>CM020011.1:6344324-16141824 GCA_009771035.1 Lupinus albus
GTCTTATATTTTAGGAATGACATGACATTGTAAAGTTTCGTTGTCGTAAAGTTTGTATACCACAACACCACTAAATAACGCGTTGTCTTATGTTTTACGTATGACAATAGTCTTAGTAGCGCTGTCTAATTGTTTATGTTTGACAGCACAACATAAATATAGCGATGCCTTATATTTTAGGTATGACAACACACTGTATAAGTCGCGTTGTCTGATTGTTTATGTATGACAGCACAACGTAAATATTGCGTTGTCTTATATTTTATGTATGACAACACATTGTATAAGTCGCGTTGTTTGATTGTTTATGTATAACAACACAACGTGAATACTGCGATGTCTTATGTGCTACGTATGACAGAACACAATATAAGTCGCACTGTCGAAATATATTGAAAAGTAAAAAAAAAAGCGGGATATTTTATTTCCATTTTCTAGGATTGGATTTCATAGTGGGACGTATACAGCGGATTATTAAGTCGTACTTGTTACAACAACACTGTTTAAAAATGCAGCCACTTTCTAAGAGCTTCCCAACTCTTTCCACTCCAACAAGCCAAGCCAGTGACACCATTTAAGCACAAACTTATAATATAGGAATTATAAAATTATGGTAAATAAACAATACATGTTCAATTTCATTGTGATGTTTTTCTGCAGGAAAGAACTGACTCAACAATGAAACAAACTTACTATATTTGAACTTATAATAAAGGAATATAAGATTATGGTAAATAAACAACACATGTTCAATGTCATTGTGATATTTTTCTGCATTAAAGCACTGACTCAACAATGAAACAAATTTACTATATTTGAACTTATAATAAAGGAATTATAAAATTATGGTAAATAAACAATACATGTTTATTTGTCAATTTCATTGTGATGTTTTTCTACATTAAAGCACTGACTCAACAATGAAACAAACTTACTATATATGAACTTATATAGAGGAATTATAATATTATGGTAAATAAACAATACCTGTTTTTTTGTCAATGTTATTGTGATGTTTTTCTGCATTAAAGCACTCACTCAACAATGAAGCAAACTTACTATATCTGAACTTATAATAAATGAATTATAAAATTATGGTAAATAAAAAAAGTAACTATACAAACTCAACAAAGAATAAAAAAAAGTTAAACACTGAAATGAAGTCTCAACAAACTTATTATAACAGCAATGAAACAAACTCAACAATGAAAACAAACAAACTTACTAATTTTAAAATTATGGTAAATAAACAATACTTGTTCAATTTCATTCTGATGTTTTTCTGCATTTGACTCAATAATGAAACAAACTTACTATATCTGAACTTATGATAAAGGAATTATAAAATTATGGTATATAAACAATACCTTTTTATTTGTCAATTTCATTGTGATGTTTTTCTGCATTGGAAAAAGCACTAATCCACCACATCAAGACCATTTAATGCTAAGAAAAAAGTAACTATAAGAGTGAAATGAAAATCTCAACAAACTTACTATAACAACATTGAAACAAACTTAACAATGAAACATACTTATTAGGAAATTATTGTAAATAAACAATACATGTTCAATGTCATTGTGATGTTTCTCTACATTGGAAAAGCATTTTTCCACCACATCAAGACCATTTAATGCTATCGAAATGATCTCCTTCATATACATCAGTGTTGTTTTCTTTCATATGCATCTCATCAAGGCTTTTCTCACCATGCCTTGTCCAACATGTGTAACTCTGATCGATACCATGACAGATTAAATTTATGCATTGTATTGGAAAGTGTGTGGATTTTCTGTTATGGATAATGAATAAAATGTGAATCACTTAGTCATTATGAACATATATGGGTATGTTGATAATGGTGGGAAGTGAATTTACGGTTTATGTATTGGTGGAGTACCAATGGAAATAAGACTCGAAATGAAATCATGAAATGTAAATCACTTTGTAGTTATAAGCATACGTGGATATGTTTGTAATGTTGTTGGGTGTATTTATCATTTTTTATTGGTGGAGTGCCAATGGAAATAAAACTCGGAATAAAGCAATAAATTGTAAGTCACTTTGTAGTTACAAGCATATACGATATGTTGTAATGATGTCGGGTGCATTTGTTGACTATGTATTGGTGGAGTGCCAATGGAAATAAAACTCTGATAAAACAATAAACTGTAAGTCACTTTGTAGTTACAGGCATATACGCTATGTTATAATGATGTCGTTTATTGTCTATTTATTGGTGGAGTGCCAATGGAAATAAAACTCAGATAAAACAATAAATTGTAAGTTACTTTGTAGTTACAGGCATATACGCTATGCTGTAATGATGTCGGGTGCATTTATTGTCTATTTATTGGTGGAGTGCCAATGGAAATAAAACTCGGAAACAAAGTAATAAATGGAAAATCACTTAGTCACTACAAATATATATGGGTATGTTTGTAGTGATGACGGGTGGATTTATGGTTTATGTATTGGTGGAGTGCTAATGAAAATAAAACTCGTTTTAGCCGACCAGAATGGGTTAGCGACTCTAGCTCGAGTTATGTAGCATGGTTTTTCAAAAGTTACAGATGACGAAAATGGTTTTAAGTGGATTTAATTTAGATCGTAGTTTAACCCTATTAAATGTGGATTAATTTACATTGAAATTTTATTGAATTAATGACTTATTCCTTTTGTGTTGTTTGTGCATGGTAAACGTTAATCCCATTGCAGGTAGGTGGGCGGAGAAGGATGATTTTTGAGTAGGAGATTAGAGACTTTTATTTTTGATGTCTCTTTATTCATTCTTTTGTAACTACATTTGGTTGTAATTGAAGTAATTAAATGTACTATGAATACTATTTTTGTACATGATATCGACCAATGAGACTAGTAACTCGGGATATATGTAGCTATGGGTGTTTTGGAAACCCATAGCTAATTGTATGCGGTGGTTACTAGGTTATGCTAATATGAATTATGTTTTTCTGCTATCGAATTTTGTATGTTACTTTTGGGTTCATAGATCGGTGTGAGGAAGAAGTGAGATATTTTAAATAAATTTATTTACTTGGTAATTATGATTTATCGTTAAATGCATGAAATTGGATTAAATAAGGAAAATTTTCCAGGGTAGAATTTCGAGTCGTTACACAGTGAGATTCACAACAACACCTTCAAATTCGAAAGAAAGTGGGACTCCATACCCATCATCTATCACAATGTGTAAGGACCCAAATTCTACCCTTGAAATTTTTTCCTTGTTTTATTCCTTTTTCATGCATTTCCTTTTAACTTTTAAATACTACTCTCAACAACCTTATTTTAAATCCCACTTTCCTATTCGTACTCATTTCATAAATCAAAAACGACATACACATTCGTTTAACAGAAAATCATAATTCATCCCGGTAACTACCACATACAACCAGCTATGGGATTCCCAAATACCCCTAGCTACAAATATCTAGAGTTACAATTAGTCATGAGTGCCAACATGTACAAATATCGTGTACATGATTACAAATATTCAGTTCAAAACACAATCAGTTAGATTACAAAATAATGAAGATAAGGACTCCGAAAACTAAAAGCCTCTAAGCTCTTGATCAAGACATCCTCAAATCTTTCACATACCTGCAATTGGATTAACATTGACAATTTACAGAAAACACAAATGAGTTAGTCATTAACTCAACAATTGACAATATACATTAATTCGCATTTTAATAAGGTTAAGTAAACAATTTATAGTTTAATATACTTAGAACCATTTCCAACGTTTATACTTTTTGAAAATTATGCTACATAACTTGAGCCAAAGTTTGCTACATCGCTTGAGCCAAAGCTTGCTACATCGCTTGAGCCAAAGCTTGCTACATCGCTTGAGCCAAAGCATGCTACTTCGCTTGAGCCAAAGTTTGCTACATTACTTGAGCCAAAGTTTGCTGCATTACTTGAGCCAAAGTTTTCTACATTACTTGAGCCAAAATTTGCTACGTTACTTAATCCGAAGTCACTAACATATCATGGTCGGCTAAAACAAGTTTTATTTTCATTGATACATCATCAATTCATAAACAGTAAATCCACGCAATCATTATTAGAAACATACCCATATATGTCTATAATAAATAAGCGGTTTACAACTTGATCATTAACCACAACTAGAAAATTCACACATTTTCTATTACAATGCACAAGTTAAAGACTTATCCTTACCTTAGTGAGTGTTGGGTTTGGTTCTTGGTAATTTCGCAAGTTCCACTGACACTGCCTCCAACTTTAGGATCTTTCCTCATTCCCACCATGTTACACAATGTTAGTCATGTGAAGAAGATCTTGCTCCTGACCTTGGCACGGTTTTGATGAAGACACCAACATCACCAAAAAGAAGAAAAGGAAGAAGACTTAAGACGACAAAGAAGATAAAGCTTCAAGATTATTAGACTAAGTCTCTTAGGTACTTCTATCCTAAAAACTCTTTTATATACTAAGTCATAATGCTCAAAAACATTTTAGTTAAAGTTTGAAACACTCTAAGTAAATAAAAATGATTTTCAAAAACAACATGTAACGGGTTACCATATTTGAGTAACAAGTTACATGAGTGAGAAAAGAGTTTTCAAACCTCTAACAGCTATGAGTAATCCATTACAGACTTTGGAGTAATAGATTACCATTTTTAGAAACAAGGTAATCGATTACTCAAAGTAGTGTAATCGATTACACGAAGGAAAATTAACAAAGCTGTCAAACAGTGTTGTTGAGTAATCGATTACTCAAATTCAGTAATCGATTACACTGTGTAATTTTTCAAATACTTGTTAACAGGATTGTTGGGTAATCGATTACCCAAGTCAGTAATCGATTACTGAGAGCTGTTATATGAGATTTTCAGATTTCAAAGTGAAATGGTTTCACTCCAAACGAAACCCCTTCACCCCAAACGAAATCTCTTCACTTCAAACAACTTATACACCTTCAGAAGGGTGTTTGAGAAAATCTATATAAAGGCTCAAGCTCTCACAAAACAATATACTACTCATATACAATTTACATACACTTTCAAAAAGCTCTCAAAGTTCTGATCTTATTTCTCTACTCTTTTGCAACTCAGTGCTTAGACTTTCAAAGTGAATTTTCTTAAGTTGCTTAAAGAGCGTTTCAAATATTTCAAAGAGCATTATTACTTATTGTATACAAGAGTACATTTGGATTGCAAGTTATACAACTTTCATACTTGTAAAGGCAATCTGCCATAGTTCTAAATTCTTCATTATTGTGGATTACTTTCTTTCACGGGGTGTGAAACGAAAGGGGAATAGAATCACTTGGAAATGTGTTTTCCAAGGGTGAATAAGAATTAGGGAGTGTGTAAGGTACATAGAGATCTCAGGGAGATATATTGTAATTACAACTCAAATATTCTTAGTAAAGAAATCTCTCGTGCTGCAAGAGTACTAGACGTAGCCTTCGGTGGACAAGAAGGTGAACCAGTATAAAACCCCTGTGTATTCTCTTCTCCCTTATCTTTGCTATTTCATCTTGTTTCTTTTCTGCATATATTTTTCCGCTGCACATTAACTTTGATTTTGCAGAAAAAGTGGTCTTAATTTTTAGTCAACTAATTCACCCCCCCCCCCCCCCCTCTTAGTTGCAACCTCGGTCTTACAATTGGCACCAGAGCTACATTTGAGTAATCTATTCTCAAAACTGATCCTACATTAAAGATGGCATCAAGATCATTTCTAGGGGAAGGCTCCAACATAAATCGTCCTACAAGCTTCGTTGGAGAATGCTATGATTTCTGGAAAATCAGAATGAGAATCTTTATAGAATCTCAGGACTTGGATATATGGAATGCGATCGAGGAAGGACCTTATGTGCCCATCACGGTAGTCAATGGTGTAAAAGAAATAAAGCCTAAATCCTCTTGGAACGATGACGACAAGAAGAAGGTGTAGTATGATCTGAAAGCAAAAAATATTCTCACTTCGGCACTTGGAATTGATGAATTCTTAAGAGTATCTAATTGCAAATCTGCAAAGGAAATGTGGGATACTCTGCAAACCACACACGAGGGAACCGAAGAAGTAAAAAGGTCAAGATTAAACACTCTCTCTCAGGAATACGAAATGTTTCGTATGAAGCCTGGTGAGAAAATACTTGATCTACAAAAGAGATTCACTCACCTCACAAATCATTTGATTGCACTTGGTAAAGTATTGTCAACTAGTGACCTGAACTTAAAAGTTCTAAGATCACTAACAAGAACATGGCAACCAAAGGTAACGGCCATTTCTGAAAAGAAGAGTTTATCAAAAATGTCTTTGGCTGCTCTTTTTGGAAAACTGCAGGAACATGAGTTGGAACTTAGCCAACTAGATCAACATGGAGAACAAGAAAAGAAGAAGAAGAATATATCTCTCAAAGCAAAGGTTGAAAAATACGAATCATCAGGAGATGAATCCGAAAAAGACGAAATGGAAGATATGAGCCTATTTGTGAAGAAATTCAGTAAATTTCCCAAAAGAAGCAGAGGCGCTAGAACGGGGCAAATAAAGAAATCTTCCAAGAGCAATGATGTCTCCATCTCAAACCAGAACATTACATGCTTCGAATGTGGCAAACCTGGTCACATAAAGATGGATTGTCCTAATATGAAAAAGAATCCCTACAAAGGAAAGAACGAAGTAAGGACTGGGCGGAGAGCTTACATTGCTTGGGAAGACAACGATACAAGCTCTGCATCAGAACCTGAAAATGAGGAATGCGCTCATCTTTCATTAATGGCGTCTCATCATTCCGATGATGAAGAGGTAAATGAATCCAACCTATTCTCTTCTTCCGAATTACAAACTGCTTTCAATGACTTGCATGATGAGTATATTAAACTTACAAAAATATTTTTGAAACAAAAAAGGGAATTAGATGCATTTAGAAATAAACCCTCATCATCTGTATGTCCAAATTGCAATATTCTTGAAATCAAAGTTTTAACGCTAAGTCTTGAACTTGATAAACTCAATAAAAGTAGTAAAAGTCTAGAAAAGATCATCGGAGTTCAAAGACACTCTAAAGACCGAAGAGGTCTTGGCTATTCAAAAAGCCATGCTCCTGAGAAAGAGAGTGTCCTAAACAAGATAAATTTCAGAAAACAAATTATCCAATATTTCTGAAAACAGTAAAAATATCCCGAGGATACATAAACATAAGCCTATGTGTACATATTGTAGATATCATGGACACACACCAAACACTTGCAAAATCAGAAATTTTGGTATACCCTTAGGACATTATAAATGGATTGAGAAAGGAGCTAACCATCTAGGACCCAAAGAATATTGGGTACCAAATAAAACCTAACATGTTTTGTAGGAAAACTTGAGAGCCGCCTGCAACTTATGGTACCTGGATAGCGGCTGCTCAAAGCATATGACGGGCGATAAAAGTAAATTCTCTGTCCTAACTCCATGGGACAAAGGATATGTCACATATGGTGATAACAACAAAGGAAAAATTCTTGGAGTTGGTAGAATCGGAAAGCCACCCTCAACAACTATTGAAGATGTACTATATGTTGAAGGACTCAAGCACAACCTTCTAAGCATAAGCCAATTATGCGACAAAGGATTCCTTGTGGCATTCTACCTAGATAAGTGCATCATTGAAAGTAAGGATTCTAAAAACTCTAAACTTGTTGGTAAGAGTTGTTTAGTTGCTAATAATAATCATGATGCATGGCTTTGGCATAGGAGAATTGCACATATTCACATGGACCATTTGAATAAGCTAATAAACAAAGATTTAGTTGTTGGCTTACCCAAAATAAAGTTTGTTAAAGACAAACTATGTAGTGCTTGTCAAAAGGGTAAACAAACAAAAACTTCTTTTAAACCAAAGCATATAGTTTCTTCCGATAGACCATTACAATTGCTTCATATGGATTTATTTGGTCCCTCAAGGACAAAAAGTTTTGGTGGTAATTATTATGCTCTTGTTATAGTAGACAATTTTTCTAGATACACATGGACTCTATTCTTAGTTCATAAGAATGAGGCATTCAATGCCTTTAGAATCTTTGCTAAAAGAGTTCAAAATGAAAAGTCTCTAAAAATCGCTGCTATACGAAGTGATCATGGGGGAGAATTTCAAAACTCTTCTTTTGAAGAATTCTGGGTTGATCTTGGGATCAACCACAATTTTTCTACTCCTAGAACACCACAACAAAATGGTGTTGTAGAGAGAAAGAATCGGTCCTTAGAAGAACTAGCTCGAACAATGTTAAATGAAACTAACCTCCCAAAATATTTCTGGGCTAATGCAGTTAGCACTGCTTGTTATGTTTCAAATCGAGTTCTTATAAGACCAATTCTTAAGAAAAACCCCTATGAACTCTTCAAAGATAGAAAACCAAATATTTCTCATCTACATGTTTTCGGTTGTAAATTTTTGTTTTAAACAATGGTAAGGATAACTTGGGCAAATTTGATGCAAAAGCTGATGAAGGAATTTTCCTTGGCTATTCTCTCACGAGTAAAGCATATAGAGTCTTTAATAAAAGAACTCTTGCCATGGAAGAATCCATTCATGTTTCATTTGATGAAACCGATCCAGTACTAAAAGATGTAATATCAAATGATGAAGATAATGACCTGCCAAGTACTCCTGCTAAAGAAAACACTATTGTTGAAACTACAACTGATGCTGAAGAAGTGAAAATAGATGATAATCTAACTTCTCAAGAAGAGGACATTCACTCAGACCTACCAGAAGTGTCACACGATGCATTAGATCACATCCAACATGCAAAAGCTAGATCTACATCCACTCGATGGAAATAGCGTTATTTCATTTCATGCATGAGAAATAGTCACGATTAATTCTAAATTCTCAATAACATTTCAAATTTGTACTCGCTACAACACAGAAACAAGGTATTCATTCAACGAGTAGCATTTAGACAAACAAGATTTCTGGAGTTTTTCAGAACACAAAATAAAATTACAAAGTAATTAACTAATTCAATCAAAATTTTATACAACAAACGGATGTGGTAGGGGAAGATTCGCAAATTCATAGCCTCAACTACGCATACAAGACCATAGGCCCACTCAAATCACATGCTTTGTTACCAATGATCATGGCAATTTTACAAACATTCAGTCCAATAACATAAAGTGTTATATGAATATTCAAACTACCATGGAATGCGAACATCTCGCACCCAAGTCTACATCATGTCTATGAACACATGGTCATAATTACATCACAAATCTTCAAACAGTATCATATTTATCATAAATACAGTTGCTAAAATTTTGGATTCTCCAACATGATACTAAATTCATGTTTAGCCAAAGTGTGCTACATTGCTTGAGCCAAAGCTTGCTACATAACTTGAGCCAAAGTGTGCTACATAACTTGAGCCAAAACTTGCTACATAACTTGAGCCAAAGTGTGCTACATTGTTTGAGCCAAATCTTGCTACATAACTTGAGCCAAACTGTGCTACATAACTTGAGACAAAGTGTGCTACATAACTTGAGCCAAAGTGTGCTACATAACTTGAGCCAAAGTGTGCTACATAACTTGAGCCAAAGCTTGCTACATAGCTTGAGCCAAAGTTTGCTACATAACTTGAGCCAAAGTTTGCTACATAACTTGAGCCAATGTTTTCTACATAACTTGAGCCTAAGTTTGCTACATAGCTTGAGCCAAAGCTTGCTACATAACTTGACCCAAAGCTTGCAACATAACTTGAGCCAAAGTTTGCAACATAACTTGAGCCAAAGTTTGATATATAACTTGAGCCAAAGTTTGCTACATAACTTGAGCCAAAGTTTGCTACATAACTTTAGCCAAAGTTTGCTACATAACTTGAGGGTAGCTAAAAATATGTTTTCTTTTCATTGATTCACAATCAATTTATAACCAGAAAATCCACGCATTTTCTTATACAATGTACAAGTTAAAAACTTATCCACCTTGGTAAGTGTTGGGGTTAGTTTTTGGTAACTTTACAAGTTTCCTTCACTACCTCCTCCAACCTTAGGATCTTTCCTCATCCCCACCAAACAACAACAAAAGTCAGTAATTCGTTCACAATAATATACACACAATTTATATTACATTCGCAAACATATATGATATTCACATATTTTCAATGTTTCCAAAACTACTTTCATTAGAAGTTTCCAAACATTAAAACATACATATTCATCTTCTACATCTACCATTTCACTCATTTTCCTCTTTAACCACATTTTCATTTTGGGGGTATTGGGGTTTTCATGAATATACCCACAAACCCTTTCCATTTTGTTGAACACTAACTCTATACCAAGAGTTTAAAAGAGAGAAACTAAATAAAACGAACCTCAACTCCAAAGGAATAGTTTCCATGGTTTCTCACATTTTTTAGAAGAGATCTCATCCACCCAAAACAAGTTTGAGAGGGAGAAAGAGAGTTAGAATCAAGAGATTTACCTCTTCTCAAGCTCCAAGTTGATTCCCACGAATCTTTGCTCTCAAAATCACCTCCTTCTCTCTTCTCTCTCAAGTTCTAACCCTAAATGTGTTTTAGGGTTTCTTTTTTAAAGTTTCCTTGTCGGGCCCTCGCTCAAGCGAGAAAATCTTGCCCATTTTAAAAACTCAGAACTGACGCTCTCGCTCAAGCGAGGGATTCTCGCTCAAGCGAGGATCCTCCAGTCTCCACATCTCTCTCCCTCGCCCAGGCGAGACAAATCTCGCTCAGGCGAGAATCCTTCAGCATCTCCCAGTTTTCCACTCCCCAAGTGAGCCATCTCTCGCCCAAGCGAGACCCTCTCGCTCAAGCGAGAATATGGCAGTGTGTCCCCTTCCTCAGGACTGTTACCACATCTTTAGGAAGGTAAATTCAGGGTGTTATAATTCTCCCCCTCTAATAAGAATTTTCATCCCCGAAAATTAAACATATCTCGCTCTACTTCCCAAGTTGCGTCTCCTTCATCCACTTGGCTCCATAATACCTTCACCAAGGAAATATCTTTTCCTCTCAACTTCTTGATACTGGTATCCATGATCCTCACGGGTAAGGTCGTAAACGTTAAATTATCCTTTAGTTCTCTTTGTTCAAACTCCACCACATGAGATGGATCCCCTACATATTTCCGCAACTGAGACACATGAAACACATTGTGGAGATTCAACAATAAAGGAGGTAAAGCAATTTGATATGCTACCGGTCCAATCCTCCTCAATATCTGATATGGTCCAATAAATCTCGGAGTAAGCTTATGGGACTTTTATGGGACTTCAACACTCTACCAATCCCAATAGTTGGAACTACTCTCATAAATATATGATCTACCTCCTTAAACTCCAGTGGTTTCCGTCTCTTATCGTAATAGATTTTCTGTCGACTCTGTGCTATTCTGATATTCTCTCGGATCTTCTTGATCTTTTCCATCATTTCTCAGACCAACTCGGGTCCCAGTATTAAGTTCTCCCCAGTTTCAAAAAACGTATGTGAACTCAATCAAAGGCAACATGCTATCCCAACTCCCAAGTTGTTTCAAAACACAAGCCCTCAAAAGATCCTCCAATGACTGTATGGTCCTTTCCGATTGACCATCCGTTTGTGGATGATAAGCTGAACTTAGTTTCAATTTAGTCCCCAAAGCGGAATGCAAACTGGTCCAAAAGTTTGAAGTGAAACGGGGATCCCTATCCGACGCAATGCTCGACGGTATCCCCTGCAACCAAACGATATACTTGATATACAACCCAACTAATCATTCCAATGGATATTTCATGTTCATTGGTTAGAAATGAGAAGACTTAGTCAAACGATCCACTATTACCCATATCGAGTCGTACCCTCTCTGAGTTTTCGAAAAAACCCGATACAAAATCCATGGAGATACTATCCCACTTCCATACGGGAATCTCTAACGACTGTAATTCTCATGATGGCCTCTAATGTTCAATCTTGGCTTTCTGACAAATGAAACAACTCGAGACATAGAAAGTCACATCCTTTTTCAACCCAGACCACCAAAACAGCTTTTTCAGATCTTGGTACATTTTTGTGGCCCTTGGGAGGAAACTCATTTTACTCTTGTGTGACTCCTCCATAATACTCTTTCGCAATTCCAAATTATGAGCCACACACACCCTTCCCTTGTATCGCAACATTCCACTGGAATCCAACTCAAAACCGATTTCCTTTCCCTTAGCCATAAAATCTCGTTTGACCTTCGACTCACGATCCTCAACCTGCAATATTCTCATCTGGTCAAACAACTCATTGGTGACCTTGAGCATTCCCAAAATCATGCTATGGGGTCTTACTTGAACTTCTAAGTTCATATCCTTGAACTCTTCAATTAGTTTCTCTCATGAATCATCACAACCGACATATGTAAGGACTTCCGACTTAAAGCATCGACTACCACATTGGCTTTTCCCGGATGATACTGCAATCCAAAATCATAGTCCTTAAGAAACTCCGTCCACCTTCTCTATCTCATGTCCAGTTCCTTTTGATCAAACAGATACTTCAAACTCTTGTGGTCGGTGTACACCGCAAATCTTACGCCATAAAGATGGTGTCTCCAGATTTTCAAGGCAAAGACCACTGCGGCTAGTTCCAGATCATGTGTAGGGTAGTTTTTATCATGTGTTCTCAATTGTCGCGAAGTATAGACAACAAATTTCCCATCCTGCATCAAAACACAACCCAAACCTTGCTTAGAGGCATCACAATAAACACTGAAATCTCGATCAGTACAAGGAAGAACCAACACTAGTGCCGTAGTCAACCTCCGCTTCAACTCCTGAAAACTTTCTTCATAACGAACTGTCCACACATACGGTTCCCCTTTCCTGGTAAGCTTAGTCAAAGGTAGTGCCAACTTTGAAATTCCCTCTATAAACTTCCGATAATAACCGGCCAAACCCAGAAAACTCCTGATCTCGGTAACTAACTTGGGTACTGCCCATTCCATCACAGCCTCAACTTTAGAAGGGTCCACTGCCACCCCTTTTCGGGATATCACATGTCCAAGGAAGTTCTCCGATTCCAACCAGAAATCACATTTAGACAATTTTGCATACAACTGATTTCTCTTCAGAAGATCTAGAACCACCCTCAGATGCTTCGCATGTTCCTCTCGGCTCTTGGAGTAAACAAGAATATCATCAATAAATACCACTACAAATGAATCCAAATATGGATGAAAAATCATATTCATGTAGTCGGTAAATATTGCTAGAGCATTCGTCACCCTAAAAGGCATCACCAAATACTCAAAATTCCCATACCTCGCCCTGAAAGTAGTTTTAGGAATATCCTCCGACTTAACTCGAAGTTGGGGATAACCCGACCAAAGGTCAATCTTTGAAAACACTACCGCTCCTCTCAATTGATCAATCAAGTCATCAATTCTAGGCAACAAATACTTGTTCTTGATACTGACCTTGTTCAACTGCCTGTAATCGGTGCACAACTTCATACTCCCATCTTTCTTCTTAACCAACAAAACCGATGCTCCCACTGCTCAGCCAGTTCTAACGCTGCCACCCTATAATGAAATATAGAGATAGGTCCCATTCCAGGTACCAGGTCAATGGAGAATTCAACTTCTCTGACTGGGGGCAATTCTGAAATATCACCAGGAAACACCTCAGGGAACTCACGGACTGTCGGAATATCATCAATGATGGGTTTCTCAATACCCTCCAGCGATGCCAACAGAACAAACATTGATCCCCCTTCCTTTAGGGAAGTCTTGACTCCCTTAGCCGACATTGGCTCCATACAACTAGCCTAGTCAGAAATCTCACCTAGATCTCTAACCACCACAGTCTTATCAGCACAATTAAGCATAACATGATTTGTTGACAACCAGTCCATTCCCAGAATTAAATCTAACTGGGACAACGGTAAGCAGATTAAATCCACGGTAAATGTTCTACAATTTTCCACTACCGGACACTGGGACACAAATGTCGATACCACCACCGACATACTAGTTGGGGTGGATATGACCAAGTCGAAAGGAAACGACTCTATTTGCAATTTCAGTTGGTCTACACATTCAACAAATACAAGGAGTGTGTCGCTCCCGAATCAAACAACACAAAAGGAAGAATACATGCCACCATACAATTACCTTTAATCAGGACATCCACATCTAATGCCTCTACACCACTCATGGTAAACACTATGGCCAAGGATCGACGTCGTTCAGCCCTCACAACATTCACACTTTGTCGTAACTTAGGACAATACCTCTTGATATGCCCAGTCTCCTTGTAATGAAAGCAGCTAAGTGTCATCCCTTGGCACAAATCACCGACATGAGTTCGAACACATTTGCTGCACAAGGAAGGAGAGTTTAATTGTGACCCTCCTGCATTAATATGAGTCCTAGGCCCATGCGAAGTATATCCCCGACTACCAGTGGGTGGAGAGTAAGGCTTCCGTTCCTCTTGAAACACCTTACCTTTGCCCTTTTCGTGCGTAAAGTTCCTTTGAGGCCCAAAGTTCTTGAGAGGAATTGATTTGGGTTTCGCCACCTCATTCGCCTTCATGTCATCCTCATACATCCTACCCTTGTTGACCAATGTAGGGAAGTCAGAGATTTCTTGATGTCCAAACATCATTTTCAACTTGGGCTTCAAACCTGATTCAAACTTAGAGCAATTGGACCTTCCGCCCACCTCCAATTCATAGTAGGGGCAAAATCGGGCCAACTCTTCAAATTTGGCCGCATATTCTCCCACCGACTTGTTACCTTGCTCCAACCTCAAAAACTCCATTTCTTTCTTCCTCTTCAGATCAGCAGGAAAGCATTTCTGAAGGAATTTCTCCTTGAATGTACCCCAGGTGATCACTTGTCCCTCAGCTTCCATTTGGCGTCGAGTAAATTCCCACTAGTTCTCGACCTCCTTCACTAGTATATAGGTGGCATATGCCAACTTCTGAGCATCAGAACCGCTCATGGCCCTGAAGATCCTCTCCAATCATTGATCCCACTCAATGGAAGCATCAGGTGTGAATCCGCCGTGGAACTGACTGGGGTTCCTCCTGTAGAATTCATCTAGACCTCGGTACTCTGCTAGTCTGGGTGGGACCAGGGGTTGTGAACTCGAACTTGGTGTTGTGTTCTAATTCAGAGCCTACAAGTTCTCGTTCACATGTTGTAGTGCAACAACCATTTGAGCCAAAAGGTCATTCGGAACATTCTGACCCGCTACCCTTCCTCTTCCAGCCATGGGTACCTGTACTTATTCACTTGTCAGTAAACCAAATTTTTTAACAAAACAAGGATCACATAATCACACAACATTTAGTACCAACTAAGTAATTCAAGCACATAAAGATCACGAAGAAGCACGTAAGGACATACCCTAGGCCGCAGAATTAACTATTCTCTTATACCAAATTGTAAGGACCCAAATTCTACCCTTGAAATTTTTTCATTTATTTTAATCCTTTATGCATTGATTTCCAAATATTATATCATACATACTTTTCTTTTAATCTTTAAATCATCCATTCCATTCATTATCTAATAACTCTCAACATACAATTTCAGTTCATGCCTTAACCACCCTTAATTGCAGAAAAGCATAATTCGCATATATATATCATGTCGAAGGGTTACAAAATTAATGTGTCCATATTTATAATCAAAGTCAAAGAATGTTCAGTTAGTGCAAGAATGATTAAAAACATAGAGTTTTGATCAACAAGGTCTCTAAAGTTCCTAATCAAGCATCTCTAATCATCCGTTTACCTCCATTGAAATTAACATTGACAAATACACAAAAACACAAAGGAGTAAGTCATTAACACAATAAATGTCAATATACGTTAATCCACATTTTAATAGTATTAAGTAAGCAATTTAGAACAATAAAACATAAAACTATTACAGCAATTTACATATTTTGTATCGTGCTACATAACTTGAGCCAAAGTTTGCTACATAACTTGAGCCAAAGTGTGCTACATAACTTGAGCCAAAGTATGCTACATAGCTTGAGCCAAAGCTTGCTACATAACTTGAGCCAAAGCTTGCTACATAACTTGAGCCAAAGCTTGCTACATAACTTGAGCCAAAGTTTGCTACATAGCTTGACCCAAAGTTTGCTACATACCTTGAGCCAAAGTTTGCTACATACCTTGAGCCAAAGTTTGCTACATAACTTGAGGGTAGCTAAAAATATGTTTTCTTTTCATTGATTCACAATCCATTTATAACCAGAAAATCGACGCATTTTCTTATACAATGTACAAGTTAAAGACTTATCCTTACCTTGGTGAGTGTTGGGGTCGGTTTAACTTTACAAGTTTCCTTCGCTACCTCCTCCAACCTTAGGATCTTTCCTCATCCCCACCAAACAACAACAAAAGTCAGTAATTCGTTCACAATAATATACACACAATTCATATTACTTTTGCAAACATATATGATATTCACATATTTCCAATGTTTCCAAAACTACTTTCATTAGAAGTTTCCGAACATTAAAACATACATATTCATTTTCTACATCTACCATTTCACCCATTTTCCTCTTTAACCACGTTTTCATTTTGGGGGTTTTGGGGTTTTCATGAATATACCCACAATCCCTTTCCATTTTGTTGGACACTAACTCTGAACCAAGAGTTTACAAGAGAGAAACTAAATAAAACGAACCACAACTCCAAAGGAAGAGTTTCCATGGTTTCTCACATTTTTTAGAAGAGATCCCAACCACCCAAAACAAGTTTGAAAGGGAGAAAGAGAGTTAGAATCAATAGATTTACCTCTTCTCAAGCTCCTAGTTGATTCCAACGAATCTTTGCTCTCAAAATCACCCCCTTCTCTCTTCTCTCTCAAGTTCTAACCCTAAATGTGTTGGGGGGTTTCAAGTTTAAAGTTTCCTCGTCGGTCTCTCGCTCAAGCGAGACTTTTCTCGCTCAAACGAGAAAATCCCGCCAATTTTAAAAACTCAGAACTGACGCTCACACTCAAGCGAGGGATTCTCGCTCAAGCGAGGATCCTCCAGTCTACACACCTCTCTTCCTCGCCTAGGCGAGAATCCTTCAGCATCTCCCAGTTTTCCACTTCCCAAGTGAGCCATCTCTCGCCCAAGCGAGACCCTCTCGCTCAAGCGAGGATCTGGCAGTGTGTCCCATTCCTCAAGACTGTTACCACATCTTTAGGAAGGTAAATTCAGGATGTTACATAGTTCATGTCAAATGGGTAAACAAACAAAAACTTCTTTTTAACCAAAGCATATGGTTTCTTCTGATAGACCATTGTAGTTACTAGACATGGTGTGATATGATGATGATTATGTTATGCTTTGTTTATTTATGATAGAAGTACATGATTATGTTGCATGATGATGAATAAGATGGGAATTGCTTAATTGCGATAAAGGGAAATGATTATGTTGTATGACGATGATTATGATGTGAGCTGTTTATTTGTGGTAGGGAAGGAGGTAGATATAACTATTAGAATATAGTTGTGGTTGTGGGTATTAGGGTGAAATAGGGATGTGAGGGACGAACCTTGAAAGTATTAGTGATGTTATATAAGGAGTTACTTTCCTGGATTTGGGAAGTGGTAAACTAAGTGTTTTCGGATGCTTTGGAAGCATGTGGTCTTGGGATGATGCTCGATTCACCTATGTGGTATTAGGTGGTTGATGAGGCATTGAGTAAGAATTATAAGAGGAAACTAGAATGTTTAGGAAACTATGGGATATAGTGAGAAGATAAGGTAATAAATATAATCGGTGGTAACAGGTAGTGCGATAATAGTTGTGTGATAGCGTTGGTAGTAGAAACATGACGAGGATCATACTGTAAGGACCCAAATTCTACCCTTGAAATTTTTTTCCTTATTTTAATCCATTTGTACATACATTCATCATTACACTCTGATGACTCATTAATCATTACATAACACCCGTTTAACATGTCATACTACAACACTCTATATATGACAGAAAAGCATAATTCATCCATTATTATTCCCCATGGGTACTAAGAGCCCAAAAGTTATAACACTCCAAAAATAACGGTACACATGATTACGAAATACCCAAATAAATGTTAACCATGGTTACAATCATTCAAATCCGCAAGTAGTCATTTAAAGTACAAAAACGTAAATAGTGAATCCAAAGTCCAAGTATTACGATCCCAACCTCGAACAACTCGAATACCATGAGGACTAAACCGTAATCTAGTCTAAATATTTTTCCTGTATTCGTCAAGAACCACAGGTCTATAGGACGTATCCAGCTAACCATCCCACATACGTAAAGAATCCCGATAACACTCCCGAAATTCAGCGAATGGGAAATTCCTTATCCCTCATCCACTCCTAAAGCCTCGTTTAACATCCATTATACACTAGCTAGTTTCTCCTCCACTCAAGAATCTAGCATAATTTCATTTTATTCCTTCAACAAAATATCTATACAATAAGACCCTTAGTGTCTCATCCATTGCACACAATCAAACTATTCAGTAATTATCCGATTACGTCAGATATTTCTGTCATCAAATTTCACCGCAGAAAGGAATTACCGATTCCTAGCCTGAATTTAACCCATAAAACCATCGATTCACCCCAAAACTTGGTACCCTGATACCAATCGACAAGTGCAAGTAGACAAACACTCAATCCTACAACTTGCATTAGGTTTGGTCACCCCAATTTTGCTAGCAAATATAAGTTTATTACCGCTCTTGCATTACGTCCAGAAATATATGGGCATCTTTGTATCGTCAAATTTTTAACAACCTCATATTTATTCAGATATGGTTGCTAAAATTTTGGGATTCTCCAACATGATACTAAATCAATATTTAGTTACAAGCTATGTTTCACCCAAAAATGATTTTTCGAAAACGGTTTGCACCCACGACTCATGGCAACCACGTCGTAAAACACAGTTTGCATAATCATTTCAACATAACCCTTAACTCTTTTCCTCATGCGGTTACACTACGATCATACACAGCAATTACTGACGTTCACGAAACAAAAACACTTTTGCCAGTACAACATTCAGAGCAAATAATTGAGGTACACCACCACTATATCGTGCATTGCCAATGTCCTACTGCAAAAGAACCGATCATTCGATACCAAAAGTTTCACGTCTATTCAAATGCATTCATCACATTGACGGGGTAAGTAACTTAACTAGCCTGTTTCCTCGACTATCATTATAAGTCTTACCCCTTAGCACCCATATACACATCAATGCAACTAGATCTTAATTCTTCACCTCAACAATCATCACACAGTTAAGCATAACACGATTTGCTGACCGCTAGTCCATTCCCAGGATTAAATCCAACTAGGACATCATTGTGCATATCAACACTATGGTCAAGGTTCTACCATTTACCCCAACCGCACACTGAGACACCCACGATACAAAATAAGTTTTTGAGGTTCAACATCCCCGCACATAATTTGGTGTCCACTACCAATATACATTTGTTACGGCGGGTACTCCTCTTTAACAAAAATCAAATTTTATAGACCAGGAGCTTCATGCACAAGAATCAAAAATAACTTTTTCATACTGAATCGATTTTGGTTACCAACCATAGGTCACCTCAAAATGATAACACATCCAAATAGTCAACGTTCATGTAAATACATTAGTCGCAAGGACATTTAGGTAATTTATCCAACCTCGGTTTCATTTTCGAAATATGAGTTTCACCACTTAGCATACGCATACCCACTAAGGCCAACAAAGGGAATTAATCTTAACAACTCATAAGAGAAAACAAGGATCCCCGACCTAGACATTTTTCTTGTCAGCATAATTATTCTAAAAGTCAATCATTCATAGAAGAAAGTCCACTTTCCAAGACAAAATACATAGTTCTTTCAAATCTTATAATCGTGAAATACTAACGAGTTCTTAAATACCCTCCTGTGACATCGACAGAATAAACACCGATCCCTTTTCTGAAGGGAATTTCTGACTCTCTTAGCCGACACTGGCCCCATACCACTAGCCTGGTCGGAAATATCGCACAGATCCACAACCGCCACAGCCTTGTCAGCACTATTCAATCATAACATGATTTGCCGACAATCAGTCCATCCCCAGAATTAAATCTAACTGGGATAACGACAAGCAGACTGAATCAACGGTAAATATCACACCATTTACCACAACCGGAGACTTGAACACAAACGTCGACACCACCACCAGCACACAGATTGGGGTGGACACGACCAAGTCGGAAGTAATGACTTAGTTTTCAATTTCAGCCGGTTTTCACATTTAACACATATAAAGGAGTGTGTCGCTCCCGAATCAACAACACTAAACAAGGAATACCTGTCACCATGCGATTATCTCGGATCAAACCGTCAACATCGGTCATATCAGTACCACCAACGGTGCTCACTTGGCCCGTTGTACTAGGCCTCCCAACCTCCACAACATTTACCTTTTGAGCCAACCTTGGACAAAACCTTTTCATATGTCCCTTTTCCTTACAGTTGAAGCAACGATTTCCCGAACCGGGACAAATGGTTCCCACATGCTTCCGCCCACATTTGATGCACATAGGAAATACGTGGGGTTGAAATCCTCCAACGGTAGGTTTCGACCCTTGATCACCATGGTTACGATGGACACCAGTTAAAGCATATGATCATTCGCTTTCATTCTCCTTCCCCTCATACATCCTACACCGGGTCAGACCATCCGCTTCTGATGCATCTGCACCACACATGATAACCACTCTGCCGATAGATTGAGGTCGTCCAGTCCCAGTAATGACCCGATTCTCTACCCTTGAAATTTTTTCCTTATTTAATCCAATTCCATGCATTTAACAATCAATCATAATTACCGAGTGACTAAATTTATTTAAAATGTCTCACCTCTCCCTCACACCCGATCTATGAACCAAAAGTAACATACAACATCCGATAGCGGAAAAACATAATTCATTTAGTATAACCTAGTAACCCCCTCATACAATTAGCTATGGGTTTTCCAAAATACCCATAGCTACATATATCCCGAGTTACTAGTCTCCATGATCAACATCATATACAAAATTAATGTTCATAGTATAATTAGTTACTTCGATTACAATCAATTAAAGTTACAACAAAATGGATAAAGAGACATCAAAAACAAAGGTCTCTCATCCTCTACTCAAAATCATCCTTCTCCGTCCACCTACCTGCAATGGGATTAACATTTACCATACACAAACAACACAAAGGAATAAGTCATTAATTCAGTAAAACTTCAATGTAAGTTAATCCACATTTAATAGGTTTAGACAGTGAGATAAATTAAATACTCTTAAAACCTTCTTCGTCCTCTGTACTTTTGAAAAACCATGCTACATAACTCGAGCTAGGGTCGCTAACCCACTCTAGTCGGCTAAAATGAGTTTTATTTTCATTGGCACTCCACCAATACTTAAGCCATAAATAAACCCATCATCACTACAAACATACCTATATATATTTGTAGTGACTAAGTGATTTACCATTTATTATTTTATATTTAGAGTCTTATTTCCACTAGTACTCTCCCAATAAATAGACAATAAACGCACCCGACATCATTACAACATAGCGTATATGCCTGTAACTACAAAGTGACTCAAGTTTATTGTATTATCCGAGTCTTATTTCCATTGGTACTCCCCCAATAATTAGTCAATAAATGCACCCGACATCATTACAACATAATGTATATGCTTGTAACTACAAAGTGACTTACAATTATTGCTTTATTCCGAGTCTTATTTCCATTGGTACTCCCCCAATACAAAAATGATAAATACACCCGACATCTTTATAAACATATCCACGTATGCTCATAACTACAAAGTGATTTACATTTCATGATTTCATTTTCGAGTCTTATTTCCATTGGTACTCCCCCAATAAGTCAACCGTAATTTCACTTCTAACCATTATCAACATACCCATATATGTTCATAATGATTAAATGATTCACATCTTATCCATCATCCATAATAGACAATCCACGAATTTTCCAACATAATGCATAAATTAAAGACTTATACTTACCTCGGTGAGTGTTGGGTTTGGTTTTTGGTGACTTCGCAAGTTCCACCGGCACCACCTCCAAACTTAGGATCTTTCCTCATTCCCACCACATAACACAATGTTAGTCATTCATTCCAAATAACAAATAAATAACTTATATTGAATCCTTTAAACATACAAGATATTTATCATATTTTCAATGGTTCTATACTACTTTCCTTAAAAGTTTTCAACCATCTAAAACATACATATCATCTCATATTTTAACATTGTAAATCAACTCATCTTCTACTCTATCATTTTACCCACTCTCTCTCTCTCTCTAGCCACATTTTTCTCTCTCTAGGGTTTTTGGGGTTTTCATGAGTCAACCCACAAACCCTTTCCATTCTTGGAATACTAACTCAAAACCAAGAGTTTACAAGGTACAATCGACCTAAAACGAACCATAACTCGAAAGAGAGAGTTTCCATGGCATTTCAAACTTTGAGAAGAGATCCATAATACCAAAAATGGGTTCTCAAGGGAAGAAGAGAGTTAGGATAGAGAGTTTTACCTCTTCTCAAGCTCTTGAACAAAAATCAAAGCTCCTAGACCTTGGGAATGCTCTCTTCTCTCACCTCTCTTCAATTCTAAACCTAAAAATGTGTTTGGGGTTTCCCTCATTTAATGTTCTCGTCGGGTTCTCGCTTAAGCGAGCTTTCTCTCGCTCAAGGGAGAAAATCCCGCCCATTTTAAAAACTCAACTCTGACCCTCTCGCTCAAGCGAGGGATTCTCGCTCAAGCGAGAATCTCATAGTGTCAACAGCCCCAAAGTGTCATTTCTCGCCCAGGCTAGACAACTCTCGCTCGGGCGAGAATTCTCCAGTATGTCTCAGGATTTCACCCTCCCAGGTGAACCTCTCTCGCCCAAGCGAGAATCTCTCGCTCAAGCGAGGATCCGAGGATTGATACTATAATTTTCAAGACTTAAAATTTGGGGTGTTACAATCCTCCCCCTCTTATAAGAATTTTCGTCCCCGAATATTAAACATACCTCGATTCAAACAAATGAGGGTAATCCTCCCTCATCTCTTGCTCGACTTTCGTAGTAGCGTCTCCTTCGTCCACTTGGCTCCACAACACCTTTACCAAGGCAATCTCCTTGCCTCTCAATCTCTTTACACTGGTATCCATGATTCTCACGGGTAATGTAGCAAAAGTCAAATTATCCTTCAACTCTATATGATCATACTCAACCACATGAGATGGATCTCCAACATATTTCCTCAACTGTGACACATGAAACACATTATGGAGATTGGACAACAACAGAGGTAAAGCAATACGATACGCTACTGGCCCAATTATCTTCAATATCTGATACGGCCCAATAAATCGAGGAGTCAGCTTACGAGACTTCAACACTCTACCGATAGCGGTAGTCGGAACAACTCTCATGAAAACATGATCTCCCTTGTTAAATTCAAGAGGTTTCTGTCTCTTATCGTAATAGCTCTTCTGTCGACTTTGGGCGATTCTCATATGTTCCCGGATTTTCTTGATCT
Organism: Lupinus albus; assembly: GCA_009771035.1. Taxonomy (NCBI): domain Eukaryota; kingdom Viridiplantae; phylum Streptophyta; class Magnoliopsida; order Fabales; family Fabaceae; genus Lupinus; species Lupinus albus. The sequence continues at coordinate 6,367,930 of CM020011.1, forward strand.
TATCCGTCGTCTCCTAGACCATTTCGGGCCCCAATATCAAGTTCTCCCCAGTCTCAAACCAACTCACTGGAGTTCGGTACTTCCTACCATACAACGCCTCATAAGGTGCTAGGATTTCACCCTCCCAGGTGAACCTCTCTCGCCCAAGCGAGAATCTCTCACTCAAGCGAGGATCTGAGGATTGATACTATAATTTTCAAGACTTAAAATTTGGGGTGTTACAGTCCCCATAGCATTCCTACTCTGCCGTGACATAGGACAATGCCTCTTTATATGTCCGGTCTCTTTGCAATGAAAACAGTGATTTGTCGTTCCAGAACACAATCCTCCGACATGTTTTCGGTTACACTTGGTGCACTAGGATGGAGAGTTTAACCGTGACCCTCCGACATTTGCATGGGTCCTCGGCCCATGCGAAGTGTACCTCCGAGTGCCAACAGGTGGAAAACACGGCTTTTGCTCTTCGGGAAACATCTTGACGTTGCCCCTTTCGTGCACAAAGTTTCTTTGAGGCCCGAAGTTCTTGGGGGAATTGGATTTGGAGGTCGCCACTCCATCTGCCTTCATGTTAGTACCCTCCATTCCTTGGACCCACTCAACAGCAGCATTCGGAGTGAATCCGCTTTGGAACAGAGAGCCTGGACCTGGCGCCACGCTCCGATTCAGATTTTTTAAATTCTCATTCATGCCCTAGAGCACCCCTACCAGCTGTGCCAACAATTCATTGGGAACATTATGACTCGTTCCTCTTCCTCTTTCGGCCATGTGTACCTGTACTCATACACTTGTCAGTAACTGAATGTTAACTAGACAAGAGTCACATAATCACCTAGCAATTTGTATAAACCAACAAAATTTAAGCACGTAAAGGTCACAAAGAAGCATGTAAAGCCATACCCTAGGCCGCGGGACTAACTATGCTCTGATACCATATTGTAAGGACCCAAATTCTACCCTTGAAATTTTTTTCCTTATTTTAATCAATTTGTACATACATTCATCATTACACTCTGATCACTCATTAATCATTACATAACACCTGTTTAACATGTCATACTACAACACTCTTCATATGACATAAAAGCATAATTCATCCATTATTATTCCCCATGGGTACTAAGAGCCCAAAAGTTATGACACTCCAAAAATAACGGTACACATGATTACGAAATACCCAAATAAATGTTAACCATGGTTACAATCATTCAAATCCGCAAGTAGTCATTTAAAGTACAAAAACGTAAATTGTGAATCCAAAGTCTAAAGCTCCTAAAGCTCCCGACCTAGCATACTCCGTTCATCTATTTAACTGCAATTGGATTATCAATGACAAAAGTACGAAATACACAAGTCGTTAATTCAATAAACGTCATTATAAGGTAATCCACATTAGAAAAAGGGTTAGTAAACCATTTTCGAAATTCATTTTGTCTTGCTGCATAAGTTGAGCCAAAGTCGCTACACCCCCTTAGGGTTAGCTAAAAGCAGATTCTCATTTTTCTTAAAACAAATCGCGCTTATATACTTAAGCCAGAGTGTATGCTTCTATACTCAAGCCAGAGTTTTTGCTTCTATACTCAAGCCAGAGTGTATGCTTCTATACTCAAGCCAGAGTGTATGCTTCTATACTCAAGCCAAAGTGTATGCTTTTATACTCAAGCCAGAGTGTATGCTTCTATACTCAAGCCAAAGTGTATGCTTCTATACTCAAGCCAGAGTGTATGCTTCTATACTCAAGCCAGAGACGCTAACCATTCATGGTCGGCTAAAAATAAGTTTTGCTTATATACTCAAGCCAGAGTTTTTGCTTCTATACTCAAGCCACAGTGTATGCTTCTATACTCAAGCCAGAGTCGCTAACCATTCATGGTCGGCTAAAAATATATTTTTCCTTTCATCGATTTGCCAACAATCATTTCCCGTAAATCCACGCCATCTTTAGTATAAACACTCCATATATGTTTATACTAAATACGTAATTCACAATATAATTATGGCATAACCAGTAAATACACACATTTTCCATTTTCATAATCTTACGCCTATTTTAATATAAACACACCCATATATGTTTATAATAAATGCGTAATTTACAACTCAATCATTTCATAACCAGAAAATAGCCACATTTTCCTTTTCCGTAAATCTACACCTTCTTTAATATAAAGAAGGTATGCTTCTATACTCAAGCCAGAGTCGCTAACCATTCATGGTCGACTAAAAATATATTTTTCCTTTCATCGATTTGCCATCAATCATTTCCCATAAATTCACGCCATCTTTAGTATAAACATTCCATATATGTTTATACTAAATACGTAATTCACAATATAATTATGGCATAACCAGTAAATACACACATTTTCCATTTCCGTAATCTTACGCCTATTTTAATATAAACACACCCATATATGTTTATAATAAATGCGTAATTTACAACTCAATCATTTCATAACCAGAAAATAGCCACATTTTCCTTTTCCGTAAATCTACACCTTCTTTAATATAAAGAAGGTATGCTTCTATACTCAAGCCAGAGTCGCTAACCATTCATGGTCGACTAAAAATATATTTTTCCTTTCATCGATTTGCCATCAATCATTTCCCATAAATTCACGCCATCTTTAGTATAAACATTCCATATATGTTTATACTAAATACGTAATTCACAATATAATTATGGCATAACCAGTAAATACACACATTTTCCATTTCCGTAATCTTACGCCTATTTTAATATAAACACACCCATATATGTTTATAATAAATGCGTAATTTACAACTCAATCATTTCATAACCAGAAAATACCCACATTTTCCTTTTCCGTAAATCTACGCCTTCTTTAATATAAACACACCAATATATGTTTATACTAAATGTGTAATTTACAACTTAGTCTTTGCATAACCGGAAAATACACATTTTCTATTTCAAATGAAAAATTAAAGACTTATCCTTACCTTGGTGAGTGTTGGGGGTCGGTTTTTGAGTAACTTTACCAGTTTCCTCCATGATCTCCTCCAACCTTAGGATCTTTCCTCATTCCCACCAATAACAACAATGTCAGTCATTTATTCAAAATAACACATAAACAACTCGTATTTCATCATCAAACATACAAGGGATCCACATATTTTCAAGATTTCCAAACATCTAAACATACATGTTTATCTCATATATCAACCTCAAAGCACAAACTCATCATCCACATCTAACATTTCATCTATTCTCTTTTCACTCATATTCTCATTTTGGGGGTTTTTGGGGTTTTCATGAATAACCCACAAAACCCTTTCCATTTATCAAATACCAACTCTAAACCAAGAGTTTACAAGAGGAAAACAACATAATACGAACCATAACTCTAAAGGATGAGTTTCCATGGTTTCTCATGTTTTGAAAAATAGATCCAACATACCCAAAACAAGTTAGAGAGGAAGAAGAAGAGTTAGGAACAAGAGGTTTACCTCTTCTCAAGCTCTAAGATGAGTCCTAAGGCTCTTTGCTCTTGAAAAGCTCTCCTCTCTCTCTTCTCTTCAAAGTTCCCACCCTAAAATGTGTTTGGGGTTTCAATTTTAAAGATGAGTCGTCGAGTTCCCGCTCAAGCAAGCCCATTCTCGCTTAGGCGAGAAAATCCCGCCTTTTTAAAATTTCAGATCTGGCGCTCTCGCTCAAGCGAGGGATTCTAGCTCAAGCGAGAATCTCAGTCTCAAAATGCCATTTCTCGCCCAGGCGAGACAACTCTCGCTCAGGCGAGAATCCTCCAGTATTGTCCAGGATTTCCTCTCCCAGGTGAGCCTCCCTCGCCCAGGTGAGAATCTCTCACACAAGCGAGAATCCTAGGACTGATACTAAAATTTTAAAGACTCAAATTTAGGGTGTTACAAGGATCGAGGGGGAATCCTTGGTTGGCGTAATCTGATTTTATGTCGCACACTTTGGCTCAAGTTATGTAGCACACTTTGGATCAAGTTATGTAGCACACTTTGACTCAAGTTACGTAGCACACTTTAGCTCAAGTTATGTAGCACACTTTGCATCAAATTATGTAGCACATTTTGGCTCAAGTTATGTAGCACACTTTGCCTCAAGTTATGTAGCACACTTGAATGTCTAGCCTATGTAGTATTAAAGTATTATATGGTTTTAGATGTGTTGTATTGCTTTGAAAGTATTGTATTGTCTTCGGGAATGTAGTTGTTGTTGTGTATTGTAAGTGACAATGGGATTATTATCTTTATGAAGATTGAATTGGATAAATCGTATAAGTAAACTATAATAGATACTAATTGATGACATGAATATCCTACGATATGTTGTAATGATTTTGTGTATCGTTTGTATATATTGATATAGTTGATTTTAGTTGTTGTATAGGTTGTAGCACTTTAACGTTATTACTCCATGTAATTCCACGATGCGGTCGCCGTAGTTGGTTCTTACTCCCTCTGTCTTCCTTTGTCTATGTGATGTATATTTGAGTTCAGGATGTTGCTATTGCGTCGTGAATGTCTGCTGACAGGAGTACAGATTGGAGCAGTTGTTTTATGTATTCCGAATTTGTATTTGTATAATGTATGTACTATGAGAAATATGTTTAACTAATTCTTTTGTATAAATGATATGTTTTGAAAGATGTAATAAGATTAGTATATATACCTTAATCAGTGATGTAATTGAAAAGGGATAATTGTATGGATTATGGGTTAAAATGGGACGTGATGGCATGCTATTGATGAAAAGATATTATTGACTATTTCCGCATTTTGAATTGGGAAACTTAACTAATAATTGAAATCACTAAGATTTTCCAATCGGATAAGTATTATCTTTCAATAAACAATCATTTCAGTTTCATGAATATGGTTAAAAATTTTGGGTTATAAAATCGGGTCGTTACAATTTGGTATCAGAGAGTAAGTTAGTCCTACGGCCTAGGGTATGGCCTTACATGCTTCTTTGTATAACTTATGTGGATTGTTTATTAAATATGTGATAATTGTTAATGTGAAAGATTCTTGTTGAATATCTTGCTGAGAATTATTGATGAAGTGCTTGTTTAAAACTTCTTGATGGATTTCTTGCTGTGAATTTCTTGAAGAATTCCTGGTTGTAAAACTCTTATTGAATTCCCTGTTATGAACTCATCGTTCAATTTCTTGTTGTGAGACCTTGTTGGGAATTGTTTGTTGAAACTCTTGCTAAAAATTTATGATTGTGAACCTCTTGTTGAAATTGCTTGTGGTGAGTTTCTGGTAGTGACTTTCCTGTTAAATTTCTTGATGTGAAAATTTCTTGTTGAGAGTTCCTCGTGGTGAATCTCTTGTTATGAGCTTCTTGTCGATTTCTTGATGCGAACTTTCTTTTATCACTAAGTTTAAGATAATTGAAGAGGAACGATTAAATTAGCTTTCTTTGGATGTTTGCTTATATGTTTCTATGGTTATGGTTGAACATGATTAGGGTAATGGTCACCCACTGTGACATCTAATAGAGAATTGAGAATCTAGTTGCATCATGAGACTGTGAAACTTTGAAAGAACTATATCTTATATCTTCAAAATTGGATTTAAAATTTGATTGATGATGTTTGATAATGAAAAGAATGTTAGCTCTTGCTAGAGATAGAATAATCTATATCATGAAAAATTGTATGTCGTTATGTGGTTTCCTACATGTTCCTAGTTGAGATATGTTGTTAGTTATCTTGTCATTCCTTAGGGCCAAAACAAATATGCATGATATAGTGATTGACCGTTTATTAGACTCGTTGGCTAAATCAACATTTTCATTATATGACATGTAACCATGTGATTTTACTTTGTGAAAATCTTCTGGCATGTACCTTGCATGGTTTTCTTGGAAATAAACATGCATACATTGAATTAATTCTTTGATATATGTTTGCGTGCAATGCATCAAAGTTTAGAAATTTAAATTGAGTGATGAACTTGTGGGTAACATGTTCGGTGTGACAATTGCGAAATATCTCTTTGAGATTAATTGCTAATGCCTTGCACTTTCATCCTCGATGTGTGAGTTCTGGAAACAATATATTAACTATCTGGATAATAGCTTGAAGGGTAATGTAAAGGATTCATATGAACATGTAAATGGATATGTTTTATGGAATGTGTTGATCATGAAATATTGTCCTAACAAGGCAAATGTAAGGGAAAGATACCTTGTATGTTTTGAAGATGATATTCTGGTATCCTTGCTTTTATGAGTTGCTAAAGGTTAATCTCTCTTGTTTGCATTAGTTTGTATATGTATGCTAAAGGGTAAAACTTATGGTTCAAAGTAATGATGGTGGTTGGTTAAGTTACTTAAATGTCATGCATAAACGTTTAACATTTAGATATGCTACTAATTTGAAGTGATTTATTGTGGGTAATCCAAAAATGAGTCAGTATGAAAAAGAATAGGCATACAAATTTTTTAGTGATAACTTCTCATTATGCCAGTGACTTCTTATATGTGCATAAATCTGAGCTTTGACGATGAACATGGATGTTGTGTTGCTTAAGTTTTAGCGGGTTAATTTCTAAACAAAATTTTGCTTTCATCCTATTCGTAATCAGTGGTAATAGAAATAATAAGTTACTTTTCATACTGGTACATGGAAGTTTGGTCTGTAATAATGGATCTTTTGAAGTTGAATATTCGTAATCCACGATATAGTGGCAAGGTAGACCAATTATCTTATTCGATATTGTACTTCCAAAACTTATGTTTGTTTCATGTACATCAGTAATGGCTATGCACAATTGCAGTGTTATTGCATAGGTATGTTTCCGTAAATGGACTGTGAGAACTCTACTATCATGAATGACATGTAACTACAGTACTAACTAGCCTTTTGAAAATTTGTGGTTAGAACTCTTAGTATTGCATGGGAATCTGGTTTTGAGTTATTTTGAAATGGTTGTGTTAAACCTTGCTTTTATAAGGTGATTTCCATGAATCTTATGTCTAATCTATTTTCGAAAGTCATTTTGGATGAAGTGTAGCATTTGGCTAAGCATTAATTAAGTTCCATGTTGAAAATACAAATTTCTTTAACAACTGTACCTTGGACAAATATGTTATTGTTAAAAAACTTCTTGATGTGATTATGACTGTAACGACCCGATTTCTACCCTTGAAATTTTTTTTTTCATTCATTTTAATTCCCTCTTACATACATTCATCATATTACTTAAAACCTTCAGGAATCATTCCTTAAAAATACTCTTTACACCTATTATATTATCATATAATTTAAATTGCGGAAAAACATAATTCATTCATTATTATTCTCATTGGGTACTAAGAGCCCAAAAGTTATAATACTCCAAATATAACAATACCCATGGTTACGAATACCCAAATAAATGTTAGTCATGGTTACAATCATTCAAATCCACAAGTAGTCATTTAAAGTACAAAAATGCAAATAGTGAATCCAACGTCTAAAGCTCCTAAAGCTCCCGAACTAGCATACTCCATTCATCTATTTACCTGCAATGAGATTATATTGACGAAAGTACAAAACACACAAAGGAGTAAGTCATTAATTCAATAAACGTCATTATAAGATAATCCACATTAGAAAAAGGGTTAGTAAACCATTTTCGAAATTCATTTTGTCTTGCTGCATAACTTGAGCCAAAGTCGCTACACCCCTCAGGGTTAGCTAAAAGCAGAATCTCGTTTCTCTTAAAACAAATCACGCTTATATACTCAAGCCAGAGTTTACGCTTCTATACTCAAGCCAGAGTCGCTAACCATTCATGGTCGGCTAAAACATATTTTCCTTTCATCGATCTCCTCATAAATCATTTTCATGCTTCTATACTCAAGCCAGAGTGTATGCTTCCATACTCAAGCCAGAGTGTATGCTTCTATACTCAAGCCAGAGTGTATGCTTCTATACTCAAGCCAGAGTGTATGCTTCTATACTCAAGCTAGAGTGTATGCTTCTATACTCAAGCCAGAGTGTATGCTTCTATACTCAAGCCAGAGTCGCTAACCATTCATGGTCGGCTAAAACATATATTCCTTTCATCGATCTCCTCATAAATCATTTTCATGCTTCTATACTCAAGCCAGAGTGTATGCTTCTATACTCAAGCCAGAGTGTATGCTTCTATACTCAAGCCAGAGTCGCTAACAATTCATGGTCGGCTAAAACATATTTTCCTTTCATCGATCTCCTCATAAATCATTTTCATGCTTCTATACTCAAGCCAGAGTGTATGCTTCTATACTCAAGCCAGAGTGTATGCTTCTATACTCAAGCCAGAGTCGCTAACCATTCATGGTCGGCTAAAAATGTATTTCTTTTTCATTCGTTTCACCATAAATCTTTTCCGGTAAATCCACACCCACATTAGTATAAACACACCCATATATGTTTATACTAAATACGTGATTTACACTCAATCATCGCATAACCAGAAAGTACCACATTCTTTCCTTTCCGTAAATCTACGCCTGCTTTAATGTAAACACACCCATGTATGTTTATATCAAATGCATACTTTACGTATCAATCATTGCATAATCAGAAAACTCACATTTTCGATTCCAAATGCTCAATTAAAGACTTATCCTTACCTCGATGAGTGTTGGGTTTGGTTCTTGGCAACTTCTCGAGTTCCACTGACACCGCCTCCAACCTTAGGATCTCTCTTCATCCCACCACATAACACAATGTTAGTCATTTATTCCAAATATCACATAAACAACTTATATTGCATCATTTAATCATACAAAATATTCATCATCAATATTCAACCATCTAAACACATGCATAACATCTCATATTTCAATATTTGGGGGTAAACTCATCTTCTACCTCTAACATTTTACTCATTCTCTCCTTTTACCACATTTTCACTTTTGGGGTTTTTGGGGTTTTCATGAATCAACCCACAACCCTTTCCATTCTTGAGATACTATTTCTAAACCAAGAGTTTACAAGATAATAACAACATAAAACGAACCATAACTCTAACGGATGAGTTTCCATGGTTTCTCATGTTATGAAAATAAATCCAACATACCCAAAACAAGTTAGAGAGGAAGAAGAAGAGTTAGTAACAAGAGGTTTACCTCTTCTCAAGCTCCAAGATGAGTCCTAAGGCTCCTTGCTCTTGAAAAGCTCTCCTCTCTCTCTTCTCTTCGAAGTTCTAACCCTAAAATGTGTTTTGGGTTTCTATTTTATAGACACTGCGATAAGTGTAATCGATTACAAGTATAGTGTAATCGATTACACTGTGTAAATTATAGAGGCATCGTCGCTATGTAATCGATTACCAACATGGTGTAATTGATTACATTAATACGATGTAATCGATTACCAGAAGTGTGTAATCGATTACATTAACACTATGTAATCGATTACCAACATGGTGTAATCGATTACATTGTGTCAGATGTACATATCTGATGCTTTTAATCATCGTGTAATCGATTACCAGGAGTGTGTAATCGATTACCAGGAGTGTGTAATCGATTACCAGGAGCGTGTAATCGATTACACTGTGTCAGATGCACAGGTCTGATTAGTTTATCAGCATGTAATCGATTACCAGCAGTGTGTAATCGATTACACTGTGTCAACAGCCCAAAATTGCCATTTCTCGCCCAGGCGAGAATCCTCCAGTATAGTCCAGGATTTCACCCTCCCAGGTGATCCTTTTTCGCTCAGGCGAGAATCTCTCGATCAAGCGAGGCTTCCAGGACTGATACTATATTTTTAAAGATTAAAATTTGGGGTGTTACAATCCTCCCCCTCTTATAAGAATTTTCGTCCCCGAAAATTAAACAAACCTCGGAAAATAAAATCATCACCTAGACCTTAGGCACAAGAATATTCAACCAAAATCACAATTCGATTCTCTAATCCATTAAGATTACTTAATCAGTCACTAAGGGCATACACCACTAAACCATGATATCACCAAACCAATTCATGAACTAACTCCTCAATGTCCAAATGTTAAGATCTCAGCCTTTAATAACTCGAGTGTAATGGGAACTAATCCATAATTCAGACTAAAGATTTTTCTTATATCCATCAAGAACCAAGGATCTCTAACACCTATCCATCTATCAATCCTAACATACGTTAAGAATCCCGATAACACTCTCGAACTTCAGCGAATGGGGAACTCCTGATCCCATATCTATCTAAATGCATCTTTTAACATCCATCATACACTAGCTAGTCTCATCTCCACTCGAGACTCTAGCACAATTTCATTTTACTAGATCCACTACACAATAGAATTCTTAGTGTCTCATCCATTATACACAATCAAACTATCCAGTAATTGTCTAATTACATAAAATATTTCTACCATCAAATCTTATCGTCTAAAGAAATTACCGATTTCTAGCCTCCACTGAAACCATAAAACCATTGATTCACACCAAAACTAGGTATTTTGTTACCAATCGGCAAGCACAAGTCGACCAACACTCAAACCTACAACTTGCGTTCGGTTTGGTCACCCCAATTCCATTAGTAAATATAAACTTATTAACCCACTCGCATTATGTCCAAAAATACATGGGCATCTCATATCACTAAACTTTTAACAACCTCATACTTATTCCGATATGGTTGCTAAAATTTCGGAATTCTCCAACATGATACTAAATCATTACTTAGGCACAAGCTAAGTTTTCCCAAAAATGATTTTCGAAAGCGGTTTGAATCCACGACTCATGGCAACCACGTCGTGAAACAAGCTTCGCACGCTCATTTCGACACAACCCAAAACTTCTTCTCTCCTATGGTTACACCACACCCATACACCGCAATTACTGATGTTCACGAAACAACAACAACTTTTGCCGGTACACATTCAACGCAGACAATTTCGGATCACCACCACTATTTCATGCGTTGCCAATGTCCTACCGCAAAAGAACCGGTCATTCGAGACCAAAAGTTTCACGTCTATTCCATTGCATTCATCACATTGGCGGGGTAAGTAACTTAACTAGCCTCTTTTCTCGACTATCATTATAAGTCTTACCCTTTTGCACCCATATACATATCAAATGCAACTAGATCTTAATTCTTCACCTCAACAAGTACACACAGTTAAACATAACACAATTTGCTGATCGCTAGTCCATTTCCAAGATTAAATCCAACTAGGACATCATCGCGCATATCAACACTATAGTAAAGGTTCTACCATTTACCCCAACCGTACACTGAGACACTCCCGATCCAAAATAAGTTTTTTTGAGGTTCAATACCAATATACATTTGTTACGGCGGGTACTCATCTTTAACAAAAAAATAAATTTCATAGACCAGAAGCTTCATACACAAGAATCAAAAATAACTTTTTCATACTTAATCGATTTTGGGGTACCAACCATAGGTCACCTCAAAATGATAATAAATCTGATTAGTCAACATCCATGTAAACACATTAGTCGCAAGGACCTTTAGGTAATTTATCCAACCTCTATTTCATTTTCGAAATATGAGTTTCACCTCTTAGCGTGCGCATACACACTAAGGCCAACAAAGGGAATTAACCTTTAACAACTCATAAGAGAAAACAAGTATCCCCGACTTAAACATTTTTCTTGTCAGTATACTTATTATAAAAGTCAATCATTCATAGACGAAAGTCCACTTTCCAAGACAAAATAAATAGTTCTTTCAAATCTTAACATCTCGAAATACTAACGAGTTCTTAAATACCCTCTTGTGACATTTACTGAATGAATACCGATCCCTTTTTCGAAGGAGGGTCCTAACTCTCTTAGCCGACACTGGCACCAAACCACTAGCCTGGTCAGAGATCTCGCACAGATCCCTAACCGCCACAACCTTGTCAGCACTATTCAATCACAACATGATTTGCTGACAATTAGTCCATCCCCAAAATTATATCTAACTGGGATAACGACAAGCAGACTGAATCTACGGTAAATATCACACCATTTACCACAATCGGACAATAGAAAATAAACGTCGACACCACCAGCAGCACAAAGATTGGGGTCGACGCGACCAAGTCGGAAGTAATGACTCAGTTTACAATTTCAGTCGGTTTTCACATTTATCATATATAAGGGAGTGTGTCGCTCCCGAATCAACAACACTAAACAAGGAATACCTGTCACCATGTGTTTACCTCTCGCCGGATCATCAACACCTGATGTCCCTGCGCCACTTGGGGTAACCATCTGACCGTGGTCTCTTGCCTCCTCGGCAGGAATGGCATTAGGTCTCCGATCCAGCTTGGAACAATACCTTTTATTATGCTCAAACTCCTTGCAGTGGAAACATCCATTCCCCTTTCCTCATACATCCCACATCGGATCAGACTATCCGATTCTGATGCCTCTGCACCATACATGGTAACCACTCTGCCGATAGATTGAGGTCGTCCAGTCCCCATAGCATTCATACTCTGCCGTGACGTAGGACAATGCCTCTTTATAGGTCCGGTCTCTTTACAACGAAAACGGTGATTTGTAGTTCCAGAACACAATCATCCGTCATGTTTCCGGCACCAAGGTGGAGAGTTTAACCGTGACCCTCTGGCATTCGCATGGGTCCTCGGTCCATACAAAATGCAACTCCGAGTACAAACACGTGGAAAATAATGCTTCTGCTCTTCGCGATACCTCTTATCCTTGCCTCTTCCGTGCACAAAATTTCGTTGAGGCCCAAAGTCCTTGTGAGGAATGGATTCGGAGGTCGCCACTCCATCCGCCTTCATGTTAGTACACTCCATTCCTTGGACCCACTCAATAGCAGCATTCGGGGTGAATCCGACTTGGAACGGACTAGGGTTCCTTCTATAGGATTTATCTAACCCCCGGTACTCAGCCGGTCCTTGTTGAACTAGGGTGTGCGAGCTTGGACCTGATGTCACGCTCCGATTTAGATGTTGTAAATTCTCACTCATTTGTTGTAGTGCCACCACCATCTGGGCCAAGAGGTCATTCGGAACATTCTGACTCGCTCCTCTTTCTCTTCCAGCCATGTGTACCTGCACTCACGTACTTGTCAGTAGACTAATTGTATAACCAGACAAGCATCACATAACACACAATCGTCAATTCTAACCAAGAAATTCAAACACATAAAGATCACAAAGAAGCATGTAAGGCCATATCCTAGGCCGCAGGATTAACTATGCTCTGATACCATATTGTAACGACCCGATTTCTACCCTTGAAATTTTTTTTTTCATTCATTTTAATTCCCTCTTACATACATTCATCATATTACTTAAAACCTTCAGGAATCATTCCTTAAAAATACTCTTTACACCTATTATATTATCATATAATTTAAATTGCGGAAAAACATAATTCATTCATTATTATTCTCATTGGGTACTAAGAGCCCAAAAGTTATAATACTCCAAATATAACAATACCCATGGTTACGAATACCCAAATAAATGTTAGTCATGGTTACAATCATTCAAATCCACAAGTAGTCATTTAAAGTACAAAAACGCAAATAGTGAATCCAACGTCTAAAGCTCCTAAAGCTCCCGAACTAGCATACTCCATTCGTCTATTTACCTGCAATGGGATTATCAATGATGAGAGTACAAAACACACAAAGGAGTAAGTCGTTAATTCAATAAACGTCATTATAAGATAATCCACATTAGAAAAAGGGTTAGTAAACCATTTTCGAAATTCATTTTGTCTTGCTGCATAACTTGAGCCATAGTCGCTACACCCCTCAGGGTTAGCTAAAAGCAAAATCTCGTTTCTCTTAAAACAAATCACGCTTATATACTCAAGCCAGAGTTTCGCTTCTATACTCAAGCCAGAGTCGCTAACCATTAATGGTCGGCTAAAACATATTTTCCTTTCATCGATCTCCTCATAAATCATTTTCATGCTTCTATACTCAAGCCAGAGTGTATGCTTCTATACTCAAGCCAGAGTGTATGCTTCTATACTCAAGCCAGAGTGTATGCTTCTATACTCAGGCCAGAGTGTATGCTTCTATACTCAAGCCATAGTGTATGCTTCTATACTCAAGCCAGAGTCGCTAACCATTCATGGTCGGCTAAAACATATTTTCCTTTCATCGATCTCCTCATAAATCATTTTCATGCTTCTATACTCAAGCCAGAGTGTATGCTTCTATACTCAAGCCAGAGTGTATGCTTCTATACTCAAGCCAGAGTCGCTAACCATTCATGGTCGGCTAAAACATATTTTCCTTTCATCGATCTCCTCATAAATCATTTTTATGCTTCCATACTCAAGCCAGAGTGTATACTTCTATACTCAAGCCAGAGTGTATGCTTCTATACTCAAGCCAGAGTCGCTAACCATTCATGGTCGGCTAAAAATGTACTTCTTTTTCATTCGTTTCACCATAAATCATTTCCGGTAAATCCACGCCCACATTAGTATAAACACACCCATATATGTTTATACTAAATACGTGATTTACACTCAATCATCGCATAACCAGAAAGTACCACATACTTTCCTTTCCGTAAATCTACGCCTGCTTTAATGTAAACACACCCACGTATCAATCATTGCATAATCAGAAAACTCACATTTTCGATTCCAAATGCTCAATTAAAGACTTATCCTTACCTCGATGAGTGTTGGGTTTGGTTCTTCGCAACTTCTCGAGTTCCACTAACACCGCCTCCAACCTTAGGATCTCTCTTCATCCCACCACATAACACAATGTTAGTCATTTATTCCAAATATCACATAAACAACTTATATTGCATCATTTAATCATACAAAATATTCATCATCAATATTCAACCATCTAAAACATGCATAACATCTCATATTTCAATATTTGGGGGTAAACTCATCTTCTACCTCTAACATTTTACTCATTCTCTCCTTTTACCACATTTTCACTTTTGGGGTTTTTGGGGTTTTCATGAATCAACCCACAACCCTTTCCATTCTTGAGATACTATTTCTAAACCAAGAGTTTACAAGATAAAAACAACATAAAACGAACCATAACTCTAACGGATGAGTTTCCATGGTTTCTCATGTTATGAAAATAAATCCAACATACCCAAAACAAGTTAGAGAGGAAGAAGAAGAGTTAGTAACAAGAGATTTACCTCTTCTCAAGCTCCAAGATGAGTCTTAAGGCTCCTTGCTCTTGAAAATCTCTCCTCTCTCTCTTCTCTTCGAAGTTCTAACCCTAAAATGTGTTTTGGGTTTCTATTTTATAGACACTGCGATAAGTGTAATCGATTACAAGTATAGTGTAATCGATTACACTGTGTAAATTATAGAGGCATCGTCGCTATGTAATCGATTACCAACATGGTGTAATCGATTACATTAATATGATGTAATCGATTACCAGAAGTGCGTAATCGATTACATTAACACTATGTAATTGATTACCAGAAGTGCGTAATCGATTACCAGAAGTGCGTAATCGATTACATTAACACTATGTAATTGATTACATTGTGTCAGAAGTACATATCTGATGCTTTTAATCATCGTGTAATCGATTACCAGGAGTGTGTTACCAGGAGTGTGTAATCGATTACCAGGAGTGTGTAATCGATTACCAGGAGTGTGTAATCGATTACCAGGAGTGTGTAATCGATTAGACTGTGTCAGATGCATAGGTCTGATTAGTTTATCAGCATGTAATCGATTACCAGCAGTGTGTAATCGATTACACTGTGTCAACAGCCCAAAATTGCCATTTCTCGCCCAGGCGAGAATCCTCCATTATAGTCCTGGATTTCACCCTCCCAGGTGATCCTTTTTCGCTCAGGCGAGAATCTCTTGATCAAGCGAAGCTTCCAAGACTGATACTATATTTTTAAAGATTAAAATTTGGGGTGTTACAATGACCATGTGTTTCTAGACATGATGTAAACTTGAGTACTAAATGTATGTCTATCATTGTATTTGAGTATCCATATATTACTTATCTTATTGGAATGGATGTTTGTAAATTTGCAATTATCATTGGTAATAAAATATATGATTTGGGTTAACCAATGGTCTTGTGCGTCTAGTTGAGACTATGAACTAGTAAATCCTCTACTACCGCATCATTTTATTGTATGAATGTTTGATTGAATTGGATAATTACTTGGTAATTTTATTTTGTGCTCTGGAAAAACTCTAAAAATCTTGTTTGTCTAGATGCTACTGGTTGAATGACTATCTTGTTTCTGTGTGGTAGCAAGTACAAATTTGAAATGCTATTGAGAATTTTTTGTTAATTGTGACTATTTCTCATGTGTGAAATGAAATGACGCTATTTCTATCGAGTGGATTGTAAGAATGAGATTGCAACTAAGAGGGGGGGGGGGTGAATTAGTTGTTCCAATAAATATGGCTAATTTTTTTGCAATATCAAAGTTAATGTGCAGCTGAAATATTATGCAGAAAAATATTGACTAGGAAGGATAGAAAATTAACAAAGAGAAGGGAAAGAGAGTACGCAGGTGTTTTATACTGGTTCACCTTCTTGTCCACCGAAGGCTACGTCCATTACTCTTGACGCGCAAGAGTTTCCTTTATTAAATATAATGCGTTGCAATTACAATTATCTCACCCCGAGATCTCCTTGTACCTTACACACTCACTTATATCTAATCCCTTGGAAAACTCTATTCCAAGTCACACCCTTGGTAAACACTATACCAAGTCACTCAACCCCTTTCTCTTCACACCCTTGTGAAAGAAAGTAAACTTTGCAAAAGTGAAGAATGTACAATTTGGCTTGGATTGCCTTACAAGTGTATAAGACAATTTCTAGAACTTGCAATCCAATAACAACTTTTTATACATGAGATAATAATGCTCTTTAACAGTATGAAAAACACTTAGAAGCAACTTCAAAATAACTTTGAAAGTTTAAGAGTAGGTTGTTCGAAAAGTGTAAGAAAAATCAGAAAGTGTGAGAGCTTTTAAAGAGAGTTTAAAATATGAGTTGTTTGTATATGTGTTGTTGTATATCGTTTTGTGAGAGTGTTTCAATGCCTTTATATAGGCTTCCAATCAACCATAATACCCCTAGGTATGAGTAGGTTTCGTGTGGAATGAAACCCAATCAGTTTGGAGTGAAACCTTTTCACTTGAAATCTGAAAACTGATACAACAGCTCTCAGTAATCGATTACTGCAAGTGGGTAATCGATTACCCAACAATCCTGTTAACAACTTTTTGAAAATTCACACAATGTAACCGATTACTGGATTCGAGTGATCGATTACTCAATGACACTGTTTGACAGGATTGTGAATTTGCCTTAGTGTAATCGATTACACTACTTTGAGTAATCGATTACCCTGTTTTCTAAAAATGGTAATCTGTTACTCCAAAGTCAGTAATGGATTACTCATAGCTGTTAGAGGTTTGAAAACTCTTTTCTCACTCATGTAACTTGTTACTCAAGTATGGACACCCGTTACATGTTGTTTTTGAAAATTATTTTTAATCACACTTAGATTTTTCTGATTTTCTTGAAAACAATTTTGAGCATTATTAACTAAGTAAATCAATGAGTTGTAAGGATAGAAGTACCTAAGACTTAGACTCTAATTCTTTGAAGCTTTGTCTTCGATAGTCTTTTTAGGTCTTCTTCCCTTCTTCTTTTTGTGATATTGGTGTCTTCATAAAAATCGTGCCAAGGTCAGGAGCAAGATCTTCTTCACAATCTCCCCCCTTTTGATGATGACAAACCAATGTCCTTTTGAAAGTGTAGTTTTCTGAGAGCAGCATACCAGATGATATATCTTGACTTGACTTGAGTATGCTCCCCCTATATGTATGCATGTATGCTCCCCCTTTCTTTTGGAGTTATGTGCTTGAAAGAATATTACAGAAAATACACTACTCCCAACTTTTCTCCCCCTTTTGACTTCATCAAAAAGACGAAAAGCCAAGAGTCTAGCACAATAGACATTTGTAGACCATAACATACAATATTTTCATAGTATATGAAAGTTCAAATAATATAAACATAATAGAATAATACTATGTATGAAACAGAAATCAAAAGCATTGCATAAAAACCATAATAAAAATGTTTATACACGAAATCCAAAATAGCAGAAAATAAAGAGAACACAATCATAACATTGTTTAAAAATCCACATGGAAAATACACATCCATAAGCATTACATAATCAGAAACCTAGACAGAATTTCTAAGACTCGGGTTCAGAACTATCTTCATCAACATCCATGTTGCTCAGCCTTGATGAAAGACGATGTAGTTCATACTGGATTTGTTGGCTCTGTGTATCGAAAGCATCCATCCTTGTGGTGATGTAGCCTCGAAGAGAAACCAATTCATCCATAATCATCTGATTAGTGGGCATTGCAGCAGATGAAGAAGATGGAGCATGAGACTCAGGTTGGTTTGGTTCAGTAGTAGGTTCTGGTTCGTCAATAGGAGAAGGTTGGCGGTCGGTACGATGCTTATAGGTTCGACGAGTGACAGGATCTATAATGAATCCCATCTTGTGGACAACCTCAACATCAACCTTGCTTTCGCGAAGATTGAGGGCCACTTTGGTCTCACCATCTAATGATACGCCTAAATGCTCAAGGATTTTGGTAATGAAGATGGCGTAGGGCAACGGACTTTGGGAGCCGCGAACACGCCACATTTGTTGCATTATCATCTTAGTCCAATTAATCTTGATGTTAAACTTGATAGCATACATCAATTGGAGCTCTATGTCACTTATTTGTGAATGATTTGAAAATTTTGGCAAAATGACATAGGTAAGAAAATAATGTACCAAACGATATTCCAGCGTGAGATATCCAGCAAAGAGGATATCCTTGTTCTTAACAGTCTCACCAAGGCTTTGTTGCTTTCGCCTTTCTATTTCCTCTTTAGAAATTCTACAAATAGAAAGGTAGAATTTTTTGCGATCGTAATCCTCCCAATCACATACCAGGCCGAACCTAGTGATGTCGCCTATCATCGGTATATCACAGCAAATAGAACTAAAGGTTTTCATATCCAAAACTATGTCCTTTCTCTTAACATGGGAAGTCATAATATTTTTCCTAAAGTTCATGTTGCAATAAAATATATGAATAAGCTCAGGGTAGATATCGTTCACTTCGCGACAAAAGTCGAAAAGCTTTTGTTGCCGCAAAAGATAAGGAAATAGAAAATCTTCAAACTCAAAGTTTCCTATATTACCGTATTTAGGCGTGAATATGGCGCGTCCATGGAAGTTTTCTTCGAAGACATTCTTTTGAGCATCATTAGTAAGAAGCCTCGTCAAGTTCAACGAGTTGGACTTGGATGCTGATTCTCCTTGCTTAGACTTTGAGGTTCTTGGTCTCTTTGAAGAAGAAGCCATTGTAGGTTTTGAAGGTTTAGGGTTTATGTTTTGGAAATTTGGGGCTTTTCAATGAGACCACAAATCACAAAATAGAAGGTGTAGAAATGTTTTAAAACAAGAATGTGATGTGATTTGCAACAAAAATCAATCAAAACGAAGCTAAAATTAAGTTTTTAGAGATTGAGAGTGTAACACCCCGAATTTTAGTCTTTAAAATTATAGTAACAGTCCTGGAAGCCTCGCTTGAGCGAGAGTTGTCTCGCCTGGGCGAGAAATGGCAAATTTTGGGCTGTTGACACAGTGTAATCGATTACATGCTGATAAACTAATCAGACCTGTGCATCTGACACAATGTAATCGATTACACAATCCTGGTAATCAATTACATCGTATTAAAAGCATCAGACAGGTGCATCTGAGACAGTGTAATCGATTACACACTGTTGGTAATCGATTACAGAGTATTAAAAGCATCAGATATGTGCATCTGACAGAGTGTAATCGATTACACACTCCTAGTAATCGATTACATCGTATTAAAAGCATCAGATATGCGCATTTTTCACGTTGTAATCGATTACACCATGTTGGTAATCGATTACATCCCGACGACACCTCTTTAAAACAGAAACCCAAACACATTTTGGGTTAAAAAACTTTGAAGGGGGGTGAGAGAAGAGAGCTTTTCCAAGGGCAAGGAGTTTTGATACTCACCCAAGAGCTTGAGAAGAGGTAAAACTCTTGATTATAACTCTCTTCTTCGTGCTTAAACTCATTTTAGATATGTTGTATCTCTTCTCAAAATATGGGAAACCATGGTGAGTTATGGTTCGTTTTATGTGTTTTTCTCTTGTAAACTCTTAGTTTAGAGTTAGTATTTCGAGAATGGAAAAGGTTTGTGGGTTGATTAATGAAAACCCAAAACCCTAAAGGGATAACGTGGTTAAAGTGGAAAATGGATAAAATGCTATAGGTAGAAGATGAGTTTACGTTCTAATGTTAAAATATGAGATGAATATGTATGTTTTAGATGGTTGTAAACTTATGATGAAAATAGTTTAGCAACATTGAAAATATGATGAATATCTTGTATGGTTAAATAATGCAATATAAGTTGTTTATGTGATATTTGGAATAAATGACTAACATTGTGATTGTATGGTGGGAATGGGAAAGATCCTAGAGTTGGCGGCGGTGACGGTGGAACTAGCGCAGTTACCAAGAACCCAACCCAACATGCACCAAGGTAAGGAGGAGTCTTTAAATGGTATATGGTAATGGATAATGTGTGTATTTTTTGAGTGTGAGTACGATAAAGTGATGAATCGCTTAGTTATGGTAAACATATATGGGTGTGTCTATGATAATGGTATGTGTGGATTTACTGTTTACGGATTTATGTTGTATCAATGAAAAGAAAATATGATTTTAGCCGACCATTATTGGTTAGCAACTTTGGCTCAAGTTATGTAGCAAAACTTTGGCTCAAGTTATGAAGCAATACTTTGGCTCAAGTTATGAAGCAAAACTTTGGCTCAAGTTATGTAGCAATGCTTTGGCTCAAGCTATGTAGCAAAACTTTGGCTCAAGTTATGTAGCAATACTTTGGCTCAAGTTATGTAGCAATGCTTTGGCTCAAGCTATGTAGCAAAACTTTGGCTCAAGTTATGTAGCAAAACTTTGGCTCAAGTTATGAAGCAATACTTTGGCTCAAGTTATGAAGCAAAACTTTGGCTCAAGTTATGTAGCAATGCTTTGGCTCAAGCTATGTAGCAAAACTTTGGCTCAAGTTATGTAGCAAAACTTTGGCTCAAGTTATGTAGCAATACTTTGGCTCAAGTTATGAAGCAATACTTTGGCTCAAGTTATGAAGAAAAACTTTGGCTCAAGTTATGTAGCAATACTTTGGCTCAAGTTATGTAGCAATACTTTGGCTCAAGTTATGTAGCAACGCTTTGGCTCAAGCTATGTAGCAAAACTTTGTCTCAAGTAATGTAGCACAAAAAAAAAGAAATTTACAAAACAATTGGTTTACTAACCCCTTTAAAATGTGGATTATCTTATAATGGTATTTATTGTTTCGATGACTTACTCCTTTGTGTGTTGTGTGTATTTTCCATTGATAATCCCATTGCAGGTAAATAGGGTAGTTGATGATGCTTGGTTCGGGCTTTAGGAGCTTAAGACTTGGATATTCTATTGTTTTTGCTTTTTGGTGTTGAGAAATTGTTATATGGATGATTTGTAATTGTAACCATTTAACTTATCAACCTTTTTGAGTAATGCTGGATATTAGTAACTATGGGTAATTTTGGAAATCCATAGTTAAACATATGCGGTAATTACCGATGAAAGTTATACATGAATTATGTTTTTCCGCAGATATGAGATGTATGTTAACTTAAGGTACTGTACGGGTGGTTTCACGAACTGAGTATGAGAAAGTTAGAGTAAGATGTGGAATGTATGTACAACAGAATTAAAATAAATGAAAAATTTTCCAGTTATGAAAATCGGGTCCTTACAATATTGGTATCAGAGCATAGTTAATCCTGCGACCTAGGATATGACCTTACATGCTTCTTTGAAAACTTTATGTGTTGAGCTTGTTTGAATTGTGATGATTGTTAAGTGGGTATGTACACTGTTATTATACAAATTCAATTACTGACAAGTGAGTGAGTACAAGTACCTATGGCAGGAAGAGGAAGAGGGGCGAGTCAGAATGTTCTGAACGACCTATTGGCACAGATGGTTGCGGCATTACAACATGTTAACGAGAACTTGCACAATATGAATCAGAACCCCGCGTCAAGTCCTAGCTCACAACCTTTAGTTCCACCGGGACCGGCCGAGTACCGTGGATTGAGTGAGTTCCGCAAGCAGAATCCTAGTCACTTCCAAGGAGGGTTTGCTCCGGATGTGGTGATTGAGTGGATTCAAGACTTGGAACGCATATTCCGAGCCCTGGGTTGTAGTGACGTTCAGAAGGTGACATACACTTCTTATATGTTGATGAAGGAGGCTGAAAATTGGTGGGAATTTACTCGGCGGCAGATGGAAACAGAGGGGCGAGTGATTACATGGACTACCTTCAAGGAGAAATTACTTCAGAAATATTTTCCTGCTGATCTGAAGAGGAAGAAGGAAATGGAGTTTTTGAGGTTGGAGCAGGGTAACATGTCTGTGGGAGAGTACGCAGCAAAGTTTGAGGAATTGGCCCGGTTTTGTCCATACGCTGAGTTTTGTCCATAAGGCAGGAGGATCACAAGTTCAATCTCCGTCCTTTTGCAACAAGTGTGGCAAGAATCATGTTGGTGAGTGGTGCCCGGGAACGACACTTAGCTGCTTCCACTGCAGGGAAGCGGGGCACACCAAACGATATTGTCCTAAGCTATGGCAGGGCGCGAAGGATGTGAGGGCTGAACGACCTAGAACCACTGGTAGAGTGTTCACCATGAGTGGTGCAGAGACATCGAATGTGGATGGCCTGATCAAAGGTAATTGTACGGTGGCAGGTATTCCTCTTTTAGTGTTGTTTGATTCGGGAGCGACACACTCCTTTGTGTCTAATGACTGCGTGGATAAACTGAAATTGCAAACTGAGTCGTTGCCTTTCGAATTGGTCGTATCCACCCCAACTGATGTGCCTGTGGTGGTATCGACAGTTTTGTCTCGATGTCCGGTAGTGGTAAATGGTAGAACTTTTACCGTGGATTTGATTTGCTTACCACTAACCCAGTTGGATCTAATTCTAGGGATGGACTGGTTGTCGGCGAATCATGTAATGCTAAATTATGCTGATAAGACCGTGATATTCGGGGATCTAGATGAGATTTCTGGGGAGGTCAAGAACATGAAGCCGTTGTCGGCAAAGGAAGTCAGGACTTCCTGTAAAGAGGGAGGAGCCGTGTTTATGTTGTTGGCATCCCTGGAGGGGAGTGAGAAATTCAAGGTTGATGATATTCCGATAGTTCGTGAGTATCCTGATGTATTTCCTGGTGAGATTCCGGAATTGCCTCCAGTAAGAGAAGTTGAATTCTCTATTGATTTGGTACCTGGAACGGGACCCATCTCTATAGCTCCTTATAGGATGGCACCGTTAGAATTGGCGGAGTTGAAAAAGCAGGTTGAGGACTTGTTAGCAAGGAAGTTCATTCGTCCTAGCGTCTCGCCATGGGGTGCGCCTGTTTTGTTGGTTAAGAAAAAGAATGGTAGTATGCGGTTGTGTACCGACTATCGGCAGTTGAACAAGGTCACTATTAAGAACAAGTATTCATTGCCTCGGATCGATGACTTAATGGATCAGTTGAGGGGAGCGGTAGTGTTTCCGAAGATTGATCTTCGGTCTGGTTACCACCAACTTCGTGTGAAGACCGAAGATATTACTAAGATGGCGTTTCGTACAAGGTATGGACATTTCGATTATTTGGTCATGCCTTTTGGTGTAACGAATGCCCCAACGATATTTACCGACTACATGAATCGGATTTTTCATTCGTATTTGGATACTTTCGTAGTGGTATTCATTGATGATATTTTGATTTACTCCAAAAGCCGAGAGGAACATGCTGAGCACATGCGGATTGTGCTAGAACTTCTTAGCAAGCATCGGTTGTATGCAAAGCTGTCAAAATGTGACTTCTGGTTGGAGTCAGTAAATTTTCTTGGACATGTGATATCCAAGGAAGGAGTGGTGGTAGATCCTTCAAAGGTTGAAGTGGTTATGGAATGGGCAGTGCCCAAGTCAGTCATTGAGATCAGGAGCTTTCTGGGTTTGGCCGGGTATTATCGGAAATTCATAGAAGGGTTTTCGAAGTTGGCACTACCTTTGACAAAACTCACTAGGAAAGGGGAACCGTATGTGTGGACAATTCGATGTGAAGAAAGTTTCCAAAAGTTAAAACGCAGGTTAACTACGGCGCCAGTTTTGGTCCTTCCTTGTACTGATCGGGACTTCAGTGTTTACTGCGATGCATCCAAGCAAGGTTTGGGTTGCGTGTTGATGCAAGAAGGGAAGGTTGTGGCTTATGCTTCTCGACAGTTGAGGATGCACGAGCAGAACTATCCTACCCACGATCTTGAGTTGGCCGCAGTGGTTTTTGCCTTAAAAATCTGGAGACACCATCTCTATGGTGTAAGATTCGAAGTGTACAGTGACCACAAGAGCTTGAAGTACTTATTTGATCAAAAGGAATTGAACATGAGACAGAGGAGATGGATGGAATTCCTTAAGGATTACGATTTTGGGTTGCAGTACCACCCGGGAAAGGCCAATGTGGTGGCGGATGCACTGAGTCGAAAGTCCTTGCACATGTCGGCTTTGATGGTTAGAGAAGGGAGACTGATTGAAGAGTTCAGGGAAATGAACTTGGAGGTTCAGATGAAGCCTCATAGTATGATTTTGGGAATGCTTGAAGTCACAAATGAGTTGTTTGATCAAATTCGGATGATGCAAGATGAGGATAGTGAGCTAATGGATAAACGGGATCTGATGCTAAGTGGTAAGGATACCAACTTCACAACGGACCCTAGTGGATTGTTACGTTACAAATGAAGAGTATGCGTCCCTCGTGATGAGAAATTACGGAAGGATATTTTAGAGGAGTCCCATAAGAGCAAACTAAGTCTTCACCCGGGAACCACAAAGATGTATCAAGATTTGAAGATACTGTTTTGGTGGTCTGGGTTGAAAAGGTATGTGGCTTTGTATGTCTCGAGTTGTTTGGTATGCCAGAAGGCCAAGATTGAGCATCAGCGACCAGCAGGAGAATTACAATCCCTAGAAATTCCCGTTTAGAAGTGGGATAGTATATCAATGGATTTTGTGTCTGGTTTTTCGAAGACTCGGAGAGGGTATGATTCGATATGGGTGATCGTGGATCGATTAACTAAATCTGCTCACTTTCTTCCTATGAACATGAGGTACTCTTTGGATTGGCAGAACTGTATATTCGCGAAGTTGTTCGCTTGCATGGAATACCGTCAAACATTGTGTCTGATAGGCACCCCCGTTTCACCTCAAACTTTTGGACTAGCTTGCAAACCGCTTT
The DNA here is from genome assembly GCA_009771035.1 of Lupinus albus. NCBI lineage: Eukaryota > Viridiplantae > Streptophyta > Magnoliopsida > Fabales > Fabaceae > Lupinus > Lupinus albus. The sequence continues at coordinate 6,393,312 of CM020011.1, forward strand.
GGGAACTAAGTTGAAACTGAGTTCAGCTTATCATCCACAAACGGACGATCAATCAGAAAGGACAATACAGTCATTGGAGGACCTTTTGAGGGCCTGTGTCTTAGAACAACCAGGGAGTTGGGATGACATGTTGCCGCTGATCGAATTTACCTACAATAATAGCTTCCATTCGAGTATTGGGCCATCCCAATACTCGAATGGAACTTGATATTGGGGCCCGAATTAGTGCAAGAAACGACAAATAAGATCAAGAAAATCCGGGAGAATATGAGAATTGCCCAAAGTCGGCAGAAAAGCTACTACGATAAGAGGCGAAAACCTCTTGAATTCAAGGAGGGAGATCATGTTTTCATGAGAGTAGTCCCGACTACCGGAATTGGTAGGGTGTTGAAATCGCGTAAGCTGACTCCACGATTTATTGGGCCTTACCAGATACTGAAGAGGATTGGACAGGTAGCGTATCGCATTGCCTTACCACCGTTGTTGTCGAGTCTCCACAATGTTTTTCATGTGTCCCAGTTGAGGAAATATGTTAGAGATCCATCTCATGTGGTTGAGTCTGATCAGATAGAGTTGAAGGATAATTTAACTTTTGCGACGTTGCCTGTGGGAATCATGGATACCAGTATAAAGAGATTGAGAGGCAAGGAGATTGCTTTGGTAAAGGTGTTGTGGAGCCAAGTGGACGAAGGAGACGCTACTTGGGAAGTTGAGCAAGAGATGAGGGAGGATTACCCTCATTTGTTCGAATCGACGTATGTTTGATTTTCGGGGAAGAAAATTCTTTTAATAGGGGGAGGATTGTAACACCCCAAATTTTAGTCTTTAAAATTATAGTAACAGTCCTAGAAGCCTCGCTTGAGCGAGAGTTGTCTCGCCTGGGCGAGAAATGGAAAATTTTGGGCTGTTGACACAGTGTAATCGATTACACACTCCTGGTAATCGATTACATGCTGATAAACTAATCAGACCTGTGCATCTGACACAATGTAATCGATTACACAATCTTGGTAATCGATTACATCGTATTAAAAGCATCAGATAGGTGCATCTGAGACAGTGTAATCGATTACACACTGATGGTAATCGATTACTCACTGATGGTAATCGATTACTCACTGATGGTAATCGATTACAGAGTATTAAAAGCATCAGATATGTGCATCTGACAGAGTGTAATCGATTACACACTCCTGGTAATCGATTACATCGTATTAAAAGCATCAGATATGCGCATTTTTCACGTTGTAATCGATTACACCATGTTGGTAATCGATTACAACCCGACGACACCTCTTTAAAACAGAAACCCAAACACATTTTGGGTTAAAAAACTTTGAAGGGGGGTGAGAGAAGAGAGCTTTTCCAAGGGCAATGAGTTTTGATACTCACCCAAGAGCTTGAGAAGAGGTAAAACTCTTGATTATAACTCTCTTCTTCTTGCTTAAACTCATTTTAGATATGTTGTATCTCTTCTCAAAATATGGGAAACCATGGAAACTCACCCTTTTGAGTTATGGTTCGTTTTATGTGTTTTTCTCTTGTAAACTCTTAGTTTAGAGTTAGTATTTCGAGAATAGAAAAGGTTTGTGGGTTGATTCATGAAAACCCAAAACCCTAAAGGGATAACGTGGTTAAAGTGGAAAATGGATAAAATGCTATAGGTAGAAGATGAGTTTACGTTCTAATGTTAAAATATGAGATGAATATGTATGTTTTAGATGGTTGTAAAGTTATGATGAAAATAGTTTAGCAACATTTAAAATATGATGAATATCTTGTATGGTTAAATAATGCAATATAAGTTGTTTATGTGATATTTGGAATAAATGACTAACATTGTGATTGTATGGTGGGAATGGGAAAGATCCTAGAGTTGGCGGCGGTGACGGTGGAACTAGCGCAGTTACCAAGAACCCAACCCAACACGCACCAAGTTAAAGAGGAGTCTTTAAATGGTATATGGTAATGGATAATGTGTGTAAAACTTTGGCTCAAGTTATGTAGCAATACTTTGGCTCAAGTTATGAAGCAATACTTTGGCTCAAGTTAGGTAGCAATACTTTGGCTCAAGTTATGTAGCAATACTTTGGCTCAAGTTATGTAGCAACGCTTTGGCTCAAGCTATGTAGCAAAACTTTGTCTCAAGTAATGTAGCACAAAAAAAAAAGAAATTTACAAAACAATTGGTTTACTAACCCCTTTAAAATGTGGATTATCTTATAATGGTATTTATTGTTTCGATGACTTACTCCTTTGTGTGTTGTGTGTATTTGCCATTGATAATCCCATTGCAGGTAAACAGGGTAGTTGATGATGCTTGGTTCGGGCTTTAGGAGCTTAAGACTTGGATATTCTATTGTTTTTGCTTTTTGGTGTTGAGAAATTCTTATATGGATGATTTGTAATTGTAACCATTTAACTTATCAACCTTTTTGAGTAATGCTGGATATTAGTAACTATGGGTAATTTTGGAAATCTATAGTTAAACATATGCGGTAATTACCGATGAAAGTTATACATGAATTATGTTTTTCCGCAGATATGAGATGTATGTTAACTTCAGGTACTGTACGGGTGGTTTCACGAACTGAGTATGAGAAAATTAGAGTAAGATGTGGAATGTATGTACAACAGAATTAAAATAAATGAAAAATTTTCGAGTTATGAAAATCGGGTCCTTACAGAGAGGGTTTAGATAGGCAAAGCTTCGTGTTGCAGGAGAGAGAAAATGAAGGGTTTTCTGAAAAAGTGCAGCAGTTCGCATATAAACTACACAGAGTAATCGATTACACTAAGTGAGTAATCGATTACTCACCTTCAAATTGTCAAAGTTTTAAAACAGTAGCACAGAGTAAGCGATTACCTATTTACAGTAATCGATTACTGTGACACCCTGTCTTCCCACTGAAGCTAAAATTCATTTTTGATTGTAAAAACTTGAAAATTAAAGCACAATAAACACAATTTAAAATCAAGTAGGCATTGGATATAAACAATGAAGCATACACATAAACATTTAAACATGTTAGGACAAGTAAGCTTCATCGAGAATGCCTAATTCTTGTCTAATTTTATAGAAAGGTTCTTTTGCTAACGGTTTAGTGAATATGTCTGCTAGTTGGTTATGAGTATCAATGAACTCTACCAACGCATCCTTCTTTTAGACATGGTCCCTTAGGAAATGATGCCTTATATCAATGTGTTTGGTTCTTGAGTGCATAATCGGATTTTCGGTGAGATTAATAGCACTTGTATTGTCAAATTTTAAGGGTGTTCAACCTAGGTTTAAGCCATAATCCCGTAATTATTGATTGAGCCACAACACTTGTGCACAACAACTACCGGCAACAATATATTCCGCTTTAGCGGTGCTTAAGGCAACACAAGCTTGTTTCTTGCAAGACCAAGAAACTAAAGCATTTCCTAGGATGTGGCAAGTACCACTTGTACTTTTTCTCTCAGACTTGCATCCCGCAAAGTCTGAATCCAAGAAGCCAACCAATTCGCATACGCTTCCCTTGGGATACCATAGTCAAACATCGGTTGTGCCTTTGAGATACTTCATGATTCTCTTAACAACAACTAAATGTGACTCTTTGGGTTTAGAATGATATCGCGCACATAGACATACACTAAACATAATATCAGGTCTACTGGCAGTAAGATATAGAAGGGAACCGATCATACCTCGATACTTAGATATTTCAATACATTTCTCAGCGTCGTCAGCATCGATATAGGTACTTGATCCCATAGGAGTGGCAATCGTCTTGCAGTCATCCATCTCTTATCTTTTCAACAAGTCTTTGCAATATTTGGTCTGACTTACAAAGATTTCATTGCTAAGTTGCTTAATTTGGAGTCCAAGAAAGTAGTTTAACTATCCCATCATAGACATCTCAAATTCTCCTTGCATCATATTGCGAAATTTACTACACAAACTATCGTTAGTAGAACCGAAAATAATATCATCAACATAGATTTGAACAAGTAAAGTATGATGATTTATTTTCTCAATAAAGAGTGTAGTATCGACCTTGCCTTTTGTAAAACCTTTTTCTGTTTGAAATTTAGTTAGACGGTCATACCAGGCACGTGGAGCTTGATTTTAGCCATAGAGGGCTTTCTTTAACTTGTATACGTGAGAGGGATGTTTGTAGTAAAACTACGAGGTTGTTCTACAAATACTTCCTCTTGTATATTGTAACACCCTAAATTTGAGTCTTTAAAATTATAGTATCAGTACTGGAAGTCTCGCTTGAGTGAGAGATTCTCGCCCGAGCGAGAAAGGATCCCCTGGGAGGGTGAAATCCTGGGCTATACTGGAGGATTCTCGCCTGAGCGAGAGTTGTCTCGCCTGGGCGAGAAATAGCAATTTGGGGCTGTTGACACTGTGACATTCTCGCTTGAGCGAGAGGGTCAGATCTGAAATTTTAAAAGGCGGGATTTTCTCGCCTAAGCGAGAATGGGCTCGCTTGAGCGAGACCCCGACGACACCTCTTTAAATAGAAACCCCAAACACATTTTAGGGTTAGAACTTTGAAGAGAAGAGAGAGAGGAGAGCTTTTCAAGAGCAAAGAGCCTTAGGACTCATCTTAGAGCTTGAGAAGAGGTAAACCTCTTGTTCCTAACTCTTGGTTTAGAGTTGGTATTTGATGAAAGGAAAGGTTTTGTGGGTTATTCATGAAAACCCCAAAATGAGAATATGAGTAAAAAGAGAAATGGATAAAATGTTAAATGTGGATGATGAGTTTGTGCTTTGATGTTGATATATATTAAATAAACATGTATGTTTTGATATTTGGAAACTTGTATTGAAGTAGTTTTGGAAATATTGAAAATATATGAATCCCTTATATGTTTGATGATGAAATACAAGTTGTTTATGTGTTATTTTGGAATAAATGACTGACATTGTTGTTATTGGTGGAAATGAGGAAAGATCCTAAGGTTGGAGGAAATCGCGGAGGAGACTTTTAAAGTTTCTCGGAACCGATCCCCAACACTCACCAAGGTAAGGGATAAGTGTCTCTAAATCATACTCGCTGATGTGAATGAGGTATGTGAAAGAGGTAATGTGTTTGTAAGAATACTGTTGATACCCTACCCGAAGAGGTAGTGGTTTATTGTTGATACCCTACCCAAAGAGGTAGTGGTATATTATTGATACCCTACCCGAAGAGGTAGTGGTTTATGGTCGTTATCCTACCCGGATTGGTAGAGGATTATTGTGGTTATTCTACCCGGAGTGGTAGTGGAGTATTGTGGTTATCCTACCCGGAGTGGTAGTGGATTGTGGTGGCTGTCCTACCCGAAGTGGTAGTGGATTATTGTGAACTCGACCTGTCCGATGTGGTATGGGGTATTAACTCGACCTGCCCGATGTGGTATGGGGTAATAACTCGACCTGCCCCATGTGGTATGGGGTAATAACTCGACCTGCCCGATGTCGTATGGGGTAAAAACCTGACCTGCCCGATGTGGTATGGGGTAATAACTCGACCTGTCCGATGTGGTATGGGGTAATAACTCGACCTGCCCAATGTGGTATGGATGATAACTCGACCTGCCCGATGTAGTATGGATGATAACTCGACCTGCCCGATGTGGTATGGATGATAACTCGACCTGCCCGATGTGGTATGGAAAATGAAATCGATGAATACGATTAAGTGTGAATAAGAATGATGAGAAATGAGGATGTCACAGTGAATGTAATATGCATGCTATAGAATATATATTATGGGATATATATTCTATAGGGTGAATATGAATGATGAGAAATGAGGATGTCACAATGAAAGTCATATGCATGCTATAGGATATATATTATGGGATATATATACTATAGGGTGAATATGAATGATGAAAAGAAAGATGTTAAGAATGAAAGTAATATACATGCTATAGGGTATATATTATGGGATATATGTCCTATAGGGTGGATACGAATAATGAGAATTACGATGTTTCGAAAGAACGTATCATGCGTGCTATAGAATATATATTATGGGATATATATACTATAGGACGAATATGAATAACGTGGAAGTGAAAGGAGAAAGATATGAGTACTTACATTTACGTATTGGTGTTATAAATTATATTAAAGCTTAATCGTATTTGAAATGTGGATTATCATGTGAAGTTAGTTTTTGAACGAATGACTTACTCCCTTGTTTTGTGTGTTGTTTATGATAATCAAATTGTAGGTAAATGAAGAATTTGAGGAGGAAGCTCACTTAGGAAGCTTATGAGTTTATTAATTTGATTGTCCTTATCGCTACTTGACATTGTAGTTGATTTGATAATATTTTGGGATGAATGTAAATCTGATTAGGATAATATGGAGAGTTGTAGTTATGGACGTTATAACTCTGGGTAACTCATAATGGGTTGTATGTGGTAATTTTATAATTGAATGAATTATGTTTTTCCGCAACATAAACTTGTATGACAATATAATAGGTGTAAAGAGTATTTTTACAGAATGATTCATGAGGGTTTTAAGTAAGATGATGGATGTATATAAGGGAGAATTAAAATAAATGAAAAATTTTCAAGGGTAGAATTTGGGTCCTTACATATATACTCGTTAAGGAATGCACTCTTTACGTCCATTTGGTAAAGCTGAAAATTTAAGGAGCATGCATATGCAAGTAGCAGTCTAATCGCTTCAAGTCTAGCAACCGGAAAGAAGGTTTCATCAAAGTCTATACCTTCCTCTTGGTTGTATGTATCCTTGGGTTACTAGTCTAGCCTTGTTTCTAATGATTATACCATTTTCATCTGATTTATTACGGAACACCCAGCGAGTTCCTATTACATGCCTATTCTTAGGTCTAGGAACAAGTTCCCAAACTTCGTTTCTCTCAAGCTGGTTAAGTTCTTATTGCATGGAAAGAATCCAGTGTTCATCCTCGATTACTTCATCAATCTTAGATGGTTCTATTTGAGAGACGAAGGCCATGTTTAGACATGCATTTTCTAGGATTAAGCGGGTGGTAACACCTTTGCAAATATCAATAATAATGTTGTCTATAGGATTATCTCGATGAGTTCTCCATTCTTTAGTTAAATTAGAGTGAATATGCTCTTCTTTAATGGAAGGATTATCATCCACTTCCACATGCTCTATATTAGGTGTAGTTTCAATAATAGCATTTTACTTAAAAGTAGGATTAGGAAAATTTTCTTCATCAATAGTCAACCTTTCCTTGATTAGAGGATTGGTTTCATCAAAGGAGACATGGACATATTCTTCCATGGCTAGAGTTCTTTTTTTAAGACTCTATAAGCTTTACTCGTGAGAGAATAGCCTAGGAAGATTCCTTCATCTGCCTTTGCATCAAACTTGCCTAAGTTTTCTTTGCCATTATTCAAGATGAAACATTTACAACCAAATACATGCAAGTGTGAAATGTTTGGTTTTCTACCTTTGAAGAGTTCAGAGGGGGTTTTCTTTAGAATGAGTCTTATTAGAACTCTATTTGAAACATAACAAGTGGTGCTTACCGCATCAGCCGAAAAATACTTTGGGAGGTTAGTTTCATTCAATATTGTTCTAGCGAGTTCTTCCAAAGATCGATTCTTTCTCTCTACAACACCATTTTGTTGTGGTGTTCTAGGAGCAGAAAAGTTGTGATTAATCCCGATATCATCACAAAATTCCTCAAAAGAAGCATTTTGAAACTCTCCCCCATGATCACTTCTTATAGCAGTGATTTTAAGTGACTTTTCATTTTGGACTCTTTTAGCATAAGTGCTAAAGGCTTAGAATGCCTCATTCTTATGTACTAAGAATAGAGTCCAAGTGTAACGTGAAAAATCGTATACTGTAACAAGAGCATAGTAGTTGCCACCAAAACTTTTGTCCTTGAAGGGCCAAATAAGTCCATGTGAAGCAACTACAATGGTTTATCAGAAGAAACCATATGCTTTGGCTTGAAAGAGGTTTTTGTTTGTTTACCCATTTCACATGCACCACATAGTTTGTCTTTAACAAACTTCATCTTCGGTAAACCAACAACCAAATCTTTCTTGATTACCTTATTTAAATGGTCCATATGAATGTGAGCAAATATTCTATGCCAAAGCCAGACATCATGAATGTCATTTACAACTAAACATGTTATAGGAAGAGATGAATCTATATCTATCATGTAAATGTTATTAATTCTCTTGCCAACAAGTTTAGAGTTTAGAAATTCCTTACTTTCAATGATGCACTTATCTGGGTAGAATGATACATGGAATCCCTTGTCGCAAAGTTGACTTATGCTTAGAAGGTTGTGCTTTAGTCCTTCCACACATAGCACTCCTTCTATGGTTGTAGAAGGTGGCTTGCCAATTTTACCGACTCCAAGAATTCTTCCTTTGTTGTTATCACCATATGTGACATAGCCTTTGTTCCTTGGAGTGAGGACAGAGAACTTACTTTTATCGCCTGTCATATGCTTTGAGCAACCGCTATCCAAGTACGATAAATTGTGGGCGACGCTCAATTCTACCTGCAGAATAGGTTAAGTTATATTAGGTACCCAATATTTCTTGGGTCCTTCATGGTTAGCCCCTTTCTCAACCCATCTATAATGTCCTAGGGGAACACCATATTTTCTAATAGAACGAGTATTTGATGTGTGCCCATGGTTTTGTATTTTTACAATAAGAACATATGAGTTGATGCTTTTGTATCCTATTTTTATCTTTACTATGAATGGATGCATGGATACACTGTTTTTAAAAGATTATTTTCGTTGAGACATTTTGCTTCTTAGAAGCTTGACTTTTAGAATAGCCTACACCTCTTCGGTCTTTAATATGTCTCTGATCCTTTATTATATTTTCTAGATGTTTGCTACTCTTGTTTGAATCATTAAGTTCAAAACTTAATGTTGAAACTTTATTTTCAAGAGTAATGCATTTTTGACATGAAGAGGATGATGATGATTTATTTCTAAACATTTCTAATTCAGTTTTCTATTTTAGAAATAATTTTTCAAGTTTAGCATATTCATCATGCAATTCATTAAATGCTAATTCTAATTCAGAAGAAGAAAGAGGTTTAGTTTCACTTATCTCTTCATCATCAGAATGATGAGATACCAATAGCGAGAGATGAACTTGTTCGTCAATTTCTGGTCCATATGTTGAACAAGTATTGTTGAGCATTGACCTTTTATCTTCCTCCATTCCTTCATGCATAATCTCCAGATTATCCCACATTTCTTTGGCCGATCTGCAATTTGTTACTTTGAAAAGTTCACCACTGCCAAGTGCTGAAATGAAGATGTTTTTCGCCTTTAAATCGTATTGCACCTTCGTCTTATCTTCATCATTCCATGAAGATTTTGACTTTACTTTCCTTGTGTTGTTTACTATGGTGAAGGGTTCATATGGTCATTCTTCTATCGCATTCCATATATCCAAGTCTTGCGACTCTATGAATATCCTCATTCTGATTTTCCAGAAGTCGAAACACTCTCCAACAAAACGTGGAGGTCTGTTTATGTTGGAGCCTTCTCCTAGGAATGATCTTGAGGCCATCTTGTAGTATGATCAGATTTTGAGAGTAACTTTCTCAAAAATAGCTCTGGTGCCAACTGTAAGAATGAGATTGCAACTAGGGGGGTGAATTAGTTGTTGCAATAAGTATGGCCAATTTTTTGCAATATCAAACTTAATGTGCAGCGAAAATATAATGTAGAAAAATATTGACTAGGATGGATAGAAAATTAACAAAGAGAAGGGAAAGAGAGTACACAGGTGTTTTATACTGGTTCACCTTCTTGTCCACCGAAGGCTACGTCTAGTACTCTTGACGTACAAGAGATTCCTTTATTATATATAATGAGTTGCAATTACAATTATCTCACCCCGAGATCTCCTTGTACCTTACACACTCACTTATATCTAATCCCTTGGAAAACTCTATTCCAAGTCACACCCTTGGCAACCACTATACCAAGTTACACCCTTGGTAAAAACTATACCAAGTCACTCAACCCCTTTCTCTTCACATCCTTGTGAAAGAAAGTAAACTTTGCAAAAGTGAAGAATGTACAATTTGGCTTGGATTGCCTTACAAGTGTATATGATAATTTATAGAACTTGCAATCCAATAACAACTCTTTATACTTGAGATAATAATGCTCTTTAACAGTATGGAAAGTAAGTTGCTAGAAAAGTGTAAGAAAAATCAGAAAGTGTGAGAGCTTTTAAAGAGAGTTTGAAATTTAACTTTTTTGTATATGTGTTGTTGTATATCATTTTGTGAGAGTGTTTCAATGCCTTTATATAGGCTTCCAATCAACCATAATACCCTTAGGTATGAGTAGGTTTCGTTTGGAATGAAAAGCAATCAGTTTGGCGTGAAACCCTTTCACTTGAAATCTGAAACTGATACAAAAGCTCTCAGTAATTGATTACTGCAAGTGAGTAATAGATTACCCAACAATCCTATTAACAACTTTTTGAAATTTCACACAGTGTAATCGATTACTGGATTTCAGTAATTGATTACTCAATGACACTGTTTGACATCTTTGTGAAATTGCCTTTAGTGTAATCGATTACACTACGTTGAGTAATCGATTACCCTGTTTTCTAAAAATGGTAATTCGTTACTCCAAAGTCAGTAATGGATTACTCATAGCTGTTAGAGGTTTGAAAACTCTTTTCTCACTCATGTAACTTGTTACTCAAGTATGGTAACCCGTTACATGTGGTTTTGAAAATTATTTTTTATTCACACTTAGATTTTTCTGATTTTCTTGAAAACAATTTTGAGCATTATTAACTAAGTAAATAAATGAGTTGCAAGGATAGAAGTAACTAAGACTTAGACTCTAAATCTTGAAGCTTGTCTTCGATAGTCTTTGTAGGTCTTCTCCTTTCTTCCTTTTGTGATATTGGTGTCTTCATCAAAATCGTGCCAAGGTCAGGAGCAAGATCTTCTTCACATGGATGTCGATCTAGCTATTGCATTTTGGATACGATCTAGTGCATCTTGGTGAATGATGGTTATAGAGTCCCACTTCCGATTGGTTTCGAAGGTGTTATTGTGATTCAAACTATATGTGCTGATCATTTTGAAAGATTGTTATCTTGATAGATTGAGGATATCTATTGTTCTTGATGAATACTTTGGAATTTTTATTCCGGTTGTGATAATTTTCTCTTAGTTGCCCTAGCTGTCTTGATATTTGGCCTTGGCATTTGGAATCTTAAAGGTTAGTCCATGAATTGACTACGTGGTATCACTGTTACGTGGTAAGTGTCCTTGTTTTTCATCTAAGCGATCTTAATTGTTTAGATGATCAGATCTAGGTTTGGCTGAGTATATCTTATGCCTAATGTCTAGGCGATGATATCGTTTTTCTCGAAGAGACCTAACCGAATTTCGGAGAAGAAATTCCTTTTAGGGGGAAGGATTGTAACACCTCAAATTTCGTTTTCGGAATAATTATAAAAATTAGACTGTTGGAGTGTATATAGCACAATCCTCGTTTAAGCGAGAGAACCTCGCCCGAGTGAGAGGCTCGGTGTTCTAGTATGAGTTTTTTGGGAACCTCGCTTAAGTGAGGAAGTGGTCGCTTGAGTGAGAGAGAAATCTGGACAAGCTAAGAAATTCTAGCTTGTGATAGAACTATCGTCCATGCGAGAGAAGCTTGGGCAGGCTTCTTGATTCTCACTCGAGCGAGAGAATTCTCAACCGGGCGAGAGCGTCAGAGTTGAAAATTTGAAAAGTCGCATAATTCTCGTTTAAGCGAGCAATTCTCACCCGGGCGAGGCACACAGATGTAAAAGTGAAAAGGGGATCTAGAAACCCTAATCTTCATTTTCTTTCTTCCCCTTTCACTCCCAACGGCGGCTCCCCATGAGATTCAATTCTCCATCCCACTAAACCTCAAAAACTCATCAAAACCTCTTCCTCTTGCTTCTTAGTGGCTTATTGGTGGGCTTTGGAGGTGAAAAAGGAACATTGGAGGTTGATGGAGATGGAGGGAGATGTTTCTCTTTTGCGGAACAACGGAGCTTACGCAAACTAAGATGAGGGAGAAGACTATTGTGGTCTTAGAGTATTTCATTAGAGTCATCTTCTCCGATTTTCTTCAAGAATCGGAGAATGTTATCGAATAGAATCTCTCTTGGAAGTTTGTGGTCCGTATGAGAGTTTTATCTTTCATTAAGAGGTATTAGCCATAAATATGGGAATAAATGTGTATGAAAACCCTTTCGTCAAACTAAGTGTGAAATACTCGTTTATGGTAATACACCATCATGAAATATGGTTCTATCGTTAATGGTGTGTATGAATGATAATATTGTGATAAAAGTAAAAGATGGTGTGATATGATGATGATTATGTTGTGGTTTGTTTATTTATGATAGAAGGACATGATTATGTTGCATGATGATTAATATGATGGGAATTGCTTAATTGCGATAAAGGGAAATGATTATTTTGTATGACGATAATTATGTTGTGAGCTGTTTATTTGTGGTAGGGAAGGACGTAGATATGACTATTAGGATATAGTTGTGGTTGTGGGTATTAGGTTGAAATAGGGATGTGAGGGACGAGCCTTGAGAGTATTAGTGATGTTATATGATGAGTTACTTCCCTGGATTTGGGAAGTGGTAAACTAAGTGTTTGCGGATGCTTTGGAAGCATGTGGTCTTGGGATGACACTCGATTCACCTATGTGGTATTAGGTGGTTGATGAGGCATTGAGTAAGCATTATAAGAGGAAACTAGAATGTTAAGGAAACTATGGGATATAGTGAGAAGATAAGGTAATAAATATAATCGGTGATAACGGGTAGTGTGATAATAGTTGTGTGTAGCGTTGGTAGTAGAAACGTGATGAGGATCGGGGGAGGGGAATCCTTGGTTGGCGTAGTCTGATTTTATGTAGAACACTTTGGCTCAAGTTATGTAGCACACTTTGGCTCAAGTTATGTAGCACACTTTGGCTCAAGTTATGCAGCACACTTTGGCTCAAGTTATCAGCACACTTTGGCTCAAGTTATGTAGCACACTTTGGCTCAAGTTATGTAGCACACTTTGGCTCAAGTTATGTAGCACACTTTGGCTCAAGTTATGTAGCACACTTGGATGTCTAGCCTAAGTAGTATTAAAGTATTATATGGTTTTAGATGTGTTGTATTGCTTTGAAAGTACTGTATTGTCTTCGGGAATGTAGTTGCTTTTGTGTATTGTAAGTGACTATGGGATTATGATCTTTATGAAGATTGAATTGGATAAATCGTATAAGTAAACTATAATAGATACTAATTGATGACGTGAATATCCTACGATATGTTGTAATGATTGTGTGTATCGTTTGTATATGTTGATATGGTTGATTTTAGTTATTGTATAGGTTGTAGCACTTTAAGGTTATTACTCCATGTAATTCCACGTTGCGGTCGCCGTAGTTGGTTCTTACTCCCCCTATATTTCTTTTTGTATGTGATGTATATTTGAGTTTAAGATGTTGTTGTTGCGTCGTAGATGTCTGCTGACAGGAGTACGGACTGGAGTAGTTTTTTTATGTATTCCGAATTTTTATTTGTATAATGTATGTACTATGAGAAATATGTTTAAGTAACTCTTTTGTATAAATGATCTCTTTTGAAAGATGTAATAAGATTAGTATAAATACCTTAATCAGTGATGTAATTGAAAAGGGATAATTGTATGGATTAAGGGTTAAAATGGGACGTGATGGCATGCTATTGATGAAAAGATATTATTGACTATTTCCGCATTTTGAATTGAGAAACTTAACTAATAATTGAAATCACAAAGATTTTCCAATCGGTTAAGTATTATCCTTCAATGAGCAATCATTTCATTTTCATGAATATGGTTAAAAGTTTTGGATTATAAAATCGAGTCGTTACATTTTTCATAATCAAAAAGGGGGTGATTGAGATTGCAAGAGGAGTCAACAAGCAAGGTTTCAACATCATTCTTCCATCATGGTTTGGATGAAGACAAAGTCGTTGTGGAAAGGCTTGAAGATTTGACATGACAAGAAACAATAAACCAAGAATTAAGACCATTGAAGACTTTAGGGAAGTCAATTTTAGTTTTCTAGAAGTCCTAATATGATTGCTTAGATTGAGTCTAGGTAGTTTAACCCAATGATGAATATCTCACATAATCTTAGAAGTGTCTAAAATCATTTTAGAGAGTAATCATTCATCCATATTTGAGTAGGTTGGTTTAAAATGGTAGTTTTTATGAAAATTCATTCATTGCATCAACTTACTTCATTTGGAAGGGTTACTTGTTAACCAAGAAACTATTAGTTGGACTGTTAATTGATTAAGTAGTTCAAAAATTAATTAAGTCGTTGTGTAAGTTCGTTAATAGATTAAACATTTGGTTAATCGATTAATGAGAGTTCTAGTAGCTATCATCTTAAGTTTCTTGTTGGCTTTAATCGATTATGGACCTTATTAATCGATTAAATTCAACAGCTGGACTGTTATTTTTAAATTCGTTAATCGATTAAGATTTCATTTAATCGATTATGTGCTGTTGAAAACAATTGTCTATAAAATTTGTGTTTCTTCATTTTAGCTCATAACTTTCATTTCTAAATTTTATATTCTAAGAGATTCTCTGAGAAAAAATTGCATTTGTGTGGGATATTCAATCATTAGGTTTGTAGGTTGCTCTTATGAGTAGTGAGTTTCTATGTTAGAAGACTCTTGTTTCAAGATTTTGTGTCTTTGATTAGATAGTTGAGTACTCTAAAGTTTTAAAGATAAGGTTCATAATGTCAACTAGCTGCGGTTAGTCGGATATAGACTTCACACGAGCATCTTGAGAGCGAGTCGAGTAGCAAGATTGGTAACCGTTGGAGTTGGTAGATAGACCACAGGAAGGGGGTGAAATTGTCAAGGCTTAACTAGTTAGATTGTTGGTCAAGTAGGAAAGGCTCTTGTATTTGGAAGCGTGTTTGTATCACATCATTGTTTCCATTCTAGTGAAACAAATCTCCCAAGATCAGAAGCGGAAGCCTAGATGTAGTTTGCACGTGGACAAGGAAACGAACCATGATAAAACTGCATATCTCAATTCTATCATCCCTTCACTTTTACATTTCGAGCATTTTTAACATATCAAATTGATTAAAGAATTTGCTTAATTGATTGTTGTTGACATATTGCCTATGTTATAGCAATTCTCAAGAAACGTGTGACTCATTGAGTTCTGAATTTTTCTAATACATATAATTGATTATATATGTGCTTAATCGATTGCATTTGTTGTCTTTAATCAATCGTTGATTGCTTTAATCGATTAAATTTGCTCTCTGCATTATCTCACATATCACATCGGAAAAAGTGGGTATACTTATTCGTGCACACCTATTCACCCCCCCCCCCCCCCTCTAGGTGTTAACTCTGACCTACGGTACCCTAACAATCCTATCTTATCCTATCCTATCATTTCCTATCCTATCATATCATTTCCTATCCTATCCTACCATATCCTATCCTTTCCTATCCTACCCTGTCCAATCCTACCTATCCTAAACTATCCTATTCGACCCTATCCCTGTCATATGCTATCCTATCCAATCCTATCCTTTCCTATTATATCCTACCCTATCCTATCCTAGCATATCCTATCCTATCCTATCCTACCCTATCATATCCTTTCCTATCCTATCTTTTCATATCCTATCCTATCCTATACCTTCCTATCTAACCCTATCATATCCTATCATATCCTATATGATTGCATTTTTTATTTCGATTGATGATCTGCTAGAATTATTGGTGTCGCCCATACTTATATTTTAGAAATGTCTCTCTACAATGAAAAATGCCTATTCACTATGCCATATACGTTGAGCAAAAGTGTTTTTTTGCTCTAGGACAATGCGATATGCCGTTGTGTGTTTGACCGAGGTCGTAGATGGTAGTCATTAACCGCGCATTCTACATTCGTTGTTGAATACCACATGGTAAAACAACACAGCCTAAGTCATCCGCTGTTGAGGAACTGACAGATATAATAGTGTGGGTTACAACTAGCACTGTGTTATTTTAAACTATAACAGCGCCACTAAAACGTAGCGTTGTATAACACAATATCATACAACAACGGGCGATATACGTTGTGCTATGGTAATGTTTTTATACCATAACACATTATTTTAGTAAGAAGTTGTGTTGTCGTAATGTTCGTATACCATAACACAACTTAAATACGGCGATGTCTTATTTTTTACGTATGACAGCACAATGTATAAGTCGCTCTTTCTTTATGTTTATATACCACATCACAACTTAAATATTGCGTTGTCTTATGTGTTACATATGACAACACATGGTATAAGTCGCGATGTCTGATTTTTTACGTAAGACAGCGAATTATTAAGCTACAACAACGCTGTATAGATTTCATTGTTACAACAGCGCTGTATAGTTTTCCTCTAAGAATATGCTCTTTATTAAATGCAACAACCACTGTTTTTGCATGGCTCGCATTACTAGTGCCTTATTACAACAACGGCTTAAATATTTCCTCTTAGAATGCATTGTTGATTATTCTCAATATCAATATCTGGTATCCACATCACACACTCATCAACAAACGTACTATAACAGCAATGAAACAAACTCAACAATGAAACAAACTTACACTGCATACAATGTATCCAGTATCTGAACAATGAAACAATTTCAAAAATGAAACAAACTTGCAATGCATACAATGTATCCAGTATCTTAACAATGAAACAAACTCAACAATGAAACAAACTTACATTGCATAGAATGTATCCAATATCTGAACAATGAAACAAACTCAACAATGAAACAAACTTACAATGCATACAATGTATCCAATATCTGAACAATGAAGCAATCCTTTCCTACTAATAAATAATAAAGGAATTATAAAATTGTCGTAAATAAAGAATACCTGTTTATTTGTCAATTTCATTGTGATGTTTTTCTGCATTGGAAAGCACTGCATTGGAAAGTAATGCTATTAGAAAGGGAAAAAAAAGTAACTATACTATATGAATATTGTCTCGGTATTAATGTAGAAAGCCTTACAAATTCATGAGTTCATTATTAGTCCATTGCTTGAATCTTACTGAGCATCTGAAGGTTCCCAAACTTATAAATATCATAAACTCGATAAGAATATTATTCACAAACTTACAATGCAAACAAACTTTTTTCATCTAATGTTTACAAACAAATAAATACAATGCAATGAATGCATTATTCACACTAATGTTATATAAGTAACAAACTTACAGCAGACTGTCAACAAACTTACAATGCAAACAATCTTCACCAGTAAATTACAAACAAAATTATATGTTAATTATAAACGCAATGCTATATAAGTAAATTACAAACAAAATAAATTTATGCTATATTTATACAAAGATATGCATCTAATATTTCCTCTTCTTTGATGGTAAGAATTTCATTCACCCAAAGGCCCTCATCATGATCACCTCTTGTATATAAATCATTATTAGTAGTTATCTCATGCGACAGTAATATCCCAAAAAAAGGATCATCTTCAACATCAATATCTTCTTGATCATCTATATTATTGATGATGATTTTGTTGATCAATAGAACAATAGACCATTTCTTATTTGCTGGGTCACTAACATAGAATACTTGTTGAGCTTGGGATGCTAGAATAAATGGTTCATCTTTATATCTTGGCCTATTAAGGTCCACCTGTATGAACCCTAATTCATCAACTCAAAAGCCATTATTGTTATCAACCCACATACAACAAAAAACCGGCACCCGAAACATTGTGTAATCCAACTTCCATATTTTTTTAATGACCCCAAAGTATGACATGTTTGCATATATTGGGTTTCTATCTTTGGCACTTGACATATGTAGAGTTCGAGCAACAAGAGTCACACCACTATTTTGCATTTTTCTTTGATTATCTTGTTTTTCAGTATAAAATGTGAACCCATTAATTAGGTAACCACTGTAGGATATGACATGAATACTTGGACCATTGGCTAACCATTTCAATCTTTCGGAAACAGAATCCACATTTATATTCAGCTCTTCATCAATGTGATGTTTTAGCCACTTTATGAAACACTGATTACGCTTTTTGGAAATCTACTTTTCATTCTTACTTGGGTTAGATTTCTTAAGCATATCCATGTGTCTTTCAACATATGGCTCAACCTCGTCGGCATTATGTAAAACATACAAGTGTGCTTGCTCCAATTCGCTTCTTGATATACTCAATATTTCTTTCGCAGTAATGCCTTCACCAGATGTTCCTTTTGCATATTGAGGATTTGGAATGTCTATGAAATCACCATCTTCAAGGTATCCGGTACAAAAATCAAGAGCTTCGTCAACAATATATCGCTCAGCAATACAACCTTCTGGTCTTGATCGATTCTTCACATACCCTTTTAATATCTTCATATAACGTTCAAAAGGGTACATCCATCTCATTTAGGAAGGACCACATAGTTGTATCTCTCGAACAAGATGAATGCTAAGATGAACCATTACGTTAAAAAAAGGTGAGAAATACATCTCAAGCTCACACAATGTCAAAATAATTTGTCTTTGCAATGCAGGTAATTTCACAGGGTCAATCACTTAGCTACAAATTGCCTTGAAGAAGAAACATAACTAGTTATGGTTCCTCCCAATTTTTTAGGTAGAATAGACCTTATGCTAATAGGCAAGAAATGCTCAATGAGTACATGAGAATCATGAGACTTAAGACCTATTAACTCGAGGTCTTTCATTGATACGAGATTTCGAATGTTGGAAGAGAACCCCTCTGGAACTTTGACACCATCAATAAATTTACAAAATTCTAATTTCTCCTTCCTCGACAAAGTATAAGCTGCTGGAGGTAGAAATGCACGTTTTCCCTTCCCAATTCCTTTCAATCTTGCATTCAAGCCATCTTTGGACTTATCAGGGATATCGAGTAAAGTACCAAGGAGACTTTCAAATACATTTTTTCAATATGCATAACATCGAGAAAATGGCTTGCATATAATGAGCTCCAATACGGCAATTCAAAGAAGATTGACCTTTTCTTCCACCCACCAAATGTGACCATTTTTGCAGCAAAATGTTTACCAAAGTTATTATTTAAACCCATTAGCTTTTGAAATAATTGGTCCCCCGTCAATGGCAAAGGAGCACGACTTTCTTCATTATTCCCATCGAATGCTTTTCTCCATCGACGATATTGATGATCTGCATGCAAAAATCTATGGTGACCAAGGTAGACATTCTTCTTATAGTGTGGCAACCTTGTTGAATGAGTATTGTCTTCACATACAGGACATGCAAGATTCCCTTGTGTAGTATATCTTGAAAGATTACCATACGCAGGGAAATCACTGATTGTGCCGAACAACAAAGCCCTCAAGTTGAACCTTTCTTCCCTATACGCATCATATACATCTATACCGGTCTCCTACATTTGCTTCAAGTCTTCAATTAATGGAGCCAAATATATGTCTATGTCATTTCCTGGTTGTTTATGTCCAAAAATTAACATAGATAACATCACATATTTGCGCTTCATGCACAGGGATGGAGAGAGGTTGTATATCACCAACATCATTGGCCATGTACTGTTGGAGCTACTTTGAATACTACGTGGGTTAATTCCATCAGTTGACAATGCAAGGCGTAGATTTCTTGATTCTTGACCAAAACTAGGGTAGCCATGATCAATTTTTCTCCATTGAGGAGAATCTGCAGGATGCCGAAGCTTGCCATCTTTAATCCTTTCATCAGCATGCCATGTCAAATTCTTTGCATCTTTAGCGTTGCTGAACATACGCTTAAATCTTGATTTGATAGGAAAATACCATACAACCTTATTGGCAATAATTGAGTCTTCCTTCTTATAATGTGGTGCATTACATTTAGGACAATACTTCAACGAAGCATACTCATTAAGAAATAAGATGCAATCATTTTCACAAGCATGTATCCTATTGTAATGCATGCCAATGCAGCATAACATATGTTTAGCTTCATACTTCGAGAAGGAAGCACATTATCCTCGGGCAATATTTCCTTCAGAAGTGCCAGTAGGTCTGTGAAACTCTTATCAGTCCATTCATTAATAGATTTTGTATGGACCGGATTTTATAACCCTAAAATTTTAAAATTTTATTCATGAGAGTAAAGTGATTGCTTATGGAAAGGTACTCCTTAGCCTATTTGGAAAACCTTATTGAATTCAAATATTATTTAAGTTTCCTATTTCAAAATGGGGAAATAATCAATAATACCTTTTCATCAAAAACATGGCATCACATTGTATTTTAATCCATAATCCATACAATTATCCTTTGTTTCAATTACAACATTGGTTAAGGTGTTCACACTACTCTTATTGCATCTTTCGAAAGAGATCATTTATACAACATAGTTACTTCAACATATTTCTCATATTACATACATTTTACAAATACAATTTCGGAATACATAAACGACTACTCCACTCTATACTCCCATCAGCAGAAATCCATGATGCAACAACGACATCCTGAAATCACATACAACACATAGACAAGGAAAGACAAAGGGAGTAAGAACCAACTAGGGTGACCGAGCGTAGAATTACATGGAGTAATAACATTAAAGTATAATAACCTATACAATCTTCTAAAATCAATCATATTAAACATATACCAATGATACACCGGTCAATAATTTAAACCACATAATATTCACATGTTCAATCAGTATAATCATCATATTTCACTTAGACAATCCAACCAAGCAGTACAACATACCATAGGATATTTACTTCTTCAATTAGCTTCTTGTGCAGTTTACTTACACGATTTATCCCATTCAGACTTTATCAAGATTCCTATTACTATAGTTACTCGCAAATACCCAACAACAATCCCATACACAAAGGCGGTACACTAATTTTCAAAGCAATACAACACTTCTAAAACAATACAATACTTGTACAACAATCCAATTCCACAAAGGGCAAGTCAGTGATTGCCATAAAGGCCAATACCACATAGGGAAAGTCAATCATTTCTACGAATAGCCAATACCACGAAGGGCAAGTCAATCATTGCTCAAAGAGCCAATACCACGAAGGGCAAGTCAGTCATTGCTACGAATAGCCAATACCACGAAGGGCAAGTAAGTCATTGCTACGAATAGCCAATACCATGAAGGGCATGTCAATTATTGCTACGAATAGCCAATACCATGAAGGGCAAGTCAGTCATTGCTTCGAATAGCGAATACCACGAAGGGCAAGTCAGTCATTGCTACGAATAGCCAATACCACGAAGGGCAAGTCAGTCATTCCTACGAATAGCCAATACCATGAAGGGCAAGTCAGTCATTGCTACGAATAGCCAATACCATGAAGGGTAAGTCAGTCATTGCTCAAGAGCCAATACCACATACAATTTATACATTCCTCATCTCACTCACACAAACCACTTAGATCATTCTCATACCAATACAACCACACAACAATATAACAATACTACATTACCACAACCCATAGTATACTTCTTTCATTATTTTATTCTCATATCACAACTTCATCATAACACAAATACCACATCAAATTCATAAATACTAATTCACCATAATACCCACAACCACAACCATGTCACAATAATCATATCTATCTCATTTCTTACCACAAATAAACAGCTCACAATACAATCATCGTCATATAACATAATCATGTCATTCTATAAAAAATATACAACTCACAACATAATCATTATCATAAGCATACTCATGTCCTTTCATCACAAATAAACAAATCACAACATATTCATCATCATATAACATAATAACGATAGAACCATCTTCCATGACGGTGTATTACCATAAGTGAGCATATTGCATTTCATCTAATAAAACGATTTTCCTACACATATATCTCTACATTTATGGATAATACCTCTTCATGGAAAATAAAGACTCTCACATGGACCACAAACTTCCAAGAGAGTTTCTATCCATTACCATTCTCCGATTCTTGAGGGAAATCGGAGAAGATGACTCTAATGAAATACTCTAAGACCACAATGGTCTTCTCCCTCATCTTGTTTGGGTAAGCTCCGTTGTTCCGCAAAAGAGCAACATCTCCCTCCATTTCCTTCAACCTCCAATGTTCCTTTTTCACCGCCAAAGCCCTCCAATGTGCCATTAAGAAGCAAGAGGAAGAGGATTGATGAGTTTTTTAAGGTTTAGTGGAGAGGAGAATGGTTCATTTGGGTGGAGCCGCCGCTGGGAGAGAGAGGAGGGGAAAGAAAATGAAGATTATGGTTTCCAAAACCCCTCTTTTGCATTTATAGCTGCGCAGCCTCGTCCGAGCAAGAATGGCTCGCTTGGGCGAGAATTTCGCAGCTTTTCAACTTTTCAACTCTGAAGCTTTCACCCGGCGAGAATTCTCTCGCTCGATCGAGAATCGGGAAGCCTGCTCAGAGTTCTCTGGCCTGGGCTAGAATTCTAGCTCAAGCTAGAATTTGGCAGCTTCACCAGATTTCACTCTCACTCAAGCAACCACTTCCTCGCTTAAGCTCGGTTCCTAGAAAACTCATACTAAAACACCTAGCCTCTCACTTGGGCGAGGTCCTCTCGTGTAAACGAGAATTGTCCAATATACACTCCAACACTCTAAGTTTTCTAATTATTCCGAAAATGAAAATTGAGGTGTTACAAATTTCAACTTGTACAACCTTGACACGAGTGCCAATCTTGTGAATTTAGTACAACCATCATATAATGGTTTCTCAGCATCACTTATCAACCGCTGAAACATCTCAGGACGATCCTGAAGATGCTCTTCGACAACGTTTGCCATTTCATCGAAACGATCTCCTTCATATGCATTAGTGTTGTTTTCTTTCATATGCATCTCATCAAGGCTTTACTCACCATGCCTTGTCCGACATGTGTAACTCTGATCGATATTGTGACAGATTAAATGAACTTTTAACTCAATCGCGGTAATTCAGTTGGAGTAACAATATTTCAAATAAGCACATACAATTCGATCAGAGTGTTCATCATTCTCATATGCAAACTTAACAAATGATTTCACTCCATCCTCATACTCATTCGTCAATCGATTAAACTCATCCATTTTCGATCAATTATTTCATCCATCTTCTAGAAAAAATTGTCATAAAATATTGAGTTAATAATTGAAATTTATATTCGGGATCATAAATTCCTAAATGATTAAGTTGCCACTCACCTTACAAGCTAACTCTAGTAAAACAAGCTAAGTGAGGAACCCTAACTAAATACAATCTAAATTGTATGATTGAAATTTGATTTTGGGGAAACGTAAATCTCTAAAACATTAATTTAATTTCACATAGCAAGCAAATACATTATTAGGAAAAATCATAACTCATGTAATACAAGCTAAATGAGGAACCCTAACTAAATACAATCTAAATGAATTCGGGCATATAATAACTCATGTAAAATAATAACTCATGTAATAAAGATGAAATCTAACTCAATATAAGCAAGTATTTACTTGATATTGAATTGAAAGCTCACTTTCAATTCGGTGCAGAATTAGTGAACTTTCGATGTTGAATGGGAGAAATAAATTTTGATGTTGAATGCGTGAATGATTTTGATGTTGAATGCGTGAATGATTTTGGGTTGAATGATTTTGATGTTGAATGTGTGAATGATTTTGAGTTTTTCAGTTTCGCTAGCTGCTGCTGAGAAAAAGAGTTAGTGTAAAAGAGGTTTCGAATGTGGGATACTTTTAAGTTTTATTTTGATATGCCATTTCAACAGCGAAATCTTTGGTTTCGTTGTTGAAGATATAAATTAGAGAGCGAGAGTTGAACACTTCACTATGGAAGATATCAAGAGCTGTTTTTGTTATTAGGATATTCTCTTCCACAACGAAAGTATATCACCACGTTGTGGAAGTTATCCATTCCACAACGGATTTAAATCACTATGTTGTGGTAATTATCAATTCCATAGCGGCAGTATTTCACTACATTGTGGAAGTTATTAATTATACAGCAAATTTAGAACAATACGCTGTAACACCTTAAATTACGTTTTCGGAATGATTAGAAAAAGTAGAGTGTTGGAGTATATATTGGGCAATCCTCGTTTGAGAAAGAGGACCTCACCCGAGAGAGAGACTCGGGTTCTAATATGAGTTTCTCGGAGACCTCACTTAAGCAAGAAAGTAGTCACTTGAGTGAAAGTGAAATCTGGAAAAGCTGTCAAATTCTAGCTTGAGCTAGAATTTTTGCCCAGGCTAGAGAGGAGCCTTAGCATACTTCCTGATTCTCGACCGAGCGAGAAATCCGCGCCCAGGCGAGAGCGTCAGAGTTGAAAAGCTGAAAAATTGCAAAATTCTCGCCCAATCGAGCCATTCTCGCCCGAGCGACGCTGCACATCTATAAAAGTAAAAGAGGGGTTTCAAAAACCCTAATCTTCATTTTCTTTTCTCTCCTTTCTCTCCCAACGGTAGCTCCGCCCAAATGAACCATTCTCATCTCCACTAAACATCAAAACTCATCAAAACCTCTTTCTATTACTTCTTGGTGGCACATTTGGGAAATCTTGGAGGTGAAAAATGGAACAATGGAGATTGGAGAAGATGAAGGGAGATGTGGCTCTTTTGCGGAGCAACGGAGCTTACGCAACCTAAGGTTGGGGAGAAGACCATTGTGGTCTTACAGTATTTCATTAGAGTCATCTTCTCCGATTTCCCTCAAGAATCGGAGCATGTTAATGGATAGAAACTCTCTTGGGTGTTTGTGGTCCATGTGAGAGTGTTTATTTTACATGAGGTTGTATTAGCCATAAAAGTGGAGATATATGTGCGGGAAAACCGTTTATTTAAGTAAAACGCAATATGCTCATTTGTGGTAATACACCGCATGAAAGATGGTTCTAATGTTAATGTGTTATATGATGAAGAATATGTTGTGTGTGGTTTGTTTATGATAATGGTGTGTTATGGATGGTTGATTTGTTATAAACATATATGGGTGTGTTTGTAATAAGGATTGTGAGATGTATTGTTTAATGGCAAAAGTAGAAATGGTTATGTTGTGTGATAATCATTGTGTATGAGTTGTTTATTGATATAAACTTATATGAGTGTATTTGTAACAATGATTGTTTGCTGAGTTTTTGATTTGTTAAAAGTGGCGATGAGTAAGTTTATGAAAATGACTAAGTTGTGAGTCGCTTTGTTGTTATGAACATATATGGGTATGTTTGTGACAATGAAGGTGTTGTGGGTTATTTTATGGTGATGAAACAATGAGATGAAACAATGAGATTTGTTATTTTGTGTTTATTGTGTTATGAGATGAATTGGTAGTGAATCAATGAAAATAAAAAACGTTTTTAGCCGACCATGATTGGTTAGCGACTTTGCATCAAGTTATGTAGCACACTTTGGCTCAAGTTATGTAGCAAACTTTGGCTCAAGTGATGTAGCAAACTTTGGCTCAAGTGGTGTAGAAAACTTTGGCTCAAGTGATGTAGCAAGCTTTGGCTCAAGCGATGTAGCAAGCTTTGGCTCAAGCGATGTAGCAAGCTTTGGCTCAAGCGATGTAGCAAGCTTTGGCTCAAGCGATGTAGCAAGCTTTGGCTCAAGCGATGTAGCAAGCTTTCGCTCAAGCAATGTAGCAAGCTTTGGCTCAAGCAATGTAGCAAACTTTGGCTCAAGCAATGTAGCAAACTTTAGCTCAAGTTATGTAGCATGATTTTATGGATATATATGTATGTTGATTTATGATGAAGGTTGAATTGGGTAAATCATATAAGTAAGTTGTAATAGGTGCTAAATGAAGGAGTGACTATCCTATGGCATGTTGTAATGATTTGGGATGAATTGCCTAAGTGAGTAACGACAATCATGCTAATTGGATATATGAACATTATGTGGTATAATGTGTTGATTGATATATGTTTAATATGATTGATGTTAGATGTTGTATAGGTTTAATACTTTAATGTTATTACTCCATGTAAATCCACGATGCGGTCACCGTAGTTGGTTCTTACTCTCTCTGTCTCTTCTTGTATGTGTTGTGTATTTGAGTTTAGGTTGTGGCGGTAGCGCGTTGGACGCTTGCGGAGAAGGGTACATGGTAGAGTAGGGTTTTATGTAATTGATATGTTATATGTTAAATGTTTATAATATGAGAACTATGTTGGATTATCTATTTTGTAAAATGGAACTCCTCCTAAGTGTATAATGAAGTTGATCTAATGTTTGTATTCAAAGTACTTTTGAGAAAGGGTAATTGCATAGATTATGTATTTTAAAGGAAGTGTAATCGCATGTTTTAAAAGAAATATGTACTTGGAGTATTTCCGCATTTTGAATTATGAATGGAATTAATATTTGTATTCACTCGTTCTCCAAATAGTTTCAAGCAACGCCTTTCAAAAGTAATCACTTCCTTTCTGTGAATAAAGTTTTAAAAATGAATTTTTGATTTATGAAAATCAGGCCCTTAAATATATTGTTGAAGATATTATGGGATGAATAATTATACAACGAATGAATAGTTTTCGCTGTTGAATTGCATGTTTCCTAAATCAAAACAGTTAAGTAAACATCAAATAACTGAGACACATCAAATTATCAAAATACAAAATGCTTTATATTTAAAAGAACCTTTGTATATTACAAATTATCATGTTAAGGTATTACAACCTGAACCAAAAAAACTATTTATATTTAAGAGAACCTTAATTTGTATATTACAAATTTTATGTTTTAAAAGAAAAAACAAAATTTTGACCAAATTTCCCTATTCACATCGATTTGGTTAGTTGTATATGTATCTACATTAAACTTGAATTCAGCTTTTCCTTGTTGAATGACATCCTTCATGAAGTTAATGACATAAAAGCCACAATCTTTGTTATTGTTTTGGCAAGGGGTCTACAAATAAATTCAGGTAAATATAAGTGATAATTGTCGCGCCCGGATTTTCGGCCACGCGACCTCTTGAGGAGTCGCCACCACGTCTTTTGCGGTTAAAACGTGGAAAACTCGAATTGTGCCCAAATTGGATAAAATTGGTCTTTTAAACCAGAGTCGTGAGCTCGGGAGCCGATTACGAATCGGGGAAGGTATTAGCACCCCGTTCGCCCGTTATAAAACGGTACCCTAACTAATTGCATGCTTTTAATTTACCCTTATTTATTAAAATTAAATTGATTAAAACGAAATGTTTGTTTTTTATTTTTGTGTCTGACAAGAGTTTATCTTGCTCCTACGTATCCCTAGGTGCAATAGGGAAATCAAGACTACGTAGTTCTTTATAAGATCGTTTGTTGGTTTGGTTTGATTAAAAATTGTTTGATTGAGAGTTATTAAAAAATTGGTTTGACTTTAATTGAGGTGAGACTAATAGACGACGAGTCAACATTGATTGCTTACCCTCTTCTCACTTTGATAAATAGCAGAAGCAGTACAAGTGACCGCGACCGGTTCTCGGCTCGAAGTGAGAAGAAAGATGCAATACGAGTTGTAACTTCGCTATTGAATCTAAAAAAAACATTTTTTATTTAACTTCTCCATTTTAAAGAGGAACTTTATGAATAAAAGGTTATTAATTATTTTATTACTTCGATAAATAGCAGAAGCAGTACAAGTGACCGCAACCGGTTCTTGACTCGAAGTAATAGGTAAGGCATACAAATCATAACTTCAACTATTAAATTCCTTAAGAAAACTAGTTTTAATTATTGGATTTTAAGACATTTTTCATTCTATGTGCAGTCCAAACAAATATTTAGAATGTTAAATATACCTAAGTCACACGCGTCAATTTACAATTAAATAGCATCTAAATCACATATCTTAATTTACAATTAACAAAACTATGTATATTGTCGCAAATGTTAAATGTACCATAACAGTTCTACCTATGCTCTTAATTTACACTTGTTAAAATAAAATTTCCAAGAACCATGTCTTTTTCGTTTCTAAATTTTTTATGAACTAGATATATGTATTAGATTTATTGGTTGGGGTTGTATTTAGGGATATGAATTGTTTGAAAAATCAAGTTTAGTTGTAATGATAAAATTCTTTGTGAGTTTAGGGTGTTTGTGGGATTTGAAATTATTATATGAAAAATAGTTTGACTATGAATTAATATGAACATAAAAGCAAGATTCAGTTTCAAGAATTAGGATGCAGAGTACTATTATTTTATTTCATTTGTTGTGATTGCAATTCCATGAGTCGTGAATCAGAAATTTATTTGTTTTATTCTTAGGGATGTATGAGATTGCTCAATAATATTTAGGTGTCCATAGAAATGCAAGTATTAATATGGTGAACACAAGCTTATTACAAATATGACAATAAGTATGTATGAATGTTCAGATGTTAACACACATTGTATATAAAACATAAGGAATTTAGTAAATCATAATTACAATAATGCAAGAACATCCTAACAGTAAAGCATTGGTTAACCTCTTTGAACTCACAATTGTATATCTCTACTTTTCCTTGTCTTCTCTACTCCTCTTCCTGCTTCTCTGATTTTGCTCTCCCTTTGCTTTTTCCCTGTGTTGTTTGGTTAATTTATATGTATTTAATTTCTTTTTTGTATCTCTAAGTTATTCTTGCTCTATATATAGATTATAATGTTTTCAATATTTCCCTTTTCAATTTCCTCTTTTTTTGGATTCCTTTCCATATTTGCAATTTCTTTTCTTAATTGACAATCAATATGTTAATACCTCTCCTTTATGCTATGATTTTATTTCCACTTTCATTCTAATTTCCTTATTGATATCCTCTTTTTATGCTTATGATTATTGCCCACTAATGCTGATTATTCACTTAAGGGTGCTCATAATTGCTGGTTATTGGATTACCATAATTCTAATCTGTATTTACTTATTACCCTTTTCGGAATGCCACTAATCATTGTATTAAATGTATTTCATTAGCATTGTTGATTTATTGCTTTATTTAATTTGTTGACTTGCTTTTCTTTCTCTTTCAGGGATTGAATGCAGTCTATATTTAAGCCAAGAGAGGTGATGCATGTGCAGTATGGGAGAATCTTTTTACTAAAATAGTTAGGTGTAGTTAAGAGAGAAATTTTGCTTTCTCCTTTAGTGCTGAATATATATTTTTATGGCCAAAAGGTGTACCACGTAGCTAAAGCATGCTGTAATTTATTGCTTGAATTTGGCATAATGTTTATCGTGTGAATTAATGGATTGATTTGTATCATTGCAGTAATTATTGTATTGGTTTAAATTATTGTATTATCAATTGATCTCTTTAATTCTATATATCAAAAGTTGTAACAAAACTAATTTTTAAACTTGTGTAATTGGGGGAGAAATACATTAATATTGTTACTTATTTATTTGGGAATAAATATTTTTGGCCGGACAAAATTGGGTACTCACAATAATGAAATAATGCATATAATTGTTTGATGGGCAGTGCCAATACCTTAACATGAGTCCATTTTTTAGTGGATCAAAATAGAACAATTGATGGCTGAACTGATTAATGACAACCAAAATCCGATGTTTCCTAAAAACATATATGCATACGGTTAATAAAATGTTAAGCAAAAATATTGTTAAAAACAATTAAAAAATGATGCTTACCCGATGTTAAGAGGTGCAAGAAATAAGTCAGCATTCTCTTTATTTTTCTCAAGAATGTTAGCAACATCTTTTGATTACTAATTTTTCCTTGTGTCATTGTTTACCATACCCACACCCAAAATGTTAGAATGAGGGACAAGAACATCACCTTCTTTTTACTTTGGGTACAAAGTTTTCATACAATTACCTAACATATAACACAAACGTTAGTTAATTATAATACACCAATTAATGATTAAATGCGAAAATGAGAAGTTTACCTTATGTACACAGATATAACGGATGCACCGTTCCAATCATGATTGTGTACATCCTTCACTTCATTTATATCGATGAATTCATCGACAGAAAACCCATAGATGAGCGAGGGAATTGATATGATAATCGTAGAATCGGCAGGTGAGTTCTGTACATAATCCCAAAGTATTTCAAAGAAGTTGGTTTTCATGGGGGCCACCTGTAAGGACCCAATTTCTACCCTTGAAATTTTTTTCCTTATTTAATCATATTTCATGCATTTAACAATAAATTATATTTACCGAGTGAACGAACTTATTTAAAAGATCTAACTTCCCTCATCATACCCAATCTATAAACCAAAAGTACATCACAACTCAGATGGCAGAAAAACATAATTCGTATTAATGTAACTTAGTAACGGCCGCATACAATTAGCTATGGGTTTCCAAAACACCCATAGCTACATATATCCCGAGTTACTAGTTTCCATGATTACTGCCATGTACAACAATCAAGTTTATAATTACAAAATAATTAGTTCAAGTACAACCAATAAGGTTACAAAAGAATGGATGAGAGACATCAAATAAAAGTCTCTAAGCTCATAATCAAAACACCCATACTCCTTCCACCTACCTGCAATGGGGTTAACATTGACAATACACCACAAACACAAAAGAATAAGTCGTTAACTCAACAATTATCAATGTAAGTAAATCCACATTTAATAGGGTTAAATAAACGCTTTAAATTCAAGTTTTACTTAAAAACAATTTCATCGTTCATACTTTTGAAAAACCACGCTACATAACTTGAGCCAAAGTTTGCTACATTGCTTGAGCCAAAGCTTGCTACATTACTTGAGCCAAAGTTTTCTACACTGCTTGAGCCAAAGCTTGCTACATTACTTGAGCCAAAGTCGCTAACCAATCAAGGTCGGCTAAAAACGAGTTTTATTTCCATTGGCACTCCACCAATACATTTTTCCGAGTTTTATTTTCATTGGCACTCCACCCATACAAAAACAGTAAATCCACTCCTCGTTGTTACAAACATACCCATATATGTTCATAACAACTAAGTGATTTACAATACACTTTATTACTCCGAGTTTTATTTCCATTGGCACTCCACCAATACATAAACGGTAAAACCACTCCTCGTTGTTACAAACATACCCATATATGTTTATAACAACTAAGTGATTTACGCTTCATTGCATCATTCCGAGTATTATTTCCATTGGTACTCCACCAATACATAAACGGTAAATCCACTCCTTGTTATTACAAACATACCAATATATGTTTATAACAACTAAGTGATTAACGATACACTTCGTTATCCACATCAGAAAATCCACACATTCTCTATCACAATGTATAAGTTAAAGACTTATCCTTACCTAGGTGAGTGTTGGGTTAGGGTTCTTGGCAACTCCTCAAGTTCCACCGACATCGCCTCCAACTTTAGGATCTTTCCTCATCCCACCGTATAACACAAGGTTAGTCATTTATACCAAATATCACATAAACAACTTATATTGCATTATTTAACCATACAAGATATTCATCATATTTTCAACATTAGAAGGTAAGCTCATCTTCTACCTCTACCTTTAGGGTTTTGGGGTTTTCATGAACCAACCCACAAACTCTTTTCATTTTCGAAAAACAAACTCTAAACCAAGAGTTTACAAGAGAAAAATCACATAAAACGAACCATAACTCAAAAGGGTGAGTTTCCATGGTTTCCCTCATTTTTGAGAAGAGATCCATAATACCAAAAATGGGTTTTCAAGAGAAGAAGAGAGTTAGAATAGAGAGTTTTACCTCTTCTCAAGCTTTTGAACAAGAATCAAAGCTCCTAGACCTTGGGAATGCTCTCTTCTCTCACCTCTCTTCAATTCTTAACCTAAAACTGTATTTGGGGTTTCCTTCATTTAATGCTCTCGTCGGGTTCTCGCTTAAGCGAGCTTATTCTCGCTCAAGCGAGAAAATCCCGCCCATTTTAAAAACTTAGATCTGACCCTCTCGCCCAAGCGAGGGATTCTCGCTCAAGCGAGAATCTCACAGTCCCAAAATGCCATTTCTCGCTCAGGCAAGACAACTCTCGCTCAGGCGAGAATCTTCCAGTATATCCCAGGATTTCACCCTCTCAGGTGAGCCTCTCTCTCTCAAGCGAGAATCTCTCGCTCAAGCGAGGATCCCAGGACTGATATTTTAATTTTAAAGATTTAAAATTTAGGGTGTTACACCACCTCCCCTGAAGATTCTAGATTTGATTTAGACGATTGTGGCTTAGACTTCACCACTTTGGCCTTTTTAGATGTAGGTTCATCTATTCTTAGAGGGGATGTTGCACTATGGTCAGCAGACACCTTTCCTTTAAATATTCAATACATAGGTTATCAATTACATATCAAAATATGTAAATTAATGAATGAACATATATAAGGTGAAAACCATACAATAATAGGAACTGCATCTATAAGATGTTTTGGACAAGCCACAAAAGGGGCTAAATCCAATCCAACTGTTATGATATCCTCATCAACAGGAATTGGTTGCAATACATCATCTACAATTGAAATATCAATTGAGACCTTCAAATGATTTGAGGGGATTTGTGCATGATGTATCATTGCATCCTGTGTGTTGTACACCGTGCCAATTGCCACTGCTCGGGTACATGGTGTATCCAGAAAGAGTTTGCAATTATTGAATATTCCTTAGATGATAGTAAAAACATATAATGAATTAGTTTAGCAATAGTGAAAAAAAATGATAGTTAAAACAAATTAGTTTATTAAATTACCTCTGAAATGGGAATATAGTTTCTTGGATGCGTGAAACTTTGTTTCACGGTAGTAGAAGCTTCAGGCCCCTCAACAAATTTACCAGATTCAATCCGCTTTTCCATTGCTTGGAATCGCTCAGAGAGTGATCGTATTGGTCCTGCAAGACAGCTACATCCGCGTTTGTTAGACACTTTGCAGAAGGGGTCAGTAACTATTTGCTAGTCCCAAATCTAGCACCGCGAATACGGCCAGGGTACTGGAGCAACCCTAATGCCTTTTCAAGTATAACCTGACTATCTGCGGTCCGAAAACTTTCCATTTCTTTTAGGGTAACCTGAGACAGAAGAAAACACGTAAATAACCACATTGATAAAGAAAGTATGGAAATCAGCACGATTTAACAAAATGATAAGCACTTACAACACGATTCACTGCTTCTTGAAGGCGAAGGTGTCTTGCTTTGTTCGAGCTGCAAATACATAACCAATAATAATGTAATTAATTATGAATATAAAACATAACCAGTCATTATACTAAATTACATATGAATTAGCAATACTTACAATTTTTTCTTCAACTCCTCTATAGCCCATTCGAGAAGCTCTATATGTATAAATTGGGTTAGATGCTCTTTTACGGGTTTTTTCACTTATTTTATGCAAAAACAAACAACATTAACATTATATATTACACAAAAGCGCATAAGAATTCAAAGTCAATAAACAGAAATATTATATTACCAAGATTTTTTCGTCTTGTGTGCGATAAGTGACAAATTCTACCCAATCCGTCTCATCAATGAGATTTTCATATTTGGCTGGAGGCTTGAGGTTGACATTTCCTTCAACATCTCCGAGACATTTCCCGCAATTGGTTCTAAATTCTCGGAGAGCCTTGCCAGCACATTTCATGATGTAATCTTTGTGTGTTCATCAACATCAAAAGTTACATAAATATATAGAATAGTTTCATAAACATTTTCATCCATAACCATCAAAAGTTGCCTAAACAGGAAAATACATCTAAACTTGCATATAGTGTTCTTTGTAATCTAAACAGTTTGCATGGAATACAAATATATTGTTACATAAACACAAAATATATTATTATATAAACACAAGAAAACACAAAGAAAATATACTGTTACAACAAGAAAATACAAAGAAAATATACTGTTACATGAAATCTTTGCATGGAAACTTACGGTTATATCCTTCCAAATAATATCCTTCGCTGCATTCATCCTATCATCAGACTAATGTTTGAAATTTATGGATATATTTTGTCTTACCACAACTCCAATGTAGCTTATTAAGGTGTTTCCACCTTTATTGTTCAATGGTTGGCCTGTTGCGTTCCATTCAACCGTCAACTTGTTATTATTGCTTCTTGCACGAACAACACTCTTCATGGCAGTGACTCCACGTGGTTTACGTTTCTAAGTTTGTGTTTCTGTAGTTTGCGTTTCTAAATCGGAAAATTCTAAGTGTGAATAAAAATAAATTTTCAAAATAACATGTAACGGGTTACCATTCTTGAGTAACAAGTTACATGAGTGAGAAAATAGTTATCTATCCTCCAACAACTATAAGTAATCAATTACTGTCTTTGAAGTAACAAATTACCATTTTGAGAAAACAGGGTAATCGATTACTCAAAGAATTGTAATCGATTACACTAAGGCAATTTCACAAACCTCCTAGACATGAGCTTTGAGTAACCGATTACTCAAATATGGTAATCGATTACACTGTGTGAAATTTGAAAAAGTTGTTAATAGGATGTTTGGGTAATCGATTACCCACTTGCTGTAATCGATTACTGAGAGTTGATGCATCAGTTTTCAGATTTCAGAGTGAAAGGGTTTCACTCCAAACTGATTTGTTTCATTCCAAATGAAACATACACTTCCCTATAGGTCTTATGGTTGATTCAAAAGCCTATATAAAGGCATTGAAACACTCATAACTCGATGACATATAATAACAACTCAGATTTCAAACTTTCATAAAAACTCTCAAGCTCTCACACTTTCTGAATTTTCTGCACTTTTAAGTAACATACTCTTAAACTTTCTAAGTTATTTCAGAGTTGCTTCTAAGTGTACTTCAAACCTTTCAAAGTAAAGGAGCATTATTATCTATCATATATAGAGTTGTTTTTGGATTGCAAGTTTAGAATTGTCATATACACTTGTAAAGGCAATCCAGCCATATTGTATATTCTTCACTTTTGCTAAGTACACTTTCTTTCACAAGGGTGTGAAGAGAAAGGGGTTGAGTGACTTGGAATAGGGTTTTCCAAAGGTGTTATTTGGAATAGTGTTTTCCAAGGGTTTTTAGTATAAGTGAGTGTGTATGGTACAAGGAGATCTCGGGGTGAGATATTTGTAATTGCAACTCATTATATTTAATAAAGGAATCTCTTGTGTGTCAAGAGTACTGGACGTAGCCTTCGGTGGACAAGAAGGTGAATCAATATAAAACACATGTGTACTCTTTTCTCCTTATATTTCTATCTTTCAAAGTCATTATTTTTCTACATACTTTTTCCGCTGCACTTTAACTTTGATATTGCAGAAAAATTGGCCATAGTTTTGCAACAACTAATTCACCCCCCTCTTAGTTGCATTCTCATTCTTACATTTTTTTTAATTTCCATATACAACAACGCAATGTCATATTTTCACTGTCTAAAGTTACTCATCCACAGCGCAACACTAAATTTTGTTGTTGAATATTTAGTATTAAACAGCGAAATTTAAATCGACGTTATTGAAGATGTTACATGAACAATTTCATCTACAAATTTCATCATGACTACAGACTCATAGACTTATGGCACATATCCAATCACTTAATTAAACTTACTATTCAAATTAATTTTTTTTCAATTATTTAAATAAATCGGAATATTTCTACAGCGTAGTAATATATTTTCGTTGTTGATTACTCATTTATGTTAATAAGTCGTATTTTCACTTAAATGATAAAACTAATTACAAGTTACAACTACTTAGTAGTTAGTACTTACTATAACATTAATTCATTTTCGTTAAAAAAATAATTCCCAATTTCGACAGCACAACATTTTATTTTCGTATGATATTTCAATTGTGCGCTGTCTAAAATGAATATGTTGCGCTATCGAAATTGGGAATTATTTTTAAGTAAAATCCAAAAATTTCCACAGCGTAGTGATATACTTTCTATTCGCTGTTGATTATTCATTTAAGTTAATAAGACGTATTTTCACTTAAATGATTAAACTAATTACAAGTTACAACTACTCAATACTTTCTATAGCATTAATTCATTTTGGTTAAAAAAATAATTCCCATTTTCGACAACCCGACATACAAATTCGCTGTGATATTTCAATTTTTCGCTGTTTAAAATGAATTTATTGGGCTATCGAAATTGGGAATTATTTTTAAATAAAATCCAAAAATTTCCACAGCGTAGTGATATACTTTCTTTTCACTGTTAATTATTCATTTAAGTTAATAAGACGTATTTTAACTTAAATGATTATTAAACTAATTACAACTATAGCATTTATTCATTTTCAACAGCCCAACATACAAATTCGCTTTGATAATTCAATTTTTCGCTGTCTAATATGAATTTGTTGGGTTGTCGAAAATGCATAAATTTTCTTGATCACTTAAACAAATTAACTAATTACAATTCAAAAATATTTTTTTTTCATTCTCAACAGCGCATCATAAGTTGAACACGACAGTTATATACATTTAAATTGAAATTGATATTGTACAAAATACACAATAAATAGAAATAGAAATTGAATGTTATATATATTGAAAACTGAAATGAATGTTACATGGAAAAATGCTAAATGTTAAATTTTTGTTCAATATTGAAGATCTGTTAATCCTTAAGCTAAGTTGAATGTTGAATCTGTTAACATTGGATAGATGCTCTATTTCTTGCAAAGTGAAGAATATCATTTTTAAAGATTTGTTAATCCATGCATGCTCTTGGAGAGATGCTCTTTTGCAGTTTTTTCGTGAGCATTGTGAACCAAACCAAGTGAAGGATATTGTAAGCAAGGGAATCAAAGAAATCCTTAAGCTAAGTTGAGGGGAAAGCATTTGGAATAAGTGAAGAATATCATATTTTAGAGCATTGGATAGATGCTCTTCTGCGATTTTCTTCACTTATTCTCAACTTTGCAGCCTATGGAAGTGGAAATGCTGGGTGGAAGGAACCAACTTGAAGGCTATCATTTGGAATGATATAATCAAGAAATCAAGGTACTTGCAAAGCAAAGGATATCATTTGGAAGGATATCCTTCACTTTGCAAGTATGGTTCCCATTTTCATGATATAATAGAGATACAATGGTCTCTATTATAATAGAGACCGTGTAAAGTGAACAATATCATATTTGAGAGCATTGGATAGATGCTCTCTTACGATTTTCTTCACTTATTTTCTTGATATCATGAGAAAAAGTGTCCAGCACAAAGGACTCATTCCCATTTTTGTTGAATATTGAAGATCTGGGGTAGGCTGACGCTTTCTTGTCATGCATGATATGAACAATGCATGCTTGATATTTTGATCGATGTGAATAATAGCATGCATCACAAAGGACATGGTCCCATTTTTGTTCAATATTGGAGCTTTGTTCTCTCCCTTTTACAAACGTAAACATATATATACAATGAAAATCATACATCATACCTAGAAAAAATATAAATAAATAACCAAAATCCAAAATACCTCACGATTAACGAAAATAAACATAACACAAAGATCTCCAAGAAAAATAGGTTGAAGTTCCATATATCCGATGAACTTCATTTTATTTCAATGAAATCCTTCTTCATTTCTTTCAATATATAGACTAAAAGATTTATGGGAAACTAATATCTTTAATGTTGGAAACTAATATCTTTAATGCTTCGATCACTCTCTGAGAAACCCATATAACAAAGCAAAACCATTTAAAAAAGAGTCATTACACAGATTCCATTTAGATATTCTCCAATCTTTAACGGCGATGCGCTTAACTTCGCTGTGGATCATTCATTATTTTCTATATTTAACAGCGATGCGATTAATTCAATGTGGATCATTCATTATTTTCTATATTCAACAGCGATGAGTTTTACTTCGCTGTGGATCATTTCTATATGAAACAGCGATGCGTTTTAATTCGTTGTGGATCATTCATTATTTTCTATATTCAACAGCGATGAGTTTTACTTGGCTGTAGATCATTTAAATACGCTACAACGATACATTTTAATTCGCTATGGATCATTCATTATTTTCTATATTCAACAACGATGCGTGTTACTTCGTTGTGGATAATTTCTATATGCAACAGCGATGCGTTTTAATTCGCTTTTGAAACATATGTTTTAACTTTTAACATTAAGTATATATTGGCATTAAGTATTAACTATTAACATGCATGCCATGGCATCATAGCTTATGAATTGAACAAAACTAAAATTGTAAATATTAATTGAAATTGTATATTGTATATATTGAAAACTAAATGAAAATTATACTTTGTTTATGTTTTGTTACATTGAATATTGAAACATTAAATCCTAGCTTATGTTACAGTCTATACACATTAAAATCCTTAAAATCTATTCAAACTTGACTGGATCACTAGAGAGATGGACAATCTTGATTGCTGAAATTTCCAAATACCTGGATATATATAACAGAATTGCCAAACATAGAAAATAAAATAGAATTGCCCGAAAATAAATGTTCATCATTGGTAATTAAAGCATCCAAAATAATAATAAATCTCCAGAAAATAACAGATAAAAAGACAATAAAACAGAGAAAAAGAGAAATGTCCAGAATTTCATAATGCATCAACATTGTTCAATAAGAGAACTTAAGAATCTCTAGTTCTTCTTCATCTTGGAAAAGAGAATTAAGAAATTCAATATAGTGTGCGTCAGCACCCCCTTCAGTTGTGAATAACTCCCTGAAAATAAAATTCATAAGATTCATAAAATAATTAAACATGATTACAAATTCAATAATTACAAACAGAAAAAATGAATCACCTCTTCAATACTGATCCATCTTGAAATATTAACTTGTAAGGAATATTTTTAGAAAATGCATATAACCCATCATTTGGCACAACATCAAAGTTTTCAAGAGAATAGTTAAAACCCTACTTAAATTATTTGGCAGTTGTGGAGTATACTTCTCCTTCACTATAGCCTCAATTATATCCCCCTATTACATAAACATATAATATGATGGATCAAATTAAAATCTCAAAGACTTATGGGAAACTGATATCTTTATTGTTTCGCGTGAGAAACTCATATCACGAAGCAAAACGAATTCTGGGGGTTCGAAAATAATTTAATAAATTTGAATATGTGATGATGAAAGAATGTTGTTCAGAAATTTATTTTAAAACCTACATAATACACATCACAATTTTTAGATTACGATGTATAAGATATAAAATCCACAGCGAATACCTTCGAATGCGCTGTAAAGGAGTACTATCAACAACAACAATTAATTATGGCATTGTTAAACATATTCCTATTAACAACGATGTGCAATGATGGTGCGGTTAAACATTTTACTATTCACATCGATGTGCAATATAGGCGCTATTAAATATTACGAATTAAAACAAGCACGTATTCAATTGCGCATATTTTCTT
The DNA here is from genome assembly GCA_009771035.1 of Lupinus albus. NCBI lineage: Eukaryota > Viridiplantae > Streptophyta > Magnoliopsida > Fabales > Fabaceae > Lupinus > Lupinus albus. The sequence continues at coordinate 6,432,725 of CM020011.1, forward strand.
TTGCGCTGTTGACATTATATCAGCTTATCCCTTTTAATAGCGAATTCTTAAAGTTGCACTGTATTACTTTCCTCCGCCTTTTGTTTTACAACATTTTTCTAGAATGCACGGTCAAAGACCACCTTTAAAGACGTATTATGGCTTAGTGATTATTTTAATTGAATATGCATGTGACTTGTTGATATTTTCGTAAATGACATGAACCTATGCATGTGAGTGTGCAGGTGTGTCCTTTTTAGGACAATGGCCTTATTTGGGATGATTTAGCCATCACTATGATTTAACATGTAAAAAATTTCAAAATATAATTTTCATTTCGTTCAGGCTGACCTAAGGAAAAGATGAGTTGCCCTTGGCTTTTTTAATAACCATCCTCCTTTAGGGAATGTGATTCCCCTCAAGGGTGACTATATAAGTGAGTTGCCTAATGTTTCAAGATGAGATCTCACACCATTAGGTCTTGAAATGACTTTTGTTTTTATTTGGGGAACAAGAGCCCCAACTTGTGCATGACATGATATGGTATGTTACAATGTTTCCCAAGGTTTATAATAGGTACACCTACAAGGGTTTTTTGTAATATCTATGGAAACATCCTAGGGTGGAGTTCTATGATAAAGTGTATACCTTAGCAAGCTCTAGAATCCCTATAAGGTGCCCATATTGCAACTCTTTCAAATTAAGAGAAATCCAAATATTATAAAGTTAGAAACAAGAGCCAAGTTCGAGCGTCTAACTCACAATACTTTGTAACAATATGAGTGGTCCACATTGTAACGACCCGATTTTCTACCCTTGAAATTTTTTCTCATTTTAATTCAATTCCATTCAATCACCCATAACTCACATTACCATTTTAATATCCTTACTTCAAAATCTTGTTTCCCCTCCTCACACTCAATCCATGAATCAATAACCACATGCATAATCATTTTACCTAGAACTTCTCATGAATCATTCCTGGAACTAATCTTATAACCTATTATATTATCATACAATTAATCTTGTAGAAAAACATAATTCATTCATATCATTCCCTATGAGTACTAAGACCTCAAAGGTTCTGATCCTCCAACATAACATTACGCATGGTTACAAATATCCAAATAATTGTTAGTCATGATTACAATCATTTAAATCCGCAGGTAATCATTTAGAATACGAAAAACATAAATAGTGAATCCAAAGTCTAAAGCTCCTAAAGCTCCCGACCTGGCATACTTCATTCGTCTATTTACCTGCAATGGGATTATCAATGACAAAAGTACAAAACACACAAAGGAGTAAGTCATTAATTCAATAAACGTCATTATAAGATAATCCACATTAGAAAAATGAGTTAATAAACCATTTGTTTTATAAATTTATTTTGTGCTACATTACTTGAGCCAAAGTTTTGCTACATAGCTTGAGCCAAAGCATTGCTACATAACTTGAGCCAAAGTTTTGTTACATAACTTGAGCCAAAGTGTTGCTACATAACTTGAGCCAAAGTGTTGCTACATAGCTTGAGCCAAAGCATTGCTACATAACTTGAGCCAAAGTATTGCTTCATAACTTGAGCCAAAGTGTTGCTACATAACTTGAGCCAAAGTATTGCTACATAACTTGAGCCAAAGTATTGCTACATAACTTGAGCCAAAGTTTTGCTTCATAACTTGAGCCAAAGTATTGCTTCATAACTTGAGCCAAAGTATTGCTACATAACTTGAGCCAAAGTTTTGCTACATAACTTGAGCCAAAGTTTTGCTAACCAATAATGGTCGGCTAAAATCATATTTTCTTTTCATTGATACAACATAAATCCGTAAACAGTAAATCCACGCATACCATTATCATAGACACACTCATATATGTTTACCATAACTAAGCGATTCATCACTTTATCGTACTCACACTCAGAAAATACACACATTATCCATTACCATATACCATTTAAAGACTCCTCCTTACCGTGGTGAGTATTGGGGTTCGGTTCTTGGCAACTTCTTGAATTCTACCAACACCACCTCCAACCTTAGGATCTCTCTTCTCATCCCACCACATAACACAATGTTAGTTATTTATTCCAAATATTACATAAACAACTTATTTTGCATCATTTAATCATACAAAATATTCATCATCATTATTCAACCATCTAAAATATGCATATTCATCTATTTCTCTCTTTACTCATATTCTCATTTTGGGGTTTTCATAAACAACTCACAAAACATTTCCATTCATCAAATACCAACTCTAAACCAAGAGTTTACAAGAGAAAAACAACCTAAAACGAACCATAACTCTAAAGGATGAGTTTCCATGGTTTCTCATATTTTGAAAATAGATCTAACATACCCAAAACAAGTTAGAGAGGAAGAAGAAGAGTTAGAAACAAGAGGTTTACCTCTTCGCAAGCTCTAAAATGAGTCCTAAGGCTCCTTGCTCTTGAAAAGCTCCCTTCTCTCTCTTCTCTTCAAGTTCTAACACTAAAATGTGTTTGGGGTTTCTATTTTTAAAGAGCAGTCGTCGGGTTCTCGCTCAAGCGAGCCCATTCTCGCTCAGGCGAGAATCTCACAGTAGCAATTTTCGCTTAACGCATATATGTAATCGATTACATGGATTGTGTAATCGATTACATCGTGTAAAATGCACATATCTGATGCTTTTATCTGCATGTAATCGATTACATGTATTGTGTAATCGATTACATCATGTAAAATGCACATATCTGATGCTTTTATCTGCATGTAATCGATTACATGTATTGTGTAATCGATTACATCATGTAAAATGCACATATCTGATGCTTTTATCTGCATGTAATCGATTACATGTATTGTGTAATCGATTACATCATGTAAAATACACATATCTGATGCTTTTTATCTGCATGTAATCGATTACATGGACTGTGTAATCGATTACATCATGTAAAATACACATATCTGATGCTTTTTATCTGCATGTAATCGATTACATGAACTGTGTAATCGATTACACTGCCCAAAATTGCCATTTCTCGCTCGGGTGATACAACTCTCGCTCAGGCGAGAATCCTCCAGTATAGCCCAAGATTTCACCCTCCCAGATGCACCTCTCTCGCTCAAGCGAGAATCTCTAGATCAAGCGAGGCTTCCAGAACTGATACTCTAATTTTTAAAGACTAAAATTCGGGGTGTTACACACATCACCTATACCAGAAATGACTAAGGCCATGACCAACAAGGCTAGTGTCTCTGCTATCCTAAACATATATCAATAATACCCCGATGTAGGGCATATGTGTGTGCCAAAACTTATGTACTATACTACTTTTGGAAAACAAAATGACTATAAACCGCCCCATGTCACAAATTAAAGTAAATCAATATAGAATTATTTACAATAAACAATTAAAGTTGAGCTTTTTTTTAGTAAGAAGTTAAAATTAAATAATCAAATAATTAAAAAATATAATTAGCTATACAATTAGTGATTATGGGCTGGAATCTCTTAATAAAAGTCCCTAAAGGAGTCGTCAGCTGTCATGTCCCGATTTTCGCATGCACAACTTTGTTAGAGTCGCCACAACATTTTATGGTAAAAAACGTAGAAAAATCTTTTAGCCCAATTACATTGGCTTCAGATTTTCAATATCCAAGTTCGGGAGTCAGTTATGGATTAGAGAATGTATTAGCACCCTATCTGCCCGCTTTAAGCAGTACCCCCACTAAATTATATTGCTTATATTATACTTTAGCATTATTTGGGTTATTTAATTAATTATTTAAAGAACAAATTTTTTTTTTTTGTCTGACAATTTAAGATTTTGCTCCTACATATTCCTATTAAGGGAATTAAGCCTAAGTAATTCTTTATGTGATTGTTAGTTAAGTGTTTTAATTAGGAAAGAAGCGGCATAGCGCGACTGTCCAAAGGTTCATTCGAGGAAAAGAAGCTCTCAGGGGCGACCGTCCTAAATTATATTGGTAATTTTTAGATTTTTTTGTAAAAGATGTTGATTTTAATATTGTCATATTTATTATTATCAAAAAAGAATTTTTATTTATTAGATATTATTTCAATTAAAAAATGTATTATGTTGATTTTGAGAATTAATCGAGCGAGGAGAAGCAACGTAGTGTGACCATTCTAAGATGGTTTGAGGATGAGAAGCGTTTCTGCGACCCTCCTCCATCTTTGACTAATCCCCAAAATAAATATCATTTTAAAGGTTTTCATGCAATTTTGTTAATAATAAATTTAATTATAGTAAAAGGTTCTCACTTTTTAATAACAATTCTTAATTAATTACATAATAAAAAAATTAGTTACTATAAAAAAAAACCACAAGGAAAAATGATTTTTTTGATTACTTGCTATATTAAAGGGATTTTTATATTTTTGTTGTAATTGTTTATCCCTAAAATTACTATTATTTATTTTTTAATACTCTGATTAATTTTCTAAAAAAATGTTATAAGATAGTGCATTTTTATTTACTATGTAATAAGATTTTAAATTGTGCAAGTGGTAGCAATTAATAGCAACAATTACACTACAAATAACAATAAAACTAAAAAATAAACCTCGTGAGATTGGGATCCAATGGAAACGGTAGAAAAATATACCGCCACATGTTGCGTTGTGATTCATTGTTCCAGGAATGTGCCACATGGAACCCGAAGATTGGTCTAGTGGTGAGGTTTATTGCTGTTGATGGTGAGGTCGACCGCACATGATCCTGCGTCTGCATAGAGGCTTGTTTCTACTGTGGCGCTACACACCGAAACTGTGTGATGTATCAGTGTATGATTGGACGATCATGTTAGCAACGTTTACCATAGAAAAGTATGTTGAATCACTGCTCCTGTTCAGAGATGAGAGAGCTCACCTAATGCACCATGAGCCTGTCCGCACTGGATCGCTCTTCTTAACCAACACTCCTCTCCTCCTATAGTGTTATTTTATTCTCTACATTTTTTTGTCTATTTTTTTTTCATTTCTTCTTAGTGCCTTAGGCCACCTATTTATATAAAAATGTTTTTAAATTAATGCCTAAAGATAAGCAAAACTAAAATCCATTTTGGATAAACCTAATCCCCTTATTTTAGGGATTGTAAGAACCCAATTTCTACACTTGGAAATTTTTCGTTTATTTTAATCCATTATGCTTGATTTCCCATGTTACATCATACATATATTTCTTTTAAACTGTTAAATCATCCAATTTCAGTTTCTTACCATGACTACCCTTAATTGCATAAAAACATAATTCATATTACTATCTCCCGGTAACTACCTCATACAACTAGCTATGAGTTTCCAAAATACCCATAGCTACAAATATTCAGAGTTACAAATATCCAGAATTACAATTATCCAAAGTAGCATTTAGTCCGTCATAATACAAAAAGGGCAAAACAAAGAAATCCAGGTTTTAAGCTCCAAGGCATTAAACCAAGCACCCTCAACAAACTTGTTTACCTGCAATGGGATTATCAATGACAAATACACACAACATACAAATGAGTAAGTCATTAATTCAATAAATATCATTTTAAGATATCCACATTTTAAAGGGGTCAGTAAACCATTTTAAATTCATTTTCGCTACATAACTTGAGCCAAAGTTTGCTACGTCGCTTGAGCCAAAGCTTGCTACATAACTTGAGCCAAAGTATCGCTACATAACTTGAGTCAAAGTCGCTAACCAATCATGATCGGCTTAAAATATGTTTTCTTTTCAATGATACACCATCAATTCATAAACAACAATTCCACACATTTTCTCAATACGATATGCTAGTTAAGGACTTATCCTTACCTTGGTGAGTGTTGGGTTTGGTCCTTGGTAACTTTGCAAGTTCCTCCAACACTGTCTCCAACCTTGGGATCTTTCCTCATTCCCACCACATAACAACAATGTTAGTCATTTATTCAAAATAACACATAAACAACTCATATTTCATCATTAACAATACATGAGATTCACACATTTTCAGTTTCCAAAACTACCTTCATTAAGAGTTTCCAAACATCTAAAACATGCATATTCATCTTATATTCAACATTAGAGCATATACTCATCTTCTACATCTAAACTATCACCCTTTTCCCTCTTTACTCATATTCTCATTTTGGGGGTTTTTGGGTTTTCATGAATCAACTCACAAATCATCCCCGTCTTTGATTTCTAACTCTAAACCAAGAGTTTACAAGAGAAGAACAACATAAAACGAACCACAACTCTAATTAGAAAGTCTCCAAGGTTTCTCATGTTAAGAGAAGAGATCCCACATACCCAAAACAAGTTTTGAAAGGGAGAAGGAGAGTTAGAATCAAGAGATTTACCTCTTCTCAAGCCTCTAAATGATTCCCAAGAATCATTGCTCTTGAAAATGCTCTATTCTCTCTATTCTCTCCAAAGTTCTAACCCTAAAAGTGTTTGGGGTTTCTCTTTTAATGTAATAGCGTCGGGTTCTCGCTAAAGCGAGCCCATTCTCGCTCAAGCGAGAAGTTCTCGCCTATTTTAAAAACTCAGATCTGGTGCTCTTAGCTCAAGCGAGGGATTCTCGCTCAAGCGAGGATCCTTCCGTGTCCACCCTCTCTCCATTGCCCAGGCGAGCCACATCTCGCCCAGGCGAGAATCCCAGGAAATCCCGGGAGCAGATACTGGGCCTCTCGTTTGGGCGAGGCCCTCTCTCACAAGCAAGAATCACCCTGTATACCCCAGAATTTCACTACACTTAGGCAAATAAAATTAGGGTCTCACAATCCTCCCCCTCTTATAAGAATTTTTGTCCCCGAAAATTAAACATACCTAAATTCAAACAAATGAGGCTAATCATCCCTCATATCTCGTTCCACTTCCCAAGTCGCATCGCCTTCATCCACTTGGCTCCATAATAATTTTACTGAAGAAATTTATTTTCCCCTCAATTTCTTAATGCTAGTATCCAAGATCCTCACGGGGAAATTCGTGAAGGTTAAGTTATCCTACTCTATCTGATCAGACTCAACCATATGAGATGGATCCCCTATATACTTCTGCAATTGAGACACATGAAACACATTGTGGAGATTCGACAACAATGGAGGTAAAGCAATCCTATATGCTACCAGCCCAATCCTCTTCAATATCTGATATGTTCCAATAAATCTCAGAGTAAGCTTACGAGATTTCAATACTCTACCTATTCCAGTAGTCAGAACCACTCTCATAAATACATGATCTCCCTCATCAAACTCAAGAGGTTTCCGCCACTAATCACAATAGATTTTCTGTCGACTCTGTGCTATTCTCATATTCTCCCGGATCTTCTTGATCTTTTCCGTCGTCTCTCGGACCAACTCAATCCCAATACCAAGTTCTCCCCAGTTTCAAACCAACTTATAGGAGTCCTAGACTTCCTCCCATACAGGGCTTCATAAGGGGCCATTCCGATATTAATATGAAAACTATTGTTGTAGGTGAACTCAATCAAAGGCAACATGCTATCCCAACTCCCAGGCTGTTCCAAAACACAAGCTCTCAAAAGATCCTCCAATGACTGTATGGTCCTTTATGATTGACCATTCGTTTGTGGATGATAAGTCGAACTCAGTTTCAACTTAGTTCCCAAAGCGAACTGCAAACTTGTCCAAAAGTTTGAAATGAAACGATGATCTCTATCCGACACAATGCTCGACGATATCCCATGTAACCGAACGATTTCCTTGATATACAACTCAACTAATCTTTCCAGGGAATATTTCATGTTCATCGGCAAGAAATGAGCAGTCTTAGTCAAACGATCAACTATTACCCAAATAGAATCACACCCTCTCGAAGTCTTTGGAAAGCCCGATACAAAATCCATGGAAATATTATCCCACTTCTAAACGGGAATCTCTAGTGACTGTAATTCTCCTAGTGGCCGCTAATGTTCAATCTTGGCTTTCTGACAGACGAGACAACTCGAGACATACAAAGCCACATCCTTTTTCAAACCAGACCACCAAAACAGCTTTTTCAGATCTTGATACATTTTCGTTGTTCCCAGGTGAAAACTCATTTTACTTTTGTGTGACTCTTCCAGAATACTCCTTCTCAAACCCGCATCAAGAGACACACACACCCTTCCCATGTATCGTAACAATCCACTAGAATCCGACTCAAAATCAGTCTCCTTCTCACTAGCCATCAAATCGCGTTTGACCTTCAACTCACGATCCTCAACTTGCATTATTCTGATCTGGTCAAACAATTCATTGGTGACCTTAAGCATACCCAAAATCATGCTATGGGGTCTCACTTGAACTGCCAAGTTCATATCCCTGAACTCCTCAATTAGTTTCTCTTCATTAACCATCAAAGCAACATATGAAAGGACTTCTGACTTAAAGCATCGGCTACCACATTGGCCTTCCCAGGATGATACTGCAATCCAAAATCATAGTCCTTAAGGAACTCCATCCATCTTCTCTGCCTCTTATTCAGTTCCTTTTGATCAAACAGATACTTCAAACTCTTGTGGTCGCTGTATACCTCAAATCTTACACCATAAAGATGGTGTCTCCGGATTTTCAAGGCAAAAACCACTACGGCTAGTTCCAAATCATGCGTAGGGTAGCTTTGCTCTTGCGTTCTTAATTGTCGTGAACCACAGGGAACAACCTTCCTGTCTTGCATCAAAACACACCCCAAACGTTGCTTAGAAGCATGACAATACACACTGAAATCACGATCAGTACAACGAAGAACCAAAACTGGTGTCGTGGTCAACCTCCGCTTCAACTCTTGAAAACTTTCTTCACAATAGATTGTCCACACATACGGTTCCCCTTTTCTGGTAAGCTTAGTGAAATGTAGTGCCAACTTCGAAAACCCTTCTATGAACTTCCGGTAATAACCAGCCAAACCTAGAAAACTCCTGATCTCGGTAACTGACTTGGGTACTGCCCATTCCATATCCGCTTCGACCTTAGAAGGGTCTACTGCCACCCCTTCCTTGGATATTACATGCCCAAGAAAGTTTACCGATTCCAACCAGAAATCACATTTTGACAATTTCGTATACAACTGGTTCCTTTTCAGAAGATCTAAAACAACCCTCAGATGTTCCGCATGTTCCTTCCTGCCCTTGGAGTAGATCAGAATGTCATCAATAAATACCAGTACAAATGAATCTAAGTACGGGTGAAAAATCCGATTCATGTAGTCGGTAAATATTGTTGGAGCATTCATCACACCAAAAGGCATCACCAAATACTCAAAGTGCCCATACCTCGTCCTAAAAGCAGTCTTAGGAATATCTTCCGACTTAACTCGAAGTTGATGATAACCCGACCGAAGGTTAATCTTTCAAAATACAACAGCTCCCCTCAATTGATCCATCAAGTCATCAATTCTAGGTAACGGATACTTGTTCTTGATAGTTACCTTGTTCAACTGTCTATAATAGGTGCACAACCTCATACCCCCATCATTCTTCTTGACCAACAAGACCGGTGCACCCCACGGTGAAACACTAGGGCAAATAAACTTCATCGCCAACAAGTCTTCAACCTGCTTTTTCAACTCAGCCAGCTCTAACGGTGCCATCCTATAAGGAGCTATAGAGATGGATCCCGTTCCCGGCACTAAGTAAATGGAGAATTCAACTTCTCTGACTGGAGGCAATTCCGGAATATCACTAGGAAATACCTCTGGAAACTCACGAACTATCAAAATATCCTCAACTCTGGGTTTCTCAATACCCTATAGGGATGCCAACATAACAAACACGGCTTCTCCATCTTTAAAGGAAGTCCTGACCCCTTTAGCCGACAACGGCTTCATATAACTAGCCTCATCAGAAATCTCACCCAGATCTCCAAACACAACGGTCTTAGCAGCACAATTACGCATCACATGATTTGCTGATAACCAGTCCAAACATCTAAAACATACATATTCATCTTATATTCAACATATGACATATACTCGTCTTCTACAACTAACCTTTTACCCATTTCCCTCTTTAATCATATTCTCATTTTGGGCGGGTTTTGGGGTTTTCATGAATCAACTCACAAATCATCCCCATCTTTGATTTCCAACTCTAAACCAAGAGTTTATAAGAGAAGAACAACATAAAATAAACCACAACTCTAAATAGAAAGTCTCCATGGTTTCTCATGTTAAGAGAAGAGATCCCACACACCCAAAACAAGGTTTGAAAGGGAGAACGAGAGTTAGAATCAAGAGATTTAGCTCTTCTCTCTATTCTCTCCAAAGTTCTAACCCTAAAAGTGTTTGTGGCTTCTCTTTTAATGTAATAGCGTCGGGTTCTCGCTCAATCGAGAAGATCCCACCTATTTTAAAAACTCAGATCTGGTGCTCTCGCTCTAGCGAAGGATTCTCGCTCAAGCGAGGATCCTTCAGTGTCCACCCTCTCTCCCTCGCCCAAGCGAGCCACATCTCGCCTAGGTGAGAATCCCAGGAAATCCTAGGAGCAGATACTGGGCCTCTCACTTGGGCGTGGCCCTCTCGCTCAAGGCAGAATCACCCAGTATACCCCAGAGTTTCACTACACTTTGGCAAATAAAATTAGGGTGTCACACTCAATCTGCTTCTTCAGTTCAGCCAGCTCTAAGGGTGCCATTCTACAAGGAGCTATAGAAATGGGTCCCGTTCCCAACACTAGATCAATGGAGAATTCAACTTCTCGCACCAGAGGCAAATCTGAAATATCACCAAGAAATACCTCAGGGAATTCACACACTACAAGTAGGTCCTCAATCATTGGTTTCTCAACTCCTTCTAGAGAAGCTAACAACATAAACATCGACACCCCTTTTTTAAGGGAATTCTTATTCCCCTTAGCAGACACTGGTCCTAGACCTCTAGATGAATCTGGGGCTTCCCTAAAATCTCCAAACACCATCGTCTTGTCAAAATAGTTCAATAGTACACAGTTTTCTGTCAGCCAGTCCATCCATAGAATTAAGTCTAATTGGGACAGCGGCAAGCAGATCAAGTCTATGGTAAAGGTTCTATCATTTACCACTACCAGACACTGAGGAACAAACTTCGATACCACCACAGGTGCATTAGTAGGGGTGGACATGACTAAGTCGAACTGTAGTGACTCAGTTTGTAAGCTTAGTTACTCCACACAATATAAAGACACAAAGGAGTGAGTCGTTCCCGAATCAAATAATACGACAAGCGGGATACCTTTTACCATACAATTACCATGGTTTAAACCATCCACATCTGCCGCCTCTGCACCACTCTTGCTAAACACTCTGCAAGTAGTTTGAGGCTTCTCAGCTTTCACAGTAATCACACTTTGACGCAGCTTTGGACAATACCTCTTCACGTGCCCGGGCTCCTTATAGTAGAGACAAACGCCGCCCATCTCAAGACAAATATTCACAAAATATCTTCGGCCACATTTGTTGCATACGGATGAAGAGTTTTGTTGTGGCCTTCCTTTAGTAGTAGAGGGTCTCGATCCTTGTGAATTATGCATCATATGGTTAGTGGGTGGGGCGTATGGTTTCCAGTCTTCATAGGGTACTTTTCCTTTTCCCCTCCCTTGCACATAATTCCTTTGGGGTCCAAAGTTCCTTGGCGGGTTCGCCTTGTTTACTGCAACATCTCTTGCCTTCATATCATCTTCATACATTCTACACTTTTTGACAAGTGTAGGGAAATCATTATTCTCTTGATGACCAAACATCATCTTCAGCTCAGGTTTTAAGCCAACTTCAAATTTGGCAGACTTGGACCTCTCGTCTGCCTCTTGCTCATATAAAGGGCAATACTTGGCTAGTTCCTCGAACTTGGCCGCATACTCCCCCACTGACATACTCCCTTACTCTAACTCCAAGGACTCCATCTCCTTCTTTCTCTTCAAATCAGTAGGAATATATTTCTGAAGAAATTTTCCTTTGAACGATTCCCAAGTGACAACCATTTCTTCTACCTCCATTTGTCTACGGGTGTATTCCCACCAATTTTCTACTTCCTTAGTCAGCATGTAGGTAACATGTATCACCTTCTGGTAGTCACTACAACCCATGGCCCTGAATATCTTCTCCAAGTCCTGGATCCACTCATTTGCCGCATTAGGAGCAAATCCACCTTGAAATGGACTCGGATTACGCCTGCAGAACTCATCCAGTCCCCGGTACTCACCCGATCCTTTAGGTGCCAGAGGGTGCTGATTCGGATTCGACATAGCATTCTGATTCATGTTTTACAAATTCTCGTTCATGTTTTCTAGCACGACGACCATCTAAGCCAGCAGTTCATTATGAGTATGTCCTCTACCGCATCCAGCCATTTCTCAACTTGTTCTCATTCATTATCAGCACACTAGATTTACACCAAAACAAATTATCACATAATCACACACAATTAATTCACACAAGTCACACAAAAAAGCATGTAAGGCCATACCATAAGGTGTAGGATTAACTTACGCTCTAATACCGTAATTGTAATGACCCAATTTATTCTTCCAATAATTTTACAGATTTTACTCCTATACTTTTTTATGTTTACAGCATGCAATCACTCCATCGTTATTAAAAATCTCTCACTTGTCCATTGCTATCCATCTTACATACAATCTATTATTTTTCCCGTGACTTTCATACATTTACTTCATATAATTGTAGAAAACCATAAATGCATAACCATACTATTATAAGGTCTCGTCCTATGATAGTTTGAGGATTACATAATTTGAAATAATCCCAACCACAAATAACATCCAACATTAGTTTGTCATTTCACCATCATTAAAGTACTACAATTACAGTCATTAAAAATCCCTAAATTATCTAGGCACTGCAATACGCTAATCCATCGTCTTACCTGCAATGGAATTATCATAGACAGGACACGGGAAATACAAAGGGGTAAGACATTAAACTTCAAGATACCCAATATTATACAATTCACATTAAACATAATATTATGCAAGTAAACATACTAATATATTTAAATAAATAGTTATGTGTTATTACCATTAATACCCCCACGCTTGATTTAGAATACAGCCAGTTATTTAGTAACCATCACCGAAACTTACCATATTCCAAGTATCACATATGCTACACCACTTAGGGAAGCCAAAATATGCTATAATACATAGGGGAGCCAATAATAAGCTTTACCACATATGGGAGCCAATAATATGCTTCACCACATAGGGGAGTGAATAATATGCTTCACCATATAGGGGAGTGAATAATATGCTTCACTACATAGGGGAGCCAAAATATTATGCTTCACCACATAGGGGAGCAAAAATAATATGCTACACAACCTTCTTTTCACATTACTTCATTTCCCATCAATAAACATCCAGATAATTCACCATTATAATTTAATGCAAATACAAGTATAATGCTTCTCCGTTACCTGAATAGGAGTTAGCGTTTTAATCCTTCAACTTCGTTGGACTTTCCTTTGCCTCCTCCAACCTTAGGATCTTTCCTCATTTACATGACACAACCAATAATAATCAATCATTATTCATGTAATACCAATAAACAATTTCACACAAACACTTGTCGTTCATAAACGACATAAGTTCTTATTTCAACGATTCACAAACTCTAATTATTTGGGGTCTAAAGTATTCAAATGATATACTCTTCCTATCTCAAGAAACATCACAAACCCTCAACCATTTCTACCACATCATTCACCCCTATTCATAAAAATCTCATTTTACCCATTATTTCCAAGAAATTAACATCACACCATCATCATTTTCACAAATAAACTCTAAACCACGCGTTTCAAGAGAAAAGCCAAAAGAAACAAACCACAACCCAAAAGGACAGGTTTTGGGGTTTTTCATATCAAGAGAAGATATCCATTTATACAATAATGGGTTTCAAAACGAGATTAAGTGTTAAAGTCAAGAAGTTACCTCTTCTCGAGCTTCTCTTCGCTTCTACACGAGCTAAAACCAAGAAAATCGCCTTCTCCTCTCTTTAGTCCCAAAATTTTATCCCTTTTCCACGTTTGGGGTTCTATTCTAGGTTTCAGGGTTTTAGACTCTCGCTTAAGGGAAGATTTCTCGCTCAAGCGAGGAGTCCACGACTTTATAGATTTCAAACATTGATGCTCTCACTCAAGCGATAATTGTCTAGATCTCACAGCCTTTCCCTCGCTTGGGCGACAACACCCTCCCTAAGCGAGAATCATCCAGTTCACTCAGCCATCTCTCGCTGGAGCGGGTACACCCTCGCCCAGGCGAGAATCCCAGAAAAATCATGGGAGAAGCTCTGAGCCCCTCGCTTGGGTGAGACCCTCTCGCTCAAGTGAGAAACACCAGTATCATTTCAAAATTCTGAGTTTCTACACACTGAGCAAAAGTGAATTTAAGGTTTTACACGCTTAACCTAACTGAAAGTGTGCATGTCAAGAGGAACACTTTGGAAAGCTCTCTTTATGTGTCATTGTTTTGATGAGGACAACTTGTGCTAATAAGAGCTTGAAGATCATCAACAAATCAACGTGCTTAAGTCTTCTGATTGGTACTTAGCTTAGACTAGATTAGTTTAGGTTGAGTCTAAGGCTTAAGTCACCTAATACATATCTCATTTGCATAAATCTTTTAAATCTTTTTCATCTTGAGATATGTCATTCATAATATGTTCATGCATCATATAAATACATGTACATGTGCATTCTAGACATAAACTAAGTGTAGTGTGTTAATCGATTACATTAGTTCTGTTAATCGATTAAGAGGACTGTGTTGAATGTGTTAATCGATTACCCTGTTTCGTTAATCGATTAATTAGGTGTATTTCAGCATTAAGTGTTGTTTTTCGAAAAGTGGATATTCTAACCGCTACACCTATTCAACCCCCCCCCCCCCTTCTAGGTGTATTGTAACCACTGATACCTAACAAGTGGTATCAGAGCTAGTGCGAAGTGCTAGCTCAACCGCGTATTCGTGATCCTTAGGGAAAAAGGAATGGGTTCGTCAAACCCATTTGATGGTGATGGTTCATCCATTAATCGACCACCTATATTCAGTGGTGAAGGGTATGCCTACTGGAAAGTCCGCATGCAAATTTTTATTGAAGCCATAGACTCGGATATTTGGGAATCCGTAGTCAACGGCCCTTTCGTTCCACAGCATCTTGTAGACGATGAACCTAAAGACAAGCCTAAAAGTCTATGGACCGATGATGAGCGCAAAAAGGTCCAGCATAACCTACGTGCCAAAAATATCATCACATCGGCCCTATCCTATGATGAGTTCTTTAGAGTCTCGCAGTGCCAAAATGCAAAAGAAATGTGGGACACTTTACAAGTGACTCACGAAGGCACTAGCGAAGTCAAGCGCGCTACATTAAATGCGCTGACACACGAATATGAGTTATTTCGCATGTTACCTAGTGAATCAATCTGTGATATGCAAAAGCGATTTACTCATATTGTTAATCATTTAGTTGCTCTAGATAAATCATTTGCCAGAGGTGAACTAACTAATAAAGTTTTGCGTTGTCTTGACAGGAAATGGCAACCAAAGGTAACTGCAATTGTTGAATCCAAAGACTTGGATTCTATGCCTCTAGCTACATTATTTGGAAAGCTTCAAGAGCACGAAATGGAATTGGGGCGCTTGACTATGCACGAAGATTCAGACCGGAAGAAGAAAAACATCACATTGAAGGCCACGACCTCCAAATCAAAAGAAGAAAAAGATGATGATGAATTTGACTCCGATCTAGATGATGAAACTATGAATCTCCTTCTTCGAAAATTTAGTAAATTCATCAAAAGAAAAGGCGGATTCAAAAAGTTTCAAAAGAAAGAAGCAAAAGAGTCAACCAACAAAGGCAAGAACAACAAAGATCGCTTCACTTGCCATGAGTGTGGAAAAGCCGGACATATGAGATTTCAATGTCCTACATATCTGAAAAAGGTTGATTCAGAGAAGAGCACTCCCAGGGAATTCAAATCCAAGAAAGCTTATATTGTATGGGATGTACCTGAGGAGGAAACAACATCAAGCACTTCTAGTGAGGAGGAGTCAGCGAAGCTGTGTCTGATGGTCAGATCTGACAACGATGGCAACTCAGACTCACACGAGGATAATAATGTGGTATATTCTGACATCTCATCCACTTCGGATGACTTACCCTCTTATGATGTTTTATATAATGCTTATGTTGAGTTACATGACGAACTAAAGAAATTGGCAAGAATAAACATTGATAAGAAAAGGGAAATCCTTAGAAATGAAAAGAAATTAAGCCAAATACAAAAAGAATTAGATGAATTAAAATTAGAAAATGAAACTTTAGATCTCATCTATTCTTGTAACACATGTAACTGCTCTGCTAATAATTTATGTCAAAAGCCTGTATGTGAGACTTGCGAGATTTTGCAAGAAGACAATCTTAAACTAAAAGAAAAACTCGAACGTCTCACAAACAGTAAACAACAATTAGACACTCTGCTCAGTCAAACAAGAAACGTTGGTGATCGTACTGGTCTAGGTTATACTCGCTCTGCTAAGAACAAGAGACCATATAGAAAACCTGTAGCTCATACTAAGAATAAAAATCATAAGCATTCACCTACATGTTTTTATTGTAATACGTATGGTCATACTTCTTACTCATGTTACATTAGAAAATATGGTATACCTAGCGGAGTTTATGTATGGATAAAGAAGGGAGATAATTCCCTAATCACTAACAGAAAAGGACCCAACATAATTTGGGTACCTGAGAAAAGCAGGTGATCTGTTTTGCAGGTATGTCTTCGAACACAAGGACAAAAATGGTATTTAGACAGTGGATGTTCGAGACATATGACAGGTGACAGATCAAATTTCCTGGATCTATCACTTAAAAGAAAAGGATACGTCACGTACGGAGACAACAACAAGGGAAAGATACTTGGCACTGGAACAGTTGGTGCTTTGGAAGAAGCATACTCAAAGAACATGGATAATGAAGAAGCAACCAATGAAGAATGTCAAAACAAATCTCAGGAGCATTCAGATATGCCAGTTGTGTGGAAAACCAAGAAAGCTCACCCGATCGACAAAGTAATAGGTGACATATCTACGGGAGTGGTAACCCGTAGTTCCTTACGAAACTTTTGTAACTTTGTAGCTTTTGTATCTCAAATTGAGCCTAAGACCATTGATGAGGCCATTGAGGATGTGCACTGGGGTATAGCTATGCAAGAAGAGCTAAACCAGTTCGAACGTAATAATGTTTGGGACTTGGTCCCTAAACCTAAAGATCATCCTGTGATTGGTACTCGATGGGTCTTCAGAAATAAGCTTGATGAATCAGGCTTAATCATTCGAAATAAGGCACGCTTGGTGGCCAAAGGCTACAACCAGGAGGAAGGTATCGATTATGACGAAACCTATGCCCCTGTAGCCAGATTAGAGGCCATCAGGATGCTACTTTCCTTTGCATCGATTATGAACTTCAAACTATTTCAAATGGACGTAAAAAGCGCCTTCCTGATTGGCTATATTCAAGAAGAAGTTTATGTTAACCAACCGCCTGGTTTTGAAAATTTTAAATATCCGAACCATGTTTATAAACTTAAAAAGGCACTCTATGGTCTCAAACAAGCTCCTAGAGCTTGGTATGATAGACTTAGTACCTTTCTTTTAGAAAAAGGGTTCGAAAGAGGCTTGGTTGACACAACGCTTTTTATTCGTAAATCAGAAAATTCTGTATTTCTTGTACAAATCTATGTGGATGACATAATTTTTGGATCTACTAATGATATTTTGTGTAAAGATTTTTCTGAAATGTCTATGATGGGAGAACTCACATTCTTTCTAGGACTTCAGATAAAGCAACTAGAAAGTGGGATTTTCATCCATCAGGCAAAATATTGCAAAGAGCTGCTCAAGAAATTTGAGATGAACAATTGTAAGGAAGCTTCCACTCCTATGGCAACTGCTTGCTACCTAGATAAGGACGAAAAAGGAAAAGCAATAGAGGTAACAAAGTATCGAGGAATTATTGGGTCTTTACTTTACTTAACTGCAAGTCGACCTGATATCATGTTTAGCGTATGCATGTGTGCGAGATTTCAATCATCATCTAGAGAATCTCATCTTAAAACTGTTAAAAGAATCATGAGATACTTAAAAGGAACAACTAACATAGGATTATGGTATCCTCGGGATGCCTCACTATCCTTGGTAGGTTATTCCGATTCCGATTTCGCCGGATGTAAATTGGATCGGAAAAGCACTAGTGGTACCTGTCACTTGTTGGGCAGTTCATTAGTAGCATGGCACAGCAAAAAGCAAGCCTGTGTTGCTTTGTCCACCGCCGAAGCGGAATACATTGCCGCTGGTGTGTGTTGCGCTCAAATCCTTTGGATGAAGCAGCAACTCAAGGACTATGGTCTTAAACTTGAAAAGATCCCTATTAAATGCGTTAATACAAGTGCCATAAACCTTTCCAAGAATCCCGTTTTTCATTCTAGAACTAAGCATATAGAAATTAGACATCATTTTCTGCGTGATCATGTACAAAAAGGTGACTGCGTTCTTGAATTTGTTGAAACTTCTAAACAATTAGCCGATATTTTCACCAAGCCCCTTCCCAGGGATACTTTCTTTGTTCTAAGGAGAGAACTTGGAATTCTTGATGAACAATATCTCGATTGAAATTGTTTAGTTGTTTACATTATCGTCTAGCCTCTCTATGTCTATGTATCTTTAGCTTAAATGATATATGTTACAATGCAAAAATATGTCTCTTGATTAATTCTTTCTGTGATTCTAAATGTCTCGATAAATTTGTCACAATGCATGCAAAAGCCTTAAAAAGTTGAAACCATTCTACTGCCTGAAAATCCATTTTTTCACTATGTGTAATCGATTACACTTGCTTTTAATCGATTACCTGGGCATCAATTGTTTGAAAATTCGAAATGTTACTATGAGTAATCGATTATACTTTCTGTTAATCGATTACCTGGGCATCAGTTCTTTGAAAATTCGAAATTTTACACTGGTTTAATCGATTAAACCTGCCCGTTAATCGATTAAAACCAGCTTTTTAAAGGCAGACAATAACTCGGTTTCACACTTTCTTTGGCATTTTCACATTCTCTTTTATACTTTGAGTTTCTAAATCAGTAACAAAACTAATCCAAGTGCACTAAAGTAGAAACACCTCATCCTAACCCTCTCAAACCATCAAGGAATCATACTTCTTCATCCTCATTATACCCCATTTCCAAGGTTCCACCAAGCATAACCTAGGTTAGGTTTGCCTACACCCTTCTCTGATTATTCACTGTTATTTCGGGTTCTGCTAAATAATGGAGCAAGGTCGCACTAAAAGGGTCAAGACCTTAGCCACTCGTGTACGAAGACGGGAGGTCGGTTCACCTTCTACTCGGGACCGCGGTGACCCCTACTATTCACTCATCTTCCAAGAAACCCGTATGGCGAAATTTCAAGGTCGCAAACCCACGTACATACGGTATGTTGATTTAACCTGGTTGGCGGAACAAAATTTTAGTTTCCCGCATGATATGGAAGCTCAGGGAACTATTCAGTTCATGGAATTAAAGGGACAAGTTTACCCTGCTCTAGGTAGGGAATTTTATGCTAATTTTAGATATAAGGATGGAAAGTACTGGTCTATGATTTCTGGCAATCTGTTTGAACTTAATGATGATATTTTTATGAATGTCGGTGGTTTATCATCTTCTGGTTATAGTATAGGAGATTGTTCCTGGGTTAAGGAAAACTTTGATCCTACTGAGGTTTATAAGTCATTTCTAAGAGGCCCTCACTTATACATTCAGGGTCAACTGACAAAAGCTGGGTCATTATCTGTTGAGAACAGACTGTTGCATTACATTATTGCTTACATTTTAGTGCAGAGGAACACAAATCACGCACAACCTACTGTGAATGATTTACGTTTCATGTATGCAGTAAAGAATAATGTAATGATTAACTGGCCTGAGGAGATCTTGAAAATTATGAACAGTGTGTCTTTGTCTCAGTCGAAGCTGCTTCCTTACAGTATCTTCATCTCACGCATTGTTGATTATCTGCGCATTGACGTTTCCGATACCATCATCGTTGAATACACTGATAAGGATCATCTGGTTGGTGAAAGCCTCATTCATAAAATGGGTATATACAAGTATGGTACTACTTGGCAATACCAAGAGGACTACACCACTATTGGTCTGGATTTATCTGATGATGATAATCAGGATGACAGGGGTAATCAGCACGCTACAACTCAGGGGGAGCCTTCTGGATCAGCACCTCAGAACTCTACTTTTGGCTTAGATCAGTTGGAAGCTATGGAGCAACGGCTTAACAACCGTATGGATCTTCACTTCCAAGGATTGAAAGACTCATACTTTGCTGGTATGGAACAGTATGAGGAGCGACAAACTGCGTACTCAGACAACCAATTTCGGGAGTTGAGGAATCTGATTCAATCTACTACTGAAGCTCAGAATGCCTTGTTTTGTTCAGAATTTCAGAAGTTATCTGTGCTTATCAGGGGAGATCAGAACATTGTCATTCCTGCTGATCACACTGACGATCCTCATCCTCCACCTCAACCTTAGTTTAGAAGACTTTAGACCTAGGATATCTTACCATTAGGTTTGTTTCTTCTTTATGGCACTTTCTGGATTTAGCTGTTGTTATGGATTCTAGTTTCTCTTTTGTGTGCCTCTTTCATGTTCTTAATTGACATTTCCTGGTTTGTATGGCTGCTAAACATTGTTACTCTTTATGCTACTTTTTATAATTATGTCGAATAGCCTACTCTGTTTACGTGTATGGTTCTTGATCGTATGAGATTTTTCTACTTTGATATGGTCAATCTTGTATGCCGTTCACTTTACCTGTTTGGCTATTTATGTTGTATAAACTAGCGCATTTGTTTAATTTTCTTTAAAAATAAAACAGGTTGTAAAGTATCCCACATTTCCTTCGCACTACTATATTGTGAAACCAGAAAGAACTCATCATAAGAAAGTGTGGACGACATGATGTTTTTCACTTTCAAATTATGTTGTACTTTTATTTTCTCATCATAAGCTCTTATGCTCATAGGATTTTCTTTGGTTCCACCTTACAGCATTCCAAATAACACTAATAGCACTAGTTGGATAACAAAGGCTCACAGTCACCAAAGAGGGGGTGTGAATAAGTGTAGCAGATCACAATTCCTGCGAAGCATGGAGGTTGTCGAATTCTCGCTTGAGTGACAATCCCTCGTTTGAGCGAGAGCGTCAGAGTTTGAAACTTTAAAAGGCGGGGATTTCTCGCCTGGGCGACGCATTCTCGCTTGGATGAGAATCTAAAATCGTGAACCCTAAAATAGAACCCCAAACACGAAAATGGGGTAGGTGTTTTAGAGAAAAGATAAGAGGAAGCGATTTTCTTGGCAAGAGCTCGTGTAAAGGCTAAGAGAAGCTAGAGAAGAGGTAAACCTCTTGATTTTAACACTCCTTCTTGTTTAGAAACTCATTGTGGGTATTTGGGTCTCTTCTCTTCGAGTTGGAAAACAACCTAACCCTCCCTTTTGAGTTGTGGTCATTTTATTTAACTTTTCTCTTGAAAACTCATAGTGTAGGGTTTGTATTTGGAAATGGTGTTTGAAAAATGTTGATTTTAGGAAACCCCAAAACCTAGAAATGAATGGTGAAGAAAGGGGTGAAATGTTGAGTTGGGATGTGGTGTATGATTTGTGATGTGGAATGAGGGGTTGAATGTTTATGATTTACATGATTGAAGTCTTAATAGTGATGGTTTTGAGAATCATCGGAATATGAGTTATATTGTGGTTGAAATATGTAATATGAGTTAATATGTGATATTACGAATATATTATTGATTATGGTTTTTGTGTGTGGTGTGAATGGGGGAAAGACCCTAAGGTTGGAGGAAGCGGAGTAGAGACTAACAAGTCGCCAAACGGCAACGCACACCAAGGTAAGGGAGAAGCATTTCCATTATTAATGATATAATATGAAAGGTAAGCTTGTTGAGTTTGTTATTATGGGAATAAAGTTATGAGTATCATTGAATGAAAGTTGTTCTGATTCGCCTTTGTGGCCTAGACTTGCCCTATGTGGTATTGATTTGCCTCTGTGGCATAGACTTGCCCTATGTGGTATTGATTTGCCTTTGTGGCATAGACTTTCCCTACGTGGTATTGATACGCCTTTGTGGCATAGACTTTCCCTACGTGGTATTGATTCACCTTCGTGGCCTTGACTTGCCCGATGTGGTATTGATACGCCTTTATGGCATAGACTTGCCCGACGTGGTATTGATATGCCTTTATGGCATAGACTTGCCCTACATGGTATTGAAGTAACTGTTATTAAATGTGGTTGAGTAATTGTAGAATAATGGTTTATTTGATTTGACTGTTAATTTATGTTAATAATAAAATTATATATGTTTGCATTATAATTATTCTATATTGATTTATAAACACTGATTATCCTGATCTTGATGTCTTACTCCCTTGTATTTCTTGTTGGTTTTATTTGTGGTAATCATTGTACAGGTAAAGCTAAGGACTAGCGGACTCGGATGATGTCATAGTTTAGTTTTCTGACCATTGTTGTAATAGGATGATTAATGTGTTGTTTTGTATTATGCGCGTACTTGTATATATTACTTGAACTAATTTACATGTATCCTCGTTTTTAGGGGCTTGATGTATGATTGACATGTATGCGGGGACGAAGTTGTAACGACCCAAATACTACCCTTGAAAATTTTTCATTTATTTTAATACTTCCTTACATACAGTCGTCACCTTCATTAAAAACTCTCAAGTATCTCTCTTTGAAAATACTCTTTACCCTATTATATTATCATATAAATTTATGTTGCGGAAAAACATAATTCATTCAAATAGCATTTACCAAATACAACTAGTTATGGGTTTCCCAGAGTTATAAAGTCCATAACTACACATATCCGTATTAATCTAAACGGATTTACAGTCATCCCATAATGTTATCAAGTTAACTACAACGTCAAGTAGCAAATAAAGACAAATAGGTTAATAAACACAAAAGCTTCCTAAGCGAGCTTCCTTCTCAAAATCCTTCATTTATCTACAATGGGATTATCATAAACAACACACAAAACAAAGGGAGTAAGTCATTAGTTCAAAACTAACATCACATGATAATCCACATTCAAATACGATTAAGCTTTAATATAATTTATAAACACAAATACGCAAATGTAAGCATTATATCTTCTCTCTTTCTTTTCCACTTCATTCATATTCGTCCTATAGTATATATATATATATATATATATATATATATATATATATATATCCCGTAATATATATTCTATAGCACGCATATTACGTTCTTTCGAAATATCGTACTCATCATTATTCATATCCACCCTATAGGACCTATATCCCATAATATATTCCTATAGCGTGTATATTACTTTCATTCTTAACGCCTTCCCTTTTATCACTCATATTCACCCTATAGAACGTATATCCCATACTATATATCCTATAGCATGCATATGACTCTCTTGGTGACATTCTCATTTCTCATCATCCATATTCACCCTATAGAATATATATCCCATACTATATATCCTTTAGCATGCATATGACTCTCTTTGTGACTTCTACATTTCTCATCGTTCGTATTCACACTCAATCGTATTCATCGATTTCATTTTCCATACCCCATCGGGCAGGCCGAGTTATTATCCATACCACATCGGGCAGGTCGAGTTACCATCCATACCACATCGGGCAGGTCGAGTTATCATCCATACCACATCGGGCAGGTCGAGTTACCATCCATACCACATTAGGCAGGTCGAGTTACCATCCATACCACATCGGGCAGGTCGAGTTATTATCCATACCACATCGGGCAGGTCGAGTTACCATCCATACCACATTGGGGAGGTCGAGTTATTATCCATACCACATCGGGCAAGTCGAGTTACCATCCATACCACATCGGGCAGGTCGAGTTACCATCCATACCACATCGGGCAGGTCTAGTTACCATCCATACCACATCGGGCAGGTCAAGTTATTATCCATACCACATCGGGCAGGTTGAGTTACCATCCATACCACATCGGGCAGGTCGAGTTATTTTCCATACCACATCGGGCAGGTCGAGTAACCAATTGTCCACTACCATTCCAGGGAGGGCAACCACCACAGTCCACTACCACTCCGGGTAGGACACAATAACAGTTCACTACCACTCCGGGTATGACGCAATAACAGTTCACTACCACTCTGGGTAGGACACAATAACGTTTCACTACCACTCCGGGTAGGACACAATAACGGTTCACTACCACTACGGGTAGGACGCAATAACAGTTCACTACCACTCCGGGTAGGGTATTCATTAATAAACCACTACCTCTGACAAGGTTGTGGCGGTTGGGGATCTGTGCGAGATCTCTGACTAGGCTAGTGGTATGGGGCCAATGTTGGCTAAGAGAGTCAGAACTCCCCTTCGAAAAAGGGATCGGTGTTTATTCAGTAAATGTCACGAGAGGGTATTCAAGAACTCGTTAGTATTTCAAGATAATAAGATTTGAAAGAACTATGTATTTTTTCTTGGAAAGTGGATTTTCTTCTATGAATGAAATGAGGAATTTGTGCGTAACATGTTCTGTATGACAATGGGGAAAATATCTTTCAAGATTAAGTACTAATGCTTGGTTAATTGTAACTTGATGCATGAATTATGAAAATAGAATGTTATCCATTTCAGTAATAACTTGGAGAGTAAATTGACAGGGTTCTATGAAAATGTAAATGATATTTGTTTCATTGAAGGTGGAATATGAATGATTAACTTTTAGAATAATTATATTGACGAGAAAAAGGTCTAAGTCGGGGATCTTTACTTCCTTTTCTGAGTTGTTAAAGGTTAATTCCCTCTGTTGGCCTTAGTGTGTATGCGTATGCTAAGAGGTGAAACTCATATTTCGAAAATGAAATAGAGGTTGGGTAAATTACCTAAAGGTCCTTGCGATTAATGTGTTTACATGGACGTTGACTATATGGATGTGTTATCATTTTGAGGTGACCTATGGTTGGTACACAAAAATCGATTCAGTATGAAAAAGTTATTTTTGATTCTTGTGCATGAAGCTTCTGGTCTATGAAATTTAATTTTTCTTTTTGTTAAAGATGAGTACCCGTCATAACAAATGTATATTGGTATTGAATACCGAGCTATGTGTGGGGATGTTGAACCTCAAAAACTTATTCTGGATCGGGGGTGCCTCAGTGTACGGTTGGGGTAAATGGTAGAACCTTTACTATAGTGTTGATATGCGCGATGATGTCCCAGCTGGATTAAATCCTGGAAATGGACTAGCGGTCAGCAAAGCGTGTTTTGCTTAACTATGTGATGATTGTTGAAATGAGTATGCAAACTTTGTTTCACGACCGTGGTGCCATGAGTCGTGCATTCAAACCGCTTTCAAAAATAATTTTTGGGTGAAACATAGCTTGTGGCTAAATAATGATTTAGTATCATGTTGGAGAAATTCCGAAATTTTAGCAATCATATCTGATTAAGTATGGGGTCTTTAAAAAATTTGGTGATACAGGATGTCCATGTATTTTTGGACGTAATGCAAGTGGTGCAATAAAGTTTTATTTGCTAACGGAATTGGGGTGACCAAACCAAACGCTAGTTGTAGGTTTGAGTGTTTGTTGACTTGCACTTGCCGATTGGTAATAGGGTACCTAGTTTTGGTGTGAATCAATGGTTTTATGGTTTCAGTTGGGGCTAGGAATCGATAATTCCTTTCGACGATAAGATTTGATGACGGGAATATTTGATGTAATGGGACAATTATTGGATACTTTGATTGTGTACAATGGATGAGACACTAAGAATCTTATTGTGTAAGTATTTTGTTGATTGAGTAAAATGAAATTGTGCTAGATTCTTGAGTGGAAATGAAACTAGCTAGGTAATGATGGATGTTAAATGAGGCATTGGAGTGGATGAGGGATAAGGAGTTCCCCATTCGCTGAATTTCAGGAGTGCTATAGGGATTCTTAACATAGATGAGGATTGTTAAATGGATCAGTCCTAGATACCTATGGTTCTTGACAGATATAGGGAAAAGTCTTTAGTCTGAATTACGGTTTAGTTCTCATGGCATTCGAGTTATTAAAGGTTGAGATCTTAATATTTGGACATTGATGAGTTATTACATGAATTGGTTTGGTGATATCACGGTTTAGTGGTATATACCCTTAGTGACCGTTTAAGCAATCTTAATGGATTAGAGGATCGATTGTGATTTTGGTTGAGTATTCTCGTGCCTAAGGTCTAGGTGGTGACATTATTTTTCGAGGTATGTTTAATTTTCGGGGACGAAAATTCTTATAAGAGGGGGAGGATTGTAACACCCTAAATTTGAGTCTTTAAAATTATAGTATCAATCCTGGAAGTCTCGATTGAGCGAGAGATTCTCGCCTGAGCGAGAAAGGATCACCTGGGAGGGTGAAATCCTGGGCTATACTGGAGGATTCTCGCCTGAGCGAGAGTTGTCTCGCCTGGGCGAGAAATAGTATTTTGGGGCTGTTGACATTGTGAGATTATCGCTTGAGCGATAGCGTCAAATCTGAAATTTAAAAAAAGGCGGGATTTTCTCGCCTGAGCGAGAATGGGCTCGCTTGAGCGAGAACCCGACGACTGCTCTTTAAAATAGAAACCTCAAACACATTTTAGGGTTAGAACTTTGAAGAGAAGAGAGAGAGGAGAGCTTTTTAGGAGCAAAGAGCCTTAGGACTCATCTTAGAGCTTGAGAAGAGGTAAACCTCTTGTTCCTAACTCTTCTTCTTCCTCTCTAACTTGTTTTGGGTATGTTGGATCTATTTTCAAAATATGAGAAACCATGGAAACTCATCCTTTAGAGTTATGGTTCGTTTTATGTTGTTTTTCTCTTGTAAACTCTTGGTTTAGAGTTGGTATTTGATGAATGGAAAGGTTTTGTGGGTTGTACATGAAAACCCTAAAAACCCCCAATATGAGAATATGAGTAAAAAGAGAAATAGATGAAATGTTAGATATGGATGATGAGTTTGTGATTTAATGTTGACATATGAGATAAACATGTGTGTTTAGATGGTTGGAAACTTGTATTGAAGTAGTTTTGGGGATCTTGAAAATATGTGAATTCCTTTTATGTTTGATGATGAAATATGAGTCGTTATGTATTATTTTCAATAAATAACTGACATTGTTGTTATTGGTGGGGATGGGGAAAGATCCTAAGGTTGGAGGAGATCGTGGAGGAAACTGGTAAAGTTACTCACAAAGCGAACCCCAAGTCTTTAATGTTGCATTTGAAATAGAAAATGTGTATTTTCTGGTTATGCAAAGACTAAGTTGTAAATTATGCATTTAGTATAAACATATATGGGTGTGTTTATATTAAAGAGGCGTAGATTTACGGAAAAGGAAAATGTGGGTATTTTCTGGTTATGAAATGATTGAGTTGTAAATTTCGCATTTAGTATGAACATATATGGGTGTGTTTATACTAAAGTAGGCGTAGATTTACGGAAGATGGAAAAGGTGTGTGTTTTCTGGCCATGCAATAATTATATTGTAAATCACGTATTTAGTATAAACATATATGGGTGTGTTTATACTAAAGATGGTGTGGATTTACGGGAAATGATTGATGGTGAATTCGATGAAAAGAAAATATATTTTTAGCCGACCATGAATGGTTAGCGACTCTGGCTTGAGTATAAAAGCAAAACTCTAGCTTGAGTATATAAGCAAAACTCTGGCATGAGTATATAAGCGCGATTTGTTTTAAGAAAAATGAGAATCTTTTTTTAGCTAACCCTAAGGGGTGTAGCGACTTTGGCTCAAGTTATGCAGCAGGACAAAATGAATTTCGAAAATGGTTTACTAACCCTTTTTCTAATGTGGATTATCTTATAATGACGTTTATTGAATTAACGACTTACTCCTTTATGTGTTTATGTTTCGTCATTGATAATCCCATTGCAGATGAACAGGTAACCTGAGGTGGTCTTATTTTCGGAAGCTTAGGAGCTTTATATTTTTGGATTTCAATTATTAGCAATATTTTGTACATGAGTGTTGATTTAATTACTTGGAATATTTTGTAACTATGGATATATGACTTATACGAATGATTGTATTTCTGAAAATACGTGGTTATGGGTATTTTGGAAACCCATAGCTAGTTGTATGCAGTAGACATTAAGGTTTAATTGAATGAATTATGTTTTTCCGCAATATAAATCGTATGGTAATATCTTATGTTAAAAAGTGTTTAAGGAGTGATAATTGAGAAACCAAAGTAGTATGATGACGGTATGCATGAAAGGATTAAAATACAAGAGAAATTTTCAAGGGTAGAATTTGGGTCCTTACAGTATATATATATCCCGTAATATATATTCTATAGCACGCATATTACGTTCTTTCGAAATATCGTACTCCTCATTATTCATATCCACCCTATAGGACCTATATCCCATAATATATTCCTATAGCGTGTATATTACTTTCATTCTTAACGCCTTCCCTTTTATCACTCATATTCACCCTATAGAACGTATATCCCATACTATATATCCTATAGCATGCATATGACTCTCTTGGTGACATTCTCATTTCTCATCATCCATATTCACCCTATAGAATATATATCCCATAGTATATATCCTATAGCATGCATATGACTCTCTTTGTGACTTCTACATTTCTCATCGTTCGTATTCACACTCAATCGTATTCATCGATTTCATTTTCCATACCCCATCGGGCAGGCCGAGTTATTATCCATGCCACATCGGGCAGGTCGAGTTACCATCCATACCACATCGGGCAGGTCGAGTTATCATCCATACCACATCGGGCAGGTTGAGTTACCATCCATACCACATTAGGCAGGTCGAGTTACCATCCATACCACATTGGGCATGTCGAGTTATTATCTTTACCACATCGGGCAGGTCGAGTTACCATCCATACCACATCGGGAATGTCGAGTTATTATCCATACCACATCAGGCAGGTCGAGTTATTATCCATACCACATCGGGCAGGTCGAGTTATTATCCATACCACATCGGGCAGGTCGAGTTACCATCCATACCACATCGGGCAGGTCGAGTTATTTTCCATACCACATCGGGCAGGTCGAGTTACCATCCATACCACATCGGGCAGGTCGAGTTATGATCCATACCACATTGGGTAGGCCGAGATATTATCCATACCACATCGGGCAGGTCGAGTTACCATCCATACCACATCGGGCAGGTCGAGTTATTATCCATACCACATCGGGCAGGTCGAGTTACCATCCATACCACATCGGGCAGGTCGAGTTACCATCCATACCACATCGGGCAGGTCGAGTTATTATCCATACCACACCGGGCAGGTCGAGTTACCATCCATACCACATCGGGCATGTCGAGTTATTATCCATACCACATCGGGCAGGTCAAGTTACCATCCATACCACATCGTGCAGGTCGAGTTATTATCCATACCACATCGGGCAGGTCGAGTTACCATCCATAGCACATTGGGAAGGTCGAGTTATTATCCATACCACATCGGGAAGGTCGAGTTACCATCCATACCACAGCGGGCAGGTCGAGTTACCATCCATACCACAGCGGGCAGGTCGAGTTATTATCCATACCACATCGGGCAGGTCGAGTTACCATCCATACCACAGCGGGCAGGTCGACTTATTATCCATACCACATCGGGCAGGTCGAGTTACCATCCATACCACATTGGGCAGGTTGAGTTATTATCCATACCACATCGGGCAGGTCGAGTTACCAATTATCCACTACCATTCTAGGAAGGGCAACCACCACAGTCCACTACCACTCCGGGTAGGACACAATAACGGTTCACTACCACTACGGGTAGGATGCAATAACAGTTCACTACCACTCCGGGTAGGACACAATAACGGTTCACTACCACTCCGGGTAGGACGCAATAACAGTTCAGTACCACTCCGGGTAGGACACAATAACAAACCGCTACCACTTCGGGTAGGGTAACCACAGTATTCTTACAAACACCTTACCTCTTTCACATACCTCATTCACATCAGCGAGTATGATTTAGAGACACTTATCCCTTACCTTGGTGAGCATTGGGGATCGGTTCCGAGTAACTTTAAAAGTCTCCTCCGCGATTTCCTCCAACCTTAGGATCTTTTCTCATTTCCACCAATAAAAACAATGTCAGTCATTTAATTAAAATAACACATAAATAACTCGTATTTCATCATCAAACCTACAAGGGATTCACATATATTCAAGATTTCTAAAACTACTTCCATATAAGTTTTCAAACATCTAAACATACATGTTCATCTCATATATCAACATCAAAGCATTTCATCTCTTTCTCTTTATACCCATATTCTCATTTTGGGGGGTTTTTGGGGTTTTCATGAATAACCCACATAACCTTTCCATTCATCAAATACCAACTCTAAGCCAAGAGTTTACAAGATAAAAATAACATAAAACGAACCACAACTCTAAAGGGTGAGTTTCCATGGTTCTCATGTTTTGAAAATAGATCCAACATACCCAAAACAAGTTAGAGATGAAGAAGAAGAGTTAGAAGCAAGAAGTTTACCTCTTCTCAAGCTCTAAGATGAGGGTTTTTAAATTTTTTCTAGAAGTCCTAAGATGATTGCTTAGCTTTAAGTCTAGGTTAGGTAACTCAAATGATGATCATCTCACGTGCCCATAAGATTACCTAAAATTATATATCCTACGAAAATCATGCATCATACTAAGTATCTTTTTAGAGGGTTACCTCTTAAACAAGAAAACTTATAGTTTCTGACTGCACATTCCGATTAATCGATTAAATAGAGTTCCAATAGCTCTGGGTTTTTGGTTCTTGGCAGTAATAATCGATTATGTCTTTCATTAATCGATTATATACAACAGAAGAGTGTTAATTTTCAAACCATTAATTGATTAAGAGGTCATTTAATCGATTAAATCTGTTGAAACCAGAAAACTATAAATGACGAAGTTTCTCTCACAATTGGAACCACTTCAAAACTTTCAAAAAAAAATTCATAACTCGATTTTGAGCTTTAATTTTCGAAATCCCAAGTTCCTTGTGTGATATTCACTTGTTCTTCATTGTCAAATCTTGAGAGAAAAACCCTTGCCTTGTAAAAATGATTATTGGTTTCTTGTTTAGCAAAATAAAGCTTTTTCAGAATTGTGCAAGTTTGAGTACACCAATCCTTGTGTCAATCCTCTGATTTATCATACCCTTGTGAGTAAGTGTGAGTAGATCATCTTTTGGGTTAATAGTGGCTTGTGTAAGCCAAGGAACTCATCTTTAAGAGTTTCTTTCAAAAGCTTTTTTTTCTTTTAAACTTTGGTTGTAAGTCTCTAAGGTTTAGAGAAAGTTGTAATATCGGCTAGCTGCGGTCGGTTGGATATAGTCTTCACTAGGTATCTTGTTTGGCGTATCGAGTAGCAAGATTGGCAACCGTTTGCGAACGGAGGGAAGTCAAGGCTTGGCGACATAGGGTTCGCATAGCAAGTAGGAAAGGCTCAATTTGGAAGTGTGTGTGTAAATAACATTTTCAAATATAGTGAAGCAAATCTCCCAGATCAGAAGGGGAGGTCTGGATGTAATTTTCCAGTGGACAGGCAAACGAACCAGGATAAAATTCTTGATCTTCTTTCTCTTTCCCTAATCTTTTTACTGTTTTAAGCATATTAAGTATCCTACTTTCTTTACATTGAAAGATTGAATCTTTATCCATAAAGATTGATTCTTTGATATTTGTATAATTGATGTGTGCTGTTTGTGATATCATAGTGTGAAGTTGCATGATTCTTGGATAGCTATTTACCAAGAAACCATATTTTACAAGCTGTTGTTTCTGGTTTTTCTGCTCCAAATAATCGATTATTACAATCCTTTAATCGGTTAAATATATTTCAATTAATCGATTCTATTTTCATTTAATCGGTTATTATTGAATAAATCTGTGTTTCTTGATTCTCTGTGCATAAACTCGAAAAGCGGACATAGTAACCGCTTACACCTATTCACCCCCCTCTAGGTGTTATACTCTGATTGACCAGTACCCTAACATGGGCAGACTGCCTGATTCTCTCTCGAGCGACAGAATCTCGCCCGGGCGAGAGCGTCAAAGTTGAAAATTTGTAAAGGTCGCGTAATTCTCTCCCAAGCGAGCCATTCTCGCCCGGGCGAGGCTACGCAGCTATAAATGTGAAAAAGGGGTTTCAAAAACCCTAATCTTCATCTCTTTCTTCTCCTTCCTCTCTCAACGGCGACTCCACCCAAATGAACCATTCTCCTCTCCACTAAACCTTAAAAACTCATCAATCCTCTTCATTTTACTCCTTAGTGGCACTTTGGTGGCTTTTGGAGGTGAGAAGAAAGCTTGGAGGGTTGAAGGAGATGATGGGTGATGTTGCTCTTTGCGGAATAGCGGAGCTTACGCAAACTAAGGTGAGGGAGAAGACCATTGTGGTCTTAGAGTATTTAATTAGAGTCATCTTCTCCTATTTCCCTCAAGAATCGGAGAATGTTATCAAATAGAATCTCTATTGGAAGTTTGTGGTCCATATGAGAGTTTTATCTTTCATGAAGAGGTATTAGCCATAAATATGAGAATAAATGTGTAGGAAAACTCTTTTGTCAAACTATGTGTGTAATACTCGTTTGTGGTAATACACCGTCATGAAAGATGGTTATATCGTTAATGGTGTGTATGAATGATAATATTGTTATAAAAGTAAGAGATGGTTGATATGATGATGATTGTGTTGTGGTTTGTTTAGTTATGATAGAAGGACATGATTATGTTATATGATGATGAATATAATGGGAATTGTTTAATTTCGATAAAGGGACATGATTATGTTGTATGACGATGATTATTTTTGTGGGTTGTTCATTTGTGATAAGAAATAAGATGTATATTGTGATTATGACATTGATGTGTTATTTTGTGTTATGGTGAAGTTGTGGTGTGAGAATAATATAATGGAGATGTTTATGTTGTGAAGGTTATTGTTGTATTGATCTAAGTATGGTTTAGATTGATTGTGAGACTAATATGAGGAAGGTACAAGTTGTATGCGGAATGTGGTATTGGCCTTTATGGCAATGTATGACTTCCCTATGTGGTATTTGCCTTTATGGCAAATGCATGACTTGCCCAACGTGGTATTGGCCTTTATGGCAATGTATGACTTCCCCTATGTAGTATTGGCCTTTATGGCAATGTATGACTTGCCCTATGTGGTATTGGCCTTTATGGCAAATGTATGACTTGCCCAATGTGGTATTGGCCTTTATGGCAATGTATGACTTGCCCGACGTGGTATTGGCCTTCACGACAATGTATGACTTTAATGTTATTACTTCATGTAATTCCACACTGCTGTCGCCGTAGTTGGTTCTTGCTCCCTTTGTCTCTTCTTTGACTATGTTATGTGTATGAGTTCAGGTTGTGGTGACGCCGTGGATGTATGCGGATGAGAGTACAAGCTAGAGTAGTTGTTATGTGTTCGAAATCGTATATGTATAATATATGTAATATGAGAAATATGTGTAGTAAATCTTTTTGTATAAATGATCTCTTTCTAAAGATGTAATAAGACTAGTATAAAGACCTTAGTAAATCATTTAATTGAAAATGGACAATTGTATAGAGTACGAATTTGAAGTCGAGTGAAATGGCATGTGTTTGAATGTAAAGGTACTATTGAATATTCCCGCATTTTGAATTGTAAAACTTAAATACCATTTGAATCCCATTGGAATTTCCGAATCAGTTAAGAATTATCTTTTAATAAGAAATGACTTCACTTTAAAGAATAAAGTTTGAAAATTTTGGGTTATAAAATCGGGTCGTTACAATTTCCTGGTTGTTTAGGTCCTGAAATTAACATAGATAACATCACATATTTGCGCTTCATGCACAAGGAAGGAGAGAGGTTGTATATCACCAACATCACTGGCCATGTACTACGGGAGCTATTTTGAACACTATGTGGGTTAATTCCATCCGTTGACAATGCAAGGCGTAGATTT
Source organism: Lupinus albus (assembly GCA_009771035.1). Classification (NCBI taxonomy): domain Eukaryota; kingdom Viridiplantae; phylum Streptophyta; class Magnoliopsida; order Fabales; family Fabaceae; genus Lupinus; species Lupinus albus. The sequence continues at coordinate 6,466,860 of CM020011.1, forward strand.
CTTGATTCTTGACCAAAACTAGGGTAGTCATGATCAATTTTTCTCCATTGAGGAGAATCTGCAGGATGCCGAAGCTTGCCATCTTTATTCATTTCATCAACATGCCATGTCAAATTCTTTGCATCTTTAGCGTTGCTGAACATACACTTAAATCTTGATTTGATAGGAAAATACCATACAACCTTATTGGCAATAATTGAGTCTTCCTTCTTATAATGTCCTGCATTACATTTAGGACAATACTTCAACGAAGCATACTCATTAAGAAATAAGATGCAGTCATTTTCACAAGCATGTATCCTATTGTAATCCATGCCAATGGAGCATAACATCTGTTTAGCTTCATAGGTTCGAGAAGGAAGCACATCATCCGCGGGCAATATTTCTTTCAGAAGTGCAAGTAGGTTTGTGAAACTCTTATCAGTCCATCCATTAACAGATTTCAACTTGTACAACCTTGACACCGCTGCCAATCTTGTGAATTTAGTACAACCATCATATAATGGTTTCTCAGCATCACTTATCAACCGCTGAAACATCTCAGAACGATCCTGAAGATCCTCTTCGACAAAGTTTGTCATTTCATCAAAATGATATCCTTCATATGCATTAGTGTTGTTTTATTTCATATGCATCTCATCAAGGCTTTTCTCACCATGCCTTGTCCAACATGTGTAACTCTGATCGATAACGTGACAGATTAAATGAACTTTTAACTCAACCACGGTAACTCGTTGGAGTAACAACATTTCAAACAAGGACATACAATTCGATCAGAGTGTTCATCATTCTCATATGAAAACATAATGAATGATTTCACTCCATCCTCATACTCCTTTGTCAATCGATTAACACTCATCCATTTTCGATCAATTCTTTCATCAATTTTCTAGAAAGAAATTGTCATAAAATATTGAGTTAATAATTGAAATTTATATTCGGGATCATAAATCCCTAAATGATTAAGTCGCCGCTTACCATACAAGCTAACTCTAGTAAAACAATCTAAGTGAGGAACCCTAACTAAATACAATCTAAATTGTATGATTGAAATTTGATTTTGGGGAAACATAAATCTCTAAAACATTAATTTAATTACACATAGCAAGCAAATACATTATTAGGAAAAATCCTAACTCATGTAATACAGCTAAATGAGGAACCCTAACTAAATACAATCTAAATGAATTCGGGCATATAATAACTCATGTAATAAAGATGAAATCTAACTCAATAAAAGCAAGTATTTACTTGATGTTGAATTGAAAACCCACTTTCAATTCGGTGCAGAATTAGTGAACTTTCGGGGTTAAATGAGAGAAAGAAATTTTGATGTTGAATGCGTGAATGATTTTGGGTTGAATGGTTTTGGGTTGAATGATTTCGAGGTTCAATGCGTGAATGATTTTCGATGTTGAATGTGTGAATGATTTTCGATGTTGAATGTGTAAATGATTGAATGATTTTGAGGTTTTCAGTTTCTCTAGTTGCTGTTGAGAAAAAGAGTTAGTGTAAAAGAGGTTTTCGAATGAGGGATAGTTTTAAGTTTTATTTTTATAAGCTTCAACAGCGAAATATTTAGTTGACGCTGTGAAAATATAAATGTCACAACGAAAGTAAAACACTTCACTGTTGAAGATATCACGAGCTTGTTGTTACCAGTTAGTTGTTAGGAACTTAGGATCTTCTCTTCCACAGCGGAAGTATATCACTTCGTTGTGGTAATTATACATTCCACAGCGAAAGTATATCACTACGCTGTTGAAGTTATTAATTATACAGCGAAATTAGAACACTACGATGTTGAAGATATCAGGAGCTGTTGACTTGTTGTTAATTGGATCTTCTCTTCCACAGCGGAAGTATATCACTTCGACGTGGTAATTATCCATTCCACAGCGAAAGTATATTATTACGTTGTGGAAGTTATTAATTATACAGCAAAATTAGAACACTACGCTATTGAAGATATCAGGGGATGAATAATTATACAACGAATGAATAGTTTTCGCTGTCGAATTGCATGTTTCCTAAATCTAAAGAGTTAAGCAAACATCAAATAATTCAGACAAATTATCAAAACACAAAATGCATTGAACCAAAACAGCTATTTATATTTTATAGAACCAAAAGAGTTAAGTAAACATCAAATAACTAAGACACAACAAATTATCAAAACACAAAATGCAGATTACAACTTGAACCAAAACAACTATTTATATTTAACATAACCTTTGTATATTACAAATTATCTGTTTTAAAAGAATAAACACATTTTGACCAAATTTCCCTATTCACATCGATTTGTTCTTCTGTATATGCATCTACACTAAACTTGAATGCAGCTTTGCCTTGTCTAATTACCTCCTTCATGAAGTTTGTAACACCCTAATTTTAATTGCCTAAGTGTAGTAAAAATTATGGGAATCTAGGATATATTGGGTGTTTCTCGCTTGAGAGAGAGGGCCTCACCCAAGCGAGAAGCTCAGTATCTGCTCCCAGGATTTCCTTGGATTCTCGTATGGGCGAGATATGGCTCGCCTGGGCGAGGGAGAGAGGTGTGGACACTTGAGGATTCTCGCTTGTGCGAGAATCCCTCGTTTGAGCGAGAGCGTCAGTGTTGAGTTTTTAAAATGGGCGGGATAATCTCGCTTGAGCGAGAATAGGCTCGCTTGAGCGAGAACCCGACGATTCAACTTTAAAATAGAAACCCCAAACACTTTTAGGGTTAGAACTTTGGAGAGAATAGAGAGAAGGGAGCATTTTCAATAGCAAGGGTTCGTTAGAATCATCTAGAAGCTTGAGAAGAGGTAAATCTCTTGATTCTAACTTTTCTTGTCCCTTTGAAACTTGTTTTGGGTACTTGGGATCTCTTCTCAAAATGTGAGAAACCATGGAAACTCATCCTTTTGAGTTGTGGTTCGTTTTATTTACTCTTGGTTTAGAGTTGGTATTCAAGGAATGGAAAGAGATTGTGGGTTGATTCATGAAAATCCCAAAACCCCGAAATGAAAATATGGAAAATTGGTGAAATGGTAGATGAAGAAGATGAGTATGTGTTCAAATGTAAAATAGAAGATGAATATGTATGTTTTAATGTTTGGAAACTTCTAATGAAAGTAGTTTTGGAAACATTGGAAATATGTGAATATCATATATGTTTGCAAATGTAATATGAGTTGTGTGTATATTATTGTGAATGAATTACTGCTCGATGTGGTATGGATAATAACTAGACCTGCCCGATGTGGTATGGATAATAACTAGACCTACCCGATGTGGTATGGATGATGATTTGGACCTACCCGATGTGGTAGGGGATTATATTCGTGAAATGGCTCGATGAATACGATTAAGGATGAATACGACATGTGAGAAACGAGGACGTTAAGAATGAAAGTCATATGCATGCTATAGGATATATATTATGGGATACATATACTATATGGTGAATATGAATGCTGGAAATGAAGACGTTAAGGATAAAAGTAGTATTCATGCTATAGGATATATAGTATGGGATATATATACTATAGTGTGGATATGAATAATGAGAAGAACGATGCTTCGAATGAACGTAATATGCATGCTATAGAATATATATTATGGGATATATATTCTATAGGATGAATATGGATAACGTGGAAATGAACGAAAGAAGATATGAATGTTTGCATTTACGTAATTGTGTTTATAAATTATATTAAAGCTTAATCGTATTTGAAATGTGGATTATCATGTGATGTTAGTTTTGAACTAATGACTTACTCCCTTTTGTTTTGTGTGTTGTTTATGATAATCCCATTGTAGGTAAATGAAGGATTTTGAGGATGAAGCTCAATTAGGAAGCTTTTGTGTTTATTTACTCGATTGTCTTTATTGCTATTTGACATTGTAGTTGATTTGATAGTATTTTGGGATAAATGTAATTTGATTAGGATAATATAGTGACATGTAGTTATGGACGTTATAACTCTGGAAAACCCATAACTGGACGTATGTGATAAAGGCTATCTGAATGAATTATGTTTTTCCGCAACATAAATTCGTATGATAATATAATAGGGTAAAGAGTATTTTCTAAGAGTGATACTTGAGAGTTTTTAATGAAGGTGACGACTGTATGTAAGAAAGGTTTAAAATAAATGAAAAATTTTCAAGGGTAGAAAATCGGGTCGTTACAACATGGTATCAGAGCATAGTTAATTCTGCGGCCTAGGGCATGGCCTTACTTGCTTCCTTGTAACATGTGTATGATTTGATTAATTGAGATTGTGTGTATTGAATGTTTAAAGTATGTGGCTTTGGTATGATGACATGTGACTTGTTATGAGATTATGTGATTACCTGACTTGAGTGAGTTAAATTGGTGTACTGACTATCCATGAGCGCAGGTTGAAACATGGCTGAAAGAGGAACGAGTCAGAACGTTCCAAATGATTTGTTGGTTCAGATTGTAGCTGCACTACGTCAGATGAACGAGAGCTTGCATAATCTGAATCAGGACCCTGCACCAAGTCCGAGCTCGCAACCCCTAGTCCCACCCGAACCGGCAGAGTACCGGGGGCTGGATGAGTTTTGCAAGAGGAACCCCAGTGAGTTCCACGGGGGATTTTCTCCTGATGTTTCCCTTGAGTGGATTCAAGGAATGGATCGGATCTTTCGGGCAATGAATTGTTCGGAGGCTCAGAAGTTGGCTTACGCTACATATATGCTAGTGAAGGAGGCCGAGAACTGGTGGGAGTTTACTCGACGCCAAATGGAGACAGAAGGACAATTGATTTCCTGGGGTACATTCAAGGAGAAGTTTCTTCATAAATACTTCCCAGTTGATCTGAAGCGGAAGAAGGAAATGGAGTTCTTGAAGTTGGAACAGGGAAATATGTCGGTGGGGGAATATGCGGCTAAGTTCGAGGAATTGGCACGGTTTTGTCCCTACTCAGGGTTGGAAGTGGATGGACGATCCAAATGTTCTAAATTTGAATCGGGTTTAAGTCCCAATTTGAAAATAATGTTCGGACATCAGGAGATTGGCGATTTCGCTACCTTGGTCAACAAGTGTAGAATGTACGAGGACAACCTGAAGTCGGTTAAGTTGGCTACACCCGAAACAATTTCTCCCCGGGACTATGGACCTCAACGCAACCATATGCGGGAGAGAGGTAAAGGGAAAGTGGAAGATGACTGGAAACCTTATGCGGTAACTACTAGACATCGAGACCAAAATTTCCAAAGGTCTAGACCATTTACCATTCCTACCGAAGGGGTTTCTACTCCCATGTGCAACAAATGTGGTAGACGCCATCTTGGGAGTACATGCCCAGGGTTGGGAAACGGATGTTTCCACTGCAAGGAGTTTGGGCACATTAAAAGGTTTTGTCCTAAGCTAGATCGGAGACCTAATGTCATTCCTGTTGAGGAAACAAGGAACCACAGTCGAAGGTTACCCCGAGTGGCGCAGGGACATCAGGTGTTGATGATTCGGCGAGAGGTAAATCGCATGGTAACAAGTATCCTTTTTTGTGTTGTCTAACTCGGGAGCGACACACTCCCTATATTTGCTGAATGTGTGAACCGGCTGAGATTGTGCACCAAGTTGTTGTTTTTGACTTAGTTGTACCCACCAACCCAATGTATCGGTGGTGGATGTCGATGTGGTGTTTCAGTGTACGGTTGGGGTAAATGGTAAAAACCTTTACCATAGTGTTGATATGCGCAATGATGTCCCAGTTGGAGTTAATCCTGGAAATGGACTAGCGGTCAGCAAATCGTGTTATGTTTAACTATGTGTAATTGTTGAAGTGAAGATGTAAAATTTAGAATACATTGATATGTATGTGTATGCTAAGGGGTTAAGACTTATGCTGATAGTCGAGGAAAGAGGTTAGTCAAGTTACTTACCCCGTCGATGTGATGTATACATTTTATTAGACGTGAAACTTTGGTCTCGAATGACCGGTTCTTTTGCGGTAGGACATTGGCAATGCAAGAAATAGAGGTGGTGTACCTCAATTGTCTGCGTTGAATGTTGTACCAGCAAAAGTTATTGCTGTTTCGTGAACGTTAATAATGGTTGCGCATGATTGTAATGTAACCATAGGGGTTTTGAGGTATGCTGAAATGATAATGTAAACTGTATTTCACGACGTGGTTGCCATGAGTCGTGGATTCAAAACGCTTTCGAAAACTATTTTGGGTGAAACATAACTTGTGGCTAAATAATGATTTAGTCTTATGTTGGAGAATTCTGAAATTTTAGCAACCATATCGGGATAAGTATGAGGTTGTTAAAAGTTTAGTGATATAAGACGCCCATGTATTTCTGGACATAATGCGAGTGGGTTAACAAGTTTATCTTTGCTAACAGAATTGGGATGACCAAACCGAACGCAAGTTGTAGGTTTGAGTGTTGGTCGACTTGTGCTTGGCGATTGGTAATAGAATCCCTAGTTTTGGTGTGAACCAATGGTTTTATGGTTTCAGTGGAGGCTAGAAATCGGTAATTTCTTTAGACGATAAGATTTGATGGTAGGAATATTTGATGTAATTAGACAATTTCTAGATAGTTTGATTTTGTACAATGGATGAGACACTAAGAGTCCTATTGCGTGAGTACTTTGTTGATTGAGTGAAATGGAATTGTGCTAGATTCTTGAGTGGAGATGAAACTAGCTAGTGTATGATGGATGTTAAATGAGGCATTGGAGTGGATGAGGGATAAGGAGTTCCCCATTCGCTGAATTGCGAGAGTGTTATAGGGATTCTAAAAATAGATGAAGATGGTTAGCTGGATCAGTCCTAGATACCTATGGTTCTTGACGAATATAGATAAAATATTTAGTCTGAATTATGGTTTAGTTCTCATGGCATTCGAGTTATTAGAGGCTGAGATGTTAATAGTTGGACATTGATGAGTTAGTTCATGAATTGGTTTGGCGATATTCCCGTTTAGTGGTGTATACCCTTAATGACCGATTAAGTGATCTTAATGGATTCGAGGATTGATTTTGATTTTGGTTGGATATTGTTGTGCCTAAGGTCCAGGTGATGATTTTTCGAGGTATGTGTAATTTTCGGGGACGAAAATTCTTATAAGAGGGGGAGGATTGTAACACCCTAAATTTTAGTCTTTAAAATTATAGTATCAGTCCTAGAAGTTTCGCCTGAGCGAGAGATTATCGCATGAGCGAGAAAGGATCACCTGGGAGTGTGAAATGCTGGGATATACTGGAGGATTCTCGCCTGAGCGAGAATTACCTCGCCTGGGCGAGAAGTGGCATTTTGGGGCTGTTGACACTATGAGATTCTCGCCTGAGCGAGAATTCCTCGCTTGAGCGAGAGGAAGCCTGTTGGGACTGTGAGATTCTCGCTTGAGCGAGAGGGTCAGATATGAAATTTTAAAAAGGCGGGATTTTCTCGCCTGAGCGAGAATGGGCTCGCTTGAGCGAGAACCTAATGACTGCTCTTTAAAATAGAAACCCCAAACACATTTTAGGGTTAGAACCTTGAAGAGAAGAGAGAGAAGAGAGCTTTTCAAGAGCAAAGAGCCTTAGGACTCATCTTAGAGTTTGAGAAGTGGTAAACCTCTTGTTTCTAACTCTTCTTCTTCCTCTCTAACTTGTTTTGGGTATGTTGGATCTATTTTCAAAACATGAGAAACCATGGGAACTCATTCTTTAGAGTTATGGTTCGTTTTATGTTGTTTTTCTCTTGTAAACTTTTGGTTTAGAGTTGATATTTGATGAATGAGAAGGTTTTGTGGGTTATTCACGAAAACACCAAAAACCCCCAAAATGAGAATATGGGTAAAAAGAGAAATGGATGAAATGTTAAATGCGGATGATGAGTTTGTGTTTTGATGTTGATATATGAGATAAACAATTATGTTTAGATGTTTGGAAACTTGTATTGAAGTAGCTTTGGAAATCTAGAATATATGTGAATCCCTTGTATGTTTGATGATGAAATACGAGTTATTTATGTGTTATTTTGAATAAATGACTGACATTGTTGTTCTTGGTGGAAATGAGGAAAGATCCTAAGGTTGGAGGAAATCGCGGAGGAGACTTTTAAAGTTACTCGGAACCGATCCCCAACGCTCACCAAGGTAAGGGATAAGTGGCTCTAATTCATACTCACTAATGTGAATGAGGTATGTGAAAGAGGTAACGTGTTGGTAAGTTTTTTGTTGATACCCTACCCGAGGAGGTGGTGGTTTACTGTGTCCTACCCGGAATGGTAGTGAACTGTTTACTGTGTCCTACCCGGAGTTGTAGTGAACTGTTTATTGTGTCCTACCCGAAGTGGTAGTGAACTGTTTATTGTGTCCTACCCGGAATGGTAGTGAACTGTTCATTGTGTGCTACCCGGAGTGGTAGTGAACTGCTTATTATGTCATACCCGGAGTGGTAGTGGACCGTTACTGTGTCCTACCCGGAGTGGTAGCGGACTGTTATCGTGTCCTACCCGGAGTGGTAGCGGACTGTTATCGTGTCCTACCCGAAGTGGTAGCGGACAGTTATTGTGTCCTACCCGGAGTGGTAGTGGACTGTTATTGTTATCCTACCGGAATGGTAGTGAAGTATTGTGAACTAGACCTTCCCGATGTGGTATGGAGTATAACTAGACTTGCCCGATGTGGTATGGAGTATGACTAGACCTGCCCGATGTGGTATGGAGTATTACTAGACCTGCCCGATGTGGTATGGAGTATGACTAGACCAGCCCGATGTGGTATGGAGTATGACTAGACCTGCCCGATGTGGAGTGGAGTATGACTAGACCTGCCCAATGTGGTATGGAGTATGACTAGACCTGCCCGATGTGGTATGGAGAATAACTAGACCTGCCCGATGTGGTATGTAGAATAAATAGACCTGCCCGATGTGGGATGGAGAATAACTAGACCTGCCCGATGTGGCAGGGAGAATAACTAGACCTGCCCGATGTGGTATGGATAATAACTAGACCTGCCCGATGTGGTATGGATGATGATTTGGACCTACTCGATGTGTTAGGGGATTATATTTGTGAAAGGGCTCGGTGAATAAGATTAAGGATGAATACGACATATGAGATACGAGGACGTTAAGAGCGAAAGTCATATGAATGCTATAGGATATATATTATGGGATATATATACTATAGGGCGAATATGAATGCTGAAAATCAAGACGTTAAGGATAAAAGTAGTATTCATGCTATAGGATATATATACTATAGTGTGGATATGAATAATGAGAAGAACGATGCTTCAAATGAACGTAATATGCATGCTATAGAAAATATATTATGGGATATATATTCTATAGGATGAATATGGATAATGTGGAAATGAACGAAAGAAGATATGAATATTTGCATTTACGTAATTGTGTTTATAAATTATATTAAAGCTTAATCGTATTTGAAATGTGGATTATCATGTGATGTTAGTTTTGAACTAATGACTTACTCCCTTTTTGTTTTGTGTGTTGTCTATGATAATCCCATTGTAGGTAAATGAAGGATTTTGAGGATGAAGCGCAATTAGGAAGCTTTTGTGTTTATTTACTTGATTGTCTTTATTGCTATTTGACATTGTAGTTGAGTTGATAGTATTTTGGGATAAATGTAATCTGATTAGGATAATATGGTGACATGTTGTTATGGACGTTATAACTCTGAAAACCCACAACTGGTTGTATGTGGTAAATGCTATTTGAATGAATTATGTTTTTTCTGCAACATAAATTCGTATGATAATATAATAGGGTAAAGATTATTTTCTTGGAGTGATACTTGAGAGTTTTTAATGAAAGTGACGACTGTATGTAAGAAATGTTTAAAATAAATGAAAAATTTTCAAGGGTAGAAAATCGGGTCGTTACACCGAGAACTGGTGGGAGTTCACTAGATGCCAAATGGAGACGGATGGACAATTGATTTCCTGGAGTACTTTCAAGGTGAAATTCCATCACAAATACATTCCTGCTGATTTGAAAAGGGAGAAGGAAATGGAGTTCTTGAAGTTGGAACAGGGAAATATGTCGGTTGGGGAATATGCGGCTAAATTCGAGGAATTGGCCCGGTTCTGTCCCTACTCTGAGTTGGAAGTGGACAGACGATCCAAGTGCTCTAAATTCGAATCGGGTTTAAGACCCAAGCTGAAAAGGATGTTCAAATATCAGGAGATTGCTGACTTTGCTACTTTGGTCAACAAGTGTAGGATGTACGAGGATGATCTGAAGGCGGATGGATGAGTTGGCGACCCCCGAAACAAATTTTCCCCGAGACTATGGACCCCAACGCAACCATAGGCAAGGAAGGGGTAAGGAGAGAGTGGGGGATGACTGGAAACCTTATGCGACGATCACTGTTCATCGTGACCGAAATTTCCAAAGGTCTGGCCCACTTACAATTCCTACCGAAGGGGTTTCTACTCCCATGTGCAACAAGTGCGGTAGACTTCATTATGGATGTACGTGCCCGAGAAAAGGGAATGAATGTTTCCACTGCAAGGAGATTGGGCACATTAAAAGGTTTTTCCCAAGCTAGATCGGAGACTTAATGTCATTCATGTTGAAGAGGCAAGGGACCACGGTCGAAAGGTTACCCCGAGTGGCGCAGGGACATCAGGTGTTGATGTTCCGGCGAGAGGTAAATTGCATGGTGACAGGTATTCCTTTTCCCTTTGTTTAATCGGGAGCGACACACTCCCTATATTTTCTGAATGTGTGAACTGACTGAGATTGTACACCAAGTTGTTGTTTTCGACTTAGTTGTACCCACCCCACCTAGTGTACTAGTGGTGGATGTCGATATGGGTGTCTCAGTATAAGTTTGGGGTAAATGGTAGAACCTTTACCATAGTGTTGATATGTGCAATGATGACCCAGCTGGATTTAATCCTGGAAATGGACTAGCGGTCAGCAAATCGTGTTATGCTTAACTGTGTGATAATTGTTGAGGTGAAGATTTAAGATCTAGTTTGCATTGATATGTATGTGTATACTAAGGGGTAAGACTTATATTGTTAGTAGAGGAAAGAGGCTAGTTAAGTTACTTACCCTGTCAATGTGATGAATGCATTTGAATAGACGTGAAACTTTTGGTCTCGAATGAACGGTTCTTTTGTAGTAGGACATTGACAATGCACGATATAGTGGTGGTGTACCTCAATTATTTGCTTTGAATGTTGTACCGACAAAAGTGTTTATGTTTCATGAAAGTCAGAAACTGCTGTGTATGATTGTAGTGTAACCATATGGGAGAAAGAGTTTTGAGTTATGTTGAAATAATTACGCAAATTTTGTTTCACGACGTGGTTGCCATGAGTCATGGGTTTAAACCATTTTCAAAAATCATTTTTGGGTGAAACATAACTCGTGGCTAAACATTGATATAGTATCATGTTGGAGAATCCCAAAATTTTAGCAACCATATCTGAATAAATATGAGGGTGTTTCAATTTATATTTGCTAGCGAAATTGGAGAAACCAAACCTAACGCCTATTGAGGAATTGAGTGTTTTACGACTTGAATTTGTCGATTGGTAACAGAGTATCTAGTTTTGAGGTGAATTGATGGTTTTATGGGTTCAATTGAGGCTAAGGATAAATAATTCCTTTCTATGGTAAGATTTGATGACAGAAATACCTGATGTAATTGGATAATCACTGGATAGTGTGATTGTGTACAATGGAAGAGATGCTAAGAGTCTTATTGTATAGATGTTTTGTTGAACGAGTAAAATGAAATTATGCTAGATTCTTGAGTGGAGGTGAAACTAGCTAGTGTATAATGGAAGTTAAACGAGGGTTTAGGGGTGGATGAGGGATAAGGAGTTCCCCATTCGTTGAATTTCGGGAGTGTTATCGGGAATCTTAACGTATGTGGGGATTGTCAGCTGGATAAGTTCTAAAGACCTATGGTTCTTGATGAATATAGTAAAAATCTTTAGTCTGAATTACGGTTTAGTTCTCATGGTATTCGAGTTGTTCGAGACTAGGATCTTAATATTTGGAAATTGATTAGTTGGTTCATGAATTGGTTTTGTAATATCACGGTTTAGTGGTGTATGCCCTTAGTGGCCGTTTAAGTAATTTTAATGGATTAGAGGATCGAGTATGATTTTGGTGGAGTATTTCTTATGCCTAAAGTCTATGCCTAAAGTCTAGGCGATGAGATTATTTCCGAGAATGGCCTAATAAAATTTTCGGGGACGAAAATTCCTATAAGAGGGGGGGGGATTGTAACACCCCAAATTTATCCTCATTGAGATTAGGTAACAGTCCTGAGGAATGGGGCATATTGCCAGATTCTCGCTTGAGCGAGAGGACCTCGCCCAAGCGAGAGGATCAGTGTTTTGAAATTAGAAATTTTGGGAGTCTCGCCCAAGCGAGGAATGGGTCGCTTGAGCGAGAGGAAGCCTGTTGGGACTGTGAGATTCTCGCTTTAGCAAGAATCCCTCGCTTAAGCGAGAGCATCAGATCTGAAATTTTAAAAAGGAGGGATTTTCTCGCTTGAGCGAGAATGGGCTCGCTTGAGCGAGAACCCGACGACTCCTCTTTAAAATAGAAACCCCAAACACATTTTTGGATTAGAACTTTGAAGAGAAGAGAGAGACGAGAGCTTTTCAAGAGCAAAGAGCCTTAGGACTCATCTTAGAGCTTGAGAAGAGGTAAACCTCTTGTTTCTGACTCTTCTTCTTCCTCTCTAACTTGTTTTGGGTATGTTGGATATCTTTTCAAAACATGAGAAACCATGGAAACTCATCCTTTCGAGTTATGGTTCGTTTATGTAGTTTTTCTCTTGTAAACTTTTGGTTTAGAGTTGGTATTTGATGAATGGAAAGGTTTTGTGGGTTATTCATGAAAACCCCCAAAAACCCCCAAAATGAGAATATGAGTAAAAAGAGAAATGGATGAAATGTTAAATGTGGATGATGAGTTTGTGATTTGATGTTGATATATGAGATGAATATGTATGTTTAGATGTTTGGAAACTTGTAATGAAGTAGTTTTGGAAATCTTGAAAATATGTGAATCCCTTGTATGTTTGATGATGAAATATGAGTTGTTTATGTGTTATTTTGAATAAATGACTGACATTGTTGTTATTGGTGGAAATGAGGAAAGATCCTAAGGTTGGAGGAAATCGCGGAGGAGATTTTAAAGTTACTCGGAACCGATCCCCAACACTCACCAAGGTAAGGGATAAGTGTCTCTAAATCATACTCGCTGATGTGAATGAGGTATGTGAAAGAGGTAATGTGTTTTTAAGAATACTGTTGATACCCTACCCGAAGAGGTAGTGCTTTATTGTTGATACCCTACCCGAAGTGGTAACGGATTATTGTTGTTATCCTACCCGGAGTGGTAGTAGATTATTGTGGTTATCCTACCCGGCGTGGTAGTGGATTATTGTGGCTGTTATACCCGACGTGATATGGATAATAACTCGACCTGCCCGATGTGGTATGGGGATAACTCGACCTGCCCAATGTGGTATGGATAATAACTCGACCAGCCCGATGTGGTATGGGGATAACTCGACCTGCCCGATGTGGTATGGATAATAACTCGACTTGCCCGATGTGGTATGGATAATAACTCGACCTGCCCGATGTTGTATGGATAATAACTCGACCTGCCCGATGTGATATGGGGGATAACTCGACCTGCCCGATGTGGTATCGGGATAACTCGACCTGCCCGATGTGGTATGGGAAATGAAATCGATGAAAACGATTAAGGGAATATGAAGGATGAAAATGAGGATGTGAATGATAAAAGTAATATTCATGCTATAGAATATATATTATGGGATATATATACTATAGGATGAATATGAAGGATGACAATGAGGATGTGAATGATAAAAGTAATATTCATGCCATAAGATATATATTATGGGATATATATACTATAGGGTTAATATGAATGATGAGAAATGATAATGTCAGAATGAAAGTAATATGCATGCTATAGGATATATGTTATGGGATATATATACTATAGGATGAATATGAAGGATGGAAATGGAAGATGTTGAGAATGAAAGTAATATACATGCTATAGGATATATATTATGAGATATATGTTCTATAGGGTGGATATGAATAATGAGAAGGACGATGCTTCGAAAGAACGTAATATGCATGCTATAGAATATATATTATGGGATATATATACTATAGGATGAATATGAGTAACGTGGAAATTAAAGGAAGAAGATATGAATGTTTACAATTACTTATGTGTGATCATAAATTATATTAAAGCTTAATCGTATTTGAAATGTGGATTATCATGTAATGTTAGTTTTTGAACTAATGACTTACTCCCTTATTTTGTGTGTTGTTTATGATAATCCTAGTGTAGGTAAACGTAGGATTTGAGGAGGAAGCTCACTTAGGAGGTTTATGTGTTTATTAACTTGATTGTCTTTATCACTACTTTGACATTGTAGTTGATTTGATAATATTTTGGGATGAATGTAAATCTGATTAGGACAATACTGAGATATGTAGTTATGGAGGTTATAACTCTTAGAAACCCATACTAGATGTATGTGGTAATTACTAAATGAATGAATTATGTTTTTCCGCAACATGATTTGTATGATAATATAATAGGTGTAAAGAGTATTTTCAAAGAATGATTCATGAGGGTTTTAAGTAAAATAATGAATGTATGTAAGGAAAGATTTTTAAATAAACGAAAAATTTTCAAGGGTAGAATTTGGGTCCTTACAATCTAGGAGTCACTTCCTAGTACTATACTTAATTGTTTTATTATTTGCATCGGGTACGACCTCGATCAAATTTGGCGCCGCTGCCGGGGATTATCGGTTCATACAAAGGTTCTCTTTAGTTTCATAAAGCTTAGTTTAGTGTAGTGTAGTGTAGTGTAGTTCAATGTTCACTATTTTGCCATTTTGCATGATTTATGTGATTCTGTTTTGTAGGTTCATATAGGTGTGGGTAGAATTTTTGAATGAAATTTTGTATCCCAACTTCTTTCACCCCACATTGAACACCAGAAAAGGCGGAATCACTTCTGAACTATAGTTTGTGAGATGCATCTAGGCAGTGAAAAGTGAATAGTTGAAATTCTATTTTTAGCATATCTTTTTTTCCGTATACCAGAATTGGACATATGATATATGCTTTTGGGGTAGAAAAATAAGCTCTACCCATACCCAAAAATCCGAAAAAACCCCTTTTTACCATTTCTTTTTTATTTTATAAGGTTTATAGTGAAATTGTTTTGCATTTTTACATTAGTTAGGCTTTGAGTTTTTCCTTGAAACTTTTTGTACATGTTCATTATGATTTTAGGATGTTATTGATGTAAAGACTTGGTTGATTCTACAATTATAAAATGCATTTCAATTATTGTCGTACTTTGTTCCTACTGTTGACTATAATGCATGACTAGGAGGAATACAATCATTTTGCATTCAATAAATCCCGAAATTGATAGAACATATCATAGGTTAGTTAGACAAAATATGACTTTGGATACTAATTTTGTTTTTGTTTCTAAACATCCTTTTGCTGAAAATATGCTTCTGAGCATTCTGATTTTGTGTATTCTGTTGCATTTCCTGATTTTTACCATTCTGTTCATTCTGAAAATATGGCTCAGCCACCTGATCCTCCTGGTCCACGAGAGAGGACATTAAGGGAGCTGGCTGCCCCTGATTTTACTTATGACAATTTGTGTATCCAATATGAGGATGTACGATATGTGCTTAAAACAGGACTAATCCATTTGTTGCCTAAGTTTAATGGACTTGCAGGTCAGGATCCTCATAAACATCTTAAAGAGTTCCACATTGTCTTCTCAACTATGAAACCACTTGATGTTATGGAGGATCACATTTGTCTAAAGGCTTTCCCTTATTCTCTTGAGGGTCTTGCAAAGGACTGGTTGTACTATTTGGCTCCTGGTTCCATCACTAGTTGGGGTGACTTGAAGAGGTCATTCTTGGGTAAATTCTTCCCTGCATCCAGGACCACTACGATCAGAAAGGACATATCTGGAATTAGGCAGCAACATGGTGAGAGCTTGTATGAGTACTTGGAGAGGTTTAAGAGATTGTGTGCTTGTTGCCCTCATCATGAGATCTCTGAGCAACTCCTCTTACAGTATTTTTATGAGGGTCTGAACAATATGGATAGAAGTATCATTGATGCTGCTAGTGGTGGTGCACTTGGAGACATTACTCCTTTTGAAGCAAGGTGATTGATTGAGAGGATGGCTTCCAATTCTCAACAATCCAATGCAAGGAGTGGTGATGCCATAGTTGTAAGAGGAGTCCATGATGTTGGAACAAATGCATCAATGCAAGACAAGATTGAGACCAAAATTAATTCCCTCATCACCTTGATCACCCAGTTAGCCATGAATCAACAAAAATCTTCAATGCAAGAGTATGTGCCATTTTCACCTCAAATGATATAGTGATGTGTGTCCTTCTCTGCTTGAGCCAAGAACTTGTGATCATCCTGAGGCTTGTGCTGCTAACATCTACAACAACAGACATCCATATCTGCAATAACATTATGATTCACCCTCATCAAGCACATACAATCCTGGTTGGATAAATCAGGCACCATTTCAGAACAATAATGTTGGGCAAAATAGACCATCATGTGTGCCCCCACCAATCCAACAATAGAGGCATCAAATGATTAACACTTTTGCACCTACTGAACCCTCTTTGGAAGAATTGGTGAGGCAGATGACAATGCAGAACATGCAGTTCCAGCAAGAAACCAGAGCTTCAATTCAAAGACAAGAGTCTTCAATTCAGAATCTTACCACCCAGATGGGGCAGATGGCTACTTCACTGAACACATTGTAGTCACAGAATTCTGACAATTTACCTTCTCAGTCACAGAATTTTGACAAGCAAACTCAAGTGCCGACACCTAGAACAGATGTTGAGATTGAAAAAGAACTTGATGCATCAAAAATGAATAAATCTATTTTAGAAGAAAATGATCATACAACAAGAGAAACTCATGCAAATCAACCTTCCTCAAATGCTGCACAACAACCATTTTCCGTTCCCCTTCCATTTCCACCAAGAATCAATCCGAGCAAGAAGATGGGTAATATGGAAGAGCTGAACAAGGACCTCTTACATACATTCAGAAAGGTTGAGGTGAACATACATCTCCTAGATGCTATCAAGCAGATTCCAAGATATGCCAAGTTTATGAAAGATTTGTGCACTCACAAAAGGAAGCTGAAAGGTAATGAAAGAATCAACATGGGAAGGAATGTGTCTGTAATGATAGTATGCATGTTCAACACTGTACCAATTCCAGTAGTCGGAACTACTCTCATGAACACATGATCCCCTTCGTTAAATTCGAGAGGTTTCCGCCTTTTTTCATAATAACTCTTTTGCCGACTCAAGGCTATCCTCATATTATCCCTTATTTTCTTAATCTTGTCAGTTGTCTCTCGGACTACTTCAGGTCCTAATACCAAATTTTCTCCAGTTTCAAACCAACTCACTAGAGTTCCTACATTTTCTACCATATAATGCTTCATAAGGTACCATCCCGATACTCGAATGGAAACTGTTGTTGTAGGTAAACTCGATCAGAGATAGAATATTATCCCAACTCCCAAGTTGTTCCAAAACACATGCCCTCAAAAGATCTTCCAACGATTGTATGGTCCTTTCTGACTGACCATCCATTTGTGGATGATAAGCAGAACTCAATTTCAACTTAGTCCCCAAGGCAGATTGCAGACTAGTCCAAAAATTTGAAGCGAAACGGGGATCTCTGTCCGATACAATACTCAATAGGATCCCATGTAACCGAACTATCTCTCGAATATACAACTCTACAAATCGTTCCAAAGAATACCTCATATTCATAGGCAAAAAGTGAGCAGACTTGGTCAATCGGTCCACTATTAACCATATCGAGTCATACCCTTTTTGAGTCCTTGGAAAACCCGACATAAAATCCATTGAAACGCTATCCCATTTCCACACAGGGATTTCTAATGATTTCATCTCACACGCTGGTCTCTGGTGCTCAATCTTGCTTTTTGACAAATTAAACAACTTGATACTTATAAGGCCACATCCTTTTTCATTACGGACCACTAGAACAACTTCTTTAAACCTTGATACGTCTTGTTGGTCCCCAGGTGAAAGCTCATCTTACTCATGTGAGATTCTTCTAGAATACTTTTCCGCAATTCCACATCACGAGGTACACACACACTCTCCCCTTGTACCTCAACATCCCACTAACATCTAACTCAAAATCCTTCTCCCTCCCATTAGTCATCAAATCTCGTTTAACCCTTAGTTCTTGATCTTCAACTTGCATTACTCTGATCTAGTCAAACAACTCATTCGTAACGTTGAGCATTCCAAATATCATTCAATGGGGTTTGACCTGCACTGCCAAGTTCATATCCCTGAACTCTTCAATTAACTTCTCTTCGTGGATCATCAACGCGGACACATGTAATGACATCCGACTTAAAGCATCAACCAACACATTAGCTTTTCCAGGATGGTATTGCAAACCAAAATCAAAATCTTTCGGAAACTCCATCCACCTTCTCTGTCTCATGTTCAGTTCCTTCTGATCGAACAAATATTTCAAACTCATGTGATCGCTATAAACCTCAAACCTTACACCGTAGAGATGGTGTCGCCATATCTTAAAAGCAAAGACCACCGCAGCTAACTCTAAATCATGAGTAAGGTTGTTATGCTCATGCGATCTTAACTGCCGCGAAGCATAAGCAACAACTTTCCCGTCCTGCATCAAAACACAACCCAGATCATGCTTGGAACATCACAATATGCACTGAAGTCACGATCAGTACAAGGAACTAACTTTGGTACAGCCAATTCCATTACTGCCTCGACCTTAGAAGGATCTACTGACACCCCTTCCCTGGATATCACATGTCCAAGGAAGTTCACATGTTCCTCCCGGCTCTTGGAGTAAACCAGAATGTCATCAATAAATACCACTACGAATGAATCCAAGTACGGATGAAAAATCCAATTCATGTAGTCGTTAAATACTGCTGGGACATTCGTCACTCCGATTGGCATTACCCAATACTCAAAATTCTCATACCTCGTCCGGAAGGTCATCTTAGGAATTTCCTCTGACTTAACTCAGAGTTGATGATAATCCGATCGGAGATCAATCTTAGAAAACACAACGACTCCTCTCAACTGATCCATCAAGTCATCGATCCTAGGCAACAGATACTTGTTCTTAATTGTGACCTTGTTCAATTGTCTGTAATCGGTGCACAACCTCATACTTCCGTCCTTCTTCTTAACTAACAACAATGGTGCACCCCACGGTGATACAGTAGGACGAATGAATTTCTTTGCTAACAAGTCCTCTATCTGTTTCTTCAGTTCTGCCAGCTCTAAAGGTGCCATTCTATACGAGGCTATAGAAATGGGTCCCGTTCTCGGCAATAAGTCTATGGAGAATTCAACCTCACGCACCGGAGGCAAATCTGGAATATCATCAGGAAATACCTCAAGAAACTCACGGACTATCAATATATCCTCGACTCGGGGTTTCTCACTACCCTCCAATGATGCCAACAACATAAACACTGACCCCCCTACCTTAAGGGAAGTCCTGACTTCCCTAGCCGACACTGGCTCCAGACATTTAGACTAGTCAGAAATCTCACACTGATCTCTAAACACTATAGTCTTATCAGCACAATTAAGCATCACATGATTTGTTGACAACCAGTCCATCCCCATAATTAGATCTAACTGGGACATCGATAAGCAGATTAAATCTACGGTAAATATCATACCATTTACCACCACCGGACACTGAGATACAAAGGTCGATACCACCACAGGTGCACAAGTAGGGGTGGATACGACTAAGTCGAAGGGCAACGACTTAGTTTGCAACCTCAGTCGTTCTACACATTCAAAATATATGAAGGAGTTTGTCGCTCCCGAATCAAACAACACTAAAAGAGGAATACCTGTCACCATACAGTTACCTTGAATCAGACCATCAAAGTTCGTCGCCTCTACACCACTCATGGTAAATACTCTTCTAGTTGTCCTCTGCCTCTTAATCCTTACCACATTCGCCCCTTGATTAAGCTTCGGACAAAACCTCTTCACATGCCCTTGTTCTCCATAGTGAAAGTACCCATTTCCCAGTCCAAGGCATATATTGCTAGTGTCTCCGACCACACTTATTGCACAAAGGGTAAGAGTTCTGAGATGACCTAGCAGTAGTAGGAGTGGTTGGCCTTTGAGAACCATGATTGCGATGGCCGCTGGGTGGGCCATAAGCGATTCTCGGCCAACTTCTCCTTACCCCTCCCTTGTACAAAGTTGAATTGAGGCCCAAAGTTCCTTAGAGGGTTTGGCTTATGGATTGGCACATTGTCCGCCCTCATATGATCCTAATACATCCTACACTTGTTGACCAAGGTAGGAAAATAAGAGATCTCCTGATGTCCAAACATCATCTTCAGCTTGGGATTCAATCTTGTAACACCCTTAATTTAATTCTTTAAAATTATAGTATCAGTCCTGGAATTCTAACTTGAGCGAGGGATTCTCGCCTGGGCGAGAAAGACTCACCTAGGAGGGTGAAATCCTGGGCTATACTGAAGGATTCTCGCCTGAGCGAGAGTGGCCTCGCCTGAGCGAGAGTTGGCTCGCCTGGGTGAGAAAAGTGACATTTTGGACCAGTCGAGGCTGTAAGATCCTCGCTTGAGAGACAGTATCCTTGCTTGAGCGAGAGATGCCTCGCCTTGGCGAGAGTTCCCTCGCCAGTGAGAGAGGGTCAGATCTGACTAACATTATGTTGTATGGTGGGAATGAGGAAAGATCCTAAAGTTGGCGGCGGTGTCGGTGGAACTTGCGAAGATACTAAGAACCAAACCCAACGCTCACTGAGGTAAGGATAAGTCTTTAACTTATGCATTGTGTTAGAAAATGCGTGGATTTTCTGGTTGTGGATAATGAATTAAGTTGTGAACCACTTATTTATTATAAACATATATGGGTGTGTTTGTAATAATGATGGCGTGGATTTACTGTTTATGAATTGATGGAGTGTCAATGAAAAGAAAACTTGTTTTTAGTTGATCATGATTGGTTAGGGAGTTTGGCTCAAGTAATGTAGCAAACTTTGGCTCAAGTAATGTAGGAAGCTTTGGCTCAAGCGATGTAGCAAGGTTTGGCTCAAGCGATGTAGCAAGTTTGGCTCAAGCGATGTAGCAAGCTTTGGCTCAAGCGATGTAGCAAGCTTTGGCTCAAGCGATGTAGCAAGCTTTGGCTCAAGCGATGTAGCAAGCTTTGGATCAAGCGATGTAGCAAGCTTTGGATCAAGTGATGTAGCAAGCTTTGGCTCAAGAGATGTAGCAAACTTTGGCTCAAGTTATGTAGCATGGTTTTCAAAAAGTATAAACGATGAAAATGGTTTTGAGTATATTTCACTCTAAATTGTTTACTTAATCTTATTAAAATGTGGATTAACATACATTGACATTTATTACGTTAACGACTTACTCCTTTGTGTTTTCTGTGTATGGTCAATGTTAATCCCATTGCAGGTAGGTGGAAGATGTAAGGATGTCTTGATTAGGAGCTTAGAGGCTTTTAATTTTTGGAAGTTGATATATTCATTCTTTTGTAATATGACTGACTGTATTTTGGACATGAATATTTTGTAACTCTGGATATACGTAGCTATGGGTATTTTGGAATCCCATAGCTAGTTGTATGCGGTAGTTACCAGGATGCATGAATGTATTATAATTTTCTGCTATGCGAATGTGTATGTAATTTTTGAACTTAAAGTATGAATGAAATGTATAAAGTATGAATGAAATAGGGAAAAAATTTCAAGGGTAGAATTTGGGTCCTTACAAAGCCCGACTCAAACTTAGCACATTTGGACCGCCCTTCCACTTCCAGCTCATAATAAGGACAATATCTGGCCAATTCCTCGAACTTGGCCGCATATTCCCCCACTAATAAGTCTCCTTGCTCTAGCCGCAAGAACTTCATTTCCTTCTTCCTCTTGAGATCAGCGGGGTAGTACTTCTGGAGAAACTTCCCTTTGAAAGCTTCCCAAGTGACAGCTTGTCCTTCTGATTCCATCTGCCTCCGAGCATACTCCCACCAGTTCTCAGCTTCCTTCATCAACACATAGGATGCATAGGTCACCTTCTGGGCATCAGAACAACCCATGGCTCTGAATATCCGCTCCAAGTCTTCGACCCATTCATTGGCCACATCAGGAGCGAATCAACCTTCGAACTGATTGGGATTGCGCCTACAAAACTCATCCAATCCCCGATACTCTAATGGTCCTTGAGGTGCCAAGGGGTGTGGGTTCGGACTCGGCATTGCATTTTGATTCAGATGTTGCAGGTTCTCATTCATGTTTTGCCACATGGCTGCTATCTGAGCCAGTATTTCATTCTGACCGGATCCCCTTCCTCTTCTAGCCATCTTCTTAACTTGTTCTTGCACTCATTCACTCGTCAGTACACCAAGTTTCACCAGACAAGTTATCACATATTCACACAACAGTTCACATAAATCAAATAGTTATATCACATAAATCAAGTAATAATTTCATACATGTTATACAAAGAACCTTGTAAGGCCATACCCTAGGCCACAGGATTAACTATGCTTTGATACCATATAGTAAGGACCCAAATTCATTTATTTTAGCTCATTTACACAAAGTCTCCTGATTATATCACGTATCAATAATCCTATTGACTTTAATCCATACATTCCATTCATTTTAGAAAATTACCTTGAACATACATTTCTACCCCATACATGCACTACTTCCCGTTTATTAGAAAATCATAATACGCATTAATAACTTAAGAAGGATCAACATATGTTAGGTTATGGGTTACAACATTAACAATGCCCATAAATACAATAAACAATCAATACATATCCAAAATAGTACACAAAAGGTTTGCAAATATAAAATCTTGATCACTAAGCTCCTAAAGCTCCTAATCAAGGCATTCCTTAAACGTCCGCTTACTTGCAATGGGATCATCATTGAAAATATATAACACCCAAAAATTTACCCTCTTTGAAATGAGGCAACAGTCCTGAAGAAGGGGGCATACTGCTAGATTCTCGCTTGAGCGAGAGGATCTCGCCCAAGCGAGAGACCCAGTATTTTAGTTTTGGAAATTCTAGGAATCTCGCCCGAGCGAGAAAGACGTTGCTTGAGCGAGAGTGGCCTCGCCTGAGCGAGAACTGTCTCGCCTGGGCGAGAAGAGTGGCATTCAGGACCTGTCGAGGCTGTAAGATCCTCGCTTGGGCGAGAGGATCCTCGCTTGAGCGAGAGTTGCCTCTCTTGAGCGAGAGAATCTCGCCCTAGCGAGAGAGCCTGTGTCTGGAAAATTAAAATATCATGGGTTTCTCGCCCAAGCGAGAATACCAAGATATAAAAGTAAAGAGAGGGTTTCACAAACCCTAATCTTCATTTTCTTTTCTCCCCTTTCACTCCCAATGGCGGCTCCCCATGGATTTCGACTCTTTCCTCCACTAAACCTCAAAAACACATCAAAAACTCTTCCTCTTGCTTCTTAATGGAACATTGGAGAGCTTTGGAGATGAAAAAGCCACAGTGGAGGTTGAAGGATATGGAGGAAGATGGAGCTCTTTGCGGATCCATGGAGCTTACGCAACCTAAGATGAGGGAGAAGACCATTGTGGTCTTAGAGTATTTCATTAGAGTCATCATCTCCGATTTCCCTCAAGAATTGGAGCATATTAACGGATAGAAAATCTCTTGGGTGTTTGTGGACCATGTGAGAGTCTTTAATTTACATGAGGAGGTATTAGCCATAAAAGTGGAGATATATGTGTTGGAAAACTGTTTATGTAAGTAAAACACAATATGCTCATTTATGGTAATACACCGTCATGAAAGATGGTTCTAACGTTAATGTGTATATGATGAAGGATATATTATGTGTGTTTTGTTTATGATAATGGTCTGTTATGGATGGTTGATTTATTACAAACATATATGGGTGTGTTTGTAATAAGGAATGTGAGATGTGTTGTTTAATGACAAAAGTAGAAATGGTTATGTTGTGTGATAATGATTGTGTGTGAGTTGTTTATTGTCATAAACGTATATGAAAGTGTTTGTAACAATAATCATTTTGATGAGTTGTTGATTTGTAAAAGTGGAGATGAGTATGTTTATCAAAACGAATATGTTGTGGGTCGTTTTATTGTTATACACATATATGGGTATATTTGTGACAATCATGGTGATGGAACAATGTGATGCCTTGTGTTTATTGGGTGTATGACATTGAGTTGATATTTTGTACTATGACGAACATGTGATGTGAGAATAATGTGAAATATAGATCTGCCCAATGTGGTATGGGGAATTACTCGACCTGCCCGATGTGGTATGGGGATTACTCGACCTGCCCGATGTGGTATGGGGGATTACTCGACCGATCTGATGTAGTATGTGGGATTACTCGACCTGCCCGATGTGGTATGGGGGATTACTCGACCTGCCCGATGTGGTATGGGGAATTACTCGACCTATCTGATGTGTAATGGGGGATTACTCGACCTGCCCGATGTGGTATGGGGGATTACTCGACCTGCCCGATGTGGTATGGAGAATTAACTAGACCTGTCCGATGTGGTATGGAGAATTAACTAGACCTTGTAAGGGCCCAAATTCTACACTTGGAAATTTTTTCCTTATTTAATCCAATTTCATGCATTTAACGATAAATTATAATTACTGAGTGAATGAACTTATTTAAAAGGTCTCACTTCCTCCTCACACCCAATCTATAAACCAAAAGTAACATACCAAATCAGATAGCAGAAAAACATAATTCGTATTAATGTAACTTAGTAACGACCGCATACAATTAGCTATGGGTTTCCAAAACACCCATAGCTACATATATCCCGAGTTACTAGTTTCCATGATTAATACTATGTACAACAATCATGTTCATAGTTACAAAATAATTAATCCACTACAACCAATGAGGTTACAAAAGAATGGATAAGAAACATCAAAATAAAAGTCCCTAAGCTCCTAATCAAAAACATTCACACTCCTTCCACCTACCTGCAATGGGATTAACATTGACAATACACCAAGAAACACAAAGGAGTAAGTCGTTAACTCAACAAATATCAACGTAAGTTAATCCACATTTAATAAGGTTAAATAAACGGTTTAAATTCAAGTTTGCTTAAAAGCCAATTTCATTGTTCATACTTTTGAAAACCATGCTACATAACTTGAGCCAAAGTTTGCTACATTGCTTGAGCCAAATCTTGCTACATTACTTGAGCCAAAGTTTGCTACATTGCTTGAGCCAAAGCTTGCTACATTACTTGAGTCAATGTCGCTAACCAATCATGGTCGGCAAAAAACGAGTTTTATTTCTATTGGCACTCCACCAATACATTTTTCCGAGTTTTATTTTCATTGGCACTCCACCAATACAAAAACAGTAAATGCACCAGACATCATTACAAACATATACATATATGCTTATAACTACAAAGTGATTTACGATTCATTTCATTATTCCGAGTATTATTTCCATTGGTACTCCACCAATACATAAACGGTAAATCCACTCCGTGTTGTTACAAACATACCCATATATGTTTATAACAACTAAGTGATTTACGATACACTTCGTTATCCACATCAGAAAATCCACACATTTTCCATCACAGTGCATAAGTTAAAGACTTATCCTTACCTCAGTGAGTGTTGGGTTAGGGTTCTTGGCAACTCCTCAAGTTCCACCGACACCACCTCCAACTTTAGGATCTTTCCTCATCCCACCATATAACACAAGGTTAGTCATTTATACCAAATATCACATAAACAACTTATATTGCATTATTTAACCATACAAGATATTCATCATATTTTCAACATTAGAAATTAGACTCATCTTCTACCTCTATCATTTTAACCATTTTCTATTTAGGGTTTTGGGGTTTTCATGACTCAACCCCCAAACCCTCTCCTTTCTTGAAATACTAACTCTATACCAAGAGTTTACAAGATAAAATAACATAAAATGAACCGTAACTCAAAAGGGTGAGTTTCCATGGTTTCTCTCATTTTTTAGAAGAGATCCAACATACCCAAAAAGAGTTCCAAAGAGAAGAAGAGAGTTAGAATTAAGAGTTTTTACCTCTTCTCAAGCTATTGGATGAGTATCAAAGCTTCTTGCCCTTTGAAAAGCTCTCTTCTCTCACCTCTCTTATTTTCTTAACCCTAAAATGTGTTTGGGGTTCTCTCATTATGCTAGTTTCTTGAGTGGGAGTGGAACTAGCTAGTGTATGGTGGATGTTAAACGAGGCATTGGGGTGGATGAGGGATAAGGGGCTCCCCATTCGCTGAATTTCGAGAGTGTTATCGGGATTATTAATGTATGTGGGGTTTGTCAGCTGGATAAGTTCTAGAGACCTATGGTTCTTGGCGAATATAGGAAAAATCTTTAGTCTGAATTACGGTTTAGTTCTCATGGTATTCGATGTTGTTCGAGGCTAGGATCTTAATATTTGGACATTAATGAGTTGGTTCATGAATTGGTTTGGGGATATCACGGTTTAGTGGTGTATGCCCTTAATGACCGATTAAGTAATCTTAATGAATTAGGGGATCGATTATGATTTCGGTTGGATATTCTTGTGCCTAAGGTCTAGGTGATGATTTTATTTTCCGAGGTATGTTTAATTTTCGGGGACGAAAATTCTTATAAGAGGGGGAGGATTGTAACACCCTAAATTTGAGTCTTCAAAATTTTAGTAACAGTCCTGGAAGCCTCGCTTGAGCGAGAGATTCTCGCCTGAGCGAGAAAGGATCACCTAGGAGGGTGAAATCCTGGGCTATACTGGAGGATTCTCGCCTGAGCGAGAGTTGTCTCGCCTGGGCGAGAAATGGCAATTTTGGGCTATTGACACTGTGAGATTCTGTTTTTTAAAAACAGTGTAATCGATTACATGCTGATAAACTAATCAGACCTGTGTATTTTACATGATGTAATTGATTACACTATACTCGTAATCGATTACAACATATTAAAAGCATCAGATATGTGAATTATTCACATTGTAATCGATTACATGTTTGGTAATCGATTACATCAAGTCGTTGAGTTTGTATTTTAAATTTTTAACTGATGTAATCGATTACACCATATGGTAATCAATTACACTTATTCGCCTAAGCGAAAATGGGCTCGCTTGAGCGAGAACCCGACGACTACTCTTTAAAATAGAAACCCCAAACACATTTTAGGGTTAGAACTTGGTAGAGAAGAGAGAGAATAGAGCTTTTCAAGAGCAAGGAGCCTTAGGACTCATCTTAGAGCTTGAGAAGAGGTAAACCTCTTGCTTCTAACTCTTCTTCTTCCTCTCTAACTTGTTTTGGGTATGTTGGATCTATTTTCAAAACATGAGAAACCATGGAAACTCATCCTTTAGAGTTATGGTTCGTTTTATGTTGTTTTTATCTTGTAAACTCTTGGTTTAGAGTTGGTATTTGATGAATGGAAAGTTTTTGTGGGTTATTCATGAAAACCCCAAAAACCCCCAAAATGAGAATATGAGTAAAGAGAGAAATAGATGAATATGTATGTTTTAGATGTTTGGAAACTCGTATTGAAGTAGTTTTGGAAACCTTGAAAATATGTGAATCTCTTGTATGTTTGACGATGAAATATGAGTCGTTTATGTGTTATATTGATTAAATGACTGACATTGTTGTTATTGGTGGCAATGAGGAAAGATCCTAAGGTTGGAGGAAATCGCAGATGAGACTTTTAAAGTTACTCGGAATCGATCCCCCACACTCACCAAGGTAAGGGATAAGTGTCTCTAAATCATATTTGCTGATATGAGTGAGGAATGTGAAAGAGGTATTGTGTATGACTTGCCCTATGTGGTATTGTGTATGACTTGCCCTATGTGGTATTGTGTATGACTTGCCCAATGTGGTATTGCGTATGACTTGCCCTATGTGGTATTGCGTATGACTTGCCTTATGTGGTATTATGTATGACTTGCCCTATGTGGTATTGCGTATGACTTGCCCTATGTGGTATTGCGTATGACTTGCCCTATGTGGTATTGCATATGACTTGCCCTATGTGGTATTGTGTATGACTTGCCCTATGTGGTATTGTGTATGACTTGCCCTATGTGGTATTATGTATGACTTGCCCTATGTGGTATTGTGTATGACTTGCCCTATGTGGTATTGCGTATGACTTGCCCTATGTGGTATTGCGTATGACTTGCCCTATGTGGTATTGCGTACGACTTCCCTTACGTGGTATGGGTGATGATTTGGACCCACCCGATGTGGTAGGGAATTATATTCGTGAAATGGCTCGATGAATACGATTAAGGATGAATACGACATGTGAGAAACGAGGACGTTAAGAATGAAAGTCATATGCATGCTATAGAATATATATTATGGGATATATATACTATAGGGTGAATATGAATGCTGAAAATGAAGACGTTAAGGATAACAGTAGTATTCATGCTATAGGATATATAGTATGGGATATATATACTATAGTGTGGATATGAATAATGAGAAGAACGATGCTTCGAATGAACGTAATATGCATGCTATAGAATATATATTATGGGATATATATTCTATAGGATGAATATGGATAACGTGGAAATGAACGAAAGAAGTTATGAATGTTTGCATTTACGTAATTGTGTTTATAAATTATATTAAAGCTTAATCGTATTTGAAATGTGGATTATCATGTGATGTTAGTTTTGAACTAATGACTTACTCCCTTTTGTTTTGTGTGTTGTTTATGATAATCTCATTGTAGGTAAATGAAGGATTTTGAGGATGAAGCTCAATTAGGAAGCTTTTGTGTTTGTTTACTCGATTGTCTTTATTTCTATTTGACATTGTAGTTGATTTGATAGTATTTTGGGATAAATATAATCTGATTAGGATAATATAGTGACATGTAGTTATGGACGTTATAACTCTGGAAAACCCATAACTGGACGTATGTGATAAAGTCTATCTGAATGAACTATGTTTTTCCGCAACATAAATTTGTATGATAATATAATAGGGTAAAGAGTATTTTCAAAGAGAGATACTTGAGAGTTTTTAATGAAGGTGACCACTGTATGTAAGAAAGGATTAAAATAAATGAAAAATTTTCAAGAGTAGAATTTGGGTCCTTACAGATTCTGATATGGCTGGAGATATTGATTCGAGAAAGTCTACTTCGGGATACTTGATTAAGTTTGCAGGGGGAGTTGTGTCATGGCAATCCAGATTGCAGAGGTGTGTTGCATTGTCCACTATTGAGGCAGAGTTTATTGCCATTACAAAAGCATGCAAGCAGCATAGTTCTAGGAAGCGTTGTTGAAGAACCGTTGTTAAAGACGTTTTCTGCCGTAGTGATTCAATTTCAAATTATTTTCTCCCTAATTTTCATTTTTCACACAAAAATAAAAACATTTAAAAAATCTTAATGGGTAATTATTGGCTCAAGCGAGGAGCTATTGCTTGAGCGACGACATCAGTGTTTGAAATCTGAAAAATCGAGGGTTTCTTGCCCAAGCGAGACCCTGTCGCTTGAGCAAGAGTCCAAAACCTGAAACTTAAAATAGAACCCCAAACTAAAAAGGGGACACTTTTTGCGAAAGAAAGAAAGAGGATAAGCGATTTTCTCTACTCTAGCTCGTGCAGAAGTGATAAAAGGCTTGAGAAGAGGTAAAACCTCTTGATTCTAACACTCACCCTTATTGTGAAAACCCTTATTGATTTTATGGATTTCTTCTCTTAATGTGAAAACCTCTTCACCATTCCTTTTTGGGTTATGGTTCGTTTTCTATGTAGTTTTCTTTTGAAACTTGAGGTTGAGGGTTTATTTTCGAAAATGGTATTGATTTTGGAAACCTTGAAAAGGGAAGTACTCCCTACTTGGATGTTTTGAAATTCAAAAAGTTAGTGATGTTAAATCATTGAAATATGAGCTATTTTCATTTATGAACGACAAATGTTGTTTAAAGTTGTTTATTTGTATGATGTGAAGAAATTATTGATTATTGTTGTTGTTCCATATGGAGGAGGAAAGATCCTAAGGTTGGAGGAGACGAGGGAAGATCTAACAAGTTTGTGGAATCAAAGCACTAACTCGTATTCAGCTAAGGGATAAGCATTATAATTATTATTGATGAAACATAATGATGTGTTTTCATGTGGAGAATATAATGTTGAATGTCTTGCCCTAAGTGGTATTGTATCGTCCTAAGTGGTGTTGAATCATTTAACAGTAACCATACAATGCTTCAAAAGTACTCAATATGTCTAACACGTCAGAATATTAAATCCATATCTTAAAAGTTAATGTTGAAACTGACTTTCCTTAAATTCAAATAACACATGCTAAAGTACCATAAAAATGCCAAGTCTCCAAAATACAATCCCATTAACACATAGGGGTACTACTTCAAGTACAAGTCATAAATCATAGATGGAGTAATCACAAGCATCTATACTACTTTAACACCTTCACGTCTATTACTCCTCCGCTTCACCTACAATTTGAATGTCATAGGCAGAACAAATAGAAGACATAGAAGGAGTAAGACATTAAATCATGCAATAATCAACAATGTGGATTTATACAGAATCATAAGCATTAGAGTAACACATGTAATTATAATAAAACAATTATACAATGCAATACATACTATCTCAGTTTTTAGAACCTTCGAAACATAGTAACAATCGTTACTAAATATCTTGTACTTTAAATGTAATACAATGCCCGAAGGCAATACAATACCCGAAGGCAATATAATATCTGAAGGCAATACAATACCTGAAGGCAATTTCAATACACGAATGTAATTCAATACCCGAAGGCAATACAATATCTGAAGGCAATACAATACTTGAATGCAATTTCAATACCCGAAGGCAATACAATTCCTGAAGGCAATTTCAATACCCGAAGGCAATACAATACCCGAAGGCAATACAATATATGAAGGCAATACAATACTTGAATGCAATTTCAATACCCGAAGGCAATACAATACTCGAAGGCAATTTCAATACCCGAAGGCAATACAATACCCGAAGGCAATTTCAATACCCGAAGGCAATTTCAATACCCGAAGGCAATGCAATACCCGAAGGCAATTTCAATAACCGAAGGCAATGCAATACCCGAAGGCAATTTCAATAACCGAAGGCAATACAATACCCGAAGGCAATTCAATACTCGAAGGCATTACAATACCCGAAGGTAATTTCAATAAACATTCATTCAAATATATAACTACCCAGAATTCATTATGACAATCAACAATATATATTTAGCTATTATCGATCATATCGACCTCATAATCGTACCAGGTCATATAAGGAAAAACACCTCATCCTTAACCTACAATCCTTTCTGTAAAGGCGCGCATATAAGGACTAAAATTATTAAACGAGGAAATCCATAACAATCAAACAATTAACTCATTAATAATTATTTTAGTCTAAGATGATTCTCCAACTAGTGAGTATTTGTAACACCCTAAATTTATCCTCCTTAAAAAGAGGTAACAGTCCTGAAGAAGGGGACATACTGCCAGATTCTCGCTTGAGCGAGAGGGCCTCGTCCAAGCGAGAGACTCGGTGTTTTAAAATTGGAAATTCTGGGAGCCTCGCCCTGGCGAGAGGGTCCGTGTTTTGAAACTTAAGGTGAGGGAGAAGACCATTGTGGTCGTAGAGTATTTCATTAGAGTCATCATCTCCGATTTCCCTCAAGAATCGGAGCATATTAACGGATAGAAACTCTCTTGGGTGTTTGTGGTCCATGTGAGAGTCTTTATTTTACATGAGGAGATATATGTGTGGGAAAATCGTTTATTTAAGTAAAATGCAATATGCTCATTTATGGTAATACACCGTCATGAAAGATGGGTCTAACGTTAATGTGTTATATGATGAAAGGATATGTTGTGTGTGGTTTGTTTATGATAATGATGTGTTATGAATGGTTGATTTATTACAAACACATATGGGTGTGTTTGTAATAAGGATTGTGGGATGTGTTGTTTAATGACGAAAATAGAAATGGTTATGTGGTGTGATAATGATTGCGTGTGAGTTGTTTATTGTCATAAACATATATGAGGGTGTTTGTAATAATAATTGTTTGATGAGTTGTTGATTTATAAAAGCGGAGATGAGTATGTTTATCAAAATGAATATGTTGTAAGTCGTTTTATTGTTATAAACATATATGGGTATGTTTGTGACAATGAAGGAGTTGTGTGTTATTTCATGGTGATGGAATAATGTGATGCCTTGTGTTTATTGGGTGTATGGCATTGAGTTGATATTTTGTGCTATGACGAACATGAGATGTGAGGATAATGTGAAATATAGACCTATCCGATGTGGTAGTGGAACAACTCGATCTATCTCATGTGGTAGAATAATAACTCGACCTACCCGATGTGGTATGGGGAATTAACTAGAGCATACTTTGGACATTTTGAGCATTGTTTTGTAGAATTTGCTTATAAAATATCCACATCCTTATGCATGATTCTGACTTCCTAAAGTGCCCCATGACATTTTTCCTGTTTTAGACAGAGTTTAGAAAGTCTCATGGATTCTTTTTAAAGTTCATTAAAGGAATTTTGAAATTCATCATAAATAGGTTTCTCAAAAAAAATCAGAATCACTAATCTTATGATCAGATTGGTGAGAAACTAATTGAGATATATGCACTTGTTCTTCATTCTTTACTTATGTGTTAGAAGTTGCATCATTGTCTTACCATACAATATAGGCCCTATCGGTCTTCTTTTCTGCCTTTCCCTTGAAAGGATTCTTATTCACTAGAGATGGGCAGCCCACCTTGACGTGACGCAGTTTTCCGCATTCGAAGCAAGTGAAATTCTGTTTAAAAGTCGATGCTTCATTGCTTTTGATGAATTGCTATCTTGGTCCAACTTTTGTGCCTTTGTTCCTCGTTAGAGATTTGCTGAACTTTTTCACAAGTAAGTTCATGTCTTCCATGTTGTCCTCATCGGGTTCTTCTCCTTGTGATGTATCACAAAAATCCACGCCTTCAAAGATATAGTCTTGTTCTTTTTCTCCTGTTCTTCATGTTTCTCTAATTGTCTTAACTACAATTCATGTTCCTACAATTAACCAAAGAGTGTTGCCAACAACATTTTCGACAAATGTTTCTTTTTAGTAATGGCCATCACTTTGGGTTCCATGACCATGTTAGTGACATAAAGACTTTGAGTTTCGAGTCACTATTTGTTGAGTAAATCTCATTAGGAAATCAAATATTTTCATTTCAGGCTTCATCCTCCGCTAATAATGACAATAAGGATGTATGGACTGTAAGGACCCGATTTTCATAACCCAAAATTTCTTTAAAACTTTATTCATGAAAGTGAAGTGATCACTTTTAAAAGACATTACTCGAACGAGAATCCCTCGCTTGAGCGAGAATCCCTCGCTTGAGAGAGAATGTCAGATTTGAGTTTTTAAAATGGGCGGGATTTCCTCGCTTAAGCGAGAACCCGACGAGAAAACATTTAATGAGAAACCCCTAAACACAATCTAGGGTTTTAGAAAAGAAGAAGAGTGAGAGAAGAGAGCTTTTTCGAGGACAAAAATCTTGGATACTCATCTAAGAGCTTGAGAAGAGGTAAAACTCTACATTCTAACTCTCTTCTTCTCTTTAAAACCTATTTTGGGTATGTTGGATCTCTTCTCAAAAATGAAGGAAACCATGGAAACTCATCTTTTTGTACGATGGTTCATTTTATGTCATTCTTAACTTGTAAACTCTTGGTTTAGAGTTAGTATCTCAAGAATGGAAAGGGTTGTGGGTTGATTCATGAAAACCCCAAAAACCTAAAAGTGTAAATGTGGTAAAAAGAGAGAATGAGTAAAATGCTAGAGGTAGAAGATGAGTTTGCCTCCAAATATGGGAATATGAGATGATTATGCATGTTTTAGATGGTTGAATACTTATGATGAATATTTTATGATTAAATGATGCACTATAAGTTGTTTATGAGATATTTGGAATAAATGACTAACATTGTGTTATACGGTGGGATGAGGAACGATCCTAAAGTTGGAGGCGGTGTCGGTAGAACTTGAGAAGTTACCTAGAACCAAACCCAACACTCACCAAGGTAAGGATAAGTCTTTAATTGTGCAATGGAAATTGAAAAATGTGTATTTGATGATTATGCAATGACTGAGTTGTAAAGTACGCATTTAGTATAAACATATATGAATGTGTTTATATTAAAGTGGGCGTAGGTTTACGGAGAGGAAAGTATGTGTACTTCTGGTTATGCGATGATTGAGTTGGGAATCACGTAATTAGTATAAACATAATGGTTAGTGACTCTGGCTTGAGTATATAAGCAAACCTCTGGCTTGAGTATATAAGCAAAACTCTGGCTTGAGTATATAAGCAAAACTCTGGCTTGAGTATATAAGCAAAACTCTGGCTTGAGTATATAAGCAAAACTCTGGCTTGAGTATATAAGCAAAACTCTGGCTTGAGTATATAAGCAAAACTCTGGCTTGAGTATATAAGCAAAACTCTGGCTTGAGTATATAAGCAAAACTCTGGCTTTAGAATATAAGCAAAACTCTGGCTTGAGTATATAACCAAAACTATGGCTTGAGTATATAAGCAAAACTCTGGCTTGAGTATATAAGCAAAACTCTGGCTTGAGTATATAAGCAAAACTCTGGCTTGAGTATATAAGCAAAACTCTGGCTTTAGAATATAAGCAAAACTCTGGCTTGAGTATATAAGCAAAACTATGGCTTGAGTATATAAGCAAAACTCTGGCTTGAGTATATAAGCAAAACTCTGGCTTGAGTATATAAGCACGTTTTATTTAAAATGGAAATGAGATTATGCTTTTAGCTAATCCCCGAGGGGTGTAGCGACTTTGGCTCAAGTTATGTAGCAAAGCAGAATGAATTTCAAAAATGGTTTATTAACCCAATTTCTAATGTGGATTGTCTTGTGATGATGTTTATTTAAATTAACGACTTACTCCTTTGTATGTTTTGTACTTGTCATCGATAATCCTATTGCAGATGAACAGGTGACATGAGGGGAAACTCATTTTTGGTGGAGACTTAGGGAGCTTTACATTTTGAATTCATTTTGTAACTAACGACATAGATATATTTGTAAACCTGGGATTGTAACTCTGGATATGTGTAGCTATGGGCATTTTGGAAATCCATAGCTAATTATATGTGGTGGTTACAAGGTTTAATTGATGTGAATTATGTTTTTCTGTCGAATGATCTTGTATGTTAATATTGAGATAGAGTGCGTAGAGGGAAATAAGATTTGAAGTAAAGATATTAAATTGGTAATGTGAGTTAAGAGAGATTGCATGTAATTGAACTAATTTGAGAAAAAAAATTCAAGGGTAGAATTTTGGTCTTTACTCAAAGTAGCTAACACATCATGGTCGACTAAAAACGAGTTTTATTTCCATTGGCACTCCACCAATACATAAACGGTAAATCAACTCCTCATTGTTACAATCATACCCATATATGTTTATAACAACTAAGTGATTTACGATTCATTTAATTATTCCGAGTTTTATTTCCATTGGCACTCCACCAATAAATAAACGGAAAATCCACTCCTCATCGTTATATACATACCCATATATGCTTAAAACAATTAAGTGATTTACGATTCATTTCGTTATTCCGAGTTTTATTTCCATTGGCACTCCACCAATACATAAATGGTAAATCCACTCCTCGTTGTTATAAACATACCCATATATGCTTATAACAATTAAGTGATTTACGATTCGTTTCGTTATTCACATCAGAAAATCCACACATTTTCTATCACAGTGCATAAGTTAAAAACTTATCCTTACCTCGGTGAGTGTTGGGTTTGGTTCTTGGTAACTCCTCAAGTTCCACCGACACCGCCTCCAACTTTAGGATCTTTCCTCATCCCACCATATAACACAATGTTAGTCATTTATTTCAAATATCACATAAACAACTTATATTGCATTATCTAACCAAACAAGATATTCATCATATTTTTAATGTTGCTAAACTACTTTCATCATATAAGTTTACAACTATCCAAAACATACATAATCATCTCATATTTCAATATTAGAAGGTAAACTCATCTTCTACTTTAACATTTCACCCATTTTCCATCTTAACCCCCTTTTCACTTTAGGGTTTTGGGGTTTTCATGAACCAACCCACAAACTCTTTCCATTTTCGAAATACTAACTCTAAACCAAGAGTTTACAAGAGAAAAACCACATAAAACGAACCATAACTCAAAAGGATGAGTTTCCATGGTTTCCTTCACTTTGAGAAGAGATCCAACATACCCAAAATAGGTTTTTAAAGAGAAGAAGAGAGTTACAAGAGTTTTACCTCTTCTCAAGCTCTTAGATGAGTATCCAAGTTTCTTGTCCTTGAAAAAGCTCTCTTCTCTCACCCTTCTTCTTTTCTAAACCCTAGGTTGTGTTTGGGGGTTTCTCATTTAATACAACTCGTCGGGTTCTCTCTTAAACGAGCCCTTTCTCGCTCAAGCGAGAAAATCCAGCCTATTTTAAAAACTCAGATCTGACCATCTCGCTCAAGCGAGGGATTCTCGCTCAAGCGGGAATCTCACAGTCTCAACAGTCCCAAAATGCCATTTCTCGCCCAGGCGAGACAATCCTCGCTCAGGCGAGAATCCTCTAGTATAGCCCAGGATTTCACCCTCCCATGTGAGCCTTTCTCGCCCAAGCCAGAATACTTCGCTCAAGCGAGCATCCGAAGACTGATTCTATAATTTTAAATACTTAAAGTTAGGGTGTTACAATCCTCCCCCTCTTATAAGAATTTTCGTCCCCGAAAATTAAACATACCTTGATTCGAACAAATGAGGGTAATCCTCCCTCATGTTACGTTCCATCTCCCAAGTAGCATCCCCTTCGTCTACTTGGCTCCACAGTACTATAACCAAAGGAATCTCCTTGCCTCTTAGTCTCTTGATACTGGTATCCATGATCCTCACGGGCAACGTCGAAAAGGTTAAGTTATCCTTCAACTCTATCTGATCAGATTCTTCCACATGAGATGGATCTCCAACATAATTCCTTAACTGAGACACATGAAACACATCATGAAGGTTAGACAACAACGGAGGCAAAGCAATCCGATATGCTACCGGCCCAATCCTTTTCAATACTTGATACGGTCCAATAAATCTCGGAGTTAGCTTGCGAGACTTCAACATCCTACCAATTCCGGTAGTCGGGACTACTCTCATGAAAACATGATCTCCCTCATTAAACTCAAGAGGTTTCCGCCTCTTATCGTAATAGCTTTTCTGCCAACTTTGGGCTATCCTCATGTTCTCCCGGATTTTCTTGATCTTATCTGTAGTCTCTTGGACCAGCTCGGGTCCCAATATCAAGTTCTCCCCAGTCTCCAACCATCTCACTGGAGTTCGACACTTCCTACCATACAACGCCTCATAAGGCACCATTCCAATACTCGAATAGAAGCTATTGTTGTAAGTAAATTCAATCAGAGGCAACATGCCATCCAAACTCCCTGGTTGTTCCAAGACACAAGCCCTCAGAAGATCTTCCAATGACTGTATAGTTCTTTCCGATTGACCGTCCGTTTATGGATGATAAGCTGAACTTAACTTCAACTTAGTTCCCAATGCGGACTGCAAACTAGTCCAAAAGTTGGAAGTAAAACGAGGATCCACATCCGATATAATGCTCGACGGTATCCCATGCAAATGAACTATTTCCCGGATATACAGTTCCGGTAATCGCTCCAAAGAATATCTCATGTTCATAAGCAGAAAGTGTGCAGATTTCGTTAACCGATCCACTATCACCCATATCAAATCATATCCTTTCTGAGTTTTATGGAAACCCGATACAAAATCCATAGAGATACTATCCCACTTCCACATAGGAATTTCTAGGATTGTAACTCTCCCGCCGGTCGCTAATGCTCAATTTTTGCTTTCTGACATACTAAACAACTCGAGACATACGAAGCCACATCCCTCTTCAACCCTGACCACCAAAACAACTTCTTCAAATCTTGGTACATCTTGGTAGTTCCCGGGTGAAAACTCATCTTGCTCTTATGAGACTCCTATAAAATACTCCTCCGTAATTCCTCATCACGAGGCACACACACTCTCCATTTATAATGCAACATTCCACTAGGGTCCGACGCGAAATCAGTTTCCTTGCCACTTAGCATCAAATCTCGTTTTGCTATTATCTCGATATCCTCAACTTGCATTACTCGGATTTGATCAAACAGTTCACTGGTGACCTTCAGCATTCCCACAATCATTGCATAACCAGAAAATACACACATTTTCTATTCCAAATGCACAAATAAAGACTTATCCTTACCTCGGTGAGTGTTGGGTTTGGTTCTTGGCAACTTCTCAAGTTCCACCGACACCGCCTCCAACCTTAGGATCTTTCCTCATCCCACCACATAACACAATGTTAGTCATTTATTCCAAATATCGCATAAACAACTTATATTGTATCCTTTAATCATACAAAATATTCATCATAAATATTCAACCATCTAAAACATGCATAAACATCTCATATTCCAATATTTGGAGGTAAACTCATCTTCTACCTCTAGCATTTTACTCATTCTCTCCTTTTACCACATTTTCACTTTTAGGGTTTTTGGGGTTTTCATGAATCAACCCACAACCCTTTCTATTCTTGAGATACTATCTCTAAATCAAGAGTATACAAGGTAAGAATGACATAAAATGAACCACCACTCAAA
The DNA here is from genome assembly GCA_009771035.1 of Lupinus albus. NCBI lineage: Eukaryota > Viridiplantae > Streptophyta > Magnoliopsida > Fabales > Fabaceae > Lupinus > Lupinus albus. The sequence continues at coordinate 6,505,813 of CM020011.1, forward strand.
AGGATGAGTTTCCATGGTTTTCTTCATTTTTGAGAAGAGATCCAACATACCCCAAAGTGAGTTTAAGAGAGAAAAAGAGAGTTAGAATCTAGAGTTTTACCTCTTCTCAAGCTCTTAGATGAGTATCCAAGCTTTTTGCCCTTGAAAAGCTCTCTTCTCTCACTCTTCTTCTTTTCTAAACCCTAGATTGTGTTTAGGGGTTTCTCATTAAATGTTGTCTCGTCGGGTTCTCGCTTAAGCGAGGGATTCTGGGATTCTCGCTCAAGCGAGAAAATCCCGCCCATTTTAAAACTCAAATCTGACCATCTCGCTCAAGCGAGGGATTCTCGCTCAAGCGAGAATCTCACAGTGTCCACAGCCCCAAAATGCCATTTCTCGCCCAGGCGAGGCAACTCTCGCTCAGGCGAGAATCCTCCAGTATATCTCATGATTTCACCCTCAGAGGTGTACCTCTCTCGCTCAAGCGAGAATCTCTCGCTCAAGCGAGGATCCGAGGTCTGATACTATGATTTTCAAGACTTAAAATTTGGGGTGTTACAGAACAGGTACTTCAAACTCTTGTGGTCGCTATACACCTCAAAACTTACGCCATAAAGATGGTGTCTCCAGATTTTTAAGGCAAAAACCACTGCAGCCAATTCTAAATCATAAGTAGGATAGTTTTGCTCGTGCGTTCTTAACTGACGAGAAGCATAGGCAACAACTTTCCCTTCCTGCATCAGAACACAACCCAAACCTTGCTTGGAAGCATCACAATAAACACTGAAATCCTTATCGGTACAAGGAAGAACCAACACGGGTGTCGTAGTCAACCTTCGTTCCAACTCTTGAAAGCTTTCTTCACAACGAAGTGTCCACGCATACGGTTCTCCTTACCTAGTGAGCTTAGTCAATGGTAGTGCCAACTTAGTAAATCCCTAAATGAATTTCCGATAATAGCCAGCCAAACCCAGAAAACTCTGGATTTCAGTAACAGACTTGGGCACTGCCCATTCCATAACCGCTTCAACCTTTGAAGGATCGACAGCTACCCCTTCCTTGGATATTACATGTCCGAGAAAGTTCACTGATTCCAACCAGAAATCACATTTAGACAATTTAGCATACAACTGGTTCTTACTCAAAAGTTCTAGAACAATTCTCAGGTACTCTGCATGTTCCTCTTGCCTTTTGGAGTAAACCAGAATGTCATCAATAAATTCCACTACGAATGAATCCAAATACGGATGGAAAATCTGATTCATGTAGTCGGTAAATATTGTTGGGGCATTCGTTACACCAAAAGGCATGACCAAATACTCAAAATGTCCATACCTCGTCCTGAAAGCAGTCTTAGGAATGTCTTCCGATTTCACACGAAGTTGGTGGTAACCCGACCGAAGATTGATCTTTGAAAACACTACCGCCCCTCTCAGCTGATCCATCAAGTCATCAATCCGAGGCAATGGGTACTTATTCTTAATAGTGACCTTGTTCAACTGTCGATAGTCAGTACACAATCGCATACTACCATCCTTTTTCTTAACCAACAAAACAGGCGCACCCCACGGCGAGACACTAGGACTAATAAACTTCTTGGACAATAAGTCCTCAACCTGCTTTTTCAACTCAGTCAATTCTAACGGTGCCATCCTATAAGGAGCTATAGAGATGGGTCCCGTTCCAGGTACCAAATCAATAGAGAATTCCACTTCTCTTACTGGAGGTAACTCCGGAATATCACCAGGAAATACCTCAGGAAACTCACGAACTATCGGAATATCCTCAACCTTAGGTTTCTCAATACCCTTCAAGGATGCCAACAACATAAACACGGCTCCTCCCTCCTTACAGGAAGTTCTGACTTCCTTTGCCGATAAAGGTTTCATGTTATTAACCTCATCATAAACCTCATCTAGATTCCCGAATACCACGGTCTTTTCGGCACAATTAAGCATTACATGATTCGCCGACAACCAGTCCATCCCCTGAATTAGATCCAACTGGGATAGTGGTAAGCAGATTAAATCCATGGTAAAATTCCTACCGTTTACCACTATTGGACATCGAGACACCACTGTCAACACCACCACAGGTACATCAGTTGGGGTGGATACGACCAAGTCGAAAGGCAACAACTCAGTTTGCAATTTCAGTCTATCCACGCATTCAATATATACAAAGGAGTGAGTCGCTCCCGAATCAAACAACACTAAAAGGGAAATACCTGCCACCATGCAATTACCTTTAATCAGACCATCTACACCCGATGCCTCTGCAACACTCTGCTGGTGGATCGAGGACGTTCAACCCTCACCGCATTCACACTCTGCGGTAGCTTAGGACAGTGTCTTCGGATATGCCCAACCTCCTTGCAATGAAAACAGGTTAGTGCCATTCTGAGACACGAGTCACCAACATGAGTTCGGCCACATTTGCTGCACATAGAAGAAGAGTTCAACCGTGATTCTCCGGCATTGGCATGAGTCCTCGGCCCATGCGAAGTGTAACCTTGACTACCCGTCGGACGAGAGTAAGGTTTTCGTTCCTCTTGAAACGCCTTGCTCTTCCCTTTCTCATGCGAGAAATTCCTTTGAGGTCCAGAGTGTTTGGGAGGAAGTGGTTTTGGCGTCGTCACTTCATCCGCCTTCATGTCATCCTCAACCATTCTGCACTTGTTGACCAAGGTAGCAAAGTCAGAGATCTCTTGATGCCTAAGCATCGTCTTCAGAGTAAGGGCAAGTCGTCTTCAAATTTCGAGCACTTGGACCTTCCGTCCACCTCTAACTCAGAGTAAGGGCAAAATCGGGCCAATTCCTCAAACTTGGCCGCATATTCTCCCACCGACAGGTCACCCTGCTCCACTCTCATAAACTCCATCTCTTTCTGCCTCCTCAAATCAGCAGGAAAATATTTTGGAGGAATTTCACCTTAAATGTGTCCTAGGAAATCAGTTGTCCCTCCGCCTCCATTTGGCGTCGAGTGAATTCCCACCAATTCTCGACCTCTGTCACTAACATGTAAGTGGCATAAGCCAACTTCTAAGCCTCCGAACAGTTCATGGCTCTGAAGATCCGCTCCACCCCTTGGATCCACTCGATGGCAGCATCAGGAGCAAATCCCCCATGGAACTGACTAGGATTCCTCCTGCAAAACTCATCTAACCCTCAGTATTCTGCTGGCCCAGGTGGAACTAGTGGGTGTGAACTCGGACATGGCACCGGATTCTGGTTCAGGTTGTGCAAGTTCTCATTGACTTGCTGCAATGCGGCCATCATTTGCGCCAATAAATCATTCGGGACATTCTGACTTGTCGCTCTTCCTCTTCCTGCCATGGGTACCTGTACTCACTCATTGGTCAGTAATCAAATTTGTATAAAAACAGTTCACATAACCACTTAACAATTAGCACAATTCAAACAATTTTAACACATAAAGATTTCAAAGAAGCATGTAAGACCATATCCTAGGTCGCAGGATTAACTATGCTCTGATACCATATTGTAAGGACCCAAATTCTACCCTTGAAAATTTTTCCTTATTTTAATTCGATTTCATGCATTATATTCACCGATTGAGTGAACTTACTTAAAAGGTCTCACTTCCTCATTACACCCAATCTGTAAACCAAAAGTGACATTCCAAATCATATGACAGAAAAACATAATTCATATTAATGCAACTTAGTAACTACCGCATACAATCAGCTATGGGTTTCCAAAACACCCATAGCTACATATATCCCGAGTTACTAGTTTACATGATTAATGTCATATACAACAATCATGTTCATAGTTACAAATAGTTAGTTCAAGTACAACCAATTATGTTACAAAAGAATGGTTAAGAGACTTCAAAATAAAGTCTCTAAGCTCCTAATCAAAAATACCCATACTCCTTCCACCTACCAGCAATGGGATTAACATTGACAATTCACCAAAGAAACACAAAGGAGTAACTCATTAACTCAATAAACATCAATGTAAGTTAATCCACATTTAATAAGATTAAATAAACGGTTAAAAATCAAATATACTTAAAACCATTTTCATCGTTCATACTTTTGAAAACCATGCTACATAACTTGAGACAAAGTTTGCTACATTGCTTGAGCCAAAGCTTGCTACATTACTTGAGCCAAAGTTTTCTACATTACTTGAGCCAATGTTTGCTATATTACTTGAGCCAAAGTCGCTAACCCATCATGGTCGGCTAAAAACGAGTTTTATTTCCATTGGCACTCCACCAATACATAAACAGTAAATTCACTCCTCATTGTTACAAACATACCCATATATGTTTATAACAACTAAGTGATTTACGATTCATTTAATTATTTTGAGTTTTATTTTCATTGGCACTCCACCAATACATAAACGGTAAATCCACTCCTCGTCGTTATATACATACCCATATATGCTTATAACAATTAAGTGATTTACAATTCATTTCGTTATTCCGAGTTTTATTTCCATTGGCACTCCACCAATACATAAACGGTAAATCCACTCCTCGTTGTTATAAACATACCCATATATGCTTATAACAATTAAGTGATTTACGATTCGTTTCGTTATTCACATCAGAAAATCCACGCATTTTCCATCATAGTGCATAAGTTAAAAACTTATCCTTACCTCGGTGAGTGTTGGGTTTGGTTCTTGGTAACTTCTCAAGTTCCACCGACACCGCCTCCAACTTTATGATCTTTCCTCGTCCCACCATATAACACAATGTTAGTCATTTATTTCAAATATCACATAAACAACTTATATTGCATTATCTAACCATACAAGATATTCATCATATTTTTAATGTTACTAAACTACTTTCATCATAAGTTTACAACTATCCAAAACATACATAATCATCTCATATTTCAATATTAGAAGGTAAACTCATCTTCTACCTCCAACATTTCACTCATTTTCCATCTTAACCCCATTTTTACTTTAGGGTTTTGGGGTTTTCATGAACCAACCCACAAACTCTTTCCATTTTCGAAATACTAACTCTAAACCAAGAGTTTACAAGAGAAAAACCACATAAAACGAACCATAACTCAAAAGGATGAGTTTCCATGGTTTCCTTCACTTTGAGAAGAGATCCAACGTACCCAAAATAGGTTTTTAAAGAGAAGAAGAGAGTTAGAATCAAGAGTTTTACCTCTTCTCAAGCTCTTAGATGAGTATCCAAGCTTCTTGTCCTTGAAAAAGCTCTCTTCTCTCACCCTTCTTCTTTTCTAAACCCTAGGTTGTGTTTGGGGGTTTCTCATTTAATACAACTCGTCGGGTTCTCGCTTAAGCGAGCCCTTTCTCGCTCAAGCGAAAAAATCCCGCCTTTTTTAAAAACTCAGATCTGACCCTCTCGCTCAAGCGAGGGATTCTCGCTCAAGCGAGAATCATACAGTCTCAAAAGTCCCAAAATGTCATTTCTCTCCCAGGCGAGAATCCTCCAGTATAGCCCAGGATTTCACCCTCCCAGGTGAGCCTTTCTCGCCCATGCGAGAATACCTCGCTCAAGCGAGCATCCCAGGACTGATACTATAATTTTAAATACTTAAAGTTAGGGTGTTACAATGGCCGTATGAGGTAGTAAGAAATAAAATGATATGTATTGACTTTATGATTTGGAATGCCTAAATTGTTTATCTAACTATGTTTATAAGGTGGATTATATCAAATGATATGTATTGAATTAAATGACTTACTCCTTTGTATGTTTCTGTGTGTTTCCATTTGATAATCCCATTGCAGGTAAGCGGATGTCTAAGGAATGACTTGATTTGGAGCCTTAGGAGCTTAGTGATCAAGATTTTATATTCGCAATCTTTTGTGTACTCTTTGGTGATATGTTGTCTGTTATTTGTACTTATGGGTATATTTGATATTGTAATCCATAACCCCATACATGTTGATACTCCTTAAATTATGAATGTGCATTATGTTTTTCTGCATAATAAGGTGGTTGAAGTATGAAACTAAACATGTATGTTCAGGATCATAGATGATAAAAGAAACAGGGAAATTTAAGTATAAAGGAAATTGATGCATGATGTAAAATGAAGCATGTAACCAATTACCAAAACATTCTGAAGCATGTAACCAATTACCAAAATATTCTGTCAAATGTGTAATCGTTTACTGTACAGTAATCAGTTACACTATGTTGAGTTTTGTTGGGTAATCCATTACTCAGTGAGGTAACCTATTACACAGACCCAGTAACATGTTACTCACTATTACACAGGCCAAGTAGCATATTACCTAGGCCTAGTAACATGTTACTTAGGCTTAGTAACATGTTACCTAGGTTTAGTAACCTATTACCTAGGTCTAGTATACTTAGCATTTTGATTTTTTTTTATTTTGACTAAGAGTTACTCAATGATTTTCAAAATAGTTTTACCACTTCTTGAGTATTGCTACTAAACATAATTAGAACATAAGGATAGAAGTACCTATTGAAGACTTATACTCTATTTTGTCTTGAAGCTTGATCTTTTTGTCTTCAAAGACTTCTTCCTTTTTCTTCTTTTTGTGATCTTAGTGTCTTCATCAATACCGTTTCAAGATCAGTAGCAAGATCTTCTTCACACTTTCTATAGATCAATTCTTCTATGAATAAAGTTCTAGAGTTTTAAACTCTTTAGGATTGAGATATTTCCGAATATCCCACAAATATTCCTTTATACACATTCGAATCGAAATTTCCTAGTTGGTCCTAAGATTTGAGGATAAAATATTCACATCCAAAGGCTTGGAAATAAGAGATGATAAGGTTTTTATATCTCCGTAACTCACAAGGAGTCTCATTTAGAAAAGGCCTTATAATAATTCTATTTTGCACATTGAAAGTAGTGTTCATTGTCCCTAGTAGTGTTCATTGTCCCTGACTGGAAGTAATCAGGTATATTTTTCTCATTAAGCATACTTCTTGCATCTGTTGAAGAGGTATGTTTAATATTTCCATTGCAAAGTTTTGTTGTGGAGATATATGTGCAACGTAATTGTGATGCATTTTATTACACTCAAAGAACAACCTGAAGAACTTATTTTCAAATTATCCACCATGGTTACATCAGAGATATAATACATTTGTTCATTCTATACTTTCTTTCATAACACAAAAAGCCTTAAAACACTCATCCTTATTGATGCAAACTTAGGCGGGGTAACCAAACTTTTTGGAGGACATGTCTTTTACTTGGGAAACTTATTGAACAATCATTATATTTATGGTTGCAAAGTTAATTCAAAGAGGGTCCTAAGCCCATCTTTCAAGAGGACCAAGTTGTTGGCCAATGTGTGGGCCAAATTGTTGGCCAAGAAAACATGGTTGAGCACAAGGCGCTAGGCGCATCAGATAAGACGTTGGGTGTGGAGCAAGAATCTGACCAAGCCAACAAGGGGTTGGGCAATCTGGCATGGATAGGCACGTCAGGGTGTTAGGCGCATGCATCAGAGGCGCTTGGCATTGGGACAACCTGACCATTCATAATCGCATCAGGCGTTGGGCGCCTTGGATGTGGATGTTAGGCACAAGGTCATTCTTACCGAGGCATATGTGTGTCACATCAGGCACCAGGATCTGACCAAGTCATGGGCGCACCAAGCACTAGTCGCATGCAACATGGGCGTTAGCCATGGGCACTTGGCCAGCTGGGCGGTGCAACATGGTCCAACCATAAATTTCCATTTGAATTCAATAAGTGAGTGGGACCAAAGGCAACCCAATTCTTACATGCATTTTAATTGTGTTTAGCATAATTCTATTAGTTTAAATTTCAAATAAAATACCTTGTAAATGCATGAGTCAAAATATCAATAAAGTGTAATCCCCACCATCAATGGAGGCAAGAAAGAAGGCGTGTATGTATTTTCCAAGGTTGTCGTGCCTTTAAAGCATAGTCATGGATATTAATAGGCTTGTCCAAGCCGTTGGAGGACTATATTTCAATGTGCCGGTCATTGGCACCCAACCGTAGCATAAGCCGTGGAAATTCTTCATACTTGGAATCCAATGTTAATCAAGAGCAAATATTTATCATGAGCTATTTGTGGTGCTCACTTTCTACAATTCTTGGCCGTGGAGAATCACTCAGGACAAAAAATCCAATGTTGACAACAATTATGCTTGGCGTTGTAAACTTTATTGTGGAGTTAAGTCATGTTTTAATCATGTGTTCAAAGGAGAATCAATATGGCTGTATGGAATCAAGAAGGAAAGGAATCCAAAGCTCCTCACCATTATTGAAGAGCTGTTGAGCCATGGAGTTAGGCAAGGAAGAATCAAATTGAAGGAATCATATGCTACACATCTTTATTCACTTCTTTAATGTAATAAGTGAGGCAAATCACCATGTGAAGAATTTACCTAAGGACATAGTCATGTAATAACTTGAACAAAGGCATGTATTCATCTAAGGTTCATAGGCTCAAAGCTATCCAATGTTGGATAACCTTAAATTAGGATTTTAATGTTTTAATTCTTTTCTTTTTCATGGAGGCCCAATATGGCTAGCCAAACTATATATGTATGTGAGTGCCTTGTTGGTTAAAAAAATAACTTAGAGATAACTTTTGAATTAATTTCCTTTAGTTAAGCATAGCCTCCTAAACCTCTAAGTCGTGCCAATAACCAAAGTACTTATCAAGACTTGTCTTGTGGCGTTCAAGGCTTATCGCATTTTGGTGTGGTGCCTAAACCTCAATATTATCAAGGATCAATCCTTGTGGCGATTCTCAAATGGCTTATCAAACAAATCACTTGTTCGTGGCTCCATTCACCTCTAACCTCTTCCATATTCTATTATCCAATCATCTACATTCTTCTGTCTAAATTATAGCCAATTTATCTTGGCCAAAACTCGCGTAAACTTGGCCAAATTCAAGCTTTATCTCGGCCAAGCATCAAGTCAACATTGTCTAGGCCAAAACTAGTCTAGCCTAGGCCACGTGTCAAGCAAACTTCGCTAAAGCTATAAAACCATCCAAGAACGATAGTATGACAAGAACCACCCCCAAAGTTCACGTCACTTATGTTTTTAGAAGAGAACCCATGTTTATTTGTGATAATTATCAAATATTACCAATTCATATTTTCTTCCAACAAGGCTTGTTACACTGAATGGTTCCAACATATCCATATATAGAAATTGAAGAAGTATACAGTGTTGAAACATCGTTTTTAATAAGAAAGCTAGTTTTAATATGACTTCCTCTTTAGCATGGTTCACAAAAGACATGCTTTTGTCAAACTAATGTGGTAATTCACTTACAAGGTTTTATATTTTTAATTTAGACATCAACTTCATACTAGCATCAACTTTATACTAGCATCAACTTCATATATTTTTACCTTTTATTTCTCTTTGTCCGGGTTAAGTGGGTATCTTTGGCTATGTTGTGCATGATGGATGGATTGAAGCCAAAAAGAGTAGAGACTGGTGCAATAAGATGGAAGTCAGTGTTGAGAGAATGTGAAGACCAAAAGAAGTTGCCTTGGAGGCTAGATAAAAGAGAAGCAGCTTGAAGTGAAGGCGCCACACACCCAGGCCACGCTTGGGCCCATGACCATATTCCACCACCCACAGGTTGTGTTCCACTGGTCACGGTCGTGCATCGCTGATTTTCAGCCCATGGCCGTGTACCAGGCCATGCCCACGACCCACAGGTCGTGCCTCCCATGACCGTGTTTCCCAATAAAACACGGTCGTGGGTCGTGGGTCGTAACACACCCCCTTATTAACCTGTTTTCCCCCTCACTCCCTCATTCTTCCAAAACTTCTTCTCTCTAAAACCTTCATTATTATCCTCTACAACCTCCATTGCTCTCCTCTTCAACATTCATAATCTTCCTCAATCACTCATATATCCCAAAATCCAAAAAAAATACCCAAATAAAAATCCCTACATCCCCGAATCACATGCACAAACCCCCCATTATTACACTCCAAAGTGTCTTATAATGATAAATGTGTATGCTAGCTAAAACATGGTTTTGTGATCAGTTGTAACATTTTTGGTTGTCTTCCCTTTTTGGTTGTCTTCCCTTTTTGGTTGCATCCAAAGACAACATCTTCCTTTCTTTAGATTCGATACTAAGGAATGTAAAGCTTTCTCCAATTATGTGTCTCGAGCAGCCACTTTCTAGATACCAAGAATTGTGTCGTCTTTCAATTGTGAATCATATCTACAATGAGAACAATATTAATTTTAGGTATGAGCATTGCCTACTAAATGTATAAAATGATTAAGGATAGAAGTACCTAAGAAGACTTATAAACAATCTTGTCTTAAAGCTTGCACATCTATGTCTTCAAGGTATTCTTCCTTTTGCTTTATTTTGGTGATTTTAGTGTATTCATCAAAATTGTGTCAAGGTCAAGAACAATATCTTCTTCAATGAATTCTTCACAAAGACACTTCATGGAATGCAATGGCTTTGAAAATTGATTTGGCGTGATTGGTTTTAACCCAATCACTTATATAATGAGTTGACTTTGTTTTATCAATTATGCCATTAACTCCTTCAAACCCGGTCACATATATAACGAATTTATTTGACGTGATTGATTTGACTTTGTTTTATCATATTAGTTGGTAGATTATTATATTTAACCACAACAAGACCTGACATAAGCTTTGTTATTCAACAGCTTAGTCAGTTTATTTCTGCTCCTCCGGTCCCTCATTTTAATGTTGTCATCCGTGTATTGAAGTACTTGAAATTGTCTCTTGCAAAGGGTTTGTTCTTCAAAGCATCATCTGATCTCCATCTCACTGGCTTTGCTGATTCAGATTGGGCTAGTTGTTTGGATACACGCAAATCCATCACAAGATATTGTAACACCCTAAATTTGAGTCTTTAAAATTATAGTATCAGTCCTGGGATCCTCGCTTTAGCGAGAGATTCTCGCCTGGGCGAGAAAGGCTCACCTGGGAGGGTGAAATCCTGGACTATACTGGAGGATTCTCGCCTGAGCAAGAATTGTCTCGCCTGGGCGAGAAATGGCATTTTGGGACTGTTGAGACTGTGAGATTCTCGCTTGAGCGAGAATCCCTCGCTTGAGCGAGAGGGTCAGATCTGAATTTTTAAAATAGGCGGGATTTTCTCGCTTGAGCGAGAAAGGACTCGCTTAAGCAAGAACTCGACGAGACAACATTTAATGAGAAACCCCAAACACATTTTAGGGTTAAGAAAAGAGGGTGAGAGAAGAGAGCTTTTCCAAGGGCGAGAAGCTTCAATAGTCATCTAAGAGCTTGAGAAGAGGTAAAACTCTTGATTCCAACTCTCTTCTTCTCTTTAAAACCTATTTTTGGGTATGTTGGATCTCTTCTCAAAAATGAGGAAAACCATAGAAACTCATCCTTTTGAGTTATGGTTCATTTTATGTTGTTTCTCTCTTGCAACTCTTGGTTTAGAGTTAGGATTTCAAGAATGGAAAGGGTTGTGGGTTGATTCATGAAGACCCCAAAACCCTAAAGAGAAAATGTTGTTAAAATAGGTAAAATGCTAGAGGTAGAAGATGAGTTTACCTTCTAATGATGAAATATGAGATGATTATGTATGATTTGGATGGTTGTAAACTTATGAAAAAAGTAATTTAGCAACATTGAAAATATGATGAAATATCTTGTATGGTTAAATAATGCAATATAAGTTGTTTATGTGATATTTGGAATAAATGACTAACATTGTGTTATATGGTGGGAATGAGGAAAGATCCTAGAGTTGGCGGCGGTGTCGGTGGAACTTGTGAAGTTGCCAAGAACCAAACCCAACACTCACCGAGGTAAGGATAAGTCTTTATTTGTGCATTTGGAATAGAAAATGTGTGTATTTTCTGGTTATGCAATGATTGAGTGGTGAAATTACGCATTTAGTATAAACATATATGGATGTGTTTATACTAAAGTATGCGTAGATTTACGGAAGATGGAAAATGTGTGTATTTTATGGTCATGCAATAATTATATTGTGAATCACGTATTTAATATAAACATATATGGGTGTGTTTATACTAAAGATGGTGTGGATTGACGGGGAATGATTGATGGTGAATTCGATGAAAAGAAAATATATTTTTAGCCAACCATGAATGGTTAGCGACTCTGGCTTGAGTATATAAGCAAAACTCTGGCTTGAGTATATAAGCGAAACTCTGGCTTGAGTATATAAGCAAAACTCTGGCTTGAGTATATAAGCAAAACTCTGGCTTGAGTATATAAGCAAAACTCTGGTTTGAGTATATAAGCGAAAATCTGGCTTGAGTATATAAGCAAAACTCTGGCTTGAGTATATAAGCGAAACTATGGCTTGAGTATATAAGCAAAACTCTGGCTTGAGTATATAAGCGAAACTCTGGCTTGAGTATATAAGCGAAACTCTAGCTTGAGTATATAAGTGAAACTCTGGCTTGAGTATATAAGCAAAACTTCGGCTCGAGTATATGTAGCATGTTTTCTTCTAAAAGAAATGAGAATCTGCTTTTAGCTAACCATGAGGGGTGTAGCGACTTTGACTCAAGTTATGCAGCAAAGAAAAATGAATTTCAGAACAAAATGGTTTACTAACCCTTTTCTAATGTGGATTATCTTGCAATGATGTTTATTGAATTAACAACTTACTCCTTTGTGTGTTTGTATTTGTCATTGATAATCCCATTGCAGATAAACAGGTGACATGAGGGGAACTCGTTTTTGGGGAGCTTAGGGAGCTTTATATTTTGCAATTATTCATTTGCACTATTTTGTACATGAGTGCATAATTGATAGCTTGAAATATTATGTAATTACGGATATATATATATATATATATATATATATTAGCTAACACGACGGTGTGATCCTGGATATGGGTAGCTATGGGCATTTTGGAAACCCATAGCTAGTTGTATGCAGTAGGTTACTAATCTGCATTAATACGAATTATGTTTTTCTTTCTAATGATTATGTATGTCATTATTGATTCGTGGATTGAGTGTGAAGAGGAAATTAAGATTTTGAAGTAAGGATATCAAATTGGTAATGTGAGTTATGAGTGATTGCATGGAATTGAATTAAAATAAGAAGAAAAAAATTCAAGGGTAGAATTTGGGTCCTTACAGATATTGTGTCTTCATTGGAAGTTCTTTGATTTCTTAGAAATCAAAGAAACAATCAACAATATCATGTTCCTCAATAGAAGCCAAGTATCGTGCACTAGCATCCCTAACTTGTGAAATCCAATGGCTCACATATTTGCTTCATGATTTCTCTATATTTTTAACCAAGACAGTTTCTCTTTATTGTGACAATAAATCTGCCATATATCTAGCACATAATTCAACTTGTCATGAACGAAGCAAACACATTGAAATATATTGTCATGTGGTTCGAGAGAAAATCAAGTTGGGTCTCATACATCTACTGTCAGTTTCTTCCGCTTCTTAGTTGTTGATGGTTTCACAAAACCTCTAGCCACCACTTCCCATCAAAAAATTATGTCAAGTTGGGCCTTTCTGTAACACCCCAAATTTATCCTCCTTGAAATTAGGTAACAGTCCTGAAGAATCGGAAATACTGCCAGATTCTCGCTTGAGCGAGAGGATCTCGCCCAAGCGAGAGGATCAGTGTTCTGAATTTGGAAATTCTGGGAGTCTCGCTCAAGCAAGGAATGGGTCGCTTGAGCGAGAGAAAGCCTGGGCAGGCTGTGAGAAGCTCGCTTGAGCGAGAGATTCTCGCCCAGGCGAGAGAGCCCGTGTCTGGAACATTAAATTATCGTGGGTTTCTCACCCAAGCGAGATATTCTCGCCCTGGCGAGAGTGCCCAGCTATAAAAGAAAAGAAAGGGTTTCACAAACCCTAATCTTCATTTTCTTTTTTCCCCTTTCACTCCCAACGACGGCTCCCCATAGATTCTGACTCATTCCTCCTCTAAACCTCAAAAACACATCAAAACCTCTTCCTCATGCTTCTTAATGGAACATTGGAGAGCTTTGGAGAGGAAAAAGCAACAATGGAGGTTGAAGGAGATGGAGGGAGATGGAGCTCTTTGCAGATCCATGGAGCAACAATGGAGTCATGGTGTAATCGATTACACAATACTGGTAATCGATTACATGATGATAAACTAATCAGATATGTGTATTTTACATGATGTAATCGATTACACTATACTCGTAATCGATTACAACATATAAAAAGCATCAGATATGTGCATTTTTCACATTGCAATCGATTACAACATGTTTGGTAATCGATTACATCGAGTCGTTGAGTTTGTATTTTAAATTTTTAACTTATGTAATCGATTACATCATATGGTAATCGATTACACTCATCATTGTGACTATAAAAGTGAAAAAGGGGACCTAGAAACCCTAATCTTCATTTTCTTTCTTCCCCTTTCTCTCCCAACGGTGGCTCCACCCAAATGGACCATTTTTTCCTCCACTAAGCCTCAAAACTCATCAAAACCTTCCTCTTGATTCATGGTGACACATTTGGAAAAGCTTGGAGGTGAAAAAGCAACAATGGAGGTTGGAGGAGATGAAGGGAGATGTGCCTCTTTTGCGGAGCAACGGAGCTTACGCAACCTAAGGTGAGGGAGAAGATCATTGTGGTCTTAGAGTATTTCATTAGAGTCGTCATCTCCGATTTCCCTCAAGAATCGGAGCATATTAAAGGATAGAAACTCTCTTGGGAGTTTGTGGTCCATGTGAGAGTCTATATTTTACATGAGGATGTATTAGCCATAAAAGTGGAGATTTACGTGTGGGGAAAACCGTTTATTTGAGTAAAACACTATATGCTCATTTATGGTAATACACCGTCATTAAAGATGGTTCTAACGTTAATGTGTATATGATGAAGAATAGGTTATGTGTGATTTGTTTATGGTAATGGTTATGTTGTGTGATAATGATGGTGTGTGAGATATTTATGGTCATAAGCATAAATGAGTATGTTGTAAGTGGTTGATTGTTATAAACATGTATGGGTGGATTGTAACAATTAATGTGTGATGAGTTGTGAATGTGTTAAAATGGATATGAGTATGTTTATCAAAATGAGTATGTTGTGAGTGGTTGATTGTTATAAACATGTATGGGTGTGTTGTAACAATGAATGTGTGATGAGTTGTGAATGTGTTAAAATGGATAAAGGTATGTTTGTGACAATGAAGGTGTTGTATGTTATTTATGGTGATAAAATAATGAGATGCCTTGTGTTGATTGGGTATGACATGGATGTGAGTGTAATGTGGAAACTCGACCTGCCCGAGGTGGTATGGGGATCACTCGACCTGCCCGATGTGGTATGGGGATTATTTGTACGGTGCAGAATTGTTGAACGAGATCAAGGGTAAATTACTACGGAATGTGAAGGATGTGAAAAGGGTATACTCGGAATGAAAATTATATGCATGCCATAGGATATATATTATGGGATATATATCCTATAGGGCGAATATGAATGAGGAGAAATGAGTATATTTGGACGAACAAAATATGCACACTATAGCACATATATAGTATGGGATGTATGTGTACTATAGGGTGAATATGGATAATATGTGATAAATAAATATGCATACTATAGAACACATATAATATGGGATGTATGTGTACTATAGGGTGAATATGGATAATATGTGATAAATAAATATGCACACTATAGAACACATATAGTATGAGATGTATGTGTACTATAGGGTGAATATGGATAATACGTGATGAATAAGTATGCACACTATAGAACACATATAGTATGGGATATATGTGTACTATAGGGTGAATATGGATAATATGTGTTGATTGATATATGCTTATCATGATTGATGTTAGATGTGTGTGGTTTTAATACTTTAATGTCATTACTCCATGTAAATCCACGCTACGGTCGTCGTAGTTGGTTCTTACTCCCTCTGTCTTTCCTTGTATGTGTTGTATATTTGGGTTCAGGTTGTGGAGGTAGCGCATTGGACGCTTGCGGAGAAGAGTACATGATAGAGTAGTGGATAATATGTAATTGATATGTTATATGATAAATATTTGTAATATGAAGAACATGTTAAAGTGAATTCATGTATAAACAACTTTCTTGTAAGTGTATAATGAAGTGGATCTAATGTTTGTATTCAAGGTACTTTTGAGAAAGTGTAATTGTATAAAGGATGTATTTGAACGGAAGTGTAATGACATGCTTTTGAAATGAAAGGTGTTTGGAATATTTCCGCCTTGTAAATTTATAAACGTATTCACTCAAGTTTCCAAATTGTTCAAGTAATGTCTTTCAAAAGTAATCACTTCACTTTCACGAATAAGGATTTTAAAAGAGAATTTTCGAGTTATAAAAATCGGGTCCTTACACTTTCCAATATACATAGTCCCACTTGAGGGGGGCATATTAGAATACTTAATGTGTGATTTGGAAATTATCTAAAATATGAGGAGCTTTAATGATAGCTATGATTTTGTTTTAATAACTAATCTATTGATAGTTATGATTAGGGATGGCAAAAATACCCGAACCCATGGGTATCCGTTAAAATACCCGCAACGGGTACCCGCAAAAATAACTCATGGGTGGGAACGGGTATCATGATATTTTGTAATTAAATATTTTATATTTAGTTATTATTAATTTAACATTTTATTTCTTTATTTTATTATTACTTTATAATAAAATTTAGTAATGAGACTATAATCATAAAATTATAATATACATGTCATATTATTTAAGTAAACAAAATTTATAGATTAATTATTGTCAAATATATAAAAATATAATTAGAGTTGGAAACCCGTTGGTTACCCGCAGGTACTTGCTACCCGCACGGGTACCCGCAAATAATCCGAATACGGACACAGGTATGCACTACCCGTGCCCGCCCGTGCCCGTTGTCATCCCTAGTTATGATTCTACCTTAATTATGATTTTTCCAATTGGTTTTGAGATGGAACCTTAACATGGTATCAGAGCCAGAGCCCAACTTATCTCCGATTGTCATGGGCCAAAAGATGCCCTTTAGTTATGGGTCAAAGGTTACCATTCGCCTGAACCGACAAGCTTATATGGAGGGGGCATGTTGGGAAGTAAGTCTCACATCGCCTACCTCATTGTCTTGGGAATGATTTAAATACCTGTTGGACTACTCCTCTCATTGCCAATTGGTTTTGAGATGGAACCTTAATAGTAACATATATAAAATGTAATGTTCATTTAATTTTCAATATATACAATGTACAATTTCCAATTAACATTTACCTCTTTTGTTTATTGTGTTTGTGCTCTTTTGTTCAATGTTCAATATGTACATATTCTTATGTTATGTCATTAATGCAATTGGCAGGTGTAACATGACGTATTTTAAAACGCGCTGATATATGTTCAACAACACATATTTACACTACATTGTTGAATATGGTAAAACATGTATATGCAACAACGTACAAATAATGATGCATTGTTGAAGATGGAAAGACATGAATATGCAACAACGTGCTTTTAAAGGTGCACTGTTGAATATGGAAACACATCAATGTGCAACAACGCAATGTTAAAGTAGTGTTGTCGAAGATATTACTCTTAATATAAAAAATGAAAAGTAATTTTATATATGAGTTATTATATTTAAGTAATTTTTATTTCTAAGTTATTATGTTTAGTCAAATTTAATATCTAGGTGGTTATATTTAAGTAATTTTATAACGAAAATGATTGTTAAATTGTCTATAAAGTTTAAGTAGTATAACTAAGAGATTATGTTTAAGTAATTTTATATCTAAGAGATTATGTTAAGTATATTGAACAACATTAATATACATTAAAATTCTTCTGTTATAATCTACATACATTAAAATCCTTAAAATCTATACATGTGTTACAACTTACAATCTATATATAAATCCTTAAAATCTATACAAGTGTTTTAATCTATATATTTAAATCCTTAAACAACTCTTTAACATCAAACTTGATTGGAGCTGGACAATGTTGACGAATACCTACATATATACAATAGAATTTGCCAAATAGATAATGTTCATTGCGAAATATAATGTTCATTGGAAATTAAAACCAAAATAGAAATTAGTGTTCATTGCACAATAGAAATCATCCAAAATAGAAATTAACATGAAAAAAATACAATTACACAGTAAAAAAGAAATTAACATCAACAGTATAATGTTCAATCATAGAAGTCTTCTTTGTCCAAAATAGAATTAAGATATTGCACATGGTTTGGGTGAGCCCCCCGTAACCGTGTATAATTCCCTGTAAGAATATTCAAAAGATGTAACGAATATTGGCTTGTGAGGATGAATAATATCAAATAGAAAAAATGAATCACATCTTCAATATTGTTCCATCTTGAAATATTAGCTTGTAAGGATGATTACAAAATCAATATTCCCTATCATTGAGCACAACATCAAAGTTTTCAATAATATAGTTATTGTAACACCCCGAATTTTAGTCTTTAAAAATTAGAGTATCAGTCCTGGAAGCCTCGCTTGATCCAGAGATTCTCGCTTGAGCGAGAGAGGTGCATCTGGGAGGGTGAAATCTTGGGCTATACTGGAGGATTCTCGCCTGAGCGAGAGTTGTATCACCCGGGCGAGAAATGGCAATTTTGGGCAGTGTAATCGATTACACAGTCCATGTAATCGATTACATGCAGATAAAAGCATCAGATATGTGCATTTTACATGATGTAATCGATTACACAATCCATGTAATCGATTACATGCTGATAAAAGCATCAGATGTGCATGATGTAATCGATTACACAATACATGTAATCGATTACATGATGATAAAAGCATCAGATGTGCATGATGTAATCGATTACACAATCCATGTAATCGATTACATGCAGATAAAAGCATCAGATATGTGCATTTTACACTATGTAATCGATTACACAATCCATGTAATCGATTACATGCAGATAAAAGCATCAGATATGTGCATTTTACACTATGTAATCGATTGCACAATCCATGTAATCGATTACATCTATGCGTTAAGCGAAAATTGCTACTGTGATATTCTCGCTTGAGCGAGAATGGGCTAGCTTGAGCGAGAATGGGCTAGCTTGAGCGAGAATGGGCTCGCTTGAGCGAGAACCCGACGACTGCTCTTTAAAAATAGAAACCCCAAACACATTTTAGGGTTAGAACTCGAAGAGAAGAGAGAGAATGGAGCTTTTCAAGAGCAAGGAGCCTTAGGACTCATCTTAGAGCTTGCGAAGAGGTAAACCTCTTGTTTCTAACTCTTCTTCTTCCTCTCTAACTTGTTTTGGGTATGTTAGATCTATTTTCAAAATATGAGAAACCATGGAAACTCATCCGTTAGAGTTATGGTTCGTTTTATGTTGTTTTTATCTTGTAAACTCTTGGTTTAGAGATAGTATCTCAAGAATGGAAAAGGTTGTGGGTTGATTCATGAAAACCCCAAAAACCCTAAAAGTGAAAATGTGGTAAAAGGAGAGAATGAGTAAAATGTTAGAGGTAGAAGATGAGTTTACCCCAAATATTGAAATATGAGATGTTATGCATGTTTTAGATGGTTGAATATTGATGATGAATATTTTGTATGATTAAATGATGCAAAATAAGTTGTTTATGTAATATTTAGAATAAATAACTAACATTGTGTTATGTGGTGGGATGAGAAGAGAGATCCTAAGGTTGGAGGTGGTGTTGGTAGAATTCGAGAAGTTGCCAAGAACCGAACCCCAATACTCACCAAGGTAAGGAGAAGTCTTTAAATGGTATATGGTAATGGATAATGTGTGTATTTTCTGAGTGTGAGTACGATAAAGTGATGAATCGCTTAGTTATGGTAAACATATATGGGTGTGTCTATGATAATGGTATGCGTGGATTTACTGTTTACGGATTTATGTTGTATCAATGAAAAGAAAATATGATTTTTAGCCGACCATTATTGGTTAGCAAAACTTTGGCTCAAGTTATGTAGCAATGCTTTGGCTCAAGCTATGTAGCAACACTTTGGCTCAAGTTATGAAGCAATACTTTGGCTCAAGTTATGTAGCAATGCTTTGGCTCAAGCTATGTAGCAACACTTTGGCTCAAGTTATGTAGCAAAACTTTGGCTCAAGTTATGTAGCAATGCTTTGGCTCAAGCTATGTAGCAACACTTTGGCTCAAGTTATGAAGCAATACTTTGGCTCAAGTTATGTAGCAATGCTTTGGCTCAAGCTATGTAGCAACACTTTGGCTCAAGTTATGTAGCAACACTTTGGCTCAAGTAATGTAGCACAAAATGAATTTATAAAACAAATGGTTTATTAACTCATTTTTCTAATGTGGATTATCTTATAATGACGTTTATTGAATTAATGACTTACTCCTTTATGTGTTTTGTACTTTTGTCATTGATAATCCCATTGCAGATAAATAGACGAATGAAGTATGTCAGGTCGGGAGCTTTAGGAGCTTTAGACTTTGGATTCACTATTTATGTTTTTCGTATTCTAAATGATTACCTGCGGATTTAAATGATTGTAATCATGACTAACCATTATTTGGATATTTGTAACCATGCGTAATGTTATTTTGGAGGATCAGAACCTTTGAGGTCTTAGTACTCATAGGGAATGATATGAATGAATTATGTTTTTCTACAAGATTAATTGTATGATAATATAATAGGTTATAAGATTAGTTCCAGGAATGATTCATGAGAAGTTCTAGGTAAAATGATTATGCATGTGGTTATTGATTCATGGATTGAGTGTGAGGAGGGGAAACAAGATTTTGAAGTAAGGATATTAAAATGGTAAATTGAGTTATGAGTGATTGAATGGAATTGAATTAAAATGAGAAAAAATTTCAAGGATAGAAAATCGGGTCGTTACAATATGGTATCAGAGCATAGTTAATTCTGCGACCTAGGGCATGGCCTTACTTGCTTCTTTGTAACATGTGTAAAAATTTGACTAGTTGAGATTGTGTGTATTGAATGGTTAAAGCATGTGGCTTGGGTATGATGACATGCGACTTGTTATGAGACTGTGATTTCCTGACTTGAGTGAGTTAAAATTAGCTTACTGACTAGTGTAACAAGTGCGGTAGACTTCACTATGGAAGTACGTGCCCGGGAAAAGGGAATTGATGTTTCCATTGGAAGGAGTTTGGGCTATTAAAAGGTATTGTCCCAAGCTGGATCGGAGACCTAATGTCATGCATGCTGGGGAGGCAAGGGACCACGGTCGGATGGTTACCCCAAGTGGCGCAGGGACATCGGGTGTTGATGATCCGGCGAGAGGTAAACGCATGGTGACAGGTATTCCTTGTTTAGTGTTGTTGATTCGGGAGCGACACACTCCCTTATATATGATAAATGTGAAAACCGGCTGAAATTGTAAAATGAGTCATTATTTCCGACTTGGTCGCGTCGACCCCAATCTTTGTGCTGGTGGTGGTGTCGACGTTTATGTTCTAGTGTCCGATTGTGGTAAATGGTGTGATATTTACCGTAGATTCAGTCTGCTTGTCGTTATCCCAGTAAGATATAATTTTGGGGATGGACTAATTGTCAGCAAATCATGTTGTGATTGAATAGTGCTGACAAGGTTGTGGCGGTTAGGGATCTGTGCGAGATCTCTAACTAGGCTAGTGGTTTGGTGCCAGTGTCGGCTAAGAGAGTCAGGACCCTCCTTCGAAAAAGGGATCGGTATTCATTCAGTAAATGTCACAAGAGGGTATTTAAGAACTTGTTAGTATTTCGAGATGTTAAGATTTGAAAGAACTATTTATTTTGTCTTGGAAAGTGGACTTTCGTCAATGAATGATTGACTTTTATAATAAGTATACTGACAAGAAAAATGTTTAAGTCGGGGATACTTGTTTTCTCTTATGAGTTGTTAAAGGTTAATTCGCTTTGTTGGCCTTAGTGTGTATGCGCACGCTCAGAGGTGAAACTCATATTTCGAAAATGAAATAGAGGTTGGATAAATTACCTAAAGGTCCTTGCGACTAATGTGTTTACATGGATGTTGACTAATCAGATGTATTATCATTTTGTGGTGACCTATGGATGGTACCCAAAATCGATTAAGTATGAAAAAGTTATTTTTGATTCTTGTGTATGAAGCTTCTGGTCTATGAAATTTATTTTTTTGTTAAAGATGAGTACCCGCCGTAACATATGTATATTGGTATTGAACACCAAGCTATGTGCGGGGATGTTGAACCTCAAAAAAAAAAAAAAACTTATTTTGGATCGGGGGTGTCTCAGTGTACGGTTGGTAAATGGTAGAACCTTTACCATTGTGTTGATATGCGCAATGACGTCCTAGCTGGATTTAATCCTGAAAATGGACTAGCGGTCAGCAAATCGTGTTATGTTTAACTATGTGAAATTGTTGAGGTGAAGATTTAAATTTGGTATGCATTGATATGTATTTGTATGCTAAAGGGGTAAGACTTATGCTGATAATCGAGGAAAGAGGCTAGTCGAGTTGTTTACCCCGTTGATGTGATGAATACATTTTATTAGACGTGAAACTTTTGGTCTCGAATGACCGGTTCTTTTGCGGTAGGACATTGGCAATGCATGAAATAGTGGTGGTGTACCTAAGTGGTATGCATTGAATGTTGTACCAGCGAAAGTTGTTGCTGTTTCGTGAACGTCAGTAATGACGGTGTATGAGTGTGATGTAGCCATATGAGAGAAGGAGTTTTGGGTTGTGTTGAACTGATTATGTAAACTTTGTTTCATAAGTCGTGGATTCAAACCGTTTTCGAAAATCCTTTTCTTTGGGTGAAACATAGTCTGTGGCTAAGAAATGATTTGGTCTTATGTTGGAGAATTCTGAAATTTTAGCAACCATCTCGGGATAAGTATGAAGTTGTTAAGAAAAATTTATTGATAAAAGACGCCCATGTATTTCTGGGCATAATGCGAGTGGGTTAATAAGTTTATTTTGCTGACGGAATTGGAGTGACCAAACCGAACGCAAGTTGTAGGTCGAGTGTTGGTCGACTTGGGCTTGCCGATTGGTAACGTAATACCTAGTTTTGGTGTGAATAAATGGTTTCATGGTTTCAGTGGAGGCTAGAAATTGGTAATTTCTTTAGACGATAAGATTTGCTGGTAGAAATATTTGATGTAATTAGACAATTATTGGATAGTTGAATTGTGTACGATGGATGAGACACTAAGAGTCCTATTGTGTAAATACTTTGTTGATTGAGTGAAATGAAATTGTGCTAGATTCTTGAGTGGAGATGAAACTAGCTAGTGTATGATGGATATTAAAAGACGCGTTTAGATAGATATGAGATAATGAGTTTCCCATTCGCTAAAGTTCGAGAATGTTATCGAAATTATTAACGTATGTTAGGATTGATAGATGGATAGGTGCTAGATACCTATGGTTCTTGACGAATGTAGGAAAGATCTTTAGACTAAATTACGGTTTAATTCTCAGGGCATTCGGGATATTAAAGGCTGAAACCTTAATATTTGGACATTTATGAGTTAGTTCATGAATTGGTGGGTGATGTCACGGTTTAGTGGTGTATGCCCTTAGTGACTGATTAAGTAATCTTAATGGATTAGGGAATCGATTATGATTTTGGTGGAGTATCCTTGTGCCTAAGGTTTAGGTGATGATTGTGATTTCCGAGGTATGTTTAATTTTCGGGGACGAAAATTCTTATAAGAGGGGGAGGATTGTAACACCCCGAATTTTAGTCTTTAAAAATTTTAGTATCAGTCCTGGAAGCCTCGCTTGATCCAGATATTCTCGCTTGAGCGAGAGAGGTGCATCTGGGAGGGTGAAATCTTGGGCTATACTGGAGGATTCTCGCCTGAGCGAGAGTTGTATCACCCGGGCGAGAAATGGCAATTTTGGGCAGTGTAATCGATTACACAGTCCATGTAATCGATTACATGCAGATAAAAGCATCAGATATGTGCATTTTACATGATGTAATCGATTACACAATCCATGTAATCGATTACATGCTGATAAAAGCATCAGATGTGCATGATGTAATCGATTACACAATACATGTAATCGATTACATGATGATAAAAGCATCAGATGTGCATGATGTAATCGATTACACAATCCATGTAATCGATTACATGCAGATAAAAGCATCAGATATGTGCATTTTACACTATGTAATCGATTACACAATCCATGTAATCGATTACATGCAGATAAAAGCATCAGATATGTGCATTTTACACTATGTAATCGATTGCACAATCCATGTAATCGATTACATCTATGCGTTAAGCGAAAATTGCTACTGTGATATTCTCGCTTGAGCGAGAATGGGCTAGCTTGAGCGAGAATGGGCTAGCTTGAGCGAGAATGGGCTCGCTTGAGCGAGAACCCGACGACTGCTCTTTAAAAATAGAAACCCCAAACACATTTTAGGGTTAGAACTCGAAGAGAAGAGAGAGAAGGGAGCTTTTCAAGAGCAAGGAGCCTTAGGACTCATCTTAGAGCTTGCGAAGAGGTAAACCTCTTGTTTCTAACTCTTCTTCTTCCTCTCTAACTTGTTTTGGGTATGTTAGATCTATTTTCAAAATATGAGAAACCATGGAAACTCATCCGTTAGAGTTATGGTTCGTTTTATGTTGTTTTTATCTTGTAAACTCTTGGTTTAGAGATAGTATCTCAAGAATGGAAAAGGTTGTGGGTTGATTCATGAAAACCCCAAAAACCCTAAAAGTGAAAATGTGGTAAAAGGAGAGAATGAGTAAAATGTTAGAGGTAGAAGATGAGTTTACCCCAAATATTGAAATATGAGATGTTATGCATGTTTTAGATGGTTGAATATTGATGATGAATATTTTGTATGATTAAATGATGCAAAATAAGTTGTTTATGTAATATTTAGAATAAATAACTAACATTGTGTTATGTGGTGGGATGAGAAGAGAGATCCTAAGGTTGGAGGTGGTGTTGGTAGAATTCGAGAAGTTGCCAAGAACCGAACCCCAATACTCACCAAGGTAAGGAGAAGTCTTTAAATGGTATATGGTAATGGATAATGTGTGTATTTTCTGAGTGTGAGTACGATAAAGTGATGAATCGCTTAGTTATGGTAAACATATATGGGTGTGTCTATGATAATGGTATGCGTGGATTTACTGTTTACGGATTTATGTTGTATCAATGAAAAGAAAATATGATTTTTAGCCGACCATTATTGGTTAGCAAAACTTTGGCTCAAGTTATGTAGCAATGCTTTGGCTCAAGCTATGTAGCAACACTTTGGCTCAAGTTATGAAGCAATACTTTGGCTCAAGTTATGTAGCAATGCTTTGGCTCAAGCTATGTAGCAACACTTTGGCTCAAGTTATGTAGCAAAACTTTGGCTCAAGTTATGTAGCAATGCTTTGGCTCAAGCTATGTAGCAACACTTTGGCTCAAGTTATGAAGCAATACTTTGGCTCAAGTTATGTAGCAATGCTTTGGCTCAAGCTATGTAGCAACACTTTGGCTCAAGTTATGTAGCAACACTTTGGCTCAAGTAATGTAGCACAAAATGAATTTATAAAACAAATGGTTTATTAACTCATTTTTCTAATGTGGATTATCTTATAATGACGTTTATTGAATTAATGACTTACTCCTTTATGTGTTTTGTACTTTTGTCATTGATAATCCCATTGCAGATAAATAGACGAATGAAGTATGTCAGGTCGGGAGCTTTAGGAGCTTTAGACTTTGGATTCACTATTTATGTTTTTCGTATTCTAAATGATTACCTGCGGATTTAAATGATTGTAATCATGACTAACCATTATTTGGATATTTGTAACCATGCGTAATGTTATTTTGGAGGATCAGAACCTTTGAGGTCTTAGTACTCATAGGGAATGATATGAATGAATTATGTTTTTCTACAAGATTAATTGTATGATAATATAATAGGTTATAAGATTAGTTCCAGGAATGATTCATGAGAAGTTCTAGGTAAAATGATTATGCATGTGGTTATTGATTCATGGATTGAGTGTGAGGAGGGGAAACAAGATTTTGAAGTAAGGATATTAAAATGGTAAATTGAGTTATGAGTGATTGAATGGAATTGAATTAAAATGAGAAAAAATTTCAAGGATAGAAAATCGGGTCGTTACAGTTACTACCTCTTTTAGTTTATTTTGAAATTGTGGAATATAAATCTCATTCACAACAACCTCAATTTTATCCCTATGTTATATAAACATATAATATGATTGATCAAATGAAAATCATGCATAAATCATTGATGAAAAAATTTAAATAAATTACTAAAGCACCTCAGGATCAATGAAAATCATCAAAAAAGAAGGATCTCCACATATTTCAATCTGCAAAAGAGATGAAATTTTAACTTTAAGCTTCCATGATGTATTCTTAGAAGATATACTAATATCTTTAATGATTCATTCCTTCAATGATGTAGCTACAATGAATTTCAATCCATCCATGGCTAAATATATAGACTCAAAGAATTATGGGGAAATGATATATCTTTATTGAAATCCTTGGCAGGTGTGGAAAACCCACATCATGAAGCAAAAGAATTATGGGGAAAAAAACAATTTAATATGTCAGAGAATTTTGTTTAGAAATTATAAAATTTTAAAATCCTATCAAATCAACAATGCACATTTAAGAAAGTGATGTGTACGATATCAAATCCACAGCGCTCATTGAAGAGTGCATTGTAAAAGATATCCCATCAACAGCGTACGTAAACAAAGGAGCTATGTAAGACTTATGCTCTGGGTTCTGGGAGGTAGTTCAGTCACACCCGATGGAAAAGAAGTGCTTCCTATCTTAGCATCTGAGCCGACAAAAAGCCTTAACGAATGAATAACTGGCTCAAAGCATAGTGGATTTTTTCCTGCTACCATTGCTAATGAATCAACTGGTATTGGACTACTCTCAAACAAAGGCAAGGGGGGATTACTCTTAACTAACTAAGCCTAACCTTTAGGATATCCAGCTTAAGGATTAAATTCTTTAGAAGGCGGCGGTAGAAAAGGCAGAAGGAAAAGGCTTAGTCACCAGTTTCATACGAACTCACGAAGAAGGAAGGATGCCAGGTAGAGTGCTTATAGGGGTGAGGAAGATTGATCAAACCCCCCAAATGATGGGATAGGAACGTACTGAATCAACAGGCAGCTTGAATTGCGTATAGCAGGACTTTAGCGAACGAGCAATCGAAGATTCCCGCTAATCACTCGTACTACTCCTAGCTCATGATTCAGTCTGTGGTCACGGAGCTATGTAAGACCTCTGTACTCAAGTACCTGGTCCTTTACTTGACCAAGGGAAAATCCCTAATAAATGCGCCGAGCAGAATAGCAGCATCATGCTTTAATTTAAGAAGGATGTTAAGCTAGCTCGATCGCAGGAAATGATGGAAAGGTTGAAGCCCCAGTGGCAAGAAGAACAAGGTAACGGATGGGAGATAGATAGAACGAGGTGACATTGGAACTGGCAGTCAAGTAATCAAGCTACTGCCCTTCCCTTCCTTGGGCTATGAGGGATAGGAGTTCCTAGCCCCATTTAGCAGTAAACTGCCTGATCTTCTTTCTTCTACAAGCAGTTTCTAAATAGATTTCAATTAACAGCGCATCAAAAAATGAGTTTTATTAAAGAGAACGAATTCAAGTCAGCGCTTATTTAATAGCGCACATTCACAGTTGCGTATATAACAACGATCTCTTAACTAGGTGATGTCTATTTTCCTTCGCCTCGTATTTAACAGCATAGTTCTATGAAGCGATGTTGAAGGACCGTTTTTAAAGACGATTTATGGTGTAGTGCTATCTCATTGTCTCGAAAATGGTTCAAATACATGTTGGGTTACTCATCTAATTTGTCAATTGGTTTTGAGATAGAACCTTAACACTTTCTTTATTAAACTTCCTTTAAGGTCCTTCCTTTACGTATCTCCTCTTACTCATTAGATATATCATTCTTCTTGAGAGAATGAACATTTCTTCATCTACATCGGAATCTTGGATGTTAGACAAGTCCCTTCATCCAAGAAACTTGTCTACCTTCAAAGCTTTTGGAGACTTCTGATGATCCTTTAGAGCAATTGATTAGCACTTTGCAGTTGCTAACTCATC
The DNA here is from genome assembly GCA_009771035.1 of Lupinus albus. Classification (NCBI taxonomy): domain Eukaryota; kingdom Viridiplantae; phylum Streptophyta; class Magnoliopsida; order Fabales; family Fabaceae; genus Lupinus; species Lupinus albus. The sequence continues at coordinate 6,533,909 of CM020011.1, forward strand.
ACCAAGCTCATGTTCATGCACAATCACTATACCAAGGGGTTCATCCATGATTGATGGAGACTTCATTGAATAAGGAAAATATCACACACAAAACAAATATATGCACTATATTAAAAATATATAATAAATTTAATATCTAATTTTTAGGATAGTTAATGATGGATGGGGATACACTCCAATATTGAAAGAAGTATTTTAAGTTGTTTTTTTAACTCATAACAACTTCCCTTATACCCTTTCAATTTCAACTACTGTTATCATTCCATTGGAAATAAAGATTGGACTACTGATTGCATACAAAATCATGGAGCAAGAATAACCCCTCTCTATTTTTTTATGTTTCTGCTTCTTACATAAAGGATGAAATTTCAGATGCAGTTTTCTTCCTCTGTCTCAGTCTAGATATTGGAATAGTTTGTAAGTACCTATTTTATAGGTCTAGAATCCCTTATAATGTTACCTTATCATCCTTGGCATTGCCCTTGGATATTTAGGTCATCCTTTCATTTATTCTACTTGCATTTCCTTCTAGAAAACTCACCCCTCCAACCCCAAACTCACCAATTCATTATCCCTAACCTCAAGTTTATGTTTCTACCTAGAGATTTAAATTACGAACTGCATCATCTAATGTGGCTGCAATATTGCGGTTATAGCGACCGTCGTAATTGCAACACACTGCAATTGCGGTGTGACCCCGAATCACAGTGATACGGCTGCAACACAACCGTATTGGACCGCATTTGAACAACATCAAGCCGCAACAGACCGTAACGAATTCAAATAAATTTTTAATCACAAAATAATTCACACCATAACGGCCGCAATCTACATCGCAACGACCGCAATGACTGTTATCGCAGTAATCGCGACCATTAATGCAATTGCGACTGCAACTGTAACTTAAAAAATTATTTCCACCCATGTCTGGTATAACCACAACAACCTCAAACTCCCATATTAGAATCTGATAATGATGTTCATACCCCTAGAGCTGTTCTAGAATCTAAACCTGCAGCCTCATCAACCCTTTCCTCAACCTCCATCTTGATTTGCACTTGTCTACATTCTACATCCTCCATTTATGAGGTACTGGATAACACGTATGCTGATCCGAACAAACAAACACAAATATGCATACAATGATTCGGTCAGTGAACATTGCTCTAGCACAACATCAAGAATTTCAGAACCAAATGCTTTTATTGATATGTTAAAGTTAATTGTTTGCAAAAGATGGAGATAAATTAAAAGTTATAAGAACAAAAAGTGTATCTTTCCTTTGATCTATATAAGTCTCCCACTTATGCACACATTTACATGGATACATAAACTTCGATATACAAATAACTCATTGGCATAATACATATATTTCTTTCCTCTAGTAATATGATAACTCTCATTTTAAATCAACCTTTTCCCACTCTCAATCCCTTCCTAATCACTATTTCAGCAGTTTATATATGTTTGAAAATTGTGCTACATAACTTGAGCGAAAGTTTGCTACATAGTTTGAGTCAAAGCTTGCTACATCGCTTGAGCCAAAGCTTGCTACATCGCTTGAGCCAAAGCTTGCTACATCGCTTGAGCCAAAGCTTGCTACATCGCTTGAGCCAAAGCTTGCTACATCGCTTGAGCCAAAGCTTGCTACATCGCTTGAGCCAAAGTCGCTACATTACTTGAGTCAAAGTTATTAACCAAATCATGGTCGGCCCAAAACGAGTTTTATTTCCATTGGCACTCCACCAATACACTTTTACGAGTTTTATTTTCATTGGCACCCCACCAATACAAAAACAGTAAATGCACCCGACATCATTACAAACATATACCTATATGCTTATAACTACAAGGTGATTTACAAATCATGATATCGTTCCGAGTTTTATTTCCATTGACACTCCACCAATACATATACGGTAAATCCACTCCTCGTTGTTACAAACAAACATACCCATATATGTTTATAACAACCAAGTGATTTACGCTTCACTGCATTATTCTGAGTGTTATTTCCATTGGTACTCCACCAATATATAAACGGTAAATCAACTCCTCGTTATTACAAACATACCCATATATGTTTATAACAACTAAGTGATTTACACTTCAGTTCTTCATCCATATCAGAAAATCCACACATTTTCTATCACAGTGCATAAGTTAAAGACTTATCCTTATCTCGGTGAGTGTTGGGTTTGGGTTCTTGGCAACTTCTCAAGTTCTACCGACACCGCCTCCAACCTTAGGATCTTTCCTCATCCCACCACATAACAAAATGTTAGTCATTTATTCCAAATATCACATAAACAACTTATATTGCATTATTTAACCATACAATATATTCATCATATTTTTAACGTTGCTAAACTATTTTCATCATAAGCTTACAACCATCCAAAACATGCATATTCATTTCATATTTCAACATTAGAAAGTAAACTCATCTTCTACCTCTAGCATTTAACCCATTTTCCATCTTAACCCCATTTGAACTTTAGGGTTTTGGGGTTTTCATGAACCAACACCCAAACCCTTTCCATTCTTGAAATACTAACTCTAAACCAAGAAATTACAAGATAGAATCAACATAAAATGAACCATAACTCAAAAGGATGAGTTTCCATGGTTTTTCTCATTTTGAGAAGAGATCCATAATACCAACAATGGGTTTTCAAGAGAAGAAGAGAGTTAGAATAGAGATTTTTACCTCTTCTCAAGCTCTTGAACAAGAATCAAAGCTCCTAGACCTTGGGAATGCACTCTTCTCTCACCTCTCTTCAATTCTTAACCTAAAATGTATTTGGGGTTTCCCTCATTTAATGCTCTCGTCGGGTTCTCGCTTAAGCGAGCTTATTCTCGCTCAAGCGAGAAGATCCCGCCCATTCTAAAAACTCATATCTGACCCTCTCGCTCAAGCGAGGGATTCTCTCTCAAGCGAGAATCTCACAGTGTCCACAGCCAAAAATGCTATTTATCGCTCAAGCAAGACAACTCTCGCTCAAGAGAGAATCTCACAGTATACTCCAGGATTTCACCCTCCCAGGTGAGCCTCTCTCGCCCAGGCGAGAATCTCTCGCTCAAGCGAGAATCCTCCAGTATCTCAGGACTGATAATATAATTTTAAAGACTTAAAATTTGGGGTGTTACAACATATGAGGGGACTGAAGAAGTCAAACGGTCTAGACTCAACACTCTTTCCCAAGAGTATAAGATGTTCCACATGAAACCACGAGAAAAGACATTTGATCTCAAAAAGAGATTTACTCACCTTATAAACCACTTGATTGCACTTGGCAAAGTGCTGTCAAATAGTGACTTGAACTTGAAGGTTCTAAGATCACTAAAAAGAACATGGTAACCCAAAGTGACAACAATTTCTGAAAAGAAAAGTCTATAAAATTGTCTTTGGCTGCACTCTTTGGAAAATTGCAAGAATATGAGTTGGAATTAAGCCAACTCGATAGGCATGAAGAACAAGAAAAAAAGAGGAAAAGCATTTCTCTTAAGGCAAAGAAAGAAACATATGAATCCTCTGGAGATGAGACAGAAAAATAAGACATGGAAGACACGAGCATGCTGGTGAAAAAGGTCAATAAGTTCCTTGAGAAGAACATATGAGCAAAGGTTGGACAAGAAATAAAATTCACCTAAAACAATTAGGCATCCACTTCAAATCAAAACTTCAATTTTTTATTGTAGAAAACCTGATCACATAAAGATGGTCAGAAAAGAGGACTAGAAGACGGGCCTACATAGCATGTGAGGACAATGAAGTGAGTTCAAATTCAGAACCAAAAAATGAAAAGAAAACTCATTTATTCTTAATGGCATCTCATCATTCTAATGATGAGGATGTTAGTGAAAACTGAACTTTTAGATAAGCCCTCTTTTTCTGAATTACAAAATGCATTTAATGAGTTACATAGTGAATATGTCAAACTCTCAAAACTATTTTCTAAACAAAAATCTAAGTTAGACAATTCAGAAATAAACATTATTCTTCATTATGTTCTAATTATACTACTGTTGAAAATAAAATTTCGACTTTAAGTCTATGATTCAAAAATCCAAACAAGAATAAAAGAAATTTGGATAATATATTAAATATGTAGAGACACTCCACAAACCATAGAGGTCTTGGTTTTTCGGAAACCTCTTTATCTAAGAAAAGGGAAGTCTTTACAAAATTGGTTTTTCAAATACAAAGTATCCATACTCATGAAATTCATAAATAAAAAACAATGATACATAAGAATCAACCCATGTGCACTTATTGTAAAAACCTTGGGCATAAACCTAATACATGCATGATTAGAAAATATGGTGTGTCCTTTGGACATTTTAAATGGGTAGAGAAAGGTGCTAACCATGTAGGACCCAAATCAAATTTGGTACCTAATATAATTTAACATGTTTTGCATGAGTATTTGGGAGCCGCATGTGATTTACGGTACTTGGATACCGGCTGTTCAAAACATATGACAGGCAACAAAGGAAAGTTCTTTGTCCTTACTCCAATGGTCAAGGGCTATGTCACATAGGGTGACAACAACAAAGGAAGAATTCTTTTGAGGAATTTTGTGATGATCTTGGTATCACTCACAATTTCTCTGCTCCTAGAACACGACAACAAAATGGTGTTGTAGATAGAAATAATAGGTCTTTGGAGGAACTAACTTGTACCCTATTGAATGAGACTAATCTCCCAAAGGTAGATACCTTCTTTGCTCTCCCTAGAGTTGGCTCTAGATACCAGTTGATGTATACCTTCTTTAGATGATCATTGAAATGATCGTTCTAGGAGAGGCTAAGTGTATTTTGATGTGTAAAAGCCACATGTTGCTAACAAATCTAATGATACATAAATGTAAATGGTAAGGTTGAATTTGGATTAATGGAAGTTCAGAAATGGAATAGGAAATATCGAATGGTGGCATAATAAAGGATGACTGATAATCCAGCGTTAGACACCACAGGCGGTGATTAGCCCAACAATAGATCCCTAGATTGGTTCAACAAATAAGTAAGAAGACCACTCTTCATAGTATGTACTAAACAATAGTTTAAGCAAAATATTCAAGTTGACTGATTCAAAAAAGTTGACGTGCATATAAAGGACAACTACCTACAGAAGAAGACAATCCCCGTAATAGAAATGCAAGTTATAAGAAGCCTTCAATGCCTTGTCCCTCAAAAAAACATGTGGTTTACGCTAGAAGGGTGTAGAACTAATTATTCAAAATAGGAGGTTACACTTATTTAGGACATTGCGAGAAAAATGAAAAATTGTGGTGACACATGGTCGTGTGCCATGGTCCACACGACCATGTATCTTGGTCTGAAGAGCAACATAGTCTGGCCATGTACTAGGGCATGGCCACGTTGGTCAAACTCGTTCCTTGTCTTAGTGTTGTTTATTCCTTGCTTTGCTCATACGAAGTTTGTTCTTGGTATTTGAAGACCCCTGGTCGGTCATGAGCTTTTTGTTTTAGTCTTTTGGATCAAATGATCTTATGAGTATTAGATCATATTTGCACTACTAATACACATATGGTATTGTACACCTTATAATATGATATTCAAACAATTGTTTCTTTGAAACTTATGCATATTCTATTGGGGGCATAAGCTCTTTCCATCTTATATGTTTCAAATATTTTTTGTTTAACAATTAATATAAATAAAGAAATTATTTGTTACCATATAAAGGGGAGAATGTTAAGACCTTATTTGTCTGAAACATATTCTAAGTGTTAATCATCTAAGTTTTAATAATCTCAATTAGATTAGGTTAAATTATATTGAATCGTCTCAGCGTTTTAATATTTCTACTTTAAGTGTGAAAAACATTAAACAAGTGCTAGAACAACAAAATAATAGAATTTACTTTTTCATTGTTCATATATCTTTGTGACAATATTAGAAGTTCATTTTCAGAGTCATCGGAAAGTACGATGTATCTGTGTTCAAGAATTGTATCTCAAGACATGTCTGAAATTCAATATTTATAAGCTCATCCAACCATAATACTTTAAGATTCACTTATAATATTTGGTTTATCAAAAGTTTAAAATGAATATTTCAATACTTCAAAAAGAAAAACGAAGAATAAACTGGCTGAATAAAGAAGTAAAAGCTTAGTCTACATTTTTAAAGACTGGCTTGTATTATCGAAAAATAATAAATGAATTTTCCACTGGATAAAGCTCATATGATTCATCTGCTTTTGCAAAAAGCAAAAAGTACTTTATGCTACAAAAGAAAGGTTCATACTGCATGAACAAAAACCTTTTAATCGCTACTTTTTTTCATACTACACAGGACAAATATTACCCCTCTTCCATAAGAATTCTTCAAACAATCATGGAACAATAAAATCTCAACACATAATGACTATGAAGCATTAATGGTGTTGCATAAGTGCAAGAAAAAATCAAATTGAAGAGAAAACAAGTTTCAATGGATATTAATTTCAAGAAGTTCAAAGAATGCTTCAAGGATTATAGTAACAACTACATTAGTTTCCTCATCTATAGATAGCCTCGAAATTGAAGAACAAAATACAACATTAGATAACAAGAGAGAATAATATAAAACTCAGTCAATGTTCCCATTTATTTTGAACATTATGTTCATCACTTGTATTAAATATCATAAGCTAAATCGAACATTTTATTAATCATTTACTATTAAATTCATAACATTTTCATTGATATTTGTTCCACTTTGTGAGTTTGATTGTAAGACATGTAAAGTTCTAAACTATTTTTAACACAAACAATTTTTAGTGATGAGCCAGAAGAAGTTATCTTTGCAAACATTACTTCAGTTGTTGAGTCTGGAAAGGCTAGGTCTAAAAAGAATGTTTATCTTTGTAATGAGTGTTGGACTGTAATGAAATCTTTGTACTATCAAGAAACTCGACTTAGCTTACGATATTGGGCGAACTATCACTACAACAAACTTTGTATTTAGTGGAGGTTATTTTTGCGATTAGTGGAGGTTTTTGACCTCCACAATATAACTAGCGGAGGTTTCAGAAACCTCCACAGTTATGACCGCTAGAAACGTTTAGCGGAGGTTTTAGAAAACCTCTGGTATTGATAAATTTAGTGGTTTATTAGTGGAGGTTTTTAACCTCCGCTATTTGAGGAGGTTTTTGCAGCATTTATCATAGAGATCGTAAACATCTATTATTTGAGAATATAACTATTATATGTTTATATATTATTTTAACCTCAATTTAATTTCATAATTTTCAAAACTTTAATCTCATTAATTTATGATTATTATTTAAGTTTATAATACTAAATACAAATGTTCTTTGTGATAATAAAATTTTATTGCAAATAGCATAATGAAAGAGTTATAATTCATTTTTCATTATAAATCTAAATACACCATAAAATCTCAAAAAACTAAAAGTAGTCTCATATGACACTTTAAACACAAAATACATATAAAATATCTTAAATGTTGTTGGCTCCAGATGATCCGCTTGCATCCAAAGGTGTATCAGACACACTTGCATCCAAAGGTGTATCAGACACACTTGTATCATCATTTGCCTAAAATAATAAAATAAAATATCATTTAACTATTAAATAAGTGAACATTAAAGATACACATTAACGAAATATAATATACAGAGAATTCATATAACACACGTACAACACTAGTTTTCAAAAGCTTGAACAACACAGATGCAAACCATACGGAAGACATTAATTTTACCTGTGCAAAAGTTGAGTTGTTACTCAGAACTTGCTATTGGTAATGCTTGAATTCAGGTGTCATAGCCTACATTCACACAAATGAATAACCAAACTTACAATGAGTCTGACAACAAATGATGCAATAGGACTATTTACCTTTAAAAAATACATATTTTCTAGGGAATCTAAGATGACAACAAGTTTCTTGAGCTAGTAGATTAAATTACTTGCTTCAATGGAAATGCTAAGCGTGTAATAATGTGATTGTGTGGACTACCTTGTAGTCTAGGAAAAACAGCCTGATTAATTTTGTCTTGGTAATCATACAACACGTGTAGGATGGAGTTCAACCAATGAAGAATTTTATCAAGTTACCCATCTTTGAAACAATCCAAAATAATGAGAAATTACTTTAACAAAGTATAGAACAAACATAGCAAAAAGCATTGAAGAACACTGTCTACTGGGGCATTTTCATCCTTCCTCTCTGTCTCGTTCTAGTAATCTGGCCATTCTCATCATTAGAGTTTAAATCTGCCAATTCCTTTCCAATAAGCTTGTAGTAGTGCAAAAATGTGTTTTCAAGGCAGCGAAGGAAGCATGGGTCTCCTCCAGTGAATCATGTCCAACCTATCCATAATAGCCAAGCTCCTAATAATATAAGTGGCAACCTGCCAACCATATCATCTACATTTTTATATATTGATATGTAGCACTTTTAATATAGAATAACTAAAAGAGAATTAAGATTGATTTAAAACCTTCTCAACATTTTACAAAGTTGTGCATGTGCATTTCTGGCTAGATCATTGGTTAATGGCAAGAATTTTAGCAAGCTTTGAATCACCTGTGCTTAACAGAGCAGTGCAATTGCAGATCAATATTAATATATTCTCTAATAAAAGTACAATGTAGACACCAGTAATGTTACACTAAAATATAGACTATTGTTTGGGAGACACCATCTTACCTCCTTTACCATGACCAAAGAAGATAAGGCCTTATGAATCTCTTTACCTTCCAATTCCCTTGTAACAGAAATTGCTACTACTGCAGCAATCTTAGAAGGCTTGAATTCCAAGAAATCAATACATGCATTAGTTTCCCAACTCATTACTCGCGAAAATCGATCAAACATAAAGTCTAAACATGTAAAGATATTAAAGGCAATACATTTAGTCATGATTAGCATGAGCTCAACAGATTTCAAAAGGGATGACTTCATTTGATGCTGCTCACAATTGATCTTACTAACTACTATGAAGGAACATGGGGTTAAAGCTTGCATTTTCCATCCCAATGTGCTTAATACCAGTAGTTCCATTTTATGAATGGTTATAGCCTCAAATACAAACTTTGGTGGCACAACCTTCAAATTACAAACTATTAGTGTGACTTTTGGAGGAAATATAAGAAACAAAGTGCACTTAAACCAATAACTATTTTAGAATACACTATCACTTTACTATACCTGTAAACGTGCAGATAGTGATTTTTCTTAAACCACTGTGATTTGCCAATTTTTGTCTCTCTGAACCAATCAACAGAACAAATAAGACTATTGATAATGAGTCGAAATCATCTATGAGAGAATCCAAGACTGGAATATGACAAGAAATAAAACTATTAAAAAAGAAAAATGTGTTTTTAGATATTTGATCTTACTAACAATTCAAATAGTGATAGGAACCTATCCAAGTAGTTCACAGATAGAAAAATGCTCTATGGTCCAAAACCAAGATAAACGTGTGCCTGTTGATCACATTATGCAAAAGGAATCAGAAAACCATGATGCATACTTTGATTACATAGTTTCAACAGTAAATGTGTAGAAACATTATCAAAATCCATATGCAATGGGATAAACAGAGAGACAATAAGGCCTCCTTTGGTTGAGGTGAATATGAGAGGAGAGAAAATGAGAAGAAAGAAAGTGAGGGTGGTTTACAAATTTTTCTTGTTTGGTTGTGCAAGGAAAGAGAGGGAAGAGAAAGAAAAATGGTGGGTCTCATGCCATTTTTTCTTCTCTTCAAAGATGAGGAGAAAGTGAGTTTGGAGAATAAAAAATCATAAATGACTAAATTGCCCCTAAGCCATTAAATATTTATGTAACCCTTTATGTGACACTTTTGTTTGATATTTTTTTAAACTACTTTAAAACTCTAATTAATATTCACTTTCAAAAAGTTTAAATAGATACTAATTTATTTACACATTTTAAAATCAAATACATTTTTATAATTAAAACTTAGAAAATAAAGTTAGTATATAATTATTTAAATGAGTAAATTGTATATGTGTAAGAAAGGCTCATATTTTATCATCATTTTTCTTTAACTCCTTTTATTACACTACCATCTAGCTATTATTATATTCATCATTTACCTTTAAACACATCTCCTTACACAAAGTTGTTAGTCACACTTGAACCTAAAAATATTATTATTTATATGTTATCATTAGTATTAAGGTTCACGTTTAAATATTAATCAATATATTTAATTAAATAATTCAATTATAATTTAATATTATGTTTAGACACTTTAATTAAATATATATATTTAATCATCTATATAAAATTATATGTTTAGTATTAACATTATATTTTTTAATTTTTTAACTAGTATTTAATTTTAATTTAGAAATAAAATATTATTAATGTGAATAAGGGTATAATTGTCTTTTCCATATGTAGAAAGATAAAGTTATACTCTCTGTCTTCTCTTTCTTTTCTTTTTCTCTTCTACCAAACACCCCACAATTCCACTTTTTTCTCACTTCTTTCTTTCTACTCATCCTCTTTCTCACTTCTTTCTTTGTTCTTAAATTCTTCTCAATAACCAAAGGAAGGCTAAATTCAGGAACTAAGAAATTACTCTATATAACCTACTTCAACATTTATGAAACAATTTAGTCGAAAAGAAAATTCACAATGAAAATTCATTACTCTATATAATTACCTCAATCTACAAATTTGTGTTGATCTAGTTTCAAAATCAGATCCATATGATCTGAATGGCGACGAGGAATCGCACTTTGATTTTCAGAAAGCACAGAGATGCATTGAGGAGTGTTCGAGTTCCTTCATACTCGAACCCTAATCGAATTGGTCAGCACCTTACTTCTCAACCCTAATCGTTCTTATGCTCCGCTTAGCACCGAGGATCCCAATAGTTCAAGGTGTGCTCTTCACACATCTTATAAATAAAAGAGTGTTGAATAGTAGATCAAATTTCATTATGCTGAAAACTAGACCGAAAGACAAAGAAGAATGGAAGAAGGAAGAAATGGCCAAGAAGAAACGGAAGAAGGAATAAGGTTTAGGAAGAAGAAAAGGTGTTGAAACTGTTTTCAGGATCGGTTTTCTGAGAATGAGCTTAGCTGGGGTTGTTGAAAGCCAAGAAACCTTTACTTGCGGCTCCTTTTGATCCATTTCCCCAAACCTCTAATTCTTCCTCCTCTGACCAAAGTTGGGTTCTTCAATTTTCAAAGTGAGAGTTTTTTTCAAATTCACAGTGAGGTTGAAAACCTCCATATATTAATTAAAAACCTCCACTGTATCTATAGGTAATTTTTTATCATGTCTTATTTAATTTATTTGTGGAGGTTTAAATGACCTCCGCAAATTATAAAATTTGTATCAACCTTCTATCTCTTAAATCTTTTTATTTAAGTTTCTATAACTTACTTTCTAGTTTTGCATTGCCACACCAAGTGTTTTCTCAAACATGTTTCAATCAAGTTAGTTTTTATTAAGAGGAGTTAATCATATGAAAAAACTCTCATGTTGAATAATAGTCAAGTGGGTTGTGTGGTTTTTTAAAACTATTATTTAAATCAGTTATTACTATCTCCAAAGTTTTAATTTTAGTGAAAAGCTAGCAAATACAATTCAATCGATTCTTATATTACTTTTAATGATTTCAAAAATTTGTCACCTTTAACAAAAACATTAGTATTCTATTGAGATAGTATACAATTAAATTGTATTTTCGATTAATATATTCAATGTCATAATCATAATGAGTAAAATGTCATTGCCAATATAGCAACATTTTATTTGATGATTTACGATAAAGAATTCAAATTTCTCTATAGGTTTTATCATTGCTAGAAACTCCTATTTGTATTGACTCTCAATAATTTTCCACTATAATATTTAATTATTAACTCTTCCTTCTTTTCATTTTCCTTTTATAATGTTGCTTCCCAATTGTTTATGATGCACATATCTATAAATAATTCATCTACACTTAGCATTAATAGGTATAAATAATTTAGGAAAATGTTGGCATAAGTTTTTGATTTGTTCTATTATATTTAATATATTATTATCCATAATCCATTTACTTTATTATTTTCCCACTATCTTGGATATTTTTGCTTTAATTTTAACAAAATTGGAATAGATTTTCACGCCTAATTAACTAATCCTAAAAATGTTCGTAAATCCTTTTTATTTATAATTCTAGGAAAATCTTGTAATTTTTTACTTGTGTGTTCTTGTAATTCTATTACATTGTATGCTATTATTTTTCCTAAAAATCCTAAACATTCCCTTAGGTATATGATATTTATTTCAAATAACTAACTATTTAATTTTGTATAATTTATAATCAATCTTGATTTTTATATTTCTTTACTATGTTTTGTTGTGAATGAATTGCAGCTTGATGTAGAATTACAAGGAAAATGGAAATCAAATTAAGCTCTAACAATTCTAAATGAGTGACTCTATAAATCATGGTATTCCAGGTTAGAGAGTGTTGTGCCCGATTTTCGGCCGTGCGACTTTCTTAGAGTCGCCACTATATTTTATGGTAAAAAATGTAGAAAAATCTTTTAGCCATTAGGCTTTGGATTTCTGATATCAGGTTCGGGAGTTGGTTACGGATTATGGAAGGTATTAGCACCCTATATTCCCGCTTTAAGCGATACCCCTCACTATGTTATATGACATATTTTATACTTTTAAAATTATTTGGTTTATTTAATTAAATATTAGAGGGACAAAGTTTATTAATTTTTTGTTGTGCCTGACAAGGTGAAACCCTAGTCCTACGTATCCCTATTAAGGGAATCAAAGCTACGTAGTTCTTTAGGTAGAAAGAAGTTTGTTGGTTGTGTGTTTTGGAAAGAAATGACATATCGCGACCTTCCAAAGGATGAGTTGAGGAAAATAAGTGGTAATGGACGACCTTCCCTCTATCCTTGATGTATTTGATAATTTTTAGATTTTTTGTAAAAGGTTGTATTTCATATTTATTTATAAAAAAGACTTTATTGATATTAGTTATTAATTTAATTAAAGTATGTACTTTTAATTTTGGGAATCAATCGAGTGAAGAGAAGTGGCGTAGCGCGACCATTCGAAGATGATTTGAGGACGAGAAGCGTTTCCGCGACCCTCCTCCATCTTTGATTAATCCCCAAAAATATTAATTATTTTTATGTATACGCATTTATGGTAATATCATCATATGATATAAATTTAAAAAATATATATAATTTTCATTAATGATCACTTTAATAAAGAAATTTGATTACTATTTCAATTGATGATGATACTTATTTTTTTTAAATGATTTTTTTATCAATAACTATTAATTTAATTAAATTTTTTTTTTTTTTTTTTTTTAGGGATTTTATAAAATATTATCTTGAAAATTATTTTTCTTTAGTAAATGATTATACATTTATAGTGTAGAATAATAGGAATAGATAAAAAAATATAAAAAAAATAAATTTAAAACCAATAGAAACATGATTCAGTGGCTATGGTCCATGGAAAGTTAGTGTGCAGTGGGTTGGACACATGTCAGGTGCAAATTGGCCCGCACTGCACCCGCATATGATGACAAATGAATGGACCATGATTTTATCATGTGTTTGACCATAGTGGGTCACACGACTCCACCATCTACTTTCTATAGTGCTTTCCGTGGCTTTTGTTATTATGATTTTTGGGTATTGGAGATTGTGTTGGAGGTTGTTATCTAATATCTTCTTTGTGTAATGAGGATTTGTTAGGTGTTGGGAATTTTTGTATCTAAGAAGAAACGATCAAAATACCTTTTGGTACTTTTTGGAGGTTTTTGAGAGACTTTTGAGAGGAATAGTGAGAAAGATTTTTGGCCAATTTTTAGAATAGATGAGTCCCCCTCTTTCATTAGGCAATGTGCACTATTGATAGTGTCACACATATATCAATGAAATTAATTACAAAATAAATTTTCCTTATTTTAAAATGGGAGAGAAAACATACCTTATTATTGCATATAATCCCTTTTATTTTGTTGCACCTTTTTCTTTGTTTTATTTTAGGAAATAGGGAATGTGTAGGGATTTTATTATTTTATGAATTTCAACACATGTTTAAAACAACTTATTAACCAATTTAGAACATTCTACACTTGTTGACCAAGGTAGCGAAATCGGCAATCTCCTTATGTCTGAACATTATTTTCAACTTGGGCCTTAAACCCGATTCAAATTTAGAACATTTGGATCATCCATCCACTTCCAACTCCGAGTAGGGACAAAACTGTGTCAATTCCTCGAACTTAGCCGCATATTCCCCCACCGACATATTTCCCTGTTCCAACTTCAAGAACTCCATTTCCTTCTTCCGCTTCAGATCAGCTGGGAAGTATTTATGAAGAAACATCTCCTTGAATGTACCCCAGGAAATCAATTGTCCTTCTGTCTCCATTTGGTGTCGAGTAAACTCCCACCAGTTCTCGGCCTCCTTCACTAGCATATACGTGACGTAAGCCAACTTCTGAGCCTCCGAACAATTCATTGCCCGAAAGATCCGATCCATTCCCTGAATCCACTCAAGGGCAGCATCAGGAGCAAATCCCCCGTGGAACTGACTGGGGTTCCTCTTGCAAAACTCGTCCAGCCCCCGGTACTCTACCGATTCGGGTGGGACTAAGGGTTGCGAGCTCGGACTTGGTGCAGGGTTCTGATTCAGATTATGCAATCTCTCGTTCATCTGGTGTAGTGCAGCTACCATCTGAACCAACAAATCATTTGGAACGTTCTGACTCGTTCCTCTTTCAGTCATATTTCAACCTGCACTCATGGATAGTCAGTACACCAATTTAACTCACTCAAGTCAGGTAATCACATAATCTCATAACAAGTCACATGTCATCATACCAAAGCCACATACGTTAAACATTCAATACACACAATCTCAACTAATCAAATCATACACATGTTACAAAGAAGCGAGTAAGGTCATGCCCTATGCCGCAGAATTAACTATGCTCTGATACCATGTTGTAACGACCCGATTTTCTACCCTTGAAATTTTTTCATTTATTTTAATCCTTTCTTACATACAGTTGTCACCTTCATTAAAAACTCTCAAGTAATCTCTCTTTGAAAGTACTCTTTACCCTATTATATTATCATACAAATTTATGTTGTGGAAAAACATAATTCATTCAAATAGCATTTACCATATACAACCAGTTATGGGTATCCCAGAGTTATAAAGTCCATAACTACACCTATCTGTATTAATCTAAACGGATTTAGTCATCCCATAATGTTATCAAATTAACTACAACGTCAAGTAGCAAATAAAGACAAATAGGTTAATAAACACCAAAGCTTCCTAAGTGAGCTTCCTTATCAAAATCCTTCATTTACCTAAAATGGGATTATCATAAATAACACACAAAACAAAAGGGAGTAAGTCATTAGTTCAAAACTAACATCACATGATAATCCACATTCAAATACGATTAAGCTTTAATATAATTTATAAACATAAATACGCAAATGCAAGCATTTATATCTTCTCTTTTTCTTTTCTACTTCATTCATATTCGTCCTATAGTATATATATATATCCCGTAATATATATTCTATAGCACACATATTACATTCTTTCGAAATATCGTACTCCTCATTATTCACCTATAGAACATATATCCCACACTATATATCCTATAGCATGCATATGACTCTCTTGGTGACATTCTCATTTCTCATCATTCATATTCACCCTATAGAATATATATCCCATACTATATATCCTATAGCATGCATATGACTCTCTTTGTGACATCTACATTTCTAATCGTTCGTATTCACACTCAATCGTATTCATCGATTTCTTTTTTCCATACCACATCGGGTAGGTCGAGTTATTATCCATACCACATCGGGCAGGTCGAGTTACTATCCATACCACATCGGGCAGGTCGAGTTATTATCCATACCACATCGGGCAGGTCGAGTTACTATCCATACCACATCGGGCAGGTCGAGTTATTATCCATACCACATCGGGCAGGTCGAGTTACTATCCATAACACATCGGGCAGGTCGAGTTACTATCCATACCACATCGGGCAGGTCGAGTTACTATCCATACCACATCGGGCAGGTCGAGTTACTATCCATACCACATCGGGCAGGTCGAGTTACTATCCATACCACATCGGGCAGGTCGAGTTACTATCCATACCACATCGGGCAGGTCGAGTTACTATCCATACCACATCGGGCAGGTCGAGTTACTATCCATACCACATCGGGCAGGTCGAGTTACTATCCATACCACATCGGGCAGGTCGAGTTACTATCCATACCACATCGGGCAGGTCGAGTTACTATCCATACCACATCGGGCAGGTCGAGTTACTATCCATACCACATCGGGCAGGTCGAGTTACTATCCATACCACATCGGGCAGGTCGAGTTACTATCCATACCACATCGGGCAGGTCGAGTTACTATCCATACCACATCGGGCAGGTCGAGTTAATATCCATACCACATCGGGCAGGTCGAGTTACTATCCATACCACATCGGGCAGGTCGAGTTACTATCCATACCACATCGGGCAGGTCGAGTTAGTACCCATACCACATCGGGCAGGTCGAGTTAGTATCCATACCACATCGGGCAGGTCGAGTTACTATCCATAACACATCGGGCAGGTCGAGTTACTATCCATAACACATCGGGCAGGTCGAGTTACTATCCATACCACATCAGGCAGGTCGAGTTACTATCCATACCACATCGGGCAGGTCGAGTTAGTATCCATACCACATCGGGCAGGTCGAGTTACTATCCATACCACATCGGGCAGGTCGAGTTACTATCCATACCACATCGGGCAGGTCGAGTTACTATCCATACCACATCGGGCAGGTCGAGTTACTATCCATACCACATCGGGCAGGTCGAGTTACTATCCATACCACATCGGGCAGGTCGAGTTACTATCCATACCACATCGGGCAGGTCGAGTTACTATCCATACCACATCGGGCAGGTCGAGTTAGTACCCATACCACATCGGGCAGGTCGAGTTAGTATCCATACCACATCGGGCAGGTCGAGTTACTATCCATACCACATCGGGCAGGTCGAGTTATTATCCATACCACTCCGGGTAGGACACAATAACAGTTCACTACCACTCCGGGTAGGACACAATAACGGTTCACTACCACTCTGGGTAGGACACAATAACGGTTCACTACCACTCCGGGTAGGACACAATAAAGATTCACTACCACTCCGGGTAGGACACAATAACGAACCGCTACCACTTCGGGTAGGGTATTCATTAATAAACCACTACCTCTTCGGGTAGGGTAACCACAGTATTCTTACAAACACCTTACCTCTTTCACATACCTCATTCACATCAGCGAGTATGATTTAGAGACACTTATCCCTTACCTTGGTGAGCGCTGGGGATTGGTTCCGAGTAACTTTAAAAGTCTCCTCCGCGATATCCTCCAACCTTAGGATCTTTCCTCATTTTCACCAATAATAACCATGTCAGTCATTTATTCAGAATAACACATAAATAACTCGTATTTCATCATCAAACACACAAGGGATTCACATATTTTCAATATTTCCAAAACTACTTCAATACAAGTTTCTAAATATCAAAACATACATGTTCATCTCATATAACAACATTAAAACACAAACTCATCATCCACATCTAACATTTCATCTCTTTCTCTTTATACCCATATTCTCATTTTAGGGGGGTTTTAGGGTTTTCATGAATAACCCACAAAACCTTTCCGTTCATAAAATATCAACTCTAAATCAAGAGTTTACAAGAGAAAAACATCATAAAACGAACCATAACTCTAATGAATGAGTTTCCATGGTTTCTCATGTTTTGAAAATAGATCCAACACACCCAAAACAAGTTAGAGAGGAAGAAGAAGAGTTAGAAGCAAGAGGTTTACCTCTTCTCAAGCTCTAAGATGAGTCCTAAGGCTCCTTGCTCTTGAAAAGCTCTCTTCTCTCTCTTCTCTTCAAAGTTCTAACCCTAAAATGTGTTTGGGGTTTCTATTTTAAAGAGCAGTTATCGGGTTCTCGCTCAAGCGAGCCCATTCTCGCTCAGGCGAGAAAATCCCGCCTCTTTTAAAAACTCAGATCTAACCCTCTCGCTTAAGCGAGGGATTCTCGCTCAAGCGAGAATCTCACAGTCCCAACAGGCTTCCTCTCGCTCAAGCGAGAATCTCACGGTGTCCACAGCCCCAAAATGCCATTTCTCGCCCAGGCGAGGCAACTCTCGCTCAGGCGAGAATCTTCCAGTATAGCCCAGGATTTCACCCTCCCAGGTGATCCTTTCTCGCTCAAGCGAGACTTCCAGGAATTATACTATAATTTCAAAGACTAAAATTCAGGGTGTTACAGTTCCCGCGTTTTGTCATGATGAAGGTGGACCATGGATTTTTTGAGGCAGTTCCTGCGTTTTGCCATGATGAAGGTGGACCAGAGATTTGTTGAGGCAGTTCCCGTGCTTTTCCGTGGTGGACCAGAGATTTGTTGAGGCAGTTCCCTCGTTTTGCCATGGTGGACCAGGGATTTGTTGAGATAGTTCTCGCGTTTTGTCATGATGAAGGTGGACCAGGGATTTGTTGACATAGTTCCCGCGTTTTGTCGTGATAAAGGTGGACCAGGGTTTTGTTGAGGCATTTTCTGCTTTTTTCCATGATGAAGGTGTTGGTATTGTTCGAAAATTTACTTTGGGAATGAGATGGTTCGAGACCGATAGTTATACTATTAAGATGTAGAGGTGCATGGTTATTTGTGAATGTGTAATGTGATGTTTGTTTTCCTATTGTGAGGATATCTGTGTAGTTATAATGATTGATGTATGAATATGACTATGCATTGATTTGAATATGGATTTTTTTTATGTATGTAAGCCATGTATGATATGAGTATTAGATATTTGTTTGAATGAAATTCAAGTGTTTTAATGTATCACTTATGATTTATTTCCTCAGGGGAACTCATCAATATCTGTAGACTCAGTTGAAGTGACCCTTATTGTTTGTTGTTGATTGGTATTATAGTTTTTCAATCCATCAACTGTTGACCTAGTTTACTTGAAGACACCTTTCTTTTAAGGCAATCAATAAAATTTCCCTAGTGTAATGTTGAGGACAATGACTAAACCCATTTATTTTGCCATAGTGTCGGCTTGCATAGAGCTTTTCTCAAAAGTATTGTTGTTCTTGTAGCAACAAAAATTGCCCCACCGTGCCAGTTATGAACTCTTGTTTTCTGCTAGGAGGCTATAATTTAGATTCTTCAAAACGTTGCCCCAGTTTGGATGATCGATGATGTGTAATAGTAAGTTTTCAGCTTGAGGGTGTTCATTATATTTTCCCTAATTTTTGCCCATAACACCTTGTGTAGGCATCTGTCGGTAATTCTCACATTCTATTAAGATTCTAAGTCTTCTTTGCAGGTTTTCGACTTAAAACCACTCTCATTTTCCTATGATGCTCAGGTGGGTTCTCAACCTAACACTCTTTGTTTTTGCTATTTTTATTTTTTTATTTTTTTAACACCCTCGATGTGCCGACTTGAATTGATGGAAAGCAGAAGACTTGTATGAGTTGTTGTTGAAAGTGTTATTGAAGATGATAACTTGAGATCCTACTTCTTCTTATTTGAAGGATTTTGGCTTCTTGTGATCGAATCGACTTGAAGTTATGAGAAATCACCTCAATATCGCCCCACCAATTTTGGGCCTTTATCATTTTTCACAAGAAAATGAGATCAACCCAAAATTTGCCCCAGTTTGGGCTTTTTGTGACTTTCCATTAGAAAGTATGATCAATCCAAAAACTGCCACAATGTGAGATAACAACCATCCTTCTATTCACATTGGTCTGGTAGATTTGGACAAGAAATTCTTTGACAAGAATCATCCCAAAATGTGCCCCAGTTTGGGAGGCTTCCGTTTTTCTCTTTACTATAGAGTTCCTTATTTCATGCATAACTCTTTTAAAAAGAGATACTAAAACAATGATCATGCAAACTTTGGGAAGTGTTTGGGATATGAGTGGTGAAGTGGTAGTCACAATATAATTTAATTTGGGTTTGGCTCGTGTAGATATGGTGGTGGTGGTGGTGGTGATGATAAAAGTTAATTTGGGTTTGACTAATATAGATGTGGTGGCAGTGATGACAAAAGTTAAATTGGGTTTAGCTAATAGTAGATGTGGTGCTGGTGATGATAAAAGTTAATTTGAGTTTGGCTAATAGTAGATGTGGTGCATGTTATGATAGAATTGAATTTTATATTTTTGGTTATGAGTGGTGATGAGGTCATGATAATAATGAGTAAAGGAATTTTAACTTATGCATTAAAGATGAGATATTTTTATCAAAATTTTATGAAAATAATGGAGTAAACTTTATTCTATCACGAGGCACATCTTAGGCAAATAAGTCATCGACAATGTCTTTTTATGGTTGTATTATGACTTGGCTAAGAGTTTTCAAGAAAAGGATATAAGACAAGAAAATATATGACTCCCATACCCACCTTTCGCCTTTTTTCTTTATCTTATTTTCAACAGTTTTCTAGCATGACATTCAACAATTAAGATAATTTTCTAGGTTGAGATAATATAGGAAAAAATTTCTTTTGGAATATTCCTTTTGTGATTATTGATATTGCACTTTTGCCCTAACTTTTGTCTGATATATTAATTGAGTATTCTCAGTTGCCTTTTGTTTTTCTTTTTCTTTTTAACTCTTTTTCTAGCTAAGAACATTCCTCGTATTCTCTTATCGTTCAACCACATGATGAATATGATAGAATTTATTCTTTTACTTAATAATTGAATGTCAAGGAAAACAGTTGAAAAACTACCCGCATTGGGTTATTGGCATATTGAGGGTTATTTAAAAATTATCTCATTTCATGATGTCTAGGCTCAAGTGGGGTGACTAGGGTATCTTCTTAGTGTTTAAGAATTCCGAAAAATTTCTTTTGTCATTGGAAAAATATGTTTGAGGATGCTCATCATTTTGGGTCTTATATTTGCGTCAACCTCCATTTTATTTTTGAATCAAATATCTCATAGTAATGCATGAACTAATTTTGAGTTATTTTAGTTGTATTTTTTTGGGTAAATATAGTTAGTGAGGTTATTATGGTTGGCAGACTTAGGTATGAATTAGTGAAATTTGCAAGATCAATGCATTTAGTATGTACTTGTTAAAAAGACATGCATTAGAAGATATTTTTACTAAGGACAAAGGAAACATGAGTAAGTGTGAGATTGGTTTGGCCTTAACTGGTGCCCTTGAGTGAGAAATTTTTCAAGATGATTTCCAATTTAGTTGGAGTTGGAGATAAAAGACTAGCTTGTGTAACGAGTCTAGCTTGTGTAACGAGTCTAGCTCATGTGATCTTAATCACAAAATGAGAACTCTTCATATTTTCGATTTCTCCATCTTCAATCATGATTGCTTTCAGCCGAGTCCAACAATTGTTTTCTCAAAACCAATATTCAATTGATGAGTGCTTTTGGCAACGATATCATGAAATGCACGTACAAAAATTTTGATGCTTGATATGCATGGAGTGAACATTTTTTTTTACTTTGATTGAAATGTAAGCTAAAATTCAAAATGATGTCGAGCTTGAGCTATACTACTTTAAAATGCATGAGGTTCATATGAAGATGTATTTGGTTTATTTGGTATATATGAATGACACGAGAATTCAATTTTTGATGCATGAGAGTGCATGAGGATGCATATGATGTTGCCAAGGGATGCATGTGATTTTATTTTTTAGTGCATGAGACTCTTAGAAAATGAAATTTATGACGTATATGCCTTTGAATGCATGAAGTGTAACACCCTAATTTTGAGTCTTTAAAATTATAATATCAGTCCTGGAAGTCTCGCTTGAGCGAGAGATTCTCGCTTGAGCGAGAAAGGATCCCCTGGGAGGGTGAAATCCTGGGCTATACTGGATGATTCTCGCCTGGGCGAGAATTGGCAATTTGGGGCTGTTGACACTGTGAGATTCTCGCTTGAGCGAGAATCCCTTGCTTGAGCGAGAGCGTCAGATCTGAAATTTTAAAAGGGCGGGATTTTCTCGCCTGAGCGAGAATAGGCTCGCTTGAGCGAGAACCCGACGACTGCTCTTTAAAACAGAAACCCCAAACACATTTTAGGGTTAGAACTTTGAAGAGAAGAGAGAGAAGATAGCTTTTCAAGAGCAAAGAGCCTTAGGACTCATCTTAGAGCTTGAGAAGAGGTAAACCTCTTGTTCCTAACTCTTCTTCTTCCTCTCTAACTTGTTTTGGGTATGTTGGATCTATTTTCAAAACATGAGAAACCATGGAAACTCATTCTTTAGAGTTATGGTTCAGTTTATGTTGTTTTTCTCTTGTAAACTCTTGGTTTAGAGTTGATATTTGATGAATGGAAAGGTTTGGTGGGTTATTCATGAAAACCCCAAAAACCCCAAAATGAGAATATGAGTATAAAGAGAAAGAGATGAAATGTTAGATGTGAATGATGAGTTTGTGCATTGATGTTGATATATGAGATAAACATGTATGTTTAGATGTTTGGAAACTAGTATTGAAATAGTTTTGGAAAACTTGAATATATATGAATCCCTTGTGTATTTGATGATGAAATACGAGTTATTTATGTGTTATTTTGAATAAATGACTGACATTGCTGGTATTGGTGAAAATGAAGAAAGATCCTAAGGTTGGAGGAAATCGCGGAAGAGACTTTTAAAGTAACTCGGAACCGATCCCCAACGTTCACCAATGTAAGGGATAAGTGTTTCTAAACCATACTCATCGATGTGAATGAGGTATGTGAAAGAGGTAACGTGTTGGTAAGTTGATTGTTGATATCCTACCCGAAGAGGTAGTGGTTTATTGTTGTTACCCTACCCGAAGAGGTAGTGGTTTATTATTATTACCCTACCCGAAGGGGTAGTGGTTTATTGTTGATACCCTACCCGAAGAGGTAGTGGTTTATTGTGTCCTACTCGAAGTGGTAGTGGACTGTTATTGAATCCTACCCGGAGTGGTAGTGGACTGTTATTGTGTCCTGCCGGGGATGGTAGTGTATTATTGTGAACTAGACCTGCCCGATATGGTATGGATGATAACTAGACCTGCCCGATGTGGTATGGATAATAACTAGACCTGCCCGATGTGGTATGGATAATAACTAGACCTGCCCGATGTGGTATGCAGAATGACTAGACCTGCCCGATGTGGTATGGATGATAACTAGACCTGTCCGATATGGTATGGATAATAACTAACTAGACCTGCCCGATGTGGTATGGATGATAACTAGACCTGCCCGATGTGGTATGGAGAATGAACTATGTAAGCACCCAAATTCTACCCTTGAAAATTTTTCTCATTTTAATTCAATTCCATTCAATCACTTATAACTCACATTACCATTTTAATATCCTTACTTCAAAATCTTATTTCCCCTCCTCACACTCAATCCATGAATCAATAACCACATACATAATCATTTTACCTAGAACTTCTCATGAATCATTCCTGGAACTAATCTTATAACCTATTATATTATCATACAATTAATCTTGTAGAAAAACATAATTCATTCATATCATTCCCTATGAGTACTAAGACCTCAAAGGTTCGGATCCTCCAAAATAACATTACGCATGGTTACAAATATCCAAATAATGGTTAGTCATGATTACAATCATTTAAATCCGCAGGTAATCATTTAGAATACGAAAAACATAAATAGTGAATCCAAAGTCTAAAGCTCCTAAAGCTCCCGACCTTGCATACTTCATTCGTCTATTTACCTGCAATGGGATTATCAATGACAAAAGTACAAAACACACAAAGGAGTAAGTCATTAATTCAATAAACGTCATTATAAGATAATCCACATTAGAAAAAGGAGTTAATAAACCATTTGTTTTATAAATTCATTTTGTGCTACATTACTTGAGCCAAAGTTTTGCTACATAGCTTGAGCCAAAGCGTTGCTACATAACTTGAGCCAAAGTATTTCTACATAACTTGAGCCAAAGTTTTGCTACATAGCTTGAGCCAAAGCATTGCTACATAACTTGAGCCAAAGTTTTGCTACATAGCTTGAGCCAAAGCATTGCTACATAACTTGAGCCAAAGTATTGCTACATAGCTTGAGCCAAAGCATTGCTACATAACTTGAGCCCAAGTATTGCTACATAGCTTGAGCCAAAGCATTGCTACATAACTTGAGCCAAAGTATTGCTTCATAACTTGAGCCAAAGTGTTGCTACATAGCTTGAGCCAAAGCATTGCTACATAACTTGAGCCAAAGTATTGCTTCATAACTTGAGCCAAAGTGTTGCTACATAACTTGAGCCAAAGTGTTGCTACATAGCTTGAGCCAAAGCATTGCTACATAACTTGAGCCAAAGTATTTCTTCATAACTTGAGCCAAAGTGTTGCTACATAGCTTGAGCCAAAGCATTGCTACATAACTTGAGCCAAAGTATTGCTTCATAACTTGAGCCAAAGTGTTGCTACATAACTTGAGCCAAAGTATTGCTTCATAACTTGAGCCAAAGTATTGCTTCATAACTTGAGCCAAAGTATTGCTTCATAACTTGAGTCAAAGTGTTGCTACATAACTTGAGCCAAAGTGTTGCTACATAGCTTGAGCCAAAGCATTGCTACATAACTTGAGCCAAAATGTTGCTACATAACTTGAGCCAAAGTATTGCTTCATAACTTGAGCCAAAGTATTGCTTCATAACTTGAGCCAAAGTATTGCTTCATAACTTGAGCCAAAGTGTTGCTACATAACTTGAGCCAAAGTGTTGCTACATAGCTTGAGCCAAAGCATTGCTACATAACTTGAGCCAAAGTGTTGCTACATAACTTGAGCCAAAGTATTGCTTCATAACTTGAGCCAAAGTATTGCTTCATAACTTGAGCCAAAGTATTGCTTCATAACTTGAGCCAAAGTGTTGCTACATAACTTGAGCCAAAGTCGCTAACCATTTGTGGTCGGCTAAAAATACGTTTCCTTTTCATTGATTTCACTATCAACCATTTCCTGTAAATCCACGCCATCTTTAGTATAAACACACCCATATATGTTTATACTAAACACGTGATTCACAATATAATTATTGCATGATCAGAAATACACATGTTTTCCATCTTCCGTAAATCTACGCCTACTTTAGTATAAACACACCCATATATGTTTATACTAAATGCGTAATTCACAACTCAATCATTGTATAACCAGAAAATACTTACATTTTCTATTCCAAATGCACAATTGAAGACTTATCCTTACCTTGGTGAGTATTGGGGTTCGGTTCTTGGCAACTTCTCGAATTCTACCGACACCACCTCCAACCTTAGGATCTCTCTTCTCATCCCACCACATAACATAATGTTAGTTATTTATTCCAAATATTACATAAACAACTTATTTTGCATCATTTAATCATACAAAATATTCATCATCAATATTCAACCATCTAAAACATGCATAACATCTCATATTTCAATATTTGGGGGTAGACTCATCTTCTACCTCTAACATTTTACTCATTCTCTCCTTTTACCACATTTTCACTTTTAGGTTTTTTTGGGGTTTTCATGAATCAACCCACAACCCTTGTCATTCTTAAGATACTATCTCTAAACCAAGAGTTTACAAGTTAAAAACAACATAAAACGAACCATAACTCTAAAGGATGAGTTTCCATGGTTTCTCATGTTTTGAAAATAAATCCAACATACCCAAAACAAGTTAGAGAGGAAGAAGAAGAGTTAGTAACAAGAGGTTTACCTTTTCTCAAGCTCCAAGATGAGTCCTAAGGCTCCTTGCTCTTGAAAAGCTCTCCTCTCTCTCTTCTCTTCGAAATTCTAACCCTAAAATGTGTTTTGGGTTTCTGTTTTATAGACACTGCGATAAGTGTAATCGATTACACTGTGTAAATTATAGAGGCATCGTCGCTATGTAATCGATTACCAACATGGTGTAATCGATTACATTTATACGATGTAATCGATTACCAACATGGTGTAATCGATTACATTGTGTTAGATGTAAATATCTGATGCTTTTAATCATCACGTAATCGATTACCAGGACTGTGTAATCGATTATCAGGACTGTGTAATCGATTACCTAGACTGTGTAATCGATTACACTGTGTCAGATGCACAGGTCTGATTAGTTTATCAGCATGTAATCGATTACCAGGAGTGTGTAATCGATTACCTAGAGTGTGTAATCGATTACACTGTGTCAACAGCCCAAAATTGCCATTTCTCACCTAGGCGAGACAACTCTCGCTCAAGCGAGAATCCTCCAGTATAGTCCAGGATTTCACCGTCCCAGGTGATCCTTTCTCGCTCAGGCGAGAATCTCTCGATCAAGCGAGGCTTCCAGGACTGATACTATAATTTTAAAGATTAAAATTTGGGGTGTTACAATCCTCCCCCTCTTATAAGAATTTTCGTCCCCGAAAATTAAACATACCTCGGAAAATAAAATCATCACCTAGATCTTAGGCACAAGAATATTCAACCAAAATCACAATTCGATTCTCTAATCCATTAAGATTACTTAATCAGTCACTAAGGGCATACACCACTAAACCATGATATCACCAAACCAATTCATGAACTAACTCCTCAATGTCCAAATGTTAAGATCTCATCCTTTAATAACTCGAGTGCCATGGGAACAAATCCATAATTCAGACTAAAGATTTTTCCTATATCCATCAAGAACCATAGATCTCTAACACCTATCCATCTATCAATCCTAACATACGTTAAGAATCCCGATAACACTCTCGAACTTCAGCGAATGGGGAACTCCTGATCCCATATCTATCTATATGCATCTTTTAACATTCATCATACACTAGCTAGTTTCATCTCCACTCGAGACTCTAGCACAATTTCATTTTACTAGATCCACAAAATACTTACACAATAGAATTCTTAGTGTCTCATCCATTGTACACAATCAAACTATCCAGTAATTGTCTAATTACATAAAATATTTCTACCATCAAATCTTATCGTCTAAAGAAATTACCGATTTCTAGCCTCTACTGAAACCATAAAACCATTGATTCACACCAAAACTAGGTATTCTGTTACCAATCGGCAAACACAAGTCGACCAACATTCAAACCTACAACTTGCGTTTGGTTTGGTCACCCCAATTCCGTTAGTAAATATAAACATATTATCCCACTCGCATTATGTCCAGAAATACATGGGCGTCTTATATCACTAAACTTTTAATAACCTCATACTCATGCTATGTTTCACCCAAAACATTATTTAGCCACATGCTATGTTTCACCCAAAACTGATTTTCTCCAATATGACACTAAATCATTATTTAGCCACATGTTATGTTTCACCCAAAACTGATTTTCGAAAACGGTTTGAACCCACGACTCACGGCAATTTAATCGAAGAAATCAAATTATCATGTAAAAAGTAATGCATACTCATTTCAACATACCCTAAAACTCCTCTCATATGGTGACACCACACCCATACACCACAATTACTGACATTCACGAAACAACAACAACTTTTGCCAGTACAACATTCAACGCAGACAATTGAGGTACACCACCATTATTTCATGCATTGCCAATGTCCTACCGCAAAAGAATCGATCATTCATGACCAAAAGTTTCACGTCCATTCCATTGTATTCGTCACATTAACGGGGTAAGTAACTTAACTAGCCTTTTTTCTCGACTATCATTATAAGTCTTACCCTTTTGCACCCATATACATATCAATGCAACTACATCTTAATTCTTCACCTCAACAATCATCACATAGTTAAGCAAAACACAATTTTGCTGACCGCTAGTCCATTTCCAGGATTAAATCCAACTGGGACATCATCGTGCATATCAACACTATAGTAAAGGTTCTACCATTTACCCCAACCGTACACTGAGACACTCCCGATCCAAAATAAATTTTTGAGGTTCAACATCCCCGCACATAGCTTGGCGTTCAATACCAATATACATTTGTTACGGCGAATACTCCTCTTTAACAAAAATCAAATTTTATAGACCAAAAGCTTCATGCACAAGAATCAAAATAACTTTTTCATAATTCATGCATCAAGGTATAATTAACCAAGCATTAGTACATAATCTTGAAAGATATTTTCCCCATTGTCATACAGAACATGTTACGCACAAATTCCTCATTTCATTCACAGAAGAAAATTCACTTTCCCAGGAAAATACATAGTTCTTTCAAATCTTAATATATTGAAATACTAACGAGTTCTTAAATATCCTCTCGTTACATTTACTGAATAAAAACCGATTCCTTTTTCGAAGGAGAGTTATGACTTTCTTAGCCGACACTGGCCCCATACTACTAGCATGGTCAGAGATCTCGCACAGATCCCTAACCGCCACAACCTTGTCAGCACTATTCAATCATAACATGATTTGCCAACAATTAGTCCATCCCCAGAACTTTATCTAACTGGGATAACGACAAGTAGACTGAATCTACGGTAAATATCACACCATTTACCACAACCGGACTCTAGAACATAAACGTCGACACCACCACCAGCACAAAGATTGGGGTCGACGCGACCAAGTCGGAAGTAATGACTCAGTTTACAATTTCAGCCGGTTTTCACATTTATCATATATAAGGGAGTGTGTCGCTCCCGAATCAACAACACTAAACAAGGAATACCTGTCACCATGCGTTTACCTCTCACCGGATCATCAACACCCGATGTCCCTGCGCCACTTGGGGTAACCATCCGACCGTGGTCCCTTGCCTCCCCAGCATGCATGACATTAGGTCTCCGATCCAGCTTGGGACAATACCTTTTAATATGCCCAAACTCCTTGCAGTGGAAACATCCATTCCCTTTTCCCGGGCACGTACTTCCATAGTGAAGTCTACCGCACTTGTTACACTGGTCAGTAAGCTAATTTTAACTCACTCAAGTCAGGAAATCACATAGTCTCATAACAAGTCGCATGTCATCATACCAAAGCCACATGCTTTAAACATTCAATACACACAATCTCAACTAGTCAAATTTTTACACATGTTACAAAGAAGCAAGTAAGGCCATGCCCTAGGTCGCAGAATTAACTATGCTCTGATACCATATTGTAAGCACCCAAATTCTACCCTTGAAAATTTTTCTCATTTTAATTCAATTCCATTCAATCACTCATAACTCACATTACCATTTTAATATCCTTACTTCAAAATCTTATTTCCCCTCCTCACACTCAATCCATGAATCAATAACCACATACATAATCATTTTACCTAGAACTTCTCATGAATCATTCCTGGAACTAATCTTATAACCTATTATATTATCATACAATTAATCTTGTAGAAAAACATAATTCATTCATATCATTCCCTATGAGTACTAAGACCTCAAAGGTTCTGATCCTCCAAAATAACATTACGCATGGTTACAAATATCCAAATAATGGTTAGTCATGATTACAATCATTTAAATCTGCAGGTAATCATTTAGAATACGAAAAACATAAATAGTGAATCCAAAGTCTAAAGCTCCAAAAGCTCCCGACCTGGCATACTTCATTCGTCTATTTACCTGCAATGGGATTATCAATGACAAAAGTACAAAACACACAAAGGAGTAAGTCATTAATTCAATAAACGTCATTATAAGATAATCCACATTAGAAAAAGGAGTTAATAAACCATTTGTTTTATAAATTCATTTTGTGCTACATTACTTGAGCCAAAGTTTTGCTACATAGCTTGAGCCAAAGCGTTGCTATATAACTTGAGCCAAAGTATTGCTACATAACTTGAGCCAAAGTTTTGCTACATAGCTTGAGCCAAAGCATTGCTACATAACTTGAGCCAAAGTTTTGCTACATAGCTTGAGCCAAAGCATTGCTACATAACTTGAGCCAAAGTTTTGCTACATAGCTTGAGCCAAAGCATTGTTACATAACTTGAGCCATAGTTTTGCTACATAGCTTGAGCCAAAGCATTGCTACATAACTTGAGCCAAAGTATTGCTACATAGCTTGAGCCAAAGCATTGCTACATAACTTGAGCCCAAGTATTGCTACATAGCTTGAGCCAAAGCATTGCTACATAACTTGAGCCAAAGTATTGCTTCATAACTTGAGCCAAAGTGTTGCTACATAGCTTGAGCCAAAGCATTGCTACATAACTTGAGCCAAAGTATTGCTTCATAACTTGAGCCAAAGTGTTGCTACATAACTTGAGCCAAAGTGTTGCTACATAACTTGAGCCAAAGCATTGCTACATAACTTGAGCCAAAGTATTGCTTCATAACTTGAGCCAAAGTGTTGCTACATAGCTTGAGCCAAAGCATTGCTACATAGCTTGAGCCAAAGTATTGCTTCATAACTTGAGCCAAAGTGTTGCTACATAACTTGAGCCAAAGTGTTGCTACATAGCTTGAGCCAAAGCATTGCTTCATAACTTATTTTGCATCATTTAATCATACAAAATATTCATCATCAATATTCAACCATCTAAAACATGCATAACATCTCATATTTCAATATTTGGGGGTAGACTCATGTTATACCTCTAACATTTTACTCATTCTCTCCTTTTACCACATTTTCACTTTTAGGTTTTTTGGGGTTTTCATGAATCAACCCACAACCCTTTCCATTCTTAAGATACTATCTCTAAACCAAGAGTTTACAAGATAAAAACAACATAAAACGAACCATAACTCTAAAGGATGAGTTTCCATGGTTTCTCATGTTTTGAAAATAAATCCAACATACCCAAAACAAGTTAGAGAGGAAGAAGAAGAGTTAGTAACAAAAGGTTTACCTCTTCTCAAGCTCCAAGATGAGTCCTAAGGCTCCTTGCTCTTGAAAAGCTCTCCTCTCTCTCTCTTCTCTTCGAAGTTCTAACCCTAAAATGTGTTTTGGGTTTCTGTTTTATAGACACTGCGATAAGTGTAATCGATTACAAGTATAGTGTAATCGATTACACTGTGTAAATTATAGAGGCATTGTCGCTATGTAATCGATTACCAACATGGTGTAATCGATTACATTAATACGATGTAATCGATTACCAACATAGTGTAATCGATTACATTAATACGATGTAATCGATTACCAACATGGTGTAATCGATTACATTGTGTCAGATGTACATATCTGATGCTTTTAATCATCACGTAATCGATTACCAGGACTGTGTAATCGATTACCAGGACTGTGTAATCGATTACCAGGACTGTGTAATCGATTACCAGGACTATGTAATCGATTACCAGGACTATGTAATCGATTACCAGGACTGTGTAATCGATTACCAGGACTGTGTAATCGATTACACTATGTCAGATGCACATGTCTGATTAGTTTATCAGCATGTAATCGATTACGAGGAGTGTGTAATCGATTACACTATGTCAACAGCCCAAAATTGTAATTTCTCGCCTAGGCGAGACAACTCTCACTCAGGCGAGAATCCTCCAGTATAGTCCAGGATTTCACCCTCCCAGGTGATCCTTTCTCGCTCAGGCGAGAATCTCTCGATCAAGCGAGGCTTCCAGGACTGATACTATAATTTTAAAGATTAAAATTTGGGGTGTTACAAACTAGACTTGCCTGATGTGGTATGGATGATGAACTAGACCTGCCCGATGTGGTATGGAGATGTAATTAGACCTACCCGATGTGGTAGGGGATTATATTTGTGAAAGAACTCGGTGAATACGATTAAGGATGAATATGACATATGGGAAACGAGGATGTTAAGAGCGTTAAGAATAAAAGTAATATACATGCTATAGGATATATAGTATGGGATATATATACTATAGTGTGGATATGAATAATGAGAAGAACGATGCTTCGAATGAACGTAATATGCATGCTATAGAATATATATTACGAGATATATATTCTATAGGATAAATATGGATAACGTGGAAATGAACGAAAGAAGATATGAATGTTTGCATTTACGTAATTGTGTTTATAAATTATATTAAAGCTTGATCGTATTTGAAATGTGGATTATCATGTGATGTTAGTTTTGAACTAATGACTTACTCCCTTTTGTTTTGTGTGTTGTTTATGATAATCCCATTGTAGGTAAATGAAGGATTTTGAGAAGGAAGCTCACTTAGGAAGCTTTGGTGTTTATTAACCTATTTGTCTTTATTTGCTACTTGACGTTGTAGTTAATTTGATAACATTATGGGATGACTGTAATCTGATTAGGATAATATGGTGACATGTAGTTATGGATGTTATAACTCTGGAAAACCCATAACTGGGTGTATGTGGTAAATGCTATCTGAATGAATTATGTTTTTCTGCAACATAAATTAGTATGATAATATGATAGGGTAAAGAGTATTTTCAAAGAGTGGGTCTTGAGAGTTTTTAATTAATGTAACGACTGTATGCAAGGAAGGATTAAAATAAACGAAAAATTTTCAAGGGTAGAAAATCGGGTCGTTACATGAAGTCTATGAGAAAATGTATGAAATGTTTACTTTTTTTTTTACTTTTTATGATGAGATGAGAAGATTTTTGACAATGAATGAAATGATATAGTAATGTATGAGATAAAATGTTTGAATGATTTATTTGTTTTTGATGAACGTATTTTATGAATGATATTTTTTTTATGCAAGCATGAGAGTGCAAGACAATGAATGATGAATTTTATTCATGAATGAATTAGTAAATAAATATTTAAGTTATATGTTTTTATATGAATGAATGGATGTTTGATTTATATTTTTCATGCATGAGTGAATGAATGAATATATAAATAAGTGGAAGAATGATATGAATAATGTATTTTCTCTTTTTTATATGTGTGTGCATAAATGAATATACGAATGAATATAAGAGTGTATGAATAATGTATGCATGTACGTTGGATGAATAAGTTGATGTATGTATGAATGATATATTTTCTTTTGAGTGAATGCATAAATCAATGAATGAGGAATTTTCTTTTTGAATGCATGCATAAGCCAATTAATGAAGATTTTTTTTAATGCAATGAATGAATGAATAAGTCAATCCATAGAGAATTTTCTTTTTGAATGCATAAGTAAATCGTTGGAGATTTTTATTTTTGAATGCAATGAATGGTTACATAAGTCAATCAATGGAGATTTTTTGCTTTTGAATGCTCAATCAATGGAGCTTTTTACTTTTGAATGCAATGATTGAATGCATAAGTCAATCAATAAACATTTTATTCTTGAATGTATAAATGGATGAATAATTGAATGAAAGAGTGAATGAATGCATGAGCCAATCAGTATAGATTTTTTATTTTTGAATAATGCATGAATGAATGCATAATCCAATCAATGAGGATTGTATTCTTGAATAAATTGAATGAATGATTGAATGAATGAGTGAATGCATGAGCCAATCAATATAGATTTTTTTATTTTTTAATAATGCATGAATGAATGCATAAGCCACTAAATGTAGATTTTTATTTTGAATGCAATGAATGAATGCATAATCCAATCAATGAAGATTTTTATTTTTGAATGCAATGAATGAATCCATAAGTCAATTAATAAAAATTTTATTCTTGAATATATAAAGGAATAAATAATTGAATGAATGAGTGAATAAATGAGTGAATGAATGCATAAATCAATCGATGAAGATTTTATTCTTAAATGCATAAATGAATGAATAATTGAATGAATGAGTGAATGAATGCATGAGTAAATCAATGAAGATTTGTATTTATGAATGTAATGAATGAATGAATACTTTTGTATTTTTTTAGTTAATGTATGCATAGTTATAATGTGTGATAATGCAAAATTTATAGCCCTTATGGTAGTGAACCATATCTTGGGGTTTAGCCATCATTATGATTAACATGTAACTTTATAAAAAATATTTTTTTATCGTTCAGGCTAACTTAGGGCAAAGATGGATTGCCCTGTTTTTAGTAATAATCTCTTTTTGGGAAATAGAAACTCCCCTCAAGGTTTACTATACAAAACTCTATGTTGCAAAATGAGATCTCACACCATTTTATATGACATGTGGTTTTTTATTTTGAGGACAAGAGTCCCAAGTTGTGCATGATATGGTATGGTGCATGTTTCGAAAGGTTCATAATGGGTACACCTACGGAGGTTTTTGCAATATCTAAGGAACAACATCCTAGGGTAGAGTTCTAAGGTAAAGTGTATGCCTTAGCAAGCCCTAGACTTCCTATACGTGCCCATATTGCATCTCTTCAAAGAAGTAGAGAAACCCAAATGTTATGGGGGTTAGAAACAAGAGCCAAGCTCGAGCCTCTAAGTCACAATACTTGGTAACAATATGAGTGGTTCACATCACCAACACCAGAAATGATTAAGGCCTTGACGAACGAGGCTAGTGTCCTCGCTATCAAAAAAATATATCACTAATACTCGGGTGTAGGTCATGTGTGTGTGCCAGAACTTGTGTACTATACTCTTTAGGAAACATGTAACTTCAACCACAACACATATCACAATTTAAAATAAAACAATATACAATTATTTAATAACAATAAACAATTGATATATGTTTTTTTGCAAGAAATTTAAATAACAAAATAATTAAAAGTATAATTAGCCATATAGTATAGTGATTATGGGTCAGGCTCTCTTAAAAGAGTCCCCAGCAGAGTCGCCAGTTGTCGCGCCCCGATTTTTGGCCGCTCGACTTTCTTAGAGTCATCACTACATTTTATGGTAAAAAATGTAGAAAAATCTTTTAGCTCAATTACATTGGGCTTTGAATTTCTGATATTCAGGTTCGGGAGTAGATTACGAATTAGGGAAGGTATTAACACCCTATTCGTCCGCTTTAAGCGGTACCCCTCACAA
This sequence comes from Lupinus albus, assembly GCA_009771035.1. Taxonomy (NCBI): domain Eukaryota; kingdom Viridiplantae; phylum Streptophyta; class Magnoliopsida; order Fabales; family Fabaceae; genus Lupinus; species Lupinus albus. The sequence goes on from CM020011.1 coordinate 6,568,863, forward strand.
TGTTATATGACATATTTTATGCTTTTAAAATTATTTGGTTTATTTAATTAGCACCCTATTCGCCCGCTTTTTTGTATAAGGATTTTTTGGTATTGGGGATTGTGTTGGAGGTTGTTATCTAATATATTCTTTGTGTGATGGAGATTTGTTAGGTGTTGGGAATTTTTGTATCTATGAAGAAAACTATCAAAATGTCTTTTGGTACTTTTTGGAGGTTTTTGAGAGAGTTTTGAGAGGAAGAGTGAGAGGGATTTTTGGCCAATTTTTAGAATAGTTGAGCCCCCTCTTTCATTAGGCAATGTGCATTATTTATAGTGTCGCACATATATCAATGAAATTAATGACAAAATATTTTTTTCTTAATTTAAAATGGGAGAGAAATCATACCTTATTATTGCATATAATCCCTTTTATTTTGTTGCACCTTTTTCTTTGTTTTATTTTAGGAAATAGGGAATGTGTAGGGATTTTATTATTTTATGAATTTCAACACATGTTAAAACAAATAAGGTAACTCATAATTCTCATAATCAATTCTTATTCTAACATATTATCATATCATTAATTTAAATATCCGAAATGAATAATTTTTGGATCCCAAGACATCTAAAAAAATATTTTTTTTTGCTCAAAAAATAGTCTAATAATTTTTATAAAGCCAAACAATTATTGTGATGCCCAAAAGTGAGTACACCATAATTATTTGACCCTTTTTAAGATAGTTGTAGCCGAAAAGATCTTTTTGATAGAAAATTATGTAGTGATTTTATAAAATCCCAAAATTATCACATTACCCATAAATAGGCAAAAATCAATCATTTGACATATAAATTCACAAAAGTGAAATTTTGAGTGCTCTTTTATTTTACAATTAAATAGAAAATGAAAATTAAACGATTTTGGAATATGATTTTGCAAATTGGAATCCTACCGTATTTAGGATGATAAGTGGATATTAATTCACTTAAAATCCTTTTTTTATTTGATATGATTTGTAATCTCTAATTTATTTGACCAAAACCTCTAAAAAATTAATTTTCTAATCAAAATGATTTGTGCAACACTATCACATTAAATGTTTGATTTATAGTTTGATTTCATTTGCATATTGTAATCTTAATTTATTTATTAATCGAATTTTGATGAGAGTCAATCTCCAAAGATTTTATTTTTCATAAAATGTTTTTTTTGTAAAAATATTGTTTTTGAATAAGTATGTTTCTTTTTGAGTCGAACAAAATTAATTGTTCACATAGAGGATTGAGTATATGCAACTATGGAAATGCTTATGATTCTTTGAACAAGATTTCTCTTTTGTTTCCTCTCACTCGGTTGGGTTTTAAAACTTCATAAAACTTCACAATCTTGAAAAGACATTGCAAATGGATGATATGAATTGTTTGAAGTTTTCAACTCTCAAACATAGTTATTTTTCAGTTGGGGGAATTAGTTAAACAATTAACACTAAATCATTATTGATTATCAAGTTTCAACAACTCATAATTGATTAAGAGTAAGTCAAAATTGATTCTCAAGCGTAAAAATCAATTTCACAATAATTTCGACTCATTTGATCAATTGTATAATTGATTAATCCACCTTAACTAATATTTAAATTGATCAATGATTGTGGAGAGAAATATTTTATTTTACTCCTTCACGTCGATCTAAACCACTTTAAAAGATATATCATGATCTACAAGTTAAATGATATGAGATATAAAGACTTAAGTCTCTATCTCATCATATCTTATACCTAAACAAAATTAAAAACCAATCAGAACTAATCATTGGAAATAATAACCAAACAAAATGAACATTCACTGCATTCTCAGTTTGTTTGGGAAGCGAATGGTTAAGTTACAACTATGCTCTTAATTAAGACATAAGTTGTACAAAATAAAATGTGTATTTTTTATCGCATATTTTAGTTTAACAGGTTAAATTGTTCAATGGATTAGACCTCATCATATATTATATAGTTAATAAATACTTCTAAATTTGAAGTTAATGGTGAATAAAAATCATAATACATATAGCCATACGTATTCAAATAAAAATAAAATCCACCAAGTTCAAGCCTTATAAAATTAAAATAATAAATTAAAAGTTAACTTAAATAGAAGCAATATACATAAATATAAATAAAGAAAATCAGCTAAAATACTTCAATTAAAACATTGCTAAGTGGAATTTACCAAATTCCATTAAATATATTATATGTTTTTATCTTTGACTAAACTTTGCTATACTTTTCTCCATACTACTCCTATTTCTCATTCAAAGAAATATCACATGTAAAATGAAATAATAGGAAAGGATCAAAAAACTTATTTCATATCGTAGTCATCAATTCTTGGAAAATCAAATGGTTTAGATTTACTTACTAATTTAAATCATTGAATTTTATAAGAATTTGTAACTATGATAATACATAGTAGGTTTTTCTAGTTACTCAAACGGAGAGTAAGTTAAGTTTATCCCACATTAACATAAATATATGCATTATGTTAAAAATATATAAAAAAATTAATACGCAATATTTGGAATAGTCAAAGGACATTGTCACTCACCCTGCGTTTTTGTCCTGTTCCACTGCACATCGAATCTATCTCTTTTACAAGCATACTTACTTTCTACCTTGCACATGTTTGCATGTTTGATTCTCTCTACTACAAACAACAAAAACATCTGAACCAACCTCATAACAACTACAACAACAAATTCCGTCTGTTCCTATTCCAATGGAAGCAGTGGCTGGATCACTGATTACATACAGAATCATGGAACAAGAACAGCAACCTCTCTCTGTTTCTGTTTCTGCTTCTGTTTCTTCTGAAAAGGATGGGACTCCTTCTGATGCAGTTATCTTCTTTGGTCTCAGTTTGGCTCTGGGAATAGCTTGCAGACACCTTCTTCGTGGGACAAGAATCCCTTATACTGTTGCTCTTCTTATCCTTGGCGTTGGTCTTGGATCTTTAGGTCACCCTTTTCATTCATTTTGCTTCCTTCTTTTTTTGGGTTGCTGTGATTATTATGTTTAAGCATAGGGTACTTTTGATTTTCAATTTTGTTTTAGAATATAATCAAGGTTTAAATTGCGGTTGAGATTACAATCGTGGTTATTGTGATTACATTATTGCAGCCGTTGCAACGCGGATTGCGATCTTGTCAATTTTTTGTGATTAAAATAATATTATTAATTTAATGCAGCCTAATGTGGTTTGTTATTAATCTAATGTTACCCAAATATAGTTTAATGCGGTTACGCTGTGGCCCGATGCGGCCACATCATTATGGTTTGATAAAGATGAAAAACTATTTTCTATCAAACTATGTGACAGCTGATGGATAGACTCTATGCTTTTTATATTTTTGCTCTTATAACAGGGTCCAAAGTTTTTTCCCATTTTATGTTTTTTTGCCTTTACATACAATATAGACTCGTTGTTTTCCATTTTTATATATATATATATATTTAAGTCTTTGTAACTTGACTGATTAATGTTGTGCTTTTGACAGAATATGGTACTCATCATCGGCTGGGAAAGATCGGGGCTGGAATTCGTCTTTGTAAGTGTTTCTTATTATGAGGAAAATTATGTACTTGCGAATAAAAGAAAACAAGGACCTGGAGTTTTATTGCACAAGGACTAGGCATTTAGAAAATGTTTCAACTTAAGTAGCTTTGACATGATTAAGATTAATTTAAGCTTGATATTTTTAATACGCAGGGTCAGAGATTGATCCAGACCTTCTTTTAGCTGTTTTTCTTCCTGCTCTCCTTTTCGAGAGCTCCTTCTCAATGGAAATTCACCAAATTAAGGTTTTTTTCCTTATAAATACAAACTTGTGGATTATAAAGTGATGTTGTTGTATTGTTATGCTAGTTCATGTCTTGTATATGCATATTAAAGATATAAACTCTTTACTGCCTATAAGTAATTTATGTATGGTTTGGTGCTTTTTCATGATGTAATTTGAGAGACGCTGTGCATGTTAGTTTGCTGTCTTAGAATTTTCTGGAGCCTCAGTTTTTCTATAGGAAAGATTGAATCAAAGAAAGTACACGGAGAACAGAAAACATTAAATCATCCTGTATAAAATTACGAAAAGAAAAAGAAAACTGAAACCTATTTGTCAATTTCTCGATAAAACCACTGTAATGTCAAAATAAAGTTCCCGGTTGAATAATAATGAAGCCATTTATGTCCCTTCACCTAATAGCTCAGGTGCTCGGGAGAATTGGTTCATGACATGGTAGTAAAGCCTTCACTTCATAAAAGTCGCCTACAGCTTTTCTCATTCACCACTATGAATAATATTAGCCTCGCTGGATTCAGGTCATGACTTCCACGTGCTTTCTTCTCAAACCTAATAAATGGTATCTGAGCTTGTATGAACAAGTGGTCAACAGTTTGATCCTCACAACCACATTCTAGTAAAAATTGAGTTTCAACACATGGTAAAGATGGGCTTGCGCACCGTCCATGCTGCAAGCTCAAATAGCTGTCACTTTACAAGGCAAGGTTAGAGATACAGTAATGCCATTGCAATGCTTTCACCTAATAGCTTAAACTTTTGAGAGAGTTGATTCATGATATTCTCCATCATGTTGAATATTTGATAACATAATGCCTGTTAAGTTTAAAAGTTATACAAGATTACAAGTAATTACCGCAGAATGCAGCTAAATGAGAACAAAGTTGTCATTTCTATTATCATATAATACGAGTCATTAACTTTTGATTTATAGGACATATCTAGTGTTGCATCGTGAAGTCAACTGAACTTATCCTTATTTTCTGTTCTGATGTAGAGGTGTATTGCACAAATGATCTTATTAGCTGGTCCAGGTGTTGCAGTTTCAACCGTTTGTCTTGGATTTGTTTTGAAGGTATGTGAATCAGCGTGTTTATATTTTGTCATTCATGTCATATGATTATCACTTTCAATCATTGTGCAGTTTAGTTTTCCATATAACTGGAGTTGGAAAACATCACTATTGCTTGGGGGACTTCTGAGCGCAACTGATCCTGTTGCAGTTGTGGCTTTGCTGAAAGAGCTTGGTGCCAGCAAAAAGCTAAGCACAATAATTGAAGGGGAATCCTTGATGAATGATGGGTATTCTGTTTTAGTTCCCTTCACTGTATTTTCATGTAACAAATCTCCTTCAGATCAAACCTCGGGAGAGCCACACCACAATAGCTATTGGATCATAACATTCCACCATGCTCCGCAGCCTCGTTGCCTACGCGGGATGGTTTTGGATTGTGGACTGGCTCACTGACTAGTCCTAAGCATACACTGCATCAGTAGTGTCACTAGTAGCACCTGTGGTTTGCAGCTGAGAGACATGGTGGAATGGTCTGATACCAATTGATATGAACCTTGGGAGTCCACACCACAAAATCTAGTCATTGTGGTTGGAGATCCCAAGGCCATATAAACCTCACACCGGAACGCTATACTTCTAATTTGGGACTCTTGCTCTATATCTTGAAATTGGATCATAACATTATTTCTGCAATTGATGGTTCTTTTAGACGTTCTTTATTTTGTCTTCGGCAAAGCTTAACATTCATTCTTGTCCAGGACGGCTATTGTTGTCTATACACTATTCTATCGAATGGTTCTTGGAGAGACCTTCAATTGGACTGCCATAATCAAATTTCTAGCACAAGTTTCACTAGGAGCGTAGGTTTCACCAACTTCTCTGCAGCAAGTGGCAAAAATTAACTTCGCTTTTATGACTGTTTGCTTTGTTCAGTGTAGGGATTGGTGTTGCTTTCGGGATAGCATCTGTTCTGTGGCTTGGGTTTATTTTTAATGATACAGTGATAGAGATTTCTCTAACACTTGCTGTTAGCTACATTGCTTATTTCACTGTAAGTTGCGTTCAAACTTGAATGCATCATGTAGTATGATGAGAGATCATATTTGTATAAATAATTCTACAATAGGGATGTACTTTGGATACATTATACATCCTTTAGTAAGAGAAGGAAGATTTTATTTGAATTGTGAACAGTTCTTTAAGAATGGTGTACTTTGCATGGATCTTTTACTAAGACGAGATATTATATTTTTCGAATTCATATGATCTATTTGGTTTTTTTTCTTGGTGTTGTTTTTTGTCCATCTTGTGCATGAAAATTTTGATGACCAAAATCTTTTATAGGCTCAAGAGGGTGCTTCTGTCTCTGGTGTTTTGACGGTGATGTCATTGGGGATGTAAGTTGACCTCTAGTACGAAGTGTTTTTACCTTATAAAATTAGGAAACATGGTTATGGAAATCTTCCTACAGGTTCTATTCTGCGTTTGCAAGGACAGCTTTTAAGGGTGAAAGTCAACAAAGCTTGCATCACTTTTGGTATGCCTTTTGCCTGACCTATAAATTAGAGTCATTATGGCAGTTTATAAATTTTTTCACCTGACCCCCATTTCAGTGATGATAAAAGGAATAGAAAAAAATATAATGAGAAATGGTTGAGATAGATTACTGGGTTTTGTAAGATCAAGTTGTTTTTTCCTTTGTCATTTGTATGAGTAGAATTCTATTTTTATGTTTTTCAATTTTATTTGTTCAGCTAATGGTGATCAATTTGAGTTGTCTACATTGCATAGGGGTAGGAAGGATCTACTGTTTTGATGTATTTTTTCCATAATCAGTTGCTATTCTGGTTAGTTTAGGCAGATTTCTTGTGCTCTGTATGTTTCTTTTGTTAAAAATTCATGTGAGTGTTAAAGTAGTATCACATTGGTAAAGAATGGGTTAAATGAGGAGTAATTGATGGTGATCTCAGACCCAATGTTTTGATTTCTCACCTAGCCCATTGATGGTGATCTCCCTGACTTTTGGGCTCCCCTTGTGATTCAAAAAGCCGGGAATCACTTTCACTTTAGGGGGAGCATACTAATGCTAAGACTTGCATTTGGGCGGGAAAATGTTGGAAATTCGAGTATGGGTACTGGAAATCCCATATTGGCAAAGAATTAGTCAAATGAAGAGTACATAAATGGAAAGACCCATAAAGTCATTCCCTTGAGGTTTTACATCCTTCTATTTGGTTTTTCCTTATATAAAGAAAGAAGAAAATTTCTGTCTGGAAGGAAAAGCAGTGAATCACTGTATGCCTTGTGTTTGTAGTGAGGTAGTATTTGAGATGTATTATGTTGGATTTTGTCCTTTTTTTTCCCATTTTATATTTTGTTGTCAAATTTAATTCCGTTTAACCATTTCTTTATTTTTCTCCAGGGAAATGATTGCTTATATTGCTAATACATTAATATTCATCTTGAGGTAAGAACTTTGTTTGATTTTGAAATAATATCAATAATTTCCTATGACTTATTAAACAGGCTTTCATCCCATATGGGAATGATGAATCAAACAAATATGTTTTTCTTGTTGAACATAGTTTTGAGCTGCTTCTTTTGCTAATATCTTCTTATTTTCTTTTTCCAGTGGAGTTGTTATAGCTGAAAGCATACTTGGTGGTGGTAACCATATTTTTTCAGATGGTAGTATTCACTTCTTAAATTCTTTTCTCTTTTCATTATGAGGTGGATTATATGCTTACTTTTCATCCAAGTAAGGGAAGCCATACCATGAAATACATTGGGTGCTAACACAAGAAGCTGTTGCTATTTAATAAATTGGAACTTATTACACTCATGTATGGTTGTGCCAATGCATCTTAAGTTTGCTGGATGAAGTTGTGTTCCATAATTTGATGGTGTTCTATAATTGTGAGCGTATCTTTCATTGACTCATTTAAGTGGGAAATCTGAAACACGGAAAGTCAATGCAGATTTAAAGAGATAGAAGATCTTTAAATCATTATCTTTAAATCACATTCTCCCAGCCTATATTTTCTTGATGCTCTTGTCGGTGTTGCTTGCCCTTTTCTTGTTAATTATTATGTTTGTCGAGTCTAAAAGAATGACTACAAACTATTGATTCTGTTGTAGGAAAATCATGGGTCAACCTCTTGCTCCTCTATGCTTATGTTCAAGTATCTCGATGCATTGTAGTTGGAGCATTATTTCCCTTTCTAAGATATTTTGGATATGGTTTGGAGTGGAAGGAAGCTATTATTCTTATCTGGTCAGGATTGCGTGGGGCAGTTGCTTTGTCTCTTTCATTATCAGTAAAGGCAAGTATTCAGTGGACTCATGATTCATATCTATAGCAATTTTTTTGCTACTATTAGTTATAATTCTAGATAGAGATGTGCACAAGACTCCCACCTAGTGGGGTATGGTGAGGGTAGATGTGCGCAACCTTATCCCGGTAAGTGGAGAGACTGTTTTCAGGATTTGAACCTATGGCCTCTTGGTCACTAAATAACAACCTTACTGTTGCGTCAAGGCTCACGTCTAATTCTTCATAGACATGTCTTGTTATTATTTACAAGTAAAGAGACAATATTTTAGATATTTTCCTGACAAAAAGGAGATATTTTGTTAGACTATAATAAACAAGATAAGGGAGATTTAGGTAAACTCCTTAAACAAAGTGATGAAACTAATCAAAGCTAAAGCACATAAAGAGAATTATGAAAAAGAGCTGATGGAGTGTAGACTAGAAATGATAATGGAGTATGGGATAACAAATAATGGGGTACATTCTTATTGATTAGAATTTCATTGTCATTTATGATTTTCATTCATAATTTTAGGTTATGAGAGTAACTTTAAATTAGGGTTATATATGAGAAGAGTACAAAGAAAGAGGATAAGACATCCTCACAAACAAACAAAAGGGATGGAAGAAAAACATGTGCAAGAGAGTCTTGGAACAAAGCATGCCAATTTCTATCCATGTTTAGCAAAGAAACACCCCTAAAAGAGGCCTATGAGCAGAGCACCAAAGGCTGGTAAAACGAGTAATTTATCTCAAATTAAGTCTATGGTCGAGAAAGAGTCATTGAAAATTCTAGCATTCTGTTCCAATCATAGACACCATAAAAAACAACATAGACAGAGCATTGTAGCAAAACTCCTCAAAAAAAATTGATGCAAATCTATTAGGTAGACCCTAGACTCCTCAAAAATCCCAAATAGCTTATTCCAAATAAATATTGCAGCATAACAATGAAAAAACAGATAGGCCCGAATTCCGAACAAGAACAGCACATTATACACACATTACGAGACAGTACAGTTAGTGGTCTGCGCTTTGAAGCATGTAACCCTATTAAGAATAACAGTCAAAGATTTTAGAGTCCAATTTCTTATCAACCTCTCATCATTCAAGTTTCTGAAAAAATGAATGTTATAGGGGCTTTGTGTAAAAAAGATAGGTGAAAGAGTCTTGAAAAAGACTCATAAAGATTGTTGGGATGCTTGAAATATGTTATTAGATTAGTCCCACATCGCCTAGTATTGGAATAGAGTAGAGTGACCAATGTTATATATTGGACTCAAGTCCCTTGTTGTAAGGTGCACCAGATATAAGCACCTAATAGAAATACCCCATGGGCAGTTGGGCCCATGAGTGTGATAGGGTTTGTAATCATATTCTCTAATAATATCTTGGTAGTCGCTCAGCGCTCCCGGGGACGTAGGCACAATTGGCCGAACCCCGTTACCAAAATTCTTTGTTTCTTCTCTTATATTTATCTTATGCATTATTTGATTGCTTTGTGACCAATGTTGCGCAACGATTGCTTCCGCTGCACCAACAATTGGTATCAGAGCCAATTGGTAGATGGCTCTTAATCTAGGTGCTAGATAATTGCAAAAGAGGGTGAAGGCATGTTGGTTAGACAAGCTGCGTCAAAGGTACTATTGTAAGGATAAAGGAGATGAGTTGAAGAAGAAGAAAAATGGCGGAACTATGGTGGGGGCGATATATGTGTTGATCCAGAATCCTAGAAGTCCATGTATTGGATTAAGATCAAGGTGGAGATAAGGACTCAAGGGTTGAGTAAAGCTCAGAGGCGATGACTGACTTTGATGCAGGGTGTAACATGGGCATGACTTTGATGCAAGGTGTAACACGGACATCGGTAGAGATGCATGGTGTGACATGGGCATTGGTATGGATGCAAGGATGTGACACGGACATTGGTTAGCATTACGCAAGGTGTAGGTGTGTGCTATGGCTATACTTCTTATGATGGAGTATGATAGTTCTTTTGAACTATGATTGTCGGGCTAGATAATGGTGGCAGGGGTTGAGGCTTTCCAATGGAAGTTCCAAGGTTTAGTTTGACTGAGTATTGAAGAGGACAGTTGTTGGTGAACTTTTGTGTAGAGGTTCCATATATCGAAAGACTTCCTAGCAATAGGTGGCTAGGCGGCGTGTTCCATTGAATGACGGTACGGGAATGTGCACTAAAAGTTTGGAGAGCTAGGCTCTTGGTAACATCGTCAAGGATACTCAGAAGATTTATGCTGAAGGGGAGCAATTTGTTAGAGAGAGTTATGCATTGAGCAAGGTGGAGACAGATATTCGCTAAGGTAGAGAATCTTGTGTAGATTTCCTAAGGAGCGAAATATCCATCTATTTCAATCAAGGTGGAGATTGTTGGGATGCTTGAAATATGTTAATAGATTAGTCCCACATCGCCTAGTATTGGATTGGAATAGAGTAGAATAACCAATGTTATATATTTGACTCAAGTCCCTTGTTGTAAGGTGCACTAGATATAAGCAACTAATAGAAACACCCCATGAGCAATTGGGCCCATGGGTGTGATAGGGTTTGTAATCCTTATTCTCTAATAATATATTTCAAGCATCCCCAACAAAGATGAACAATACCAACCAGACATCACCCAAATACAAAGACAAGAGAGAATTAAAGGAAGGAAATCATGAGAAATAAATTTTTAAGTATTAGAGGAACAGTAGTGATTGTATCAGTTAGTTATAACTATTAGTTAGTTAGTTAGTTTCTGTTAGTTTTACCAGCTAATGAGAGATGGAAGCCACCTGGCCTTTGTTCTATAATAAGAAATTTTGCATTCTCTATTCTCTTGCTCTTTTGTTTCTCTTCTAGATTAGTTTACATCTCTTATACTGAGGACTGTCATGAGTTACTCTACTCGCAAAATTTGTGGTCCACCTAAACTATACTTAATTAGGAAAACTTATGCTATGAAGAAGAAGACTATAGAGGAAAATGCCCAAGCAGAGTTTGGACAACAAATTATCAAGATTTAACCCTCCTTTTTTGGTTGATTGCAAACCTTCCAACTTATTTCTCTTTTACTCTCAGTTGTTGTTCGAATATTTTTGAAATTTCTACTTTCTGTTTCCATAATTCGGAAATTTCTGAATTTGAATCTCTTTTGGGTCTTATTGACTCAGCTCATTTATATTTTTATTTGAATAAACTGATTTGGTCTCTTAAATTTTCTAGTATCTTTTCGTGCAAAGCAATTTTTTAATTTGTAAATATAACTTTTTCCCGCATGAGGTTATCACTGATATTGATGTTCGCATTTTTGTTGTGCAATCCTCTAATTAGAAATTTTTGGTTTGTTTAGAGTTCAACTGGCAGATCCGCTGAATTGACTCCAGAAACAGGAACACTGGTATGTTTTGCAATTTATATTGATAAGGCACTTGTAAATTTTATATGCATGAAGTTTTTCTATGACTTTTCATGGTCATTAGCCATTAGCCATTAGCCATTAGCCCATTACAATTCAGAAGTCTTTTATATATGGAAATTGCTTTGGTGCCCTTGTTTTTTCAAGTATCCTGCTACGGGAAAATTATTATCACTTAAATTATATGAAACTTTATCGCTAATAACCTAAAACTTGATAAATTGGTTCATACATGCACTTGTAATAATGTGATTTGTTCTCATTTCTCCTCATTAACTAGGCAAGACATTGTATGGGGTACCAGTTATATGAAATGTTTAATAGAAAGTTACTTTATAATAATAAAATTTTGAAATGGAACCTGTGATTAAAGAAAGTTAAAAAAACAACTGGAGTTAAGATTTAGCTGACAAATAAATACAAGTTGTGAAATTGTCTGTATAATAATTGATTGGAAGGGTACTGGTACCCCTTAAAGAATAAGGATACCAGAGAAGGGCCCTTATAATAATTGCCTTTATAAACTTACTAAAATGATTTTATGACTGTGCAGTTTGTTTTTTTCACTGGCGGAATTGTGTTTTTAACACTTATAGTGAATGGTTCAACCACACAGTTTGTTTTACGCTTCCTAGGTATGGACAAGTTATCAGCAGCTAAGGTCAGAGTTCTCTCCATCTTCTACATTCAACTACTTATTATGAGAGATGAAATTTGTTGATATCTTATGTTCTTAAGTGACACCTTAATGTTTTATAAAGCTTCAGTGTTGTATAAATGCTCGTTGTAAATTGTTTCCAAATGAAATTCTCTAGAATCTAGATATTGCCTTTCTCTTCTCTTTGCTATACTTAGACTTCGCCATCATGTTTCGGTCATGTCATTATAGAAACGTATCCTTGAATTTACGAAGTATGAAATGTTGAACAAAGCATTGGAGGCTTTTGGTGAGATTGGAGATGATGAGGAACTGGGCCCTGCTGACTGGAGTACAGTGAAGAGATATATCTCCTGCTTAAATAATATTGAAGGTGAACGTGTTCACCCTCATGGTGCATCTGAAAGTGATAGTAACCTTGATCCTATGAATGTGAAAGACATACGGATACGCCTGCTAAATGGTATGGAAATTTTTGCATTTGTTTCAATCCTAATTATTGTTAATTCTATAGTTTCTGATTACGTGCGCCAATTATTTCTATTTCAACAAGTGGACCTCATCCAGTCTGTACCATGTCTTTATGTTTATTGAGATCCCACATCAAATGAGCAATGGCCAAATATAGCCTTTATAAGGCTTGGGTAACACTCACCGAGCTAACTTTTGAGGTTGAGTTGAACCCAACCACAATTAATGAGCCTGTTTGATTAACTGGTTTAAGCGTTCCGAATCTCTGTCATCCTTATATTAATGGTAATAATAAAGGAGATATAATGGTGAGAAACCGTATTGAATCTACCAAAAAGGGTGGCCTAGTGAACGAGGCTCCCGCTTAGTGGAGTCCGGGGAGGGAAATTTACGCAACCTTACCACCACTAATGGAGTGGATGTTTCTAGGATTTGAACTCATTACCTTATGATCACTAAACAACAAACTTACCGTTGCACCAAGCTCACCCTCTACCGATTGCATCAGCAATAATACATTTTTTCTGGGGCGGAAAGGTTATGCTGGATTCCATGTTTTGATACTTTTTCACTTTAATTGAAGCTTTCGATACAATTTGTCCCCATTGTATTCAAGAATTCCATCTGAAACTTATCTAATTCAAAATGATCAAGTGCATTTTCTATTAACATTTAGGCAGTGCAACTGTATTTTTTACTTTCAGTTTTGTGGCAGGTGCTGTTCAATGAGCATTAGATTGTAGTCTACATTATTAGGCATTTTTCCTATTAGGAAAGAGTTTTGGGCTAATTTAAATTTATGGGTTGACCATTCACTGCATAAAAAATAAATTTAAAATCTTAATATCATCAATATCGATTTTTTGATGGAGAGTTGTTATTATGGTGGTAAGAGAAACCCACTTATCATTATGATTGTGTTCATCTAAAGGCTTAAATTAGTATTATGCCATTATTGTTCTCACGTTGATCTGTATTCGTACTTGATTTACAAAAGTTACCTTTGTTGAGTAATGACAGTTTGTGTAGTAATATGAACTTGAATTCATCAACTATATTAATATTACGACTAATTTGAGAACTTATTGCTCATATTAGGTGTTCAATCTGCTTACTGGGATATGCTTGATGAAGGAAGAATTTCTCAAACAACAGCTAATCTCCTAATGCTGTCGGTCGAGGAAGCAATAGATTTAGCTTCAGATGAGCCTCTATGTGACTGGAAAGGTTTAAAAGATAACGTTCACTTCCCAAATTACTACAACTTCCTTCAGTCTGGCAGGTTCCCTCCAAAATTAGTTACATACTTCACCGTGGAAAGGTTGGAATCTGCATGTTATATTTGTGCTGCATTTCTTCGTGCGCACAGAATTGCTCGACGACTGTTGCATGACTTTATAGGTAATACTGTCTCTTCCAAATTTTCTGCCTTCCTTTTTATATTTTCTATTTTCTATTTCTTATCTTAAATTTGTGGCATATATCCAATTTAGCGTTTGTTTGGACTGAGAGTTAGGGAGTGAAAGGAAAGACATGCTTTTAATTTAAAAGCATCACATAACTCTTTTAATTCAAAATTGTAAAATATGTTTTCACTTTCCTTTTCCTCTAAAACCCTCAATCCGAACAGACCCTTAATGTCCTTCCAGAGTACTATAATGTAGTTGTTATATTGTTTCTTTTTTTTAGCATTGTATTGGTTAGAATTGTTTAAATAATTTAAATTTATTTCTTCTACATATACTTCATCTTTAGGTGACAGTGGTGTTGCTTTTGCTGTTATCAATGAAAGTCTTGTAGAAGGAGAAGAGGCAAGGAAGTTCCTAGAAGATGTTCGTATAACATACCCTCAGGTTTGCGTCTTACATTAAACCTCCAAAGTTTTCTGTTTTTAGTTCAAAGTGTCAAATTGAGATGCTCTTTTACTCATTTTGGCATTTTTTTATACTATGAATGTGTAATTCTCAGGTTCTGCGTGTTGTAAAAACAAGGCAAGCAACATATTCAGTACTAAATCATTTACTTGAATATGTTCAAAACCTTGAGAAGGTTGGAATATTGGAAGAGAAAGAGATGCTACACCTTCATGATGCTGTCCAGGTATCTTCTAGTGATATTCATACTTCTTTGTTTATCTGTTTTCTTTATAGTCACTCTTATGAAAGTTAAAATTAGGTTTTTCATCTTTTAATGGATATTTTTATGTATTTTCAGACGGATTTAAAGAAATTGCTTAGAAATCCTCCTCTAGTGAAGCTTCCAAAAATAAGTACTTTACATCCTATGTTGGGTGCTCTTCCATCTTCGGTTCGTGAAGCACTTGTACGCAGTACCAGGGAAATAATGAAATTACGTGGTTTGACACTCTACAAGGAAGGCGCCAAATCAAATGGTATTTGGTTAATTTCTAATGGAGTGGTGAAGGTAATAAACTCATTTCTTCAGTGTGAAGCTTACCATATAATATCAGACTGTGAAGCTGTTGAAAATTGCTGTTTTTCCAGTGGGAAAGCAAGACGATACGAAACAAGCACCCTTTTTATCCAACTTTTTCACACGGGAGCACATTGGGTCTTTATGAAGTGCTAACTGGAAGACCATACATCTGTGATGTCATCTCAGATTCTGTGGTACAATGCTTTTTCATAGAAGCTGAGAAGATAGTTTCAAGTCTCAAAATTGACCCTTCAGTGGAAGACTTCCTGTGGCAGGTATGGTCACATAAAAATTGGTTATTGTTACTGCTGCTCTTCCCTTAATTGCTTTTGATTGCTTATGACCTCTAAAGCACGGATACATGAAACTCCTTCACGTGTCGGTGTTGGACATGTATCCGACACGGATATGATCCGATTCGTTATGGATACGTGTCCATAGAGTATCCAAAAATAAAAAATAAAATAATATATTAAGATACGTATCTGAAACGTTTTGAACAAAAAATAAGATAAATATGATATGTATTTGAAACTTTTTCAACAAAAAACTAGGATAGATATGATACATTTTAATCAAAGCATCCCAATAATCAAAGAAAATACCAACTTATTTAAAGGCAAACACTAATGAAGGAAACACTAATGGAGGATAATGATTTGTAATTTCCCTTATACTTTCTACTTTGGATATTTTGATTTACACTTATAATTTTATTATATTTTTACTAATTTAGACACGTATCCCTGAACATATCGTGTAAAGAGAGAAGGATTGAAGAAGAAGGATCGAAGGAGAAGAAGAAAGAAATATTCTAGTGAGAGGTTGGAGAATCAGAAAGTAGAGAGAGAGAGAAGTGTAAAAGTGAATCTGATATTTTGTTATTATATAAACAGTAGCCTTAGCTACTTATTTATAGTTACAAAATGGAGTGACTAAATGAAGAGCTGAAACCTAACTAACTTGTAACTATCTAACTATCAGTTAGTTAGTTTCTTATAATACAACAAATTCTGTTAATGCTTATTTACTCTAATATACCCCCCTGAAGTTGAAGGCTATTTTCCTTTGTTGAATCTGTCTCATCCTTGTCTTGGAGCTGAAGCTGATTCCTCAGAGTGATGTATTGACTGTTGGGCAGGGGTTTAGTCAATATGTCAGTTGTTTGGAGTTCTGAAGGAATGTGTTTGACTATAAGAGTTTTGTTTTGTATTTTGTCTCTTACAAAATACAAATCTAACTCAATGTGTTTGGTCCTGTTATGGAGAACAGGATTATGTGACATAGCCATAGTGCTTAGATTGTCACAGTAAATAGTAGGAACATTGAAACTGATCTTGAGTTCGGTGAGCAAGGATTCAATCCACATAAGCTCTTGAGAAGCCAAAGCTAAGCTTCTGTATTCTGCTTCTGTACTGGATCTGGAGATAGTTTGTTGTTTCTTAGACCACCACGTAACTAGATTTGGTCCAAGAAATAGGCAAGCACCAAAAGTTGACTTTCTGTCATCCATGTCTGATGCCCAGTCAACATCACAGAAGGCATTTAAAGGGAGAGGATGAGTTTCTGATCCTATAGCACTGGCTTTAGCTGAAGTCATAGAGAGACCAAAGAATTTGGTTCCTTGAAGATACCTGAGAATCCTTTTTACTGCTGTCCAGTGAGACACTAAAGGTTTTTCCAAAAACTGCCACACTTTGTTGACACTATAAGAAATATCTGGTCTAGTTACAGTAGCATATTGGAGAGCTCCAACAATAGACCTATAGAAAGTAGGATCTTCAAAGTAGTTTGTGCCATGTCTAGACAGTTTACAGTTGCTAGGCATTGGAGTAATACTTGATTTAGCAGATGACAGATTAGCTTTATTAAGAAGATCTCTTATATATTTGGATTGTGAAAGAAAAAGAGAACCATCTGTTTTGTGATGTACTTCAATGCCCAAGAAGTAATCTAAATTTCCTAGTTGTTTGAGAGCAAAAGTTGTACTAAGAGCATTGATAACTTGTTTGACATGTGTAGGGGAAGACCCAGTCACTATGATATCATCAACATAGACAAGGATATATAATTGAAAGCTTGTTGAAGTGTGAATGAACAAGGAATTATCACACTTACTGACTTTAAATCCAATATTGACTAGGGTTCCTTTTAGTCTTTCAAACCACTGTCTTGGTGCTTGTTTGAGTCCATAGATTGCTTTGTTCAATCTACAAACTAGTGTTTTGTCAGAATGCTGAAAACCAACTGGTTGGTTCATGTAGACTTCTTCCTCAAGAAATCCATTTAGAAATGCATTGTTGATATCTAACTGTTCAAGTTTCCACTGAAAAGTAATAGCTAGAGTGAGGATGATTCTGATGGTGACTGGTTTCACAACAGGTGAAAAGGTTTCATTATAATCAACTCCATGTTTTTGATGAAACCCTTTTGCCACTAGTCTTGCTTTGTATTTGTTGACAGTGCCATCAGGGTTCTCTTTGACACTAAATACCCACTTGCACCCAATGGTTTGCTTGTGAGGTGGAAGAGGTACAAGAGTCCAAGTGTTTAATGCCATGAGAGCATCAAACTCAGCTTGCATAGCTTGTTTCCAAACAGGTATGCCAAGAGCTGTTTTGGCACTAGAGGGTTCAACATGAGCAAGATGAACACTAGGATAAATGGTTTTGAAAATTCCTGATTTGGATCTTGTCTGCATAGGATGAGTAGACATGTTGGGAGGTATTGTTAAAGAGGGATTGCAAGAGGCTGAACCAGAATTTGCAGCTGTAGGATCTGAGGGATTATATACAGATAACTCAGTTGCAGTAACATCAGGAGAAGAGGGTGTTGTAGTTTCTGGATGATGTGAAGGATTAGAGGCAGAAGAGATAGAAGGTCTATGTATATGTATTACTGGATGATGGTTAATTGAAGAATTATCTGGGTTGGATGAACTTGAAGTTGACTCAGGTGACTTTGCAGCAAATGGAAAGATGTGCTCATTAAAGACAACATCTTTAGAGATGTAAATTTTTCCCTCTTTAGACAGACATTTGAACCCTTTGTGATTAGGTGAGTATCCCAGAAATGTGCATTCAGAACTTCTAAAATCAAGTTTGTGTTTATTGAAAGGCCTTAGATGAGGAAAACAGGCACAACCAAAGACTCTTAAAAGAGTATAATCAGGAGAATGACCAAAGAGAAGTTGATATGGACTTTGAAGATTCAAAGTAGAGGTGGGCAGCCTATTTATTAGAAAAACAGCAGTAAGGAAAGCATGATCCCAATAGGTTTGAGGCAAATTAGCATGAGCTAATAAAGTCAGGCCAGTTTCAACAATGTGTCTGTGCTCTCTTTCCACAGAACCTTGTTGATGATGGGCATGAGGGCAAGCAATTCTATGCACAATGCCAAGAGATTTAAGAAATGTACTAAAAGGTCTAAACTCTCCTCCATAGTCACTTTGAACTGCTTTCAAAGTAACATTAAACTGAGTATGAACATACTTCAGAAAATATTGAAACACATTGAGTGTTTCAGATTTCTGTTTTAGAAGAAAGATCCAAGTTTGCTTAGTATAAGCATCCACTATGGAGAGATAATACCTAAATCCTGTAATTGAATAAACAGGAGCAGGACCCCACAAATCAACATATACCAATTGAAAAGGTGAATTATAGACATTAGTGGAAGTAGGAGAATGTAATCTATGAGATTTACCAATACAACATGAGGTGCAAAAATCATGAACAGTTTTATTCATATAAGGAACTTTAAATTGTTTCAAAACATGTCTAACAATAGCCTCATGGGCATGACCTAGCCTAGAGTGCCAAATTGAGAAGGTACTAGTACTAGAATTATTACATGAACTAGGAAATGAAGGAATCAAACTAGAACAATCAGACTTTTGTGAAACTAAAACAGAAGGAAAACAGTGACCAGGATTTTGATGAAGACCATCAAAGACATAGAGCCCTTCCTTGGTTAAAGACCCTTGGAGTAATACTTGTTTAGTAGCCTGTGATTTGACAAAACAATGGTTAGGATGAAATTCAAAGAAGCAGAAATTATCCTTAGCAAATTTTGAAACACTTAAAAGATTCTTTGTAATCGAAGGGACAAGAAGAAGATTTTTTAAGAAAAACTCAGGTGAATTAGGTAAAGATGAAGTAAAGCAAGAAGACCCAACAAAATTAATAGGAATACCAACACCATTACCCATATAGATTTGTTCATGTCCAAACTTTTCTACTGGTTCATGAATGAGAGATGAATCTGAAGTGAGATGATTTGTGGCACCTGAATCTGGATACCAAGAGACATGCTTGGTGTCTCTGTTAAGTAGCAGTGGTAGCCATAGGATAGTTGGTATACTGATGCCTTTGAGCATGAGGACCAGGACCTAGAAGTGAATCCCCAAACCGATTATTGTAGTCATGGTGATGAGAAGATCCATGATAAAAATCTCCAGTATAGTCAGGATAGAAATGGGCTGGGTACTTTTGAGGCCAATTAGAAAAGTAACCCGAAGAGTAAGGATTTGCCCTGGAGTTACGTGGCATATATGATGTCAAATGATCACCAGGTGGACTAAAACGAGGTGCTGACGTGGCATAAGGAGAAGGTGCAAAGTAGCAAGTACGAAGATCATGGCCAAACCTTTGACAGTAATCACAAAACAGAGACGAAGACCTAGAAGCAGTTCTTCCTCCTCTGAAACGATTACCACCACGACGACCTCTACTCCCACGAAAATTCCCAGTTACTCCATAACCAAACTGTATAGGTGCTTGAGGCTCAACTTTAGGAGAGTAATCAGTTACAGGAGCCATCAATGAAGGACGAGAAAACGAAGAATCACGTGAAGAAGACGAAGGAGAACAAGATGCTACATTGACAGAAAGTGCATCAAAGAGTACCTTATTTTTATTCTTCTCAAACCTTGACTCAAAGGTTAGAAGAAAAGATTACAGATTATGAAGTATTGGTGGATCAGGTTGACTTTCAACCGAAGTAATGACGGGTTGAAATTCCTCATTTAGACCATCTAAAATGTAGTCAATATGCTCCGAAGTTGAAATAGGAGTTCCAATGAACACTAACGCATCAACCAAATTCTTGATCTTGGAGAGAAATTCTGAAATTGATTGAGAACCTTGCGTAATGGATCGAAGTTGAGATCGCAACTGGCGACTGCGAGCTTTTGTTTGTGAGTTGCAAAAGGAGTCCAGTTCTTCCCATAGTTGCCAAGAATGTGTGCAACCAATGACTCTGGGTTGAAGACTTTCAGATAACGATAAGATCCATGAAAAAATGGACTGATCAGTCTCTTCCCAGCGAAGATACGCTGGATTGACATGATTTATCAACCGATCATCGTCATGCAGAAAGCGATGAGGAATTTCAGTACCCAAGACAAACCGATTCGCTCTATTTGAGGTTAGGGTTGCCATAATGAAGTGCCTCCAGACAAGGTAATTTTTCTCCGTCAATTTCATCGAAGGAGCAGGTAGAACAAGTGGTGACGAGACTGCTTGAAGAGGTTCAGCGGCGGAAGGTGAAAGTGGAGAAGAAGGACAGGTCTCGGTGTTCGTTGTTGTTGCCATCGCAACGGCGTGATACCATGTAAAGAGAGAAGGATTGAAGAAGAAGGATCGAAGGAGAAGAAGAAAGAAATATTCTAGTGAGAGGTTGGAGAATCAGAAAGTAGAGAGAGAGAGAAGTGTAAAAGTGAATCTGATATTTTGTTATTATATAAACAGTAGCCTTAGCTACTTATTTATAGTTACAAAATGGAGTGACTAAATGAAGAGCTGAAACCTAACTAACTTGTAACTATCTAACTATCAGTTAGTTAGTTTCTTATAATACAACAAATTCTGTTAATGCTTATTTACTCTAATATATCGTATCCTATATTTTAGAAAAAATACGTATCGGCATATTGTATCCGATACACGTATTCGTATCTGTGCTTCGTAGCTTATGACGGTATTCTGAATTTCCAGCTTACACAGTCTATGAATTTCATAAGTCTTTGCAGATGAGTGAGGATTATGTTTTTTTTTCCGAAAATTCATCATTAAGATATCATGTTTGTTGAGTATATCTTAGTTCATAAAAAAGTATGTCTTGCTGTGTATGTTAAAAATTATAATGAATATGTTTCTGTTTGCACTAATTTTATTATGATTTGCAGGAAAGTGCTATTTTTCTTTCCAAACTGTTGCTACCCCAGATATTTGAGAAACTGGCCATGCAAGATTTAAGGGCTCTTGTCGCTGAGCGATCGGTAATGGCCATATACATAAGAGGAGAAACAATAGAAATCCCTCGTCATTCAGTTGCCTTTTTATTAGAAGGATATGTCAAAACTCAAGGTATTCAAGAGTTGGTAACATCACCAGCAGCTCTGCTTCCTTCACATGGGAATCTAAGCTTCCAAAATTTGATGGTCTCAGGTATTCGAAATTAATATATGTTAATATGTTTCCCTGTCGGATATATTTTTCACCGAGTTAGCATTATGAATGCTGGTTAGGGAGCAATAGATTGTATATGGAGATTTGGGGAATAGTAGGGCACAAAGCGGAATTTAAGCATCAGCCTGTATAAGGAAACTAAGTTTGTCTAAGAATATAAAAAATTTCATTCTTACTTTTCTACTCTTTTTTTGTCATAGTTAACAATATCTTCCCTTCACTTAAGTGTGCTGCTTATTGATGATAATTATTTAGCTTTTAATGTTTTGGGAGAAAAAGGGACTTCATTGAGAACATTTAGGCGATAGTTTAAGATTTCCATTTTTATAAAGTTAGTAGTTAACCTTCAAATTCTCTGCGCTTTTTGACTACTCTTAACCACTTTCCCATAGAAACTGCGATACCGTGTCAAGGACTAACTCTTCTAAAAGCTTAAGCTGGATGGAAGTCCTTGAATTTTAAGAGAAGAACTGCTACGGAATATAATAGTTTAGCTTAATGCATAAGCTAAGCAGTTGCGTAGGGACAGAATTAGCATATATAGGAAGAGAATAGAGTTTAGAAAGTTAGTTTTTGGGTACTTGGAATGTGGCATAAGGGACTCTCTCAGAAATTATAATTCACCTCTTTTCAGAAATAATACATTCTTGTTTAGTATCTCATTGATAATGAACCATTCTTTCTTCTCGTGTTCAATATCTAACTAAGGCAGTTACACAAATTTGTAACTGCCACTGCTTCTATTATGTAGCTGCATAAGCCTAATCATATGTGTATAATTTTCCAAAATAGAAATAAAAGAATACAGTTCAGTTCTCTGATTTTATCTCTGGTTACCACACTCCATTTTTATTTTTATTTTGGGTTCAATGGTCATATAGTAAATTGGAAGTAATTCAGATTATATTGACACATCTTTACATTTCAATTACCCCAGGTTCTAAGGAATCTAGTTTTTCTCATCAAGGATCTTCTTATCTAGTTGAAACTAGAGCAAGGGTAATCATATTTGACATTGCAGCATTTGAGGCTGATGCTGCTCTTCCTAGAAGGTCAAGTTCAATGTTACCACATGCCATGGATCATTCCCACAGAAGTTTAGGTAGACAACATAGTACTCTTATGAGTTGGCCTGAACACTTCTACACGCATGAACACCCTAAGCAGAACTCCGAAGGTATTCGGCAACATTCCAATAGTTTGTCTACGAGGGCAATGCAGCTTAGCATTTACGGGACCATGGTATGTCAGTAAATGCAGATGTTAGCTTCATCATTTTTTTTATTCCGTTTTTTCAATTTCATGAGTTCAACATTTATAAATTTCTGACAGGGTTTTCAAAGGAGAATCCACCTTCTCCTTTTTATTTTTCATGTCTAAATTTATCCCAAAAGCCGTATTTGACTATCTTCACTATTTATTTGACTATCTTCACTATTTATGGTCTAGCGGAGATCATAAATTTGACAAGTGAAATCACCTAAAATTCGTGATTTGTTGTCGTAATTTGAGTTGTTTATTTGGGGTGAGCGTGGGACGGGTCAATGTTTGTCCTTACCCGACCCTAAATGTTAGTCGGACCATTTTTATGAACCCTGACCCGTAGTGAACCCGACCCTAGACCCATAGTCAACCCGACCCTAAATATTCATAGGGTCCACCTTTAAACTCGAACCCTAGACCCAATTAAATATAACATATAATCATTTTAGATAAAGTCTTCTAAATATTATTCATTATTGTGAATATGTAGATTGACATATAAAATAATACATGTATATGATGAAAAAATTAGGGAATCAATGATATTTTCAACCAAAAAGGTATCATTACTATGTACACGTTTAAACAGAGACACATACAAACATCATGAGTGAGTGATTGGGTCGGGACGGGTCATGCTTGGTCCCTACCCGACCCTAAATATTGATCGGGTCTAGTTTTTAACCTGAACCCGGCCTTAGACTCGATGAGACCCAACCGTATTTAGACCCGATCATGTCTTACATTCTGCCCCTTCTAGAATGATAGCCTGATAATCAATTCACCAGAAGTTATTTATAACAATGTGTGTCTACATTCTACATCAACCTTCATTTGATTTTATTTTTCCGTTCATTCTTCTTACTTTCAAGGTGGGCATTCGTCACCGGAGCAGAGGTTCATCAAGCAAACGTGCCAAGCCACCTCTTAGTTTGTCATATCCAACCATTGCGTCGCGTCATGACCGTCCACTTGTTTCAGTCAAATCAGAAGGAGCTTCAACTGCCAAGAATGTTAATGATGTAAGGACGTTCACAAGAGTTGTTACAAATCCCCCTTTAGAAAGCACAGAACAAAGGATACAACATGATGAAGAGGATTCAAGTGATGATTCTGCTGTTGAAGAAGATATTATTGTGAGGATTGATTCCCCAAGTGGGCTATCTTTCCACCCCTCATCTTGAGGTAGAAGAGGTGGGAAATCAGTTGCGAAAATTATTCTCTTTCGATGTGTGGAGATAATTGTGATATGTTTTGTCTTGTTGCTTCTATTGTAATGATAGACATATTTGTATTAAAAGAAAATTATATAGGTTGATGGAGTTGGATTCTGCTAGTTGAGTTAACCTTGTCTTGTAAAAATAAACATATTTGTAATAAAAGAAAATTATCTAGCGTGATGTAGTTTGATTCTGCAGTTGAGTAAACCTTTATTATCAATCACATCTTGGATAAATGTCTTCAAGAATTTCACGTTATTATCAGTTTAGTAGTATTAGTAAATAATTCAAACAGTATTTTCACGTTACTTCCACATTTTACTTCTTAACTTCAAGAATTTGATAAATGTCTCACTTCGGATTAATAAATGAAAATGAGCAAGCAGCAACAATTCAAACACCTGCAATAAATACAACTCAAACATCGTATTTGGCATTATAAACAAATAAAGAGTGTCACACTGACTTAGGGATGGCAATGAAAACCGAACTCGTGGGTACCTGCCTGAACCCAACCCAAATATAATGGGGAAAACCCGATGTGAATTAGTTCGGGTTCGGGTTTTACCCGAGTTCAAATTTCAGGTTCGGGTTTGGTGTTAATAATATAAAACCCGAACCCGCCCCGAACCCGATTAATATATATATAAAACTATAAAATTACATATAAATACATACATAAAAGCTATATATATATATATATATAAATTTCATATATATATATATATATATAAGCTATACATATATAAATTTCATACACATATATATATAAATTATATATATAAAAATATATGTTTTTCGGGTTCGGGTTACCCGAAATCCGACAGGTTCGGGGATGGTATCATTGTTTCCACCGCTTAATTCGGGTTCGAGTTTGGGTAAGCACAAACCCGACTCCGACCCACCCCGTTGCCATTCATACACTGGCTTTTAGATTGAGTAGTAGAAAATCAGATTATAAACCTTCTTACATTAGAAGAAGGATGTCTACTTGTATAATAATAAAAAAGACAAGGGATCCATTTACTCTAAGAGTAAGTTTTTTAACTTACTCCACATCTTAACCATTAATTCTAGGGAAATCCAATGGTTTAGATCTATTAACTAATTCAAACTATTGAATTTCCCTAGAATTGATGGTTAAAATGTGGAGTAAGTTTAAAAAACTTACTCTTGGAGTAAGTGAATCCCCTCCTTAATCAAAATACCACTCTACAATATACACATAACTTGTTTACTTTGGATCTCTTTTCTTCTCATGAAAAACATTAAACATTCCCTTCTGAGTTGTGGTTTGCTTTTATCTAGATTTTCTCTTAAAAACTCGTGGTTTAGAGTTTGTCTTTGAAAATGATGATGATTAGTAGTTGATTCATGAAAACCCCAAAACCCAAAACGAAAATAGTGGTGAAAGGGGGTGAAACGTTAGGTTAGGAATGTGGTTTATGGGTTTAAAGTTGAGTAAAAAGTGCATGTGTATGATTTACATGCTTGAAATTCCTAATGGGGATGATTTTGAAAACCATTGAAATATGAACATCTTTTATGGTTGAAATATGTAATATGAGTTGTTTATGTGATATTGTGAATAAATGATTGATTATTGTTGTTGTGTGATGGAAATGAGGAAAGATCCTAAGGTTAGAGGAGGTGAAGGAGGGACTTGCAAAGTTACCAAAAACCAACCCTCACCAAGGTAAAGAGAAGCATTATACTTGTATATTTTGTTAAAGAATAGTGTGGATTTTCTGGATACTTATGGACGATAAATGAAATAAATGTAAAACCTATTTTGGCTCCCCTAAGCGGTGTAGCAAAACTTTGGCTCAAGTTATGTAACATACTTTGGCTCAAGTTATGTAGCGATACTTTGGCTCAAGTTATGTAGCGATACTTTGACTCAAGTTATGTAGCGAT
This sequence comes from Lupinus albus, assembly GCA_009771035.1. Taxonomy (NCBI): domain Eukaryota; kingdom Viridiplantae; phylum Streptophyta; class Magnoliopsida; order Fabales; family Fabaceae; genus Lupinus; species Lupinus albus. The sequence continues at coordinate 6,594,866 of CM020011.1, forward strand.
ACTTTGACTCAAGTTATGTAGCATTCTTTGGCTCAAGTTATATAGCAAACTTTGGCTCAAGTTATGTAGCGATACTTTGGGTCAAGTTATCTAGCGAAACTTTGACTCAAGCTATGTAGCGATACTTTGGCTCAAGTTATGTAGCGATACTTTGGGTCAAGTTATGTAGCATACTTTGGTTCAAGTTATGTAGCGATACTTTGGCTCAAGTTATGTAGCATACTTTGGCCCAAATTATGTAGCATGGTTATACAAATAGTGGGTTATGGTAAATGTCAATAAAGGTAAACAAATGATCATATGGATGATATTAATGTTTGAGTTGGGTAAAATGCTTATGGTAAGGTATGGAAAGTGAAAGTGTGGTGAATGTAAAGGAGGTTATTTATATGGATTTACTTTATGTGTAATGATTTAATTATTTGTCTAACCTTGTTTAATATGTGGATTATCTTATACTGATATTTATTGAGTTTAATGTCTTATTCCATTGTGTTTTTGTGTATTTGCCTATGATAATCCCATTGCAGGTAAACTGATGATTTAAGGACACATTGGCTAGTTGTCTTAGGAGCTTTAGTGGCCGTAATCTTATAACTTCAATATTCGTGTACTAATTGACTGATTGTTGACGATTAGTGTACTCAGGGATATTTAACTATGTAAATCCTAATTTAACATAGGATGAAACTTATTTATAATATGGATATGTATTATGATTTTCTGCCATTGGATGTGGTAAATTTATGAAAATGTAAATGAATGTTTAGTCATGTAAATGAAATAGATGAATTGAAGTTTATAGAAATTTTGATATATGGTATATTTGAGAAACTATGTATAATTGAATTAAAAATAAACGATAATTTTTAGGGTGAAAATTTGGGTCCTTACAATTCACTCATTTACTCAATTATCAATTCATTTATACATTCTGTAATATAATGTTTATTGATTGGCTTATGCATTCATTCACTCATTCATTCAATTATTAAAATCATCATTGATTGATTTATCATTCATTCACTCATTCACTCATTCATTAAATTATCCATTTATTTATGCGTTCAAGAATAATAATCTTCAGCGATTGACTTATGCATTCATTCACTGCATTCAAAAATAAAAAACTCCATTGATTGAGTTAAGCATTCAAAAATAAAAATTATTCATTGATTGATTTATGCATTCATTCATGCATTCAAAAGGAAATATCTCCATTGATTGACTTACACATTCATTGAGACATTCAAAAATAAACTTCTTCACTCATTAGCTTATGCATTTACTCAAAAAGAAAACACATTATTCATACATACATCAACTTATTCATCCAACATACATGCATACATTATTCATATATTCTTCTACTTATTTATACATTCATTTATGCACACATGCATTTAAAAAAGAAAAAATACATTATGCATTATTCTACTTATTTATATATTCATTCATTCACTCATGCATGAAAAGAATATAAGTCAAACATTCATTCATTCACGTAAAAAAATTTATAACTTAAACATTTATTCACTAATTCATTCATGAAGAAAAATTCACCATTCACTGTCTTACACTCTCATGCTTGCATAAAAAAATAAAAAATATATCATTCATAAATACATATTCTCACGTTCATTTTACATACATTTATCAAAAATAAATAAATCATTCAAACATTTTATCTTATACATTATTATATCATATATTTTATCTCATATCTCACCACATCATTACATTCATTGTAAAAAACCTTCACATCTCATCATAAAAAGTAAAAAAAAACATTATGTACATCTTCATATAGGCTTCATGCGTTCAAAATTATATACATCATAAACTGCATTTTCTAAAAGTCTCATACACTAAAAAGTAAAATCACATGCGTTACTTGACAACATCACATGCATTCTTATGCATCAAAAATTGCATTCTCGTGTTATTCATACATCCCAAATAAATCAAATGCAACCTCATATGCACATCATGCATTTTAAAGTAGTATGAGCTCAAGGCTAGCATACTCTCATTCTATGCACCATTTTGAGTAATAGGTTACATTTCAATCACTATAACATGATAAAAAAATAAAATAAAAATGTTTCACTTCATGTTTATCATGCATCAATAAAAATAATTATTTTCATTCATTTTTTACTTTCTCTAACGCTTGAAAAACATTGTTGAATATAACCTTATATTCTATTGCGCTCACAGAGACAGTGCCTGAAAGCAGTGTTGAACGACAATTTTAAGCGATGTTATTTTGTTATTCTGGTGTAGTAGTAGGAACAAATTACTTCTCATGTTTACTTTAATGCCAATGTGATCAATAAGTATAGTAGGGAATCGAGGGATGCTCTGAATGTTTCGATTATAGGTAAGAGACTAGGCTTTAAGAATATGCGGGAGAGATTTAGAATTGCATGGAAATTGACAAGTGATTTTGAACTGCTGGATATTGACAATGGTTATTTTATGGCCAAGTATGATCTCTTGGTTAATAGAGATAAAGTTCTACAAGGAAGGCCATGGGTGATTTTTTATCACTATGTGGCCATCACCAATTGGACTCCTTAGTTTGATTTCACTACAACTACTATATCTAAAACCACGGTTTGGATTCGATTAAAAGGTCTGAATTTACTTTTCTATGACAAATGTTTCCTATTTCCCATTGTTTTAGTCTTTGGTCGTCCAATCAAGATTGATCAGAACACACTGAAATTTGCAAGAGGTCGCTTCACATGTGTTTGTGTGGAATAGATTGAGAATGTAAGCATGCATCATCACATTAGGGAGAGATGAAAATGCAGCATGCATCATTATATTGTTTTGGTGAAGGCAAAGAGAAGACAAGGATAAGACAAAGCAAGCTTGAAGACATGTGCAACTCAACAAACAATAAGGTCAAGACTCAACATCATTCAAGTAGACTTAGGCTAAGAGCTTTATACTTATAGAGTCTATGTTTGATTGGGTAGAGTCTGTTGGGTTACCACAGGCTATAGCAACACCTAAAGGGGGGGGGGGGGGGTGAATAAGTGTAAGTGGACCACTATGACCGCTTTTTCTGATGCACAATGAAAGTGGAAAAAGTAAGCTGTTTAATCGATTCATTAGAGTGGTAGTCGATTATTGACAAATACAATTAATCGATTAACTACAAGTGGAATCGATTATCCTGTACAAAAAAACTCAGAACCAAAAACAATTATTCCTTGATTTACAAGTAAAGAAGAACCCAAAACTCAATATAGCAAAATTGCTAACTGAGACTTATCAATGATATACAAAAAACAATAAGTAATCACAATATATGTTGAGGAATTTCTTTAAGCACACAAAGTATATTAAATGATTGAATTGTAAAGAGATAGGGATAAGAAGATTGAGAGTATGAGATTTTATCCTGGTTCGTTTGCTTGTCCACGTGCAAGCTACATCGAGGTCTCCCCTTTCCGATCTCAGAAGATTTTCTTCACTATATGGAAATAATGTTTACAAACAAACTTCCAAATACACAAGTCTTTCTCTCTTGGAACCCGAGTCACTAAGCTAAGCTTGACCATTTCCCTCAACTTCTAATGGCTATCCTCACCACTTCTAACGGCTGTCAACTCACTTCTAACTCGTTACCAAGATACTTGCAAATGAAGACTATATCAACTAACCGCAACTAGTGATATTCTCACACTTTGTCTAACACTAGAGAATACAACCTCTTCTTACAAAATAAACAAAATCTTGAATGTAAAGCAACCAAAACAATATGCTTATGTCATAGAGATGATTCCTAAAGACTATGTACATGAGTATGCAATGGTTTGTAAAAACTAGATTTTGATGCACTCAATGAAATGGTAAAAACACTTAAGACCTTTTTCCCTAAAACCAACTCAATAAAATTTCTGAAAAAGTTTTTCTATGACAACACAATTCGCTCAGAGAATCTTGATTAGATTTGAAAATTTTGCAATGTTACTTATGAGTAAAGAGAGCATTTTTAATGTTTGTTTTAAATGATTTTTTATAAAAACATTATTCGAATAGTGAAGAAAATCTTCTGGGATCAGAAGGGGAAGCCTGGATGTAGTTTTCAAGTGGACCCAAAAACGAACCAGGATAAAATCATCGTCTCAATTTTCTTTATCCCTTATCTCTTTTCAACCAATTTATGCTTTACTTCTTTAGATTAATTTACTTACGGAGTTTAGTGCATGTTCTGTTTCTATTAAATATATTGGCATTATTCTTTGAGTAGATTGCATATGTAGTTTGTTAAAAACGCGATATCTTTTCACGCAAGAAAACTATTTTTCAAAGATCACAATAGTCAGGTTAATCGATTAAACCTGTTGTTAATCGATTAATCACATCATGAGTTAATCGATTAAGAGAACATATAATCGATTAAACAATGAATTTTTCAGAATATCTTATTTTCCAGAAAAAGTGTTAATTGCTTCCGCTCGCACCTATTTACCCCTCCAAGTGTCATTTGTTTTGTGGTATACCCAACAAGTGGTATGAGAGTTAGTACGTGAGTGCTAGCTTAACCGCTTAAATCGTTGATCCTAGGAAAATAGTACCATGGGCTCCACTAACCCTTTCGGCCGCGATCACACATCCATCAATGACCATCCGATTTTCAGTGGCAAGGGGTATGCCTAATGGAAGATTAGAATTGGAATATTCATAGAGGCTATTGATATGGATATTTGGGATGTCGTATAAGATGGACCTCATATTCCACTATTCACGGTGAAACCAAAAAGAAAAAAGAAGTCTTTTGACCAAATAGGAAAAGAGGAAAGTGCATCTTGATTTGAAAGCTAAAAATATTATTAATTCTGCACTTTCATATGATGAGTTCTTTAGGGTTTCTCAATGCTTGAGTGCCAAGGAAATGTAAGATAATTTACAAGTAACCCATGAGGGCACTAGTGAGATCAAGCAAGCTAGATTAAATGCATTATCACATGACTATGAGTTATTTCGCATGTTTCCACATGAATCTATAAGTGATATGCAAAAGCGATTTACTCACATTGTTAACCATCTTGTTGCATTAGATAAAGTGTTTTCTATTGGTGAATTGACTAATAATGTTTTGAGATGTCTATATAGGAAATGGAAACCAAAAGTGACGATAATAATGGAATCAAAAGATGCTGATTCTATGTTGTAATGACCCAAATTCTATCATTGAAATTTTTTCATTTATTTTAAGCCTTTCATGTATACATTCAGCATCCTACTTTAATCCCTCATTAATCATTCCGTGAAACCACCTTTTAATCTATTATATTATCATACATTTCACATTGCAGAAAAACATAATTCATTCAATTTATCCTTCGTAACTACTGCATACAACTAGTTATATGTTTCCAAGAATCATAATGCCCATAATTACACATCTCCAATGTTACCATAAACAAAATTACATTCATCCCAAAATATTGTCTAGTCAACCACAATACCAAAGTAAAGATAAAGAAATCCAAGTTAAGAAACACATAGAATTCCTAAGTGAGCCTTCTCTTCCAATCCTTTGTTTACCTACAATGGAATTATCATAAACAACACACAAAAACAAGGGAGTAAGTCATTAGTTCAAGACTAACATTACATGATAATCCACATTTTAAATACGATTAAGCATTGAGATAAATTATAACCACAAACACGTAAATATAAACATTCATATCTTCTTTCTTTCATTTCCATGTTATTCATATTCACCCTATAGTATATATATATATATATATTATATTATATATTCTATAGCATGCATATTCTTTTTATCCAAATATACTTATCTCTCATCATTCATATTCACCCTATAGTATATATCCCATAATATATATTCTATAGCATGCATATTACTTTCATTCCAAACATACTAATTTATCATCATTCATATTCACCCTATAGTATATATATCCCATAATATATATTCTATAGCATGCATATTACTTTCAACAGAACATATTCATTTCCCATTAGTCATATTCACCCTTAATCATATTCACCGAGTTTTCCCCACAAAGATAATCCTCTACCACATTGGGTAGGTCTAATTAATTCTCCATACCACATCAGAGAGGTCTAGTTTGTTCTCCATACCACATCGGGCAGGTCTAGTTAATTATTCATACCACATCGGGCAGGTCTAGTTCATTCTCCATACCACATCGGGCAGGTCTAGTTAATTATCCATACCACATAATCCACTACCACTCCGGGTAGGACAACCACATTAATCCACTACCACCCCGGGTAGGACAACAATAATAATCTACTACCACTTCGGGTAGATAACAACAATAAACCACTACCACTTCGGGTAGGGTAACACTAATAATTCACTACCACTTCGGGTAGGGTAACACAAATAATTCACTACCACTTCGGGTAGGGTAACAATAGTATTCTTACAAACATATTACCTCTTTCACATACCTCATTCACATCGGCTCATATGAGTTAGAAATACTTATCCCTTACCCTGGTGAGCGTTGGGGTCGGTTCCGAGTAACTTTAAAAGTCTCCTCCGTGATTTCCTCCAACCTTAGGATCTTTCCTCATTCCCACCAATAACAACAATGTCAGTCATTTATTCAAAATAACACATAAACGACTCGTATTTCATCATCAAACATACAAGAGATTCACATATTTTCAAGGTTTCCAAAACTACTTCAATACAAGTTTCCAAACATCTAAACATACATGTTCATCTCATATATAAAGCACAAACTCATCTTCCACATTTAACATTTCATCCATTTCCCTTTTTACTCATATCCTCATTTTGGGGGTTTTTGGGGGTTTTCATGAATAACCCACAAAACCTTTCCATTCATCAAATACCAACTCTAAACCAAGAGTTTACAAGAGAAAAACAACATAAAACGAACCATAACTCTAAAGGAAGAGTTTCCATGGTTTCTCATACTTTGAGAAGAAATCCATACACCCAAAAACGAGTTTGAAAGTGAGAAAGAGAGTTAGAATTAAGAGATTTACCTCTTCTCAAGCTTCTAGATGATTCCCACGAGTTCTTGCTCTCAAAATCACCTTCTCCTCTCTTCTCTTTTAATTTCTAACCTTAAAATGTGTTTGGGGTTTCAATCTTAAAGTGAAATCGTCGGGTTCTCGCTCAAGCGAGCCTATTCTCGCTTAGGCGAGAAAATCCCGCCTTTTTAAAATTTCAGATCTGATGCTCTCGCTCAAGCGAGGATCCTCTCGCTCAGGCTAGGATCTTACAGCCTCGACAGGTCCTGAATGCCACTTTTCTCGCCCAGGCGAGACCACTCTCGCTCAAGCGAGGCAATTCTCGCTCAAGCGAGAATCCTTCAGTATAGCCCAGGATTCACCCTCCCAGGTGAGCCTCTCTCGCTCAGGCGTCAATTCTCTCGCTCAAGCGAGACTCCCAGGACTGATACTATAATTTAATGACTTTAAAATCTAGGGTGTCACAATCCTCCCCCCCCCTTATAGGAATTTTCGTCCCAAATTTTTTATTAGGCCACTCTCGGAAAATAATATCATCACCTAGTCTTTCGGTATAAGATATACTCAATCAAATTCATACTCGATCATCTAATCCATTAAGACTACTTAAACGACCACTAAGGGCACACACCACTAAACCGTGATATCACAAGGCCAATCCATGGACAATCTCCTCAAGGTCCACATACTAAGTTTCCAATCTCGAACAACTCGAACAACCAAGAGAATGAAACTCTAACAATCCTCACAAACGCTGATAATTCTCAATAGCACTTCCGAAACCAAGGAAATGGGGAACTCCTTACCCCTAATCTACCACAATACATCATCTAACATCCAACATGCACTAGCTAGTTTCACCTCCACTCAAGGAAATAGAATAAATTCATTCCACTCATTAAACAAAACCACGATTTTGCCCAAAATTTACCTTAGTATTCCCAACATTGCATGCACTACCACATAGAATCCAGGTAGTCACTCAACAACAACATCTAAACAACTAAGACTTTTAGAGTCTCTCCCCTCGTACACAATCAAACTATCCAGTAATGATCCAATTACGTCAAACATTTCCGCTATCCTACCTTACAATAGAAAGAAATTACCGATCCCTCATTTGGGCACACAAACCATTGATTCATCCAAAACTAGGTACCCTGTTACCAATCGATAAGTGCAAATTTACAAACACTCAGTCCCCTAACATACGTTAGAAATGAATACCTCAATTACGCTAGCAAATGTAAATTTAGTATTCCACTTGTAGCACGTCTAGAAACACATGGTCATAATCGTACCACCAAATTTTTAACAACATATTTGTCAAGATACGGTTGCCAACATTTTGGAATTCTCCAACATGATACTAAATCAATGTTTAGCCACAAGCTACTTTTCACCCAAGAATGATTTTCTAAAAATGGTTTGAACACACGATTTATGGCAATCATGTCGTAAAAACAAGGTTTACTTAATCATTTCATCATAACTCAACACCCTTTCTCTCATGCGATTACACTACAATCATGCATAGCATTTACCGACGCACATGACACAAAACTAACTTTTGTCGGTACAACATTCAAAGGAGATAATTGGTGTGTACCACCAATGTATCGTGCATTGCCAATGTTCTACTGCAAAAGGACCGATCATCATAGACCAAAAGTTTCACGTCTATTCAAATGCATTCATCACATTGATGGGGTAAGTAACTTAACTAGCCTCCTTCCTTAACTGGCAATATAAGTTTTACCCCTTAGCATACTTATACATATCAATGCAAACTAAATCCTAAATCCTCACTAAGATACTCAACAAGAATCTTTCACATCAACAATTATCACATAGTTAGGTATAACACGATTTGCTAACCGTCAGTCCATCGCCAGGATTAAATCCAGCTGGGACATCATTGAGCGTATCAAAACTATGGTAAAGGTTCTACCATTTACCCCAACCGTACACTGAGACACCAATATCGATACCCACCACCGGTACACTGAGTGGGGTGGATACAACTAAGTCGAAAACAACGACTCTGTGTACAATCTCAGTTGGTTAACACATTCAACAAATATAAGAAGTGTGTCGCTCCCGATTTAAACAACATTAAAAAAGAATACCTGTCACCATGCAATTACCTCTAACTGGATCATCAACACCTGATGTTCATGCGCCACTCGGGGTAACTACCCGACCATGGTCCCTTGCCCTCTCAGCATGAATGACATTAAGTCTCCGATCTAGCTTGGGACAAAACGTTTTAATGTGCCCCAACTCCTTGCAGTGGAAACATCCATTTCCCGATCTCGGGCATGTGCTCCCATAGTGGAGTCTGCCACATTTGTTGCACATGGGAGTAGAAACCACTCCGATAGGAACGGTAAGTGGTCTCAACCTTTGGAAATTTCGGTCACGATGTCCAATAGGTGCCGCATAAGGTTTCCGGTCATCTTCCACTCTCTCTTTACCTCTCCCCTGCATATGGTTGCGTTGAGGTCCATAGTTCCAGGGAGAAATTGATTTTGGCGTCGCCACCTCAGCCACCTTCAGGTTATCCTAGTACATCCTACACTTGTTGACCAAAGTAGCAAAATCAACAATCTCCTGATGTCCGAACATTCTTTTCAGCTAGGGCCGTAAGCCCAATTCAAATTTAGAACACTTGGACCGTCCGTCCACTTCCAACTCAGAGTAGGGACAAAACCGAGCCAATTCCTCGAATTTAGCCGCATATTCCCCCACCGACATATCTCCCTGTTCCAACTTCAAGAACTCCATTTCCTTCTTCCTCTTTAGATCAGTAGGGAAGTATTTATGAGGGAATTTCGCCTTGAATGTACTCCAGGAAATCAATTGTCCTCCCGTCTCCATTTGGCGTCGAGTAAACTCCCACTAGTTCCCAGCCTCCGTCACTAGCATATAAGTAGCATAGGCCAACTTTTGAGCCTCCAAACAGTTCATGGCCCTGAAGATCCGCTCCATTCCCTGAATCCACTCAATGGCAGCATCAGGAGCAAATCCCCCGTGGAACTGACTGGGGTTCCTCCTGAAAAACTCATCCAGACCTCGGTACTCTGCCAATTCGGGTGGGACTAGGGGTTGCGAACTCGGACTTGGTGCAGGGTTCTGATTCAGATTATGCAAGTTCTCGTTCATCTGTTGTAGTGCAGCTACCATCTTAACCAACAAATCATTTGGAACGTTCTAACTCGTTCCTCTTCCAGCCATCTCTTAACCTGCGCTCATTGATAGTCAGTACACTAATTTAACTCAAACAAGTCAGGTTATCACATAGTCTCATAGCACATTACATGTCACTACACCAAGGCTACATGCTTTAAACATTCAATTCACACAATCTAAACTAGTCAAATCATAAACATGTTACAAAGAAGCAAGTAAGGCCATACCCTAGGGCGCAAAATTAACTATGCTCTGATACCATATTGTAATGACCCAAATTCTACCCTTGAAAATTTTTCATTTATTTTAAGCCTTTCATGCATACATTCATCATCCTACTTTAATCCCTCATTAATCATTTCGTGAAACCACCTTTTAATCTATTATATTATCATACATTTCACGTTGCAGAAAAACATAATTCATTCAATTTATCCTTAGTAACTATCGCATACAACGAGTTATGAGTTTCCAAGAATCATAATGCCCATAACTACACATCTCCAGTGTTACCATAAACAGAATTACATTCATCCCAAAATATTGTCTAGTCAACCACAATACCAAAGTAAAGATAAAGAAATCCAAGTTAAGAAACACATAGAATTCCTTAGTGAGCCTTCTCCTCCAATCCTTTGTTTACCTACAATGGAATTATCATAAACAACACACAAAAACAAGGGAGTAAGTCATTAGTTCAAGACTAACATTACATGATAATCCACATTTTAAATACGATTAAGCATTGAGATAAATTATAACCACAAACACGTAAATATAAACATTCATATATTCTTTATTTCATTTCCATGTTATTCATATTCACCCTATAGTATATATATATATATATATATATATATATTTCATAATATATATTCTATAGCATGCATATTCTTTTTATCCAAATATACTCATCTCTCATCATTCATATTCACCCCATAATATATATTCTATAGCATGCATATTACTTTCACTCCAAACATACTAATTTCTCATCATTCATATTCACCCTATAGTATATATATCCCAGGCGAGACAACTCTCGCTGAGGCGAGACCACTCTCGCTCAAGCGAGGCAATTCTCGCTCAAGCGGACAAACGGACAAGAACATACAAAGAATCTCCGTCAAAGCTATAATTCACATTCAATAAGTGAGAACTGATCATGAAGAGTTTGATTCCGACATCGATGATGAAACTATATCTCTCCTTGTCAACAAATTCAGAAAGTTCTTAAGAAATAAGGGAGCATTCATAATGTTTCACAAATAAGATGCAAAATATTGAACCAAGAAGAGTAAGTATCCATGAGTGTGGGAAAGTAGGCCACATGAAATACACATGTCCCACTTATCTGAAGAGGATTGAGCATAACGATAAGAAAAACTTTCGGGACATTAAAACTAAGGAGACCTATATCATTTGGGATGAACCCGAAGAGGATACTACATCAACAAGCACCTCAGAAGATGAGCTTAATGGCTCAAAATATGAATTCTTGCCAAGAAAGTGAGCAAGATGAGTCTAGTGAGGTAAAATCTTCCGATTCTAGTTCTAATTTCGATAATTCCCCCACATATGATATACTTTATGGTGTATATGTTGAAATGCATGAAGAACTTAAAAAGTTAGCCAAAAACTATTTGGATAAGAAAATGTTAATTCTTGAGCATGAAAAGAAAATTTGTGAATTGAAATCTTTTATTGATGAGTTGAAACTTGAGAATGAAACCTTGGATCTTATATATGTTAACTCCTCATGTGATTGTACTACTAAATGAATTGAGACTTCTACATGTGAAAATTGCAAAGTTTTAGATGTTGAAAATTTTGTTTTGATGAATAAAATAACAAAGTTCAAATATAGCAGTCACAACTTAAACAATCTACTTGCGGCATCTAGAAATGTAGGTAACTGATCTGGTCTATGTTACATGCATGCTAAGAAATCAAATTCAAATATGAAACAAGTAGTTTATGCAAATATGTCGCATCAAAAATTGCCTACTTGCTTTTATTGTGGCTTACATGGACATGCTTCTATTTCTTGCAATGTTAGAATGTATGGTATACCTAGTGGACAATATATATGGATTAGAAAGGGACAAGATCCCTTGGTTACTAACAAGAAGGGACCCAACATAATTTGGGTACCCAAGACATGCAGGTAAGCTTGTTTTGCAGGTGTGCCTAAGGACATATGAACATCAAATCATACCTGGACAACAGATGTTGTAGGCACATGATAGGTGAGAAGATCAAGCTTCATTGACCTATTACCTAAGGAAATGAAAAAGTCATATATGGACAAAATTGATAAATGTAAATGCTTAAAGTTAGAAATTTTGTGCTTCAAAGATAATAAGGTATTCTTTCTAACTCACAGTGTTACATTTTTTTAAGTGACATAGTGGTATCATAATTTCCAGAAATTATTATAAATTGAAATCACCGAGGCCTATGTTTTCTCTTGTAAAACCCCCTAAAAATATTTTATAAGGCCAAAATCATTTTCTAGGATATGCTAATCATGAAAATGTACAACATGTCAAATCTTATGTTAAGAGCAATGACCAATGTTTTTGAAAATTCTGTTCAATCTTTATATTTGATAAGTCATCTCTAAAAGAGGAGAGGAAATGTATTTGTATCATTTATTTAGATATTGTGATAGTTTAGGATTATCTAGGAATCTAGCATATATGCAAACATCTAGCATTAATATCATTATAGGCTATGTGAACCTAGAATGGAAGTCTCACAAAGTCTAAAATTGAATATAACTAAAATGAGACTTGCATACATTCATACTGTTAGGGTACCGCAAATCAGAGTTTACACCTAGGGGGGTGAATAGGTGAGCGCAGACAAGTATTCCCGCTTTTCCGAAATAACACATGAGAAATTACAGAGAGTTGAATTAATCGATTAAACAAAAAAATAATCGATTAACGATTTAAAAAAAAAATCGATTAACAACAGAGATAATCAATTATATCAATCAGAAAAACTTAGAACATATTTCTTCACAAGGTTTCTTAATCCACAAGCAATTACGTATCAAGAAATGCTACAACAGTTAAAGAATATATATCTTATCAGTTTTAACAGATTCTTGATGCAAATTACTAAAACAAAAATGTAACACCCTAAATTTGAGTCTTTAAAATTATAGTATCAGTCATGGGATTCTCGCCTGGGCGAGAGAGGTTCACCTGGGAGGGTGAAATCCTAGACTATACAGGAGGATTCTCGCCTGAGCGAGAATTGTCTCGCCTGGGCGAGAGATGGCATTTTTTGGACTGTTGAGACTGTGAGATTCTTGCTTGAGCGAGAGGGTCAGATCTGAGTTTTTAAAAATGGGCGGGATTTTCTCGCTTGAGCGAAAATGAGCTCGCTTAAGCGAGAACCCGACGAGTGGCATTAAATGAGAAACCCCCAAACACATTTTAGGGTTAAGAAAAGAAGAGAGGTGCAAGAATAGAGCTTTTCCGAGGGCAAGAAGCTTTGATACTCATCCAAGAGCTTGAGAAGAGGTAAAACTCTTGATTCTAACTCTCTTCTTCTCTATGTAACTCTTTTTGGGTATGTTGGATCTCTTCTAAAAAATGAGAGAAACCATGGAAACTCACCCTTTTGAGTCATGGTTTATTTTATGCTATTTTATCCTGTAAACTCTTGGTATAGAGTTAGTATTTCAAGAAAGGAGAGGGTTTGTGGGTTGAGTCATGAAAACCCCAAAACCCTAAAGAGAAAATGTGGTTAAAATGGAAAATGGGTAAAATGCTTGAGGTAGAAGATGAGTTTACTTTCTAATGTTGAAATATGAGATGGTTATGTATGTTTTGGATAGTTGTAAAAATATGATGAATATCTTGTATGATTAAATAATGCAATATAGGTTGTTTATGTGATATTTGGAATAAATGACTAACATTGTGTTATATGGTGGGATGAGGAAAGATCCTAAAGTTGGAGGCGGTGTCGGTGGAACTTGAAAAGTTGCCAAGAACCCAAATCCAACACTCACCGAGGTAAGGATAAGTCTTTAACTTATGCACTGTGATAGAAAATGTGTGGATTTTCTGATGTGGACAATGAAATATATCGTAAATCACTTAGTTGTTATAAGCATATATGGGTATGCTTGTAACAACAAGGAGTGGATTTACCGTTTATATATTGGTGTAGTGCCAATGGAAATAAAACTCGGAGTAATGAAATGAATCGTAAATCACTTAGTTTTTATAAGCATATATGGGTATGTTTGTAACAACAAGGAGTGGTTTACCGTTTATGTATTGGTGGAGTGCCAATGGAAATAAAACTCGGAGTATTGAAATGAATCGTAAATCACTTAGTTGTTATAAGCATATATGGGTATGTTTGTAACAACAAGGAGTGGATACCGTTTATTTATTGGTGGAGTGCCAATGGAAATAAAACTCGGAGTAATGAAATGAATCGTAAATCACTTTGTAGTTATAAGCATACATGGATATGTTTGTAATGATGTCGGGTTTATTCACCGTTTCTTTATATTGGTGGAGTGCCAATAGAAATAAAACTCGTTTTTAGCCGACCATGATGGGTTTGCGACTTTGGCTCAAGTAATGTAGCAAGCTTTGGCTCAAGCGATGTAGCAAACTTTGGCTCAAGTAATGTAGCAAGCTTTGGCTCAAGCAATGTAGCAAACTTTGGCTCAAGTTATGTAGCATGGTTTTCAAATGTATGAATGATGAAAATGGTTTTGAGTAATATTCGATTTTTAAACCTTTATTTACTCTTATTAAATGTGGATTAACTTACATTGATATTGATTGAGTTAACGACTTACTCCTTTGTTTTTCTTGTTGTGTTGTCAATGTTAATCCTATTCCAGGTAGGTAGAAGGAGTATGGGTGTTTTTGATTAGGAGCTTAGAGACTTTTATTTTGACGTCTCTTATCCATTTTTTTTGTAACATCATTGGTTGCACATGAACTAACTATGTGTAACTATGAACATGTTTGTTGTACATGGTATTAATCATGAAAACTAGTAACTCGGGATATATGTTGCTATGGGTGTTTTGGAAACCCATAGCTAATTGTTTGCGGTAGTTACTAATTTACCTTAATACGAATTATGTTTTTCTGTCACCTGATTTGGCATGTCACTTTTGGTATATAGATTTGGGCATGATGAGGAAAAATGAGGTATTTTAAGTAAGTTCATTTAATCGGTAAAACAATTTATGGTTAAATGCATGAAGTTGGATTAAAATAAGGAAAACATTTTCAAGGGTAGAATTTAGGTCCTTACAATATGGTATCAAAGCATAGTTAATCCTGCGACCTAGGATATGGCCTTACATGCTTCTTTGAAATCTATATGTGTTGAGAATGTTTGAATTGTGCTAATTGTTAAGTGGTTACGTGCACTGTTAATATACAAATTACTGACAAGTGAGTGAGTACAGGTACCCATGGCTGGAAGAGGAAGAGGAAGAGGGACAAGTCAGAATGTCCCGAACGATTTATTGGCGCAAATGGTGGCGGCATTGCAGCAAGTAATGAGAACTTGCACAATCTGAACCAGAATCCGACGCCAAGTCCGAGTTCTCACCCTCTAGTTCCACCTGGGCCAGCAGAATACCGAGGGTTGGATGAGTTCTGCAGGAGGAACCCTAGTCAGTTCCATGGGGGATTTGCTCCTGAAGCTGCCATCGAGTGGATCCAAGGGGTGGAGCGGATCTTCAGAGCCATGAATTGTACGGAGGCTCAGAAGTTGGCTTATACCACTTGCATGTTAGTGACAGAGGCAAAGAATTGGTGGGAATTCACTCGACGCCAAATGGAGGCGGAGGGACATCTGATTTCTTGGGATACATTTAAGGTGAAATTCCTCCATAAATATTTTCCTGCAGATTTGAGGAGGCAAAAAGAGATGGAGTTTCTGAGATTGGAGCAGGGTGACCTGTCGGTGGGAGAATATGCGGCCAAATTTGAAGAATTGGTCCGATTTTGCCCTTACTTGGAGTTGGAGGTGGACAGAAGGTCAAAGTGCTCGAAATTTGAATCGGGTTTGAAGCCCAAACTGAAGACGATGCTTAGGCATCAAGAGATCTCCGAATTTGCTACCTTGGTCAACAAGTGCAGAATGGTTGAGGACGACATGAAGGCGGATGAAGTGATGACGCCAAAACCACTTCCTCCCAAACACTTTGGACCTCAAAGGAATTTCTCGCATGAGAAAGGCAAGAGCAAGGTGTTTCAAGAGGAACGAAAAACCTTACTCTCGTCCGACGGGTAGCCGAGGTTACACTTCGCATGGGCCAAGGACTCATGCCAATGCCGGAGGATCACGGTTGAACTCTCCTCCTATGTGCAGTAAATGTGGCCGAACTAATGTTTGTGACTCGTGTACCGGAATGGCACTAACCTGTTTTCATTGCAAGGAGGTTGGGCATATCCGAAGACACTGTCCTAAGCTACCGCAGAGTGTGAATGCAGTGAGGGTTGAACGTCCTCGATCCACTGGCAGATTGTTCACCATGAGTGGTGCAGAGACATCGTGTGCAAATGACCTGATAAAAGGTAATTGCATGGTGGCAGGTATTTTCCTTTTTGTGTTGTTTGATTCGGGAGTGACACACTCCTTTGTATCTATTGAATGCGTGGATAGACTGAAATTGCAAACTGAGTCGTTGCCTTTCGACTTGGTCGTATCCACCCTAACTGATGTACCTGTGGTGGTGTCGATAGTTGTGTCTCGATGTCCGGTGGTGGTGAATGGTAGGACTTTTACCGTGGATTTAATCTGCTTACCGCTATCCTAGTTAGATATAATTCTAGGGATGGACTGGTTGTCGGCAAATCATGTGGTGCTTAATTGTGCTGATAAGACCGTGGTATTCGGGAATCTAGATGAGATTTCTGATGAGGTTATTAACATGAAGCCGTTATCGGCAAAGGAAGTCAGGACTTCCTGTAAGGAGGGAGGGGCCGTGTTTATGTTGTTGGCATCCCCGGAGGGTATTCAGAAACCCAAGATTGAGGACATTCCGATAGTTCGTGAGTTTCCTGAGGTATTTCCTGGTGATATTCCTGAATTGCCTCCAGTGAGAGAAGTTGAATTCTCTATTGATTTGGTGCGTGGAACGGGACCCATCTCTATTGCTCCTTATAGAATGGCACCGTTAGAGTTGGTGGAGTTGAAAAAGCAGGTTGAGGACTTGTTGGCAAAGAAGTTTATTCGTCCTAGTGTCTCACCGTGGGGTGCGCCTCTTTTGTTGGTTAAGAAGAAAGATGGTAATATGCGGTTATGTACCGACTACAGACAGTTGAACAAAGTGACTATAAAGAACAAGTATTTGTTGCCTCGGATTGATGACTTGATGGATCAATTGAGAGGAGCGGTGGTGTTCTCAAAGACTGATCTTCGGTCGGGTTACCACCAACTTCGGGTGAAGTCAGAGGATATTCCAAAAACTGCTTTTAGGACAAGGTATGGGCATTTCGAGTATTTGGTCATGCCTTTTGGTGTAACTAATGCTCCAACAATATTTACCGACTACATGAATCAGATTTTTCATCCGTATTTGGATTCATTCGTAGTGGTATTTATTGATGACATTTTGGTTTACTCCAAGAGCCGAGAGGAACATGTTGAGCACCTGAGGATTGTTCTAGAAACTCTTAGTAAGAATCGGTTGTATGCGAAGCTGTCAAAATGTGATTTCTGGTTGGAATCGGTAAACTTTCTTGGACATGTAATATCCAAGGAAGGAGTGGCAGTTGATCCCTCTAAGGTTGAAGCGGTTATGGAATGGGTGGTGCCCAAGTCAGTCACTAAGATCAGGAGTTTTCTGGGTTTGGCGGGTTATTATCGGAAATTCATTGAGGGGTTTTCGAAGTTGGCACTCCCATTGACAAAAGTCACTAGGGAAGGAGAACCGTATGTGTGGACACTTCGTTGCGAAGAAAGTTTTCAAGAGTTGAAACGAAGGTTGACTACATGCTAGTGTTCGTTCTTCCTTGTACTGATCGGGACTTCAGTGTATACTGTGATGCGCCAAGCAAGGTTTGGGTTGTGTGTTGATGCAAGAAGGGAAGGTTGTGGCTTATGCTTCTCGACAGTTGAGAACACATGAACAAAATAACCCTACCCATGACTTGGAATTAGCGGCAATGGTCTTTGCCTTAAAAATCTGGAGACACCATCTTTATGGTGTGAGATTTGAAGTATACAGCGACCACAAGAGTTTGAAGTACCTATTTGATCAAAAGGAATTGAATATGAGACAACGAAGGTGGATGGAGTTCCTTAAGGATTATGATTTTGGGTTGTAGTATCATCCGGTAAAGGCCAATGTGGTGGCCGATGCTCTAAGTCGAAAGTCCCTGCATATGTCGGCTTTGATGGTTAGAGAAGGGAAACTGATTGAAGAGTTCAGAGATATGAACTTGGAAGTTCAGATAAAGCCTCATGGTATGATTGTAGGAATGCTTAAGGTCACCAATGAAATGTTTGATCGGATCCGGGCGATGCAAGTTGAGGATGGTGAACTAATGGCTAAACGATATTTAATGCTAAGCGGTAAGGAAACTGATTTCGCATCGGACCCTAGTGGACTGTTGCGTTACAAAGGGAGAGTGTGTGTGCCTCTTGATGTGGAATTGCGAAAGAATATTTTAGAGGAATCACACAAGAGTAAAATGAGTTTTCACCCGGGGACTACAAAGATGTACCAAGATTTGAAAAAGTTGTTTTGGTGGTCTGGGTTGAAAAAGGATGTAGCTTTGTATGTCTCGAGTTGTTTAGTATGTCAGAAAGCAAAAATTGAGTATCTACAACCGGCGGGGGAGTTAAAATCCCTAGAAATTCCTGTGTGGAAGTGGGATAGTATCTCCATGGATTTTGTATCGAGTTTCCCTAAAACTCAGAAAGGATACGACTCGATATGGGTAATAGTGGATCGGTTGACTAAGTCTGATCATTTCTTGCCGATGAACATGAGGTATTCCTTAGAACGATTGGCAGAGCTGTATATCCGAGAAATCGTTCGCTTGCATGGGATACCGTCGAGCATTGTGTCGGATAGGGTCCCCGTTTTACTTCCAACTTTTGGACTAGTTTGCAGTCCGAATTGGGGATTAAGTTGAAGTTAAGTTCAGCTTATCATCCACAAACTGATAGCAACCCACCAAGGCCCATCAACCTAGATGACCTAGTGGGCCTAGGAGGAGCCATAACTCGGGCTAGGGCTAAGAAGGCCCAAGACACATTGGGCCAACTAGTACTAAACATCCAAGCAGCTATTGGGCCAAGTGACACCACAAGGCCCATAACTTGCCTCGTCGTAGAGGACACTCCCCTTGAAGGCCACGGCCAAGCAAGGGAAAATTAAGGCCTTGGATACTATTTTTGTTTTTCAAATAAGTGGCATTAAGTCCACAAGCTTTATTTAATACTTGCCTTAATTTATTTTCATTGGTTTTAAATTTTTACATGTAGGAATGACATGGCCAAGCCCAAACCACGCTGGACCAGAAGAGAATCTGACATGGCCTTAAGCACCGCACATTCAGCACCAGGTGGCCTAGCCTGACTCAGCGTGTGACCTGGATCAGGCGCCTGAATTTTAGCCAGCTGACCTGGCCAGTTTTCCTTCCTGCCGCACTAAATAGGGGCCAGCCAGGCGCCTTAATTCTCGCCCAGGCCATCAAGGCCAGCCTAGCATATATTCTGCCCAACTTTTATTATGAGTTTGAATTTGAATTGCCACAATAAAGGCTCAACCATAATAACCACGTGCCCAAGGACTTGAATGCAACAAAAGCCTAAAATCAGCCATGGCTTTATGGAGTAATGAAGAGGGACAACAATCCCCCAATTTCAACTCATGGCTTAAATGACACAAGCCACGGCCAGGCCTCATCAAGGCAATTAACTAGCTGGATTTTAAATTCAAAAGAGCATTAAGGACATACTCCTTGTTTTTAGCCTAGGAGTTAAATGAAACCAACCACACGGCCAAGGGATTTAGCTTGAGGATTTCAAATTCAAATAAGGCATTCAATGAGTCCTTATTCTCCTCTTCGGCTTCAATGCCAAAGCCACATGTTCTAAAGCCAAGGGATTTCAAATTGTGGCTTCAAGACAAAGGCAAGAAGCATGGACAGATTTTAAGAAGCATTTGAATTAGTTGTCTACATTCACTCACCCAAGGCATTCAAATTGCAAGGCACACGTGGGGACAAGCTTTCCTTATTTTCAGCTTGTATTAAGTTTCATGCTTTATGGCCAAATAATGCACTTATTATGATAGTCTTAATTGTATGAATTTGAATTTCAAAACACATGTAATTACCATGGGAATTCGGCAGCCTTAGAAGGCCAGCCACCTATATGTATTCATGTTCATGATGAATGAAAGATAAGTTGATTTTTATGCAAAACATATTAGTGAGTTTTTCTCCTAAGTTCTTGGTTGAACCAAGTTTATAGTTCTTATCAAACATCCTTGTTTGCGGCGAACCTCATTAGGCTTATCAAACAACTCATGTTTGTGGCGCCTTCATCCTTTCAATCTTCATCATATTCTTTTATCCAAAACCAACAAAACTCCATAGCCAACAAAGCCTAGCCTCGGCCAAACACAAGCCACCTTACCCAAAACACATAGCCTCGGCCTAACCCAAAGTCTACATCCCTATAGCCCCAAAACACATACGCTGGGCCAACATTCAACCGAACACATCCCAACCGAATTCACTACAAATCCATGGCCTAAAACAACCCATATACATCCCAAATGACCAAAGCCATCCCAAAGCACATAAACACCCAAAAACAGCCAACAAAAATACATCATCCCATCCAAAAGTAAACTTCAAACAAAACGATCTAGGTAAAATACCAACCCCCACAAGGAGGTTGCTATCACAAACGGACGGCCAATCGGAAAGAACTATACAGTCATTGGAAGATCTTCTAAGGGCTTGTGTCTTGGAACAACGGGGGAGTTGGGATGGCATGTTGCCTCTGATTGAATTTACTTACAATAATAGCTTCCATTCGAGTATTGGAATGGCACCTTATGAGGCGTTGTATGGTAGAAAGTGCCGAACTCTAGTGAGTTGGTTTGAGACTGGGGAGAACTTGATATTGGGGCCCGAACTGGTCCAAGAGACTACGGATAAGATCAAGAAAATCCGGGAGAACATGAGGATCGCCCAGAGTCGGCAGAAAAGCTATTATGATAAGAGGCGGAAGCCTCTTGAGTTTAACGAGGGAGATCATGTTTTCATGAGAGTTGTTCCGACTACCGACATTTGTAGGGTGTTGAAGTCTCGTAAGCTGACTCCTCGATTTATTGGGACGTATCAAATATTGAAGAGGATTGGGTCAGTGGCATATCGGATTGCGTTACCTCCATTATTGTCGAATCTCCACAATGTATTTCATGTGTCTCAGTTGAGGAAATATGTTGGGGATCCATCTCATGTGGTTGAGTCTGACCAGTAGAGTTGAAGGACAACTTGACTTTTACGACGTTACTCGTGAGGATCATGGATACCTGTATAAAGAGATTAAGGGGCAAGGAAATTTCTTTGGTGAAGGTACTATGGAGCCAAGTAGACGAAGGAGATGCTACTTGGGAAGTGGAACGAGAGATGAGAGAAGATTACCCTCATCTGTTTGAATCGAGGTATGTTTAATTTTCGGGGACGAAAATTCTTATAAGAGGGGGAGGATTGTAACACCCTAAATTTGAGTCTTTAAAATTATAGTATCAGTCCTGGGATTCTCGCTTGAGCGAGGGATTCTCGCCTGGGCGAGAGAGGTTCACCTGGGAGGGTGAAATCCTGGGCTATACTGGAGGATTCTCGCCTGAGCGAGAATTGTCTCGCCTGAGCGAGAGATCACATTTTTGAACTGTTGAGACTGTGAGACTCTCGCTTGAGCGAGAATCCCTCGCTTGAGCGAGAGAGTCAGATTTGAGTTTTAAAATGGGTGGGATTTTCTCGCTTGAGCGAGAATGAGCTCGCTTAAGCGAGAACCCGACGAGTGGCATTAAATGAGAAACCCCCAAACACATTTTAGGGTTATGAAAAGAAGAGAGGTGAGAGAATAAAGCTTTTCCGAGGGCAAGAAGCTTTGATACTCATCCAAGAGCTTGAGAAGAGGTAAAACTCTTGATTCTAACTCTCTTCTTCTCTATGGAACTCTTTTTGGGTATGTTGGATCTCTTCTCAAAAATGAGAGAAACCATGGAAGCTCACCCTTTTGAGTTATGGTTCATTTTATGTTATTTTATCTTGTAAACTCTTGGTATAGAGTTAGTATTTCAAGAAAGGAGAGGGTTTGTGGGTTGAGTCATGAAAACCCCAAAACCCTAAAGAGAAAATGTGGTTAAAATGGAAAATGGGTAAAATGCTTGAGGTAGAAGATGAGTTTACTTTCTAATGTTGAAATATGAGATGGTTATGTATGTTTTGGATAGTTGTAAAAATATGATTAATATCTTGTATGATTAAATAATGCAATATAGGTTGTTTATGTGATATTTGGAATAAATGACTAACATTGTGTTATATGGTGGGATGAGGAAAGATCCTAAAGTTGGAGGCGGTGTCGGTGGAACTTGAGAAATTGCCAAGAACCCAAACTCAACACTCACCGAGGTAAGGATAAGTCTTTAACTTATGCATTGTGATAGAAAATGTGTGGATTTTCTGATGTGGACAATGAAATATATCGTAAATCACTTAGTTGTTATAAGCATATATGGGTATGTTTGTAACAACAAGGAGTGGATTTACCGTTTATGTATTGGTGGAGTGCCAATGGAAATAAAACTCGGAGTAATGAAATGAATCGTAAATCACTTAGTTGTTATAAGCATATGTGGGTATGTTTGTAACAACAAGTTTTGGATTTACCGTTTATGTATTGGTGGAGTGCCAATGGAAATAAAACTCGGAGTAATGAAATGAATCGTAAATCACATAGTTGTTATAAGCATATATGGGTATGTTTGTAACTACAAAGAATGGATTTACCATTTATGTATTGGTGGAGTGCCAATGGAAAAACTCGGAGTATTGAAATGAATCGTAAATCACTTAGTTGTTATAAGCATATATGGGTATGTTTGTAACAGCAAGGACTAGATTTACCGTTTATGTATTGGTGGAGTGCCAATGGAAATAAAACTCGGAGTAATGAAATGAATCGTAAATCACTTTGTAGTTATAAGCATACATGGATATGTTTGTAATGATGTCGGGTGGATTTACCGTTTCTTTGTATTGGTGGAGTGCCAATGGAAATAAAACTCGGAAAAAATGTATTGGTGGAGTGCCAATGGAAATAAAACTCGTTTTTAGCTGACCATGATGGGTTAGCGACTTTGGCTCAAGTAATATAGCAAGCTTTGTAGCAAACTTTGGCTCAAGTAATGTAGCAAGCTTTGGCTCAAGAAATGTAGCAAACTTTGGCTCAAGTTATGTAGCATGGTTTTCAAAAGTATGAATGATGAAAATGGTTTTGAGTAATATTCGATTTTTAAACCTTTATTTACTCTTATTAAATATGAATTAACTTACATTGATATTGATTGAGTTAACGACTTACTCCTTTGTGTTTCTTGGTGTGTTGTCAATGTTAATCCCATTCCAGGTAGGTGGAAGGAGTATGGGTGTTTTTGATTAGGAGCTTAGAGACTTTTATTTTGATGTCTCTTATCAATTTTTTTTTTGTAACATCGTTGGTTGCACATGAACTAACTATGTGTAACTATGAACATGTTTGTTGTACATGGTATTAATCATGAAAACTAGTAACTCGGGATATATGTAGCTATGGGTGTTTTGGAAACTTATAGCTAATTGTATGCTACCTACTAAGTTACCTTAATACGAATTATGTTTTTCTGTCACCTGATTTGGCATGTCACTTTTGGTATATAGATTTGGGCATGATGAGGAAAAATGAGGTCTTTTAAGTAAGTTCATTTAATCGGTAAAACAATTTATGGTTAAATGCATGAAGTTGGATTAAAATAAGGAAAACATTTTCAAGGGTAGAATTTAGGTCCTTACAATATGGTATCAAAGCATAGTTAATCCTGCGACCTAGGATATGGCCTTACATGCTTCTTTGAAATCTATATGTGTTGAGAATGTTTGAATTGTGCTAATTGTTAAGTGGTTACGTGCACTGTTAATATACAAATTATTGACAAGTGAGTGAGTACAGGTACCCATGGCTGGAAGAGGAAGAGGAAGAGGGACATGATTTTTCACATGATTTTTTCTAACAAGTATGCAATTTTCGTTCAGAGTGAATCTTACAAAATATGAAAATTTGGAATCAAAATTATGAGCTTAAATGCAGAAAAACAGGTATTTATTGTTTACTGATTTCAACAGCATATAATCGATTAAAGAGACACTTAATCGATTAACGAGATTCATAATCGATTAAAACCATCAAGAAGTTCAAGACAATAGCTACTGGAACTCTAATTAATCGATTAATCAAATGCTAAATCGATTAACGGGTGTACACAATTATTTAATCGATTATTTTACTGTTTAATCAATTATCAGTCAAATTATAAGTTTCTTGGTGAAGAGGTAAACCTTTCAAAAATATGTAAGTTGATGCAATGAATGAGTTTCTATAAAGAGGAGGGATCCATTGACTCCAAGAGTAAGTGGATTCCCACCCTTCTATAAAAACTACCATTTAATGCAACCTATTAAAATATGGATGAATGATGACTCTAAAAAAATGATTTTATGCAATCTCAAGAATATGTGAGATACTCATCATTTGGGTTATCCTACCTAGACTCAATCTAAGCAAACATCTTAGGACTTTTAGAAAATTAAAAATAACCTTCCCTAAAGCCTTGAGTCTTGGTTCTGTTGTTTATTGTCAAGTCATGTATTCAAGCTTTTCAGAGCGACTTTGTCTTCATCGAAACCATGACGAAAGATAGATATTGCAATATCGCTTGTTGACTTCTCTTGCAATCTCAATCTCCCCATTTTTAATGATGACAAACATGAAAGTAATTGAGCAAAGAAAGGCCTTGATGATTGACTGATTAACTTATTGCAGCGATTGTATATACATTTTGCATGACTCCCCCTCACTTTAATCTCCCCCTCAGTCGACGCATGACGAAGTTTTGGGTAATAGAGCTTTCATTCTTCCCCTTCCTTGTTGGATTGTGGAAGCATATACAACCTGCAATACAAATCAAGTAAACAAACAACCTTTCTCCCCCTTTAAGCATGATCAAAATGCCATTAAACTGACTTAAGAAGCCAATGCAGAAAAGATAGCAATTTAAACACACTCTTAATCGATTAAAGAAGTGGCTAATCGATTAGAGAAATTTAAGATTGAACAACTGTACAAAATTTATCTATATTTAATCGATTATGGACAACAATAATCGATTAATTGTAGAGGTAGAGAGAACATGGAGAGTTATCAAAATTGATATTCAAGCACCATTAAGCACATTACCACATAGGCATGCAATCAAGCATAGTTAACATGGCTAAACATCAATTGGACAACATAATTAAGTAAACAGTGCAAATTTTAAACGAAAAGCTAAAAGCAAGCAGTTATAGAGTTATTGCAAACCAATTAGAAATAGTACCAATTGCAATAGAAAGTAGTAGAAACTAAGTCAGAAAATAAGAAGATCAACACAACTCCTACACCTATAGAGGACTAGCCTAAGACAAAGGGTCCTAACTAGACTTGTCGGTAGGTGGTGGAGTTTGCATGCTCTAGAAACTTGCTCCAATCATCATCTGTATCTTCATTAGTGGACTCAGTGCAAACAATCGGAAAATCAATATCCTCATGGTAGTCCCATATGCCGCAGAAGTGACATATGTCTAGCAGATGAATCTGATGTCCAATGAGTAGGTGATCAATAGGATTTGTCTGTGTAGTTTTCCCATTTGAAATACCAATAATCAGGTGATCAATATGCCTGGATATGAATATGGGATAACCTAGTGGTCCTGATGATGAAGAGGCAATAGAGAGAGCACTGTTAGTAAAACTGTTAAAAGCCATTTGATTCTGTAAGGACCCAAATTCTACCCTTGAAAAGTTTTCATTTATTTTAATCCTTTATGCTTGATTTACCGATATTATATCATAAATACATTTCTTTTCATCTGTAAATCATCCATTCCTTTAGTTATCCAATAAACTCTAAACATACAATTTCAGTTTCATACCTTAACTACCCTTGATTGCAGAAAAACACAATTCGCATATATATCCTAATAAGGGTTATCACATGTCAAGTCGAAGGGTTACAAAATTTGTGTACCCATAATTACAATCAAATCAAAAATTGTTCAATTAATGCAAGAATAATAAAAGACATAGAGTCTTGATCTTTAAAGCCTCTAAAGCGCCTAATCAAGCATCTCTAACCATCCCTTTACCTGCAATGAGATTAATATTGAAAAATACACAAAAAAAACAAAGGAGTAAGTCATTAACTCAATAAATGTCAATATATGTTAATCCACATTTAATAGTATTAAGTAAGAGATTTAAAATAATAATACATAGAACTATTACAGCAGTTTATATAAATGTAACCATGATACATAACTTGAGCCGAAGTTTGCTACATAACTTGAGCCAAAGTGTGATACATAACTTGAGCCAAAGTTTGCTACATAACTTGAGCCAAAGTGTGCTACATAGCTTGAGCCAAAGTTTGCTATATAACTTTAGCCAAAGAGTGCTACATAACTTGAGCCAAAGTTTGCTACATAACATGAGCCAAAGTGTGCTACATAGCTTGAGCCAAAGCTTGCTACATAACTTGAGCCAAAATATGCTACATAGCTTGAGCCAAAGCTTGCTACATAACTTGAGCCAAAATATGCTACATAGCTTGAGCCAAAGTCGCTACTCCACTTGAGGGTAGCTAAAAATATGTTTTATTCTCATTGATTCACAATCAATTTATAATCAGAAAATCCACGCATTTTCTTATACAACGTACAAGTTAAAGACTTATTGTTACCTTGGTGAGTGTTGGGTTGGGTTCTTGGTAACTTTACAAGTTCCTTCGTCACCTCCTCTAACTCTAGGATCTTTCCTCATTCCCACCATATAAAAAAATCAATCATTTATTCACAATAATACATAAATAACTCATATTACGTATTCAACCATGAAAAGATGTTCATATTTCCAATGATTCTCAAAACCATTTTATTTAGGATTTTCAAACATGTAAAACATACATATTCACTTCTAATCAACATTACAAACATAAATCACCTTCCTAACCTATTATTTCCCCCTTTTCAACATCATTTTCGTTTTAGGGTTTGGGGGTTTTCATGAATCAACCACCAATGACCCTCATTTAGGAATACAAACTCTAAACCACGAGTTTTCAAGGAGAATGTTAGATAAAACGAACCACAACTCAAAAGAGAGGGTTTGAGGGTTTTTCAAGATAAGAGAAGAGATCCAACAAGCATAAATAGAGATTCAAAACTAGATAGAGTGTCAAAATCAAGTGATTTACCTCTTCTCTAGCTTCTAGTAGATTTCACACGAAAACTTGCTCTAAAAATTCCCTCTACCTCTTTTTTCTCTAAATTTTTTTCCCATTTTTGTGTTTGGGGTTCTATTTTAGGGTTCAGGATTTTAGATTCTCGCCCAAGCGAGAATACGTCTCCCAGGCAAGAAATCCCGCCTTTTTAAACTTTCCAACTCTCATGCTCTCGCTCAAGCGACGATCCGACATCCTCCAAGCCACTCTCCCTCGCCCAAGCGTGTCAAATCTCGCCCAGGCGAGTCAAATCTCGCCCTGGCGAGATTCTCACAGCCTCCACAGTTCCCTCTCGCCCAGGTGAGCCATCTATCGCTCAAGCGAGAGTCCTAGAGAAAATCCTGGGAGAAATGTTGACACTCTCGCTTGGGCAAGGCTCCTCTCGCGCAAGCGAGAATCCTACAGTATACCCCAGTTTTTCTAATGTTTACAATATTTTAGAAAAATAAAACTTAGGGTATTACTATCCTCTCCCTCTTATAGGAATTTTCGTCCCCAAAAATTAAATATACCTCTATCCGAACAAATGAGGGTACTCTTCCACCATGTCACGTTTCACTTCCCAAGTTACATCCCCTTCATCTACTTGGCTCCATAGTACCTTTACCAAAGAAATCTCATTTCCCCTCAATTTCTTGACACTTTTGTCTAAGATTCTCACAAGAAAGGTCTTAAACGTTAAGTTAGCCTTTAGTTCTATCTTATCCAGCTCGACCACATGGGATGGATCTCCAACATACTTCCTCAATTGAGACACATGGAACACATTGTGAAGATTCGACAACAATCGGGGTAAAGCAACCCGATATGCTACTGTCCCAATCCTCTTCAAAATCTGGTATGGTACAATGAACCTCGGAGTAAGCTTAAGGGATTTTAAGACTCTCCCAATTCCAATAGAAGGAACTCCTCTCATGAACACATGATCTCCTTCATTGAACTTAAGAGGTTTCCGCCTCTTGTCATAGTAACTCTTTTGTTAGCTTTGAGCTATCTTCATATTCTCTCTTATTGTCTTAATCTTCTCAGTCGTCTCTCGGACCACCTCGGGCCCCAACACCAAATTCTCCCCAGTTTCGAACCAACTCACTAGGGGTCCTACATTTCCTTCCATACAATGCCTCATACGGTGCCATCCCAACACTCGAATGAAAACTATTGTTGTAGGTGAACTCGATCAATGGTAGCATATTATCCCAAATTCCAGGTTGTTCCAAAACACAAGCCCTAAAAAGGTCTTCTAACGATTGGATAGTCCTTTTCGACTGACCATCCGTTTGTGGGTGATACCCGAAACTCAATTTCAACTTGGTTCCCAATGCAGACTGTAGACTATTCCAAAAGTTCGAAGTGAAACGAGGGTCTCTATTCGATGCAATACTCGTCGATATCCCATGCAATTGAACTATCTCTCTAACATACAACTTTGCCAACCGTTCTAGGGAATATCTCATATTCATAGGTAAAAAGTGGGCAGACTTGGTCAACCGATCCACTATTACCCATATCGAATCGTATCCTTTCTGAGTCTTTGGAAAACCCGATACAAAGTCCATCGAGATGCTATCCCATTTCAACACAGGAATTTCTAGAGGTTGTGGTTCTCCAGCCGGTCTCTGGTGTTCAACCTTCGCCTTTTGGCAAATCAAGAAACTCGACACATACAATGCCACATCCTTTTTCATCTCGGAACGGACCACTAGAACAACTTCTTCAGATATTGATACATTTTGGTGGTCCCCAGGTGAAAGCTCATCTTTCTCTTGTGAGATTCCTCAAGAATTCTCTTACACAATTCCACATTGCGAGGTACACATGTAACACCCTAAATTTATACTCCTTGAAAAGAGGTAACGGCCCTGAAGAAGGGGGCATACTACCAGATTCTCGCTTGAGCGAGAGGGTCTCGCCCAAGCGAGAGACCCAGTGTGGAAATTCTGGAATCCTCGCCCAAGCGAGAAGGTTGTCGCCTGAGCGAGAAAAGTGGTGTTCAGACTTGTCGGGGCTGTAAGATCCTCGCTTGAGTGAGAGTTGCCGAGAGAGCACGTGTCTGGGTAATTAAAATATCGTGGGTTTCTCGCCCAAGCGAGATATTGTCGCCCAAGCGAGAAGATCCAGCTATAAAAGTAAAGAGAGGGTTTCACAAACCCTAATCTTCACTTTCTTCTCTTCCCTTCACTCCCAAGGGCGGCTCCCCATGGATTTCGACTCCTTCCTCCACTAAACCTAAAAAACACATCAAAACCTCTTCCTCTTGCTTCTTAATGGAACATTGGAGAGCTTTGGAGATGAAAAAGCGACCATGGAGGTTGAAGGAGATGGAGGTAGATGTAGTTCTTTGCGGATCCACGGAGCTTACGCAACCTAAGGTGAGGGAGAAGACTATTATGGTCTTAGAGTAGTTCATTAGAGTCATCATCTTCGATTTCCCTCAAGAATCGGAGCATATTAACGGATAGAAACTCTCTTGGGAGTTTGTGGTCCATGTGAGAGTCTTTACTTTACACGGGGATGTATTTGCCATAAAAGTAGAGATATATGTGTGGGGAAAACTGTTTATCTAAGAGAAACACAATATTCTCATTTATGGTAACACACCGTCATTAAAGATGGTTCTAACGTTAATATGTATTTGATGAAGGATATGTTATGCGTAGTTTGTTTATAATAATGGTTATGTTGTGTGAGAATGATGGTGTGTGAGTTAATTATGGTCATTAACATAAATGAAGATGTTGTGAGTGGTTGATTGCTATAAATAGGTATGGGTGTATTTGTAACAATGAATGTGTGATGAGATGTTAATGTGTTAAAATGAATATGAGTATGTTTCTCCAGATGAAGATGTTGTGAGTGGTTGATTGTTAGAAACATGTATGGGTGTGTTTGTAACAATGAATGTGTGATGAGCTGTTAATGTGTTAAAATGGATATGATTATGTTTATCAAAATGAGTATGTTGCGAGTGTTGATTGTTATAAACCTATACGGGTGTGCGTATAACAATGACTGTGTGATGAGTTGTTAAGGTGTTTGAAATGGATAAGGGTATGATTGTGACAATTAAGGTGTTGTGTGTTATTTTATGGTGATAAAATAATGAGATGTCGTGTGTTGATTGTGTATGTCATGGATGTGAGTATAATGTGGAAACTCGACCTGCCCGATGTGGTATGGGGAATAAACTCAACCTGCCCGATGTGGTATGGGGAATGAACTCGACCTGCTGGATGTGGTATGGGGAATGAACTCGACCTGCCCGATGTGGTATGGGGAATAAACTCGACCTGCCCGATGTGGTATTGGGAATAAACTTGACCTTCCCGATGTGGTATGGGGAATAAACTCGACCTGCCCGATGTGGTATAGGGAATAAACTCGACCTGCCCGATGTGGTATGGGGAATAAACTCGACCTGCCCGGTGTGGTATGGGATTATGTTATGGGAGAACTCGGTGAATATGATTGAGGGTGTATACGACTAATGGGAGAGTGAGTATGTTCTATTGAAAATAACATACATGCTATAGGATATATATTATGGGATGTATATATTATAGGATGGATGTGAAGGATGATAAATGAGTATGTTTGAAATGTGTTAAATATGCATGCTATAGAATATATATTATGGGATGTATATACTATAGGATGAATATGAATAAAGAGAAGATGAGAATGTTTGTAAGTAAGAAATATGCACACTATAGCACATATATATTATGGGATGTATGTGTACTATAGGGTGAATATAAATAATATGTGATAAATAGATATGCATACTATAGAACATATATATTATGGGATATACGTGTACTATAGGATGAATATGGATAAAAGGAGATGATAAATATGCACACTATAGGACATACATATTATGAGATATATATGCACTATAGAGTGAATATGGATACTAGGTGTTGATTGACATATGCTTATCATGATTGATGATTGATGTGTGTGGTTTTTAATACTTTAATGTTATTACTCCATGTAAATCCACGCTAAGGTCGCCATAGTTGGTTCTTACTCCCTCTGTCTTTCCTTGTATGTGTTGTATATTTGGGTTCAGGTTGTGGAGGTAGCACATTAGACGCTTTCGGAGAAGAGTACATGATAGACTAGTGGATAATATGTAATTGATATGTTACATGATAAATGTTTGTAATATGAAGAACATGTTAAGGTGAATTCATGTATAAACAACTTTCTCCTAAATGCATAATGAAGTGGATTTAATGTTTGCATTCAAGGTACTTTTGAGAAAGTGTAATTGTATAAAGGATGTATTTGAACGAAAGTGTAATGACATGCTTTTGAAATGAAAGGTGTTTGTAATATTTCCGCCATGTAATTCATAAACGTATTCACTCAAGTTTCCAAACTGTTCAAATAATGTCTTTCAAAAGTAATCACTTCACTTTCACGAATAAGGTTTTAAAAAGAATTTTTCGATTACGAAAATCGGGTCCTTACAATATGGTATCAGAGCATATGTCTACTCTTCGGCCTAGGGTATGACCTTACATGCGTCTTTGTGAAATTTGTGTGAGTTAACTACTTGGCTTATGTGAATTGTTGTCGACTATGTGGTAACTACTAATGTGAAAGATTCTTGTTGAATTTCTTGCTGTGAATTTATTGAAGAATTTCGTGTTGTAATATTCTTGTTGAATTCACTTTTATGAGCTCATTATAGGAGTTCTTGTTGTTAAGCCCTTGATGGGGATTCTTGTTGAAAACTCTTGCTGAAAATTTATGGTTGTGAACCTCTTGTTTGAATTTTGGTCAACCTCTTGATGTGAATTTTCTAGTTATCACTAAGATTGAGATAAATGAAAATGAATGATTAAATTGACTTTCTTGGATGTTGACGTAATTGTTTCTATGGTTTTAATAACACAAGATTAAGGGAATGTAAGGATAAGACTTTAACTTATGCATTGTGATAGAAAATGCGTGGAATTTCTGATGTGGATAATGAAATGAATTGTAAATCACTTTGTAGTTACAAGCATATATGGATATGTTTGTAATGATGTCGGGTGCATTTACTGTTTATATATTGGTGGAGTGCCAATGGAAATAAAACTCGGTAAAATGTATTGGTTGAGTGCCAATGGAAATAAAACTCATTTTTAGCCGACCTTGATTGGTTAGCGACTTTGGCTCAAGTAATGTAGCAGGCTCAAGAAATGTAGCAAACTTTAGCTCAAGTTATGTAGCATGTTTTAAAAAAAAAAAAAATATATATTTTAGCCGACCATGAATGGTTAGCGACTCTGATTTGAGTATATAAGCGAACACTCTTGCTTGAGTATATAAGCGAACACTCTGGCTTGAGTATATAAGCGAACACTTTTGGCTTGAGTATATAAGCGAACGCTCTGGCTTGAGTATATAAGCGAACACTTTGGCTTGAGTATATAAGAGAACACTCTGGCTTGAGTATATAAGCGAAAACTTTGGCTTGAGTATATAAGCGCGTTTTCTTTAAAAAAAAGGAAGTGAGAATCTGCTTTTAGCTAACCTTAAGGGGTGTAGCGACTTTGGCTCGAGTTATGCAACAAGGGAAATGAATATCAAAATGGTTTACTAACCTTGTTCTAATGTGGATCATGGCTGAGTTGCCTACTCGGAGCGGTAGTAAACCATTGTTGAATTGCCTACCCGAAGTGGTAGTGGATGATCTTTGGTATGTGAAATTTTTGGTCTATAATAAATGATTTTTTTATGAAAGTTGAGTATTTGCCATAATAAACATATATACTTCCAGTGAACACCGATCAAGTGCTTGGATGTGGAACCTCGAAAACTTATTTAGTTTCATGGGTGTGAGTGATTGCTATGCATAATTGAAGTATTTTTGCATAGTAAGTTCTGTTAAATGGACGGTGAGGATTCTAATGCCTCGGATGGATTCACACTCCAAAACTAAATAGCCTTTTGAAAATTGTGAGTTGAGCGTTCCGTGACGCATGAAAAAATGGATTTTAAGTTATTTTAAAATGATTATGAAAACCCTTGCTTCCACAAGATGATTGTCATGAAACTTACATCTAATCTATTTTCGAAAATCATTTTGAATGAAGTATACTATGTGAGTAAGCATCGATTAAGTTTCAAGTGGAATTCCGAATTTTTAACAACTTTATCTTGGATGAATGTGATGTGTTAAAAATCTTGGGAGGTAATTGTTTCTAGATATGATGTAGACTGGAGTACGAAATGCATGTCCATCTTTGTATTTGGGGTGTCTATATAAAACTCATGTTATTGGATTGAATGTTTGTAAATGGAAAAAATCAATGGTAACAAAGTATGTGATTTGAGTGGGTCTATGACCTTGTATGCCTAGCTGAAATTTATGAACTAGCAAATCTTCTTAAACTGCATTCGTTGTAGTACAAGTGTTTGGTTGAGTTGGATATTGATTTGGTGATTTTATTTGGTATGTGAAAGACTCCAAAAGTCTTGCTTGTCTAAATGCTACTTCAATGAATATCATGTTTTTGTGTGGAAGCGAGTATGAATTGAAATGCAAGTGAAGATTTTTGAGTAAACCGTGGTTATTTGCACGTGTGCAATGAAGTGACGTTGTTTCCATCGAGTGGATGTCGATCTAGATCTTGCATTTTTGGATGCGAGCTAGTACATCTTGGTAAACGATGAGTATAGAGTCCCACTTCGAACTGGGTTCGAGAGAGTTGTGGCGAATCTGATCGTATAAGTTGATCGTTTTGAACTATTGTTGTGGTAATAGACCAGAGAGGTCTATTGTGATGGAGAAAATACTTGAGAATCTTCGTTCGGTTGTGATAATTTTCACTCGGTTGTCCTAATGTTTGGCTTGGGTATTTGGGCTCTAGAAGAGTAGCCCATGATTGGGACTT
The DNA here is from genome assembly GCA_009771035.1 of Lupinus albus. Taxonomy (NCBI): domain Eukaryota; kingdom Viridiplantae; phylum Streptophyta; class Magnoliopsida; order Fabales; family Fabaceae; genus Lupinus; species Lupinus albus. The sequence goes on from CM020011.1 coordinate 6,629,588, forward strand.
TGTAGTGTCACTGTTGCGTGATATATACCCTTGCTTGTCGGCTAAGCGATCTTACGGGTTTAGACGGTTAGGTCTAAGTGCGGTCGAGGGTATCTTATGCCTAATGTGTAGGTGATGATAGTGTCTTCCCAAGAAGGACTTAATAAAATTTCGGGGACGAAAGTTCTTTTAGGGGGGAAGGATTGTAACACCCTAAATTTATACTCCTTGAAAGGAGGTAACATCCCTGAAGAAGGGGCCATACTTACAGATTCTCGCTTAAGCATTGGGTCTCGCTCAAGCGAGAGACCTAGTGTGGAAATTCTGGAATCCTCTCCCAAGCGAGAAGGTTGTCGCCAGAGCGAGAAAAGTGGTGTTAAGACCTGTCGGGGCTGTAAGATCCTCGGTTGTGCGAGAGTTGCCTCGCTTGAGCGAGAGAGCACGTGTCTGGGTAATTAAAATATCGTGGGTTTCTCGCCCAAGCGAGAGGACCCAGCTATAAAAGTAAAGAGAAGGTTTCACAAACCCTAATCTTCACTTTCTTCTCTTCCCTTCACTCCCAAGGGCGGCTCCCCATGGATTTCGACTCCTTCCTCCACTAAACCTCAGAAACATATCAAAACCTCTTCCTCTTGCTTCTGAATGGAACATTGGAGAGCTTTGGAGATGAAAAAGCGACCATGGAGGTTGAAGGAGATGGAGGTAGATGGAGCTCTTTGCGGATCCACGGAGCTTACGCAACCTAAGGTGAGGGAGAAGACTATTGTGGTCTTAGAGTAGTTCATTAGAGTCATCATCTCCGATTTCCCTCAAGAATCGGTGTAACACTCTAAATTTGAGTCTTTAAAATTATACTATCAGTCCTAGGATTCTCGCTTGAGCGATAGATTCTCGCCTGGGCGAGGGAGGCTCACCTAGGAGAGTGAAATCCAGGACTATACTGGAAGATTCTCGCCTAAGCGAGAGTTGTCTCGCCTGGGCGAGAAATGGCATTTTGAGACTGTGAGATTCTCGCTTGAGCGAGAATCCCTCGCTTGAGCGAGAATCCCTCGCTTGAGCGAGAGCGCCAGATCTAAAATTTTAAAAAGGCGGGATTTTCTCGGCTGAGCGAGAATGGGCCTGCTTGAGCGAGAACCCGACGACTCATCTTTAAAATAGAAACCCCAAACACATTTTAGGGTTAGAACTTTGATGAAAAGAGAGAGAGAGGAGAGCTTTTCAAGAGGAAAGAGCCTTAGGACTCATCTTTGAGCTTGGGAAGAGATAAACCTCTTCTTTCTAACTCTTCATCTTCCTCTCTAACTTGTTTTGGGTATGTTGGATATATTTTCAAAACATGAGAAACCATGGAAACTCATCCTTTAGAGTTATGGTTCGTTCTATGTTGTTTTTCTCTTGTAAACTCTTGGTTTAGAGTTGGTATTTGATAAATGGAAAGGTTTTGTGGGTTATTCATGAAAACCCCAAAAACCCCGAAAATGAGAATATGAGTAAAAAGAGAAATAGATGAAATGTTAGATGTGGATGATGAGTTTGTGCTTTGAGGTTGATATATGAGATAAACATGTATGTGTAGATGTTTGGAAACTTGTATTGAAGTAGTTTTGAAAATCTTGAAAATATGTGAATCCCTTGTATGTTTGATGATGAAATACGAGTTGTTTATGTGTTATTTTGAATAAATGACTGACATTGTTGTTATTGGTGGGAATGGGAAGAGATCCTAAGGTTGGAGGAGATCGTGGAGGGAACTAGTAAAGTTACTCAAAAACCGACCCCCAACACTCACTGAGGTAAGGATAAGTCTTTAATCTTGCATTTGGAATAGAAAATGTGTATTTTCTGGTTATGTAATGACTGAGTTGTAAATTATGCATTTAGTATAAACATATATGGGTGTGTTTATATTAAAGAAGGCGTAGAAGATTTACGGAAAAGGAAAATGTGGGTATTTTCTGGTTACGAAATGATCGAGTTGTAAATTACGCATTTAGTATAAACATATATGGGTGTGTTTATATTAAAGAAGGCGTAGACTTACGGAAAAAGGAAAATGTGGGTATTTTCTGGTTGTGTAATGATCAAGTCGTAACTTACGCATTTAGTATAAATATATATGGGTGTGTTTATATTAAAGTAGGCGTAGGTTTACGGGAATGGAAAAGGTGTGTATTTTCTGATCATGCTATAATCATATGGCGAGTTACGTATTTAGAATAAACATATATGGAGTGTTGATACTAAAGATGGCGTCGAATTATGGGAAATGATTGATGGAAAATCGATGAAAGGAAAAGTATACTTTTAGCCGACCATGAATGGTTAGCGACTCTGACTTGAGTATAGAAGCAAACACTCTGGCTTGAGTATAGAAGCAAACACTCTGGCTTGAGTATAGAAGCAAACACTCTGGCTTGAGTATAGAAGCAAACACTCTGGCTTGAGTATAGAAGCAAACACTCTGGCTTGAGTATAGAAGCAAACACTCTGGCTTGAGTATAGAAGCAAACACTCTGGCTTGAGTATAGAAGCATACACTCTGGCTTGAGTATAGAAGCATACACTCTGGCTTGAGTATAGAAGCATACACTCTGGCTTGAGTATATAAGCAAAACTTATTTTTAGCCGACCATGAATGGTTAGCGACTCTGGCTTGAGTATATTAGCAAAACTTATTTTTAGCCGACCATTAATGGTTAGCGACTCTCTCTTGAGTATAGAAGCAAACACTCTGGCTTGAGTATAGAAGCAAACACTCTGGCTTGAGTATAGAAGCAAACACTCTGGCTTGAGTATAGAGGCATACATTTTGGCTTGAGTATAGAAGCACACACTCTGGCTTGAGTATATAAGCGCAATTTGTTTTAAGAAAAGTGAGAATCTGCTTTTAGCTAACCCTAAGGGGTGTAGCGACTTCGGCTCAAGTTATGCAGCAAAACAAAATGAATTTCGAAAATGGTTTACTAACCCTTTTTATAATGTGGATTATCTTATAATGACGTTTATTGAATTAACGACTTACTCCTTTGTGTGTTTTGTACTTTTGTCATTGATAATCCCATTGCAGGTAAATAGATGAATGGAGTATGCTAGGTTGGGAGCTTTAGGAGCTTTAGACTTTGGATTCACTATTTACGTTTTTGTACTTTAAATGACTACTTGCGGATTTGAATGATTGTAACCATGGTTAACATTTATTTGGGTATTCGTAACCATGTGTACTGTTATTTTTGGTGGGTTATAACTTTTGGGCTCTTAGTTTAAGGACCCAAATTCTACCCTTGAAATTTTTTATTTTATTTTAATCCTTTCATGCATACCGTCATCATACTACTTTGGTTTCTCAATTATCACTTCTTGAACACTTTTTAACATAAGATATTACCATACGATTTATATTGCGGAAAAACATAATTCATTCAATTAAACCGTAATGTCTACTGCATACAACTAGCTATGGGTTTCCAAAATACCCATAACTACGTATATGCGGAATTACAATCATTCGTATAAGTCATATATCCATAGTTACAAAATATTCCAAGTAATTCAATCAGCACTCATGTACAAAATATTGCTAATAATTGAAATCCAAAAATATAAAGCTCCTAAGCTTCCAAAAATAAGACCACCTCAGGTTACCTGTTCATCTGCAATGGGATTATCAATGACGAAACACAAACACATAAAGGAGTAAGTCGTTAATTCAATAAATGTCATTATAAGATAATTCACATTAGAAAAAGGGTTAGTAAACCATTTTCGAAATTCATTTTGTCCTGCTGCATAACTTTAGCCAAAGTCGCTACACCCCTTAGGGTTAGCTAAAAGCAGATTCTCATTTTTATTAAAACAAATCGCGCTTATATACTCAAGCCAAAGTTTTGCTTATATACTCAAGCTAGAGTTTTGCTTATATACTCAAGCCAGAGTTTTGCTTATATACTCAAGCCAGAGTTTTGCTTATATACTCAAGCCAGAGTTTTGCTTATATACTCAAGCCAGAGTTTTGCTTATATACTCAAGCCAGAGTTTTGCTTATATACTCAAGCCAAAGTTTTGCTTAAATACTCAAGCCAAATTTTTGCTTATATACTCAAGCCATAGTTTTGCTTATATACTCAAGCCAGAGTTTTGCATATATACTCAAGCCAGAGTTTTGCTTATATACTCAAGCCAGAGTTTTGCATATATACTCAAGTCAGAGTTTTGCTTATATACTCAAGCCAGAGTTTTGCATATATACTCAAGCCAGAGTCGCTAACCAGTCATGGTCGGCTAAAAATATATTTTCTTTTCATCGAATTCACCATCAATCATTTCCCGTAAATCCACGCCATCTTTAGTATAAACACACCCATATATGTTTATACTAAATATATGATTTACAATATAATTATTGCATGGCCAAAAAACACACACCTTTTCCATCTTCCGTAAATCTACGCCTACTTTAGTATAAACACACCCATATATGTTCATACTAAATGCGTAATTCACAACTCAATCATTTCATAACCAGAAAATACCCACATTTTCCTTTTCCGTAACTCTACGCCCTCTTTAATATAAACACACCCATATATGTTTATACTAAATGCGTAATTTACAACTTAGTCTTTGCATAACCAGAAAATACACATTTTCTATTTCAAATGCAACATTAAAGACTTATCCTTACCTCGGTGAGTATTGGGGTTCGGTTTGTGAGTAACTTTACCAGTTTCCTCCACGATCTCCTCCAACCTTAGGATCTTTCCTCATCCCCACCAATAACAACAATGTTAGTTATTTATTCAAAATAATACATAACCACTCATATTTCATCATCAAACATACAAGGAATTCACATATTTTCAAGATCCCCAAAACTACTTCAATACAAGTTTCCAAACATCTAAACACACATGTTTATCTCATATGTCAACATTAAATCACAAACTCATCATCCACATCTAACATTTCATCTATTTCTCTTTTTACTCATATTTTGGGGTTTTCATGTACAACCCTCAAAACCTTTCCATTCATCAAATACCAACTCTAAACCAAGAGTTTACAAGAGAAAAAAAACATAAAACAAACCATAACTCTAAAGGATGAGTTTCCATGGTTTCTCATATTTTGAAAATAGATCCAACATACCCAAAACAAGTTAGAGAGGAAGAAGAAGAGTTAGGAACAAGAGATTTACCTCTTCTCAAGCTCTAAGATGAGTCCTTAGACTCTTTGCTCCTGAAAACCTCTCCTCTCTCTCTTCTCTTCAAAGTTATAACCCTAAAATGTGTTTGAGGTTTCTATTTTAAAGAGCAGTCGTCCGGTTCTCGCTCAAGCGAGCCCATTCTCGCTCAGGCGAGAAAATCCCGCCTTTTTTTAAAATTTCAGATCTGACGCTCTCGCTCAAGCAAGGGATTCTCGCTCAAGAGAGAATCTCACAGTGTCAACAGCCCCAAAATACTATTTCTCGCCCAGGCGAGACAACTCTCGCTCAGGCGAGAATCCTCCAGTATAGCCCAGGATTTCACCCTCCTAGGTGATCCTTTCTCGCTAAGGCGAGAATCTCTCCCTCAAGCGAGACTTCCAGGACTGATACTGTAATTTTAAAGACTCAAATTTAGGGTGTTACACTTAGTATCCATGGGGAATAATAATGGATGAATTATGCTTTTCTGTTATATGAAGAGTGTTGTTGTATGACATGTTAAAAGGGTTTTATGTAATGATTAATAAGTGATCCGAGTGTAATGATGAATGTATGTACAATTCGATTAAAATAAGAAAATAATTTCAAGGGTAGAATTTGGGTCTTTACAATATGGTATCAGATCATAGTTAATTCTGCGGCCTAGGATATGGCCTTACATGCTTCTTTGTGATCTTTATGTGCTTGAACTGCTTAGTTAGCATTGACGGTGGTGTGTTTATGTGATGCTTGTCTAGTTATGAAATTAGTCTGCTGACAAGTACGTGAGTGCAGGTACACATGGCTGGAAGATAAAGAGGAGCGAGTCTGAATGTTTCGAATGACCTCTTGGCCCAGATGGTGCTGGCACTACAACAAATGAGTGAAAATTTAAAAAATCTGAATCGGAGCGTGGCACCAGGTCCAAGCTCGCATACCCTAGTTCCACAAGGACCGGCTGAGTACCGAGGGTTAGATAAATCCTGTAGAAGGAATCCTAGTTCGTTCCAAGGCGGATTCGCTACGAATGCTGCTATTGAGTGGGTCCAAAGAATGGGGTGTACTAACATGAAGGCGGATGGAGTGGCGACCTGCAAATCCATTCCTCCCAAGGACTTCGGGCCTCAACGAAATTTTTGTGCACGGAAGAGGCAAGGATAAGATGTATCGCGAAGAGCGGAAGCCTTATTTTCCACCTGTTGGTACTCAGAGTTGCACTTCGCATGGACGGAGGACCCATGCAAATGCCGGAGGGTCAAGGTTAAACTCTCCACCTTGGTGCAGCAAGTGTAACCGGAAACATGACGGAGGATTGTGTCCTGGAATGACAAGTCACTGTTTTCATTGCAAAGAGACCAGACATATAAAGAGGCATTGTCCTATGTCACGGCAGAGTATGAATGCTATGGGGACTGGGCGACCTCAATCTATCAGCAGAGTGGTTATCTTGTGTGGTGCAGATGCATCAGAAGTGGATGGTCTGACCCGGTGTAGGATGTATGAGGAGAAGGTGAATGAAAGCCAACGATCATATGCTCTAACTAGTGTCCATGGTAACCATTGTTACCAAGGGTCGAAACCTACCGTTGGAGGATTTCAACCCGATGTATTTCCTATGTGCAGCAAGTGTGGGCGGAAGCATGCGGGAACTATTTGTCCTGGTTCGGAAAATGGTTGCTTCCACTGTAAGGAAAAGGGACATATAAAAAGGTTTTGTCCAAGGTTGGCTCGAAAGGTAAATGTTGTGGATGTTGGGAGGCCTAGTACAACGGGTCAAATGAGCACCGTTAGTGGTATAGATACGTCTGATGTTGACGGTTTGATCCGAGGTAAACGCATGGTGACAGGTATTCCTTGTTTAGTGTTGTTGATTCGGGAGCGACACACTCGCTTATATGTGTTAAATGTGAAAACCGGCTAAAATTGCAAACTGAGTCATTACTTCCGACTTGGTCGTGTCCACCCCAATTTGTGTGCTGGTGGTGGTGTCGACGTTTATGTTCTAGTGTCCGGTTGTGGTAAATGGTGTGATATTTACCGTAGATTCAGTCTGCTTATCGTTATCCTAGTTAGATTTAATTCTGGGGATGGACTGATTGGCGGAAAATCATGTTATGATTGAATAGTGCTGACAAGGTTGTGGCGGTTGGGAATCTGTGCGAGATTTCTGACCAAGCTAGTGGTATGGGGCCAGTGTTGGCTAAGGGAGTCAGAACTCCCCTTCAGAAAAGGGATCAGTGTTTATTCTGTCGATGTCATGGGAGGGTATTTAAGAACTCGTTAGTATTTCAAGATGATAAGATTTGAAAGAACTATGTATTTTTGTCTTGGAAAGTGGACTTTCTTCTATGAATGATTGACTTTTAGAATAATTATGCTGACAAGAAAAATGTCTAAGTCGGGGATCCTTGTTTTCTTTTATGAGTTGTTAAAGGTTAATTCCCTTTGTTGGCCTTAGTGTGTATGCATATGCTAAGTGGTGAAACTCATATTTCGAAAATGAAACCGAGGTTGGATAAATTACCTAAATCTCCTTGCGACTAATGTGTTTACATGAACGTTGACTATTTGGATGTGTTATCGTTTTGAGGTGACCTATGGTTGGTAACCAAAATCGATTCAGTATGAAAAAGTTATTTTTGATTCTTGTGCATGAAGCTCCTGGTCTATAAAATTTTATTTTTGTTAAAGAGGAGTACAAGCCGTAACAAATGTATCTTGGTAGTGAACTCCAAATTATGAGCGGGGATGTTGAACCTCAAAAACTTATTTTGTATCGTGGGTGTCTAAGTGTACGGTTGGGGTAAATGGTAGAACCTTGACCATAGTGTTGATATGCGCAATGATGTCCTAGCTGGATTTAATCCTGAAAATGGACTAGCGGTCAGCAAATCGTGTTATGCTTAACTGTGTGATGATTGTTGAGGTGAAGAATTGAGATCTAGTTGCATTGATATGTATATGGGTGCTAAGGGGTAAGACTTATAATGATAGTCGAGGAAAGAGGCTAGTTAAGTTACTTACCCCGTCAATGTGATGAATGCATTTGGATAGACGTGAAACTTTTGGTCTCGAATGATCGGTTCTTATGCAGTAGGACATTGGCAATGCACGATATAGGGGTGGTGTACCTCAATTATCTGCTTTGAATGTTGTACCGGCAAAAGTGTTTCTGTTTCGTGAACGTCAGTAATTGCTGTATATGATGGTAGTGTAACCGCGTGAGAGAAAGAGTCTGAGTTATGTTGAAATGATTACGCAGACTTTGTTTCACGACGTGGTTGCCATGAGTCGTTGATTCAAACCGTTTTCGAAAATTATTTTTGGGTGAAACATAGTTTGTGGCTAAAGATTGATCTAGTATCATGTTGGAGAATCCCAAAATTTTGACAACCATATCTGAATAAATATGAGGTTGTTAAAAATTTTTGGCAATACAAAGATGCCCATGTATTTCTGGACGTAATGCAAGAGTGGTAATAAACTTATATTTTCTAATGAAATTGGGGTGACTGAACCTAACGCAAGTTGTAGGTTTGAGTGTTTGTCGACTTGCACTTGTCGATTGGTAACAGGGTACCTAGTTTTGGGGTGAATCGATGGTTTTATGGGTTAAATTGAGGCTAGGAATCGGTAATTCCTATCTGCGGTGAAATTTGATGACAAAAATATCTGACGTAATTGGAAAATTACTGAATAGTTTGACTGTGTACAATGGATGAGATGCTAAGGGTCTTATTGTATAGATATTTTGTTAAAGGAGTAAAATGAAATTATGCTAGATTCTTGAGTGGAGGAGAATCTAGCTAGCGTATAAAGGATGTTAAACGAGGCTTTAGGAGTGGATGAGGGATAAGGAATTTCCCATTCGCTGAATTTCGGGAGTGTGATCGAGGCCATACTCGATACAAATAATATAACAATAAAGTATAGTACTAGGAAGTGACTCCTAGGTCGTTTCCCAAGGATTATCTTTCAGGCAATAGTTCAAACACCTTGTACTCACACACACAAAAAGGGGGGTTTTGTTGTTTTTATGGTATGAATCTAAAACTAAAACAGAAACAGTAATTAACAGAAAAGTGAAACGACTAAACCCCTTTGGTTTCCTTAATCACAACTCAATCCTCGGTTTCACAGTATCAAAATCATATTCTAATCATTGAATCCCTAATTTGTTCATAACCAAGTAACTAAGCGATAATCAACTCATAAACAAATTCAAACGAACTAAGCATTCATGCACTAGAGAAATGATTGACTAAGCGAAAATCAGTTCACAAATCTATTTCTAAGGCATGGAATTAAGCAAACCACATCCAAAAATTGAATAGAAGAAATTAACAATTAAGAAACCGAAATTGCATTAATAACCAAACCTCAAGAGTTGTGATACATTACCAAAGGAGTTTAGTCCATAAATTTAGCCTTCCATGGAAGGATTAAGCAAAATCGAAAATGGAGAAGAGCAAAAACGAAAATGCATAAACCCTAGGAGAGCGAAAGAGGGAAAAACCGGAATAACAATGTTCTAAGGCAAAAATTAATGTAATGTTAAAGTGTCCCCTTCAAAACCGAAAATCATGTGTTTAATTGGTGTAAAACAGAAATGGGCCCAAAACCCAAACGGAAATAAAATTCCTAATACAATATACAATCTTCACTTTTTGCACACATCATTCACTTGTAATGTCCAAAATGTCATTGGTACCAAATATGACCTGAAAATGGAATTAGATTTAATTAGACTAAATAATCCCAAATTAACTCATTTTAGGAATAATAGTCCAATAAAGCCCAAAACACTAAACCATGCCAAACAAAGTCAATTAGACACCAAGAATCATTAACAATGGTAAATGAAGGTTATGAATAATGTGTAATATATGACTCATCAAATACCCCCACACTTAACCTTTTGCACTCCTGGGAAAAATCAAGAAATAATGATATGCTAACCAGTGCACCAAAGTGAGTCATGTAAGTAGATTATTAAAAACTAGAAAATGAAAAATCCTAAAGATGACATACTTCACATTGAATTTTATGAAATGCAAAGAGATGAGCAAAATCAAGCACACAAGAGTAACAAGATCAAAGAATCAAGATATCCATGAAGATCATCCAAACAATTCAAGCATGCAAAGAAACCTATGAAATCAAGAGGTGAGTCACAACAATGATAGATCCTCACAAGATATGCTCTCTAAAGTGTTTACACTCATGTGTCTTAGGTTGTAAGTATTTACACTCAAGGCACTTCATAAAAACAAACACAACCATATGCTTGACAAGTTTCTAACATCAACATCATAAACACATGCACAAAGTGATCAAAATGACTTTTCAAGGTTGTAATGGGGCCAAGGACAAGGTGGGATAAATTATGGATATGTAGCTTAAAACCAAGGGAATAGAGGAGCAATGGGGAATAAGTTAAAAGTAAGACAAAATCAATCCAAAATAAGTAAATCATCCTATAATTCCAATCCTCTCAATCCTCTTTGCCACACTAAACTTTTATTCAAAAAAAAAATTCATTTTTTTTTGTTTTTTTTTGTTTTGTTTCTCTTTTTGTTGTTTTTTTTCAATGACACCACACTTATGTACACAATTACATCCACCAATGAGTCATAACCAAGAATTATAAACAATGAAGAACAATGCACCCTTACTTAATACCCATTCCCAAAACAATTCCAAAGCTCCAAAATTCCCTAAGGTTAGGATAATCATGGTTTTTCACTTATAGGCTTGTAATGAGCTATATGACAAAGAAATGGTAAAAAGGCTCAAATAAAAGCATGCATCAACAAAAACCTACATTAGTCTTCCCCCCCACACTTAAACGACACATTGTCCCAATGGAGCATAGTCAGAATATCCACACAATTATATCAGCAAATGTAATTTGACAAGTGCAATAAAAGTAAAGAAGGAGAGATAGAAAAACTCCCTGATTCATGGAGGGAGGAAAACAGGTTCAACCAAAGAAACTTCCTCCACAATTACATCCACAACGGAAGGGTTTGTGAGGAAAGGCTTGAGGCGATGCCCATTGACCTTGAAGATCTTATTTGTGGATTCACTTGAGATTTCTACTGCACCATAAGGAAACACATTAGTTACAACAAAAGGACCAATCCACCTAGAACGAAGCTTACCACTCACGAGACCAAGCCTAGAGTTATACAACAACACTTTTTGGCCAACCACAAATTCCTTTCTAGAAATCAAGCTATCATGGAATCTTTTGGTCTTCTCTTTATAGAACTTAGAGTTTTCATAGGCTTCTAAGCGGATCTCATCCAGTTCACTGAGTTGGAGCTTCCTTTCTTCACCAGCTTGATCAAGAGCCAAGTTGCAAGTCTTCACAACCCAATAAGCACGATGCTCAATCTCCACAGGAAGATGACATGCTTTACCAAAGACAACCCGATAAGGAGACATCCCTATGGGTGCCTTGTAAGCAGTTCGATGTGCCAAAAGAGCATCCTCAAGTCTGTTGCTCCAATCTTTCCTGTTAGGCTGCACCATCTTCTCCAAAATCTTCTTTATCTCTCTGTTTGAAATTTCAGCTTGCCCATTTGTTTGGGGGTGATATGGTGTGGAAACTCTATGAACAACCCCGTACTTCTTGAGCATAGCTTGCATGGATCTATTGCAGAAGTGTGTGCATTGGTCGCTAACAATAGCTCTGGGTATGCCAAACCTGCAAAAAATGTGAGACCTAACAAAATCCATAACAACCCGAGCACCATTAGTCCTGGTGGCTTTAGCTTCCACCCATTTAGAAACATAATCAACAGCAAGCAGAATATAAGTAAAACCAAAAGAAACAGGAAAGGGACCCATGAAATCAATACCCCAAACATCAAAAACCTCACAGAACAACATAGGTTGTTGAGGCATCTCTTGTCTCCAAGAAATGGTACCACCTGCTCTTTGACACTACTCACAAATACTATAGATCCTCCACGCATCTTTGAAGATGGTGGGCCAATACAATCCACAATCAAGTACCTTCCTTGTTGTTCTTTGGGTACCAAGATGTCCCCCAACTGCAGAGGCATGACAAAACTGAAAGACTGACTCAATCTCATGATCTGGAATGCATCTTCTAATCACCTAGTCATTACAAAATCTCCACAAATAGGGGTCATCCCAAAAATAAAATTTAGCATCACTTTTAAGTTTATCATTTTGAGCTCTAGATGCTAGTGGAGGAAAAACAGATGCAACCATATAATTAACAATATTAGAAAACCAAGGATTGGGGGAAGAAACAGAGATATGCAAAAGTTGTTCATCAGGAAAATCATCCCGAATGGGCATCATATCAACAGCTCTATCTATTCTACTCAAGTGATCAGCAACCAAATTTTGTGCTCCGCTCCTATCACGAATCTCCAAATCAAACTCTTGGAGCAAGAGCATCCATCTAATCAACCTTGGTTTAGACTCAACTTTCTTCAACACGAACTTTAGTGCTGCATGGTCAGTGAAAACAACAATTCTAGAACCAAGCAAATAAGATCTAAATTTATCCAGAGCAAATACAATAACTAAGAGCTCTTTTTTAGTGGTGGTATAATTTTCTTGTGCAACATCTAAAGTCCTAGAAGCATAATAAATCACCCTAGGCAATTTGTCTACTTTTTGTGCAAGGACAGCCCCTGATGCATAATTAGAAGCATCACACATTAGCTCAAAAGGGACTGTCCAATCAGGTGCCTGGATGATAGGAGTGTTGGTCAAAGCTCTCTTGAGGCAGTCAAAGGCCTCTTTACATCTTTCATCAAAATCAAACACCACATCCTTTTGCAACAGATTGGATAGTGGAAGGGCCTTCTTGCTAAAATCTTGAATGAACCTGCGATAGAAACCTGCATGACCAAGAAAAGAACGAACCTCTCGCACGCAAGAGGGGTAAGGCAATAGTAAAATAACATCTATCTTGGCAGGATCTACCTCTATGCCCTTATTAGAGATCACATGGCCTAGAACTATGCCTTGCTCTACCATGAAATGACACTTCTCATAATTTAGAACAAGGTTAGTTTCTATGCATTTATGTAAAACTCTATCCAGACTATCCAAGCATGCATCAAATGAAGATCCATATACAGTAAAATCATCCATAAACACCTCTATGCAACTTTTCAAAAAGTCACTGAAAATGCTAACCATACACCGCTGGAATATACCAGGGGCGTTGCATAGGCCAAAGGGCATCCTCCTATAGGAAAAAGTGCCAAAGGGGCAAGTGAATGTGGTCTTCTCTTGATCCTCAGGAGCAATATGGATTTGAAAGTATCCAGAAAAACCATCAAGAAAACAATAGTGAGATTTACCTGCTAACCGTTCAAGCATCTGGTCAATAAAGGGTAAAGGATAATGATCCTTTCTTGTTACTTGATTTAGCCTCCTATAGTCAATGCAAACTCTCCAACTGTTCTGCACTCTAGTAGGAATTAGCTCATCCATCTCATTTCTCACCACTGTAATTCTTGTCTTTTTAGGAACTACCTGAACTGGACTCACCCAATGGCTATCAGAAATGGGATATATAATCCCAGCTTGTAGAAGCTTGGTGACCTCTTTCTTCACAACATCAAGAATAATTGGATTGAGTCTCCTTTGTGGTTGCCTCACTGGTTTAGCTCCATCCTCCAAGAGTATTCTATGCATGCACATGGATGGGCTAATACCAGGAATGTCAACTAAGGTCCAATCAATGGCCTTTTTATGCTTTTTCAGCACTTGTAGCAACTTTCCTCTTGGTCAGCATCAAGGGAAGTAGAAACAATGACAGGGAGCTTCTCATCATCCTCTAAGTAAGCATACTTGAGGTTATCAGGTAAAGGTTTCAGCTCCAATATAGGTGCCTGCAAAACAGATGGAACCAAAGTAGCAAGCATAGATTCTGCAGCCTGCACTTGAACAATTGGGTTAGTGCAATATGACTCTATATCATGTGGATCAACAATAATATCCAAAAAGTCATCATTGCAAGAACTATACAGTTCATAATCAGTGCATGCATGATAAGTGTGTGAGGCTATCAATGATAAAGAATCAGAATCATGAATAAAATCAGAGATATGCTCATTAATCAACTCATCAAGCAAATCAACATGAAATACAGAATGGTCCTCAGATGGATGCTTCATAGCATCAAAAATATTAAACCGGACCACAATATCATCAAATTCCATGGAAAGTGTGTCAGCATGGACATCAATCTTGGTTTGGGCTGTTCCTAAAAATGGTCCCCCTAAAATAATAGGAACTGTGTAAAAGTCAACAGGGAATATAAGTTCACCAACCCGAACCAAGACATCCTCTACCAGGCCAGCAGGATAAGTAGTACTCCTATTTTCTAATTGAATTACCACACCAGTAGGCTTTAAAGGTCCAATCGAAAAAGACATAAAAACAGACATAGGCATGACATTAATTGAAGCTCCTTAGTCTGGCATGGCATTCTCAAATTTATTGTTACCTATGATGCAAGGAACAGTAAATGTACCTGGGTTCCTTACATTTTTCAGGAATGTGAGGAATAGGTTTACCTATGAGTGCAGAAACATTTCTTCCCATGCTTATCCTTTCATTACCCTTCAGTTTCCTTTTGTGAGTGCACAACTCCTTTAGGAACTTTGCATATCTTGGAATCTTCTTGATGGCATCAAGTAGAGGTATGTTCACCTCTACCTTTCTAAATGTTTCCAATATCTCCTTGTCGACCTCTTCCATTTTCTTGCTTGGAATGATATTTGGGGGAAATTTAAGAGGGATGGGAGGTGGTTGTTGTGCTGCACTTGAGGAAGGTGTAGATGCATGAATGTGTCTACCAATGTCATCAACCTTTTTTAGAGTAGAATCTGGTTTAGAGGTTGCCAATTCAGTCTGCTTTCCAGACCTTAGGGTGATGGCACTCACATTTTTCGGGTTAATCACAGTTTGAGAAGGTAGCTTGTCAGAATTCCGCGATTGCAATGTGTTCAATGAAGTAGCCATTTGTCCCATTTGTGTGGTCAAATTTTGAATAGAAGATTCTTGTCTCTGAATAGAAGCTCTGGTTTCTTGTTGGAACTGAATGTTCTGCATTGTCATTTGCCTCACCAACTCTTCCAATGACGGTTCACTAGGTACAGGTGGAGGATTATTAATCACTTTTTGCTGCCTTTGTTGTTGAATTGGTGGGGGAACATAAGGTCTATTATGTCCAACATTGTTGTTCTGAAATGGTGCATGAGGAGGTTGTTGTTGTGTGTGATCAGACCACTTGAGATTTGGATGATTTCTCCAACCAGGGTTGTATCTGCTTGAAGATGGATCATAATTTCGCTGTTGTTGATTTGGTCTATTGTTGTAAATGTTTGCAGCATAAGCCTTAGGATGATCAGCAGTTCTTGGGTCAAGCAGAGAAGGACAAACATCACTGTAATGGTCAGGGGAGGTGCAAATGCCACATACTCTTGCCATTGGTTGTTTCTGTTGATTCATGGCTAATTGAGTGACCAATGTGGTGAGGGAATCAATTTTTCGCTCAAGCTTTTCTTGCCTCACCGAATCAGTCCCAACATCATGCACACCTCTCACAATTATGGCATCACTGCTCCTTGCATTGAACTATTGAGAGTTAGAAGCCATCTTCTTAATCAAACCTCTAGCTTCAAACGGAGTCATGTCTCCAAGTGCACCTCCACTAGCTGCATCAATAATACTCTTGTCCATGTTGTTCAAACCTTCATAAAAATATTGGAGTAGGAGTTGCTCTGAAATCTGATGATGGGGGCAACTTGCACATAACCTCTTGAATCTCTCCCAATACTCATATAAACTTTCTCCATGTTGTTGCCTAATCCCAGAAATATATTTTCTAATTGCAGTGGTCCTGGAGGCAGGGAAGAATTTACCAAGGAATGTCCTCTTCAGGTCACCCCAACTGGTGATGGATCCAAGAGCCAAATAGTACAACCAGTCTTTTGCAGGGCCTTCAAGTGAATGAGGGAATGCCTTCAAACAGATGTGATCCTCTTGGACATCATGAGGTTTCATGGTTGAACAGACAATATGGAAATCCTTAAGATGCTTATGAGGATCCTCACCTTCAAGTCCATTAAACTTTGGCAACAAATGGATTAGTCTAGTTTTAAGCACATATGGCACATCCTCATTGGGATACTGGATGCACAAGCTATCATAAGTGAAATCAGGTGCAGCCAGCTCCCTTAATGTCCTCTCACGAGGACCAGGAGGAGTATATGGTTGAGCCATATTTTCAGAGTGCACAAAATTTTCAGAATGCTCAGAATCAGACAATGCAACAGAATGCACAAAAGCAATATATTGCACAGAATGCACAGAAACAGGAATAGAATCAGAAATAGAATCAGAATCAGAAACAGAATCAGGTACACTATGGAAAGGTAAATTTCTACTATGTCTAACTAACCTATGATATGTTCTATCAATTTCAGGATTTATTGGATGCAAATGGCCTGTATTTCCCCTAGTCATGCAATACAATCAACAATAGGAAGAAAGTAAGGCAAAAGTAATGGAAATTCATGTTATAATTGTATAATCAACCAAGTATTTGCATAAATAACATCCTAAAATCATATAGAACATGTAAAAAAAAGTTTCAAGAAAAAAATCAAAGCCTAACTATGTTAAAAATGCAAAACAGTTTCACTATAAACCTTAAAAAATAAAAAATAAAACCTTAAAAAATAAAAAAGAATTAGTAAAAAAGGGTTTTTTCGGATTTTTGGGTCGGAGCTGACAAACTTTGTATGTGGCAGTGGGTATAACTTATTTTTCTACCCCAAATGCATATGTCATATGTCCAATTCTGATATACGGAGACAAAGTTATGCTAAAAACAAATTTTCAACTATTCACTATTCACCGTAAAGTTGTATCTCACAAACTACAGCTCAGAAAGTGGTTCTGCTTTCTCTGGTGTTCAATGTGGGAAGAAAGAAGTGTGGAAACAAAATTTCATGCAAAAATTCCACCCACAGCTATATAAACCAGCAAAACAGAATCACATATATCGTGAAAATTGGCAAAATAGTGAACAGTGCACATTAACAGCTTTTTGCACCAATATCAGAATTTTCACCAAAAATGCTCTATAGAAATGACTAACTAAACTACACTACACTAAACTAAGCTTTATGAAAATACAGAGAACCTTTGTATGAACCGATAATCCCCGGCAACGACGCTAAATTTGATCGAGGCCGTACTCGATACAAATAATATAACAATAAAGTATAGTACTAGGAAGTGACTCCTAGGTCGTTTCCCAAGGATTATCTTTCAGGCAATAGTTCAAACACCTTGTACTCACACACACAAAGGGGGGTTTTGTTGTTTTTATGGTATGAATCTAAAACTAAAACAGAAATAGTAATTAACAGAAAAGTGAAACGGCTAAACCCCTTTGATTTCCTTAATCACAACTCAATCCTCGGTTTCACAGTATCAAAATCATATTCTAATCGTTGAATCCCTAATTTGTTCATAACCAAGTAACTAAGCGATAATCAACTCATAAACAAATTCACACGAACTAAGCATTCATGCACTAGAGAAATGATTGACTAAGCGAAAATCAGTTCACAAATCTATTTCTAAGGCATGGAATTAAGCAAACCACATCCAGAAATTGAATAGAAGATATTAACACTTAAGAAACCGAAATTGCATTAATAATCAAACCTCAAGAGTTGTGATACATTACCAAAGGAGTTTAGTCCAGAAATTTATCCTTCCATGGAAGGATTAAGCAAAACCGAAAATGGAGAAGAGAAAAAACGAAAAATGCATAAACCCTAAGAGAGCAAAAGAGGGAAAAACCGGAATAACAATGTTCTAAGGCAAAAAGTAATGTAATGTTAAAGTGTCCCCTACAAAACCAAAAATCATGTGTTTAAATAGTGTAAAACAGAAATGGGCCCAAAACCCAAACGGAAATAAAAATCCTAATACAATATACAATCTTCACTTTTTGCACACATCATTCACTTGTAATGTCCAAAATGTCATTGGTACCAAATATGAACTGAAAATGGAATTAGATTTAATTAGACTAGGATTCTCGCTTTAATTTGAGTCTTTAAAATTATACTATCAGTCCTAGGATTCTCGCTTGAGCGAGAGATTCTCGCCTGGGCGAGGGAGGCTCACCTGGGAGAGTGAAATCCTGGACTGTACTGGAGGATTCTCGCTTGAGCGAGAGTTGTCTCGCCTGGGCGAGAAATGGCATTTTGAGACTGTGAGATTCTCGCTTGAGCGAGAGCGCCATATCTGAAATTTTAAAAAGGCGGGATTTTCTCGCCTGAGCGAGAATGGGCTCGCTTGAGCGAGAACCCGCGACTCATCTTTAAAATAGAAACCCCAAACATATTTTATGGTTAGAACTTTGAAGAGAGGAGAGAGAGGAGAGCTTTTCAAGAGCAAAGAGCCTTAGGACTCATCTTAGAGCTTGGGAAGGGGTAAACCTCTTGTTTCTAACTCTTCTTCTTCCTCTCTAACTTGTTTTGGGTATGTTGGATATATTTTCAAAACATTAGAAACCATGGAAACTCATCCTTTAGAGTTATGGTTCGTTCTATGTTGTTTTTCTCTTGTAAACTCTTGGTTTAGAGTTGGTATTTGATAAATGGAAAGGTTTTTTGGGTTATTCATGAAAACCCCAAAAACCCCCAAAATGAGAATATGAGTAAAAAGAGAAATAGATGAAATGTTAGATGTGGATGATGAGTTTGTGCTTTGAGGTTGATATATGAGATAAACATGTATGTGTAGATGTTTGGAAACTTGTATTGAAGTAGTTTTGGAAATCTTGAAAATATGTGAATCCCTTGTATGTTTGATGATGAAATACGAGTTGTTTATGAGTTATTTTGAACAAATGACTGACATTGTTGTTATTGGTGGGAAAGAGAAGAGATCCTAAGGTTGGAGGAGATCGTGGAGGGAACGGGTAAAGTTACTCAAAAACTGACCCCCAACACACACCGAGGTAGGAATAAGTCTTTAATCTTGCATTTGGAATAGAAAATGTGTATTTTCTGGTTATGTAATGACTGAGTTGTAAATTACGCATTTAGTATAAACATATATGGGTGTGTTTATATTAAAGAAGGCGTAGGTTTATGGAAAAGGAAAATGTGGGTATTTTCTGGTTGTGTAATGATCAAGTCGTAACTTACGCATTTAGTATAAACATATATGGGTGTGTTTATATTAAAGTAGGCGTAGGTTTACGGGAATGGAAAAGGTGTGTATTTTCTAATCATGCTATAATCTTATGGTGAGTTACGTATTTAGAATAAACATATATGGAGTGTTTACACTAAAGATGGCGTGGATTTACGGGAAATGATTGATGGCAAATCGATGAAAGGAAAAATATACTTTTAGCCGACCATGAATGGTTAGCAACTCTGGCTTGAGTATAGAAGCAAACACTCTGGCTTGAGTATAGAGGCAAACACTCTGGCTTGAGTATAGAAGCAAACACTCTGGCTTGAGTATAGAAGCAAACACTCTGGCTTGAGTATAGAAGCAAACACTCTGGCTTGAGTGTAGAAGCAAACACTCTGGCTTGAGTGTAGAAGCAAACACTCTGGCTTGAGTATAGAAGCATACACTCTGGCTTGAGTATAGAAGCATACACTCTGGCTTGAGTATAGAAGCATACACTCTGGCTTGAGTATAGAATCATACACTCTAGCTTGAGTATATAAGCAAAACTTATTTTTAGCCGACCATGAATGGTTAGCGACTCTGGCTTGAGTATAGAAGCAAACACTCTGGCTTGAATATAGAAGCAAACACTCTAGCTTGAGTATAGAAGCAAACACTCTGGCTTGAGTATAGAAGCAAACACTCTGGCTTGAGTGTAGAAGCAAACACTCTGGCTTGAGTATAGAAGCATACACTCTGGCTTGAGTATAGAAGCACACACTCTGGCTTGAGTATATAAGCAAAACTTATTTTTAGCCGACCATGAATGGTTAGCGACTCTGGCCTGAGTATATAAGCAAAACTTATTTTTAGCCGACCATGAATAGTTAGCGACGTTGGCTTGAGTATAGAAGCAAACACTCTGGCTTGAGTATAGAAGCAAACACTCTAGCTTGAGTATAGAAGCAAACACTCTGGCTTGAGTATAGAAGCACACACTCTGGCTTGAGTATAGAAGCACACACTCTGGCTTCAGTATAGAAACACACACTCTGGCTTGAGTATGAAAGTGTGCATGTCAAGAGGAACACTTTGGAAAGCTCTCCTTATATGACTTGGTTTTGATGAGGACAACTTGTGATAACATGAGCTTGAAGATCATCAACAAATCAACATGCTTAAGCCTTCCGATTGGTATCTTGCTTAGACTAGATTAGTTTAGGTTGAGTCCAAGGCTTAAGTCACCTAATACATATCTCAATTGCATAAATCTTTTAAATCTTTTTCATCTTGAGATATGTCATTCATAATATGTTCATGCATCATATAAATACATGTACATGTGCATTCTAGGCATAATCTAAGTATTAA
The DNA here is from genome assembly GCA_009771035.1 of Lupinus albus. NCBI lineage: Eukaryota > Viridiplantae > Streptophyta > Magnoliopsida > Fabales > Fabaceae > Lupinus > Lupinus albus. The sequence goes on from CM020011.1 coordinate 6,650,334, forward strand.
ACATGTATGAATTTAAGTGCATAACATATTTGAAGTATTTACACATGAAAGTGTGCTGTTAATCGATTACCACTTGGCTTAATCGATTAATCTAACTGTTTGCACAGTGTAATCGATTACAACAAATGTCAATCGATTAATCTAACATTTTTGTGAAGCTTAATCGATTAAAGCTATCGTTAATCGATTAACTGGGCTTTAAAATCAATTCTTTATAAACTGCTTTTTCAGAATTGATCTCATAAGTTGCATGTTAATTTTTTAGAGAGTTAGAGCATATTTTCGTGTTAATTGTTGCATCTAGTTGTAAATGCATTTGTGAGCTTAGAAAAGAGAGAATTCTATGCTTTAGGATTGAGTGCTTTTCATGATACATTTCTCATCTTTTCTTGTCACATGTTCTTGCATTTTTACATGATTCTTGATTAGATGTTTACACATTATGCATTCTGTTTTTCACTAATACATCTTTCATACTGCATGAGCTTGTATTAGGTGATTAGAGTAAAGCCTTATCTTGTTAGATATAAGTCTTGTTATAGCTTAAGTTTACTCTGTATTGCTTTGTTTGAAAAAGTGTTGTAATTGTGGGAATCTCAAGGTGTCATATCACCAAGAGATTGAGTGTGTCTTCACTGAGTGTTAGACTTAGGGATAAGTAAAGAACAAGGTTCTTGGCTGGGGCTACGCCGAAAGAAAGGTTTTCTTTGTCGGTAGGAAGGGAGTCAAACCATAGAATAGGTTTCTTTTTATCTTGTAAGTGTCTAATTGTTGTAATTGGATAGTGTGTATGTAATTAACATTCATTCAATTATAGTGAAGAAAAATCTCCCAAATCAGCCGGGAGGCCTGGATGTAGTTTGCGGTGGACAAGCAAACGAACCAGGATAAAATTCTTGTTGCAGGACTTTTTCTATCTCTCTCTCTTTATTGCATTTGATCGATTAATTTGTTAAGTAGATTTAATTGATAATCTGTGTCTATACTGTATTACTTTTACTCTGATAATATTCTGTAAGCCTGGTATAATCGTTTCATTATCAATTAATTGTCGAGCAAGAAACTGTACTTGCGTTTGCTTACTGTCTCGGTTTAATCGATTAAGTGTGGTGTGTTAATCGATTACTTAAGTCTGTTAATCGATTAAGTGGACTGTGTTGAAAGTGTTAATCGATTACCCTGTTTTGTTAATCGATTAATCAAGGTGTTTTTTCAGCATTAAGTGTTGTTTTTGAAAAGCGGACATTCTAACCGCTACACCTATTCAACCCCCCCTTCTAGGTGTATTGTAATCACTGATACCTAACAAGTGGTATCAGAGCTAGTGCGAAGTGCTAGCTCAACTGCGTATTCGTGATCCTTAGGGAAAAACGAATGGGTTCGTCAAACCCATTTGGTGGTGATGGTTCATCCATTAATCGACCACCTATATTCAGTGGTGAAGGGTATGCCTACTGGAAAGTCCGCATGCAAATTTTTATTGAAGCCATAGACTCGGATATTTGGGAATCCATAGTCAACGGCACTTTCGTTCCACAACATCTTGTGGACAATGAACCTAAAGACAAGCCTAAAAGTCTATGGACCGATGATGAGCGCAAAAAGGTGCAGCATAATCTACGCGCCAAAAATATCATCACATCGGCCCTATCCTATGATGAGTTCTTTAGAGTATCGCAGTGCCAAAATGCAAAAGAAATGTGGGACACTTTACAAGTGACTCATGAAGGCACTAGCGAAGTCAAGCGCGCTAGATTAAATGCGCTTACCCATGAGTATGAGTTATTTCGCATGTTACCTAGTGAATCAATCTGTGATATGCAAAAGCGATTTACTCATATTGTTAATCATTTAGTTGCTCTAGATAAATCTTTTGCCAGAGGTGAACTAACTAATAAAGTTTTACGTTGTCTTGACAGGAAATGGCAACCAAAAGTAACTGCAATTGTTGAATCCAAAGATTTGGACTCTATGCCTCTAGCTACTTTATTTGGAAAACTTCAAGAGCACGAAATGGAATTGGGGCGCTTGACTATGCACGAAGATTCAGATCGGAAAAAGAAAAACATCACATTAAAGGCCACGACCTCCAAATCAAAAGAAGATAAAGATGATGATGAATCTGACTCCGATCTAGATGATGAAACTATGAATCTCCTTGTTCGCAAATTTAGCAAATTCATCAAAAGAAAAGGAGGATTCAAGAAGTTTCAGAAGAAAGAAGCGAAAGAGTCAACCAACAAAGGCAAGAACAACAAAGATCGCTTCACTTGCCATGAGTGTGGAAAAGCCGGACATATGAGATTTCAATGTCCTACCTATCTGAAAAAGGTTGATTCAGAGAAGAGCACTCCCAGGGAATTCAAATCCAAGAAAGCTTACATTGTATGGGATGTACCTGAGGAGGAAACAACATCAAGCACTTCTAGTGAGGAGGAGTCAGCGAAGTTGTGTCTGATGGTCAGATCTGACAACAATGGCAACTCAGACTCACACGAGGATAATGATGAGGTATATTCCGACACCTCATCCACTTCGGATGACTTACCCTCTTATGAAGTTTTATATAATGCTTATGTTGAGTTACATGAGGAATTAAAGAAATTGGCTAGAATAAATGTTGATAAGAAAAGGGAAATCCTTAGAAATGAAAAGAAACTAAGCCATTACAAAAAGAATTAGATGAATTAAAATTAGAAAATGAAACTTTAGATCTCATCTATTCTTGTAACACATGTGACTGCTCTGCTGATAATTTATGTCAAAAGCCTGTATGTGAGACTTGCGAGATTTTGCAAGAAGACAATCTTAAACTAAAAGAAAAACTCGAACGTCTCACAAACAGTAAACAGCAATTAGACACTCTGCTCAGTCAAACAAGAAATGTTGGTGATCGTACTAGTCTAGGTTATACTCGCTCTGCTAAAAACAAGAGACCATATAGAAAACCTGTAGTTAATACTAAGGATAAAAATCGTAGGCGCTCTCCTACTTGCTTTTATTGTAATACGTATGGTCATACTTCTTACTCTTGTTACATTAGAAAATATGGTATACCTAGCGGGGCTTATGTATGGATAAAGAAGGGAGATAATTCCCTAATCACTAACAGAAAAGGACCCAACATAATTTGGGTACCTGAGAAAAGCAAGTGATCTATTTTGCAGGTATGTTTTCGAACACAAGGACAAAAATGGTACTTAGACAGTGGATGTTCGAGACATATGACAGGTGACAGATCAAATTTCCTGGATCTATCACTTAAAGGAAAAGGATACGTCACGTACGGAGACAACAATAAGGGAAAGATACTTGGTACCGGAACAGTTGGTAACTCATCTCATACTCAAATTGAAAATGTTCTGTATGTTGAAGGACTAGAACATAATCTTCTAAGTATAAGTCAACTCTGTGACAAAGGTAATCGAGTATCTTTTGATTCTGACTATTGCATCATTCGTGACATTTTATCTAATAATGTTAAATTTGTTGGTCATCGTATAAATAATATTTACATGGTTAACTTGGATGATGTCACCACATTATTTTCAAAATGTTTCATTTCTAAAGAAGATGACATCTGGCTCTGGCACAGACGCGTTGCACACATCCATATAAAACATCTAGATAAATTGTCATCAAACCAACTAGTTGAAGGGCTACCAAAACTAAATTTCAAAACTAAAGAGATTTGTGACACTTGTCAAAAGTGTAAACAAACCAAAAATTCTTTTAAAAACAAAAATGTGATATCCACTTCAAGACCTTTGGAGTTACTCCATATGGACTTGTTTGGACCATCACAAATCATGAGTTTTGGTGGTAGCTACTATGCTTTAGTTATTGTTGATGATTTCTCTCGTTTTACATGGACATTATTTTTATCTGCTAAAAGCGACGCTTTCAACTCTTTTAAAAATCTTGCCAAGCAAATCCAAAACCAACTTAACCTGAAAATAGTATATATACGAAGTGATCACGGGGGAGAATTTGAGAACTTTCAGTTCGACAAATTCTGTGATAAGCATGGCATTATGCATCAGTTCTCTGCTCCTCACACTCCACAACAAAATGGAGTTGTTGAAAGGAAAAATCGTGTGTTAGAAGAATTAGCGAGAACCATGCTTAATGAAAGTAATACCCCTAAATATTTCTGGGCAGATGCAGTTCATACTGCATGCTATGTTATAAATCGAGTATTGTTAAGGCCTAATTTGAATAAAACTCCTTATGAACTATTAAAAGGCCGTAAACCAAACATATCCCATCTTCACGCTTTCGGTTGCAAATGTTTTATATTAAATAATGGAAAGCGGGCTTTAGGAAAATTTGATTCAAAAGCCGATGAGGGAATATTTTTGGGATACTCGATTCATAGCAAAGCGTTCAGAATTTTTAATAAGTATTCTATGCAAGTTGAAGAGTCTATCCATGTACAGTTTGATGAATCTTCTCCAAAAGAGAAGAGAAAGGTTGTTTCTGATGATGTTGCAGGTGCTTTGGAAGAAGCATACTCAAAGAACATGGATAATGTAGAAACAACCGATGAAGAACGTCAAAACAAATCTCAGGAGCATTCAGATATGCCAGTTGTGTGGAAAACCAAGAAAGCTCACCCGATCGACAAAGTAATAGGTGACATATCTACGGGAGTGGTAACCCGTAGTTCCTTACGAAACTTCTGTAATTTCGTAGCTTTTGTATCTCAAATTGAGACTAAGACCATTGATGAGGCCATTGAGGATGTGCACTGGGGTATAGCTATGCAAGAAGAGCTAAACCAGTTCGAACGTAATAATGTTTGGGACTTGGTCCCTAAACCTAAAGATCATCCTGTGATTGGTACTCGATGGGTCTTCAGAAACAAGCTTGATGAATCAGGCTTGATCATTCGAAATAAAGCACGCTTGGTGGCCCAAGGCTACAACCAGGAGGAAGGTATCGATTATGACGAAACCTATGCCCCTGTAGCCAGATTAGAGGCCATCAGGATGCTACTTTCCTTTGCATCAATTATGAACTTCAAATTATTTCAGATGGACGTAAAAAGCGCCTTCTTGAATGGCTATATTCAAGAAGAAGTTTATGTTAACCAACCGCCTGGTTTTGAAAATTTTAAATATCCGAACCATGTTTATAAACTTAAAAAGGCACTCTATGGTCTCAAACAAGCTCCTAGAGCTTGGTATGATAGACTTAGTACCTTTCTTTTAGAAAAAGGGTTCGAAAGAGGCTTGGTTGACACAACGCTTTTTATTCGTAAATCAGAAAACTCTGTATTACTTGTGCAAATCTATGTAGATGACATAATTTTTGGATCTACTAATGATATTTTGTGTAAGGATTTTTCTGAGATGATGCAGGGGGAGTTCGAAATGTCTATGATGGGAGAACTTACGTTCTTTCTAGGACTTCAGATAAAGCAACTAGAAAGTGGAATTTTCATCCATCAGACAAAATATTGCAAAGAGCTGCTCAAGAAATTTGAGATGAACAATTGTAAGGAAGCTTCCACTCCTATGGCATCTGCTTGCTACCTAGATAAGGACGAAAAAGGAAAAACTATAGAGGTAACAAAGTATCGAGGAATTATTGGGTCTTTACTTTACTTAACTGCAAGTAGGCCTGATATCATGTTTAGTGTATGCATGTGTGCTAGATTTCAGTCATCTCCTAAAGAATCACATCTTACAACTGTTAAAAGAATCATGAGATACTTAAAAGGAACAACTAACATGGGATTATGGTATCCTCGGGATGCCTCATTATCCTTGGTAGGTTATTCCGATTCCGATTTCGCCGGATGTAAATTGGATCGGAAAAGCACTAGTGGTACTTGTCACTTGTTGGGGAGTTCATTAGTAGCATGGCACAGCAAAAAGCAAGCTTGTGTTGCTTTGTCCACCGCCGAAGCGGAATACATTGCCGCTGGTGTGTGTTGCGCTCAAATCCTCTGGATGAAGCAACAACTCAAGGACTATGGTCTTAATATTGAAAAGATCCCTATTAAATGCGATAACACAAGTGCCATAAACCTTTCCAAGAATCCCGTCTTGCATTCTAGAACTAAGCATATAGAAATTAGACATTATTTTCTGCGCGATCATGTCCAAAAAGGTGACTGCGTTCTTGAATTTGTTGAAACTTCTAAACAATTAGCTGATATTTTCACCAAGCCCCTTCCCAGGGATACTTTCTTTGTTCTAAGGAGAGAACTTGGAATTCTTGATGAACAATATCTTGATTAAAATTGTTTAGGTGTTTACATTATCATCTAGTTTCTCTATGTCTTTGCTTCTTTAGCTGTTCTATATTTGTTTTATTGCAAAGGTATATCTCTTGATTATTATTTTTTTTGTGATTCTGAATGTTTAAATAAATCTGTCACATTGCATGCCAAAGCCTTAAGAAGTTGAAACCATTTTACTGCCTGAAATTTTTTTTACTATGCGTAATCGATTAAATATTCAATTAATTGATTACCTGGGCATCAGTTGCTTGAAAATTCGAATTTCTACTATAAGTAATCGATTACATTTTCAATTAATCGATTACCTGAGCATCAGTTCTTTCAAAAAATTCGAAATTTCACACTGATTAATCGATTAACCCTGCCCGTTAATCGATTAAAACCAGTTTTATAAAGGCAAACAGTAGCTCGGTTTCACACTTTTTCTGGCTTTCTCACTTTCTTTTTTCTGCTTTGAGATTCTAAATCTATAACACACTCTTTGGATTTAGATACTGTTATGGATTCTAGTATTTCTGTTGCGTGCCTCTTTATGTTGTTAAATGACGTTTTCTGGTTTATCTGGCTGCTAAACATTGTTACTCTTTATGCTATTTTATAATTATGTCGAATAGCCTACTATGTTTATGTGTATGGTTCTTGATCGTATGAGATTTTCTGCCTTGATATGGTTCATCTCGTATGCCGTTCACTTTACTTGTTTGGCTATTTCTGTTGTATAAACTTGCGCACTTGTTTAATCCTCTTTAATGTAAAACAGGTTAATTGTTATATCCCAATATTAACTCATTAACTGTGTTTTATGCATTACTCATATCTCTGCCTCTTCTTTGACCTGGGTTATCTTTTTGATAATGTCAAAAGGGGGAGAAAGGTTGTTTTGTTGTCTTTTGATTGTGCAGGTTGATCGTAATAACAGCTTCCGATATTTGCGCATCATATCAACCTTGCCAACACAATCTTCAAGCTATTTACATTTGATGTGGAGTTTGTCATCATCAAAAAGGGGGAGATTGAAAGTGTGCATGTCAAGAGGAACACTTTGGAAAGCTCTCCTTATATGACTTGGTTTTGATGAGGACAACTTGTGATAACATGAGCTTGAAGATCATCAACAAATCAACATGCTTAAGCCTTCCGATTGGTATCTTGCTTAGACTAGATTAGTTTAGGTTGAGTCCAAGGCTTAAGTCACCTAATACATATCTCAATTGCATAAATCTTTTAAATCTTTTTCATCTTGAGATATGTCATTCATAATATGTTCATGCATCATATAAATACATGTACATGTGCATTCTAGGCATAATCTAAGTATTAAACATGTATGAATTTAAGTGCATAACATATTTGAAGTATTTACACATGAAAGTGTACTGTTAATCGATTACCACTTGGCTTAATCGATTAATCTAACTGTTTGCACAGTGTAATCGATTACAACAAATGTCAATCGATTAATCTAACATTTTTGTGAAGCTTAATCGATTAAAGTTGTCGTTAATCGATTAACTGGGCTTTAAAATCAATTCTTTATAAACTGCTTTTTCAGAATTGATCTCATAAGTTGCATGTTAATTTTTTAGAGAGTTAGAGCATATTTTCGTGTTAATTGTTGCATCTAGTTGTAAATGCATTTGTGAGCTTAGAAAAGAGAGAATTCTATGCTTTAGGATTGAGTGCTTTTCATGATACATTTCTCATCTTTTCTTGTCACATGTTCTTGCATTTTTACATGATTCTTGATTAGATGTTTACACATTATGCATTCTGTTTTTCACTAATACATCTTTCATACTGCATGAGCTTGTATTAGGTGATTAGAGTAAAGCCTTATCTTGTTAGATATAAGTCTTGTTATAGCTTAAGTTTACTCTGTATTGCTTTGTTTGAAAAAGTGTTGTAATTGTGGGAATCTCAAGGTGTCATATCACCAAGAGATTGAGTGTGTCTTCACTGAGTGTTAGACTTAGGGATAAGTAAAGAACAAGGTTCTTGGCTGGGGCTACGCCGAAAGAAAGGTTTTCTTTGTCGGTAGGAAGGGAGTCAAACCATAGAATAGGTTTCTTTTTATCTTGTAAGTGTCTAATTGTTGTAATTGGATAGTGTGTATGTAATTAACATTCATTCAATTATAGTGAAGAAAAATCTCCCAAATCAGCCGGGAGGCCTGGATGTAGTTTGCGGTGGACAAGCAAATGAACCAGGATAAAATTCTTGTTGCAGGACTTTTTCTATCTCTCTCTCTTTATTGCATTTGATCGATTAATTTGTTAAGTAGATTTAATTGATAATCTGTGTCTATACTGTATTACTTGTACTCTGATAATATTCTGTAAGCCTGGTATAATCGTTTCATTATCAATTAATTGTCGAGCAAGAAACTGTACTTGCGTTTGCTTACTGTCTCGGTTTAATCGATTAAGTGTGGTGTGTTAATCGATTACTTAAGTCTGTTAATCGATTAAGTGGACTGTGTTGAAAGTGTTAATCGATTACCCTGTTTTGTTAATCGATTAATCAAGGTGTTTTTTCAGCATTAAGTGTTGTTTTTGAAAAGCGGACATTCTAACCGCTACACCTATTCAACCCCCCCCCCCCCCCCCCCTTCTAGGTGTATTGTAATCACTGATACCTAACAGAGTATATAAGCGCGATTTGTTTTAAGAAAAGTGAGAATCTGCTTTTAGCTAACCCTAAGGGGTGTAGCGACTTCGGCTCAAGTTATGCAGCAAGACAAAATGAATTTCGAAAATGGTTTACTAACCCTTTTTCTAATGTGGATTATCTTATAATGACGTTTATTGAATTAACGACTTACTCCTTTGTGTGTTTTGTACTTTTGTCATTGATAATCCCATTACAGGTAAATAGATGAATGGAGTATGCTAGGTCGGGAGCTTTATGAGCTTTAGACTTTGGATTCACTATTTACGTTTTTGTACTTTAAATGACTACTTGCGGATTTGAATGATTAACCATGGTTAACATTTATTTGGGTATTCGTAACCATGTGTACTGTTATTTTTGGTCGGTTATAACTTTTGGGCTCTTAGTACCCATGGAGAATAATAATGGATGAATTATGCTTTTCTGTCATATGAAGAGTGTTGTAGTATGACATGTTAAAAGGGTTTTATGTAATGATTAATAAGTGATCCGAGTGTAATGATGAATGTATGTACAATTGGATTAAAATAAGAAAATAATTTCAATGGTAGAATTTGGGTCTTTACAATCAGAGCATATTAACGGATAGAAACTCTCTTGGGAGTTTGTGGTCCATGTGAGAGTCTTTACTTTACATGAGGATGTATTAGCCATAAAAGTAGAGATATATGTGTGGGGAAAACCGTTTGTCTAAGAAAAACACAATATGCTCCTTTATGGTAACACACCGTCATTAAAGATGGTTCTAACGTTAATATGTATATGATGAAGGATATGTTATGCGTAGTTTGTTTATGATAATGGTCATATTGTGTGATAATGATGGTGTGTGAGTTAATTATGGTCATAAACATAAATGAAGATGTTGTGAGTGGTTGATTGTTATAAATATGTATAGGTGTGTTTGTAACAATGAATGTGTGATGAGCTGTTAATGTGTTAAAATGAATATGAGTATGTTTCTCCAGATGAAGATGTTGTGAGTGGTTGATTGTTAGAAACATGTATGGGTGTGTTTGTAACAATGAATGCGTGATGAGCTGTTAATGTGTTAAAATGGATATGAATATGTTTATCAAAATGAGTATGTTGCGAGTGTTGATTGTTATAAACCTATACGGGTGTGCGTATAACAATGACTGTGTGATGAGTTGTTAAGGTGTTTGAAATGGATAAGGGTATGATTGTGACAATGAAGGTGTTGTGTGTTATTTTATGGTGATAAAATAATGAGATGCCATGTGTTGATTGTGTATGTCATGGATGTGAGTATAATGTGGAAACTCGACCTGACCGATGTGGTATGGGGAATAAACTCGACCTTCCCGATGTGGTATGGGGAATAAACTCGACCTGCCCGATGTGGTATGGGGAATAAACTCGACCTACCCGATGTGGTATGGGGAATAAACTCGACCTGCTCGATGTGGTATGGGGAATGAACTCGACCTGCCCGATGTGGTATGGGGAATGAACTCGACCTGCCCGATGTGGTATGGGGAAAAAAGTCGACCTTCCCGATGTAGTATGGGGAATAAACTCGACCTGCTCGATGTGGTATGGGGAATAAACTCGACCTGCCCGATGTGGTATGAGGAATAAACTCGACCTGCCCGATGTGGTATGGGGAATAAACTTGACCTGCCCGGTGTGGTATGAGATTATGTTATGGGAGAACTCGGTGAATATGATTGAGGGTGTATACGACTAATGGGAGAGTGAGTATGTTCTATTGAAAATAACATACATGCTATAGGATATATATTATGGGATGTATATACTATAGGATGGATGTGAAGGATGATAAATGAGTATGTTTGAAATGAGTTAAATATGCATGCTATAGAATATATATTATGGGATGTATATACTATAGGATGAATATGAATGAGGAGAAGATGAGAATGTTTGTAAGTAAGAAATATGCACACTATAGCACATATATATTATGGGATGTATGTGTACTATAGGGTGAATATAGATAATATGTGATGAATAGATATGCATATTATAGAACATATATATTATGGGATATACGTGCACTATAGGATGAATATGGATAAAAGGAGATGAATAAATATGCACACTGTAGGACATATATATTATGGGATATATATGCACTATAGAGTGAATATGGATACTAGGTGTTGATTGAGATATGCTTATCATGATTGATGATTGATGTGTGTGGTTTTTAATACTTTAATGTTATTACTCCATGTAAATCCACGCTACGGTCGCCGTAGTTGGTTCTTACTCCCTCCGTCTTTCCTTGTATTTGTTGTATATTTGGGTTGAGGTTGTGGAGGTAGCGCATTGGACGCTTGCGGAGAAGAGTACATGATAGAGTAGTGGATAATATGTAATTGATATGTTATATGATAAATGTTTGTAATATGAAGAACATGTTAAAGTGAATTCATGTATAAACAACTTTCTCCTAAGTGTATAATGAAGTGAATCTAATGTTTGCATTCAAGGTACTTTTGAGAAAGTGTAATTGTATAAAGGATGTATTTGAACGGAAGTGTAATGACATGCTTTTGAAATGAAAGGTGTTTGGAATATTTCCGCCTTGTAATTTATAAACGCATTCACTCAAGTTTTCAAACTGTTCAAGTAATGTCTTTCAAAAGTAATCACTTCACTTTCACGAATAAGGTTTTAAAAAGAATTTTTGGATTACGAAAATCGGGTCCTTACAACACACACTCTTCCCTTGTACTTCAACATCCCACTAACATCTAACTCAAAATCTTTTTACCTTCCATTAATCATCAAATCTCTTTTGGCCCTTAGTTCATGATCCTCAACTTGCATCAATCTGATCTGATCAAATAACTTATTCGTAACTTTGAGCATCCCCAAAATCATGCTATGGGGTTTTACTTGAACTGCCAAGTTCATATCTTGGAATTCCTCAATTAACTTCTCTTTATGGATCATCAATGCGGACACATGTAATGATTTTCGATTCAAAGCATCAGCCACCACATTGGCTTTTCCAGGATGATATTGCAAACTAAAATCGTAGTCCTTCAAAAATTCCATCCATCTTCGCTGTCTCATTTTCAGCTCCTTCTGATCAAATAAATATTTCAAGCTTTTTTGATCGCTGTACACCTCAAATCTCAAACCGTAGAGATGGTGTCGCCAAATCTTTAATCTAAATAATACTGCAGCTAACTCCAAATCATGGGTAGGGTAATTCTGCTCATGTGTCCTTAGCTGTCGTGAAGCATAAGCCACAACCTTCCCATCCTGCATTAACACACAACCCATACCTTGCTTGGAAGCATCGCAATACAAACTGAAATCACGATCAGTACAAGGAAGAACCAATACTTGTGCCGTAGTCAAACTCCGCTTCAACTCTTGGAAACTTTCCTCACAGCGGGTGGTGCATACATATGGTTCCCCTTTTCTAGTTAAATTTGTTAGCGGTAAAGCTAACTTCGAGAATCCTTCAATAAACTTCTGATAATAGCCTGCCAATCCTAGAAAACTTCTAATTTCAGTCACTGACTTGGGTACCACCCATTCCATCACTGCTTCCACCTTAGAGGGATCTACCGCCACTCCCTCTCTAGATATTACATGCCCAAGAAAATTCACTGACTCCGGCCAAAAGTCGCATTTTCACAGTTTTGCATACAACTGATTACTCTTAAGGATTCCCAACACAACTCTCATATGCTCCGCATGTTCCTCTCGGCTCTTAGATTAAACCAGAATGTCATCAATAAATACCACTACGAATGAATCCAAGTATGGATGAAATATTCGATTCATGTAGTCGGTAAATATTGTTGGGGCATTCGTCACTCCAAAGGGCATCACCAAATATTCAAAAAGTCCATACCTCTTCCTAAAGGCAGTCTTAGGACTATCCTCATATTTTACTGAGTTGATGATAACCCGATATGAGATAGATCTTAGAAAATATCACTGCTCCTCTTAAATGATCCATTAAGTCATCAATCCTAGGCAATGGATACTTGTTCTTAATTGTGACTTTGTTCAGTTGTCAGTTGTCGGTGCACAACCTCATACTCCCATCCTTCTTTTTAACCAACAGCACCGGTGCACCCAAAGGTGACACACTGGGACGAATGAACTTCTTTGCCATCAAATCCTCGATCTGCTTTTTCAACTCTGCTAGTTCAAAAGGTGTTATTCTATAAGGGGCTATAGAAATTGGTCCCGTCCCCGGTAATAAATCAATGGAGAATTCAACTTCTCGCACTAGAGGCAAATCCAAAATATCACCAAGAAATACATCAAAAAATCACATACCACCGGTATGTCTTCAACTCGGGGTTTCTCATCACCCTCTAGTGATGTCATCAACATAAACATTGATCCCCTTCCTTAAGGGAAGTTCTGACTTTTTTAGCCGACACGGGCTCCAAACATCTAGAATGGTCAGAAACCTCACACGAATCTTTGAACACTACCATCTTATTAGCACAGTTAAGCATCACATGATTTGCCGAGAACCAGTTCATTCCCAGAATTAGATCTAACTGTGACAGTGGCAAACAGATTAAATCTACGGTAAACATCCTACTATTTACCACGACTGGACATTGAGATACACATGTCGATACCACCACAGGTGTACTAGTAGGGGTGGATACGACTAAAAGAGGAATACCTGCCATCATACAATTACCTTGGATCATACCATCCACATTTACTGCCTCTACACCACTCATGGTGAACACTCTGCTAGCAGCCCGAGGTTTTTCAGCCCTCACAACATTCACATTCTACTGTAGCTTAGGACAATACCTCTTCAATTGCCCAGACTCCTTACAGTGGAAGCAACTTAGGTTCGTTCCGGGACATATGTCCCCCATATGAGTTCGGCCACATTTTCTGCACAAGGAAGGAGAGTTTAACTATGACCCTCCCGCATTGACATGAGCCATCGGCCCATGCGAAGTATACCCTCTATTAACAATGGGTGGAGATTAAGGCTTTCGTTCCTATTGAAACGCCTTAGTTTTGCTCTTACCGTGCATAAAGTTCCTTTGAGGCCCAAAGTTCTTGGGAGGAATTGATTTGGGCGTTGCCACCTCGTCCGCCTTCATGTCATCCTCATACATCCTACACTTGTTGACCAAGGTAGGGAAGTCAAAGATTTCTTGATGTCCAAACATCATCTTCAGCTTGGGCTTCAACCCGACTCAAATTTAGCACACTTGGATCGCCCGTCCACCTCCAGTTCATAGTAAGGACAATATCTGGCCAACTCCTCAAATTTGCCCGCATACTCCCCCACAGTCATGTTGCCTTGCTCCAGCCTCAGGAATTCTATCTCCTTCTTCCTCTTTAAATCCGCGAGAAAGTATTTATGGAGAAACTTTCCCTTGAAAGCCTCCCAAGTGATAACTTGCTCTTCCGCCTCCATTTTCCTCCGGGTAAACTTCCACCAGTTCTCGGCCTCCTTCATCAGTATGTAGGAAGCATAGGTCACCTTCTGGGCATCAGCACAACCATAGCTCAGAATATGCGTTCCATGTTCTGAACCCACTCATTGGCTACATCAGGAGCGAATCCACCTTCGAATTGATTCGGATTGTGCCTACAAAATTCATCCAACCCTCGGTACCGGACCTTGTGGTGCCAGGGGATGTGGGTTTGGGTTCGGCGCCGCATCTGCCCCGATCCTCTTCCTCGTCCAGCCATCTTCTTAACCTGTACCTATACTCATTCACTTATCAGTAAACCAGGTTTAACCAGACAAGTTATCACATAATCACACAACGGTTTACATAAATCAATTGTTAAATCACATTAGTGTTACAAAGAATCACGTAAGGCCATACCCTAGGCCGCATAATTAACTATGCTCTGGTACCATATTGTAAGGACCCAAATGCTACCCTTGAAATTTTTTCATTTATTTTAATCCTTTATGCTTCATTTACCGATATTATATCATACATACATTTCTTTTCAGCTGTAAATCATCCATTCCTTTAGTTATGTAATAACTCTGAACATACAATTTCAGTTTCACACCTTCACTACCCTTGATTGCAGAAAAACATAATTTGCATATATATCCTAATAAGGGTTATCACATGTCAAGTCGAAGGGTTACAAAATTTGTGTACCCATAATTACAATCAAAACAACAATTGTTCAGTTAATGCAAGAATAATAAAAGACATAGAGTCTTGATCGTTAAAGCCTCTAAAGCGCCTAATCAAGCATCTCTAATCATCCGTTTACCTGCAATGGGATTAACATTGACAAATACACAGAAAACACAAAGGAGTAAGTTATTAACTCAATAAATGTCAATATATGTTAATCCACATTTTAATAGTATTAAGTAAGCGATTTAAAATAATAATACATAGAACTATTACAACAGTTTATATAAATGTAACCGTGCTACATAACTTGAGCCTAAGTTTGCTACATAACTTGAGCCAAAGTGTGATACATAACTTGAGCCAAAGTTTGCTACATAACTTGAGCCAAAGTGTGCTACATAACTTGAGCCAAAGTATGCTACATAGCTTGAGCCAAAGCTTGCTACATAACTTAAGCCAAAGTTTGCTACATGACTTGAGCCAAAGTCGCTATACCACTTGAGGGTAGCTAAAAATATGTTTTCTTTTCATTGATTCATAATCAATTTATAATCAAAAAATCCACAAATTTTCTTATACAACGTTCAAGTTAAAGACTTATCCTTACCTTGGTGAGTGTTGAGTTGGGTTCTTGGTAACTTTACAAGTTCCTTCGTCACCTCCTCCAACTGTAGGACCTTTCCTCATTCCCACCACATAACAACAAAATCAGTCATTTATTCACAATAACACATAAATAACTCATATTACGTATTCAACCATGAAAAGATGTTCATATTTCCAATTATTCTCAAAACCATTTTATTTAGGACTTTCAAACATGTAAAACATACATATTCACTTCTAATCAACAGTACAACCATAATTCACCTTCCTAACCTATCATTTCCCCACTTCTCAACATCGTTTTCGTTTTAGGGTTTGGGGGTTTTCATGAATCAACCACCAATCACCCTCATTTACGAATACAAACTCTAAACCACGAGTTTTCAAGGAGAATGTTAGATAAAACGAACCACAACTCAAAAGAGAGGGTTTGAGGGTTTTTTCAAGATAAGAGAAGAGATCCAACAAGCATAAATAGAGATTCAAAACTAGATAGAGTGTCAAAATCAAGTGATTTACCTCTTCTCTAGCTTTTAGTAGATTTCACATGAAAACTTGCTCTCAAAATTGCCTCTACCTCTTTTTCTCTAAAAAAATTTCCCATTTTTGTGTTTGGGGTTCTATTTTAGGGTTCAAGATTTGAGATTCTCGCCCAAGCGAGAATACATCGCCCAGGCAAGAAATCCGGCGTTTTTAAACTTTCCAACTCTTTTGCTCTCGCTCAAGTGAGGAAACGGCATCCTCCAAGCCACTCTCCCTCGCCCAAGCGAGTCAAATCTCGCCCAGGCGAGTCAAATCTCGCCTTGGCGAGAATCTCACAGCCTCCACAGTTCCCTCTCGCCCAGGTGAGCCATCTATCGCTCAAGCGAGAGTCCCAGAGAAAATCCTGGGAGAAATGTTGACACTCTCGCTTAGGCAAGGCTCCTCTCACGCAAGCGAGAATCCTACAGTATACCCCAGTTTTTCTAATGTTTACAATATTTTAGAAAAATAAAACTTAGGGTGTTACAATCCTCCTCCTTTTATAGGAATTTGGTCCCCAAAAATTAAACATACCTATATCCAAAAAATGAGGGTACTCTTCCACCATGTCACGTTTCACTTCCCAAGTTGCATCCCCTTCATCTACTTGGCTCCATAGTACCTTTACCAAAGAAATCTCATTTCCCCTCAATTTCTTGACACTTTTGTCTAAGATTCTCACAGGAAAGGTCTTAAACGTCAAGTTAGCCTTTAGTTCTATCTTATCCAGATCGACCACATGGGATGGATCTCCAACATACTTCCTCAACTGAGACACATGGAACACATTGTGAATATTCGACAACAATGGGGGTAAAGCAACCCAATATGTTACCGTCCCAATCCTCTTCAAAATCTGGTATGGTACAATGAACCTCAGAGTAAGCTTACGGGATTTTAAGACTCTCCCAATTCCAGTAGTAGGAACAACTCTCATGAACACATGATCTCCTTCATTGAACTCAAGAGGTTTCCGCCTCTTGTCATAGTAACTCTTTTGTTACAACAGTTTATATAAATGTAACCATGCTACAAAACTTGAGCAGAAGTTTGCTACATAACTTGAGCCAAAGTGTGATACATAACTTGAGCCAAATTTTGCTACATAACTTGAGCCAAACTGTGCTACATAGCTTGTGCCAAATTTTGCTATATAACTTTAGCCAAAGAGTGCTACATAACTTGAGCCAAAGTGTGCTACATAGCTTGAGGCAAAGCTTGCTACATAACTTGAGCCAAAATATGCTACATAGCTTGAGCCAAAGCTTGCTACATAACTTGAGCCAAATTTTGCTAAATGACTTGAGCCAAAGTCGCTACTCCACTTGAGGGTAGCTAAAAGTTTCTTTTATTTTCATTGATTCACAATCAATTTATAATCAGAAAATCCACGCATTTTCTTATACAACGTACAAGTTAAAGACTTATTGTTACTTTGGTGAGTGTTGGGTTGGGTTCTTGGTAACTTTACAAGTTCCTTCGTCACCTCCTCCAACTCTAGGATCTTTCCTCATTCCCACCATATAACGAAATCAGTCATTTATTCACAATAACACATAAATAACTCATATTTCCAATGATTCTCAAAACCATTTTATTTAGGAATTTCAAACATGTAAAACATACATATTCACTTCTAATCAACATTACAACCATAAATCACCTTCCTAACCTATCATTTCCCCCTTTTCAACATCATTTTAGTTTAAGGGCTTGGGGGTTTTCATGAATCAACCACCAATGACCCTCATTTTGGAATACAAACTCTAAACCACGAGTTTTCAAGGAGAATGTTAAATAAAACGAACCACAACTCAAAAGAGGGGGTTTGAGGGTTTTTCAAGATAAGAGAAGAGATCCAACAAGCATAAATAGAGATTCAAAACTAGATAGAGTGTCAAAGTCAAGTGATTTACCTCTTCTCTAGCTTCTAGTAGATTGCACACGAACTCTTGCTCTCAAAATCGCCTCTACCTCTTTTTCTCTAAAAAATTCTACCCATTTTCGTGTTTGGGGTTCTATTTTAGGGTTCATGATTTTAGATTCTCGCCCAAGCGAGAATACGTCGCCTAGGCGAGAAATCCCACCTTTTTAAATTTTCCAACTTTGATGCTCTCGCTCAAGCGAGGATCCGACAGCCTCCAATCCACTCTCCCTCCCCCAAGCGAGAATCTCACAACCTCCACAGTTCCCTCTCGCCTAGGCGAGCCATCTCCCGCTCAGGCGAGAGTCCTAGAGAAAATCATGGAAGAAATGATGACACTCTCGCTTGGGCGAGGCTCCTCTCGCTCAAGCGAGAATCCTACAGTATACCCCAGATTTTTTACTGTTTACAATATTTTAGAAAAATAAAACTTAGGGTGTTACAGATTCTCAGTCATTTCTTCACGGCAAACATGAGACGTAGATCTTCTTGAGTTGGATTATCATGATAGGTGTCATGGGGAACCAAAAAGTAAGCAATCAAAATGTACATCAGCCGATACTCGACCCCCAAAGTTGTAGCATGTGGTTTGCTCCTTGCATCATAGCGATCTGTGTTCTTCAGAAGTGATCGGTATACTTTTACAGGTTCAAATGCATTCATCATCTTACGTTCAAATGATCTGTATTGATACTCAAAGCATTTGAATCCACCTACTTATATCAGCAGTTCTTCATTCAGCATAATGAATTTTCATTTTATCATGGTTAGAAAGGCTCCATTATTGCATTGAAAATTACTATAGAATTCCCTGATAAGGGATGGATAGATTGTACCTTCCATATCCACAAACGTATCTACTCCATGCGTCTTCAACTGTTGTGGACGAGTAAATCCTTGATCGGACAGCCAGGTAAGATCAGTGTATTGTGTATGAGCCAACAATCTTCCTTCAAACTTAACTAGACTGGAGGCTTGCAGTTCTGGAGCATATTAAGGGTCACTGTTTCCCAAATATGTTTCCTCATCTTCAAGAGTGTATCCTCGAACGTTCATGTTAAGTTCTTCTCTCACGGAATAAAGTCGTAGATGCCTGCGCTTTGGCACACTCATGATTGAGGTGAGTTGGAGTTTTTAGGTTATGAAAGGGGGATGCTATAGGATTAGTAATGGAAACTTACTTAGGTAGACATAGGAGAGCTTAGGAACTTACTGTTTTGGACCAGAGATGTGTGGATGCGAGGAAGAAGATGAACAATGATTTTCAAAACACAACATCTGTCTTTTATATTATTGTCGTTAATCGATTAAATAGATTGTTAATCGATTAATTAGATAATATATGTGCTCAGATAATCGATTAAATTACCTTTTTAATCAATTCTAAAAAAATTTAAAAATTCATTTTGGAGCCCATGTAATCGATTATACAAAATGTTAATCGATTATTTTTACAAAAAAATGTTTTTCAAGAAACAGCCTTGGCACAGGTAATCGATTAAAGGAATGGATAATCGATTAAAATGAGTTACAGAGACAATTTAATCGTTTTGAGTGTGACACAGTGATAACTAAACACACTATGGATATGGCTGACCTCTAGAGAATCAACACGCAGTTATACGACACAAACATGAAATGCAATACCCAACGAGAACTAAACATTCACAATTAATAGCATATAAGCACACAACGAGAAACATGAAATGGTAGATTTAAAAGAAAACACTCAAAGCACATTAGTTTAGATACTTTTAATCAAGTACTCCTAACTCTCTTCTTAGAGTAAAGAATGTATCCCTTTGGCAGGGGTTTGGTGAAAATATCAACTAATTGCTTCGAAGTTTTGACAAACTCAATCATACAATCACCTTTTTTCACATGATCTCTAAGAAAATGAATTCTTATTTCTATATGCTTTGTTCATGAATGCAAAACAAGATTCTTAGATAGGTTGATGGCACTAATATTGTCACACTTGATGGGAACCCTATCAAGCTTTAGACCGAAGTGTAAAATTTGCTGCTTCATCCAAAGGATTTGATCGCAACACACCCCCACAACAATATATTCTGCTTCGGCGATAGACTACCCAACAAATGGCATGTTCCACTTGTACTCTTACGATCCAACTTGCATCCTACAAAATCTGAATCGGAGTACCCTATCAAAGATAGTGAGACATCCTGAGGATACCACAATCCCATATTAATAGTTCATTTTAGATATTTCATGATGCGTTTAACAACATAAAAATGCGACTCTTTAGGAGAAGCTTGATATCTAGCACACATGCAAACACTGAACATAATATCAGGTCGACTAAAATTTAAGTACAATAGAGATCCTATAATGCCCCGATACTTAGTTACCTCGATTGTTTTTCCTTTATCGTCTTTGTCAAGATAACAGGAGGATGCCATAGGAGTTGAAACGTCCTCATATTTGTCCATGTCAAACCTCTTCAATAGCTCCTTGCAATACTTAGCTTGATACATAAAGATGGCAATTGTCATTTGTTTACAGAAGCCCTAAGAAAAAAATGAGTTCTATCATCATAGACATCTCGAACTCCCCTTCCATTAGTTTTGAAAATTCTTTACAAAGAAGATCGTTAGTAGCACCGAAAATCATGTCATCCACATAGATTTGTACTAACATAATATTGCTTTCAGACCTGGATATGAAAAGTGTAGTGTCAACCTTTCCCCTCACAAATCCTTTTTCTAATAAAAAAGAGCTCAAACGATCATAGCAAGCTCTAGTTGTTTGTTTAAGGCGATACAATGCCTTTTTGAGCTTAAATACATGATGTGGGAATTTTTTATTTTCAAATCCGGGAGGTTTTTTCACATACACCTCTTCTTGAATGTAACCATTCAAGAAGACGCTTTTCACGTCCATTTTAAAAAGCTTAAAGTTTATAATAGATGCGAATGATAAAAACGTGCAAATGTCTTCCAACCTAGAAACATGGGCATAGGTTTCGTCATAATCAATATGTTCCTCTTGATTATAACCTTGTGCCAACAAAAGGGCTTTGTTTCTAATAATTAAGCCTGACTCATCCATCTTGTTGCGAAAGACCCATCTAGTGCAGATGCAGTCAGTACAACTTGCTATGACTCCAACCGAGTCTTAATGAGAAAAATTCTAAAGAAAACTCCATATGAACTCTTCAAAGGTAGAAAACCAAATATTTCTCACTTGCATGTGTTTGGCTGTAAACGCTTCGTGTTTAACAATGATAAAGATAACTTGGGTAAGTTTGGTGCAAAAGCTGATGAAGGGATTTTCCTTGGCTATTCTCTTACAAGCAAAGCTTTTAGAGTATTCAACAGGAGAACCCTAGCCATGGAAGAATCCATTTATGTTACTTTTGATGAGACCGATCCATCAATGGTGGAAAAGTCTATCATCGAAGATGATGAAAACTTACCAAGTTCTTCTTGTAAAATTCCATTACTAAAGCAACAACCGACATAGACAAATTTAAAATAGATGATACTCTATCTTCACAAGAAGAGCATATTCATTCTGATTTACCCAAACAATGGAGAACTCATCACTATCATCCTATTAACAAAATCTTTGGTGATATAAATAAGGGGGTTACTACTCGCCTAAAGATAAATGATGTTTGCCTTAACATTGCCTTTATTTCTCAAGTGGAACCATCCAAGATTGAGGATGTAATCGAAGATGGGCACTGGATTTTTGCTATGCAAGAAGAACTCAACCAATTTGAGAGAAACGAGGTATGAGAACTTGTTCCTAGACCTAGAAGTAGGCATGTTATAGGAACTTGTTGGGTCTTTCGAAATAAATCATATGAAAATGATATTATCATAGGAAATAAAGCAAGACTAATAGCCCAAGGATACAATCAGGAAGAAGGTATTGACATTGATGAAACATTTGCTCTGATTGCTAGACTTGAAGCTATTTAGGTTATTACTTTCATATGCATGTTCTTGGGAATTTTAGTTTTATGAAATGGACGTAAAGAGTGTTTTTCTTAATGCTCCCCCTTTGTTTATAAATATGTGACTACAATGATTTTGACAATACAAACTCCAAATTTCCTCCCCTTTTTGACTTCATCAAAAAGAAGGAAAAGCTAGCCAACACAATGTATATATATACATACTAAACAAGGTAACAAGATAATAAGTTTTGACTTGTTGGAAGTTATTATAGATTCAGGCAAGTAACATAGAATTATAACCAATAAAGCGAAATATGTTCATACAAAGCTATAAATTTAAGCGATAAATTGTCTCAACCAAAATAACAAAAAAAAAACAAGTCTTAAACGACAAACAATATCAAAATTTTTGTAAATTAAAGCAAATCCTAGAAACAACTACTCTACGATTCTAGCTTAGTAAACTCATTATCCAAGTCCATGTAATCCAATCTATTTGATAAACGTCGAAGTTCCACTTGGACTTGTTGAGTCGCAGCATCAAGAGTGTCCATTTTGGTAGTGATGTAGCCTAAAAGTGAGAACAAATCATCCATGATCATTTGATTGGATGGCATTGAACCATATGATGAAGATTCAGCATGGGCAGAAGAGTGTTGTTGTGAAGGAGGATCAGTAAAGGGATTTTATGATGGAGTAGTTTGATGCTCACTACGATGCTTGTATATTATGTCGACTGGATCTCAAAAGAAACCCATTTTTTTGGATTACATCCACATCAATTTTGTTTTCTCGTGCATCGAGCAAAATCTTATACCTCCCAGCAGTAGATACACCAAAATGCTCTAGTATGGTAGTGATGATCACTGCGTAAGGTAGGGTTCGGTGATCATCTCTAAATGTCCAAATTTGTCTCATTATCATCATGAGTTGTAGTTCCATATCACTAAGTAGAGAATGATTAGAAAATTTTGGAACTATGACATAACTCAAGAGATAATGAAACAAACGATCCTCTAGGTTTAGATTACCCACAAAGAGAATGTCTATGTTTCTTATAGTCTCTTCTACATCCCTTTTCTTACGCATACAATTTCCCTTTTTGAATATCTACACATAGAGTAGTAGAAATCCTTTTTGATATACCCTTCAAGATCACATTGAAATCCTGGCTTTACTATTATTCCATTAAAAGATATATTACCGTAAATTGAACTTAAAGTTCTAGTATCTATGGTAAGTTCCTTGCCTTTTACATAAGAAAGTATCTTATTTTTATTAAACGTCAAATTGCAGTAAAATACTCTTACGAGTTCAGGATGGTATGGACAATGCATTTCAGAGAAATTAAACAAGTTTTATTGTCTTACAAGGGTAGGGAAAATGAAATCATCATACTTAAATGAGTGTAACTTACCATAATTAGGGGCAAAGATGGGTCTCTTTAGAAAATGCTTCGTGAAGACTTTGTGTTAGTGCGTTGGTTTCCTCCATTGAGATGTATTAGTGCGTTGTTTTTTGGTGTTTGATGTAGAAGCCATAAGATTGAAGTTTAGAGTTATTGGTTTTTGGTTTTGAGAGATTTTGGGGTTTTTTTATTTAGAGCACCAAACACGAGAATAATGGTTGCAATGTGTTTAGAATGCAAAATGTAATATGTATCGGCTCAGAAATCACTCAAAACGGTTGAAAATGAAGGTTTTTCAAGTTGTGGTGATGGTGGTGGGGGGGGTACCATGTTTCGAAGAGGTTGAATGAGGAAGATGAAGTTTTAATAATGGGAGATTTTCCTTAAATACCACACAGTGTAATCGGTTACTCTAAGTGAATAATCGGTTACACCACTTTAAAAATTTATCATTTTTCAAAAATTAGAATTGTATAATTGGTTACTCTCTAGAGTAATCAATTACCATTTCCCTTTGTTGTATAATAATCAGTTACTCTTAGAAGTTATAGATTATATACCCTAAAATATGAAATTTAATCAATTTATGCAATAAAAGGCACGAGTAGGTATATAGTAATCATAATGAAGCACATATATCATGAAGCTAACAATTTTTAGGACAAGTAAGCTTCATAAAGTATACCTAGTTCTCATCTAATTTTATAAAAAGGTTCTTTAGCCAAAGGATTAGTAAAGATGCTTACTAATTTGTCATTGTATCAACAAATTCTAAGAATACATCTTTCTTTTGGACATGATCTCTAAGGAAGTGATGTCTAATATCAATGTGTTTGGTTCGGGAGTGCATTATCGGATTCTTGGTGAGATTTATAACACTAGTACTGTCACATTTTAAAGGAATGCATCCTGAGTCTAAGATATAATCTTGTAATTTTTGTTTGAGCCATAAAATTTGGGCACAAAAACTACCTGCTGCTATGTATTCTGCCTCGCTAGTACTTAAGGCAACACATGCTTGTTTCTTACAAGACCATCAGACTAGATCATTACCTAAGATATGGCATGTACCACTTGTACTTTATCTCTCAGTTTTGCAACAAAAAAAAATCTGAATCTGAGTATGCTACCAAATCACATAAACTTCCTTTTGGATACCATAATATTACATCAGGTGTGCCTTTAAGATATTTCAATATCCTTTTAACGATAGTAAGATGTGACTCTTTAGGTTTTGACTAATAACGTGCACAAAGATAGACACTAAACATTATATCAGGTCGACTTGTAGTAAGATAAAGTAGGGAAACAATCATACCTCAATACTTTGAGATGTCAAGACTTTTTTAATTTCCACTTTCATCAGTATCTAATTATGTTCCGGAACCCGTAGGAGTAGCAATCGGTATGCAGTCATTCATAACAAAGCGTTTTAGAAGATATCTCCAATATTTAGATTGACTGACAAAGAAGTCATCCTTGAGTTGTTTGATTTGAAGTCCAAGAAAGTAATTTAAATTTCCCATCATGGACATCTCAAAATCCCTTTGCATCATTTTACCAAAGTCAATATATAACAAATTATTAGTAGAACCAAAAATTATATCATCAACATATATTTGTACAAGAAGTGTATCATGATCTATTTTCTTTATAAATAATGTAATGTCGACCTTGTCTTTTTGTCAAGTAGAAATCTTGTTAGACGGTCATACCATGCACGCTACATATATTTTGAAGAGTTTAATAAGCATGTGTATGATAAAAGATGTTTTATAGTATTTTTTTTTACCCTTTTTTCTATCATCTACAATTTTTCTTTTAACAAATTCAATTTGGGGAGGGATCCACTTACTCCAAGAGTAAGTGAAAAAGACCTACTCCACATTTTAGCCATCCAATTTTGGAAAATCCAATGGTTTAGATGTATTCACCAATTTAAACCATTGGATTTCCCAAGAATGAATGATCATGATGTGGAGTAAGTCTTTTTTCACTTACTATTGGATTAAGTGGATCCCTCCCCATTTAATTTTGGGCAAACAAGCAACTACTTCATGCTTAAAAAATGATCTGAATGGATGTGTATTATATTCTTATAACGACGCATTACAAAGAGAGATTACCAACTTTACCGATATCAATGATTTTTTTGTTACTCTTTCCATAGATTGTAGATCCTTTATTTCTTAAATATGAAAATTTGAATATCCACGTGCTATGTGCTTTGAATAGTCATTGTCATGATAACACATTTTTGCTTATGGCTTTCAAGCACTCCTAGAAAACAAATTTAATTTCTAGGTACCCATTGTGCTTTGGGTCATGTGGGATTAGCACCTTTCTCAACCCAAACATATTGGATAGTTGGAATACCATTTTTTCTAATATGACATCAATTTGAAGTATGACCTATATTTTTACAATAAAAACATGTGGGTTATTTTGATGCATCTTTTGCTTAGACTTGAAGAAAGAAGGGTATCTAGATTTTATTTAGGTAGATTATGTGCAATCATTCTTAGTCTTTACAAAATCTTTCTTTAACATTCTATTAGTTTTTTATAAGAAATTCTTATTTTTTAGCAACATGGCTCTTTCGTAGCCATGACTTCTATGGTTTTTTTAATATCTTTGAGCTATAATAATTTTTCTAAATTTCACTGCTTTTGTTTAATGTATTAAGATAAGTCTTAATGTTGAAACTTTAGTTTCAAGAGCAATACAATTTTGACATGAAAAATAAGAAGATTTATTCTTTAAATTATTGTTTTGACTTTCTAAAGTATTGATATCATTTTTCTTTTTCATGCACATTCTAGAAAGTCTAACATATTCTTATTTTAATTCATTGAAATTAAAGCATTTTGTAACTCATCATATGAAAAATTATAATTTGGTTCGGAGTTACTAACCTCATATTCGTCATCTGATTTGTGTGAAGTCATCAAGGAAATATGTGTTTAAATTGCTCCTTAATTTCTAGTTCTGCATTTGAACCAGCATCAACTTTTTTGTGCTTCTTGTTATTCTTTCTTCTGAAAGCATTTTTCATTTGTAAGGCAGTACAATTATTTTGAATATGATCTGGTTTTCTGCATTTAGAGCATGTGGAGTCTTGCTTTGATGTTCCTGCTTCACTATTTGTTGCATGCCTTTGTACTTCTTCAGTTTAATGTAACATTTCTAGAGTTTCCCATATTTCTTTAGAAGATTTGCAAGTTGACACTCTCAAGATTTGTTTTTGTAAGGACCCAAATTCTACCCTTGAAAATTTTTCATTTATTTTAATCCTCCCTTACATACATTCATCATCATACCCAAAACCCTCATGAATCATTCCTTAGAACCACCATCTTAACCTATTATATTATCATACAATTCATATTGCAGAAAAACATAATTCATTCAATTAGTAATTACCACATACAACCAGTTATGGTTTTCCAAGAGTCATAACATCTATAACTACATATCTCTAGTATTAGCCAAATCATAATTACATTCATCCCAAAATATTATCTATCCAACTACAATGTCAAAGTAACGATAAAGACATTCAAGTTAATAAGCACGTAAGATTCCTAAGTGAGCTTCCTCCTCAAATTCCTTCATTTACCTACAATGGGATTATCATAAACAACACACAAAAACAAGGGAGTAAGTCCTTAGTTCGAAACTAACATTACATGATAATCCACATATCAAATACGATTAAGCATTGGCATAAATTCATATTCACCCTATAGTATATATTTCCCATAATATATATCCTATAGCATGCATATTACTTTCATTCTCAACATCCTCTTTTCTCTTTAGTCGTATCCACCCTTAATCTTATTCATCGAGCAGGCCATCAACAATAGACCACACCGGGCAGGCCGAGTTTATTCCCCATACCACATCGGGCAGGTCGAGTTCATTCCCCATACCACATCGGGCAGGTCGAGTTCATTCCCCATACCACATCGGGCAGGTCGAGTTCATCCCCCATACCACATCGGGCCGATCGAGTTCATTATTCATTCCACATAACACACAACCACTCCAGTTAGGACATCAACAATAGACCACTACCATTTCGGGTAGGGTAACAACACTAAACCACTACTACCTCCGGTAGAGTATCAATAACAATCCACTACCACTTTGGGTAGGGTAACAGCAGTATTTTTACAAATACATTACCTCTTTCACATACCTCATTCACATCAGCTAGTATGAGTTAGAGACACTTATCCCTTACCTTGGTGAGCGTTGGGGGTCGGTTCCGAGTAACTTTAAAAGTCTCCTCCGCTATTTCCTCCAACCTTAAGATCTTTCCTCATTCCCACCAATAACAACAATGTCAGTCATTTATTCCAAATAACACATACACAACTCGTATTTCATCATCAAACATACATGGGATTCACATATTTTCAAGGTTTCCAAAACTACTTTCATTAAGAGTTTTCAAACATCTAAAACATATATATTCATCACATATATCAACATTAAAGCACAAACTCATCATCCACATTTAACATTTCATCCATTTCCCTTTTTACTCATATTCTTATTTTGGTGGTTTTTTTTTGGGGTTTTCATTAATAACCCACAATACCCTTTCCATTCATCAAATATCAACTCTAAACCAAGAGTTTACAAGAGAAAAACAACATAAAACGAACCATAACTCTAAAGGAAGAGTTTCCATGGTTTCTCATACGTTGAGAAGAGATCCATATACCCACAACGAGTTTGAAAAGGAGAAAGAGAGTTAAAGTCAAGAGATTCACCTCTTCTCAAGCTTCTAGATGATTTCCACGAGTTCTTGCTCTCAAAATCACCTTTTCCTCTCTTCTCTCTCAATTTCTAACCCTAAAATGTGTTTGGGGTTTCTATTTTAAAGTGAAATTGTCGGGTTCTCGCCAAGCGAGCCCATTCTCGCCTAGGCGAGAAAATCCTGCCTTTTTTAAAATTTCAGATCTGACGCTCTCGCTCAAGCGAGGCAATTCTCGCTCAGGCGAGGCATCTCTCGCTCAAGCGAGAATCCTCTCGCTCAGGCGAGAATCTCACAACCTCGACAGGTCCTGAATGTCACTTTTCTCGCCCAGGCTAGACAACTCTCGCTCAGGCGAGACCACCCTCGCTCAAGCGAGACTATTCTCGCTCAAGCGAGAATCCTTCACTATAGTCAAGTATTTCACTCTCACAAATGAGCCTCTCTCGCCCAGACGACAATTTTCTCGCTCAAGCGAGACTCCCAGGACTGATACTATAATTTAATGTCTTAAAAATCTAGGGTGTCACAATCCTCCCCCTCTTATAGGAATTTTCGTCCCCGAAAATTTTATTAGGCTATTCTAGGAAGATAATAGCATTGCCTAGATTTCAAGCATCATCCATATTCAACCAAATTCGGACTCATTCGTCTAATCCACTAGGATTATTTACACGGCCTCCAAGGGCACACCACTAAACCGTGATATCACAAGGCCAATTCAGGTACAATCCCCTCAAGGTCCAAATATTAAGACCCCAATCTCAAACCACTCGAATTCCTAAAATGATGGAACTATAACCGGACTAAAGATTTTTCAGTATTCCTCAAGGACCATAAGTCTCTCTGGCCTATCTAGCTAACAATCCTCACAAACGTCGAGAATTCTCAATAGCACTTCCGAAACCAAAGGAATGGGGAACTTCTCACCCCTCCTCTACTACAATACTTCCATTAAACAACCAACATGCACTAGCTAGTTTCACCTCCACTCAAGTGAATAGCACAATTTCATGCCACTCATTAAACAAAACTACATTTTGTCCAAAATTTACCTTTGTATTCCCGAGATTGATTGCACTACCATATAGAATCCATGTAGTCGCTCAACCAAAACATCTAAACAACTAAGACTTTTAGAGTCTCTCCCCTCGTACACAATCAAACTATCCAGTAATGATCCACTTACGTCAAACATTTTCGCCATCAAATCTTACCATAGAAAGGAATTACCGATCCCTAACCTCATTTGAAACCACAAAACCATCGATTCGCCCCAAAACTAGGTACTCTATTACCAATTCGACAAGTACAAGTTGACGAACACTCAATTCCATAACATGCGTTAGAAATGGATACTTCAAATATGCTAGCAAATATAACTTCATTACCCCATTTGCAGTACGTCTAGAAATACATGGTCATACTCGGATCACTAAATTTTTAACAACCTCCTATTAATCAAGATACGGTTGCTAAAATTTTGGGATTCTCCAACATGATACTAAATCAATGTTTAACCACAAACTACGTTTCACCCAAGAATGATTTTCAAAAATGGTTTGAACCCACGATTCATGGCAACCATGTCATGAAACAAAGTTTTCATAATCATTTCGACATAAGTCAAAACCCTTTCTCTCAGACGATTATACTGCAATCATGCATAGCGATTACTGACGTCCCTGAAACGGAAACAACTTTTGTCGGTACAACATTCCTAGCAAATAATTGGTGTACACCACCACTATATTGTGCATTGCCAATGTTCTACTGCAAAAGGACCGATCATCATATAGCAAAACGTTTCACGTCTATTCAAATGTGTTCATCACATTGACGGGGTAAGTAACTTAACTAGCCTCCTTCCTTATATGGAAATATAAGTTTTACCCCTTAGCATACATATATATATATATATATATCAATGCAAACTAGATCTTAAATACTCACTAAGATACTCAACAAGACTCTTTCATATCAACATTTATCACATATTCAGGCATAACACGATTTGTTGACTGCCAGTCCATCGTCAGGATTAAATCCAGCTGGGACATCATTGAGCGTATCAAAACTATGGTAAAGGTTCTACCATTTACCCCAACCGTACACTAAGACACCATTATCGATACTCACCACCGGTACACTGGGCGGGTGGATACTACTAAGTCGAAAACAACGACTTTGTGTACAATCTCAGTCGGTTCACACATTCAGTAAATATAGGGAGTGTGTCGCTCCCGAATTACACAACACTAAAAGGAATACCTGTCACCATGCAATTACCTCTCGCCGGATCATCAGCACCTGATGTCCCTGCGCCACTCGGGGTAACCACTCGGCCATGGTTCCTTGCCCCTTCAGCATGAATGACACTAAGTCTCCGATCTAGCTTGGGACAAAAGCTTTTAATGTGCCCCAACTCCTTGCAGTGGAAACATCCATTCCCTTTTCCCGGGCATGTACTCCCATAATGGAATCTACCGCACTTGTTGCACATGGGAGTAGAAACCCCTTCGGTAGGAACGGTCACGATAGTATATATATCCCATAATATATATCCTATATCATGCATATTACTTTCATTCTAACATCTTCATTTCTCATCATTCATATTCACCCTATAGTATATATATCCCATAATATATATCCTATAGCATGCATATTACTTTCATTCTAACATCCTCATTTCTCATCATTCATATTCACCCTATAGTATATATATCCCATAATATATATCCTATAGCATGCATATTACTTTCATTCTCAACATCCTCTTTTCTCTTTAGTCGTATTCACCCTTAATCATATTCATTTAGTTCATTCCCCATACCACACTGGGCAGGCCGAGTTTATTCCCCATACCATATCGGGCAGGTCGAGTTCATTCCCCATACCACATCGGGCAGGTCGAGTTCATTCCCCATACCACATCGAGTAGGTCGAGTTCATTCCCCATACCACACCGAGCAGGCCGAGTTCATTCCCCATACCACATCGGGCAGGTCGAGTTCATTCCCCATACCACATCGGGCAGGTCGAGTTCATCCCCCATACCACATCGGGCCGGTCGAGTTCATTATTCATTCCACATAACACACAACCACTCCGGTTAGGACATCAACAATAGACCACTACCATTTCGGGTTGGGTAACAACACTAAACCATTACTACCTCCGGTAGAGTATCAATAACAATCCACTACCACTTCGGGTAGGGTAACAACAGTATTCTTACAAATACATTACCTCTTTCACATACCTCATTCACATCAGCTAGTATGAGTTAGAGACACTTATCTCTTACCTTAGTGAGCGTTGGGGGGTCGGTTCCGAGTAACATTAAAAGTCTCCTCCGCTATTTCCTCCAACCTTAGGATCTTTCCTCATTCCCACCAATAACAACAATGTCAGTCATTTATTCCAAATAGCACATAAACAACTCGTATTTCATCATCAAACACACAAGGGATTCACATATTTTCAAGGTTTCCAAAACTACTTTCATTAAGAGTTTTCAAACGTCTAAAACATATATATTCATCTCATATATCAACATTAAAGCACAAACTCATCATCCACATTTAACATTTTATCCATTTCCCTTTTTACTCATATTCTCATTTTGGGGTATTTTTTTTAGGTTTTCATGAATAACCCACAAAACTCGTTCCATTCATCAAATACCAACTCTAAACCAAGAGTTTACAAGAGAAAAACAACACAAAACGAACCATAACTCTAAAGGAAGAGTTTCCATGGTTTCTCATACGTTGAGAAGAAATCCATATACCCACAACGAGTTTGAAAAGGAGAATGAGAGTTAAAGTCAGGAGATTTACCTCTTCCAAGCTTCTAGATGATTTCCACGAGTTCTTGCTCTCAAAATCACCTTCTCCTCTATTCTCTCTCAATTTCTAACCCTAAAATGTGTTTGGAGTTTCTATTTTAAAGTGAAATCGTCGGGTTCTCGCTCAAGCGATCCCATTCTCGCTCAGGCGAGAAAATCCCGCCTTTTTAAAATTTCAGATTTGATGCTCTCGCTGAGGCGAGGCATCTCTCGCTCAAGCGAGGATCCTCTCGCTCAGGCGATAATCTCACAACCTCGACAGGTCCTGAATGCCACTTTTCTCGCCCAGGCGAGACAACTCTCGCTCAGGCGAGACCACCCTCGCTCAAGCGAGAATCCTTCATTATAGTCCAGTATTTCACTCTCCCAAATGAGCCTCTCTCGCCCAGGCGACAATTCTCTCGCTCAAGCGAGACTCCCAGGACTGATACTATAATTTAATGTCTTAAAAATTTATTGTCACAGTTTTTCTCCTAGAGCCGATGTAAGAATAATTTTGGCTCTAAGATCGTATTAGACTCTACTTTTCTCTTTATAGGTCCATGAAAATTTTGGTTTTGGTTGTTTAACCCCATTAACTACAATGCTTGGTAGGAATGGACATTCTTCTATTGTGTCCCATATATCTAAGTAAGATCGTATTAGACTCTATTTTTCTCTTCATAGGTCAATGAAAATTTTGGTTTTGGTTGTTTAACCCCATTAACAACAATGCTTGGTATGAATGGGCATTCTTCTATTGAGTCTCATATATCTAAGTCTAGGATTCTATGAAGATTCTAATTCTGATTTTCCAGAATGCATAATGTTCTCCAACAAAACTTGGAGAACTATCGATTACCTAAGCATACTATTCAACTGAGTAACTATTTATTAAACTGAGTAATCGGTTACACTGACACCTAATAATCGATTATCAAAAGAGAGTAATTGATTACCATGTTCAACTTTTGTTGGGTAACTCGTTTCTCACTCATGTAACCTGTTACGTGGTTCTAGTAACCTGTTAGTTAGTCACAGTAATCTTTTACTTAGATCCAGTAATCTATTACACAGTATTTTGAAAATTATTTTCATTTATACTTGTGATTTTCAATTTTCTTTAAAAATATTTGTGAGCATTACTATTAACCGTATATTATAGAGTATAAGGAGAGAAGTACCTATGGACTTAGTCTGTAAATATCTTGAAGCTTTATCTTCATTGTTCTTCATAAGTATTCTTCCTTTTATTCTTTATGTGATATTGGTATATTCATCAAAACCATGCCAAAGTCAGGAGCAAGATCTTCTTCACATTTATATATCAACTAATAAAAAGTATAAAGTTAGACTTAAAACTCAATGTTTTATCAAAAAATATGACTTAGGATAAAATATTATAGCCTTATTGATCCATATAGGTAACTCAACCTAGTGGGATAAAAGTTTCACTGTATCACTTTATATATTAAAATCTCCTTAATGGTCAAATAATATAGATTTGATAGAAATTTAATAAATTATACTTTTTTTTATCCATCACAAATCTTTAATATTTGTAACAATGAGACATCTTGATTTTTTTTCTCCCATTCAATTCTCCATGGTTTTTCAATTGAATTTAATATTTATATACGGTGAGTGTAAAAATTTATATATAGTTAGTATGTCATCCACCACTCATTTATAATTACATGTGAATAGTTGTTGATGCAATAACAATATATAAAACTCATACACTTTATTTCATACATTTTTTTTTCTCTTTTCATGAATTTTCTTCCTGAACCTATCCATAAATAGACCAATTTCCCATCATTTCTTGTAGGCACCAACGCACAAACTGTAGATAAAGACCTTAGTTGTTGGATGATGAATGAGATTCATTCCCTCGCTCATTGATTTAGGATTATCATCACAACCTTGGAGTTCTCAACCGGGACAAATGTCTTTAAGGAAATATAATGGTTTAGCAATCAATTCAAGGAAATATAATGGCTTAGATCTACTCACTAATTTAAACTGTTGGAGTAAATTTTTAAACTTACTGGAATAAGTGGATCATCTCCTTGTATAACTCAATATTTATAGATATTATATAGTTTTGGAAATGATCCATTTACTCTAAGATTAACTGGAAAAACCTACTCCACATCTTAGTCATCCACTCTTAGAAAATTCAATGGTTTAGATTTACTCAGTAATTCAAATCATTAGATTTTTCAAAAATTGATGACTATAATTTGGAGTAGATTTTTTCAAGAAGTAAGTGGATCCCTTCTTACAATGTTGTTAATGTTCAATTATATGCAGTTTCAGCAGCCATGGATGGAAATGCAATATCATTCTCACCTCAAGAGCACTCTGATTTCTCAACTGGGTATCTTGCAGATGCTTTGATTGAACTAACTTCCAAACGTAGATGCTTGATGCCATGCACTGATGAACAACAAAGCAAGATTAATTCAATTGATGACTTTGAAAAGGTATATAGGACTAAATTTTTGTCAATGTTTTACTTTTTCTCATCAGTTTGAAATATTCTTCTTATTCTTTGATGAAATGAATTATGTATCTTCAGAGCTCCAAGAATGTCAATTTGAACCCCATATGGATCCAGCAACCAATACAGAATTTCTACTGCATGAATCATATAGAAAGGATTTTTACACTTTCAGGTATTTGGTGTTCTGCTTTCTATATTATTCTTTAGAAGATTAATCTAGTTAAAAACATTGTTACTTTTGTAATTAATTATTAGAAAATGGATCCCAAAGAAAAGAATGAATGAAATTATATAGATAATTGTTTTTTTGTTTTCCTTCTACCCCTTAATTTAATGGTTTTTCATATGATATATTTTTAGAAGAGAATATTAGCACATTTCTACACTTATGAGTGAGGAGTCAAATATTCTTATAACATAAACTAAAACACCTGAAGAGACAACAAATTCAGCATCTGAATCTCCAAATTCATACTCTTCTTCCTACACAGAACCAGTGATATCTGAAACCACAGAAGTTAACTTTCTCGCCAAGGACCCCATATTTACTTCAGCTGGTACACTTTTATTCCCTATGCTTGACTCTCTCTTCCTCTATTGCTATGTTTATAATAATGTAGATACTTATACATATATCACCTTTTATATATATAAGTTTTACAAATTCACTATAATAAGTCAAAATAAATTATATATTTTCAACAACTTCTAATTGATTATCATTAACACATAATCAATTAGATAATTGAATCATAACCGATTATCCTCTCATAATTGATGCATAATGTATTATCTAGAGAGAATATGATTCGTTCTAATATCATAAGATCATAAAAAGAAATATATAAAAAGAGAAAAAAGGAAACAAACTGAAAGTAGTAGAAAATAAAGATGTAGTATAATATCTTCTACTACCCAAAGAGCTCAACTCCTACAGAGAATGAAACATGCATGATTTGTCTTATCAATTTCCCATCATTACAGAAGATGTCCCTTCCTCTCCTCACTCACTCCAATATAACTATAAAGTCTCTCTCAATATTATAACTCCTTTTTTGTAAAACAACCTTCTCTCACTTCCACATTAGCATAAGTTTGTATACCCCCCTTATTGCCCCTTCTAGAATACATCTTCTAAATCTTGGGCCCATGACTTAACTTGTCAATGAGTTAACCTCTCTCAACATCTATGGTTCTATCATTTCCTTCTCCTATAGCAATAGTCTTGTCCTCAAGACTGAATTGAGAAAATTGACTTTTCATAGAATAAATATCATCCCGTGTTGCGTTCTTAGTATGACTACCCTTTCCATTGCACTACTACTTGCTACAGAGTTTTTCCCCTCTTATTAATCTATCTAAATGCAAGAAATGTTGTAGGTTCTAATTCTTCTCCTTTCTCTCTATCCATACCCACCGAGAACTTAGTTTCAATCTTGTATTCCCCCACACATTTCTTGAGTAAGGATGCATGAAACAAGGAATGAATTATTGATGTATTTGGTAGCTTCATTTTATAAGTCATTGCTCCTACTAGTTCAATGACTTGAAATGGTCCATAGTACTTGCAACTAACTTTGGGTTGATTCGAGTCACCACAGAACCTTGCCTATGGGGTCGGAGTTTCAGAAATACCCATTCTCCTACTTTAAAACTCCTTTATTGCCTCTTTGAATCTGTTTGGTTCTTCATCCTACCTTGTGCTCTGACCAAATTTTGTTTCAATTATTACAATGCTTCATCATGATCAATGAGCTTTCTTTGGACAACTTCTACCAGAATTTCACCCTGCACCAAACGATTTAAAAGAGGAAGCTTCCACCCATAAACCACTTCAAATGGTGTCATTCCAATTGATTGGTGAAAAGTAGTGTTATACCAATACTCTTCCCAATGCAACCAGTAGACCCATGTTGGTCAGCAATAAAACATCACGAAAATGTCTCTAAATACCTGTTCACAACCTCAGTTTCGCCATCAGTTTGGGGATGATATGCTGTGCTCAATTTTATTTGGGTTCCCTGCAATTTAAAAAGCACTTTCTAAATGTTACTGACAAATATGGGATCCCTGTCACTAACAATGGCCTTCTAGATCCCATGTAATATAACTACCTCCTTGGAAAAAATTTCAGAATTGCCTTTGTTGTTTAAGGATGTTTCAGCAACACAAAGTTACTGCAGTTTGACAATCTATCGACCACAACTAAGTTTGCATCAAATCTTTTGAACTTAGGAAGTCCAGTTATAAAATTCATGTAAACTTCCTCCCATATCTAGTCTGGAATCGTCAGTGGTTGCAATAAACCCCTAGGGGTTGTAGCTGGGTACTTCTGCCTCTGACACACATCACATCACATCACTACCATTTTCCTCATTTCAAACCAGAAAATATTGGAAGCCACACGATGGTATGTTCTATAAAATCCGGAATGCCCACTTTGAAGAGTTGAATGGTAATCTTGAAAAAACTTAGGGATCCATTTAGATGTTGCAGAAATGATCAATCTTCCTTTAAATAAGTGAACTTCATTTGTATAAACAAAGAAATGTTGGGTCTCTTTCCCTGCCTCCAATTCTTCAACAATTGATCTCAAACTCTCATATTTGTGTACCTCAACCACTTTAGCGTTGATGTCTCCCCAAGTGGGAACAAGTCTAATATAACAAAAAGAACCACCCTCCTCATGCAATCAGGATAAGGCATCTGCTCCTCTATTTTCAACTCCTTATTTGTAAATAATTTCAAATTGGTAGCCTAAAAGCTTAGACATCCAATTTTGTTGGTTCGTTGTTATGATTCTTTGTTGCAGTAATTATTTCAAACTATTTTGGTCTGTACGCACACTAAATTTTCTCCCAACCAAATATGGCCTCCAATGTTGAATTGCTAGAACCACTCCCATTAGTTCTTTTTCGTAAGTATATTAAGAGAGATTTCTTACCCTTAACGCCTTCTTCTTCAAGAGGCATCACTCTCAATGAAGAATTCCTTGTTGAAATATGGAAGTGTCAACACATGAGCTTCAACCATAGCCTTCTTGAGTCTCTCAAAAGCTTCTTCGGTCTTGGCATTCCAGTGGAGACCTTCTTGGGTAATGCAACACACTCTCCAACTTACTCGGATCCATTGCTACCCCTTCCTTTGAAACTATATGTCCCAAGTACTCAATAGCAAATTGAGCAAACTAAAATTTTTTCTTGTTTGTCACTAGCTGATGTTGTTGTAATTTTCTAAATACCCTAGTTAAATGCTGCAAATGCTCTTCCCAAAATGAGCTATGATGTCATCAAAGAACACTAAAACCCACTTCCTCAACATTTCTCTAAATACATCATTCATCAAAGCCTGAAAATTTTGATGGAGCATTCATCAATCCAAATGACATGACCAAGTACTCATAGTGTCCTTCATGGGTTCTAAAAGCATTCATATGCACACCCTCTGCCTTAATCCTTATTTGGTGGTACCTCCACTTGAGATCAAATTTGGAGAAAAACTTTGCCCCATGTACTTCTTCATCTTGTAGTTCATCAATGACTGGAATTGGAAATTTATCAGGGACTGTGGCTATAAGCTCGATAATCTACACACATACACCATCTCACGCCCTTCTATTTGACTAATATGACTAGGCTGAAAAAATCACTCTGACTTGGTCTCATGATTCCAGTTTTTAACATTTCTCTAACCTGTCTTTCAACCTCACCTATTTTTCAAACCTTGATAACATAGTGTTCAGTTATGTTTCTTGCTCAAAATTCAATTTTTTAATCTCCCTTGGTTCATGCACTATTTCTGCTATTTGAGAGATTCTTAACATGCACATCCCTTCCATTCAAACTTGAGTTCAACAAACAAACTTTGGAAATCATTATGTGAATCATATCCGCACCTTTTAACTCCATTGATTTCCCATCTACCACCACCTTCATTTTCCCCAATCAATAACCATCTTCCCTAAGGTTGATAATCGTGACATCCCTAACACCATGTCTATGTCTCCTAACTCAAACAATTGGGCATCAACTATAATTTATATTTCTCCAATTTCCACTTCTATATTCTCACATTTCCCCTAGTTGTTGTAAGATGTACATCTCCGAGGTTTATAGTCATCTCTTTTGTATCCCCAAACGGTTTTCCCATAGTCTCATTCAACCTTTTGGATATAAAGTTATGTGTCACCCAATTTTTAATCAACACTGATACAGGTACCCATTCGATTTTCCCTTTTAATTTTAGTGTTTGAAATTATCAACCCTCCCTACTTTCCAGGTTTCCAAAATAGATAATACTGCATTCTCCATTGGTGCATATGATACAACTTGTTCCCTCACTTGAAAAAAAGTCATCTTTGTCTATGATCAACAATTTCATTGTAGGATAAGTGGTAGATCCTTCTTCTCTTATATCATTTCCCCTCCTATCTCCTCCATAATTTTTTTGAGCCTTGCATTATTAGTTCGGCCAATCTGACCAGAGGCTGCCTTTATTATAAGGACCCAATTTCTGGCTTAGAAATTTTGACTTTTTATCATACAAAATGGTTATTTAGAATCTCTTTATTTCAATTAACATTTCCCAAATGTTTACAAGGGTCTATAAAACCTTTTCAGATAAAGCTCATTTGGTTCATCATTTTCAATTCTAAAAAATAAATACCTCTATCCTTTAAAGGCTAAATGAATCATTCCGATAAGAGTTGACACTTAGCACACAGTCAATAACAAATTCAAACATTACAATTTAAATCCAAAAATACTTATAGTTATACAAAAGTTCCTAAATTATAGCGTTCGTCTAAGAACGAGTCAACATTAAATAATAACCTTGCTCACTGCTCCTTCGCTTTACCTGTAACCCGATTTATCATAAACAAAGGGAAACACATAACACACAGAAAGTAGGACATTGAATATTATTAGTGTCCGAAATATAAATATACGCTCAATTAAAGACAATATAAATAATAGGATAATAAGGCAACATTTAATCAGTTATGTCACCAAGACTTACCAACTCCATTTCCATCACATTACCACCATAATTCACTCAACTAGTTATACATTCCAATCATTCTCACAAAATACCTTCGGTACATTACATTATCACAATTTCCCATATATTAACCCACACCACGCACAAGGACACCTTATTATCTAGGTATCCCATAATTCCATTAAACATCAAACATCCTATATAGTATTCTTACAACGCCACGTAGGACGGTACAATACCACATAGGGCAAATCATACATTGTCACATAGGGCCAATACCACATAGGGCAAGTCAGTCGTTGCCATGTAAGGCCAATACCACAAAGGGCAAGTTAGTCATTGCTACAAAGAGCCAATACCACATAGGGCAAGCCAGACATTGCTACATAGAGCCAATACCGCATAAGGCAAGTATGTCGTTGCTACAAAAAGCCAATACCACATAGGGGTAAGTCAGTCATTTCTACATAGAGCCAATACTACATAAGTATTCCAACAACTTATTTACTAAATTCCAACCATATGAAATTATCACATTACATTTCATCGTTAATATTTACAATGCTTATCCCTTACCTGAGTATGAGCTAGTGCTTATGGTCGGGAACTTTGTTCGGTCCTCCTTCGTCTATCCCAAACTTAGGATATTTTTTCATTTACATAATACAACAGCAAAATCAATAATCTATTTCACATCATACCAACAAACAAGTTCATACACATATGTTACTCATAAATGGTAAAAATTCATACTTCAATGTTTCACCATCACTAACTACTCTAAGTCCCAAACATTCCAAATAAAGAGTATTTCCATTTTCAAGAGACACACACATAAACACACAAATTCCATATTCCAACCTCATCTATTTACCCCATTCTTAACTAATTCATTTCAACCATTAGTTTCAAGAAATTAACATCTTGTCAAAACTACCTTTGAAAATAAACTCTAAACCACGAGTTTCACGAGAAAACTAAAGAGAAACGAACCACAATCCTCAAAGGAAGGATTTAGGGATTTTTCACCTCAAGAGAAGAGATCCATTTACACAGAAATTTGTTTTTAAGACAAGATGGATGTTAAAATCAAGATGTTTACTTCTTCTCAAGCTTCTCTTCACTTCTACACGAGCTAAGACCAATAAAATTGCCTTCTCCTCTCTTTTCTCCCAAGCGAAGATTTCTTGCTCAAGCGAAGATTTCTCGCTCAAGCGAGAAGTCCACGACTTTTTAAGATTTCAAACTCTGATGCTCTTGCTCAAGCGACAGAGCCACGCTCGGGCGAGAAACGTCTAGACCTCTCAGCCACTCCCTGGCTTGGGCGACAACACCCTCGCCCAGGCGAGAATCACCCAGTTCACTCCACCATCTCTCGCTTGAGCAATGTATGAGTTATTTCAGCAATAGAAGCAGAGGTGAAGCTTGGAATCTGCTGATATATGAGTACATGGAGAATGGTAGTGTGTGATTGGCTCCATTGGAAAACCATCCAATGCAAGCGAAACTAAGAGGAGCTAGATTGAGTGACAAGGTTCAAAATTGTAGTGGGATTAGCTCAAGTAGTAGAGTACCTTCATCATGATTGTGTGCCAAAGATGATCATTCACAGATAAATCCAGAAACATTTTGCTAGATTCCAAAATGGACTGGCAAAAGCAATCATTAAGAATCATGATGATGCAAACATTGAGTCTAATTCTTGGTTCGCCAGGTCTTATGGCTATATAGCTCCCAGTAATGATCAAGCAGCTCATTTGAATTGGCCTTCATCTTAAACCATTTTTAGTCTAACTTCGACCACTTAACAAACTTGGCTAAGGATTACTATCGAGTTATTTTCCAGAATATGCATATCCTTTACACGCAACAGAGAAAAGTGAGGTATACAACATGGGAATAGTGCTAATAGAACTTGTTAGTGGTAAAATGCCAACAAATTAATATTTTGAAGAGAGATGGATCTGGAGGGATGGATGGAGATGCACATTGATATGCATGGCTCTGCACATGCGAAATAGATAGATCCTGTGTTTAAACCATTTTTACCTGGTGAAGAGTTTGCAGCATTCCAAGTGCTTGAGATAGCCTTGCAGCACACGAAAACTACACCGCAGGAGAGGCCATCTTCAAGGAAAGTATTTGATCTTCTCCATGTATTCAGCAACATAGTAGTGGACTTTGAGAAGATGAACTTGGATCATTACAAGTGAATTTACTTTCAAAGGATTGAAACAAATTCTAATACTATGGCGGACTTATGTTTACCATACTTTTGTGTAGAGAAAGCTGGCATAGTTGCTTTATTTAGGACTTTCTAACTAACTGCTAAAGTTAGTGGCACATAACATCAAGTTTCAAGAATGGTCCTGTACTAATTCCAAACAAAAAGGATGCAAAATATCTCTTGCATTCACAATATAAAAGGCATTGTTTTACTGAGGTAATTTTAGCACTTCAATCAACATGTTTCATTCCAAAACTATGCCATCTATATAGGTCTTATACAACTATACTATTATATTAAAAGGAACCACACGCCTTCAATTTCTCTTCAACTTCTGACAACATTATTACATCATTGAAAAGGAATGCTCAAAAGAAAAGTAAAACCAAGAAACAATGAATCAATAGTAGGAAAAAAATAAGGCCTGGTACTTTTACAGAGCTTTATACCCTAAACAATGCAGACAAAGTGCAAATTTCACTGCTAGGAGACATGCAACATCTACTTTGCTATTAGTTTGGGACCAATTGGGTGACCAAAAGACCCACTGTCGAGAAACAACACTCCTGGTTCACAGGAGTTATTTCCAAAATTAAGTTTTCTCCATTGTCACAAATAAGCGATAATGTAGAATTTTCCAAAGTTTTAAAGTGTTTAAACTAAATGTAGAATTTCCATAACAAGTTAACATCATTTTTTAAAACAATAACCAGCTCCAATGCCAACTACATGCTTTAACTCCATTCCAACAAAAAATATAATTTCCTAACAAATTAAGCACCTCACCAGGAGGAGTCAAAACATAGAAGTTATTCAAAAATGCTGATATAACTCAATTTAAAGGGTAATGATTCATTTCAAAGCAGTGGAAACAAATTACGTGGATCATTAAAACCCACAAACCACAAATCATCCTTTCCAAACCAGAGCAAGGATGTTGTTTATTTTTTACAGAAGTCGAGTTCAAACACCTGTTTTATACTTCAACAAATTATCTAACTCGTGGCAATATGGCATGCATTCATTCTATAAAGATAAAGGAGTATCATTCTTAGGCAAATCACCAAACTCATGGCAATCATTCATTCAAGAGATGAAGGAGTCACAGACTCACAGTTAATGTGATCTTATGGCTAAGGAAGTTAATTGAATCTTATTATTAAAGAAACCATAATATTACCATCTTACAGTTTGACTGCTTCCAGAATGTTGTACTCAAAACACACTGGTCAGCAAAGAAAAGCCATAACAGCCTTATAAATACAGCAACATGAAATTAAAAAAAGAAAAAGAAACAAGTTTAACACATTTCATGATTATCTTAAATAAATGCTGCAATCTTTAAAGCCGTGCACTAATCGTCATCTCCATCTGCAATGCAAAGAAGAAATAAATTCAGTGACTGTCAAGTAGATTACAATCCAAAAATACACAACATATTCAAAGCATTCAGCTAAAGAAGCAACGAGCAATCCATATTATCAAAAAAAGCAGCAACAAGAAATCCAAAAGCTAATAAGTAGCTCAATTGCTTATGCAGAACATGTTTCAGAAATTAGCATAAAACTCCAA
This sequence comes from Lupinus albus, assembly GCA_009771035.1. NCBI lineage: Eukaryota > Viridiplantae > Streptophyta > Magnoliopsida > Fabales > Fabaceae > Lupinus > Lupinus albus. Next base: position 6,693,661 of record CM020011.1, read on the forward strand.
AATGTGAGGAAAATATATATTTCTTGACTTGAAAAGGTATAATAAAATTAAGCCATTTCAGTTTCCATACAAACCTAAACCAAGTAATGATACATACTTTTAAATCATCCTCCAAACAACTTAAGTCAAAACAAAAAGTCTAAAATGAAAAATCAGTTAGCAAAATAATATCTTTCATTATATCATTAATTACAATGATTATTAGGATGAGCTTGGCATTAATTATATCACTCATAAACCATTTAGTCCCCATTCCCAATAATCCACACACAGTCAAGGAAATAGCATTAATCATATAATTACAATTGACAGAGAAAAAATTTACTATTTTTTTGAAGAGTCAATGATCATTAAACATGAATGTTAGAGGATTGATCATGTATAAATCTCATACATTGTTAATAAATACATTTTTTCCTCATAAATTATTAAGGATACATTAAAAATTTATTTCTAATTAAAATTTAATAATAAACAGTTATTTTGGATATCACTAAAAAAACAAAAATTAATTTCATTCTAAATATGATATAACATATCTCTCTACAAAAAAATTCTCTCATAGCGAAACATCAAAATCAAAAGCAACAACAATTTCTATAACATGATCAAATTCCAGTAAATCAAATCCTAAATTCAAAAATCAAAAACAAAAAAGAATAATCGGAAGGAAAGTAAAACAAAACCTATATAGCGTCTTTCATTAGCGTCCTTAGCCTTTTGAAGCATCTTATCGAGGTCTTGTTCAACCTTAGCTTCCCATTGAATGAGCTGGTTCACAAAAAGAGAACCTAATCCCATTCCTACAACGTGCTCCCATGGATCTACATCGTAACAAGAATAAGAAAAGTTGAAAACTGAGAAAGAAAGAGAGAGAGAGAGAGAGAGAGAGAGAGAGAGAGAGAATTACGACGCATATAAGGGAGTCTGCGAAGAGCATTGGAGTACATTTGAGTTCCCAAACCCAGTAATGCTCCAAAGGCAGTTGCGCTTAGTGCCATTTTTGTTATTCAGATTCTTTGTTTTCTCTCTCTGTTACTGCGCCTCAACTCTTCTAACCTCGCCCCTTTCCAATATCAAACCTACTATTTTCTGTTTACCTTTTAATGCTATTTTGGTGCAATAATTAATTTATTTTTTTAATCTATTCTATTAATTTTTATTTTTAGGGAAGAGTGAAGCGAATAAAAACTTACTATTTTTAAATGAACATGATTTATCATAAAATCTTAAGGTGTCATTGGATTAGGGATACCAAAAGGGTTGAATGAACACTATTTGCGGGTACCTGTGTGGTTAGCGAGTGTCTACAGATACTTAATAAGTTTTCAATTTTAATTATATTTTATATAGTTACAATAATTAACATATAAATATAATTATTACATGAATAATATAATATGTATATGATTATAGTATAATAACTAAATTTTATTATTAAATAATTATAAAATAGTTAATTAAAATATATACGCAGGTACCTGCGGGACAAATATCATAATACATGTTCTTATCCATAAGCTATTTTTGCGGGTACACATTGCGAATATTTTGACGGATACCCATTGGTCGGACATTTTTGTCATCCCTAAATTGGATCATGTATATGACCTGCAAAGTTAAATTAAGGCATGTGGTTGTTATTCGGTCCCTCAACATTTTGCTTACGCTCTCAAATTAGTCTTTCCGCCAATAATTTTTCACGCCATAAACATGTTCGAAAATGACATTGTCTTTCTCATCCCAAAACGATGTCATGTTGTTCCAAAGTCATGACCACCTTTCACCACGCCCCCTTATGGGCAATGTCATCCATTTTCCCTTCAATTTCCTTCCCCATCACCTTCTTTCCTCTATTCTCAAACCCTAACAAAACAAACTCTCCATTATTATTTGGATCTCACACATTATTTTATAATTTATTACAATTTTTCATAAAAATAAGAACAACATCTACTTTCCCTACGATAAAAAATATTATTTTTATTTTTATTTGGGTCCCATAATCTACCCCGCACTTTTTTATTTTACAATAAATATAACAAAATATTAAGAATAATTACTTTTTATTTATGGGAAAAAATTATATAACCTCCTTAAACTTTAACCTTTTACAAGTAGGAACCACCAACTTTTATTTTATTACAATCAAGCCTTAAACATCTCTCGTTCATAAAAAAGGTCCTTCCGTTAAGTCTCGGTTAAATTATTTAAAGGTGAAATCTAACCATTCATTTTTTAATCTACACCATTAATTTATTTATTTAAAAATATAAAGTAACAATGATAGGAAACATTATCTTCATCTTCACGAGGTTGTGAGATATCTTAACTTATTGAGAAGTTGAAATGTCAAAATCATAAAGTTATATATATATATATATATATATATATATATATATATATATTATCAAACTAAATAGTGAGTTCATGCTACATGGAGTTTTGAATCTAGAACCAACGTTGTGTTTCCTATAATCAACATTAGAATGAGAATGAAGGTTGTTGTGACTCTTACAAACTTCAGCTCCAAAGTCTCATAAGAGGTAATTGATGTAACACTCTGAATTTTAGTCTTTGACATTAGAGTATCAGTTCTGGAAGTCTCGCTTGAGCGTGATATTCTCGCCTGAGCGAGAAAGGATCACCTGGAATGGTGAAATCCTGGGCTATACTGGAAGATTCTCGCCTGAGCGAGAGTTGCCTCGCCTGGCCGAGAAATGGCAAACTGGGGCTGTTGACACTGTGAGATTCTCGCCTGAGCGAGAATCCCTCGCTTGAGCGAGAGGAAGCCTGTTGGGACTGTGAGATTCTCGCTTGAGCGAGAATCCCTCGCTTGAGCGAGAGGGTCGGATCTGAGTTTTTAAAATAGGCGGGATTTTCTCGCCTGAGCGAGAAAGGGCTCGCTTGAGCGAGAACCCGACGACTGTTCTTTAAAATAGAAACCCCAAACACATTTTAGGGTTAGAACTTTGAAGATAAGAGAGAGAAGAGAGCTTTTCAAGAGCAAGGAGCCTTAGGACTCATCTTAGAGCTTGAGAAGAGGTAAACCTTTTGCTTCTAACTCTTCTTCTTCCTCTCTAACTTGTTTTGGGTATGTTGGATCTATTTTCAAAACATGAGAAACCATGGAAACTCACCATTTAGAGTTATGGTTCGTTTTATGTTATTTTTCTCTTGTAAACTCTTGGTTTAGAGTTGATATTTGATGAATGGAAAGGTTTTGTGGGATATTCATGAAAACCCCAAAAAAACCCCAAAATGAGAATGAGTATAAAGAGAAAGAGATGAAATGTTAGATGTGGATGATGAGTTTGTGCTTTGATGTTGATATATGAGATAAACATGTATGTTTTGATATTTGGAAACTTGTATTGAAGTAGTTTTAGAAATATTGAAAATACATGAATCCCTTGAGTATTTGATGATGAAATACGAGTTATTTATGTGTTATTTTGAATAAATGACTGACATTGTTGTTATTGGTGATAATGAGGAAAGATCCTAAGGTTGGAGGAAATCGCGGAGGAGACTTTTAAGTTACTCGGAACCGATCCCCCACACTCACCAAGGTAAGGGATAAGTGTCTCTAAATCATACTCGCTGTTATGAATGAGGTATGTGAAAGTGGTAAAAAGTTTGTAAGGAGAAGTTATTAAGGGTATATGATAATAGAAAATGTGTGAATTTTCTGATTACGTATATGATCGGTGTATGACTTGCCCTATGTGGTATTGTGTATGACTTTCCCTATGTGGTATTGCGTATGACTTGCCCTATGTGGTATTGCGTATGACTTGCCCTATGTGGTATTGTGTATGACTTGCCCTATGTGGTATTGTGTATGACTTGCCCTATGTGGTATTGTGTATGACTTGCCCTATGTGGTATTGTGTATGACTTGCCCTATGTGGTATTGTGTATGACTTGCCCTATGTGGTATTGTTTATGACTTGCCCTATGTGGTATTGTATATGACCTACCCGAAGTTGTAAGGACCCGATTTTCATAACTCGAAAATTCTCTTTTAAAAATCCTTATTCGTGAAAGTGCAGTGATTACTTTTGAAAGACATTACTCGAACAGTTTGGAAACTTGATTGATTATAAATTTACAAGGCGGAAATATTCCAAACACCTTTCATTTCAAAAGCATGTCATTACACTTCCGTTCAAATACATCCTTTATACAATTACCCATTCTCAAAAGTACCTTAAATACAAACATTAGATCCACTTCATTATACACTAACAAGAAAGTTGTTTATACATGAATCCACTTTAACATGTTCTTCATATTACAAATATTTATCATATAACATATCAATTACATATTATCCACTACTCTATCATGTACTCTTCTCCGCAAGCGTCCAATGCGCTACCTCCACAACCTGAACCCAAATATTCAACACATACAAGGAAAGACAGAGGGAGTAAGAACCAACTACGGCGACCGTAGCGTGGATTTACATGGAGTAATAACATTAAAGTATTAAAAACCACACACATCTAACATCAATCATGATAAGCTTATATCAATCAACACATATTATCCATATTCACCCTATAGTACACATACATCTCATACTATATGTGTTCTATAGTGTGCATATTTATTTATCATATATTATCCATATTCACCCTATAGTACACATACATCCCATACTATATGTGTTCTATAGTGTGCATATCTTATTCGTCCAAATATACTCATTTGTCATGCAGATATCATAGCAAACAATTAATACCTTAATTTCATTCAACTATAACCACATAGGCATATAAGCAAACATCCAAGAAAGCTAAGCTAATCGTTCCTCTTCAATTATATTAATCTTAGTGATAAAAGAAGGTTCACATCAAGAGGTTGACAAGAAACTCATAACGAGAGATTCACCACGAGGAACTCTCAGCAAGTCAATTTCACATCACGAAATTCAACAATAAAATCACAACTATAACTCACCATAAGAAATTTAATCAAGAGGTTCACAAACAGAAATTTTCAGCAAGAGTTTCACCAGAGAATTCCCAACAAGGGTCTCACACAATAAATTCAGCCACAAGTTCATACCAGGGAATTCAACAAGAGTTTTACAACTAAACACTCTTCAAGAAATTCTCAATAAGAACTTCAACAAGAATTCCTCAACAAACACTTAAGCAATTACTCTCAGCGAGATATTCCAATACACGTCACAACCAGAAACTTACCACAAGAAATTCAACAAGAATCTTTCATAACAACAATTATCACATAGTTAACAAAGAATTAGAGTAAATCAATTAGTTAACTCATACAAATTTCACAAAGAAGCATGTAAGGTATACCCTAGGCCGCAGAGTTGACATATGCTCTGATACCATATTGTAAGGTGTAACACCCCAAATTTTAATCTTTAAAAATATAGTATCAGTCCTGGAAGCCTCGCTTGATCGAGAGATTCTCACCTGAGCGAAAAAGGATCAGCTGGGAGGGTGAAATCCTGGACTATACTGGAGGATTCTCGCCTGGGCGAGAAATGGTAATTTTGGGCTGTTGACACAGTGTAATCGATTACACTCTGCTGGTAATCGATTACACACTGCTGGTAATCGATTACACTATGCTGGTAATCGATTACATCGTATTAAAAGCATCAGATATGTGCATCTGACACAGTGTAATCGATTACACATTTCTGGTAATCGATTACACATTGCTGGTAATCGATTACACATTGCTGGTAATCGATTACACATTGCTGGTAATCGATTACACATTGCTGGTAATCGATTACACATTTCTGGTAATCGATTAAATCGTATTAAAAGCATCAGATATGTGCATCTGACACAGTGTAATCGATTACACACTCCTGGTAATCGATTACATCGTATTAAAAGCATCAGATATGCGCATTTTTCACGTTGTAATCGATTACACCATGTTGGTAATCGATTACAACCCGACGACACCTCTTTAAAACAGAAACCCAAACACATTTTAAGGTTAAAAACTTTGAAGGGAGGTGAGAGAAGAGAGCTTTTCCAAGGGCAAGGAGTTTTGATACTCACCTAAGAGCTTGAGAAGAGGTAAAACTCTTGATTCTAACTCTCTTCTTCTCTCTTAAACTCATTTTGGGTATGTTGGATCTCTTCTCCAAATGTGAGAAACCATGGAAACTCATCCTTTGGAGTTATGGTTCGTTTTATGTGTTTTTCTCTTGTAAACTCTTAGTTTAGAGTTAGTATTTCGAGAATGGCAAAGGTTTGTGGGTTGATTCATGAATACCCCAAAACCCTAAAGGGATAATGTGATTAAAGTGGAAAATGGGTAAAATGCTAAAGGTAAAAGATGGGTTTACGTTCTAATGTTGAAAATATGATGAATATCTTGTATGGTTAAATAATGCAATATAAGTTGTTTATGTGATATTTGGAATAAATGACTAACATTGTGATTGTATGGTGGGAATGGGAAAGATCCTAGAGTTGGCGGCGGTGACGGTGGAACTAGAGCAATTACCAAGAACCCAACCCAACACGCACCAAGGTAAGGATAAGTCTTTAATTTTGCATTTGAAATAGAAAATGTGTATTTTCTGGTTATGCAAAGATTAAGTTGTAAATTACGCATTTAGTATAAACATATATGGGTGTGTTTATATTAAAGATGGCGTAGATTTACGGAAAAGGAAAATGTGGGTATTTTCTGGTTATGAAATGAATAAGTTGTAAATTGCGCATTTTGTATAAACATATATGGGTGTGTTTATACTAAAGTAGGCGTAGATTTACGGAAGATGGAAAACGTGTGCGTTTTCTGGTCATGCAATAACTATATTGTGAATTACGTAGTTAGTATAAACATATATGGGTGTCTTTATACTAAAGATGGCGTGGATTTACGGGATATGATTGATGGTGAATTCAATGAAAAGAAAATATATTTTTAGCCGACCATAAATGGTTAGCGACTTCGGCCCGAGTTTATGAGGCAACACTTCGGCCCGAGTTTATGAGGCAACACTTCGGCCCGAGTTTATGAGGCAACACTTCGGCTCGAGTTTATGTAGCAACACTTCGGCCCGAGTTTATGAGGCAACACTTCGGCCCGAGTTTATGAGGCAACACTTCGGCTCGAGTTTATGTAGCAACACTTCGGCCCGAGTTTACGCGGCATGTTTTCTTTATAAAAGAGATGAGAATTTGTTTTTAGCTAACCCTAAGGGGTGTAGCGACTTCGGCTCGAGTTTATGTAGCAACACTTCGGCCCGAGTTTACGCGGCATGTTTTCTTTATAAAAGTGATGAGAATTTGTTTTTAGTTAACCCTAAGGGGTGTAGCGACTTCGGCTCGAGTTTATGTAGCAACACTTCGGCCCGAGTTTACGCGGCATGTTTTCTTTATAAAAGAGATGAGAATTTGTTTTTAGCTAACCCTAAGGGGTGTAGTGACTTCGGCTCGAGTTTATGTAGCAACACTTCGGCCCGAGTTTACGCGGCATGTTTTCTTTATAAAAGATATGAGAATTTGTTTTTAGCTAACCCTAAGGGGTGTAGCGACTTCGGCTCGAGTTTATGTAGCAACACTTCGGCCCGAGTTTACGCGGCATGTTTTCTTTATAAAAGAGATGAGAATTTGTTTTTAGCTAACCCTAAGGGGTGTAGCGACTTCGGCTCGAGTTTATGTAGCAACACTTCGGCCCGAGTTTATGAGGCGTGTTTTATTGGTAAAAAGGATGAGAATCTGCTTTTAGCTAACCCTGAGGGGTGTAGTGACTTTGGCTCAAGTAATGCAGCAAGACAAAATGAATTTCGGAAATGGTTTACTAACCCTTTTTCTAATGTGGATTATCTTATAATGACGTTTATTGAATTAACGACTTACTCCTTTGTGTGTTTTGTACTTTTGTCATTGATAATCCCATTGCAGGTAAATAGATGAATGCAATATGCTAGGTCGGGAGCTTTAGGAGCTTTAGACATTGGATTCACTATTTATGTTTCGTATTCTGAATGATTACTTGTGGATTTAAATGTTTGTAATCATGGCTAACTATTAGTTGGATATTTGTAACTGGGTGTATGGTTATTTCGGAGAACTATACTTATGGGTCTCATTATCCGTGAGACATTACGAATATGAATTATGTTTTTCTGTCAAATCAAGTGTAGGTGATTATGGAATTTGAAAGTATGATAGTAAGTGTAGGAAAATGCATGCAAAATGATTAAAATGAATAAAAAAATTTCAAGGGTAGAAAATCGGGTCGTTATATAAGGACCCAAATTCTACCCTTGAAAATTTTTCATTTATTTTAATCCCTTCTTACATACAGTCGTCACCTTCATTGAAAACCCTCAAGTATCACTCTTTAAACATACTCTTTATCCCATTATATTATCAAACAAGGTTATGTTGCGGAAAAACATAATTCATTCAAATAGCATTTACCACATACAACCAGTTATGGGTCTCCCAAAGTTATAAAGCCCATAACTACACATATCAATATTAATCTAAATGGATTTACAGTCATCCCATAATGTTATCAAATTAACTACAACGTCAAGTAGCAAATAAAGACAAATAGGTTTATAAACACAAAAGCTTCCTAAGTGAGTTTCTTCTCAAAATCCTTCCTTTACCTACAATGGGATTATCATAAACAACACACAAAACAAAAGGGAGTAAGTCATTAGTTCAAAACTAACATCACATGATAATCCACATTCAAATACAATTAAGCATTGATATAAATCATAACCACAAATAAGTAAATGTAAACGTTCATATATTCTTTCTTTCATTTCCACGTTATTCATATTCGTCATATAGTATATATATCCCATAATATATATTCTATAGCACGCCTACTACGTTCTTTCGAAACCTCCTACTTCTCATCATTCATATCCACCCTATAGAATATATATCCCATACTATATACTCTATAGCATGCATACGACTTTCATTGTGACATTCAGTTCTCATCCTTCATATTCACCTTATAGAATATATATCTCATACTATATATCCTATAACATGCATATGACTTTCATTGTGACATTTAGTTCTCATCCTTCATATTCACCTTATAGAATATATATATCCCATACTATATATCCTATAACATGCATATGACTTTCATTACTCCGAGTCATCTTTTCATTGGGCCTTCCCCAACAATGTTACTTTCAATTGAGTCATCTTTTCATTGGGCCTCCCCCAACAATGTTACTTTCATCGGAGTCATCTTTTCATTGGGCCTCCCCCAACAATGTTACTTTCATCGGAGTCATCTTTTCATTGGGCTTCCCCCAACAATGTTACTTTAATTTGAGTCATCTTTTCATTGGGCCTCCCCCAACAATGTTACTTTCATCGGAGTCATCTTTTCATTGGGCCTCCCCCAACAATGTTACTTTCATCGGAGTCATCTTTTTATTGGGCCTCCCCCAACAATGTTACTTTCATTTGAGTCATCTTTTCATTGGGCCTCCCCCAACAATGTTACTTTCATTTTTATAACAGAAAAGTCACGCATTTTCCAACATAATGCATAAATTACAGACGTATCATTTTAAACCATTACCTCTTTCACATACCATATTCATATCCGTAAGTATGATTTAGAGCCACTTATCCCTTACCTTGGTGAGTGTTGGGGATCGGTTCCGAGTAACTTTAAAAGTCTCCTCCGCAATTTCCTCCAACCTTAGGATCTCTTCTCATTTCCACCAATAACAACAATGTTAGTCATTTATTCCAAATATCACATAAACAACTTATTTTGCATCATTTAATCATACAAAATATTCATCATCAATATTCAACCATCTAAAACATGCATAACATCTCATATTTCAATATTTGGGGGCAGTAAACTCATCTTCTACCTCTAACATTTTACTCATTCTCTCCTTTTACCACATTTTCACTTTTAGGGTTTTTGGGGTTTTCATGAATCAACCCACAACTCTTTCCATTCTTGAGATACTATCTCTAAACCAAGAGTTTACAAGATAAAAACAACATAAAACGAACCATAACTCTAACGGATGAGTTTCCATGGTTTCTCATATTATGAAAATAAATCCAACATACCCAAAACAAGTTGGAGAGGAAGAATAAGAGTTAGGAACAAGAGGTTTACCTCTTCTCAAGCTCTAAGATGAGTCATAAGGCTCTTTGCTCTTGAAAAGCTCTCCTCTCTCTCTTCTCTTCAAAGTTCTAATCCTAAAATGTGTTTTGGGTTTCTGTTTTATAGACACAACGATAAGTGTAATCGATTACAAGTATAGTGTAATCGATTACATTATGTAAATTACAGAGGTGTCGTCGGGTTGTAATCAATTACCAACATGGTGTAATCGATTACACTGTGTCAGATGTACATATCTGATGCTTTTAATATGATGTAATCGATTACCAGGAGTGTGTAATCGATTACACTGTGTCAGATGCACATATTTGATGCTTTTAATACTATGTAATCGATTACCAGGAGTGTGTAATCGATTACACTGTGTCAGATGCACATATCTGATGTTTTTATCATTGTGTAATCAATTACCAGGACTGTGTAATCGATTACACTACCCAAAATTGCCATTTCTCGCTCAGGCGAGAATCCTCCAGTATAGCCCAGGATTTCACCCTCCTAGTTGATCCTTTCTCGCTCAGGCGAGAATCTCTCGCTCATGCGAGAATCTCTCGCTCAAGCGAGACTTCCAGGACTGATACTCTAATTTTTAAGACTAAAATTCGGGGTGTTATAGAAGTGGTAGTGGATCATTGAGAAATTACCTACCCGATGTGGTAGTGGATTATTAGAGTAGTGTAAATGACCGGATGTGGTAAAGAGTAAGCCTGATGGCGAGAATAAGCAATGGGACAAAAGGATTTGAGATAAACGAATATGCATGCTATAGGATATATAGTATGAGATATATATACTATAGGGTGAATATGGATGATAAAGTGGAAGATGTGAACAATGAAAGTCATATGCATGTTATAGGATATATAGTATGGGATATATATTCTATAAGGTGAATATGAAGGATGAGAACTGAGAATGTCACAATGAAAGTCGTATGCATGCTATAGAGTATATAGTATGGGATATATATTCTATAGGGTGGATATGAATGATGAGAAGTATGAGGTTTCGAAGGAACGTAGTAGGCGTGCTATAGAATATATATTATGGGATATATATACTACAGGACGAATATGAATAACGTGGAAATGAAAGAAAGAATATATGAACGTTTACATTTACTTATTTGTGGTTATGATTTATATCAATGCTTAATTGTATTTGAATGTAAATTATCATGTGATGTTAGTTTTGAACTAATGACTTACTCCCTTTCGTTTTATGTGTTGTTTATGATAATCCCATTGTAGGTAAATGAAGGATTTTGAGAAGAAGCTCACTTAGGAAGCTTTTGTGTTATTAACCTATTTGTCTTTATTTGCTATTTGACGTTGTAGTTAATTTGATAACATTATGGGATGACTGTAAATCCGTTTAGATTAATACGGATATGTGTAGTTATAGACTTTATAACTCTGGGAAACCCATAACTGGTCGTATATGGTAAATGCCATTTGAATGAATTATGTTTTTCCGCAACATAAATTTGTATGATAATATAATAGGGTAAGGAGTATTTTCAAAGAGAGATACTTGAGAGTTTTCAATGAAGGTGACGACTGTAAGTAAGAAATAATTAAAATAAATGAAAAAATTTCAAGGGTAGAAAATCGGGTCATTACAATTGCTTCGTCTTTCTTCAAGACCCTACACACTAAAAGTTTCTCACACTCGTCGTAAAGCATTACCTACACAGAAGATTTACTACAGTTTTAAATTGTGGTTGTGATTACATTGTCTTTATTGCAATAGCAGGAAAATACAATCAATGCAACCACATTTGTGGCCACGATGATGTCATGGAAACTCTCAAAATTGCAACATTGTGGACACAATTAAAATTTGTGAGTGCAATTTAAAACAGTGATTTAGAAAGAAAGCAGGTGAAAGAGTTGAGAAAATAGTACCTTGCTAGTGGAAATGTGGAGTTGTCGGAATCCATCTTGGTACACTTTGCATTTTTGTTTGAGGTGTTTTGTGTCTTGATCATACCTACAAAATAAAATTAATTTGAGGATTTAGCAACCTAAGTCATCTTGGCTCGTTCCATGTTAACATTGGGATTTTACCCTTCAATATTTACAATTTTGATCCTTATTCTCTAATAATATATTGGTAGTTGCTCAGCGCTCCCGGAGACGTAGGCACAATTGGCCAAACCCTGTTACCAAATTATTTGTTTCTTCTCTTCTATTTATTCTATGCACTATATTTGATTGCTTGTGACCAACGCTGCACAACGACCGCTTCCGCTGCATCAACAATTGGTATAAGAGCGAGGTTCGGCTAGGACATTGTGGACTTAAGGGGGAGCGACCCGTAAAGTGTGTGGTACCCACACTTGAGGGGGAGATTGTTGGTTTTACTCAAGTGTGAAGTCCCATATTGGATACACGGGGATGAGTAAAAGAATTTATAAGTATAAAAGACTCATGGAACTAATGCCTTAAGGTTTTGGTGCAAGACGTGGTGCATCATTTGTGGCTCTCCACTCTTCCCATACCTCGGTAACAATGGAACTCCCCGGTGGCCGGAGGCTCCCCAGTCGTAGTCTTATCCAACAAGGGGTATGAGAGCCGATGGTTCGGCTGTGACATTGTGGACTAAAGGGGGAGCAGACCGTAAAATGTGTGGTACCCACACTTGAGGGGGAGATTGTTGGGTTTATTCAAGTGTGAAGTCTCACATTGGATATGCAGTGAGGAGTAAAAAGAGTTTATAAGTAGAAAAGGCTCATGGAACTAATGTCTTAAGGTTTTGGTTCAAGACGTGGTGCATCACTTGTGGCTCTCCACTCTTCCCATACTCTGGTAACAATGGAACTCCCTGGTGACCAGAGGCTCCCCGGTCGCAGTCTGGTCTAACAGTCGCAAAGTCTGCTTCAAACCATATATGCTCTTTCTCAACTACACAAAAACTTTTCATTCCCTTCAACAAGAAACCCATTTGGTTGTTTCATATAAATCTATTCCTTCAAATCACCAGGAAAGAAAGTAGTTTTTACATTCATTTGCTCTACCTCCAAATCAGGTGTAGCATTCAAACTCAATACGATTCTAATGGATGACATCTTCACCACCGGTGAAAAATCTACCTTTAACCACCAATCTGACTTTATACCTTGGAGATGTAGAATTACTTTCTTGCTCCACCTTGTAAATTCACCTGTTTTCCAAAACATTTTTGCCTTTGGGCAATTTGACCAAATCAAAAGTGTAATTATCATGCAAGGACTTCATTTCCTCATGCATTGCATCCAACCACTTCTTCTTTTCTTCATTCTCCACAGCCTCATGATAATATTCATGTTCTCCTCCATCTATTACATCAACATAATCATTAGAAGAATACCTGGTAGATGATTTCCTCTCCCTATTAGACCTCCAAAGTTGAACTTGAGGTGGTTCAGGAACATCATCGAGATTCTCATCTTGTGACATCTCATGTCCATCTTCACCAATATCAATGGGAACATCTAACTCATCTCCAAGCTACTAATCACCAACATAATAATGTTTCTCACCATTTTGAATGTTATTCTCAGCTGTATCGAAATCATGTACAAGCATCCAAAATGAATCCATATCACACAATCTACTATTTTCCTTAGGTGTAGTCTTTTTCATCTTATCAATGGTTTGATCTTCCATGAAATTCACATCACAACTTCTAACAACCTTTTTCTTAATAGGGTTGTGAACACCCAATTTTGCCCGGCCCAAAAGGAAACACAATTATTCAAAAACAATATTTTTCAAAATAAACATTTTATGGAAAAAAAACCTTTGGAGTTTGACTCTCATCAAAATTAGATAAATAAATAAATCAAGATTACAATATGTAAATATGCAAATCAAATCAAACTATAAAATTTCATATTAATGTGATAGTGTTGTACAAATCATTTTTATTAGAAAATTTAATCTTTATTGATTTGATAGAAAATTAATTCTTTAGAGAGTTTGGTCAAATAAATTGGGAATTGAAAATCATATCCAATCAAGTAAAAAAATATTTTAAGTGAATTAACAGTCACTTATCATCCTAATTATGGAGGGATTCCATTTTGTAAAACCATATCCTAAAATCCTTAAATTTTCATTTTCTATTTAATTGTAAAATAAAAGTGCACTCAAAATATCATTTTATGAATTTATATATGTCAAATGATTGCTTTTTCCTATTTATGGGTAATGTAATAATGTTGGGATTTTATAGAATCACTACATAATTTTCTATCCAAAAATATATTTTTAGCTACAACTATCTTTAAAAATGGTCAAATAATTATGGTGTACTCACTTTTGGGCATCACAATAATTGTTTGATTTTATAAAATTGTTTGATATTTTGTTTAGAGCAAACATGTATTTTTAGATGTCCTAGAATAAAAATTGATTATGAGATTTATCAATTACCTTATTGATTTTAAACATGTGTTGAAATTCATTACAAAATAAAGTCCCTACATATTCCTTATTTCCTAAAGTAAAACAAAGAAAAAGGTGCAACAAAATAAATGAGATTATATGCAATAATAGAAGGTGATTCCTCTCCCATTTTAAATTAGTAAAAGATTATTTGGTCATTAATTTCAAGGATATGTGTGTGACACTATAAATAGTTCACATTGCCTAGGGAGCTCGTCTATTCTAAAAATTGGACAAAAATCCCTCTCACTCTTCCTCTCAAAAACCTCCAAAAAGTATCTAAAAACATTTTGATAATTTTATTCCTAAATACAAAAATTCCAAACACCCAACAAATCCTCATCACACAAAAACGATATTATACAATATCCTCCAACACAATCCTCATACCCAAAAATCCTAACACAAAAAGCCACGAAAAACACTATAGAAAGTAGATGGTGAAGTCGTTTGAGCCACTGCGGTCAAGCACACTATAAAATCATGCTTCATCCATTCGTCATCACACCCAAGTGCAGTTTGGGCCAATTTGTAGCTGACATGCGCCCAACTCAATGTGCACTATCTTTCCATAGAGCATAGCCATCCAACCAGGTTTTTGTGAGTTTTAATTTTAATTTTTATATTTTTTTATATATTCCTATTATTTCTATACCATAAATCTATAATAATTTATTAAAGAAATATATATATTTTAATATAAGGAAAAGGAGTATTAATAAAATCATATGAAAATCTTAATAACGATATAAATTTTAAGAATTAATCAAAGATGGAGGAAGGTCGCGGAAACGCTTCTTGTCCTTAAATCATCTTCGAATGGTCGCACTGCGCTACTTCTCTTTACCTGATTAATTCTTAAAATCAATAAAATACATTTTTTAATTAAATTAATATCCAATAAACAAAAAAACCATTTTTATAAATAAATATGAAATACAACCTTTTTACGAAAAAATCTAAAAATTATCAAATACATCAAGGATGGAGGAATGGTTGCCCATTATAGCTTCTTTTCCTCAACTCATCCTTTGGAGGGTCGCGCTACGCCGTTTCTTTCTCTAATTAAAACACACAACCAACAATCATTTTATAACCAAAGAACTACGTAGTCTTTATTCCCTTAATAGGGATAAGTAGTGTAAGGACCCAAATTCTACCCTTGAAATTTTTTCTTTATTTTTATTCTTTTCACATACATTTTCTTATAAGTTATGATCACAAAATCAACAACCTTGTTTTAATCCCTCTTTCCTATTCATATTCATTACATAACACAATATCCACATACATGTTCATTTAACAGAAAATCATAATTCATATTAATGTATCACAATAACCACCGCATACAACTAGTTATGGGTTTCCAAAATACTCATAGCTACAAATATCCAGAGTTACAATTATCCAAAAATTATAAGGATCATAGTTACAAATACTTAAATCCGCAAATATTCAATCATGATACAAAAAGGTGCAAATAAAGGAATCCAAATTTAAAAGCTCCTACAGCTCCAAATCAAGCGTCCTTAACTCATCCAATTACCTGCAATGGGATTATCAAATCATCACACACAAAACGTACAAAGGAGTAAGTCATTTTATTCAATAAATATCATTTGCTATAATCAACATTTAAACAGAGTTAGATAAACATTTTAAGCATTCCAACATAAAGTCATTACGTTTCATTTTACATCTTACTACATCATATGACCATTCTTACTTCCACTTTCTTCCATGTCAAACCTTGTTATCTTCTTCTTCATTCTGGTGTAATGTAGCCACTTCCCACTTACACGTACTTCCACAATACCACATAGGGTAAGACATTCGATTCACTACCACTTGGGCAAGACATTCAATTCAATACCACTTTGGGCAAGACATTCAATTCAATACCACTTGGGCAAGACATTCAATTCAATACCACTAAGGCAAGACATTCAATTCAATATCACTAAGGCAAGACATACAACTCAATACCACTTGGGGCAAGACATACACAATTCAATACCACTTGGGGCAAGTCATACAACTCAATACCACTTGGGGCAAGACATACACTTTCTTGAGACATCCCACATCTTATTCCTTTCGAGTCAACCACATAGAACCGCATATCTCATAATGCATATCTCGAAATAAAATACTTATCCTTACCTTGGTGAGTGTTGGGTTTTGTCCTTTGTAACTTTACAAGTTCCTCCGACACCGCCTCCAACCTTAGGATCTTTCCTCATTCCCACCACATAACAACAATGTTAGTCATTTATTCGAAATAACACATAAACAACTCATATTTCATCTTTAACTATACAAGAGATTCATACATTTTCAATGTTTCCAAAACTACCTTCATTAAGAGTTTCCAAACATGTAAAACACACATATTCATCTCATATTCAACATTAGAACTTATACTCATCTTTTACATCTAACATTCCACCCATTTCCCCCTTTACTCATATTCCCATTTTGGGGGTTTTGGGGTTTTCATTAATCAATCCACAAACATTTTCCATTCTTAAAATATCAACTCTAAACCAAGAGTTTATAAGAGAAAAACAACATAAAACGAAACATAACTCAAAAGGATGAGTTTCCAAGACTTTCCACCTTTTGAGAAGAGATCCCACACACCCAAAACGAGTTTGAAAGGGAGAAGGAGAGTTAGAATCAAGAGATTTACCTCTTCCCAAGCTTCTAGACTAGCCTCAAGACTCCTTGCTCTTGAAAATGCTCTCTTCTCTCACTCCTCTTCAAGTTCTAACCCTAAAATGTGTTTGGGGTTCCTTATTTAATGTAACAGCGTCGGGTTCTCACTCAAGCGAGCTCATTCTTGCTCAAGCGAGAAAATCCCGCCCATTTTAAAAACTCAGATTTGACCCTCTTGCTCAAGCGAGGATCCTCTCGCTCAAGCTAGGATCTTACAGCCTCTACAGCCCTAGAGTGTCACTTCTCGCCCAGGCGAGACAACTCTCTCTCAGGCGAGATAACTCTCGCTCAAGCGAGTCAATTCTCGCTCAAGCGAGAATCCTTCAGTATAACCCAGTATTCCACTCACCCAGGTGAGTCACTCTCGCCCAGACGACACCTTTCTCTCTTAAGCGAGACTTCCAGGACTGATACTATAATTTAAGAACTTTAAATTCAGGGTGTCACAAGTAGGACCAAGGTTTCACCTTGTCAGGCACAACAAAAAATAAATAATTTTTGTCCCTCTAATAATTAATTAGATAAACCAAATAATTTTAAAAGTATAAAATATGTCATATAACTAAGTGAGGGTACCACTTAAAACGGGAAGATAGGGTGCTAATACATTCCCTAATTCGTATTTGACTCCCGAACATGGATATTAGAAATCCAAAGCACAATGTAAATTGGGCTAAAAGATTTTTCTATATTTTTTACCATAAAAAGTAGTGGCGACTCTAAGAAAGTAGCACGACCAAAAATTGGGGCGCGACAAGGGTCATACAACCTGTAGCCAAATTCATCTTCACAATAATCGATAAAGATGCATTGCCTTGTCTTCGCATCCAACTTGGACAATATTTTGTTTGGCACCTCAGAATTCAAAAAAATTGTAGGACTAAAATTAATAACATGCACTGCCATGTACAAAGCATCGCCCTAAAAATGTTTAGGTAATTTTTGTTCAGAGACCATACACCTAACTCTTTCAACCAAAGTCTTGTTCATCTTATTCGTTAATCCATTAAGTTGAGGAGTCTTAGGAGGAGTCTTCTCATGTCTAATACCTTGTTGCTTGTAATAAATATCAAACGGTCCACAATACTCTCCATCGTTGTCAGTATGAATGCACTTCAATTTCTTCCATGAATGTCTCTTAACCAAAACATGGAATTGTTTGAACTTTTCTAGCACTTGGTCCTTTGTCTTCAAAGCAAAGACCCGAAGCTTCCTGGAACAATCATCCATAAAAATAACAAAGTAAAGTGCACAACCTAATGGCTTTACCTTCAATGGACCACAAATATCAGAATGCGCCAATTCAAGCAACTCTGACTTCCTTGAGGGGGGATGCTTCTTAGATGATACTTTGGTATGCTTACCAGCCATACAATGAAAACATTTCTCCAACTTTGCACTCTTCAATCTCAGAAGCACATCTTTTTTAGCTAAACAATTCAACCTTTTTTCACTTATATGACTAAGCATGTTGTGCCACAAAGAAGCCTTCAAATCCATGACATCCGCAATTTCCTTAGAAACCAAAGCTTTTGTCCAATACAATTTATAAATTTTCTCCCCTCTGATCACAACCAAGTTACCTCTGGTGAGTTTCCATTTTCTAGAACCAAAGTGATTATCATAACCACCAGCACCAAGCATTTGCATAGAGATCAAATTGAAACGAACATCTGGAGCATGTTTAACTCCTCTCAGCAACAACTACACTCCCAAGTTGGTATGCAAACAAACATAACCAATACCAACTACCTTTGACCTACCATCATTACCTATCTTCAACACTCCAAAATCTCCACAAGTGGAAGATGTGATGAATTCCTTCCTTGGTGTAACATGCAGTGTAGTATCACTATCAATTATCCATATGCTCTCATCTAATATAAGGTTAACTGAATCACGGTCGCAAAGAATAATAAGATCATCACAAGTAGTAGTAGTAACACGGTCATCAACACCATGATTGTTCTCGTTCTGCTTGCCTTTCTTGTCTTTGTTCTCCCTTTTCTGTTGAAAACAATTCTTCTGTATTTGACCAGCTTTGTGACAATAGTGACACTCCATATTCTTGTATCTGGACTCAGACTTACTTCTCCCATTTTCTCTATAACCATTTGGTTCCTTTATTGGATTTCTCCCTTGTTTTCAGTGACAAACACCTCATAAGGAGATGAAGTAAATGTTTTTCCTTCTTATCTTCTCATTAAGAATACTTCTCTTTATACTTTGCACAGAGACAATGCCATCAGGGGCTGAGTTTGTAATTGAAACCCGGAATGTTTCCCAAGAATCTGGTAGAGTATTCAATAGCCATAGTCCCAACACTTCATCATCATATTTGACACTTATTCCTGACAGTTGATCTAGGAGTCCCTGAAAATCATTTAACTGATCTGAAATAGAAGCTCCCTGTAACACCCCAAATTTATCCTCCTTGAAATTAGGTAACAGTCCTGAGGAATGAGGCATACTGCCAGATTCTCGCTTGAGCGAGAGGACCTCGCCCAAGCGAGATGATCAGTGTTTTGAAATTGGAAATTATGGGAGTCTCGCCCAAGCGAGGAATGGGTTGCTTGAGCGAGAGGAAGCCTGTTGGGACTGTGAGATTCTCGCTTGAGTGAGAATCCCTCGCTTGAGTGAGAATCCCTCGCTTGAGCGAGGGCGTCAGATCTGAAATTTTAAAAAGGCGGGATTTTCTCGCCTGAGCGAGAATGGGCTCGCTTGAGCGAGAACCCGACGACTCCTCTTTAAAATAGAAACCCCTAACACATTTTAGGGTTAGAACTTTGAAGATAAGAGAGAGATGAGAGATTTTCAAGAGTAAAGAGCCTTAGGACTCATCTTAGAGCTTGAGAAGAGGTAAACCTCTTGTTTCTAACTCTTCTTCTTCCTCTCTAACTTGTTTTGGGTATGTTGGATCTCTTTTCAAAACATGAGAAACCATGGAAACTCATCCTTTAGAGTTATGGTTCGTTTTATGTTGTTTTTCTATTGTAAACTCTTGGTTTAGAGTTGGTATTTGATGAATGGAAAGGTTTTGTGGGTTATTCATGAAAACCCCAAAAACCCCAAAAACCCCCAAAATGAGAATATGAGTAAAAAGAGAAATGAATGAAATGTTAGATGTGGATGATGAGTTTGTGCTTTAATGTTGATATATGAGATGAACATGTATGTTTAGATGTTTAGAAACTTGTGTTGAAGTAGTTTTGGAAATCTTGAAAATATGTGAATCCCTTGTATGTTTGATGATTAAATACGAGTTGTTTATGTGTTATTTTGAATAAATGACTGACATTGTTGTTATTGGTGGAAATGAGGAAAGATCCTAAGGTTGGAGGAAATCGCGGAGGGGACTTTTAAAGTTACTCGGAACCGATCCCCAACACTCACCAAGGTAAGGGATAAGTGTCTCTAAATCATACTCGCTGATGTGAATGAGGTATGTGAAAGAGGTAATGTGTTTGTAATAATACTGTTGATACCCTACCCGAAGAGGTAGTGGTTTATTGTTGATACCCTACCCGAAGAGGTAGTGGTTTATTATTGATACCCTACCCGAAGAGGTAGTGGTTTATGGTTGATACCCTACCCGAAGTGGTAGCGGATTATTGTTGTTATCCTAGCCGGAGTGGTAGTAGATTATTGTGGTTATCATACCCGGAGTGGTAGTGGAGTATTGTGGTTATTCTACCCGGAGTGGCAGTGGATTAGTGTGGCTATCCTACCTGGAGTGGTAGTGGATTATTGATAACTCGACCTGCCCGATGTGATATGGATAATAACTCGACCTGCCCGATGTGGTATGGATAATAACTCGACCTGCCCGATGTGGTATGGATAATAACTCGACCTGCCCGATGTGGTATGGATAATAACTCAACCTACCCGATGTGGTATGGATAATAACTCGACCTGCCCGATGTGGTATGAGGATAACTCGACCTGCCCGATGTGGTATGGGGATAACTCGACCTGCCCGATGTGGTATGGATAATAACTCGACCTACCCGATGTGGTATGGATAATAACTCGACCTGCCCGATGTGGTATGGGGATAACTCGACCTGCCCGATGTGGTATGGGGATAACTCGACCTGCCCGATGTGGTATGGAAATAAACTCGACCTGCCCGATGTGGTATGGGAAATGAAATCGATGAATACGATTAAAGGAAATATGAAGGATGAGAATGAGGATGTGAATGATAAAAGTAATATTCATGTTATAGAATATATATTATGGGATATATATACTATAGGGTGAATATGAAGGATGACAATGAGGATGTGGAGAATCAAAGTAATATTCATGCCATAGGATATATATTATGGGATGTATATACTATATGGTGAATATGAATGATGAGAAATGAGAATATCAGAATGAAAGTCATATGCATGCTATAGGATATATATTATGGGATATATACTCTATAGGGTGAATATGAAGGATGAAAATGGAAGATGTTGAGAATGAAAGTAATATACATGCTATAGGATATATATTATGGGATATATGTTCTATAGGGTGAATATGAATAATGATAAGGACGATGCTTCGAAATAGCGTAATATGCATGCTATAGAATATATATTATTGGATATATATACTATAGGATGAATATGAGTAACGTGGAAATTAAAAAAAGAAGATATGAATGTTTACAATTACGTATGTGTGGTTATAAATTATATTAAAGCTTAAATCGTATTTGAAATGTGGATTATCATGTAATGTTAGTTTTTGAACTAATGACTTACTCCCTTGTTTTGTGTGTTGTTTATGATAATCCCATTGTAGGTAAATGAAGGATTTGAGAAGGAAGCTCACTTAGGAAGCTTATGTGTTTATTAACTTGATTGTCTTTATCGCTGCTTGACATTGTAGTTGATTT
Source organism: Lupinus albus (assembly GCA_009771035.1). Classification (NCBI taxonomy): domain Eukaryota; kingdom Viridiplantae; phylum Streptophyta; class Magnoliopsida; order Fabales; family Fabaceae; genus Lupinus; species Lupinus albus. The sequence goes on from CM020011.1 coordinate 6,715,858, forward strand.
GATAACATTTTGGGATGAATGTAAATCTGAATAGGACAATACTGAGTTATGTAGTTATGGAGATTATAACTCTTAGAAACCCATACTGGTCGTATGTGGTAATTACTAAATGCATGAATTATGTTTTTCCGCAACATGAATTGCATGATAACGTAATAGGTTAAAAGATTAGTGTCAATGAATTATTCATGAAGGTTTTTCAGTAAAATAATGAATGTATGTAAGGAAAGATTTTAAATAAACAAAAACATTTCAAAGGTAGAATTTGGGTCCTTACACTCCCTCCTTGTACCTCAAATTCATCAAGGAATTCAATATGTATAATTTATTATCCCCTGCTTTAGAAGCATACGAGGATTCAATCTTCTTCCATAAATATTTTGCATTTTCCTCATTAGCAATGTGATTGTACACATTGTCTTCTACATATTGCTGAATTAAACCACAAACTTGTTGATGTTGAAAACTCCAATCCTCATCAGACTTGTACTCTAGCTTCTCATTAACAAACACAAGAAGATGCAAATTCTTCATAAATAATAAATCTTTCATTTTTCCTTTTCACAAGTGATAGTTAGTGTTGTTCAAACATATCATTCTATGTGTATTTGTCTCCATCATTCAAGCAAGTCAAATAACCTCAAACCAAATAGCTTTGATGCCACTCTGATGGGAAATTCAACACAATAACAATGAAAAGTCTAATAGAGTATATGCAGCGGATAATAATTTTCCCAAACTTGCTAAAATATGTGAGGAGCAATAACAAAACAATAGCAACAACTAAGATCATACAAGGGACACCCAAATTTTAACGTGGAAAACCTTCTCAATGTGAGAAGTAAAAACCACAGGCACAAGTCCGTCAATCAAGCTCCACTATGATCAAAATAGGAATACAAGAGTGTCTAAAAAATACAACATAAATCATGCTCAACAACAAGGCATACAATAGAGCAACAAGCTTGAAAACGAGAACAACTAAGTAGCAGCTTGCGAGTTGAATTATCTTTCTCTTGCATCTTTTTGCCTAATCTAATTACACAATCTTCCCCTCTCCATTTGGGTCTTCCTCCACATAAGAAGGGAGCCGAAACCCAACAATTATCAGAGTTAGATGAATCTTTTGTAGATCTTAATCTCAATAACTCAAAAGATCCAACTTAGAACATACTTGAAAAAGCTATATTTCATCAATATGAAGATTCACCTCAACAACAATGTCATCAAAGGTCTTGGAATTTCAAGATCCATCAACCTCAACAACTCATAATTGGAAACCCCAATCATATGATCAAAAGTCGATCAAGTTTCATAGAGTCAGAACATTCTGCATTGTTATATAAGCTAGAACCAAAGAATGTAGATATTGCTCTACTTGATAAGTGCTAGACTTAAGCTATGCATAAAGAATTGAACTAGTTTCAGAGGAGTGACGGTTGGACACTTGTGCAGGAACACAGATACCATAGAGGCAATATTCTAGCTTATTAGTAGTTAATTGAACTAATTTTCAAGAACAAACTTGACAGGGAAGGGTATTTTAATAAGGAATAAGGTAAGATTGGTTGCACAATGATATTCTCAAGAAAATGGTATCAACATCACATAATACTTTGGGATGGGAGGCTCATATCATTTATTATGATTAGCGGATTTAATAGAGGAAAGGTTGACACCACCTTATTTATGAAATCATATGATGAATGATATTATTTTTTGATGCAACTAATGAATTTCTATGTTGAGATATTTCTTAGCTAATGCTAAAAGATTTTGAAATGAGCATGAAGTTGTTTCTTGTACTTCAAATAAAACAACCAAAGATGATAGGAGAAGTTTGATCATAATATATATAAGGATATGATAGGAGCTCTCTTATATATAACCGCGTTTGGACCTTATATCATGTTCAACTTTTGCTTATGTGTTCAATTGCAAAATATGCCAAGAAGGAGACACTTATTAATAGTTAAATGAATTTTAATATATTTGCAAGACACCATTAATCTTAGTATATGTTTTAAGAAAAAATATTGGGTATAAATCAATTAGATTCTGCAATGTTGACTATGTTGGAGACAAAGTTGAAAGAAAAAACAATGGAGAATGCCCCTTCATTGAAGATAATTATTTTACTCTAAGCAAAAACCATTTCTCAACATCTTTTGAGAAACCTTTCTGAAAAGATTTCTTAGTGTTTTAGCTTTAGGGAGAGCTTTATATTTGCACGTATTCTATGACTAATAAATTTAATTTGAGATTTTGTCATCATCAAAAAGTAAAAGATTATTAGAACCATTATAATTTTTGTGTTTTCAAAGAGAAAAATGTTCTAATAGAACCAGCTTATTAATTGTTTTTCCTCATGTTTTAGTGAATAATAAAGTATTAAATTTGGAAAGCATAGATAAATAAATAATCTTTAATAAATAAAATATGTTTTTTGTACTGTCTAGGGTATTCTCTCACCCTTAATGAACTAATCATTTTTGAGGTGTGTGATTGCCCCTCCAAATAAATGTCGTTCACAGGAATTGAACTTTAACCTTTTGGTCATCCTATAAATCTAGTGAGACCTTACATTATTAGACCAACATTTTATTGGTATAAATGAACTATTTTCTTGTGTATATTTAAAATTGTCTTTACAAACAATATAAGGTACATAACATACGTGTGTTTAATGTGTCCAATATATATGTTGAATGGTGTTAAGTCAAATAAAATCAAGTCACTAAGACAAAGTGCATCCGAGTGACAACTATGTTTAATGATGAATGTGTCTAATGACTTCAAAACATCACATTGTATCTTGTTAAAATATCTACTAATCTAATCATTTGAAGTTATATGTTGGTTATGCACATAGATTATATTTATTAATAATTCTATTATTTATATTTTGTTAATTGGTAAGATATTTGTATTCTTTTGAAATATACTTTGTAGCATTATCTTATGTTTAGAAATTCTATTTGATAGAATTAGAGCTTATGTGATTTGTAACTTAAATTATTTCAAACAGAGTGAAATTGACAAAGTTCTTTAATTTATAATATTTTTGAAACAATTTTTATTTATCATCTCTATATAATTATATAATTGTTTGTGACAAAGTTTTGATTGAAGTATAATTTTTGAAAACTTAACAAACACAATTCAACCTCTTATATTTGCATATATCAAGTTCATATATAAGCATCAAGTTTATAAATAAATAACCATGAAGTTCAATACTGAATTATTATTTGACAGAATTGAATTAATATCTCATCCAATTAAAATCTAACTGTTTTTATTCCTATATTAATGATATGATTAGATTATAATTTAAACACTACAATAAAATATTTTTATTTCAACATAATCCCATGTCAGTTTTCAAGTGAGGAAAATTCAAGGGATGAAAAACTATCATAAGTTGAAAGGGTAAGTTTTCTACATTTAGTATATAACTAATTAAAATATAATAAGTTAATTGATAATCGGAGTGGTTTCAATAAAATTTAAGTCTCCATTATAAGAAACAAGTGAAAATGAAGTTTGTTCTAGCACAGAGGAAAAGGTAACTACTACGACGAAGAGAAAAAGTGAACAAATTATTATGTGGATTTCAAAGAGTAAATTTCAACAACAAAATCAATGAAAATGGCTATTCAAGATAATATTGTAGTCCATTTAGATGCTTGATTTAAGAATAATGCATTTCATGTTTTTTATTCAAAACCAAGAATAATGTCATAACAATTTATTAACAATTTTCATAATAAATAAATGATGAATTCAAATACTCTGTGCAACGAAATATACATATGTGATATGTGGATAACATATTATTTCAAATGATATACAAAATATTAAGCATAATAAACTAACATTGCACTTATATATATAATTGGAATAATGTTATATGTTTAAGGAGAAAAACTTCTCTTGAGATGTAATGTGTTATACCGGGAGATATGTTCATTTATATGTTACAATGTTATCATTTAACACTGAATTTTAATTTTAATTAAAATTTTAATGTATTATCAAAATTTTACTAATTATTTTTAATAGATATATCTACACAAAAATCTTTTTTGATATTAAAAATAGAGTTAATGTAAAAAAATTATACACAATCAGACTGAAAATTTATATCATCTGTATTACTTTTCCTAAAGAGACAATTAAAATGAACAATTAATGATGAATTTTTGATGTATAAAACTCTTATACTATGCATCAATTATTTTTAGTTTTTTTTGTTTATTACCATACAATTTTTTATGTGTGTGGGAACCGAGATCTATTGTCTCTAAAGATGTCCCAAATAGTGTCCCAGACAAATTCTATTGTTTCATTTAATTAAAAAAATATATAAAAATAAAAAATAATATTTTATATTATTTAATGTATTTTTATTGGACGAGGAATGTTCATTTGAGACAGAGGATCCTGGTTCAGTGTGTGGTGGGATCTCATGTCCCCATCTATGTTACATTTTATGTATCAAGTCAATCAGAAAATTTCGTTCAATTAAAAATAACAAAATTAAAAATAACAAAATTAAAAATTTAAATTTTAATATTATTTTGTGAAGTTCGATGGGGAATGAAAATTATGGACAGCTTTCTATGATAAAAACTGTGGAACTAACATTACTCGTTTGCATGTTTCATTCCCTGGACTTACAGCAATAGTTCCTCCAATTTTAGCTTTACCGCTCTAACAATTTCAACAAATGAAAACCATAACACAATCCGGTCTTCTTTTTTTCCTGTCTCTTACTTCACATCTCTTATGTAAGACTTCTAAATATACACAACAAACGCGGGAATATGTTCATGTTCTTTTGTTTTATATTCCTTAAACAAACCTTATTCTTCATCTCAACCTTTTTCTGTGTCTTTTATTTTTGTCCCTCTTTGTTTTTGAGGCCTTAAAGTTTTGAGCATCTTTTGAATGTTATCATTCTCACCACCCTTTATCTTGAAAAGGGTCACTCTTGTTTTTTCATGAAATTTCATAGCTATTGATTATCATAAGCATTATTATTCCTAGTAAAGTTTTTATAAGGGTGACAAAAAGAAGAGAAAAAACCAGAAAAGGAGAATAAAATGGCATCATCCCAAGTTGAAATTCCTTCACCTTCTCCATTTGGTTGTGTTTTAAGAGACCAAACTAGATTCCAAAATAACATGAAGAATTTTGTGAGAGACAACATTAACACATGCAACATTTCTATATCTTCTGACCCTGCACCATGTATAAACAATGACTCACAAAAGCAAATGAAAAATGATACTTGGGCCTCAAGAGTTGTGAAAAACAACATTGGAAGTCTTAGTTTTTCAAGAAGATCAAGTCACAACATGTACAATGAACAAGAAGATGATTCTTCATCATTGTCTGCACTTGTTAGCCCGAGGCACTCGAAAACGATCAATCCATGGGCTGCGAAACAAGCTCGAGAAATGGTGTCATCAACACTTGAGAATGAGGTTGATGTGTTGGAGAATCCCTCTAAAAGTGACATCTCAAACCTTGGAGCATCTTCTCTTGTTCAAATATGGGAAAAGAGGCTCAACAAATTCAACTGCACCAAACCGAATTCACCACTACCCTCACTTGGAAGAACAATTAGTCCTAATGAGAATGCACTTTCTGTGGAACAACAACAATGCATGGTTTCAGGACAAAAGGATATCATTGATGAACCACAAGGTAATAGTGAGGAATCATTCCAAGATTATGATTCTGATAAATCTTGTTCATCAAAAACTCGTAATAGTACAGATGGTGCAGAAAATGAGAGGGGAAAGGTTGCAGATATCATTAAGAGACTCACTGCAACAAATCAAATGCAAAGTACAGTGTCAATGAATGATGACAATGATAATGAGGTGTGTAGTAATGCGACAGGATCTTCGTATAGAGAGCGCAATTGCGCTTCTACACCAGAACAACAAGAGTACAGAGCTTTTGCTCAAGTCTCAAGTAATCCACGGATTCGGGGGCGACATGCATTTAACAATTTGCTTATGCAATTTGAGAGTGAAAAGCATGGAGAGTTACACAATCTTGCTGAGCGTGGCACGGTTTCAAGATTCACACAAAGGGGTCGTATTCAGGTAAGAATGGCGCTTGCATTTTCTATAAAAAATATAGTTTGAATAACTGATTCAGACAACTTTTTGCGAAGTTTATGTGGAAAATATAGGCATTTTTTGCGAAGTGACATTAGAAGTTGTAGGAATCAGTTCTTCAAAATGATATCACTCTTCCTTTTATATAACTTAGTTCTTTTGAAACTCATTTTCTTTGTATGAAACTCTTCCCTTTATGCAGGGTGGTGTTTTATTTTTATTTTCATTGAAACTCATTTTCTTTGTATCATATATGCATGCAGTCGGTGCTTCGACTTAGATTATTACAACGCGAGGTTGCAGCTAATGATCAATGCAGCCAGAAATCGGCAGCGTCTGAAGTGAATAGACAGCCACAAGGATCAATAATGCATCTAAGGTATGACAATTTCTCACAATCTCATCAAATGTTAACACCTTGTTTTGTAATTGATAGAACACTTGGATGGAATTGTTACCTCCAATAGTTCCTTTTGTCTTATCTTTTACTTCTCTGGTAACTAGGACAGTGCTAAAAACAATAGGTTAAATGTTAGTACTAAAATGGAAAAATTTATGAAAAATCTTCAAATTATAATAGGTTGGGTTATAGTACTAAAACCAATGCTATGTAACAATTATATGCACATGCTTTAGAGTTTAGACCCTTTAACTCATTGGTTATTATCATCCTTGTATCAAAAGCTAAGACATAATGACATATTACATATCTTTTATTTCATTGCAGGGAAAGATTTAGCTGCATAGGGGTTGAACAAGGAAATCTTGCCCTGGTAGAAGCATCCAATCCAAGAAGTCCTTGCAGTCACAGGGAGATAGTAAGTAACATCACACAATTGGATAATATTCCCACCGAAAACCAACTCGGAAAATACACTCATCACGGAACTTTTGACGCCAACGACAAAGAAAAAGCTCATCTAAGTTCAGATGTCACATTCCAAGGAACATGCTTTGTTGAAGCTCAAAATGATGATCCAAATGAAACCAATGAAACATCTTGTTTTGTGGCTAGTTCAAGTGACCAACAACATTATGCGACGGCCGAAACCAGTTATGATGAGAAGGAAGAGGAAAGTCACCAGCAGTATGATGCTAGCAGCTATGATGAGATAGTAGAAGAGGAAGAGAGCATCGACCAGAATTATGATGACGCTGAAGCTAGTTATGATTGGATCAGTCCAATTTCTCGGCCTAGGAGCTATTGGGAAGAACGCAGGCAAGAATGGTATCGGGAGATACTTCACTTTGGTTCAGACAATGATGAGAGACGTACGCTCCTCGAAAGGTATACATGTTTCCTTTTCTTTATCATCTTTTTTGGATAACATTGATTGTTATAAAGCGAAGTCATGAAGTACTAAAGAGCAAAGGTTTCCGAAAAGGTTATTTCGATTTGTTGTACAAATAACATTACTCTTGGAGGAGAGAACAAATTTGGCATAGTGAATTGAGCACTACTGCACTAATTCAAGTAAATATTCTCATTCTACATTTCAGCTATCTGAACATAAAGTAAATAATGTTTACAGGAGAACAGTATCAACTTTCCTTTCTAGCGATTTTCGGGAAAGGATGGATAGCTTGATGATGTCTCATGTGGGGAATCAAACACATCTAGTTACTAGTCAATATGCCGAGGAAGATAACGATGAGAGTATGAACCAATTGATCGCGTTTTTTCAAGAACGCTTGCGTACTCGAAGCAATCCTCAAGAAGATAGAGTACACAGAGTCGAGGAGGAAGAGGAAAGGAGATATGATGAAGAAGTAGAGAAGGCAGAAGAAAGCATCACAAGTAGTTCAGATAATGAACTCAGTGATTATTGCAATCAATCCTCATCATCAATACATACACATTCTTCAACAACATGGAGTTATAGAGACAATGAAGTTGGTAATGATTGTGATAAAGCTGCATCTATTTCTTCACCACCACTTTCTCAATCTCAATCTTTTTATCATGATAATCAGCAATACTCTTCTGCCACCAATCATAATTCAATTGTGAGTCGCACTTTACTCTTACCAACACATATCAGTGTTATTTGAACAACTATTCTCGACAACTTTACTGTTTATAAAGCAAAATAAGCGCATTTTGTTTTGTAAAAAGTAGAGTTGTCTGAAAGTTGTCGAGAAAAATTGTTCAAACGACTTTTTTGCATATCTAACATGAGCACAAGTTTGAATTTCCTCTTACTGATACAATATTTTTGTTGCTTATAGGAAATGGAATTCATATACGATTTGCGAAGACAGATGGATCAACTGTTTCATGAGGTGTCAGAGCTAAGGAAATCAGTACAAAGCTGCATGGATATGCAGATGCATTTACAACAATCTCAAAACCAAGAAGTTCATACAGGTTTGAATGAATTATACACCTCAAAGACTAGTTACCATTATTATTCTTAAAGTTTATCTTAGTTTTCTTGATTCAACAAATACAATTCTCCATGTATTCAATGACCATTCTTGCAACATGTGACATGATTTATGTGCTGAATAATTAACATTTCATTTTCTCATTTAGATTTTTTATAGGGTAAGCCTCGATGTAACAATAAAATTATTTGGCTTGTGACCTGGAGGTCATGAGTTCAAATCCCGAAAATAGTCTCATTCACTTGTAAGAATAAGGCTTCTATCTGCCCCAGATCCCACTAGGTGGAATCCTCGTGTATTAGGCTGCAATAACAAAGTTACTTTATGCCCTTTGCTTTTTCAACAAGAACAATTTTCCAGCACAAGTGTGTGTGCTCTCTTATTTACTTCTCAATAAGAATACTCATCTAACATTGTATATTCAACATGATTGCAGTTAAAGAAGAAAACAAGTTCCATTGCAAGGCACCAAAAAATGGCAACTGTTGCATTTGCTATGAGAAGAAAGTCAACTCACTTTTCTATAGGTATTAACTTCAATTAATCTTATTAGAAATTATTTATTTCTATTTTCAAAGTATGGTAAGAGAGGAGCCTTTTTCTTGTGATATAGAGGTCAAGAGTTCAAATCTCATAAATGACATCTTCACTTACGAGAATAAGGCAGTAGTACTCGGCGGTTATGATACCATAATTTGAAAGCAACACTAAGGTATAAACTTATGTTGTATCTTTAATTGTTAATTACAGGTGTGGGCACATGTGTGCTTGTCTCAAGTGTGCGAATGAGTTGCAATGGATCAATGGAAAATGTCCAGTTTGTAGAGCTTCAATAGTAGATGTTGTACAAGTATATACTCCATTAGAGTATAGCTTAGAGGACTAACCTTAATCCTGAAAGTTTGTAAAATGTAACAACAATTCAATAATTTTTGACTTCTCCATTTCACATATACTTTACGTATATGATTTTTTTAAGGGGGATATATTTGAGAACTTTCAATTTTTCATTCAAAGTTTTAAAAAACTTTAGTGAAGAATAATCCTTTTTATGCTTTAGAAGAACAAAAAACGGTTAGTTAACTAAGGCTCTAACTTCAGCTAGAGTGGTAAATACGTGACTTAAGTAACAATTAAAAACAATTTGAATACAAAAGATAATCTCAAAGACTATTAGTTTTAATCGATCAAATGGTTGTTTAATCAACTAATAGAAATTTTGAGTTAACCGATTAACATAAGACTTAATCGATTAAACTACTGATTTTTTTTTAATATCGTTTGTTATTGATGCAGCAAGAAAACAGATTAATCTGATCTAATATGTAGTTAAACAAATTTATGAAAATTATTAATAATGCAAATTCACTTATACCAGGATCTCTATATGTAATTAAGAGTATAGGGAAAGATATAAGATAACACAATCAATTTATTGTGGTTCAATTGTCAATGCACTACAATTTACATCCAATCATCCCCTTCTGATCTTGAGAAATTTGCTTTACTAAGAAGAAACCAAATGTTTATATGAACACTTCTTTCACCAAGAATTCTCTTGGATCTAGCTTCTAATGGATTCATACAACTTCTAACCATGTACCCCAAAGAGACATCTTCTTGGACCTTGACCGCAGTCTAGGATATCCTCCTAAATTTCTTTCTTCCTCCGAGGGAATATTGCCTTACACCCAAAATAGACAAATGTACAAATCAAGCGATAAAACGTGTACAAAGTTCCTTGCACTTACAATGTGATAATCATACACTAAAATTTAGAACAAACCACCCTTTGATGAATATCACAATTTTAGAGATGAATATGAATGATTATGAGACACAAAAGGAAAATCTTTGAAAATACTCAATGTTTGAAAATAAACTCTTTCAAGGATTCACAAAAATCTCTCTTTTCATATGAAAGTTTCTATCACTCTTTTCTCATAAAATATTCTTGAAAATTCGTATATCAATCTTGCATCAAGTTCTTGTATTATCTTGCATTTGCTTATTGAAAAGGATGATGAAATACCATTTAGTTGCAAAGTGTTTTCTGTTAGGGATAATCAATTAAATAATTACTTAAACGATTAACGTTTCTTTAAAACATCTAAGATTCCAAACCAAAAAATTATTTAATAGATTAATCAATTAATGGATTGCCCATTTGCATACACTTAATCCATTAACCAATGTCTTAATCGATTAACAGTTTTCTGAAAAGACTTAGTTATTTTTCCATGAACCTTTAACATGAATGATTAATGTTTGATGCATGATTTTGAAAATGATATAAGTATTAATGCATCAAGATCATGTATGTATGCTAAATGCACCTAAATCATGTTATGTATGAAAATCTCATATGCATTATGTTCATACTCTAATATGTGAGATTTATCATAAGGTTCGCCAACTTATATTGTACCCATTTAAAGTATCGTAGGAACTAAAATGAAAAGATTATTCTAGCATTGTTGATCCTTTCTTGAAACTTTAATTTGAGTCTTGAGGTTGTTGTAGTTGATTTTTCCTTATCATAATCTTTAAGTTTTGTCTTCGTTAAAATCATATTCTTGCATTCAGAATAGCATTACACAACATTTCAAGCAAAAATAATCTTTTTATATAAGCATAAATGATACAATAATACAATAATGCAAGTAACACTAAGGTTCCTTTGATTTGGAAACAAACATGGGTCAAGACAATAAGAAATTAATCGTTCCATATTGAATTTAAAAAATGGTTATGGGCAACACAAAGGAAGAGGTTGAGCATAGAACCAAAACCCATATGATAGTAAAATTTTGATATATTAAATTTAGTTTATCACTTATATCTTTTAAAATTATGGATCATGTATATGGACATCATGTAAAAGGTTCATCATAAATCAATAAATATTACTTACATCTTTCAAAATTAATTGTTCCATAATGAATTTACATATGATAGCATAATTTTGGTGTATTAAATTTAGTTTATCACTTACATCTTTCAAAATTATGGATCATGCATATGGACATTGTAGAAGGTTCATCATAAATCAATAAATATTTTTCGGCACAATTAATCGATTATAAGTTGTATTAGTCGATTATGTGATCAGAGGAACCCGTTAATCGATTAAGTATGAGATTAATCAATTATCAGGAGTTAAAATAGCTACAACTTTTACTTGGCATCGTTAATCGATTAAGTATGTGATTAATCAATTATCGGAGGTGACAGCAGCTAATGCTTTTTATTCTTGGCATCGTTAATCGATTAAGTCATGTATTAATCGATTAAAGACAAACAGAAAATAGTTAAGTATAAAAATTTGATTTCCCCATTTACTCATAACTAACAACCAATTCTGAAATTTTAGGAAAAATAGGGATGACAACGGGGTTGGACGGACACGGGTAGTGCATACATATGTCCATACCCGCACTATTTGTGGGTACCCGTGTGGGTAGTGGGTATCCGCAGGTACCCAACGAGTTTTCAATTTTAATTATATTTTTATATATTTTACAATAATTAATATATAAAAATAATCATTACTTGAATAATATAATAAGTATATGATATTTTTATGATTATAGTCTCATCACTAAATTTTATTATGAAATAATAATAAAATAAACAAATATAATGTTAAAATAATAATAATTAAGTATAAAATATTTAATTAAAATATATACACGAGTACCCGTAGGGAGGCTACCATCATACCCATTCCTACCCATGAGTTATTTTTGCAGGTACCCATTGCGGGTATTTTGACGAGTACCCGCAGGTCGGGTATTTTTGTCATCCCTAAGAAAAAACACTTTCAATTTCTTGAGCGAAATTTCTTGTTGAGCAATTTAGCTTTATTAATTCAAAGAAAATAGAGATATGCTAGTTTTAAGGATTACCCATTGAAATCTAGGATAGTTTTGTTGATTCATATCAATTTCGGAAAACCTAGCTTAATCACACATAATAACCTTTTGAGTCTTTGTGAGATTTCTGGACTGATCTTTAGTGTTGTTATTGTTTGTATATTTGCACATTGAGGTGCACACAATTTGAAGAATCTTTTAGACGATTTTCTTGAAGTTCTCTAGGTGTGTTTAATTTCACCTTGATAGGAAAGTGTGTTGGGAAATCCTAGCTACGGTTAGGTGATTATCTTCACATATACAAAAATCTTGGTTGTGAGAGATAAATGGTTGGAGCTAGACCATTAGAAGTGGTGTTGAGAATGTCAAACCATCTTGGAGACTCTAGGTCCAAGAAGGAAGTCTTGTATTGTTTTAGAAGTGGGTTTGTATAACATTGATTTCCAATAGTGAAGAAAAATCTCTCAAGATCAGAATGGGAGGTCTGCATGTAGTTTGGAAGTGGACCCACAAACGAATCAAGATAAAAGATCGTCGTCTTGATTTTCTCTATCCCTTATCTCTTTAATTGCAGTCAATTTACTATTTACGTGGTTTAATTGATTTGCTTATTGAGTTGATTACATCTTGTGAATTTGTTAATACTTTGGCGTAAATTCATTAAGTGAATTGTGTTTGTAATTTATTGAATTTGTAATTTCTTTCCGTGCAAGAATCTATTTTTCGAGAAAAAAAAATTCAGGTTAATCGATTAATTCTAGAAGTAATCGATTAAACACAATTATGAGTTAATCGATTAAAGGCAGCATAATCGATCATACTATGGTATTTTTCAGTTTACCTCATTAACCGGAAATGTGAGAATTATGATATGCTACACCAATTTTTACCCTCTAGGTGTTTGCGAGCCTTGATTATCCAACAATTTCGAGCGCATATGATACTAATAATGCTCATCACTATAATGCACCCCCTAGGTTCACACAACCACCCCCAAATACCCAATATACCAGCCCATATCAACCACGCCCAAACCATACACTTGTCCCCTGACCATATTCCAAAGAGAAGGAGTATTAATCATAATTCCTAGAAGGGTCTGTGAATCAACTGGTGCTTGATTCGATCCAAATGTACCACATGCTTATTCCTCTAGGGTCGTTGGGGATTCTACAAAGAATAGTAAGGCCCAGAAACATAAAGTATAAAACCTTATTGACTCAAAATGACTCGACTTCAAACAAGAAATACCTAATGTTAAAGGAAATCCTCAACCCAATCATGAGAATCAAGGAGTAAAGGTTGTGGAGAAGGAAATTGAGGAATTCTCCATAGTATGGATGGTGAACATTAGGACACCTATGAAATTAATTTCCTGAGAAATGTGTAGATAGTGGTTGGTTGAAGTCTTGATAAAGGATGATGGTGGTCACGATATGAAAGTTTGTGAATTGCATGGCCCCATGGGACACACAATATAGGAATGTTCAAAGTTTAGGTTGTTGTTGTAGAAGCTAGTGAATATGAAATAATTCCAAAAAAGAGAAATGTTCGAAGTGCTTACCACGCTGGAATGTTCTAACTGTTTCTTCTTCACTAAGTTCAAGTTCATGAACTTTGAGGGATCCTAGAAGGTTATATGTTGAAATTATAGGGTTAAAGTTTAGAAGGAGAAAAGAGAATGTTCAAAATAATAAATTATATAATAGTATGAATGATGATATTGTGTTTATTTGATTTGTCTTAAAAGACTTACAACTAACTCATATTTATACTAATAACATACTCCTAATTAAATAATAAACTATTTTGTATCCTAAGAGATCTTCTAAGTTACTCTAAACAAATCTAAGATATGATCATAATATCATATATTCTCTTAAGATAATCAAAGATAAAATCTTATATTCTAATACTCCCCCTCAAGCTAAAGCTTACTAAGCTTAGCTTGTTACAAATGTTCCCTTTAAAATAAAAGTAAACATAATAATTACTTGAACTTCCCCAAATATAATTTCAAATTGTTGCAAATGTTGATGAAATCTGAAATGAATTGATCAATGATCAATGATGAGCTTTTCAAGCTCTCGGAAAAAGAATTGAAGAATATGAAGATAATAACACTTAACCATCTGGGCAGAAGCTATCTCAAAGCTTAACCACCATGACAATTCAATACCCGAAGGCAATTTCAAGGTCTGAAGGCAATATTAAGGCCGGAAGGCAATATCAGTGCCCGGAGGCGGTTTCAGTGCCCGGAGGCGGTTTCAGTGCTCGGAGGCGGTTTCAGTGCCCGAAGGCGGTATCAGTGAATCTTATACAATCAATTATAGGTAAAATTAATGGAAACTGAATAAGAACATACTATTCTCTGGATTTTCCTCCAACAGACTTAACTTCATTGCCGGATTTGATGAATTTCCATCATAAGTTATGGATTTGACAGTCTCCCCAAATTCCTCCTCACAGGAAGAGTTGTAGGATAATAACTTTAATAATCTCAATGTTCTTTGTACTCTTTCTCTAACTCTGACTTTCGGTGATGTTGGTTCCACACTTGGGAAAACTATATGATTTGAAGGAAGTTGTTTCACCCCCGTCACCAAAAGCAATTTGTGAAGCTCAACCTTGAGTCTTGCCTTCGTTGAGTTCTCATTGAAATGGTGCAACAAATCCCTAGCCTAGACTGAATCATCATTATCAACCACTTCAGTTTTAACTTCTGGCTTTGGCTTCATAAACAGTAGAGCTTTTGGTGCAAATTTCAACTTTCTTCGTAGCGCAACAAAATTGTTATGTGAATCCATAAGTGATGATCGAGAAACAAAGAGAAAGAGAATCACTTCAAAAAACTTAAACCAGGTTACGAAGTACCTTATCAATACAATAAGACAAGCCCTAACCACAACTGGATTATGGTAGATCTGAACCACAAAAGACGTGAACCACTTCAAAAATTCTATATAAAACAATTCCCCTCAAGTTGGAGCATATACATCATATGAATCCAACTTGTAATCACAAGCATAAACTTTCCTCAAGGCGGATAACATGGTTCTAATACCATGTTGAAATTATAGGGTTAAAGTATAGAAGGAGAAAAGAAAATGCTCAAAATAATAAATTATATAGTAGTATGAATGATAATATTGTGTTTATTTGATTTGTCTTAAAAGACTTACAACTAACTCATATTTATACTAATAACATACTCCTAATTAAATAATAAACAAATCATAATAAACTAATTTGTATCCTAAGAGATCTTCTAAGATACTCTAAACAAATCTAAGATATGATCATAATATCATATATTCTCTTAAGATAATCAAAGATAATATCATATATTCTAATACTCCCCCTCAAGCTAAAGCTTACTAAGCTTAGCTTGTTACAAATGTTCCCTTTAAAATAAAAGTAAACATAATCATTACTTGAACTTCCACAAATATAATTTCAAATTGTTGCAAATGTTGATGAAATCTGAAATGAATTGATCAATGATCAATGATGAGCTTTTCAAGCTCTCGGAAAAAGAATTGAAGAATATGAATATAATAACACTTAACCATCTGGGCAGAAGCTATCTCAAAGCTTAACCACCATGACAATTCAATACCCGAAGGCAATTTCAAGGTCCGAAAACAATATCAAGGCCTGAAGGCAATATCAGTGCCCGGAGGCGGTTTCAGTGCCCGGAGGCAGTTTCAGTGCCCGGAGGCTGTTTCAGAGCTCGAAGGCGGTTTTAGTGCCTGAAGGCGGTTTCAGTGAATCTTATACAATCAATTATAGGTAAAATTAATGGAAACTGAATAAGAACATACTATTCTCTGGATTTTCCTCCAACAGACTTAAATTCATTGCCGGATTTGATGAATTTTCATCATAAGTTATGGATTTGACAGTCTCCCCAAATTCCTCCTCACAGAAAGAGTTATAGGATAATAACTGTAATAATCTCAATGTTCTTTGTACTCTTTCTCTAAATCTAACTTTCGGTGATGTTGCATCCGCACTTGGGAAAACTATATGATTTGAAGGAAGTTGTTTCACCCCCGTCACCAAAAGCAATTTGTGAAGCTCAACCTTGAGTCTTGCCTTCGTTGAGTTCTCATTGAAATGGTGCAACAAATCCCTAGCCTAGACTGAATCATCATTATCAACCACTTCAGTTTTAACTTCTGGCTTTGGCTTCCTAAACGGTAGAGCTTTTGGTGCAAATTTCAACTTTCTTCGTAGCGCAGCAAAATTGTTATGTGAATCCATAAGAGAATCACTTCAAAAAACTTAAACCAGGTTACGAAGTACCTTGATCAATACAATAAGACAAGCCCTAACCACAATTGGATTATGGTAGATCTGAACCACAAAAGACGTGAACCACTTCAAAAATTTTATATAAAACAATTCCCCTCAAGTTGGAGCATATACATCATATGAATCCAACTTGTAATCACAAGCATAAACTTTCGTCAAGGCGGATAATATGGTTCTAATACCATGTTGAAATTATAGGGTTGAAGTATAGACGGAGAAAAGAGAATGCTCAAAATAATAAATTATATAGTAGTATGAATGATGATATTGTGTTTATTTGATTTGTCTTAAAAGACTTACAACTAACTCATATTTATACTAATAACATACTCCTAATTAAATAATAAACAAATCATAATAAACTAATTTGTATCCTAAGAGATCTTCTAAGATACTCTAAACAAATCTAAGATATGATCATAATATCATATATTCTCTTAAGATAATCAAAGATAAAATCTTATATTCTAATACTCCCCCTCAAGCTAAAGCTTACTAAGCTTAGCTTGTTACAAATGTTCCCTTTAAAATAAAAGTAAACATAATAATTACTTGAACTTCCCCAAATATAATTTCAAATTGTTGCAAATGTTGATGAAATCTGAAATGAATTGATCAATGATCAATGATGAGCTTTTCAAGCTCTCGGAAAAAGAATTGAAGAATATGAAGATAATAACACTTAACCATCTGGGCAGAAGCTATCTCAAAGCTTAACCACCATGACAATTCAATACCCGAAGGCAATTTCAAGGTCCGAAGACAATATCAAGGCCTGAAGGCAATATCAGTGCTCGGAGACGGTTTCAGTGCCCGGAGGCGGTTTCAGTGCCCGGAGGCGGTTTCAGAGCTCAGAGGCGGTTTCAGTGCCTGAAGGCGGTTTCAGTGCCCGAAGGCGGTATCAGTGAATCTTATACAATCAATTATAGGTAAAATTAATGGAAACTGAATAAGAACATACTATTCTCTGGATTTTCCTCCAACAGACTTAACTTCATTGCCGGATTTGATGAATTCTCATCATAAGTTATGGATTTGACAGTCTCCCCAAATTCCTCCTCACAGGAAGAGTTGTAGGATAATAACTGTAATAATCTCAATGTTCTTTGTACTCTTTCTCTAACTCTAACTTTCGGTGATGTTGCTTCCGCACTTGGGAAAACTATATGATTTGAAGGAAGTTGTTTCACCCCCGTCACCAAAAGCAATTTGTGAAGCTCAACCTTGAGTCTTGCCTTCGTTGAGTTCTCATTGAAATGGTGCAACAAATCCCTAGCCTAGATTGAATCATCATTATCAACCACTTCAGTTTTAACTTCTGGCTTTGGCTTCCTAAACGGTAGAGCTTTTGGTGCAAATTTCAACTTTCTTCTGTTGCGCAACAAAATTGTTTTGTAAATCCATAAGTGATGATCGAGAAACAAAGAGAAAGAGAATCACTTCAAAAAACTTAAACCAGGTTACGAAGTACCTTATCAATACAATAAGACAAGCCCTAACCACAATTGGATTATGGTAGATCTGAACCACAAAAGACGTGAACCACTTCAAAAATTCTATATAAAACAATTCCCCTCAAGTTGGAGCATATACATCATATGAATCCAACTTGTAATCACAAGCATAAACTTTCGTCAAGGCGGATAACATGGTTCTAATACCATGTTGAAATTATAGGGTTGAAGTATAGACGGAGAAAAGAGAATGCTCAAAATAATAAATTATATAGTAGTATGAATGATGATATTGTGTTTATTTGATTTGTCTTAAAAGACTTACAACTAACTCATATTTATACTAATAACATACTCCTAATTAAATAATAAACTATTTTGTATCGTAAGAGATCTTCTAAGTTACTCTAAACAAATCTAAGATATGATCATAATATCATATATTCTCTTAAGATAATCTAAAATAATATCATATATTCTAATAATAGGATCCTTAGCTTCTTGGGTAGTTATGACCTTAGGTTTCCACAACTTTAAAATACATCTAAGAAGTTCCTTACAGGTCTCTATTTTCATATATCATGAGTGACCCAACACTATTTATTATGGCTTGGAATATATCAAAACACTTGGTCTATATGTCCTTGATTGTTTAACTTAGGAAGATCATTTATGAGTTATGGCCAAAGTATGCTATATGTTGGGTTTATTCAAGTGTGAAGTCTCATATTGGATATGCGGGGAGAAGTAAAAGAGTTTATAAGTAGAAAATACCCATAGAACTAATGTCTTAAGGTTTTGGTTCATGACGTGCTGCATCACTTATAGCTCTACGCTCTTCCCATACCCCAATAACAATGGAACTCTCCGCTGGTTTGTGGCTCCCCAGTCGTAGTCTGGTCCAACACTATTATATATGTGAACTTTGTCATGTTCTGATCTAGATATAACACACATAAGATACTGCTTTTCTTTCGGATTCATTAGGTGCAGAATATTTTATTTACTTCATCATGAAGATCTTGGAAGAACTTCTCCACTTTTGCTCTTGGGCTTTGTAT
Organism: Lupinus albus; assembly: GCA_009771035.1. Classification (NCBI taxonomy): domain Eukaryota; kingdom Viridiplantae; phylum Streptophyta; class Magnoliopsida; order Fabales; family Fabaceae; genus Lupinus; species Lupinus albus. Next base: position 6,735,090 of record CM020011.1, read on the forward strand.
GTTCAATTAAGAAAAGTTGTTCTATTATAATAAGATATTAATAAGTTTGTTCCAATAAAATAATTTTTATTTGAAAACATAAAACCAATATAGTTCTAAACCTAACTACTAAACAGTGTTTTAAATTGCGGTTAAGGTCGCGATTGTGGTAATCTGCGTTTACTGCGATTGTGGTCATTGTAGCCGTTGCGATGCGGATTGCGGCCGTTGCGGTGTGAATTATTTTATAATTAAAACATATTTTTGAATCTGATGCGGTCCAATGTGGCATGATGCGGTCCAAATGTGGTCCGATGTGGTTACCTTGCAGCCCGATGCGGCCACATTATTGTGATTTGGAGTCACACCGCAATTACGGTGTGATGCAGTCACGACAGTCACTGCAACTACAATATTGCGACCACATCAGGTGATGCGGCCCGCAATTTATAACATTGTTACTAAATAATAATTCTATAGATCTTGTGGAGGCCACGTACGAAACAATACTTGGACAACAACTATAGGGATAATTGGTTATCCAACATACACCAAGAATGAGTCTGAATATATTTGTTAACAAATATTACTACAATATGTTTGAAGAGACTTAGTTAATAAATAGTAGTCGTCAATACCTATAGAGGCCTTGTTTACTTGTATGTGTTTGGAGAGGTCTTGTGTACTTGTTAAGTATCAAATTGATAATATTTTATACACTCTTTTTATGGTACTTTAACTACTTAATAACTCAAATGAATGGAATATTTGCTCATATATGATTAAAAATTGTTTAAATGACCAAGTGTCACCTCTAGAATGTTTTGTAAGCCTAATCCGAAAGAATAATTGCTTAAAGAGAAGTTGCGGACAAAAATAAGAATTCAGCCATGACATGTAGAGTAAAATCACGATAACTCATACATTCATCGTTTGATCTAACTGAAATTTTGATATGTTGTTCCTAACTCATATATTTGCGATAAAATTTTGATATGTCGTCGAAATGAGCAAAATTTGATGCGCTGAGCGCATTATACGTTCACCGTGTGATTGTTATGTCTTTCAATTGTGATGTTGTTAAGCAGTGATGTTATATTGTTAATTCATATGTATGATGTAATATTATGTTGATTAAGAAGTTCTTTTAAATGAATTTTTCATCCTGATATTGAAGTTGTTTTTTATGTTTGTTTATGTAAAATGAGTTGTTTTTAATAGTAAAATTAAATTATGTTTAAAACTTTAAATTATGTTTTATAGTTTTTTTTCTTGTCCAATGCTTAAATAACATATAAGATTGTAGGAAACAAACACACAAATGCATAAATTACTCGCAATTATTTTTAATATTTTTGAATTTATAAGTATCCACAAATTTGCTAGGTACCCAAGGACCCGCGGGTAATATACCCAACGACTATCAGCACGAGTTTGAGGTGGGTCTGGGTTAAAAAGTAAAGCAATCAGATGGGTCCGGGTAATGCACTTTCCGGACCCATCCAGATTAGAGGTGTCAAAACGGGCTACCCGAACGGGTTTTGGCTACCCGCATCGGGTTTGGGCTAATCCGGATATAATTTATGCATAACAAATTGTACCCCAAGTCTGCCCTAAGCAGGTTGCGGGTTGTGGCGGGCCGATCGGCATAATACTAAAAAATATTTATTTAAATTTAACATATTTAATATAAATATAATCTATAACTTCTTAGCACACTTGTTATGCCAAATGCAATCAAACTTATAGATCTAATGCCTTGTGATTGAGTTAAGACGTGATTTCAAGTTCACGTATATGAATTTTAAAACAACTCATTTATTAAATCTCTCATTTCTATTGAACTCTCATGCACTGACATAATATAATTTGTAACTTCATTTTAATAAATAGATCTTTGGACACTATAAAAAAACATTATATTAGTTTATAGTAATAGTATTATAGACTCAAATTTAAAATCAACTCTATATGTCAAAGTACAATTATCACCGTAATATATGATCATTATACTTTACTTTATGTTTGAAGATACTTTGTTGTTCTTTATCAACACTTTCATTGTGAACTATTATGTTAAATTTGGTTGTGTGAAATTCTCTATGCTAAACAATTATGTTGTCTTTTATATTTGCTGTAAAGGTCATTTTCCTTATTATGTTTTTGTTGTAAGTTAAATCTAATTAAATACACAATTGACAAAGGAAAAATGATATTAACATGGTTTAATGTATCTCATTTGATTTGATACATTATTTTCTTATTATACTTAAAAGTATATTATGTAAAATAGGAAAAATATGATTATGTTTAACTTTATAAAATTATTGTAATTTATAATACAATGTTTATTCTCTATTTTTTATTATAAGTTATTTTATAAAATAGTTTTCACCTAAAACTAATTATCAAACTAAAAGTCCAAAAAAATAAAAATAAATAAAGGAAAACAGGTATGTTCGGTCCGAACCCAATTTTAATATAGGCCGGCCGGGCCGGACTAAAATATCCGTATTCAATAAAAAATACATAATACAATACTCAAGCCCTATAAATTTTTGAGTTTTGGCGGGTCGGCCTGATTGGGCCCGCCCATTTTAACATCTCTAATCTAAACCCATTGACATCCCAGATTCAATTAGTCATTAGTCTAGCAGAACTTTTAAGAGTTATCACAAATCTCAACCATTCATTCTATTATAATATAAAGGTTGAGATTCTTTGTTTAAAAAGTCACATGAAACTCATAAATCAATCATTCTTACACTTCCTTCTCTTCATCATCCCTTCATGCCATATTCAATAATCAATCAAGACATTGTGGGTCTACAATAAGAATTTGTACTTTCTCATTACATATCCTTTAGCACACCACACCACGAGATAGTCCTTCAAATTTTGCAATTTCTCATTCAACATTCCATTAAACGTGAGACCATGGCAACTCCTCACAGTAACCCGAAAGCTCCATCGTCAAACACGGTCCGATGAAACTAGGCGTCAACCTCGACCAACAATTGTCGTTGGCTTCATCCTCCAGGATAACCACAAAAATATAAATAAACTCGACCACCATGATCACCTTAATCTTCGTCACCATAATCTAAATTCAATAAACTATAAATCATTTATAAATTGAATATGTTGTTAATGGTGCCTTTAAAGGTTGAGTACAAAATCTTGTTATTGTTTAAAAAGATTTTAAAATTCATGGATGAAAAGGTTAGTAAACGAGTGTAAAAGGAAGAGAAAGAAAGAAAATAATGATCATATTAGTTTCATGTGATTTTTTAAACAAAGAATCTGAACATTTAGATTGTAATAGAATGAATGGGGTAGATTTCAGGTTAGTAAGTTAATCTCTTTCCATTTTGTAAAGATAAGTAATGTTTTTTTTACAACTAGCTTAGCTTGCGTTTTCACCTCCCAACTTGTTTTAACTTTTAACAAGTGATCTAAGGGGGTGTTATCCATTTTTTAAAGAGTAAATTACACTCACACCTATAAGTTTTAGTGAAATTACACAGACTATCCCTCTATTTTTACCCCTACACATACATTACACAACCTACCCATGCATGTGAAATAAGTGTGATTTTTACATAAAAAATGATGATAAGTGTAATGAATGTGCAAAAATCAGGGGGTTTTGTAGGGGTAAAAAATGGAGGGATGATCTGTGCAATTTCATTAAAACTCATAGGTGTCGGCGTAATTTACTATTTTTTAAATTCAGGGACTAAAATGCAAATAAAATTCCAAGTTTTAAGATTTTATTTATAAAAAAAAAACAATAGCCATCTTAAGTAAATTAATAGCAACTTGGGTTCAAATATTGAAACTTAAGCTGTTTCGGTTTTAAATTTAATACACCAAGTCCCTGCTCCGATCACTAAACATTACTGAAAAAACAAAGAAACTAAGCAATAAGTGAATACTCTCTACCTCAGGTTTCATTTCTCTTCTTTTTTATCTCTCATTTTCTATATGTATATATATATCCATTAATAATCTCTCTCATACTTTCCCTCTCTCTTTCTTTTGTTTTTTTTGTTTCAGTGACAGTGAAGTGAACCTTTTAACCTCTTTTTATTTTATTGAATTAAATTAAAAAATGGGATCTAGGGTTCCGGTGCAACACTACAATCTCAATTCTCCAACTTCCTTCATCGACACCCCTCTTCACGTCCTCGACGCCGCCACCACCGCCGTCTCCACCACCATAATCCACCACCAAATCCAAGATACCCTCCACGATAACCACCATGTTAGTGGGCCCCACTACCTGAACTTTATTTCAATTTTATTTCGTAGTATATGAATTTTTGTTCATTTTTATTTTTGTCTTCTAGGATTGTATGAACGAACTTCATAGTGTAGAGGTTGATGATGATCGATCTAGTCTCGAGACTAATGAGTCTTCTAGGGTGAATTATGATATCTTGACCATGGAAGGTAATGTTTTCTGCTCTTTTTTCGGTAGAGTAATTATCCGAATTCCGGAGAAAAAATGTGCCCCGGATTTAGTTCCTGAGAAATAAAAATCACAATTTGGCTCTTATGCCTTTGCGAAGCGAACAAGCAAGGGATTGAGGTGCGTGAAAGCCTCCAAAGTCTTAAATGCAGTTCAAATTCTTAAAAATCTCAAGTTCTAATGTTTTTTAGAGTGCGTCGTTGTATTAAATGGTGGGTTATGCCTGAAAGTGTTAGAGAACAAGTTAAGATTTTTAGAGACTTAATTGGGGGTGCATTATTTTCTAGGGACTGATTTGGATATTTACTTTTTTTAATATTTGTAAACTTGAACTTGTGAAATTGTTTTAGATATGTGGTTTATGTATGAAAAATTAAAATCAGGTTGACTTGAACTGATTTTGGTTAAATTGGGATTAGATATTTCGCCGGTCGAATCAGCAAGGGCGAGGTTTCTGAAAATTCTTGTGGATCATTTTATTGATGATCATGTGGTTGAGGTGGCTGATTCCGAAGGTGATTATTCTGGGCAAGATAAAATGAATAGTAAGAGGAGGACAAAAGAGGTTCAGTATGAAGGCGACCCAAACATTGCTCTGCCTTTGATGTATGTGGCAAATATGTATGAAAGTTTGGTCAATGATGTTAATATCAGGCTTTCTTCCTTGAACGGTATTCGCGAGAAGACAATTGGAGTAGCCCTTGAAGCTGCTGGTGGTTTGTATAGAAGACTGGCAAAGAAATTTCCTAAAAAAGGTAAGAAAATTATTTTTTTTCTTACCCTTTGTATTAAAAAATATCTTATTTTGCATTCAAACAGTTCAAGATCAAAATCATACGGAAAGAGTTTTGAAGGAAAAATATGGTATTTCTCTATAAAATTAAGCAATCCAAGCATACATTTTTCATATTTGGACTGCCCTTGTAAAAAGGGATTTGTATTTGGCCTGCAGTTGCAATCTGACAGTTTGTATGGGAAGGATTTTGCGTTCTTTTTCTTTTGTCAGAACATTTTGGTTAAGATGTATGTAACACTGATTTGTCTTTAACCCGTGTTTCTTCTTAACAGGACCATGTACATATAAGAGAAGAGAATTGGCAACTTCCGTGGAAACAAGGACAAGGTTCCCAGAATTAGTTATACAAGAAGAGAAGCGTGTTCGCTTTGTGGTAGTTAATGGCTTAAAAATTGTTGAAAGACCAAATACCATGCCAATTGATGATGCTGAGTGGTAAGTTCACTGTTGAACTGCTACTTTTATCTTTCTTTCTATACTCTTTTAATTGTGGCGTGCCTTTTTTATTAGCCAAGTTTTTTGGTAAAAATGTTCAATGACATCTTTCACTCTTTAGAAGAGGTTCTGCTTTTGGTTAAGTCCAAGCATTAATACGATTTTTGCCTCATGTGTAAAAATAGATGCTTATAATAATGGGAATGGACCAGGGTTTTAAGAGCAAATGGTGGCATTCATCTTGTTAATGATAGAGATTAGCTATTCGTAATGTCTAACAATAACAACACTGAGAAGGTGGTAACTTGACCTCCTAAGTAGGAAAAAATGGGATCAGCAGGCCAAAGTGACTCATAAATGCAACAAAGCATTCCAGTTTATTTGCATATTATGTCCAGTTTCATTATGTCAATAAAACTAGTTTTGTCAATGATCTGGTAAAAAATATTTCTGATGCCAAATTCTGTCCACTACATCAAGAAAGTATGTTGATGGAAATATTTGATCTGTTGATGGTTTGTGTTTTATCACTGCAGTCCTTGTCATCACGACATTCTCAAGCTTCCGATGAGTCTGATAAGAAACATGGTTATGAGATTGGGATTGAGCATTTATTTGAATGTTGCATGGTGTGTATACTTTGTCTAACTAGCATTGTTCCTGGTTTTAGGTTTAAGAGATTAACAGGTCGGAATGAAGTAGCTATTTCAGCTAATGATTATAAATTTTACTCTCCACGACACAAGTATAGGCGTTCTGCATCAATTTCATTTCCAAATATGCCCGACATCCCTGTAAGCATGATATGTCACTTTGGCAAATGAAGTGCACTTTTTAAGATGTCTAAAAGATGAGCTTTTGCAGTTTTGTTTAGCAAAAGTTTAAACATTATTTTTTGGGTACATTTTACTAGCATGATCTGATTATGGATGATTCTTTGTTATCTGCTATATTCGTAGTACGGATTGAAATCTCATGAAACTAACTAATCATCCGAATTGGGAAATAATGAGATTATTTTTAGAGGGCGAAAAAATTGCAGTTGTTGCAATTCTTTGTATCCAAACTCTGTCTACTCTTTCACGGTGTTGACTTTTGACATGTTTTTACAGAGTTTTCCTGGAGCAGACAACTCTTCTACATTGACTCAAGGATATCGCACAGTAAGTGATATATACGATAGTATAAATTTGTTTTCCTCTTGGTTTGTCTTCAGATGGATTTGGTTAGCGATTGCTGTTTTTCACCTTTGTACAATTTGCTTTGGTTGAAAACTGTAGATGACATCAATGGCTCTATTAAATTTAATCTTATGTTGAAACAAATATAAACTCTTTGCCCAATATCTTATATGGTGATTGTTGTCACTCTTTATTTATAAACAACAACTACCAAGCCATAGTCCCACTAGATGGGGTCGGCTAATCCATTGAACAACACCAAAATACTATATCATATATGCTTTTGAGAGTACCTTTATTGGCACCTTATCATATGACATTTCAAATCAATGAAAACCATGTGTAAGTCTATTTGGTTCCTCTAGTGTCTCTCCTCAATCATCATAGCAAGTATGCAGCCTTCGTGGTTGACCTCTATTGCATAAACCAAATTGGTTTTCAGTAATATGCGTCTCATGGCTCAACCTACTTAGATTCTCTTTGAAATCTTCATGGTATGGTTCGTGAGCGTAACCCCCTATAGTTTGTATAATCTTGTATATTTCTCTTGTTCTTATGGATAGACATTCAAGTGCTTATCCTTCAATCACATGGCATCTTCTTATACAGTAATAATCTCATTAAACAACTTTGTAAGCCAACTAATGTCCTCATCTCTCCTAGAATCTTTCAGACCTCAACAGGTAGATTATCTTGTCCAACTGCTTTGTCATTCTCCATCATTTTTGTTGGGAAGGAAGTCCCACATCGCCTACCTTATTGTCTCGGGAATGGTTTAAATACCTGTTGGGCTACTCTTCTCATTGACAATTGGTTTTGAGATGAAACCTTAATATGGTATCAGAGCCAAAACCCAACTTCTTTCCGGTTGTCATGGGCCAAAAGATGCCCTTTAGTTATGTATGGGTCAAAGGTAACTCTTCGCCTAGTCCAACAGACTTATGTGGAGGGAGCATGTTGGGAAGTAAGTCCCACATCGCCTACCTCATTGTCTCGGGAATGATTTAAATACTTGTTGGACTACTCTTCTCATTGCCAATTGGTTTTGAGATGAAACTTTAACAATTTTGAAAGTTTTTTTCCTCCAACTCCTGAATTCTACGATAAAAATTATAATTTTGATCCTACTGTTTAGTGTTTAGCCTATCAAAATGTAAAGAATCATGACTGTTTTTGAAAAGTTTATGAAAATAGTTCTTCCATCTTTTTTTTTTAATATTTTTGTCTCCCGCCGAGATTTTTCATCTTTATCTTCAATGCTTGTTTGGTCTTAGTTTTTTGTCTTTCTTTCCCTACCAGTTTGCAAGCCTATAGATGTTTGTTTTCGCTCTCTAGATACCTAGATATTTGTATAACCCCGCATGCTTTTTCTCTCGCTTCGCTCACCGCTTTCTTGGTGTCTTTCTTAGTTGCCTTATGTTTTCCCAACTTTCTATATTTTTACACAATGGTCATGCTTTATAACATTCCCTTTTCAACTTAACTTTGTCTTGGACATTTTGTGTCTCACCTCCATGATTCTTTACCCTTTGTCCAGAGTCTTCTGATTGATATCATTATCACTTCCTTGTGCGTAAGGGTGGAAACAGGCCAAACCGCCTATCAGAGGCCTATTACCTGACCTATAATAGGCTAGGCCAGGCCAGACCTTTTTAATAAATAGGCCAGACTTAGGCTTCTCTAAAAGCCTATTTAATCGAAATAGGCCAAACCCAAACATTTTAAAAAACCTATTAAGTGTAACAGGCCACTTATGTAATGTTATTATATATTTATAAATTATTTTTATAGCATGTATAAAAAACTAAATAAAAAAAAATATGTAAATAATCCACTAGGACTTAGAAATTAGGCTATTTAATAATTGGATATTTAATTGTTGAGACTTGAGCTTAAGTACATAATCCAACTCATGTTAAATATTAGAACAATATCATATTTTACTATGATATTAAAATACATTGTTTTGTATATTCTAACCTCAAAGGCACCACAAATCATTTGAATACATTACGCAACATTGGAAGGTGATGAAAATAATTGTGATAACAATGTAAAAAAGTTCACACAAATTGCTATAATTATAATAATTTTTTTTAGTTTGTACATAATTTGTTAAATTTGTTACCTTAGCAGACCTTTAAACAGTAACAGGCCAGACCAGACTTTTAAACAGGTCAGACCTAGGCTTTGAATTTTTTTTAAACAAGCTAACAGGCCAGGTCCAGGCTCCTATATGCTATATAGGCTCGGCCTATTTAAGGCAAAATCTGGCCTGACCTGGCCTATTTCCACCCCTACTTGTGCGTCCCAAAACTCTTCCTCCAAAATCTTTTGTTGGAAGCAAATTCATTCTTCACTTCTCAATTTCCTCTTGATTCTTGGGACTCTACTTTGGTATTTTCTCTTTACTCTACTCTTACACCTTACATACATTATCAATACTCTATGTAGTGTCATCTAGCTCTCTCTAGATATGACATTGTAGTCCAAGGAAAACTTTATATGTGATATCCTTATACTAAGAAGTCGATTTGAGATCATGTCACCCCTCTTATATGTGATAAGATGCACATTAAAATTAAAAACTAAGGAGAAATCTAGAATATCCTTACTTTTCATATTTACTTCTCTTATGGCATAACCAATTTTTTAAATTGCGGGAAATTGTTGTCGTGATGCCATTGCAGAGACTCTCAAAATCATTATATTTGACCACAATTGCAGTCGTGGAATGCAATTTAGAAGAATGGCTCTAACTCCATGGAAACACCTTCATATCCTCTTGTCCCTCCCTACATGTCCATTGAGATACCATCCTAGGAAAATCTTTTCTCCTAAAGGTATTTCATGGATTACACCTTTCAAATCCTCCCAAAATTTTATCTTGTGATATTCCACTAGCCCTACCCAGAGTGCATAAATACTAATCACATTAAAGGTATCTTAATTTTTACTATATTCTTTTTACTTCCACCACATCTTCCTTCATTTCTTATATACAATAATAGACACCCTTGTTTTAGTGGTGTACTACAAGTCTACAACTTAAAACTTGAAGCATATAATTCCCTTGCCTTTTCGGCCATCTATTTAGTTTCTCATAGGAACATAAAATTGATCCTCCTAATCATTGTGTTTAGTATTTTCATTGATTTACCTATAAGAGTGCCAATGTTCCATGTTCCGACTCATATCCAAGACCAGTGAACTAACTTCTTTACCTGCACCTGTTCACACAAATAGAGGAACCCTTATTTACTTGTGTGATACAATGCATTGTTTCTCTGCAACGACCCAACTTAACATTATCACATCGTTAATCCATATCATATGATTCCACAACTTTATGTTGGATGATGACTACCTAATACAACTTTCACCTTTTTCTGAGCTTAGGGCCGGCTATTAAAACATCAACCACACTTAGGCATATAGGTTTACTCTGTTTATGAAATGACAAAATAAAATGATAATAAAGCAGTTGATGTTAGCCTTGCTTTTTTGGTTTTAATACTTCTAGGAATTGGGTTTGTTTACTCTTTTTTCTTCGCCCATGCTTGATTATGCTATCTGTTGCTTTGGTTGTGTCTGGGGTCGATCTTGGGGACATTTTTTTCCTGTTATTTTTAATAATATTTCATGATCATTGCAATCATATGGGAACTTTTTCTCTTAGCCACAAAATCAGCAGCAAACCCTGAGTAAACATCACGTGCAATCATTGCCTCATCAACCACAGTTTCACCCTGTTCTCCAGAACAATCAAACTATGCACCAAAGTCAGCAGCATGCAGGCCCTTATTCTCATAACCATCAAAGTGGTTCTCCTTCCCACCTATCTGAGATTTCTCATGCTCACCAGCCAACATCTATGTCTCAACACATGACTTGCTTACAACCACTCACCGGCGGCCATGTCGGTGGACGCGTGCACATATTGGTGAGTTTATTTGTTAGATTCTGTTTTAATGTGAATTATGAATCTTCTTTTATCAGACGAGGATAATGTTTTTGCAATTCCTTTGATGTCTCTAAAAGCATGGTTACCAATTTATGTATGCCATTTTCTATACCTTGTTCTTGAGTTCAATAATGTCCTTATCAAGCTACCATACTGTGTTCAGCCTTGAGGTCTATCCTTCGCATTTCTTTCAACATTACTTAGTTCTGAAAGTAAATGCTTTTTTGTATTTCTTAATAAATTACATACAAATGAGGAATGTTATGAAACCCGAGCCGGACATCAAGCCGGAAGAGCTTCCGTATTAGGTCTAACCGGTTTAAATAGTTAAGCCGTCCGGTCGGATCGGATGGTTTTAAATATAACTAATAATTTTTATCTATAAATATATAATTATATATAAATGTAAAATTTTATATAATTAATAATTTTATATAACTATATTAAAGTAACATCTCTCTATCTTTTTTGAACCGAAATAAAACAAAACATTATAGTAATGTTCTATTTTTTTAAAATTATAAGTGAACCATCCGGTTCACTTCCTGGGTTATTCAGGTTTAACCGGGTTTAACACGGTCGAACCGGAATTTCTCCGGTTCAAGGCGGTCCAACTACTCATTCGGTTAAGACTACGAACCAGAGCCGTTTTCAAGTGCGGTCAGCGATCGAACCATCCGGTCCAGTCCGGTTATCACTGCAAATAAGGTGCACTTGATCTGCCTTGTTAAATTGTAGTAGTCAATGTGCATTATGCCAACATAATAAGCAATACTTTGACATTTGGTATGCAAACTTTATCAAACTTTATGCTATTTAAGACAAGAGAAGATCTATTAGCTTCATTAATTTAGTACTTTGACATTTGGTATGCAAACTTTATCTTATGCTGAATTGTATCATGTTGTTTATAATACAGCCACCAACTCCTGCTAAATATTGCGATGAATGCGGGGCTCAATATTTGAGGGAAACATCTAAATTCTGCTCAGAATGTGGTTCAAAGAGGTTAGGAATATGACAGGGTTGAACAGTTTTTACTACTCATCATTTTTTTAATCATAGGTTATAATTTAAACATTTAGTTTATGTAACATCTTTATGTCTTGAGAACTGCATGTATAGTCTAGGAAATAGAAAAGAATGCAGATTTCACTTGAAATGTGTGGTCTGGTAAATATTTGTAGACATGTATATGTATTGGGTTTGCACCTATGCCAAGAAGCTGAAATTGACAAGCTTGTGTATGTTCTTTGATTTTTTATGTTATAGTAATTGACTATTCAATAACATGGGGTGAGGTAAAAACATGAGCTATAATTCTAATTATTGATTCCACAAATGCAAGGAATCAATGCCTACTTCTGAAAGGGATTGTAGATTGAATTGTATGATCTGGCAGTGTTATTAATACCGTACCGGTCATCAAACTGGCAGGGGTATTGGTACAGTGGTATAGTGGTTTAACCAGTGATTCACTAATTAAACCGCATATCGGTAAAGTTAAATATACATATATAATATATTAATATTAATGTTGAAAAATCAATAAAAAATAATAATTATTTTTATTTTCATTAAAAAATTAATTTTAAATAAAAATCGACCGGTATGATCGGTATGGTTCAATTGAAAATCGGCCGGTATGACCGGTTTTTACCAATTTTGACTAGTTTTTACTGGTATAATTGCATGACCGGTATAATTATTGTATCGTACCAGTATTGGGACCGGTTTACTGGTTCAACCGGCCGGCATGAAACGGTTTTAATAATATGTGATATGGCTAAACTAATTCAAAATAGCAGTAAGAGGTTTTGGTGATTCAAAATAATCAACAGAAGTAAGCAGATATTTGAAGATGTCAATGGAAAATGACCAGCATGTTTGGGTAATAAAAAGTACAAGGTTATTGACATCTATTTATATTTGTCATTAACTACAAGTAATTTTACCAAAAAGACCAAAAAAAAAAAGTCAAAGATTCGATTCACGTGTGCGACACTTTATTGAGAGGGTCAGCTACACACTCTGAAAGGTATTAGTTCCTTACTTAAAGGGTAAATGATTCTTTCGTTATACAAAAAAAACTAAATTAATTTTTTAAAATAACATTAAAATTAATTTTTATTTCTAAGGAGTGAATAGTTGATTTAGATATACACTACTTAATAGCAGTGTCGTAGGACCGGTCCGACATCTGACTGCCCTTGAAAATGATTATGGCTTAGAGTCTTAATCAAATGAGAGGTTGAACTACTGTGAATCTAAGAAATTCTGGTATGACTGTATTAAACTTAGTTAAACCGGAATAACCCAGAAAGTGAACTAGACGGTTTACTTAAAATTAAAAAAAAAATCACACACTAATCTAATGTTTTATTCTAGTCTAAAAAAATGAAGATATATTACTTCAATATAATTATTCATAACTATTAGTTTTTATAAAATTTTATATTTACATACGATTATATATAAAATTACTAGGTATGACCACATCGGTTTTCATATCAATTAAACTAGAAAAATTCTCATTTCAATTTGCGTATTACATGATTAATGAAAGGGCGTATTTTTATGTTTTAGTCCGTTAAATTAATTCATTGGTCCCCTAACTGATAGCAACCCACCTAGGCCCAAATCTAAGAAGACCCACATGTTCATCAAGCTAGCCAAACTCCTAGATGATCCACCCGATGGAGGCTTAAAGACTTAGATATTTGTTTTTTACTTTATTGCATTAAAATAAGTGGGGATCTTATGTCCCACCTTTATTTTCATGTCATGCTTTTATTTTACTTAGGAAATAAGTTTAATTCAGTTTTTAGCTTTATAAGTCATCAAGTGGTTGTAAGGACTTGCCAAGACTCGACCCATGCAAGACAAGAAGCCAAGATATCATGCATGGCCAAACCATGCAAATTCGGCCAAGCCATGCACGTGGAAATACTCAAGTCAACTCTGGTCCACTAATTAATAAGCCACCGGCCACATTAAATGACCCATGGAGATTACAATGCACCTTAAAATTTAAGAGTAAATTCGTGGTCCCCCCGCCTCTCCTAAAACTAAGGAAGACAGCTACTTTAAAGAGAAGTATAGATTTATGCACAAGTTTTATTGAGGCCACAGATTCAAGGGAAATTTGGAGGGTACACTTAAATGGGCACGTGGGGACCACTTGAGGCTCATAAAAGAGGCGTGTAGATTCCAAGGCTTGGTGGACTGCCTTAAAGCCATGTACACCCCCTTGCCGCCACAAAGAAGACATGCACAAGCCCTCATTCACGGCCACATGCAAGGCTGAACTTAGTTAATGTATTTTTAAAGTTTGAATTTCAAATTATTGTAAGCATTTGCACTTAGGAGCCAAAACCGTGGCCTGTAAACCAAACTTCAATTGTAACTTAACTTTGAATTAAATTAAGAATTAAGCACTTTGTGTTTTTTTAGTTGAGCTTGGCTCCTAACCCCTCAAATTTATCAAGCATAGCTTGTGGCGTTTATTGGCTTATCATCCTTGTGGTGTGGTGCCTTCATCATCCTCATCAACATCATTGTTGTGGCGGATTCCATTTGGCCTATCAAACTTGTCTTGTGGCGCCTTCATCTCAAGTCTTATTTCACATTCTTTTATCTAAACACTTACCCAAACCAAACCTATTCCATACACTACCACTCTCGGCCAAAAACCGCAACCAGCCAACCATACACATCCAGAAACCGTGACCGAGCCAACTTGACCAAGTCTTGCCCTCTCGGCCAAATACACATACACCCACACTTCTCTCTGCTAAAACTTAGGCCAAGCACACTAACCACCCTTAAACCCCTAAGCCAACCCCAACAACCCATAAACAACCAAAAAAATATCTGAAAGTCACATAATACCTCTTAACAGGCAAACAAAACGGTCTTTAAAGTAAGCACCACCATAAGGAGGTTGTTGTCACTAACCTTATTACCTCTAAGAGTAAAGAATCCCTCAAAATTCAAATCCCAATTTGGTCCCTAAAAATTTGAATACTTCAAAATGATCCTTAAAAATATAAAATGGGTGTCAATTTTTATCATTCTTATAACTCCTTATAGGAACTATTTTAACTTGTATTCTTGATATTTACTAATTTGAATTTTTTTCTGAATTGGTAAAAATTAAAATTTTAAAGATAAAAGTGGGTGTTCACTCAAAAACAAATTCATAAGTTTATAAGCTTTTAGGAATTATCAAATAAGGTTTTTAGGCTAGAAGTTAAAATGGGTCCATAAACAAGGTTTTTAAACTAGATATTTGGGTCCTTAAACGCATAAACTGGGAATTGAGGAACATTGTAAAATTTTAAACTTTCCTCTACGTTTTGGAGTTGATTGCAACTTTTTTAAATCAAAGTCTTATTTGATTTTTTTTTTCAAAAACTTGAAAGATCTACATTTTAATTTAACCTTTTTAATACAAATCAACGGTTAAGTTGTTAATTTTATTTAGTGAAGTGAATCTGATAATTTAAAGAGTGTAATATCTATATATTGAGTGTAAAAATTTATACATAGTAAGTATATATTCATCATTCATTTGTGTATTAATTTTATTTCATAATTAATAATGATTGAAAATGAAGACTAGATAATATAGTGATAGTGTCAAAACTCTTAAGCATACAACTTTTTCTCTAATTTAAATTAGTATGTTCATTAAATAAAACATTAAATTAGTATGTTCATTAAATAAAACATTAAATTATTGATTTACCTTCCTTCTAGGAGCAAATTTTTGTACCATAAAATGTATGATTCTAATATCACATTATAATAGATATCAACTCCTTCACTTACTTTTTATGTGTAGCAAGAGAAAACAAGAGTGACTAGAGAAATGAACGGGTAATCTACTTGTTACAATCTGAAAATAAGAAATGAAAATACCCAACAATGTTTTCTTTCCAAAATTAACTTGAAATTAAAAAAAAACGGAAATTATCTCTATAAATATTTTTAAAAGAATCATACTTTAATATATAAGATTCTTATCATTATTGAGATGATATACATAAGATTTTTTTTTACTGAAGTGTTGCATTCTATCATGGAGTGACATACAACGAAACAATAAGGGTTATCATTCCTCTCTTTCAATGTAACGTATGACCTTCTTCTTAAAGTCTTAGGAGAGTATCACTTATGCATATATACACATAACAATCAGATAAAACATATATCATTATAATTTCATATGATAAAACAAGTATTGTCATGCAATGACATGCTGCATAACTTTGCTATTAATCTTTCGTGTAACGGACAAAGATCACATATCACACTTTTTGTCTCGGACCAATCAAAATTTTAATTTTTGTTACTTTTTATTTTTAATTTTTTAATTTTATTCATGTAGTAGCATTATGATTGGCCGGGTATATGGAATGAGACAAGAAGTGAGACGAGTGATCCTTCCCCTCGTGTAACTACTCATTCATAGTGTAAATGAATGTAATCACCTAAGGACCCTACATTATTTTCATATTCGTAATGACTTTTATCAGTAGTATGACCATCATCATTTTCGATAGCAATGATAATCTTTCATCTCAAAACTAATTAACGATGAGAGAAGTAACACAACATGTATTTAAATTATTTCCGAGACAATGAGGTTAACGATTTGAGACTTATTTCTCAACAAGCAATAGGTGCCACTAGTCAGCCCCTCATCTAACTTCCGCTTATGCTACTCTTAGGAAGCAATTGGTTCCAAAGGCTCTTCTATGCACCATCAAAACACAAAATATATGTTGTACATCGAACATTATCAATCATGATACCTTCAAGGAGGGGCGTCAAAGGATATCACAATTCGATAGAGAGTTTCATTTGTCAGGGGAGATACCCCATCTTTTACATATCAATCTCTATTCACAACATCCTCTCAATCGAGTCACACAAACAAGGTACACCTATAGGTTCTTGATATAAACTAATGTTGTAACTCCCCCGTGTCACGATGTCTTTCCTTGGCGTTTCTCAACACTTGAGTTAGACACACTTGGTTTATCTTGCACTCTTATCAGTGTAACCAAGAAAACACTTGTCAATCCATCCTAAAAGACAAGAAGACATGGTATTTTACAACACTTAAGTCAATTGCACTCAATTTATCTTGCACTATTATCGAAATCTCATAACTCCTTATGAAATTATAAAACACTTAATTAGAATGGAACAGTCAATAACACTCTATGTTACCTGTATACAATGTCACTAGTGACCTCCAATGTTTAGTCCAGTCTTGTATGAGTCTATGCTCATAACTTGCCTTATTCAAATAAAACATTTCTATCCATTCACATTTTCAAGAAATCACTTGATGGGTTCACTTTTAGTCTTATTACTAAATAGTTATAGTGCTTATATAAATAATACATGACTCTTCACGTTTTTGGAACATTTTCTCAAAATGATGATTTATTTAAAATTTCATCTTTTTAAAAATGTATAAATCCACATTTCAAGAACTTTTTAACCAAAATGGAATGAGTGTAGCTCCTCTCCATTACCGGAGAAGGCATTACATACTTATGATGGTGGCAAAATTAAAATTTAAATAGTCCAGATTTTTCATTTTTTTCTAATTTTTTTTTAAATTCACTCTTTCACAGTTCTAGTACTGGAAGGTCAGTACTGAAGAGGAATCCTTCCCAAATGGAATACATCCAACAAAAATGGAATTTGACACTTAATTCTTCATCATACATCTTTCTCATGCCTTTTCTTTAAAAGAAATTCACGCTTCACACTTTCATATTCAAACAAGATTTGAATAGAGTTTCCATTCAAGGGAAAACACATTGTCGTTTATCTTCGGTAAAAGTCCAAATATAATGTTCATCACATATTCAACCAATTATAATAAACAACTATGGAGAACAAGTAGCATGTTCTCATAATATATTCAACCATACAACATAAAATGACGAGAGGACGAGACTCGTAAAAATTTATAGACGGTCATTACATCTGCCATTCATTTATATTACTTTTTTGAAGAGTGAATAATAATAAAAAATGAAACATAAATGATGAACTAACAATATATAAAACTCTTATACGGTTAGTGCATACATTTTTTCACTAAATCATATCTCATATGGCTTATGTATTAACTTAGATTTGTCTCAAGAGATCAATAAAAGATCATTGTTATATCAAATAAAATTTTGTAAATTATAGGGATTGACTTGCTCAATGAGAGTTATAGAATAATTTGGAGGGATATTTTAGGCTTTAGTGTCTTAAGGAAATGTATAGATCTTTGTTTAGTGCACTTATTTCGTAAAAAAACCAAAATTCAAGGGTGACGACTTTGGTGCGTAAATTTGGAAGAAACTTAGGAGATGTCTCATATTTAAGTTCAAGAAAAACATCATTAAAAAAAGATAGGGGAGAGATCCACTTACTCCAAAAGTAAGTGGAAAAACATACTCCACATCTTAGCCACTCAATCTTGGAAAATCTAATGGTTTAGATGTACTCACAAATTCAAACCATTTGATTTCTCATGAATGAAAGATCATGATGTGGAGTACGTTTTTTCCATTTACGTGGATCCCTCCCAAAAAATATTATGAATTAGTTATTCAGGGAGTTTAATCTTTGAGGTATAGGAATTATTATCTACTTTCATATCCTTTCGAATCACTGAAAAAGAGTTTGTATAATTCTAATTATCACTATTTCAATTTCAAATATGTATGTTGTTCATACAAACGACAACTCTCAATAAGGCTTAACCTACCCATTTAAATTTTATTATATATAATTTATAAGGAAGGATCCATTTACTGCAAACATCCTAATAATTAATTTTAGGGAAATCCAATAATTTATATTTACTCACTAATTTAAATCATTCGATTTCCTTAGAATTGATGGCTAAGATGTGGAGTAGGTTTAAAAAACTTACGTTTGGAGTAAGTTGATCCCCTCCCATAATTTATCTATATCAAATCAAATCTTTGTAAACTAGTTTCATATGGAGTTAGTTTCACTACGACATTTTTGACCTATGACAACGGCTAAAAACCGTTTTCACATTTAAAATATTGTTCTTTTGCCATAGACAACAGTTTTATAACTATAGTAGTCTGAAGCGTTGCCTTTTCTTTAGGCCACGGTTTTTTGACTTTTGGCAACACTTTTTTAAAATCATTATCTAATATGTTAAATAAGCAATGGTTTTCCATCATTGTTAACGCCAACGGTTAAAAATCATTGTCGTTGAAGGTATATTATGGAAAAAGCTACATATATGCTAGATTAAAGTATATTATTGAATACTGATAGGTGGGTAAAACTACCAAAAAAGAGAAAGGGCTATCATCGGGTCGGTGTCGATAGAGTGAAAGCCGTCATAGACGTCGACTCATAAAGGGGCGGCAATGTTAGGAGTATGAGTAGAATTGTGAACTCAATGTGATACTTAAATCATGAGGGGAGGGGGGTTGAATAGGTGTAGCGGATCACAATTCTCGCTTTTCCGGCTAATGAGGTAATATGAAAAATCATCAATATAATCGATTATGCTATGTTTAATCGATTACCACCGGGTTTAATCAATTAACCCAAGTCTTGAACTCTTGAAAATAGATTTATTGCAAGACAAGAAACTACAATATCAATCAATAACATATTCAATTCACATAATGAATTTACGCCTAATTATCAACATAACCAAGAGCATGCGATAAACTCAAAAACTAAAGCAAGTCAATTATGCAAATAGTAAATTGATTGAAATTAAAGATATAAGGAACAGGGAAAAATGGAGACGACGATCTTTTATCCTGGTTCGTTTGCGGGTCCATTTTCAAACTATATACAGGCCTCCCTTTCTGATCTTGTGAGATTTTTTTTACTATTTGAAAATCAAATGTTCTACAAACACACTTCCAAATTAATACAAGACTCCCTTCTTGACCCTAGAGTCCCCAATCTGGTTTGACCTTCTAACCGAGTCTAGTGGATACTTAACACCACTAGTAATGGTCTCGCTCCAACCACTTATCACTTCCAACCAAGACTATTGTATATGTGAAGATAACAACCTAACCACAACTAGGATTTCCCAATACAATTCTCAACCAAGGTGATACTAAGCACACCTAGAGAATTTCACCAAAATAGTCTACAAGATTCTTCATGTTACTTGTACCTCAATGTGCTAATTTACAAACAATAACAACCCTAACACTAGCCCAAAGCAAAAGTCTCAAAAAAATATTTTGTGTGATTAAGCTAGGTTTTCAAGATGGATATGAAATTGATGCACAATGGATAATCTCTCAAAATTATCTTATCTCTATAATCCTTTGAATCAAGAGAATTAAAATGCTCAGCAAAAAATTTCAATCAAGAACTTTGAAAATGATAGCTCTAATTTCAGAATTATTGTTAATTTTGTTAGTTATGAATAAGGGCGGAAACAAGTCAAGCCGCCTATCAGGGGCCTAGTACCTAACCTATAACAGGTCAAGTCAGACCAGACATTTTTAGTAAATAGGTTAGACTTAAGCTTCTCCAATAGCCTATTTAACCTAAATAGGTCAGGCTAATGCATTTTAAAAAGCCTATTAAGTCTAACAGGCCGACCTATGTAATGTTATTATATATTTATAAATTATTTTTTATAATATGTACAAAAAAAACTAAATAATAAAATTTTTATATAAATTCACTAGGACTTAGAGATTAAGCTATTTAATAATTGGACATTTAATTGTTGAGACTTGGGCTTAAATACATAACTAAACTCATGTTAAACATTACATCAATATCATATTTTACTATGATATTAAAAAACAATGTTTTGTATCTTATAACCTCAAAGGCACCACAAATCCTTCGAATATATTACGCAACATTGGAAGATGATGAAAATAATTATGATAACAATGTAAAAAATTTCGCACTAATTGTTATAGTTATAATAATTTTTTTCTAGTTTGTACATAATGTGTTGAGTTCTATACCTTAACAGACCTTTAAACAAGCTAACAGACCAAACCGAGATTTTAAACAGGTCAGGCCTAGACTTTGATTTTTTTTAAACAGACTAACAGACCAGGTCCAGGCTCCTATATGTTATATAGGCTTGGTCTGTTTAAGGCAAAGTCTGGTCTTACCTGTTTCCACCCTTAGTTATGAACAAATGGGGAACACAACATTTTATACTTACATGTTTTATGTTTGCCTTTAATCGATTAGTACATGACTCAATCCATTAATGACACCCATAATAAAAAAACTTTAGCTATTGTAACTTCGGATAATCGATTAGTCACATACCTAATCGTTTAATGATGCCAAGAAATTAAAAGTTGTAGCTACTATAACTTCTGATTATCGATTAATCTCATACTTAATCAATTAACAAGTTCCCCTCATCACATAATCGATTAATACAAGTTATAATCTATTAGCTGAGCTAAAAAGGTTTTCTTGATGTATGATGAAACTTATACATGATGAGAGTATGCATAAATAATGATTTAGAAATGTATAGGTGATAAATTTTGTTTAATGCACCTAAAACATGTTACTTATGTCTAAATGCATGAACATGTATGAATGTATGCAAGTCTCATTTTAGGTTGATTTAATTTTAGACTTTGTGAGACTTTCATTCTAGGTTCACCTAGCTTAGACTTCCATCTTAAGTCTATTTGATTGAGCTTGAGCTTTGGTTTTGTTGTTTGTTGAGTTAACTTTGTCTTCAAGCTTGCCTTTGTCCTTGTCTTCATCAAAATCATGCTATGATGCACACTTGTATTCTCAATATCGAGAAGTCTATCTAAAATATATATAGATTATATAGGGTCGGGTTTAAAGGTTTACTAGAGCAATATTTAAAGTCGGGTTAGATTCAGGTTTAGGGTTAAGTCCAGATTCAAAGAAATGATCCAACCAACATTTAGAGCCAGATAAAGAACAAGCCTTATCCAACCCATGCTCATCCATGCGTTAACCTAAAAAATACATTAAGAGAATATAAACCTTGAAAAATAGTGGCTGCATCAACATGTAGAGGGTGATTATGAAGATGACAATGGTGTAGAAGCTCAAAAACACAACTCAATCTCACAACACCTTAGAATTTGAAGTGTGAAAACTATATATTAAAATGTGATCAAGGAGGAATTGACAATAGTAAAGAATGACCCATTGAAACAATAGGGAATATCTTGATAGATTTTGTTATATTAATGACCTATTTGAATCACTATCTATAGATTTTGTTTCATTATTTCTTAAACATAATGAGTTATGTATTGATGTGAAGCGTGAATAAACAATTAAAAGTGACAATACTCTCTTAATATATTTTCCTATTTAAATTCTACTCAAAATGCTTTCTTTTTCATGGAACCAAACAATTCATTCACTAGAGAGGAGAGGTAAAGTCAAGGGAAGTAAATAATATTAAATTCAACAGATTTTCAAGGGAAAAAATGGAAAGAGATATCACTGGCAAAAATATAAATTTCACCCTTTGATCTTGCATTATTTTTTGTAGGTGGAAATTTAATGAAGGCTCTATGCTCCTTCCTTTACTTCTTTGAGCTTCTTTATGCTAACAAAAATCTAAAATAGTCTAACTCCATATGTGGGTAAAGTTAATTCTCGAGTGACCTGAGATCATAGGTTCAAATCCTGAAAACAATTCATTCATTTGCGAGGATACATCTACTCTCCACAGACCCCACTAGTGAGATCCTCCTACATTGAGCCGACTTTTTAGTCTAACTCCATATGCAGCACCATTCCCTGCAGGCTTATTGAAGAATAACAATCTCTCCTCTCCCTTATTTTTAACTCCAAAATTGATGAAGAGCAAGGAAAAAATGGGCCTTTAGGCTGATGTATGTGTGTCTTAGTTAGATACATGATTGAGAAGACAACTTGAGAGGCCTGAATTTGTCCCACCACCGGAATGGTCCACCACAAATTTCTGGCTCGTAACCTTTTGCCCCCTCGATGTAATTGCTGTTGCCCATGCGATCTAGGTACAACTGGCACAAGGCGATATACTTGAGGCTATACTTTGATGCATAGCTCATCGGCTTCCACCGTAGTGAACAACCTGGTAACAAAGTAGCATTGATTATGAGACTGTTAGCATTCCCATCACTACACATAAAAGAACTTAAGAAATGAAAGATATGCAGCACAATACAGAAGCAAAAATTTCTACAGCAACTCATTCCTTATCAACTTGAAACATTACGTTCCAAATCGAACTATTTGGAACTCCAACAGTTCTTGACGGCCTAAGTCAGAATAGGGAAAAAAATATTTCAATAAAACAGGTAACAAGAAGTGCATACTTCATCACTATTTTGAGCATTCATTTTTCTCCTTCTATGTCTAAACCTTATGATTTCAACATTTTATGCAAGCTAAAGACATATATGTTGTGCCAGTTTATCTTTTCGGTGTGTATGAGAGGTAGTTCATCTTATACGACTAAAAGATTTACCTGTTAGCCGTCTAGGATTCGTTATCACACAAACATGGCTCTATGTATCACGTTGGTCGAGACTTCGGCAGTTGGGTAAATAATTAAATTATCCAAGCAAGCAAGAAACCATTTCATAGTTTTGCAGTATGTGAACAGAATTTAGTGAAGTTGGAGACAAATTAATTGGCTATATGTGGGTATAGTTGTTTGCCTTGTGGAACTTATTACATTAACCTTGTATTAGGGATATATCTTTTCATATTTTATGAGAACAAAAATGAAAAGTCACATACATGTTATATGGTAGTGAAAGTTTTTTCCTAGTAGAGGGGCATGTGTTTTCACACCCTACATGGTATGTCCCTGATGGTTGCATGTGTTGACATTATTATAAATTATAGTTACTAAAATGGCTAAGGAAGTATCATTCACCTAATCACCTTGTATGTCCAAGTCGTGAAATGGGTATCCACTACGATTGAACTCCTCCACATGTCGTATAAAAGATTTTTGTTCAGACAACGACGTTCTGGAATGCACTGCAACAAAAAATAATAAGATTATAAGACAAATTGCTCCAGGTATATAACTTCAAAGGAAAAAAGAATTGCCAGTATATATATACAAGAAAACTGTCCAGTACCTATAATTATGAGCCTTCTAGTTAGAAGGTTTTAAAAATTGATCAACACTTACTGAAAGAAATTAAAACTTCTTCAAACCAGGAAAATATCATGTAACAGTTGTCTAGATGATAACATGAATATTGAAACGCAAGTCGCAGAAGATGAAGCATTTACTTCATGAGAGAGCCAGTTCCTTGAACATGCATCAAATGGAATAGACAGTTGTCATTATTCCATCATGTATTGACGCGTCAAATTCATTTCAATTAAGATATTTGAACTTTGGGAGAAACGAAATTATCTTGATCGTGGGCCAACAATAATCCAAGTGAAACGTGTTTTCCCTCTCAAGTGTGTGCAGAGGGAACTATTACGTCAAGAGTCCCAGCAATTAGCCCCCTTCTCATCATATCATCATAAAGTAACTGAGCTTCATTGATGTCTCCTAGCTCATAATATTTCCTCAATAGAAAACTACAGAGAACCTCATCCGGAGTGATGCCCTTTCCGAGCATCTCATCTAGAAATGACTTTGCTTGTTGTACTTGACCGCAATAAGAAAAACCCCAAATCAATGAAGTATAAGTATGCAGGTCTAACTCCATACCCATTACAACCATTTTGTTTCGTAAACTTAAAGCTTTTTGAGGATTCCCATGCTTCAAGTTCCCATCAATCAAAGCAGTGTACACTAATTTATCTGGACTGGTTCCACTATCCAGCATTTCATGGAACAGCTTCTCGGCCGCTTGAATACAACCATTTTTACATAGGCCATCAATTAGAGAAGTAAAAATCATTATATTAGGTTGCAAACCAGTGTTAGTCATGTTGTCAAAGTAACTTAAAGCCTGTTGGATTAAACCCTTTTTGCATAAACCATCTATTAGTACACCAAAGGTTACAACTGTTGTCTCAATACCCGATTCTTGCATTTCTTGTAATAGATTAACTGCCTCTACGGTTTTCCCAACCTTAAAATATGCATCCATAAGGGTTGTGTATATATAACTATTAGCCGTAAGACCACAATCCTTCATCTCACGTATTACAGCCTCAAATTCTTCTATCATATTCTGGTTGCGAAGGCCCCATAATTTGGTCCCATAAAGCAATAGATCTGGTTTGAAGTTTTTCTTGTTCATTTCCTCTAAAGTATCAACGGCATTTGTTATCATCTTAGCCTTGTTATATCCATGAACAAGGGAAGTATAAATTTGCAAATTAGGGGTCACTCCAGCTTTCAACAATGCTCTAAATAATTCCTCTGCATCTTCTATTCTCCCATCTTCACAAAGTCCATCCAGTAATGCAGTGTAGGTGACAATATTTAACTCAAGTCCAGCCTGCAACATTTCACTTGCCAGTTTAAATGCTTCATCAAGATCACCTATTTTACAATTTGCGTCAATCAGAGATGTATAAGTAAATTCATTGGGTCGAAGACCGACACGGATCATGTCAACAAAAAATTTAATAGCTTCCAGCATCATGCCGGCCTTACAAAATGCATCAATAAGTGTACTATAAGTTACAACATTTGGTTTCAGTCCTCTTTGCTTCATCTCACACAGATACTCAAAACCTCGAGGAATTCTGTCAAATCTGCAGAAGCAATTAATTAGAGAATTGTAAGTAATCACATCTGGCTCACATCCCGCATCCTTCATCTCCTCAAATACAACAATCACTTCGGTTAACAATCCTACCTTTCCATACCCATCAATGAGCGAGTTATACGTGACTATGTCCGGTGTAAGACCATTCCGTTTCATTTGTTCAAAAAAATTCCTAGCAGTTTCTAAGTCCCCTTCTTTAGTCAAATAACCTATCATTATATTATATGTGAAAATCGAGGGAGAAAGGCCAGCCTCAATCATGTCCTTGAAAAACCTCATTGACAATTTCCCTTTGCCTGCTTTTGAAAGCTTGTGCAGAAGGTCATTACAGGACCGCACTTTCGGCAGAACGCTGAATTTCTTCATCTTCCAAAAGCATTGACTAGCATCCTCAAGCATCCCTAACTCAACTAAAACACTAAACAAAGTATCAAACACTCCGAACCCTGGCCTACAAACATCCCTAGTCAACCACAACATATCAAAAAAATCATAACCCGGAATTTCTTGGCTCAACAAAATCCACTCCATAATGATTTTCCTAGCATCAAAATAAAACATCCCACAAAATAAAATGTGTGCAAGGATGCAATATGAATCAGTGGTATGGCGAAACCCCGTTCGTGCCTCTGCCCACTTGAAGAACTTCAAGGCTAATTTAGGGTCCCCTCTCAGCTTCACTAAAACCTCAGACACCCAAATAGGTGCCAATGCCGAATCGAAAATGGTATTGATTTCGATACCAAATTGTTTCTTCAATAAACTACACAATGATTGGGAATCAATGTTATCATCATCAAAGTAAGGTTTTGAGGTAAAGGGATATCTAACAACACATAGAAAGCCAGTGATACGAATAATGGGGTATGTCAAAATTGAATTTTGAAAGGAAGGGGGTGATGGAGAAAGGAAAATGGGATATGGGTATGTAGTGATTTTTGGAACTGAGGAAGAGAAAGAGCTTACTGAGGGTGAGACCCTGCGAAAGTTGCGAAGAAAATGTAACATCTTCAATTGTATTGTTCTTCATTTTGAAGGTTTATGACGATGGAGCATGAAGAAGTTTTGTTCATTGCTTATTGTGATGAATGAATTGAATAATGAATGTTAGTGTTAGTGTTAGGGTTTATGAATGGAAATGTTGAGGTTTATGAGGCAGAAGAATGGAAGAGAAAGAAAACATCATGAACATTAGGGACCACAAAATATGTCACCTGAATTTTCCCACTTTTCACCCTTGCCGATAGGTCTAAATGGGTCTGGGTAGTATATTATCTGCATCCGCTCCGTTGCTTTATTATTTTGACTCAGACTTATATGCTAATACTTTTATGTATATTATTCATGGGTCCTTGGATACTTATTAGATTCATGTGTACATATAAATTCAAAATATTAAAAATATTGCAAGTAATTTATATATTTGTGTATTCATTTTTTACGATCTTAAATGTTTTTTAAACAATCAACCAGAAAAAATTATAAAACTTAATTAAAGGTTTTAAACACAACTTAATTTGACAACTAAATACAACTCATTTTACTCAAACAAACATTAAAAACAACTTCAACATTAGGATGAAAGATTCATTCAGTAAGAACTCTTCAACATTAGGATGAATTAACAATGTAATTTCATTGCTTAATAACATAAAATCACAGTTTAACAACATAAAAATCACATTTATGAATTAGTATGATATTATAATTATGGATTAATATGATATTACAATATAGATTTGAGATGATAATACAATTATGATATATATACATATATATATTGAAATAACGAGACCATATATCCACTAGTCTGAGTACCTCATTACTCAAACTCAGACCAATCTAATAGCCGATCTTAAAATTACGAGTCTCAGTTATCAATTGGTTCAAATCATGAACCCAAATTTGACCCATTTCAAGTACATGTGGACTCAGATACCCATTATCATCCCTACCTTCCAATAGCGGATTATTTGTTTTGATCGACATATCAAGGGCTATGATTTCTTGGTGCATTCATGCATCACAAACCTCTTCTTCTTTTTGTCCAATACAGCAAAGACTAATTGCTTAAAAAAAATCAGTCTTTAAAGATTTAAATGTAGAGTTAGAATAAAACTTATAGACTTTTATAAGTCTTAAGGACAAATTTGGGAGATACTATTGTCTCTATGTTATTATTATTTTTACCAACATATGGGATTTTTGAAATGGAGCTTACCATTTTTTGTGGAAAAAATACATATATTTTCATAGTGTAATATCTATATACTGATAGTATAAAAATTTATATATTGTCAGTACATCATCCATCATTAAGAGTCTATGGTAATTGAAAATGGTGAAGGATACAATGACAGTATAAAAAAAACTCTTATATTGTTATTGTATACATTTTTTTCATATTTTAATGGACAAAAATAGATCTTCACTCCCAGTGTTATTAAGCATTGTTATCAATGTGAACTCACTTAAAGAGTCACATTTGTTATTCTAAAGTGTGGTGTGTACCACTCATTTTTTATTTGTAAAACAAGAAATAAATATATATTAACTTTATATTTTTCGACCAATGAAAATGAAATGATATATAAAGTGTTAAATATTTTAGACAAAAGATATGTTCCTGTCTGTTAGTGTCTAAATCATGCACCCAAGTTAACTATATGATTTTGTAGGAAAAAACGTATGTACGGATAATATATGAGTTTTATACACTGTTACTATAATATTCATCATTTATATTTAATTATTATTGATTCTTCAAAAAATAATATAAATGAATTATAGATGCTATATAGAGTTTATAAATTTTTACACTTACATGCTATAGAAATTAAACTCTATGATTTTTTAGGTGTATAAGATAAGCAACTATAAAAGGTAAAAGAAAAATTGGAACACTGAATACATCAAAATTATTGAAAGGTGGTTCTATAAGGAATCCTATTTGAACATTTTCCACCTAAAAGTAAAAAAAACTACCATCCTTCAAATCTTTAATCTTATTATTCATTTATTTTTCCCCCCTTCACCTTCACACGTTACACTGTCAATAATATAAGATTGTTATTTGTGTTTCTCTATCATTTTCTTATTAAATGAATCATCAATTTTGTTTTCATGTATGTGTTTGTGTTTCTTTTTATTTTTGAGTTTCATAGTTTATGAGTAAGTTATTTTTCTAGTATATAGTTCGACTTAAATGAACTTTAAACTGTAATAACCTGTGAAATAGTTTTGTAAACTACAAATTGTCATATGTCTATCCAACAATTTAAATAATTTTGTACTATCGAATAACTTTGTTAAGACATCAAATGTCTGAAACACATTATAAGTGTCAAAACTTCTAATCTTATACTTTTAGTATGATGATAAAAACCATTCATTATATTCGAATTATGAAAATATAGATATCATGACTCCTGTATTCAAAACTTCTGTGTAAAAATATACACACTTAAAATAAAAAAGCCGTCAATCAGAGAAGAATAAAAGGATAACTTAGTTGAATCGAAAGGAAATAAAAAAGCATATATAAAGATGTGCTTTGAATCAAAAATAAAAAAGAATTGTCCATGTGCAAAAGGAAAATATATTTTACTACATCAAAAAGGAAACTTCTCATTAGGTACAAAAGTAAATTTCTTACCACTATTTGAGAATACCACCTTCTCTTTCTTCTATCTGAAAGTTTCAACAACCATGAATCATCATATGCTCATTTCAGAACGGCAATGAAGCATTAATGGTATTGTAGAAGTACAAGAGAAAATGAACCTAACGAGAAGGCAAGTCTCAATGGATATTAATGGTGCTAATTTCATGAAGAAGCTCTTGTAGAAGAACAATATAAACAAGACCTACTAATACACAAACAATATGAATATCATTTAAGCTCTCATTTACTTCAAACCTTCAACTAATCTTGCATTTACCTATTCGCGTTCAATCATTTCCTATTAAATTAATAATCTTTCTCTTTCATATTTATTTTACCCTTCAAGCGTGAAGGAAATACTTACAAAGTTGCAAAACTTCTCTTTAACACAAATCATTTTTTGTTGTTGAGCGTGAAGAGTCTAGATGTTCAAACAATACTCAAGTTATTGAGCATGTAGAGTCTAGGTGTGCAAAAAATATTTATTATAATTACTGTTAGATTATAGCAGAATCTCGGCATTTCCATGAATCTGGACATAGCCTATGATTTTGGATGAACCAATATAGATAATTTATATAATTCTTCTTTTAATCTTGAGAGTTGTATTTCCTTGCTACCAATAAGTTCTTTTCTTAAACCTCATAATCCTCTAAAAATTCTTGTGAAAACAAACGAGTCATTTATCTTAACTATTTTCATGATGAAAAAAGTTTTCTCTTTCAAAAAGATTTTATTGTTTTGAATAGGTCAGAGTGTAGATGAAAAGATCCATTGATAAGGTAGTAGTAACTAGCACCAACAGAAGTCACACCAAGGAAGGATCCTCAATGGAAAAGATTAGAATTGTTGGAAAGAAAAGATTAAGTGATTTCTACATTCCAAAAACTTTGATATATTGGATATGATAGAGGATAGGTCCTACTTACCTACATATGATAAAGTAATAGAAATACTCAAAATCTAAATGACGTATGAGCGGAAAAGAAGAAGACCACAAGTTGTCTATATCACTTCTCTATGCCACTTCTATGTGTCACCAATTACAAATTGACACGTTAATTAAAGTTGCACCATAATAACTAACTAAAAGTTAACAAAACATAAGTGTGAGTTTGTAATTGCTGGCACATAAAAGTGACATAGAAAAGTAACATAGACAACTTGGGCTCGGAAAAGAAGATGGCAACATAATTTTAAATCCAGATACACCGTCATGTATGTTTTAAGCTAAGAAGAATTTGAAAATGCTTGTTCTTGTGAAAAAAAATGAAAAAAAATGTGGGTTTCACTTTGTGGTTTCTCATGAAGGAGCAAGAAAAGTAAATGCTTCCAAAGTTAGCATGCTTGCAGAAAATATGAGCTCTTCAAAGTGGAAAACGGAGAAAGCATCGAGCATATGTATGGAAGATTTCAAACCATAACCAATAAGTTGAAATCCTTGGGAAAACATACAAAATTGAGGAACACATCAAGAAGATCCTAAGAAGTCTTCTAAAAGAATGAAGACCTCTATTGACATCAATATTTCAAGTTAAAAGTTTATCCACAATAAAGTTGGTTGAATTAATTTGATCTCTACAAATTTATGGCGAGACTTGGTGGAGAAAACCAATGAAGACAAATCAAAATCTATTGTTCTCATAGTGGAAATGAAAACTACAAAAAGAGTTACTCTAACCTTCAGAAAATAGAATATTCCAACGATGAACTATCTCTTTTAACAAGAAAAATGAAGAAGATTTGAAATAAAAGAAAGTTTGAAAAGCCTTTCAGATACAACAATAATATGTATGTATAAGATGACAAATTAAGAAGGGAGTAAATTAGTTTTCTGCGCAATTGAAAATTTTACACAACTCTAAAATATAAGAGTATTAAGTTGCATAAAATCAAAGGACAAAAATTAAAGTAAAGATAATAAAGAAGAATAAACATACACCAATTTTTATACCGGTTCACCTTCTTATCGACTTGAAGGCTACATCCAATATCCTTGCTTACACAAGAGATTTTACTGTTTTGATGAGTTATAATTACTGTTGAAACTTGTGTAGTTGGATGCCATTAGTGGGGACCTTTGAATGTGAAATTGAAAAAACTCACAAGTCCCACATTGAAAGAATTTGGAAAAATTCACAAGTCCCACATTGGAAGA
Organism: Lupinus albus; assembly: GCA_009771035.1. NCBI lineage: Eukaryota > Viridiplantae > Streptophyta > Magnoliopsida > Fabales > Fabaceae > Lupinus > Lupinus albus. The sequence goes on from CM020011.1 coordinate 6,766,497, forward strand.
TTTTGAAAAAAATCTCACAAGTCCCACATAGGACAATGCAAGAGTTTTGACAAAATCTCATGCTATAAATAGAAGCCTCATCCCTTATATTTTCTTGCACCAAAGTTGAGTACGCATTTATAACTTTTTCTTTCTCCCTCATATTTTCCGCTGACGCATTTCCAGCAAACGTGTCCCCTTTCTTTCTGTGGCACTAGGAATTGGCACAAACAACCATTTTGTGGGAAGTTCAGAAACTAACACTGGTAGTCAGATAGTGGGAAAAGAATTGACACTGATAGCCAAATTGTGAGAATTTCGAGAACTGCCACTGGTAGTCAGATTGTGGGAATAAAATTGGCACTGGTAGCCATACTGTGGGAATTTCGAGAATTAGCATTGGTAGCCATATTGTGGTGGCTGTATTCAAGATCGGTTCTTACAATGCAGTAAGAATTCGATAAAAAAATTGGGCTGTTTTAACGTGGGGACGGCGTGGTTGATAGTCTGCTTGCACATTTTGGGAAGTACCAAGAAACGTCTTAAAGAGAGCGACCTGGTCGTGACTTAGCCAATAAGTATTATTTCGTGTCATTTAGAATTGCTGCAAGTTACGGTAACAACAATTTTAAGATGTTTCCTTCTACAATGACATTCGTAGATAATATTACTAGTACGAACAACTTCGACCTGAACAAACCATTTCGGTTTGATGGAACTAATTTCAAACTCTATCAAACCAAGATGGAATTTTTCCTAACTGTGAAAAAGGTTGCCCATGCTTTGAAGACTGATGTCCTAGTGGTCCCTGAACAAGCTAAAAAAGAGGAAAGGGATAAACTTGTTATTGATATAGCTCTCTAGAATGAAAATAACTACTTATGTAAGAATTTCATTCTGAATGGGTTGTCTGATGATCTATATGATTACTACATCCCATATAACTCTGTCATATTAGTTTGGCATGCACTCAAAAGGAAATATGACAATGAGGAAGCTGAGACTAAGAAATATGATGTTAGTGGCTACCTCAAGTATCATATGACTGATGATAAATTAGTAGAGTATTAGTCCCACGAGATACAAAAAATTGCTCATGAGATCTTTTTTGAGGGCATGCCCCTAAATGAGCAATTTCAAGTGGCTGTCATTATTGACAAATTGCCACCTAGTTGGAATGACTTTAAAAATGTCCTAAGGCACAAGACCAAAGAATTTTCTTTGGAATCTCTAATCACTTGTCTTCGCACTGAAGAAGAGGCTCGTAGACAAGATCAGAAAGATGAGGTGTTGTTTGTCTCAAACAAAAGCACAAATAAGAAATTCTCAAGTGCGGTTCTGAAGCCTACGGGCAATAACTTTAAGAATCAGAACCGCAATGGGAATAAGGCTAGGAACACCGGCCGCAACAGGAATTGGAACCCTCAAAAGGTCCAATATGCTAAGCCTCCCGCTAAGAATGACTCTGGAAACCTGTTTTTCTACTTCAAATGTGGGAATCCAAATAATATGGCACACAAGTGCAGAAACCAACAAGTGGATCATAATACACAAGCCAACATGATTGAGGAGCCACTTGTGGTAGTGTTAATTGAGGTTACTATGGTTGGAGGAAGTGAAGTGTGGTGGGTAGATACTGGTGCCTCCCGCCATGTCTCTATGATCGTGCTATGTTCAAAACATACACGAATGCTGATAACAAAAAAGTGTTGTTGGGAGATTCTCACACCACTATTGTTGCTGGAACTGGTGATGTGGAGCTGAAGTTTACATCTGGTAAGACTCTGATTCTCAAAGATGTGATGCACACTCCATAATGAGGAAGAATTTAGTTTATGGTTTTCTTCTTAATAAGGTTGGTTTTACCGAGACCATAGGAGCAAACTTGTATACTCTTACTAGGAATGGGGTAGGGAAGGGGTACGCCACTGATGACATGTTTAAATTAAATGTTGATGTTTTGATGAATAAAATTTCTGTTTCAGTTTACATGCTGTGTAATTTTAATATTTGGCATTATAGGCTTTGTCATATTAATAAACGTGCTATTTCGAATTTGTAATTCCTAAGTTATCTAAAAATGATTTTGAAAATTTTGAATTATGCAGTCAAACTAAAATAACTAAAAAACCACATAAATCAGTAGTACGAGAATCTGAGCCTTTAGATTTGATACACTCTGATATATGTGAATTAGATGGAACGTTAACCAGAAATGGTAAACGATATTTTATAACTTTTATAGATGACTGCTCTGATTTCACTTATGTATATCTGATGAAAAATAAAAGTGAAGCACTTGACTTGTTTAAGCTGTTTGTGACTGAAATTGAAAATCAATTTAATAAGAAAATAAAGAAACCCTGAAGTGATAGATGCACTGAGTATGATTCTAGCATGTCTATTATTTTTTATAAATTAAATGACATTATTCATGAAACAACTGCACCATATTCACCTGAAATGAATGGTAAAGCTGAAAGAAAGAATATAACTTTAACTGAATTAGTAGTTGTTATTATGTTAAGTTCTGGTGCAACACCCTCTTGGTGGGGTGAAATTTTATTGATTGTTTGCCATGTGCTAAGTAGAGTACCCAATGCTAAAAGAAAAATATCCCCATATGAAATCATTAAGAGTATATAACTAAACTTGTCTTATTTGAGAACTTGGGTTGTCCGGATACTAGACCCCAAGAGAGTTAAACTCGCTAGTAGAGCTTATGAATGTGTATTCATTGGGTATGCTATGAACAACAAGACTTACAGGTTTTATGACCTTAACGCCAAAATGATCATTGAGTCTAATGATGCTGACTTCAAGCAAAAGAAATTCCCTTTTAAATTGAGGCATAGTGGGGACACATCAAATAATCACATACTTGTGATTAGAGATTGTAATGATGAGTTAGAAATAGAACCTAGAAATTGAAAAAACTCACAAGTCCCACATTGGAAGAATTTGGAAAAATTCACTAGTTCCACATTGGAAGATTTTGAAAAAAATCTCACAAGTCCCACATAGGACGATGCAAGAGTTTTGACAAAATATCATGCTATAAATAGAAGCCTCCTCCCTTATATTTTCTTGCACCAAAGTTGAGTACGCTTTTACTTAACTTTTTGGTTCTCCCTCATATTTTCCGTCGACGCATTTCCGGAAAACTTCGCCCCCTTTATTTCCGTGGCACTAAGAATTGGCACAAACAGCTATATTGTGGGAAGTTCGGAAACTGACACTAGTAGTCAGATTGTGGGAAAAGAATTGACTATAGTAGCCAAATTGTGGGAATTTCGAGAATTGGCACCGATAGTCAGATTGTTGGAATAGAATTAGCACTGGTAGCCATACTGTGGGAATTTCGAGAATTGGCACTGATAGCCATATTGTGGTGGGTGTATTCAAGATCGATTTTTACAGTGCAGTAAGAACTCGATAATAGAGAACTGAGCTGTTTTATCCTGGGGACGGCGTGGTTGATAATATTCTTGCACATTTTGGGCAGTGCCACGAGACGTCTTAAAGAGAGCGACCTGGTCGTGACTCAGCCAGTAAGTATTATTTCGTAAAATATTTCGTAAGTCTTAAAGAGAGCCACGAAACAGTAAGTATTATTTCGAAAGTCTTAAAGAGAGCCACGAAACGGTAACAACAACTGCAAATCTCACGCCAAGAATCTGAGTACACACTCACAACAAACTCACACCTTAAAAGGACACATCTTCTAATTACATCTCTTATCTTTTCCACCACACCCTATGATAAAATATTTACCGCAATTTTGACAAAGTATGAAGAATGAAACTATGGCTACATTGCAGAATATAATTTGACACTTCTATTCTTGCAATCCATATGATCTTTCACTATGAATAACATAATATGCTCAAGTGTTTAATAATAAGAAAACTTAGAATGAAATACTTCATAACAACTCATAAAATTTCTAAAAGTTTAGGTCAGTTTCTTGCACAAAGTGTTCAGAGAATTGTGAAAGTTATGTGTGAAAGTACAAACAAATTGGAGTGTCTTAGTGCCTTTAAATAAGCTTTTAGTCAGCCATCATACCCCTAAGTGAAGGTAAAAGACATTTGGAATGACATCCATTTGTTTGTGAAACCTATTCAGTTTGAATTTGAAAATCAAGTGTAACAACACTCAGTAACCATTTACTCTACTGGGTAACAGATTTCCCAAACATTCTCTCCAAATGAATAATCAGATACTCCCGATGAGTAATCGATTACTCTATGTTAAAAATGCAGGGTAACCTGTTAGCCAGTTTGGGTAACATGTTACTTAGTACAAGTAATCTATTACTTAGTACAAGAAACCTTTACTTAGTACAAGTAACCTATTACTTAGTCCCAATAACCTGATACACAGTTTAAGTAATATGTTACTCTGGTTTAGTAACTTATTACTTATATTTTTTAAAATTAAGTTCATATTGGTTCTAAGTTTAAATATGTTTAAAAAAGGTTTTATTAACTTAAGCATATGGTTAAACATAATAGAAGACTTTAGGAAAGAAGTACCTCTCTTAGAAGACTCTAATATATATTGATCTTGATAGAATTTCTTCTAAGTCTTTAATGTCTTCTGTCTTTTTCTCTTTTTGCTGATTTTAGTGTGTTCATTAGACCTGAAAAAATGGGTCGGGTATAGCGGGCCATCCCGCCAAAGCCCAAAAAGGTATAGGGCTTAGGTACTAAATTTTGAGCATTTTACTTAAACCGGGCTTTTTAGCCCGGCCTGATCGGGCCACAATAAATTTGGGCTCTGGCCGGGCTTACCCGTCCGGGTTCGGGCCAATGAACAACTTTGATGTTTTGGAGTTTTGGATAAGATGATATCCAATTAGCTTATTGTGGTTGATTACTCATATTTTCCTCCCATATCCTTTGGCTTTCCAATTTCTCATCCTATCATAATTCTAAAAATCTAAATGTTTGCAATGCCTCAAATTCTCAACCTCCCACCCATTAAACATCTCACAACCTAACACTACCACTCAACATCTCAACAACATCAGTCACCAACCTCCCTTCCTCACTGCCCAAGTACTAAATATTTGCCTTTTACTTTAGTTGCTTATAATACCACAGAATTGCCTACTCTGTTTTTTTTGGAATTTATGTGTTATTGAAACTTGTTTATGTTCTATGATAATGGTGAATGGGAAAACGGAAAAAAGTATTTTACAAAACAACGGTGGCGTTTCATGTGACGACCCGATTTTCTACCCTTGAAAATTTTTCATTCATTTTAATCATTTTGCATGAATTTTCCTACACTTACTATCATACTTTCAAATTCCATAATCACCTACACTTGATTTGACAGAAAAACATAATTCATATTCGTAATGTCTCACGGATAATGAGACCCCATAAGTATAGTTCTCCGAAATAACCATACACCCAGTTACAAATATTCGACTAATGGTTAGCTATGATTACAATCATTTAAATCCACAAGTAGTCATTTAGAATACGAAACATAAATAGTGAATCCGAAGTCTAAAGCTCCTAAAGCTCCCGACCTAGCATACTCCATTCATCTATTTACCTGCAATGGGATTATCAATGACAAAAGTACAAAACACACAAAGGAGTAAGTCGTTAATTCAATAAACGTCATTATAAGATAATCCACATTAGAAAAAGGGGTTAGTAAACCATTTGTTTTATAAATTCATTTTGTGCTACATTACTTGAGCCAAAGTTTTGCTACATAGCTTGAGCCAAAGCGTTGCTACATAACTTGAGCCAAAATATTGCTACATAACTTGAGCCAAAGTTTTGCTACATAACTTGAGCCGAAGTATTGCTACATAGCTTGAGCCAAAACATTGCTACATAACTTGAGCCAAAGTATTGCTACATAGCTTGAGCCAAAGCATTTCTATATAACTTGAGCCAAAGTATTGCTTCATAACTTGAGCCAAAGTATTGCTTCATAACTTGAGCCAAAGTGTTGCTACATAGCTTGAGCCAAAGCATTGCTACATAACTTGAGCCAAAGTATTGCTTCATAACTTGAGCCAAAGTGTTGCTACATAGCTTGAGCCAAAGTATTGCTACATAACTTGAGCCAAAGTATTGCTACATAGCTTGAGCCAAAGCATTGCTACATAACTTGAGCCAAAGTCGCTAACCATTCATGGTCGGCTAAAAATATATTTTCTTTCCATCGAATTCACCATCAATCATTCCCTGTAAATCCACGCCATCTTTAGTATAAACACACCCATATATGTTTATGCTAAACACATGATTTACAATATAATTATGGCATAACCCGTAAACACACATTTTCCTTTTCCGTAAATCTACGCCTTCTTTAATATAAACACACTCATATATGTTTATATTAAATGCGTAATGTACAACTTAGTCTTTGCATAACCAGAACATACACATTTTCTATTTCAAATGCAAAATTAAAGACTTATCCTTACCTTGGTGAGTATTGGGGTTCGGTTCTTGGCAACTTCTCGAGTTCTACCGACACCACCTCCAACCTTAGGATCTCTTCTCATCCCACCACATAACACAATGTTAGTCATTTATTCTAAATATCACATAAACAACTTATATTGCATCATTTAATCATACAAAATATTCATCATCAATATTCAACCATCTAAAACATGCATAACATCTAATATTTCAATATTTTGGGGTAAACTCATCTTCTACCTCTAGCATTTTACTCATTCTCTTCTTTTACCACATTTTCACTTTTAGGGTTTTTGGGGTTTTCATGAATCAACCCACAACCCTTTCCATTCTTGAGATACTATCTCTAAACCAAGAGTTTACAATATAAAAACAACATTAAACGAACCATAACTCTAAAGAAAGAGTTTCCATGGTTTCTCATGTTTTGAAAATAAATCCAACATACCCAAAACAAGTTAGAGAGGAAGAAGAAGAGTTAGTAACAAGATGTTTACCTCTTCTCAAGCTCCAAGATGAGTCCTAAGGCTCCTTGCTCTTGAAAAGCTCTCCTCTCTCTCTTCTCTTCGAAGTTCTAACCCTAAAATGTGTTTTGGGTTACTATTTTATAGACACTGCGATAAGTGTAATCGATTACAAGTATAGTGTAATCGATTACACTGTGTAAATTATAGAGGCATCGTCGCTATGTAATCGATTACCAACATGGTGTAATCGATTACATTAATACGATGTAATCGATTACCAGAAGTGTGTAATCGATTACATTAATACTATGTAATCGATTACCAACATGGTGTAATCGATTACATTGTGTCAGATGTACATATCTGATGCTTTTAATCATCATGTAATCGATTACCAGGAGTGTGTAATCGATTACACTGTGTCAGATGCACAGGTCTGATTAGTTTATCAGCATGTAATCGATTACCAGGAGTGTGTAATCGATTACACTGTGTCAGATGCACAGGTCTGATTAGTTTATCAGCATGTAATCGATTACCAGCAGTGTGTAATCGATTACACTGTGTCAACAGCCCAAAATTGCTATTTCTCGCCCAGGCGAGAATCCTCCAGTATAGTCCAGGATTTCACCCTCCCAGGTGATCATTTTTTCGCTCAGGCGAGAATCTCTCGATCAAGCGAGGCTTCCAGGACTGATACTATAATTTTAAAGATTAAAATTTGGGGTGTTATATTTCAGACCTCAGAGTTCAGACAATGTCACCACCATGAAAAATACATTAGGAATACATAATGGCAGTAGAAGTAGAATTTAATCCTATTCTTAGAAGCAAAACCTAATCACTTAATTATAATATTGATAAATAGGAATGATTTGAGTTATGCATAAAGATATACCAACTCTCAATTGTGTGTTCAACTAATTCAGATTTCCCACATTGGGTCTATGCTCTACTAAAGTCTTCTTCTATTGCAAACACATCAGTGGCTACATTCACACAATTTTTGCAACATGTTCAAGGATTTGCACTAAGATTAGGTAATATATTTTGCAGTTGTTCATTTTGTACTACTAATTTGTTGCTTCATCCTTAGAGGTTCGCATATTATGGATTATAGTGTTGGTGACTATGAGATATTAGAAACCTCTATCGAAGTTAAACAAAATACTAATGGAAATGTACAAGAGAAAGAGAGTACAAATGCTTCTCAATCAGAACAAAAAGGGCGTATACCTGTAACATCTCAACCAGAACCAAAAAGTGGTAAGGCCTATGCTCAGATGCATGGAGGTACTTTGAAAATGTTGGTATTGTAGATGGAAAAGAAAAGGCTAGGTGTCTAGGGCGTAAAAAATTATTGAGTTGTTCAACTAGGAATGGAACTTCACATTTAATCCGTCATGTTGACAATTACAATAAGACCGTTAAAAAAATAATGATATAGGTGTTATGGTACTTGATGGTGGTGGAGGGGGGTTGAAAAAGAGAAAATTTGTTCCTAAGGTTAATCGTGAGATGATATCTGAATTGATTATTTCACATGGTATTCCATTTAATATTTTTGAGTGGAGGGTATTTAGAAAATACCAATTTTTTTGAATGATGATTGTAGATTCATTACTAGAAATACTGCTAAAAGTGATGTGATGAAGCTATATGATATTGATAAATTGAAGTTAAAATCACAATTACTTGAAATTCCTGGTAGAATATGTGTGACTTCTGATTGTTGGACTGCATGCATGAATCATGGTTTCATTTCTTTGACTGCTCATTATGTTGATACTGAATGGAAATTAAATAGTAAGATTCTTGCGCTTGCTCATATGAAACCTCCACATACCGGGAAAGAATTAGCATTGAAAGTGATGGAATTTTTAAGAGATTGGGGAATTGAAAAGAAATTTTTTCCCTCACTTTATGTAAAGACCCAAATTCTACCATTGAATTTTTTTTCTCCTTATTTTAATCCATTCACCTGCATTTTTCCTATAACTTGGAATAAAAAATCCAACAACTTTATATTAATTCCGCTTTCCAGTTTATGATCATTCTATAACGTAATATTCATACACACATTCATTTAGCAGAAAAACATATTTCATACTAATGTCTCCTGGTAACTACAACATACAACTAGCTATGGGTTTCCAAAATACCCATAGCTACAAATATCCAGTGTTACAATGCTCAGAGTTACAATTATCCAAAATAGCATTTGGTCAGTCATAATAAAAATAGGACAAAATAAAGGAATCCAGGTTTTAAGCTCCCAAGGCATCAAACCAAGCATCCTCAATTAACTTGTTTACCTGTAATGGGATTATCAAATGACAACACACAAAAACATACAAAGGAGTAAGTCATTTAATTCAATAAACATCATTTGATATCATCCACATTATAAACGGAGTTAGATAAACAATTTAAGCATTCTAACATAAAGTCATTACATTTCATTTTATCTCTTACTACTTCATACGACCATTCTTACTTTCACATACTTCCAGGTCAAACATTGTTATCCTCTTCTTCATTCCTGTTTTACATAACCATTTCCCACTTACAAGTACTTTCACAATACCATATAGGGAAAGGCATTCAATCCAATACCACTTGGGCAAGACATTCAATTCAATAACACTTGGGCAAGATATTCAATTCAATACCACTTGGGTAAGACATTCAATTCAATACCACTTGGGAAAGACATTCAATTCAATACCACTTGGGCAAGACATTCAATTCAATACCACTTGGGCAAGTCATTCAATTCAATGCCACTTGGGAAAGACATTCAATTCAATCCCACTTGGGCAAGACATTCAATTCAATACCACTTGGGCAAGTCATTCAATTCAATACCACTTGGGCAAGACATTCAATTCAATACCACTTGGGCAAGACATTCAATTCAATACCACTAGGGCAAGACATTCAATTCAATACCACTTGGGTAAGTCATTCAATTCAATACCACTTGGGCAAGAAATTCAATTCCTTGATACATTCCACATCATATTCCTTTCGAATCAACCACATATAATCACATATCTCATATTTCATATCTCGGAATAAAATGCTTATCCTTACCTTGGTGAGTGTTGGGTTTGGTCTTTGGTAACTTTGCAAGTTCCTCCGACACCGCCTCCAACCTTAGGATCTTTCTTCATCCCCACCAAACAACAAAAAAAGTCAGTAATTTATTCTCAACAACATATAAACGTCTCATAGTTCATTTGCAAACATACATGATATTCACATATTTCCAATGTTTCCCAAAACCACTTTCATTAGAAGTTTCGAACATTAAAACATACATATTCATCTTCTATTTTGTATTAGAACACAAACTTATCTTCTCCATCTACCATTTTACCCATTTTCCTCTTTTACCACATTTTCATTTTGGGGGTTTTGGGGTTTTCATGAATCAACCCACAAACCTTCTCCATTCTTTGAATACTAACTCTAAATCAAGAGTTTACAGGAGAGAAACTAAATAAAACGAGCTACAACTCAAGGAAGAGTTTCCATGGTTTCTCACATTTTAAGAAGAGATTCCATACATCCAAAACGAGTTTGAAAGGGAGAAAGAAAGTTAGAATCAAGATATTTACCTCTTCTCAAGCTTCTAATGGCTTCCCGCGAATCCTTGCACCCAAAATCACCTCCTTCCCTCTTCTCTCTTAAGTTCTAACCCTAAAAGTGTTTGAGGGTTTCTATTTTAAAGTTTCAGCGTCGGGTTCTCGCTCAAGCGAGAAAATCCCGCCCATTTTAAAAACTCAGATTTGGCTCTCTCGCTCAAGCGATGATCATTCAGTATCCAGCCTCTCTCCCTCGTTCAGTTCCTTTTGATCAAACAGATACTTCAAACTCTTGTGGTCGCTGTACACCTCAAACCTTACGCTATAAAGATGATGTCTCCAGATTTTCAAGGCCAAGACCACTACAGCTAATTCCAGATCATGTGTAGGGTAGTTTTGCTCATGCGTTCTCAACTGTCGTGAAGCATAAGCAACAACTTTCCCTTCCTGCATCAACACACAACCTAAACCTTGCTTAGAAGCATCGCAATACACACTGAAATCACGATCAGTACAAGGAAGAACCAACGTTGGTGCCGTAGTCAACCTCCCCTTCAATTCTTGAAAATTTTCTTCACAACGGATTGTCCCCACATACGATTTTCCTTTTCTGGTAAGCTTGGTTAGCGGTAATGCCAACTTTGAAAACCCCTCTATGAACTTTCTGTAATAACCATCCAAACCCAGAAAACTCCTTATCTTAGTAACTAACTTCGGTACCGCCCACTCCATCACTGCCTCGACCTTAGAAGGGTCTACTGCCACCCCTTCCTGGGATATCACATGTCCAAGGAAGTTCACTTATTCAAACCAGAAATCACATTTAGACAATTTCGCATACAACTGATTACTTTTCAGAATATCCTAGACCACTCTTAGATGCTTCGCATGTTCCTCCCGACTCTTGGAATAAACCAGAATGTCATCAATAAATACAACTACGAACGAATCCAAATACAGATGGAAAATCCGATTCATGTAGTCTGTAAAGATTGCTGGAGCATTCGTCACACCAAAAGGCATCACCAAATACTCAAAATGGCCATACCTCGTCCTAAAAGCAGTTTTAGGAATATCTTCCGACTTAACTCGAAGTTGGTGATAACCCGACCGAAGGTCAATCTATGAAAACACAACAGCTCCCCTCAATTGATCCATCAAGTCATCAATTCTGGGCAACGAATATTTGTTTTTGATAGTGACATTGTTCAATTGTCGGTAATCCGTGCACAACCTCATACTCCCATCTTTCTTCTTAACCAACAAAATTGGTGCACCCCACGGTGAGACACTAGGGCGAATGAACTTCTTCGCCAACAAATCATCAACGTGCATTTTCAACTCAGCCAGTTCTAACGGTGCCATCCTATAAGGAGCTATAGAGATGGGTCCCGTTCCAGGTACAAAGTCAATAAAGAATTCAACTTCTCTGACTGGAGGCAATTCTGGAATATCACCAGGAAATACCTTAGGGAACTCACGAATTATCGGAATACCTTAGGGAACTCACGGATTATCGGAATACTATCAATGATGGGTTTCTCAATACCCTCCAGTGATGCCAACAACACAAACACTGATCCCCATTCCTTAAGGGAAGTCCTGACTCCCTTAGCCGACACTGGCTCTATACAACTAGTCTGGTTGGAAATCTCACACAGATCTCCAAACACCACAGTCTTATCAACATAATTAAGCATAACATGATTTGCTGACAACCAGTCCATTCCTAGAATTAAATCTAACTAGGACAGTGGTAAGCAGATTAAATCCACGGTAAATGTCCTACCGTTTACCACTACCGGACATATAGACACAAACGTCGATACCACCACCGGCACACTAGTTGGGGTGGATACGAACAAGTCGAAAGGCAACGACTCTGTTCGCAATTTCAGTCGGTCTACACATTCAACAAATACAAAGGAGTGTGTCGCTACCGAATCAAACAACACTAAAAGATGAATACCTGCCACCATACAATTTCCTTGGATCATACCATCGACATCTGATACCTCTCACCACTCATGGTAAACACCTTACCGGTGGATCGAGGTCGTTTAGCCCTCACATCATTCACACTCTTCCGTAACTTAGGACAATACCTCTTAACATGTCCTTATCCTCCACAATGGAAGCATCCATTTCTCGGTCCGTGGCAAATATTGTCATAGTGTCCCTGACCACATTTGTTGCACATAGGATAGGAGTTTGACCCCCCGGTAGCAGTAGTGGTGGTTGGCCTTTCGGAACCACGAGTGCGATGGTTGCTAGGTGGACCATAAGGTCGTCGGTCTTCAACCATTTTCTCCTTACCCCTTCCTTGCACAAAGTTGAGCTGAGGCCCATAGTTCCGAGGAGGGTTCACCTTACCAGCAGCAGTGTCCCTCACTCGCACACTATCCTCTTACATTCTATACTTATTCACCAGTGTAGGGAAATCAGAAATCTCTTGGTGGCCAAACATCAACTTCAGCTCAGGCTTCAGACCCGTCTCAAACTTGACACATTTGGACCTCCCGTCCACTTCAAATTCGGCATATGGACAATACCGGGCCAATTCCTCGAATTTGGCCGCATATTCTCCCACAGTCAAATCCCCTTGCTCTAACCGCAAGAATTCCATCTCCTTCTTCCTCTTCAAATTTGCAGGAAAGTATTTATGGAAGAATTTGCTCTTGAAGGACTCCCAGGTAATGATCTGTCCCTCAGCCTCCATCTGTCTCCGGACCATCTCCCACTAGTTTTCAGCCTCCGTGACTAACATATAGGCTGCATATGCCAATTTTTGAGCATCAGAACAACTCATGGCCCTGAAGATTCTCTCCAATCCTTGGACCCACTCAATGGAAGCATCAGGAGCGAACCCACCTTGGAACTGACTAGGGTTCCTCCTACAGAATTCATCCAGACCTCGGTACTTTTCCGATCGTGGTGGAACCAAGGGTTGCGAACTCGGACTTGGTGCTGCGTTTTGTTTTAAAGTTTGCAAATTCTCGTTCACATATTGTAATGCAGCTTCCATCTGAGCCAAGAGGTCATTTGGAACATTCTGACAAGCTGTTCTTCCTCTTCCAGCCATGTGTACCTGTACTCATTCACTTGTCAGCACATCAAAATTTTAACCAGACTAGAATCAGAACATCACACAACAGTTTGTATAAACTACTTAATTCAATGACATAAAGTCACGAAGAAGCACGTAAGGCCATACCCTAGGCCACATAATTAATTATGCTCTGATACCATATTGTAAAAACCCAAATTCTACCCTTAATTTTTTTCCTTATTTTAATCCATTCACCTACATTTTTCCTCTAACTTGGAATCACAAATCCAACAACTTTATATTAATCCCGCTTTCCAGTTTATGATCATTCTATAACGTAATATCCATACACACGTTCATTTAGAAGAAAAACATAATTCATATTAATGTCTCCCGGTAACTACAGCATACAACTAGCTATGGGTTTCCAAAATACCTATAGCTACAAATATCCAGTGTTACAATGCTCATAGTTACAATTATCCAAAATAGCATTTAGTCAGTCATAATACAAAAAGGGCAAAATAAAGGAATCCATGTTTTAAGCTCCAAAGACATCAGACCAAACGTCCTCAATTAACCTGTTTACCTGTAATGGGATTACCAAATGACAACACACAAAAACATACAAAGGAGTAAGTCATTTAATTCAATAAATATCATTTGATATAATCCACATTATAAATGGAGTTAGATAAACAATTTAAGCATTCTAACATAAAGTCATTACATTTCATTTTATCTCTTACTACCTCATACGACCATTCTTACTTTCACATGCTTCCATGTCAAACATTGTTATCCTCTTCTTCATTCCTGTTTTACATAACCATTTCCCACTTACAAGTACTTTCACAATACCATATAGGGAAAAACATTCAATCCAATACCACTTGGGCAATACATTTAATTCAATACCACTTGGGCAATACATTCAATTCAATGCCACTTGGGCAAGACATTCAATTCAATACCATTTGGGAAAGTCATTCAATTCAATACCATTTGGGAAAGTCATTCAATTCAATACCACTTGGGCAAGACATTCAATTCAATACCACTTGGGAAAGACATTCAATTCAATACCACTTGGGCAAGTCATTCAATTCAATACCACTTAGGCAAGTCATTCAATTCAATACCACTTGGGCAAGAAATTCAATTCCTTGATACATTCCACATCATATTCCTTTCGAATCAACCACATATAACAGCATATCTCATATTTCATATCTCGGAATAAAATGCTTATACTTACCTTCGTGAGTGTTGGGTTTGGTCTTTGGTAACTTTGCAAGTTCCTCCGACACCGCCTCCAACCTTAGGATTTTTCCTCATCCCCACCAAACAACAACAAAAGTAAGTAATTTATTCTCAACAACATATAAACATCTCATAGTTCATTTGCAAACATACATGATATTCACATATTTTCAATGTTTCCCAAAACCACTTTCATTAGAAGTTTCCAACATTAAGACATACATATTGATATTCTATTTTGGATTAGAACACAAACTCATCGTCTTCATCTACCATTTTACCCATTTTCCTCTTTTACCACATTTTCATTTTGGGGGTTTTGGGGTTTTCATGAATCAACCCACAAACCTTCTCCATTCTTTGAATACCAACTCTAAACCAAGAGTTTACAAGAGAGAAACTAAATAAAACGAAATACAACTCAAAATGAAGAGTTTCCATGGTTTCTCACATTTTGAGAAGAGATCCCATACAGCCAAAACGAGTTTGAAAGGGAGAAAGAGAGTTAGAATCAAGAGATTTACCTCTTCTCAAGCTTCTAATGGCTTCCCACAAATCCTTGCTCCCAAAATCACCTCCTTCTCTCTTCTCTCTCAAGTTCTAGCCCTAAAAGTGTTTGAGGGTTTCTATTTTAAAGTTTCAGTGTCGGTTTCTCGCTCAAGCGAGAAAATCCCACCCATTTTAAAAAATCAGATCTGGCTCTCTCGCTCAAGCGAGGATCCTTCAGTATCCAGCCTCTCTCCCTCGCCCAGGCGAGCCACATCTCGTCCAGGCGAGAATCCCAGGAAATCCTGGGAGCAAATACTGAGCCTCTCACTTGGGCGAGGCCCTCTCGCTTAAGCGAGAAACACCCAATATACCCCAGAATTTCTAGAATTTTCACCACACTAAGGAAAATAAAATTACGGTGTTACACTTTAGATAACACTACCTCAAATGACAATATGCATAATCATATGAAAGAACATTTAGGATTGTCAAAAAATTTGTTGCTTAATGGAGATTTCTTTCATGTAAGATGTTGTGCTCATATCTTGAACCTCATTGTTCAAGATGGTTTGATGGTTGCTAGCGATGCATTGCAAAAAATAAGACAAAGTGTGAAATATATTAAAGTTTGTGAAAGTAGAACAAGACAATTTTTTGCTTGTGTTGCATTGGTTGGTGGGATTGATACATCAATTGGGTTGAGATCTGATTGTGTCACTAGATGGAACTCTACTTTTATAATGCTTGAGAGCGCAATTAATTATCGACGTGCCTTCACTAGTTTTAGTTTGCATGATACAAATTATATTTGGTGTCCATCAGAAGATGAGTGGAGTAGAGCTGAAATAATATGTGACTTTTTGAGACCATTCCACAATATTACAAAGTTGATATCTGGTTCTTCTTACCCCACATCAAATTTTTATTTGGGGGAAATATGGACTATAGAGTGTCTTTTGAACTCTATATTGACAAATGAAGATTTGGTGATTCAACAAATGGCTCGCAATATGAAAGCCAAATTTGAAAAGTATTGGAGTGAATATACTATGATATTGACATTTGGTGCTATTATTGATCCATGTAAAAAATTTGATTTTATGCAATTTTTATATGAAGAAGTTGATCCATTTTATGTGGAGAAAGTAAACCAAATCAAAATGAATTTGTATAGAATTTATGATGAGTATGTCAACAAGGATGATCAATCCAATGAAAGCCTTTGACAAGTGCAAGGTTCATCTTCATTGGGAGGAGGAAAAAGAAATATGTTTCAAGTACCCTTATACCAAGTCTGTGTAAGTTAATTTTATAAAAAATTTCTATAACTATTTCATTTTCCATTCTTCATATGCATGTATAGTTTAATAAATTTGGTTATTTATTTTATAGTTTGAACAACATAAGAACACAAAGAGAACGACATATTGTGGGAAAAGTGAACTTGATATTTATTTAAAAGCATATCCAGAACAAATTCAATAAAATGTGTGTTTTGATGTTTTATCTTATTGGAAAGATTGAAGTCGTGCATATCCTACTCTTTCAAAGATGGCTTGTGATGTATTAAGCATTCCAACAACTACAGTTGCGTCGGAATCTGCTTTTAGCATTGGTGCTCGAGTTTTGAACAAGTATAGAAGTTCTTTAAGTGATTAAACAATTCAAGCTTTCTTACGTAGTTGATTACATGGTTTTGTCGGTAAGTTTTTTTAAGTTCTAGTTTTCATATACACTTTAAAATAATCATTCAATTTTACTAACATAATTAATTTTTATTGTAGAATATGACAATGAAGAAGATGATGACGAGCGAGATGCCATTGATATTGAAGATATAAAAATTTCTCATGGGGGTTTAGAATCAATTGTTCAATCTAATGAATGAAAATGAGAATGTTGATTTTGTTGAATGTATGTGTTTTCCATTTTTCTAGTTCTTTGTGTTACTATGAATTTAATATAAGTGTATTGATTTAATATTTGGATAATTATACTATTATGATTTAGCAATATAAAACCTTTAAAGCATTTAAGTAGAATATACAACAAAAAAGGTCACAATTGTTTACTTTATTATATTTTTGTGTGTAAATACTAAATAGGTTGTAAAATATTATTTAAATTTTTAAATATAAAATAATTCGGGCCGGTCCGCTACAGCCCGCAGCACGTTTTGGACGGGTTTGGGCATCAGTTTTAGTAACATAAAATATAACCAAGATTTTTAGCCTGACCCGTTTTAGCCCGAACCCGTCCGGGTAGCCCGTTTTGACAGGTCTAGTGTTCATGAAAATTGTGTCAAGGTTAAGAGTAATATCTTCTTCACATAATAACATGCAAAAAAACGTGGACAACAAACCTGATGATTTGACTTTTAATTTATGCAAGAAACCACTATATATCAAGACATATTATCCAAATCTCAAGAAGAACCCCTCAAGGAAGATTCCCTACAAGAAATAGGGAATGGTGGCTACTTACGAATATGAAAGCTCAACTGAACCTGGGGAAGATAAGCTAGAAGCAAACCTTTTTTATGACCTACATTATATTGATGGGAGAATCGAGAGAGGAATTAAATGAATGGCTAGAAATGTGGAGACAAGATTTAGAAGGACATGAATTTTATATAAAAGTCGAAATAAGACAAAATATATGAAGTGTGAGTTTAGCATGTGACAAACAAAACCTACTATAGAGGTAATGACTCGGAATCATCATATTATACCACAAGTTACTAGATTTAGGTATTTTATGTCAATCATACAAGATTATGAGAAAATAACAGAGATATGAACCATATGATTCAAGTAGTTTAGATGAAATGATAGAGTGCTTTAGGTTTCATATATGATAAAAAAAAGTTGTAACTCAAGCATAAGGAGACGTTTTACACAAAACTATTAGACGCACAATATTATATGGAACTGAATGTTGAACAATAAAATGTCAACAAGAGAATAGATTCATGTAAAGAATGTTATTTTTATAAGTAGACACACTAGACAATATAGAATTAGGAATGAATGTATTAAGGAGAATGTTAGAGTAACTTCTATTGTAGAAAATATGGTGAAATTGCGCCTTAGGTTGTATGGACATGTGTGGAGGAGACCAATAGAAGCCATTAATTATCTCACACTGGGGTAGTTTTTGGATGAGTCCCAATTTTCTCGGATTGAAAAGTCTCATGAAGCCCAAAACTGGCACAAACTTACATAAGGGTGTTCAAGAAAAAAACAAGAAATACAAAAAAAAAATGAAAGAAATTGCTAGGTTGAAAACTGATAAGGGAGACCTAAGAAAAGGAGAGTGGTACTAAGTTGAAAACGTGAAAAAGTGATTTAGTATCATTACAGAAAGAGAGAATTCCCCACAAATACCTACATCAAGTACTATGGGAAAAAATCAGGGAAAGTTAAATGAATACCCTTATGCAAATGTCCTTTATAGTTTAAGCAAATTGGGGAAATCAAATTATTTCATCCGAAGGAAAACGAGCAATCACACTTCCGTCTCCTAAGGGCGAAGTTCCAAACAACCTGTATCGGGGCAACATTGTTGGGATTAATTTTTATTCTCAATATAACATTGCGACATCAAGCCATTTGAAGATCATCCCGATCAGCACTAGGTTAAAAAAAATGGGTTCACATTTCAGTCAAGCTCAATAAAAGGAGACAACTCATGCATGACATCATGACAAGCATCAACACATAACATACTCTCCAACACTCACTTATTACTTTACATTCATCAAAATCAAAACTTTCCGGGTCCTACACCTCAACGTGAATTTAAACTTTCCAGGTCTTGCACCTCGATGTGAAATCAAAACTTCTCGGGTCATGAACCTCGACGTGAGATCTAAACTTTTTGGGTCCCATACATCGATGTGATATTTAAACTTTACGGGTCTTGGACCTCGACATGAAATTTAAACTTTCTGGATCATGTACCTCGACATGAGATCTAAACTTTCCGGGTCCTGTACCCTGACGTTAGATCTAATATTTTTGGGTCCTATACCTCGATGTGAGATTTAAAATTTCTATGTCCTTTACCTCGAGGTGATATTTAAACTCTTTGAATCCTGTACCTCGACGTGAAATTTAATCTTTTCGAATTTTGTTTCTCAATGTGATATTTAAACTTAGGGTCCTTTATCTGAACGTGAAATTTAAACTTTTCGGGTCATGTACCTCAAAGTGAAATTTATACTTTTTGGGTCTTGTACGTCGACGTGAGATCTAATCTTTCTAGGTCTTATACCTCGATATGAGATCTAAGCTTTATGGGTCATGTATCTTGATGTGAGATCTAAACTTTATGGGTCCTTTACCTTAACGTAAAATTTAATCTTTATGGGTCATGTATCTCGATTTGATATTTAAATATTTCGGGTCCTGTATCTCGACGTGAAAATTAATCTTTTCCACTTCTATACCTCGATGTGATATTTTAACTTTTCGGGTTCTGTACCTCGATGTGATATTTAAACTTTTCGGGTCATGTACCTCAATGTGATATTTAAACTTTTCGGGTCATGTACCACTAGGTAAAATTTAAACTTTTCGGTTCCAGTACCTCGACGTGATATTTAAACTTTTTGGGTCATGTACCTCGATGTGATATTTAAATTTTTCGGGTCCTGTTCCTCAATGTGAAATTTAAACCTTATGGGTCATGTACTAGGATATGATTTTTAAAAATTCTCAGGTCATGTACCTCGACATGAAATTTAAACTCCATGGGTCCTTTACGTCATGTGAAATTTAAAATTTACGGGTCATGTACCTCGACGTGAAACCTAAAACTTTCCGAGTCTTGTACTTCGACATGAAATTTAAGTTTTCCAAGTCCCGTACATCGACATGAAATTTAAGCTTTCTAGGTCATGAACCTTGATGTGCAGTTTTAGCTTTCCGGGTCATGTACCATGACGTGTAATTTGAGTTTTCCAGGCTCCATGATTAGTATAGAATATGTTTTCAGGTTCCAGCAATACATCGACATGCGTTCTTGGTATTCATCCTTGTGTCTCCAAATTTTGGCATTACACCGACCTACATATTTGGTTTCACCTTTTCACCCCAAGTTTTGGCACTACACTGACCTTCGTTCTTGGTATTCATCATAGTGTCTCCTAATTCCGATAGTACACCGACTTGTGTCTTTGGTTTCACCTTTTCAACCCCAAGTTTTGGGAGTATACTGACCTGCGTTCTTTGTATTCATCATAGTGTCTCCAAATTCCGGTAGTACACCGACCTGTGTCATTGGTTTTATCTTTTTCACCCCAAGTTTCGGCACTACACCGACCTGCGTTCTTGGTTAACTACCAATTTCTATCACACGTTTTGAAAGTAAACTCAAATTATTTTTGAAGACAACTCATCTCACATGAGAATAGAAACATCGATATGTGTGCTATCATGTAAGCAACAAGTAAAGAGGGGAAGTTGTGAATGCCTTTTTTTGTCTAGGCCACAAAAGATCCAAAATCTTTTTCTTGCCATGAAGATATATTTATTTATATAATATTTAAAAATTATTTCAAAAAATAAAAATAAAAATAAAAAACAAAAGAAGAAAAACATGGAAAAGTAGAAATATGGAATCCAAATTGGTTTGTAACCAGTTTTGGTGGTAGGGCAGGTGCCCTAGTATTAAGGAATGGTGGTTTCCCCACTATTCTTTAAGTAGAGAGATTCAGGGATTATTCAAAGGGGCCATTCTAAAATTATGAAACAGTGATAGAGAGAAACAAAACACTGAGAAAAGGTTGAATTGCAAAGAAAGTAATTGGGACAGTAAAAAGATAGAAGGAAGTAGGGGTCCATTTGGATCGATTTTTAATCGAAAAATCATCCAATCCAATCACGTAATTAATATGTGGTCCGATCTAGTCTATTTATATTAAGATTTTCGATCCAATCCGGTCCAAATATTATATGTGGATTCGGCTCGGTTTGGATCGATTTTTTTATAAAAATTAAAATAAACAATAGAGCACTAAAGATCAATTCCAGCAATAATTCCAGCAACAATTCTAGCAATAATTCCATGATCCAATCAATCAAAAAACAACAACACAACACAAGAAAGTAAACAACAATATCAACACTAAAGTTGCAACAATAGCAACACTAAAGTAAACTGCAACAATAACAATGGCAACAACAACAACAGTAACACCAACAACAATAGTAACACCAGCAAAAACAGTAACAACATGCAACAACATCAATATGAGCACATGCGACATAGTTTTAAACTATTAGATAGTGTTCATCAATGATTAATAACTATAAAACTTCCAGAAGAATAAAATTATTAATAATGCACCTAATCAGAGAAAACTTCAACCAAGGAAATATCGCTTGATCGCTAACTTCTCGCTCAAGCGAGAGACCGACAGATAAATCTTGGAATTGTCACTTGAGCGCCATCATCTCGCACAGGTGAGATGCAAACTTGGGATTTAGCGATCCTCTCGCTCAGGCGAGATGCAAACAGGGATGTGTCTTGAATCACACCTTTT
This sequence comes from Lupinus albus, assembly GCA_009771035.1. Lineage (NCBI taxonomy): Eukaryota > Viridiplantae > Streptophyta > Magnoliopsida > Fabales > Fabaceae > Lupinus > Lupinus albus. The sequence goes on from CM020011.1 coordinate 6,788,345, forward strand.
TTTCATGAATCATCCACCTTCTCTTTGACAACAAAGAATCTTGCTTTTCCTTTTTTGTTGATTATTTGAATTTGCAATAACACACTAATTAATATACCATATAAAGAGTCAATCATATTTCGTACAAGATTTCCAAATAAAAATTGGTCAATATAATCTTCATCATCACAAATAGAAGGCACTAAAGGGGAGAGTAAAATCCAACACTGGAGAAATAGAATTACCCAATATGAAGAGAGTATCGACTGATGGAAGAGAGTGTGGCAGAGAAGAGAGGATGGAGGAGGAAGTGGCAGAGAAGAAGGGATGGAGGAGGGAGTGGTAGAGAAGAGAGACAATGAGGAATAAGAGTGGGAGTCTAAGACTTAGGGTTATTTGGATTTTGGAAGATACTTTGTTTTAACTTTTAAGAATATCGGCCTGGTCTGGATTCAATGTGTGAAACCGAAAACTGGAACGGACCGATCGATCCTTAAAAAATAAATCCAATAAAATAAATATGATTTTTGCGGTTTCGATCTATTTTGGATCGGTTTGTGGTTTTTTTGTGGACCGATCTTGATCTAAACACCCTTAGAAGGAAGTGCCACCTAGCAATATGATTATTAATAATTTCACCATCCAATTTCCAACGTTAGTATCATAACTAAGCTTTTAATATATTGCTCATTTACACAACCAAAAGTATCGTGGTGTATACTCTTGAGTTTATTGCAGTTGTTCATTTTTTAACCTTAAAAAACAAAAAGTTCGTGTTGTGATTATAAGTGAGGTGTTGTAATTGGTTTATTATTAGTAGGGATGACAAAGATACTCTGACTCGTGAGTACCTGTCCAAATATCCGCACTAAGTACCCGAAAAAATAGCTTATGAGTGGGAATGGGCACTACAACATTTTTAGCCTATGGCAATGCCTCCACCCTCAACGATTTTAAAACCGTGATCTTAAAGTACAATAGCCCACAATTTTATAACCGTTATCAATTCATTGTATTAGACGATAGTGTTAAAATAATTGCTCTAAAACTGTTGCTTAATGTAGTTTAAAACATCTATATTAAAACCATTGCCTATTCATCTTCTTCAATGTTCCTCTGGCTAGAGCAATCAAAAAAAATATAACATCTTCAAACTATTATCCCCATTTCCTCTCACCATTCTCCACTTCTTTCATGGACCTTCACCGCTGTCCTTACGATGGCGATTCAGCTGACCCTCTCCGCCGTCACAAGTCTCCCTCTCTACCTTCTCCGAACTCGCCCTATCCTCTCCCTCATCACCTCCTTCATCTAATGGAATGCAACCCTCGAGCTTTTTAGGTTTTATTTCTCAATGCTAAGAAAACTTCGTCGATGTTAAAGTACAGGAGCTCTTCTAATGGAATTCAAGGTCAATCGATAGAATCCCTGAGATATTTGAATCCCTAAGGGTACTAATCGTATTTTCTCAAACCTATTTTTTGTGATTTTCATCATTGATTCAATTTATCTATGTGTCATGTTTTCTCACTTTGGCTATCTCTCTGTGTAGAAGCTCTTTGCAACGTCAACGAGCTTTTGAAAGCTCCCTTTCCCTAAGGTTACAAGAAGAAGACGACATCAACAACCAGGTTTATTTTCCCCTTACTATTTATTTCTTAAGCATGGATTTGAGAGTCAATGGAAGTGATATTTGGCTAATAAAAGGATATGAGGTTCTTGGTTCTGTGCTTTGCTATATTTCTTCACCTAATTATTCATCACAAGATACAGAGAACCAAAAAATTGTATATTGCCATGATAAAGTGATGAAAATTTGTTGTAATGTACTAAATTATTCATGACAATAGTAGAATAGAATGTTAGTACTGCTATGTCATTTAAATTTTATGTTTAGATTCCAAATCCATTTTACCTATCTCACAGTGTTGAAATAAAAGGTGGTCATTCTGCAAGGTTAGCACTATATTCTGATATTGAAAAAATGGCAACCGCATATCATTTTGTTTCTTCTTTGTTTTGACATGATATTTCAAGTTTTATTTCAGAATCACAAACATGTATTTGAGAGCCAAAGTGCACCACTTTAAAGACTTCAAGAATTACTCAGGAGTCAAAGGCCATGCCTTCAGCTTCCCTTATGTGCTTTGCTAGTCTTATCAAATGTAAAGTCTAGGGGGAATGCCATGTAAGCCTACTGTAAGTATTTTGTTTTGGGTGAATATGCCTACTTGCATATTGAATTTTTAACTAGTAAAAGGGGCATAGATTCTGTTTAGTAGTTAATAGTGATATATGAGAAGAGGGAATTTGTTCGTTTGTGCTTGATATTTTTATTCCTATAATTGTTGTGCTTTTTTGCATGTTCTATGTTGATCTGTCTGTTCTCAAGCTGTCAAATCATACCTCTTCCTTATTGAGCACTTTCATTTTGTGATGATTGGAACTGTGTTTTTGCTTATAACTGCAGTTAGGAGGGATACCTGAAAAAGTGTTGTAGAAATTCTCTTGAAGAAAAGTAGTTAAGAAGAAAGGCTTCTTTCGCATGTTTGTTCACATATAAGTGTAAGTCTTCTCGACATGTCTTGTTTGTAATCCTTACATGTTGCTTCCTAAATAAAAGTTGAAATCCTTTTGATCCCCTCACAAGTATCTTGCTAAACACATTATCAAATATTTATTCTCTCATTGCCATTGACTCATTATATTTCATTATTTTTTGACTTAGGAAAAACTTAAAAATCTTAAACTTGGATATACAGAAGAGATAATGTTGAATTGCATTCCGAGCAAGAAACAATTACCATGACAAGAAACCCAACAACTCTGATGCAAAGGTGAATCAACTACTGGATTCAAGTCTTAGAGTTGACGTTGTTGCAGCTAGTTGATACAGTAATAATGACTCCCAAAAGGGATAGTTCAACTGAATTTTAGTATATCTAAATCCATCAAAACAGACACTAATTCATTGCTTTTCAGTTACTTGATTAGGATATAGATGGATGAGTACCTTAAGGTTTGTAAAATTATAAACAAATATGAATTTTAGTTTAGAGAGTGATGTTGAACCATTTTATATAATTGGGTTGGACCTTTGTATATTACATAGGCAGGGTTAGTTTATGTTTGGGATGCCAAACATAGGCCACGGTTTGGGATAACTATTTTTTTATTAATGTAAACATAGACAACGATTTTATAACTGTTGTATAAACTATCATTGGCAACGGTTTTATAAATGTTCTAAAAAGTATTAAAGGCAACGATTTTAGTAGTTTCTTATAATGACCATGATCAAAAACTATAATCTTTGTAAAGTAAAAAACTGTTGCCTATGTTAATTATAAAGGCAACGACTTTTTGTACACTGTTGCCTTTTGTCAAAAAATCGTTGTCTAAACAAAAGGCAACGCCTCAAACTACCACAATTACAAAATCGTTGCCTATGACAAAGAGAATGGTTTTTCTAAATTTGGCAACGGTTTTTAGTCGTTGCCGTAGGTCAAAAATGTTGTAGTGGGGTATCATGATATCCGCCCCGCGGGTATCCGCATATATATTTTAATTAAATATTTTATAATTAGTTATTACTATTTTAACATTATATTTCTTTATTTTATTATTACCTCATAATAAAATTTAGTAATGAGACTATAATCATAAAATTATCTTATACGTATCATATTATTTAAGTAAATTATTTTTATAGATTAATTATTGTAAACAATATAAAAATATTATTAAAATTGGAAAGTCGTTTGATACCTACTACCCCCACAAGTACCCCAAATAGTGCAGGTATAGGCACGAGTATGCATTACCCGTGGCCGGCCGTGCCCGTTGTCATCCTTAATTGTTGGACGAAAAAAATGTTTAACGAATGATAATAAAACATGTTACGTGTATATAAATCCTACATCTCAAACGCTTCCGTAAGCATTGCTTCAATCTACTCTAATGCAGAAGCAACAATATATCTCCTGTTGGAACTTGAAGGACTTTTGGGTGTGAAATTGAAAAGTCTCACTAAGTCCCACATAGGAATATTTTGAAAAAAATCACCACAAGTCCCACATAGGAGGATGCAAGAGTTTTGACAAAATCTCATGCTATAAATAGAAGCTTCCCCCTTCATATTTTCTTGCACCAAAGTTGAGTACGCTTTTACATAACTTTTTCTTTCTTCCTCATATTTTTCGTCGACGCATTTCAGGCAAACTTCTCCCCATTTCTTTCCGTGACACTAAGAATTGGCACAGACAACCATATTGTGGGAAGTTTGGAAACTGACACTGGTAGTCAGATTGTGCAAAAAGAATTGGCACAGGTAGCCAAATTTCAGGAATTTTGAGAACTGACACTGGTAATCAGATTGTGGGAATAAAATTGGCACTAGTAGCCATACTATGAGAATTTCGAGAACTGACACTAGTAGTCAGATTGTAGGAAAAGAATTTGCACTGATAGCCATACTGTGAGAATTTCGAGAATTGGCATCTGTAGCCATATTGTGGTGGGTGTATTGAAGATCGGTTCTTACAATGCAGTAAGAATTCGATAACAGAGAATTGGGTTGTTTTATCCTAGGGACGCCATGGTTGATAGTTTGCTTGCACATTTTGGGAAGTAACACGAAACGTCTTAAAGAGAGTGATTTGATCGTGAATCAGCGAGTAAGTATTATTTCGTGCCATTTAGAATTGCTGCAAGTTAAGGTAACAACAATTTTAAGACGTTTCCTATTGCAATGACATTCGTAGATAATATTATTGGTCCAAACAGCTTCAACCTGAACAAACCATTTCCATTTGATGGGACTAATTTCAAACGCTGGAAAACTAAGACGAAATTTTTCCTAACTGTGAAAAGGTTGCCCACGTTTGGAAGACTGATGTCCTAGTGGTCCCTGAACAAGATGAAAAAGAGGAAATTGATAAAATTGCTATTGATATAACTCTCTCTAATGAAAATGACTACTTATGTAAGAATTTCATTCTGAATGGGTTGTTTGATGATCTATATGATTACTACATCCCATATAAGTCTGCCAAATTAGTTTTGCATGCACTCAAAAGGAAATATGATAATGAGGAAGTTGGGACTAAGAAATATGATGTTAGCCGCTACCTCAAGTATCAGATGATGAATGATAAATCGGTAGAGTCTTAATTCCACGAGATACAGAAAATTTCTCATGAGATCATTTATGAGGGTATTCCCCTAGATGAGCAATTTCAAGTGGCTGTCATTATTGACAAACTGCCACCTAGTTAGAAGGACTTTAAAAATGTCCTGAGGCACAAGACCAAGGAATTTTCTTTGGAATCTCTGATCACTCGTCTTCGCATTGAAGAAGAGGCTCGTAGACAAGATTAGAAAGATGAGGTGTTGTTTGTCTCAAACAAAAGCACTAAGAAGAAATTCTCAGGTGTGGTTCTGAAGCCTACGGGCAATAACTTTAAGAATCAGAACCGCAATGAGAATAAGGCTAGGAATGTAAGGATCCAAATTATACCCTTGAAATTTTTTTCTTATTTTAATTCAATTCCATGCAATCACTCATAACTCACATTACCAATTTAATATCCTTACTTCAAAATCTTACTTCCCTCCTCAGACTCAATCCATGAATAAATAATGACATACATAATCATTCGACAGAAAAACATAATTCGTATTAATGCAGATTAGTAACTACCGTATACAACTAGCTATGGGTTTCCAAAATACCCATAGCTACACATATCCAGAGTTACACCCTCATGTTAGCTAATATATATCCGTAGTTACAAAATGTTTTAAACTATTAAATATGCACTCATGTACAAAATAGTGCAATAAAATAACTCCAAAATATAAAGCTCCCAAAAATGAGTCCCCCTCATGTCACCTGTTTATCTGCAATGGGATTATCAATGACAAGTATACAAACACAAAAAGGAGTAAGTCGTTAATTCAATAAACATCATTATAAGATAATCCACATTAGAAAAGGGTTAGTAAACCATTTTTGAAATTCATTTTGCTTTGCTGCATAACTTGAGTCAAAGTCGCTACACCCCTCAAGGTTAGCTAAAAGTAGATTCTCATTTCTTTTAGAAGAAAACATGCTACATATACTCGAGTCGGAGTTTTGCTTATATACTCAAGCCAGAGTTTCTCTTATATACTCAAGCTAGAGTTTCGCTTATATACTCAAGCCAGAGTTTCGTTTATATACTCAAGCCAGAGTTTCGCTTATATACTCAAGCCAGAGTTGCTAACCATTCATGGTCGGCTAAAAAGACATTTTCCTTTCTTTGATATCACCATTTCTCGCTTCTCGTGAATCTACACCCGCTTTAGTATAAACACACCCATACATGTTTATACTAAACGCGTAGTTCACCACTCAATCATCACATAACCAAAAAATACACACATTTTCCATCTCCTGTAAATCTACGCCTACTTTAGTATAAACACACCCATACATGTTTATACTAAATGCGTAATTCACCACTCAATCATTGCATAACCAGAAAATACACACATTTTCCATTCCAAATGTACAATTTATGACTTATCCTTACATTGGTGAGTTTTGGGTTTGGTTCTTGGCAACTCCACAAGTTCCACCGACACCGCCGCCAACTCTAGGATCTTTCCTCATTCCCACCATATAACACAATGTTAGTCATTTATTCCAAATATCACATAAACAACTTATATTGCATTATTTAACCATACAAGATATTTCATCATATTTTCAATGTTGCTAAACTACTTTCATCATAAGTTTACAACCATCCAAAACATACATAATCATTTCATATTTCATCATTAGAAAGTAAACTCATCTTCTACCTCTAGCATTTTGCCCATTTTCCATTTTAACCACATTTTCTCTTTATGGTTTTGGGGTTTTCATGAATCAACCCACAACCCTTTCCAATCTTGAAATACTAACTCTAAACCAAGAGTTGTAAGAGAGAAACAACATAAAACGAACCATAACTCAAAAGGATGAGTTTCCATGGTTTCCTTCATTTTGAGAAGAGATCCAACATACCCAAAATAGGTTTTAAAGAGAAGAAGAGAGTTAGAATCAAGAGTTTTACCTCTTCTCAAGCTCTTAGATGAGTATCCAAGCTTCTTGTCCTTGAAAAAGCTCTCCTCTATCACCCTTCTTCTTTTCTAAACCCTAGGTTGTGTTTGGGGGTTTCTCATTTAATACAACTCGTCGGGTTCTCGCTTAAGCGAGCCATTTCTCGCTCAAGCGATAAAATCCCGCATATTTTAAAAATTCAGATCTGATCCTCTCGCTCAAGCGAGAATCTCACAGTCTCAACAGTCCCAAAATGCCATTTCTCGCCTAGGCGAGACAATTCTCGCTCAGGCGAGAATCCTCCAGTACAGTCCAGGATTTCACCCTCCCAGGTGAAGCTTTCTCGCCCAGGCGAGAATCTCTCGCCCAGGCGAGAATCTCTCGCTCAAGCGAGGATCCCAAGACTGATACTATAATTTTAAAGACTCAAATTTAGGGTGTTACAAGGAACACCGGCCACAACAAGAATGCTAAACCACCCGCTAAGAATGACTCTGGAAACCTATTTATCTACTTAAAATGTGGGAAGCCATGTCATATGGTACACAAGTGCAGAAACCAACTAGTGGATCATACTCCACAGGCCAACATGATTGAGGAGCCACTTGTGGCAGTGTTAACTGGGGTTACTATGGTTGGAGGAACTGATGGGTGGTGGGTATATACTAGTGTCTCTCGTCATGTCTGTTATGACTGTGCTATATTCAAAACATACATGAATGCTGATGACAAGAAAATGTTATTGGGAGATTCTCACACCACTATTGTTGTTGGAACTAGTGATGTGGAGCTGAAGTTTACATCTGGGAAGATTCTGATTGTCAAAGATGTGATGCACACTCCAGAGGTGAGTAAGAATTTAGTTTCTGATTTTCTTTTTCATAAAGCTGGTTTTATCCAGACTGAAAACAAAAGGCTTGTATACTCTTACTATGAATGAGGTATTTGTAGGGAAGGGGTGGAAATTTATTGACTCTTTGCTATGTGCTAAACAGAGTCCCAAAGGCTAAAAGAAAAATATCTCCATATGAAATCTTTAAGAATAGACAACCAAACTTGACTTATTTGAGAACTTGGGGTTGTCTGACTTATGTCCGATACCAGACCCCAAGAGATTTAAACTCGCTAGTAGAGCCTATGAATGTATATTCATTGGGTATGCTATGAACAACAAAACATACATGTTTTATGACCTTAACGCCGAAATGATCATTGAGTCTAATGATGCTGACTTCAATGAAAATAAATTCCATTTTAAATTGAGGAATAGTGAGGGCATATCAATTAATCACATACCTGTGATTAGAGGTTGTGATGATGGGTTAGAAATAGAACTTGGAAGAAGTAAGAGAGCAAGAACTGAAAAAGAGTATGGACCTGATTGTATGGTCTATACGTTGGAGGAGGATCAATCAACTATCCAAGAAGCTTTGACTTCTTTGGATGCTGACTTGTGGAAAGAGGCTATAAATGATGAGATGAATTCTCTAGAGTTTAACAAGACTTGACACTTGACTGACTTGCCACCTAGTTGCAAACCGATTGGTTGTAAGTAGGTTTTGAAAAAGAGAGAATGTAGATTTCTTTGATACATTTTCACCTGTTACTAGAATAACATCCATTCGAGTACTAATATCGCTCGTTGCGATACATGATTTAGTAGTACGTCAAATGGTTGTTAAGACCGCCTTTTTAAATGGTGATTTGGAAGAAGAAATCTACATGGAACAACCTGAAGGTTTTGTAATCCATGGGCAAGAAAATAAGGTCTACAAGTTAGATAAGTCGTTGTATGGTCTTAAGCAAGCACCTAAACAATGGCATGAAAAGTTTGACAAATTAATTGTATCGAATGGGTTTAAGATGAATGAAAGTTACAAATGCATTTATTACAAATCAGAAAATGACATTTACACTATCATATGTCTCCATGTAGATGACCTACTCATATTTGGTTCCAACATTCATATTGTGAACAATGTGACATCATTGTTGTCTAACAACTTTGATATGAAAGATCTTGGAGAGGCAAGTGTAATTCTTGGTATTAAGATTACTCGGTCAAAAGAAGGAATTTATTTGGATCAATCTCACTATGTGGAATAAATTCTAAAGAAATATAAATACTTTGACTGTAAACTTGCTAGCATACCATATGATCCAAGTGTAAAACTTTTTAGGAACACTGGTGAAGGTGTAAGACAAACTGAGTACGCTAGCATCATTGGCAGCCTTCGGTATGTCACTGATTGTACTAGACTCGACATTGCTTATGTTGTGGGACTATTATGGAGGTTTACCAGTAAACCTAGTATGGAGCATTGGCATGCTATAGAAAGGGTAATGAGGTACCTTAAGAAAACAATAAACCTTGGATTACATTATCGAAGGTTTCCAGTTGTCCTAGAAGGATTCAACGATGCTGATTGGAACACTCTTTCAGATGATTCCAAAGCAACCAGTGACTATATATTTAGCATTGTTGGTGGGGCTGTTTCTTGGAAGTCAAAGAAACAGACTATTTTGGCTCAATCCACTATGGAAGATGAAATTATAGCACTAGCAACAGTTAGTGAAGAAGCAAGTTGGCTGAGAAGCTTGCTTGCAGAGATTCCCCTATGGGAAAAACTAATACCAACTGTGATGATCCATTGTGATAGTACTGCGACTATTGCAAAGATTAAGAATCATTTTTATAACGGCAAGAGATGACAAATATGTCGTAAGCACAACACCATCAGAGAGTTACTCTCTACAGGAGCTGTTAGAGTGGATCATGTACGCACTGAGAATAATTTAGCAGATCCTTTGATGAAAGGTGTAAGGACCCAAATTCTACCCTTGAAATTTTTTCCTTATTTAATCCGATTTCATGCATTTAACGATAATTGTAATTACCGAGTGAATGAACTTATTTAAAAGATCTCGCTTCCCTCCTCAAACCCAATCTACAAACCGAAAGTAACATACCAAATTAGATAGCAGAAAAACATAATTCGTATTAATGTAACTTAGTAACGGCCGCATACAATTAGCTATGGGTTTCCAAAACACCCATAGCTACATATATCCCGAGTTACTAGTTCCATGATTAATGCCATGTACAACAATCGGGTTTATAGTTACAAAATAATTAGTTCAAGTACAACCAACGAGGTTACAAAAGAATGGATAAGAGACATCAAAATAAAAGTTTCTAAGCTCCTAATCAAAAACACCCAAACTCCTTTCACCTACCTGCAATGGGATTAACATTGACAATACACCAAGAAACACAAAGGAATAAGTCGTTAACTCAACAAATATCAATGTAAGTTAATCCACATTTAATAAGGTTAAATAAACGGTTTAAAATCAAGTTTACTTAAAAGCCAATTTCAATGTTCATACTTTTGAAAACCATGCTACATAACTTGAGCCAAAGTTTTCTACATTGCTTGAGCCAAAGCTTGCTACGTTACTTGAGCCAAAGTTTGCTACATTGCTTGAGCCAAAGCTTGCTACGTTACTTGAGCCAAAGTTTGCTACATTGCTTGAGCCAAAGCTTGCTACATTACTTGAGCCAAAGTTTGCTACATTGCTTGAGCCAAACTTGCTACATTGCTTGAGCCAAAGCTTGCTACATTGCTTGAGCCAAAGCCGCTAACCAATCATGGTCGGCTAAAAACGAGTTTTATTTCCATTGGCACTCCACCAATACATTTTTCCGAGTTTTATTTTCATTGGCACTCCACCAATATAAAAACAGTAAATGCACCCGACATCATTACAAACATATACATATATGCTTATAACTACAAAGTGATTTACGAATCATTTTATTACTCCGAGTTTTATTTCCATTGGCACTCCACCAATACAAAAACGGTAAATCCACTCCTCGTTGTTACAAACATACCCATATATGTTTACAACAACTAAGTGATTTACGCTTCATTACATTATTCCGAGTATTATTTCCATTGGTACTCCACCAATACATAAACGGTAAATTCACTCCTCGTTGTTACAAACATACACATATATGTTTATAACAACTAAGTGATTCACGCTTCATTTTGTAATCCATATCAGAAAATCCACACATTTTCTATCACAGTGCATAAGTTAAAGACTTATCCTTATCTCAGTGAGTGTTGGATTTGGGTTCTTGGCAACTCCTCAAGTTCCACCGACACCGCCTCCAACTTTAGGATCTTTCCTCATCCCACCATATAACACAAGGTTAGTCATTTATACCAAATATCACATAAAAAATTTATATTGCATTATTTAACCATACAAGATATTCATCATATTTTCAACATTAGAAAATAAACTCATCTTCTACCTCTAGCATTTTAACCATTTTCCATTTTAACCACATTTTCTCTTTAGGGTTTTGGGGTTTTCATGACTAACCCCACACACCCTCTCCTTTCTTGAAATACTAACTTTATACCAAGAGTTTACAAGATAAAATCATATAAAATGAACCATAACTCAAAAGGGTGAGTTTCCATGGTTTCTCTCACTTTGAGAAGAGATCCATAATACCAAAAATGAGTTTTCAAGAGAAGAAGAGAGTTAGAATAGAGAGTTTTACCTCTTCTCAAGCTCTTGAACGAGAATCAAAGCTCCTAGACCTTGGGAATGCTCTCTTCTCTCACCTCTCTTCAATTCTTAACTTAAAATGTATTCGGGGTTTCTCTCATTTAATGCTCTCGTCGGGTTCTCGCTTAAGCGACCTTATTCTCGCTCAAGCGAGAAAATCCCGCCCATATTAAAAACTCAGATCTGACCCTCTCGCTCAAGCGAGGGATTCTCGCTCAAGCGAGAATCTCACAGTCTCAACAGTCCCAAAATGCCATTTCTCGCCCAGGCAAGACAACTCTCGCTCAGGCGAGACAACTCTCGCTCAGGCGAGAATCCTCCAGTATAGCCCAGGATTTCACCCTCCCAGGTGAACCTCTCTCGCCCAAGCGAGGATCTCAGGACTGATACTATAATTTTAAATACTTAAAATTTAGGGTGTTACAATCCTCCCCCTCTTATAAAAATTTTCGTCCCCGAAAATTAAACATACCTCGATTCAAACAAATGAGGGTAATCCTCCCTCATTTCTTGCTCAACTTCCCAAGTAGCGTCTCCTTTGTCCACTTGACTCCACAACACCTTCACCAAGGCAATCTCCTTTCCTCTCAACCTCTTGACACTGGTATCCATGATCCTCACGGGCAACGTCGTAAAATTCAAATTATCCTTCAACTCTATCTGATCAGACTCAACCACATGAGATGGATCCCCAACATATTTCCTTAATTGAGACACATGAAATACATTGTGGAGGTTCGACAATAGTGGAGGTAATGCAATCCGATATGCCACCGGCCCAATTCTCTTCAATATTTGATACGGCCCAATAAATCGAGGATTCAACTTACGAGACTTCAACACCCTACCGATGCCGGTAGTCGGAACAACTCTCATGAAAACATGATCTCCCTCGTTAAACTCGAGAGGTTTCCGCCTCTTATCATAATAGCTTTTCTGCCGACTCTAGGCAATCTTCATGTTCTCCCAAATTTTCTTGATCTTATCTGTAGTTTCTTGGACCAGCTCGGGCCCCAATATCAAGTTCTCCCCAATCACAAACCAACTCACTGGAGTTCGGCACTTCCTACTATACAAGGCCTCATAGGGTGCCATCCCAATACTCAAATGGAAGCTATTGTTGTAGGTAAATTCAATCTAGGGCAACATACAGTCTCAACTCCCTGGTTGTTCCAAGACACAAGCTCTCAAAAGGTCCTCTAATGACTGTATTGTCCTCTCTGATTGGCCGTCCGTCTGTGGATGGTAAGCTGAACTTAGTTTCAACTTAGTTCCCAAAGTGAATTGCAAACTGGTCCAAAATTTTGAAGTGAAACGGGGATCCCTATCCGACACAATGCTCGACGGTATCCCATGCAAACGAACCACCTCTCGGATATACAGTTCCGCCAATCGTTCAAGGGAGTACCTCATGTTTATCGACAAGAAATGAGCAGACTTGGTCAAACGATCCACTATTACCTATATCGAGTCATATCCTTTCCGAGTCTTCGGAAAACCAGACACAAAATCCATGGAGATACTGTCCCACTTCCAAACGGGAATTTCTAGGGATTGTAACTCTCCCGCCGGTCGCTGATGCTCAATCTTGGCTTTCTGACATACCAAACAACTCGAGACATACGAAGCCACATCTCTCTTCAATCCAGACCACCAAAATAACTTCTTCAAGTCTTGGTACAATTTCGTCGTCCCCGGATGAAAACTCATCTTACTCTTATGGGACTCCTCCAAAATACTCTTCCGTAATTCCTCATTATGAGGTACACACACTCTCCCATTGTAACGCAACAATCCACTAAGGTCCGATGCGAATTCAGTTTCCTTACCACTTAGCATCAAATCTCGTTTAGCCATTAGCTCAATATCTTCCACTTGCATTACCCGAATTTAATCGAACAATTCATTTGTGACCTTAAGCATCCCTAGAATCATACTCTGAGGCTTTATCTGAACTTCCAAGTTCATATCCCTGAATTCTTCAATCAGTTTCCCTTCTCGAACCATCAATGCCGACATATGCAAGGATTTTCGACTTAGAGCATCGGCCACCACATTGGCCTTTCCCGGATGGTACTGCAACCCAAAATCATAATCCTTAAGGAATTCCATCTACCGTCTCTGTCTCATATTCAATTCCTTTTGATCAAATAGGTACTTAAAACTCTTGTGGTTGCTGTATAACTCAAATCTCACGCCATAGAGATGGTGTCTCCAGATTTTTAAAGCAAATACCACTGCAGCCAATTCTAAATTATGAGTAGGGTAGTTTTGTTCGTGCGTTCTTAACTGACGAGAATCATAGGCAACAACTTTCCCTTCTTGCATCAGGACACAACCTAAACCTTGCTTGGAAGCATCACAATAAACACTGAAATCCTTATCGGTACAAGGAAGAACCAACACTGGTACCGTAGTCAACCTTCATTTCAACTCCTGAAAGCTTTCTTCACTACGAAGTGTCCACACATACAGTTCTCCTTTCCGGGTGAGCTTAGTCAGTGGTAGTGCCAACTTCGAAAATCCTTCAACGAATTTCCGATAATACCCAGCCAAACCTAGAAAGCTCCTGATCTCAGTGACTGACTTGGGCACCGCCCATTCCATAACCGTTTCAACCTTTGAAGGATCTACTGCCACTCCTTCCTTGGATATCACATGTCCAAGAAAGTTTATCGATTCCAACCATAAATCACATTTTGACAGCTTTGCATACATCCTATTCTTACTAAGAAGTTCTAGCACCACCCTCAAGTGCTCAGCATGCTCTTCTCGGCTTTTGTAGTAAACCAAAATGTCATCAATAAATACCACTACGAATGAATCCAAATACAGATAAAAAATCCGATTCATGTAGTCGGTAAATATTGTTGGGGCATTTGTTACACCAAAAGGCATGACCAAATATTCAAAATGTCCATACCTTGTTCTAAAAGCAGTTTTAGGAATGTCTTCCGTCTTCACACGAAGTTGGTGGTAACCCGACCGAAGGTCAATTTTTGAAAACACCACTGCTCCCCTCAATTGATCCATCAAGTCATCAATTTGAGGTAACAGATATTTATTCTTGATAGTAACCTTCTTCAACTATCTGTAGTCGGTACACAACCGCATACTACCATATTTCTTCTTAACCAACAAAACAGGCGCACCCCACGGGGAGACACTAGGACGAATAAACCACTTGGCCAATAAGTCCTCGACCTGCTTCTTCAACTCGACCAATTCTAACGGTGCCATCCTATACGGAGCTATAGAGATGGGTCCCGTTCCTGGTACCAAATCAATAGAGAATTCCACTTCTCTCACTGGAGGTAACTCCGAAATGTCACTAGGAAATACCTCAGGAAACTCACGAATTGTCGGAATATCCTGAACCTTAGGTTTCTCCATACCCTCCAAGGATGCCAACAACATAAACACGGCCCCTCCCTCCTTACAGGAAGTCCTGACTTCCTTTGCCGATAATGGTTTCATGTCATTCACCTCATCAGAAATCCCATCTAGATTCCCGAATACCACGGTCTTATCGGCACAATTAAGCATTACATGATTCGCCGACAACCAGTCCATCCCTAGAATTAGATCCAACTGGGATAATGGTAAGCAGATTAAATCCACGGTAAAAGTCTTACCGTTTACCACTACCGGACATCGAGACACCACTACCGACACCACCACAGGCACATCAGTTGGGGTGGATACGACCAAGTCGAAAGGCAACGACTCAGTTTGCAAATTCAGTCTATCCACGCATTCAATAGATACAAAGGAGTGTGTCGCTCCTGAATCAAACAACACTAAAAGGGGAATACCTACCACCATGCAATTACCTTTTATCAGGCCATTTGCACCCGATACCTCTGCACACTCATGGTGAACACTCTGCCAGTGGATCGAGGACGTTCAGCCCTCACCGCATTCAAACTCTGCAGTAGATTAGGACAGTGTCTTCGGACAAGCCCAACCTCCTTGCAATGGAAACATGTTAGTGTCATTTCGGGGCACGAGTCACCAACATGAGCTCGACCACATTTACTGCACATAGAAGGAGAGTTCAACCGTGATCCTCCAGCACTGGCATGAGCCCTCGGCCCATGCGAAGAGTAACCTCGACTACTCGTCGGACGTGAGTAAGGTTTTCGTTCCTCTTGAAACACCTTGCCCTTCCCTTTCTCATGCGATAAATTCCTTTGAGGTCAAGAGTGTTTGGGAGAAAGTGGTTTTGGCGTCATCACTTCATCCGCCTTCATGTCATCTTCAACCATTCTGCACTTGTTGACTAGGGTAGCAAAGTCGAAGATCTCTTGATGCCTAAGCATCGTCTTCAGTTTGGGCTTCAAACCCGATTCAAATTTCAACCATTCTGCACTTGAGAATGAACATGCTATGAAATTATGAGAAGCATGATTCCTGCAATATGTCACACCCTGAAATTAAGATTATAAATTATAGTATCAGTCTTGGAAGTCTCGCTTGAGCGAGAAAGGAGTCGCTTGGGCGAGAAAGGAGTCGCCTGGGCGAGAGTGGCTCACCTGGATGAGTGAAATACTGGGCTATACTGAAGGATTCTCGCCTGAGCGAGAATTGTCTCACTTGAGCGAGAGTTGGCTCGCCTGAGCGAGAGTTATCTCGCCTAGGCGAGAAGTGGCACTCTGAGGCTGTAAGATCATCGCTTGAGCGAGAGGATCCTCGCTTGAGCGAGAGGGTCAGATCTAAGTTTTTAAAATGGGCGGGGTTTTCTCGCTTGAGCGAAAATGGGCTCGCTTGAGCAAGAACCCGACGCTGTTGCATTAAATTAGGAACCCCAAACACATTTTAGGGTTAGAACTTGGAGAGAAGTGAAAGAAGAGAGCATTTTCAGGAGCAAGGAGTCTTGAGAATCATCTAGAAGCTTGAGAAGAGGTAAATCTCTTGATTTTTTAACTATCCTTCTCCCTTATAACTTGTTTTGGGTATGTTGGATCTCTTCTGAAAATGTGAGAAACCATGGAAACTCTTCATTTTGAGTTATGGTTCGTTTTATTTAGTTTCTCTCTTGTAAACTCTTGGTTTAGAGTTGGTATTCAAAGAATAGAGAGGGTTTGTGCGTTGATTCACTCAAACCCCAAAACCCTAAAATGAAAATGTGGTTAAAGAGGGAAATAAGTAAAATGTTAGATTTAGAAGATGAGTATGCGCTCTAATGTTGAAATATGAGATGACTATGTATGTTTTAGATGTTTGGAAACTCTTAATGAAAGTAGTTTGGAAACATTGAAAATGTGTGAATCTCTTGTATGGTTAAAGATGCAATATGATTTGTCTATGTGTTATTTTGAATAAATGACTAACATTGTTGTTATATGGTGGGAATGAGGAAAGATCCTAAAGTTAGAGGCGGTGTCGGTGGAACTTGCAAAGTTACCAAGGACCAAACCCAACACTCACCAAGGTAAGGATAAGTCTTTAACTAGCATGTCGTATTAGAAAATGCGTGGAATTGCTGTTTATGAATTGATGGTGTATCAATCAAAAGAAAACACGTTTTTAGGTGACCATGATTGGTTAGCGACTCTGGCTCAAGTTATGTAGCAAGCTTTGGCTCAAGCGATGTAGCAAGCTTTGGCTCAAGCGATGTAGCAAGCTTTGGCTCAAGCGATGTAGCAAACTTTGACTCAAGTTAGGTAGCAAGCTTTACCTCAAGTGATGTAGCAAACTTTGGCTCAAGTTATGTAGCGAAAATGAATTTAAAAAAATGGTTTACTAACCCCTTTAAAATGTGGATTATCTTATAATGGTATTTATTGAATTGATGACTTACTCCTTTGTATCTTATAATGTGTATTTGTCGTTGATAATCCCATTGCAGGTAAACAGGATAGTTGAGGATGTTTGGTTTGATGCTTTAGGAGCTTAAAACCTGGATTCTCTTATTTTGCCATTTTGTATTATGACTAATTAAATGCTACTTGGATAATTGTAATTCTGGATGTTTGTAACTTTGGATATTTGTAGCTATGGGTATTTTGAAAACTCATCGTTAGTTGTATGCGGTAGTTACCGAGATATAGTAATATGAATTATGTTTTTCTGCAATTAAAGGTAGCATGGTATGAAACTGAAATTGTGTGATTAGAGTTATTAGATATTTAATGAAATGGATGACTTAAAAGGTTAAAAGAAATGTATGTATGAGGTAACATGGGAAATGAAGCACAAAGGATTAAAATAAAAGAAAAATTTTCAAGTGTAGAAATTGGGTCCTTACAATATGGTATCAGAGCATAGTTAATTATGCGACCTAGGGTATGGCCTTACTTGCTTATTTGTAACATGTTTGTGATTTAACTAGTTGAAAATTTTATCAATTGACTGTTTAAATCTTGTAGCCTTGGTGTAGTGACATGTAATGTGCTATGAGACTCTGTGATAACCTGAATTATGTGAGTTAGAGTTGTGTGCTAACCACCAATGAGTGCAGGTTAAGTAATGGTTGGAAGGGGGAGAGGAATTTAACACCCTAAATTTATCCTCCTTAAAAAGAGGTAGCAGTCCTGAAGAATGGGACATACTGCCAGATTCTCGCTTGAGCGAGAGGGTCTCGCCCAAGCGAGAGACTCAGTGTTTTAAATTTGGAAATTCTTGGAGCCTCGCCCAAGCGAGGAATTGGTCGCTTGA
Source organism: Lupinus albus (assembly GCA_009771035.1). Lineage (NCBI taxonomy): Eukaryota > Viridiplantae > Streptophyta > Magnoliopsida > Fabales > Fabaceae > Lupinus > Lupinus albus. Next base: position 6,806,667 of record CM020011.1, read on the forward strand.
GCGAGAGAAGCTTGGGCAGGCTTTGAGATTCTCGCTTGAGCGAGAGAATCTCGCCCAGGCGAGAGAGTCCATGTTTTGAAACTTAAAATATCGTGGGCTTCTCGCCCACGCGAGATATCCTCGCCCGGGCGAGAAGACCCAACTATAAAAGTAAAGAAAGGGTTTCACAAACCCTAATCTTCATTTTCTTTTCTCCCTTTTCACTCCCAACGGCGGCACCCCATAAATTTCGACTCTCTCCTCCTCTAAACCTCAAAAACTCATCGAAAACCCTTCCTCTTACTTCTTAGTGGCACATTGGTGAACTTGGAGAGGAAAAAGGAACAATGGAGGTTGAAGGAGATGGAGGTTGATGAAGCTCTTTGCGGATCCATGGAGCTTATGCAAGCTAAGGTGAGGGAGAAGACCATTGTGGTCTTAGAGTATTTCATTAGAGTCATCTTCTCCGATTTCCCTCAAGAATCGGAGCATGTTAACGGATAGAAACTCTCTTGGAAGTTTGTGGTCCTTGTGAGAGTCTTTTCTGACCGTATAGATTGATCGTTTTGAATGATTATTGTAATGATAGAGCAGGGAGATCTATTGTGATGGAGGAATACTTGAGAATCTTTATTTCGGTTGTGATAATTTTCTCTTTGTTGACCTGATGTTTGGCTTGGGTGTTTGGGCTCAAGAAGGGTAGCCCATGAATTGGCTGTATGGTATCACTGTTACGTGGTATGTGCCCTTGTTTATCATCTAAGCAATCTTAATTGTTTTGACCATTAGACCTAAGTGTGGTCGAGTATATCTTATGCCTGATGTGAAAGATGATAGTATCTTCCCGAGAGTAACCTAATAAAACTTCGGGGACAAAATTTATTTTACGATGGAAGGATTGTAACACCCTAAATTTATCCTCCTTAAAAAGAGGTAGCAGTCCTGAAGAATGGGACATACTGCCAGATTCTCGCTTGAGCGAGAGGGTCTCGCCCAAGCGAGAGACTCAGTGTTTTAAATTTGGAAATTCTTGGAGCCTCGCCCAATCGAGGAATTGGTCGCTTGAGCGAGAGAAGCTTGGGCAGGCTTTGAGATTCTCGCTTGAGCGAGAGAATCTCGCCCAGGCGAGAGTGTCCATGTTTTGAAACTTAAAATATCGTGGGCTTCTCGCCCACGCGAGATATCCTCGCCCGGGCGAGAAGACCCAACTATAAAAGTAAAGAAAGGGTTTCACAAACCCTAATCTTCATTTTCTTTTCTCCCTTTTCACTCCCAACGGCGGCACCCCATAAATTTCGACTCTCTCCTCCTCTAAACCTCAAAAACTCATCGAAAACCCTTCCTCTTACTTCTTAGTGGCACATTGGTGAACTTGGAGAGGAAAAAGGAACAATGGAGGTTGAAGGAGATGGAGGTTGATGAAGCTCTTTGCGGATCCATGGAGCTTATGCAAGCTAAGGTGAGGGAGAAGACCATTGTGGTCTTAGAGTATTTCATTAGAGTCATCTTCTCCGATTTCCCTCAAGAATCGGAGCATGTTAACGGATAGAAACTCTCTTGGAAGTTTGTGGTCCTTGTGAGAGTCTTTTCTGACCGTATAGATTGATCGTTTTGAATGATTATTGTAATGATAGAGCAGGGAGATCTATTGTGATGGAGGAATACTTGAGAATCTTTATTTCGGTTGTGATAATTTTCTCTTTGTTGACCTGATGTTTGGCTTGGGTGTTTGGGCTCAAGAAGGGTAGCCCATGAATTGGCTGTATGGTATCACTGTTACGTGGTATGTGCCCTTGTTTATCATCTAAGCAATCTTAATTGTTTTGACCATTAGACCTAAGTGTGGTCGAGTATATCTTATGCCTGATGTGAAAGATGATAGTATCTTCCCGAGAGTAACCTAATAAAACTTCGGGGACAAAATTTATTTTACGATGGAAGGATTGTAACACCCTAAATTTATCCTCCTTAAAAAGAGGTAGCAGTCCTGAAGAATGGGACATACTGCCAGACTCTTACTTGAGCGAGAGGGTCTCGCCCAAGCGAGAGACTCAATGTTTTAAATTTGGAAATTCTGGGAGTCTCGCCCAAGCGAAGAATTGGTCACTTAAGCGAGAGAAGCTTGGGCAGGCTGTGAGATTCTCGCTTGAGCGAGAGAATCTCGCCCAGGCGAGAGGGTCCGTGTTTTGTAACTTAAAATATTGTGGGCTTCTCGCCCAAGCAAGATATCCTCGCCCGGGCGAGACGACCCAACTATAAAAGTAAAGAAAGGGTTTCACAAACCCTAATCTTCATTTTCTTTTCTCTCATTTCACTCCCAACGGCGGCTCCCCATAGATTTCGACTCTCTCCTCCTCTAAACCTCAAAAACTCATCAAAACCCCTTCCTCTTACTTCTTAGTGGCACATTGGTGAACTTGGAGTGGAAAAATGAACAATGGAGGTTGAAGGAGATGGAGGTAGATGGAGCTCTTTGCGGATTCATGGAGCTTATGCAACCTAAGGTGAGGGAGAAGACCATTGTGGTCTTAGAGTATTTCATTAGAGTCATCTTCTCCGATTTCCCTGAAGAATCGGAGCCAGCTAACGGATAGAAACTCTCTTGGAAGTTCGTGGTCCTTGTGAGAGTCTTTAATTTCCATGAGGATGTATTAGCCATCAAGGTGGAGATATATATGTAGGAAAGTCGTTTATTTAGATAAAACGCAATATTCTCACTTATGGTAATACACCATCATGAAAGATGGTTCTAACGTTAATGTGTTATATGATGAAGAATGTGTTGTGGGTGGTTTGTTTATGATAATGGTGTGTTATGAGTTGTTGATTTGTTGTAAGTGGAAATGAGTGTGTTTGCGATAATGATTGTGTGATGAGATGTTTATTGATGATAAATGGACATGGTTATGTTGTATGATAATGATTGTGTTGTGAGTTGTTTATGGTGACAAGAAGATATGAACATATTCATGAAAATGACTAAGTGGTGATTTGTTTATTGTCACAAACATATATGGGTATGTTTGTAACAATGATTATGTGAAAAGTGGTTTAATGGTAATAAATAGGCATGATTATGTTGTATGATGATAAATATGTTATGAGTTGTCATTGTGATAAAAAGATAAGAGTCTATTTATGAAAATGACTAAGTGTGAGTCGCTTAATTGTTATGAACATATATGGGTATGTTTGTGGCAATGGTGGTGTTGTGGGTTATTTTATGGTGATGAAACAATGAGATACGTTGCGTTTATTGTGTTTATGACATTGATGTCATATTTTGTGTTATGACGAACATGTGAGGTAGACTTACCCGATGTGGTATTGGGGTGCCTTTGTGGTGTAAACTTACCCGATGTGGTATTGGAGTGCTTTTGTGGTGTAGACTTGCCTGATGTGGTATTGAATCATCCTTGGAATGTAGACTTTCCTGTGTGGTATTGGAACACCTTTGTGGTGCAGAGTTACCCGGTGTGGTATTGAATCACCTTTGTGGTGTAGACGTGCCCGATGTGGTATTGAGTTGCCTTTGCGGTGTAGTCTTGCCCTGTGTGGTATTGGTTTTCAGAGTAATGTATGATTAGTTCATTGTGTGTAGCGTTGTCTTGTAAGTATTGCGTTACTTGGGAAAGTATCTTAATGCTATGTAAGTATGGATAGCTTGAGTGTAGCATCGTGGTTGATTATTGAAAGAGACTATTGCGTGGTGATCTTGATGAAGATCGAGTTGAATAATTGGTATGGTATGTTGTACTGATTTGATCGAATTATCTATGTGAGATAGGAGAATTATGCTAATGGGATATATGAACATGATGTGGTATAATGTGTTGATTGGTATATGTTTAACATGATCGATGTTAGGTGATGTATAGGTTGTAATACTTTAATGTTATTACTCTATGTAATTCCACGATACGGTCTCCGTAGTTGGTTCTTACTCCCTTTGTCTCTTCTTATATGTGTTGTGTAATTGAGTTCAGCTTGTGGTGGTAGCGCATTGGACGCTTGCGGAGAAGAGTACAGGGTAGGGTAGTTATTTTATGTACTTGATATGATGTATGATTAATATATGTAATATGAGGACTATGTTGGATTATCTATTTTGTAAAATGGAACTCCTCCTAAGTGTATAATGAAGTTGATCTAATGTTTGTATTAAAAGTACTTTTGAGATAGGATAATTGTATAGATTATGTATTTGAGAGGAAGTGTAATAGCATGCTTTAAAGGAAAGATGTACTTGGAGCATTTCCGCATTTTGAATTCCGAATGGAATTAATATTTGTATTCACTCATTCTCCAAATAGTTTCAAGCAATGCCTTTCAAAAGTAATCACTTCACTTCCATGAATAAAGTTCGGGGAATTAGCCTGATTTTGTCCATACGCTGAACTGGAGGTGGACGAAAGGTCCAAATGTTCTAAGTTTGAATCGGATTTGAAGCCCAAGTTGAAAAGTATGTTTGGGCATCAAGAGATTGCCGATTTTGCTACCTTGGTAAACAAGTGCGGGATGTATGAGGATGACCTGGCAGCCGATGAGACGACAACCCCTAAAGTAATTCCTCCCAAGAACTTTGGGCCTCAACGGAATTTTTTGCACGGAAAGGGCAAGGTGTTTCAGGAGGAACGAAAGTCTTACTCCTCACCCACTAGTATTCGACGATATACATCGCATGGGCCGATGACTCATGTCAATGCCGGAGGGTCACAGTTAAAATATCCATCCTTGTGCGGCAAATGTGGTCGAACTCATGTCAGTGACTTATGCCCTGGAATAACACTTAGCTGCTTTCACTGCAAAGAGGTTGGGCATATTAGGAGGTATTGTCCTAAGTTACGGCAAAGTGTGAATGTTGTGAGGGCTTAACGACCTCGATCCACCGACCGAGTGTTTACCATGAGTGGTGCAGAGGCATCAGATGTGGATGGCCTTATCAAAGGTGAATACATGGTGGCAGGTATTCCTCTTTTAGTGTTGTTTGATTTGGGAGCGACACCCTCCTTTGTATCTATTGAATGTGTGAATCGCCTGAAATTGCACACATAGTCGTTGCCTTACGACTTGGTCGTATCCACCCCAACTAGTGTGCCTGTGGTGGTGTCGATGTTTGTGTCTCGATGTCCGTTAGTGGTAAACGGTAGGACATTTACCGTGGATTTAATCTACTTACCACTGTCCCAGTTAGATATACTTCTGGGGATGGACTGGCTATCAGCAAATCATGTGATGCTTAATTGTGTTGATAAGACAGTTGTATTTGGAGATCTGGGTGAGATCTCTGACGAAACTTTTTATATGAAGCCGTTGTCGGCTAAGGGAGTCATGACATCCTTTAAGGAGGGAGGAGTCCTGTTTGTTTTGTTGGCATCCTTGGAGGGTATTGAGAAACCCAAAGTTGAGGATATTCCGATAGTTTGTGAGTTTCCTGACGTGTTTCCTAATGATATTCCAGAGTTGCCGCTAGTTAGAGAAGTTGAATTCTCCATTGACTTAGTGTCGGAAACGGGACCCATCTCTATAGCTCCTTATAAGATGGCACCGTTAGAGCTGGCTGAGTTGAAAAAGCAGGTTGAGGACTTGTTGGCAAAGAAATTTATTCGTCCTAGTGTCTCACCGTGTGGTGCACCTGTTTTGTTGGTTAAGAAGAAAGATGGGAGTATGAGGTTGTGCACCGATTACAGACAGTTGAACATGGTCACCATCAAGAACAAGTATCCATTGCCTAGGATTGATGACTTGATGGATCAGTTGAGAGGAGCGGTGGTGTTTTCAAAGATTGACCTTCGGTCAGGTTACCACCAACTTCGAGTGAAGTAAGAGGATATTCCTAAACCTGCTTTTAGGACGAGGTATGGGCATTTTGAGTATTTGGTGATGCCCTTTTGTGTAACGAATTCCCAGCAATATTTACCAACTACATGAATCGGATTTTTCATCTGTATTTGGATGTGGTATTTATTGATGACATTCTGGTTTACTCCAAGAGCCGAGAGGAACATGCGAAGCACCTGAGAATTGTTCTAGATCTTCTGAGTAAGAATCGGTTGTATGCGAAATTTTCTAAATGTGATTTCTGGTTGGAATCAGTGAACTTCCTTGGACATGTAATATCCCGGGAAGGAGTGGCAATAGACCCTTCTAAGGTCGAGGCACTGATGGAATGGGTGGTGCCCAAGTCAGTGACTGAGATCAGGAGTTTTCTAGGTTTGGCTAATTATTACAGGAAGTTAATAGAGGGGTTTTCCAAGTTGGCATTACCCCTAACTAAGCTTACCAGAAAATGAGAACCGTATGTGTGGACAATCCGTTGTGAAGACAGTTTTCAAGAGTTGAAACGGAGATTGAATACAACACTAGTGTTGGTTCTTCCTTGTACTGATCGTGATTTCAGTGTGTATTGCGATGCGTCTAAGCAAGGTTTGGGTTGTGTGTTGATGCAGGACGGGAAAGTTGTTGCTTATGCTTCGCGACAGTTGAGGACGCATGAGCAAAACTACCCTACACATGATCTAGAATTAGCTGTGGTGGTCTTTGCCTTGAAAATATGGGGACACCATCTTTATGGTGTAAGATTTGAGGTGTATAGTGATCACAAGAGTTTGAAGTATCTGTTTGATCAAAATGAACTGAACATCAGACAGAGAAGGTGGATGGAGTACCTTAAGGACTATGATTTTGGATTATAGTACCATCCGGAAAAGGCCAATGTGGTGGCCATGCTTTAAGTCGGAAGTCCTTACATATGTCGACTTTGATGGTTCATGAAGAGAAACTAATTGAGGAGTTCAGGGATATGAACTTGGCAGTCCAAGTGAGACCCCATAGCATGATTTTTGGTATGCTTAAAGTCACCAATGAATTGTTTGACCGGATCCGAATAATGCAAGTTGAGGATTTGGAGTTGAAGGTAAAACGCGATTTGATGGCTAGTGGGAAGGAGACTGATTTTGAGTCGGATTCTAGTGGATTGTTGCGATATAAGGGGAGGGTGTGTGTGCCTCAGGATGCGGAATTGCGAAAGAGTATTCTAGAAGAGTCACACAAGAGTAGAATGAGTTTTCACCTGGGAACTACAAAGATGTACCAAGATCTGAAGAAGTTGTTTTGGTGGTCTGGTTTAAAGAAGGATGTGGCCTTGTATGTTTCGAGTTGTCTGATCTGTCAGAAGGCAAAAATTGAACATCAGAGATCGGCAGGAGAACTTCAGTCTTTGGACATACCGGTGTGGAAGTGGGATAGTATCTCTATGGATTTTGTGACGGGTTTTCCAAAGACTCAGAAAGGGTATGATTCGATATGGGTGATAGTGGATCGGTTGACTAAGTCTGCACACTTTTTCCCTATGAACATGAAATATTCTTTGGAGCGGTTTGCGGAACTATATATCAAGGAGATTGTTCGGTTGCATGGGATACCGTCGATCATTGTGTCGGATATGGATCCCCATTTCACTTCAAACTTTTGGACTATTTTACAATCCGCGTTGGGAACTAAGCTGAAATTGAGTTCAGCTTATCATCCACAAACGGATGGTCAATCGGAAAGGACCATACAGTCATTGGAGGATCTTTTGAGGGCTTGTGTTTTGGAACAACCGGGGAGTTGGGATAGCATGTTGCCTTTGATTGAATTTACTTACAACAATAGCTTCCATTCGAGTATTGGGATGGCACCCTATGAAGCATTGTATGGTAGGAAGTGCCGAACTCCAGTGAGTTGGTTTGAGACTGGTGAGAACTTGGTATTGGGACCTGAGTTGGTCCGAGAAATGACGGAAAAGATTAAGAAAATCTGAGATAGTATGAGAATAGCACAGAGTCAACAGAAAAGGTATTACGATAAGAGGCGGATACTTCTTGAGTTTAAGGAAGGAGATCATGTATTCATGAGAGTAGTTCTGACTATTGGGATTGGTAGAGTGTTGAAATTCCGTAAGCTTACTCCGAGATTTATAGGACCATATCAGATATTGAAGAGGATTGGGCCGGTAGCATATCGGATTGCTTTACCTCCATTGTTGTCAAATCTTTACAATGTGTTTCATGTGTCTCAATTGCGGAAATATGTGGGGGACCCTTCTCATGTGGTTGAGTCGGACCAAATTTAATTTAAAGATAACTTGACCTTTGCTACCTTGCCAGTGAGGATTTTGGATACTAGTATCAAAAGGTTGGGGTGCAAAGAGATTGCCTTAGTGAAGGTACTATGGAGTCAAGTAGATGAAGGAGATGCTACATGGGAAGTGGAGCATGATATGAGGAAGGTTTACCTTCATTTGTTTGAATCGAGGTATGTTTAATTTTCGGGGACGAAAATTCTTATAAGAGGGGGAGGATTGTGACACCCTGAATTTAAGATTATAAATTATAGTATCAGTCCTGGAAGTCTCGCTTGAGCGAGAAAGGAGTCGCTTGGGCGAGAGTGGCTCACCTGGATGAGTGAAATACTGGGCTATACTGAAGGATTCTCGCCTGAGCGAGAATTGTCTCGCTTGAGCGACAGTTGGCTCGCCTGAGCGAGAGTTGTCTCGCCTGGGCGAGAAGTAGCACCTTGAGGCTGTAAGATCCTCGATTGAGCGAGAGGATCCTCGCTTGAGCGAGAGGGTCAAATCTGAGTTTTCAAAATGGGCGGGATTTTCTCGCTTGACGGAGAATGGGCTCGCTTGAGCGAGAACCCGACGCTGTTGCATTAAATAAGGAACCCCAAACACATTTTAGGGTTAGAACTTGGAGAGAAGTGAGAGAAGAGAGCATTTTCAAGAGCAAGGAGTCTTGAGAATCATCTAGAAGCTTGAGAAGAGATAAATCTCTTGATTTTTTAACTCTCCTTCTCCCTTTGAAACTTGTTTTGGGTATGTTGGATCTCTTCTCAAAATGTGAGAAACCATGGAAACTCTTCCTTTTGAGTTATGGTTCGTTTTATTTAGTTTCTCTCTTGTAAACTCTTGGTTTAGTATTCAAATAATGGAGAGGGTTTGTGGGTTGATTCATAAAAACCCCAAAACCCTAAAATGAAAATGTGGTTAAAGAGGGAAATGGGTTAAATGTTAGATGTAGAAGATGAGTATGTGCTCTAATGTTAAAATATGAGATGAATATGTATGTTTTAGATGTTTGGAAACTCTTAATGAAAGTAGTTTGGAAACATTGAAAATGTGTGAATCTCTTGTATGGTTAAAGATGCAATATGAGTTGTCTATGTGTTATTTTGAATAAATGACTAACATTGTTGTTATATGGTGGGAATGAGGAAAGATCCTAAAGTTAGAGGCGGTGTCGGTGGAACTTGCAAAGTTACCAAGGACCAAACCCAACACTCATCAAGGTAAGGATAAGTCTTTAACTAGCATGGCGTATTGAGAAAATGCGTGGAATTGTTGTTCATGAATTGATGGTGTATCAATGAAAAGAAAACACGTTTTTAGGCGACCATGGTTGGTTAGCGACTTTGGCTCAAGTTATGTAGCAAGCTTTGGCTCAAGCAATGTAGCAAGCTTTGGCTAAAGCGAGGTAGCAAGCTTTGACTCAAGCGATGTAGCAAACTTTGGCTCAAGTTAGGTAGCAATCTTTGGCTCAAGTGATGTAGCAAACTTTGGCTCAAGTTATGTAGCGAAAATGAATTTAAAAAAATGGTTTACTAACCCCTTTAAAATGTGGATTATCTTATAATGGTATTTATTGAATTGATGACTTACTCATTTGTATGTTGTGTGTACTTGTCATTGATAATCCCATTGCAGGTAAATAGGATAGTTGAGGATGTTTGGTTTGATGCTTTAGGAGCTTAAAACCTGGAATCTCTTATTTTGCCATTTTGTATTATGACTAATTAAATGCTACTTGGATAATTGTAATTCTGGATGTTTGTAACTTCGGATATTTGTAGCTATGGGTATTTTGGAAACTCGTAGCTAGTTGTATGCTGTAGTTACCGGGAGATAGTAATATGAATTATGTTTTTCTGCAATTAAAGGTAGCATGGTATGAAACTGAAATTGTGTGATTAGATTATTAGATATTTAATGAACTTGATGACTTAAAAGGTTAATGGAAATGTATGTATGAGGTAACATGGGAAATTAAGCACAAAGGATTAAAATAAAAGAAAAAGATTTCAAGTGTAGAAATTGGGTCCTTACACAATATATGCAAGGATGACTTAAACTCTTAATGAGATCTATACTCCAATTGGAGTAGAGTACCCAGACTATATGAGTACTCTTGATAGTCACCTATGTGAATGTGGAAGTGGGGCCGATTTCTATGAAATTTAGGGGCATAAATTTCTAGACAACATTCACTAAACTAGGATAGACGTGCATGCCCTTTAACGCACATACTTTACTGAATACACATTTGGAAAGGTTGTGTGTGGTTCGATGCCGAAGATAGAGTTCAATACTATAAGTCACTCTAGTAAAATCTAGATCATATTCACTATGTAAAGGTTGAAGTCGCATGACACCTTTGCTTATGCACAATCTTATTGAGACCACATAAATTCCCGAAAATCGTTTTTTAATTTCAAGTGGGGGATTCTTAGAACTTGAAGGACCTTTTGGTGTGGAATTGAAAAGTCTCACTAAGTCCCATATAGGAAGATTTTGAAAAAAATCATCACAAGTCCCACATAGGAGGATGCAAGAGTTTTGACAAAATCTCATGCTACAAATAGAAGTTTTCTCCCTTCATATTTTATTGCACCAAAGTTGAGTACGTTTTTACTTAACTTTTTTTTTCTCCCTCATATTTTCCGCCGACGGATTTCCGGTAAACTTCTCCCCCTTTCTTTCCGTGACACTAAGAATTGGCACAAGCAGGCATATTGTGGGAAGTTTGGAAACTGAAACTGATAGTCAAATTGTGCAAAAAGAATTGGCACAAGTAGCCAAATTGCGGGAATTTCGAGAACTGACACTAGTAGCCATACTATGAGAATTTTGAGAACTGACACTGCTAGTCAGATTGTGGGAAAAGAATTGGCACTGATAGTCATACTGTGAGAATTTCGAGAATTGGTATCGGTAGCCATATTGTGCTGGGTGTATTCAAGATCGGTTCTTACAATGCAGTAAGAATTCGATAACAGATAATTGACCACGAAACGTCTTAAAGAGAGCGATCTAGTCATGAATATGTTGTACTCAAATTGTAAATCTAATAATCATATTAACATCATAAATAGTTTTATGTTTTGTTTTTTTAGTTCACATGAGAAACCTGAGTAGCCGCGTCCTCCATTCTTTTGTTCCCATTTTCCAAATCCCTTACCCATTCCTCTTTCTTCTTCTGATAGGTTTTCTTTCCTTAAGATAATAAGGTGTTGGGCCATTGGGCCATCCAGCCATTCCTTTTTCTTTCTTAGTAAATCATAGATAATAAATATTACATTATATTATGGTAATTTTGTTGAATCTTATAAAAGTTAATAAAATCTTCATTAATAATCCAATACTTAAAACTAAAAATATTTTTTTCATATTATTTTTGAATTTAATAGATGAGGTTACGACTAGTGTCGTATCTTAGTCTAAGTCGAGAACTGGTCGCGGTCACTTATATTATTTCTACTATTTATTAAAGTATGAGAGTGGTTAATGATCAATGTTAACTCGTCATCTATTAGTCATCTCTTTAAAAATATTTAAGTTATTTAAAATAAAAAGGTCATAATTATTTTTCGAGATTCAATAGTGAGGTTACATCTTGTATTGTATCTTTCTCCTCACTTCGAGAGGAGAACCGATCACGGTCACTTGTGTTGCTTCTGCTATTTATCGAAGTGCGAAGAGGGAAAACAATCAATGTTGACTCTTCATCTATTAATTTTACTTCGAGCAAATTTATAATAATTTTTAATCAAACTACCAAACAATTTTCAACCAGAACTACGTAGTCTTGATTATCATATTGCACCTAGGGATACGTAGGAGCAAGATAAACTTTTGCCAAAAAAAATAAAAAAAAAATATTTTTTTACACAATTTAACTTTAATAAATCAATGGTAATTTAAATTCATGCAATTAGCTAGGGTATCATTTCATTACTAGCGGACGGGGTGTCAATACCTTCCCCAATTTGTGTGGCGACTCCTTAAGAGGTTGTGTGGCTGAAAATTGGGGTGCGACAATTGTTTTATGAAAAATGTGTTCAAATAGTGAAGAAAATCTTCCAAGATCAGAAGGGGGACCTGAATTTAGTTTGCAAGTGGACCCGCAAAAGAACCAGGATAAAAGATTGTTGTCTCAGTCTTTTTTATCTCTCATCTCTTTACTTTTCAATTGTTTTACGCTTTACATGTTTTAGTTGATTTACTTTTTGAGTTTATTGCATGTTATGATTCTGTTAAACATATTGGCATAAATTCATTGAGTAGATTGCTTCTAATATTAGTTGAAAACGTTGTATCTTTTCGTGCAAGAAAACTATTTTTGTTTGATTTTTGCATATTGTATGTATGCTACCCACCTAAATAAAGGGAGAGAAAGAAGAACCCTACATATTACCTCATGCAAGAATTGAGGGGGAGAATAGAGGAAGGGGAGCAGCGCGTCGAAGTTCAAATCTTCAAACAATGATAAACACAAGTGCTTATCCATGGTTGCTTATATGTGGTTTGTCATCATAAAAAAAGGGAGATTGAGAATGCAAGCATGCATCATTACATTAGGGAGATGGAAATGAAGCATGCATCATTGTATTGTTTTGATGAAGACAAGATAAGGTCAATGAGAAGACAATGATAAGACAAGATTAAAGCAAGGTCGATAGGCAAGCTTGAAGACATGAAAAACTCAACAAATAACAAGGTCAAGGCTCAAGATCAATCAAGTAGAATTAGGCTAAGATTTTATATTTCTAGAGTCTTAATATGATCGATTGGGTAGAGTCTAGGCTAGGTGAACCTAGAATTGAAGTCTCAAAAAGTCGAAAATTGAATCTAACTAAAATGAGATTCGCATAGGTTCATATAGGATGACATGCTCATACATTACATATGATAACATGATTTTATTGAATCAAAATGTATATCGCGTATATCTTCAAAATCATGTATTATGCATATACACATCATGTAGAAGGTTCATCATGCACCAAAGAAAATATTTTTTAACACAGTTAATCGATTACAACTTGTGTTAATCGATTAAATGAACTTGAGAACTCGTTAATCGATTAAGTATGGGATTAATGGATTAAATGGAGTTACAATAGCTGAAATCTTGGATTTGTTGGGATCATCGATTAAGTCCAACACAAAACAGTTTTGTATAAAAACTGATTTTCCCATGTGTTCAAAAAGAATCAAGTTAGTCATATAGAAAATTAACAAGATTATAGATTTCTCTGAACTTAACTTTCATATCATTTGAAAAAGTTTCTTGTTGTGAGGAAAAGTTAATAGTTTTCTTTGGTTCATAAAGAGAGATAGGATAGTTGAGAATCATTCATTTGTGCTTAAACTTTCACATTCACTTTGGAAAACCAAGCTTAATCACACACAACTTCTTTGAGTCTTTGTGAGATTTATGGACTGGATTTTTAGTGCTTCACAGTTTGTATATTCGCACATTTTGGTGCATAGTAACTTGGATTTTTAGACGATTTTGTTGAAAATCCTAGTTGCAGTTAGCTTGTCGTCTTCACCTTTACAAAGGTCTTGGTTGGGAATAATCATCGATTGGGGTTATACCGTGAGTTGGTGAGGATTATCCGAAAGAGGCGGGTTGGAGGTCAAACCGATGTGAGAAGCTCTAGGGCCAAGAAGGGAGCGTTTGTGAAGTTTATTTGAAAGATTGTTTTGTAAAAACATTGTTAAAAAAAATAGTGAAGAAAATCTCACAAAATCAAAAGGGGATGTAACTACCCAATTTGTATATATTAAAATTTCTAATTTTGTAAGCATAATTTCAACTTATAATAATTCATGGCAGAAAATATTTTTCCAATCATTTAACAATAAACATATCCTTCCTCAAATGGTGTTCAATAGTTTAATATTTCCAACCATTAAATCAATATTTCTACAGTTAATAACTAAATTGAACATTTCCTAAATTCAATTAACATACATCATCTTGTTTATAACGGGGTCCAATGCTAGAAAGTAATCCCCAAAATACATAAGGGTATTCATCACGGAACTACACAACATAAAATCAAAAACTGCATTCTTACATCCAAAGTAATCTAAGCTACTTTAAAGACTTGATATGTTATTCCTCTGTTTCACCTACATCTCGATTATCACAAGTAGAACAATCAGGAAACATAGAGGAAGTAAGATATTAAATCATGCAATAATCGACAATGTAGATTTATACAGAATTATAAGCATTAGAGAAACATATATATATATATAGAACAAACAATTATACAAGCTATACTTACTACCTTAGTCGTCAACGCATTCAAATCATAGTAATAATCAATGTTAAATACCTTTCCTATTATGTTCATATCATATCCTCATCCCGATCGTCACCCAAAACTTACCATGTCAAGGAATAATACTATGCCTGAAGGCGATTCAACATCTGAAAGCAATTCAATACCCAAAAGGGAAATTCAATACATCAAGGGCTATACAATACCTCATACGGCAATGCAATACCCCTTAGGTAAATACAACACCTCTTAGGGCGATACAATACCTCTAGGGCAATACAGCACCACTTAGGGCGATACAATACCTCTTAGGACAATACAACACCACTTAGGGCAATACAACAACACTTAGGGTAATACAACACCTCTTAGGGCGATACAACACCACTTAGGGCAATCAACACCTCTTAGTGCAATACAACACCTCTTAGGGCGATTACAACATTACTTAGGGCAATACAACACCTCTTAGGGCGATTTTAGTAAAGTTTCACAACAATAGTCCAATAGACATTCATTCAACATACACAAATAACCAAAATCAACTATGATTATCCAGCATACATATATGGTCATTATCAATCTTAATTATCTCGTGGCCATGCCATGTTATACAAGGAATGTAATCCTTATTATACCTACATTCATTTTCAATGAAGACAAACGTATAGGGGCTAAAATGATTAAATGAGGAAAATCCATAATTAACTCCTCTTTAGTCATTTTATTCCAAGAAGACCCTCCAACTAATGAGTATCGTTGAGCCTCCAGTGTTATGTTCTATTACCACTAGGTCTAATGCTTATCCCTCACCTGGTTATATGTTAGCATTTTCGTCCCGCAACACCGTTAGGCCCTCCATCGTCTCCTCCAACCTTAGGATCTCTTCTCAAACTTCTCTTTCGCCTCTACGAGCTCTAGAAAAATGGGGGAGGGGGGGCATTTCTCTTCTTTTTCTTTTTGTTCTTAACCCCTAAAACTCACTTGGGGTTTTTATTTAGGTTACAGATTCGCGGGTTCTCGCTCAAGCGACAGGGTGTCGCTTGGGCGAGAGGCTCTCTATGATTCGTGTTTTCAAACTCTGATATTGAATCACACATGAAACTTAGCTACACGTCGCTTGAGCGACCATCCCTCGCTCGGGCGAGAATTATAGATAAATTCTGATATAAATCTCAAATCCTCTCGCTCAAGCGAGAAACACCCAGAAAATAAGCAATAATTCTAAGCTTCTAAATAATTTTGAGAAAGGAAAATTGTGGCGTTATAGGGGAGGTCTGAATGTAGTTTTCAAATGAACCCGCAAACGAACCAGGATAAAAGATCGTCGTCTCAATCTTTTTTATTCGTCATCTCTTTAGTTTTAAATTGTTTTATGTTTTACATGTTTTAATTGATTTACTTATTATGTTTATTGCATGTTCTGATTTTATTAAACATATTGACATAAATTCATTTAGTAGATTATATATAATATTGGTTGAAAACACTATATCTTTTCGTGCAAGAAAATTATTTTTCAAGAACACAAGAATCAGGTTAATCTATTAATCACAACACGAGTTAATCGATTAAGAACAATCATAATCGATTAAACAGTGAATTTTCAGAATATCTCATTTGCCGGAAAAAGTGTTAATTTTCTTCCACTTGCACCTATCTACCCCCTCTAGGTGTTATTTGTTATGTGACATACCAAACACTAGGGTAAACATGACCCAAAGTAGATAATACATTTTGTTTGTAACAACTTATCATTTAATATAATTTCATATTTTTAATATTGCTTTTCAATTGTTTTTGCTAGTTATCTAGAATAATATTGTACAAATGATTTGTCATCACAATTTGTATACCATTTCATACATTATTGATTCTCTATTTTTCATGATATATACATACACGTAAATGATTAATAAATATCTACATATATAATTTTATATGTCAAATTACATATTCACAATAATAAGTAATATTGAGAATACATTATCTAAATAGGATATGCATTATATTTAATCGGGACTATAGTCGTTTTCAAAAGTTAGCCCATTCGATATTTGGAGTCAGGTTAGCCTTCATGTCTAGAACTGAGTTCGAGTTCAAAAAAATAACTCGATCAACATTTAGGTCAAAAAATGAACAAGTCTTACCAAACTCATACTCACTCCTAATTATTGTCTTATCGTTCAATATATTATATAAAATTAAATATATTGCACTATATTATAGAAATATAAATTTAAGTGTATTGCATTAATATATATATATATATATATATATATATATATATATATATATTACAAAATTAATCAATCATATATTGTTATATATCATTAATTTTTGTTTATCTTTTCCCCACATGAAAAACACATTCTTAGTAAAAAATAATTTCATTACCCACAAGAAAGTGACACATGTCACATATAACTCAATTACTAATAAATAAAGTATCACTTTGTGACATATGTCATTTTTTTGTGGATTAGATGATTAATAGGAAGATGTAGTAGGATGATATAGCATTACTCTTTCTATTTTTGCTTTATTAAGAATGCTATTTTTGTATTGATATTAAGCATTTGACACTCACTTGAAACATATAGTAATTACTTATTATTTTGCCATAAACTAATTGAAATATAAACAAATACTATTTTACTATTTTTCCATAAACTATTTTTGCTAGTGATTACTTGATGCTATAGGTGAAGTACTATTTGACACTCATTTGGTATAATTGTTTCATTCTTATAATTGTTAATATATGTTTATGTAGATGAAGATGATGATGAATCTAATAATATTGGGCGACCCGTTTTGCCATCTCTATACATGGGATTGCTGACATCTTGTTATAAGCCAATGATCTTGAGTCTTGAAAAGGTAGGGTCTGAATGAACGATATCTCGTGGAGCGTCTTGTTAGTGTCACCTGAGATTTTTCTGGGAGCGCCTGGGGAGGTACTTGAAAAGGTTCTCTGACGGTCAAGTCAGTATGAGAATGCATAATGATAGAGTAAGAGTAAGAGAGTAAGATCAAGAGATAAAATGTAACTTGCTTATGTGTGGAGTCCCTTGTTTATAGTGGAGATGTGTGTGGAATATTCCATTGTAGATATTAATTTGGCCGACCAAATGTCCTTGTCGAACCTGCCCCCAACAAGCAGAGATTGCTTTCACCGTGTTGGATGGCTCTGGTAGGCCCGCATTATATGGATAGTTGACTTATAGCCTTTAGTAAGCTATGTAGCCATATTGTAAGCCTACCTTGTCGTCTAGTTGAAAGTGGGTGTAGTGTACCGGTGTCATGCGGTTTGTGCCAAAAGTCTGTGTTGTTTAGGTGACATGACAGTCTTGTGTAGGTGGCATATCTAACATATGACATAAGTGGTCTTTGCAATGTACTATCGACCTTGTCCGGTCAGCAACATATTTTTACGGATTGTCCGATCAAGATCCGAGAATATTTAGAATGGACTTACTTTATCCGGTCCATGGTTAACAACTATTGTCCGGCAGTGACGTGTCTTTTTGAATTGGGACCATGTTCTTATATAAATGGCACGTACAAGTAGTATTGTGACAAAATTTCTCTGAAGTTTTTTCATGATTTTATTTTTAAATTAGAAGTTCTTAAAGAAGCATGTAGAAGAATAAAGTCAATAAAGAAAGAGTAGACTCTAGGAATTATATCACTCAACCACATTTTATATTATTTAATGGAGAGGGATCCACTTACTCCAAGAGTAAGTAAAAAATACATACTCCTCATCTTAGCCATCCAATCTTGGAAAATCCAATGGTGTAGATGTACTCACAAATTCAAACAATTAGATTTCCAAAAAATGAATGATCATGATGTGAAGTAGGTTTTTTCCACTTACTCCAAGAGTAAGTGGATTCCTCACCTTATTTAATATGATAACTTGTTGTAATTGATTAATATAGAATAAATTCAATTGAAAATTTTAAATTGTTATCTATATATTATATAAAAAAGAAAATTTTTGCCGCAAAAATTAGGGACATGTGTCATCACCTAATGTAAAATTTTCCCTCCAAAAACTTTCTACCTCTTAGTATGCAACATCACACATAAGATGAAAAACTTCTTTATGAAATCACTCTTCATGTACATTAATCACTAGTACGAGACAATCCTCCATAACATCCTATACTATAATGGATCACAAAGAATTTATATTAATTTGTCTATTGAAATAATAACAATTAATTTATCTACAAAATTAATATAAAAGTTTCTACCTATTTTTAATTTGGCGCTAACATGATTTTAGTTTATTAATATTATTAGTTTTTTCACCACAGTTTTGGTGCAATATTATGTATTTTTGAAACAGAAAAAAAAGTCATAGGAAAAACAATGAAAGTAAAATTGTGTGAGTCCACATCAAGGGTTGGTCTATTTTCTGTTAGTGTAAATATTTATACACAATCATTATATCGTCCACAACTTATGTGTATTACTTTTTTGAAGAGTTAATGATAATTAAAAATGAATGGTGAATGATGTACTAATAGTATATCAAACTCATATATCGAGTGTCAAAATTTAATAACCTATATTGTAAGAGTTAAAAATGAATTAATGCTTTGAAAATGACTTTTTCATAAGAATTAACGTTGTTTTACTCTTACACTCGACATTAAAAAGCATTAATTGACGGTTAACGTAAACTTTAGTCATTGCAAGAATTATCATGGACTTTTACATCTTCTAACGTTAGTTCTTACTCATAGAGTGTTAATGTTAATGCTGAGATTTAACTAGAATGAATGCACAGGTAACATGTGTTTTAACTATGCAATGCATGAGTAACATGTGTTCTTAGTAATGCGAATGTATGAATAACATCTCTGTTTTTAACCATGTGAATGCATGTGTCACATGTATGTTCTTAACAATATGAATGCACAGGTAACATGGGTGTTTTAACTATGGAATGCAGGAGTAACATGTGTTCTTAGTAATGCGAATGTATGGATAACATCTTTGTTTTTAACCATTTTGAATGCATGTGTCATATGTATGTTCTTAACAATATGAATGCACAAGTAACATGTGTGTCTTAACTATGTGAACGCACGGGTAATATGTATATTCTTAACCATATGAATATACATATAATATGTATGTTCTTAATCATACGGCAAGAAAATGCATCACGTACGAATGCACGAGTAAATTGCTAGCTATATTTTAAATCCATTCATTTAGTTTATTTTGCCAAGATGATGTTATTTATTCAAAAAATAAAATATGAAATGAAGAATAAAAAATTATTATATCATGTATATTTATGTTTAATAGATCTACTCCCCATAATCTTGATTTATTATAAAACAAACATGGAAATAATTGAACTCAAACTAAGAAAAGAAGCTAGAGAACTAAGAATGATTATGTTACTCTAATTATGACTTATGAGATATCAATAGACTATTTCTTGAAGTTTAGGAGGTTAGAAATTCATAATTTCTAATTAAGGTGGATATCATATATTTAATGCAATTATATCAGCTATTTATTTTGGGTTACAAAATAAGTGATCTAATTTCTCACAACTCATTCTAAATTTGATAACGGTTGACGTATATGGGATAATGAGAACTCAATAAGTTAACTCATAAGGAATGATTATGGTCCCTAATACACTGAATAAAATATAGTTTTCACTTCTCCCCATCAGAGAGAAAAAAAAAGTCACAAAAGGAATCAAAGATTTGGTTGAAGAAGACTATCATACCAAAACCTCTCTCCAAAGGCATACAAAATGAATAGGTATGAGAAACATGGTTTGAGGTATGATTTTGTATGTGTTTTATATTATGTGTGAGAATCATGATATTCAAGATCTTAGGATTGATATTTCACCAATCATAAAGGACATTCTAACAACTAGTATCAGAACATAGGTTGTGAATATTATGATTCTCCAAAAATAGTGTCTTTCCAAATTTTGAATAAACCCAAATTTTAATTTGGAGAAAATTTGGAGATTTTATGCTTGTTATGAAAATTGGAAATTTTTTGAATTGATTATTTCTACTCCATCTTAATGTTTTTTGTATTCACTATGTTTGTACTATTATTATATTTGGTTCATCAATTTTCTCTTTTGGAGGAATGATTAATTGAACCATTTTCTGTTATTTTTATTTATTAAAGAGACATTAACATAAAATATTATATTTTGCATTTTGCAATATTCGAGGTGCGATGTTATGAATCTTTGAAGGATTATTGTATATGCTATGTGAAAAGTGTTTTGGAAACTTTTCTGAATAAATAATATATATTTGCAGATAATTGATTTGCATTAGATTATAAGATTGTGTATATACATATATAAGATTTTATGGTTGAAATTACAATTTACGGTGTCCTGTTATTTTGCACAAATATCTCTTTCCATTTTCAATACACATAATATGGATATAATGTGGATTCAATGTATCTGTTAACTCTAGAATTAGTTGATAATGATTTGCATTTGTGTTTATTTCTTCAATCTAGATCTAATTTATATTTAATTATTATGAACAATCAAATCTTAATCTTAAGGTTTTAATTCTAAATTGAATTTTTAATAGACTCATATTATTCCATTTGTGTAGTAATTATTTTTTAATATGATGATACAACATGTTGCCAAAGTAACCTCTATTGTTAAAACTGACTTTAGTATGTAAAAATAGGCTATAAAAAGTTAGGTGTTCACACACTATAACATTTTTTGCCTACAGCAAATGGCTAAAAACCATGGTCTAATATGAAAAATTGTGGTCTTAATCGTGGACAACAATTTTCTAATTGTGATAGTCTAAGGCATTGCCTTTTATTTAGACAACAATTTTTTTACATGAGACAACAATTGACAAAAAAAAACGTTGCGTTTATAGTGACATAGGCAACAATTTTTGAATTTTGCAAAGACAACAATTTTTGACCGTGACCATTATAGACAATACCTAAAATCGTCACCTATGAAAATTTGTAGAACACTTATAAAATCGTTGTCTATGATAGTTTACAGAACACTTATAAAGATGTAGTCTTTGATTGCATTACTAAATGAATAAAAAATTCAATTGACAAACTCTTTCTCTCCTTGTAGAGCTCATCCCTAAGACTATAGAAGATAAACTTATAATACAAGTTGGTGTAGTATGGAAGAGTGAGAAAAATAATTGAAATGATTTCCACATTTCGGATTGATTAGGTAGTTGTCATCAGAAGTTTGCCGACAAAATGCAAAAAATCTATCTTTTTTCCCAAATTCTGAATATATTTGTCATTGTGATAGAGTTCTTAGCAAGGCGATCGATATAATAGACCAGGAAAGTATTAGTAGTCTGTTCCCTCATTTATATATATATATATTACCCTATTTAATTGTATATTTATACCTTAAATATTTTGGTTTATTTCTATTTACAAACGTCAAAACAAAAGTATTTTTTACTTTTATGTTTTAAAAATATTTATCATGCTCTTACGTATACAATAGAATATATTTATCAAATCTAATACTTAATGTGTACTTTTTAACTTATTAATAAAATTGAGTTAGGATCCTCTACATTAATGGAGAGTCAAATGCTTCAAAAACCAAAGGGAAATATAACCTTCAATCATACACATATCTATTTGATTATAATGAAATTACACTTTTGTCATTAGACACAAAGGGAAAACATACGCTTGCCTCACCTTATGTGTGTCTAGATGCATGAAAACTACAACAGACACAAGCAAAATTAAAAATAAAATAACAGACACAATGCATCCCTGATCACTGTATGGCATATTAAGGTAAAGCTCAGTAGACATGTCAGCATAGGAAGAAACAATATATGATTCTATTCTATGTTTGTTATAAATCATAGCACAACACCGAAACACACAATCCCAGCTTTGGTGTATTCTATAAATAGAGCAAAACACAACAGATTTGATAAGTAGAACATTATGGCTTCACTGAAAGTGTTACATCCTAAGAGAACAAAACAGAAGATTTTATTTTATTATGTTCCCTCTTGTTCTGTCCACACAACAAAGGCTACCTAAGTAATAAGTGTAATGATACTCATAAATATTCTCAACCATCAACCCACCCACGCTGTTCCTTTCCACGGTAGGATCAAATATCAAAATTGTTCAAAGCTAAAGGCCAATATTACAGGCAAGAGATTCACTTATTACAAGAGTAAGTTTTTTAAACTTACTCCACATTTTAGCCATTAATTTTGTTGGGGCAGTAGAAGTTATTGTTGCGCAGCGTTGGTCACAAGTAATCAAATAAAGTGCATATAATAAATAAAATAAAAGAAACAGAGAATTTGGTAACGAGTTTCGGCCAATTATGTCTACGTCCCCAAGAGCGCTGAGCGACTACCAATATATTAGTAGAGAATAAGGATTAAAAACCCTAGCACACCCATGAGCCCAAGTGCCTATGGGGTGTTTCTATTTGGTGCTTATATTTGGTAAACATTTACTCTACTTTATTCTAATACTAGGTGAAGTGTGACTAATGTAATAACATATTTCAAACATTCACAACAAGTTATAGGGAAATCCAATTGTTTGAATTAGTGAGTAGATCTAAACCATTAGGTTTCCCTAGAATTGATAGCTAAGATGTGAATTAAGAGAATCCTTCTCATATTACATAACTATTATCCAATAAAAACATAGAAAATTCAGCTACCAAAGACAAAAATAACTATTACTATAATATTGTCAGTTCTAAATAACAAAATACTCATTAATAGAATATACACGGTCATACACTCTCGTCACAAATTTCAATAGATGTAAACAACTTCCTACAGAGTTCTACAAAAAATGTAGTAAGATATATATATAATATTTAACTTGTGTTTAGATACTTCTAGATAAGTTGCATTATAATATATAACATGTATTATCTACAAGTTTCATGAGATTTTTGAAGCGTTGAAAATAGTCTTATAAGTAGGACTTGAGGTTAAATGTATTGTGTGTGATAGTGAATAATGTTCTACTATGTATGAAAATCTAGATCCTTTATCCTATCAAAATACTCCTCCAACTAATGATCAATAATCAAATATATGTTGTATTCCTCTAAAAAAATTTCCCCTCTTATGTTCAACTACTATTTACCCGCTAAAACCCAACAAATAAGAATAAGTCCTCGAATTCAGTTTTGGGTAACCAAAAAAAAATTAATAAACAAATCAATAACCACATCCACATTACAGAAATAAATAACAAAAGAAGAAACTTACTCTGAAGCTTCTTGTCCATATACCTGTAATAAAAAAATAAAAAAAAACATAATTGCACATTAGCAATTATAATGAATTAGCAGAAATTGAAACATGAGTAAAAGTGGGAAGCGATTCTTACTTCTTCAAATCCGGAGGCTGCCCTGATCTACTGATAGTGGAGAGATTAGAGATGATAGGATGACGCAAATTGAAGAGGAAGAAGATGATGATTTCAGAATATGGATGATAACGGAGTCGGGCAGACAAGAATAGTGGATAACTGTGCCCATACTCATAGTATTTATAGATACTCGTGTGGATAGTGAGTATCTACCGTTACTCAACCAAATTTTAACTTTAATTATATTTTTATATAGTTTACAATAATTAATATATAAAAATAATTATTACATAAATAATTATATATATATATATATATATATATATATGATAATTTTATTATTATAGTCTAATCACTAAATTTTATTATAAATACTAATAAAATAGACAAATATAATGTTAAGTTAGTAATAATTAAATCATAATACTCGTTCCCATCCATGAGCTATTTTTGCGGGCACCCATTATAGATATTTTGACGGGTACCCATGAGTCCGAGTTTTTTTGTCATCCCTATTTCAGAAGAAGATCAGAGATGCTTCAAGAGAGATCCTTACCAATATGGTTTCATGGTACTAATATGTACCTTCTCACACTATATTTGCCTTTTCTTCTTTATATTAATAATTTAATAAATAATTATAGCATTTATACCTTAAATTGGCATACAAAATGTGATTGATGTATGCATCTTTCTCTTCCAACAAACTTCCTTTCCCAACAATCTTCTTTTTCTCCAGTTTCATTTTTTCATTTCATTTCATTTTGTCTATTTGTTATTGTCATTTTCTTTCTCTTCCAACAATCTTCTTTAAAGTGCATTTTTCATTTGTTTTGCAGACCTATTCTTATTTTATAGATCTTATGTTTAAAGTGTATTTTTCATTAATTTTTGTTTTTTATTTGTATATATGCTCTTATTTTGTAGATTTGTTCTTATTTTATCATCGATTTTTTTGTTTATTTTACATTGATTTCATTATTTTGTAAATGTGTTCCCACTGATTTTTCATTATTTTGTAGATCTGTTCTTCCAACCGTTCTCTTTATTATCATCCTCAAGGACAATCAAACCTTCAAAACTTATGGTATGTACCCAATATCCATTTATATATATATATATCCACTTACTATATTGCATTCTCTCAACAATCTTTTTTTCTCCAGTTTCTTTTTTTTCATTTGATTTCATTATGTCTCTTCGTTATCGTCTTTTTCTTTCTCTTCCAACAATCTACTTTAAAGTGCATTTTTTCATTGATTTTTTCATTTGTTTTTGTAGATCTATTCTTATTTTATAGTTCTGATGATTAAAATGCATTTTTCATTAATTTTTTTGTTTATTTTGTAGATATGCTCTTATTTTATAGATTTGTCATTTATCTTATTTATGTGT
The DNA here is from genome assembly GCA_009771035.1 of Lupinus albus. NCBI lineage: Eukaryota > Viridiplantae > Streptophyta > Magnoliopsida > Fabales > Fabaceae > Lupinus > Lupinus albus. Next base: position 6,831,837 of record CM020011.1, read on the forward strand.
TTGAACAGGAAAATACACGTGTAATATGTGTGTTCACGTGTAATACGTGTGTTCTTAACGATACGAATGTACGTGTAACATATGTGTTTTAACTATGTGAATGCTCGAGTAGCAAGTATCTTCTTAGCAATGCGAATGTACGGGTAACATATGTGTTTTTAACCATGCGAATGCAAAAATCATATTTGTGTTCTTAACAATATGAATGCACATGTAACATTTGTATGCGAATGCACAAGTATCATGTGTGTTCTTAACCATATGAATGCACATGTAATGTTTGCTCTTAATCATACGATAAAAACATATTGTCTCGTGTGAATGCACGAGTAATTGAATGAATAAATGAGTGAGTAAAAAGTTGAATGATTTATATTTATTGGAGGTGACAAAATTATCCATAATCCATAATTCATCCAAATCTTAGAAAATTAAATTCATCTAAATCCATCCATTAGAGCTAATGGATATAATTCAATAGATAACATTAGTAATTGATGGATTTGAGTCCATTCATTATATCCAATGTATATTCATGGATATATCCATTTGGATGGATATTTAAATCCATCCAAAAAACAAACATTCAAAAATCTTATTCTTTGCTTTTCAATTCCCTTTACTATCTCAACTTTCATTTTCTTGTAAGATAAACATTTTTTTCTAAAAGACCAACCAAGTAGCTCAAGCTTTTTAACATCACCAACTTAGTGTCACTATACACACGTAAAACCTTAAATGTCGTATGCTTGTAGAATATTGCAAAAAAAAAATAATTGTTTTAAAAGTTCAAAAAATCATTTTTTTTAAATAAAATTAAAAACACTTTTTTGAAAAGTACTTTTTAACAAACTTCTATTTGAAAGTTTTTTTTAAAGGTGGTTTTTAAAAATGTTTTATTGAAAGTGATTTAAAAAAAATGATTTTCTTCAAAAATATTTTAGTTCCGAATGAAAAATCACATGGACTAGATATTAATTCATCCAAATACATGAAAATAGAGTCATAGATGAATTTAAATCCACCCATTAAGTTTGGATATAGATAAATTAAATGATTTAAATGAATTTATATGGATTGATAGATGACTTTTCATCCATCCATTAGGATCCAAATCCAAATGCATCCATCTCTCTCCTCTTATATGAATGAGTGAATAAATATTTGAATTATATAATTTTCTATTTACATGAATGGATAAGTCAAAATAAATGGCTTTTAATTATAGTATAAAATGATAAATATTTTAATTTAATAATTATTATTATAATAAGTCAACTCTTTCGTTTTTTCCTTTAATTTATTTATTTAATGATAAATATATTCCTTATATGTCCATAAAAAGATAAATATATTCCTTAATAAAAAGGTAATGTCCATAAAAAGATAATTTCCTTTATAGACTTGTAAGAGTTATTATTTATGACAACAATCGTAATGAAATAATCATTCCATACAAGAATCATCATAGAAGAGAACCCAAAAAATGGAAAAGGACATGGTAAAGTTGACTTTTGTATTTTCCCATATAATGGTGAGCCTCATTGTAGATACGAGAGTTGTATTTCCAAGTGAAAGCATAGACTTTGGGATGTTGCAAAGTGGAGATGTTGATCGATCTCATCCTAATGATGTTCTTCATCCACCCCATACGGCTTATTCGATGTTGCAAAGAGTACCTATTCGTAGATCTCAAAGAAACCCTTTACCTCCTCCACCCCCTCTAGGATTAGTTCCTTCTATAGGATATGAAGATTAAGGCCATACTTGTATGAAGAATAAAGTCATACTATGAGTCAAATTTATGAATAATAAGTCACCTTTCAAATAAAATGACATTTCTTCTATTCGTTTTATTTTACCACTTTAAATTTATCTTACATGTGGAATATAATGGAACTAGGATCATATTCATTAATGGAGAGGCGATTGCATGTTTTACATTTGTTAATATGTGTCACTACGCTAGATACGTGAAGCAACAACACTTATTTTCAGCCTATAATAGGCTTTCGTGCACCATTTGTTTGACCGTAGTAGTATATGGTATACATTAACCGCGCTTCGTCAGACACTGTTATATACCATATTTACAACAGCGCAACCTAATATATGCGTTGTTACACAATTGCCAAATATAACAGCGTAGACTACAAATAGCGTTGTCTTATGATAAATATATAACAGCGCAACTTACAAGTTGCGCTATAAAACACAATAATTTACAACAGCGGATGTTATAAGTGGCGTTGTTGTATTGATTGTATACCACATCACACTTTTTAAGTAAGTAGTAGCGCTGTCATGTATGTTACGTATGCCAACACATCTTATATAGTTGTCTTATAGATTACGTACGACAACACATTGTATACAACATGTTGTCTTATAGGTTACGTATGACAGCGCATCATATATAAAACACTGTCGTTTATGTTACGCATGACAACGCTTATTTAATAGTCACGATTTATGCAAATGCTATATTTATGCAGCGCTCACATTAATAGCATATTTTTACCATGTGTTGTTTCAAATACAACAACGCTTGATAGATCTCCTCTTAGCATGCGCTATTTATTATTCTTAACAACAAACTATCCACTTAACACTCTCAACAAACATATTCATAGTAGTTACTATATTCAAGATAGAACAACACATTAACACAATGCTAAATTATATTTGTAATATTAAAACATCAAGAAGGAAGCACATGTATTATATTGTATTACATGCCAATGAAGCATAACATTTGTGTAAGTATCATAGTGCAACTAAGAGGGGGGTGAATTAGTTGTCTTAAAATAATGGCCACTTTTTCTGCAGAACAAAAGTTTAAAGTGCAGCGGAAAATATATGCAGAAAATAATAATGAAAGAGATAAGGGAGAAGAGAATACACAGAGATTTTTATACTGGTTCACCTTCTTGTCCACCGAAGGCTACGTCCAGTACTCTTGCCACACAAGAGATTTTTCACTAAGAATTATGAGTTGTAATTACAATATCCCACCCCGAGATTTCTATGTACCTTACACACTCCCTAATTCTTATTCACTCTTGGAAAACACATTTCCAAGTGATTCTATTCCCCTTTCGTTTCACACCCCGTGAAAGAAAGTAATCTTGCACAAATGAAGAATATATAACAATGGCAGATTGCCTTTACAAGTATGAAATTTGTATAACTTGCAATCCAATCAACTCTAAATATATAATAATGCTCTTTATATGAAAACCTTTGAAACACTTAAACTAAAGCAACTTTGAAAAAGTACTTTGAAAGTTTAAGAACTAGTTGCCAAAAGTTCAAAGAAATATTTTCAGAATAAGTGTAAGAGCTTTTTAGAGTTGTGACAAAGTTGTATGAAAATTGTGTATGAGTAAATTGTCGTTTTAATTGTGAGAGCTTGAGCCTTTATATAGATTTTCTCAAACACCCTTAGTGCTCTTCTGAAAGTGTATAAGTTGTTTGGAGTGAAGAGATTTCGTTTGGAGTGAAGGGGTTTCGTTTGGAGTGAAACCATTTCACTTTGAAATCTGAAAATCTCATATAACAGCTCTCAGTAATCGATTACTGACTTGGGTAATCGATTACCCAAACTCTCTGTTTGCATCTATTTGAAAATTTACACAGTGTAATCGATTACTGGATTTGAGTAATCGATTACTCAAACTCCTTGTTAACAACTATTTGAAAATTTACACTGTGTAATCGATTACTGGATTTGAGTAATCGATTACTCAAACTCCCTGTTAACAGCTATTTGAAAATTTACACTGTGTAATCGATTACTGGATTTGAGTAATCGATTACTCAAACTCCCTGTTTGACAGCTTTGTTAATTTTCCTTAGTGTAATCGATTACACTACTTTGGTAATCGATTACCCTGTTTTCTAAAAATGGTAATCTGTTACTCCAAAGTCTGTAATGGATTACTCATAGATGTTAGAGGTTTGAAAACTGTTTTTCTCACTTATGTAACTTGTTACTCAAGTATGGTAACCCGTTACATGTTGTTTTTGAAAATTATTTTTATTCACTTAGAGTGTTTCAAACTTTAACGAAAATGTTTTTGAGCATTATGACTTTGTATATACTAAGAGTTTTAGGATAGAAGTACCTATAAAGACTTAGTCTATTGTCTTGAAGCTTTGATCTTCTTTATCTTCATAAGTAGTCTTTCTTTTCTTCTTTTTGGTGATGTTGGTTTCTTCATCAAAACCGTGCCAAGGTCAGAAGCAGAGATCTTCTTCACAATCTCCCCCTTTTTGATGATGACAAACCAATATCTTCTTGACAGTGTATTTTTCTGAATTTCTTTGAGAGTAGCATACTTTCTGATATATCTTGATTTGTTTTAAGTATGCTCCCCCTATCTTGTATGCTCCCCCTTTCATTTGGAGTTAAGTGCCTGGAAAATATTTTGACAAAAGAAAATACACTCCCCAACTTTTCTCCCCCTTTTGACTTCACCAAAAAGTAGAAAAGCCAAGGGTCCAGCACAATATATAACATATATATAGCATACATGATTTATATCATAACAGATATAGCAGTTATAGCACAATGAATATCAATTATAGTAGTGCATATCAGAATAATGAAACATGTTTAAACATAAGGAAATCATAGCAGTTTTAGATGTTCAAACATAGTACTAGCAAACATAAAAAACAGATGTTCAGAAACTTTCAACGATACAACCAGAAAATAAAAATAAATCCTAGACACTCTAAGACTCCGGCTCAGAACTATCTTCATCAACATCCATATTGCTTAGCCTCGACGAAAGACGATGAAGTTCGTAATGGATTTGGTGACTCTGAGTATCGAAAGCGTCCATCCTTGTGGTGATGTAGCCTCGAAGAGAAACCAATTCATCCATAATCATCTGATTAGTGGGCATAGCAGCAGACGAAGAAGATTGAGCTTGAGACTCAGGCTGGTTTGGTGCAGCAGTAGGTTCTGGTTCGTCGGTAGGAGCAGGTTGGCGGTCGGTACGATGTTTGTAGGTTCGAAGAGCGACAGGATCTATAATGAATCCCATCTTGTGGACAACCTCAATATCAACCTTGATTTCGCGAAGATTGAGGGCCACTTTGGTCTCACCTTCTAAAGGTACGCCGAAATGCTCTAGGATTTTGGTAATGAAGATGGCGTAGGGCAACGGACTTTGGGAGCCGCGAACATGCCACATTTGATTCATTATCATCTTAGTCCAATTAATTTTGATGTTAAACTTGATAGCATACATCAATTGGAGCTCTATGTCACTTATTTGCGAATGATTTGAAAATTTTGGCAAAATGACATAGGAAAGAAAATAATGGATCAAACGATCTTCCAGCGTGAGATATCCAGCAGAGAGGATATCCCTGTTCTTAACAGTCTCGCCAAGGATTTGTTGCTTTCGCCTTTCTATTTCCTCCTTAGAAATTCTACAAATAGAAAGATAGAATTTCTTGCGATCGTAATCATCCCATTCACATACTAGGCCGAACCCAGTAATGTCGCCTATCATCGGTATATCACAGCAAATAAAACTAAAGGTTTTCATATCCAAAACAATGTCCTTTCCCTTAACATGGGAAGTCATAAGATTTTTCCTAAAGTTCATGTTGCAGTAAAATACGCGAACAAGCTCAGGATAAATATCGTTCGCTTCGCAGCAAAAGTCAAAAAGTTTTTGTTGCCGCAAAAGATAAGGAAAAAGAAAATCTTCAAACTCAAAGTTTCCAATGTTACCGTACTTAGGAGTGAAAATGGCGCGTCCATGGAAATTTTCCTCAAAGACCTTCATTTGAGCGTCATTAGCAAGAAGCCTCGTCAAGTTCAACGGGTTGGTCTTGGAGGTTGATTCTCCTTGCTTAGACTTTGAAGATCGTGGTCTTTTTGAAGATGAATCCATTGTTGGTGTTTGAAGGTTTAGGGTTTTGAGTTTGGAAATTTGGGGGTTTTGGATTTTGGCCACTAAACACGAAAAAGAGTGGGTAGAAGTGTTTAGAACCAAAAATGTGATATGTAAGGACACAAAAATCACTCAAAACGGTTTAGAAATAGAGTTTCTAGAGAGGGTAGGGTTTTACACGAGTGAGAGAGAGTAGGAGGAAGAAGATGAGTTCTGAAAAATGCAATTTTATATAAATACCTGCACAGAGTAATCGGTTACTCAAGCTTGAGTAATCGGTTACTCTAATTCAAAAAAGTGAAATTTTGAAACAACAGGTTTGGGTAATCGATTACTCACTTGAGTAATCGGTTACTGAAACTCTCTGTTTCACTCTATAACCGGTTACACTCCAGAGTAATCGGTTACTAACTCTAGAAAAATCAATTTTTATGCAATTTAAAGCTTATGAAAATTATTTTAACCCAAAATTTAAAACATATAAACATAAATAAACACATTTAAGTTCAAGTAGGCATGAGATAACATGGTGAAGCATACATATAATCATATATAAGTATTTAGGACAAGTAAGCTTCATCAAGAATGCCTAGTTCATGTCTAATTTTTTAAAAAGGTTCTTTTGCTAAGGGCTTAGTGAAAATATCTGCTAGTTGGTTATGAGTATCAACAAATTCTACAGATACATCTTTCTTTTGAACATGGTCCCTTAGGAAGTGATGCCTTATATCTATGTGTTTGGTTCTTGAATGCATAATAGGATTCTTTGTGAGGTTTATAGCATTAGTATTATCACATTTCAGCAGAGTGCAGCCTAAGACTAAGCCATAATCTCGTAATTGTTGCTTAAGCCACAACACTTGGGCACAACAACTACGAGTTGCTATATATTCAGCCTCAGCAGTGCTTTGAGCTACACATGCCTGTTTCTTGCAAGACCAAGAGACTAAGGCATTGCCTAAAATGTGACAAGTACCACTTGTACTTTTCCTCTCAGATTTGCATCCGGTAAAATCTGAATCTGAATATCCAACCAAATCACATATGCTTCCTTTAGGGTACCACAGTCCAACTTCAGTTGTACCTTTGAGATATTTCATGATTCTCTTAACAACAACTAGATGTGATTCTTTTGGTTTAGATTGATATCGTGCACACATACATACACTAAACATTATATCAGGTCTACTGGCAGTTAAGTATAAAAGAGATCCGATCATACCTCGGTATTTAGATATTTCAATGCATTTACCAGGTTCATCTGTGTCAATGTATGTTCCAGATCCCATAGGAGTAGCTATTGGCTTGCAGTTATCCATATCAAATCTTTTTAACAGATCTTTGCAGTATTTGGATTGACTCACGAAGATGCCATTATCAAGCGGTTTTATTTGAAGTCCAAGAAAGTAATTCAACTTTCCCATCATGGACATTTCAAATTCTCCTTGCATCATTTTGCCAAAGTCACTACACAAACTTCATTAGTAGAACCGAAAATAATATCATCTACATAGATTTGAACTAATAAAGTATGATGATTTATTTTCTTAATAAATAAAGTAGTGTCGACCTTACCTTTTGTAAAACCTTTTTCTGTCAGAAAATTCGTTAGACGATCATACCACGCTCGTGGTGCTTGCTTTAGGCCATAGAGGGCTTTCTTTAACTTGTAGACATGAGAAGGATGTTTGTAATCTTCAAAGCCATGAGGTTGCTCTACAAACACCTCTTCTTGAATGTAGCCGTTGAGAAATGCGCTCTTGACGTCCATTTGATATAGTTTCGATGATGCATTTATCAGGGTAGAATGCCACTTGAAATCCTTTGTTGCATAATTGTCTTATGCTTAGAAGGTTGTGCTTGAGTCCTTCAACATATAATACACCTTCTATAGTAGTTGAGGGTGGCTTGCCAAATCTACCAACTCCAAGTATTTTTCCTTTGTTGTTATCACCATATGTGACATATCCTTTGTACCTTGGAGTCAGGACAGAGAATTTACTTTTATCGCCCGTCATGTGTTTTGAGCAGCCGCTATCCAAGTAACATAAGTTGCTGGCGGCTCTCAAATTTTCCTACAAAACAGATTAAGTTTTATTAGGTATCCAATATTCCTTGGATCCTAAATGGTTAGTCCCTTTCTCAACCCACTTATATGTTCCTAAGGGTACACCATACTTTCTAATCATGCACGTGTTTGGTGTATGCCCATGAATATTACAATATGTGCATATGGGTTGATGAGCATGTATCCTAGAATTTTTAAAGGTATGGATACTTTCTTTTTGAAAGATAATTTTCTTTTGAGCACTTGGTTTCTTGAAACCATGGCTTTTTGAAAAGCCTAGACCCCTTCGGTCTGATGTGTGTCTCTGATCATTAATTATCTTTTCTAAACTCTTGCCACTCTTGTTTTATTTATTAAGTTCAAGACTCAAAGTTGAAATTCTGTTTTCAAGAGTGATGCACTTTTGACAGGAGGATGATGAGGGTATGTTTCTAAATGTGTCTAATTCAGTTTTTTGTTTTAGAAACAATTTTGTTAATTTAACGTACTCATCATGCAATTCATTGAAAGCTGATTGTAATTCAGAGGAATAAAATTGGTTAGAATCGTTTACCTCTTCATCATCTGAGTGATGAGATGCCATGAGTGATAGGTGAGCTTGTTCTTCATTTTCTGCTTCAGATGCAGAACTAGTGTCGTTATCTTCCCAAGTAATGTAAGCCCTTCGTCCGGTCTTAGTATCGTTCTTCCCTTTGAAAGAACTTTTCTTTAAGTTTGGGCAGTCCATCTTTATGTGGCCTGGTTTGCCACATTCAAAGCATGTAAAGTTTTGATTTGCGTTGGAGGCGTCATTGTGTTTGATGAACTTCTTTGCTTGACCACTTTTTGCACTTTTGTTCCTTTTTAGGAACTTGCTGAATTTCTTTAGAAAAAGACTCATGTTATCTGTGTCATCTTTTTCATCATCAGATGAGTTACATTCATCTACTTTTGCTTTTAGAGAGATAGTTCAAGTTGACAAAGTTCTAATTCGTGTTCCTGCAATTTTCCAAACAAGGCAGCCAAGGACATTTTTGATAGACTTTTCTTTTCAGAAATAGCAGTTACCTTTGGTTGCCAGGCTCTGGTGAGTGATCTAAGAACTTTTAAATTCAAGTCACTGTTTGACAGAACTTTGCCCAGTGCAATAAGATGGTTTGTGAGATGAGTGAACCTCTTTTGTAGATCAAGTATTTTCTCTCTGGGCTTCATGCGAAACATTTCGTATTCTTGAGAGAGTGTGTTTAGTCTTGACCTTTTTACCTCCTCAGTTCCTTCATGAGTAGTCTTTAGCGTATCCCACATTTCCTTTGCTGATTTGCAATTCGATACTCTAAAGAACTCGTCAATTCCGAGAGCAGAAGTGAGGATGTTTTTCGCCTTTAAATCATATTGCACTTTCTTTTTATCTTCATCACTCCATGAAGATTTGGGCTTAATTTCTCTTACTCCATTGATGACAGTGAAGGGTTCATAAGGTCCTTCTTCTATAGCATTCCGGATATCCAAATCTTGTGATTCAATGAAGATTCTCATTCTGATCTTCCAGAAGTCGTAGCACTCTCCAACAAAGCTTGGAGGGCGGTTGATGTTAGAGCCTTCTCCTAGGAAAGATCTTCCGGCCATCTTGGTTAGGATCAAACTTTGAGAGTAAATTACCCAAGTATAGCTCTGGTGCCAATTGTAAGTATCAGAGTGCAACTAAGAGGGGGGTGAGTGTATGATTGAACTTTACAAGTATGAAATTTGTATAACTTGCAATCCAATCAACTCTAAATATATATACCAAGATAATAATGCTCTTTATATGAAAACCTTTGAAACACTTGAACTAAAGCAACTTTGAAAAAGTACTTTGAAAGTTTAAGAACTAGTTGCCAAAAGTTCAAAGAAATATTTTCAGAATAAGTGTAAGAGCTTTTTAGAGTTGTGACAAAGTTGTATGAAAATTGTGTATGAGTAAATTGTCGTTTTAATTGTGAGAGCTTGAGCCTTTATATAGATTTTCTCAAACACCCTTAGTGCTCTTCTGAAAGTGTATAAGTTGTTTGGAGTGAAGAGATTTCGTTTGGAGTGAAGGGATTTCGTTTGGAGTGAAACCATTTCACTTTGAAATCTGAAAATCTCATATAACAGCTCTCAGTAATCGATTACTGACTTGGGTAATCGATTACCAAACTCTCTGTTTGCATCTATTTGAAAATTTACACACTGTAATCGATTACTGGATTTGAGTAATCGATTACTCAAACTCCCTGTTAACAGCTATTTGAAAATTTACACTGTGTAATCGATTACTGGATTTGAGTAATCGATTACTCAAACTCCCTGTTTGACAGCTTTGTTAATTTTCCTTAGTGTAATCGATTACACTACTTTGGTAATCGATTACCCTGTTTTCTAAAAATGGTAATCTGTTACTCCAAAGTCTGTAATGGATTACTCATAGATGTTAGAGGTTTGAAAACTGTTTTTCTCACTTATGTAACTTGTTACTCAAGTATGGTAACCCGTTACATGTTGTTTTTGAAAATTATTTTTATTCACTTAGAGTGTTTCAAACTTTAACGAAATTTTTTTTGAGCATTATGACTTTGTATATACTAAGAGTTTTAGGATAGAAGTACCTATAAAGACTTAGTCTATTGTCTTGAAGCTTTGATTTTCTTTGTCTTCATAAGTAGTCTTGCTTTTCTTCTTTTTGGTGATGTTGGTGTCTTCATCAAAACCGTGCCAAGGTAAGAAGCATAGATCTTCTTCACAATTTGTTTAGCTTCATGGGCTCGATAAGGATGCACATTATCCTCAGGCAATATATCCTTCAGAAGTGCCAATAGGTCTGTGAAACTCTTATCAATCCATCCATTAACAGATTTCAACTTGTACAATCTTGACACAAGTGTCAATCTTGTGAATTTAGTACAACCATCATATAATGGTTTCTCAGCCTCACTTATCAACCGCTGAAACATCTCAGAACAATCCTAAAGATCCTCTTCGACAATGTTTGTCATTTCATCGAAATGATCACCTTCATATGCATTTGTGTTGTTTTCTTTCATATGTATCTCAATGCTTTTTTCACCATGCCTTGTCCAACATGTGTAACTCTGATCGATATCGTGACAGACTAAATGAACTTTTAACTCAACCAGAGTAATTCGGTTGAAGTTACAACATTTTAAACAAGGACATACAATTCAATCAGGGTTTTCAGCATTCTCAGATGCAAACCTAACAAATTATTTCACTCCATCCTCATACTCTTTAGTCAATCGATTGACACTTATCCATTTTCGATCAATTCTTTCATCCATTTTCTAGAAAGAAATTGTCAAAAAATACTGAGTTAATAATTGAAATTTAAATTCGGGATCATAAATCTCTAAAAGATTGAGTCGATGCTCACCTTACAAGCAAATACATTATTAGAGAATAACCTAACTCATGTAATACAAGCTAAGTGAGGAACCCTAACTCAATACAAACTAAATTGGTGTGTGATTGAACTTTCAATTCGGGGAAACATAAATCCCTAAAAGATTGAGTTAAGTTCACATAACAAGCAAATACAGTATTAGGAAAAATCCTAACTCATGTAATACAAGCTAAATGATGAACCCTAACTAAATAGTAGCTAAATGAGTGTATGATTGAACTTTAAATTTGGGCATACATAATAACTCATGTAATAAGATGAAATTTAACAAATTAAAGCAATTATTTATAAGGAAAACTCACTTTCAATTCGGTGCAGAATGAGTGATCTTTCGGTGCAAAAATGAGAAAGAGATTTCGACGTTGAATGATTTTGACGCTGAATGATTTTGAGGTTAAATGTGTGAATTATTTTCGATGTTGAATGTGTGAATAATTTTCAGGTTCAATGTGTGAATGATTTTGAGATTGATTGAATGGGTGAAATATTTTGTGAGGTTTTGAGTTTCGCTGCTGCTGAGCAAAAGAGTTTTAGAGTGAAAGAGGTTTTTGAATTTGGGATAGGTTTTAAGTTTTCTATGATAAGCCTTCAACAATGCACTATTGAGATGACACTGTTGAAGATATAAATTCCATAGCGCATGTTAAAAGATGCATTGTTGTAAATGGAACATATACAACAGCGCACCTTTCAAAATGTGTTGTTGAATGGAACATATACAACAACGCATGTGGAAAGATGTGCACTAAAACATATCCAGGTGGAAAATCTCTTCAATTCCACATCGATTGTTAGGAGGTACGCTATTGTATATGTTCTATTCCACAGCGAATGTTAGAAGGTATGTTGTTGTATATGTTCTATACAGATTCACTTCAATAGCGCATTTGGAAATGTGCGTTGTTTTATATGTTCTATTCCACATCGCATGCTTGAATAAGCGTTGTTGAATTTCATGTTTCCTAAATCTAAACATTTAAGCAAACATCACACAAGCATATATCAAATCATCAAAACATTGTGCACACAAAATGCATTGAACAACAGAACCATCAACAACACAAGCACACAAAATGCATTGAACAACAACAACAAAAATACATCACAACACCAAAACACAAAATGCATTGAACAAAATAGGCACAAATTGAACCAAAACAACTATATATATTTAATATAATCATTACGCAACTTTAAAAGAAAGTACATATTTTAACCAAACATCCCTAATATGGTTGATTTGGTCTTCTGTATATGAATCTACATTAAACTCGACTTGATTTGGTCATTGCCTAATGACCTCCTTTATGAAGTTCATCACATAATAGTCACAATCTTTGTCATTGGTTTGACAAGGGGTCTACAAATAAAATCAGGTAAACATAAGTATAAACATGCATAATTGAATTATGAATTATATATAATTTTTTGATGAGATGTGTAGTGTCAATACCTTTACATGAGTCCATGTGAAGTTTGATGTAGATTTAGTACGAATATTTTCAGCTTTATATATATTCAGTGCCCTAAACAATAGAAAATAATGTATGTGAATACAAAACAGTTATGAAAGTGAACCAAAAATTATAAAGTTGAAATGAGTAGTCCACTTACTTAGTAAAAATTTCTTTTATAACGGTGTACTTGTTCGGATCGCCGTATTTCAATGAATCAAAATATTACAATTGTTGACTGGTCCGATTAATGACAACTAAAACTCAATGTTGCCTAAGAAAACACATGCATACGATTAGGAAATGTTAAGCAAAAACATACTTAAAAAACAATTAAAAAATTATGCTCACATGGTGTTAAAAGGTGCAATGAATAAGTCAGCATCTTCTTTATGTTTATTGAGAATGTCTGAAACATATTTTGCCTGCTCATTCTTCCTTTTGTCATTGGTAATCGTAACCATAGTGGTATAATGAGACAAGAACATCACCTTCTTGTTACTTTCGGAAATAAGGTTGTCATACAAGTATTTGACATATAAAACAAACGTTAGTTAATTATAACACACCAATGACTAAATGCGAAAAATGAGAAGTTAATAAAATATATCTTACCTTATATATACATATATAGCAGATTCACCGATCCAATCATGATCGTATACACCCCTCACTGATGTATTCGTTGGCGGCAAACCCGAAGACAGGTTAGAGAATTGATATCATAATAATATAATCATAAGGTAATTTTTGAACATGCTTCATGAGCAGTGCATAGAAGTTGGTCTTCTTGGAGACCACCTCCCCATAGGATTATTTACTTGATGACTTAGACCGTGGCTTATTTTCTTTATGCTTGGACTTCACCACTTTGGTCTTTTTGGATGCAGGTTCTACTGTAGGAGGGGATGCTGCACTATGTTCAGCAATCATCTTTCCCTGAAATATTCAATACAAAATATATCAATTATAGATCAAAATAAATATATAATATGAATAAGCATAAGGTGAAAATCATACCTTACTAGGAACTACATCTACAAGATGTACTGGCCAAACCACAAAAGTGCCTAAAGCCCCTCCCAATGTGATGATATCCTCATCAAGAGGAATTGGAAGCAATGCATCCTCTTCAATTACAATATAAATTGAGACCCTCACATGATTGGAAGGGATTTGTGCATTATGCAGCATGGCATCATGTGTATTGTGTACCATGCCAATACCCAATGCGCACGTACATGATATATCCAGAAAGAGTTTGCAATTATTGATTTCCTAAATGATAGTTAAAACATATAATTACTAAATTACTTCTGGAATGGGAATGTGGTGTCTAGGATGTGTAAAACTTGCATTGACGGTAGAAGCTTGATGCCCCTCAACATCTTTACTTCTCAACAGACGTTCCACTACAAGGAATCGTTCAGCGAGGTCCTCGTATTTGTGTTGCAAATCAAGTACAACAGCTTTGGTTGCATGCTTTTGAAAGGGTTTTAATGTACGTTTGCTAGCCCCAAATTTAGCATCCCGGATACGACAAGGGTAGTAAGGTAGTCTTAATGCATTTTCAAGTACCGCCTGACTATCAGTGCGTTTGCAAACTTGCCCTTTCTTTTAGGGTAATCTGACACATCAAGAAAATATAAAATATTAAATAATCAAATTGATAAAGAAAGTAGGTAAATAAAGTTTAATTAAATGATAAACACTTATAACACGATTTATTAATTCTTGAACTTGTTCGTTATCGATAACACCTTGCTTGTTCTTACGAGCATCCACCCACAGAACATCGAGGTCTACGACACTCAAAGGTGTCTCACTTTGTTCGAGCTGCCAATACATAATCAATAATAATATAATTAGTAGATATGAATTATACAAAACTTAACCAATTAATAATGTACTTAATTACATAGAAATTAACAATACTTACAATTTTTTCCTCCTCTTTATATCCCATTCGAGAAGCTCTATATGGATACAATAGTTTAACACTAATTCAAAACAACATCGCACATTCAAGATAGCGATGTATTAGATATCAAATCAACAACGCTAATTGAAGAGTGCGCTGTAGAATATATCTCATCAACAAGAGTGCGCTAATTTAAGAGTGCGCTGTAAAAAAAAGGAGTGTTGTTAAAGAGAATGATTTCAAGCCAACGCGTATGCAACAACACACATTCACGGTTGCACTGTTGATGTTATAACCGATTATCAACATTAACAATGATCTCTTAACCAGACGCTGTCTATTTTCCTACGCCTCGTATTTAGCAGCATAGTTCTTGGAAGCGCTGTTGAAGGACTGTTGTTAAAGATGATTTCTGGCGTAGTGTGTCGTCACAATGTGACCACAATATTGTGATTGTGGTGACTATCACAACCGCATTATACCGCAATTGTAGTGTGACTCTGAATCATAATAGTGTACTTGCGACCCAATCGCATTTTGGTTGCATTTAGACCTCATTGAATTTGACATTCTTTCATTCACAAAATAATATACACTACAACAGTAGTTGCAAAGATGTATCTGCAATCGCTACCCCAATTTAAAATTCTGCTCCCCACTACCCACACCTTATATTTTTCTTTTCATTTCCTGCCAGAACATCATATGATGATCACAAACAGCGTCAACTACACATGCACCACAACTATGCGAACGTCAATCAAACCAAACCCATGGTAACCACACCAAGATCACAAAAGACCATGTTTGACCAGCATCTACATCTTCCTTTGCCCTACTCATTCTTGCACCTAGACACTTCCACTACAACGTATCAAGTCTCTCGTGAACTAGATCTAACATCTACACATTAGGCTGAACTAGGCCACATTGATAAAATCGCATGGGCATGCACCAAGACGTACCAGACAAAGGCCACATCGCCACACATTAGGCCGCACTACAGTCACTTGATATGTGGTTCTCTTCGGTACGGGTGCAAGTATGTAGTATGCGGTACGTTACCTGTCAAATGTTGGTACGCTAGAGGTATATTCAGTAGGGTTTTTATAGATCTCTGCACAATCATTTATAAGGATAAAATTATTTCTTGTTTGTTGTAACCCATTCATGTAAGTTCACATTCTCAATTATCCTTCTTTTCTTTTACTTAAACTGTAGGTAAAAATTCGGTTCTTCGTTCCTTAAATGGAACCAGTTCGTAAAAGAACCACAAATTGTTACAGGGTTCTCTACCAAATGAGAGGATTTTGATCACACCAGTGCAATGATGCACAACCCAACTAGGGATGGCAATGAAAACCGAACTCGTGGGTACCCGCCCAAACTCATCCTGAATTTAACGGTGAAAACTCAATGTGATTGGGTTCGGGTTTTACCCGAGTTCAAATTTCCGGTTCGGGTTAGGTATAGTTAATATCAAACCCAAACCCGCCCCTAACCCGATTAGTATATGTAAAATTATAAAATTACACATAAATACATATATAAAAGTTATATATATGTATAAGCTATATGTATATAAATTTCACACACGTACATATATATATATATAAAAGCTATGTATATAAATTTCACACATATATATACATATATATTATGTTTTGTTCGGATTTTTTTCGGGTTCGGGTTACCCGAAACTCGTCGGGTTCGGGGCTAGGTAAACACAAACCCGACCCCGACCCGCCCCATTGCCATTCCTAAACCCAACTAGCCTGAACCATCCAACGACGAGGCTTTTTGTGAAATTTTATAGTCACTACATTAAATGGAAAAATGTAGGTGACACTTGTCAAATTTTATTTAGAAAGGTTGGACTAATAAAAAGATTGTTACTTTTTTAATACACACTATAAGACTGAGATTACAACTAAGAGGGGGGGGGGGGTAAATTAGTTGACTTAAAAGTATGGCCACTTTTTCTGCAAAATTAAGAGTTAAGTGCAGCGAGAATTTTATACAGAAAATTAACAAACAAAAATCAAGAGATAAAGGAGAAGAGAGTACACATATGTTTTTATATTGGTTCACCTTTTTGTCCACTAAAGGCTACGTTCAGTACTCTTGCAGCACAAGAGATTTCTTCACTAAATATTATGAGTTATAATTACAATATCTCACCCCGAGACCTCTATGTACCTTACACACTCACTAATACTTATTTACTCTTGGAAAACATCTTTCCAAGTAACTCTATCTCCTTTCTTTTCACACCCTTGTGAAAGAAAGAAATCTGCAATATTAATGAAGAATGTATAACAATGGCAGGATTGCCTTTACAAGTTTAGTATGTAATATAACTTGCAATCCAACAACTCTTTGTATACTAAGTAATAATGTTACTTTTTTAATACACACTGTAAGTCTGAGATCTCAACTAAGAGGGGGTGAATTAGTTGACTTAAAAGTATGGCCACTTTTTCTGCAAAATTAAGAGTTAAGTGCAGCGAGAATTTTATACAGAAAATTAACAAACAAAAATCAAGAGATAAAGGAGAAGAGAGTACACATATGTTTTTATATTGGTTCACCTTCTTGTCCACTAAAGGCTACGTTCAGTACTCTTGCAGCACAAGAGATTTCTTCACTAAATATTATGAGTTGTAATTACAATATCTCACTCCAAGACCTCTATGTACCTTACACACTCACTAATACTTATTCACTCTTGGAAAACATCTTTCCAAGTAACTCTATCCCCTTTCTTTTCACACCCTTGTGAAAGAAAGAAATCTGCAATATTAATGAAGAATGTATAACAATGGCAGGATTGCCTTTACAAGTTTAGTATGTAATATAACTTGCAATCCAACAACTCTTTGTATACTAAGTAATAATGTTACTTTTTTAATACACACTGTAAGTCTGAGATCTCAACTAAGAGGGGGTGAATTAGTTGACTTAAAAGTATGGCCACTTTTTCTGCAAAATTAAGAGTTAAGTGCAGCGGAAATTTTATGCAGAAAATTAACAAACAAAAATCAAGAGATAAAAGAGAAGAGAGTACACAAATGTTTTTATACTGGTTCACCTTCTTATCCACCGAAGGCTACGTCCAGTACTCTTGCAGCACAAGAGATTTCTTCACTAAGTAATAATGTTACTTTTTTAATACACAAGTAAGACTGAGATTGCAACTAAGAGGGAAGTGGGTTGGTTGACTTAAAAGTATGCCCACTTTTTCTGCAAAATTAAGAGTTAAGTGCAGCGGAAATTTTATGCAGAAAATTAACAAACAAAAATCAAGATATAAAGGAGAAGAGAGTACATAGATGTTTTTATAATGGTTCACCTTCTTGTCCACCGAAGGCTACGTCCAGTACTCTTGCAACACAAGAGATTTCATCACTAAATATTATGAGTTGTAATTACAATATCTCACTCCGAGACCTCTATGTACCTTACACACTCACTAATACTTATTCACTCTTGGAAAACACTTTTCCAAGTAACTCTATCCCCTTTCTTTTCACACCCTTGTGAAAGAAAGAATTCTACAATATTAATGAAGAATGTATAACAATGGCAGAATTACCTTTACAAGTTTAGTATGTAATATAACTTGCAATCCAACAACTCTTTGTATACTAAGTAATAATGCTCTTATAAGTTTGTAAACTTTGAAACACTTTTCTTCAAGCAACTCAGAAAAATTCACTTTGAAAGTTTAAGCACTAGTTGCCAAAAGTGCAGAAAAATATTTTCAAAATGTGTGTAAGAGCTCTTTGAAAATTGTATGAGAGTTGCGTCAAAGTTGTTTTTAAGTTGTATGTTGAATCTGAGTTCCAATGCATTTATATAGACTTTCCAATCAACCATAACACCTTTGGGAAATGGTAGGATTCGTTTGGAATGAAACCATTTCGTTTGGGACGAAAAAATTGTTCATTTTGAAATCTGAAAATTGGTGTAACAACTCTTAGTAATCGATTGAAACATGTGGGTAATCGATTACCAAAACTTTCTATCTAACTGGGTTTTCAAAAATTATTTAGCGTAATCGATTACCCAAACTTTCTTTCCAACTGGGTTATCGAAAATTATTTAGAGCAATCGATTACACACTTGAGTAATCGATTATCCAACTTTACTAAAACTGGTAATCTGTTACTTAGAGACAGTAATGGATTACTCTGATCAGTTTGATGTTGGATAACTCATTTCTCACACATGTAACCTGTTACTTAGATACAGTAACCTATTACACAATATTTTTGAAAATCGTTTTGTCTATACTTGAAGTGTTTCAATTTTCTTTAAAAATTGTTTGAGCATTACTACTATTGTATATTTGAGAGTATAATATAGAAGTACCTATTTAGATTTAGACTAATTTGTCTTGAAGCTTTATATCCTTTGTCTTTATAAGTATTCTTCATTTCTTCATTTTGGTAATGTTGGTGTTCTCATCAAAACCATGCCAAGGTCAGGAGCAAAGATCTTCTTCACACACACTTGTAAGTTACCAATGCATTTGCACAGGGCAATATTTTTTGCTTCATGATTAAAAATACTCATATTATTTGTGTATTCGTATGATTAAGAATACACATGTTACTCATGCATTCGTTTGATTAAAAACACGCATGATATTTGTGCATTCGTATGGTTAAGAACACACCTCATCCATTCACATGGTTAAGAACACATATGTTATCTAATGCATTCGCATGACTAAAAACACATATGTTACCAGTTCATTCACACATGTTATCATATATTATAGCTTCATTCGCATGACTTTACACGCCCACATGCATACCCTAACTATTGAAGAGTACGAGAAAATATTAAATGATAATTTAAATGATTTCTCACTATTGATAAGTAATACATATATTACTTTGAAAACTTCTTAAAGGATTGTGTAAATTCTCAATGTAAAAATGAAAATATTAAATGTCATGGAAAGTAGCATTAAATGAAAAAAAATAAAAAAAATGTCATAGAAGTGCTACATAAAAATAAATGAAAAAAATGTTATTATCTATGCAACAATTAATTAAACATTTAATTAATGAGGAAAAACAAAATGTCTTGAGTGATAATTTATACAATAAATAAAATCTTTAAATTAGAACAATGAAATTTTAAATTAATAATGATTTCCATTCAAAAATGATAATTAAAACAACAAATGTTTTAATTTCTTACATTTGGGAACTGGAACATTAGTAAAAAAAGGTTTAGAGATGAAAATAATTAATTAACAAAATGTTAATCACTCTATAATCTATATATTGGGTTGACTAATAAATACAATAAAAAATTATGTTTCATTCTTAATATGGGTGTACATATATAGAACTTGTTTAATTTTGTGATATTATTTCTCATTATTTCTTAATGTAACTTGTTTATAATTTCTTTAATTTCTAAGATATTATTTCTTATTAGTTGTTAATATAATTCGTTTATTATTTAATTTTAAAAAAATATACAAAAGGGGACGTTGTAATTAATTAGCTTAATTTTTTCAAAATAAATATATGTTTAATTATTTATTATGACAAGTTTGAAAGTAATATTTAATATGTATGAATGAAATTTTAGTAATAAATGATCGTTATAATTAAATAGTTTGATTTTTTTAAAATAATGGAGGTCTTAGTTATTTAGAATTAAAGTTGTTAAAATATTTTAAAGATAGCAATGAAAATGTATGAATAATAATAATAATAAATGGAAATGTATGAATAATAGTAATAAATGAAAATAAATTGAGAACGTTGTAATTAAATGTTAAGAATTTTTTTTCAAAATAAAGTAGACACTATTTTTTTGGATTGCAACAACTAAAATAATATATTAATTGATATCACACATTATTTACCATTATTTAGGCCTTAAGTTTTTCAAAATAAAGGTTGTCTCTAATGTGATATGCATTCACCTATGTTAATGTCATCATTGTTATTTATGAGAAATATAATCAGTTTCTTAACAGACAAATGAATGGGCTCGTGATATTATTTTTTAAATAAAACGTGATTAAATAATTTAATTTAGGGTTACTAAATTTTAGTGAAATTTACTTACAAACTTGATTTTTAATAATTTGTATAATGAAACTTTGACAGTATAACTTTATGTCTTTAACAAATAAAATGTTTTTAATAATTATGCTTTATTATATAAAAAGGAAAGTATCGTTTAAATTGGAACTATGTTTTTTCAAAATAAAATGTGATTCAATGTTTTGTTTTAAATTTTTAAATTTTACTGAAATTTTTACTAATAATAATTTGTTTTTTATTTTGTTAAACACATTGAATGGTTCAAATTCCAACAAAACTTTGAATATATAATCTTACAAGCAATTGTAATAGTATAAGAAAATTATATGTGGAAACGAAATATCTTTGTTTGTTACATTTTTTATATAAAAAATGGAGAAGTTTGTTTAATTAGTTAATTAAATACTTAATGAACATTTGACTATACATCTGTATACATGAAACGTAAAAAATGAAACGTTTGAATTTATGACTATTTTAGTACATGAAATGTTTGTGTAGATGTAAAAAGAAAATAAAAAGAAAAGTTAGAATTTATGACATATTATTATATGTACTTATATCATACTAAACGATCCAAAAAATTGCCAAACATAATCAAACTGTCAAAGAAGAGAGAAGATCATTCGATCCACTAGTTCTACCATTCTCAATGCACTCAAATGATTGTGGTAACATAAACAACAAATATATATTTTAAAAATCATCGAATAAAGATAATAAAATAAAAAACCCAATAAGTGAGTAAATAACTAACCAACATTCTTACCTTATTTTAGAGTAGAATACATTGTTATACCGCATATGCAATAAAACTGGTGAAAACCGGTGAACCGGTTAAAACCGACCGGTTTGTACATTATATTTTTTTTAAAATTTCTACGACGTCGTTTAGGGGAAAGGGTTTCCTTCAACCCTGAAAAGTGAAAATACACTGCCTCACATTTCAAATTTTCAATTCTTCAACTTCAAGGATTGATACTTGTGTCATTTATTTGTATTTTGCGTTTGTTAAGTGATAATTTTGGATTGCTATATATTTTGCACTTTAGACTTTGATTTTGTTAAAGGCTTAATGTTGTTTGTTTGTGTGAATTTGGAGTAGATTATGAATATGAATTATAAATTTGAATACATACTTATTTGAATTTTTTTGTTATAGGTTTATATATATATATAGGGGTTTGCTAACATGATCCCACCTCATTTTATGAAGGATCATGTTAGCAATGTGTACCGAAATATTTTGACCAAAAACCCAGATTTTAATATACTTACACAACTTCATTTCAAGGGTATTTTAGACAATTTATATTATTTTGTTTTTAAAACATTTAATGTATTTCCTCTCTCTTCACGTATGGTCTCATTCATTAATTACTTAACTTTTCTTATTCAAATGCTAATCATCTTCTTCCTCATATACCAAATGTAATAAGCAAGTGAAATATATAAATCTTGCATTTCGATGATGCATGAAAAAATTATAGAGTTGAAGAGAAGTTATAAAACATATGAATCCACGACCCCTTCATAAAATATGAAAAAAGTTTTATATGTTATTGTAAGGAAAAAATGGAATGAATTTGTACTTCAAAAACATATGAAATAATGTTTGAAGCCTGTTGGATGAGCATGAGCTTGCAAGAAAATAAGGAAAGTGACTTTATTATTTATTTAATATTTTCCAAATATTCTCAATGGAACATTTGTTATGTGGAAAAAGATGATTAATATTTGAATAAGAAATTAATGAGTGGGACCATATGTGAAGAGAGATAAAATACATTAAATGTTTTAAAAACAAAATAATATAAATTGTCTATAATACCCTTAAAATGAAGTTGTGTAAGTATATTAAAATTTGGGTTTTTGGTCAAAATATTTGGGTACACATTGCTAACATGATCTTTCATAAAATGAGGTGTGATCATGTTAGCAAACCCCATATATATATATATATAAGCAGATATGTCCGGTTTAACGGGCATGCGGTTTAATTACTGAACCACCGGTTGAACCATTGTACCACTATACTAGTACCCTGACCGGTTTGATAACCGATACGGTTTTAATAACATTGGTAGAATATACTCTAAATATTTCTGAAACATGCAACACAAAAAATTAAAATATTGATTCTTTATATAAAAAAGTGTATAAATAAAATTAAAGATAAAGAAAGAGAAAATTTACCTATAAAGATACTAAGGGAGAACCAAATTACAAAGAAGTAAGATACCTCACGAGGAGAAGATCGTTACCAAATACAAAGAAGATGATAATGAATGGAGAGATTAGTAATGATGATGTTATTATTATTATAGAAAAAAGGTCTCAAATAATAAAATGCCAAGTGTACAATCTCAGATATGAATATCAATTGAAATGGATTTATTATTCTTGATTTGAATCTCAAACTTTATAATAGTTAATCATTAATAAATGAAGGGTTGAAGAATAGTGTAAAAATTCAACACACTAAAGACTAATCTCTTTCAGATAATAGTATTATGAACACAAACACGTTTATTCAATCTCTTTCTTTCTCTATCCAATTTCTGTGGCAACCAATTTAGGGTTTCGATCTCTGTTGAAATTTCTCAAACGCGCCATGGTAGCTCAACAATCACAACCTCAGATTCAGTCTCCTACACTTTCTGCACAAGACGATGCTTTGAAGAGAAACACCGATTGTGTCTACTTTCTTGCATCACCTCTCACGTGCAAAAAGGTTTCGTCTTTTCACTCGATTCCCACCTTTTTCGATTCAATTAAAGAAACCCTTATCGTAATTCTTTTGAAATATGTTGTTCTATGAATTGTACAAATTAGGGTTTCTGATCCGTATGTTCATGTTTATTTCAATTGGGGGAAAACATCCCTATATGGAGAATTATGTCTGCAAAAGTTGGGGTTTGTGTAACTTTTTTGGTTGATGATGTTATATAACTCTCTCATTGATAATTGTGGAATGAATCTCCTCTTTTTTTATTGCTTAGTGTTTTGATTAGATCAATTCTATGGATTCACTTAGAAAATTATCATAAAAATAATTCATTAGATTTTGTAGAAAAATTCCTTTTTGTGATTGTTATGGATGATGCTTTGGTTGCATCTGAAAGCAAGTATTAATTGTTATGATTTTTTATGTTTTGCTGCTTGGCTTGGGTATTTCTTCTAGGTAATATATTTATACACTTCACTACTAATAAATAATCTGTTTGTATAATTATTATTTAAACCCTAGTATATGTGAATTTGATTGAGTTAAATCCTCTCCACTTTCAACGGTTTAGGTTGTAAAATCAAATTCCGGAATTTTAGGGTTTTTGATGCAACACGTATTTATTTATATTTCCAATTCTAATTCTGTTGTTTAATTAATGTAGACATGTTGAAGGAATATCAACATTATTATTCTATTTTTGTACTTGTGCATATTAAGTGCTTTTACTTTTACATTGCAATGATTTGCTATGCTTCTTGCATATTGAAAGAACAAGTGTCACTTATCTAGAATGTTAGTTTATCTAGAACTATAGAATGAGTTGGGGTGACATCTTGAACTCTAAACTGGATTTTGTAGTTGGTGTCATTCTAATTTTGTTTTATTCTTTATTGGAACAGGGAAATGAATGTGAGTACCGCCATAGTGAATATGCTCGGGTTAATCCTAGAGATTGCAGGTATTGGTTGAATGGCAATTGCTTGAATCCCAAATGCTCATTCCGTCATCCGGTGCGTTTTTCTGTGCATAAAGTTTTATACCTTGTCTGTTTGTGTACTCTTATTTAACCATTCACGCTTAGGTTTGGATTTCCTTGTCTTCTTTTTGCTAACTGCATTTTTGTTTTTTCACTTGTAGCCTCTTGATAGCCTGTTAGGAACACCGCCAGCCACTGCTTCTGGGCCATCTGTTCCACTGTTACAGCATCCAACACCGTATGCAACACATGCACCATATAATTCTAGTAAACCAGCTGTTCCGTGCATTTTCTTCCAAAAAGGGCTTTGCTTAAAAGGTGACAGATGTGCTTTCTTGCATGGACCACTTCCTAATAATGGTAATAAAGTAGTTACCCAGGACCGAATGAATACCCAAGGAACTGAGACTCAGAGTTTTAAGAAGCCATTTGGAGGCATTGAACAGACTACACAGGAAAGCAAAATTTCCCAAGGGAATGTTGCGAAGCCAGTTAGAGACCTTGAAGGTAAATCTGCCCAAAAAGTTGAAACTGCTCGACAAAGGAATTTTTTTGAGTTGAAGAAGCATGTGCCACCAACATCTGCAGGATTTGAGGACGAGGCTTCAAGATTTAAGATAACAAGTACTCCATCAGTGATCAATGAGCCCACTGTAGTTCGGTCTAGTCATCTGCATCAAGCCTATGTGCCAAATGATCATAGCTTCCACAATGGTAAGGACAGTGATGAGTTTCTCAGAGAATCCTCTCCTGGGTTTGATGTTCTTGTTGCTGATGAACTTAGGAATTCTGATTATTATCACGGGGATGATGAATTTGGCAACGCAAGAGGTGAAGATGAAAGGAACTTGGACTCTTTGAATGAGTATGATCTAGGACATTCTTCTGATTATAGTTTAGTGGCTGGTATTGACCGATATAGACTTCATGTGCCAGAGACATACATGTGGGAGCAGCATAGAAAGCCACCAGCCCATTTGGAAAAAAGGACTCATCGCAGATCTGACAGTCCTAACAATGCTGAGGTCTCAGATCTCCGAATTCATTTATCCAAGCGCAGGAAGGGTAATGGTTTGAAATCTATTGTCACACATGATTATGCTGTTGAAAGACATGGTGAGGAACATGGTTACCGACACTTCTCTAGGAAGGATTCACTCCAGTTACCTTTGAATGAGAGCTCCCTCAGTAATCGCTTTCGAGGACGAATAAAACTCCCAATAAATGGTGGTGATGGTCACCCAGAGAGGGAATCAGACAGAGGAAGAATTAGGCGCAGATTGTCATCTGGAAGGTTACCAGCCCCTCATCAAGGATGGCTTCAAGATAGAATTATAGGACGGGTGCAAGAAGGCGAGAGGAGAAACTTGAGGGATCGACCGGTTGGGAGAGAACTATTGGGGGACAGAACCAATGATTTTTATGCCCCAAAACGTCTTTCTGAAATTAAAAATGGGAGCAGTGAGAATAGGGAGCAACTATTTATGGGAAAGAGAAAAAGTTTAAGGGATCAGCAACAATCTGATGATTTTTTTCAGTTTGAAGGTCCAAAACCTCTTACTGAAATTCTGAAGGAGAAGAAGAGAGGAGTTGGAGCTGGTGCAGCCTCCCAGAGTGGTAGTTCATCTGAGAATAAGAATAGAGAAATTACGAATAACTCAGATCATACATCTCTCGCAAATACACAAAATGGAGCATTGTCTGAGACCATGGAGAATGTCAAGAACTATGAAGAAGAATCCAAGTCTCAGGCCACTGACGCAGTTGGAAAAAGTGCAGATAATATTGATGCAACTCATGGTCAATCATCTGAGGAAGGACTGATCTATGATGAAGCAACGGAGGATCAGGAATACGAAGGTGATGACGGGGAATATGATTATGATCAAGTTGATGAGAGGGACTATGAGTATGAACAAATTGAGGAAGGTGAAAATCCAGAGGAAGAAGAATACATGGATGAAGAAGATGGGGATGACTTTGCTAAGAAGATTGGTGTCATGCTTACATGACTATGGAAAAGCTGAGATACAAATAGAAAATCTTCTGCTCTTTGATATGAATAATAAGTCAAAACAGTATACAAGTCTCTCTCTGACTGCACCATTTCTGCTTAAATTTTACTTGTAGAACTGGGGTGGTATCATTATTACTTTCTTTTCTTGTATTAATCAATTAATCCTTTTTCTTATTTTAGCTTGTTTTTTTTTTGGATTAGATTGAGTGGATATTTTTATGTAATCAATTAATCCATTATTCTTATCCGCATACATGTGTAACATTAAAAAGTTAATAATAATTTTAGAATTCACTCTACATTTTTTTCACTATCGGTATAAAGATTTATACATAATCAATACATTATCTACATACAAATGTAAATATGAATGATGCATGATACACAATGACAATGTATAAAACTTGTATACTGTTTTGACTTGTCTAGTCAATTTGTTTAGTCCTTCTATCTCACAGTTTGTATTATTCAATGTGTCATTTGCGGTGATTCATTGGAAAAATACTTAATTATAATTTTTTAACCAATCATATCAAGTGAGAGATGGAGTAATACATTTTTTAGAAGAATAATATTGTTTCCATTTAATTGCATTCCTATATTCCTTGTGTAGTTCCCCATCCTCACACACTTCAACTGAACTTCACAGAAATAATTTTTTTGAAAGACTACCTTCTCGAGTTGAAGTTGAATACATTAAATTAGTAGTACCTAACTTTATATAACTTGTTATAATGGCTTTTTAGACCAAATTATTACCTTCTCAGATTTAAAATAATCATCTATTTGAGAAAATAAAATTTTGTTTCAATATAAGTGTCCATTTATAATTTCAAGTCTAACTGATTATTTTTCAATAATGTGGGGAGTAAATGATGAAAGATAAAAATAAAATTTTAAGGCTAAAAAAGGAAATCAGATATTAACCTTCTCAAATTCAATAAAATTAATTATTTTTCATGATAGATGTTTATTTTAAACGGAGAGAATTTCTTAATACATGTTTCTTATAGTTATTTTTAAAGACGTCAAGCTGGAAGAGCTTCCGTATTAGGTCTAACCGGTTTAAACAGTTAAGTCGTTAGGTCGGACCGGATGATTTTAAATATAATTAATAATTTTTGCCTATAAATATATAATTATGTATAAATGTAAAATTTTATATAATTAATAATTTTATATAACTATATTGAAATAACATCACTCTATTTTTTTGGACCGAAATAAAACAAAATATTAGAGTAATGTTCCATTTTTTTAAATTAAGTGAACCGTCCGGTTTTTTCCCGGGTTATTGCGGTTTAATCGGGTTTAGCACGGTCGAACCGGAATTTCTCCGGCTCAAAGCGCTCCAACTACTCATTCGGTTAAGACTACAAAACGAAGCAGTTTTCAAGTCCGATCAGCGATCGAACCGGTCGAACCGTTCGATCCGGTCCGGTCCGGTTATCACAACACTGGATAATACTATAACTATTGGTCTAAATTTTCTTGCTGTCAGTTTCACCTCAAAATGGATAGATCACTTTTTTGAATGTGACACATAAATTTTTGTTGTATAACTTTTGGACATTAAATTGGAAGAAAATGTCTTCTATTAGATTTAACCGGTTATACCATTCAATAAAATTGATGTTTTTTATGTTGTTGATTTGTTTATTAACGAAGTGCACAATGATGAATATGTGAATAAGTTGCATGAACAATTGAAGATTCAAATTTTGAAGGGGCTGGAGGATATGCAAGGCAAGCCAATTGAGAAAGGAAGAGGTTGATCTTTGATCTCGGAGGTGATGATGCCTCTAATTTAGTTCACTTGAAGAAGGATAGATTAATGTGAGTCAAACTAGTACAAAGGAGGCCTGATGACAACCTCTGGGGGTGGTTGCCTTTTTGTTATCAAACTTTGATTTGATTTGTTGTAAGGATCGTGTCTTGTTGTTTGAAAGCCTCTTTTTTGTTTACTTTGCCTTTCTTTGACTTGTTTCTTGCTTTAATTGTGAATTGTTGATTGTTGAATACTTGGTGTTGAACAAAAACGAAATTGTGGGATGTGTTTGGGAAATATATATGGGGGGACGTGTATGGAATTATAATGGGGGTGGTTTTATGATTTGGTTAAGTGTTTTTAAGAAGATGGGCGGGGGTATGAAGGGTGATGGCGCCACAAACACAATGTGTTTGATAAGCCTGCGAAGTTCGCCACAAGAATGGAATTCTTGATAAGAACAAAACCTTGGCTCTGCCAAGAAGCTAGGAGAATACTCACTAACAAGGAAATTAATCCAAATAAAAACTCAAACTCAAACTGTTTTATTCCATGTGTTTCATCACATATATATATATAGAAATAAATTGCAAAAGAAAAAGATTGACTTAGCCTAATTATGCCATGTGGCTTACAAAAGATTTGATCACATTAATCCAAATTCTAGGGATAATATCCTTGGCTGATTCAGCATGATCTTTAAAATATATTCTTCAAGATTAGGAAGATTGGTTGTTATGGATCTTCAACAAATCTTTGTCATATCTAAAAGATATTTTTTCAAGATTTAGCAAGATTGGTTGTTATGGATCTTCAACAAATCTTTGTAATCTTTAAAAGATATTCTCCAATATTAGCAAGATTGGTTGTTATGGATCTTCAACAAATCTTTGTAATCTTCAAATAATATTCTTTATCAATTGTAACTGAAAATGGTGCGCCAATATTGCATTATGTTAGTTTCCTAGGGGTTGTCCATCAAATCGTAGGGCACCCCCCCTTGTCTGCTATCAAGGCCTAACAAGCCCTTAGCCATGTTTTTGAACTTATGAAAACAAGGCCGAATTTCAGTCTACATGGAAAGTGACGTGTTTGAAAGAGAATGATATGGGTCATATTTTAATTCAAGTCATCAACTCATCCATTTGCATTCAATAAAGTGAAGAATTGGTGAGTGGGACCATGTGCACGTGGACAACCCCATCTCCACCTTTTGTCATGAGTTTATCAACCTTGTTGAGGCATCCTTAGTGTGTTTATGTTCAAGAATAAAGCCTTGTTAATTCATGGGAGATAAAGTCATCAAAGTGTAATCGCCACTTTAAATGCAAGAGAGAGACATATGTATTCCTTTATGTGGCAGTCGTGTGAGTTATGGGAGGTTATTAAAATGGAGTCGGGATTTTCTATACCACTATTTCTCTATCTCTATATCAAGTCAATGAAATTATGCCAACTAATAAAATTATGTTAATAATTTTTTTTATTATCTATCAAGCAACAATAACTACTATTAGTTGACATGATTACATTGACTTGATATAGAGAGATAGAGAAATTGTGATATAGAAGATCTTCGGTCATTAAAATGATAGTTAAGTGTGTTTTTAATTGTGTAATGGGTTTGTAAAGTTGTCTAGCTGTTGGCATTGCACGAGGGCAGAATAATTATGCCTTAATAGTATGTGTTTATGACCGTGTGGGAACTTCCTTGGAGCTTCTATCCGTTTGTGAAGAGTGATTCTTGCATGGAAGTCGTGTGGAATAAGGGCTTGATGGAATCCTAAGCTGGCTAGCCCTTAGTTGGTCTTTTATTGTCGAGTTTATGAGTGTTTTATGCAATGATATGTGTGTATTATTGTGGCTAGATGGAATCTAGTGTATGCCATGGTCTCAAGTGAAATAAACAACTTCAATTTGATATTGGAATTATCCATTGTCACTGAGCAAAATTCTCCTAATTTCTTGGCTGAACCAAGAATAATTGTTCTTATCAAGAATACCAATTTTCTTGTGGTGAACTTCATCTTACACAACCTTGTTTGTGGTGCCTTACCACCTCATTTATTACCTATATTCTTCTATCTTACACACAATTTCGTTGCTTTATGTTAAACACCATTCACAAAACATAACCAAATACCAGCCAAGATAGATCGTCCAAAAAGACAACTACCCTTAAGAGGTTGTTATCAGGTCAAACTTTCACCAAGAGCAATGATGCTTCCACTTCAAGTCAAACTATCAACTGTTTTGAGTGTGGAAAACCTGGTCATTTGAAGATGGGTTGTCCTACCTGAAGAAGAATCCATTCAAATAGAAATCAAAAAATAAGAATGGAAGATATGCATACATATCATGCGAAGACAATGACACAAGTTTAGCTTCAAAACCAGAAAATGAAGAACAAGCCCATCTATCTCTAATGACGTCTCATCATTTTGATGATGAGGAGGTTAGTGAATCTGAACTATTAATTAAGCCTTAATTTTCTGAACTTCAAAATGCCTTTAATGAATTTCATAGCAAATATGTCAAACTCTTTATAAAAAAAAACTAAGTTAGGCATATTCAGAAATAAATCATCTTCTTCATGTTCAAAATGCATCACTTTTGAAAACAATATTTCTACTTTTAGTCTAGAACTTAACAATCTAAACAACAGTAGTAAAAACTTAGACAACATGTTGAAAATGCAAAGACACTCCACCAACTGATGGGGTCTGGATTTTCGAAAATCCCTTCATCTAGGAAAAATGATATCCCTACAAAACTAATCTTTCAAAAACAATGTATCCCTATTCCTAAGAGTCATAAGACTAACACACAGATACTTATGCATCAACCCATATGTAAATATTGTAATAACTTTGGGCATACACCAAATACTTGCAAAATTAGAAAGCATGGTGTACCCGTAGGACATTTCAAATGGGCAGAGAAATGTGCTAACCATCTAGGACCCAAGTGAAATTGGGTACCTAACGTAACTTAACCTGTTTGAAGGATTGTTTGGGAGCCGCCATCGATTTATGGTGTTTGGATAGTGGGTACTCAAAATATATGACAAGCGATAAAGGAATGTTCTTCATCATTACTCCAAGGGACAATGACTACGTCACATATGGTGATAATAACAATGAATTTTTTTTTGGATTTGGTAGAGTCGGGAAGCCACCTTCTACTACAATAGAAGGAGTTCTACATGTTGAGGGACTCAAACACAATCTTCAAAGTATCAGTCAACTTTGTGACAAGGGGTTCCATGTGTCATTCTAACCCGACAAGTGCATCATTGAAAGTAAGGTATATAAAAACTCTAAACTTGTTGGTAAGAGAATTAACAATACTTACATGATTGCTTTAAATGATTCTTCTCTTCACATTAAATGTTTACTATAAATGATAATGATGCATGACTTTGACATAGGATAATTGCTCAAATTCATATGGATAATTTGAATAAAATGATTAAGAAAGATTTGGTTGTTGGCTTACCACATATGAAGTTTGTTACAGACAAACTAAGTAGTGCTTGTCAAAAGGATAAGCAAACAAAAACAACTTTCAAACCAAAGCATATGGTTTATAAAAGTTATGGTGACAACTACTATGCTCTAGTGATATATAGTAGATGATTTCTCAAGATTCACGTGAACTCTATTCTTGTTACACAAGAATGAGGTGTTTAATGCCTTTAGCAAATATTCTAAGAGAGTACCCAAAAATATATTTGAAAATCGATGCTATACGAAATGATCATGGAGGAGAATTTCAAAATGCTTCTTTTGAGGAATTTTGTGATGATATTGGTATCTCTTGTAACGACCCGATTTATTATTATGGAAAATTTTCAATTTTCTAAAACATATTTTTCCCAAATTATAAATTCCCTGAAATTATATAAATTAATTTCCTAACATTCATTTAACGATTAATCATCTAATCTGGTTCAACAATATCTATTTGATTGATAGACTCTCAAAATCATCTCCCCACATGGATAAGTTATAATAAAACAAAAGGGAGATTATCCCTACATTACAATTCACATACAACCAGTCAATTATCTTAATATCAGTACAAAATGAATCCCCACATATGGAATTAATGTCAACAATGTCACAATGCAAATTAAACAGACAACATCACAAGGATTCCAAGCAAAGCTAAGTGACTCCATAACTCCGAAATCCCTTATTCCTTCGCTTCACCTATAATCCAATTACTATGGGTTGAGCAACAAGGACACATAGAGAGAGTCAGTCATTAAATCATGCAATAATCGACATTTTGGATTTACATAGAGTAATAAACATTAGAGTTTACAAACCAAAGTATATTTAATCACTACATTAATCATTCCAACATAACTATCACAAAAAATCTACATATTCATCCGTTCTAGAATAAAATCATTTTACTGCAATTACCACGCCGCTTAAGGCCATCAATACCACAAGGGCAAGTCAACACCATACGGTGATTCAATACCAAGAAGGACAAATCAATACCATTTAAGGCAATCCAATACCACGATGGGCAAGTTAATACTATTTAAGGTCATCCAATACCACGATGGGCAAGTCAATACCATTTAAGGCAATCCAATACCACGATGGGCAAGTCAATACCATTTAAGGTAATCCAATACCATGATGGACAAGTCAATACCATTAAGGTAATCCAATACCACGATGGGCAAGTCCAATTCTATACCACGAAGGGCAAGTCAAATTCTATACCACAAAGGGCAAGTCAAATTCTATACCATGAAGGGAAAGTGAAATTCTATACCATGAAGGGCAAGTCAAAATCTATACCACGAAGGACAAGTCAAATTCTATACCACGAAGGGCAAGTCAAAATCTATACCACGAAAGGCAAGTCAAAATTTCACAATAATAACGCATCATTAACATAAAATAGAACTAACATGGTTAAATAGGAAATCTCTAACTTTTCCCGTTTAATCATTTTAGTCTATGGAAACCCTCCAACTAGTGAGTATCGTTGGAGTTTTCAATGTTACTTTCTACTACCACAAAGTCTAATGCTGCTTTCTCACCTGAATATCTGCTAGCGTTTGCGTTAAATAGCCTTGTTAAGCTCACCGTTGTCTCCTCCAACCTTAGGGTCTTTCGACACCCAAAACAAACAATAACCATACTACATCATTTTTCATGTTAAAACAACCACAAATACCATACAATACTCGTAATTCCTCAAAGAAACAAGTCTAACATTACCCATTTCACTTCACTATAAAAAATGGAGTTTTCAACATTTCAAATGACTCAAGGGTTTTGAAAACAACGTCACCCACATACCGTTTTCGAAGCCAACTCATAAACCATGAGTTTCATAAGGTTTTCAAGACCAAAACAACCTAAAACTTCGGAAAGGGGGTTTATGAGGTTTTACCCAACCATAGAGAAGAGACTCATCCCTCATAAACAAGATACACATCAATAAAGGAAGCTAAGCTAAGCTATTTACCTCTTCTCAAGCTTTCTCTTCGTCTCTAAGAGCTCACAAATCGCCTAGCCGCTTCTCATTTCCTTTGTTTTTGAAAAAGTGTCCGAATCCTCACTTGGGACTTCTATTTTAGGCTTTAGATTATCGTATTCTCGCTCAGGCGAGAAAGGCTCACTTGGGTGAGACACCCACGACTTTTCACATTTTCAAACACTAATGCTCTCGCCTGGGCAAGATTCTCTCGCTAAGAGAGAATCTCACAGCCTGCCCAGGTCTTTGTCGCTTGAGCGACCACTCCCTCGCTTAGGCAAGGCTCTCAGAAAACTTACACCAAAAACACCGAGTCTCTCGCTTGAGCGAGAATTTCCCAGTAAAAACCCCAAAATCCTAAGTTTCCCAATTATTCTAAAAATGAAATTTGAGGTGTTACATCACTCACAACTTCTCTGCTCCTAGAAGACCACAACAAAATGGTGTTACAGAGAGAAAGAATAGGCCTTTGGAGGAACTAGCGCATACTATGTTGACTTAGACTAATCTCCCAAAATATTTTTTGGATGATGCAGTCAATATTGTCTGCTATGTTTCTAACCGAGTTTTAATAAGACCAGTTCTGAAGAAAACCCCTTATGAACTCTTCAAAGATAGAAAATAGAATATTTCTCATTTGTATGTGTTTCGTTGTAAATGCTTTGTGCTTAATAATAGTAAGGATAACTTAGATAAGTTTGATACAAAAGTTGACGAAGGAATTTTACTTGGCTATTCTCTTACAAGTAAGCTTTTAGAATATTCAATAGGAGAACTTTAGCCATGGAAGAATCTGTGCATGTGTCTTTTTGTCGAGACTAATCCCTCTATGGAGGATAAGTTTCCTTTTAAGATGATGACTTACCTAGTTCCTCTTTAAGAGAAGAATCCATTAATGAAACAACAACCATCATGGAGAAAATAAAAATAAATGATGATCTACCATCATGGGAAGAGCATGTTGATTATGATTTGCTTGAAGAATGGAGAACTCATCGATATCATCCTATTGACAACATCATTGGTGATATAAGTAAGAGTGTTATCACTCGTCTTAAATTAAATGATGTTTGTCTTAACATGACCTTCATTTCTAATGTTGAGCCATCCAAGATTGATGATGCAATTGATGATGAGCAATGGATTCTTGCTATGCAAGAAGAGCTTAACAAGTTTGAGAAGAACGAGGTTTTTGAACTTGTTCCTAGACCTAAAAATAGGCATATAATAAGAACTTGTTGGGTATTTCAAAACAAATCAGATGAAAATGGTATTATTGTGAGAAACAAAGAAAGACTAGTGGCCCAAGGTTACAACCAGGAAGATGGTATAGATTTTGATGAGACCTTTGCTTCGGTTGCTAGACTTGAAGCCATCAGAATATTGCTAGCATATACATGTTCTTTGGATTTTCAGTCATATTAAATGGACGTAAAGAGTGTCTTTCTACTAATGATCATCATACTTTGCTAGTTCAAATTTATGTTGATAATATTATTTTCGGTTCTACTAATGGTCTATTTTGTAGTGATTTTGGTAAGATGATGCAACGGGAGTTTGAGATGTCCATGATGGGGAAGTTGAACTACTGTTTCGGACTTTAAATCAAACAACTCAAAGATGACATCTTTTTCAGTCAATCCAAATATTGTAGGGATCTGCTAAAGCGCTTTGATATGGATGAATGCTAGGAAATTGCCACTGCTATGGGTTCTGGAACATACATCGATACTGATAATGCAGGAAAGTGCATTGAAATTTCAAAGTATCGAGGTATGATCGGTTCCTTACTTTATCTTACTAAAAGTAGACCAAATATCATGTTTAGTGTTTGTCTTTGTGCATGTTATCAATCAAATCCCAAAGACTCAAATCTTATTGTCGTTAAGAGAATAATGAAAATATTTGAAAGGCACACCTGATGTGGGATTATGGTATCCAACAGGAAGTCTATGTGACTAGGTGGGATATTCGGATTCAGATTTTGCTGGATGTAAAACTGAGAGGAAAAGTACAAGTGAAACTTGTCATATTTTAGGAAATGCATTGGTCTCTTGGTCTTATAAAAAACAAGATTGTGTCACTCTAAGTACTGTTGAGGTACAATACATTACAACAAGTAGTTGTTGTGCCCAAGTGTTATGACTTACGCAACAATTACAATATTACGGCTTGGACTTAGGTTGTAATCCCTTAAAATGTGACAGTACTAGTACTATAAACCTCACTAAGAATCCAATGATGCATTCCAAAACCAAGCATATGGGTATAAGGCATCACTTCCTTAGGGATCATGTCCGAAAGAAATATATACTCTTATAATTTGTTGTTACACATGACCAATTAGCAGACATCTTTACAAATGTAATAGACATAGTTTATGAAGATAACATGTTCTAAATATGTTTATATGATGGTATGTTTGTTTCATTATATTTATCTCATGCCCACTTGTGCTTAAACATGTATATATTTTCTTAAAACTTCATACTTTGAGGTATGTAATTGATTACTGTTTATGAGAAACTGATTACCAGGCATAAGATGTGTGAGGGGTTTTTAAAATTGTAGATTGTAATTGATTACTCTGAGAGTAACCGATTACAAAATTAAACAGGAAGGAATGGTAATCAAATACACTATAGATTAATCGATTACTCAATGAGAATTTTTTGAAAATGGGAATTAATTTACATTGCATATATTCATTAAGAACCAAGAAGCAACGTACCAATGTGTCTCAAAGGAAGCAACCAACTTCTTCTAAAGCTAATCTGTTGGACTTGACACTTCTTCTTGCAGATGATAAGCAATGAACTATGTTTGCAGAAAATTTTCAAAGAAGACCCACATCTCCTCATAAGGTTGGTAAGCTTCGCTCTTTTGAGTCGAATGATTTCATTTTCCCAACCCTCCTAAGGCAACACAACATCTTTGATTTATGTGAACATCACAGTGCCTACTACCCTGAACTTGTACGGGTATTTTACTACAACTTGAGCCTGTATGAATATTTTTTGACATCCTACGTCAAGGGTAAAGACATTGTCTTAGACTTGATGATCATTAATTCAGTTTGTT
The DNA here is from genome assembly GCA_009771035.1 of Lupinus albus. Classification (NCBI taxonomy): domain Eukaryota; kingdom Viridiplantae; phylum Streptophyta; class Magnoliopsida; order Fabales; family Fabaceae; genus Lupinus; species Lupinus albus. The sequence goes on from CM020011.1 coordinate 6,868,771, forward strand.
GTAATATACCTCGCAGAGGTGTTCTAGTGGGTCTTGGTGTTCAATGAGATTGGGAGAATTATGACAGAAAAGAGCTCTACTACAATATGTGTAGATTTTCTAAGAGGAAAATTGAACTGCGTAAGTTCATGGCTTGTTTGATAGGGAAATTGAACTTTCCAGGCGCTATCTATTGTAAGTCTGCTAAACAAACGCTCATAGCTCCTTCAACCATTATTGCATAGTTCATGGCTTATTTTGAGACATCAGACCATGACGCGTGGTTGTTGGATTTTGTAACTGACTTACGTGCAATTGATAGCATTGAAAGACCACCGATAATTTATTGTGACAACAAATTCGTGGTTCTTTACTCCAACAATAATAAGAGTTATAAAAAGTCAAAACTTATTGACATTAAGTTTCTTGTTGTTAAAGAAAGTTTTCAGAATGGAGAAATCTCCATAGAATATAGGGACAACTTTTATGCTACCTGATCCACTAACTAAGGGTTTGTTACCTAAAGTCTTTCATGAGAATGTTGCTCATATGGGTGTTGCTCCTTAGAATACCTCAGTTAAGTGGGAGTCTATATGTTTTTTATGATTTACTTTAGATGTTATAAATATTTTTATGCATAATAAAGTTGATGGTTTATTATTCAATTTTGAACTTGTGTATTGTAACTATTGTGTTGCAATTAAAGACTTTAAATTGATCTCACTAAAGAATGAAGAAGGATCAGTTGGAAATAGACATATTTGAGATCACATTGCATGAAATTTCCATGTCACTCATTCATATTTGATCTATGTCATTAAGTATATTGATATGGTGATCATCATGGTCGAGTCACGCTTGAGTGTGATGAAGGTCGCGGTGGTTCCATAGTTGGTATATGAGATGGACCACATTGTATTAAGGAGAAGTCTAAATATAAATAGTATATGGATGCGCACCTAAAGAATATATGATATAATTGTTTGAGGAAAAAATATGAAGCCCAAGTGTGAGAATTTTAGAAATTCATAATTTCTAATTAAGGTGGACATCATATATTATATACAATTATATCGGCCATTTATTTTGGGTTTACAAAACAAGTAATCTAATTTCTAACAATCCATTGGACTTCTAAAACTGATAACAATTACATGTTTAATGAGTGGATACCCAAATGGTTGACCTATAGGGGATAATGGGAACCTTATAAGTTAACACATAAGGAATGGTTATGGTCCCCAAGACACCAAATCACAAACAGTTTTCTTTTCTCCCCATCTAAGAGAAAACGGATGTCCCAAAAGGAATTCAGGATTTGGTTGAGGAAGACCATCATACAAAAACTCTCTCCAAATGCATACAAAAAGAATAGATTTGACAAACATGGATTCAAGTATGACTTTTTATCCTTGATTATATTATGTGTGACAATCATGAGATTCAAGATCCTAGGATTGGTAGTTTAAAAATCATAAAGGGGAATTCTAACATCCACTGTTAGAGAGTCAAGATCGAACTTGATGCTAGGGATTGAAAGATTGATGTGGATGTGAACCAAGAGATGAGATATTTTCGAGATCATAATAATCTGATCTACAATCATCATAGTGATTAAACGGTATAACCCAAAACTTACAAAAATATGAAATAGAATTTATCCATTGTGCATTGAGTCCATCGACAGATATGCTATGATATGAAAATTATCCCTAGGACGTTGAGTCTATCAGCGAGTATGTTATGGTATGAAAATTATCTCTATGGTGTTGAAACCATCGATAGGTAAGCTATGTATGAAAATTATCCCTTATTGAGCTGATCAACGATTATGTTATGGATACAAGACACCTTTGTGGCATAAGGACATCAAAGTACAAAGATATCCTTATATCACTTAGGCGTGGACGGAATAATCATCTAACTCAGGGATGGTAAGTTCCATTTTATGACATGAATGGATAAAAAAGGTAGAAATGGTTTACTTCCCGTATCTCACATTAGGTATTTCATACATGGTTTTTGGAATGTCTAAAGGCCACAACCCTATGGCAATAGACTAGATCTTATTTAAATTTAACTCGATAAAAGTTGTAGACTTCTAGGTCACCAGACTAGATCCAATCTCGAAATAATGGACACAAGATATCATATGTTAGAAACGAGAAGAGTCTAGCCCCTCATACGCCTATCTGACAATATCAAAAACAATTTGGGTGGTCCATCATATTAATATAACTAAAACAATATATAACATCGGGAAAAATGAACGTCCCTCCTATTTCAATCTTAATCACTAATACATGACTTTAGGGCATATGTGTGTACTAAAAGTGTACAATCTTAGCTTATGGGGAAGCATGTAAATCTTTTATTGAAAAATAAATTAATTCTCACTCCCGCATTTAATTCAATATAATCAAATGGTTTGGACTTGACTCTCTTAGGCTTAAATATTCTCTTTGAAGTCACCCATCGTCGTTACTCGATTTTTGATGATTCATCAGTTTCATGAATTAGTAATAGGTGGAACCCAATTTCGATCTCTTCTAAAAGATTTGGAGTAGTCACTATGTTTTTTGCAGTTAAAAGATACAAAAACTTTTTTATTACCAAATTGGATAACATAGTCTTTAAAACTAAGGTCTAAGCTTGGAAGTCGAATACGGATCGAAACATATATTAACAACCCATCCACCCGTAATAAAATGGTACCCTAGTTAATTGCATGGATGTTTATACCATGGTTGTTTGGATCATAACAAACTGGATGGCCCGACCATCAGCCGAAAGTAAGGGTAGTCGCATACCACCCAACAGCCTGTAAGCACTTCCAGGCCTTTTGGGGCCGTTTTAAATCTGGTCTTAACGGGTTAGACCGTGAGAACATGAAATAACTCTAATTAAAAAATAGAATCCTAATTTAAAAATAGAATCCTAATTTCTAAATTAGTGAACAACAGCCAAACAACAACAGGGTCACGATTCACAACTCTACTAAAAGACTAATAGAGAACTTGCGTATATAAACTTGAGTATGAAGTGTTTGTTTCACTGTATTCTTCAATGATGAATAAGACGAGTGAAAATAGGACACATAAGGACAGAGGGAGAGACAAGAGATAGGAGACTGAAGTTATCAAGCTTACTTTCTTCAGTGAGAGAAGCTATAAAGGATTAATATAAATATAAAATTGTTGTAGAAAATAACCTGTATTTTTAGCATTGATGGACTTGATTAAAATTTTGTTTTGGCTAACTAGTTCATCACAACAATTATTTACCATAGATGGACTTGAAAAAAGCTGCATTTTGAGCATAGATGAAATCAATGGGGGTTACTATAGGTTGGGTGCTCTAAAGGAATCTCAATTGTTGATTATTATCTAATATAGTACCAACTAGCAATTGTTGTTTGGGTCTGTTAGATATATTTGGATTAATATAGTATTATCCAATCTAGGATTTAGTTAGCTCTATCTATCTTCATAGTTATTATTTGGATTATTATTATCTTATCGTTTGTAATAACTTTTACCTATATGATAAATTACTTGGACTTACTCATATATAAGTTTGACCAATATTTACCATTATAAACTTCTACATGGTATCAAAGTGATTTCATCATTTGTGATCTGATAGGTCACTATTCCGTTAGTGAAAAGCCGAAAATTCGGAACTTCGATTAGTCATTTCCCTTTATTATGTCAATTTCTCATTAGTATTCATTCATTTTTCCAACCTTACAATTGCATGTTAGATGCAGAATTCAATTTATTCCTTTATATATATATACATATATATATTAATCTTCATACCAACGAACATTATGGTAGTGTCTTTTTCTCTCATTAACGAATTATGGTAGTAGTGATATTTTTTCTCACCGATGATCATTATGATGGTGGTTATACCATTGTGTTCTATTTCTACTGATGTTCATTATGTCAGTAATGACTTCTTTCTCATTGATGATTATTCCAATGGTAATCATATCAGTGGTTTCTTTTCACTGGCAATCATTTCAGTAGTGTATTTTCTACAAATGATATATTATGTCACTTGTGAATTCTACTTATTGGCGGCAATGACCATTCTATGTTGATCATACCCGTAGATTTTGTAGTTACAACATATTTCTAATGATTTTATGGAACCATATAATTAGTTTATTTTCAATTTTGAAAAGAATTATTTGTAACAACTTTTCTGTATATAATAAATTACTTTGATTAACTGATTTATGAATTTGGCTAATCTTTATCATCCTAAACTTTTATATGTTCAATTTATTTAATAAATAAACTAAAAAGAAAAAAACTAAGGAAAGAATACACACTTGACTACTTCAAGGATACACACTTGACTACTAAAAATCTGTTATGTTATAAACTATTTAGTTTCTATCAAATCTATATTATTTAATAAATAATATTTATGCAAAATGGCTAGGTAAAGTAAGGAAAGGACTGCAAATGCACATGGTATAGATTGAAATGATATGCTTTGACAACCCCCTTGTGTTTCTAAGTGATGTTTGTCTGTTTTTAAATGTTAATGTTCATAAAATATGACATGATTTGTCCGTTTTCCAAATACAACTCTAAGAAGTATTTTCGACTACTCAATCTATAAGAACAAAATCTGACCCAACATAGGATCATTGCTAATTACTACAAAATATTGATGAAAAGAGAATTGTAAAATATTTGTATTGTCCAAAATATTACAAAGGTGAAGGAATACGTCAAATTAAACAACATCTTGATGCAGAAAATGGAGATGTTCTATTAAGAAATGTGTTAAGATGGAGAAACCAAAATTTAATAAATTATGGAGAAATCAACATTATATGAAGAGTATATTAATCTAGAAGGAAGACTTCTCCTCAAATCAAGTCCATGAAAATAATACTTTTTGTCTTAGTTATCTTAGTGAAAAACATGAAATTATAGATCTTTACATATATGTTTAGGATAGTTTATACATGTATATAAACTAGTGAAAGTTTACCTATTAATTTAACACGACCCATGAATCATCTCACCTTTTGCCTTTTCTCTTCTAAATAAATAAAAAATATTTGGATTTCCAAAGACAGAACTACCGTTGAATTGGCTTATACATACCTTATCATTGTCAAAATTACAATGGTTAAACACAACTTATCATAGTTCAATGAGAATGTATAAAGAGGCACATCGAGATCTAGCTAATTAATTCTATGATTTCTAGGGATAACAATGAAAACTAAACCCAAAGGTATCCGCCTGAATTCAACCCGAATTTAACGGGAAAAACCTGATATGATTGGGTTCGGGTTCGGGGTTGGGTATGCATAAACCCAACTCCGACCCTACCCGATTGTCATTCCTAATATACAGATTTAGCCCTACAAATTGTTACAAAACTACATCAGAAGAATCATTTCATTTTTATGTAAAATTTTATATTTTATATTCCTTGATGGTTTTCTAGCAAAACATATACAAATATTTTCCCCTTTACATTAATAGTTTAATTAATATATTCCCCAAAAAATTGCAATATTTTAAATGTTAAATATCATTATCTTGATACATTATAAAGTTTCTTGGCTTCCACACAAAATACTTATTGTATGTATAATTTGTTTTATTGTGCATGTATAGGCAAGAGTGATATTTAGGAATGACAACGGAGCGGGTCGGGGTCGGGTTTGTTCTTACCCAAATTCGAACCCGAAATCCAAAACCCGAATCCGAATTAAGCGAGGTTGGAATAATGATACCATCCCTGAACCCGTCGGATTTCGGATAACCCGAACCCGAAAAAACCCCGAAAAACATATACTTTTTATATATATAGTTTATATATATATATATATATATATATATATATATATATATGAAGTTTATATATATATATATAGCTTTTATGTATTTATTTATATGTAATTTTATAGTTTTATATATTAATCGGGTTCGGGGCGGGTTCGGGTTTGATATTAAATTTGAACTCGGGTAAAACCCGAACCTGAACCCATTCACATCGAGTTTTTCCCATTATATTCAGATTGGGTTCAGTCGGATACCCGCGGGTTCGGTTTTCATTGTCATCCCTAATGATCTTTCAAAAGATATTGCAGAGGCTGATAAGTTGCTATTGAAAATTCGTTAATTGGAATGGGAATGTAGAATTGGAGGTCGCATTGGTGGTATAGGCAGTGGCGGTTGGGCCGTTGACTACATAAGTACTAGTGATGATTTATACATATTCATTACAACATTCATTATTTATTTTATTATTATTTTTACTAGTCAATGATGATTAAAAGTCAATGATGAATGATACAATAATAGTATATAAAACTTATATATCGTCAGTACATATATTTTTTTTTTAAAATAAGTAATTGACTCTTTAGAAATAAATTAATTATTTGTTTTTTTATAAGAAAAAAGATATGCTTAAAGGTTTTCCGATTCTATGGATAAAAAAAATTAAGATGGACTTGCTATTTTTTTTAATCCCTTACTTTTGTTGAATGAAATACGACATGAATATTTTTTTAAGTCTCTATAAAATAAAGTTCTTCGGAATATAGTTTCTAGAAAATATTTTTCAGTTAGACTCTCTGCAAAAATATTTATTTTAATTTTAGTCTTTTGTTAACCACAACTATTCAGCACTGATGTGACAATGATTAAAATATAATATTAAAATATATTGTATGGAATAAGCCTAAATAATCAATACATGATAGAGACCAAATCTAAATATCAACACATTGGAAAGGTCAAAACCAAAACAAAAATTCAACACCAACTTTTTTTTTGGTCGGCAATTCAACACCAACAAACAACAATGACTTGAATATATCATAAATAAATGAGTTTATATAAATATATAGATCTTAACTAGTTTTTGTTATAGAAAGTAAATTAAACATATATATACTTTACATATACTAAAAATATATTCATGCTAAGAAAAATCTTTAAGAAAAAAAACAATGAAGTGAACAAAAAAACAATTTCTTAAGAAAAATGTTATATTTTATTTATTTAGACTCGGTAGAAGATTATAGTTTGTGGTAAAATTATTAATGAGATTTACTTATCGTTATATTAAAAGTTTTGTGCTAATATTTATTAGCAATCTTATATCAAATACGCTGTTAACTCAATAATAAGTATTTAAAAAATAAATATTTTAAACTTATTTTTTAGAGTCATTTTAAGTGATTGAGTTACGAGACTCCTCTGCATATCGTCCCTCTTATGGATAAGCATGTAGTAACAAAAAAACAAACAAAGGTCATAAGAATGTAAAGCAAGTTAATATTTTTAAAAAGTTAGGATATAAGTCATACATCATGCAAGTTTATTTTGACAACTCTTGATTAGTAAGCAAGTTAAAGATTTTACTATGGATAAATTTTATAAGTTATTTTGAATTTTCCGACTTTGATAAAATATAATATTATAGAACCAATGAATTATAAAAATGCAAGTATAACGAGGCATCAGAATATGAAGAAGTTTTCAGAATTTGATCCTCGATCTTTCGGTGAGTCTCAAGAAGCCAAAAAACTTGGGATGAAGAATGGTGGTAAAATTTACCATGGTGGTATCATGAGAATGGAAGATACCGGCAAGAATAAAAAGAATTAGTGGTCATTTAGGTTTTATGAACCATATAGAACCATTATGTCTTTAGCAAATAATACCTATATAAGATGCATGGTATACCTTACAATATATGATGACACTCTAAATATTACCAAAATGTTAGTATTTGAAATTTGTGTAATGTTCTATTTGGTATGTCATAACACCTGTTATGTTCTTATTCTATGTATTTCTTTGTTTGATTTCTACAGTAAGTTCTATAAAACTTACATTTGAATTATTAAATAAATAATTCTAATGAATTAAAGCATTTTCACTTTAACTGGCTTCCTTGTTTTTTAAAATTGCAACAAAAGAAATGAGAAGTATATTTTTGTCAATCCAAGCAAATATATGATTGTTAATGTAATATTTGACTCTTGGTTTATTATTATTATTATTATGGGGAGAGATTCCTTACTCCAAGAGTAAGGGTAGAAAACCTATTCCAACATCATGATCATTCATTCTTGGGAAATCCAATAGTTTGAATTGCGAGTACATCTAAACCATTGAATTTTCCAAGATTGGATAGCTAAGATGTGAAATAAGTTTTTTCCACTTACTCTTGGAGTAAGTGGATTCCTCCCCTATTATTATCAGTTGTTTTTCTCATTGAAGTTATTACATAATGGTGAGAAGTCATGAATAAATGTCAGTTTCTTTTAATTAAAAAAGAATAGAATATTTTTTATTTTAAAACATATAAATATATTTATTTATAAAAAAACATTATATTTAAAAAGTTTGGAGACTTCACCTCCAATACAAGAAATGATACATCTAGCAGTAGATAAAAATCAAGTACAAGTTATATTAACATATACACTTAGTGACAGAAATGTAAAAGAAGCAAAAGTGACTCTTTTGGAAGATGTTTTAATTAGATTATAAATATGATAATGTATTTTATTGTGTGGGTTATATTTAGTGACTCCTTTTATACTTGGTGTAATGATCCAAAAACCTTTATTATTTTAGCTTATAAAAAGATAATGATCTTTTTCTTTTAAAAAAATATGTGTATTTATGTAATTTAACTTTGTCTCACCTTACACCCCTAAACTTCAATCCTCCTCCTCATTTCACTTTTTCTCAAATTTTAAATCCCTAAGTTTCTCTCCTCCTGATTTCACACCCTTAGTGCAGCCTTTTATTGTTTTTTCTTCACATAGGCGTCACCGAGATTGTTCCATGTTGTCACATAGCATGGCTGAAGCTTTACAACTGTCTCAAATTGTGTAATTCCCTATTCAAGCTTATCATCACGAAATAAGTTTGAATGTTTGAGATGGTGAGTGAGAGGAGAGAGAAAATAATAAATTCTTATTTTTAATTTTTAGATAACAACTTACCAAAGTTTCTCTCTCCTCATTTCACACCCTTAGTGCATCCTTGTATTGTTTTTTCTTCTCATAGGCGTCACCGAGATTGTTCCATGTTGTCACATAGCCTGGCTGAAGCTTTACATCTGTCTCAAATTGCGTAATTCCCTTTTCAAGCTTATTGTTACAAAATGAGTTTGAATGTTTGAGATGGTGAGTGAGAGGAGAGAGAAAATAATAAATTCTTATTTTTAATTTTTAGAATAACAACTTACAAAAGTTTCTCTCCTCGTGAATTCACATCCTTAGTGCAAGCTTGTATTGTTTTTTCTTCTCATAGGCGTCACCGAGATTGTTCCATGTTGTCACATAGCATGGTTGAAGTTTTACAGTTGTCTCAAATTGCGTAATTCCTTATTCAAGCTTATCGTCACGAAATAAGTTTGAATGTTTGTGTTAAGGTTCCATCTCAAAACCAATTGGCAATGAGAGGAGTAACCCAACAGATATTTAAACCATTCCCGAGACAATGTGGTAGGCGATGTGGGACTTACTTCCCAACATGTCCCCTCCACATAAGCCTGTCGGACCAGGCGAAGAGTTACCTTTGACCCATAACTAAAGGGCATCTTTTGGCCTATGATAACCGGAAAGAAGTTGAGCTCTGGCTCTGATACCATCTAAGAAACCAGAGAAGAAAATAATGGATAGAAATTGTATTTAATTTTCTACATTATCATAAGTGAGTCAAGCTCAAATAAATAGTTATAGAGAATCATCCCTATTAAAACAGAATCGTAGCTATCAATTAGTTATTATGGCAGAATCATAATTAAGGTAGAATCATAACTATCAATAAATTAGCTATTAAAACATAATCATAGCTATCATCAAAGCTCTCCATATTTCAGCTAATTTCCAACTCATACATTAACTATTCTGATATGCCCCCTCAAGTGGGACTATGTATATTGGAAAGGCCCAACTTGGAAATAATATTCTGATGGGAAGTGGTGGCTACAGGTTTTGTGAAACCCTCAACCAACTGAGCAGCGGAAGAAACTAACAATAGATGTATGAGACCCAACTTGATCTTCTCTCGAACCACATGACAATCTATTTCAATGTGTTTGCTCCGTTCATGAAAAGCTGGATTATGTGCAAGATATATGGCATATTTATTGTCACAGTAAATAGAAATTGGCTTGGTTAAAAATATAGAGAAATCGTGAAGCAAATATGTTAGCCATTGGATTTCACAAGTTAAAGATGATAGTGCACGATACTCGGCTTCTGTTGAGAAACGTGATACTATGGATTGTTTCTTTGATATCCAAGAAATCAAAGAACTTCCAATGAAGACACAATATCATGTGATGGATTTGCGTGTATCCAAACAACTAGCCCAATCTGAATCAGCAAACCAGTGAGATGGAGATCAGATGATGCTTTGAAGAACAAACTCGTTGCAGGAGACAATTTCAAGTACTTCAATACACGAATGGCAGCATTAAAATGAGGGACCCGAGGAGCAGAAATAAACTAACTAAGCTGTTGAACAGCAAAGCTTATGTCAGGTCTTGTTGTGGTTAAATATAATAATCTACCAACTAATCTTCTATAAGATGAAGGATTTGATAGTAGTTCACCTTGATTAGTTTGCAATTTCACTGAAGGTATACAAGGGGTGGTTGCAGGTTTAGCTCCTAATAGACCAGTATCTTCAAGAAGCTCAAGTGTGTATTTTCTCCGATTAAGCAAGATTCCAGTTTTAGTTCTAGCTATTTCCAGACCAAAGAAATACCTCAAAGATCCTAGGTCTTTGATTTTAAATTTAGCATCCAAGAATTGCTTAAGAGATTCAATCTCAGCCATACAATTTCCACCTAAAATAATGTCATCCACATAGATTAAAAGGGCAGTAAAGTGATCACTAGAACGCTTCAGAAATATGGAATGATCTGCATTAGATTGAACATAGCCAAACAACACTAGAGCATAAGACAACTTTGAATACCATTGCCTACTAGCCTGTTTTAAACCATAAATAGACTTATGAAGTTGGCAAACCTTGGTGGAATCTCCATGAAATCCTGGTGGAAGAGTTATATAAATTTCTTCATTCAAATCCCCATGGAGGAATGCATTGTTAACATCCAATTGTTGAAGGATCCATCCTTTAGAAGCAGCTAAAGCAAGAAGTAGTCTAAATGTAGTCAATTTTAGGACTGGACTAAAAGTGTCAAAGTAATCAACACCCTCCATTTGTGCGAATCCCTTAGCAACCAATCTTTCCTTATACCTCTCAATAGTCCCATTGGCATGATATTTGATTTTATAAACTCATTTGCAATCTATATGAATTTTTCCAGATGGGAGATCAACTACGAACCAAGTTCCATTATCCTCAAGAGCCTTAATCTCAGTTCTCATTGCATCCTTCCAACATTGCACTTTAGAGGCTTGTGCAAAAGTCTTAGGTTCAGGGTTAGAAGAAGCAATGAGATAAAAATGTTTATAAGATGGTGTACAATTAGCATTAGATTAACAGAAGAGAGAAGGTAAGGAGTACCTAGAGAATGAGTGGATGAGCTAGCCTTGACTAGGTTGCAGTGATAATCCTTTAAGTAACTGGGTCTGTGAGCTACTCTTGTTGATGTTCTAGTAGGCAAAGGGGGATTATGTAAAGGTATGGTATTATCAATAGGCAAAGTGGGTGATGACTCAATAGGTTCAATATTAGCCACATGAGGTATATGAAATGAATCATCAGATAATAATGAAATGACTGCAGAAATGGGAGAGTTTTTGATGAAGGAGTTTTTGTAATTGAAGTAAAAGGATAGACATGCTCATAAAAAATTACATTTCTAGAGACATACAACTCATTGGAGTTTAAATCATAGAGAATATAACCTTTGACACCTTCCTTATAACCTAGAAAAACAGATTTTCTTGCTCTAGGCTGAAATTTGGTTCTATTAGCTAAAATGGTTGATGCAAAAGAAAGACAACCAAAATCTTTGAGGTGATCAAAAGTAGGTAGTTTGCTAAAAAGGATCTGATAAGGTGATTTGTGTTGTAAAAGTGGTGAAGGTATTCTATTTATCAAATGGACAACATGAGTGACAGAAAAATTCCAAAGATTAGGTGGCAAAGAGGCTTGGAAATATAAGGATCTTGCAACATTTAGAATATGTTGATGTTTCCTCTCAACAACACCATTTTTTTGAGGGGTTTCAATGCAAGTCCTTTGATGTAAAATTCCTTTGGAAAGATAAAAATCATGCATAAGGAACTCACCTCCATTGTCACTTCTTATACCTTGAGTTTGGTATTAAATTGTGTTTCTATGTAAGCAATAAATTGAGTTAAATGTTGTCTAGTTTCAGATTTTGCTTTCATGAGAATCACCCAAGTAAAACTAGAAAAATCATCAACAAGTGTGAGGAAAAATCTATGGTCATGTATGGAGGGAACTGAATAAGGACCCCATATGTCAAAATGCAACAAGTCAAAATTTTTATTTGAATGTGAATAACTTTGACAATAAGGAAGTTTCTTTTGTCTAGAGAGATGACAAATATCACAAGAAGGTATACTAGAAAATGGAATAAAAAGAAATTGTTGAGTGACTACTTTAAACTTAGAAGTTGATATATGACCCAATCTTAAATGTCGAAGAATGGACTGATTTGATGTAGTCATAGCTGTTGTAAGGACCCAAATTCTACCCTTGAAATTTTTTCCTTATTTTATTCATCCTTCATACATTTTCCTACGACTTTTAAATAAAAATACCAACAACTCAACTTAAAAGTCTCATTTCCTTACTCTTATCAATTTCATAACCTCAAAATAACACACATGTTCGCATAGCCGAAAATCATAATTCATTCATATATCCCGGTAACTACCGCATACAATTAGCTATGGGATTCCAAAATACCCATAGCTACGAATATCCAGAGTTACAAATATTCATGTTCAAAATACAGTTAGTCATATTACAAAAGAATGAATATAAGAACTTCCAAAAAGAATTAAAAGCATCTATGCTCCTAATCAAAATGTCCTTACATCTTTCACTTACTTGCAATGAGATTAACATTGACCATACATAGAAACACAAAGGAGTAAGTCGTTAACGTAAAATAATGTCAATACACGTTAATCCACATTTTAATAAAGTTAAGTAAAAACTTAGAATTAAATATACTTAAAACCATTTCCTTTGTTTATACTTTTGAAAACATGCTCCATAACTTGAGCTAAAGTTTGCTACATTGGTTGAACCAAAGCTTGCTACATTGCTTGAGCCAAAGCTTGCTACATTGCTTGAGCCAAAGCTTGCTACATTACTTGAGCCAAAGTCGCTAACCAATCATGGTCGGCTAAAAACGAGTTTTATTTCCATTGGCACTCCACCAATACATAAACAATAAATCCACACCATCATCATTACAAACATATCCATATATGCTTATAACAATTAAGTGATTTACTGTTCATTTCATTATACCGAGTTTTATTTCCATTGGCACTCAACCAATACATAAACAGTAAATCCACACCATTATCATTATAAACATACCCATATATGCTTATAACGATTAAGTGATTTACAATCCATTTCATTATCCATAATCAGAAACATCCACGCATTTTCCATCACAATGCATAAGTTAAAGACTTATCCTTACCTCGGTGAGTGTTAGGTTTGGTTCCTGCTAACTTCGCAAGTTCCACCGACACCGCCACCAACTTTAGGATCTTTCCACATTCCCACCAAATAACACAATGTTAGTCATTTGTTTCCAATATAACATAAACAACTTATATTGCATTATTTAACCATACAAGATATTCCTCACATTTTTGATGTTTCTAAACTACTTTCTGTAACACCCCAAATTTATCCTCATGGAAATTGGGTAACAGTCCTGAGGAATGGGGCATACTGCCAGATTCTCGCTTGAGCGAGAGGACATCGCCTAAGTGAGAGGATTAGTGTTTTGAAATTAGAAATTCTAGGAGTCTCGCCCAAGCGAGGAATGGGTCATTTGAGCTAGAGGAAGCCTGTTGGGATTGTGAGATTCTCGCTTGAGAGAGAATCCCTCACTTGAGCGGGAGTGTCAGATCTGAAATTTTAAAAAGGCGGGATTTTCTCACCTGAGCGAGAATGGGCTCGCTTGAGCGATAAACCGACGACTCATCTTTAAAATAGAAACCCCAAACACATTTTAGGGTTAGAACTTTGAAGAGAAGAGAGAGATGAGAGATTTTCAAGAGCAAAGAGCCTTAGGACTCATCTTAGAGCTTGAGAAGAGTTAAACCTCTTATTTCTAACTCTTCTTCTTCCTCTCTAACTTGTTTTGGGTATGTTGGATCTCTTTTCAAAACATGAGAAACCATGGAAACTCATTCTTTAGAGTTATGGGTCATTTTATGTTGTTTTTCTCTTGTAAACTCTTGGTTTAGAGTTGGTATTTGAAGAATGGAAAGGTTTTGTGGGTTATTCATGAAAACCCCAAAAATCCCCAAAATGAGAATATGAGTAAAAAGAGAAAGGGATGAAATGTTAGATGTGAATGATGAGTTTGTGCTTTGATGTAAATATATGAGATGAACATGTATGTTTGGTGATGAAATACGAGTTGTTTATGTGTTATTTTGAATAAATGACTGACATTGTTGTTATTGGTGAAAATGAGGAAAGATCCTAAGGTTGGAGGAAATCGCGGAGGAGACTTTTAAAGTTACTCGGAACCGATCCCCAACACTCACCAAGGTAAGGGATAAGTGTCTCTAAATCATACCCGCTGATCTGAATGAGGTATGTGAAAGAGGTAATGTGTTTATAAGAATATTGTTGATACCCTACCCGGAGTGGTAGTGGTTTACTGTTGATACCCTACCCGGAGTGGTAGTGGTTTATTGTTGATACCCTACCCGGAGTGGTAGTGGTATATTGTGGCTATCCTGCCCGAAGTGGTAGTGGATTATTGTGGATATCCTACCCGGAGTGGTAGTGAATTATCGTGGCTATCCTACCCGGAGTGGTAGTGGATTATTGTGGTTGTCCTACCCGGAGTGGTAGTGGATTATTGTGCACTAGACCTGCCCGATGTGGTATGGAGAATAACTAGACCTGTCCGATGTGGTATGGATAATGAACTAGACCTGCCCGATGTGGTATGGAAAATAACTAGACCTGCCCGATGTGGTATGGAGAATAACTAGACCTGTCCAATATGGTATGGATAATGAACTAGACATGCCCGATGTGGTATGGAGAATAACTAGACATGCCCGATGTGGTATGGAGAATAACTAGACTTTCCCGACGTGGTATGGATAATGAACTAGACCTGCCCGATGTGGTATGGAGAATAACTAGACCTGCCCGATGTGGTATGGAGAATAACTAGACCTGCCCGATGTGGTATGGAGAATAACTAGACCTTCCCGATGTGGTATGGATAATGAACTAGACCTACCCGATGTGGTATGGATAATGAACTAGACCTGTCCGATGTGGTATGGAGGATAAACTAGACCTGCCCGACGTGGTATGGAGATGTAATTGGACCTGCCCGATGTGGTAGAGGATTATCTTGTGAAAGAACTCGGTGAATACGATTAAGGGTGAATACGACATATGAGAAATGAGGATGTTAAGAATGAAAGTCATATGCATCCTATAGGATATATATTATGGGATATATATACTATAGGGTGAATATGAATGTTGAAAATGAGGATGTTAAGAATGAAGGTAATATACATGCTATAGGATATATATTATGGGATATATGTTCTATAGGGTGGATATGAATAATGAGAAGAACGATGCTTCGAATAAACGTAATATGCATGCTATAGAATATATATTATGGGATATATATATGCTATAGGATGAATATGGATAACGTGGAAGTGAACGAAAGAAGATATGAATGTTACATTTACGTAATTGTGGTTATAATTTATATTAATGCTTAATCGTATTTGAAAATGTGGATTATCATGTAATGTTAGTTTTTGAACTAATGACTTACTCCCTTATTTTGTGTGTTGTTTATGATAATCCCATTGTAGGTAAATGAAGGATTTGAGGAGGAAGCTCACTTAGGAAGCTTATGTGTTTATTACCTTGATTGTCTTTATTCGCTGCTTGACGTTGTAGTTGATTTGATAACATTTTGGGATGAATGTAAAATCTGAATAGGACAATACTGAGTTATGTAGTTATGGTGATTATACTCTTAGAAACCCATACTGGTCGTGTGTGGTAATTACTAAATGCATGAATTATGTTTTTCCGCCACATGAATTGCCTGATAACGTAATAGATTAAAATATTAGTGTTAATGAATTATTTATGAAGGGTTTTCAGTAAAATAATGAATGTATGTAAGGAAAGATTTTAAATAAAGAAAAAATTTCAAGGGTAGAATTTGGGTCCTTACAATATGGTATCAGAGCATAGTTAATTCTGCGGCCTAGGGCATGACCTTACTTGCTTCTTTGTAACATGTTTATGACTTAACTAGTTGAGATTGTGTGAATTGAGTGTTTAAAACATGTAGCTTTGGTATAGTGATATGTAATGTGCTATGGGACTATGTGATAACCTGACTTGTGTGAACTAAATTGGTATGCTGACTATCCATGAGCGCAGGTTAAAACATGGCTGGGAGAGGAACGAGTCAGAACGTTCCAGATGATTTGTTGGTTTAGATGGTGGCTACACTGCAACAGATGAACGAGAGCTTGCGTAGTCTGAATCAAAACC
Organism: Lupinus albus; assembly: GCA_009771035.1. Lineage (NCBI taxonomy): Eukaryota > Viridiplantae > Streptophyta > Magnoliopsida > Fabales > Fabaceae > Lupinus > Lupinus albus. The sequence continues at coordinate 6,885,528 of CM020011.1, forward strand.
CCGCACCGAGTCCGAGTTCGCAAAACCTAGTCCCACCCGGACCGACAGAGTACCGAGGTCTAGATGAGTTTTGCAAAAGGAACCCCAGTCAGTTCCATGGGGGATTTGCTCTTGATGCTGCCCTTGAGTGGATTCAGGGAATGGAGCGGATCTTCCGGGCCATGAACTGTTCGGAGGCTCAGAAATTGGCCTATGCCACTTACATGCTAGTGACGGAGGCCGAGAACTGGTGGGAGTTCACTAGACGCCAAATGGAGACGGAGGGACAATTGATTTCCTAGAGTACTTTCAAGGCGAAATTCCTCCACAAATACTTCCTTGCTGATCTGAAAAGGAAGAAGGAAATGGAGTTCTTGAAGTTGGAACAGGGAAACATGTCGGTTGGGGAATATTCGTCTAAATTCGAGGAATTGCCCGGTTTTGTCCCTACTCTGAGTTGGAAGTGGACGGACGATCCAAGTGCTCAAAATTCGAATCGGGTTTAAGACCCAAGCTGAAAAGGATGTTCAGACATCAGGAGATTGCTGACTTTGCTACTTTGGTCAACAAGTGTAGGATGTACGAGGATGATCTGAAGGTGGATGAGTTGGCGATCCCCAAAACAATTTCTCCCGTTAACTATGGGCCTCAACGCAACCATATGCAGGAGGTAGGTAAAGAGAGAGTGGAAGATGACCGGAAACCTTATGCGACAACTACTAGACGTCGAGACCAAAATTTCCAAAGGTCTAGACCATTTACCGTTCCTACAGAAGGGGTTTCTACTCCCATGTGCAACAAATGTGGTAGACTCCATTTTGGAAGTACATGCCCGAGATCGGGAAACGGATGTTTCCACTGCAAGGAGTTTGGGCACATTAAGAGGTTTTGTCCCAAGCTAGATCGGAGACCTAATGTCATTCATGCTGATGAGGCAAAGGACCACGGTTAGATGGTTACCCCGAGAGGCGCAGGGACATCAGGTTTTGATGATCCGGCGAGAGGTAAATTGCACGGTGGCAGGTATTCCTTTTAGTGTTGTTTAATCGGGAGCGACACACTCCCTATATTTATCGAATGTGGGAACCGACTGAGATTGTACACCAAGTTATTGTTTTCGACTTAGTTGTACCCACCCCACCCAGTGTACCGGTGATGGGTGTCGATGTTGGTGTCTCAGTGTACGGTTGGGGTAAATGGTAGAACCTTTACCATAGTGTTGATATGCGCAATGATGTCCCAGCTGGATTTAATCCTGGAAATGGACTAGCGGTCAACAAAATCGTGTTATGTTTAACTGTGTGAAAATTGTTGAGGTGAAGATTTAAGATCTAGTTTGCATTGATATGTATGTGTGTTAAGGGGTAAGACTTATACTGCTAGTTGAGGAAAGAAGCTAGTTGAGTTACTTACCCCGTCAATGTGATGAATGCATTTGAATAAATGTGAAACTTTTGGTCTCGAATGACCGGTCCTTTTGCGGTAGGACATTGGCAATGCACGAAATAGTGGTGGTGTATCTCAATTGTCTGCGTTGAATGTTGTACCGGAAAACGTTGTTTCTATTTTGTGAACGTCAATAATTGTTGTGCATGATTGTAGTGTAACCATATGAGAGAAAGATATTTGAGCTATGTTGAAATGATTATGCACACTTTGTTTCACGACGTGGTTGCCACGAGTCGTGGGTTCAAACCGTTTTCGAAAATCATTTTTGGGTAAAACATAGCTTGTGGCTAAAACATTGATTTAGTATCATGTTGGAGAATACCAAAATTTTAGCAACCATATCTGAATAAATATGAGGCTGTTAAAAGGTTTGGTGATACGAAGATGACCGTGTATTTCTAGACGTGATGCAAGTGGTTGATCAAATTATAATTGCTAGCGAAATTGGAGTAACCAAACCTAACGCCTGTTGAGGGATTGAGTGTTTGTCGACTTGCAATTGTCGATTGGTAACAGAGTATCGAGTTTCGAGTTGAATTGATGGTTTTATGAGTTCAATTGAGGCTAAGGAGCTGTAATTCCTTTCTATGGTGAGATGTGATGACAAAAATAACTAATGTAATTGGATATTTACTGGATAGTTTGATTGTGTACACTGGATGAGACGCTAAGAGTCTTATTGTATAGATGTTGTGTTGAAGGAGTGAAATGAAATTATGCTAGATTCTTGAGTGGAGGTGAAACTAGATAGGGGATGATGGATGTTAAACGAGGCATTGGGGTGGATGAGGGATAAGGAATTCCCTATTCACTTAATTTCGGGAGTGTTATCAGATTGTTAGATGGATAAGTCCTAGAGATCTGATTATTGACGAATACTGGGAAAAATCGTTAGTCTGGTTACGGTTTAGTTCTCCTAGTGTTCGAGTTGTTCGAGGTTGGGATCTTAATATTTGGACATTGATGAGTTGGTTCATGAATTGGTTTTGTGATATCACGGTTTAGTGGTGTATGCCCTTAGTGGCCGTTTGAGTAATCTTAATGAATTAGAGGATCGAGTATGAATTTGGTGGAGTATTCTTTATGCCTAAAGTCTAGGCGATGACATTATTTCTGAGAATGGCCTAATAAAATTTTCGAGGACGAAAATTCCTATAAGACGGGGAGGATTTTAACACCCCAAATTTATCCTCATGGAAATTGGGTAACAGTTTGAGGAATGGGGCATACTTCCAGATTCTCGCTTGAGCGAGAGGACCTCGCCCAAGCGAGACGATCAGTGTTTTGAAATTAGAAATTCTAGGAGTCTCGCCCAAGCGAGGAATGGGTCGCTTGAGCGAGAGGATGCCTGTTGGGACTGTGAGATTCTCACTTGAGCGAGAATCCCTCTATAAGGACCCAAATTCTACCCTTGAAATTTTTTCCTTATTTAATCCAATTTCATGCATTTAACGATAATTATAATTACCGAGTGAATGAACTTATTTAAAAGATCTCACTTCCCTCCTCAAACCCAATCTATAAACCGAAAGTAACATACCAAATCAGATGGCAGAAAAACATAATTCGTATTAATGTAACTTAGTAACGGCTGCATACAATTAGCTATGGATTTCCAAAACACCCATAGCTACATATATCCCGAGTTACTAGTTTCCATGATTAATGCCATGTACAACAATCAGGTTTATAATTACAAAATAATTAGTTCAAGTACAACCAACGAGGTTACAAAAGAATGGATAAGAGACATCAAAATAAAAGTCTCTAAGCTCCTAATCAAAAACACCCATACTCCTTCCACCTATCTGCAATGGGATTAACATTGACAATACACCAAGAAACACAGAGGAATAAGTCGTTAACTCAACAAATATCAATGTAAGTTAATCCACATTTAATAAGGTTAAATAAACGGTTTAAAATCAAGTTTACTTAAAAGCCAATTTCAACGTTCATACTTTTGAAAACCATGCTACATAACTTGAGCCAAAGTTTTCTACATTGCTTGAGCCAAAACTTGCTACATTACTTGAGCCAAAGTTTGCTACATTGCTTGAGCCAAAGCTTGCTACATTATTTGAGTCAAAGTTTGCTACATTGCTTGAGCCAAAGCTTGCTACATTACTTGAGCCAAAGTTTGCTACATTACTTGAGCCAAAGTCGCTAACCAATCATGGTCGGCTAAAAACGAGTTTTATTTCCATTGGCACTCCACCAATACATTTTTCCGAGTTTTATTTTCATTGGCACTCCACCAATACAAAAACAGTAAATGCACCCGACATCATTACAAACATATACATATATGCTTATAACTACAAAATAATTTACGAATCATTTTATTACTCCGAGTTTTATTTCCATTGGCACTCCACCAATACATAAACGGTAAATCCACTCCTCGTTGTTACAAACATACCCATATATGTTTATAACAACTAAGTGATTTACGCTTCATTGCATTATTCCGAGTATTATTTCCATTGGTACTCCACCAATACATATACGGTAAATCCACTCCTCGTTGTTACAAACATACCCATATATGTTTATAACAACTAAGTGATTTACGCTTCATTTCGTCATCCGTATCAGAAAATCCACACATTTTCTATCAGAGTGCATAAGTTAAAGACTTATCCTTACCTCGGTGAGTGTTGGGTTTGGGTTCTTGGCAACTCCTCAAGTTCCATCGACACCGCCTCCAACTTTAGGATCTTTCCTCATCCCACCATATAACACAAGGTTAGTCATTTATACCAAATATCACATAAACAACTTATATTGCATTATTTAACCATACAAGATATTCATCATATTTTTTTAACATTAGAAAGTAAACTCATCTTCTACCTCTAGCATTATAACCATTTTCCATTTTCACCACATTTTCTCTTTAGGGTTTGGGGTTTTCATGACTAACCCCACACAACCTCTCCTTTCCTGAAACACTAACTTTATACCAAGAGTTTACAAGATAAAATCACATAAAATGAACCATAACTCAAAATGGTGAGTTTCCAAGGTTTCTCTCACTTTGAGAAGAGATCCATAATACCAAAAATGGGTTTTCAAGAGAAGAAGAGAGTTAGAATAGAGAGTTTTACCTCTTCTCAAGCTCTTGAACGAGAATCAAAGCTCCTAAACCTTGGGAATGCTCTCTTCTCCCACCTCTCTTCAATTCTTAACCTAAGAATGTATTTGGGGTTTCTCTCATTTAATGCTCTTGCCGGGTTCTCTCTTAAGCGAGCTTATTCTCGCTCAAGCGAGAAAATCCCGCCCATTTTAAAAACTCAGATCTGACCCTCTCTCTCATGCGAGGGATTCTCGCACAAGCGAGAATCTCACAGTCTCAACAGTCCCAAAATGCCATTTCTCGCCCAGGCGAGACAACTCTCGCTCAGGCGAGATTCCTCCAGTATAGCCCAGGATTTCACCCTCCCAGGTAAACCTCTCTCGCCCAAGCGAGAATATCTCGCTCAAGCGAGGATCCAAGGACTGATGCTATAATTTTAAAGACTTAAAATTTAGGGTGTTACACCCTCGCTTGAGTGAGAGCGTCAGATCTGAAATTTTAAAAAGGCAGGATTTTCTCGCCTGAGCGAGAATGGGCTCGCTTGAGTGAGAACCCGACGACTCATCTTTAAAATAGAAATCCCCAACACATTTTAGGGTTAGAACTTCGAAGAGAAGAGAGAAGAGAGTTTTCCAAGAGCAAAGAGCCTTATGACTCATCTTAGAGCTTGAGAAGAGGTAAACCTCTTGTTTCTAACTCTTCTTCTTCCTCTCTAACTTGTTTTAGGTATGTTGGATCTCTTTTCAAAACATGAGAAACCATGGAAACTCATTCTTTAGAGTTATGGTTCGTTTTATGTTGTTTTTCTCTTGTAAACTCTTGGTATAGAGTTGGTATTTGATGAATGGAAAGGTTTTGTGGGTTATTCATGAAAACCCCAAAAACCCCCAAAATGAGAATATGAGTAAAAAGAGAAAGGGATGAAATGTTAGATGTGGACGATGAGTTTGTGCTTTGATGTTAATATATGAGATGAACATGTATGTTTGATGATGAAATACGAGTTGTTTATGTGTTATTTTGAATAAATGACTGACATTGTTGTTATTGGTGAAAATGAGGAAAGATCCTAAGGTTGGAGGAAATCGTGGAGGAGACTTTTAAAGTTACTCGGAACCGATCCCCAACACTCACCAAGGTAAGGGATAAGTGCCTCTAAATCATACCTGCTGATGTGAATGAGGTATGTGAAAGAGGTAATATGTTTATAAGAATACTGTTGATACCCTACCCGGAGTGGTAATGGTTTACTGTTGATACCCTACCCGGAGTGGTTGTGGTTTATTGTTGATACCCTACCCGGAGTGGTAGTGGTTTATTGTGGCTATCCTACCCAGAGTGGTAATGGATTATTGTGGCTATCCTACCCGGAGTGGTAGTGGATTATCGTGGCTATCCTACCCGGAGTGGTAGTGGATTATTGTGGCTGTCCTACCCGGAGTAGTAGTGGATTATTGTGCACTAGACCTGCCCGATGTGATATGGAGAATAACTAGACCTGCCCGATGTGGTATGGAGAATAACTAGACCTGCCCGATGTGGTATGGATAATGAACTAGACCTGCCCGATGTGGTATGGAGAATAACTAGATCTGCCCGATGTGGTATGGATAATGAACTAGACCTGCCCGATGTGGTATGGAGAATAACTAGACTTGCCCGATGTGGTATGGATAATGAACTAGACCTTCCCGATGTGGTATGGAGAATAACTAGACCTGCCCGATGTGGTATGGATAATGAACTAGACCTGCCCGATGTGGTATGAAGAATAACTAGACCTGCCCGATGTGGTATGGAGAATAACTAGACCTGCCCGATGTGGTATGGAGAATCACTAGACCTGCCCGATGTGGTATGGAGAATAACTAGACCTGCCCGATGTGGTATGGATAATGAACTAGACCTGCTTGATATGGTATGGATAATGAACTAGACATGTCCGATGTGGCATGGAGGATAAACTAGACCTGCCCTACGTGGTATGGAGATATAATTGGACCTGCCCGATGTGGTAGAGGATTATCTTGTGAAAGAACTCGGTGAATACGATTAAGGGTGAATACGACATATGAGAAACGAGGATGTTAAGAATGAAAGTCATATGCATGCTATAGGAGACCGAATGAAAGTCAGGTATTCCTCTTTTAGTATTGTTTGATTCGGGAGCGACACACTCCTTTGTATCCATTGACTGCGTGAACCGACTGAATTTAAAAACTGAGTCGTTGCCTTACGACTTGGTCGTATCCACCCCAACTGATGTGCCAGTGGTGGTGTCGACAGTTGTGTCTCGGTGTTCGGTGGTGGTAAACGGTAGGGATTTTACCGTGGATTTAATCTACTTACCACTATCCCAGTTAGATTTGATTTTGGGGATGGACTGGTTGTCAGAAAATCATGTAGTGCTTAATTGTGCTGATAAGACCGTGACGTTTGGAAATCCATATAGGATTTCAGAGGGAGTCAGTTGTATGGGGCTGATGTCGGCAAAGGAAGTCAGGACTTCCTGTAAGGAGGGAGGGACCGTGTTCATGTTGTTGGCATCCCTGGAATGTATTGAGAAGTCCAATGTTGAGGACATTCCCATAGTTCGTGAGTTTCCGGAAGTCTTTCCTAGTGATATTCCGGAATTACCTCCTGTGAGAGAAGTTGAATTCTCCATTGATTTAGTGCCGGGAACGGGACCCATCTCTATAGGTCCTTATAGAATGGCTCCGTTAGAGTTAACTGAGCTGAAAAAGCAGGTTGAGGAATTGTTGGCTAAGAAATTTATTCGCCCAAGTGTCTCGCCGTGGGGCGCACCTGTTTTGCTAGTTAAGAAAAAGGACGGTAGTATGCGATTGTGTACCGACTACAGGCAGTTGAACAAGGTTATGATTAAGAACAAATACTCATTGCCTCAGATTGATGACTTGATGGATCAGTTGAGAGGGGCAGTAGTGTTTTCTAATATTGATCTTCGATCGGGCTATCATCAACTTCGGGTGAAAACCGATGACATTCCAAAGACTGCTTTTAGGACAAGGTATGGATATTTCGAGTATTTGGTCATGGCTTTTGGGGTAACAAATGCACCAGCAATATTTACTGACTACATGAATCGGATTTTCCATCCGTATTTGGATTCATTTGTAGTGGTATTTATTGATGACATTTTGGTTTACTCCAAAAGTCGAGAGGAACATGAAGAGCACTTGAGGATTGTTCTAGAACTCCTGAGTAAGAACCAGCTGTATGCGAAATTGTCTACGTGTGATTTCTGGTTGGAGTCAGTGAATTTTCTTGGGCACGTGATAACCAAGGAAGGGGTAGCTGTGGATCCTTCAAAGGTAGAAGCGGTTACGGAATGGGCCGTGCCCAAGTCGGTTACTGAAATCCGTAGCTTCCTGGGTTTGGCAGGCTATTATCGGAAATTCATAGAGGGATTTTCGAAGTTGGCACTACCATTGACTAAGCTCACTAGGAAAGGAGAACCGTTTGTGTGGACACTTCGTTGCGAAGAAAGCTTTCACGAGTTGAAACGATGGTTGACTACGGCGCCCGTGTTGGTTCTTCCGTATACGGATAAGGATTTCAGTGTGTATTGTGATGCTTCCAAGCAAGGTTTGGGTTGTGTCCTGATGCAAGAGGGAAAGGTGGTTGCCTATGCTTCTCGTCAGTTGAGAACACACGAGCAGAACTACCCTACACATGATTTAGAATTGGTAGTAGTGGTCTTCGCTTTGAAAATTTGGAGACACCATCTTTATGGTATAAGGTTTGTGGTGTACAACGACCACAAGAGTTTGAAATATCTGTTCGATCAAAAAGAGCTGAATATGAGACAGAGGAGATGGATGGAATTTTTAAAGGACTACGATTTTGGATTGCAGTACCACCCAAGGAAGGCTAATGTAGTAGCCGATGCACTCAGTCGGAAATCTTTGCACATGTCAGCTTTGATGATTAAGGAAGGGAAGCTGATAGAAGAGTTTAGGGATATGAACCTAGACGTCCAGATGAGACCCCACAGTATGATATTGGGTATGATATTGTGGTGTACAACGACCACAAGAGTTTGAAATATCTGTTCGATCAAAAAGAGCTGAATATGAGACAGAGGAGATGGATGGAATTTTTAAAGGACTACGATTTTGGATTGCAGTACCACCCAAGGAAGGCTAATGTAGTAGCCGATGCACTCAGTCGGAAATCTTTGCACATGTCAGCTTTGATGATTAAGGAAGGGAAGCTGATAGAAGAGTTTAGGGATATGAACCTAGATGTCCAGATGAGACCCCACAGTATGATATTGGGTATGTTGACGGTCACGAATGAACTCTTTGATCAGATCCGAGTACTGCAAGTTGGAGATATTGAGTTGATGGACAAACAGGATTTGATGATGAGTGGAAAGGAGACCGACTTTGTAACGGACTCCAGTGGGATGATGCGTTACAAGGGGAGAGTGTGTGTGCCTCGTGATGAAGGGCTACGAAATAGTATTTTGGAGGAATCCCATAAGAGTAAGATGAGCTTTCACCCAGGAACAACGAAAATGTACCAAGACTTGAAGAAATTGTTTTGGTGGTCTGGATTGAAGAGAGACGTGGCGTCATATGTTTCGAGTTGTCTAATATGCCAGAAAGCAAAAATTGAGCATCAACGACCGGCGGGGGAGTTACAAACCCTAGAAATTCCCGTTTGGAAGTGGGATAGTATATCCATGGATTTTGTGTCTGGTTTTCCGAAGAATCGGAAGGAATATGATTCGATATGGGTGATCGTGGATCGGTTAACTAAATCTGCTCACTTTCTGCTTATGAACATGAGGTACTCTTTGGAGAGGTTAGCGGAACTGTATATCCGGGAAATTGTTCGCTTGCATGGAATACCGTCAAGCGTTGTGTCGGATAGGGACCCCCGTTTCACTTCGAACTTTTGGACCAGTTTGCAAACCGCTTTGGGGACAAAGTTGAAGCTGAGTTCAGCTTATCATCCACAAACGGAAGGTCAATCGGAAAGGAAGATACAGTCATTGGAAGACCTTTTAAGAGCTTGTGTCTTAGAACAACCAGGGAGTTGGGATAACATGTTACCTTTGATCGAATTTACCTACAACAATAGCTTTCATTCGAGTATCGGGATGGCACCTTATGAGGCGTTGTATGGTAGGAAGTGCCGAACTCCAGTGAGTTGGTTTGAAACTGGGGAGAACTTGATATTGGGACCCGAAGTGGTCCAGGAGACGACGGATGCGATCAAGAAAATCCGGGAGCATATGAGAATCGCCCAAAGTCGACAGAAGAGCTATTATGATAAGAGACGGAAACCTCTTGAATTTAACGAGGGAGATCATGTTTTCATGAGGGTTGTTCCGACTACCGGTATCGGTAGTTTTGAAATCCTGTAAGCTGACTCCTCGATTTATTGGACCTTATCAGATATTGAAGAGAATTGGGCCGGTAGCGTATCGTATTGCTTTACCTCCATTGTTGTCCAATCTCCATAATGTATTTCATGTGTCTCAATTGAGGAAATATGTTGGAGATCCATCTCATGTGTCTCAAACGTTGCCCGTGAGAATCTTGGATACCAGTATAAAGAGATTGAGAGGCAAGGAGATTGCCCTGGTGAAGGTGTTGTGGAGCCAAGTGGACGAAGGAGACGCTACTTGGGAAGTTGAGCAAGAGATGAGGGAGGATTACCCTCATTTGTTCGAATCGAGGTATGTTTGATTTTCGGGGACGAAAATTCTTTTAAGAGGGGGAAGATTGTAACACCCCAAATTTTAAGTCTTTAAAATTATAGTATCAATTCTCGGATCCTCGCTTGAGCGAGAGAGGTTCAACTGGGAGGGTGAAATCCTGGGCTATATTGGAGGATTCTCGCCTGGACGAGAAATGGAATTTGGGGCTGGTTGACACTGTGAGATTCTCGCTTGAGCGAGAATCCATCGCTTGAGCGAGAGGGTCAGAGTTGAGTTTTTAAAATGGGCGGGATTTTCTCGCTTGAGCGAGAACCCGACGAGAACATTAAATGAGGGAAACCCCAAACACATTTTAGGTTAAGAATTGAAGAGAGGTGAGAGAAGAGAGCATTCCCAAGGTCTAGGAGCTTTGATTCTTGTTCAAGAGCTTGAGAAGAGGTAAAACTCTCTATCCTAACTCTCTTCTTCCCTTGAGAACCCATTTTTGGTATTATGGATCTCTTCTCAAAATGTGTAAAACCATGGAAACTCTCTCTTTCGAGTTATGGTTCATGTTATGTCGTTTGTACCTTGTAAACTCTTGGTTTTGAGTTAGTATTCCAAGAATGGAAAGGGGTTTGTGGGTTGACTCATGGATACCCAAAACCCTAGAGAGAGAAAATGAGGTTAGAGAGGAAAGATGGGTAAAATGATAGAGGTAGAAGATGAGTTGATTTACAATGTTAAAATATGAGATGATATGTATGTTTTAGATGGTTGAAAACTCTTAATGAAAGTAGTATAGAACCATTGAGAACATGATAAATACCTTGTACGTTTAAATGATGCAATATAAGTTATTTATTTGTTATTTGGAATGAATGACTAACATTGTGTTATGTGGTGGGGATGAGGAAAGATCCTAAGTTTGGAGGTAGTGCCGGTGGAACTTGCGAAGTCACCAAAAACCAAACCCAACACTCACTAAGGTAAGGATAAGTCTTTAATTTATGCATTATGTGGAAAATGCGTGGACTTTCTGTTATGGATGATGGATAAAATGTGAATCACTTAATCATTATGAACATATATGGGTATGTTGATAATGGTTAGAAGTGAGTTTAAGGTAAATTTATTGGGGGAGTACCAATGGAAATAAGACTCGAAACTTATTGGGAAGTACCAATGGAAATAAGACTCGAAACTTATTGGAGGAGTACTAATGGAAATAAGACTCGAAACTTATTGGGGGAGTGCCAATGGAAATAAGACTTGAAACTTATTGGGGGAGTACCAATGGAAATAAGACTCAAAATATAATGACATAAATGGTAAATCACTTAGTCACTACAAATATATATGGGTATGTTTGTAGTGATGATGGGTGTATTTATGGTTTATGTATTGGTGGAGTGCCAATGAAAATAAAACTTGTTTTAGCCGACCAGAATGGGTTAGCGACTCTAGCTCGAGTTATGTAGCATGGTTTTTCAAAAGTATAGATGACGAAAAAGGTTTTTAAGAGTATTTAAATTATATCACTTTGAAAACAAAAGTATAGCATGAATTAACTGACATTGAGTTTTATTGAATTAATGACTTATTCATTTGCGTTGTTTGTGCATGGTAAATGTTAATCCCATTACAGGTAGGTGGACGGGGAAGGATGATTTTGAGTAGGGAATTAGAGACTTTTGTTTTTAATGTCTCTTATTACATTCTTTTGTAACCTTAATTGATTGTAATTGAAGTAACTAATGGTACTATGAATCCTATTTTTGTGTATGATACTGATCAGGGAGACTAGTAACTCGGGATATATGTAGCTATGGGAATTATGTTTTTCTGCTATCGAATGTTGTATGTTACTTATGGTTCAAAGATAGGGTGTGAGTGTGAAGTGAGACTTTTAAAATAAATTTAATCACTCGGTAATTATGATTGATTGTTAAATGTATGTAATTGGTTAAATAAGGAAAAAATTTCAAGGGTAGAAAATCGGGTCGTTACACATGAATAATGTTTTTCCGCAACAAGAATTGCATTATAACGTAATAGATTAAAAGATTAGTGTTAATGAATTATTCATGAAGGTTTTTCAGTAAAATAATGAATGTATGTAAGGAAAGATTTTAAATAAAGAAAAAATTTCAAGGGTAGAATTTGGGTCCTTACACTTTCATCATAAGTATACAACCATCTAAAACATGAATATTCATCTCATATTTCAACATTAGAAAGTAAACTCATCTTCTACCTCTAGCATTTTACTCATTTTCCCCTTTAACCACATTTTCACTTTAGGGTTTTGGGGTTTTTATGAATCAACCCCCAAACCCTTTCCATTCTTGAAATACTAACTCTAAATCAAGAGTTTACAAGATAGAAACGACATAAAACGAACAATAACTCGAAAGGATGAGTTTCCATGGTTTCTCTCATTTTGAGAAGAGATCCAACATACCCAAAATAAGTTTCAAAGGGAAGAAGAGAGTTAGAATCAAGAGCTTCTTTACCTCTTCTCAAGCTTCTAAATGACTCACAAGCCTTCTTGCTCTTGAAAAAGCCCTCTTCTCTCACTTCTCTCTAAGTTAACCCTCATAAATGTGTTTGGGGTTCCCTATTTAATGTAGTAGTGTCGGGTCCTCACTTAAGCGAGCTCATTCTCGCTCAAGCGATAAAATCCCGCCCATTTTAAAAACTCAGATCTGAACCTCTCGCCCAAGCGAGGGAACTCTCGCCCAGGCGAGGCATCTCTCGCTCAAGCGAGGTTCTTACAGCCTCGACAGCTCGAAAATATCACATTTCCTCGCCCAGGCGAGCCAATCCCTCGCTCAGGTGAGACCACTCTCGCTCAAGCGAGCGAATTCTCGCTCAGGCGAGAATCCTTCCGTATAGCCCATGATCTCACCCTCCCAGTTGAGCCTTCCTCGCCCAGGCGAGCCAACTCTCGCTCAGGCGAGACCACTCTCGCTCAAGCGAGCCAACCCTCGCTCAGGCGAGAATCCTTCAGTATAGCCCAGGATTTCACCCTACCAGGTGAGCCTTTCTCGCCCAGGCGAGAATCCCTCGCTCAAGCGAGAATCCCAGGACTGATACTATAATTTTAAAGACTTAAATTTAGGGTGTTACAACTGCACTTGAACTTGATTTTGCACCTTGTATCACATACAACCCATTGCAAAGTTCAGTTGTACTAATCATTCTTTTGGTAGGTGTCTGTACAATGGAACACATTTTGTTATTGACAATAAGATGACACTGTTGAGAATTAATTAATTTAGTGACAAAAATCAAATTAACAGTAAAGGTAGCACTACAACATTTTTGGACTACTACCACGCCTGCATTGTCCACGGTTTTAAAACCGTGGTCATAGAGTACATTAGACAACGATTTTAAGTAGTGTTGTCTTATTACTTAATTATTTACATTTATTTACCACGGTTTTAAAACCGTTGTCTTAGTGTACTTTAGACCACGGTTATTTTTACAACTTTTTTGCCTACGGTTTTGAAGTGTTGGCTTATTATTATTTTAAAAAAATAGTTATCTAGAAAGCAACCCCATTCACGTTTAATGTAATAAGGATTTAAATGTAATAGTTGTCTTCCCTGCTCTTTCTTTGACTTTATTGAAAACCCCATTCACGTTTCAAAACTCCATTCACGTTTTATCATTCACCTTGCAGAGATTAGGTTTTCTCATTCATCAACTTCTTTCACGGTTTCTCTCAATCGGATTCTCTCTTTCTCTCAATCGGATCTCTCTCAGGTTAGGTTTCTCTTTCATTTATCAATTTTGTTACTTTATTTTGTGTCCTCTTTCTGGTTTCTTGAATGTTTTTCTTCCCTTTCCTTGAAGATGATGAATTAGAAGAACCACTTCCTCTTTCATTTTCCATATTTGCTTTATCCTCTTTTTGTTTCTGTGTGTTCTGTGTTGTGTAGTGAAAGAAGAGTTGGTGGCTTTTGCAAAACCTTCAAATATAAATTGATTATTTTGTAGTTTTATATAAGTGTTTCCTCTATTCCAAAAATAACGTCATCAACAGTGAACCATGGTTGATCAACCATGTTGATTTTAATAGAATTTTCATAGTTGGTGACAGTGCAGGTGGTAATATTGTGCATATCATAGCCATGCGTGCTGGTTTTCAGCCTTTGAATGGTGGACTTCAAATTTTAGGTGCTATTTATGCTCACCCTTATTTCTTTAGTTCAAAGCCAATTGGTATACTCTTCATTTATAAAGGGTTATGAAAGAAAGTAGCCACCTTTGCCTTTGAACAACTAGAAAATCCATGCACCTCTGTTAAGAAAGGGTTCTGATCTGGTTTGATGAGTTATTTGGAGGCATAACATTGTTTGCCTTGTACTGTGACAAAATAGCAGCTATTACAAAATGTTTTATACAATCCACATGTTTTGGCTTTTTATATATGCCACATTGGCCTTGTCAGTATTTACCTCTTAAATGAAAAACCATCCACACATTTTTTTTGTTGGTGAAGCATTCCTAATGATTTCAGAAAATAGTAATGATATATTCTCATACAAATTATTTCATATTATTAGAAAGTAATATATGTTACTTAAAAACTATATTATTTAATAAAATATCACTTTGGGGAATTTTATACATGGAATTAGTTTCCCTCTTCCACTCTTACTCCTTTACAATGATTTTGTTGGTTAACCTTTTTCTAATGTGGTTTAGAAAAGAGTGAAGTAATGATATAATCTACACAAGAATATAATATATATCGCTTATAAAGTAATGGAAGAGTTACCACACCTACTCTTTTGAAAAGAACGGAAGAAATAACAAAAATTGAGAAGAAACATGCTGATGAAATGAAATTGTTAAATGATAAAGTTTTGGAGATGGAGGCAAAACATAAGCAAGAAATGTCATCAATAGAACAAAAATTTCAAATTTTAATAAAGAATGTCTTAAATCAAAACAACTCCGGAGTAGATGTGGAGGAATTAGCAACAATGTTATCAACATCGGGTACTTCTACATCGACACATGTTCCAAATAATGATAAGGTAATTTCTTATTTTTTTTTTCTACTATTGTGGTTGTTGTTGTTGAATGTAGAGTTGCAGTGGTCAATAATAGTTGTAGGACCTGCAACAATTATTTTAGCTTTGAGTAACGGTTATTACACATTAGCCATATTATTGAAATAGATTTAAAGGTTGTTGGTATCAACTTCACTACCTAATGGCTGTGAATTTGAAATGTAATTGTACACGTTAGTCATATTATTGAAAATCCTAAGTAAAGTGAAAGACTAAAAAAGCCCTGGAGCAATTATAGCATGTTAGATGAAGAATAGCATAAGTAATATAGATAGTATAACACAATCCCTGAAAATTTTCTAAACTGCTATAGTTGCTATCTTAAAGTTGTGCTATTCTAATTATGTTGATATTTCCAAAATTACATAATTTCAGCTATCCAATAATGCAACATATGCTGCCTTAAATGATAAGCTATTCTAATTAAGGAGATAATTATAAAATTACACAACTCCAGTTGTAAAGAAATGTAGGATGCTGTCAGCTAATTCCATTGACACCCCCTTAAATTGATGTTGCTAATTAGGAAATTATGACATTGACATGTCAATGATTTGGTGAAGATATTTGCAATTTGAACTGATGTGGAGACATGAGTAGTCATATATTGTGGAAAATATGCAGCTTAGCTCCAAATTTATACCTTTGGAAACTGTCACATTTCTAAAGAAAATGACTATTTTAGCATTTTTATTTTCAAAAAAACTTGATGTTCATTCACATAAGCTAACATTATTATAACTTATCTTTTTGCAGCAAAATCATTTGGAAGATAACTTGCCACATACAGTATAGATGGGAGTGAATCAAGATTTCCTATTTTAGATTCTAATTATATTTTGTTAAACACTAGTAGAGTGATATTTTTAGTGTTGCTTGTTACTTTTAAGAACATAAATATGTATTTTGGTTCACCAACTTAGAGTAACAATTCCTCATGTTTCAAACAGTTAATATTATTAATATCTATTAAAAACTTTTACTCATATTTCTTACTATTTATTGTTCTATGAATATTATCAAAAATAATGATTTTCTTAAAATTAAAATTTTAAATGGACAAATTTATTTAGAAAAAGTACCAAAATGGACACATGAGACAATGACAACGGTTTTATAGTTGTTGTCAATATACACAGTGGCAACGGTTTCAAAACCGTTGCCGAAGAACACAATGACAACAGTTTTTATGAAGAGAACATGACTAAGTGTCAAATGTACAATTTAATGAGACACTTCCTGCCATAGTTGCAGTAACTAGGGTACCATTAGGCAAAGCTATGGAAATGGGATCAATTTTGTGATAAGAGATATAATTATCAAGATGAAATGTAATATGGTTTGTGGCACCTGTATCAAGAATCCATTGTGATTGCAACTTACCTCCCATGTCATGTTGTGACGAGTTAACTTGAGAAATTGCAGTATTAGCATTATGAGATTATGACACATTTTGAGATGGTGAGTGAGAGGAGAGAGAAAATAATAAATTCTTATTTTTAATTTTTAGAATAACAACTTACCAAAGTTTCTCTCCTCCTCATTTCACACCCTCAGTGCAGCCTTGTATTGTTTTTTCTTCTCATATGCGTCACCGAGATTGTTCCATGTTGTCACATAGCCTGGCTGAAGCTTTACATCTGTCCCAAATTGCATAATTCCCTTTTCAAGCTTATCATCACAAAATGAGTTTGAATGTTTGAGATGGTGAGTGAGGAGAGAGAGAAAATAATAAATTTTTATTTTTAATTTTTAGAATAACAACTTACCAAAATACTTTTACCATTACTACTCATTTCAATATGACATTAAGGATATTTTTTGTCCAACTTTTATGGTACTCATTGTTAACATGTACCTAACTAAAAAAGAGGGTTACACATGTTATCAAACTCATATATATATATAGCAACATAATTGTAATATCATGTTAATCTATATTGTAATATCATATTAATTCATAATTATAATATCATATTAATACATAAATATGATTGTTATGTTGTTAAACTTTGATGTTAAGTTGTTAAGCAATGATATTATGTTATTAATTCATTTGTATAATGTAATGTTACGTTATTTGAATAGTTCTTCCTAAACGAATTTTTCATCTCAATGTTGAAGTTGTTTTTAATGTTTGTGTGAGTAAAATGAGTTGTATTTAATAGTCAAATTACGTTGTATTTAAAACTTTAAACTAAGTTTTATATTTTTTTATTTTGTTGATTGTCTAAATAACATATAAGATCGTATGAAACAAATATATATATATATATATATGCATAAATTACTTGCAGTTATTTTTAATATTTTTGAATTTATGGGTACTCGTAGATCCGTTGGGTACCCAATGATCCACAGGTAGTATACCCATTGGGTATTAGCATGGGTCTGGGGTGGGGCTGGGTCCAAAAATGAAGCAACGGGGCGGGTCCGGTAATGCACTACCCGGACCCATCCAGACCCTTTGCCATCCTAAATTTGTGACAAAATGTAAAATGAGTGATTGGAGGGAGAGAAAATGTTAGAAAACTCTTACCCGTGACTTGTTTAATTTGTGAAAAATTTATTCGTGAAAAAAATTAAACATGGAGAAGTCGTGAGAAAGGTAGACAAAATATTAACTTATGACAAAGAGTAAAATGAGTGACTGAATGAAGTTAAAAATGTTAGAAATTTTTTACCGATGAGAAGGTTGAATGATGTTTAAGTATGAGATTTGATTAAATTGAAAAAAGAAAGATGATGTAAGAGATAAAAGATGAAAATAAATAGGAAAAATATGGATGAAATATCCACATATTTTTAACATAAACATGACACATGGTCAAACATAAACATGAAACACACAAAAACAAACCTACTATGTATATATTTTCCCTCTTAGAAAATCAACTTACCAATTAATGCATCACTCCTTTAACCAAAACGCAGATAAGGTTAAACATAAAGTTTTTATCTTTTTTTTCTCAACCCATTTCATTCTTAAACCTTGCACAATGTGTGTCTCATAACACATTTTTATGCATTTTTTACACTCATTGCTATTTTTCATTCATGTCTATCTCAAACTCTACAATGTTGTGTTTTTGTGTGGTTTCTTGGTTATGTTATGAAGTTGGTTTGAGTATGGGGTCTCCAAATGAGAAGACTAGTGGAAGTTATAGACAACTTGCTTTATCCTACACTGAGGTGTTCATTTTATTTTGCTTCTTAGTCACCATGATGATTTTGGTGACATGGGAGACATTTCAATATCAGAATGATAATCATCTTTATCATCATAGGGTGGTGCTATAGTTCGAGTTGAGTAACCCTTAGTTTTGAATAGGTGTAGCCTAGGTTTAGATGAATGCAATGTAGAACCATTAGTGCTTCCATCTGCACTTCCCACTCTGGACTTTCCAAGTTTCAATCCTTTGTTCTTTTTCAAATATCGATTTTTTCATTGTTGATCCCATCTGCAAGTGTTTATCTTGGTGGTTGTAGTCATAATTAGTCCACTTTGAAATCTTAATAAATTTGCAACTATAAATTATGGTAAATGAGGTTATCATCATGAAAATCAAATCTTATAATATATCGCCCGACTGGCTTGATTAAAAAAGGCAACCATATGAAAAGGTATAATTCGTTGTTTCTAGGATTTGAACTCACAACATCCAGGTGACAAGGTAAGAAACCTTACCCGAGAATGTTTCTATTTGCCATAATTTTACATAGACAACAAAAAAGACATTATTCAAGACTAAGGTGTAAATAGGGTTTAGTAGTTTACTTGTATCCATAAGAAATGTGTTATTTGGATCGCGTTCTACGAGTATAATAAAATCAGTTAGTTCCTAAGCTTAATAGATCTAACATTAACAATTTTCTCACAATATTTCTCACTACTAGAAACTACAAAGGTTAACTATGCAAGTTTACACATTTGCTTGATAAGTTTATCCATCAAAATATGTTAAACTATATGCAATGAAATAAAATTTGTGAATTCAAGTGATCAGAAAGTTTATTTGCTTTAAATTATATATCAGAAGAACAAAAATTGTATGATTATAATGAAGGGATTTGAAGGTAAATGATAAGGCCAAACCCAAGTCTGAAATAAGGCATGTGTATAAAAGAGGGAAAATTAAAGTCTGAATTGGTTAAATAACCACTTAACCGACCTTCCCTTCTCTCCCTGGGTAGTTAGGAAGTTAGTTAGGCAGTTATAAGTCTTTAAATACAAGGAAAGGGCTTATGAGTAGTTAGTTAATGAGATATTAGTTACTGATTATGGAATCAATGGGTTAAGGATCGTGGGATCCTCTTGTACTCTCTTCTATTGTAATTCTTTTTCTTCTTCTATCAATAATACTACAACTCTTAGAGCCCAGTCACAAAGCACATTATCCCTCTTATGGATAAGTATGTAGTAACAAAAAAAAAACATAGGTCAAAGCAAGTTAATTTTTTAAAAAAGTTAGGATATAAGTCAACGTGCAAGTTTATTTTGGCAACTCTTAATTAGTAAGCAAGTTAAAGATTTTACTATGGATAAATTTTATAAGTTATTTTGAATTTTCTGACTTTGATAAAATTTAATATTATAGAACCAATGAATTATAAAGATGCAAGTATAACGAGGCATCAGAATATAAAGAAGTTTTCAGAATTTGATCCTCGATCTTTCGGTAAGTCTCAAGCAGCCAAAAAATTTGGGATGAAGAATGGTGGTAAAATTTACTATAGTGGTAAAATAATACCTAAATAAGATGCATGGTGTACCTTACAATATATGATGACACTCTAAATATTACCAAAATGTTAGTCTTTGAAGTTTGTGTAATGTTCTATTTGGTATGTCATAACACCTATTATGTTCTTATTCTATGTATTTCTTTGTTTGATTTCTACAGTAAATTTTATAAAACTTACATTTGAATTATTAAATAAATAATTCTAGTGAATTAAAACATTTTCACTTTAACTGGCATCCTTGTTTTTTAAAATTGCAACGTATATTTTTGTCAATCCAAGCAAATATATGATCGTTAATATAATATTTGACTCTTGGTTACCTGTTTAATTTATTATTATTATGGGGAGGAATTCACTTACTCTAATAGTAAGTGGAAAAAACCTATCATTCATTATTGGGAAATCCAATGGTTTGAATTGTGAGTATATCTAAATCATTGGATAGCTAAAATGTGGAGTACGTTTTTTCCACTTACTCGTGGAGTAAGCGGATCCCTCCCCTATTATTATTAGTTGCTTTTCTCATTGAACTTATCATAGAATGGTGAGAAGTCATGAATTAATATCATTTTCTTTTAATAATATTCATTAAACCATATTAATTAAAAAGGAATAGAATATTTTTTATTTTAAAACATATAAATATATTTATTTTAAAAAAAAACATTCTATTTAAAAAGTTTGGAGACTTCACCTCCAATACAAGAAATGATACATCTAGCAATAGATAAAAGTCCATAAGTACAAGTTATAATATCATATACACAAAGAATAGAATATTTTTTATTTTAAAACAAATAAATATATTTATTTATAAAAAAAACATTCTATTTAAAAAGTTTGGAGACTTCACCTCCAATACAAGAAATGATACATCTAGCAATACATAAAAGTCCATAAGTACAAGTTATAATAACATATACACTTAGTAACTAAAATGTAAAAGAAGCAAGTGACTCCTTTTGGAAGATGTTTTAATTAGATTATAATTACGATAATGTATTTTATTGTGTGGATTATACTTAGTGACTCCTTTTACACTTGGTGTAATGATCCAAAAACCTTTATTATTTTAGCTTCTAGAAAGATAATGATCTTTCTCTTTTAATAAAAAAATATGATGTGTAGGTTTTATCCATATCAAGTTGTATATAGGTGCTTTAGGAACAAAATATAACTAACTGCTTTTTGATCTTATAGAAATTATATATTCTTGCAATGGCGTGACATGCAACTTATGGAAATCATATAAGTGCTTTTCAGTCTTATGGACATTTTAGTAATAGGAAAATTCATGTTCAAGCCAAATAGATATAGTTACAAATCTACCAACATCTGTAGTGATGTGAAACTTGTAATTTTAAAAGCAAGTGGAATGTTAAGAAAATGTCATAAGATCGTGTTTAATGATGAGACAAATGAATTATTGCTTAAAAAACAATGTTTTCACACATCGAGAGTTATTGAACTTAATTTTACAATAAATTTAATATTAAGTTCAAATATTGGTCTTGTCTTCTTCATAAGGTTTGTTTATCAATTTTTGTGTTTCTCACTCAAACAAGTAACCATTCTTTCCTCTCCAATCACATTTTTTCTATCTCTCCTCATAAATTCGATTTTCAAATATTATTATTTTGCCACCAATATTTCTCATGCCGCGGAACTTTTAAAATATGTATATATAGCAGCTGAAACAAGAATTATAACATCATAATAATCTGCATATTATTATTATATACTAATTTTTTCGGAGGCAATTGGATCGCACAGGTTATCTTAACGTGCATCTTATGTTGTTGATTGATTTCTCAGTTTGTAAAATTAGGGTTTCAAGAAAGCATAATCATGTTTGGAGTTATTAGGCGAAAGGTTGCTTCTGGTAGCTCCTTTGTTAAAAGAGTATTGCTATATCCTCCTACTACATCTTCCTATTGATCCTCATACCCACACAAAAATGACATATGTCACTTGTAAATCAACTACTAATAAATAAAGTATCACTTTGTCATATATGTCACTTTTTTGTGGCTAGGAGGATTAGTAGGAAGATTTAGTAGGGGGATATATCATTTTTTTTTGGTAAAAACTCACTTGAGTGTTTGAGTGTGAATTTTTATAATGAGTTTTTATAATGAGATATCAATTTCAATTTCAATGTGAATTAATTTATGTTTGAGTGTGAAACCTGATACTTGTCCTGTATATGTTTTACTTCCTAGGTCAGTGGGTGTCGAAATTCCGTTAGTTCTGTAAAGAGTTTCTTCTATTCTAGAAATAGATGTGTTTTTTTCTCTATTTTATATATATTACTTTCATATTCTTTTATTTTCTTCGTGTGAACTGTGAAGTATAAATGATTATTCAAATTTTATTTTTGGGTCCATGTTTTATGTGTAACCCCCTAAATTTTTGATAATTGGAACATGGTGAAACTTAGTAAGTTTGGGAGCTACTGACTGATTCTCGCCTGAGCGAGAGAGTCTCGCTTGGGCGAGGGTATAAGTGTTTCTCCCAGGATTTTACCTGAGAGTCTCGCTAGAGCGAGGGACGACTCGCCTGGGCGAGGGAGAGTGGTTAGAGGCTGTAGGATCCTCGCTTGAGCGAGAGTGTCAGAGTTTGAAATTTTAAAAAGGCGGGATCTCTCGCTTGGGCGAAGTATTCTCGCTTGGGCGAGAATCTAAAATCCTGAACCCTAAAATAGACCCCCAAAAACGAAAATGGGGGAGGTTTTGAGAGAAAAGAGAAGAGTAGGCGATTTTCTTGGCAAGAGTACGAGTAAATGCTAAAAGAAGCTAGAGAAGAGGTAAACCTCATGATTTTAACACTCACTCTCTTTTAGAAACTCATTTTTGGACATTTGGGTCTCTTCTCTTGGTATGAAAAATCATAGACTTTTCTCTTTTGAGTTGTAACTCGTTTTTATCTAATTTTCTCCTTGAAAACTCGTGGTTTAGAGTTTCTATTCGGAAATGGGGATGATTGGTGGTTGATTCATGAAAACCCCAAACCCTAAAACGAAAATGAGGTTGAGAAGGGAGAAAGGCTAAGTTAGAAAACGTGGTTTAAGGTTTTGAATGTTAAATAGAGCTAATAAGAATGTTTTACATGCTTGAAACTCCTAATAGAGATGATTGTGGAAAATATTGGAATATAAGCGGTTTTATGAAATAAATATGTTTTGTTGGTTATTTATGTGATAATATGAGTATATTATTGATTTTGGGTATTGTGTGTGGTGTATATGAGGGAAGACCCTGAGGTTGGAGGAAGCGGAGAAGGAACTAACAAGTTGCCTAACACTACCACCAACGCCCACTAAGGTAAGGGATAAGCATTGTGAATGTTTGAGGTAATAGTATATTACTTTATGTTGTGTGAAGGAGAAGGGTAAACACTTGTCTGACTTGCCCAATGTGGTATTGGCCTTTACGGCAATTGTCTGACTTGCCCAATGTGGTATTGGCCTTTACGGCAATTGTCTGACTTGCCCAATGTGGTATTGGCCTTTATGGTAATGTATGACTTTCCCGATGTGGTATTGGCCTTTATGGCAATTGTCTGACTTGCCCAATGTGGTATTGGCCTTTATGACAATGTATGACTTGCCCAATGTGGTATTGGCCTTTATGGCAATGTCTGACTTGCCCAAAGTGGTATTGGCCTTATGGCAATGTATGACTTGCCCGATGTGGTATTGGCCTTATGACAATGTCTGACTTGCCCAACGTGGTATTGAATCTAATAAGGTGTGTGTGATAGGTTGTATAAACTGTGAGTGAATGATTAAAGGTTTTAAGTATTCTTGTGTTGCGTTTACTTTCATTTACTTGAATAATTATTGTCTAAAGATTTCTAACACTGATTATCATAATTCCTATGTCTTACTCCCTTGTGTTTCATGTTGATTGTATTGGTGATAATCGGTGCACAAGTAAAACAAAGGACTAGTAGATCCAAGAGGAGTGTTAGTGTAGTTTCTTTTAACTTGGATGTAATAGGGATAGTAATGTGTTGTTTTGTATTATGCATGTACTTGTACCTATTACCTGAACCACTTAATCTGTAACACCGATTCTCGGGACTTGATGTAGTATTGACAAACATGTGGGGACAGAGTCCCATCTTTAATTAAAATGTGAAGTTTATGGGTTTTGAACCCCAAATGGCTTGGGTGAATTATTTGTTAATATGAAATGTGAATTATAATTATATGGAGAAAGAAAATTCATGGGATAATATAAGGAAAATTAATTACTATTGCATGTATGTTTAAAAATAAATGAACGAAAAATTTAGAGTATAATTTGGGTTCTTACATTATCTGCCCTAGTATGTATATATCATTTGAATAAAATGTTTATATATGGGGTCATTATTTTGTGCTTTTCATTTGCTAATTAACTACCACGTATATATAGAGAAAGATGTGTGTGTATGCTGATGTGATTATTATTATTTTGAGTCTTTTGATTAAACAGAATAGGCGTGGATAGAGTTTCTCACTTTCTCCACTTTAAATAAGGAGCATACTTCTAGAACAAACACCGTAGCTAGTTCCATAAGCCATAAATATTAAAAATAAAATAATAAAAGGAGACCTCATGAATGCATATAGAAGTTACCCTAGTTCCATTAGGTTTGATTATTGATATTCTTTCATTTAACTTAATAAAGATATGAAGAAATGAAAATAAATTTTAAAATAATTAGTGATAAAAGGATTAAATAAAAACAATATATAGTTTACTAAAATAACCAAAACTATTTCTAACCTTAATGTTAAGGCACTAGTTATGAAATCCTGTAAATGTTTTTATCAATTCTTCTATTTCTCTTTTTTTTCATTTACCTAATTATGACACCTTATTTTCTTTATATTTCTATGCCTATAAAATCATTAGATCAATCACATCATACATTATCTCTCTTCATTTCTAATTCTATTCTTCATACACCTTTTGAGTGTAGGATAAAATATATTATTTTTTTAATTCTAAATTCAAATAACCGGCTTCTTGATATATTGAATAAAGTAGAGTAAAAACAACTACCAAGTTATCTATCATATATTTTTATAATACATATTTGTAGAATATATTTGACTCTTGGCTTCCTATACTGGCTTAGTGACTATGCATGCTACTTTTGGATAATAATTCATAGTTATATTAAAAAATACTAGCATATCCTCATGAATAATAATATTCCGTTTTGCAATGGTTCAAGTTAATTAAACAAATGTTTTATTTTTAGTATGGTAACATGTTAGATGACACATGTTATGTTTTTAGAGTTTTCCTAATTGTGTATCTAACATTATTCTAGGCTATATCGTGGCCTATATATTGGTAGAACACACATTCAACCATGACCTTCATTTGCATGATGGCTAACTCAAAGATTTGTCTTTCCTTTATTCTTTTTTTCTCTTTCATGTTATTTTCTCTTGTCTTGGCTTCTGAATTGCCTAAGACCTCAATAGGTGCAACCATTCACTTTAATATACTCATAATTTTACTTCATTAATGTATAATCAACTATTTAGATATGTTTGGAGCAATTGATCCAATAATTTAAATATTTTTTTAGAGTAGATGTCAAACATAAATGAAGATCACATGTCCTAAAAATGATGTCTCAATGTGTCTCGATCCACTAGAAAACTGCAATGTAATTAATATGAAAATTAAAAAAATAGAAAAATATTTTTTTACAATACTTGATGCAACATGATTGACTTGGGATATGGTCACATGAGTATATGTGATCATTGTTCTCTTGATACACATTAATTAAGATGGAATAATTTCTTGGTCGGTGTGGTCATCAATTTATGTTAGTTACATTGATAATGCCTTAATGGTTCTCATAAAGTTTTGTGTATAAAACAATTTTCTCTCACAATTAATGATTTTTTATCTTTTAATTTGTTGATTAATCATTTAAGTTTACGTAATTGTTATAAAAGCAGAGAACCAACACTATGACGTTGGAAAGGTCTTTAAGGAACCAAATCCAACATCATCGTATGACTTAGAAAGAAAGAAGAGAGGTGGTTCTAGCCACTTTGTGAGACATGGTTACAAGACTCCATTAGAAAAACCAGGTATTTATTTATTTAAAAATCATATTTATATTATTGATAGGGTTCTAACGAAACACATAAAAATATTTTCATCTTTAAATTAATATTTTAATTAATATATTCGATTGTTCAACAAATTGCAATATTTATAAAATAATTTAGTATTTTGCATCGAATTCATATGATATTTCTCCTTCTTATTCATACATAGAGTAGATATCGGTGTAATGACATAATGACACATTTTGAAGTTGCGTTTTCTTAATTTTTTCACTATATAGTTATTGGTTGTATAATTTTTCTGTTATCTATAATTTTTTATTGACAAATGTTAGTATGATAGAATTTATTAGTATGAGAATTGAATCATCAACCTCTTTTGCTCTAACTTATCACTTTAACCATCATATCTCCTTATAAATATCGTGTTATCTATACTTTATTAAATGATACATATACTAGCTTAATTACCAGTATTAAGTAGCACTAAACGTGAGTGTTTTGATGATATCTACGCTCCCCTATCCGTTAAAAATATTAACTTAATCAAAATTTACATTTGGTTAATAATGTGAAAGTTTATGATTAATTAGTTGTCTTGCTCCCTAAACATCAAGAAGTGATAATGTAAAATAAGAGTCTAAAAAATTGATGATTGAGTTGGAACTAAACATTCTAAAAGATTTAGTATCATATAGAGATATAATCATTTATGTAGTTATTCTTACAAGCAATATATATGGGGCTTAGGTATTTAAAGATCTAATCATGAATTATTTCATGGTATTTCCCTGGGAACATATATATAGGTTCACATGTGCAATGTACTAAATGCAAATTTTTGATAATTGGACATTCTAATGAATGAAGGTAGATAATTTGCCTTTCATTGTTAAAAATGAAGGATAAGAATGGAGAATATATATTTTAAATAACAAATATCATTATCATGACATGTTATGAAATATCTTAACTTACACACAACTTTACACTTATTGCATGTATAATTTCTTTCTTATGTATCTATATAGGCAAGGGTACTCTTTTAAAAAATATTGCAGAGGTTGATAAGTTGGGATTGGAAAATCGTAAATGGTACTCGAATATTGGATTTGGAGACGGTGACAATAATCGTGGGTCGAATGGAATTGGTGGTGGGAGAAGTCGTTCTAATGGTGGCATGGGTAGTTCTAATGGTCAAAGGGATCGTTATAGTGGTGGTGGGGGTCGCTCTAATGGTGGTGGTGGTGGTGATGGTGATATTTGGGGCGGCGACTACCTAGATGATTATTATGATTATTATGTTGGTGACAATTCGAATGATATTGGTGGTGGGAGAAGTAGTTCTAATGGTGGTGACAACCTATATGATGATTATGATTTTTTCTATGGTGAGACAACGATTTACTAATTTAAACTCATTTGTGTTCTTTCTCCTAATTTATCCAATAGGAATAATGTACCTCCTGGTGTGAGGAGATAACTCCCATCCTCACACCAATAACAAATGACACATATCACATCTTTTTAATATTTTATATTCTATTTTTTATGTTTTATTTTGAAAAGTCATTTTCTCTTTCTTACATTCTCTTACCAGAAACACAGAAGGGTTTCTATATACATATCCTTCACTTTCACCCTCCTCTCATTCTTTCACTCAAGTTCTCAAAACTTCAAAGAAAAACTTATCATTGATTCACTCAAGTTCTCCTTAACTTCTCATTCATTCACGAAAATCAATCTTCTCTCTTCTAAAGACGTTCTCGTCAAACTTTTCAAGGTTTTTTTTTCTCATCATTATTCATTTTTCTTAATTCTTCTCATAACACAACCCTAATTTCATGTTTATACTTCATTTGCTCATAATAATTTAGTTTAGGTCTAATCTCTTCAACTTGGATGATAAAAAAACTAAAAGAAGCTCATTATTTTGATGATAAAAAACTAAAAGAAGCTCATTATTTTCTCCCATTCCTTACTTTTATTAGATAAAATGATATATATACCTCTTGTTTTTATCCTCTAAGATCTTTTGAATTTAGTCTATAAAATATATATTTGGTGTTAGATTCTATAGGAGCATGTTTACTTTCATTTTACTCTTTATTATTAACCATATTCTATTATGCACTAATCTAACAATTGTTAAATCTAATATTCAAAACCAACAACGCGTTGGTCTAATTGTATAAGCTTTCGTTAGATTCTCAGGATGAGCAAGAGATTATTGGTTCGTTTATTGGTAGCAATACTTATTGGGAGTAACAACCACAAACCCCAAAAAATATTAGTTTCTTACCTAAAAAGTGAGAAGATATAGTACAAAAATATAATAGTCAAATATATTATACGGAACAAGTCTAACCCTCAGGAATCAAATCCAAAATATAAATAAATGCATTACAATGATACAATTCAAAACAAAAACACAATATCCACTGAAAGCAATGTCTAAAACAAAATAAATGAGTTTAGGAGGATGATAACCAATTTTGATAAAACTAAATTAAAAATATATACTTTATATGGAATAAATATATTTAAGTCCAAGATATTGAGAAAACACAAATGATGAAGTGCACAAAAAAACAATTTCATGAGAAAAAAACTATCTTTTAATTTTTATTTTATTTTTTCATCGGCAAAAATAATATTATATTAGATGTGTGATTTAGTTATTTAGATTTCCTAAAAGGTTATAATATCAATTGTGATAAAAAAGTATAAATTACCTTTACTTATGAAATTATATTAAAAGTTTAATTTGTCCTAAAATTTACTATCATGATTTTTAGGCTCAAATCAAACTCACTCTTAAGTTGGTAAATGATAACTAAAAATTTCGGAAAAATAAAAATCTTAAACTTATTTTCCTCTTATGGATAAACCTTAAATAACAACAAAATTACTCATGTTATTAAGATGGTAGAACAAGTTTAATTAAAAAATAGGATACTTAAATATTTACTACCCATAAATCTCATAGGATATATGACTTTTACTCTTCTGACTTTGATATCATATAATATTATAGAACCATTAAATTACAAGGATGCAAGTATAATGAGGCATTACAATATGAAGAAGCTTTCAGATTTTGATCATAGGTCTTTCCGTGTGTCTCAAGCCAACAAATTTGGGATGAAAAGTGGTGGTAAATTAGTGGAAGATAGAAGGGAGGAGAAAAGAAATTGATGGTTGTTTAGGTTTTATGAACCTTATAGAAACATCATGTCCATAGCAAATAATACCCTAAATAAGATGCTTTGTGTGTCTTACAATATGATCACACTCTGAATACTACCATGATGCTAGCGTTTGCAATTAGTATAATGTTTTATCTTGTATCTTGAAAAACCTATTACGCACTTATCTTATGTATTTAATGTTTGATTGCAATTGTAATAAGTTTTATAAAACTCACATTTAAATTACTAAATAAATATATATAGT
Organism: Lupinus albus; assembly: GCA_009771035.1. Taxonomy (NCBI): domain Eukaryota; kingdom Viridiplantae; phylum Streptophyta; class Magnoliopsida; order Fabales; family Fabaceae; genus Lupinus; species Lupinus albus. The sequence goes on from CM020011.1 coordinate 6,915,086, forward strand.
TAAAAAGCATTTTCACTTTTAGTTAATGCAATAAAAGAGGCATCAAATATTTTTTGTAAAACCAAGTAGATATATCATGGATAATGTCATACTTAACTCCTGTAGTTGAACTTATGATTTTTTATTTTACCCATCACACTTTCTTTTTATATTTTTTATTAAACTATTAATTTAAAAAGAATCGAACATTTTTTATTTAAAAATAAATATATTATTAATCAATAACATTATATTTAAAAAATTTGGAGCCTTCATCTCCAATATCCCATAAATATTACATTTAGCAAAAGACAAAATCTTTCTGTATTGATAAATGTGTATATGAAGTTGGTATCATTTTATAGCATAAAACGTATCTTTATATTTGTTTACATTTTTTCCATTTTCCATGATGTTTCACTTCCATATGTTATCATTGTTTCAATTACAATAATTATTAAATAGTAGATACACTTTACCATAGTAACAACTAAGATGGACAAAGATTGGCGTTCTTTCCCGCTCATGTCTTCAACTTTGGGCTACTAAGCATGTTTTGTCTTTTTACTGAAAAAATATTAACTTGTGATAAAATGTAAAATGTGTGATTGGAGGGAGAGAAAATGTTAGAAAACTCTTACCCGTGACTTGTTTAATTTGTGAAAAATTTATTCGTTAAAAAAATTAAACATGGAGAAGTTGTGAGGAAGGTAGACAAAATGTTAACTTATGATAAATAATAAAATGAGTGAATGAAGGAAGTTAAAAATGTTAGAATTTTTTTACCTATAAGAAGGTTGAATGATGTTTAAGTATTATATTTGATGAAATCCTAGGACTGATACTATAATTTTAAAGACTTAAATTTAGGGTGTTACAATCCTCCCCCTCTTATAAGAATTTTTGTCCCCGAAAATTAAACATACCTCGATTCGAACAAATGAGGGTAATCCTCCCTCATGTCACGCTCTACCTCCCACGTAGCATCCCCTTCGTCTACTTGGCTCCACAACACTTTCACCAATGGAATCTCCTTGCCTCTTAGCCTCTTGACACTGGTATCCATGATCCTTACGGGCAACGTCGAAAAAGTCAAATTATCCTTCAACTCTATCTGATCAGACTCAACCACATGAGTTGGGTCTCCAATATACTTCCTTAACTGAAACACATGAAACACATTGTGGAGATTCGACAACAGTGGAGGTAACGCAATCCGATATGCTACCGACCCAATCCTCCTCAATATTTGTTACGGCCCAATAAATCTCGGAGTCAGCTTGCGAGATTTCAACACTCTACCAATTCCGGTAGTCGGGACCACTCTCATGAAAACATGATCTCCCTCATTAAACTCAAGAGGTTTCCACCTCTTATCGTAATAGCTTTTCTGTCGACTTTGGGCGATCCTCATATTCTCCTGGATTTTCTTGATCTTGTCCGTCGTCTCTTGAACCAGTTCGGGTCCCAATATCAAGTTCTCCCCAGTTTCAAACCAACTCACTAGAGTTCGACACTTCCTACCATACAACGCCTCATAAGGTGCCATTTCAATACTCGAATGGAAGCTATTATTATGGGTAAATTCGATCAATACTTCCAACTAAGAGCATTGGCCTTTCCAAGATTGTACTACAACCCAAAATCATAATCTTTAAGGAATTCCATCCACCTTCGCTCTCTCATATTCAATTCCTTTTGATCAAACAGGTACTTTAAACTTTTGTGGTCGCTGTATACCTCAAATCTCACGCCATAAAGATGGTGCCTCCAAATTTTTAAGGCAAAGACAACTGCAGCTAATTCCAAGTCATGGGTAGGGTAGTTTTGCTCATGCGTCCTCAATTGTCGAGAAGCATAGGAAACAACCTTCCTTTCTTGCATCAAAACACAACCTAAGCCTTGCTTAGAAGCATCACAATACACGCTGAAATCACGATCAGTATTAGGAAGAACCAACACGGGTGCCGAAGTCAACCTTCGCTTTAACTCTTGGAAGCTCTCTTCACAACGAATCGTCCACACATAAGGTTCTCCCTTCCTGGTAAGTTTAGTCAGGGGCAAAGCCAACTTAGAAAATCCTTCTATAAACTTTTTGTAGTAACCAGCTAACCCCAGAAAACTTCTGATCTCGGTAACAGACTTGGGCACCGCCCACTCCATCATGGCCTCTACCTTTGAAGGGTCTACTGCCACCCCTTCTTTGGTTATTACATGTCCAAGAAAGTTTACTGATTCCAACCAGAAATCGCATTTTGACAGCTTCACATACAACCGATTCTTACTCAGAAGTTCTAGAACAATCCTCAGGTGCTCAACGTGTTTCTCTCGACTTTTGGAGTAAACCAAAATGTCATCAATAAATACCACTACGAATGAATCCAAATACGGATGAAAAATCCGATTCATGTAGTCGGTAAATATTGATGGGGCATTCGATACACCAAAAGGCATGACCAAATACTCGAAATGCCCATACCTGGTCCTAAAAGCAGTTTTAGGAATATCTTCTGACTTCACCCGAAGCTGGTGGTAGCCCGAGCAAAGATCAATCATTGAAAATACCACCGCTCCTCTCAACTGATCCATCAGATCATCAATTTGAGGCAACATATACTTGTTCTTATTAGTAACTTTGTTCAACTGCCGGTAGTCGATACACAACCGCATACTACCATCTTTCTTCTTAACCAACAAAACAGGTGCACCCCACGGCGAGACACTCAGACGAATAAACTTCTTTGCCAACAAGTCCTCCACCTGCTTTTTCAACTCAGCCAACTCTAAGGTGTCATTCTATAAGGAGCTATAGAGATGGGTCCCGTTCCAGGTACCAAATCAATAGAGAATTCAACTTCTCTCGCTGGAGGAAATTCCGGAATATCACCAGGGAATACCTCGGGAAACTCATGAACTATCAGAATGTCTTCAACTTTGGGTTTCTCTATACCCTCCAGGGATGCCAACAAAATAAACACGACTCCTCCCTCTTTACTGGAAGTTCTGACTTCCTTAGCCGACAACGACTTCATATAATTAGCCTCATCAGAATTCTCATCTGGATTTTTGAATGCCACGGTCTTATCCGCACAATTAAGCACCACTCGATTCGCTGACAACTAGTCCATCCCCAGAATTAGATCTAATTGGGATAGTGGTAAGCAGATCAAATCCACGGTAAAAGCTCTACCGTTTACCACTACCGGGCATCGAGACACCACTGTCGATACCACCACAGGTACATCAGTTGGGGTGGATACGACTAAGTCGCAGGGTAACGATTCAGTTTGCAAATTCAGTCTATTCACGCAGTCAAAAGATACAAAGGAGTGTGTCGCTCTAGAATCAAACAACACTAAAAGCAGAATACCTGCCACCATGTAGTTACCTTGGATCAGACCATCAACCTCTGATGCCTCTGCACCACTCATGGTAAACACCCTACCAGTGTTTTTGGGTCTCCCGACATTTCCACCATTTGTCCTCTGGTCAAGTTTAGGACAAAACCTCTTCACGTGCCATTTCTCTCCACAGTAGAAGCACCCATTCCCTGATCCAAGACAAATGCTACCAATGTGTTTCCGATTACACTTACTGCACAAAGGGTAGGAGTTCTGAGACGACCCTCCGGTAGCAGTAGAGGCGGTTGGTCCTTGGAAACCCTGGTTGCGATGGTTGTTGGGTGGAGCATAAGGTCGTCGGTCATGACTCATCCTCTCTTTACCCTTCCCTTGCACAATGTGGCGTTGGGGGCAATAGTTTCGTGGAGGGTTCCCTTTACAAGCAGCCGCATCCCTCACCCGCACATTATCCTCATGCATTCTACACTTGTTCACTAGTGTAGGAAAATCAGCAATTTCTTCGTGACCAAACGTCAACCTAAGCTCGGGCTTCAACCCCATCTCAAACTTAACACATTTGGACCTCCCATCCAATTCTAGTTCAGCATAAGGACAATACTGAATCAACTCCTCAAACTTGGCCGCGTACTCCCCCACCGACATGTTACCTTGCTCTAATTGCAAGAATTCCATCTGTTTCTTCCTCCTCAGGTCTGCAGGGAAATACTTCTGAAGAAATTTACTCTTGAAGTTTCCCCAAGTGATGATTTTCCCTTCCGCCTCCATCTGTCTCCAGACCATTTCCCACCAGTTTCCAGCCTCCTTTACTAGCATGTAAGTGGCGTATGCCACTTTCTGAGCATCAGAACAACTCATGGCCCTGAAGATCCTTTCCAATCCTTGGACCCATTCAATGGCCGCATCAGGGGCGAATCCTCCTTGGAACTGGCTCGGATTCCTCCTACATAATTCATCCAGACCTCTGTACTCAGCGAACTAGGCGGAACTAAAGGTTGGGAACTTGGGCTTGGCGTCGTATTATGGTTCAGATGCTACAAGTTCTCATTCATGTTTATCAGCACTGCCGCAATCTGAGCCAACAGATCATTCTGACCTGATCCCCTACCACTTCCTTTTCTAGACATTTCCGTAATCGGGTACCTGCACTCATTGGCTCATTAGTAAACCACATTTTACTAGATAAATCATCACATAATCACACAACAGTTCACCTAAATCACATAGTTAAATCAAACAAAGGTTACAAAGAAGCAAGTAAGGCCATAACCTAGGCCGCATGATTAACTATGCTATGATACCATATTGTAAGGACCCAAATTCTACCCTTGAAATTTTTTCTCATTTTAATATAGATATTCTTATCATCTCTATTCCTCTTCAGTTAAACAACATTCAAAACTTCAAATTCAGTTATCGTAATATACTAGGACCCTTTCCCATAAAGTAGAAAAACAGAATTCATATATTTCCTTATCGGTAAGTACCGTATATGACTAGCTATGAGATTCCAAAATGCCCATAGCTATTAATATACAGCATTACAAAAATGGAGTACTAAATCAGTTAGGATTTACAATCATCCAATTAACAGTTTATATCAAACAAAAAGCAAAATAAGGATTCCAAGTTCTAAGCTCCTCATGCCTCGAACCGAATATCCTCAACTACCTCGTTTACCTGCAATGGGATTATCATGACAGATATACACAACAACAAATGAGTAAGTTATCAGTTCAATAAATATCAGTAAACGATAATCCACACTTTTAGGGTTTTAATAGAAGACATGACATTAAAAGATAAAATCTACATATCATGTTTGTCCGTCTCATGTTACCACATCCAACACTTTGGATTTACCCGTTCATCTCTACCATACCTTGTCACCTCCTTCATCAATACCATTTCAAATCATTATTTTCCACTTGTACGTTTACCTTTCCATTACCACTTAGGGCAAGTCATACACAATACCACGTAGGGCAAGTCATACACAATGCCACATAGGGCAAGTCATACACAATACCACTTAGGGCAAGTCATACACAATACCACTTAGGGCAAGTCATACACAATACCACATAGGGCAAGTCATACACAATACCACACAGGGCAAGTCATACACAATACCACTTTGGGCAAGTCATACATGATGTCGCCTAGGACAGGTCATTCTCTATACCACATCGGGCAAGTCATACACATATCATATACGTAATCAGAAAATCCACACATTTTCTATTATCATATACCATTAATAACTTCTCCTCACCTTGGTACGTGTCGGAGTTGGTTTTGGGTAACTTTGCAAGTTCCTTCGCTACCTCCTCCAACCTCAAGATCTTTCATTATCCTCATCACATAACAATAATGTCAGTCATTTATTTCCAAATATCACATATACAATTTATATTGCATTACTCAACCATACACGATATTAATCATATTTTCAATGTTTATAAACTACTTTCATCATACGTTTACAACCATCTAAAATATACATATCCATCTCATATTTCAACATTGGAAGGTTTTATCATCTTCTACCTCTAGCATTTTACCCCTTTTCCACTTTAACCACATATTCACTTTAGGGTTTTAGGGTTTTCATGAATCAACCCACAAAACCTTTCCATTGTTGAAATACAAACTCTAAACCAAGAGTTTTCAAGATAAAAACAACATAAAACGAACCATAACTCGAAAGGATGAGTTTCAATGGTTTCCCTCATTTTGAGAAGAGATCCAATATACCCAAAACAAGTTTTCAAAGGGAAGAATAGAGTTAGAATCAAGAGCTTTACCTCTTCTCAAGCTTCTAAATGACTCACAAGTCTCCTTGCTCTTGAAAATGCACTCTTCTCTCACTTCTCTCTAGGTTAACCCTCATAAATGTGTTTGGGGTTCCCTATTTAATGTAACAGCGTCGGGTTCTCGCTTAAGCGAGCCCTTTCTCGCTCAAGCAAGAAAATCCCGCCTATTTTAAAAAACTCAGATCTGACTCTCTCGCTCAAGCGAGGGTTTCTCGCTCAAGCGAGAATCTCACAGTCTCAACAGTCCCAAAATGCCATTTCTCGCCCAGGCAAGACAACTCTCGCTTAGGCGAGAATCCTCCAGTATAGCCCAAGATTTCACCCTCCCAGGTGAGTCTTTCTCACTCAGGCGAGAATCTCTTGCTCAAGCGAGAATCCTAGGACTGATACTATAATTTTAAAAACTTAAATTTAGGGTGGTACAATCCTCCCCCTCTTATAAGAATAGCTCAGGTGAGCCTGTCTCGCTCAGGCGAGAATCTCTCGCTCAGGCGAGAATCTCTCGCTCAGGCGAGAATCTCTCGCTCAGGCGAGAATCTCTCGCTCAGGCGAGAATCTCTCGCTCAGGCGAGAATCTCTCGCTCAGGCGAGAATCTCTCGCTCAGGCGAGAATCTCTCGCTCAGGCGAGAATCTCTCGCTCAGGCGAGAATCTCTCGCTCAGGCGAGAATCTCTCGCTCAGGCGAGAATCTCTCGCTCAGGCGAGAATCTCTCGCTCAGGCGAGAATCTCTCGCTCAGGCGAGAATCTCTCGCTCAGGCGAGAATCTCTCGCTCAGGCGAGAATCTCTCGCTCAGGCGAGAATCTCTCGCTCAGGCGAGAATCTCTCGCTCAGGCGAGAATCTCTCGCTCAGGCGAGAATCCTAGGACTGATACTAACTATAATTTTAAAGACTTTAATTTAGGGTGTTACAGTTAGTCGAGAAGTTAGAAAGATACTTTACCATGAGGGCTATTTCTGAAGTAGAGAAGATAAAAGCCACTCTGGTTGCTTTAGAAGGGTGAGCTCTTAGCTGATACCAATGGTGGGAGGGCTGCAATCTATCTCGTACTTGGGAAAGCTTCAAAATAGTAGTGGTAAGAATGTTTCGGCACTCTATGATTCAAAATCCTTTTGAATTACTCCTGTCACTTAAGCAAGAGGGTAGTGTGGAGAGTTATGTAGAAGAACTTGAGAAGTATGCTAGTGCCTTGAAGGAAATCAACCAAGATTTCATTAGAGGGGTGTTCCTCAATGGGATGAAAGAGGATATAAGGGCATAAGTTAGACTCTATTTGTTGGAAACTCTACAAGAAGTGATTCACAAGGCCTTACTCATAGAGCAGAAGAATGTGGTTGTGCACAAGAGATCTAATGTGAGTTATGCAAGCAATTCTGGTGCTCTTAGTGGTAATTCCTATAGCAGGGTGGTTACTTTAGATCCTTCTTCAGCTAACAACAACAAGAACGAATGATCCTCTATAAGAGTGTGGATGGGATTCCAAAAATATCCCAAGAAGATAGTAGTGCTTGAACTATGGGGGATTGTAGAAGATTGTCAAGTGCTGAGATGAGGGAGAAACGTGAAAAAGGCCTTTGTTTCAGGTGTGATGAGACTTTTTCTAGGGAACATAAGTGTAAGAATAAGCATTTGAGGATGCTACTATTGGCTAAAGATGAGGTTGAAGAAGAGGTTAAGGTTAGGGAAGAAGTCCATCAGTTTAATTCCTTGTAGTTGACCCTGTATTCTATAAAGGGGCTCACTTCAACCAAGTCATGGAAGATAGAGGACACTTTGGGAAATAGACCAATGATCATTATGATAGATTATGGAGCCTCACACAACTTCATTTCAAAGAAGTTGGTTGATACTTTACAACTTAAGGTGGAAGATGTGACGACCCGATTTTCTACCCTTGAAAATTTTTCATTCATTTTAATCATTTTGCATGCATTTTCCTACACTTACTATCATACTTTCAAATTCCATAATCACCTACACTTGATTTGACAGAAAAACATAATTCATATTCGTAATGTCTCACGGATAATGAGACCCCATAAGTATAGTTCTCCGAAATAACCATACCCCCAGTTAAAAATATTCGACTAATGGTTAGCTATGATTACAATCATTTAAATCCACAAGTAGCCATTTAGAATACGAAACATAAATAGTGAATCCAAAGTCTAAAGCTCCTAAAGCTCCCGACCTAGCATACTCCATTCATCTATTTACCTGCAATGGGATTATCAATGACAAAAGTACAAAACACACAAAGGAGTAAGTCGTTAATTCAATAAACGTCATTATAAGATAATCCACATTAGAAAAAGGGGTTAGTAAACCATTTTTTTTATAAATTCATTTTGTGCTACATTACTTGAGCCAAAGTTTTGCTACATAGCTTGAGCCAAAGCGTTGCTACATAACTTGAGCCAAAGTATTGCTACATAACTTGAGCCAAAGTTTTGCTACATAACTTGAGCCGAAGTATTGCTACATAGCTTGAGCCAAATCATTGCTACATAACTTGAGCCAAAGTATTGCTACATAGCTTGAGCCAAAGCATTGCTACATAACTTGAGCCAAAGTATTGCTTCATAACTTGAGCCAAAGTATTGCTTCATAACTTGAGCCAAAGTGTTGCTACATAGCTTGAGCCAAAGCATTTCTACATAACTTGAGCCAAAGTATTGCTTCATAACTTGAGCCAAAGTGTTGCTACATAGCTTGAGCCAAAGCATTGCTACATAACTTGAGCCAAAATGTTGCTTCATAACTTGAGCCAAAGTGTTGCTACATAGCTTGAGCCAAAGCATTGCTACATAACTTGAGCCAAAGTATTGCTTCATAACTTGAGCCAAAGTGTTGCTACATAGCTTGAGCCAAAGCATTGCTACATAACTTGAGCCAAAGTATTGCTTCATAACTTGAGCCAAAGTGTTGCTACATAGCTTGAGCCAAAGCATTGCTACATAACTTGAGCCAAAGTCGCTAACCATTCATGGTCGGCTAAAAATATATTTTCTTTCCATCGAATTCACCATCAATCATTCCCTGTAAATCCACGCCATCTTTAGTATAAACACACCCATATATGTTTATGCTAAACACGTGATTTACAATATAAATATGGCATAACCCATAAACACACACATTTTCCTTTTCCGTAAATCTACACCTTCTTTAATATAAACACACTCATATATGTTTATATTAAATGCGTAATGTACAACTTAGTCTTTGCATAACCAGAACATACACATTTTCTATTTCAAATGCAAAATTAAAGACTTATCCTTACCTTGGTGAGTATTGGGGTTCGGTTCTTGGCAACTTCTCGAGTTCTACCGACACCACCTCCAACCTTAGGATCTCTTCTCATCCCACCACATAACACAATGTTAGTCATTTATTCTAAATATCACATAAATAACTTATATTGCATCATTTAATCATACAAAATATTCATCATCAATATTCAACCATCTAAAACATGCATAACATCTAATATTTCAATATTTGGGGGTAAACTCATCTTCTACCTCTAGCATTTTACTCATTCTCTCCTTTTACCACATTTTCACTTTTAGGGTTTTTGGGGTTTTCATGAATCAACCAACAACCCTTTCCATTCTTGAGATACTATCTCTAAACCAAGAGTTTACAATATAAAAACAACATTAAACGAACCATAACTCTAAAGAAAGAGTTTCCATGGTTTCTCATGTTTTGAAAATAAATCCAACATACCCAAAACAAGTTAGAGAGGAAGAAGAAGAGTTAGTAACAATAGAATTTCCTCTTCTCAAGCTCCAAGATGAGTCCTAAGGCTCCTTGCTCTTGAAAAGCTCTCCTCTCTCTCTTCTCTTCGAAGTTCTAACCCTAAAATGTGTTTTGGGTTACTATTTTGTAGACACTGCGATAAGTGTAATCGATTACAAGTATAGTGTAATCGATTACACTGTGTAAATTATAGAGGCATCGTTGCTATGTAATCGATTACCAATATGGTGTAATCAATTACATTAATACGATGTAATCGATTACCAGAAGAGTGTAATCGATTACATTAATACTATGTAATCGATTACATTAATACTATGTAATCGATTACCAACATGGTGTAATCGATTACCAACATGGTGTAATCGATTACATTGTGTCAGATGTACATATCTGATGCTTTTAATCATCATGTAATCGATTACCAGGAGTGTGTAATCGATTACCAGGAGTGTGTAATCGATTACACTGTGTCAGATGCACAGGTCTGATTAGTTTATCAGCATGTAATCGATTACCAGCAGTGTGTAATCGATTACACTGTGTCAACAGCCCAAAATTGCCATTTCTCGCCCAGGCGAGAATCCTCCAGTATAGTCCAGGATTTCACCCTCCCAGGTGATCCTTTTTTCGCTCAGGCGAGAATCTCTCGATCAAGCGAAGCTTCCAGGACTGATACTATAATTTTAAAGATTAAAATTTGGGGTGTTACAGAAGAGACCAAGACATATGTGATAGAGGTGGGAGATGGCCATCACATTCACTGTCAAGGAAAATGTGGACAACTTAAACTTCTCATGCAACAATTGGAGGTAATTCAAGATTTCTACTTGTTTGCTTTGAAGGGGGTGGATGTGATTCTAGGTTTGGAGTGGTTAGAAAACCTAGGTGAGGTGAAGGCTGATTTTGGAAGGATCAGGCACTTACCAATACAGTGGGAACTCCTGCCCTCACTAAAGTTGAATTGAAATTTGGAGCCTTTATGCAAGTGTTAATGGAGGAAGGGGAAGGTATGTTTCTACACAATGATAATTCTACTCAACTTAGAAGAAAGGAAGGGGAAGGAGTGTTACAACAACTCCAAGTAGTATTCCAAGATATTCCAAGACTGCCCTCCACTAGGCTTTAGAATCATGCCATCCACCTAAGGGAAGGGGCTGGGATACCCCATCTCAGGCCTTATAGGTGTCCCTACTATCAGAAAGCAGAAATATAGAGATTGGTGGGTGAGATGCTAGAAGTTGGGGTTATTAGGCCTAGTATAAGGCCTTATTCTAGCCCTATAGTCTTAGTAAAAAGAAGGATGGAGGGTGGAGGTTTTGTGTAGACTACAGAGCACTCAACAAGGTAACTATCTCCAACACATTTCCTATTCCTTTAATTGAATAGTTGTTAGATGAATTGGGAGAGGCAAGGATCATCACTAAATTGGACTTAAAATTTGGATACCACCAGATTAGGATGAGGCCAGAGGATGTGGAGAAGACAGACTTTAGGATATATTGTAACACCTCAATTTTTGTTTTCGGATTGATTGGAAAACTTAGGGTGTTGAGGTGCATGCTTGACCATTCTCTCTTGGACGAGAGGGTCTCGCCTAAGCGAGGGACTCAACGTTTTAAGTTTGAGAAGTATAGGAACCTCGCCCAAGCGAAGAAGTGGTCGTTTGAGAGAAAGTGAAATCTGGAAAAGCTGTCAAATTCTAGCTCGAGCTAGGATTTTCGCCCAGGCTAGAGGGGGGCCTTAGCATATTGCCCGATTCTCGCCCGAGCGAGAAATTCGTTCCCGGGCGAGAGCCTTCCAGTGTGAAATGTGAAAAAGTCGCGAAATTCTCGCCCAAGCGAGCCGTTCTCGCCCGGGCGAGAGCGTCAGAGCTATAAAAGTGAAAAAGGGGATCTAGAAACCCTAATCTTCATTTTATTTTTCCCCCTTTCTCTCCCAACGGTGGCTCCACCCAAATGGACCATTTTGCCCTCCACCAAACCTCATCAAAACCTTCCTCTTACTTCATGGTGACACATTTGGAAAAGCTTGGAGGTGAAAAAGCATCAATGGAGGTTGGAGGAGATGAAGGGAGATGTGACTCTTTTGCGGAGCAACGGAGCTTACGCAACCTAAGGCGAGGGAGAAGACCATTGTGGTCTTAGATTATTTCATTAGAGTCATCTTCTCCGATTTCTCTCAAGAATCGGAGCACGTTAACGGATATAAACTCATTTGAGTGTTTGTGGTCCATGTGAGAGTCTTTATTTTACATGAGGTTGTATTAGCCATAAAAGTGGAGATATATGTGTGGGAAAACCGTTTATTTAATTAAAACGCTATATGCTCATTTATGGTAATACACCATCATGAAAGATGGTTCTAACGTTAATGTGTTATATGATGAAGAATATGTTGTGTGTAGTTTGTTTATGATAATTGTGTATTATGGATGTTTAATGTGTTATGAACATACATGAGTATGTTTGTAAGAAGGATTGTGAGATGTGTTGTTTAATGGCAAAAAGTAGAAATGGTTATGTTGTGTGATAATGATTGTGTGATGAGGTGTTGATTTGTTAAGAGTGGAAATGAGTATGTTGTAAGTGGTTTATTGTTATAAACATGTATGGGTGGGTTATAACAACGAATGTTTGATGAGTTGTGAATGTGTTAAAAGTGATACGAGTATGTTTATCAAAATGAGTATGTTGTGAGTGGTTGATTGTTATAAACATGTATGGGTGTGTTGTAACAATGAATGTGTGATGAGCTGTGAATGTGTTAAAATGGATAAAGGTATGTTTGTGACAATGAAGGTGTTGTATGTTATTTATGGTGATAAAATAATGAGATGCCTTGTGTTGATTGTGTATGGCATGGATGTGAGTGTAATGTGGAAACTCGACCTGCCCGATGTGGTATGGGGTAATAACTCGACCTGCCCGATGTTGTATGGGGTAATAACTCGACCTGCCCGATGTGGTATGGGGTAATAACTCGACCTGCCCGATGTGGTATGGGGTAATAACTCGACATGCCTGATGTGGTATGGGGTAATAACTCAACCTGCCCGATGTGGTATGGGGTAATAACTCAACCTGCCCGATGTGGTATGGAAAATGAAATCGATGAATACGATCAAGTGTGAATATGAATGATGAGAAATGAGAATGTCACAAAGAATGTCATATGCATGATATAGGATATATAGTATTGGATATATATCCTATAGGGTGAATATGAATGATGAGAAATGAGTATATTTGGATAAATAAATATGCACACTATAGAACACATATAGTATGGGATGTATGTGTACTATAGGGTGAATATGGATAATATGTGATGAATAAGTATGCACACTATAGAACATATATAGTATGGGATATATGTGTACTATAGGGTGAATATGGATATTATGTGTTGATTGAGATATGCTTATCATGATTGATGATTAGATGTGTATGGTTTTAATATTTTAATGTCATTACTCCATGTAAATCCACGTTACGGTCGCCGTAGTTGGTTCTTACTCCCTCTGTCTTTCCTTGTATATGTTGTATATTTGGGTTCAGGTTGTGGAGGTACCGCATTGGACGCTTGCAGAGAAGAATACATGATAGAGTAGTGGATAATATGTAATTGATATGTTATATGATAAATATTTGTAATATGAAGAACATGTTAAAGTGAATTCATGCATAAACGACTTTCTTGTAAGTGTATAATGAAGTGAATATAATGTTTGTATTCAAGGTACTTTTGAGAAAGTGTAATTGTATAAAGGATGTATTTGAACGAAAGTGTAATGACATGCTTTTGAAATGAAAGGTGTTTGGAATATTTCCGCCTTGTAAATTTATAAACGTATTCACTCAAGTTTCCAAACTGTTCGAGTAATGTCTTTCAAAAGTAATCACTTCACTTTCACGAATAAGGATTTTAAAAGAGAATTTTCGAGTTATGAAAATCGGGTCGTTACATATATGAGGGACATTATGAGTTTTTAGTCATGCCTTTTGGCTTGACCAATACTCCCTCAACCTTTCAATCTCTTATTAATGAGATTTTGAGACCTTATCTGAGGAAGTTCATTCTGGTCTTCTTTGATGACATATTGGTTTATTGCCCATATATTGCAACTCATGGCCAACACCTAGGTAAAATTCTAGCTTTACTCATGGAGAATTCTCTCAAAGCTCATTTGAAGAAGTGCAGTTTTGGTTAGGTCAATATTAAGTATTTGGGTCATGTCATTTCAAAAGGGGTGTAACTATTGATGGTTCTAAGATTGAGAATGTGAAGACTTGGCCTCAACCCACAATAATCAATGCTTAAGAGGATTCCTAGGACTCACATGGTACAATAGGAAGTTTGTGAGGAATTATGGTAGGATTGCTAGACCTCTTACTAATTTGCTCAGAAAGGATGCTTTTGGTTGGTCAGAAGAGGATCATTTTGCTTTTTAAAAGTTGAAGGATGTTATGGCTAGGTGTCTTTAATAAGGAGTTTGTGGTGGAGACTGGTGCTTCTAGCAAGGGTCTAGGGGTTGTGTTAATGCAAGAGAGGAGGCCTTTGGCTTTTTGGAGCAAGAGACTTTCCTTGAAGGCTCAACATAAATGATTTTATGAGAGAGAGTTGATGGCTCTTGTACAAGCTATTCAAAAGTGGAGGCACTACCTCATGGGTAGGCATTTCATCATCAAGACTGACCAAAGGAGCTTAAATTTCTTAACAAATCAAAGGCTATTCTCAGAAGAACAATTCAAATGGGTAGTGAAATTGGTGGGTTTGGATTTTAAGATCCAATATAAACCTCAGAGTGAGAATTATGATGTTGATTCCCCATCTAGGAAGCTTATGTATTCTGCTATCTATATGATTACTAATGAAGAAATTGAGGATTGGATTCAAGAAGTGCAGATGGATCCTAAGTGGAAGAGGGCGATGCAGGATTTGTTGGTATCTCCAACTACTCATCAAGGTTTTGAATTGAGAAAAGGATTCTTATACTACAAGGATAAGTTAGTTTTATCCCCATCATCCAACTGTTACCTTTGGTTTGGTCTGAGTGGCATGAGACACCCATGGGAGGTCATTCAAGCTACTTTAAGAACTATAAAAGGATTTCTAGTTTTCTATTTTGGGAAGGTATGAGGTAAGACATCAAAACCTTCATAGAAAAGTGTGATATTTGCCAAAGGAATAAGTATTTTACTCTAGCCCCTGCAGGGTTATTGCAACCCTTACCCATCCCTCAACAAGTTTGGATGGACATATCAATGGCTTCATAGGTGGGCTACCTAGGGTTAAGGGCAAGGATACTATATATGTAGTGGTAGATAGACTTTCCAAGTATTCTCACTTTTTTCCTCTAGGATATAAGGACCCAAATTCTACCCTTGAAATTTTTTTCTCATTTTAATTAAATTCCATACAATCACTCATAACTCACAATACCAATTTAATATCCTTACTTCAAACCTTATTTCCCTCCTTACACTCAACGCATGAATCAATAATGATGTACATAATCATTTGACAGAAAAACATAATTTGTATTAATGCAGATTAGTAATCACCGCATATAACTAGCTATGAGTTTCCAAAATACCCAGAGCTACACATATCCAAAGTTACACCCTCATGTTAGCAAATATATATCCATAGTTACATAATGTCTTAAACTATCAACTATGCACTCATATACAAGATAGTGCAATTGAATAAATCCAAAATATAACTCTCCCTAAGCTCCCCAAAAATGAATCCCTCTCATGTCACCTGTTTATCTGCAATGGGATCATCAATGACAAGTACACAAACATACAAAGGAGTGAGTCGTTAATTCAATAAACATCATTATAAGATAATCCACATTAGAAAAAGGTTAGTAATCCATTTCTGAAATTCATTTTACTTTGTTGCATAACTTGAGCCAAAGTCGCTACACCCCTCAGGGTTAGCTAAAAGCAGATTCTCATTTCTTTTATAAGAAAACATGCTACATATACTTGAGCCGGAGTTTTGCTTATATACTCAAGCCAGAGTTTCGCTTATATACTCAAGCCAGAGTGTTGCTTATATACTCAAGCCAGAGTTTCGCTTATATACTCAAGCCAGAGTGTTGCTTATATACTCAAGCCAGAGTTTTGCTTATATACTCAAGCCAGAGTTGCTTACCATTCATGGTCGGCTAAAAATATAATTTCTTTTCGTCGAATTCACCATCAATCATTTCCCGTAAATCCACACCATCTTTAGTATAAACACACCCATATGTTTATACTAAATACGTGATTTACAATATAATTATTGCATGACCAGAAAATACACACATTTTCCATCTTATGTAAATTTACGCCTACTTTAGTATATAAACACACCCATATATGTTTATACTAAATGCGTAATTCACAACTCAATCATTGCATAACCAGAAAATACACACATTTTCTATTCCAAATGCACAATTAAAGACTTATCCTTACCTCTGTGAGTGTTGGGTTTGGTTCTTGGCAACTTCACAAGTTCCACCGACACCGCCGCCAACTCTAGGATCTCTTCTCAAGCTCTTAGATGAGTATCCAAGCTTTTTGTCCTTGAAAAATCTCCCTTCTCTCACCCTTCTTATTTTCTAAACCCTAGGTTGTGTTTGGGGGTTTCTCATTTAATACAACTCGTCGGGTTCTCGCATAAGCGAGCCCTTTCTCGCTCAAGCGAGAAAATCCCGCCTATTTTTAAAAACTCAAATCTGACCCTCTCGCTCAAGCGAGAATCTCACAGTATCAACAGTCCCAAAATGCCATTTCTCGCCCAGGCGAGACAACTCTCACTCAGGCGAGAATCCTCCAGTATAGCCAAGGATTTCACCCTCCCATGTGAGCTTTTCTCGCCCAGGCGAGAATCTCTTGCTCAAGCGAGGATTCCAGGACTGATACTATAATTTTAAAGACTCAAATTTAAGGTGTTACAATCCTCCCCATCTTATAAGAATTTTCGTCCCCGAAAATTAAACATACCTTGATTCGAACAAATGAGGGTAATCCTCCCTCATGTCACGTTCCATCTCCCAAGTAGCATCCCCTTCGTCTACTTAGCTCCACAGTATTTTCACTAAAGGAATCTCTTTGCCTCTTAGTCTCTTGACACTAGTATCCATGATCCTCACGGGAAATGTCGAAAAGGTCAAGTTATCCTTCAACTCTATCTGATCATATTCAATCACATGAGTTGAATCTCCCACATACTTCCTTAACTGAGACACATGAAACACATTATGAAGGTTTGACAACAACGGAGGCAAAGCAATCCGATATGCTACCGGCCCAATCCTTTTCAATACTTGATATTGTCCAATAAATCTCGGAGTCAGCTTGCGAGATTTCAACACTCTACCAATTCTGGTAGTCGGGACTAATCTCATGAACACATGATCTCCCTCATTAAATTCAAGAGGTTTCTGCCTCTTATCATAATAGCTTTTCTGCCGACTCTGGGCGATTCTCATTTTCTCCTGGATTTTCTTGATCTTATCCGTCGTCTCTTGAACTAGTTCGGGCCCCAATATCAAGTTCTCCCCAGTTTCAAACCAACTCACTGGAGTTCGGCACTTCCTACCATACAACGCCTCATAAGGTGCCATCCCAATACTCGAATGGAAGCTATTGTTGTAGGTAAATTTGATCAACGACAATATGCCATCCCAACTCTCTAGTTGTTCCAAGACACAAGCCCTCAAAAGATCCTCCAATGACTATATTGTCCTTTCCGATTGACCGTCCGTTTGTGGATGATAAGCTGAACTCAACTTCAACTTAGTTCCCAAAGCGGATTGCAAACTAGTCCAAAAGTTTGAAGTGAAACGAGGATCCCTATTCGACACAATACTCGACGGTATCCCATGCAATCGAACAATTTCCCAGATATACAGTTCCGCCAATCGTTCTAGGGAGTACTTCATATTCATCGGCAAGAAATGAGCCGACTTAGTCAACCGATCCACTATTACCCATATCGAGTCGTACCCTTTCTGAGAATTCGGAAAACCAGACACAAAATCATGGAGATACTGTCCCACTTCCAAACGGGAATTTCTAGGGATTGTAACTCTCCCGCAGGTCGCTGATGCTCAATCTTGGCTTTCTGACATACCAAACAACTCGAGACATACCAAGCCACATCTCTCTTCAACCCAGACCACCAAAATAACTTCTTCAAGTCTTGGTACATTTTCGTTGTCCCCGGGTGAAAACTCATCTTACTCTTATGGGATTCCTCCAAAATACTTCTCCGTAATTCCTCGTCACGAGGTACACACACTCTCCCCTAGTAACGCAACAGTCCACTAAGGTCCGATGCGAAATCAGTTTCTTTACCACTTAGCATCAAATCCCGTTTAACCATTAGTTCAATATCCTCCACTTGATTTACCCGGATTTGATCGAACAGTTCATTTGTGACTTTGAGCATCCCTAGAATCATACTTTGAGGCTTCATCTGAACTTCCAAGTTCATATCCCGGAACTCTTCAATCAGTTTCCCTTCTCGAACCATCAACGCCGACATATGTAAAGATTTTCGACTTAAAGCATCGGCCACCACATTGGCCTTTCCCGGATGGTACTGCAGCCCAAAATCATAATCCTTAAGGAATTCCATCCACCGTCTCTGTCTCATATTCAATTCCTTTTGATCAAATAGGTACTTCAAACTCTTGTGGTCGTTGTATACCTCAAATCTCACGCCATAAAGGTGGTGTCTCCAGATTTTCAAGGCAAAGACCACTACAGCTAATTCCAAGTCATGGGTAGGATAGTTTTGCTCGTGCGTCCTCAACTGTCGAGAAGCATAGGCAACAACCTTCCCTTCTTGCATCAACACACAACCCAAACCTTGCTTAGATGCATCACAATAAACACTGAAGTCCCGATCAGTACAAGGAAGAACCAAAATTGGCGCCGTAGTCAACCTTCGTTTCAACTCTTGAAAACTTTCTTCACATCGAAGTGTCCACACATACGGTTCCCCTTTCCTAGTGAGTTTTGTCAATGGTAGAGCCAACTTCGAAAATCCCTCAATGAATTTCCGATAATACCCAGCTAAACCCAGAAAACTCCGGATTTCAGTAACCGACTTGGGCACTGCCCATTCCATGTCTGCTTCAACCTTTGAAGGGTCGACAGCTACCCCTTCCTTGGATATTACATGTCTGAGAAAGTTGACCGATTCCAACCAGAAATCACATTTAGACAATTTGGCATACAACTGATTCTTACTCAAGAGTTCTAGAACAATCCGCAGGTGTTCAACATGTTCTTCTTGGCTTTTGGAGTAAACTAAGATGTCATCAATAAATACCACTACGAATGAATCTAAATACGGATGGAAAATCCGATTCATGTAGTCGGTAAATATTGTTGGGGCGTTAGTTACACCAAATGGCATGACCAAATATTCAAAATGCTCATACCTTGTCCTAAAAGCAGTTTTAGGAATATCTTCTGACTTCACCCGAAGTTGGTTGTAACCCGACCGAAGATCAATCTTTGAAAACAACAACGCTCCTCTCAACTGATCCATTAAGTCATCAATTCTAGGCAACATATACTTATTCTTGATAGTAACCTTGTTCAATTGTTTGTTGTCAGTACACAACCGCATACTACCATCCTTCTTCTTAACCAACAAAACAGGCGCACCCCACGGCGAGACACTAGGACGAATAAACTTCTTTGCCAATAAGTCATCAACCTGCTTTTTCAACTCATCCAATTCTAACGGTACCATCCTATAAGGAGCTATAGAGATGGGTCCCGTTCTAGGTACCAAATCGATGGAGAATTCAATTTCTCTCACTGGAAGCAATTCTGGAATATCACCAGGAAATACCTCAGGAAACTCACGAACTATCGGAATGTCCTCAATCTTTGGTTTCTCAATACCCTCCAGGGATGCCAACAAGATAAACATGGCCCCTCCCTCCTTACAGGAAGTCCTGACTTCCTTTGCCGATAACGACTTCATGTTAATAACCTCATTAGAAATCTCATCTAGATTTCCGAATACCACGGTCTTATCAGCACAATAAAGCACCACACGATTTGCCGACAACCAGTCCATCCCCAAAATTCTATCTAACTGGGATAGTGGTAAGCAGATTAAATCCACGGTAAAAGTCCTACCATTCACCACCACTGGACATCGAGACACAACTGTCGACACCACCACAGGTACATCAGTTGGGGTGGATACGACAAAGTCGAAAGGCAACGACTCAATTTGCAATTTCAGTCTATCCACGCATTCAATAGATACAAAGGAGTGTGTTGCTCCCGAATCAAATAACACTAAAAGAGGAATACCTGTCACCATGCAATTACCTTTTATCAGGCCATCTGCACCCGATACCTCTGCACCACTCATGGTGAACACTCTGCCAATGGTTAGAGGACGTTCAGCCCTCACCGCATTCACACTTTACGGTAGCTTAGGACAATATCTTCTGGTATGCCCAACCTCCTTGCAGTGAAAACTAGTAAGCGTCGTTCCAGAGCATGAGTCACCGACATGAGTTCGGCCACATCTGCCGCACAAAGATGGAGAGCTCAACCGTGACCCTCCGGCATTAACATGAGTCTTCAGCCCATGCGAAGTATGACTCCGACTACCCATCGGAGGAGAGTAAGGCTTCCGCTCTTCTTGAAACATTTTGCCCTTTCCCTTTCCGTGTGAGAAGTTCCGTTGAGGGCCATAATGTCGTGGAGGGTTCTCTTTCCTAGCAGCAGCGTCCCTCATCCGCACATTATCCTCATACATCCTACACTTGTTCACTAGTATAGGGAAATCAGAAATTTCTTCGTGACCAAATGTCACCCTGAGCTCGGGCCTCAACCCCATCTCAAACTTCACACATTTGGACCTCTCGTCCAACTCTAGTTCATCATAAGGTCGATATCGGATCAACTCTTCAAATTTGGCCGAGTACTCCCCCACCGACATATTTCCTTGCTCTAATTGCAAGAATTTCATCTCCTTCTTCCTTTTCAGTTCTTTAGGAAAATATTTCTGGAGGAATTTACTCTTGAAGGGCCCCCATGTGATGATTTGCCCTTCGATTTCCATATTCCTCCGGGTCATTTCCCACCAGTTCTCAGCCTCTTTCACCAGCATGTAAGTGGCATTGGCCACTCTCTGAGCATCAGAACAGCTCATGACCCTAGAGATCCTTTCCACTCCTTGGACCCATTCAATGGTTGCATCAGGAGCGAATCCGTCTTGGAACTGACTGGGGTTCCTCCTGCAGAATTCATCCAGACCTCGGTATTCAGCCGGCCGAGGTGGAACCAATGGTTGCGAGCTCGGACTTGGTGTCGCGTTCTGGTTCAGGTGCTGTAAGTTCTCGTTCATGTTTGTCAATACTGCGGCAATCTGAGCCAACAAGTCATTTTGACCCGATCCTCTTCCTCTTCCTCTTCCTCTTCCAGACATCTCTGTAACGGGTACCTGTTTATCTCTATCATTTGTCAGTAAACCATGTTTCACCAGACAAATCAACACGTAATCACACAACAGTTCACTTAAACCACACAGTCCAATCATTTATAAGTTACAAAGAAGCAAGTAAGGCCATACCCTAGGCCGCATGACTAACAATGCTCTAATACCATAATATAAGGACCCAAATTCTACCCTTGAAATTTTTTTATCATTTTAATTCAATTCCATACAATCACTCATAACTCACATTACCAATTTAATATCCTTACTTCAAACCTCATTTCCCTCCTCACACTCAACACATGAATCAATAATGACGCACATAATCATTTGACAGAAAAACATAATTCGTATTAATGCAGATTAGTAATCACCGCATATAACTAGCTATGAGTTTCCAAAATACCCATAGCTACACATATCCAGAGTTACACCCTCATGTTAGCAAATATATATCCATAGTTACATAATGTCTTAAACTATCAACTATGCACTCATATACAAGATAGTGCAATTGAATAAATCCAAAATATAACTCTCCCTAAGCTCCCCAAAAATGAGTCCCTCTCATGTCACCTGTTTATCTGCAATGGGATCATCAATGACAAGTATACAAACATACAAAGGAGTGAGTCGTTAATTCAATAAACATCATTATAAGATAATCCACATTAGAAAAGGGTTAGTAATCCATTTTTGAAATTCATTTTACTTTGTTGCATAACTTGAGCCAAAGTCGCTACACCCCTCGGGGTTAGCTAAAAGCAGATTCTCATTTCTTTTAGAAGAAAACATGCTACATATACTCGAGCCGGAGTTTTGCTTATATACTCAAGCCAGAGTTTCGCTTATATACTCAAGCCAGAGTGTTGCTTATATACTCAAGCTAGAGTTTCGCTTATATACTCAAGCCAGAGTGTTGCTTATATACTCAAGCCAGAGTTTTGCTTATATAATCAAGCCAGAGTTGCTAACCATTCATGGTCGGCTAAAAATATAATTTCTTTTCGTCGAATTCACCATCAATCATTTCCCGTAAATCCACACCATCTTTAGTATAAACACACCCATATGTTTATACTAAATACGTGATTCACAATATAATTATTGCATGACCAGAAAATACACACATTTTCCATCTTATGTAAATCTACGCCTACTTTAGTATATAAACACACCCATATATGTTTATACTAAATGCGTAATTCACAACTCAATCATTGCATAACCATAAAATACAAACATTTTCTATTCCAAATGCACAATTAAAGACTTATCCTTACCTCTGTGAGTGTTGGGTTTGGTTCTTGGCAACTTCACAAGTTCCACCGACACCGCCGCCAACTCTAGGATCTCTTCTCAAGCTCTTAGATGAGTATCCAAGCTTCTTGTCCTTGAAAAAGCTCTCTTCTCTCACCCTTCTTCTTTTATAAACCCTAGGTTGTGTTTGGGGGTTTCTCATTTAATACAACTCGTCGGGTTCTCGCTTAAGCGAGCCCTTTCTCGCTCAAGCGAGAAAATCCCGCATATTTTTAAAAACTCAGATCTGACCCTCTCGCTCAAGCGAGGGATTCTCGCTCAAGCGAGAATCTCACAGTATCAACAGTCCGAAAATGCCATTTCTCGCCCAGACGAGACAACTCTCGCTCAGGCGAGAATCCTCCAGTATAGCCCAGGATTTCACCCTCTCAGGTGAGCTTTTATCGCCAAGGCGAGAATCTCTCGCTCAAGCGAGGATTCTAGGACTGATACTATAATTTTAAAGACTCAAATTTAGGGTGTTACATAGGACATCCTTATTCAGCCAAGGATTTGGCTCTGGTTTTCACCAAAGGAATAGTCAAGCTACATGGATTCCCTACTTCCATAGTTTTTGACATAGATCCTCTATTCTTAAGCAATTTTTGGAAAGAATTATTCAGAATGGTTGGACCTCAGTTAAAGTTAAGTACTTCTTATCACCCTCAGACAGATGGCAAACTAAGGTAACTAATAGGTGCCTAGAAACCTATTTGAGGTGTTTTGTAGGGCCAAGACCTAAGCAATTGGTGGAATGGTTGCATTGGGAAGAATTCTGGTTCAATTCCAATTACCATAGTTCAGCAAGGATGACACCTTTTAGGGTTTTATATGGGATAGATCTTCCTATGCTGATCAAAGTTGGGACTATACCTTCCAAGGTAGAGGAAGTCAACCAATTTTTCACTTAGAGGGATAGCATCTTGGAGGAATTGAAAGCAAATCTAGCTAAGGCTCAAAATTTGATGAAACATCATGCTAACAAACATAGAATAATAATGGAGTTTGATGTAAGAGAATGAGTGTTTCTCAAATTGCAAACCTACAAATTAAAATCCTTAGCTTATAGACCATATGCTAAACTAGCCCCAAGGTACTATGGTCCTTATCAGGTAACTAAGAAGGTATGGGTGGTGCCTTATAAGTTGGCTCTACATGATGAAGCTCAAATTCACCCAGTTTTTCATGTATCGTTGTTGAAAAAGGCACTTAAACCCCATCAACAACCTCAACCTCTACCACCTATTTTGAATGAAGAGCTAGAGCTAGAGGTGAAGCCAATAGACATCATGGAAAGAAGAGAAGATGGGCAGGGTAATATTGAAGTGTTGGTCAAGTGGCAAAAATCTTCCTCAACATGATTGCACTTGGGAATTGGCAACCACTTTACAAGCTAATTTTCTAACTTCCAACTTGAGGATAAGTTAAAAAGTTTAGGGGGGGGGGGGGGGGGGGGGGGGGTGGTTAAGGCCAAACCCAAGCCTGAAATAAGGCATGTGTATAACAGAGGGAAAAGAAAAAAACTGGGTTGCTTCAATAACCACTTAACCGACTTTCCCTCCTCTCCTTGGGTAGTTAGGAAGTTAGTTAAGTAGTTATAAGTCTTTAAATACAAGGAAAGGGCTTATGAGTACTTAGTTAATGAGAAATTAGTTACTGATTGTAGAATCAGTGGGTTAAGGGTCATGAGGTCATCTTGTACTCTCTTCTATTGTAATTCATTTTCTTCTTCTATCAATAATACTACAATTCTTAGACCCAGCCAAGAAGCACACCGTTTGTTGCTCTGGGACTTTTCTTTTCAAGCTAAACTCTATTTTAGAAGGTACTAGTGTTTATCAGTAAACCTACATTATTTTATCGATTCTGGAAGCAACATTAGTTTTTATATCAGTAGCAATGCCCATTTGCCACAATGTAAGGCATTTTCAATTTTAATCTTAATAGTTACATACGGTTTTTGTGTGCCATTTATTCTAGATTATGCTAAAATGAAATTCATTGATTACCCGGAACAAGGCAAAGTGTATAAGATGAAGAAGTAACTGTGGCCGACCAAACCAAAAATATCTCTCAGAGCCTTGAAGAAGAGGCATTCCTTGAACAACTGTATGTCTTTTTGTGATTTCAATAGCTATATTTTCCGATGTGGCTTGAAGTTTTGTTCCCACTACCAAAATTATCTGCAACAAATTAAATTATTCATTGCGGATCTCAATGTACGAATCCACAAATTTTATACAGAGAACAAAATACTCACAACAAGAGGAATTAAGGATTCCTAATACATAGCATGTCGTCTTGCAAATTACATAAGATTCACTGTCTTTGAATATTTAATTTAATATTTGGATTCAAACCAAGAAAATTGGTGCTCACAGTTAACATTTAGGAGCAGGAAAACAACAAACGATGCTTAGAGGACAGGAGTGTCAACAACATAGTGCACCCGAGTGATCATATATTTTAAACAAGTTATAATAGTAAAAACCAAACATAATATAATGTTGAAAACACATTGTCTAGAAGAGTATTACATGATTCCAACAACTAGCTTGAAGTCAGCCTCCAAAGATATTTGATATAGTTTTGGAAGTTAAATTTACTACTAGGAGCAAGGTGGACCTATATGTAATGTTACTGTCAAATAAGGAAGGTGAATCCAACATTTAAATAACATTTCTTATGGAGAATTACTCATTGTGATAAATCCATTGCGCAAAGTCACGTAGTTAGCCTTACGCACAGGCCTATAGAACTGTCTAAAGAAGTAGCCTTGAAATAGGCAACAATGAAGAGAGGATACAACTTCACGTCAATTTTAAAAAGAACACATGAAATTGAAGCACTAAAACAACATCCATTTGATCAATAACGATATTAAAATATTTGCACGAATCGAATAATTGGTTATTTTTCTCACTACCCAATTTATCTGTGTTGCTAAAATTTTACCACTAAAGTATGGTCGTTCATTATCTTTTAACAATCTTATACATTTCTGCTATGGTTCCAACAAAGGTTGTAGTGTCTTACGATATAAAAGGAGATTGGATATCTAATAGGAATAAATTATCCTACTAATTAAAATTAACAAGGAAGAAAATTTACTGAATAATAATTTTTTTTGTAGCTATTGTTCTATGCATTACATAGAAGCTAGCATAATTAGGGTAAAAAGCTAATGGGCTCCAAAGTAATTGGGCCAAAACTCTTTAAAAATTAAACAACATATAGTTTAATAACATAAGATAAATGCATAAAGGAATTTATAAGTTAATTATAATCCTTCATCTAGATGGGCTATTTTTTCATATGGTTGAGCCTTAGTGTGTGGGTCTCCTTATTTGGGTCTCCTTATGGGCTGGATGTATGAGTTGTTCGGTTGACCCTTTGGGAGAATTTGGACCCAGATCTGTGGAGGGGAAAAAGTGGCTTCTCATTCGAATTTTGAATGAACGACCAGATGGGCACAACCATTGGGTGATTAATGGGTGCACTGCCCGAGACATGTGGAGCTGTTGGAGCATTGTTTGTTGGGCGGTGGAGTAAAGGAGAGGTATTAATGCTTGCTATTGGGACCTGCAAGGAACTGTCCAAATCATTGAATTGTTGCCATATGGAAAAAATTGATCCAACGACCCATTGTTCACCGACATATTTAATAGAGTCGTGTGGACTGTGGAAAATGAGTTGGCAGCTGAAGTTGGGTTCCTATTACCCAAGTACTCATGAGAGTACTGAGATTGCAAGTGAAGTCAACTAGTGCGATTGCAACATCCGTTTCTTACCTATGTTTCGATGAAGACAAAGTCGACCTGAAAAGCTTGAAGACCTGACTCGTCAACACTCAACATGACCAAAACTCAAGACTCTAGGAAGGTCTTTTATTTTCCTTTTTAAAAAGTCCTAAGATGATTTCTTAGTTTTGAGTCTAGGTTAGGTAACCCAAATGATGATCGTCTAATTCGCTCGTAAGATTGCCAAAATCCTTTTTGAGAGTCATTATTCTTCCTTTTAGTAGGTTGCAACAAAAATTATATTTTCTATGAAAATCATGCATCGTACTAAGTGCCTACTTATTTCGGAGGGTTACCTCTTATCCAAGAAAACTTATAGTTTTTCTGATAATTGATCCTAACAATGATATAATCGATTATCTGACTGTATACATCCGTTAATCGATTAAGAGCCCTTTTAATCGATTAATGAGAGTTCTAGTAACTTTTGAATTTGGTTGCTTGGCAGTTTTAATCGATTATGTAAACTGTTAATCGATTATGTTCAACATAAACATGTTAATTTTCAAACCATTAAACGATTAAGAGGTCATTTAATCGATTAACTCTGTTGAAAACAAAAAACTATAAATGACCGGTTTTTCTGCATTTTGATCATAACTTTGATTTCACATTTTTCTAACTTTCATTTTCGAAATTCCAAATTCTCTGTGAAGTATTCACCTGTGCTTTAGTGTCAAATCTCTTGTGATATAACCTATTTGGTGAAGAGTTTTATTGGTTTCTTTTTTCCAAAAAGAAAGGCTTTTTTCAAACTTGTGCAAATTTGAGTGCACCAACCTGTTTTCAATCCTTCTTGATTCCTCATACCCCTATGAGTGAGTGTGAGTCAATCATCATCTGGGTTTTTAGAGGCTTGTGTAAGCCAAAGAACTCTTCTTGGAGAGTTTCTTTCAAAAAACTTGTTTCTTTGTTGTGTTGTAAAATCTCTAAGGTTTAGAGAGAATGTTGTAATATCGGCTAGCTGCGGTTAGCTTGCTATAGTCTTCGCAGAGTATCTTGTTGGCGTATCGAGTAGCAAGATTGGCAAACGTTGTGAGCAGAGGAAAGTCTCAAGTCTTGGTGAAATAGGATCCGGTTAGCAAGAAGGAAAGTCTCAAATTTGAAGTGTGTGTAAAGAACATATTTTCAATTATAGTGAAGCAAATCTCCCAAGATTAGAAGGGGAGGCCTAGATGTAGTTTTCTAGTGGACAGGCGAACGAACCAAGATAAAATTTCTTGATCTTCTTTCTCTTTCCTTTATCTTTTACATTTCAAGCATATTGCATATCTTGCCTTTTTAATTTGAAATATTGAATCTTTATACATAAAGATTAAGTCTTTGATATCTTAATAATTGTTGTGTGTTGTTTGTGATATCTTGTTAATAAGTTGCATGATTCTTGTATAGCTTGCTTGCCAAGAAACCATTTCATCAAGTTTCTGTTTTTGGTTTTTCTGCACTGGTTAATCGATTAATTATGTTTATGTTAATCGAATATATTTTCTGTTAATCGATTATTGCTGAATATTTCTGATATTTTTTATTCTCTCCGCGCAAATTCGAAAAGCGGACATATTGACCGCTCACACATATTCACTCCCCCTCTAGGTGGTATACTCCGATTGACCGGTACCCTAACAAGTACTTACCCAAAGTCTCGTTTTGTGTTACAATCTCTCCCTCTTTATCTGAAAGTGCTTTATCCCCTTTGAGAGAATTCTCGGTGGGGCTCTCATTTGGGTGTTGCTCCACCCTTTCTTCTTCACCTTTTTTTTACACTCTGGTTACCAACCGGTTGAATATTTGAAACCATAGTTGGTGGAAGAGGCGGTGGTTCGCCCGTCGACAACCCTTCCTCGGTTGCTAGCGCCGAGTCCAACGTTGGTTCTATGGTGGGGAGCTCCTCTTTGTAACCATGTTGGTTTCCATAGAAACGACGGAGAAGAGAGACGTGAAACACTGAGTGGATACATGCAGCCTCCGATAGTGAAAGCTCATAAGTCGTGGGTCTAATGCAACGAATCGCCTGAAAAGGACCAAAATATCTCTTAGTTTTTGCGATGTTCGGATGGCTACGATTTTTTGCTGTTAGGGGTGGAGTTCCAACAAAACCCAATCTTCGAGAAAAAAGGTAATATCACATCTTCCCGAGTCCGCTTGGGACTTCATTCGTTGTTGAGCACTTCTTAGATGAGTTTTGAGTCGGATTAATGTTTGTTGTCTTGTTTGTAGTGTTGTTTTAATTTGTCGATGAGATGAGGACCCAGAAACATAATCCCAAATGCTATGAGAGATTTGGTCGTAGAGTGCCTCAAAAGTTGAAAGGTGCAATGACGAGTGTTGAAAACTTCAACACTAAACTTGGTGGGAAGAGCCACAAAATGAGCATACTTTGTCAATCGGTCAATAATAACCCATATGACAGTGTGTCCTTGCGAAAGAGGAAGGTGAGTAATGAAATCCATTGATATATTCTCCCAAACTTTTTTTGGAATTTTTAGTGGCTGTAACAATCTTTGTTGTTTGTGTGGAAGGTTTTTGTTATACTGACACCTTGCACAATTTCGGTTAAAAAGCTTGAGATCTCTAGAAACACATGGCCAGTGACAGGAAGCCGTGAGATGTGAAAAAGAGAGTTTTAAGCCCAAATGGCCAACAACGGGGGACTCATGGAACTCCTTGATGAGAGCAGGGCGTAGATCTTCGAAATCAGGTGTATATTCGGTTCTAATAAAACAAGATCCATTGTGTATAGTTAAAATGTTTGTGTCAAGAAGGTTCCTTCTCATGTTTGTGCAACAAATCTTGTCATGCAGGAGTAGAACAAAACAAACGGAGCTTGTGCAGCACTTTAGGAGCCGAATATGATAAGGTAGAGTAGAAGGCTAACTCATCATTAAGGCATCTGCTCAAAGCATCGGCTACTCGATTAGAGGTACTAGAACGGTACTTAATCTCATAGTCAAACTCTATTAATTTTGTAACCCATTTTTGTTGTTATGGTGTATAAAAACCCTTGTGTCAGGAGGTGTTTTATGCTTTGTTGGTCTGTGTAAATAATGAATTTCTTACCAATGAGGTAATGATGCCACTTTTTAACTGATTATGTGACGTCAAACATTTAACGAACATAAGCTAAGGCGTTTTGCATCCGGAAGGACACCATTTTGCTAAAGAAGGCAAGCGGGTGACCCTTTTGGGATAGAACAGCGCCGATTGCTACGGCTGAAGCATCGGCTTCGACAGCAAATGGTTTAGTGAAATCGAGTAGTTGTAGAACATGGGTGGTGGTCATTTTATTTTTTAATATTGTAAGGGCTTGTTGATCCTATGTATCCCTATAAATTTCTAATGCCGAAGGTTCGTGAGGGAGTTGGGCTGTGGCCAATCGCACCTGGCTTGAATCTTGTCAGGATTCGGTTGGACTCCTACTAGGGAAATGATTTGCCTCAAGTAACTAATCGATTGAACCCCAAATGAACGCTTGGAATGCTTTGCATAAAATATGTTAGAAACTAATAGGTCCAAAATCACATTCAAATGAACTTGATGCTCAGCTAATGATAAACTGTAAATGAGTATAACATCGAAGAAAACTTACACAAATCATCTCAGGTAAGGTCCGAGAAGATCATTCATTGTTTCCTAAAAGGTGGCTGGTGCGTTAGTTAGCCCAAACGGCATAAATAAGAACTCATTATGACCATCAAATGTTCTAAACGCAGTCTTATGAGTATCATCTAGTTGCACTCGGATCTGGTGATACCCCGAACGTAACTCAACTTTAGAAAAAATAGTTGCACCACGAAGTTCATCCAATAATTCATCAATTGTGGGAATTTGGAAATGGTCCTTAATAGTAATCGAATTTAGTGCTTTGCAATCGATGCAAAAGCGCCATGTGTCATCCTTCTTTCTAACCAACAACATTGGTGAAGAAAAAGGACTAGCGCTTGAGGTAATTATCCACTCTTTTAACATGTTTTGAATCATTGTTATCATTTCCTCTTTTTGGGAGTTAGGGTATCTGTATGGTTGGCATTGATGGGTGTAGTATTTAGGGAAAGGTTAATATGATGGTCATGGTTTCGGGTACGGGGAAGGCCTTGAGGGGGTTGGTGTAACGACCCGATTTTATAACCCAAAATTTTTAAAACTTTATTCATAAAAGTGAAGTGATTGCTCATTGAAAGATATTACTTAACCGGTTTGGAAAATCTTAGTGAATTCAAATATTAGTTAAGTTTCCCAATTCAAAATGCATATGTAATTAATAATACATTTTCATCAAAAACATGCCATCACATTCCATTTTAATCCATAATCCATGAAATTATCCCTTTTTCAATTACATCACTGGTTAAGGTATTTATATTGATCTTATTACATCTTTTGAAAGAGGTCATTTATACAAAACTGTTACTTCAACATATTACAAACTTTATACAGATACCACTTAGGAACACATAAACAACTACTCCAATTTGTACTCTCGTCAGCAAACATCCACGACGCAAGACCAACATCTTGAACTCACATACATCACATAGACAAAGAAAGACAGAGGGAGTAAGAATCAACTACGGCGATCGCAGCGTGTAATTACATGGAGTAATAACATTAAAGTGCTACAACCTATACATCAACTAAAATCAACCATATCCACATATACAAACAATACACATAATCATTACAACATATCATAGGATATTCACATCTTCAATTACTATCTATTATAACTTACTTATACGATTTATCCAGATCAATCTTCATCAAGATCATAATCCCATAGTCACTTACAATACACAACAACAACTACATTCCGAAGGCAATACAATACTTTCACAGTAATACAACACAACTAAAACAATATAATACTTCAATACTACTTAAGGCTAGACATTCATGTGCTACATAACTTGAGCCAAAGTGTGCTACATAACTTGAGCCAAAGTGTGCTACATAAGAACAGACTACACTAACCAAGGATTCCTCCTCGATCCTCATCACGTTGCGACTACCAACGCTATCACAGGACTATTATCGCGCTACTCGTTATCACCGATTGTATTTATCACTTTATCTTCTCACTACATCCCGTAGTTTCCTTAAACATCCTAGTTTCCTATTATAATGCTTACTCACTGCCTGATCAACCACCTAATACCACATAGGTGAATCGAGCGTCATCCCAAGACCACATGCTTCCACAGCATCCGCAAACACTTATTTTACCACTTCCCAAATCTAGGGAAGTAACTCATCATAAAACATCACAAATACTTTCAAGGTTCGTTTCTCACTTCCCTATTTCACCATAATTCCCACAACCGCAACCATATCCTAATAGTCATATCTACCTCCTTCCCTACCACAAATAAACAGCTCACAACATAATCATTATCATACAACATAATCATGTCCTTTTATCGCAATTAAACAATTCCCATCATATTCATCATCATATAACATAATCATATCCTTCTATCATAAATAAACAAACCACAACATAATCATCATCATATCACGCCATCTTTTACTTTCATCACAATATTATCATTCATACACACCATTAACGATGGAACCATATTTCATGATGGTGTATTATCATTGACGAGTATTTCGCACTTAGTTTGACAAAAGGGTTTTCATACACATTTATCCATATTTATGGCTAATACCTCTTCATGAAAGATAAAACTCTCATATGGACCACCAACTTCCAAGATAGATTCTATTTGATAACATTCTTCGATTGTTGAGTGAAATCGAAGAAGATGAATCTAATGAAATACTCTAAGACCACAACGGTCTTCTCCCTCACCTTAGTTTGCGTAAGCCGTTGTTCTACAAAAGAGCAATATCTTCTTCAACCTCCAATGTTCATTTTTCACCTCCAAAGCCCTCCGGTGTGCCACTAAGAAGGAAGAGGAAGAGGTTTTGATGAGTGTTTGAGGTTTAGTGGAGGGGAGACTCGAATCTCATCGGGAGCCGCCGTTGGGAGTGAAAGAGGAAGAAAGAAAGTGAAGATTAGGGTTTCTAGATCCCCTTTTTCACTTTTATATTTGTGTTGCCTCGCCCAGGCGACAATGGCTCGCATGGGCGAGAATTACGCGACTTTTCAAATTTTCCACTCTAACGCTCTCGCCCGAGCGAGAATTCTCTCGCTCGAGCGAGAATCAGGAAGTCTGCTCAGACTTCTCTCGCTTGGGCGAGAATTCTAGCTCAAGCTAGAATTTCACAGCTTGTCCATATTTCTCTCTCACTCAAGCGACCACTTCCTTGCTTAAGCGAGGTTCCTGAAAAAATCATATTAGAACATCGAGTCTCTCACTCGGGCGATGTTCTCTCGCTCAAACGAGGATTACCCAATATACACTACAACAACTCTAATTTTTCCAATCATTCCAAAAACGGAATTTGAGGTGTTACAGTTGGAAAACAATGTCATAATAGGTAAGGAGTTGTTTAATGGCTATAGGTATTGGTTTGGGTTGGGCAGTGGTTGTGTCTGTGTTAGTTTGGATATTGAGGAATGTGATTGTGTGGAGTGAGGCTATAGCATATGTTTGTAGAAGGCGGGATATTTGGTTATAAATGGAAGAAGTTAGTGGAGTAGGGGGGGGGGGGGGGGGGGGGGTCACCTTGGAGTGTTATATTGTTATGGCCCACCATAAAAGTCATGCAAGGGATGACAAAATTAGATGTGACAAGGCCTAAGGTGCGCAAATATCAATTCCCAGAACAACGTGCTTACCCTTAGTAGGCGTTAGATAAAAAGGGATGTGGAATAATTGATTCTGCAACATAATATGGGTGTCTTGGAAGAACCCTGTACATAAAATATGAGCCCCGTTTCCCACCATAACTGGAAATTTCGACATGAGAGTAATAGGGAGGTGAAAATGATACAAAAGGAGGGGTTGGAGGACATTGTGGAAGCTTCCCGTGTCTACCAATATTGTGACAGAATAAATAGCAATAAAACCTTGGAACCACAAGGTTTTTGGGGAAGGAGGTCCTTCTAGTGCTTGTTCAGATAATTGAAAGTGAATGAGCTCATCGCGAGACTCTAAGTATTCTTCTAAACCCAAAATATGGATCAGAAATTGGTTCATCATTTTCAGAAAAGGAAAAAAGCGTCCACTAAAATGGGGAGAAACAGTTTCGGTTGGCATTTGTGTCTAGCGAAAAATTTCTCTTTGCAGTTATAACACAATCCCTAGAGTCATCGCTCTTGCATTTGAGCAGTAGTAAGACGTTTAATTGGTAGATGATTTGTGGAAGTATGTGGGTGGACCGTGTTTGTGTTTTGTGGGCTAGGAAGAGGGTTAAAGGTTTGGTTGTATGTGGGTCTTTGATGGCGGAAAAAGGTGGGTCTTGAGTCCTTTATTTTGGACTCTAACAATTTAGCTAGGCCCAATGCTTCAGGAATATGATGAGGTCTAAGCACTACCAACTCACATCTAATTTCAGGAATTAGACCAGAAATGAAACAATTAAGGATTACCTCAGGTGAGAGTCCACAGATTCTTTTGCAAAACTTCTCAAATTGTTGTTGGTAAGCCGCAACAGTAGTAGTTTGGTGGAGTTGAACAACTCTATTCGATGATTCTCATAACAGGATGGACCAAAGCGAGTCTCCAAACATATTGTGAAATTGTCCCAATCAGTAAAATTAGCATGAGAAATACCCATTTAAACTAGATTAGTGCCTATCCTTTCATATAGAAAGATGTAAGATGTAGTTGTTGATCTAGTGGGACTTGGTAGAGCTAAAAAAAATTGTTTAGCTTGGAACAACCAATCCGAAGGCTCTGAGCCATCAAAGGGGCTCAATTGTAGTTTGGGTGGTCTAGGGTGTATAGGGTTTGGAATGTGAGGGGAAAGTGTGGTCGTGTATGAGAGTGGTGGGAGGTGAAAAATGGGGGAACTGGTGTATGGAATGAAGGGTATACAGTTGGTGTTGGAGATGGTATGGGAAAAAGAGGGATAGGTAGTTGTTGGCTAGTAGGGGATTGGGGGTTTGGATTTGTGAGGTGGGAATAAGAGGGAATGGAAGGTGGTCCAGTGGTTGTGGGGGAAGTGTGAAAAGTCCAGCAAGTTTATCAGTAATGGAACGTAGAGCATCAGTAATTACCTCATGCCTTGCATCTTGTTGATCCTAGTGTTCTTGCAATTTTTCTGCAAAAATTTGCAGCAATGTCTTATCCATATCCTTTTTAGAATTGTTGGGAGGCATAGTGCAAGAATGGAAGCAACAATAATAGGAATAAATTCTCCTACTAATTAAAACAACAATTGGTCTAAAGAAAAGAATTAACAACGAAGAAAATTTACTGAAATATAGTTTAATAACATAAGATAAATGCATAAATGAATTTATAAATTAATTATAATCCTTCATCTAGATGGATTGCTTCTTCATACAGGTGGACCTTAGTGTGCGGGTCTCCTTAATTGGGTTTCCATCAATATCTTGTCCAAAAAGCATGAAAATTCATATAAATAGTCGTTGTTTGACCAGGAAACATGAAAGTGCATATAAATACCTGTTGTTTGTCTCCTTAATTGGGTTTCCATCAATATCTTGTCCAATATTTTAGGTTTCCATCAATATTTTGTCCAAAAAGTATGAGCTCTCACAAATGTTGTTTGACTAGGAAACTGGAACCTTTACTGATCTGCATATATAAATACTCGTTAAAAGCATGAGAGTGCATATAGCAGCATTTTCAATATATTTGGAAAACTTATCAGTAAAACTATGGAACTAGTACTTTAACACTCATAAGACAACACACTTAAATACGGCATGACATCATACCAATGGCATTCTTAAACCCACAAGATGAAGTCTCCTCCTCCCATGCCTTCCATCCACATATATGTGGAAAAGAACCTTTTGATCAACTTACAAATTACCAAATTCTTGAATCTTTATTATCAAGAAGCATTAAAATGAAATTATATAGTCATAACCACGACATATTCATTACCATGTCGAGATATGAAAATATTATTAATTAATACTTAAAACAATTAGGAAAAAATAGATAAATCTGACCTTTAACCTCCCAAGAAGAATTGTTACAACACTGTAAAGAATATAAATGATTGCTAAGAAGAATAAGAGGGTGTGTAACTGGTGCAATCTATTGACAGATAAAAGTTGCACTTGCCCATGAACCAACGACAATAAGATAAGGAGTGCTGATATGAGAGAAAATTTGCAAATACAACCAAACAGCAAAAAACATAAGAAGGTTTTGATATTTTGCTGACAAAAATAGGAAATAAAATTGTCAATATGATTAAAGAGGAGAAATATAAATTATAAGGGGTTTGCATTGAAACATTTAAAGATGGTGTTTTGAATGAGAAATGTTAAATATATCTCGCAATGTGTCATAACATAAAACTTTTGTTTGCTTTTTCAAAAATAAACATGCAATATCTTATAAAAAATTATCATACACATATACTTGTTTGTTTAGATGCGAGCCCGTGAGAAAAACAGTGGTCATTTTAACAAAGTGTCTTATGATTATATTATCACTAGCCAAATTACAACTATAGTAACAGGCAAAATAATCAAATGTGAGGACAAGAAATGAAGGGATATTACCACTGTCAGAGATAAAGGCTCTATTATAGAGGTTCTCAAGAACAAAAAAAGGAAGTTGTTTCTCAATTAACAATAAATCTAATCTAATTTTAGTAGTCAACCAATGTTTCAAAAGAAAAGCATCACCATCTGACCAATTGTTATAATAGAATCTCCAAAAAAGCTCAATTATGAAACAAGAATCAACCAAGATAATCTTCACAAGCTCTTCCGTGGTAAGGTCAAGGGTATCATCATAAGATCGTCGAACGTTGGGTTCAGCCTCTTCCACATGGATAACCAAACTCTCCAAATTTACATCACCAAATTCAGGAACTTGTTGAAATATATGAGCTTATGTCTTTCCATGTTTTGCATTCTAGGATTATGGTGGTGGAAAGGACCAATAGAAACAACATTTGGGGTGTAAGCATCTTGATTTAGTAAGCTAATATCAAACGGTACCCTATAGATGCAACAATCACTAGTTATTGGTGACTCTGCCCTCTCCAGCATACCCTTAATATCATTCACAATATCCTTGTAGTTCATTCTAGGAGCGTTGATTAAGTAAAACACATCCAGTGTTTGGAATCACTACTATGTCGGCTCAAGACATGAATGGTGAAATCATCTAAGTAGATTCCAAACACTTAATATCTTGATTACGCACAGAGTAAGCACAAAGTAAGCACATGCTACAAGTCAACTACGCACAGAGTACGCACAAGTTACAAGTCAACTACGCACAGAGTATGCACAGGCTACAAAAAGCATTCAAGTCTAGGCAGAGATGAATGTAATGGGAACTGAAATTTAAGTGAGTAATATTTTTCCAAACACCATTATAAACGTTAGTCACAGAATCAATATCACCTAGCCAGTTAACTAATACATCATTTTGAATCAGTGCATCCACACATTTGTTGGTGTTTATAAGGAAGTCCAAAACAACAACATAGTCAGTAATATAAAACTCATAAGGATATCGACATTGCTCCAAAGCAACAAGATTGTGAAACAAAAGTTCTATGCAATCCTCCACCCTAAATTGTGGCATCTCAAGCACCCCCTTGAAAATGTCAAGTCTAGTAAGCACTTGGTTTTAGTATTTACTTTAAATCTGACTCGTGCTTCTACCAACTCACTAGCACTATGAAGATGCACCATTGATTCTTCTCTACTAGGGGTCTTGTTTCTATTAGTTGTTGTAAGTGAAACATTCTAAGAAAATCTGTGAAGTGTCTTACGATTATATTATCACTAGCCAAATTAAAACTATTGTAATAGGCAAAATAATCAAATGTGGGGACAAGAAATGAAGGGATATTACCACTGTTAGAGATAAAGGCTTTATTATAGAGACTCTCAAGAACAAAAAAGGAAGTTGGTTCTCAATTAAGAACAAATCTAATCTAACTTTAGTGGTCAACCAATGTTTCAAAAGAAAAGCATCACCTTCTGACTAATCATTATAATAGAATCTCCAAAAAAATCTCAATTATGAAACAAGAATCAACCAAGATAATCTTCACAAGCTCTTCCTTGGTAAGGTCAAGGGTATCAGCATAAGATCGACGAACATTGGGTTCAGCATCTTCCACATGGATAACCAAACTCTCCAAATTTACATCACCAAATTCAGGAACTTGTTGAAATATATGAGCTTATGTCTTTCCATGTTTTGCAGCCTAGGATTATGTTAGTGGAAAGGACCAATAGAAACAACCTTTGGGGTGAAAGCATCTTGATTCAGTAAGCGAATATTAAAGGGTACCCTATAGATGCAACAGTCACCAGTTATTGGTGACTCTGCCCTCTCTAGCATACCCTTAATTTCATTCACAACATCCTTGTAGTTCATTCTGGGAGCATTGAGTAAGTAAACAACATGCAGTATTTGGAATCACTATTATACCGGCTCAAGACATAAATGGTGAAATCATCTCAGTAGATTCCAAACACTTTATGTCTTGATTACGCACAGAGTACGCACAAAGTAAGCACATGCTACAAGTCAACTATGCATAGAGTACGCACAAAATACGCACAAGTCAACTACGTACAGAATACGCACAGGCTACAAAAAGCATTCAAGTCTAGGCTTGTATGAGTGTAATGGGAGTTGAAATTTAAGTGAGTAATATTTTCCTAAGACCATTATAAACGTTATTCATAGAATCAGTATCACCTAGCCAGTTAACTAATACATCATTTTGAATAAGTGCATCCACACCTCTGTCTGTGTTTATAAGGAAGTCCAAAACAACAACATAGTTAGTAATATAAGACTTATAAGGATTGTGACATAACTCCGAAGCAACAAGATTGCAAAACTAAAGTTCTATGGAATCTTCCACCCTGAATTGTGGGATTCAAGCACGACCCTTCAAAATTTCAAGTCTAGTAAGCACTTGGTTTTAGTATTTACTTTAAATCTGACTCTTGCTTCTACCAACTCACCAGCACTTTGAAGATGCACCACTGATACTTCTATACTAGGGGGCGTTCTTTTTATTGGTTGTTGTAAGTGAAACATTTTAAGCAAATCTGTGAAGTGTCTTATGATTATATTTTTCACTAGCCAAATTACAACTATTGTAATAGGAAAAATAATTAAATGTGACAACAAGAAATGAAGGGATATTACCGCTGCTAGAGATCAAGGCTCTATTATATATGCTCTCAAGAACAAAAAAAGGAAGTTGGTTCTCTATTAACAACAAATCTAATCTAATTTTAGTGGTCAACCAAGGTTTCAAAAGAAAAACATCACATCCTGACCATTCATTATAACAAAATCTCCAAAAAAGCTCAATTATTAAACAAGAATCAACCAAGATAATCTTCACAAGCTCTTCCGTGGTAAGGTCAAGGGTATCATCATAAGATCGTCGAACGTTGGGTTCTGCCTCTTCCACATGGATAACCAAACTCTCCAAATTTACATCACCAAATTCAGGAACTTGTTGAAATATATGAGCTTATGTATTTCCATGTTTTGCAGCCTAGGATTAAGGTGGTGGATATGACTAATAGAAACAACCTTTGGGATATAAACATCTTGATTCAGTAAGCTAATATCAAACGGTACCCTATAGATGCAACAATCACTAGTTATTGGTGACTCTGCCCTCTCCAGCATACCCTTAATATCATTCACAATATCCTTGTAGTTCATTCTGGGAGCGTTGTGTAAGTAAACAACATCCACAGTTGGAATCACTATTATGCCGACTCAAGACATAAATGGTGAAATCATCTCAGTAGATTCCAAACACTTTATGTCATGATTATGCACAGAGTAAGCACAAAGTAAGCACATTCTACAATCCAACTACGCACAAAGTACGCACAAATTACAAGTCAACTACGCACAGAGTACACACAGAGTACGCACAGGGTACAAAAAGCATTCAAGTCTAGGCAGAGATGAATGTAATGGGAACAGAAATTTAACTGAGTAATATTTTTCCAAGGACCATTATAATTGTTAGTCATAGAATCAGTATCACCTAGCCAGTTAACTATTACATCATTTTGAATCAGTGCATCAACATCTCTGTTGGTGTTTATAGGGAAGTCCAAAACAACAACATAGTCAATAATATAAGACTCATAAGGATAGTGACATTACTCCAAAGCAACAAGATTGCGAAACAAAAGTTTTATGCAATCCTCCACCCTAAATTGTGGGATTTCAAGCACCCCTTGAAAATTTCAAGTCTATAAGCACTTGGTTTTTGAATTTACCTTAAATCTGACTCCTACTTCTACCAACTCACTAGCACTATGAAGATGCGCCACTGATTATTTTCTACTAGGGGGCCTTCTTTCTATTGGTTATTGTAAGTGAAACATTCTTAGCAAATCTGTGAAGTGTCTTATGATTATATTATCACTAGCCAAATTACAACTATTGTAATACGAAAAATAATCAAATGTTAGGACAAGAAATGAAGGGATATTACCACTTACAGAGATAATGGCTCTATTATAGAGGCTCTCAAGAACAAAAAAAAGGAAGTAGGTTCTCAATTAACAACAAATCTAATCTAATTTTAGTGGTCAACCAAGTTTCCAAAATAAAAGAATCACCTTATGTCCATTCGTTATAATAGAATCTCCAAAAAAGCTAAATTATGAAAGAAGAATCAACCAAGATAATCTTCACAAGCTCTTCCTTGGTAAGGTCAAGGGTATCAGCATAAGATCGACGAACGTTGGGTTCAGCCTCTTCCACATGGATAACCAAAATCTCCAAATTTACATCACCAAGTTCAAGGAACTTGTTGAAATATATGAGCTTATGTCTTTCCATGTTTTGCAACATAGGATTATGGTGGTGGAAATGACCAATAGAAATAACCTTTAAGGTGTAAGCATCTTAATTCAGTAAGCGAATATCAAAGGGTACCCTATAGATGCTGTAACGACCCGATTTTCTACCCTTGAAAATTTTTCATTTATTTTTAATCCTTTCTTACATACAGTCGTCACTTTCATTGAAAACTCTGAAGTACCATTTTCGAAAATACTCTTTACCCTATTACCTTATCATACAAATTTATGTTGCGGAAAAACATAATTCATTCAAATAACATTTACCACATACAACCAGTTATGGGTCTCCCAAAGTTATAAAGTCCATAACTACACATATCTGTATTAATCTAAACGGATTTATAGTCATCCCATAATACTATTAAATCAACTACAATGTCAATTAGCAATAAAGACAAGCGAATAATTAAATACAAAAGCTTCCTAATTGAGCTTCATCCTCAAAATCTTTCATTTACCTACAATGGGATTATCATAAACAACACACAAAACAAAAGGGAGTAAGTCATTAGTTTAAAAACTAACATCACATGATAATCCACATTTCAAATACGATTAAACTTTAATATAAAATATAAACGCAATTACGTAAATGCAAACATTCATCTATTCTTTCGTTCATTTCCACGTTATCCATATTCATCCTATAGAATACATATCTCATAATATATATTCTATAGCATGCATATTATGTTCATTCGAAACATCGTTCTTATCATTTTCCATATCCACACTATAGTATATATATCCCATACTATATAACCTATAGCATGTATATTACTTTTATACTTAACAATCTTCCTTTCTATCACTCATAATCATCCTATAGAATATATATCTCATACTATATATTCTATAGCATGCATATGACTTTCATTGCAACCTTCTCATTTCCCATCATTCATATTCCAATTGCACGTTTACCTTTCCATTACCACTTGGGGCAAGTCATACACAATACCACATAGGGAAAGTCATACACAATACCACATAGGGAAAGTCATACACAATACCACATAGGGCAAGTCATACACAATACCACATAGGGCAAGTCATACACAATACCACATAGGGCAAGTCATACACAATAGTCATACACAATACCACATAGGGCAAGTCATACACAATACCACATAGGGCAAGTCATACACAATACTACATAGGGCAAGTCATACACAATACCACATAGGGCAAGTCATACACAATACCACATAGGGCAAGTCATACACAATACCACATAGGGCAAGTCATACACAATACCACATAGGGCAAGTCAACGCCACGAAGGCTATTCAATACTACATATCAAATGATAACCATTTTACTCTATTATCATAACAATAATGCCAATACATTTACCTTTTCCATCAAATCATTAACTATGGAAACATGTCTCCCTTACAAACCTTTTACCTCTTTCACATACCTCATTCATATCAGTGAGTATGAATTAGAGCCACTTATCCCTTACCTTGGTGAGTGTTGGGGATCGGTTCCGAGTAACTTTAAAAGTCTCCTCCGCGATTTCCTCCAACCTTAGGATCTTTCCTCATTTCCACCAATAACAACAATGTTAGTCATTTATTCCAAATATCACATAAACAACTTATTGTGCATCATTTAATCATACAAAATATTCATCATCAATATTCAACCATCTAAAACATGCATAACATCTCATATTTCAATATTTCCAAAACTACTTCAATACAAGTTTCTAAATATCAAAGCATACATGTTCATCTCATATAACAACATCAAAGCACTACTCATTATCCACATCTAACATTTCATCTCTTTCTCTTTATACTCATATTCTCATTTTGGGGGTTTTTCATGAATAACCCATAAAACTTTCCATTCATCAAATATCAACTCTAAACCAAGAGTTTACAAGATAAAAACAACATAAAACGAACCATAACTCTAAAGGATGAGTTTCCATGGTTTCTCATGTTTTTAAAATAAATCCAATATACCCAAAACAAGTTAGAGAGGAAGAAAAAGAGTTAGGAACAAGAGGTTTACATCTTCTCAAGCTCTAAGATGAGTCCTAAGGCTCTTTGCTCTTGAAAAGCTCTATTCTCTCTCTTCTCTTCAAAGTTCTAACCCTAAAATGTGTTTTGGGTTTCTATTTTATAGACACTGCGATAAGTGTAATCGGTTACAAGTATAGTGTAATCGATTACACTGTGTAAATTACAGAGGCATCGTCGCTATGTAATCGATTACCAACATGGTGTAATCGATTACATTAACACGATATAATCGATTACCAGAAGTGTGTAATCGATTACACACTGTAAATTACAGAGGCATCGTCGCGATGTAATCGATTACCAACATGGTGTAATCGATTACATTGTGTCAGATGTACATATCTGATGCTTTTAATCATCATGTAATCGATTACCAAGACTGTGTAATCGATTACATTACCCAAAATTGCCAAGTATAGCCCAGGATTTCACCCTCC
This sequence comes from Lupinus albus, assembly GCA_009771035.1. Classification (NCBI taxonomy): domain Eukaryota; kingdom Viridiplantae; phylum Streptophyta; class Magnoliopsida; order Fabales; family Fabaceae; genus Lupinus; species Lupinus albus. The sequence continues at coordinate 6,958,003 of CM020011.1, forward strand.
CATGTGAACCTTTCTCGCTCAAGCGAGTACCTCTCGCTCAAGCGAGGATCCGAGGACTGATACTATAATTTTAAAGATTTAAAATTTGGGGTGTTATAGATGCAACAATCACCAGTTATTGGTGACTCTCCCCTCTCCAGCATACCCTTAATATCATTCACAACATCCTTGTAGTTCATTCTAGGAGCGTTGAGTAAGTAAACAACATCCAATGTTTGGAATCACTGCTATGCCGACTCAATACATAAATGATGAAATCATCTCAGTAGATTCCAAACACTTTATGTCTTGATTAAGCACAGATTACACACAAAGTAAGCACATGCTACAAGTCAACTACGCACAAAGTACGCACGAGTTACAAGTCAACTACGCACAGAGTACGCACAAAGTACGCACAGACTAACTACAAAAAGCATTCAAATCTAGGTAGAGATGAATGTATTGGGAACTGAAATTTAAGTGAGTAATATTTTTTCAAAGACCGTTATAAACGTTAGTCACAGAATCAGTATCAACTAGCCAGTTAACTAATACATCATTTTGTATTAGTGCATCCACAGCTCTGTTGGTGCTTATAAGGAAGTCCAAAACAACAACATAGTCATTAATATAAGACTCATAAGGATAGTGACATTGCTCCAAAGCAACAAGATTGTGAAACAAAAGTTATGTGCTATCCTCCACCCTGAATTGTGGGATTTCAAGCACCCCCTTGAAAATTTCTAGTCTAGTAAGCACTTGGTTTTAGTATTTACTTTAAATCTGACCTCTGCTTCTACCAACTCACTAGCACTATGAAGATGCACCACTGATTCTTCTCTACTGGGGGGGCCTTCTTTCTATTGGTTATTGTAAGTGAAACATTCTTAGCAAATCTGTGAAGTGTCGTATGATTATATTATCACTAGCCAAATTACAACTATTGTAATAGGCAAAATAATCAAATGTGAGGACAAGAAACGAAGGGATATTACCGCTGCCAGAGATAAAGGCTCTATTATAGAGGCTCTCAAGAACAAAAAGGGAAGTTGGTTCTCAATTAACAACAAATCTAATCTAATTTTAGTGGTCACCAAGGTTTCAAAATAAAAGCATCACATTCTGACCTTTCATTATAATAGAATCTTCAAAAAAGCTCAATTATGAAACAAGAATCAACCAAGATAATCTTCACAAGCTCTTCCTTGGTAAGGTCAAGGGTATCAGCATAAGATCGACGAACGTTGGGTTCAGCCTCTTCCACATGGATAACCAAACTCTCCAAATTTACATCACCAACTTCAAGGAACTTGTTGAAATATATGAGCATATGTCTTTCCATATTTTGCAGGCTAGGATTATGGTAGTGGAAAGGACCAATAGAAACAACCTTTGGGGTGAAAGCATCTTGATTCAGTAAGCGAATATCAAAAGGTACATGCAACAGTCACTAGTTATTGGTGACTCTGCCTAGCCAGCGTACCCTTAATATCATTCACAACATCCTTTGTAGTTCATTCTGCTAAGTAATTCTGCTTTCTCTTGTTTTAGGTCTTTGCTTTTATCATCTTATTATATGCATAGTAAAAGTGATTAATAGGTTTCAAAATAGTTACTTGAATGGAGTCATTAGAGGGTGGCCCCCGCAATATAGAATATAGTACTAGTAGGTAAAAATAATACATTTAGTAGATAATAAGATTAAGAGGGACGAGGACACAATGTTTTTGTCACCATTTGATAAAATAGGATTTGAAAACACCCTTGTTGAGGTAAGTAATCCATTTATATAGAAGTGTGTATTGAGCACGACAAATGGTATTATAAACATGTAACTGAAAATGATATTAAAAATTATTTGTCCTTTCCAATTAAGTTTAAACTATTAGTGGGTAGATCTAAATTATTGGATTTCCCTAGAATTGATGACTAAGATGTAGAGTAAGTTTAAAAAACTTAACCAGTTAATCCCATATATATATATATATATATATATATATATATATATATATATATATATATAGGTAAATGTAGGACATGTGATATTATTTTATGTCAGTGAATCTCATTATAAAAGTTTGTGTATTTACTATAATGAGAACAAGTCATAGAGAAACGTGGCCAAATACTAGCATAATGACAATGATAAAATATTGTTAAAATGGCAACCTAATATTCTTATGTTTGAATATCATAATAACATTAGTTTATTACTTCTTAAATTGTCTAGAAATCACTTGTATTGCATTATCATTGTCTAAAGATCACTTGTATAGCATCTTAAGTGCACTATGAGACCTTTTATGAGGATAAATATCTTTTTAGAAATAAATTAGCAAATATTGAAGATTTACTACAAATTTTGAAGGAACCAAACAGAATAGTATGTTTTGGTTCAGTTTAATTCGATCCCACCGAATTCACGATTTAAATTGAAATCGCTCACAACCCCTAGAGACAACCCTGAAATTAAAAAAAAAAAAAACATCATACAATATAATCTGCCTAAGTAAATATAAGCCTTTAGCCATGAGAAAAGTTAAGCATCCTAGAAGAAATGAAAGTGGGGCTAAGCAAAAGAAGTGAATGTAATTAGTTGGAGTGTGAGTGAAAAATGAAAGGAACGGTACATTTCACATACTTGTAGCAGCAAAACACTATTATACAATATATCACTGTCTTGTTCTCCCAAAATGGTTGCTAATTGTGTTGAATTGCTTAAACCTCAAAAAACAACCATTATATTTTCCTACAGACAGTGCAAATATCACATATAACACAGCCCGGACAATCCATAAAATGTCACATTTCAAAGTCTACAAGACTAAAGGGAGAACTTTGAATCCCATGATATTGCTCTGTCCCTTGGCAATTATCATTGCAGCGTGAGAAATATTCGTGAAAATAGAGCACCATGAATGGCGCCTGAGTCATTTCTCGGCATGGTTCGATCTTTTCAGCGAATTGGGTGATACTGTGTGATACCACGCTTGGGTGGCAGCTTCCTCAAAATGAAAAGGACCAGAGAAGAAGGCAATATTTCCACCAACTGCACCAAAAATGTGAAAAAAGGTAAAGACAATAATAGTTCAGAGACCTTGGGCAAGCAGAACAAGAACAAAGAACAAACACGCTTGAGATGAACGGCAGAGTATTAACGACTAACTTATTGCTGGTTATACCATTGTAAAGTATATCGAGTATAGTAATTTCCGACAGCACCAGGAAAGTTGCAGTTATTGATATCTAACAACAAAGAATCAATTCATTTCAAATGATCAACAAGAAAGCAATAGCCATTGTTCAAGAGGGAATTTTCTATCTGTCATTGAAAAATGTGTCAAGATGTTTCCCCTAACAATGAGTTAGAGGTAGGGGTGTAAATGAGTTGAGTCAAGTCAAACTTGAGTTAGATCAGTTCGACTTATTAAGGATTGACTCGAGTCGAGTTTCAAGCCGAGTTTTGTGCCGAACTAGAAAAGTAGATAAGTTTAATTCAAAAAACTAAGATTTTGGCAGAGTAGAACAATATTCAGGCTAGGAACGTCAGAGCTTAAAACATGATTAAACAGGAGAGCTAAAAACAGAGGCAGATATAGAAATGATAACTTGAACAGCACAACAATAAACAATAGTAGGGAATAAAGGAACAAAAGCAGCACAATAAAGGAATACAAGCAAACTCACCAGGTAATATATGAAGTTTAGAATGGGATGGTCCAAGACATCAAGGTCAGCAGCTTTATCAAATGCATTAAAGCACATCTGAGACAACAAAATATGATCAAACTCAATATGTAAACGAAGCAATAGGATTACTGAAGTTTATAAAGGAAAATAGACTAACCATAACACATCTGACAAGGAAACATGAAAAGCATATGGTGGTTACATAGCCAACCTGCAATAGGACAGGTAGATTAATTCGGGGGCAAAAGAAACGAGGGGAAGAGCATATGGATCTAGTACAGATAGCTTTGTAATAAAGCTGCATACCTCTTGCAGCTTCTTGCGTCGACCTTTGGATTCAACAGGAAAGCGTTGCAGCATCAAGAATAGTCTGTCAAGAACACACAGAAAAGATACAAAATTGGATGGGGTAATGACGACAACTGAGATGTAATCACATAATAAAGATCAAAACCACAAATTTTAGCCTGATTATTTTCCAAAGTGCTGTGGCATGCTGGTTTATTCTTGGATGGTTGAGTGGTTGTTATCACTTTATTCTATTCAACAACCACCCTTGTATTCTATCGGAATTGTGGCTTTTTTCTGGCAGTGTAGATTATTATTCGCATAATGCATTACACAAGTACATGGATAACATTCAATGTTTAATCAAAACATAAAATTTAAAACCGACTCAGTTGGCACAATGTGGGCAAAGGGTGTTCTACTTGATAGCTGTTAAAGGTTTTGGTCAAAAGAACGAGGCATGGTTCTTTAGGTAATGTCCGATTTATGCAACTTTGGTGAACTTGGCTAGAAAAAATTAACTATTTTTCAGAGTTCTCCATGCCAATAAATATGCTCAATGACAAATATTAAGTTTTGGCCTCTGGTGTTCTGCATGAGTGATACAATGTTGTAGCCACCTCTAACAGGCTCATAAGGTGTAGGCAGTACTGCTGCATTCTTAGCTCCTTTCTATTTGTTCTGTGTTATTTCCTTGTTCTGAGTGGTACCTAACTGAATGAGCATTATTCTGTAACCTGGATGAATTAATTTCATTCCAAATTACATTAGAAGGAGTTCAAAATTGAAACAGAATTACCTTCCACCATAGAGAAGAAAGCCAAGGGCTGCAAACAACGAGACTCCTGTAGCACGATATATAAAAAAACATTCTTAAAGTCGTGTCATGGCTCATATCTCAATAAAATCTGATAGTTAACCAAAAAACAACAAAAAAGACTACAGCAGACAAACCTGCGAAGAACATCTTCGACATGACAACCAGCACACTGACAGGTTTCCACCATAATATCAACCACAATGCGATCTGAAACACATAAAAAAGAAGAAAAAATCAACAAATTCAAAACTAGTCTACATGAAAGTAGCAGCTATTTAAAAGATTGAATAGATATATATTGAAGAACAAAAGAACCAATGACACAGAAAAGATTAATATAATAAATTCTAATGGTGTGTTTGATGCCAGTAACTGGACATCAGAGGATTACAACACAGCCACAGTAATGGGAGGACAGCACAATTTTTGTTCCGTCTTTTGTTTGATGACTAATGCACAATACTAAACAGAATAATACTAATTTCACAAAAAATATCCCTTGTTCACTTCTCCAAATGTTGGAAGATTTTGCCTCTAGCTTTTTATGGTTATGCTGCCCTTCTCTGCTAAAATAGTCCAGAAATCATGATTCTTGCCTACCCTTTATTATCTACCAACAGTCAAGCTTTAATTAACATAACATATCCAAACGAATTCTTTTAGCAACTATGAAAAGGGTGTCCCAGTGCACGAGACTCCCACTTAGTGGGGTTTGGAGAAGGTAGATGTACGCAGCCTTACCCCTGTAAGCGGAGAGGTTGTTTCCAGGGGAAGTCTTCTGGCAACTATAGTGAGAAGAAATAGAAGAAAAGGATGATTGGGAAATAGAACGACGGAGAAGAAATGGAAATTGAGAAGGAAGGGGGGAATGGGGAATATGTGTGGTTGCCTGGTGAAAATGGTACGCACAAATTGAGGAGTAACTAGTATGCTTCTCATGACACTTTGAAGATGATAAGAATCAGAAATGAAAAGGCATCCACTTGTTAAGGGGTAAAACTATGGGCTTTTGTTAATTTAAGTTATCGTACTGTGGAAAAAAGTTGTCCCCTGGTTTAGTGGGGGACAAAAAAAGCTCCCTTTTGTCCTGTCCTTTAATCATATATTTGTCCAATACAAGGAACTATTTAAAAAACAAACAGGGTGTAAACTGTTTTGTGCCGTCCTGTCACTTATTTCATAGGAAATCGAATGCACCCTATTGGTCAATAGCCATACATCATTTGGAGACCTACTAAAATGATAGGCACGAGCACATATTAAATAATTTGTATGAAATCCGTTAAATCCACCCACATGCAGCAATAAGTGTCATTAAGTTTACATCTCAGTTGCAAGAGACAAGATCAACTCATCTATGTATGTTTAGATAGTTCAATTAGCTGATTTCCACCATGCTTTTGCTACTGCTTCCACAATTTCCATACAATGCTAGAACCACTAATGCACCAGTACTTGGTCCTAACAGATGCTCAGTTACATACAACCCCTTCCACAGTGGTTCCTTTTTTGTACATAAAAATAAATTCAGTGGGTTTCACATAAAAATAGCAGGCAGCAACTAGCTCGCTCACTCTCACACGATCAAATATGATTCAAGTTTTTCCTCTTACAACCTCATCATTCACACTAAAAATAGACTAAAATGATTAATCCCATTATTTGGGGACTTTATATGGACAAGATGATGGAAACAAACAATAAAACAACACTAAATTAATGCATTAATAGAGATTTCAAATCTGACCAGAAATTAGGTTAACTTCAATGCCCATTTTTTTAAATAAGGTCATTATTCTCTTTTAGCCCAATCATGTTACTAAATAACTTTACTGAAAATATGATTTTCAAACTTTAACAGAGCCTAATGGCATGTTTGCTCCATGTAACATAAGAGGAATGTCAACCGTTGAGGCTAAATAACTATTTTGGAGTTTAAAGGAAAATGACAGAAGTAAGTCCAGACCTAGAGATCTTCTTTGATATAAGAAAAACTATATGATAGGGTGCCATGGGAATTTCTTATGGCCCTCGCTTCCCTCCACTATCCTCCAAAAACCAACTCGCAAACAAATCCTTAGGGTTCTAGAGAATAAAGGAGCTAACATCACATATGTCCTAGTTATAAAGGACATGTAAGTTGGAGCAACAACTAATGTGCAAATTCATGACGGTGAAGCAAAATATTTTCATATCACGATTGGCTTGCACCAATGGTCGAATTTGAGTCCATATCCTTTTATAATGGTATTGCACATAGTCACTAAAGGCATCCTAGAGCTAGTGCCTCAATGCTCTTTTACCTTCTTTATGTGTGGATGATAATAGTCCTAAATGATTAGTTAAGTGGATTCAATTCTAAATTGAATTGTAATGTGAAACTTTTGACTAAACAAAGTTAGAACAAATGGATGGCAGATTCCAGGAAGATTCTTTTAGTTAAAAAGATAGAACAAATGGAAGGTAAGTTCCAGGAAGATGGGACTTGGCAACATTAACACATCATAGTGATCATACCACAAGTTGTTATGGGAGGTCACAGATTTATGCAGGATGGATGAAATGGAGAAATGCTCCAGATATAATTTATGATTGCAAAGTACCTATCAAACCCAAGGGAAATTAACGACCAGCTAAAAACTAGCAGTACTGTGCAATTAAGTGCAAACAAGAGCTAAAAAATAACTGTAACAGAAAAGAGAGTGCGAAGAGCTTGAGCTGAATGAGTGGACATAAAAAAAAAGTAGTAATTGTTAGAAACTTAGAATATATTTAGAATTTAGAATACCTTCAGGTTATATTAGAATAATTTATAATATACTGTAGAATCAATTATCCATCTAATCGAGGAAGCAATGTTAAGGGTTATTTCATAAATTGCTTCCTAATATGAGTATGATTCCTGATCCATGTCCTTATTTAACTACGACTACTAGTATTACTATATTAGCGGGATCGGGTAAAATGTTAGGCAAGAATTTTCACCTGAACAATATAAACCACAGCATTAATTGTATAGAAACATGGTCTGAGTCCATCCGTAGATACAGCACGTGCCTGCAAGACATTTAACATAAAAGTTGTAACTAATTAGGCAATCAAAACAGCAACATATAAAGCCATTGAAATAAGAAAACCTTCAAATTTAAACCTGCCTGGTAATAAATCTCAGCCCAGAAGAGCACCAAAAGCGCATAAGTCGTAAAGAAAGCAAGGCTTGGCATGTCAAGTAAGATATGTTGAACAATCTACAAAAAGTAACTATCACCATCAAATTATGAAAAATAGCTTAAATGATTCATTCCATTCTAACTACCTACCTCAGGCTGTAATTTCTGCACATGGCGACGGAAAATGAAAACTAAGCATCGAACTGCAAAATTAGACAGAGCAAGCATTAATTATCATAGGTATATAAACAATTATCAAACAAATAAATTTAAATATTATTAAAACATAAAAAAAAATTGGATTATACAAACCTCCATTGACCAAAAAATTAAGAAAGTGAAAGACCTTCTGCGTGGTCCAACCATATTCCGGTACTCTCAATTGAATTCGAAAAAGTTGAACCTACAATTCAAATTAACAAAAACTAACAATTAATATTTTCGGAAACCCTAAAACGAAAGATTGAAGGATAGAAAGAGAGAGAGACAGAGAGAGAGAGAGAGAGAGAGAATGAGGTTGTTATACGAGAGCGATGGCGGAGACGATGCCGTAGAGGACGGCGAGGACGTGGAAGATACGATCCTGCCAGAACGGAGAGTCGTTGATATCATTCCACCAATTAGAGGATTGATTTTCTGAGAAAAGAACGGCGGCCAACGCCGCTGCCGTCTCGGCCGGCACGCCTCTGGCCACCATGGAATGGAATCGGAGAGTTTTTTCTTCTTCAAGTGAAATAATAAATTGAAAGCGTGAATATGAAGAAAGTAAAAGTTATATAATATAATTATAATTGTTTGTTATGTAAGAAATATTGAAATAACTTATTCTTATTTTGTTGTTATTTTTAATGGGTTTTATTATTGGGTTTGGTATTAGACAGAGAAGAGAGAGAGAAAGCAGAGTAGAACGGAGCGGAGGAGAATCAATGGAAATGAAATGTCTGGTGAAGACAGATTGTCATTTAATTATTACACTAACATTGAATGAAACAAATCTAGACTCAAGGCCATGTATGGCATAATTTAAGCTGAAAATAAATTATCAATGTTTATTTATAAACTCAGTTTTTATTCTGAAAAATAAAAGTAGAAGCTCCAAAATTATGGGTTGGTTTATTTTTTTAGTTTATTTTTTCCCAATTTTTCTATTTTCCATTTTACCCTATCAGAATTTTATCTATATCCTCGTTTCTACTTTTTTTACCAAACATCATAATTCTTCACATTATTACCACCAAACTCCATAACTCTCATTTTCCTCTCCCTCTATCACCACTTAACCCCGTAATTCCCCATAACACTTTCATTTATCTATACACAAATAAAGAATTATGTATAAAATTTTGTTATATAAATTTTTTGTGAATTATGTATAAACCCAATAAACCCTAAAACTTATGTATTATTTATTTTTTGAATTATGTAATTTAAGTTTAGTAACTTCCATTTATTTATGTGTTATATTGTTTTTAATATTGATATTGATTTTTATATTGTATTTTATTTTAATATATTTTTTAGCTTTTGTTATTATGCAATATTAAAAATCATGTGTTGCTTTATTTTTTTAATTTATGTTTAACTATGTATGAGGTTATTTGTTTATGTTGATCTTATGTTGTTTTTTAATATTACATAATTGGTTATATGAACAAACAGCAACTACGTAATAGCTATATGAACTAATATGAAAATATTACTTCAAACATTTGTGTATTATGTTTTAATATTAATATTAGTTTGGTCTGCAATATTATAAAATTTTTGTGTTATGTTTTAATATTATTATTTGTGTGTAAAAATATTATTTTTAATTAATAAATTTTTCCTTAGCCGATAAAAAAAATTATGCAATATTATAAAATTAAAGTTAAAATATATATTATGATAAATATTAAAAAAAATGTATATTTAAAAATTACTGTAAAAAATAATCAAAATAATCATAACATAAATAAATAAACTCATACCATTTTCTGTAATTTATTATGTAAAAAAAAAATTTATACCATACCCAAACAAAACATATTAGTTTATATTCAATTTTCAGCTAAAGTACCCAAACACAAACAGATTATAATCTTAATTGTTTATAATCTCACAGTTTATAAACTGAAAATAAAAAGTTAATTTATACCAAACGACTTATCACACAACACATTTTTCTAAATGACTTATTATGTAAATAACACATAATAATACTCTCTCATTAACAAAATTTTATGTAAATGACTTATCACACGACACTTTTTTTTTATGAAATGAAATACTCTCTCATTAACAAAATTTTCTTTATTTGTACAAAATATTATAAGATTATAATTATAATTTAATTTAATAATATTATTCATTGATTAATAATTTTAATTAAAATAATAAAAAATTGAGACAAACTAGGATTTTCATATGTGGGTAATTGAGGAGAAAATAATAAATATTGCATATAAAAATAGAATCTAATATCTATACACTAACACTTTAAGCATTTTATACCTAATGTCAAAAAATTGTTAAATTGTCAAAGTAAATTATTTTCTTGTAATATTTCAACCTCACTCTTGTACTTACCTTTGTTAACCTCATTCAATATTTTCTATTCTTACATTAGACATGTCTTCATAATCGTTCCTTCACACAATCAAAATGTGTGGAGCAATGTTGTTGTGACCGGACCGGACCGGCCGGTCCAACCGGTCCAATCGTCACCCGCTTGAGTAAACGGTCTTGTACATGTAGAAAACCGGAATTGGTTTCCATCCGTTTTGGGCCGTGGAAAATCCGGTCCAACCGGGTTAGACCGGGTAAAACCGGAATAACTCGATTGGTTAAACCGGTCGGGTTGGTAAAATAAATAAAAAAAAAAGTAATGAAAAAGAAGAAAACAGTGTTTTCAATTCCCTACCCCCACGAAAATTTAAAATAAACCAAAGCAATTAGGTTAGTTTCAGTTCCCCCAAGAAGAAAACAGGGTTGCTCACCATCATCTTGCCTTCATCGTCATCTCTTTCTCGCCGTCGTCATCTCACTCTCTCTCAATTAGGTTTGATTAATATTGTTGATGATGTTGTTACTAGTGACCATTATTTTGTTGTTTCTCTTTTTGATTAGTAGAAATTTGAGGCTATGAGATATGATGCTCTTGTTCTGCTGCATCATTTATAGTTGTTGATTTCTCATTTTATTGCTCATCTTTTCCCTAATGCCAATATCGCTTTCGTGAGACTGGATTTTGTGCAACTTTGAAAGTATTATTTTTTAATGAAATTGATTAGCTTTCCATCATACTCTGGTAATAGATATTTTTTTCAACTAGGAGCCAATTAAATTGATGTAATCGATTACCAAACATGGTGTAATCGATTACAATGTAAAAAATGCACATATATGATGCTTTTAATATGTTGTAATCGATTACGAGTATATTGTAATCGATTACATCATGTAAAATGCACAGGTCTGATTAGTTTATCAGCATGTAATCGATTACCAGGATTGTGTAATCGATTACATTGTTTAAAAAACAGAACACTTGTGCTTTAGTGCAAATGATCTTAGTTTCATGCATGAGTTTTTCAAAGATCAGCCTTTATCGTATAGTTAAGAGATTTTAAGTTCAAGTATCGTTTTACCTAAAAGACTTAGACTACACATATGAGCTTCTTTGACTTTTGATTTGTTAGTCTTCTTTTTGCATTTGATGACATATGCTCATCAAAACCTTAGCCATAGGTTGGAAAAGATCACCATCTTCACAACAATTAGGATCTCATATTGTTTATGTTTATGTTTGAAATATGTTTCTGTTTATGATTTCAGATATGACATCATCTGCAAGTTCTCCAAATACAATTCAGCCAGTAATTCCTACTACTCAATCTGTTAGAGCAAAATCTGACCCAACTTGGGACCATTGCCAATTGGTGCAAGATGTTGATGGAAAGAAAAGTATAAAATGTTTGTATTGTTCAAAGTGTTAGACTCAAAGTACATCTTTAACCAACAATGTAAACTTAGGATCTAACCAAGACAATGATACATGGATGAATTAGAATGTTTACTCTTTAAATGAGATGTGTTTTGATTTATTGCTCTAATTATGTAAGACTTAAACTTTGATGCACTTTTATTTTGATTTATGTGTAAGCTTTGTGCAAAGTTATTCACTTATTTTAATTAATTATATAATATATGTATATATATAATTATATATGATATTATATTATCGTCCGGTCCGACCGGACGGCTTAACCGATTAAACCGGTTAGAACCTATATAAGACCTCCTTCGGTTTGACGTCCGGCTCGGGTTTCACAACATTGGTGTGGAGAAAAGGACCATAAACTCTATCCATTTGCATGTCAACATCAAGTTGTCCTTTTTGTAAACCTTCATTTATGAGCGTCTTTATGTTGCGTTGGAATGAACGAGTCTGTTATTTACCTTCGAGTAAGGATCCTCTCCATTAATGGAAAGATAAGTACCACAAAATACAAAGGAAATATAATATGAGAAGATATTTTTATCTTTTTGTACATAATGAAATAACAACTTTGCCATTGAAAATATAAAGAAAATGTGATATTTGTCTCTCCAGAGAAGATCCTTACTCTCATGTGTCTCTATTTTAGTGGTTTTTCATCTTGGTGCCACAAGTGACTTCTAAGATGAGATTGGTACATGGCTCTCCTATCAAAGCCTGATCATTGTTGGTTTCCACAATCACTTGTCATCATACATTCTGTTTTCAAGCCTCCTACTTCTTCAAAGACACCCTTGTTAAGGATGATCTTCTTTCCTAACATAATGGTTACTATAGTTCACCTCGTTGTGTAATGCTGGTATATAATTATTTAACAAGACGAGGATAGACATGACCTTTGACTTGGAAAAAAGTAGTCAAACTAAGAGCAATAAGAGAATGAGGAAACTATAATCCTTTATTGGTTAGCCAGTATCATAAAATCTGTGTTTCAGCCTTCGGTTTTCACAATACTCAATCTATCTATCATTCGTGAAGAATGGGTCATGATTACCGTACCAAACCTCTCGTCTCCCAAAATTGGGAAGAAATAATGGATAAGATTAGACCATTTTCCTTAAAATTGGAGTCGCCACTATGTTTTATAGACAAAATGCAAAAAAACCATCTTTATAGTCAATTTAGATAATTTTGGTCTTTGAACCAGATTTCGAAGGTTCAAGAGTTGATTACAGATCGAGAAAAATATTAACACTATGTCCTACCGCACTAAGACGATACACACATTAATATCATATATTTATACCATATGCTTGTTTAAATATTTATTGTTGTTCAATTATTATTTATTAAGGGGCTAAATTTTATTTTTATTTTTATTTCCTGCAAGATTTTATATTTCTCTTACATATCTCTATGTAGAATAGGGAATTAAGACTTACATACGGGTCGGTAAAAAATTATTTCGTGGGTAGTATGTGATTTTCATTATATAAAGATTGAGAGAGAAACAATGTTAATCATGTTTTGTCTTCCTCACCTTGAGAGAGTGAAGTAGACACCCAAAGTCTAGTATCATATCCCAACTCAATGAGGGAGAAAACACGATATTGATCGCGCTCGCTCTTCCAATCTTTGAAGTTTTTTATTATAAAGATAAAAGAAAAGTCCTATAGTTGTCACCATATGCCTTTCCTACTTCAGGAGGAAAGTAACAATATTATGTCTACTATTGTGCTTTAACTTGGACAGGTGGAAGATATGATCTTAGTTGTTAGAGTAAATTACACTTACACTCCATGAGTTTTAGTGAAATTACACAAATCACCTCTCACTTTTTTGTCCTTACACGAACCACCCCTAATTTTGTACATATATTACACTGACTACCCCTGCATGATATAAAGTGTAATATTTTAAACAAAAAATGTATGATGGGTGTAATTAATTAAACAAAATATTGTATATTATGTAGAAAAATTCAAATAATATAAGAGTCAATGCGTCTTCATTATTTGGCTCGTTCTAAAATAGTATAAGAGTTATTTAAACATTTATTTGAAATTATTAATGTATTTTTTAATGACACAAAAATAATAAAGAAACATTCGTTTTTGTACTATTTGAAGTGTTACACAATATACAATATTTTGTTTAACTTAATTACATTCATCACACGTTTTTCTTTAAAATATTACACTTTTATAACATGCAGGGGTAGTCAGTGTAAGATATGTATAAATCTAGGGGTAGTTTGTGTAGGAAGGAGGGGTGGTTGGTGTAAGGACAAAGAATAGAGGGGTGATTTGTGTAATTTCGTTAAAACTCAGGGGGTGTGACTGTAATTTACTCTAGTTGTTATAACCTTTTTAATTCTTTGAAAATGATATACTTAAAAAGTATTTAGTATTTAAATTTTTTTATTACTTAATTATTATTATTGTTAGTACTTATTTATTTAATTATTAAATAAAAATAATTAATAGATATTATAAATAAACTATTAAAAATAACAAAAATAAAAAAGGCAGATTAAATTAAAACATAAAAGAATAAAGGAAGAAATATTTGCAATATTGGCAGAAGGAGGATGCACATTAGTGGCTTTGAATTTGCGGTGATGGCATGTTAAGGACCGATTTTGACATGCAGACATGCGAGGAGGGAATTAACACGTTAATGGGGATGCTGAAACCAAGCAAACTTGTTGACGACATGTCACCCCTTGTGTGATTCATAACTGTTAGTGCAATAATTGCTCCATGATGATTGCGATTGGTGGGGATAAAACGATATCAAATTTTGGGGATTTTTCTTGGATTTTAGTGTGCTTCTATTGGGGATTAAGAAATCTATTTCGGAAACAATATTTTGACCTCGAAAATATTATATGGATATGTTGTATCTTAAAATGCTAATAGAATATTCATTTATTTTTGAAAAACTAATATGATATACTATATTTATAAAACACATTGAACTTTAAAATTTCTTTTTTAGCCTTTTTATTTTATTTTATTATACTTATAAAATTGTCGTTCGTCTTTAAAATCACTAAAATACAAATTTTCCTTTGAAAAAAATATTTTTAATGGAAAAATGACCCAAATTCCCTTATTTCACATTGGCATAATATCATGAAAATTATCGGAATGCACATGGTTTTGAGAAAAACTATTATGTTAGTTTATAAGGGCTCTTCACACCCACGGGGGGCAAACTGGTGTGTAATTATTCTGCTGCTTAGTTTTAAAAACTCAAATTATATCACCCTTAATCGATTAACCATAGAGTTTTAGTTATAAGATCACTACAAAATTGATTAACGTGGAGCTAAGTACCAAATATGCAATGTTAATTTAACTTAATTGATTATGGATCAACTATAACAAAAACCAGAAAACTCTATTTGATTCAAGAATACCTCAATGATTCAACGATGAACAAACCAATTGTAATAATAGAAATATAACCAGTTAAGCAAAAAAACAATTGATTATCAAATAACAATGATGAAATTTAAAAGTATAGGTAGTAAGAAGATTTAACAGCAATGATTGTATACTAGTTCATGTCAAGAAAGACGCTACATCCAGACTCTCAATTGGTGTGAGGATTTTCACCGTTGAGATACCGTTAAGATACAAACAAATCACCGAAGACTTTATTGTCTTTCTTCATAAGCAATGATTGTATACTATAAGAGAATCACATTCCACCCAAAGCTTTAGGAACCCTTTTGAACGAGGCATGTAAAGAGATAGGAGAGTTGTATGTATGCCCCCAATGCTCTTTGAATGTGGAACCAAAGATGAGCCAATATTTCTTAGGGTTCTTTACGAGTTGAGTTTTAGAGGAGAAAGAAGAGAAAATGAAAGTTTTAGAGCCATAAAATATACTTGTGAGATAATTCTGAAGCCTTCCATTTCCATTCAGTCCCCTCCAAAAACTAACTAACAATGAATCCTTGGGATGTGTTTGAGAGTTTTGTTTTGAAGGGTGACTTTGAAAAGTGTTATTAGAGCATAACAATGTCATTGGAGTAAGCTCCACCATAGTTAATGAGGAGTAGTGTAATTTTTTCCATTTATTTGCATTTTACTTCTTTCTTTCCTTTGGGGGAAATCTCTGACTACTCCTCCCAAATTCATATTCTTCTTATAAACACCACATTTCTCTTCAAACGTTTTTCTTCTTCTTCTTTTGCGCTTCTCTATTTCTTCATCTTCATCTCCATCTTCGATCTTTCTTTGCTTATGAATTTCTTCTCATGAATGGCAGATTCGTGTCAGCAACTCAAGATTACTGCGCACAATAACGAAGCTCAATCACAAAACCCTAGGAGTCCATTCTACATGCATCCAGGTGAAAATCCTAGAGTGATTTTGGTCTCAATACCACTAGATGGATCGAATTATCACTCATGAAGTAGAAGCATGAAACATGTTTTGTTGTCAAAGAACAAATATAAGTTCATTGGTTGTTCTATTCCAACACCCAATTCAATAGATCAAGACTTTGATGTTTGGGAAAGACATAATACCATAGTTATCTCATGGATTACAAGATGTTTGATAACACAAATAGCACATAGCACCATCTTCATAGACGATGCTTAAGATTTATGGGAAGATTTGAAGGATCGGTTTTCGAAACTAGCCTAGCCTTGTTCCTTTCAATGCTACCATGTGACTTGTATTTGATTATACACACCCACTTTGAACTAATTGGAACTTTGTCACTTGGTAAGTAAATTATGCTCCAAGTGTTATTGAGCTCTAGAGCCTTAAGCTCCTTTATGGTGAAATGGAGGAATAAGATAAGACATATGAGAGTGGATGAACAATATGAGGTTTGTGTTTGTTTGTGGATGCAATAGAGGTAAGAAGGTTACAATTGAAATCATGGAGGTAATTTGGTGGATAGCGAATTCTTGTGGATTTTTTTGGTGGAAGGGATGTGTTGTGAGTTGGGTATAGTTTGGTCAGGTGTTGGAGAGGATTGTGTGTATGGTTCAATAGGTGTGTGTGTGTTCGAGGGATAAAGCTATGTGTATTTGAAGTTGAGCTAGGAGGTGTAGGTATTGGTTTAGGGAGGTTGACAAACATGGTGGATGTTCATAAAAAAGAGACTCAAAGACATTGGGATCATGACTTAGAGGATTTTGTTCAGCATTGACAAAAGTGGTTACGCAAGGGAAATGGCTTTCATAAAAAACATGTCTAGATAAAAAGATTTCTCTCCTACGTAAGTTAAATAGCAAATAACCTTTGTGATCAGATTCGAAACCCAAAAAGATAGATTTTCTACCTCAAGCATCCAACTTGGTGCAATGGTCCATAATGGTAGTGGCAAAGCACAAAAAAACTCAAATAATCTAAGCTCACCGAGATCTGGATGACACTGATAGAGAAGTTCATAGGGTGGTTTGTTATGCATAGTAAGACTAAGCAACCTAATTATGAGAAAGGTTGCATGTTGGACATCATAAGACGAAAATACCTTTGGAAGTTTGGCTTGAAAAAGTAATGCTCTAGTCACATTAAGCAAATGTTTATGCTTCCTTTCAATAATTGTGTTTTGCTGTGGGGTTTCAATGCATGAGGTCTGGTGAATGATATAATGACTATCAATATAAGATGGCATATTAAATTCAACACCATTACCAGTACGAATTGATTTAACAACTTTGTAAAATTGGGTATAAATAAGGGTGACATAGTTTTGAATCAAGATTCTAGCCTCAGATTTAGTATTCCTTAGATACAACCAAGTGTGTCTACTGAAGTCCTCTATCACAGTTAGAAAATATTTGAAACCATGAATGGAAGAGATATACAAGGGACCCCAAATATTCATATGGATGAGATCAAATGGTGCATGACATCAATGCATGTTATGAGGAAAATGTAACTTTGTTTGCTTAGCTATGTGACAAATGACACAAGTCTTTTGTGAATCAAAATGTACACAAGCAAAATCTTTACAAATACTTTGCAATATAGAAATTGAAGAGCGACCTAATCTAAAATGCCACAAATCAGAAACAAATACATTAGACACTGAATGGACAAAGCAAGTAATTTGTGACAATGGTCATGAAGGGGAAGACATAATGTAAAGATTGTTCTACACTTTAGCATCAGATTTGTTGCAAGAGTTGCAATCAATTAAACAATGGGATAAGAACATTTCAAGTTATTTCACTAACTTGAAAATTGTTTGGAAGGAATTGGAAGCATTGAGACCACTGCCCTCATGTACTTGCACCATTAGATGCAAGTGTAATGTAATGAAGACAATAAAAAATTATAGAGATTCAGAATATGTTATGTGTTTCTTGAAGAGATTAAATGATGATTTTAGTACAACAAATGCTCAGATTTTATCAATGGAGCCTTTACCTGCAATTAACAAGGTTTACTCATTGTTATTTCAATAGGAAAGACAAATGGTGATGTGAGCACCAAGATTTTGTTTAATTCGAATGATTCAAGAACTCAGCAGAGTAAAAACACATCACAACAATGGATAGGTGGCATGGGCAGAGTCACATGCATGGAAGGAACAACAAATATCAAGGTAGAGGTAGAAGTTTTGGAAGGAGCTTTGGATCAGGAAGATCCAATAACATTAAGATGTGCACTTTCTGTGGGAAGGAGAGACACATTGCTGATTTATGTTATTACAAGCATGTTTTCTCCTAATTTTGGATTGCAAAAAATGAAATCAGACAGTGGTGGAGCTCATAATGTAGCAAGCACAAATATTGTGTCAACAAGAAATCAAGATGACAATTCATACACATAGAGTTACTCTTAGCTTTAGTTCTACTCAATATGCAGAACTTGCTTCTCTTCTGAAAAATGTTGGAACACTCTTTCTCAATCACAAGTTAAATCAACTCAACATCATGTCAATTGATGAAACAAATCCCCATAAGGATTCTATTCAAAATTCAGGTAACAATTACCCATGGAATCTTGATATTGGTACAATTGACCATGCATGCCCTCATTTGCATAGTTTTACCACCTATCACTCAATCAATCTAGTTGTTATTAAACTTCCAAACCGGTCAGTTCTTAAAGCTAACTATTTAAGAATGGTCATATTTTCTGAAACTTTAGTCGTGAACAATGTGTTGTTTATCCCTGAGTTCAAATTCAATCTCATTTCAATTCATAGACTTGCTATTGCGTTGCATTGCAGAATAAGTTTTGACAAATCTCAATGCATGATCCATGATATGAATACCTTGAAGATGATTAGACATGCTAAAGTGCAAAACAATCTCTACATTTTGTCTTCCCACTCAAGACCATTGCCACAAGTTACTTGTTTTGTCAATTCAGTGTCTAATGTACTTGTTTTTTATTTGTGGTACTTTAGATTAGGTCACCTTTCAATTTCTGTATTGCAAAGTATCTGTAAATATTTTGCTTATGTACATTTTGATTCACATAAGACTTGTATCCTTTGCCACATAGCTAAACAAACAAAGTTACATTTTCCTACTAAAATGCATAAATGTTCTCCACCATTTGATTTCATTCATATGGATATTTGGGGTCCTTTGTCTGTTTCTTCCATTCATGGTTTCAAATATTTTACAATTGTAGTGGATGACTTCAGTAGACACATTTGGTTGCATCTAATTAAAGCTAAATATGAGGCTAAAATCTTGATGCAAAACTTCGTCACCCTCATTCATACACAATTTGACAAAGTTGTTAAATCAATTCGTACTAATAATGGTGTTGAATTTAATATGTCATCTTACTTTGACAGTCTTTGTATCATTCACTGTATCTCATGCACAGAAACCCCACAACATAATATAGTTATTGAAAGGAAGCATAAGCATTTGCTTAATGTGACTAGAGTATGAACTTCTCAAGTCAAACATCCAAAGGTCTTTTAGTCTTGTGTTGTGGAAACATGCAACTTTTTTCATAAATAGGTTTTTTAGTCCTACTCTACATAACAAATCACCGTATGAACTTCTCTATAAGTGTCATCCATATCACAATGAGCTTAGAGTATTTGGTTGTTTGTACTTTGCCACTACCCTTATGAACCATCACACCATGTTGGATGCTAGAGGTAGAAAATTTATCTTTTCTAGTTTCAAATATGTATCTTTTTTATCTAACGTCTTTTATGAAAGCCATTTCTCATATTTGATGATGAGTAGTGTAGCTTTTGCCACTTATTTGCATTTTACCTCTTTCCTTTTTATAGGCAATCTGTTACTAACTGTGTGTGAGTTAGTTATTTCTGTTTTTAGCAAGTTGGTTATATCTTTGTATAAATGAGCTTTTAAGCTCATAATTCATTTAATGAAAGATAAGAAAGAAAGATTATACAAAATTCATTAAATGTCTCCCTTGTTTAAGAGTTGGACGAAAGAGAGGGAAATGTTTAGAAGGTTTCCCAGAACCTCTAAAACTATCTATATGCCTATTTTGATGATTCCCCAATTTTGGATTTTTTCTTGAGACAAACATGTTAAATACCTAAAGCCTTAAGTTAATATAATTACATTCTTGATAATTTTTTAATTAGATTTTTTAAAAGAGTGTAAAACAATGTTTTTGTATTATTTAACTATTATTCATCTTCCATCTAAATTTTACACTCCCAAACAAGGTAATAATTTAACTTGATTTGTCTTCTTTTCTCATTTCATTCCTTCCCTCCTTAGAAACCTAGATAGTCGAGTACTTATAGCATCATCAAAAACACCTCCACATGCAGCTGACCCTTCTTCCTTGTAATAGTACACCTGATTTTTGTAATAATGTTTCTTGCATTGTGTTTATAAATTTATTTTCATAGTAATAATCAATGTTGTGAGGATCGGATCGGGTAGTCCAATTGGTTTGACTGCTGATTGAACTTGAAAATAACTCTAATTTGCAATCTTAACCAAATGAGTAGGGATG
The DNA here is from genome assembly GCA_009771035.1 of Lupinus albus. Classification (NCBI taxonomy): domain Eukaryota; kingdom Viridiplantae; phylum Streptophyta; class Magnoliopsida; order Fabales; family Fabaceae; genus Lupinus; species Lupinus albus. The sequence goes on from CM020011.1 coordinate 6,978,880, forward strand.
ACAATGAAAACCCAACCTATGGGTACCCGCCCGAACGCAACCCAAAATTAACGCGGAAAACCCGATGTGATTGGATTTAGGTTTGGGTTTGGGTTTTACCCGGTTTCAATTTTCGGGTTCGGGTCTGGGTTTGGTATAGTTGATACCCTACTCCGAACCCACCCCAAACCCGATTAATATATATATAAATATAAAATTATTATATAAATACATTACCAAAAACAGACTTTTGCATTGGGTTTTCTTCCTTGCTGCACTCTTTTTGATTTCTTTCACAGTTTATGGCCTGAAAATGTTTTTCCAAGGTGAGGCCGAAGACATTACCATTTTTCATGATATTTTTCTAAAGGTTTTATGCAAATAATTTCCTGTGTCAATGAACATTATAACTCTTAACTCGTTTTATTTTGACAACTTGTATTTCTCTGTGTTGGTTTTATTGCAGCTAAAATTGAATATACACTCTCCATGCCACACAATCTACAAAAGAAAGAAACATAGCAGAAATTATTTTCAGGCGGGTTTTCGTCGGGTTCGGGTTACCGGAAACCCGACAGATTCGGGGATGACATCATTGTTTTCAACCTCGATTAATTCGGGTTCAGGTTTTGGATTTCGGGTTCGGGGTTGGGTAAAACCCAACCCCGACCCGTTGCCATTCCTACAAATGAGGGACTAAACCACTTTGAACTGGGAAAATTCTGGTACAACCATGTTAAGTCCAGTTAAACCGCAATAATATGGGTTGTTAACCAAACAATTCACTTAAAATTAAAGAAAATAGAATATTAATGTAATATTTTGTTTTATTCTAGTCCAAAATAAGATAGAGATATATTACTTCAATATAATTATACATAATTATTAATTATATAAAATTTTACATTAATATATAATTATATATTTATAAATAATTAAATTATATGATATCCTCCGGTCCGACCACACGATTTAACCGGTTAAACTACTTTAACCTAATAGAATACTTCTTATTTAAAGCTCAGCTTGAGTTTCATAATATTAGTAATATCTTCCACCTTCGGCTTAACACTACAAAATTTATTCTGTGAAAATGGGCTCTCTATTGTTATACTTAGCATAAAACTTTGTAATAATGTCAAAACAATATCAGGCTATGTAACCAAAAATAAAACAATGTCAGGCTTTAAACTTAATTTGCAATAAACAGAACCAAATATCTTCAGAAAACAAGGCTATGAAGGACTCCTAATAGAAACATGGCAAATTAACATGCATACCTTAATAATGTAAAACCATTTTCTGAATCTAGCTGGATAGAGTATGATGCAAGTCCCAAAATATCATATATCTGTATAAAGAACTGTTACTTTTTTTATAAATAAAAGTTAACTTCAATTCGGGATCTCACCAGCAAGATTTGAACTCATAACCTTATGAACTATAATCTATTTTTTACCAACTAAACCAACCGAAAAGTTTAGATGAGGATTTGGTACCAGCCTGATTTGTATAGGATTTGTGAAACAAATTTCATACTAAATAGCATTTTTTAATCAAAATACAGATCAAGCTCCAATGCAGGAGACCCCAACATTTCTAACTTGAATGCACATTGTTTGATAGCACTGAGACAAGGCTCAAATCATCTTATGCTCATATTATCCTGCTCAAGGTCCATATTTTTGAAGTAGCACAAGCATAAGGCACTGAAATTAAATCACGCACCATCTTACATTATGGGTGGATAATAAAGTAGATAATTAAATACTGTACCAAACATATCAATTACCATGGCTGTTAATCAGAAGATTCATCTTCAGAAGCAGGAATTCTCCGGAAGCGAGCTAAGGATCGATAATCTGGGTGCACGTTTTTATCTGGCATTTTCGATCTTTTTCGTCTAATTGAAAAACCACTTCCAGAAACTGAGTCGTATAAGTCCCCCATGTTCATTTCTTTCCTACTGTTAGCACTTTCATTCATAAATCTGCAAAACAATCCCCAAATACCATCCATCAGCAAACACTGGTCACCTCCAATTACATGTTTTTCACAAGATATTAAAGATGTATACAGTCTAAAGTAATTTTATAAGAACACATACTCATCTGGTTACTCGAGAATCCCGATTATTCCATTTCCTAAGGTTAGCAATGTATAGCGGTCAAAGACATTTTACTTTTTTTTCATCATGCCCGTTTATCGACTTTTATCCGTGGGGTGGGGGGGGGGGGGGGGTTGTCACTTTTTGAACCTCAGTGCAACGGTAAGGTTGTTTGCATTGTAACTTGAAGATTATGGGTTCAAATTCTAGAAACCTCCTCCTCACCTATGAGGGTAAGGCTGTATGTATCTACCCTCCCATAACCCACTAGGTGGGAGTAGTCCACCCTTAAACGTAACTTGTCACTTGATCAATGGCTAGTTAGGCTGGTACTAAATAATATTTAAAGCTAAAAGGTGGCATTAACTTTCCAGTCATAATATGACATCAAGAATAAAAAATACGGCCTAGTGCACGAGACTCTGTTAGAACTGGTAATCAAGAATGCAAAGAATGAAAGAATTGAGAAAGAAAATATGCTCAGAAATCAAGATGATTCTGAGTAGTATGTATTGTAATTGTTCAATATCCAAGAATGCACTACAAGTGTTTGAAAGAATAACCGAATGATCCCCAATGAATCAATTCCCTCCCTTACAACTGTTTTCTCCCAAAAATTACCCCTCTCCCTCCTAACTACTTCTATTTATACTAACTGCTTAACAGAATACCTAACGACAAGCCCGTTAGTGTATATTCATTTTATTGCGTCTAACATATACATTTTTGATAGGCAGTTTTGGTTTAATAACTCCCTGATCCCTATCAATACCCCCCTAAAAAATTCACCTTGTCCTCAAGGGGAAAATTAGGAAAACTTTCCTAAATTTTGGCTGCAGATTCCCACGTACTATCACACTCCGGCAACTGCTCCCATTGAACCAGCACTTCAATGTCACCTGCCTGATTTTCCCTCCACTGCAGAACCTCTGTTGGTTGAACTAACAACTCTAGTTCCTCATTTAACATGGGTGGCAACGGTTGAGGCTGTTGGTGCTGTTTTAGAGCACGCTTCAACAAGAAAACATGAAAAACAGGATGTATCTTCGTATGCTCAGGAAGATCTAACTTGTAAGCCACTTCCCCAATTTTGCTCAGAATTTGATACGGACCATAAAAATGGGATGCCAACTTCGCATAAGGCCGATTCGCTAGTGACTTCAACTTATAGGGTTGTATCTTCAAGTAAACCCAATCTCCCACTTCAAATTCCACCAATCTCCTATGCTTGTTAGCTTGAGCTCGCATCTGATCTTGAGCTTTAAGTAAATTCTGCTTGAGGTCACTTAGAATATCATTCCGATGCTGCAACATTTGATTTACTTCATCTACCTTGGATGGAATATCACATCCCTTAGCTAATGAAGGAGGATCTCGTCCATACAACGCCTTAAATGGAGACATCCCTGCTGAACTGTTATAATTGGTATTAAACCAATACTCTGCCCATGGCAACCAATCCACCCACTGTTTCAGCTTAGGCCCTACAAAACAACGAAGATACGTCTCTAGGCACCTATTTACCACCTCCGTCTGCCCATCGGTTTAAGGATGATAAGCGGTGCTCAATTTGAGTTTGGTACCTGTCATTCGGAACAACTCTCTCCAAAAATGGCTTAGAAAGATGGCATCTCGGTCTGAAACTATAGATGCCGGAAACCCATGTAGTTTCACCACCTCCCTCATGAAAAATGATGCCACTTTTTTTTTCTCAATGAAATGCCCATACTTGGTCAATCTATCCACCACCACAAATATAGTGTCCTTCCCCTTTGTTTTCGAAACCCTCCTATGAAGTCCATGGAGATATCGGTCCACACCTCCGTAGGTATGGGTAAAGGTTTAAGCAACCCACCCGGCGCCAAGGTCGAATACTTGTTCCTCTGACATATATCACATTCCTCCACATACCTCTTTATATCTCCTTTCATTCCTTCCCAAAAGAAGAAGCTTGATACCCTCTTGTATGTCCTGAAAAAACCTGAATGTCCCCCATCGGAGTATCATGACACTCGACCAATATTAGAGGAATTCGGTTGGAAAGACGAGACAACACCAATCTTCCCTTGTGCAACAATCTCCCTTTTGTGAATAGGAATCCCATATGGGAATTCGGGTCTACTATCAAATCTTGAATTACTTGCTGCCATTTAGGATCTTGCAGCAACCCTTGACACCACTCATCAACCTCATCCCCCATTATGATAGAAAGTGCTGAATACATGTCCTTCCTAAATATAGCATCAGCTACGAAATTTTCATTTCCCGGCTTATACTGGATTTCAAAATCTAGCCCAATCAACTTTACAACCCATTTAAATTGTTCCTCACTGAATAATCTTTGGTTGGTAAGAAACTTGAGACTTCTTTGATTCGTTCTAATGACAAAGTGACACCCCAAAAGGTAATGTCTCCATCGCTGGACTGCTTGAACTAAAGCCATCAATTCCCTTTCATATACCGACTTTTGCTGAGCTCGTGGAGACAACCCTTGACTCCAAAACGCTAATGGTCGACCCTCTTGCATCAGAACTGCTCCCAACCCCTTGCTTGATGCATCTTTCTCTATCACAAACTTCTTACTAAAGTCTGGCACTGCTAGTAAGGGCAATTCAGCCATGGCAGCCTTCAGGCGGTTGAAAGCGTCGGTCGCTTGTGTATTCCAGATAAACCCATCCTTCTTCAAAAGATCTGTTAATGGTTTAGCAATCTTACCATACCCACTAACAAAACGCCTATAATACCCTGTCAAGCCAAGAAATCCCCGCAACCCCTTAACATCTTTGGGAATCGGCCACGAACTCATGGAATCAATCTTGGAAGGATCAGCAGCCACTCCCCTTCCCGAAATCACATGTCCCAAATAAGTCAAAGAGGGTTGGCCAAAACTACACTTCTTTTTGTTCACCTTTAAAGAATTTCATTCCATTACCTCTAGTACTTGTTGTAAATGAGCCACATGGGATGCCAAGTCTTCACTATAGACTAATATATCATCAAAAAAACTAACACAAACCTTCTCAAGAATGGTTTTAAGATCTCATTCATAAGGGCTTGGAAAGTAGATGGGGCACTGGTGAGGCCAAAAGGCATCACTAGGAACTCATAATGCCCTTCGTGTGTTCGAAAAGCTGTCTTCTCAATGTCAGCCTCCTTCATCCTAATCGGATGATATCCGGATTTCAAATCCAGTTTTGTAAAGATGGTGGCCCCTCCTATTTCATCCAACAATTCTTCAATAATCGGAATAGGAAACTTATTGGGAATAGTAATTTTATTCAATGCCCGGTAATCTACACAGAACCTCCACCCTCCATCCTTCTTTCTTACCAAAATGATTGGACTCGAGTAAGGACTGATGTTATGCCTTATAACTCCAGCCTCCAACATCTCCCACACGCACCTTTCTATTTCTGACTTCTGGTAATGTGGATATCTGTACGGCCTAAGATTCGGTATTTCAGCCCCCTCTTTAAGATGAATGGCATGATCATGCTGCCTATTAGGAGGTAATCCTTGAAGATCCGAGAACAATTCATCAAATCTCCCGAGCAAATCCTTCATCACCCCAGGCAGAATGTCCTCCGACAGTCTGGCTTCCCTTCGGCTTCACACTGAAGAATCCAGCCCTCCCCTTCTTTTTTGAGGACTTGCATGAATGCCCTAAATGATACTTCTGTTTTGGTTAAGCTGGATCACCTACTATTTTGAATCGCTCCGCTCCTTTTTTCAAAGTGAGTTCCAACTTCCCAAAATCAGCCTTTATCTCCCCCAGGCTAGCCAACCAGTCAAGTCCCAACACTACATCCACCCCTCGCAACCCGAACAGGTAAAAATCCTGCACCACCTCCAAGTTTTGCATATGGATGAGTAATTCAGCGCACTTCCCTTCACACCTCACCTTGTGACCATCCCCAACCTCCACCACATAAGATGCAGTTTCAGCCACCTCTAATCCCAACCTTTTCACTAATTCTTGAGCAATGAAATTGTGGGAAGCTCCACAATCTATTAAAATAACAATATGTTGACCCTGTAGCAGCCACCCCCCACCTTCCAAGACCGGTTAGACGTGAACCCTACCATGGAAAAAAGCGAGAGTTGCAAAGAATTGTAATTTTCTACCTCCTGTACCTCCTGCACTCCATCCTCTTCGTCCCCTTCCTCCTCTAAAATAAGCATTCTTAACTGTCGATTTTTACAGCGGTGCTCCCTTGTATATGGCTCGTCACAACGAAAACATAAACCTTTTTCTCGTTTCTCTCTCATCTCTGCCCCCGTTAGATGCTTGAACTCTCCCCTTTGGTTAGGTTTGCTGTCCACTGTACGGTTAAACCCAGAACTGGCCACTGCACTGCCCACCGATGTATGCTCCGCCTTATTCTCCAACGGAATTTTAGTATCCACCGTAATAGTTCGAGTTGATGAATTATTTCGGTAAAAATTAGAATTTTTCATAAAACCGCCCGAATTAACCTTCTTGCTCAGCACCACATTCTTTTGCTCAATCATAATCGACTTTTGGATAACCTCAGACAAGGTTTGCAACTCATACAATCTCACCTCCACTTGAATCTCTTCCTTCAACCCATTCAAGAAAATTCCCTTGACAAATTCTTGGTCTATCTCCTTCAAGGCCCCGACGTACTTCTCGAACTCGTCCACATATTCCTCCACCGTTCCAATCTATTTGAGGGCTAACAATAGCTCAAACGGATTTTGAATCATGGACGGTTGGAACCTTCTCACCACTGCTACCTTAAAACTCTCCCAAGTTGGCGTCGGGTTACAACGCACCCACCATTGGTACCAGCTCAATGCTCTTCCTTCCAAAGCTATCATAGTGGCTTGTATCTTTTCTTCCTCAGAAACGTCCTTCAATACGAAGTAACGCTCCAGTTTGTGCGTCCACCCAAAAGCGTCATCACCGGCAAAAACAGGAATCTCCAATTTGCGCCAACGATCGCGCCCTCGTTCTCCCTGTTCCACACGATTACCCATCGTCTCATTGTTGTCCTCATTCTGGTTACCAGCGGACAGAATTCCCAACTTCTCTGCGATCACCGCTAGCAATTCTTCCGTTTTTCTGGTTCGGGCTTCATTCAATTCCAATCGAATTCTTAATTCTTTCCTCTCCTGTCGCAACTCCTCTCTTTCTTGATTCCAATCTTCTGAACTTCTTGCCATCCCCCTTGTCAGGACCATACGTAGCACAGCGAATGTGTGAGATTTTCAGGGCACCGGATCGGTGCTCTGATACCAGTGTTAGAACTGGTAATCAAGAATGCAAAGAATGAAAGAATTGAGAAATAAAATATGCTCAGAAATCAAGATGATTCTGAGTAGTATGTATTGTAATTGTTCAATATCCAAGAATGCACTACAAGTGTTTGAAAGAATAACCGAATGATCCCCAATGAATCAATTCCCTCCCTTACAACTGTTTTCTCCCAAAAATTACCCCTCCCCCTCCTAACTACTTCTATTTATACTAACTGCTTAACAGAATACCTAATGACAAGCCCATTAGTGTATATTCATTTTATTGCGTCTAACATATACATTTTTGATAGGCAGTTTCGGTTTAATAACTCCCCGATCCCTATCAGACTCCCACTTAGTAGGGTATGGGGAATGTGAAATCAAGAATGATGGATATAAATTAAACACAGATATATATGATAAGAAATGAGAATCAATTTGTCAATTGTATCATCCCTTAAGATGACATCTATTCTTATTGGTGTGAACTTTCATGCTAAAGTGTTCTACTTCCATTGAAATTATAAATGGGACAATTAGTATTTTCAATTTCACGGTGGGAATACTTTTGATCAAATCATTCTAGGAAACCAAAAAATAAGAGACAAGCCACACAAAATTGAATTCACAAGAATATATGTTTAGTCAAATTGTTGTAAAACTATAACCACCAATTCAAATATATACTGACCAGATTTACGTGAAAAGGGAAAATAACTATACATGTATTTTGATAAAGATTACTTGCAATCAAGAAAAGCCATACCGTTCTCGAATAATTTTAAAAGCTTCTTTTGTAGCATACGGAAGCCCAGTCTTTGGATCACGATACCTACATTAACCAGATAAAATTGCTTGAAATTATGTGGGATATAATGGGTATAGAGTGAGGAAAAAATTTATATAGTGGGTCTCAGTGCAATGGTAAAGTTGTTTGTCTTGTGACCTGAAGATCATAGGTTAAAATCCTAAAAACAACCTCATCGATATGAGTATAAGGCTGCATAAATCTCTTTTTTCACATAAAAGAAGAGATTCTTTTGATAAGCAAAGAAATGTTATTAGAAAGAAGGGAGAAAATTTCAAGATAAGAAATCCTTCTAGACAAAAAAAGAAACACCTAGAACCTAATCAAAAGGAACATGCAACAAAGCATCTCAATCTCTCAGCATATCTTCCATACTAACCCCAATAAAAGAAGAGATTTTGTTAGAGATAGAAAATGGAATGAATACAACCAAGAGGGAGGACAACCTATCCTCATAAATAAGAAAACAAAGGAGTAAAGAGAAAGAAACGAAAAGAGAACAGAGGCGTAGAAGGAAAGAAAACGAAAACAGGAGTACAGAGGCAAAATTTTCAATCTATCATGCTAATTAATCTAGGTAAACATCTCTCAAAAGATAAAGCACTTAAATATGAGACTAAGATCTAAAACCACATGCATATTAGATGTAGTCGACAAAAAACAATTATCAAACAGTTCACCATTCCACAAGTCTCTCTCATCCAACCAGGATGGTGCAGCATAAAGCAGTAACAACCAAACTAGTTAGCACTTACTTGGCAGGCAAACCAGTAATTGCGCAAACTGATTTTTCTGGGTCTGAAAAGAAATATAAATAAAATCATATAAGTAAAAGACACTTGTAAAATAATGTTATTTTGAGATAAATTTAGCTTGATAATTAGAAGGATAAAATACGTACTTAATTGATGTTGTTTTCTTCACTTGACAGTCCAATGGAGAAACAAACCAATCAGAAAATCATAGGAAAGCAATTCTTTATCTATTTATTTAAGTTATTGTGTATATTTCAGGACTTCTAATTATCATTTGGTAAAGGAAATAAAACCACACATATATGCAAATATTAGTCAATCTTCCTCGATAATGCTTTTTTCAAAGGAATCAGGGAACTCTTGGTATGTCGAATTTATACAAAAACTGAGCTTTATTCCTAGTAAGTGACGTCACCTACATGAATTCTACCTTCCCATTGTTCTCCAGATCATATTCACAAACTTGGGTACCTTCTATACTTCTTGATAGCCTTAAGTTTCGTCATGCCTTTTTTTGGATCTCCCCTTTCCCAATTTCCAAAGGGAAATCATCATTAGTTTCACATGATACCGAGGTCAGTAGAGGTCATCCATCCCCTCACATGCCCAAACTATCTTTAACGATTGTCTATCATTTTAAGTATATACGAGCCACTCCAACTCCCTCCTTAATGGATTCATTGCTAATCCTATCCCTCTTTGCCCGCTAAATTCTCATTCCTGTGACCTTCATCATTCACCGCTAAATTCTCATTCCTGTGACCTTCATCATTAGCTCATATAGCAGTTTGTGGCCCATATTCTGATCCATACAACATTGTGGGTCTATCTTCGGTTTACTAAAGCTTCCATTTTTAAGTTAAGGCATTGTTTTACTCTATCCATCCCATTCAGATCTATGCGTGAAATCAATCATTAGTAATCCCTCTGCACTTTTATAGGATACACCATAATTATCTAAATCACCCAGTTTTGGGTACTTCATCTTCAATTCTAATACTATCGTCATTACTCCTTAGTTGAATGAAATTAAATTCCATATATATTGACTTCATGCTGCTCAATTGAAATCCCTTGGTTTCCTTTGTGTGCAATTCCATCTTAACATTTGATTTCTCATTAGTCTAATTCAGCAAACTAAAGAACTCGGTATTAACAATCTGGGTAGTCGATCGCACGTGTTAGTGGAGGTTGCAGAGGTTTCTATCCCTCCCCACGACGGAATGGCACATAGCGGTGCAGCTGGCCGTCGCGCCCGTCGCAAGTTTAGTTGCAGCAGAGGCGTCGGCCAGAACCCACTGCAGAACCCATTTCAGGATGAAGAACCCTAATTTTAATAAGAAATATCATTTTTGCCCTTACTTTTTATTATATGGCATTGATTTTTATTAGAGAACTCGAATTAATTGCATATTTTTTAGTTTGAATTAGTCACATGCAGAATTGTTAGCTTCCATGTGAAGTAACTGCTTAAGGCAATTACAGGTTTAGAGTTTGTTAGAGTTGGTAACTGATTTAGTTACTTCACCTAGCTTCTGTTTTAGGCCTTTCCCTATGCTATATAAAGGGCTTTGATTCTTCTTTGTAAATCAATGAATTCAATACAACTTCAGTTTGCATTTCTCTAGTTCTTTTCTCTTTCTTTTATACCTTTTACATGGTATCAGTTGCATCAATGGCCACTGCCACTGATTCTGCCTCTCCTCTAACAGCCCTCTCTCCTTCACCCTCTCTACCTATTCCATCCTCTAAAGTCAGTGAGAAAAACTATCTCACTTGGAGTCAAGTCATGATCGTTATCCTCAAATTCAATAGGGCTATACCTTTCATTCAACCCACTGAAATTCCACCCAGATTCCTCTCTGAATCAGACAGAGAGCATCAACTACCTAATCCATCTTTCCTCAGCTGGGAAAAACAAGATCAGACCATATTTTCTTGGATTCTTAACTTCATCTTTGAATCCTTGCATACCAGAGTTCTTGGATGCACTTCCTCTTGCTAACTATGGGAAAAACTTCTCACTTTCTGCAACGCTCACACAAAAGTCAGAAGCAGGCAATTAAGAGCTCAACTACGCACCATTTCCCAAGGCTCAAACACCATTTCAGATTATTTCTCTAAAATCAAAGTCATCACTGATTCTCTTGCCTCTATAGGCACTCCAATATCCACAGCTGAACATGTATATTGCATTCATGATGGCTTGGGAGAAGAATTTCAATCTGTCATAACTACCATTGAAAGCCAGATTGAACCCCCTTCCATCAATGACCTTGAACAATTTCTCCTAACTTTTGAATCAAGACTCATCAGAACAGACACGAGGCTGTTTCTGATGCTTTATCAGCCAACATAGCAATTGTTCCACCTTCTAATCAATCCCCAGATTCTGTGACCAATCCTAGGCATTTCTCCCCACAATCTTGGCCATCCAAATCACCTCCTACCAACAACAGATTTGAATCCATGCCCTCTTCCTTCAATGATAGATCAAGAGGCAACAGGTTCAACAGAAGAGGTGGGAAATTCCCAAGGGGTGGCAGATCTTCAGCAAGCCCAGGAAGCAGTTTTTTCTGCACATACTGCAACAGACCAGGGCATGACCTTCAATGCTGCTATTTTGCCCAATACAACACACCTAATCCCTACCTATCTTACCCATTTCCTTACCCACCATCATACTTTACCACTAACCCTTCTAATCATTCCTTTCCTAGAGGTGCAAGACCTGATCTTAACCCCTCAAAATCAACTAACACATACCCTACATACAATTCCTACCCTTCCCCAGCCCCATATTACCCCTACTACACACCCACCATGCCTACCCCAAACCACATTACCCACCACCTCAACCAGGTGGCCCTCAACATCAATCTCTTCTTGGTACTTCTCCCTATGCTATGCATGTCACTACTGGAGACTCAGAGTCCAAACAATCACTATGGTATCCAGATTCAGGGGCAACCAACCATATCACCTCTTACCCTGCTCTTGTCCACAACCCTGATGAGCAGTTTAGGCCTTTCCCTATGCTATATAAAGGGCTTTGTTTCTTCTTTGTAAATCAATGAATTCAATACAATTTCAGTTTACATTTCTCCAATTTTCTCTAGTTCTTTTCTCTTTCTTTTATACCTTTTACAGTTTTTTAGTTTTTTTTATAAAACACTTCTCTCTCTTAATTTCCTTTTAAAAAGACATGTGAATACTAACCTAAAAAAAAGACATGTGACTCACTTCCTTCCTTCTTCTCCTTCCCTTCTTCTCCTTCCCTTCTTCTCTTTCCCTTCTACTCCTCCCTTCTTCTCTTACCTTCTTCTCCTCCCTTCTCCCCTTCCCTTCTTCTCCTCCCCTCTCCCCCTTCCCCCTGCCCTCTGCCCCTTCCCTTCCTTCTGTGAATTTCTTTTTGTTTTCCCTCTTTACATGTTCAACACTTTCCGATTTTAATGTATTACTTATATTTTTTTGTTTTCCTTGTATTTCCCCCTTCCCTTCCTTTTGTGAGTTTCTTTTTGTTGTCAAAACTTAAAGAGTGTGAATTACTTATATTTTTAATGTTTTTTGGTGTATAACATATAATTTTGTGTATTTTAAGTTTTACTTTGTGTACTTATATGTTTAGGATATAAATTACTTATATTTTTCCCTTAGTTGTAGCGGTTATCCCGCTACCCACTATAGTGTTTTTGGGTTCGACCACTGCGCTTCACTATCTACAATTGACTACCTAGTTAACAATGGTCTTGGTCAGCGATCATGAGCAAAATGTTGGTCAATATACTTTGCATTTAGTGGAAGGTTGTGAATGGTGGATGAACCTAGAAAACTGTGTATAAATAATCACTAGCTCTACAATAATCAGTTGCTATCAGTTGCTACTACCATTTTGTGCATGGAGTGACAAAGCAAGAAGTTAGAAAGGCAAGGAAGTGAAGGATAAGAGTGAGTGCATGTGAGGTTTCCATGCAACTGTAGCCTTGATGGTTATCTTTTACAAAGAGTGTTAATAATTTCTATAAATAAAAGGAGAGTATTAATAGTAGAAATAAAGTTTAATTTGCACGCACTACTTAGTACTCACTCCTTACTTAAAACACAAAGTATATCATCAGCCAAAAAGCAAGCACCAAGGCCATTCATCTTGAATATGTCCCTTGAGGTTATCCATTACAATAACAAAAAGCATGTGTTTAAAGTCAAACCTTGGTGAAAGCCATATTCTGTGACTAATAAGTGAATTAATCTAATCAGGAAAAGGTGAACTATCAGGCCAAAGAAATGTACTATGAAAAGCAATGCTACAGCAATATCTTTGGGAATTGAATTTAATTATTTTAATTGTTACAGAATTCATGGATCAAGAATCAGAACATATGATACTTTTCAACATAAAAATGCAATGAATTGTCAATCTCACTTAAACTAGTAATGGCAGCATGAGAGACTCACATTGTACAGATGTTGTTGCAATATCTGAGTGGAATGATGCCCCCCTAGTGAACTCTAAATACGAACAACCTGGGAAAATTAACTAGTATAAGTACACTGAAAACTATCACCATTACCAAAACCAATGCATATAAAATGAAGTGTCCAAGAATAATATCATTATGCTTGTAAAATGTTTTACCATCTTTTGAAATGTATCTTATCTGTGGACCATTATAGACAGTTTTATGCACAATTGCTCTCCTTTTAACTTCTTCCTCTCTGGCTAAAACGCGCTCCAAATTCCGTAAGTTCATAATTTCTGCAACATCATAATTATAAATGAATTTTGAAGGGTCTTTATAAGTTCAAACACAGAAAATAAACAATCAGCAGGTGTCAAGTGTTAAAATCTTGACCTGTTTGAGCAGCTTCTAAAAGCATCTCCTCTTGGGTCATTCTCTTCTCCTCACCTTCCTTTTTTCTTTTAATTGGCTGGGAGAAAAAATATATTTTATGACCATGACAAAAGAGGGTAAACATGAATAATGGAAATAACCCCTTATCACAAAACCCAAGCTTCACTTCACTGCCTTAGTGTCCAAGATTACAAGTACTAATAGTAATACAAAATTTTATCATAGAATTGCTAAACAATTGAGGATAACTTACCAAAATTACAACTCAGAACAATGAAACTTGTCATAGTAGATATAAATAAAATTACTTTGGCTCAAAGTCAACAACAAAGCTTAGTCTCACTAGCCCTTCAGGATAACCCCCATGAAAACCTTCATATCTTCTAGTGCCTCTTCCTACACATCCATTAGATCCCCTCATAAGAAAACCTTTTCTCCTAAAGGTATCCCCTGGACTACACTTTCTAAAACTTTATTTTGTGATGTTCCTCTTGCCCTACCTAGGGTGCATAAGCACATACTTTCCAAAGGTGTTTTTCTGGGCTACAAACTTTAGGGCTATAATTCTATCTCCTATTCTTTTTACATCTACCACATACTTCTTCCATTCCTTATCTACAATTATTCCCACCCAATTTCTTGATCTTGTCTTACCAGTGTACCATAGCTTAAAACTTGAAGAATTTAATTCACCAACCCACTTAGTTTCTTGCATGAACATAAAATCAACCATCCTCCTAATCATTGTGTCTACTATTTCTATCGTTTTACCTGTAAGAGTGCCTATATTCCATGTTCCAATTCATATCTTAGATTGGTGTGAACTAGTTTCTTTACCTGCAATCGTTCATACAAATGTGGGAATCTTTTCTTATTTTTCACTACATCTAGGTGGTGGTGCAAGTACAACAGCCCTTGCTCAATTGTCATTGTATTAACATTACCACATCGTTGATCCGTATCATTAAGTTTCAACAAAGTTTACATTGGCTATCGTGTGCTTAACACAACCTTGACATTTATTCCAGACTTAGGACCAACTATGTATAACATCAAGCACACATAAGCAAGTAGAGTTGACAAAAGAGGAGACATTTCAACAATAAAAGCATGTTCCCACCAGATGGAGTTGACTACATGGACTAGAGAACATCATTTTGTGCTGTCATAAAAGAAGTCTTGATAATAGACATTCATATCTAAGTCCTTTGTAAAGGTTACAAGCAGGGAGACATTGACAAAATACAAACAAATAGAACTAAGCAGTGCTGACCTTCATCGTCGCTTGCAAGGCAGCACGTATGGCATCTCTCTCCGCTTGTCGAACAATCACCGAAGTTCTTGTAGACTTCCTCACTATTCTTTCTTCTGTATCATCTGGAACGTCCTGCTGTTCCTCACCAGTTGGTTGTTTACCCTCCTTGGGAGAACTCTCCAATTTAGATAAAACTTTCTTCTTTTTCTTCTTCGCCAATGTCTTTCCAGGAAATATTAGTCTCTTCTTTTTTGGTAACCTGCAAAACAACAACAACAAAATAAACCCTGAAATTTCAAATATATTGGTAAAAACATTTAGAGTAAATATCCAAGTTCGTCTCCACAAAGAAGACATCCCCCAATTTAGTATTGAGAAATGAAAAATATCAACTTGATCTATAAGGATTTCAAATGACAGTCAAAACCCATGGAATTTGTCCCGGAAAGGAGTAAAATGACCAACATTTGAGATACTCAGAACCCAGTTGAGAATTTTTGTAGTTTACATTTCTCAGTGATTATTAATTGACACATTTTTACCCTGAAGGGCAAATTTGGGTATTCAACTAAAAATATTTACGAATTGTGTAGAAAAGTACAAAAGTAACCTACCTTTCATCAGCATCATTTTGAGGTTCTTCATCAGCTTCAGGTTCCTAAGTACAGCAATTGCAATGACATAGCATTATGAATTAGTAGACAAGATGTTAGGTGCTAATGTTCACTTCAATCCATACATTATCATACTTCACACCATTTTTAAGTACAAACTCGCTGTTAATCACATGTATTAGATGATTAACTGTTAACTGTCATCATTAAACAACCCTTTAACCATCTAATTAACGTATAGACCACGAATTTATACACCAACAAGGTATTGGTCTAGCGGTTAAGGCCCCGCTAGATCTCAGGATGACCAGAAGGTCAGGGTTCAATTCCTGAGAGTGACAGTTATTGGGAGGGGTAGTCACGCACGCCGAAAGGGCCTTACCTAAAATGGTGAGGGATACCATGGTAATACAAACAGTAATAAAATGTCAAGGACGAGATAATAAAAATAATAACAGAATGATTCATAAACCTAATCAGATTGAAACGGAAAAAAGTGTAATAACTGACATCTTGATCGAAATCACTGTCGAATTCGTCAGCAACCTCGCCCTCCTCTTCGTAGTTATCATCATTCTCGTCTTCTTTGAGAGCGTCTTGGTTCCAAAACAAATCGTCCTCTTGGGCTTCGTCATCGAGGAGTTTGGTTAAGCGTTTGCCTCTGGTGCTTCGTGATTTGCGGTCCAAGAGCACCAATGGTGTTGATGATGAACCTTCTTCTTTCATTGTTGAGCTCTCCATGTTGTTGATCATGCCTTGCCTCGCCCCAAAGGATTTAATATAACCTGCCCCAATTTGAATGTGTGATTGTTGACACTAAAAGCATTATCTTCCCTAATGACTTGTTTGGTTTGAGAGAATAGAGTGGGAGGGAATGTGACTGTAAAATTTACAAATTGGGGGTAGATTCATTTTTTTTATTAGGTAGTCTAGTTCTAGTAACTTTTTAAAATATTATCGGAGTAATGTTTTTACTGAATTTATGTTTGTCATCGATCAATTTAATTTTTATTAATTTCCCCATAATAAGACTCGTCTTAGTCATGTATGAGTCATTTTTTATACTTTCACTCATATGGAGTCATTTTTTATACTTTCACTCATATGGACTCGTGTATGCAATGCACGAGTTCATTTAAATTTTTTCCACTAAAAGTGAGTTGTGGATGAAGTTCACGAGATCCACAAAAATCGCGAATAGAATGCACGACTATCATGATTCTTGGATGGAGTGCACGATTTTCTTAAGTGGTGGATAAGGTTCATGAGTATTATGTGTAGAAGTGTCAAAATGGGAGGGCCAAACCGGGTCGGCCTCCCAAAGCTCGGAAATTTATAGGATTTGGGTATCATATTATATATTTTTTGTTGAATTCGGGCTCTTTAGCCCTGCCCGACCGGACTATATTAAAATCGGCTTTGGGCAGGCTTACCCAGTGGGTTTGGGCGGGGCTTACCCGGCGGGTTTGGGATACCCGTTTTTTTTTATTTTTTTATTTTTTAGAGACTTTTGACTTGATAATCATCTTTGTGTGAAAATTATGTTACAAAATAACTTATAATAAAAAGTTGAGAATAAATATTGTGATTTAAGTTACAATAATTTTATGAACTTAAAAATTATCATATTTTTCTTATTTTACATAATATCATTTTAAGCATAATGATCAAATCAAATGAGAATATATTAAACCATATAAATCTCACTTTTCCTTTCTTAATTGTTTATTTAATTAGATTTAACTTCTACAACAAAAACATAATAAAGAAAATAATTTTTAAAAAAAAATAAAAGACAACGTAAATATTTACAATAGAGAATTTCACACAATCAAATTTAACATAATAATTTATAATGAAAGTGTTGATAAAGAGAATACAAAAGATCTTCAAACATAAATTAAAACATAATAATTATATATTACAATGGTGGATATACTTTGACATATAAAGTTCATTATGAAGTTGAGTTTATACTACTATTACTATAAACCATTATGATACTATTTTTTATAGTGTCCAAAGATTTATATGTTAAAATGAAGTTACAAATTATATTTTGCCAGGGAGTGCGAGTTCAATAAAAATGAGAGGTTTAATAAATGGGTTGTGTTAAAATTTATATACGTGATCACGTCATAACTCAAACGCAAGAGATTATATTTATAAGTTTGGTTGCATTTGACATAATAAGTATGTTAAAAAGTTATACATTATTATCATATGATATATATATATATATATATATATATATATATATATATATATTAAGTAGATTAAATATGTTAAAATTTAAATAATTTTATGAGTAAATTACACTAACACCCCCTGAGTTTTAGTGAAATTACACAAATCACCCCTCCATTTTTTGTCCTTATACGAACCACCCCTAATTTTGTACATATGTTACACTGACTACCCCTGCGCAATATAAAAGTGTAATATTTTAAACAAAAAAGGTGTGGCGTGTGTAATTAAGTTAAATAAATATTGTATATTGTGTAGACAAATTCAAATAATATGAGAGTCGATGTGTCTTCATTATTTGGCTCGTTACAAAATATTATAAGAGTTATTTAAACATATCTTTAGAATTAGTAATGTATTTTGTAATGAGACAAAAATAATAAAGAAACATTGATTTTTGTACTATTTGAAATATTACACAATATATAATATATTTTTTAAATTAATTACACTCACCACACATTCTTTGTTTAAAATATTACACTTTTATAACATGCAGGAGTAGTTAGTCTAATATATACACAAAACTAGGGGTGATTCGTGTAGGAGGTAGGGGTGGTTCGTGTAAGGACAATAAAGGGAGAGGTGGTTTGTGTAATTTCACTAAAACTCAGGGGGTGTGAGTGTAATTTACTCTAATTTTATTGTAGTATTATGCGGGCCGACACACCACAACCCGCAACCCGCTTAGGGTAGGCTTGGGTTACAATTTGCTATGCATAATTTATATCCGAACTTTTTAGCCCGACCCGAGTTAGCGCGAGATGTGGGCTAGCATGTAAGGACCCAATTTCTACCCTTGAAATTTTTTCTTTTTTTTAATCCATTCATACATACATTCATCATTGTACTTTGATCACTCATTAATCATTTCACCAACTCTTTTAACATGCCATATTACAACACATTTTCATAAGGCAGAAAAACATAATTCATTCAAATAATTCCCCATGGGTACTAGGAACCCAAAAGTATAGTTCTCCAAAAATAGCATTACACATGGTTACAAGTATCCAAATAAATAATAACCATAGTTACAATCATTCGAATCCGCAAGTAGTCACTTATGATGCAAAAAGTGTAAATAAAGGAATCCAGATTTAAAAGCTCCTAAAGCTCCAAGTCAAGCATCCTTAATTTATCCAATTACCTGCAATGGGATTATCATAAACGATACATGGAAACACAAAGGAGTAAGTCTTAAATTCAACTAAATTCAAATTCCATGGTTTCTCACATTTTGAGAAGAGATCCCATACACCCAAAACAAGTTTGAAAGGGAGAATGAGAGTTAGAATCAAGAGATTTACCTCTTATCAAGCTTCTAGAAGATTCCCACGAGTCATTGCTCTCAAAATCACCTCCTTAACTCTTATCTCTCAAGTTCTAACCCTAAGAGTGATTGAGGGTTTCTATTTTAAAGTGAAATCGTCGGGTTCTCGCTCAAGCGAGAAAATCCCGCCATTTTAAAAATTCAGATCTGATGCTCTCACCCAAGCGAGGGATTCTAGCTCAAGTGTGGATCCTTCAGTACCAAATCCCTCTCCCTCGCCCAGGTGAGAATCCCAGGAAATACTGGGAGCAGATACTGGGCCTCTCGCTTGGGTGAGGCCCTCTCGCTCAAGCGGGAAACACCCAGTATACTCCAGGATTTCACTACACTTAGGCCATTAAACTTAGGGTGTCACAATCCTTCCCCCTAAAAGAAATTTCATCCCCGAAATTTTATTAGGTCACTCTCAGGAAGATTCTATCATCACCTCGACACTAAGCATAGGATATACTCGACCAAACTCCTACCCGATCATCTAATCAATTAAGATTACTTAGACGACAAACAAGGGTACACACCATTAAACAGTGATACCATAAGGTCAATCCATGGACTAACCCATCAAAGTCCAATTACTAAGATCCCAATCTCGAACAACTCGAATAACTAAGAGAACCAAAATCGTAACCAGAATAAAGATTCTCCAGCATTCAGCAAAAACAATAGATCTCTCTAACCTATCAAGCTAACAATCGTTCAATACGATCATCACACTAACACTTCCGAAATCAGGGGGAAGGGAAACTCCTTACCCATCAATTACCACAATGCATATTTTAACTTCCAACATGCAATAGCTAGTTCAACCTCCACTCAAATGATATAACATCAATTCATTCCACACATGAAACATAACCATAATTTGCTCAAAGTTTACCTTAGCATTTCAAACATCGTATACACTACCACATAGAAACAAGGTAGTCATTCAACAAAAGCATCTAAACAAATAATACTTTTAGAGTCTCTTTCTATATACGCAATCAAACTATCCAGTAATTATCCGTTTACATCAAATGTTTTTTTACCTCCATACAATACATGTAACAGGGAATTACTAATTCCTAGCCTCAGTTGGACACACAAAACCATTGATTCACCCAAAATCAGATATTTCGTTGCTAATGATAAGTGCAAATTTACCCACGTCCAGGTCTGTCATCAAATTCGGATTTTATGCTCAAAAAAGAAGTTACTGGCATAATGAAAATTTATCACTTCACTTCAATATGCCTACTCACTTTCATACTAATTCTCTTTTGACTGTCAATTTAATCACTTCAAAATAATAGTCCACCTCAAGGTTCAACGCTTATGCAACACCATTCATCACAATGACTTTCAAGCATTTTGATCAACCTCAATTACTACTTTGAACAGTAAGTTATTTACTTCTTAGCATAAGCATACAACAAATGCAACAAAAAAGGTTAACCTTTAGCGACTCATACAAGTACGAATACCAGACTTAGTCTCTCAAAAACACACTAGACACCTTCCTTTACGTTTTCCCTTTGTTAGTATAATATTTCTGAAACCAATACTTCGTGATTAACAACATTCCATAAAACATATCCATTTACATGTTCATATGAATCCTTTAAAATACTCTTCAAGCTATTACCAAAATAGTTAACATCTATTTCTAGAATTCACGCATCAAGGGACCATTTACCAGGCATTAGCAATTAATCTCGAAGAGATATTTCACCATGGTCATACAAAACATGTTGCACACAAATTCCTCATTTCATTCAACTTTTTAACTTTGATGCATTACAAGATACTCATGTGCAGGACTAAATCAAGGTGTGCATGTTGATCCCCAGGCAAACAATCAAATACATGCTAGTGAACACTTACAAAGTAAAACTGTATGGTTACATGTCACTTAATACAATGTTGATATTTAGTCACCAAGTCTAATAACCGGTTAATCATTACATCATGCATATTCGTTTTGATCTTGAGGAATGACAAGATAACTATCAACACATTTCAAATAGGAACATGTAGGAAAACACATAGCATGACATACGACTTTCCATGTTATAGATTATTCTACTTTTAACAAGGACTAACATTCATTTCATTATCAAAAGTCATCCGTAGAATAAAAATCCACTTTTCAAGACAAAAGATATAGTTCTTTCAAAGTCTTATCCTCTCCATATGCTAACAAGTTTCTCAATACCCTCTAGTGACGTCAACAGAACAAACACTGATCCTCATTTCCTTGAGGGGAGTTCTGACTCCCTTAGCCGGCACTGGCTCCATACAACTAGTCTGGTCAGAAATCTCACATAGATCTCTAAACACCACTGTTTTATCAGCACAATTTAGCATAACATGATTTGCTGACAACCATCCAATTCCCAGAATTAAATCTAACTGGGACAGTGGTAAACAGATTAAATTCACGGTAAATGTTCTACCATTTACCACCACCGGACATTTAGACAAAAACGTCGACATCACCATCGGTACTAGTTGGGGTGGATACGACCAACTCGAAAGGCAACGACTCCGTTTGAAATTTTTAGTCTGTCTACACATTCAACAGATACAAAGGAGTGTGTCGCTCCTGAATCACACAACACAAAAAGAGGAATATCTGCCACCATACCTTTACCTTGGATCAAACCGTAAACATCGGACGTCTCCGCGCCACTCATGGTGAACACTCTGCCTGTTGTCCTAGGCCTCTCAGCCTTCACAACATTTACACCCCGATTCAACTTCGGACAAAACTTCTTTAT
Organism: Lupinus albus; assembly: GCA_009771035.1. Lineage (NCBI taxonomy): Eukaryota > Viridiplantae > Streptophyta > Magnoliopsida > Fabales > Fabaceae > Lupinus > Lupinus albus. Next base: position 7,000,852 of record CM020011.1, read on the forward strand.
ATGCCCCGGCTCCTTGCAGTGAAAGCAACCATTTCTAGTGCCGGGACAAATAGTCCTTATGTGTCTCCTCCCACACTTACTACACAAATGATAGGAGTCGGGCTGGAATCCTCCAATAGTAGGTTTCGACCCTTGGTAGCCACGGTTACGATGGCCGTTAGGGGAAGCATAAGGTCGTCGGTCATCCTCCACTTTATTTTTACCTCTCCCTTGCATATGGTTGCGTTGAGGTTCATAGTTCTAGGGAGGAATTGATTAGGGTGTCGCCACCTCATCCGCCTTCACGTCATCCTTATACATCTTGCACTTGTTTACCAAAGTAGCAAAATCAACAATCTCTTTATGCCCGAACATTCTTTTCAGCTTGGGCCTTAAACCCGATTCAAATTTAGAGCACTTGGACCGCCCGTCCACTTCCAACTCAGAGTAGGGACAAAATCGGGCCAATTCTTCGAACTTAGCCGCATATTCTCCCATAGACATGTCACCCTGTTCCAATCTCAGAAATTCCATCTCCTTCTTCCTTTTTAGATCAGCAGGAAAATATTTTTGAACGAACTTCTCCTTGAAGGTACCCCAAACAATCACTTGGCCCTCCGTTTCCATTTGGCGCCGAGTAAACTCCCACCAAGTTTCTGCTTCTTTCACTAGCATGTAAGAAGCATAGGTCACCTTCTGAACATCATTACAACCCATGGCTCGGAATATTCGTTCCAAGTCTTGAATCCACTCGTTCGAAGCATCAGGAAGGAACTAAAGATTGCGAGCTAGGATTCTGCTTACAAAACTCATTCAATCCTCGGTACTCGGCCAACCCGGAAGGAACTAAAGGTTGCGAGCTAGGACTTGGTGCAGTGTTCAGGTTCAGTCTATGCAAGTTCTCATTCACTTGTTGTAGTGCAGCCACCATCCGAGCCAACAGATCATTCGGAACATTCTGACTCGTTCCTCTCCCTCTTCCAGCCATTTCTTAACCTGCACTCATTGGTGGTTAGCACACAATTCCAACTCACATAATTTAGGTTATCACATAGTCTCATAGCACATTTCATGTCACTAAACCAAGGCAACATGATTTAAACAGTCAATTCACATAATTTTCAACTAGTTAAATCACAAACATGTTGCAAAGAAGTAAGAAAGGCCATACCTTAGGCCGCATAATTAACTATGCTCTAATACCATATTGTAAGGACCCAATTTCTACCCTTGAAATTTTTTCCTTTATTTTAATCCATTCATACATACATTCATCATTGTACTTTGATCACTCATTAATCATTTCACCAACTCTTTTAACATGCCATATTACAACACATTTTCATAAGGCAGAAAAACATAATTCATTCAAATAATTCCTCATGGGTACTAGGAACCCAAAAGTATAGTTCTCTAAAAATAGCATTACACATGGTTACAAGTATCAAAATAAATAATAACCATAGTTACAATCATTCGAATCTGCAAGTAGTCACTTATGATGCAAAAAGTGTAAATAAAGGAATCCAAATTTAAAAGTTCCTAAAGCTCCAAGTCAAACATCCTTAATTTATCCAATTACCCGCAATGGGATTATCATAAACAATACATGGAAACACAAAGGAGTAAGTCTTAAATTCAACTAAATTCAAATTATAATCCACATTAAATAAGGTTAGATAAACAGTTATGTCGTGACATATAAATAATACTTCGGCATATATATTCCTCCTTGTTATCTTCATCATTCTGCATTTTACTCGAACTCATCGATATCCATTCTTCATATCCATACAAAATTTCATCCTTTCTTTTCATATTTATCTATCCCATGTATGTTTATCTTAAACTGTTTATCTTACCACATGGATCAAGTCAGACATTGCTACGAATAGCCAATACCACGAGGGCAAGTCATACATTGCTACGAATAGCCAATACCACGGGGGCAAGTCATACATTGCTACGAATAGCCATTACCATGAAAGTAACTCATACATTGCTACGAATAGCCATTACCACAAGGTAACTCATACATTGCTACGAATAGCCATTACCACAAGGTAACTCATACATTGCTACGAATAGTCGTTACCACAAGGTAACTCATACATCGCTACGAATAGCCGTTACCACAAGGTAACTCATACATCTCTACGAATAGCCGTTACCACAAGGTAACTCATACATTGCTCAACCTCTTACGAGAGCTAAAAGTAGGTTTTTCTTTCCATTACTTCGCAACCCATACATAATCAGAAAATCTAAGCATTTTCTATCATTATATACAATTTAAACACTTCTCCTTACCTTGGTGAGTGTTGAGGTCGGTTTTGAGTAACTTTACAAGTTTCCTTCGCTACCTCCTCCAACCTTAGGATCTTTCCTCATCCCCACCAAACAATAACAAAAGTCAGTGATTCATTCTCAATAATATACACAACTCATATTATATTTGCAACCGTATATAATATTCACATATTTCTAATATTTCCAAAACTACTTTCATTAGAAGTTTCCAAACATTAAAACATGCACATTCATCTTCTATTTTACATTAGAACACATACTCATCTTCTACATCTAACATTTCACCAATTCTTCTCTTTAACCACATTTTCATTTTAGGGTTTTGGGGTTTTCATGAATCAACCACAAACCTTCTCTATTCTATGAATACCAACTCTAAAACAAGAGTTTACAACAGAAAAACTACATAAAACGAACCACAACTCAAAAGGAAGAGTTTCCATGGTTTCTCACATTTTGAGAAGAGATCCCATACACCCAAAACAAGTTTGAAAGGGAGAAGGAGAGTTAGAATCAAGAGATTTACCTCGTCTCAAGCTTTTAGATGATTCCCACGAGTCCTTGCTCTCAAAATCACCTCATTTTCTCTTCTCTCTCAAGTTCTAACGCTAAGAGTGTTTGAGGATTTCTATTTTAAAGTGAAATCGTCAGGTTCTCGCTCAACCGAGCCATCTCTCGCTCAAGCGAGAAAATCCCGCCATTTTAAAAATTCAGATCTGATGCTCTCACCCAAGCGAGGGATTCTTGCTCAAGCGTGGATCCTTCCTTACCAAATCCCTCTCCCTCGCCCAGGCGAGAATCCCAGGAAATCCTGAGAGCAGATATTGGGCATCTCGCTTGGGCGAGGCCATCTCGTTCAAGCTAGAAACACCTAGTATATTCCAGGATTTCACTACGCTTATCCAAAAAGTGAGTCACACACTCTTCATGCATTCAAATTCAATTCTCTCTATCTCTAAATAAAAGATGAACATATATTAGATGAAATTTGTATTGTATAGAGACATATATACTATGTAACTACCCAATTTTCTACCCTTGAAAATTTTTCAGTTATTTTAATCCTTTCTTACATACAGTCGTCACCTTCATTGAAAACCCTCAAGTATCACTCTTTAAAAATACTCTTTACCCCATTATATTATCATACAAAGTTATGTTGCGGAAAAACATAATTCATTCAAATAACATTTACCACATACAACCAGTTATGGGTCTCCCAAAGTTATAAAGCCCATAACTACACATATCCATATTAATCTAAATGGATTTACAGTCATCTCATAATGTTATCAAATCAACTACAATATCAAATAGCAATAAAGACAATCGAGTAAATGAACACAAAAGCTTCCTAATTAATCTTCATCCTCAAAATCCTTCATTTACCTACAATGGGGTTATCAGAAATAACACACAAAACAAAAGGGAGTAAGTCATTAGTTCAAAACTAACATCCAATGATAACCCACATTCAAATACAATTAAGCTTTAATATAATTCATAAACACACATACGGAATTGTAAACATTCAAATCATCTTCCTTTAATTTCCACTTTACTCATATTCATCCTATAGTATACATATCCCATAATATATATTCTATAGTATGCATATTACGTTCGTTTGGAACATCTTCAGTCCCGTTATTCATATCCACCCTATAACATATATATATCCCATAATATATATATCCTATAGCATGTATATTACTTTCTTTCTCAACATCTTCCTTTTTATCACTCATATTCACCCTATAGAATATATATCCCATACTATATATCCTATAGCATGCATACGACATTCATGGGACATTCACATTTTAAAGGGGTTAGAAAACCATTTGTTTTATAAATTCATTTTTTTGTGCTACATTACTTGAGCCAAAGTTTTGCTACATAGCTTGAGCCAAAGCGTTGCTACATAACTTGAGCCAAAATAGTGCTACATAACTTGAGCCAAAGTATTGCTACATAACTTGAGCCAATGTTTTGCTATATAGCTTGAGACAAAGCATTGCTACATAATTTGAGCCAAAGTATTCGCTACATAACTTGAGCCAAAGTGTTGCTACATAGCTTGAGCCAAAGCATTGCTACATAACTTGAGCCAAAGTTTTGCTTCATAACTTGAGCCAAAGTGTTGCTACATAACTTGAGCCAAAGTAGTGCTACATAACTTGAGCCAAAGCATTGCTACATAACTTGAGCCAAAGTATTCGCTACATAACTTGAGCCAAAGTGTTGCTACATAGCTTGAGCCAAAGCATTGCTACATAACTTGAGCCAAAGTTTTGCTTCATAACTTGAGCCAAAGTGTTGCTACATAACTTGAGCCAAAGTAGTGCTACATAACTTGAGCCAAAGTATTGCTACATAAATTGAGCCAAAGTTTTGCTACATAGCTTGAGCCAAAGCATTGCTACATAACTTGAGCCAAAGTTTTTCTTTATAACTTGAGCCAAAGTGTTGCTACATAACTTGAGCCAAAGTTTTGCTACATAACTTGAGCCAAAGTGTTGCTACATAACTTGAGCCAAAGTAGTGCTACATAACTTGAGCCAAAGTATTGCTACATAACTTGAGCCAAAGTTTTGCTACATAGCTTGAGCCAAAGCATTGCTACATAACTTGAGCCAAAGTTTTGCTTTATAACTTGAGCCAAAGTGTTGCTACATAACTTGAGCCAAAGTTTTGCTACATAGCTTGAGCCAAAGCATTGCTACATAACTTGAGCCAAAGTTTTGCTTCATAACTTGAGCCAAAGTTTTGCTACATATCTTGAGCCAAAGCATTGCTACATAACTTGAGCCAAAGTTTTGCTTCATAACTTGAGCCAAAGTCGCTAACCAATAATGGTCGGCTAAAATCATATTTTCTTTTCATTCGTTTCACCATAAATCATTTCCGGTAAATCCACGCCCACATTAGTATAAACACACCCATATATGTATATACTAAATACGTGATTCACACTCAATCATCGCATAACCGAAAAGTACCACATACTTTCCTTTTCGTAAATCTACGCCTACTTTAATGTAAACACACCCATGTATGTTTATATCAAATGCGTACTTTACGTATCAATCATTGCATAATCAGAAAACTCACATTTTCGATTCCAAATGCACAATTAAAGACTTATCCTTACCTCGGTGAGTGTTGGGTTTGGTTCTTGGCAACTTCTCGAGTTCCACCGACACCGCCTCCAACCTTAGGATCTCTTCTCATCCCACCACATAACACAATGTTAGTCATTTATTCCAAATATCACATAAACAACTTATATTGCATCATTTAATTATACAAAATATTCATCATCAATATTCAACCATCTAAAAACATGCATAACATATCATATTTCAATATTTGGGGGGTAAACTCATCTTCTACCTCTAGCATTTTACTCATTCTCTCCTTTTACCACATTTTCACTTTTAGGGTTTTTGGGGTTTTCATGAATCAACCCACAACCCTTCGCATTCTTGAGATACTATCTCTAAACCAAGAGTTTACAAGATAAAAAACAACATAAAATGAACCATAACTCTAACGGATGAGTTTTCATGGTTTCTCATGTTTTGAAAATAAATCCAACATACCCAAAACAAGTTAGAGAGGAAGAAGAAGAGTGAGGAACAAGAGGTTTACCTCTTCTCAAGCTCTAAGATGAGTCCTAAGGCTCTTTGCTCTTGAAAAGCTCTTCCCTCTCTCTTCTCTTCAAAGTTCTAACCCTAAAATGTGTTTGGGGTTTCTATTTTATAGACACAGCGATAAGTGTAATCGATTACCATATGGTGTAATCGATTACATCAGTTAAAAATTTAAAATACAAACTCAATGACTTGATGTAATCGATTACCAACCTGTTGTAATCGATTACAATGTGAAAAATGCACATATCTGATGCTTTTAATATGTTGTAATCGATTACGAGTATAGTGTAATCGATTACATCATGTAAAATACACAGGTCTGATTAGTTTATCAGCATGTAATCGATTACCAGGATTGTGTAATCGATTATACTGTTAAAGAAAAGAATCTCACAGTGTCAACAGCCCAAAATTGCCATTTCTCGCTCAGGCGAGACAACTCTCTCTCAGGAAAGAATCCTCCAGTATAGCCCAGGATTTCACCCTCCCAGGTGTTCCTTTCTCGCTCAGGCAAGAATCTCTCGCTCAAGCGAGGCTTCCAGGACTGATACTATAATTTTAAAGATTAAAATTCGTGGTGTTACATAATACATCATATTTGAAGACCCGTGTATTCATGTTTTTTGTGTTTTCATTTATAACTAAATTTTAATTAGAATTAAACTATTAATGTGTTGTTAAGATTTTATTGGTTGTCTCTATGTCTTCACACAAGTCTTTTTCATATTAGACATGAAATACCATCCCATACTAGGTGACTCTAAAATCTATGTTAAAATACAATTCTTTGATGTTATGAATTATAGCAATTGGTCCTAAAGAGGAATAAGGAGTCCACATTTTAGATGAGTTCGATGGGGTTGAAGCTACTTTGCAGTGAGAGGTGCCATTTGTTTGGAGGAAAATGTTATCAACCTGGTAAGTAGTGGTTGAAACAGGCCAGACCAAGTCAGACTTTGCCTTAAACAGGGCGATCATATATAGCACATAGGAGTATGGGTCTGACCTGTTAGTCTGTTTAAAAAATTCAAAATTTAGGTCTGACATGTTTAAAAGCTTGATCTGTTAGCTTGTTTAAAGGTATGTAAGGTAAAAATTTTAAAAAATTATGTACAAACTAAAAAAATTATTATAATTATAGCAATTAGTGTGAATTTTTTACATTGTCATCACAATTATTTTCACCACCATGTTCCGTAATGTATTCGAATGATTTGTGGTGTCTTTGAGGTTAGAATATACAAAACAATGTATTTTAATATCATAGTAAAATATGATATTGTTCTAATATTTAACATGAGTTGAGTTATGTACTTAAGTCCAAGTCTCAACAATTAAATATCCAATTATTAAATAGCCTAATCTCTAAGTTCTAGTGGATTATTTCAATATTTTTTTATTTAGTTTTTTTGTACATGTTATAAAAATAATTTATAAATATATAATAACATTACATAGGCCGACCTGTTAGACTTAATAGGCTTTTTAAAAGAGCAGAGTCTAGCCTATTTTGGTTAAATAGACTTTTGGAGAAGCCTAAGTCTCACATGTTTACTAAAAAGGTCTGGCCTGACCTAACCTGTTATAGGTCAGGTAATAGCCCTCTAATAGGCGACCTGACCTGTTTCCACCTTACTGGTAGTTATTGGGACTTGGGAGGATATGTACAATGCCATTTTGGGTGCTAAGCATTTTATCTACGTAATTGGTTGGTACGTTCATACTGAAATAAAATTAGTTAGGGATCCAAAAGCAAACCAAAAATCATGTACAAAATATATGGTGGTTGTGCTTTTGTTTCATTGCAGCATTTTTTATCCTGGACCGTAAAAAGATGAAAGGTGGATGAACATGAAGCGAGAGGTGTGATGGTGAGTCTATCTCATCACGTCCTAGTTTGTTAATCATGTTGTTTAACGCCGAGCCTTGGGTGAGTTGGATTTTTACGTTGAGAATATGGATGAAGATCACTTGTCCTGAAATGATGTCTCAATCCCAGTCAATTTCATCATGAGAATATTAAAAAAGAGAGCCAAAAAGCCAAAATGTAGTGTTGTGCCAAAAAGAGAGAAAATGATGAAAATATTGGGAGGATTAAATTATTTCAGTCGTAATGCACATTTTGAAATATTTATCAAAAAGGTGCATTTTTTCAAACTCGGCAACCTAGCTGAGTTTCTCTTTTTTTTTTCATGGCCCCACAAAACTCGACAATAAGGTTAAAGTTTATTTTCATTATCTCTCCAAAACCAACAACCACATTGGAGTATTTCATTTTTCTTTTAATTCTTTCTCCAAACTCCACATCCACAACGAAATGTCTATTTTTTTATTCTCTTTCCCGGTTGCAGATTTTGTAGAAAGAATGAAAAAAATACTCCAACCCCATTGTCTAGTTTTGTGGGGCCAGAAAATGAAAAAAAAAACTTGGATATGAGGTTGCCGAGTTTGGAAAAATGCACCATTTTGATAAATATTTAAAAAGGTGCAACTATACTGTAATAATTCAGTCAAATACACCAAACAATTTGCACAAAATATTGATATGCTTGAAAACTTGAAATGGGAATAAAACATTTCTTCTGTTCGGCCGTAGCTTTGGGACCCTTTTTTGAACTCCAATCTCCACCAATTATCCTAACTTAGATATGATGGGTTTGAGACTTTAAATATTAGTCATGGATTGGAATCAAACATGTTTGATAAAGAGTAAGAAAGCTTCAAAGAGTTGCTTGAGGACTATGATGCAAAAGGATTTGAGTTTATCAAAGCACAAATTTTCAACATGAAACCAGGATTGGTTTCTCTACAAAATTCAAAACAAAAACTTGTTTGGAGACATATACAACACGTTATATTTGTAGACAAATGTATTTATGTTTTTTATGTTATCATTTATGACTAAATTTTAATAAGAATTAAATTATTAATGTTTTGTCAAGATTTTATTGGTTGTCTTTACATACATACGTTTTCACATAAGTCTTTTTCAAAATTTAATGCAAATAGAACCAACCACATATAACGGTGCAAGTTGGCCTCTTATCAAGTTGATGTGACACCCTAGAATTAAAGTCATTAAATTATAGTATCAGTCTTGAGAATCTTGCTTGAGCGAGAAAGGTGTCGCCTGGGCGAGAATGGCTCACCTGGGTGAGTGAAATACTGGAATATACTGAAGGATTCTCGCTTGAGCGAGAGGATCCTCACTTAAGCGAGAGTGTTCTCGCCTGAGCGAGAGTTGCCTCGCTTGAGCGAGAAGTGGCATTCTAGGGCTGTCAAGGCTGTAGGATTCTCGCTTGAGCGAGAAGGGGCTCGCTTGAGCGAGAGTGATCTCGCTTGAGCGAGAGTGATCTCGCTTGAGCGAGAAATCCCTCGCTTGAGCGAGAAATCCCTCGCTTGAGCGAGAGCATCAGATCTGAAACTTTAAAAAGGCGGGATTTTCTCGCCTGAGCGAGAATGGGCTCGCTTGAGCGAGAACCCAATGAGTTTGCTTTAAAATAGAAACCCCAAACACATTTTAGGGTTAGAAATTGAGAGAGGAGAGAGGAGAAGGTGATTTTGAGAGCAAGAACTCGTGGGAATCATCTAGAAGCTTGAGAAGAGGTAAAATCTCTTGATTCTAACTCTCTTTCTCCCTTTCAAACTCGTTTTTGGGTGTATGGATCTCTTCTCAAAGTATGAGAAACCATGGAAACTCTTCATTTAGAGCTATGGTTCGTTTTATGTTGTTTTTCTCTTGTAAACTCTTGGTTTAGAGTTTGTATCTGACTAATGGAAAGGTTTTGTGGGTTTATTCATGAAAATCCCAAAACCCCTAAAATGAGAATATGAGTAAAAGGGAAATGGGTGAAATGTTAAATGTAGAAGAAGAGTTGTGCTTTAATGTTGATATATGCGATGAATATGTATGTTTTAGATGTTCGGAAACTCGTAATGAAGTGGTTTTGGAAACCTTAAAAATATGTGAATCTCTTGTATGTTTGACGATGAAATATGAGTCGTTTATGTGTTATTTTGAATAAATGACTGACATTGTTGTTATTGGTGGGAATGAGGAAAGATCCTAAGGTTGGAGGAGATCGTGGATGAAACTGGTAAAGTTACTCAAAAACTGACCCCCAACACTCACCGAGGTAAGGATAAGTCTTTAACTTGTGCATTTGAAATAGAAAATGTGTGTATTTTCTGGTTGTGCAAAAGATTAAGTTGTGAGTCGCGTATTTAGTATAAACATATATGGGTGTGTTTATACTAATGATGGCGTGGATTTACGGGAAATGTTTGATGGTGAAATCAACGAAAAGAAAATATATTTTTAGCCGACCATGAATGGTTAGCGACTTCGGCTCTAGTTTATGTAGCAACATTTCGGCTCGAGTTTATGTAGCAACACTCTGGCTCGAGTTTATGTAGCAAAACTTCGGCTCGAGTTTATGTAGCAACACTCCGGCTCGAGTTTATGTAGCAACACTCCGGCTCGAGTTTATGTAGCAACACTCCGGCTCGAGTTTATGTAGCAACACTCCGGCTCAAGTTTATGTAGCAACACTTCGGCTCGAGTTTATGTAGCAACACTCCGGCTCGAGTTTATGTAGCAACACTCCGGCTCGAGTATATGTAGCAACACTCCGGCTCGAGTATATGTAGCAACACTCCTGCTCGAGTATATGTAGCAACACTTCGACTCGAGTATATGTAGCAACACTCAGGCTCGAGTTATGTAGCAAACTTTGGCTCAAGTTATGTAGCACGATTTTAAAAAGAAAAGAGAATCTGCTTTTAGCTAACCCTAAGGGGTGTAGCGACTTTGGCTCAAGTTATGCAGCAAAGAAAATGAATTTAAAAATGGTTTACTAACCCATTTTAAATGTGGATTATCTTATAGTGATGTTTATTGAATTAATGACTTACTCCTTTGTGTGTGTTATGTGCTTTTGTCATTGATAATCCCATTGCAGGTAAACGGGATAGTTGAGGATGCTCGGTTCGGGGCTTTAGGAGCTTAGAACTTGGAATCCTTATTTTGCTTTTTGTTTGATGTAAATTGCTATTTGGATGATTGTAATCCTAACTGATTTATTTTCTACATTTTTGTAATGCTGGATATTCATAGCTATGGGTATTTTGGAATCCCATAGCTAGTCATATGCGGTAATTACCGGGAAGGAAATATATGAATTATGTTTTTTCTGTCTTATAAATAAGTGTCGTAGTATGGTATGATAACTGAGTTTTAAGTAATGAATATTGATTAGTTGTGGAGAATGTAAGAATAATTGGATTAAAACGAGGAAAAAATTTCAAGGGTAGAATTTGGGACTTTACAATATGGTATCAGAGCATAGTTAATCATGCGGCCTAGGATATGGCCTTACATGCTTCTTTGTGACCTTTAAGTGCTTGAATTGTTTAGTGTGTACAAATTTCCAAGTGATTATATGATCTTGATTTGGATGAAAATTCGATTTCTGACAAGTGAATGAGTACAGGTACACATGGCTGAAAGAGGAAGAGGAACGAGTCAAAATGTTCCCAATGATCTGTTGGTACAGCTGGTAGAGGTGCTTCAGGGCATGAATGAGAATATACAAAATCTGAAACGGAGCGTGGTGCCAGGTCCAAGATTGCACAACCTATTTTCACAAGGGCCGACTGAGTATCGAGAGTTAGATAAATACTGTAGGAGAACCCTAGTCAGTTCCAAGGCGAATTCGCTCTGAATGCTGCTATAGAGTGGGTCCAAGGAATGGAGTGTACTAACATGAAGGCGGATGGAGTGGTGACCTCCAAATCCATTCCTCCCAAGAACTTCGGGCCTCAAAGAAACTTTGTGCACGGAAGGGGCAAGGGCAAGATGTTTCACGAAGAACGAAAGCCTTATTTTCCACCTATTGGTATTCGGGGTTATACTTCGTATGGGCCGAGGACCCATGCAAATGCAGGAGGGTCACAGTTAAACTCTCCATCCTGGTGCTGGTGGTGGTATCGAAGTTTACGTTTTTGTGTCCGATTGTGGTAAATGGTGTAATATTTACCGTAGATTCATTCTGCTTTTCGTTATTCCAGTTAGATTTAATTATGGGAATGGACTGATTGTCAGCAAATAATGTTATGATTGAATAGTGCTGACAATGCTGTGGCGGTTGGGAATTTGTGCGAGATTTCTAACCAGGCTAGTGGTATGGAGCCAATGTCGGCTAAGGGAGTCAGAACTTCCCTTCAGGAAAGGGATCAGTGTTTATTCTATTGATGTCACCGGAGGGTATTTAAGAACTCGTTAGCATTTCGAAAGAATAAGACTTGAAAGAACTATGTATTTTGTCTTGGAAAGTGGATTTTTCTTCTATGAATGACATTTGGTAATGAATGGAGTGTTAGTCCTTTGTAACATTGGAACGAGATATAACATGAAAAGTCATATGTCCTGCTATGTGGTTTCCTACCTGTTCCTATTTGAGATATGTCGCTGATTATCTTGTCATTCCTCAAGATTAAAAACGAATATGCATGGGGTAAAGATTAACCGATTATGAGACTTGGTGACTAAATATCTACATCTTTATTGTATGACATGTAATCATGCAAAATTTTAAATTGTTGAAGTCTGCTAACGTATACTTGTCTGTTTTTCCTGGAAATGAACATGTATGTCTTGACCTATTCCTACATATGAGGTTGCTTAAAATGCATGGGGGTTTAGAAAGTTGAATGAAATGAATAATTTGTGTGTAACATGTTCTGTATAACAATGGAGAAATGTCTCTTTGAGATTAAGTGCTAATGCTTGGTGACTGGTTCCTTGATGCATGAATTAAGAAAATAGTATGTTAATTATTTCTATAATAACTTGAAGAGTAAATTAAAAGATTTCTATGAACATGTAAATGAATTGTATTTCATTGAGTGTGGAATAGGAGGGATTGACTCTAAGAATTATTATTATGCTGACAAGGAAAATGTAAAGAAAGGTACTTTGCGTGTTTTGAAGGGACTAAGTCTGGTATCCTTGTTTTATTTATGAGTTGCTAAAGGTTAATCCCCCTTGTTGGCATTAGTGTGTATGCGTATGTTAAGTGGAAAAACTTAGGTTTCGAAATGATAATTGAGGTTGAATCAGTTGCCTAAATGTCTTTGCGACGTTGTGTTTGCATACACGTTGAACAGTTAGAGGGTTATCATTTTGAAGTGACTCATGATGGCTAACCAAAAACGATTCAGTATGAAAAAGAACAGGCATATAAATGTTATAGTGCTAACTATTTATTATATATATGCATGAATCTAAACTTGAATGGTGAATATGAATGTTGTGTAGCTCAAGTCTTGGCGGGTTAAACGCTACACAAAATTGTGTTTCTAAAACTGATTGTAGAAAGTGATAATTGAAGTGGAAGTGTATTTTTGATTCTTGTACCTGAAGCTTTTGGTCAACAATAATTTGTGAGAGTTAAGTATTCGCCATAACCAATGTATATTGGTAGTGAACACCAAATTAACTACTTGATATTGTACTTACAAAACTTGTTTCTGTTTCATGCGCATCAATAATTGCTAGACATGATTGTAACGTAAACGCGTGAGAAAAAGTTTTGTTTTAAAGATTATGTTGAAGCGATTATGTAAACCTTCTTTCACGACATGGTTGCCATTAATCATATGTTCAATCCATTTTGAAAGTCATTCTTGTGTAAGACGTAGCATGTGTCTAAACATTGATTTAGTATCATGTTGGAGAATCCAATGACTTTAACAACCGTATCTTGATAAATATGATGTTGTTGAAAACTTGGTGATACGATTACGACCATATGACTCGAGTCGTACTGCAAGTGGAGTACTAAATGTATATTTGCTAGTTTAATGGGGGTATCCAAATCTAACGTAGGTTATTAGACTGAACGTTTGTAAATCTGCACTTGTCGATTGGTAACAAAATATCTAATTTTGGGTGAATCAATGGTTTAGTGTGTCCAATTGAGACTAGGGATCGGTAATATCTTTCTAGTGTTGGGTAGGGTGACGGAAATGTTTGATGTAATTGGATAATTACTGGATAGTTTGATTTTGTACGAGGGGAGAGACTCTAAAAGTCTTAGTTGTTTAGATGTTTTTGTTGAGTGACTACCTTGGTTCTATGTGGTAGTGCATGCAATGTTGGGATTGCTGAGGAAAATTTTGAGCAAATAGTGGTTTTGTTTAATGAGTGGAATGAATTTATGCTATTTCCTTGAGTGGAGGTGAAACTAGCTAGTGCATGTTGGATGATAAATGACGCATTGTGGTAGATGAAGGGTAGGGAGTTCCCATTCCCTTGGTTTCGGAAGTGTTATTGGGATTCTCAACGTATGTGGGAATCATCTTGAACGATTGTTAGCTGGATATGTCAGAGAGACCTATGGTTCTTGATGAATACTGGGGAATCTTATTTCCGGTTACAGTTTCGTTCTCTTAGTTGTTCGAGTTGTTCGAGATTGGGATCTTAGTATTTGAACCTTGAGGAGATTGTCCATGAATTGGCCTTGTGATATCACGGTTTAGTGGTGTGTGCCCTTGGTGGTCGTTTAAGTAATTTTAATGGATTAGATGATCGAGTATGAATTGGTTGAGTATACCTTATTCCTAAAGTCTAGGCGATGATATTATTTTCCGAGAGTAGCCTAATAAAATTTTCGGGGACGAAAATTCCTATAAGAGGGGGAGGATTGTGACACCCTAGAATTAAAGTCATTAAATTATAGTATCAGTCTTGAGAATCTTGCTTGAGCGAGAAAGGTGTCGCCTGGGCGAGAATGGCTCACCTGGGTGAGTGAAATACTAGGCTATACTGAAGGATTCTCGCTTGAGAGAGAGGATCCTCGCTTGAGCGAGAGTGTTATCGCCTAAGCGAGAGTTGCCTCGCTTGAGCGAGAAGTGGCATTATGGGGTTGTCAAGGCTGTAGGATTCTCGCTTGAGCGAGAGCGTCAGATCTGAAACTTTAAAAAGGCGGGATTTTCTTGTCTGAGCGAGATTGGGATCGCTTGAGAGAGAACCCGACGAGTTTGCTTTAAAATATAACCCCCAAACACATTTTAGGGTTAGAAATTGAGAGAGGAGAGAGGAGAAGGTGATTTTGAGAGCAAGAACTCGTGGGAATCATCTAGAAGCTTGAGAAGAGGTAAAATCTCTTGATTCTAACTCTCTTTCTCCCTTTCAAACTCGTTTTTGGGTGTATGGATCTCTTCTCAAAGTATGAGAAACCATGGAAACTCTTCCTTTAGAGCTATGGTTCGTTTTATGTTGTTTTTCCCTTGTAAACTCTTGGTTTAGAGTTGGTATCTGACTAATGGAAAGGTTTTGTGGATTTTTCATGAAAACCCCAAAACCCCCAAAATGAGAATATGAGTAAAAAGGGAAATGGGTGAAATGTTAAATGTAGTAGATGAGTTGTGCTTTAATGTTAATATATGCGATGAATATGTATGTTTTAGATGTTTGGAAACTCGTAATGAAGTGGTTTTGGAGACCTTGAAAATATGTGAATGTCTTGTATGTTTGATGATGAAATATGAGTCGTTTATGTGTTATTTTGAATAAATGACTGACATTGTTGTTATTGGTGGGAATGAGGAAATATCCTAAGGTTGGAGGATATCATGGAGGAAACTAGTAAAGTTACTAAAAAACCGACCCCCAACACTCACCGAGGTAAGGATAAGTCTTTAACTTGTGTATTTGAAATAGAAAATGTGTGAATTTTCTGGTTGTGCAAAAGATTAAGTTGTGAGTCGCGTATTTAGTATAAACATATATGGGTGTGTTTATACTAATGATGGCGTGGATTTACGGGAAATGATTGATGGTGAAATCAACGAAAAGAAAATATATTTTTAGCCGACCATGAATGGTTAGCGACTTCGGCTCGTGTTTATGTAGCAACACTTCGGCTCGAGTTTATGTAGCAACACTCCAGCTCGAGTTTATGTAGCAACACTTCGGCTCGAGTTTATGTAGCAACACTCCGGCTCGAGTTTATGTAGCAACACTCCGGCTCGAGTTTATGTAGCAACACTCCGGCTCGAGTTTATGTAGCAACACTCCGGCTCGAGTATATGTAGCAACACTCCGGCTCGAGTATATGTAGCAACACTCCGGCTCGAGTATATGTAGCAACACTCCGGCTCGAGTATATGTAGCAACACTCCGACTCGAGTATATGTAGCAACACTCAGGCTCGAGTTATGTAGCAAACTTTGGCTCAAGTTATGTAGCACGATTTTAAAAAGAAAAGAGAATCTACTTTTAGCTAACCCTAAGGGGTGTAGTGACTTTGGCTCAAGTTATGCAGCAGAGAAAATGAATTTAAAAATGGTTTACTAACCCATTTTAAATGTGGATTATCTTATAGTGATGTTTATTGAATTAATGACTTACTCCTTTGTGTGTGTTATGTGCTTTTGTCATTGATAATCACATTGCAAGTAAACGGGATAGTTGAGGATGCTCGGTTCGGGGCTTTAGGAGCTTAGAACTTGGAATCTTTTTTTGCTTTTTGTTTGATGTAAATTGCTACTTGGATGATTGTAATCCTAACTGATTTATTTTCTACATTTTTGTAATGTTGGATATTCATAGCTATGGGTATTTTGGAATCCCATAGCTAGTCATATGCGGTAATTACCGGGAAGGAAATATATGAATTATGTTTTTTCTGTCTTATAAAGAAGAATCATAGTATGGTATGATAACTGAGTTTTAAGTAATGAATATTGATTAGTTAAGGTGTAGTGGAGAATGTAAGAATAATTGAATTAAAACGAGGAAAAATTTTCAAGGGTAGAATTTGGGTCTTTACAGTTGACACATTAATATTTGAAAGATCCCGACACACACAACCTTCATCTCCTTCATTTAGGTACATATTTTTTCTTTTCCCTACCTATTTGGTAAATTTCTTATATAATATACAAAAAATAATAAAATTATCCTATCATATAATGATATCACGGCATAAATAAATAAAAAGTTTTAATCAAACTATTTTTTGTGGGATTTGAATAACCCGGTCTATGCCTCATGTCGTCTCTTCGTTTCTACTCCAAGAGCTGAAAGTCGGCCTACGACCAATGTTGTTTATTTGCTATTAATTTCACTTTTCTAAAAAAATTATTTCTAAATGTCTATTTTAAAATTTTAAATAAAATTTATGAGATTTAAATAGTCTGGTATATGACTCGTTGTCTCTTCCTCTCCACTCCAAGAGCGAAAAGTCAGTCTACAACTAGTAATGTCTCTTTTCTATTGATCCTTATTTCAAAAATATTTCTACAAGTGTTACAATTTTAATTGAATCAAATCAAATTAATCACTTTTACCATAATTTCGTAGTCTTGATTTCCATATTGCACCTAGGGATACGTAGAAGCACAACGAACTTTTGTCAGATACAAATATATAAAGTAAAATACTTCGTATTAGTAAATAAATTTGTTTAAGTGTATAAAAGTCCACGTGATTAGCGAAAATACCGTTTTAATATGTGGAGACAATGTGCTAATACCTTCTCCGATCCGTAATCGAGTCTTGAGCTCATAATTTTTTTTTTAAAGACCATATTATCCAAATTTGACATTATAGAGATTTTATACATTTTAACTGCACAAAATTTAGTGGTGACTCCAAACCATTTGGGAAAGGTAGAAATCGAGTTCACATCTTCCTAAGTTGTAGGGCCGGTCTTTTGACCGAAAATCCGGTCGTGACATGTAGCATGAGATGTCCAAGCTATATTTAATGTTCATTGAGCTTGCCAAATAAAGTAGCGAGGGAGATAGTTTAGAGTTCCTTTGCTTCCATAATTGTCGTCATCTTGGATTTGTAAGTCCTATCAAGACATCTTAATACCATCTTAATTTTCATGATGAAGTGAAATGATTATCAATATGAGAGAATTTTTTTTTACTGATTACTTATATTTTCATTTTGAAGCATACAAAATAATTCATAATTCATGCATTAGTACATTCAACCTAGCACGCTTTACTTCACTAGTACCTATTAAAAAGATCTTGCTCCTGACCTTGACATGATTTTGATGAAGACACCAAGAACGCACAAAAAATAAAACGGATGAAGACTTGGAAGAATAGAAGATCAAGCTTCAAGAATTATATAGACTAAGTCTTCAATACGTACTTCTATCCTTATACTCTATGTATGTTTAGTAATCAATGCTAAAAAAGAAGTTAAAATTATTTTGAAAAGAATTTGAAAACTATTAGACATTTAAGAACAAATTTCAAAATGTGAAGTAACGGGTTACCTGACCTGAGTAACAGGTTACTAGATCTGTGTAACAGGTTACTCTTACTGTGTGACAGTTGGAAACAGGTTACTGGGACTACGTATCAGGTTACTTGACTGATTAATCAATTACCCAACATAATTGACACAGTGTAACCAGTTACTGCAAGGAAATAAGAGATTATTTCTCAAGACAATAAGTTTGTGTAATCGATAACATCATGATTACACAAAAATGTTGAAACTAGAGTTTCAAATCTGAACTGAACAATTTTCAACCAAACTTAACGGGTTTTATTCTAGTCGTGTCCCAACTTCATGGAAGTTTATATTGACTGATTGGAATCCTATTAAAAGGCAGTGAAACATCCATTTTGTAAAATAGATTGATATACACTTAAAACACAATACAATTCTATGCACTCTTTGTAAAGACCCAAATTCTACCCTTGATTTTTTTTTCTCATTTTAGTTTAATTCCATGCAATCTCTCCTAACTCCTCTTACCAATTCAATATCTTTACTTCAAATCTTATTCCCCTCTTCGCACTATATCTCAATAATAACGTACAAAGTCATTCGACAGAAAAACATAATTCATATTAATTAAAATTAGTAACCACCGCATATAACCAGCTATGGGTTTCCAAAATACCCATAGCTACACATATCCAGAGTTACAACCTCATGTTAGCAATTATATCTACATCATTAGTTACATTATATTTCAAAATATCAACTATGCACTCATGTACAAAATAGTGCAAGTGAATAAATCCAAAATGTAAAACTCCCTAAGACTTCCCAAATATGAGTCCCCCTCATGTCACCTGTTTATTTGCAATGAGATTATCAATGACAAGTACACAAACATACAAAGGAGTAAGTCGTTAATTCAAATAAACATCATCATAAGATAATCCACATTAGAAATTGGGTTAGTAAACCATTTTAGAAATTCATTTTACTTCGCTGCATAACTTGAGCCAAAGTCGCTACCCCCCCTCAGGGTTAGCTAAAAGCAGATTCTCATTTCCCTTTTTAAATAAAACATGCTTATATACTCAAGCCAGAGTTTTGCTTATATACTCAAGCCAGATTTTTGCTTATATACTCAAGCCAGAGTTTTGCTTATATACTCAAGCTAGAGTTTTGCTTATATACTCAAGCCAGAGTTTTGCTTATATACTCAAGCTAGAGTTGCTAACCATTCATGGTCGGCTAAAAATATATTTTCCCTTCATCAACTCGCCATTAATTATCTCCCGCAAATTCACGCCATCTTTAGTATAAACACTCCATATATGTTTATACTAAATACGTAATTCACAATATAATTATGGCAAGACCAGAAATACGCACATTTTCCATTTCCGTAAACTTACGCCTACTTTAATATAAACAAACCCATATATGTTTATACTAAATACGTAATTTACAACTCAAGCATTACATAACCAGGAAATACAACATACTTTCCTTTTTCCGTAAATCTACGCCTATTTTAATATAAACACACCCATATATGTTTATACTAAATGTGTAATTTACAACTCAATCATTGCATAACCAGAAAATACACATTTTCGATTCCAAATGCACAATTAAAGACTTATCCTTACCTTGGTGAGTGTTGGATTTGGTTCTTGGCAACTTCACAAGTTCCACCTACACCGCCGCCAACTCTAGGATCTTTCCTCATCCCACCACATAACACAACGTTAGTCATTTATTCCAAATATCACATAAACAACTCATATTGCATTATTTAACCATACAAGATATTCATCACATTTTAGATGTTTCTAAAATACTTTCATCATAAGTATACAACCCTCTAAAACATTCTTATTCATTTCATATTTCAACATTAGAAGGTAAACTCATCTTCTACCTCTAGCATTTTACTCATTTTCACTTTAGGTTTTGGGGTTTTTATGACTCAACCCACCAACTCTTTCCATTTTCAAAATACTAACTCTAAACCAAGAGTTGTAAGAGAGAAACAACATAAAACGAACCATAACTCAAAAGGATGAGTTTCCATGGTTTCCTTCATTTTTGAGAAGAGATCCAACACACCCAAAATTGGTTTTAAAGTGAAGAAGAGAGTTAGAATCTAGAGTTTTACCTCTTCTCAAGCTCTTAGATGAGTATCCAAGCTTTTTGTCCTTGAAAAAGCTCTCTTCTTTCACCCTTCTTCTTTTCTAAACCCTAGATTGTGTTTATGGGTTTCTCATTAAATGCTGTCTCGTCGGGTTCTAGCTTAAGCGAGCTTATTCTCGCTCAAACGAGAAAATCCCGCCTATTTTAAAAATCCATATATGACCCTCTCGCTCAAGCGAGACTACTCTCGCTCAGGCGAGAATCTTCCAATATATCCCAGGATTTCACCCTCCCAGGTGAGCCTCTCTCGCCCAGGCGAGAATCTCTCGCTCAAGCGAGGATCCCAGGACTGATACTATAATTTTAAAGACTTAAAATTTAGGGTGTTACAATCCTCCCCCTCTTATAAAAATTTTCGTCCCCGAAAATTAAACATACCTCGATTCGAACAAATGAGGGTAATCCTCCTTCATATCACGTTCCACCTCCCAAGTAGCATCCCCTTCGTCTACTTGACTCCACAACACTTTCACCAAAGGGATCTCTTTGCCCCTCAATCTTTTGATATTGGTATCCATGATTCTCACAGGCAACATCGCAAAAGTCAGGTTATCCTTCAACTCTATCTGGTCCGACTCAACCAAATGAGATGGATCCCCAACATATTTCCTCAGCTGAGACACATGAAACACATTGTGGAGATTTGACAACAACGGTGATAAATCAATACGATACGCAACCGGCCCAATCCTCTTCTGTATTTGATAAGGCCCAATAAATCGCGGAGTCAGCTTACGAGATTTCAACACTCTACCAATTCCAGTAGTCGGAACTACTCTCATGAAAACATGATCTCCCTCATTAAATTCAAGAGGTTTCCGTCTCTTATCGTAATTGCTTTTCTGCCGACTCTGGGCGATTTTCATATTCTCCCGGATTTTCTTGATCTTATCCGTCGTCTCTTGAACCAGTTCGGGCTCCAATATCAAGTTCTCCCTAGTTTCCAACTAACCCATTGGAGTTCGACACTTCCTACCATACAACGCCTCATAAGGTGCCATCCCAATACTCGAATGGAAGCTATTGTTGTAGGTGAATTCGATCAACGGCAACATGCCATCCCAACTCCCTGGTTGTTCTAAGACACAAGCCCTCAAAAGATCTTCCAATGAATATATTGTTCATTCCGATTGACCGTCCGTTTGTGGATGATAAGCTGAACTCAACTTCAACTTAGTTCCCAATGCGGTCTGCAAACTAGTCCAAAAGTTCAAAGTGAAACGGGGATCCCTATCCGATATAATGCTCGACGGTATCCCATGTAAACGAACTATTTCCCGGATGTACAGTTCCGCCAATCGCTCCAAAGAATACCTCATGTTCATAGGCAGAAAGTGTGCAGATTTAGTCAACCGATCTACGATCACCCATATCGAATCATACCCTTTTTGAGTCTTCGGAAAACCCGATACAAAGTCCATGGAGATACTATCCCACTTCCAAACGGGAATTTCTAGAGATTGTAACTCTCCCGCTAGTCGTTGATGCTCAATCTTGGCTTTCTGACATACTAAACAACTCGAGTCAATACATAGCCACATCCCTTTCCAATCCCGACCACCAAAACAACTTCTTCAAATCTTGGTACATCTTGGTAGTGCCTGGGTGAAAACTCATCTTGCTCTTATGGGACTCCCCTAAAATACTCTTCCGTAATTCCTCATCACGAGGTACACACACTCTCCCCTTGTAACACAACATTCCACTAGATTCCGATGCGAAATCGGTTTCCTTACCGCTTAGCATTAAATCCCGTTTGGTCATTAGTTCTTCATCATCCACTTGCATTACCCGAATTTGATCGAACAGTTCATTTGTGACCTTAAGCATCCCTAGAATCATACTCTGGGGATTTATCTGAACTTCCAAGTTCATATCCATGAATTCTTCAATCAGTTTCCCTTCTCTGATCATCAACACCGACATATGAAAAGATTTCCGACTTAGAGCATCGGCCACCACATTGGCCTTTCCCGGGTGGTACTGCAAGCCAAAATCGTAATCCTTAAGGAATTTCACCCATATCCTCTGCCTCATGTTCAATTCCTTCTGATTAAACAAGTACTTCAAACTCTTGTGGTCGCTGTATACCTCAAATCTCACACCGTAAAGGTGGTGTCTCCAGATTTTTAAGGCAAAGACCACCGCAACTAATTCCAAGTCATGGGTAGGGTAGTTTTGCTCGTGCGTCCTCAACTGTCGAGAAGCATAGGCAACAACCTTTCCTTCTAGCATCAACACACAAACCAAACCTTGCTTGGATGCATCACAGTAAACACTGAAGTCCCGATCAGTACAAGGAAGAATCAAAACTGGCGCCGTAGTCAACCTTCGTTTTAACTCTTGGAAACTTTCTTCACATCGAAGTGTCCACACATACGGTTCCCCTTTCCTAGTGAGTTTTATCAAAGGTAGAGCCAACTTCGAAAATCCCTCTATGAATTTCCGATAATACCCAGCCAAACCCAGAAAGCTCCTAATCTCCGTGACTGACTTGGGCACTGCCCATTCCATAACCGCTTCAACCTTTGAAGGATCTACTGCCACTCCTTCCTTGGATATCACATGTCCAAGAAAATTTATTGACTCCAACCAGAAGTCACATTTTGATAGCTTTGCATACAACCGATTATTGCTAAGAAGTTCTAGCACAATCCGTAGGTGCTCAACATGTCCCTATCGGCTTTTGGAGTAAATCAAAATGTCATCAATAAATACCACTACGAAGGAATCCAAATACGGATGAAAAATCCGATTCATGTAGTCGGTAAATATTGTTGGGGCATTCGTTACACCAAAAGGCATGACTAAATACTCAAAGTGTCCATACCTTGTCCTAAACGCTGTCTTAGGAATATCTTCCGACTTCACACGAAGTTAGTGGTAACCAGACCGAAGATTAATCTTTGAAAACACTATCGCTCCCCTCAACTGATCCATCAAGTCATCGATCCAAGGCAACAGATACTTGTTCTTAATAGTGACCTTGTTCAATTGCCGGTAGTCGGTACACAACCGCATACTACCATCTTTTTTTCTTAACCAACAAAATAGGCGCACCCCATGGCGAGACACTAGGACGAATGAACTTCTTTGCCAAAAGTCCTCAACCTGCCTTTTCAACTAAGCCAATTCTAACGGTGCCTATAACACCCCAAATTTTAAGTCTCGAAAATCATAGTATCAGCCCTCGGACTCTCGCTTGAGCGAGAGAGTTTCATCTGGGAGGGTGAAATCCTGGGCTATACTGGAGGATTCTCGCCTGAGCGAGAGTTGTCTCGCCTGGGCGAGAAATGTCATTTTGGGGCTATTGCCATTGTGAGATTCTCGCTTGAGCGAGAGGGTCAGATTTGAGTTTTTAAAATGGGCGGGATTTTCTCGCTTGAGCGAGAATCCCTCGCTTAAGCGAGAACCCGATGAGACAACATTTAATGAGAAACCCCTAAACACAATCTAGGGTTTAGAAAAGAAGAAGAGTGAGAGAAGAGAGATTTTCAAGGGCAAAAAGCTTGGATACTCATCTAAGAGCTTGAGAAGAGGTAAAACTCTAGATTCTAACTCTCTTTTTCTCTCTTAAACTCACTTTGGGTATGTTGGATCTCTTCTCAAAAATGAAGAAAAACCATGGAAACTCATCCTTTTGGGTGGTGGTTCATTTTATGTCATTATTACCTTGTAAAGTATTGGTTTAGAGATAGTATCTAAAGAATGGAAAGGGTTGTGGGTCGATTCATGAAAACCCCAAAAACCCTAAAAGTGAAAACGTGGTAAAAGGAGAGAATGAGTAAAATGCTAGAGGTAGAAGATGAGTTTACCTCCAAATATTGGAATATGAGATGTTATGCATGTTTTAGATGGTTGAATATTTATGATGAATATTTTGTATGACTAAATGGTGCAATATAAGTTGTTTATGTGATATTTGGAATAAATGACTAACATTGTGTTATGCGGTGGGATGAGGAAAGATCCTAAGGTTGGAGGCGGTGTCGGTGGAACTTGAGAAGTTTCCAAGAACCAAATCCAACACTCACCGAGGTAAGGATAAGTCTTTAATTGTACATTTGAACTCGAAAATGTGTATTCTCTGATTATGCAAAGATTGAGTTGTAAAGTACGCATTTAGTATGAACATATATGGGTGTGTTTATATTAAAGTAGGTGTAGGTTTACGGAAAAGCAAGTGTGTGTACTTCTGGTTATGTGATTGATTGAGTTGTGAATCACGTAATTAGTATAAACATATATGGGTGTGTTTATACTAATGTGAGCGTGGATTTACCGGAAATGTTTTATGGTGAAATTATGAAAGGGAAATGTATTTTTAGCCGACCAAGAATGGTTAGCGACTCTGGCTTGAGTATATAAGCAAAACTCTGGCTTGAGTATATAAGCAAAACTCTGGCTTGAGTATATAAGCAAAACTCTGGCTTGAGTAAGCAAAACTATGGCTTGAGTATATAAGCAAAACTC
Organism: Lupinus albus; assembly: GCA_009771035.1. Lineage (NCBI taxonomy): Eukaryota > Viridiplantae > Streptophyta > Magnoliopsida > Fabales > Fabaceae > Lupinus > Lupinus albus. Next base: position 7,025,722 of record CM020011.1, read on the forward strand.
TGGCTCTAGTATATAAGCAAAACTCTGGCTCTAGTATATAAGCGAAACTCTGGCTTGAGTATATAAGCAAAACTCTGGCTTGAGTATATAAGCACGTTTGTTTTAAGAAAAATAAGAATCTGCTTTTAGCTAACCCTAAGGGGTATAATGACTTTGGCTCAAGTTATGCAGCAAAACAAAAATGAATTTCAAAGATGGTTACTAACCCTTTTATTTATGTGGATTATCTTAAAATGATGTTTATTGAATTAATGACTTACTCCTTTGCGTGTTCTGTGTTTTGTCATTGATAATCCCATTGCAGATAAACAGGTGATATGAGGGAGACTCATTTTTGGGAGATTTAGGAGCGCTATATTTTGGATTCATTTATTTACACTATTTTTGTACATGAGTGCATATTTGATAGTTCATACATTATGTAACTACGAACATATACTAACTTACATGGCGTGTAACTCTGGATATGTATAGCTATGGATATTTTGGAAACCCATAGCTAATTATATGCGGTCGTTACAAAGTTTAATTAATGCGAATTATGTTTTTCTGTCGAATGATTTTGTATGTTATACTGAGATAGATTGCGAAGAGGGAAATAAGATTTGAAGTAAAGATATTAAATTGGTAATGTGAGTTAGGAGAAAATGCATGTAATTGAACTAAATCGAGAAAAAATTTCAAGGGTATAATTTCGGTCCTTACAGTGCCATCCTATAAGGAGCTATAGAGATGGGTCCCGTTCCAGGTACCAAATCAATAGAGAATTCAACTTCTCTTATGGGAGGTAATTCCGGAATTTCACAAGGAAATACCTCAAGAAACTCACGAACTATCGGAATATCCTCAACTTTGGGTTTCTCACTACCCTCCAGGGATGCCAACCACATAAACACGGCTCGTCCCTCTTTACAAGAAGTCCTGATTCCTTTTCCGACAACGACTTCATGTCATTGACCTCATCAGAAACCTCATCAAGATTCCCGAATATCACGGTCTTATCAGCACAATTTAGCATCACATGATTCGTCGACAACCAGTCCATCCCCAAAATTAGATCCAACTGGGTTAGTGGTAAGCAGATCAAATCCACGGTAAAAGTTCTACCGTTTACCACTACCGGACATCGAGACACAATTGTCGATACCACCACAGGCACATCAGTTGGGGTGGATACGACCAAGTCGAAAGGCAACGACTCAGTTTGAAATTTCACTCTATCCACGCAGTCATTAGGTACAAAGGAGTGTGTCGCTCCCGAATCAAACAACACTAAAAGAGGAATACCTGCCACCATGCAATTACCTTTGATCAGGCCATCAACACCAGATGTCTCTGCACCACACATGGTGAATACTCTGCCAGTAGATCGAGGTCGCTCAGCTCTCACAGCATTTACACTCTGTGTTAGCTTAGGACAATATCTCCTGGTGTGCCCAACCTCCTTGTAGTAGAAACAGGTAAGCATCGTTCCAGGGCATGAGTCACCTACATGAGTTCGGCCACATTTGCCGCACCAAGATGGAGAGTTCAACCGTGACCCTCCGGCATTACCATGAGTCTTCAGCCCATGTGAAGTATTTCCCCGAATGCCCGTTGGTGGAGAGTAAGGCTTTCTTTCCTCTTGAAACATTTGCCCTTACCCTTGCCGTGTGAGAAGTTCCGTTGAGGGCCATAGTGTTTTGGAGGGTTGTCTTTTCTAGCAGCAACGTCCCTCCTCCGCACATTGTCCTCATACATCCTACACTTGTTCACTAGCGTAGGGAAATCAGAAATCTCTTCGTGACCAAATGTCACCCGGAGCTCGGGCCTCAACCCCATCTCAAATTTCATACATTTGGACCTCCCGTCCAACTCTAGTTCAGCATAAGGGCAATACCGAATCAATTCTTCAAATTTGGCCGAATACTCCCCCACCGACATGTTCCCATGCTCTAATTGCAGGAATTCCCTCTCCTTCTCCCTTTTCAGGTCTGCACGAAAATATTTCTAGAGGAATTTACTCTTGAAAGCTTCCCACGTGATGATTCGCCCTTCGATCTCCATTTGTCTCCGGGTCATTTCCCACCAATTCTCTTCTTCTTTCACCAGCATGTAGGTGGCATAGGCCACTCTCTGAGCATCAGAACAGCTCATGGCCCTGGAGATCCTTTCCAATCCTTGGACCCATTCAATGGCCGCATCCGTAGCGAATCCGCCATGGAACTGACTGGGTTTTCTCCAGTAGAATTCGTCCAGACCTCGGTATTCAGCCGGCCCAGGTGGAACCAATGGTTGCGAACTCGGACTTGGGGTCGCGTTCTGGATCAGGTGCTGTAAGTTCTCGTTCATGTTCGTCAGCACTGCAGTAGTCTGAGCCAATAAGTCATTCTGACCCGATCCTCTTCCTCTTCCTCTTCCAGACATCTCGGTAATGGGTACCTGTTTATCTCGATTCTCATTTGTCAGTAAACCAGGTTTAACCAAACAAATCAACAAATAACCACACAATAGTTCACTTAAACCACATAATCCAATCATTTTGGAGTTACAAAGAAGCAAGTAAGGCCATACCCTAGGTCGCAGGACTAACTATGCTCTGATACCATATTGTAAAGACCCAAATTCTACCCTTGAAATGTTTTTTTCTCATTTTAGTTTAATTCCATGCAATCTCTCCTAACTACTCTTACCAATTCAATATCTTTACTTCAAATCTTATTTCCCTCTTCGCACTATATCTCAATAATAACGTACAAAGTCATTCGACAAAAAAACATAATTCATATTAATTAAAATTAGTAACCACCGCATATAACCAGCTATGGGTTTCCAAAATACCCATAGCTACACATATCCAGAGTTACACCCTCATGTTAGCAATTATATCTACATCATTAGTTACATTATATTTCAAAATATCAACTATGCACTCATTTACAAAATAGTGCAAGTGAATAAATCCAAAATGTAAAGCTCCCTAAGACTTCCCAAAAATGAGTCTCTCTCATGTCACCTGTTTTTCTGCAATGGGATTATCAATGACAAGTACACAAACATACAAATGAGTAAGTCGTTAATTCAAATAAACATCATCAAAAGATAATCCACATTAGAAATTGGGTTAGTAAACCATTTTTGAAATTCATTTTACTTTGTTGCATAACTTGAGCCAAAGTCGCTACCCCCCTCAAGGTTAGCTAAAAGCAGATTCTCATTTCCCTTTTTAAATAAAACATGCTTATATACTCAAGCCAAAGTTTTGCTTATATACTCAAGCCAGAGTTTTGCTTATATACTCAAGCTAGAGTTTTGCTTATATACTGAAGCCAGAGTTTTGCTTATATACTAAAGCCAGAGTTTTGCTTATATACTCAAGCCAGAGTTTTGCTTATATACTCAAGCCAGAGTTTTGCTTATATACTCAAGCCAGAGTTTTGCTTATATACTCAAGTTAGAGTTGCTAACCATTCATGGTCGGCTAAAAATATATTTTCCCTTCATCAACTCGCCATTAATTATCTCCCGTAAATTCACGCCATCTTTAGTATAAACACTCCATATATGTTTATACTAAATACGTAATTCACAATATAATTATGGCATGACTAGAAATACGCACATTTTCCATTTCCGTAAACTTACGCCTACTTTAATATAAACACACCCATATATGTTTATACTAAATACGTAATTTACAACTCAAGCATTACATAACCAGGAAATACAACATACTTTCATTTTTCCGTAAATCTACGCCTACTTTAATATAAACACACCCATATATGTTTATACTAAATGCATAATTTACAACTCAATCATTGCATAACCAGAAAATACACATTTTTGATTCCAAATGCACAATTAAAGACTTATCCTTACCTTGGTGAGTGTTGGATTTGGTTCATGGCAACTTCACAAGTTCCACCTACACCGCCGCCAACTCTAGGATCTTTCCTCATCCCACCACATAACACAACGTTAGTCATTTATTCCAAATATCACATAAACAACTCATATTGCATTATTTAACCATACAAGATATTCATCACATTTTAGTTGTTTCTAAAATACTTTCATCATAAGTATACAACCCTCTAAAACATTCTTATTCATTTCATATTTCAACATTAGAAGGTAAACTCATCTTCTACCTCTAGCATTTTACTCATTTTCACCTTAGGGTTTTGGGGTTTTTATGACTCAACCCACCAACTCTTTCCATTTTCAAAATACTAACTCTAAACCAAGAGTTGTAAGAGAGAGACAACATAAAACGAACCATAACTCAAAAGGATGAGTTTCCATGGTTTCCTTCATTTTTGAGAAGAGATCCAACACACCCAAAATAGGTTTTAAAGAGAAGAAGAGAGTTAGAATCTAGAGTTTTACCTCTTCTCAAGCTCTTAGATGAGTATCCAAGCTTTTTGTCCTTGAAAAAGCTCTCTTCCTTCACCTTTCTTCTTTTCTAAACCCTAGATTGTGTTTAGGTGTTTCTCATTAAATGCTGTCTCGTCGGGTTTTCGCTCAAGCGAGAAAATCCCGCCTATTTTAAAAATCCATATATGACCCTCTCGCTCAAGCGAGGGATTCTCTCTCAAACGAGAATCTCACAGTGGCAACAGTCCAAAATGTCCTTCCTTGCTCAAGCGAGACTACTCTCGCTCAGGCGAGAATCTTCCAGCATATCCCAGGATTTCACCCTCCCAGGTGAGCCTCTCTCGCCCAGGCGAGAATCTCTCGCTCAAGCGAGGATCCCAGGACTGATACTATAATTTTAAAGACTTAAAATTTAGGATGTTACACTCTCTTGTGCAATTTCTGCTTCCAAACATTCAGAAATTTTCCGAAGTTTCATTGAGTGCTAATGTTTAATTTTTTCTAAACTTAAACACTTCTAAGAGCACATTGTATATTAAGTGTATTGAAAGAAAAATAATTGCAAGTTATAGAATTGTCATATCCTGTAAAGACAATCCTGCTATATATTTATTCTTCACTCTGTTGTAGAACTTGTTATCATAAGGGTGTGGTAAGAAGCAGAAAGAGAGTACTTGGAAATGTTGTTTTCCAAGTGTGTGAGTTATTTGTGTATGTAAGGTACAAGGAATATCAAGGAGAGAAATTGTAATTATAACTCATAATATCTAGTAAAGAAATCTATTTTGTTTCAAGATTGCTGAACATAGCCTTCGGTGGACAAGAAGGCGAACTAATACAAATATCGGTGTACCTTCTCTCTTCTCTCTGCTCATATATTTCTATTTGAAGTTTTATTTGCCAATTGTTTCTATAACATTTCCGATGCATTACATTATAATATTTTGGCAGAAAAATTGACAATTACTCCCAACAACTAATTCACTTCCCTCCTCTTAGTTGCCATCTAATACTTACATTTGACACCAGAGCTTACCGTGGGAAAAATGCTCCCAAAGAACGTAAACTCTTAGATGGCGCCTAGATCCTTTTTGGGAGAAGGTTCCAACATCAATCGTCCTCCAAGCTTTGTTGGAGAATGTTATGATTTTGGAAAATTAGGATGATAACCTTTATAGAATCTTAAGACCTTGACATATAGAACGCGATTGAGGAAGGACCCTATGAACCCTTTACCATTATCAATGGAGTAAGGGAGGCTAAAACCAAATCTACCTCGAATGACGAGGATAAGAAGAAAGTGCAATATGACCTTAAGACCAAAAACATCCTTACTCCAGCCGTAGGAATATATGAATTTTTTAGTGCTAAATTGTAAATCTGCTATGAAAATGTGGGACATTATAGAAACCATGCGTTAGTGGGCTGAAGAAGTCTAGCGATCTAGACTCAATGCTCTCTCCCAAGAGTATGGGATGTTTCGCATGAAACTAGGAGAGAAAATTCTTGATCTCCGAAAGGGATTCACTCACCTTATAAACCATTTGATTGCACTAGGCAAAATTTTATCAAATAGTGATTTAAACTTGAAAGTTCTAAGATCACTAACAAGACAATGACAACCTTACACCCATTGTAACGACCTGATTTTCAACCCTTGAAATTTTTTCCTTAATTAATCCAATTCCATGCATTTAACGATAAGTCATAATTACCAAGTGAATAAATTTATTTAAAAGATCTTTCTCTTCATCCTCACACCCGATCTAAGAACCAAAAGTACATATACAATCCGATTGTAGAAAAACATAATTCATTTTAGTATAACCTAGTAACTACCGCATACAATTAGCTATGAGTTTCCAAAACACCCATAGCTACATATATCCCGAGTTACTAGTCTCCATGATCGAAATCATGTACAAAATAGTATTCATAGTACAATTAGTTGATTCAATTACAATCAATTGAAGTTACAAAATAATGGATAAAGAGACATCAAAATAAAGGTCTCTAATCTCCTACTCAAAAATCATCCTTTCTACGTCCACCTACCTGCAATGGGATTAACATTTACCATACACAAACAACACAAAGGAATAAGTCATTAACTCAATAAAATTTCAAGGTAAGTTAATCCACATTTAATAGAGTTAAACAATGATATAAGTTAAATCCACTTAAAACCATTTTCGTCATCTGTGCTTTTGAAAAACCATGCTACATAACTCAAGCTAGAGTCGCTAACCCATTCTGGTCGGCTAAAACGAGTTTTATTTTCATTGGCACTCCACCAATACATAAACAATAAATCCACCCGCCATCACTACAAACATACCCATATATATTTGTAGTGACTAAGTGATTTACCATTTATTACTTTGTTTCCGAGTTTTATTTCCATTGGCACTCTACCAATAAATAGACAATAAACGCACCCGACATCATTACCGCATAGCGTATATGCCTGTAACTACAAAGTGACTTACAGTTTATTGTGTCATCCGGGTTTTATTTCCATTGGCACTCCACCAATAAATAGACAATACATGCACCTGACATCATTACAGCATAGCGTATATGCCTGTAACTACAAAGTGACTTACAGTTTATTGTTTTATCCGAGTTTTATTTCCATTGGCACTCCACCAATAAACAGTCAATAAATGCACCCGACATCATTACAACATAACGTATATGCTTGTAACTACAAAGTGACTTACAATTTATTGCTTTTTTCCGAGTTTTATTTCCATTGGCACTCCACCAATACAAAAATGATAAATACACCCGACATCATTACAAACATATCCACATATGCTTATAACTACAAAGTGATTTACATTTCATGATTTCATTCCGAGTCTTATTTCCATTGGTACTCCCCCAATAAGTAAACCGTAAATTCACTTCTAATCATTATCAACATACCCATCTATGTTCACAATGATTAAGTGATTCACATTTTGTCCATCATCCATAAAAGAAAATCCACGCATTTTCCAACACAATGCATAAATTAAAGACTTATCCTTACCTCGGTGAGTGTTGGGTTTGGTTTTTGGTGACTTCGCAAGTTCCATCGGCACCACCTCCAAACTTAGGATCTTTCCTCATTCCCACCACATAACACAATGTTAGTCATTCATTCCAAATAACAAATGAATAACTTATATTGCATCATTTAAACATACAACATATTTATCATATTCTCAATGGTTCTATACTACTTTCATTAAGAGTTTCCAACCATCTAAAACATACATATCATCTCATAATTTAACATTGTAAAACAACTCATCTTCTAGCCCTAGCATTTTACTCATTTTCCTCTTTTACCACATTTTCACTTTAGGGTTTTTGGGGTTTTTATTAAGCAACCCACAAACCCTTTCCATTCTTGAAATACTAACTCTAAACCAAGAGTTTACAAGATAAAACAACATAAAACGAACCATAACTCAAAGGAATGAGTTTCCATGGCTTCTCTCATTTTGAGAAGAGATCCATAATACCAAAAATGGGTTCTCAAGAGAAGAAGAGAGTTAGGATAGAGAGTTTTACCTCTTCTCAAGCTCTTGAACAAGAATCAAAGCTCCTAGACCTTGGGAATGCTCTCTTCTCTCACCTCTCCTCAATTCTTAACCTAAAAATGTATTTGGGGTTTCCCTCATTTAATGTTCCCGTCGGGTTCTCGCTTAAGCGAGCTTTCTCTCGCTCAAGCGAGAAAATCCCGCCCATTTTTAAAAAAACTCAACTCTGACCCTCTCGCTCAAGCGAGAATCTCATAGTGTCCATCAGCCCAAAATGCCATTTCTCGCCCAGGCGAGACAACTCTCGCTCAGGCGAGAATCCTCCAGTATAGCCTAGGATTTCACCCTCCCAAGTGAACCTCTCTCACCCAAGCGAGAATCTCTCGCTCAAGCGAGGATCCCAGGACTGATACTATAATTTATAGGCTTAAAATTTGGGGTGTTACGATCCTCCCCCTCTTATAAGAATTTTTGTCCCCGAAAGTTAAACATACCTCGATTCAAACAAATGAGGGTAATCCTCCATCATCTCTTGCTCAACTTCCCAAGTAGCGTCTCCTTCGTCCACTTGGCTCCACAACACCTTCACCAAGGCAATCTCCTTGCCTCTCAATCTCTTTACACTAGTATCCATGATTCTCACTAGCAGCGTCACAAAAGTCAAATTATCCTTCAACTCTATCTGATCAGACTCAACCACATGAGACGAATCTCCAACATATTTCCTCAACTGAGACACATGAAACACATTATGGAGATTGGACAACAACGGAGGTAAAGCAATACGATACGCTACCGGCCCAATTCTCTTCAATATCTGATACAGCCCAATAAATCGAGGAGTCAGCTTACTGGACTTCAACACTCTACCGATACCGGTAGTCGGAACAACTCTCATGAAAACATGATCTCCCTCATTAAATTCGAGAGGTTTCTGTCTCTTATCATAATAGCTCTTATGTCGACTTTGGGCGATTCTCATATGTTCCCGGATTTTCTTGATCTTATCCGTCGTCTCCTGGACCATTTCGGGCCCCAATATTAAGTTCTCCCCAGTCTCAAACCAACTCACTGGAGTTCGGCACTTCCTACCATACAACGCCTCATAAGGTGCCATCCCAATACTCGAATGGAAGCTATTGTTGTAGGTAAACTCGATCAACGACAACATGCTATCCCAACTCCATGGTTGTTCCAAGACACAAGCTCTTAAAAGGTCCTCCAATGACTGTATTGTCCTTTCTGATTGACCGTCCGTTTGGGGATGATAAGATGAACTCAACTTCAACTTAGTTCCCAAAGCGGTTTGCAAACTAGTCCAAAAGTTTGAAGTGAAACGGGGGTCCCTATCCGACACAATGCTTGACGGTATTCCATGCAAGCAAACAATTTCCCGGATATACAATTCTGCCAACCTCTCCAAAGAGTACCTCATGTTCATAGGCAGAAAGTGAGCAGATTTAGTTAACCGATCCACGATCACCCATATTGAATCATATCCTCTCTGAGTCTTCGGAAAACCAGACACAAAATCCATGGAGATACTATCCCACTTCCAAACGGGAATTTCTAGGGATTGTAACTCTCCCGCCGGTCGTTGATGCGTAATTTTTGCTTTCTGGCATATCAAACAACCCGAAACATATGACGCCACATCTCTCTTCAATCCAGACCACCAAAACAACTTCTTCAAGTCTTGGTACATTTTCGTCGTTCCCGGGTGAAAGCTCATCTTGTTCTTATGGGACTCCTCCAAAATACAATTCTGTAGCCTTTCATCACGAGGCACACACACTCTCCCATTGTAACGCATCATCCCACTAGAGTCCGTTACAAAGTCGGTTTCCTTTCCACTCATCATCAAATCCCGTTTGTCCATCAACTCAATATCTCCAATTTGCATTACTCAGATTTGATCAAATAGTTCATTCGTGACCTTCAACATACCCAATATCATACTATGAGGTTTCATCTAGACGTCTAGGTTCATATCCCTGAACTCCTCTATCAGCTTCCCTTCCCTTATCATCAAAGCTGACATGTGCAAAGATTTCCGACTGAGTGCATCGACTACTACATTAACCTTCCCTGGGTGGTACTACAATCCGAAATCGTAGTCCTTTAAAAATTCCATCCATCTCCTCTATCTCATATTCAACTCTTTTTGATCAAACAGGTATTTCAAACTCTTGTGGTCGCTGTACACCACAAACCTTATACCATAGAGATGGTGCCTCCAAATTTTCAAAGCGAAGACCACTGCTGCCAATTCTAAATCATGTGTAGGGTAGTTCTGCTCGTGTGTTCTTAACTGACGAGAAGCATAGGCAACCACTTTCCCCTCTTGCATCAGGACACAACCCAAACCTTGCTTGGAAGCATCGTAATACACACTGAAATCCTTATCCGTACACAGAAGAACCAACACGGGCGCCATAGTCAACCTTCGTTTCAACTCTTGAAAGATTTCTTCACAACGAAGTGTCCACATAAACGGTTCTCCTTTCCTAGTGAGCTTAGTCAATGGTAGTGCCAACTTCGAAAATCCCTCAATGAATTTCCGATATTAGCCTGCCAAACCTAGGAAGTTCCGGATTTCAGTAACCGAATTGGGCACATCCCATTCCGTAACCGCTTCCACCTTTGAAGGATCCACAGCCACCCCTTCCTTGGTTATCACATGCCCAAGAAAGTTCACCGACTCCAACCAGAAGTCACACTTAGACAATTTCGCATACAGCTGGTTCTTACTCAGGAGTTCTAGAACAATTCTTAGGTGCTCTGCATGTTCCTCTCGGCTTTAGGAGTAAACCAGAATGTCATCAATAAATACCATTACAAATTAATCCAAATACGGATGGAAAACCCGATTCATGTAGTCGGTAAATATTGCTGGAGCATTCGTTACGCCAAAAGGCATGACCAAATATTCGAAATGTCCATACCTTGTCCTAAAAGCAGTTTTTGGAATATCATCTATTTTTATCCGAAGTTGATGATAACCCGATCGAAGATCAATCTTAGAAAACACTACCTCCCCTCTCAACTGATCCATCAAGTCATCAATCCGAGGCAATGAATATTTGTTCTTAATCGTAACCTTGTTCAACTGCCTGTAATCGGTACACAATCGCATACTACCGTCTTTCTTCTTAACTAGCAAAACAGGTGCGCCCCACGGCGAGACACTCCGGCGAATAAAATTCTTAGCCAACAATTCCTCAACCTGCTTTTTCAGCTCAGTTAACTCTAACGGTGTCATTCTATAAAGAGCTATAGGGATGGGTCCCGTTCCCGACACTAAATCTATGGAGAATTCAACTTCTCTCACTGGAGGCAATTCCGGAATATCACCAGGAAAAACTTCCGGAAACTCATGAACTATCGGAATGTCCTCCACCTTGGATTTCTCAATACCTTCCAGGGACGCCAACATCATGAACACGACCCCTCCCTCCTTACAGGAAGTCCCGACTTCCTTTGCCGACATCGGCTTCATACAACCAAACTCCTCCAAAATCCCATATGGATTTCCAAACATCACGGTCTTATCAGCACAATTAAGTACCACATGATTTGCTGACAACCAGTCCATCCCTAAAATCAAATCTAACTGGGATAGTGGTAAGGAGATTAAATCCACGGTAAAATCCCTACCGTTTACCACCACCGGACACTGAGACACAACTATCGACACCACCACAGGCACATCAGTTGGGGTGGACACGACCAAGTCGAAAGGCAACGACTCAGTTTGTAAATTCAGTCTATCCACACAGTCAATAGATACAAAGGAATGTGTCGCTCCCGAATCAAACAACACTAAAAGAGGAATACCTGACACCATGCAATTACCTTTAATCAGGCCATCTACGCCTGATGCCTCTGCACCACTCATGGTGAACACTCTGCCCGTGGATCGAGGTCGTTCAACTCTCATAGCATTCACGCTCTGCGGTAGCTTAGGACAATTTCTTCGAATATGTCCCACTTCCTTGCAAATAAAACAAGTAAGCACCATTCCGGGGCACGAGTCACCGACATGCATTCGGCAACATTTGTTGCATAGAGAGGGAGTGTTCAACCGTGACCCTCCAGCAGTGACATGAGTCTTCGACCCATGCGAAGGATAACTCCGATTACTCGTCGGAGGAAAGTAAGGCTTCCTCTCCTCATGAAACGCCTTCCCTTTCCGTTTTCCGTGAGCAAAGTTTCGTTGAGGTCCAAAGTGTTTGGGAGGAACCACCCTAGATGTCACCGCTTCATCAGCTGCCAAATCATCTTCATACACCCTGCACTTGTTCACCAGGGTAGGGAAATCAGCAATCTCTTGGTGCCCAAACATACTTTTCAACTTGGGTTTCAAACTCGATTCGAACTTGGCGCATTTGGACCTTCCGTCCATTTCCAACTCGGTGTAGGGGCAAAACCGGGCCAACTCTTCAAACTTGGCCGCATAGTCTCCTACTGACATGTTCCCCTGTTCCAGTTTCAGAAATTCCATTTCCTTCTTCTTTTTCAAATCAGCTGGAAAGTACTTGTGTAGGAACTTCTCCTTGAAGGTAGTCTAGGAGATCAGTCGTCCTTCGGCTTCCATCTGTCGCCGAGTATACTCCCACCAGTTCTCAGCCTCGGTCACCAACATGTAAGTAGCATAGGCTAACTTCTGAGCCTCAGTGCAGTTCATGGCTCTGAAGATCCGCTCTACCCCTTGGATCCACTCGATGGCAGCTTCAGGAGCAAATCCCCCTTGGAACTGAGTGGGGTTCCTCCTGCAGAACTCATCTAAGCCCCGATATTCCGCCGGCCCAGTTGTAACTAGTGGATGTGGGTTCGGGCTTGGTGTCGGATTCTGATTCAGATTCTGCAAGTTCTCGTTGACCTGCTGTAGCGCCACCACCATTTGAGCTAATAAATCATTCGGGACGTTCTGACTCGCCCCTCTTCCTCTTCCTCTTCCTGCCATGAGTACCTGTACTCACTCAATTGTTAGTAAGTGAATTTGTATAAATACAGTGCATACAACACTTAACATTTAGCATCATTCAACAACTGCAGTAAATAAAGGATAAAAAGAAGCATGCAAGGCCATACCCTAGGTCGCAGGATTAACTATGCTCTGATACCATATTGTCTCGACCCGATTTTCTACCCTTGAAATTTTTTCCTTAATTAATCCAATTCCATGCATTTAACAAGTCATAATTACCAAGTGAATAAATTTATTTAAAAGATCTTTCTCTTCATCCTCACACCCGATCTATGAACCAAAAGTACATATACATTCCGATAGCAGAAAAACATAATTCATTTTAGTATAACCTAGTAACTACCGCATACAATTAGTTATGGGCTTCCAAAACACCCATAGCTACATATATTCCGAGTTACTAGTCTCCATGATCAAAATCATGTACAAAATAGTATTCATAGTACAATTAGTTGATTCAATTACAATCAATTGAAGTTACAAAATAATGGATAAAGAGACATCAAAATAAAGGTCTCTAATCTCCTACTCAAAAATCATCCTTTCTCCGTCCACCTACCTGCAATGGGATTAACATTTACCATACACAAACAACACAAAGGAATAAGTCATTAACTCAATAAAATTTCAAGGTAAGTTAATCCACATTTAATAGAGTTAAACAATGATATAAGTTAAATCCACTTAAAACCATTTTCGTCATCTGTGCTTTTGAAAAACCATGCTACATAACTCAAGCTAGAGTCGCTAACCCATTCTGGTCGGCTAAAACGAGTTTTATTTTCATTGGCACTCCACCAATACATAAACAATAAATCCACCCGTCATCACTACAAACATACCCATATATATTTGTAGTGACTAAGTGATTTACCATTTATTACTTTGTTTCCGAGTTTTATTTCCATTGGCACTCCACCAATAAATAGACAATAAACGCACTCGACATCATTACCGCATAGCGTATATGCCTGTAACTACAAAGTGACTTATAGTTTATTGTGTCATTTGAGTTTTATTTCCATTGGCACTCCACCAATAAATAGACAATACATGCACCCGACATCATTACAGCATAGCGTAGATGCCTGTAACTACAAAGTGACTTACAATTTATTGTTTTATTCGAGTTTTATTTCCATTGGCACTCCACCAATAAACATTCAATAAATGCACCCGACATCATTACAACATAACGTACATGCTTGTAACTACAAAGTGACTTACAATTTATTGCTTTATTCCGATTTTTATTTCCATTGGCACTCCACCAATACAAAAATGATAAATACACCCGACATCATTACAAACATATCCACATATGCTTATAACTACAAAGTGATTTACATTTCATGATTTCATTCCGAGTCTTATTTCCATTGGTACTCCCCCAATAAGTAAACCGTAAATTCACTTCTAATCATTATCAACATACCCATGTATGTTCACAATGATTAAGTGATTCACATTTTGTCCATCATCCATAAAAGAAAATCCACGCATTTTCCAACACAATGTATAAATTAAAGATTTATCCTTACCTCGGTGAGTGTTGGGTTTGGTTTTTGGTGACTTCGCAAGTTCCACCGGCACCACCTCCAAACTTAGGATCTTTCCTCATTCCCACCACATAACACAATGTTAGTCATTCATTCCAAATAACAAATAAATAACTTATATTGCATCATTTAAACATACAAGATATTTATCATATTCTCAATGGTTCTATACTACTTTCATTAAGAGTTTCCAACCATCTAAAACATACATATCATCTCATATTTTAACATTGTAAAGCAAATCATCTTCTACCCCTAGCATTTTACTCATTTTCCTCGTTTACCACATTTTCACTTTAGGGTTTTTGGGTTTTTTATTAATCAACCCCAAACCCTTTCCATTCTTGAAATACTAACTCTAAACCAAGAGTTTACAAGATAAAACAACATAAAACGAACCATAACTCAAAGGAATGAGTTTCCATGGCTTCTCTCATTTTGAGAAGAGATCCATAATACCAAAAATGGGTTCTCAAGAGAAGAAGAGAGTTAGGATAGAGAGTTTTACCTCTTCTCAAGCTCTTGAACAAGAATCAAAGCTCCTAGACCCTGGGAATGCTCTCTTCTCTCACCTCTCCTTAATTCTTAACCTAAAAATGTATTTGGGGTTTCCCTCATTTAATGTTCCCGTCGGGTTCTCGCTTAAGCGAGCTTTCTCTCGCTCAAGCGAGAAAATCCCGCCCATTTTTAAAAAAACTCAACTCTGACCCTCTCGCTCAAGCTAGAATCTCACAATGTCCATCAGCCCAAAATACCATTTCTCGCCCAGGCGAGACAACTCTCGCTCAGGCGAGAATCCTCCAGTATAGCCCAGGATTTCACCCTCCCAGGTGAACCTCTCTCGCCCAAGCGAGAATCTCTCGCTCAAGCGAGGATCCCAGGACTGATACTAAAATTTTAAAGGCTTAAAATTTGGGGTGTTACACCCATTTCAAAAAAATAAAGTTTATAAAAAATGTCTTTGGCTGCATCTTTGGAAAATTGCAAGAACATGAGTTGAAATTAAGACAACTTAATCAACATGAAGAACAAGAAAAGGATAAGAAAAACATTTCTTTTAAGGAAAAGGCAGAAACATATAAGTCCTCTATAGACGAATCATATAAAGAAGACATGAAGGATTTGAGCATTATGGTAAAAACGTCCAACCAATTTCCGAAAATGAACAACGAACGATGAGCATTAAGGATTTAAGCATTATGTTAAGGTCCTCTATAGACGAAAATTCACGAAGAACGATGAAGTTTCCACTTCAAGTCAAAGCTTCAATTATTTTGAATGTGGAAAACCTGATCCATGAAGATGGGCTGTCCTACACTAAAGAGAAATCCTTTCAAAGAAAAATATAAAAAGAGGACGGGAAGACAGGGCTACATTGGATGAGAGCCGCCATTGATTTATGGCACTTGAATAGCGGGTGCTAAAAACACATGACAGACTGTAAGACTAAGATAGCAACTAAGAGGGGGGGGGGGTGAATTAGAAGACTTGAGATAGTGATCTATTTTTCTGCAATTTGAGAGTTACTAGCAGCGGAAAATGTAGTGCAGAAAAATATCAAATAAAATTTATGGAGAGAAGGGAAAGATGAGTACACAAGGAATTTTATACTGGTTCACCTTCTTGTCCACTGAAGGCTATGTCCAATACTCTTGCAGCGCAAGAGATTTCTTCACTAGATATTAAGAGTAGTAATTACAAATGCTCACCTCGAGACTTCCTTGTACCTTACTCACTCTCCAATACCTATGTCACTCTCTTGGAAGGAACCTTTCCAAGTGACTCTTACCCTTTTCTAATTACACCCTTGTGATAGAAAATATTTTACAAACTTGAAGAAAATAGTTAGCAATGGCAAGGATTGCTTTATACAAGATAATATAATAAACTCTCTTGCAATCCAACAACTCTTTTGTATACTTAGTTTCTAATACTCATAGGTTTTGAAAGACTTTAAATATTGCACTTCACAACTTCAGAAAGTTACTTTGAAAGTGAAAAGCAAGTTGTAGAAAAAGTGCAGAAAAAAAGTGTTTCAAAAAATCAGATTTGCATAAGTGAGTTGTGATTTGGATGTGAGAAAGTTATGTGAAAGTATTGTTTTAGTGTTGTTATGAATCTGAGTTCCAATGCCTTTATATAGACTTTCTAATCAGCCATAACACCTTTAGGAATGGGTAGGATTCATTTGGAATGGAACCATTTCATTTGGGATGTAAGCTGTTCAGATTGAATCTGAAAATCTGGTGCAACATCTCTCAGTAATCGATTACAGCATGTGGGTAATCGATTACCCAAGTGTTATGTTCAACTTGGAAACCAATTTTCATGTTGATTAATCGGTTACTCTAGTTGTAACGGCTCTCAGTAATCGATTACCTAAGTCTACTGTCCAACTGAGTGACTAATTATCAATTGAGTAATCGGTTGCACTAATAGCAGTAATCGATTATTGTGTGTCAGTTTGTTGGTTAACTTATTTCTCACTGATGTAACCTGTTACGTGGTTCCAGTAATCTGTTACTCCGTCATAGTAACCTATTACTCAGATCCAGTAACCTGTTACTCAGTGTTTTGGAAAATTGTTTTTAACACTTATGAAATCTTGTTTTTCTTTGAAAAATATACCGTTTGAGCATTATCACTAATAGTATAACTTAAGAGTGTAAGGATAGAAGTACCTATGACTTAGACTCTAAATGTCTTGAAGCTTTTATCTTTGTGTCTTCATCAAAACCGTGCCATGGTCAAGATCCAGATCTTCTTCACAATCTCCCCCTTTTAATGATGACAAACCAATATCTTCTTAACAATATATTTTCTTGAGCGTAGCATACTTCTTGTGATAAGTTCCATGTCTTGAGTATACTCCCCCTATTTTCTATGCTCTTTTTTTTTTGAGTATATGTATGCTCTTGAGTATATGTGCCTGAAAATAGGTTTAAAACAGAAAATAGATTCTCCCAAATCTTCTCCCCCTTTTGAATTCATCAAAAAGAATAAAAGTTAGGGTCCAAGACACAAAATATAGATATATATATATATATATATATGCATAAAATTGAAGCATCGTGAAGTATAAAGGGTAATAACATCATAGCATAAAGATTTAAAGGATGTTCAAACAGGAAAGTTAAACAACCAGATGTTCAAACAGAAAAGACAAACAACCAGAAAACAAAGTACGGTTACACAAATCCGAAAATGAAAGATAAAAATCCTAAACAACATATGTTCTATGATTCCGGTTCAGAATTGTCTTCATCAAGATCCATCATGTTGATCTTGTAGGCAAGACCTTGAAGCTCGATTTGAACTTGTTGGTTCTGAGCATCAAGGGCATCCATCCTAGTGGAGATGTAGCCTCGAAGCGAGAATAACTCGTCCATAATCATATGATTTGTAGGTATCTAAGAAGATGAAGATGATTTAGATTGAAAGGTAGAAGGTTGTGGTTCAGGCGGTGCAGCTGGTCTATCACTTCTATGCTTATACATTCTATCATTTAGGTCTCTAAAGAAACCCATTTTGTGGATCATATCCACATCAATTTTGCTGTCGCGAGCATTAAGAGTGATTTTAGATTCACCAGCCATTGAGACACCAAAATGCTCAAGTATTTTTGAGATGATGATTGCATAAGGCAAGAGGCTGTTAGTCTCTCGTACAGACCACATGTGTCTCATTAATTTCAAAGCCCAATTGATTTCAAGATTATGCTTAAGATCATACACCAATTGCAACTCTATGTCATTAATTTGAGAATGGTTTGAAAATTTAGGCATTATGACATAGCTAAGATAGTAATGAAGCATGCGATCTTTGAGATTAAGATTTCCTACAACAAGGATATCTATATTTTTATCAGTTTCACCTAACGCCATTTGCTTACACAAATCAATTTCCTCTTTAGAGAATCTACACATAGAGTAGTGGAACTGTTTTCTGTCATAATTATCCCAATCACATGCAAGACCAAAGTTTTTGATGCTTCCATGATAGGGTATATTACCGCAAATTGAACTAAATGTTTGCATATCTAAAATGATTTCCTTTCCTTTCATTGAGGATATTAAATGATTTTTCCTCAAGTTCAAGTTACAGTAAAACACTTTAACAAGTCCAGGATACTAGGCATTTGTTTCCTCATAGAATGCAAAATAATTTGTTGTCTTAACAGAATAGGAAAATGAAAATCATCAAGCTCAAAGTTACTTACATTGCCATACTTTGGAGCAAAAATGGGTCTGCCTAGGAAATGTTCGGTGAAAACCTTGCGTTGTTCATCATTAGCAAGAATTCGTGCCAAGTCCAATGAATTAGCTTCGGAAGATGAAGTTCCTTGCTTCTTGGTAGCCACACCGGTACGTTGCTTCTTTGCTTTTGATGATGAAGCCATGGTTGAGTGTTTTGAAAAGTTAGGTTTTTGGAATTTTGGAATTTGGGGTTTTTTGATTAAGGCCACTAAACACAAAAGTAATCGAATAGAAGTGTTTAGAATTGAAAATGTAGTATGAAATGACTCAAAAATCACTTAAAACGGATGAAAAATGAGATTTTTAGAGAGAGAGGAGTTATTTTTCGAGTTGGAGAGTGAGGAAGAAGATGAAGTGTTGGAAAAATGGAGGATAAACCCTTAAATACTGGTCAGAGTAATCGATTACCTTAAGAGGAGTAATCGATTACTCAATGTACAAAATCTCCAGATTTCAAACAGCATCCTCTAGTAATCGATTACACATGGAATTAATCGATTACTTCAACTTCCTGCCACTTATAGTAATCGGTTACTCTCAAGAGTAATCGATTGCATACCTTAGAAATTTGAATTTTCAGGCTTACTGATGCCTAGTAATCAATTATTTACCCTAAGTAATCTTTAAGGACCCAAATTCTACCCTTGAAATGTTTTCCTTATTTTAACTCATACAAACAAGTATTTTCTTCATATCTTACGATTAGTAACCCAAGGTACGTTACTTTAGCTACCTTGATTATTTTCCGATCATTTTATCATGCAATATTCATACACACATCCATAAGACAGAAAAACACAATTCATATTAATGTCCCCCATTTACTTAGGACATACAATTAAATATGGGTTCCCAAAATCATAATACCCACGGTTACAAACATCCAAAAACATAATGGTCATGATTACAAGTATTCAAATCCGAAGATAGTCAGTTATGACACAAAAAGTAAAAAAATAGAAGAATCCATATTTTAAGCTCCCAAAGCTCCAAATCAAGCATCCATAATTCATCCATTTACCTACAATGTGATTATCAAATGGAAACACACAGAAACATACAAAGGAGTAAGTCATTTAACTCAATAATTATCATTTTTCTATAATCCACATTATAAGCAGAGTTAGATAAACAATTTAAGCTTTCCAACATAAAATCAGTACATGTCATTTATATTTCTTACTACCTCATCCAACCATTCTTACTTTCACATTGTTCAATGTCAACCCTTATTACCCTCTTCTTCATTCCTGTTTTACATAGCCATTTCCCACTTGTACATACTTTCACAATACCACATAGGGCAAGACATTCAATTCACCGCCACTTGGGCAAGACATTCAATTCAATACCACTTGGGCAAGACATTCAATTTCAATACCACTTGGGCAAGACATTCAATTTCAATACCACTTGGGCAAGACATTCAATTTCAATACCACTTGGGCAAGACATTCAATTTCAATACCACTTGGGCAAGACATTCAATTTCAATACCACTTGGGGAAGACATTCAATTTCTTCGATACTTCCACATCTTATTTCTTTCGAATCATCCACATTTAACCGTACAACTCATATTTCATATCTCAGAATAAATGCTTATCCTTACCTTGGTGAGTGTTGGGTTTGGTCCTTGGTAACTTTGCAAGTTCCTCCGACACCGCCTCCAACCTTAGGATCTTTCCTCATCCCCACCAAACAACAACAAAAGTCAGTAATTTATTCTCAACAATATATAAACAACTCATAGTTCATCTTTAACCATAAAAAAGATTCATACATTTTCAATGTTTCCGAAACCACTTTCATTAGAAGTTTTCAACATTAAAACATACGTACTCATCTTCTATTTTACACTAGAACACACATTTATCTTCTACATCTACCATTTCACCCATTTTCCTCTTTAACCACATTTTCATTTTGGGGGTTTTGGGGTTTTCATGAATCAACCCACAAACCCTTTCCATTCTTCGAATACCAACTCTAAACCAAGAGTTTACAAGAGAGAAACTAAATAAAACGAACCACAACTCAAAAGGAAGAGTTTCCATGGTTTCTCACATTTTGAGAAGAGATCCCATACACCCCAAAACAAGTTTGAAAGGGAGAAAGATAGTTGGAATCAAGAGATTTACCTCTTCTCAAGTTTCTAGTTGATTCCCACGAATCCTTGCTCTCAAAATCACCTCCTTCTCTCTTATCTCTCAAGTTCTAACCCCAAATGTGTTTGAGGGTTTCTATTTTAAAGTTTCAACGTCGGGTTCTCGCTCAAGCGAGAAAATCCCGCCCATTTTAAAAAACTCAGATTTGACGCTCTCGCTCAAGCGAGAGATTCTCGCTCAAGTGAGGATCCTCTAGTGTCTAAACCCCTCTCCCTCGCCTAGGCGAGCCAAATCTCGCTCAGGCGAGAATCCTTTAGTGTATCCCAGTTTCCCACTCACCCAGATGAGCCATCTCTCGCCCAGGCGAGCTCATTCTCGCTCAAGCGAGAATCTGGCAGTGTGCCGTATTCCTCAGGACTGTTACCACATCTTTAGGAAGGTAAATTCGGGGTGGTACATAATCGATTACATATATCAAAATTTGAAATTTAAGACAAATCTAAGTAGTTTTAAGTACAAGTAGGCATAAGATAAACAAAATGAAGCAATCATATAATCATGTATGAACAATTTAAGATAAGTAAGCTTCATCAAGTATGCCTAATTCTCGTCTAACTTTATAAAAAATATTCTTTAACCAAAGGTTTAGTGAAAATATCAGCTAGTTGGTCATGAGTATCAACAAATTCTAAATCCACATCTTTCTTTTGGACATGGTCTCTAAGGAAGTGATGTCTTATATCTATATGTTTGGTTCTAGAATGCATTACTGGATTCTTTGTGAGATTTATAGCACTGATATTGTCAAATTTTAGGGGAATGCAACCTAAGTCTAAGCCATAGTCTCGTAGCACTGCTATGTATTCTGCTTCAGCAGTACTTAAGGAAACACATGCTTGTTTCTTGCATGACCAAAAGACTAGTGGATTTCCTAATATATGACAAGTACCACTAGTACTTTTTCTCTCAATTTTGCATCTAGCAAAATCTGAATCCGAATATCCTACCAAATCACATATACTTCCCTTTCGATACCAAAGTCCAACATCAATTATGCCTTTTAGATATTTCATGATTCTTTTGACAGTTACTAGATGTGATTCTTTTGGTTTTGATTGATAACGTGCACACAAACATAAACTAAACATTATATCAGGTCTACTGGCGAGTAGATAAAGTAGGGAATCGATCATACCTTGATACTTTGATATCTCGATGCATTTTCCAATTTCATCTGTATCAATGTATGTCCCGGAACCCATAGGAGTGGCAATGGGTTTGCAATCATCCATTTGAAATCTTTTCAGCAATTCCTTGCAATATTTGGATTGACTTACAAATATACAATCCTTGAGTTGTTTGATTTGTAATCCAAGGAAGTAGTTTAGCTTCCCCATCATTGACATTTCAAACTCCACTTGCATCATTTTGCCAAAGTCACTACATAACATTTCATTAGTAGAACCAAAAATAATATCATCTACATATATTTGTACAAGAAGAGTATGATGATTTATTTTCTTAATAAAGAGAGTAGTGTCGACCATTCCTTTGGTAAAATATTTTTCAAGTAAAAAATTTGTTAGACGATCATACGAGGCACATGGAGCTTGCTTCAAACAGTAGAGGGCCTTCTTAAGTTTATATACATGGGAAGGATGTTTGTAGTCTTCAAACCCAGGAGGTTGTTCTACATATACTTCTTCTTGTATATACCCATTAAGAAATGCACTCTTAACATCCATTTGATATAACTGAAAATTTAGAGAGCATGCATATGCAAGTAATAAACGAATAGCTTTAAGTCTAGCAACAGGAGCGAAAGTTTCATCAAAGTTTATACCTTCTTCCTGATTGTATCCTTGTGCTATCAGTCTAGCTTTATTTATATTGATAATACCATTTTCATCTGATTTATTACCAAATACTCGACGAGTTCCTATAACATGCCTATCATTTGGTCTAGGAACAAGTTCCCAAACTTCATTTCTCTCAAATTGGCTTAACTCTTCATGCATTGCAAGAATTCAGTGTTCATCCTCGATTGCATTGTCAATCTTTGAGGGTTCTATTTGAGAGACGAAGGCCATGTTTAAACAGGCATCATTTAGCTTTAAGCGGGTAGTTACACCTTTGCCTATATCACCACTGATGTTGTCAATAGGATGGTCTCTATGAGTTTTCCATTCTTGTTGTAAATCAGAATGAATATGCTCTTCTTGAGAAGATAGAGTATCATTCATTTTTAAGAGCTCAACATTGGTTGTAGTATTGGTAGAAGACACTTCTATTGAAGGGGAACTAGGCAAGTCCCCTTCATCAAGAGTTAACCCATCCTTTATAAAAGGATTGGTTTCATCAAGAGATACATGAACAGATTCTTCCATGGATAGAGTTCTTTTTTTAAAGATTCTATAAGCTTTACTCGTAAGAGAGTAGCCTAGGAAGATTTGTAACGACCCGATTTTCTACCTTTGAAATTTTTTCGTTTATTTTAATCCTTCCTTGCATACAATCGTCACTTTAATTAAAAACTCTCAAGACCCACTCTTTGAAAATACTCTTTACCCTATCATATTATCATACAAATTTATGTTTCGGAAAAAACATAATTCATTCAAATAGCAGTTACCACATACAACCAGTTATGGGTCTCCCAGGGTTATAACGTCCATAACTACACTTATCCGTTTTAATCTAAACAGATTTACATTCATCCCATGATGTTATCCAAATAACTACAACGTCAAGTAGCAATAAAGACAAACAAGTTAATAAACACAAAAGCTTCCTAGGTGAGCTTCCTTCTCAAAATCCTTCATTTACCTACAATGGGATTATCATAAACAACACACAAAACAAAAGGGAGTAAGTCATTAGTTCAAAAACTAATATCACATGATAATCCACATTTCAAATACGATTAATCTTTAATAATATTCGTAAACACACATGCGTAATTCTAAACATTCATATCATCTTCCTTTAATTTCCACTTTACTCATATTCATCCTATAATATATATATCCCATAATATATATTCTATAGTATGCATATTTCGTTCGTTCGACACATCATCCTTCTCATTATTCATATCCACCCTATAGAGTATATATCCCATAATATATATCCTACAGCATATATTTTACTTTCATTCTCAACATCTTCCCTTTTATCACTCATATTCACCTTATAGAATATATATCCCATACTATATATCCTATAGCATGCATATGACATTCTTTGCGACATTCTCATTTCTCGTCATTCATATTCACCCTATAGAATATACATCCCATACTATATATTCTATAGCATGCATATGACATTCTTTGCGACATTCTCATTTCTCGTCATTCATATTCACCCTATAGAATATACATCCCATACTATATATTCTATAGCATGCATATGACATTCATTGTGACATCCACACTTCTCATCATTCATATTCACCCTATGGAATATACATCTCATAATATATATCCTATAGCATGCATATGACTTTCGCTCTTAACATCCTCGTTTCTCATATGTCGTATTCATCCTTAATCGTATTCACCGAGTTCTTTCACAAATATAATCCCCTACCACACCGGGTAGGTCCAATTACATCTCCATACCACATCGGGCAGGTCTAGTTCATCATCCATACCACATCGGGCAGGTCTATTTCATCATCCATACCACATCGGGCAGGTCTAGTTCATTCTCCATACCACATCGGGCAGGTCTAGTTATTCTCCATACCACATCGAGCAGGTCTAGTTATCATCCATACCACATCGGGCAGGTCTAGTCATTCTCCATACCACATCGGGCAGGTCTAGTTATTATCCATACCATATCGGGCAGGTCTAGTTATCATCCATACCACATCGGGCAGGTCTAGTCATTCTCCATACCACATCAGGCAGGTCTAGTTATTATCCATACCACATCGGGCAAGTCTAGTTATCATCCATACCACATCGGGCAGGTCTAGTCATTCTCCATACCACATCGGGCAGGTCTAGTTATTATCCATACCACATCGGGCAGGTCTAGTTCACAATAATACACTACCATCCCCGGTAGGACACAATAATAGTCCACTACCACTCCGGGTAGGATTCAATAACAATCCACTACCTCTTCGGGTAGGGTATCAACAATAAACCACTTCCCCTTCGGGTAGGGTAACAACAGTAAACCACTACCTCTTCGGGTAGGGTAACAACAATAAACCACTACCCCTTCGGGTAGGGTAACAACAATAAACTACTACCTCTTCGAGTAGGGTATCAACAATAAACCACTACCCCTTCGGGTAGGGTAACAACAATAAACTTACCAACATGTTACCTCTTTCACAGACCTCATTCACATTACTGAGTATGAATTAGAGCCACTTATCCCTTACCTTCGTGAGCGTTGGGGATCGATTCCGAGTAACTTTAAAAGTCTCCTCCGCGATTTCCTCCAACCTTAGGATCTTTCCTCATTTTCACCAATAACAACAATGTCTGTCATTTATTCAAAATAACACATAAATAACTCGTATTTCATCATCAAATACACAAGGGATTCATATATATTCAAGTTTTCCAAAACTATTTCAATACTAGTTTCCAAACATCTAAACATACATGTTTATCTCATATATCAACATCAAAGCACAAACTCATCATCCACATCTAACATTTCATCTCTTTCTCTTTATACTCATATTCTCATTTTGGGGTTTTTTTGGGGTATTCATGAATAACTCACAAAACCTTTCCATTCATCAAATATCAACTCTAAACAAAGAGTTTACAATAGAAAAACAACATAAGACGAACCATAACTCGAAAGAATGAGTTTCCATGGTTTCTCATGTTTTGAAAATAGATCCAACATACCCAAAACAAGTTAGAGAGGAAGAAGAAGAGTTAGGAACAAGAGGTTTACCTCTTCTCAAGCTCTAAGATGAGTCCTAAGGCTCTTTGCTCTTGAAAAGCTCTCTTCTCTCTCTTCTCTTCCAAGTTCTAACCCTAAAATGTGTTTGGGGTTTCTGTTTTAAAGAGCAGTCGTCGGGTTCTCGCTCAAGCGAGCCCATTCTCGCTCAGGCGAGAAAATCCCGCCTTTTTAAAATTTCAGATCTGACGCTCTCGCTCAAGCGAGAATCTCACAGTGTCAACAGCCCCAAATTGCCAATTCTCGCCCAGGCGAGAATCATCCAGTATATCCTAGGATTTCACCCTCCCAGGGGATCCTTTCTCGCTCAGGCGAGAATCTCTCGCTCAAGCGAGACTTCCAGGACTGATACTATAATTTTAAAGACTAAAATTTATGGTGTTACAAGATTTCTTCACCAGTTTTTGCGTTAAACTTGCCTAAGTTGTCTTTACCATTATTTAAAACAAAGCATTTAAAACCAAATACATGCAAATGAGAAATGTTTGGTTTTCTACCTTTGAAGAGTTCATAGGGGGTTTTCTTGAGAATTTGTCTTATAAGAACTCTGTTTGAAACATAACATGTTGCACTTACTGCATCAGCCCAAAAGTATTTTGGGAGATTAGATTCATTCAACATAGTACGAGCAAGTTCTTCTAATGACCGATTCTTTCTTTCTAAAACACCACTCTTGTGGTGTTCTAGGAGCAGAGAAATTGTGATTGATATCAACAAAACTCTTCGAAAGAAGCATTTTGAAATTCTCCCCCATGATCACTTTTTATAGCAGCGATTTTCAGAGATTTTTCATTTTGAACTATTTTAGCATATTTGCTAAAGGCATTAAACGACTCATTCTTATGAACTAAGAATAGAGTTCAAGTGTATCTTGAATAATCGTCTACTATAACAAGAGCATAGTAGTTACCACCATAACTTTTGGTCCGTGAGGGGCCAAATAAGTCCATACGTAATAACTGCAATGGTCTATCGGAAGAAACCATATGCTTAGGTTTGAAAGAAGTTTTTGTTTGTTTACCCTTTTGACAAGAACTACATAGTTTGTCTTTAACAAACTTCATCTTGGGTAAACCAACAACTAAATCTTTCTTGATCAGTTTATTTAGATGATCCATATGTATATGCGTAATTCTCCTATGCCAAAGCCATCCATCATTATTATTGTTAACCACTAAACATTTTATTGGTAAAGAAGAATCATCTAAAATCAATTATATATATTATTTATTCTCTTACCAACTAGTTTAGAGTTATTAGAATCCTTACTTTCAATGATGTACTTATCTGGGTAGAATGCCACATGGAATCCTTTGTCGCATAGTTGACTTATGCACAAGAAGTTGTGCTTGAGTCCCTCGACATAAAGTACTCATTCTATAGTTGTTGATGGTGACTTTCCGATTCTAACAACTCTAAGTATTCTTCCATTGATGTTGTCACCACATGTGACATATCCTTTGTCCCTTGGAGTGAGGATAGTGAATTTTTCTTTATTTCTCGTCATGTGTTTTGAGCAGCCGCTACCCAAGTACCATAAGTTGCAGGCAGCTCTCAAGTTTTCCTTCAAAACAGGTTAAGTAATATTAGATGTCCAATTTCCTTTGGGTCCTACATGGTTAACACCTTTCTCTACCCATTTAAAATGACCTAAGGGTACACCATACTTTCTAATCATGCAAACATTAGATGTATGCCCATGATTCTTGCAATAAGTACATATGGGAAGATGCTTATGTGTTATAGATTTATTTTTATCACAGTTTGATGCATTAACACTTTGGTTTTGAAAGATTATTTTTGTTGAGACATTTTGCTTCTTAGAAGCTTGGCTTTTAGAATAGCCTAGACCTTTTTGGTCTTTAATATGTCTCTGATCTTTTGTTATCTTTTCTAGATGTTTGCTACTCTTGTTTGAATCATTAAGTTCAAAACTTATTGATGGAATTTTCTTTTCAAGAGTGATGCAATTTTGACATGTAGAGGACGATGATGATTTATTTCTAAATATTTCTAATTCAATTTTCTGTTTTAGAAATAATTTTGTAAGTTTAACATATTCATCATGCAAATCATTAAATGCCATTTGTAATTCAGAAGAAGAAAAAGGTTTAGTTTCACTTACCTCTTCATCAGCAGAATGATGAGATACCAATGGTGAGAGATGGGCTTGTTCTTCATTTTCTGGTTCATATGTAGAACAAGTATCGTTGAGCATTGACCTTTTATCTTCCTCCGTTCCTTCATGTATAGTCTCTAGAGTATCCCACATTTCTTTGGC
This sequence comes from Lupinus albus, assembly GCA_009771035.1. Taxonomy (NCBI): domain Eukaryota; kingdom Viridiplantae; phylum Streptophyta; class Magnoliopsida; order Fabales; family Fabaceae; genus Lupinus; species Lupinus albus. The sequence goes on from CM020011.1 coordinate 7,053,746, forward strand.
TGATTTGCAGTTTGGTACTCTAAACAATTCATCATTGCCAAGTGCTGAAGTGAGGATGTTTTTCTCCTTGAGATTATATTGCACTTTCATCTTGTCCTCATCGTTCCATGAAGATTTTGGCTTTATTTCCCTTACACTATTTATAACCGTAAATGGTTCATAAGGTCCTTCTTCAATCACATTCCAAATATCCATATCTTGAGATTCTATAAGGCTTCTCATTCTGATTTTTCAGAAGTCATAGCAATCTCCAAGAAAGCTTGGTGGGCGATTGATGTTGGAACCTTCTCCTAGAAATGATATTGCTGCCATCTTCGAAATAGGATCAGTTTGAGAAAAAATTACTAAAAATAGCTCCGGTGTCAATTGTAAGACTAAGATAGCAACTAAGAGGGGGGGGGGGGGGGGTGAATTAGTTGACTTGAGATAGTGACCGATTTTTCTGCAATTTGATAGTTAGTAGTAGCGGAAAATGTAGTGAAGAAAAATATCAAATAAAAGTTAAGGAGAGAAGGGAAATAAGAGTACACAAATATTTTTATACTGGTTCACCTTCTTGTCCACCGAAGGCTATGTCCAGTACTCTTGCAGCACAATATATTTCTTCACTAGATATTAAGAGGTGTAATTACAAATGCTCACCCTAAGACTTCCTTTTACTTACTCACTCTCCAATACCTATGTCACACTCTTGGAAACAACCTTTCCAAGTGACTCTAACCATTTTTTAATAACGCCCTTGTTATAGAAAATATTTTACAAACTTGAAGAAAATAATTAGCAATAGCAAGGATTGCTTTGTACAAGATAATGTAACAAACTCTCTTGCAATCCAACAACTCTTTTGTATACTTAGTTTCTAATGCTCATAGGTTTTGAAAGACTTTAAATATTGCACTTCACAACTTCAGAAAATTATTTTGTAAGTGAAAAGCAAGTTGTAGAAAAAGTGCAGAAAAAGTGTTTCAAAAACTAAGATTTGCATAAGTGAGTTGTGATTTGGATGTGAGAAAGTTATGTGAAAGTGTTGTTTTAGTGTTGTGATGAATCTGAGTTCCAATGCCTTTATATAAACTTTCCAATCAGCCATAATACCTTTAGTAAATGGTAGGATTCGTTTGGAATGGAACCATTTCGTTTGGGATGAAAGTTGTTCAGATTGAATATGAAAATCTGGTGCAACAACTCCATGTAATCGATTAAAGCATGTGGGTAATCAATTACTCAAGTGTTCTGTTCAACTTGGAAACCAATTTTCATGTTGAGTAATCGAATACTCTAGTTGTAACGACTCTTAGTAATCGATTACTATACTTAAGTAATCGATTACTTAAATCTACTGTCCAAATGAGTGACTAATTATCAATTGAGTAATTGGTTGCACTGATAGCAATAATCGATTATTGTGTGTCAGTTTTTGTTGGTTAACTTATTTCTCACTGATGTAACCTGTTACGTGGTTCCAGTAATTTGTTACTCACTCAGAGTAACCTGTTACTCAGATCCAATAACCTGTTACTCAGTGTTTCGGAAAATTGTTTTTAACACTTATGAAATCTTGTTTTTCTTTGAAAAATATAGCTTTTGAGCATTATCATTAATAGTATAACTTAAGAGTGTAAGGATAGAAGTACATATGACTTAGACTCTAAATGTCTTGAAGCTTTATCTTCATTGTCTTCATAAGTATTTTTCCTTTTTCTTCTTTTTGTGATGTTGGTGTCTTCATCAAAACCGTGCCAAGGTCAGGAGCCAGATCTTCTTCACACAAATGACAAAGGAAAGTTCTATGTCCTTACACCAAGGGACAAGGGCTTTGTTAAATATGGTGATAATAACAAAGGAAGAATTCTTGGAGTTTGGTAGAGTCAGAAAGCCACATTCTACGACAATAGAAGGAGTTCTATACGTTGAGGGACTCAAGCATAACCTACTTAGCATAAGTCAACTTTATGACAAAGGGTTCCATGTGGCATTCTACCCCGACAAATGCATCATTGACAACAAGGTATCTAAAAACTCTAAACTTATTGGTAAGAGAATTAATAATATCTATATAATTGCTTTAAGTGAATTTTCTCTTCCCATTAAAGTTTTAGCTATAAATGATCATGATGCATGGTATGTCAAAGGAGAATTGATCATATTCATATGGATCATTTGAATAAACTTGATCAATAAAGATTTAGTTTTTGGTTTACCCAATATGAAGTTTGTTGAAGGCAAACTACGTAGTGTTTGTCAAAAGGGTAAACAAGCAAAAACTTCTTTCAAACCAAAGCATATGGTTTCTCCTAGTAGACCATTGTAGTTATTGTACATGACTTGTTTAGCCCTTGTCGGACCAAACGTTTTGGTGGTAACTACTATGCTCTTGTAATAGTAGATGATTTTTCATGACACACATGGACTCTATTATTGGTACACAAGAGTGAGGCATATAATGCCTTTAGAAAATATGCTAAGAGATTACAAAATGAAAAATCTTTGAAAATCACTATTGTAAGAACTAATAATGAGGGATAATTTCAAAATGCTTCTTTTGGAGAATGGGTGTTTAGAGGAACTAGCCATAGAGGGAGAATTTCAAAATTTCTCTACTCCTAGGACACCACAAAAAAATGGTGTTGTATAGAGAAATAATATGTCTTTAGAGGAACTAGCCCGTACCATGTTGAATGAGACTAATCTCTCGAAGTACTTTTGAGATGATGCAGTTAGTAGGCTTGCTATGTTTCCAACATAGTTTTTATAAGACCAATTCTAAAGAAACCCCCTATGAACTCTTGAAATGTAGAAAACCAAATATTTCTCACTTGCATGTGTTTGGCTGCAAATGCTTCGTACTTAATAATGGTAAGGATAACTTAGGAAAGTGTGATGCAAAAGATGATGATGGAATATTTTTTGGCTATTCTCTTCCAAGAAAATCTTTTAGAATGTTCAACAAGAGAACTTTGGCTATGGAAGAATTTGTTCATATAACGTTTCATGAGACTAATCCAACTTTGGAAGAAAAGTCCACTGTTGATGGATGATGACTTTTCTAGTTCTTCCTTAGAAAAATTCATTGCTGATGTAATAGCCAACATAGAGCATTGAAAATTGATGATGCTTTACCTTCACAAGAAGAACATATTCATTACGATTTACCTAAAAAATGGAGAATCTCGATATCATTCTATTGACAACATCATTGGTGATATAAATAAGGGAGTGATCACTCGCCTAAATTGAATGTGTAAGACTAAGATAGCAACTAAGAGGGGGGTGAATTAGTTGACTTAAGATTGTGATCGATTTTTCTGCAATTTTAGAGTTAGTAGCAGTGGAAAATATAATATAGAAAAATATCAAATAAAAATCAAGGAGATAAGGGAAAAGAGAGTATACAAGGATTTTAAACTAGTTCACCTTCTTGTCCACCGAAGGTTACATCCAGTACTCTTGCAACACAAGAGATTTCTTCACTAGATATCAAGAGTAGTAATTACAAAATTCTCACCCCGAGACTTCCTTGTACCTTACTCACTCTCCAATACCTACCACTCTCTTGGAAAACAACATTTCCAAGTGACTATAACCATTTTCTAATCACACCCTTGTGATATAAAATATTGTACAAACTTGAAGAAAATAGTTAGCAATGGTAAGGATTGCTTTATACAAGATATGCCAAGTAAACTTTCTTGCAATCCAAAAACTCTTTGTATACTTAGTTTATGATGCTCATAGGGTTTGAAAGACTTTGAAATTTGCACTTCACAACTTCATAAAGTTATTCCGAAAGTTAAAAACGAGTTGTAGAAAAAGTGCAGAAAAAAGTGTTTCAAAAGTCCAGATTTGAATAAGTGAGTTGTGTTTTTGTTGTATGAAAGTTCTATAAAAGTTGTGTGTTGAATATGAGTTCCAATGTCTTTATATAGACTTTCTAATCAGCCATAACACCTTTAGGAAAGGGTAGGATTTGTTTGGAATGGAACCATTTTGTTTGGGATGAAAGCTGTTCAATATCCGGTGTAACAACTCTCACTAATCGATTACATCATATGGGTAATCGATTACCCAGGTGTACTATCCAACTTAGAAACCAATTTTCATGTTGACTAGTTGATTACTCTTAGTGTAACGGCTCTCAGTAATCGATTACAATACTTAGGTAATCGATTACCTAAGTCTAATGTCCAACTGAGTGACTAATTATCAAATTGAGTAATCAGTTACAATGGTAGCAGTAATCGATTACTATTTTTCAGTTTTTGTTGGTTAACCCATTTCTCACTCATGTAACTAGTTATGTGGTTCCAATAATCTGTTACTCAATCATAGTAACCTATTACTTAGATCTAGTAATCTATTACTCAGTGATTTGAAAATTGTTTTTATTAAAATTTATGATTTTTATTTTTCTTTAAAAAGATACATTTTGAGCATTATCACTAATAGTATATTTAAAGAGTGTAAGGATAGAAGTACCTATGACTTAGAATCTAAATGTCTTGAAGCTTTATCTTCGTTGTCTTCATAAGTATTATTCCTTATTCTTCTTTTTGTGATGTTGGTGTCTTCATCAAAATCATGCCAAGGTTAGGAGCACGATTTTCTTCACAAAATGATGCTTGTTTAAACATGGCCTTCGTTTCTAAAGTTGAACCATCCAAGATTGATGATGCACTCACAAATGAGGACTGTATCTTTGCTATGCTAGAATAACTTAACCAATTTGAAAGAAACGGGGTTTGGGAACTTGTTCCGAGACATAAGGATTTACATGTTATAGGAACACATTGGGTCTTTCATAATAAATCAGATGAAAATGCTATTATTGAAAGAAATAAAGCTAGACTAGTAGTCCAAGGATACAACCAGGAAGAAGGTATAGACTTTGATAAAATCTTCGCTCCGGTTGCTAGAAATGAAGCCATTTGATTATTGCTAGCATATGCATGTTCTTTGGATATTCAATTATATGAAATGGACATAAACAGTGCTTTTTTAAGTGGTTATATTCAAGAAGAGGTGTATGTCAAACATGTTATTACATTCCAAAGATGGCTGAAATTTGAATTCCAGCTGTGTGGGTCATCAAGCTTTGATGCCAATTAATTATTACCAAATATAGCTCATCATGAGTGGTTGTTGCCTTATCAATAAATGTTGATTTGAATCAGACATTTAAGGGGCCTTGTGACTTGCCATTCAGCCATGAAGTCCCATTCAAACCATGTTCAAACGTTCAAAACGTGGACCCACCATCAAGCCTTGAAATGTATTGATTATTTTCCAAGTATAGCTCAAGATGGGTGGCTATTATCTTATTCAGCATGCACATTTGAAATCCTTAATTAATGAGCCGTGTGGAAGCTTGGTTGCTTGCCTTTTATGGAGAATCAAGCCATTTGAGGAATTCAACCATGTGGTATAGCATTCGAACCGTGGGAAACTTGCCAAAGAGGGATCAAGGAGCTTGGTTGTTGCCTTTTTAAGAATTCAGATTTGAATTCAACTTTTAAGTGCCACTTGAATTGGATTAATGTAAAGGCTTAATGAGAATGAAAGTTGCCTTATAAGGAATAGTATGAATCAAGACCAAATATTGGTCACAATGCATGGCTAACTAGTCTAGCCTAAGGCCAACACACACATGTGCTTGTGGCAATTCATCACCATGCCAAACTCTTGGCTAGCACATTGAAGGCTTCAGCCAAACTCTTGGCTAGCCACTCTATATGTATTCCCTTTGTATTATGAATTAAAATAACTTGAATTTGAACCAAAACATTGTGTTGCTTAGTTGAGCTTTGCTCGTAACACTTGAACTTATCAAGACTTGTTCTTGTTGCGTTCTTTGGCTTATCACCTTCATTAGTGTGGTGCTTTTCCTAATCCTCATAAACATCCTTGTTGTGGCGGATATTATTTGGCCTATAAAGCTTTAAGCTTGTGGTGCCTTATCCCTTCCCATCTTACACATCTTCTTTTATCAAACTTCACTCATGCCTAATAATAACACTCATACAATCCCAAAACAGCCACCACAAACATCCATTCTCCCCTTTGCATTCTTACCACTCATGAACAGCATAAAAGATAAAAAAAATATAACCCATTACACTCCAAAATCGTGACCACCTTAGCATCAAATACCAAACCCCTCAAATTACATAATTCATATTCCAATCCTTACAAGTACACTCATATTTCACTCTTATATACTCAATCCTTCATTAAACCGAAATATCAAGCATCATACTTAATCCCAAACACAATCCTAATAAAACCGAATTCTCACCTTTCAACAAACACAATCCTAATTCATAAACCAGCGACAAACCGAAACACAATCCTTTGATCACATTCTCACAATCCTATCATACTTAAATTCGGCCAAAATACATAGAACAAACCGAGCCTTAAACACAAAACACAATTCCGCACCAATTGTTGAGTTTTCAAGCAAAACGATCAAATCTAAAACAACCCCCCTCAAGGAGGTTACTGTCACCGTGTCCAAAAGAAATATGTACTCTTGGAATTTTGTTGATACACATGACCAATTAGTAGACATTTTTACTAAACCGTTGGCTAAAGAACCGGTTTATAAAATTAGTCGAGAATTAGACACACTTGATGAAGCTTATTTGTCCTAAATTTGCTTCTACATCTGTGTCTGTTTCGTTATGTTTATCTCATGCCTACTTGTGCTTATACTTGTTTAGAAATGCTAAAATCTTATATTTTTGGGGTACATAACCGATTACATTGTTGCGTAACCGATTAATTTGTGAACATAGGAAAACGGTAACCGATTACTCTAGAGAGTGACCTATTACATTGTCTTAAAGTTCTGAAACCTCGGTAATTACACTTGATGTAACCGACTAGTCAACTATGAGTAACCAATTACACTACGTGATATTTAAGGAAAAATCCAACTTTTCAAACTTCATCTTCCTCATTTCAAACACTTTCAACTGTGGTAACCCCCACAACTCGAAAAACCTCCATACTCAACCGTTTTGAGTGATTGTGAGCCTATTCATATCACATTTTCCTTTCCAAACACATTGCAACCTTTATTTTCGAGCTTGGTAGCCTAAATAAAAAATCCCCAAATCTGAAAATCTCAAAACCTAGTTTTTCTACTAATTCATTTTCATGGCTTCGTCATCTAGAACAAAGAAACAATATACCAATGTTACTCAAGGAAGGCAACCAACCTCCACTGAGACCAATACTTTGGATTTGTCACGACTTCTTGCTAATGAGGACCATCACAAAGTCTTTAAGGAGCATTTTCTATAGAGACCCATTTTTTATCCTAAGTTTGGTAAGTTACATTCATTTGATGTTGATGATTTCATTTTCCCCACCCTTTTTATGCAACAAAAACTTTTTTATTTGTGTGAAATGCACTGTGCCTTCTAACATGAAATTTTAAGGGTATTTATTGCAACTTAACTATCAAGAGAATAAAATCTTCTCAATGTTAAAGGCAAAGAAATTGCCATAGATTTTAGAACTTTACGTTCTAGTTGCGCTAACATACCTTTTCAAGGGAAAATAGTGGAATCAGACTTTCAATGTGACTTAGAAGGGTATAAGTAACATGATTTCTACTACTCTGTGTGTAGATATTCTAAGAGGGAAATTGAGTTGCATAAGAAAATGACTATCGTTGATACTGTGAAAAACAGAAATATTCATTCTTCTAGAAATTTATACCTAGAGGTCTGTTTGCTTCATCACTTTCTCAATTATCTTAGAGTTCCTAAATTTTCAAATCATTCACAACTTAGAGATATGGAACTATAACTAAAGTATGCTATTAAGCATAACATCCTTATTAACTAGAATCTGATGGTAATGAGACAAATGTGAAACTTTAAATATTATAACTGACCCTTACCTTACGCTATCATCATAAAGCCGTACTTGAGCATTTTGGTGTATCTCTTGCTAAGGATTCTAAGGTCCTACTCGATGCTCGAGAAAGTAAGATTTACGTGGATGTGATCCACAATATGGGATTCTTTTGAGATACCACAAATATGATTTATAAGCATCAAAGTGAATCATCCTCCTCTGGCTCATCCTCCTACTCAAGAACCCTCTTTTCATGGTGAATCATCCTCCTCTGGCTCCATTCCTTCCAATCAAATGATCATTGATGAGTTTTTCTCACTTCAAGGCAACATCACTACACGAATGAATGTTCATGATGTTGTGAATCAACAACTCCAAGAGAAACTTTGTAGATTGTTAAATCGATTGGATTATATGGATTTGGATGTTGAGCAGGCTGAGCCAGATTCTTAGAATATTTGTCTACGTTTTGCATCGTTAATCTATTTTTGATGTTGTTGCTATCAAACTTGTTGGATTTTATTTATTATGTTTTGTATTTGACTTTAACTTTTATTTTATGTCATGTATGAACTTATGACATTTCACTGTTTTTTAATGTTATGATATTTCAAGTAATACCATTATCTTATAGCATCATTCAAATTTATGACCTTGGCTTTTTTAAAAAAGTGATGAATAGATCTTCGTACCATTTTTGGTATATTTATTGTAAGACTGAGATTGTAACTAAGAGGGGGGGGAGTGAATTAGTTGTTGCAATAAGTATGACCAATTTTTCTGCAATATCAAAGTTATTGTGCAGCGGAAATATTATGCAGAAAAATATTGACTTAGGAAGGATAAATAAATAACAAAGAGAAGGGAAAGAGAGTACACAGGTATTTTTATAATGGTTCACCTTCTTGTCCACCGAAGGCTACGTCCAGTACTCTTGACGCGCAAGAGAATCCTTTATTAAATATAATGAGTTGCAATTACAATTATCTCACCCCGAAATCTCCTTGTACCTTACACACTCACTTATATCTAATTCCCTTGGAAAACTCTATTCCAAGTAACACCCTTGGTAAACACTATACCAAGTCACTCACCCTTTCTCTTCACACCCTTGTGAAAGAAAGTAAACTTTGCAAAAGTGAAGAATGTACAATTTGGCTTGGATTGCCTTACAAGTGTATATGACAATTTCTAGAACTTGCAATCCAATAACAACTCTTATACTTGAGATAATAATGATCTTTAACAATATGAAAAACACTTAGAAGCAACTTCAAAATAACTTTGAAAGTTTAAGAGTAGGTTGCTTGAAAAGTGTAAGTAAAATCAGAAAGTATGAGAGCTTTTGAGAGTTTCAAATAAAAGTTTGTAATCTGAGTTGTATATGTTGTTCTATGTTGTGAGAGTGTTTCAAAGCCTTTATATAGGCTTCCAATCAACCATAATACCCTTAGGCATGAGTAAGTTTCGTTTGGAATGAAAAGCAATCAGTTTGGAGTGAAACCTCTTCACTTGAAATCTGAAAACTAATGCAACAACTCTCATTAATCGATTACTGCAAATGGGTAATCGATTACCCAACAATCCTGTTAAGAACTTTTTGAAAATTCACACAGTGTAATCGACTATTGGATTTGAGTAATCGATTACTCAACAACACTGTTTCACAGCTTTGTGAATTTGCCTTAGTGTAATCGATTACACTACTTTGAGTAATCGATTACCCTGTTTTCTAAAAATGGTAATCTGTTACTCCAAAGTCTGTAATGGATTACTCATAGTTGTTAGAGGTTTGAAAACTCTTTTCTCACTCATGTAACTTGTTACTCAAGTATGGTAACCTGTTACATGTTGTTTTTGGAAATTATTTTTAATCACACTTAGATTATTCTGATTTTCATGAAAACAATTTTGAGCAATATTAACTAAGTATATAAATGAGTTGTAAGGATAGAAGTACCTAAGACTTAGACTCAAAATTTTGAAGCTTTATCTTCGATAGTCTTTGTCGGTCTTTTTGCTTTCTTCTTTTTGTGATATTGGTGTCTTCGTCAAAACTGTGCCAAGGTCAGGAGCAAGATCTTCTTCACATTTATATATGTTGTGTTCAAACTTGGCTTTTCCCTCTTTTTAACGAAGTCAAAAGGGGAGAAAAGTTGGAATTTGTATTTTTCTGTCATAACCATTTCAAGAGCTGATAATTGCCAAAAATACATTATTTTCATATGCATTTCATGGAACTTATCCTAATTAAACATGTTAAAACTCAACTTATAACCCAATTTTTGGATAAATTGTGTATTTTGATAATATGAATTTGATCACCTCTTGTCCAAGTTGTCTCTGAATTTTGTAGGAAAATGTAGCAAAAAGAATTACTTCAATGATTGCCAAAATGAGAATCCAAATCACAAGCCAAAAACACAAAAATAATTAATCAAAATAAATAAGATAAAATGGCATGCTATGCGCTTAGCTTGTTTGCTAAAAAGATTGCTTCGGCTTGAAGAAAAGTAGCTTACGTTGCCTTGAAGAAATCCCACCTTGGTGTACCAAGGAAACTTGCATAACTTAAAAGCTTACTTAGACTTGAAGAAATCGTGCTAAAAGTGCCAACCAACCAACCAAAGTTAATTCAAGAACCACGTAAAAAAGGTTACTTAGACTTGAAGAAAGGTAGGTTGCCTTCTCTAGAAGAAACCTTGGTGGACAACTAAGCTTTGACAGTTGTGAGCTTAGCTCCTAACAAGGTCAAGTAAGCCAAGCACCAAGCTGTCCAGCCAAGCACTAGGCCAGGTCAGCCAGACACCAAGCACCCAGCCAGGTCAGCGAGGCACCAAGTTGTCTGCCATGCACCAGGTCAGGTCAGCCAGACACCAAGCACCAGGAGCTAGGCACCAAGCACCAGGCCAGGTCAGCCAAGCACTAAGAACCAGGCCAGGTTAGCCAGATACAAAGTTGTCCAACCAAGCATCAGGCACCAAGAACCATGCCAAGCACCAGGCACCATGTCAGGTCAGGAATACACAAAGCGAACCGTCCAAGCACCAAGCTATCAGTCAAGCTGGTCAACCAGGTGTTGAGCGTGACCAACTATGTGCTCAGAGCCTGGCCAGCTAGCCAAAGACTTGACCAAGAATAAATCTCCAAAACCACCATGCAACTAGCCAAGCCTTGACTTGAAGACCAATCATGTGACCTCCTGCATGACACAAGCAATGATAAGCCAAGTAGGAGGTGTCACTTTGCATGGAGCCTAGCCCACAATAGGTTGGCCATCTAGGGGTGCAATTTCTAACTCAACAGCTTTAGCAAGGCTAGAGTCATCCAAGTGAGGCGTTGGGGGCACCAACATGGGCGTTGGGCGCACTATCCTTGACCTATATAAGGAGCACCATTCATAATCACGACACATACATTATACATACCATTTTCTTTTCATTTCGATTTCTAGTTCTTTTAGGCTTTCTTTTTTAGTTTTCTTTCATAGAAATTAACAGGGAATGAAGTTGACAAATGATGTGCAAAAACATAATTTTGTAACATCATTTATAACCAAAAGCATATAATCTTTGGATGGACGGCTAATGTTCCTAACATGTTTAGACTATGGTGTAATTTCTTTTACTCTTTTGTATCTTCTTCATTTATACAAGTAATTACTTTGGTTTTATTGATGCTTTAAGAAGCTCTTAATGCAGTTTTAGCCTGATCACCTAAAACTTGATTCAAAGATCCAAAAATGATTCTTCTTAAAATGTTGACAAGTGAACTAAAAACTAGAACATACACCTTAGTTCACTTGCCACAATAAACATCTATTTTAAGCAACGTGTACTCAAGGCTAAGCAATGTTAATGATCCTGAAGCATGGTGTGACAACCTGCTTCTACGAATGACAATTAACTATTGATATTGTTCAAGAAATTATTTTATCATTCTAACCATATTCTCCTCTTGAATTTTTAAATATTTAGTTTCTTTACTTTTTCAAGTTTTTTACTTTTATTCAATCACAAAACAACTATTTGTTACTTTTTACTATTGAATAAAAGATACAAAATATGATTGTATTTTTGTTAGGAAATTCTTTGTGGTTCGACATAAACCTATGCTATACTATAATTGAATCTTGAATAGATTTAAGAGTTAATATAGTAAAGAGTTACTTATAAATTTTATTCGTTGAAATTGGAGTTCAATCCAATCCATGGGTTGTAACTATGTAAAATGAGTAACACTAACTCTTTCATTTCTTTGTCTACTTTATGGAAGGATGAAGACAAAAAGAAAGTACAATACAATAAAACATCCTCACTTCATCACTTGGCATTGATGAATTTTTTAGAGTATCAAACTGCAAATCGGCTAAAGAAATGTGGGATACTCTAGAGACTACGCATGAAGGAACTGAGGAAGTTAAAAGTTCAAGGCTCGAAACTCTCTCCCATGAATACGAAATCTGTCGTATGAAACCTTGAGAGAAAATACTAGATCTCCAAAAGAGATTTACTCACCATACAAATAATCTTATTGCACTTGGTAAGGTTTTGTCAAACAATGAATTGAACTTGAAAGTTCTCATATCACTCTCTAGACAATGGCAACCGAAAGTACCAGCCGTTTCGGAAAAGAAAAGTTTATCCAAAATGTCTTTGGCTGCCTTATTTGGTAAATTGCAGGAACATGAATTGGAACTCAGCCAACTTGATCAACATAAAAAATAAGAAAAGAAGAAGTAGAACATTTCTCTTAAAGCAAAGGTAGAGAAGTATGACTCATCAGGAGATTAATCAGAAAAGGAAGAGATGCAAGACATTAGTCTCTTGGTAAGGAAATTCAGCAAGTTCCTTAAAAGGAACAAAGGCACCAAAACTGGTCATATGAAGAAATTCACCAAGAACAATGAAGCCTCCATTTCAAACAAAAATTTCACATGTTTTGAATGTGGAAAGCCTGATCACATGAAAATGGAATGTCCCAACCTGAAAAAGAATCCCTTCAAAGGGAAGATGGAAATGAGGACCGGACAAAGAGCATACATTGCTTGGGAAGACAACGATACTAGTTTTGCATCTGAACTAGAAAATTAAGAACAAGCCAATCTCTCATTAATAGCATCTCATCATTCTGACGATGAAGAGGTAAGTGAAACTAAACCTTTTTCTTCTTCTAAATTACAAATGACATTTAGTGACTTGCATGATGAATATGCCAAACTCACTAAATTATTTTTAAAACAAAAAACTGAGTTAGATATATTCAGAAATAAACCAATATCCTCTTCATGTCAAAACTGCATCACTCTTGAAAAGAAAGTTTCACCATTTAGTCTTGAACTTAATGAATTAAACAAGAGTAGCAAAAATCTAGACAAAATAATAAAAAAATCAGAGACATGCTAAAGACAGAAGAGGTATAGGCTATTCTAATAGCAAAGAGTCTAAATAGCAAAATGTCTCAACAAAAATAAACTTTCAAAAACAAAGTATTCATGCATCAAACTGTAATAACAATAAATCTAGAATACATAAGCATCATCCGATATGTACTTATTGTAAAAACCATGGGCATACACTAATGTTTGCATGATTAGAAAATATGGTGTACCCTTATGACATTATAGATGGATAGAGAAAGGTGCTAACCATGTAGGACCCAAAGAAAATTGGGTTCCTAATACCACTTAACCTGTTTTGCAGGAAAACTTGAGAGTCGCCTCCAATATGTGGTACTTGGACAGTAGCTGCTCAAAACACATGACAGACAATAAAGACAAATTCTCTATCCTTACTCCAAGGGGCAAAGGATACGTAACATATGGTGACAACAACAAAAGAAAAATACTTGGAGTTGGTAGAATCGGCAAACCACCATCAACAACTATAGAAGGAGTACTATATGTCGAGGGACTCAATAACAACTTGTTGAGCATAAGTCAACTATGCGACAAAGGATTCCATGTGGCAATCTACCCGAATAAGTGCATCATCGAAAGTAAGGATTCTAATAACTCTAAACTAGTTGGTAAGAGAATAAACAATATATATATGATTGATCTAGATAATTGTTCTTTACCAATAAAATGTTTAGTTGTTAACAATAATAATGATGCATGACTTTGGCATAGGAGATTTGTGCATATACACATGGATTATTTAAATAAACTGATCAAGAAAGATTTAGTTGTTGGTTTACCCAAAATGAAGTATGTTAAAGACAAACTATGTAGTGCTTGTCAAAAGGGTAAACAAACAAAAACCTCTTTCACACCTAAGCGTATGGTTTCTTCCGATAGACCATTGCAGTTACTACATATGGACTTATTTGGCCCCTCAAGGACCAAAAGTTATGGTGGTAACTACTATGTTCTTGTTATAGTTGATGATTATTCAAGATATACATGGACTCTATTCTTAGTTCATAAGAATGAGGCATTATATCAAATATGCTAAAAGAGTTCAAAATGAAAAATCTCTGAAAATTGCTGCGATAAGAAGTGATCATGGGGAAGAATTTCAAAACGCTTCTTTCAAGAAATTTTGTGATGATCTTGGTATTAATCACTATTTCTCTGCTCTTAGAACACCACAACAAAATGGTGTTGTATAAAGAAAGAATCGGTCATTAGAAGATCTTGCTCGTATTATGTTAAATGAAACTAATCTCCCAAAATACTTTTGGAATGATGCAGTTAGTGCAACATTTTATGTTTCAAATAGAGTTCTTATAAGACCAATTCTCAAGAAACCCCCTATGAACTCTTCAAAGGAAGAAAGCCAAACATTTCCCATTTGCATGTATTTGGTTGTAAATGTTTAGTTTTAAATAATGGTAAAGACAACTTAGGTAAGTTTGATGAAAAAGCTGATGAAGGAATCTTCCTAGGCTACTCTCTTACGAGTAAATCTTATAGAATCTTTAATAAAATAACTCTAGCCATGGAAGAATATGTTCATGTATCTTTTGATGAAACCAATCTTATTATAAAAGATTGGTTAACTCTTAATGAAGAGGACTTGCCTAGTTCCCCTTCAAAATAAGAGTCTTCTACTAGTACAATAACCAATACTGAGCAATTGAAAATGAATGATACTCTATCTTCTCAAGAAGAGCATATTCATTATGATTTACCACAAGAATGGAGAACTCATCGAGACCATCCTATTGACAACATTATTGGCGATATAAGTAAAGGTGTAACAACCCTTTTAAATCTAAAAGATGCTTGTTTAAACATGACATTCGTCTCTCAAATAGAACCCTCCTAGATTGACGATGCAATCGAGGATGAACACTGGATTCTTTTAATGCAAGAAGAGTTAAACCAGTTTGAGAGAAATGAAGTTTGGGAACTTGTTCCTAGACCAAATAATAGGAATATTATAGGAACTCATTGGGTATTTCGTAATAAATCAGATGAAAATGGTATTATTATTAGAAATAAGGCTAGACTGGTAGCACAAGGATACAATCAGGAAGAAGTTATTGATTTTGATGAAACATTCGCTCCTATTGCTAGACTTGAAGCTATTCGATGTAAAGTGTCAAATGGATGTAAAGTGTGCATTTCTTAATGGTTATATACAAGAAGAAGTATATGTCGAACAACCTCCTGGTTTTGAAGACTACAAACATCCTTCCCATGTATATAAACTTAAGAAAGCTCTCTATGGTTTGAAGCAAGCTCCACGTACTTGGTATGATCGTCTAACAAATTTTCTACTTGAAAAGGGTTTTACCAAAGGAAAGGTCTACACTACTCTCTTTATTAAGAAAATAAATAATCATACTCTTCTTGTGCAAATATATGTAGATGACATTATTTTTCGTTCTACTAATGAGATGTTGTATAGTGATTTTGACAAAATAATGCAAGAGGAGTTTGAAATGTCAATGAAGGGGAAGTTAAACAACTCAAGGATGGTATATTTTTACATCAATCCAAATACTGCAAGGAATTGCTGAAAAGAGTTGAAATGGATGATTGCAAGCCCATTGCCATTCCTATGGATTCTGGTACATTCATTGATATAGATAAAGTTGGAAAATGAATCGACATATCAAAGTATCGAGGTATGATTGGTTCCTACTTTATCTAACTTCTAGTAGACCTAATATAATATTTAGTGTACGTTTGTGTGCACATTATCAATCAAAACCAAAAGAATCAGATCTAGTTGCTGTCAAAAGAATCATGAAAGATCTAAAAGGCACAACTGATGTTGGACTGATATCCAAAAGGGAGTATATGTGACTTGGTAGGATATTCAGATTTAGATTTTTGCTGGATGCAAAACTGAGAGAAAAAGTACTAGTGATACTTGTCATATATTAGGAAATACACTAGTCTCTTGGTCATGTAAGAAATAAGCATGTGTTTCCTTAAGTACTACTGAAGTAGAGTATATAGCGGCATGTAGCTGTTGTGCACAAGTGTTGTGGCTTAAACAACAACTACGAGACTATGACTTAGACTTAGACTGCATTCCCCTAAAATGTGACAATATTGGTGCTATAAATCTCACGAAGAATCCAGTAATGCATTCTAGAACCAAACACATAGATATAAGACATCACTTCCTTAGAGACCATGTCCAAAAGAAAGATGTGGCTTTAGAATTTGTTGATACTCATGACCAACTAGCAGATATATTCACTAAACCCTTGGAAAAAGAATCTTTCTATAAAATTAGACGAGAATTAGGCATACTTGATGAATCTTACTTATCTTAAATTGCTCACACAGATTATATGTTTTCTTCATTATGTTTATCTTATGCCTACTTGTACTTAATCGATTACCAGACATCAGTACGCCTGAAAACTCAAATTTCTGAGGTTAGCAATCGATTACTCTTGAGAGTAACCGATTACTATAAATGGCAGGAAGTTTAAGTAATCGATTATTCATAGGTGTAATCGATTACCAAAGGTTGCTGTTAGAAATTTGGGGGCTTTGCATGTTGAATAAACAATTACTCCACTTAAGTTAATCGATTACTCTTACCAGTATTTAAAGGTTTCTCCTCCATTTTTCAAACACTTCATCTTCTTCCTCACCCTCAAACTCGTGAAATCACCCCCTCTCTCTAAAAATCTCATTTTTCATCCGTTTTAAGTGATTTTTGAGTCATTTCATATCACATTTTCAATTCTAAACACTTCTATCCGATCACTTTTATGTTTAGTGGCCTGAATCAAAAACCCCAAATTCCAAATTCCGAAAACCTAACTTTTCGAAACATTCAACTATGTCTTCATCATCAAGAGGTAAGAAACAACGTACTAGTATGGCTCACAAGAAGGAAGGAACTTCATCTTCTGAGGCTAATCCATTGGACTTGGCATGACTTCTTGCAAATGATGAACAACGCAAGGTTTTCACAAAACACTTCCTTGGCAAACAAATGTTTGCTCCTAAGTATGGCAATGTAAGTAATTTTGAGCTTGATAATTTTTGAAAGGTAACAAAATTTATTTGCATTCTGTGAGGAATCAAATGCCTATTATCATGAACTTGTTAGAGTATTTTACTGCAACTTGAACTTGTGGAAAAATCATTTAACATCCTCAGTGAAAGGAAAAGAAATATTTTTAGATGTAAAGACTTTTAGTTCAATATATTGTAATATACCCTATCATGGAAACATAAAAGATTTCGGTCTTCCATGTGATTGGGATAACTATGACAGAAAATAGTTCTACTACCATATGTGTAGATTCTCTAATGAGGAAATTGACTTGCGTAAGCAAATGGCGCTAGGTGAAATTGTTAAAAATAGAGATATCCTTGTTGTAGGAAATCTCAATCTCGAAGATCATCTGCTTCATTACTTTCTTAGCTATGTCATAATTCCTAAATTTTAGAACCATTCTTAAATAAATGATATGGAATTACAATTGATGTATGCTCTTAAGCATAATCTTGACATCAATTGGGCTTTGACTGTAATGAATCACATGTGGTCTGTGCAAGAGACTAACAACCCCTTGCCTTATGCAATCATCATCTCAAACATACTTGAGCATTTTGGTGACTCAACGGCTGGTGAATCTAAAATCACTCTCAATGCACGCGATATAAAAATTGATGTGGATGAGATCCATAAAAATGGTTTTCTTTTGAGACCGAACTGATCGAGTTTATAAGCATAGAAGTGATAAACCGATTGCACCTGTTGATCCCACTTCCAATGTATTTTTTAATCTACCTGCACCACAACCTTCTACCTTTTAATCTGAATCATCTTCATCTGCTCATATACCTTCAAATAAGATGATTATGGACGAGTTATTCTTGCTTTGAGGCTACATCTCAAATTGGATGGATGCCCTTGGTGCTCAGAACCAACAAATCCAAATTGAGCTTCAACGTCTTTCCCAAAAGATCAACATGATGGATCTTGATGAAGAAAGTTCTGAACCGGAATCGTAGAACATGTGTTGTTTAGGATTTTATTTTGCATTCTCGGATTTTGTAATTGTACTATGTTGTTGTTTTTCTGGTTGTTTGTTTTAAATTTCTATTATATGATGCAATTACCCTTTATTCTCTACTATGATCAAAATTCTTTGCATATATATATCTATATATTGTGTGTCTTGGACCCAAGTTTTTCTTCTTTTTGATGAAGTCAAAAGGGGGAGAATAGTTGGGAGATATTATTTTTGTCTAAAACTATTTTAGACACATAAACTCCAAATCAAGGGGGGGGGGGGGGGATATAAAATATGGGGAGCATACTCAAGTCATGTAACTCATCACAAAGTATGCTACTCTCATAAAAATATACTGTCAAGATGATATTGGTTTGTCATCATCAAAAGTGGGAGATTGTGAAGAAGATCTTGCTTCTGACCTTGGCATGGTTTTGATGAATACTCCAACATCACAAAAAGAAGAAAAAGAAGAATACTTATGAAGACAATGAAGATAAAGCTTCAAGACATTTAGAGTCTAAGTTCATAGGTACTTCAATTCTTACACTCTTTAAATATACTATTAATGATAATGCTCAAAGATATCTTTTAAAAGAAAAATAAGAATCATAAGTTTTAATGAAAACAATTTTCAAAACACTATGTAATAGGATACTGGATCTAAGTAATAGATTATTGGATCTAAGTAACAGGTTACTGTGATTAAGTAACAGATTACTGGAACCACGTAACAGGTTACACGGGTGAGAAAAGGGTTAACCAACAAAAACTGAAACACATTAATCGATTACTATTATCAGTGTAACCGATTACTAAGTTTGATAATAAGTTACTCAGTTGGACAATAGGCTTAGGTAATCGATTACCTATGTATTGTAATCGATTACTGAGAGCCGTTACACCAAAATTAACTGATTACTCAATTTGAAAATTGATTACTAAGAGTTGTTACACTAGATTTTCATATTCAATCTGAACAGCTTTCACCCCAAACGAAATGGTTTCATTCCAAACGAATCCTACCCTTTCCTAAAGGTGTTATGGCTAATTGGAAAGTCTATATAAAGACATTAGAACTCATGATTCATAACACAACTCATATACAACTCACTTATGCAAATCTGAATTTTATGAAACTCTTTTTCTGCACTTTTTATGCAACTTGCTTTTAACTTTCGGAATAACTTTCTGAATTTGTGTAAGTGCATGTTTCAAAGTTTTTCATACCTTATGAGCATTATAAACTAAGTATACAAAGAGTTGTTGGATTTAAAGAGAGTATACTTGTCATATATTGTATAAGCAATCTTTGCCATTGCTAACAATTTTCTTCAAAGTTTGTGTAATAATTTATATCACAAAGGTGTGATTAGAAAAGGGTTAGAGTCAATTGGAAATGTTGTTTTCCAAGAGAGTGACATAGGTATTGGAAAGTGAGTAAGGTACAAGGAAGTCTCGGAGTAAGAATTTGTAATTACTACTCTTGATATCTTGTGAAGAAATCTATTGGCAGCAAGAGTACTGGACGTAACCTTCGGTGGACAAGAAGGTGAACCAATATAAAATCCTTGTGTACTCTCTTTTTCCTTATCTCCATGAATTTCTTTTGATATTTTTCTGCATTACATTTTCTGCTGCTACTGACTCTAAAATTGCAGAAAAGGCGATCACGATCTTAAGTTACATTTACTTATGAAAATGCTAAGTAAATGGGTTACTTGACATAAGTAACAAGTTACTATATCTGTGTACCATGTTACCTGTACTTTGTGACATTTGCTAAGAGGTTCATATGACTATGTAATAGGTTACTTCACTGAGTAAATAGTTACCTAGCATAACTAACATAGAGTAACCGATTACTAAAAGGAAATAACCGATTATTTCACAAGACAATAAGTTTGGGTAATCGATTACATCACGATGTAACCGATTACACATAGCTGTTAAAACCAAATTTTCAAATTTGAACTAAACAGTTCTCATCCAAACTTAATGGGTTTCAGCCCAATCGTGTCCCAACTTCATGGAGGGGTATATTGGCTGATTGGAAGCCAATTTAGAGGCATTAAAACATCCATTTCGAAAATAAATTAATATACACTTAACACACAACTTTCATATACAATTTCTGCTTCCAGACTTTTATAAATTTTTTGAAGTTGCATAGAGTTTTCTAAACTTAAACACTTCTACGAGCATTGTATAAAGGCAATCCTGCCATAGAACTATTTTTCACCTTGTTGTAAAACTTGTCACGACAAGGGTGTGGTGAGAAGTAAATGTTGTTTTCCAAGGGTGTGAGGTATCTGTGAGTGTGTAGGATACGAGAAGTCTCGGGAAGAGAAATTGTAATTAAACTAAGAATATCTAGTAAATAAATCTCTTGGGCTGGAAGAGTACTCGATGTAGCATTCGGTGGACAAGAATGTAAAGACCCAAATTCTACCTTTGAAATTTTTTCCTTATTCTATTCCTTTTACATGCATTTCCTTATTATCTTAAATTAATAAATCTAAGGACATTCTCTTAATCACTCGACTTTGGTCAGACTCTTGACAGAAAATTATAATTCATATAAATAATTCTTGGTAACCCACGCATACAACTAGCTATGGAATTCCAAAATATCCATAGCTACTAATATCCAGAGTTATACCAATCAAGAGTTACAATTATCCAAATATCAAATAAATAGTTACAATACAAAAAGCAAAATAGAGAAAGTCTAGATTCAAGCTCCTAGGCGTCGAACCAGGTATCCTCAATACACCCGTCACCTGCAATGTGATTATCGACAACAGATACACGAAACATACAGGGGAGTAAGTCGTTAATTTAAGAGTTATCGTCATAAGATAATCCACATTTTAACACACAATTTAATATTGAAGATAAGACATAATTCTTAATTACATAAACATATCCAGTCATAACCTTCATCTTTTATTTCCATAATATCCATATTCATCTTATAGTACATATATATCTCATATTATACATGTTCTATAGTATGCATATCTATACTTTTCATCTTTATCCATATTCACCTTATAGTACATATATATCCCATAATATACATGTTCTAATAATGTACATATCTATATTTTTCATCTTTATTCATATTCACCTTATAGTACATATATATCCCATAATATACACGTTCTATAATGTATATATCTATATTTTTCATCTTTATTCATATTCACCTTATAGTACATATATATCCCATAATATACATATTCTATAATGTGCATATCTATTCTCCTCACTTTTATCCATATTCCATCCGTGTACACCACACAGATAATACAATACCACAAAGGGTAAGTCTACATCACAAAAGTGATCCTTTGCCATAACCGACAGTTCCACACCTCAAAGGTGATCCATTACCACTACGGGTAATACTTACACCACAAAGGTGATCCATTACCACTACGGGTAACACTTACACCACAAAGGTGATCCATTACCACTACGGGTAACACTTACACCACAAAGGTGATCCATTACCACTACGGGTAACCCTTACACCACAAGGGTGATCCATTACCACTACGGGTAACACTTACACCACAAAGGTGATCCATTACCACTACGAGTAACACTTACACCACAACGGTGATTCATTACCACTACGGGTAACACTTACACCACAAAGGTGATCCATTACCACTACGGGTAACACTTACACCACAAGGGTGATCCATTACCACTACGGATAACACTTACACCACAAACGTGGTTCATTTCGCAGTATATCACAACCACATCATTTTATAAGCATAACATAGTTACATCATCTCAAATAAAATGAATGTACTTATCCCTTACCTTGGTGAATGTTGGGTGGGGTTCTTGTAAACTTTACTAGTTCCTTCCGAACCGTCTCCAACCTTAGGATCTTTCATCATCCCAACAATACAATAAAAGTCAGTATTTTATTCATAATAATATCCCTACGATTCATATAACATTCATAAATACAAAGGATATTCACTTATTTTCAATGTTTCCCCAATACTATTTTCATTACAAGTTTCTAAACATTAAAACATACATACTCATCTTCTACCTCCAACATTTTACTCATTTTCTCCTTTTACCACATTTTCATTTTAGGGTTTTGGGGTTTTTAAGACTCAACCCACCAACTCTTTCCATTTTCAAAATATTAACTCTAACCCAAGAGTTTACGAAAGAAAAACCACATAACACGAACCATAACTCAAAAGAATGAGTTTCCATGGTTTCCCACATTTTGAGAAGAGATCCAACATACCCAAAATGAGTTTTAAAGAGAAGGAGAGAGTTAGAGTCAAGAGTTTTACCTCTTCTCAAGCTCTTGGATGAGTGTCAAAGCTCCTTGCCCTTGGAAAAGCTTTCTTCTCTCACCTCTCTTCAATTCTTAACCCTAAAATGTGTTTGGGGTTCCTCATTAAATGTTGTCTCGTCGGGTTCTCGCTTAAGCGAGCTTTTCCTCGCTCAAGCGAGAAAATCCCGCCCATTTTAAAAACTCAGATCCGACCCTCTCGCTCAAGCGAGAATCTCACAGTGTCTCTCTCTCACTCAAGCGAGGATCCTCCAGTATTTCACCCTCCCAGGTGAGTCTCTCTCTCGCCCAAGCGAGAATCACTCGCTCAAGCGAGGATCTCAAGACTGATACTATAATTTTAAAGACTTAAAATTTAGGGTGTTACAATCCTCCCCCTCTTATAAGAATTTTCGTCCCCGAAAATTAAACATACCTCGATTCGAACAAATGTGGGTAACCCTCCCTCATGTCACGCTCCACCTCCCAAGTAGCATCCCCTTCATCTACTTGGCTCCACAACACTTTCACCAATGGAATCTCTTTGCCTCTTAGTCTCTTGACACTGGTATCCATGATCCTCACGAGCAAAGTCTCAAACGTCAAGTTGTCCTTCAACTCTATCTGATCCGACTCAACCACATGGGATGGATCCCCAACATATTTCCTCAACTGAGACACATGAAACACATTGTGGAGATTCGACAATAACGGAGGTAAAGCAGTACGATAAGCTATCGGCCCAATCCTTTGCAAAACTTGATACGGCCCAATAAATCTCGGAGTCAGCTTGCGGGACTTCAACACTCTACCAATTCCGGTAGTCGGGACTACTCTCATGAAAACATGATCTCCCTCCTTAAACTCAAGAGGTTTCCGCCTCTTATCGTAATAGCTTTTCTGACGACTTTGGGCGATCCTCAAATTCTCCCGGATTTTATGGATCTTATCCGTCGTCTCTTGGACCAGTTCGGGCCCCAATATCAGGTTCTCCCCAGTCTCAAACCAACTCACTGGAGTGCGGCACTTCCTACCATACAACGCCTCATAGGGTGCCATCCCAATATTCGAATGGAAGCTATTGTTGTAGGTAAATTCGATCAAGGGTAACATGTAATCCCAACTTCTTGGTTGTTCCAAGACACAAGCCCTAAAGAGGTCCTCCAATGATTGTATTGTCCTTTCCGATTGACCGTCCGTTTGTGGATGATATGTTGAACTCAACTTCAGCTTGGTTCCCAAGGCGGACTGTAAGCTAGTCCAAAAGTTTGAAGTGAAACGGGGATCCCTATCCGACACAATGCTTGACGGTATCCCATGCAAGCGAACAATTTCTCGGATGTACAGTTCTGCCAATCGCTCCAAAGGGTACCTCATGTTCATAGGCAGAAAGTGAGCAGACTTAGTTAACCGATCCACTATCACCCACATCGAATCATACCCTTTCTGAGTCTTCGGAAAACCCGATACAAAGTCCATGGAGATACTATCCCACTTCCAAACGGGAATGTCTAGGGATTGCAACTCTCCCGCGGGTCGCTGATGCTCAATCTTGGCTTTCTGACAAATCAAACTACTTGAGACATGCAAAGCCACCTCCCTCTTCAATCCCGACCACCAAAACAACCCTTTCAAATCTTGGTACATCTTGGTAGTCCCTGGGTGAAAACTCATCTTGCTCTTATGGGACTCCTCTAAAATACTCTTCCGCAATTCTTCATTGCGAGGTACACACACCCTCCCTTTATAAAGCAACATCCCACTTGGATCTGATGAGAAATTAGTTTCCTTACCGATTAGCATTAAATCTCGTTTAGCCATTAGTTCTTCATCCTCCACTTGCATCGCTCGGATTTGATCAAACAATTCATTGGTGACCTTAAGCATTCCTAAAATCATACTATGAGGTCTTATCTAAACTTCCAAGTTCATATCTCTGAACTCTTTAATCAGTTTCTCCTCTCTAACCATCAAAGCCGACATGTGCAACGACTTTCGACTCAGAGCATCCGCCACTACATTGGCCTTTCCTGGATGGTACTGCAACCCAAAATTGTAATCCTTAAGGAATTCCATCCATCTCCTCTGTCTCATGTTCAATTCCTTTTGATCAAATAAGTACTTCAAACTCTTGTGGTCGCTGTACACTTCAAACTCACACCATAGAGATGGTGTCTCCAGATTTTTAAGGCAAAGACCAATGCAGCCAACTCAAGATCGTGGGTAGGGTAGTTTTGCTCATGCGTTCTCAATTGCCTAGAAGCATAGGCTACAACTTTTCCTTCTTGCATCGACACACAACCCAAACCTTGCTTGGACGCATCACAATAAACACTGAAATCTCAGTCAGTACAAGGAAGAACCAACACCGGCGCGGTAGTCAATCTTCGTTTCAATTCTTATAAGCTCTCTTCACAACGGACTGTCCACACATAAGGTTCTCCCTTCCTGGTGAGCTTAGTCAGTGGTAGCGCCAGCTTTGAAAATCCCTCAATAAATTTCCGATAGTAACCAGCTAAGCCCAGAAAACTCCTGATCTCAGTCACTGACTTGGGCACCGCCCATTCCATCACTGCCTTGACTTTAGCAGGATCTACTGCCACTCCCTCCCGGGATATCACATGTCCCAGAAAGTTTACTGATTCCAACCAGAAATCACATTTTGACAGCTTTGCATACAACTGATTCTTGCTAAGAAGTTCTAGCACAATCCTCAGGTGCTCAGCATGTTCCTCTCGACTTTTGGAGTAAATCAAAATGTCATCAATAAACACCACTACGAATGAATCCAAATACGGATGAAAAATCCGATTCATGTTGTCGATAAATATTGTTGGGGCATTCGTTACACCAAAAGGCATGACCAAATACTCAAAATGTCCATACCTTGTTCTAAAAGTCGTCTTAGGAATATCTTCCGACTTTACACAAAGTTGGTGGTAACCAGACCGAAGATCAATCTTCGAAAACACTATCGCTCCTCTCAACTGATCCATCAAGTCATCGATCCGAGGCAACGGATACTTGTTCTTAACAGTGACCTTGTTCAACTGCCGGTAGTCGGTACACAACCACATACTACTATCCTTTTTCTTAACCAACAAAACAGGCGCAACCCATGGCGAGACGCTAGGATGAATGAACTTTTTCGCCAACAAGTCCTCAACCTGCTTTTTCAACTCAGCCAACTCTAACGGTGTCATCCTATAAGGAGCTATATAGATGGGTCCCGTTCCAGGTACCAAATCAATGGAGAATTCAACTTCTCTTACTGGAGGTAATTCCGGAATCTCACCAGGAAATACCCCAGGAAACTCACGAACTATCGGAATATCCTCAACCTTGGACTTCTCAATCCCCTCCAGGGATGCCACCACCATAAACACGACCCCTCCCTCTTTACAAGAAGTTCTGACTTCCTTTGCCGACATCGGCTTCATATAACCGCCCTCCTCAGAAATCTCATCTGGATTCCCAAACATCACGGTCTTATCAGCACAATTAAGCACCACATGATTTGCGGACAACCAATCCATTCCCAGAATCAAATCTAACTGGGATAGTGGCAAGCAGATTAAATCCACGGTAAAATCCCTACCGTTTACTACCACTGGACACCGAGACACAACTGTCGACACCACCACGGGCACATCAGTTGGGGTGGATACGACCAAGTCGTAAGGCAACGACTCAGTTTGCAATCTCAGTCTATCCACGCATTCATTAGATACAAGGGAGTGTGTCGCTCTTGAATCAAATAACACTAAAAGAGGAATACATGCCACCGTACAATTTCCCTGGATCAGACCTTCCACATTAGTCGCCTCCGCCCCATTCATAGTGAACACCCGACCCGTGTTCCTTGTCCTTTCAGTTTGAACGACATTCTGTTGTCGATTCTGTTTTGGGCAAAACCTTTTGATGTGTCCCAACTCCTTGCAGTGAAAGCATCTGGTTCCCGACCCCGGGCATGTACTCCCATAATGTTGTCTACACAACGGAGTGGAGACTCCTTCACTAGGAAAAGTAGCAGGTTTTGACCCTTGATAATTGTGGCCACGGTATCCGATTATTCTCAAACATTCTCCCCTTCCCTTTACCTTGGGGGTGACGTCTTTGTGGGCCGAAGTTTTTCGGTGGATTAGCTCTAGGCGTCTCCACCACCTCCACCGTCAGATCATCTTCATACATCCTACACTTGTTGACTAGCGTAGGAAAATCAGCGATCTCTTGATGCCCAAACATGCTCCTCAGCTTGGGTTTCAATCCTGATTCGAACTTAGAACACTTGGACCTTTCGTCCATTTCTAATTCTGAGTAGGGGCAAAATCTAGCCAACTCCTCGAATTTGGTGGCATATTCTCCTACAGACATACTACCTTGCTCCAACCTCAAGAACTCCATCTCTTTCCTTCTCCTCAAGTCAACTGGAAAGTATTTCTGAAAAAACTTTCCCCTGAATGCTTCCCAGGTAACCACTGTTCCCTCAGCTTCCATCTGGCGGCGGATCATTCCCCACCAGTTTTCGGCTTCTTTGGTCAGCATGTAGGAAGCATAGGTCACCTTCTGAACATCACCGCATCCTAGGGCTCGGAATATTCTCTCCAAGCTTTGGATCCACTCATTCGTAGCATCCGGAGCGAATCCCCGCCTAACCCTCTGTACTCGGCCGGTTCTGTAGGGCCCAAAGGTTGTGAGCTTGAACTCGGTGTCGTGTTCTAGTTCAGACTATGCAGATTTTCATTCATCTGTTGCAATGCAAGAACCATTTGAGCTAGCAGCTCATTCGGAACATTCTGACTTGTTCCTCTTCCTCGTCCAGCCATGGGTACCTGTACTCATATACCCATTAGTAACGAATTTGATTTTTATACAGGATAACTAAATTATCTAGCAATTTAGCACAACACAACAACTCAAGTAAGCACAGTTAATCAAAGAAGCATGCAAGGCCATATCCTAGGCCGCAGGGTTAACTATGCTCTAATACCATATTGTAAAGACCCAAATTCTACCCTTGAAATTTTTTCCTTATTCTATTCCTTTTACATGCATTTCCTTATTATCTTAAATTAATAAATCTATGGACATTCTCTTAATCACTCGACTTTGGTCAGACTCTTGACAGAAAATCATAATTCATATAAATAATTCCTGGAAACCCACACATACAACTAGCTATGGAATTCCAAAATATTCACAGCTAATAATATCCAGAGTTATACCAATCAAGAGTTACAATTATCCAAATATCAAATAAATAGTTACAATACAAAAAGCAAAATAGAGAAAGTCTAGATTCAAGCTCCTAGGCGTCGAACCGAGTATCCTCAATACACCCGTCACCTGCAATGTGATTATCGACAACAGATACACGAAACATACAGGGGAGTAAGTCGTTAATTTAAGAGTTATCGTCATAAGATAATCCACATTTTAACACACAATTCAATATTGAAGATAAGACAAAATTCTTAATTGCATAAACATATCCAGTCATAACCTTCATCTCTTATTTCCATAATATCCATATTCACCTTATAGTACATATATATCCCATAATATACACGTTCTATAATGTATATATCTATATTTTTCATCTTTATTCATATTCACCTTATAGTACATATATATCCCATAATATACATATTCTATAATGTGCATATCTATTCTCCTCACTTTTATCCATATTCCATCCGTGTACACCACACAGATAATACAATACCACAAAGGGTAAGTCTACAACACAAAAGTGATCCTTTGCCATAACCAACAGTTCCACACCTCAAAGGTGATCTATTACCACTACGGGTAACACTTACACCACAAAGGTGATCCATTACCACTACGGGTAACACTTACACCACAAAGGTGATCCATTACCACTACGGGTAACACTTACACCACAAAGGTGATCCATTACCACTACGGGTAACACTTACACCACAAAGGTGATCCATTACCACTACGGGTAACACTTACACCACAACGGTGATCCGTTACCACTACGAGTAACACTTACACCACAAAGGTGATCCATTACCACTACGGGTAACACTTACACCACAAGGGTGATCCATTATCACTACGGGTAACACTTACACCACAAAGGTGGTTCATTTCGCAGTATATCACAACCACATCATTTTATAAGCATAACATAGTTACATCATCTCAAATAAAATGAATGTACATATCCCTTACCTTGGTGAATGTTGGGTGGGGTTCTTGTAAACTTTACTAGTTCCTTCCGAACCGTCTCCAACCTTAGGATCTTTCATCATCCCAACAATACAATAAAAGTCAGTAATCTATTCACAATAATATCCCTACGATTCATATAACATTCATAAATACAAAGGATATTCACATATTTTCAATGTTTCCCCAAAACCATTTCCATTACAAGTTTCTAAACATTAAAACATACATACTCATCTTCTATCTTCTAAACATTAAAACATAGCATATCGTATTGTGAGAATGCGTGGAATTGTTGTTTATGAATTGATGGTGAATCAATGAAAAGAAAACATATTTTTAGCCGACCATGATTGGTTAGCAACTTTGGCTCAAGTTATGTAGCGATATTTTGGCTCAAGTTATGTAGCGATACTTTGTCTCAAGTTATGTAGTGATACTTTGGCTCAAGTTATGTAGCGATACTTTGGCTCAATTATGTAGCGATATTTTGGCTCAAGTTATGTAGCGAAACTTTGCCTTAAGTTATGTAGCGAAAATGAATTTAAAATGGTTTACTAACCCCTTTAAAATGTGGGTTATCTTATAATGATATTTATTGAATTAATGACTTACTCCTTTGTATGTTTTGTGTATTTGTCATTGATAATCCCTTTGCAGGTAAACCTGTAAATTGAGGATGTTTGGTTTGGAGCTTTAGGAGCTTTAAATATCGGGATTCTTCTATTTACGCCTTTTTGTGCTATAGCTGATTATTTGCGGATTTGAATGTTTGTAATCATGGCTATTATATTTGTTTTGGATTCTTGTAACCATAATTATTGATACTTTATACCCATGGGGAGTTATTTACATGAATTATGTTTTTCTATCTTATGGATGTGTGTACGGTTACTACATGATAAATTGATCGGAAAATAATAAAGGTAATAAATATATCGTACCTTGGGTTACCAATCATAAGTTATAAGGAAAATGTATGTTTGCATAATTTAAAATAAATAAAAAAATTCAAGGGTAGAACTTGGGTCCTTACAATATGGTATCAGAGCATAGTTAATTCTGCGGCCTAGGGTATGGCCTTCTTTGCTTCTTTGTAACATGTTTGTGATTTGACTAGTTGAAATTATGTGAATTGACTGTTTAAAATCATGTAGCCTTGTTGTAGTGACATGTAATGTACTATGAGACTATGTGAAAACCTGAATTATGTGAGTTAGAATTGTGTGCTAACCACCAATGAGAGCAGGTTAAGAAATGGTTGGAAGAGGGAGATGAACGAATCAGAATGTTCCGAATGATCTGTTGGCTCAAATGGTGGCTGCACTGCAACAAGTGAATGAGAACTTGCATAGTCTAAACCATAACACAACACCAAGTCCTAGTTCGCAACCTTCAGCCCCACCCGAGCCGGCCGAGTACCGAGGATTGAATGAGTTCTGTAAGCGGAATCCTAGCCAGTTCCAAGGTGGATTCACTCCTGATGCTTCAAACGAGTGAATTCAAGACTTGGAACGAATATTCCGAGCCGTGGGTTGTAATGATGTTCAGAAGGTGGCTTATGCTTCTTACATGCTGGTAAAAGAAGTTGAAACTTGGTGGGAGTTTACTCGGCGTCAGATGGAAAATGAGGGGCGAGTGATTACTTGGGTTGCATTCAAGGAGAAATTTCTTCATAAATATTTTCATGTTGATCTGAAGAGGAAGAAAGAAATGGAGTTTCTGAGGTTGGAGCAGGGTAACATGTTAGTGGGAGAATATGCGGCCAAGTTCGAGGAATTGGCCCAATTTTGTCCATACTCTGAATTTGAGGTGGATGGACGGTCCAAATGTTCTAATTTTGAATCGGGTTTGAAGCCCAAGTTGAAAAGGATGTTAGGGCATCAAGAGATTGTTGATTTTGCTACATTGGTAAACAAGTGCAGGATGTATGAAGATGACCTGGCAGTGGATGAGGTGGTGACACCCCGCACAAATCCCCCGAGGCACTTTGGGCCTCAAAGGGGTTATGGGCATGGAAAGGGGAAGAGTAAGGTCTTTCAAGAGGAACGGAAACCGTACTTCCCACCTGCTGGAAATAGGGGAAGCAGTTCGCATGGGCCAAGGCCTCACGCGAAGACAGGAGGATCACAATCTCATTCTTCGTCCTTATGCAACAAGTGCGGCAGAACTCATGTCGGCGACTTGTGCCGTGGTACGACCCTAAGCTGTTTTCATTGCAAGGAGGCCAGATATATCAAGAGGTATTGTCCTAAGCTGCAACAGAGTATGAACGCAGTGAGGGCGGAACGACCTAGATCTAGGGGCAGAGTGTTTACCATCAGCGGCGCTGAGGCAGCTAATGCATATGGCCTAATCCAAGGTAATTGTTTGGTGGCAGGTATTCCTCTTTTAGTGTTGTTTGATTCGGGAGCGACACACTATGACACCCTGAATTTAAAGCCATTAAATTATAGTATCATTCCTGGGAATTTCGCTTGAGCGAGAAAGGTGTCGCCTGGGCGAGAGTGGCTCACCTGGGTGAATGAAATACTAGGCTATACTGAAGGATTCTCGCTTGAGCAAGAGGATCCTCGCTTGAGCGAGAGTAGTCTCGCTTGAGCGAGAGTTGTCTCGCCTGGGCGAGAAGTGGCATTCTAGGACTATCAAGGCTGTAGGATTCTCGCCTGAGCGAGGATAGGCTCGCCTGAGCAAGAGTGGTCTCGCTTGAGCGAGAGCGTCAGATCTGAAATTTTAAAAAGGCGGAATTTTCTCGCTTGAGCGAGAAAAGGCTCGCTTGAGCAAGAACCCGACGAGTTTACTTTATAATAGAAACCCCAAACACATTTTAGGGTTAGAAATTTAGAGAGAAAAGAGGATAAGGTGATTTTGAGAGCAAGAACTCGTGGAAATCATCTAAAAGCTTGAGAAGAGGTAAATCTCTTGATTCTAACTCTTTATCTCCCTTTCAAACTCGTTTTTGGGTTTATGGATCTCTTCTCAAAATGTGGGAAACCATGGAAACTCATCCCTTAGAGTTATGGTTTGTTTTATGTTGTTTTTATCTTGAAAACTCTCGGTTTAGAGTTGGTATTGGATAAATGAAAAGGTTTGGTGGGTTGGTTTATGAAAACCCCAAAACCCCCAAAATGAGGATATGAGTAAAAAGGGAAATAGATGAAATGGTAGAGGTAGGAGATGAATATGTGTTCTAATGTTGAATAATAGATGAATATGTATGTTTTAGATGTTTGTAAACGTATAATGAAATTAGTTTAGAAACATTGAAAATGTGTTAAATCTCTTATGTGGTTAAAGATGCAAAATGAGTTATTTAGGTGTTATTTGGGATAAATGACTAACATTTGTGTGATACGGTGGGAATGAGGGAAGATCCTAAGGTTGGAAGAAGTCGCGGAGGAGATTGGTAAAGTTACTCAAAACCGACCCCAACGTTCACCAAGGTAAGGATAAGTCTTTAATCGTACTTCGTAATGGAAAATGTACGGATTTTCTGATTGTGAAAGTGGTTGAAATGAAAGTCATTTATTTATTATAAACTTGCATGAGTATGTTTATAATAAATGAATGTGTGAAATTTCTAATTATAGATTGTTGATGTGTCAACGAAAAGAAAACATGTTTTTAGCCGACCAAGGATGGTTAGCGACTTTGGGCTCAAGTTATGTAGCGACACCCTGGCTCGGGTTAATGAGGCGATATTGTGGGCTCCTGTTATGTAGTGACACGTTGGCTCAAGTTTTGCAGTACGGTTGTGTTTGTGAAATAATGAGACGGTCTTACGATGAATATGCATGCTATAGAATATATATCATGGGATATATATATAGAATGAATATGGATCTTTGGAAATGAAAGTGATTTTGTAAAGGATGAATATGCATGCTATAGAATATATATTATGGGATATATATACTATAGAATGAATACGGATCCTTGGAAGTGAAAGTGATTTTGTAAAGGATGAATATGCATGCTATAGAATATATATTGTGGGATATATATACTATAGAATGAATACGGATCCTTGGAAGTGAAAGTGATTTTGTAAAGGATGAATATGCATGCTCTAGAATATATATTATGGGATATATATACTAAAGAATGAATATGGATCTTGGAAATGAAAGCGATTTGGAAAGAATGAATATGCATGCTATAGGATATATATTATGGGATATATATATACTATAGGGTGAACATGAAAGATGAGGAAAAGAAAGTGATTTGGGATAGATTAATATGCATGCTATAGAATATCTATATCAATGGATATATATATATGCTATAGGATGAATATGGATAATATGGAAAGGAAAGAAAGTAGATAGGAAAGGTTATCTTCTGGTACATGTAATATGTGCTTCACTCTAATGTTTATATTGTATTTAAAATGTGGATTATCTAATAACGATGATTATTAAATTAATGACTTATTCCTTTGTGCGTTTCGTGTATTTGTTATCAATAATCCCATTGCAGATAAACAGGTAAATTGAGGATGCTCGTCTGAGAACTTAGGAGCTTTATAGCTGGATTCCTTTTGTTGTGCTTGTTGTTTTGTAACTAATTACCTGTGGAATTGAATTCTTGTAATCACGGCTAAGGTGTTAGTTTAGAGTTGTGTAACTATGGGGGTTCCGTTAAATGGAACCATAACTATTGATATTTTACTCTCGCAGAGAGTTACTTAATTGAATTATGTTTTTCTGCATCTCGAAAATGTGTGTTACTGATTTATGTATAGTATCTGGAAAGAAATAACTAATGGGTGTTTGAAAATAACTCTAAGGATGTTTGAAATGATACAATGAAGGGAAATTGTTTTAATTAAGGATAAAATTTCAAGGGTAGAATTTCGGTTCTTACACACACTCCTTTGTATCTGTGGAATGTGTGGACAGACTGAAATTACAAACAGAGTCGTTGCCTTTCGACTTGGTCGTATCCACCCCAACTAGTGTGTTTGTGGTGGTGTCGACGTTTGTGTTTCGATGTCCGGTAGTGGTAAATGGTAGGACATTTACCGCGGATTTAATCTGCTTACCACTGTCCCAGTTCGACCTAATTTTGGGGATGGACTGGTTAACAGCAAATCATGTGATGCTCAATTATGCTGATAAAACCATTGTGTTTGGAGATCTGGGTGAGATTTCTGATGAGGCTTGTTTTATGAAGCCGTTGTCGACTAAGGGAGTCAGGACTTCATTTAAAGAGGGAGGAGCCATGTTTGTTTTGTTGGCATCCCTGAAGGGTATTGAGAAACCCAGAGTTGAGGATATTTCGATAGTTAGTGAATTTCCTGAGGTATTTTCTAGTGATATTCCGGAATTGCCTCTAGTCAGAGAAGTTGAATTCTCCATTGACTTAGTGCCGGGAACGGGACCCATCTTTATAGCTCCTTATAGGATGGCACCGTTAGAGCTGGCTAAGTAGAAAAAGTAGGTTGAAGACTTGTTGGGAAGAAGTATATTCGCCCTAGTGTTTCACCGTGGGGTGCACTGGTCTTGTTGGTCAAAAAGAAAGATGGGAGTACGAGGTTGTGCACCGATTACAGACAGTTGAACAAGGTAACTATCAAGAACAAGTATTTGTTACCTAGAATTGACGACTTGATAGATCAGTTGAGGGGAGATGTTGTATTTTCAAAGATTGACCTTCGGTCGGGTTATCATCAACTTCGAGTTAAGTCGGATGATATTCCTAAAACTACTTTTAGGACGAGATATGGGCATTTTGAGTATTTGGTGATGCCTTTTGGTGTGACGAATGCTCCTGCAATATTTACCGACTACATTAATCGGATTTTCCATCCGTATTTGGATTCGCATGTAGTGGTATTTATTGATGACATTCTGGTTTATTCCAAGAGTCGAGAGGAACATGCAAAACATCTGAGAGTGGTTTTGGATCTTCTGAATAGTAATCAATTGTATGTGGAATTTTTTAAATGTGATTTCTGGTTGGAATCTGTGAACTTCCTTGGACATGTGATATCCCGGGAAGGGGTGGCAGTAGACCCTTCTAAGGTCGAGACAATGATGGAGTGGGCGGTGCCCAAGTCAGTTACTGAGATCAGGAGTTTTCTGGGATTGGCCGATTATTATCGGAAGTTCATAGAACAGTTTTCGAAGTTGGCACTACCTTTGACTAAACTTACCAGAAAAGGGGAACCGTATGTGTGGACAATCCATTGCGAAGAGAGTTTCCAAGAGTTGAAGAGGAGGTTGACCACGACACCAGTGTTGGTTTTTCCTTGTACTGATCGTGATTTTAGTGTGTATTGTGATGCTTCTAAGCAAGGTTTGGATTGTGTTTTGATGCAAGACGGGAAGGTTGTTGCCTACGCTTCACGACAGTTAAGAACGCATGAGAAAAATTACCCTACACATGATCTGGAGTTAGCAGCAGTGGTCTTTGCTTTGAAAATCTGGAGACACCACCTTTATGGCGTTAGATTTGAGGTACACACCGACCACAAGAGTTTGAAGTATTTGTTTGATCAAAAGGAACTGAACATGAGATAGAGAAGGTGGATGGGGTTTCTTAATGACTATGATTTTGGATTGCAGTACCATCCGGGAAAGGCCAATGTGGTAGTCGATGCTTTAAGTCAGAAGTCCTTACATATGTCGGCTTTGATGGTTCATGAAGAGAAACTAATTGAGGAGTTCAGGGATATGAACTTGGAAATTTAAGTGAGACCCCGTAGCAAGATTTTGAGAATGCTTAAGGTCACCAATGAATTGTTTGATCAAATCGGGATAATGCAAGTTGAGGATCGTGAGTTAAAGGTCAAACACGATTTGATGGCAAGTGGGAAGGAGACTGATTTTGAGTCGGATTCTTGCGGATTGTTGCGATACAAGGGAAGGGTGCGTGTGCCTTTTAATGCGGGTTTGAGAAAGAGTATTCTGGAAGAGTCACACAAAAGTAAAATGAGTTTTCACCCGGGGACAACGAAAATGTATCAAGATCTGAAAAAACTATTTTGGTGGTCTGTACAAAAGTAAAATGAGTTTTCAACCGAGGACAACGAAAATGTATCAAGATCTGAAAAAACTATTTTGGTGGTCTGGTTTGAAAAAGGATGTGGCTTTGTATGTCTCGAGTTGTCTCGTCTGTCAGAAATCCAAGATTGAATATCAGAGGCCAGCAGGGCAATTACAGTCACTAGAAATTCCTGTTTGGAAATGGGATAGTATT
The DNA here is from genome assembly GCA_009771035.1 of Lupinus albus. Lineage (NCBI taxonomy): Eukaryota > Viridiplantae > Streptophyta > Magnoliopsida > Fabales > Fabaceae > Lupinus > Lupinus albus. The sequence goes on from CM020011.1 coordinate 7,089,777, forward strand.
TCCATGGATTTTGTATCGGGCTTTCCAAAGACTCAGAGAGGGTATGATTCCATCTGGGTAATAGTTGATCGTTTGACTAAGACTGCTCATTTCTTTCCGATGAACATGAAATATTCCCTAGAACGATTAGATGAGTTGTATATCAAGGAGATTGTTCGGTTGCATGGGACACCGACGAGTATTATGTCGGATAGGGATCCCGATTCACTTCAAACTTTTGGACTAGTTTGCAGTCCGCGTTGGGGACTAGGTTGAAATTGAGTTCATCTTATCATCTACAAACGGATGGTCAATCGGAAAGGACCATACAGTCATTGGAGGATCTGTTGAGGGCTTGTGTTTTGGAACAACCTGGAAATTGGGATAGTGTGTTGTCGTTGATTGAGTTCACCTACAACAATAGTTTCCACACTAGTACCGAGATGGCCCCTTACGAAGCCTTGTATGGAAGAAAATGTAGGACTCTAGTGAGTTGGTTTAAAACGGGGGAGAAATCCTAGAAGTCTCGCTTGAGGGAGAGATTCTCGCCTGAGCAAGAAAGGATCCCCTGGGATGGTGAAATCCTGGGCTATACTGGAGGATTCTCGCCTGAGTGAGAGTTGTCTCGCCTGGGCGAGAAATGGCAATTTGGGGCTGTTGACACTATGAGATTCTCGCTTGAGCGAGAGGGTCAGATCTGAAATTTTAAAAAGGCGGGATTTCTCGCCTGAGCGAGAATGGGCTCGCTTGAGCGAGAACCTGATGACTGCTCTTTAAAATAGAAACCCCAAACACATTTTAGGGTTAGAACTTTGTAGAAAAGAGAGAGAGGAGAGCTTTTCAAGAGCAAAGAGCCTTAGGACTCATCTTAGAGCTTGAGAAGAGGTAAACCTCTTGTTCCTAACTCTTCTTCTTCCTCTCTAACTTGTTTTGGGTATGTTAGATCTATTTTCAAAACATGAGAAACCATGGAAACTCATCCTTTAGAGTTATGGTTCGTTTTATGTTGTTTTCTCTTGTAAACTCTTGGGTTAGAGTTGGTATTTGATGAATGGAAAGTTTTTGTGGGTTATTCATGAAAACCCCAAAAACCCCCAAAATGAAAATATGAGTAAAAAGAGAAAGAGATGAAATGTTAGATGTGGATGATAAGTTTGTGCTTTGATGTTGTGATATATGAGATGAACATGCATCTTTAGATGTTTGGAAACCTATATCGAAGTAGTTTTGGAAATCTGGAATATATGTGAATCCCTTGTATGTTTGATGATGAAATACGAGTTATTTATGTGTTATTTTGAATAAATGAATGACATTGTTGTTATTGGTGGAAATGATGAAAGATCCTAAGGTTGGAGGAAATTGCAGAGGAGACTTTTAAAAGTTACTCAGAACCGATCCCCAACACTCACCAAGGTAAGGGATAAGTGTCTCTAGTTCATACTCACTGGTGTGAATGAGGTATGTGAAACAGGTAATGTGTTGGTAAGTTTTAATGTTGTTACCCTACCCGAAGAGGTAGTGGTTTATTGTTGTTACCCTACCCGAAGAGGTAGTGGTTTATTGTTGTTACCCTACCCAAAGAGGTAGTGGTTTATTGTTGTTACCCTAACTGAAGAGGTAGTGGTTTATTGTTGGTACCCTACCTGGAGTGGTAGCGGACTGTTATTGTGTCCTACCCGGAGTGGTAGCGGACTGTTATTATCTCCTACCCGGAGTGGTAGCGGACTGTTATTGTGTCCTACCCGGAGTGGTAGCGGACTGTTATTGTGTCCTACCGGGAGTGGTAGCGGACTGTTATTGTGTCCTACCCGGAGTGGTAGCGGACTGTTATTGTGTCCTACCCGGAGTGGTAGCGGACTGTTATTGTGTCCAACCGGGAATGGTAGTGATTATTGTGAACTCGACCTGCCCGATATGGTATTGGGTAATAACTCGACCTACCCGATGTGGTATGGGGTAATAACTCGACCTGTCTTATGTGGTATGGGGTAATAACTCGACCTGCCCGATGTGGTATGGGGTAATAACTCGACCTGCCCTATGTGGTATGGGGTAATAACTCGACCTGCCCTATGTGGTATGGGGTAATAACTCGGCCTGCCCGATGTGGTATGGGGTAATAACTCGGCCTGCCCGATTTGGTATGGGAAATGAAATTGATGAATACGATTAAGGGGAATATGAATGATGAGAAATGTGGATGTCACAATGAATGTCATATACATGCTATAGGATATATATTATGGGATGTATATTCTATAGGGTGAATATGAAGGACGAGAAATGAGAATGTCACAAAGAATGTCATATGCATGCTATAGGATATATAGTATGGGATATATATTCTATAGGGTGATTATGACTGATAAAATGGAAGATGTTGAGAATGAAAGTAATATACATGCTATAGGATATATATTATGGGATATATATATACTATAGGGTGGATATGAATAATGAGATGGATGATGTTCCGAACGAACGAAATATGCATACTATAGAATATATATTATGGGATATATATACTATAGGATGAATATGAGTAATGTGGAAATTAAAGGAAGAGGATATGAATGTTTGCAATTACGCATGTGTGCTTACGAATTATATTAAAGATTAATCGTATTTGAAATGTGGATTATCATTTGATGTTAGGTTTTGACCTAATGACTTACTCCCTTCTGTTTGGTGTGTTGTTTCTGATAATCCTATAGTAGGTAAATGAAGGATTTTGTGAAGGAAGCTCACTTAGGAAGCTTTTGTGTTTATTAACTTGTGTTGATTTAGTATCATTTTTTTTTGTGCCCATGTATTTCCGGACATAATGCGAGTGGGTTAATAAGTTTATATTTGCTAACGGAATTGGGGTGACCAAACCGAACGACAGTTGTAGGTTTGAGTGTTTGTCGACTTGCACTTGCCGATCGGTAACAGGGTACCTAATTTTGGTGTGAATCAATGGTTTTATGGTTTCAGTTGAGGCTAGGAATCGGTAATTCCTTTCGACGATAAGATTTGATGACGGAAATAATTGATGTAATTAGACAATTACTGGATAGTTTGATTGTTTACAATGGATGAGACACTAAGAGTCTTAATGTGTAAGCATTTTGTTGATTGAGTAAAATGAAATTGTGCTAGATTCTTGAGTGGAGATGAAACTAGCTAGCGTGTGATGGATGTTAAATGAGGCATTGGAGTGGATGAGGGATAAGGAGTTCCCCATTCGCTGAATTTCGGGAGTGTTATAGGGATTTTTAACATAGATGAGGATTGTTAACTGGATCAGTACTAGATACCAATGGTTCTTGACGAATATAGGAAAAATGTTTAGTCTGAATTACGGTTTAGTTCTCATGGCATTCGAGTTATTAAAGGATGAGATCTTAATGTTTGGACATTGATGAGTTAGTTCATGATTTGGTTTGGTGATATCACGGTTTAGTGGTGTATGCCCTTTGTAACCGATTAAGTAACCTTAATGGATTAGATGATCGATTATGACTTTGGTTGAGTATCCTTGTGATGATATTATTTTCCGAGGTATGTTTAATTTTCGGGGACGAAAATTCTTATAAGAGGGGGAGGATTGTAACACCCTAAATTTGAGTCTTTAAAATTATAGTATTAGTCCTGGAAGTCTCGCTTGAGGGAGAGATTCTCGCCTGAGCGAGAAAGGATCCCCTGGGAGGGTGAAATCCTGGGCTATACTGGAGGATTCTCGCCTGAGCGAGAGTAGTCTCGCCTGGGCGGGAAATGGCAATTTGGGGTTGTTGACACTGTGAGATTCTCGCTTGAGCGAGAATCCCTCGCTTGAGCGAGGGGGTCATATCTGAAATTTTAAAAAGGCGGGATTTTCTCGCCTGAGCAAGAATGGGCTCGCTTGAGCGAGAACCCGACGACTGCTCTTTAAAATAGAAACCCCAAACACATTTTAGGGTTAGAACTTTGAAGAGAAGAGAGAGAGGAGAGCTTTTCAAGAGCAAAGAGCCTTAGGATTCATCTTAGAGCTTGAGAAGAGGTAAACCTCTTGTTCCTAACTCTTCTTCTTCCTCTCTAACTTGTTTTGGGTATGTTGGATCTATTTTCAAAACATGAGAAACCATGGAAACTCATCCTTTAGAGTTATGGTTCGTTTTATGTTGTTTTCTCTTGTAAACTCTTGGGTTAGAGTTGGTATTTGATGAATGGAAAGGTTTTGTGGGTTATTCATGAAAACACCAAAAACCCCCAAAATGAAAATATGAGTAAAAGGAGAAAGAGATGAAATGTTAGATGTGGATGATAAGTTTGTGCTTTGATGTTGATATATGAGATGAACATGCATGTTTAGATGTTTGGAAACTTGTATTGAAGTAGTTTTGGAAATCTGGAATATATGTGAATCCCTAGTATGTTTGATGATGAAATACGAGTTATTTATGTGTTATTTTGAATTAATGACTGACATTGTTGTTATTGGTGGAAATGAGGAAGGATCCTAAGGTTGGAGGAAATTGCGGAGGAGACTTTTAAAAGTTACTCGGAACCGATCCCCAACACTCACCAAGGTAAGGGATAAGTGTCTCTAATTCATACTCACTGATGTGAATGAGGTATGTGAAAGAGGTAATGTGTTGGTAAGTTTTATTGTTGTTACCCTACGCGAAGAGGTAGTGGTTTATTGTTGTTACCCTACCCGAAGAGGTAGTGGTTTATTGTTGTTACCCTACTCAATGAGGTAGTGGTTTATTGTTGTTACCCTACCCAAAGAGGTAGTGGTTTATTGCTGTTACCCCACCCGAAGAGGTAGTGGTTTATTGTTGTTACCCTACCCGAAGAGGTAATGGTTTATTGTTGGTACCCTACCCGGAGTGGTTGCGGACTGTTATTGTGTCCTACCCGGAGTGTTAGCGGACTATTATTGTGTCCTACCCGGAGTGGTAGCGGACTGTTATTGTGTCCTACCCAGAGTGATAGCGGATTGTTATTGTGTCCTTCCCGGAGTGGTAGCGGATTGTTATTGTGTCCTACCCGGAGTGGTAGTGGACTATTATTGTGTCCTACCCGGAGTGGTAGCGGACTGTTATTGTGTCCTACCCAGAGTGGTCGTGGACTATTATTGTGTCCTACCGGGAATGGTTGTGATTATTGTGAACTCGACCTGCCCGATGTGGTATGGGGTAATAACTCGACCTGCCCGATGTGGTATGGGGTAATAACTCAACCTGCCATATGTGGTATGGGGTAATAACTCGACCTGCCCTATGTGGTATGGGGTAATAACTCGACCTGCCCGATGTGGTATGGGTTAATAACTCGGCCTGCCCGATGTGGTATGGGAAATGAAATTGATGAATACGATTAAGGGCGAATATGAATGATGAGAAATGTGGATGTCACAATGAATGTCATATGCATGCTATAGGATATATATTATGGGATGTATATTCTATAGGGTGAATTTGAATGACGAGAAATGAGAATGTCACAAAGAATGTCATATGCATGCTATAGGATATATAGTATGGGATATATATTCTATAGGGTGATTATGACTGATAAAATGGAAGATGTTGAGAATGAAAGTAATATACATGCTATAGGATATATATTATGGGATATATATATACTATAGGGTGGATATGAATAATGAGATGGATGATGTTCCGAACGAACGAAATATGCATACTATAGAATATATATTATGGGATATATATACTATAGGATGAATATGAGTAAAGTGGAAATTAAAGGAAGAGGATATGAATGTTTGCAATTACGCATGTGTGTTTAGGAATTATATTAAAGATTTATCGTATTTGAAATGTGGATTATCATGTGATGTTAGTTTTTGAACTAATGACTTACTCCCTTCTGTTTGGTGTGTTGTTTATGATAATCCCATTGTACGTAAATGAAGGATTTTGAGAAAGAAGCTCACTTAGGAAGCTTTTGCGTTTATTAACTTGTCTGTCTTTATTTGCTACTTGACGTTGTAGTTAATTTGATAACATTATGGGATGACTGTAAATTTGATTAGGGCAATACGGAGATATGTAGTTATGGACACTAAGAGTCTTATTGTGTAAGCATTTTGTTGATTGAGTAAAATGAAATTGTGCTAGATTCTTGAGTGGAGATGAAACTAGCTAGCGTGTGATGGATGTTAAATGAGGCATTGGAGTGGATGAGGGATAAGGAGTTCCCCATTCGCTGAATTTCGGGAGTGGTATAGGGATTTTTAACATAGATGATGATTGTTAATTGGATCAGTACTAGATACCTATGGTTCTTGACGAATATAGGAAAAATCTTTATTCTGAATTACGATTTAGTTCTCATGGCATTCGAGTTATTAAAGGCTGAGATCTTAATGTTTGGACATTGATGAGTTAATTCATGAATTGGTTTGGTGATATCACGGTTTAGTGGTGTATGCCCTTAGTGACCGATTAAGTAACCTTAATGGATTAGATGATCGATTATGACTTTGGTTGAGTATCCTTGTGCCTAAGGCCTAGGTGATGATATTATTTTCCGAGGTATGTTTAATTTTCGGGGACGAAAATTCTTATAAGAGGGGGAGGATTGTAACACCCTAAATTTGAGTCTTTAAAATTATAGTATTAGTCCTGGAAGTCTCGCTTGAGGGAGAGATTCTCGCCTGAGCGAGAAAGGATACCCTGGGAGGGTGAAATCCTGGGCTATACAGGAGGATTCTCGCCTGAGCGAGAGTTGTCTCGCCTAGGCGAGAAATGGCAATTTGGGGTTGTTGACACTGTGAGATTCTCGCTTGAGCGAGAATCCCTCGCTTGAGCGAGAGGGTCAGATCTGAAATTTTAAAAAGGCGGGATTTTCTCGCCTGAGCGAGAATGGGCTCGCATGAGCGAGAACCCTAAGAGGTAGTGGTTTATTGTTGTTACCCTACCCAAAGAGGTAGTGGTTTATTGTTGTTACCCTACCCGAAGAGGTAGTGGTTTATTGTTGTTACCCTACCCGAAGAGGTAATGGTTTATTGTTGGTACCCTACCCGGAGTGGTAGCGGACTGTTATTGTGCCTACCCGGAGTGGTAGCGGACTGTTATTGTGTCCTACACGGAGTGGTAGCGGACTGTTATTGTGTCCTACCCAAAGTGGTAGTGGACTGTTATTGTGTCCTACCCAAAGTGGTAGTGGACTGTTATTGTGTCCTACCCGGAGTGGTAGCAGACTGTTATTGTGTCCTACCCAGAGTGGTAGCGGACTGTTATTGTGTCCTACCTGGAGTGGTAGCGGACTATTATTGTGTCCTACCGAGAATGGTTGTGATTATTGTGAACTCGACCTGCCTGATGTGGTATGGGGTAATAAATCGACCTGCCCGATGTGGTATGGGGTAATAACTCGACCTGCCCTATGTGGTATGGGGTAATAACTCGACCTGCCCTATGTGGTATGGGGTAATAACTCGACCTGCCCTTTGTGGTATGGGGTAATAACTCGACCTGCCCGATGTTGTATGGGGTAATAACTCGGCCTGCCCGATGTGGTATGGGAAATGAAATTGATGAATACGATTAAGGGCGAATATGAATGATGAGAAATGTGGATGTCACAATGAATGTCATATGCATGCTATAGGATATATATTATGGGATGTATATTCTATAGGGTGAATTGAATGACGAGAAATGAGAATGTCACAAAGAATGTCGTATGCATGCTATAGGATATATAGTATGGGATATATATTCTATAGGTGAATATGAGTGATAAAATGGAAGATGTTGAGAATGAAAGTAATATACATGCTATAGGATATATATTATGGGATATATATACTATAGGGTGGATATGAATAATGAGATGGATGATGTTTCGAACGAACGAAATATGCATACTATAGAATATATATTTTTGGATATATATACTATAGGATGAATATGTGTAAAGTGGAAATTAAAGGAAGAGGATATGAATGTTTGCAATTACGCATGTGTGTTTACGAATTATATTAAAGATTAATCGTATTTGAAATGTTGATTATCATGTGATGTTAGTTTTTGAACTAATGACTTACTCCCTTCTATTTGGTGTGTTGTTTATGATAATCCCATTGTAGGTAAATGAAGGATTTTGAGAAGGAAGCTCACTTAGGAAGCTTTTGTGTTTATTAACTTGTCTGTCTTAATTTGCTACTTGACGTTGTAGTTAATTTGATAACATTATGGGATGACTGTAAATTTGATTAGGGCAATACGGAGATATGTAGTTATGGACGTTATAACTCTGGAAAATCCATAACTGGTTGTATGTGATAATTGCTAATCGAATGAATTATGTTTTTCTGCAACATAAATTTGTATGATCATATAAAAGGGTAAAGAGTATTTTTCAAAGAGTGTTTCATGAGGGTTTTTAAGTAAAGTTATAGATGTATGTAAGAGAAGATGTAAATAAATGAAAAAATTTCAAGGGTAGAATTTGGGTCATTACACATTGGGCCGTATCAGATATTGAAGATGATTTGACCGATAGCATATCGGATTGCTTTACTGTAAGATTGAGATTGCAACTAAGAGGGGGGTGAATTAGTTGTTGCAATAAGTATGGCCAATTTTTCCGCAATATCAAAGTTAACGTGCAGCGGATGTAACGACCCGAAATTCTACCCTGGAAAATTTTTCCTTATTTAATCCAATTTCATGCATTTAACCATAAATCTTAATTACCAAGTAAATAAATTTATTTAAAAGATCTCACTTCTTCATCACACCCGATCTATGAACCCAAAACTAACATACAAAATCCGATAGCAGAAAAACATAATTCATATTAGTATAACCTAGTAACCACCGCATACAATTAGCTATGGGTTTCCAAAACACTCATAGCTATATATATCCCGAGTTACTAGTCTACATGATCGATATCGTGTACAAAAATAGTATTCATGGTACAATTAGTTGCTTCAAATACAATCAAATGAAGTTACAAAAGAATGGATAAAGAGACATCAAAATAAAAGTCTCTAATCTCCTACTCAAAAATCATCCTTTCTCCGTCCACCTACCTGCAATGGGATTAACATTTACCATGCACAAACAATACAAGGAATAAGTCATTAACTCAATAAAATTTCAATATACGTTAATTCACATTTAATAGGGTTAAACAACGATATAAATTAAATCCACTTAAAAACATTTTCGTTCTCTGTACTTTTGAAAAACCATGCTATATAACTCGAGCTAGAGTCGCTAACCCATTCCGGTCGGCTAAAACGAGTTTTATTTCCATTGGCACTCCACCAATACATAAACCATAAATCCACTCGTCATCACTACAAACATACCCATATATATTTGTAGTGACTAAGTGATTTACCATTTATTACTTTGTTTCTGAGTTTTATTTCCTTTGGCACTCCACCAATAAATAGACAATAAATGCACCCGACATCATTACAGCATAGCGTATATGCCTGTAACTACAAAGTGACTTACACTTTATTGTTTTATCCGAGTTTTATTTCCATTGGCACTCCACCAATAAATAGACAATAAATGCACCCGACATCATTACAACATAACGTATATTGTAATTAAAAAGTGACTTACAATTTATTGCTTTTATTCCGAGTTTTATTTCCATTGGCACTCCACCAATACATAGAAAATAAATGCACCCGACATCATTACAACATAACGTATATTGTAACTACAAAGTGACTTACAATTTATTGCTTTTATTCCGAGTTTTATTTCCATTGGCACTCCACCAATACATAGACAATAAATGCACCCGACATCATTACAACATAACGTATATTGTAACTACAAAGTGATTTACATTTCATGATTTCATTTCGAGTTTTATTTCCATTGGCACTCCACCAATACATAAACTGTAAATCCACTTCTCATCATTATCAACATACCCATATATGTTCATAATGACTAAGTGATTCACATTTTATTCATTATCCATAACAGAAAGTCCACGCATTTTCCAACACTGTGCATAACTTAAAGACTTATCCTTACCTCGGTGAGTGTTGGGTTTCGTTTTTGGCGACTTCGTAAGTTCCACCGGCACCGCCTCCAAATTTAGGATCTTTCCTCATTCCCACCACATAACACAATGTTAGTCATTCAATCCAAATAAAAAATAAATAACTTATATTGCATTATTCAACCATACAAGATATTTATCGTATGTTCAATGATTTGATATTACTTTCATTATGAGTTTACAACCATCTAAAACATTCATATCATCTCATATTTTATCATTATAAAGCAACTCATCTTTTACATTTTACCCATCTTTCCTCTCTAACCTCATTTTCTCTCTCTAGGGTTTTGGGGTTTTCATGAGTCAACCCACAAACCCTTTCCATTATGGGAATACTAACTCAAAACCAAAAGTTTACAAGGTACAAGCAACATAAAACGAACCACAACTCGAAAGTGAGAGTTTCCATGGTTTTACACACTTTGAGAAGAGCTCCATAATACCAAAAATGGGTTCTGAAGAGAAGAAGAGAGTTAGAATAGAGAGTTTTACCTCTTCTCAAGCTCTTGAACAAGAATCAAAGCTCCTTGACCTTGGGAATGCTCTCTTCTCTCACCTCTCTTCAATTCTTAACATAAAAATGTATTTGGGATTTCTCTTATTTAATGTTCTCGTCGGGTTCTCGCTTAAGCGAGCTTGCTCTTGCTCAAGCGAGAAAATCCCGCCCATTTTAAAAACTCAGATCTGACCCTCTCGCTCAGGCGAGAATCTCACAGTGTCAACAGCCCCAAAATGCCATTTCTCGCCCAGGCGAGACAACTCTCGCTCAGGCGAGAATCCTCCAGTATAGCCCAGGATTTCACCCTCCCAGGTGAACCTCTCTCGCCCAAGCGAGAATCTCTCGCTCAAGCGAGGATCCCAGGACTGATACTATAATTTTAAATACTTAAAATTTTGAGTGTTACAGCGGAAATATTGTGCAGAAAAATATTGACTTAGGAAGGATAAATAAATAACAGAGAAGGGAAAGAGAGTACGCAGGTGTTTTATACTGGTTCACCTTCTTGTCCACCAAAGGCTACGTCCAGTACTCCTGACTCGCAAGAGATTCCTTTATTAAATATAATGAGTTGCAATTACAATTATCTCACCCCGAGATCTCCTTGTACCTTACACACTCACTTATATCTAATCCCCTTGGAAAACTATATTCCAAGTAACACCCATGGTAAACACTATACCAAGTTACTCCCTTGGTAAACACTATACCAAATCACTCACCCTTTCTCTTCACACCCTTGTGAAAGAAAGTAAACTTTGCAAAAGTGAAGAATGTACAATTTGGCTTGGATTGCCTTACAAGTGTATATGACAATTTCTATAACTTGCAATCCAATAACAACTCGTATACTTGAGATAATAATGCTCGTTAACAATATGAAAAACACTTAGAAGCAACTTCAAAATAACTTTGAAAGTTTAAGAGTAGGTTGCTTGAAAAATGTAAGTAAAATCAGAAAGTGTGAGAGCTTTTAAAGAGAGTTTGAAATCTGAGTTGTGAGTTGTATGTATGTTGTTGTGAGAGTGTTTCAATGCCTTTATATAGGCTTCTAATCAACCACAATACCCTTAGGCATGAGTAGGTTTCGTTTGGAATGTAAAGCAATCAGTTTGGAGTGAAACCCTCTCATTTGAAATCTGAAAAACTGATGCAACAACTCTCAGTAATCGATTAATGCAAATGGGTAATCGATTACCCAACAATCATGTTAACAACTTTTTGAAAATTCACACAGTGTAATCGATTACTGGATTTGAGTAATCGATTACTCAACAACACTGTTTGATAGCTTTGTGAATTTGCCTAAGTGTAATCGATTACACTACTTTGAGTAATCGATTACCCTGTTTTCTAAAAATGGTAATTTGTTACTCCAAAGTTTGTAATGGATTACTCATAGATGTTAGAGGTTTGAAAACTCTTTTCTCACTCATGTAACTTGTTACTCAAGTATGGTAACCCGTTACATGTTGATTTTGAAAATTATTTTTAGTCACACTTAGTTTTTCCCGATTTTCTTGAAAAACAATTTTGAGCATTATTAACAAAGTAAATATATGAGTTGTAAGGGTAGAAGTACCTAAAGACTTAGACTCTAAATCTTGAAGCTTTATCTTCGATAGTCTTTGTCGGTCTTCTTCCTTTCTTCTTTTTGTGATATTGGTGTTTTCATCAAAATCGTGCCAAGGTCAGGAGCAAGATCTTCTTCACATTTACCTCCATTGTTGTCGAATCTTCACAATGTGTTTCATGTGTCTCAGTTGAGGAAATACGTTCGGGATCCATCTCATGTGATCGAGTCTGATTAGATAGAGTTGAAGGATAATTTGACATTCGCGACTTTACCCGTGAGGATCTTGGATACTAACATCAAGAAATTGAGAGGAAAAGGAATTTCTTTGGTGAAAGTATTATGGAGCCAAGTAGATGAAGGAGACGCTACTTGGGATGTGGAGCGTGATATGAGGGAGGATTACCCTCATTTGTTTGAATCAAGGTATGTTTTATTTTCGGGGGCGAAAATTCCTATAAGAGTTGGAGGATTGTAACACCCTAATTTTATTTTCCTAAGTGTTGTGAAAATTCTGGGAAATATGGGGTATACTGGGTGTTTCTCGCTTGAGCGAGAGGCCCTCGCCCAAGCGAGAGGCCTAGTATCTGCTCCCAGGATTTCCTGGGATGCTCGCTTGGGCGAGGGTGAGGGTGTTGACACTGGAGGATCCTCGCTTGAGCGAGAGCGTCAGATCTGAATTTTTAAAATGGCAGGATTTTCTCTTTTGAGCGAGAGATGGCTCGCTTGAGCGAGAACCCGATAATTTCACTTTAAAATAGAAACCCTCAAACACTTTTAGGGTTAGAAATTGAGAGAGAAGAGAGAAGGAGGTGATTTTGAGAGCAAGAACTCGTGGGAATCATCTAGAAGCTTGAGAAGAGGTAAATATCTTGATTCTAACTCTCATTCTCCCATTCAAACTCGTTTTGGGTGTATGGGATCTCTTCTCAAAATGTGAGAAACCATGGAAACTCATCCTTTAGAGTTATGATTCGTTTTATGTTGTTTTTCTCTTCTAAACTCTTGATTTAGATTGGTATTTGATGAATGGAAAAGTTTTGCGGGTTGATTAATGAAAACCCCCAAAAAATGATTATGAATAAAGAGTGAAATGGGTGAAATGTTAGACGTAGAAAATGAGTATATGTTCTAATGTTGAATATAAGATGAATATGTATGTTTTAGATGTTTGGAAACTCTTAATGAAAGTAGTTTTAGAAACATAGAAAATGTGTGAATCTCTTATATGGTTAAAGATGAAATATGAGTTGTTTATGTGTTATTTTGAATAAATGATTAACATTGTTATTATGTGGTGGGAATGAGGAAAGATCCTAAGGTTGGAGGCGGTGTCGGAGGAACTTGCAAAGTTACCAATGACCAAACCCCACACTCACCAAAGTAAGGATAAATCTTTAATTAGCATATCGTATTGTGAGAATGCGTGGAATTGTTGTTTATGAATTGATGGTGAATCAATGAAAAGAAAACATATTTTTAGCCGACCATGATTGGTTAGTGACTTTGGCTCAAGTTATGTAGCGATACCTTGGCTCAAGTTATGTAGTGATACTTTGTCTCAAGTTATGTAGCGATACTTTGGCTCAAGTTATGTAGCGATACTTTGGCTTATGTAGCGATACATTGGCTCAAGTTATGTAGTGATACTTTGGCTCAAATTATGTAGCGATACTTTGGCTCAAGTTATGTAACGATACTTTGGCTCAAGTTATGTAGCGAAAATGAATTTAAAATGGTTTACTAACCCCTTTAAAAATGTGGATTATCTTATAATGATATTTATTGAATTAATGACTTACTCCTTTGTATGTTTTGTGTATTTGTCATTGATAATCCCTTTGCAGGTAAACCTGTAAATTGAGGATGTTTGGTTTGGAGCTTTAAGAGCTTTAAATATCGGGATTCTTTTATTTACGTCTTTTTGTGTTATAGCTTATTATTTGCGGATTTGAATGTTTGTAATCATGGCTATTATATTTGTTTTGGATTCTTTAACCATAATTATTGATACTTTATACCGATGGGGAGTTATTCACATGAATTATGTTTTTCTGTCTTATGGATGTGTGTACGGTTACTGCATGATAAATTGATCGGAAAATAATCAAGGTAATAAATATATCGTACATTGGGTTACCAATCATAAGTAATAAGGAAAATGTATGTTTGCATAAGTTAAAATAATAAAAAATTTCAAGGGTAGAATTTGGGTCCTTACAATGTTCATCATATAATTGAGTTATGTGCTACTAAGTACCAATTTTACAATGTTAATTTTCACTACGCCAAAGATGTCCTTCAACAGCGTGCATTTCAGGGATATAACAGTGCTTCTGGGTATTGTCTATGTGAGCACAATAGAATATGATATGCTTTAAAAGTGTTTATGCTTATATGGACGTTGTTGTATGTCAACTTTTAATAACGCTGATTGTAAAATGAGTGTTATTGTATGTCATACATACAACAGCGTCACCTCGAACAAACTCTATTATATATGTACATGACTTTCAACAGTGCTCATTGTAACCAGCGCTATTGATTTGTCATCTTTAACAACACTCATTTAACATCACCCGTTTTAAATAAGGAAAAATATGTCATAGACACTTTTTCAAACACATAAGAAGCATGCCCAACTCCACCACATTTATAAACCATTGCATAAACTAGTCTCCGTTAGTTCAAACCCATTAACCCGGAAGATTATATGTAGTATTGAAATAGACGAAGGTGATGAATATGTAGAGGACAAATCCATGAATTTCTTCTCTCTTTAACTGAAGAAATAAGAGGACAGAAAGACACAGTTCATATTCAATATAATATGAATGAAATCAAAATTTACATAGAAAATATGGATGAAAACGTAATAACCAAATATAAGAAATACATACAGAGATTGCAGGTTTGGTAAATCATTAATAGCTTCGCATAGATTCAACCTTAACATTTCCTTTAATATAAAATAAGTAGTTAATGTAGATGTAAATGCAAGCAACAAGAGTGAATCAAAGAGAAATAAATGAGGTAAAATAAGACAATGATTCACTTTATGCTCAAAGAGAGAAACCAAAAGCTAATAACTTGCTTGAAGAGATAAACTAAAACAAGAAGCGTAAAAGAAATAGAATAAAGTAATCATATTTGTAAACACCTAATTTGTTCGACCTATTTAAGTAATTTTATAATAAAGTCAAAGAAGACCAAAAATAATATTACAAAGTTCAATGTTTTCTATAAATAAATCCTTCCAAAAATAATTTTACAAAGTTAAATGCTTTTAAAATAATAAATCTTATTAGTTTTTTTTTAAAAACAGGATAAGGAAACTTATCTTTTTAAAAAAAAAAGGAATATCAAATATTATTATTATTTTTAAAATGTGGCTTATCCGGAAGCCTAATATTTTTAACTATAAACATATCACATTGCCTCCGCTAGAAATACACTAGAAAAATATAAAAAGATAAAAATGTAAAAATCAGATTTTGTTTTTTATGCCTATTCCATGGAAGTCGAAACCACTCGCCACAATCATTACTCTCACTACTCTTTCTCATACTTTTCCATGAATGTCCCCTAGCCTTCGTCACTCAACCAAGTGTCACTCTCAAGACATGACACATGTCATTCTTATCCCATTGTTATTGACTGCCACACAAATGCCACCCAAGGGAGCGCCACATGTCACTCTTCTCCCCTAGCCATAGAAGTCAATGTAAATATTAGATGGCAACTAAGAAGTGGTTGAATTAGATATTTTTATATTGGTTCACATTTTTCCATCAAAGACAACGTCCAATATTCTTGTAGCACATGATTTTTGGCGCCTGTCCGTTGCTCCCATATGCGATCCCTTTTTCATTGTTATCAATATCATAGGCTAATGGAATTTATTACCTATTTATGTTATAATTTTTATTTTTATATTAATAAATATATTATCTTAATATAAATATACTATATTAATATATTATATTAATATTAATAAATATATGAAAATGATAATATATTATTTTTTAAAACAATAAATGCTTATTTCATTAAATAAAATGTAACTAAAATAATTAAAATGAAACAATTAAAAATATAAATCTTTAAATATATTAACTTAAGTAGTTTAAGAAGACTTTGCAAGGTCAATCTTGAATCTATTCTCTTATCATTTTTTATATACAAAACTGTAAAAAATAGGATTAACAGGATGATATATTTTATGGACAAAATTTAGGTGCAGAACCATAGGAGCTGGTGGTACAAGTGACCTATTAGAGGATGACACATGGAGAAAAATATTTTATCGTAAATCTTATAAATGATCATTCTTTATGTATTGAGAAATGAAGCATTTTTTAACTTTGAAAGTAAATAAAAAAGTCTATGTGTTATCCTCTAATATGTCATCTGTACCACCTGCACCTATGGTATTGCACCTAAGTTTTGTCCATATTCTATCCATTGAAGTTAAGATATGAATGATAACATAGGGCTGCTACTTCCCTCTCTTGAAATAGGTAGGTGGAAGATGATGAGTGTTTGACTTTCCTTTAATAAAAATCCTTAAATATTGAAAAAGTGGACACAATCAATATTGTGTTATCTCTTTCCTTAAATTGAGACATCGTAAAGGACATAGGGCTACTACTTCTCCCTCTCAAGGTGGGAATTATATATTAGGATTAGACATTATTTCTTCACTCATAATCTTTATATAATAAAATTCATCCAACCAACAAAACATATTTTTACCCAAGAACTACGTAAATGACCATATTGTAATCGGGATATGTATGATCAAGATAAATTCTTGTTAGACATCACTAAACTAGAGTTACTATTCAACAACGCTCTTTTTTGGGATTAAACAACGCTCTCGAGCACTTTCTATGTGAACGCAGTAGAATGATAGGTAAGATTCAATAATGCATATGTGAACGCAGTAAAATGATAGGTAAGATTCAATAATGCATATGTGAACGCTATTGTATGTGATATTTATAACAACACTCCCTCTCAATAGTATTGTTCTATGAGATACATACAATTTGCTCTTACAATCTTTAATGATTTTCACTTATAAGTTTTAATTGTTAGTATCTTAAAATGGTGGCAAACATTATTTTAATTATTAACATTAGTCATTATTATATTTTCATTTTTTTTGGATTATTAAATTAAAGTAGGTAAAAGAATGTCATAAAAAGAAATAATTTATTTCTCATTTATTAATCATTAAAAATGAAGAAAATGAATTATTTCTTTAGGAAATATATATTTACATTACTTAATTTTATTAGTACAAAGAAATTATCATTTTAATATTTATTATTATCATTTATTAAAAATAAAGATTGTTTAATTAATGATTATTCATTCATAACTATTTAATATTATTTGTTAAAAAATAATTTAAAGAATGAATTATTATTTAATTATATAATTAATATTAATAAGGATGAGGCGTGACTTTCATGTGTTATTTTTTTCTAAAATCATCATTCGAACTACTGTGTGTCACCTATATTCTTTAAAAAAATTCTATTAAAAAATTAGAAGATCAATTTGTCACAAGCATAGAGGAAAAGTCGTGATAAGCTAATTTTTTCCTCCAGTGATTCTCTAAATGACCATTATTTTTTAGTTGTATTCTTTAACAGTCATTCTTTTAAAAAACGTATAAAAATAAAAAATTATTATAAGGGTAAAGAAACGATTATGATGAATACTTTTCATAATATAATCCTTTGTCCTCAAATATCATTAATATTCTTTAAATCAATTAAAATACACCCAACTCAATTAAGTCTTTTCTACTGAAAGAACTATGTAATGTTGATTTCCTTATTGCATGTAGGGAAGAGTAAAAGCTTCACAACTTGTCTCAGACATAAAAATGTATAAACATATTCTTATATTTTGTATATAAATAAATAATTAGTATAAATAACAAATCAATTTGGGTATACACTGACTCATGTAATTAATGAAGGTATCATCTTAGTACAAATAGAACAACATATTCCAAAATTGGGTTTGAATAGGGTTTTTTGTGTTTTGTCTACAAAAAATAGTGACAACTGTGTTTATTTAGAAGAATATGGATAAACCTATCTATCATTCTCCTTTATACATGTCCACACCACCTAAGATTCTATCATGTTTTCTCTCTAATGCATTCATTTCTAATCTTACCATGTCTAGTACGTTCACTCATCCAATGTAACATTATAATCTTAGCTTCAAACATTTTATTCTCCTGTTGACATTTTACTTCCTAATATTTCATCTCATATAGTATTTTATGTCTTATAGCCTTGGGACAATACTTTCCTTTAAACTTGAGCAATAATTTTTATCACATATGACACCTGAAATTCTAAATGATTTCATCCAAGTCAAGGATGAGTCATTATTTTTATTTATCTTCATCACCCTTTTAAATAAATAACTTGCAATATCATCCTCATTTATCTCCCAACTTCAACTCATATTCTCATTACAAAGAGATTTCAGAGATATGGGATCCATTGAGAATGATACTTCTCTTGTTGAAGAGGCTCTTCTTCAGGTTCAATACTTCCTGTGTTATCAAACTTTTATTTATTTTTTTGTCTCTTATTATAATAATTGAGATTCTAAAAACAATTTTAAATGACCCATATTTTTTTATCTACTTAGTTGAAGGGAGTTTTGTGAGAAGGATGAATGATGAACCATATTTGATTTTGGGTATTAAGTAAATATATGTTTAACCTTAGATTCTTCAACTACGTGAAAAGGTGCAAATAACCTCCTTATCTTTTGGAGGGGTGGGGACTTTTAATTATGAACATGGAACAAAGTTAAAAAAGTTGGGAAGGCTCCAACCTAGTGGCTCTGGTTCAATGATTTAATGCAAAATTCTGTATTCTAATATATTTTATGTTAGGTATTTGGATAACTATTATTACTAGTAACAATTGAGTTTTTTTTGCTTCATTTTATCTACAATTTTATTAGTGCGGGAAGTAGTATTCCTGTCACTATTTATGTATGTTATAATTGCTGGGAAATTTAAAATTAAATTAAGTAGAAAATTGAATTTTTTTTGTAATACACTTTATGTTTGTCATATTCCTTATTCTAATACACTTTATGTTTGTTATTAGGATAACTATTATTACTAGTAACAATTGAGTTTTTTTTTTTTGCTTCATTTTATCTACAATTTTGTTAGTGCAAAGTAGTACTCATGTATGTTATAATTGCTAGGAAATTTAAAATTAAATTAAGAAGAAAAATGAAATTTTTTTTAAGTGAAATTTATTGAAAATTTGTTTTTTTGGTTCAATGATTTAATGCAAAAATTCCACATTCTAATATAATTTATGTTTGTTATTTGGATAACTATTATTACTAATAACAATTTGTTTTTTGGTTTATTTTATCTAATTTATTGAAATTTTGTGGTAAAAAAATTACAACAATATCATCATACATCAACAATTCAAACCAAAGACAGTTTTGCAAAATATGGCATTGATACAATACATTTCACACTAAACAATTTATATTCCTAGTGACATGCTATTACGCTACCCAACCCCATACAACTGGATTGATTAAAGCATTAATGGTTATTTACAATAGCATTGGAAACAGAAGTTTGAATTCAAGTTTGATTCAAACTGAGACGTATTTGTCAATATACAAAAAAATTAAATAGTTTAAGGACAATTATTAAATGAGGAGGGATCCACTTACTCCAAAAGTAAATAAAAAATGACTTACTCCACATCTTAATAATCTAATCTTGGAAAATCCAATGGTTTGAATTGGTAAGTACATCTAAATCATTGGATTTTCCAAGATTGGATGGTTAAGGTGTGGAGAGGGATCCACTTACTACAAGAGTAAGTGGAAAAAACCTACTCCATATCATGATCATTCATTCTTGTGAAATCCAATGGTTTGAATTGACAAGTACATCTAAACCATTGGATTTTCCAAGATTAGATGACTAAAATGTAGAATAAGTTTTTTCCACTTACTCTTGGAGTAAGTGAATCCCTCCCATTTTTATAATATTATTGCTTTAAAGTTTCAGTGTTTTCTTTTATTGTTTTATATGCTGAACTTAACTACCTATTGGTCATATGGTAATAACATTGTCATATGATTAAAAGTTATGTTACTGGTTGTAATAAATAGACTAATGAGATACTTGAATCTAAACATTATAGCAATATCAATTGTAGTAGTATTTTAGTAAATATAACTGTTTATTTTAAATCAAAAGGATGAAAAGAACAAACAATACACAGGAGATGGCTCAGTTGACTTTAAAGGAAGGCCCGTTCTTAAGAAGAATACAGGCAATTGGAGAGCTTGCCCATTTATCCTAGGTAGTATTTTTCATTTTTCCTATGTACCAAATAATATATTTTGTTGATCGCATTTAGTGTGATTAAGGTTTGGTTGTTATTGTTGATCACATTTTTATGCATTATGAATCATAGGCACTGAGTGCTGTGAACGTTTGGCATACTACGGTATTGCAGCAAATATTGTTACCTATCTTACCCACAAACTACATCAAGGAAATGTGTATGCTGCAAGAAATGTCACAACCTGGCAAGGCACATGTTATCTTACACCTCTCATTGGAGCTATTCTTGCAGATGCTTACTGGGGACGATATTGGACAATAGCTGGTTTCTCCATAATTTATCTCATCGTAATTACAATCTTAAATCTATTCTAGTTGTCAAATAATTTTTTACACTCATCTCTCTCTTAATAACTTTTGGAAGAGTCGTGTTCAACTTCTTAGATGGATGAAGCCTACATCATGCCAAGGTTTCATTTTTGCATAAAATATGTGGGTGCATTCCATGCATATATATGCATAATACAGTGTTTTGCATAATGTAATTTATAATGGTGATAAGATTTTAATGGATCATTTCTAGGTATCTTTTGATATGGAATATGAACTATTTTAGACAAGTCTTCGTAAATAATTAGAAAACGGTAAAGGGCTAAAAGAGCCCCAATACATGAAGCTCTCACCTAGTTTTAAGCATATCCATGCCATGCTTCTATTATATTCATTACCATAGAAGTAAGGAAGTCATCAATTTTTATTTATTAATAAAAGGCAATTAAGAAATTCAACCTCATTTTTGAAAAGTTATTGGCTTAATATTAGGAACAATCTCTGTATATATTAGAAATTTATTCTTCTTCTTCATTTTGTCTATCCTTTGCTTATATATGCACTTTTCAATCGTCTTTACATGCAATCTCTGATATGGTTGTTTTATTCAGGGAATGTGTATTTTGACTCTTTCTGCATCTGTTCCTGTGTTAAAGCCTGTTGAGTGTTTGGGTTCTATATGCCCTCCAGCTACTCCTCCACAGTATGTTGTGTTCTTTATTGGTCTCTACCTAATTGCACTTGGAACAGGTGGAATAAAATCATGTGTGTCATCTTTTGGGGCAGATCAGTTTGATGACACTGATTCCCAGGAAAGGATTAAGAAGGGATCGTTTTTCAATTGGTTTTACTTTACTCTCAGCATAGGGGCCCTTATATCTAGTAGTTTTCTTGTGTGGATTCAAGAAAATGCAGGTTGGGGTCTTGGATTTGGTATTCCTACTTTATTTATGGGATTAGCTATTGGAAGCTTCCTTTTAGGTACACCCCTATATAGGTTTCAAAAACCAGGTGGAAGCCCTATTATAAGAATATGTCAGGTTGTAGTTGCATCTGTTCGGAAAAGGGATTTAGTTGTCCCTGAGGATAGTAGTCTTCTGTATGAGACACTAGACAACAGCTCTGCGATAGAAGGAAGTCGGAAACTGAAGCATACTAATGAATTAAGGTAAATTAAATGTCTTCTTTTTTTTCTCTTGATAAAAGAGATAAATGTCTTCTTTATTGTCTTACTAGCTCTCTTACTTTCATCCATCAATTTCCATATTACAATATTTGTTATTGTTGTTTTAAATTGTAGTTGCGGTCGTGATTGTGGTTACAGTTGTGATTATTGTTATTAAGATTATTGCGGTCATTGTGGTGTGAATTATTTTATGATTAAAAATATTTTTGAATTTGATGCAACGTAAATGTAATGTGTGACGATTGTGTTGTGCTTCGATGCAACCATATCATTGTGATTCAGTATCACACCGCTATTGCGATGTGATGTGATTATAGTGCTCACCGCAACCGCATTATATGAATTATTACTAGGTATTTTATTTACTTCTTCATAGTTGCTCTTTGGTGTTGGAAAAGGTTCAACATTGGACCACCTTGGGTGAGTACCTGAAAATGGACTTCAATGCTCAAGTCAATGTATGCTTTAGGGAGAGAAAGTAGAGTGAGAGTAAGTGTATCTTCTTTATTTGTGGCTTCTTATATTTAAGGAGGTGGAGTGGTATATATGTACTTCAATATATACTCTTTCATCATTGTAGGTAGAATGCTTTATACCTCCTCAGAATAAAATTGTTGTAAATTTGGTCTACCTCTACCGTATGGACAATTTCAATATGTAGTTCTCAGACAGCGCAACCTGACATTTAGCATGTACAAAGCTTTCCCTGTGTTGTAGGAACTAACTCAACCATATCTTGTTGGTGTTGTC
Organism: Lupinus albus; assembly: GCA_009771035.1. Classification (NCBI taxonomy): domain Eukaryota; kingdom Viridiplantae; phylum Streptophyta; class Magnoliopsida; order Fabales; family Fabaceae; genus Lupinus; species Lupinus albus. Next base: position 7,112,509 of record CM020011.1, read on the forward strand.
CTTTCCCCCAGCTAGGTCAATCATTCAGGCATGATCAATAATCATGTGAACATAATCTTATTTGTGCGGTTGCAGGTCTGGTTCCCAGTGGTCGGTCCTGATAATCAGTCTTGGCATTATAATTAAACAAGAGTTATGTTACGATATATTATATGGATTAAAATTTGTCATTTATATTATCATTTACTTAAGCATGTATGTGTAGATGATTTTTAGGATGCTATCAAGCTAGGGTTATTAGAAACTTACTCTAGTTCTGCAATTGAAATTACTTTCAGGTATGATTCACCACATTAAAATAAATGGAAACAAATTTATTTAGTTTGAATAGTTTATCCTACTCTATTATATCCGGGGTGCCAAATGATGCCTCTAAACATAAGGGAAGAAGATAGCTTTTTAAGGCATTTAAATTATTAAAGCTTATTGTATTAAAGGGTTTTATGTATTGTAAGGAAAATAAAGTGGTAGGTTATGTGAGAAACAATGGTGGTTTTGACATCTAGTTATGTGTAGGGGAAAGATTTTCTTCTTTTCTTCCCACTTTGCTGGTAATCTAAGGTTTGATTTTACAATTAAAGCCTTTTCCTTTTTTTTGGTAATATATTGTTTCTTTGATGGTTTGGTAGGATGCATTGCTTGTGAACAATCTTGCTTTAGATAGCCTTTTAGTGAGTCGAGAAGCCCCATCGTAAAATTTTATTAGTTTATGTCCTAGTAATGATCTATTATGTAATTGATAGTGGCTAAAGTATTTTACCTGTTGGAGAAGATTTAATACTTGTTTTATATATAGCAGTTAACAGGGCTTCCTGCTCTCTAAAACTTACTTTCTTTTATTTGAATGTAGGTGCCTTGATGGAGCTACTGTAGTGTCTGATGTTGAGAATAAACACGGTGATTATTCTAATCGGTGGAGACTTTGCACTGTGACACAGGTGGAGGAATTAAAAATTTTAATCCGCATGTTTCCAGTTTGGGCTACTGGAATCATTTTTTCCGCTGTTAATGTCCAGACGACATCCTTGTTTGTGGTACAAGGAAGGATGATGGACACAAGTATTGGTTCCTTCCGCATTCCTCCAGCGTCCCTCATAAGTTTTAATGTGATTAGTATTGTTTTTTGGGTCCCTGTCTATGATAGGATAATTGTTCCAATTGCAAGGAAAATTACAAGCAAGGAAAGGGGCTTTTCGGAGTTGCAAAGAATGGGAATAGGTCTTTTTATTTCAGTTATGTCCATTTCAGCTGCTGCTATTGTGGAGATAACACGTTTAAAGCTTGCAAATAAGCTTGACCTAGTTGATAAACCTGTTGCTGTACCTCTTAATATATTATGGCAAGTTCCTCAGAATTTCTTAATGGGTGCAGCAGAGGTTTTCACAATCGTCGGACAGCTCGAGTTCTTCTATGATCAATCTCCAGATGCTATGCGAAGTTTATGTAGTGCACTCTTATATCTATCTACTTCATTGGGGAATTACTTGAGCTCTGCCATTATTACTTTAGTAACTCACTTAACTACACAAGGTGGAAACCCTGGATGGATTCCTAATAACTTGAATGAAGGTCGACTCGATCAATTTTTTTGGCTTATAACTGCGCTTAGTGTCTTAAATATGTTAGTCTATATAGTAGCTGCCAAAAGGTACAAGAATAAAACGTCTTCATAAGATTTAAAGGCAAACTTTTTCTACTATTTATATATCATTCCCTTTTGAAAGAGGTACACTATGTAGTGTTAATTGCTTTTTTATTCACATATGAAAGATCTCTAACATAAACCACTAAACACACTTATTGACAAAGTGCATTTGTGATGAAGAGTTGCTCACTTCTTTAAAAATGGGAAACTATGGTTTCCCATTTTTAAAGAATTATGCTAGAACTTATTTTTGTTAAAGGTATTAAAGCAATTGTACTTTACTGAACCCTCAATTACTGAAATGTGAGAATAAGATATATTTTTATAATTTTTGAATTACTTAATTTGAAAATAAATTAAAATCTAGATTTTTAAAATTTTATTCATATAAGACTTAGCCAGCCACAAATATCAGTGACGTGTTTTGTCTCCATATCTGAGATATCATAACTGAGATGTTGATGTTTATGTTTCAAAAATATATTAGGGAACCTTTTTTAAATAAGTGAAGTCCTTCGATTGGGTTTTGGACCATTCAAGTGTAGAATATTTTCAAAACTTTTCCCCACCAAAAAGTTGGAATGTGAATATTAATTTTTGAGAAATTATTTAGACAAATTTTCATCTAAATTTTGGTATTTTTCTTTTCAAAACCATAATCTTAGCTCCAAACAGTAGAATTAAAATTGAATTAAGAATTCTGTAATTCTTTGTAAACCATTGAATTATTTCTTGAACTAATACAATTATGATAAAGTTTGAATTAAAATTTGTAAGTTATAATTCCAATTCAATGCACCATACGATTTTATTTAGTTGTTTAGGTATAATTTAAATTAATTAGGCTAGAATTAGATTCGTGGTTGGATCATATTAAGTTAAAATAAAATATTTTAAGGAAAATGGTAGATTTTCCAGAGATATATATTGTAAGGACCCAATTTCTAACCTGAAAAATTTTCTTTCATTTTAATCCTTTTATACATACATTTCACATCTTACTCTAATTTCTCCCATAATTACTTCGTAAAACTACCTTTATAATATATTATGTTAACATGTAACGACCCGATTTCTACCCTTAATTTTTTTTTTCATTCATTTTAATTCCCTCTTACATACATTCATCATATTACTTAAAACCTTCAGGAATCATTCCTTAAAAATACTCTTTACACCTATTATATTATCATATAATTTAAATTGCGGAAAAACATAATTCATTCATTATTATTCTCATTGGGTACTAAGAGCCCAAAAGTTATAATACTCCAAATATAACAATACCCATGGTTACGAATACCCAAATAAATGTCAGTCATGGTTACAATCATTCAAATCCACAAGTAGTCATTTAAAGTACAAAAACGCAAATAGTGAATCCAACGTCTAAAGCTCCTAAAGCTCCCGAACTAGCATACTCCATTCGTCTATTTACCTGCAATGGGATTATCAATGACGAAAGTACAAAACACACAAAGGAGTAAGTCGTTAATTCAATAAACGTCATTATAAGATAATCCACATTAGAAAAAGGGTTAGTAAACCATTTTCGAAATTCCTTTTGTCTTGCTGCATAACTTGAGCCAAAGTCGCTACACCCCTCAGGGTTAGCTAAAAGCAGAATCTCGTTTCTCTTAAAACAAATCACGTTTATATACTCAAGCCAGAGTTTACGCTTCTATACTCAAGCCAGAGTCGCTAACCATTCATGGTCGGCTAAAACATATTTTCCTTTCATCGATCTCCTCATAAATCATTTTCATGCTTCTATACTCAAGCCAGAGTGTATGCTTCTATACTCAAGCCAGAGTCGCTAACCATTCATGGTCGGCTAAAAATGAATTTTTTTTCATTCGTTTCACCATAAATCATTTCCGGTAAATCCACGCCCACATTAGTATAAACACACCCATATACGTTTATACTAAATACGTGATTTACACTCAATCATTGCATAACCAGAAAGTACCACATACTTTCCTTTCCGTAAATCTACGCCTGCTTTATTGTAAACACACCCATGTATGTTTATATCAAATGCGTACTTTATGTATCAATCATTGCATAATCAGAAAACTCATATTTTCGATTCCAAATGCTCAATTAAAGACTTATCCTTACATCGATGAGTGTTGGGTTTGGTTCTTGGCAACTTCTCGAGTTCCACCGACACCGCCTCCAACCTTAGGATCTCTCTTCATCCCACCACATAACACAATGTTAGTCATTTATTCCAAATATCACATAAACAACTTATATTGCATCATTTAATCATACAAAATATTCATCATCAATATTCAACCATCTAAAACATGCATAACATCTCATATTTCAATATTTGGGGGTAAACTCATCTTCTACCTCTAACATTTTACTCATTCTCTCCTTTTACCACATTTTCACTTTTTGGGGTTTTTGGGGTTTTCATGAATCAACCCACAACCCTTTCCATTCTTGAGATACTATTTCTAAACCAAGAGTTTACAAGATAAAAACAACATAAAACGAACCATAACTTTAACGGATGAGTTTCCATGGTTTCTCATGTTATGAAAATAAATCCAACATACCCAAAACAAGTTAGAGAGGAAGAAGAAGAGTTAGTAATAAGAGGTTTACCTCTTCTCAAGCTCCAAGATGAGTCCTAAGGCTCCTTGCTCTTGAAAAGCTCTCCTCTCTCCCTTCTCTTCGAAGTTCTAACCCTAAAATGTGTTTTGGGTTTCTATTTTATAGACACTGCGATAAGTGTAATCGATTACAAGTATAGTGTAATCGATTACACTGTGTAAATTATAGAGGCATCGTCGCTATGTATCGATTACCAACATGGTGTAATCGATTACACTGTATAAATTATAGAGGCATCGTCGCTATGTATCGATTACCAACATGGTGTAATCGATTACATTAATACGATGTAATCGATTACCAGAAGTGTGTAATCGATTACATTAACACTATGTAATCGATTATCAATAGGGTGTAATCGATTACATTGTGTCAGATGTACATATCTGATGCTTTTAATCATCGTGTAATCGATTACCAGGAGTGTGTAATCGATTACCAGGAGTGTGTAATCGATTACCAGGAGTGTGTAATCGATTACCAGGAGTGTGTAATCGATTACCAGGAGTGTGTAATCGATTACACTGTGTCAGATGCACAGGTCTGATTAGTTTATCAGCATGTAATCGATTACCAACAGTGTGTAATCGATTACACTGTGTCAACAGCCCAAAATTGCCATTTCTCGCCCAGGCGAGAATCCTCCAGTATAGTCCAGGATTTCACCCTCCCAGGTGATCCTTTTTCGCTCAGTCGAGAATCTCTCGATCAAGCGAGGCTTCCAGGACTGATACTATATTTTTAAAGATTAAAATTTGGGGTGTTACATAACACACATCTCATGTTGCGGAAAACATAATTCATATATAACTTTCATCGGTAACTACCGCATATGTTTAACTATGAGTTTCCAAAACACCCATAGTTACTAATATCCAGCATTACACAAATATGTAGTAAGTTAAATGGTTACGAATACAATCATTCAAATAACAATTTACAACTCAAAAAACAAAATAGAGGATCCAAGTCCTAAGCTCCTAAAGCCTCGAACCAAGCATCTTCAACTACCCTGTTTACCTACAATGGGATTATCAATGGCAAATACACACCACATACAAATGAGTAGGTCATCAAAACAATAAATACCATTATAAGATAATCCACATTTTATAGGGGTTAGTAAACCATTTGTTTTATAAATTCATTTTGTGATACATTACTTGATCCAAAGTTTTGCTACACAGCTTGAGCCAAAGCATCGCTACATAACTTGAGCCAAAGTATCGCTACATAACTTGAGCCAAAGTATCGCTACATAGCTTGAGCCAAAGTATCGTTACATAACTTGAGCCAAAGTATCGCTACATAACTTGAGCCAAAGGATCGCTACATAACTTGAGCCAAAGGATCGCTACATAACTTGAGTCAAACTATCGCTACATAACTTGAGTCAAAGTATCGCTACATAACTTGAGCCAAAGTATTGCTACATAACTTGAGCCAAAGTATCGCTACATAACTTGAGCCAAAGTATTGCTACATAACTTGAGCCAAAGTATCGCTACATAACTTGAGCCAAAGTCGCTAACCAATTATGGTCGGCTAAAAACATATTTTATTTTCATTGATCCATCATCAATCCATAAACAGTGAATCCACGCGTTCCATTATTACATACATACCCATATATGTTTACAATAACTAAGCGGTTCATCACTTTATCATTTTACAAAACCAGAAAATCCACATATTTTCCATTTCAATATGCTATTTAAAGACTCCTCCTTACCTTGGTGAGTGTTGGGTTTGGTTCTTGGTAACTTCGCAAGTTCCACTAACACCTCCTCCCACTTTAGGATCTTTCCTCATTCCCACCATATAACACAATGTTAGTCATTTATTCTAATATCACATAAATAACTCATATTGCATTATTTAACCATACAAGATATTTATCATATTTTCAATGTTTATAAACTACTTTCATCATAAGTTTACAAACAACTAAAACATACATATTCATCTCATATTCCAATATTAGAATGCTTAGTCATCTTCTACCTCTAGCATTTTACTCATTTTCCTCTTTAACCCCATTTTCACTTTAGGGTTTTGGGGTTTTCATGAATCAACCCCAAACCCTTTCCATTCTTGAAATACTAACTCTAAACCAAGAGTTTACAAGATAAAAACAACATAAAACGAACCATAACTCGAAAGGATGAGTTTCCATGGTTTCCCTCATTTTGAGAAGAGATCCAACATACCCAAAATAAGTTTCAAAGGGAAGAAGAGAGTTAGAATCAAGAGTTTTACCTCTTCTCAAGCTTCTAAATGACTCACAAGTCTTCTTGCTCTTGAAAAAGCTTTCTTCTCTCACTTCTCTCTAGGTTAACCCTCATAAATGTGTTTGGGGCTCCCTATTTAATGTAACAGTGTCGGGTCCTCGCTTAAGCGAGCCCTTTCTCGCTCAAGCGAGAAAATCCCGCCTATTTTAAAAACTCAGATCTGACCCTCTAGCTCAAGCGAGAAGCTTACAGCATCGACAGGTCCAAAACATCACTTTTCTCGCCTAAGCAAGCCAACCCTCGCTCAGGCGAGAATCCTCTAGTATATCCCAGGAATTCACCCTTCCAGTTGAGCCTTTCTCGCTCAAGCGAGCCAACTCTCGCTCAGGCGAGAATCCTCCAATATAGCCTAGGATTTCACCCTCCCAGGTGAGCCTTTCTCGCCCAGGCGAGAATACCTCGCTCAAGCGAGAATCTCAGGACTGATACTATAATTTTTAAAGACGTAAATTTAGGGTGTTACAATCCTCCCCATCTTATAAGAATTTTCGTCCCCGAAAATTAAACATACCCCGATTCAAACAAATGAGGGTAATCCTCCCTCATCTCATGCTCCACCTCCCAAGTAGCATCTCCTTCATCCACTTGGCTCCACAATACCTTCACCAAGGCAATCTCCTTGCCTCTCAATCTTTTGATACTAGTATCCATGATTCTCACGGGAAACGTTGTAAAAGTTAAGTTATCCTTCAACTCTATCTGATCAGACTCAACCACATGAAATGGATCCCCAACATATTTCCTCAATTGAGACACATGAAACACATAATGGGGATTCGACAATAACGGGGGTAAAGCAATCCGATATGCTACCGGCCCATTTCTTTTCAATATTTGATATGGCCCAATAAATCTCGGAGTCAGCTTGCGAGACTTCAACATTCTACCAATTCCGGTAGACGAGATTACTCTCAGGAAAACATGATCTCCCTCATTAAACTCAAGAGGTTTCCACCTCTTACCGTAATAACTTTTCTGCCGACTCTGGGCGATCCTCATATTCTCCCGGATTTTCTTGATCTTATCCGTCGTCTATTGGACCAGTTCGGGCCCCAATATCAAGTTCTCCCCAGTCTCAAACCAACTCACTAGTGTTTGGCACTTCCTACCATACAACGCCAAAATGGAAGCTATTGTTGTAGGTAAATTCAATCAGAGGCAACATGTCATCCCAACTCCCTGGTTGTTCCAGGACGCAAGCCCTAAGAAGATCCTCCAATGACTTTATTGTTCTTTCCGATTGACCGTCTGTTTGTGGATGATAAGCTGAACTCAACTTCAACTTAGTTCCCAATGCGAACTACAAACTAATCCAAAAGTTCGAAGTGAAACGGGGATCCCTATCTGATCTAATGCTCGACGGTATCCCATGCAAACGAACTATTTCCCGGATGTACAGTTCCGCCAATCACTTCAAAGAATACCTCATCTTCATATGCAGAAAGTGTGCAGATTTACTTAACCGATCCACGATCACCCATATTGAATCATATCCTTTCTGAGTCTTCGGAAAACCCGATACAAAGTCCATGGAGATACTATCCCACTTCCAAACGGGAATTTCTAGGGATTGTAACTCTCCCGCTGGTCGCTGATACTCAATATTGGCTTTCTAACATACCAAACAACTCGAGACATACAAAGCCACATCCCTTTTCAACCCAGACCACCAAAACAGTGTTTTCAAATCTTGATACATCTTCGTGGTTCCCGGGTGAAAACTCAGTTTGCTCTTATGGGACTCCTCTAAAATATCCTTCAGTAATTTCTCATCACGAGACACACACGCTCTCCCTTTATAACGCAACATTCCACTAGGGTCTGCTGTGAAATCGGTATCCTTACCACTTAGCATCAAATCCCGTTTAGCCATTAGCTTATTATCCTCGACTTGCATTACCCGGATTTGATCAAACAGCTCATTTGTGACTTTAAGCATTCCCAAAATCATACTATGAGTCTTTTTCTGAACATCCATGTTCATATCCCTGAACTCTTCAATCAGTTTCCCTCCTCTAACCATCAAAGCCAACATATGTAAAGATTTCCGACTTAGCGCATCAGCCACCACATTGGCCTTTCCCGGATGGTACTGCAACCCAAAATCATAATCCTTAAGGAATTCCATCCACCTTCTCCGCCTCATATTCAATTCCTTTTGATCGAACATGTACTTCAAACTCATGTGGTCACTATACACCTCAAACCTCACGCCATAAAGATGGTGTCTCCAGATTTTTAAGGCAAAGACCATTGCCGCTAATTCCAAATCATGGGTAGGGTAGTTTTGTTCATGTGTTCTCAACTGTCGAGAAGCATAAGCAACAACCTTCCATTCTTGCATCAACACACAACCCAAACCTTGTTTGGATGCATAACAGTATACACTGAAGTCCCGATCCATACAATAAAGAACCAACACTGGCGCTATAGTCAACCTTCGTTTCAACTCTTGAAAGCTTTCTTCACAAAGAAGTGTCCACACATACGGTTCTCCTTTCCTAGCGAGTTTTGTCATTGGGAGTGCCAACTTCGAAAACCCCTCAATGAATTTCCGATAATAACCAGCCAAACCCAGAAAACTCCTGATCTTAGTGACCGACGTGGGCACCGCCCATTCCATAACCGCTTCAACCTTAGAAGGATCAACTGCCACTCCTTCCTTCGATATTACATGCCCAAGAAAGTTTACCAATTCCAACCAGAAATCACATTTTGACAGCTTCGCATACAACCGATTCTTACTTAGGAGTTCCAGAACAATCCTCAAGTGTTCAGCATGTTCCTCTCGGCTTCTCGAGTAAACCAAAATGTCATCAATAAATACCACTACGAATGAATCCAAATACGGATGAAAAATCTGATTCATGTAGTCGGTAAATATTGCTGGGGCATTGGTTACACCAAAAGGCATGACCAAATACTCAAAATGCCCATACCTTGTCCTAAAAGCAGTTTTAGGTATATCCTCCGACTTCACCCGAAGTTGGTGGTAACCCGACCAAAGATCAATCTTGGAGAACACCACCGCTCCTCTCAACTGATCCATCAAGTCATCAATCCGAGGCATCAGATATTTGTTCTTAATAGTAACTTTGTTCAACTGCCTGTAGTCGGTACACAACCGCATGCTACCATCTTTCTTCTTAACCAATAGAACAGGCGCATGTAAGGACCAAAATTCTATCCTTGAAATTTTTTCCTTTATTTTAATCCTTTCATGCATACATTCATCATCTTACTTTAATCTCTCATTAATCACTCCGTAAAACCACTTTTTAACATATTATGTTACCATACATTTTATATTGCAGAAAAACATAATTCATTCAATTAAACCTTAGTGACTACCGTATACAACTAGCTATGGGTTTCCAAAATACCCATAGCTACGGAATATGCAGATTTACAATAAATCAGGTAAGTTATATATCTATAGTTACAAAATATTTCAAGTAATCCAATAAGCACTCATGTACAAAATATTGCTAATAAGTGAAACCAAAACATAAAGATCCTAAAACTTCCAAAGATAAGACCACCTCATATCACCTGTTTATCTGCAATGGGATTATCAATGACAAAAACACAAACACATAAATGAGTAAGTCATTAATTCAATAAACGTCATTATAAGATAATCCATATTAGAAAAGGTTAGTAAATCACTTTGAAATTCATTTTCCGTGCTACATCACTTGAGCCAAAGTCACCACACCCCTTAGGGTTAGTTAAAAGCGATTTCTCATCTCTTTTACAAAGAAAACATGCCACATAAACTCGGGCCGAAGTGTTGCCACATAAACTTGGGCCGAAGTGTTGCCACATAAACTCGGGCCGAAGTGTTGCCACATAAACTCAGACCGAAATGTTGCTACATAAACTCAAGCCGAAGTAGCTAACCATTTATGGTCGGCTAAAAATATATTTCCTTTTTCATTGATTTCACTATCAATCATATCCAGTGAATCCACACAATCCTTATTACAAACATACCCATATATGTTTATAATAAATACGTGATTCACCAATTAATCCTTGCACAACCAGAAAATACACAAATTTTCCATTTCAATTGTACAAATTAAAAACTTATCCTTACCTCGGTGAGTGTTGGGGTTCGGTTTGTGAGTAACTTTACCAGTTTCTTCCACGATCTCCTTCAACCTTAGGATCTTTCCTCATTCCCACCAATAGCAACAATGTCAGTTGTTTATTCAAAATAACACATAAACGACTCATATTTCATTGTCAAACACACATGAGTTTTATACATGTTCAATGTTTCTAAACTACTTTCATCATGAGTTTCCAACCATTCTAAACATACATATTCACCTTGTATTCAACATTATAACACATACTCATAACACAATCATTCTCATATCACATAATCTCGCCCATTTGTTCACTTATCCCTCAATCATTGTTACAAACATACCCATACATGTTTATTGTAATAACCATTCACCTCTTATAACAAATCACCAACTCATAACACATCATTGTTATAAACAAACCACACCAAACATATTATTCATTATATAATATTTAACACATTCACTCTTATGACCACATTTTCCTTTTGGGGGGTTTTGGGGTTTTCATAAATCAACCCACAAACCCTTTCCATTATTTGAATATTAACTCTAAACCACGAGTTTACAAGAGAGAAACTAAATAAAACGAACCATAACTCAAACGGAAGAGTTTCCATGGTTTCTCATATTTTTTAGAAGAGATCCCTACATCCAAAACAAGTTAGAGAGGGAGAAGAAGAGTTAGAAACAAGAGGTTTACCTCTTCTCAAGCTCTAAGATGGATTCCTAAGGCTCTTGCTCTTGAAAAGCTCTTTTCTCTTCAAAGTTCTAACCCTAAAATGTGTTTGGGGTTTCTATTTTAATGTTGTCTCGTCGGGTTCTCGCTTAAGCGAGCCCTTTCTCGCTCAAGCGAGAAAACCCGCCTATTTTAAAAACTCAGATCTGACCCTCTCGCTCAAGCGAGGGATTCTCGCTCAAGCGAGAATCTCACAGTATCAACAGTCCCAAAATGCCATTTCTCGCCCAGGCGAGAATCCTCCAGTATAGCCCAGGATTTCACCCTCCCATGAGAGCCTTTCTCACCCAGGCGAGAATCTCTCGCTCAAGTGAGACTCCCAAGACTGATACTATAATTTTATGACTTTAAAATCTAGGGTGTTACAGTGCACCCCACGGCGAGACACTAGGACAAATGAACTTCTTTGCCAATAAGTCCTCAACCTACTTTTTCAACTCAGCCAACTCTAACGGCGCCATTCTATAAGGAGCTATAGAGATGGGTCCCATTCCAAGCACCAAATCAATAGAGAATTCAACTTCTCTCACTAGAGGCAAATTCCGGAATATCACCAGGAAATACTTCAGGAAACTCACGAACTATCAGAATGTCCTCAATCTTGGGTTTCTCAATACCCTCCAAGGATGCCAGCAAAATGAACACGACTCCTCCCCCCTTACAGGAAGTCTTGACTTCCTTTGCCGATAACGGCTTCATGGTACCAACCTCATCAAAAATCTCATCTAAATTCCCGAATACCACGGTCTTATCAGCACAATTAAGCACCACATGATTCACCGACAACCAGTCCGTCTCGAGAATTAGATCTAGCTAGGATAGTGGTAAGCAGATTAAATCCATGGTAAAAGTCCTACCATTTACCACCACCGGACATCGAGACACAACTGTCGACACCACCACAAGCACATCAGTTGGGGTGGATATGACCAAGTCGAAAGACAACGACTCAGTTTTCAATTTCAGTCTATCCACGCATTCAATAGATACAAAGGAGTGTGTCGCTCCTGAATCAAAAACACTAAAAGAGGGATACCTGCCACCATGAAATTACCTTTTATCAGGCCATCTACACCCGATGTGTCTGCACCACTCATGGTGAACACTCTACCCGTGGTTCGAGGTCATTCAGCCATCACAACATTCACGCCCTACAATAGCTTAGGACAATATTGTTTGATGTGTCCAGCTTCCTTGCAGTGGAAGCAGCTAAGTGTCGTCCCAGGGCACAACTCACCAACATGATTCTTGCCGCACTTGTTGCAAAAGGACGGAGACTGAACTTGTGATCCTCCCGCCTTCGCATGTGGCCTCGGCCCATGCGAACTATTTCCCCGATTCGCAACAGTAAGGGAGTATGGTTTTTGTTCCTCTCAGAAAACCATACCCTTCCCCTTCCCATAACTCCTTTGAGGCCCAAAGTGTATCGGACGATTGGTTCGAGGAGTCACCACTTCATCTTTTGTCAGGTCGTCCTCATACATCCTGCAGTTGTTTACTAGGGTGGAAAAATCCGTAATTTCTTGATGCCCGAACATCCTTTTTAGCTTGGGCTTCAGGCCCGATTCAAACTTAGAACATTTAGACCTCCCGTCTACTTCCAACTCAGCGTATGGACAAAACCGGGCCAATTCCTCAAACTTGGCCGCATACTCTCCCACAGACATGTTACCCTGCTCCAACCTTAGAAACTCCATTTCCTTCTTCTTTTTCAGATCAGCAGGAAAATATTTTTGAAGGAATTTCTCCTTGAAGACAGTCCAGGTAATCACTAGCCCTTTCGTTTCCATCTGCTGCTGAGTAAATTCCCACCAAGTTTCAGCTTCATTCATCAACATATAAGAAGCATACGTCACCTTCTGAACGTCACTACAACCCATGGCTCGGAATATACGTTCCAAGTTTTGAATCCACTCGTTCGCCGCATCAGGAGCGAACCACCTTGGAAATGGCTAGGATTCTGCTTGCGGAACTCATTCAACCCACGGTACTCGGACGGCCCCGATGGAACTAAAGGTTGTGAGCTAGGACTTGGCGCGGGGTTCTGGTTCAGATTGTGCAAGTTTTTGTTAACCTGTTGTAATGCTGCCACCATTTGTGCCGACAGATCGTTCAGAACATTCTGACTCGCTCCTCTTCCTCTTCCTCTTCCTGCCATAGGTACCTGTAGTCAAGTACTAGTCAGTAAACACTTTTCTAATAAGGTAAGTATCACATAAGCACACAACAATCAATGCCAACTAAGCAGTTCAAGCACATACAAATCACAAAGAAGCATGTAAGGCCATACCCTAGGCCGCAGAATTAACTATGCTCTGATACCATATTGTAAAGACCCAATTTCTACCCTGAAAATTTTTCTTTCATTTTAATCCTTTTTTATACATACATTTCACATCTTACTCTAATTTCCCCCATAATCACTTCGTAAAACTACCTTTATAATATATTATGTTAACACACATCTCATGTTGTGGAAAACAAAATTCATATCTAACTTTCATTCGTAATTACCGCATATGTTTAACTATGGGTTTCCAAAACACCCATAATTACTAATATCTAGCATTACGCAAATATGTAGTAAATTAAATGGTTACGAATACAATCATCCAAATAACAATTTACAACTGAAAAAGCAAAATAGAGGATCCAAGTCCTAAGCTCCTAAAGCCTCGAACCAAGCATCCTCAACTACCCTGTTTACCTACAATGGGATTATCAATGGCAAATACACACCACATACAAAGCAGTAAGTCATCAAAACAATAAATAACATTATAAGATAATCCACATTTTATAGGGGTTAGTAAACCATTTGTTTTTAAAATTCATTTTGTGCTACATTACTTGACCCAAAATATTGCTACATAACTTGAGCCAAAGCACCGCTACATAGCTTGAGCCAAAGCATCGCTACATAACTTGAGCCAAAGTATCGCTACATAACTTGAGCCAAAGTATCGCTACATAACTTGAGCCAAAGTATCGCCACATAACTTGAGCCAAAGTATTGCTACATAACTTCAGCCAAAGTATCACTAAATTACTTGAGCCAAAGTATTGCTACATAACTTGAGCCAAAGTATCGCTACATAACTTGAGCCAAAATATCGCTACATAACTTGAGCCAAAGTTGCTAACCAATTATGGTCGGCTAAAAACATATTTTATTTTCATTGATCCATCGTCAATCCATAAACAATGAATCCACGCGTTCCATTATTACAAATATACCCATATATGTTTACAATAACTAAGCGGTTCATCACTTTATCATTTTACAAAACCAAAAAATCTACATATTATCCATTTCAATATGCTATTTAAAGACTCCTCCTTACCTTGGTGAGTGTTGGGTTTGGTTCTTGGTAACTTCGCAAGTTCCACTGACACCTCCTCCCACTTTAGGATCTATCCTCATTCCCACCATATAACACAATGTTAGTCATTTATTCCAATATCACATAAATAACTCATATTGCATTATTTAACCATACAAGATATTTATCATATTTTCAATGTTTATAAACTACTTTCATCATAAGTTTACAAACAACTAAAACATACATATTCATCTCATATTCCAATATTAGAATGCTTAGTCATCTTCTACCTCTAGCATTTTACTCATTTTCCTCTTTAACCCCATTTTCACTTTAGGGTTTTCATGAATCAACCCCAAACCCTTTCCATTCTTGAAATACTAACTCTAAATCAAGAGTTTACAAGATAAAAACAACATAAAACGAACCATAACTCGAAAGGATGAGTTTCCATGGTTTCCCTCATTTTGAGAAGAGATCCAACATACCCAAAATAAGTTTCAAAGGGAAGAAGAGAGTTAGAATCAAGAGCTTTACTTCTTCTCAAGCTTCTAAATGACTCACAAGCCTTCTTGCTCTTGAAAAAGCTTTCTTCTCTCACTTCTCTCTGGGTTAACCCTCATAAATGTGTTTGGGGTTCCATATTTAATGTAACAGCGTCGGGTCCTCATTTAAGCGAGCCATTTCTCGCTCAAGCGAGAAAATCCCGCCTATTTTAAAATCTCAGATCCTCTCGCTGAAGCGAGAATCTTATAGCCTCGACAGGTCCAAAACATCACTTTTCTCGCCAAGGCGAGCAAACCCTCGCTCAGGCGAGAATCCTCCAGTATAGCCCAGGAATTCACCCTTCCAGTTGAGCCTTTCTTGCTCAAGCTAGCCAAATCTCGCTCAGGCGAGAATCCTCCAGTATAGCCCAGGATTTCACCCTCCCAGGTGAGCCTTTCTCGCCCAGGCGAGAATACCTCGCTCAAGCGAGAATCTCAAGACTGATACTATAATTTTTAAAGACGTAAATTTAGGGTGTTACATATATGATTGAAAAATAAGACAACAAAATTAGTACGACAGAGTCATTTCATATATTGAAACATTGATATTCCTATGAGAATCTAACTTTCCCACCTAAATCTCGGAATCAAAATTTCTCTCATGTTCATATTATTAGATTCCATGGAATCCATTTGCATGGTCGTTTTGACGCATTTCCTATCATCCTAGGAAGACATAGGATATTCCTATATCATCTGACCACTACCTTACCAATAATGTCCATTAGCCACCATAGATCAGTCATTCAAGGAAAACCTCAAATCCAAAAAGTAGCTAGACATCAGGGAGATGATCCATATCGACAAAGGTCTCATATGGTCACTTCAAAAACATGAATGAGGGCATATTTTTATAAATAAAATATTTGTACCAGTTAGATATTTTTGTAAATGTTCTTTGGAAACAATAATTTTACTGAAAAAATGAATTGTGGAATCAGTTTTATCTTCTAGTCATAATCAAGAAACAATTAATTGTCAATGATTTCATTTTGAATTTTAATTGATGGTTTCATTTTTTACAAAAATAATTAATTGTGGATTTTGTTTTTATGAAAATAATTATTTGGTAGTTTTTTTTCATTTAAATTAGAATTTGAATTTATTAGTTATAAAAAATTATAAATAAGGGACCTGGGAGTAGGATAATAGACACACAAAAATTAAGAGAAAACACACTTGAAAATTAAGAAAAAAATAATACAAGGAGAAGAAATACATCCCAGAGATGTAACTTGGAAGTGTGTGCCATTGTTTTTTTGTGCCAATCACATCACAAAAATATGCAATAATTAGTTGTTTCAACTGGAAAATTCACTGCCATGGTGTAGTTTGACTACACTATGCCAGCTTTGGTATAGTAAAAAAATTATTTACCGGACTAGTGTAACTTTTTGAATGTCGTGGATGGGGACCACGACATATGTGTCGCATTCCTAGCATGCGAGATTCATGGTAAGCTAAGTCGCATTCTGGCTATGCGAGATTAGTGTCGCATTTAGGGAATGCGAGTTTGGTGTCGCATTGTTAGAATGCGACATCCCTTAAATCCTGAAACAGTAGCGTGTTTTTGTGTTTTGTAGCATGTAGCATGTATCCTAATACCATTTTTTATGTATCGTAGTTTTTCTTTTATTTTTGTGTTTTATGTTTTGTTGTATTAGTATTTAATATTTGTAATAGAAAACCAAATAATAATAGTTGATAATTAAAATTATAATTTTACTTAAAGTGCAATTGAGTACATCTTCAGAAAACGAAATAAAAAACATAAGAAAATCTATTTCCTAATGGCGTCGATGAGATGATGTGCCGCATGATGGTGGTCTTTTCCTTCGAGGTGGTTGGACTCTTAAGCTTGGTTGTGTTGGTTGTCTTGTTCCACCTCTAACTAACTGGGGCACCTCTTCCTCCTCCTCCTCATCATCCTCATCATCTTCATCATCATCATCCACTTGTGTCGGCATTGTAGGTTGATAGTATTGTTCAGAGTTGAATGCCGACAAGGGTGTAGTAGAAGTCGTTCCAAACATAGTTGGTAATGATTCTTCATAATGTGATGAAGATCCGAATTGATGAGAGATTGAATAATCACTCAACGCTCCAAAACTTTGAAATTGAAATGGTTGTTGAGGAACAAGTGTTTGCTGAGTAAATGCCTGTGGATGAGTATCCGTTTGAGTTTGACTCTCAAACGGTTGCTGAAACTCAGGTGCAACTGGCATATCAAACTGATTAGTCGGAGGTGCCTGATAGTTACTATCGGAGAAGGCCGTTGGAAGTAGTTTAGCGAATGCATCAATCATCTCATTGCACTGTAAGTAAACGCCATGTATAAATTGCATCGGGTTGTCATGAACGGTTGATGGAGCACATTGATCTCTAATTGGTCTAATGAAATTATACTGCAAAAAAATAAAAATAATTTAAGAACATGAATCTAAATATTAAGAAAAAATAAAAGAAAAATAAAAGATATTACCGATCCAGATGAATATTCTCCGTCGGGAGATATGTACTTTCTTGTCCTTTGTAGGTACCACTGCATGTACTCTGAGTAGTGATACAAAGGTTGTACATTGGGCAAACCATTCATAACATAGTCTTCCCGATGATTCCATATTTGGATCCACTAATCATGCTTTTGTTGCCAGTTGTAGTCATTCTTCCCTCGAAGATCCATTTTGTGTTGTTTTTGTAATTAAGTACATTATTAATTGGTTATGTTTTGTATCCATATCTAATTACATTATTATTGGTTATTTATTGGTAGATCGAACAAAGAGATACACCTTCGAGTGCAGTGGAACACGATGTTGTAAGGACTCAAATTCTACCCTTGAAAATTTTAGTTTTATTTTAAACCCTTAAGCTTAATTCCCCTGCTACATCATGCATACAATCCTTATAACCTATCAAATTATCCATTTCTTTAATTAACTCATAACTTTAAATCTACTAAATCAGTTTCATACTAGAATTACCCTTAACTGTAGAAAACATAATTCCATTTAGTACCTCCCAGTAACTACCACATACAACTAGCTATGGGTTTTCCAAATACCCATAGCTACACATATCCAGTGTTACAATAATCAATTACAATTATCCCAAAAATCACACTTAGTCAATCATGATACAAAACACAAAAGAAGGAAATCCGGATTTAAAACTCCTAAGACTCCAATCCAGCATCCTCAATTCATCCGTTTACCTACAGTGGAATTATCATAGCAACACACGAAACACAAGGGAGTAAGCCGTTAATCCAATAATAACCGCATATGAAAATCAACATTTTAAAATATACATAAGCATTGAAATATAATACATTACTTAACTTCATGAATATACACCTTAATATCTCTTTTCATCTATTTTCCTTCCTTCCATATTCACCATATAGTATATATATCCCATAATATATATTCTATAGCATGCATATACCATTCATCATCTACACTTAGCATCACTTTTAGATAATCCACTACCACTTCGGGTAGGTCCACAACTCGCGATAATCCACTACCACTTCGGGTAGGCATTGTAACACCCCAAATTAAGTCTTTAAAATTATAATATCAGTCCTCGGATCCTCGCTTGAGTGAGAGGTACCCGCTTGAGCGAGAAAGGTTCACCTGGGAGGGTGAAATCCTGGGCTATACTTGGCAATTTTGGGTAATGTAATCGATTACATAGTCCTGGTAATCGATTACATGATGATTAAAAGCATCAGATATGTACATCTGACACAATGTAATCGATTACACCATGTTGGTAATCCATTACACGATGTTGGAGGAAATCGCGGAGGAGACTTTTAAAGTTACTCGGAACCGATCCCCAACACTCACCAAGGTAAGGGATAAGTGGCTCTAATTCATACTCACTGATATGAATGAGGTATGTGAAAGAAGTAAAAGGTTTGTAAGGGAGACGTGTTTCCATAGTTAATGATTTGATGGAAAAGGTAAATGTATTGCCATTATTGTTATGATAATAGAGTAAACTGGTTATAATTTGATATGTGGTATTGTGAATGACTTTCCCTATGTGGTATTGTGAATGACTTGCCCTATGTGGTATTGTGAATGACTTGCCCTATGTGGTATTGTGAATGACTTGCCCTATGTGGTATTGTGAATGACTTGCCCTATGTGGTATTGTGAATGACTTGCCCTATGTGGTATTGTGAATGACTTGCCCTATGTGGTATTGCGTATGACTTGCCCTATGTGGTATTGCGTATGACTTGCCCTATGTGGTATTGCGTATGACTTGCCCTATGTGGTATTGCGTATGTCTTGCCCTATGTGGTATTGCGTATGTCTTGCCCTATGTGGTATTGCGCTTGACTTGCCCTATGTGGTATTGCGCATGACTTGCCCTATGTGGTATTGCGCATGACTTGCCCTATGTGGTATTGCGCATGACTTGCCCTATGTGGTATTGCGTATGACTTGCCCTATGTAGTATTGTGTACGACTTGCCCTATGTAGTATTCTATATGACTTGCCCCAAGTGGTAATGAGAAGGTAAACGTGCAATTGGAATATGAATGATGAGAAATGAGAAGGTTGCAATGAAAGTCATATGCATGCTATAGAATATATAGTATGGGATATATGTTCTATAGGGTGAATATGAGCGATAAAAAAAGAAGATGTGGAGAAAGAAAGTAATATACATGCTATAGGATGTATATATTATGGGATATATATGTATGTTATAGGGTGGATATGAATAACGGGACAGAAGATGTTGCAAACGAACGTAATATGCATACTATAGAATATATATTATGGGATATATATACTATAGGATGAATATGAGTAAATTGGAAATTAAAGGAAGATAGTTTGAATGTTTTCAATTCCGTATGTGTGTTTTTGAATTATATTAAAGCTTAATTGTATTTGAATGTGGGTTATCACGTGATGATAGTTTTGAACTAATGACTTACTCCCTTTTGTTTTGTGTGTTGTTTATGATAACCCCATTATAGGTAAATGGAGGATTTTGAGGATGACGATTGATTAGGAAGCTTTTGTGTTCATTTACTCGATTGTCTTTATTGATTGTTGATATGATAGTTGATTTGATAACAATATGGGATGATTATAAATCCGTTGAGATTAATATGGATATGTGTAGTTATGGGCTTTATAACTTGGGGAGACCCATAACTGGTTGTATGTGGTAAATGCTATTTGAATGAATTATGTTTTTCCGCAACATAACTTTGTATGATAATATAATGGGGTAAAGAGTGTTTTCGAAAATGATACTTGAGAGTTTTCAATGAAGGTGACGACTGTGTGTAAGAAATGATTAAAATGAATGAAAAATTTTCAAGGGTAGAAAATCGAGTCGTTACAGGCACAACATTCGATAATCCACTACCACTTCGGGTAGGCACGACACACGGCAATCAACTACCACTTTGGGTAGGCACAACAACGGTGATCCACTATCACTTCAGGTAGGCACAACACACGGTGATCCACTACCACTTCGGGTAGGCCAACATCGTAACTATAATCCACTACCACTTCGGGTAGTCACACGTCATAACAATAATCCACTACCACTTTAGGTAGGCCCACACCTTAGAGGTGGTCCACATCACAACTCTTACCAACACAATAACTCATACTCAATACCGTATTCACATCATCTCATAATTAATGGAGACACTTATCCCTTACTTTGGTAAGTGTTGGGTTTGGTTCTTGGTGACTTTGCAAATTCCACCGACACCGCCTCAAACCTAAGGATCTTTCCTCATTCCCACCACATAACAACCATGTTAGTATTTTATTCAAAATAGCACATAAACAACTCATATTTCATCTTTAACCATTCAAGATATACATATATTTTCAATGTTTCCAAACTTCTAAAACATACATATTCATCTCATATTTCACATTAGAACTTATACCCATCTTCTACATCTAATATTTCACCCATTTTCCCCTTTACTCATATTCTCATTTTGGGGGTTTTAGGGTTTTCATCAATCAACCCACAAACCCTTTCTATTCTTAAAATACCAACTCTAAACCAAGAGTTTACAAGAGAAAAACAACATAAAACGAACCATAACTCAAAAGGATGAGTTTCCATGGTTTCTCACATTTTGAGAAGAGATCCACCATACCCTAAACAAGTTTCAGAGGGAAGAAGAGAGTTAGAATCAAGAGTTTTACCTCTTCTCAAGCTCTTAGATGATTCCCAAGACTCCATTCTCTTGAAAAGTCTCCATTCCTTCACTTCTCTCTAGGTTATCCCCCAAAAATGTGTTTGGGGGTCCCCAATAAATGCAACAGCGTCGGGTTCTCGCTCAAGCGAGAAACTCACAGCCTCGACAGGTTCCAAAATGTCATTTCTCGCCCAGGCGAGACAATTCTCGCTCAAGCGAGACCACTCTCGCTCAGGCGAGACAACTCTCGCTCAGGCGAGACAACTCTCGCTCAGGCGAGACCACTCTCACTCAAGCGAGACAACTCTCACTCAGGCGGGAATCCTTCAGTATAGCCCAGGATTTCACCTTCCCAGATGAGCCTCTCTCGCCCAAGCGACACTTCCTCGCTCAAGCGAGACTCCCAGGACTGATACTATAATTTTAATGATTTTAAAATCTAGGGTTTTACAATCCTCCCCCTCTTATAAGAATTTTCGTCCCCGAAAGTTAAACATAACTCGATTCGAACAAATGAGGGTAATCCTCCCTCATTTCACATTCCACCTACCAAGTAGTGTCTCCTTCGTCCACTTGGCTCCACATTACCTTCACCAAGGCAATCTCTTTGCCTCTCAATCTTTTGACACTGATATCCATGATTCTCACGGGCAACGTCGAAAAAGTCAAGTTATCCTTCAACTCTATCTGATCAGACTCAACCACATGAGATGGATCCCCAACATATTTCCTCAACTGAGATACATGAAACAAATTGTGGAGTTTCGACAATAATGGAGGTGAAGCAATCCGATAGGCTACCGGCCCAATCCTCTTCAATATTTGATATGGTCCAATAAATCTCGTAGTAAGCTTGCGTGACTTCAACACTCTACCAATTCCGGTAGTCGGGACTACTCTCATGAAAACATGATCTCCCTCCTTAAACTCAAAAGGTTTCCGCCTCTTATCGTAATAGCTTTTCTACCGACTTTGTGCTATTCTCATATTCTCCCGGATCTTCTTGATCTTTTCTGTCGTCTCTCGGACCAACTCTGGTCCCAATACTAAGTTCTCCCCAATTTCAAACCAAATCACCGGAGTTTGGCACTTCCTACCATATAATGCCTCATATGGTGCCATCCCAATACTCGAACGAAAGCTATTGTTGTAGGTAAATTCAATCAAAGGCAACATGCTATCCCAAGTTCCCGATTGTTCCAAAACACAAGCCCTCAAAAGATCTTCCAATGACTGTATAGTTCTTTCCGACTGACCATCCGTTTGTGGGTGATAAGTTGAACTCAATTTCAACTTAGTTCTCAATGCGGACTGCAAACTAGTCCAAAAGTTTGAAGTGAAACGGGGATCCCTATCCGACACAATGCTCGACGGTATTCCATGCAACCGAACAATCTCTTTGATATACAACTCAGCCAATCGTTTCAGGGAGTGTCTCATGTTCATCGGCAAGAAATGAACAGACTTAGTCAACCGGTCCACTATTACCCATATCGAGTTGTACCCTCTTTGAGTCTTCGGAAAACCCGATACAAAATCCATGGAGATGCTATCCCACTTCCAAATTGGAATCTCTAATGACTGTAATTACCCCGATGGCCGCTTGTAACACCCCAAATTTTAATCTTTAAAAATATAGTATCAGTCCTGGAAGCCTCGCTTGATCGAGAGATTATCGCCTGAGCGAAAAAGGATCACCTAGGAGGGTGAAATCTTGGACTATACTGGAGGATTCTCGCCTGGGCGAGAAATGGCAATTTTGGGCTGTTGACACAGTGTAATCGATTACACACTGCTGGTAATCGATTACATGCTGCTAAACTAATCAGACATGTGCATCTGACACAATGTAATCGATTACACACTACTGGTAATCGATTACACACTGCTGGTAATCGATTACACACTGCTGGTAATCGATTACATGATCCTGGTAATCGATTACACGATGATTAAAAGCATCAGATATGTACATCTGACACAGTGTAATCGATTACACTATACTTGTAATCGATTACACTTATCGCAGTGTCTATAAAATAGAAACCCAAAACACATTTTAGGGTTAGAACTTCGAAGAGAAGGGAGAGAGGAGAGCTTTTCAAGAGCAAGGATCCTTAGGACTCATCTTGGAGCTTGAGAAGAGGTAAACCTCTTGTTACTAACTCTTCTTCTTCCTCTCTAACTTGTTTTGGGTATGTTGGATTTATTTTCATAACATGAGAAACCATGGAAACTCATCCGTTAAAGTTATGGTTCGTTTTATGTTGTTTTTATCTTGTAAACTCTTGGTTTAGAAATAGTATCTCAAGAATGGAAAGGGTTGTGGGTTGATTCATGAAAACCCCAAAAACCCCAAAAGTGAAAATGTGGTAAAAGGAGAGAATGAGTAAAATGTTAGAGGTAGAAGATGAGTTTACCCCCAAATATTGAAATATGAGATGTTATGCATGTTTTAGATGGTTGAATATTGATGATGAATATTTTGTATGATTAAATGATGCAATATAAGTTGTTTATGTGATATTTGGAATAAATGACTAACATTGTGTTATGTGGTGGGATGAAGAGAGATCCTAAGGTTGGAGGCGGTGTCGGTGGAACTCGAGAAGTTGCCAAGAACCAAACCCAACACTCATCGATGTAAGGATAAGTCTTTAATTGAGCATTTGGAATCGAAAATATGAGTTTTCTGATTATGCAATGATTGACACATAAAGTACGCATTTGATATAAACATACATGGGTGTGTTTACATTAAAGCAGGCGTAGATTTACGGAAAGGAAAGTATGTGGTACTTTCTGGTTATGCAATGATTGAGTGTAAATCACGTATTTAGTATAAACATATATGGGTGTGTTTATACTAATGTGGGCGTGGATTTACCGGAAATGATTTATGGTGAAACGAATGAAAAAAAATTCATTTTTAGCCGACCATGAATGGTTAGCGACTCTGGCTTGAGTATAGAAGCATACACTCTGGCTTGAGTATAGAAGCATGAAAATGATTTATGAGGAGATCGATGAAAGGAAAATATGTTTTAGCCGACCATGAATGGTTAGCGACTCTGGCTTGAGTATAGAAGCGTAAACTCTGGCTTGAGTATATAAACGTGATTTGTTTTAAGAGAAACGAGATTCTGCTTTTAGCTAACCCTGAGGGGTGTAGCGACTTTGGCTCAAGTTATGCAGCAAGACAAAAGGAATTTCGAAAATGGTTTACTAACCCTTTTTCTAATGTGGATTATCTTATAATGACGTTTATTGAATTAACGACTTACTCCTTTGTGTGTTTTGTACTTTCGTCATTGATAATCCCATTGCAGGTAAATAGACGAATGGAGTATGCTAGTTCGGGAGCTTTAGGAGCTTTAGACGTTGGATTCACTATTTGCGTTTTTGTACTTTAAATGACTACTTGTGGATTTGAATGATTGTAACCATGACTGACATTTATTTGGGTATTCGTAACCATGGGTATTGTTATATTTGGAGTATTATAACTTTTGGGCTCTTAGTACCCAATGAGAATAATAATGAATGAATTATGTTTTTCCGCAATTTAAATTATATGATAATATAATAGGTGTAAAGAGTATTTTTAAGGAATGATTCCTGAAGGTTTTAAGTAATATGATGAATGTATGTAAGAGGGAATTAAAATGAATGAAAAAAAAAATTAAGGGTAGAAATCGGGTCGTTACATGTTAACATAATATATTATAAAGGTAGTTTTACGAAGTAATTATGGGAGAAATTAGAGTAAGATGTGAAATGTATGTATAAAAGGATTAAAATGAAAGAAAATTTTTCAGGTTAGAAATTGGGTCCTTACAATATATATCTCTGGAAAATCTACCATTTTCCTTAAAATATTTTATTTTAACTTAATATGATCCAACCACGAATCTAATTCTAGCCTAATTAATTTAAATTATACCTAAACAACTAAATAAAATCGTATGGTGCATTGAATTGGAATTATAACTTACAAATTTTAATTCAAACTTTATCATAATTGTATTAGTTCAAGAAATAATTCAATGGTTTACAAAGAGGGATGCTAAGGAACCAATAATTTTAACTTATGAGGGACGCTGGAGGAATGCGGAAGGAACCAATACTTGTGTCCATCATCCTTCCTTGTACCACAAACAAGGATGTCGTCTGGACATTAACAGCGGAAAAAATGATTCCAGTAGCCCAAACTGGAAACATGCGGATTAAAATTTTTAATTCCTCCACCTGTGTCACAGTGCAAAGTCTCCACCGATTAGAATAATCACCGTGTTTATTCTCAACATCAGACACTACAGTAGCTCCATCAAGGCACCTACATTCAAATAAAAGAAAGTAAGTTTTAGAGAGCAGGAAGCCCTGTTAACTGCTATATATAAAACAAGTATTAAATCTTCTCCAACAGGTAAAATACTTTAGCCACTATCAATTACATAATAGATCATTACTAGGACATAAACTAATAAAATTTTACGATGGGGCTTCTCGACTCACTAAAAGGCTATCTAAAGCAAGATTGTTCACAAGCAATGCATCCTACCAAACCATCAAAGAAACAATATATTACCAAAAAAAAGGAAAAGGCTTTAATTGTAAAATCAAACCTTAGATTACCAGCAAAGTGGGAAGAAAAGAAGAAAATCTTTCCCCTACACATAACTAGATGTCAAAACCACCATTGTTTCTCACATAACCTACCACTTTATTTTCCTTACAATACATAAAACCCTTTAATACAATAAGCTTTAATAATTTAAATGCCTTAAAAAGCTATCTTCTTCCCTTATGTTTAGAGGCATCATTTGGCACCCCGGATATAATAGAGTAGGATAAACTATTCAAACTAAATAAATTTGTTTCCATTTATTTTAATGTGGTGAATCATACCTGAAAGTAATTTCAATTGCAGAACTAGAGTAAGTTTCTAATAACCCTAGCTTGATAGCATCCTAAAAATCATCTACACATACATGCTTAAGTAAATGATAATATAAATGACAAATTTTAATCCATATAATATATCGTAACATAACTCTTGTTTAATTATAATGCCAAGACTGATTATCAGGACCGACCACTGGGAACCAGACCTGCAACCGCACAAATAAGATTATGTTCACATGATTATTGATCATGCCTGAATGATTGACCTAGCTGGGGGAAAGGACAACACCAACAAGATATGGTTGAGTTAGTTCCTACAACACAGGGAAAGCTTTGTACATGCTAAATGTCAGGTTGCGCTGTCTGAGAACTACATATTGAAATTGTCCATACGGTAGAGGTAGACCAAATTTACAACAATTTTATTCTGAGGAGGTATAAAGCATTCTACCTACAATGATGAAAGAGTATATATTGAAGTACATATATACCACTCCACCTCCTTAAATATAAGAAGCCACAAATAAAGAAGATACACTTACTCTCACTCTACTTTCTCTCCCTAAAGCATACATTGACTTGAGCATTGAAGTCCATTTTCAGGTACTCACCCAAGGTGGTCCAATGTTGAACCTTTTCCAACACCAAAGAGCAACTATGAAGAAGTAAATAAAATACCTAGTAATAATTCATATAATGCGGTTGCGGTGAGCACTATAATCACATCACATCGCAATAGCGGTGTGATACTGAATCACAATGATATGGTTGCATCGAAGCACAACACAATCGTCACACATTACATTTACGTTGCATCAAATTCAAAAATATTTTTAATCATAAAATAATTCACACCACAATGACCGCAATAATCTTAATAACAATAATCACAACTGTAACCACAATCACGACCGCAACTACAATTTAAAACAACAATAACAAATATTGTAATATGGAAATTGATGGATGAAAGTAAGAGAGCTAGTAAGACAATAAAGAAGACATTTATCTCTTTTATCAAGAGAAAAAAAAGAAGACATTTAATTTACCTTAATTCATTAGTATGCTTCAGTTTCCGACTTCCTTCTATCGCAGAGCTGTTGTCTAGTGTCTCATACAGAAGACTACTATCCTCAGGGACAACTAAATCCCTTTTCCGAACAGATGCAACTACAACCTGACATATTCTTATAATAGGGCTTCCACCTGGTTTTTGAAACCTATATAGGGGTGTACCTAAAAGGAAGCTTCCAATAGCTAATCCCATAAATAAAGTAGGAATACCAAATCCAAGACCCCAACCTGCATTTTCTTGAATCCACACAAGAAAACTACTAGATATAAGGGCCCCTATGCTGAGAGTAAAGTAAAACCAATTGAAAAACGATCCCTTCTTAATCCTTTCCTGGGAATCAGTGTCATCAAACTGATCTGCCCCAAAAGATGACACACATGATTTTATTCCACCTGTTCCAAGTGCAATTAGGTAGAGACCAATAAAGAACACAACATACTGTGGAGGAGTAGCTGGAGGGCATATAGAACCCAAACACTCAACAGGCTTTAACACAGGAACAGATGCAGAAAGAGTCAAAATACACATTCCCTGAATAAAACAACCATATCAGAGATTGCATGTAAAGACGATTGAAAAGTGCATATATAAGCAAAGGATAGACAAAATGAAGAAGAAGAATAAATTTCTAATATATACAGAGATTGTTCCTAATATTAAGCCAATAACTTTTCAAAAATGAGGTTGAATTTCTTAATTGCCTTTTATTAATAAATAAAAATTGATGACTTCCTTACTTCTATGGTAATGAATATAATAGAAGCATGGCATGGATATGCTTAAAACTAGGTGAGAGCTTCATGTATTGGGGCTCTTTTAGCCCTTTACCGTTTTCTAATTATTTACGAAGACTTGTCTAAAATAGTTCATATTCCATATCAAAAGATACCTAGAAATGATCCATTAAAATCTTATCACCATTATAAATTACATTATGCAAAACACTGTATTATGCATATATATGCATGGAATGCACCCACATATTTTATGCAAAAATGAAACCTTGGCATGATGTAGGCTTCATCCATCTAAGAAGTTGAACACGACTCTTCCAAAAGTTATTAAGAGAGAGATGAGTGTAAAAAATTATTTGACAACTAGAATAGATTTAAGATTGTAATTACGATGAGATAAATTATGGAGAAACCAGCTATTGTCCAATATCGTCCCCAGTAAGCATCTGCAAGAATAGCTCCAATGAGAGGTGTAAGATAACATGTGCCTTGCCAGGTTGTGACATTTCTTGCAGCATACACATTTCCTTGATGTAGTTTGTGGGTAAGATAGGTAACAATATTTGCTGCAATACCGTAGTATGCCAAACGTTCACAGCACTCAGTGCCTATGATTCATAATGCATAAAAATGTGATCAACAATAACAACCAAACCTTAATCACACTAAATGCGATCAACAAAATATATTATTTGGTACATAGGAAAAATGAAAAATACTACCTAGGATAAATGGGCAAGCTCTCCAATTGCCTGTATTCTTCTTAAGAACGGGCCTTCCTTTAAAGTCAACTGAGCCATCTCCTGTGTATTGTTTGTTCTTTTCATCCTTTTGATTTAAAATAAACAGTTATATTTACTAAAATACTACTACAATTGATATTGCTATAATGTTTAGATTCAAGTATCTCATTAGTCTATTTATTACAACCAGTAACATAACTTTTAATCATATGACAATGTTATTACCATATGACCAATAGGTAGTTAAGTTCAGCATATAAAACAATAAAAGAAAACACTGAAACTTTAAAGCAATAATATTATAAAAATGGGAGGGATTCACTTACTCCAAGAGTAAGTGGAAAAAACTTATTCTACATTTTAGTCATCTAATCTTGGAAAATCCAATGGTTTAGATGTACTTGTCAATTCAAACCATTGGATTTCACAAGAATGAATGATCATGATATGGAGTAGGTTTTTTCCACTTACTCTTGTAGTAAGTGGATCCCTCTCCACACCTTAACCATCCAATCTTGGAAAATCCAATGATTTAGATGTACTTACCAATTCAAACCATTGGATTTTCCAAGATTAGATTATTAAGATGTGGAGTAAGTCATTTTTTATTTACTTTTGGAGTAAGTGGATCCCTCCTCATTTAATAATTGTCCTTAAACTATTTAATTTTTTTGTATATTGACAAATACGTCTCAGTTTGAATCAAACTTGAATTCAAACTTCTGTTTCCAATGCTATTGTAAATAACCATTAATGCTTTAATCAATCCAGTTGTATGGGGTTGGGTAGCGTAATAGCATGTCACTAGGAATATAAATTGTTTAGTGTGAAATGTATTGTATCAATGCCATATTTTGCAAAACTGTCTTTGGTTTGAATTGTTGATGTATGATGATATTGTTGTAATTTTTTTACCACAAAATTTCAATAAATTAGATAAAATAAACCAAAAAACAAATTGTTATTAGTAATAATAGTTATCCAAATAACAAACATAAATTATATTAGAATGTGGAATTTTTGCATTAAATCATTGAACCAAAAAAACAAATTTTCAATAAATTTCACTTAAAAAAAATTTCATTTTTCTTCTTAATTTAATTTTAAATTTCCTAGCAATTATAACATACATGAGTACTACTTTGCACTAACAAAATTGTAGATAAAATGAAGCAAAAAAAAAAAACTCAATTGTTACTAGTAATAATAGTTATCCTAATAACAAACATAAAGTGTATTAGAATAAGGAATATGACAAACATAAAGTGTATTACAAAAAAAATTCAATTTTCTACTTAATTTAATTTTAAATTTCCCAGCAATTATAACATACATAAATAGTGACAGGAATACTACTTCCCGCACTAATAAAATTGTAGATAAAATGAAGCAAAAAAAACTCAATTGTTACTAGTAATAATAGTTATCCAAATACCTAACATAAAATATATTAGAATACAGAATTTTGCATTAAATCATTGAACCAGAGCCACTAGGTTGGAGCCTTCCCAACTTTTTTAACTTTGTTCCATGTTCATAATTAAAAGTCCCCACCCCTCCAAAAGATAAGGAGGTTATTTGCACCTTTTCACGTAGTTGAAGAATCTAAGGTTAAACATATATTTACTTAATACCCAAAATCAAATATGGTTCATCATTCATCCTTCTCACAAAACTCCCTTCAACTAAGTAGATAAAAAAATATGGGTCATTTAAAATTGTTTTTAGAATCTCAATTATTATAATAAGAGACAAAAAAATAAATAAAAGTTTGATAACACAGGAAGTATTGAACCTGAAGAAGAGCCTCTTCAACAAGAGAAGTATCATTCTCAATGGATCCCATATCTCTGAAATCTCTTTGTAATGAGAATATGAGTTGAAGTTGGGAGATAAATGAGGATGATATTGCAAGTTATTTATTTAAAAGGGTGATGAAGATAAATAAAAATAATGACTCATCCTTGACTTGGATGAAATCATTTAGAATTTCAGGTGTCATATGTGATAAAAATTATTGCTCAAGTTTAAAGGAAAGTATTGTCCCAAGGCTATAAGACATAAAATACTATATGAGATGAAATATTAGGAAGTAAAATGTCAACAGGAGAATAAAATGTTTGAAGCTAAGATTATAATGTTACATTGGATGAGTGAACGTACTAGACATGGTAAGATTAGAAATGAATGCATTAGAGAGAAAACATGATAGAATCTTAGGTGGTGTGGACATGTATAAAGGAGAATGATAGATAGGTTTATCCATATTCTTCTAAATAAACACAGTTGTCACTATTTTTTGTAGACAAAACACAAAAAACCCTATTCAAACCCAATTTTGGAATATTGATGATGAATATTTTGTATGATTAAATGATGCAATATAAGTTGTTTATGTGATATTTGGAATAAATGACTAACATTGTGTTATGTGGTGGGATGAAGAGAGATCCTAATGTTGGAGGCGGTGTCGGTGGAACTCGAGAAGTTGCCAAGAACCAAACCCAACACTCATCGAGGTAAGGATAAGTCTTTAATTGAGCATTTGGAATCGAAAATGTGAGTTTTCTGATTATGCAATGATTGATACGTAAAGTACGCATTTGATATAAACATACATGGGTGTGTTTACATTAAAGCAGGCGTAGATTTACGGAAAGGAAATTATGTGGTACTTTCTGGTTATGCGATGATTGAGTGTAAATCACGTATTTAGTATAAACATATATGGGTGTGTTTATACTAATGTGGGCGTTGATTTACCGGAAATGATTTATGGTGAAACGAATGAAAAAGAAGTATGTTTTTAGCCGACCATGAATGGTTAGCGACTCTGGCTTGAGTATAGAAGCATACACTCTGGCTTGAGTATAGAAGCATACACTCTGGCTTGAGTATAGAAGCATACACTCTGGCTTGAGTATAGAAGCATACACTCTGGCTTGAGTATAGAAGCATACACTCTGGCTTGAGTATAGAAGCATACACTCTGGCTTGAGTATAGAAGCATACACTCTGGCTTGAGTATAGAAGCATACACTCTGGCTTGAGTATAGAAGCATGAAAATGATTTATGATGAGATCAATGAAAGGAAAATATGTTTTAGCCGACCATGAATGGTTAGCGACTCTGGCTTGAGTATAGAAGCGTAAACTCTGGCTTGAGTATATAAGCGTGATTTGTTTTAAGAGAAACGAGATTCTGCTTTTAGCTAACCCTGAGGGGTGTAGCGACTTTGGCTCAAGTTTTGCAGCAAGACAAAATGAATTTCGAAAATGGTTTACTAACCCTTTTTCTAATGTGGATTATCTTATAATGACGTTTATTGAATTAACGACTTACTCCTTTGTGTGTTTTGTACTTTCGTCATTGATAATCCCATTGCAGGTAAATAGACGAATGGAGTATGCTAGTTCGGGAGCTTTAGGAGCTTTAGACGTTGGATTCACTATTTGCGTTTTTTTACTTTAAATGACTACTTGTGGATTTGAATGATTGTAACCATGACAGACATTTATTTGGGTATTCGTAACCATGGGTATTGTTATATTTGGAGTATTATAACTTTTGGGCTCTTAGTACCCAATGAGAATAATAATGAATGAATTATGTTTTTCCGCAATTTAAATTATATGATAATATAATAGGTGTAAAGAGTATTTTTAAGGAATGATTCCTGAAGGTTTTAAGTAAGAAGATGAATGTATGTAATAGGGAATTAAAATGAATGAAAAAAAAATCAAAGGTAGAAATCGGGTCGTTACACCGCTGATGCTCAATCTTGCCTTTTTGACAGACAAGACAACTCAAGACATACAAAGGCACATCCTTTTTCAACCTAGACCACCAAAACAATTTTTTCAAATCTTGGTACATCTTTGTAGTTCCCGGGTGAAAACCCATTTTACTCTTGTGTGTCTCCTCTAGAATATTCTTTCGCAATTCCACATCACGAGGTATGCACACTCTCCCTTTGTAACGCATCATTCTACTAGGGTCGCGAAATCGGTGTCTTTCCCACTCATCATCAAATCTCGTTTAACCATTAGCTCACTATCATCAACTTGCATCACTCGGATTTGGTCAAACAGTTCATTGGTGACCTTAAGCATTCCTAACATCATACTACGGGGTCTTATTTGAACTTCCAAGTTCATATCCCTGAACTCCTCAATCAGTTTTGCTTCTCTAACCATCAAATCCGACACGTGTAAAGACTTTCGACTTAAAGTATCGGCCACCACATTGGCCTTTCCCGGATGGTACTGCAATCCAAAATCATAGTCCTTAAGGAATTCCATCCACCTTCTCTGTCTCATATTCAGTTCCTTTTGATCAAAAAATATTTCAAACTCTTGTGGTCGCTGTACACCTCAAACCTTACGCCATAAAGATGGTGTCTCCAGATTTTTAAGGCAAAGACCACTACATCTAATTCTAAATCGTGTGTAGGGTAGTTTTGCTCATGCGTCCTCAATTGTCGCGAACCATAAGCAACCACTTTTCCATCCTGCATCAACACACAACCCAAATCTTGGTTAGAAACATCGCAATACACACTAATATCACGATCCGTACAATGTAGAACCAACACTGGTGCCGTAGTCAACCTCCGTTTTAACTCTTGAAAACTTTCCTCACAACGGATTGTCCACACATATGGTTCTCCTTTTCTGGTAAGCTTAGTTATAGGTAGTGTCAACTTCGAAAATCCTTATATGAACTTCCGATAATAACCGGCTAATCCCAGAAAGCTCTTGATCTCGGTAAGTGACTTGGGTACTGCCCATTCCATAACCGCTTCAACCTTAGAAGGATCAATTGCTACCCCTTCCTTGGATATTACATGCCCAAGAAAGTTTACCGATTCCAACCATAAATCACATTTGGACAATTTAGCATACAACTGATTCTTACTCAGAAGATCTAGAACAACTCTCAAGTGCTCCACATGTTCCTCTCAACTTTTGGAGTAAATCAGAATGTCATCAATAAACACCACTACGAATGAATCCAAATATGGATGAAAAATCTGATTCATGTAGTCATTAAATATTGCTGGGGCATTCGTTACACCAAAAGGCATTACCAAATACTCGAAATGGCCATACCTCGTCCTAAAAGCAGTTTTAGGAATATCATCCGACTTCACCCAAAGTTGGTGGTAACCTGACCGAAGGTCAATATTTGAGAACACCATCGCTCCCCTCAACTGATCCATCAAGTCATCAATCCTAGGCAACGTATACTTATTCTTGATAGTTACTTTGTTCAACTATCTGTAATCAGTGCACAACCTAAAACTCCCATCTTTCTTTTTGACTAACAAGACCGGTGCACCCCATGGTGAAACACTAGGACGAATAAATTTCTTTGCCAACAAGTCTTCAACCTGCTTTTTCAATTCAGTTAGTTCCAACGGTGCCATCCTATGAGGAGCTATAGAGATGGGTCCCGTTCCAGGTACCAAGTCAATAGAGAATTCAACTTCTCTGTCTGGAGGCAATTTTGGGATATCACTACGAAATACCTCAGGAAACTCACAAACTATCATAATGTCCTCAACTTTGGGTTTCTCAATACCCTCCAGGGATGCCAAAAAAACAAACACGACTCCCCCCTCTTTAAAGGAAGTCTTGACTCCCTTAGCCGACAACGACTTCATATCACTGCTCTCATTAGAAATCTCACCCAGATCTCCAAACACAACGGTCTTATCAGCACAATTAAGCATCACATGATTTGTTGATAACCAGTCCATCCCCAGAATTAAATTTAGCTGAGAGAGTGGTAAGCAGATTTAATCCACGGTAAAAATCCTACCATTTACCACTACCGGACATCGAAACACAAACGTCGACACCACCACAGGTACACTAGTTGGGGTGGATACGTCCAAGTCGAAAGGCAAAGACTCAGTTTGCAATTTCTATCTATCCACGCATTCAACTGATACAAAGGAGTGTGTCGCTCCTGAATCAAACATCACTAAAAGAGGAATACCTGCCACCATGCATTTACCTTGGATGAGGCCATCCACATTCTCTGCCTCAGCACCGCTCATGGTAAACACTCGGCCCGTGTTCCTTGCTCCCTCGGCATGAACAACATTTAGCCGCTGACTCAGTTTGGGACAAAACCTTTTGATGTGTCTCAACTCCTTGCAGTAGAAACATCTATTTTCTGACCCCAATCATGTGTTCCCATAGTGAGGTCTGCCACACTTATCGCACAAAGGAGTAGAAGCTACCCCACTAGGAACGGCAGAAGGTCTCGATTAATCGATTAAACTATGAATATTTCAGAATTTCTCATTTTCTGTAAAAAGTATTAATTGCTTATGCGCACACCTATTCACTTATCTATCATTCTCCTCCCCACATGTCCAAACCACCTACGACTCTACCATGTTTTCTCTCTAATCCATTCATTTCTAATCTTACCATGTCCAATATGTCCACTTATCCAACATAACATTCTAATCTTAACTATAAGCATTTTATTCTCTTGTTGACATTTTACTTCCTAATATTTCATCTCATATAGTATATTATAGGTCTTAAAGCCATGGGATAATACTTTCCCTTACGCTTGATCAATATTTTTTATCACATATGACACTTGAAAAACTAAGTGATTTCATCTAACTCAAAGATGTGTCATTCTATTTATTAATATGCATCATCCCTTTAAATTAATAACATACAATATCATCCTCATATATCTCTCTCTACTTCAACTCATACTCTCACTACAAAGAGATTTCGGAAATATAGATTAGGATTAGACATTATTTCTTCACTCATAATCTTTATATAATAAAATTTACCCAACCAACAAAACATATTTTTGCCCAAGAACTACGTACATAAATGACCCTACAGCAATCGGGATATGTATGATCAAGATAAATTCTAGTCAGACATCATTATCCAAAGTTACTATTAAACAACACTCATTTTTGGAATTAAACATCGCTTTCTATGTGAGTTACTATTAAACTGCTGCTGGTAAAGTGAACTCTCCCCAGAACTATGGACCTCAACGCAACCTTATGAAAGGGAGAATGTAATGACCCAAAATTCCACCGTTGAAATTTTTTCCTTATTTAATCTAATTCCAAACATTTAACAATCACTCATAATTACCGAGTGATTAAATTTACTTTAAAAGTCTCGCTTCACACTCACACCGTATTTTTGAACCATAAGTAACATACAACATTCGATAGAAGAAAAACATAATTCATTAATATAACCTAGTAACCCCCCGCATACAATTAGCTATGGGTTTCCAAAACACCCATAGCTACATATATCCCGAGTTACTAATTCTCATGATCAATATCATGTACAAAAATAATATTCATAGTACCATTAGTTACTTCAATTACAATAAATTTAAGTTACAAAAGAATGGATAAAGAGACATAAAAAACAAAAGTCTCTAATCCCCTACTCAAAATCATCCTTCTCCGTCCACCTACCTGCAATGGGATTAACATTTACCATACACAAACAAAACAAAGGAATAAATCATTAATTCAATAAAACTCAATGTTAGTTAATCCACATTTAATAGTTTTTCACAGTGATAAAATTTAAATACTCTTAAAAACCTTTTTCGTCATCTATACTTTTGAAAAACCATGCTACATAACTCGAGCTAGAGTCGCTAACCCATTCTGGTCGGCTAAAACGAGTTTTATTTTCATTGGCACTCCACCAATAAATAAAACATAAATACACCCATCATCACTACAAACATACCCATATATATTTGTAGTGACTAAGTGATTTACCATTTATGTCGTTATATTTCGAGTCTTATTTCCATTGGTACTCCCCCAATAAGTTCCAAGTCTTATTTCCATTGGTACTCCCCCAATAAGTTCCGAGTCTTATTTCCATTGGTACTCCCCCAATACAAAAATGATAAATACACCCGACATCATTATAAACATATCCACGTATGCTTATAATGACAAAGTAATTTACATTTCATGATTTCATTTCCGAGTCTTATTTCCATTGGTACTCCCCCAATAAGTAAACCGTAAGTTCACTTCTAACCATTATCAACATACCCATATATGTTCATAATGATTAAGTGATTCACATCTTATCCATCATCCATAACAGAAACTCCACACATTTTCCAACATAATGCATAAATTAAAGACTTATCCTTACCTCGGTGAGTGTTGGGTTTGGTTTTTGGTGACTTCGTAAGTTCCACCGGCACCACCTCCAAACTTAGGATCTTTCCTCATTCCCACCACATAACACAATGTTAGTCATTCATTCCAAATAACAAATAAATAACTTTTATTGCATCATTTAAACATACAAGATATTTATCATATTCTCAATGGTTCCATACTACTTTCCTTAAGAGTTTTCAACCATCTAAAACATACATATCATCTCATATTTCAACATTGTAAAACAACTCATCTTCTACCTCTAGCATTTTACCCATCTTTCCTCTCTAACCTCATTTTCTCTCTCTAGGGTTTTGGGTTTCCATGAGTCAACCCACAAACCCCTTTCCATTCTTGGAATACTAACTCAAAACCAAGAGTTTACAAGGTACAAACGACATAAAATGAACCATAACTCGAAAGAGAGAGTTTCCATGGTTTTACACACTTTGAGAAGAGATCCATAATACCAAAAATGGGTTCTCAAGAGAAGAAGAGAGTTAGGATAGAGAGTTTTACCTCTGCTCAAGCTCTTGGACAAGAATCAATGCTCTTAGACCTTGGGAATGCTCTCTTCTTTCACCTCTCTTCAATTCTTAACCTTAAAATGTGTTTGGGGTTTCCCTCATTTAATGTTCTCGTCGGGTTCTCGCTTAAGCGAGCTTTCTCTCGCTCAAGCGAGAAAATCCCGCCCATTTTAAAAACTCAACTCTGACCCTCTTGCTCAAGCGAGGGATTCTCGCTCAAGCGAGAATCTCACAGTGTCAACCAGCCCAAAATGCCATTTCTCGCCCAGGCGAGACAACTCTCGCTCAGGCGAGAATCCTCCAGTATAGCCCAGGATTTCACCCTCCCAGGTGAACCTCTCTCGCCCAAGCGAGAATCTCTCGCTCAAGCGAGGATCCGAGGACTGATACTATAATGTTAAAGACTTAAAATTTGGGGTGTTACAATCCTCCCCCTCTTATAAGAATTTTCGTCCCCTCTTTTGCGGAGCAACGGAGCTTACGCAACTTAAGGTGAGGGAGAAGACCATTGTGGTCTTAGAGTATTTCATTAGAGTTATCATCTCCGATTTCCCTCAAGAATCGGAGCATATTAACGGATAGAAACTCTCTTGGGAGTTTGTGGTCCATATGAGAGTCTTTATTTTACATGAGGATGTATTAGCCATAAAAGTGGAGATATATGTGTGGGGGAAAACCGTCTATTTAAGTAAATCGCTATATGCTCATTTATGGTAATACACCGTCATTAAAGATGGTTCTAACGTTAATGTGTTTATGATGAAGAATATGTTATGCGTGGTTTGTTTATGATAATGGTTATGTTGTGTGATGAGTTGTGAATGTTTTAAAATGGATATGAGTATGTTTATCAAAATGAGTATGTTGTGAGTGTTTGATTGTTATAAACATGTATGAGTGTGTTGTAACAATGAATGTGTGATGAGTTGCAAATGTGTTAAAATGGGTATGAGTATGTTTATCAAAATGAGTATGTTGTGAGTGGTTGATTGTTATAAACATGTATAAGTGTGTTGTAACAATGAATGTGTGATGAGCTGTGAATGTGTTAAAATGGATAAAGGTATGTTTGTAACAATGAAGGTGTTGTATGTTATTTATGGTGATAAAATAATGAGATGCCTTGTGTTGATTGTGTATGACATGGATGTGAGTGTAATGTGGAAACTCGACCTACCCGATGTGGTATGGGTATTACTCGACCTTCCCGATGTGGTATGAGGATTATTTGTACGATGCAGAATTGTTGAATGAGATCAAGGGTAAATTATTACGGAATGTGCAGGATGTGAAAAGTGTATACTCGGAATGAAAATCATATGCATGCCATAAGATATATATTATGGGATGTATATCCTATATGGTGAATATGAATGATGAGAAATGAGTATATTTGGACGAATAAAATATGTACACTATAGAACACATATAGTATGGGATATATGTGTACTATAGGGTGAATATGGATAATACGTGATAAATAAATATGCACACTATAGAACACATATAGTATGGGATGTATGTGTACTATAGGGTGAATATGGATAAAATGTGATGAATAATTATGCACACTATAGAACACATATAGTATGGATATATGTGTACTATAGGGTGAATATTGTAACAACCCGAAATTCTACCCTTGAAATTTTTTCCTTATTTAATCCAATTTCATGCATTTTACGATAAATTATAATTACCGAGTAAATGAACTTAGTTTAAAGATCTCACTTCCTTTCTCACACCTAATCTATAACCAAAAGTAGCATACAACATCCGATAGCAGAAAAACATAATTCATTAATATAACCTAGTAACCACCGCATACAATTAGCTCTGGGTTTCCAAAACACCCATAGCTACATATATCCCGAGTTACTAGTCTCCGGGATCAATATCATATACAAAATAATGTTCATAGTATAATTAGTTACTTCGATTACAATCAATTAAAGTTACAAAAGAATGGATAAAGAGACATCAAAAATAAAGGTCTCTAATCCCCTACTCAAAATCATCCTTCTCCGTCCACCTACCTGCAATGAGATTAACATTTACCATACACCAACAACACAAAGGAATAAGTTATTAATTCAATAAAACTTCAATGTAAGTTAATCCACATTTAATAGGTTTAGACAGTGATGTAATTTAAATACTCTTAAAACTTTTTTCGTCATCTATACTCTTGAAAAACCATGCTACATAACTCGAGTTAGAGTCGCTAACCCATTCTGGTAGGCTAAAACGAGTTTTATTTTCATTGGCACTCCACCAATACATAAACCATAAATACACCTATCATCACTACAAACATACCCATATACATTTGTAGTGACTAAGTGATTTACCATTTATTACTTTATATTTCGAGTCTTATTTCCATTGGTACTCCCCCAATAAATACACAATAAACGCACCCGACATCATTACAGCATAGCGTATATGCCTGTAACTACAAAGTAACTCAAGTTTATTGTATTATCCGAGTCTTATTTCCATTGGTACTCCCCCAACAATTAGTCAATAAATGCACCCGACATCATTACAACATAACGTATATGCTTGTAACTACAAAGTGACTTACAATTATTGCTTTATTTCGAGTCTTATTTCCATTGGTACTCCCCCAATAATTAGTCAATAAATGCACCCGACATCATTACAACATAACGTATATGCTTGTAACTACAAGGTAACTTACAATTATTGCTTTATTTCGAGTCTTATTTCCATTAGTACTCCTCCAATAATGATAAATACACCCGACATCATTATAAACATATCCACGTATGCTTATAATGACAAAGTGATTTACATTTCATGATTTCATTTTCGAGTCTTATTTCCATTGGTACTCCCCCAATAAGTAAACCATAAATTCACTTCTAACCATTATCAACATACCCATATATGTTCATAATGATTAAGTGATTCACATCTTATCCACCATCCATAACAGAAACTCCACGCATTTTCCAACATAATGCATAAATTAAAGACTTATCCTTACCTCGGTGAGTGTTGGGTTTGGTTTTTGGTGACTTCGTAAGTTCCACCGGCACCACCTCCAAACTTAGGATCTTTCCTCATTCCCACCATATAACACAATGTTAGTCATTCATTCCAAATAACAAATAAATAACTTTTATTGCATCATTTAAACATACAAGATATTTATCATATTCTCAATGGTTCCATACTACTTTCCTTAAGAGTTTTCAACCATCTAAAACATACATATCATCTCATATTTCAACATTGTAAAACAACTCATCTTCTACCTCTAGCATTTTACCCATCTTTCCTCTCTAACCTCATTTTCTCTCTCTAGGGTTTTGGGTTTCCATGAGTCAACCCACAAACCCCTTTCCATTCTTGGAATACTAACTCAAAACCAAGAGTTTACAAGGTACAAACGACATAAAATGAACCATAACTCGAAAGAGAGAGTTTCTATGGTTTTACACACTTTGAGAAGAGATCCATAATACCAAAAATGGGTTCTCAAGAGAAGAAGAGAGTTAGGATAGAGAGTTTTACCTCTTCTCAAGCTCTTGGACAAGAATCAATGCTCTTAGACCTTGGGAATATTCTCTTCTCTCACCTCTCTTCAATTCTTAACCTTAAAATGTGTTTGGGGTTTCCCTCATTTAATGTTCTCGTCGGGTTCTCGCTTAAGCGAGCTTTCTCTCGCTCAAGCGAGAAAATCCCGCCCATTTTAAAATCTCAACTCTGACCCTCTCGCTCAAGCGAGAATCTCACAGTGTCAACCAGCCCCAAATGCCATTTCTCGCCCAAGCGAGACATCTCTCGCTCAGGCGAGAATCCTCTAGTATAGCC
Organism: Lupinus albus; assembly: GCA_009771035.1. Lineage (NCBI taxonomy): Eukaryota > Viridiplantae > Streptophyta > Magnoliopsida > Fabales > Fabaceae > Lupinus > Lupinus albus. Next base: position 7,154,022 of record CM020011.1, read on the forward strand.
CAGGATTTCACCCTCCCAGGGGAACCTCTCTCGCTCAAGCGAGAATCTCTCGCTCAAGCGAGGATCCGAGGACTAATACTATAATTTTAAGGACTTAAAATTTGGGGTGTTACAGAGAGGTAAAGAGAAGGTGGGTGATGACCGACGGCCTTATGCCCCACCCAACGACCATCACAACCGTAGCTACCAAGGGTCGAAGCCTACTGTTGGAGGATTCCAACCCGACACTTTTCCTTTGTGCAGTAAGCGCTGGCGGAGAAATATGGGAACCATTTGTCCTAGCGCTGGAAACAGTTGTTTTCACTGCAAGGAACCGGGGCATTTGAAGAAGTTTTGTCCGAATTTGAATCGGGGTGTAAATGCTGTCAGTGGTGGAAGGCCTAGGACAACCGGCCAAATGTTCACTATGAGTGGCGCGGAGATGTCTGATGTCGACGGTTTGATCCAAGGTAATTGCATGGTGGCATATATTCTTCTTTTAGTGTTATTTGATTCAGGAGCGACACACTCCTTTGTATATGTTGAATGTGTAGACGGACTAAAATTGCAAACAGAGTCATTGCCTTTTGACTTGGTCGTATCCACCCCAACTAGTGTAACACCCTGAATTTATATTTCCTAAGATGTGGTAACAGTCTTGGAGAAGGGGACACACTTCCAGATTCTCGCTTGGGCAAGAGGGTCTCGCTTGAGCGAGAGAGGGCTCACCTGAGTGAGTGAAATACTGGGATATACTGAAGGATTCTCGCCTGAGCGAGATTTGGCTCGCTCGGGCGAGGGAGAGGGGTGTGGACAGTGGAGGATCCTCGCTTGAGCGAGAGCGCCATATCTGAATTTTTAAAAAGGGCGGGATTTTCTTGCTTGAGCGAGAAAAGGCTCGCTTGAGCGAGAACCCGACGCTGGAATTTTAAATTAGAAACCCTCAAACACATTTAGGGTTTGAACTTGAGAGAGAAGAGAGAAGGAGGTGATTTTGACAGCAAGGATTCGTTGGAATCAACTAGAAGCTTTAGAAGAGGTAAATCTCTTGATTCTAACTCTCTTTCTCCCTTTCAAACTCATTTTGGGTGTATGACATCTCTTCTAAAAAATGTGAAAAACCATGGAAAGAATGGAAAGGGTTTGTGGGTTGATTCATGAAAACCCCAAAACCCCCAAAATGAAAATGTGGTTAAAGAGGAAAATGGGTGAAATGGTACATGTAGAAGATGAGTATGTGTTCTAATGTAAATAGAAGATGAAATATGCATGTTTTAATGTTGAAAGCTTCTAATGAAAGTGGTTTTGGAAACATTGAAAATGTATGAATATTTTGTGTGGTTAAGGATGAACTATGAGTTGTTTATATGTTGTTAAGAATAAATTACTGACTTTTGTTGTTGTTTGGTGGGGATGGGAAAAGAACCTAAGGTTGGAGGCGGTGTCGGAGGAACTTGCAAATTTACCAAGGACCAAACCTAACCCTCACCAAGGTAAGGATAAACATTTATTCCGAGATATGAAATATGAGATGTATGGTTATATGTTGATGACTCAAAAGGAATAAGATGTGGGAAGTATCAAAGGAATTGAATGTCTTGTTCATGTGGTATTGATTTGAATGTCTTGACCAAGTGGTATTGAATTGAATGTCTTTCCCAAGTGGTATTGATTTGAATGTCTTGCCCAAGTGATATTGAATTGAATGTCTTGCCCAAGTAGTATTGAATTGAATGTCTTGCCCAAGTGGTATTGAATTGAATGTCTTGCCCAAGTGGTATTGAATTGAATGTCTTGCCCAAGTGGTATTGAAATTGAATGTCTTGCCCAAGTGGTATTGAATTGAATGTCTTGCCCAAGTGGTAGTGAATTGAATGTCTTTCCCTATGTGGTATTGTGAAAGTATGTACAAGTGGGAAATGGTTGTGTAAAACAGGAATGAAAAGGCGGGTAACAAGGTTTGACCTTGAAGAAGGTGAAAGTAAGAATGGTCGGATGAGGTAGTAAGAAATATAATGACATGTACTGATTATATGTTGGAAAGTTTAAATTGTTTATCTAACTCTGTTTATAATGTGGATTATATTTAAATGGTATTTATTGAATTAAATGACTTACGCCTTTGTATGTTTCTGTGTGTTGACATTTGATAATCCCATTGCAGGTAAATGGATGAATTAGGGATGCTTGATTTGGAGCTTTAGGAGCTTTAAACCTGGATTCCTCTATTTACACTTTTTGTATCATAACTGACTATATGCGAATTTGAATACTTGTAATCATGACCATTATGTTTTTGGATGTTTGTAACCGTGGGTATTATGATTTTGGGAACCCATATTTAATTGTATGTCCTAAGTAAATGGGGGACATTAATATGAATTGTGTTTTTCTGTCTTATGGATGTGTGTACGAATACTGCATGATAAAATGATCGGAATATAATCAAGGTAACTAATGTATCATACCTTGGGTTATTAATTATAAGATATAGGGAAAATACATGTTTGTGTCCTTACAACCTTGAGTTAAAATAAGAGAAAATTTCAAGGATTGAATTTGGGTCCTTACAACTAATGTGTCGGTGGTGGTATCAACGTTTGTGTCTCAGTGTCCGGTAGTGGTAAATGGTAGAACATTTACCATGGATTTAATCTGCTTACCGCTGTCCCAGTTAGATTTAATTCTGGGAATGGATTGGTTGTCATCTAATCATGTTATGCTTAATTGTGCTCATAAGACCGTGGTGTTTGGAGATCTGTGTGAGATTTCTGACCAAGCTACTTGTATGGAGCCAGTGTCGGCTAAGGGAGTCAGGACTTCCCTTAAGGAGGGGGTGTCATTGTTTGTTCTGTTGGCATCATTGGAGGGTATTGAGAAACCCCGCGTTGATGATATTCCGATAGTCCGTGAGTCCCTGAGGTATTTCCTAGTGATATCCCTAAATTACCTCCAATCAGAGAAGTTGAATTCTCCATTGACTTAGTATCGGTAACGGGACCCATATCTATAGCTCCTTATAGGATGGCACTGTTAGAGCTGGTTGAATTGAAAAAACAGGTTGAGGATTTCTTGGCAAAAAAGTTCATTCGTCCTAGTGTCTCACCATGAGGTGCACCGGTTTTGTTGGTTAAGAAGAAAGATGGGAGTATGAGGTTGTGTACCGATTACAAACAGTTGAACAAGATCACTATCAAGAACAAGTATTTGTTACCTAGAATTGATGACTTGATGGATCAATTGAGAGGAGCAGTTGTGTTTTCAAAGATTGACCTTTGGTCGGGTTATCACCAACTTCGAGTTAAATCAGAGGATATTCCCAAAACTGCTTTCAGGACGAGGTGTGGGCATTTTGAGTATTTGGTGATGCCCTTTGGTGTGACGAATGCTCCTGCAATATTTACCGACTACATGAATCGGATTTTTCATCCGTATTTGGATTCATTTGTAGTGGTATTTATTGATGACATTCTGGTTTACTCCAAGAGCCGAGAGGAACATGCGAAGCATCTGTGGGTGGTTAAGGATCTTCTAAGGAGCAATCAGTTGTATGAGAAGTTGTTTAAATGTGATTTCTGGTTGGAATCAGTGAACTTTCTTGAACATGTGATATCCCGGGAAGGGGTGGCAGTAGACCCTTCTAAAGTCGAGGCAATGATGGAATGGGAAGTACCTAAGTCAGTTACCGAGATCAGGAGTTTTCTGGGTTTGGCCGTTATTATCGGAAGTTCATAGAGGCGTTTTCAAAGTTGGCATTACCTCTAACTAAACTTACCAGAAAAGGGGAACCGTATGTGTGGACAATCTGTTGTGAAGAAAGTTTTCTAGAGTTGACGCGAAGGTTGACTACGGCACCAGTGTTGGTTCTTCCTTGTACTGATCGTGATTTCAGTGTGTATTGTGATGCTTCTAAGCAAGGTTTGGGTTGTGTTTTGATGCAGGACGGGAAATTTGTTGCATATGCTTCACGATAGTTAAGGACGCATGAGCAAAACTACCCTATGCATGATTTGGAACTAGCCGTAGTGGTCTTTCCATTGAAAATCTGGAGACACCATCTTTATTATGTAAGATTTGAGGTGTACATCGACCACATGAGTTTGAAGTATCTGTTTGATCAAAAGGAACTGAACATGAGACAGAGAAGGTGGATGGAATCCCTTAAGGACTATGATTTTGGATTGCAGTATCATTTGGGGAAAGCCAATGTGGTAGTCGATGCTTTAAGTCGGAAGTCCTTACATATGTCCGCTTTGATGGTTCATGGAGAGAAACTAATTGAAGAGTTCAGGGATGTGAACTTGGCAGTTCAAGTAAGACCCCATAGCATAATTTTGGGAATGCTCAAGGTCACCAATGAGTTGTTTGATCATATCAGAAAAGTGCAAGTTAAAGATCTTGAGTTGAATGTCAAACGAGATTTGTTGGCTAAGGGAAAGGAAACTGGTTTTGAGTCGGATTCTAGTGGAATGTTGCGATACAAGGGAAAGGTGTGTGTACCTCTTGATGCAGACGTGAGAATGAGTATTCTAGAGAAATCTAACAAGAGTAAAATGAGCTTCCACCCGGGACTACAAAAATGTACCAAGGTCTGAAAAAACTGTTTTGGTGGTCTGGGTTGAAAAGGGATGTGGCTTTGTATGTCTCGAGTTGTTTGATATGTCAGAAAGCAAAAATAGAACACCAGAGGCCGGCACGAGAACTACAGTCATTAGAAATCCTAGTGTGGAAGTAGGACAACATCTCAATGGACTTTGTATCGGGTTTTCCAACGACTCAGAGAGGGTACGACTGGATATGAGTAATAGTTGACCGTCTGACCAAGTCTGCTCATTTCTTGCCGATGAACATGAAATATTCCTTAGAACGATTAGTTGAGTTGTATATCAAGGAGATAGTTCGGTTGCATGGGATATCGTCGAGCATTGTGTCAGATAGGGCGTTTTACTTCAAATTTTTGGACTAGTCTGCAGTCCGCATTGGGAACTAAGTTAAAACTGAGTTCAGCCTATCATCCACAAACGGATGGTCAGTCGGAAAGGACCAACAGTCATTGGAGGACCTTTTTAGAGCATGTGTTTTGGAACAACCTGGGAGTTGGGATAGCATGTTACCTAATCGAGTTCACCTACAACAATAGTTTCCATACTAGTATCAGAATGTCCCTTTACGAAGCCTTATATGGAAGAATGTGTAGGATTCCGGTGAGTTGGTTTGAGACTGAGGAGAACTTAGTATTGGGACCCGAGTTGGTCCAAGAAACGACGGAGAAGATCAAAAAGATCCGGGAGAATATGAGAATGACACAGAGTCGGCAGAAAAGCTATTATTATAGGAAGCGGAAGCCTCTTGAGTTTAATGCTGGAGATCTTGTATTCATGAGGCTAGTTCCGACTACTGGGATTGGTAGAGTGTTAAAATCCCGTAAGCTTACTCCAAGATTCATGGGGTCCTATCAGATTTTGAAGAGGGTTGGGCCGGTAGCATACCGAGTGGCTTTACCTCCCTTGTTGTCGAACCTTCACAATGTGTTTCATGTGTCTCACTTGAGAAAATATGTTGGGGATCCATCTCATGTGGTCGATTCTGATTAGATAGAGTTGAAGGATAACTTGACATTTACGACGTTTCCAGTCAGGATCATGGATACTAGTATCAAAAGATTGAGAGGCAAAGAGATTGCCTTGGTGAAGGTATTGTGGAGCCATGTAGATGAAGGAGACGCTACTTGGGAAGTGGAGCGTGATATGAGGGTGGATTACCCTCATTTGTTTGAATCAAGGTATGTTTAATTTTCGGGGACGAAAATTCTTATCAGAGGGGGAGGATTGTAACACCCTAAATTTATCTTTCTTAAAAGGTGGTAATAGTCCTGAGGACTGAGACTTACTTCCAGATTCTCGTTTGAGCGAGAGGATCAGAGTTGCTCCTAGGATTTTACCTGAGAGTCTCGCCTGAGCGAGAGTTGGCTCGCGTGGGCGAGATTGGCACTCTGGAGGCTGTGAGATTCTCGCCTGAGCGAGGTGTGGCTCGCACGGGCGAGAGCGTCAATGTTTGAGTTTTAAAATGGGCGGGATTTTCTTGCTTGAGCGAGAAAAGGCTCGCTTGAGCGAGAACCCGACGAGTTAACTTTAAAATAGAAACCCCAAACACTTTTAGGGTTAGAACTTTGAGAGAGAAGAGAGAAGGGGGCGATTTTTGAGAGAAAGGATTCGTGGGAATCAACTAGAAGCTTGAGAAGAAGTAAATCTCTTGATTCTAACTCTTTTTCTCCCTTTCAAACTTGTTTTGAGTATATGGAATCTCTTCTCAAAACGTGAGAAACCATGGAAACTCTTCCTTTGGAGTTGTGGTTTGTTTTATCTAATTTCTCTCTTGAAAACTCTTGGTTTAGAGTTAATATTGAAAGATAAGAGTGACTAGGGGTTGATTCATGAAAACCCCTAAACCCCAAAACGAAAATGCGGTTAAATGGGAAGAGGGTGAAATGTTAGATGTAGAATGTGGTTTATGAATGTTGAATGTTGATTAGAAGGTGAATGTGTATGTTTTAGATGTTTGGAAACTCCTAATGAAAGTAGTTTTGGAAACATTGAAAATGTGTGAATCTCTTGTATGGTTAAAGATGAAATATGAGTTGTTTATATGTTGTTTTGAATAAAATCACTGACTTTTGTCGTTGTTTGGTGGGGATGAGGAAAGATCCTAATGTTGGAAGCAGTATCGGAGGAACTTGCAAAGTTACCAAGGACCAAACCCAACACTCACCATGGTAAGGAGAAGTGTTTAATTGTATATGATGATAGATAATGCGTGGATTTTCTGATTGTATATGGATTGTGAAGTAATGAGAAGAAAACATATTTTTAGCTCCCTTAAGAGGTTGAGCAATGTATGACTTGCCTTCGTGGTATTGGCTATTCGTAGCAATGTATGACTTGCCTTTGTGGTATTGGCTATTCGTAGCAATGTATGACTTGCCCTCGTGATATTTGCTATTCGTAGCAATGTATGACTTGCCCTCGTGGTATTAGCTATTTGTAGCAATGTATGACTTGCCTTCGTGGTATTGGCTATTCGTAGCAATGTATGACTTTCCTTCATGGTATTGCCATTTGTAGCAATGTATGACTTGCCTTCGTGGTATTGGCTATTCGTAGCAATGTATGACTTGCCTTCATGGTATTGGCTATTTATAGCAAATGTCTGACTTGCCCTACGTGGTAAGATTAATGAACCAATATAAAAGTATATGAGGTGGATGATTACGAAAGAAAAGGATTGAATGATGTATGAGTATGATGTATGGGATAACACTGAGATTTAATAAATGTGAAATAAGGAAGATAGTAAGGTGGATATACGCTAGAGTATTATTTATATGTTATGATAGAATTGTTTATCTAACCTTATTAGATATGGATTATCATATGATTATGTTTGAATTGATGACTTACTCATTTGTGTTTTCTATGTATTTGTTTACGATAATCTCATTGCAGGTAAATGAATGAATTAGAGATGCTTGATTTGGAGATTTAGGAGCCTTTCAAATCAAGACTTTATATTATCATCTTTTATACCCTAAATGACTAAGTGTTAATTGATGACTGTAATTATGGGTATTGTAGTGATGTAACCCTATGACTTAATTGATCTTGATGCTACTTTAAGTTATGAATGTGTATTATGATTTTCTGCATAACGGAAGTAGTGTATGCATATGGTAGGAAGTGTATGATCAAGGGAATTCCAAAAGAAAAGAATATATGAATCTAAGTTCATAGTATTTTGACCCATGATATAATTTAAGAATCTTGTAGAAATGAATTAAAATAAATGAAAAAATTTCAAGAGTAGAATTTGGGTCCTTACAGTAAAGAGAAAACTTGGAGTGTGAAATGAAAAAACTCTTCAAATCCCACATAGGTTGGAGGAATAAAGTTGAAAGACTTTATAAGCCTTAAATTCACCCTATTAGGGTGTTCCCCAAGCGGTAAAATGGGTTTTGTGAGTGGGTGATGACTCACACAAACCAAACTCTCCCACACACGCGCGCGCGTGCTCCACCACCTCCTCTGCCGCTGCCGTGGCTTGTTGCTCCTCTTGACCGTAGATGAAGGCACATGAGTCGGACTCTCACTCCTCCCCCCTCATTATGTCTTGCACCAAGTCGGGCTCTCACTCCTCGACTTTCTTCTTTCTCTCTCAAATAATTTGCCAACATATTTCCGACCTACTTGCTCCCCTTTTCTTTCAGTGTCACTAAGAATTGGCACAAACAACCATATTGCGGGAAATTTGGAAACTGACACTAATAGTTAGATTGTGGGAATAGAATTGACACGAGAAGCTATATTGTGGGTATATCGGAATTGGCACTAGTAGTCATACTGTCAGATAATTGAGAATTGGCACTAGTAGCGTAAAATTCTAATCTTAGTTAAGAGTATTTTATTCTCTTGTTGATATTTTACTTCCTAATATTTCATCTCTTATATTATTATATGTCTTATAGCCATGAGACAATACTTTCTCTTAAGCTTGAGGGATAATTTTTATCACATATGACATCTAGAAAACTAAGTGATTTCATCTGATTCAAAGATATGTCATTCTTTTTATTTATCATTGTCATCCCTTTAAATAAATAACATGGAATATCATCCTCATATATCTCCCAACTTCAACTCATATTCTCATTACAAAGAGATTTTGGGGATATGGGTTCTATTGCGAATGATGCTTCTCTCGTAGAACATGCTCTTCTTCTTGTTCAATACTTCTTGTGTTATAAATTATTGTTTGTTTTTTTCTCTAAACGACATAATTGAGATTGAAAGAGCAATTTGAAATGGCTCAAATTTTTTTAGAGTAAATTACACTCACACCCCCTGAGTTTTAATAAAATTACATAAACCACCCCTCCATTCTTTGTCCTTGCACCAACTACCCCTCCCTCCTACACAAATCACCCATAGTTTTGTACATATATTACACTGACTACCAATGCATGTTATAAAAGTGTAATATTTTAAAGAAAAACGTGTGATGAATGTAATTAAGTTAAACAAAATATTGTATATTGTGTAACACTTCAAATAATACAAAAGTCAGTGTTTCTTTGTTATTTTTGTGTCACTATAAAATACATTAATAATTTCAAAGAAATGTTTAAATAACTCTTATATTATTTTATAACGAGCCAAATAATGAAGACGCATTGACTCTTATATTATTTAAATTTGTCTATACAATACACAATATTTTGTTTAATTAATTACACACGTCACACGTTTTTTGTTTAAAATATTACACTTTTATATTACGCATGGGTAGTCAGTGTAACATATGTACAAAATTAGGGGTGATTCGTGTAAGGACAAACAAAGGAGGGGTGGTTTGTGTAATTTCACTAAAACTCAGGAGACGTGAGTGTAATTTACTCTTTTTTTTTATTGTTTTCAAAGAAGAGAGTTTTATTTGAAGGATGAATAATGAATCATATTTGATTTTGGGTTTTAAGTTAATATCTGTTTAACATTAGATTCCTTCAACTATGGACTACATATGATTAACCCCTAGGATGTGAAAAGCTGCAAATAACCTCCTTAACTTTTGGAGGGGTAAAACTATCAATTATGAACATGGACCAAAGTTAAAAAGGTTGTCCAATGTAGAGGGATCGCACCTAGTGACTCTAGTTCAATGATTTAATGCAAAATTCCATATTCTAATGTTTGTTATTAGGATAACTATTACTACTAATAACAATTTGTTTTTGGTTTATTTTATTTACAATTTTATTAGTGCTAGAAGTTGTACTCATGTCACTATTTATGCATGTTATAATTGCTTGGAAATTTAAAATTAAATTAAGCAGAAAATTGAGTTGTTTTTTTTATAAGTCTAATTTATTGAAAATTTGTGGTAAGAAAATTACAACAATGTCATACATCAACAATTCAAACTAGAAACAGTGTTGCTAAACATGTCATTGATACAATACATTTCACACTAAAGAGTTTATAGTCCTAGTGCCATGCTATTATGCTACCCCACCCCAATACAACTGGATTGATTAAAGCATTGGTTATTTAATGCAGGCAGAGGTTTGAATTCAAGTTTGATTCAAACCAATACATAATTGTCAATATGTAAAAAAAATGAATAGTTTAACGACACTTCTTAATTATATGATGTGTGAATTCTAACAGCTCTAGTACAATTTAACATTAGCAAATGGATCTCTCGAAAACTCGAAAAAAGGATGATATCTACTTACTCCAATAGTAAGTTTTTTAAATTTACTTCGATCTTAGCCATCAAATTTAGGAAAATCCAATGGTTTAAATTAGTAAGTAGATCTAAACCATTGGATATCCCTTGAATTGATGAATAAGATGCGAAATAAGTTTTTAAATTTACTATTGGAGTAAGTTTACTCTTTCTTAATAAAATGGTGTGAAAGGTCTTTCAGGTAATTTATGCATGTAACTATATGCTATATCTTTGAATTTAATGCATTCCATTCTCCCATTTTTTAATTTAATTTATTTCTATTTTATAATAAGTAATAAAAAACTTACTTCTAAAAAAAGGATAAATATAACATAAAATATTTTTCAAGATAAATATTTTTAATTATTAAAGTAAACTACTATAATTATGCATTTTTCCTTTTCAATTATAATTAAATAACATAAAAAAATTAATGAGATGAATCATATTTACCACAATTTTAAGATGAGATATAACGTCCGACACAGGGCTGCACTTCACTCTCATGAAATAGGTGAGCAAATAGATGGTAACTGATTAACGATCAATTTACAACGTAAGGAATGAAAAGAAAATGCAATCATATCATGCATTCACCCTTCTTAAGATGAGATGCAGTTTCAGTCATAGAGTTGTACTTCACACACCAAAGAAGGATGAAGAAATAAGATTGAGTATCGTTCATTCCTTTCAAACCTTATAATAAAAATAAACTAGACGAATAAAACATTTTCTATCCAATAATTACAGAGTCTTGATTTCTTATTACTAGCGGGGATATGTATGAGCAAGAACTACTAGTCTTGATTCCTTATCCTGAAAAGATTATTTTTTGTCATACTATACCCATGAATTTGTCATCCCACATCAAGAGAGTAGAATATAATCCTATGTCTGATATCATATCTCAACTTAAGAGGGAGAATACACGATAATGATTGTAATTGTTCTATTTTAATGATTTTTTATTATAATTTTAAAGAGACAGTCAACCATTTATCATCATTTACATTATCAAATTCAGGAGAATGAAATATAAGCACATATGTCCACTAATGTATCCCAACTAAAAATGGTGGCAAAAATTATTTTAATTCTTACCATAACATAAGTCATTATAATATTTTTTTTAAATCATTAAATTATAGTAGGTAAAAATAAATAATTTATTTTTTTCATTTAATAATCATTAAAAAAATTCAGAAAATGAATTATTGCTTTAGGAAATATATATTTACATTACTTGATTTTATTAGTACAAAGAATTTATCATTTTATAATTTATTATTATCATTTGTTAAAAGTAAATATTGTTTAATTAATTACTATAAAACTCATGACTTTAATGTGTTACTTTTTTTTCTTTCTAAAATCATCATTTGAACGGTTGTGATGTGTCACCTATATTCTTTAAATTTTCATTCTATTAAAAAATAAGAAAATTAATTTGTCACAAGCATGGAGGAAAAGTCATGATATGCCAATTTTTTTCCTCGAGTGATTCTTTAAACAACCATTATATGTTTGTTGTATTCTTTAAAATTCATTTTCTTTTGAAAAAGGTATAAAAATAAAAAAAATTATTATAAGGATAGAGGAATGATTATGATGAATCACTTTTCATCTTTTGTCCTCAAGTATGACTAATATTCTTTAAATCAATTAAAATACACCAACTCAATTAAGTCCTTTTTAACGAAAGAACTATGTAGTCTTGATTTCTTTATTGCATGTAGGGAAGAGTAAGAGCTTGACAACTCCTGTTAGACATAATTTGGTTTGAAGAGGGTTTTATGTGTTTTGTCTACAAAAAATATTGACGACTATGTTTATTTAAGAGAATATGGATACACCTATCTATCATTCTCCTCTATACATGTCCAAACCACCTAAGATTCTACCATGTTTTCACTATAATGCTTTCATTTCTAATCTTACCATGTCTAGTATGTTCACTCATCCAACGTAACATTCTAATCTTAGCTTCAAACATTTTATTCTCATGTTGTCATTTTATTTCCTAATATTTCGTCTCATATAGTATTATAGGTCTTATAGCAATGAGACAATACTTTCCCTTAAACTTGAGCAATAATTTTTATCACATATGGCACCTGAAATACTAAGTGATTTCTGCTAGACCAGACTGTGACCGGGGAGCCTCCAACCATCGTGGAGTTCCATTGTTATCGGGGTATGGGAAGAGTGCAGAGTCACAAGTGATGCAACCAAAACCTTAAGACATTAGTTCCACGAGCCTCTTCTACTTATAAAGTCTTTTACTCCTCCCGATTATCCAATGTGAGACTTCACACTTGAATAAACCCAACAATCTCCACTCAAGTGTGGGTACCACACACTTTCCATTCCGCTCCCCTTAAGTCCACAATGTCTCAGCCAAACCATCGGCTCTGATACCACTTGTTGGACCAAACTACGATCGGTGAGCCTCCAACCATCGGGGAGTTCCATTGTTACCGGGGTACAAGAAGAGTGGAGAGACACAAGAGATGCATTACGTCTTAAACAAAAATCATAAGACATTAGTTTCATGAGTCTCTTATACTTTTAAACTTTTTTACTTCTCCCACATATTCAATATGAGACTTCATTTATCTTCATCATCCCTTTAAATAAGTAACTTGCACTATCATCCTCATTTTTTTCCCAACTTCAACATATATTCTCATTACAAAGAGATTTCAGAGATATGGGTTCCATTGAGAATGATGCTTCTCTTGTAGAAGAGGCTCTTCTTCAGGTTCAATACTTCCTGTCTTATCAATTTTTATTTTTATTTTTTTGTCTCTAATTATAATAATTGAGATTGTACGAACAATTTGAAATGGCCCATATTTTTTTATCGTCTTTGTTGAAGTGAGTTTTGTTAGAAGGATGAATGATGAACCATGTTCGATTTTGTGTATCAAGTAAATATATGTTTAACCATAAATTCCTTCAACTATGTGAATAGGTGCAAATAACCTCCTTATCTTTTGAAGGGGTGGACTATTAATTATGAACATGGACCAAAGTAAAAAAAGTTGGAAAGGCTCCTACCTAGTGGCTCTGGTTCAATGATTTAATGCAAAATTTTGTATTCTAATATATTTTATGTTAGGTATTTGGATAACTATTATTACTAGTAACAATTGAGTTTTTTTTGCTTCATTTTATCTACAATTTTATTACTGCGGGAAGTAGTATTCCTGTCACTATTTATGTATGTTATAATTGCTGGGAAATTTAAAATTAAATTAAGAAGAAAATTGATTTTTTTTGTAAGTGAAATTTATTGAAAATTTGGTGTGAATCGTCTTTCACGTAAGTTATCCATTCTCCCCTTTGTATTCATTCTGTGCTTATTTGGTGATTGTTTGTGACTCGAACCAATTGAAGTCATTATATGCTCACATTTTCATTGGTTTATAATTTTTATAATATTGTTGCTTTAAAGTTTCAGTGTTTTCTTTTACTGTTTTATATGCTGAACGTAACGGCCCTCTTGCAGTTACTCACTACTGAATTTCAACATTATAGCAATATCATGGTTGTTTGCTTTTGAATATATTGTTCAGTTAAATTTCGTTACTGTCTTTTCCATTTTTGTAAGACCCCAAATTCTACCTTTGAAAATTTTTCTTTTATTTTAATCTTTTCATGCATACAGTCATCATACTACTTTGATTCCTCAATTATCACTCCTTAAAACACTTTTAACATAAGATATAACCATACAATTTATATTGCGGAAAAAACATAATTCATTCAATTAAACCCTAAAGTCTACCGCATACATCTAGCTATGGGTTTCCAAAATACCCATAGCTACGTATATGCGGAATTACAATCAATCATATAAGTCATATATCCATAGTTACAAAATATTCCAAGTAATTCAATAAGCACTCATATACAAAATAGTGCTAATACTTGAAATCCAAAAATATAAAACTCCTAAGCTTCCAAAAATAAGACCACCTCAGGTCACCTGTTCATCTGCAATGGGATTATCAATGACGAAACACAAACACATAAAGGAGTAAGTCATTAATTCAATAAACGTCATTATAAGATAATCCACATTTAGAAAAAGTTAGTAAATCACTTGAAATTCATTTTTCGTGCTACATCACTTGAGCCAAAGTCACTACACCCATTAGGGTTAGCTAAAAGCGATTTCTCATCTCTTTTATAAGAAAACATGCCGCATAAACTCGGGCCGAAGTGTTGCTACATAAACTCGAGCCGAAGTCGTTACGCCCCTTAGGGTTAGCTAAAACAATTTCTCATCCCTTTTATAAGAAAACATGCTGCATAAACTCAGGCCGAAGTGTTGCTACATATACTCGAGCCGAAGTGTTGCCACATAAACTCGGGCCGAAGTGTTGCTACATAAACTCGAGCCGAAGTGTTGCTACATAAACTCGAGCCGAAGTGTTGCCACATAAACTCGGGCCGAAGTGTTGCTACATAAACTCGAGCCGAAGTGTTGCTACATAAAATCGGGCCGAAGTGTTGCCACATAAACTCGGGCCGAAGTCGCTAACCATTTATGGTCAGCTAAAAATACGTTTCTTTTTCATTGACTTCACTATCAATCATACCCTAGTTCAAATCCATATATGTTTATAATAAATACGTGATTCACCAATTAATCCTTGCACAACCAGAAAATACACACATTTTCCATTTCAAATGCGCAAATTAAAGACTTATCCTTACCTTGGTGAGTATTGGGTTGGGTTCTTGGTAACTGCACTAGTTCCACCGACACCGCCGCTAACTCTAGGATCTTTCCTCATTCCCACCATACAACACAATGTTAGTCATTTATTCCAAATATTTCATAAACAGCTTATATTGCATCATTTAACCATACAAGATATTCATCATATTTTCAATGTTGCTAAACTACTTTCATCATAAGTTTACAACCTCTAAAACATACATATTCATCTCATATTTCATTATTAGAAAGTAAACTCATCTCCTATCTCTAGCATTTTACCCATTTTCATTTTTAGGGTTTTGGGGTTTTCATGGATCAACTCACAAACCTTCTCATTTCTCGAAATACTAACTCTATATCAATAGTTTACAAGATAAAATCACATAAAACGAACCATAACTCAAAAGGGTGAGTTTCCATGGTTTCCCTCATGTTGAGAGGAGATCCAACATACCCCAAAACAAGTTTCAAAGGGAAGAAGAGAGTTATAATCAAGAGATCTACCTCTTCTCAAGCTTCTAAATGACTCACAAGCCTTCTTGCTCTTGAAAATGCTCCCTTCTCTCACTTCTCTTTAGGTTAACCCTCATAAATGTGTTTGGGGTCCCCTATTTAATGTTACAGCGTCGGGTTCTCGCTTAAGCGAGCCCTTTCTCGCTCAAGCGAGAAAATCCCGCCAATTTTAAAAACTCAGATCTGACCCTCTCGCTCAAGCGAGGGATTCTCGCTCAAGCGAGAATCTCACAGTGCCAACAGCCCCAAAATGATATTTCTCGCCCAGGCGAGACAATTCTCGCTCGGGCGAGAATCTTCCAGTATACTTCAGGATTTCACCCTCCCAGGTGAGCCTCTCCCGCCCAGGCGAGAATCTCTCGCTCAAGCGAGGATCTCAGGACTGATACTATAATTTTAAAGACTTAGAATTTAGGGTGTTACAATTTTCACATATTTTGATATTTAAACATTAAATGTTGATATGTGAGATTTAATGTTTATCATTTTAGAAAAAAGTAGTATTCTGCTAAATTTAAATGTTTATTTTAAATTCAAAGGATGAAGAGAAAAAACAATACACAAGAGATGGTTCAGTTGACTTTAAAGGAAGGCCTGCTCGTAAGCATAATACAGGCAATTGGAGAGCTTGCCCATTTATCCTAGGTAGTATTTTTCATTTCTCCTATATATCAAATAATGTATTTTGTTGTTATTGTTGATCACATTTTTATTCACATTGAATCTTAGGCAATGAGTGTTGCGAACGTTTGGCATACTTCGGTATTGCAGCAAATCTTGTTACCTATCTTACCCACAAACTACATCAAGGAAATGTGTATGCGGCAAGAAATGTAACAACCTGGCAAGGCACATGTTATCTTACACCTCTCATTGGAGCTATTTTTGCAGATGCTTATTGGGGACGATATTGGACAATAGCTGGTTTCTCCATAATTTATCTCATCGTAATTACAATCTTAAATCTATTCTAGTTGTCAAATAATTTTTCACACTCATCTCTCTCTTAATAACTTTTGGAAGAGTTCTGTTCAACTTCTTAGATGGATGAAACAAAATAAAAACTTGCATCATGCTATGGTTTCATTAGATATGTGGGTGCATTCCATACATATGCATAATACGGTGTA
The DNA here is from genome assembly GCA_009771035.1 of Lupinus albus. NCBI lineage: Eukaryota > Viridiplantae > Streptophyta > Magnoliopsida > Fabales > Fabaceae > Lupinus > Lupinus albus. The sequence continues at coordinate 7,170,657 of CM020011.1, forward strand.
ATTTATAATGGTAATAAGATCTTAATGGATCATTTTTAGGTATCTTTGAACTATTTTAGATAAGTCTTCCTAAATAATTAGAAAACGGTAAAGGGCTAAGAGAGCCCCCAATACATGAAACTCTCATCTAGTTCGGTTTGGAGAGGGTAGATGCATGCAGCCTTACTATCCCCAATAAAAAAGCTGTTTCCAAGAAAATAAGGTAAAAGGTATAATTGAAAATCAAATGACTAGTTTTAAGCGTATCAAAATTTTCTCTCATGCTTCTATTATATTTCTTACCATCGAAGCAAGAAAGTCAAAAATATTTATTTATTAATAAAAGACAATTAAGAATTCCATTTATTCACTAAATATAGTTATCAAATTCAACCTCACTTTTGAAACTTATTGGCTTATTATTAGGAACAATCTCTGTATATATTAGCAATTTATTATTCTTCATCATTTTGTCTATTCTTTGCTTCTATATGCACTCTTCAATTGTCTTTACATTCAATCTTCGATATGGTTGTTTCATTCAGGGAATGTGTACTTTGACTCTTTCTGCATCTTTTCCTGCGTTAAAGCCTATTGAGTGTTTGAGTTCTATATGCCCTCCAGCTACTCCTCCACAATATGTTGTGTTCTTTATTGGTCTCTACCTAGTTGCACTTGGAACAGGTGGACTAAAATCATGCGTGCCATCTTTTGGGGCAGATCAGTTTGATGACACTGATTCCCAGGAAAGAATTAAGAAGGGATCCTTTTTCAATTGGTTTTATTTTACTCTCGGCATAGGAGCCCTTGTATCTAGCAGTTTTGTTGTGTGGATTCAAGAAAATGCAGGTTGGAGTCTTGGATTTGGTATTCCTACTTTATTTATGGGACTAGCTATTGGAAGCTTCTTTTTAGGTACACCCCTATACAGGTTTCAAAAACCTGGTGGAAGCCCTATTACAAGAATATGTCAGGTTGTAGTTGCATCTGTTCGGAAAAGGGATTTAGTTGTCCCTGAGGATAGTAGTCTTCTGTATGAGACACTAGACAACAGCTCTGTGATAGAAGGAAGTCGGAAACTGAAACATACTGATGAACTAAGGTAAATTAAATATCTTTTTTTTCTTAATAAAAAAGACCAATGTCTTCTTTATTTCGAATATGCTGCTTTAGTGTTAATAGCTTTATGTGATAATTTGTAAAAAGGATATGTTATCATACGTGTTAAAGGTTTTTTAATATTATTGGTAAAATGCAATTTGTCTTCCCACCCTATTCAATATTGATTGTGTTAATTGTCATAGTCTTAAATAAGTTGACAATAAATATAAATATATATATATATATATATATATATATATATATGCCTCATGGGTTATTTAACTTATGGAATCCTCCTGTTTGGTAGCTTTTATTGTTGAGTGAGTTAGACTCAATTATTCTAACATATTTTTTATATCTTAGCTAGATTATTATGACTCATTTTAGTGTAGGTAAGACCTGATAGGATATATTTTGTGATTAAAATTATTTTTGAATTTAATGCAACGTAACCTATATGTAATTCGTGATGATTGTGTTATGGTATGACGCAGCCACATCATTATGATTTAGTATCATACCGCTATTGGGATGTGATGTGATTATAGCGGTTTACTGTATAAAATCGCATTATATGAATTATTGCTAGGGATTTTATTTACTTCTTTATAATTGCTCTTTGATGTTGGAAAAGGTTCAGCCTTGGATCACCTTGGGTGATTACCTAAAAATGGATTTCAGCGTTCAAGTCAGTGTATGCTTTAGAGATAGAAAGTAGAGTGGGACTAAGTGTATCTTCTTTATTTTCGGCTTCTTATATTTATAGGGAGAATGAGGATCACATGCCCCATTTTGGTGTCCAAAATGTATCCTAATCCAATTAAAAATTGTCACCTAGTTGAAAAGAAAATTAAAAAACAGAAAATAATTTTTTTTACATGACTTGGTGTAACGTGATTGATTTGAGACATTAAGACAATGATGTTTCGGGACAAGTGATCCTTGTTCCTGTAGGGAGGTGGAGTGGTATGTAATTCAAGATATATTCGTTCATCATTACGGGTAGCATGCTTCCTCTGACTAACATCGTTGTAAATTTGGTCTACCTCTACCGTATAGACAATGTGAATATGTACTTCTTAGGCGGCACAACCTGACATTTAGCATATACGAAGCTTTCCCTGTGTTGTAGGTACTAACACAGCCCTATCGTGTTGGCTTTGAGTCATGTTACACATGAACATTTAAGAAGCCTGATTTACTTAAGCATATGTAGATGATTTTTAGGATGCTATCATGCTAGGATTAAGTTCTGCAGTTGAAATTACTGTCAGGTATGATTCACCACATTATTGCTACTATTTTGTTAAAATAAACATAAGGGAAGAAGATAGCTTTTTAAGGCATTTAAATTATTAAAGCTTATTGTATTAAATGGTTTTATGTATTGTAGGGAAAATAAAGTGGTAGGTTATGTGAGAAACAATGGTGGTTTTGATATCTAGTTATGTGTAGGAGAAATATTTTCTTCTTTTCTTCCCAATTTTCTCCTAAATTTTTGTGGCAATCTAAGATTTGATTTTACAATTAAAGCCTTTTCCTTTTTTTTTTGTAATATATTGTTTCTTCGACAGTTTGGTAGGATGCATTGCTTTTGATCAGTCTTGCTTTAGATAGTCTTTTAGTGAGTTGTGAAGTCCTACCGTAAAATTTTATTAGTATCTATCCTAATAATGATCTATTATGTAATTGATAGTGGCTAAAGTATTTTACCTGCAACACAAGATTTATTACTTGTTTTATTATATTTCAGTTGTTAACAGGTTTTTTTGTTCTCTAAAACTTCATTTCTTTAAATTGAATGAAGGTGTCTTGATAGAGCTGCTGTACTGTCTGATGCTGAGAGTAAACACAATGATTATTCTAATCGGTGGAGACTTTGCACTGTGACACAAGTGGAAGAATTAAAAATTTTGATCCGCATGTTTCCAATTTGGGCTACTGGAATCATTTTTTCCGCTGTTTATGTCCAGACGACTTCCTTGTTTGTGGTACAAGGAAGGATGATGAATACAAGTATTGGTTCCTTTCGCATTCCTCCAGCATCCCTCATAAGTTTTAATGTGATTAGTATAATTTTTTGGGTCCCTGTCTATGACAGGATAATTATTCCAATTGCAAGGAGAATTACAGGCAAGGAAAGAGGCTTTTCAGAGTTGCAAAGAATGGGAATCGGTCTTTTTATTTCAGTTATGTCCATTTCAGTAGCTGCTATTGTGGAGATAACACGTCTAAACCTTGCAAAGAAGCTTGACCTAGTTCATAAACCTGTTGCGGTACCTCTTAATATATTATGGCAAGTCCCTCAGAATTTCTTAATGGGTGCAGCAGAGGTTTTCACAATCGTCGGACAGCTCGAATTCTTCTACGATCAATCTCCAGATGCTATGCGGAGTTTATGTAGTGCACTCTTATATCTATCTACTTCATTGGGGAATTACTTGAGCTCTGCCATTGTTACTTTAGTAACTTACATAACTACACAAGGTGGAAAGCCTGGATGGATTCCCAATAACTTGAATGAAGGTCGACTCGATAAATTTTTTTGGCTTATAACTGGGCTTAACGTCTTAAATATGTTGGTCTACATAGTAGCTGCCAAAAGGTACAAAAATAAAACGTCTTTATAAGATTTTAAAGGCATTTTATTTAGAGTGGAAGCATATTCTCATATTTAAACTTTTTTTATTATCTATATATGATTCCCTTTTGAAAGAGTTACACTATGCATTGTTAATTTCCTTTTTTTTCAAATATGTTGAAAGGTCTCTAACATAAACCATTGAATACAATTATTGACGAACTGCATTTGTGGTGAAGAATTGTTCACTTATTTACTCGGTTAGAAAACTTTTTTGTAGTTACTATCGTTTCTCTTTTTGAAAGAATTATGCAAGAACTAATTTTTTTAAAACCCTCTAGTACTGAAATGTAAGAATCATATATATTTGTATAATTTTTAATTATTTAATTTAAAAATAAACTAAAATCTAGATTTTTAAAATTTTATTCATAGAAAACTTAGCCAGCCACAAATATCAGTGACATGTTTCATCTCCATACCTTTGTTTGAGTTTTGGACCATTCAAGTGTAGAATATTTTCAGAACATTTCTCCACCAAAAAGTTGGAATGTGAATATTAATTTTTGAGAAATTATTAGTAGACAAATTTTAATCTAAATTTCATTATTTTTCTTTTCAAAACCATAATCTTAACTTCAAACAGTAGAATTAAAATTAAATTAAGAATTTGGAATTCTTTGTACACCATGGAATTATTCTTGAACCAATTCCAATTTTGATAAAGTTTGAATTAAAATTAAAGTTGTAAGTTATAATTCCAATTCAATGCACCTTAAGATTTTATTTAGTTGTTTAGGTATATTTTAAGTTAATTAGGCTAGAATCAGAATTGGGGTTGGAAGTTATACTGATAAAGATTTGTCATCTTTTATTATATTTAGTTAACATATAATATTTCTCTTCTTTGTCTAAATTTCACTTTGTAACTTTTATATTCCTTTTTTTCTTTTTCTTTTTTATGCTTATAACATCTTCTCCTATCTAATAAAATTCTTTTGCTGATAAAAAAAAGTTAACATACAATATTTAGTATGACACCATTCATTTCATATATTGAAACATTGATATTCTTATAAGAATCTAACTTTTTCACCTAAATCTAAGAATTAAATTTCTCTTATGCTCATATTATTTGATTCCATGGAGTCCATTTGCATGGCTGTTTTGACACATTTCCTATCGTCCAAGGAAGACATTGGATATTCCTATCTATCATTTGAGGATGGATAGAGAATTAAAAAATGTTTATCATTAATGAATGGTCTAACTAATTGTAAAATAAGACCATGCTCTCAATATCACACCATGAGCAACCCAAAATGCCCTAAGCCAGCAGAAATGCTTGCAAGTTAATTAGCCAATGCATGGACTCCACTAAGTGTTTAATAATACCCAATATACTACTAGTCGTTTAGATCCAAAAATATAAATCAGACTAACTGAGTCAAAATTTCTTCCTACCAAACAATATGGTTCAAGATCCGACTACTAGCCATTTTGGTCAAAATATCCAACCAAAAAGTCGAAGATCCGACCATTACCTAATCAATAATGTCCATTAGCCATCATAGATCACTCATTCAAGGATAACCTTAAATCTAAAAAGTAGATGGACATTGGGAAGATGACCCCTATATGGTCACTTCAAAAACATGAATTGGGCATATTTTTATAAATAAAATATTTGTACCTAATTAGATATTTTTGAAAATAATAATTTTATTGAAAAATGAATTGTTTAAATGTTGTCTAACCAATTTTATCTTCTAGTCATAATCAATGAACAATTAATTGTCCATGGTTTAAATTTGAATTTTAATTGATGGTTTCGTTTTTTATTAAAATAATTAATTGTCATTTTAGTTTTTGTTAAAATAGTTAAATGGCAGTTTTTTTATTCAAATTCAAATTTTAATTTAGTGGTTATAAAAAAGTGTAAATGATGGACGTAGAAGTAGGAGAATAGACAAACAAAAATAAAGAAAAAATACTCTAGAAAATTAAGAAAACTAGAATATAAGGAGAAGAAATACACCCCAAAGATGTAACTTGGAAGTGTGTGCCATCGTTTTTAGTGCCAATCACAACACAATAAATATGAAATAATTGGTTGTTCCAACATTAGCTGATTGTAGCTGTTGTATCGGTAGTTCGCAACAATGACACGTGATAATCTTTATTGGTTGAGTCACAACCAGGTCGCTCTCTTTAAGACGTTTCATGGTACTACCTAGATTGTGCAAGAAAACTATCAACCACACCGTCACCAGGATTAAACAGCCCAACTCTCTGTTTTTCGATTTCTTACTGCACTTGTAAAAATCGTTCTCAAATACACCTACAATATGGATTCCAGTGCCAATTCCAAAATACCCACAATATGGTTTCCCGTACCAATTCCAAAATACCCACAATATGGCTTCCCGTACCAATTATATTCCCACAAACTGACTACCAGTGTCAATATTCTGAATTTTCCACATATGGCTGCATGTGCCAATTCTTAGTGCCACGAAAAGAAAGGGAGAGAAAGGAGGCTGAGATTGCGTCGGTGTAACACCCCAAATTTTAATCTTTAAAAATATAGTATCAGTCCTGGAAGCCTCGCTTGATCGAGAGATTCTCGCCTGATCCAAAAATGGCAATTTTGGGCTGTTGACACAGTGTAATCGATTACACTCTGCTGGTAATCGATTACACTCTGCTGGAAATCGATTACACACTGCTGGTAATCGATTACATCGTATTAAAAGCATCAGATATGTGCATCAGACACAGTATAATCGATTACACATTTCTGGTAATCGATTACACATTTCTGGTAATCGATTACACATTGCTGGTAATCGATTACACATTGCTGGTAATCGATTACACATTGCTGGTAATCGATTACTCATTTCTGGTAATCGATTACACATTGCTGGTAATCGATTACATCGTATTAAAAGCATCAGATATGTGCATCTGACACAGTGTAATCGATTACACACTCCTGGTAATCGATTACATCGTATTAAAAACATCAGATATGCGCATTTTTCACGTTGTAATCGATTACACCATGTTGGTAATCGATTACAACCCGACGACACCTCTTTAAAACAGAAACCCAAACACATTTTAGGATGAGAACTTCGAAGAGAAGAGAGAGAGGAGAGCTTTTCAAGAGCAAGGAGCCTTAGGACTCATCTTAGAGCTTGAGAAGAGGTAAACCTCTTGTTCCTAACTCTTCTTCTTCCTCTCTAACTTGTTTTGGGTATGTTGGATTTATTTTCAAAACATGAGAAACCATGGAAACTCATCCTTTAGAGTTATGGTTCGTTTTATGTTGTTTTTATCTTGTAAACTCTTGGTTTAGAGATAGTATCTTAAGAATGGAAAGGGTTGTGGGTTGATTCATGAAAACCCCAAAAAAACCTAAAAGTGAAAATGTGGTAAAAGGAGAGAATGAGTAAAATGTTAGAGGTAGAAGATGAGTCTACCCCCAAATATTGAAATATGAGATGTTATGCATGTTTTAGATGGTTGAATATGGATGATGAATATTTTGTATGATTGAATGATGCAAAATAAGTTGTTTATGTAATATTTGGAATAAATAACTAACATTTTGTTATGTGGTGGGATGAAGAGAGAGATCCTAAGGTTGGAGGTGGTGTCGGTAGAATTCGAGAAGTTGCCAAGAACCGAACCCCAATACTCACCAAGGTAAGGATAAGTCTTTAATTGTGCATTTGGAATAGAAAATGTAAGTATTTTCTGGTTATGCAATGATTGAGTTGTGAATTACGTATTTAGTATAAACATATATGGGTGTGTTTATACTAAAGTAGGCGTAGATTTACGGAAGATGGAAAACGTGTGTATTTCTGATCATGTAATAATTATATTGTGAATCACGTGTTTAGTATAAATATATATGGATGTGTTTATACTAAAGATGGCGTGGATTTACAGGCAATGGTTGATAGTGAAATCAATGAAAAGGAAACGTATTTTTAGCCGACCATAAATGGTTAGCGACTTTGGCTCAAGTTATGTAGCAACACTTTGGCTCAAGTTATGTAGAAATGCTTTGGCTCAAGCTATGTAGCAACACTTTGGCTCAAGCTATGTAGCAATACTTTGGCTCAAGTTATGAAGCAATACTTTGGCTCAAGTTATGAAGCAATACTTTGGCTCAAGTTATGAAGCAATACTTTGGCTCAAGTTATGAAGCAATACTTTGGCTCAAGTTATGAAGCAATACTTTGGCTCAAGTTATGTAGCAACACTTTGGCTCAAGTTATGAAGCAATACTTTGGCTCAAGTTATGTAGCAATGCTTTGGCTCAAGCTATGTAGCAACACTTTGGCTCAAGTTATGTAGCAATGCTTTGGCTCAAGCTATGTAGCAACACTTTGGCTCAGGTTATAAAGCAATACTTTGGCTCAAGTTATGTAGCAATGCTTTGGCTCAAGCTATGTAGCAACACTTTGGCTCAAGTTATGAAGCAATACTTTGGCTCAAGTTATGTAGCAATGCTTTGGCTCAAGCTATGTAGCAATACTTTGGCTCAAGTTATGTAGCAATGCTTTGGCTCAAGCTATGTAGCAATACTTTGGCTCAAGTTATGTAGCAACGCTTTGGCTCAAGCTATGTAGCAAAACTTTGGCTCAAGTAATGTAGCACAAAATGAATTTATAAAACAAATGGTTTATTAACTCCTTTTTCTAATGTGGATTATCTTATAATGACGTTTATTGAATTAATGACTTACTCCTTTGTGTGTTTTGTACTTTTGTCATTGATAATCCCATTGCAGGTAAATAGACGAATGAAGTATGCCAGGTCGGAAGCTTTAGGAGCTTTAGACTTTGGATTCACTATTTATGTTTTTCGTATTCTAAATGATTACCTGCGGATTTAAATGATTGTAATCATGACTAACCATTATTTGGATATTTGTAACCATGCGTAATGTTATTTTGGAGGATCAGAACCTTTGAGGTCTTAGTACTCATAGGGAATGATATGAATGAATTATGTTTTTCTACAAGATTAATTGTATGATAATATAATAGGTTATAAGATTAGTTCCAGGAATGATTCATGAGAAGTTCTAGGTAAAATGTTTATGTATGTGGTTATTGATTCATGGATTGAGTGTGAGGAGGGGAAATAAGATTTTGAAGTAAGGATATTAAAATGGTAATGTGAGTTATGAGTGATTGAATGGAATTGAATTAAAATGAGAAAAATTTTCAAGGGTAGAATTTGGGTGCTTACAATATGGTATCAGAGCATAGTTAATTCTGCGACCTAGGGCATGGCCTTACTTGCTTCTCTGTAACATGTTTAAAAATTTGACTAGTTGAGATTGTGTGTATTGAATGTTTAAAGCATGTGGCTTTGGTATGATGACATGCGACTTGTTATGAGACTATGTGATTTCCTGACTTGAGTGAATTAAAATTAGCTTACTGACTAGTGTAACAAGTGCGGTAGACTTCACTATGGAAGTACGTGCCCGGGAAAAGGGAATGGATGTTTCCACTGCAAGGAGTTTGGGCATATTAAAAGGTATTGTCCCAAGCTGGATCGGAGACCTAATGTCATGCATGCTGGGGAGGCAAGGGATCACGGCTAAACTCCCCATCCTGGTGCAACAAGTGTAATCGAAAACATGATGGAGGATCGTGTTTTGGAACCACAAATCGCTGTTCTCGTTGCAAGGAGACCGGACATGTCAAGAGGTATTGTCCTATGTCACGGCAGAGTATGAATGCCATGGAGACTGGACGACCTCAATCTATCGGCAGAATGGTTACCATGTATGGTGCAGGGACATTAGGTGTCGATGATCCGGCGAGAGGTAAATTGCATGGTGACAGGTATTCCTTGTTTAGTGTTGTTGAATTCGGGAGCGACACACTCCCTGATATATGTGTTAAATGTGAAAAACTGGCTGAGATTGCAAACTGAGTCAGTACTTCCGACTTGGTCGTGACCACCCAATCTATGTGCTGGTGGTGGTGTCGACGTTTATGTTCTAGTGTCCGATTGTGGTAAATGGTGTGATATTTACCGTAGATTCAGTCTGCTTGTCGTTATCCCAGTTAGATATAATTTTGGGGATGGACTAATTGTCAGCAAATCATGTTGTGATTGAATAGTGCTGACAAGGTTGTGGCGGTTAGGGATCTGTGCGAGATCTCTGACCAGGCTAGTGGTTTGGTGCCAGTGTCGGCTAAGAGAGTCAGGACCCTCCTTCGAAAAAGGGATCGGTATTCATTCAGTAAATGTCACAAGAGGGTATTTAAGAACTCGTTAGTATTTCGAGATGTTAAGATTTGAAAGAACTATTTATTTTGTCTTGGAAAGTGGACTTTCGTCTATGAATGATTGACTTTTATAATAAGTATACTGACAAGAAAAATGTTTAAGTCGGGGATACTTGTTTTCTCTTATGAGTTGTTAAAGGATAATTCCCTTTGTTGGCCTTAGTGTGTATGCGCACGCTAAAAGGTGAAACTCATATTTCGAAAATGAAATAGAGGTTGGATAAATTACCTAAAGGTCCTTGCGACTAATGTGTTTACATGGATGTTGACTAATCAGATGTGTTATCATTTTGAGGTGACCTATGGTTGGTACCCCAAAATCGATTAAGTATGAAAAAGTTATTTTTGATTCTTGTGTATGAAGCTTCTGGTCTATGAAATTTATTTTTTTGTTAAAGTTGAGTACCCGCCGTAACAAATGTATATTGATATTGAACACCAAGCTATGTGCGGGGATGTTGAACCTCAAAAAAAAAAAAAAAACTTATTTTGGATCGGGAGTGTCTCAATGTACGGTTGAGGTAAATGGTAGAACCTTTACTATAGTGTTGATATGCGCAATGATGTCCCAGTTGGATTTAATCCTGGAAATGGGCTAGCGATCAGCAAATTGTGTTATGTTTAACTGTGTGTACTTGTTGAGGTGAAGAATTAAGATCTAGTTGCATTGATATGTATATGGGTGCAAAAGGGTAAGACTTATAATGATAGTCGAGAAAAGAGGCTAGTTAAGTTACTTACCCCGCCAATGTGATGAATGCAATGGAATAGACGTGAAACTTTTGGTCTCGAATGACCAGTTCTTTTGCGGTAGGTCATTGGCAACACATGAAAAGAGTGGTGGTGATCCGAAATTGTCTGCGTTGAATGTGTACCGGCAAAAGTTGTTGTTGTTTCGTGAACGTCAGTAATTGCGGTGTATGGGTGTGGTGTAACCATAGGAGAGAAGAAGTTTTGGGTTGTGTTGAAATGAGCGTGCGAACCTTGTTTCACGACGTGGTTGCCATTAGTCGTGGATTCAAACCGCTTTCGAGAATCATTTTTGGGAAAACTTAGCTTGTGCCTAAGTAATGATTTAGTATCATGTTGGAGAATTCCGAAATTTTAGCAACCATATCGGAATAAGTATGAGGTTGTTAAATGTGAGTGGGTTAATAAGTTTATATTTATTAACGGAATTGGGGTGACCAAACCAAACGCAAGTTGTAGGTTAGAGTGTTGGTCGACTTGTGCTTGCCGATTGGTAACAGAATACCTAGTTTTGGTGTGAATCAATGGTTTTATGGTTTCAGTGGAGGCTAGAAATCGGTAATTTCTTTAGACGATAAGATTTGATGGTAGAAATATTTTATGTAATTAGACAATTACTGAATAGTTTGATTGTGTACAATGGATGAGACAATAAGAATTCTATTGTGTAAGTATTTTGTGGATCTAGTAAAATGAAATTGTGCTAGAGTCTCGAGTGGAGATGAGACTAGCTAGTGTATGATGGATGTTAAAAGATGCATTTAGATAGATATGGGATCAGGAGTTCCCCATTCGCTGAAGTTCGAGAGTGTTATCGGGATTCTTAACGTATGTTAGGATTGATAGATGGATAGGTGTTAGAGATCTATGGTTCTTGATGGATATAAGAAAAAAAAATCTTTAGTCTGAATTATGGATTAGTTCCCATGGCACTCGAGTTATTAAAGGCTGAGATCTTAACATTTGGACATTGAGGAGTTAGTTCATGAATTGGTTTGGTGATATCATGATTTAGTGGTGTATGCCCTTAGTGACTGATTAAGTAATCTTAATGGATTAGAGAATCGAATTATGATTTTGGTTGAATATTCTTGTGCCTAAGGTCTAGGTGATGATTTTATTTTCCGAGGTATGTTTAATTTTCGGGGACGAAAATTCTTATAAGAGGGGGAGGATTGTAACACCCCAAATTTTAATCTTTAAAAATATAGTATCAGTCCTGGAAGCCTCGCTTGATCGAGAGATTCTCGCCTGATCGAAAAATGGCAATTTTGGGCTGTTGACACAGTGTAATCGATTACACTCTGCTGGTAATCGATTACACTCTGCTGGTAATCGATTACACACTGCTGGTAATCGATTACATCGTATTAAAAGCATCAGATATGTGCTTCAGACACAGTGTAATCGATTACACATTGCTGGTAATCGATTACACATTTATGGTAATCGATTACACATTGCTGGTAATCGATTACACATTGCTAGTAATCGATTACACATTTCTGGTAATCGATTACACATTGCTGGTAATCGATTACACATTTCTGGTAATCGATTACACATTGCTGGTAATCGATTACATCGTATTAAAAGCATCAGATATGTGCATCTGTCACAGTGTAATCGATTACACACTCCTGGTAATCGATTACATCGTATTAAAAACATCAGATATGCGCATTTTTCACGTTGTAATCGATTACACCATGTTGGTAATCGATTACAACCCGACGACACCTCTTTAAAACAGAAACCCAAACACATTTTAGGATGAGAACTTCGAAGAGAAGAGAGAGAGGAGAGCTTTTCAAGAGTAAGGAGCCTTAGGACTCATCTTAGAGCTTGAGAAGAGGTAAACCTCTTGTTCCTAACTCTTCTTCTTCCTCTCTAACTTGTTTTGGGTATGTTGGATTTATTTTCAAAACATGAGAAACCATGGAAACTCATCCTTTAGAGTTATGGTTCGTTTTATGTTGTTTTTATCTTGTAAACTCTTGGTTTAGAGATAGTATCTTAAGAATGGAAAGGGTTGTGGGTTGATTCATGAAAACCCCAAAAAAACCTAAAAGTGAAAATGTGGTAAAAGGAGAGAATGAGTAAAATGTTAGAGGTAGAAGATGAGTCTACCCCCAAATATTGAAATATGAGATGTTATGCATGTTTTAGATGGTTGAATATGGATGATGAATATTTTGTATGATTGAATGATGCAAAATAAGTTGTTTATGTAATATTTGGAATAAATAACTAACATTGTGTTATGTGGTGGGATGAAGAGAGAGATCCTAAGGTTGGAGGTGGTGTCGGTAGAATTCGAGAAGTTGCCAAGAACCGAACCCCAATACTCACCAAGGTAAGGATAAGTCTTTAATTGTGCATTTGGAATAGAAAATGTAAGTATTTTCTGGTTATGCAATGATTGAGTTGTGAATTACGCATTTAGTATAAACATATATGGGTGTGTTTATACTAAAGTAGGCGTAGATTTACGGAAGATGGAAAACGTGTGTATTTCTGATCATGCAATAATTATATTGTGAATCACGTGTTTAGTATAAACATATATGGATGTGTTTATACTAAAGATGGCGTGGATTTACAGGCAATGGTTGATAGTGAAATCAATGAAAAGGAAACGTACTTTTAGCCGACCATAAATGGTTAGCGACTTTGGCTCAAGTTATGTAGCAACACTTTGGCTCAAGTTATGTAGCAATGCTTTGGCTCAAGCTATGTAGCAACACTTTGGCTCAAGTTATGTAGCAATACTTTGGCTCAAGTTATGAAGCAATACTTTGGCTCAAGTTATGAAGCAATACTTTGGCTCAAGTTATGAAGCAATACTTCGGCTCAAGTTATGAAGAAATACTTTGGCTCAAGTTATGAAGCAATACTTTGGCTCAAGTTATGAAGCAATACTTTGGCTCAAGTTATGTAGCAACACTTTGGCTCAAGTTATGAAGCAATACTTTGGCTCAAGTTATGTAGCAATGCTTTGGCTCAAGCTATGTAGCAACACTTTGGCTCAAGTTATGTAGCAATGCTTTGGCTCAAGCTATGTAGCAACACTTTGGCTCATGTTATGAAGCAATACTTTGGCTCAAGCTATGTAGCAACACTTTGGCTCAAGTTATGAAGCAATACTTTGGCTCAAGTTATGTAGCAATGCTTTGGCTCAAGCTATGTAGCAATACTTTGGCTCAAGTTGTGTAGCAATGCTTTGGCTCAAGCTATGTAGCAATACTTTGGCTCAAGTTATGTAGCAACGCTTTGGCTCAAGCTATGTAGCAAACTTTGGCTCAAGTAATGTAGCACAAAATGAATTTATAAAACAAATGGTTTATTAACTCCTTTTTCTAATGTGGATTATCTTATAATGACGTTTATTGAATTAATGACTTACTCCTTTGTGTGTTTTGTACTTTTGTCATTGATAATCCCATTGCAGGTAAATAGACGAATGAAGTATGCCAGGTCGGAAGCTTTAGGAGATTTAGACTTTGGATTCACTATTTATGTTTTTCGTATTCTAAATGATTACCTGCGGATTTAAATGATTGTAATCATGACTAACCATTATTTGGATATTTGTAACCATGCGTAATGTTATTTTGGAGGATCAGAACCTTTGAGGTCTTAGTACTCATAGGGAATGATATGAATGAATTATGTTTTTCTACAAGATTAATTGTATGATAATATAATAGGTTATAAGATTAGTTCCAGGAATGATTCATGAGAAGTTCTAGGTAAAATGTTTATGTATGTGGTTATTGATTCATGGATTGAGTGTGAGGAGGGGAAATAAGATTTTGAAGTAAGGATATTAAAATGGTAATGTGAGTTATGAGTGATTGAATGGAATTGAATTAAAATGAGAAAAATTTTCAAGGGTAGAATTTAGGTGCTTACAGTCGGCATAAATATGGAGGGAGAAAGAGAAGAACAAGTAAGTTCGTACTTGCTCTTGGTGCCAAAAAATAATGAAGGGGGAGGGCTCTATTTATATCTTGAGGCCTCCAACCGATCCTTCATATGACGACACCAAATAGAGATCATATGATCTCATCTACGGCCTTGAGGAGTCAGGAATGGATTCTCCTCCATATATACCAGGTCAAGTGCGTTTGTGGAAAGACTTCCAAAGGCTTCCACTCAACTCCCTTCAACCGTGTGGTGAGTCATACTTGACTTGGTCACACGAGTCCAAAGCCAAAGGCAAGACCCATTGGCCAAATAAAAAATAAAATAAATATTTAATTTCAAAAAAAATAATGTTGGGCCCAAGCCCGAACCGAACACGAATCGAGCCAACCGGACGGCGGCGGAGGAGGTGGTGGTGGTGCGCGCGTGTGTGTGGCGGGGGGGGGGGGGGGTTGATTGTGTGTGTCCTCACCCACTCACAAAACCCATGTACCCCTTGGGGTACACCCCAAAGGTAGGACTTAAGGCTTATAAAGCTTTTCACCTTCCTTCCTCCAACCAATGTGGGACTTGGAGAGTTTTTTGAAATTCACACTCCAAGTTTCCTCATTAATGGCCATTTTAATATGCTCTAATGCATCTTGAAAACCAACAACTCTCAACAATCCCCCACTTGATATTTTAAAAAACGATTTTCGGGAATTTTTGTGGTCTCAATAAGATTGTGCATAAAAAAGGTGTTGTTCGACTTCAACCTTTGCATAGTGAGTAAGATCAAGATTTTACTAGAGTGACTCGTAGTCTTGAACTCTACCTCTGACATCTAACCACACACAACCGTTTCAATGGTGTATTCAATAAAGTTTGTGCGTTAAAGGCCATACACGTCTATCCCAGTTTAGTGAACGCTCTAGAAATATATGCCCCTAAATTTCATAGAAAGCGGCCCCCACTTTCACATTCACATAGGTGAGTCTATCAAGAGTACTCCTGTAGTTTAGGTACTCTACTCCAATCGGAGTATAGATCTCATTAAGAGTTTAACTCATCCTTACATATACTTTAGGAATCATTCTTCTCATAGTTTCATCGCATGTTCATTCTCATATCACTTCACGACTTGTTATAACCCATTGAACCTATTTTTTGGGATCTCCAATCAGTTAAGTTAGGTTACCATCGTGAGTGATCTTCATTCTAAGGGCAATAGTCCCAGAAGCTTAGAAGTATTATGGACTTTCTCTCTAGCTAGTACTGTAAGGACCCGATTTTCAAAACTCGAAAATTCTCTTTTAAAATCCTTATTCGTGAAAGTGAAGTGATTACTTTTGAAAGACATTACTCGAACAGTTTGGAAACTTGAGTGAATACGTTTATAAATCTACAAGGCGGAAATATTCCAAACACCCTTCATTTCAATAGCATGTCATTACACTTCCGTTCAAATACATCATTTATACAATTACACTTTCTCAAAAATTACCTTGAATACAAACATTAGATCCACTTCATTATACACTTACAAGAAAGTTGTTTATACATGAATTTCACTAGCATGTTCTTCATATTACAAATATTTATCATATAACATATCAATTACATATTATCCACTACTCCATCATGTACTCTTCTCCGCAAGCGTCCATTGCGCTACCTCCACAACCTGAACCCAAATATACAACACATACAAGGAAAGACAGAGAGAGTAAGAACCAACTACGGCGACCGTAGCGTAGATTTACATGGAGTAATAACATTAAAGTATTAAAAACCACACACATCTAACATCAATCATGATAAGCTTATATCAATCAACATATAATATCCATATTCACCCTATAGTACACATATATCCCATACTATATGTGTTCTATAGTGTGCATACTTATACATTACATATTATCCATATTCACCCTATAGTACACATACATCCCATACTATATGTGTTCTATAGTGTGCATATTTATTTATCACGTATTATCCATATTCACCCTATAGTACACATACATCCCATACTATATGTGTTCTATAGTGTGCATATCTTATTCGTCCAAATATACTCATTTCTCATCATTCATATTCACCCTATAGGATATATATCCCATAATATATATCCTATGGCATGCATATGATTTTCATTCCGAGTATACACTTTTCACATCCTTCACATTACATAGTAATTTACCCTTGATCTCGTTCCACAATTCTGCACCGCACAAATAATCCCCATACACATCGGGCAGGTCGAGTAAATCCCCATACCCCATCGGGCAGGTCGAGTTTCCACATTACACTCACATCCATGTCATACACAATCAACACAAGGCATCTCGTTATCTTATCACCATAGATAACATACAACATCTTCATTGTCAGAAACATACCTTTATCCATTTTAACACATTCACAGCTCATCACACATTCATTGTTACAACATACCCATACATGTTTATAACAATCAACTACTCACAACATACTCATTTTAATAAACATACTCATTCCATTTTAACACATTCACAACTCATCACACATTCATTGTTACAACACACCCATACATGTTTATAACAATCAACCACTTAAAACATACTCATTTATGCTTATGACCATAAATATCTCACACACCATCATTATCACACAACATAACCATATCATAAACAAACCACACATAACATATTCTTCATCATATCCACATTAACGTTAGAACCATCTTTAATGACGGTGTATTACCATAAATGAGCATATATTGTTTTATTCAAATAAACGGTTTTCCCCAAACATATATCTCCACTTTTATGGCTAATACATCCCCATTTAAGATAAAGACTCTCACATGAATCACAAACTCCCAAGAGAGTTTCTATCCGTTAATATGTTCCGATTCTTGAGGGAAATCGGAGATGACGACTCTAATGAAATACTCTAAGACCACAATGGTCTTATCCCTCACCTTAGGTTGCGTAAGCTCCGTTGCTCCACAAAAGAGCCACATCTCCCTTCATCTCCTCCAACCTCTATTGTTGCTTTTTCACCTCCAAGCTTTTCCAAATGTGTCACCATGAAGCAAGAGGAAAGTTTTGATGAGCTTTGAGGCTTAGTGGAGGGAAAAATGGTCCATTTGGGTGGAGCCACCGTTGGGAGAGAAAGGGGTAGAAATAAAATGAAGATTAGGGTTTCTAGATCCCCTTTTCACTTTTATAGCTCTGACGCTCTGGCCTAAGCGAGGGATTCTCGCTCAAGCGAGAATCTCACTGTCCCAACAGGCTTCCTCTCGCTCAAGCGAATAAGTGTAATAGATTACCATATGGTGTAATCGATTACATCAGTTAAAAATTGATGTAATCGATTACCAAACATGTTGTAATCGATTACAATGTGAAAAATGCACATATCTGATGATTTTAATATGTTGTAATCGATTACTAGTAGAGTGTAATCGATTACATCCTATAAAATACCCAGGTCTGATTAGTTTATCTGCATGTAATCGATTACCAGTATTGTGTAATCGATTACACTGTTTTAGAGTGCCCAAAATTGCCATTTCTCGCCCTAGCGAGACAACTCTCTCTCAAGCGAGACTTCCAGGACTGATACTATAATTTTGAAGACTCAAATTTAGGGTGTTATAAGTACTTTCGTCAAATGATCTGCTAAATTATTTTCGGTGCGTACATGATCCACTCTAACAGCTCCTGTAGAGAGGAACTCTCTAATGGTGATATGCTTACGACGTATTTGTCGTTTCTTACCGTTATAAAAATGACTCTCAATCTTTGCAATATCCGTGGTACTATCACAATGGATCAACACAGCTGGTATCGGTGTTTCCCATTGGAGAATCTCAGCTAGCAAGCTTCTTAGCCAGCTTGCTTCTTTACTAGTTGTTGCTAGTGTTATAATCTCAGCTTCCATAGTGGATTGAGCTAAAATCGTATGTTTCTTTGACTTCCAAGAAACAACCCCACCAACTATGCTAAATATATAGCCACTGGTTGCTTTGGAATTATCTGAAAGAGTGTTCCAATCAGCATCACTGTATCCTTCTAGGACAGCTGGAAACCTTCGGTAATGTAATCCAAGGTTTATAGTTTTCTTAAGGTATCTCATTACCCTTTCTATAGCGTGCCAATGCTCCATACTAGTTCTAGTGGTAAACCTGCATAATAGTCCCACAACATAGGCAATTTCGGGTCTAGTGCAATCAATGGCATATTGAAGGCTGCCAATGATGTTAGCATACTCTATTTGTCTTACACCTTCACCAGTGTTCTTAAAAAGTTTTACACTTGGGTCATATGGTGTGCTAGAAGGTTTACAATCAAAGTATTTATATTTCTTTAGGATCTTTTCTACATAATGTGATTGATCCAAAGAAATTCCTTCCTTTGACCTAGTAATTTTTATACCAAGGATGACACTTGCCTCTCCAAGGTCTTTCATATCAAAGTTGTTACACAACACTGATTTCACATTATTCACAACATGAATGTTGGAACCAAATATGAGTAGGTCGTCTACATAGAGACATATGATAGTGTAAATGTCATTTTCTGATTTGTAATAAATGCATGTGTCACTTTCATTCACCTTAAACCCATTCGATATAATTAAGTTTCAAACTTTTCATGCCACTGTTTATGTACTTACTTAAGACCATACAATGACTTATCTAACTTGCAGACCTTATTTTCTTGCCCATGGATTACAAAACCTTCAGGTTGTTGCATGTAGATTTCTTCTTCCAAATCACCATTTAAAAATGCGGTTTTAACATCCATTTGATGTACTACTAAATCATGTATCGCAGCGAGTGATATTAGTACTTTAATGGATGTTATTCTAGTAACAGGTGAAAATGTATCGAAGAAATATACATTCTCTCTTTGTCTGAAACCCTTGGCTACAGGGCGAGCCTTGTATTTATCCACTATGCCATCAGGTTTCAGTTTCTTTTTCAAAACCCACTTACAATCAATCAGTTTGCAGCCAAGTGGCAAGTCAGTCAAATGGCAAGTCTTGTTAGACTCTAGAGAATCCATCTCATCATTTATGGCCTCTTTCCATAAATCATTATCCAAGGAAGTCAAGGCTTCTTGGATAGTTGATGGATCCTCCTCCAAGGTATAAACCATATAACCAGGTTCATACTCTCTAGTAGTTCTTGCCTTTTTACTTCTTATAGGTTCTATTTCTAACCCATCATCACAATCCCTAATCACAGGTGTGTGACTAGTTGATGTGCTCCCACTATTCCTCAATTTAAAAGGGAATTTATTTTCGTTAAAGTCAGCATCAATTGACTCAATGATCACTTTAACGTTATGGTCATAAAACCTGTATGCCTTGCTGTTCATAAAATATCCAATGAATACACATTCATAGGATCTACTAGCGAGTTTAACTCTCTTGGGGTCTGGTATCCGAACATAAGCCAAACAATCCCAAGTTCTGAAATAAGACAAGTTTGGTTGTCTATTCTTAAAGAGCTCATATGTGGATATTTTGCTCTTAGCCTTGGGGACTCTATTCAGCACATAACAAACAATCAATAAAATTTCACCCCGCCAAGAGGGTGCTACACCAGAACTTAACATAATAGTTACTACTAATTCAGTTAATGTTCTATTCTTTCTTTCAGCTTTACCATTCATTTCTGGTGAATACAGTGTAACTGCTTCATGAATAATGCCTTTTAATTTATAAAAATCATTAAACATGCTAGAATCATACTCAATGCCTCTATCGCTCTTGAGTTTCTTTATTTTCTTATTAGATTGATTTTCAAATTTCAGTTACATAGACTTTAAACATGTCAAGTGCTTCATTTTTATTTTTCATGAGATATACAAAAGTGAAATCAGAGCAGTCATCTATAAATGTTATAAAATATCGTTTACCATTTTTTATTAACGTTCCATCTAATTCACATATATCGGAGTGTATCAAATCTAAAGGCTCAGATTCTCACACTATCGATTTATATGGTTTGTTTAGTTATTTTAGCTTGATTGCATGATTCACAATTTTCAAAATCAGTTTTAGATAACTTGGGAATTAATCCTAAGTTACTCAAATTTGAAATACACGTTTATTAATAGAAACTCACAAAGTCTAGAATTAGAAAAATCACACAACATGTAAATGGAATAAATTTTTTTATTAATAGAAACTTCAACATTTAACTTAAACATGCCATCAGTGGAGTACCCCTACCCTACAAATACCCCATTCTTAGTAAGAGTGTACAAGTCTGCCCCTATGGTTTGGGTAAAACCAGCCTTATTCAGAAGAAAACCTGAAACTAAATTTGTCCTCATCTATGGAGTGTGCATCACATCTTTGAGAATCAGAGTCCTCCCATATGCAAACTTCAGCTCCACATCACCAATTCCAACAACAATAGTGGTGTGAGAGTCTCCAAGCAACATTTCTTGTTATTAGCATTCGTGTATGTTTAAACATAGCACGATCGTAGCGGACATGACGGGATGCACCAGTATCTACCCACCACCCATCACTTCCTCCAATCATTGTGACCTGGCTTCCCACACTTGAAGCATATGAATGGTTTGCCAGAGTCATTCTTAGCAGGTGGTTTAGCATATTGGACCTTCTGGGGGTTCCAATTCTTGTTGCGACCGGTGTTCTTAGCCTTAGTCCCACTGCGGTTCTAATTCTAAAAGTTGTTGCCCGAAGGCTTTAGAACGACACCTGAGAACTTCTTTTTAGTGATTTTGTTTGATATAATCAACACTTCTTCTTTCTGATCTTGCTTACGAGTCTCTTCCTCAATGCGAAGACGAGTGATCAAATATTCCAAAAAGAATTCTTTGGTCTTGTGCCTCAGGACGTTTTTAAAGTCCTTCCAGCTAGGTGGCAGTTTGTCAATAATGACAACCACTTGAAATTGATCATCTAAGGGCATACCCTCTGTGATGATCTCATGAGCAATTCTCTGAATCTTGTGGGACTGAGACTCTACTGATTTATCATAAGTCATCTGTTACTTGAGGTAGCGACTAACAACATATTTCTTAGTCCCAACTTCCTCAGTATCATATTTCTTTTTGAGTGCATGCCAAACTAATTTGGCAGATTTATATGAGATTTAGTAATCATATTGATCATCAGACAACCCACTAAGAATGAAATGCTTACATAAATAGTCATTTTCATTCCACAGAGCTATATCAAAAGCTAGTTTTTCCCTTTCCACTTTCTCAGCTTCTTTAGGGACCACTAGGAGATCATCCTTCAAAACATGTACAACCTTTTTCACACTTAGAAAAAATTCCATCTTGGTTTTCAAACGTTTGAAGTTAGTCCCATCAAACCTAAAGGGTTTGCTTAGGTCGAAGCTGTTCGGACCAGTAATATTATTTACGAGTGCCATTGTAGTAGAAACGTCTTAAAATTGTTGTATCGGTAGCTCACAACAATGACACAAGATAATCTTTATTGGCTGAGTCACGACTAGGTCGCTCTCTTTAAGACGTTTCTTGGTAC
The DNA here is from genome assembly GCA_009771035.1 of Lupinus albus. NCBI lineage: Eukaryota > Viridiplantae > Streptophyta > Magnoliopsida > Fabales > Fabaceae > Lupinus > Lupinus albus. The sequence goes on from CM020011.1 coordinate 7,192,830, forward strand.
TGCCTAGATTGTGCAAACAGACTATCAACCATGCTATCACAGGCTCGCTTGGGCAGGAAAAGTGACATTTTGGACCTGTCGAGGCTGTAAGATCCTCGCCTGAGCGAGAGGATCCTCGCTTGAGCGAGAGATGCCTCGCCTGGGAGAGAGTTCCCTCGCTTGGGCGAGAGGGTCAGATCTGAGTTTTAAAAATGGGCAGAATTTTCTAGCTTGAACGAGATGGGCTCGCTTAAGCAAGAACCCGACGAGTTGCATTAAATGAGAAACCCCCAAACATATTTAGGGATAAGAATTGAAGAGCGGTGAGAGAAGAGAGTTTTTCCAAGGGCAAGGAGCTTTGATACTTATCTAGAAGCTTGAGAAGAGGTAAAACTCTTGATTCTAACTCTCTTCTTCCCTTTGAAAATTGTTTTGGGTATGTTGGATCTCTTCTCAAAATGTGAGAAACCATGGATACTCACCCTTTTGAGTTATGATTCATTTTATGTTATTTTTCTCTTTTAAACTCTTGGTTTAGAGTTAGTATTTCAAGAATGGAAAGGGTTTGTGGGTTGATTCATGAAAACCCCAAAACCCTAAAGTTAAAATGTGGTTAAAGAGGAAAATGGGTAAAATGCTAGAGGTAGAAGATGAGTATGCATTCTAATGTTGAAATAAGAGATGAATATGTATGTTTTAGATGGTTGTAAACTTATGATGAAAGTAGTTTAGAAACATTGAAAATATGATGAATATATTGTATGGTCAAATAATGCAATATAAGTTGTTTATGTGATATTCGGAATAAATGACTAACATTTGGTTATATGGTGGGAATGAGGAAAGATCCCAAAGTTGGAGGCGGTGTCGGTGGAACTTGCAAAGTTGCCAAGAACCAAACTCAACACTCACCAAGGTAAGGATAAGTCTTAACTTATGCATTGTGATAGAAAATGCGTGGATTTCCTGGTTGTGGATAATGAATCAAGTTTTGAACCACTTATTTATTATAAACATATATGAGTATGTTTGTAATAATGATGGCATGGATTTACTGCTTATGAATTGATGGAGTGTCAATGAAAAGAAAACTCGTTTTTACCCGACCATGATTGGTTAGCGACTTTGGCTTAAGTAATGTAGCAAACTTTTGCTCGAGTAATGTAGCAAATTTTGGCTAAAACGATGTAGCAAGATTTGGCTCAGGCGATGTAGCAAGCTTTGGCTCAGGCGATGTAGTAAGCTTTGGCTCAGGCGATGTAGCAAGCTTTGGCTCAGGCGATGTAGCAAGCTTTGGCTCAGGCGATGTAGCAAGCTTTGGCTCAAGCGATGTAGCAAGCTTTGGCTCAAGCGATGTAGCAAGCTTTGGCTCAAGCGATGTAGCAAGCTTTGGCTCAAGCGATGTAGCAAACTTTGGCTGAAGTTATGTAGCATGGTTTTCAAAAGTATAAACGATCAAAATGGTTTTAAGTATATTTGGCTTTAAATTGTTTACTTAACCTTTTTAAAATGTGGATTAACGTATATTGACATTTATTGAGTTAACGACTTATTCGTTTGTGTTTCTGTGTATGGTCAATGTTAATCCCATTGCTAGTAGGTGGAAGATGTAAGAATGTTTTTATTTTGGAGCTTAGAGACTTTTAGTTTTGAAGTCCTTATTTCCATTCTTTTGTAATCTAACTTATTGTATTCAGAACATGAATATTTGTAACTCTGGATATTCGTAGCTATGGGTATTTTGGAATCCCATAGCTAATTGTATGCGGTAGTTACCAGGATGCATGAATGAATTATGATTTTCTGCTAGGCGAAGGTGTATGTTATTTTTGGACTTATGAAATGTGTACGAGCAGGAAATAGGGATTTAATATAAGTTATTGGCATTTATATTTAAAAGTCGCAGGAAAATGTATAAAGGGCGAATAAAATAAGGAAAAAATTTCAAGGGTAGAATTTGGGTCCTTACAATATGGTATCAAAGCATAGTTAATCTTGCGGCCTAGGATATGGCCTTGCATGCTTCTTTGTGATCTTTATGTGCCAAAATTATGTGGTGCTTAATTGTGCTGATAAGACCGTGGTGTTCGCGAGTCCAGGTGATATTTCCAATGAGACTAGTTATATGAAGCCATTGTCGGCTAAGGATGTTAGGACTTCCTGTAAGAAGGGAGAAGCCGTGTTTTTGTTGTTGGCATCCATGGAGGGTATCGAGAAACACTAAGTTGAGGATATTCCGATAGTTCGTGAATTTACTGAGGTATTTCCTGGTGATATTCCTGAATTACCTCTAGTGAGAGAAGTTGAATTTTCTATTGATTTGGTACCTGGAGCGGGACCCATCTCTATAGCTCCTTATAGGATGGCACCGTTAGAACTGACTGAATTGAAAAAGCAGGTTGAAGACTTGTTGGCGAAGGAGTTTATTCGTCCTAGTGTCTCACCGTGGGGTGCACCAGTTTTTTTGGTCAAGAATAAAGATGAGAGTATGAGGTTGTGCACTGATTACAGACAGTTGAACAAAGTCACCATCAAGAATAAGTATCCCTTTCCTCGGATTGATGACTTGATGGATCAGTTGAGAGGAGCAGTAGTGTTCTCGAAAATTCACTTCAGTCGGGTTACCACCAACTTTGTGTGAAGTCAGAGGATATTCCTAAAACTACTTTTAGGACGAGGTATGGACATTTTGAGTATTTGGTCATGCCTTTTGGTGTAACGAATGCCCCACAATATTTAATGACTACATGAGTCGAATTTTTCATCCGTATTTGGATTCATTCGTAGTGGTATTTATTGATGACATTCTTGTTTACTCCAAAAGCCGAGAGGGACATGTAGAGCACCTGAGGATTGTTCTAGATCTCCTTATTAAGAATCGGTTGTATGCCAAATTGTCTAAATGCGATTTCTGGTTGGAATCGGTAAATTTTCTAGGACATGTAATATCCAAGGAAGGGGTAGCTGTAGATCCTTCAAAGGTTGAAGCGGTTATGGAATGGGCAGTACCTAAGTCAGTTACTGAGATCCGGAGTTTTCTGGGTTTGGCTGGTTATTATCGGAAATTCATATGGGGATTTTCGAAGTTGGCACTGCCTTTGACTAAGATCACCAGAAAGGGGGAACCTTATGTGTGGACAATCCGTTGTGAAGAGAGTTTCCAAGAGTTGAAACGGAGATTGACTACGGCGCCAATGTTGGTTCTTCCTTGTACTGATCGTGATTTCAGTGTGTATTGTGATGCTTCTAAGCAAGGTTTGGGTTGTGTTCTGATGCAAGAAGGGAAAGTTGTTGCCTATGCTTCTCGATAGTTAAGGACGCCTGACCAAAACTACCCTACGCATGATTTAGAATAAGCTGCAATGGTCTTCGCTTTGAAAATCTGGAGACACCATCTGTATGGCGTAAGATTTGAGGTATACAACGACCACAAGAGTTTGAAAAATCTGTTTGGGAAGGTGGATGGAGTTTCTTAAGGACTATGATTTTGGATTTCAATACCATCCGGGAAAGGCTAATGTGGTGGCCGATGCTTTGAGTCGGAAGTCTTTACACATGTCGACTTTGATGGTTAGAGAAGGAAAACTGATTGAAGAGTTCAGGGATATGAACTTAGAAGTTCAGATAAGGCCTCATAGTATGATGTTAGGCATGCTTAAAGTGACAAATGAACTGTTTGATCGAATTCAAGTAATGCAAGTTGAGGATAGTGAGCTAATGGTTAAGCGAGATTTTATGCTAAGTGGTAAGGAGACCGTTTTCACATCGGATTCTAGTGGAATATTGTGTTACAAAGGAAGAGTGTGTGTGCCTCGTGATGTGGAGTTGCGAAAGGGTATCCTAGAGGAGTCACACAAGAGTAAAATGAGTTTTCACCTGGAAACTACGAAGATGTACCAAGATTTGAAATAGCTGTTTTGGTGGTCTTGGTTGAAAAAGGATGTGGCTTTGTATGTCTCGAGTTGTCTTATCTGTCATAAAGCCAAGATAGAGCATTAACGGCCAGCGAGAGAACTACAATCCCTAGAAATTCCCGTTGGGAAGTGGGATAGAATTTCCATGGATTTTGTATCAGGCTTTCCAAGAACTCAGAAAGGGTATGATTTGATATGGGTGGTCGTGGATCGGTTAACTAAACCTTCTCACTTTCTGCCTATGAACATGAGGTACTCTTTGGAGCGATTGCCGAAGCTGTATATCCGGGAAATAGTTCATTTGCATGGGATACCATCGAGCATTGTATCGGATAGGGATCCCCGTTTTTCTTCAAACTTTTGGACTAGTTTGCAGTCCGCATTGGGAACTAAGTTGAAATTGAGTTCGGCTTATCACCCACAAACCGATGGTCAATCAGAAAGGACCGTACAATCATTGGAGGACCTTTTGAGGGCTTCTGTTTTGGAACAGCCCGGGAGTTGGGATAGTATGTTACCGTTGATTGAGTTCACCTACAACAACAATTATCATACTAGTATCGGGATGGCCCCTTATATAACACCCTAAATTTGAGTCTTTAAGATTATAGTATCAGTCCTGGGATCCTCGCTTGAGCGAGAGATTCTCGCCTGGGCGAGAAAGGCTCACTTGGGAGGGTAAAATCCTGGACTATACTGGAGGATTCTCGCCTGAGCGAGAGTTGTCTCGCCTGGGCGAGAAATGGCATTTTGGGATTGTGGAGACTGTGAGATTCTCGCTTGAGCTATAGGATCAGATCTGATTTTTTAAAATGGGCGAGATTTTATCGCTTGAGCGAGAATGAGCTCGCTTAAGGAAGAACCCGACGAGTTGCATTAAATGAGAAACCCCCAAACACATTTTAGGGTTAAGAAAAGAAGAGAGGTGAGAGAAGAGAGCTTTTCCAAGGGCAAGAAGCTTTGATACTCATCCAAGAGCTTGAGAAGAGGTAAGACTCTTGATTCTAACTCTCTTCTTCTCTTTGGAACTCTTTTTGGGTATGTTTGATCTCTTCTAAAAAATGAGAGAAACCATGGAAACTCACCCTTTTGAGTTATGGTTCATTTTATGTTATTTATCTTGTAAACTCTTGGTATAGAGTTAGTATTTCAAGAAAGGAGAGGGTTTGTTGGTTGAGTCATGAAAACTCCACAACCCTAAAGAGAAAATGTGGTTAAAATGAAAAATGCTAGAGGTAGAAGATGAGTTCACTTTTTAATATTGAAAATATGATGAATATCTTGTATGGTTAAATAATGCAATATAAGTTGTTTATATGATATTTGGAATAAATGACTAACATTGTGTTATAGGGTGGGAAGAGGAAAGATCCTAAAGTTGGAGGCGGTGTCGGTGGAACTTGAGGAGTTTCCCAGAACCCAAACCCAACACTCACCTAGGTAAGGATAAGTCTTTAACTTATGCACTGTGATAGAAAATGAGTGGATTTTCTGATGGGAATAATGAAATGAATCGTAAATCACTTAGTTGTTATAAACATATATGGGTATGTTTGTAACAACGAGAAGTGGATTTACTGTTTATGTATTGGTGGAGTGCCAAAGAAAATAACATTCGGAATAGTGCAATGAAGCGTAAATCACTTAGTTGTTATAAGCATATATGAGTATGTTTGTAACAACGAGGAGTGGATTTACCGTTTATGTATTGGTGGAGTGCCAATGGAAATAAAACTCGGAATAATGAAATAAATCGTAAGTCACTTAGTTGTTATAAACATATATGGGTATGTTTGTAATCTCAAGGAGTGGATTTATCGTTTATGTATTGGTGGAGTGCCAATGGAAATAAAACTCGGAATAATGAAATAAATCGTAAGTCACTTAGTTGTTATAAACATATATGGGTATGTTTGTAACAACAAGGAGTGGATTTACCGTTTATGTATTGGTGGAGTGCCAATGGAAATAAAACTCAGAATAATGAAATAAATCGTAAGTCACTTAGTTGTTATAAACATATGTGGGTATGTTTGTAACAACAAGGAGTGGATTTACCATTTATGTATTGGTGGAGTGCCAATGGAAATAAAACTCGTTTTTAGCCGACCATGATGGGTTAGCAACTTTGGCTCAAGCGATGTAGCAAGCTTTGGCTCAAGCAATGTAGCAAGCTTTGGCTCAAGCGATGTAGCAAACTTTGGCTCAAGTAATGTTGCAAGCTTTGGCTCAAGCAATGTAGCAAACTTTGGCTCAAGGTATGTAGCATGGTTTTCAAAAATATGAACGACGAAAAATGGTTTTTAAGTATATTTGATTTTAAACCGTTATATAATCTTATTAAATGTGGATTAACTTACATTGATATTTATTGAGTTAACGACTTACTCCTTTGTGTTTCTTGGTGTATTGTCAATGTTAATCCCATTGCAAGTAGGTGGAAGGAGTATGGGTGTTTTTGATTAGGAGCTTAGAGACTTTTATTTTGATGTCTCTTATTCATTTTTGTAACATCATTGGTTGTACATGAACTAACTATTTGTAGTCATGAACAGGTTTGTTGTACCTGATATTAACCATGGAAACTAGTAACTTGGGATATGTGTAGCTATGGGTGTTTTGGAAACCCATAGCTAATTGTATGCGGTAGTTGCTAAGTTACAGTAATACGAATTATGTTTTTCTGTCACTTTTGGTATATAGAGTTAGGAGTGATGAGAGAAGTGAGATCTTTTAAATTTGTTCATTCACTCGGTAAATATAACTTATAGTTAAATGCATGAAATTGGAATAAAATAAGGAAAAATTTTCAAGGGTAGAATTTGGGTCCTTACACCTTACGAAGCTTTGTATGGGAGGAAGTGTAGAACTCCAATGAGTTGGTTTGAAACTGGAGAGAACTTGGTATTGGGACCCGATTTGGTCCAAGATACGACGGAAAAGATCAAGAAGATCCGAGAGGATCCTCGCTTGAGCGAGAGATGCCTCACCTGGGTGAGAGTTCCCTCGCCTGGGCGAGAGGGTCAAATCTGAGTTTTTAAAATGGGCGGGATTTTCTCGCTTGAGCGAGAATGGGCTCGCTTAAGCGAGAACCCGACGAGTTGCATTAAATGAGTAACCCCCAAACACATTTTCGGGTTAAGAATTGAAGAGAGGTGAAAGAAGAGACCTTTTCCAAGGGCAAGGAGCTTTGATACTCATCTAGAAGCTTGAGAAGAGGTAAAACTTTTGATTCTAACTCTCTTCTTCCCTTTGAAATTTTTTTTGGGTATGTTGGATCTCTTCTCAAAATGTGAGAAACCATGGAAACTCACCCTTTTGAGTTATGATTCGTTTTATGTTGTTTTTTTGGGTTGATTCATGAAAACCCCAAAAACCTAAAGTGAAAATGTGGTTAAAGAGGAAAATGGGTAAAATGCTAGAGGTAGAAGATGAGTATGCATTCTAATGTTGAAATATGAGATGAATATGTATGTTTTATATGGTTGTAAACTTATGATGAAAGTAGTTTAGAAACATTGAAAATATGATGAATATGTTGTATGGTTAAATAATGCAATATAAGTTGTTTATGTGATATTTGGAATAAATGACTAACATTTTGTTATATGGTGGGAATGAGGAATGATCCTAAAGTTGGAGGCGGTATTGGTGGAACTTGCGAAGTTGCCAAGTACCAAACCCAACACTCACCAAGGTAAGGATAAGTCTTAACTTTTGCATTGTGAACCACTTATTTATTTTAAACATATATGGGTTTGTTTGTAATAATGATGGCGTGGATTTACTGCTTATGAATTGATGGAGTGTCAATGAAAAGAAAATTCGTTTTTAGCCGACCATGGTTGGTTAGGGACTTTGGCTCAAGTAATGTAGCAAACTTTGGTTCAAGTAAAGTAACAAGTTTTGGCTCAAGCGATGTAGCAAGTGTGACACCCTAATTTTGAGTCTTTAAAATTATAGTATCAGTCCTGGAAATCTCGCTTGAGCGAGAGATTCTCACCTGAGCGAGAAAGGATCACCTAGGAGGGTGAAATCCAAGGCTATACAGGAAGATTCTCGCCTGAGCGAGAGTTGTCTCGCTTGGGCGAGAAATGACAAACTGGGGCTGTTGACACTGTGAGATTCTCGCCTGAGCGAGAATCCCTCGCTTGAGCGAGAGGAAGCCTGTTGGGACTGTGAGATTCTCGCTTGAGCGAGAATCCCTCGCTTGAGCGAGAGGGTCAGATCTGAGTTTTTAAAATAGGCGGGATTTTCTCGCCTGAGCGAGAAAGGGCTCGCTTGAGCGAGAACCCGACGACTGCTCTTTAAAATAGAAACCCCAAACACATTTTAGGGTTAGAACTTTGAAGAGAAGAGAGAGAAGAGAGCTTTTCAAGAGCAAGGAGCCTTAAGACTCATCTTAGAGCTTGAGAAGAGGTAAACCTCTTGCTTCTAACTCTTCTTCTTCCTCTCTAACTTGTTTTGGGTATGTTAGATCTATTTTCAAAACATGAGAAACCATGGAAACTCACCCTTTAGAGTTATGGTTCGTTTTATGATGAACTGAAAGGTTTTGTGGGTTATTCATGAAAACCCAAAAAACCCCCAAAATGAGAATATGGGTATAAAGAGAAAGAGATGAAATGTTAGATGTGGATGATGAGTTTGTGCTTTGATGTTGTTATATGAGATGAACATGTATGTTTTGATATTTAGAAACTTGTATTGAAGTAGTTTTAGAAATATTGAAAATATGTGAATCCCTTATGTGTTTGATGATGAAATATGAGTTATTTATGTGTTATTTTAAATAAATGACTGACATGGTTGTTATTGGTGAAAATGAGGAAAGATCCTAAGGTTGGAGGAAATCGCGGAGGAGACTTTTAAAGTTACTCGGAACCGATTCCCAACGCTCACCAAGGTAAGGGATAAGCATCTCTAAATCATACTCGCTGTTATGAATGAGGTATGTGAAAGAGGTAAAAGGTTTGTAAGGATAAGTCTTTAACTTATGCCCTGTGATAGAAAATGTGGATTTTCTGATGTGAATGATGAAATGAATCGTAAGTCACTTAGTTGTTATAAACATATATGGGTTTGTTTGTAACAACGAAGAGTGGGTTTACCATTTATGTATTGGTGGAGTACCAATGGAAATAATACTCGGAATAATGAAATGAATCGTAAGTCACTTAGTTGTTATAAACATATATGGGTATGTTTGTAACAACGAGGAGTGGATTTACCATTTTATGTATTGGTGGGGTGCCAATGGAAATAAAACATATTTTTAGCCGACCGTGAATGGTTAGCGACTTTGGCTCATGTTATGCAGCAAAGTAAAATGAATTTGCGACAAAGGATTTATGAAGAAATTGCCTACCCGGAGTGGTAGTGGATCATTAAGGGAAATTGCCTACCCGAAGTGGTAGTGGATCATTAAGGGAAATTTCCTACCCGAAGTGGTAGTGGATCATTATGGAAAATTGCCTACCCGAAGTGGTAGTGGATCATTAAGGGAAATTTCTATAAGGTGAATAGTATGGGATATATATTCTATAGGGTGAATATGGATGATAAAGTGGAAGATGTGAACAATGAAAGTCATATGCATGTTATAGGATATATATTATGGGATATATATTCTATAAGGTGAATGTGAAGGATAAGAACTGAGAATGTCACAATGAAAGTCGTATGCATGCTATAGAATATATAGTATGGGATATATATTCTATAGGGTGGATATGAATGGTGAGAAGTATGAGGTTTCGAAATAACGTAGTAGGCGTGCTATAGAATATATATTATGGGATATATACTATAGGACGAATATGAATAACGTGGAATTGAAAGAAAGAATATATGAACATTTACATTTACTTATTTGTGGTTATGATATATATATCAATGCTTAATTGTATTTGAATGTGGATTATCATGTGATGTTAGTTTTTGAACTAATGACTTACTCCCTGTGTTTTGTGTGTTGTTGATGATAATCCCATTGTAGGTAAATGAAGGATTTTGAGGAGGAAGCTCACTTAGGGAGATTATGTGTTTATCAATTTGATTGTCTTTGTTGCTACTTGACATTGTAGTTGAATTGATGACATTTTGGGATAAATGTAATCTGATTAGGATAATACGGAGATTTGTAGTTATGGACTTTATAACTCCGGGAAAACCATAACTGGTTGTATGTGGTAAATGCTATTTGAATGAATTATGTTTTCCCGCAAAATAACTTTGTATGATAATACAATAGGGTAAAGATTATTTTCAAAGAGTGTTTCATGAGGGTTTTAAGCAAGGTGAGAGATGTATGTAAGAGAGGATTAAAATTAAAGAAAAAATTTCAAGGCTAGAATTTGGGTCCTTACAGCAAGCTTTGGCTCAAGCGATGTAGCAAGCTCTGGCTCAAGCGATGTAGGAAGCTCTGTCTCAAGCGATGTAGCAAGCTTTGGCTCAAGCGATGTAGCAAGCTTTGGCTCAAACCATGTAGCAAGCTTCGACTCAAGCGATGTAGCAAGCTTCAACTCAAGCGATGTAGCAAGCTTTGGCTCAAGCGATGTAGCAAGCTTTGACTTAAGCGATGTAGCAAACATTGGCTTAAGCGATGTAGCAAACTTTGGCTCAAGTTATGTAGCATAGTTTTCAAAAGTATAAACGATGAAAATGGTTTTAAGTATATTTGGCTTTAAATTGTTTACTTAACCTTTTTAAAATGTTGATTAACGTACATTGACATTTATTGATTTAACGACTTAATCATTTGTGTTTCTGTGTATGGTCTATGTTAATCCCATTGCAGGTAGGTGGAAGATGTAAGGATGTTTTGATTTTGGAGCTTAGAGACTTTTATTTTTGAAGTCCTTATTTCCATTCTTTTGTAATCTAACTGATTGTATTCAGAACATGAATATTTGTAACTCTGGATATTCGTAGCTATGAGTATTTTGGAATCTCATAGCTAATTGTATGCGGAAGTTACCGGGATGCATGAATGAATTATGATTTTCTGCTAGGCGAAGGTGTATGTTATTTTTGGACTTATTAAATGTGTACGAGTAGGAAATAGGGATTTAATATAAGTTATTGGCATTTATATTTAAAAGTCGTAGGAAAATGTATAAAGATTGAATAAAATAAGGAAAAAATTTCATTGGTAGAATTTGGGTCCTTACAAACGCTATAATTGAAACATCAACTAACGCATGTTCAATAATACTGAAGATAAAAATGGGATAGCCCAAGGCACCAGATGTCGACGTAGAGAAGTGGAGAATATTCAGCAGAACCAATTGCAGCAAATCAACTCTGAGATTTTCTCTCATGGCAAAACATACGATGCAGGTCATCTTTAGTTGTCTAATCATGATTTGCATCATGCGTAACCAAACAGTAGGCCAGCAGAGTGTACATGATTTGGTACTTAACGGCTAAAGTAGAGTTACACAACCTGTTTGTTGCTTCAAAATGCTTCGAGTCCCGCAACATTGACATGTATGCCTTGACCGGTGCGAATGCACTCATCCATTTCTTCTCAAACGTTCCGTATGGATGATCAAACCGAGCAAAACCACAAACGTCAACCATCAAGTCTTCGTCCAAGTTAATAAATCGTCCCTTAACCATTGTCTGATATACGCCGTTTTTGTACTGAAAATTGCTGTAGAATTTCCTTACCAGTGAGGGATACATTGTATCAAATATTTCCACAAAACATGTATCCCTTGGTTTCTAAGATACTGCCAAAACAGAAATCTAGACTCCGACATCCAAGACAAGTTTGTATAGGCGGTTGGAGTTATTGCTCTTCCTTCAAACTTGGCTAATCTAGTCAATTGTAGTTCGGGAGCATAGAAAGGATCATGGTCTCCTAAGAGAGTATTAGGTACAGTAGGGATAGGACTATTACTAGTCAATTTCGTAGTCTCAATACGCCGACACTTAGGATTATTCATGATTGATGATCAATGGAGGTCAAGTGTTTGGGGAAAACGACAATACAAAGAAAAGAAGACTTAGGATGATAGACTAGGAAGTAAACACTTACTTTAGACGCGCACAGGAGCTCAAGAGGTTGCTAATTTGGTCCAGAGACTGGAAGAGGCAAGGAGGAAGATGAATAGTGAAGTTCAAACGTTGTTTCTGCCTTTTAAACTATCGTAGTTAATCGATTAACACTGTTTTAAAATTTCATAGTTTCAAGTTTTAGAGCCCAGGTAACCGATTAAGTAGTCTCGTTAATCGATTAAAGTAACAAACTGTAAGTTTTAAAAAATAAGTCCAGGATCAAGTAATCGATTAAAACAAGGGATAATCAATTAAAAGGACAAGTAATTGACACATTCAACATTTTGAGTGTGACACATGGTGGTGACTAGACATCCTATGGATATGATTGACTATTTAAGATAGAAACACAAATTATTCGATACGAGCATGAAATGCAATATATATCAAGAACATCACACATCCACAATATAACCGCATATAAGCATACATTAAGAATATGTACAGATGAATTTTTTTATAAGATACAATCAAAGAAAATTAGTTTAGATAGATTTTATCAAGTATTACTATCTCTCTTCGTAGAGTATAGAAAATGTCCCTTGGCAGGGGTTTGGTGAAAATATCAGCTAATTGCTTGGGGGTTTCAACAAATTAAATCATACAATCACCTTTTTGCACATGATCTCGAAGAAACTGATGCCTAATTTCTATATGCTTTGTGCGTGAATGCTGGACAAGATTCTTTGATAGGTTGATGACACTAGTATTGTCACAATTGATGGGAACCCGATTAATCTTTAGACCGTAGTCTAAAAGTTGCTGCTTCATCCAAAGGATTTGAGCACAACACACCCCGCAACAATATATTCTGCTTCAGCGGTGGACAATGCAACACATGCTTGCTTCTTACTATGCCATGACACAAGTGAATTACCAAGAAGATGGTATGTTCCACTTGTACTCTTACGATCCAACTTGCATCCCGCAAAGTTAGCATCAGAGTATCCTATAAGAGATAATGAGGCATCCCGAGGATACCACAATCCCGTGTTTATTGTTCCTTGTAGATATTTCATGATGCGTATCACAATAGTAAAATGTGATTCTTTAGGAGTAGCTTGATATATAGCACACATGCAAACACAGAACATAATATCAGGGTGACTAGCAGTTAAGTACAATAAAGATCCTATGATGCCCCGATACTTGGTTACCTCGATTATTTTCCCCTTTTCGTCTCTATCAAGATAGCATGAGGACACCATAGGAGTTGAAGCTTGTTTTGATTTATCAATATCAAATTTCTTTAGTAAGTCCTTGCAATATTTAGCTTGATGAACAAAGTTGTCATTTGTCATTTGTTTGATTTGCAGCCCTAGGAAGAACATTAACTTTCCCATCATTGACATCTCGAACTCGCATTTTATAAGATCTGAAAACTCTTCACATAACGAATCATTAGTAGAACCAAATATTATGTCGTCTACATAAATTTGCACTAACAATATATTGTTTTCAGATTTGGATATGAAAAGTGTCGTGTCAACCTTTCCTCTTACAAATCCTTTTTCAAATAAGAATGAACTCAATCGATCATACCAAGCTTTAGGAGCTTATTTAAGGCCATATAGTGCCATTTTAGTTTAAACACATGGTTGGGGGAATTTGTGGTTTTCAAATCCAGCAGGTTGTTTCACATACACTTCTTCTTGAATGTAACCATTCAAGAAGGCACTTTTCAAATCCATTTGCAAAAGCTTGAAGTTCATGATAGATGCAAAAGATAAGAGCATGCGGATGGCTTCCAACCTAGCAACATGGGCATAAGTTTCATCATAATCAATATCTTCTTCTTGATTATAAACTTGTGGCACCAAACGGGCTTTGTTTCTTATGATTAAGCCAGGTTCATCCATTTTGTCTCGAAAAATCCATTTAGTGCCCATGATCGGATGATCTTTAGGCGTAGGACCTAACTCCCATACATTATTGCGTTCGGACTGGTTTAGCTCTTCTTGCATAGATAATCCCCAGTGTTCGTCCTCTAGGGCTTCGACAATATATTTATGCTCAATATGAGAAACAAAAACAAAAAAATGACATATGTTATTTAACGATCTACGGGTTACCACCCCCGAAGATATATCACTTATCACATTTTCAATGGGATGGTCTTTTTTTGTTTTCCAAGCTTTTGGAAGATCTAAGTTTTCTTCATCCTCTTGATGATCTTGAGCAAAACTTTCAGTTTCTGGTTTTGTAGGATAAGATTCCTCTAATGCACCTGAAACATCATCAATAACAGCCTTTCTCTTCTCTTTTGGAGAAGATACGTCAAATTGTACATGGATAGACTCCTCTACATGCGTAGTACGTCTATTATAAACTCTATACGCTTTGCTATTGAATGATTAACCGAGAAAGATACCTTCATCCGCTTTTGAGTCAAATTTGTCTAAAAGTTCTTTTCCGTTGTTTAAAGTAAAATATTTGCACCAAAAAACGTGAATGTATGAAATATTACGTTTACGACTCTTTAAAAGTTCGTACGGAGTTTTTGAAACCGTAGGCCTAATCAATACATGGTTAATCACGTAGCAAGCCATATGCACTGCATCTGCCCAGAAATATTTGGGCACTTTGCTATCGTTCAGCATGTGATAACTCCTCTAAGACACGATTTTTCCTCTCAACAACTCCATTTTGTTGAGGGGTGCGAGGAGTAGGGATTTGATGGTGTATGCCATGTTTATCGCAATATTTAGCGAAGTGGTGATCCTCGAATTCACCACCGTGATCACTGCGAATGAACACTATCCTATGGTTAAGTTGTTTTTGTAATTTCTTGGCAAGCGATTTAAAGGTTTTAAAAGTGTCGCTTTTTAAAGATATGAACAATGTCCATGTAAACATGGAAAAGTCGTCAACTACCACTATAGCATAATGACTACCTTCAAAACTCATTACTTGTGAAGGTCCAAACAAGTCCATATGAAGTACCTCTAATGGTCTTGTAGTGGATATCACATTCTTTGATGAAAATGAATTTTTTGTTTGCTTACACCTTTGACAAGTACGGCAAAGATCTTTAGTTTGTTAATTGAGTTTTGGTAGTCCTATGACAAGCTCTTTTGACGATATCTTTTCCACATGTCTTAGATGGATATGTGCTAATCTTCTATGCCAAGTCCAAATATCACTTTCATTTGAGATAAGACATTTTGAAAACAAAGATGTGATACTGTCTAAATTAACCATATAGATATTATTCATTCGGTGACCGACAAACGTAACTTTATCGTCTACGCCATCACAGATAATACAGAAATCAGAATCAAAAGATACCTTGTTACCTATGTCGCACAGTTGGCTGATACTGAGTAGGTTATGCTCCAATCCTTCAACATACAACACGTTTTCCACAATGCCTTGTGAAGCATTTCCAACTCTTCCAATTCCAAGGATCTTTCCTTTATTATTATCTCCATATGTGATGTAGCCTTTGTCTTGGAGATTAAGATCCAAAAACTTGGACTTACCACCCGTATATGTCTAGAACAACCACTGTCGAGATACCAGTGTTGTCCGAGTGTTCAAAGACATACCTGCAAGACACAAATTACTTGCTCTTAGGTACCCAAATTATGTTGGGTCCCTTTTTGTTAGTAACAGAACCTGGTGATCCTTTGGCCACCCACACATACTTGCCACTTAGCTCTCCATGCCTTTTTATGTAGAAAGAACTAGATGTGTGACCATGGATACCACTGTAGAAACATGTAGGCAGATTATGATTATTCATATTAGATCTATTTGCTACGTGCTTTCTAGTTGGTCTCTTATTATTCTTACGCTTTAAACCGAGACAAGTTCTATTTCCTACATTCTTCGATGAAGCAAGCAATCTGTTAATATTTTGACTAATGTAAGTGAACTTTGTTATTTTTTTCTTCAACTCATCATTTTCACTTTTCAACTCATAACAAGTTTAACATACATGAGTCTCAATTAACTTAGAAGAACACATGCATGATTCATTAGAGTAAATAAGATCGAGAGTCTCATTTTCAAGCTTGAGCTCACCTATTTCTTTGTGCATGTTAGTTATTTTCTTTTCATGCAGTAGTATGAGTCTCTTGCAATCTACACTTACTTTAACTACCTTTTTGAGCTCTTCATGCAACTCAACAAAAGCACTATAAAGCTTATCGTATGTAGGTGAATTATCAAAACTAGAGCATGATATAGTTTCATAGGAGTTTACCTTGCCAAGTTCGTCAACTTTAGATAAGGTGCTCGCTTCATGATCACTCACCATAAGACAAATTTTTTCAGTCTCCTCTTCTCCAGAGGTGCTAGTTGTTGAGTCCTCTTTAGGAACATCCCATAAGGTGTCAGCTTTCTTGGACTTGAAGTCCCGAAAGGTGTTCTTTTCGCCCTCGACTTTCTTTACATAGGTAGGGCACTAAAAATTCATGTGTCCAGCCTTACCACACTCATGGCACAAGAACTTCTCTTTTGAGTTCTTATTCTTGAAAGTGGGATTGCGAGTTTCCTTTCTCTAAAACCTGTTTGAGCTCCCTTTCTTCTTTAAGAATTTATTGAACATGCGTACCAAAAGTGTCATGGTTTCAGTTTCGATTTCTGAATCAGAATCATCATCATCTCTATCTTCTTGGTCTTGAGATGTAGGCGCTTTTAAAGATATTCCCCTTTTGCGCTTGTTTGATTCTTCATGCATGGTCAGGTGACCAAGCTCCATCTCATGCTTTGGACCTTGCCAAATATGGTTGCCAACACCATTGAATCAAGATTCTTTGACTCCATGATGGCAGTCACCTTCGGCTGCCAGTTCTTGTCAAGGCATCTCAAAACTTTGTTAGTTAACTCCCATTTTGAAAAAGTTTTATCTAGAGCGACTAGATGATTTACAATATGAGTAAAACGTTTTTGCATATCACCAATAGATTCATTCGGAAACATGCGAAACAACTAAAATTCATTGGATAAAGTATTCAGTCTAGCGCGCTTGACCTCCCTAGTGCCTTCATGAGTCACTTGTAAAGTGTCCAACATTTCTTTGGCACTATTACACTATGAGACCCGAAAGAACTCATCATAAGAGAGTGCAGACATGATGATGCTTTTCGCTTTTAAATTGTGTTGTACCTTTCGTTTCTCATCATCAGTCCACATGCTCTTTGGTTTGTCCTTCGTCTCACCTTCCACTAAATAAATGGTGTGTATGGACCATTTATAACGGAATCCCAGATATCCGTATCAATGGCTTCAATGAAGATTCTCATTCTCACTTTCTAGTAGGCGTACCCCTCGCCACTAAAAACAGGAGGACGGTTAATGGATGCACCATCACAGCCAAACGGATTGGTGGAGCCCATCGTATGATAACCTAAGGATCAACGATCGAAGCGGTTAAGCTAGCACTCACGTACTAGCTCTGATACCACTTGTTAGGGTACTTGTCAATCAGAGTATAACACCTAGAGGGGGGTGAATAGGTGTGGACGGTCAGTATGTCCGCTTTTCGCAAATAATCAGTGAGAATCACAAATAAGAAGAAACAATCGGTTAAGAACATAAATAATCGACTAACATATACAAAGTTAATGGATTAACACAAAGCTATAATCGATTAAACAGAGCAGAAAACCAAAAACAAAATTTGGTAAAAACAAGTTTCTTGGATCACAAGCAATGTGTAAGGACCCAAATTCTACCCTTGAAATTTTTTCCTTATTTTATTCGTTCTTTAAGCATTTCCCTAAGACTTTTAAATGTAAATGTCAACAACTTATGTTAAATCCCACTTTCCTGCTCGTACCCATTTCATAAGTCCAAAAACAACATACACATTCGCCTAGCAGAAAATCATAATTCATTCATGCATCCCGGTAACTACCGCATACAATTAGCTATGGGATTCCAAAATACCCATAGCTATGAATATCCAAAGTTACAAATATTCATGTTCAAAATACAATCATTTATATTACAAAACAATGAGGATAAGGACTTCCAAAAACTAAAAGCCTCTAAGATCCTAATTAAGGCATCCTCAAATCTTCCGCCTACCTACAATGAGATTAACATTGACAATTCACAGAAAACACAAAGGAGTAAGTCGTTAACTCAATAAATGCCAATATACATTAATCCACATTTTAATACGGTTAAGTAAACAATTCAGAATTAAATATACTTAAAATCGTTTTCATCGTTTATACATTTTGAAAACCATGCTACATAACTTGAGCTAAAGTTTTCTACATCGCTTGAGCCAAAGCTTACTACATCGCTTTAGCCAAAGCTTGCTACATCGCTTGAGCCAAAGCTTTATACATCGCTTGAGCCAAAGCTTGCTACATTGCTTCAGCCCAAGCTTGCTACATTACTTGAGCTAAAGTCGCTAACCAAATCATGGTCGGCTAAAACAAGTTTTCTTTTCATTGATACAACATCAATTTCATAAACAGTAAATCCACGCAACCATTATTACAAACATACCCATATGTCTTTACAATAACTAAGTGGTTCACAACTTGATCATTAACCACAATCAGAAAATCCACACATTTTCTATTACAATGTACTAGTTAAAGACTTATCCTTACCTTGGTGAGTGTTGGGTTTGGTTCTTGGAAATTTCACAAGTTCCACCGACATCGCCTCCAACTTTAGGATCTTTCCTCATTCCCACCATGTAACACAATGTAAGTCCTTTATTCCAAATAACACATAAACAACTCATATTGCATTTTTAACCATACAAGAGATTTAACACATTTTCAATGTTTCTAAACTACTTTCATTATAAGTTTACAAACACCTAAAACATACATATTCATCTCATATTTCTACATTAAAGTGCATACTCATCCTCTACATCTAACATTTTACCCTTTCCCCTCTTTAACCACATTTTCATTTTAGGGTTTTGGGGTTTTCATGAATCAACCCACAAATCCTTTCTATTCTTGAAATACCAACTCTAAACCAAGAGTTTACAAGAGAAAAACAACATAAAACGAACCATAACTCAAAGGGATGAGTTTCCATGGTTTCTCACAAGACTCCTTGCTCTTGAAAACCCTTTCTTAGATGATTCCCAAGACTCCTTGCTCTTGATAATCCTTTCTTTCTTCACTTCTCTTTAGATTATCCCCAAAAAATGTGTTTGGGGGGTCCTAGTAAATGCAACAGCGTCGAGTTCTCTCTTAAGTGACCTCATTCTCGCTCAAGCGAGAAAATCCAGCCTATTTTAAAAACTCATATTTGACCCTCTCGCTCAAGCGAGAATCTTATAGCCTTGACAAGTTCCAAGTTGCCATTTCTCGCTCAGGCGAGACAACTCTCGCTCAGGTGAGACCACTCTCGCTCAAGCGAGACCACTCTCGCTCATGCGAGACCACTCTCGCTCAAGTGAGACAATTCTCGCTTAGGCGAGAATCCTTCAGTATAGCCCATGATTTCACCCTCCCAGGTGAGTCTCTCTCGCTCAAGCGAGACTCCCAAGACTGATACTATAATTTGAATGATTTAAAATCTAGGGTGTCACAATCCTCCCCCTCTTATAAGAATTTTCGTCCCCGAAAATTAAACATACCTCGATTCGAACAAATGGCACTCGTGACTTCAACACTCTCGGAGTATCTCATGTTCATTGTAATAGCTTCGTGACTTCAACACTCTACCAATCCCGGTAGTCGGGACTACTCTCATGAAAACATGATCTCTCTCCTTAAACTCAAGAGGTTTCCGCCTCTTATCGTAATAGCTTTTCTGCCGATTGTGTGCTATACTCATATTCTCCCGGATCTTCTTGATCTTTTCCGTCGTCTCTCGGACCAACTCAGGTCCCAATACTATGTTCTCCCCAGTCTCAAACCAATTCACCGGAGTTCGGCACTTCCTACCGTACAATGCCTCATAGGGTGCCATCCCAATACTCAAATGGAAGCTATTGTTGTAGGTAAATTCTATCAAAGGCAACATGCCATTCCAACCTCCCGGTTGTTCCAAATCACAAGCCCTCAAAAGATCCTCCAATGACTGTATAGTTTTTTCCGACTGACCATCCGTTTGGGGTGATAGGCTGAACTCAATTTCTACTTAGTTCCCAATGCGGACTGCAAGCTAGTCCCAAAGTTTGAAGTGAAACGGGGATCCCTATCTGACACAATGCTCGACGGTATTCCATGCAACCGAACAATCTCCTTGATATACAACTCAACCAATCGTTCTAGGGAGTATCTCATGTTCATCGGCAAGAAATGAGCAGACTTAGTCAACCGGTCCACTATTACCCATATCGAGTCATACCCTCTTTGAGTCTTCGGAAAACCTGATACAAAATCCATGGAGATGTTATCACACTTCGAAACGGGAATCTCTAGTGACTGTAATTCTCCCGATGGCCGCTGATGCTCAATCTTGGCTTTCTGACAGACAAGACAACTCGAGACATACAAAGCCACGTCCCTTTTCAACCCAGACCACCAAAACAGCTTTTTTAGATCTTGGTACATCTTTGTAGTACCAGGTTGAAAACTCATCTTACTCTTGTGTGACTCCTCTAGGATACTCTTTCGCAACTCCACATCACGAGGCACACACACCCTCCCTTTGTAACACAACATTCCACTAGAATCTGATGCGAAATCGGTCTCCTTACCACTCAGCATCAACTCTCGCTTAATCATTAGCTCACTATCCTCAACTTGCATTACTAGGATTTGATCAAACAATTCATTTGTCACCTTATGTAAGGACCCGATTTTCGAAATCCAAGAATTCTTTTTTTTTTAAAACCTTCTTCATGAAAGCGAATTGATTACCTTTTAAAATACATTACTCGAACGATTTAGAAAACCTGATTGAATATATATAAGTTAAAGTCATCTTTCAGTTGCGGAAACAATCAATCGTTCACTTCGTTAAAAACATGTCATTGCAGTTCCTTTTAATTGCACCATTTAGATACAATGATCCATTCTCAATAATACTTCCATTTTTACATCCTCTAATATCCTAACTATACATTTAGGAGATAGTCATTCATACATAAATCCCATTTAACATACTCTTCGTATTACATACATTATTCAATTACAACATTGAGAACATAACGCAACTACTCAAACAGGTACTCTCCTCTGCAAGCATCCGATGCACTACCACCACGCCCTAAACTCAAATACATAATAAATACAAGGAAAGACAGAGGGGGTAAGAACCAACTATGGCGACTGTAGCGTGAATTTACATAGAGTAATAACATTAAACTATTAAAACCACACACATCTATCATCAATCAAGATAAGCATATTTATTCATCACATATTATCTATATTCACCCTATAGTACACATACATCCCATAATATATATGTGTTATAGTGTGCATATTTCTCACATCCAAACATACTCATTTTCTCCTCATTCATATTCATCCTATAGAATATACATCCCATGATATATATTCTATAGCATGCATATTTATTTCATTTCAAACATGCTCATTCCTCATCGTCCATATTCACCCTATAGTATATATATCCCATAATATATATGCTATAGCAGGCATATTACTCTCAACAGAACATACTCACTTTCCCATTAGTCGTATACACCCTTAATCGTATTCACCGAGTTCTCCCATAAGATAATCCCATACCACGTTGGGCAGGCCGAGTTCATTCCCCATACCACATCAGGCAGGTCGAGTTCATTCCCCATACCACATCGGGTAGGTCGAGTTCATTCCCCATACCACATCGGGTAGGTCGAGTTCATTCCCCATACCACATCGGGTAGGTCGAGTTCATTCCCCATACCACATCGGGGAGGTCGAGTTTATTCCCCATACC
Organism: Lupinus albus; assembly: GCA_009771035.1. Classification (NCBI taxonomy): domain Eukaryota; kingdom Viridiplantae; phylum Streptophyta; class Magnoliopsida; order Fabales; family Fabaceae; genus Lupinus; species Lupinus albus. The sequence continues at coordinate 7,214,615 of CM020011.1, forward strand.
ACATCGGGTTGGTCGAGTTCATTCCCCATACCACATCGGGCATGTCGAGTTCATTCCCCATACCACATCGGGCAGGTCGAGTTTATTCCCCATACCACATCGGACAGGTCGAGTTCATTCCCCATACCACATCGGGCAGGTCGAGTTTCCACATTATATTCACATCCATGTCATACACAATCAACACAAGGCATCTCATTATTTTATCACCATAAAATAACACACAACACCTTCATTGTCACAATCATACCCTTATCCATTTTAACACCTTACAAGCTCATCACACAGTCATCGTTACAAGCACACCCATATAGGTTTATAACAATCAACCACTCACAACATACTCATTTAGATAAACATACTCAAGCCCATTTTAACACATTAACAGCTCATCACACATTCATTGTTACAAACACACCCATTCATGTTTATAACAATCAACCACTCACAACATACTCATTTATATTTCCATAAATAACTCACACACCATCATTATCACACAACATAACCATTATCACGAACAAACCACACATAACATATCATTCATCATATACATACTAACGTTAGAACCATCTTTAATGACGGTATATTACCATAAAGGAGCATATTGCGTTTTTCTTTGATAAACGGTTTTCCCCCACACATATATCTCCAATTTTATGACTAATACATCCTCATGTAAAATAAAGACTCTCACTTGGACCACAAACTCCCAAGAGAGTTTCTATCCGTTAATATGCTCCAATTCTTGAGGGAAATCGGAGATGATGACTCTAATAAAATACTCTAAGACCACAATGGTCTTCTCCCTCACCTTAGATTGCGTAAGCTCCGTTGCTCCACAAAAGAGCCACATCCCCCTCCATCTTCTCCAAATCTCCATTGTTCCATTTTTCACCTCCAAGATTTCCCAAATGTGCCACCAAGAAGTAATAGGAAGAGGTTTTGATGTTTAGTGGAAAGGAGAATGGTTCATTTGGGTGGAGCCGCCGTTGGGAGAGAAAGGAGAGAAAAGAAAATGAAGATTAGGGTTTTTGAAACCCCTCTTTTACTTTTATAGCTGCGCAGCCTCGCTCGGGCGAGAATGGCTTGCTTGGGCGAGAATTTCGTGATTTTTCAGCTTTTCAACTCTGACGCTCTCGCTCGGGTGCAGATTTCTCACTCGGGCGAGAATTAGGCAGTATGCTAAGGCTCCTCTCTAGCCTGGGCGAAAATTCTAGCTCAAGCTAGAATTTGACAGCTTTTCCAGATTTCACTCTCACTCAAGCGACCACTTCCTTGCTTAAGCGAGGTCTCTGGAAAACTCATATTCGAACACCGACCCTCTCACTTGGACGAGGTCCTCTCGCTTAAACGAGAATTGTCCAATATACACTCTAACACTCTAAGTTTTCTAATCATTCCGAAAACGAAAATTGCGGTGTTACAATCCTTCCCCCCTAAAAAGAAATTTCGTCCCCGAAATTTTATTAGGTTACTCTCAGGAAGACACTAACCTCGCCTAGACTGTAGGCACAAGATAAACTCGACCAAGATTAGGTCCAATCCTCTAACCCATTACGATTACTTAGGTTACAACCAAGGCACATATCACAAGACCGTGACATCATATAGTCAGATTATGGACTAAACCTCAAGAGTCCAAGTACCAAAGTCAAACATTAAGACAACTAAGAGAAAATTATCACAACCGAATTAAAAATCCTCTAGTATTTTCTCCACCACAATAGATCTCCCTGATCTATCAATACAACAATCGTTCAAAACGATCAACCTAAACGGTCGGAATCACAACAACACTTGTGAAACCAATTCGAAGTGGGACTCCATACCCATCAGTTACCAAGATGTACTAGCTCGCACCCAAAATTCAATAGCTAGATTGATATTCACTCGATGAAAACAACGTCATTTCATTTCACTCGTGCAAATAACCACGATTTACTGAAAAATCTCCACTACATTTCAATTTATACTTGCTACAATCGCAGAAACATGATATTCATCCAAGTAGCATTTAGACAAACAAGATTCTTGGAGTCTTTCACATACCAATTAAAATCACCAAGTCAATACCCAATTCAATCCAACATTTTCTATTTCAAATGAATGCGGTAGAATAAGATTTGCTAGCTCATAGTCTCAACTAAGCCTATACGGTCGTAGACCCACTCAAATCATATGCTTGGCCGAATAGTATTCTTCTTTCAAAAATGATTTTCGAAAATAGATTTGATGTAAGTTACATGGCAATCATCTTGGGGAAGCAAGGGTTTTCATAATCATTTCAAAATAACTTAAAACCCTTTTCCTCATGCGACCCTAAATGTTCAAATCACAATTTTCAAAAGGCTAGTTAGTTTTGGAGTGATATTGAATTCAGGACATGTGAGTCCTCATCGTCCATGTAGCAAGACTTACTATGCCATAATACTTCAATTATGCATAACAATCACTGACTCACATGCAACAAAATAAGTTTTCGAGGTTCAACATCCAAACACATGAGTTTTATAAAGATACCCAAATTACAATGATGGACATGCATTTCGCACTCAAGTCTATATCATATTTATAATTACACGGACATAATTTTTTTTTTTTTTTGGCAAAATTTTAACAACATCGTATTCGTCCAAAATACAGTTACTAAAATTTTGGGATCTTTAACATGGAACCGAATTAATGCATCAGCCACATGTTATACTTCACTCCACATGATCTTTCCAAAATACATTAAACCGAAGACTCATCAAGCACTCAACCTTTACAAAGATCAATTATCTCACTAAAACTTAAACCACTCAACATTCAGGTACATTATCAACGACCAGAAATATGCACTTGTAAGAAATCACTATAACACATGCATCTATGATTTATACGTCACAGAACAATTACCGGATATTATCAATTAATCTCAAGGAGATATTTCACCCTATAGTATATACATCCCATAATATATATACTATAGCATGAAATATTCACTCTTTCCAAAGTATTTATTTTTGGCCACATCCGACTCGTTTACATCCCAAAGATAATCCACTACCTCTTCGGGTAGGCAATACAATGATGATCCACTGCCACTCTGGGTAGGCAATTCAACAATGATCCACTACCACTCCGGGTAGGCAATTTAACAATGATCCACTACCACTCCGGGTAGGCAATTTAACAATGGTACACTACCACTCCGGGTAGGCAACTCAACAATGATCCACATTGGAACAAGGTTAGTAAACCATTTTGAAATTTATTTTCCTTGCTGCATAACTTGAGCCAAAGTGTCGCTACATAACCGGAGCCTACGGTATCACATCTTTAACCCGAGCCAGGGTGTCGCTACATAACTGGAGCCTACGGTATCGCATCTTTAACCCAAGCCAGGGTGTCGCTACATGACTGGAGCCCACAGTGTCGCCACATAAACTCGGGCCGTAGTGTTTCCACATAAACTCAGGCCGAAGTTGGTGGTAACCTGACCGAAGGTCAATTTTTGAGAACACCACCGCTCCCCTCAACTGATCCATCAAGTCATCAATCCTAGGCAACAAATACTTATTCTTGATAGTTACTTTGTTCAACTGTCTGTAATCAGTGCACAACATCATACTCCCATCTTTCTTCTTGACCAACAAGACAGGTGCACCACACCGTGACACACTAGGACGAAAAAATTTCCTTGCCAACAAGTCCTCAACCTTCTTTTTCAATTCAATCAGTTTTAACGGTGCCATCCTATAAGGAGCTATAGAGTGGGTCCCTTTCCAGGTACCAAATCAATAGAGAATTCAACTTCCCTCACTGGAGGGAATTCCAGAATATCACAAGGAAATACCTCAGGAAATTCACGAACTATCGGAATATCCTCAACTCCGGGTTTCTCAATACCCATCGGGGATGACAACAACATAAACACGGCTCCTCCCTCCTTACAGGAAGTCCTGACTTCCTTAGCTGACAACGGCTTCATATAACTAGCCTCATCAGAAATCTCATCCAGATCTCCGAACACAACGGTCTTATCAGCACAATTAAGCACCACATGATTTTCCGACAACCAGTCCATCCCCAAAATTAGATCTAACTGGGATAGTGGTAAGCAGATTAAATCCACGGTAAATGTCCTACCGTTTACCACTACCGGACATCGAGACACAACCGCCGCAACCACCACAGGCACATTAGTTGGGGTGGATACGACCAAGTTGAAAGACAACGACTCAGTTTGTAATTTCAGTCTATCCATGCATTCAATAGATACAAAGGAGTGTGTCGCTCACAATCAAACAACACTAAAAGCGAAATACCTGCCACCGTGCAATTACCTTTTATCAGGCCATCCATATCCGATGCCTCTACACCACTCATGGTAAACACTCTGCCAATGGATCGTGGTCGTTCAGCCCTCACCACATTCACACTCCATTGTAACTTAGGACAATATCTCCTGATATGCCCAGCCTCCTTGCAGTGAAAGCAACTAAGTGTCGTTCCGGGGCATAAGTCACCGACATGAGTTCTGCCACATTTGCCGCACAAGGATGGAGAGTTCAACCGTGACCCTCCGGCATTGACATGAGTCCTCGGCCCATGTGAAGTATACCCCGACTACCCGTTGGTGGAGAGTAAGGCTTCCTTTCCTCTTGTAACACCTTCCCCTTTCCTTTTCCGTGTGAAAAGTTTCGTTGAGGCCCAAAGTTCTTGGGAGGAATCACTTTATGTGCCGCCGCTTCATCGGCAGCTAAGTCATCCTCATACATCCTACACTTGTTCACCAAGGTAGGAAAATCAGCAATCTCTTGGTGCCCAAACATGCTTTTCAACTTGGGCTTCAAACCTGATTCAAACTTGGAACACTTAGACCTTCCGTCCACCTCCAATTCGGAGTAAGGACAAAATCGGGCCAATTCTTCAAACTAGGCCGCTTAATCTCCCACCGACATGTTTCCCTGTTCCAACCTCAAAAACTCCATTTCCTCCTTCCTCTTCAGATCAGCAGGGAAGTATTTATGAAGGAATTTTGCCTTGAATGTACCCCAGGAAATCAATTGTACCTCCGCCTCCATTTGGCGTCGAGTAAATTCCCACTAGTTCTCGGCATCCGTCACTAGCATATAAGTGGCATATGTCAACTTCTAGGCCTCCGAACAGTTCATGGCTCTGAAGATCCGCTCCACTCCTTGGATCCACTAAATGACAGCATCAAGAGTGAATCCCCCGTGGAACTGACTAGGGTTCCTCCTGCAGAACTCATCTAAACCTCGATATTCTGCCAGTCTAGGTGGAACTAGAGGTTGTGAACTCGGACTTGGTGCCTGATTATGGTTCAGGTTATGCAAGTTTTCATTGACTTGTTGCAATGCCGCAACCATTTGATCCAACAAATCGTTCGGAACATTCTGACTCGCTCCTCTTCCTCTTCCTCTTCCTGCCACGGGTACCTATACTCACTCAATTATCAGTGATTGAATTTTGCCTAAACAAGGATCACATAACCACTTAGCAATTTGCACCACAAATACAATTTAAACACATAAATGTCATGAAAAAGCATGCAAGGCCATATCCTAGGCCGCATGATTAACTATGCTCTGATACCATATTGTAAGGACCCAAATTCTACCCTTGAATTTTTTTCCTTATTTTATTCATTCTTTAAGCATTTCCCTATGACTTTTAAATGTAAATGTCAATAACTTATGTTAAATCCCACTTTCCTGCTCGTACCCATTTCATAAGTCCAAAAACAACATACACATTCCCCTAGCAGAAAATCATAATTCATTCATGCATCCCGGTAACTACCGCATACAATTAGCTATGGGATTCCAAAATACCCATAGCTACGAATATCCAGAGTTACAAATATTCATGTTCAAAATACAATCATTTATATTACAAAATAATGAAGATAAGGACTTCCAAAATCTAAAAGCCTCTAAGTTCCTAATTAAGGCATCCACAAATCTTCCACCTACTTGCAATGGGATTAACATTAACAATTCACAGAAAACACACAGGAGTAAGTCGTTAACTCTGTAACACCCTAAATTTAAGTCTTTAAAATTATAGTATAAGTCTTGGGATTCTCGCTTGAGCGAGCGATTCTCGCATGGGCGAGAAAGGCTCACCTGGGAGGGTGAAATCCTGGGCTATACTGGAGGACTCTCCCTTGAGCGAGAGTGGCTCACTTGAGCGAGGAAGGCTCAAACGGGAGGGTGAAATCCTGGGCTATGCTGGAGGATTCTCACTTGAGTGAGAGTGTCAGATCTGAATTTTTAAAATGGGCGGGACTTTCTCGCTTGAGCGAGAATGAGCTCGCTTAAGCGAGGACCCGGCGCTGTTACATTAAATAGGGAACCCAAAAAACATTTATGAGGGTTAACCTAGAGATAAGTGAGAGAAGAGGGCTTTTTCAAGAGCAAGAAGGCTTGTTAGTCATTTAGAAGCTTGAGAAGAGGTAAAGCTATTGATTCTAACTCTCTTCTTCTTTTTGAAACTTATTTTGGGTATGTTGGATCTCTTCTCAAAATGAGAGAAACCATGGAAACTCATCCTTTTGAGTTATTGTTCGTTTTATGTTGTTTTTATCTTGTAATTTCCTGGTTTAGAGTTAGTATTTCAAGAATGGAAAGGGTTTGGGGGTTGATTCATGAAAACCCCGAAACCCTAAAGTGAAAATGGGGTTAAAGAGGAAAAAGAGTAAAATGCTAGGGTAGAAGATGACTAAGCATTCTAATGTTGAACTATGAGATGAATATGTATGTTTTAGATGTTTGTAAACTTATGATGAAAGTAGTTTATAAACATTGAAAATATGTTAAATATCTTGTATGGTTAAATAATGCAATATGAGTTATTTATGTGATATTGGAATAAATGACTAACATTGTGCTATATGGTGGGAATGAGGAAAGATCCTAAAGTTGGAGGAGGTGTCAGCGGAACTTGCGAAGTTTCCAAGAACCAAACCCAACACTCACCAAGGTAAGGAGGAGTCTTTAAATAACATATTGAAATGGATAATATGTGGATTTTATGATTTTGTATAATGATAAAGTGATGGATCGCTTAGTAATTGTAAACATATATGGGTATGTTTATAATAATGGGATGCGTGAATTTACTGTTTACAGACTGATGATGTATCAATAAAAAGAAAATATGTTTTTAGCCGACCATAATTGGTTAGCGACTTTGGCTCAAGTTATGTAGCGATACTTTGGCTCAAGTTATGTAGCGATACTTTGGCTCAAGTTACGTAGCGATACTTTGGCTCAAGTTATGTAGCGATACTTTGGCTCAAGTTATGTAGCGATACTTTGGCTCAAGTTATGTAGCGATACTTTGGCTCAAGTTATGTAGCGATACTTTGGCTTAAGTTATGTAGCAACGCTTTGGCTCAAGTTATGTAGCGACGCTTTGGCTCAAGCTATGTAGCACAAAATGAATTTATAAAACAAATGGTTTACTAACTCCTTTAAAATGTGGAATATCTTATAATGGTATTTATTATTTTGATGACTTACTCCTTTGTATATTGTGTGTATTTTCCATTGATAATCCCTTTGCAGGTAAACAGGGTAGTTGAGGATGCGTGGTTCGAGGCTTTAGGAGCTTAGTACTTGGATCCTCTATTTTGCTTTTTGTGTCGTAAATTGTTATTTGGATGATTTTATTCGTAACCATTTAACTCACTACATTTTGTGTAATGCTGGATATTAGTAACTATGGGTGTTTTGGAAACCCATAGTTAAACATATGTGGTAATTACCGATGAAAGTTATATATGAATTATGTTTTCCGCAACGTGAGATGTATGTTAACATAATATATTAAAAAGGTAGTTTTACGAAGTGATTATGTGGGAATTAGAGTAAGATGTTGAATGTAGGTATAAAAGGATTAAAATAATGGAAAAAATTTCAAGGGTAGAATTTGGGTCATTACAATATGGTATCAGAACATAGTTAATCCTGTGGCCTAGGGTATGGCCTTACATGATTCTTTGTGATCTGTATGTACTTGAACTGCTTAGTTGGCACTGACTGTTGTGTGCTTATGTGAAACATACATTATTAGAAAAGTGTTTACTGACTAGTACTTGAGTATAGGTACCTATGGCATGAAGGGGAAGAGGAGCGAGTCAGAATGTTCCGAACGATCTGTTGGCACAGATGGTGGTGGCATTGCAATAGGTTAACGAGTTAAATATACTTAAAATCGTTTTCATCGTTTATACTTTTTGAAAACCATGCTACATAACTTGAGCCAAACTTTGCTACATCACTTGAGCCAAAGCTTGCTACATCGCTTGAGCCAAAGCTTGCTACATCGCTTGAGCTAAAGCTTGCTACATCGCTTGAACCAAAGCTTGCTACATCGCTTGAGCCAAAGCTTGCGACATCGCTTGAGCCAAAGCTTTCTACATCGCTTGAGACAAAGCTTGCTACATTGCTTGAGCCAAAGCTTACTACATTACTTGAGCCAAAGTCGCTAACCAATCATGGTCGGCTAAAACAAGTTTTCTTTTCATTGATACACCATCAATTTCATAAACAGTAAATCCACGCAACCATTATTATAAACATACCCATATATGTATATAATAACTAAGTGGTTCACAACTTGATCATTAACCACAATCAGAAAATCCACGCATTTTCTATTACAATTTACAAGTTAAAGACTTATCCTTACCTCGGTGAGTGTTGGGTTTGGTTCTTGGTAACTTCACAAGTTCCACCGACACCACCTTCAACTTTAGGATCTTTCCTCATTCCCACCATGTAACACAATGTTAGTCATTTATTCCATATAACACATAAACAACTCATATTGCATCTTTAACCATACAAGAGATTTAACACATTTTCAATGTTTCTAAACTACTTTCATTATAAGTTTACAAACACCTAAAACATACATATTCATCTCATATTTCGACATTAAAGTGCATACTCATCCTCTACATCTAACATTTTATCCTTTCCCCTCTTTAACCACATTTTCATTTTAGGGTTTTGGGGTTTTCATGAATCAACCCACAAATCCTTTCCATTCTTGAAATACCAACTCTAAACCAAGAGTTTACAAGAGAAAAACAACATAAAACGAACCATAACTCAAAGGAATGAGTTTCCATGGTTTCTCACACTTTGATAAGAGATCCACCATACCCAAAAATGAGTTTCAAAGGGAGGAAGAGAGTTACAATCAAGAGTTTTACCTCTTCTCAAGCTCTTAGATGATTCCCAAGACTCCTTGGTCTTGAAAACCCTTTCTTTCTTCACTTATCTTTAGGTTATCCCCCAAAAATGTGTATGGGGGTTCCTAGTAAATGAAACAGCGTCGGGGTTCTCGCTTAAGCGAGCCCATTCTCGCTCAGCGAGAAAATCCCGCCTATTTTAAAAACTCAGATCTGACCCTCTCGCTCAAGCGAGAATCTCACAGCCTCGACAGGTTCCAAGTTGCCATTTCTCGCCCAGGCGAGACAACTCTCGCTCAGGCGAGACCACTCTCGCTGAGGCGAGACCACTCTCGCTCAGGCGAGACCACTCTCGCTCAGGCGAGACCACTCTCGCTCAGGCGAGACCACTCTCGCTCAGGCGAGACATCTCTCGCTCAGGAGAGACCACTCTCGCTCAGGCGAGACAACTCTCGCTCAAGCGAGAATCCTTTAGTATAGCCCAAGATTTCACCCTCTCATGTGAGTCTCTCTCGCCCATGTGACACTTTCTCGCTCAAGCGAGACTCCTAGGACTGATTCTATAATTTTAATGATTTAAAATCTAGGGTGTCACACAATGCAAGAATCAAGCAATTACTTAACAAGATATCACAAGCATATAAAGGAACACAAGATGAGAAGTGAACACAACCCAAAAAGGAAGAGTTATGAGGTTCTGTACATCTTAGAGAAGAGACCTATATAGAAAAGAAGAGAATACACATCAAGATCGATTTCTAGAACTAAAGGATTTACCTCTTCTCAAGCTTCTCTTTCACCTCTACGAGCTCTAGAGGAATGGGGACTGTTTCTCTTATTTTTCTTTTGTTCTTATCCCCCTATACTTATTTGGGGTTTCCATTTAGGTTTCAGATCCTCGGTTTCTCGCTCCTGCGAGATTGGAGTCTCTTGGGCGACAAACCCACTAAAAATTCACGTTGAAATCCTAATATAGTGGCTCGAGCGAGAGCCTCTAGTTCGAGCGAGAGACACATTATGGCTCGAGCAAGAGCCTCTCGCTCAGGCGAGTGACAAACATAAAATTTGAACACATGTCGCTTGAGCGATCCATCCCTCGCTCAAGCGAGTATCACGATGAAAATTTTCAATAAAAAACTCAGAACCCTCGCTTGGGCGATATCGTCTCGCTCATGCGAAAATTTCACAGAAAGTAGGCAATATTTCTAAGTTACTAGCTTATTTTGATGAAGGAAAATTGTGTTGTTACATATTTCCTCGATGTCTCAGGTTAGCCTAAATGAAAGCGAAAGTTTGCGGACCGCGGATAGTCAGGTGGTACTTGAAAACGCATTAGGTCTGCGTCCGTACCCTAGCCGTATCCGTGGTGCTGGATTTAGGGTTAGGGAACGTACAATAAAACCCCCTGAAAAGCGTGCAACAAAAGCTGATGTAGCTGACTTGTAGGACAAATATGATGAACTCTCTCACTGATTCCTTAAAATGTAATGTTTGATGAGAAGTAAATTTGTTGACGAGCATCAAGCTTCTACCATGAATGAAAGTTTCACGCATCCAAGACACTACATTCCCATTCCTGAGGTAATTTAATAAACTAATTTTAAGCTATTTATTTTAACTATCATTTGTTTTCACTATTGCTAAACTAATTAATTATATGTTTTAACTATCATCTAGAGAATAATCAATAATTGCAGACTCTTTCTGGATATCCCATGTACTCGAGCATTGGGAATTGGCACGATGTACAACACACGGGATGACATGCTACATAATGCACAAAACCCCTCCAATCATTTGACGGTCTCAATTGATATTTCAATTGAAGATGATGCATTGCTGTCAATTCCTCTTGATCAGGATACCATCACAATTGGAGGGGCTATAGGCACTTTTGTGGCTTGGCCAATACATCTTATTGATGTAGTTCCTACTATGGTATGGTTTTCATCATATGTTAATTCATTTATATACATATTTTGATCTTTAATTGATAACCCATGTATTGAATATTTCAGGGAAAGGTGACTGCTGACCATAGTGTAACATCCCCTCATAGAGTAGAACATGTGCATCTAAAAAGGCTAAAGTGGTGTAGTCTAAGCCACAGTCTAAATCAAATGTAGAATCGTCAGGGGAGGTGGCCTCCAAGAAAACCAACTTTTGTGCAAAACTCATGAAGTATGTAGAGAAGTTACCTGCCGATTTTATGATTATGATATCAATTCCCATACCCATCTACGGGTTTTTCACCGATGAATACATTGGTATAAGTGATGTGAAGGATGTATACGATCGTGATTGGATCGATGCATATATTATATATCTGTGTATATAAGGTAAAATATATTTTATTAACTTCTCATTTTCACATTTAATCATTAATTGGTGTATTATAATTAACTAACGTTTGTATTATATGTTAGGTACTTGTATAACAACCTTATTTCCAAAATTCAAAAGAAGCTAATGCTCTTGTCCCCACATTCTACCACATTGTTTACGCTTACCAATGACAAAAGGAAGAAAGAGCAGGCAAAATATGTTGTAGACATTCTTAATAAACATATAGAGGAAGTTTACTTATTCCTTGCACCTCTTAACATCTGGTAAGCATCATTTTTAATTGTTTTTAACTATGTTTTTGCTTAACATTCCCTAACCATATGCATATATTTTATTTTTCTTAGGAAACATTGGGTTTTGGTTGTAATTAATCGGATCAGTCAACAATTGTTCTATTTCAATTCACTAAAACACATCGATCAGAACAAGTACACCACTATGAAAGAAATGTTTACTAGGTATGTGGACTACTCATTTAAACTTTTTGAATTTTGGTACACTTTCATTGTCACTTTCATTTAAACATTATTTTCTATTGTTTAGGGCATTGAATATAAAAAGCCCGAAATATTCATACTAAATCTGCATCACCCATCATCTGGACTCATGTTAAGGTATTGGCACTACTCATCAAACAATTATATGTATTCATAATTCAATTATGCATGCATGGTTATACTTATATTTACCTGATTTTATTTGTAGACCCCTTGTCAAAACAATGACAAAGATTGCGGCTATTATATGATAAACTTCAAGAAGGAGGTCATTATGAATGGTACAACTGAAGTCCAATTTAATGTAGATACATATACAGATGAACAAATCAACTAGATTAGGGATAATTGGTCAAAATTTGTACATTCTTTTAAAATTGTGTAATGGCTCAATTTGTAATATACAATGTGTAATGATTCTGTTAAATATAAATAATAGTTTTAGTTGAAGCTTGTGTTTTTGAAGAAATCATATAAAACAACGCAACTTTCGAATATGCACTGTTGAAGTGAAACTAGGATATATACAATAGTGATTATTATAAATTGCGATGTTGAATAGAACATATACAACATCGCAATTTATAACATACGCTGTTGTATATGGCCTATTCCACAACACAATTTATACATGCGCTCTGGAATATAATGTTATAGTACCGATCAATCAAAGTATAACACCTAGAGGGGGGTGAATAGGTGTGCGCGGTCAGTATGTCCACTTTTCGCAAATAAGCAATGAGAATCACAAATAAGAAGAAACAATCGATTAACAACAAAAATAATCGATTAACACAAACAGAGTTTGATCGATTAACACAAAGCTATAATCGATTAAAATAGAGCAGAAAACCCAAAAACCAATTTGGTAAAAACATGCTTCTTGGATCACAAGCAATGCAAGAATCAGACAATTACTTAACAAGATATCACAAGCATATAAAGAATATCTATCAATATATCAAAGACACAATCTTGATCAATAAAGATGCAATCTTTTCAAGCAATATGGAAGAAACTAAATTTGCTTGAAATGTAAAGAGTTACGGGACAGATAAAGAAGATCAAGAATTTAATCCTAATTCGTTCGCCTGTCCACTGAGAAACTACATCCAGGCCTCCCCTTTTGATCTTGGGAGATTTGCTTCACTATAATCGAAAGAGTCATTCTTTACAAACACGCTTCAAATTTAGAGCCTTTCCTACTTGCTAAACGAGTCCTATTTCGCCAAGACTTGACAATTTCCCTCCATTCACAACGGCTGCCAATCTTGCTACTTAACGCGCTAACAAGATGCCCTAGCGAAGACTATATCTGACTAACCGTAGCCAGCCGATATTACAACCTTTGATCTCTACAGGAAAAAGTCTTTAGCTTTTACAAGCCAGCTACAACCCAAATGATGAAGAACTCACAGAAACTCACAAGGGTATGAGAAATCAATATGGATTGAAAAAGGTTATGCACAAAAGATGCACATGTAAGAAAACTCTTCTTTGAACAAATACCAAGAACCTTTTGTGAAGAAGATCTTGCTCCTGACCTTGGCACGGTTTTGATGAAGACACCAATGTCACAAAAATAAGAAAGGAAGAAGACCTATCAAGATTTAAGAAGACAAAGCTTCAACAATTAGAGTCTAAGTCTTTTAGATACTTCTATCCTAAAACTCCTTCATTACCTTAGTTAATAATGCTAAAAAATGTTTGCAAGAAATTCAGAAAATTCTTAATGTGAATAAAAATAATTTTCAAAAATAACGAGTAATGGGTTACCATACTTGAGTAACAAGTTACATGAGTGAGAAAAGAGTTATCAATCCTCCAACAGCTATAAGTAATCCATTATTGTCTTTGAAGTAACAGATTACCATTTTTAAGAAAACAGGGTAATCAATTACTCAAAGAGCTGTAATCGATTACACAAAGGATATTTCACAAACTTGTTGAACAGGAACTTTGAGTAATCGATTACTCAATTACAGTAATCGATTACACTGTGTCAAATTCGAAATAGCTGTTAACAGCATATTTGGGTAATCGATTACCCACTTGCGGTAATCGATTACTGAGAGGTGTTGTATTAGTTTTCAGATTTCAAAGTGAAAAAGTTTCACTCCAAAATGATTTGTTTCATTCCAAACGAAACCTACACTTCTCTAGAGGTGTTATGGTTAATTGGAAAGCCTATATAAAGGCATCGAAACACTCTTAACACACACACAACTCAGATTACTACCTCTCATTGAAACTCTCATAAAGCTCTCCCACTTTCTAAATTTTATGCATTTTTAAGCAATATACTCTCAAACTTTCTAAGTTAATTCAGAGTTGCTTCTAAGTGTATTTCATACCTTTCAAAGTAAAAGAGCATTATTATCTATCACATAAAGAGTTTTTTTTTGGATTGCAAGATTAGAATTGTCATATACACTTGTAAAGGCAATCCAACCATATTGTATATTCTTCACTTTTGCTATGTACACTTTCTTTCACAAGGGTGTGAAGAGAAAGGGGTTGAGTGACTTGGAATAGTGTTTTCCAAGCGTGTTACTTGGAATAGGGTTTTCCAAGGGTTTTAAGTATAAGTGAGTCTGTAAGGTACAAGGAGATCTAACGGTGAGATATTTGTAATTGTAACTCATTATATTTAATAAAGGAATCTCTTGCGCGTCAAGAGTTCTAGACGTAGCCTTCGGTGGACAAGAAGGTGAACCAATATAAAAAACTTGTGTAATTTCTTCTCCTTATCTTTCTACTTTCAAAGTCATTAATTTTCAGCATACTTTTTCCACTGCACTTAAACTTTGATATTGCATAAAAAAAAGTGGCCATACTTATTGCAACAACTAATTCACCCCCCCCCCCCCCCCCCCTCTTAGTTGCATTCTCATTCTTACAATTGGCACCATAGCTATTTTTGAGTAAGTTACTCTCAAAATCTGATCCTACACCAAGATTTCCTCAATATCATTCTTAGGAGAAGGCTCCAACATAAACAGACCTCCAAGTTTTGTTGGAGAATGCTACGACTTCTGGAAGATCAGAATGAGGAATTTCATAGAGTCACAAGACTTGGACATATGGAATACGGTCGAGGAAGGACCATATGAACCCTTCACCATAGTCAACAACACAAGGAAAATAATGCCCAAATCGTCATGGAATGATGAAGATAAAAAGAAGGTGCAACACGATCTCAAAGCGAAAAACATCCTCATTTCATCACTTGGAAATGATGAACTTTTCAAAATATCAAATTTCAAATCGGCCAAAGAAATATGGGATACCCTAGAGATTATGCATGAAGGAACCGAGGAAGATAAAAGGTCAATGCTCAACAATACTAGTTCTACATCTGTACCAGAAAATGACGAACAAGTTCATCTCTCGCTATTGGTATCTCATCATTCTGATGATGAAGAGATAAGTGAAACTTAACCTTTTTATTCTTCCGAATTAAAAATAGCATTTAATGAATTGCATGATGAATATGTCAAACTTAGAAAATTATTTCTAAAACAGAAAACTGAATTAGATATATTTAGAAATAAATCATCATCATCCTCTTCATGTAAAAAATGTACTACTCTTGAAAATAAAGTTTCAAGATTAAGTTTTGAACTTAATGATTCAAACAAGAGTAGCAAACATCTAGAAAAGATAATAAAGGATCAGAGACATATTAAAGACCGAAGAGGTCTAAGCTATTCTGAAAGCCAAGCTTCTGAGAAGCAAAATGTCTCAACGAAAATAATCTTTCAAAAATAATGTATCCATGCATTTGATCATAGTAAAGATAAAACTAGGATACATAAGCATCAAATCATATGTTCTTATTGTACAAATCATGGGCACAACCGATGTTGAGAGCAAGAACTCGTGGAAATCATCTATGAGCTTGAGAAGAGGTTAATCTCTTGATTCTAACTCTTTCTCCCTCTCAAACTCGTTTTTGGGTGTATGGATCTCTTCTCAAAGTATGAGAAACCATGGAAACTCTTCCTTTAGAGTTATGGTTCGTTTTATGTTGTTTTCTCTTGTAAACTCTTGGTTTAGAGTTGGTATTTGATGAATGGAAAGGTTTTGTGGGTTTATTCATGAAAACCCCAAAACCCCAAAAATGTGAATATGAGTAAAAAGGGAAATGGGTGAAATGTTAAATGTGGAAGATGAGTTTATGATCAATATTGATATATGAGATGAATATGTATGTTTTAGATGTTTGGAAACCTTGAAAATATTTGAATATCTTGTATGTTTGACGATGAAATACGAGTCGTTTATGTGTTATTTTGAATAAATGACTGACATTGTTGTTATTGTTGGGAATGAGGAAAGATCCTAAGGTTGGAGGAAATCGCGGAGGAAATTCGTAAAGTTACTCGAAACCGACTCCAAAGCTCACCAAGGTAAGGGATAAGTGCTTCCATTTTTTATGAGCTAATGTTAATAAGGTAAGTGTAATAGGTAATATGTTTGTAAGAATATTATTGTTGTTACACTACCCGAAGTGGTAGGGGATTATTTTGTTATCCTACCCGGAGTGGTAGGGGATTATTTTGGACGGTCCTACCCAGAGTGGTAGTGAATTATTATTGTTGCCTATCCGAAGAGGTAGTGAAATATCGTGGTATCGACCTGCCCGATGTGGTATGGGGAATTACTCGACCTGCCCGATGTGGTATGAGGAATTACTCGACCTGCCTGATGTGGTATGGGGAATTACTCAACCTGCCCGATGTGGTATGGGGAATTACTCGACCTGCCCGATGTGGTATGGAGAATAAACTAGACCTGCCCGATGTGGTATGGAGAATGAACTCGACCTGCCCAATGTGGTTTGGGAAAAATAACTAGACCTACTCGATGTGGTAGAGGATTATCTTTGCGGGAGACTTGCTGAATGTGATTAAGGGTGAATACGATTAATGGGAAATGAGTATGTTTGAAATGAAAGTAATATGCATGCTATAGAATATATATATTATGGGATATATATACTATAGGGTGAATATGAATAAGTGGAAAGGATATGTTCGAAATGAAAGTAATATGCATGCTATAGAATATATATTATGGGATATATATACTATAGGGTGAATATGAATAAGTGGAAATGATATGTTCGAAATGAAAGTAATATGCATGCTATAGAATATATATTATGGGATATATATACTATAGGGTGAATATGAATAACATGGAGATGGAAGAAAGAAGATACTAATGTTATATTTTCGTGCTTGTGTTTATAAGTTATACCACTACTTAATCGTATTTAAAATGTGGATTACCATGTAATGTTAATCTTGAACTAATGACTTACTCCCTTGTTTTTGTGTGTTGTTTATGATAATCCCATTGTAGGTAAACGAATGACTTAAGGATGGGGCTCACTTAGGAATATATGCGTCTCTTAACTTGGATTTCTTTATCTATATTTTGGATTGTAGTTGACTAGACACTATTTTGGGATGAATGTAATTCTGACTATGGTAACACTAGATATGTGTAGTTATGGGCATTGTGATTTTTTGAAACCCATAACTAGTTGTATGCGATTGTTACCAAGGATTAATTGAATGAATTATGTTTTTCTGCAATATGAAGTGTATGGTAACATAACATGTTAAAAAGTGGTTTTATGCAATAATCAATGAGGGATTAAAGTGAGATGATGAATGTATGCATGAAAGGAGTTAAATAAAGGAAAAAATTTCAAGGGTAGAATTTGGGTCCTTACATAAAGAGTTTTTTTGGATTGCTAGTTTAGAATTGTCATATACACTTGTAAAGGCAATCCAGCCATATTGTATATTCTTCACTTTTGCTAAGTACACTTTCTTTCACAAGGGTGTGAAGAGAAAGGGGTCGAGTGACTTGGAATAGTGTTTTCCAAGGGTGTTACTTGGAATAGGGTTTTCCAAGGGTTTTAAGTATAAGTGAGTGTGTAAGGTACAAGGAGATCTCGGGGTCAGATAACTGTAATTGCAACTCATTATATTTAATAAAGGAATATCTTGCGCGTCAAGAGTACAGGACGTAGCCTTCATTGGACAAGAAGGTGAATCAGTATAAAACATTTGTGTACTCTCTTCTCCGTATCTTTGTTTCATTTTTATCCTCCCAAGTCAATATTTTTCTGCATAATTTTTCGGCTGCACTTTAACTTTGATATTGCAGAAAAATTGGCCATTTATTTGCAACAACTAATTCACCCCCCTCTTAGTCGCAATCTCATTCTTACAATTGGAACCAGAGCTATTTTTGAGAAAGTAACTCTCAAAATCTGATCCTATTACAAGATGGCCTCAAGATCATTCCTAGGAGAAGGCTCCAACATAAACAGACCTCCAAGTTTCGTTGAAGAATGCTACGACTTCTCGAAAATCAGAATGAGGATTTTCAAAGAGTCGCAAGACTTGGATATATGGAATGCAATCGAAGAAGGACCATATGAACCCTTCACCATAGTCAATAGCACTAGGAAAGTAAAGTCAAAATCTTCATGGAATTATGAAGATAAGAAGAAGGTGTAGTACGATCTTAAAGCGAAAAACATCCTCATTTCATCACTTGGCAAGGATGAACTTTTCAAAATATCATATTGCATATCGGCCAAAGAAATATGGGAAGCTTTAGAGATTATGCATGAAGAAACAGAGGAAGATAAAAGGTTAATGCTCAACAATACTTGTTTTACATCTGAACCAGAAATTGACAAACATGTTCATCTCTCGCTATTGGTATCTCATCATTCTGATGATGAAGAGATAAGTGAAACTAAACCTTTTTCTTCTTCTGAATTACAATTAGCATTTAATGAATTGCATGATGAATATGTCAAACTTAGAAACTATTTCTAAAAGAGAAAACTGAATTAGAAATGTTTAGAAATAAAGCATCATCATCCTCTTCATGTCAAAAATACATTACTCTTGAAAATAAAGTTTCAACATTAAGTTTTGAACTTAATGATTCAAATAAGAGTAGAAAACATTTGGAAAAGATAATAAAGGATCAGAGACATATTAAAGACCGAAGAGATCTAGGCTATTCTAAAAGCCAAGCTTCTGAGAAGCAAAATGTCTCAATGGAAATAATCTTTCAAAAATCATGTATCCATGCATCTACAAATAGTAAAAATAAATCTAGGATACCTAAGCATCAACTCATATGCTCTTATTGTAAAAGTCATGGGCACACAACAAATACTTGCTTTATTAGAAAATATTGAGAAAGGATCTAACAATGTAGGACCCAAGACAAGTTGGGTACCTAATATAACTTAACCTGTTTTGCAGGTAGAATTGAGCGTCGTCCACTATTTATGTTACTTGGATAGCGGTTGCTCAAAGCATATAACAAGCGATAAAAGTAAGTTCTCTGTCCTCATTACAAGGACAAAGGCTATGTCACATATGCTGACAACAACAAAGGAAGAATTCTTGGAGTCGGTAGAATCGGCACCCCACCTTCAACAACCATAGAAGGAGTGCTATATGTGGAAGGACTTAAGCACAATCTTCAAAGCATAAGTCAACTTTGCGACAAGGGTTTCCATGTATGATTCTACCCAAATATGTGCATCATTGAAAGTAAGGAATTTCTAAACTCTAAACTTGTTGGTAAGAGAATTAATAACCTTTACATCATAGGAGAATTGCTCAGATTCATATGGACCATTTCAATAAGCTAATCCAGAAAGATTTGGTTGTTGGTTTACCCAATATGAAGTTTGTTAAAGACAAACTATGTGGTGCATGTCAAATGGGTAAACAAACAAAAACCTCTTTCAAGCCAAAGCATATGGTTTCTTCTGATAGACCATTGCAGTTGTTTCACATGGACTTATTTGGCCCTTCAAGGACAAAAAGTTTTGCTGGCAACTACTATGCTCTTGTAATAGTAGATGATTTTTCACGTTACATTTGGAATCTATTCTTAGTACATAAGAATGAGGCATTCAAAGCCTTTTGCATTTATGCTAAAAGAAACCAAAATGAAAAGTCACTTAAAATCGCTACTATAAGAAGTGATCATGGGGGGGGGGGGGGGGTTTCAAAATGCTTCTTTTGAGGAATTTTGAGATGATCTCGGGATTAATCACAACTTTTTTGGTCCTAGAACACCACAACAAAATGGTGTTGTAGAGAGAAAGAATTGGTCTTTATAAGAACTCGCTCGGACAATGTTAAATGAAACTAACCTCCCCAAGTACTTTTGGGCTTATGCAGTTAGTAGTGCGTGTTATGTTTCAAATAGAGTTCTCATAAGACCTATTCTAAAGAAAACCCCCTATGAACTCTTCAAAGGAAGAAAACCAAACATTTCACACTTGCATGTATTTGGTTGTAAATGTTTCGTCTTAAATAATGGCAAAGAGAACTTAGGCAAGTTTGATGCAAAGGCCGATGAAGGAATCTTCCTAGGCTACTCTCTCACGAGTAAAGCTTATAGAGTTTTTAACAAAAGAACTCTGGAAGAATCTGTTCACGTCTCCTTTGATGAAACCAATCCTTTAATCGAGGAAAGGGTAACTGATGATGAAGAAGATTTGCCTAATCCCAATTTTAATGAAAATGCCATTATTGAAACTACACCTAATTCAAAGCATGTGGAAGTGGATGATAATCCATCCTTTCAAGAAGAGCATATTCACTCTGATTTACCGAAAGAGTGGATAACTCATCGAGATCACCCTATAGACAACATCATCAGCCATATAAGTAAAGGTATTACTACCCGCATAATGCTGGAAGATGCATGTCTAAACATGGCCTTCGTCTCTCAGATAGAACCCTCCAAGGTTGATGAAGCAATCGAGGATGAACACTAGATTCGAGCTATGCAAGAAGAACTTAACTAGTTTGCGAGTAACGAAGTTTGGGAACTTGTTCCTAGACCTAAGAAGAGGCATGTAATAGGAACTTGTTGGGTGTTCCGAAATAAATCAGATGAAAATGGCATCATCATTAGAAACAAGGCTAGGCTAGTAGCCCAAGGATACAACAAAGAGGGAGGTATATACTTCAATGAAACTTTCGCTCCAAATGCTAGACTTGAAGCTATTAGATTACTGCTTGCATATGCATGTTTTTTTGAACTTTCACCTTTACCAAATGGACGTAAAGAGTGCGTTCCTTAACGGGCATATACAAGAGGAAGTATTTGTAGAACAACCTCGTGGTTTTGAGGACTACAAACATCCCTCCCATGTATACAAGTTGAAGAAAGCCCTCTATGGCTTAAAGCAATCTCCACGTGCCTGGTATGATCGTCTAACAATTTTTTTAATAGAAAAAGGATTTTCTAAAGGCAAGGTCAACATTACACTTTTTATTAAGAAAATAAATCATCATACTTTACTTGTTCAAATTTATGTAGATGATATTATTTTCGGTTCTACTAACGAAAGTTTGTGTAGTGAATTTGGCAATATGATGCAAGTAGAATTTGAGATGTCTATGATGGGAAAGTTAAACTACTTTCTTGGACTCCAAATTAAGCAACTTAGCGATGGAATCTTTGTAAGTCAGTCCAAATATTGCAAAGACTTGTTGAAAATATTTGAGATGGATGACTACAAGTCGTTCGCTACTCCTATGGGATCAAGTACCCATATCGATGCTGATGACGCTGGAAAATGTATTGATATAAGTATCAAGGAATGATTGGTTCCCTTCTTTATCTTACTCCTAGTAGACCGGATAATATGTTTAGTGTATGTCTTTGTGCGCGATATCAATCTAAATCCAAAGAGTCACATCTAGTTGTCGTTAAGAGAATCATGAAGTATCTCAAAGGCACAACCGATGTTGGACTATGGTATCCAAAGGGAAGCGTATGCGAATTGGTTGACTTCTCGGATTCAGACTTTGCGGGATGCAAGTCCGAGAGAAAAAGTACAAGTGGTACTTGCCACATTCTAGGGAATGCTTTAGTTTCTTGGTCTTGCAAGAAACAAGCTTGTGTTGCCTTAAGCACCGCTAAAGCGGAATATATAGCAGCCGATATTTGTTGTGCACAAGTGTTGTGGCTTAAACAACAATTACGGGATTATGGCCTAAACTTAGGCTGCACACCCTTGAAGTATGACAATACTAGTGCTATTAATCTCACTAAGAATTCTATTATGCCTTCAAGAACCAAGCATATCGATATAAGACATCACTTCCTTAGGGACCATGTCCAAAAGAAGGATGTGTTGGTAGAGTTCATTCATACTCATAAGCAACTAGCGGACATATTCACTAAACCGTTAGCAAAAGAACCTTTTTACAAAATTAGACGAGAATTAGGCATTCTCGATGAAGCTTACTTGTCTTAACATGTTTATATGATAATATGTATGCTTCATTGTATGTATCCTATGCCTACTTGATCTTAAACTATGTTTGTCATGCTTTAAAGTTCAAGTTTTTAGAGTCAAAAATCATTTTTAGCATCAGTGGGGAGACATAAGGTTAGAGTAATCGATTACTGGAAACCAAGTAATCGATTACTCAGTTGTACTGTTTTAAAATTTTGAAATTTTGAAAGTGAGTAATCGATTACTCACTTGGTGTAATCGATTACTCTGTGCAATTTATATATGAACCGCTGCACTTTTTCATAAAACACTTCACTTTCTCTCTCCTGTAACTCGTGCTCTCTCACTCTAAATCCTCTCAAATTCTAAAAACTTCATTTTTGCTCCCTTTTGATTGATTTTTGTTGAAAATCACATCACATTCTTGATTTGAAACACTTCTACATCTTCTTTTTCGTGATTTGTGGCCTCAATCAAAAAACCCCAAATTTCCAAAGCAAAACCCTAAACCTTCAAAACCAACAATGGCTTCTTCTTCAAAGAGACCAAGAACTTATAAGTCTAAGCAAGGAGAATCATCTTCCAAGTCCAACCTGTTGAACTTGACGAGGCTTCTTGCAAACGACACTCAAAGGAAGGTCTTCGAAGAAAATTTTCATGGACGCGCCATTTTCACTCCAAAATACGGTAACATAGGAAATTTTGAATTTGAAGATTTTCTATATCCATACTTATTGCGGCAACAAAAACTTTTCGACTTTTGCTGCGAAGCGAACGATATCTACCGTGAGCTTGTTCGTGTATTTTATTGCAACATGAAATTTAGGAAAAATCTTATGACTTCCCATGTTAAGGGAAATGACATAGTTTTGGATCTCAAAACCTTCAGTTCTGTTTGTTGTGATATACCGATGATAGGCGACATCACTAGTTTCGGCGTTGTATGGGATTGGGACGATTACAATCGCAAGAAATTCTATATTTCTATTTGTAGAATTTCTAAAGAGGAAATAGAAAGGCGAAAGCAACAAAGCCTTGGTGAGACTGTTAAGAACAGGGATATCCTCTCTGCTGGATATCTCACGCTGGAAGATCGTTTGGTTCATTATTTTATTACCTATGTCATTTTGCCGAAATTTCAAATTATTCGCAAATTAGTGACATAGAGCTCCAATTGATGTATGTTATTAAGTATAACGTCAAAATAAATTGGGCTAAGATGATAATGCAACAAATGTGGCATGTTCGCGGCTCCCAAAGTCTTTTGCCCTACGCCATCGTCATTACAAAAATCCTTGAACATTTCGGCGTATCTTTAGATGGTGAGACAAAAGTGGCCCTCAATCTTCGCGAAAGCAAGATTGATGTAGAGGTTGTCGACAAGATGGGGTTTGTTATAGATCCTTGTGAAGAAGATCTTGCTCCTGACCTTGGCACGGTTTTGATGAAGACACCAATATCACAAAAAGAAGAAAGGAAGAAGACATACGAACACTATCGAAGATAAAGCTTCAAGATTTAGAGTCTAAGTCTTTAGGTACTTCTATCCTTACAACTCATTTATTTACATAAATAAAAATGCTCAAAATTGTTTTCAAGGAAATCAGAAAAATTTAAGTGTGAATAAAAATAATTTTCAAAAACAACATGTAACAGGTTACCATACTTGAATAACAAGTTACATGAGTGAGAAAAGAGTTTTCAAACCTCTAACAGCTATGAGTAATCCATTACAGACTTTGGAGTAACAAATTACCATTTTTAGAAAACAGGGTAATCGATTACTCAAAGTAGTGTAATCGATTACACTAAGGAAAATTCACAAAGCTGTCAAACAGTGTTGTTGAGTAATCAATTACTCAAATCCAGTAATCGATTACACTGTTGAATTTTAAAAAGGCTGTTAACAGGATTGTTAGGTAATCGATTACCCACTTGTAGTAATCGATTACTGAGAGCTGTTGCATCAGTTTTCAGATTTCAAGTCAAGAGTTTTCATTCCAAACTGATTGCTTTTCATTCCAAACGAAACCTACTCATACCTATGGGTATTATGGTTGATTGGAAGCCTATATAAAGGCATTGAAACACTATCACAATAAGATATATACAACACAGAACTCATATTTCAAACTCTCTTTAAAAGCTCTCACACTTTATGATTATACTTACACTTTTCTAGCAACCTACTCTTAAAACTTTCAAAGTTATTTTGAAGTTACTTCTAAGTGTTTTTCATATTGTTAAAGATCATTATTATCTCAAGTATAAAGAGTTGTTATTGGATTTCAAGTTATAGAAATTGTCATATACATTTGTAAGGCAATCCAAGCCAAATTGTACATTCTTCACTTTTGCAAAGTTTACTTTCTTTCACAAGGGTATGAAGAGAAAGGGTGAGTGACTTGGTATAGTGTTTACAAAGGGTGTAACTTGGTATAGTATTTACCAAGGGTGTGACTTGGAATAGAGTTTTCCAAGGGGATTAGATATAAGTGAGTGTGTAAAGTACAAAGAGATCTCGGGGTGAGATAATTGTAATTGCAACTCATTATATTTAATAAAGGAATCTTTTGCGCGTCAATAGTACTAGACATAACCTTCGCTGGACAAGAAGGTAAACCCGTATAAAATACCTCTGTACTCTCTTTCCCATCTCTTTGTTAATTTTCTATCCTTCCTAAGTCAATATTTTTATGCATAATATTTATGCTGCACATTAACTTTGATATTGCAGAAAAATTTGCCATTCTTATTGCAACAACTAATTCACACCCTCTTAGTTGCAAACTCATTCTTACAATTGACACTAGAGCTATTTTTTAGAAAAATACTATCAAAATCTCATCCTACTACAACATGGCCCCAAGATCATTCCTAGGAGAAGGATCCAACATAAACAGACCTCCAAGCTTTGTTGGAGAGTGTTACGACTTCTGGAAAATCGGATTGAGGATTTTCATAGAGTCGCAAGACTTGGATATCTGGAATGCTATCGAGGAAGGACCAAACGTGCCATTTACCGTTGTCAACAGCATGAGAGAGACAAAGCCAAAATCTTCATGGAATGATGAAGATAAGAAGAAAGTGCAATATGATTTGAAAGCAAAGAACATCCTCACATCGACATTTGGAATAGATGAGTTCTTTAGAGTGTCCAACTGCAAATCCGCTAAGGAAATGTGGGACACTTTGGAGACAACTCATGAAGGTACCGAAGAGGTAAAGAGACCGAGACTCAACACTCTATCCCAGGATTACGAGATGTTTCGTATGAGACCTGGAGAGAAGATCTTGGATCTTCAAAAGAGATTCACTCATCTCACCAACCATCTTATTGCACTTTGCAAAGTGCTGTCAAATAGTGACTTGAACTTAAAAGTTCTAAGATCACTAACAAGAACATGGCAACCAAAGGTAACGGCTATTTCCGAAAAGAAAAGTCTTTCGAAAATGTCCTTGGCTGCTTTGTTTGGAGAGTTGCAGGAACATGAACTCGAATTGAGTCAACTTGATCAACACGAGGAACTAGAGAAGAAGAAGAAGAACATTTCTCTCAAGGCAAAAGCTGAGAAATATGATTCATCGGAAGATGAAGACGACAAAGAAGAGACCGATGACATGAACCTTTTCGTCAAAAAGTTTAGCAAGTTCCTAAGAAGGAACAAAGGCGAAAGAACCGGGAAAATAAAGAACTTCTCCAAAAGCAATGAGGCCTTCACTTCAAACTAGAATTTTACATGCTTTGAGTGTGGCAAACCTGGCCACATGAAGATGGACTGTCCAAACATCAAGAAGAGTTCTTTCAAAGGAAATAATGAAATAAAGAAAGGATGAAGAGCCTACATCGCGTGGGAAGACAACGACACAAGTTCTGCCTCTGAACCAGAAAGCGAAGAGCAGGCTCATCTCTCCCTAATGACGTCTCATCATTCAGACGATGAAGAGGTAAATGAATCTATCCCTTTTTCTTCTTCCGAATTGCAAACTGCCTTTAATGATCTACATGATGAATACATGAAATTGTAAAAATGTTTCTAAAACAAAAATCTGAACTAGATTCTCTTAGAAACATACCTTCATCATCCTCATGTTTAAATTGCATTACTCTTGGCAACAAAGTTTCTACATTGAGTATTGAACTCAACAAAATGAACAAGTGTAGCAAGAGCCTGAGTAAGATCATTAATGATCAAAGACACTCTACGGACCGAAGAGGTCTTGGCTATGGAAAAGTCCCTGCTCTTAAGAAACAAAGTAAGTCTATCATAACAGACTTTCGAAAAACATGTATCCATGCATCTACACATAGCAAACATAAATCTAGGATACATATGCATCAACCTATTTGCTCTTATTGTAAAAATCAAGGGCACACACCAAATACTTGTCATATTAGAAAATATGGTGTTCCCTTAGGATATTTTAAATGGGTTGAGAAAGGATCTAACCATGTAGGACCCAAAACAAGTTGGGTACCTAATATAACTTAACCTGTTTTGCAGGTTGATTTGAGCGCCGCCCGCAATTTATGGTACTTGGATAGAGGTTACTCAAAGCATATGACGGGCGATAAAAGTAAGTTCTCTGTCCTCACTCCAAGGGACAAAGGCTATGTCACATATGGTGACAACAACAAAGGCAAAATTCTTGGAGTCGGTATAATTGGCAAGCCACCTTCAACAGCCATAGAAGGAGTGATGTATGTGGAAGGACTTAAGCATAATAAGACCGCTTGTTATGTTTCAAATAGAGTTCTAATAAGACCCATTCTAAAGAAAACCCCCTATGAACTCTTTAAAGGAAGAAAACCAAACATTTCACACTTGCATGTATTTGGTTGTAAATGTTTCATCTTAAATAATGGCAAAGAAAACTTAGGCAAGTTTGATGCAAAGGTAGATGAAGGAATCTTCCTAGGCTATGCTCTCACGAGTAAAGCTTATAGAGTCTTCAACAAAAGAACTCTAGCCATGGAAGAATCTGTCCACGTCTCCTTTGATGAAACCAATCATCTAATCAAGGAAAGGTTGACCATTGATGAAGAAGATTTGCCTAATCCTACTTTTAATGAAAATGCCATTATTGAAACTACACATAACATAGAGCATGTGGAAATGGATGATAATCCTTCTATTCAAGAAGAGCATATTCACTCTGATTTACCTAAAGAGTGGAGAGCTCATCAAGATCATCCTATAGACAACATTATTAGCGATATTAACAAAGGTGTTACCACCCGTTTAATGCTAGAAAATGCATGTCTAAACATGGCCTTCGTCTCTCAAATAGAACCATCTAAGATTGATGAAGCAATCGAGGATGAACACTGGATTATTGCTATGCAAAAGGAACTTAACCAGTTTGAGAGAAACGAAGTTTGGGAACTTGTTCTTAGACCTAAGAATAGGCATGTAATAGGAACTTGTTGGGTATTTCATAATAAATCAGATGAAAATGGTATAATCATTAGAAACAAGGCTAGAATAGTAGCCCAATGATACAATCTAGAGGAAGGTATAGACTTTGATGAAACCTTCGCTCTGGTTGCTAGACTTGAAGCAATTAGACTACTACTTGCATATGCATGCTCCTTAAATTTTCAGCTTTACCAAATGGATGTAAAGAGTGCATTCCTTAATGGGTATATACAAGAGGAAGTATTTGTAGAACAAACTCCTGGTTTTGAGGACTACAAACACCCCTCTCACGTATAAAAGTTAAAGAAAGCCCACTATGGCTTAAAGCAAGCTCCACGTGCTTGGTATGACCGTCTAACTAACTTTCTAACAGAAAAAGGTTTTACAAAAGGCAAGGTCGATACTACACTTTTTATTAAGAAAATAAATCATCATACTTTACTTGTTCAAATCTATGTTGATGATATTATTTTCGGTTCTACTAACAATAGTTTGTGTAGTGAATATGGCAAAATGATGCAAGGAGAATTTGAGATGTCTATGATGGGAAAGTTAAATTACTTTCTTGGACTCGAAATTAAGCAACTTAGTAATGGAATCTTTGTAAGTCAGTCCAAATATTGTAAAGACTTGTTGAAAAGATTTGAGATGGATGACTGCAAGCCGATTACTACTCCTATGGGATCAAGTACATATGTCGATGCTGACGACGCTAGGAAATGTATTGAAATATCTAAGTATCGAGGTATGATCAGTTCCTTTTTATATCTTACTGCAAGTAGACATTATATTATGTTTAGTGTATGTCTATGTGCGCGATATCAATGTAAACCCAAAGAGTCACATTTAGTTGATGTTAAGAGAATCATGGAGTATCTCAAAGGCACAACCGATGTTGGACTATGGTATTCCAAGGGAAGCATATGTGAATTGGTTGGCTTCTCGGACTCAGACTTTGCGGGATGCAAGTCTGAGAGAAAAAGTACAAGTGGTACTTGCCACATTCTAGGGAATGCTTTAGTTTCTTGGTCTTGCATGAAACAAGCTTGTGTTGCCTTAAGCACCGCTGAAGCGAAATATATTGCTGCCGGTAGTTGTTGTGCACAAGTGTTGTGGCTTAAACTTAGGTTGCACACCCTTAAAGTGTGACAATACTAGTGCTATTAATCTCACCAAAAATCCGATTATGCACTAAAAAACCAAACACATTGATATATGGCATCATTTCCTTAGGGACCATGTGCAAAAGAAGGATGTGTTGGTAGAGTTCATTGATACTCATAACCAACTAGTGGACATATTCACTAAACCGTTAGCAAAAGAACCTTTCTATAAAATTAGATGAGAATTAGGCATTCTCGATGAAGCTTACTTGTCCTAACATGTTTAAATGTTTATGTGTATGCTTCATTGTTTATATCAAATGCCTACTTGATCTTAAATTTTGTGTTTTATGCTTTAATTTTCAAGTTTTTAGAGCCAAAAATCAATCTTAGCATCAGTGGGGAAACAATATGTTATAATAATCGATTACTGTAATGGTGTAATCGATTACAGAGAGACACTATTTGAAAATTGGAATTTTCGAAAGTGAGTAATCGATTACCCTGTGCACTTATATATATGAACTGCTGCACTTTTTCAGAAAATCCTCCATTTTCTCTCTCCTGTAACTCAAAACTTCCTCTCTCTAAGCCTATTAATCTCTAAAAACCTCATTTCTACTCCGTTTTGATTGATTTTTGTTGCAAATCACATCACATTTTTTATTCTAAACACTTCTACACCTTCTATTTCGTGACTTGTGGCCTCAATCAAAATCTCCCAAATTTCCAAAAAAACCCTAAACCTTCAAAAACCAACAATGGCTTCTTCTTCAAAGAGACCACGTTCTTCAAAAGTCAAAGCAAGGAGAATCAACTTCCAAGTCCAACCCGTTGAACTTGACGAGGCTTCTTGCAAATGACGCTCAAAGGAAGGTCTTCAAAGAAAACTTCCATGGACGTGTCATTTTCACTCCTAAATACGGTAACATAGGGAACTTTGAGTTTGAAGATTTTTTATTTTCTTATCTTTTGCGGCAACAAAAACTTTTCGAATTTTGCTGCGAAGCGAACGATATCTATGCTGAGCTTGTTCATGTATTTTATTGCAACATGAATTTTAGGAAAAATATTGTGACTTCCCATGTTAAGGGAAAGGACATAGTCTTGGATATGAAAACCTTTAGTTCTATTTGCTGTGATATACCGATGATAGGCGACATCACTGGGTTAGGCCTGGTATGTGAATGGGATGATTACGATAGAAAGAAATTCTATCTTTCTACTTTTAGAATTTCTAAAGAGGAAATAGAAAGGCGAAAACAACAAAGCCTTGGTGAGACTGTTATGAACAGGGATATCCTCTCTGATGAATATCTCACCCTGGAAGATAGTTTGGTACATTATTTTCTTACCTATGTAATTTTGCCGAAATTTTCAAATCATTCGCAAATAATTGACATAGAGCTCCAATTGATGTATGCTATTAAGTTTAACATCAAGATAAATTGGACTAAGATGATAATGCAACAAATGTGGTATGTTCGTGGTTCCCAAAGTCCGTTGCCCTACATCATCTTCATAACCAAAATCCTTGAGCATTTTGGTGTACCTTTAGAAGCTAAGACCAAAGTGGCCCTCAATCTTCGCGAAAGCAAGGTTGATATTGAGGTTGTCCATAAGATGGGATTCATTATAGATCCTATCACTCGTCGAACCTATAAGCATCGTACCGACCTCCAACCTGCTCCTACCGACGAACCACAACCTACTACTGAGCCAAACCTACCTGAGTCTCATACTCAATCTTTTTCATTTGCTGCAATGCCCACTAATCAGATGATTATGGATGAATTGGTTTCTCTTTGAGGCTACATCACAACAAGGATTGATGCTTTCGATACTCAGAGCCAACAAATCCATTACGAACTTCATCGTCTTTCATTGAGGCTGAGCAACATGGATGTTGATGAAGATAGTTCCGAGCCCGAGTCTTAGATACTTTGTTTAGGTTTCTGATTATGTAATGACTATGGCTGTGTATTTTCCATATGGATGTTTAAACATTGTTTGGATTATTTTTTATTTTCTACTGTTTTGGATAATTGCGTGTATTAACATCTAAATTGCTTTTTGTTTTGCAATGCTTTTCAATTTATGTTTTCATACATGATCTTAATTATATTATGCTTTTATTACGAGAACTTTCATATACTATGAAATATTGTATGCTATGCTCTACAACTATCTACTATGCTAGACTCTAGGCTTTTCTTCTTCTTGATGAAGTCAAAAGGGGGAGAAAAGTTGGGAGATGTGTATTTTCTATTAATATTCTTTCAGGAACATAACCCCAAAAGAAAGGGGGATCATACATGCATACATATAGGGGGAGCATACTCAGGACAAGTCAAGATATATCATCAAGTATGATGCTCTCAGAAAACTACACTTTCAAGAAGACATTGGTTTGTCATCATCAAAAAGGGGGGAGATTGTGAAGAAGATCTTGCTCCTGACCTTGGCATGGTTTTGATGAAGACACCAATATCACAAAAAGAAGAAAGGAAGAAGACCTACGAAGACTATCGAAGATTTTAAGATTTAGAGTCTAAGTCTTTAGGTACTTCTATCCTTACAGCTCATTTATTTACTTAGATAAAAATGTTGAAAATTGTTTTCAAGAAAATCAGAAAAATCTAAGTGTGAATAAAAATAATTTTTAAAAACAACATGTAACAGGTTACCATACTTGAGTAACAAGTTACATGAGTGAGAAAATAGTTTTCAAACCTCTAACAACTATGAATATTCGATTACAGACTTTGGAGTAACAGATTACCATTTTTAGAAAACAGGGTAATCGATTACTCAAAGTAGTGTAATCGATTACACTAAGGCAAATTCACAAAGTTGTTAAACAGTGTTGTTGAGTAATCGATTACTCAAATCCAGTAATCGATTACACTGTGTGAATTTTCAAAAAGTTGTTAACAAGATTGTTGGGTAATCGATTACCCACTTGCAGTAATCGATTACTGAGAGCTGTTGCATCAGTTTTCAGATTTCAAGTGAAGAGTTTTCACTCCAAACTGATTGCTTTTCATTCCAAACGAAACCTACTCATACCTAGTGGTATTATGGTTGATTGGAAACCCATATAAAGGCATTGAAACACTCTCACAATAAGATATATACAACCCACAACTCAGATTTCAAACTCTCTTTAAAAGCTCTCCCACTTTCTGATTTTACTTACACTTTTCAAGAAACCTACTCTTAAAATTTTCAAAGTTATTTTGATGTTGCTTCTAAGTTTTTTTCATATTGTTAAAGAGCATTATCATCTCAAGTATAAAGAGTTGTTATTGGATTGCAAGTTATAGAAATTGTCATATACACTCGTAAGACAATCCAAGCCAAATTGTACATTCTTCACTTTTTCAAAGTTTACTTTCTTTCACAAGGGTATGAAGAGAAAGGGTGAGTGACTTGGTATAGTGTTTACCAAGGGTGTAACTTGGAATAGTGTTTACCAAAGGTGTGACTTGGAATAGAGTTTTCTAAGGGGATTAGATATAAGTGAGTGTGTAAGGTACAAGGTGTAACACCCTAAATTTGAGTCATTAATATTATAGTATCAGTCCTGGAAGCCTCGCTTGAGCGAGAGATTCTAGCCTGAGCAAGAACGGATCCCCTGGGAGGGTGAAATCCTGGGCTATACTGGAGGATTCTCGCCTGAGCGAGAATTGTCTCGCCTAGGCGAGAAATGGCAATTTGGGGCTGTTGACACTGTGAGATTCTCGCTTGAGCGAGAATCCCTCGCTTGAGCGAGAGCGTCAGATCTGAAATTTTAAAAAGGCGGGATTTTCTCGCCTGAGCGAGAATGGGCTCGCTTGAGCGAGAATCCGACGACTGCTCTTTAAAATAGAAACCTCAAACACATTTTAGGGTTAGAACTTTGAAGAGAAGAGAGAGAAGAGAGCTTTTCAAGAGCAAAGAGCCTTAGGAGACTGAATGTTATTCAGGCCGAGAAGACAAGGAACCACGGTCGAAGGGTTACCCCGAGTATCGCAGGGACATCAAGTGTTGATGATCCGGCGAAAGGTAAATCGCATGGTAACAGGTATCCCTTTTAGTGTTGTCTAATTCGGGAGCGACACACTCCCTATATTTGCTGAATGTGAGAACCGACTGAGATTGTACACCAAGTTGTTGTTTTCGACTTAGTTGTACCCACCAACCCCGTGTACCGGTGGTGGAGGTCGATGTTGGTGTCTCAGTGTACGGTTGGGGTAAATGGTAAAACCTTTACCATAGTGTTGATATACGCAATGATGTCTAGTTGGAAATTAATCCTGGAAATGGAGTAGCGGTCAACAAATCGTGTTATGTTTAACAGTGTGTAATTATTGAGGTGAAGATTTAAAATTTGGTATGCATTGATATGTGTGTGTATACTAAAGGGGTAAGACTTATGCTGATAGTCGAGGAAAGAGGCTAGTCGAGTTACTTACCCCGTCGATGTGATGAATACATTTTATTAGACGTGAAACTTTTGGCCACGAATGATCGGTTCTTTTGCGGTGGGACATTGGCAATGCATGAAATAGTGGTGGTGTACCTCAATTGTCTGCGTTGAATGTTGTACCTGCAAAAGTTGTTGCTATTTCGTGAACGTCGGAAATTGCGGTGTATGGGTGTGGTGTAACCATATGAGAAAAGGATTTTTGGGGTATGTCGGAATGAGTATGCGAACCTTGTTTTCCTGATGTGGTTGCCATGAGAAATAGCTTGTTTTTGGGTGAAAAATAGCTTGTTGCTAAATAATGATTTAGTATCATGTTGGAGAATTCCGAAATTTTAGCAATCATATCTGATTAAGTATGAAGTCGTTAAAAATTTGATGATACAAGACGCCCATGTATTTCTAGACATAATGCGAGTGGGTTAATAAGTTTATATTTGCTAACGGAATTGGGGTGACCAAACCGAACGCCAGTTATAGGTTTGAGTGTTTGTCGACTTGCACTTGCCGATCGGTAACAGGGTACCTAGTTTTGGTGTGAATCAATGATCTTATGGTTTCAGTTGAGGCTAGGAATCGGTAATTCCTTTAGACGATAAGATATGATGACGGAAATATTTGATGTAATTGGACAATTACTGGATAGTTTGATAATGTACAATGGATGAGACAATAGGAGTCTTTTGTGTAAGTATTTTGTTGATTGAGTGGAATGAAATTGCGCTAGATTCTTGAGTGGAGATGAAACTAACTAGTGTTTGATGGATGTTAAATGAGGCATTGGAGTGGATGAGGAATAAGGAGTTCCCCATTCGCTGAATTTCGGGAGTGTTATGGGAATTCTTAACATAGATGAGGATTGTTAGCAGGATCAGTTCTAGAGACCTATGGTTCTTGATGAATATAGGAAAATCTTTAGTCTGAATTACGGTTTAGTTCTCATGGCATTCGAGTTATAAAAGGCTGAGATCTTAATATTTGGACATTGATGAGTTAGTTCATGATTTGGTTTGGTGATATCACGGTTTAGTGGTCTATGCCCTTAGTGACCGTTTAAGTAATCTGAATGGATTAGAGGATCGATTATGATTTTGGTTGAGTATTATGGTGCCTAAGGTCTAGGTGATGATATTATTTTCCGAGGTATGTTTAATTTTCGGGGACGAAAATTCTTATAAGAGGGGGAGGATTGTAACACCCTAAATTTGAGTCTTTAATATTATAGTATCAGTCTTGGAAGCCTCGCTTGAGCGAGAGATTCTAGCCTGAGCGAGAAAGGATCTCGTGGGAGGGTGAAATCCTGGGCTATACTAGAGGATTCTCGCCTGAGCGAGAATTGTCTCGCCTGGGCGAGAAATGGCAATTTGGGGCTGTTGACATTGTGAGATTCTTGCTCGAGCGAGAATCCCTCGCTTGAGCGAGAGCATCAGATCTGAAATTTTAAAACGGCGGGATTTTCTCGCCTGAGCGAGAATGGGCTCGCTTGAGCGAGAATCCGACGACTGCTCTTTAATATAGAAACCCCAAACACATTTTAGGGTTAGAACTTTGAAGAGAAGAGAGAGAAGAGAGCTTTTCAAGAGCAAAGAGCCTTAGGACTCATCTTAGAGCTTGAGAAGAGGTAAACCTCTTGTTCCTAACTCTTCTTCTTCCTCTCTAACTTGTTTTGGGTATGTTGGATCTATTTTCAAAGTATGAGAAACCATGGAAACTCATCCTTTAGAGTTATGGTTCGTTTTATGTTGTTTTTCTCTTGTAAACTCTTGGTTTAGAGTTGATATATGGTGAATGGAAAGGTTTTGTGGGTTATTCATGAAAACCCCAAAAACCCCTAAAACGAGAATATGGGTATAAAGAGAAAGAGATGAAATGTTAGATGTGGATGATGAGTTTGTGCTTTGATGTTGATATATGAGATGAACATGTATGTTTAGATGTTTGGAAACTTGTATTGAAGTAGTTTTGGAAATCTTGAATATATGTGAATCCCTTGTATGTTTGATGATGAAATACGAGTTATTGATGTGTTATTTTGAATAAATGACTGACATTGTTGTTATTGGTGAAAATGAGGAAAGATCCTAAGGTTGGAGGAAATCGCGGAGGAGACTTTTAAAGTTAATCGGAACCGATCCCCAACGCTCACCAAGGTAAGGGATAAGTGTATCTAATTCATACTCACTCATGTGGATGAGGTATGTAAAAGAGGGAATGTGTTGGTAGTGGTTTATTGTTGATGTCCTACCCAGAGTGGTAGTGGACTGTTATTGTGTCCTACCCAGAGTGGTAGTGGACTGTTATTGTGTCCTACCCGGAGTGGTAGCGAACTGTTATTGTGTCCTACCGGGAATGGTAGTGATTGTTGTGAAATCGACCTGCCCGATGTGGTATGGGGTAATAACTCGACCTGCCCGATGTGGTATGGGTTAATAACTCGACCTGCCCTATGTGGTATGGGGTAATAACTCGACCTGCTCTATGTGGTATGGGGTAATAACTCGACCTGCCCTATGTGGTATGGGGTAATAACTCGACCTGCCCTATGTGGTATGGGGTAATAAATCGACCTTCCCTATGTGGTATGGGGTAATAACTCGACCTGCCCTATGTGGTATGGGGTAATAACTTGACCTGCCCGATGTGGTATGGGGTAATAACTCGACCTGCCCGATGTGGTATGGGGTAATAACTCGACTTGCCCGATGTGGTATGGGGTAATAACTCGACCTGCCCGATGTGGTATGGGATAATAACTCGACCTGCTCGATGTGGTATGGGGTAATAACTCGGCCTGCCCGATGTGGTATGGGAAATGAAATTGATGAATAGGATTAAGGGTAAATATGAATGATGAGAAGTGTGGATGTCACAATGAATGTCGTATGCATGCTATAGGATATATATTATGGGATGTATATTCTATAGGGTGAATATGAATGATGAGAAGTGTGGATGTCACAATGAATGTCATATGCATGCTATAGGATATATATTATGGGATGTATATTCTATAGGGTGAATATGAATGACGAGAAGTGAGAATGTCACAAAGGATGTCATATGCATGCTATAGGATATATAGTATGGGATATATATTCTATAGGGTGAATATGAGTGATAAAATGGAAGATGTTGAGAATGAAAGTAATATACATGCTATAGGATATATATTATGGGATATATATACTATAGGGTGAATATGAATAATGAGAAGAATGATGTTTCGAAAGAACGTAATATGCATACTATAGAATATATATTATGAGATATATATGCTCTAGGATGAATATGAGTAAAGTGGAAATTAAAGGAAGATGATATGAATGTTTATAATTACGCATGTGTGTTTACGAATTATATTAAAGCTTCATCGTATTTGAAATGTGGATTATCATGTGATGTTAGTTTTGAACTAATGACTTACTCCCTTGTTTTGTGGTTTGTTCATGATAATCCCATTGTAGGTGAATGAAGGATTTGAGGATGGAGCTCGCTTAGGATGCTTATGGACATTATAACTCTGGAAGACCCATAAATGCTTGTATGTGCCAATTGCTAATTGAATGAATTATGTTTTTCCGCAACATAAATGGTATGATAGTATAATAGGGTAAAGAGTATTTTCAAAGAGTGTTTCATGAAGGTTTTTAAGTAAAGTTATAGATGTATGTAAGAGAAGATGAAAATAAATGAAAAATTTTCAAGGGTAGAATTTGGGTCCTTACACAAGGAGATCTCGGGGTGAGATAATTGTAATTGCAACTCATTATATTTAATAAAGTAATCTCTTGCGCGTCAATAGTACTAGACATAGCCTTCGGTGGACAAGAAGGTGAACCAGTATAAAATACCTGTGTACTCTCTTTCCCTTCTCTTTGTTAATTTTCTATCCTTCCTAAGTCAATATTTTTCTGCATAATATTTCCACTCCACATTAACTTTGATATTGCAGAAAAATTGGCCATACTTATTGCAACAACTAATTTACCCCCTCTTAGTTGCAAACTCATTCTTACAATCTTTTCACTCGTCGAACCTATAAGCATCGC
This sequence comes from Lupinus albus, assembly GCA_009771035.1. Taxonomy (NCBI): domain Eukaryota; kingdom Viridiplantae; phylum Streptophyta; class Magnoliopsida; order Fabales; family Fabaceae; genus Lupinus; species Lupinus albus. Next base: position 7,252,027 of record CM020011.1, read on the forward strand.
ACCGACCTCCAGACTGCTCCTACCGATGAACCAGAACCTACTGCACCAAACCAGCCTGAGTCTCTTGCTCCATCTTCTTCAACTGCTGCAATGCCCACTAATCAGATGATTATGGACGAATTGGTTTCTCTTCGAGGCTACATCACCACAAGGATGGATGCTTTCGATATCCAGAACCAACAAATCCATTATGAACTTCATCGTCTTTCATCGAGGTTGAGCAACATGGATGTTGATGAAGATAGTTCTGAGCCCGAGTCTTAGATTTTTGTTTAGGTTTCTGTTATGTAATGATTATGGTTGTGGATTTTCTATGTGGATTTGAATATTGTTTGGGTTGTTTCTTTTTATTTCTCGCTATTTTGGATTTCGTGTATGAACATCTTTATTTTTTTATGCAGATGCTTACTGTGTTTGTTTCATACATGTTTTACTTATGGTTATACTCTACTCTTCTGTTGTTTATATAAATTATTTGAAATTTCATATACTATAAAATATTGTATGCTATGCTCTACAAATGTCTATTGTGCTAGACTCTTGGCTTTTCTTCATTTTGATGAAGCCAAAAGGGGGAGAAAATTTGGGAGATGCGTATTTTCTGTAATATTCTTTCAGGCACATAACTCCAAAAGAAACGGGGAGAATACATATAGGGGGAGCATACTCAAAATTAGTCAAGATATGTCATTCATTATGCTGCTCTCAGAAAACTACACCTTCAAGAAGATATTGGTTTGTCATCATCAAAAAGAGGGAGATTGTGAAGAAGATCTTGCTCCTGACCTTGTCACGGTTTTGATGAAGACACCAACATCACAAAAAGAAGAAAGGGAGGAGACCTACAAAGACTATCGAAGACAATGCTTCCAAGAATTAGAGTCTAAGTCTTAGGTACTTCTATCATTACAACTCATTTATTTACTTAGTTAATAATGGTCAAAATTGTTTTCAAGAAAATCAGTAAAAAACTAAGTGTGAATAAAAATAATTTTCAAAACAACATGTAACGGGTTACCATACTTGAGTAACAAGTTACATGAGTGAGAAAAGAGTTTTGAAACCTCTAACAACTATAAGTAATCCATTACTGACTTTGGAATAACAGATTACCATTTTTAGAAAATAGGGTAATCGATTAATCAAAGGGCTTTAATCGATTACACTAAAGCAATTTCACAAAGATGTCAAACAGTGTCATTGAGTAATCGATTACTCAAATCTACTAATCGATTACACTGTGTGAAATTTAAAAAAGCTGTTAATAGTATGTTTGGGTAATCGATTACCCACTTGTTGTAATCTATTACCCACTTGCTGTAATCGATTACTGAGAGCTATTGTATCAGTTTTCAGAATTCAAGTTGAAGAGGTTTCACTCCAAACTGATTTGTTTCATTCTAAACGAAACCTATTCATATCTAGAGGTATTATGGTTGATTGGAAGCCTATATAAAGGCAATGAAACACTCTTAACACACACACAACTCAGATTATAAACTCTTATTTAAAACTCTCTTAAAGCTCTCACGCTTTCTGATTTTCCTATACTTTTCAATCAACCTGCTCTAAAACTTTCAAAGTTATTTCTGATGTTGCTTCTAAGTGTATTTCATACTTTCAAAGAGCATTATTATCTTAAGTATAAGAGTTGTTGTTGGATTGCAAGTTCTAGAAATTGTCATATACACTTGTAAGCAATTCAAGCCAAATTGTATATTCTTCACTTTTGCAAAGTTCACTTTCTTTCACAAGGGTGTGAAGAGAAAGGGGTTGAGTGACTTGGTATAGTGTTTACCAAGGGTGTTACTTGGAATAGGGTTTTCCAAGGGATTAGATATAAGTGAGTGTGTAAGGTACAAGAAGATCACAGGGTGAAATAATTGTGATTGCAACTCATTATATTTAATAAAGGAATATATTGCCCGTCAAGAGTACTGGACGTAGCCTTCGATGGACAAGAAGGTGAACCAGTATAAAACACATGTGTACTCTCTTCTCCTTATCTTTGTTTTATTTCTATCCTTCCAAGTCAATATTTTTCTGCATAATATATACGTTGCACTTTAACTTTGATATTGCAGAAAAATTCGCCATTTATTTGCAACAACCAATTCACCCCCCTCTTAGTTGCAATCTCATTCTTACAAATTCTGTATATCCTCTTGATTTTATTGAGTAGGACTGCCAGGTTCTGGTTCATTTCAAAATGGTTCCTCTTGTGTACCTGAAACGTTTTTAGCAACAACCTTTCTCTTCTCTTTTGGAGAAGATTCATCAAATGCATGTGTACAGATTCTTCAACATGCATGGTATGTTTATTATAAACTCTAATTGCTTTGCTACTTGGTGATTAACCGAGAAAGATACCTTCATCTGCTTTTGAGTCGAACTTATCCTAAACTTCATTTCCATGTTTAAAATGTAACATTTCCACCCAAAAACATGCATATGTGAAATATTCGGCTTACGACCTTTTAAAAGTTCGTAAGGAGTTTTTGAAAGTGAAGGAATTATAAATACACAGTTAATCACATAGAAAGTTGTATGTACTGCGTCAGCCCAGAAATATTTGGGCACTTTGCTATCATTCAGCATGGCACAAGCTAACACCTTTAAGACGCAATTTTTCCTCTCAACAACTCCATTTTATTGAGGGGTGTGATGAGCAAAACATTGATGGTGTATGCCATGTTTATCGCAAAACTTGGCAAAGTGGTGATTCTCGAACTCACCACCATGATCACTTCGAATAAACACAATCTTATGGTTAAGTTGATTTTGCAATTTCCTGGCAAGTGATTTAAACGTTTAAAAATATCGCTTTTCAAAGATAAGAACATAGTCCATGTAAACTGTGAAAAGTCGTCAACTACCATTAGTGCATAATGACTGCCTCCAAAACTCATTATCTGTGAGGGTGCAAACAAGTCCATAGGAAGTAATTCTAATGGCCTTGTAATGGATATCACATTTTTAGATGAAAAATAATTTTTCATTTGCCTACACCTTTGACAGGTATGACAAATATCTTTAGTTTTGAAATTTAGTTTTGGCAGTCCTACAACGAGCTCTGTTGATGATATCTTTTCCATATGTCGTAGATGGATATGTGCTAACCTTTTATGACAGGTCCAGATATCACTCTCATTTGAAATAAGACATTTTGAAAATAGAGATGTGATACCGTCCAGATTAACCATATAGATATTGTTAGTTCAGTGACCGACGAACTTAATATTATCGTCTACGCCATCACGGATAATACAGAAGTCAGAATCGAAAGATACCTTGTTACCCATATCGCATAATTGACTAATGCTTAGTAGGTTATGCTCCAGTCTTCAACATATAGCACGTTATCCACAATTTCCTGAGAAGCATTTCCTACTCTTCCGATTCCAAGGATCTTTCCTTTGTTTTTATCCCGGTAAGTGACATAGCCTTTGTCTCGAAGTGTAAGATCCTGAAATTTGGACTTATCACCCATCATATATCTGGAACACCCACTGTCGAGATACTAGTGTTGTTCGTGTGTTCGCAGACATACCTGCAAGACACAAATTACTTACTTTTAGGTACCCAAGAACCAGATGTGTGGCCATGAACACCACAGTAGAAGCAAGTAGGCATTTTTTGATTATTAACATGAGATTTACTAGCTACATGCTTTCTAAAAGGTCTCTTTTTGCTTTTATGTTTGAACCCGAGACCAGTTCTATTTCCTACAGTTTTTGATGAAGCAAGTAATCTGTTAAGATTCTTACCGCTGAATGTGAACTTTGTTATTTTGTTTTTCAGTTCGTCATTTTCATTTTTCAGTTCAAAACAAGTTTCACATTCAGGAGTCTCAATAAGTTTAGTAGAACACATGCATGAAGCGCTAGAATAAATGAGATCAAGAGTTTCATTTTCAAGTTTAAGTTCATCAATTTCTTTTTGCATGCTTACTATTTTCTTTTCATGTAATAGAATAACTCTTTTCCGATCTACATTTATTTTAGCAACTTTCTTAAGTTCTTCATGTAGCTCAACAAAAGCATTGTATAGTTCATCATATGTAGGTGAATTACTTGAGCTACAACATGAACTGGATTCATGAGAACTTACCTCATCGAGTTCGTCAACCCTTGAGGAGGTGCCAGCTTCATTATTATTCACCATGAGACAAATCTTTGCAGTTTCCTCTTCATCAGACGTGCTTGTTGTTGAGTCTTCTCCAAGAACATCCCATACAATATAGGCTTTCTTGGACTTGAAGTCCCTAGAGGTGTTATTTTCGCCTTCGACCTTCTTTAGGTAAACTGGACATTGGTACTTCAAGTGTCTAGATTTTTCGCATTCATGGTATGAGAACTTTTCCTTTGAGTTCTTGTTTTTGGAAGTCGAAATGCGAATTTCCCTTTTTACGCTTGTCTGACTCTTTGTGCAAGGTCAGGCGACCAAGCTCCATCTCATGTTCTTACAGCTTGTTGAAAAGAGTTGCTAACGCCATTGAATCAAGATCCTTTGACTCTATGATAGCAGTCACCTTCGGATGCCAGTTCCTGTCAAGGCATCTTAAGACTTTTTTAGTTAATTATCCTTTCGAAAAAGTCTTATCTAAAGCAACTACATGATTTACAATATGAGTAAAAAGTTTTTGCTTATCACCAAAAGATTCATTTGGAAACACGCGAAACAGTTCATATTCATGAGTTAAATCATTCAATCTAGCGCGCTTGACCTCGCTAGTGCCTTTGTGAGTCACTTGTATATGAACTTAGGACGTGAGACCCGAAAGAACTCATCATAAGATAGTGCGGACTTGATGATGTTTTTAACTTTCAAATTGTGTTGCACGTTTCGTTTCTCATCATCAGTCCACCTGCTCTTAGGTTTGTCTTTCGTCTCACCTTCCACTAAGTATAGTGGTGTATGAGGACCATTCATAACGAAATCCAAAATGTCCGTATCAATGGCTTCAATGAAGATTCTCATCCTCACTTTCCAATAGTCGTACCCCCGCCAGTGAAAATCGATGGACGGTTAATGGATGCACCATCACCGCCAAAAGGATTGGTAGAGCATAACACCTATAAGGGGTGAATATGTGTCAGCGGTCAATATGTTCTCTTTTCGAATTTATGCGCAGAGAATAAAAATTAACATAAATATTCGACAATAATCGATTAACAGAAAATAAATCGTTTAACAAAAATAGATTTAATCCATTAACGAAGTCAGACAATCGATTATTTAGTGCATAAAAACCAGAAACAGCAACTTGGTGAAATGGTTTCTTGGCACGTAAGCAATGCAAGAATCAAGCAACCTCTAAACAAGATATCACAAACATCACACAATAATTATATCGATGTCAAAGATTTAATCTTTATCAATAAAGACTCAATCTTTCAAGTTAAAGAATGCAATAAACGCGTTACGCTTGAAAAGTAAATGATAATGGAAAGATAAAGAAGATCAAGAAATTTTATCCTTGTTCGTTCTCCTATCCACTGGAAAACTACATTCAGGCCTCCCCTTCTGATCTTGGGAGATTTGCTTCAATATATTTGAAAATGTTCTTCACACACACTTCCAAATTGAGCCTTTCCTACTTGCTATGTGAATCATATTTCGCCAATCCTTGACTTCCCTCCGTTCGCAAACAGTTGCCAATCTTCCTACTTGATGCACCAAATAAGATACTTAATGAAGACTATATCACGCCAACCTCACCTAGCTGATATTACAACCTTCTCTCTAAACCTTAGAGAATTACAACCAAAATTACAAGAAACAAGCTTTTTGCAAGAACCTCTAAAAGAAGAGTTCTTTGGCTTACACGAGCCACTAACAACCCAAGAGATGATTGACTCACACTCACTCACAGGGGTATGAGGAATCAAAGGATTGAAAAATAGATTAGTGCACTCAAATTTGAACAAGTATGAAAAAGCTTTTGTTTTTGCAAAGTAAGAAACCAATAACACTTTTCACAAGCAAAATGTTTTTCTCTCAAAGAATTTGACACTTAAGCACGGGATGAATATCTCACAGAGAATTTGGGATTTCGAAAATGTAAGTTTAGAAATTGTAAAATTAAAGTTAAGATCAAAATGAGAAAAACCCGGTCATTTATTGTTTTCTGTTTTCAACATATTTAATCGATTAAATGACCTCTAAATCGATTAACGGTTTGAAAATTAACATGTTTCTATTGAACATAATCGATTAACAGTATACATAATCGATTATAACTGTCAAGAATCCAAAACCAGAGTTACTGGAACTCTAATTAATCGAATAATAGGATTCTTAATCGATTAAAAGGTCTGTGCAGTCAGATAATCGATTATATCACTGTTAGGATCAATTATCAGAAAAACTATAAGTTTTCTTGGTTAAGAGGTAACCCTCCAAAATAGATAGGCACTTAGTATGATGCATGATTTTCATAGAAAATATAATTTTGATGCAACCTACTAAAAGGAAGAATGATGACTCTCAAAAAGGATTTTTAGGCAATCTTACGAGCGCGGGAGACGATCATCATTTGGGTTACCTAACCTAGACTCAAAGCTAAGCAAGCATCTTAGGACTTCTAGAAAGAAAAATAAAAACCTTCCTAGAGTCAAAGTCTTGGTCATGTTGAATGTTGATGCGTCAGGTCTTCAAGCTTTTCAGGTTGACTTTGTCTTCATTGAAAAACATAGGCAAGAAACAGATGTTACAATTGCACTAGTACTTGCAATCTCACAATTCCTTCTAATCGAACAAATATTTTAAGCTTTTGTGATCACTATACACTTCAAATCTCACCATAGAGATGGTGTCGCCAAATCTTCAAGGCGAAGACTACAACAGCTAGTTCCAAATCGTGGGTAGGGTAATTCTGCTCATGTGTCCTTAACTGTCGTGAAGCATAAGCCACAACTTTCCCATCTTGCATTAACACACAACACAGACCTTGCTTGGAAGCATCGCACTACACACTGAAATCACGATCAGTACAAGGAAGGGCTAACACTGGTGCCGTAGTCAACCTCCGCTTTAACTCTTGGAAACATTCCTTACAGTGGGTCGTCCATACATACGGTTCTCCTTTTCTAGTCAACTTGGTTAGCCGTAATGCTAACTTTGAAAACAATTCAATGAACTTCCGATAATAACCCGCTAATCCTAGAAAGCTCCTGATCTCTGTGACTGACTTCGGTACTAGCCACTCTATTACTGCTTCAACCTTAGAAGGATCTACTGCCAATCCTTCTTTGGATATCACATGTCCAAGGAAATTTACCGATTCCAACAAAAAATCGCATTCTGACAGTTTGGCATACAACTGATTGTTCTTAAGGATTCCCAACACAACTCTCAGATGTGTTGCATGCTCCTCCCGACTCTTAGAGCAGACCAAAATGTCATCAATAAATACCACTACGAATGAATCCAACTATGGATGAAATATTCAATTCATGTAGTCGGTAAATATTGCTGGGACATTCGTCACTCCAAATGGCATTACCAAATATTCAAAATGCCCATACCTCATCCTGAAGGAAGTCTTAGGAATATCCTCAGATTTCACTCTAAGTTGATGGTAATCCGATCTAAGATCAATCTTAGAAAATATCACTGCTCCTCTTAATTGATCCATCAAGTCATCAATCATAGGAAATTGATATTTGTTCTTAATTATGACCTTGTTCAGTTATCTATAGTCGGTGCACAATCTCATACTCCCATCTTTCTTCATAACCAACAACACCGGTGCACCCCACGTTGAAACACTGGGGCGAATGTGTAACATCCTAAATTTGAGTCTTTAAAATTATAGTATCAGTCCTAGGATCCTCGCTTGAGCGAGAGATTCTCGCCTGGGCGAGAAAGGCTCACTTGGGAGGGTGAAATCCTGGACTATACTGGAGGATTCTCGCCTGAGCGAGAGTTGTCTCGGCTGGGCGAGAAATTGCATTTTGGGACTGTTGAGACTATAAGATTCTCGCTTGAGCGAGAGGGTCAGATCTGAGTTTTTTAAAATAGGCGGGATTTTCTCACTTGAGCGAGAAAGGGCTCGCTTAAGCGAGAACCCAATGCTGTTACATTAATTAAGGGACCCCAAACACATTTATGAGGGTTAACCTAAAGAGAAGTGAGATAAGAGAGCATTTTCAAGAGCAAGAAGGCTTGTGAGTCATTTAGAAGCTTGAGAAGAGACCCTAGAGTTGGCGGCGGTGTCGGTGGAACTAGTGCAATTACCAAGTATCCAACCCAACACTCACCAAGGTAAGGATAAGTCTTTAATTTGTACAATTGAAATGGAAAATATATGTATTTTCTGGTTGTGCAAAGATTCATTGGTTAATCACATATTTATTATAAACATATATAGGTATGTTTGTAATAAGCATTGCGTGGATTCACTGAATATGATTGATAGTGAAATCAATGAAAAAGGAAATATATTTTTAGCTAACCCTAAGGGTGTAGCGACTTCGGCTTGAGTTATGTAGCAACACTTCGGCCCGAGTTTATGTGGAAACACTTCGGCCCGAGTTTATGTGGCAACACTTCGGCCCGAGTTTATGTGGTAACACTTCGGCTCGAGTTTATGTAGCAACACTTCGGCCCGAGTTTATGTGGCATGTTTTCTTTATAAAAGAGATGAGAAATTGTTTTTAGCTAACCCTAAGGGGTGTAGCGACTTCGGGTCGAGTTATGTAGAAACACTTTGGCCCGAGTTTATGTGGCATGTTTTCTGGGTAAAAGAGAGGAGAAATCGCTTTTAGCTAACCCTAAGGGGTGTAGTGACTTTGGCTCAAGTGATGTAGCACGGAAAAAATGAATTTCAAAGTGATTTACTAACTTTTTCTAATGTGGATTATCTTATCATGACGTTTATTGAATTAATGACTTACTCCTTTATGTGTTTGTGTTTTCGTCATTGATAATCTCATTGCAGATAAACAGATGACCTGAGGTGGTCTTATTTTTGGAAGCTTAGGAGCTTTATATTTTTGGATTTCAATTATTAGCACTATTTTGTACATGAGTGCTTATTGAATTACTTGGAATATTTTGTAACTATGGATATATGACTTACCTGATTTATTGTAATTCCGCATATTCGTAGCTATGGGTATTTTGGAAACCCATAGCTAGTTGTATACGATAGACACCAGGGTTCAATTGAATGAATTATGTTTTTCCGCAATATAAATTGTATGGTAATATATTATGTTAAAAATTGATTTAAGGAGTGATAAATGAGAGAACAAAGTAGTATGATGACTGTATGCATGAAAGGATTAGAATAAAAGAAAAATTTTCAACAGTAGAATTTGGGTCTTTACAGAATGAATTTCTTCGCTAACAAATCTTCAATCTTCTCTTTCAGCTCGACCATTTCTAAGGGCGCCATTCTATAAGGGGCTATAGAAATGGGTCCTGTTCCTGGTACTAAATGAATAGAGAACTCAACTTCTCGCACTAGAGGAAAATCCGGAATAGCACCAGGAAATACCTTAGGAAACTCACATACCACAAGTATGTCTTCAACTCAGGTTTTCTCATTACCCTCTAATGATGTCATCAACATAAACATTGATTCCCCTTCCTTAAGGGAAGTCTTGACTTCTTTAGCCAACACTGGCTCCAAACATCCAGACTGGTCAGAAATCTCACACAGATCTCTGAACACTACTGTCTTATCAGCACAGTTAAGCATCACATGATTGTCCGATAACCAGTCCATCCCCAGAATTAGATCTAACTGGGATAGCGGTAAACAAATTAAATTTGCGGGAACGTCCTACCATTTACCACTACTGGACACTGAGATATACATATCGATACCACCACAGGTGTACTAGTAGAGGTGGATACGACTAAGTCGAAAGGCGATGACTCAGTCTGCATTCCCAGTCGTTCTACACAATCAACAGATATGAAGGAGTGTATCGCTCCGGAATCGAACAACACTAAAAGAGGGATACCTGTCACCATACAGTTACCTTGGATCGGGGCATCCACATTTGCTGCCTCTGCACCACTCATGGTGAACACTCTGCCAGCATGCCGAGGTTTTTCAGCCCTCACAACATTCACAATCTGCCTCAGTTTAGGACAATACCTCCTCAAATGCCCAGACTCCTTACAGTGAAAGCAACTCAGGTTCATTCCGGGAAAAATGTTCCCCACATGAGTTCGGCCACATTTGTTGCACAAGGATGGAGAGTTTAACTGATAGCAACCTCCCTATGGTTGGTATTTCCTTAAAGATCGTTTTGCTTGAAACTAGCCCAAAAATTGGTGCTTGAGTGGCTTTCGGTTCTTTTTAGTTATTTTTGGTTGTTTATGGGTTGTAGGGGTTGGCTTAGGGGTTTGAGAGTGTTTTGAGTGATGGGCCTTTGTTTTGGCCGAGGGAAGAATGTGTATGGGTAATTTGGCCCAGAGGGCAAATTCTTGGCTTAGGGTGCTTGGTCTCGGCTTGGGTTGTGTAGGGGGCTGTTTTGGTTGGCTTCTAGCCGTGAATTGTGATTAGGGGTTAGGCTTGGTGTTAGATAAGTGTTGGATAAAAGAATGATGAAGTAGACTTGAGATGGTAGCCGCCACAAGCAAAGCTTGATAAGTCGAGTGTGTTCCGCCACAACAAGGATGTTGATGAGGATGGGTAGATGCCACACCCTTAGGATGATAAGCCAAAATAATGCCACAAGCAAAGCTTGATAAGTTAAAAAGGGTAAGGAGCTATGCTCAACTTTAAAACACAAAGGTTTTCTCTATTCAAAATCAAAGTTCTCCCTTACAAAATGGATGTGGCCTCCATATATAGAGTGAGCCCCGATTTTGGCATCCTAAGCTAGTGCAAAAATATTAAATTGTCATGCAAATAAAACACACAAAAATATATAAGCTTAAGTATGTAGCCATGTAGTTGGCTAGGTGCATTTCTCCTCATTTGGGCGGCTTGGGAGCTTGGTTTTGGAATGCCTCAAGTAGTCCCACAAAATAATTAACTCAAATACCAAATACTCATTGAATCCGTGGCTTGCTTTAAGGCACATGCAAACTTACACACTCCCTTTAATGTAGCCAACATGTTTAATTGCAAGGGGGCGACCACGGTTTTAATCCATCATTTAACATGCCTTGTTTTCTCCATGGTCCCACTAATGTGGATGGTGGCTTCTTAAATGGGTACAACATATTTAAATTTGAATTATTCCAAGTGCATGGCTTGCATGGAGAATTCCCACGTGAACATAGGCTTTGGGCTTGGCTACGTGCTTGGCTTGTATGCAAGTTGCTCGCGTGGCTTAGGCCTTGGCAGGACTTGCATGGCTTGCATGCTTGATGTTTACGTGGCTGACTTGGCCTTGGCTTGTCTTGTGCATGGCTTGGCCGAATTACATGGTTTGGCCATGCATGTCTTGTGGGATTCATGTTTGGGCCAAGTCTTGGCTAGTAATTAAAACTTTCATGACTTAAGCTTAAAGACTAAAACAACTTAATTTCCTAAGTAAAGTAAAGACATGATTTTAAAATTAAAGGTGGGACATAAGAACCCCACTTAATTAATACAACAAAATAAAGAAAAGGTCATTTAAGCCCATAAGTAAATATGGCATTGGCGGGTTGCTATCATACTCTCCCTCTTGAAGTGAATTCGACCTCGAATTCGGCTCCACATAACCTCCCGCTTCCACTATGCCTAATCCAAACCTCCTGGATCAAACACTCGCCTCTCAAATCCATCCTTTGTAACACCATTTTTGTTTGACCTTTCACTAGAAATCTTACTTCACACAAGTAAAACATAAAACATGTTGCTTGTAAAAGGATGTGATGATGCATGAAGACTAACTATGTTATGCAACATTTTTGGCCCCAAATTTGAAATTAAAAATGGAGTCATACTAATTACAAAATAATGAAATTTTGTATCCAGACGCATTACACTAGATTGTGTGATCAAGTTAGATGCATCCTTCTCAATATCTTGGGGTTCCATGGATGTTAAAATTTTTGATGCCTACTTAGGAAGTTCTTGCACATCCAAACAAACATCATTATGCACAAGAGTTTCCTCATGGAAACTAGAATCCAAGCAAAGTCCCTTGCTTTTAATTTCACACTCTTGTTTTTCACACAATGTTTCATTTCTCTCCTATTCCAACTTTTCTCTCAACCTTCGTTGATCCTCTTTTACTTGTTTAGGAGATAATGAAGACAACACCACCTTTCGGTTTAGGTGTAAAAAGGTTATTTTGTTTGAAAAACAGTCATGGATGGTCCTTTTATCATATTGCCATGGACGACCCAAAATTATATGGCACGCCTCCATATGAGCCACATCACAAAGAACCAAATCTTCATACTTCCCTATGGAAAAGGGAATTCCGACTTGCTTATTCACAATGACTTCCCCATCTTCAATTGACCGTTAAAGTCGATAAGGAGAGGGATGTGGTATAGTTATAAGGTTTAGCTTTTTGACAACTCTTGAACTAACAATGTTGGCACGGCTGCCACTATCAATCATCAATAAGCATACCTTACCATAGACCAAACATCTAGAATGAAAGATGTTGCTCCTTTGGCTGTCCTCATCCTCCATAATTTGATTTTCAAGCAAGGCTAGCTCTGATACCACTTGATAGCAACCTCCTTGTGGGGTTGGTGCATCTTTATGATCGTTTTGCTTGAAACTAGCCTTTTAGAGTGAGTTTGCAACTTTCGGTTATTTTTGGGTAATTTTTGGTTGTTTATGGGTTGTAGGGGCTGGCTTAAGGGTTTGAGAGTGTTTGGAGTGATGGGCCTTTGTTTTTGCCGAAGGAAGTATGTGTATGGGTAATTTGGCCGAGAGGGCAAATTCTTGGCTTAGGGTTCTTGGTCTCGGCTTGGGTTGTGTAGGGGGCTGTTTGGGTTGGCTTCTAGTCGTGAATTGTGTTTAGGGGTTAGGCTTGGTGTTGGATAAGTGTTGGATAAAAGAATGATGAAGTAGACTTGAGATGGTAGGCGCCACAAGCAAAGCTTGATAAACAGAGTGTATTCCGCCACAACAAGGATGTTGATGAGGATGGGTAGGCGCCATACCCTTAGGATGATAAGCCAAAATAACGCCACAAGCAAAGCTTGATAAGTTAAAAAGGGTAAGGATCTATGCTCAACTTCAAAACACAAAGGTTTTCTCTATTCAAAATCAAAGTTCTCCCGTACAAAATGGCCGTGGCCTCCATATATAGAGTGAGCCCCGATTTTGGCATCCTAGGCTAGTGCAAAAATATTAAATTATCATGCAAATAAAACACATAAAAATATATAATCTTAAGTATGTAGCCATATAGTTGGCTAGGTGCATTTCTCCTCATTTGGGCGGCTTGGGAACTTGGTTTTGGAATGCCTCAAGTGGTCCCACAAAATAATTAACTCAGCCACCAAATACTCCTTGAATTTGTGGCTTGCTTTAAGGCACATGCAAAGTTCCACACTCCCTTTAATGTAGCCAACATGTTTAATTGCAAGGGGGCGACCACGGTTTTAATCCATCATTTAACATGCCTTGTTTTCTCCATGGTCCCACTAATGTGGATGGTGGCTTCTTAAATGGGTACAACATATTTAAATTTGAATTATTCCAAGTGCATGGCTTGCATGGAGAATTCCCACGTGAACATAGGCTTTGGGCTTGGCTACGTGCTTGGCTTGTATGCAAGTTGCTCACGTGGCTTAGGCCTTGGCTGGACTTGCATGACTTGCATGCTTAATGTTTACGTGGTTGACTTGGCCTTGGCTTGTCTTGTGCATGGCTTGGCCGAATTACATGGTTTGGCCATGCATGTCTTGTGGGCTTCATGTTTGGGCCAAGTCTTGGCTAGTAATTACAACTTTCATGACGTAAGCTTAAAGACTAAAACAACTTAATTTCCTAAGTAAAGTAAAGACTTGACTTTAAAATTAAAGGTGGGACATAAGACCCCCACTTATTTAATACAAAAAAAATAAAGAAAAGGTCATTTAAGCCCATAATTAAATATGGCCTTGGCGGGTTGCTATCATTAACTGTGACCCTCCAACACTGACATGAGTCCTCGGCCCATTAGAAGTTTACCCTCGATTTCCAATGGGTGGAGAGTAAGCCTTTCGTTCTTCTTGAAACGCCTTACCTTTCCATTTTCCTTGCACAAAGTGTCTTTGAGGCCCAAAATTCTTTGGAGGAATTCATTTAGGGGACACCACTTCCTCCGCCCTCATATCGTCCTCATACATCCTACACTTGTTGACCAAGTTAGGGAAATCAGAAATTTGTTGATTTACAAACATCATCTTCAACTTGGGCTTCATACCCGGCTCAAACTTTGCGCACTTGGATAGCCCATCTACCTCCAGTTCATAGTGAGGGCATTATCAAGCCAACTCCTCGAATTCAGCCGCATACTCCCCCACAAACATGTTCCCTTGCTCTAGCCTCAGGAATTCTATTTCCTTCATCATCTTCAAATCCGCGGGAAAGTATTTATGGAGAAACTTTCCCTTGAATGCCTCCCATGTGATTGTCTGTTCCTCCGTCTCCATCTGTCTCCGAGTGAACTCCCACCAGTTCTCGGCCTCCTTCACTAGCATGTAGGAAGCATAGGTCACCTTATGGGCATCAGCACAACCCATGGCTCAGAATATGCGTTCCAAGTTCTAAACCCACTCATTGGCTACATCATGATCGAATCCGCCTTTGAATTGATTCGGCTTGCGCCCACACAAATTCATCCAATCGCCGGTACTCTACCGGGCCTTGTGGTGCCAGGGGGTGTGGGGTTGGACTCGACACCGCATTATGGTTCAGATGTTGCAGGTTCTCATTCATGTTCTGCAACACGACCGCTATCTGAGCCAACAAATCATTCTGACCCGAACCTCTTCCTCTTCGAGCTATCTTCGTAACCTGTACTCATTAATCGTTAGTACACAAGATCTAATTCAGTTTATCACATAGTCTTATAGTATACGGCATAATAGTACACAATTCCACATAAATCAAGTAGTCAACTATTATAATTTCACAAAGAAGCACGTAAGGCCATACCCTAGGTCGTAGAATTAACTATGCTCTAATACCATATTGTATGGACCCAAAGTCTACCCTTAAAAAAATTTCATTTATTTTAATCCTTTATACATGATTTGTAATATTATATCATACATACATTTCTTGGGTTATCTACAACTCTAAACATACCATTTCAATTTAATGCCTTATCTGCTCTTAATTGCAGAAAAACATAATTTGCATATATATATCAAAATAAGGGTCATCACATGTCAAGTCGGAGGGTTACAAAATTAATTTACCCATAATTACAATTAAAGTCAACAATGCTCAGTTAGTGCAAAAATAATTAAAAACATAGAGTCTTGATCACCAAAATCCCTAAGCTCCTAATCAAGCAACCATAACCATCCGTTTACCTGCAATGGGATTAACATCGACAAATACAAAGAAGACACAAAGGAGTAAACCTTAACTCAATAAATGTCAATATACGTTAATCCAAATTTTAATAGGGTTAAGTAAGCAATTTAAATAATAATTCATAAAACTATTATATATATTTATATATATATTTCTTTCACCTTAACCGACAATTACAACAGTTTATATAAATGTAATTGTGCTACATAACTTGAGCCAACGTTTGCTACATAACTTGAGCCAAAGTGTGCTACATAACTTTAGCCAAAGTTTGCTACATAGCTTGAGCCAAAGCTTGCTACATGACTTGAGCCAAAGTTTGCTACATAGCTTAAGCCAAAGCTTGCTACATGACTTGAGCCAAAGTCGCTACACCATTTAAGGGAAGCTAAAAATAGGTTTTCCTTTTCATTGATTCACAATCAATTTATAACCACAAAATCCACACATTTTCTAATACAATGTACAAGTTAAAAATTTATCCTTACCTTGGTGAGTGTTGGGTTTGGTTCTTGGCAACTTTACAAGTTCCTTCGTCACCTCCTCCAACTCTAGGATCTTTCCTAATTCCCACCACATAACTACCAAAATCAGTCATTTATTCACAATAACACATAAATAACTCATAATATATATTCAATCATAAAAAGTTCAAATATTATCAATGGTTTCCAAAACCATTTCACTTAGGAGTTTCATACATGAAAAACATACATATTAACTTGTAATCAACATTACAACCCATAAACCACATTTATAACCTAACATTTCCCCTTTTCAATATCATTTTCGTTTTAGGGTTTGGGGTTTTCATGAACCAACTACCAATCATCCCCATTTCCGCATACAAACTCTAAACCACGAGATTTCAAGGAGAAAGTAAGATAAAACGAACCACAACTCAAAAGAGATGGTTTTAAGGGTTTTTCAAGATAACAGAAGAGATCCAACAAGCATAAATAGAGATTCAATACTAGATAGAGTGTCAAAATCCAATGTACCCTAGCTCTCAAAATCGCTTCTACTTGCAAGTCAGAGGGTTACAAAATTAACGTACCCATAATTACAATTAAAGTCAACAATGTTCAGTTAGTGCAAAAATAATTAAAGACATAGAGTCTTGATCATCAAAATCTCTAAGCTCCAAATCAAGAATCCCTAACCATCTGTTTACCTGCAACGGGATTAACTTTGAAAAATACACAGAAGACACAAAGGAGTAAGTCATGAACTCAATAAATGTCAATATACGTTAATCCACATTTTAATAGGGTCA
The DNA here is from genome assembly GCA_009771035.1 of Lupinus albus. Lineage (NCBI taxonomy): Eukaryota > Viridiplantae > Streptophyta > Magnoliopsida > Fabales > Fabaceae > Lupinus > Lupinus albus. The sequence goes on from CM020011.1 coordinate 7,268,754, forward strand.
AGTAAGAAATTTAAATAATAATTCATAAAGGATATCCTTTAGTGGCTGTAAATTTTATGACTTCGATATTCATGTACTAATTGACTGATTATTGATTTAATTATATTTGAGGATATCCTTAACTATGTAATCCCTAATTTAACATAGGGTGAGACTTATTAATGGTATGAATATGCATTATGGTGTTCTGCTATCAAATGAAGTGAATGTAGGAACTTGAGAATGAAAGGTTTGGTTATGTTTATGTTGAAAAGAGATAGATGGGTGAGAAATTTATGATAATTTGGATATATTGCGTGTTCTAAGAATATATATATATATTGGATTAAAAATTAAACGAAAAATTTCTAGGGTATAATTTGGGTCTTTGAAATATGGTATCAGAGCGTAAGTTAACCTTGCGGCCTTACAAGCTTCTTTATGTGACATATATGAATTAATTTTGTGACTTATGTGAGTTAATGGTGTGATCATGCGAATTAATTGTACGACTATGTGATAAGCTGTTTGGTGTAAACAAAACTAAGTGTACTAATAAATGAACGAGTACAGGTTATGGAAGAGGACGAGGACGAGGATCAAGTCAAAGTGAATTATTGGCTCAGATGGCAGTCGTGCTGCAAAATATGAATGAAAACCTACAACACCTGAATCAGAATGCGATGATGAGTCCTACTCAGCACCCTCTGGCACCTCAAGGACTTGCAGAGTATCGGGGTCTTGATGAATGTTGTAGGCAAAGCCCCAACCTGTTCCAAGGCGGATTTGCTCCTGATGCAGCCAATGACTGGGTCCAAGACTTGGAATGGATACTCCGTGCTATGGGTTGCGCTGATGCCCAGAAGGTTATCTATGCTTCCTATATGCTGGTGAAGGAAGCCGAAAACTGGGGGGAGTATACTCGGAGGCAGATGGAAGTCGAAGGACAAGCTGTCACTTGGGAGACCTTCAAGGAGAAGTTTCTCCAAAAATACTTTCCCACTTATTTGAAGAGGAAGAAGGAGATGGAATTCTTGCTGCTAGAGCATGGGAACATGTTAGTGGTGCAAAATTTGAGCTGGAGGTGGACGGGCGGTCCAAGTGTGCAAAATTTGAATATGGTTTGGAACCAGAACTGAAGATGATGTTTGGTCATCAGGAGATTTCTGACTTCCCTACCTTGTTCAACAAGTGTAGGATGTATGAGGACGACATGAAGGCCAGAGATGTGGCGATGAACAAAGTAAACCCTCCGAGAAACTTTGGGCCCCAAAGGAACTATGTGCAAGGGAGGGGAAAAGGTAAGGTGTTTCATGAGGAACAAAAGCCTTACTCTACACCCTCTAGAAATCGAGGGTATAACTCGCAAGGGCTGAAGCCTCAGCCCAATGCGGGACGGTCACAATTCAACTCTTCGTCCTTATGCAACAAATGTGGACGAAACCATGTTCGAAATGTTTGTCCCAGGATGAGCAGTAGTTGCTTCTACTATAAGGAGATTGGGCACATGAAGAGGTATTGTCCAAAACCGCGTCAGGGTGTGAATGTTGTGAGGGCTGAGAAGCCTCAAACCACTGGCAGAGTATTCACAATGAGTGGTGCAGAGGCGGTGGATGTGGATGGTTTGATCCAAGGTAGCTGCATGGTGAAAGGTATCCCACTTGTTGTATTATTGGATTCGGAAGCGACACACTCTTTTGTGTCTTTATATTGTGTGGGACAACTAAAATTACAAATCGAGTCGCTACCCTTCGACTTAGTGGTATCGACGTTTGTTCCTCAGTGCCTAGTAAGGGTAAATGATAGAGCCTTTACTATCGACTTGATATGTTTTTCGTTGTCCCCATTAGATATAATTCTAGGAATAGACTGGCTATCGGAACACCGTGCTGAACTATTTTGACAAGACAGTGGTGTTTAGAGATCCCAACGACGGTGTTTTGGCTCCCCTATGTGGTGAAGCATAGTTAATATTTGGATGATGGTAAGTTTCAGAAAAGGTTACTAAATAATTGGATATATTGATTTCAAGCTTGGGCTTGGTAAATTGATTATGGTAAGGTATGGAGGATATGGTTGTTGAAATGGTAAGAGTAATACTTTATGTTGTTTTACTTTATATGTAATTGTTTAGTTATTTATCTAACCTTACTTATATGTGGATTATATTATATTGATCTTTTGGAGTTTAATGTCTTACCCCTTTATATTTTATGTGTATTGCCTATAATAATCTTATTTGTAGGTAAAGTGATGACGTATGGGATGCACTGACTAGATGACTTAGGAACTTTAGTGGCTGTTAATTTTATGACTTCAATATTCATGTACTAATTGACTGGAATATTGATTTAACTGTATTTGAGGATATCCTTAACTATGTAATCCCAATTTTAACATAGGGTGAGACTTATTAATGGTATGAATAAGCATTATGGTTATCTGCTATCAAATGAAGTGAATGTAGGAATTTGAGAATGAAAGGTTTGGTTATGTTTTTGTTAAAAAGAGATAGATGGGTGTTAAATTTATGATAATTTGTATACATTGCGTGTTCTAAGAATATATATTGGAATTAAAATTAAACGAAAAATTTCTAGGGTATAATTTGGGTCTTTACAATTAACAGTTTCATAGTCGAATAAAACTGCCAAACAACCTAAGTCAATAGTTACTAGAACTGTCATTAATCGATTAAAAAGACTCTTAATCGATTAACAAATGTATACAGTCAGACAATCGATTATTTTATTTTAGGATCGATTATCAGACAAACTATAGTTTTCTTGGATAAGAGGTAACCCTCCAAAATATGTAGGTTTTGAAGTAATGCATGATTTTTATAGAAAAACTACCTTTTGATGCAACGTACTAAAAAGCACGAGTGATGATTCTCAAAAACGAATTTTAGGCAATCTTACGAGCTGGTGAGAAGTTCATTATATGGGTTACCCTACCTAGACTCAATACTAAGCAATCTTCTTAGGACTGCTAAAAAGGAAAATGAAAACCTTTCCTAAAGCCTTGAGTCTTGGTCATGTTTTTTGTTTGAGGAGTCAAGTCTTCGAACTTTTCATATCGAAGAGACAGGAAAAGAGATGTTGCAATCAAACTAGTTGACTTATCTTGTAATCTCTTATAAAACAACAAAGGAATCTTCCTATAGAGAATTGATATATTCCACAATGCATAGTTATACATGTGTTGTGGAATTGATATCTTCAACAACACAATGTTCTACATGAGCTATGGAATAGAACATCCTATTAACGACAACAAAGGAAGCTCCCTACAGAAAATTGATATCTTCCACAACGTATAGTTCTACATGTGCTGTGAAATTGGTATCTTAAATAGCACAAAATTCTACATGCGTTGTGCAATAGAACATCCTATTACCAACAACAAATGAAGCTCCTTATGGAGAATTGATATCTTCCAGAACGCATAGTTCTACATGCACTGTGGAATTGATATCTTTAACAACGCAATGTTCTACATTCGATGTGGAATAGAACATCCTATTAACTACAAATGAAGCTCCCTACAGAGAATTGATATCTTCCACATCACATTGTTCCACATGCGTTGTGGAATTGATATCTTCAACAACACAAAGTTCTACATGCGCTATGGAATTGATATCTTCAACAGCGCAAACTCAAGAATGCGCTGTTGAAGGCTTATCAAATAAAACTCTCACTCTTTTTCTTTGCAGCAGCGAAACTCAAAACCTCACAAAATCTTTCACTCATTCAATCAATCTCAAAATCATTCACACATTGACCATCAAAATCATTCACACATTCAACATCTAAAACCATTCACGCATTGAACCTCATAATCATTCATGCATTCAATGTCAAAATCTCTTTCTCTCATTCAAAACCGAAAGTTGACTCATTCTACACCGAATTTAAAGTGAGTTTTCCTTGTAAATACTTGCTTATATAGAGTTATATTTAATCTTATTACATGAGTTATTATGTATTCCTGAATTTAAAGTTCAATCATACACTCATTTAGATTGTATTTAGTTAGGGTTCCTCATTTAGCTTGTATTACATGTGTTAATATTTTTCCTAATAATGTATTTGCTTGCTATGTGAAATTAACTCAATGTTTTAGAGATTTATGTTTCCCCTAAATGAAATTTCAATCATACACCAATTTAGCTTGTATTTAGTTAGGGTTCCTCACTTAGCTCGTTTTAAATGTGTTGGGTTCCCTAATAATGTATTTGCTTGTAAGGTGAGTGGCGACTTAATCATTTAGGGATTTATGATCCCGAATATAAATTTCAATTATTAAATCAATATTTTATGACAATTTCTTTCTAGAAAATGGATGAAATAATTGATCGAAAATGGATGAGTGTCAATCAATTGACGAAGGAGTATGAGGATGAAGTGAAATCATTTGTTAAGTTTGCATAAGAAAATGCTAAAAACTCTGATCGAATTGTATGTCCTTTTTTAAAATGTTGTTACTCCAACCAAATTACTACGGTTGAGTTAAAAGTTCATTTAATCTGGCACGATATCGATCAGAGTTACACATGTTGGGCAAGGCATGATGAGAAAAGCCTTGAGATGCATATGAAAGAAAACAACACTAATGCATATGAAGGAGATCGTTTCGATGAAATGACAAACGTTTTCGGAGAGGATCTTCAGGATCGTCCTAAGATGTTTCAGCTGTTGATAAGTGATTATGAGAAACCATTATATGATGGTTATACTAAATTCACAAGATTGGCAGTTGTGTCAAGGTTGTACAAGTTGAAATTTGTTATTAGATGGACTGATAAGAGTTTCACAGACCTACTAGCACTTCTGAAGAATATATTGCCCGAGGATAATGTGTTTCCTTCTCGAACCTATGAAGCTAAACATATTTTATGCTCCATCGGCATGGACAACAATATGATACATGCTTGTGAAAATGACTGCATCTTATTTCTTAATGAGTATGCTTCGTTGAAGTATTGTCCTAAATGTAATGCATTGTGTTATAAGAAGGAAGACTCGATTGCCAATAAGGTTGTATGATATTTTCCTATCAAATTAAGATTTAAGTGTATCCTCATAAATGCTAAATATGCAAAGAATATAATCATGGCTACCCTAGGTTTGGTCAAGATTCAAGATATCTACGGCTTGTATTGTCAACTGATGGAATTAACCCACATAGTGTTCAAATTAGCTCCCACAGTACATGGTCAGTGATGTTGGTGATATAAAACCTCCCTCATACTCTGTGCATGAAGCACAAATATGTGATATTATCTATGTTAATTTCTGGACCTAAACAACCAGGAAATGACATAGACATATATTTTGCTCCATTAATTGAAGACTTGATGCAAATGTGGGAGACAAGTATAGATGTATATGATGTGTATAGGGAAGAAAGGTTCAACTTGAGGGCTTTGTTGTTCGGCATAATCAGTGACTTCCCTGCATATGGTAATCTTTCAGGATATACTACAAAAGGAAATCTTGCATGTCCTATATGTGAAGACAATACTCATTCAACGAGGTTGCCAAACTATAAGAAGAATGTCTATTTTGGTCACTGTAGATTTTTGCATGCAAACCATCAATATCGTTGATAAAGAAAAGCATTCAATGGAAATAGTGAAGAAAGTCGTTCTTCTTTGCCGTTGACGGGTGACCAATTATTTCAAAAGCTAGATGGTTTGAATAATAACTTTGGTAAACCTTTTGCTGGACAAATTGTCACAATTGGTGGGTGGAAGAAAAGGTCAATCTTCTTTGAATTCTCGTATTAGAGCTCATTATATGTAAGACATTTTATCGATGTTATGCATATTGAATAAAATATATTTGAAAGTCTTCTTGGTACTTTACTCAATATCTCTGGTAAGTCCAAAGATGGCTTGAATGCAAGATTAGACATGGTTAGTATGGGAATAAGAAAGGAATTGGGGCCAATAATGATGGGAAAAAGTACATTCATACCGCTAGCAGCTTATACTTTGTCGAGGAAGGAGAAATTAGAATTTTGTAAATTTATTGATGGTGTTAAAGTTCCATAGGGGTACTCTTCCAACATTCGAAATCTCGTATCAATGAAGGACCTCAAGTTAATAGATCCTGAGTCTCATGATTGTCATGTGTAAGGACCCAATTTCTACCCTTGAAATTTTTTCATTTATTTTAATCCTGTATACTCGAATTCCCCATGTTATATCATACTTTCATTTCTTAAAATATGCAAATCATTCATTTCTTTAGTTATCATATAACTCTAAACGATAAAATTTAGTTTTATACCTTGACTCCCCTTAATTGCAGAAAACATAATTCGCATATAATTATATAAGAGGGTTCATCACATGTCAAGTCGAAGGGTTACAAAATTGATGTACCCATAGTTACAATCCAAGTCAACGAATATTCAGTTAATACACAACAGTCCACAAAACAAGAAATCTTGATTATTAAAAACTCCTATAGCTTTAAACTCAAGCATTCCTACTGCATCCGCTTACCTGCAATGGGATTAACATTGACGAAAACACAAAGGAGTAAGTCATTAACTCAAAAATGTTAATATATGTTAATCCACATTTTATTAGTATTAAGTAAACAAGTTAGCATAGTGCTTGCTACATAACTTGAGCCAAAGTTTGCTACATAGCTTGAGCCAAAGCTTGCTACATCACTTGAGCCAAAGTGTGCTACATAGCTTGAGACAAAGCTTGCTACATCGCTTGAGCTAAAGCTTGCTACATCGCTTGAGCCAAAGCTTGCTACATCGCTTGAGCCAAAGCTTGATACATCGCTTGAGCCAAAGTTTACTACATAACTTGAGCCAAAGTTTGCTACATAACTTGAGCCAAAGTTTGCTACGTAACTTGAGCCAAAGTTTGCTACATAACTTGAGCCAAAGTTTGCTACATAACTTGAGCCAAAGTTTGCTACATAACTTGAGCCAAAGTCCCTACACCACTTAAGGGTAGCTAAAAATGTGCTTTCTTTTCATTGATCCACAATCAATTTATAACCAGAAAATCCACGCATTTTTCTTACACAATGTACAAGTTAAAGACTTATCCTTACCTTGGTGAGTGTTGGGGTCGGTTTTGGGTAACTTCACAAGTTTCCTTCACTACCTCCTCCAACATTAGGATCTTTCCTCATCCCCACCAAACAACAACAAAGTCAGTAATTTATTCACAACAACATACAAACAACTCATAGTTCATCTTTAACCATAGAAAAGATTCATACATATTCCATGTTTCCAAAATTACTTTCATTAGAAATTTCCAACATTAAGACATACATATTCATCTTCTATTTTACATTAGAACACATACTCATATACTACATCTACCATTTCACCCATTTTCCTCGTTAAACACATTTTCATTTTGGGGGTTTTGGGGTTTTTCATGAATCAACCCACAAACCCTTTCCATTCTTCGAATACCAACTCTAAATCAAGAGTTTTCAAGAGAGAAACTAAATATAACGAACCACAACTCTAAATGAATAGTTTCCATGGTTTCTTACATTTTGAGAAGAGATCCCATACACCCAAAACAAGTTTGAAATGGAAGAAGAGAGTTAGAATCAAGAGATTTACCTCTTCTCAAGCCTCTAGATGATTCTCACGAACCCTTGCTCTTGAAAATGCTTTCTTCTCTTTATTCTCTCCAAAGTTCTAACCCTAAAAGTGTTTGGGGTTTCTATTTTAAAGTTGAATCGTCGGGTTCTCGCTCAAGCGAGAATATCCCGCCCATTTTAAAAAATCAACACTTATGCTCTCGCTCAAGCGAGAATCCTCCAGTGTCCACACCTCATCCCTCGCCCTCGCGAGCCATATCTCACCCAGGCGAGAATCCTAGGAAATCCTGGGAGCAGATATTGAGCTTCTCGCTTTGGTGAGGCCCTCTCGCTCAAGCGAGAAACAATCAGTATACCCCAGATTCCCAGAATTTTCACCACACTTAGGAAAATAAAATTAGGGTGATACAATCTTCCCCCTCTTATAGGAATTTTTGTCCCGGAAAATTAAACATACCTCGATTCGAACAAATGAGGGTAGTCCTCCCTCATATCACACTCCACTTTCCAAGTAGCGTCTCCTTCATCTACATGGCTCCATAATACCTTCACCAAGGCAATCTCTTTGCCTCTCAACCTCTTGATACTGGTATCCATGATCCTCACGGGCTGCAAATGTCAGATTATCCTTCAGTTCTATCTGGTCGGACTCAACCACATGAGATGGATCCCCAAGATATTTCCGCAATTGTGACACATGAAACACATTGTGGAGATTCGACAACAATGGAGGTAAAGCGATCCGATATGCTAACGGCCCAACCCTCTTCAATATCTGATAAGGCCCAATAAATCTCGGAGTAAGCTTACGGGACTTCAACACTCTACCAATCCCACTAGTTGGAACTACTCTCATAAATACATGATCTCCCTCCTTAAACTCAAGAGGTTTCCGCCTCTTAGCGTAATAGTTTTTCTGCCGATACTAAGTTCTCCCCAGTTTCAAACCAACTCAAAGGAGTCCTACATTTTCTCCCATACAAGGCTTCATAAGGAGCCATTCTGGTTGTTCCAAAACACAAGCCCTCAAAAGATCCTCCAATAACTGTATGGTCCGTTCCAATTGACCATCCGTTTGTGGATGATAAGCTGAACTCAATTTCAACTTAGTTCCCAAAGCAGACTGCAAACTGGTCCAGAAGTTTTAAGTGAAACGGGGATCCCTATCCGACACAATGCTCGACGGTATTCCATGCAACCAAATGATTTCCTTGATATACAACTCAACTAATCGCTTTAGGGAATATTTCATGTTCAGCGGCAAGAAATGAGCAGACTTTGTCATACGGTCTACTATTACCCATATCGAGTCGTACCCTCTTTGAGTCTTCGGGAAACCTGATACAAAATCCATGGAGATACTATCCCACTTCCAAATGGAAATTTCTGGTGACTGTTACTCTCCCGCTGGCCTCTGATATTCACTCTTGGCTTTCTGACATATGAGACAACTCGAGACATACAAAGCCACATCATTTTTCAACCCCGACCACCAAAACATCCTTTTCAGATCTTGGTACATTTTTGTGGTCCCCAGTTGGAAGCTCATTTTACTCTTGTGTGACTCCTCCATGATACTCTTTCGCAATTCCACATCATGAGGCACACACACTTTTCCCTTATATCGCAACATTCCACTAGAATCCGACTCAAAACCGGTTTCCTTTCCCTTACCCATCAAATCTCGTTTGACCTTCAATTCTTGATCCTCAACTTGCATATTTCTGATCTGGTCAAACAACTCATTCGTGACCTTGAGTATTCCCAAAATCATGCTATGGGGTCTCACTTGAATTGCCAAGTTCATATCCCTAAACTCCTCAATTAGTTTTTCTTCATGAACCATGAAAGCCGACCTATGTAAGGACTTACGACTTAAAGCATCGGCTACCACATTGGACTTTCCTGGATGATACTGCAATCCAAAATCATAGTCCTTAAGGAACACCATCCACCTCTTCTGTCTCATGTTCAGTTCCTTTTGATCAAATAGATATTTCAAATTCTTGTGATCGCTATACACCTCAAATCTACAGCATAAAGATGGTGTCTCCAGATTTTCAATGCAAAGACCACCGCGGCTAGTTCAAAGTCATGTGTAGGGTAGTTTTGCTCATGCGTCCTCAACTGCCGAGAAGCATAGGCAACAACCTAGCCTTCATACATCAAAACACAACCCAAACCTTGCTTGGAAACATCACAATAAACACTGAAATTCCGGTCAGAACAAGGAAGAACCAATGTTGGTGTTGTAGTCAACCTCCGCTTCAACTCTTGGAAACTTTCTTCACAACGGATCGTCCACACATACGGTTCCCCTTTTCTGGTAAGTTTGGTTAGGGGTAATGCCAACTTGGAAAACCCCTCTATGAACTTCCGGTAATAACCAGCCAAACCCAGAAAACTCATGATCTCAGTAACTGACTTGGGCACCGCCCTTTCCATCACTACCTCGACCTTAGACGGGTCTACTGCCACTCCTTCCCGAGATATCACATGTCCAAGGAATTTCACTATTTCAATCAGAAATCATATTTTGACAACTTTGCATACAACCGATTCTTACGCAGAAGATCTAGAACAATTCTCAGGTGTCCCGCATGTTCCTCTCGGCTCTTGGAGTAAACCATAATGTCATCAATAAATACCACTACAAATGAATTCAAGTGCGGATGAAAAATATGATTCATGTAGTCGGTAAATATTGTTGGGGCATTCTTCATACCAAAGGGCATCACCAAATACTCAAAATGCTCGTACCTCGTCCTAAAAGCAGTTTTAGGAATATCCTCCGACTTTACTCGAAGCTGGTGATAACCCGATCTGAGGTCAATCTTAGAGAATACAACTGCTCCTTTTCACTGATTCATCAAATCATCAATTCTAGGCAATGGATACTTGTTCTTGATAGTGACCTTGTACAACTGTCTGTAATCAGTGCACAACCTCATACTCTCATCCTTCTTTTTAACCAACAGAGCTGGTGCACCCCACGGTGAGACACTAGGACGAATGAATTTCTTTGCCAACAAATCCTCAACTTGCTTTTTCAACTCAGCCAGTTCTAACGGTGTCATTCTATAAGGAGCTATACCTCAGGGAACTCATGGACTATCGGAATACTATCAATGTTGGGTTTCTCAATACCCTCCAGTGATGCCAACAACACAAACACTGATCCCCCTTCCTTAAGGGATGTCCTGACTCCCTTAGCCGACACTGGCTCCATACAACTAACCTGGTCATAAATCTCACATAGATCTCCAAACACAACAGCCTTATCAGCACAATTAAGCACAACATGATTTGCTGACAACCAGTCCATTCCCATAATTAAATCTATCTGGGACAGTGGTAAGCCGATTAAATCTACGGTAAAAGTTCTACCATTTACCACTACCGGACATTGGGACACGAACGTCGATACCACCACCCACACACTAGTTGGGGTGGATACGACCAAGTCGAAAGGCAACGACTCGGTGTGAAATTTCAATCGGTTCACACATTCAACAGATACGAAGGAGTGTGTCGCTCCCGAATCAAACAACAATAAAAAAACAATACCTGCCACCATATATTTACCTTGGATCAGACCATCCACATCTAATGCCTCTGCGCCACTCATGGTAAACACTCTACCGGTGGATCGAGGATGTTCAGCCCTCACCGCATTCATACTCTGCCGTAACTTAGGACAATACCTCTTTATATGCTCATCCTCCTTGTAGTGAAAGCAACTAAGTGTTGTTCTGGGGCACAAGTCAACGACATGAGTTCGGCCACATTTGCTGCACAAGGATGGAGAGTTTAATTGTGACCCTCCTGCATTGACATGAGTCCTCGACCCATGCGAAGTATATCCCCGACTGCCAGTGGGTGGAGAGTAAGGCTTTTGTTCCTCTTGAAATTACAAGATAATAAAGACTCCTATTCTATGGTTTGAGGCCCAAAATTCTTGGGAGAAATTGACTTGGGTGTCGCCACCTCATCCGCCTTCATGTCATCCTCATACATCCTACACTTGTTGACCAATGTAGGGAAGTCAGAGATTTCCTGATGTCCAAACATCATTTTCAACTTGGGCTTCAAACCCGATTCAAAATTATAGCACTTGGACCTTCTATCCACCTCCAATTCGGAGTAGGGACAAAACCGGGCCAATTCTTCAAACTTGGCCGCATAATCTCCAACCGACATGTTACCATACTCCAACCTCAAAAACTCCATTTATTTCTTCCTCTTCAGATCAGCAAGAAAGTATTTCTGAAGGAATTTCTCCTTGAATGTACCCCACTTAATCAATTGTCCCTCAGCTTCCATTTGGCGCCGAGTAAATTCCCACCAGTTATCGGGCTCCTTCACTAGCATATAAGTGGCATACGCCAACTTCTGAGCATCAGAATAGCTCATGGCCCAAAAGATCCTCTCCAATCCTTGGACCCACTGAATGGCAGCATTAGGAGCAAATCCCCCGTGGAACTGACTGGGGTTCCTCCTACAGAATTCATCCAGACCTCGGTACTCTGTCGGTCCAGGTGGGAGTAAGGGTTGCAAACTCGGACTTGGTGTTGGGTTCTGATTCAGAGCTTACAAGTTCTCGTTCACATATTGCAGTGCATCCACCATCTAAGCCAAAAGATCATTCAGAACATTCTTACTCGCTCCTCTTCCTCGTCCAGCCATATGTACCAATACTCATTCACTTGTCAGTACGCCAAAATTTTATTCAGACAAGAATATAAAAATCACACAATAGTTTGTACAAACCACTTAATTCTATCACATAAAAGTCACGAAGAAGCACGTAAAGCCATACCCTAGGCCGCAGAATTAACTATGTTCTGATACCATATTATAAGGACCAAATTTTTACCCTTGAAAATTTTTCATTTATTTTAATCATGTATGCTCGAATTCCCCATGTTATATCATACATACATTTCTTAAAATCTTCAAATCATTCATTTCTTTAGTTGTCTAATAACTCTAAACGATAAAATTCTGTTTTATATCTTAACTACCCTTAATTGCAGAAAACATAATTTGCATATATTTATATATTAGGGTTCATCACATGTCAAGTCGAAGGGTTACAAAATTGAGGTACCCATAGTTAGAATCCAAGTCAACGGATATTCAGTTAATACACAACAGTCCACAAAATAAGAAATCATGATTATCAAAAAATCCTATAGCTTTTAACTCAAGCATTCTTATCGCAACCGCTTACTTGCAATGGGATTAACATTGACAAATACACAAAGAAAACACAAAGGAGTAAGTCGTTAACTCAAAAATATCAATATATGTTAATCCACATTTTATTAGTATTAAGTAAACAATTTAGCATAATAATACTTAAAACCATTTCATCAGTTATATATATATCTTTGAAAATCGTGCTACATAACTTGAGCCAAAGTTTGCTACATAGCATGAGCCAAAGATTTCTATATCGCTTGAGCCAAAGCTTGCTACATCACTTGAGCCAAAGATTGCTACATCACTTGAGCCAAAGCTTGCTACATCGCTTGAGCCAAAGCTTGCTACATCGCTTGAGCCAAAGCTTGCTACATCGCTTGAGCCAAAGGTTGCTACATAATTTGAGCCAAAGTTTTCTACATAACTTGAGCCAAAGTTGCTACACCACTTAAGGGTAGCTAAAAATGTTCTTTCTTTTCATTGATCCACAATCAATTTATAACCAGAAAATCCACGCATTTTTCTTACTCAATGTACAAGCTAAAGACTTATCCTTACCATGGTGAGTGTTGGAGTCGGTTTAGGGTAACTTCACAAGTTTCCTTCGCTACCTCCTCCAACCTTAGGATTTTTCCTCATCCCCACCAAACAACAACAAAGTTAGTAATTTATTCACAACAACATAAAAACAACTCACAGTTAATCTTTAACCATACAAAAGATTCATACATTTTCAATGTTTCCAAAACTACTTTTATTAGAAATTTCCAACATTAAAACATACATATTCATCTTCTATTTCACATTAGAACACAAACTCATATTCTACAACTACCATTTCACCCATTTTCCTCTTTAACCACATTTTCATTTTGGGGGTTTTGGGGTTTTTCATGAATCAACCGACAAACCCTTTTCCGTTCTTCGAATACCAACTCCAAACCAAGAGTTTTCAAGAGAGAAACTAAATATAACGAACCAAAACTCTAAAGGAAGAGTTCCATGGTTTCTCATATTTTGAGAAGAGATCCCATACACACAAAACAAGTTTGAAATGGAAGAAGAGAGTTAGAATCAAGAGATTTACCTCTTATCAAGCCTCTAGATGATTCTCACGAACCCTTGCTGTTGAAAATGCTCTCTTCTCTCTATTCTCTCCAAAGTTCTAACCCTAAAAGTGTTTGGGGTTTCTATTTTAAAGTTGAATTGTCGGGTTCTCGCTCAAGCGAGCCTATTCTCGCTCAATCGAGAATATCCCGCCCATTTTAAAAACTCAACACTGACGCTCTCGCTCAAGCCAGAATCCTCCAGTGTTCACACCTCTTCCCTCACCTAGGCGAGCCATATCTCGCCCAAGCGAGAATCTCAGGAAATCCTGGGAGCAAATACTGAGCCTCTCGCTTGGGCGTGGCCCTCTCGCTCAAGCGAGAAACACTCAGTATACCCAAATTCCAAGAATTTTCACCACACTTAGGAAAATAAAATTAGGGTGTTACACTTTTTGTATAAAGCATTGTTGAATTGTATATATTGAATAACGTCCTCTTTAATGTGTGTTGTTGAATGAGATATATTCAACAATGCTTTTACATTGTATCTTTATTATATTCAAATGGGATATATTATCAACAACGCTTTTTTGTAGGAAGCGTTGATGAATTGGATATATTCCAAAATGCCCTCTTTGTAATTGATGATTGATGAATAAAAGTTAGCTTTAATTTTATTGAAAATTTGTTGCCTTAGTTGAGATATATACAATTTTATTGAAAGTTAGCCAAGATCAGGACTTATCAAGAACACTTATTCTTGTGGTATCTCAGGTTTATCACTTTTAGTGTGGTGCTTTACCTTAGATTTCTTCTAAATTTATCTTTCTTAAAAGGTGGTAATAGTCCTGAGGACTGAGACTTACTTCCAGATTCTCGCTAGAGCGAGAGGGCCTCGCCAAAGCGAGAGGATCAGAGTTGCTCCCAGGATTTTACCTGAGAGTCTCGCCTGAGAGAGAGTTCGCTCGCCTGGGAGAGAATGGCACTCTGGAGGTTGTGAGATTCTTGCCTGACCGAGAGATGGCTTGTCCGGGCGAGAGCGTCAGTGTTTGAATTTAAAATGGACGAGATTTTCTTGCTTGAGCGAGAAAGGGCTCGCTTGAGCGGGAACCTGACGAGTTAACTTTAAAATAGAAACCCTAAACACTTTTAGGGTGAGAAGGAGGCGATTTTGAGAGCAAGGAATCATGGGAATCAGCTAGAAGCTTGAGAAGAGCTAAATCTCTTGATTCTAACTCTCTTTCTTCCTTTCATACTTGTTTTGGGTATATTGGATGTCTTCTCAAAACATGAGAAACCATGGAAACTCTTCCTTTGGAGTTGTGGTTCGTTTTATCTAATTTCTCTCTTGAAAACTCTTGGTTTAGAGTTAACATTGAAAGATAAGAGTGATTAGGGGTTGATTCATAAAAACCCCTAAACCCCAAAACGAAAATGTGGTTAAATGGGAAAAGGGTGAAATGTTAGATGTTGAATGTGGTTTATGAATGTTGAATGTTTATTAGAAGGTGAATGTGTATGTTTTATATGTTTGGAAACTCCTAATGAAAGTAGTTTTGGAAACATTGAAAATGTGTGAATCTCTTGTATGGTTAAAGATGAAATATGAGTTGTTTATATGTTGTTATGAATAAAATCACTGACTTTTGTTGTTGTTTGGAGGGGATGAGGAAAGATCCTAAGGTTGGAGTGAAAGTGTGCATGTCAAGAGGAACACTTTGGAAAGCTCTCTTTATGTGTCATGGTTTTGATGAGGACAACTTGTCATCAACAAATCAACGTGTTTAAGTCTTCTGATTGGTACTAAGCTTAGACTAGATATTAGTTTAAGTTGAGTCTAAGGCTTAAGTCACCTAATACATGTCTCATGCATAAATCGTTTAAATCATTTTCATTTTGAGATATGTCATTCACAATATGTTCATGCATCACATAAATACATGTATATGTGCATTCTAGGCATAAACTAAGTGTTAAACATGTATGAATTAAGTGCATAAATTATTTGAGTTTTTACACATGAAAATATGCTGATAATCGATTAAGGCAAAGGTTAATCGATTAATCTAACTGTTTGCACAGTTTAATCGATTAAGGCATTCGTTAATCGATTAACTGAGCTTCAGAATTAATTCTTTATAAACTGCGTTTTTCAGAATTGATCACATAAGTTGCATGTTGCATTTTTAGAGAGTTAGAGCATTTTTTTGTGTTAATTGTTGCATCTAATTGTAAATGCATTTGTGAGTTTAGAAAAGAGAGAATTCTATGCTTTAGGATTGAGTGCATTACATGATACATTTCTCATCTTTTCATATCACATGTTCATGCATATTATTGATGCTTCTTGATCAGATTTTTTCTATGCATTATGTTTTCAAACTAATACATTTTCATACTGCATGAGTTTGTATTAGGTGATTAGAGTAAAGTGTTGTCTTGTTATATATAAGCTTTGTAATAGCTTAAGTTTACTCTATTTCGTTTTGATTGAGAAATTGTTGTAACATTGGGAATCTCGAGGTGTCGTATCGCCAAAGAGATTGAGTGTATCTTCATTGGGTTTAGACTTAGAGATAAGGAAAGAACAGAGGTTCTTGGCTGGGGCTACGCCGAAAGAAAGGTTTTCTTTGTCGGTAGGAAGGGAGTCAAACCATAGAATAGGAGTCTTTATTATCTTGTAATTGTCTAAGTGTTGTAATTGGATGATGTGTATGTAATAACATTGATTCGATTATAGTGAAGAAAAATCTCCCAAATCAGCCGGGAGGCCTGGATGTAGTTTGCGGTGGACAAGCAAACGAACCAGGATAAAATTCGTGTTGCAGGATTTTTCTATCCCTCTCTCTTTATTGCATTTAATCGGTTAACTTGTATAGTAGATTTAATTGATAATATGTTTCTGTGCTATACTGTTAATACTCTGATAAATTTGTAAGCTCTGTAAATTCGTTTTGTTATCGGTTAATTGTCGTGCAAGTAATCGTATCTGCTTATGCTTACTGTCTCTCTTTAATCGATTAAGTCAAGTGTGTTAATCGATTACATTCATTCTGTTAATCGATTAAGTGGACTGTATTGATTGTGTTAATCGATTATCCCTGTTTTGTTAATCGATTAAGTAGGTGTATTTCAGCATTAAGTGTTGTTTTTCGAAAAGCGGATGTTCTAACCGCTACACCTATTCAACCCCCCCCCCCTTCTAGGTGTATTGTAACCACTGATACCTAACAAGTGGTATCAGAGCTAGTGCGAAGTGCTAGCTCAACCGCGTATTTGTGATCCTAAGGGAAAAAGGAATGGGTTCGTCAAACCCATTTGGTGGTGATGGTTCATCCATTAATCGAGCACCTATATTCAGTGGTGAAGGGTATGCCTACTGGAAAGTCCGCATGCAAATTTTTATTGAAGCCATAGACTCAGATATTTGGTAATCCGTAGTCAACGGCCCTTTCGTTCCACAGCATCTTGTGGACAATGAACCTAAAGACAAGCCTAAAAATCTATGGACCGATGATGAGCGCAAAAAGGTCCAACATAACCTACGCGCCAAAAATATCATCACATCGGCCCTATCCTATGATGAGTTCTTTAGAGTCTCGCAGTGCCAAAATGCAAAAGAAATGTGGGACACTTTACAAGTGACTCACGAAGGCACTAGCGAAGTCAAGCGTGCTAGATTAAATACGCTGACCCACGAATATGAGTTATTTCGCATGTTACCTAGTGAATCAATTAGTGATATGCAAAAGCGATTTACTCATATTGTTAATCATTTAGTTGCTCTAGATAAATCATTTGCCAGAGGTGAACTAACTAATTAAGTTTTGCGTTGTCTTGACAGGAAATGGCAACCAAAGGTAACTGCAATTGTTGAATCCAAAGACTTGGACTCTATGCCTCTAGCTACACTATTTGGAAAGCTTCAAGAGCAAGAAATGGAATTGGGGCGCTTGACTATGCACGAAGATTCAGACCAGAAGAAGAAAAACATCACATTGAAGGCCACGACCTCCAAATCAAAAGAAGAGAAAGATGATGATGAATCTGACTCCGATCTAGATGATGAAACTATGAGTCTCCTTGTTCGAAAATTTAGCAAATTCATTAAAAGAAAAGGTGGATTCAAAAAGTTTCAAAAGAAAGAAGCAAGAGAATCAACCAACAAAGGCAAGAACAACAAAGATCGCTTCACTTGCCATGAGTGTGGAAAAGCAGGACACATGAGATTTCAATGTCCTACCTATCTGAAAAAGGTTGATTCAGAGAAGAGCACTCCCATGGAATTCAAGTCCAAGAAAGCTTATATTGTATGGGATGTACCTGAGGAGGAAACAACATCAAGCACCTCTAGTGAGGAGGAGTCAGCGAAGCTATGTCTGATGACTAGATCTGACAACGATGGGAACTCAGACTCACACGAGGAAAATAATGAGGTATATTCTGACACCTCATCCACTTCGGATGACTTACCCTCTTATGATGTTTTATATAATGCTTATGTTGAGTTACATGAGGAACTAAAGAAATTGGCGAGGATAAACATTGATAAGAAAAGGGTAATCCTTAAAAATGAAAAGAAAATAAGCCAACTTCAAAAAGAATT
This sequence comes from Lupinus albus, assembly GCA_009771035.1. Lineage (NCBI taxonomy): Eukaryota > Viridiplantae > Streptophyta > Magnoliopsida > Fabales > Fabaceae > Lupinus > Lupinus albus. The sequence continues at coordinate 7,287,191 of CM020011.1, forward strand.
AGATGAATTAAAATTACAAAATGAAACTTTAGATCTCATCTATTCTTGTAGCACATGTAACTGCTCTGCTAATAATTTATGTCAAAAACCTGTATGTGAGACTTGCGAGACTTTGCAAGAAGACAATTTTAAAAATAAAAGAAAAACTCGAATGTCTCACAAACAGTAAACAGCAATTAGACACTCTGCTTAGTCAAACAAGAAACGTTAGTGATCGTACAGGTCTAGGTTATACTCGCTCGGCTAAGAATAAAAGACCATATAGAAAACCTGTAGCTCATACTAAAAATAAAAATCATAAGCATTCACCTACATGTTTTTATTGTAATACATATGGTCATACTTCTTATTCATGTTATATTAGAAATTATGGTATACCTAGCGGAGTCTATGTATGGATAAAGAAGGGAGATAATTCCCTAATCACTAACAGAAAAGGACCCAACATAAATTGGGTACCTGAGAAAAGCAGGTGATCTGTTTTGCAGGTATGTCTTCGAACACAAAGACGAAAATGGTATTTAGACAGTGGATGTTCGAGACATATGACAGGTGACAGATCAAATTTCCTGGATCTCTCACTTAAAGAAAAAGGATATGTCACGTACGGAGACAACAACAAGGGAAAGATATTTGGCACTGGAACAGTTGGTAACTCATCTCAAACTCAAATTGAAAATGTCCTTTATGTTGAAGGACTAGAACATAATCTTCTGAGTATAAGCCAACTCTGTGACAAAGGTAATCGTGTATCTTTCGATTCTGACTGTTGCATCATTCGTGACATTTTATCTAATAATGTTAAATTTGTTGGTCATCATAATAATATTTACATGGTTAACTTGGATGATGTCACCACATTATTTTCAAAATGTTTTATTTCTAAAGAAGCTGACATCTGGCTTTGGCACAGACGCGTTGCACATATCCATATAAAACATCTAGATAAATTGTCATCAAACGAACTAGTTGAGGGGCTACCAAAACTAAATTTTAAAACTAAAGAGATTTGTGACACTTGTCAAAAGTGTAAACAAACCAAAAACTCTTTTAAAAACAAAAATGTGATATCCACTTCAAGACCTTTGGAGTTACTCCATATGGACTTGTTTGGACCATCACAAATCATGAGTTTTGGTGGTAGCTACTATGCTCTAGTTATTGTTGATGATTTCTCTCGATTTACATGGACATTATTTTTATCTGCGAAAAGCGACGACTTCAAGTCTTTTAAAAATCTTGCCAAGCAAATTCAAAACCAACTTAACCTGAAAATAGTATATATACGAAGTGATCACGGGGGAGAATTTGAGAACTTTCAGTTCGACAAATTCTGTGATAAGCATGGCATTATGCATCAGTTCTCTGCTCCTCGCACTCCACAACAAAATGGAGTTGTTGAGAAGAAAAATCGCGTATTAGAAGAATTAGCGAGAACCATGCTTAATGAAAGTAATACCCCCAAATACTTCTGGGCAGATGCAGTTCATACTGCATGTTATGTTATAAATCGAGTACTTTTAAGGCCTAATTTGAATAAAACTCCTTATGAACTTTTAAAAGGCCGTAAACCAAACATATCCCATCTTCACGCTTTCGGTTGCAAATGTTTTATATTAAATAATGGAAAGCGGGCTTTAGGAAAATTTAATTCAAAAGCCGATGAGGGAATATTTTTGGGATACTCGATTCATAGCAAAGCGTTCAGAATTTTTAATAAATATTCAATGCAAGTTGAAGAGTCTATCCATGTACAATTTGACGAATCTTCTCCAAAAGAGAAGAGAAAGGTCGTATCTGATGATGTTGCAGGTGCTTTGAAAGAAGCATACTCAAAGAACATGGATAATGAAGAAGCAACTAATGAAGAATGTCAAACCAAATCTCAGGAGCATTCAGATATGCCAGTTGTGTGGAAAACCAAGAAAGCTCACCCGATTGACAAAGTAATAGGTGACATATCTACGGGAGTGGTAACCCGTAGTTCCTTACGAAACTTTTGTAATTTTGTAGCTTTCGTATCTCAAATTGAGCCTAAGACCATTGATGAGGCCATTGAGGATGTACACTAGGGTATAGCTATGCAAGAAGAGCTGAACCAGTTCGAGCGTAATAATGTTTGGGACTTGGTCCCTAAACCTAAAGATCATCCCGTGATTGGTACTCGATGGGTCTTCAGAAATAAGCTTGATGAATCATGCTTAATCATTCGAAATAAGGCACGCTTGGTGGCCAAAGGCTACAACCAGGAGGAGGGTATCGATTATGACGAAACCTATGCCCCTGTAGCCAGATTAGAGGCCATCAGGATGTTGCTTTCCTTTGCATCTATTATGAACTTCAAACTATTTCAAATGGACGTAAAAAGCGCCTTCCTGAATGGCTACATTCAAGAAGAAGTTTATGTTGACCAACCGCCTGGTTTTGAAAATTTTAAATATCTGAACCACGTTTATAAACTTAAAAAGGCACTCTATGGTCTCAAACAAGCTCCTAGAGCTTGGTATGATAGACTTAGTACCTTTCTTTTAGAAAAAGGTTTCGAAAGAGGCTTGGTTGACACAACGCTTTTTATTCGTAAATCAGAAAATTCTGTATTACTTGTACAAATCTATGTGGATGACATAATATTTGGATCTACTAATGATATTTTGTGTAAAGATTTTTCTGAGATGATGCAGGGAGAGTTCGAAATGTCTATGATGGGAGAACTCACATTCTTTCTAGGACTTCAGATAAAGCAACTAGAAAGTGGGATATTCATCCATCAGGCAAAATATTGCAAAGAGCTGCTCAAGAAATTTGAAATGAACAATTGTAGGGAAGCTTCAACTCCTATGGCATCTGCTTGCTACCTAGATAAGGACGAAAAAGGAAAAGCAATAGAGGTAACAAAGTATCGAGGAATAATTGGGTCATTACTTTACTTAACTACAAGTCGACCTGATATCATGTTTAGTGTATGTATGTGTGCGAGATTTCAATCACCACCTAGAGAATCACATCTTAAAACTGTTAAAAGAATCATGAGATATTTAAAAGGAACAACTAACATGGGATTATGGTATCCTCGGGATGCCTCACTATGATTGGTAGGTTATTCCGATTCCGATTTTGCCGGATGTAAATTGGATCGGAAAAGCACTAGTGGTACTTGTCACTTGTTGGGCATTTCATTAGTAGCATGGCACAGCAAAAAGCAAGCATTTGTTGCTTTGTCCACCGCCGAAGCGGAATACATTGCGGCTGGTGTGTGTTGCGCTCAAATCCTTTGGATGAAGCAGCAACTCAAGGACTATGGTCTTAAACTTGAAAAGATCCCTATTAAATGCGATAATACAAGTGCCATAAACCTTTCCAAGAATCTCGTTTTGCATTCAAGAACTAAGCATATAGAAATTAGACATCATTTTTTGCGTGATCATGTACAAAAAGGTGACTGCGTTTTTGAATTTGTTGAAACCTCTAAACAGTTAGCTGATATTTTCACCAAGCCCCTTCCCAGGGATACTTTCTTTGTTCTAAGGAGAGAACTTGGAATTCTTGATGAACAATATCTCGATTGAAATTGTTTAGTTGTTTGCATATTGGTTTGTCTCTATATGTCTATGTGTCTTTTGCTTAAATGATATATGTTAAAATGCAAAAATATGTCTCTTGATTAACTCTTTCTGTGATTATGAATGTCTCGATTAATCCGTCAATGCATGCATGAGCCCTAAAAAGTTGAAACCATTCTACTGCCTGAAAATTATTTTTTACTATGAGTAATCGATTACACACTTGTTGTTAATCGATTACCTGGGCATCAGTTGTTTGAAAATTCGAATTTTACATTGTTTTAATCGATTAAACCTGCCCGTTAATCGATTAAAACCAGCATTTTAAAGGCAGACAGCAATTCGGTTTTACACTTTCTTTGGCATTTTCTCACCCTCTCTTATACTTTGAATTTCTGAATCAGTAGCACAACTAATCCAAGTGCACTAAAGTAGAAAAACCTCATCCTAACCCTCTCAAACCATCAAGAAATCACACTTTTTCATCCTCATTACATCCCATTTCCAAGTTTCCACCAAGCAAAACCCTAGGTTAGGTTTGCCTAAATCCTTCTCTGCTCATTCACCGTTATTTCGGGTTCCACTATATAATGGAGCAATCGCACTAAAAGGGTCAAGACCTCAGCTACTCGTGTACGAAGAAGGGAAGTCGGTTCACCTTCTACTCGGGACCGCGGTGACCCCTACTACTCACTTATCTTGCAAGAAACCCGTATGGCAAAAATTTCAAGGTCGCAAACCCACGTACATACGGTATGTTGATTTAACCTGGTTGGCGGAACAAACCCATGAATCACGCACAGCCTACTGTGAATGATTTACGTTTCATGTATGCTGTAAAGAGTAATGTAATGATCAACTGGCCTGAGGAGATTTTGAAAATAATGAACAGTGTGTCTCTGTCTCAATCGAAGCTGCTTCCCTATAGTATTTTCATTTCACGCATTGTTGATTATCTGCACATTGATGTTTCTGATACCATCATTGTTGAGTACACTGATAAGGATCATCTGGTTGGTGAAAGCCTCATTCATAAAATGGGTATATACACGTATGGTACTACTTGGCAATACCAAGAGGACTACACTACTATTAGTCTGGATTTGTCCGATGATGATAATCAGGGTAGCATGGGTGATCAGCACGCTACAACTCAGGGGGAGCCTTCTGGAACAGCACCTCAGAACTCTGCTTTTGGTTTAGATCAGTTGGAAGCCATGGAGCAACGGCTTAACAACCGTATGGATCTTCACTTCCAAGGATTGAAAGACTCATACTTTGCAGGTATGGAACAGTATGAAGAGCGTCAAACCGCTTATTCAGACAACCAATTTCAGGAGTTGAGGAATTTGATTCAATCTACTGCTGAAGCTCAGAATGCTTTGTTTTGTTCAGAATTTCAGAAGTTATCTGTGCTTATCAGGGGAAATCAGAACATTGTCATTCTTGCTGATCACACTGACGATCCTCCACCTCCACCTCAACCATAGCTTAGAAGACTTTAGACCTAGGATATCTCACCATTAGGTTTATTTCTTCTATGTGGCACTTTTTGGATTCATTTGTTGTTATGGATTCAAGTTTCTCTTTTGTGTGCCTCTTTAATGTTCTTAATTGACATTTCGTGGTTTGTATGGTTGCTGAATACTTTTACTCTTTATGCTATTGGTATTTTGATTATGTCGAATAGCTTATTTTGATTACGTGAATGGTTCTTGATCATATGAGATTTTCAGCTTATTATGATTTGATATGGTAAATCTTGCATGTCGTTCATTTTACCAAATTGGCTATTTCTTTTGTATAAACTAGCGCATTTGTTTAATTTTTCTACAAAATAAAACAGGTTAATTATTAACTCCCAAATTAACTCATTGACTTTGTTTTATGCATAACTCATATCTCTGCCTTATTTTTGACTTGGGTTATCTTTTTGATAATGTCAAAAGGGGGAGAAAGGTTGTTTTGTTGTTTTCTGATTGTGCAGGTTGATCGTAATAACAGCTTCCGAAATATTTGCGCATCATATCAACCATGCCAACACAATCTTCAAGCTATTTCATCACAGTTGATCTCATAGTTGATGTAGTGTTTGTCATCATCAAAAAGGGGGAGATTGAAAGTGTGCATGTCAAGAGGAAAACTTTGGAAAGCTCTCTTTATGTGTCATGGTTTTGATGAGGACAACTTGTGCTAATAAGAGCTTGAAGATCATCAACAAATCAACGTGCTTAAGTTTTCTGATTGGTACTAAGCTTAGACTAGAGATTAGTTTAAGTTGAGTCTAAGGCTTAAGTCACCTAATACATGTCTCATATGCATAAATCGTTTAAATCATTTTCATTTTGAGATATGTCATTCATAATATGTTCATGCATCACATAAATACATGTATATGTGCATTCTAGGCATAAACTAAGTGTTAAACATTTATGAATTAAGTGCATAACGTATTTGAGTTTTTACACATGAAAATATGCTGTTAATCGATTAAGGCATAGGTTAATCGATTAATCTAACTGTTTGCACAGTTTAATCGATTAAGGCATTCGTTAATCGATTAACTGAGCTTCAGAATTAATTCTTTATAAACTGCGTTTTTCAGAATTGATCTCATAAGTTGCATGTTGCATTTTTAGAGAGTTAGAGCATTTTTTCGTGTTAATTGTTGCATCTAATTGTAAATGCATTTGTGAGTTTAGAAAAGAGAGAATTCTATGCTTTAGGATTGAGTGTATTACATGATACATTTCGCATCTTTTCATATCACATGTTCATGCATATTATTGATGCTTCTTGATCAGATTTTTTCTATGCATTATGTTTTCAAACTAATACATTTTCATACTGCATGAGTTTGTATTAGGTGATTAGAGTAAAGTGTTGTCTTGTTATATATAAGCTTTGTAATAGCTTAAGTTTACTCTATTTCGTTTTGATTGAGAAATTGTTGTAACATTGGGAATCTCGAGGTGTCGTATCGCCAAAGAGATTGAGTGTATCTTCATTGGGTTTAGACTTAGAGATAAGGTTTTCTTTGTCGGTAGGAAGGGAGTCAAACCATAGAATAGGAGTCTTTATTATCTTGTAATTGTCTAAGTGTTGTAATTGGATGATGTGTATGTAATAACATAGATTCGATTATAGTGATGAAAAATCTCCCAAATCAGCCGGGAGGCTTGGATGTAGTTTGCGGTGGACAAGCAAACGAACCAGGATAAAATTTGTGTTGCAGGATTTTTCTATCCCTCTCTCTTTATTGCATTTAATCGGTTAACTTGTATAGTAGATTTAATTGATAATATGTTTCTGTGCTATACTGTTAATACTCTGATAAATTTGTAAGCTCTGTAAATTCGTTTTGTTATCGGTTAATTGTCGTGCAAGTAATCGTATCTGCTTATGCATATTGTCTTTGTTTAATCGATTAAGTCAAGTGTGTTAATCGATTACATTCATTCTGTTAATCGATTAAGTGGATTGTATTGATTGTGTTAATCGATTATCCATGTTCTGTTAATCGATTAATTAGGTGTTTTTCAGCATTAAGTGTTGTTTTTCGAAAAGCGGATGTTCTAACCGCTACACCTATTCAACCCCCCCCCCCCCTTCTAGGTGTATTGTAACCACTTATACCTAACATGGAGGCCGTATCGGAGGAACTTGCAAAGTTACCAAGGACCAAACCCAACACTGACCAACGTAAGGTGAAGTGTTTAATTGTCTATGATGATAGAGAATGCGTGAATTTTCTGATTATATATGGATTGTGCAATAATGGGAAGAAAACCAATTTTTAGCTCCCTTAAGAGGTTGAGCAATGTATGACTTGCCTTCATGGTATTGGCTATTCATAGCAATGTATGAATTGACTTCGTGGTATTGGCTATTCATAGCAATGTATGACTTACATTCGTGGTATTGGCTATTTATAGCAAATCTCTGACTTGCCCTACGTGGTAGGATTAATGAACCAAGATAAAAGTATATGAGGTAGATGATTAAGAAAGAAAAGGATTGAATGGTGTATAAGTATGATGTATGGGATAACAATGAGCTCTAATAAATGTGTAATGGTGAAGATAGTAAAGTGGATATATGTCAGGGTATTATTTATATGTTAAGATAGAATTGTTTATCTAACTTTATTAAATATGGATTATCATATGATTATGTTTGAATTGATGACTTACTCCTTTGTGTTTTCTATGTATTTGTTTATGATAATCCCATTGCAGGTAAACAGATGAATTAGAGATGCTTGATTTGGAGCTTTAGGAGCCTTTCAAATCAAGACTTTATATTATCATCTTTTGTACCCTAAATGACTAAGTGTTAATTGATGATTGCATTTATGGGTATTGTAGTGATGTAACCATATGACTTAACCGATGTTGATGCTACTTTAAGTTATGAATGCGTATTATGATTTTATGCATATTGGAAGTAGTGTATGCATATGGTAGGAAGTGTATGTTTAAGGGAATTCCAAATGAAAGGAATATATGAAACTAAGTTCATAGTATTTTGACCCATGATATAATTTAGGAACCTTGCAAAAATGAATTAAAATAAATGAAAATTTTTTATGAGTAGAATTTGGGTACTTACAATATGGTATCAAAGCATAGTAAATTCTGTAGCCTAAGGTATGGCCTTACGTGCTTCTTTGTGACCTTTATGTGATTGAATTATTTGGTTTGTACAAACTATTGTGTGATTATGTGAACCTTGTCTGGTTAAAAATTTCGTTTACTGACAAGTGAATGAGTACATGTACGCATGGTTTAGAGAGGAAGAGCAGCGGGTCAAAATGTTTCGAATGACCTTTTGGCTCAGATGGTGGCTACACTGCAACATGTGGACGAGAATTTGCTGAATCTGAATCGGAACGCAGCACCAAGTCCGAGTTCACAACCACTGGTCCCACCAGGACCGACCGAGTACCGAGGTCTGGATGAATTTTGTAGGAGGAGCCCTAGTCAATTCCGAGGCGGATTCGCTCCTGTTGTTGCCATTGAGTGGGTCCAAGGATTGGAGAGGATGCTCAGAAGGTGGTGTATGCCACCTATATGCTAGTGAAGGAGGCCGAGAATTGGTGGGAGATGGTCCGGAGACAGATGGAGACTGAGGGACAAATCATTACTTGGGAGGCCTTCAAGAGTAAGTTCCTCCAGAAATACTTTCCCGCACACTTAAAAAGGAAGAAGGAGATGGAATTCTTGCGGTTAGAGCAAGGGAGTTTGACCGTGGGGGAATACGCTTCCAAGTTCGAGGAATTGACCCGATATTGTCCATAAGTCGAACTTGAAGTGGACGGGAGATCCAAATGTGTCAAGTTCGAGATGGGTCTGAAACCTGAGCTGAATGTGATGTTTGGCCACCAAGAGATTTCTTATTTCCCTACACTGGTGAACAAGTGGAGGATGTATGAGGATGATGTGCGAGTGAGGGACACTGCTACTGGTAAAGTGAACTCTCCACGGAACTATGGACTTCAACGCTACCTTATGCAAGGGAGAGATAAAGAGAAGGTGGGTGATGACCGACGACCTTATTCGCCACTTAACAGCCATCGTAACCGTAGCTAACAAGGGTCGAAGCCTACTATTAAAGGATTCCAACCCGACACTTTTCCTTTGTGCAGTAAGTGTGGGCAGAGATATATGGGAACCATCTGTCCTAGCGTTGGAAACGGTTGCTTTCACTTTAAGGAAGCGTGGCATATGAAGAAGTTTTTTCCGAAGTTGAATCGGAGTGTTAATGTTGTCAGTGGTGGAAGGCCTAAGACAACCGGCCGAGTGTTCACTATGAGAGGCGCAGAGACGTCTGATGTCGACGGTTTGATCCAAGGTAATTGCATGATGGCAAGTATTTCTCTTTTAGTGTTGTTTGATTCAGGAGCGACACACTCCTTTGTATTTGTTGAATGTGTAGACCGATTGAAATTGCAAACAGAGTCGGTGCCTTTCGACTTGGTCGTATCCACCCCAACTAGTGTGCCGATGGTGGTATCGACGTTTGTGTCTCACTGTCCGGTAGTGGTAAATGGTAGAACATTTACCGTGGATTTAATCTGCTTACCACTGTCCCAATTAAATTTAATTCTTGGAATGGACTGGTTGTCAGCAAATCATGTTATGCTTAATTGTGCTGATAAGATCGTGGTGTTTGGAGATCTGTGTGAGAATTCTAACCAGGCTAGTTGTATGGAGCTAGTGACGGCTAAGGGAGTCAGGACTTCTCCTAGGGAAGGGGGATCAGTATTTGTTCTGTTGGCATCACTAGAGGGTATTGAGAAACCCTACGTTGATGATATTTCGATAGTCCGTGAGTTCCCTAAGGTATTTCCTGGTGATATTCCTGAATTATCTCCAGTCAGAGAAGTTGAATTCTCCATTGACTTAGTATCAGGAACGAGACCCATCTCTATAGCTCATTATAGGATGGCACCGTTAGAGTTGGTTGAGTTGAAAAAAAAGGTTGAGGATTTGTTGGCAAAGAAGTTCATTCGTCCTAGTGTCTCACTGTGGGGTGCACTAGTTTTGTTGGTAAAGAAGAAAGACGAGAGTATGAGGTTGTGCACCGATTACAGACAGTTGAACAAGGTAACTATCAAGAACAAGTATCTATTGCCTAGAATTGATGACTTGATGGATCAGTTTAGAGGAGTAGTTGTGCTTTCAAAGATTGACCTTCGGTCAGGTTATCACCAACTTCGAGTTATGTCGGAGGATATTCCTAAAACTGCTATCAGGACGAGGTATGGGCATTTTGAGTATTTGGTGATGTCGTTTGGTGTGACGAATGCTCCAGCAATATTTACCGACTACATGAATCGGATTTTTCATCTGTATTTGGATTCATTTGTAGTGGTATTTATTGATGACATTATGGTTTACTCCAAAAGTCGAGAGGAACATGCGAAGCATCTGAGAGTGGTTCTGGTTCTTATGAGGAGCAATCAGTTGTATGCGAAGTTGTCTAAATGTGATTTCTGGTTGGAATCAGTGAACTTCCTTGGACATGTGATATCCCGGGAAGGGGTGACAGTAGACCCTTCTAAAGTCGAGGTTATGATGGAATGGGTAGTACACAAGTCAGTTACCGAGATCAGGAGTTTTCTGGGGTTGGCCGGTTATTATCGGAAGTTCACAGAGGGGTTTTCAAAGTTGGCATTACCTCTAACTAAACTTACTAGAAAAGGGGAACCGTATGTGTGGGCAATCCGTTGTGAAGAAAGTTTTCAAGAGTTGAAGCGTAGGTTGACTACGGCACCAGTGTTGGTTCTTCCTTGTATTGATCGTGATTTCAGTGTGTATTGTGATGCTTCTAAGCAAGGTTTGGGTTGTCTTTTGATGCAGGACGGGAAAGTTGTTGCCTATGCTTCACGGCAGTTAATAACATGCATGAGCAAAACTACCCTATGCATGATCTAGAACTAGCTGCAGTGGTCTTTGCATTGCAAATCTGGAGACACCATCTTTATGGTGTAAAATTTGAGGTGTACAATGACCACAAGAGTTTGGAGTATCTGTTTGATCAAAAGGAATTGACATGAGACCGAGAAGGTGGATGGAATTCCTTAAGGACTATGATTTTGGATTGCAGTATCATCTGGGGAAAGCCAATGTGGTAGCCAATGCTTTAAGTTAGAAGTCCTTACATATGTCCGCTTTGATGGTTCATGAAGAGAAACTAATTAAAGAGTTCAGGGATATGAACTTAGCAGTTCAAGTAAGACCCCATAGCATGATTTTGGGAAAGCTCAAGGTCACCAATGAGTTGTTTGATCATATCAGAATAATGCAAGTTGAAGATCGTGAGTTGAAGGTCAAACGCGATTTGATGGCTAAGGGAAAGGAAACAGGTTTTGAGTCAGATTCTAGTGGAATGTTGCGATACAAGGGAAGGGTGTGTGTACCTCTTGATGCAGACGTGAGAAGGAGTATTCTTGAGGAATATCTCAAGAGTAAAATGAGCTTCCTGTAAGGACCCAAATTCTACACTTGAAAATTTTTCTTATTTTAACTCATGCAAACATATATTTTCCTTATATCTTATGATTGGTAACCCGAGGTAAGTTACATTAGTTACATTGATTATTTGTTGATCATTTTATCATGCAGTATTCATACACACATCCATAAGGCAGAAAAACATAATTCATAGTAATGTCCCCCATTTAATTAGGACATGGGGGGAGTTATGGGTTTCCAAAATCATAATACCGAAGGTTACAAACATCCAAAAATATAATGACCATGGTTACAAATATTCAAATCAGCAAATAGTCAATTATGATACAAAAATGCAATTAAAGGAAATCCGGTTTCAAAAGCTCCTAAGGCACCAAATCAAACACCCTCAATTTACCTGTTTACCTACAATGGGATTATCAATGACAAATACACAAAACATACAAAGGAGTAAGTCATCAATTTGATAAATGTCATTATACAATAATCCGCATTTTAAAGAGAGTTCAGTAAACAATTTAGCATTCGAATATAAAATCAATACATCACATTTCCAGATCATATCACTTCTTTCACCACTCTTATTCACGCATTCTTCCTCATCAAACCTTGTCACTTTACTCATCATTGTTACACCACAAAGTTATATTCCACATATATGTTTATCGTTACATTACCAAATAGGGCAAGACATTCTCAATGCCACGTAGGGCAAGTCATTCGCAATACCATGTAGGGCAAGTCATTCTCATTACCACGTAGGGCAAGTCATTCTCAATACCACATAGGGCAAGTCATTCTCATTACCACATAGGGTAAGTCATTCACAATACCACGTAGGTCAAGTCATTCTCATTACCACGTAGGGCAAGTCATTCGCAATACCACGTAGGGCAAGTCATTCTCAATACCACGTAGGGCAAGTCATTCGCAATACCACACATTTTCTATCATCATATACAATTAACCACTTCTCCTTACCTTGGTGAGTGTTGGGGTCGGTTTTGGGTAACTTTGCAAGTTCCTTCGCTACCTCCTCCAACCTTAGGATCTGTCCTCATTCCCACCAAGCAACAACAAAGTCAGTAATTTATTCACAACAACATATAAACAACTCATAGTTCATCTTTAACCATACAAAAGATTCATACATTTTCAATGTTTTCAAAACCACTCTCATTAGAAGTTTTCAACAATAAAACATACATATTCATCTTCTATTTTAAATTAGAATATATACTCATCTTCTACATCTACCATTTCACCCCTTTTTCTCTTTAACCACGTTTTCATTTTGGGGGTTTGGGGTTTTCATGAATCAACCCACAAATCCTTTGCATTCCTCGAATACCAACTCTAAACCAAGAGTCTACAAGAGAGAAACTAAATAAAACGAACCAAAACTCAAAAGGAAGAGTTTCCATGGTTTCTCACATTTTGAGAAGAGATCCCATATACCCAAAACAAGTTTGAAAGGGAAGAAAAGAGTTAGAATCAAGAGATTTACCTTTCTTCTCAAGCTTCTAGATGATTCTCACGAGTCCTTGCTCTCAAAATCACCTCCTTCTCTCTTCTCTTTCAAGTTCTAACCCTAAATGTGTTTGAGGGTTTCTATTTTAACGTGAAATTGTCGGGTTCTCGCTCAAGCGAGCCTTTTCTCGCTCAAGCGAGAAAATCTCGCCAATTTTAAAATTTCAGATCTGGTGTTGTCGCTCAAGCGAGGGATTCTCGCTCAAGCGAGATTCCTCCAGCGTCAACACCTCTCTCCCTCGCCCAGGCGAGCTAAATCTCGCTCAGGCGAGAATACTTTAGTATACTCCAGTATTCCACTCACCCAGGTGAGCCATCTGTCGCCCAAGCAAACCCTTTCTCGCTCAAGCGAGATTTCCAGATAAAATCCTAGGAGAAACTCTGACCCACTCGCTTGGGCGAGGCCCTCTCGCTCAAGCGAGAATCTGGCAGTATGCCCCACTCTTCAGGATTGTTACAACGACTTAAGAAATATAAATTCAGGGTGTCACACTTCCACCCGGGCACTACAAAAATGTACCAATATCTGAAAAAGCAGTTTTGGTGGTCTGGGTTGAAAAATGATGTGGCTTTGTATGTCTCGAGTTGTCTGATCTGTCAGAAAGCAAAAATTGAACATCAGAGGCCGGCTGGAGAACTACAGTCATTAGAAATCCCAGTGTGGAAGTGGGACAACATCTCAATGGACTTTATATCGGGTTTTCCAAAGACTTAGAGAGGGTACGACTCGATATGGGTAATAGTTGATCGTCTGATCAAGTCTGCTCATTTTTTGCCGATGAACATGAAATGTTCCTTAGAACGATTAGTTAAGTTGTATATCAAGGAGATAGTTCGATTGCATGGGATACCGTCGAGCATTGTGTCGGATAGGGATCCTCGTTTCACTTCAAACTTTTGGACTAGTTTGCAGTCTGCATTGAGAACTAAGTTGAAACTGAGTTCAACCTATCATCCGCAAACGGATGGTCAATCGAAAAGAACCATACACTCATTGGAGTACCTTTTGAGAGCATGTGTTTTGGAACAACTTGTGTGTTGGGATAGCATGTTACCATTAATCGAGTTCACCTACAACAATAGTTTCCATACTAGTATTGGGATGGCCCCTTACGAAGCCTTATATGGAAGAAAGTGTAGGACTCCAGTGAGTTGGTTTGAGACAAGGGAGAACTTAGTATTGGGACTCGAGTTGGTCTGGGAAACGACGGAGATGATCAAAAAGATCCGGGAGAATATGAGAATGGCACAGAGTCGGTAGAAAAGCTATTATGATAGGAGGCGTAAACCTCTTGAGTATAATGAGGGGGATCATGTATTCATGGGGGTAGTTCCGACTACTCGGATTGGTAGAGTGTTGAAATCCCGTAAGCTTACTCCGAAATTCATTGGGCCCTATCAGATTTTGAAGAGGATTGGGCCGGTAGCATACCGAGTGGCTTTATCTCCCTTGTTGTCGAATCTTCCCAATGTGTTTCATGTGTCTCAGTTGATAAAATATGTTGGGGATCCATCTCATGTGGTCGATTTTGATCAGATAGAGTTGAACGATAACTTAACCTGTACGACGTGGCTAGTGAGGATCATGGATACCAGTATCAAAAGATTGAGAGGAAAAGAGATTGCCTTGGTGAAGGTATTGTGGAGCCAAGTAGATGTAGGAGACGCTACTTGGGAAGTGGAGCGTGATATGAGGGAGGATTACCCTCATTTGTTTGAATCGACGTTTGTTTAATTTTCGGGGACGAAAATTCTTATTAGAGGGGGGATTGTAACACCCTAAATTTATCTTTCTTAAAAGGTGGTAATAGTCCTGAGGACTGAGACTTACTGTCAGATTCTCGCTTGAGCGAGAGGGCCTCGCCCAAGTGAGAGGATCAGAGTTGCTCCCAGGATTTTACCTGAGAGTCTTGCCTAAGCGAGAGTTGGCTCGCCTGGGCAAGAGCGTCAGTGTTTGAGTTTTAAAATGGGCGGGATTTTCTCGCTTGAACCAGAACCCGACGAGTTTACTTTGAAATAGAAACCCCAAACACTTTTAGGGTTAGAACTTTGAGAGCAAAGAGAGAAGGAGGCGATTTTGAAAGCAAGGATTCGTGGGAATCAACAAGAAGCTTGAGAAGAGGTAAATCTCTTGATTCTAACTCTCTTTCTCCCTTTCAAACTTGTTTTGGGTATATCGGATCTCTTCTCAAAACATGAGACACCATGGAAACTCTTCCTTTGGAGTTGTGGTTCATTTTATCTAATTTTTCTCTTGAAAACTCTTGTTTTAGAGTTAATATTGAAAGATAAGAGTGATTAGGAGTTGATTCATGAAAACCCCTAAACCCCAAAACGAAAATGTGGTTAAATGGGAAAAGGGTGAAATGTTAGATGTAGAATGTGGTTTATGAATGTTTAATGTTGATTAGAAGGTGAATGTGTATGTTTTAGATGTTTGGAAACTCCTAATGAAAGTAATTTTGAAAACATTGAAAATGTGTGAATCTCTTGTATGGTTAAAGATGAAATATGAGTTGTTTGGAGGGGATGAGGAAAGATCCTAAGGTTGGAGGCGGTATCGGAGGAACTTGCAAAGTTACCGAGGAGCAAACCCATCAGTCACCAAGGTAAGGAGAAGTTTTTAATTGTATATGATGATAGAGAATGCATGAATTTTCTGATTATATATGGATTGTGAAGTAATGGGAATAAAACCTATTTTTAGCTCCCTTAAGAGGTTGAGCTATGTATGACTTGCCTTCGTGGTATTGGCTATCCGTAGCGATGTATGACTTGCCTTCGTGGTATTGGCTATTCGTAGCAATGAATGAATTGCCTTCGTGGTATTGGCTATTCGTAGCAATGTATGACTTGCCTTCATGGTATTGGCTATTCGTAGCAATGTATGACTAGTCTTCGTGGTATTGGATATTTATAGAAAATGTATGACTTGCCCTATGTGGTAAGATTAATGCACCAAGATAAAAGTATATGAGGTATATGATTAAGAAAGAAAAGGATTGAATGATGTATAAGTATGATGTATGGGATAACAATGAGATCTAATAAAGGTGTAATGGTGAAGATAGTAAAGTGGATATATGCCAGAGTATTATTTATATGTTATGATAGAATTGTTTATCTAACTTTATTAAATATGATAATTATGTTTGAATTGATGTCTTTATCCTTTGTGTTTTCTATATATTTTTTATGATAATCCCATTGCAGTTAAACGGATGAATTAGATATGCTTGATTTGGAGCTTTAGGAGCCTTTCAAATCAAGACTTTATATTATCATCTTTTGTACCCTAAATGACTAAGTGTTAATTGATGACTGCAATTATGGGTATTGTAGTGATGTAACCCTATGACTTAATTGAGGTTGATGCTACTTTAAGCTATGAATGTGTATTATCATTTTCTGCATATTGGAAGTAGTGTATGCATATGGTAGGAAGTGTATGTTCAAAGGAATTCCAAATGAAAGGAATATATGAAACTAAGTTCATAGTATTTTGACCCATGATATAATTTAGGAACCTTGCAGAAATGAATTAAAATAAATAAATAAAAATTAAGAGTAGAATTTGGGTCCTTACAAAATCGATATGATTATAAGTGCCCAAAATCATATATGCATGCTAAAATAAGATTTAACATGTTATGTATGAAAAGTCTCTTTTATGCATTATGTTCATGATGTGAGATTTATCAAAGGTACACACAACCTATACTCTATCCAATCGAAGCATCTTAAGGACCTAAAAATAAAATAATTACTCTTAATCTTCATGATCCTTGCTTGAATGTGAGTCGTGTTATGTTGTTGTTGAAGTGTCTATTGACTTTAATCTTTAGTATTTTGTCTTCAATCAAATCAAGATCTTGGATGTTTGCATTTACACAAGTCACCTCATTGACACACACCTAGCCACCATGGCATTGATATCATTATCGCACAATCATTGCCACGTGTCTACACATCATTCACCTGTCACCCTGATTTTGTCGGACATGACAATCTCCCCATTCTGAATAACAAAGAGCCATCAAGTGTGTTAGTCGTTGAAATGCATCCTTACCCGTGACAACCATAAACTCATTTCTCTTCTCAAAATTGGTACATCCTTACAATAGGTAATTTGTTTTGTTTTTTTCATTCTTTTTTTTTATTTAATTTATTTCATTTTTATAATTATTAATAATAAAGAACCCACTTTTAAAAAGGAAAATCCTAACATAAAATATTTTTCAATAGTGATAAAGTTGATAAATACTTATGAAACTTATTAAAGTAACTATTATAGTTATGCATTTTCTACACTATCCATTTATCACAATTTTTTAAGAACACTTTGATATTTTACCTTTTAAATTTTAAATAATTAAGATGAAAAATAAATATTAAGGAGATGAATCATATTTACCACAATTTTAAGATGAGATACAAATTCAAATATAAGGTTGCACTTCGCTCTATTGAGATAGTAGAACATCCCCTCCCCTGGTAGAACATGCATCGAAAAGGTCATAACGGTGAAGTCTAAGCTTAAATATAGTAATGAGCCACCGTGTAAGTGATACAAAGAATCTTCAGGGGATGTGATCTCCAAAAAAGATCAACTTCTTTACTCAGCTGATACAAAACTTACCTGAAGGTTCTATACTTATGAAAATATTTCCCTTTCACGATCATTATTATTAATGAAGTGATGGATATTTACGATCATGATTGGATCGGTGAAACTACTATATGTATATATACAAGGTAAATTATGTTTTCTTAACTTCTCACTTTCGCATTTAATCATTTGTGTTATAATTAACTAACATTTGTGTTATATGTTAATACTCGTATGACAATCTTATTCTGAAAGATAAAAAGAAGGTGATGTTCTTGTCCCTATATTCTACCACTTCAGTGATTAGGAATGACAAATCGAAGAATGGAGAGATGCAGACAAAACATGTTGTAGATATTCTCATCAAAAATAGAGAAGCTGCAACTTTATTTCTTGCACCTTTTAATCTCGATGAGAATTTTTTATTGTCTTTTGTATGTTTTTCTTTAGTATGTTTTTGCTTAACATTTCCTAACCGTGTGGATATGTTTTGTTAGGCAACATTAGATTTTGGTTGTCATTAATCGGATCGAACAACAAATATACTATATTTATTCATTGACACATGGCGATACAAACAGGTACCCCTCAGGACAAAAAAAACTTTTGCTAGCTAGGTAAGTTGACTACTCATTTAAACTTATTTATTTTAGGTACACTTTCACTTTCCTAGGTGCTTAATAAACAGGTACATTTTCTATTGTTTAAGGCACTGCCAATATACAAAACCTATAATATTCATTGTAAATCCACATCAAACAACAACACATGGACTCATGTAAAGATATTGACACATATAATCTCAAACAATTACATACGTGAAGTAGTATTCATATTTCAATTAAGGTTAAACTTATATGTTTACCTGGTTTTAATTCAATATATATAGCTGTATTTCAATACCATTTTTGTTTTGAATACAATTTATCTGTTTTGTTCAATGTGTGTTGATGTTGTGGATGTCTTTTGTTATTGTTCTATTCTAGTTGTTCAATGCATTTTTTGTGTTTTGGTGTTTTGTTGTATGCTTGTGTTGTGTGTGCCCAACTGTGTAGAATTATGACATTCAACATCGCTCATTTAAACAAGCGTTATTGAATATGTTAACATCAAATATACAACAACGCTCCTTTACACATGCACTATTGAATTGAACATATACAACAACACACATTAAAAACCATGTTGTTGAATTGGATTTCTTCTATATCACAACCTTAAATATGCGCTCTTGAATATATGTTTAACAACGCCTCTTAAAACAAACGATTTTGAAGTACAAGGATTCTAAACATAATTGATAATTATCATTATTTGAATGTTTTGTATTATTTGAATGACATTAAAAATACAATTATTTAATTTTTTATATATTTTATTAATTGTCATTATATTATAATGTCATAATATCATTATTAATTTTAATGTAATTAAAAACACAATTAATTAAGTGTCAAAATTAAAAGCTTTTATATTGTATTTTTATTATATTTGAATGAGATATACCCAACAACGATTTTTGTAGAAAATATTGTTGAATTGGATATATTCAACAATGCCCTCTTTAATGTGTGTTGTTGGCTGGGATATATTCAACAACGCTTATACATTTTATCTTTATCATATTGGAATGGGATATATTCAACAATGTTTTTTTTTAGGAAGCATTGTTGAATTGGATATATTCCACAACGCCCTCTTTGTAATTGAGGATTGATGAATAAAATTAGCTAAAATTTTATTGATAATTTGTTGCCTTAGTTGAGAGTTTTCTGCTTTGCTATCCTTGGCCTAGCCAAGATCAATACTTATCAAGAACACTTGTTCTTGTGGCGTCTAAGGCTTATCACTTTTAGTGTGGCGCCTTACCTTAGCTTTCATCAAGGACTCTTCCTTGTGGAAAGCATCATTTGGCTTATCAAAAAACTTGCTTGTGGCACCTCATACTTCATTATTTTCTACCTTCACTGAAAAAATCTTGGCCACCATAGTTCCCATCCCAACCCGTGATCATAAACTACCCAAGACTTGACTGAGTCCTAAACACCAAACTAAACCGAGGCAAACTCTTGACCAACAAGTCAGGACCATACATTGACCATACACCTAACCAAGTTCACAAACACAAGGCCCAATACACTCAACCAAAGCCAACACTCACCAAAACCAAGTCAAGGTCAAACACATTCACCACCCAAAGACTTAATTGATTAGATAAAGTCTTAATTGATTAAATGGTTTTCAAAAAAATATTTCGTTTTTTATGCATGAACCTCTAACATGAATGATGTATGCATGGTGCATGACTTTGAAAAGGATATTATTATAAGTGCCCAAAATCATGTATGCATGCTAAAATAAGTTTTAATCATGTTATGTACGAAAAGTATCTTTTATATAATATGTTCATGATATGTGAGATTTATCAAAGGTACACCCAACCTATACTCTACCCAATCAAAGCATCTTAAGGACCTAAAAATAAAATAATTACTCTTAGTCTTCATGATCCTTGCTTGAATGTGAGTCGTGTTATGTTGTTGTTGAAGTGTCCATTGACTTTAAGCTTTAGTATTTTGTCTTCAACCAAATCATGATCTTGGATATTTGCATTTACACAAGTTACCTCATTGACACACACCCAACCACCATGGCATTGATATCATTATTGCAAAATCATTGTGTCTTGATTGATCCCCAAAAGCCTCCACTTCACCTCTAACAGAACTCCACATCACATCATTCACCTGTCGCCCTTCGCCCTTCTTTTATCGGACATGATAGTCTCTCCATTCAGAATAACAAAGAGCCATCAAGTGTGTTAGTCGTTGAAATACATCCTTCCCCGCGACAACCTTACCCTTTTCTATTCTCGAGATTGGTGCATCCTAACAATAAGTAATTTTTTTTGTTTTTTTCATTTTTTTAATAATTAATATAAAGAACCCACTTTTAAAAAGGACAATGGTAACATAAAATATATTTCAACAGTGATAAAGTTGATTAATATTTTATATGCAAGCAAATAGATGGTAAGTCATTAACCAAAAATTTACAACGTGTGGAATGAAAAGCATATGCAATCATATCATGCTTTCAACCTCCTTCATATGAGATATGATATCAGACATAGGTATATACTCCACTCTCCTGAGAATGGATGAACAACTAAGATTGAGTGTTGCTCCTTCCTTTCGAACCTTATAATATAATAAACCAGACGAACAAAACATTTTCTATCCAAGAACTACATAGTCTTGATTTTCTATTATTGGTGAGGATATGTATAAGCAAGAACTACTAGTCTTGATTCCTTATTTTAATTATATTATATATTTTTCTTACGTATATCCATGAATCTGTCATCCCCACTGTAAGGACCCAAATTCTACCCTGAAAATTTTTCTTTATTTTAATCCAGTTATACATACATTCATCTTTACACTTTGATCACTCATTAATCATTACTTAAAAATCTTTCAACGTGTCATACTACAACACTTTTCATATGACAGAAAAACATAATCCATTCATATCATCTCCCATGGGTACTAAGAACCCAAAGGTTATAATCCTCAAAAATAGCAGTACACATGGTTACGAATATCCAAATATATGATAACCAGGATTACAATCATTCAAATCCGCAAGTAGTCATTTAAAGTACAAAAACGTAAACAATGAATCCAAAGTCTAAAGCTCCCAACCAAGCATCCCCATTTTATTGTTTACCTGCAATGGGATTATCAATGACAAATACACAAAACAAGCAAAGGAGTAAGTCGTTAATTCAATAAATATCATTATAAGATAATCCACATTCTAAAATATAAATAAGCATTGAAGTGAAACATGTCTCATAATTACATAAATATAAACATTCATATCTTTTGTCTTACAATTCCATATTATCCGTAATCGACCTATAGTATATATATCCCATAATATATATTCTATAGCATGCATATTCTTTTATTTCAAATACTTTTATTTCATCAATTACCTTCAACATCAAGCTTACTCTTTACCACCTCCAGCCGTTTACACTGTACAGATATCCCGCTACCACTACAGGTAGGTCCTCAACTCAAAATGTTCCACTGCAACTTTGGGTAGGTAATTTCTCCAATGATCCACTACCACTTCGGGTAGGTAATTTCCCAATGATCCACTACCACTCGGGTAGGTAATTTCCCTTAATGATCCACTACTACTTCGGGTAGGTAATTTTCCCCCAATGATCCACTACCACTTCGGGTAGGTAATTTCCCTCAATGATCCACTACCACTTCGGGTAGGTAATTTCCCTCAATGATCCACTACCACTTTGGGTAGGTAATTTTCCTAATGATCCACTACCACTCGGGTAGGTAATTTCCCTAATTATCCACTACCACTCGGGTAGGAAATTTCCCTCAATGATCCACTACCACTTCGGGTAGGTAATTTCCCTAATGATCCACTACCACTCGGGTAGGTAATTTCCCTCAATGATCCACTACCACTTTGGGTAGGTAATTTCCCTAATGATCCACTACCACTCGGGTAGGTAATTTCCCTCAACGGTCAACTACCATTTCGGGTAGGTAATTTCCCTCAATGATCCACTACCACTTCGGGTAGGTAATTTCCCTAATGATCCACTACCACTCAGGTTTTCCCTCAATGGTCCACTACCACTTCGGGTAGGTAATTTCCCCCCAAAATCCTCATTTAAACGAGTTATTAAACCATTTCGAAATTCATTTTCTTTGCTGCATAACTTGAGCCGAAGTCGCTACACCCTTAAGGTTAGCTGTAACGACCCAAATTCTACCCTTGAAATTTTTTTTCTTTATTTTACTGCATTAATACCTACATTCATCATTATCCTTATCATCACTCCTTATTCATCACCTAAAACTCTTTTAACATGTCATAATACAACACTTCTCATATGACTGAAAAACATAATTCATTTATTTTATTCCCCATGAGTGTTAAGAACCCAAAGGTCATGATCCTCCCAAAAATAGTATTACACATGGTTACGAATATCCAACAAAATATTAACCATTATTACAATCATTTAAATTTGCAGGTATTCACTTAAAGTACAAAAACACAAAAAGGGAATCCAAAGTCTAAAGCTCCTAAAACTCCCAACCTGGCATCCTCCATTCTTTTATTTACTTGCAATGGAATTATCAATGACAAGTACACAAAACACACAAAGGAGTAAGTCGTTAATTCAAAAATAACATTCCAAGGTAATCCACAATTTACATACTAATGGACATAGAGATAAATCATAATCACAAACAGGTAAACACAATATTTATATCTTCTTTCTTCCATTTCCCTATTGGTCATATTCACCCCATAGAATATATATCCCATAATATATATCCTATAGCGTGCATATTACCTCCATCCGAACATACTCATTTTCATATTATTCATATTCACCCTATAGCATATATATCCCATAATATATATTCTATAGCATGCATATTACTTTCATCCAAACATACTCATTTTCATGTTATTCATATTCACTCTATAGTATATATATCCCACAATATATATTCTATAGCATGCATATTACTTCCATCCGAACATACTCATTTTCATGTTATTCATATTCACCCTATAGTATATATATCTCATAATATAGATTCTATAGCATGCATATTCGTTTATCTCAAATACTTTTGTCCCATTGATTACTCTAGACCTCAGGCTTACTCTTTACCACATTCGGTCGTCTACACTGCTCAGATAATCCACTACCACGCCGGGTAGGTAATTTCTCAATGATCCACTACCACTTCGGGTAGGTAATTTCCCCAATGATCCACTACCACTTCGGGTAGGTAACTCCTCGATGATTCACTACCACTTCGGGTAGGTAATTTCCCCAATGAATCACTACCACTTTGGGTAGGTAACTCCTTGATGATCCACAACCACTTCGGGTAGGTAATTTCTCAATGATCCACTACCACTTCGGGTAGGTAATTTGTAACGACCAAATTTCTACCTTTGAAAATTTTTCATTTATTTTAATCCTTTCTTGCATACAATCGTCACCTTAATTAAAAACTCTCAAGTATCTCTCTTTGAAAGTACTCTTTACCCTGTTACATTATCATACCAATTTATGTTGCGGAAAAACATAATTCATTCAAATAGCATTTACCACATACAACTAGTTATGGGTCTCCCAGAGTTATAACGTCCATAACTACACATATCCGTATTAATCTAAACAGATTTACAGTCATCCCAAAATGTTACCAAATTAACTACAAGGTCTAATAGCGAAGAAAGACAGACAAGTTAATAAACACGAAAGTTTCCTAAGTGAGCTTCCTTCTCAAATCCTTCATTTACCTACAATGGGATTATCATAAATAACACACAAAACAAAAGGGAGTAAGTCATTAGTCCAAAACTAACATTACATGATAATCCACATTTCAAATACGATTAATCTTTAATATAATTCTTAAACACACATGCGGAATTGTAAACATTCAAATCATCATCCTTTAATTTCCACTTTTCTCATATTCATCCTATAGTATATATATCCCATGATATATATTCTATAGTATGCATATCTCGTTCGTTCAACACATTATCCTTCTCATTATTCATATCCACCCTATAGTATATATATCCCATAATATATATCCTATAGCGTGTATATTACTTTCATTCTCATTTCTCGTCTTTCATATTCACCCTATAGAATATACATCCCATACTATATATTCTATAGCATGCACATGACATTCATTATGATATCCACACTTCTCATCATTCATATCCACCCTATAGTATATATGTCCCATAATATATATCCTATAGCGTGTATATTACTTTCATTCTCATTTCTCGTCCTTCATATTCACCTATAGAATATACATCCCATACTATATATTCTATAGCATGCATATGACATTTCATTATGACATCCACACTTCTCATCATTCATATTCACCCTATAGAATATACATCCCATAATATATAGCCTATAGCATGCACATGACATTCATTGTAACAATCACACTTCTCATCATTCCTGTTCACCCTTAATCGTATTCATCGATTTCATTTCCCATACCACATCGGGCAGGCCGAGTTATTACCCCGTACCACATCGGGCAGGTCGAGTTATTATTTATTACCTCATACCACATCGGGCAGGTCGAGTTATTACCCCATACCACATCGGGCAGGTCGAGTTATTACCCCATACAACATCGGGCAGGTCGAGTTATTATTTATTACCCCATACCACATTGGGAAGGTCGAGTTATTACCCCATACCACGTCGGGAAGGTCGAGTTATTACCCCATACCACATCGGGCAGGTCGAGTTATTACCCCATACCACATCGGGCAGGTCGAGTTATTACCCCATACCACATCGGGCAGGTCGAGTTATTACCCCATACCACATCGGGCAGGTCGAGTTCACAATAATCAATACCATTCCCGGTAGGACACAATAACTATCCGCTACCCCTCCGAGTAGGACACAATAACAGTCCACTACCACTCCGGGTAGGACACAATAACAGTCCACTACCACTCCGGGTAGGACACAATAACAGTCCGCTACCCCTCTGGGTAGGACACAATAAAAATCCGCTACCCCTTCGGGTAGGACACAATAACAGTCCACTACCACTCTGGGTAGGGTACCAACAATAAACCACTACCTCTTCGGGTAGGGTACAACAATCAACCACTACCTCTCCGGGTAGGGCACCAATAATAACCCACTACCTCTTCGGGTAGGGTAAGAACAATAAAACTTACCAACACATTACATCTTTCACATACCTCATTCACATCAGTGACTATGAATTAGAGACACTTGTCCCTTACCTTGATGAGTGTTGGGGATCGGTTCCGAGTAACTTTAAAAGTCTCCTCCGCGATTTCCTCCAACCTTAGGATCTTTCCTCATTTCCACCAATAACAACAATGTCAGTCATTTATTCAAAATAACACATAAATAACTCGTATTTCATCATCAAACATACGAGGGATTCACATATATTCTAGATTTCCAAAACTATTTCAATACAAGTTTCCAAACATTTAAACATACATGTTCATCTCATATATCAACATCAAATCACAAACTCATCATCCACATCTAACATTTCATCTCTCTCTTTATACCCATATTCTAATTTTGGGGATTTTTGGGGTTTTCATTAATAACCCACAAAACCTTTCCATTCATCAAATATCAACTCTAAACCAAGAGTTTACATGATAAAAACAACATAAAACGAACCATAACTCTGAAGGGTGAGTTTGCATGGTTTCTCGTGTTTTGAAAATAGATCCAACATACCCAAAACAAATTAGAGAGGAAGAAGAATAGTTAAGAACAAAAGGTTTACCTCTTCTCAAGCTCTAAGATGAGTCATAAGGCTCTTTGCTCTTGAAAATCTCTTCTCTCTCTCTTCTCTTCAAAGTTCTAACCCTAAAATGTGTTTGGGGTTTCAATTTTAAAGAGCAATCGTCGGGTTCTCGCTCAAGCGAGCCCATTCTCGCTCAGTCGATAAAATCCCGCCTTTTTAAAATTTTAGATCTGACGCTCTCGCTCAAGCGAGGGATTCTCGCTCAAGCGAGAATCTCACAGTGTCAACAGCCCAAATTTCCATTTCTCGCCCAGGCGAGAATCCTCTAGTATAGCCCAGGATTTCACCCTCCTAGGGGATCCTTTCTCGCTCAGGCGAGAATCTCTCGCTCAAGCGAGACTTCCAAGACTAATACTATAATTTTAAAGACTCAAAATTAGGGTGTTACAATCCTCCCCCTCTTATAAGAATTTTCGTCCCTGAAAATTAAACATACCTCGAAAAATAATATCATCACCTAGACCTTAGGCCCATGAATACTTAACCAAAATCATAACCGATCCTCTAATCCTTTAAGATTACTTAATCAGGCATTAAGGGCATACACCACTAAACCATGATATCCCCAAACAAATTCATGAACTTACTCATCACTGTCCAAATATTAGGATCTCAACCTCTAATAACTCGAATGCCATGAGAACTAAACCATAATTCAGACTAAAGATCTTTCCTATATTCGTCAAGAACCATAGGTATCTATGACTGATCCAGCTAACAATCCTCATCTATGTTAAGAATCCCTATAACACTCTCGCAATTCAGCGAATGGGTAACTCCTTATTCCTCATCCACTCCAATGCCTCATTTAACATCCATCAAACACTAGCTAGTTTCATCTCCACTCAAAAATCTAGCGCAATTTCATTTTACTCAATCAACAATATACTTACACAATAAGACTCTTAGTGTCTCATCCATTGTACACAATCAAACTATTCAATAATCGTCCAATCACATCAAATATCTCCGTCATCAAATCTTATCATCGAAAGGAATTACCGATTTCTAGCCTCAACTGAAACCATAAACCATTGATTCATACCAAGACTAGGTACACTGTTACCGATCGGTAAGTGCAAGTCGAAAAACACTCGAACCTACAACTGGCGTTCGGTTTGGTCACACCAATTTCGTTAGCAAATATAAACTTATTAACCCACTCGCATTATGTCCAGAAAT
Source organism: Lupinus albus (assembly GCA_009771035.1). Classification (NCBI taxonomy): domain Eukaryota; kingdom Viridiplantae; phylum Streptophyta; class Magnoliopsida; order Fabales; family Fabaceae; genus Lupinus; species Lupinus albus. The sequence goes on from CM020011.1 coordinate 7,314,480, forward strand.
ACAAGGGCGTCTTATATCACTAAACTTTTAACAACCTCATACTTATTCCGATATGGTTGCTAAAATTTCGGAATTCTCCAACATGATACTAAATCCTTACTTAGCCACAAGCTATGTTTTACCCAAAAAATGATTTTCGAAAACAGATTGAATCCACGACTCATGGCAACCACGTCGTGAAACAAGGTTCGCATACTCATTTCTTCTCTCCTATGGTTACACCACACCCATATACCGCAGTTACTGACGTTCATGAAACAGCAACAACTTTTGCCGGTACAACATTCAACGCAGACAATTGAGGTACACCACCACTATTTCATGCGTTGCCAATGTCCTACCGCAAAAGAACCGGTCATTCGAGACCAAAAGTTTTACGTATAATAAAATGCATTCATCACATCGACGGGGTAAGTAACTTAACTAGTCTCTTTCCTCGAATATCAGTATAAGTCTTACCCCTTCGCATACACATACGTATTACTACAACAAGATTTTAAATCTTCACTTCAACAATTACATACAGTTAAGCATAACACGATTTGCTGACTGCTAGTCCATTTCCAGGATTAAATCCAACTGGGACATCATTGCGCATATCAAATTTATGGTAAAGGTTTTACCATTTACCCCAACCGTACACTGAGACACCACACCGACATCCACCACCGATACATGGGGTTGTTGGGTACGACTAAGTCGAAAACAACAACTTGGTGTATCACCTCAGTCGGGTCACACATTTAGCAATTATAGGGAGTGTATCGCTCCCGAATTAGACAACACTAAAAGGGATACCTGTCACCATGCGATTTACCACTTGCTGGATCATCAACACCTGATGTCCCTACGCCACTCGGTGTAAACCTTCGACCGTGGTTCCTTGTCTCCTCGGCAGGAATGACATTAAGTCTCCAATCCAGCTTGGGACACAACCTTTTAATATGCCCAAGCTCCTTGCAGTGGAAACATCCATTCCCTTTTCCCGGGCACGTACTTCCATAATGAAGTCTACCGCACTTGATGCACATCGGAGTAGAAACTTCGTCGGTAGGAACAGTAGGTGGGCTAGGCCTTTGAAAACTCTGGTCATGATGTCTAGTAGTCACCGCATAAGGCTTCCGGTCATCTTCCACTCTCCCTTTACCTCTCTCCCGCATATAATTGCGTTGAGGTCCATAGTTCCGGGGAGAAATTGTTTCGGGAGTCTCCAACTCATCCACCTTCAGATCATCCTCGTACATCCGGCACTTGTTGACCAAAGTAGCAAAGTCGGCAATCTCCTGATGTCTGAACATCCTTTTCAGCTTGGACCTTAAGCCCGATTCGAATTTTGAGCACTTGGATCGTCTGTCCACCTCCAGCTCAGAGTAGAGACAAAACCGGGCTAATTCCTCGAATTTAGCCGCATATTCCCCGACCGACATATTTCCTTGTTCCAACTTCAAGAACTCCATTTCTTTCTGCCTTTTCAGATCAGCAGGGAAGTATTTGTGAAGGAATTTCGCCTTGAAAGTACTCCAGGAAATCAATTGCCCCTCCATCTCCATTTGGCATCTAGTGAACTCCCACCAGTTCTCGGCCTCCGTCCCTACCATGTAAGTTGCATAGGCCAATTTCTGAGCCTCCGAACAGTTCATGGCCGGGAAGATCCGCTCTATTCCTTGAATCCACTCGAGGGCAGCATCCGGAGCAAATCCTCCGTGGAACTGACTGGGGTTCCTCTTGCAAAACTCATTCAGGCTTTGGTACTCTACAGGTCCGGGTGGGACTAGGTTTTGCGAACTTGGACTTGGTGCGGGGTTCTGATTCAGACTACGCAAGTTCTCGTTCATCTGTTGTAGTGCCGCCACCATCTGGGCTAAGAGGTCATTCGAAACATTCTGACTCGCTCCTCTTTCTCTTCCAGCCATGGGTACCTGTACTCACTCACTTGTCAGTAATTAAAATTTGTCTAAACAAAATTCACATGACCAAGTAACAATTAGCACAAATCAAACAATTTCAGCACATAAAGGTTACAAAGAAGCATGCAAGGCCATATCCTAGGCCGCAGGATTAACTATGCTCTGATACCATATTGTAACGACCCAATTTCTACCTTTGAAAATTTTTCATTTATTTTAATCCTTTCTTGCATAAAGTCGTCACCTTAATTAAAAACTCTCAAGTATCTCTTTGAAAGTACTCTTTACCCTGTTACATTATCATACCAATTTATGTTGCGGAAAAACATAATTCATTCAAATAGCATTTACCACATACAACTAGTTATGGGTCTCCCAGAGTTATAACGTCCATAACTACACATATCCGTATTAATCTAAACAGATTTACAGTCATCCCAAAATGTTACCAAAATAACTACAAGGTCTAATAGCGAAGAAAGACAAACAAGTTAATAAACACGAAAGCTTCCTAAGTGAGCTTCATTCTCAAAATCCTTCATTTACCTACAATGGGATTATCATAAACTACACACAAAACAAAAGGGAGTAAGTCATTAGTCCAAAACTAACATTACATGATAATCTACATTTCAAATACGATTAATCTTTAATATAATTCTTAAACACACATGCAGAATTGTAAACATTCAAATTATCATCCTTTAATTTCCACTTTTCTCATATTCATCCTATAGTATATATATCCCATAATATATATTCTATAGTATGCATATCTCGTTCGTTCAACACATTATCCTTCTCATTATTCATATCCACCCTATAGTATATATATCCCATAATATATATCCTATAGCGTGTATATTACTTTCATTCTCATTTCTCCTCCTTCATATTCACCCTATAGAATTTACAGCCCATACTATATATTCTATAGCATGCATATGAGATTCATTATGACATCCACACTTCTCATCATTCATATCCACCCTATAGTATATATATCCCATAATATATATCCTATAGCGTGTATATTACTTTCATTCTCATTTCTCATCTTTCATATTCACCCTATAGAATATACATCCCATACTACATATTCTATAGCAAGCATATAACATTCATTATGACATCCACACTTCTCATCATTCATATTCACCCTATAGAATATACATCCCATAATATATATCCTGTAGCATGCACATGACATTCATTGTAACAATCACACTTCTCATCATTCCTGTTCACCCTTAATCGTATTCATCGATTTCATTTCCCATACCACATCGGGCAGGCCGAGTTATTACCCCATACCACATCGGGCAGGTAGAGTTATTACCCCATACCACATCGGGCAGGTCGAGTTATTATTTATTACCCCATACCACATCGGGCAGGTCGAGTTATTACTTATTACCCCATACCACATCGGGCAGGTCGAGTTATTACCCCATACAACATCGGGCAGGTCGAGTTATTACCCCATACCACATCAGGCAGGTCGAGTTATTATTTATTACCCCATACCACATCGGGCAGGTCGAGTTATTATTTATTACCCCATACCACATCGGACAAGTCGAGTTATTACCCCATACCACATCGGGCAGCTCGAGTTATTACCCCATACCACATCGGGCAGGTCGAGTTATTACCCCATACCACATCGGGCAGGTCGATTTATTACCCATACCACATCGGGCAGGTCGAGTTCACAATAATCACTACCATTCCCGGTAGGAAACAATAACAGTACGCTACCCCTCCGGGTAGGACACAATAACAGTCCACTACCACTCCGGGTAGGACACAATAACAGTCCGCTATCACTCCGGGTAGGACACAATAACAGTCCGCTACCCCTCCGGGTAGGACACAATAACAATCCGCTACCACTCCGGGTAGGACACAATAACAGTCCGCTACCCCTCCGGGTAGGACACAATAACAGTCCACTATCACTCCGGGTAGAGTACCAACAATAAACCACTACCTCTTCGGGTAGGGTACAACAATCAACCACTACCTCTCCGGGTAGGGCAACAATAATAAACCACTACCTCTTCGGGTAGGGTAACAACAATAAAACTTACCAACACGTTACCTCTTTCACATACCTCATTCACATGAGTGAGTATGAATTAGAGACACTTATCCCTTACCTTGGTGAGTGTTGGGGATCAGTTTTGAGTAACTTTAAAAGTCTCCTACGCGATGTCCTCCAACCTTAGGATCTTTCCTCATTTCCACCAATAACACCAATGTCAGTCATTTATTCAAAATAACACATAAATAAATCGTATTTCATCATCAAACATACGAGGGATTCTCATATATTCTAGATTTCCAAAACTATTTCAATACAAGTTTCTAAACATCTAAACATACATGTTTATCTCATATTTCAACATCAAAGCACAAACTCATCACCCACATCTAACATTTCATCTATTTCTCTTCTTAGTCATATTCTCATTTTGGGGTTTTTTGGGGTTTTCATGAATATCCCACAAAACCTTTCCATTTATCAAATACCAACTATAAGCCAAGAGTTTACAAGAGAAAAAACAACATAAAATGAACCATAACTCTAAAGGATGAGTTTCCATGGTTTTTCATGTTTTGAAAATATATCCAACATACCCAAAACAAGTTAGAGAGGAAGAAGAAGAGTTAGAAACAAGAGGTTTACCTCTTCTCAAGCTCTAAGATGAGTCCTAAGGCTCTTTACTATTGAAAAGATCTCTTCTCTCTCTTCTCTTCAAAGTTCTAACCCTAAAATGTGTTTGGGGTTTCTATTTTAAAGAGCAGCCGTCGGGTTCTCTCTCAAGCGAGCCCATTCTCGCTCAGGCGAGAAAATCCCGCCTTTTTAAAATTTCAGATCTGACGCTCTCGCTCAAGCGAGGGATTCTCGCTCAAGCGAGAATCTCACAGTGTCAACAGCCCCAAAATACTATTTCTCACCCAGGCGAGACAACTCTCGCTTAGGCGAGAATCCTCCAGTATAGCCCAGGATTTCACCCTCCCAGGGGATCCTTTCACGCTTAGGCGAGAATCTCTCGCTCAAGCGAGACTTCTAGGACTGATATTATAATTTTAAAGACTCAAAATTAGGGTGTTACATTAGCTAAAAGCAGAATCTTATTTCTTTTTAAAAGAAAACGTGCTACTTATACTCGAGCCGGAGTTTCGCTTCATATACTCGAGTTGGAGTCGCTAACCATTCATGATCGGCTAAAAATATAGTTTCTTTTCATTGATTTCACCATAAATCATTTTCCGTGAATCCCCACCATCATTAGTATAAACACACCCATATATGTTTACACTAAATATGTGATTCACGACTTAATCATTGCACAACAAGAAAATACACACATTTTCTATTTTCAAATGCACAAGTAAAGACTTATCCTTACCTTGGTGAGCGTTGGCGTTGGTTTCGAGTAACTTTACAAGTTTCCTCCGCCATTTCCTCCAACCGTAGGATCTTTCAACATTCTCACTAATAACAACAATGTCAGTCATATATTCAAAACAACACATAAACAACTCACATTTTATCTTTAAACATACAAGAGATTAACACATTTTGAAGGTTTCCAAAACCACTTCATTAAGAGTTTCCAAACATCTAAACCATACATATTCATCTCGTATATCAACATTAAAGCACAAACTCATCTTCCACATTTAACATTTCACCCATTTCCCTTTTTACTCATATTCTCATTTTGGGGGTTTTGGGGTTTTCATGAATAAACCTACAAAACCTCTCCATTCATCGAATACCAACTCTAAACCAAGAGTTCACCAAAGAAAAACAACATAAAACGAACTATAACTCTAAAGGAATAGTTTTCATGGTTTCTCATACTTTTAGAAGAGATCCATACACCCAAAGACGAGTTTGAAAGGGAGAAAGAGAGTTAGAATCAAGAGATTTACCTCTTCTCAAGCTCCTAGACGATTCCCACGAGTTCTTGCTCTCAAAATCACCTTCTCCTCTCTTCTCTCTCACTTTATAACCCTAAAATGTGTTTGGGGTTTCTATTTTAAAGTGAAATCGTAGGGTTCTCGCTCAAGCGAGTCCATTCTCGCTCAGGCGAGAAAATCCCGCCTTTTTAGAATTTCAGATATGACGCTCTCGCTCAAGCGAGAGATTTCTCGCTCAGGCGAGGCAGCTCTCGCTCAAGCGAGGATCCTCTCGCTTAAGCGATGATCTTACAGCTTCGACATGTCCTGAAAGCCACTTTTCTCGCCCAGGCGAGACAACTCTCGCTCAGGCGAGACCATTCTCGCTCAAGCGAGAATCCTTTAGTATAGCCCAGGATTTCACCCTCCCAGGTGAGCCTCTCTCGCCCAGGCGACACTTCTCTCGCTCAAGCGAGACTCCCAGGGCTGATACTATAGTTTAACGACTTTAAAACCTAGGGTGTTACACCCTCCGCAAGAGAAAGGAGTACAATCATATGTTCGCTATCATATCTCAACTTCAGAGCGAGAAAGCACGATAATGATTATACCCGCTCTTACAATCTTTAATAGTTTTTAATTATAAGTTTTAAAGAGATAGTCAACCATTTATCATTATTTACATTATCAAATTCAGGAGAGTAAAATACACACATATGTCCACTATTGTATCCCAACTTAAAATGGTGGCAAATATTATTTCAATTGTTACATCACATCAGTCATTATTATATTTTCATTTTTTTCAATCATTAGATTAAAGTAGGTAAAAAATATTGAATTTATTTTTCATTTATTCATCATTAAAAAATTGAAGGAAATGAATCATTGCTATATGATATATATATATATATATATATATATTTATATATTTACATTACTTAATTTTATTAGTGCAAAGCAGTTATCATTTTATACTTTATTATTATCCTCTATTAAAAACAATGTTATTAAAACCATACCGGTTATCAAACCGGTTAGGGTACTGGTATAGTGGTACAGTGGTTCAATCAGTGGTTCAGTAATTAAACCGCATGCCGGTTAAACCGAACATACTTGCTTATATATATATATGTAAACCTATAACAAAAAATTTCAAATAAGTAGATATTCATATTTATAATTCATATTCATAATTTACTTCAAATTCACACAAACAAACAACATTTAAGTCTTTAATAAAATCAAAGTCTAAAGTACAAAACATATATTTATCCAAAATTATCACTTAACAAACGCAAAATACAAATAAATGACCCAAGTATCAATCATTGAAGATGAAGAATTGGTGAAGAATTGAAAATTTGAAATTAAAAAAAAAAATTAATGTACAAACCGACCGGTTTACCGGTTTTCACCGGTTTTGACCGGTTCTATTGGATATGCGGTATAACATACGTACCGTACCGGTTAGGGGTCCGGTTCACTGGTTTTCTGGTTGAACCGGCCGGTACGGCACGGTTTTTAAAACATTGATTAAAAATAATGATTTTTTAATTAATTAATATTCATTCAAAATATTTACTATTATTTGTTAGAAAACAAAATTCAAAAAATGAATTATTATTTAACTATACAATATTATTTAGGATGGTGCATGATTTTGATATGTTACTTTTTTCTAAAATCGAATGGTAGTGACGTGTCTCCTATATTCTTTAAAATTTATTTCTATTAAAAATTAAGAAAATTAATTTGTCACAAACATGGAGGAAAAGTTGTGATAAGTCAATTATTTTCCTCGAGTGATTCTTTAACCGATCATTATTTGTTACTTGTATTCTTTAAAATTCATTTTCTTTTAAAAATGTATAAAAATAAAAAATTACTATAAGGATAGAAGAATGATTATGATTAATCACTTCTTTTCTTTTCAGGATATCATCTTTCTAGAGGTCCTCAAGTGTCATTAATGTTCTTTAAATCAATTGAAATACACTCAACCTAATCAATTTTTTTCTACCGAAAGAACTATGTAGTCTTAATTTCCTCATTGCACATAGGGAAAAGTAAGAGCTAGACAACTCTTGCCAGAGATTGAATTTTAATAAAAAAAACATTCTTATACTTTGTATCTAATTAATAATTAAGTAAAATTTATTGAAAATTTGTGGTAAAAAATTACAACAATATTATACCTCAACAAGACACTTTTGCAAAAGAATGGCATTTATGCAATATATTTACACTAATCAATTTATATTCCTAGTGCCATGAATCAACTGGATTGTTTAAAGCATTGGTTATTTACAATAGCATTGGTGGTAGAAGTTTGAATTCAAGTTTGATTCAAACCAAGACATACTTATTAATTTGCAAAAATAAAAGATTGAATAGTTTAACGACACTTCTTAAATTGAGATGATGGAAAGAGAGGTATGTGGAGTGTGAATTGAAGCAGCTCTTGTACAATTTAATTAATATTAGTAAAATGGTGTGAATAGTCTTTTACGTAATTTATGTATGTAACTATATTCTACATCTTGGATTTAATCCATTCCATTCTCCCCTTTCTATTCATTCCGTTTTTATTTGGTGATTATTTGTGACTCAAACAAATTGAAGTCACCATATGCTCACAATTTCATTGGTTTACAGTTTTTATAATATTATTTTTAATTGCCATATTATCAAAAATTATGTTACTTGTTGTAATAAATAGACTATTGAGTTACTGACTACTGAACCTCAACATTATTGCAATATCAACTATGATAGTTTTGCATTTGAATATATTGATCCGTTAAATTTTGTTACTATGTTTTCCCTTTTCAGGTAATTTGATATTTAAACATTAAATGTTAATATGTGAGAAAGGAAACTTATTTCTCAAGAAAGAAAATTTCCATGTTTATCAGTTTAGAAAAAAATAGTCTTTTTCTAAGAAATATAACTTATTTATTTTAAATCCGAAGGATGAAGAGAAATAACAATACAGAGAAGATGGTTTAGTTGACTTTAAAGGAAGATCTATTCTTAAGCAGAATATAGGCAATTGGAGAGCTTGCCCATTTATCCTACTTAATATTTTTCATTTATCCTATGTATAAAATAATGTATTTTGTTGTTGTTAATAACATTTTTATGCATTATGACTCATAGGCAATTAGTGTTGCTTCCTTTTATAATTAAATAAAATAAAATATTATTAATATTAAATTTATTACATATTTTTCTTTTATCGGTGACTAGCTTGTTGACAAGCACTGTCATACTTGTCAACCCGTTTTCCTATTGTTTCTACATGCAATAAATGTCTAATATAATAATTGTGTTAGATATTGTATCAATCAATATAAATTAGTATGAACCTTAATATAGTATCAAAGCTAATTTAGAGTATTTAACTATTGATTTCCTCTATGATAGTACAAATATTAGTAAGTATATATTTGTGTATGCAAATAAGACATTTAACATTTTACAACCAGGGAAGAAAAGGGGAAAAACAAAAATGGAGAGGGAAAGTGTATGTAATGCGAAATTAAAGTAAAACTGTAGCAAAATTGGAAACAACAAATTACACAATATGTAGTTTATTTTTTGTCGGGTACATCATAGATAGTTATTTTACGTTTTCCCTTTATTAAGTAGTATAGATAAAGTATGCATTATAGTTCTACCATCACTTACATATATACTTACAAATTACAAACTAAAGTCCATAACTTTATTTTAATTCCAAATTATAAAGTTGTTAGAAATTAATCAAGTGAATCGCATGATTTAATTTTGCAATTTGTTTCTATTTCCTTAGGTTTGACAGCTGAGCTTAGTTTTTTTTTTTTTTTTTAATTAAACTAGATTAAACTAGGTAAAAAGAAATTCTTACCATAACACAAGTCATTATAATATTTTTATTTTTTTCAATCATTAGATTAAAGTAGGTAAAAATAAAGAATTTATTTTTTCATGTAATAATCATTAAAAATACAGAAAATGAATTATTGCTTTAGGAAATATATATTTGCATTACATGATTTTATTAGTACAAAGCATTTATCATTTTATAATTTATTATTATCATTTATTAAAAGTGAAGATTGTTTAATTAAATTATTCATTCAAAAACTATTTATTATTATTTTTAAAATGGAATTTAAAAATGAATTATCATTTAATTAGATAATATTAATTAGGATGGGGCATGACTTTGATGTGGTACTTTTTTTTTTCCTAAAATCATCATTCAAACGTTCGTGATTTGTCACCAATATTCTTTAAATTTTCCTTCTATTAAAAAAGAAGAAAAATAATTTGTCACAAGCATAAAGGAAAGGTCTTGGTAAGCTAATATTTTTCCTCGATTAATTCTTTAAACAACCATTATATGTTAGTTTTATTCTTCAAAATTCATTTTATTTTTAAAAGGTATAAAAATAAAAAAATTATTATAAGGATAGAGGAAATATTATGATGAATCACTTTTCATGAGATCATCCTTTTTCCTCAAGTATCATTAATATTCTTTAAATCAATTAAAATACACTCAATTCAATTAAGTCATTTCTACCGAAAGAACTATATAGTTTTGATTTCCTTATTGCATGTAGGGAAGAGTAAAAGCTTGACAACTCCTGTCAAACATAAAAATGTAAAAAATATATTCTTATATTTTGTATATAAATAAATAATTACTATAAATAACAAATCAGTTTGGGTATACACTGATTCATGTAATTAACGAAGGTACCGTCTTAGTACAGATAAAACAACAAAGCTCAAAATTAGGTTTGAAGAGGGGTTTTTGCGATTTCTCTACAAAAAATAGCGACGACTATGTTTATTTAGAAGAATATGGATAACCCATCTATCACTCTCCTTTATACATGTCCAAACCACCTATGATTCTACCATGTTTTCTCTCTAACGCATACATTTCTAATCTTACCATATCTAGTATGTTCACTCATCCAACGTAACATTCTAATCTTAGCTTCAAACATTTTATTATCATGTTCACATTTTACTTCCTAATATTTCATCTCATATAATATTATTGGTTTTATAATCATGAGACAATACTTTGCCTTAAACTTGAGCAATAATTTTTATCACATATGATGTAACACCCTAAATTTATCCTCCTTAAGTTGAGGTAACTGTAAAGACCCAAATTCTACCCTTTAAATTTTTTCCTTTATTTTAATCCTTTCATGCATACATTCATCATCTTATTTCAATCCCTCATAAATCATTCCGTAAGACCAATTTTTAATATATTATATTAAAATACATTTAATATTGCATAAAAACATAATTCATTTAATTAATCCTTGGTAACCACCGCATACAACTAGTTATGAGTTTTCCAAGAATCATAATGCCCATGACTACACATATCCAGGGTTACAATACTCAAAATTACATTTATCCCAAAATAGCACTTAGTCCATTATAATACAAAAAGTATAGATAGAGGGATGCAAGTCAAGAATCGCCTAAATTCCTAAGTGAGCCTCCTCAAAGTCCCTCGTTAGTTCAAGAATAACATCACATGATAATCCACATTTTTAAGTATAAATAAGCATTGGAATAAATTATCATCAAAAGTACATAAATATAAACATTTGTATCTCATTCCTTCCATTTCCAGGTTATTCATATTCACCCTATAGTATATATATTCCATAATATATATTCTATAGCATGCATATTCCTTTCATCCAAACATACTCATTTCTCATCATTCATATTCACCCTATAGTATATATATCCCATAATATGTATTCTATAGTATGCATATTCCTTTCATCCAAACATACTCATTTCTCATCATTCATATTCACCCTATAGTATATATATCCCATAACATATATTCTATAGCATGCATATTACTTTCATCCAAACATACTCATTTCTCATCATTCATATTCACCCTATAGTATATATATCCCATAATATATATTCTATAGCATGCGTATTACTTTCATCCAAACATACTCATTCCTCATCATTTATATTCACCCTATAGTATATATATCCCATAATATATATTCTATAACATGCATATTACTTTCAACCGAACATACTCATTTCCCATCAATCGTATTCACCCTTAATCATATTCAACGAGTTTTCCCACAAAGATAATCCTCTACAACATCGGGTAGGTCTAGTTAATTCTCCATACCACATCGGGAAGGTCTAGTTCTTTCACCATACCACATTGGGCAGGTCTAGTTAATTCTCCATACCACATCAGGTAGGTCTAGATAATTCTCCACACCACATCGGGCAGGTCTAGTTAATTCTCCATACCACATCGGGTAAGTCTAGTTAATTCTCCATACCACATCGGGCAGGTCTAGTTCATTCTCCATACCACATCGGCAGGTCTAGTTAATTCTCCATACCACATTGGGTAGGTCTAGTTAACTCTCCATACCACATCGGGTAGGTCTAGTTAATTCTCCATACCATATCGGGTAGACAACAGCGATAATCCACTACCACTCCGGGTAGGACAACAACAATAATCCACTACTACTTCGGGTAGGATAACATTAATAAACCACTACCACTCCAGGTGGATAACAACAATAATCCACTACCACTTCGGGTAGGATAACAATAATATTCTTACAGACATATTACCTCTTCCACATACCTTATTCACATCAGCTTATATAAGTTAGAAACACTTATCCCTTACCTTGGTGAGCGTTGGGGTTGGTTCCGAGTAACTTTAACAAAATAACACTTAAACGACTCATATTTCATAGTCAAACATACAAGAGATTCACATATTTTCAAGGTTTCTAAAACTACATCAATACGAGTTCCAAACATCTAATACATACATATTCATCTCATATATCAACATTAGAGCACAAACTCTTCTTCTACATTTAACATTTCACCCATTTCCCTTTTTACTCATATTCTCATTTTGGGGGTTTTGAGGTTTTCATGAATATACCCACAAAACCTTTCCATTCATCAAATACCAACTCTAAACCAAGAAGTTCATTCGTCCCAGTGTTTTGTCGTGGGGTGCACTGATGTTGTTGGTTAAGAAGAAAGATGGGAGTATGAGGTCGTGCACCAACTATAGACAACTGAACAAGGTCACAATTAAGAATAAGTATCCATTGCCTAGGATCAATGACTTGATGGATTAGTTAAGAGGAGCAGTGGTGTTTTCAAAAATTGATCTTAGATCGGGTTTTCTTTAGAATGACTTCAGGACGAGGTATGGACATTTCGAATATTTGGTAATGCCCTTTGGAGTGACAAATGCCCCAACAATATTTACCGACTACATGAATCATATTTTTGATCCATACTTAGATTCATTCGTAGTGGTATTTATTGATGACATTTTGGTCTACTCTAAAAGCCGAGAGGAACATGCGGAGCATCTTAGTGTTGTTCTTGGAATATTAAAGGGTAATTAGTTGTATGCAAAACTATCAAAATACAATTTTGGTTGGAATCCGTGAACTTCCTTGGGCATGTGATATCCAGAGAGGTGGCAGTAGATCCTTCTAAAGTTGAAGAAGTAATGGAATGGGTATTACTTAAGTCTGTCACAAAGTCAAAAGCTTTCTGGGATTGGCGGGTTATTACCAGAAGTTTATAGAAGGGTTTTCAAAGTTAGCATTACCGCTAACAAGTTGACCAGAAAAGGAGAATCGTATGTCTGGACGACCCGTTGTGAAAAAAGTTTCCAAGAGTTGAAGCAGAGGTTGACTACGGCACCAATGTTGGTTCTTCCATGTACCGATCGTGATTTCAGTGTATATTGCGATGCTTCCAAGCAAGGTTTGGGTTGTGTTTTAATGTAGGACAATAAAGTTGCTGCCTATGCTTCGCGACAATTGAGATCCCATGAGAAAAACTACCCTACTCACGATTTAGAGTTAGCTGATATGGTCTTTGCACTAAAGATTTGGAGACACCATCTTTATTGGGTGAGGTTTGAAGTTTTCAGTGACCACAAGAGTCTGAAATATATGTTCGATCAGAAGAAACTAACATGAGGAAGATAATGTGGATGGAGTTTATTAAGGACTATGATTTTGGTCTACAGTACCATCCTAGAAAGGCCGATGTGGTGGCAGATGCTCTACGTCGGAAATCACTACACATGTCAACATTAATGATCCATGAGGAGAAGTTAATTGAGGAGTTCCGAGATATGAACTTGGAAGTTCAAGTAAAACCCCATAGTATGATTTTGGGAATGCTCAATGTCACGAATGAGTTAAGATTTTGAGTTAGATGTTAGTGGGATGTTGAGGTACAAGGGAAGAGTGTGTGTACCTCGCGATGTGGAATTGCGGAAGAGTATTCTCGAGGAATATCTCAAGAGTAGGACGAGCTTCCACCTGGGAACCACAAAAATGTATCAAGATTTAAAGAAGTTGTTTTGGTGGTCCGTGATGAAAAAAGATGTGGCTTTATGTGTAACGAGTTGCTTGATTTTCCATAAAGCTAAGACTGATCACCAAAGACCAACAGGAGAACAACAATCACTAGAAATTCCTGTGTGGAAGTGGGATATCACCTCGATGGACTTTGTGTCGGGTTTTCCAATGACTTAGAAAGGGTATGATTCGATATGGGTAATAGTGGATCGGTTGACTAAGTCTGCTCACTTTTTACCTATGAACATGAGATTTTCTTTAGAACGATTGGCAGACCTGTATATCCGACAGATAGTTCGATTGCATGGGATACCAGCGAGTATTGTATCAGATAGAGATCTCCGTTTCGCTTCAAAATTTTGGACTAGCTTGCAGTCTGATATGGGGACCAAGTTGAAATTCAGTTCCGCTTATCACCCACAAACGGATGGTCAGTCGGAAGGACCATACAATCGTTGGAAGATCTTTTGGGAGCATGTGTATTGGAACAACCTGGAAGTTGGACATCATGCTACCCTTGATCGAGTTCACCTACAACAATAGTTTCCATTCGAGTATTGGGATGACACCTTATGAAGCATTGTATGGTACAAAATGTAGAACTCTAGTGAGTTGGTTTGAAACTAGAGAGAATTTGGTGTTGGGACGCAAGGTGGTTCGTGAGACGACCAAAAAGATTAAGAGAATAATGGAGAATATGGGGATAGCCCAAAGTCGACTGAAGAGCTATTATGATAAGAGGCGGAAACCTCTTGAGTTTAACGAAGGAGATCATGTGTTCATGAGAGTATTTTCGACTACTAGGATTGGTAGAGATCTAATATCTCATAAACTGACTCCTACATTTATAGAACCATACTAGATCTTGAAGAGGATTAGACCGGTAGCCTATCGGGTTCCCTTACCCCCACTATTGTCGAATCTCCACAATGTGTTTCACATGTCTCAGTTGAGGAAATATGTTGGAGATCCATCCCATGTGGTTGAACCATATTAGATAGAACTGAAGGATAACCTGACGTTTAAGGCCTTGCTTGTGAGGATCATGGATAAAAGTGTCAAGAAATTGAGGGGAAAGGAAATTCCTTTGTTGAAGGTGCTCTGGAGCCAAGTAGATGAAGGGGATTCAACTTGGGAAGTGGAACATGACATGGTGGAGGATTACCCTCATTTGTTCGGATATAGGTATGTTTAACTTTCGGGGACGAAAGTTCTTATAAGAGGGGGAAGATTGTAACACCCTAAGTTTCATTTTCCTAAAGTATTGTAAAAGTAAAAAATCTAGGGTATATTGAAGGATTCTCGCTTGAGCAAGAGGAGCCTCGCCCAAGCAAGGGTGTCAATATTTCTCCCAGGATTTTCCCTGGGATTCTCGCCTGAGCGAGAGTTAGCTCGCCTGGGCAAGAGAGGCACTCTGGAGGCTGTTGGATCCTCGCTTGAGCGAGAGCATCAAAGTTTGAAACTTTAAAATGCGAGGATTTCTTAGCTGGGCGAAATGTTCTCGCTTTGGCGAGAATCTAAAAGTATGAACCCTAAAATAGAGCCCCAAACACGAAAAGGGGGTATGTTTTTGGGAGAAAAGAGAAGAGGAGGCGATTTTCTTGGCAAGAGCTCGTGTAGAGGCTAAGAGAAGCTAGAGAAGAGGTAAACCTCTTGATTTTAACACTCATTCTCACTTTGAAACTTATTTTGGGCATTTGGATCTCTCCTCTTGGTATGGAAAATCATATAACTTTCTCTTTTAGAGTTTGTATTCAAAAATGGGGATGATTTGTGGCTGATTCACGAAAACCCCAAAACCAAAAAAAAAATGATGTTGAAAAGGGAAATGTTAGGTTAGAAATGTGGTTTATGGGTGTTAATGTTGAATAAAAGTGAATGGGTATGTTTTACATGTTTGAGACTCCTAGTGGAGATGGTTTTGAAAGCCATTGTAATATGATCCTCTTTTATGATTGAAATAGATAGTTGAGTTGTTTATCTAATGTTGTGGATAAATGACTAATTATTGTTGTTTTGTGATGGGGATGAGGAAAGACCCTAAAGTTGGAGGAGGTGGTTGAGAGACTAGCAAGATACCCAACACCATCCCCAACGTGCACAAAGGTCAGGGATAAGCATTGTAAATGTTTGAGGTAAATGTATAATGCGATATTTCGTGTGATGGAAATTGATGAACCTATGTATGACTTGCCCGACGTGGTATTGGCCTTACTGTGATGTATGACTTGCCCGATGTGGTATTGGCCTTTATGGCAATGTATGACTTTCCCTATGTGGTATTGGCCTTCATGGCATTGTATGACTTGCCCGATGTGGTATTGGCCTTTATGACAATGTATGACTTGCCTGATGTGGTATTGGCCTTATGGCGATGTATGACTTGCCCGATGTGGTATTGAATTAATTGATATATAGAATGTGGTTAAGTAATTGTGGAATGACGTTCAATTGGTTTGATTATTGATTTATGTTAAACTTGGATTTATTTATGTCTGGATTATTATTTTATACTGATTTATAAACACTAATTATCATGAATTTTATGTCTTACTCCCTTGTATTTCTTGTTGTTTGTATTTATGATAATTAGTGTGCTGATAAATCAAGGGACTAGTAGATTCCAGACGACCTTGAGCGTAGACTTTCAGTTGTTGATGTAATAGTGACTTTGATGTGTTGTTTTGCAATATTTACTTGTTTGTACCCATTAACTTAACTAGTGGTCATATATTTTCCGTAACTAGTGAACTGATGCATTATTTGAATATGTATATAAGGACGGAGTCCTCCTTCTGAAATTATAAGATGAAATTATGGGTTATGAACCCCAAAATATTATGGTAGTTAAATTAGCCGTTATCTAAGTTAGAAATTTAATCATCTTGTAATTATTATAATTAAAGGAAGGGGTGACGAAAATTGTTATTAATAATTGCATGTTTTAAAAATTAAACAGACAAAATTTATAGGGTATAATTTAGGTTCTTACACAACCTGACTATCAACACATAAATAACCACATTGATAAAGAAAGTATGGAAATTAACATTGTTTAATAAAATGAAAAACACTTACAACACGATTTACTAATTCTTTAACTTTTTCATTATCGATAACAGCTTGCTTGTTCTTATGAGCATTCACCTACAAAACATCGAGGTCTATGGCGGTACTCGAAGGCGAATACATAACCAATAATAATTTAATTAAATATGAATACAAAACTTAACAAATTAATAATTATTGTACTAAATTACATACGAATTAACAATACTTACTGTAAGGACCCAAATTCTACCCTTGAAATATTTTATTATTTTAACTCATGCCAACATTCATTTTGTACATATTTTATGATTAGTAACCGAAAATACATTACATTACTTACCTTGATTATTTCTTGACTGTTTATCATGCGGTATTCATACATACATTCCTAATGCAGAAAAACATAATTCATATTAATAATTCCCCACTGGTTTTAAGACCCCAAAAGTATAGTTCTTCAAATAACAGTACATCCAATTACAAGTATCCGAATAAATAATGACCATTGTTGTAATCAATCGTATCCGCAAATAGTCAATTAGAGTACAAAAAGAAATTAGATGAATCTATATTCTAAAGCTCCTAAGGCTCCAAACTGAGTCTCCTCAATTCACTAGTTTACCTGCAATGGGATTATCAATGACAAATATACAAAACATACAAAGGAGTAAGTCATTAGCTCAATAAACATCATTATAAGATAATCCACATTAAAAAGGGGTTAGTAAACCATTTTTAAATTCATTTTCTTTGCTGCATTACTTGAGCCGAAGTCGCTACACCCTTTAAGGTTAGTTAAAAGCATATTCCATTTTCTTTTAAAACGAAAACATGCTACATATACTCGAGCCGGAGTTTTGTTTCAAATACTCGAGCAGGAGTTTTGCTTCATATACTCGAGCCGAAGTTTTGCTTCATATAATCGAGCCGGAGTTGTGCTTCATATACTCGTGCCGAATTTTTGCTTCATATACTCGAGCCGGAGTTTTGCTTCATATACTCGAGCCAGAGTCGCTAACCATTCATGGTCGGCTAAAAAATTTCTTTTCTTTTTAAAACGAAAACGTGCTACATATACTCGAGCCGGAGTTTTGCTTCATATACTCGAACTGGAGTTTTGCTTCATATACTCGAGCTGGAGTCGCTAATCATTCATGATCGGCTAAAAATATATTTTCTTTTCATCAATTTCAACATCAATCATTTCCCGTAAATCCACGCCATCTTTAGTATAAACACACCCATATATGTTTATACTAAATATGTGATTCACAATGAAATTATGGTACAACCATAAAATACACACATTTTCTATTTCAAATGCACAAGTAAAGACTTATCCTTACCTCGGTGAGTGTTGGGGGTCGATTTTTGAGTAACTTTACCAGTTTCCTCCACGATCTCCTCCAACCTTAGGATCTTTCCTCATTCCCACCAATAACAACAATGTCAGTCATTTATTCAAAATAACACATAAACGACTCATATTTCATCGTCAGACACACAAGAGTTTCATACATGTTCAGTGTTTCCAAAACTACTTCATTAGGAGTTTCCAACCATTCAAGACATACATATTCACCTTGTATTCAACATTAGAACACATACTCACAACACAATCATTCTCATATCACATAATCTCATCCATTTATTGCCATTAAACACTTATCACACACAATCATTGTTACAAACATACCCATATATGTTTATCATAATAAACATTCACCTCTTATAACAAATCAACAACTCATAACACATCATCATTATAAACAAACCACACACAACATATTCTTCATCATATAACATTTAACACATTTCCACTTTTGACCACATTTTCCTTCTGGGGTTTTGGGGTTTTCATAAATCAACCCACAAACCCTTTCCATTCTTTGAATTTTAACTCTAAACCAAGAGTTTACAAGAGAGAAACTAAATAAAACGAACCACAACTCAAACGGAAGAGTTTCCATGGTTTCTCATACTTTTAAGAAGAGATCCATACACCCAAAACAAGTTAGAGAGGAAGAAAAAGAGTTAGAAACAAGAGGTTTACCTCTTATCAAGCTCTAAGATGATTCCTAAAGCTCTTTTCTCTTGAAAAGCTCTCCTCTCTCTCTCTTCTCTTCAAATTTCTAACCCTAAAATGTGTTCGGGGTTTCTATTTTAAAGTGAAATCATCGGGTTCTCGCTCAAGCGAGCCCATTCTTGCTCAGGCGAGGAAATCCCGCCTTTTTAAAATTTCAGATCTGACGCTCTCGCTCAAGCGAGGAATTTCTCGCTCAGGCGAGGCACTCTCGCTCAAACGAGGATCTTACAGCCTCGACAGGCGCTGATTGCCACTTTTCTCGCCCAGGCGAGACAACTCTAGCTTAGGCGAGACCACTCTCGCTCAGGCGAGACCACTCTCGCTCAGGCGAGACCACTCTCGCTCAGGCGAGACCACTCTCGCTCAAGCGAGGTAATTCTCGCTCAAGCGAGAAT
The DNA here is from genome assembly GCA_009771035.1 of Lupinus albus. NCBI lineage: Eukaryota > Viridiplantae > Streptophyta > Magnoliopsida > Fabales > Fabaceae > Lupinus > Lupinus albus. Next base: position 7,334,266 of record CM020011.1, read on the forward strand.
CCTTCAGTATAGCCTAGGATTTCACCCTCCCAGGTGAGACTCTCTCACCCAAGCGACGATTCTCTCGCTCAAGCGAGACTGTAACACCCTAAATTTGAGTCTTTAAAATTATAGTATCAGTCATGGGATTCTCGCTTGAGCGAGGGATTCTCGCATGGGTCAGAGAGGTTCACCTGGGAGGGTGAAATCCTAGGCTATACTGATGGATTCTCGCCTAAGCGAGAGTTAGCTCGCTTGAGCGAGAAAAGTGACAATTTGGACCTGTCGAGGCTGTAAGATTCTCGCCTAAGCGAGAGAATCCTCGCTTGAGCGAGAGATGCCTCGCATGGGCGAGAGTTCCTTCGCTTGGGCGAGAGGGTCAGATCTGAGTTTTCAAAATGGGCGAGATTTTCTCGCTTGAGCGAGAATGAGCTTGCTTAAGCGAGAACCCGACAAGTTGCATTAAATGAGAAACCCCCAAACACATTTTAGGGTTAAGAAAAGAAGAGAGCTGAGAGAAGAGAGCTTTTCCAAGGGCAAGAAGCTTCAATACTCATCTAAGAGCTTGAGAAGAGGTAAAAACTCTTGATTCTAACTCTCTTCTTCTCTTTGGAACTCTTTTTGGGTATGTTGGATCTCTTCTCAAAACGAGAGAAACCATGGAAACTCACCCCTTTGAGTTATGGTTCGTTTCATGTTGTTTCTATCTGGTAAACTCTTTGTTTAGAGTTGGTATTGCAAGAATGGAATGGGTTTGTGGGTTGATTCATGAAAACCCCAAAACCCTAAAGTGAAAATGTGGTTAGAGAGCAAAATGCTAGAGGTAGAAGATGATTAATATTTCTAATGTTGAAATATGAGATGAATGTGTATGTTTTGAATGTTATAAACTTATGATAAAAGTAGTTTAAAAACATTAAAAATGTGTTAAATAGCTTGTATGGTTTAATAATGCAATATAAGTTGTTTATATGATATTTGGAATAAACGACTAACATTTTGTTATATGGTGGGATGAGGAAAGATTCTAAAGTTGGAGGAGGTATCGGGGGAACTTACGAAGTCGCCAAAAACCAAACCCAACACTCACCAAGGTAAGGACAAGTCTTTAACTCATGCACTGTGATAGAAAATGCATGGATTTTCTGAGGCGGATAATGAAATGTATTGTGAATCGTTTAGTTGTTATAAGCATATATGGGTATGTTTATAATGACAAGGAGTGGATTTACTGTTTATGTATTGGTGGAGTGCCAATGCAAATAAAACTCGGAATAAAGCAATGAATTGTAGATCACTTTGTAGTTATAAGCATATACGGATATGTTTGTAATGATGTCGGGTGCATTTACTGTTTATGTATTGGTGGAGTGCCAATGGAAATAAAACTCGGAATAAAGCAATGAATTGTAGTCACTTTGTAGTTATAAGCATATATGAATATGTTTGTAATGATGTCGGGTGCATTTACCGTTTATGTATTGGTGGAGTGCCAATGGAAATAAAACTCGGAATAAAGAAATGAATTGTAAATCAATTAGTAGTTACAAGCATACATGGATATGTTTGTAATGATGTCGGGTGCATTTACCGTTTATGTTTTGGTGTAGTGCCAATGGAAATAAAACTCGCTTTACCCGAACAGGATGGGTTAGCAACTTTAGCTCAAGTTATGTAGCATGGTTTTTTAAAAGTATCAACAATGAAAATGGTTTTAAGTATATTTAATTTAGATCGTTATTTAACCTTATTAAATGTGGATTAACTTACATTGATGTTTATTGAGCTAATGACTTACTCCCTTGTGTTTCCGTGTATGGTCAATGTTAATCCCATTACAGATAGGAGGAAGGAGTATGGCTGATTTAATTAGGAGATTGGAGACCTTTATTTTGACGTCTCTTTGCTCATTCTTTTGTAACCTAATTGGTTGTACTTGAACTAACTATTTGTAACGATGAATATGATTTTGCACATGGTGTTGTCTATGGAAACTAGTAACTCGCGATATATGTAGCTATGGGAATTTTGGAAACCCATAGCTAATTGTATGCAGTAGTTACTAAGTTACATTAATACAAATTATGTTTTTCTGTCATATGATCTTATATGTCACTTTTGGAGTATAGATTGAGGGTGATGAGGGAAGTGAGAAATTTTAAATAAGTACATTCAATCGGTAAGTATAAATTATAGTTAAATGTATGAAATTGGATTAAAAGAAGGAACAATTTTCAAGGGTAGAAATTGGGTCCTTACAATATGGTATCAGAGCATAGTTAATCCTGGGACCTAGGATATGGCCTTGCATGATTCTTTGTAATCTTTATGTGTGGAATTTGTGTGAATTGTACTAATTGTTAAGTGGTTATGTGCACTGTGTTTAGACAAATTCGATTACTGATAAGTGAGTGAGTACAGGTACTCATGGGAGGAAGAGGAAGAGGAAGAGGGAGATGGGCAAGTCAGAATGTCCCGAATGATTTATTGGCTCAAATGGTGGCGGCACTACAGCAGGTCAACGAGAATTTGCATAATCTGAATCAGAATTCGGCACCAAGCCCGAACCCACATCCACTAGTTCCACCTGGACCGGCAGAATATCGGGGTTTAGATGAGTTCTGCAGGAGGAACCCCACTCAGTTCCACAGGGGATTTGCTCCCCATGCTGCCATCGAGTGGATCAAAGGGGTGGAGCGGATCTTCAGAGCCATGAACTGTAAGGAGGCTCAGAAGCTAACCTATGCCACTTACATGTTAGTGACAGAAGCCGAGAACTGGTGGGAATATACTCGGCACCAAATGGAAGTCGAAGGACGACTGGTCTCCCGGGGTGCATTCAAGGAGAAATTCCTTCACAAGTAGTTTCCTGCTGACTTGAAAAGGAAGAAAGAGATGGAATTTCTGAAGCTGGAGCAGGGAATCATGTCGGTAGGGGACTACGCGACCAAGTTTGAAGAATTTGCCCGGTTTTGCCCCTATGCCGATCTGGAAGTGGACGGAAGGTCCAAGTGTGTCAAATTTGAATCGGGTTTGACGCCAAAGTTGAAAAGTATGTTTGGGCACCAAGAGATTATTGACTTCCCTACATTAGTAAAAAAATGTAGGGTGTATGAAGATGATTTGGCAGCCAATGAAGCGACAACATCTAGGGTGGTTCCTCCCAAACACTTTGGGCCTCAACGGAACTTCTTGCACGGAAAATGGAAGGGGAAGGCGTTTCAAGAGGAAAGGAAGCCTTACTCTCCTCCAATGGGTAATCGGGGTTATCCTTTGCATGGGCCGAGGACTCATGCCAATGCCGGAGGGTCACGATTGAACTCTCCATCTTTGTGCAACAAGTGTGGCCAAACTTATGTCGGTGACTCGTGCCCCGGAATGGCACTTACTTGTTTTCATTGCAAGGAGGTTGGACACATCCGAAGAAATTGTCCTAAGTTACCGCAGAGTGTAAATGTTGTGAGGGTTGAACGACCTCGATCCACCAGCAGAGTGTTCACCATGAGTGGTGTAGAGGCATCGGGTGTAGATGGCCTGATTAAAGGTAATTCCATGGTGGCAGATATTCCTCTTTTAGTGTTGTTTGATTCGGGAGTGACACACTCCTTTGCATCTATTGACTGTGTGGATAGACTGAATTTGCAAACTGAGTCGTTGCCTTTCGACTTAGTCGTATCCACCCCAACTGATGTGCCCGTGGTGATGTCGACAGTTGTGTCTCGATGTCCGGTAGTGGTAAACGGTAGGGCTTTTACCGTGGATTTAATTTGCTTACCACTATCCCGGTTAGATCTAATTCTGGGAATGGACTGGTTGTCTGCAAATCATGTGGTACTCAATTGTGCTGATAAGACCGTGGTATTTGGGAATCCAGATGAGATTTCTGATGAGGTTAGTCTTATGAAGCCGATGTCGGCAAAGGAAGTCGGAACTTCCTATAAGGAGGGAGGGTCGTGTTTATGTTGTTGCCATCCCTGGAGTGTATTGAGAAACCCAAGGTTGAGGACATTCCGATAGTTTGTGAGTTTCCTGAGGTTTTTCCTGGTGATATTCCGGAATTGCCTCCAGTGAGAGAAGTTGAATTCTCCATTGATTTAGTACTGGGAACGGGACCCATCTCTATAGCTCCTTATAGAATGGCACCGTTAGAGTTAGCTGAGCTGAAAAAGCAGGTTGAGAACTTGTTGACTAAGAAGTTTATTCGTCCTAGTGTCTCGCTGTGGGGCGCGCTTGTATTGCTAGTTAAGAAGAAAGATGGTAGTGTGCGATTGTGTACCGATCACAGGCAGTTGAACAAGGTTACAATTAAGAACAAATATTCATTGCCTCGGATTGATGACTTGATGGATCAGTTGAGAGGGGCGGTAGTATTTTCTAAGATTGATCTTTGATCGGGTTACCATCAACTTCGGGTAAAATCAGATGATATTCCAAGGAAGGGGTAGTTGTCGATCCTTCAAAGGTTGAAATGGTTATGGAATGGGCAGTGCCCAAGTCAGTTATTGAAATCCGGAGTTTTCTGGGTTTGGCTGGCTATTATCGGAAATTCATTGTGGGATTTTCGAAGTTGGCACTACCATTGACTAAGCTCACTAGGAAAGGAGAACCGTATGTGTGGACACTTCGTTGTGAAGAAAGCTTTCAAGAGCTGAAACGAAGGTTGACTACGGCACCAGTGTTGGTTCTTCCTTGTACCGATAAGGATTTCAGCGTTTATTGTGATGCTTCCAAGCAAGGTTTGGGTTGTGTTCTGATGGAGGAAGGGAAAGTTATTATTGCCTATGCTTCTCGTCAGTTAAGAATGCACGAGCAAAACTACCCTACTCATGATTTAGAATTGGCTGCAGTGGTCTTTGATTTAAAAATCAGGAGACACCATCTCTATGGCGTAAGGTTTGTGGTGTATAGTTACCACAAGAGTTTGAAATATCTGTTTGATCAAAAGTAGTTGAATATGAGGCAGACGAGATGGATGGAGTTTCTAAAGGACTACGATTTTGGATTGCAGTACCACCCATTGAAGGCTAATGTAGTGGCCGATGCACTCAGTCATAAGTCCTTGCACATTTCAGCTTTGATGGTTAGAGAAGGGAAACTGATAGAGGAGTTCAGGGATATGAACCTGAACGTCCAAATAAGACCTCATAGTATGATACTGGGTATGCTTAAGGTCACAAATGAACTATTTGATCGAATTCGAGTAATGCAAGTTGAGGATAGTGAGCTAATGGTCAAACGAGATTTGATGATGAGCGGGAAGGAAACCGACTTCGTATCGGACTCTAGTGGGATGATGCGTTACAAAGGGAGGGTGTGTGTACCTCGTGATGAGGAATTACGGAAGAGTATTTTGGAGGAGTACCATAAGAGTAAGATGAGTTTTCACCCGGGGACATCGAAAATGTACCAAGACTTGAAGATGTTGTTTTGGTGGTCTGGATTGAAGAGAGATGTGGCTTCGTATGTCTCGAGTTGTCTGCTATTCCAGAAAGCCAAGATTGAGCATTAGCGACCATCAGGAGAGTTACAATCCCTAGAAATTCCCGTTTGAAAGTGGGATAGTATCTCCATGGATTTTTTATCGGGTTTTCCGAAAACTCAGAAGGGATACGACTCGATATGGGTAATAGTGGATCGATTGACTAAGTCTGCTTATTTCTTGCCGATGAACATGAGGTACTCCCTAGAACGATTGGCGAAGCTGTATATCCGAGAAATTGTTCGTTTGCATGGGATACCGTCGAGCATTGTGTCGGATAGGGATCCCTATTTCACTTCAAACTTTTGGACTAGTTTGCAGTCCGCTTTGGGAACCAAGTTGAAGTTGAGTTCAACATATCATCCACAAACGGACGGTCAATTGGAAAGGACAATACAGTCATTGGTGGACCTTTTGAAGGCTTGTGTGTTGGAACAACTAGGGAGTTGGGATGGCATGTTGCCTTTGATTGAATTTACCTACAACAATAGCTTCCATTCGAGTATTGGGATGGCACCCTATGAGGCTTTGTATGGTAGGAAATGCTGAACTCCGATGAGTTGGTTTGAAACTTGGGAGAACTTGATATTGGGACCCGAGCTGGTTCAAGAGACGACGGACAAGATCAAGAAAATCCGGGAGAATATGAGAATCGCCCAAAGTCGACAGAAAAGCTATTATTATAAGAGGCGAAAACCTCTTGAGTTTAACGAGGGAGATCATGTTTTCATGAGAGTTGTTCCGACTACCGACATTGGTAGGGTGTTGAAGTCTCGTAAGCTGACTCCGCGATTTATTGGGCCGTATCAAATATTGAAGAGGATTGGGCCGGTGGCATATCGGATTGTGTTACCTCCGTTGTGGTCGAATCTTCAGAATGTGTTTCATGTGTCTCAGTTGAGGAAATATGTTGGGGATCTGTCTCATGTGGTTGAGTCGGATCAGATAGAGTTGAAGGACAACTTGACATTTCAGACGTTGCCCGTGAGGATCATGGATACCAGTGTCAAAAGGTTAAGGGGCAAGGAAATTTCTTTGGTGAAGGTACTGTGGAGCCAAGTAGACGAAGGAGATGCTACTTGGGAAGCGGAATGAGAGATGAGGGAGGATTACCCTCATCTGTTTGAATCGAGGTATGTTTAATTTTCGGGGATAAAAATTCTTATAAGAGAGGGAGGATTGTAACACCCTAAATTTGAGTCTTTAAAATTATAGTATCAGTCCTGGGATTCTAGCTTGAGCGAGGGATTCTCACCTGGGCAAGAGAGGTTCACCTGGGAGGGTGAAATCCTAGGCTATACTGATGGATTCTCGCCTAAGCGAGAGTTAGCTCGCTTGAGCGAGAAAAGTGACAATTTGGACCTGTCGAACCTGTAAGATTCTCGCCTGAGCGAGAGAATCCTTGCTTGAGCGTGAGATGCCTCGCCTAGGCGAGAGTTCCTTCGCCTGGGTGAGAGGGTCAGATCTAAGTTTTTAAAATGGGCGGGATTTTCTCGCTTGAGCGAGAATGAGCTCGCTTAAGCGAGAATCCGACGAGTTGCATTAAATGAGAAACCCCCAAACACATTTTAAGGTTAAGAAAAGAATTGAGGTGAGTGAAGAGAGCTTTTCCAAGGGCAAGAAGCGTCAATACTCATCCAAGAGCTTGAGAAGAGGTAAAAACTCTTGATTCTAACTCTCTTCTTCTCTTTGGAACTCTTATTGGGTATGTTGGATCTCTTCTCAAAACGAGAGAAACCATGGAAACTCACCCCTTTGAGTTATGGTTCGTTTCATGTTGTTTCTATCTGGTAAACTCTTTGTTTAGAGTTGGTATTGCAATAATGGAACGGGTTTGTGGCTTGATTCATGAAAACCCCAAAACCCTAAAGTGAAAATGTGGTTAGAGAGCAAAATGCTAGAGGTAGAAGATGATTAAGCTTTCTAATGTTGAAATATGAGATGAATGTGTATGTTTTAGATGTTATAAACTTGTGATAAAAGTAGTTTAGAAACATTGAAAATGTGTTAAATAGCTTGTATGGTTAAATAGTGCAATATAAGTTGTTTATAAGATATCCTACTCAAAAATCATCATTTCTCCGTCCACCTATGTTCATATATGTGTTAAATAGCTTGTATGCTTTAATTTATGCATTGTTTTGGAAAATGCGTGGATTTTCTGTTATGGATGATGAATAAAATGTGAATCACTTAATCATTATGAACATATATGGGTATGTTGATAATGGTTAGAAGTGAATTTACGGTCTACTTATTGGGGGAGTACCAATGGAAATAAGACTCGAAATGAAATCATGAAATGTAAATCACTTTGTAGTTATAAGCATATGTGGATATGTTTGTAATGATGTCGGATGTATTTATCATTTTTGTATTGGTGGAGTGCCAATGGAAATAAAACTCGGAATAAAGAAATAAATTGTAAATCACTTTGTAGTTACAAGCATATACGTTATGTTGTAATGATGTCGGGTGCATTTATTGACTAATTATTGGTGGAGTGCCAATGGAAATAAAACTCGGAATAAAGCAATAAATTGTAAGTCATTTTGTAGTTACAAGCATATACGTTATGTTGTAATGATGTCGGGTGCATTTATTGACTAATTATTGGTGGAGTGCCAATGGAAATAAAACTCGGATAACACAATAAACTGTAAGTCACTTTATAGTTAGAGGCATATACGCTATGCTGTAATGATGTCGGGTGCGTTTATTGTCTATTTATTGGTGGATTGCCAGTGGAAATAAAACTCGGAAACAAAGTAATAAATGGTAAATCACTTAGTCACTACAAATATATATGGGTATATTTGTAGTGATGACGGGTGGATTTATGGTTTATGTATTGGTGGAGTGCCAATGAAAATAAAACTTGTTTTAGCCGACCAGAATGGGTTAGCGACTCTAGCTCGAGTTATGTAGCATGGTTTACAAAAGTACAGATGACGAAAATGGTTTTAAGTGGATTTAACTTATATCGTTGTTTAACTCTATTAAATGTGGATTAACTTACATTGAAATTTTATTGAGTTAATGACTTATTCCTTTGTGTTGTTTGTGTATGGTAAATGTTAATCCCATTGCAGGTAGGTGGACGGAGAAATGATGATTTTTGAGTAGGATATTAGAGACCTTTATTTTGATGTCTCTTTACCCATTATTTTGTAACTTCAATTGATTGTAATTGAATCAACTAATTGTACTATGAATACTATTTTATACATGATTTTGATCATGGAGACTAGTAACTTGGGATATATGTAGCTATGGGTGTTTTGGAAACCCATAGCTAAGTGTATGCGGTAGTTACTAGGTTATACTAATATGAATTATGTTTTTCTTCTATCGGATAGTGTATGTACTTTGGGTTCATAGATCGGGTGTGAGGATGAAGAGAAAGATCTTTTAAGTAAATTTATTCACTTGGTAATTATGACTTATCGTTAAATGCATGGAATTGGATTAAATAAGGAAAAAATTTCAAGGGTAGAAAATCGGGTCGTTACACTCAACTTGCATTATTCGGATTTGGTCGAACAACTCATTTGTCACCTTAAGCATTCCCAAAATCATACTATAAGGTCTCATTTGAATTGCCAAGTTCATATCCCTGAACTCCTCAATTAATTTCCCTTCATGCACCATAAAGCCGACATATGTAAGGACTTCCGACTAAAAGCATCGGCTACCACATTGGCTTTTCCCGGATGATACTGCAATCCAAAATCGTAGTCCTTAAGGAATTCCATCCACCTTCTTTGTCTCATGTTCAGTTCCTTTTGATCAAACAAATCCTTCAAGCTCTTGTGGTCGCTGTACACTTCAAATCTTACACCATAAAGATGGTGTCTCCAGATTTTCAAGGCAAAGATCACTACTGATAGTTCTTGATCATGTGTAGGGTAGTTTTGCTCATGCGTTCTCAATTATCGTGAAGCATAGGCAACAAATTTCTCGTCCTACATCAAAACACAGCCCAAACCTTGCTTGGAAGCATTACAATACACACTGAAATCACAATCAGTACAAGGAAGAACCAACACTAGTGTCGTAGTCAACCTCCGCTTCAACTCTTGAAAACTTTCTTCACAACGAATTGTCCACACATACGGTTCCCCTTTTCTCGTAAGCTTGGTCAAAGGTAATGCCAACTTGGAAAACCCCTCTATGAACTTCCTGTAATAACCAGCCAAGCCCAGAAAACTCCTGATCTAAGTCATTGACTTGGGCACCGCCCATAACATCACTACCTCGACCTTAGAAGGGTCTACTGCCACCCCTTCCCGGGATATCACATGTCCAAGGAATTTCACTGATTCCAACCAGAAATCACATTTAGACAACTTCGCATACAACTGATTGCTCCTCAGAAGATCCAGAACCACCCTCAGATGTTTCGCATGTTCCTCTCGGCTCTTAGAGTAAATCAGAATGTCATCAATAAATACCACTACAAAGGAATCTAAATACAGATGAAAAATCCTATTCATGTAGTCGATAAATATTGCTGGAGCATTCGTCACACCAAAAGGCAAAACCAAATACTCAAAATGTCTATACCTCGTCCTAAAAGCAGTCTTAGGAATATCCTCCAACTTAACTTGAAGTTGATGATAACCTGACCAAAGGTCAATCTATGAAAACACCACTGCTCCTCTCAACTGATCCATCAAGTCGTCAATCCTAGGCAATGGATACTTGTTCTTGATAGTAACGTTATTCAACTGTCTGTAGTCGGTGCATAACCTCATACTCCCATCCTTTTTCTTCACCAACAAAACCGGTGCACCCCACGGTGAGACACTAGGACGAATGAATTTCTTTGCCAACAAATCCTCAACCTGCTTTTTCAACTCGGCCAGTTCTAACGGTGCCATCCTTACCTTGGTGAGTGTTGGGGTCGGTTTTGGGTAACTTTGCAAGTTCCTTCGCTACCTCCTCCGACCTTAGGATCTTTCCTCATTCCCACCAAACAACAACAAAGTCAGTAATTTATTCACAACAGCATATAAACAACTCATAGTTCATCTTTAACCATACAAAAGATTCATACATTTTCAATGTTTCCAAAACCACTCTCATTAGAAGTTTTCAACATTAAAACATACATATTCATCTTCTATTTTACATTAGAATACATACTCATCTTCTACATGTACCATTTCACGCCTTTTTCTCTTTAACCACATTTTCATTTTGGGGGTTTTGGGGTTTTCATGAATCAACCCACAAAACCTTTCCATTCTTCGAATACCAACTCTAAACCAAGAGTTTAGAAGAGAGAAAATAAATAAAACGAACCACAACTCAAAAGGAAGAGTTTCCATGGTTTCTCACATTTTGAGAAGAGATCCTATATACCCAAAACAAGTTTGAAAGGGAAGAAGAGAGTTAGAATCAAGAGATTTACCTCTTTTCAATCCTCTAGATAATTCTCACGAGTTCTTGCTCTCAAAATCACCTCCTTCTCTCTTCTCTGTCAAGTTCTAACCCTAAATGTATTTGAGGGTTTCTATTTTAAAGTGAAATTGTGACACCCTAAGTTTAATTTTCCTAAAATTTTATTACTAAGGAAAATCTAGGGAACACTGTAGGATTCTCGCTTGAGCGAGAGGAGCCTCGCCCAAGCGAGAGTGTCAGTGTTTATCCCAGGATTTTATCTAGGAGTCTCGCTTGAGCGAGAGTTGGCTTGCCTGGGCGAGGGAGAGTGTGTTGACACTGAAGGATCCTCGCTTGAGCGAGAGCGTCAGATCTGAAATTTTAAAAAGGCGGGATTTTCTCGCTTGAGCGAGATTGGGCTCGCTTGAGCGAGAACCCGACGAGTTTACATTATAATAGAAACCCCAAACACATTTTAGGGTTAGAAATTGAGAGAGAAGAGAGAAGAAGGTGATTTTGAGAGCAAGAACTCGTGGAAATCATCTAGAAGCTTGAGAAGAGGTAAATATCTTGATTCTAACTCTTTTTCTCCCTTTCAAACTCGTTTTGGGTGTATGGGATCTCTTCTCAAAATGTGGGAAACCATGGAAACTCATCCTTTAGAGTTATGGTTCATTTTATGTTGTTTTTCTCTTGAAAACTGTTGGTTTAGAGTTGGTATTGTATATATGAAAAGGTTTGGTGGGTTGGTTTATGATAACCCCAAAACCCCCCAAAATTAAAATGTGGTAAAAGAGGGAAATGGGTGAAATGTTAGATGTAGAAGATGAGTATGTGTTCTAATGTAAAATAGAAGATGAATATTTATGTTTTAATGTTGAAAACTTCATTTGAGAGTGGTTTTGGAAACATTAAAAATGTATGAACCTTTTGTTTGGTTAAAGATGAACTATGATTTGTTTATATGTTATTGCGAATAAATTACTGACTTGATTGTTGTTTGGTGGGGATGAGGAAAGGTCCTTAGGTTGGAGTAGGTAGCGAAGGAAACTTGTAAAGTTACCCAAGAACCGACCCCAACACTCACCAAGGTAAAAATAAGTCTTTAACTTTTGTATTATAATGGAAAATGCGTGGATTTTCTGGTTGTGGATAATGGTCAACTTGTGAGTCGCTTATTTATTATAAACATATATGGGTATGTTTGTAATAATGATTGTGTGGATTTATTGTTTATGAATTGATGGTGTATCAATTAAAAGAAAACTCGTTTTTAGCCGACCATGATTGGTTAGCGACTGTGGCTCAAGTGATGTAGCAAACTTTGGCTCAAGTGATGTAGCAATCTATGAGTTGCCTTGTGGTAACGTCTATTCGTAGCAATGTATGAGTTGCCTTGTGGTAACGGCTATTCGTAGCCATGTATGAGTTGCCTTGTGGTAACGGCTATTCGTAGCAATGTATGAGTTGCCTTGTGGTAACGGCTATTCGTAGCAATGTATGAGTTACCTTGTGGTAACGGCTATTCGTAGAAATGTATGATTTGCCTTGTGGTAACGGCTATTCGTAGCACTATATGACTTGCCCTTGTGGTATTGGCTATTCGTAGCACTATATGACTTGCCCTTGTGGTATTGGCTATTCGTAGAAATGTATGACTTGCCCTTGTGGTATTGGCTATTCGTAGCAATGTCTGACTTACCCCATGTGGTAAGATAAAAGGTTTGAGATAAATATAAATGGGATAGATGAATATGAAAAGAAAGGATGAAATTATGTATGGATATGAGGAATGGATATCGATGAGTTTGAGTAAAATGCAGAATGATGAATATAACGAGGTGGAATATATATATGTCGAAGTATTATTTATATGTCATGATATAACTGTTTATCTAACCGTATTGAAATGTGGATTATCATATGATTATGTTGAGTTTGTGACTTACTCTTGCGTGTGTTTTGTGTATTTGTTATTGATAATCCCATTGCAAATAAACCAGCGAATTAAGGATGTTTGGTTTGGAGCCTTAGGAGCTTTAGACTCTGGATTCATTTATTTGCGTTTTTGTACTCTAACTGACTACTTGCGGATTCAAAAGATTGTAACTATGGTCATTATTTATTTGGAGAACTATACCGTTGGGGTTCTTAGTACCCGTGGTGAATTATTAATATGAATTATGTTTTTCTGCCTTATGGATGTATGTATGAATAGTGCATGATAAATGGCCAGAAAATAATTAAAGTAACTAATGTAACGTACCTTAGGGTTCTAATCATAAGATATAAGGAAAATGAATGTTTGCATGAGTTAAAATAAAAAAATATTTCCAGGGCAGAATTTGGGTCCTTACAGAAATCGTCGGGTTCTCGCTCAAGCGATAAAATCCCGCCCATTTTAAAATTTCAAATCTGGTGCTCTCGCTCAAGCAAGGGATTATCGCTCAAGCGAGAATCCTCCAATGTCAACACATCTTTCCCTCGCCCAGGAGAGCTAAATCTCGCTCAGGCAAGAATCCTTCAGTATACTCCAGTATTCCACTCACCCAGGTCAGCCATCTCTCGCCCAGGCGAGCCCTTTCTCGCTCAAGCGAGATTTCTAGATAAAATCCTGGGAGAAACTCTGACCCTCTCGCTTGGGCAAGGCCCTCTTGCATAAAAGAGAAACTGGCAGTATGCCCCACTCTTCAGGACTGTTACTACAACTTAAGAAATATAAATTCAGGGTGTCACACTTCCACTTGGGCACGACAAAAATGTACCAAGATCTGAAAAAAGGTGTTTTGGTGGTCTGGGTTGACAAAGGATGTGGCTTTGTATGTCTCGAGTTGTTTGATCTGTCAGAAAGCAAAAATTGAACATCAGAGGCCGACTAGAGAACTACAGTCATTAGAAATCCCATTGTGGAAGTGGGACAACAATTAATGGACTTTGTATCGGGTTTTCCAAAGACTCGGAGAGGGAACGACTCGATATGGGTAATAGTTGACCGTCTGACCAAGTGTGCTCATTTCTTGCCGATGAACATGAAATATTCCTTAGAACGATTAGTTGAGTTGTATATCAAGGAGATAGTTCGGTTGCATGGGATACTGTCGAGCATTGTGTTGGATAGGGATCCCCGTTTCACTTCAAACTTTTGGACTAGTTTGCAGTCTGCATTGGGAACTAAGTTGAAACTGAGTTCAGCCTATCATCTGCAAATGGATGGTCAATCGGAAAGAACCATACAGTCATTGGAGGACCTTTTGAGAGCATGTGTTTTGGAACAACCTAGGAGTTGGGATAGCATATTACCATTAATCGAGTTCACCTACAACAATAGTTTCCATACTAGTATCGGGATAGCCCCTTACGAAGCCTTATATGGAAGAGAGTGTAGGACTCTAGTCAGTTGGTTTGAGACAAGGAAGAACTTAGTATTGGGACCTGAGTTGGTCCGGGAAACGACAGAGATGATCAAAAAGATCCTATTGATGACTGCAATTATGGGTATTGTAGTGATGTAACCCTATGACTTAACTGAGGTTGATGCTACTTTAAGTTGTGAATGTGTATTATGATTTTCTGCATATTGGAAGTAGTGTATGCATATGGTAGGAAGTGTATGTTCAAAGGAATTCCAAATGAAAGGAATATATGAAACAAAGTTCATAGTATTTTGACCCATGATATAATTTACGAACCTTGCAAAAATGAATTAAAATAAATAAATAAAATTTAAGAGTAGAATTTGGGTCCTTACAAAAACGATATGATTATAAGTGCCCAAAATCATATATGCATGCTAAAATAAGATTTAACCATGTTATGTATGAAAAGTCTCTTTTATGCATTATGTTCATGATATGTGAGATTTATCAAAGGTACACACAACCTATACTCTATCCAATCAAAGCATCTTAAGGACCTAAATATAAAATAATTACTCTTAGTCTTCATGATCCTTGCTTGAATGTGAGTCGTGTTATGTTGTTGTTGAAGTGTCTATTGACTTTAATCTTTAGTATTTTGTCTTCAATCAAATCAAGATCTTGGATGTTTACATTTACACAAGTCACCTCATTGACACACACCTAGCCACCATGGCATTGATATCATTATCACACAATCATTGCCACGTGTCTACACATCATTCACATGTCACCCTGCTTTTGTCGGACATGACAATCTCCCCATTCAGAATAACAAAGAGCCATCAAGTGTGTTTGTCGTTGAAACGCATCCTTCCCCGTGACAACCATAAACCCCTTTCTCTTCTCGAAATTGGTGCATCCTTACAATAGGTAATTTGTTTTGTTTTTTTCATTCTTTTTTATTTCATTTTTATAATAATTAATAATAAAGTACCCACTTTTAAAAAGGAAAATCTTAACAGAAAATATTTTTCAATAGTGATAAAGTAGATAAATATTTTTACTTATTAAAGTAACTATTATAGTTATGCATTTTCTACACTATCCATTTATCACAATTTTTGTAGAACACTTTGATATTTTACCTTTTCAATTATAAATAATTAAGATGAAAAATAAATATTAAGTAGATGATTCATATTTACCACAATTTTAAGTTGAGATACAAATTCAGATATAGGGTTGCACTTCGCTCTGTTGAGATAGTAGAACATCCCCTCCCATAGTAGAACATCCATCGAAAAGGCCAGAGTGGTGAAGTCTAAGCTTAAATATAGTAATGAGCCACAGTGTAAGTCATATAAAGAATCTTCAGGGGATGTGATGTAAGGACCCAAATTCTACCCTTGAAATTTTTTCTTATTTTAACTCATGCAAACATTCATTTTGTTCATATTTTATGATTAGTAACCGAAAATATGTTACATAATTTACCTTGATTATTTTCTAACTGTTTATCATGCGGTATTCATAATACATTCCTAATGAAGAAAAACATAGTTCATATTAATGTAATTCGATAACTACCGCATACAATTTGCTATGGGTCTCCATGATACCCATCAGTACACATATCCTGAGTTGCATTTAACCGAAAGGTTATTATGTCCAGAGTTACAAAATACTTTAAACTGTCAGATATGCACTCATGATACAAAAATGGTGCAAATAAAGACATCCATAATGTAAAGCTCCTAAAGCTCCCAAAAAAGGCATCCTCGTTCGACCTGTTTATCTGCAATGGGATTATCAATGACAAATACACAAAACATACAAAGGAGTAAGTCATTAGTTCAATAAACATCATTATAAGATAATCCACATTAAAAAGGGGTTAGTAAACCATTTTTAAATTCATTTTTCTTTGTTGCATAACTTGAGCCAAAGTCGCTACACCCATTAAGGTTAGCTAAAAGCAGATTCTCATTTCCATTTTAAAAGAAAACGTGCTACATATACTCGAACCGCAGTTTCGCTTCTTATACTCGAGTCGGAGTTTCGCTTATATACTCAAGCCAGAGTTTCGCTTATATACTCAAGCCAAAGTTTGGCTTATATACTCAAGCCAGAGTTTCGCTTATATACTCAAGCCAAAGTTTGGCTTATATACTCAAGCCAGAGTTTCGCTTATATACTCAAGCCAAAGTTTCACTTACTCAAGCCAGAGTTTCGCTTATATACTCAAGTCAGAGTCGCTAACCATTCATGGCCGGCTAAAAATATATTTTCCTTTCCTTGATTTCACCATTTCTCATTTCCCGTAAATCTACGCTAACATTAGTATAAACACACCCATATATGTTTATACTAAATACGTGATTCACAACTCAATCATTGCATGACCAGAAAATACACATATTTTCCATTTCAAATGCACAAATATAAACTTATCCTTACCTCGGTGAGTGTTGGGGTTCGGTTTTTGAGTAACTTTACTAGTTTCCTCCACGATCTCCTCCAACCTTAGGATCTTTCCTCATTCCCACCAATAACAACAATGTCAGTCATTTATTCAAAATAACACATAAACGACTCATATTTCATCGTCAAACATACAAGAGTTTCATATATGTTCAATGTTTCCAAAATTACTTCATTAGGAGTTTCCAACCATTCAAGACATACATATTCACCTTGTATTCAACATTATAACACATACTCATAACAGAATCATTCTCATATAACATAATCTCGTCCATTTGTTGCCATTAAACACTTATCACACAATCATTGTTACAAACAAACCACACACAACATATTCTTCATCACATATCATTTAACACATTTCCTCTTATGACCACATTTTCCTTTTGGGGTTTTGGGGTTTTCATGGATCAACCCACAAATCCTTTCCATTCTTTGAATATTAACTCTAAACCAAGAGTTTACAAGAGAGAAACTAAATATAACGAACCACAACTCAAACGGAAGAGTTTCCATGATTTCTCATATTTTTTAGAAGAGATCCATACACCCAAAACAAGTTAGAAAGGAAGAAGAATAGTTAGAAACAAGATGATTCCTAAGGCTCTTGCTCTTGAAAAGCTCTCCTCTCTTTCTTATCTTCAAAGTTCTAACCCTAAAATGTGTTTGGGGTTTCTATTTTAAAGTGAACTCGTCGGGTTCTCGCTCAAGCGAGAAAATCCCGTCCATTTTAAAAACTCAGATCTGACCCTCTCGCTCAAGCGAGAGATTTCTCGCTCAGGCAAGGCAGCTCTCGCTCAAGCGAGAATGCTTTCGCTCAAGCGAGGATCTTATAGCCTCGACAGGCCCTGAATGCCACTTTTCTCGACCAGACGAGATAACTCTCGCTCAGGCGAGACCACTCTCGTTCAAGCGAGGTAATTTTCGCTCAAGCGAGAATCCTTCTGTATAGCCCAGGATTTCGCCCTCCCAGGTGAGCCTCTCTCGGCCAGGCGACGATTCTCTCGCTCAAGCGAGACTCTCAGGACTGATACCATAATTTAATGACTTTAAAATCTAGGGTGTTACATGTGATCTCCAAAAAGATCAACTTCTGTACTCAGCTGATGAAGCACATACAAAACTTACCTAAAGGTTATATACTTTTGAAAATATTTCCCTTTCACGATCATTAGTATTAATGAAGTGATGGATATTTACGATCATGATTGGATCGGTGAAACTACTATATGTATATATACAAGGTAAACTATGTTTTATTAACTTCTCACTTTCGCATTTAATCATTTGTATTATAATTAACTAACATTTGTGTTATATGTTAATACTCGTATGACAATCTTATTCTGAAAGATAAAAAGAAGGTGATGTTCTTGTCCCCACATTCTACCACTTCAGTGATTAGGAATGACTAATCGAAGAATGGAGGGAAGCAGACATAACATGTTGCAGATATTCTCATCAAAAATAGAGAAGTTGCAACTTTATTTCTTGCACCTTTTAATTTCAATGAGCATTTTTTATTATATTTTGTATGTTTTTCTTTTGTATGTTTTTTCTTAACATTTCCTAACCGTGTGGATATGTTTTGTTAGGCAACATTAGATTTTGGTTGTCATTAATCGGATCAAACAACAAATATACTATTTTTATTCATTGACACATGGCGATACAAACAAGTACCCCTCTAAGAAAAAAAAAACTTTTGCTAGCTAGGTAAGTTGACTACTCAATTAAACTTATTTATTTTAGGTACACTTTCACTTTCCTAGGTGCTTAATAAATAGATACATTTTCTATTGTTTAGGGCACTGCCAATATACAAAGCCTATAATATTCGTTGTAAATCCACATCAAACAACAACACATGGACTCATGTAAAGATATTGACACATATAATTTCAAACAATTACATATGTGAAGTAGTATTCATATTTCAATTAAGGTTAAACTTATATGTTTACCTGATTTTAATTCAATATATATAGCTGTTTTTTAATACCATTTTTCTTTTGAATACAATTTATCTGTTTTGTTCAATGTGTTTTGCTGTTGTGGATGTCTTTTGTTATTGTTTTGTTCTAGCTGTTCAATGCATTTTTTGTGTTTTGGTGTTTTGTTGTATGCTTGTGTTGTGTGTGCCCAACTGTGTAGAATTATGACATTCAACATCGCTCATTTAAATAAGCGCTAATGAATATGTTAACATCAAATATACAACAACGCTCCTTTAAGCGAAACTCTGGCTTGAGTATATAAGCGAAACTCAGGCTTGAGTATATAAGCGAAACTTCGGCTTGAGTATATAAGCGAAACTCTGGCTTAATTATATAAGCAAAACTCCGACTCGAGTATATGTAGCATGTTTTCTTTTAAAAGAAATGAGAATCTGCTTTTAGCTAACCTTAAGGGGTGTAGCGACTTTGGCTCAAGTTATGCAGCAAAGAAAATGAATTTCAAAATGGTATACTAACCATTTTCTAATGTGAATTATCTTATAATGACGTTTATTGAATTAATGATTTACTCCTTTGTGTGTTTTGTGCTTTTGTCATTGATAATCTCATTGCAGATAAACAGGTGATATGAAGAGGACTCATTTTTGGAAGCTATAGGAGCTTTATATTTTGGATTCATTTATTTGCACTATTTTGTACATGAGTGCATATTTGATAGTTTAAAGCATTATGTAACTACGGATATATTAACTTACATGGTGTTGTAACTCTGGATATTTGTAGCTATGGGTATTTTGGAAACCCATAGCTAGTTGTATGCGGTGGTTACTGAATTATATTTATATGAATTATGATTTTCTGCTAAGTAGAATGTATACGAATATGAGGATATGGAATGAGTATGAATAGGTATATAGAATTAAAATGAAAAATGTATGTGAAGGAAATAAATAAGGGAAAAAAATTTCAAGGGTAGAATTTTGGTCCTTACAATATGGTATCAGAGCATAGTTAGTCCTGCGGCCTAGGTTATGGCCTTACTTGCTTCTTTGTAACTTCTATTTGATGTGACTATGTGGTTTAAGTGGACTGTTGTGTGGTTATGTGATGATTTATCTGGTTAAACATGGATTACTGAAAAATGAATGAGTGTAGGTACCCGTTACGGAGATATCTGGAAGAGGAAGAGGAAGAGGATCGGGTCAGAATGACTTGTTAGCCCAGATTGCTGGCGTGCTGATGAACATGAATGAGAACTTGCAGCACCTGAACCAGAACGTGACACCAAGTCCGAGTTCGCAACCATTGGTTCCACCTAGGCCAGCTGAGTACCGAGGTCTGGATGAATTATGCAGGAGGAACCCTAGTCAGTTCCAAGGTGGATTCGCTCCTGATGCCGCCATTGAATGGGTCCAAGGAGTGGAAAGAATCTTCAGGGCCATGAGTTGTTCTGATGCTCAGAAAGTGGCCTACGCCACCTACATGCTAGTGAAAGAGGCTGAGAACTGGTGGGAAATGACCCGGAGGCAGATGGAGACCGAAGGGAAAAATCATCACGTGGGGAACTTTCAAGAGTAAATTCCTCCAGAAATATTTTCCTACAGACCTGAAAAGGAAGAAGGAGATGGAATTCTTGCAATTAGAGCAAGGAAACATGTCGGTGGGGGAGTACGCGGCCAAGTTTGAGGAATTGATCCGGTATTGCCCTTAAGCTGAACTAGAGTTGGACGGCATGTCCAAATGTGTAAAGTTTGAGATGGGGTTGAAACCCGAGCTGAGGGTGACGTTTGGTCACGAAGAGATTTCTGATTTTCCTACACTAGTGAACAAGTGTAGGTTGTATGAGGATAATGTGCGGGCGAGGGACGCTGATGCTAGAAAAGAGAACCATCCACGACACTATGGCCCTCAACGAAACTTCTCACACGGAAAAGGGAAGGGCAAAGTGTTTCAAGAGGAACGGAAGCCTATCGCATGGGCCGAAGACTCATATTAATGCTGGAGGGTCACGGATGAACTCTCCATCTTTGTGCGGCAAATGTGGCCGAACTCATATCGGTGACTCATGCCCTGGAACGACGCTTACCTGCTTTCACTGCAAGGAGGTTGGGCATGTCAGAAAGTATTGTCCTAAGCTACAGCATAGTGTGAATGTTGTGAGGGAGGAACGACCCCGATCTACTAGCAGAGTATTCACCATGAGTGGTGTAGAGGCATCGGGTGTAGATGGCCTAATTAAAGGTAATTGCATGGTGGCAGGTGTTCCTCTTTTAGTGTTGTTTGATTCGGGAGCGACACACTCCTTTGTATCTATTGAATGCGTGGATAGACTGAAATTGCAAACTGAGTCGTTGCCTTTCGACTTGGTCGTATCCACCCCAACTAATGTGCTTGTGGTGGTGTCGACAGTTGTGTCTCGATGTCCGGTGGTGGTAAACGGTAGGACATTTACCGTGGATTTAATATGCTTACCACTATCCCAGTTAGATCTAATTTTGGGAATGGACTGGTTGTCGGCGAATCATGTGGTGCTTAATTGTGCTGATAAGACCGTGGTATTCGGATATCCATATGGGATTTCTGATGAGGTTAGTTATGTGAAGCCGTTGTCGGCAAAGGAATTCAGGACTTCCTGTAAAGATGGAGGAGTCGTGTTTATGTTGTTGACATCCCTGGAGGGTATTGAGAAACCCAAGGTTGAGGACATTCCGATAGTTCGGGAATTCCCTAAGGTATTTCCTGATTACATTCTGGAGTTGCCCCTAGTGGGAGAAGTTGAATTCTCTATTGATTTGGTACCTGGAACGAGACCCATCTCTATAGCTCCATATAGGATGGCACCGTTGGAATTGGCGGACTTGAAAAAGCAGGTTGAGGACTTGTTGGCAAAGAAATTTATCCGTCCTAGTGTCTCGCCGTGGGGTGCGTCTGTCTTGTTGGTTAAGAAGAAGGATGGTAGTATGTTGGTTAAGAAAAACAAGTATCCATTGCCTCAGATTGATGACTTGATGGATCAATTGAGAGAGGTGGTAGTGATTTCAAAGATTGATCTTCGTTCGGGTTACCACCAACTTCGTGTGAAATCCGAAGACATTCCTAAAACTGCTTTTAGGACGAGGTATGGACATTTTGAGTATTTGGTCATGCCTTTTGGTGTAACGAATGCCCCCGCAATATTTACTGACTACATGAATCGAATTTTTCATCCGTATTTGGATTCATTCGTAGTGCTATTTATTGATGACATTCTGGTTTACTCCAAAAGCCGAGAGGAACATGCAGAGCACCCGAGAATTGTTCTGGAGCTTCTGAGTAAGAACCAATTGTATGCTAAATTGTCTAAATATGATTTCTGGTTGGAATCGGTAAAATTTCTAGGACATGTAATATCCAAGGAAGGGGTAGCTGTAGATCCTTCCAAAGTTGAAGCGGTTATGGAAAGAGTAGTACCCAAGTCAGTTAGTGAGATCCGGAGTTTTCTGGGTTTGGTTGGTTATTATCGAAAATTCATTGAGGGATTTTCGAAGTTGGCACTATCGTTGACTAAACTCACCAGGAAGGGGGAACCTTATGTGTGGACAATCCGTTGTGAAGAGAGTTTCCAAGAGTTGAAACGTAGATTGACTACCACGCCAGTGTTGGTTATTCCTTGTACTGATAGGGGTTTCAGTGTTTATTGTGATGCTTCCAAGCAAGGTTTGGGTTGTGTTCTGATGCAAGAAGGGAAAGTTGTAGCATATGCTTCTCGTCAGTTAAGAACGCATGAACAAAACTACCCTACGCAAGATTTAGAATTGGTTGCAGTGGTCTTTGCTTTGAAAATCTGGAGACACCATCTATATGGCGTAAGATTTGAGGTGTACAGCGACCACAAGAGTACTATATGGTGAAAGTACTATGAGGTGTACTATGATTGAGCGAGGTATTCTCGCCTGGGTGAGAAAGGCTCACCTGGGAGGGAGAAATCCTGTGCTATACTGGAGGATTCTCGCCTGAGCGAGAGTTGGCTCGTTTGAGCGAGAAAGGCTCAACTGCAAGGATGAAATCCTGGGCTATACTGGAGGATTCTCGCCTAAGCAAGGGTTGGCTCTCCTAGGCGATAAAATTGATGTTTTGGATCTGTCGAGGCTGTAAGATTCTCGCTTGAGCGAGAGGATCCTCGCTTGAGAGAGAGGGTCAGATCTGAGTTTTTAAAATAGGCGGGATTTTCTCGCTTGAGCGAGAAAGGGCTCGCTTAAGCGAGAACCCAACGCTGTTACATTAAATAGGGGACCCCAAACACATTTATGAGGGTTAATCTAGAGAGAAGTGAGAGAAGGGAGCATTTTCAAGAGCAAGAAGGCTTGTGAGTCATTTAGAAGCTTGAGAAGAGGTAAATCTCTTGATTCTAACTCTCTTCTTCCCTTTGAAACTTGTTTTGGGTATGTTGGATCTCTTCTCAAAATGAGAGAAACCATGGAAACTCACCCTTTTGAGTTATGGTTCGTTTTATGTTATTTTATCTTCTAAACTCTTGTTATAGAGTTAGTATTTCAAGAAAGGATAGGGTTTGTGGGTTGAGTCATGAAAACCCTAAAACCCTAAAGTGAAAATGTGGTTAAATAAGAAAATAGGTAAAGTACTACAGGTAGAAGATGAATAAGCTTTCTAATGTTGAAATAGGAGATGAATATGTATGTTTTAGATGTTGTAAACTTTTGATGAAAGTAGTTTAGCAACATGGAAAATGTGTTAAATATCTTGTGTGGTTAAATAAAGCAATATGTGTTGTTTATGTGATATTTGGAATAAATGACTAACATTGTGTTGTATGGTGGGAATGGGAAAGATCCCAGAGTTGGCGGCAGTGTCGGTGGACCTAGTGCAGTTACCAAGAACCCAACCCAACACTCACCAAGGTAAGGATAAGTCTTTAATTTGCGCATTTGAAATGGAAAATGTGTGTATTTTCTGGTTGTGCAATGATTAATTGGTGAATCACGTATTTATTATAAACATATATGGGTATGTTTGTAATAAGGGTTGCATGGATTCACTAGGTATGATTGATAGTGAAATCAATGAAAAGGAAATGTATTTTTAGCCGATCATAAATGGTTAGCGACTCCGGCTCGAGTTTATGTAGCAACACTTCGGCCCGAGTTTATGTGGCAATACTTCGGCTCGAGTTTATGTAGCAACACTTCGGCCCGAGTTTAAGTGGCAACACTTCGGCCCGAGTTTATGTGGCAACACTTCGGCCCGAGTTTATGTGGCAACACTTCGGCCCGAGTTTATGTGGCATGTTTTCTTTATAAAAGAGATGAGAAATTGCTTTTAGCTAACCCTAAGGGGTGTAGCGACTTTGGCTCATGTAATGTAGCACGGAAAATGAATTTCAAAGTGATTTACTAACCTTTTCTAATGTGGATTATCTTATAATGACGTTTATTGAATTAATGACTTACGCCTTTATGTGTTTGTGCTTTTATCATTGATAATCCCATTGCAGATAAACAGGTGACATGAGGTGGTCTCATTTTTGGAAGTTTTAGGAGCTTTATGTTTTGGTTTCACTTATTTGCACTATTTTGTACATGAGTGCTTATTGGATTAGTTGAAATATTTTGTAACTATGGATATATAACTTACATGATTTATTGTAACTCTGGATATTCGTAGCTATGGGTATTTTGGAAACCCATAGCTTGTTGTATGCGGTTTTTGCATGACATATGGAAATGGATTATGATTTTCTGTCGAATAAGTATGTATGTCATTTTGAAATATGAATGAGTAGGAATGGGAAAGTGAGAGTTAAGTATGGTTGTTGGAAATTGTCAGTAAAATCTATGAGGAAATGAATGCATAATGAATAAGATAAGAAGAAAATTTTCAAGGGTAAAATTTCGGTCCTTACAATATGGTATCAGAACGTAGTTAATTATGCGGCCTAGGGTATGGCCCTTCTTTGTAACCTTTAGTTGATTTAACTATGTGATTTAGGTGAAATGTTGTGTGATTATGTGATGATTTATCTAGTTAAACGTGGTTTACTGATGAACGAATGACTGCAGGTACCCATCACTAAAATGTCCGGAAGAGGACGAGGAAGGGGATCGGGTCAGAATGAATTGTTGGCCTAGCTTGTGGCAGTGCTGACAAACATGAACGAGAACTTACAACACCTGAATCAGAATACGACACCAAGCCCGAGTTCACAGCCTTTGGTTCCACCCTGTTCGGCTGAGTATCGAGGTTTAGATGAGTTCTGTAGGAGGAACCCCAGTCCGTTTCAAGGTGGGTTCGCTCCTGATGCAGCCATCGAGTGGATTCAGAGATTGGAGAGGATTTTCAAGGCCATGAGTTGTTCTGATGCTCATAAGTTGGCGTATGCCACCTATATGTTAGAGAAGGAGGCCAAAAACTGGTGGGAATTCACTCCGCGCCAAATGGAGGCGGAAGGGCAAGTAATTTTGTAGTGTACTTTCAGGGAGAAATTCCATCGAAAGTATTTTCCTGCTGATCTGAGGAGTCATAAAGAAATGGAATTCTTGAGGTTGGAACAAGGAAACCTGTCGGTGGAAGAATATGCGACCAAGTTTGAAGAGTTGGCCTGGTTTTTCCCTTATACTGAATTGGAGGCAGACGGAAGGTCTAAACGTTCGAAGTTTGAATCGGGTTTGAAGTCCAAGCTGAAAACGATGCTTAGGCATCAAGAGATCACTGATTTTTCTACATTGGTTAACAAGTGTAGAATGGTTGAGGATGATATGAAGGCGTATGAAGTGGTGGCGTCAAGATCAATTCTTCCCAAGAATTTTGGGCCCCAAAGGAATTTTGTGCTCGGGAAGGGTAAGGGTAAGGCGTTTCCGGAAGAAGGGAAGCCTTATTCCTCGCCTATGGGTAACAGAGGATATACTCCGCATGGGTCAAGAACTCAAGCCAATGTCGGAGGGTCGCAGCAAAACACTCAATCCTGGTGTAACAAATGCGGCCGAAAGCATTTTGGTGATTCTTGCCCCGGAACCACACTTAGCTGCTTTTACTGCAAGGAGAGTGGGCATCTTAAGAGGCATTATCCCAAATTATGGCAAAGTATGAATGCTGTTAGTGCTGCACGACCTCGATCCACCGGTAGAGTATTCACCATGAGTGGTGCAGAGGCATCAAATGTGGATGGCCTGATCAAAGGTAATTGCATGGTGGCGGGTATTCCCCTTTTAGTGTTGTTTGATTCGAGGGCGACACACTCCTTTGTATCTATTGAATGCATGGATAGACTAAAATTGCATACTAAGTCGTTGCCTTTCGACTTGGTCGAATCCACCCCAACTAATGTGTTTGTGGTGGTGTCGACAGTTGTGTCTCGATGTCCGGTAGTGGTAAACGGTAGGACATTTACTGTGGATTTAATTTGCTTACCACTATCCCAGTTAGATCTAATTTTGGGAATGGACTGGTTGTCGGCGAATCATATGATGCTGAATTGTGCTGATAAGACCGTGGTATTTGGAAATCCTAATGGGATTTCTGATGAGGTTTGTTGTATGAGGCCGTTGTCGGGGAAGGAAGTCAAGACTTCCTGTAAGGAGGAAGGAGCCGTGTTTATGTTGTTGGCAGCCCTGGAGGTTATTGAGAAACCCATAGTTGAGGACATTCCAATAGTTCGTGAGTTCCCTGAGGTATTCCTAGTGACATCCCGAAGTTACCTCCAGTGAGGGAAGTCGAATTCTCTATTGATTTGGTACCTGGAACGGGACCCATATCTATAGCTCCTTATAGGATGGCACCATTAGAATTGGCCGAGTTGAAAAAGCAGGTCGAGGACTTATTGGCCAAGAAGTTTATTCGTCTTAGTGTCTCGCCGTGGGGTGCGCCTGTTTTGTTGGTTAAGAAGAAAGATGATAGTATGTGGTTGTGTACCGACTACATACAGTTGAACAAGGTTACTATCAAGAATAAATATTCCTTACCTCGAATTGATGACTTGATAGATCAATTGAGGGGAGCGGTGGTGTTTTCAAAAATTGACCTTCTGTCGGGTTACCACCAACTTCGTGTGAAGGCAGAAGACATTCCTAAAACTGCTTTTAGGACAAGGTATGGACATTTTGAGTATTTGGTTATGCCTTTTGGTGTAACGAATGCCCCAACACTATTTACCGACTACATAAATCGGATTTTTCATCCGTATTTGGATTCATTCGTATTGGTATTTATTGATGACATTTTGGTTTACTCCAAAAGCCGAGAGGAACATGCTGAGCACCTGAGGATTGTTCTGAAACATTTTAGTAAGAATCGGTTGTATGCGAAGCTATCAAAATGGGAATTCTGGTTGGAATCGATAAACTTTCTTGGAAATGTAATATCCAAGGAAGGAGTGGCAGTAGATCCTTCTAAGGTTGAAGCGGTTATGGAAGGGGCGGTGCCCAAGTCAGTCACCGAGATCAGGAGTTTCCTGGGTTTAGCTGGTTACTATAGGAAATTCATAGAGGGGTTTTCCAAGTTGGTTTTACCCCTGACTAAACTTACCAGAAAAGGAGAACCAGATGTGTGGACAATCTGGCTTGAGTATATAAGCGAAACTTCGGCTTGAGTATATAAGCGAAACTCTAGCTTGAGTATATAAGCAAAACTTCGGCTCGAGTATATGTAGCACGTTTTCTTTTAAAAGAAATGAGAATCTGCTTTTAGCTAACCTTAAGGGGTGTAGCGACTTTGGCTCAAGTTATGCAGCAAAGAAAATGAATTTCAAAATGGTTTACTTACCCTTTTCTAATGTGGATTATCTTATAATGACGTTTATTGAATTAATGACTTACTCCTTTGTGTGTTTTGTGCTTTTGTCATTGATAATCTCATTGCAGATAAACAGGTGATATGAAGGGGACTCATTTTTGGAAGCTATATGAGCTTTATATTTTGGATTCATTTATTTGCACTATTTTGTACATGAGTGCATATTTGATAGTTTAAAGCATTATGTAACTACGGATATATTAACTTACATGGTGTTGTAACTCTGGATATTTGTAGCTATGGGTATTTTGGAAACCCATAACTAGTTGTATGCGGTAGTTACTGAATTATATTTATATGAATTATGATTTTCTGCTAAGTAGAATGTATACGAATATGAGGATATGCAATGAGTATGAATAGGTATATAGAATTAAAATGAAAAATGTATGTGAAGGAAATAAATAAGGGAAAAATTTTCAAGTGTAGAATTTCGGTCCTCACAAACTCCACCTCTAACAGATCTCTACATGTCTACACATCATTCACTTGTCGCCCTGCTTTTATCGGACATGATAGTCTCTCCATTCAGAATAACAAAGAGCCATCAAGTGTGTTAGTCGTTGAAACATATCCTTCCCCACGACAACCATAAACCCCTTTCTCTTCTCGAAATTGGTGCATCATAACAATAAGTAATTTGTTTTGTTTTTTTTCATTTTTTTATTTCATTTTTATAATAATTAATATAAGGAACCCACTTTTAAAAAGGACAATGGTAACATAAAATATATTTCAACAGTGATAAAGTTGATAAATATTTTTACTTACTAAAGTAACGCATTTTATATGCGAGCAAATAGATGGTAAGTCATTAACCAAAAATTTACAACGTGTGGAATGAAAAGCATATGCAATCATATCATGCTTTCAACCTCCTTCAGATGAGATATGATATCAGACATAGGTATATACTCCACTCTCCTGAGAATGGATGAAGAACTAAGATTGAGTGTTGCTTCTTCCTTTCGAACCTTATAATATAATAAACCTGATGAACAAAACATTTTCTATCCAAGAACTACGTAGTATTGATTCTCTATTATTGGTGAGGATGTGTATAAGCAAGAACTACAAGTCTTGATTCCTCATTTTAATTAGATTATATATATGTCTTACGTATATCCATGAATCTGTGATCCCCACCACAAGAGAAAGGAGTACAACCATATGTTCGCTATCATATCTCAACTTAAGAGTGAGAAAGCACGATAATGATTATACCCACTCTTACAAACTTTAATAGTTTTTAATTATAAGTTTTAAAGAGATAGTCAACCATTTATCATTATTTACATTATCAAATTCAGGAGAGTAAAGTACACACATATGTCCACTACTATATCCCAACTTAAAATGGTGGCAAACATTATTTCAATTGTTACATCACATTAGTCATTATTATATTTTCATTTTTTTCAATCATTAGATTAAAGTAGGTAAAAAAGATTGAATTTATTTTTCATTTATTCATCATTAAAAAATTGAAGGAAATGAATCATTGCTATATATATATATATATATATATATATATATATTTACATTACTTAATTTTATTAGTGCAAAGCAATTATCATTTTATACTTTATTATTATCCTCTATTAAAAATAATGATTTTTTAATTAATTATTATTCATTCAAAATATTTATTATTATTTGTTAGAAAACAAAATTCAATAAATGAATTATTATTTAACTATACAATATTATTTAGGATGGTTCATGATTTTGATATGTTACTTTTTTCTAAAATCGAATGGTAGTGACATGTCTCCTATATTCTTTAAAATTTATTTCTATTAAAAATTAAGAAAATTAATTTGCCACAAACATGGAGGAAAAGTTGTGATAAGTCAATTATTTTCCTCCAGTGATTCTTTAACCGATCATTATTTGTTACTTGTATTCTTTAAAATTCATTTTCTTTTAAAAATGTATAAAAATAAAAAATTACTATAAGGATAGAAGAATGATTATGATTAATCACTTCTTTTCTTTTCAGGATATCATCTTTGTAGAGGTCCTCAAGTGTCATTAATGTTCTTTAAATCAATTGAAATACACTCAACCTAATCAATTTTTTTCTACCAAAAGAACTATGTAGTCTTAATTTCCTCATTGCACATAGGGAAAAGTAAGAGCTAGACAACCCTTGCCAGAGATTGAATTTTAATAAAAAAAAACATTCTTATACTTTATATATAAATTAATAATTAAGTAAAATTTATTGAAAATTTGTGGTAAAAAATTACAACAATATTATACCTCAACAAGACACTTTTGCAAAAGAATGGCATTTATGCAATACATTTACACTAATCAATTTATATTCCTAGTGCCATGAATCAACTGGATTGTTTAAAGCATTGGTTATTTACAATAGCATTGGTGGTAGAAGTTTGAATTCAAGTTTGATTCAAACCAAGACATACTTATTAATTTGCAAAAATAAAAGATTGAATAGTTTAACGACACTTCTTAAATTGAGATGATGGAAAGAGAGGTATGTGGAGTGTGAATTGAAGCAGCTCTTGTACAATTTAATTAATATTAGTAAAATGGTGTGAATAGTCTTTTACGTAATTTATGTATGTAACTATATTCTACATCTTGGATTTAATCCATTCCATTCTCCCCTTTCTATTCATTCCGTTTTTATTTGGTGATTATTTGTGACTCAAACAAATTGAAGTCAAAAATTATCAATTAATTTTTATAATATTATTTTTAATTGCCATATTATCAAAAATTATGTTACTTGTTGTAATAAATAGACTATTGAGTTACTGACTACTGAACCTCAACATTATAGCAATATCAAGAAAGGAAATTTCCATGTTTATCAGTTCAGAAAAAAAATAGTCTTTTTCTAAGAAATATAACTTATTTATTTTAAATCCGAAGGATGAACAAAACTATGGGTGGCAAATGGATGGATTTGGATGGTTTTGGATTTGGATGAAAATGGATGAATGAAAAGTCATTCATCAATTCATTTAAATTCATTTAAATCATATTTTAAGTTATTCAATCCATCTATATTCAATGGATTATAATCCATCAAATTCATCTATGACTCCATTTTCATGGATTTTGATGGATGAATATTCAATCCAATCCATGACTTCATATTTTTACAATATGTTTTCTTTTATAAATTTTTTTTTTAAAAAGTGTTTTTTTTTTAAAACACGTTTTAAAATATGAACTTTTGAAGTTTTTATTCAAAACTTAAAAGAATAATAAATTTAAAAAATTAACTTTAAAACTTTTAATGGTAAATCATATGGTTAAACTTAAATTTTCTGTGTTAAAACCTTCAAGTGAGCTTCAAGTTAGTGTTGTTAGAAAAATTTGATCTATATCATAAAATTCATATATTCTTTTTTCTATTTCTCTCACTCTTCATGTTTTTTTTTGTTGGTTACAAACATAAATTATATTTATCAAAGTTAAATTACATGATTGATAGATAGTTGAAATATCCAATTGAATGAAGTATAAGAGAAATAGAATTGGCAAGAAATGTTAAACACTCAATGCAATTTTTGTGAAGGCTAAGTAAAAAATGATTTTATACCCAAAACAAGATGACCAATAAACTTCTAGCAAGCACAAATCCACAAAATTAAAGCATATTCTCATCAATATTTGAGATTAAAATAACATAAATGTACAATGTTGCGTTAACATAAGTTTTAAGCTTAAAAATAACTAACCTCATGTACAATAATCAGCAAATAATTTATCATTCCAACACGAGCATCCACAATACAATACAATACAACAAATAATATTTTAATGTATATATAAGGAATCAAAATATATATCAATCAATCTTGAAGAAACATCAAAATTAAAATAAACTATTGGAAGAAACGAAACCTTCAATTGAGATGAGAATGTATGAAGATATTGAGGAAAAAAACCTCATAGATGAAGAAAGCAAACTTTTGTTGAAGGAATATTTTTGTTAGAAAGGGTAATGCAATTTTTGAATGAATTATTTTTTTAAAAAGGAATTTTTACATTGTTTTGAGAAAAAAAATGTTTTTACTTTTACTTTTTTTGGATGGATTGGGTATGGATATCCATTGAATATAATGGATGGATTTGAATCCATCCATTATCAATACTATCATTGGACTATATCCATTTAAGTCCATTAGCTTTAATGGATGGATTTAACTTGGATGGATTTTGGATCAATCGTGGATTATGGATAATTTTGCCACCCCTAAAGAGAACTAACGATACACAGAAGATGGTTTAGTTGACTTTAAAGGAAGATCTATTCTTAAGCAGAATATAGGCAATTGGAGAGCTTGCCCATTTATCCTAGGTAATATTTTTCATTTATCCTATGTATTTTGTTGTTGTTGATAACATTTTTATGCATTATGAATCATAGGCAATTAGTGTTGCTAACGTTTGGCATACGTTGGTATTGCGCCTAATCTTGTTACCATAACATAAGTGATTATAATATTTTTATTCTTTGATATGCTTCCTTTTATGATTAAATAAGAGCAAATATTATTAATATTAAATTTATTACATATTTTTCTTTTATCGATGACTAGCATGTTGACAGGTACTGACCGCACTGTCATACTTGTCAACCAGTTTTCCTATTGTTTCTACATGCAATAAATGTCTAATATAATAAATTGTGTTAAATATTGTATCAATCAATATAAATTAGTATGAACCTTAATATAGCACTAAAGCTAATTTACATTATCTAACTATTGATTTCCTCTATGATAATAATTATATTAGTAAGTATATATTTGTGTATGCAAATAAGACATTTAACATTTTACAATGAGGGAAGAAAAGGGGAAAAACAAAAATGGAGAGGGAAAGTGTATGTAATGGAAAATTAAAGTAAAACTGTAGCAAAATTGGAAACAAAAAAGTACACAATATGTAGTTTTTTTTTTTGTCGGGTACACACCATAGGTAATTATTTTATGTTTTCCTTTTATTAAGTAGTATAGATAAAGTATGCATTAGAGTTCTACCATCACTTACATAGATACTTACAAATTAGAAACTAAAGTCCACAACTTTATATTAATTCCAAATTATAAAGTTGTTACAAATTAACCAAGTGAATCACATAATTTAATTTTGCGATTTGTTTCTATTTACTTAGGTTTGACAGCTGAACTTAGTTTCTTTTTTTTTAATTAAAGTAGATTAAAGTAGGTAAAAAGAAATTCTTACCATAACACAAGTCATTATAATATTTTTATTTTTTTCAATCATTAGATTAAAGTAGGTAAAAATAAAGAATTTATTTTTTCATGTAATAATCATTAAAAATACAGAAAATGAATTATTGCTTTACGAAATATATATTTACATTACTTGATTTTATTAGTAAAAAGCATTTATCATTTTATAATTTATTATTAACATTTATTAAAAGTGAAGTTTGTTTAATTAAATTATTCATTCAAAAAATATTTTTTTTTTTTAAAATTAAATTTAAAAATGAATTATCATTTAATTATATAATATTAATAAGGATGGGGCATGACTTTGATGTGTTACTTTTTTTCTAAAATCATCATTCGAACGGGTTCGTGATTTGTCACCTATATTCTTTAAATTTTCCTTCTATTAAAATAGAACAAAAATAATTTGTCACAAGCATAAAGGAAAGGCATTGGTAAGCCAATATTTTTCCTCGATTAATTCTTTAAACAACCATTATACGTTAGTTGTATTCTTTAAAATTCATTTTATTTTAAAAAGGTATAAAAATAAAAAATTATTATAAGGATAGAGGAAATATTATGATGAATCATTTTTCATGACATCATCCTTTTTCCTCAAGTATAATTAATATTCTTTAAATCAATTAAAATACACTCAATCCAATTAAGTCATTTCTACCAAAAAAAACTATATAGTCTTGATTTCCTTATTGCATGTAGGGAAGAGTAAAAGCTTGACAACTCCTGTCAAACATAAAAATGTAAAAAACATATTCTTATATTTTGTATATAAATAAATAATTACTATAAATAACAAATCAGTTTGGGTATACACTGATTCATGTAATTAACGAAGGTATCGTCTTAGTACAAATAAAACAACAAAGCTCAAAATTAGGTTTGAAGAGGGTTTTTTTGCAGTGTTGTGATAACCGGACCGGACCGGACGGTCCGACCGTTTCGATCGCTGACCGGACTTGAAAACGGCTCCGTTTTGTAGTCTTAACCGAATGAGTAGTTGGACCGCTTTGAACCAGAGAAATTCCGGTTCGACCGTGCTAAACCCGGTTAAACTGGAATAACCCATGAAGAAAATCGGACGGCTCACTTAAAATTTTAAAAAAATGGAACATTACTCTAATGTTTTGTTTATTTCGGTCCAAAAATAATAGAGAGATGATACTTCAATATAGTTATATAAAATTATTAATTATATAAAATTTACATTTATATATAATTATAGATAAAAATTATTAATTATATTTAAAATCATCTGGTCTGAACGAACGGCTTAACTGGTTAAACCGGTTAGACCTAATACGGAAGTTCTTCCAGCTTGACGCCCGGCTCGGGTTTCACAACATTGGTTTTTTGCGATTTCTCTACAAAAAATAGCAACGACTGTGTTTATTTAGAAGAATATGGATAACCCATCTATCATTCTCCTTTATACATGTCCAAACCACCTATAATTCTATCATGTTTTCTCTCTAACGAATTCCTTTCTAATCTTACCATGTCTAGTATGTCCACCAATGTTATTAAAATCGTACCGGTTATCAAACCGGTCAGGGTACTGGTATAGTGGTGCAGTGGTTTAACCAGTGGTTCAGTAATTAAACCGCATGCTGGTTAAACTGGACATACTTGCTTATATATATATATATAAACCTATAGCAAAAAATTTCAAATAAGTAGATATTCATATTTATAATCCATATTCATAATTTACTTCAAATTCACACAAACGAACAACATTAAGTTTTTAATAAAATCAAAGTTTAAAGTGCAAAACATATATTAATCCAAAATTATCACTTAACAAATACAAAATACAAATAAATGACCCAAATATCAATCATTGAAGTTGAAGAATTGGTGAAGAATTTAAAATTTGAAATTTAAAAAAAAAATAATGTACAAACCGACCGGTTTACCGGTTTTGACCGGTTCTATTGCATATGCGGTATAACATACGTACTGTACCGGTTAGGGGTCTGGTTTTCCGGTTGAACCGACCGGTACGGCACGGTTTTTAAAACATTGATGTCCACTTATCCAACGTAACATTCTAATCTTAGCTTCAAACATTTTATTCTCATGTTCACATTTTACTTTTCCTTAAACTTGAGCAATAATTTTTATTACATATGACACCTGAAATACTAAGTGATTTTATCCAAGTCAAGGATGTGTCATTCTTTTTATTAATCTTCATCATCCCTTTAAATAAATAACTTGCAATGTCATCCTCATTTATCTCCCAACTTCAACTCATATTCACGATTTCAAATATATGGGTTCCATTGAGAATTATGCTTCTCTTGTAGAAGAGGCTCTTCTTCAGGTTCAATACTTCATGTGTCATCAATTTTTTTCTTTGATTTTTTTCTCTATTTATAACAATTTAGATTGTAAGAACAATTTGAAATGACACATATTTTTTTATGGTCTTAGTTGAAGGAGTTTTGTGATGAATGATGAACCATGTTTGATTTTGGGTATTAAGTAAATACATGTTTAACCTTAGATTCCTTCAACTATGTGAAAATGTGCAAATAACCTCCTTCTCTTTTGGAGGGGTGGGACTATTAATTATGAACATGGACCAAAGTTAAAAAAGTTGAGAAGGCTCCAACCTAGTGGCTTTGGTTCAATGATTTATCGCAAAATTCCGTATTCTAATATACTTTATGTTTGGTATTTGGATAACTATTATTACTAGTAACCATTGAGTTTTTTTGCTTCATTTTTTCTACAAATTTATTAGTGCCGGAAGTAGTGTATTCCTGTCCAATATTTATGTATGTTGTAATTGCTAGGAAATTTAAAATTAAATTAAGAAGAAATTTGAATTTTTTTGTAAGTGAAATTTATTGAAAATTTGGTGTGAATCGTCTTTCACGTAAGTTATCCATTCTCCCCTTTGTATTCATTCTGTGCTTATTTGGTGATTGTTTGTGACTCGAACCAATTGAAGTCATTATATGCTCACATTTTCATTGGTTTATAATTTTTATAATATTGTTGCTTTAAAGTTTCAGTGTTTTCTTTTACTGTTTTATATGCTGAACGTAACGGCCCTCTTGGTCATATGGTAATGACACTGTCATGATAAAAAATTATGTTACTTGTAATAAATAGACCACTCAGTTACTCACTACTGAATTTCAACATTATAGCAATATCATATGTGGTTGTTTGCTTTTGAATACATTGTTCAGTTAAATTTCGTTACTGTCTTTTCCATTTTCACATATTTTGATATTTAAACATTAAATGTTGATATGTGAGATTTAATGTTTATCATTTCAGAAAAAAGTAGTATTCTGCTAAATTTAACTATTTATTTTAAATTCAAAGGATGAAGAGAAAAAACAATACACAAGAGATGGTTCAGTTGACTTTAAAGGAAGGCCTCCTCTTAAGCATAATACAGGCAATTGGAGAGCTTGCCCATTTATCCTAGGTAGTATTTTTCATTTCTCCTATATATCAAATAATGTATTTTGTTGTTATTGTTGATCACATTTTTATTCACATTGAATCTTAGGCAATGAGTGTTGCGAACGTTTGGCATACTTCGGTATTGCAGCAAATCTTGTTACCTATCTTACCCACAAACTACATCAAGGAAATGTGTATGCGGCAAGAAATGTAACAACCTGGCAAGGCACATGTTATCTTACACCTCTCATTGGAGCTATTTTTGCAGATGCTTACTGGGGACGATATTGGACAATAGCTGGTTTCTCCATAATTTATCTCATCGTAATTACAATCTTAAATCTATTCTAGTTGTCAAATAATTTTTCACACTCATCTCTCTCTTAATAACTTTTGGAAGAGTCCTGTTCAATTTCTTAGATGGATGAAACAAAATAAAAACTTGCATCATGCCAAGGTTTCATTTTTGCATAAGATATGTGGGTGCATTCCATACATATGCATAATACAGTGTAATTTATAATGGTAATAAGATCTTAATGGATCATTTCTAGGTATCTTTGAACTATTTTAGATAAGTCTTCCTAAATAATTAGAAAACGGTAAAGGGCTAAGAGAGCCCCCAATACATAAAACTCTCATCTAGTTCGGTTTGGGGATGGTAGATGCATGCAGCCTTACTATCCCCAATAAAAAAGTTGTTTCCAAGAAAATAAGGTAAAGAGTATAATTGAAAATCAAATGACTAGTTTTAAGCATATCCAAAATTCCTCTCATGCTTCTATTATATTTCTTATCATCAAAGCAAGAAAGTCAAAAATATTTATTTATTAATAAAAGACAATTAAGAATTCCATTTATTCACTAAATATAGTCATCAAATTCAACCTCACTTTTGAAACTTATTGGCTTATTATTAGGAACAATATATGTATATATTAGCAATTTATTATTCTTCATCATTTTGTCTATTCTTTGCTTCTTTATGCACTCTTCAATTGTCTTTACATTCAATCTTCGATATGGTTGTTTCATTCAGGGAATGTGTACTTTGACTCTTTCTGCATCTGTTCCCGCGTTAAAGCCTATTGAGTGTTTGAGTTCTATATGCCCTCCAGCTACTCCTCCACAATATGTTGTGTTCTTTATTGGTCTCTACCTAGTTGCACTTGGAACAGGTGGACTAAAATCATGTGTGTCATCTTTTGGGGCAGATCAGTTTGATGACACTGATTCCCAGGAAAGGATTAAGAAGGGATCCTTTTTCAATTGGTTTTACTTTACTCTCGGCATAGGAGCCCTTGTATCTAGTAGTTTTGTTGTGTGGATTCAAGAAAATGCAGGTTGGAGTCTTGGATTTGGTATTCCTACTTTATTTATGGGACTAGCTATTGGAAGCTTCTTTTTAGGTACACCCCTATACAGGTTTCAAAAACCAGGTGGAAGCCCTATTACAAGAATATGTCAGGTTGTAGTTGCATCTGTTCGGAAAAGGGATTTAGTTGTCCCTGAGGATAGTAGTCTTCTGTATGAGACACTAGACAACAGCTCTGTGATAGAAGGAAGTCGGAAACTGAAGCATACTGATGAACTAAGGTAAATTAAATGTCTTTTTTTCTTAATAAAAAATATCAATGTCTTCTTTATTTCGAATTTGCTGCTTTAGTGTTAATAGCTTTATGTGATAATTTGTAAAAAGGATATGTTATCATACGTGTTAAAGGTTTTTTAATATTATTGGTAAAATGCAATTTGTCTTCCCACCCTATTCAATATTAATTGTGTTAATTGTCATAGTCTTAAATAAGTTGACAATAAATATAAATATATATATATATATATATATATATTCCTCATGGGTTATTTAACTTATGCAACCCTCCTGTTTGGTAGCTTTTATTGTTGAGTGAGTTAGACTCAATTATTCTAACATATTTTTTATATCTTAGCTAGATTATTATGACTCATTTGTGTAGGTAAGACTTGATAGGATATATTTTGTGATTAAAAATATTTTTGAATTTAATGCAACGTAACCAATATGTGATTCGTGATGATTGTGTTATGGTCTGATGCAGCCACATCATTAAGATTCAGTATCATAACGCTATTGCGATGTGATGCGATTATAGCGATTACCGTATATAATCGCATTATATGAATTACTAGGGATTTTATTTACTTCTTTATAATTGCTCTTTGGTGTTGGAAAAGGTTCAGCTTTGGATTACCTTGGGTGATTACCTAAAAATGGATTTCAGCGTTCAAGTCAGTGTATGCTTTAGAGATAGAAAGTAGAGTGGGACTAAGTGTATCTTCTTTATTTTTGGCTTCTTATATTTATAGGGAGAATGAGGATCACATGTCCCATTTTGGTGTCTCAAATGTGTCCTAATCCAATTAAAAATTGTCACCTAGTTGAAAAGAAAATTAAAAAACAGAAAATAAATTTTTTTACATGACTTGGTGTACGTGATTGATTTGGGACATTAAGACAATGATGTTTTGGGACAAGTGATCCTTGTTCCTGTAGGGAGGTGGAGTGGTATGTATTCAAGATATATTCGTTCATCATTACGGGTAGCATGCTTCCTCTGACTAACATCGTTGTAAATTTGGTCTACCTCTACCGTATAGACAATGTGAATATGTACTTCTTAGGCGGCACAACCTGACATTTAGCATATACGAAGCTTTCTCTGTGTTGTAGGTACTAACACAGCCATATCGTGTTGGCTTTGAGTCATGTTACACATGAACATTTAAGAAGCCTGATTTACTTAAGCATTTGTAGATGATTTTTAGGATGCTATCATGCTAGGATTAAGTTCTGCAGTTGAAATTACTGTCAGGTATGATTCACCACATTATTGCTACTATTTTGTTAAAAAAACATAAGGGAAGAAGATAGCTTTTTAAGGCATTTAAATTATTAAAGCTTATTGTATTAAATGGTTTTATGTATCGTAGGGAAAATAAAGTGGTAGGTTATGTGAGAAACAATGCTGGTTTTGATATCTAGTTATGTGTAGGAGAAATATTTTCTTCTTTTCTTCCCAATTTTCTCCTAAATTTTTGTGGCAATCTAAGATTTGATTTTACAATTAAAGCCTTTTCCTTTTTTTTGGTAATATATTGTTTCTTCGACAGTTTGGTAGGATGCATTGCTTTTGATCAGTCTTGCTTTAGATAGTCTTTTAGTGAGTTGTGAAGTCCTACCGTAAAATTTTATTAGTATCTATCCTAATAATGATCTATTATGTAATTGATAGTGGCTAAAGTATTTTACCTGCAACACAAGATTTATTACTTGTTTTATTATATTTCAGTTGTTAACAGGTTTTTTTTGGTTCTCTAAAACTTCATTTCTTTAAATTGAATGAAGGTGTCTTGATAGAGCTGCTGTACTGTCTGATGCTGAGAGTAAACACAATGATTATTCTAATCGGTGGAGACTTTGCACTGTGACACAAGTGGAAGAATTAAAAATTTTGATCCGCATGTTTCCAATTTGGGCTACTGGAATCATTTTTTCCGCTGTTTATGTCCAGACGACTTCCTTGTTTGTGGTACAAGGAAGGATGATGAATACAAGTATTGGTTCC
Source organism: Lupinus albus (assembly GCA_009771035.1). NCBI lineage: Eukaryota > Viridiplantae > Streptophyta > Magnoliopsida > Fabales > Fabaceae > Lupinus > Lupinus albus. The sequence continues at coordinate 7,373,974 of CM020011.1, forward strand.
TTTCGCATTCCTCCAGCATCCCTCATAAGTTTTAATGTGATTAGTATAATTTTTTGGGTCCCTGTCTATGACAGGATAATTATTCCAATTGCAAGGAGAATTACAGGCAAGGAAAAAGGCTTTTCAAAGTTGCAAAGAATGGGAATCGGTCTTTTTATTTCAGTTATGTCCATTTCAGTAGCTGCTATTGTGGAGATAACACGTCTAAAGCTTGCAAAGAAGCTTGACCTAGTTCATAAACCTGTTGCGGTACCTCTTAATATATTATGGCAAGTCCCTCAGAATTTCTTAATGGGTGCAGCAGAGGTTTTCACAATCGTCGGACAGCTCGAATTCTTCTACGATCAATCTCCAGATGCTATGCGGAGTTTATGTAGTGCACTCTTATATCTATCTACTTCATTGGGGAATTACTTGAGCTCTGCCATTGTTACTTTAGTAACTTACATAACTACACAAGGTGGAAAGCCTGGATGGATTCCCAATAACTTGAATGAAGGTCGACTCGATCAATTTTTTTGGCTTATAACTGGGCTTAGCGTCTTAAATATGTTGGTCTACATAGTAGCTGCCAAAAGGTACAAAAATAAAACGTCTTTATAAGATTTTAAAGGCATTTTATTTAGAGTGGAAGCATATTCTCATATTTAAACGTTTTTTTATTATCTATATATGATTCCCTTTTGAAAGAGTTACACTATGCATTGTTAATTTCCTTTTTTTTCAAATATGTTGAAAGGTCTCTAACATAAACCATTGAATACAGTTATTGACGAAGTGCATTTGTGGTGAAGAATTGTTCACTTATTTACTCGGTTAGAAAACTTTTTTGTAGTTACTATCGTTTCCCTTTTTGAAAGAATTATGCAAGAACTAATTTTTTTAAAACCCTCTAGTACTGAAATGTAAGAATTATATATATATTTATAATTTTTAATTATTTAATTTAAAAATAAACTAAAATCTAGATTTTTAAAATTTTATTCATAGAAAACTTAACCAGCCACAAATATCAGTGACATGTTTCATCTCCATACCTTTGATTGAGTTTTGGACCATTCAAGTGTAGAATATTTTCAGAACATTTCTCCACCAAAAAGTTGGAATGTGAATATTAATTTTTGAGAAATTATTAGTAGACAAATTTTAATCTAAATTTCATTATTTTTCTTTTCAAAACCATAATCTTAACTTCAAACAGTAGAATTAAAATTAAATTAAGAATTTTGGAATTCTTTGTACACCATGGAATTATTCTTGAACCAATTCCAATTTTGATAAAGTTTGAATTAAAATTAAAGTTGTAAGTTATAATTCCAATTCAATGCACCTTAAGATTTTATTTAGTTGTTTAGGTATATTTTAAGTTAATTAGGCTAGAATCAGAATTGGGGTTGGAAGTTATACTGATAAAGATTTGTCATCTTTTATTATATTTAGTTAACATATAATATTTCTCTTCTTTGTCTAAATTTCACTTTGTAACTTTTATATTCCTTTTTTTCTTTTTCTTTTTTATGCTTATAACATCTTCTCCTATCTAATAAAATTTTTTTGCTGATAAAAAAAAGTTAACATACAATATTTAGTATGACACCATTCATTTCATATATTGAAACATTGATATTCGTATAAGAATCTAACTTTTTCACCTAAATCTAAGAATTAAATTTCTCTTATGCTCATATTATTTGATTCCATGGAGTCCATTTGCATGGCTGTTTTGACACATTTCCTATCGTCCAAGAAAGACATTGGATATTCCTATCTATCATTTGAGGATGGATAGAGAATTAAAAAATGTTTATCATTAATGAATGGTCTAACTAATTGTAAAATAAGACCATGCTCTCAATATCGCATCATGAGCAACCCAAAATGCCCTAAGCCAGCACAAATGCTTGCAAGTTAATTAGCCAATGCATGGACTCCACTAAGTGTTTAATAATACCCAATATACTACTAGCCGTTTAGATCCAAAAATATAAATCAGACTAACTGAGTCAAAATTTCATCCTACCAAACAATATGGTTCAAGATCCGACTACTAGCCATTTTGGTCAAAATATCCAACCAAAAAGTCGAAGATCCGACCATTACCTAATCAATAATGTCCATTAGCCATCATAGATCACTCATTCAAGGAAAACCTTAAATCTAAAAAGTAGATGGACATTGGGAAGATGACCCCTATATGGTCACTTCAAAAACATGAATTGGGCATATTTTTATAAATAAAATATTTGTAAATTAGATATTTTTGAAAATAATAATTTTATTGAAAAATGAATTGTTTAAATGTTGTCTAACCAATTTTATCTTCTAGTCATAATCAATGAACAATTAATTGTCCATGGTTTAAATTTGAATTTTAATTGATGGTTTCGTTTTTTATTAAAATAATTAATTGTCATTTTAGTTTTTTATTAAAATAGTTAAATGGCAGTTTTTTATTCAAATTCAAATTTTAATTTAGTGGTTATAAAAAAGTGTAAATGATGGACGTAGAAGTAGGAGAATAGACAAACAAAAATAAAGAAAAAATACACTAGAAAATTAAGAAAACTAGAATATAAGGAGAAGAAATACACCCCAAAGATGTAACTTGGAAGTGTGTGCCATCCTTTTTAGTGCCAATCACAACACAATAAATATGAAATAATTGGTTGTTCCAACATTAGCTAATTGTAGCTGTTGTATCGGTAGCTCGCAACAATGACACGTGATAATCTTTATTGGCTGAGTCACAACCAGGTCGCTCTCTTTAAGATGCTTCATGATACTACCTAGATTGTGCAAGAAAACTATCAACCACACCGTCACCAGGATTAAACAGCCCAACTCTCTGTTTTTCGATTTCTTACTGCACTTGTAAGAATCGTTCTCAAATACACCTACAATATGGATTCCAGTGCCAATTCCAAAATACCCACAATATGGCTTCCCGTACCAATTATATTCCCACAAACTGACTACCAGTGTCAATATTCCGAATTTTCCACAATATGGCTGCATGTGCCAATTCTTAGTGCCACGGAAAGAAAGGGAGAGAAAGAAGGCTGAGATTGCGTCGACATAAATATGGAGGGAGAAAGAGAAGAACAAGTAAGTTCGTACTTGCTCTTGGTGCCAAAAAATAATGAAGGGGGATGCCTCTATTTATATCTTGAGGCCTCCAACCGATCCTTCATATGACGACACCAAATGGAGATCATATGATCTCATCTACGGCCTTGAGGAGTCAGGAATGGATTCTCCTCCATATATACCAGGTCAAGTGCGTTTGTGGAAAGACTTCCAAAGGCTTCCACTCAACTCCCTTCAACCGTGTGGTGAGTCATACTTGACTTGGTCACACGAGTCCAAAGCCAAAGGCAAGAACCATTGGCCAAATAAAAAATAAAATAAATATTTAATTTAAAAAAAAAATAATGTTGGGCCCAAGCCTGAACCGAACACGAATCGAGCCAACCGGACAGCGGCGGCGGAGGTGGTGGTGGTGCGCGCGTGTGTGTGGCGGGGGAGGGGGGGGGGGTTGATTGTGTGTGTCCTCACCCACTCACAAAACCCATGTACCCCTTGGGGTACACCCCAAAGGTAGGACTTAAGGCTTATAAAGCTTTTCACCTTCCTTCCTCCAACCAATGTGGGACTTGGAGAGTTTTTTGAAATTCACACTCCAAGTTTCCTCATTAATGGCCATTTTAATATGCTCTAATGCATCTTGAAAACCAACAACTCTCAACAATCCCCCACTTGATATTTTAAAAAACGATTTTCGGGAATTTTTGTGGTCTCAATAAGATTGTGCATAAACAAAGGTGTTGTTCGACTTCAACCTTTGCATAGTGAGTAAGATCAAGATTTTACTAGAGTGACTCATAGTCTTGAACTCTACCTCTGACATCTAACCACACACAACCGTTTCAATGGTGTATTCAATAAAGTCTGTGCGTTAAAGGCCATACACGTCTATCCCAGTTTAGTGAACGCTCTAGAAATTTATGCCCCTAAATTTCATAGAAAGCGGCCCCCACTTTCACATTCACATAGGTGAGTCTATCAAGAGTACTCCTGTAGTTTAGGTACTCTACTCCAATCGGAGTATAGATCTCATTAAGAGTTTAAATCATCCTTACATATACTTTAGGAATCATTCTTCTCATAGTTTCATCGCATGTTCATTCTCATATCACTTCACGACTTGTTATAACCCATTGAACCTATTTTTTGGGATCTCTAGTCAGTTAAGTCGGGTTACCATCGTGAGTGATCTTCATTCTAAGGGCAATAGTCCCAGAAGCTTAGAAGTATTATGGACTTTCTCTCTAGCTAGTACTGTAAGGACCCGATTTTCAAAACTCGAAAATTCTCTTTTAAAATCCTTATTCGTGAAAGTGAAGTGATTACTTTTGAAAGACATTACTCGAACAGTTTGGAAACTTGAGTGAATACGTTTATAAATCTACAAGGCGGAAATATTCCAAACACCCTTCATTTCAATAGCATGTCATTACACTTCCGTTCAAATACATCATTTATACAATTACACTTTCTCAAAAATTACCTTGAATACAAACATTAGATCCACTTCATTATACACTTACAAGAAAGTTGTTTATACATGAATTTCACTAACATGTTCTTCATATTACAAATATTTATCATATAACATATCAATTACATATTATCCACTACTCCATCATGTACTCTTCTTCGCAAGCGTCCAATGCGCTACCTCTACAACCTGAACCCAAATATACAACACATACAAGGAAAGACAGAGGGAGTAAGAACCAACTACGGCGACCGTAGCGTAGATTTACATGGAGTAATAACATTAAAGTATTAAAAACCACACACATCTAACATCAATCATGATAAGCTTATATCAATCAACACATAATATCCATATTCACCCTATAGTACACATATATCCCATACTATATGTGTTCTATAGTGTGCATACTTATACATCACATATTATCCATATTCACCCTATAGTACACATACATCCCATACTATATGTGTTCTATAGTGTGCATATTTATTTATCACATATTATCCATATTCACCCTATAGTACACATACATCCCATACTATATGTGTTCTATAGTGTGCATATCTTATTCGTCCAAATATACTCATTTCTCATCATTCATATTCACCCTATAGGATATATATCCCATAATATATATCCTATGGCATGCATATGATTTTCATTCCGAGTATACACTTTTCACATCCTTCACATTACATAGTAATTTACCCTTGATCTCGTTCCACAATTCTGCACCGCACAAATAATCCCCATACACATCGGGCAGGTCGAGTAAATCCCCATACCCCATCGGGCAGGTCGAGTTTCCACATTACACTCACATCCATGTCATACACAATCAACACAAGGCATCTCGTTATCTTATCACCATAGATAACATACAACATCTTCATTGTCAGAAACATTCCTTTATCCATTTTAACACATTCACAGCTCATCACACATTCATTGTTACAACACACCCATACATGTTTATAACAATCAACTACTCACAACATACTCATTTTAATAAACATACTCATTCCATTTTAACACATTCACAACTCATCACACATTCATTGTTACAACACACCCAGACATGTTTATAACAATCAACCACTTACAACATACTCATTTATGCTTATGACCATAAATATCTCACACACCATCATTATCACACAACATAACCATTATCATAAACAAACCACGCATAACATATTCTTCATCATATACACATTAACGTTAGAACCATCTTTAATGACAGTGTATTACCATAAATGAGCATATATAGTTTTATTCAAATAAACGGTTTTCCCCACACATATATCTCCACTTTTATGGCTAATACATCCTCATGTAAGATAAAGACTCTCACATGAATCACAAACTCCCAAGAGAGTTTCTATCCGTTAATATGTTCCGATTCTTGAGGGAAATCGGAGATGACAACTCTAATGAAATACTCTAAGACCACAATGGTCTTCTCCCTCACCTTAGGTTGCGTAAGCTCCGTTGCTCCGCAAAAGAGCCACATCTCCCTTCATCTCCTCCAACCTCCATTGTTGCTTTTTCACCTCCAAGCTTTTCCAAATGTGTCACCATGAAGCAAGAGGAAGGTTTTGATGAGTTTTGAGGCTTAATGGAGGGTAAAATGGTCCATTTGGGTGGAGCCACCGTTGGGAGAGAAAGGGGTAGAAAGAAAATGAAGATTAGGGTTTCTAGATCCCCCTTTTCACTTTTATAGCTCTGACGCTCTGGCCCAAGCGAGGGATTCTCGCTCAAGCGAGAATCTCACAGTCCCAACAGGCTTCCTCTCGCTCAAGCGAATAAGTGTAATCGATTACCATATGGTGTAATCGATTACATCAGTTAAAAATTGATGTAATCGATTACCAAACATGTTGTAATCGATTACAATGTGAAAAATGCAATATCTGATGCTTTTAATATGTTGTAATCGATTACGAGTAGAGTGTAATCGATTACATCTTGTAAAATACCCAGGTCTGATTAGTTTATCAGCATGTAATCGATTACCAGTATTGTGTAATCGATTACACTGTTTCAGAGTGCCCAAAATTGCCATTTCTCGCCCTGGCGAGACAACTCTCTCTCAGGCGAGACTTCCAGGACTGATACTATAATTTTGAAGACTCAAATTTAGGGTGTTACAAGTACTTTCGTCAAATGATCTGCTAAATTATTTTCTGTGCGTACATGATCCACTCTAACAGCTCCTGTAGAGAGGAACTCTCTAATGGTGATATGCTTACGACGTATTTGTCGTTTCTTACCGTTATAAAAATGACTCTCAATCTTTGCAATATCCGCGGTACTATCACAATGGATCAACACAGCTGGTATCGGTCTTTCCCATTGGAGAATCTCAGCTAGCAAGCTTCTTAGCCAACTTGCTTCTTCACTAGCTGTTGCTAGCGCTATAATCTCAGCTTCCATAGTGGATTGAGCTAAAATCGTATGTTTCTTTGACTTCTAAGAAACAACCCCACCAACTATGCTAAATATATAGCCATTGGTTGCTTTGGAATCATCTGAAAGAGTGTTCCAATCAGCATCACTGTATCCTTCTAGGACAGCTGGAAACCTTCGGTAATGTAATCCAAGGTTTATACTTTTCTTAAAGTATCTCATTACCCTTTCTATAGCGTGTCAAAGCTCCATACTAGTTCTACTGGTAAACCTGCATAATAGTCCCACAACATAGGCAATTTCGGGTCTAGTGCAATCAATGGCATATTGAAGGCTGCCAATGATGTTAGCATACTCTGTTTGTCTTACACCTTCACCAGTGTTCTTAAAAAGTTTTACACTTGGGTCATATGGTGTGCTAGAAGGTTTACAATCAAAGTATTTATATTTCTTTAGGATCTTTTCTACATAATGTGATTGATCCAAAGAAATTCCTTCCTTTGACCTAGTAATTTTTATACCAAGGATGACACTTGCCTCTCCAAGGTCTTTCATATCAAAGTTGTTACACAAAACTGATTTCACATTATTCACAACATGAATGTTGGAACCAAATATGAGTAGGTCGTCTACATAAAGACATATGATAGTGTAAATGTCATTTTCTGATTTGTAATAAATGCATTTGTCACTTTCATTCACCTTAAACCCATTCGATATAATTAAGTTTCAAACTTTTCATGCCACTGTTTATGTGCTTACTTAAGACCATACAATGACTTATCTAACTTGCAGACCTTATTTTCTTGTCCATGGATTACAAAACCTTCAGGTTGTTGCATGTAGATTTCTTCTTCCAAATCACCATTTAAAAATGCGGTTTTAACATCCATTTGATGTACTACTAAATCATGTATCGCAGCGAGTGATATTAGTACTTTAATGGATGTTATTCTAGTAACAGGTGAAAATGTATCGAAGAAATATACATTCTCTCTTTGTCTGAAATAAGACAAGTTTGGTTGTCTATTCTTAAAGAGCTCATATGGGGATATTTTGCTCTTAGCCTTGGGGACTCTATTCAGCACATAACAAACAGTCAATAAAATTTCACCCCACCAAGAGGGTGCTGCACCAGAACTTAACATAATAGTTACTACTAATTCAGTTAATGTTCTATTCTTTCTTTCAGCTTTACCATTCATTTCTGGTGAATACAGTGTAATTGCTTCATGAATAATGCCTTTTAATTTATAAAAATCATTAAACATGCTAGAATCATACTCAATGCCTCTATCGCTCTTGAGTTTCTTTATTTTCTTATTAGATTGATTTTCAATTTCAGTTACATAGACTTTAAACATGTCAAGTGCTTCACTTTTATTTTACATGAGATATACAAAAGTGAAATCAGAGCAGTCATCTATAAATGTTATAAAATATCGTTTACCATTTTTTATTAACGTTCCATCTAATTCACATATATCGGAGTGTATCAAATCTAAAGGATCAGATTCTCACACTACCGATTTATATGGTTTGTTTAGTTATTTTAGCTTGATTGCATGATTCACAATTTTCAAAATCAGTTTTAGATAACTTGGGAATTAATCCTAAGTTACTCAAATTTGAAATACACGTTTATTAATGGAAACTCACAAAGTCTAGAATGCCAATTAGAAAAATCACACAACATGTAAATGGAATAAATTTTTTTATTAATAGAAACTTCAACATTTAACTTAAACATGCCATCAGTGGAGTACCCCTTCCCTACAAATACCCCATTCTTAGTAAGAGTGTACAAGTCTGCCCCTATGGTTTGGGTAAAACCAGCCTTATTCAGAAGAAAACCTGAAACTAAATTCGTCCTCATCTATGGAGTGTGCATCACATCTTTGAGAATCAGAGTCCTCCCATATGCAAACTTCAGCTCCACATCACCAGTTCCAGCAACAATAGTGGTGTGAGAGTCTCCAAGCAACACTTTCTTGTTATTAGCATTCGTGTATTTTTAAACATAACACGATCGTAGCGAACATGGCGGGATGCACCAGTATCTACCCACCACCCATCACTTCCTCCAATCATTGTGACCTTAGTTAACACGACCACAAGTGGGTCCTCAACCATGTTGGCTTATGGAGGATGATCCATTGGTTGGTTTCTGCACTTGCGTGCCAGATGACCTGGCTTCCCACACTTGAAGAATATGAATGGTTTGCCAGAGTCATTCTTAGCAGGTGGTTTAGCATATTGGACCTTCTGGGGGTTCCAATTCTTGTTGCGACCGGTGTTCTTAGCCTTATTCCCACTGCGGTTCTAATTCTAAAAGTTGTTGCCCGAAGGCTTTAGAACGACACCTGAGAACTTCTTTTTAGTGATTTTGTTTGATATAATCAGCACTTCTTCTTTCTGATCTTGCTTACGAGTCTCTTCCTCAATGCGAAGACGAGTGATCAAATATTCCAAAAAGAATTATTTGGTCTTGTGCCTCAGGACGTTTTTAAAGTCCTTCCAACTAGGTGGCAGTTTGTCAATAATGACAACCACTTGAAATTGATCATCTAAGGGCATACCCTCTGTGATGATCTCATGAGCAATTCTCTGAATCTTGTGGGACTGAGACTCTACTGATTTATCATCAGTCATCTGTTACTTGAGGTAGCGACTAACAACATATTTCTTAGTCCCAACTTCCTCAGTATTATATTTCTTTTTGAGTGCATGCCAAACTAATTTGGCAGATTTATATGAGATTTAGTAATCATATTGATCATCAGACAACTCACTAAGAATGAAATGCTTACAAAAATAGTCATTTTCATTCCACAGAGCTATATCAAAAGCTACTTTTTCCCTTTCCACTTTCTCAGCTTCTTTAGGGACCATTAGGAGATCATCCTTCAAAACATGTACAACCTTTTTCACACTTAGAAAAAATTCCATCTTGGTTTTCCAACGTTTGTAGTTAGTCCCATCAAACCTAAAGGGTTTGCTTAGGTCGAAGATGTTCGGACCAGTAATATTATCTACGAGTGCCATTGTAGTAGAAACGTCTTAAAATTGTTGTATCGGTAGCTCACAACAATGACACAAGATAATCTTTATTGGCTGGGTCACGACTAGGTCACTCTCTTTAAGATGTTTCTTGGTACTGCCTAGATTGTGCAAGCAGACTATCAACCATGCTATCCCAGGCTCGCTTGGGCAGGAAAAGTGACATTTTGGACTTGTCGAGGCTGTAAGATCCTCGCCTGAGCGAGAGGATCCTCGCTTGAGCGAGAGATGCCTCGCCTGGGAGAGAGTTCCCTCGCCTGGGCGAGAGGGTCAGATCTGAGTTTTTAAAATGGGCGGAATTTTCTAGTTTGAGCGAGAATGGGCTCGCTTAAGCAAGAACCCGACGAGTTGCATTAAATGAGAAACCCCCAAACACATTTAGGGACAAGAATTGAAGAGAGGTGAGAGACGAGAGCTTTTCCAAGGGCAAGGAGCTTTGATACTCATCAAGAAGCTTGAGAAGAGGTAAAACTCTTGATTCTAACTCTCTTCTTCCCTTTGAAAATTGTTTTGGGTATGTTGGATCTCTTCTCAAAATGTGAGAAACCATGGATACTCACCCTTTTGAGTTATGATTCATTTTATGTTGTTTTTCTCTTGTAAACTCTTGGTTTAGAGTTAGTATTTCAAGAATGGAAAGGGTTTGTGGGTTGATTCATGAAAACCCCAAAACTCTAAAGTGAAAATGTGGTTAAAGAGGAAAATGGGTAAAATTCTAGAGGTAGAAGATGAGTATGCATTCTAATGTTGAAATAAGAGATGAATATGTATGTTTTAGATGGTTGTAAACTTATGATGAAAGTAGTTTAGAAACATTGAAAATATGATGAATATATTGTATGGTTAAATAATGCAATATAAGTTGTTTATGTGATATTCGGAATAAATGACTAACATTTTGTTATATTGTGGGAATGAGGAAAGATCCCAAAGTTGGAGGCGGTGTCGGTGGAACTTGCGAAGTTGCCAAGAACCAAACCCAACACTCACCAAGGTAAGGATAAGTCTTAACTTATGCATTGTGATAGAAAATGCGTGGATTTCCTGGTTGTGGATAATGAATCAAGTTTTGAACCACTTATTTATTATAAACATATATGAGTATGTTTGTAATAATGATGGCATGAATTTACTGCTTATGAATTGATGGAGTGTCAATGAAAAGAAAACTCGTTTTTAGCCGACCATGATTGGTTAGTGACTTTGGCTCAAGTAATGTAGCAAACTTTGGCTCGAGTAATGTAGCAAATTTTGGCTCAAACGATGTAGCAAGCTTTGGCTCAGGCGATGTAGCAAGCTTTGGCTCATGCGATGTAGCAAGCTTTGGCTCAGGCGATGTAGCAAGCTTTGGCTCAGGCGATGTAGCAAGCTTTGGCTCAAGCGATGTAGCAAGCTTTGGCTCAAGCGATGTAGCAAGCTTTGGCTCAAGCGATGTAGCAAGCTTTGGCTCAAGCGATGTAGCAAACTTTGGCTGAAGTTATGTAGCATGGTTTTCAAAAGTATAAACGATGAAAATGGTTTTAAGTATATTTGGCTTTAAATTGTTTACTTAACCTTATTAAAATGTGGATTAACGTATATTGACATTTATTGAGTTAACGACTTATTCGTTTGTGTTTCTGTGTATGGTCAATGTTAATCCCATTGCAGGTAGGTGGAAGATGTAAGGATGTTTTGATTTTGGAGCTTAGAGACTTTTATTTTTGAAGTCCTTATTTCCATTCTTTTGTAATCTAACTGATTGTATTCAGAACATGAATATTTGTAACTCTGGATATTCGTAGCTATGGGTATTTTGGAATCCCATAGCTAATTGTATGCGGTAGTTACCGGGATGCATGAATGAATTATGATTTTCTGCTAGGCGAAGGTGTATGTTAGTTTTGGACTTATGAAATGTGTACGAGCAGGAAATAGGGATTTAATATAAGTTATTGGCATTTATATTTAAAAGTCGCAGGAAAATGTATAAATGGCGAATAAAATAAGGAAAAAATTTCAAGGTTAGAATTTGGGTCCTTACAATATGGTATCAAAGCATAGTTAATCTTGCGGCCTAGGATATGGCCTTGCATGCTTCTTTGTGATCTTTAAGTGCCAAAATTATGTGGTGCTTAATTGTGCTGATAAGACCGTGGTGTTCGCGATTCTAGGTGATATTTCCAATGAGACTAGTTATATGAAGCCGTTGTCGGCTAAGGATGTCAGGACTTCCTGTAAGAAGGGAGAAGCCGTGTTTTTGTTGTTGGCATCCATGGAGGGTATCGAGAAACACTAAGTTGAGGATATTCCGATAGTTTGTGAATTTACTGAGGTATTTCCTGGTGATATTCCTGAATTACCTCTAGTGAGAGAAGTTGAATTTTCTATTGATTTGGTACCTGGAGCGGGACCCATCTCTATAGCTCCTTATAGGATGGCACCGTTAGAATTGACTGAATTGAAAAAGCAGGTTGAAGACTTGTTGGCGAAGGAGTTTATTCGTCCTAGTGTCTCACCGTGGGGTGCACCAGTTTTTTTGGTCAAGAATAAAGATGAGTATGAGGTTGTGCACTGATTACAGACAGTTGAACAAAGTCACCATCAAGAATAAGTATCCCTTTCCTCGGATTGATGACTTGATGGATCAGTTGAGAGGAACAGTAGTGTTCTCGAAAATTGACTTCAGTCGGGTTACCACCAACTTTGTGTGAAGTCGGAGGATATTCCTAAAACTACTTTTAGGACGAGGTATGGACATTTTGAGTATTTGGTCATGCCTTTTGGTGTAACGAATGCCCCCACAATATTTAATGACTACAAGAGTCAAATTTTTCATCCGTATTTGGATTCATTCGTAGTGGTATTTATTGATGACATTCTTGTTTACTCCAAAAGCCGAGAGGGACATGTAGAGCACCTGAGGATTGTTCTAGATCTCCTGAGTAAGAATCGGTTGTATGCCAAATTGTCTAAATGCGATTTCTGGTTGGAATCGGTAAATTTTCTTGGACATGTAATATCCAAGGAAGGGGTAGCTGTAGATCCTTCAAAGGTTGAAGCGGTTATGGAATGGGCAGTACCTAAGTCAGTTACTGAGATCCGGATTTTTCTGGGTTTGGTTGGTTATTATCGGAAATTCATAGGGGGATTTTCGAAGTTGGCACTGCCTTTGACTAAGATCACTAGAAAGAGGGAACCTTATGTGTGGACAATCCGTTGTGAAGAGAGTTTCCAAGAGTTGAAATGGAGATTGACTACGGCGCCAGTGTTGGTTCTTCCTTGTACTGATCGTGATTTTAGTGTGTATTGTGATGCTTCTAAGCAAGGTTTGGGTTGTGTTCTGATGCAAGAAGGGAAAGTTGTTGCCTATGCTTCTCGATAGTTAAGGACGCCTGAGCAAAACTACCCTACGCATGATTTAGAATAAGCTGCAATGGTCTTCGCTTTGAAAATCTGGAGACACCATCTGTATGGCATAAGATTTGAGGTATACAGCGACCACAAGAGTTTGAAATATCTATTTGATCAAAAGGAACTGAATATGAGGCAGAGAAGGTGGATGGAGTTTCTTAAGGACTATGATTTTGGATTTCAATACCATCCGGGAAAGGCTAATGTTGTGGCGATGCTTTGAGTCGGAAGTCTTTACACATGTCGGCTTTGATGGTTAGAGAAGGAAAACTGATTGAAGAGTTCAGGGATGAGAACTTAGAAGTTCAGATAAGGCCTCATAGTATGATGTTAGGCATGCTTAAAGTGACAAATGAACTGTTTGATCGAATTCAAGTAATGCAAGTTGAGGATAGTGAGCTAATGGTTAAGCGAGATTTTATGCTAAGTGGTAAGGAGACCGTTTTCGCATCGGATTCTAGTGGAATATTGTATTACAAAGGAAGAGTGTGTGTGCCTCGTGATGTGGAGTTGCGAAAGGGTATCCTAGAGGAGTCACACAAGAGTAAAATGAGTTTTCACCTGGAAACTACGAAGATGTACCAAGATTTGAAAAAGCTGTTTTGGTGGTCTTGGTTGAAAAAGGATGTGGCTTTGTATGTCTCGAGTTGTCTTGTCTGTCATAAAGCCAAGATAGAGCATTAACGGCCAGCGGGAGAACTACAATCCCTAGAAATTCCCGTTTGGAAGTGGGATAGAATTTCCATGGATTTTGTATCACGCTTTCCAAGGACTCAGAAAGGGTATGATTCGATATGGGTGGTCGTGGATCGGTTAACTAAACCTTCTCACTTTCTGCCTACGAACATGAGGTACTCTTTGGAGTGATTGGCGAAGCTGTATATCCGGGAAATAGTTCATTTGCATGGGATACCATCGAGCATTGTATCGGATAGGGATCCCCGTTTTACTTTAAACTTTTGGACTAGTTTGCAGTCCGCATTGGGAACTAAGTTGAAATTGAGTTCGGCTTATCACCCACAAACGGATGGTCAATTAGAAAGGACCGTACAATCATTGGAGGACCTTTTGAGGGCTTCTGTTTTGGAACAGCGTGGGAGTTGGGATAGTATGTTACCGTTGATTGAGTTCACCTACAACAACAATTATCATACTAGTATCGGGATGGCCCCTTATGTAACACCCTAAATTTGAGTATTTAAAATTATAGTATCAGTCCTGGGATCCTCGCTTGAGCGAGAGATTCTCGTCTGGGCGAGAAAGGCTCACCTGGGAGGGTAAAATTCTGGACTATACTGGAGGATTCTCGCCTGAGCGAAATTTGTCTCGCCTGGGCGAGAAATGACATTTTGGGACTGTGGAGACTGTGAGATTCTCGCTTGAGCGAGAGGATCAGATCTGAGTTTTTAAAATGGGCGAGATTTTATCGCTTGAGCGAGAATGAGCTCGCTTAAGGAAGAACCCGACGAGTTGCATTAAATGAGAAACCCCCAAACACATTTTAGGGTTAAGAAAAGAAGAGAGGTGAGAGAAGAGAGCTTTTCCAAGGGCAAGAAGCTTTGTTACTCATCCAAGAGCTTGAGATGAGGTAAGACTCTTGATTCTAACTCTCTTCTTCTCTTTGGAACTCTTTTTGGGTATGTTGGATCTCTTCTAAAAAATGAGAGAAACCATGGAAACTCACCCTTTTGAGTTATGATTCATATTATGTTATTTATCTTGTAAACTCTTGGTATAGAGTTAGTATTTCAAGAAAGGAGAGGGTTTGTTGGTTGAGTCATGAAAACTCCAAAACCCTAAAGAGAAAATGTGGTTAAAATGGAAAATGCTAGAGGTAGAAGATGAGTTTACTTTTTAATATTGAAAATATGATGAATATCTTGTATGGTTAAATAATGCAATATAAGTTGTTTATATGATATTTGGAATAAATGACTAACATTGTGTTATATGGTGGGAAGAGGAATGATCCTAAAGTTGGAGGCGGTGTCGGTGGAACTTGAGGAGTTGCCCAGAACCCAAACCCAACACTCACCGAGGTAAGGATAAGTCTTTAACTTATGCACTGTGATAGAAAATGTGTGGATTTTCTAATGGGAATAATGAAATGAATCGTAAATCACTTAGTTGTTATAAACATATATGGGTATGTTTGTAACAACGAGAAGTGAATTTACTGTTTATGTATTGGTGGAGTGCCAAAGAAAATAACATTCGGAATAGTGCAATGAAGTGTAAATCACTTTGTTTTTATAAGCATATATGAGTATGTTTGTAACAACGAGGAGTGGATTTACCGTTTATGTATTGGTGGAGTGCCAATGGAAATAAAACTCGGAATAATGAAATAAATCGTAAGTCACTTAGTTGTTATAAACATATATGGGTATGTTTGTAACAACAAGGAGTGGATTTACCGTTTATGTATTGGTGGAATGCCAATGGAAATAAAACTCGGAATAATGAAATAAATCGTAAGTCACTTAGTTGTTATAAACATATATGGGTATGTTTGTAACAATAAGGAGTGGATTTACCGTTTATGTATTGGTGGAGTGCCAATGGAAATAAAACTCGGAATAATGAAATAAATCGTAAGTCACTTAGTTGTTATAAACATATATGGGTATGTTTGTAACAATAAGGAGTGGATTTACCATTTATGTATTGGTGGAGTGCCAATGGAAATAAAACTCGTTTTTAGCCGACCATGATGGGTTAGCAACTTTGGCTCAAGCGATGTAGCAAGCTTTGGCTCAAGCAATGTAGCATGCTTTGGCTCAAGCGATGTAGCAAACTTTGGCTCAAGTAATGTAGCAAGCTTTGGCTCAAGCAATGTAGCAAACTTTGGCTCAAGGTATGTAGCATGGTTTTCAAAAATACGAACGACGAAAAATGGTTTTTAAGTATATTTGATTTTAAACCGTTATTTAATCTTATTAAAAGTGGATTGACTTACATTGATATTTATTGAGTTAACGACTTACTCCTTTGTGTTTCTTGGTGTATTGTCAATGTTAATCCCATTGCAGGTAGGTGGAAGGAGTATGAGTGTTTTTGATTAGGAGCTTAGAGACTTTTATTTTGATGTCTCTTATTCATTTTTGTAACATCATTGGTTGTACATGAACTAACTATTTGTAGTCATGAACAGGTTTGTTGTACCTGATATTAACCATGGAAACTAGTAACTTGGGATATATATAGCTATGGGTGTTTTGGAAACCCATAGCTAATTTTATGCGGTAGTTGCTAAGTTATAGTAATACGAATTATGTTTTTCTGTCACTTTTGGTATATAGAGTTGGGAGTGATGAGAGAAGTGAGATCTTTTAAATAAGTTCGCTCACTCGGTAAATATAACTTATAGTTAAATGCATGAAATTGGAATAAAATAAGGAAAAATTTTCAAGGGTAGAATTTGGGTCCTTACACCTTACGAAGCTTTGTATGGGAGGAAGTGTAGAACTCCAATGAGTTGGTTTGAAACTGGAGAGAACTTGGTATTGGGACCCGATTTGGTCCAATAGACGACGAAAAAGATCAAGAAGATCCGAGAGGATCTTCGCTTGAGCGAGAGATGCCTCACCTGGGTGAGAGTTCCCTCGCCTGGGTGAGAGGGTCAGATCTGAGTTTTTAAAATGGGAGGGATTTTCTCGCTTGAGCGAGAATGGGCTCGCTTAAGCGAGAAACCGACGAGTTGCATTAAATGAGAAACCCCCAAACACATTTTCGGGTTAAGAATTGAAGAGAGGTGAAAGAAGAGACCTTTTCCAAGGGCAAGAAGCTTTGATACTCATCTAGAAGCTTGAGAAGAGGTAAAACTCTTGATTCTAACTCTCTTCTTCCCTTTGAAATTTTTTTTGGGTATGTTGGATCTCTTCTCAAAATGTGAGAAACCATGGAAACTCACCCTTTTGAGTTATGATTCGTTTTATGTTGTTTTTCTCTTGTAAACTCTTGGTTTAGAGTTAGTATTTCAAGAATGGAAAAGGTTTGTGGGTTGATTCATGAAAACCCCAAAAACCTAAAGTGAAAATGTGGTTAAAAAGGAAAATGGGTAAAATGCTAGAGGTAGAAGATGAGTATGCATTCTAATGTTGAAATATGAGATGAATATGTATGTTTTATATGGTTGTAAACTTATGATGAAAGTAGTTTAGAAACATTGAAAATATGATGAATATCTTGTATGGTTAAATAATGCAATATAAGTTGTTTATGTGATATTTGGAATAAATGACTAACATTTTGTTATATGGTGGGAATGAGGAATGATCCTAAAGTTGGAGGCGGTGTTGGTGGAACTTGCGAAGTTGTCAAGTACCAAACCCAACACTCACCAAGGTAAGGATAAGTCTTAACTTTTGCATTGTGAACCACTTATTTATTTTAAACATATATGGGTTTGTTTGTAATAATGATGGCGTGGATTTACTGCTTATGAATTGATGGAGTGTCAATGAAAAGAAAATTCGTTTTTAGCCGACCATGGTTGGTTAGGGACTTTGGCTCAAGTAATGTAGCAAACTTTGGCTCAAGTAAAGTAGCAAGTTTTGGCTCAAGCGATGTAGCAAGTGTGACACCGTAATTTTGAGTCTTTAAAATTATAGTATCAGTCCTGGAAATCTCGCTTGAGCGAGAGATTCTCACCTGAGCGAGAAAGGATCACCTAGGAGGGTGAAATCCTGGGCTATACAGGAAGATTCTCGCCTGAGCGAGAGTTGCTTCGCTTGTGCGAGAAATGACAAACTGGGGCTGTTGACACTGTGAGATTCTCGCCTGATCGAGAATCCCTCGCTTGAGCGAGAGGAAGCCTGTTGGGACTGTGAGATTCTCGCTTGAGCAAGAATCCCTCGCTTGAGCGAGAATCCCTCGCTTGAGCGAGAATCCCACGCTTGATCGAGAGGGTCAGATCTGAGTTTTTAAAATAGGCGGGATTTTCTCGCTTGAGCGAGAAAGGGCTCGCTTTAGCGAGAACCCGACGACTGCTCTTTAAAATAGAAACCCCAAACACATTTTAGGGTTAGAATTTTGAAGAGAAGAGAGAGAAGAGAGCTTTTCAAGAGCAAGGAGCCTTAAGACTCATCTTAGAGCTTGAGAAGAGGTAAACCTCTTGCTTCTAACTCTTCTTCTTCCTCTCTAACTTGTTTTGGGTATGTTAGATCTATTTTCAAAACATGAGAAACCATGGAAACTCACCCTTTAGAGTTATGGTTCGTTTTATGATGTTTTTCTCTTGTAAACTCTTGATTTAGAGTTGATATTTTATGAACGAAAAGGTTTTGTGGGTTATTCATGAAAACCCCAAAAACCTCCAAAATGAGAATATGGGTATAAAGAGAAAGAGATGAAATGTTAGATGTGGATGATGAGTTTGTGCTTTGATGTTGTTATATGAGATGAACATGTATGTTTTGATATTTAGAAACTTGTATTGAAGTAGTTTTGGAAATATTGAAAATATGTGAATCCCTTGTGTGTTTGATGATGAAATATGAGTTATTTATGTGTTATTTTAAATAAATGACTGACATGGTTGTTATTGGTGAAAATGAGGAAAGATCCTAAGGTTGGAGGAAATCGCGGAGGAGACTTTTAAAGTTACTCGGAACCGATCCCCAACGCTCACCAAGGTAAGGGATAAGCATCTCTAAATCATACTCGCTGTTATGAATGAGGTATGTGAAAGAGGTAAAAGGTTTGTAAGGATAAGTCTTTAACTTATGCCCTGTGATAGAAAATGTGGATTTTCTGATGTGAATGATGAAATGAATCGTAAGTCACTTAGTTGTTATAAACATATATGGGTATGTTTGTAACAATGAAGAGTGGGTTTACCATTTATGTATTGGTGGAGTACCAATGGAAATAATACTCGGAATAATGAAATGAATCGTAAGTCACTTAGTTGTTATAAACATATATGGGTATGTTTGTAACAACGAGGAGTGGATTTACCGTTTTATGTATTGGTGGGGTGCCAATGGAAATAAAACATATTTTTAGCCGACCGTGAATGGTTACGACTTTGGTTCAAGTTATGCAGCAAAGTAAAATGAATTTGCGACAAAGGATTTATGAAGAAATTGCCTACCCGGAGTGGTAGTGGATCATTAAGGGAAATTGCCTACCCGAAGTGGTAGTGGATCATTAAGGGAAATTTCCTACCCGAAGTGGTAGTGGATCATTAAGGGAAATTGCCTACTCGAAGTGGTAGTGGATCATTAAGGGAAATTTCCTACCCGAAGTGGTAGTGGATCATTAAGGGAAATTGCCTACCCGAAGTGGTAGTGAATCATTGAGAAATTACCTACCCGATGTGGTAGTGGATTATCAGAGTAGTGTAATCGACCGGATGTGGTAAAGAGTAAGCTTGATGGCGAGAATAAGCAATGGGATAAAAGTATTTGAGATAAACGAATATGCATACTATAGGATATATAGTATGGGATATATATTCTATAGGGTGAATATGGATGATAAAGTGGAAGATGTGAATAATGAAAGTCATATGCATGTTATAGGATATATATTATGGGATATATATTCTATAAGGTGAATGTGAAGGATAAGAACCGAGAATGTCACAATGAAAGTCGTATGCATGCTATAGAATATATAGTATGGGATATATATTCTATAGGGTGGATATGAATGGTGAGAAGTATGAGGTTTCGAAATAACGTAGTAGGCGTGCTATAGAATATATATTATGGGATATATACTATAGGACGAAAATGAATAACGTGGAAATGAAAGAAAGAATATATGAACATTTACATTTACTTATTTGTGGTTATGATATATATATCAATGCTTAATTGTATTTGAATGTGGATTATCATGTGATGTTAGTTTTTGAACTAATGACTTACTCCCTGTGTTTTGTGTGTTGGTTATGATAATCCCATTGTAGGTAAATGAAGGATTTTGAGGAGGAAGCTCACTTAGGGAGATTATGTGTTTATCAATTTGATTGTCTTTGTTGCTACTTGACATTGTAGTTGAATTGATGATATTTTGGGATAAATGTAATCTGATTAGGATAATACGGAGATTTGTAGTTATGGACTTTATAACTCCGGGAAAACCATAACTGGTTGTATGTGGTAAATTCTATTTGAATGAATTATGTTTTCCCGCAACATAACTTTGTATGATAATACAATAGGGTAAAGATTATTTTCAATGAGTGTTTCATGAGGGTTTTAAGCAAGGTGATAGATGTATGTAAGAGAGGATTAAAATTAAAGAAAAAATTTCAAGGCTAGAATTTGGGTCCTTACAGCAAGCTTTGGCTCAAGCGATGTAGCAAGCTTTGACTCAAGCCATGTAGCAAGCTTCGGCTCAAGCGATGTAGCAAGCTTCAGCTCAAGCGATGTAGCAAGCTTTGGCTCAAGCGATGTAGCAAGCTTTGGCTCAAGCGATGTAGCAAACTTTGGCTCAAGCGATGTAGCAAACATAGGCTTAAGCGATGTAGCAAACTTTGGCTCAAGTTATGTAGCATAGTTTTCAAAAGTATAAACGATGAAAATGGTTTTAAGTATATTTGGCTTTAAATTGTTTACTTACCCTTATTAAAATGTTGATTAACGTACATTGACATTTATTGATTTAACGACTTAATCATTTGTGTTTCTGTGTATGGTCTATGTTAATCCCATTGCAGGTAGGTGGAAGATGTAAGGATGTTTTGATTTTGGAGCTTAGAGACTTTTATTTTTGAAGTCCTTATTTCCATTCTTTTGTAATCTAACTGATTGTATTCAGAACATGAATATTTGTAACTCTGGATATTCGTAGCTATGAGTATTTTGGAATCTCATAGTTAATTGTATGCGGAAGTTACCGGGATGCATGAATGAATTATGATTTTCTGCTAGGCGAAGGTGTATGTTATTTTTGGACTTATTAAATGTGTACGAGTAGGAAATAGGGATTTAATATAAGTTATTGGCATTTATATTTAAAAGTCGTAGTAAAATGTATAAAGATTGAATAAAATAAGGAAAAAATTTCAATGGTAGAATTTGGGTCCTTACAAACGCTATAATTGAAACATCAACTAACGCATGTTCAATAATACTGAAGATAAAAATGGGATAGCCCAAGGCACCATATGCCGACGTAGAGAAGTGGAGAATATTCAGCAGAACCAATTGCGGCAAATCAACTCTGAGATTTTCTCTCATGGCAAAACATACGATGCAGGTCATCTTTAGTTGGCTAATCATGATTTGCATCATGCGTAACCAAACAGTAGGCCAGTAGAGTGTACATGATCTGGTACTTAACGGCTAAAGTAGAGTTACACAACCTGTTTGTTGCTTCAAAATGCTTCGAGTCCCGCAACATTGACATGTATGCCTTGACCGGTGCGAATGCACTCATCCATTTCTTCTCAAACGTTCCGTATGGATGATCAAACCGAGCAAAACCACCAACGTCAACCATCAAGTCTTCGTCCAAGATAATAAATCGTCCCTTAACCATTGTCTGATATACGCCGTTTTTGTACTGAAAATTGCTGTAGAATTTCTTTACCAGTGAGGGATACATTGTATCAAATATTTCCACAAAACATGTATCCCTTGGTTTCTAAGATACTGCCAAAACAGAAATCTAGACTCCGACATCCAAGACAAGTTTGTATAGGCGGTTGGAGTTATTGCTCTTCCTTCAAACTTGGCTAATCTAGTCAATTGTAGTTCGGGAGCATAGAAAGGATCATGGTCTCCTAAGAGAGTATTAGGTACAGTAGGGATAGGACTATTACTAGTCAATTTCGTAGTCTCAATACGCCGACACTTAGGATTATTCATGATTGATGATCAATGGAGGTCAAGTGTTTGGGGAAAACGACAATACAGAGAAAAGAAGACTTAGGATGATAGACTAGGAAGTAAACAATTACTTTAGACGCGCACAAGAGCTCAAGAGGTTGCTAATTTGGTCCAGAGACTGGAAGAGGCAAGGAGGAAGATGAACAGTGAAGTTCAAACGTTGTTTCTGCCTTTTAAACTATCGTAGTTAATCGATTAACACTGTTTTAAAATTTCATAGTTTCAAGTTTTAGAGCCCAGGTAACCGATTAAGTAGTCTCGTTAATCGATTAAAGTAACAAACTGTAAGTTTTAAAAAAAAAGTCCAGGCTCAAGTAATCGATTAAAACAAGGGATAATCAATTAAAAGGACAAGTAATTGACACATTCAACATTTTGAGTGTGACACATGGTGGTGACTAGACATCCTATGGATATGATTGACTATTTAAGATAGAAACACAAATTATTCGATACGAGCATGAAATGCAATATATATCAAGAACATCACACATCCACGATATAACCGCTTATAAGCATACAATAAGAATATGTACAGATGAATTTTTTTATAAGATACAACAAAAGAAAATTAGTTTAGATAGATTTTATCAAGTATTACTATCTCTCTTCGTAGAGTATAGAAAGTGTCCTTTGGCAGGGGTTTGGTGAAAATATCAGCTAATTGCTTGGGGGTTTCAACAAATTAAATCATACAATCACCTTTTTGCACATGATCTCGAAGAAACTGATGCCTAATTTCTATATGCTTTGTGCGTGAATGCTGGACAAGATTCTTTGATAGGTTGATGACACTAGTATTGTCACAATTGATGGGAACCCGATTAAGCTTTAGACCGTAGTCTAAAAGTTGCTGCTTCATCCAAAGGATTTGAGCACAACACCCCCCCGCAACAATATATTCTGCTTCAGCTGTGGACAATGCAACACATGCTTGCTTCTTACTATGCCATGACACAAGTGAATTACCAAGAAGATGGTATGTTCCACTTGTACTCTTACGATCCAACTTGCATCCCGCAAAGTCAGCATTAGAGTATCCTATAAGAGATAATGAGGCATCCCGAGGATACCACAATCCCGTGTTTATTGTTCCTTGCAGATATTTCATGATGCGTATCACAATATTAAAATGCGATTCTTTAGGAGTAGCTTGATATATAGAACACATGCAAACACAGAACATAATATCAGGGTGACTAGCAGTTAAGTACAATAAAGATCCTATGATGCCCCGATACTTGGTTACCTCGATTGTTTTCCCCCTTTCGTTTTTATCAAGATAGCGTGAGGACACCATAGGAGTTGAAGCTTGTTTTGATTTATCAAGATCAAATTTCTTTAGTAAGTCCTTGCAATATTTAGCTTGATGAACAAAGTTGTCATTTGTCATTTGTTTGATTTGCAGCCCTAGGAAGAACATTAACTTTCCCATCATTGACATCTCGAACTCGCATTTTATATGATCTGAAAACTCTTCACATAACGAATCATTAGTAGAACCAAATATTATGTCGTCTACATAAATTTGCACTAACAATATATTGTTTTCAGATTTGGATATGAAAAGTGTCGTGTCAACCTTTCCTCTTACAAATCCTTTTTCAAATAAGAACGAACTCAATCGATCATACCAAGCTCTAGGAGCTTATTTAAGGCCATATAGTGCCATTTTAGTTTAAACACATGGTTGGGGGAATTTGTGGTTTTCAAATCCAGCAGGTTGTTTCACATACACTTCTTCTTGAATGTAACCATTCAAGAAGGCACTTTTCAAATCCATTTGTAAAAGCTTGAAGTTCATGATAGATGCAAAAGATAAGAGCATGCGGATGGCTTCCAACCTAGCAACATGGGCATAGGTTTCATCATAGTCAATACCTTCTTGATTATAACCTTGTGGCACCAAACGGGCTTTGTTTCTTATGATTAAGCCAGGTTCATCCATTTTGTCTCGAAAAATCCATTTAGTGCCCATGATCGGATGATCTTTAGGCGTAGGAACTAACTCCCATACATTATTGCGTTCGGACTGGTTTAGCTCTTCTTGCATAGATAAACCCCAGTGTTCGTCCTCTAGGGCTTCGACAATATATTTATGCTCAATATGAGAAACAAAAACAAAAAAATGACATATGTTATTTTACGATCTACGGGTTACCACCCCCGAAGATATATCACTTATCACATTTTCAATGGGATGGTCTTTTTTTGTTTTCCAAGCTTTTGGAAGATCTAAGTTTTCTTCATCCTCTTGATGATCTTGAGCAAAACTTTCAGTTTCTGGTTTTGTAGGATAAGATTCCTCTAATGCACTTGAAACATCATCAATAACAGCCTTTCTCTTCTCTTTTGGAGAAGATTCGTCAAATTGTACATGGATAGACTCCTCTACATGCGTAGTACGTCTATTATAAACTCTATACGCTTTGCTATTGAATGATTAACCGAGAAAGATACCTTCATCCGCTTTTGAGTCAAATTTTTCTAAAAGTTCTTTTCCGTTGTTTAAAGTAAAACATTTGCACCAAAAAACGTGAAGGTATGAAATATTACGTTTACGACTCTTTAAAAGTTCGTACGGAGTTTTTGAAACCGTAGGCCTAATCAATACATGGTTAATCACGTAGCAAGCCATATGCACTGCATCTGCCCAGAAATATTTGGGCACTTTGCTATCGTTCAGCATGTGATAACTCCTCTAAGACACGATTTTCCCTCTCAACAACTCCATTTTGTTGAGGGGTGCGAGGAGTAGAGATTTGATGGTGTATGCCATGTTTATCGCAATATTTAGCGATGTGGTGATCCTCGAATTCACCACCGTGATCACTGCGAATGAACACTATCCTATGGTTAAGTTGTTTTTGTAATTTCTTGGCAAGCGATTTAAAGGTTTTAAAAGTGTCGCTTTTTAAAGATACGAACAATGTCCATGTAAACATGGAAAATTCGTCAACTACAACTATAGCATAATGACTACCTTCAAAACTCATTACTTGTGAAGGTCCAAACAAGTCCATATGAAGTACCTCAAATGGTCTTGTAGTGGATATCACATTCTTTGATGAAAATGAATTTTTTGTTTGCTTAAACCTTTGACAAGTATGGCAAAGATCTTTAGTTTGTTAATTGAGTTTTGGTAGTCCTATGACAACCTCTTTTGACGATATCTTTTCCACATGTCTTAGATGGATATGTGCTAATCTTCTATGCCAAGTCCAAATATCACTTTCATTTGAGATAAGACATTTTGAAAACAAAGAAGTGATACTGTCTAAATTAACCATATAGATATTATTCATTCGGTGACCGACAAACGTAACTTTATCGTCTACGCCATCACGGATAATACAGAAATCAGAATCAAAAGATACCTTGTTACCTATGTTGCACAGTTGGCTGATGCTGAGTAGGTTATGCTCCAAGCCTTCAACATACAACACGTTTTCCACAATGCCTTGTGAAGCATTTCCAACTCTTCCAATTCCAAGGATCTTTCCTTTATTATTATCTCCATATGTGATGTAGCCTTTGTCTTGGAGATTAAGATCCAAAAACTTGGACTTACCACCCGTCATATGTCTAGAATAACCACTGTCGAGATACTAGTGTTGTCCGAGTGTTCAAAGACATACCTGCAAGACACAAATTACTTGCTCTTAGGTACCCAAATTATGTTGGGTCCCTTTTTGTTAGTAACAGAACCTGGTGATCCTTTGGCCTCCCACACATACTTGCCACTTAGCTCTCCATGCCTTTTTATGTAGAAAGAACTAGATGTGTGACCATGGATACCACTGTAGAAACATGTAGGCAGATTATGATTATTCATATTAGATCTATTTGCTACGTGCTTTCTAGTTGGTCTCTTATTATTCTTACGCTTTAAACCGAGACAAGTTCTATTTCCTACATTCTTCGATGAAGCAAGCAATCTGTTAATATTTTGACTAATGTATGTGAACTTTGTTATTTTTTTCTTCAACTCATCGTTTTCACTTTTCAACTCATAACAAGTTTAACATACATGAGTCTCAATTAACTTAGAAGAACACATGCATGATTCATTAGAGTAAATAAGATCGAGAGTCTCATTTTCAAGCTTGAGCTCACCTATTTCTTTGTGCATGTTAGTTATTTTCTTTTCATGCAGTAGTATGAGTCTCTTGCGATCTACACTTACTTTAACTACCTTTTTGAGCTCTTCATGCAACTCAACAAAAGCACTATAAAGCTTATCGTATGTAGGTGAATTATCAAAACTAGAGCATGAAATAGTTTCATAGGAGTTTACCTTGCCATGTTCGTCAACTTTAGATAAGGTGCTCGCTTCATGATCACTCACCATAAGACAAATTTTTTCAGTCTCCTGTTCTCCAGAGGTTCTAGTTGTTGAGTCCTCTTTAGGAACATCCCATAAGGTGTCAGCTTTCTTGGACTTGAAGTCCCGAGAGGTGTTCTTTTCGCCCTTGACTTTCTTTAGATAGGTAGGGCACTAAAAATTCATGTGTCCAGCCTTACCACACTCATGGCACAAGAACTTCTCTTTTGAGTTCTTATTCTTGAAAGTGGGATTGCGAGTTTCCTTTCTCTGAAACCTGTTTGAGCTCCCTTTCTTCTTTAAGAATTTATTGAACATGCGTACCAAAAGTGTCATGGTTTCAGTTTCGATTTCTGAATCAGAATCATCATCATCTCTATCTTCTTGGTCTTGAGATGTAGACGCTTTTAAAGATATTCCTCTTTTGCGCTTGTTTGATTCTTCATGCATGGTCAGGCGACCAAGCTCCATCTCATGCTTTGGACCTTGCCAAATATGGTTGCCAACGCCATTGAATCAAGATTCTTTGACTCCATGATGGCAGTCACCTTCGGCTGCCAGTTCTTGTCAAGGCATCTCAAAACTTTGTTAGTTAACTCCCATTTTGAAAAATATCTAGAGCGACTAGATGATTTACAATATGAGTAAAACGTTTTTGCATATCACCAATAGATTCATTCGGAAACATGCGAAACAACTAAAATTCATTGGTTAAAGCATTCAGTCTAGCGCGCTTGACCTCCCTAGTGCCTTCATGAGTCACTTGTAAAGTGTCCAACATTTCTTTGGCACTATTACACTATGAGACCCGAAAGAACTCATCATAAGAGAGTGCAGATGTGATGATGCTTTTCGCTTTTAAATTGTGTTGTACCTTTCGTTTCTCATCATCAGTCCACATGCTCTTTGGTTTGTCCATCGTCTCACCTTCCACTAAATAAATGGTGTGTATGGACCATTTATAACGGAATCCCAGATATCCGTATCAATGGCTTCAATGAAGATTCTCATTCTCACTTTCTAGTAGGTGTACCCCTCGCCACTAAAAACAGGAGGACGGTTAATGGATGCACCATCACAGCCAAACGGATTGGTGGAGCTCATCGTATGATAACCCAAGGATCAACGATCGAAGCGGTTAAGGTAGCACTCACGTACTAGCTCTGATACCACTTGTTAGGGTACTTGTCAATCAGAGTATAACACCTAGAGGGGGGTGAATAGGTGTGGACGGTCAGTATGTCCGCTTTTCGCAAATAATCAGTGAGAATCACAAATAAGAAGAAACAATCGATTAAGAACAGAAATAATCGACTAACATATACAAAGTTAATCGATTAACACAAAGCTATAATCGATTAAACAGAGCAGAAAACCAAAAACAAAATTTGGTAAAAACAAGTTTCTTGGATCACAAGCAATGTGTAAGGACCCAAATTCTACCCTTGAAATTTTTTCCTTATTTTATTCGTTCTTTAAGCATTTCCCTAAGACTTTTAAATGTAAATGTCAATAACTTATGTTAAATCCCACTTTCCTTCTCGTACCCATTTCATAAGTCCAAAAACAACATACACATTCGCCTAGCAGAAAATCATAATTCATTCATGCATCCCGGTAACTACCGCATACAATTAGCTATGGGATTCCAAAATACCCATAGCTATGAATATCCAAAGTTACAAATATTCATGTTCAAAATACAATCATTTATATTACAAAACAATGAAGATAAGGACTTCCAAAAACTAAAAGCCTCTAAGATCCTAATTAAGGCATCCTCAAATCTTCCACCTACCTACAATGAGATTAACATTGACAATTCAAAGAAAACACAAAGGAGTAAGTCGTTAACTCAATAAATGGCAATATACATTAATCCACATTTTAATATGGTTAAGTAAACAATTCAGAGTTAAATATACTTAAAATCGTTTTCATCGTTTATACATTTTGAAAACCATGCTACATAACTTGAGCTAAAGTTTTCTACATCGCTTGAGCCAAAGCTTGCTACATCGCTTTAGCCAAAGCTTGCTACATCGCTTTAGCCAAAGCTTTATACATCGCTTGAGCCAAAGCTTGCTACATTGCTTCAGCCCAAGCTTGCTACATTACTTGAGCTAAAGTCGCTAACCAAATCATGGTCGGCTAAAACAAGTTTTCTTTTCATTGATACACCATCAATTTCATAAACAGTAAATCCACGCAACCATTATTACAAACATACCCATATGTCTTTATAATAACTAAGTGGTTCACAACTTGATCATTAACCACAATCAGAAAATCCACACATTTTCTATTACAAGTACTAGTTAAAGACTTATCCTTACCTCGGTGAGTGTTGGGTTTGGTTCTTGGAAATTTCACAAGTTCCACCGACATCGCCTCCAACTTTAGGATCTTTCCCCATTCCCACCATGTAACACAATGTTAGTCATTTATTCCAAATAACACATAAACAACTCATATTGCATTTTTAACCATACAAGAGATTTAACACATTTTCAATGTTTCTAAACTACTTTCATTATAAGTTTACAAACACCTAAAACATACATATTCATCTCATATTTCTACATTAAAGTGCATACTCATCCTCTGCATCTAACATTTTACCCTTTCCCCTCTTTAACCACATTTTCATTTTAGGGTTTTGGGGTTTTCATGAATCAACCCACAAATCCTTTCTATTCTTGAAATACCAACTCTAAACCAAGAGTTTACAAGAGAAAAACAACATAGAATGAACCATAACTCAAAGGGATGAGTTTCCATGGTTTCTCACAAGACTCCTTGCTCTTGAAAACCCTTTCTTAGATGATTCCCAAGACTCCTTGCTCTTGAAAATCCTTTCTTTCTTCACTTCTCTTTAGGTTATCCCCAAAAAATGTGTTTGGGGGGTCCTAGTAAATGCAACAGCGTCGGGTTCTTTCTTAAGCGATCCCATTCTTGTTCAAGCGAGAAAATCCAGCCTATTTTAAAAACTCAGATCTGACGCTCTCGCTCAAGCGAGAATCTTACAGCCTTGACAAGTTCCAAGTTGCCATTTCTCGCTCAGGCGAGACAACTCTCGCTCAGGCGAGACCACTCTCGCTCAAGCGAGACAACTCTCGCTCAGGCGAGACCACTCTCGCTCAAGTGAGACAATTCTCGCTTAGGCGAGAATCCTTCAGTATAGCCCATGATTTCACCTTCTCAGGTGAGTCTCTCTCGCTCAAGCGAGACTACCAAGACTGATACTATAATTTTAATGATTTAAAATCTAGGGTGTCACAATCCTCCCCCTCTTATAAGAATTTTCGTCCCCGAAAATTAAACATACCTCGATTCGAACAAATGGCACTCGTGACTTCAACACTCTCCGAGTATCTCATGTTCATTGTAATGGCTTCGTGACTTCAACACTCTACCAATCCCGGTAGTCGGGACTACTCTCATGAAAACATGATCTCTCTCCTTAAACTCAAGAGGTTTCCGCCTCTTATCGTAATAGCTTTTCTGCCGACTCTGTGCTATTCTCATATTCTCCCGGATCTTCTTGATCTTTTCCGTCGTCTCTCGGACCAACTCAAGTCCCAATACTATGTTCTCCCCAGTCTCAAACCAACTCACCGGATTTCGACACTTCCTACAGTACAATGCCTCATAGGGTGCCATCCCAATACTCAAATGGAAGCTATTGTTGTAGGTAAATTCTATCAAAGGCAACATGCTATCCCAACCTCCCGGTTGTTCCAAATCACAAGCCCTCAAAAGATCCTCCAATGACTGTATAGTTCTTTCTGACTGACCATCCGTTTGGGGGTGATAGGCTGAACTCAATTTCTACTTAGTTCCCAATGCGGACTGCAAGCTAGTCCCAAAGTTTGAAGTGAAACTGGGATCCCTATCCGACACAATGCTCGACGGTATTCCATGCAACCGAACAATCTCCTTGATATACAACTCAACCAATCGTTCTAGGGAGTATCTCATGTTCATCGGCAAGAAATGAGCAGACTTAGTCAACCGGTCCACTATTACCCATATCGAGTCGTACCCTCTTTGAGTCTTCGGAAAATCCGATACAAAATCCATGGAGATGTTATCTCATTTCGAAACGGGAATCTCTAGTGACTGTAATTCTCCCGATGGACGCTGATGCTCAATCTTGGCTTTCTGACAGACAAGACAACTCGAGACATACAAAGCCACGTCCTTTTTCAACCCAGACCACCAAAACAACTTTTTTAGATCTTGGTACATCTTTGTAGTACCAGGTTGAAAACTCATCTTACTCTTGTGTGACTCCTCTAGGATACTCTTTCTCAACTCCACATCACGAGGCACACACACCCTCCCTTTGTAACACAACATTCCACTAGAATCTGATGCAAAATCGGTTTCCTTACCACTCAGCATCAACTCTCGCTTAATCATTAGCTCACTATCCTCAACTTGCATTACTAGGATTTGATCAAACAATTCATTTGTCACCTTATGTAAGGACCCGATTTTCGAAATCCAAGAATTCTTTTTTTTTTTAAAACCTTCTTCATGAAAGCAAATTGATTACCTTTAAAAATACATTACTCGAACGATTTAGAAAACCTGATTGAATATATATAAGTTAAAGTCATCTTTTAGGTGCGGAAACAATCAATCGTTCACTTCGTTAAAAACATGTCATTGCACTTCCTTTTAATTGCACCATTTAGATACAATGATCCATTCTCAATAATACTTCCATTTTTACATTCTCTAATATCCTAACTATATATTTAGGAGATAGTCATTCATACATAAATCCCATTTAACATACTCTTCGTATTACATACATTATTCAATTACAACATTGAGAACATAACGCAACTACTCAAACAGGTACTCTCCTCTGCAAGCATCCGATGCACTACCACCACGCCCTAAACTCAAATACATAATAAATACAAGGAAAGACAGAGGGAGTAATAACCAACTATGGCGACTGTAGCGTGAATTTACATAGAGTAATAACATTAAACTATTAAAACCACACACATCTATCATCAATCAAGATAAGCATATTTATTCATCACATATTATCTATATTCACCCTATAGTACACATACATCCCATAATATATATGTGCTATAGTGTGCATATTTCTCACATCTAAACATACTCATTTTCTCCTCATTCATATTCATCCTATAGAATATACATCCCATGATATATATTCTATAGCATGCATATTTATTTCATTTCAAACATGCTCATTCCTCATCGTCCATATTCACCTTATAGTATATATATCCCATAATATATATGCTATAGCAGGCATATTACTTTCAACAGAACATACTCACTTTCCCATTAGTCGTATACACCCTTAATCGTATTCACCGAGTTCTCCCATAAGATAATCCCATACCACGTCGGGCAGGCCGAGTTCATTCCCCATACCACATCGGGCAGGTCGAGTTCATTCCCCATACCACATCGGTTAGGTCGAGTTCATTCCCCATACCACATCGGGTAGGTCGAGTTCATTCCCCATACCACATCGGGTAGGTCGAGTTTATTCCGCATACCACATCGGGTTGGTCGAGTTCATTCCCCATACCACATCGGGCAGGTCGAGTTCATTCCCCATACCACATCGTGCAGGTCGAGTTTATTCCCCATACCACATCGGGCATGTCGAGATTATTCCCCATACCACATCGCGCAGGTCGAGTTTCCACATTATATTCACATCCATGTCATACACAATCAACACAAGGCATCTCATTATTTTATCACCATAAAATAACACACAACACCTTCATTGTCACAATCATACCCTTATCCATTTTAACACCTTACAAGCTCATCACACACTCATCATTACAAGCACACCCATATAGGTTTATAACAATCAACCACTCATAACATACTCATTTAGATAAAGATACTCATGCCCATTTTAACACATTAACAGCTCATCACACATTCAATGTTACAAACACACCCATTTTTATAACAATCAACCACTCACAACATACTCATTTATATTTCCATAAATAACTCACACACCATCATTATCACACAACATAACCATTATCACGAACAAACCACACATAACATATCATTCATCATATACATACTAACGTTAGAACCATCTTTAATGATGGTATATTACCATAAAGGAGCATATTGCGTTTTTCTTTGATAAACGGTTTTCCCCCACACATATATCTCCATTTTTATGGCTAATACATCCTCATGTAAAATAAAGACTCTCACATGGACCATGAACTCCCAAGAGAGTTTCTATCCGTTAATATGCTCTGATTCTTGAGGGAAATCGGAGATGATGACTCTAATGAAATACTCTAAGACCACAATGGTCTTCTCCCTCACCTTAGATTGCGTAAGCTCCGTTGCTCCGCAAAAGAGCCACACCCCCCTCCATCTTCTCCAAATATCCATTGTTCCATTTTTCACCTCCAAGATTTCCCAAATGTGCCACCAAGAAGTAATAGGAAGAGGTTTTGATGAGTTTAGATGTTTAGTGGAAAGGAGAATGGTTCATTTGGGTGGAGCCGCCGTTGGGAGAGAAAGGAGAGAAAAGAAAATGAGGATTAGGGTTTTTGAAACCCCTCTTTTACTTTTATAGCTGCGCAGCCTCGTCCAGGCGAGAATGGCTCGCTTGGGCGAGAATTTCGTGATTTTTCAGCTTTTCAACTCTGACGCTCTCGCTCGGGTGCAGATTTCTCACTCGGGCGAGAATTAGGCAGTATGCTAAGGCTCCTCTCTAGCCTGGGCGAAAATTCTAGCTCAAGCTAGAATTTGACAACTTTTCCAGATTTCACTCTCACTCAAGCGACCACTTCCTTGCTTAATCGAGGTCTCCGGAAAACTCATATTCGAACACCGACCCTCTCACTTGGACGAGGTCCTCTCGCTTAAACGAGAATTGTCCAATATACACTCCAACACTCTAAGTTTTCTAATCATTCCGAAAACGAAAATTGCGGTGTTACAATCCTTCCCCCCTAAAAAGAAATTTCGTCCCCGAAATTTTATTAGGTTACTCTCAGGAAGACACTAACCTCGCCTAGACTATAAGCACAAGATAAACTCGACCAAGCTTAGGTCCAATCCTCTAACCCATTACGATTACTTAGGTTACAACCAAGGCACATATCACAAGACCGTGACATCATATAGTCAGATTATGGACTAAACCTCAAGAGTCCAAGTACCAAAGTCAAACATTAAGACAACTAAGAGAAAATTATCACAACCGAATTAAAAATCCTCTAGTATTTTCTCCACCACAATAGATCTCCCTGATCTATCAATACAACAATCGTTCAGAACGATCAACCTAAACGGTCGGAATCACAACAACACTTGTGAAACCAATTCGAAGTGGGACTCCATACCCATCAGTTACCAAGATGTACTAGCTCACACCCAAAATGCAATAGCTAGATTGATATTCACTCGATGAAAACAACGTCATTTCATTTCACACGTGCAAATAACCACGATTTACTGAAAAATCTCCACTACATTTCAATTTATACTTGCTACAATCACAGAAACATGATATTCATCCAAGTAGCATTTAGACAAACAAGATTCTTGGAGTCTTTCACATACCAATTAAAATCACCAAGTCAATACCCAATTCAATCCAACATTTTCTATTTCAAATGAATGCGGTAGAATAAGATTTGCTAGCTCATAGTCTCAACTAAGCCTATACAGTCGTAGACCCACTCAAATCATATGCTTGGCCGAATAGTATTCTTCTTTCAAAAATGATTTTCGAAAATAGATTTGATGTAAGTTACATGGCAATCATCTTGGGGAAGCAAGGGTTTTCATAATCATTTCAAAATAACTTAAAACCCTTTTCCTCATGCGACCCTGAATGTTCAAATCACAATTTTCAAAAAGCTAGTTAGTTCTGGAGTGACATTGTATTCAGGACATGTGAGTCCTCACCGTCCATGTAGCAAGACTTACTATGCCATAATACTTCAATTATGCATAACAATCACTGACTCACATGCAACAAAATAAGTTTTCGAGGTTCAACATCCAAACACATGAGTTTTATAAAGATACCCAAAATACAATGATGGACATGCATTTCGCACTCAAGTCTATATCATATTTAAAATTACACGGACATAAAATTTTTTTTTTTTTGGCAAAATTTTAACAACATCGTATTCGTCCAAAATACAGTTACTAAAATTTTGGGATCTTTAACATGGAACCGAATTAATGCATCAGCCACATGTTATACTTCACTCCACATGATCTTTCCAAAATACATTAAACCGAAGACTCATCAAGCACTCAACCTTTACAAAGATCAATTATCTCACTAAAACTTAAACCACACAACATTCAGGTACATTATCAACGCCCAGAAATATGCACTTGTAAGAAATCACTATAACACATGCATCTATGATTTATACGTCACAGAACAATTACCGGATATTAAAATTAATCTCAAGGAGATATTTCACCCTATAGTATATACATCCCATAATATATATACTATTGCATGAAATATTCACTCTTTCCAAAGTATTTATTTTTGGCCACATCCGACCCGTTTAAATCCCAAAGATAATCCACTACCTCTTCGGGTAGGCAATACAACGATGATCCACTACCACTCCGGGTAGGCAATTCAACAATGATCCACTACCACTCCGGGTACGCAATTTAACAATGATCCACTACCACTCCGGGTAGGCAATTTAACAATGGTACACTACCACTCCGGGTAGGAAACTCAACAATGATCCACATTGGAACAAGGTTAGTAAACCATTTTGAAATTTATTTTCCTTGCTGCATAACTTGAGCCAAAGTGTCGCTACATAACCGGAGCCTACGGTATCACATCTTTAACCCGAGCCAGGGTGTCGCTACATAACCGGAGCCTACGGTATCGCATCTTTAACCCAAGCCAGGGTGTCGCTACATGACTGGAGCCCACAGTGTCGCCACATAAACTCGGGCCGGAGTGTTTCCACATAAACTCGGGCCGAAGTTGGTGGTAACCTGACCGAAGGTCAATTTTTGAGAACACCACCGCTCCCCTCAACTGATCCATCAAGTCATCAATCCTAGGCAACAAATACTTATTCTTGATAGTTACTTTGTTCAACTGTCTGTAATCAGTGCACAACCTCATACTCCCATCTTTCTTCTTGACCAACAAGACAGGTGCACCACACCGTGACACACTAGGACGAATAAATTTCTTTGCCAACAAGTCCTCAACCTTCTTTTTCAATTCAATAAGTTTTAACAGTGCCATCCTATAAGGAGCTATAGAGTGGGTCCCGTTCCAGGTACCAAATCAATAGAGAATTCAACTTCCCTCACTAGAGGGAATTCCAGAATATCACAAGGAAATACCTCAGGAAATTCACGAACTATCGGAATATCCTCAACTCCGGGTTTCTCAATATCCTTCAGGGATGACAACAACATAAACACGGCTCCTCCCTCCTAACAGGAAGTCCTGACTTCCTTAGCTGACAACGGCTTCATATAACTAGCCTCATCAGAAATCTCATCCAGATCTCCGAACACAACGGTCTTATCAGCACAATTAAGCACCACATGATTTTCCGACAATCAGTCCATCCCCAGAATTAGATCTAACTGGGATAGTGGTAAGCAGATTAAATCCACGGTAAATGTCCTACCGTTTACCACTACCGGACATCGAGACACAACCGCCGACACCACCACAGGCACATTAGTTGGGGTGGATACGACCAAGTCGAAAGGCAACGACTCAGTTTGCAATTCCAGTCTATCCATGCATTCAATAGATACAAAGGAGTGTGTTGCTCCCAATCAAACAACACTAAAAGCGAAATACCTCCCACCGTGCAATTACCTTTTATCAGGCCATCCACATACGATGCCTCTGCACCATTCATGGTAAACACTCTGCCAATGGATCGTGGTCGTTCAGCCCTCACCACATTCACACTCCGTTGTAACTTAGGACAATATCTCCTGATATGCCCAGCCTCCTTGCAGTGAAAGCAACTAAGTGTCGTTCCGGGGCATAAGTCACCGACATGACTTCGGCCACATTTGCCGCACAAGGATGGAGAGTTCAACTGTGACCCTCCGGCATTGACATGAGTCCTCGGCCCATGTGAAGTATACCCCGACTACCTGTTGGTGGAGAGTAAGGCTTCCTTTCCTCTTGTAACACCTTCCCCTTTCCTTTTCTGTGTGAAAAGTTTCGTTGAGGCCCAAAGTTCTTGGGAGGAATCACTTTATGTGCCGCCGCTTCATCGGCAGCTAAGTCATCCTCATACATCCTACACTTGTTCACCAAGGTAGGAAAATCAGCAATCTCTTGGTGCCCAAACATGTTTTTCAACTTGGGCTTCAAACCTGATTCAAACTTGGAACACTTAGACCTTCCGTCCACCTCCAATTCGGAGTAAGGACAAAATTGGGCCAATTCTTCAAACTAGGTCGCTTAATCTCCCACCGACATGTTTCCCTGTTCCAACCTCAAAAACTCCATTTCCTTCTTCCTCTTCAGATCAACATGGAAGTATTTATAAAGGAATTTTGCCTTGAATGTACCCCAGGAAATCAATTGTACCTCCGCCTCCATTTGGCGTCGAGTAAATTCCCACCAGTTCTCGGCATCCGTCACTAGCATATAAGTGGCATATGTCAACTTCTAGGCCTCCGAACAGTTCATGGCTCTGAAGATCCGCTCCACTCCTTGGATCCACTTAATGACAGCATCAGGAGTGAATCCCCCGTGGAACTGACTGGGGTTCCTCCTGCAGAACTCATCTAAACCTCGATATTCTGCCGGTTCAGGTGGAACTAGAGGTTGTGAACTCGGACTTGGTGCCTGATTATGGTTCAGGTTATGCAAGTTTTCATTGACTTGTTGCAATGCCGCAACCATTTGATCCAACAAATCGTTCGGAACATTCTGACTCGCTCCTCTTCCTCTTCCTCTTCCTGCCATGGGTACCTATACTCACTCAATTATCAGTGATCGAATTTTGCCTAAACAAGGATCACATAACCACTTAGCAATTTGCACCTCTCATACAATTTAAACACATAAATGTCATGAAGAAGCATGCAAGGCCATATCCTAGGCCGCATGATTAACTATGCTCTGATACCATATTGTAAGGACCCAAATTCTACCCTTGAATTTTTTTCCTTATTTTATTCATTCTTTAAGCATTTCCTTATGACTTTTAAATGTAAATGTCAATAACTTATGTTAAATCCCACTTTCCTGCTCGTACCCATTTCATAAGTCCAAAAACAACATACACATTCCCCTAGCAGAAAATCATAATTCATTCATGCATCCTGGTAACTACCGCATACAATTAGCTATGGGATTCCAAAATACCCATAGCTACGAATATCCAGAGTTACAAATATTCATGTTCAAAATACAATCATTTATATTACAAAATAATCCAAAATCTAAAAGCCTCTAAGTTCCTAATTAAGGCATCCTCAAATATTCCACCTACTTGCAATGGGATTAACATTAACAATTCACAGAAAACACAAAGGAGTAAGTCGTTAACTCTGTAACACCCTAAATTTAAGTCTTTAAAATTATAGTATAAGTCTTGGGATTCTCGCTTGAGCGAGCGATTCTCGCGTGGGCGAGAAAGGCTCACCTGGGAGGGTGAAATCCTGGGCTATACTGGAGGATTCTCCCTTGAGCGAGAGTGGCTCACTTGAGCGAGGATGGCTCAACTGGGAGGGTGAAATCCTGGGCTATGCTGGAGGATTCTCACTTGAGCGAGAGTGTCTCGCCTGGGCGAGAGGGTCAGATCTGAATTTTTAAAATGAGCGGGATTTTCTCGCTTGAGCGAGAATGAGCTCGCTTAAGCGAGGACCCGACGCTGTTACATTAAATAGGGAACCCAAAACACATTTATGAGGGTTAACCTAGAGATAAGTGAGAGAAGAGGGCTTTTTCAAGAGCAAGAAGGCTTGTGAGTCATTTAGAAGCTTGAGAAGAGGTAAAGCTCTTGATTCTAACTCTCTCCTCCCCTTTGAAACTTATTTTGGGTATGTTGGATCTCTTCTCAAAATGAGAGAAACCATGGAAACTCATCCTTTTGAGTTATGGTTCGTTTTATGTTGTTTTTATCTTGTAATTTCCTGGTTTAGAGTTAGTATTTCAAGAATGGAAAGGGTTTGGGGGTTGATTGATGAAAACCCCGAAACCCTAAAGTGAAAATGGGGTTAAAGAGGAAAAAGAGTAAAATGCCAAAGGTAGAAGATGACTAAGCATTCTAATGTTGAACTATGAGATGAATATTATGTTTTAGATGTTTGTAAACTTATGATGAAAGTAGTTTATAAACATTGAAAATATGTTAAATATCTTGTATGGTTAAATAATGCAATATGAGTTATTTATGTGATATTGGAATAAATGACTAACATTGTGCTATATGGTGGGAATGAGGAAAGATCCTAAAGTTGGAGGAGGTGTCAGCGGAACTTGCGAAGTTTCCAAGAACCAAACCCAACACTCACCAAGGTAAGGAGGAGTCTTTAAATAACATATTGAAATGGATAATATGTGGATTTTCTGATTTTGTATAATGATAAAGTGATGGATCGCTTAGTAATTGTAAACATATATGGGTATGTTTATAATAATGGGATGCGTGAATTTACTGTTTACAGACTGATGATGTATCAATAAAAAGAAAATATGTTTTTAGCCGACCATAATTGGTTAGCGACTTTGGCCAAGTTATGTAGCGATACTTTGGCTCAAGTTATGTAGACTTTGGCTCAAGTTACGTAGCGATACTTTGGCTCAAGTTATGTAGCGATACTTTGGCTCAAGTTATGTAGCGATACTTTGGCTCAAGTTATGTAGCGATACTTTGGCTCAAGTTATGTAGCGATACTTTGGCTCAAGTTATGTAGCAACGCTTTGGCTCAAGTTATGTAGCGACGCTTTGGCTCAAGCTATGTAGCAAAACTTTGGCTCAAGTAATGTAGCACAAAATGAATTTATAAAACAAATGGTTTACTAACTCCTTTAAAATGTGGATTATCTTATAATGGTATTTATTATTTTGATGACTTACTCCTTTGTATATTGTGTGTATTTTCCATTGATAATCCCTTGGCAGGTAAACAGGGTAGTTGAGGATGCTTGGTTCGAGGCTTTAGGAGCTTAGTACTTGGATCCTCTATTTTGCTTTTTGTCTCGTAAATTGTTATTTGGATGATTCTATTCGTAACCATTTAACTCACTAAATTTTGTGTAATGCTGGATATTAGTAACTATGGGAGTTTTGGAAACCCATAGTTAAACATATGCGGTAATTACCGATGAAAGTTATATATGAATTATGTTTTCCACAACGTGAGATGTATGTTAACATAATATATTAAAAAGGTAGTTTTACGAAGTGATTATGTGGGAATTAGAGTAAGATGTTGAATGTAGGTATAAAAGGATTAAAATAATGGAAAAAATTTCAAGGGTAGAATTTGGGTCCTTACAATATGGTATCAGAACATAGTTAATCCTGTGGCCTAGGGTATGGCCTTACATGCTTTTTTGTGATCTGTATGTACTTGAACTGCTTAGTTGGCACTAACTGTTGTGTGCTTATGTGAAACTTACATTATTAGAAAAGTGTTTACTGACTAGTACTTGAGTATAGGTACCTATGGCATGAAGGGGAAGAGGAGCGAGTCAGAATGTTCCGAACGATCTGTTGGCACAGATGGTGGTGGCATTGCAACAGGTTAACGAGTTAAATATACTTAAAATCGTTTTCATCGTTTATACTTTTTGAAAACCAAGCTACATAACTTGAGCCAAAGTTTGCTACATCGCTTGAGCCAAAGCTTGCTACATCGCTTGAGCCAAAGCTTGCTACATCGCTTGAGCCAAAGCTTGCTACATCACTTGAACCAAAGCTTGCTACATCACTTGAGCCAAAGCTTGCGACATCGCTTGAGCCAAAGCTTGCTACATCGCTTGAGACTAAGCTTGCTACATTGCTTGAGCCAAAGCTTACTACATTACTTGAGCCAAAGTCGCTAACCAATCATGGTCGGCTAAAACAAGTTTTCTTTTCATTGATACACCATCAATTTCAAAAACAGTAAATCCACGCAACCATTATTATAAACATACCCATATATGTATATAATAACTAAATGGTTCACAACTTGATCATTAACCACAATCAGAAAATCCACGCATTTTCTATTACAATTTACAAGTTAAAGACTTATCCTTACCTCGGTGAGTGTTGGGTTTGGTTCTTGGTAACTTCACAAGTTCCACCGACACCACCTTCAACTTTAGGATCTTTCCTCATTCCCACCATGTAACACAATGTTAGTCATTTATTCCATATAACACATAAAAAACTCATATTGCATCTTTAACCATACAAGAGATTTAACACATTTTCAATGTTTCTAAACTACTTTCATTATAAGTTTAAAAACACCTAAAACATACATAT
Organism: Lupinus albus; assembly: GCA_009771035.1. Lineage (NCBI taxonomy): Eukaryota > Viridiplantae > Streptophyta > Magnoliopsida > Fabales > Fabaceae > Lupinus > Lupinus albus. The sequence continues at coordinate 7,415,092 of CM020011.1, forward strand.
TCATCTCATATTTCGACATTAAAGTGCATACTCATCCTCTACATCTAAAATTTTATCCATTCCCCTCTTTAACCACATTTTCATTTTAGGGTTTTGGGGTTTTCATGAATCAACCCACAAATCCTTTCCATTCTTGAAATATCAACTCTAAACCAAGAGTTTACAAGAGAAAAATAACATAAAACGAACCATAACTCAAAGGAATGAGTTTCCGTGGTTTCTCACACTTTGATAAGAGATCCACCATACCCAAAAATGAGTTTCAAAGGGAAGAAGAGAGTTACAATCAAGAGTTTTACCTATTCTCAAGCTCTTAGATGATTCCCAAGACTCCTTGGTCTTGAAAACCCTTTCTTTCTTCACTTCTCTTTAGGTTATCCCCCAAAAATGTGTTTGGGGTTTCCTAGTAAATGAAACAGCGTTGGGGTTCTCGCTTAAGCGAGCCCATTCTCGCTCAAGCGAGAAAATACCGCCTATTTTAAAAACTCAGATCTGACCCTCTCGCTCAAGCGAGAATCTCACAGCCTCGACAGGTTCCAAGTTGCCATTTCTCGCCCAGGCGAGACAAATCTCGCCCAGGCGAGACAAATCTCGCCCAGGCGAGACAAATCTCGCCCAGGCGAGACAACTCTCGCTCAGGCGAGACCACTCTCGCTCAAGCGAGACATCTCTCGCTCAGGCGAGACCACTCTCGCTCAGGCGAGAATCCTTTAGTATAGCCCAAGATTTCACCCTCTCATGTGAGTCTCTCTCGCCCAGGTGACACTTTCTCGCTCAAGCTAGACTCCTAGGACTGATTCTATAATTTTAATGATTTAAAATCTAGGGTGTCACACAATGCAAGAATCAAGAAATTACTTAACGAGATATCACAAGCATATAAAGGAACACAAGATGAGAAGTGAACACAACCCAAAAAAGGAAGAGTTATGAGGTTCTGTACATCTTAGAGAAGAGACCTATATAGAAAAGAAGAGAATACACATCAAGATCGATTTCTAGAACTAAAGGATTTACCTGTTCTCAAGCTTCTCTTTTACCTCTACGAGCTCTAGAGGAATGGGGACCGTTTCTCTTATTTTTATTTTGTTCTTATCCCCCTATACTCATTTGGGGTTTCCATTTAGGTTTCAGATCCTCGGTTTCTCGCTCCTGCGAGATTGGAGTCTCTTGGGCGACAAACCCACTAAAAATTCACGTTGAAATCCTAATGTAGTGGCTCGAGCGAGAGCCTCTAGTTCGAGCTAGAGACACATTATGGCTCGAGCAAGAGCCTCTCGCTCTGGCGAGAGACAAACATACAATTTGAACACATGTCGCTTGAGCGATCCATCCCTCGCTCAAGCGAGTATCACGATGAAAATTTTCAATAAAAAACTCAGAACCCTCGCTTGGGCGATATCCTCTCGCTCATGCGACAATTTCACAGAAAATAGGCAATATTTCTAAGTTACTAGCTTATTTTGATGAAGGAAAATTGTGTTGTTACATATTTCCTCGATGTCTCAGGTTAGCCTAAATGAAAGCGAAAGTTTGCGGACCGCGGATAGTCAGGTGGTACTTGAAAAGGCATTAGGTCTGCGTCCGTACCCTAGCCGTATCCGTGGTGCTGGATTTAGGGTTAGGGAACATACAATAAAACCCCCTGAAAAGCGTGCAACAAAAGTTGATGTAGCTGACTTGTAGGACAAATACGATGAACTCTCTCACTGATTCCTTAAAATGTAATGTTTGATGAGAAGTAAATTTGTTGACGAGCATCAAGCTTCTACCATGAATGAAAGTTTCACGCATCCAAGACACTACATTCCCATTCCTGAGGTAATTTAATAAACTAATTTTAAGCTATTTATTTTAACTATCATTTGTTTTCACTATTGCTAAACAAATTAATTATATGTTTTAACTATCATCTAGAGAATAATCAATAATTGCAGACTCTTTCTGGATATCCCATGTACTCGAGCATTGGGAATTGGCACGATGTACAACACACGGGATGACATGCTACATAATGCACAAAACCCCTCCAATCATTTGAGGGTCTCAATTGATATTTCAATTGAAGATGATGCATTGCTGTCAATTCCTCTTGATCAGGATACCATCACAATTGGAGGGGCTATAGGCACTTTTGTGGCTTGGCCAATACATCTTATTGATGTAGTTTGTACTATGGTATGGTTTTCATCTTATGTTAATTCATTAATATACATATTTTGATCTTTAATTGATAACCCATGTATTGAATATTTCAGGGAAAGGTGACTGCTGACCATAGTGTAACATCCCCTCATAGAGTAGAACATGTGCATCTAAAAAGGCTAAAGTGGTGTAGTCTAAGCCACAGTCTAAATCAAATGTAGAATCGTCAGGGGAGGTGGCCTCCAAGAAAACCAACTTTTGTGCAAAACTCATGAAGTATGTAGAGAAGTTACCTGCCGATTTTATGATTATGATATCAATTCCCATACCCATCTACGGGTTTTTCACCGATGAATACATTGGTATAAGTGATGTGAAGGATGTATAAGATTGTGATTGGATCGATGCATATGTTATATATCTGTGTATATAAGGTAAAATATATTTTATTAACTTCTCATTTTCACATTTAATCATTAATTGGTGTATTATAATTAACTAACGTTTGTGTTATATGTTAGGTACTTGTATAACAACCTTATTTCCAAAATTCAAAAGAAGCTAATGCTCTTGTCCCCACATTCTACCACATTGTTTACGCTTACCAATGACAAAAGGAAGAAAGAGCAGGCAGAATATGTTGTAGACATTCTTAATAAACATATAGAGGATGTTTACTTATTCCTTGCACCTCTTAACATCGGGTAAGCATCATTTTTAATTGTTTTTAACTATGTTTTTGCTTAACATTCCCTAACCATATGCATATATTTTATTTTTCTTAGGCAACATTGGGTTTTGGTTGTAATTAATCGGATCAGTCAACAATTGTTCTATTTCAATTCACTGAAACACATCGATCAGAACAAGTACACCACTATGAAAGAAATGTTTACTATGTATGTGGACTACTCATTTAAACTTTTTGAAGTTTGGGTACACTTTCATTGTCACTTTCATTTAAACATTATTTTCTATTGTTTAGGGCATTGAATATATAAAGCCCGAAATATTTGTACTAAATCTGCATCACCCATCATCTGGACTCATGTTAAGGTATTGGCACTACTCATCAAACAATTATATGTATTCATAATTCAATTATGCATGCATGGTTATACTTATATTTACCTGATTTTATTTGTAGACCCCTTGTCAAAACAATGACAAAGATTGCGGCTATTATATGATAAACTTCAAGAAGGAGGTCATTATGAATGGCACAACTGAAGTCCAATTTAATGTAGATACATATACAGATGAACAAATCAACTAGATTAGGGATAATTGGTCAAAATTTGTACATTCTTTTAAAATTGTGTAATGGCTCAATTTGTAATATACAATGTGTAATGATTCTGTTAAATATAAATAATAGTTTTAGTTGAAGCTTGTGTTTTTGAAGAAATCATATAAAACAACGCAACTTTCGAATATGTACTATTGAAGTGAAACTGGGATATATACAATAGTGATTATTATAAATTGCGCTGTTGAATAGAACATATACAACATCGCAATTTATAACATACGCTGTTGTATATGGTCTATTCCACAACACAATTTATACATGCGCTCTGGAATATAATGTTATAGTACCGATCAATTAGAGTATAACACCTAGAGGGGGGTGAATAGGTGTGCGCGGTCAGTATGTCCACTTTTCGCAAATAAGCAATGAGAATCACAGATAAGAAGAAACAATCGATTAACAACAAAAATAATCGATTAACACAAACAGAGTTGATCGATTAACACAAAGCTATAATCGATTAAAATAGAGAAGAAAACCCAAAAACCAATTTGGTAAAAACATGCTTCTTGGATCACAAGCAATGCAAGAATCAGACAATTACTTAACAAGATATCACAAGCATATAAAGAATATCTATCAATATATCAAAGACACAATCTTGATCAATATAGATGCAATCTTTTAAAGCAATATGGAAGAAACTAAATTTGCTTGAAATGTAAAGAGTTAGGGGAAAGATAAAGAAGATCAAGAATTTAATCCTAATTCGTTCGCCTGTCCACTGAGAAACTACATCCAGGCCTCCCCTTTTGATCTTGGGAGATTTGCTTCACTATAATCGAAAGAGTCATTCTTTACAAACACGCTTCAAACTTAGAGCCTTTCCTACTTGCTAAACGAGTACTATTTCGCCAAGACTTGACAATTTCCCTCCATTCACAACGGCTGCCAATCTTGCTACTTAACGCGCTAACAAGATGCCCTAGCGAAGACTATATCTAACCGTAGCCAGCCGATATTACAACCTTTGATCTCTACAGGAAAAAGTCTTTAGCTTTTACAAGCCAGCTACAACCCAAATGATAAAGAACTCACAGAAACTCACAAGGGTATGAGAAATCAATATGGATTGAAAAAGGTTATGCACAAAAGATGCACATGTAAGAAAACTCTTCTTTGAACAAATATCAAGAACCTTTTGTGAAGAAGATCTTGCTCCTCACCTTGGCACGGTTTTGATGAAGACACCAATGTCACAAAAAGAAGAAAGGAAAAAGACCTATCAAGATTGAAGAAGACAAAGCTTCAACAATTAGAGTATAAGTCTTTTAGGTACTTCTATCCTAAAACTCCTTCATTACCTTAGTTAATAATGCTAAAAAATGTTTGCAAGAAATTCAGAAAATTCTTAATGTGAATAAAAATAATTTTCAAAAATAACAAGTAATGGGTTACCATACTTGAATAACAAGTTACATGAGTGAGAAAAGAGTTATCAATCCTCCAACAGCTATAAGTAATCCATTATTGTCTTTGAAGTAACAAATTACCATTTTTAAGAAAACAGGGTAATCAATTACTCAAAGAGCTGTAATCGATTACACAAAGGATATTTCACAAACTTGTTGAACAGGAACTTTGAGTAATCGATTACTCAATTACAGTAATCGATTACACTGTGTCAAATTCGAAATAGCTGTTAACAGCATGTTTGGGTAATCGATTACCCACTTGCGGTAATCGATTACTGAGAGGTGTTGTATTAGTTTTCAGATTTCAAAGTGAAAAAGTTTCACTCCAAAATGATTTGGTTCATTCCAAACGAAACCTACACTTCTCTAGAGGTGTTATGGTTAATTGGAAAGCCTATATAAAGGCATCGAAACACTCTTAACACACACACAACTCAGATTACTACCTCTCATTGAAACTCTCATAAAGCTCTCCCACTTTCTGAATTTTATGCACTTTTAAGCAATATACTCTCAAACTTTCTAAGTTAATTCAGAGTTGCTTCTAAGTGTATTTCATACATTTCAAAGTAAAAGAGCATTATTATCTATCACATAAAGAGTTTTTTTTTGGATTGCAAGTTTAGAATTGTCATATACACTTGTAAAGGCAATCCAACCATATTGTATATTCTTCACTTTTGCTATGTACACTTTCTTTCACAAGTGTGTGAAGAGAAAGGGGTTGAGTGATTTGGAATAGTGTTTTCCAAGCGTGTTACTTGGAATAGGGTTTTCCAAGGGTTTTAAGTATAAGTGAGTCTGTAAGGTACAAGGAGATCTAGCGGTGAGAAATTTGTAATTGCAACTCATTATATTTAATAAAGGAATCTCTTGCGCGTCAAGAGTACTAGACGTAGCCTTCGGTGGACAAGAAGGTGAACCAATATAAAAAACTTGTGTAATTTCTTCTCCTTATCTTTCTACTTTCAAAGTCATTAATTTTCTGCATACTTTTTCCACTGCACTTAAACTTTGATATTGCATAAAAAATTGGCCATACTTATTGCAACAACTAATTCACCCCCCCCCCTTCTTAGTTGCATTCTCATTCTTACAATTGGCACCAGAGCTATTTTTGAGTAAGTTACTCTCAAAATCTGATCCTACACCAAGATTTCCTCAATATCATTCTTAGGAGAAGGCTCCAACATAAACAGACCTCCAAGTTTTGTTGGAGAATGCTACGACTTCTGGAAGATCAGAATGAGGAATTTCATAGAGTGACAAGACTTGGACATATGGAATACGGTCGAGGAAGGACCATATGAACCCTTCACCATAGTCAATAGCACTAGGAAAGTAATGCCCAAATCTTCATGGAATGATGAAGATAAAAAGAAGGTGCAACACGATCTCAAAGCGAAAAACATCCTCATTTCATCACTTGGCAATGATGAACTTTTCAAAATATCAAATTGCAAATCGGCCAAAGAAATATGGGATCCCCTAGAGATTATGCATGAAGGAACCGAGGAAGATAAAAGGTCAATGCTCAACAATACTAGTTCTACATCTGTACCAGAAAATGACGAACAAGTTCATCTCTCGCTATTGGTATCTCATCATTCTGATGATGAAGAGATAAGTGAAACTTAACCTTTTTATTCTTCCGAATTAAAAATTGCATTTAATGAATTGCATGATGAATATGTCAAACTTAGAAAATCATTTCTAAAACAGAAAACTGAATTAGATATATTTAGAAATAAATCATCATCATCCTCTTCATGTAAAAAATGTACTACTCTTGAAAATAAAGTTTCAAGATTAAGTTTTGAACTTAATGATTCAAACAAGAGTAGCAAACATATAGAAAAGATAATAAAGGATCAGAGACATATTAAAGACCGAAGAGGTCTAGGCTATTCTGAAAGCCAAGCTTCTGAGAAGCAAAATGTCTCAACGAAAATAATCTTTCAAAAATAATGTATCGATGCATTTGATCATAGTAAAGATAAAGCTAGGATACATAAGCATCAAATCATATGTTCTTATTGTACAAATCATGGGCACAACCGATGTTGAGAGCAAGAACTCGTGAAAATCATCTAGGAGCTTGAGAAGAGGTAAATCTCTTGATTCTAACTCTTTCTCCCTCTCAAACTCGTTTTTGGGTGTATGGATCTCTTCTCAAAGTATGAGAGACCATGGAAACTCTTCCTTTAGAGTTATGGTTCGTTTTATGTTGTTTTCTCTTGTAAACTCTTGGTTTAGAGTTGGTATTTAATGAATGGAAAGGTTTTGTGGGTTTATTCATGAAAACCCCAAAACCCCCAAAATGTGAATATGAGTAAAAAGGGAAATAGGTGAAATGTTAAATGTGGAAGATGAGTTTATGATCAATGTTGATATATGAGATGAATATGTATGTTTTAGATGTTTGGAAACCTTGAAAATATTTGAATATCTTGTATGTTTGACGATATAATACGAGTCGTTTATGTGTTATTTTGAATAAATGATTGACATTGTTGTTATTGGTGGGAATGAGGAAAGATCCTAAGGTTGGAGGAAATCGCGGAGGAAATTCGTAAAGTTACTCGAAACCGACTCCAAAGCTCACCAAGGTAAGGGATAAGTGCTTCCATTTTTTATGAGCTAATGTGAATAAGGTAAGTGTAATAGGTAATATGTTTGTAAGAATATTATTGTTGTTACACTACCCGAAGTGGTAGGGGATTATTTTGTTATCCTACCCGGAGTGGTAGGGGATTATTTTGGACGGTCCTACCCGGAATGGTAGTGAATTATTATTGTTGCCTATTCGAAGAGGTAGTGAAATATCGTGGTATCGACCTGCCCGATGTGGTATGGAGAATTACTCGACCTGCCCGATGTGGTATGAGGAATTACTCGACCTGCCCGATGTGGTATGGGGAATTACTAAACCTGCCCGATGTGGTATGGGGAATTACTCGACCTGCCCGATGTGGTATGGAGAATAAACTAGACCTGCCTGATGTGGTATGGAGAATGAACTCGACCTGCCCAATGTGGTATGGAGAAAATAAATAGACCTACCCGATGTGGTAGAGGATTATCTTTGCGGGAGACTTGCTGAATGTGATTAAGGGTGAATACGATTAATGGGAAATGAGTATGTTTGAAATGAAAGTAATATGCATGCTATAGAATATATATATTATGTGATATATATACTATAGGGTGAATATGAATAAGTGGAAAGGATATGTTCGAAATGAAAGTAATATGCATGCTATAGAATATATATTATGGGATATATATACTATAGGGTGAATATGAATAACATGGAGATGGAAGAAAGAAGATACTAATGTTATATTTTCGTGCTTGTGTTTATAAGTTATACCACTGCTTAATCATATTTAAAATGTGGATTATCATGTAATGTTAGTCTTGAACTAATGACTTACTCCCTTGTTTTTGTGTGTTGTTTATGATAATCCCATTGTAGGTAAACGAATGACTTAAGGATGGGGCTCACTTAGGAATATATGCGTCTCTTAACTTGGATTTCTTTATCTATATTTTGGATTGTAGTTGACTAGACACTATTTTGGGATGAATGTAATTCTGACTATGGTAACACTGGATATGTGTAGTTATGGGCATTGTGATTTTTGGAAACCCATAACTAGTTGTATGCGATTGTTACCAATGATTAATTGAATGAATTATGTTTATCTGCAATATGAAGTGTATGGTAACATAACATGTTAAAAAGTGGTTTTATGCAATAATCAATGAGGGATTAAAGTGAGATGATGAATGTATGCATGAAAGGAGTTAAATAAAGGAAAAAATTTCAAGGGTAGAATTTGGGTCCTTACATAAAGAGTTTTTTGGGATTGCTAGTTTAGAATTGTCATATACACTTGTAAAGGCAATCCAGCCATATTGTATATTCTTCACTTTTGCTAAGTACACTTTCTTTCACAAGGGTGTGAAGAGAAAGGGGTCGAGTGACTTGGAATAGTGTTTTCCAAGGGTGTTACTTGGAATAGGGTTTTCCAAGGGTTTTAAGTATAAGTGAGTGTGTAAGGTACAAGGAGATCTCGGGGTGAGATAACTGTAATTGCAACTCATTATATTTAATAAAGGAATCTCTTGCGCGTCAAGAGTACTAGACGTAGCCTTCATTGGACAAGAAGGTGAATCAGTATAAAACATTTGTGTACTCTCTTCTCCGTATCTTTGTTTCATTTCTATCCTTCCAAGTCAATATTTTTCTGCATAATTTTTCCGCTGCACTTTAACTTTGATATTGCAGAAAAATTGGCCATTTATTTGCTACAACTAATTCACCCCCATCTTAGTCGCAATCTCATTCTTACAATTGGAACCAGAGCTATTTTTGAGAAAGTAACTCTCAAAATCTGATCCTATTACAAGATGGCCTCAAGATCATTCCTAGGAGAAGGCTCCAACATAAACAGACCTCCAAGTTTCGTTGAAGAATGCTACGACTTCTTGAAAATCAGAATGAGGATTTTCAAAGAGTCGCAAAACTTGGATATATGGAATTCAATCGAAGAAGGACCATATGAACCCTTCACCATAGTCAATAGCACTAGGAAAGTAAAGTCAAAATCTTCATGGAATTATGAAGATAAGAAGAAGGTGCAGTACGATCTTAAAGCGAAAAACATCCTCATTTTATCACTTGGCAAGGATGAACTTTTCAAAATATCATATTGCATATCGGCCAAAGAAATATGGGAAGCTTTAGAGATTATGCATGAAGAAACAGAGGAAGATAAAAGGTCAATGCTCAACAATACTTGTTTTACATCTGAACCAGAAATTGACAAACATGTTCATCTCTCGCTATTGGTATCTCATCATTCTGATGATGAAGAGATAAGTGAAACTAAACCTTTTTCTTCTTCTGAATTACAATTAGCATTTAATGAATTGCATGATGAATATGTCAAACTTAGAAACTATTTCTAAAAGAGAAAACTGAATTAGAAATGTTTAGAAATAAATCATCATCATCCTCTTCATGTCAAAAATACATTACTCTTGAAAATAAAGTTTCAACATTAAGTTTTGAACTTAATGATTCAAATAAGAGTAGAAAACATTTGGAAAAGATAATAAAGGATCAGAGACATATTAAAGACCGAAGAGATTTAGGCTATTCTAAAAGCCAAGCTTCTAAAAAGCAAAATGTCTCAATGGAAATAATCTTTCAAAAATCATGTATCCATGCATCTACAAATAGTAAAAATAAATCTAGGATACCTAAGCATCAACTCATATGCTCTTATTGTAAAATTCATGGGCACACAACAAATACTTGCTTTATTAGAAAATATTGAGAAAGGATCTAACAATGTAGGACCCAAGACAAGTTGGGTACCTAATATAACTTAACCTATTTTGCAGGTAGAATTGAGCGTCGTCCACAATTTATGGTACTTGGATAGCGGTTGCTCAAAGCATATGACAAGCGATAAAAGTAAGTTCTCTGTCCTCACTACAAGGACAAAGGCTATGTCACATATGGTGACAACAACAAAGGAAGAATTGTTGGAGTCGGTAGAATCGGCACCCCACCTTCAACAACCATAGAAGGAGTGCTATATGTGGAAGGACTTAAGCACAATCTTCTAAGCATAAGTCAACTTTGCGACAAGGGTTTCCATGTATGATTCTACCCAAATATGTGCATCATTGAAAGTAAGGAGTTTCTAAACTCTAAACTTGTTGGTAAGAGAATTAATAACATTTACATCATAGGAGAATTGCTCAGATTCATATGGACCATTTGAATAAGCTAATCCAGAAAGATTTGGTTGTTGGTTTACCCAATATGAAGTTTGTTAAAGACAAACTATGTGGTGCATGTCAAATGGGTAAACAAACAAAAACCTCTTTCAAGCCAAAGCATATGGTTTCTTCTGATAGACCATTGCAGTTGTTTCACATGGACTTATTTGGCCCTTCAAGGACAAAAAGTGTTGCTGGCAACTACTATGCTCTTGTAATAGTAGATGATTTTTCTCGTTACATTTGGAATCTATTCTTAGTACATAAGAATGAGGCATTCAAAGCCTTTTGCACTTATGCTAAAAGAAACCAAAATGAAAAGTCACTTAAAATCGCTACTATAAGAAGTGATCATGGGGGGGGGGGGGAGTTTCAAAATGCTTCTTTTGAGGAATTTTGAGATGATCTCGGGATTAATCACAACTTTTCTGGTCTTAGAACACCACAACAAAATGGTGTTGTAGAGAGAAAGAATCGGTCTTTAGAAGAACTCGCTCGGACAATGTTAAATGAAACTAACCTCCCCATGTACTTTTGGGCTGATGCAGTTAGTAGTGCGTGTTATGTTTCAAATAGAGTTCTCATAAGACCTATTCTAAAGAAAACCCCCTATGAACTCTTCAAAGGAAGAAAACCAAACATTTCACACTTGCATGTATTTGGTTGTAAATGTTTCGTCTTAAATAATGGCAAAGAGAACTTAGGCAAGTTTGATGCAAAGGCCGATGAAGGAATCTTCCTAGGCTACTCCCTCACGAGTAAAGCTTATAGAGTTTTTAACAAAAGAACTCTGGAAGAATCCGTTCATGTCTCCTTTGATCAAACCAATCCTTTAATCGAGGAAAGGGTAACTGATGATGAAGAAGATTTGCCTAATCCCAATTTTAATGAAAATGCCATTATTGAAACTACACCTAATTCAAAGCATGTGGAAGTGGATGATAATCCATCCTTTCAAGAAGAGCATATTCACTCTGATTTACCGAAAGAGTGGATAACTCATCAAGATCACCCTATAGACAACATCATCGGCCATATAAGTAATGGTATTACTACCCGCATAATGCTGGAAGATGCATGTCTAAACATGGCCTTCGTCTCTCAGATAGAACCCTCCAAGGTTGATGAAGCAATCGAGGATGAACACTAGATTCGTGCTATGCAAGAAGAACTTAACTAGTTTGCGAGTAACGAAGTTTGGGAACTTGTTCCTAGGCCTAAAAAGAGACATGTAATAGGAACTTGTTGGGTGTTCCGAAATAAATCAGATGAAAATGGCATCATCATTAGAAACAAGGCTAGGCTAGTAGCCCAAGGATACAACAAAGAGGAAGGTATATACTTCAATGAAACTTTCGCTCCAAATGCTAGACTTGAAGCTATTAGATTACTGCTTGCATATGCATGTTTTTTGAACTTTCACCTTTACCAAATGGACGTAAAGAGTGCGTTCCTTAACGGGCATATACAAGAGGAAGTATTTGTAGAACAACCTCATGGTTTTGAGGACTACAAACATCCCTCCCATGTATACAAGTTGAAGAAAGCCCTCTATGGCTTAAAGCAATCTCCACGTGCCTGGTATGATCGTCTAAGAAAATTTTTAATAGAAAAAGGATTTTCTAAAGGCAAGGTCGACATTGCACTTTTTATTAAGAAAATAAATCATCATACTTTACTTGTTCAAATTTATGTAGATGATATTATTTTCGGTTCTACTAACGAAAGTCTGTGTAGTGAATTTGGCAATATGATGCAAGTAGAATTTGAGATGTCTATGATGGGAAAGTTAAACTATTTTCTTGGACTCCAAATTAAGCAACTTAGCGATGGAATCTTTGTAAGTCAGTCCAAATATTGCAAAGACTTGTTGAAAATATTTGAGATGGATGACTGCAAGCCGTTCGCTACTCCTATGGGATCAAGTACCCATATCGATGCTGATGACGCTGGAAAATGTATTGATATATCTAAGTATCAAGGAATGATTGGTTCCCTTCTTTATCTTACTCCTAGTAGACCGGATATTATGTTTAGTGTATGTCTTTGTGCGCGATATCAATCTAAACCCAAAGAGTCACATCTAGTTGCCGTTAAGAGAATCATGAAGTATCTCAAAGGCACAACCGATGTTGGACTATGGTATCCAAAGGGAAGCGTATGCGAATTGGTTGACTTCTCGGATTCAGACTTAGCGGGATGCAAGTCCGAGAGAAAAAGTACAAGTGGTACTTGCCACATTCTAGGGAATTCTTTAGTTTCTTGGTCTTGCAAGAAACAAGCTTGTGTTGCCTTAAGCACCGCTAAAGCGGAATATATAGCAGCCGATATTTGTTGTGCACAAGTGTTGTGGCTTAAACAACAATTACGGGATTATGGCCTAAACTTAGGCTGCACACCCTTGAAGTATGACAATACTAGTGCTATTAATCTCACTAAGAATTCTATTATGCCTTCAATAACCAAGCATATCGATATAAGACATAACTTCCTTAGGGACCATGTCCAAAAGAAGGATGTGTTGGTAGAGTTCATTCATACTCATAAGCAACTAGCGGACATATTCACTAAACCGTTAGCAAAAGAACCTTTTTACAAAATTAGACGAGAATTAGGCATTCTCGATGAAGCTTACTTGTCTTAACATGTTTATATGATAATATGTATGCTTCATTGTATGTATCCTATGCCTACTTGATCTTAAACTATGATTGTCATGCTTTAAAGTTCAAGTTTTTAGAGTCAAAAATCATTTTTAGCATCAGTGGGGAGACATAAGGTTAGAGTAATCGATTACTGGAAACCAAGTAATCGATTACTCAGTTGTACTGTTTTAAAATTTTGAAATTTTGAAAGTGAGTAATTGATTACTCACTTGGTGTAATCGATTACTCTGTGCAGTTTATATATGAACCGCTGCACTTTTTCAGAAAACACTTCACTTTCTCTCTCCTGTAACTCGTGCTCTCTCACTCTAAATCCTCTCAAATTCTAAAAACTTCATTTTTGCTCCCTTTTGATTGATTTTTGTTGAAAATCACATCACATTCTTGATTTGAAACACTTCTACATCTTCTTTTTCATGATTTGTGGCCTCAATCAAAAAACCCCAAATTTCCAAAGCAAAACCCTAAACCTTTAAAACCAACAATGGCTTCTTCTTCAAAGAGACCAAGAACTTATAAGTCTAAGTAAGGAGAATCATCTTCCAAGTCCAACCCGTTGAACTTGACGAGGCTTCTTGCAAACGACACTCAAAGGAAGGTCTTCGAAGAAAATTTTCATGGACGCGCCATTTTCACTCCAAAATACGGTAACATAGGAAATTTTGAATTTGAAGATTTTCTATATCCATACTTATTGCGGCAACAAAAACTTTTCGACTTTTGCTGCGAAGCGAACGATATCTACCGTGAGCTTGTTCGTGTATTTTATTGCAACATGAAATTTAGGAAAAATATTATCACTTCCCATGTTAAGGGAAATGACATAGTTTTGGATCTCAAAACCTTCAGTTCTGTTTGTTGTGATATACCGATGATAGGCGACATCACTAGTTTCGGCGTTGTATGTGATTGGGACGATTACAATCGCAAGAAATTCTATATTTCTATTTGTAGAATTTCTAAAGAGGAAATAGAAAGGCGAAAGCAACAAAGCCTTGGTGAGACTGTTAAGAACAGAGATATCCTCTCTGCTGGATATCTCACGCTGGAAGATCGTTTGGTTCATTATTTTATTACCTATGTCATTTTGCCGAAATTTCAAATTATTCGCAAATTAGTGACATAGAGCTCCAATTGATGTATGTTATTAAGTATAACGTCAAGATAAATTGGGCTAAGATGATAATGCAACAAATGTGACATGTTCGCGGCTCCCAAATTCTTTTGCCCTACGCCATCGTCATTACAAAAATCCTTGAACATTTCGGCGTATCTTTAGATGGTGAGACAAAAGTGGCCCTCAATCTGGCTGGGGGGAAATTCCGGAATATCACTAGGAAATACCTCAAGGAACTCATGGACTATCGGAATACTATCAATGTTGGGTTTCTCAATACCCTCCAGTGATGCCAACAACACAAACACTGATCCCCCTTCCTTAAGGGATGTCCTGACTCCCTTAGCCGACACTGGCTCCATACAACTAACCTAGTCAGAAATCTCACATAGATCTCCAAACACAACAGCCTTATCAGCACAATTAAGCACAACATGATTTGCTGACAACCAGTCCATTCCCAGAATTAAATCTATCTGGGACAGTGGTAAGCCGATTAAATCTACGGTAAAAGTTCTACCATTTACCACTACCGGACATTGGGACACGAACGTCGATACCACCACCGACACACTAGTTGGGGTGGATACAACCAAGTCGAAAGGCAACGACTCGGTGTGAAATTTCAATCGGTTCACACATTCAACAGATACGAAGGAGTGTGTCGCTCCCGAATCAAACAATAAAAAAAGAATACCTGCCACCATATATTTACCTTGGATCAGACCATCCACATCTAATGCCTCTGCGCCACTCATGGTAAAAACTCTACTGGTGGATCGAGGATGTTCAGCCCTCACCGCATTCATACTCTGCCGTAACTTAGGACAATACCTCTTTATATGCTCAGCCTCCTTGTAGTGAAAGCAACTAAGTGTTGTTCTGGGGCACAAGTCAACGACATGAGTTCGGCCACATTTGCTGCACAAGGATGGAGAGTTTAATTGTGACCCTCCTGCATTGACATGAGTCCTCAACCCATGGGAAGTATATCCCCGACTACCAGTGGGTGGAGGGTAAGGCTTCTGTTCCTCTTGAAACACCTTACCTTTTCCCTTCCCATGCATAAGGTTCCTTTGAGGCCCAAAATTCTTGGGAGAAATTGACTTGGGTGTCGCCACCTCATCCGCCTTCATGTCATCCTCATACATCCTACACTTGTTGACCAATGTAGGGAAGTCAGAGATTTCCTGATGTCCAAACATCATTTTCAACTTGGGCTTCAAACCCGATTCAAAATTTCAGCACTTGGACCTTTTGTCCACCTCCAATTCGGAGTAGGGACAAAACCGGGCCAATTCTTCAAACTTGGCCGCATAATCTCCAACCGACATGTTACCCTACTCCAACCTCAAAAACTCCATTTATTTCTTCCTCTTCAGATCAGCAAGAAAGTATTTCTAAAGGAATTTCTCCTTGAATGTACCCCACTTAATCAATTGTCCCTCAGCTTCCATTTGGCGCCGAGTAAATTCCCACCAGTTCTCGGGCTCCTTCACTAGCATATAAGTGGCATACGCCAACTTCTGAGCATCAAAACAGCTCATGGCCCAAAAGATCCTCTCCAATCCTTGGACCCACTGAATGGCAGCATTAGGAGCAAATCCCCCGTGGAACTGACTGGGGTTCCTCCTACATAATTCATCCAGACCTCAGTACTCTGTCGGTCCGGGTGGGACTAAGGGTTGCAAACTCGGACTCGGTGTTGGGTTTTGATTCAGAGCTTACAAGTTCTTGTTCACATGTTGCAGTGCATCCACCATCTAAGCCAAAAGATCATTCAGAACATTCTTACTCGCTCCTCTTCCTCGTCCAGCCATATGTACCAATACTCATTTACTTGTCAGTACGCCAAAATTTTATTCAGACAAGAATATAAAAATCACACAACAGTTTGTACAAACCACTTAATTCAATCACATAAAAGTCACGAAGAAGCATGTAAAGCCATACCCTAGGCCGCAGAATTAACTATGTTCTGATACCATATTGTAATGACCCAATTTTTACCCTTGAAATTTTTTCATTTATTTTAATCATGTATGCTCGAATTCCCCATGTTATATCATACATACATTTCTTAAAATCTTCAAATCATTCATTTCTTTAGTTGTCTAATAACTCTAAACGATAAAATTCTGTTTTATATCTTGACTACCCTTAATTGCAGAAAACATATTTTGCATATATTTATATATTAGGGTTCATCACATGTCAAGTCGAAGGGTTACAAAATTGAGGTACCCATAGTTAGAATCCAAGTCAACGGATATTCAGTTAATACACAACTGTCCACAAAACAAGAAATCATGATTATCAAAAACTCCTATAGCTTTTAACTCAAGCATTCGTATCGCAACCGCTTACCTGCAATGGGATTAACATTGACAAATACACAAAGGAGTAAGTCGTTAACTCAAAAATGTCAATATATGTTAATCCACATTTTATTAGTATTAAGTAAACAATTTAGCATAATAATACTTAAAACCATTTCATCAGTTATATATATATCTTTGAAAATCGTGCTACAAAACTTGAACCAAAGTTTGCTACATAGCATGAGCCAAAGATTGCTATATCGCTTGAGCCAAAGCTTGCTACATCGCTTGAGCCAAAGCTTGCTACATCGCTTGAGCCAAAGGTTGCTACATAATTTGAGCCAAAGTTTTCTACATAACTTGAGCCAAAGTTGCTACACCACTTAAGGGTAGCTAAAAATGTTCTTTCTTTTCATTGATCCACAATCAATTTATAACCAGAAAATCCACGCATTTTTCTTACTCAATGTACAAGCTAAAGACTTATCCTTACCTTGGTGAGTGTTGGAATCGGTTTAGGGTAACTTCACAAGTTTCCTTCGCTACCTCCTCCAACCTTAGGATTTTTCCTCATCCCCACCAAACAACAACAAAGTTAGTAATTTATTCACAACAACATACAAACAACTCACAGGTCATCTTTAACCATACAAAAGATTCATACATTTTCAATGTTTCCAAACATACTTTCATTAGAAATTTCCAACATTAAAACATACATATTCATCTTCTATTTCACATTAGAACACAAACTCATATTCTATGTAACACCATAAATTTTCTTATTTGGAATTTGATTTTTATGAGTTTTTATTTTTAGAAAATGAATTTTCTGCACTAATTGGTAAGGAATTTGGCTAAGCCACAGTTAAGTTTTAGCTTTTTTTGATTATTTCCTATATTATGGGAAATTTTGATAATTTCGGAGACAGTGGGTTCTGGACCACTGTCGGGGATAAATTCCGCTCGATACGGCTCAAAAATGTGATTTTGAGTTCCGTAACTCGGAATCGAATTCCGATCGCTCCGTTGGCTTCGTAATTACATTTCGAGTCAATCTAGACCCCGAGTGTACCCATATCTATTTTCTAAATATTTTCACTCCAAATTATGTGTTTCGAAGTTCTAACCGTAAACCAAAATCGGGAGATTGTATATTTTCGGATGAAATTATCCAAAGATGTTCGGACACGACATTTATTGGGAAATTACATCATATCAATAATGTTGGAAGTCATCATTTCATGAGCCACTTACTTGTTACACAAGTAATGCAAAAGCTTCCAAAAAACCCTAAAACACTCAACAAATCCTCTCACTCCACCACCATTAGACACATCACCTATGCTAGTCTAAAGCTACTTACTTTGCATTAAATTTTCTGATTTGATGAGGGTGAGGCTCTCCTATAAATACCTCACCCCATTCTCTCATTTTTACACAAAATTTCTTATACAAACTAATGTAGTCTTTTATTTTATCTTCTTCATCTTCTTCTCATACTTCATAGAAAGTTATGAGCTTTTATTATTTTGTTCATAAAGTAGAGTTTATATTTGTTCTTTAAGTATTTTATGAAAGCATAACTAAAGGGGATGATAATAAAATCATATGAACCTTTATGTAGTTTTTGAGTTTTGTAAATCTTGAAATTTCTTCCTTGTTCTTAGATGGAAAAACTATATCTTTGGACAAGATTAGATGAGTTATTTATTTGGAAATATTAGAAATTATTGTTAGTATTTGAATATGTTTAAAGGTGATGATTTTAACATCAAAGGAACCTTTAATGTGTTTAGGAAAAAGTTTGTATTTTATTCTTGAAAGTTTATGATGTTGATGAGTTGTTGAAAATATTTCATTTTTAGAAAGTATTATGTTTTAAAAGTGGTTTAACATATTTTATTCTTTGATTCCCAAGTTAAAATAATGATTTGGAATAAAAGATGATTTATTAAAGTCTTGACTTCATAAACTTAAAGTGTTATGAAGTTTTAGATATTAAAGTAGTAGAAAGTCTTACCTTAGGATCTATTTTCATGACTATGAAATAACACTTACTAACCCTTGAGGTTTTTTCCTAAAAAATTAGGAGGTGTTAAGATGTTCATGAAAATTTGTTTTAGTAGTATATTTGAAATAATGAGAGTTACCTAAAAGTCTGGACTTTATAAACTTAAAGTGTTATGAAGTCTTAGATGGTAAAATGATTTAAAAATGTTGAATCTTAGTTAAGTGAGCTTACTTTAAAATGGTAAGATTTACTTAAAAAGTAATGATTTAAAAATATTGATTTTGTTTAAATTGACTTACTTTAAAAAGGATAAGTCTAGCTTAATGATCTTATTTTAAAAGGTTAGTTTTAGTAAAAATGTTTTACTTACAAAAAAATAAGATTTATGAATTATCGGAAAAATGCAATGAAGTGGGAATACATGTCTAGAAAGGTTCTATCTAAGGAAAGACTTGGTATTTAAGGGTGTCTTTATGACCCACCTCTCTTTCCTGGGAACTAGCCTGGTGTATATCCACGGATTACGACATAATTTCGGTATAAGTTTTATTGAAAATTTTACTTTAAAAAGTATTATTTGATTGTAAGACTTTAAAAAGTATTATTTGATTGGATGGACGAAAGCAATTAAATTCATTTTAAATCAGAAGTTTTATCTTCGCGTAAAAAGTTATTTCGTAAGTATAATAATTATCGTCATTTATCTAATTAACGTTATTTTGGCATAACGAAGAGTTCGAGAGGAGAATGGATCAAGTAAGCTCACCTGCAAACAGAGAACCTAACGACCCGACACACTCAGGTGAGAGAGAACACATCGCCACATAGTGGTGTCCGAATATGGTACCCGGACCTCCAAACTATCTCAAAAGTTTGGAGTTGCCCTGAGTATTAAGAAAGTTTGTACTTAATCAATTGCATGTTTATTTGGATTAAGTACAACAATATTTCTTATACCGATTTATGTTATGTTTATATATGCAAATACCATGTTTACTCTTGAATTATAATGTTTGAATGATTATTATGGGAATGATATGTATGTGATAATTTTGAAATACAAGGTTTAAAAACATTTGATATAAAAGAGAAATATCGGGTCCCATAAGAAGCATTCCTTTTGGAGCGGACATCCTTTAGGAGATGTCTTAAGATGGGCCGATTATATAAAAGAATGATTAAGAGTTCGGATTTTGCTAACTTCGGTTAGAGAGCATATGCATTATGAATAACGAAGTAGTGGAGAGGAAACATTACAGGATGACGTATGAGCACTGAGATGCAAGGAGGGCGACTTTGCTTGACGGTGGTTCGTCAACAAAGCCTTGAGGGAGAGTCTAGGTGAGACGAGTCCCTTGTATTCCTAGGAGAGGATATCCTGTTGGATCGGACAGTTCTCACAGCGCAAACTAGACAATCTCTGACGACCCCTGGATTTGCAATCATGATCGATGAGGGATGCCCAGAAAGCGTTGTTACGACACCGTCCTGTTATGGACAGTTCCTTTGGAACAGATCGATCATTCATCTTTGCGAGGATGTTATTTATTTTGGTGCGTACAATCGGCTTGGTATGGGACCTGTACTCTCGGTTGTTTCCGAATAGGCTATTTGGGTGGATAATGGTGTAAGGTGGATGAAATGACATAGCATTCATACATTGCATTGCACGAACGTTTATTTTTATACTTGAGATATAATCATTATTCCTCTTTAGTATTGTGCATGTGAGATCCATGATATATTAATTTCGACGATATATTTATACTGTACGATGACTGTATATTATTATGTGATTTGTCAGATGATTGAATTGCATGTTATGAAAAGAATATTTTTGTCTGAGTGTCCTATTCAGAGTAAGTCCACGCCGTCAATGAATTTTGTTCATTAGATGTCTTACTCTCTCTACTTGTCTATTCTTGTACTTGTATATAATTTGGACAGATGGACGGGAACTCTACGCGTATACGGAGAACCCTTCCTGACCCTCCATGCTCCTCGTCGGAGCCGATGGAGGATGAGTCAACTGAGATAGAGGCTGAGGCGGATGCTGACGAGGATGGAGTGATAGAGCTGGTGAACATAGAGAGTTCCATCGAGGTGATAGAACTCTCATCCGACTCTGGCACAGAGGAGCATCCTAGTGAGTGTTCTAGCACTCCTAGCAGTGCGGTATCTAGCCGTTGAGCTCTGGGTTTGCTGTTTTTTTTGTTGTGCATGTTTTGGGGATGTTGTGCAGTATAGCATTTTGATATGTTAGTTGGGCGATGTGTATGCTCCGCCATAAATAGATATTTGGTATAAATACAAACTTTTTAATGATGAAGTAAATTCCAGGGAAGTATTGTATCATTCCAGTTACCGTTAGGTAACAGTTAGTGATTTCCGCATAGTATGTTACTTAAGGTGATGTCCCGAAAAGGAAACATTTTAAAAAGGAAACAATATTTTTACATCACCAATTCAAAAAAAAAATTTACCCATTTTTTTCGCATTAAAATTAAGGTGTATTTTTCGGGGCGTTACATTCTACATCTACCATTTCACCCATTTTCCTCTTTAACCACATTTTCATTTTGGGGGTTTTGGGGTTTTTCATGAATCAACCGACAAACCCTTTTTCGTTCTTCGAATACCAACTCCAAACCAAGAGTTTTCAAGAGAGAAACTAAATATAACGAACCAAAACTCTAAAGGAAGAGTTCCATGGTTTCTCATATTTTGAGAAGAGATCCCATACACACAAAACAAGTTTGAAATGGAAGAAGAGAGTTAAAATCAAGAGATTTACCTCTTCTCAAGCTTCTAGATGATTCTCACGAACCCTTGCTGTTGAAAATGCTCTCTTCTCTCTATTCTCTCCAAAGTTCTAACCCTAAAAGTGTTTGGGGTTTCTATTTTAAAGTTGAATCGTCGGGTTCTCGCTCAAGCGAGCCTATTCTCGCTCAAGCGAGAATATCCCGCCCATTTTAAAAACTCAACACTGACCCTCTCGCTCTCGCTCAAGCGAGGGATTCTCGCTCAAGCCAGAATCCTCCAGTGTTCACACCTCTTCCCTCGCCTAGGCGAGCCATATCTCGCCCAAGTGAGAATCCCAGGAAATCCTGGGAGCAAATACTGAGCCTCTCGCTTGGGCGTGGCCCTCTCGCTTGGGCGTGGCCCTCTCGCTCAAGCGAGAAACACTCAGTATACCCAAATTCCAAGAATTTTCACCACACTTAGGAAAATAAAATTAGGGTGTTACACTTTTTGTATAAAGCATTGTTGAATTGTATATATTCGATAGCGTCCTCTTTAATGTGTGTTGTTGAATGAGATATATTCAACAATGCTTTTACATTGTATCTTTATTATATTCAAATGGGATATATTATCAACAACGCTTTTTTGTAGGAAGCATTGATGAATTGGATATATTCCACAATGCCCTCTTTGTAATTGATGATTGATGAATAAAAGTTAGCTTTAATTTTATTGAAAATTTGTTGCCTTAGTTGAGAGTTTTTTTCTTTGCAATCCTTGGTCGAGCCAAGATCAGGACTTATCAGGAACACTTATTCTTGTGGTATCTAAGGTTTATCACTTTTAGTGTGGCGCTTTACCTTTGATTTCTTCTAAATTTATCTTTCTTAAAAGGTGGTAATAGTCCTGAGGACTGAGACTTACTTCCAGATTCTCGCTAGTGCGAGAGGGCCTCGCCAAAGCGAGAGGATCAGAGTTGCTCCCAGGATTTTACTTGAGAGTCTCGCCTGAGAGAGAGTTCGCTCGCCTGGGAGAGAATGGCACTCTGGAGGTTGTGAGATTCTTGCCTGAGCGAGAGATGGCTTGCCCGGGCGAGAGCGTCAGTGTTTGAATTTAAAATGGACGAGATTTTCTTGCTTGAGCGAGAAAGGGCTCGCTTGAGCGGGAACCTGACGAGTTAACTTTAAAATAGAAACCCCAAACACTTTTAGGGTGAGAAGGAGGCGATTTTGAGAGCAAGGAATCGTGGGAATCAAGTAGAAGCTTGAGAAGAGCTAAATCTCTTGATTCTAACTCTCTTTCTTCCTTTCATACTTGTTTTGGGTATATGGGATGTCTTCTCAAAACATGAGAAACCATGGAAACTCTTCCTTTGGAGTTGTGGTTCGTTTTATCTAATTTCTCTCTTGAAAACTCTTGGTTTAGAGTTAACATTGAAAGATAAGAGTGATTAGGGGTTGATTCATAAAAACCCCTAAACCCCAAAACGAAAATGTGGTTAAATGGGAAAAGGGTGAAATGTTAGATGTTGAATGTGGTTTATGAATGTTGAATGTTTATTAGAAGGTGAATGTGTATGTTTTATATGTTTGGAAACTCCTAATGAAAGTAGTTTTGGAAACATTGAAAATGTGTGAATCTCTTGTATGGTTAAAGATGAAATATGAGTTGTTTATATGTTGTTATGAATAAAATCATTGACTTTTGTTGTTGTTTGGAGGGGATGAGGAAAGATCCTAAGGTTGGAGGCCATATCGGAGGAACTTGCAAAGTTACCAAGGACCAAATCCAACACTGACCAAGGTAAGGTGAAGTGTTTAATTGTCTATGATGATAGAGAATGCGTGAATTTTCTGATTATATATGGATTGTGCAGTAATGGGAAGAAAACCTATTTTTAGCTCCCTTAAGAGGTTGAGCAATGTATGACTTGCCTTCATGGTATTGGCTATTCATAGCAATGTATGAATTGCCTTCGTGGTATTGGCTATTCATAGCAATGTATGACTTACATTCGTGGTATTGGCTATTTATAGCAAATCTCTGACTTGCCCTACGTGGTAGGATTAATGAACCAAGATAAAAGTATATGAGGTAGATGATTAAGAAAGAAAAGGATTGAATGGTGTATAAGTATGATGTATGGGATAACAATGAGCTCTAATAAATGTGTAATGGTGAAGATAGTAAAGTGGATATATGTCAGGGTATTATCTATATGTTAAGATAGAATTGTTTATCTAACTTTATTAAATATGGATTATCATATGATTGAATTGATGACTTACTCCTTTGTGTTTTCTATGTATTTGTTTATGATAATCCCATTGCAGGTAAACAGATGAATTAGAGATGATTGATTTGGAGCTTTAGGAGCCTTTCAAATCAAGACTTTATATTATCATCTTTTGTACCCTAAATGACTAAGTGTTAATTGATGATTGCATTTATGGGTATTGTAGTGATGTAACCCTATGACTTAACCGATGTTGATGCTACTTTAAGTTATGAATGCGTATTATGATTTTATGCATATTGAAAGTAGTGTATGCATATGGTAGGAAGTGTATGTTTAAGGGAATTCCAAATGAAAGGAATATATGAAACTAAGTTCATAGTATTTTGACCCATGATATAATTTTGGAACCTTGCAAAAATGAATTAAAATAAATGAAATTTTTTTATGAGTAGAATGTGGGTACTTACAATATGGCATCAAAGCATAGTAAATTCTGTAGCCTAGGGTATGGCCTTACGTGCTTCTTTGTGACCTTTATGTGATTGAATTATTTGGTTTGTACAAACTATTGTGTGATTATGTGATCCTTGTCTGGTTAAAAATTTTGTTTACTGACAAGTGAATGAGTACATGTACGCATGGTTTAGAGAGGAAGAGCAGCGGGTCAGAATGTTTCGAATGACCTTTTGGCTCAGATGGTGGCTACACTGCAACATGTGGACGAGAATTTGCTGAATCTGAATCAGAACGCAACACCAAGTCTGAGTTCACAACCACTGGTCCCACCAGGACCGCCCGAGTACCGAGGTCTGGATGAATTTTGCAGGAGGAACCCTAGTCAGTTCCGAGGCGGATTCGCTCCTGTTGTTGCCATTGAGTGGGTCCAAGGATTGGAGAGGATGCTTAGAAGGTGATGTATGCCACCTATATGCTAGTGAAGGAGGCCGAGAATTGGTGGGAGATGGTCCGGAGACAGATGGAGACTGAGGGACAAATCATTACTTGGGACGCCTTCAAGAGTAAGTTCCTCCAGAAGTACTTTCCCGCAGACTTAAAAAGGAAGAAGGAGATGGAATTCTTGCGGTTAGAGCAAGGGAGATCCAAATGTGTCAAGTTCGAGGAATTGACCCGGTATTGTCCATAAGTCGAACTTGAAGTGGACGGGAGATCCAAATGTGTCAAGTTCGAGATGGGTCTGAAACTTGAGCTGAATGTGATGTTTGGCCACCAAGAGATTTCTTATTTCCCTACACTGGTAAACAAGTGGAGGATGTATGAGGATGATGTGCGAGTGAGGGACACTGCTGCTGGTAAAGTGAACTCTCCACGGAACTATGGACCTCAACGCTACCTTATGCAAGGGAGAGGTAAAGAGAAGGTGGGTGATGACCGACGACATTATGCGCCACTTAACGGCCATCGTAACCGTAGCTAACAAGGGTCGAAGCCTACTGTTGAAGGATTCCAACCCGACACTTTTCCTTTGTGCAGTAAGTGTGGGCAGAGACATATGGGAACCATCTGTCCAGGCGTTGGAAACGGTTGCTTTCACTTTAAGGAAGTGTGGCATATGAAGAAGTTTTTTTCGAAGTTGAATCGGAGTGTTAATGTTGTCAGTGGTGGAAGGCCTAAGACAACCGGCCGAGTGTTCACTATGAGAGGCGCAGAGACGTCTGATGTCGACGATTTGATCCAATGTAATTGCATGATGGCAAGTATTTCTCTTTTAGTGTTGTTTGATTCAGGAGCGACACACTCCTTTGTATTTGTTGAATGTGTAGACCGATTGAAATTGCAAACAGAGTCGTTGCCTTTCGACTTGGTCGTATCCACCCCAACTAGTGTGCCGATGGTGGTATCGACGTTTGTGTCTCACTGTCCGGTAGTGGTAAATGGTAGAACATTTACCGTGGATTTAATCTGCTTACCACTGTCCCAGTTAGATTTAATTCTTGGAATGGACTGGTTGTCAGCAAATCATGTTATGTTTAATTGTGCTGATAAGATCGTGGTGTTTGGAGATCTGTGTGAGAATTATAACCAGGCTAGTTGTATGGAGCTAGTGACGGCTAAGGGAGTCAGGACTTCTCTTAGGGAAGGGGGATCAGTATTTGTTCTGTTGGCATCACTAGAGGGTATTGAGAAACCCTACGTTGATGATATTCCGATAGTCCGTGAGCAAGGTAACTATCAAGAACAAGTATCCGTTGCCTAGAATTGATGACTTGATGGATCAGTTTAGAGGATTAGTTGTGCTTTCAAAGATTGACCTTCGGTCAGGTTATCACCAACTTCGAGTTAAGTCGGAGGATATTCCTAAAACTGCTATCAGGACGAGTTATGGGCATTTTGAGTATTTGGTGATGTCGTTTGGTGTGACGAATGCTCTAGTAATATTTACCGACTACATGAATCGGACTTTTCATCTGTATTTGGATTCATTTGTAGTGGTATTTATTGATGACATTATGGTTTACTTCAAAAGTCGAGAGGAACATGCGAAGCATCTGAGAGTGGTTCTGGTTCTTATGAGGAGCAATCAGTTGTATGCGAAGTTGTCTAAATGTGATTTCTGGTTGGAATCAGTGAACTTCTTTGGACATGTGATATCCCGGGAAGGGGTGACAGGAGACCCTTCTAAAGTCGAGGTTATGATGGAATGGGTAGTACACAAGTCAGTTACCGAGATCAGGAGTTTTCTGGGGTTGGCCGGTTATTATCGGAAGTTCATAGAGGGGTTTTCAAAGTTGGAATTACCTCTAACTAAACTTACTAGAAAAGGGGAACCGTATGTGTGGGCAATCTGTTGTGAAGAAAGTTTTCAAGAGTTGAAGCGGAGATTGACTACGGCACCAGTGTTGGTTCTTCCTTGTATTGATCGTGATTTCAGTGTGTATTGTGATGCTTCTAAACAAGGTTTGGGTTGTCTTTTGATGCAGGACGGGAAAGTTGTTGCCTATGCTTCACGGCAGTTAATAACATGCATGAGCAAAACTACCCTATGCATGATCTAGAACTAGCCGCAGTGGTCTTTGCATTGAAAATCTGGAGACACCATCTTTATGGTGTAAGATTTGAGGTGTACAATGACCACAAGAGTTTGGAGTATCTGTTTGATCAAAAGGAACTGACATGAGACCGAGAAGGTGGATGGAATTCCTTAAGGACTATGATTTTGGATTGCAGTATCATCTAGGGAAAGCCAAGGTGGTAGCCAATGCTTTAAGTTAGAAGTCCTTACATATGTCCGCTTTGATGGTTCATGAAGAGAAACTAATTAAAGAGTTCAGGGATATGAACTTAGCAGTTCAAGTAAGACCCCATAGCATGATTTTGGGAAAGCTCAAGGTCACCAATGAGTTGTTTGATCATATCAGAATAATGCAAGTTGAAGATCGTGAGTTGAAGGTCAAACGCGATTTGATGGCTAAGGGAAAGGAAACTGGTTTTGAGTCAGATTCTAGTGGAATGTTGCGATACAAGGGAAGGGTGTGTGTACCTCTTGATGCAGACGTGAGAAGGAGTATTCTTGAGGAATATCTCAAGAGTAAAATGAGCTTCCTGTAAGGACCCAAATTCTACACTTGAAATTTTTTCTTATTTTAACTCATGCAAACATATATTTTCCTTATATCATATGATTGGTAACCCGAGGTAAGTTACATTAGTTACATTGATTATTTGTTGATCATTTTATCATGCAGTATTCATACACACATCCATAAGGCAGAAAAACATAATTCATAGTAATGTCCCCCATTTAATTAGGACATGGGGGGAGTTATGGGTTTCTATAATCATAATACCGAAGGTTACAAACATCCAAAAATATAATGACCATGGTTACAAATATTCAAATCTGCAAATAGTCAATTATGATACAAAAATGCAATTAAAGGAAATCCGGTTTCAAAAGCTCCTAAGGCACCAAATCAAACACCCTCAATTTACCTGTTTACCTGCAATGGGATTATCAATGACAAATACACAAAACATACAAAGGAGTAAGTCATCAATTTGATAAATGTCATTATACAATAATCCGCATTTTAAAGAGAGTTAAGTAAACAATTTAGCATTCGAATATAAAATCAATACATCACATTTCCAGATCATATCACTTCTTTCACCACTCTTATTCACGCATTCTTCCTCATCAAACCTTGTCACTTTACTCATCATTGTTACACCACAAAGTTATATTCCACATATATGTTTATCGTTACATTACCACATAGGGCAAGACATTCTCAATGCCACGTAGGGCAAGTCATTCGCAATACCACGTAGGGCAAGTCATTCTCACTACCACGTAGGGCAAGTCATTCGCAATACCACATAGGGCAAGTCATTCTCATTACCACGTAGGGTAATTCATTCACAATACCACGTAGGTCAAGTCATTCTCATTACCACGTAGGGCAAGTCATTCGCAATACCACGTAGGGCAAGTCATTCTCATTACCACGTAGGGCAAGTCATTCGCAATACCACACATTTTCTATCGTCATATACAATTAACCACTTCTCCTTACCTTTGTGAGTGTTGGGGTCGGTTTTGGGTAAATTTGCAAGTTCCTTCGCTACCTCCTCCAACCTTAGGATCTGTTCTCATTCCCACCAAACAACAACAAAGTCAGTAATTTATTCACAACAACATATAAACAACTCATAGTTCATCTTTAACCATACAAAAGATTTATACATTTTCAATGTTTTCAAAACCACTCTCATTAGAAGTTTTCAACAATAAAACATACATATTCATCTTCTATTTTAAATTAGAATATATACTCATCTTCTACATCTACCATTTCACCCCTTTTTCTCTTTAACCACGTTTTCATTTTGGGGGTTTGGGGTTTTCATGAATCAACCCACAAATCCTTTGCATTCCTCGAATACCAACTCTAAACCAAGAGTCTACAAGAGAGAAACTAAATAAAACGAACCACAACTCAAAAGGAAGAGTTTCCATGGTTTCTCACATTTTGAGAAGAGATCCCATATACCGAAAACAAGTTTGAAAGGGAAGAAGAGAGTTAGAATCAAGAGATTTACCTCTCTTCTCAAGCCTCTAGATGATTATCACGAGTCCTTGCTCTCAAAATCACCTCCTTCTCTCTTCCCTTTCAAGTTCTAACCCTAAATGTGTTTGAGGGTTTCTATTTTAACGTGAAATCGTCGGGTTCTCGCTCAAGCGAGCCTTTTCTCGCTCAAGCGAGAAAATCTCGCCCATTTTAAAATTTCAGATCTGGTGATGTCGCTCAAGCGAGGGATTCTCGCTCAAGCGAGATTCCTCCTGCGTCAACACCTCTCTCCCTCGCCCAGGCGAGCTAAATCTCGCTCAGGCGAGAATACTTCAGTATACTCCAGTATTCCACTCACCCAGGTGATCCATCTTTCGCCCAAGCAAGCCCTTTCTCGCTCAAGCGAGATTTCCAGATAAAATCCTGGGAGAAACTCTGACCCACTCGCTTGGGCGAGGCCCTCTCGCTCAAGCGAGAATCTGGCAGTATGCCCCACTCTTCAGGACTGTTACTACGACTTAAGAAATATAAATTCAGGGTGTCACACTTCCACCCGGGCACTACAAAAATGTACCAATATCTGAAAAAGCAACTTTGGTGGTCTGGGTTGAAAAATGATGTGGCTTTGTATGTCTCGAGTTGTCTGATCTGTCAGAAAGCAAAAATTGAACATCAGAGGCCGTCTGGAGAACTACAGTCATTAGAAATCCCAGTGTGGAAGTGGGACAACATCTCAATGGACTTTATATCGGGTTTTCCAAAGACTTAGAAAGGGTACGACTCGATATGGGTAATAGTTGATCGTCTGATCAAGTCTGCTCATTTTTTGCCGATGAACATGAAATGTTCCTTAGAACAATTAGTTAAGTTGTATATCAAGGAGATAGTTCGATTGCATGGGATACCGTCGAGCATTGTGTCGGATAGGGATCCTCGTTTCACTTCAAACTTTTGGACTAGTTTGCAGTCTGCATTGAGAACTAAGTTGAAACTGAGTTCAACCTATCATCCGCAAACGGATGGTCAATCGAAAAGAACCATACACTCATTGGAGTACCTTTTGAGAGCATGTGTTTTGGAACAACTTGTGTGTTGGGATAGCATGTTACCATTAATCGAGTTCACCTACAACAATAGTTTCCATACTAGTATCGGGATGGCCCCTTACGAAGCCTTATATGGAAGAAAGTGTAGGACTCCAGTGAGTTGGTTTGAGACAAGGGAGAACTTAGTATTGGGACCCGAGTTGGTCCGGGAAACGACGGAGATGATAAAAAAGATCCAGGAGAATATGAGAATGGCACAGAGTCGGTAGAAAAGCTATTATGATAGGAGGCGTAAACCTCTTGAGTATAATGAGGGGGATCATGTATTCATGAGGGTAGTTCCGACTACTCGGATTGGTAGAGTGTTGAAATCCCGTAAGCTTACTCCGAAATTCATTGGGCCCTATCAGATTTTGAAGAGGATTGGGCCGGTAGCATACCGAGTGGCTTTACCTCCCTTGTTGTCGAATCTTCACAATGTGTTTCATGTGTCTCAGTTGAGAAAATATGTTGGGCATCCATCTCATGTGGTCGATTTTGATCAGATAGAGTTGAACGACAACTTAACCTTTACGACGTGGCCAGTGAGGATCATGGATATCAGTATCAAAAGATTGAGAGGGAAAGAGATTGCCTTGGTGAAGGTATTGTGGAGCCAAGTAGATGCAGGAGACGCTACTTGGGAAGTGGAGCGTGATATGAGGGAGGATTACCCTCATTTGTTTGAATCGACGTATATTTAATTTTCGGGGACGAAAATTCTTATTAGAGGGGGGATTGTAACACCCTAAATTTATCTTTCTTAAAAGGTGGTAATAGTCCTGAGGACTGAGACTTACTGCCAGATTCTCGCTTGAGCGAGAGGGCCTCGCCCAAGTGAGAGGATCAGAGTTGCTCCCAGGATTTTACCTGAGAGTCTCGCCTAAGCGAGAGTTGGCTCGCCTGGGCAAGAGCGGCACTCTGGAGACTGTGAGATTCTCGCCTGAGCGAGAGATGGCTCGCCCTGGCAAGCGCGTCAGTGTTTGAGTTTTAAAATGGGCGGGATTTTCTCGCTTGAACGAGAACCCGACGAGTTTACTTTGATATAGAAACGCCAAACACTTTTAGGTTTAGAACTTTGAGAGCAAAGAGAGAAGGAGGCGATTTTGAAAGCAAGGATTCGTGGGAATCAACTAGAAGCTTGAGAAGAGGTAAATCTCTTGATTCTAACTCTCTTTCTCCCTTTCAAACTTGTTTTGGGTATATGGGATCTCTTCTCAAAACATGAGACACCATGGAAACTCTTCCTTTGGAGTTGTGGTTCATTTTATCTAATTTCTCTCTTGAAAACTCTTGTTTTAGAGTTAATATTGAAAGATAAGAGTGATTAGGAGTTGATTCATGAAAACCCCTAAACCCCAAAATGAAAATGTGGTTAAATGGGAAAAGGGTGAAATGTTAGATGTAGAATGTGGTTTATGAATGTTTAATGTTGATTAGAAGGTGAATGTGTATGTTTTAGATGTTTAGAAACTCCTAATGAAAGTAGTTTGAAAACATTGAAAATGTGTGAATCTCTTGTATGGTTAAAGATGAAATATGAGTTGTTTGGAGGGGATGAGGAAAGATCTTAAGGTTGGAGGCGGTATCGGAGGAACTTGCAAAGTTACCGAGGAGCAAACCCATCAGTCACCAAGGTAAGGAGAAGTGTTTAATTGTATATGATGATAGAGAATGCGTGAATTTTCTGATTATATATGGATTGTGAAGTAATGAGAAGAAAACCTATTTTTAGCTCCCTTAAGAGGTTGAACTATGTATGACTTGCCTTCGTGGTATTGGCTATCCGTAGCAATGTATGACTTGCCTTCGTGGTATTGGCTATTCGTAGCAATGAATGAATTGCCTTCGTGGTATTGGCTATTCGTAGCAATGTATGACTTGCCTTCATGATATTGGCTATTCGTAGCAATGTATGACTAGTCTTCGTGGTATTAGATATTTATAGCAAATGTATGACTTGCCCTATGTGATAAGATTAATGCACCAAGATAAAAGTATATGAGGTATATGATTAAGAAAGAAAAGGATTGAATGATGTATAAGTATGATGTATGGGATAACAATGAGATCTAATAAAGGTGTAATGGTGAAGATAGTAAAGTGGATATATGCCAGAGTAATATTTATATGTTATGATAGAATTGTTTACCTGCAATGGGATTATCAATGACAAATACACAAAACAAGCAAAGGAGTAAGTCGTTATTTCAATAAATATCATTATAAGATAATCCACATTCTAAAATATAAATAAGCATTGAAGTGAAACATGTCTCATAATTACATAAATATAAACATTCATATCTTTTGTCTTACAATTCCATATTATCCGTAATCGACCTATAGTATATATATCCCATAATATATATTCTATAGCATGCATATTCTTCTATTTAAAATACTTTTATTTCATCAATTACCTTCAACATCAAGCTTACTCTTTACCACCTCCGGTTGTTTACAATGTACAGATATTCCGCTACCACTACAGGTAGGTCCTCAACTCAAAATGTTCCACTGCAACTTCGGGTAGGTAATTTCTCCAATGATCCACTACCACATCGGGTAGGTAATTTCCCAATGATGATCCACTGCCACTCGGGTAGGTAATTTCCCTTAATCATCCACTACTACTTCGGGTAGGTAATTTTCCCCCAATGATCCATTACCACTTCGGGTAGGTAATTTCCCTCAATGATCCACTACCACTTCGGGTAGGTAATTTCCCTCAATGATCCACTACCACTTCGGGTAGGTAATTTTCCTAATGATCCACTACCACTCGGGTAGGTAATTTCCCTAATGATCCACTACCACTCGAGTAGGTAATTTCCCTCAATGATCCACTACCACTTCGGGTAGGTAATTTCCCTCAATGATCCACTACCACTTCGGATAGGTAATTTCCCTAATGATCCACTACCACTCGGGTAGGTAATTTCCCTAATGATCCACTACCACTCGGGTAGGTAATTTCCCTTAATGATCCACTACTACTTCGGGTAGGTAATTTTCCCCCAATGATCCACTACCACTTCGGGTAGGTAATTTCCCTCAATGATCCACTACCACTTCGGGTAGGTAATTTCCCTCAATGATCCACTACCACTTAGGGTAGGTAATTCCCCTAATGATCCACTACCACTCGGGTAGGTAATTTCCCTCAACGGTCAACTACCATTTCGGGTAGGTCATTTCCCTCAATGATCAACTACCACTTCGGGTAGGTAATTTCCCTAATGATCCACTACCACTCGGGTTTTCCCTCAATGGTCCACTACCACTTCGGGTAGGTAATTTCCCCCCAAAATCCACATTTAAAGGAGTTATTAAACCATTTCGAAATTCATTTTCTTTGCTGCATAACTTGAGCCGAAGTCGCTACACCCTTAAGGTTAGTTGTAACGACCCAAATTCTACCCTTGAAATTTTTTTTCTTTATTTTCCTGCATTAATACCTACATTCATCATTATCCTTATCATCACTCCTTATTCATCGCCTAAAACTCTTTTAACATGTCATAATACAACACTTCTCATATGACTGAAAAACATAATTCATTTATTTTATTCCCCATGAGTGTTAAGAACCCAAAGGTCATGATCCTCCCAAAAATAGTATTACACATGGTTACGAATATCCAACAAAATATTAACCATGATTACAATCATTTAAATCCGCAGGTATTCACTTAAAGTACAAAAACACAAATAGGGAATCCAAAGTCTAAAGCTCCTAAAACTCCCAACCTAGCATCCTCCATTCTTTTATTTACTTGCAATGGAATTATCAATGACAAGTACACAAAACACACAAAGGAGTAAGTCGTTAATTCAAAAATAACATTCCAAGGTAATCCACAATTTACATACTAATGGACATAGAGATAAATCATAATCACAAACAGGTAAACACAACATTTATATCTTCTTTCTTCCATTTCCCTATTGGTCATATTCACCCCATAGAATATATATCCCATAATATATATCCTATAGCGTGCATATTACCTCCATCCGAACATACTCATTTTCATATTATTCATATTCACCCTATAGCATATATATCCCATAATATATATTCTATATCATGCATATTACTTCCATCCAAACATACTCATTTTCATGTTATTCATATTCACCCTATAGTATATATATCCCATAATATATATTCTATAGCATGCATATTACGTCCATCCAAACATACTCATTTTCATGTTATTCATATTCACTCTATAGTATATATATCTTACAATATATATTCTATAGCATGCACATGACATTCATTATGATATCCACACTTCTCATCATTCATATCCACCCTATAGTATATATGTCCCATAATATATATCCTATAGCATGTATATTACTTTCATTCTCATTTTTTCGTCCTTCATATTCACCTATAGAATATACATCCCATACTATATATTCTATAGCATGCATATGACATTCATTATGACATCCACACTTCTCATCATTCATATTCACCCTATAGAATATACATCCCATAATATATATCCTATAGCATGCACATGACATTCATTGTAACAATCACACTTCTCATCATTCTTGTTCACCTTTAATCGTATTCATCGATTTCATTTCCCATACCACATCGGGCAGGCCGAGTTATTACCCCATACCACATCGGGCAGGTCGAGTTATTATTTATTACCTCATACCACATCGGGCAGGTCGAGTTATTACCCCATACCACATCGGGCAGGTCGAGTTATTATTTATTACCCCATACCACATTGGGCAGGTCGAGTTATTACCCCATACCACATCGGGCAGGTCGAGTTCACAATAATCACTACCATTCCCGGTAGGACACAATAACTGTCCGCTACCCCTCCGGGTAGGACACAATAACAGTCCACTACCACTCCGGGTAGGACACAATAACAGTCCGCTACCACTCCGGGTAGGACACAATAATAGTCTGCTACCCCTCTGGGTAGGACACAATAAAAATCCGCTACCCCTCCGGGTAGGATACAATAACAGTCCACTACCACTCCGGGTAGGGTACCAACAATAAACCACTACCTCTTCGGGTAGTGTACAACAATCAACCACTACCTCTCCGGGTAGGGCAACAATAATAACCCACTACCTCTTCGGGTAGGGTAAGAACAATAAAACTTACCAACACATTACCTCTTTCACATACCTCATTCACATCAGTGAGTTTGAATTAGAGACACTTATCCCTTACCTTGGTGAGTGTTGGGGATCGGTTCCGAGTAACTTTAAAAGTCTCCTCTGCGATTTCCTCCAACCTTAGGATCTTTCCTCATTTCCACCAATAACAACAATGTCAGTCATTTATTCAAAATAACACATAAATAACTCGTATTTCATCATCAAATATACGAGGGATTCACATATATTCTAGATTTCCAAAACTATTTCAATACAAGTTTCCAAACATTTAAACATACATGTTCAACTCATATATCAACATCAAATCACAAACTCATCATCCACATCTAATATTTCATCTCTTTCTCTTTATACCCATATTCTCATTTTGGGGATTTTTGGGGTTTTCATTAATAACCCACAAAACCTTTCCATTCATCAAATATCAACTCTAAGCCAAGAGTTTACAAGATAAAAACAACATAAAACGAACCATAACTCTGAAGGGTTAGTTTCCATGGTTTCTCATGTTTTGAAAATAGATCCAACATACCCAAAACAAATTAGAGAGGAAGAAGAAGAGTTTGGAACAAGAGGTTTACCTCTTCTCAAGCTCTAAGATGAGTCATAAGGCTCTTTGCTCTTGAAAAGCTCTTCTCTCTCTCTTCTCTTCAAAGTTCTAACCCTAAAATGTGTTTGGGGTTTTTATTTTAAAGAGCAATCGTCGGGTTCTCGCTCAAGCGAGCCCATTCTCGCTCAGGCGAGAAAATCCCGCCTTTTTAAAATTTTAGATATGACGCTCTCGCTCAAGCGAGAATCTCACAGTGTCAACAGCCCAAATTTCCATTTCTCGCCCAGGCGAGAATCCTCCAGTATAGCCCAGGATTTCACCCTCCTAGGGGATCCTTTCTCGCTCAGGCGAGAATCTCTCGCTCAAGCGAAACTTCTAGAACTAATACTATAATTTTAAAGACTCAAAATTAGGGTGTTACAATCCTCCCCCTCTTATAAGAATTTTCGTCCCTGAAAATTAAACATACATCGAAAAATAATATCATCACATAGACCTTAGGCCCATGAATACTTAACCAAAATCATAACCGATCCTCTAATCCTTTAAGATTACTTAGTCAGGCATTAAGGGCATACACCACTAAACCATGATATCCCCAAACCAATTCATGAACTTACTCACCACTGTCCAAATATTAGGATCTCAGCCTCTAATAACTCGAATGCCATGAGAACTAAATCATAATTCAGACTAAAGATCTTTCCTATATTCGTCAAGAACCATAGGTATCTATGACTGATCCAGCTAACAATCCTCATCTATGTTAAGAATCCCTATAACACTCTCGCAATTCAGCGAATGGGTAACTCCTTATTCCTCATCCACTCCATGCCTCATTTAACATCCATCAAACACTAGCTAGTTTCACCTCCACTCAAAAATCTAGCGCAATTTCATTTTACTCAATCAACAATATACTTACACAATAAGACTCTTAGTGTCTCATCCATTTTACACATTCAAATTATTCAGTAATCGTCCAATCACATCAAATATCTCCATCATCAAATCTTATCATCGAAAGGAATTACCGATTTCTAGCCTCAACTGAAACCATAAACCATTGATTCATACCAAGACTAGGTACCCTGTTACCGATCGGTAAGTGCAAGTCGACAAACACTCGAACCTACAACTGGCGTTCAGTTTGGTCACGCCAATTTCGTTAGCAAATATAAACTTATTAACCCACTCGCATTATGTCCAGAAATACAAGGGCGTCTTATATCACTAAACTTTTAACAACCTCATACTTATTCCGATATGGTTGCTAAAATTTCGGAATTCTCCAACATGATACTAAATCCTTACTTAGCCACAAGCTATGTTTTACCCAAAAAATGATTTTCGAAAACGGATTGAATCCACGACTCATGGCAACCACGTCGTGAAACAAGGTTCGCATACTCATTTCTTCTCTCCTATGGTTACACCACACCCATACACCGCAATTACTAACGTTCACGAAACAGCAACAACTTTTGCCGGTACAACATTCAACGCAGACAATTGAGGTACACCACCACTATTTCATGCGTTGCCAATGTCCTACCGCAAAAGAACCGGTCATTCAAACCAAAAGTTTTACGTCTAATAAAATGCATTCATCACATCGACGGGGTAAGTAACTTAACTAGTCTCTTTCCTCGAATATCAGTATAAGTCTTACCCCTTCGCATACACATACGTATTACTACAACAAGATTTTAAATCTTCACTTCAACAATTACATACAGTTAAGCATAACACGATTTGCTGACCGCTAGTCCATTTCCAGGATTAAATCCAACTGGGACATCATTGTGCATATCAAATTTATGGTAAAGGTTTTACCATTTACCCCAACCGTACGCTGAGACACCACACCGACATCCACCACCGATACACGGGGTTGGTGGGTACTACTAAGTCGAAAACAACAACTTGGTGTATCACCTCAGTCGGCTCACACATTCAGCAATTATAGGGAGTGTGTCGCTCCCGAATTAGACAACACTAAAAGGGATACCTGTCACCATGCGATTTACCACTTGCCGGATCATCAACACCTGATGTCCCTGCGCCACTCGGTGTAAACCTTCGACCGTGGTTCCTTGTCTCCTCGGCAGGAATGACATTAAGTCTCCGATCCAGCTTGGGACAAAACCTTTTAATATGCCCAAGCTCCTTGCAGTGGAAACATCCATTCCCTTTTCCTGGGTACGTACTTCCATAATGAAGTCTACCGCACTTGATGCACATGGGAGTAGAAACTTCATCGGTAGGAACAGTAGGTGGGCTAGGCCATTGAAAACTCCAGTCATGATGTCTAGTAGTCACCGCATAAGGCTTCCAGTCATCTTCCACTCTCCCTTTACCTCTCTCCCGCATATAATTGCGTTGAGGTCCATAGTTCCGGGGAGAAATTGTTTCGGGAGTCTCCAACTCATCCACCTTCAGATCATCCTCGTACATCCGGCACTTGTTGACCAAAGTAGCAAAGTCGGCAATCTCCTGATGTCTGAACATCCTTTTCAGCTTGGACCTTAAGCCCGATTTGAATTTTGAGCACTTGGATCGTCTGTCCACCTGGACTCAGAGTAGGGACAAAACCGGGCTAATTCCTCGAATTTAGCCGCATATTCCCCGACCGACATATTTCCTTGTTCCTAATTCAAGAACTCCATTTCTTTCTGCCTTTTCAGATCAGCAGGGAAGTATTTGTGAAGGAATTTCGCCTTGAAAGTACTCCAGGAAATCAATTGCCCCTCCATCTCCATTTGGAATCTAGTGAACTCCCACCAGTTCTCGGCCTCCGTCCCTACCATGTAAGTTGCATAGGCCAATTTCCGAGCCTCCGAACAGTTCATGGCCCAGAAGATCCGCTCTATTCCCTGAATCCACTCGAGGGAAGCATCCGGAGCAAATCCTCCATGGAACTGACTGGGGTTCCTCTTGCAAAACTCATTCAGGCCTTGGTACTCTACCGGTCCGGGTGGGACTAGGTTTTGCGAACTCGGACTTGGTGCGGGGTTCTGATTCAGACTACACAAGTTCTCGTTCATCTGTTGTAGTGTCGCCACCATCTGGGCCAAGAGGTCATTCGAAACATTCTGACTCGCTCCTCTTTCTCTTCCAGCCATGGGTACCTGTACTCACTCACTTGTTAGTAATTAAATTTTGTCTAAACAAAATTCACATGACCAAGTAACAATTAGCACAAATCAAACAATTTCAGCACATAAAGGTTACAAAGAAGCATGCAAGGCCATATCCTAGGCCGCAGGATTAACTATGCTCTGATACCATATTGTAACGACCCAATTTCTACTTTTGAAAATTTTTCATTTATTTTAATCCTTTCTTGCATACAGTCGTCACCTTAATTAAAAACTCTCAAGTATCTCTTTGAAAGTACTCTTTACCCTGATATATTATCATACCAATTTATGTTGCGGAAAAACATAATTCATTCAAATAGCATTTACCACATACAACTAGTTATGGGTCTCCCAGAGTTATAACGTCCATAACTACACATATCCGTATTAATCTAAACAGATTTACAGTCATCCCAAAATGTTACCAAATTAACTACAAGGTCTAATAGCGAAGAAAGACAAACAAGTTAATAAACACGAAAGCTTCCTAAGTGAGCTTCCTTCTCAAAATCCTTCATTTACCTACAATTGGATTATCATAAACAACACACAAAACAAAAGGGAGTAAGTCATTAGTCCAAAACTAACATTACATGATAATCCACATTTCAAATACGATTAATCTTTAATATAATTCTTAAACACACATGCGGAATTGTAAACATTCAAATCATCATCCTTTAATTTCCACTTTTCTCATATTCATCCTATAGTATATATATCCCATAATATATATTCTATAGTATGCATATCTCGTTCGTTCAACACATTATCCTTCTCATTATTCATATCCACCCTATAGTATATATATCCCATAATATATATCCTATAGCGTGTATATTACTTTCATTCTCATTTCTCGTCCTTCATATTCACCCTATAGAATTTACATCCCATACTATATATTCTATAGCATGCATATGAGATTCATTATGACATCCACACTTCTCATCATTCATATCCACCCTATAGTATATATATCCCATAATATATATCCTATAGCGTGTATATTACTTTCATTCTCATTTCTCGTCTTTCATATTCACCCTATAGAATATACATCTCATACTATATATTCTATAGCATGCATATAACATTCATTATGACATCCACACTTCTCATCATTCATATTCACCCTATAGAATATACATCCCATAATATATATCCTGTAGCATGCACATGACATTCATTGTAACAATCACACTTCTCATCATTCCTGTTCACCCTTAATCGTATTCATCGATTTCATTTCCCATACCACATCGGGCAGGCCGAGTTATTACCCCATACCACATCGGGCAGGTAGAGTTATTACCCTATACCACATCGGGCAGGTCGAGTTATTATTTATTACCCCATACCACATTGGGCAGGTCGAGTTATTACTTATTACCCCATACCACATCGGGCAGGTCGAGTTATTACCCCATACCACATCGGGCAGGTCGAGTTATTACCTCATACCACATCGGGCAGGTCGAGTTATTACCCCATACCACATCGGGCAGGTCGAGTTATTACCCCGTACCACATCGGGCAGGTCGAGTTATTATTTATTACCCCATACCACATCGGGCAGGTCGAGTTATTACCCCGTACCACATCGGGCAGGTCGAGTTATTATTAATTACCCCATACCACATCGGGCAAGTCGAGTTATTACCCCATACCACATCGGGCAGCTCGAGTTATTACCCCATACCACATCGGGCAGGTCGAGTTATTACCGCATACCACATCGGGCAGGTCGAGTTATTACCCATACCACATCGAGCAGGTCGAGTTCACAATAATCACTACCATTCCCGGTAGGACACAATAACAGTACGCTACCCCTCCGGGTAGGACACAATAAAAGTCCACTACCACTCCGGGTAGGACACAATAACAGTCTGCTACCACTCCGGGTAGGACACAATAACAGTCCGCTACCCCTCCGGGTAGGACACAATAACAATCCGCTACCACTCCGAGTAGGACAGAATAACAGTCCGCTACCCCTCTGGGTAGGACACAATAACAGTCCACTATCACTCCGGGTAGAGTACCAACAATAAACCACTACCTCTTCGGGTAGGGTACAACAATCAACCACTACCTCTCCGGGTAGGGCAACAATAATAAACCACTACCTCTTCGGGTAGGGTAACAACAATAAAACTTACCAACACGTTACATCTTTCACATACCTCATTCACATGAGTGAGTATGAATTAGAGACACTTATCCCTTACCTTGGTGAGTGTTGGGGATCGGTTCCGAGTAACTTTAAAAGTCTCCTACGCGATGTCCTCCAACCTTAGGATCTTTCCTCATTTCCACCAATAACACCAATGTCAGTCATTTATTCCAAATAACACATAAATAAATCGTATTTCATCATCAAACATACGAGGGATTCACATATATTCTAGATTTCCAAAACTATTTCAATACAAGTTTCCAAACATCTAAAAATACATGTTTATCTCATATTTCAACATCAAAGCACAAACTCATCACCCACATCTAACATTTCATCTATTTCTCTTCTTAGTCATATTCTCATTTTGGGGTTTTTTGGGGTTTTCATGAATATCCCACAAAACCTTTCCATTTATCAAATACCAACTCTAAGCCAAGAGTTTACAAGAGAAAAAACAACATAAAATGAACCATAACTCTAAAGGATGAGTTTCCATGGTTTTTCATGTTTTGAAAATATATCCAACATACCCAAAACAAGTTAGAGAGGAAGAAGAAGAGTTAGAAACAAGAGGTTTACCTCTTCTCAAGCTCTAAGATGAGTCCTAAGGCTCTTTACTATTGAAAAGATCTCTTCTCTCTCTTCTCTTCAAAGTTCTAACCCTAAAATGTGTTTGGGGTTTCTATTTTAAAGAGCAGCCGTCGGGTTCTCTCTCAAGCGAGCCCATTCTCGCTCAGGTGAGAAAATCCCGCCTTTTTAAAATTCCAGATATGACGTTCTCGCTCAAGCGAGGGATTCTCGCTCAAGCGAGAATCTCACAGTGTCAACAGCCCCAAAATACTATTTCTCGCCCAGGCGAGACAACTCTCGCTTAGGCGAGAATCCTCCAGTATAGCCCAGGATTTCACCCTCCCAGGGGATCCTTTCACGCTCAGGCGAGAATCTCTCGCTCAAACGAGACTTCTAGGACTGATACTATAATTTTAAAGACTCAAAATTAGGGTGTTACATTAGCTAAAAGCATAATCTTATTTCTTTTAAAAAGAAAACGTGCTACTTATACTCGAACCGGAGTTTCGCTTCATATACTCGAGCCGGAGTCCCTAACCATTCATGATCGGCTAAAAATATAGTTTCTTTTCATTGATTTCACCATAAATCATTTTCCGTGAATCCCCACCATCATTAGTATAAACACACCCATATATGTTTACACAAAATATGTGATTCACGACTTAATCATTGCACAACCAGAAAATACACACATTTTCTATTTTCAAATGCACAAGTAAAGACTTATCCTTACCTTGGTGAGCGTTGGGGTTGGTTTCGTGTAAGTTTACAAGTTTCCTTCGCGATTTCCTCCAACCGTAGGATCTTTCATCATTCCCACTAATAACAACAATGTCAGTCATATATTCAAAACAACACATAAACAACTCACATTTTATCTTTAAACATACAAGAGATTAACACA
Source organism: Lupinus albus (assembly GCA_009771035.1). NCBI lineage: Eukaryota > Viridiplantae > Streptophyta > Magnoliopsida > Fabales > Fabaceae > Lupinus > Lupinus albus. The sequence goes on from CM020011.1 coordinate 7,457,510, forward strand.
TTTTGAAGGTTTCCAAAACCACTTCATTAAGAGTTTCCAAACATCTAAACCATACATATTCATCTCGTATATCAACATTAAAGCACAAACTCATCTTCCACATTTAACATTTCACCCATTTCCCTTTTTACTCATATTCTCATTTTGGGGGTTTTGGGGTTTTCATGAATAAACCTACAAAACCTCTCCATTCATCGAATACCAACTCTAAACCAAGAGTTCACCAAAGAAAAACAACATAAAACGAACTATAACTCTAAAGGAATAGTTTTCATGGTTTCTCATACTTTGAGAAGAGATCCATACACCGAAAGACGAGTTTGAAAGGGAGAAAGAGGGTTAGAATCAAGAGATTTACCTCTTCTCAAGCTCCTAGATGATTCCCACGAGTTCTTGCTCTCAAAATCACCTTCTCCTCTCTTCTCTCTCACTTTCTAACCCTAAAATGTGTTTGGGGTTTCTATTTTAAAGTGAAATCGTAGGGTTCCCGCCTTTTTAGAATTTCAGATCTGACGCTCTCGCTCAAGCGAGAGATTTCTCGCTCAGGCGAGGCAGCTCTCGCTCAAGCGAGGTTCCTCTCGCTTAAGCGAGGATCTTACAGCCTCGACATGTCCTGAATGCCACTTTTCTCGCCCAGGCGAGACAACTCTCGCTCAGGCGAGACCACTCTCGCTCAAGCGAGAATCCTTTAGTATAGCCCAGGATTTCACCCTCCCAGGTGAGCCTCTCTCGCCCAGGCGACACTTCTCTCGCTCAAGCGAGACTCCTAGGGCTGATACTATAATTTAACGACTTCAAAACCTAGGGTGTTACACCCTCCACAAGAGAAAGGAGTACAATCATATGTTCGCTATCATATCTCAACTTAAGAGCGAGAAAGCACGATAATGATTATACCCGCTCTTACAATCTTTAATAGTTTTTAATTATAAGTTTTAAAGAGATAGTCAACCATTTATCATTATTTACATTATCAAATTCAGGAGAGTAAAATACACACATATGTCCACTATTGTATCCCAACTTAAAATGGTGGCAAATATTATTTCAATTGTTACATCACATCAGTCATTATTATATTTTCATTTTTTTCAATCATTAGATTAAAGTAGGTAAAAAATATTGAATTTATTTTTCATTTATTCATCATTAAAAAATTGAAGGAAATGAATCATTGCTATATGATATATATATATTTACATTACTTAATTTTATTAGTGCAAAGCAGTTATCATTTTATACTTTATTATTATCCTCTATTAAAAATAATGATTTTTTAATTAATTATTATTCATTCAAAATATTTATTATTATTTGTTAGATAACAAAATTCAAAAAATGAATTATTATTTAACTATACAATATTATTTAGGATGGTGCATGATTTTGATATGTTACTTTTTTCTAAAATCGAATGGTAGTGACATGTCTCCTATATTCTTTAAAATTTATTTCTATTAAAAATTAAGAAAATTAATTTGTCACAAACATGGAGGAAAAGTTGTGATAAGTCAATTATTTTCCTCGAGTGATTCTTTAAACGATCATTATTTGTTACTTGTATTCTTTAAAATTCATTTTCTTTTAAAAATGTATAAAAATAAAAAATTACTATAAGGATAGAAGAATGATTATGATTAATCACTTCTTTTCTTTTCAGGATATCATCTTTCTAGAGGTCCTCAAGTGTCATTAATGTTCTTTAAATCAATTGAAATACACTCAACCTAATCAATTTTTTTCTACCGAAAGAACTATATAGTTTTAATTTCCTCATTGCACGTAGGGAAAAGTAAGAGCTAGACAACTCTTGCCAGAGATTGAATTTTAATAAAAAAAACATTCTTATACTTTGTATATAAATTAATAATTAAGTAAAATTTATTGAAAATTTGTGGTAAAAAATTACAACAATATTATACCTCAACAAGACACTTTTGCAAAAGAATGGCATTTATGCAATACATTTACACTAATCAATTTATATTCCTAGTGCCATGAATCAACTGGATTGTTTAAAGCATTGGTTATTTACAATAGCATTGGTGGTAGAAGTTTGAATTCAAGTTTGATTCAAACCAAGACATACTTATTAATTTGCAAAAATAAAAGATTGAATAGTTTAACGACACTTCTTAAATTGAGATGATGGAAAGAGAGGTATGTGGAGTGTGAATTGAAGCAGCTCTTGTACAATTTAATTAATATTAGTAAAATGGTGTGAATAGTCTTTTACGTAATTTATGTATGTAACTATATTCTACATCTTGGATTTAATCCATTCCATTCTCCCCTTTCTATTCATTCCGTTTTTATTTGGTGATTATTTGTGACTCAAACAAATTGAAGTCACCATATGCTCACAATTTCATTGGTTTACAGTTTTTATAATATTATTTTTAATTGCCATATTATCAAAAATTATGTTACTTGTTGTAATAAATAGACTATTGAGTTACTGACTACTGAACCTCATCATTATTGCAATATCAACTATGATAGTTTTGCATTTGAATATATTGTTCCGTTAAATTTTGTTACTATGTTTTCCCTTTTCAGGTAATTTGATATTTAAACATTAAATGTTAATATGTGAGAAAGGAAACTTATTTATCAAGAAAGGAAATTTCCATGTTTATCAGTTTAGAAAAAAATAGTCTTTTTCTAAGAAATATAACTTATTTATTTTAAATCCGAAGGATGAAGAGAACTAACAATACAGAGAAGATGGTTTAGTTCACTTTAAAGGAAGATCTATTCTTAAGCAGAATATAGGCAATTGGAGAGCTTGCCCATTTATCCTACTTAATATTTTTCATTTATCCTATGTATAAAATAATGTATTTTGTTGGTGTTGATAACATTTTTATGCATTATGACTCATAGGCAATTAGTGTTGCTTCCTTTTATGATTAAATAAAATAAAATATTATTAATATTAAATTTATTACATATTTTTCTTTTATCAGTGACTAGCTTGTTGACAAGCACTGTCATACTTGTCAACCCGTTTTCCTATTGTTTCTACATGCAATAAATGTCTAATATAATAATTGTGTTAGATATTGTATCAATCAATATAAATTAGTATGAACCTTAATATAGCACCAAAGCTAATTTACAGTATTTAACTATTGATTTCCTCTATGATAGTACAAATATTAGTAAGTATATATTTGTGTATGCAAATAAGACATTTAACATTTTACAACCAGGGAAGAAAAGGGGAAAAACAAAAATGGAGAGGGAAAGTGTATGTAATGCGAAATTAAAGTAAAACTGTAGCAAAATTGGAAACAACAAATTACACAATATGTAGTTTTTTTTTTGTCGGGTACACCATAGATAGTTATTTTACGTTTTCCCTTTATTAAGTAGTATAGATAAAGTATGCATTATAGTTCTACCATCACTTACCTATATACTTACAAATTACAAACTAAAGTCCATAACTTTATTTTAATTCCAAATTATAAAGTTGTTAGAAATTAATAAAGTGAATCGCATGATTTAATTTTGCGATTTGTTTCTATTTCCTTAGGTTTGACAGCTGAGCTTAGTTTTTTTTTTTAATTAAACTAGATTAAACTAGGTAAAAAGAAATTCTTACCATAACACAAGTCATTATAATATTTTTATTTTTTTCAATCATTAGATTAAAGTAGGTAAAAATAAAGAATTTATTTTTTCATGTAATAATCATTAAAAATACAGAAAATGAATTATTGCTTTAGGAAATATATATTTGCATTACTTGATTTTATTAGTACAAAGCATTTATCATTTTATAATTTATTATTATCATTTATTAAAAGTGAAGATTGTTTAATTAAATTATTCATTCAAAAACTATTTATTATTATTTTTAAAATGTAATTTAAAAATGAATTATCATTTAATTATATAATATTAATTAGGATGGGGCATGACTTTGATGTGTTACTTTTTTTTTCTAAAATCATCATTCAAACGTTCATGATTTGTCACCAATATTCTTTAAATTTTCCTTCTATTAAAAAAGAAGAAAAATAATTTGTCACAAGCATAAAGGAAAGGTCTTGGTAAGCTAATATTTTTCCTCGATTAATTCTTTAAACAACCATTATATGTTAGTTGTATTCTTTAAAATTCATTTTATTTTAAAAAGGTATAAAAATAAAAAAATTATTATAAGGATAGAGGAAATATTATGATGAATCACTTTTCATGAGATCATCCTTTTTCCTCAAGTATCATTAATATTCTTTAAATCAATTAAAATACACTCAATTCAATTAAGTCATTTCTACCGAAAGAACTATATAGTCTTGATTTCCTTATTGCATGTAAGGAAGAGTAAAAGCTTGATAACTCCTGTCAAACATAAAAATGTAAAAAACATATTCTTATATTTTGTAAATAAATAAATAATTACTATAAATAACAAATCAGTTTGGGTATACACTGATTCATGTAATTAACGAAGGTACCGTCTTAGTACAGATAAAACAACAAAGCTCAAAATTAGGTTTGAAGAGGGGTTTTTGCGATTTCTCTACAAAAAATAGCGACGACTATGTTTATTTAGAAGAATATGGATAACCCATCTATCACTCTCCTTTATACATGTCCAAACCACCTATGATTCTACCATGTTTTCTCTCTAACGCATTCATTTCTATTCTTACCATATCTAGTATGTTTGCTCATCCAACGTAACATTCTAATCTTAGCTTCAAACATTTTATTATCATGTTCACATTTTACTTCCTAATATTTCATCTCATATAATATTATAGGTTTTATAACCATGAGACAATACTTTGCCTTAAAATTGAGCAATATTTTTTATCACATATGATGTAACACCCTAAATTTATCCTCCTTAAGTTGAGGTAACTGTAAAGACCCAAATTCTACCCTTTAAATTTTTTCCTTTATTTTAATCATTTCATACATACATTCATCATCTTATTTCAATCCCTCATAAATCATTCCGTAAGACCAATTTTTAATATATTATATTAAAATACATTTACTATTGCATAAAAACATAATTCATTCAATTAATCTTTGGTAACCACCGCATACAACTAGTTATGAGTTTTCCAAGAATCATAATGCACATGACTACACATATCCAGGGTTACAATACACAGAATTACATTTATCCCAAAATAGCACTTAGTCCGTTATAATACAAAAAGTATAGATAGAGGGATGTAAGTCAAGAATCGCCTAAATTCCTAAGTGAGCCTCCTCAAAGTCCCTCGTTAGTTCAAGACTAACATCACATGATAATCCACATTTTTAAGTATAAATAAGCATTGGAATAAATTATCATCAAAAGTACATAAATATAAACATTTGTATCACATTCCTTCCATTTCCAGGTTATTCATATTCACCCTATAGTATATATATTCCATAATATATATTCTATAGAATGCATATTCCTTTCATCCAAACATACTCATTTCTCATCATTCATATTCACCATATAGTATATATATCCCATAATATGTATTCTATAGCATGCATATTCCTTTCATCCAAACATACTCATTTCTCATCATTCATATTCACCCTATAGTATATATATCCCATAACATATATTCTATAGCAGGCATATTACTTTCATCCAAACATACTCATTTCTCATCATTCATATTCACCCTATAGTATATATATCCCATAATATATATTCTATAGCATGCGTATTACTTTCATCCAAACATACTCATTCCTCATCATTTATATTCACCCTATAGTATATATATCTCATAATATGTATTCTATAACATGCATATTACTTTCAACCGAACATACTCATTTCCCATCAATCGTATTCACCCTTAATCATATTCAACGAGTTTTCCCACAAAGATAATCCTCTACAACATCGGGTAGGTCTAGTTAATTCTCCATACCACATCGGGAAGGTCTAGTTCCTTCTCCATACCACATTGGGCAGGTCTAGTTAATTCTCCATACCACATCAGGTAGGTCTAGTTAATTCTCCACACCATATCGGGCAGGTCTAGTTAATTCTCCATACCACATCGGGTAAGTCTAGTTAATTCTCCATACCACATCGGGCAGGTCTAGTTCATTCTCCATACCACATCGGCAGGTCTAGTTAATTCTCCATACCACATCGGGTAGGTCTAGTTAACTCTCCATACCACATCGGGTAGGTCTAGTTAATTCTCCATACCACATCGGGTAGACAACAGCGATAATCCACTACCACTCCGGGTAGGACAACAACAATAATCCACTACCACTTTGGGTAGGATAACAATAATAAACCACTACCACTCTAGGTGGATAACAACAATAATCCACTACCACTTCGGGTTGGATAACAATAATATTCTTACAGACATATTACCTCTTCCACATACCTTATTCACATCAGCTTATATAAGTTAGAAACACTTATTCCTTACCTTGGTGAGCGTTGGGGTCGGTTCCGAGTAACTTTAACAAAATAACACTTAAACGACTCATATTTCATAGTCAAACATACAAGAGATTCACATATTTTCAAGGTTTCTAAAACTACATCAATACGAGTTCCAAACATCTAATACATACATATTCATATCATATATCAACATTAGAGCACAAATTCTTCTTCTACATATAACATTTCACCCATTTCCCTTTTTACTCATATTATCATTTTGGGGGTTTTGAGGTTTTCATGAATATACCCACAAAACCTTTCCATTCATCAAATACCAACTCTAAACCAAGAAGTTCATTCGTCCCAGTGTTTTGTCGTGGGGTGCACTGATGCTGTTGGTTAAGAAGAAAGATGGGAGTATGAGGTCGTGCACCAACTACAGACAACTGAACAAGGTCACAATTAAGAATAAGTATCCATTGCCTAGGATCGATGACTTGATGGATTAGTTAAGAGGAGCAGTGGTGTTTTCAAAAATTGATCTTAGATTGGGTTTTCTTTAGAATGACTTCAGGACGAGGTATGGACATTTCGAATATTTGGTAATGCCCTTTGGAGTGACAAATGCCCCAACAATATTTACCGACTACATGAATCAGATTTTTCATCCATACTTAGATTCAATCGTAGTGGTATTTATTGATGACATTTTGGTCTACTCTAAGAGCCGAGAGGAACATGCGGAGCATCTGAGTGTTGTTCTTGGAATATTAAAGGGTAATTAGTTGTATGCAAAACTATCAAAATACAATTTTGGGTGGAATCCGTGAACTTCCTTGGGCATGTGATATCCAGAGAGGTGGCAGTAGATCCTTCTAAAGTTGAAGAAGTAATGGAATGGGTAGTACTTAAGTCTGTCACAGAGTCAAAATCTTTCCGGGATTGGCGGGTTATTACCAGAAGTTTATAGAAGGGTTTTCGAAGTTAGCATTACCGCTAACAAGTTGACCAGAAAAGGAGAATCGTATGTCTGGATGACCCGTTGTGAAAAAAGTTTCCAAGAGTTGAAGCAGAGGTTGACTACGACACCAATGTTGGTTCTTCCATGTACCGATCGTGATTTCAGTGTATATTACGATGCTTCCAAGCAAGGTTTGGGTTGTGTTTTAATGCAGGACAATAAAGTTGCTGCCTATGCTTCGCGAAAATTGAGATCCCATGAGCAAAACTACCCTACTCTAGATTTAGAGTTAGCTGATATGGTCTTTGCACTAAATATTTGGAGACACCATCTTTATGGTGTGAGGTTTGAAGTTTTCAGTGACCACAAGAGTCTGAAATATATGTTCGATCAGAAGAAACTAACATGAGGAAGATAATGTGGATGGAGTTTATTAAGGACAATGATTTTGGTCTACAGTACCATCCTAGAAAGGCCGGTGTGGTGGCAGATGCTCTACGTCGGAAATCACTACACGTGTCTACATTAATGATCCATGAGGAGAAGTTAATTGAGGAGTTCCGAGATATGAACTTGGAAGTTCAAGTAAAACCCCATAGTATGATTTTGAGAATGCTCAAGGTCACAAATGAGTTAAGATTTTGAGTTAGATGTTAGTGGGATGTTGAGGTACAAGGGAAGAGTGTGTGTACCTCGCGATGTGGAATTGCGAAAGAGTATTCTCGAGGAATATCTCAAGAGTAGAACGAGCTTCCACCCGGGAACCACAAAAATGTATCAAGATTTAAAGAATTTGTTTTGGTGGTCCGTGATGAAAAAAGATGTGGCTTTATGTGTAACGAGTTGCTTGATTTGCCATAAAGCTAAGACTGAACACCAGAGACCGACAGGAGAACAACAATCACTGGAAATTCCTGTGTGGAAGTGGGATAGCACCTCGATGGACTTTGTGTCGGGTTTTCCAATGACTTAGAAAGGGTATGATTCGATATGGGTTATAGTGGATCAGTTGACTAAGTCTGCTCACTTTTTACCTATGAACATGAGATTTTCTTTAGAATGATTGGCAGACCTGTATATCCGAGAGATAGTTCGATTGCATGGGATACCATCGAGTATTGTATCGGATAGAGATCTCTGTTTCGCTTCAAAATTTTGGACTAGCTTGTAGTCTGATATGGGGACCATGTTGAAATTCAGTTCCGCTTATCACCCATAAACGGATGGTCAGTCGGAAGGACCATACAATCGTTGGAAGATCTTTTGAGAGCATGTGTATTGGAACAACCTGGAAGTTGGACATCATGCTACCCTTGATCGAGTTCACCTACAACAATAGTTTCCATTCGAGTATTGGGATGACACCTTATGAAGCATTGTATGGTAGAAAATGTAGAACTCTAGTGAGTTGGTTTGAAACTAGAGAGAATTTGGTGTTGGGACCCAAGGTGGTTCGTGAGACGACCAAAAAGATTAAGAGAATAATGGAGAATATGAGGATAGCCCAAAGTCGACTGAAGAGCTATTATGATAAGAGGGGGAAACCTCTTGAGTTTAACGAAGGAGATCATGTGTTCATGAGAGTAGTTCCGACTACTAGGATTGGTAGAGATCTAATATCTCATAAACTGACTCCTACATTTATAGAACCATACTAGATCTTGAAGAGGATTAGACCGGTAGCCTATCGGGTTCCCTTACCCCCACTATTGTCGAATCTCCACAATGTGTTTCACGTGTCTCAGTTGAGGAAATATGGTGGAGATCCATCCCATGTGGTTGAGCCATATTAGATAGAACTGAAGGATAACCTGACGTTTAAGACCTTGCTTGTGAGGATCATGGATAAAAGTGTCAAGAAATTGAGGGGAAAGGAAATTCCTTTGTTGAAGGTACTATGGAGCCAAGTAGATGAAGGGGATTCAACTTGGGAAGTGGAACATGACATGGTGGAGGATTACCCTCATTTGTTCGGATATAGGTATGTTTAACTTTCGGGGACGAAAGTTCTTATAAGAGGGGGAAGATTGTAACACCCTAAGTTTCATTTTCCTAAAGTATTGTAAAAGTAAAAAATCTAGGGTATATTGAAGGATTCTCGCTTGAGCAAGAGGAGCCTCGCCCAAGCAAGGGTGTCAGTATTTCTCCCAGGATTTTCCATGGGATTCTCGCCTGAGCGAGAGTTAGCTCGCCTGGGCGAGAGAGGCACACTAGAGGCTGTTGGATCCTCGCTTGAGCGAGAGCATCAAAGTTTGAAACTTTAAAATGCGAGGATTTCTTAGCTGGGCGACATGTTCTCGCTTGGGCGAGAATCTAAAAGTATGAACCCTAAAATAGAGCCCCAAACACGAAAAGGGGGTATGTTTTTGGGAGAAAAGAGAAGAGGAGGCGATTTTCTTGGCAAGAGCTCGTGTAGAGGCTAAGAGAAGCTAGAGAAGAGGTAAACCTCTTCATTTTAACACTCATTCTCACTTTGAAACTCATTTTGGGCATTTGGATCTCTCCTCTTGGTATGGAAAATCATATAACTTTCTCTTTTAGAGTTTGTATTCAAAAATGGGGATGATTTGTGGCCGATTCACGAAAACCCCAAAACCAAAAAAAAAGTGATGTTGAAAAGGGAAATGTTAGGTTAGAAATGTGGTTTATGGGTGTTAATGTTGAATAAAAGTGAATGGGTATGTTTTACATGTTTGAGACTCCTAGTAGAGATGGTTTTGAAAGCCATTGTAATATGATCCTCTTTTATTATTGAAATAGATAGTTGAGTTGTTTATGTAATGTTGTGGATAAATGACTAATTATTGTTGTTTTGTGATGGGGATGAGGAAAGACCCTAAAGTTGGAGGAGGTGGATGAGAGACTAGCAAGATACCCAACACCATCCCCAACGCGCACCAAGGTCAGGGATAAGCATTGTAAATGTTTGAGGTAAATGTATAATGCGATATTTCGTGTGATGGAAATTGATGAACCTATGTATGACTTGCCCGACGTGGTATTGGCCTTACTGTGATGTATGACTTGCCCAATGTGGTACTGGCCTTTATGGCAATGTATGACTTTCCCTATGTGGTATTGGCCTTCATGGCATTGTATGACTTGCCCGATGTGGTATTGGCCTTTATGACAATGTATGACTTGCCTGATGTCGTATTGGCCTTATGGCGATGTATGACTTGCCCGATGTGGTATTGAATTAACTGATATATAGAATGTTGTTAAGTAATTGTGGAATGATGTTCAATTGGTTTGATTATTGATTTATGTTAAACTTGGATTTATTTATGTTTGGATTATTATTTTATACTGATTTATAAACACTAATTATCATGAATTTTATGTCTTACTCCCTTGTATTTCTTGTTGTTTGTATTTGTGATAATTAGTGTGCAGATAAATCAAGGGACTAGTAGATTCCATACGACCTTGAGCGTAGACTTTCAATTGTTGATGTAATAGTGACTTTGATGTGTTGTTTTGCGATATGTACTTGTTTGTACCCATTAACTTAACTAGTGGTCATATATTTTCCGTAACTAGTGAACTGATGCATTATTTGAATATGTATGTAAGGACGGAGTCCTCCTTCTGAAATTATAAGATGAAATTATGGGTTATGAACCCCAAAATATTATGGTAGTTAAATTAGCCGTTATCTAAGTTAGAAATTTAATCATCTTGTAATTATTATAATTAAAGGAAGGGGTGACGAAAATTGTTATTAATAATTGCATTTTAAAAATTAAACAGACAAAATTTATAGGGTATAATTTAGGTTCTTACACAACCTGACTATCAACACATAAATAACCACATTGATAAAGAAAGTATGGAAATTAACATTGTTTAATAAAATGATAAACACTTACAACATGATTTACTAATTCTTTAACTTTTTCATTATCGATAACAGCTTGCTTGTTCTTATGAGCATTCACCTACAAAACATCGAGGTCTATGGCAGTACTCGAAGGCGAATAAATAACCAATAATAATTTAATTAAATATGAATACAAAACTTAGCAAATTAATAATTATTGTACTAAATTACATACGAATTAACAATACTTACTGTAAGGACCCAAATTCTACCCTTGAAATTTTTTATTATTTTAACTCATGCCAACATTCATTTTGTACATATTTTATGATTAGTAACCGAAAATACATTACATTACTTACCTTGATTATTTCTTGACCGTTTATCATGCGGTATTCATACATAAATTCCTAATGTAGAAAAACATAATTCATATTAATAATTCCCCGCTGGTTTTAAGACCCCAAAAGTATAGTTCTTCAAATAACAGTACATCCAATTACAAGTATCCGAATAAATAATGACCATTGTTGTAATCAATCGTATCCGTAAATAGTCAATTAGAATACAAAAAGAAATTAGATGAATCCAGATTCTAAAGCTCCTAAGGCTCCAAACTGAGTCTCCTCAATTCACTAGTTTACCTGCAATGGGATTATCAATGACAAATATACAAAACATACAAAGGAGTAAGTCATTAGCTCAATAAACATCATTATAAGATAATCCACATTAAAAAGGGGTTAGTAAACCATTTTTAAATTCATTTTCTTTGTTGCATTACTTGAGCCGAAGTCGCTACACCCTTTAAGGTTAGTTAAAAGCAGATTCCATTTTCTTTTAAAACGAAAACGTGCTACATATACTCGAGCCGGAGTTTTGTTTCATATACTCGAGCCGGAGTTTTGCTTCATATACTCAAGGCGAAGTTTTGCTTCATATAATCGAGTCGGAGTTGTGCTTCATATACTCGAGCCGGATTTTTGCTTCATATACTCGAGCCGGAGTTTTGCTTCATATACTCGAGCCGGAGTTTTGCTTCATATACTCGAGCCAGAGTCGCTAACCATTCATGGTCGGCTAAAAATTTTATTTTCTTTTTAAAACGAAAACGTGCTACATATACTCGAGCCGGAGTTTTGCTTCATATACTCTAGCCGGAGTTTTGCTTCATATACTCGAGCTGGAGTCGCTAATCATTCATGATCGACAAAAAATATATTTTCTTTTCATCGATTTCACCATCAATCATTCACGTAAATCCACGCCATCTTTAGTATAAACACACCCATATATGTTTATACTAAATATGTGATTCACAATATAATTATGGTACAACCAGAAAATACACACATTTTCTATTTCAAATGCACAAGTAAAGACTTATCCTTACCTCGGTGAGTGTTGGGGGTCGGTTTTTGAGTAACTTTACCAGTTTCCTCCACAATCTCCTCCAACCTTAGGATCTTTCCTCATTCCCACCAATAACAACAATGTCAGTCATTTATTCAAAATAACACATAAACGACTCATATTTCATTGTCAGACACACAAGAGTTTCATACATGTTCAGTGTTTCCAAAACTACTTCATTAGGAGTTTCCAACCATTCAAGACATACATATTCACCTTGTATTCAACATTAGAACACATACTCACAACACAATCATTCTCATATCACATAATCTCGTCAATTTATTGCCATTAAACACTTATCACACACAATCATTGTTACAAACATACCCATATATGTTTATCATAATAAACATTCACCTCTTATAACAAATCAACAACTCATAACACATCATCATTATAAACAAACCACACACAACATATTCTTCATCATATAACATTTAACACATTTCCACTTATGACCACATTTTCCTTCTGGGGTTTTGGGGTTTTCATAAATCAACCCACAAACCCTTTCCATTCTTTGAATTTTAACTCTAAACCAAGAGTTTACAAGAGAGAAACTAAATAAAACGAACCATAACTCAAACGGAAGAGTTTCCATGGTTTCTCATACTTTTGAGAAGAGATCCATACACCCAAAACAAGTTAGAGAGGAAGAAAAAGAGTTAGAAACAAGAGGTTTACCTCTTATCAAGCTCTAAGATGATTCCTAAAGCTCTTTGCTCTTGAAAAGCTCTCCTCTCTCTCTCTTCTCTTCAAAGTTCTAACCCTAAAATGTGTTCAGGGTTTCTATTTTAAAGTGAAATCGTCGGGTTCTCGCTCAAGCGAGTCCATTCTTGCTCAGGCGAGGAAATCCCGCCTTTTTAAAATTTCAGATCTGACGCTCTCGCTCAAGCAATGAATTTCTCGCTCAGGCGAGGCACTCTCGCTCAAGCGAGGATCTTACAGCCTCGACCAGCGCTGAATACCACTTTTCTCGCCCAGGCGAGACAACTCTAGCTCAGGCGAGACCACTCTCGCTCAGGCGAGACCACTCTCGCTCAAGCGAGGTAATTCTCGCTCAAGCGAGAATCCTTCAGTATAGCCCAAGATTTCACCCTCCCAGGTGAGACTCTCTCACCCAGGCGACGATTCTCTCGCTCAAGCGAGACTGTAACACCCTAAATTTGAGTCATTAAAATTATAGTATCAGTCCTGGGATTCTCGCTTGAGCGAGGGATTCTCGCATGGGTGAGAGAGGTTCACCTGGGAGGGTGAAATCCTGGGCTATACTGATGGATTCTCGCCTGAGCGAGAGTTAGCTCGCTTGAGCGAGAAAAGTGACAATTTGGACATGTCGAGGCTATAAGATTCTCGCCTAAGCGAGAGAATCCTCGCTTGAGAGAGAGATGCCTCGCCTGGGCGAGAGTTCCTTCGCCTGGGCGAGAGGGTCAGATCTGAGTTTTCAAAATGGTCGAGATTTTCTCGCTTGAGCGAGAATGAGCTTGCTTAAGCGAGAACCCGACGAGTTGCATTAAATGAGAAACCCCCAAACACATTTTAGGGTTAAGAAAAGAAGAGAGGTGAGAGAAGAGAGCTTTTCCAAGGGCAAGAAGCTTCAATACTCATCTAAGAGCTTGAGAAGAGGTAAAAACTCTTGATTCTAACTCTCTTCTTCTCTTTGGAACTCTTTTTGGGTATGTTGGATCTCTTCTCAAAACGAGAGAAACCATGGAAACTCACCCCTTTGTGTTATGGTTCGTTTCATGTTGTTTCTATCTGGTAAACTCTTTATTTAGAGTTGGTATTGCAAGAACGGAATGGGTTTGTGGGTTGATTCATGAAAACCCCAAAACCCTAAAGTGAAAATGTGGTTAGAGAGCAAAATGCTAGAGGTAGAAGATGATTAATATTTCTAATGTTGAAATATGAGATGAATGTATATGTTTTGAATGTTATAAACTTATGATAAAAGTAGTTTAAAAACATTGAAAATGTGTTAAATAGCTTGTATGGTTAAATAATGCAATATAAGTTGTTTATATGATATTTGGAATAAACGACTAACATTTTGTTATATGGTGGGATGAGGAAAGATTCTAAAGTTAGAGGCGGTGTCGGTGGAACTTACGAAGTCGCCAAAAACCAAACCCAACACTCGCCAAGGTAAGGACAAGTCTTTAACTCATGCATTGTGATAGAAAATGCATGGATTTTCTGAGGCGAATAATGAAATGTATTGTGAATCACTTAGTTGTTATAAGCATATATGGGTATGTTTATAATGACGAGGAGTGGATTAACTATTTATGTATTGGTGGAGTGCCAATGCAAATAAAACTCGGAATAAAGCAATGAATTGTAGATCACTTTGTAGTTATAAGCATATACGGATATGTTTGTAATGATGTCAGGTGCATTTACTGTTTATGTATTGGTGGAGTGCCAATGGAAATAAAACTCGGAATAAAGCAATGAATTGTAGATCACTTTGTAGTTATAAGCATATACGTATATGTTTGTAATGATGTCGGGTGCATTTATTGTTTATGTATTGGTGGAGTGCCAATGGAAATAAAACTAGGAATAAAGCAATGAATTGTAGTCACTTTGTAGTTATAAGCATATATGGATATTTTTGTAATGATGTCGGGTGCATTTACCGTTTATGTATTGGTGGAGTGCCAATTGAAATAAAACTCGGAATAAAGAAATGAATTGTATATCAATTAGTAGTTACATGCATACATGGATATGTTTGTAATGATGTCGGGTGCATTTACCGTTTATGTTTTGGTGTAGTGCCAATGGAAATAAAACTCGCTTTACCCGACCAGGATGGGTTAGCAACTTTAGCTCAAGTTATGTAGCATGGTTTTTTAAAAGTATCAACAATGAAAATGGTTTTAAGTATATTTAATTTAGATCGTTATTTAACCTTATTAAATGTGGATTAACTTACATTGATGTTTATTGAGCTAATGACTTACTCCCTTGTGTTTCCGTGTATGGTCAATGTTAATCCCATTACAGGTAGGTGGAAGGAGTATGGGCGTTTTGATTAGGAGATTGGAGACCTTTATTTTGACGTCTCTTTGCTCATTCTTTTGTAACCAAATTGGTTGTACTTGAACTAACTATTTGTAACGATGAATATTATTTTTCACATGGTGTTGTCTATGGAAACTAGTAACTCGGAATATATGTAGCTATGGGAATTTTGGAAACCCATAGCTAATTGTATGCAGTAGTTACTAAGTTACATTAATACAAATTATGTTTTTCTGTTATATGATCTTGTATGTCACTTTTGGAGTATAGATTGAGGGTGATGAGGGAAGTGAGACTTTTTATATAAGTACATTCAATCGGTAAATAAAAATTATAGTTAAATGTATGAAATTGGATTAAAGGAAGGAACAATTTTCAAGGGTAGAAATTGGGTCCTTACAATATGGTATCAGAGCATAGTTAATCCTGCGACCTAGGATATGGCCTTGCATGCTTCTTTGTAATCTTTATGTGTGGAATTTGTGTGAATTGTACTAATTGTTAAGTGGTTATGTGCACTGTGTTTAGACAAATTCGATTACTGATAAGTGAGTGAGTACAGGTACTCATGGGAGGAAGAGGAAGAGGAAGAGGGAGAGGGGCAAGTCAGAATGTCCCGAATGATGTATTGGCTCAAATGGTGGCGGCACTACAGCAAGTCAACGAGAACTTGCATAATCTGAATCAGAATCCGGCACCAAGCCCGAACCCACATCCACTAGTTCCACCTGGACCGGCAGAATATCCGGGTTTAGATGAGTTCTGCAGGAGGAACCCCACTCAGTTCCACGGGGGATTTGCTCCCGATGCTGCCATCGAGTGGATCAAAGGGGTGGAGCAAATCTTCAGAGCCATGAACTGTACGGAGGCTCAGAAGCTAACCTATGCCACTTACATGTTAGTGACAGAAGCTGAGAACTGGTGGGAATATACTCGGCACCAAATGGAAGCCGAAGGACGACTGGTCTCCCGGGGTGCATTCAAGGAGAAATTCCTTCACAAGTAGTTTCCTGCTGACTTGAAAAGGAAGAAAGAGATAGAATTTCTGAAGCTGGAGCAGGGAAACATGTTGGTAGGGGACTACGCGACCAAGTTTGAAGAATTTGCCCGGTTTTGCCCCTATGCCGATCTGGAAGTGGACGGAAGGTCCAAGTGTGTCAAATTTGAATCGGGTTTGACGCCCAAGTTGAAAAGTATGTTTGGGACGAAGAGATTGCTGACTTCCCTACATTAGTAAACAAATGTAGGGTGTATGAAGATGATTTGGCAGCCGATGAAGCGACAGCATCTAGGGTGGTTCCTCCCAAACACTTTGGGCCTCAACGGAACTTGTAACACCCCAAATTTTAATCTTTAAAAATATAGTATCAGTCCTGGAAGCCTCGCTTGATCGAGAGATTCTCGCCTGAGCGAAAAAGGATCAGCTGGGAGGGGGAAATCCTGGACTATACTGGAGGATTCTCGCCTGGGCGAGAAATGGCAATTTTGGGCTGTTGACACAGTGTAATCGATTACACTCTGCTGGTAATCGATTACACACTGCTGGTAATCGATTACACTCTGCTGGTAATCGATTACACTCTGCTGGTAATCGATTACGTCGTATTAAAAGCATCAGATATGTGCATCTGACACAATGTAATCGATTACACATTTCTGGTAATCGATTACACATTGCTGGTAATCGATTACACATTTCTGGTAATCGATTACACATTGCTGGTAATCGATTACACATTTTTGGTAATCGATTACATAGTATTAAAAGCATCAGATATGTGCATCTGACACAGTGTAATCGATTACACACTCCTGGTAATCGATTACATCGTATTAAAAGCATCAGATATGCGCATTTTTCACGTTGTAATCGATTACACCATGTTGGTAATCGATTACAACCCGACGACACCTCTTTAAAACAGAAACCCAAACACATTTTAGGGTGAGAACTTCGAAGAGAAGAGAGAGATGAGAGCTTTTCAAGAGCAAGGAGCCTTAGGACTCATCTTAGAGCTTGAGAAGAGGTAAACCTCTTGTTCCTAACTCTTCTTCTTCCTCTCTAACTTGTTTTGGGTATGTTGGATTTATTTTCAAAACATGAGAAACCATGGAAACTCATCCTTTAGAGTTATGGTTCGTTTTATGTTGTTTTTATCTTGTAAACTCTTGGTTTAGAGATAGTATCTCAAGAATGGAAAGGGTTGTGGGTTGATTCATGAAAACCCCAAAAACCCCAAAAGTGAAAATGTGGTAAAAGGAGAGAATGAGTAAAATGTTAGAGGTAGAAGATGAGTTTACCCCCAAATATTGAAATATGAGATGTTATGCATGTTTTAGATGGTTGAATATTGATGATGAATATTTTGTATGATTAAATGATGCAATATAAGTTGTTTATGTGATATTTGGAATAAATGACTAACATTGTGTGATGTGGTGGGATGAAGAGAGATCCTAAGGTTGGAGGCGGTGTCGGTGGAACTCGAGAAGTTGCCAAGAACCAAACCCAACACTCATCGAGGTAAGGATAAGTCTTTAATGTTGCATTTGAAATAGAAAATGTGTATTTTCTGGTTATGCAAAGACTAAGTTGTAAATTACGCATTTAGTATGAACATATATGGGTGTGTTTATACTAAAGTAGGCGTAGATTTACGGAAAAGGAAAATGTGAGTATTTTCTGGTTATGAAATGATCGAGTTGTGAATTACGCATTTAGTATGAACATATATGGATGTGTTTATACTAAAGTAAGCGTAGATTTACGGAAAAGGAAAATGTGGGTATTTTCTGGTTATGAAATGATCGAGTTGTGAATTACGCATTTAGTATGAACATATATGGATGTGTTTATACTAAAGTAGGCGTAGATTTACGGAAGATGGAAAAGGTGTGTGTTTCCTGGCCATGCAATAATTATATTGTAAATCACGTATTAGTATAAACAGATATGGAGTGTTTATACTAAAGATGACGTGGATTTACGGGAAATGATTGATGGCAAATCGATGGAAGGAAAATTATATTTTTAGCCGACCAGAAATGGTTAGCGACTTCGACCCGAGTTTATGAGGCAACACTTCGGCCCGAGTTTATGAGGCAACACTTCGGCCCGAGTTTATGAGGCAACACTTCGGCCCGAGTTTATGAGGCAACACTTCGGCCCGAGTTTATGAGGCAACACTTCGGCTCGAGTTTATGTAGCAACACTTCGGCCCGAGTTTACGCGGCATGTTTTCTTTATAAAAGAGATGAGAATTTGTTTTTAGCTAACCTTAAGGGGTGTAGCGACTTCGGCTCGAGTTTATGTAGCAACACTTCGGCCCGAGTTTACGCGGCATGTTTTCTTTATAAAAGAGATGAGAATTTGTTTTTAGCTAACCTTAAGGGGTGTAGCGACTTCGGCTCGAGTTTATGTAGCAACACTTCGGCCCGAGTTTACGCGGCATGTTTTCTTTATAAAAGAGATGAGAATTTGTTTTTAGCTAACTCTAAGGGGTGTAGCGACTTCGGCTCGAGTTTATGTAGCAACACTTCGGCCGGAGTTTATGAGGCGTGTTTTATTGGTAAAAAGGATGAGAATCTGCTTTTAGCTAACCCTGAGGGGTGTAGTGACTTTGGCTCAAGTTTATGTAGCAACACTTCGGCCCGAGTTTATGAGGCATGTTTTATTGGTAAAAAGGATGAGAATCTGCTTTTAGCTAACCCTGAGGGGTGTAGTGACTTTGGCTCAAGTAATGCAGCAAGACAAAATGAATTTCGGAAATGGTTTACTAACCCTTTTTCTAATGTGGATTATCTTATAATGACGTTTATTGAATTAACGACTTAATCCTTTGTGTGTTTTGTACTTTTGTCATTGATAATCCCATTGCAGGTAAATAGATGAATGCAGTATGCTAGGTCGGGAGCTTTAGGAGCTTTAGACGTTGGATTCACTATTTATGTTTCGTATTCTAAATGATTACTTGTGGATTTAAATGTTTGTAATCATGGCTAACTATTAGTTGGATATTTGTAACTGGGTGTATGGTTATTTCGGAGAACTATACTTATGGGGTCTCATTATCCGTGAGACATTACGAATAGGAATTATGTTTTTCTGTCAAATCAAGTGTAGGTGATTATGGAATTTGAAAGTATGATAGTAAGTGTAGGAAAATGCATGCAAAATGATTAAAATGGATAAAAAAATTTCAAGGGTAGAAAATCGGGTCGTTACAACATGGTATCAGAGCATAGTTAGTCCTGCGGCCTAGGGTATGGCCTTACTTGCTTCATTGTATCTTGTAATTGATGGGACTATGTGGTTTAAGTGAACTGTTGTGTGGTTATGTGCTGATTTGTCTGGTTTGATAGTTAACTTACTGACTAGTACATGAGTACAGGTACGCATGGCTGAAAGAGGAAGAGAAACGAGCCAGGATACTTCCAATGATCTCTTGGCATAGATGTTAGAGGTGCTTCAGGGCATGAATGAAAACTTACGAAATTTGAATCGGAGCGTAGCTCCAGCTCCAGGCTCTCTGTCCCAAATCGGATTCGCTCCGAATGCTGCTGTTGAGTGGGCCCTAGGGATGGGGTGTACTAACATGAAGGCGGATGGACTCAAAAGGGTGAGTTTCCATGGTTTCTCTCATTTTGTAAAGAGATCCAACATACCCAAAACAAGTTTCAAAGGGAAGAAGAGAGTTAGAATCAAGAGATTTACCTCTTCTCAAGCTTCTAAATGACTCACAAGCCTTCTTGCTCTTGAAAATGCTCCCTTCTCTCACTTCTCTCTAGATTAACCGTCATAAATGTGTTTGGGGTCCCCTATTTAATGTAACAGCGTTGGGTTCTCGCTTAAGCGAGCCCTTTCTCGCTCAAGCGAGAAAATCCCGTCTATTTTAAAAACTCAGATCTGACCCTCTCTCTCAAGCGAGGATCCTCTCGCTCAAGCGAGAATCTTACAGCCTCGACAGATCCAAAACATCAATTTTCTCGCCTAGGAGAGCCAACCCTCGCTTAGGCGAGAATCCTCCAGTATAGCCCAGGATTTCATCCTTCCAGTTGAGCCTTTCTCGCTCAAGCGAGCCAACTCTCGCTCAGGCGAGAATCCTCCAATATAGCACAGGATTTCACCCTCCCAGGTGAGCCTTTCTCACCCAGGCGAGAATACCTCGCTCAATCATAGTACACCTCATAGTACTTTCACCATATAGTACTCTTTTGGTCGCTGTACACCTCAAATCTTACGCCATATAGATGGTGTCTCCAGATTTTCAAAGCAAAGACCACTACAACCAATTCTAAATCATGCGTAGGGTAGTTTTGTTCATGCATTCTTAACTGACGAGAAGCATATGCTACAACTTTCCCTTCTTGCATCAGAACACAACCCAAACCTTGCTTGGAAGCATCACAATAAACACTGAAACCCCTATCAGTACAAGGAAGAACCAACACTGGCGTGGTAGTCAATCTACGTTTCAACTCTTGGAAACTCTCTTCACAACGAATTGTCCACACATAAGGTTCCCCCTTCCTGGTGAGTTTAGTCAACGATAGTGCCAACTTCGAAAATCCCTCAATGAATTTTCGATAATAACCAGCCAAACCAAGAAAACTCTGGATCTCAGTAACTGACTTGGGTACTACTCTTTCCATAACCGCTTCAACTTTGGAAGGATCTACAGCTACCCCTTCCTTGGATATTACATGTCCCAGAAAGTTTACCGATTCGAACCAGAAATCACATTTAGACAATTTAGCATACAATTGGTTCTTACTCAGAAGCTCCAGAACAATTCTCAGGTGCTCTGCATGTTCCTCTCGGCTTTTGGAGTAAACCAGAATGTCATCAATAAATACCACTACGAATGAATCCAAATACGGATGAAAAATTCGATTCATGTAGTCGGTAAATATTGCGGGGGCATTCGTTACACCAAAAGGCATGACCAAATACTCAAAATGTCCATACCTCGTCCTAAAAGCAGTTTTAGGAATGTCTTCGGATTTCACACGAAATTGGTGGTAACCCGAACGAAGATCAATCTTTGAAATCACTACCACCCCTCTCAACTGATCCATCAAGTCATCAATCTGAGGCAATGGATACTTGTTTTTCTTAACCAACATACTACCATCCTTCTTCTTAACCAACAAGACAGACGCACCCCACGGCGAGACACTAGGACGGATAAATTTCTTTGCCAACAAGTCCTCAACCTGCTTTTTCAAGTCCGCCAATTCCAACGGTGCCATCCTATATGGAGCTATAGAGATGGGTCTCGTTCCAGGTACCAAATCAATAGATAATTCAACTTCTCCCACTAGGGGCAACTCCAGAATGTAATCAGGAAATACCTCACGGAATTCCCGAACTATCGGAATTTCCTCAACCTTGGGTTTCTCAATACCCTCCAGGGATGTCAACAACATAAACACGACTCCTCCATCTTTACAGGAAGTCCTGAATTCCTTTGCCGACAACGGCTTCACATAACTAACCTCATCAGAAATCCCATATGGATATCTGAATACCACGGTCTTATCAGCACAATTAAGCACCACATGATTCGTCGACAACCAGTCCGTTCCCAAAATTAGATCTAACTGGGATAGTGGTAAGCATATTAAATCCACGGTAAATGTCCTACCGTTTACCACCACCGGACATCGAGACACAACAGTCGACACCACCATAGGCACATTAGTTGGGGTGGATACGACCAAGTCGAAAGGCAACGACTCAGTTTGCAATTTCAGTCTATCCACGCATTCAATAGATACAAAGGAGTGTGTCGCTCCCGAATCAAACAACACAAAAAGAGGAATACCTGCCACCATGCAATTACCTTTAATCAGGCCATCTACACCCGATGTCTCTGCACCACTCATGGTGAATACTCTGCTAGTAGATCAGGGTCGTTTCGCCCTCACAACATTCACACTCTGCTGTAGCTTAGGACAATACTTTCTGACATGCCCAACCTCCTTGCAGTGAAAGCAGGTAAGCGTCGTTCCAGGGCATGAGTCACCGATATGAGTTCGGCCACATTTGCCGCACAAAGATGGAGAGTTCATCCGTGACCCTCCAGCATTAATATGAGTCTTCGGCCCATGCGAAGTATGACCCCGACTACCCGTTGGAGGAGAGTAAGGCTTCCGTTCCTCTTGAAACACTTTGCCCTTCCCTTTTCCGTGTGAGAAGTTTCGTTGAGGGCCACAGTGTCGTGGATGGTTCTCTTTTCTAGCATCAGCGTCCCTCGCCCGCGCATTATCCTCATACAACCTACACTTGTTCACTAGTGTAGGAAAATCAAAAATCTCTTTGTGACCAAACGTCACCCTCAGCTCGGGTTTCAACCCCATCTCAAACTTTACACATTTGGACCTGCCGTCCAACTCTAGTTCAGCTTAAGGGCAATACCGGATCAATTCCTCAAACTTGGCCGCGTACTCCCCCGCCGACATGTTTCCTTGCTCTAATTGCAAGAATTCCATCTCCTTCTTCCTTTTCAGGTCTGTAGGAAAATATTTATGGAGCAATTTACTCTTGAAAGCTCCCCACGTGATGATTTTTCCCTTCGGTCTCCATCTGCCTCCGGGTCTTTTCCCACCAGTTCTCAGCCTCTTTCACTAGCATGTAGGTGGCGTAGGCCACTTTCTGAGCATCAGAACAACTCATGGCCCTGAAGATTCTTTCCACTCCTTGGACCCATTCAATGGCGGCATCAGGAGCGAATCCACCTTGGAACTGACTAGGGTTCCTCCTGCAGAATTCATCTAGACCTCGGTACTCAGCTGGCCTAGGTGGAACCAATGGTTGCGAACTCGGACTTGGTGTCACGTTCTAGTTCAGGTGCTGCAAGTTCTCATTCATGTTCATCAGCACGCCAGCAATCTGGGCCAACAAGTCATTCTGACCCGATCCTCTTCCCTTCATTTTTCAGTAATCCATGTTAATTCAGTAATCCATGTTAATTCAGTAATCCATGTTAGCTAACCGTAACGGGTACCTACTCATTTATTTTTCAGTAATCCATGTTTAACCAGATAAATCATCACATAACCACACAACAGTCCACTTAAACCACATAGTCACATCAAATAGAAGTTACAAAGAAGCAAGTAAGGCCATAACCTAGGCCGCAGGACTAACTATGCTCTGATATCATATTGTAAGGACCAAAATTCTACCCTTGAAATTTTTTCCCTTATTTATTTCCTTCACATACATTTTTCATTTTAATTCTATATACCTATTCATACTCATTCCATATCCTCATATTCGTATACATTCTACTTAGCAGAAAATCATAATTCATATAAATATAATTCAGTAACCACCGCATACAACTAGCTATGGGTTTCCAAAATACCCATAGCTACAAATATCCAGAGTTACAACACCATGTAAGTTAATATATCCGTAGTTACACAATGCTTTAAACTATCAAATATTCACTCATGTACAAAATAGTGCAAATAAATGAATCCAAAATATAAAGCTCCTATAGCTTCCAAAAATGAGTCCTCTTCATATCACTTGTTTATCTGCAATGAGATTACCAATGACAAAAGCACAAAACACACAAAGGAGTAAGTCATTAATTCAATAAACGTCATTATAAGATAATCCACATTAGAAAAGGGTTAGTAAACCATTTTGAAATTCATTTTCTTTGCTGCATAACTTGAGCCAAAGTCGCTACACCCCTTAAGGTTAGCTAAAAGCAGATTCTCATTTCTTTTAAAAGAAAACGTGCTACATATACTCGAGCCAGAGTTTTGCTTATATAATTAAGCCAGAGTTTCGCTTATATACTCAAGCCGAAGTTTCGCTTATATACTCAAGCCAGAGTTTCGCTTATATACTCAAGCCTGAGTTTCGCTTATATACTCAAGCCAGAGTTTCGCTTATATACTCAAGCCAGAGTTGCTAACCATTCATGGTCAGCTAAAAATATATTTTCCTTTCTTTGATTTCACCATTTCTTATTTCCGTAAATCTACGCCCACTTTAGTATAAACACACCCATATATGTTTGTACTAAATGCGTAATTCACAACTCAATCATTGCATAACCAGAAAATACACACATTTTCCATTCCAAATGCACAATTAATGAATTATCCTTACATCGGTGAGTGTTGGTTTTGGTTCTTGGCAACTTCACAAGTTCCACAAACACCGCCGCCAACTCTAGGATCTTTCCTCATTCCCACCATATAACACAATGTTAGTCATTTATTCCAAATATCACATAAACAACTTATATTGCATTATTTAACCATACAAGATATTCATCATATTTTCAATGTTGCTAAACTACTTTCATCATAAGTTTACAACCATCCAAAACATACATAATCATCTCATATTTCAACATTAGAAAGTAAACTCATCTTCTACCTCTAGCATTTTACCCATTTTCCATTTTAACCACATTTTCTCTTTAGGGTTTTGGGGTTTTCATGAATCAACCCACAGCCTTTTCCATTCTTGAAATACTAACTCTAAACCAAGAGTTTACAAGGTAAAAACGGCATAAAACGAACCATAACTCAAAATGATGAGTTTCCATGGTTTCTCACATTTTGAGAAGAGATCCAACATACCCAAAATCAGTTTTAAAGAGAAGAAGAGAGTTAGAATCGAGAGTTTTACCCCTTCTCAAGCTCTTGGGTGAGTATCAAAGCTCCTTGCCCTTGGAAGGATCATGAAGACTCTTCAGCAACAACATAACACGACTCACATTCAAGAAAGGATCATGAAGACTAAGAGTAATTATTTTATTTTTAGGTACTTAAGATGCTTTGATTGGGTAGAGTCTCGGTTGGGTGTACCTTTGATAAATCTCACATATCATGAACATATTATATAAAAGATACTTTTCGTACATAAAATGATTAAAACTTATTTTAGAATGCATACATGATTTTGGGCACTTATAATAATATCTTTTTCAAAGTCATGCACCATGCATACATCATTCATGTTAGAGGTTCATGCATAAAAAACGAAGTCTTTTTTGAAAACCATTTAATCAATTAAGACTTTATCTAATCAATTAAGTCTTTGGGCGATGAATGTGTTTGGCCTTGACTTGGTTTTGGTGAGTGTTGGCTTTGGTAGAGTGTATTGGGCCATGTGTTTGTGAACTTGGTTAGGTGTATGGTCAATGTATGGTTCTGACTTGTTGGTCAAGAGTTTGCCTCGGTTTAGTTTGGTGTTTAGGACTCAGTCAAGTCTTGGGTAGTTTATCGTCACGGGTTGGGATGGGAACTATGGTGGCCAAGATTTTGTCAGTGAAGGTAGAAAAGAATGAAGTATGAGGCGCCACATGTAAGGACCCAAATTTTAACCTTGAAATTTTTTCCTTATTTTATTCATTCTTTAAGCATTTACCTATGACTTTTAAATGTAATTGTCAATAACTTAAGTTAAATCCCACTTTCCTGCTCGTACCCATTCATGCATCCCGGTAAATGTCAACATACACATTCTTACCTCGGTGAGTGTTGGGTTTGGTTCATAAAATCCACACATTTTCTATTACAATGTACAAGTTAAAGACTTATCATTACCTCGGTGAGTGTTGGGTTTGGTTCTTGGTAACTTCACAAGTTCCACTGACACCACCTCCAACTTTAGGATCTTTCCTCATTCCCACCATATAACACAATGTTAGTCATTTATTCCAAATAACACATAAACAACTCATATGGCATCTTTAACCATACAAGAGATTTAACACATTTTCAATATTTCTTAACGACTTTCATTATAAGTTTACAAACAGCTAAAACATACATATTCATCTCATATTTCAACATTAAAGTGCATACTCATCTTCTACATCTAACATTTTACCCTTTCCCCTCTTTAACCACATTTTCATTTTAGGGTTTTGGGGTTTTCATGAATCATCCCACAAATCCTTTCCATTCTTGAAATACCAACTCTAAACCAAGAGTTTACAAGAGAAAAACAACATAAAATGAACCATAAGTCAAAGCGATGAGTTTCCATGGTTTCTCACACTTTGAGAAGAGATCCACCATACCCAAAAATGAGTTTAAAAGGGAAGAAGAGAGTTATAATCAAGAGTTTTATCTCTTCTCAAGCTCTTAGATTATTCCCAAGACTCCTTACTCCTTATCTCTTTAGGTTAACCCCCAAAATGTGTTTGGGGGTTCCTATTAAATGCAACAGCGTCGGGTTCTCGCTTAAGCGAGCCCATTCTCGCTCAAGCGAGAAAATCCCGTCTATTTTAAAAACTAAGATCTGACTCTCTCGCTCAAGCGAGAATCTCACAGCCTCGACAGGTTCCAAGTTGCCATTTCTCACCCAGGCGAGACAATTGTCGCTCAGGCGAGACAACTCTCGCTCAGGCGAGACCACTCTCGCTCAGGCGAGACCACTCTCGCTCAGGCGAGACCACTCTCGCTCAGGCGAGACCACTCTCGCTCAGGCGAGACCACTCTCGCTCAGGCGAGACCACTCTCGCTCAGGCGAGACCACTCTCGCTCAGGCGAGACCACTCTCGCTCAGGCGAGACAACTCTCGCTCAGGCGAGAATCCTTAAGTATAGCCCAGGATTTCACCCTCCCATGTGAGCTCTCTCACCCATGCGACATTTTCTCGTTCAAGCGAGACTCCCAGGACTGATACTATAATTTTTATGACTTAAAATCTAGGGTGTCACAATCCTCCTCCTCTTATAAGAATTTTCGTCCCCGAAATTTAAACATACGTCTCCTTCCTCATGTCCCCCGTAATCCTCCCTCATGTCATGCTCCACTTCCCAAGTAGCGTCTCCTTCGTCCACTTGGCTCCACAGTACCTTCACCAAGGCAATCTCTTTGCTTCTCAATCTTTTGACACTAGTATCCTTGATTCTCACGGGCAACGTCGAAAAAGTCTAGTTATCCTTCAACTCTATCTGATCGGACTCAACCACAAGAGATGAATCTCCAACATATTTCCTCAACTGAGATACATGAAACACATTGTGGCGATTCGACAATAATGGAGGTAAAGCAATCCGATATGCTACCGGCCCAATCCTCTTCAATATCTGATATGGTCCAATAAATCTCGGAGTAAGCTTTCGTGACTTCAACACTCTACCAATCCCGGTAGTCGGGACTACTCTGATGAAAACATGATATCCCTCCTTAAACTCAAGAGGTTTCCGCCTCTTATCGTAATAACTTTTCTGACGACTCTGTGCTATTCTCATATTCTCCCGGATCTTCTTGATCTTTTCCGTCGTCTCTCGGACCAACTCAGGTCTGAATACTAAGTTCTCCCTAGTATTAAACCAACTCACCGGAGTTCGACACTTCCTACCATACAAAGCCTCATAGGGTGCCATCCCAATACTCGAATGGAAGCTATTGTTGTAGGTAAATTCTATCAAAGGCAACATGTTATCCCAACTCCCCGGTTATTCCAAAACACAAGCCCTCAAAAGATCCTCCAATGACTGTATAGTTCTTTCCGACTGACCGTTCGTCTGTGGGTGATAAGTTGAACTCAATTTCAACTTAGTTCCCAATGCGGACTGCAAACTAGTCCAAAAGTTTGAAGTGAAACGGGGATCCCTATCCGACACAATGCTCGACGGTATTCCATGCAACCGAACAATCTCCTTGATATACAACACAACCAAATGTTCTAGAAATGAGCAGACTTAGTCAACCGGTTCACTATTACCCATATCGAGTCGTACACTCTTTGAGTCGTCGGAAAACCCGATACAAAATCCATGGAGATGCTATCCCACTTCCAAACGGGAATCTCTAGTGACTGTAATTCTCCCGATGGCCGTTGATGCTCAATTTTGGTTTTCTGAAAGACAAGACAACTCGAGACATACAAAGCCACATCCTTTTTCAACCCAGACCACCAAAACAAATTTTTCAGATCTTAGTACATCATTGTAGTACAAGGGTGAAAACTCATCTTACTCTTGTGTGAATCCTCCAGGATACTCTTTCGCAACCCCACATCACGAGGAACACACACCCTCCCTTTGTAATGCAACATTCCACTTGAATCTGATGCGAAATCGTTCTCCTTACCACTCAACATCAAATCTCGCTTAACCATTAGCTCACTATCTTCAACTTGCACTACTCGTATATGATCAAACAATTCATTTGACACCTTAAGCATTCCTAACATCATACTATGAGGTCTTATTTGAACTTCTAAGTTCATATCATGGAACTCCTCAATCAGTTTTCCTTCTCGAACCATCAAAGCCGACATCTGCCAAGACTTTCGACTAAAAGCATCGGCTACCACATTGGCTTTTCCTGGATGGTATTGCAATCCAAAATCATAGTCCTTAAGGAATTCCATCCACCGTTTCTGTCTCATGTTCAGTTCCTTTTGATCAAACAAATACTTCAAACTCTTGTGGTCGCTGTACACCTCAAACCTTACGCCATAAAGATGGTGTCTCCAGATTTTTAAGGCAAAGACCACTGCAGCTAATTCCAAATCGTGGGTAGGGCTGTTTTGCTCATGCGTTCTCAACTATCGCGAAGCATAAGCAACCACTTTGTCGTCCTGCATCAACACGCAACCCAAACCTTGCTTAGAAGCATCACAATATACACTGAAATCACGATACGTGCAAGGAAAAACCAACACCGGTGCCATAGTCAACCTCCGCTTCAACTCTTGAAAACTTTCTTCACAACGGATTGTCCACACATACTTATTCATGATAGTTACCTTGTTCAACTCTCTGTAATTAGTGCACAACCTCATACTCCCATCTTTCTTCTTGACCAACATGACCGGTGCACCTATGGGTGAGACACTAAGACGAATAAATTTCTTCGCCAACAAGTCTTCAACCTATTTTTTCAATTCAACCAGTTCTAATGGAGCCATCCTATAAGGAGCTATAGAGATGAGTCCCGTTCCAGGTACCAAATCAATAGAGAGTTCAGCTTCCCCCACTGGAGGCAATTCCGGAATATCACCAGGAAATATCTCAAGAAATTCACGAACTATCGGAATATCCTCAACTTCGGGTTTCTCAATACCCTCCAAGGATGCCAACAACATAAACACGACACCTCCCTCCTTACAGGAAGTCCTGACTTCCTTAGCTGACAACGGCTTCATATAACTAGCCTCATCAGAAATCTCATCCAGATCTCCGAACACAACGGTCTTATCAGCACAATTAAGCACCATATGATTTGCCGACAACCAGTCCATCCCCAGAATTAGATCTAACTGGGATAGTGGTAAGCAGATTAAATCCACGATAAGTGTCCTACCGTTTACCACTACTGGACATCGAGACACAACCGTCGACACCACCACAAGCACATTAGTTGGGTGGATACGACCAAGTTGAAAGGCAACGACTCAGTTTGCAATTTCAATCTATCCTCACATTCAATAGATACAAAGGAGTGTGTCACTCCCGAATCAAACAACACTAAAAGTGAAATACCTGTCACCGTGCAATTACCTTTTATCAGGCCATCCACATTCGATGCTTCTAAAACATACACATACACCTTCTAATCAACATTCAACATTCATAAACCACATTCTACATCTAACATTTCACCCTTTTACCATTTAACCACATTTTTGTTTTGGGGTTTAGGGATTTTCATGAATCAACCCCTAATCACTCTTATCTTTCAATATTAACTCTAAACCAAGAGTTTTCAAGAGAGAAATTAGATAAAACGAACCACAACTCCAAAGGAAGTTTCCATGGTTTCTCACGTTTTGAGAAGAGATCCCATATACCCAAAACAAGTTTGAAAGGGAGAAAAAGAGTTAGAATCAAGAGATTTACCTCTTCTCAAGCTTCTAGTTGATTCCCACGAATCCTTGCTCTTAAAATCGCCTCCTTCTCTCTTCTCTCTCAAAGTTCTAACCCTAAAAGTTTTTGGGGTTTCTATTTTAACGTAAACTTGTCGGGTTCTCGCTCAAGCGAGACATATCCCGCCCATTTTTAAACTCAAACACTGATGCGCTCTCCCTGCCGAGCCATCTCTCGCTCAGTCGAGAATCTCACAGCCTCTAGAGTGCCAGTCTCGCCCAAGCGAGCCAACTCTCTCTTAGGCGAGATTCTTAGGTAAAATCGTGGGAGCAACTCTGATCCTCTCACTTGGGCGAGGCCTTCTCGCTAAAGCGAGAATCTGGCAGTAAGTCTCAGTCCTCAGAACTAATACCACCTTTTAAGAAAGATAAATTTAGGGTGTTACAATCCTCCCCCTCTAATAAGAATTTTCGTCCCCGAAAATTAAACATACCTCAATTCAAACAAATGAGGGTAATCCTCCCTCCTATCATGCTCCACTTCCTAAGTAGCGTCTACTTCATCTACTTGGCTCCACAATACCTTCACCAAAGCAATATCTTTACCTCTCAATCTTTTGATACTGGTATCCATGATCCTCATTGGCAACGTTGTAAAGGTCATGTTATCCTTCAACTCTATCTGATCAGAATTGACCACATGAGATGGATCCCCAACATATTTTCTCAACTGAGACACATGAAACACATTGTGAAGATTCGACAACAAGGGAGGTAAAGCCACTCGGTATGCTACCGGCCCAATCCTCTTCAAAATCTGATAGGGCCCAATGAATTTCGGAGTAAGCTTACGGGATTTCAACACTCTACCAATCCCAATAGTCGGGACTACCCTCATGAATACATGATCCCCGTCATTAAACTCAAGAGGTTTTCACCTCTTATCATAATAGCTTTTCTACCGACTCTGTGCCATTCTCATATTCTCCCGGATCTTTTTGATCATCTCCGTCGTTTCCCGGACCAACTCAGGTCCCAATACTAAGTTCTCCCCTGTCTCAAACCAACTGACTAGAGTCCTACACTCTCTTCCATATAAGGCTTCGTAAGGGGCTATCCCGATACTAGTATGGAAACTATTGTTGTAGGTGAACTCGATTAATGGTAATATGCTATCCCAACTCCTAGGTTGTTCCAAAACACATGCTCTCAAAAGGTCCTCTAATGACTGTATGGTTCTTTCTGATTGACCATCCATTTGTGGATGATAGGCTGAACTCAGTTTCAACTTAGTTCCGAATGCAGACTGCAAACTAGTCCAAAAGTTTGAAGTGAAACGGGGATCCCTATCCGACACAATCCTCGACAGTATCCCATGCAACCGAACTATCTCCTTGATATACAACTCAACTAATCGTTCTAAGGAATATTTCATGTTCATCGGCAAGAAATGAGCACACTTGGTCAGACGGTCAACTATTACCCATATCGAGTCGTTCCCTCTCCGAGTCTTTGGAAAACCCGATACAAAGTCCATTAATTGTTGTCCCACTTCCACAATGGGATTTCTAATGACTGTAGTTCTCTAGTCGGCCTCTGATGTTCAATTTTTGCTTTCTGACAGATCAAACAACTCGAGACATACAAAGCCACATCCTTTGTCAACCCAGACCACCAAAACACCTTTTTTCAGATCTTGGTACATTTTTGTCGTGCCCGAGTGGAAGTATGACACCCTGAATTTATATTTCTTAAGTTGTAGTAACAGTCCTGAAGAGTGGGGCATACTGCCAGTTTCTCGCTTGTGCGAGAGGGCCTTGCCCAAGCGAGAGGGTCAGAGTTTCTCCCAGGATTTTATCTGGAAATCTCGCTTGAGTGAGAAAGGGCTCGCCTGGGCGAGAGATGACTGACCTGGGTGAGTGGAATACTGGAGTATACTGAAGGATTCTCGCCTGAGCGAGATTTAGCTCTCATAGGCGAGGGAAAGATGTGTTGACATTGGAGGATTCTCGCTTGAGCGATAATCCCTTGCTTGAGCGAGAGCACCAGATTTGAAATTTTAAAATGGGCGGGATTTTATCGCTTGAGCGAGAACCCGACGATTTCTATAAGGACCCAAATTCTGCCATGGAAAATTCTGCCATGGACGATTTCTTGAGCCTCGTTATATTCATCATTCTGCATTTTACTCAAACTCATCGATATCCATTCCTCATATCCATACATAATTTCATCCTTTCTTTTCATATTCATCTATCCCATTTATATTTATCTCAAACCTTTTATCTTACCACATGGGGTAAGTCAGACATTGCTACGAATAGCCAATACCACAAGGGCAAGTCATACATTTCTACGAATAGCCAATACCACAAGGGCAAGTCATATAGTGCTACGAATACCCAATACCACAAGGGCAAGTCATACAGTGCTACGAATAGCCGTTACCATAAGGCAAATCATACATTGCTACGAATAGTCGTTACCACAAGGTAACTCATACATTTCTACGAATAGCCGTAACCACAAGGCAACTCATACATTGCTACGAATAGCCGTTACCACAAGGCAACTCATACATTGCTACGAATAGTCGTTACCACTAGGCAACTCATACATTGCTACGAATAGACGTTACCACAAGGCAACTCATAGATTGCTACATCACTTGAGCCAAAGTTTGCTACATCACTTGAGCCACAGTCGCTAACCAATCATGGTCGGCTAAAAACGAGTTTTCTTTTAATTGATACACCATCAATTCATAAACAATAAATCCACACAATCATTATTACAAACATACCCATATATGTTTATAATAAATAAGCGACTCACAAGTTGACCATTATCCACAACCAGAAAATCCACTCATTTTCCATTATAATACACAAGTTAAAGACTTATCCTTACCTTGGTGAGTGTTGGGGTCGGTTCTTGGGTAACTTTACAAGTTTCCTTCGCTACCTCCTCCAACCTAAGGACCTTTCCTCATCCCCAGCAAACAACAACCAAGTCAGTAATTTATTCGCAATAACATATAAACAAATCATAGTTCATCTTTAACCATACAAAAGGTTCATACATTTTTAATGTTTCCAAAACCACTCTCAAATGAAGTTTTCAACATTAAAACATAAATATTCATCTTCTATTTTACATTAGAACACATACTCATCTTCTACATCTAACATTTCACCCATTTCCCTCTTTTACCACATTTTAATTTTGGGGGCTTTTGGGGTTATCATAAACCAACACACCAAACCTTTCCATATATACAATACCAACTCTAAACCAACAGTTTTCAAGAGAAAAACAACATAAAATGAACCATAACTCTAAAGGATGAGTTTCCATGGTTTCCCACATTTTGAGAAGAG
The DNA here is from genome assembly GCA_009771035.1 of Lupinus albus. NCBI lineage: Eukaryota > Viridiplantae > Streptophyta > Magnoliopsida > Fabales > Fabaceae > Lupinus > Lupinus albus. Next base: position 7,491,314 of record CM020011.1, read on the forward strand.
ATCCCATACACCCAAAACGAGTTTGAAAGGGAGAAAGAGAGTTAGAATCAAGAGATTTACCTCTTCTCAAGCTTCTAGATGATTTCCACGAGTTCTTGCTCTCAAAATCACCTTCTTCTCTCTTCTCTCTCAATTTCTAACCCTAAAATGTGTTTGGGGTTTCTATTATAATGTAAACTCGTCGGGTTCTCGCTCAAGCGAGCCCAATCTCGCTCAAGCGAGAAAATCCCACCTTTTTAAAATTTCAGATCTGACGCTCTCGCTCAAGCGAGGATCCTTCAGTGTCAACACACTCTCCCTCGCCCAGGCAAGCCAACTCTCGCTCAAGCGAGGCTTCTCTCGCTCAAGCGAGGCTCCTAGATAAAATCCTGGGATAAACACTGACACTCTCGCTTGGGCGTGGCTCCTCTCGCTCAAGCGAGAATCCTACAGTGTTCCCTAGATTTTCGTTAGTAATAAAGTTTTAGGAAAATTAAACATAGGGTGTCACAGTTTCAATTTAAAATAGAAACCCTCAAATACATTTAGGGTTAGAACTTGACAGAGAAGAGAGAAGGAGGTGATTTTGAGAGCAAGAACTCGTGAGAATTATTTAGAGTATTGAGAAGAGGTAAATCTCTTGATTCTAACTCTCTTCTTCCCTTTCAAACTTGTTTTGGGTATATAGGATCTCTTCTCAAAATTTGAGAAACCATGGAAACTCTTCCTTTTGAGTTGTGGTTCGTTTTATTTATTTTCTCTCTTCTAAACTCTTGGTTTAGAGTTGGTATTCGAAGAATGGAAAGGTTTTGTGGGTTGATTCATGAAAACCCCAAAACCCCCAAAATGAAAATGTGGTTAAAGAGAAAAAGGCGTGAAATGGTACATGTAGAAGATGAATATGTATTCTAATGTAAAATAGAAGATGAATATGTATGTTTTAATGTAGAAAACTTCTAATGAGAGTGGTTTTGGAAACATTGAAAATGTATGAATCTTTTGTATGGTTAAAGATGAACTATGAGTTGTTTATATGCTGTTGTGAATAAATTACTGACTTTGTTGTTGTTTGGTGGGAATGAGGAAAGATCCTAAGGTTGGAGGAGGTAGCGAAGGAACTTGCAAAGTTACCCAAAACCGACCCCAACACTCACCAAGGTAAGGATGGCACCGTTAGAACTGGCCGAGTTGAAAAAGCAGGTTGAGGATTTGTTGGCAAAGAAATTCATTCATCCTAGTGTCTCACCGTGGGGTGCACCGGTTTTGTTGGTGAAGAAAAAGGATGGGAGTATGAGGTTATGCACCGACTACAGACAGTTGAATAACGTTACTATCAAGAACAAGTATCCATTTCCTAGGATTGACGACTTGATGGATCAGTTGAGAGGAGCAGTGGCGTTTTCATAGATTGACCTTTGGTCAGGTTATCATCAACTTCAAGTTAAGTTGGAGGATATTCCTAAGACTGCTTTTAGGATGAGGTATAGACATTTTGAGTATTTGGTTGTGCCTTTTGGTGTGATGAATGCTCCAGTAATATTTACCAACTACATGAATAGGATTTTTCATCTGTATTTAGATTCCTTTGTAGTGGTAGTTATTGATGACATTCTGATTTACTCTAAGAGCCGAGAGGAACATGCGAAACATCTGAGGGTGGTTCTGGATCTTCTGAGGAGCAATCAGTTGTATGTGAAGTTGTCTAAATGTGATTTCTGGTTGGAATCAGTGAAATTCCTTGGACATGTGATATCCTGGGAAGGGGTGGCAGTAGACCCTTCTAAGGTCGAGGAAGTGATGTTATGGGCGGTGCCCAAGTGAGTGACTTAGATCAGGAGTTTTATGGGCTTGGCTGGTTATTACAGGAAGTTCATAGAGGAGTTTTCCAAGTTGGCATTACCTTTGACCAAGCTTACGAGAAAAGGGGAACCGTATGTGTGGACAATTCGTTGTGAAGAAAGTTTTCAAGAGTTGAAGCGGAGGTTGACTACGACACCAATGTTGGTTCTTCCTTGTACTGATTGTGATTTTAGTGTGTATTGTGATGCTTCCAAGCAAGTTTTGGGTTGTGTTTTGATGTAGGACGAGAAATTTGTTGCCTATGCTTCGCGACAATTGAGAACGCATGAGCAAAACTACCCTACACATGATCAAGAACTATCAGCAGTGGTCTTTGCCTTGAAAATCTGGTGACACCATCTTTATGGTGTAAGATTTGAAGTGTACAGCGACCACAAGAGCTTGAAGTATTTGTTTGATCAAAAGGAACTAAACATGAGACAAAGAAGGTGGATGGAATTCCTTAAGGACTACGATTTTGGATTGTAGTATCATCCGGGAAAAGCCAATGTGGTAGCCGATGCTTTTAGTCGGAAGTCCTTACATATGTCGGCTTTATGGTGCATGAAGGGAAATTAATTGAGGAGTTCAGGGATATGAACTTGGTAATTCAAATGAGACCTTATAGTATGATTTTGCGAATGCTTAAGGTGACAAATGAGTTGTTCGACCAAATCCGAATAATGCAAGTTGAGTGTAACGACCCGATTTTCTACCCTTGAAATTTTTTCCTTATTTAATCCAATTCCATGCATTTAACGATAAGTCATAATTACCAAGTGAATAAATTTACTTAAAAGATCTTTCTCTTCATCCTCACACCCGATCTATGAACCAAAAGTACATACACTATCCGATAGCACAAAAACATAATTCATATTAGTATAACCTAGTAACTACCGCATACACTTAGCTATGGGTTTCCAAAACACCCATAGCTACATATATCCCAAGTTACTAGTCTCCATGATCAAAATCATGTATAAAATAGTATTCATAGTACAATTAGTTGATTCAATTACAATCAATTGAAGTTACAAAATAATGGGTAAAGAGACATCAAAATAAAGGTCTCTAATCTCCTACTCAAAAATCATCATTTCTCCGTCCACCTACATGCAATGGGATTAACATTTACCATACACAAACAACACAAAGGAATAAGTCATTAACTCAATAAAATTTCCATGTAAGTTAATCCACATTTAATAGAGTTAAACAACGATATAAGTTAAATCCACTTAAAACCATTTTCGTCATCTGTACTTTTGAAAACAATGCTACATAACTCGAGCTAGAGTCGCTAACCCATTCTGGTCGGCTAAAACGAGTTTTATTTTCATTGGCACTCCACCAATACATAAACCATAAATCCACCCGTCATCACTACAAACATACCCATATATATTTGTAGTGACTAAGTGATTTACCATTTATTACTTCGTTTCCGAGTTTTATTTCCATTGGCAATCCACCAATAATTAGTCAATAAATGCACCCGACATCATTACAACATAACGTATATGCTTGTAACTACAAAGTGATTTACAACTTATTGCTTTATTCCGAGTTTTATTTCCATTGGCACTCCACCAATACAAAAATGATAAATACACCCGACATCATTACAAACATATCCATGTATGCTTATAACTACAAAGTGATTTACATTTCATGATTTCATTTAGAGTCTTATTTCCATTGGTACTCCCCCAATAAGTAGACCGTAAATTCACTTCTAACCATTATCAACATACCCATATATGTTCATAATGATTAAGTGATTCACATTTTATCCATCATCCATAACAGAAAATCCACGCATTTTACAAAACAATGCATAAATTAAAGACTTATCCTTACCTCGGTGAGTGTTGGGTTTAGTTTTTGGTGACTTCGTAAGTTCCACCGGCACCACCTCCAAACTTAGGATTTTTCCTCATCCCCACCACATAACACAATGTTAGTCATTCATTCCAAATAACAAATAAATAACTTATATTGCATCATTTAAACATACAAGATTTTTATCATATTCTCAATGGTTTTATACTACTTTCATTAAGAGTTTTCAACCATTTAAGTCATACATATCATCTCATATTTTAACATTGTAAAGCAACTCATCTTCTACCTCTAGCATTTTACCCATTTTTCCACTCTATCCACGTTTTCTCTCTCTAGGGTTTTGGGGTTTCCATGAGTCAACCCACAAAGCCTTTCCATCCTTGGAATACTAACTCAAAACCAAGAGTTTACAAGGTACAAGGGACATAAAATGAACCATAACTCGAAAGAGAGAGTTCCATGGTTTTACCCACTTTGAGAAGAGATCCATAATACGAAAAATGGGTTCTCAAGAGAAGAAGAGAGTTAGGATAGAGAGTTTTACCTCTCCTCAAGCTCTTGAACAAGAATCAAAGCTCCTAGACCTTGGGAATGCTCTCTTCTCTCACCTCTCTTCAATTCTTAACCTAAAAATGTGTTTGGGGTGTCCCTCATTTAATGTTCTCGTCGGGTTCTCGCTTAAGCGAGCTTTCTCTCGCTCAAGCGAGAAAATCCGACCCATTTTAAAAACTCAACTCTGACCCTCTCGCTCAAGCGAGAATCTCACAGTGTCAACAGCCCCAAAATGTCATTTCTCGCCCTGGCGAGACAACTCTCGCTCAGGCGAGAATCCTCCAGTATAGCCCAGGATTTCACCCTCCCAGGTGAACCTCTCTCGCCCAAGCGAGGATCCAAGGACTGATACTATAATTTTCAAGATTTAAAATTTGGGGTGTTACATTGAGGATAGGGGACTGAAGATCAAGCGAGATTTGATGATGAGTGGGAAAGAGACTGATTTTGAGTCGGACTCTAGTGGGATGTTGCGATACAAGGGAAGGGTGTGTGTGCCTCATGATGTGGAATTGTGAAAGAGTATTTTGGAGGAGTCACACAAGAGTAAGATGAGTTTCCACCCGGGCACTACAAAAATGCACCAAGACCTGAAAAAGCTATTTTGGTGGTTTGGGTTGAAAAAGGATGTGGCTTTGTATGTCTCGAGTTGTCTCATATGTCAAAAAGCCAAGATTGAACATCAGAGGCCAGCAGGAGAGTTACAGTCACTAGAAATTTCCGTTAGGATGTGGGATAGCATCTCCATGTATTTTGTATCAGGTTTCCCGAAGACTCAAAGAGGGTACGACTCAATATGGGAAATAGTAGACCGTTTGACAAAGTCTGCTCATTTCTTGCCGCTGAACATGAAATATTCCCTACAACGATTAGCTGAGTTGTATATCAAGGAAATCGTTCGATTCCATGGGATACCGTCGAGCATTGCGAATAAGGATCCCTGTTTCACTTTAAACTTCTGGACCAGTTCGCAGTCCGCTTTGGGAACTAAGTTGAAACTGAGTTCAGCTTATCATCCACAAACGGATGGTCAATCGGAAAGGACCATATAGTCATTGGAGGATCTTTCGAGGGCTTGTGTTTTGGAATAGCCTGGGAGTTGGGATAGTATGTTGCCGTTGATCGATTTCACCTACAACAAAAGTTTCCATACTAGTATCGGGATGGCCCCTTACGAAGCCTTGTATGGGAGAAAATGTAGAACTCTAGTAAGTTGGTTTGAAACTGGAAAGAACTTGGTATTAGGACCCGAGTTGGTTCGAGAAACGACGAAAAATATCAAGAAGATCCGGGAGAATATGAGAATAGCACAAAGTCGACAGAAAAGCTATTACGATAAGAGACGGAAACCTCTTGAGTTTAAGGAGGGAGACCATGTATTTATGAGTAGTTCCGACTACTGGAATTGGTATAGTATTAAAGTCATGTAAGCTTACTCCAAGATTTATTGGTCCCTATCAAATATTGAATAGGGTTGGGCCAGTAGAATATCGGATTGCTTTACCTCCATTGTTGTCGAATCTCCACAATGTGTTTCATGTGTCTCAATTGCGGAAATACGTTGGGGATCCATCTCTTGTGGTTGAGTCCGATCAGATAGAACTGAAGGATAATCTAGCTTTTGCGACCTTGCCTGTGAGTATTATGGATACTAATATTAAGAGGTTGAGAGGCAACAAGATTGCCTTGGTGAAAGTATTGTGGAGCCAAGTGGATGAAGGAGACGCTACTTGGGAAGTGGAGCGTAATATGAGGGAGGATTACCCTCATTTGTTTGAATAGAGCTACGTTTAATTTTCGGGGATGAAAATTCTTATAAGAGGGGGATGATTGTGACACCCTGAATTTATATTTCTTAAGTTGTAGTAACAGTCCTGAAGAGTGGGGCGTACTGCCAGATTCTCGCTTGAGCGAGAGGGCCTCGCCCAAGCGAGAGGGTCAGAGTTTCTCCCAAGATTTTATCTGGAAATCTCGCTTGAGCGAGAAAGGGCTCGCCTGGACGAGAGATGGCTCAACTGTGTGAGTGGAATACTGGAGTATACTGAAGGATTCTTGCCTGAGCGAGATTAGCTCGCCTGGGCGAGGGAGAGAGGTGTTGACACTGGAGGATTCTCGCTTGAGCGAGAGCACCATATTTAATAAAGTTAGATAAACAATTTTATCATAACATATAAATAATACTCTGGCATATCTCCACTTTACTATCTTCACCATTACACATTTATTAGAACTCATTGTTATCCCATACATCATACTTATACACCATTCAATCCTTTTCTTTCTTAATCATCTACCTCATATACTTTTATCTTGGTTCATTAATCTTACCACGTAGGGCAAGTCAGACATTTTCTATAAATAGCCAATACCACGAAGGCAAGTCATACATTGCTATGAATAGCCAATACCAGGAAGGCAAGTCATACATTGCTACGAATAGCCAATACCACGAAGGCAGTTCATGCATTGCTCAACCTCTTAAGGGAGCTAAAAATAGGTTTTCTTCTCATTACTTCACAATCCATATATAGTCAGAAAATCCATTCATTCTCTATCATCATAGACAATTAAACACTTCACCTTACCTTGGTGAGTGTTGGGTTTGGTCCTTGGTAACATTGCAAGTTCCTCCGATACGGCCTCCAATGTAAGGACCCGATTTTCATAACTCGAAAATTCTCTTTTAAAATCCTTATTCGTGAAAGTGAAGTGATTACTTTTGAAAGACATTACTCGAACAGTTTGGAAACTTGAGTGAATACGTTTATATATTTACAAGGCGGAAATATTCCAAACACCTTTCATTTCAAAAGCATGTCATTACACTTCCGTTCAAATACATCATTTATACAATTACACTTTCTCAAAAGTACCTTGAATACAAACATTAGATCCACTTCATTATACACTTACAAGAAAGTTGTTTCTACATGAATTCACTTTAACATGTTCTTCATATTACAAATATTTATCATATAACATATCAATTACATATTATATACTTCTCTATCATTTACTCTTCTCCGCAAGCGTCCAATGCGCTACCTCCACAACCTGAACCCAAATATACAACACATACAAGGAAAGACAGAGGGAGTAAGAACCAACTACGGCGATAAGCATATATCAATCAACACATATTATCCATATTCACCCAATAGTACACATATATCCTATACTATATGTGTTCTATAGTGTGCATATTTATTTATCACATTTTATCCATATTCACCCTATAGTACACATATATTCCATACTATATGTGTTCTATAGTGTGCATACTTATTCATCACATATTATCCATATGCACCCTATAGTACACATACATCCCATACTATATGTGTTCTATAGTGTGCATATTTATTTATCACATATTATTCATATTCACCCTATAGTATACATACATCTCATACTATATATGTGTTATAGTGTGCATATTTTGTTCGTCCAAATATACTCATTTCTCCTCATTCATATTCGCCCTATAGGATATATATCCCATAATATATATCCTATGGCATGCATATGATTTTCATTCCGAGTATAACCTTTTCACATCCTTCACATTCCGTAGTAATTTACCTTTGATCTCGTTCAACAATTCTGCATCGTACAAATAATCCCCACACATACATGTCTATAACAATCAACCACTTATAACATACTCATTTGTGCTTATGACCATAAATATCTCACACACCATCATTATCACACAACATAACCATTATCATAAACAAACCACGCATAACATATTCTTCATCATATACACATTAACGTTAGAACCATCTTTAATGATGGTGTATTACCATAAATGAGCATATGGCGTTTTACTCAAATAAACGGTTTTCCCCACACATATATCTCCACTTTTATGGCTAATACATCCTCATGTAAAATATAGACTCTCACATGGACCACAAACTCCCAAGAAAGTTTCTATCCGTTAATATGCTCCGATTCTTGAGGGAAATCGGAGATGATGACTCTAATGAAATACTCTAAGACCACAATGGTCATCTCCCTCACCTTAGGTTGCGTAAGCTCCGTTGCTCCGCAAAAGAGCCACATCTCCCTTCATCTCCTCCAACCTCCATTGTTGCTTTTTCACCTCCGAGCTTTTCCAAATGTGTCACCATGAAGCAAGAGGAAGGTTTTGATGAGTTTTGAGGCTTAGTGGAGGGAAAAATGGTTCATTTGGGTGGAGCCACCGTTGGGAGAGAAAGGGGGAGAAAGAAAATGAAGATTAGGGTTTCTAGATCCCCCTTTTCACTTTTATAGCTCTAACGCTCTCGCTCGGGCGATAACGGCTCGCTTGGGCGAGAATTTCGCGACTTTTTCACATTTCACACTGGAAAGCTCTCTCCCGGGCACAGATTTCTCGCTCGGGCGAGAATCGGACAGTATGCTAAGGCCCCCTTCTAGCCTGGGCGAAAATCCTAGCTCGAGTTAGAATTTGACAGCTTTTCCAGATTTTACTTTTGCTCAAACGACCACTTCTTCCCTTGGGCGAGGTTCCTATACTTCTCAAACTTAAAACGTTGAGTCCCTCGCTTAGGCGAGACCCTCTCGTCCAAGAGAGAATGGTCAAGTATGCACCTCAACACCCTAAGTTTTCCAACACCCTCTCGTCCAAGAGAGAATGGTCAAGTATGGAAGCTACGGATTTCAGTATCCGACTTGGGCATAGCCCATTCCGTAATCGCTTCCACCTTTGAAGGATCCACAACTACCCCTTCCTCGGTTATCACATGCCCAAGTCTCCTATTGACATGTTCCCCTGTTCCAGCTTCAGGAATTCCATCTCCTTCTTCCTTTTCAAATCAGCAGGAAAGTACTTGTGTAGGAACTTCTCCTTGAAGGTACAGGAGATCAGTCGCCCTTCGGTTTCCATCTGTCGCCGAGTATAATCCCACCAGTTCTCAGCCTCGGTCACCAACATGTAAGTATCATAAGTTACCTTCTGAGCCTTAGTGCAGTTCATGGCTCTGAAGATCCGCTCTACTCCTTGGATCCACTCGATGGCAGCTTCAGGAGCAAATCCCCCTTGGAACTGAGTGGGGTTCCTCCTACAGAAGTCATCTAGGCCCCGATATTCCGCCGGTCTCGGTGGAACTAGTGGATGTGGATTCGGGCTTGTTGTCGGATTCTGGTTCAGACTCAGCAAGTTCTCGTTGACCTATTGTAGCGCCGCCACCATCTGAGCTAATAAGTCATTTGGGATGTTCTGACTCGCCCCTCTTCCTCTTCCACTTCCTCTTCCTGCCATGAGTACCTGTACTCACTCAATTGTTAGTAAGCGAATTTGTATAAGTACATTGCACACAACACTTAATCATTTAGCATCATTCAACAACTTCAGCACATAAGAATACAAAGAAGCATACAAGGCCATATCCTAGGTCGTAGGATTAACTATGCTTTGATACCATATTGTAACGACCCGATTTTCTACCCTTGAAATTTTTTCCTTATTTAATCCAATTCCATGCATCTAACGATAAGTAATAATTACCAAGTGAATAAATTTATTTAAAAGATCTTTCTCTTCATCCTCACACTCGATCTATGAAGTAAAAGTACATACACAGTCCGATAGCAGAAAAACATAATTCATATTAGTATAACCTAGTAACTACCGCATACAATTAGCTCTGGGTTTTCAAAATACCCATAGCTACATATATCCCGAGTTACTAGTCCCCATGATCAAAATCATGTACAAAATAGCATTCGTAGTACAATTAGTTAATTCAATTACAATCAATCGAAATTACAAAACAATGGGTAAAGAGACATCAAAATAAAGGCCCCTAATCTCCTAGTCAAAAATCATCCTTTCTCCGTCCACCTACCTGCAATGGGATTAACATTTACCATACAAAAACAACACAAAGGAATAAGTCATTAACTCAATAAAACTTCAATGTGAATTAATCCACATTTAATAGGTTTAAACAACGATATAAATTAAATCCACTTAAAACCATTTTCGTCATCTGTACTTTTGAAAAACCATGCTACATAACTCGAGCTAGAGTCGCTAACCCATTCTAGTCGGCTAAAACGAGTTTTATTTTCATTGGCACTCCAACAATACATAAACCATAAATACACTCATCATCACTACAAACATACCCATACATATTTGTAGTGACTAAGTGATTTACCATTTATTACTTTATATTTCGAGTCTTATTTCCATTGGTACTCCCCCAATAAAGAGACAATAAACGCACCCGACATCATTACAGCATAACGTATACGCCTGTAACTACAAAGTGACTCAAGTTTATTGTATTATCCGAGTCTTATTTCCACTGGAACTCCCCCGATAAATAGTCAATAAATGCACCCAACATCATTACAACATAACGTATATGCTTGTAACTACAAAGTGACTTACAATTATTGCTTTATTCCGAGTCTTATTTCCAATGGTACTCCCTCAATAAACAGTCAATAAATGCACCCGACATCATTACAACATAACATATATGCTTGTAACTACAAAGTGGCTTACAATTATTGCTTTATTCCGAGTCTTATTTCGATTGGTACTCCCCCAATACAAAAATGATAAATACACCCGACATCATTGTAAACATATCCACATATGCTTATAACTACAAAGTGTTTTACATTTCATGATTTCATTTTCGAGTCTTATTTCCATTGGTACTCCCCCAATAAGTAAACCGTAAATTCACCTCTAACCATTATCAACATACCCATATATGTTCATAATGATTAAGTGATTCACATTTTTATCCATCGTCCATAACAGAAAGTCCACGCATTTTCCAACACAATGCATAAATTAAAGACTTATCCTTACCTCGGTGAGTGTTGGATTTGGTTTTTGGTGACTTCGTAAGTTCCACCGACACCACCTCCAAACTTAGGATCTTTCCTCATTCCCACCACATAATACAATGTTAGTCATTCATACCAAATAACAAATAAATAACTTTTATTGCATCATTTAAACATACAAGATATTTATCATAGTCTCAATGGTTCCATACTACTTTCCTTAAGAGTTTTCAACCATCTAAAGCATACATATCATCTCATATTTTAACATTGTAAAGCAACTCATCTTCTACCTCTAGCATTTTACCCATCTTTCCTCTCTATCCTCAATTTCTCTCTCTAGGGTTTTGGGTTTCCATGAGTCAACCCACAAACCCCTTTCCACTCTTGGAATACTAACTCAAAACCAAGAGTTTACAAGGTACAAACGACATAAAATGAACCATAACTTGAAAGAGAGAGTATCCATGGTTTTACACACTTTGAGAAGATATCCATAATAACAAAAATGGGTTCTCAAGGGAAGAAGAGAGTTAGGATAGAGAGTGTTACCTCTTCTCAAGCTCTTGGACAAGAATCAATGCTCCTAGACCTTGAAAATGCTCTCTTCTCTCACCTTTCTTCAATTCTTTACCTAAAAATGTATTTGGGGTTTCCCTCATTTAATGTTCTAGTCGGGTTCTCGCTTAAGCGAGCATTCTCTCGCTCAAGCGAGAAAATCCAGCCCATTTTAAAAACTCAACTCTGAATCTCTCGCTCAAGCGAGGTATTCTCGCTCAAGCGAGGTATTCTCGCTCAAGCGAGAATCTCACAGTGTCAACAACCCCAAAATGTCATTTCTCGCCTAGGCGAGGCAACCCTCGCTAAGGCGAGAATCCTCCAGTATACCCCAGAATTTCACCCTCCCAGGTGAACCTCTCTCGCTCAAGCGAGGATCCGAGGACTGATACTATAATTTTCAAGACTTAAAATTTGGGGTATTACAATCCTCCCCCTCTTATAAGAATTTTCGTCCCCGAAAATTAAACATACCTCGATTCAAAAAAATGAGGGTAGTCATCCCTCATCTCTTGCTCAACTTCCCAAGTAGCGTCTCCTTCGTCCACTTGGCTCCACAACACTTTTACCAAGACAATCTCCTTGCCCCTCAATTTCTTTACACTGGTATCCATGATTTTCACAGGCAACGTCGCAGACGTTAGGTTATCCTTCAACTCTATCTGGTCCGACTCAACCACATGAGATGGATCTCCAACATATTTTCTCAACTGAGACACAAGAAACACATTGTGGAGATTTGACAGCAACGGTGGTAAGGAAATACGATACGCTACCGGCCCAATCCTCTTCAGTATTTGATAAGGCCCAATAAAACACGGAGTCAGCTTACGAGATTTCAACACTCTACCAATTCCGGTAGTCGGGACTACTCTCATGAAAACATGATCTCCCTCCTTAAATTCAAGAGGTTTCCGCCTCCTATCGTAGTAGCTTTTCTGCCGACTCTGGGCGATCCTCATATTCTCCCGGATTTGCTTGATCTTATCCGTCGTCTCTTGAACCAATTCGGGCCCCGATATCAAGTTCTGCCCAGTTTCAAACCAACTCACTGAAGTTCGGCACTTCCTACCATACAACGCCTCATAAGGTGCCATTCCAATACTCAAATGGAAGCTATTGTTGTAGGTAAATTCGATCAACGGCAACATGCCATCCCAACTCCCGGGTTGCTCTAAGACACAGGCCCTCAAAAGGTCCTCCAATGATTGTATTGTCCTTTCTGATTGACCGTCCGTTTGTGGATGATAAGTTGAACTTAGCTTCAACTTAGTTCCCAAAGCGGTTTGCAAACTAGTCCAAAAGTTTGAAGTGAAATGGGGGTCCCTATCCGACACAATGTTTGACGGTATTCCATGCAAGTGAACAATTTCCCGGATATACAGTTTTGCCAATCTCTCCAAATGGGAATTTCTAGGGATTGTAATTCTCCTACTGGTCACTGATGCTCAATCTTGGCCTTCTGAAATACCAAACAACTCGAGATATACAAGGCCACATCCCTTTTTAGCCCAGACCACCAAAACAGTGTTTTCAAATCTTGATACATTTTCGTGGTTCCCGGGTGAAAACTCAGTTTACTCTTATGGGACTCCTCTAAAATATCCCTCCGTAATTTATCATTACGAGGCACACACACCCTCCCTTTGTGACGCAACATTCCACTAGGGTCCGTGGTGAAATTTGTATCCTTACCACTCAGCATCAGATCCCGTTTATCCATTAGCTCACTATCCTCAACTTGCATTATCCGGATTTGTTCAAACAACTCATTTGTGACTTTAAGCATTCCCAAAATCATACTATGAGGATTTATCTGAACCTCCAAGTTCATATCTCTGAACTCTTCAATCAGTTTCCCTTCTCTAACCATCAAAGCCAACATGTGCAACGACTTTCGACTCAGTGCATCCGCCACTACATTGGCCTTTCCTGGGTGGTACTTCAACCCAAAATCGTAATCCTTAAGGAATTCCATCCATCTCCTCTGTCTCATGTTCAATTCCTTTTGATCAAATAAGTACTTCAAACTCTTGTGGTTGCTGTACACTTCAAATCTCACGCCATAGAGATGGTGTCTCCAAATTTTTAAGGCAAAGACCACTGCGCCAACTCAAGATCGTGGGTAGGATAGTTTTGCTCGTGCGTCCTCAATTGTCGAGAAGCATAGGCCACAACCTTCCCTTACTGCATCAACACACAACCCAAACCTTGCTTGGATGCATCACAATACACACTGAAGTCCCGATCGGTACAGGGAAGGACCAAAACTAGCGCCGTAGTTAACCTGCGTGTTAACAACTGAAAACTTTGTTCACATCGAAGTGTCGACACATAAGGTTCCCCTTTCCTAGTGAGTTTGGTCAAAGGTAGAGCCAGCTTCGAAAATCCTTCTATGAATTTCGAAATTCCTTCATGATTTCATTTTCGAGTCTTATTTCCATTGGTACTCCCCCAATAAGTAAACCGTAAATTCACCTCTAACCATTATCAACATACCCATATATGTTCATAATGATTAAGTGATTCACATTTTTATCCATCGCCCATAACAGAAAAACCACGCATTTTCTAACACCATGCATAAGTTAAAGACTTATCCTTACCTCGGTGAGTGTTGGGTTTGGTTTTTGGCGACTTCGTAAGTTCCACCGGCACCGCCTCCAAATTTAGGATCTTTCCTCATTCCCACCACATAACACAATGTTAGTCATTCATTCCAAATAACAAATAAATAACTTATATTGCATTATTTAAACATACAAGATATTTATCATATTTTCAATGGTTCTATACTACTTTCATTATGAGTTTTCAACCATCATATTTAGCGTTTTACCCATTTTTTCTCTCTAACCACATTTTCTCTCTCTAGGGTTTTGGGGTTTCCATGAGTCAACCCACAAACCCTTTCCATTCTTGGAATACTAACTCAAAACCAAGAGTTTACAAGGTACAAGCGACATAAAACGAACCATAACTCGAAAGAGAGAGTTTCCATGGTTTTACACACTTTGAGAAGAGATCCATAATACCAAAAATGGGTTCTCAAGAAAAGAAGAGAGTTAGGATAGAGAATTTTAGCTCTTCTCAAGCTCTTGAACAAGAATCAAAGTCCTAGACCTTGGGAATGCTCTCTTCTCTCACCTCTCTTCAATTCTTAACCTAAAAATGTATTTGGGGTTTCCCTCATTTAATGTTCTCATCGGGTTCTCGCTTAAGCGAGCTTTCTCTCGATCAAGCAAGAAAATCCCGCCCATTTTAAAAACTCAACTCTGACCCTCTCGCTCAAGCGAGGGATTCTCGCTCAAGCGAGAATCTCACAGTGTCAACAGTCCCAAAATGCCATTTCTCGCCCAGGCGAGACAACTCTCGCTCAGGCGAGAATCCTCCAGTATAGCCCAGGATTTCACCCTCCCAGGTGAACCTCTCTCGCCCAAACGAGAATCTCTCGCTCAAGCGAGGATCTCAGGACTGATACTATAATTTTAAAGACTTAAAATTTGGGGTGTTATAGATGAGACATAATTATATGGTTTCTTCAGCTTGGCCTAACTCTTCAATATTGAACAAAAATGGGAACGGGTCCTTTGTGTTGCACACTTTTTCTCTTCACTATTAAGGATTTTAATTTAGATTGTAACATAAGGCCGAATTTCATTGTATATATGTACAGAAGTATAGATAGTAACATACACAAAATATAATTTTCAATATATACAACATTCAATTTCAATTAATATTTAAAATTTCAGTTGTTTATTGTGTTTTTTGTATTGTTAACATTTAGTTTAATTGCAATTTCAGTTTTGTTCAATTTATAAATATGATGAGTAAGGGATGAAATTAAAGCCATCATTGGAAAGTGCAACTTGATGTGTTTTAAAAGATAAAATATATGTTCAACACCGAAAAGTTAACATTACGCTGTTTAAGATTGAAAAAATGAATGATCAACATCGAGTTAAAATTTTGCGCTGTTGAAGATAGAAAAATATAAATGATCAACAACGAAATAATATGATGCGCTATTGAAGATTGAAATTATATTTTTTAATGAAAATGATTTAACCTTTTCTGACAATGAAAAAAAAATTGAAATAATTTTCTGTTACATATTTATAACTGAAAAATGATAATAATTTTATAACTTAAAATGATTAACTTAAAAAAAATGAATTTGAATTGTAATTAGTTAAATCGTTTAAATGATTATATATATGTTGAGGATTTTATAACTGGTTTCTTTATCAATGTGGTTATTTTGTACTTTGAACATTTACATTAATTACAATTTCAGTTTTGGTCAATTTATAACTATGATGAGTAAGGGATAAAATTAAAGTAATTATTGGCAGGTGCAACTTGACGTGTTTTAAAAAATAAAACATATGTTCAACATCGAAAAGTTAACATTACGCTGTTTAATATAGAAAAAATGAATGATCAACATCGAATTAAAATTTTGCGTTGTTGAAGATATAAAAATATGAATGATCAACAGCGAAATAATATGATGCGTTGTTGAAGATTTGAATTATTTTTTAACGAAAATGATTTAACCTTTCTAACAATTAAAAAAAATGATAATAATTTTCTGTTACATATTTATAAGTGAAAAAATGATAATAATTTTATAACTTAAAATGATTAACTTAAAAAAATGAATTTAAATTGTAATTAGTTAAATCCTTTATGTGATTATATATATGTTCAAGATTTATTTATAACTGAAAAAATGATAATAATTTTAAAACTAAAACTGATTAACTTACAAAAAATGAATTTGAATTGTAAGTTAAATCTTTGAAGTGATTGGATATGTGTCGTAAGTCTATGAGTAGTTGTCATTGGAATTTGTGGATGTAATTGTTCATGTTACCTCTTCAACAACGTTTGTTTTAGAATTTGTTATTAAGTGAGACATATTCAACAACGCAACATATAAGTTTCGCTATTAATGTGGCAATTGCAACAACGTATGTTAAAGATGCGTTGTGGATGAGGAAATATCCACAAAGAAATTTTAAAGTTGCGCTGTTGTATATGGAAAGTTAAAATATCAAAAATTGATACACAACATTTGGTTACGTACTTCTCAAACTTTCCAACACAGAAACCTCTCAAACCTTCAAAACTCTCAAACCTTCAACAATGACTTCTTAAAATGAAGAAAACGAACAAGGAACCATGGTTACTACCTAAACACTAGTAACACATAAACGTAGACCACGTGGAGTGACTTCCATGAAGAATATTGTTCGTGCCAGAAGCAAGAATATCAAGTTGACGGTTGATTGAAACACAAAGGACAATAAAGGTGGAAATACCTTAGTAAGCTATATTGGAGTTCTGGTAAGGAAGAATGTGTGCATAAAGTTTAAACATTGGTTTGATGAGAGGCTGAATTCAGTGAAGGATATTATTTGGGAGGATATAACCGTAAGTTTATGTGTATATTAGTCTTTGTGTTTTGTTGTGTTTATGTAACAATATATTATGTGTTTATGTGTATATTATTACTCCATGCAAACTGTTTATGAAACTATTATGAAACTATTCGGATCAAGAACACGACAATCTGTATATTTTTATGGTTATGCATGAAACTGTTTATGAAACTAATATATTTAGGCAACTATTCTGTAATAGAATGTGTTTTCATGCAATCTGTAGGCAAATTTTGATGTATTTTTCTATTTAGGCAACTTTTGATGTTGATGAGCAACACAAAGATTACATCATCAAAACTACTGGCAGATCTCTCCGACAAGACGAAAAATTCTAGGTAATATAATATTTCTTTTATTGACTTTAAATTCTTATGCACTTTTGTGTAATGTATAATGTTAATGTTGTTTTTTTTGCATAAAATAAGTGAAGAATACCGCAAGAGAGCATCTAACCCTTTGTATCCATATAGAGCTTCTCGAATGGGCTATAGAGGAATCGAAGAAAAAAATTGTAAGTGTAACACCCTGGATTTTAAAGTCATTAAATTATAGTATCTGTCCTGAGAGTCTCTGTAAGGACCCAATTTCTACCATTGAAATTTTTTCCTTATTTTAATCCAATTTTATACATTTAACTATAATTTATATTTACCGATTGAATGTACTTATTTAAAAAGTCTCACTTCCCTCATCACCCTCAATATATACTCCAAAAGTGACGTACAAGATCATATGACAGAAAAACATAATTCGTATTAATGTAACTTAGTAACTACTGCATACAATTAGCTTTAGGTTTCCAAAATGCCCATAGCTACATATATCCCGAGTTACTAGTTTCCATGGAAAACACCATGTGAAAAATCATATTTATCGTTACAAATAGTTAGTTCAAGTACAACCAATTAGGTTACAAAAGAATGAGCAAATAGACGTCAAAATAAAGGTCTCTAATCTCTTAATCAAAACGCCCATACTCCTTCCACCTACTTGCAAAGGGATTAACATTGACCCTACACGGAAACACAAAGGAGTAAGTCATTAGCTCAATAAACATCAATGTAAGTTAATCCACATTTAATAAGGTTAAATAACAATCTAAATTAAATATATTTAAAACCATTTTCATCGTTGATACTTTTAAAAAACCATGCTACAAAACTTGAGCTAAACTCGCCAACCCATCCTAGTTGGCTAAAGCGAGTTTTATTTCCATTGGCACTCCACCAGTACATAAACGGTAAATGCACCCGACATCATTACAAACATATCCATGTATGCTTGTAACTACTAAGTGATTTACAATTCATTTCTTTATTCCGAGTTTTATTTCCATTGGCACTCCACCAATACATAAACAATAAATGCACCCGACATCATTACAAACATATCCATATATGCTTATAACTACAAAGTGATCTACAATTCATTGCTTTATTCCGAGTTTTATTTCCATTGGCACTCCACCAATACATAAACAGTAAATGCACCCGACATCATTACAAACATATCCGTATATACTTTTAACTACAAAGTGATCTACAATTCATTGCTTTATTCCGAGTTTTATTTCAATTGGCACTCCACCAATATATAAGAGTAAATGCACCCGACATCATTACAAACATATCCGTATATGCTTATAACTACAAAGTGATCTACAATTCATTGCTTTATTCCGAGTTTTATTTCCATTGGCACTCCACCAATACATAAACAGTAAATCCACTCCTCATCATTATAAAGATACCCATATATGCTTATAACAACTAAGCGATTTACAATACATTTCATTATCCGCCTCAGAAAATCCACGCATTTTCTATCACAGTGCATGAGTTAAAGACTTACCCTTACCTTGGTGAGTGTTGGGTATGGTTTTTGGCGACTTCGTAAGTTCCACCGACACCGCCTCCAACTTTAGAATCTTTCCTCATCCCACCATATAACAAAATGTTAGTCGTTTATTCCAAATATCATATAGACAACTTATATTGCACTATTTAACCATACAAGCTATTTAACACATTTTCAATGTTTCTAAACTACTTTTATCACAAGTTTATAACATCTAAAACATACACATTCATCTCATATTTCAACATTAGAAAGCTTAATCATCTTCTACCTCTAGCATTTTGCTCTCTAACCACATTTTCACTTTAGGGTTTTGGGGTTTTCATGAATCAAGCCACAAACCCGTTCCATTCTTGCAATACCAACTCTAAACAAAGATTTTACCAGATAGAAACAACATGAAACGAACCATAACTCAAAGGGGTGAGTTTCCATTGTTTCTCTCGTTTTGAGAAGAGATCCAACATACCCAAAAAGAGTTCCAAAGAGAAGAAGAGAGTTAGAATCAAGAGTTTTTACCTCTTCTCAAGCTCTTGGATGAGTATTGAAGCTTCTTGCCCTTGGAAAAGCTCCCTTCACTCACCTCAATTTTTTTATTAACCTTAAAATGTGTTTGGGGGTTTCTCATTTAATGCAACTCGTCGGATTCTCGCTTAAGCGAGCTCATTCTCGCTCAAGCGAGAAAATCCCGCCCATTTTAAAAACTCAGATCTGACCCTCTCAACCAGGCGAAGGAACTCTCGCCTATGCGAGGCATCTCACGCTCAAGCAAGGATTCTCTTGCTCAGGCGAGAATCTTACAGGTTCGACACCTTTGGTGATTCTCGCCTAGGATGTCAGTATAAGGGAAAAACCGGGGCAACTCTTCAAACTTGGTCGCATATTCTTCCACCGACAGGTTTCCTTGTTCCAACCTCAAGAATTCCATTTCTTTATGACTCCTCAGATCAGCAGGAAAATACTTTCGAAGGAATTTCTCCCTGAAAGTACACTACAAAATTACTTGCCCTTCCGCCTCCATTTGGCACCGAGTGAATTCCCACCAGTTTTCGGCCTCCTTCTCTAACATATAGGTGGCATACGCCAACTTATGAGCATCAGAACAACTCATGGCCTTGAAAATCCTCTCCAATCTCTGAATCCACTCGATGGCTGCATCAGGAGCGAACCCACCTTGAAACGGACTGGGGTTCCTCCTACAGAACTCATCTAAACCTCGATACTCAGCCGGACAGGATGGAACCAAAGGCTGTGAACTCGGGCTTGGTGTCGTATTCTGATTCAGGTGTTGTAAGTTCTCGTTCATGTTTGTCAGCACTGCCACAAGCTAGGCCAACAATTCATTCTGACCCGATCCCCTTCCTCGTCCTCTTCCAGACATTTTAGTGACGGATACCTGCAGTCATTCATTCATCAGTAAACCACGTTTAACCAGATAAATCATCACATAATCACACAACATTTCACCTAAATCACATAGTTAAATCAACTAAAGGTTACAAAGAAGCAAGTAAGGCCATACCCTAGGCCGCATAATTAACTATGCTCTGATACCATATTGTAAGGACCGAAATTCTACCCTTGAAACTTTCTTCTTATCTTATTCATTATGCATTCATTTCCTCATAGATTTTACTGACAATTTCTAACAACCATATTTAACTCTCACTTTCCCATTCCTACTCATTCATATTTCAAAATGACATACATACTTATTCGACAGAAAATCATAATCCATTTCCATATGTCATGCAAAAACCACATACAACTAGCTATGGGTTTCCAAAATACCCATAGCTACGAATATCCAGAGTTACAATAAATCATGTAAGTTATATATCCATAGTAACAAAATATTTCAACTCATCCAATAAGCACTCATGTACAAAATAGTGCAAATAAGTGAAACCAAAAGATAAAGCTCCTAAAGCTTCCAAAAATGAGACCACCTCATGTCACCTGTTTATCTGCAATGGGATTATCAATGATAAAAGCACAAACACATAAAGGCGTAAGTCATTAATTCAATAAACGTCATTATAAGATAATCCACATTAGAAAAGGTTAGTAAATCACTTTGAAATTCATTTTCCGTGCTACATTACATGAGCCAAAGTCGCTACACCCCTTAGGGTTAGCTAAAAGCAATTTCTCATCTCTTTTATAAAGAAAACATGCCACATAAACTCGGGCCGAAGTGTTTCCACATAAACTCGGGCCGAAGTGTTGCCACATAAACTCGGGCCGAAGTGTTGCTACATAAACTCTAGCCGAAGTATTGCCACATAAACTCGGGCCGAAGTGTTGCTACATAAACTCGAGCCGGAGTCGCTAACCATTTATGGTCGGCTAAAAATACATTTCCTTTTCATTGATTTCACTCTCAATCATACCTAGTGAATCCAAGCAACCCTTATTACAAACATACACATATATGTTTATAATAAATACGTTATTCACCAATTAATCCTTGCACAACCAGAAAATACACACATTTTCCATTTCAATCCTCCAAGGTGAACCTCTCTCGCCCAGGCGAGAATCCCTCGCTCAAGCTAGAATCCCAGGACTGATACTATAATTTTAAAGACTCTAATTTAGGGTGTTACAATCCTCCCTCTCTTATAAGAATTTTCATCCCCGGAAATTAAACATACCTTGATTCAAACAGATGAGGGTAATCCACCCTCATCTCTCGTTCCACTTCCCAAGTAGCATCTCCTTCGTCTACTTGGCTCCACAGTACCTTCACCAAAGAAATTTCCTTGCCCCTTAACCTTTTGACCGTCCGTTTGTGGATGATATGCTGAACTCAACTTCAACTTGGTTCCCAAAGCGGACTGCAAACTAGTCCAAAAGTTTGAAGTGAAACAGGGATCCCTATCCGACACAATGCTCGACGGTATCCCATGCAAACGAACAATTTCTCGGATATACAGCTCCGCCAATCGTTCTAGGGAGTACCTCATGTTCATCGGCAAGAAATGAGCAGACTTAGTCAACCGATCCACTATTACCCATATCGAGTCGTATCCCTTTTGAGTTTTCGGAAAACCCGATAAAAAATCCATGGAGATACTATCCCACTTCCAAACAGGAATTTCTAGGGATTGTAACTCTCCTGATGGTCGCTAATGCTCAATCTTGGCTTTCTGGCATATCAGACAATTCGAGACATACGAAGCCACATCTCTCTTCAATCCAGACCACCAAAACAACATCTTCAAGTCTTGGTACATTTTCGTTGTCCCCGGGTGAAAACTCATCTTACTCTTATGGTACTCCTCCAAAATACTCTTCCGTAATTCCTCATCACGAGGTACACACACCCTCCCTTTGTAAAGCATCATCCCACTAGAGTCCGATACGAAGTCGGTTTCCTTCCCGCTCATCATCAAATCTCGTTTGACCATTATCTCACTATCCTCAACTTGCATTACTCGAATTCGATCAAATAGTTCATTTGTGACCTTAAGCATACCTAGTATCATACTATGAGGTCTTATTTGGAAGTTCAGGTTCATATCCCTGAACTCCTCTATTAGTTTCCCTTCTCTAACCATCAAAGCTGAAATGTGCAAGGACTTATGACTGAGTGCATCGGCCACTACATTAGCCTTCCATGGGTGGTACTGCAATCCAAAATCGTAGTCCTTTAGAAACTCCATCCATCTCCTCTGCCTCATATTCAACTCCTTTTGATCAAACAGATATTTCAAACTCTTTTGGTCACTGTACACCACAAAACTTACGCCATAGAGATGGTGTCTCCAGATTTTTAAAGCAAAGACCACTGCAGCCAATTCTAAATCATGAGTAGGGTAGTTTTTCTCGCGCGTTCTTAACTGACGAGAAGCATAGGCAATAACTTTCCCATCCTCCATCAGAACATAACCCAAACCTTGCTTGGAAGCATCACAATAAACGCTGAAATCCTTATCGGTACAAGGAAGAACCAACACTGGTGCCGTAGTCAACCTTCGTTTCAGCTCTTGAAAGCTTTCTTCACAACGAAGTGTCCACACATACGGTTCTCCTTTCCTAGTGAGCTTAGTCAATGGTAGTGCCAACTTCGAAAATCCCTCAATGAATTTCCGATAATAGCCAGCCAAACCCAGAAAACTCCGGATTTCAATAACTGACTTGGGCACTACCCATTCCATAACCGTTTCAACCTTTGAAGGATCGACAACTACCCCTTCCTTGGAATGTCATCTGATTTTACCCGAAGTTGATGGTAACCCGATCAAAGATCAATCTTAGAAAATACTACCGCCCCTCTCAACTGATCCATCAAGTCATCAATCCGAGGCAATGAATATTTGTTCTTAATTGTAACCTTGTTCAACTGCCTGTGATCGGTACACAATCGCACACTACCATCTTTCTTCTTAACTAGCAATACAGGCGCGCCCCACGGCGAGACACTAGGACGAATAAACTTATTAGTCAACAAGTTCTCAACCTGCTTTTTCAGCTCAACTAACTCTAACGGTGCCATTCTATAAGGAGCTATAGAGATGGGTCCCGTTCCCAGTACCAAATCAATGGAGAATTCAACTTCTCTCACTGGAGGCAATTCCGGAATATCACCAGGAAAAACCTCAGGAAACTCACGAACTATCGGAATGTCCTCAACCTTGGGTTTCTCAATACACTCTAGGGATGGCAACAACATAAACACGACCCTCCCTCCTTATAGGAAGTTCCGACTTCCTTTGCCGACATCGGCTTCATAAGACAAACCTCATCAGAAATCTCATCTAGATTCCCAAATACCACGGTCTTATCAGCACAATTGAGTACCACATGATTTGCAGACAACCAGTCCATTCCCATAATTAGATCTAACCGGGATAGTGGTAAGCAGATTAAATCCACGGTAAAAGCCCTACCGTTTACCACTACCGGACATCGAGACACAACTGTCGACATCACCACGGGCACATCAGTTGGGGTGGATACGACTAAGTCGAAAGGCAACGACTCAGTTTGCAAATTCAGTCTATCCACACAGTCAATAGATGCAAAGGAGTGTGTCACTCCCGAATCAAACAACACTAAAAGAGGAATATCTGCCACCATGCAATAACCTTTAATCAGGCCATCTACACCCGATGCCTCTGCACCACTCATGGTGAACACTCTGCCGGTGGATCGAGGTCGTTCAACCCTCACAACATTTACACTCTGCAGTAACTTAGGACAATTTCTTCGGATGTGTCCAACCTCCTTGCAATGAAAACAAGTAAGTGCCATTCCGGGGCACGAGTCACCGACATAAGTTTGGCCACACTTGTTGCACAAAGATGGAGAGTTCAATCGTGACCCTCCGGCATTGGCATGAGTCCTCGGCCCATGCAAAGGATAACCCCGATTACCCATTGGAGGAGAGTAAGGCTTCCTTTCCTCTTGAAACGCCTTCCCCTTCCCTTTTCTGTGCGAGAAGTTCTGTAACGACCCGATTTTCTACCCTTGAAATTTTTTTATTCATTTTAATCATTTTGCATGCATTTTCCTACACTTACTATCATACTTTCAAATTCCATAATCACCTACACTTGATTTGACAGAAAAACATAATTCCTATTCATAATGTCTCACGGATAATGAGACCCCATAAGTATAGTTCTCCGAAATAACCATACACCCAGTTACAAATATCCAACTAATAGTTAGCCATGATTACAAACATTTAAATCCACAAGTAATCATTTAGAATACGAAACATAAATAGTGAATCCAACGTCTAAAGCTCCTAAAGCTCCCGACCTAGCATACTGCATTCATCTATTTACCTGCAATGGGATTATCAATGACAAAAGTACAAAACACACAAAGGATTAAGTCGTTAATTCAATAAACGTCATTATAAGATAATCCACATTAGAAAAAGGGTTAGTAAACCATTTCCGAAATTCATTTTGTCTTGCTGCATTACTTGAGCCAAAGTCACTACACCCCTCAGGGTTAGCTAAAAGCAGATTCTCATCCTTTTTACCAATAAAACATGCCTCATAAACTCGGGCCGAAGTGTTGCTACATAAACTCGAGCCAAAGTCACTACACCCCTCAGGGTTAGCTAAAAGCATATTCTCATCCTTTTTACCAATAAAACACGCCTCATAAACTCGGGCCGAAGTGTTGCTACATAAACTCGAGCCGAAGTCGCTACACCCCTTAGGGTTAGCTAAAAACAAATTCTCATCTCTTTTATAAAGAAAACATGCCGCGTAAACTCGGGCCGAAGTGTTGCTACATAAACTCGAGCCGAAGTCGCTACACCCCTTAAGGTTAGCTAAAAACAAATTCTCATCTCTTTTATAAAGAAAACATGCCGCGTAAACTCGGGCCGAAGTGTTGCTACATAAACTCGAGCCGAAGTCGCTACACCCCTTAAGGTTAGCTAAAAACAAATTCTCATCTCTTTTATAAAGAAAACATGCCGCGTAAACTCGGGCCGAAGTGTTGCCTCATAAACTCGGGCCGAAGTGTTGCCTCATAAACTCGGGCCGAAGTGTTGCCTCATAAACTCGGGCCGAAGTGTTGCCTCATAAACTCGGGCCGAAGTGTTGCCTCATAAACTCGGGCCGAAGTGTTGCCTCATAAACTCAGGCCGAAGTGTTGCCTCATAAACTCGGGCCGAAGTCGCTAACCATTTCTGGTCGGCTAAAAATATAATTTTCCTTCTATCGATTTGCCATCAATCATTTCCCGTAAATCCACGTCATCTTTAGTATAAACACTCCATATCTGTTTATACTAATACATGATTTACAATATAATTATTGCATGGCCAGGAAACACACACCTTTTCCATCTTCCGTAAATCTACGCCTACTTTAGTATAAACACATCCATATATGTTCATACTAAATGCGTAATTCACAACTCGATCATTTCATAACCAGAAAATACCCACATTTTCCTTTTCCGTAAATCTACGCCTACTTTAGTATAAACACATCCATATATGTTCATACTAAATGCGTAATTCACAACTCGATCATTTCATAACCAGAAAATACTCACATTTTCCTTTTCCGTAAATCAACGCCTACTTTAGTATAAACACACCCATATATGTTCATACTAAATGGGTAATTTACAACTTAGTCTTTGTATAACCAGAAAATACACATTTTCTATTTCAAATGCAACATTAAAGACTTATCCTTACCTCGATGAGTGTTGGGTTTGGTTCTTGGAAACTTCTCGAGTTCCACCGACACCGCCTCCAACCTTAGGATCTCTCTTCATCCCACCACATCACACAATGTTAGTCATTTATTCCAAATATCACATAAACAACTTATATTGCATCATTTAATCATACAAAATATTCATCATCAATATTCAACCATCTAAAACATGCATAACATCTCATATTTCAATATTTGGGGGTAAACTCATCTTCTACCTCTAACATTTTACTCATTCTCTCCTTTTACCACATTTTCACTTTTGGGGTTTTTGGGGTTTTCATGAATCAACCCACAACCCTTTCCATTCTTGAGATACTATCTCTAAACCAAGAGTTTACAAGATAAAAACAACATAAAACGAACAATAACTCTAAAGGATGAGTTTCCATGGTTTCTCATGTTTTGAAAATAAATCCAACATACCCAAAACAAGTTAGAGAGGAAGAAGAAGAGTTAGGAACAAGAGGTTTACCTCTTCTCAAGCTCTAAGATGAGTCCTAAGGCTCCTTGCTCTTGAAATGCTCTCCTCTCTCTCTTCTCTTCGAAGTTCTCACCCTAAAATGTGTTTGGGTTTCTGTTTTAAAGAGGTGTCGTCGGGTTGTAATCGATTACCAACATGGTGTAATCGATTACAACGTGAAAAATGCGCATATCTGATGCTTTTAATACGATGTAATCGATTACCAGGAGTGTGTAATCGATTACACTGTGTCAGATGCACAAATCTGATGCTTTTAATACTATGTAATCGATTACCAGAAATGTGTAATCGATTACCAGCAATGTGTAATCGATTACCAGAAATGTGTAATCGATTACCAGCAATGTGTAATCGATTACCAGAAATGTGTAATCGATTACACTGTGTCAGATGCACATATCTGATGCTTTTAATACGACGTAATCGATTACCAGCAGAGTGTAATCGATTACCAGCAGTGTGTAATCGATTACTAGCAGAGTGTAATCGATTACACTGTGTCAACAGCCCAAAATTGCCATTTCTCGCCCAGGCGAGAATCCTCCGGTATAGTCCAGGATTTCCCCCTCCCAGCTGATCCTTTTTCGCTCAGGCGAGAATCTCTCGATCAAGCGAGGCTTCCAGGACTGATACTATATTTTTAAAGATTAAAATTTGGGGTGTTACAATCCTCCCCCTCTTATAAGAATTTTCGTCCCCGAAAATTAAACATACCTCGGAAAATAAAATCATCACCTAGACCTTAGGTACAAGAATATTCAACCAAAATCACAATTCGATTCTCTAATCCATTAAGATTACTTAATCAGTCACTAAGGGCATACACCACTAAATCATGATATCACTAAACCAATTCATGAACTAACTCCTCAATGTCCAAATGTTAAGATCTCAACCTTTAATAACTCGAGTGCCATGGGAACTAATCCATAATTCAGACTAAAGATTTTTCTTATATCCATCAAGAACCATAGATCTCTAATACCGATCCATCTATCAATCCTAACATACGTTAAGAATCCCGATAACACTCTCGAACTTCAGCGAATGGGGAACTCCTGATCCCATATCTATCTAAATGCATCTTTTAACATCCATCATACACTAGCTAGTCTCATCTCCACTCGAGACTCTAGCACAATTTCATTTTACTAGATCCACAAAATACTTACACAATAGAATTCTTAGTGTCTCATCCATTGTACACAATCAAACTATCCAGTAATTGTCTAATTACATAAAATATTTCTACCATCAAATCTTATCGTCTAAAGAAATTACCGATTTCTAGCCTCCACTGAAACCATAAAACCATTGATTCACACCAAAACTAGGTATTCTGTTACCAATCGGCAAGCACAAGTCGACCAACACTCAAACCTACAACTTGCGTTTGGTTTGGTCACCCCAATTCCGTTAGTAAATATAAACTTATTAATCCACTCGCATTATGTCCAGAAATACATGGGCGTCTCATATTACTAAACTTTTAACAACCTCATACTTATTCCGATATGGTTGCTAAAATTTCGGAATTCTCCAACATGATACTAAATCATTACTTAGGCACAAGCTAAGTTTTCCCAAAAATGATTTTCGAAAGCGGTTTGAATCCACGACTCATGGCAACCATGTCGTGAAACAAGGTTCGCACGCTCATTTCGACACAACCCAAAACTTCTTCTCTCCTATGGTTACACCACACCCATACACCGCAATTACTGACGTTCACGAAACAACAACAACTTTTGCCGGTACACATTCAACGCAGACAATTTCGGATCACCACCACTATTTCATGCGTTGCCAATGTCCTACCGCAAAAGAACCGGTCATTCGAGACCAAAAGTTTCACGTCTATTCCATTGCATTCATCACATTGGCGGGGTAAGTAACTTAACTAGCCTCTTTTCTCGACTATCATTATAAGTCTTACCCTTTTGCACCCATATACATATCAATGCAACTAGATCTTAATTCTTCACCTCAACAAGTACACACAGTTAAACATAACACAATTTGCTGATCGCTAGTCCATTTCCAGGATTAAATCCAACTGGGACATCATCGCGCATATCAACACTATAGTAAAGGTTCTACCATTTACCCCAACCGTACACTGAGACACTCCCGATCCAAAATAAGTTTTTTTTTTTTTTTTTTTTTGAGGTTCAACATCCCCGCACATAGCTTGGTGTTCAATACCAATATACATTTGTTACGGCGGGTACTCATCTTTAACAAAAAAAAAAATTTCATATTCCAGAAGCTTCATACACAAGAATCAAAAATAACTTTTTCATACTTAATCGATTTTGGGGTACCAACCATAGGTCACCTCAAAATGATAACACATCTGATTAGTCAACATCCATGTAAACACATTAGTCGCAAGGACCTTTAGGTAATTTATCCAACCTCTATTTCATTTTCGAAATATGAGTTTCACCTCTTAGCGTGCGCATACACACTAAGGCCAACAAAGGGAATTAACCTTTAACAACTCATAAGAGAAAACAAGTATCCCCGACTTAAACATTTTTCTTGTCAGTATACTTATTATAAAAGTCAATCATTCATAGACGAAAGTCCACTTTCCAAGACAAAAATAAATAGTTCTTTCAAATCTTAACATCTCGAAATACTAACGAGTTCTTAAATACCCTCTTGTGACATTTACTGAATGAATACCAATCCCTTTTTCGAAGGAGGGTCCTGACTCTCTTAGCCGACACTAGCACCAAACCACTAGCCTGGTCAGAGATCTCGCACAGATCCCTAACCGCCACAACCTTGTCAGCACTATTCAATCACAACATGATTTGCTGACAATTAGTCCATCCCCAAAATTATATCTAACTGGGATAACGACAAGCAGACTGAATCTACGGTAAATATCACACCATTTACCACAATCGGACACTAGAACATAAACGTCGACACCACCACCAACACATAGATTGGGTGGTCACGACCAAGTCGGAAGTACTGACTCAGTTTGCAATCTCAGCCAGTTTTTCACATTTAACACATATATCAGGGAGTGTGTCGCTCCCGAATTCAACAACACTAAACAAGGAATACCTGTCACCATGCAATTTATCTCTCGTCGGATCATCGACACCTGATGTCCCTGCACCATACATGGTAACCATTCTGCCGATAGATTGAGGTCGTCTAGTATCCATGGCATTCATACTCTGTCGTGACATAGGACAATACCTCTTGACATGTCCGGTCTCCTTGCAACGAGAACAGTGATTTGTCGTTCCAAAAAACGATCCTCCATCATGTTTTCGATTACACTTGTTGCACCAGGATGGGGAGTTTAGCCGTGATCCCGCGGCATTTGCTTGGGTTCTCAGCCCATGCGATGTGTACCTCCGAGTGCCAGCAGGTGAGAGACAAAGCTCTTGCTCTTCGGTAAACATCTTGCCCTTGCCCCTTCCGTGCACAAAGTTCCTATGAGGCCCGGCGCTCTTGGGGAAGGTCGCAGTAAAACTCTCAATCCTGGTGTAACAAATGCAACCGAAAGTATTTTGGTGATTCTTGCCCCGGAACCACACTTAGCTGCTTTTACTACAAGGAGAGTGGGCATCTTAAGAGGCATTATCCCAAATTATGGCAGAGTATGAATGTTGTTAGTGCTGAACGACCTCGATCCACCGGTAGAGTATTCACCATGAGTGGTGCAGAGGCATCAAATGTGGATGGCCTGATCAAAGGTAATTGCATGGTGGCAGGTATTCCCCTTTTAGTGTTGTTTGATTTGAGGGCGACACACTCCTTTGTATCTATTGAATGCGTGGATAGACTAAAATTGCATACTGAGTCGTTGCCTTTCGACTTGGTCGAATCCACCCCAACTAATGTGTTTGTGGTGGTGTCGACAGTTGTGTCTCGATGTCCGGTAGTGGTAAACAGTAGGACATTTACTGTGGATTTAATTTGCTTACCACTATCCCAGTTAGATCTAATTTTGGGAATGAACTGGTTGTCAGCGAATCATATGATGTTGAATTGTGCTGATAAGACCGTGGTATTTGGAAATCCAAATGGGATTTCTGATGAGGTTTGTTGTATGAGGCCGTTGTCGGCGAAGGAAGTCAAGACTTCCTGTAAGGAGGGAGGAGCCGTGTTTATATTGTTGGCAGCCCTGGAGGTTATTGAGAAACCTAGAGTTGAGGACATTCCAATAGTTCGTGAGTTCCCTGAGGTATTCCTGGTGACATCCCGAAGTTACCTCCAGTGAGGGAAGTCGAATTCTCTATTGATTTGGTACCTGGAACGGGACCCATATCTATAGCTCCTTATAGGATGGCACCGTTAGAATTGGCCGAGTTGAAAAAGCAGGTCGAGGACTTATTGGCCAAGAAGTTTATTCGTCCTAGTGTCTTGCCGTGGGGTGCGCCTGTTTTGTTGGTTAAGAAGAAAGATAGTAGTATGTGGTTGTGTACCGACTACAGACAGTTGAACAAGGTTACTATCAAGAATAAATATTCCTTACCTCGAATTGATGACTTGATAGATCAATTGAGGGGAGCGGTGGTGTTTTCAAAAATTGACCTTCGGTCGGGTTACCACCAACTTCGTGTGAAGGCAGAAGACATTCCTAAAACTGCTTTTAGGACAAGGTATGGTCATTTTGAGTATTTGGTTATGCCTTTTGGTGTAACGAATGCCCTAGCACTATTTACCGACTACATAAATCGGATTTTCATCCGTATTTGGATTCATTCGTATTGGTATTTATTGATGACATTTTGGTTTACTCCAAAAGCCGAGAGGAACATGCTGAGCACCTGAGGATTGTTCTGGAACTTCTTAGTAAGAATCGGTTGTATGCGAAGCTATCAAAATGGGAATTCTGGTTGGAATCGATAAACTTTCTTGGACATGTAATATCCAAGGAAGGAGTGGCAGTAGATCCTTCTAAGGTTGAATCGGTTATGGAATGGGCGCTGCCCAAGTCAGTCACCGAGATCAGGAGTTTCCTAGGTTTAGCTTGTTACTATAGGAAATTCATAGAGGGGTTTTCCAAGTTGGTTTTACCCCTGACTAAACTTACCAGAAAAGGAGAACCAGATGTGTGGACAATCTGGCTTGAGTATATAAGCGAAACTTCGGCTTGAGTATATAAGCGAAACTCTAGCTTGAGTATATAAGCAAAACTTCGGCTCGAGTATATGTAGCACGTTTTCTTTTAAAAGAAATGAGAATCTGCTTTTAGCTAACCTTAAGGGGTGTAGCGACTTTGGCTCAAGTTATGCAGCAAAGAAAATGAATTTCAAAATGGTTTACTAACCCTTTTCTAATGTGGATTATCTTATAATGACGTTTATTAAATTAATGACTTACTCCTTTGTGTGTTTTGTGCTTTTGTCATTAATAATCTCATTGCAGATAAATAGGTGATATGAAGGGGACTCATTTTTGGAAGCTATAGGAGCTTTATATTTTGGATTCATTTATTTGCACTATTTTGTACATGAGTGCATATTTGATAGTTTAAAGCATTATGTAACTACGGATATATTAACTTACATGGTGTTGTAACTCTGGATATTTGTAGCTATGGGTATTTTGGAAACCCATAACTAGTTGTATGCGGTGGTTACTGAATTATATTTATATGAATTATGATTTTCTGCTAAGTAGAATGTATACGAATATGAGGATATGCAATGAGTATGAATAGGTATATAGAATTAAAATGAAAAATGTATGTGAAGGAAATAAATAAGGGAAAAAATTTCAAGTGTAGAATTTCGGTCCTTACAAACTCCACCTCTAACAGATCTCTACATGTCTACACATCATTCACTTGTCGCCCTGCTTTTATTGGACATGATAGTCTCTCCATTCAGAATAACAAAGAGCCATCAAGTGTGTTAGTCGTTGAAACATATCCTTCCCCGCGACAACCATAAACCCCATTCTCTTCTCGAAATTGGTGCATCATAACAATAAGTAATTTGTTTTGTTTTTTTCATTTTTTTATTTCATTTTTATAATAATTAATATAAGGAACCCACTTTTAAAAAGGACAATGGTAACATAAAATATATTTCAACAGTGATAAAGTTGATAAATATTTTTACTTACTAAAGTAACGCATTTTATATGCGAGCAAATAGATGGTAAGTCATTAACCAAAAATTTACAACGTGTGGAATGAAAAGCATATGCAATCATATCATGCTTTCAACCTCCTTCAGATGAGATATGATATCAGACATAGGTATATACTCCACTCTCCTGAGAATGGATGAAGAACTAAGATTGAGTGTTGCTCCTTCCTTTCGAACCTTATAATATAATAAACCTGACGAACAAAACATTTTCTATCCAAGAACTACGTAGTATTGATTCTCTATTATTGGTGAGGATGTGTATAAGCAAAAACTACTAGTCTTGATTCCTCATTTTAATTAGATTATATATATGTCTTACGTATATCCATGAATCTGTGATCCCCACCACAAGAGAAAGGAGTACAACCATATGTTCGCTATCATATCTCAACTTAAGAGTGAGAAAGCACGATAATGATTATACCCGCTCTTACAAACTTTAATAGTTTTTAATTATAAGTTTTAAAGAGATAGTCAACCATTTATCATTATTTACATTATCAAATTCAGGAGAGTAAAGTACACACATATGTCCACTACTATATCCCAACTTAAAATGGTGGCAAACATTATTTCAATTGTTACATCACATTAGTCATTATTATATTTTCATTTTTTTCAATCATTAGATTAAAGTACGTAAAAAAGATTGAATTTATTTTTCATTTATTCATCATTAAAAAATTGAAGGAAATGAATCATTGCTATATATATATATATATATATATATATATATATATATATATATATATATATATATATTTTGCACTTATCATTTTATACTTTATTATTATCCTCTATTAAAAATAATGATTTTTTAATTAATTATTATTCATTCAAAATATTTATTATTATTTGTTAGAAAACAAAATTCAAAAAATGAATTATTATTTAACTATACAATATTATTTAGGATGGTGCATGATATGTTACTTTTTTCTAAAATCGAATGGTAGTGACGTGTCTCCTATATTCTTTACAATTTATTTCTATTAAAAATTAAGAAAATTAATTTGTCACTAACATGGAGGAAAAGTTGTGATAAGTCAATTATTTTCCTCGAGTGATTCTTTAACCGATCATTATTTGTTACTTGTATTCTTTAAAATTCATTTTCTTTTAAAAATGTATAAAAATAAAAAATTACTATAAGGATAGAAGAATGATTAATCACTTCTTTTCTTTTCAGGATATCATCTTTCTAGAGGTCCTCAAGTGTCATTAATGTTCTTTAAATCAATTGAAATACACTCAACCTAATCAATTTTTTTCTACCGAAAGAATTATGTAGTCTTAATTTCCTCATTGCACATAGGGAAAAGTAAGAGCTAGACAACTCTTGCCAGAGATTGAATTTTAATAAAAAAAACATTCTTATACTTTGTATATAAATTAATAATTAAGTAAAATTTATTGAAAATTTGTGGTAAAAAATTACAACAATATTATACCTCAACAAGACACTTTTGCAAAAGAATGGCATTTATGCAATACATTTACACTAATCAATTTATATTCCTAGTGCCATGAATCAACTGGATTGTTTAAAGCATTGGTTATTTACAATAGCATTGGTGGTAGAAGTTTGAATTCAAGTTTGATTCAAACCAAGACATACTTATTAATTTGCAAAAATAAAAGATTGAATAGTTTAACGACACTTCTTAAATTGAGATGATGGAAAGAGAGGTATGTGGAGTGTGAATTGAAGCAGCTCTTGTACAATTTAATTAATATTAGTAAAATGGTGTGAATAGTCTTTTACGTAATTTATGTATGTAACTATATTCTACATCTTGGATTTAATCCATTCCATTCTCCCCTTTCTATTCATTCCGTTTTTATTTGGTGATTATTTGTGACTCAAACAAATTGAAGTCACCATATGCTCACAATTTCATTGGTTTACAGTTTTTATAATATTATTTTTAATTGCCATATTATCAAAAATTATGTTACTTGTTGTAATAAATAGACTATTGAGTTACTGACTACTGAACCTCAACATTATAGCAACTAGCAAGTAACTCATGCATTTGCACGAGATAATATTTTTGCTGTATGATTAAAAACATTCATTACATGTGCATTCATATGGTTAAGAACACATGTTATTCGTGCATTCGCATGATTAAACACATATGTTACATGTGCATTCGTATTGTTAAGAACACATGTGATTAGTGCAATCACATGGTTAAAAACACACATGTTATCCATACATTCACACTACTAAGAACATATATGTTATCCGTGTATTTTTGTACTTTTTTGATTGATTTTCATATTCTATAATTTATATATTTGGGTAACTAATAAATACAATAAAAACTTATATCGCTAATTCTTAATATACACGTACATATGGAAAACTTGTTTAATTTTATGAAATTATTGTTATTATTTCTTAATGTAACTTGTTTATAATTTCTTTTATTTATAGGATATTATTTTTTATTATTTGTGTAATTGGTTTATTATTTAGTATTTTTTTAAAGTATACAAAAGGGGACATTGTAATTATTACTTAGATTTTTTTCGAAATAAATATGGGTTTAACTATTTAGTATGAAAGCTTAGAAAATAATATTTTAATATATAGAAATGAAATTTTAGTAATAAATGATAATTGAAATATGATAATTGTAACTACTTAGTTCAATTCTTTTTCAAAATAAGGAAGACCTTAATTATATAGGATTAAAATTGCTAAAATATTTTAAAGATAATAATGGAAATGTATGTAAAATATTAATAAAGGAAAATGAGAAAAATTTAATTAAATTTTTAGATTTTTTAAATAAAACATATATACTAATTTGCAGGTAGTGATTACTATACATTATTTGTCAACATGAATAACATCACTGATCTCACCAATAAGCACCACATTAAATGACAATATATGTTTTTATTCACTTAGACATGTTTATCAGTTTTATTTCTATCCTAATGATCAGCATTATTTATTCAAAGTAATTATTAATTATTAGTTTGCAACTGATCAATAATTAAAGTAGTAATAAATGAAATTAAAGTGTATGAACGTTAAAAATTAATAATAATAAATGATTAACGATCAGCGCTATTTAAATGCATGAACAATTATAATAAATGAAATTAAAATGTTGCAGTTAAATGTTTAGATTTTTTTTTTCAAAATAAAGTAGAGATTACTTTTTTGGATTATGACCACTAAAATAATATATTAATTGTTATCACACATTATTTAACACTATTTAAGCCTAAATTTTTTAAAATAAAGGTTGTCTCTAATGTGATATGCATTCACCTATGTTAAGAATTACGAGCAATTGTAATAATATAAGGAAAATATATCTGAAAACGAAATATCTTTATTTTTGTTACGTTTATGTATAAAAATGGAGAAATTTGTTTAATTAGTTAACTAAATACTTCATGAGCATTTGATTACACATTTGTTATACATGAAATGTAAAAATGAAATGTTTGAATTTATAACTATTTTAGTATATGTATATGTAAAAAGAAAAGAAAAAGAAAAGTTAGAATTTATGACATATTATTATTTTTAATTATATCATACAAAACGATCCAAAAAATTGTCATAGATAACCAAAATGCCAAAGAAGAGAGAAGATCATTGAATCCATTGGTTCTATCATTCTCAATGGACTCAAATGACTGCGGTAACATAAGCAACAAATATATATTTTAAACAATAGATTTTTAAAATCATCGAATAAAAAAATAAAATACAAAACCGTAAATAACTATCCATGATTCTGACCTTATTTCAGAGTAGAATATAGTTCAGTTGTTTCTGAAACATGCAAAACAAAAAATTAAATTAGTGATTCTATGTATAAAAAATTGTATAAATAAAATAAGAGATTAAAAGATATAATACTAAAATGTAGTGATGCTAGAAGGGAGAACCAAACTACAAATGAAGAGAGAAAATGTTAACAACAAAATAAATATATCAATAATACAAACAAACAAATAGAATATTGCAACTGAATATATATATATATATATATATATATATATATATATATAATGAGATTGAGTACATACCACATGTTTTGAAGGTTTTGTCGTCGTTTAGGATGATATCATTGCTTATCAGACGCTGATGGAGAAAACTGTTGGAAGAACAGATCTAAAAAATAATGAAATTAAATCACTAAGAACACTAATAAAAAGTAAATAAATCAATGAAAAAATAAACAAAAAAAAGATAGTTGGAAGGGAAAGATTGTTGAAGAGAAATGTTGTTTGAAGAGAAAGAGAAAAACATATATTTTGTGATGATGTCAAAGTAAATATTGCGAACAAAACTTAGAAGTATGGGAGAAATGAAGAGGTATGAGATAGATGAAGGAGTAAATGTAGAAAAGAAAGGAAATGAAAAACATAAAGAAAAATAGGTTGGATGTCAAAATGAATTTCAATCTCCTCTAATGTTCAATAGTTGACTAAGATTAATCAACATTTAAATTGTTAAAATATAAAATGTAGAAAAAGTGATGATGTAGTGTGGGAATGTGGATAGTAGTAGTATAAAACACTTTAGGAGGGAAAAGAAGTGAGTGAAGATGTAGTGTGAGAAGGTGCATAGTAGTAGTATAAAACACTTTAGGAGAGAAAAAAAGTGATAAGGACATGACATGTGGCAAAAAGAACTTTATTTTGTTATATAGTATATAGATATCAAGAAAGGAAATTTCCATGTTTATCAGTTCAGAAAAAAATAGTCTTTTTCTAAGAAATATAACTTATTTATTTTAAATCTGAAGGATGAACAAAACTATGGGTGACAAATGGATGGATTTGGATGGTTTTGGATTTGGATAAAAATAGATGAATGAAAAGTCATTTATCAATTCATTTAAATCCATTTAAATCATATTTTAAGTTATTCAATCCATCTATATCCAATGAATTATAATCCATCAAATTCATCTATGACTCCATTTTCATGGATTTGGATGGATGAATATTCAATCCAATCCATGACTTCATATTTTTACAATATGTTTTCTTTTATAAAAAAAACATTTTTAAAAAGTGTTTTTTTTTAAAACACGTTTTAAATTATGAACTTTTGAAGTTTTTATTCGAAACTTAAAAGAATAATAAATTTAAAAAATTAACTTTAAAACTTTTAATGGTAAATCATATGGTTAAACTTAAATTTTCTGTGTTAAAACCTTCAAGTGAGCTTCAAATTAGTGTTGTTAGAAAAATTTGATCTATATCATAAAATTCATATATTCTTTTTTCTATTTCTCTCACTCTTCATGTTTTTTTGTTGGTTACAAACATAAATTATATTTATCAAAGTTAAATTACATGATTGATAGATAGTTGAAATATCCAATTGAAGGAAGTATAAGAGAAATAGAATTGGCAAGAAATGTTAAACACTCAATGCAATTTTTGTGAAGGCTAAGTAAAAAATGATTTTATACCCAAAGCAAGATGACCAATAAACTTCTAGCAAGCACAAATCCACAAAATTAAAGCATATTCTCATCAATATTTGAGACTAAAATAACATAAATTTACAATGTTGCGTTAACATAAGTTTTAAGCTTAAAAATAACTAACCTCATGTAGAATAATCAGCAAATAATTTATCATTCCAACACGAGCATCCACAATACAACAAATAATATTTTAATGTATATATAAGGAATCAAAAGATATATCAATCAATCTTGAAGAAACATCAAAATTAAAATAAACTATTGGAAGAAACGAAACATTCAATGGAGATGAGAATGTATGAAGATATTGAGGAAAAAAACCTCATAGATGAAGAAAGCAAACTTTTGTTGAAGGAATATTTTTGTTAGAAAGGGTAATGCAATTTTTGAATGAATAATTTTTTTAAAAAGGAATTTTAACATTGTTTTGAGAAAAAAAATGTTTTTACTTTTACTTTTTTTGATGGATTGGGTATGGATATCCATTGGATATAATGGATGGATTTGAATCCATCCATTATCAATACTATCCACTGGATTATATCCATTTAAGTCCATTAGCTTTAATGGATGGATTTGGATGGATTTAACTTGGATGGATTTTGGATCAATCGTGGATTGTGGATAATTTTGCCACCCCTAAAGAGAACTAACGATACACAGAAGATGGTTTAGTTGACTTTAAAGGAAGATCTATTCTTAAGCAGAATATAGGCAATTGGAGAGCTTGCCCATTTATCCTAGGTAATATTTTTCATTTATCCTATGTATTTTGTTGTTGTTGATAACATTTTTATGCATTATGAATCATAGGCAATTAGTGTTGCTAACGTTTGGCATACGTTGGTATTGCGCCTAATCTTGTTACGATAACATAAGTGATTATAATATTTTTATTCTTTGATATGCTTCTTTTATGATTAAATAAGAGCAAATATTATTAATATTAAATTTATTACATATTTTTCTTTTATCGGTGAGTAGCGTGTTGACAGGCACTGTCATACTTGTCAACCAGTTTTCCTATTGTTTCTACATGCAATAAATGTCTAATACAATAAATTGTGTTAGATATTGTATCAATCAATATAAATTAGTATGAACCTTAATATAGCACTAAAGCTAATTTACATTATCTAACTATTGATTTCCTCTATGATAATACAAATATTAGTAAGTATATATTTGTGTATGCAAATAAGACATTTAACATTTTACAATGAGGGAAGAAAAGGGGAAAAACAAAAATGGAGAGGGAAAGTGTATGTAATGGAAAATTAAAGTAAAACTGTAGCAAAATTGGAAACAAAAAAGTACACAATATGTAGTTTTTTTTTTGTCGGGTACACACCATAGGTAGTTATTTTACGTTTTCCTTTTATTAAGTAGTATAGATAAAGTATGCATTAGAGTTCTACCATCACTTACATAGATACTTACAAATTAGAAACTAAAGTCCACAACTTTATATTAATTCCAAATTATAAAGTTGTTACAAATTAACCAAGTGAATCACATAATTTAATTTTGCGATTTGTTTCTATTTACTTAGGTTTGACAGCTGAACTTAGTTTTTTTTAATTAAAGTAGATTAAAGTGGGTAAAAAGAAATTCTTACCATAACACAAGTCATTATAATATTTTTATTTTTTTCAATCATTAGATTAAAGTAGGTAAAAATAAAGAATTTATTTTTTCATGTAATAATCATTAAAAATACAGAAAATGAATTATTGCTTTAGGAAATATATATTTACATTACTTGATTTTATTAGTACAAAGCATTTATCATTTTATAATTTATTATTATCATTTATTAAAAGTGAAGTTTGTTTAATTAAATTATTCATTCAAAAAATATTTATTATTTTTTTTAAATTAAATTTAAAAATGAATTATCATTTAATTATATAATATTAATAAGGATGGGGCATGACTTTGATGTGTTACTTTTTTTCTAAAATCATCATTCGAAAGTTCGTGATTTGTCACCTATATTCTTTAAATTTTCCTTCTATTAAAATAGAACAAAAATAATTTGTCACAAGCATAAAGGAAAGGCATTGGTAAGCCAATATTTTTCCTCGATTAATTCTTTAAACAACCATTATAGGTTAGTTGTATTCTTTAAAATTCATTTTATTTTAAAAAGGTATAAAAATAAAAATTTATTATAAGGATAGAGGAAATATTATGATGAATCATTTTTCATGACATCATCCTTTTTCCTCAAGTATAATTAATATTCTTTAAATCAATTAAAATACACTCAATCCAATTAAGTCATTTCTACCAAAAGAACTATATAGTCTTGATTTCCTTATTTCATTTAGGGAAGAGTAAAAGCTTGACAACTCCTGTCAAACATAAAAATGTAAAAAACATATTCTTATATTTTGTATATAAATAAATAATTACTATAAATAACAAATCAGTTTGGGTATACACTGATTCATGTAATTAACGAATGTATAGTCTTAGTACAAATAAAACAACAAAGCTCAAAATTAGGTTTGAAGAGGGTTTTTTGCAGTGTTGTGATAACCTCCGGACCGGATGGTCCGACCGTTTCGATCGCTGACCGGACTTGAAAACAACTCCGTTTTGTAGTCTTAACCGAATGAGTAGTTGGACCGCTTTGAACCAGAGAAATTCCGGTTCAACCGTGCTAAACCCGGTTAAACCGGAATAACCCATGAAGAAAATCGGATGGCTCACTTAAAATTTTTAAAAAA
Organism: Lupinus albus; assembly: GCA_009771035.1. Lineage (NCBI taxonomy): Eukaryota > Viridiplantae > Streptophyta > Magnoliopsida > Fabales > Fabaceae > Lupinus > Lupinus albus. Next base: position 7,532,245 of record CM020011.1, read on the forward strand.
ATGGAACATTACTCTAATGTTTTGTTTATTTCGGTCCAAAAATAATAGAGAGATAATACTTCAATATAGTTATATAAAATTATTAATTATATAAAATTTACATTTATATATAATTATAGATAAAAATTATTAATTATATTTAAAATCATCTGGTCTGAACGAACGGCTTAACTGGTTAAACTGGTTAGACCTAATACGGAAGTTCTTCCGGCTTGACGTTCGGCTCGGGTTTCACAACATTGGTTTTTTTCGATTTCTCTACAAAAAATAGCAACGATTGTGTTTATTTAGAAGAATATGGATAACCCATCTATCATTCTCTTTTATACATGTCCAAACCACCTATAATTCTATCATGTTTTCTCTCTAACGAATTCATTTCTAATCTTACCATGTCTAGTATGTCCACCAATGTTATTAAAATCGTACCGGTTATCAAACCGGTCAGGGTACTGGTATAGTGGTACAGTGGTTCAACCAGTGGTTCAGTAATTAAACCGCATGCCGGTTAAAGTGGACATACTTGCTTATATATATATATATATAAACCTATAACAAAAAATTTCAAATAAGTAGATATTCATATTTATAATCCATATTCATAATTAACTTCAAATTCACACAAACGAACAACATTAAGTTTTTAATAAAATCAAAGTTTAAAGTGCAAAACATATATTAATCCAAAATTATCACTTAACAAATGCAAAATACAAATAAATGACCCAAATATCAATCATTGAAGTTGAAGAATTGGTGAAGAATTGAAAATTTGAAATTTAAAAAAAAAATAATAATGTACAAACCGACCGGTTTACCGGTTCTATTGCATATGCGGTATAACATACGTACTGTACCGGTTAGGGGTCCGGTTCACCGGTTTTTCGGTTGAACCGGCCGGTACGGCACAGTTTTTAAAACATTGATGTCCACTTATCCAACGTAACATTCTAATCTTAGCTTCAAACATTTTATTCTCATGTTCACATTTTACTTTTCCTTAAACTTGAGCAATAATTTTTATTACATATGACACCTGAAATACTAAGTGATTTTATCCAAGTCAAGGATGTGTCATTCTTTTTATTAATCTTCATCATCCCTTTAAATAAATAACTTGCAATGTCATCCTCATTTATCTCCCAACTTCAACTCATATTCACGATTTCAAATATATGGGTTCCATTGAGAATTATGCTTCTCTTGTAGAAGAGGCTCTTCTTCAGGTTCAATACTTCATGTGTCATCAATTTTTTTCTTTGATTTTTTTCTCTATTTATAACAATTTAGATTGTAAGAACAATTTGAAATGACACATATTTTTTTATGGTCTTAGTTGAAGGAGTTTTGTGATGAATGATGAACCATGTTTGATTTTGGGTATTAAGTAAATACATGTTTAACCTTAGATTCCTTCAACTATGTGAAAATGTGCAAATAACCTCCTTCTCTTTTGGAGGGGTGGGACTATTAATTATGAACATGGACCAAAGTTAAAAAAGTTGAGAAGGCTCCAACCTAGTGGCTTTGGTTCAATGATTTATCGCAAAATTCCGTATTCTAATATACTTTATGTTTGGTATTTGGATAACTATTATTACTAGTAACCATTGAGTTTTTTTGCTTCATTTTTTCTACAAATTTATTAGTGCCGGAAGTAGTATTCCTGTCCAATATTTATGTATGTTGTAATTGCTAGGAAATTTAAAATTAAATTAAGAAGAAATTTGAATTTTTTTGTAAGTGAAATTTATTGAAAATTTGGTGTGAATCGTCTTTCATAAGTTATCCATTCTCCCCTTTGTATTCAGTCTGTGCTTATTTGGTGATTGTTTGTGACTCGAACCAATTGAAGTCATTATATGCTCACATTTTCATTGGTTTATAATTTTTATAATATTATTGCTTTAAAGTTTCAGTGTTTTCTTTTACTGTTTTATATGCTGAACGTAACGGCCCTCTTGGTCATATGGTAATGACACTGTCATGATAAAAAATTATGTTACTTGTAATAAATAGACCACTCAGTTACTCACTACTGAATTTCAACATTATAGCAATATCATATGTGGTTGTTTGCTTTTGAATATATTGTTCAGTTAAATTTCGTTACTGTCTTTTCCATTTTCACATATTTTGATATTTAAACATTAAATGTTGATATGTGAGATTTAATGTTTATCATTTCAGAAAAAAGTAGTATTCTGCTAAATTTAACTATTTATTTTAAATTCAAAGGATGAAGAGAAAAAACAATACACAAGAGATGGTTCAGTTGACTTTAAAGGAAGGCCTGCTCTTAAGCATAATACAGGCAATTGGAGAGATTGCCCATTTATCATAGGTAGTATTTTTCATTTCTCCTATATATCAAATAATGTATTTTGTTGTTATTGTTGATCACATTTTTATTCACATTGAATCTTAGGCAATGAGTGTTGCGAACGTTTGGCATACTTCGGTATTGCAGCAAATCTTGTTACCTATCTTACCCACAAACTACATCAAGGAAATGTGTATGCGGCAAGAAATGTAACAACCTGGCAAGGCACATGTTATCTTACACCTCTCATTGGAGCTATTTTTGCAGATGCTTACTGGGGACGATATTGGACAATAGCTGGTTTCTCCATAATTTATCTCATCGTAATTACAATCTTAAATCTATTTTAGTTGTCAAATAATTTTTCACACTCATCTCTCTTTTAATAACTTTTGGAAGAGTTCTGTTCAACTTCTTAGATGGATGAAACAAAATAAAAACTTGCATCATGCTATGGTTTCATTTTTGCATAAGATATGTGGGTGCATTCCACGCATATGCATAATACAGTGTTTTGCATTATGTAATTTATAATGGTGATAAGATCTTAATGGATCATTTATATATATCTTTGAACTATTTTAGATAAGTCTTCCTAAATAATTAGAAAATGATAAAGGGCTAAGAGCTCTCAATACATGAAGCTTTCATCTAGTTCGGTTTGGGGAGGGTAGATGCATGCAACCTTACTCTCCTCAATAAAAAGGTTGTTTCCAAGAAAATAAGGTAAAAGGTATGATTGTAAATCAAATGACTTGGTTTAAGCGTATCCAACTTCCTCTCATGCACTGCTTCTATTATATTTCTTACCATCGAAGCAAGAAAGTCGAAAATATTTATTTATTAATAAAAGGCAATTAAGAATTCCATTTATTCACTAAATATAATTATCAAATTCAACCTCACTTTTGAAAAGTTATTGCCATTCTTCATCATTTTGTCTATTCTTTGCTTATATATGCACTCTTCAATTGTCTTTACATTAAATCTTCGATATTGTTGTTTCATTCAGGGAATGTGTACTTTGACTCTTTCTTCATTTGTTCCTGCGTTAAAGCCTATTGAGTGTTTGGGTTCTATATGCCCTCCAACTACTCCTCCACATTATGTTGTATTCTTTATTGGTCTCTACCTAATTGCACTTGGAACAGGTGGAATAAAATCATGCGTGTCATCTTTTGGGGCAGATCAGTTTGATGACACTGATTCCCAGGAAAGGATTAAGAAGGGATCCTTTTTCAATTGGTTTTACTTTATTCTCGGCATTGGGGCCCTTGTATCTAGTAGTTTTGTTGTGTGGATTCAAGAAAATGCAGGTTGAAGTCTTGGATTTGGTATTCCTACTTTATTTATGGGACTAGCTATTGGAAGCTTCTTTTTAGGTACACCCCTATACAGGTTTCAAAAACCAGGTGGAAGCCCTATTACAAGAATATGTCAGGTTGTAGTTGCATCTATTCGGAAAAGGGATTTAGTTGTCCCTGAGGATAATAGTCTTCTGTATGAGACACTAAACAACAGCTCTGCGATAGAAGGAAGTCGGAAACTGAAGCATACTGATGAACTAAGGTAAGTTAAATGTCTTTTTTCTTGATAAAAATGATCAATATCTTCTTTATTTTGAATTTGCTGCTTTAGTGTTAATAGCTTTAAGTGATAATTTGTAAAAATGATATGTTATCACACGTGTTAAAGGTTTTTAATATTATTGGTAAAATGCAATTTGTCTTCCCACCCACTTCAATATTGATTTTATTAATTGTCATAGTCTTAAATAAGTTGAGAATATATGAGTCATGGGTTATTTAACTTATGCAATCCTCCTCCAGTTAGACTCAATTATTCTAAGATATTGTTTACATATTAGCTAGTTTATTATGACTCACATTTTAGTGTAGGTAAGACCTGATAGGATATATTGTGATTAAAAATATTTTTGAATTTAATATAACGTAACCTAAATGTGATTTATGACGATTGTGTTATGGTCTGATGCAGCCACATTATTGTGATTCAGTATCATACCGCTATTGCGATGTGATGCGATTATAGTGGTCACCGTAACCACATTATATGAATTATTACTAGGGATTTTATTTATTTCTTTATAATTGCTCTTTGGTGTTGGAAAAGGTTAAGCCTTGGATCAGCTTGGGTGATTACTTGAAAATGGACTTCAACATTCAAGTCAAGTCAGTGTATGCTTTAGAAAGAGAAAGTAGAGTGGGATTAAGTGTATCTTCTTTATTTTTGGCTTCTTATATTTATAGGGAGAATGGGGATCACATGTTCTATTTTTGGTGTCTCAAGTGTGTCATAATCCAATTAAAAACTGCCACCTAGTTAAAAAGAAAATTAAAAAATAGAAAATAAATTTTTTTACATGACTTGGTGTAACATGATTGATTTGTGACATTGAGACAGTGATGTTTTGGAACAAGTGATCCTTGTTCTTGTAGGGAGGTGGAGTGGTATGTATTTCAAAATATATTCATTCATCATTACGGATAGCATGCTTCCTCTGACTAACATTATTGTAAATTTGGTCTACCTCTACCGTGTAAACAATGTGAATATGTACTTCTCAGGCGGCACAACCTGATATATACCATGTACGAAGCTTTTCCTGTGTTGTAGGTACTAACTCAACCATAACTTGTTGGTGTCGTTCTTTCCCCTAACTGGATCAACCTTTTAGGCATGAATTGCGGATATGGTTCATAGTGGTCGGTCTTGCTAACCAGTCTTGGCATTGTAATGAAACAAGAGTTATGTTAAGATATATTATATGGATCAAAATTTATTATTTATATTATCCTGTTACCTCCTAGGTTTAATTAAAACAAAAGGATGTCGTGTTGGCTTTGAGTCATTTTACACATGAACATTTAAGAAGCTGATTTACTTAAGGATATGTAGATGATTTTTAGGATGCTATCATGCTAGGATTAAGTTCTGCGGTTGAAATTACTTTTAGGTATGATTCACCACATTATTGCTACTATTTTGTTAAAATAAACATTGTCGCGACCCGATTTTCGGTTGGAAGACCGGTCCTGCGACTTTGGGAGAGGCGAACTCGATTTCTACCTCTTTCAATTGATTTGGAGTCGCCACTACGTTTTTTGCGGTTAAAACGTAAAAAACTATAAATATGTCCAATTAGGATAAGTTGATCTTTAATTAGAGATTTTGATCTCGAGAGTTGATTACGGATCGGGGAAGGTATTCGCACCCCGTCCGCCCATATTAAAACGGTACATTCGCTAATAATATGGACTTTTATACCCTATTAATTATTTATTGAAATTTAGTAATAAAAGCAAAATGTTTTATTTTTTATAGTTGTGCCGGACAAGAGTTCATCTTGCTCCTACGTCCCTGGGTGCAATGTGGAAATCAAGGCTACGTAGTTCTGGTTCGAAAATTAATTGGTTGATTTCGTTGATTTGAAGGTATCGATTGGTTGAATAATAAAATAAGTTTTTACTAAAACATTTTTATATGGAATTAATAGTTTAGAGACGACACTAATCGTAGACCTTGTTCCCATTTTCAGAGAAGTTAGAGACAATACGAGCCATAACCTTACTATAAAAATTCCATTGAAATTCCTTTTAACCGTTCGTTTTTGTATCATCTATACTAAGAAGTGTTTTTTTTTGTTAAAGTTTCAACCTTCGAAAGACCAATGGTTTTTTGACATAAGATAATATTGGCTGGATGAAGAACAAAAATTTTATTTTAGTAATTTTGAAACCTTTATATTATTTTTTTGTTTTATAAAATGTAGGCCGGACAAAATTGAGTGTTAACAAACATAAGGGAAGAAGATAGTTTTTTAAGGCATTTAAATTATTAAAGCTTATTGTATTAAATGGTTTTATGTACTGTAAGGAAAATAAAGTGGTAGGTTATGTGAGAAACAATGGTGGTTTTTGACGTCTAGTTATGTGTAGGGGGAAAGATTTTCTTCTTTTCTTCCCACTTTTCTCCTAAATTTTTGTGGCAATCCAAGGTTTGATTTTACAATTAAAGCCTTTCCTTTTATTTTTTTTGTAATATATTGTTTCTTCGAAAGTTTGGTAGGATGCATTACTTGTGAATAGATAGTCTTTTAGTGAGTCGAGAAGTCCTAGAAGGTAAATTATATTGTATCTATCCTAATAATGATCTATTATGTAATTGATAGTGGCTACAGTATTTTACCTGCAACAGTAGATTTAATATCAGTTGTTAACAGGGTTTCTTGTTATCTAAACTTCATTTCTTTTAATTGAATGAAGGTGTCTTGATAGAGCTGCTATAGTGTCTGATGCTCAGAGTGAACACAATGATTATTCTAATCGATGGAGACTCTGCACTGTGACTCAAGTGGAAGAATTAAAAATTCTGATCCGCATGTTTCCAATTTGGGCTACTGGAATCATTTTTTCAGCTGTTTATGTCCACACGGCTTCCTTGTTTGTGGTACAAGGAAGGATGATGGACACAAATATTGGTTCCTTTCGCATTCCTCCAGCATCCATCATAAGTTTTAATGTGATTAGTATTATTTTTTGGGTCCCTGTCTATGACAGGATAATTATTGCAATTGCAAGGAAAATTACAGGCAAGGAAAAAGGCTTTTCAGAGTTGCAAAGAATGGGAATCGGTCTTTTTATTTCAGTTATGTCCATTTCAGTAGCTGCTATTGTGGAGATAACACGTCTAAAGCTTGCAAAGAAGCTTGACCTAGTTCATAAACCTGTTGCGGTACCTCTTAATATATTATGGCAAGTTCCTCAAAAAATTTTAATGGGTGCAGCGGAGGTTTTCACAATCGTCGGACAGCTCGAATTCTTCTACGATCAATCTCCAGATGCTATGCGGAGTTTATGTAGTGCACTCTTATGTCTATCTACTTCATTGGGGAATTACTTGAGCTCTGCCATTGTTACTTTAGTAACTTACTTAACTACACAAGGTGGAAAGCCTGGATGGATTCCCAATAACTTGAATGAAGGTCGACTCGATCAATTTTTCTGGCTTATAACTGGGCTTAGCGTCTTAAATATGTTGGTCTACATAGTAGTTGCTAAAAGGTACAAGAATAAAACGTCTTTATAAGATTTTGAAGGCATTTTATTTAGAGTGGAAGCATATTTCATATTTGAACTTTTTTATATTATCTATATATGATTCTCTTTTGAAAGAGTTACACAATGCAGTGGTAAATTCCTTTTTATTCAAATATGTTGAAAGGTCTCTAACATATACCATTGAACACAGTTATTGAGGAAGTGCATTTGTGGTGAAGAATTGCTCACTTGTTTACTCGGTTAGAAAACTTTTTTGTGGTTACTATTGTTTCCCTTTTTTGGAAGAATTATGCAAGAACTAGTTTTGTTCAAAGTTTTAAAACAATTGAACTCTACTAGACCCTCCAGTACTGGAATGTAAGAATTAGATATAATTTTATAATTTCTAATTTATTTAATTTAAAAATAAATTAAAATCTAAATTTTTAAAATTTTATTCATAGAAGATTTAGTCAACCACAAATATCACTGACATGTTTCGTGTCCATATCTTTGATTAGGTTTTGGACCATTCAAGTGTAGAATATTTTCTGAACTTTTCTCCATCAAAAGGTTGGAATGTGAATATTAATTTTTGAGAAATTATTAATAGACAAATTTTAATCTAAATTTCATTATTTTTCTTTTCAAAACCATAATCTTAACTCCAAATAGTAGAATTAAAATTAAATTAAGAATTCTGAAATTCTTTGTACACCATGGAATTATTCTTGAACCATATTCCAGTTTGAATTAGAATTAAAGTTGTAAGTTATAATTCCAATTCAATACACCTTAAGATTTTATTTTTTTTGTTTAGGTATATCTTAAGTTAATTAGGCTAGAATCATATTTGTGGTTGGATGTTATACCGATCAAGATTTGTCATCTCTTATTATATTTAGTTAACATATCATTAATGAAAGGTCAAACTAATTGTAAAATAAGACCATGCTCTCAATATCACACCATGAGCAACCCAACATGCCCTAAGCCAACATAAATGCTTGCAAGTTAATTGGCCAATGCATGGACTCCACTAAGTGTTCAATAATACCCAATATGCTACTAGCAGTTTAGATCCAAAAACATAGATCAGACTAATCGAGTCAAAATTTCTTCCTACCAAACAATAAGGTTCAAGATGCGACTACTAGCCATTTTGGTCAAAATATCCGACCAAAAATTCGAAGATCCGACCACATCCTAACCAATAATGTCCATTAGCCATCATAGATCAGTCATTCAAGGAAAACCTCAAATTTAAAAAGTAGATGGACATCGGAAAGATGACCCCTATATGGTCACTTCAAAAACATGAATGGAGGCATATTTTTATAAATAAACTATTTGTACCTTATTAGATATTTTTGAAAATAATAATTGTATTGAAAAATGAATTGTTTGAATGTCGTCTAACCAATTTTATCTTCTAGTCATAATCAATGAACAATTAATTGTCCATGGTTTCAATTTGAATTTTAATTGATGGTTTCATTTTATATTAAAATAATTAATTGTCATTTTCATTTTTTATTAAAATAGTTAATTGGCAATTTTTTTATTCAAATTCAAATTTTAATTTAGTGGTTATAAAAAAGTATAAATGATGGACGTGAGAGTAGGAGAATAGACAAACAAAAATAAAGAGAAAATACACTAGAAAAATAAGAAAACGAGAATACAAGGAGAAGAAATACATCCCAAAGATGTAACTTGGAAGTGTGTGCCATCGTTTTTTGTGCCAATCACAACACAATAAATATGAAATAATTGGTTGTTCCAACCTTTAGCTAATTGTAGCCACCCTCGGTTGGAAAATTTACTGGCATGGTGTACTTTGACTACACTATGCCAGCTTTGGTGTAGTGAAAAAATTATTTACCGGACTAGTGTAACTTTTTGAATGTCGTGGATAGGGAACACGACATATGTGTTTGTTGCATTCCTAGTACGCGACAAGCTGACAGGAGTCACATTCCTTGTATGTGAGATTCATGGGGGGTAAGTCGCATCTACGGCATGCGAGATTGGTGTCGCATTGTTTGAATGCGACATCTGTTCATATATATAACACCCCTCCATCCAAGACTATATTCACAGAGACAGAGACAAGGTATGTTTGCCCATTTTCTAGTTTTCTTCAACATTTTTTGTATCAATGTTTTTATCTTATACTTTGTTTATGCTCATATGTAGATGGTGATTATTAGAGATATTGTCAACGATTTTAGTGATGATGAAGACATTGAGCTATGTTGTGATGATGAAGAAGATTTGGGGCTTGATAGTAGTGAAGTAGCTAACATAACATACGGTACTCCTTCGTCATTTTTCGTTACCATTGATTCAGATGCTGGACAAGATATCCAAAATAGAAAAATTAATTTAAGTAATGACTTTGATAATGAACTGTTTATTGGCATGCAATTTGAATCAAAGGATGCAACAATAAATGCTATAAAACAGTTTCATATTAAGAATTCTGTTGACTACATTGTTATAGAGTCAAGACCGGATAGATATGTCGCACAGTGTAAATATTTTGGTAGTGGATGTCACTGGAGAATTAGGGCATCACTTAATGGAAAGCGAGATTTATGGGAGATTAGAAAAATTAATGGAACACACACATGTGTATCCACTAATATTTCTCAAGATCACACGAAATTAAATTCATCATTCATTGCAATTTGTATTATTCACTTAGTATCGGAAGATCCCGGTATACCAGTTAAAGCATTAGTAAAAGAAATTGTCACTCGTTTTGGTTACACGGTAACGTATAGAAAGGCTTGGACAACTAAACAAATAGCAATGTCACAAATTTATGGTGATTGGGAGGAATCTTATAAGGAGTTACCTCGTTGGTTTAACACTGTCCAGTGTTATGCACCTGGTACAATTGTAAGATACGCATCATCTCGTCATGATGACAGTAGTAGTTTAATTCTTGACAGAATTTTTTGGGTTTTCAAGCCTTGTATCGAAGGGTTTGGATTTTTCAAACCGATCATTCAAGTGGATGGGACATTCTTGACCGGAAAATATAATGGAACTTTGTTAATTGCAAGTTCGCAAGATGGTAATAGACGAATATTTCCTGTTGCATTTGCCATTGTCGAAGGAGAAACTAAAGAAGCATGAGAGTGGTTTTTCTACAATGTTCGTACGTATGTTACCCCACAACCGAATATATGTATAATATCAAATAGAGGTACAAGTTTGTTGGGTGCACTTCGTACTGAGCTTTCTCAATGGTGTAATGCACATTCAGTATATTGCATTCGTCATGTTGCAAGCAATTTCAATAAAGAGTTCAAAGATGGTGACCTTAAAGAAAAAGTTATTCAAATGGGTATGTAGTTAATGTTAATTTTGACCTTAATTTTTTTTTAAATTATGTCATATTATGTAGTTAATGTTAAATTTGATGTATATGTTGTAGGATATGAGTTGATGCGGCCCCGTTTTGAGCGTATGCTTGATGATTTGCGTCAAAAAAAATCCAAGAGCAGTAGCTTGGCTAGACAACATCCCTAAAGAAAAATGGACACAATCATATGATGAAGGGGGACATTATGGGCATATGACGACTAACCTAGCAGAGCGTGTTAATGATGTTTTGAAAGGATCAAGAGCTTTGCCTATCACTTCTCTTGTACAAGCAACATATCATAGACTCAGTTCTTGGTTTCTTCACCATAGAAAGCAACAAGTATGATAATGGCAGGTCATATATATTGTGAGGAATTGACTAAGGTGTTAAATGAAAATAACCGTAAAGCCTCATGTCAAACAATTCGAACTTTTTTAAGGGAGTCAGGAGTATTTGTGGTTGAGGTTCCTGGTAGAGAAGATAGTCGACATTCGAAGGTATACACAGTAAGACTAAACCAATACTGGTGTGAATGTGGAGAATTAAACCAATTTATTATGGTAATGTAATATATTAATGCAATTTATGGTAATGTAATATATAAATGCAATTTATGGTAATGTAATGTATTAATGTAATATATTATGGTAATGTAATATATTAATGCAATTTATGGTAATCTAATGTATTAATGCAAAAACACGCTACTGTTTCAGGATTTAAGGGATGTCGCATTCTAACAATGCGACACCAAAGTCGCATTCCCTAAATGCGACACTAATCTCGCATAGCCGGAATGCGACTTAGCTTACCATGAATCTCAAATGCTAAGAATGTGACACATATGTCGTTGTCCCCATCCACGACATTCAAAAAGTTACAGTAGTCCGGTAAATAATTTTTTCACTACACCAAAGCTGGCATAGTGTAGTCAAACTACACCATGCCAGTAAATTTTCCCCCTCGGTTTCATATGTGCCGCTGCCACATCTCATTAGTTTTCTTTCCTACCAATAAAACTTTTCCACCACCAGTCTCATGTTGCGCTACCTTAGGTGCCAGATCTCACTGATTTTTGTGCTTGTCAATCAACTTTCGCCACGCCGACTCTTGTCCCGTGTAGCACCATAGAATAAATATCTCAACTATTTACGTGACTCCTTAGTCTATCCCTGCCAGGGCAGTCTAAGCGTCCATGTAGAGTGCTCCTCGATCACTATCTGTCACATAGACCTAAATAAATATTTTTAATTTTATTAAATAAATTAGTAATAATTCATAAAAAAAAAATTAGTGAATATGTTTTTATTTAATATCTGAACATCATATACATTTATCAACAGAACAAACATATATTTTCAACAACACACATTAATATCTACCAATTATGTTTGTATTATTAACATCAATACAATAAAAATTACAACAAAGAATATCATGCCAATTATGTTTTGGCAGAGATAGTAAGTACATAAAATTATAAAGAAATAATATCAATACAATATATGTAAATTACAAACAAACAAAATTATACTACAATTATACAAAGACATGCATCTAATTTTTCCTTTTCTTTGATCGTTTTTGGCTTGTAATATCCTTGTTTGGTGGAATATATTGATCCACCCAAAGCCACTCATACGATAATATCATGCGACTGTGATGTCCCAAAAAGGATCATCTTCACCATCAATATCTTCATATTATTGGTAATCAATATTATTGACGATTATTTTGTTAGTCAAAAGAACAATGAACCATTTAATATCAACTGGATAACTAACATATAATACTTATTGATCATGTGATGCTAGAATAAATGACTCATCTATATATCCTGGCCTATTGAGATCCACCTACATGAACCCTAACTCATCAGCTCGAAATCCATTGTTATTATCAACCGACATACAACAAAAAACCGACAATTGAGACATTGTGTAATCCAATTCTCATATTTGTTCAATGACCCTAAAGTATGATATATATGCATATATTGGGTTTCAATAGTTGACACTTGAAATATGTAAAGTTAAAGCAAAAATAGTCACACCACTATTTTCCATTTTACTTTAATCATCTCGTTTTTTCGTATACAATGTGAATCCATTAATTAGGTAAATGTAGGAAGACATGAATACCTGGACCATTTGTAAGGACCCAAATTATACCCTAAAATTTTCGTCCATTTATTTTCAAATCATGCATATCATAGGATTTATTTTGTCCTTACGTATTTTCCATTGAACCTTCACACTATAATTACACTTTAGATTTTATAATAACTAATTAATTTACTAAAATATTTTGGGGTTCAAAACCCATAACTTCACATTTTAATTTCAAAAGACAACTTCATCCTCACATACATGTCAATTATACATAAGTTCATTAGTAATGAGAATACATGTCAATTAGTTCAAAAAAAGGTACAAACATGTGCATATAACAAAACAACACATTGGTATTCCTTTTACATCAATAGTCAGAAATTTAAACTAAGACATCTCCAGGATATGCTAGTCCATTGCCTTACCTGTACACCGATTATCACAAAAACAACAAACAAGAAATACAAAGGAGTAAGACATCAAATTCAGGATAATTAGTGTTTATAAATAAGTATAGAATAATTATAATGCAAACATATATAAATCTATCTTTAACATAAATCAACAATCAACTCAAATAAACCATAGTTCTACAACTTCTCAATCACATTTACTAATATTTACATCAATACCACGTAGGGCAAGTCTATGCCATAAAGGCAATTCAATACCACGCATGGCAAGTCTATGCCACAAGGGCTAATCAATACCACGTAGGGAAAGTCTATGCCACAAAGGCTAATCAATACCACGTAGGGCAAGTCTACGCCACAAAGGCTAATCAATACCACATGGGGAAAGTCTATGCCACAAAGGCTAATCAATACCACGTAGGGCAAGTCTATGCCACAAGGCGAATCAATACAACTTTCATTCAATGATACTCATAACTCTATTCTCATAACAACAAGCTCAATAAGCTTACCTTTCGCATTATATCTTAAATAATGGAAATGCTTCTCCCTTACCTTGGTGTGTGTTGGCATTTGGTGACTTGTTAGTCTCTACTCCGCTTCCTCCAATCTTAGGGTCTTTCCCCATTCACACCACACACAAAAACCATAATCAATACTATATTCATAATATCACATAATAACTTATATTATATATTTCAACCACAAAATAACTCATATTCCGATGATTCTCAAAACCATCATTATTAAGATGTCAAGCATGTAAATCCTAAACATTTAACCCCTCATTCCACATCACAAACCATAACCCAACTTAACATTTTACCCCATTCCTCACCATTTCGTTTCTAGGTTTTGGGGATTCCTAAAATCAACATTTTTCAAACACAATTTCCAAATACAAACCCTACACTACGAGTTTTCAAGAGAAAAGTTAAGTAAAACGAACCACAACTCAAAAGAGAGAGTTATGTTGATTTCCAACTTAAAGATAAGAGACCTAAATACCCACAATGAGTTCCTAAACAAGAAGGAGTGTTAAAATCAAGAGGTTTATTTCTTCTCTAGCTTCTCTTAGCCAATATTCGAGCTCTTGCAAAGAAAATCGCATTCTCTTATATTTTCTCCCAAAAATCTAACCCCTCTTCGTGTTTGGGGTGCTATTTTAGGGTTCAGACTTTTAGATTCTCGCCCAAGCGAGAATACATCACCCAGGCGAGAAATCCCGCCTTTTTAAAGTTTTAAATTATGATGCTCTCGCTCAAGCGAGAATCCAACAGCCTCTATGCATCTCTCCCTCGCCCAGGCGAGACTCTTAGGGAAAATCCTGGGAGAAATCCTGGACTTCTCGCTCAAGAGAGGCTCTCTCGCCCAGGCAAGAATTCTCCAGCAACTCCCAGGCTTACTGAGTTTCACTATGCTTAAAAGAGGAGAAATTAGGGGGTTACAATCCTCCCCCTCTTTTAAGAATTTTCGTCCCCGAAAATTAAACATACCTTTATTCGAATAAATGCGGATAATCCTCCACCATGTCACGTTCTACTTCCCAAGTCGCATCCCCTTCATCAACTTGGCTCCATAGTACCTTCACCAAAGTAATTTCTTTTCCCCTCAACTTATTGACACTCTTGTCCATGATCCTCACAGGCAAGGTTCTAAATGTCAGGTTATCTTTCAGTTCTATCTGATTAGACTCAACCACATGAGATGGATCTCCCACATACTTCCTCAATTGAGACACATGAAACACGTTGTGGAAATTCGATAGCAAAGGGGGTAAGGCAATCCAATATGCAATCAGTCCAATCCTCTTTAAAATCTGGTATGGTCCAATGAACCTCAGAGTAAGCTTATGGGATTTCAAAAATCTCCCAATTCCAGTAGTCAGAACTACTCTCATGAACACATGATCCCCTTCATTGAACTCAAGAGGTTTCCACCTCTTGTCATAGCAACTCTTTTGTCGGCTTTGAGCTATCTTCATATTCTCTCTTATTTTCTTAATCTTCTCAGTCATTTCTCGAACCACCTCGGGTCCTAACACCAAATTCTCCCCAGTTTCAAACCAACTCACCGGGGTCCTACATTTCCTTCCATACAATTCCTCATACGGTGCCATTCTGATACTCGAATGAAAACTATTGTTGTAGGTGAACTCGATCAAGGGTAGCATATTATCCCAACTTCCAGGTTGTTGCAAAACACTTGCCCTCAAAAGGTCTTCTAACGATTGTATAGTCCTTTCCGACAGACAATCCGTTTGTGGGTGATAAGCGGAACTCAATTTCAACTTGGTTCCCAATGCAGATTGCAGACTAGTCCAAAAGTTCGAAGTGAAACGTGGATCCCTATAAGATATTATACTTGCAGGAATACCATGCAATCGGACTATCTCTCGGATATACAACTTTGTTAGGCATTCTAAGGAGTATCTCATATTGATTGGCAAAAAATGAGCAGACTTGGTCAACCGGTCCACTATAACCCATATCGAATCATATCCTTTTTGAGTCCTTGGAAAACTAGACACAAAGTCCATCGAGATGTTATCCCACTTCCACACAGGAATTTCCAATTGTTGTAGCTCACCAGCTGGTCTCTGGTGTTCAATCTTAGCTTTCTGACAAATCAAACAACTTGATACATACATAGCCACATCCTTTTTCATTCCCGACCACCAGAATATCTTCTTTAGGTCTTGATACATTTTCGAGTTCCACGGTGGAAACTCATCCTACTCTTGTGGGATTCCTCAAGAATACTCTTCCTCAACTTCCCATCACGAGGCACACACACTCTTCCTTTGTACCTCAACAACCCATCAGCATCTAACTCAAATTCCTTTTCTTTCCCATTAATCATCAAATCTCTTTTGACCCTTAGTTCCTGATCCTCAACTTGCATTACTCTTATCTAGTTAAACAACTCATTCGTGACTTTGAGCATTCCCAAAATCATACTATGGGGTTTTACTTGAATTGCCAAATTCATATCTCGGAATTCCTCAATTAACTTCTCCTCACGGATCATCAATGCAGAGACATGTAATGACTTCCGACTCAACGCATCAGCCACCACATTGGCTTTTCCAGGATGATATTGCAAACCAAAATCGTAATCCTTCAAAAATTGCATCCATCTTCGTTGTCTCATGTTCAGCTCCTTCTGGTCGAATAAATATTTCAAGCTTTTGTGATCGATGTACACCTCAAATCTTACACCGTAGAGATGGTGTAGCCAAATCTTTAAGGAAAATACTACAACAACTAACTCCAAATCATGGGTAGGGTAATTATGCTCATGTGTCCTTAACTGTCGTGAAGAATAAGCCACAACTTTCCCATCCTGCATTAACACACATCCCAGACCTTGCTTTGAAGCATCGCAATACACACTGAAGTCACGATCAGTACAAGCAAGAACCAACACTAGTGTCGTAGTCAATCTCCGCTTCAACTCTTGGAAACTTTCCTTACAGCGGGTTGTCCAAACATACGGTTCTCCTTTTCTGGTCAACTTTGTTAGCGGTAATGCTAACTTCGAAAACCCTTCTATGAACTTCCAGCAGTAGCCCGCCAACCCTAGAAAACTTCTAATCTCCGTAACCGACTTAGGTACTACCCATTCCATTACTGCTTCAACCTTTGAAGGATCCACTACCACTCCCTGTTTAGATATCACATGCCCAAGGAAGTTCACTGATTCCAACCAAAAGTCGCATTTCGATAACTTTGCACACAACTGATTACCCTTTAGGATTCCAAGAACAACCCTCAGATGTTCTGTGTAACACCCTAATTTTATTTTCCTAAGTGAGGTGAAAATTCTAGGAATCTGGGGTATACTGGGTGTTTCTCGCTTGAGCGAGAGGGTCTTGCCCAAGCGAGAGGCTCAATATCTTCTCCCAAGATTTCCTAGGACTCTCGCTTGCGCGAGATATGGCTCGCCTGGGCGAGGAAAAGAGGTAAACCTAGAGGTTTGAGAATCATCTAGAGGCTTGAGAAGAGGTAAACCTCTTGATTCTAACTCTCTTCTTCCCTTTCAAACTTGTTTTGGGTGTATGAGATCTCTTCTTAAAATGTGAGAAACCATGGAAACTCTCCCTTTAGAGTTGTGGTTCGTTTTATTTAGTTTCTCTCTTGAAAACTCTTGGTTTAGAGTTGGTATTCGAAGAATGGAAATGGTTTGTGGGTTGATTCATGAAAAACCCCAAAATCCCCAAAATGAAAATGTGGTTGAAGAGGAAAATGGGTGAAATGGTAGATGTGGAATATGAGTATGTGTTCTATGTAAGGACCCAAAATTCTACATTTGAAATTTTTTCTTTATTTTAATCCATTCACCTACACTTTTACTATAACTTAGAATCACAAATCCAACAACTTTAAATTAATCTCGCTTTCCGGTTTATGATCATTCTATAACGTAATATCCATACACACATTCATTTAACAGAAAAACATAATTCATATTAATGTCCCCCAGTAACTACAGCATAAAACTAGCTATGGGTTTCCAAAATACCCATAGCTACAAATGTCCAGTGTTACAATGCTCGGAGTTAAAATTATCCAAAATAGCATTTAGTCAGTCACAATACAAAAAGGGGTAAAATAAAGGAATCTAGGTTTTAAGCTCCTAAGGCATCAAACCAAGCATCCTCAATTAACCTGTTTACCTGCAATGAGATTATCAACGACAAATACACACAACATACAAAGGAGTAATTCATTAATTCAATAAATATCATTATAAGATAATCCACATTTTAACGGGGTTAGTAAACCATTTTAAATTCATTTTCACTACATAACTTGAGCCAAAATATCGCTACATAACTTGAGCCAAAGTATCGCTACATAACTTGAGCCAAAGTCGCTAACCAATCGTGGTCAGCTAAATATATGTTTTCTTTTCATTGATTCACCATCAATTCATAAACAACAATTCCATGCATTCTCTCAATACAATATGCTAGTTAAAGACTTATCCTTACCTTGGTGAGTGTTGGGTTTGGTCCTTGGTAACTTTGCAAGTTCCTCCGACACCGCCTCCAACTTTAGGATCTTTCCTCATTCCCACCACATAATAACAATGTTAGTCATTCATTCAAAATAACACATAAACAACTCATATTTCATCTTTAACCATACAAGAGATGCACACATTTTCAATGTTTCCAAAACTACCTCCATTAAGGGTTTCCAAACATCTAAAATATACATATTCATCTTATATTCAACCCTAGAACATATACTCATCTTCTACGTCTAACATTTCACCCATTTCCCTATTTACTCATATTCTCATTTTTGGGGTTTTGGGGTTTTCATGAATCAACCCACAAACCCTTTCCATTCTTTAAAATATCAACCCTAAACCAAGAGTTTACAAGCGATAAATCAAATATAACGAACCACAACTCAAAAGGAAGAGTTTCCATGGTTTCTCAAATTTCGAGAAGAGATTCCACATGCCCAAAAGTTGAATCGGGGTATGAATGCTCTGAAGGCTGAGAGGCCTAAGACAACAGGTAGAGTGTTCACTATGAGTGGCACAGAGACGTCTGATGTCGACGGTTTGATCCAAGATAAATGTATGGTGGCAGGTATTCCTCTTTTAGTGTTGTTTGATTCGGGAGCGACACACTCCTTTGTATCTGTTGAATGTGTAAACCGACTAAAATTGCAAACATAATCGTTGCCTTTTGACTTGGTCGTATCCACCCCAACTAGTGTGCCAGTGGTGGTATCGACGTTTGTGTCCCAATGTCCGATAGTGGTAAATGGTAGAACATTCATTGATTTAATCTGCTTACCGCTGTCCTAGTTAGATTTAATTCTGGGAATGGACTGGTTGTCAGCAAATCATGTTATGCTTAATTGTGCTGATAAGACTGTGGTGTTTGGAGATCTATGTGAGGTTTCTGACCAGGCTAGTTATATGGAGCCAGTGTCGGCTAAGGGGGTCAGGACTTCCCTTAAGGAAGGGGGATCAATGTTTGTGCTGTTGGCAACACTGAAGGGTATTGAGAAACCCAACACTGATAATATTCCAATAGTCCGTGAGTTCCCCGAGGTATTTCCTGGTGATATTTCGGAATTGCCCCCAGTTAGAGAAGTTGAATTCTCCATTGACTTGGTACCTGGAACGGGACCCATCTCTATAGCTCGTTATAAGATGACACCGTTAGAGCTGGCTAAGTTGAAGAAGCAGGTTGAGGATTTGTTGGTAAAGAAATTCATTCGTCCTAGTGTCTGACCGTGGGGTGCACCGATTTTGTTAGTTAAGAAGAAAGATGGGAGTATGAGGTTGTGCACCAATTACATGCAGTTGAACAAGGTCACTATCAAGAACAAGTATTCGTTGCCTAGAATTGATGACTTGATGGATCAATTGAGAGTGTGAAGAAGATCTTGCTCCTGACCTTGACACGGTTTTGATGAAGACACCAATATCACAAAAAGAGAAAAGGAAAAAGACCTACAAAGACTAACGAAGACAAAGCTTCAAATAATTAGAGTCTAAGTCTTAGGTACTTCTATCCTTACAACTCATTTATTTACTTAGTTAATAATGCTCAAAATTGTTTACAAGAAAATCAGAAAGATCCAAGTGTGAATAAAAATAATTTTCAAAAACAACATGTATCGGGTTACCATACTTGAGTAACAAGTTACATGAGTGAGAAAAGAGTTTTCAAACCTCTAACAGCTATGAGTAATCCATTACAGACTTTGGAGTAACAGATTACCATTTTTAGAAAACAGGGTAATCGATTACTCAAAGTAGTGTAATTGATTACACTAAGGCAAATTCACATAGCTGTCAAACAGTGTTATTATGTAATCGATTACTCAAATCTAGTAACCGATTACACTATGTGAATTTTCAAAAAGCTGTTAACAGGATTGTTGGGTAATCGATTACCCACTTGCAGTAATCTGTAACACCTCAAATTTCGTTTTCGGAGTGATTGGAAAACTTAGGGTGTTGAGGTGTATGCTTGACCATTCTCTCTTGGATGAGAGGGTCTCGCCTAAGCGAGGGACTCAATGTTTTAAGTTTGAGAAGTATGGGAACCTCACACAAGCGAAGAAGTGGTCGTTTGAGCGAAAGTGAAATCTGGAAAACCTGTCAAATTCTAGCTCGAGCTAGAATTTTCGCCCAGGCTAGAGAGGGGCCTTAGCATACTGCCCGATTCTCTCCCGAGCGAGAAATCCGCGCCCGGGCGAGAGCATTCCAGTGTGAAACTTGAAAAAGTCGCGAAATTCTCTCCCAAGCGAGCCGTTCTCGCCCGGGCGAGAGAGTCAGAGAAAAAGGGGATCTAGAAACCCTAATCTTCATTTTCTTTATCCCCCTTTCTCTCCCAATGGTGGATCCACCCAAATGGACCATTTTCCCCTCCACTAAGCCTCAAAACTTATCAAAACCTTCCTCTTGCTTCATGGTGACACATTTGGAAAAGCTTGGAGGTGAAAAAGCAACTATGGAGGTTGGAGGAGATGAAGGGAGATGTGACTCTTTTGCGAAGCAACGGAGCTTACGCAACCTAAGGTGACGGAGAAGATCATTGTGGTCTTAGAGTATTTCAGTAGAGTCATCTTCTCCGATTTCCCTCAAGGATCGGAACACGTTAACGGATAGAAACTCATTTGAATGTTTGTGGTCCATGTGAGAGTCTTTATTTTACTTGAGGTTGTATTAACCATAAAAGTGGAGATATATGTGTGGGAAAACCGTTTATTTAATTAAAACGCCATATGCTTATTTATGGTAATACACCGTCATGAAAGATGGTTCTAACATTAATGTGTTATATGATGAAGAATGTGTTGTGTGTAGTTTGTTTATGATAATGGTGTGTTATGGATGTTTGATTTTTTATGAATATACATGGGTATGTCTGTAACAAGGATTGTGAGATGTGTTGTTTAATGGCAAAAAGTAGAAATGGTTATGTTGTGTGATAATGATTATGTGTGAGTTGTTTATTGTTATAAACATATATGGGTGTGTTTGTAACAATGATTGTGTGATGAGGTGTTGATTTGTTAAGAGTGGAGATGAGTATGTTTATGAAAATGACTAAGTTGAGAGTTGCTTTATTGTTATTGTTATGAACATATATGGGTGTGTTTGTGACAATGAAGGTGTTGTGAATTATTTTACGATGAGGAAACAATGAGATACGTTGTGTTTATCGTGTGTATGACATTGATGTGATATTTTGTTTTGTTGTATCAAATGAGATGTAAGGAGAAGTCTTTGAATAGCATGTTGAAATGGATAATATGTGGATTCTCTGATTTTGAATAATGATAAAGTGATGAATCGCTTAGTTGTTGTAAACATATTTGGGTATGTTTGCAATAACCGAATGTGTGGATTTACTGTTTATGGATTGATGATATATCTATGAAAAGAAAATATGTTTTTAGCCGACCATAAGTGGTTAGCGACTTGGGCTCAAGTTATGTAGCGATACTTTGGCTCAAGTTATGTAGCAATACTTTGGCTCAAGTTATGTAGCAATGCTTTGGCTCAAGCTATGTAGCGATACTTTGACTCAAGTTATGTAGCGATACTTTGGCTCAAGTTATGTAGCAATGCTTTGGCTCAAGCTATGTAGCAAAACTTTGGCTCAAGTTATGTAGCAATACTTTGGCTCAAGTTATGTAGCAAAAATTCGGCTCAAGTTATGTAGCAATACTTTTGGCTCAAGTTATGTAGCAATACTTTGGCTCAAGTTATGTAGCAATGCTTTGGCTCAAGCTATGTAGCAAAACTTTGGCTCAATTTATGTAGCAATACTTTGCCTCAATTTATGTAGCAATACTTTGGCTCAAGTTATGTAGCAATGCTTTGGCTCAAGCAATGTAGCAAAACTTTGGCTCAAGTTATGTAGCGATGATTTGGCTCAAGCTATGTAGCAATACTTTGGCTCAAGTTATGTAGCAATACTTTGGCTCAAGTTATGTAGCAATACTTTGGCTCAAGTTATGTAGCAATGCTTTGGCTCAAGTTATGTAGCGATACTTTGGCTCAAGTTATGTAGCGATGCTTTGGCTCAAGCTATGTAGCAAAAATGAATTTATAATACAAATGGTTTACTATCCCCTTTGAAATGTGGATTATCTTATAATGGTATTTATTGTTTTGATGACTTACTCCTTGTATGTTGTGTGTATTTGCCATTGATAATCCCATTGCAGGTAAACAGGGTAGTTGAGGATGCTTGGTTTGAGGCTTTAGGAGCTTAGGACTTGGATCTTCTATTTTTGCTTTTTGTGTTGTAGAATTGTTATTTCGATGATTGTATTCGTAACCATTTAACTTATTAACATTTTTGAGTAATGCTGGATATTAGTAACTATGAGTGATTTTGGAAACCCATAGTTAAACATATGCAGTAATTACCGATGAAAGTTATATACGAATTATGTTTTCCGCAATATGAGATATATGTTAACATCATGTACTGTAAAGGTGGTTTTACGAATTGATTATGGGGAAAATTAGAGTAAGATGTGGAATGTATGTACAAAAGGATTAAAATAAAGGAAAAAATTTCAAGGGTAGAAATTGGGTCCTTACAATATGGTATCAGAACATATGTCAACTCTGCGGCCTAAGGTATGGCCTTACGTGCTTCTTTGTGAAATTTGTGTGAGTTAACTGCTTGATTTATGCTGATAGTTTGTTAACTATGTGATAACTGCTGGTGTGAAAGATGATTGTTAAATTCTCTACGGTAAGCGTCTGGTTGTGAACTTATCGTTGGATGTGTTGTTGTGAGTTATTGATGAAGTGCTTGTTGAAAATTCCTTGTTGTGAATTTCGTAGAGGATTTCTTGTTGCAAAACTCTTATTGGAATTGTTTATGGGGAGTTTGTGATTGTGATTTTCCGGTTGGATTTCTTGGTGTGAGATTTATTTGTTGAGAGTTCCTAGTGGTGGATCTCTTGTTTGAGCTTTAGTCAACCTCTTGATGTGAATTTTCTTTTAGCACTAAGATTGAGATAATTGAAAAGGAATGATTAAATTGGATTTTTTTTTATTTGATGGATGGTTTTTGATTATAAGGAGAATGTGAGCTTTTGCTAATAGTAGGATAAATCTATAACATGAAAAGTTGTATGCTATGTTATGTGATTTCTTACATATTCCTGGTTAATGTATGTTGTTAATTATCTTGCCATTCCTCAAGAGTAAAACAAATACGCATGATGTAGTGATTAACCGATTATTAGACTTTGTGGCTAAATACCAACATTTTATTTCATGGCATGTAACCAAGCCATTTACTTTGTAAAAGTCCACTAACATGTATTTGTCTGTTTTTCTTGGAAATGAACATGTACATCTTGAATTATTCCTGCAAACAAGTTTGCTTGCAATGCATGAAAGTTTAGAAAGTTGAATGAAATGAGGAATTTGTGGGCGACATGTTCTGTATGACAATGATGAAATATCTCTTTGAGATTAATTGCTAATGCTTGGTAAATGGTTCCTTGATGCGTGAAATTATGGAAATAGTATGTTAACTATTTTGGTAATAGCTTGAAGACTAATTTAAAAGATTCATATGAACATGTAAATGGATATGTTTTATTGGAGTTATTGATCATGAAGTTTTGGCTTTTAGAAATATTATTCAAACAAGGAGAATGTAAAGAAAGGTACTTTATGTGTTTTGAAGAGGCTAAGTTGAGCATCCTAGTTTTTATGAGTTATTAAAGGTTATAATCTTTTGTTTGCATTAGTTGTATACTATGCTAAGAGGTAAGAACATATAGTTCAAATTAATGATTGAAGGGGGTGAAGTATTTAAATACCATTGTGATGAATGAGTTTGAATAAATGTGAACATTTGTATATGTTGTTATTTTGAAGTTACTCATGGTGGGTGATCAAAACGAGTCAGTATGAAAAGGGATAAGCATGCAAATGTTATGGTGATAACTTTTCATTGTGCTAGTGATTTCCTATATGTGCATAAATCTGAACTTTGATGTTGAACATGGATGTTGTGTTGCTTAAGTTTTAGCGGACTAATTGATAAACAAAGCTTTTGGCCTATGATGATTGACCTTTTGTAATTGAATATTTGCAATGCACGATATAGTGGTGATGTACACCAATTATCTGCTTTGATATTTTACCTACAAGACTTGCTTCTGTTTCATGCGCATTAGTAATTGCTATGCATAATTGTGGTGTTATTGCGTGAGTGTGTTTATGTAAATAAAATATGAGGGTATAAGGTCCTGAAGGGATTGTAATTCCAGAGCTAACTAGTCTTTAGAAATTTGTGATTTGGACTTTCGGTGTCGCATGAGAAAAAGGGTTTTGAGTTAGGTTGAACTGATTATGTAAATCTTGCTTTCACGAAATGATTGCCATGAATCATATATATAATTTATTTTTGAAAATCATTTTGGGTGAAGTGTAACATGTGGCTAAACATTAATTTAGAATCATATTGGAGAATCCAAAATTTTAGCAACTATATCTTTGATAATTATGATGTAGTTAGAAGCTTTGTGATGTAAATTTGACCATGTGTTCATAGACATGATGTAAACTTGGATGGGAGATGTATGCATTCCATGGTAGTTTGACTATTCATATAACACTTATGTTATTGGACTGAATGTATGTAAATTTGCCATGATCATTGGTAATAAAGCATGTGATTTGAGTGGGCCTATGGTCTTGTACACCTAGTGGAGGCTATGAATTGGCGAATCTTCTTCTACCACACCCGTTTGTTGTAGAAATGTTTGATTGGATTGGATAGTTACTTGGTGATTTTAATTGGTGCTATGAAAAACTCCAGAAATCTTGAATGTCTATATGCTACTCGTTGAATGAATACTTTGTTTTTGTGTTGTAGCGAGTACGAGTTTGAAATGCTATTGAGAAATTTTTAGTTAATCGTGGCTATTTTTCATGTGTAAAATGAAATGACGCTGTTTCCATCGAGTGGATGTCGATCTAGATATTGCATGTTGGATGCGATCTAGTGCATCTTGGTAAATGATGGGTATAGATCCCACTTCGAAGTGGTTTCGAAAGTGTTGTTGCGATTTGGACCGTATAGGTTAATCGTTTTGAACGATTGTTGTAGTGATGGATCATGGAGATCTATTGTGATGGAGGAATACTAGAGAATCTTCATTTCGGTGGTGATAATTTCCTCTTAGTTGACCTGATGTTTGGATTGGATTTTTGGGCTCAAAAAGGGTAGCCCATGATTTGGCTATGTGGTATCACTGTTACGTGGTATGTGCTCCTATTTGTCATCTAAGTGATCTTAATTGTTAGACTGTTAGATCCAAGTGTGGTCGAGTATATCTTATGCCTAAAGTGTAGGCAATGATAATATCTTCCCCAGAGTAACCTAACAAAATTTCGGGGACAAAATTTCTTGTTAGGGGGGAGGATTGTAACACCTCAAATTTCGTTTCCGGAGTGATTGGAAAACTTAGGGTGTTGAGGTGTATGCTTAACAATTCTCTCTTGGATGAGAGGGTCTCGCCTAAGCGAGGGACTCAATGTTTTAAGTTTGAGAAGTATGGGAACCTCGCCCAAGCGAAGATGTGGTCGTTTGAGCGAAAGTGAAATCTGGAAAAGCTGTCAAATTCTAGCTCGAGCTAGAATTTTCGCCCAGGCTAGAGAGGGGCCTTAGCATACAGCCCGATTCTCGCCCGAGCGAGAAATCCGCGCCCGTGCGAGAGCATTCAAGTGTGAAACTTGAAAAAGTCGCGAAATTCTCGCCCAAGCGAGCCGTTCTCGCTCGGGCGAGAGCGTTATAGCTATAAAAGTGAAAAAGGGGATCTAGAAACCCTAATATCCATTTTCTTTCTCCCCCTTTCTCTCCCAACGGTGGCTCCACCTAAATGGATCATTTTCCCCTCCACTAAGCCTCAAAACCTTCCTCTGGCTGCACGGTGACACATTTGGAAATGCTTGGAGGTGAAAAAGCAACAATGGAGGTTGGAAGAGATGAAGGGAGATGTGGCTCTTTTGTGGAGCAACGGAGCTTACGTAACCTAAGGTGAGGGAGAAGATCATTGTGGTCTTAGAGTATTTCAGTAGAGTCATCTTCTCTGATTTCCCTCAAGGATCGGAGCATATTAACGGATAGAAACTCTCTTGGGAGTTTGTTGTCCATATGAGAGTCTTTATTTTACATGAGGATGTATTAGCCATAAAAGTGGAGATATATGTGTGGGGGAAAACCGTCTATTTAAGTAAATCGCTATATGCTCATATATGGTAATACACTGTCATGAAAGATGGTTCTAACGTTAATGTGTTTATGATGAAGAATATGTTATGCGTGGTTTGTTTATGATAATGGTTATGTTGTGTGATGAGTTGTGAATGTGTTAAAATGGATATGAGTGTGTTTATCAAAATGAGTATGTTGTGAGTGGTTGATTGTTTTAAACATGTATGGGTGTGTTGTAACAATGAATGTGTGATGAGTTGTGAATGTGTTAAAATGGGTATGAGTATGTTTATCAAAATGAGTATGTTGTGAGTGGTTGATTGTTATAAACATGTAGGGGTGTGTTGTAACAATGAATGTGTGATGAGCTGTGAATGTGTTAAAATGGATAAAGGTATATTCGTGACAATGAAGGTGTTGTATATTATTTATGGTGATAAAATAATGAGATGCCTTGTGTTGATTGTGTATGACATGGAAGTGAGTGTAATGTGGAAACTCGACCTACCCGATGTGGTATGGGGATTACTCGAGTTGCCCGATGTGGTATGGAGATTATTTGTACGATGCAGAATTGTTGAATGAGATCAAAGGTAAATTATTACGGAATGTGAAGGATGTGAAAAGTATATACTCGGAATGAAAATCATATGCATGCCATAGGATATATATTATGGGATGTATATCCTATAGGGTGAATATGAATGATGAGAAATGAGTATATTTGGAAGAATAAAATATGCACACTATAGAACACATATAGTATGGGATATATGTGTACTATAGGGTGAATATGGATAATACGTGATAAATAAATATGCACACTATAGAACACATATAGTATGGGATGTATGTGTACTATAGGGTGAATATGGATAAAATGTGATGAATAAGTATGCACACTATAGAACACATATAGTATGGGATATATGTGTACTATAGGGTGAATATGGATAAAATGTGATAAATAAATATGCACACTATAGAACACATATAGTATGGGATATATGTGTACTATAGGGTGAATATGGATAATATGTGTTGATTGATATATGCATATCATGATTGATGTTTCAAAGGGAATGAGAGAGTTAAAATCAAGAGTTTTACCTCTTGTCAAGCTTCTAAATGACTCACAAGCCTTCTTGCTCTTGAAAAAGCCCTCTTCTCTCACTTCTCTCTAGGTTAACCCTCATAAATGTGTTTGGGGTTCCCTATTTAATGTAACAGCGTCGGGTCCTCGCTTAAGTGAGCTCATTCTCACTCAAGCGAGAAAATCCCACCCATTTTAAAAATTCAGATCTGACCCTCTCGCCCAGGCGAGACACTCTCGCTCAAGCTAGAATCCTCTAGTATAGCCCATGATTTCACCCTCCCAAGTGAGCCTTTCTCGCCCAGGATTGATTACCTCGCTCAAGCGAGAATCCCAGGATTGATACTATAATTTTAAAGACTTAAATTTAGGGTGTTACACACATAGTTGTACTCACTTGTTGTTGGATAGGATGCTTGGGTAATCAATTACTCACTTTTGTAATCGATTACTTAGGTGTGTTGTATTAGTTTTCATATTTTAAAGTTAAAGGGTTTCACTCCAAACTGACTTGTTTCATTCCAAACGAAACCTACACTTCCCTAGAGGTGTTATGGTTGATTGAAAATCCTATATAAAGGCATTGGAACACTCATAACTTTAACACAACTCAGATTACAACTCTCATTTAAAACTCTCAAAAGCTCCCACACTTTCTGAATTTTTTCTGCACTTTTTAGCAACCTACTCTTAAACTTTCTAAGTTATTTCAGAGTTGCTTCTAAGTGTATTCTAAACTTTTCCAAAGTATAAAGAGCATTATTATCTATTGTATAAGATTTGTTTTGGATTGCAAGTTAGAAACTTTCATATCTACTTGTAAAGGCAATCCTGCCATATTGTGTATTCTTCAAATTTGCTAAGATTACTTTCTGAGAAAGGGGTTGAGTGACTTGGAATAGTGTTTTCCAAGGGTGTTACTTGGAATAGGGTTTTCCAAGGGTTATAAATTTTAGGAGTGTGTAAGGTCCAAGTGTAATGACCCAAATTTTACCCTTGAATTTTTTTTCCTTGTTTTAATCCAATTATTCTTACATTCTCCACTACATCTTAATTAATCAATATTCATTGCTTAAAACTCAGTTTTCATACCATCCTATGACACTTATTTATAAGGTATAAAAACATAATTCATATATTTTCTTCTCGGTAATTACCGCATATGACTAGCTATAGGATTCCAAAATACCCATAGCTATGAATATGCAGCATTACAAAAAATGTAGAAAATAAGTCAGTTAGGATTACAATCATCCAAGTAACAATTTACATCACACAAAAATCAAAATAAGGATTCCAAGTTCTAAGCTCCTAACGCCTCGAACCGAACCTCCTCAACTATCCCGTCTACCTGCAATGGGATTATCAATGACAAATACACAAAACATACAAAGGAGTAAGTCATTACTTTAATAAATATCATTAAGCGATAATCCACATTTTAAGAGGTTTAAATAACAGAATTGGCATTCAAATATAAATTCGACATATCATATTCCCATATCATATTACCTAATTCCTCATGTTTGTTTATACTTTCATTCCGACCATATCATGCCACTTTACTCATCGTTACTACACCACACTATTACATATCACATATATATTTACCTTTACATTACCACATGGGGCAAAACATTCAATTCAATATCACGTAGGGCAATTCATTCGCAATACAACATAGGGCAAGTCATTCTCAATACCACACAGGGCAAGTCATTTACAATACCACGTAGGGCAAGTCATTCTCAATACCACATAGGGCAAGTCATTCACAATACCACATAGGGCAAGTCATTCACAATACCACATAGGGCAAGTCATTCTCAATACCACATAGGGCAAGTCATTCTCAATACCACATAGGGCAAGTCATTCTCAATACCACCTAGGACAAGTCATTCGGAATACCACGTAGGGAAAATCATTCACAAATCATATACATAATCAGAAAATCCACACATTCTCTATTATCATATACAATTAAGCACTTCTCCTTACCTTGGTGCGTGTCGGGGTTGGTTTTGGGTAACTTTGAAAATTCCTTCGCTACCTCCTCCAACCATAGGATCTTTCATTATCCCCACCACATAACAATAATGTCAGTCATTTATTCGAAATAACACATAAATAACTCTTTTCATCTCTAATCATACAAGAGATTCACACATTCCCAAATGTTTCCAAAACCACATTAATAATAGTTTCCAAACATCTAAAGCATACATATTCACCCTATAATCATCATTAGAACATATATTCATCTTCTACATCTAACATTTCACCCATCTCCCGTTTTACCACATTGTCACTTTAGGTTTTTGGGGTTTTCATGAATCAACCCACAAACCCTTTCCATTCTTGAAATACCAACTCTAAACCAAGAGTTTGCAAGATAAAAACAACATAAAACGAACCATAACTCAAAAGGATGAGTTTCCATGGTTTCTCACATTTTGAGAAGAGATCCACCATACCCAAAATGAGTTTCAAAGGGAAGAAGAAAGTTAGAATCAAGAGTTTTACCTCTTCACAAGCTCTTAGATGATTCCCAAGACTCCTTGCTCTTGAAAACTCTTTCTTTCTCCACTTCTCTTTATATACCCCAAAAATGTGTTTGGGGGTTCCTAATAAATGCAATAGCATTAGGTTCTCGCTTAAGCGAGCCCATTCTCGCTCAAGCGAGAAAATCCCGCCTATTTTAAAAACTCAGATATGACCCTCTCGCCTAGGCGAGGAAACTCTCGCTCAGGCGAGGAAACTCTCGCTCAGGCGAGGCAGCTCTCGCTCAAGCGAGGATCTTACAGCCTCGACAGGTCCAAAATGTCACTTTTCTCGCCCAAGCGAGACAACTCTCACTCATGCGAGACCACTCTCGCTCAAGCGAGGCAACTCTCGCTCAAGCGTGAATCCTTCAGTATAGCCCAGGATTTCACCCTCCCAGGTGAACCTTTCTCGCTCAGGCGAGACAACTCTCACTCAGGCGAGACCACTCTCGCTCAAGCGAGAATTCCAGGACTGATACAATAATTTTAAGGACTTAAATTAAGGGTGTCACAACAAGGAGATCTCGGGGTGAGATATTTGTAATTGCAACTCATAATATTTAATAAAGGAATCTCTTGTGATGCGAGAGTATTGGATGTAGCCTTTGCTGGACAAGAAGGTGAACCAATATAAAACACATGTGTATTCTCTTCTCCTTAAACTCTCTACTTTAAGTTGTTATTTTTCTGCATACTTTTCCGCTGCACTTAAACTTCTGATTTTGTAGAAAAATTGGCCATAGTTTTGCAACAACTAATTCACCCCCCCCCCCCCCCCACTTAGTTGCATTCTCATTCTTACAATATTCAGGTTCAATATTTCCTGTGTTATCAAGTTTTTTTGTTTTTTTTCTTAATGGAATAGTTGAAATTGTTAGAGAATTTTGAAATGTACCATATTTTTTTGTAGTCTTAATCAAAGGGAGTTTTCTAAGAAGGATGAGGGATGAACCATGTTTGATTTTTGGTATTAAGTTAATGTGTGTTTAACATTAGATTTCTTCAACTATGGACTATCTATTATTCACTCTCACTACGCCATATACGTTGAGCAACATCGTTTTTTTGGCTTTAGGACAATGTGTGCTACCGTTGTCTGTTTGACCAAAGTCGTAGATGATATAAATTAACCGCACTTTCAAATTTGTTGTTGAATAGCACATTTTACAACAGCGCATCCTAAATCATGCGTTGTTATGGAATTGACAAATATAACAGTGTGGACTACAACTGGCGTTGTGTTACGATAAATATATAACAGCACACCTCACACGTAGCGTTGTACAAGACAATATCGTACAACAACGGCTGATATAAGTTGCGTTGTTGTACTGTTTGTATGCCACAAGACATTATTTTAGTAAGTAGTTGCACTGTCGTAATGCATCTATACCACATCACAAGTTAAATAATGTGTTGTCTTATGTGTTACGTATGACAGTGCACTGTACAAGTAGCGCTGTCTTAATGTTTGCGCAAGACAACGCATTATTAAGCAGCCCCAGTTTATTCAATGCTCTCATATGCCTTGTTAT
This sequence comes from Lupinus albus, assembly GCA_009771035.1. NCBI lineage: Eukaryota > Viridiplantae > Streptophyta > Magnoliopsida > Fabales > Fabaceae > Lupinus > Lupinus albus. Next base: position 7,563,945 of record CM020011.1, read on the forward strand.
AGTTGCGCTGTATAAATTTCCTCTTAGAATGCGCTGTTTATTAACTTCAACAACAACTATTTTTGCAGGGCACACATTACCAGTGCCTTATTACAACAGCGACTTATAGATTTCCACTTAGAATGCGCTGTTGATTATTCCCACTATCTAGTATCCACAAAACACACTCAACCAGTACTCCTGCAGACTCTCAACAAACTCACTATATTGTATATATTCAAGCTAGAACAGCACATTAACACAATGAAACAAAAAAAAATTATAAACAAAATGCAAGCCAAGAATATTATTCCAAACAAACAAACAAAATTATAAACACAATGCTAATATAAGTAAAGTGTTAATTACAAACAAATAAAATTGTGCTATATTTATACAAATATATGCATCTAATTTTTCCTCTTCTTTGATGGTTTATGGCGTGTAATATTATTGTCTTCTCCGGTAAGAATTTCATTCACCCAAAGTCCCTCATCATGATCACCTCTTGTATATAAATCATCATTCATAGTTATTGGTCCGCTCTCATGCGACAGTGATATCCCAAAAAAAGGTTCGTCTTCAGCATCAATATCTTTTTGGTCATCTAAATTATTGATGATGATTTTGTCGGTCAATAGAGCAATGGACCATTTCTTATTTGTCGGGTCAATAACAATGAATTCTTGTTGAGCCTGGGATGCTAGAATAAATGGTTCATCTTTATATTATGTCCTATTAAGATCAACCTGCATGAACCCTAATTCATCAACTTGAAAGCCATTATCAACCCACATGCAACAAAAAACCGACACCGACACTATGCCAGATACGTTGAGAAACATCACTTTTTTGGCTTTAGGAAAGCGCGAATCGCCGCTGTCAGTTTGACCGAAGTCGTAGATGTAAGTCATTAATCGCACTTTCTACATTTCCGGCTGTTGCATACCACATGCTACAACAACGCAGCCTAAGTCATGCATTGTTGAGGAACTAACAAATATAACAGTGTGGGTTACAACTAGCGTTGTGTTATTATAAAACTATAACAGCACACTACGCCAGATACGTTGAGCAACAACGCATTTTTTGGCTATAGGACAACGACTTCCGTTGCTGTCTGTTCGACCGAAGTCATAGACGGTAGTCATTAACCGTGCTTCTAAAGTCGCTGTTGAATACCACATGTTATATCAGCAAATACTGATTCATGCGTTGTTAAGGAATAGACAAATATAACAGCACAACTCATACATAGCGCTGTATAACACAATCTAGTACAACATCGGACCATATAGGTTGCGCGGTTGTAATTTTTGTATACCACAACACTAAGTCGTTGCGCTGTTGTAGTGTTAAATATCGCGTTGTCTTATATTTTAGGTATGACAGCACACTGTATATGTTGCGTTGTTGTAAAGTTTGTATACCACAACACCACTAAAATACTACGCTTACTTATGTTTTATGCATGACAGCAGTCTAAGTAGCGATGTCTAATTGTTTACGTATGATCGCACAACGTAAATACCACGCTGTCTTATATTTTACGTATGATAACGCGCAGTATAAGTTGCGCTATCGTAAAGTTTATATACCACAACACCACTAAAATATTGCGATGTCATATGTTTTACGTATGACAGCAGTCTAAGTAGCATTGTCTGATTGTTTACATATGACAGCACAACGTAAATACTGTGTTGTCTTATGTGTTACATATGACAGCACAACATAAATATTGTGTTGTCTTATGTTTTACGTATGATAGTGAATCATTAAATGCAACAGCATTGTTCATCGCCGTATATATTTACTTGTTACAACGCTGTATAGATTTCCTATTAGAATGTGTTGTTTATTAAAATGCAACAACCACTGTTTTTGCAGGGCTTACCACTTTATTACAACATCGGCTTAAAGATTTACTCTTAGAATGCGCTGTTGATTTATCTCACGAAGCGCTGTATAACACAATATGATACAACAGCGGACAATATACGTTGCGTTGTGGTAATGTTTTTATACCACAACACATTATTTTAGTATGTAGTTGCGTTGTCGTAACGATTGTATACCACAACACAACTGAAATATTGTGTTGTCATATGTTTTACATATGGCAGCAAATTGTATAAGTAGCGTTGTCTTAATGTTTGTAAACCACAACACAATGTAAATATTGTGATGCCTTGTGTTTTACATATGACAACGCAATGTATAAGTAGCGTTGTCTTAATGTTTGTATACCACAGCACAACGTAAATATTGCGTTGTCTTATGTTTTACATAAAACAACACTTAGTATAAGTCGCGTTGTCTGATTTTTTATGTGACACCCTAAATTTATATTTCCTAAGTTGGAGTATCAGTCTTAGACAGTGAGGCATACTTCCAGATTCTCGCTTGAGGAAGAGGGCCTCGCCCAAGCGAGAGGGTCAGAGTTTCTCCCAGGATTTTATCTTGAAGTCTCGCCTGAGCGAGAGAAGGCTCGCCTGGGCGAGAGTGGCTCACCTAGGGGAGTGGAATACTGGGCTATACTAAAGGATTCTCGCCTAAGCGAGATCTGGCTCGCCTGGGCAAGGAAGAGTTGTAGACACTAAAGGATCCTCGCTTGAGCGAGAATCCTCGCTTGAGCGAGAGTGTCAGATATGAGTTTCTAAAATGGGCGGGACTTTCTCACTTGAGCGAGAAAAGGCTCGCTTGAGGGAGAACCCGACGATTCAACTTTAAAATTGAAAACCTCAAACACTTTTAGTATTAGAACTTGAGAGAGAAGAGAGAAGGAGGTGATTTTGAGAGCAAGGACTCGTGGGAATCATCTAGAAGCTTTGGAAGAACTAAATCCTTTTATTCTAACTCATCTTCTCCCTTTCAAACTCGTTTTGAGTGTACGGGATCTCTTCTAAAAAATGTGAGAAACCATGGAAACTCTTCCTTTGGAGTTTTGGATCATTTTATTTCATTTCTCTCTTATAAACTCTTGATTTAGAGTTGGTATCTAAAGAATGGAAAGGGTTTGTGGGTTGATTCATGAAGAACCCAAAATCCCAAAATGAGAATATGAGAAAAAGGGGAAATTGGTGAAATGTTAGATGTAGAAGATAAGTATATGCTCTAATGTTGAAATATAAGATGGATGTGCATGTTTTAGATGTTTGGAAACTCTTAATGAAAGTAGTTTTAGAAACATTGAAAATATGTGAATCTCTTGTATGGTTAAAGATGAAATATGAGTTGTTTATATGTTATTTTGAAAAAATGACTAACATTGTTGTATGTGGTGGGAATGAGGAAAGATCCTAAGGTTTTGGTGTCGGAGGAACTTGCAAAGTTACCAAGGACAAAACCCAACGCTCACCAAGGTAAGGATAAGCATTTTATTTCGAGATATGCATTATGAGATATGCGGTTATATGTGGTTGACTCGAAAAGAATAAGATGTGGGATGTATCAAAGAAATTGAATGTCTTGCCCCAAGTGGTATTGAATTGAATGTCTTGCCCAAGTGGTATTGAATTGAATGTCTTGCCCAAGTGGTATTGAGTTGAATGTCTTGCCCAAGTGGTATTGAATTGAATTACTTGCCCAAGTGGTATTGAGTTGAATGTCTTGCCCCAAGTGGTATTGAGTTTAATGTGAAGAAGATCTTGCTCCTGACCTTGGCACTGTTTTGATGAAGACACCAATATTACAAAAAGAAGAAAGGAAGAAGACCGACAAAGACTATTGAAGATAAAGCTTCAAGATTTATAGTCTAAGTCTTTAGGTACTTCTATCCTTAAAACTCCTTTATTTACTTAGCTAATAATGCTCAAAATTGTTTTCAAGAAAATCAAGAAAAACTAAGTGTGAATAAAAATAATTTTCAAAAACAACATGTAATGGGTTACCATACATGAGTAACAAATTACATGAGTGAGAAAAGAGTTTTCAAACCTCTAACAGCTATGAGTAATCCATACAGACTTTGGAGTAACATATTACCATTTTTAGGAAACAGGGTAATCGATTACTCAAAGTAGTGTAATCGATTACACTAAGGCAAATTCACATAGCTGTCAAACAAGTGTAATCGATTACACTAAGGCAAATTCACATAGCTGTTAAACAAGTGTAATCGATTACCCATATGCAGTAATCGATTACTGAGAGTTGTTGCATCAATTTTTCAGATTTCAAGTGAAAGGGTTTCACTCCAAACTGATTGCTTTTCATTCCAAAAGAAACCTACTCATACCTAAGGGTATTATGGTTGATTGGAAGCCTATATAAAGGCATTGAAACACTCTCACAATATACAACAACTCTGATATTAAAATCACACAAAGCTCTTGTACTTTTCTGATTTTACTTACATTTTTCAAGCAACCTACTCTTAAACTTTCAAAGTCATTTTGAAGTTGCTTCCAAGTGTTTTTCAAATTGTTAAAGAGCATTATTATCTTCAGTATACGAGTTGTTATTGGATTGGAAGTTATAGAAATTGTCATATACACTTGTAAGGCAATCCAAGCCAAATTCATTCTTCACTTTTGCAAAGTTTACTTTCTTTCACAAGGGTGTGAAGAGAAAAGGGTGAGTGACTTGGTATAGTGTTTACCAATAGTGTAACTTGGTATAGTGTTTACCAAGGGTGTTACTTGGAATAGAGTTTTCCAAGGGGATTAGATATAAGTGAGTGTGTAAGGTACAACAAGATCTCGGGTGAGATAATTGTAATTGCAACTCATTATATTTAATAAAGGAATCTCATGCGCGTCAAGAGTACTGGACGTAGCCTTCGGTGGACAAGAAGGTGAACCAGTATAAAACACATGTGTACTCTCTTTCCCTTCTCTTTGTTATTTACTTATCCTTCCTTAGTCAATATTTTCTGCATATTATTTCTGCTGCACGTTAACTTTGATATTGCAGAAAAATTGGCCATACTTATTGCTACAACTAATTCATCCCCCCTCTCAGTTGCAATCTCAGTCTTACATTGAATGTCTTGCCCCAAGTGGTATTGTGTTGAATGTCTTGCCCTAGTGGTATTGACTTGAATGTCTTGTCTAAGTGGTATTGAATTGAATGTCTTGCCCAAGTGGTATTGAATTGAATTTCTTTCCCAAGTGGTAGTGAATTGAATGTCTTGCCCTATGTGGTATTGTGAAAGTATGTGTAAGTGGGAAATGACTATGTAACACGGGAATGAAGAAGAGGTTAACAAGGTTTGACATGGAAGAATGTGAAAGTAAGAATGGTCTTATGAGGTAGTAAGAGATAAAATGAAATGTAATGACTTTATGTTGGAATGCTTAAATTGTTTATCTAACTCTGTTTATAATGTGGATTATATCAAATGATATTTATTGAATTAAATCACTTACTCCTTGTATGTTTTGTGTGTTGCCATTTGATAATCCCATTGCAGGTAATTGAATAAATTAAGAACGCTTGATTTGGAGCTTTAGGAGCTGTTAAATCTGGAATTCCTTTATTTGCACCTTTTTGTATCATGATAGAATATTTGCGGATTTGAATATTTGTAACCATGATCATTATAATTTTTGGATATTTGTAACCTTGGGTATTATGATTTCGGATACCCATAATTATCCCTATGTTCTCATTATATGGGGGATATTAATATGAATTATGTTTTTCTACCTTATGGATGTGTGTATGAATACTGCATAATAAATTATCAGAAATTATTCAAGGTAACTAATGTAACGTACCTTGGGATACGAATCATAAGATATAAGGGAAATGTATGTTTGCATGAGTTAAAATAAGAAAAAATTTCATGGGTAGAATTTGGGTCCTTATAATATGTTATCAGAGCATAGTTAATCCTGCGGCCTATGGTATGCCTTACGTGCTTCTTTGTGATCTTTATGTGCTTGAACTACTTGGTTTGTACAAATTGCTATGTGATTATGTGACCCTTGTCTAGTTATGGTTTACTGACAAGTGAATGAGTACAAGTACACATGGCTTGTAGAGGAAGAGGAACAAGTCAGAATGTTCCAAATGATCTTTTGGCTCAGATCGTAGCTGCACTGCAACACGTGAACGAGAATTTGCAGAGTCTGAATCAAAACACAACGCCCAGTTCGAGTTCGCAACCCTTAGTCCCACCCGGACCAGCTGAATATCGAGGTCTGGATGAGTTCTGCAGGAGGAACCCTAGTCAGTTCCAAGGTGGCTTCGCTCCTAATGCTGCTATTGAATGGGTCCAAGGATTGGAAAGGATCTTTAGGGCCATGAGATGTTCTAATGCTCAGAAAGTGGCATATGCCACTTATATGCTAGTGAAAGAGGCTGAGAACTGGTGGGAAATGATCTGAAGACCGATGGAGACTAAGGGACAGATCATTACCTAGGAGTCCTTCAAGAGCAAATTCCTCCAGAAATACTTTCCTGTAGATTTGAAGAGGAAGAAGGATGTGAAATTCTTGCAGTTAGAGCAAGGGAGTTTGACCGTGGGGGAGTACGTGGCCTAGTTCGAGGAATTGGCCCGGTATTCTCCATATGCCGAACTTGAAGTGGACGGAAGGTCCAAATGTGTCAAGTTCGAGATGGGTCTAAAACCTGAATTGAATGTGATGTTTTGCCACCAAAAGATTTCTGACTTCCCTGCACTGGTGAACAAGTGTAGAATGTATGAGGATGATGTGCGAGTGAGGGACGATACAACTGGTAAAGTGAAACCTCCCCGGAATTATGGGCCTCGGCCCAACTTTGTGCAAGGAAGGGGTAAGGAGAAGATGGCTGAAGACTGACGACCTTATGGTCCACCTAGCAACCATCGCACTCATGGTTCTCAAAGGCCAGCCACACTACTGCTACTGGAGGATCAAACTCCTATCCTATGTGCAACAAATGTGGTCGGGGACACTATGGCAATAGTTGCCCGGGACTGGGAAATGGATGCTACCATTATGGAGTACAAGGACATGTCAATAGGTATTGTCCTAAGTAATGGCAGAGTGTGAATGTTGTGCAGGCTGAACGACCTCGATCCACCGGCAAAGTGTTTACCATGAGTGGTGTAGAGGCATCAGATGTTGATGATCTGATCCAAGGTAAATGTATGGTGGCAAGTATTCCTCTTTTAGTGTTATTTGATTCGGGAGTGACACACTCCTTTGTATCTGTTGAATGTGTAGACCGACTGAAATTGCAAACAGAGTCGTTGCCTTTCGACTTGGTCGTATCCACCCCAACTAGTGTGCCAGTGGTGGCATCAACGTTTGTGTCTCAATGTCCTGTGGTGGTAAATGGTAGAACATTTACCGTGGATTTAATCTTCTTACCGCTGTCCTAGTTAGATTTAATTTTGGGAATGGACTAGTTGTCATCAAATCATGTTATGCTTAATTGTGCTGATAAGATTGTCGTGTTTGGAGATCTATGTGAGATTTCTGACCATTTTATGTTGTTGGCATCACTGGAGGGTATTGAGAAACCCAATATTTATAGTATTCCGATAGTTCGTGAGTTCCCTGAGGTATTTCCTGGTGATATTCCGAAATTGCCCCTAGTCAGAGAAGTTGAATTCTCTATTGACTTGATACCTGGAACGGGACCCATCTCTATAGCTCCTTATAGGATGACACCGTTAGAACTGGCTGAGTTGAAAAAGCAAGTTGAGAACTTGTTGACCAAGAAATTTATTCGTCCTAGTGTCTCACCATGGGTGCACCAATTTTGAATAAGGTTACTATCAAGAACAAGTACCCATTGCCTAGAATTGATGACTTGATGGATCAATTGAGAGGAGCGGTTGTGTTTTCAAATAGTGACCTTTGGTCGGGTTATCACCAACTTCGAGTTAAGACGGAGGATATTCCTAAAACTGCTTTCAGGACGAGGTATGGGCATTTTGAATATTTGGTGATGCCTTTTGGTGTGACGAATGCTCTAGTAATCTTTACAGACTACATGAATCGGATTTTCCATCCGTATTTGGATTCATTCGTAGTGGTATTTATTGATGACATTCTGGTTTACTCCAAGAGCCGAGAGAAACATGCGGAGCACTTGAGAATTGTTCTAGATCTTCTCAGTAAGAATCGGTTGTACGAAAATTGTCAAAATGTGATTTCTGTTTGGAATCAAGGAACTTCCTTGGACATGTGATATCCCGGGAAGGAGTGGTAGTAGACCCGTCTAAGGTCGAGGCAGTGATGGAATGAGAGGTGCCCAAGTCAGTTACTGAGATCAGGAGTTTTCTAGGTTTGGCTGGTTATTACCGGAAGTTCATAGAGGGGTTCTCCAAGTTGGCATTACCCCTAACCAAACTTACCAGAAAAGGGGAACCGTATGTGTCGACGATCCGTTGTGAAGAAAATTTTCAAGAGTTGAAGCGGAGATTGACTACATCACCAATATAGGTTCTTCCTTATACTGACCGGGATTTCAGTGTTTATTGTGATGCTTCCAAGCAAGGTTTGGGTTGTGTTTTGATGCAGGAAGGGAAGGTTGTTGCCTATGCTTCTCGACAGTTGAGAACGCATGAGAAAAACTACCCTACACATGACTTGGAACTAGCCGCAGTGGTCTTTGCATTGAAAATCTGGAGACATCATCTTTATGGTGTAAGATTTAAGGTATACAGCGACCACAAGAGCTTGAAGTATCTATTTGATCAAAAGGAACTGAACATAAGACAGATGAGGTGGATGGAGTTACTTAAGGATTATGATTTTGGATTGCAATATCATCCCAAAAAAGCCAATGTGGTAGCCGATGCTTTAAGTTGGAAATCCTTACATATGTCGGCTTTAATGGTGCATGAAGGGAAATTAATTGAGGAGTTTAGGAATATGAAATTGGCAGTTCAAGTGAAACCCTATAGCAAGATTTTGGCAATGCTTAAAGTCACCAATGAATTGTTTGACCAGATCAGAATGATGCAGGTTGAGGATCATGAGTTGAAGGTCAAACGCGATTTGATGGCTAGTGGGAAGGAGACTGATTTTGAATCAGACTCTAGTGGAATGTTGCGATACAAGGGAAGGGTGTGTGTGCCTTATGATGCTGAATTGCAAAAGAGTATTTTGGAGGAGTCACAAAAGAGTAAAATGAGTTTTCACCCGGGGACAACGAAAATGTATCAAGATCTGAAAAAGCTGTTTTGGTGGTCTGGTTTAAAGAAGGATGTGGCTTTGTATGTTTCGAGTTGTCTAATCTGTCAGAAGGCGAAAATCGAACATCAAAGGCCGGCAGGAGAACTTCAATCTTTAGAAATTCCTTTGTGGAAGTGGGATAGCATTTCAATGGACTTTGTGTCGGGTTTTCCAAAGAGTCAGAAAGGCTATGATTCGATATGGGTAAGAGTGGATCGGTTGACTAAGTCTGACCACTTTTTACCAATGAACATGAGATATTCTTTGGAGCGATTGGCGGAACTGTATATCAAGAAGATTGTTCGGTTGCATGGGATACCGTCGAGCATTGTGTCGGATAAGTATCCCCGTTTCATTTCAAATTTTGGATTAGTGTGCAGTGCGCGTTGGGAACTAAGTTGAAACTGAGTTCGACTTATCATCCACAATCATTGGAGGATCTTTCGAGGGCTTGTGTTTTGGAACAACCTAGAAGTTGGGATAGCATGTTGCCTTTAATTGAGTTCACCTACAACAATAGTTTCCATGCTAGCATCGGGATGGCCCCTTAAGAAGATTCTTATAAGAGGAGGAGGATTGTGACACCCTAAATTTATATTTCCTAAGTTGGAGTATCAGTCCTAGAGAGTGAGGCATACTGCCAGATTCTTGGTTGAGCGAGAGGGCCTCGCCCAAGCGAGAGGGTCAGAGTTTCTCCAGGATTTTATCTTGAAGTCTCGCCTGAGCGAGAGAAGGCTCGCCTGGGCGAGAGTGGCTCACCAGGGGGAATGGAATACTGGGTTATACAAAAGGATTCTCGCCTGTGCGAGATTTGGCTCGCCTGGGCGAGGAAGAGTTGTAGACAGTGAAGGATCCTCGCTTGAGCGAGCATCCCTCGCTTGAGCGAGAGTGTCAGATCTGAGTTTTTAAAATGGGCGAGATTAAACTTTAAAATGGAAACCCTCAAACACTTTAAGGGTTAGAACTTGAGAGAGAAGAGAGAAGGAGGTGATTTTGAGGGCAAGGACTCGTGGGAATCATCTAGAAGCTTGAGAAGAGGTAAATCCCTTGATTCTAACTCATCTTCTCCCTTTCAAACTCGTTTTGGGTGTATGGGATCTCTTCTAAAAAATGTGAAAAACCATGGAAACTCTTCCTTTGGAGTTGTGGTTCGTTTTATTTCATTTCTCTCTTATAAACTCTTGATTTAGAGTTGGTATCTAAAGAATGGAAAGGGTTTGTGGGTTGATTCATGAAAACCCCAAAATCCGAAAATGAGAATATGAGAAAATGGGGAAATGGGTGAAATGTTAGATGTAGAAGATGAGTATATGCTCTAATGTTGAAATAAAAGATGGATGTGCATGTTTTAGATGTTTGGAAACTCTTAATGAAAGTAGTTTTAGAAACATTTAAAATATGTGAATCTCTTGTATGGTTAAAGATGAAATATTAGTTGTTTATGTGTTATTTTGAATAAATGATTAACATTGTTGTATGTGGTGCGAATGAGGAAAGATCCTAAGGTTGGAGGCGGTGTCGGAGGAACTTGCAAAGTTACCAAGGACAAAACCCAACGCTCACCAAGGTAAGGATAAATATTTTATTTCGAGATATGCATTATAAGATATGCGGTTATATGTGGTTGACTCGAAAAGAATAAGATGTGGGATGTATCAAAGAAATTGATTGTCTTGCCCAAGTGGTATTGAGTTGAATGTCTTGCCCAAGTGGTATTGAATTGAATGTCTTGCCCAAGTGGTATTGAGTTGAATGTCTTGCCCCAAGTGGTATTTAGTTGAATGTCTTGCCCCAAGTGGTATTGAGTTTAATGTCTTGCCCTAAGTGGTATTGAATTGAATGTCTTGCCCAAGTGGTATTGAATTGAATGTCTTGCCCTAGTGGTATTGAATTGAATGACTTTACCAAGTGGTATTTAATTGAATGTCTTGCCCAAGTGGTATTGAATTGAATGTCTTGCCCAATTGGTAATGAATTCAATGTCTTGCCCTATGTGTAATTGTGGAAGTATGTGTAAGTTGAAAATGGCTATGTAACACGGGAATGAAGAAGAGGTTAAGAAGGTTTGACCTGGAAGAATGCGAAAGTAAGAATGTTCTTATGAGGTAGTAAGAGATAAAATGAAATGTAATGACTTTATGTTAGAATGTTTAAATTGTTTATCTAACTGTATTTATAATGTGGATTTTATCAAATGATATTTATTGAATTAAATGACTTACTCCTTGTATGTTTTGTGTGTTGCCATTTGATAATCCCATTGCAGGTAATTGAATAAATTAAGGACACTTGATTTGGAGCTTTAGGAGCTGTTAAATCTTGAATTCCTTTATTTGCACCTTTCTGTATCATTACAGAATATTTGCGGATTTGAATATTTGTAACCATGATCATTATAATTTTTGGATATTTGTAACCTTGGGTATTATGATATCGGATACCCATAACTATCCCAATGTTCTCATTTAATGGGGGATATTAATATGAATTATGTTTTTCTGCCTTATGGGTGTGTGTATGAATACTGCATGATAAATTATCTGAAATTAATCAAGGTAACTAATGTAACGTACCTTGGGTTACCAATCATAAGATATAAGGGAAATGTATGTCTGCATGAGTTAAAATAAGAAAAAATTTCAAGGGTAGAATTTGGGTCCTTATAGTTTACGTAAGACAGCGAAATATTAAGCTGCAACAGTGCTGTATAGATTTCATTATTACTACAACGTTGTATAGATTTCCTCTTAGAATGTGTTGTTCATTAAATGCAACAACCACTGTTTTTGCAGGGCTCACATTACCAGCGCCTTATTACAATAGCGGCTTATAGATTTCCTCTTAGAATGCACTGTTGATTATTCTCACTATCCAGTATCCACAGCACACACTCAACCAGCAGACTCTCAACAAACGTACTATAACAACAATGAAACAAACTCAACTATGAAACGAACTTACAATGCATTGTGATGTATCCAATATATGAACAATGAACAATCTTTTCCCATATTTGTTTAATGACCCCAAAGTATGACATGTTTGCATATATTGGGTTTCTATCTTTGGCACTTGACATATGTAGAGTTCGAGCAACAACATTCACAACATTATTTTGCATTTTGCTTTGATTATCTTATTTTTCAGTATAAAATGTGAACCCATTAATTAGTTAACAACTGTAGGATATGACATGAATACTTGGACCATTAGCTAACCATTTCAATCTTTCGGAAACAGAATCCACATTTGTAACGACCCAAATTCTACCATTGAAGATTTTTCATTTATTTTAATCCTTTCTTACATACAGTCGTCACCTTCATTAAAAACTCTCAAGTATCTCTCTTTGAAAATACTCTTTACCCTATTATATTATCATACAAATTTATGTTGCGGAAAAACATAATTCATTCAGATAGCCTTTATCACATACGTCCAATTATGGGTTTTCCAGATTTATAACGTCCATAACTACATGTCACCATATTATCCTAATCAGATTACATTTATCCCAAAATACTATCAAATCAACTACAATATCAAATAGAAATAAAGACAATCGAGTAAATAAACACAAAAGCTTCCTAATTGAGCTTCATCCTCAAAATCCTTCATTTACCTACAATGGGATTATCATAAACAACACACAAAACAAAAGGGAGTAAGTCATTAGTTCAAAACTAACATCAAACGATAATCCACATTTCAAATACAATTAAGCATTGATATAAATCATAACCACAAATAAATAAATGTAAACGTTCATATACTCTTTCTTTCATTTCCACGTTATTCATATTCGTCCTATAGTATATATATATATATCCCATAATATATATTCTATAGCACGCCTACTACGTTCCTTCGAAACCTCATACTTCTCATCATTCATATCCACCCTATAGAGTATATATCCCATACAATATACTCTATAGAATGCATACGACTTTCATTGTGGCATTCTCAGTTCTCATCCTTCATATTCACCTTATAGAATATATATCCCATACTATATATCCTATAACATGCATATGACTTTCATTGTTCACATCTTCCACTTTATCATCCATATTCACCCTATAGAATATATATCTCATACTATATATCCTATAGCATGCATATTCGTTTATCTCAAATCTTTTTGTCTCATTGCTTATTCTCGCCATCAGGCTTACTCTTTACCACCTCCGGTTCTACCACATCGGGTATGTAATTTCTCAATGATCCACTACCACTTCGGGTAGGCAATTTCCCTTAATGATCCACTACCACTTCGGGTAGGCAATTTCCCTTAATGATCCACTACCACTTCGGGTAGGTCATATACAATACCACATAGGGCAAGTCATACACAATACCACATAGGGCAAGTCATACACAATACCACATAGGGCAAGTCATACACAATACCACATAGGGCAAGTCATACGCAATACCACATAGGGCAAGTCATACATAATACCACATAGGGCAAGTCATACGCAATACCACATAGGGCAAGTCATACACAATACCACATAGGGCAAGTCATACGCAATACCACATAGGGCAAGTCATACGCAATACCACATAGGGCAAGTCATACACAATACCACATAGGGCAAGTCATACACAATACCACATAGGGCAAGTCATACACAATACCACATAGGGCAAGTCATACGCAATACCACATAGGGCAAGTCATACACAATACCACATAGGGCAAGTCATACACAATACCACATAGGGCAAGTCATACACAATACCACATAGGGCAAGTCATACGCAATACCACATAGGGCAAGTCATACGCAATACCACATAGGGCAAGTCATACACAATACCACATAGGGCAAGTCATACGCAATACCACATAGGGCAAGTCATACACAATACCACATAGGGCAAGTCATACACAATACCACATAGGGCAAGTCATACGCAATACCACATAGGGCAAGTCATACACAATACCACATAGGGCAAGTCATACACAATACCACATAGGGCAAGTCATACGCAATACCACATAGGGCAAGTCATATACAATACCACATAGGGCAAGTCATACACAATACTTCACTACCATTCCCGGTAGGATAACAATAACTGTCCACTACCACTCCGGGTAGGACACCATAACAGTCCGCTACCACTCCGGGTAGGACACAATAAACAGTTCACTACCACTCCGGGTAGGACACGATAAATAGTTCACTACCACTTCGGGTAGGACACAATGATAAACCACTACCTCCTCGGGTAGGGTAACAACCATAAACTTACCAACACGTTACCTCTTTCACATACCTCATTCACATAAGTGAGTATGAATTAGAGCCACTTATCCCTTACCTTGGTGAGCGTTGGGGATCGGTTCCGAGTAACTTTAAAAGTCTCCTCCGCGATTTCCTCCAACCTTAGGATCTTTCCTCATTTCCACCAATAACAACAATGTTAGTCATTTATTCCAAATATCACATAAACAACTTACTTTGCATCATTTAATCATACAAAATATTCATCATCAATATTCAACCATCTAAAACATGCATAACATCTCATATTTCAATATTTCCAAAACTATTTCAATACAAGTTTCTAAATATCAAAGCATACATGTTCATCTCATATAACAACATCAAAGCACTACTCATTATCCACATCTAATATTTCATCTCTTTCTCTTTATACTCATATTCTCATTTTGGGGGGTTTTTCATGAATAACCCATAAAACTTTCCATTCATCAAATAACAACTCTAAACCAAGAGTTTACAAGATAAAAACAACATAAAACGAACCATAACTCTAAAGGATGAGTTTCCATGGTTTCTCATGTTTTGAAAATAAATCCAACATACCCAAAACAAGTTAGAGAGGAAGAAGAAGAGTTAGTAACAAGAGGTTTACCTCTTCTCAAGCTCCAAGATGAGTCCTAAGGCTCCTTGCTCTTGAAAAGCTCTCATTTCTCTCTTCTCTTCGAAGTTCTAACCCAAAAATGTGTTTGGGTTTCTGTTTTAAAGAGGTGTCGTCGGGTTGTAATCGATTACCAACATGGTGTAATCGATTACCAGGAGTGTGTAATCGATTACCAGCAATGTGTAATCGATTACCAGAAATGTGTAATCGATTACCAGCAATGTGTAATCGATTACCAGAAATGTGTAATCGATTACCAGCAATGTGTAATCGATTACCAGAAATGTGTAATCGATTACACTGTGTCAGATGCACATATATGATGCTTTTAATACGATGTAATCGATTACCAGAAGAGTGTAATCGATTACCAGCAGAGTGTAATCGATTACCAGCAGAGTGTAATCGATTACACTGTGTCAACAGCCCAAAATTGTCATTTCTCGCCCACGCGAGAATCCTCGTCCAGGATTTCAGCCTCCCAGCTGATCCTTTTTCGCTCGGGCGAGAATCTCTCGATCAAGCGAGGCTTCCAGGACTGATACTATATTTTTAAAGATTAAAATTTGGGGTGTTACAATCCTCCCCCTCTTATAAGAATTTTCATCCCCGAAAATTAAACATACCTCGGAAAATAAAATCATCACCTAGACCTTAGGCACAAGAATATTCAAACAAAATCACAATTCGATTCTCTAATCCATTAAGATTACTTAATCAGTCACTAAGGGCATATACCACTAAATCACGATATCACCAAACCAATTCATGAACTAACTACTCAATGTCCAAATGTTAAGATCTCAGCCTTTAATAACTCGAGTGCCATGGGAACTAATCCATAATTCAGACTAAAGATTTTTCTTATATCCATCAAGAACCATAGATCTCTAACACCTATCCATCTATCAATCCTAACATACGTTAAGAATCCCGATAACACTCTCGAACTTCAGCGAATGGGGAACTCCTGATCCCATATCTATCTAAATGCATCTTTTAACATCCATCATACACTAGCTAGTCTCATCTCCACTCGAGACTCTAGCACAATTTCATTTTACTAGATCCACAAAATACTTACACAATAGAATTCTTAGTGTCTCATCCATTGTACACAATCAAACTATCCAGTAATTGTCTAATTACATAAAATATTTCTACCATCAAATCTTATCGTCTAAAGAAATTACCGATTTCTAGCCTCCATTGAAACCATAAAACCATTGATTCACACCAAAACTAGGTATTTTGTTACCAATCGGCAAGCACAAGTCGACCAACACTCAAACCTACAACTTGCGTTTGGTTTGGTTACCCCAATTCCGTTAGTAAATATAAACTTATTAACCCACTCGCATTATGTCCAGAAATACATGGGCGTCTTATATCACTAAACTTTTAACAACCTCATACTTATTCCGATATGGTTGCTAAAATTTCGGAATTCTCCAACATGATACTAAATCATTACTTAAGCACAAGCTAAGTTTTCCCAAAAATGATTTTCGAAAGCGGTTTGAATCCACGACTCATGGCAACCACGTCGTGAAACAAGGTTCGCACGCTCATTTCGACACAACCCAAAACTTCTTCTCTCCTATGGTTACACCATACCCATACACCGCAATTACTGACGTTCACGAAACAACAACAACTTTTGCCGGTACACATTCAACGCAGACAATTTCGGATCACCACCACTATTTCATGCGTTGCCAATGTCCTACCGCAAAAGAACCGGTCATTCGAGACCAAAAGTTTCACGTCTATTCCATTGCATTCATCACATTGGCGGGGTAAGTAACTTAACTAGCCTCTTTTCTCGACTATCATTATAAGTCTTACCCTTTTGCACCCATATACATATCAATGCAACTAGATCTTAATTCTTCACCTCAACAAGTACACACAGTTAAACATAACACAATTTGCTGATCGCTAGTCCATTTCTAGGATTAAATCCAAATGGGACATCATCGCGCATATCAACACTACAGTAAATGTTCTACCATTTACCCCAACCGCACACTGAGACACTCCCGATCCAAAATAAGTTTTTTTTTTTTTTTTTTTTTTTTGAGGTTCAACATCCCCGCACATAGCTTGGTGTTCAATACCAATATACATTTGTTACGGCGGGTACTCATCTTTAACAAAAAAAAAAATTTCATATTCCAGAAGCTTCATACACAAGAATAAAAAATAACTTTTTCATACTTAATCGATTTTGGGGTACCAACCATAGGTCACCTCAAAATGATAATACATCTGATTAGTCAACATCCATGTAAACACATTAGTCGCAAGGACCTTTAGGTAATTTATCCAACCTCTATTTCATTTTCGAAATATGAGTTTCACCTCTTAGCGTGCGCATACACACTAAGGCCAACAAAGGGAATTAACCTTTAACAACTCATAAGAGAAAACAAGTATCCCCGACTTAAACATTTTTCTTGTCAGTATACTTATTATAAAAGTCAATCATTCATAGACGAAAGTCCACTTTCCAAGACAAAATAAATAGTTCTTTCAAATCTTAACATCTCGAAATACTAACGAGTTTTTAAATACCCTCTTGTGACATTTACTGAATGAATACCGATCCCTTCTTCGAAGGAGGGTCCTGACTCTCTTAGCCGACACTGGCACCAAACCACTAGCTTGGTCAGAGATCTCGCACAGATCCCTAACCGCCACAACCTTGTCAGCCCTATTCAATCACAACATGATTTGCTGACAATTAGTCCATCCCCAAAATTATATCTAACTGGGATAACGACAAGCAGACTGAATCTACGGTAAATATCACACCATTTACCACAATCGGACACTAGAACATAAACGTCAACACCACCACCAGCACAAAGATTGGGGTCGACGCGACCAAGTCGGAAGTAATGACTCAATTTACAATTTCAGCCGATTTTCACATTTATCATATATAAGTGAGTGTGTCGCTCTCGAATCAACAACACTAAACAAGGAATACCTGTCACCATGCGTTTACCTCTCGCTGGATCATCAACACCCGATGTCCCTGCGCCACTTGGGGTAACCATCCGACCGTGGTCCCTTGCCTCCCCAGCATGCATGACATTAGGTCTCCGATCCAGCTTGGGACAGAGAGTCTGGACCTGGAGCCACGCTCCGATTCAAATTTCGTAAGTTTTCATTCATGCCCTGAAGCACCTCTAACATCTGTGCCAAGAGATCATCGGAAGTATTCTGGCTCGTTTCTCTTCCTCTTTCAGCCATGCATACCTGCATTCACGTACTTGTCAGTAGACTAATTTTATAACCAGACAAGCATCACATAAACACACAACCATCAATGCTAACCAAGCAGTTCAAGCACATAAAGATCACAAAGAAGCATGTAAGGCCATATCCTAGGCCGCAGGATTAACTATGCTCTGATACCATATTGTAACGACCCAAATTCTACCCTTGAAGATTTTTCATTTATTTTAATCCTTTCTTACATACAGTCGTCACCTTCATTAAAAACTCTCAAGTATCTCTCTTTGAAAATACTCTTTACCCTATTATATTATCATACAAATTTATGTTGCGGAAAAACATAATTCATTCAGATAGCCTTTATCACATACGTCCAATTATGGGTTTTCCAGATTTATAACGTCCATAACTACATGTCACCATATTATCCTAATCAGATTACATTTATCCCAAAATACTATCAAATCAACTACAATATCAAATAGAAATAAAGACAATCGAGTAAATAAACACAAAAGCTTCCTAATTGAGCTTCATCCTCAAAATCCTTCATTTACCTACAATGGGATTATCATAAACAACACACAAAACAAAAGGGAGTAAGTCATTAGTTCAAAACTAACATCAAACGATAATCCACATTTCAAATACAATTAAGCATTGATATAAATCATAACCACAAATAAATAAATGTAAACGTTCATATACTCTTTCTTTCATTTCCACGTTATTCATATTCGTCCTATAGTATATATATATATATCCCATAATATATATTCTAAAGCACCCCTACTACGTTCCTTCGAAACCTCATACTTCTCATCATTCATATCCACCCTATAGAGTATATATCCCATACAATATACTCTATAGAATGCATATGACTTTCATTGTGACATTCTCAGTTCTCATCCTTCATATTCACCTTATAGAATATATATCCCATACTATATATCCTATAACATGCATATGACTTTCATTGTTCACATCTTCCACTTTATCATCCATATTCACCCTATAGAATATATATCTCATACTATATATCCTATAGCATGCATATTCGTTTATCTCAAATCTTTTTGTCTCATTGCTTATTCTCGCCATCAGGCTTACTCTTTACCACCTCCGGTTCTACCACATCGGGTATGTAATTTCTCAATGATCCACTACCACTTCGGGTAGGCAATTTCCCTTAATGATCCACTACCACTTCGGGTAGGCAATTTCCCTTAATGATCCACTACCACTTCGGGTAGGTCATATACAATACCACATAGGGCAAGTCATACACAATACCACATAGGGCAAGTCATACACAATACCACATAGGGCAAGTCATACACAATACCACATAGGGCAAGTCATACGCAATACCACATAGGGCAAGTCATACACAATACCACATAGGGCAAGTCATACCCAATACCACATAGGGCAAGTCATACACAATACCACATAGGGCAAGTCATACGCAATACCACATAGGGCAAGTCATACGCAATACCACATAGGGCAAGTCATACACAATACCACAAAGGGCAAGTCATACACAATACCACATAGGGCAAGTCATACACAATACCACATAGGGCAAGTCATACGCAATACCACATAGGGCAAGTCATACACAATACCACATAGGGCAAGTCATACACAATACCACATAGGGCAAGTCATACACAATACCACATAGGGCAAGTCATACGCAATACCACATAGGGCAAGTCATACCCAATACCACATAGGGCAAGTCATACGCAATACCACATAGGGCAAGTCATACACAATACCACATAGGGCAAGTCATACACAATACCACATAGGGCAAGTCATACGCAATACCACATAGGGAAAGTCATACGCAATACCACATAGGGCAAGTCATACACAATACCACATAGGGCAAGTCATACGCAATACCACATAGGGCAAGTCATATACAATACCACATAGGGCAAGTCATACACAATACTTCACTACCATTCCCGGTAGGATAACAATAACTGTCCACTACCACTCCGGGTAGGACACCATAACAGTCCGCTACCACTCCGGTTAGGACACAATAAACAGTTCACTACCACTTCGGGTAGGACACGATAAATAGTTCACTACCACTCCAGGTAGGACACAATGATAAACCACTACCTCCTCGGGTAGGGTAACAACCATAAACTTACCAATACGTTACCTCTTTCACATACCTCATTCACATAAGTGAGTATGAATTAGAGCCACTTATCCCTTACCTTGGTGAGCGTTGGGGATCGGTTCCGAGTAACTTTAAAAGTCTCCTCCGCGATTTCCTCCAACCTTAGGATCTTTCCTCATTTCCACCAATAACAACAATGTTAGTCATTTATTCCAAATATCACATAAACAACTTACTTTGCATCATTTAATCATACAAAATATTCATCATCAATATTCAACCATCTAAAACATGCATAACATCTCATATTTCAATATTTCCAAAACTATTTCAATACAAGTTTCTAAATATCAAAGCATACATGTTCATCTCATATAACAACATCAAAGCACTACTCATTATCCACATCTAACATTTCATCTCTTTCTCTTTATACTCGTATTCTCATTTTGGGGGGTTTTTGGGGGTTTTTCATGAATAACCCATAAAACTTTCCATTCATCAAATAACAACTCTAAACCAAGAGTTTACAAGATAAAAACAACATAAAACGAACCATAACTCTAAAGGATGAGTTTCCATGGTTTCTCATGTTTTGAAAATAAATCCAACATACCCAAAACAAGTTAGAGAGGAAGAAGAAGAGTTAGTAACAAGAGGTTTACCTCTTCTCAAGCTCCAAGATGAGTCCTAAGGCTCCTTGCTCTTGAAAAGCTCTCATTTCTCTCTTCTCTTCGAAGTTCTAACCCAAAAATGTGTTTGGGTTTCTGTTTTAAAGAGGTGTCGTCGGGTTGTAATCGATAACCAACATGGTGTAATCGATTACAACGTGAAAAATGCGCATATCTGATGCTTTTAATACGATGTAATCGATTACCAGGAGTGTGTAATCGATTACCAGCAATGTGTAATCGATTACCAGAAATGTGTAATCGATTACCAGCAATGTGTAATCGATTACCAGAAATGTGTAATCGATTACCAGCAATGTGTAATCGATTACCAAAAATATGTAATCGATTACACTGTGTCAGATGCACATATATGATGCTTTTAATACGATGTAATCGATTACCAGAAGAGTGTAATCGATTACCAGTAGAGTGTAATCGATTACCAGCAGAGTGTAATCGATTACACTGTGTCAACAGCCCAAAATTGCCATTTCTCGCCCACGCGAGAATCCTCGTCCAGGATTTCACCCTCCCAGCTGATCCTTTTTCGCTCGGGCGAGAATCTCTCGATCAAGCGAGGCTTCCAGGACTGATACTATATTTTTAAAGATTAAAATTTGGGGTGTTACAACATTAATATTCTACTCTTTATCAATGTGATGTTTTAGCCACTTTATGAAACACCGATTATGATCTTTGGAAATCTAATTTTCATTCTTCCTTGGGTTAGACTTCTTAAGCATTTGCATGTGTCTTTCAACATATGGCTCAACCTCATCGGCATTATGTAAAACATACAAGTGTGCTTGCTCCATTTCGCTTCTTGATATACTCAAAATTTCTTTCCGAGTAATGCCTTCACCAGATGTTCCTTTTTCATACCGAGGCTTTGGAATGCCTATAAAATTACCATCTTCAAGGTATCCGGTGCAAAAATAAAGAAATTCTTCAACAATATATCGCTTAGTAATACAACCCTCTGGTCTTGATTGATTCTTCACATAACCTTTTAATATCTTCATATAACGTTAAAAAGGGTACATCCATCTCATGTAGGAAGGACCACATAGTTGTATCTCTCGAACAAGAGGAATGCTAAGATGGACCATTATGTTAAAAAAAGGTGAGAAATACATCTCAAGCTCACACAATGTCAAAATAATTTGTCTTTGCAATGCAAGTAATTTCACAGGTTCAATCACTTTGCTACAAATTGCCTAGAAGAATAAGCATAACTTAGTTATGGTTTTTCGCAATTTTTAGGTAGAATAGACCTTATGCAAATAGGTAAGAAATCCTCCATGAGTACATGAAAATCATGAGACTTAAGACCTATTAACTTGAGGTATTTCATTGATACGAGATTTCGAATGTTGGAAGAGTACCCCTCTGGAACTTTGACACCATCAATAAATTTAAAAATTCTAATTTTTCCTTCTTTGACAAAATAAAAGTTGTCTGAGGTAGAAATGTACGTTTTCCGTTCATTATTGGCCCCAATTCCTTTCTTATTCCCATAATGACCATGTCCAATCTTGCATTCAAGCCATCTTTGGACTTACTAGTGATATTGAGTAAAGTACCAAGGAGACTTTCAAATACTTTTTTTTCAATATGCATAACATCGACCTTTTCTTCCACCCACCAATTGTGACCATTTTTCAGCAAAAGGTTTACCAAAGTTATTATTCATACCCATTAGCTTTTGAAATAATTGGTCACCCGTCAATGGCAAAGGAGCACGACTTTCTTCATTATTCCCATCGACTTTCTTCTATGGTGATCAAGGTAAACATTCTTCTTATAGTGTGACAACCTCATTGAATGAGTATTTTCTTCACATACAGGACATGCAAGATTCCCTTTTTGTAGTATATCCTGAAAGATTACCATAAGGTGGGAAATCATTGATTGTGTCGAACAACAAAGCCTTCAAGTTGAACCTTTCTTCCTTATATGCATCATATACATCTATATCGATCTCTCACATTTGCTTCGAGTCTTCAATTAATGGAGCCAAATATATATCTATGTCATTACCTGGTTGCTTAGGTTTAGAAATTAACATAGATAACATCACATATCTACGTTTCATGCATAGGGAAGGAGAGAGGTTGTATATCACCAACATCATTGTCCATGTACTATGGGAGCTACTTTGAACACTATGTGGGTTAATTCCATCAGTTGACAATGCAAGGTGTGACACCTGAGATTTTTAAAATCATTAAAATTATAGTATCAGTCCTGGGAGTTTCGCTTGAGCGAGAATGTGTCGCCTGGGCGAGAGAGGCTCACCTGGGAGGGTGAAATCCTGGGCTATACTGAAGGATTCTCGCCTGAGCGAGAGTTGTCTCGCCTGAGCGAGAGTTGTCTCTCCTGAGCGAGAGTTGTCTCTCCTGAGCGAGAGTTGTCTCGCCTAAGCGAGAGTTGTCTCGCCTGGGCGAGAAATGGCATTTTGGAACTGTCGAGGCTGTGAGATTCTCGCTTCAGCGAGAATCCCTCGCTTGAGCGAGAGGGTCAAATCTGAGTTTTTAAAATGGGCGGGATTTTCTCGCTTGAGCGAGAATAGGATCGCTTGAGTGAGAATAGGATCGCTTGAGCGAGAACTCGACGCTGTTGCATTTATTAGGGATCCCCAAACACATTTTTGGGGATAACCTAGAGAGAAGTGAAGGAAGAGAGACTTTTCAAGAGCAAGGAGTCATGGAAATCATCTAAGAGCTTGAGAAGAGGTAAAACTCTTGATTCTAACTCTCTTCTTCCCTTTGAAACTTGTTTTGGGTATGGTGGATCTCTTCTCAAAATATGAGAAACCATGGAAACTCATCCTTCTGAGTTATGGTTTGTTTTATGTTGTTTTTCTCTTGTAAACTCTTGGTTTAGAGTTGGTATTTCAGGAATGGAAAGGATTTGGGGGTTGATTTATGAAAACCCTAAACCCCCAAAATGAGAATATGAGTAAAAGGGAAAATGGGTGAAATGTTAGATGTAGAAGATGGGTATAAGTTCTAATGTGAAATATGTATGAATATCTTGTATGGTTAAAGATGAAATAGGAGTTGTTTATGTGTTATTTTGAATAAAAGACTAACACGGTTGTTATGTGGTGGGAATGAGGAAAGATCCTAAGGTTGGAGGCGGTGTCGGTGGAACTTGCAAAGTCACCAAGAACCAAACCCAACACTCACCAAGGTAAGGGATAAGTGTCTCCATTATTTATGAGATGATGTGAATATGGTATTGAGTATGAGTTATTGTGTTAGTAAGAATTGTGATGTGGACCACCTTTAAGGTGTGGGCCTACCCGAAGTGGTAGTGGATTATTGTTATGATGTGTGCCTACCCGAAGTGGTAGTGGATTATGTGGAGAAGATCTTGCTCCTGACCTTGGCACGGTTTTGATAAAGACACCAATATCACAAAAAGAAGAAAGGAAGAAGACCGAAAAAAAGACTATCGAAGATAAAACTTCAAGATTTAGAGTCTAAGTCTTTAGGTACTTCTATCCTTACAACTCCTTTATTTACTTAGTTAATAATGCATCCATACTTGAGTAACAAGTTACATAAGTGAGAAAAGAGTTTTCAAATCTCTAACAGCTATGAGTAATCCATTACAGGCTTTGGAGTAACAGATTACCATTTGTAGAAAACAACGTAATTGATTACTCAAAGTAGTGTAATCGATTACACTAAGGCAAATTCACAAAGCTGTCAAACAGTGTTGTTGAGTAATCGATTACTCAAATCCAGTAATCGATTACACTGTGTGAATTTTCAAAAAGTTGTTAACAGGATTGTTCGGTAATCGATTACCCCTTTGCAGTAATCAATTACTGAGAGGTGTTGCGTCAGTTTTTTAGATTTCAAGTGAAGAGGTTTCACTCCAAACTGATTGCTTTTCATTCCAAACGAAAGCTACTCATTCTTAAGGGTATTGTGGTTGATTGGAAGCCTATATAAAGGCATTAAAACACTCTCACAACATACAACAATATACAACAACTCATATTACAAACTTTTACTTGAAACTCTCAAAAGCACTCACACTTTCTGATTTTACTTACACTTTTCAAGCAACCTACTCTTAAACTTTCAAAGTTATTTTGAAGTTGCTTCTAAGTGTTAAAGAGCATTATTATCTTAAGTATACGAGTTGTTATAGGATTGCAAGTTCTAGAAATTGTCATATACACTTGTAAGGCAATCCAAGCCAAATCGTACATTCTTCACTTTTGCAAAGTTTACTTTCTTTCACAAGGGTGTGAAGAGAAAGGGTGAGTGACTTGGTATAGTGTTTACCAAGGGTGTAACTTGGTATAGTGTTTACCAAGGGTTTGACTTGGAATAGAGTTTTCCAAGGGGATTATATATAAGTTAGTGTGTAAGGTACAAGGAGATCTCGGGGTGAGATATTTGTAATTGTAACTCATTATATTTAATAAAGGAATCTCTTGCACGTCAAGAATACTGGACGTAGCCTTCAGTGGACAAGAAGGTGAACTAGTATAAAACACCTGCGTACTCGTTTTCCCTTCTCTTTATTATTTATTTATCCTTCCTAAGTCAATATTTTTCTACATATTATTTCCGCTGCACGTTAACTTTGATATTGCTGAAAAATTGGCCACACTTATTGCAACAATTAATTCACTCCCCCCCCCCCCCCCTCTTAGTTGCAATCTCAGTCTTACAGATTATTGTTATGATGTGTGCCTACCCGAAGTGGTAGTGGATTATTGTTATGATGGGTGCCTACCCGAAGTGGTAGTGAATTATAGTTATGATGTTGGCCTACCCGAAGTGGTAGTGGATTACCGTGTGTTGTGCCTACCCGAAGTGGTAGTGGATTATTGTATGTTGTGCCTACTCGAAGTGGTAGTGGATTATCGCGAGTCGTGGACCTACCCGAAGTGGTAGTGGATTATCTAAATGTGATGCTAAGTGTAAATGATGAATGGTATATGCATGCTAAAGAATATATATTATGGGATATATATACTATAGGGTGAATATGGAATAAAGGAAAATAGATGAAAAGAGATACTAAGGTTTAAATTCATGAAGTTAAGTAATGTATTACATTTCAATGCTTATGTATATTTTAAAATGTGGATTTTCATATGCGGTTATTATTGGATTAACGACTTACTCCCTGGTGTTTCGTGTGTTGCTATGATAATCCCACTGTAGGTAAACATATGAATTGAGGATGTTGGATTGGAGACTTAGGAGTTTTAAATCCGGATTTCCTTCTTTTGTGTTTTGTATCATGACTGACTAAGTGTCATTTTTGGGATAATTGTAATTCTGATCATTGTAACACTGGATATGTGTAGCTATGGGTATTTGGAAAACCCATAGCTAGTTGTATGCGGTAGTTACTGGGAGGTATTAATATGAATTATGTTTTCTGCAGTTAAGGGTAATTCTAGTATGAAACTGATTTAGCATGATTTAAAGTTATGAATTAATTAAAGAAATTGATAATTTAATAGGTTATAATGAATGTATGCATGATGTAATATGGGAATTAAGCTTAAGGGTTTAAAATAAAAGAAAAAATTTCAAGGGTAGAATTTGGGTCCTTACACAAGGCGTAGATTTCTTGATTCTTGAACAAAACTAGGGTAGTCATGATCAATTTCTCTCCATTGAGGAGAATCTGCAGGATGTCGAAGCTTGTCATCTTTAATCCTTTCATCGGCATGTCATGTCAAATTCTTTGCATCTTTAGCATTCCTGAACATACGCTTAAACCTTGATTTGATAGGAAAATACCATACAAACTTATTGGCAATAATTGAGTCTTACTTCTTATAACGTGGTGCATTACATTTAGGACAATACTTAAACGAAACATACTCATTAAGAAATAAGATGCAGTCATTTTCACAAGCATGTATCCTATTGTACTCCATGCTAATGGAGCATAGCATTTGTTTAGCTTCATAGGTTCGAGAAGGAAGCACGTTATCCTCGGGCAATATTTCCTTCAGAAGTGGCAGTAGGTCTGTGAAACTCTTATCAGTCCATCCATTAAGAGATTTCAACTGTACAACATTGACACAGCTGCCAATCTTGTGAATTTAGTACAACCATCATATAATGGTTTCTCAGCATCCCTTATCAACTACTGAAACATCTCAGGACGATCCTGAAGATCCTCTTCGACAACGTTTGCCATTTCATTGAAACAATCTCCTTCATATGCATCAGTGTTGTTTTCTTTCATATGCATCTCATCAAGGCTTTTCTCACCATGCCTTGTCCAACATGTTTAACTCTGAACGATACCATGACAGAATAAATGAACTTTTAACTCAACCACAGTAATTCGGTTGGAGTAACAACATTTCAAATAAGGACATACAATTCGATCAGAGTGTTCAACATTCTCATATGCAAACTTAACAAATGATTTCACTCCATCCTCATACTCCTTCGTCAATCGATTAACAATCATCCATTTTCGATCAATTCTTTCATCCATTTTCTAGAAAGAAATTGTCATAAAATATTGAGTAAATAATTGAAATTTATATTCAGGATCATAAATCCCTAAATGATTAAGTCACCGCTCACCTTATAAGATAACTCTAGTAAAACAAGCTAAGTGAGGAACCCTAACTAAATACAATCTAAATGAAATTTGATTTTGCGGAAACATAAATCTCTAAAACATTAATTTAATTTCAAATAGCAAGCAAATACATTATTAGGAAAAATCCTAACTCATGTAATACAAGCTAAATGAGGAACCCTAACTAAATACAATCTAAATGAATTCGGGCATATAATAACTCATGTTATAAAGATGAAATCTAACTCAATATAAGCAAATATTTACTTGATGTTGAATTGAAAACTCACTTTCGATGTTGAATGAGAGAAAGAAATTTTGATGTTGAATGTGTGAATGATTTTGGGTTGAATGATTTTGATGTTGAATGCGTGAATGATTTTGGGTTGAATGATTTTGATGTTGAATGCGTGAATGATTTTGATGTTGAATGTGTGAATGATTTTGAGGTTTTCAGTTTCACTAGCTGCTGCTGATAAAAAGAGTTAGTGTAAAAGAGGTTTCGAATGTGGGATAGTTTTAAATTTTATTTTGATAAGCCATTTCAACAGCGAAATCTTTAGGCTGCGCTGTTGAAGATATAAAATCCACAACGAAAGTAAAACACTTCGTTGTGGAAGATATCAGGAGCTTCAATTGTTTTTTTTTAAAATAGGATCTTCTCTTCCACAGCGAAAGTATATCACCACGCTATGGAAGTTATACGCTCCACAACGAAAGTATATCACTACGCTTTGGAAGTTATAAATTTCACAGCGAAAGTATATCACTACGTTGTGGAAGTTATAAGTTCCACAGCGAAAGTATATCACTACGCTGTGGAAGTTATAATTTCCACAACGAAAGTATATCACTTCGCTGTGAAATATATTAGGGGATGAATAATTATACAGGGGATGAATAATTATAAAGCGAATGAATAGTTTTCGCTGTTGAATTCCATGTTTCCTAAATCTAAAGTTAAACTAACATCAAATAAATGAGACACAGCAAATTATTAAAACACAAAATGCATTGAACAAAATAAGGCACAACTTGAATCAAAACAACTATTTATATTTAACATAACCTTTGTATATTACAAATTGTCTGTTTTAAAAAATAATCAAATTTTGACCAAATTTCCCTATTCATATCGATTTGGTAAATTGTATATGTATCTACATTAAACTTGACTTCAACTTTGCCTTGTTTAATGACCTCCTTCATGAAGTTAATGACATAAAAGCCGCAACCTTTGTTATTGTTTTGGTAAGGGATCTACAAATAAACTCAGGAAAATATAAGTGATAATGAAATAATGCATGCCATGATTGATAATACATATAATTGTTTGATGTGTAGTCCCAATACCTTAACATGAGTCTGGTTGACGGGTTTTTGACATGTAGGGTTTAGGCATCTATGTATATTCAATGCCCTAAACAATATAGAAAATAATGTTTAAATGAAAGTGATAATGAATGTGTAACAAAATTCAGAAAATTTAAATGAGTTGTCTATTTACCTAGTATAAATATCTATCATAGTGGGGTACTTGTTCGGATCGCCATTTTCTACTGAATCAAAATAGAACAGTTGATGGCTGACCCAATTAATGACAACCAAAATTATTTTAACTTGTGCAATCCTCCTCTTACGTAGCTTTTAAGGATCAGTTAGACTCAATTATTTTAACAGATTGTTCAAGGGATGACATGCCACTTACATCTTAGTTAGACCATTATGGCTCATTTTGGTGTACGTAAGTGTAACACCCTAAATTTAAGTATTTAAAATTATAGTATCAGTCCTGGGATTCTCGCTTGAGCGAGTTATTCTCGCTTGAGCGAGAAAGGCTCAACTGGAAGGGTGAAATCCTGGGCTATACTGGAGGATTCTCGCCCGAGCGAGAGTTGGCTTGCTTGAGCGAGAAAGGCTCAAGTGGAAGGGTGAAATCATGGGCTATACTGGAGGATTCTCGCCTGAGCGAGGGTTGGCTCGCCTAGGCGAGAAAAGTGATGTTTTGGGATTGTTGAGACTGTGAAATTCTCGCTTGAGCGAGAGGGTCAGATCTGAGTTTTTAAAATAGGCGGGATTTTCTCGCTTGAGCGAGAAAGGGCTCGCTTAAGCGAGAACCCGACGCTGTTACATTAAATAGGGAACCCCAAACACATTTATGAGGGTTAACCTAGAGAGAAGTGAGAGAAGAAAGCTTTTTCAAGAGCAAGAAGGCTTGTGAGTCATTTAGAAGCTTGAGAAGAGATCCTAAAGTTGGAGGCGGTGTCGGTGGAACTTGAGAATTTGCCAAGAACCAAACCCAACACTCATCGAGATAAACAGGTGACATGAGGGGAACTCATTTTTGGGGAGCTTAGAGAGCTTTATATTTTGGATTCATTTATTTGCAGTATTTTGTACATGAGTGCATATTTGCTAGTTTAAAACATTATGTAACTACGGATAAATATATTAGTTGACATGGTGTTGTAACTCTGAATATGTGTAGCTATGGGTATTTTGGGAACCCATAGCTAGTGGTATACGGTAGTTACTAAGCTGCATTAATACAAATTATGTTTTTCTGTCAAATGATTATGTATGTCATTATTGGTTCATGGATTGAGTGTGATGAGGGAAGTGGGATATTGACATAAGGTTATTAAATTGGTAATGTAATTTATGAGTAAACGTACGGAAGTGAATTAAAATAAGAAAAAATTTCAAGGGGAACGGAAGCCTTACTCTCCTCCCACGGGTGGTCGGGGTCATACTTCACATGGGCCAAAGACTCATGTTAATGTTGGAGGGTCACGGTTGAACTCCCCATCTTTGTGCGGCAAATATGGCCGAACTCATGTCGGTGACTCATGCCCTGGAACGACGCTTACCTGTTTTCACTTCAAGGAGGTGGGGCATGTCAGATGGTATTGTCCTATGC
Organism: Lupinus albus; assembly: GCA_009771035.1. Taxonomy (NCBI): domain Eukaryota; kingdom Viridiplantae; phylum Streptophyta; class Magnoliopsida; order Fabales; family Fabaceae; genus Lupinus; species Lupinus albus. The sequence continues at coordinate 7,594,527 of CM020011.1, forward strand.
TACAGCAGAGTGTGAATGTTGTGAGGGTGGAACGACCCCGATCTACAGGCAGAGTATTCACCATGAGTGGTGCAGAGGCGTCGGGTGTAGATGTTCTGATTAAAGGTAATTGCATGGTGGCAGGTATTCCCCTTTTAGTGTTGTTTGATTCGGGAGCGACACACTCCTTTGTATCTATTGAATGCGTGGATAGACTGAAATTGCAAACTGAGTCGTTGCCTTTCGACTTGGTCGTATCCACCCCGACTGATGTGCCTGTGGTGGTTTCGATAGTGGTGTATCGATGTCCAGTAGTGGTAAACGGTAGGACTTTTACCGTGGATTTAATCTGCTTACCACTATCCCAGTTAGATCTAATTCTAGGGATGGACTGGTTGTTGTCGGTGAATCATGTAATTCTTAATTGTGCCGATAAGACCGTGGTATTCGGGAATCTAGATGAGGTTTCTGATGAGGTTAATAATATGAAGCCGTTATCGGCAAAGGAAGTCAGGACTTCCTATAAGGAGGGAGGAGTCGTGTTTATGTTGTTGGCATCCTTGGAGGGTATTGAGAAACCCAAGGTTGAGGATATTCCGATAGTTCGTGAGTTTCCTAAGGTATTTCCTGGTGATATTCTGGAATTGCCTCTAGTGAGAGAATTTGAATTTTCTATTGACTTGGTACCTGGAACTTGTTCCTGGCTGAGTTGAAGAAGCGGGTTGAGGACTTATTGGCAAAGAAGTTTATTTGTCCTAGTGTCTCGCCGTAGGGTGCGCCTGTTCTGTTGGTTAAGAAGAAAGACGGTAGTATGCGGTTGTGTACCGACTACCAACAGCTGAACAAAGTTACTATTAAGAACAAGTATCCATTGCCTCGGATTGATGACATGATGGATCAGTTGAGAGGGGCGGTAGTGTTTTCAAAGATCGATCTTCTGTCGGGTTATCACCAACTCCGTGTAAAATCTGAAGACATTCCTAAAACTGCTTTTAGGACGAGGTATGGACATTTTGAGTATTTGGTCATGCCTTTTGGTGTAACGAATGCCCCAAAAATATTTACCGACTACATGAATCGGATTTTTCATCCGTATTTGGATTTATTCGTAGTGGTATTTATTGACGACATTCTGGTTTACTCCAAAAGCCAAGAGGAGCACTTGAGAATTGTTCTAGAGCTTTTGAGTAAGAACCGGCTGTATGCTAAATTATCTAAATGTGATTTTTGGTTGGAATCGGTAAACTTTTTGGGACATGTAATATCAAAGGAAGGGGTAGTAGTAGACCCTTCCAAAGTTGAAGCGGTTATGGAATGGGCAGTACCCAAGTCAGTTACTGAGATCCGGAGTTTTCTGGGTTTGGCTGGTTATTATCGGAAATTCATTGAGGGATTTTCGAAGTTGGCACTACCATTGACTAAGATCACCAGGAAGGGGGAACCTTATGTGTGGACAATCCGTTGTGAAGAGAGTTTCCAAGAGTTGAAACGGAGATTGACTATCGCGCTAGTGTTGGTTCTTCCTTGTACTGATAGAGATTTCAGTGTTTATTGTGATGCGTCCAAGCAAGGTTTGGGTTGTGAGAACGCATGAGCAAAACTACCCTACCCACGATCTTGAATTAGCCGCAGAGGTCTTTGCCTTAAAAATCTGGAGACACCATCTCTATGGCGTGAGATTTGAGGTATACAGCGACCACAAGAGTTTGAAGTACCTATTTGATCAAAAGGAATTGAACATGAGACAGAGGAGATGGATGGAATTCCTTAAGGATTACGATTTTGGGTTGCAGTACTATCCGGGAAAGGCCAATGTGGTGGCGGATGCTATAAGTCGAAAGTCCTTGCACATGTCGGCTTTGATGGTTAGGGAAGGGAAACTGATTGAAGAGTTCAGAGATATGAACTTGGAAGTTCAGATAAGTCCTCATAGTATGATTTTAGGAATGCTTAAGGTCACAAATGAACTGTTTGATCAAATCTGGGCGATGCAAGTTGAGGATGATGAGCTAATGGCTAAACGAGATTTAATACTAAGTGGTAGGGAAACTGATTTCGCATCGGACCCTAGTGGAATGTTGCGTTATAAAGGGAGAGTGTGTGTGCCTCGTAATGAAGAATTACGGAAGAGTATTTTAGAGGAGTCCCATAAGAGCAAGATGAGTTTTCACTCGGGAACTACCAAGATGTACCAAGATTTGAAGAAGTTGTTTTGGTGGTCTGGATTGAAGAGAGATGTGGCTTTGTATGTCTCAATTTGTTTGGTATGTCAGAAAGCCAAGATTGAGCATCAGCGACCAGCAGGAGAGTTACAATCCCTAGAAATTCCCGTTTGGAAGTGGGACAGTATCTCCATGGATTTTGTGTCTGGTTTTCCAAAGACTCAGAAAGGGTACGACTCAATATGGGTAATAGTGGATCGGTTGACTAAGTCTGCTCATTTCTTGCCGATGAATATGAGATACTCCCTAGAACAATTGGCGGAACTGTACATCCGGGAAATAGTCCGTCTGCATGGGATACCGTCGAGCATTATATCGGATAGAGACCCCCGTTTCAGCTTATCATCCACAAACGGACGGTCAATCGAAAAGAACAATACAGTCATTGGAGGATCTTCTGAGGGCTTGTGTCTTGGAACAACCGGGGAGTTGGGATGGCATGTTGCATCTGATTGAATTTACCTACAACAATAGCTTCCATTCGAGTATTGGAATGGCACCTTATGAGGCGTTGTATGGTAGGAAGTGCCGAACTCTAGTGAGTTGGTTTGAGACTGGGGAGAATTTAATATTGGGGCCCGAACTGGTCCAAGAGACGACGGATAAGATTAAGAAAATCCGGGAGAATATGAGGATCGCCCAGAGTCGGCAGAAAAGCTATTACGATAAGAGGCGGAAACCTCTTGAGTTTAATGAGGGAGATCATGTTTTCATGAGAGTAGTCCCGACTACCGGAATTGGTAAGGTGTTGAAGTCTCGCAAGCTAACTCCGAGATTCATTGGACCATATCAAGTACTGAAAAAGATTGGGCAGGTAGCATATCGGATCGCTTTGCCTCCGTTGTTGTCGAACCTTCATAATGTATTTCATGTGTCTCAGTTAAGGAAGTATGTTGGAGATCCATCTCATGTGGTAGAATCTGATCAGATAGAGTTGAAGGATAACTTGACCTTTTCGACGTTGCCCGTGAGGATCATGGATACCAGTATCAAGAGACTAAGAGGCAAGGAGATTCCTTTGGTGAAAGTACTATGGAGTCAAGTAGACGAAGGGGATGCTACTTGGGAGATGGAACGTGACATGAGGGAGGATTACCCTCATTTGTTCGAATCGAGGTATGTTTAATTTTCGGGGACGAAAATTCTTATAAGAGGGGGAGGATTGTAACACCCTAAATTTAAGTATTTAAAATTATAGTATCAGTCCTGGGATTCTCGCTTGAGCGAGAAAGGTTCAACTAGAAGGGTGAAATCCTGGGCTATACTGGAGGATTCTCGCTTGAGCGAGAGTTGGCTCGCTTGAGAGAGAAAGGCTCAAGTGAAAGGGTGAAATCATGGGCTATACTGGAGGATTCTCGCCTGAGCGAGGGTTGGCTCGCCTAGGCGAGAAAAGTGATGTTTTGGGATTGTTGAGATTGTGAGATTATCGCTTGAGCGAGAATCCCTCGCTTGAGCAAGAGGGTCAGATCTGAGTTTTTAAAATAGGCGGGATTTTCTCGCTTGAGCGAGAAAGGGCTCGCTTAAGCGAGAACCCGACGCTCTTACATTAAATAGGGAACCCCAAACACATTTATGAGGGTTAACCTAGAGAGAAGTGAGAGAAGAAAGCTTTTTCAAGAGCAAGAAGGCTTGTGAGTCATTTAGAAGCTTGAGAAGAGATCTTAAAGTTGAAGGTGGTGTCGGTGGAACTTGAGAAGTGGCCAAGAACCAAACCCAACACTCATCGAGATAAACAAGTGACATGAGGGGGGACTCGTTTTTGGGGAGCTTAGAGAGCTTTATATTTTGGATTTATTTATTTGCACTATTTTGTACATGAGTGCATATTTGCAAGTTTAAAACATTATGTAACTACGGATAAATATATTAGTTGACATGGTGTTGTAACTCTGGATATGTGTAGGTATGGGTATTTTAGGAACCCATAGCTAGTGGTATACGGTAGTTACTAAGCTGCATTAATACGAATTATGTTTTTCTATCAAATGATTATGTATGTCATTATTGGTTCATGGATTGAGTGTGATGAGGGAAGTGAGATTTTGAAATAAGGTTATTAAATTGGTAATGTAATTTATGAGTAAACGTACGGAAGTGAATTAAAATAAGAAAAAATTTTAATGGTAGAATTTCGGTCCTTACTGTAAGATCTGATAGGATATACTATCGAATATCATCCAGATTTCTATGGCATTTGCGGTGTATACTGGACAGTAGAGTACTATTAGCTCTCTTACTTTCATCAATCAATTTCCATATTACAATATTTGTCATTGTTTTATATTGTGGTGGAGAACGTGATTGTGGTTATAATTGTGATTACTGTGATCAAGATTATTGCGGCCATTGTTATGTGAATTATTTTGTGATTAAAAATATTTTTGAATTTGATGCAACCCAAATGCGGTCTATAATGATTACGATGTGCTTCGATATAGTTGCTTCATTGTGATTTAGTATCACACCACTATTATGATGTTATGTGATTATAACATTCACCGCAACAACACTATAACAATTATTACTAGGGATTTTATTTACTTGGTTATAGTTAATCTTTGGTGTGGGAAAAGGTTGGTCGGAGATTGGATCTCCATGTTGAATCTATGCAAGAGTCAACGTTAGACCACCTTGTGTGAGTACCTGAAAATGGACTTCAATGCTCAAGTCAGTGTATGCTTCAGAGAGAGAAAAAGTAGAGTAAGAGTAAGTGTATCTTCCTTATTTGTGGCTTCTTATATTTATAGGAAGGTGAAGTGTATGTACTTCAACATATATTCTTTCATCATTACGGGTGGCATGCTTTATACTTCTTCATACTAACATTGTCTTTAATTTAGTCTACCTCTACCGTTATAATGTGAATATGTACTCCTCAGGGGGCGCAACCTAACATTTAGCATGTACGAAACTTTCCTTGTGTTGTAGTTACTAACTCAACTATATCTTGTTGGTGTCGTCATTTCTCCGAGTTAGGTCAACCTTTCAGGCATGATCAACAATTATGTGAACCTAATCTTGTTTGTCCGGTTGCAGGTCTGGTTCCTAGTGATCGGTCTTGATAATTAGTCTTGACATTGTAATGAAAGAAGAGTTATGTTATGATATATTATATGGATAAAAAATTATGATTTATATTATCCTGTTACCTCCTAGTTTAATTCAAATAAAAGGACGTCGTCTTGGCTTTGAGTCATTTTACACATGACCATGTAAGGAGCCTGACTGGCTAATGATTTACTCTAGCACTGCAGTTGAAATTACTCTCAGGTATGATTCACCACATTATTGCTACTAATTTGTTAAAATAAATGGAGACAAATTAATTTAGTTTAAATATAGCATTATTTTGGCATGTGAACGGTATTTGTGTCTAAAAAAATAGTTTGAATAGTTTATCCTACTCTATTATATCAGGGGTGCCAAATGACGCCTCTACACATAAGGGAAGAAGATAGCTTTTTAAGGCATTTAAATTATTAAAGCTTATTATATTAAATGGTAGTTTATATATTGTACGGAAAATAAAGTGGTAGGTTATGTGAGAAACAATGGTGGTTTTGACATCTAGTTATGTGTAGGGGGTATATTTTCTTCTTTTCTTCCCAATGGTTTGACATCCATGACAGGTAAATTTTCATACTCAATCGAAACAAAGAAAGCAAAGCCTTCCCTTTCAACTAGAATCTGATCTGGAAGTTTGGTTTTTAGATTGATTTCTACCAACACTTTATCAAAGTATCCAAAAGGTCTGCTATTTGTTGCCTCATCCAAAGCTATTTGCGTGCCTATTCCCCCAGCTATAGAAAAAATAATCCTATGACTCCAATACTCTTGAGGGAGATTGTGAATCTTGACCCAACATTGCGTGTATGACATCCTTTGTTGGTTAGGATTGAAGTCTTGGGTCCATAGAAAAAGCCTTAGGATTCCAGACTTCACATTCCCAGAACCCACAAAGCAGACACACCTCATGTCTTCTTTAGAGGAGAATGGGAAATCATAGTACCCTTTTCCAACAAAGATCATAGACCATTTTCCAATCATGATCCACAAGGTTGTGAGCTTAGCTTTTAGATCTTTGAACTTCAATGGGTTATCTCCCTTCGAAAGTATGAGTCTCTCACGTAGATGGCTTTTACATCTCTGCACCTGGTATTCTTCCTCAGGTATTTTAATAGCAATGACATCTCCCTTGAGACATGGTTGAGGAAGTTGAGAGGTGGCAAACTCACAAGAGTTCTTCAACACCTGCACAAAACACTTCGTGGGAGGTGGACAAAGTAGGACCTTTACTTGCACTGGATTATTTTCATTGCTTAGGAAGCTCCAGGGTAAGTTATGCTTGAAGGTATTTAAGTGTGTCCAAAGAACGTGGAACATTGACCTATCACAACTCAAGGATTCACATGACTTCTCTCTTCTCTCCAAAATATCAACACTCTATAAACTATTTTCTGATAAAAATATAATTGGTTTCTAACTTTCCAAACTAAATCTAGGAATTAAATTTCTTATGTTCATATTATTAGATTCCATGGAATCCATTTGCATGGATGCTTTGACACATTTCCTATCGTCCGAGGAAGACATAGGATATTCCTATCTATCATTTGAGGATGGATAGAGAACTCAAAAATGTCTATCATTAATGAAAGGTCAAACTAATTGTAAAATAAGACCATGCTCTCAATATAACACCATGAGCAACCCAACATGCCCTAAGCTAGCAGAAATGCTTGCAAGTTAATTGGCCAATGCATGGACTCCACTAAGTGTTCAATAATACCCAATATGCTACTAGTCGTTTAGATCCAAAAACATAGATCAGTCTAATCGAGTCAAAAGTTATTCCTACCAAATTATAAAGTTCAAGACCCGACTACAAGCCATTTTGGTCAAAAAATCCAACCAGAAAGTCGAAGATCTGATCAAAACCCATTGCCTTACCGCTTGGTCACGCCCCATTTCTACCTAACCAATAATGTCCATTAGCCACCATATATTAGTCATTCAAGGAAAACCTCAAATCCAAAAAGTAGCTAGACATTGGGAAGATGACCTTATTAGGAAAGGTCTCATATGGTCACTTCAAAAACATGAATGAGGGCATATTTTTATAAATAAAATATTTGTACCTAATTAGATATTTTTGTAAATGTTCTTTGAAAATAATAATTTTATTGAAAAATGAATTGTTTTAAATATAGTGGAACCAATTTTATCTTCTATCATAATCAATGAACAATTAATCATCAATAGTTTTATTTTGAATTTTAATTGATGGATTCATTTTTTATTAAAATAATTAATTTTCATTTTCATCTTTTTTATTAAAATAGTTAATTGGAAGTTTTTCATTCAAATTCAAATTTTAATTTAGTGATTATAAGAAAATATAAAGAATGGACGTGAGAGTAGGAGAATAGACACACACAAATAAAGAGAAAACACACTAGAAAATTAAGAAAAAGAGAATACAAGGAGAAGAAATACATCACAAAGAAGTAACTTGGAAGTGTGTGCCATCGTTTTTTGTGCCAATCACGACACAATAAATATGCATTAATTGGTTGTTCAAACCGTTAGCTAATTGCTGTCATCCCTCGTTTTCAGTGTGCCGCTATCAGATCACACTAGTTTTTATTCCTACCAATCAAACTTTTCCACCACCCTTGTCAATCAACCTTCGCAATGCCGACTCTTGTCCCTTGTAGCACCGTCGCATAAACATATCAATTATTTACGCGACTCCTTACTCTATCCCTGCCAGCACAATTTAAGCACACATGTAGAGTGCTCCCATATCACTATTTGTCACATTGTCCTAGATAAATATTTTTAATTTAATTAAATAATTTAGTAATAATACATAAAAAAGATTTTAGTGAATATGTTTTATTTAAAATTAATTAATAAATAATAATTAAAAATAGTTTTATCAATTTAATTAGTTTATGGAATTTGAATGGCCCAATCGTGGTCAATATCGTCTCTTCCTTTCTGTCTCAAACGAAAAACTAAGTATTCGATCTATGTCGTTTCAAATCTATTTATTAAAATAAATAATAATTAAGATGGTTTATCACTCTAATCAATTCACGGAATTTGAATAGCTCAATGGCTCCATCGTCTCTTCCTTTCTACCTCATATGAAAACTCGGTCATCGACCATTACTATATCCTTGCTATTGATTCCATTTATATAAAAATAATTAAAATGTTTAATCACCATAATCAATTTATATAATTTGAATAATTCGGTCGTGGCCTACATTTTCTCTTCCATTTTGAATTAATCGGAAAGTCAGTCTATGATATGACGTCTCTTTGTTATTAAATCCTTTCATTTTATATAATTAAATATTTTAAAAACAAATGTTTCACTATTAATTATTTTTATTACAAAAAACAGTTTGTTTATTCCAAATGAAATGAAATCAATCTATTTTTATATGTAGAACTACGTAGTTTTTATTTTCTTATTCCACCTATAACATCCTTGTTTGTGGTACAAGGAAGGACACAAGTAATTGTTCCAAGTTTTAATGTGATTACTATTATTGTTTGGGTCCTTATCTATGACACGATGACTGTTCCTCTAACACCCCATTTTTGTAATTAAGAAATTAAATCTTTATTATAGAAAATATAGGGAATATATACTGAAAGATAAAATTGACGAATTAGAAAATCATAGTAAATTCATTTCTCAAGTTCAAAATGTGTAAGTATTTTATATTATCTCAACCTCAAAACTCAGCCATAACTTATATAATTACCCCTTTGAATTATATAACTTATAACAGAATTAATCTAATCTTATGAACATAATAATAAAAGACATCATATATGCAAAAAGAATCATTCTTACATATTTTTCGTCAAAGATGACTTATACAAAACTCAGTTAAAAAAGACCAAGGTATTCCTAAATCAGAGACAAAGATCCCAACATAGACCAAATACTTTACTAATACACCGACCAACTTCTTCTAGTCCACACTTCTATCAATGGATATCCAAAGTGTAACAGCAATAACATGACCATATACATAGTATAGACAAAACAAAGACAAAGAAGAGTGTAAGAACCAACTACGGCGACCGCAATATTAAATTACATAGAGAAATAACATTAAAGTGCGACACCCTATAACACAAATAAAATTAAACAATGTCAAACATATGCAAATGATGCATGAAGTTAGTGTCTTATACAATAGGATATTCACATCCCCAGTTAATATATCTATCATGCAATGCTTATGCAATTCAACCAACAAATATCCATCAAAATTACTATACCCGAAGGAAATTATAATATCCGAAGGCAATTAAAATACACGAAGGCAATTACAATACCCGAAGGCAATTACAATACCCAAAGACATTTACAATACCCGAAGACAATTACAATACCCGAGAACATCACATAATAACTTAATGATCCATAAATAAATGAGTGATGACCCAAATGTCACTACACTTTAAGTGAGTGATTATCCATATGCTCTCAAACAACTCCAAATAACTATCATTCGAATGTGTAAATAATCAGGATTCACTATGATAAGTCGAACATAGATATAGTCATTATCAACTATAATAGCCTAACAACAATATCAAGTCATATAATTAAACCATTATTATCATACATACAATCATTTCAGTTAAGCCACACATATAATGACTAAAATGATTGAATGAGAAAGTCCACAACAATCAAGACAATTGACTACTCATTAATCATTTTAATCTAAGAACTCTCATCAAATTCAATACTTACAAAAATACTACCTAAGTTATTTGTCTCATCCCCAATGCATTTTTACTATGCCATGTCCTCAAGACGAGCTCAAGATACTAACTTAGTAATCTAATATACGGGCAAGATCTTAATTTCAAACTTTTGTCTTTTTCATATACATACAACAATCAACAAATATATTTTCCATATCAATACAACAATCAACTTATATATTTCTCATATCCATGCAACAATCAACTTAAATATTTTACTATATCAATACACATCAATACAAGGACCAACTTGTGTATCTATAATATCAATATAACAATCAAATTGCATCACATATCCATACAACAATACAACAAGCAACAATATATCATGGCAATTGAGATATTTTCAAATCACAACTTTGCCACAACATTTTATAACATAAAACAACCATAAACTTTTATCACAAATACTCACCCATACAAACAAATAGAAATATTTAGCAAACTTTCATAATGATGTAATACCATAAACGAGTACCTTGCATTATGTTAGAAAAAAACGAGTTTAGACACATATATTTCCAACAAATCAGACATCTAAGACTATATACATCGTCATGAAAAGATTAATGACTTTTACATAGAAAACAAGTTCCCAACGGAATTCCTAATCTATAACACTCTCCGACTCTTGAAAGAATCGGAGAGATGAACTTTAATGAAATACTATAGGACCACAATGGTCTTCTCCCTCACATGGGTTTAGGTAAGCTCATTTGTTCATCAAATAAACTAGTTCTCCCACCGTCTCCCTCAACCTTAGAATCAAATTTCGCTTCTCTTTCCCTCTATTTCTCTTGTTTTGAAATTGTCGTGAGAAATTCATGGTTCCACCGAGGAACCAGAGTAGATCACCGTTGGAGAAACTACCCACCACCAATGTGTGGCCATCGAAGCTTCCGGAATAGAACATGAGGGAACAGGTTCTCTTTGAAGCCACTTTATCGCCTAGATGGCCTTTGGTCACTATCTCTCTCCACCAGTGAGAGTGACGCCGCCGCCGAGAATATAAAATGGTGGGGAAGAGAATTCGGCCATGGATTGTCTGCTTCATCGCTGCTGCTGGGAATAACAGAAGGAGGAAGAAGATAGGGATAAGGGATTTCAATTCCCCTTTGTTTCTATTTTTTATAACCGCATAGTCTCGCTTGGGTGATAGGTGCCGCTTCATGAGAGACCCACCGAGAGATTGTGTTGCAATCCTGGAACTAGTGCTTGAGCGAACTCCTCTCGCACAGGCGAGAAACTCACATAGAGCTTGGACAAGTGTCACTTCAGCGACATTCTCTCTCTTAGGCGAGAAACACACAGAGAGCTTGGATAACAATCTCGGAACTCTCACTTGAGCGATATCCTCTCGCTTGAGAGATGTAACACCACAATTTTCCTTCCTCAAAATAAGTTAGTAACTTAGAAATATTTCCTAATTTATAAGAGATTCTCGCCCACACTAGGGTCTGAGATTTCTATTCAAAATTTTCACTATGATTCTCGCCCGAGCGAGGGATGGTCGCTCAAGCGGCAGGTGGTTGATTTTTTGTGTGTCTCTCGCCCGAGCGAGAGGCTCTCTCTCTAGCCATAGTGTGTCTCTCGCCCGAGCTAGAGGCTCTCGCTCGAGCCACAACATCAGGATTTCAGTTTTAGTGGGTTTCCCGCCCAAGCGACCCCAATCTCGTCCGAGTGAGGTAGTCAGTATAGCTTGTATAGTTATTTGTTCTATATATATATATATATGTTGCTCTAATGCTTATGATTTTGTATAAATCCATATTGTCAATTATTGCATGATTTAATGTCTTACTCCCTCTATTTTTCTTGTTTGTTCTACTTGTGGTAATCAGATTGTAGGTGAAGCGGAGGAATAACAGATCTAAGTTTTAAAGTAGCCTAGATTACCTTGGGTACAAGAATGTAGTTTTTGAATTTATCATGTGTAATTCCATAACGAGTACTCTTATGTATTTAGGGGATTACTTTTTAGCATTTGAACCCATGATTAACAACTTGATGTATGTTAATTAAATTTAGGAAAGTTCATTTTGGGTATTTAGTCTATGGAATACCTTTTGAAGAATGGCATGGTTATTGCTATATGATTGGAAAAACCTTTTCTGCCATAAATTATTATTATAATTGAAATTATATTTGAAAAACTAGAAATTGTAATATCTTCGAAATTGGGTCGTTATAATTATGGTATGAGAGCGAAGGTTAATCCTATGGTCTAAGGCATGGCCTTACAGGCTTCTTGTGTGAATTTTTGTGTGACTTGCTTGTTTGTGATTATTTGACAATATGTTTAGGACATTATGAACCTTGGACCTAACGTGCATTGAGTGCAGGTTGAGTATGGCTGGTCATGGTCGAGTGCGTGGTCACAATGATTTGTTGGCTCAAATGGCAACGGTACTACAGAATATGAAAGAGAATTTGCAGAATCTGAATCAGAATGCCAATCTGCACCCTAATCAACATCCATTTGCACTACAAGGATCAACATTGTATTGTGGGCTGGATCAGTTGTGTAGGTGCAATCCGAGTCAGTTTCAAGGCGGATTTTCTCCCGATGCTGCTAACGAGTGGATCCAATACTTGGAGAAAATATTTCGAGACATGGGTTGCGACGACAACCAAAAGGTGACTTACGCTTCCTATATGTTGACTAAGGAAGTAGAGAACTGGTGAGAGTACACGAGGAGGCAAATGGAAGTCGAGGGACAAGCGATTACTTGAGAATCGTTTAAAGGAAAGTTCCTTCAAAAGTATTTCCCTGCTGACTTGAAGAGGAAAAAGGAATTGGAATTCTTGCGGCTAGAGCAAGGAAGCATGACCGTAGGGGAATATGCTGCCAAGTTTGAGGAATTGGCAAAGTATTGCCCTTACTATGAGTTACATGCTGGTGGGAGGTCAAAGTGTGCCAAGTTTGAAATTGGTTTGAAACCAGAGTTGAAAATGATGTTCAATCACCAAGAGATTACTAATTTTCCTACTCTGGTAAACAAGTGTAAGATGTTTGAGGATGATATGAAAGCCAGTAATGATGTTGTTGTGAACACCCAATTTTGTCCGGCCCAAAAGACATTTTCAATAAATAAAGATAAAAAAGTATTTTTGAGTATTTTCTACAAAAAATAACATTTTTTATGTGCCCAAAATAGAAATGATTTGAATTTGAATTTTTAATTTATGATTTTCATTAAATTCGAATTTTAAACATTAAATATCATAATAATACAGATTAAAATTTTGAATTTGATTTAAAAGCAAAAAATCAGAATCTCCTTAATTTTCTCTTGGAAGTTAATAAAATATTTGATTTGATTTTCAAACATGTGTCAAAATTTAGCTTTAAATAGGCATATGACACATGAGATGATGGATTCACAACTCCAAAAATTCACTCATCATCTATTCTAAAAATCCTCAAAAATCCTCTAAATCAAATTTTGGATTATAAGTTTATAACACATTTGATTTTCCCCCTTATTATCCTCTAAAGAATTAATTAGGAGATTATATTTGATTTAGACATGTGCTAAAATATCTAACCTATAAATAGAATGATTCACTCACCTAAATAAAAGATTCAGGTTTCCCTTTATTTCCTCCCTCGAATTAATTAGGAGATTGCATTGGATTTAATCATGTGTTAAAATATCTAGCCTATAAATAGAATGCTTCATCACCAAAAAAGGGTAGAATCTTCTTTTCATTTTCAACTCAATCCCTCCCTCTAAAAAAACCATCTCAATTTATCAACATCACAACATCTCCTGTGATTCAAACAAGACAGTCATCTTCTTCCTCCTAATACCATACACAAAAATATATTAGAAAACAACTCAAAAAATTCATCCATCATCTATTCCCAAAAATCCTCAACAATCCTCTAAACCAAAATTCATTCATCAATCATTTTCTTCTCTAGACATTACCTTCCACACACAAACATCTAAAAAGTATAACCTTCCACACAATCATCCAAAAAGTATAATTTTCCACATTACACAACAATCCTCTCAATCAATATTCATTCATCAATCATTTTCTTTGGTGTTGCCATAACACTTAGATCCACTGAATATAATCATTCGAAGCCAGATATGTTTTCTTTTACTCTTGTTATGTAAATTATTATCCATAATGAGTGATAAATGAATGATGCATCGTCACACTTTTCTTTTCATTTTAATTTAACAATGGATTAATTTAACATTTTTTAGATATTAAGTATAAAGAGACATGTGTTTGTAGAAAAATAAAGTAACAACTATTCTAATTTTTAAGGCATGATGTGGTGACGGACATTTGGACTGCACTTCATTTTCTTAAAATTTAGGAATAATTGCTACCATATTCAGTTATTAAATCTAAAAATATTTTTTATAAGAAATGAAAAGGTAAATTAACATTTTTGTTAATAAATTTAAATATATTTTAAAATGAATATTTTAACTAATATTTAAATATGAGATACGATATCGGACACAAGGGTTGTACTTCACTCATTTTAATATAAAATTAGTTAAGATTAAACATCACATTTTCTAAAAATAATAATAATAAAATCAACCCAACCAACAAACTTTTTCTACCTAAAGAACTACGTAGTCTTGATTCCTTATCTTTATAGGGATACGTAGGAGCAAGATCATATCTTGTCAGACACAACAAAAATAAAAATAAAATTTTGTTCTTTTTAATAATTAATTAAATAACCAAATAACTTTAGAGTATAAATTAAGCCATGCAATTTAGTGAGTGTACCATTTAAAATGGGCGGATAGGGTGCTAATACCTTCCCTACTCCGTAACCGACTCCCGAACCTGGATATCAAAGTCCAATGCCTAATGTAATCGGGCCAACAGATTTTTCTACATTTTTACTATAAAATGTAGTGGCGACTCTAACAAAGTCTTGCGGCCGAAAATCGGGGCGCGACAGCTGGCGTTATGAGGGCTATCTAACATAAGTTGTTGTTTCAAAACCATTATGTGTCACTTTGACCCAAAATAATCAAAACGAAAAACAAACCATGTATTCGTCATGACCGATATATGAAATAAAATGTTTCTTGGTATAATTTGTGTTTGTGCTCCTTTGAGAAATTCATATTTCAATCGAATAAAATGAGACGAATGTTTCGTCACAAATAAATAAATAAAAATGTGTGACTATACTCCGGGTCAAAAGGGTACGTCATCAAAGCAATCATTCCCAATGACAACAAGCCCAAGAAAGCCAAATCCTCTCAGTCAGTCAGGTGTTGAGGATGCGAATGGGCAATGATGATAAAAACAAAACGTCTTTACAAATAAGTTTTTAAAAAAAAATTGTAATATTGCATACATGAGCATTCAGACAACGACAAAGGTAAAGCGAAGTTGTTACACTAAACATCAAAAACATCATTACACATACTCATTTAATCAATACATAACCACACAAACATTAACATGCACTTCATGTACTGCATAACCCTCTTACCTCGTTTCACCATCACAAAGGGTTTTTGTGCCTTGTCAAAATCAGCACTCATTTCTTTACTAGTTGTTTATCACGACAACACCCAAACATTGGTTTGTATGTTGTAACACAAGAAATTAGTAAAGAGGGGTAGAATGTGAGTACTCAATTTTGTCAAGCACAAAATGCCCACCAAGAATAGTTAATAAAAAGTAAGTGAACTTTGCAAATTCAAATTGCAATGCTTCGAAACAACGTTTTAATATAAGCGATTTGTGTTATAATTTCAAATCATGCCTTATTACAACTTTTTGCGAGTAAGGACATCATTCGATGATACAATGCGAAATAATATAAAATCTATAATTTTGAGGACCCCCGTGCTTGATGACCTCAAAATTATAGGATTGAGGACGCCCGTGCTTGACGGCCTCAATCTTTGACTTTGAGGGCCCGGTGCTTGACGACCTCAAAGTCATTATTTTCAGGCCTAATGCCTAACTATTTTATAAAATCTATAATTTTGAGGACCCCCGTGCTTGACAACCTCAAAATTATAGGATTGAGGACCCCCGTGCATGACAACCTCAATCTATGCCTTCGAGGGCCCCGTGCTTGACGACCTCGAAGTCATTATTTTCCAGGCATAGTGCCAACTATTTTATAAAATCTATAATTTTGAGGACCCCCATGCTTGACGACCTCAAAATTATAAGATTAAGGACCCCCGTGTTTGACGACCTCAATCTATGCCTTCGAGGACCCCGTGCTTGACGACCTCGAAGTCATTATTTTCAGGCCTAGTGCCTAACTATTTTATAAAATCTATAATTTTGAGGACCCCCGTGCTTGACGACCTCAAAATCATAAGATTGAGGACCCCGTGCTTGACGTCCTCAATCTATGCCTTCGAGGACCCCGTGCTTGACGACCTCGAAGTTATTATTTTCAGGCCTAGTGCCTAACTATTTTATAAAATGTATAATTTTGAGGACCCCCGTGCTTGACGACATCAAAATTATAGGATTGAGGACCCCCGTGCTTGACAACCTCAATCTATGCCTTCGAGGACCCTGTGCTTAACGACCTCGAAGTCATTATTTTCAGGCCTATTGCCTAACTATTTTATAAAATCTATAATTTTAAGGACCCCCGTGCTTGACGACCTCAAAATTATAGGATTGTCTTGACGACCTCGAAGTCATTATTTCCAGGCCTAGTGCCTAACTATTTTATAAAATCTATAATTTTGAGGACCCTCGTGCTTGACGACCTCAAAATTATAAAATTGAGGACCCCGTGCTTGACGACCTCGATCTATGCCTTCGAGGACCCCGTGCTTGACGACCTCGAAGTCATTATTTTCAGGCCTAGTGCCTAACTATTTTATAAAATCTATAATTTTGAGGACCCCCGTGCTTGACGACCTCAATCTATGCCTTCGAGGACTCCGTGCTTGACGACCTCGAAGTCATTTATTTTCAGGCCCAACGCCTCAATATTTTATAAAATCTATAATTTTGAGGACCCCCGTGCTTGACGACCTCAAAATTATAAGATTAAGGACCCTGTGCTTGACGACCTCGAAGTCATTCTTTTCAGCCTTTGCGCCACGCATTTTTTAGAAAAAAAAGAAAAAAATTTGGAGGCTCCTATCTACTCCCTTACTTCATCGTCGCAATGGTTTCTTTGATACCTCGTCAAAATTAGTACTCATTTCTTTACTAGTTGTTTATTGTGATAACGCACAAACCTCGATGGGTATGTTATCACATAAACAACAAGTAAAGAGGGGCATCTGTGAGTACCTAATTTTGTCCGGCCCAAAATATCTTCCCAAAAGTATAAAATAAATAAATAAAAACATAATATCAAAATGATTTGAAACTTAGTGGATTTAGTGTCCCAATTACACAAATTCAAAATTAGCTTTGTTACCTCTTTAGTTCTATTCTAGAATTAAAGACACCAATTAATAGTGAATATTTGGCAATAAAAAACATCATGCATATCAGACTATTGGCTATTCAATCAATAATTGATACTACACCAAGTTAATAGAGAACAATGCAATAACATCACTGCAAATCAATGCAATAATTCACATACAAAACATTTTGCTTCATATGAGGAAGGATTTGCCATGAACATGCTTATTTCGGCCTAAGAAAGGGCCAGATTCGGTCCCTAAATGAAAACTAGAAATGTTGGAATTTCTCCATTTTATTTCAGCCAACATATTAATAGGAGGATCCTCTCATTATGGTGCATAAGTCCCTCACCTTTTAGTCATGATTGCATTCCTCATCCAATCCCTAAGATGGAAGGAAAATCAAGTGAAAATTAAAATTAGAGAGATTTACGCACATGAAGAGATACACATTTAGTAATAATCAAAATTAGGAAATAAAATTAGCCAGCCATAAAATGCAGACTCAAATCATGCTAATTTCAATAATTAGTAGCAAATGAATGATAAATACCCATGATGAGCAGTAGTTAACATAGCATAAAGGGACAAACTCAATAAGGCAATTAGAGTGTAAAAATAGAAATGAAATCATGGCATAAAGAGACATTAAATTGTGGATGGACAATTAAAAAATTACCAATGTGGAGAGGATTCCAAGCAGTATAAATAGAGGTGGAAACCAGAATAAAAAAGACAAGAAGAAAGCTAATTCAAAGATCAGTGACATATTGGAAACACCTTAGCATATTAGAGAACACTGAACACAAAGCAACCAACCAGAAGAGATAACAAGGATATATCCCACATCTGTTCTTGTCTCATATTCCCCTCAAGACTAACCGTACCCTCGCATAACTTTTTTCTTTCCTTCTTCTTCATTAACACATCACACAAAAATCCCCTATTCCCTTCAAGATTCATAGTGTTCTAGCATAAACTTTTTTCCATCAACACCCGCCACACAAAACCAAGTGAAGTAGACTGGGGATATTAATAACCAGGAGGACTAAGGAAGGAGATTGGCAAGGGACCAACAAAAGGACAAGGTAACGATAAAGAATCACATAATTCCCACCAGGTAACAACACCCTTCTTTACCTAGATACCAATTTTTGTGTCCTAAATGATCATATTATGCATCCCGTTTAAAAGCTTTATGGTAGTACATGTGTATAATCGTTTAAAAGGAAAAGATGCATCATTACAACCCTAAAACATTTTTAATTACGGTTATTCCTGAATGAATATGAACTCATATTTTATGCATGTCAATCTCTGATTCATATAAAAAACCAATTTAAATAGGTAAAATAAAAGAAGGGATAAAACGTTCCTTACCAGATCCCTTTGAGGCAATGGACTCCTGGTCATGAAAATAATCTCTGCCCTAGTCAAACCAGGAACATCAAAATAAGTAAAAATAAGAGAGAATAATGTTAGGGTTAGTGAGTTTAAGAGAAATTAGAAGGGATTGAGGTCCCTTTACCCCCTTTTAGAACCACCACCGCTAATCACCACTGAAATTGTGGCTTCGCTGGATTGATGTGAAAGTGTGACTTTGCTAGATTGATTTGATACCGTTGGGATGAAAGAGTAAAGAGGAAGAAGGATGGAGTATGAAAAGGAATTGGGGATTTTCCCCTCTCTGTTGCAAACGTGAGTGAATAGGGGTAACTTTAGTTACCCTTCAAAATAAGTTTACCTTTTTGTTTTTACCGTAATACCCTTTTATCTCTATTGCTTTATTTAATAATATTTCTTTCTTTTGATAATTTGTTCACTGCCAATCTATGTATTATTCCTTTTTTATTCCCTTTCATCCCAAATCCCACGTGTGGTATAGTTTGTGGTGAAAAAGTCAATTAATTTGTATACCCTAGACTCCCTAGTTATAAAAATGGTTAAGGGCCTTCACTTAAGTTACATCAATATGTGTCCTTTTGCTAGTAAAATAAATATGATCTAATTTAAATGCTCACTATATTTCAATTATTTCAACAACAACGAAAAAAAAAACATTTTAAGGTATGATGCGGTGACGGATACTTGGGCTGCACTTCACTTCCTTAAGTTTAAAGATAGTTGCTACACTATTTACTTATTAAATCTAAAATATATTTTTTTTATATGAAATTAAAATGTAATATTTAACATTCTTTTTAATAAATTTAAATATATTTTAAATATAAAGATGATGAATATCTTAAATAATCTTAAAAATGAAATGCGATATCGGACATACGGGTTGTACTTCACTCATTTGAATATAAAATAAGTTAAGATTAAACATCACATTTTCTAAACAATAATAAAATTAACCTAACCAACAAACCTTTTTCTACCTAAAGAACTAAGTAGTCTTGATTCCCTATCTTTATAGGGATACGTAGGAGCAAGATTGCATCTTGTCAGACATAACAAAAAAATAAAAAAAAATATTCCATTATGATAAAATATTTTAACAAGTTCTTTTGGTATAAATAAAAAGTCTATATAATTAATAAGAGTACCATTTAAATGGGCGGATAGGGTGCTAATACCTTCCCTAAATCGTAACCGACTCCCGAACTCGGATATCAAAACCCAAAGCCCCAACGTAATTGGGCTAACAAATTTTCTATATTTTTTGACCATAAAATGTAGTGGCGACTCTAAAATAGTCGTGCGGCCGAAAATCGGGACGCGACAGCTGGCGACTCTGCTGGGGACACTTTTTCAGAGAGTCAGACCCATAACCTTTAATCACATAGACATATTTTTATACCTGTTTAAACTTGTGTTTTACTTGTAGAACTAACGGATATTACAATTTGTTCAGATAATTGTTAATGATTCATATCTCTAGTGTGCGGCACTATTATACTTACACCTTGACGCATAAACACATGCTTTGTTGCATTTTGTCGCATAAATACATGCTCTGTACCCGAGCATTAGATTAAGAGGAACATCCGCCTTGTCGGTGTGGACTTTGGGTCCCACTTATATTGGCACGATGAATCACTCAGATTGTTACCAAGGATCATGGGCCTTGTAACACCCTAAATTTGAGTCTTTAAAATTATAGTATCAGTCCTGGAAGTCTCGCTTGAGCGAGAGATTCTCGCCTGAGCGAGAAAGGATCCCCTGGAAGGGTGAAATTCTGGGCTATACTGGAGGATTCTCGCCTGAGCGAGATTTGTCTCGCCTGGGCGAGAAATGGCAATTTGGGGCTGTTGACACTGTGAGATTCTTGCTTGAGCGAGAATCCCTCGCTTGAGCGAGAGGGTCAGATCTGAAATTTTAAAAAAGCGGGATTTTCTCGCCTGAGCGAGAATGGGCTCGCTTGAGCGAGAACCCGACGACTGCTTTTTAAAGTAGAAACCCAAAACACATTTTTGGGTTAGAACTTCGAAGAGAAGAGAGAAATGAGAGCTTTTCAAGAGCAAGGAGCCTTAGGACTCATCTTGGAGTTTGAGAAGAGGTAAACCTCTTGTTTCTAACTCTTCTTCTTCCTCTCTAACTTGTTTTGGGTATGTTGGATCTATTTTCAAAACATGAGAAACCATGGAAACTCACCCTTTAGAGTTATGGTTCGTTTTATGTTGTTTTTCTCTTGTAAACTCTTGATTTAGAGTTGATATTTTATGAATGGAAATGTTTTGTGGGTTATTCATGAAAACCCCAAAAACCCCAAAAATGAGAATATGGGTATACAGAGAAAGAGATGAAATGTTATATGTGGATGTTGAGTTTGTTCTTTGATGTTGTTATATGAGATGAACATGTATGTTCAGATGTTTGGAAACTTGTATTGAAGTAGTTATGGAAATCTTGAATATATGTGAATCCCTTGTATGTTTGATGATGAAATACGAGTTATTTATGTGTTATTTTGAATAAATGACTGACATTGTTGTTATTGGTGGAAATGAGGAAAGATCCTAAGGTTGGAGGAAATCGCGGAGGAGACTTTTAAAGTTACTCGGAACCGATCCCCAACGCTCACCAAGGTAAGGGATAAGAGCCTCTAATTCATACTCACTGATGTGAATGAAGTATGTGAAAGAGGTAATGTGTTGGTAAGTTTTATTGTTGTTACCCTACTCGAAGAGGTAGTGGTTTATTGTTGTTACCCTACCCGAAGAGGTAGTGGTTTATTGTTGTTACCCTACCCGAAGAGGTAGTGGTTTATTGTTGGTACCCTACCCGAAGTGGTAGTGGACTGTCATTGTGCCCTACCTGGAGTGGTAGTGGACTGTTATGGTGTCCTACCCGAAGTGGTAGTGGACTGTTATTGTGCCCTACCCGGAGTGGTAGTGGACTCTTATTGTGCCCTACCCGTAGTGGTAGTGGACTGTTTTTGTGCCCTACCCGGAGTGGTACTGGATTGTTATTGTGCCCTACCCGGAGTGGTGGTGGACTGTTATTGTGTCCTACCCGGAGTGGTAGTGAACTATTATTGTGTGCTACATAGAGTGGTAGTGAACTGTTATTGTGTCCTACCCGAAGTGGTAGTGAACTGTTATTGTGTCCTACCCGGAGTGGTAGTGAACTATTGTGAACTCGACCTGCCCGATGTGGTATGGGGTAATAACTCGAACTGCCCGATGTGGTATGGGGTAATAACTCGACCTGCCCGATGTGGTATGGGGTAATAACTCGACCTGCCCGATGTGGTATGGGGTAATAACTCGACCTGCCCGATGTGGTATGGGGTAATAACTCGACCTGCCCGATGTGGTATGTGGTAATAACTCGACCTGCCCGATGTGGTATGCGGTAATAAATCGGCCTGCCCGATGTGGTATGGGGTAATAACTCGGCCTGCCCGATGTGGTATGGAAAATGAAATCGATGGATACGATCAAGTGTGAATATGAACGATAAGAAATGTGAATGTCACAATGAATGTTGTATGCATGCTATAGGATATATATTATGGGATATATATTCTATAGGGTGAATATGAATGATGAAAAAAAGGGAACGTCACAAAGAGAGTCATATGCATACTATAGGATATATAGTATGGGATATATATTCTATAGGATAAATATGAGCGATAAAAAGGAAGATGTTGAGGATGAAAGTAATATACATGCTATAGTATATATATTATGGGATATATATACTATAGGGTGGATATGGATAATGAGAAGAATGATGTTTCGAACGAACGTAATATGAATACTATAGAATATATATTATGGGATATATATACTATAGGATGAATATGAGTAAAGTGGAAATTAAAGGAAGATGATATGAATGTTTACAATTACACATGTGTGCCTACGAATTATATTAAAGATTAATCTTTTTTGAAATGTGGATTATCATGTGATGTTAGTTTTTGAACTAATGACTTACTCCCTTTTGTTTTGTGTGTTGTTTATGATAATCCCATTGTAGGTAAATGAAGGAATTGAAAAGGAAGCTCACTTAGGAAGCTTTTGTGTTCATTATCTTGATTGTCCTTATCGTTATTTGTCATTGTAGATGATTTGATAATATCATGGGATGAATGTAAATCTGTTTAGATTAATACGGATATGTGTAGTTATGGACGTTATAACTCTGGGAGACCCATAACTGGCTGTATGTGGTAAATGCTATTTAAATGAATTATGTTTTTCCGCAACATAAATTTGTATGATAATATAATAGGGTAAAGAGTATTTTCAAAGAGTGATACTTGAGAGTTTTTAATTAAGGTGACGACTGTATGCAAGAAAGGATTAAAATAAATGAAAAATTTTCAAGGGTAGAATTTGGGTCGTTACAATATGGTATCAGAGCATAGTTAATTCTGCGGCCTAGGGTATGGCCTTACTTGCTTCTTTGTAACATGTTTATGATTTAACTAGTTGAGATTGTGTGTATTGAATGTTTAAAGCATGTAATTTTGGTAGGATGACATGCAATGTGCTATGAGACTATGTGATAACCTGACTTGTGTGAGTTAAATTGTGTACTGACTACCAATGAGCGTAGGTTAAACATGGCTGGAAGAGGAACGAGTTAGAACGTTCATAATGAATTGTTGGTTCAGATGGTGGCTACACTACAACAATGAACGAGAACTTGCGTAGTCTGAATCAGAACCCCGCACCAAGTCCGAGTTCGCAAAACCTAGTCCCATCCGGACCGATAGAGTACCAAGGTCTGGATGAGTTTTGCAAGAGGAACCCTAGTCAGTTCCACGGAGGGTTTGCTCCGGAAGCTGCCCTCGAGTGGATTCAGGGAATAGAGCGGATCTTGCGGGCCATGAACTGTTCGGAGGCTCAGAAATTGGCCTATGCAACTTACATGCTAGGGACGGAGGCCGAGAACTGGTGGGAGTTCACTAGACTTCAAATGGAGACGAAGGGGCAATTGATTTCTTGGAGTACTTTCAAGGCGAAATTCCTTCACAAATACTTCCCTGGTGATCTGAAAAGGCAGAAAGAAATGGAGTTCTTGAAGTTGGAACAAGGCAATATGTCGGTCGGGGAATATGCGGCTAAATTCGAGGAATTGGACCGGTTTTGTCCCTACTATGAGTTGGAGGTGGACGGACGATCCAAGTGCTCAAAATTCGAATCGGGCCTAAGGTCCAAGCTGAAAAGGATGTTCAAACATCAAGAGATTTCCGACTTTGATACTTTGGTCAACAAGTGTCGGATGTACGAGGATGATCTGAAGGTGGATGAGTTGGCGACTCCCGAAACAATTTCTCCCCGGAACTATGGACCTCAACGCAACCATATGAGGGAGAGAGGTAAAGGGAGAGTGGAAGATGACCGGAAACCTTATGCGGTAACTACTAGACATCGTGACCGGAGTTTCCAAAGGTCTAGCCGACCTACCGTTCCTACCGATGAAGTTTCTACTCCCATGTGCATCAAGTGCGGTAGACTTCATTATGGAAGTACGTGCCCGGGAAAAGAAAATGGATGTTTCCACTGCAAGGAGCTTGGGCATATTAAAAGGTTTTGTCCCAAGCTGGATCGGAGACTGAATGTCATTCAAGCCGAGGAGACAAGGAACCACGGTCGAAGGGTTACCCCGAGTGGCGCAGGGACATCAGGTGTTGATGATCTGGCGAGAGGTAAATCGCATGGTGACAAGTATCCCTTTTAGTGTTGTCTAATTCGGGAGCGACACACTCCCTATATCTGCTGAATGTGTGAACCGACTGAGATTGTACACCAAGTTGTTGTTTTCGACTTAGTTGTACCCACCAACCCCGTGTATCGGTGGAGGATGTCGGTGTGGATGTCTCAGTGTACGGTTGGGATAAATGGTAGAACCTTTACCATAGTGTTGATATGCGCAATGATGTCCCAGCTGGAAATTAATCCTAGAAAAGGACTAGCGGTCAACAAATCGTGTTAGGTTTAGTTGTGTGTAATTGTTGAGGTGGAAATTTAAAATTTAGTATGCATTGATATGTATGTGTATGCTAAGGGGGTAAGACTTATGCTGATAGTCGAGGAAAGAGGCTGGTCAAGTTACTTACCCCGTCAATGTGATGAATGCAAGGGAATAGACGTGAAACTTTTGATCACGAATGATCGGTTTTTTTTGCGGTGGGACATTGGCAATGCATAAAATAGTGGGGGTGTACCTCAATTGTCTGCGTTGAATGTTGTATCGGCAAAAGTTGTTGCTGTTTCGTGAACGTCAGTAATTGCGGTGTATGGGTGTGGTGTAACCATATGAGAGAAGGAGTTTCGAGGTATGTTGAAATGAGTATGCGAACCTTGATTCACAACGTGGTTGCCATGAGTCGTAGATTCAAATCGCTTTCGAAAGTCATTTTTGGGTGAAACATAGCTTGTGGCTAAATAATGATTTAGTATCATGTTGGAGAATTCCGAAATTTTAGCAACCATATCGGAATAAGTATGAGGTTGTTAAAAGTTTAGTGATATAAGACGCCCATGTAAGTCTGGATATAATGCGAGTGGGTTAATAAGTTTATATTTGCTAATGGAATTGGGGTGACCAAACCGAACGCCAGTTGTAGGTTTGAGTGTTTGTCGACTTGCACTTGCCGATTGGTAACAGGGTACCTGGTTTTGGTGTGAATCAATGGTTTTATGGTTTCAGTCGAGGTTAGAAATCGGTAATTCTTTTCGACGATAAGATTTGATGACGGAAATATTTGATGTAATTGGACAATTACTGGATAGTTTGATTGCGTACAATGAATGAGACACTAAGAGTCTTATTGTGTAAGTATTTTGTTGATTGAGTGAAATGAAATTGTGCTAGATTCTTGAGTGGAGGTGAAACTAGCTAGTGTATGATGGATGTTAAATGAGGCATTGGAGTGTATGAGGGATAAGGAGTTCCCCATTCGCTGAATTTCGGGAGTGTATAGAAATTCTTAACATAGATGAGGATTGTTAGCTGGATCAGTCCTAGATACCTATGGTTCTTGACGAATATAGGAAAAATCTTTAGTCTGAATTACAGTTTAGTTCTCATGGCATTCGAGTTATTAAAGGCTGAAATCTTAATATCTGGACATTGATGAGTTAGTTCATGAATTGGTTTGGTGATATCACGGTTTAGAGGTGTATGCTCTTAGTGACCGATTAAGAAATCTTAATGGATTAGAGAATCAATGATGATTTTGGTTGAATATTTTTGTGCCTAAGGTCTAGGTGATGATATTATTTTCCGAGGTATGTTTAATTTTCGGGGACGAAAATTATTATAAGAGGGGGAGGATTGTAACACCCTAAATTTGAGTAATTAAAATTATAGTATCAGTCCTGGAAGTCTCGCTTGAGCGAGAGATTCTCGCCTGAGCGAGAGATTCTCGCCTGAGCGAGAAAGGATCCCATGGAAGGGTGAAATCTTGGGCTATACTGGAGGATTCTCGCCTGAGCGAGAGTTGTCTCGCCTGGGCGAGAAATGGCAATTTGGGGCTGCTGACACTGTGAGATTCTCGCTTGAGCAAGAATCCCTTGCTTGAGCGAGAGGGTCATATCTGAAATTTTAAAAAGGCGGGATTTTCTCGCCTGAGCGAGAATGGGCTCGCTTGAGCGAGAATGGGCTCGCTTGAGCGAGAACCCGACGACTGCTCTTTAAAGTAGAAACCCCAAACACATTTTAGGGTTAGAACTTTGAAGAGAAGAGAGAGAATAGAGCTTTTCAAGAGCAAAGAGCCTTAGGACTCATCTTAGAGCTTGAGAAGAGGTAAACCTCTTGTTTCTAACTCTTCTTCTTCCTCTCTAACTTGTTTTGGGTATGTTGGATCTATTTTCAAAACATGAGAAACCATGGAAACTCACCCTTTAGAGTTATGGTTCGTTTTATGTTGTTTTTCTCTTGTAAACTCTTGATTTAGAGTTGATATTTTATGAATGGAAATGTTTTGTGGGTTATTCATGAAAACCCCAAAAACCCCAAAAATGAGAATATGGGTATACAGAGAAAGAGATGAAATGTTATATGTGGATGTTGAGTTTGTTCTTTGATGTTGTTATATGAGATGAACATGTATGTTCAGATGTTTGGAAACTTGTATTGAAGTAGTTATGGAAATCTTGAATATATGTGAATCCCTTGTATGTTTGATGATGAAATACGAGTTATTTATGTGTTATTTTGAATAAATGACTGACATTGTTGTTATTGGTGGAAATGAGGAAAGATCCTAAGGTTGGAGGAAATCGCGGAGGAGACTTTTAAAGTTACTCGGAACCGATCCCCAACGCTCACCAAGGTAAGGGATAAGAGCCTCTAATTCATACTCACTAATGTGAATGAAGTATGTGAAAGAGGTAATGTGTTGGTAAGTTTTATTGTTGTTACCCTACTCGAAGAGGTAGTGGTTTATTGTTGTTACCCTACCCGAAGAGGTAGTGGTTTATTGTTGTTACCCTACCCGAAGAGGTAGTGGTTTATTGTTGGTACCCTACCCGGAGTGGTAGTGGACTGTCATTGTGCCCTACCTGGAGTGGTAGTGGACTGTTATGGTGTCCTACCCGAAGTGGTAGTGGACTGTTATTGTGCCCTACCCGGAGTGGTAGTGGACTCTTATTGTGCCCTACCCGTAGTGGTAGTGGACTGTTTTTGTGCCCTACCCGGAGTGGTACTGGATTGTTATTGTGCCCTACCCGGAGTGGTGGTGGACTGTTATTGTGTCCTACCCGGAGTGGTAGCAGACTGTTATTGTGTCCTACCCGGAGTGGTAGCGGACTGTTATTGTGTCCTACCCGGAGTGGTAGTGAACTGTTATTGTGTCCTACCCGGAGTGGTAGTGAACTGTTATTGTGTCCTACCCGGAGTGGTAGTGAACTGTTATTGTGTCCTACCCGGAGTGGTAGTGAACTGTTATTGTGTCCTACCAGGAATGGTAGTGTATTATTGTGAACTCGACCTCCCCGATGTGGTATGGGGTAATAACTCGACCTGCCCGATGTGGTATGGGGTAATAACTCGACCTGCCCGATGTGATATGGGGTAATAACTCGACCTGCCCGATGTGGTATGGGATAATAACTTGGCCTGCCAGATGTGGTATGGGGTAATAACTCGGCCTGCCCGATTTGGTATGGAAAATGAAATCGATGAATACGATCAAGTGTGAATATGAACGATAAGAAATGTGAATGTCACAATGAATGTTGTATGCATGCTATAGGATATATATTATGGGATATATATTCTATAGGGTGAATATGAATGATGAAAAAAAGGGAACGTCACAAAGAGAGTCATATGCATGCTATAGGATATATAGTATGGGATATATATTCTATAGGATGAATATGAGCGATAAAAAGGAAGATGTTGAGGATGAACGTAATATACATGCTATAGTATATATATTATGGGATATATATTATAGGGTGAATATGGATAATGAGAAGAATGATGTTTCGAACGAACGTAATATGCATACTATAGAATATATATTATGGGATATCTATATTATAGGATGAATATGAGTAAAGTGGAAATTAAAGGAAGATGATATGAATGTTTACAATTACGCATGCGTGTTTACGAATTATATTAAAGATTAATCTTATTTGAAATGTGGATTATCATGTGATGTTAGTTTTTGAACTAATGACTTACTCCCTTTTGTTTTGTGTGTTGTTTATGATAATCTCATTGTACGTAAATGAAGGAATTGAAAAGGAAGCTCACTTAGGAAGCTTTTGTGTTCATTATCTTGATTGTCCTTATCGTTATTTGTCATTGTAGATGATTTGATAATATCATGGGATGAATGTAAATCTGTTTAGATTAATACGGATATGTGTAGTTATGGACGTTATAACTCTGGGAGACCCATAACTGGTTGTATGTGGTAAATGCTATTTAAATGAATTATGTTTTTCCGCAACATAAATTTGTATGATAATATAATAGGGTAAAGAGTATTTTGAAAGAGTGATACTTGAGAGTTTTTAATTAAGGTGACGACTGTATGCAAGAAAGGATTAAAATAAATGAAAAATTTTCAAGGGTAGAATTTGGGTCGTTACAGGCCTCACCGGTGTGGACTGCGTGTCCCACTTGTGATGCCTGAGATACTTGGGTTTCCTTTCTTTATGATTGGATACAATATGGGCACCTTCTAAGTGTAACACCTATAGGATGTCTCATGTAAATGCCCTACATCCCAACTTAAGGTGTAATTTTAGATTACCCACGATACCCGTTGAGTACACCCTAACTAAAATACTGATTGCATATATACATACATACATACATTACATCAAGCATTTTTTTTAAAAGAAAAATATTAATTTTTTTTCAGATTTCATAAAGAGAGTCCATTGTATAGCTCAACCCGAATACCATGGATCCAATATATGGCGATGTTCAACCTCCTAAAAAAGAGACAAAGGTTGAGGTACAAGTGAATGATATAAATTTACTCCTAGAGTGCATTCAAAGACTTCCCACGGAAGAACAAGAGCGGTTCACCAAGACCTACGGGCATCTCATTGACCTACTGAAAGTCCATATCAAGCCTGAAGCACTGAGAGCTATGTAAATCATGATCCAGTATTGGAGCCCCGAGTTAAGGGTTTTTGAATTTCCCAACCTGGATGCATCTCCAACTGTCGAAGAATTTGAAATGTTGTTAGATATTCCGGTGTTGGATCGATCAAAAATATACTTGTTTACAGGTGACCATGAGTTGAAGGAAGAATATATTGAAGAGGTGATAGGAACGCTCCCAGGGGTTCAAAACATCATAAGGCAAGGAAAGTTTGAGGGTTTGAAGTGGACTTATCTCAAGAAACACATCATCAAAATGGAAGAGCAGAAGAATTGGAAGTCCTTTGGGTCCTCATTTGCACTATCTATCTATGGCTTGGTCTTGTTTCCTTTTGTTGCTGACATGCTTGATCGGGAGACTCTTGATGTTTTCTACAAGGTGAATAGGTTCTCAATCAACCCGGTACCTACAGTATTGGCTGAAACTCTCCTACAATTCCATAAAGGGCATCAGGTGGCCAAGGAAAGAACAAAAATAAGATATTGTGTCCAATTATTGTACGTGTGCCCATACCTCGTCCTAAAGCCCAGCGACCAAGCACTCCCGCCTCCAAAAAAAAGCGGAGACCGAACAACCGCCAGGTTGTCGAAGACACGTCTGAAGAGGAGGCGGGCGCCCTCTAAGTTGACCACCCTACCCACTAATGGACTATGAGGGGGGGCAGGCGCACGGGAACCGACCGAGAACCCGAACCGCTTGACTGACCCCTTCATACATACTCGATTAATTAGGGTCGGGGATGGATGAAATAATAAAAGAAGTGAAAAAAGTAGCGCAAGCGAAGCCGGGAAAGGGACCGCAGCGCAACGACTAGGACTCGTGTCGGAGGAGTTTTGAGCGTGAGCTACCACTCATGCAGCGGCAAGGACCCGCAACTCTCGAAGGGGCCACCAACCGCCCGAATCACTGTAGTGTAGCAAACCCTCCCTTTACTCAATGGATAGCGCTTATCCTCTTTCAATCAACAAAATGAGAAATGGAGGAGAAAGATAGAGGTCTTTATTGAAGAGGCTTTGCACCTAGGACTAATAAAGATCCAGAAGAATGGGTCTAGGCTTTCGAAAAGATTAAGATGCAAAGGTTAAAGAGAAAAGAAATGTCTTTTGAACAACCAACCTGACATAAGGATTCTAGCTCGCCCAGTTAGGAATATCCTCCGATTTCACACGAAGTTGGTGGTAACCTGACCGAAGGTCAATTTTTTAGAACACCGCCGCTCCCCTCAACTGATCCATCAAGTCATCAATCCTAGGCAACAGATACTTATTCTTGATAGTTACCTTGTTCAATTGTCTGTAATTAGTGCACAACCTCATACTCCCATCCTTCTTCTTGACCAACAAGACCGGTGCACCCCATGGTGAAACACTAGGACGAATAAACTTCTTCGCCAACAAGTCTTCAACCTGCATTTTCAATTCAGCCAGTTCTAACGGTGCCATCCTATAAGGAGTTATAGAGATGGGTCCCATTCCAAGTACCAAGTCAATGGAGAATTCAACTTCTCTAACTGGAGGCAATTCTGGTATATCACTAGGAAATACTTCAGGAAACTCACAAACTATCGGAATATCCTCAACTCTGGGTTTCTCAATACCCTCCAGGGATGCCAACAAAACAAACACGACTCCTCCCTCCTTAAAGGAAGTTCTAACTCCATTAGCCGACAACGACTTCATCAAACAAGCCTCATCAGAAATCTCATTCAGATCTCCAAACACAATGGTTTTATCAGCACAATTAAGCATTACATGATTTGCTGATAAACAGTCCATCCCCAGAATTAGATCTATTTGGGACAGTGGTAAGAAAATTAAATCCACGGTAAATTTTCTACCGTTTACCACTACCGGACATCGAGACACAACCGTCGACACCACCACAGGCACACCAGTTGGGGTGGATACAACCAAGTCGTAAGGTAATGACTCCGTGTGCAATTTCAGGCGGTTCACACATTCAATAGATACAAAGGAGTGTGTCGCTCCTGAATCAAACAACACTAAAAGAGGAATACATGCCACCATGCAATTACCTTTAATCAGGCCATCCACATCCGATGCCTCTACACCACTCATGGTAAATACTCGGCCGGTGGATCGAGGTCGTTCAGCCCTCCCAGCAGCATTCACACCCTGCCGCAACTTAGGACAATACCTCTTGATATGCCCAACCTCTTTGCAGTGAAAGCAGCTACATGCCGTACCTGGGTACACATCACCAACATGAATTCGGCCACATTTGTTGTATAAATATGGAGAGTTCAACTAAGACCCTCCCGCATTTACTTGAGTCCTCGGCCCATGCGAAGTATATCCTCGGCTACCAGTTGGTGGAGAGTAAGGTTTTCGTTCCTCTTGGAACACCTTTCCCTTCCCTTTCCTGTGCGAAAATTTTTGTTGAGGCCCAAAGTTCTTGGGGGGAATTACTTTATGTATCGCCGCATCATCGGCTGCCAGGTCATCCTCATACATCCTACACTTGTTCACCAAGGTAGGAAAATATGCAATTTCTTGGTGCCCAAACATGCTTTTCAACTTGGGCTTCAAACCCGATTCAAACTTGGAATACTTGTATTAAGATGGAGAGTTCAACCCGATTCCCTGCTCCAACTTCAATGCGCAAGTTAAAGACTTATCCTTACCTTGGTGTGTGTTGGGTTTGGTTCTTGGTAACTTTGCAAGTTTCACCGACACCGCCTCCAACTTTAGGATCTTTCCTCATCCCCACCATAAAACACAATGTTAGTCATTTATTCCAAATAACACATATACAACTCATTTTGCATCTTTAACCATACAAGAGATTTAACACATTTTCAATGTTTCTAAATTACTTTCATTATAAGTTTATAAACATCTAAAACATACATAATCATCTCATATTTCAACATTAGAAATGCATACTCATCTTCTACATCTAACCTTTTACCCATTTTCCACGTTAACCACATTTTCATTTTAGGGTTTTGGGGTTTTCATGAATCAACCCATAAACCCTTTCCATTCTTGAAATATCAACACTAAACCAAGAGTTTAAATGAGAAAAACAACATAAAACGAACCGTAACTCAAAAGTATGAGTTTCCATGGTTTCTCACATTTTGAGAATAGATCGACCATACCTAAAACAAGTTTCAAAGGGAAGAAGAGAGTTAGAATCAAGAGTTTTACCTCTTCTCAGTCTCCTTGATGATTCACAAGACTCCTTGCTCTGGAAAATGCTCCCTTCTCTCACTTCTCTCTAGGTTATCCCCCAAAAATGTGTTTGGGGTCCCTATTTAAGCGAGAATCTCACAGCCTCGACAGCTTCAGAGTGCCGTTTCTCGCCCAGACAAGACAACTCTCGCTCAGGCGAGACCACTCTCGCTCATCCGAGGATCCTCTCGCTCAAGCGAGAATCCTTCAGTATAGCCCAGTATTTCACTCTCCCAGATGAGCTACACTCGCTCAGGCGACGCCTTTCTCGCTCAAGCGAGATTTGCAAGGCTGATACTATAATTTAATGACTTTAAATTTACGGTGTCACAGGGATGAGATGCCTACAACAACTGGTAGAGTGTTTACAATGAGTGATTTTGAGGCTGCTGATGTTGAAGGTTTGATTCAAGGTAATTTTATGGTAAAGGGTGTCCCACTTTTTGTATTATTTTATTCGGGTGCGACACACTCTTTTATTTCTTTTGACTATGTGAAGCAATTGAGTTTGCAAAGTGATTCACTACCCTTTGATTTGGTCGTATCCACCCCTACTAATGCACATGTGGTAGTGTCGACGTTTTATTCTAAGTGTCCTATTGTTGTAAACGATGGGACCATTTTGGTAGACCTAATATGCTTACCACTATCCCAAATATATGTAATTCTTGGGATGGACTGGCTATCTGAAAATCGTGTGTTTTTGAAATGTTTTGATAAAACTTTAGTATTTGGAGACTCTTGTGAGACCTCTCACATTCCTAGTTGTCAGCCAGTGAAGTTAAGACTTCCCTTAAGGAGGGAGCGCTTGTTTATGTTTTGTTAGCTTCCTTAGAAGAGGAAAAGAGATCAGAGATCAAGGATCTGCCTGTAGTATGTGAATTCCCAGATGTGTTTCGTTAGGATATTCTAGATTTACCACCGGTGAGGGAAGTGGAGTTCTCAATTGATCTAGTGTCAAGAACTGGACCTATCTCGATAGTTCCTTATAGGATGGCACCACTAGAACTGGTTGAGTTGAAAAAGCAAATAGAGGACTTATTGGCCAAGAAGTTCATTCGACCAAGTGTTTCACCATGGGATGCACCGATGTTTTTGGTGAAGAAGAAGGATGATACTTTGAGGCTGTGCACCGACTACAGACAATTGATCAAGGTCACAATTAAGAACCGATATCGATTGCGTAGAATTGATGATTTGATGGATCAATTGAGGGGAGTTGTTGTATTCTCTAAGATTAATCTTCGATTAAGCTACCATCAACTCAGAGAAGAAATGAGGATATTCCTAAGACTTCTTTTAGGACAAGGTATGAACATTATGAATATCTAATAATGGCTTTTGGTGTGACTAATTCCCCGACAATATACATGGAATACATGAATAAGGTTTTTCATCCGTATTTAGATTCTTTTGTGGTGGTGTTTATTGATGACATCCTAGTTTATTCTACGAGTCGAGAAGAATATGTTGAGCATCTAAGGATTGTATTGAGAATTTTAAAGGACAAACATCTTTATGCAAAACTATCGAAATGTGACTTCTGGATGGAGTTTGTGAACTTCCTTGGACATGTGATATCCAAAGAAGGAGTGGTAGTGGATCCCTCTAAAGTTGAGGCTGAGATGGAATGGGCTGTACCGAACTCGGTAATTGAGATTAGGAGTTTTCTTGGACTGACTGGTTACTATCGAAACTTTATTGAAGGATTCTCGAAGTTAGCTTTGCCTTGACTAAGCTGACCAGAAAGGGGAAACCATTTGTTTGGACAATCAAATGTGAGGAAAGTTTCCAAGAGTTAAAATAGAGATTGATGTCGGCATCAGTGATGATTCTCCCTTGTGTAGACCATATTTTCAGTGTTTACTGTGATACTTCAAACCAGGATCTGGGTTGTGTGTTGATTCAGGATGGGAAGATTGTTGCTTATGCTTCGAGACAATTAAGACCACATGAGCAAAACTATCCGACTCATGACTTGGAGTTAGCTGTAGTGGTTTTTGCTTTGAAGATATGGAGGCACCATCTTTATGGTGTAAGATTTTTAGTCTTCAGTGGTCACAAGAGCTTGAATTGTTTGTTTGATCAGAAGGAGTTGAATATGAGACAAATGAGGTGGATGAAATTTCTCAAAGATTACGACTTTGGTCTTCAATATCACCATGGGAAAGAAAATGTGGTAGCAAATGCATTGAGCCGAAAGTCACTACATGTGTCTGCATTAATGAGCCGAAAGTCTACATGTGCCTGCATTAATTGTCAAACCTCCACAATTTCTTCCATGTTTCGCAATTGAGAAAATACATTGGCGATTTGTCGCATGTCATAGAACCTGACTGGATACAATTGAAGGAAAACATGACTTTTAAAACTCTACCGGTGGGGATCATGGATATAAGTGCGAAGAAATTGCGAGGAAAGGAGATCCCTTTAGTGCAAGTGCTTTAGAGCCAACTCTGATGGAGATGCTACTTGGGATGTCGAACGTAACGCGATGGATGATTATCCTCATTTGTTTAATCAATGTATGTTTAATTTTCAAGGACAAAAATTCTTATTAGAGGGGAAGAATGTAACACCACAATTTTCCTTCCTCAAAATAAGTTAGTAACTTAGAGATATTGCCTAATTTCTGTGAACCCTTAATGAAATTTTCAGAATGTTTCCAACTCAATTTTCAGAATGTCTATTGGACTATTGTTGTGAACCCTTACTGAAATTTCCCTAAGAGGTATTGTATCGCCTTAAGTGGTGTTCTATCGCTCTAAGTGGTCTTGTATCGCCCTAAGTGGTGTTGTATCACCCTAAGTGGTGTTGTATCTCCCTAAGGGGTGTTGTATCGTCCTAAGTGGTATTGAATTGTCCTAAAAGGTATTGTATAGCCCTTGAGGTATTGAATTTCCCTTTTAAGGTATTGAATCGCCTTCGGGTGTGGAATTACCTTCGGGTATTGTATTATTCCTTGACATGGTAAGTTTTTGGGTAACCATCGGGTGGAGGATATTTGCGAAACGAATGTGTTAACGACTAAGGTAGTAAGTATAGCATGTGTAGTTATTTGTTCTATATATATATATATATATGTTGCTCTAATGCTTATGATTCTGTATAAATCCACATTCTCAATTATTGCATGATTTAATCTCTTACTCCTTCTATGTTTTCTGTTTGTTCTACTTGTGGTAATCGGATTGTAAGTTAAGCGGAGGAATAACAGATCGAAGTTTTAAAGTAGCCTCTATTTCCTTAGATACAAGAATGTTGTTTTTGAATTTATGATGTGTAATTCCGTAACGAGTACCCTTATGTATTTATTGGATTACTTTCTAGAATTTGACACCATGATAAACAACTTGATCTATGTTAATTGAATTTAGGGAAGTTTCATTTTTGGTAATTAGTCTATGGAATACCTTTTGAGGAATGGCATGGTTATTGTTAAATGATTGGCAAAACCTTTTATGCCATGAATAATTATTATAACTTGAAATTATATTTGTAAAACTAGAAATTTTACTATATTCGAAATTGGGTCGTTACAAGAGATATCCTCTCGCTTGAGCGATATCCTCTCGCTCGGGCGAGAGGAAACAAGGGCTTGAACATTATTCACAAACTGCGAATTAGTTGAGAAAAATCTACATATTCCAAATTAGTTGAGAAAAATTTGCGGTGTTACAATCCTTCCCCCTAATAAGAAATGTTGTTCCCGAAATTTTGTTCGGCAAATCTAAGGAAAATAGGGTTATAGACCAGTAATTAAACCTAAGATATACACAATCAAACTTAAATTCAACCATTTAAACCATTTAGATAGCTTAGTTGTCAATCAATGGAGCATACGACATAGAGGTGACACAACTTGATGAATTCAAGTACTAAGATTTGGTCAAATTTAAAATATTAAGATACAATAAAAGAATGAGAGCAAACATCTAGAAGGAAAATTATTACCATGAGGGTAAATTTTACTATGAAGAAAGCTAGATCTCCATGATCTATCAAGGCGACAACCACTTAAAACCATTTTTAAAATAGATGAAGATTGCAAGAACATTTTTTAAACTAGAATAACACGAGATTAAATTTTCATAACTCACCGGATTGTAAAAGATTTTAACAAAATGAGAATGTTTAATTGGACACATCTAGATAGCATTGCAACATTTCACTTCACACATATCAGATAGTCATAATTAACAAACAAAAATTCAAGAATTTTTCAAATTTGCATTTGTCACATTATAGTGAGAGAGGAAACAAAATATTTATCAAATAAATAAACATATATGCATACAAGGATTTTTAAAGTTCGATGGGAAAAACAAATAATCAAGTAAGTACCCAATTCAAGATATCATCCCTAAAATAAATAAAAAAGGGTGCCATAGAAGGAGGGTTGATAGTGTAAGGACCCGATTTTGTAACCTCAAAAATTTTAAAACTTTATTCATGAAGTCAAGTGATTACTTTTGAAATATATTACTTAAACGATTTGGAAAACCTGTGAGCATACCAATATCACTTATGTTCATGATTCAAATGCGGAAATAATCAAAAGTATTCATTCATTAAAAACATACCATTACACTTCCTTTATCATACATATTATATACAATTATTTTTTCTCAAATAATACTTCCATTTAACCTCATCAAAATAACCTCATTATACATGTAGGATAAAGTCACTTATACATAAATTCACTTAAACATGTTCTTCATATTACATGCCTTATTCAATTACAATGTCGTGTACTTAAAGTAACTACACTAATCGGTGTCCGTACTATAGCC
This sequence comes from Lupinus albus, assembly GCA_009771035.1. NCBI lineage: Eukaryota > Viridiplantae > Streptophyta > Magnoliopsida > Fabales > Fabaceae > Lupinus > Lupinus albus. The sequence continues at coordinate 7,631,964 of CM020011.1, forward strand.
TCCACTTGAATTCCAATACATAACACATACAAGCATAGGCAAAAAGGGAGTAAGAGCCAATTACGGCGACCGTAGCGTGGAATTACATATAGTAATAACATTAAAGTATTACACCCTACATAACATCTAAAATCAAGCATATTAGACATATACCAATCAATACAATAAACCATATAATGTTCATATATCCAATTAGCATAATCATCATATGTCACTTAGACAATTCAATCAAATCAATACAACATACCATAGGATGTTCATTCTTCGGTCAACTCCTATAACAACATACTCATACCATTTATCCAACTCAATCTTCATCAAGATCACCATACAATAGTCTCTTTCAATAAAGAATAGCAATGCTATACTCAAAGTTATACCATACTTACATAGCATTAAATACTTTCCCAAGCAACACAATACTCCCAAAACAATACTACACACAAAGAACTAATCATACATTGCTCCAAGAGCCAATACCACATAGGGCAAGTCTACACCACAAAGGCGATACAATACCACATCAGGAAAGTCTACACCACAAAGGTGATCCAATACCACATCGGATAAGTCCACAACACAAGATAATCCACTACCACTTCGGGTAGGTCCACAATACAACGATAATCCACTACCACTTCAGGTAGGTCCACAATACAACGATAATCCACTACCACTTCGGGTAGGTCTACAATACAACGATAATCCACTACCACTTCGGGTAGGTCCACAATACAACGATAATCCACTACCACTTCGGGTAGGTCCACAACACAACGATAATCCACTACCACTTCGGGTAGGTCCACACCACAAAGGTGGTCCACAGTACTATTCTTACAAACATAATGACTCATACACATACCATGTTCACATCATCTCATATAAAATGGAGACACTTATCCCTTACATCATATCTCACCATAATACCCACAACTACAACCATGTCATAATATTAATATTCATCGCATTCTTTACTACGTATAAACATCTCACAACACAATCATTATCATACAACATAATCATGTCCATTTAATTCCATTAAACAACTCATCACACAATCATTATTACAAACATACCCATATATGTTTATAACAAAAAAGCGACTCACAACTTAGTGATTATCATAAATATATTCATATCCTTTTATCACAATAATCAACTCATAACATATTTATCATCATACAAACAATCGTTTACCGTTATCACAATATTATCACACATACACACCGTTAACGATAGGACCATCTTTTACGATGGTATATTATCATAAATGAGTATTTAAATCTTAGTTTAACGAAAGGGTTTTCATACACATCTATACTCATATTTATGGCTAATACCTCTTCAGGAAAGATGAAAACTCTCAAATGGACCACAAACTTCCAAGATAGTTTCTATTCGATAACATTCTCTGATTCTTGAGGGAAATCGGAGAAAATGACTCTAATGAAATACTTTAAGACTATTATGGTCTTCTCCCTCACCTTAGGTTGCGTAAGCTCCATTGCTCCTCAAAAGAGCCACATCTCCTTTCATTTTCTCCAATCTCCATTGTTCCATTTTTCACCTCCAAGATTTCCCAAATGTGCCACCAAGAAGTAATAGAAAGAGGTTTTGATGAGTTTTGATGTTTAGTGGAGAGGAGAATGGTTCATTTGGGTGGAGCCGCCGTTGGAAGAGAAAGGAGAGAAAAGAAAATGAAGATTAGGGTTTTTGAAACCCCTCTTTTACTTTTATAGATGTACAGCCTCGCCCGGGCGATAATGGCTCGCTTGGGCGAGAATTTCGCAATTTTTCAGCTTTTCAACTCTGACGCTCTCGCACCGGCGCGTATTTCTCGCTCGGGCGAGAATCGGGCAGTATGCTAAGGCTCCTCTCTAGCCTGGGCGAAAATTCTAGCTCAAGCTAGAATTTGACAGCTTTTCCAGATTTCACTCTCACTCAAGCGACCACTTCCTTGCTTAAGCGAGGTCTCCGGGAAACTCATATTAGAACACCGAGTCTCTCTCTCGGGCGAGGTCCTCTCTCTCAAACGAGGGTTGCCCAATATATACTCCAACACTCTACTTTTTTCAATCATTCTAAAAACGAAATTTGAGGTGTTACAGATAGTTTATAGATTCAACTCAATGCACAAAGATAATAGGCTCAACCAAAACACATATTTTTTTACCAATGATAATTGAAAATTTACAAACATTCACTCAAATAACATAAATTAGATATGGATAACCGAAATACTGTTTAAATAGATATTTAGAACTCACAAATGTACATCATGTTTAGAAATAAAAGGTTATAATCAAATCAAGGAGTTTTTACAAAACTATCCTTATCTAGGATACAATTGTGTAAAAATTGGAATTCTCAACATGAAACATAAATAATGTTGAGTCGAATACTATACTTCAACCAATGTGACTTTTGAAAATGGATTAGATAGAAGACCTATATCAATCACCATATTATTAAGGGATTAAACACATTTATATCAAAAATGACCCAAAACCAATTAATCATGCATAGTTGAAATGGATGTGAAGGCATAGACCACAAGGTTTAAAAGGGACTAATTGGTTCCGAAGATGCATACTAATTGTTAGAATAGGATTCTTAAAGTTTATGTATGTATAAAATACCTTAATTATACATAGCAGATACTAATATAGAAGAAACAGAAGAAAAAAAAATGAAAGTACAATACATAAGCATATATAAATGTACGTTACACAATTATATTAGATAGTGTTAATATTCAATTTCAAAATATTAATTAATATAGATTATAGAACAAATGTACAAAGATAGAATAAATTTTTTAGCTAATTCCATTGCCACTACTTAAGGAGAGGATGGAAGCATAATTAGTTTAGTGATATCTAACTAAAAGTAAAGTTACACAATATCAAATGTTTATTAATACAACTTGGACTCATACATATCTAAAAAGCACATGTTGTTACTGTAACTTGCAGCAATTCTATATGGCACGAAATAATACTTATTGTCTGAATCACGACCAGGTCGGCTCTGTTTAAGATGTAACACCCAAAATTTAAGTCTTTAAAATTATGGTATCCGTCCTGGGATCCTCGCTTGAGCGAGAGATTCTCGCCTGGGCGAGAGAGGCTTACCTGGGAGGGTGAAATCCTGGGCTATATTGGAGGATTCTCGCCTGAGCGAGAGTTGTCTCGCCTGGGCGAGAAATGGCATTTTGGGATTGTTGAGACTATGAGATTCTCGCCTAAGTGAGAATCCCTCGCTTGAGCGAGAGGGTCAGATCTGAGTTTTTAAAATATGCGAGATTTTCTCGCTTGAGCGAGAAAGGGCTCGCTTAAGCGAGAATCCGACGTTGTTACATTAAATAGGGGACCCCAAACACATTTATGAGGGTTAACCTAAAGAGAAGTGAGAGAAGGGAGCATTTTCAAGAGCAAGAAGACTTGTGAGTCATTTAGAAGCTTGAGAAGAGGTAGATCTCTTGATTCTAACTCTCTTCTTCCCTTTGAAACTTGTTTTGGGTATGTTGGATCTCTTCTCAAAATGAGAGAAACCATGGAAACTCACCCTTTTGAGTTATGGTTCGTTTTATGTAATTTTATCTTGTAAACTCTTGGTATGGAGTTAGTATTTCAAGAACGGAGAGGGTTTGTGGGTTGATTCATGAAAATCCCAAAACCCTAAAGTGAAAATGGGTAAAATGTTAGAAGTAGAAGATGAGTTTACTTTCTAATGTTGAGTATATGAGATGAATATGTATGTTTTAGATGTTCTAAACTTATGATGAAAGTAGTTTAGCAACATTGAAAATATGATAAATATCTTGTATGGTTAAATGATGCAATATAAGTTGTTTATGTGATATTTGGAATAAATGACTAACATTGTGTTGTACGGTGGGAATGAGGAAAGATCCTAGAGTTGGCGGTGGTGTCCGTGGAACTAGTACAGTAACCCAGTACCCAACCCAACACTCACCAGGGTAAGGATAAGTCTTTAATTTGTACAATTGAAATGGAAAATGTGTGTATTTTCTGGTTGTGCAAGGATTAATTGGTGAATCACGTATTTATTATAAACATATATGGGTATGTTTGTAATAAGGATTGTGTGGATTCACTGGATATGATTGATAGTGAAATCAATGAAAAAGGAAATATATTTTTAGCCGACCGTAAATGGTTAGCGACTTCGGCTCGAGTTTACGTAGCAACACTTCGGCCCGAGTTTATGTGGCAACACTTCGGCCCGAGTTTATGTGGCAACACTTCGGCCCGAGTTTATGTGGCAACACTTCGGCCCGAGTTTATGTGGCAACACTTCGGCCCTAGTTTATGTGGCAACACTTCGGCCCGAGTTTATGTGGCAACACTTCGGCCCGAGTTTATGTGGCAACACTTCGGCCCGAGTTTATGTGGCAACACTTCGACCCGAGTATATGTGGCATGTTTTCTTTGTAAAAGAGATGAGAAATCGCTTTTGGCTAACCCTAAGGGGTGTAGTGACTTTGGCTCAAGTGATATAGCATGGAAAATGAATTTCAAAGTGATTTACTAACCTTTTCTAATGTGGATTATCTTATAATGACGTTTAATGAATTAATGACTTACTCCTTTATGTGTTTGTGTTTTGTCATTGATAATCCCATTGCAGATAAACATGTGACATGAGGTGGTCTTATTTTTGGAAGCTTAGGAGCTTTATGTTTTGGATTTCAATTATTAGCACTATTTTGTACATGTGACATGAGGTGGTCTTATTTTTGGAAGCTTAGGAGCTTTATGTTTTGGATTTCAATTATTAGCACTATTTTGTACATGACTGCTTATTAGATTACTTGGAATATTTTGTAACTATGGATATATAACTTACCTGATTTATTGTAACTCTGCATATTCGTAGCTATGGGTATTTTGGAAACCCATATCTAGTTGTATGTGGTAGTCACTAGGGTTCAATTGAATGAATTATGTATTTCCGCAATGTAAAATGTATGGTAACGTAATATGTTAAAAAGTGGTTTTACGGAGTGATTAATGAGAGATTAAAGTAGGATGATGAATGTATGCATGAAAGGATTAAAATAAAGGAAAATATTTCAAGGGTAGAATTTTGGTCCTTACAATATGGTATCAGAGCATTGTTAATCCTGCGGCCTAGGATATGGCCTTGCATGCTTCTTTGTGATCTTATACGCTGAAAATTGTTTGATTTGTACTAATTGCTAAGTGATTATGTGAACTTTGTTTAGACAAAATTATGTTTCTGACAAGTGAATGAGTACAGGTACCCATTACTAAAATGTCTGGAAGAGGACGAGGAAGAGGATCGGGTCAGAATGAATTGTTGGCCCAGATTGCGGCAGTGCTGACAAACATGAACAAGAACTTGCAACACCTGAATCAGAATACGACACCAAGCCCGAGTTCACAGCCTTTGGTTCCACCCTGTCCGGCTGAGTATCGAGGTTTGGATGTGTTATGTAGGAGGAACCCCAGTTCGTTTCAAGGGGGGTTCGCTCCTGATGCAGCCATCGAGTGGATTCGGAGATTGGAGAGGATTTTCAAGGCCATGAGCTGTTCTGATGCTCAGAAGTTGGCGTATGCCACCAATTTGTTAGAGAAGGAGGCCGAAAGCTGGTGGGAATTCACTCGGCGCCAAATGGAGGCGGAGGGGCAAGTAATTCTGTGGTGTACTTTTAGGGAGAAATTCCTTCAAAAGTATTTTCCTGCTGATCTGAGGAGTCATAAAGAAATGGAATTCTTGAGGTTGGAACAAGGAAACCTGTCGGTGGGGGACTATGCGGCCAAATTTGAAGAATTGGCCCGATTTTGCCCTTACTCTGAATTGGAGGCGGACGGAAGGTCCAAGTGCTCGAAGTTTGAATCGGGTTTGAAGCCCAAGCTGAAAACGATGCTTAGGCATCAAGAGATCACTAATTTTTCTACATTGGTCAACAAGTGTAGAATGGTTGAGGATGATATGAAGGCAGATGAAGTGGTGGAGTCAAGATCACTTCCTCCCAAGAATTTTGGGCCCCAAAGGAATTTTGTGCACGGAAGGGTAAGGTTAGGCGTTTCCGGAAGAAGGGAAGCCTTACTCCTCGCCTATGGGTAACAGAAGATATACTCCGCATGGGTCAAGAACTCATGCCAATATCGGAGGGTCGCAACAACACTCTCAATCCTGGTGTAACAAATGCGGCAGAAAGCATTTTGGTTATTCCTGCCCCGAAACCACACTTAGTTGCTTTTACTGCAAGGAGAGTGGGCATCTTAAGAGGCATTGCCCCATATTACGGAAAAGTATGAATGCTGCTAGTGCTGAATGACCCCGACCCACCGGCAGAGTAATCACCATGAGTGGTGCAGAGGCATCAAATGTGGATGGCCTGATCAAAGGTAATTGCATGGTGGCAGGTATTCCTGTAACGACCCGATTTTCTGCCCTTGAAATTTTTTCATATATTTTAATCCTTTCTTACATACAGTCGTCATCTTCATTGAAAACTCTCAAGTGTCACTATTTGAAAATACTCTTTACCCTATTATATTATCATACAAATTTATGTTGCGGAAAAAATATAATTCATTCAAATAGCATTTACCAGATATGGGTCTTCCAAAGTTATAAAGCCCATACTACACATATCCGTATTAATCTAAACGGATGTTAAAGTCATCCCATAATGTTATCAAATTAACTACAACATCAAGTAGCAAATAAAGACAATCACGTTAATAAACACAACAGCTTCCTAAGGGAGCTTTCTTATCAAAATCCTTCATTTACCTACAATGGGATTATCATAAACAACACTAGAGGGAGTAAGTCATTAGTTCAAAACTAACATCACATGATAATCCACATTCAAATACAATTAAGCTTTAACATAATTCGTAAACACTCATACGGAATTGTAAACATTCAAATCATCTTCCTTTAATTTCCACTTTACTCATATGCATCCTATAGTATATATATCCCATAATATATATTTTATAGTATGCATATTACGTTCGTTCGAAACCTCATCTTTCTCGTTATTCATATCCACCCTATAACATATATATCCCATAATACATATCTTATAGCATGTATATTACTTTCTTTCTCAACATCTTCCTTTTTATCATTCATATTCAACCTATAGAATATATATCCCATACTATATATCCTATAGCATGCATATGACTTTCATTTTGAGTCATATTTCCATTGGTACTCCCCCAATAATATTGATTTCCTTTGAGTCATATTTCCATTGGTACTCCCCCAATAATATTGATTTCATTTGAGTCATATTTCCATTGGTACTCCCCCAATAATATTTATTTCATTTGAGTCATATTTCCATTGGTACTCCTCCAATATTATTTATTTCATTTGAGTCATATTTCCGTTGGTACTCCCCCAATAATATTTATTTCATTTGAGTCATACTTCCATTGGTACTCCCCCAATAATATTTATTTCATTTGAGTCATATTTCCATTGGTACTCCCCCAATATTATTTATTTCATTTGAGTCATATTTCCATTGGTACTCCCCCAATATTATTTATTTCATTTGAGTCATATTTCTATTGGTACTCCCCCAATAATATTACTTATTTCTGAGTCATATTTCCATTGGTACTCCCCCAATAATATTGCTTTCATCTGAGTCATATTTCCATTGATACTCCCCCAATAATATTACCTTCATCTGAGTCATATTTCCATTGGTACTCCCCCAATAATATTACTTTCATTTTCCATAACAGTAAAATCACGCATTTTCCAACATAATGCATAAATTACTGACGTATCATTTTAAACCATTACCTCTTTCACATGCCTCATTCATATCAGCAAGTATGAATTAGAGACACTTATCCCTTACCTTGGTGAGTGTTGGGGATCGGTTCCGAGTAACTTTAAAAGTCTCCTCCGCGATTTCCTCCAACCTTAGGATCTTTCCTCATTTCCACCAATAACAACAATGTCAGTTATTTATTAAAAAAACACATAAATAACTCGTATTTCATCATCAAACATACAAGGGATTCACATATATTCAAGATTTCGAAAACTAATTCAATACAAGTTTCCAAACACCTAAACATACATGTTCATCTCATATAACAACATCAAAGCACAAACTCATCATCCACATCTAACATTTCATCTCTTTCTCCTTATACCAATATTCTCATTTTGGGGGTTTTTGGGGTTTTCATGAATAACCCACAAAACCTTTTCATTCTTAAAATATCAACTCTAAATCAAGAGTTTACAAGAGAAAAACATCATAAAACGAACCATAACTCTAAAGGATGAGTTTCCATGGTTCCTCATGTTTTGAAAATAGATCCAACATACCCAAAACAAGTTAGAGAGGAAGAAGAAGAGTTAGAAACAAGAGGTTTACCTCTTCTCATGCTTTAAGATGAGTCCTAAGGCTCTTTGCTCTTGAAAGCTCTCTTCTCTCTCTTCTCTTCAAAGTTCTAACCCTAAAATGTGTTTGGGGTTTCTATTTTAAATAGCAATCGTCGAGTTCTCACTCAAGCGAGCCCATTCTCGCTCAGGCGAGAAAATCCCGCCTATTTTAAATACTCAGATCTGACCCTCTCGCTCAAGCGAGGGATTCTCACTCAAGCAAGAATCTCATAGTGTCAACAACCCCAGTTTACCATTTCTCGCCCAGGCGAGAATCTTCCAATATAGCCCAGGATTTCACCCTTCCAGGTGATCCTTTCTCGCTCAGGCAAGAATCTCTCGCTCAAGCGAGACTTCCAAGACTGATACTATAATTTTAAAGACTAAAAATTTGGGGTGTTACAATTCCCCTTTTAGTGTTGTTTGATTCGGGAGCGACACACTCCTTTGTATCTATTGACTGTGTGGATAGACTGAAATTGCAAACTAAGCCGTTGCCTTTCGAATTGGTCGTATCCACCCCAACTAATGTGCCTGTGGTGGTGTCGACAGTGGTGTCTCGATGTCTGGTATTGGTAAACGGCAGGACTTTTACCGTGGATTTAATCTGCTTACCACTATCCCAGTTGGATCTAATTCTGGGGATGGACTGGTTGTCGGCGAATCATGTAATGCTTAATTGTGTCGATAAGACCGTGGTATTCGGGAATCTAGATGAGATTTTCTGATGAGGTTAATGACATGAAACCGTTATCGGCAAAGGAAGTCAAGACTTCCTGTAAGGAGGGAGGAGCCGTGTTTATGTTGTTGGCATCCTTGGAGGGTATTGAGAAACCTAAGGTTGAGGATATTCCGATAGTTCGTGAGTTCCCTGAGGTATTTCCTGGTGATATTCCGGACTTACCTCCAGTAAGAGAAGTGGAATTCTCTATTGATTTGGTACCTGGAACGGGGCCCATCTCTATAGCTCCTTATAGGATGGCACCGTTAGAATTGACTGAGTTGAAAAAGCAGGTTGAGGACTTATTGGCCAAGAAGTTTATTCGTCCTAGTGTCTCACCGTGGGGTGCGCCTGTTTTTTTGGTTAAGAAGAAGGATGGTAGTATGCGGTTGTGAACTGACTACCGGCAGTTGAACAAGGTTACTATTAAGAACAAGTACCCATTGCCTCGTGTAACACCCCAAATTTTAAGTCTTTAAAATTATAGTATCAATCCTCGGATCCTCGCTTGAGCGAGAGACTCTCGCTTGGGCGAGAGAGGTTCACCTGGGAGGGTAAAATCCTAGGCTATACTAGAGGATTCTCGCCTGAGCGAGAGTCGTCTCGCCTGGGCGAGAAGTGGCATTTTGGGCTGGTTGACACTGTGAGATTCTCGCTTGAGCGAGAGAGTCAGATTTGAGTTTTTAAAATAGGCGGGGTTTTCTCACTTGAGCGAGAATCCCTCGCTTAAGCGAGAACCAGACGAGACAACATTTAATGAGAAACCCCTAAACACAATCTAGGGTTTAGAAAAGAAGAAGAGTGAGAGAAGAGAGCTTTTCAAGGGCAAAAAGCTTGGATATTCATCTAAGAGCTTGAGAAGAGATCCTAAGTTTGGAGGAGGTGCCGGTGGAACTTACGAAGTCACCAAAAACCAAACCCAACACTCACCGAGGTAAGGATAAGTCTTTAATTTATGCATTATGTGGAAAATGCGTGGACTTTCTGTTATGGACGATGGATAAAAATGTGAATCACTTAATCATTATGAACATATATGGGTATGTTGATAATGGTTAGAAGGGAATTTACGGTTTACTTATTGGGGAGTACCAATGGAAATAAGACTCGAAATGAAATAATGAAATGTAAATCACTTTGTAGTTATAAGCATACTTCGATATGTTTATAATGATGTCGGGTGTATTTATCATTTTTGTATTGGGGGAGTACCAATGGAAATAAGACTCGGAATAAAGCAATAATTGTAAGTCACTTTGTAGTTACAAGCATATACGTTATATTGTAATGATGTCGGGTGCATTTATTGACTATTTATTGGGGGAGTACCAATGGAAATAAGACTCGTAATAAAGTAATAATTGTAAGTCACTTTGTAGTTACAAGCATATACGTTACGTTGTAATGATGTCGGGTGCATTTATTGACTATTTACTGGGGGAGTACCAATGGAAATAAGACTCGTAATAAAGTAATAATTGTAAGTCACTTTATAGTTACAAGCATATACCTTATGTAAATGTCGGGTGCATTTATTGACTATTTATTGGGGGAGTACCAATGGAAATAAGACTCGGATAATGCAATAAACTTGAGTCACTTTGTAGTTACAGTCATATACGTTATGCTGTAATGATGTTGGGTGCGTTTATTGTCTACTTATTGGGGGAGTACCAATGGAAATAAGACTCGAAATATAATGACATAAATGGTAAATCACTTAGTCACTACAAATATATATGGGTATGTTTGTAATGATGATGGGTGTATTTATGGTTTATGTATTGGTGGAGTGCCAATGAAAATAAAACTCGTTTTAGCCGACCAGAATGGGTTAGCGACTCTAGCTCGAGTTATGTAGCATGGTTTTTCAAAAGTACAGATGACGAAAAAGGTTTTTAAGAGTATTTAAATTATATCACTGTTGAAACCTATTAAATGTGGATTAACTGACATTGAGTTATATTGAATTAACGACTTATTCCTTTGTGTTGTTTGTGCCTGGTAAATGTTAATCCCATTGCAGGTAGGTGGACGGAGAAGGATGATTTTGAGTAGGGGATTAGAGACTTTTGTTTTAATGTCTCTTTATACATTCTTTTGTAACTTTAATTGATTGTAATTGGAGTAACTAATGGTACTATGAATACTATTTTGTGTATGATATTGATCAGGGAGACTAGTAACTCGGGATATATGTAGTTATGGGTGTTTTGGAACCCATAGCTAATTGTATGCGGTGGTTACTAGGATATATTAATGAATTATGTTTTTCTACTATTGGATGTTGTATGTTGCTTTTGGTTCATAGGTAGGGTGTGAGTGAGAAGTGAGACTTTTTAAAATAAATTTAATCACTCGGTAATTATGATTGATTGTCAAATGTATGGAATTGGATTAAATAAGGAAAAAATTCAAGGGTAGAATTTCAGGTCGTTACACCTCAGATTGATGACTTGATGGATCAGCTGAGAGGGGTGATAGTGTTTTCAAAGATTGATCTTCGGTCAGGATACCACCAACTTCGTGTGAAGTCGGAAGACATTCCAAAAATTGCTTTTAGGACAAGGTATGGGCATTTTGAATATTTGGTCATGCCTTTTGGTGTAACGAATGCCCCAACAATTTTTACCGACTACATGAATCGGATTTTTCATCCGTATTTAGATTCATTCGTAGTGGTGTTTATTGATGACATTTTGGTTTACTCTAAAAGCCGAGAGGAACATGCTGAGCACCTGAGAATGGTTCTAGAACTCTTGTGTTAGAACCAGTTGTATGCTAAATTGTCTAAATGTGATTTCTGGTTGGAATCGGTGAACTTTCTCGGACATGTAATATCCAAGGAAGGGGTAGTTGTCGATCCTTCAAAGGTTGAAGCGGTTATGGAATGGGCAGTGCCCAAGCCGGTTACTGAAATCCGGAGTTTTCTGGGTTTGGCTGGCTATTATCGGAAATTCATTGAAGGATTTTCGAAGTTGGCACTACCATTGACTAAGCTCACTCGAAAAGGAGAACCGTATGTGTGGACACTTCGTTGTGAAGAAAGCTTTCAAGAGTTGAAACGAAGGTTGACTACGGCACCAGTGTTGGTTCTTCCTTGTACCGATAAGGATTTCAGTGTTTATTGTGACGCTTCCAAGCAAGGTTTGGGTTGTGTTCTGATGCAGGAAGGGAAAGTTGTTGCCTATGCTTCTCGTCAGTTAAGAACGCACGAGCAAAACTACCCTACTCATGATTTAGAATTGGTTGCAGTGGTCTTTGCTTTAAAAATCTGGAGACACCATCTCTATGGCATAAGGTTTGTGGTGTACAGTGACCACAAGAGTTTAAAATATCTGTTTGATCAAAAGGAGCTGAATATGAGGCAGAGGAGATGGATGGAGTTCCTAAAGGATTATGATTTTGGATTGCAGTACCATCCGGGAAAGGCCAATGTAGTGGCCGATGCGCTAAGTTTGAAATCTTTACACATGTCGGCTTTGATGGTTAGGGAAGGGAAACTGATTGAAGAGTTCAGAGATATGAACTTGGATGTTCAGATAAAGCCTCATAGTATGATTTTGGGAATGTTGAAGGTCACCAATGAACTATTTGATCAAATCTGAGTATTGCAAGTTGAGGATATCGAGATAATAGCAAAACAGGATTTGATGTTAAGTGGCAAGGAAACTGATTTCGCATCGGACCCTAGTGGAATGCTGCGTTATAAAGGGAGAGTGTGTGTGCCTCGTGATGAGGAATTACAGAAGAGTATTTTAGAAGAGTCTCATAAGAGCAAGATGAGTTTTCACCCGGGAACTACCAAGATGTACCATGATTTGAAGAAATTGTTTTGGTGGTCAGAGTTGAAGAGGGATGTGGCTTCGTATGTCTCGAGTTGTTTAGTGTGTCAGAAAACCAAAATTGAGCATCAGCGACCGGCGGGAGAGTTACAATCCTTACAAATTCCTGTGTGGAAGTGAGATAGTATCTCCATGGATTTTGTATCGGGTTTCCCTAAAACTCAGAAAGGATATGATTCGATATGGGTGATAGTGGATCGGTTAACGAAATATGCACACTTTCTGCCTATGAACATGAGATATTATTTGGAGCGATTGGCGGAACTGTATATCCGAGAAATAGTTCGTTTGCATGGGATATCGTCGAGCATTATATCAGATAGGGATCCCCGTTTTACTTCCAACTTTTGGACTAGTTTGCAGTCCGCATTGGGAACTAAGTTGAAGTTAAGTTCAGCTTATCATCCACAAACGGACGGTCAATCGGAAAGAACTATACAGTCATTGGAAGATCTTCTGAGGGCTTGTGTCTTGGAACAAACGGGGAGTTGGGATGGCATGTTGCCTCTGATTGAATTTACTTACAACAATAGCTTCCATTCGAGTATTGGAATGGCACCTTATGAGGCGTTGTATGGTAGGAAGTGCCGAACTCTAGTGAGTTGGTTTGAGACTGGGGAGAACTTGATATTGGGGCTCGAGTTGGTCCAAGAGACTACAGATAAGATCGAGAAAATCTGAGAGAACATGAGGATCACCCAGAGTCGAAAGAAAAGCTATTACGATAAGAGGCGGAAACCTCTTTTGTTTAATGAGGGAGATCATGTTTTCATGAGAGTAGTCCCAACTACCGGAATTGGTAGGGTGTTGAAGTCTCGCAAGCTGACTCCGAGATTTATTGGCCCGTATCAAGTATTGAAAAGGATTGGGCCGGTAGCATATCGGATTGCTTTGCCTCCGTTGTTGTCGAACCTTCATAATTTGTTTCATGTGTCTCAGTTAAGGAAGTATGTTCGAGATCCATCTTATATGGTAGAATCTGATCAGATAGAGTTGAAAGGTAACTTAACCTTTTCGACGTTGCCCGTGAGGATCATGGATACCAGTATCAAGAAACTAAGAGGCAAGGAGATTCCTTTGGTGAAAATACTATGGAGCCAAGTAGAGGAAGGGGATGCTACTTGGGAGGTGGAGCGTGACATGAGAGAGGATTACCCTCATTTGTTCGAATCGAAGTATGTTAAATTTTCGGGGACGAAAATTCTTATAAGAGGGGGAGGATTGTAACACCCTAAATTTAAGTCTTTAAAATTATAGTATCATTCCTGGGATCCTCGCTTGAGCGAGAGATTCTTGCCTGGGCGAGAAAGGCTCACCTGGGAGGGTGAAATCCTGGGCTATACTGGAGGATTCTCGCCTGAGCGAGAGTTGTCTCGCCTGGGCGAGAAATGGCATTTTGGGATTGTTGAGACTGTGAGATTCTCGCCTAGGATATTCTTTGATCGTTTTTTGGCTTGTAATATCCTTGTTTGGTGGAACATATTGATTCGTTGAAAACCCCGCATTATGATCATCTCTTGTATATAAATCGTCATTCGTAATTGGCCTGCTCTCATGAAACTGTGATGTCCAAAAAAGGATCATCTTCATTGTAACACCCAAAATTTACGCTCTTGGTAATAAGGTAACAGTCCTGAAGAATGGGGCATACTGCCAAATTCTCGCTTGAGCGAGAGGATCTCACCCAAGCGAGAGGATCAGTGTTTTGAATTTGGAAATTCTGGGAGTCTCGCCCAAGCGAGGAATGGGTCGCTTGAGCGAGAGAAAGCTTGGGAAGGCTGTGAGATTCTCGCTTGAGCGAGAGAATTTCGCCCAGGCGAGAGGGTCCCTGTTTTGAAACTTAAAATATCGTGGGCTTCTCGCCCAAGCGAGATATTCTCGCCCGGGCGAGAGTGCCCAGATATAAAAGAAAAGAAAGGGTTTCACAAACCCTAATCTTCATTTTCTTTTCTCCACTTTCACTCTCAATGGCGGCTCCTCAAGGTTTTCGACTCTTTCCTCCCCTAAACCTCAAAAACCCATCAAAACCTCTTCCTCTTGCTCCTTAATGGAACATTGGAGAGCTTTGGAGATGAAAAAGCAACAATGGAGGTTGAAGGAGATGGAGGGAGATGGAGGGAGATGGAGCTCTTCGCGGATCCACAGAGCTTACGCAACCTAAGGTGGGGGAGAAGACCATTGTGGTCTTAGAGTATTTCATTAGAGTCATCATCTCTGATTTCCCTCAAGAAGCGGAGCACGTTAACGGATAGAAACTCTCTTGGGTGTTTGTGGTTCATATGAGAGTCTTTATGTTATATGAGGATGTATTAGCCATAAAAGTTGAGATATGTGTGCGGGGAAAACCGTTTATTTAAGTAAAACGCAATATGCTCATTTATGGTAATACACCGTCATGAAAGATGGTTCTAACGTTAATGTGTTGTATGATGAAGAATATGTTGTGTGTGGTTTGCTTATGATAATGGTGTGTTATGGATGGTGGATTTATTATAAACATATATGGGTATATTTGTGACAATGAAGGTGTTGTGTGTTATTTCATGGTGATGGAACAATGTGATGCCTTGTGTTATTGGGTGTATGATATTGAATTGATATTTTGTGTGTTGACGAACATGTGGTGTGAGAATAATGTGAAATATAGACCTGCCCGATGTGGTATGGGGAATTACTCGACCTGCCCGATGTGGTATGGGGAATTACTCGACCTACTCGATGTGGTATGGGGAATTACTCGACCTGCCCGATGTGGTACGGGGAATTACTCGACCTGCCCGATGTGGTATGGGGAATTACTCGACCTGCCCGATGTGGTATGAGGAATTACTCGACCTGCCCGATATGGTATGGAGAATTAACTAGACCTGCCCGATGTGGTATGGGGAATGAACTAGACCTACCCGATGTGGTATGGGGATTAACTAGAGCTACCCAAATGTGGTAGAGGATTATTTGTATAGTGTAGACGTGTTGAAAGAGATCAAGGGTAAATTACTATGGAGTGTGAATGATGTGAAAAGTGTATATTCGGAATGAAAGTCATATGCATGATATAGGATATATATTATGAGATATATATCTTAGAGGGTGAATATGAATGATGAGAAATGAGTATGTTTGGATGCAAGAAATATGCACACTATAGAACATATATATTATGGGTTATATGTGTACTATAGGGTGAATATGGATAATGTGAGATGAATAAATATGCGCACTATAGAACATATATATTATGGGATATATGTGTACTATAGGGTGAATATGGATAATATGTGTTGATTGGTATATGTCTATTATGATTGATGTTAGATGTGTGTGGTTTTAATACTTTAATGTTATTACACCATGTAAATCCACGCTATGGTCGCTGTAGTTGGTTCTAACTCCCTCTGTCTTTCCTTGTATGTGTTGTGTATTTGAGTTCAGGTCGTGGCGGTAGCGTATTGGACGTTTGCGGAGAAGAGTACATGGTAGAGTAGTGTTTTATGTAATTGGCATGTTATATGAAAATGTTTGTAATATGAGAACCTTGTTGGTTTAACTCTTTTGTAAAATGAAACTCCTCCTAAAGCGTATAATGAAGTTGATTTACTATTTGTAATCTAAAAGTGTACTTGTTAAAGGGTAATTGTTTAGATTATGTATTTGAAAGGAAGTGCAATGACATGCTTTTGAAATGATAGATATTTGGAATATTTCCGCTTTGTAATTTATAAATGTATTCACTTAAATTTCCAAACAGTTCAAGTAATGTCTTTCAAAAGTAATCACTTCACTTTCCGGAATAAGGTTTTTAAAAGAATTTTTGGATTACGAAAATCGAGTCCTTACATTCATTATCAATATCTTCATATTCTTGGTCAACAATATTAGTAATGATTATTTTGTTAGTTGTTGTGACCCGATTTTCATTTATACTGTAATACTAGAATAAATAGCTAATCTTTATATCGTGACCAATTAAGATCCACCTGCGTGAACCATAACTCATCAACTCGAAAGCCATTGTTGATGTCAACCCGCATACAAAAAAACGGGGAGCCAAAATAATGTGTAATCAAATTCCCATATTCGTTCAATGACTCGAGTATGACATATTTGCATATATTAGGTTTCTATCGTTGGCACTTGACGTATGTAAAGTATGAGCAACAATAGTTACACCACTATTTTATATTTCACTTTTATCATCTTGTTTTTTCATATAAAATGTGACGATAATGATTGTACTCGCTCTTACAATCATTAATAGTCTTTTATAATAAGTTTTAAAGAGTTGGTTAACCATTTATCGTCAATTACTTTATCCAATTCAGGAGAGTGATTACAAACATATATCCGCTTCTGCATCCCAACATAAAATGATGGAAAACATTATTTTACTGTTTACCTTCACTTTAATCAATATTATATTTATGTTATTCAGTTTTTTTAAAAATAGATTAAAGTACATAAAAAGATGGCCTACAAACAAGGAATTTATTTTTAATTTATTAATCATTTAAAAAAGGAAGCAAATATATGGAAAGACATTTTTACATTAATTACTTTTATTATTAGTATAAAACATTTATCTTTTATTAAAAATGAATTTTTTAATTAATTATTATTTGTTAGAAAGGAAAATCAATTAATGAATTATATTTTAGTTATATAATAATAATAAGGATTGGGTATATTATGATGAGTTACTTTTGTCCTAAAATCATTGCGTCACTTATGTTATTTAACGTATAATTCTATTAAAAATATAAGAAAATTAATTTGTCCATAGCATGGAGGAAAAGTGGTAATAAGTCAATTGTTTTCTCGGAATGATTTTTTAAATGACCATGACTTGTTTCTTGTATTCTTTAAAATCTGTTTTCTTTTATAATGGTATGAATATAAAACACTCAAATGGGTGTAGGAAGGATTATGGTGAATCACTTTTTTCATTGGATCATCTTTCGAAAGGTTCTGATGTATTATTGTTGTTCTTTAAATCAATTAAAGTACACCTAACTCTATCATTTCTTTTTTTACCTACAAAATTGAGAATCAAACTCCAAACAATGTAAATAATGTTAATTATGTTTCGGCGGAGAGAGTAAGTACATAAAATAAAATTAAAATAATAACAATACAACATATGAAAATTACAAACAAACAAAATTATGCTACAATTATAGAAAGATATGCATCTACTTTTTCCTTTTCTTTGATCGTTTTTGGCGTGTAAATATCCTTGTTTGGTGATTGATTCGCCAAAAGTCTCGCATCATGATCATCTCTTGTATATAAAACATCATTCGTTGTTGGCCTTCTCTCACGAAAATGTGATGTCCAAAAAAGGATCATCTTCGTTATCAATATCTTCATATTTGTGGTCAACAATAGTATTAACGATTATTTTGTTAGTAAAAATAACATTATTGATCCTGTCATGCTAGAATAAATGACTCATCCTTATATCGTGGCCTATTAAGGTCCACTTGCGTGAACCATAACTCATCAAACTCGAAAGTCATTGTTGATGTTAACCCACTTGCAAAAGAATCTGGAAGCCAAAATATTGTGTAATCCAATTCCCATATTCGATCAATGACCCTAGTATGATATATTTGCATATATTGTGTCTCTATCTTTGGCACTTGACATATGTAAAGTTTGACAAACAATAATTACACCACTATTTTCCATTTCACTTTTATCATCTTGTTATTCATATAAAATGTGACGATAATGATTGTATTCACTCTTACACTCATTAATAGTCTATTATAATAAGTTTTAAAGAGTTGGTTAACCATTTATCATCATTTACTTTATCCAATTCAGGAGAGTGATTACAAACATATATACGATTCTGCATCCAAACATAAAATGATTGAAAACATTATTTTACTGTTTACCTTCACATTAATCATTATTATATTTTTTTTATTCGGTTTTTTAAAAAGTAGATTAAAGTACATAAAATGATGGCATACAAAAATGGAATTTATTTTTAATTTATTAATCATTTAAAAAAGTTAGAAAATATATGGAAAGACATTTTTTACATTAATTACTTTTATTATTAGTACAAAACATTTATCATTTATTAAAAATGAATTTTTTAATTAATTATTATTTATTAGAAAGGAAAATTAATAAATTAATTCTTTTTTAATTATGTAATAATAATAAGGATGGAGTATATTATGATGAGTTAATTTTGTCCTAAAATCATCACCCAAACGGTCGTGATGCGTCACTTATTTTATTTAAAGTCTCATTCTAATAAAAATAAAAAAATTAATTTGTCCTAAGCATGGAGGAAAAGTGGTGATTAGTCGATTGTTTTCTTATAATGATTTTTTAAATGACCATGACTTGTTTGTTGTATTCTTTAAAATCTCATTTCTTTTAAAAGGGTATGAATATAAAATACTCATATGGGTGTAGGAAAGATTATGATGAATCACTTTTTTCATTGGATCATCATTCGAAAGGTTCATATGTGTAATTGTTGATGTTTAAATTAATTAAAATTCACCAAACTCAATCATGTCTTTTTTTACCTATAGAATTGTGAAACAATTTCCAAACAAAAAATGTCATGCTAATCAAGTTTTGGCAGAGACAGTAAGTACATAAAATAAAAAATTAATAACAATACAACATATGCAAATTACAAACAAACAAAATTATGTTAGAATTATAGAAAGACATGCATCTACTTTTTCCTTTTTTTGGATTGTTTATGGCTTCTAATATCCTTGTTTGGTGGAACATAAGGATTCGCGGAAAGCCCCGCATCATGATCATCTCTTGTATATAAATCATCATTCATAGTTGGCCCACTCCACGAAAATGTGATGCCCATATCGATATCTTCATATTCTTGGTCAACAATATTATTAACGATTATTTTGTTATTAAAAAGAACATTGTTGATCCTATGATGCTAGAATAAATGGCTCATCATTACGTCGTGGCATATTAAGATCCACCTGCGTGAACCATAACTCATCAACTCGAAAGCCATTGTTGATGTCAACCCACATTCAAACAAAAAACTAGTAGACAAAAACATTGTGTAATCCAATTCCCATATTCGTTCAATGACCCCAGTATGACATATTTGCATATATTCGGTTTCTATCTTTGGCACTTGACATATGTAAAGTTTGAGCAACCATAGTTACAACACTATTTTAAATTTTACTTTTTTAATCTTGTTTTTCATATAAAATGTGACGATAATGATTGTACTCACTCTTACACTCGTAAATTGTCTTTCATAATAATTTTTAAAGAGTTGTTTAACCATTTATCATCATTTAATTTATCCAATTCAGAAGAGTGAAATACAAACATATATCCACTTCTGCATCCCAACATAAAATGATGGAAAACATTATTTTACTTGATACCTTCACATTAATCATTATGATATTTTTGTTACTCAGTTTTTTAAAGAAAATGATTAAAGTACATAAAAAGATGGCATAAAAACAAGGAATTTATTTTTCATTTATTAATCATTTAAAAAATGAAGAAAGACATTTTTACATTAATTATTTTTATTATTAGTACAAAACATTTATCATTTATTAAAAATGAATTTTTTAATTAATTGTAATTTTTAGGAAGGAAAATTAATAAATGAATTATTTTTTATTTTGATAATAATAATAAGGAAAGGGTATATTATGATCAGTTACTTTTGTCCTAAAATCATTACCCGAACGGTCATGATGTGTCACTTATGTTATCTAAAAGTTTCATTCTATTAAAAAAATATGAAAATTAATTTGTCCTAGGCATGAGTGAAAGGTGGTGATACGTCAATTGTTTTCTTGAATGATTTTTTAAACGACCATGACTTATTTGTTGTATTCTTTAAAATCCCTTTTCTTTTAAAAGGTTATGAATATAAAACACTAATATGGATGTAGGTAGGATTATGATGAATCACTTTTTCCATTGGATAATCCTTCGAAAGATTTTGATATGTCATTGTTGTTCTTTAAATCAATTAAAATACACCTAACTCAATCATGTCCTTTTTTACCTATAGAATTGAGAAAAAAATTCCATACAAAGAATATAATGCTAATTATGTTTTGGCAGAGACAATAAGTACATAAAAAATAATAACAATACGACATATAAAAATTACAAACAACCAAAATTATGTTACAATTATAGAAAGACATGCATCTACTTTTCCTTTTCTTTTATCGTTTTTGGATTATAATATCCTTGTTTGTTGGAACATATTGATTCGCCGAAAGCCCCGCATCATGATCATCTCTTGTAAATAAATCATTATTCGTAGTTGGTCCGCTCTCACGAAACCGTGATGTCCAAAAAAAGATCATCTTCATTATAAATATCTTCATATTCTTGGTCAACAATATTATTAACGATTATTTTGTTAGTAAAAAGAACATTGTTGATCCTATGATGATAGAATAAACGGCTCATCTTTATACCGTGGCCTATTAAGATCCACCTGCGCGAACCATAACTCATCAACTCGAAAGCCTTTGTTGATCTCAAACCACATACAAAAAAACCTGGTAGCCAAAACATTGTGTAATCCAATGCCCATATTCGTTTAATGACCCCAGTATGACATATTTGCTTATATTTGATTTCTATCTTTGGCACTTGACATATGTAAAGTTGAGCAACAATAGTTACACCACTATTTTACATTTTACTCTTATCATCTTATTTTTTCGTATAAAATGTGACGATAATGATTTTACTCGCTCTTACGCATGTTAACAGTCTTTTAATAATAATTTTCAAAGAGTTGTTTAACCATTTATCATCATTAACTTTATCCAATTCAGGAGAGTGAAATACAAACATATATGCTCTATTGCATCCCAACATAAAATGATGGAAAATATTATTTTACTAGTTACCTTAACATTATATTTTTGTTATTCAGTTTTTTTAAATATTAGATTAAATTACAAAGAAAGATGGCATACAAACAAGGGATTTATTTTACATTTATTAATCATTTAAAAAAGGAAGAAAATATATGGAAAGACATTTTTACATTAAAAAACGTTTATCATTTATTAAAATTGAATTTTTTAATTAATTATTATTTGTTAGAAAGTAAAATTAATAAATGAATTATATTTTAGTTATATAATAATAATAAGGATGGGATATATTATGATGAGTTACTTTTGTCCTAAAATCATCACTCGTGATGCGTCACTTATGTTATTTAACGTTTCATCTATTAAAAATATAAGAAAATTAATTTCTCCTAAGCATTAAGGAAAAGTGGTGATAAGTCAATTGTTTTCTTAGAATGATTTTTTAAACGCCCATGACTTGTTTGTTGTATTCTTTAAAATCCCTTTTCTTTTAAAAGGGTATGAATATAAAACACTCAAATGGGTGTAGCATGTATTATGGTGAATCACTTTTTTCATTGGATCAACTTTCGAAAGGTTCTGATGTGTCATTGTTGTTTTTTAAATCAATTGAAATACACCTAACTCTATCATGTCTTTTTTTACTTACAAAATTGAGAAACAAACTCCAAACAAAGAATATAATGCTTATTATGTTTTGGCTGAAAGAGTAAGAACATAAAATAAAAAATAATAACAATACATGAAAATTATAAACAAACAAAATTATGCTACAATTTATAGAAAGACATGCATCTATTTTTTCCTTTTCTTTGATCGTTTTTGGCGTGTAATATCCTTGTTTGGTGGAACATATTGATTCGCCGAAAGTCTCGCATCATGATCATCTCTTGTATATAAAGCATCATTCTTAGTTGGTCTTCTCTCACGAAACTGTGATGTCCAAAAAATGATTATCTTCGTTATCAAATCTTCATATTCTTGGTCAACAATAGTATTAACGATTATTTTGTTAGTAAAAAGAACATTGTTGATCCTTTCATGCTAGAATAAATGACTCATCTTTATATTGTGGCCTATTAAGGTCCACCTGCGTGAACCATAACTCATCAAACTCGAAAGCCATTGTTGATGTCAACCCACATGCAAAAGAAACATGTACCCAAAATATTATGCAATCTAATTGCCATATTCGTTCAATGACCCTAGTATGACATATTTGCATATGTTGTGTCTCTATCTTTGGCACTTGACATATGTAAAGTTTGAGCAACAATAGTTACACCACTATTTTACATTTTACTTTTATCATCTTGTTTTTCATATAAAATATGACGATAATGATTGTAATCACTCGTACACTCGTTAATAGTCTTTTATAATAAATTTTAAAGAGTTGGTTAACCATTTATTATCATTTACCTTATCTAATTCAGGAGAGCGAAATACAAACATATATCTGCTTCTGCATCCCAACATAAAATGATGGAAAACATTATTTTACTGGTTACCTTCACATTCATCATAATTATGTTTTGGGTTATTCATTTTTTTTAAAATTAGATTAATGTACATAAAATGATGGCATACAAACATTGAATTTATTTTTCATTTATTAATCATTTAAAAAAAGGAATAAAATATATGGAAAGACATTTTTACATTAATTACTTTTATTATTAGTACAAAACATTTATCATTTATTAAAAATGAATTTTTAATTAATTATTATTTGTTAGGAAGGAAAATTAATAAATGAATTATTTTTTTAATTATATAATAATAATACGGATGTGGTATATTATGTTGAGTTACTTTTGTCCTAAAATCATCACCTGAACGGTCGTGATATGTCAGTTATGTTATTTAAAGTTTCATTCTATTAAAAAAAATAAGAAAATTAATTTGTCCTAAGCATGGAGGAAAAGTGGTGATAAGTCAATTGTTTTCTTGGAATGATTTTTTAAACGACCATGACTTGTTTGTTGTATTCTTTAAAATCCCTTTTCTTTTAAAAGGGTATGAATATAAAACACTAATATGGGTGTAGGAAGGATTATGATGAATCACCTTTTTAATTGGATCATCCTTCAAAAGGTTATGATGTGTCATTATTATTCTTTAAATCAATTAAAATACACCCAACTCAATCATGTCTTTTTTTACCTATAGAATTGTGTAGTCTTGATTTTCTTATTACACGTAGGGATAAGTAAGAGCTAGACAAACTTTTATCAGATATAAAAATATATTTTATCTTTTGTATATAAATAAATAATTACTTTAAATAACCAAACATGTTAGGTATACAATGACTCATGCAATTAACGAAGGTATCATCTTGGTACGGACAAAATAACATATTATATTCCAAAATTATCCATGAAGAGGTTTTTTGTGTTTTGTCTACAAAAAATAGTGACGTCTCCATTTATTTGGCAGATTATGGAAACATTCATTTCTCATTCTTATTCACGCATGTCCAAACCACCTAAGACTCTAACGTCGTTTCTCTCTAATGCATTGATTTTTAATATTATCATGTCTAGTATGTTCACTCATCTAAAGCAACATTCTCATTCCAACTACAAGCAAAACTCCCCCTGAAGCTTGAGCGATACTTTTTACTACATATGACACCTAAAATACCAAGTGATTTCATCCAACTCATAGATGTGTCATTTTTTTTATTTATCCTCACCATCCCTTTAAATAAATAACTTGCATAATCATCCTCATATATCTCCCAACTTCAACTAATATTCTCATTACAAAGAGATTTTTGAAATATGGGTTTTATTCAGGATGATGCTTCTCTTGTAGAAAAAGCTCTTCTTCAGGTTCAACACTTTATGTGTTATTAATTTTTTTTTAATTTCTAAATGGAATAATAGAGCAATTTGAAATGGCCCATATGTTTTTCTTTGTTCTTTTGGTTGAAGGGAGTTTTATTAGAAGGATGAATAATGAACCATGTTTGATTTTGGGTGTTCCTTCCACTATTATCTGTCCCATGTGAAAAGGTGCAAATAACCTCCTTTAGATTTTGGAGGGGCCAAACTGTTAATTATGAACATGCACCAAAGTTAAAAGGGTAAATTTAATATACTTTATGTTTGTTATTAGGATAACTATTATTATCAGTAATAATTGAGTTTTTTTTGGATCATTTTATCTATACTTTTGTGTCCGAAGCAGTATTCCGGTCACTATTTTTGTATCTTATCATTGCTAGTAAATTTAGAATAAAATTAAGGGGAAATTGAATTGTTGTTTTATAAGTAAAATTTATTGAAATTTTTTGGTAAGAGAATTACAACAACAAAATGCATCAACAATTCAATCTAGATGCAGAGTAGTAAAACATGGCATTGATACAATACATTTCACACTAAACAATTTTCATTCCTTAGTGCCATGATATTATGCTACCCAACCCCATACAGCGGGATTGATTAAGGCATTGGTTAATTATAATAGCATTGCAGGCAGAAATTTGAATTCAAGTTCCATTCAAACCAAAACATTATTATTAAAATGCAGTAAATGATTAGTTTAACAACATTTCTTAAATTGAGATAATGGAAAGAGTAACTGGTACGTGGGTTTATGAATTCAAGCAGCGCTCTTGTTCATTGGTTTACAGTTTTTATAATATTATTATTGTTCTAAAGTTTCAGTATTTTCTTTTATTGTTTTATATGTAGAACTTAACTACCGATTGGTCATATGGTAACATTGTCATATGATCTGTGCATAATCTATTTTGCACTCTATATGCCAAAATTTATGTTACCTGATGTAATAAATAGACTACTGAAATACTCACAACTGATTCTCAATATTATAAATTTCTTTTATTTCATTCCTTATCATACCAACTTATGACTCTCCTATGGTTGTTTGCATTTGAATATTCCGTTAAATTCCATTTCTTTGTTTACCCTTTTCTCGTATCTTCATATTTATATATTGAATGTTGATCTATGAGATTTAATTCGTTGAAAAACAGAATCTGAGCTTTTCTTGATTCTCCCCCATTGGTTGTTCAGAAAAAAGAAGTATTTTTCTCCGAAATATAACTGTTTATTTTATATTTAAAGGATGAAGAGAGCAAACAATACACAGGAGATGGCTCAGTTGACTTTAAAGGAAGGCCTGCTCTTAAGCAGAATACAGGCAATTGGAAAGCTTGCCCATTTATTCTAGGTAATATTTTATATGGTAAATAATATATTTTGTTGATCAAATTTTATAGCTGGCTCATATAATGGGAAAAATATCATTTACATTAGTGGAGAGAAAAATTATTTTATATTTTACTTTTAAGGGTAAAAGTGTAATCTCATCATAAATAAGGATTACATAAATGATATTAGATTTTCCATTTTATTTGTTTTTTATAGTACTTCCGTGAGTCTTACTCTAGATAATGGGACCAAGCCTTGTGTTGATCACATTTTTATGCATTTTGAATCAGGCAGTGAGTGTTGCGAACGATTGGCTTGCTATGGTATTGGAATAAATCTTGTTACCTATCTTACCCAAAAACTACATGAAGGAAATGTCTCAGCTGCAAGAATTGTCAGCACCTGGACAGGCACGTATTTCATTACACCTCTCATTGGAGCTGTTCTGGCAGATGCTTATTGGGGACGATACTGGACAATTGCTGGTTTCTCCATAATTTATTTCATTGTAATTACAATCTTAGATAAATTTATTTTGGTACTCAAATAATTTATTTTCTATATACACTCTTCGGTTGTATTTATACGTAATCGATTATATGGTTGTTTCACCCAGGGGATGTGTATATTGACTCTTTCTGCATCCGTTTCTGCGTTGAATCCTATTGAGTGTACGGGTTCTATATGCCCCCCAGCTACTCCTACACAATATGTTGTGTTCTTTCTTGGTCTCTACCTGATTGCACTTGGGACAGGTGGAATAAAAGCATGTGTGTCATCTTTTGGGGCAGATCAGTTTGATGACACTGATTCCCAGGAAAGGATTAAGAAGGGATCATTTTTCAATTGGTTTTTGTTTTTTATCAACATAGGGGCCCTTGTATCTATCACTGTTATTGTGTGGATTCAAGAAAATGCAGGTTGGGGTCTTGGATTTGGTATTCCAACTTTATTTATGGGACTATCAATTGGAAGTTTCTTTTTAGGTACACCCCTATACAGGTTTCAAAAACCAGGTGGAAGCTCTATTACAAGAATATGTCAGGTTGTAGTAGCATCTGTTCGGAAAAAGGATTTAGTTGTCCCAGAGGATAGTAGTCTTTTGTATGAGACACGAGACGAGAGCTTTCTGCTCGAAGGATCAAGGAAACTGGAACATACTGATGAACTAAGGTAAATGTCTTCTTTTATTTTTGTTGATAAATAAGATAAATGTGTCTTCCTTTAATTTGAATTTGATGCTTTAGTCTTATTAGCTTTATGTGACAATATGTGGATTTCTTATTACATGTACTAATTGTTTTCTAATATTATTGTTAAAATACAATTTGTCTTTCCACCCTATTGAGAATTGACTGTATTAAGTGTGAAGTCTTACATCGGCTAATAATATGAGTCATGGGCATTTAGAATCACTTGGGCAATCCTCATCATATTAGGTAGCTTTTACGGTAGAGATAGACTCAATTATTCTTTTTGCTTAAGGCTAGTATTACATATTAGAATTATATTGCTCTAACTTTAGAAATAGAAATTGTATATATTATTAAGTGATGGCATGTCAGTTTCAACTTAGCTAGAGTGTATAGCATCTAGAATGTATACCAAATAACAGAACACTATTAGGTCTCCTACTTTCAGAAATTAATTTCCATATTCCACTATTGATTTAGCACAATGGGAGATAAAATATAGTTATATTTTAGAGTTTGTTTTGTTTCTTTAATTATTATATGAATTATCCACTTCAAACATTTTTGTATGAAATTTATTATTTCCGTTAGTTGGTGCCCCACACCAATAAAAATATATCATTTAATTAAAAAAAGTTATAGAAACATAAAATAATATTTTATATTACTTGGGAATCCTTTTGGGACATAGGATTCATGTTCATAGTTTGATAGGATGGATTGTTTGCCAACAATGTTGCTAAAGATACTATTTTAGTGAGAGCGTGTTTGGTTTGGTCATTTCTATTCTCATTTTCAATGTTATTACCAACATTTTCAAAAAATGAAGTGGTAATATTTTTTTTTAAAATTTTAACACAATTGTTTCATTTGTGTCTTTTGAGGTTTTAACTTTTTCATGTTATTTCAATTCTTTTGATGCTTTGGAAACTTAACACACATTTATATTTTACTTTCCAACTATACTCTTATTCATTACTCATCATTTTCACTCCTTATTTCTTCATTTGCTTTAAATTCAATTTTCAATGTCTATTAAGCTATTAAGTGTGATTGTTTTTGTCAAATTGTATCAAAATTTTGCATCATTTTTATTGATTTTATTAAAGTATGTGGATAGCCTTAAACATAAAAAAATATGGAACTGTAGTATATTTTGAATTATTCTGTCTATTAATTGTCCAAATTTTTGAAGATCAGATTGAAGGGCTTTGAAAATAAATATTATAATAAAAATATGAAAGTGAAAATTATATTTTGAAAATAAAATTAGTTAATGGAAAGATAAAATATTTCTTGAAAATATATATTATATTTCATCGGTTAACTATCAAGCTATCTAAAACCTTATTTCTTTTATTTGAATGAAGGTGTCTTGATAGAGCTGCTGTAGTGTCTGATGCAGAGAGTAAACAAATTGATTATCCTAATCGGTGGAGACTATGTAGTGTGACACAAGTGGAAGAATTGAAAATTTTGATCCGCATGTTTCCAATTTGGGCTAGTGGAATAGTTTTTTCCATTGTTTATTCCCAGATGTCAACCTTGTTTGTGGAACAAGGAAGGATGATGGACACAAGAATTGGTTCCTTCAACATTCCTCCAGCATCCCTCTCAACTTCTGACGCGATTACTATTATTTTATTGGTCCCCATCTATGACAGGATAATTGTTCCAATTGCAAGGAAATTTACACGTAAGGAAAGGGGCTTTACAGATTTGCAAAGAATGGGAATCGGTCTTTTTATATCAACTATGTGCATGTTAGTAGCTGCTATTGTAGAAATAATACGTCTGAAGCTTGCAAAAGAGCACCTTACTCTTAATATATTTTGGCAAGTCCCTCAATACGTCTTAATGGGTGCATCTAATGTTTTCATGTTCGTCGGACAACTTGAGTTTTTCTACGACCAATCTCCAGATGCTATGCGGAGTTTATGTAGTGCATTGTCACTTCTAACCACTGCATTGGGGAGTTACTTGAATTCTCTTATTCTTACTTTAGTAACTTACTTCACTACACAAGCTGGAAGTCCTGGATGGATACCGAATAACTTGAATGAAGGTCATGTTGATTACTTTTTTTGGCTTTTAGCTGGGCTTAGCATCTTAAATATGTTGATGTTCGTAGTAGCTGCCAAAAGGTACAAGCAGAAAAAGGGCTTCTTAAGATTTTAAAGGTATTTTATTATGAGTAGAAGAATGCTCTTATATTTCCTTCTACCATTGTTAGGATTGTATTATATGTGAAGAAAGTAAAAAAACATCGCAACAAAAAAAGTAGTTTCACAATTATGTACCCTTCTTTCACTTATAGTCCTGCCTCCTCTCATAAATCCTATGAATATTCATGAATATATTCATTTGAAAGGATATCTGCTTCTTCTCATAGTTTGATAGGATGGATTGTTTGCGAACAATGTTGCTAAAGATACTATTTTAGTGAGTGCGTGTTTGGTTTGATCATTTCTATGTTTGTTATTACCAATATTTTCAAAAAATGAAGTGTTGATATTTTATTTTAAATTTTAACACAATTGTTTCATTTGTTTAATGTCTTTTGAGGTTTTAACTTTTTCATGGTATTTCAAATCTTTTGATGCTTTGGAAACTTAACACGCATTTATATTTTACTTTCCAACTGTATTCTTATTCATTACTCATCATTTTCACTCCCTATTTCTTCATTTGCTTTTAATTCAATTTTCAATGTCTATTAAGTGTGATTATTTTTGTCAAATTGTATCAAAATTTTGCATCATTTATTGATTTTCTTAAAGTATGTGGATAGCCTTAAACATAAAAATATATGGAATTGAGGTAGTATATTTTGAATTATTCTCTCTATTAATAAGCAAACGACACAAAATTAATCAAGGAGTGTCTCCACCATTCAGATTACCATACATTATTATAATAGAATTTATTTTGTTCTCTCTAAGCATAACTTTTCTTTGTCTCTCTTAATGCTATTGCTGAAATAGTTCGATGATGTATGTGATAATATATGAATTTGGGATGAAAATTAATGTTCATTGAAGTTATTGTAACCTAAATTAAATAATAAATCATGTTATTGTCACTAATTTATTTAAATTTAAACTTTTTGGAGAGCATCAACGACATGATGCTCATTATGACCGTCCATATATATATATTTGTGATAGCTAATGACCATGTCCAGCAATTAGAGGTGTTCAATGTATTATTGACATAAGATTCGTTGGAAAATATTAAGCAAGTACCAAATATGAACATGTCTTGTAACACCCTAAATTTAAGTCTTTAAAATTATAGTATTAGTCCTGGGATTCTCGCTTGAGCGAGGGATTCTCGCCTGGGCGAGAAAGGCTCACATAGGAGGGTGAAATCCTGGGCTATACTGGAGGATTCTCGCCTGAGCGAGGGTCAGCTCGCTTGAGCGAGGAAGGCTTGTAACACCCCAAATTTTAATATTTAAAATTATAATATCAGTCCTGGAAGCCTCGCTTGATCGAGAGATTCTCGCCTGAGTGAGAAAGGATCACCTGGGTGGGTGAAATCCTGGACTATACTAGAGGATTCTCGCCTGAGCGAGAGTTGTCTCGCCTGGGCGAGAAATGGCAATTTTGGGCTGTTGACACAGTGTAATCGATTACACACTTCTAGTAATCGATTACATGCTGATAAACTAATCAGACCTGTGCATCTGACACAGTTTAATCGATTACACACTCCTGGTAATCGATTACATCGTATTAAAAGCATCAGATATGTACATCTGACACAATGTAATCGATTACACCATGTTGGTAATCGATTACACAATGTTGGTAATCGATTACACCATGTTGGTAATCGATTACATAGCGACGATGCCTCTGTAGTTTACAATGTGTAATCGATTACACACTTATGGTAATCGATTACATCGTATTAATGTAATCGATTACACCATGTTGGTAATCGATTACATAGCGACGATGCCTCTATAATTTACACAGTATAATCGATTACACTATACTTGTAATCGATTACACTTATCGCAGTGTCTATAAAATAGAAACCCAAAACACATTTTTGGGTTAGAACTTCGAAGAGAAGAGAGAAATGAGAGCTTTTCAAGAGCAAGGAGCCTTAGGACTCATCTTGGAGTTTGAGAAGAGGTAAACCTCTTGTTACTAACTCTTCTTCTTCCTCTCTAACTAGTTTTGGGTATGCTGGATTTATTTTTAAAACATGAGAAACCATGAAAACTCATCATTTAGAGTTATGGTTCGTTTTATGTTGTTTCTATCTTGTAAACTCTTGATTTAGAGTTGATATTGTATGAATGGAAAGGTTTTATGGGTTATTCATGAAAAACCCCAAAAACCCCCAAAATGAGAATATGAGTATAAAGAGAAAGAGATGAAATGTTAGATGTGGATAATGAGTTATGCTTTGATGTTGTTACATGAGATGAACATGTATGTTTTGATATTTAGAAACTTGAATTGAAGTAGTTTTGGAAATATTGAGAATACATGAATCCCTTGTATATTTGATGATGAAATACGAGTTATTTATGTGTTATTTTGAATAAATGACTGACATCATTGTTATTGGTGATAATGAGGAAGATCCTAAGGTTGGAGGAAATCGCGGAGTAGACTTTTAAAGTTACTCGGAACTGATCCCCAACACTCACCAAGGTAAGGGATAAGTGGCTCTAATTCATACTCACTGATATGAATGAGGTATGTGAAAGAGATAAAAGGTTTGTAAGGGAGACGTGTTTCCATAGTTAATGATTTGATGGAAAAGGTAAATGTATTGGCATTATTGTTATGATAATAGAGTAAAATGGTTATCATTTGATATGTGGTATTGTGTATGACTTGCCCTATGTGGTATTGCGTATGACTTGCCCTATGTGGTATTGCGTATGACTTGCCCTATGTGGTATTGCGTATGACTTGCCCTATGTGGTATTGCGTATGACTTGCCCTATGTGGTATTGCGTATGACTTGCCCTATGTGGTATTGCGTATGACTTGCCCTATGTGGTATTGCGTATGACTTGCCCTATGTGGTATTGCGTATGACTTGCCCTATGTGGTATTGCGTATGACTTGCCCTACGTGGTATTGTGTACGACTTGCCCTACGTGGTATTGTGTACGACTTGCCCTATGTGGTATTGTGTACGACTTGCCCTATGTGGTATTGTGTATGACTTGCCCCAAGTGGTAATGGAAAGGTAAACGTGCAATTGGAATATGAATGAGGGGAAATGAGAAGGTTGCAATGAAAGTCATATGCATGCTATAGAATATATAGTATGGGATATATATTCTATAGGGTGAATATGAGTGATAGAAAGGAAGATTGTTAAGTATAAAAGTAATATACATGCTATAGGTTATATAGTATGGGATATATACTATAGTGTGGATATGGAAAATGATAAGAACGATGCTTCGAATGAACATAATATGCATGCTATAGAATATATATTATGAGATATGTATTCGATAGGATGAATATGGATAAGGTGGAAATGAACGAAAGAAGAGATGAATGTTTGCATTTACGTAATTGCGTTTATATTTTATATTAAAGTTAATCGTATTTGAAATGTGGATTATCATGTGATGTTAGTTTTTAAACTAATGACTTACTCCCTTTTGTTTTGTGTGTTTTTTATGATAATCCCATTGTAGGTAAATGAAGGATTTTGAGGATGAAACTCAATTAGGAAGCTTTTGTATTTAATTATTCGCTTGTCTTTATTGCTAATTGACGTTGTAGTTGATTTAATAGTATTACGGGATGACTGTAAATCCGTTTAGATTAATACGGATATGTGTAGTTATGGACTTTATAACTTTGGGAGATCCATAACTGGTTGTATGTGGTAAATGTTATTTGAATGAATTTTGTTTTTCCGCAACATAGATTTGTATGATATGGTAATAGGGTAAAGAGTATTTTCGAAAATGGTACTTGAGAGTTTTCAATGAAAGTGACGACTGTATGTAAGAAAGGATTAAAATAAATGAAAATTTTTCAAGGGTAGAAAATCGGGTCGTTACAATATGGTATCAGAGCATAGTTAATCCTGCGGCCTAGGATATGGCCTTACATGCTTCTTTGTGATCTTTATGTGCTTGAACTGCTTGGTTAGCATTGACGGTTGTGTGTTTATGTGATGCTTGTCTGGTTATAAAATTAGTCTACTGACAAGTACGTGAGTGCAGGTACGCATGGCTGAAAGAGGAAGAGAAACGAGCCAGAATACTTCCGATGATCTCTTGGCACAGATGTTAGAGGTGCTTTAGGGCATGAATGAAAACTTACGAAATTTGAATCGGAGCGTGGCTCCAGGTCCAGGCTCTCTATCCCAAGCTGGATCGGAGACCTAATGTCATGCATGCTGGGGAGGCAAGGGACCACGGTCGGATGGTTACCCCAAGTGGCGCAGGGACATCGGGTGTTGATGATCCGGCGAGAGGTAAACGCTTGGTGACAGGTATTCCTTGTTTAGTGTTGTTGATTCGGGAGCGACACACTCCCACATATATGTTAAATGTTAAAACCAGCTGAGATTGTAAACTGAGTCAATACTTCTGACTTGGTTGCGTCGACCCCAATCTTTGTGCTGGTGGTGGTGTCGACGTTTATGTTCTAGAGTCTGGTTGTGGTAAAAGGTGTGATATTTACCATAGACTTAGTCTGCTTGTCGTTATCCCAGTTAAATATAATTCTGGGGATGGACTGATTGTCGGCAAATCATGTTATGATTGAATAGCGCTGACAGGGTTGTAGCGGTTGGGGATCTATGCAAGGTCTCTGACCAGGCCAGTGGTATGGGGCCAATGTCGGCTAAGAGAGTCAGGACCCTCCTTCGAAAAAGGGATCGATATTCATTCAGTAAATGTCACAAGAAGGTATTTAAGAAATCGTTTGTATTTCGAGATGTTAAGATTTGAAAGAACTATTTATTTTGTCTTGGAAAGTGGACTTTCGTCTATGAATGATTGACTTTTATAATAAGTATACTGACAAGAAAAATGTTTAAGTCGGGGATGCTTGTTTTCTCTTATGAGTTGTTAAAGGTTAATTCCCTTGGTTGGCCTTAGTGTGTATGCGCACGCTAAGAGGTGAAACTCATATTTCGAAAATGAAATAGAGGTTGGATAAATTACCTAAAGGTCCTTGCGACTAATGTGTTTACATGGACGTTGACTAATCAGATGTATTATCATTTTGAGGTGACCTATGGTTGGTACCCCAAAATCGATTAAGTATGAAAAAGTTATTTTTTATTCTTGTGTATGAAGCTTCTGGTCTATGATATTTAATTTTTTGTTAAAGATGAGTACCCGTCGTAACAAATGTATATTGGTATTGAACACCAAATTATGTGCGGGGATGTTGAACCTCAAAAACTTATTTTTGATCGGGAGTGTCTCAGTGTACGGTTGGGGTAAATGGTAGAACATTTACTATAGTGTTGATATGCGCGATGATGTCCCAGTTGGATTTAATCCTGGAAATGGACTAGCGGTCAGCAAAATCGTGTTATGTTTAACTGTGTGTACTTGTTGAAGTGAAGATTTAAAAATTGAGTATGCATTGATATGTATGTGTATGCTAAGGGGGAAGGAGTATACTGATAGTCGAAAAAAAGCGGATAGTTAAGTTACTTACCCCGTCGATGTGATGAATCCATTTTATTAGTTGTGAAACTTTTGGTCTCTAATGACCGGTTCTTTTGCGGTAGGACATTGGCAACGCATGAAATAGTGGTGGTGTTCCGCAATTGTATGCGTTGAATGTGTACCGGCAAAAGTGGTTGTTGTTTTATGAACGTCAGAAATTGTGGTGTATGGGTGTTATGTAACCATATGAGAAAAGGAGTTTTGGGTTGTGTTGAACTGATTATGTAAACTTTGTTTCATAAGTCGTGGATTCAAACCGTTTTTCGAAAATCCTTTTCTTTGGGTGAAACATAGCCTGTGGCTAAGAAATGATTTAGTATCATGTTGGAGAATTCCGAAATTTTTGCAACCATATCGGTATAAGTATGAGGTTGTTAAAAGTTTCGTGATATAAGACGCCCATGTTTTGTTGGACATAATGCGAGTGGGTTAATATCTTTGCTAACGAAATTGGGATGATCAAACCGAACGCAAGTTGTAGTCTTGAGTGTTGGTCGACTGGTGCTGGCCGATTGGGGACAAAATATCTAGTTTTGGTGTGAATCAATGGTTTAATGGTTTCAGTGGAGGCTAGAAATTGGTAATTTCTTTAGATGATAAGATTTGACGGTAGAAATATTTGATGTAATTAGATAATTACTGGATAGTTTGATTGTGTACAATGGATGAGACATTAAGAGTCTTTTGTGTAGGTATTTTGTTGATCAAGTAAAATGAAATTGTGCTAGATTCTCGAGTGGAGATGAAACTAGCTGGTGTATGATGGATGTTAAAGGGCGCATTTAGATAGATATGAGATAAGGAGTTCCCCATTCGCTGAAGTTCGAGAGTGTTATCGGAATTCTTAACGTATGTTAGGATTGATAGATGGATAAGTGCTAGAGATCTATGGTTCTTGATGGATATAGGGAAATTCTTTAGCCTGAATTATGGATTAGTTCCCATGGCACTCGAGTTATTAAAGGCTGACACCTTAATATTTGGACATTGATGAATTAGTTCATGAATTGGTGGGTGATGTCACGGTTTAGTGGTGTATGCCCTTAGTGACTGATTAAGTAATCTTAATGGATTAGAGAATCGAATTGTGATTTTGGTTGAATATTCTTGTGCCTAAGGTCTGGGTGATGATTTTATTATCCGAGGTATGTTTAATTTTCGGGGACGAAAATTCTTATAAGAGGGGGAGGATTGTAACACCCCAAATTTTAATATTTAAAATTATAGTATCAGACCTGGAAGCCTCGCTTGATCGAGAGATTCTCGCCTGAGTGAGAAAGGATCACCTGGGTGGGTGAAATCCTGGACTATATTGGAGGATTCTCGCCTGGGCGAGAAATGGCAATTTTGGGCTGTTGACACAGTGTAATCGATTACACACTTCTGGTAATCGATTACATGCTGATAAACTAATCAGACCTGTGCATCTGA
The DNA here is from genome assembly GCA_009771035.1 of Lupinus albus. Taxonomy (NCBI): domain Eukaryota; kingdom Viridiplantae; phylum Streptophyta; class Magnoliopsida; order Fabales; family Fabaceae; genus Lupinus; species Lupinus albus. The sequence continues at coordinate 7,668,334 of CM020011.1, forward strand.
CACAGTGTAATCGATTACACACTCCTGGTAATCGATTACATCGTATTAAAAGCATCAGATATGTACATCTGACACAATGTAATCGATTACACCATGTTGGTAATCGATTACACAATGTTGGTAATCGATTACACCATGTTGGTAATCGATTACATAGCGACGATGCCTCTGTAATTTACAATGTGTAATCGATTACACACTTATGGTAATCGATTACATCGTATTAATGTAATCGATTACACCATGTTGGTAATCGATTACATAGCGACGATGCCTCTATAATTTACACAATGTAATCGATTACACTATACTTGTAATCGATTACACTTATCGTAGTGTCTATAAAATAGAAACCCAAAACACATTTTTGGGTTAGAACTTCGAAGAGAAGAGAGAAATGAGAGCTTTTCAAGAGCAAGGAGCCTTAGGACTCATCTTGGAGCTTGAGAAGAGGTAAACCTCTTGTTACTAACTCTTCTTCTTCCTCTCTAACTTGTTTTGGGTATGTTGGATTTATTTTCAAAACATGAGAAACCATGAAAACTCATCATTTAGAGTTATGGTTCGTTTTATGTTGTTTCTATCTTGTAAACTCTTGATTTAGAGTTGATATTGTATGAATGGAAAGGTTTTATGGGTTATTCATGAAAAACCCCAAAAACCCCCAAAATGAGAATATGAGTATAAAGAGAAAGATATGAAATGTTAGATGTGGATAATGAGTTATGCTTTGATGTTGTTATATGAGATGAACATGTATGTTTTGATATTTAGAAACTTGAATTGAAGTAGTTTTGGAAATATTGAGAATACATGAATCCCTTGTATATTTGATGATGAAATATCAGTTATTTATGTGTTATTTTGAATTAATGACTGACATCATTGTTATTGGTGATAATGAGGAAAGATCCTAAGGTTGGAGGAAATCGCGGAGTAGACTTTTAAAGTTACTCGGAACTGATCCCCAACACTCACCAAGGTAAGGGATAAGTGGCTCTAATTCATACTCACTGATATGAATGAGGTATGTGAAAGAGATAAAAGGTTTGTAAGGGAGACGTGTTTCCATAGTTAATGATTTGATGGAAAAGGTAAATGTATTGGCATTATTGTTATGATAATAGAGTAAAATGGTTATCATTTGATATGTGGTATTGTGTATGACTTGCCCTATGTGGTATTGCGTATGACTTGCCCTATGTGGTATTGCGTATGACTTGCCCTATGTGGTATTGCGTATGACTTGCCCTATGTGGTATTGCGTATGACTTGCCCTATGTGGTATTGCGTATGACTTGCCCTATGTGGTATTGCGTATGACTGGTATTTGCGTATGACTTGCCCTATGTGGTATTGCGTATGACTTGCCCTATGTGGTATTGCGTATGACTTGCCCTATGTGGTATTGCGTATGACTTGCCCTACGTGGTATTGCGTATGACTTGCCCTATGTGGTATTGCGTATGACTTGCCCTACGTGGTATTGCGTATGACTTGCCCTACGTGGTATTGCGTATGACTTGCCCTACGTGGTATTGCGTATGACTTGCCCTACGTGGTATTGCGTAGGACTTGCCCTACGTGGTATTGTGTACGACTTGCCCTATGTGGTATTGTGTATGACTTGCCCCAAGTGGTAATGGAAAGGTAAACGTGCAATTGGAATATGAATGAGGGGAAATGAGAAGGTTGCAATGAAAGTCATATGCATGCTATAGAATATATAGTATGGGATATATATTCTATAGGGTGAATATGAGTGATAGAAAGGAAGATTGTTAAGTATAAAAGTAATATACATGCTATAGGTTATAAGTATGGGATATATATACTATAGTGTGGATATGGAAAATGATAAGAACGATGCTTCGAATGAACATAATATGCATGCTATAGAATATATATTATGAGATATGTATTCTATAGGATGAATATGGATAACGTGGAAATGAACGAAAGAAGAGATGAATGATTGCATTTACGTAATTGCGTTTATATTTTATATTAAAGTTTAATCGTATTTGAAATGTGGATTATCATGTGATGTTAGTTTTTAAACTAATGACTTACTCCCTTTTGTTTTGTGTGTTGTTTATGATAATCCCATTGTAGGTAAATGAAGGATTTTGAGGATGAAGCTCAATTAGGAAGCTTTTGTATTTAATTATTCGCTTGTCTTTATTGCTAATTGACGTTGTAGTTGATTTATTAGTATTATGGGATGACTGTAAATCCGTTTAGATTAATACGGATATGTGTAGTTATGGACTTTATAACTTTGGGAGATCCATAACTGGTTGTATGTGGTAAATGTTATTTGAATGAATTATGTTTTTCCGCAACATAGATTTGTATGATTAGGTAATAGGGTAAAGAGTATTTTCGAAAATGGTACTTGAGAGTTTTCAATGAAAGTGACGACTGTATGTAAGAAAGGATTAAAATAAATGAAAATTTTTCAAAGGTAGAAAATCGGGTCGTTACAAGGCTCAACTGGGAGGGTGAAATCCTGGGCTATACTGGAGGATTCTCGCTTGAGCGAGAGTGTCTCGCTTGAGCGAGAGTGTCTCGCTTGAGCGATGGATGCCTTGCCTGGGCGAGAGGGTCAGATCTGAATTTTTAAAATGCGCGGGATTTTCTCGCTTGAGCGAGAATGAGCTCGCTTAAGCAAGGACCCGACGCTGTTACATTAAATAGGGAACCCCAAACACATTTTAGGGTTAAAATTGAGAGTGAAGAGAGGAGAATGTGATTTTGAGAGCAAAAACTCGTGGAAATCATCTAGAAGCTTGAGAAGAGGTAAATCTATTGACTCTAACTCTCTTTCTCCCTTTCAAACTCGTTTTTGGATGTATGGATCTCTTCTCAATGTATGAGAAACCATAGAAACTCTTCCTTTAGAGTTATGGTTCGTTTTTTGTGGCTTTTCTTTTGTAAACTCTTGGTTTAGAGTTGGTATTTGATGAATGGAAAGATTTTGTGGGTTATTCATGAAAACCCCAAAAACCACCAAAATGAGAACATGAGTGAAAAGGGAAATGAGTGAATTGTTAAATGTGGATGATGAGTTTGAGCTTTAATGTTGATATATAAGATGAACATGTATGTTTAGATGTTTGGAAACTTGTATTGAAGTAGTTTTGGAAACCTTGAAAATATGTGAATCCCTTGAATGTTTGGTGATGAAATACGAGATGTTTATGTGTTATTTTGAATACATGACTGGCATTGTTGTTATTGGTGGGAATGAGGAAAGATCCTAAGGTTGGAGGAAATCACGGAGGAGACTTTTAAAGTTACTCGGAACCGACCCCCAACGCTCACCAAGGTAAGGGATAAGTGTTTCTAACTCATACAAGTTGATGTGAATGATGTATGTGAAAGAGGTAATATGTTTGTGAGAATATAGTTGTTACCCTACCCGAAGTGGTAGTGGTTTATGGTTATTACCCTACCCGTAGTGGTAGTGGTTTATTGTTGTTATCCTACCCGTAGGGGTAGCGAATTTATTGTTGTTATCCTACCCGTAGGGGTAGCGAATTTATTGTTGTTATCCTACCCGTAGGGGTAGTGGATTAATGTTGTTGTCCTACCCGGAGTGGTAGTGGATTATTGTGGTTTCGACCTGCCCGATGTAGTATGGGGAATGAACTCGACCTGCCCGATGAGGGATGGGGAATGAACTCGACCTGCTCGATGTGGTATGGGGAATTAACTCGACCTGCCCGATGTGGTATGGGGAATGAACTCGACCTGACCGATGTGGTATGGGGAATGAACTAGACCTACCCGATGGGGTAGAGGATTACCTTGTGAAAGGACTCGGTGAATACGATTAAGAGTGAATACGATTAATGAGAAATGCGTGTGTTGACATGAAATGTAATATGCACGCTATAGAATATATATTATGAGATATATATACTATAGGGTGAATATGACTAATGAGAAATGAGGATGTTTAAAATGAAAGTAATATGCATGCTATAGAATATATATTATGTGATATATACACTATATGGTGAATATGATTGATGAGAAATGAGGATGTTTACAACGAAAGTAATATGCATGCTATATGATATATATTATGGGATATATATACTATAGAATGAATATGAATAATATAGGAATGAAAGAAAGAAGATATGAATGTTCATGTTTACGTATTTGTGGTTATAATTTATCTCAATACTTAATCGTATTTAAAATGTGGATTATCATGTAATGTTAAGTTTTGAACTAATGACCTACTCCCTTGTTTTTGTGCGTTGTTTATGATAATCCCATTGTAGGTAAATGATGGTTTTCAGGAGGGAGCTCACTTATGAATCTTATGTGTTTATTGACTTGAATGTCTTTATCTTTACTTTGGCATTGTAGTTGAATAGATAATAATTTGGGATGAATGTAATTCTGATTAGGGTAATATTGGAGATGTGTAGTTATGGTCATTATGACTCTTGGAAACCCATAACTGGTTGTATGTGGTAAATTATTAATTGAACGAATTATGTTTTTCTGCAATATGACTTGTATGATAACGTAATAGGTTAAAAATGTGGTTTCACAAAAAGATTAATGAGGAATTTAAGTAGGATGATGAATGTATGTATGGAAGGGTTGAAATAAAATAAAAAAATTTCAAGGGTAGAATTTGGGTCCTTACATGTCCTATGAAATTGGCTTAATTAGTTTAGTGAATAAAATTTAGCATTGAATTATTTGCAAGATAATTGTCCAAATATTTGAAGTTTAGATTGAAGGGTTTGAAAATAAATATTATAATAAAAATATGAAAGTGAAAATTATTTTTTGAAAATAAAATTAGTTAATGGAAAGATAAAATATTTCTTAAAAAAATATATTATATTTTATCGGTTAACTATCATGCTATCTAAAACCTTATTTCTTTTATTTGATGAAGGTGTCTTGATAGTGTCTGATGCAGAGAGTAAACAAAGTGATTATCCTAATCGGTGGAGAATGTTCACTGTGACACAGGTTGAAGAATTGAAAATTTTGATTCGCATCTATGACATGATAATTGTTCCAATTGCAAGGAAATTTACACGCAAGGAAAGGGGCTTTACAGATTTGCAAAGAATTGGAATCAGTCTTTTTATATCAACTATGTGTATGTCAGTAGCTGCTATTGTAGAAATAATACGTCTAAAGCTTGCAAAAGAGCACCTTACTCTTAATATATTTTGGCAAGTCCCTCAATACGTCTTAATGGGTGCATCTAATGTTTTCATGTTCGCCGGACAGCTTGAGTTTTTTTTACTACCAATCTCCAGATGCTATGCGAAGTTTATGTAGTGCGAAGTTTATGTAGTGCGAAGTTTATTCTTACTTTAGTAACTTACTTGACAACACAAGCTGGAAGTCCTGGATGGATACCGAATAACTTGAATGAAGGTCATGTCGATTACTTTTTTTGGCTTTTAGCTGGGCTTAGCTTCTTAAATATGTTGATGTTCGTAGTAGCTTCCAAAAGGTACAAGCAGAAAAAGGGCTTCTTAAGATTTTAAAGGCATTTTATTATAAGTATAAGAATGCTCTTATATTTCCTTCTACCATTGGTAGAATTGTATTATATGTGAATAAAGTAAAAAAAACACCGCACAAAAAAAGTAGCTGCACAATTATGTACCCTTCTTTCACTTATAGTCCTGCCTCTTCTCATAAATCCTATGAATATTCATCAATATATTCATTTGAATGGATATCTGATTCATCTAAAAAACAAACATTCATATACAATGTTCTTTAAATTTCAATTTTATTCACTATATAAATTCTGACCTTCTTGTAGTGTTTATCCCCCATATTTTGATTATTTATTAAATGAGAATAAAGTATCTTCTCATACTAGGAGATAACTTAACTCCTTCAGCCAGTAAAAGAATGACATGTGTATTGTTTTGTTTAGTTTTAGAAATATTTTTGTAGAAAATGATTAAATGTACACATTTCACGATTTTAGTGGCCGGAGGAGATCACTTATCTCCTTATACCAGGAGATACATTATTCTCTTATTAAATTGAGATCAATTATAAGACATGTGGATATGATTAATATTAAAAGTTCCTTCTTAAATGCATAACGTATAAATACATATTAAAAACTTTGCACATACAATCTTAAATGTTATATATACTTGTAGAATTTTGCAAATTATTTTAAAGTTTAAAAAAATCACTTTTAATTCTTAAAAGTGTTTCTTAAGAAACAATTATTACAAAAAAGTCATTTAAAAAATGCTTTACTGAAATAGTTCTTTTAAAAAAAATTCAAAAGTGTTTTTATTTTTAATTAAAGAACAAATGTATATCAAATACATTAAAATGGATTCATGGATGCATTGGAATCTATCCAATAAGTTTGCATATTGATGGATTAAATAATTTAAAATATGATTTAAATGAATTTATATGAATCAGTGGATGACTTTCTTCCGTCTGTTAAGATCTAAATATAAATTCATCTGAAACCATCATACTATTATTTAAAAAAGATTCCTTACTACATCATTAGGTAAATTATGGGCAGCTAAATAAGTTTCACATTCTGTTCATTAAAAAACTTAAAAAAATGCATATGCCCTTAACATCAATTTATTTGTAAAGTTTGTATGAATTTTTTTCCCTATTATCTATCATTCCCTTTTTGAAAGATTTGTGCTATATAGAGTTAATTTTCTTTTTATTCAAATATATAGAGTGAAAGGTCTCAAATCAATACGGTGGTAAATCACTAAATACAGTTATTGATGAAGTGCATTTGTGGTGAAGAGTTTGTTAAGTTGGTAAGAAAACGTTTTTGTACTTACTATTGTTTCCATTTAAGAATTATGATATAATTAATTTTTATTTCAAGTATCACGGGTGGTCTCATTAATCAATAAGATATGTTGATAGACCACTGTATACATAAAATTACAAAATTTAAAAAAATGCATGTGTGAGCATAAGTTGAGAATATATTTTCTGATCTAAAAAGTGTGTCATTTAATATGCTACTTAATGTGATTGATGATGAAAATGCTTAATTATTAAATTTTTAACTTAAATATTTTTCATACTAAACATAATAAATGACACATAGGACAGCAGAAATGTGATAGCATAATTCTAGTTTAAAATCATAAAGTATCAAAATGCTACAAAACGGTGATATGCTCAACTTAATTTATAATGTGTTTCCAATGTTGTTCATCCTATGTGTTTGACGTTTGTGTAAAAACTAATAAGGTACCTATGCATTACATGGTCCAGATTTTTTTTTAAGAATGTTCGAGAACACAAATGATTGGACGTTACTTAAGAAACATGTATATAGACTTAATTTAACAAAAGTCTTTACATAATATTGATATGGAAACTACAACATATATACATATCATCTTCCAATATATTAACATATTTGACCAGCAATTTAGATGAATAGGATGAATTTAGTTTATTTTGGAGAAATTAAATATAATGAGTAGAATAAATTGTAATAATAAAATTAAATAACTTTTGAAAAAGGAGATGAAGTTATATATTTATAGGTTTTGAAAAACCTCCTTAAAAACCACATTGATTGTAGTAGATTATGGTTTTTACCTTCCTTGTCGTGTATTAACACCTTCACTACGACAGATACGTAAAGCAACAACGTCATTTTGGGCTTATAAAAGTGCTTTTGTGCGCTGTCTATTTGATCGTAGTAACATATGATATACTTTAAAAGTGCTTCTGCGGACACTACTGTATATCATACATACAACAGCGCAACATCAAACAAGTGTTGTTATATTATTGACAAATATAACAGCGCGGACTACACAGAGAGCTGTCTTATAATTCATATATAATAACGTCACTTAAAAGGAGCGATGTTAAATAAATAACTTACAACAACAAACGTGTAAGGAACGTTGTTGTATTGATCACATACAACAACATACATTATCATGTGTGTTGTTGTATGTAATTTATACCTTAAGACACATTGTAAGTGAAGAAGCGATGTTGTATGTAATTTATACCACAACGCGGAATAAAAGGAGCGATGTTGTATTGGATATGAACCACAACGCTTGTTACTATTAGCATTGTGATATAGTTTACATACACTCAATTTAAGCAGCCACAATTTATGCACCGCTCAATTTATACAGCGCTCAATATAACAACGCCCTATTTAGCCTGTGTTGTTATATGTTTCAAACACAACAACGCCTACCATATCTACTCCTAGCATGCACTGTTGAATTTTACAGTAATACTGACATATACATTCTCAACAACACACTCTCAACAAAATATATATTCAAGCTAAATTATCCATAACAGTAACAATATTCTCAACAACAATACATTCTCAACACAATATCCATAGCAGTAACTATATTCAAGCTAGAACAAACACTGAGACACATTAACACAATATCATTCTAAATTATGTTTGTATTATTAAAATATCAATACAAATTGCAAACGAAGAATATCATGTCAATTATGTTTGGTTGAGTGCATAAAAATTCAAACAATGATATTTATCTACTTTTTACTTTTCTTTGATGGTTTTTGGCTTATAATATTATTGTCTTTGGGAAGAATTTGATTCACCTAAAGCCCCTCATCACGATCATCTCTTGTATATAATTCATCATTCGTAGTTGGTCCGTTCTCACGCGATAGTGATGTCCCAAAAAAGGACCATCTTTAGCATCAATATCTTCATATTCTTGGTCATCAATATTATTAAGGATTATTATGTTAGTCAATAGAACAATGAACCATTTCTTATTTGTTGGGTCACTAATGTAGAATACTTGTTGAGCTTGTGAAGCTAGAATAAATGGCTCATCTTTATATCATGGCCATTTAAGATCCACCTGCATTAACCCAAACTCATCAACTCGAAAATCATTATTGTTATCAACCCACATACAACAAAAAACCGACACCCGAAACATTGTGTAATCCAATTCCTATATTTGTTTAATGACCCCAAAGTATGACATATTTGCATATATTGGGTTTCTATCTTTGGCACTTGACATATGTAGAGTTCGAGCAACAATAGTCACACCACTATTTTGCATTTTACTTTGACCATCTTGTTTTTTTGTATAAAATGTAAACCCATTAATTAGGTAACCACTGTAGGATAAGACATGAATACTTGAATCATTGGATAACCATTTCAATCTTTCGGAAACCGAATCCGCATTTGTTGGGTTTATTCAAGTGTGAAGTCCCACATTGGATATGCGGGGAGGAGTAAAAGACTTTGTAAGTAGAAAAGGCCCATAAAACTAATGCCTTAAGGTTTTGGTTTAAGACGTGGTGTCTCAATTATGACTCTCCACTCTTCCCATACCCCAACAACAATGGAACTCCCTGGTGGTTTAAGGCCCCCGGTCGCATTATGGTCCAACAAGTGGTATCAGAGCCGATGGTTCGGCTGGGACATGGTGGACTTAAGGGGGAGTGGAACAGAAAGTGTGTGGTACCCACACTTGAATGCGAGATTGTTGGGTTTATTCAAGTGTGAAGCTCACATTGGATATGCGGGGATGAGTAAAAGAGTTTATAAATAGAAAAGGCCCATGGAACTAATGCCTTAAGGTTTTGGTTCAAGACGTGGTGTCTCACTTGTGGCTCCCCACTCTTCCCATACCTCGGTAACAATGGAACTCCCCGGTGGTTGGAGGCTACCCGTTCGCAGTCTTGTCCAACAACATTTATATTCAACTCCTCATCAATGTGATTTTTTAGCCACTTTATGAAACACTGATTATGCTCTTTGAAAATCTAATTTTCATTCTTACTTGGGTTAGACTTCCTAAGCATCTTCCTTTGTCTTTCAACATATGGCTCAACCTCATCGGCATTATGTAAAACATACAAGTGTGCCCTTCACTAAATGTTCTATTTGGATACCGAGGTTTTGGAATGCCTATGAAATCACCATCTTCAAGGTATTCGGTACAAAAATCAAGAGCTTCAACAATATATCGCTGAACAATACAACCCTCTAGTCTTGATCGATTCTTCACATACCCTTTTAATGTCTTCATATAACGATCAAAATGGCACGTCCATCTCATGTAGGAAGGACCATAGTTGTATCTTTGATGAATGCTTAGATAGACCATTATGTCAAAAAAAGAAGATGTGAAATACATCTAAAGCTCACACAAAGTCAAAATAATTTATCTTTGCAATGCATGTAATTTCTCAGGGTCAATCACTTTGCTACAAATTGCCTTGAAGAAGCATAACTTAGTTATGGTTCGTCGCAATTGTTTTGGTAGAATAGACTGTATGCCAATAGGCAAGAAATGCTCCATGAGTACATGACAATCATGAGACTTAAGACCTATTAACTCGAGGTCTTTCGTTGATACAAGGTTTTGAATGTTGGGAGAGTACCCCTCTGGAACTTTAACAACATCGATAAATATACAAAATTATAATTTTTCCTTCCTCGACAAAGTATAAGGTGATTGAGGTAGAAATATATGTTTTCCCTTCATTATTGGCCTCAATTCCTTTCTTATTCCCAAACTAACTAAGTCCGTGCTTGCATTCAAGTCATCTTTGGACTTACCAGGGATATTGAGTAAAGTAGCAAGGACACTTTCAAATACATTTTTTTCAATATGCATAACATCGAGAAAATGTCTTACATATAATGAGCTCCAATATGGCAATTCAAAGAAGATTGACATTTTCTTCCACCCACCATTTGTGATCATTTTTCTAGCAAAAGGTTTACCAAAGTTATTATTCAAACCCTTTACCTTTTTAAATAATTGGTCATCCGCCAACGACAAAGGAGCGCAACATTATTCATTGTTCCCATTCAATGCATTTCTCCATCGACGATATTGATGATCTGGATGCAAAATTATACGATGGCCAATGTAGACATTCTTCTTATATTGTGGCAACCTCTTTGAGTGAGTATTGTCTTCACATAAAGGACGTGCAAGATTTCCTTTTGTACTATATCTTGAAATATTACCATATGCAGTGAAATCTCTTATTGTGCCGAACAACAAAGCCCTCAGGTTGAATCTTTCTTCCCTATACGCATCATATACATCTACACCCGTCTCCCACATTTGCTTCAAGTCTTCAATTAATGGAGCCAAATATATGTCTATGTCATTTCCTGGTTGTTTAGGTCCATAAATTAACATAGATAACATCACATATTTGCGCTTCATGCATAGAGAATGAGGGAAATTGTATATCACTAACATCATTGGCCATTTACAGTGGGAGCTACTTTGAACATTATGTGAGTTAATTCTATTAGTTGACAATGCAAGGTATAGATTTCTTGATTCTTGACCAAAACTAGGGTAGTCATGATCAAATTTTCTCCATTGAGGAGAATCTGCAGGATGCAGAAGCTTATCATCTTTAATCATTTCATCAACATGCCATGTCAAATTCTTTTCATATTTAGCATTGTTGAACATACACTTAAATTTTGATTTGATGGGAAAATACCATACAACCTTATTGGCAATTGAGTCTTCCTTCTTATAACGCGATGCATTACATTTAGGACAATCCTTCAACGAAGCATAATCAATAAGAAATAAGATGCAGTCATTTTCACAAGCATGTATCCTATTGTAGTTCATGCCAATGGAGCATAACATTTGTTTAGCATCATAAGTTCCAGAAGGAAGCACTTTATCCTCGGGCAATATATCCTTCATAAATGCAAGTAAGTCTGTGAAGCTCTTATCACTCCATCCATTAACATATTTCAACTTCTACAACCTTAACACTACTGCCAATCTTGTGAATTTAGTACAACCATCATATAATGGTTTATCAGCATCACTTATCAACCGATGAAACATCTCAGGACAATCCTAAAGATCCTATTCGACAATGTTTGCCATTTCATCGAAACGATATCCTTCATATGCACTTGTGTTGTTTTCTTTCATATGCATCTCAAGACAATCCATAACACCACTTTTCTCACCATGCCCTGTCCAAAATGTGTAACTCTGATCGATACTGTGAAAGACTAAATGAACTTTTAACTCAAATGGAGTAATTCGGATGAAGTAACAACATTTTAAACAAGGATATATAATTTGATTAGGGTTTTCAGCATTCTCATAAGCAAACCTAACAAATGATTTCACCCCATCCTCATACTCCTTCGTTAATCGATTGACACTCATCCATTTTTTATCAACATTTTCATCCATTTTAATAGAAAGAAATTGACAAAAAAGATTGAGTTAATGATTGAACTTTCAATTCGAGATCATAAATCCCTAAAAGATTGAGTCAGTGCTCACCTTGCAAGAAAATACATTATTAGGGAAATCCTAACTCATGTAATACAAGCTAAATGACGAACCTTAACTCAATATAAGCTAAATGAGTGTATGATTGAACTTTCAATTCGGGAACATAAATTCCTAAAAGATTGAGTTATGTTCACAAAGCAAGCAAATACAGTATTAAGAAAAATCCAAACTCATGTAATACGAGCTAAATTAGGAGCCCTAACTAAATACAAGCTAAATGAGTGTATGATTGAAATTTCAATTCAGGTATTAAGGAAAACTCATATGATAAGATGAAATTTAACTCAATACAAGCAAATATTTATAAGGAAAACTCACTTTCAATTCGGTGTAGAATGAGTGAAATTTCGGTGTTGAATGAGAGAAAGATTTTGAGGTTGAATGTGTGAATGATTCTGAGGTTGAATGATTTTCGAGGTTGAATTATTTTCGAGGTTGAATGCGTGAATGATTTTGATGTTGAATGTGTGAGTTGTTTTGAGGTTGAATGGGTCAAATTTCTTGAGGTTTTAGATTGAATGAGTTTCGCCACTACTGAGTAAAAGAGTTTTTTTGGGGGGGAATGCCGAACGCGGGAAGATTTTAAGTTTTTATGATATGGATTCAACAGCGCTCTCTTGATATAGCGTTGTTAACGATATCTAATTCAACAATGCATATTAAAGAAGGCGTTGTTGAAGATATCCAATGCAACAATGCACTATACAGTGTGTGTTGTTGAATATATCCAAGAAGCCCAATTCAACAATGTATATGTCTTAGAGCGCTGTTGAATATTAATGATTCCTATAAATCCAAGATTTCAGCTACTATAACTACATTTAATCGATTAATCTGCAAAGTTGTTAGGGTACCGGTCAATCAGAGTATAACACCTAGAGGGGGGTGAATAGGTAGGTGTGCGCAAGTCAGTATGTCTGCTTTTCACAATTAAGCAGTGAGAACCAGAAATGAGCAGAAACAATCGATTAACAACAGATATAATCGATTAACACAGATAGAGTTAATCGATTAAAATATAACAATAATCAATTATACAGAGCAGAAAACCCAAAAATAGAATTTGGTAAAATAGGTTTCTTGGATCACAAGCAATGCAAGAATCAGACAATTACTTAGCAAGATATGACAGGCATATAAAGAACAGTTATCAAGATATCAAAGACACAATCTTGATCAGTAAAGATGCAATCTTTTAAAGTAATTTTCAAGAAACTAAAGTTTCTTGAAATATATAGAGTTAAGGGAAAGAGAAAGAAGATCAAAGATTTTATCCTGGTTCGTTCGCCTGTCCACTAACAAACTACTTCCAAGCTTCCCCTTCTGATCTTGGGAGATTTGCTTCACTATAACTGAACGAATTTTTCTTTACAAACACACTTCCAATTTAGAGCTTTTCCTACATGTTGTAAGAATGAGAATGCAACTAAGATGGGGGGGAGGGGGGGGGGGGGGTGAATTAGTTGTTGCAATACGATGGCCAATTTTTCTGCAATATCAAAGTTAAAGTGCAGCAAAAATAATATGCAGAAAAATAATGACTTTAAAAGATAGAAAGATAAGGAGAAAATAGTACACAGATGTTTTATACTGGTTCACCTTCTTGTCCACCGAAGGCAACGTCCAGTAATCTTGACGCGCAAGAGATTTCTTTATTAATTATAACGAGTTGCAATTACAAATATCTCACCCCGAGATCTCCTTGTAGCTTACACACCCACTTATACTTAATCCCTTGAAAAACCCTATTCCAAGTAACACCCTTGGAAAACACTATTCCAAGTCACTCAACCCCTTTCTCTTAACACCCTTGTGAAATGAAAGTGTACTTAGCAAAAGTTAAGAATGTAGAATATGGCTTGGATTGCCTTTACAAGTGTATATGATAATTATGAACTTGCAATCCTAAAAAAACTCTTATACTATAGACAATAATGCTCTTTTACTTTGAAAAAGTTTAGAATACACTTAGAAGCAACTCTGAAATAACTTAGAAAGTTTGAGAATATGTTGCTTGAAAAGTGCAGAAAATTGTTCAAAACGTGTGAGAGATTTTGAGAGTTTTAATGAAAGTTGTAATCTGAGTTGTTGTTGTTGTGAGAATGTTTCAATGCCTTTAAATAGACTTTCAAATCAACCATAACACCTCTAGGGTAGTGTAGGTTTCGTTTGGAATAAAACAAATCAGTTTTGAGTGAAACCTTTTCACTTTAAAATTTGAAAACTGATACAACAACTCTCAATAATCGATTACTGTAAGTGAGTAATCGATTATCCAACAATCATGTCCAACAACATTTTTAAATTTTACACAATGTAATCAATTACTGTAATTGAGTAATCGATTACTCAAGTGTTCTGTTTCATAGAATTGAAAAATTCCTTAGTGTAACCTGTTACAACTCTTTGAGTAATGGATTACCCTGTTTTACTTAAAATGGTAATCTGTTACTTCAAAGACAGTAATAGATTACTTATAGCCGTTGGAGTATCCACTATTTGGTTATGAGTATCAATGAAATCTACCAACACATCCTTCTTTTGGACATGGTCCCTAAGGAAGTGATGCCTTATATCGATGTGCTTGGTTCTTGAGTGCATAATTGGATTCTTAGTGAGATTAATAAAACTTGTATTGTCACACTTCAAGGGTGTGCAGCCTAAGTTCAAGCCATAATCCCGTAATTGTTGTTTAAGCCATAACACTTGGGCACAACAACTACCGGCTGCTATGTATTCCGCTTCAGCGGTGCTTAAGGAAACACAAGCTTGTTTCTTGCAAGACCAAGAAACCAAAGAATTCCCTAGAATATGACAAGTACCACTTGTACTTTTTCTCTCAGATTTGCATCCCGCAAAATTTGAATCCGAGAAGCCAACCAATTCGCATACGCTTCCCTTTGGATACCGTAGTCCAACATCGGTTGTGCTTTTGAGATACTTCATGATTCTCTTAACGACAACTAGATGTGACTCTTTGGGTTTAGATTAATATCGCGCGCATAAGCATACACTAAACATAATATCTGTTCTACTAGCAGTAAGATAAAGAAGGGGTCCGATCATACCTCAATACTTAGATATTTCAATACATTTTCCAGCATCATCAGCATTGATATAGGTACTTGATCCCATAGGAGTAGAAATTGGCTTGCAGTCATCCATCTCAAATCTCTTCAACAAATCTTTGCAATATTTGGATTGACTTGCAAAGATGCCATCGCTAAGTTGTTTAATTTGGAGTCCAAGAAAGTAGTTTAACTTTCCCATCATAGACATCTCAAATTCTCCTTGCATCATATTGCCAAATTCACTACACAAACTTTCGTTAGTAGAACCGAAAATAATATCATCTACATAGATTTGAACAAGTAAAGTGTGATGATTTATTTTCTTAATAAAAAGTGTAGTGCCGACCTTACCTTTAGAAAAAACCTTTTCTGTTAAAAAGTTTGTTAGACGAACATACCAGGCACGTGGAGCTTGCTTTAAGCCATTGAGGACTTTCTTTAACTTGTATACATGAGAGGGATGTTTGTAATCCTCAAAACCAGGAGGTTGTTCTACAAATACTTCCTCTTGTATATACTCGTTAAGGAACGCACTCTTTACGTCCATTTGGTAAAGTTGAAAGTTCAAAGAACATGCATATGCAAGCAATAATCTAATAGCTTCAAGTCTAGCAACCGGAGCGAAGGTTTCATCAAAATCTATACCTTCCTCTTGGTTGTATCATTGGGCTACTATCCTAGCCTTATTTCTAATGATGATGCCATTTTCATCTGATTTATTTCGGAACACCTAACGAGTTCCTATTGCATGCTTATTCTTAGGTCTAGGAACAAGTTCCCAAACTTCGTTTCTCTCAAACAGGTTATGTTCTTCTTGAATATCAAGAATCCAATGTTTATCCTCGATTGCTTCATCAATCTTGGAGGGTTCTATTTGAAAGATGAAGGCCATGTTTAGACATGCATCTTCCAACATTAAGCGGGTAGTGATACCCTTACTTATGTCAGTGATGATGTTGTCTGTAGGGTGATCTCGATGAGTTCTCCACTCTTTAGATAAATCATAGTGAATATGCTCCTCTTGAAAGTATGGATTATCATCCATTTCCATATGCTCTAAATTAGGTGTACTTTCAATAATAGCATTTTCATTAATAGTGGAACTTGGCAAGTCCTCTTCATCAAGAGTTAACCTTTCCTTGATTAAGGGATTGGTTTCATCAAAGGAGACGTGAACGGATTCTTCCATGGCTAAAGTTCTTTTGTTAAAGACTCTATAAGTTTTACTTGTGAGAGAGTGGCCTAGGAAGATTCCTTCATCAGCCTTTGCATCAAACTTGCCTAAGTTTTCTTTGTCATTATTTAAAACGAAGCATTTACATCCATATACATGCAAGTGTGAAATGTTTGGTTTTCTTCCTTTGAAGAGTTCATAGGGGGCTTTCTTTAGAATAAGTCTTATGAGAACTCGATTTGAAACATAACACGCAGTGCTAACTACATCATCCCAAAAGTACTTTGGGAGGTTAGTTTCATTTAACATTGTGCGAGCAAGTTCTTCTAAAGACCGATTCTTTCTCTCTTCAACACCATTTTGTTGTGGTGTTCTAGGAGCAGAAAATTTGTGATTAATCCCGAGATCATCACAAAATTCCTCAAAAGAAGCATTTTGAAATTCTCCCCCATGATCACTTCTTATAGCAGCGATTTTAAGTGATTTTTCATTTTGGACTCTTTAAGCATAAGTGCTAAAAGATTTGAATGCCTCATTCTTATGAACTAAGAATAGAGTCCAAGTATAACGTGAAAAATCGTTTACTATAACAAGAGCATAGTAGTTACCACCAAAACTTTTTCTCCTTGAAAGGCCAAATAAGTCCATGTGTAGTAACTGCAATGGTCTATTAGAAGAAAGCATATTCTTTGGCTTGAAAGAAGTTTTTGTTTGTTTCCCATTTGACATGCACCACATAGTTTGTCTTTAACAAACTTCATCTTGGGTAAACCAACAACCGAGTCTTTCTTAATTAGCTTATTCAAATGGTCCATATGAATGTAAGCAATTCTCCTATGCTAAAGCCATGCATCATGATTATCATTTACTAGTAAACATGTTATAGAAAGAGATGAATCTATGTCTATCATGTAAATGTTATTAATTCTCTTACCAACAAGTTTAGAGTTTAGAAATTGCTTACTTTCAATGATGCACTCATATGGGTAGAATGATACATGGAAGCCAGTGTCGCATAGTTGACTTATGCTTAGAAGATTGTGCTTAAGTCCTTCCACATATAGCACACCTTCCAAGGTTGTTGAGGGTGGCTTGCCGATTCTACTGACTCCAAGAATTCTTCCCTTGTTGTTGTCACCATATGTGACATTGCCTTTGTCCCTTGGAATGAGGACAGAGAACTTACTTTTATCGCTCGTCATATGCTTTGAGCAACCGCTATCCAAATAACATAAATTGCGGGAGGCGCTCAAATTTACCTGCAAAACAAGTTATGTTATATTAGGTACCCAACTTGTCTTGGGTCCTACATGGTTAGATCCTTTCTCAACCCATATAAAATGTCCTAAGGAAACATCATATTTTCTAATAGAACAAGTATTTGGTGTGTGCCCATGATTTTTACAATAAGAGCATATGAGTTGATGCTTATGTATCCTAGATTTATTTTTACTATGTGTAGATGCATGGATACATGATTTTTGAAAGTCTGACATGATAGACTTACTTTGCTTTTTAGTAGCTTGGCTTTTAGCATAGTCAAGACCTCTTCGGTCTGTAGAGTGCCTTTGATCAAAAATGATCTTACTCAAGCTTTTGCTGCTCTTGTTCATTTTATAGAGTTCAAGACTCAATGTTGAAACCATTTTGCAAAGAGTAATGCAATTTAGACATGAGGATGATGATGGTTTGTTTCTAAGAGAATCTAGTTCAGATTTTTGTTTTAGAAACATTTTCGTTAATTTCATGTATTCATCATGTAAATCATTAAAAGCAGTTTGTAATTCAGAAGAAGAAAAAGGGATAGACTCATTTACCTCTTCATCATCTGAATGATGAGACACCATTAGGGAGAGATGTGTCTGCTCTTTGCTTTCTGGTTCAAAGGCTGAAGTCGTGTCGTTGTCTTCCCAAGCGATGTAGGCTCTTCGTCCATTTTTTTAATTTGTTCTCCCCTTTGAAAGAACTTTTCTTGATGTTTGGACAGTCCATCTTCATGTGGCTAGGTTTGCCACACTCAAAGCATGTAAAATTCTGGTTTTAAGTGGAGGCCTCATTGCTTTTGGAGAACTTCTTCATTTGGCCGGTTCTTATGTCTTTGTTCCTTCTAAGGAACTTGCTGAACTTCTTAATGAAAAGGCTCATGTCATCGGTCTCTTTCTTGTCGTCATCATCTTCTAATGAATCACATTTCTCAACTTTTGCTTTGAGATAAATGTTTTCTTCTTCTTCTCTTGTTCTTTGTGTTGATCAAGTTGTCTCAATTCGAGTTCATGTTCCTGCAACCTTTCAAACAAAGCAGCCAAATACATTTTTGAAAGACTTTTCTTTTCAGAAATGGTCGTCACTTTTGGTTGCAATGTTCTTGTTAGTGATCTTAGAACTTTTAGGTTCTAGTCACTGTTAGACAGCACTTTGCCAAGTGCAATAAGATGGTTGGTGAGATGAGTTAATCTCTTTTGAAGATCCAAGATCTTCTCTCCAGGTCTAATACGAAACATTTGGTATTCCTGGGAAAGAGTGTTTAGTCTCGATCTCTTTACCTCTTCGGTACCATCGTGTGTGGTCTCTAAAGTGTCCCACATTTTCTTAGCGGATTTTTAGTTGGACACTCTAAAGAATTCGTCAATTCCAAGTGCCGATGAGAGAATGTTCTTTGCCTTCAAATCATATTGCACTTTCTTCTTATCTTCATCATTCCATGAAGATTTTGGCTTTGTCTCCCTTGTGTTGTTCATCACGGTGAATGGCACAAATGGTCCTTCCTTGATCGCATTCCATATATCTAAGTCTCATGACTCTATGAAAATCCTCATTCTGATTTTCCAGAAGTTATAGCACTCTCCAACAAAACTTGGAGGTCTATTTATGTTGGAGCCTTCTCCTAGGAATGATCTTGAGGCCATCTTGTAGTAGGATCATATTTTGAGAGTAACTTTCTCAAAAATAGCTCTGGTGTCAAATGTAAGAATGAGAATGAAACTAAGATGGGGGGGGGGGGGGGGGGGGGGTGAATTAGTTGTTGCAATATGATGGCCAATTTTTCTGCAATTTCAAAGTTAAAGTGCAACGGAAATAATATGTAGAAAAATAATGACTTTAAAAGATAGAAAGATAAGGAGAAGAGAGTACACATGTGTTTTATATTGGTTCACCTTCTTGTCCACCGAAGGCTACGTACGCGCAAGAGATTCCTTTATTAAATATAACGAGTTGAAATTACAAATATCTCACCCCGAGATCTCCTTCTACCTTACACACTCACTTATACTTAATCCCTTGGAAACCCTATTCCAAGTAGCACCCTTGGAAGACACTATTCCAAGTCACTCAACCCCTTTCTCTTCACACCCTTGTGAAAGAAAGTGTACTTAGCAAAAGTGAAGAATGTACGATATGGCTTGGATTGCCTTTACAAGTGTATATGACAATACTGAACTTGCAATCCAAAAACAACTCTTATATTATAGATAATAATGATCTTTTATTTTGAAAAAGTTTAGAATACACATAGAAGCAACTCTGAAATAACTTAGAAAGTTTGAGATTATGTTGCTTGAAAAGTGCAGAAAATTGTTCAAAACGTGTGAGAGCTTTTGAGAGTTTTAATGAAAGTTGTAATTTGAGTTGTTGTTGTTGTGAGAATGTTTCAATGCCATTAAATAGACTTTCCAATCAACCATAACACCTCTAGGTAAGTGTAGGTTTCGTTTGGAATGAAAAAAATCAGTTTTGAGTGAAACTTTTTCACTTTGAAATCTGAAAACTGATACAACAACTCCCAGTAATCGATTACTGTAAGTGGGTAATCAATTACCCAACAATCATGTCCAACAACATTTTCAAATTTTACACAGTGTAATCGATTACTGTAATTGAGTAATTGATTACTCAAGTGTTCTGTTTCACAGAATTGAAACATGCCTTAGTGTAACTTGTTACAGCTCTTTGGGTAATGGATTACCTTGTTTTACTTAAAATGGTAATCTGTTAATTCAAAGATAGTAATGGATTACTTATAGCCGTTGGAGGATGGATAACTCTTTTTCTGACTCATGTAACTTGTCACTCAAGTACAGTAACCCGTTACATGTTGTTTTTGAAAATTATTTTTAATCACACTTAGAATTTTCTGATTTTCTTGAAAACATTTTTGAGCATTATTAACTAAGGTAATAAAGTAAGTTGTAAGGATATAAGTACCTAAAGACATAGACTCTAAATCTTGAAGCTTTTTCTTCGATAGTCTTGATAGGTCTTCTTCCTTTCTTCTTTTTTGTGATGTTGGTGTCTTCATCAAAACCGTGACAAGGTCAGGAGCAAGATCTTCTTCATACTCGCTACACGAGTCCTATTTCGCCAAGCCTTGACAATTTCCCTTTCGTTCACATCGGCTGCCAATCTTGCTACTTAACGCACTAAAAAGATGCAGCTAGCCGATATTACAACCTTCAATCTCTAAACCTTAGAGACGTTACAAAACCTTTCAAAGAAAATGTTTCTTTCGACAAGAACTTCTACAAGAAGAAGTCTTTTAGCTTTTACAAGCCATCTACAACCCATATGATGAAGATCTCACACACATTCACAAGGGTATGAGAAATCAAGATGGATTGAAAAAGGTTATGCACTAAAGATGCACAAGTAAAAACTCTTCTATGAACACAATGCCAAGAACCTTTCACAAGGGTTTTTCTCTCAAAGATATGAAACTTTAGGATCACAGAGAAACTTCAGAGAATTTTGAAAATTCGAATTTAAAAGTTTGAAAATTATAGAATGTGTAATTGTGTACTAAAGTGCAGAAAAATGGTTATTTATAGTTTTATGGTTTCAACAGAATTAATCGATTAAATGACCTCTTAATCGATTAACGGATTTGAAAAATAGTTGTTTTATATTGAACATAATTGATTAACATATTCATAATCGATTAAATTTGCCAAGCAGCCCAATACTAAGCAATCATCTTAGGACATCTAAAAAGGAAAACAAAAACTTTCCTAAAGCCTTGAGTCTTGGTCATGTTATTTGTTGAGGAGCCAAGTCTTCAAGCTTTTCAGATCGACTTTGTCTTCATCGAAACCAGTCAGGAAAAGAGATGTTGCAATCACACTAGTTGACTTCCCTTGCAATCTCAAAAATGACATAGATAATAAATTAATTCATCATCTGGGCATCTAATAATTGTATATGTTCAATTGTATATGTTCTAATAATTGTGTATGTTCGATTCAACAGTTCATGTTAAAAGGTGTGTTATTTTATACGTTCAATTCAACAGTGCAGCTTTCCACATGCGCTGTTGAATTGAATATATACAACAGTGCATGTGGAAAGGAGCATTGTTGAACACATATCCCATAAATATATAGTGGAAAAGCTCTTCCATTCCACTGCACATGTTAAAAATTATGTTGTTGTATATGATCAATTCAACGGTGCTCTTTTCCACATGCGCTTTTGAATTGAACATATATAACAAAGCATGTGGAAAGGAGCATTGTTGAACATATCCCATTTTCCCTTCAACAACACATGTGGAAATGTATGTTGTTGTATATGTTTAATTCAACAGTGCATGTGTGAATGAGTGATGTTAAATGTCATGTTTCCTAAATATAAATAGTTAAGCACACACAACACAAGCATACAACAAAACATCAAAACATTAAAACATAAAAACACAAAAAATGCATTGAACAACAACAACAAGATATCAACAACACCATAACACATTGAACAAAATAGGCACATTGACACATTCCAAAATAGCATTATATACATTTAACATTACAGTAAGTACATAATCTTCCCTGATCTAACAAAATCAAACAAATTGTTTAACAGCTATACCTATGCTACAATCTATACATTGAATTTCATAATCTTTAACATAAAGTACATATTTTGACCAATCTTCCCTAATATGGTTTATTTGGTCATCTGTATATGAATCTGCATTAAACTGGAATTGAGCTAGCCATTGCTTAATGATCTTTTTCATGAAGTTAACCACATAATAGCCGCAATTTTTGTCATTGGATTGACAGGGGGTCTACAAATAAAATTAGGTAAATATATAAGTATAACCTTAATTGAATTATGAATACATGTAATTGTTTGATGAGATGAGTTGTACCAATACCTTTTCATGAGTCCGCATGATGTTTGATGTAGATTTAGTACGAATATTATGGACTTTATATATCTGTAGTTCCCTAAACAATAGAAAATGTACGTGATTACAAAACAGCTAGGAAAGTGAAATTATGCTAAAAATCAAAAAGTTTAAAAGATTAGTCCACTTACCTAGAAAACGTTTCTTTCATAGAGAGGTAATTATGTGGATCATCTTGTTTCAATGAATCAAGATAATACAATTGTTGATTGATCCGATTAATGACAACCAAAACCCAATGTTGCCTAAGAAAACATATGCATACGATTAGGAAATGTTAAGAAAAAACATACTAAAAAGACAATTTAAAAAATGATGCTCACCCGGTGTTAAAAGGTGCAATGAATAAATCAAAATATTCTATACTATTTATGAGAACTTCGGCAACATGTTATGCCTGCACATTCTGTGAAGAAGATCTTGCTCCTAGCCTTGGCACGGTTTTGATGAAGACACCAATATCACAAAAAGAAGAAAGGAAGAAGACTGAAAAAGACTATCGAAGATAAAGCTTCAAAATTTAGAGTCTAAGTCTTTAGGTACTTCTATCCTTACAACTCCTTTATTTACTTAGTTAATAATGCTCAAAATTGTTTTCAAGAAAATCAGGAAAAACTAAGTGTGAATAAAAATTATTTTCAAAAACAACATGTAACAGGTTACCATACTTGAGTAACAAGTTACATGAGTGAGAAAAGAGTTTTCAAACCTCTAACAGCTATGAGTAATCCATTACAGACTTTGGAGTAACAGATTACCCTTTTTAGAAAACAGGGTAATCGATTACTCAAAGTAGTGTAATCGATTACACTAAGGCAAATTCACAAAGCTTTCAAACAGTGTTGCTGAGTAATTGATTACTCAAATCCAGTAATCGATTACACTGTGTGAATTTTCAAAAAGTTGTTAACAGGATTGTTTGGTAATCGATTACCCATTTGCAGTAATCGATTATTGAGAGTTGTTGCATCAGTTTTTCAGATTTCAAGTGAAGAGGTTTCACTCCAAACTGATTGCTTTTCATTCCAAATGAAACTTACTCATACCTAAGGGTATTATGGTTGATTGGAAGCCTATATAAAGGCATTGAAACACTCTCACAATATACAACAACAACATATACAACTCAGATTTCAAACTCTCTTTCAAAAAGCTCTCACTCTTTCTGATTTTACTTACACTTTTCAAGCAACCTACTCTTAAACTTTCAAAGTTATTTTGAAGTTACTTCTAAGTGTTTTTCATATTGTTAAAGAGCATTATTATCTCAAGTATACGAGTTGTTGTTGGATTGCAAGTTCTAGAAATTGTCATGTACACTTGTAAGGCAATCCAAGCCAAATTGTAAATTCTTCACTTTTGCAAACTTTACTTTCTTTCACAAGGGTGTGAAGAGAAAGGGTGAGTAACTTGGTATAGTGTTTACCAAGGGCGTCACTTGGTATAGTGTTTACCAAGGGTGTTACTTGGAATAGTGTTTTCTAAGAGGATTAGATATAAGTGAGTGTGTAAGGTACAAGGAGATCTCGGGGTGAGATATTGATACATTATAAAACACATGCGTACTCTCTTTCCCTTCTCTTTTTTTATTTATTTATCCTTCCTAAGTCAATATTTTTCTGCAAATTGTAACACCCCGAATTTTAGTCTTTAAAAATTATAGTATCAGTCCTGGAAGTCTCGCTTGAGCGAGAGATTCTCGCCTGAGCGAGAGATTCTCGCCTGAGCGAGAAAGGATCACCTAGGAGGGTGAAATCCTGGGCTATACTGGAAGATTCTTGCCTGAGCGCGAGTTGCCTCGCCTGGGTGAGAAATGGCAAACTGGGGTTGTTGACACTGTGAGATTCTCGCCTGAGCGAGAATCCCTCGCTTGAGCAAGAGGAAGCCTGTTGGGACTGTGAGATTCTCGCTTGAGCGAGAATCCCTCGCTTGAGCGAGATGGTCAGATCTGAAATTTTAAAAATGCGGGATTTTCTCGCCAGAGCGAGAATGGGCTCGCTTGAGCGAGAACCCGACGACTGCTCTTTAAAATAGAAACCCCAAACACATTTTAGGGTTAGAACCTTGAAGAGAAGAGAGAGAAGAGAGCTTTTCAAGAGCAAAGGGCCTTAGGACTCATCTTAGAGCTTGAGAAGAGGCAAACCTCTTGTTTCTAACTCTTCTTCTTCCTCTCTAACTTGTTTTGGGTGTGTTGGATGTATTTTCAAAACATGAGAAACCATGGAAACTCATTCTTTAGAGTTATGGTTCGTTTTATGTTGTTTTTCTCTTGTAAACTCTTGGGTTAGAGTTGATATTTGATGAATGGAAAGGTTTTGTGGGTTATTCATGAAAACCCCAAAAACCCCCCAAAATGAGAATCTGGGTATAAAGAGAAAGAGATGAAATGTTAGATGTGGATGATGAGTTTGTGCTTGAATGTTGATGTATGAGATAAACATGTATGTTTTAATATTTAGAAACTTGTATTGAAGTAGTTTTGGAAATATTGAAAATATGTGAATCCCTTGTATGTTTGGTGATGAAATACGAGTTATTTATGTGTTATTTTGAATAAATGACTGACATTGTTGTTATTGGTGTAAATGAGAAGAGAGAGATCCTAAGGTTAAGGAAATCGCAGAGGAGACTTTTAAAGTTACTCGGAACCGATCCCCCAACGCTCACCAAGGTAAGGGATAAGTGTCTCTAAATCATACTTGCTGATATGAATGAGGTATATGAAAAAGGTAATGGTTAAAAATGATACGTCTGTAATTTATGCATTATGTTGGAAAATGTGTGACTTTTCTGTTATGGAAAACGAAAGTAATATTATTGGGGGAGTACCAATGAAAATATGACTCAAACGAAAGGAACTTTATTGGGGGAGTACCATTGGAAATATGACTCAAACGAAAGTAATATTATTGAGGGAGTATCAATGAAAATATGACTCAAACGAAAGCAACATTATTGTGGGAGTACCAATGGAAATATGACTCAAACGAAAGTAATATTATTGGGGGAGTACCAATGGAAATATGACTCAAACGAAAGCAACATTATTGGGGGAGTACCAATGAAAATATGACTCAAACGAAAGCAACATTATTGGGGGAGTACCAATGGAAATATGACTCAAACGAAAGCAACATTATTGGGGGAGTACCAATGAAAATATGACTCAAACGAAAGCAACATTATTGGGGGAGTACCAATGGAAATATGACTCAAACGAAAGCAACATTATTGGGGGAGTACCAATGGAAATATGACTCAAACGAAAGCAACATTATTGGGGGAGTACCAATGGAAATATGACTTAAACGAAAGTAATATTATTGGGGGAGTACCAATGGAAATATGACTCAAACGAAAGCAACGTTATTGGGGGAGTACCAATGGAAATATGACTCAAACGAAAGTAATATTATTGGGGGAGTACCAATGGAAATATGTCTCAAACGAAAGTAATATTATTGGGGGAGTACCAATGGAAATATGACTCAAACGAAAGCAACATTATTGGGGGAGTACCAATGGAAATATGACTCAAACGAAAGTAATATTATTGGGGGAGTACCAATGGAAATATGACTCAAACGAAAGCAACATTATTGGGGAGTACTAATGGAAATATGACTCAAAGGAAATCAATATTATTGGGGGAGTACCAATGGAAATATGACTCAAACGAAAGCAACATTATTGGGGGAGTACCAATGGAAATATGACTCAAAGGAAATCAATATTATTGGGGGAGTACCAATGGAAATATGACTCAAAGGAAAGCAACATTATTGGGGAAGTACCAATGGAAATATGACTCAAAGGAAATCAATATTATTGGGGGAGTACCAATGGAAATATGACTCAAAGTGAAATCAATATTTATTGGGGGAGTCCCAATGGAAATAAGACTCGGAGTAATGAATGTCGTATGCATGCTATAGGATATATAGTATGGGATGTATATTCTATAGGGTGAATATGAATGATGAGAAATGTGAATGTCACATGAATGTCGTATGCATGCTATAGGATATATAGTATGGGATGTATATTCTATAGGGTGAATATGAATGATGAGAAATGTGAATGTCACATGAATGTCGTATGCATGCTATAGAATATATTATGGGATATATATTCAATAGGGTGAATATGAATGATGAGAAATGTGAATGTCACATGAATGTCGTATGCAGGATATATAGTATGGGATGTATATTCTATAGGGTGAATATGAATGATGACAAATGTGAATGTCACATGAATGTCGTATGCATGCTATAGAATATATTATGGGATATATATACTATAGGATGAATATGAGTAAAGTGGAAATTAAAGGAAGATGATTTGAATGTTTACGATTCCGTATGTGTGTTTACGAAATATATTAAAGCTTAATTGTATTTGAATGTGGATTATCATGTGATGTTAGTTTGGAACTAATGACTTACTCCCTTATGTTTTGTTTATTGTTTATGATGATCCCATTGTAGGTAAGAGAAGGATTTTGGAGAAGAACGCTCACTTAGGAAGCTTTGGTGTTTATTAACCTGTTTGTCTTATTTGTTACTTGACGTTGTAGTTAATTTGATAACATTATGGATGACTGTAAATTCGTTTAGATTAATACGGATATGTGTAGTTATGGGCTTTATAACTTGGGTAGACCCATAACTGGTTGTATGTGGTAAATGCTATTTGAATGAATTATGTTTTTCCGCAACATAAATTTGTATGATAATATAATAGGGTAAAGAGTATTTTCAAAGAGTGATACTTGAGAGTTTTCAATGAAGGTGACGATTGTATGTAAGAAAGGATTAAAATAAATGAAAAATTTTCAAGGGTAGAAAATCGGGTCGTTACACAAATTATTTCCGCTGCACATTAACTTTGATATTGCAGAAAAATTGGCCATACTTATTGCAACAACTAATTCACCCCCCTCTTAGTTGCAATCTCAATCTTACAATTGACACAAGAGCTTTTTTTGAGAAAGTTACTCTCAAAATCTGATCCTACTACAACATGGCCTCAAGATCATTCCTAGGAGAAGGATCCAACAGAAACAGACCTCGAAGCTTTGTTGGAGAGTGATACGACTTCTGGAAAATCAGAATGCGGATTTTCATAGAGTCGCAAGACTTGGATATTTGGAATACGATCGAGGAAGGACCATATGAACCCTTTACCATAGTCAACAGCACAAGGGAAATAAAGCCAAAATCTTCATGGAATGATGAAGATAAAAAGAAGGTGCAATACGATCTTAAAGCGAAAAACATCTTCATTAAATCACTTGGCAATGATGAACTTTTCAAAATATCAAATTGCAAATCAGCCAAAGAAATATGGGATGCTTTAGAGATTATGCATGAAGGAACGGAGGAAGATCAAAGGTCAATGCTCAACAATACTTGTTCTACATCTGAACTAGAAAATGACGAACAAGTTCATCTCTCGCTATTGGTATCTCATCATTCTGATGATGAAGAGATAAGTGAAACTAAACATTTTTCTTCTTCTGAATTACAATTAGCATTTAATGAATTGCATGATGAATATGTCAAACTTAAAAAATTATTTCTAAAACAGAAAACTGAATTAGAAATGTTTAGAAATAAATCATCATCATCTTCTTCATGTCAAAAATGCATTACTCTTGAAAATAAAGTTTCAACATTAAGTTTTGAACTTAATGATTCAAACAAGAGTAGAAACCTCTAGAAAAGATAATCAAGGATCAGAGACATATTAAAGACCGAAGAGGTCTAGGCTATTCTAAAAGCCAAGCTTCTAAGAAGCAAAATGTCTCAATGGAAATAATCTTTCAAAAACAGTGTATCCATGCATCCATTCATAGTAAAGATAAAAATAGGATACATATGCATCAACTCATATGTTCTTATTGTAAAAACCATGGGCACAAACCAAATACTTGTTCTATTAGAAAATATGGTGTTCCCCTAGGACATTATAGATGGGTTGTGTAACGACCCGATTTTCTACCCTTGAAAATTTTTCTCATTTTAATTCAATTCCATTCAATCACTCATAACTCAATTTACCATTTTAATATCCTTACTTCAAAATCTTGTTTCCCCTCCTCACACTCAATCCATGAATCAATAACCACATGCATAATCATTTTACCTAGAACTTCTCATGAATCATTCCTGGAACTAATCTTATAACCTATTATATTATCGTACAATTAATCTTGTATAAAGACATAATTCATTCATATCATTCCCTATGAGTACTAAGACCTCAAAGGTTCCGATCCTCCAAAATAACATTACGCATAGTTACAAATATCCAAATCATGGTTTGTCATGATTACAATCATTTAAATCCGCAGGTAATCATTTAGAATACGAAAAACATAAATAGTGAATCCAAAGTCTAAAGCTCCTAAAGCTCCCGACCTGGCATACTTCATTCGTCTATTTACCTGCAATGGGATTATCAATGACAAAAGTACAAAACAC
The DNA here is from genome assembly GCA_009771035.1 of Lupinus albus. Classification (NCBI taxonomy): domain Eukaryota; kingdom Viridiplantae; phylum Streptophyta; class Magnoliopsida; order Fabales; family Fabaceae; genus Lupinus; species Lupinus albus. The sequence goes on from CM020011.1 coordinate 7,697,601, forward strand.
ATAAAGGAGTAAGTCATTAATTCAATAAACGTCATTATAAGATAATCCACATTAGAACAATGAGTTAATAAACCATTTGTTTTATAAATTCATTTTGTGCTACATTACTTGAGCCAAAGTTTGCTACATAGCTTGAGCCAAAGCGTTGCTACATAACTTGAGCCAAAGTATTGCTACATAACTTGAGCCAAAGTGTTGCTACATAGCTTGAGCCAAAGCATTGCTACATAACTTGAGCCAAAGTTTTGCTACATAACTTGAGCCAAAGTGTTGCTACATAACTTGAGCCAAAGTATTGCTACATAGCTTGAGCCAAAGCATTGCTACATAACTTGAGCCAAAGTATTGCTTCATAACTTGAGCCAAAGTGTTGCTACATAGCTTGAGCCAAAGCATTGCTACATAACTTGAGCCAAAGTATTGCTACATAACTTGAGCCAAAGTATTGCTTCATAACTTGAGCCAAAGTGTTGCTACATAGCTTGAGCCAAAGCATTGCTACATAACTTGAGCCAAAGTATTGCTTCATAACTTGAGCCAAAGTGTTGCTACATAGCTTGAGCCAAAGCATTGCTACATAACTTGAGCCAAAGTTTTGCTACATAACTTGAGCCAAAGTGTTGCTACATAACTTGAGCCAAAGTATTGCTACATAACTTGAGCCAAAGTGTTGCTACATAGCTTGAGCCAAAGCATTGCTACATAACTTGAGCCAAAGTTTTGCTAACCAATAATGGTCGGCTAAAATCATATTTTCTTTTCATTGATACAACATAAATCCGTAAACAGTAAATCCACGCATACCATTATCATAGACACACCCATATATGTTTACCATAACTAAGCGATTCATCACTTTATCGTACTCACACTCAGAAAATACACACATTATCCATTACCATATACCATTTAAAGACTCCTCCTTACCTTGGTGAGTATTGGGGTTCGGTTCTTGGCAACTTCTCGAATTCTACCAACACCACCTCCAACCTTAGGATCTCTCTTCTCATCCCACCACATAACACAATGTTAGTTATTTATTCTAAATATTACATAAACAACTTATTTTGCATCATTTAATCATACAAAATATTCATCATCAATATTCAACCATATAAAACATGCATAACATCTCATATTTCAATATTTGGGGTAAACTCATCTTCTACCTCTAACATTTTACTCATTCTCTCCTTTTACCACATTTTCACTTTTAGGGTTTTTGGGGTTTTCATGAATCAACCCACAACCTTTTCCATTCTTGAGATACTATCTCTAAACCAAGAGTTTACAAGATAAAAACAACATAAAACGAACCATAACTCTAACGGATGAGTTTCCATGGTTTCTCATATTTTGAAAATAGATCTAACATACCCAAAACAAGTTAGAGAGGAAGAAGAAGAGTTAGAAACAAGAGGTTTACCTCTTCGCAAGCTCTAAGATGAGTCCTAAGGCTCCTTGCTCTTGAAAAGCTCCCTTCTCTCTCTTCTCTTCGAGTTCTCACCCTAAAATGTGTTTGGGGTTTCTATTTTTAAAGAGCAGTCGTCGGGTTCTCGCTCAAGCGAGCCCATTCTCGCTCAAGCGAGCCCATTCTCGCTCAAGCTAGCCTATTCTCGCTCAAGCGAGAATCTCACAGTAGCAATTTTCGCTTAACGCATATATGTAATCGATTACATGGATTGTGTAATCGATTACATCGTGTAAAATGCACATATCTTATGCTTTTATCTGCATGTAATCGATTACATGTATTGTGTAATCGATTACATAATGTAAAATGCAGATATCTGATGCTTTTATCTGCATGTAATCGATTACATGTATTGTGTAATCGATTACATGTATTGTGTAATCGATTACATCATGTTATCTGCATGTAATCGATTACATGTATTGTGTAATCGATTACGTCATGTAAAATACACATATCTGATGCTTTTATCTGCATGTAATGATTACATGTATTGTGTAATCGATTACGTCATGTAAAATACACATATCTGATGCTTTTTATCTGCATGTAATCGATTACATGGACTATGTAATCGATTACACTGCCCAAAATTGCCATTTCTCGCTCAGGTGATACAACTCTCGCTCAGGCGAGAATCCTCCAGTATAGCCCAAGATTTCACCCTCCCAGATGCACCTCTCTCGCTCAAGCGAGAATCTCTGGATCAAGCGAGGCTTCTAGAACTGATACTCTAATTTTTAAAGACTAAAATTTGGGGTGTTACAATCCTCCCCCTCTTATAAGAATTTTCGTCCCCGAAAATTAAACATACCTCGGAAATCAAAATCATCACCTAAACCTTAGGCACAAGGATACTCCACCAAAATCATAATCGATTCCCTAATCCATTAAGATTACTTAATCAGTCACTAAGGGCATACACCACTAAACCGTGACATCACCCACCAATTCATGAACTAACTCATAAATGTCCAAATATTAAGGTTTCAGCCTTTAATATCCCGAATGCCCTGAGAATTAAACCGTAATTTAGTCTAAAGATCTTTCCTACATTCGTCAAGAACCATAGGTATCTAGCACCTATCCATCTATCAATCCTAACATATGTTAAGAATTTCGATAACATTCTCGAACTTTAGCGAATGGGAAACTCCTTATCTCATATCTATCTAAATGCGTCTTTTAACATCCATCATACACTAGCTAGTTTCATCTCCACTCAAGAATCTAGCACAATTTCATTTCACTCAATCAACAAAGTACTTACACAATAGGACTCTTAGTGTCTCATCCATCGTACACAATTCAACTATCCAATAATTGTCTAATTACATCAAATATTTCTACCAGCAAATCTTATCGTCTAAAGAAATTACCAATTTCTAGCCTCCACTGAAACCATGAAACCATTTATTCACACCAAAACTAGGTATTACGTTACCAATCGGCAAGCCCAAGTCGACCAACACTCGACCTACAACTTGCGTTCGGTTTGGTCACTCCAATTCCGTCAGCAAAATAAACTTATTAACCCACTCGCATTATGCCCATAAATACATGGGCGTCTTTTATCAATAAATTTTTCTTAACAACTTCATACTTATCCCGAGATGGTTGCTAAAATTTCAGAATTCTCCAACATAAGACCAAATCATTTCTTAGCCACAGACTATGTTTCACCCAAAGAAAAGGATTTTCGAAAACGGTTTGAATCCACGACTTATGAAACAAAGTTTACATAATCAGTTCAACACAACCCAAAACTCCTTCTCTCATATGGCTACATCACACTCATACACCGTCATTACTGACGTTCACGAAACAGCAACAACTTTCGCTGGTACAACATTCAATGCAGACCACTTAGGTACACCACCACTATTTCATGCATTGCCAATGTCCTACCGCAAAAGAACCGGTCATTCGAGACCAAAAGTTTCACGTCTAATAAAATGTATTCATCACATCAACGGGGTAAACAACTCGACTAGCCTCTTTCCTCGATTATCAGCATAAGTCTTACCCCTTTGGCATACAAATACATATCAATGCATACCAAATTTAAATCTTCACCTCAACAATTTCACATAGTTAAACATAACACGATTTGCTGACCGCTAGTCCATTTCCAGGATTAAATCCAGCTAGGACGTCATTGCGCATATCAACACAATGGTAAAGGTTCTACCATTTACCAACCGTACACTGAGACACTCCCGATCCAAAATAAGTTTTTGAGGTTCAACATCCCCGCACATAATTTGGTGTTCACTACCAATATATATTTGTTACGGCGAGTACTCCTCTTTAAAAAAAAAAATTCATAGACCAGAAGCTTCATACACAAGAATCAAAAATAACTTTTTCATACCTAATCGATTTTGGGTACCAACCATAGGTCACCTCAAAATGATAATACATCTGATTAGTCAACGTCCATGTAAACACATTAGTCGCAAGAACCTTTAGGTAATTTATCCAACCTCTATTTCCTTTTCGAAATATGAGTTTCACCTCTTAGCATATGCATACACACTAAGGCCAACAAAGGGAATTAACCTTTAACAACTCATAAGAGAAAACAAGCATCCACGACTTAACGATTTTTCTTGTCAGTATACTTATTATAAAAGTCAATCATTCATAGACGAAAGTCCACTTTCCAATACAAAATAAATAGTTCTTTCAAATCTTAACATCTCGAAATACTAACGAGTTCTTAAATACACTCTTGTGACATTTACTGAATGAATATCGATCCCTTTTTCGAAGGAGGGTCCTGACTTTCTTAGCCGACATTGGCCCTATACCACTGGCCTGGTCAGAGACCTTGCGCAGATCCCCAACCGCTACAACCCTGTCAGCGCTATTCAATCATAACATGATTTGCCGACAATCATTCCATCCCCAGAATTATATCTAACTGGGATAACGACAAGCAGACTGGGTCTATGGTAAATATCACACCTTTTACCACAACCGGACTTTAGAACATAAGAGAAAACAAGCATCCCCGACTTAACGATTTTTCTTGTCAGTATACTTATTATAAAAGTCAATCATTCATAGACGAAAGTCCACTTTCCAATACAAAATAAATAGTTCTTTCAAATCTTAACATCTCGAAATACTAACGAGTTCTTAAATACACTCTTGTGACATTTACTGAATGAATATCGATCCCTTTTTCGAAGGAGGGTCCTGACTTTCTTAGCCGACATTGGCCCTATACCACTGGCCTGGTCAGAGACCTTGCGCAGATCCCCAACCGCTACAACCCTGTCAACGCTATTCAATCATAACATGATTTGCCGACAATCATTCCATCCCCAGAATTATATCTAACTGGGATAACGACAAGCAGACTGAGTCTCTGGTAAATATCACACCTTTTACCACAACCGGACTTTAGAACATAAACGTCGACACCACCACCAGCACAAAGATTGGGGTCGACGCGACCAAGTCATAAGTAATGACTCAGTTTACAATCTCAGCCGGTTTTCACATTTAACATATATGAGGGAGTGTGTCGCTCCCGAATCAACATCACTAAACAAGGAATACCTGTCACCATGCGTTTACCTCTTGCCGGATCATCAACACCCGATGTCCCTGCGCCACTTGGGGTAACCATCCGACCGTGGTCCCTTGCCTCCCCAGCATGCATGACATTAGGTCTCCGATCCAGCTTGGGCAATACCTTTTAATATGCCCAAACTCCTTGCAGTGGAAACATCCATTGCCTTTTTCCGGGCACGTACTTCCATAGTGAAGTCTACCGCACTTGTAACACTAGTCAGTAAGCTAATTTTAATTCACTCAAGTCAAGAAATCACATAGTCTCAACAAGTCGCATGTCATCATACCAAAGCCACATGCTTTAAATATTCAATACACACAATCTCAACTAGTCAAATTTTTACACATGTTACAAAGAAGCAAGTAAGGCCATGCCCTAGGTCGCAGAATTAACTATGTTCTGATACCATATTGTAACGACCCGATTTTCTACCCTTGAAAATTTTTCTCATTTTAATTCAATTCCATTCAATCACTCATAACTCAATTTACCATTTTAATATCCTTACTTCAAAATCTTGTTTCCCCTCCTCACACTCAATCCATGAATCAATAACCACATGCATAATCATTTTACCTAGAACTTCTCATGAATCATTCCTGGAACTAATCTTATAACCTATTATATTATCGTACAATTAATCTTGTATAAAGACATAATTCATTCATATCATTCCCTATGAGTACTAAGACCTCAAAGGTTCCGATCCTCCAAAATAACATTACGCATAGTTACAAATATCCAAATCATGGTTTGTCATGATTACAATCATTTAAATCCGCAGGTAATCATTTAGAATACGAAAAACATAAATAGTGAATCCAAAGTCTAAAGCTCCTAAAGCTCCCGACCTGACATACTTCATTCGTCTATTTACCTGCAATGGGATTATCAATGACAAAAGTACAAAACACATAAAGGAGTAAGTCATTAATTCAATAAACGTCATTATAAGATAATCCACATTAGAACAATGAGTTAATAAACCATTTGTTTTATAAATTCATTTTGTGCTACATTACTTGAGCCAAAGTTTTGCTACATAGCTTGAGCCAAAGCGTTGCTACATAACTTGAGCCAAAGTATTGCTACATAACTTGAGCCAAAGTGTTGCTACATAGCTTGAGCCAAAGCATTGCTACATAACTTGAGCCAAAGTTTTGCTACATAACTTGAGCCAAAGTGTTGCTACATAACTTGAGCCAAAGTATTGCTACATAGCTTGAGCCAAAGCATTGCTACATAACTTGAGCCAAAGTATTGCTTCATAGTTGAGCCAAAGTGTTGCTACATAGCTTGAGCCAAAGCATTGCTACATAACTTGAGCCAAAGTATTGCTACATAACTTGAGCCAAAGTATTGCTTCATAACTTGAGCCAAAGTGTTGCTACATAGCTTGAGCCAAAGCATTGCTACATAACTTGAGCCAAAGTATTGCTTCATAACTTGAGCCAAAGTGTTGCTACATAGCTTGAGCCAAAGCATTGCTACATAACTTGAGCCAAAGTTTTGCTACATAACTTGAGCCAAAGTGTTGCTACATAACTTGAGCCAAAGTATTGCTACATAACTTGAGCCAAAGTGTTGCTACATAGCTTGAGCCAAAGCATTGCTACATAACTTGAGCCAAAGTTTTGCTAACCAATAATGGTCGGCTAAAATCATATTTTCTTTTCATTGATACAACATAAATCCGTAAACAGTAAATCCACGCATACCATTATCATAGACACACCCATATATGTTTACCATAACTAAGCGATTCATCACTTTATCGTACTCACACTCAGAAAATACACACATTATCCATTACCATATACCATTTAAAGACTCCTCCTTACCTTGGTGAGTATTGGGGTTCGGTTCTTGGCAACTTCTCGAATTCTACCAACACCACCTCCAACCTTAGGATCTCTCTTCTCATCCCACCACATAACACAATGTTAGTTATTTATTCTAAATATTACATAAACAACTTATTTTGCATCATTTAATCATACAAAATATTCATCATCAATATTCAACCATATAAAACATGCATAACATCTCATATTTCAATATTTGGGGTAAACTCATCTTCTACCTCTAACATTTTACTCATTCTCTCCTTTTACCACATTTTCACTTTTAGGGTTTTTGGGGTTTTCATGAATCAACCCACAACCTTTTCCATTCTTGAGATACTATCTCTAAACCAAGAGTTTACAAGATAAAAACAACATAAAACGAACCATAACTCTAACGGATGAGTTTCCATGGTTTCTCATATTTTGAAAATAGATCTAACATACCCAAAACAAGTTAGAGAGGAAGAAGAAGAGTTAGAAACAAGAGGTTTACCTCTTCGCAAGCTCTAAGATGAGTCCTAAGGCTCCTTGCTCTTGAAAAGCTCCCTTCTCTCTCTTCTCTTCGAGTTCTCACCCTAAAATGTGTTTGGGGTTTCTATTTTTAAAGAGCAGTCGTCGGGTTCTCGCTCAAGCGAGCCCATTCTCGCTCAAGCGAGCCCATTCTCGCTCAAGCTAGCCCATTCTCGCTCAAGCGAGAATCTCACAGTAGCAATTTTCGCTTAACGCATATATGTAATCGATTACATGGATTGTGTAATCGATTACATCGTGTAAAATGCACATATCTGATGCTTTTATCTGCATGTAATCGATTACATGTATTGTGTAATCGATTACATAATGTAAAATGCAGATATCTGATGCTTTTATCTGCATGTAATCGATTACATGTATTGTGTAATCGATTACATGTATTGTGTAATCGATTACATGTATTGTGTAATCGATTACATGTATTGTGTAATCGATTACATCATGTTATCTGCATGTAATCGATTACATGTATTGTGTAATCGATTACGTCATGTAAAATACACATATCTGATGCTTTTATCTGCATGTAATGATTACATGTATTGTGTAATCGATTACGTCATGTAAAATACACATATCTGATGCTTTTTATCTGCATGTAATCGATTACATGGACTATGTAATCGATTACACTGCCCAAAATTGCCATTTCTCGCTCGGGTGATACAACTCTCGCTCAGGCGAGAATCCTCCAGTATAGCCCAAGATTTCACCCTCCCAGATGCACCTCTCTCGCTCAAGCGAGAATCTCTGGATCAAGCGAGGCTTCTAGAACTGATACTCTAATTTTTAAAGACTAAAATTTGGGGTGTTACAATCCTCCCCCTCTTATAAGAATTTTCGTCCCCGAAAATTAAACATACCTCGGAAATCAAAATCATCACCTAAACCTTAGGCACAAGGATACTCCACCAAAATCATAATCGATTCCCTAATCCATTAAGATTACTTAATCAGTCACTAAGGGCATACACCACTAAACCGTGACATCACCCACCAATTCATGAACTAACTCATAAATGTCCAAATATTAAGGTTTCAGCCTTTAATATCCCGAATGCCCTGAGAATTAAACCGTAATTTAGTCTAAAGATCTTTCCTACATTCGTCAAGAACCATAGGTATCTAGCACCTATCCATCTATCAATCCTAACATATGTTAAGAATTTCGATAACATTCTCGAACTTTAGCGAATGGGAAACTCCTTATCTCATATCTATCTAAATGCGTCTTTTAACATCCATCATACACTAGCTAGTTTCATCTCCACTCAAGAATCTAGCACAATTTCATTTCACTCAATCAACAAAGTACTTACACAATAGGACTCTTAGTGTCTCATCCATCGTACACAATTCAACTATCCAATAATTGTCTAATTACATCAAATATTTCTACCAGCAAATCTTATCGTCTAAAGAAATTACCAATTTCTAGCCTCCACTGAAACCATGAAACCATTTATTCACACCAAAACTAGGTATTACGTTACCAATCGGCAAGCCCAAGTCGACCAACACTCGACCTACAACTTGCGTTCGGTTTGGTCACTCCAATTCCGTCAGCAAAATAAACTTATTAACCCACTCGCATTATGCCCATAAATACATGGGCGTCTTTTATCAATAAATTTTTCTTAACAACTTCATACTTATCCCGAGATGGTTGCTAAAATTTCAGAATTCTCCAACATAAGACCAAATCATTTCTTAGCCACAGACTATGTTTCACCCAAAGAAAAGGATTTTCGAAAACGGTTTGAATCCACGACTTATGAAACAAAGTTTACATAATCAGTTCAACACAACCCAAAACTCCTTCTCTCATATGGCTACATCACACTCATACACCGTCATTACTGACGTTCACGAAACAGCAACAACTTTCGCTGGTACAACATTCAATGCAGACCACTTAGGTACACCACCACTATTTCATGCATTGCCAATGTCCTACCGCAAAAGAACCGGTCATTCGAGACCAAAAGTTTCACGTCTAATAAAATGTATTCATCACATCAACGGGGTAAACAACTCGACTAGCCTCTTTCCTCGATTATCAGCATAAGTCTTACCCCTTTGGCATACAAATACATATCAATGCATACCAAATTTAAATCTTCACCTCAACAATTTCACATAGTTAAACATAACACGATTTGCTGACCGCTAGTCCATTTCCAGGATTAAATCCAGCTAGGACGTCATTGCGCATATCAACACAATGGTAAAGGTTCTACCATTTACCAACCGTACACTGAGACACTCCCGATCCAAAATAAGTTTTTGAGGTTCAACATCCCCGCACATAATTTGGTGTTCACTACCAATATATATTTGTTACGGCGAGTACTCCTCTTTAAAAAAAAAAATTCATAGACCAGAAGCTTCATACACAAGAATCAAAAATAACTTTTTCATACCTAATCGATTTTGGGTACCAACCATAGGTCACCTCAAAATGATAATACATCTGATTAGTCAACGTCCATGTAAACACATTAGTCGCAAGAACCTTTAGGTAATTTATCCAACCTCTATTTCCTTTTCGAAATATGAGTTTCACCTCTTAGCATATGCATACACACTAAGGCCAACAAAGGGAATTAACCTTTAACAACTCATAAGAGAAAACAAGCATCCACGACTTAACGATTTTTCTTGTCAGTATACTTATTATAAAAGTCAATCGTTCATAGACGAAAGTCCACTTTCCAATACAAAATAAATAGTTCTTTCAAATCTTAACATCTCGAAATACTAACGAGTTCTTAAATACACTCTTGTGACATTTACTGAATGAATATCGATCCCTTTTTCGAAGGAGGGTCCTGACTTTCTTAGCCGACATTGGCCCTATACCACTGGCCTGGTCAGAGACCTTGCGCAGATCCCCAACCGCTACAACCCTGTCAGCGCTATTCAATCATAACATGATTTGCCGACAATCATTCCATCCCCAGAATTATATCTAACTGGGATAACGACAAGCAGACTGGGTCTATGGTAAATATCACACCTTTTACCACAACCGGACTTTAGAACATAAGAGAAAACAAGCATCCCCGACTTAACGATTTTTCTTGTCAGTATACTTATTATAAAAGTCAATCATTCATAGACGAAAGTCCACTTTCCAATACAAAATAAATAGTTCTTTCAAATCTTAACATCTCGAAATACTAACGAGTTCTTAAATACACTCTTGTGACATTTACTGAATGAATATCGATCCCTTTTTCGAAGGAGGGTCATGACTTTCTTAGCCGACATTGGCCCTATACCACTGGCCTGGTCAGAGACCTTGCGCAGATCCCCAACCGCTACAACCCTGTCAACGCTATTCAATCATAACATGATTTGCCGACAATCATTCCATCCCCAGAATTATATCTAACTGGGATAACGACAAGCAGACTGAGTCTCTGGTAAATATCACACCTTTTACCACAACCGGACTTTAGAACATAAACGTCGACACCACCACCAGCACAAAGATTGGGGTCGACGCGACCAAGTCATAAGTAATGACTCAGTTTACAATCTCAGCCGGTTTTCACATTTAACATATATGAGGGAGTGTGTCGCTCCCGAATCAACATCACTAAACAAGGAATACCTGTCACCATGCGTTTACCTCTTGCCGGATCATCAACACCCGATGTCCCTGCGCCACTTGGGGTAACCATCCGACCGTGGTCCCTTGCCTCCCCAGCATGCATGACATTAGGTCTCCGATCCAGCTTGGGCAATACCTTTTAATATGCCCAAACTCCTTGCAGTGGAAACATCCATTGCCTTTTTCCGGGCACGTACTTCCATAGTGAAGTCTACCGCACTTGTAACACTAGTCAGTAAGCTAATTTTAATTCACTCAAGTCAAGAAATCACATAGTCTCAACAAGTCGCAAGTCATCATACCAAAGCCACATGCTTTAAATATTCAATACACACAATCTCAACTAGTCAAATTTTTACACATGTTACAAAGAAGCAAGTAAGGCCATGCCCTAGGTCGCAGAATTAACTATGTTCTGATACCATATTGTAACGACCCGATTTTCTACCCTTGAAAATTTTTCTCATTTTAATTCAATTCCATTCAATCACTCATAACTCAATTTACCATTTTAATATCCTTACTTCAAAATCTTGTTTCCCCTCCTCACACTCAATCCATGAATCAATAACCACATGCATAATCATTTTACCTAGAACTTCTCATGAATCATTCCTGGAACTAATCTTATAACCTATTATATTATCGTACAATTAATCTTGTATAAAGACATAATTCATTCATATCATTCCCTATGAGTACTAAGACCTCAAAGGTTCCGATCCTCCAAAATAACATTACGCATAGTTACAAATATCCAAATCATGGTTTGTCATGATTACAATCATTTAAATCCGCAGGTAATCATTTAGAATACGAAAAACATAAATAGTGAATCCAAAGTCTAAAGCTCCTAAAGCTCCCGACCTGACATACTTCATTCGTCTATTTACCTGCAATGGGATTATCAATGACAAAAGTACAAAACACATAAAGGAGTAAGTCATTAATTTAATAAACGTCATTATAAGATAATCCACATTAGAACAATGAGTTAATAAACCATTTGTTTTATAAATTCATTTTGTGCTACATTACTTGAGCCAAAGTTTTGCTACATAGCTTGAGCCAAAGCGTTGCTACATAACTTGAGCCAAAGTATTGCTACATAACTTGAGCCAAAGTGTTGCTACATAGCTTGAGCCAAAGCATTGCTACATAACTTGAGCCAAAGTTTTGCTACATAACTTGAGCCAAAGTGTTGCTACATAACTTGAGCCAAAGTATTGCTACATAGCTTGAGCCAAAGCATTGCTACATAACTTGAGCCAAAGTATTGCTTCATAACTTGAGCCAAAGTGTTGCTACATAGCTTGAGCCAAAGCATTGCTACATAACTTGAGCCAAAGTATTGCTACATAACTTGAGCCAAAGTATTGCTTCATAACTTGAGCCAAAGTGTTGCTACATAGCTTGAGCCAAAGCATTGCTACATAACTTGAGCCAAAGTATTGCTTCATAACTTGAGCCAAAGTGTTGCTACATAGCTTGAGCCAAAGCATTGCTACATAACTTGAGCCAAAGTTTTGCTACATAACTTGAGCCAAAGTGTTGCTACATAACTTGAGCCAAAGTATTGCTACATAACTTGAGCCAAAGTGTTGCTACATAGCTTGAGCCAAAGCATTGCTACATAACTTGAGCCAAAGTTTTGCTAACCAATAATGGTCGGCTAAAATCATATTTTCTTTTCATTGATACAACATAAATCCGTAAACAGTAAATCCACGCATACCATTATCATAGACACACCCATATATGTTTACCATAACTAAGCGATTCATCACTTTATCGTACTCACACTCAGAAAATACACACATTATCCATTACCATATACCATTTAAAGACTCCTCCTTACCTTGGTGAGTATTGGGGTTCGGTTCTTGGCAACTTCTCGAATTCTACCAACACCACCTCCAACCTTAGGATCTCTCTTCTCATCCCACCACATAACACAATGTTAGTTATTTATTCTAAATATTACATAAACAACTTATTTTGCATCATTTAATCATACAAAATATTCATCATCAATATTCAACCATATAAAACATGCATAACATCTCATATTTCAATATTTGGGGTAAACTCATCTTCTACCTCTAACATTTTACTCATTCTCTCCTTTTACCACATTTTCACTTTTAGGGTTTTTGGGGTTTTCATGAATCAACCCACAACCTTTTCCATTCTTGAGATACTATCTCTAAACCAAGAGTTTACAAGATAAAAACAACATAAAACGAACCATAACTCTAACGGATGAGTTTCCATGGTTTCTCATATTTTGAAAATAGATCTAACATACCCAAAACAAGTTAGAGAGGAAGAAGAAGAGTTAGAAACAAGAGGTTTACCTCTTCGCAAGCTCTAAGATGAGTCCTAAGGCTCCTTGCTCTTGAAAAGCTCCCTTCTCTCTCTTCTCTTCGAGTTCTCACCCTAAAATGTGTTTGGGGTTTCTATTTTTAAAGAGCAGTCGTCGGGTTCTCGCTCAAGCGAGCCCATTCTCGCTCAAGCGAGCCCATTCTCGCTCAAGCTAGCCCATTCTCGCTCAAGCGAGAATCTCACAGTAGCAATTTTCGCTTAACGCATATATGTAATCGATTACATGGATTGTGTAATCGATTACATCGTGTAAAATGCACATATCTGATGCTTTTATCTGCATGTAATCGATTACATGTATTGTGTAATCGATTACATAATGTAAAATGCAGATATCTGATGCTTTTATCTGCATGTAATCGATTACATGTATTGTGTAATCGATTACATGTATTGTGTAATCGATTACATGTATTGTGTAATCGATTACATGTATTGTGTAATCGATTACATCATGTTATCTGCATGTAATCGATTACATGTATTGTGTAATCGATTACGTCATGTAAAATACACATATCTGATGCTTTTATCTGCATGTAATGATTACATGTATTGTGTAATCGATTACGTCATGTAAAATACACATATCTGATGCTTTTTATCTGCATGTAATCGATTACATGGACTATGTAATCGATTACACTGCCCAAAATTGCCATTTCTCGCTCGGGTGATACAACTCTCGCTCAGGCGAGAATCCTCCAGTATAGCCCAAGATTTCACCCTCCCAGATGCACCTCTCTCGCTCAAGCGAGAATCTCTGGATCAAGCGAGGCTTCTAGAACTGATACTCTAATTTTTAAAGACTAAAATTTGGGGTGTTACAATCCTCCCCCTCTTATAAGAATTTTCGTCCCCGAAAATTAAACATACCTCGGAAATCAAAATCATCACCTAAACCTTAGGCACAAGGATACTCCACCAAAATCATAATCGATTCCCTAATCCATTAAGATTACTTAATCAGTCACTAAGGGCATACACCACTAAACCGTGACATCACCCACCAATTCATGAACTAACTCATAAATGTCCAAATATTAAGGTTTCAGCCTTTAATATCCCGAATGCCCTGAGAATTAAACCGTAATTTAGTCTAAAGATCTTTCCTACATTCGTCAAGAACCATAGGTATCTAGCACCTATCCATCTATCAATCCTAACATATGTTAAGAATTTCGATAACATTCTCGAACTTTAGCGAATGGGAAACTCCTTATCTCATATCTATCTAAATGCGTCTTTTAACATCCATCATACACTAGCTAGTTTCATCTCCACTCAAGAATCTAGCACAATTTCATTTCACTCAATCAACAAAGTACTTACACAATAGGACTCTTAGTGTCTCATCCATCGTACACAATTCAACTATCCAATAATTGTCTAATTACATCAAATATTTCTACCAGCAAATCTTATCGTCTAAAGAAATTACCAATTTCTAGCCTCCACTGAAACCATGAAACCATTTATTCACACCAAAACTAGGTATTACGTTACCAATCGGCAAGCCCAAGTCGACCAACACTCGACCTACAACTTGCGTTCGGTTTGGTCACTCCAATTCCGTCAGCAAAATAAACTTATTAACCCACTCGCATTATGCCCATAAATACATGGGCGTCTTTTATCAATAAATTTTTCTTAACAACTTCATACTTATCCCGAGATGGATGCTAAAATTTCAGAATTCTCCAACATAAGACCAAATCATTTCTTAGCCACAGACTATGTTTCACCCAAAGAAAAGGATTTTCGAAAACGGTTTGAATCCACGACTTATGAAACAAAGTTTACATAATCAGTTCAACACAACCCAAAACTCCTTCTCTCATATGGCTACATCACACTCATACACCGTCATTACTGACGTTCACGAAACAGCAACAACTTTCGCTGGTACAACATTCAATGCAGACCACTTAGGTACACCACCACTATTTCATGCATTGCCAATGTCCTACCGCAAAAGAACCGGTCATTCGAGACCAAAAGTTTCACGTCTAATAAAATGTATTCATCACATCAACGGGGTAAACAACTCGACTAGCCTCTTTCCTCGATTATCAGCATAAGTCTTACCCCTTTGGCATACAAATACATATCAATGCATACCAAATTTAAATCTTCACCTCAACAATTTCACATAGTTAAACATAACACGATTTGCTGACCGCTAGTCCATTTCCAGGATTAAATCCAGCTAGGACGTCATTGCGCATATCAACACAATGGTAAAGGTTCTACCATTTACCAACCGTACACTGAGACACTCCCGATCCAAAATAAGTTTTTGAGGTTCAACATCCCCGCACATAATTTGGTGTTCACTACCAATATATATTTGTTACGGCGAGTACTCCTCTTTAAAAAAAAAAATTCATAGACCAGAAGCTTCATACACAAGAATCAAAAATAACTTTTTCATACCTAATCGATTTTGGGTACCAACCATAGGTCACCTCAAAATGATAATACATCTGATTAGTCAACGTCCATGTAAACACATTAGTCGCAAGAACCTTTAGGTAATTTATCCAACCTCTATTTCCTTTTCGAAATATGAGTTTCACCTCTTAGCATATGCATACACACTAAGGCCAACAAAGGGAATTAACCTTTAACAACTCATAAGAGAAAACAAGCATCCACGACTTAACGATTTTTCTTGTCAGTATACTTATTATAAAAGTCAATCATTCATAGACGAAAGTCCACTTTCCAATACAAAATAAATAGTTCTTTCAAATCTTAACATCTCGAAATACTAACGAGTTCTTAAATACACTCTTGTGACATTTACTGAATGAATATCGATCCCTTTTTCGAAGGAGGGTCCTGACTTTCTTAGCCGACATTGGCCCTATACCACTGGCCTGGTCAGAGACCTTGCGCAGATCCCCAACCGCTACAACCCTGTCAGCGCTATTCAATCATAACATGATTTGCCGACAATCATTCCATCCCCAGAATTATATCTAACTGGGATAACGACAAGCAGACTGGGTCTATGGTAAATATCACACCTTTTACCACAACCGGACTTTAGAACATAAGAGAAAACAAGCATCCCCGACTTAACGATTTTTCTTGTCAGTATACTTATTATAAAAGTCAATCATTCATAGACGAAAGTCCACTTTCCAATACAAAATAAATAGTTCTTTCAAATCTTAACATCTCGAAATACTAACGAGTTCTTAAATACACTCTTGTGACATTTACTGAATGAATATCGATCCCTTTTTCGAAGGAGGGTCCTGACTTTCTTAGCCGACATTGGCCCTATACCACTGGCCTGGTCAGAGACCTTGCGCAGATCCCCAACCGCTACAACCCTGTCAACGCTATTCAATCATAACATGATTTGCCGACAATCATTCCATCCCCAGAATTATATCTAACTGGGATAACGACAAGCAGACTGAGTCTCTGGTAAATATCACACCTTTTACCACAACCGGACTTTAGAACATAAACGTCGACACCACCACCAGCACAAAGATTGGGGTCGACGCGACCAAGTCATAAGTAATGACTCAGTTTACAATCTCAGCCGGTTTTCACATTTAACATATATGAGGGAGTGTGTCGCTCCCGAATCAACATCACTAAACAAGGAATAACTGTCACCATGCGTTTACCTCTTGCCGGATCATCAACACCCGATGTCCCTGCGCCACTTGGGGTAACCATCCGACCGTGGTCCCTTGCCTCCCCAGCATGCATGACATTAGGTCTCCGATCCAGCTTGGGCAATACCTTTTAATATGCCCAAACTCCTTGCAGTGGAAACATCCATTGCCTTTTTCCGGGCACGTACTTCCATAGTGAAGTCTACCGCACTTGTAACACTAGTCAGTAAGCTAATTTTAATTCACTCAAGTCAAGAAATCACATAGTCTCAACAAGTCGCATGTCATCATACCAAAGCCACATGCTTTAAATATTCAATACACACAATCTCAACTAGTCAAATTTTTACACATGTTACAAAGAAGCAAGTAAGGCCATGCCCTAGGTCGCAGAATTAACTATGTTCTGATACCATATTGTAACGACCCGATTTTCTACCCTTGAAAATTTTTCTCATTTTAATTCAATTCCATTCAATCACTCATAACTCAATTTACCATTTTAATATCCTTACTTCAAAATCTTGTTTCCCCTCCTCACACTCAATCCATGAATCAATAACCACATGCATAATCATTTTACCTAGAACTTCTCATGAATCATTCCTGGAACTAATCTTATAACCTATTATATTATCGTACAATTAATCTTGTATAAAGACATAATTCATTCATATCATTCCCTATGAGTACTAAGACCTCAAAGGTTCCGATCCTCCAAAATAACATTACGCATAGTTACAAATATCCAAATCATGGTTTGTCATGATTACAATCATTTAAATCCGCAGGTAATCATTTAAATCCGCAGGTAATCATTTAGAATACGAAAAACATAAATAGTGAATCCAAAGTCTAAAGCTCCTAAAGCTCCCGACCTGACATACTTCATTCGTCTATTTACCTGCAATGGGATTATCAATGACAAAAGTACAAAACACATAAAGGAGTAAGTCATTAATTCAATAAACGTCATTATAAGATAATCCACATTAGAACAATGAGTTAATAAACCATTTGTTTTATAAATTCATTTTGTGCTACATTACTTGAGCCAAAGTTTTGCTACATAGCTTGAGCCAAAGCGTTGCTACATAACTTGAGCCAAAGTATTGCTACATAACTTGAGCCAAAGTGTTGCTACATAGCTTGAGCCAAAGCATTGCTACATAACTTGAGCCAAAGTTTTGCTACATAACTTGAGCCAAAGTGTTGCTACATAACTTGAGCCAAAGTATTGCTACATAGCTTGAGCCAAAGCATTGCTACATAACTTGAGCCAAAGTATTGCTTCATAACTTGAGCCAAAGTGTTGCTACATAGCTTGAGCCAAAGCATTGCTACATAACTTGAGCCAAAGTATTGCTACATAACTTGAGCCAAAGTATTGCTTCATAACTTGAGCCAAAGTGTTGCTACATAGCTTGAGCCAAAGCATTGCTACATAACTTGAGCCAAAGTATTGCTTCATAACTTGAGCCAAAGTGTTGCTACATAGCTTGAGCCAAAGCATTGCTACATAACTTGAGCCAAAGTTTTGCTACATAACTTGAGCCAAAGTGTTGCTACATAACTTGAGCCAAAGTATTGCTACATAACTTGAGCCAAAGTGTTGCTACATAGCTTGAGCCAAAGCATTGCTACATAACTTGAGCCAAAGTTTTGCTAACCAATAATGGTCGGCTAAAATCATATTTTCTTTTCATTGATACAACATAAATCCGTAAACAGTAAATCCACGCATACCATTATCATAGACACACCCATATATGTTTACCATAACTAAGCGATTCATCACTTTATCGTACTCACACTCAGAAAATACACACATTATCCATTACCATATACCATTTAAAGACTCCTCCTTACCTTGGTGAGTATTGGGGTTCGGTTCTTGGCAACTTCTCGAATTCTACCAACACCACCTCCAACCTTAGGATCTCTCTTCTCATCCCACCACATAACACAATGTTAGTTATTTATTCTAAATATTACATAAACAACTTATTTTGCATCATTTAATCATACAAAATATTCATCATCAATATTCAACCATATAAAACATGCATAACATCTCATATTTCAATATTTGGGGTAAACTCATCTTCTACCTCTAACATTTTACTCATTCTCTCCTTTTACCACATTTTCACTTTTAGGGTTTTTGGGGTTTTCATGAATCAACCCACAACCTTTTCCATTCTTGAGATACTTGAAAGTGTGCATGTCAAGAGGAACACTTTGGAAAGCTCTCCTTATATGACTTGGTTTTGATGAGGACAACTTGTGCTAACATGAGCTTGAAGATCATCAACAAATCAACATGCTTAAGCCTTCCGATTGGTATCTTGCTTAGACTAGATTAGTTTAGGTTGAGTCCAAGGCTTAAGTCACCTAATACATATCTCAATTGCATAAATCTTTTAAATCTTTTTCATCTTGAGATATGTCATTCATAATATGTTCATGCATCATATAAATACATGTACATGGGCATTCTAGGCATAATCTAAGTATTAAACATGTATGAATTTAAGTGCATAACATATTTGAAGTTTTTACACATGAAAGAGTGCTGTTAATCGATTACCACTTGGCTTAATCGATTAATCTAACTGTTTGCACAGTGTAATCGATTACAACAAATGTCAATCGATTAATCTAACATTTTTGTGAAGCTTAATCGATTAAAGCTGTCGTTAATCGATTAACTGGGCTTTTATTTCAATTCTTTATAAACTGCATTTTCAGATTTGATCTCATAAGTTGCATGTTAAATTTTTAGAGAGTTAGAGCATTTTTTCGTGTTAATTGTTGCATCTAGTTGTAAATGCATTTGTGAGCTTAGAAAAGAGAGAATTCTATGCTTTAGGATTGAGTGCTTTTCATGATACATTTCTCATCTTTTCTTGTCACATGTTCTTGCATTTTCACATGATTCTTGATTAGATGTTTACATATTATGCATTCTGTTTTTTCACTAATACATTTTTTTCATACTGCATGAGCTTGTATTAGGTGATTAGAGTAAAGCCTTATCTTGTTAGATATAATTCTTGTTATAGCTTAAGTTTACTCTGTATTGCTTTGTTTGAAAAAGTGTTGTAATTGTGGGAATCTCAAGGTGTCATATCACCAAGAGATTGAGTGTGTCTTCACTGAGTGTTAGACTTAGGGATAAGTAAAGAACAAGGTTCTTGGCTGGGGCTACGCCGAAAGAAAGGTTTTCTTTGTCGGTAGGAAGGGAGTCAAACCATAGAATAGGTTTCTTTTTATCTTGTAAGTGTCTAATTGTTGTAATTGGATAGTGTGTATGTAATTAACATTCATTCAATTATAGTGAAGAAAAATCTCCCAAATCAGCCGGGAGGCCTGGATGTAGTTTGCGGTGGACAAGCATACGAACCAGGATAAAATTCTTGTTGCAGGACTTTTTCTATCTCTCTCTCTTTATTGCATTTGATCGATTAATTTGTTTAGTAGATTTAATTGATAATCTGTTTCTATACTGTATTACTTGTACTCTGATAAAATTCTGTAAGCCTGGTATAATCGTTTCATTATCAATTAATTGTCGAGCAAGAAACTGTACTTGCATTTGCTTACTGTCACGGTTTAATCGATTAAGTGTGGTGTGTTAATCGATTACTTCAGTCTGTTAATCGATTAAGTGGACTGTGTTGAAAGTGTTAATCGATTACCCTGTTTTGTTAATCGATTAATCAAGGTGTTTTTCAGCATTAAGTGTTGTTTTCGAAAAGCGGACATTCTAACCGCTACACCTATTCAACCCCCCCCTTCTAGGTGTATTGTAATCACTGATACCTAACAATACTATCTCTAAACCAAGAGTTTACAAGATAAAAACAACATAAAACGAACCATAACTCTAACGGATGAGTTTCCATGGTTTCTCATATTTTGAAAATAGATCTAACATACCCAAAACAAGTTAGAGAGGAAGAAGAAGAGTTAGAAACAAGAGGTTTACCTCTTCGCAAGCTCTAAGATGAGTCCTAAGGCTCCTTGCTCTTGAAAAGCTCCCTTCTCTCTCTTCTCTTCGAGTTCTCACCCTAAAATGTGTTTGGGGTTTCTATTTTTAAAGAGCAGTCGTCGGGTTCTCGCTCAAGCGAGCCCATTCTCGCTCAAGCTAGCCCATTCTCGCTCAAGCGAGAATCTCACAGTAGCAATTTTCGCTTAACGCATAGATGTAATCGATTACATGGATTGTGTAATCGATTACATCGTGTAAAATGCACATATCTGATGCTTTTATCTGCATGTAATCGATTACATGTATTGTGTAATCGATTACATAATGTAAAATGCAGATATCTGATGCTTTTATCTGCATGTAATCGATTACATGTATTGTGTAATCGATTACATGTATTGTGTAATCGATTACATGTATTGTGTAATCGATTACATCATGTAAAATGCACATATCTGATGCTTTTATCTGCATGTAATCGATTACATGTATTGTGTAATCGATTACGTCATGTAAAATACACATATCTGATGCTTTTATCTGCATGTAATCGATTACATGTATTGTGTAATCGATTACGTCATGTAAAATACACATATCTGATGCTTTTTATCTGCATGTAATCGATTACATGGACTGTGTAATCGATTACACTGCCCAAAATTGCCATTTCTTGCTCGGGTGATACAACTCTCGCTCAGGCGAGAATCCTCCAGTATAGCCCAAGATTTCACCCTCCCAGATGCACCTCTCTCGCTCAAGCGAGAATCTCTGGATCAAGCGAGGCTTCTAGAACTGATACTCTAATTTTTAAAGACTAAAATTTGGGGTGTTACAGGTTGAGAAAGGATCTAACCATGTAGGACCCAAAACAAGTTGGGTACCTAATATAACTGAACCTGTTTTGCAGGTTGATTTGAGTGCCGCCCACAATTTATGGTACTTGGATAGCGGTTGCTCAAAGCATATTACGGGCGAAAAAAAGTAAGTTCTATGTCCTTACTCCAAGGGACAAAGGCTATGTCACATATGGTGACAACAACAAAGGAAGAATTCTTGGAGTCGGTAGAATCGGCAAGCCACCTTCAACAACCATAGAAGGAGTGCTATATGTGGAAGGACTTAAGCACAATCTTCTAAGCATAAGTCAACTTTGCGACAAGGGCTTCCATGTATCATTCTACCCAGATAAGTGCATCATTGAAAGTAAGAAATTTCTAAACTCTAAACTTGTTGGTAAGAGAATTAATAACATTTACATGATAGATATAGATTCATCTCTTCCTATAACATGTTTAGTTGTAAATGACATTCATGATGCATGGCTTTGGCATAGGAGAATTGCTCACATTCATATGGACCATTTGAATAAGCTAATCAAGAAAAATTTGGTTGTTGGTTTACCCAAGATGAAGTTTGTTAAAGACAAACTATGTGGTGCATGTCAAATGGGTAAACAAACAAAAACCTCTTTCAAGCCAAAGCATATGGTTTCTTCGAATAGACCATTGCAGTTACTACACATGAACTTATTTGGCCCCTCAAGGACAAAAAGTCTTGGTGGTAACTACTATGCTCTTGTTATAGTAGACGATTTTTCACGCTGCACTTGGACTCTATTCTTAGTACATAAGAATGAGGCATTCAAAGCCTTTAACACTTATGCTAAAAGGGTCCAAAAAGAAAAGTCACTTAAAATCGCTGCTATAAGAAGTGATGATGGGGAAGAGTTTCAAAATGCTTCTTTTAAGGAATTTTGTGATGATCTTGGGATTAATCACAACTTTTATGCTCCTAGAACACCACAACAAAATGGTGTTGTAGAGAGAAAGAATCGGTCTTTGAAAGAACTCGCTAGAACAATGTTGAATGAAACTAACCTCCCAAAGTACTTTTGGGCTGATGCGGTAAGCACCGCGTGTTATGTTTCAAATAGAGTTTTAATAAGACCTATTCTAAAGAAAACCCCCTATGAACTCTTCAAAGGAAGAAAACCAAACATTTCATGTAACGACCCGATTTTATAATCCAAAATTTTTTAAAACTTTATTCATGAAAGTGAAGTGATTGCTTATGGGAAGGTACCCCTTAGCCAATTTGGAAAACCTTATTGAATTTAAATATTAGTTAAGTTTCCCAATTCAAAATGCGGAAATAATCAATAATACCTTTTCATCAAAAACATGGCATCACATTCTATTTTAATCCATAATTCATACAATTATCCTTTGTTTCAATTACAACAATGGTTAAGGTATTCATGCTAATCTTTTATACAACATAGTTACTTCAACATATTTCTCATATTACATACATTATGAAGATACAATTTCGGAATACAAAAACGACTACTCCAGTCTATACTCCTATCAGCAAACATCCACGACGCAACAACAACATCCTGAACTCACATACAACACATAGGCAAGGAAAGCAGAGGGAGTAAGAACCAACTACGGCGACCATAGCGTGGAATTACATGGAGTAATATCATTAAAGTATAACAACCTATACAATCATATAAAATCAATCATAGTAAACATATACCATTTATATACCAGTCAATACCTTAAACCATATAATGTTCACATATTCAATCAATATAATCATCACATTTCACTTAGACAATTCAACACATCAGTACAACAAACCATAAGATATTTACTTCTTCAATTAACATCCTTTACAATTTACTTACACAGTTTATCCAATTCCATCTTCATCAATATTCCTATTACCATGGTTACTCACAAATACTCAATGATACTCCCATACCCGAAGGCGGTACACTAATGTCAAAGCACTACAATACTTCCAAAAAAATACAATACTCCTACGACAACCCAATATCACAAAGGGTCAATCAAATTCATAGCACAAAGGTAGGTCACATCCATACCACGAAGGCATGTCAAATCCATACCATGAAGGCAGGTCAAAATCCATACCACGAAGGCAGGTCAAAATCCATACCACGAAGGCAGGTCAATCATTGCTCAAAGAGCCAATACCACATCACATTCAACATGTACATTCCTCATATCCCTCTCACAATAAATCTAGTTTTCTACTCATATTCATACAACAACATCACTCACAATATAATATTTCCACTGCATTATTCTAACATCGCAACTTCATCATAACACAAGATACCACATCAATGTCATAAGCACAATGTATCTCATATCCTACCACAATAAAACCACTCACAACATCATCATCACATATTATAATCATGTCCATTTATCACCAACAAGCCGCTCATCACAAAATCAGTATTACAAACATACCCATATATGTTTATAACAAGTAAGCGACTCACAACTTAGTCATTTTCATAAACATACTCATCTCCACGTTTAACAAATCAACAACTCATCACACAATCATTGATACCTACACACCCATATATGTTTATAACAATCAACCATCCATAACACACCATTATCATAAATAAACCACACACAACATATTCTTCATCATATAACACATTAATGTTAGAACCATCTTTCATGACGGTGTATTACCATAAATGAGCATATAGCGTTTTATTTAAATAAACGTATTTTCCGCACATATATTCCCACTTTTATGGCTAATACATCCTCATGTAAAATAAAGACTCTCGCATGGGCCATAAACACCCAAAAGAGTTTCTATCTGTTAACATGCTCCGATTCTTGAGGGAAATCGGAGAAGATGACTCTAATGAAATACTCTAAGACCACAATGGTCTTCTCCCTCACCTTAGGTTGCGTAAGCCCCATGGATCCGCAAAGAGCTCCATCTACCTCCATCTCCTTCTCCATTGCTCCTTTTCCAACTCCAAGTTCACCAATGTGTCACTAAGAAGTAAGAGGAAGGGGTTTTGATGAGTCTTTGAGGTTTGGTAGAGGAGAGAGTCGAAATCTATGGGGAGTCGCCTTAGGAGTGAAAAGGGAGAAAAGAAAAATGAAGATTAGGGTTTGGGAAACCCTTTCTTTACTTTTATAGCTGGGTACTCTCGCCTGGGCGAGAATAGCTCGCTTGGGTGAGAAACCCACTACATTTTAAATTTCAAAACACTCTCGCTGGGCGAGATTCTCTCGCTCAAGTGACCACTTTCTCGCTTGGGCGAGATTCCCAGAATTCCCAAAATTAAAACATTGGGTCTCTTGCTTGGGCGAGACCCTCTCGCTCAAGCGAGAATCTGGCAGATATTATCCTTCCCCCCTAAAAGATCGCTTACCCATTTTAAGGAGGATAAATTTGGGGTGTTACAATCCTTCCCCCCTAAAAGAAATTTCGTCCCCGAAATTTTATTGGGTTATTCTCAGGAAGATATTATAATCACCCCGACACTAGGCATAGATATACTTGACCAAACTTAGGTCCGACCATCTAAACAATTAAGATCGCTTAGTCGACAAACAAGGACACATACCACGTAAAAGTGATACCACAATGACAATTCATGGACTAACTTTTCAGAGTCCACATACTAAAGGCAAATATCTGGACAACTAGGACAATTAAGAGGAAATTATTACAACCAGAATAAAGATTCTCAAGTATTCATCAAGAACAATAGATCTCCCCGATCTATCAAGATAAAAATCGTTCAAAATGATCAACACATATAGTGAAATTCACAATAACACATTTGAATTCAAAAGAAAGTGAGACTCAATACCCATCTTCTACTAAGATGCACCAGATCGCATCCAAAATGCAATAGCTAGATCGACATCCACTCGATGGAAACAGCGTCATTTCATTTCACACATGAAAATAGCCACAATTAACTCAAAAATTCTCACTAGCATTTTCAAACTTGTACTTGCTATAACACATAAACAAGTCATTCATTCAACGAGTAGCATTTAGACAAACAAGATTTCCAGAGTTTTTCAGAGCATCAAATAAAATCACCGAGTAACTATCCAATCCAATCAAACATTTCTATAAAACACGGATGCGGTAGAAGAATATTCGCTAACTTTAGTCTCAACTCAGCGTACAAGACCGTAGGTCCACTCAAATCACATGTTTCGTTACCAATGATTATTGCAATTTATAAACATTCAATCCAATAACATGTGCATTACATGGATACTCAAACTATCATGGTATGCATACATTTCGAACTCAATTCTACATCGTGTCTAGAAACACATAGTCAGAATTACATCACAAAGTTTTTAACAACATCACATTCGTACAAGATGCAGTTGCTAAACTTTTGGATATTCAACAGAGAACTAAGTTAATGCTTAGCCAAATTATACACTTCACCCAAAATGATTTTCAAAAAATAGATTAGATATACGATCCATGGCAATCATTTCGTGAAAGCAAGGTTTTCATAATCATTTCATCATAAGTCAAAAACCATTTCTCTCCTGCGACACCGAAAGTCCAAATCACAATTTTCTAAAGATTAGTTAGCTCTGGAATTACATTCCATTCAGGACAGTAGAGTCCTCATATTTCATTTACTAAAACACATTTCACTTAGACAATTCAACACATTAGTACAACAAACCATAGGATATTTACTTCTTCAATTAACATCCTTTACAATTTACTTACACATTTTATCCAATTCCATCTTCATCAATATTCCTATTACCATAGTTATAACACCCCAAATTTTAAGTCTTTAAAATTATAGTATCAGTCCTCGGATCCTCGCTTGAGCGAGAAAGGTTCACTTGGGAGGGTGAAATCTTGGGCTATACTTGGCAATTTTGGGTAATATAATCGATTAAACAGTCCTGGTAATCGATTACATGATGAAAAGAATCAGATATGTACATCTGACACAATGTAATCGATTACACCATGTTGGTAATCGATTACATCACGACAATGCCTCTGTAATTTACACTGTGTAATCGATTACACACTTCTGGTAATCGATTACATCGTATTAATGTAATCGATTACACCATGTTGGTAATCGATTACATCGCGACGATGCCTCTGTAATTTACACTGTGTAATCGATTACACTATTCTTGTAATCGATTACACTTATCGCTGTGTCTATAAAATAGAAACCCAAAACACATTTTAGGGTTAGAACTTTGAAGAGAAGAGAGAGAAGAGAGCTTTTCAAGAGAAAAGAGCCTTAGGACTCATCTTAGAGCTTGAGAAGAGGTAAACCTCTTGTTCCTAACTCTTCTTCTTCCTCTCTAACTTGTTTTGGGTATGTTGGATTCATTTTCAAAATAATGGAAACCATGGAAACTCATCTTTTGGAGTTATGGTTCGTTTTATGTTGTTTCTATCTTGTAAACTCTTGGTTTAGAGTTAGTATTTCAAAAATGGAAAGGGTTGTGGGTTGAGTCATGAAAACCCCAAAAACCTAAAGTAAAAATGGGGTAAAAGGATAGAATGAGTAAAATGCTAGAGGTAGAAGATGAGTTTAACCCCAAATATTGAAATATGAGATGTTATGCATGTTTTATATGGTTGAATATTGATGATGAATATTTTGTATAATTAAATGATGCAATATAAGTTGTTTATGTGATATTTGGAATAAATGACTAACATTGTGTTATATGGTGGGATGAGGAAAGATCCTAAGGTTGGAGGCGGTGTCGGTGGAACTCGAGAAGTTGCCAAGAACCAAACCCAACACTCACCGAGGTAAGGGATAAGTGTTTCTAAATCATACCCACCGATGTGAATGAGGTATATGAAAGAGGTAACGTGTTGGTAAGTTTATTGTTGTTATCCTACCCGGAGTGGTAGTGAACTGTTTATTGTGTCCTACCCGGAGTGGTAGTGAACTGTTTATAGTGTCCTACCCGGAGTGGTAGTGAACTGTTTAATGTGTCCTACCCGGAGTGGTAGTGAACTGTTTATTGTGTCCTACCCGAAGTGGTAGTGAATTGTTTATTATGTCCTACCCGGAGTGGTAGTGAACTGTTTATTGTGTCCTACCCGAAGTGGTAGTGAACTGTTTATTGTGTCCTACCCGGAGTGGTAGTGAACTGTTTATTGTGTCCTACCCGGAGTGGTAGTGGACTGTTATTGTGCCCTACCCAGAGTGGTAGTGGACTGTTATTGTGTCCTACCCAGAGTGGTAGCGGACTGTTATTGTGTCCTACCCAGAGTGGTAGCGGACTGTTATTGTGTCCTACCTAGAGTGGTAGCGGACTGTTATTGCGTCCTACCCGGAGTGGTAGCGGACTGTTATTGTGTCCTACCCGGAGTGGTAGCGGACTGTTATTGTGTCCTACCGGGAATGGTAGTGATTATTGTGAACTCGACCTGCCCGATGTGGTATGGATGGTAACTCGACCTGCCCTATGTGGTATGGATGGTAAGTCGACCTGCCCGATGTGGTATGGATGGTAACTCGACCTGCCCAATGTGGTATGGATGGTAAGTCGACCTGCCCGATGTGGTATGGATGGTAACTCGACCTGCCCTATGTGGTATGGATGGTAACTCGATCTGCCCGATGTGGTATGGATGGTAACTCGACCTGCCCGATGTGGTATGGATGGTAACTCGACCTGCCCTATGTGGTATGAATGGTAACTCGATCTACTCGATGTGGTATGGATGGTAACTCGACCTGCCCTATGTGGTATGGATGGTAACTCGACCTGCCCTATGTGGTATGGATGGTAACTCGACCTGCCCTATGTGGTATGGATGGTAACTCGACCTGCCCTATGTGGTATGGATGGTAACTCGACCTGCCCGATGTGGTATGGATGGTAACTCGACCTGCCCTATGTGGTATGGATGGTAACTCGACCTGCCCGATGTGGTATGGAAAATGAAATCGATGAATACGATTGAGTGTGAATACGAACTATGAGTAAGGTGGATGTCACCAAGAGAGTCATATGCATGTTATAGGATATATAGTATAGAATATATATTCTATAGGGTGAATATGAATGATGAGAAGTGAGTATGTCACCAAGAGAGTCATATGCATGCTATAGGATATATAGTATGGGATATATATTCTATAGAGTGAATATGAGTGATAAAAGGGATGGCGTTACGAATGAAAGTAATATACATGCTATAGGAATATATTATGGGATATAGGTCCTAGAGGGTGGATATGAATAATGAGGAGTCCGATATTTCAAAAGAACGTATTATACGTGCTATAGAATATATATGACGGGATATATATGCTATAGGACGAATATGAATGAAGTGGAAAAGAAAGACAGAAGATATGAATGCTTACAATAGTGTATTTGTGTTTATAAATTATATTAAAGCTTAATCGTATTGAAATGTGGATTATCATGTGATGTTAGTTTTGAACTAATGACTTACCCCCTTTGTTTTGTGTGTTGTTATGATAATCCCATTGTAGGTGAATGAAGGATTTTGAGGAGGGAGCTCACTAGGAAGCTTTGTGTTTTTAACTTGAAAGTCTGGATTGTATTCTGACATTGTAGTTGATTTGATAAATGTTTTGAGATGAATGTAATCTGATTAGGATAGTATGGTTATGGACTTATAACTCTGAAAAACCCATGACTGGTTGCATGTGGTAAATTTTAGTTGAATGGATTATGTTTTTCCGTAACATAAATCTGTATGATAATATGATAGGGTAAAGTGTATTTTCAAAGAATGATTCTTGAGAGTTTTTAACTAAAGTGACGACTGTAGGCAAGGAAGGATTAAAATAAATGAAAATTTTTTCAATAGTAGATTTTGGGACGTTACAATAGTTACTAACAAATACCCAATGATACTCCCATACCTGAAGGCGGTACACTAATGTCAAAGAAATACAATACTTCCAAAACAATACAATACTCCTACGACAACCCAATATCACAAAGGGTCAATCAAATCCATACCACAAAGGCATGTCACATCCATACCAAGAAGGTAGGTCAAATCCATACCACGAAGGCAGGTCAAAATCAGATGAAAATGGTATAATCATTAGAAACAAGGCTAGACTAGTAGCCCAAGGATACAACCAAGAGGAAGGTATGGACTTTGATGAAACCTTCGCTCCGGTTGCTAGACTTGAAGCGATTAGACTGCTACTTGCATATGCATGCTCTTTAAACTTCCAGCTTTACCAAATGGACATAAAGAGTGCGTTCCTTAACGAGTATATACAAGAGGAAGTATTTGTAGAACAACCTCCTAGTTTTGAGGACTACAAACATCCCTCTCATGTATACAAGTTAAAGAAAGCCCTCTATGGCTTAAAGCAAGCTCCACGTGCTTGGTATGACTGTCTAACTAACTTTCTAACATAAAAAGGTTTTACAAAAGGCAAGGTCGATACTACACTATTTATTAAGAAAATAAATCATCATACTTTACATGATCAAATCTATGTTGATGATATTATTTTGGGTTCTACTAACGAAAGTTTGTGTAGTGAATTTGGCAATATGATGCAAGGAGAATTTGAGATGTCTAAGATGGGAAAGTTAAATTGTAAGGACCCAATTTCTACCCTTGAAATTTTTTCCTTATTTTAATCTAATTTCATGCATTTAACTATAATTTATATTTACCGATTGAATGTACTTATTTAAAAAGTCTCACTTCCCTCATCACCCTCATTCTATACTCCAAAAGTGACGTACAAGATCATATGACAGAAAAACATAATTCGTATTAATGAAACTTAGTAACTACTGCATACAATTAGCTATGGGTTTCCAAAATGCCCATAGCTACATATATCTCGAGTTACTAGTTTCCATGGACAACACCATGTGCAAAATCATATTCATCGTTACAAATAGTTAGTTCAAGTACAACCAATTAGGTTACAAAAGAATGAGCAAAGAGACGTCAAAATAAAGGTCTCTAATCTCCTTATCAAAACGCCCACACTCCTTCCACCTACCTACAATGGGATTAACATTGACCATACACGGAAACACAAAGAAGTAAGTCATTAGCTCAATAAACATCAATGTAAGTTAATCCACATTAAATAAGGTTAAATAACGATCTAAATCAAATACACTTAAAACCATTTTCATCGTCGATACTTTTGAAAAACCATGCTACATAACTTGAGCTAAAGTCGCTAACCCATTATGGTCGGCTAAAACGAATTTTATTTCCATTGGCACTCCTCCACCAATACATAAATGGTAAATGCACCCGACATCATTACAAACATATCCATATATGCTTATAACTATAAAGTGATTTACAATTCATTGCCTTATTCCGAGTTTTATTTCCATTGGCACTCCACCAATACATAAATGGTAAATGCACCCGACATCATTACAAACATATCCATATATGCTTATAACTACAAAGTGATTTACAATTCATTGCTTTATTCCGAGTTTTATTTCCATTGGCACTCCACCAATACATAAACAGCAAATGCACCCGACATCATCACAAACATATCCATATATGCTTATAACTACAAAGTGATTTACAATTCATTGCTTTATTCCGAGTTTTATTTCCATTGGTACTCCACCAATACATAAATGGTAAATGCACCCGACATCATTACAAACATATCCGTATATGCTTATAACTACAAAGTGATTTACAATTCATTACATTATTCCGAGTTTTATTTCCATTGGCACTCCACCAATACATAAACAGTAAATGCACCCGACATCATTACAAACATATCCATATATGCTTATAACTACAAAGTGATTTAGAATTCATTGCTTTATTCCGAGTTTTATTTCCATTGGTACTCCACCAATACATAAATGGTAAATGCACCTGACATCATTACAAACATATCCATATATGCTTATAACTACAAAGTGATTTACAATTCATTACTTTATTCCGAGTTTTATTTCCATTGGCACTCCACCAATACATAAACAATAAATTCACCCGACATCATTACAAACATATCCATATATGTTTATAACTACAAAGTGATTTACAATTCATTGCTTTATTCCGAGTTTTATTTCCATTGGCACACCGCCAATACATAAATAGTAAATGCACCCGACATCATTACAAACATACCCATATATGCTTGTAACGACTAAGTGATTTACATTACATTTCATTATCCACAACATAAAATCCACGCATTTTCTATCACAGTTCATAAGTTAAAGATTTATCCTTACCTCGGTGAGTGTTGGGTTTGGTTTTTGGCGACTTCGTAAGTTCCACCGACACTGCCTCCAACATTAGGATCTTTCCTCATCCCACCATATAACACAATGTTAGTCATTTATTCCAAATATCATATAAACAACTTATATTGCATTATTTAACCATACAAGATATTTAACACATTTTCAATGTTTCTAAACTACTTTCATCATAAGTTTACAACATCTAAAACATACATATTCATCTCATATTTCAACATTAGAAAGCTTATTCATCTTCAACCTCACTTTACCCATTTTCTTCTTTAACCGCATTCTCACTTTAGGGTTTTGGGGTTTTCATGAATCAACCCACAAACCCTCTCCTTTCTTGGAATACTAACTCTATACCAAGAGTTTACAAGATAAAATAACATAAAACGAACCATAACTCAAAAGGGTGAGTTTCCATGGTTTCTCTCATTTTGAGAAGAGATCCCACATACCCAAAAAGAGTTCCAAAGAGAAGAAGAGAGTTAGAATCAAGAGTTTTTACCTCTTCTCATGCTCTTGGATGAATATTGAAGCTTCTTGCCCTTGGAAAAGCTCTCTTCTCTCACCTCTCTTCTTTTCTTAACCCTAAAATGTGTTTGGGGGTTTCTCATTTAATGCAACTCGTCGGGTTCTCGCTTAAGCGAGCTCATTCTCGCTCAAGCGAGAAAATCCCGCCCATTTTAAAAACTCAGATTTGACCCTCTCGCCCAGGCGAGGGATCTCTCGCCCAGGCGAGGATTCTCTCGCTCATGCGAGAATCTTACAGCCTCGACATGTCCAAATTGTCACTTTTCTCGCTCAAGCTAGCTAACTCTCGCTCAGGCGAGAATCCATCAGTATAGCCCAGGATTTCACCCTCCTAGGTGAACCTCTCTCGCCCAGGCGAGAATCCCTCGCTCAAGCGAGAATCCCAGGACTGATACTAAAATTTTAAAGACTCAAATTTAGGGTGTTACATAAATTACTTTCTTGGACTCCTAATTAAAAAACTTAGTGATGGAATCTTTGTAAGTCGGTCCATTTATTGCAAAGACTTGTTGAAAAGATTTGAGATGGATGACTGCAAGCCGATTGCTACTCCTATGGGATCAAGTACATACATCGATGCTGATGACGCTGGAAAATGTATTGAAATATCTAAGTATCGAGGTATGATCAGATCTCTTTTATATCTTATTGCCAGTAGACCTGATATCATGTTTAGTGTATGTCTATGTGCGCGATATCAATCTAAACCCAAAGAGTCACATCTAGTTGCCGTTAAGAGAATCATGAAGTATCTCAAAGGCACAACCGATGTTGGACTATGGTATCCCAAGGGAAGCATATGCAAATTGGATGGCTTCTCAGATTCAGACTTTGCGGGATGCAAGTCTAAGAGAAAAAGTACAAGTGGTATTTGCCACATTCTAGGGAATGCTTTAGTTTCTTGGTCTTGCAAGGAACAAGCTTGTGTTGCCTTAAGCACCGCTGAAGCGGGATATATTGTTGACGATAGTTGTTGTGCACAAGTGTTGTGGCTCAAACAACAATTACGGGACTATGGCTTAAACTTAGGCTGCACACCCTTGAAATGTGACAATACTAGTGCTATTAATCTCACCAAAAAATCTGATTATGCACTCAAGAACCAAACACATTGATATAAGGCATCATTTCCTTAGAGACCATGTCCAAAAGAAGGATGTGTTGGTAGAGTTCATTGATACTCATAACCAACTAGCGGACATATTTACTAAATCGTTAGCAAAGGAACCTCTTTATAAAATTAGACGAGAATTAGGCATTCTCAGTGAAGCTTACTTGTCCTAACATGTTTAAATGTTTATGTGTATGCTTCATTGTTTATATCCAATGCCTACTTGATTTTAAATTGTGTGTTTTATGCTTTAATTTTCAAGTTTTTAGAGCCAAAAATCAATTTTAGCATCAATGGGAAAACAATATGTTACAATAATCGATTACTGTAATGGTGTAATTGATTATAGAGAGACACTGTTTGAAAATTTTGAATTTTTGAAAGTGAGTAATCGATTACTCACTCAGTGTAATCGATTACTCTGTGCAGTTATATATATGAACTGCTGCATTTTTCAGAAATCCACCATTTTTCTCTCTCCTGTAACACGAGTACTTCCCTCTCTAAACCCTCTCAATCTCTAAAAACCTCATTTCTACTTCGTTTTAATTGATTTTTGTTGCAAATCACATCACATTTTCGATTCTAAACACTTCTACACCTTCTATTTTGTGATTTGTGGCCTCAATCAAAAATCCCCAAAATTTCCAAAATAGCAAGAATTATGTATTTTATTTTGGATTTCGTGTATGAACATCTTTATTTTCGTTGTTATGCAATGTTGTTTATGTTTCATACATGGTGTTATTGTCTTATATATATATATGCTTATATTGTTACAAACTTTCATATACTATGAAATATTGTATGCTATGCTCTACAAATGTCTATTGTGCTAGACTCTTGGCTCTTTCTTCCTTTTGATGAAGTCAAAAGGGGGAGAAAAGTTGGGAGATGTGTATTTTCTGTCAATATTCTTTCAGGCACATAACTCCAAAAGAAATGGGGGGGGGGCATACATGCATACATATAGGGGGAGCATACACAAGAATAGTCAAGATATATAATCAAGTATACTGCTCTCAGAAAATTACACTTTCAAGAAGACATTGGTTTGTCATCATCAAAATGGGGGAGATTGTGAAGAAGATCTTGCTCCTGACCATGGCACGGTTTTGATGAAGACACCAATATCACAAAAAGAAGAAAGGAAGAAGACCGACAAAGACTATCGAAGATAAAACTTCAAAATTTAGAGGCTAAGTCTTTAGGTACTTCTATCCTTACAACTCCTTTATTTACTTAGTTAATAATGCTCAAAATTGTTTTCAAGAACATCAGGAAAAACTAAGTGTGAATAAAAATGATTTTAAAAAACAACATGTAACGGGTTACCATACTTGAGTAATAAGTTACATGAGTGAGAAAAGAGTTTTCAAACCTCTAACAGCTATATGAGTAATCCATTACAGACTTTGGAGTAACAGATTACCCTTTTTAGAAAACAGGGTAATCGATTACTCAAAGTAGTGTAATCGATTGCACTAAGGCAAATTCACAAAGCTTTCAAACAGTGTTGCTGAGTAATTGATTACTCAAATCCAGTAATCGATTACACTGTGTGAATTTTCGAAAAGTTGTTAACAGGATTGTTTGGTAATCGATTACCCATTTGCAGTAATCGATTATTGAGAGTTGTTGCATCAGTTTTTCAAATTTCAAGTGAAGAGGTTTCACTCCAAACTGATTGCTTTTCATTCCAAACGAAACTTACTCATACCTAAGGGTATTATGGTTGATTGGAAGCCTATATAAAGGCATTGAAACACTCTCACAATATACAACAACAACATATACAACTCAGATTTCAAACTCTCTTTCAAAAAGCTCTCACACTTTCTAATTTTACATACACTTTTCAAGCAACCTACTCTTAAACTTTCAAAGTTATTTTGAAGTTGCTTCTAAGTGTTTTTCATATTGTTAAAGAGCATTATTATCTCAAGTATACGAGTTGTTGTTGGATTGCAAGTTCTAGAAATTGTCATGTACACTTGTAAGGCAATCCAAGCAAAATTGTAAATTCTTCACTTTTGCAAAGTTTACTTTCTTTCACAAGGGTGTGAAGAGAAAGGGTGAGTGACTTGGTATAGTGTTTACCAAGGTGTAACTTGGTATAGTGTTTACCAAGGGTGTTACTTGGAATAGAGTTTTCTAAGAGGATTAGATATAAGTGAGTGTGTACGGTACAAGGAGATCTCGGGGTGAGATATTTGAAATTGCAACTCATTATATTTCATAAAGGAATCTCTTGCGCGTTAAGAGTACTGGACGTAGCCTTCGGTGGACAAGAAGGTGAACCAGTATAAAACACCTGCGTACTCTCTTTCCCTTCTCTTTGTTATTTATTTATCCTTCCTATGTCAATATTTTTCTGCAAATTATTTCCGCTGCACATTAACTTTGATATTGCAGGAAAATTGGAAATACTTATTGCAACAACTAATTCACCCCCCTCTTAGTTGCAATCTCAGTCTTACACATTCTTCCTTTTGTTATTGCTACTCATAAACGAAGTGGTAGAATGAGGGGACAAGATCCTCACCTTTTTTTATTTTTGGAAATAAGTTTGTCATACAAGTACCTAACATGTAACATAAATGTCAGTTAATTATAATACACCAATGATTAAATGAGAAGTTAATAAAATATATTTTACCTCATGAAGTTAATAAAATATATTTTACCAATGAATTCGTCGATGCATAACCCGTAATCGGGAAGGGGAAATTATATTATAATAACAGAATTATCAGGTAATTTTTTAACATGCTTCATCGGCTATGCAGAGTAGTTGGTCTTTTTGGAGACCACCTCCCCTAACGATTCTTTATATGATGATTTAGACAATGGCTTATTTTTTTAACCTTGGACTTCACCATTTTGGCCATTTTGGATGCATGTTCTACTCTGGGAAGGGATGTTGCACTATGTTCAACTATTCCCTTTCCCTGAAATATTTAATACAAAACATTTCAATTACAAATCAAAATACATATAATATATGAATGAGCATAAGGTGCAAATCATACCGTAGTAGGAACTACATCTATAAGATATACTCGCCAAGCCACAAAAGTGCATATAGCCCCTCCAGATGTGATGATATCCTCATCAAGAGGAATTAGCAACAATACATCATCTTCAATTGCAATATCAATTGTGACCCTCACATTATTGGGTGGAATTCATGCATTATGCACCATGACATCCAATGTGTTATGTACCGTACCAACACCCACTACTCGCGTAGATGAGATATCCATGATGATTTTGCAACTACTAGTTCCCTAAATGTTAGTTAAAACATATAATTTGTTTAGGAATATAATTAAACTAGAGCAAACAAATTAAAATTAGTTAATTAAATTACCTCTGGAATGAGAATGTTGTGTCTAGGATGCGTGCAAATTTTACTAACGATAGAAGGTACATCGCCAGCTTGTTGATGCCCCTCAAGCTCTTTACTTTTCATTGAACGTTCTAATTCAATAAATTGTTATGTGAGGTCATCAATAATAATGTAATTATTAGATATGGATACAAAACTTAACCAATTAATATTATACTTAATTACATACAAATTAAAAATACTTACAATTCTTTCCTCGACTCCTCTATATCTAGATCGAGAAGCTCTATATGGATACAATGGTTTAGATGTTCTCTTGCGGTTTTCATCACTTACTTTCTACAAAAACAAACAACATTAACATAAACAATGATATATATATATATACAAAAGCATAATGTAAGGACCCAAATTCTACCCTTGAAATTTTTTCCTTATTCTAATCCAATTACATGCATTTAATTATAAATTATATTTATCGATTGAACAAACTCATTTAAAAGATCTTACTTTCCTCATCACGCCCAAATCTATATACCAAAATGTGACATACCAATTAGGTGACAGAAAAACATAATTCGTACTAATGTAACTTAGTAACTACCGCATACAATTAGCTATGGGTTTCCAAAACACCTATAGCTACATATATTCCGAGTTACTAGTTTCCATGGTTAATCCCATTTACACAAACATGTTCATAGTTACAATTAGTTAGTTCATGTACAACTGATGAAGTTACAAAAAATGGATAAGAGATATCAAAAATAAAAGTCTCTAAGCTCCTAATCAAAAACACTCATACTCCTTCCACCTACCTACAATGGGATTAACATTGACAATACACCAAGAAACACAAAGGAGTAAGTCGTTAACTCAATAAATATCAATGTAAGTTAATCCACATTTAATAAGATTAAATAACGGTATTAAAATCAACAATACTCAAAACCATTTTTATCGTTCATACTTTTGAAAACAATGCAACATAACTTGAGCCAAAGTTTGCTACATTGCTTGAGCCAAAGCTTGCTACATTACTTGAGCCAAAGTTTGCTACATCGCTTGAGCCAAAGCTTGCTACATCGCTTGAGCTAAAGCTTGCTACATTACTTGAGCCAAAGTCGCTAACCCATCATGGTCGGCTAAAAACGAGTTTTATTTCCATTAACACTCCACCAATACATTTTTCGAGTTTTATTTCCATTGGCACTTCACCAATACAAAAACAGTAAATGCACCCGACATCATTATAAACATATCCATGTATGCTTATAACTACAAAGTGATTTACGATTCATTTCATTACTCCGAGTTTTATTTCCATTGGCACTCCACCAATACATAAACGGTAAATCCACTCCTCGTTGTTACAAACATACCCATATATGCTTATAACAACTAAGTGATTTACGCTTCATTGCATTATTCCGAGTTTTATTTCCATTGGCAGTCCACCAATACAAAAACAGTAAATCCACTCCTCGTTGTTACAAACATACCCATATACGCTTTTAAAAATTAAGTGATTTACGATACAGTCCATTATCCACATCAGAAAATCCACACATTTTCCATCACAGTGCATAAGTTAAAGACTTATCCTTACCTCGGTGAGTGTTGGGTTTGGGTTCTGGGCAACTCCTCAAGTTCCACCGACACCGCCTCCAACTTTAGGATCTTTCCTCATCCCACCATATAACACAATGTTAGTCATTGATTCCAAATATCATATAAACAACTTATATTGCATTATTTAACCATACAAGATATCCATCATGTTTTCAATATTAGAAAGTAAACTCATCTTCTACCTCTAGCATTTTACCCATTTTCCATTTTAACCACATTTTCTCTTTAGGGTTTTGGGGTTTTCATGACTCAACCCTCAAACCCTCTCCTTTCTTGAAATACTAACTCTATACCAAGAGTTTACAAGATAAAATAATATAAAATTAACCATAACTCAAAAGGGTGAGTTTCCATGGTTTCTCTCATTTTTGAGAAGAGATCCAACATACCCAAAAAGAGTTTCAAAGAGAATAAGAGAGTTAGAATCAAGAGTTTCACCTCTTCTCAAGCTCTTGGATGAGTACCAAAGCTTCTTGCCCTTGGAAAAGCTCTCTTCTCTCACCTCTCTTCTTTTCTTAAACCTAAAATGTGTTTGGGGGTTTCTCATTTAATGCAACTCGTCGGGTTCTCGCTTAAGTGAGCTCATTCTAGCTCAAGCGAGAAAATCCCGCCCATTTTAAAAACTCAGATCTGATCCTCTCGCTCAAGCGAGGGATTCTCGCTTAAGCGAGAATCTCACAGTCTCAACAGTCCCAAAATGCCATTTCTCGCCCAGACGAGACAGCTCTCGCTCAGGCGAGAATTCCCCAGTGTAGTGCAGGATTTCACCCTCCCAGGTGAGCCTTTCTCGCCCAGGCGAGAATCTCTCGCTCAAGCGAGGATCCCATGACTGATACTATAATTTTAAAGACTCAAATTTAGGGTGTTACAATCCTCCCCCTCTTATAAAAATTTTCGTCCTCGAAAATTAAACATACCTCGATTCGAACAAATGAGGGTAATCCTCCCTCATATCACGTTCCACCTCCAAAGTAGCATCCCCTTCGTCTACTTAGCTCCACAACACTTTCACCAAAGGAATCTCTTTGCCTCTCAATCTTTTGAAACTGGTATCCATGATTCTCACAGGTAACATCGCAAAAGTCAGGTTATCCTTCAACTCTATCTGGTCCGACTCAACCACATGAGATGGATCCCCAACATATTTCCTCAACTGAGACACATGAAACACATTGTGGAGATTCGACAACAACAGAGGTAAAGCAATACGATCCGATAAATCGCGGAGTCAGCTTAAGAGACTTCAACACTCTACCTATTCCGGTAGTCGGGATTACTCTCATGAAAACATGATCTCCCTAGTTAAACTCAAGAGGTTTTCGCCTCTTATCGTAATAGCTTTTCTGTCGACTCTGGGCGATCCTCATATTCTCCCGGATTTTCTTGATCTTCTCCGTCGTCTCTTGGACCAGCTCGGGTCCCAAAATCAAGTTCTCCCCAGTTTCAAACCAACTCACTGGAGTTCGACACTTCCTACCATACAACGCCTCATAAGGTGACATTCCAATACTCGAATGGAAACTATTGTTGTAGGTAAATTCAATCAGAGGCAATATGCCATCCCAACTCCCCGGTTGTTCCAAGATACAAGCCCTTAAGAGATCCTCCAATGATTGTATTGTCCTTTCTGATTGACCGTCCATTTGTGGATGATAAGTTAAACTCAGCTTCAACTTAGTTCCCAAAGCAGATTGCAAACTAGTCCAAAAGTTTGAAGTGAAACGGGAATCCCTATCCGACACAATACTCGACGGTATCCCATGCAATAGAACAATTTCTCGGATATACAGTTCCGCCAATCGTTCTAGGGAGTACTTCATGTTCATCGGCAAGAAATGAGCAGACTTAGTCAACCGATCCACTATTACCCATATCGAGTCATACCCTTTCTGAGTTTTCGGAAAACCAGACACAAAATCCATGGAGATACTGTCCCAATTCCAAACGGGAATTTCTAGGGATTGTAACTCTCCCGCTGGTCGCTGATGCTCAATCTTGGCTTTCTGACATACCAAACAACTCGAGACATACGAAGCCACATCTCTCTTCAACCCAGACCACCAAAATAACTTCTTCAAGTCTTGGTACATTTTCGTTGTCCCGGGGTGAAAACTCATCTTACTCTTATGGGACTCCTCCAAAATAGTCTTCCGTAATTCCTCATCACGAGGTACACACACTCTACCCTTGTAACGCTACAGTCCACTAGGGTCCGATGCGAAATCAGTTTCCTTACTACTTAGCATCAAATCCTGTTTAGCCCTTAGTTCAATATCCTCCACTTGCATTACCCGGATTTGATCGAACAGTTCATTTGTGACCTTGAGCATCCCTATAATCATACTTTGAGGCTTTATCTGAACTTCCAAGTTCATATCCCTAAACTCTTCAATCAGTTTCCCTTCTCGAACCATCAACGCCGACATATGTAAAGATTTCCGACTCAGAGCATCGACCACCACATTGGCCTTTCCCGGATGGTACTGCAGTCCAAAATCATAATCCTTAAGGAATTCCATCCACCGTCTCTGTCTCATATTC
This sequence comes from Lupinus albus, assembly GCA_009771035.1. NCBI lineage: Eukaryota > Viridiplantae > Streptophyta > Magnoliopsida > Fabales > Fabaceae > Lupinus > Lupinus albus. The sequence goes on from CM020011.1 coordinate 7,738,953, forward strand.
AATTCCTTTTGATCAAATAGGTACTTCAAACTCTTGTGGTCGCTGTATACCTCAAATCTCACGCCATAAAGGTGGTGTCTCCAGATTTTTAAGGCAAAAACCACTACAGCTAATTCCAAGTCATGGGTAGGGTAGTTTTGCTCGTGCGTGCTCAATTGTCGAGAAGCATAGGCAACAACCTTCCCTTCTTGCATCATCACACAATCCAAACCTTGCTTGGATGCATCACAATAAACACTGAAATCCCGATCAGTACAAGGAAGAACCAAAACTAGCGCCGTAGTCAACCTTCGTTTCAACTCTTGAAAACTTTCTTCACATCGAAGTGTCCACACATACGGTTCTCCTTTCCGTGTGAGCTTAGTCAACGGTAGTGCCAATTTCGAAAATTCTTCAATGAATTTCCGATAATAGCCAGCCAAACCCAGAAAACTCTAGATTTCAGTAACCGACTTGGGCACTGCCCATTCCATAACTGCTTCAACCTTTGAAGGATCGATAGCTACCCCTTCCTTGGATATTACATGTCCGAGAAAGTTAACCGATTCCAACCAGAAATCACATTTAGACAATTTAGCATACAACTGGTTCTTACTCAAGAGTTCTAGAACAATCCGCAGGTGTTCAACATGTTCCTCTCGGCTTTTGGAGTAAACTAAAATATCATCAATAAATACCACTACGAATGAATCCAAATACGGATGGAAAATCCGATTCATGTAGTCGGTAAATATTTTGGGGCATTAGTTACACCAAAAGGCATGACCAAATACTCAAAATGCCCATACCTTGTCCTAAAAGCAATTTTAGGAATATCCTCTGACTTCACCCGAAGTTGGTGGTAACCCGACCGAAGGTCAATCTTTGAAAACAACACCGCTCCTCTCAATTGATCCATTAAGTCATCAATTCTAGGCAACAGATACTTATTCTTGATAGTAACCTTGTTCAATTGCCTGTAGTCAGTACACAACCGCATACTACCATCTTTCTTCTTAACCAACAAAACAGGCGCACCCCACAGCGAGACACTAGGACGAGCCAATAAGTCCTCAACCTTCTTTTTCAACTCAGCCAATTCTAACGGTGCCATCCTATAAGGAGCTATAGAGATGGGTCCCGTTTCAGGCACCATATCGATAGAGAATTCAACTTCTCTCACTGGAGGCAATTTTGGAATATCACCAGGAAATACCTAATGAAACTCACGAACTATCGGAATGTCCTCAATCTTGGGTTTCTCAATACCCTCCAAGGATGCCAAAAACATAAACACGGCCCCTCCCTCCTTACAGGAAGTCCTTACTTCCTTTGCTGATAACGACTTCATGTTAATAACCTCATCAGAAATCTCATCTAGATTCTCGAATACCATGGTCTTATCAGCATAATTAAGCACCACACGATTTGCCGACAACCAGTCCATCCCCAGAATTATATCTAACTGGGATAGTGGTAAGCAGAATAAATCCACTGTAAAAGTCCTACCATTCACCACCATCGGACACCGAGACACAACTGTCGACACGACCACAGGTACATCAGTTGGGTGGATACGACCAAGTCGAAAGGCAACGACTCAGTTTGCAATTTCAGTCTATCCACGCATTCAATAGATATAAAGGAGTGTGTCGCTCCTGAATTAAACAACACTAAAAGGGGAATACCTGCCACCATGCAATTACCTTTTATCAGGCCATCTGCACCCGATACCTCTGCACCACTCATGGTGAACACTCTGCCAGTGGATCGAGGACGTTCAACCCTCACCGCATTCACACTCTGCGGTAGCTTAGGACAGTGTCTTTTGATATGCCCAACCTCCTTGCAATGAAAACAGGTTAGTGCCATTCCGGGCACGAGTCACCAACATGAGTTCGGCCACATTTACTGCACATAGGAGGAGAGTTCAACCGTGATCCCCCGGTATTGGCATGAGTCCTCAGCCCATGCGAAGAGTAACCTCGACTACCCGTCAGACGAGAGTAAGGTTTTCGTTCCTCTTGAAACACCTTGCCCTTCCCTTTCTCATGCGAGAAATTCCTTTGAGGTCCAGAGTGTTTGGGAGGAAGTGGTTTTGGCGTCATCACTTCATCAGCATTCATGTCATCCTCAACCATTCTGCACTTGTTGAACAGGGTAGCAAAGTCGGAGATCTCTTGATGCCTAAACATCGTCTTCAGTTTGGGCTTCAAACCCGATTCAAATTTCGAGCACTTGGACCTTCCGTCCACCTCCAACTCCGAGTATGGGCAAAATCGGGCCAATTCTTCAAAATTGGCCGCATATGCTCCCACTGACAGATCACCCTGCTCCAATCTTAGAAACTCCATCTCTTTATGCCTCCTCAAATCAGCAGGAAAATATTTATGGAGAAATTTCACCTTAAATGTATCCCAGGAAATCAGTTTTCCCTCCGCCTCCATTTGGCGTTGAGTGAGCTCCCACCAATTCTCGACCTCTGTCACTAACATGTAAGTGGCATAAGCCAACTTCTGAACCTCCGTAAAGTTCATGGCTCTGAAGATCCGCTCCACCCCTTGGATCCACTCGATGGCAGCTTCAGGAGCAAATCCCCCATAGAACTGACTGGGATTCCTCCTGCATAACTCATCCAGCCCTCGGTATTCTACTTGCCCAGATGGAACTAGTGGGTGTGAACTCGGACTTGGCGCCGAATTCTGGTTCAGATTGTGCAAGTTCTCATTGACTTGCTGCAATGCCGCCACCATTTGCGCCAATAAATCATTCGGGACATTCTGACTTGTCCCTCTTCCTCTTCCTCTTCCTGCCATGAGTACCTATACTCACTCACTTTTCAATAATTGAATTTGTATAATAACAGTGCACATAACCACTTAACAATTAGCACAATTCAAACAATCTCAACACATAATGTTTTCAAAGAAGCATGTAAGACCATACCCTAGGTCGCAGGATTAACTATGCTCTGATACCATATTGTAAGGACCCAAATTCTACCCTTGAAAATTTTTCCTTATTCTAATCCAATTACATGCATTTAATTATAAATTATATTTACCGATTGAACAAACTCATTTAAAAGATCTTACTTTCCTCATCACGCCCAAATCTATATACCAAAATGTGACATACCAATCAGGTGACAGAAAAACATAATTCGTACTATTGTAACTTAGTAACTACCGCATACAATTAGCTATGGGTTTCCAAAACACCCATAGCTACATATATCCCGAGTTACTAGGTTCCATGGTTAATCCCATGTACACAAACATGTTCATAGTTACAATTAGTTAGTTCGTGTACAACCGATGAAGTTACAAAAAATGGATAAGAGACATCAAAAATAAAAGTCTCTAAGCTCCTAATAAAAAACACTCATACTCCTTCCACCTACCTGCAATGGGATTAACATTGACAATACACCAAGAAACACAAAGGAGTAAGTCGTTAACTCAATAAATATCAATGTAAGTTAATCCACATTTAATAAGATTAAATAACGGTATTAAAATCAACAATACTCAAAACCATTTTTATCGTTCATACTTTTGAAAACCATGCAACATAACTTGAGCCAAAGTTTGCTACATTGCTTGAGCCAAAGCTTGCTACATTACTTGAGCTAAAGTTTGCTACATCGCTTGAGCCAAAGCTTGCTACATCGCCTGAGCCAAAGCTTGCTACATTACTTGAGCCAAAGTCGCTAACCCATCATGGTCGGCTAAAAACGAGTTTTATTTCCATTGACACTCCACCAATACATTTTTCGAGTTTTATTTCCATTGGACTCCACCAATACAAAAACAGTAAATGCACCCGACATCATTATAAACATATCCGTGTATGCTTATAACTACAAAGTGATTTACGATTCATTTCATTACTCCAAGTTTTATTTCCATTGGCACTCCACCAATACATAAACGGTAAATCCACTCCTCGTTGTTACAAACATACCCATATATGCTTATAACAACTAAGTGATTTACGCTTCATTGCATTATTCCGAGTTTTATTTCCATTGGCACTCCATCAATACAAAAACAGCAAATCCACTCCTCGTTGTTACAAACATACCCATATACGCTTTTAAAAATTAAGTGATTTACGATACAGTTCATTATCCACATCAGAAAATCCACACATTTTCCATCACAGTGCTTAAGTTAAAGACTTATCCTTACCTCGGTGAGTGTTGGGTTTGGGTTTTGGGCAACTCCTCAAGTTCCACCGACACCGCCTCCAACTTTAGGATCTTTCCTCATCCCACCATATAACACAATGTTAGTCATTGATTCCAAATATCATATAAACAACTTATATTGCATTATTTAACCATACAAGATATCCATCATGTTTTCAATATTAGAAAGTAAACTCATCTTCTACCTCTAGCATTTTACCCATTTTCCATTTTAACCACATTTTCTCTTTAGGGTTTTGGGGTTTTCATGACTCAACCCTCAAACCCTCTCCTTTCTTGAAATACTAACTCTATACCAAGAGTTTACAAGATAAAATAACATAAAATGAACCATAACTCAAAAGGGTGAGTTTCCATGGTTTCTCTCATTTTTAAGAAGAGATCCAACATACCCAAAAAGAGTTCCAAAGAGAAGAAGAGAGTTAGAATCAAGAGTTTTACCTCTTCTCAAGCTCTTGGATGAGTACCAAAGCTTCTTTCCCTTGGAAAAGCTCTCTTCTCTCACCTCTCTTATTTTCTTAACCCTAAAATGTGTTTGGGGGTTTCTCATTTAATGCAACTCGTCGGGTTCTCGCTTAAGCGAGCTCATTCTCGCTCAAGCGAGAAAATCCCGCCCATTTTAAAAACTCAGATCTGATCCTCTCGCTCAAGCGAGAATCTCACAGTATCAACAGTCCCAAAATGCCATTTCTCGCCCAGGCGAGACAGCTCTCACTCAGGCGAGAATTCTCCAGTATAGTCCAAGATTTCACCCTCCCAGGTGAGCCTTTCTCGCCCAAGTGAGAATCTCTCTCTCAAGCGAGGATCCCAAGACTGATACTATAATTTTAAAGACTCAAATTTAGGGTGTTACACATAAGAATAAAATGAAGATGATTTTACCAAGAAAGTGTCGTCTTGTGTGCGAGTTGTGACAAATTCCTTACAATTCGCCTCATCAATGAGATTTGCATATTTGGTTGGAGGCTTGAGGTTGACATTGCCATCAGCATCTCTGAGAGAATTGTCGGAGAGCCTTGCCGACATATTTGAGGATGTAATGCTTGTGCTCCTCACCAACATCAAAAGTTGCCTAAAACAGATAAATAAATTAAATTGCATGAAAAATACAAAAATACAAACACATTGCATGAATATACATATAAGTTGCATGAAAGCACATATAAATTGCATGAAACCACAAAAATACATATACATTGCATGGAATGACATATTCATTGGATGAAAACACAACAAAGCATATACATATCAAACTTAGTGTTACAATGCATGCAAACTTATTGTTACAATGCATGCAAACTTTTATCATCCCAAATATCTCCTTCAATGAGTTCAACCTAACATCAGTCGAAGAACTTAATGTTATCGACACATTCTACCTAACCAATAATCCAATGTAGCTTGCTAAGGTGTTTCCACCTTTACTGTTTAATGGTTGGCTCTTTGTGTTCCATTCAATGGGTAACATGACATTCTTACTCCTTGCACGAATAACCTTCTTCATGGAAGTGACTCCACGTGGAGTATGTTTCTGAGAGATTAGGGTTTGAGAAACAAATTCCAAACAAAGAATGTCATGCTAATTATGTTTTGGTAGAGACAGTAAGTACATAAAATAAAATAAAAATAATAGCAATACAACATATGCAAATTACAAACAAAGAAAATTATGCTACAATTATAGAAAGACATGCATCTACTTTTTCCTTTTCTTTGATCGTTTTTGGCTTGTAATATCCTTGTTTGGTGGAGCATATTGATTCGCCGAAAGCCACACATCATGATCATCTCTTATATATAAATCATCATTTGTATTTGGTCCGCTCTCATGAAACTGTGATGTCCAAAAAAGGATCATCTTCATTATCAATATCTTCATATTCTCGGTCAACAATTTTATTAACGATTATTTTGTTAGTAAAAAAAACATTGTTGATCTTGTGATGCTAGAATAAATGACTCATCATTATATTGTGACCTATTAAGATCCACATGCGTAAACCATAACTCATCAACTCGAAAGCCATTGTTGATGTCAACCCACATACAAAAAATACTGGTAGGAAAAACATTGTGTAATCCAATCGTTAATAGTCTTTTATAATTAGTTTTATAGAGCTAGTTAACCATTTATCATCATTTACTTTATCCAATCCAGGAAAGTGAAATACATGTGAAGAATATCTTGCTCCTGACCTTGGCACGGTTTTGATGAAGACACCAAAATCACAAAAAGAAGAAAGGAAGAAGGCCTACAAAGACTATCAAAGACAAAGCTTCAAGATTTAGAGTCCAAGTCTTTAGGTACTTCTATCCTTACAACTACTTTATTTACTTAGTTAATAATGCTCAAAAAAAATTTCAAGAGAATCAGAAAAATCTAAGTGTGATTAAAAATAATTTTCAAAAACAACATGTAACGGGTTACCATACTTGACTAACAAGTTACATGAGTGAGAAAATAGTTGTCCATCCTCAAACAGCTAAGAGTAATCAATTACAGTCTTTGAAGTAACAGATTACCATTTTTAGAAAACAAGGTAATCGATTACTCAAAAAAATGTAATCGATTACACTAAGGCAATTTCACAAAGCTACTGGACAGTACCTTTGAGTAATCAATTACTCAAATACAGTAATCAATTACACTGTGTGAAATTTGAAAAGTTGTTAACAGGATTGTTGGGTAATCGATTACCCACTTACAGTAATCGATTACTGAGAGCTGTTGTATCAATTTTCAGATTTCAAAGTGAACAGGTTTCACTCAAAACTGATTTGTTTCATTCCAAACGAAACCTACTCTAATCTAGAGGTGTTATGGTTGATTAGAAGTCTATATAAAGGCATTGAAACACTCTCATAACAACACATATAACAATAACTCATATTACAAACTCTCATTAAAAGCTCTCACACTTTCTGAATATTTTGCACTTTTGAAGCAACATACTCTCAAACTTTTTAAGCATTTCAGAGTTGCTTCTAAGTGCATTCCAAACTTTTTCAAAGTTTAAAGAGCATTATTATCTAAAGTATAAGAGTTGTTTTTGGATTGCAAGTCTAGAATTGTTACATACACTTGTAAAGGCAATCCAAGCCAAATTGTATATTCTTCACTTTAGCAAAGTTCACTTTCTTTCACAAGGGTGTGAAGAGAAAGGGGTTGAGTGACTTGGTATAGTGTTTACCAAGAGTGTTACTTGGAATAGGGTTTTCCAAGGGATTAAGTTTAAGTGAATGTATAAGGTACAAGGAGATCTCGAGGTGAGATAATTGTAATTGCAACTCATTATATTTAATAAAGGAATCTCTTGTGCGTCAAGAGTGTAAGGACCCAAATTCTACCCTTCAAATTTTTTCCTTATTTTAATCAAGTTTCATGCATTTTTCCTATAAATCACCTTTTCCAATTACATAACTTCATTTTAAAATCGCAATCTCCTCTTTACACTCACACCATAACCCAATAACGACATACACATTGGTTTGACAGAAAAACATAATTCATATTAATGCATCTCAGTAACTACTGCATACAACTAGCTATGGGTTTCCAAAACACCCATAGCTACAAATATCCAGAGTTACCATCATGTACAAAAATCATACTCATAGTTTAAAATATTCAGTTTCAAAGTACAATCAATAGATTACAAAAAGAATAGGCACGAATACTTCAAGAAAAAAAAAAGCAAAAGCCTCTAAGCTCCTAACAAAACCATCTTTACATCTTCCACCTACCTGCAATGGGAATAACATTGACCATACACAGAAAACACAAAGGAATAAGTCGTTAACTCAATAAAAGTCAATATTCATAAATCCACATTTTAATAAAGTAGGTAAACAATTTAAAATCAAATGTACTTAAAACCATTTTCATCGTTTATACTTTTGGAAACCATGCTACAAAACTTGAGCCAAAGTTTGCTACATTGCTTGAACCAAAGCCGCTACACCACTTAAGGTTAGCTAAAACATATTTCCCTTTTCCTTTGAAAACGTGCTACATAACTTGAGCCAAAGTTTGCTACATCGCTTGAGCCAAAGCTTGCTACATCGCTTGAGCCAAAGCTTGCTACATCGCTTGAGCCAAAGCTTGCTATATCGCTTGAGCCAAAGCTTGCTACATCGCTTGAGCCAAAGCTTGCTACATCGCTTGAGCCAAAGCTTGCTACATCGCTTGAGCCAAAGCTTGCTACATTACTTGAGCCAAAGTCGCTAACCAATCATGGTCGGCTAAAAACGAGTTTTCTTTTCATTGACACTCCATCAATTCATAAACAGTAAATCCACGCCATCATTATAAAAAAAATACAAATATATGTTTATAATAAATAAGTGGTTCACAACTTAATTCATTATCGTCAACCAGAAAATCCACACATTTTCTAACACAATGCATAAGTTAAAGACTTATCCTTACCTTGGTGAGTGTTGGGTTTGGTTCTTGCCAACTTTGCAAGTTCCACCGACACCGCCGCCAACTTTAGGATCTCTTCTCAAGCTCTTGGACCAGAATCAAAGCTCCTAGACCATCACCTCTCTTCAAATCTTAACCTAAAAATGTATTTGGGGTTTCTCTCATTTAATGCACTCGTCGGGTTCTCGCTTAAGCGAGCCCAGTCTCGCTCAAGCGAGAAAATCCCGCCTATTTTAAAAACTCATATCTGACCCTCTCGCCCAGGCGAGGGAACTCTCGTCCAGGCGAGGCATCTCTCGCTCAAGCGAGGATCTTACAGCCTCAACAGGTCCAAAATGTCACTTTTCTCGCCCAGGGGAGCCAACTCTCGCTCAGGCGAGACCACCCTCGCTCAAGCGAGCCAACTCTCGCTCAGGCGAAAATCCTTCCGTATAACCCAGTATTTCACCCTTCCAGTTTAACCCTTCTCACCCAGGCGAGTCAACTCTCGCTCAGGGGAGACCACTCTCGCTCAAGCGAGCCAACCCTCGCTTAGGCGAGAATCCTCCAGTATAGCCCAGGATTTCACCCTCCCAGGTGAGCCTTTCTCGCCCAGGCGAGAATCCCTCGCTCAAGCGAGAATCCCAGGACTAATACTATAATTTTAAAGAATGAAATCAAGGGTGTTACAAAGAGTACTGGATGTAGCCTTCGGTGGACAAGAAGGTGAACCGGTATAAAACACTTGTGTACTCTCTTCTCCTTATCTTTATTTTATTTCTACCTTTCAAAGTCAATATTTTTCTGCATACTATTTCCATTGCACTTTAACTTTGATATTGCATAAAAATTGGCCATCGTCTAACAACAACTGTTAGGATATATGGCCACCTAAGAGGGGGGGGGGGGGGGGGGGGGAATTAGGTGTAGAGACTTAAACTGAATATTTCTACTTTTATTATAAAACTTTGCAAGTTAAAGAGAGTGATTATGAGCAGAAGTATTAAACAAAAATAGTTGAGTAAAAGTAGAAGATAATGCAAAATGTAAAAAGTTAAGGGAAGAGAAGATCACACCAAGATGTATAATGGTTCACCTTCAATTTGAAGGCTACGTCCAGTCCTTCTTTTTACCAAGAAGATTTTTCCACTATTGCAAGAACCAATGATACACCTTCTTCGTCTTCTTCCAAGACTACTCACCTATTCCACTAGGCACTAGGCTAACATCGTTCTTTCACAATATACTTCACTTCACCACACTTGGTGAAATGTTTACAAGACACTAACTTGTATTCTTAAGATGGTTTTTACAAGGCTTTTTAATAAGTGATTCTCTAATAGTAATTTGCACTTTATGGATTTGAATCACTAACTGAATGATAACTTAACTTTGAAATCAAATAACTTGGATAAAGGCTTTTGTTTGTGATTAAGACTTTGAATAATTTCCAGAATTGGAAAGATATGAAAATTGATATCAAAGTCTTAACACTTATGAATGAATGAGAGAAATTATGAGAACTTTGTGACTTTGTGAGTATGAAAGTTGTATTCAGAATTGTTGTTTAAAACAAGTCATAAAACACCTATTTATAGTGTTTAATTCGTGCATATGAACCAGTATGAGTTTGTGAAAAGTTAAGAGCTACAACAGTTCACTCAAAACAGAACCAGTATATTGTTCTGATAAATGTAATCGATTACCATATGGTGTAATCGATTACACCAGTTAAAATTTTAAAATACAAACTCAGCGGCTTGATGTAATCGATTACCAAACATGGTGTAATCGATTACAGTGTGAAAAAATGCACGTATCTGATGCTTTTAATATGTTGTAATCGATTACGAGTATAGTGTAATCGATTACATCATGTAAAATTTAAAATACAAAACTCAACGGATTTATGTAATCGACTACCACACATGGTGTAATCGATTACAATGTGAAGAATGCACATATCTGATGCTTTTAATATGTTGTAATCGATTACTAGTATAGTGTAATCGATTACATCATGTAAAATTCACATGTCTGATTAGTTTATCATCATGTAATCGATTACCAGGATAGTGTAATCGATTACACTGTTTAAAAACAGAACACTTATGTTGTAATGCAAATAATCTTAGTTTCATACATGAGTTTTTCAAAGATAAGCCTTTATCGTATAGTTAAGAGATTTTAAGTTCAAGTATCGTTTTACCTAGAAGACTTAGACTACACATATGAGCTACTTTTGATTTGCTAGTCTTCTTTTTGCATTTGATGACATAGTGAGCATCATCAAAACCTTAGCCATAGGTTGGGAAAGATCACCATCTTCACAACAACTAATTCACTCCCCTCCCCCCCTCTTAGTTGCAATCTCATTCTTACAATACAAACATGTATCCGCTACTGCATCCCAACATAAAATGATGGAAAACATTATTTTACTGATTACCTTTACATTAATCATTATTATATTTTTGTTATTCAGTTTTTTAAGAATTAGATTAAAGTGCATAAAAAGATGGCATACAAACAAGGAATTTATTTTTCATTTATTAATCATTTAAAAAAAGGAATAAAATATATAGAAATACATTTTTACATTAATTACTTTTATTATTAGTGCAAAACATTTATCATTTATTAAAAATAAATTTTATAATTAATTTTTATTTATTCTAAAATATATGTTATGATTATTATTATTTGTTAGAAAGGAAAATTAATAAATGAATTATTTTTCAATTATATAATAATAATAAGGATGGGATATATTATGATGAGTTACTTTTTCCTAAAATCATCACCCGAATAGTCGTGATGTCTCACTTATGTTATTTAAAGTTTCATTCTATTAAAGAAATGAGAAAATTAATTTGTCCTAAGCATGGAGGAAAAGTGGTGATAAGTCAATTGTTTTCTTGGAATGATTTTTTAAACGATGACTTGTTTGTTGTATTCTTTAAAATCCCTTTTCTTTTAAAAGGGTATGAATATAAAACACTCACATGGGTGTGGGAAGGATTATGATGAATCACTTTTTTCATTGTATCATCCTTAGAAAGGTTCTAATGTGTCATTGTTGTTCTTTAAATCAATTAAAATACACCCAACTCAATCAAGCCTTTTTTTTACCTATTTGGAAGATTATTGAAACATTCATTTCTTATTCTTATTCGCATGTCCAAACCACCTAAGACTCTAACATCGTTTCTCTCTAATGCATTGATTTATAATATTATCATGTGTAGTATGTTCTCTCCCATCTAAAGCAACATTCTCATCCCGTCTAAAAGCAAAACTTCCCTTGAAGCTTGACCGATACTTTTTACGACATATGACACCTAAAATACTAAGTGATTTCATCCAACTCATAGATGTGTCATTCTTTTTATTTATCCTCATCATCCCTTTAAATAAATAACTTGCATAATCATCCTCATATATCTCCCAACTTCAACTAATATTCTCATTACAAAGAGATTTTTGAGATATGGGTTTCATTCAGGATGATGCTTCTCTTGTAGAACAAGCTCTTCTTCAGGTTCAACACTTTATGCGTTTTTAATTTTTTATTATTTTTAAATGGAATAATAGAGCAATTTGAAATGGCCCATATGTTTTTCTTTGTTCTTTTGGTTGAAGGGAGTTTTATTAGAAGGATGAATAATGAACCATGTTTGATTTTGGGTGTTCCTTCCACTATTGTCTGTCCCATGTGAAAAGGTGCAAATAACCTCCTTAAGCAGTGCTTCTTCGGTCACTATTTTTTGTATTTTTCATTGCTAGTAAATTTAGAGTAAAATTAAGGGGAAATTGAATTGTTTTTTTATAAGTAAAATTTATTGAAAATTTGTGGTAAGAGAATTACAACAACAAAATACATCAACAATTCATTCTAGATACAGAATAGTAAAACATGGCAATGATACAATACATTTCACACTAATCAATTTTAATTCCTAGTGCCATGATATTATGCTACCCAACCCCATACAGTGGAATTGATTAAGGCATTGGTTAATAATAATAGCATTGCAGACAGAAGTTTGAATTCAAGTTCCATTCAAACCAAAACATTATTATTAATATGCAGAAAATGAATAGTTTAACAACATTTCTTAAATTGAGATAATGGAAAGAGTAACTGGTATGTGGGGTTATGAAATCAAGCAGCGCTCTTGTGCAAGTTAATATTAATAAAATGATGTGAAAGGTCTTTCAGTATTTTCTTTTATTGTTTTATATGTAGAACTTAACTACCTATTAGTCATATGGTAACATTGTCATATGATCAGTGCATAATCTATTTTGCACTCTATATGCCAAAATTTATGTTACCTGATGTAATAAATAGACTACTGATATACTCACAACTGATTCTCAATATTATAAAGTTCTTTTATTTCATTCCTTATCATACCAACTTATGACTTCCTTGTTTGCATTTGAATATATTATTCAGTTAAATTCCATTTCTCTATTTATCCTTTTCCCATATCTTGATATTTATATATTGAATGTTGATCTGAGATTTAATTTGTGGAACAACAAAATCTGTGCTTTTCTTGATTCTTCCCCGTTGGTTGTTCATAAAAAAGTAGTATTTTTCTCATGTTTATTTTATATTTGAAGGATGAAGATAGAAAACAATACACTGGAGATGGCTCTGTTGACTTTAAAGGAAGACCTGTTCTTAAGCATAATACAGGCAATTGGAAAGCTTGCTCATTTATTCTAGGTAATATTTTATATGCTAAATAATGTATTTTGTTGATCACATTTCATAGTTGGCTCATATAATGGGAAAAATATCATCTCCATTAGTGGAGAGGAAAATTATTTTATTTTTTATTGGTGTAATCCGATCATAAATAAGAAGTACATAAAGATATTAGATTTTCTATTTTCTTTGTTTTTTAGAGTACTTCCTTGAGTCTTACTCCACATTAGCTTATGGTGTTGCTTATTATGGTGATGACATTTTTATGCATTATGAATCAGGCAGTGAGTGTTGCGAACGTTTGGCTGGCTATGGTATTGGAATAAATCTTGTTACATATCTTACCCACAAACTACACGAAGGAAATGTCTCAGCTGCAAGAACCGTTAGCACCTGGACAGGCACGTATTTCATTACACCTCTCATTGGAGCTGTTCTGGCAGATGCTTATTGGGGACGATACTGGACAATTGCTGGTTTCTCCATAATTTATTTCATTGTAATTACAATCTTAGATAAATTTATTTTCCTAGTCAAATAATTTTTTAAATTCATCTCTCTCTTGATATACTTCTCGAACACTCCAAATCAACTTCTGAGATGGGTGAAGAAAAATTAAATCTTGCATTATGCCAAAGTTTCATCTTTGCATGAGATATGTGGGTGCATTCGTGACGAGTGACACTCCTCTCATGTAATGGAGAGGGAAGTTCATTTTTCCTTTGCTTTTAAGGGTAAAAATATAATTTTATTATAATTATCAATGATATATGTGTCATTTCATTTTGTGTTTTCTTTGTTAATTTTCCTCTCCATTAAAGGAGAGAAGTCTCACTCTTTCGCTACATATTTATAATACATTCTACACTCTTCATCTTTGAAAATTTATTGGCTTAATATTAAGAACGATCTCTCTGTATATTAGCATATTTTGTAATTCTTCATCATTTTGTTATCTTCTACTTCTATATACACTCTTCAATTGAATTTATATGTAATCGACTATATGGCTATTCCACTCAGGGGATGTGTACGTTGACTCTTTTTGCATCTATTCCTGGGTTGAATCCTGTTGAGTGTTCGGGTTCTATATGCCCCCCAGCTACTCCTACACAATATGTTGTGTTCTTTCTTGGTCTCTACATGATTGCACTTGGGACAGGTGGAATAAAAGCATGTGCGTCATCTTTTGGGGCAGATCAGTTTGATGACACTGATTCCCAGGAAAGGATTAAGAAGGGATCATTTTTCAATTGGTTTTTCTTTTTTATCAACATAGGGGCCCTTGTATCTATCACTGTTATTGTGTGGATTCAAGAAAATGCAGGTTGGGGTCTTGGATTTGGTATTCCAACTTTATTTATGGGACTAGCTATTGGAAGCTTCTTTTTAGGTACACCCCTATACAGGTTTCAAAAACCAGGTGGAAGCCCTATTACAAGAATATGTCAGGTTGTTGTAGCATCTGTTCGGAAAAGAGATTTAGTTGTCCCCGAGGATAGTAGTCTTTTGTATGAGACACTTATACTAGAAGGAACTAGGAAACTGGAGCATACTGAGGAACTAAGGTAAATGTCTTCTACTTTTATATTTTGTTGATAAATAAGATACATGTGTCTTTCTTTATTTTGAATTTGATGTTTTAGTGTTATTAGGTTTATGTGACAATACCTGGATTTCTTATTACACGTACTAATTGTTTTCTAATATTATTGTTAAAATACAATTTATCTTTCCACATAACTGAGAATTGATTGTGTTAAATGTGAAGTCTTACATCGGTTAATAATATGAGTCGTGGGCTATTTACAATTACTTTGGGCAATCCTCATCATATTAGGTAGCTTTTAGGGTAGAGTTAGACTCAATTATTCTTATTCCTTAAGGGTAGTATTAAATATTAGAATTATATTTCTCAAATTTTTGAAATAGAAATTGTATATATTATTAAGTGATGGCATGTCAGTTTCAACTTAGCTAGAGTGTATAGCAGCTAGAGTGTATACCAAATAACAGAACACTATTAGTCTCCTACTTTTATAAATTAATTTCCATATGACAATATTGATTTAGACAAATAAAAATGTGTTATTTAATTAAAAAAGTTATGAAAACATAAAATAATATTTTATATCATTTGGGAATCTTTTTGGGACACAAGATCTATGTACATATTTTGATAGGATGGATTATTTGTGAACAATTTTGGTAAAGATACTCTTTTAGTGAGTGCTTGTTTGGTTTGGTCATTTATATTTTCATTTTCAATGTCATTACAAACATTTTCAAAAAATGAAGTGGTGATATATTTTTTGAAATTTTTAACACATTTGTTACTTCATTTGTTCTATGTCTTTTGATGTTTTAACTTTTCATGTTATTTTATATCTTTTGATGCTTTGGAAACATAACACACATTTATATTTTACTTTCCAACTATATTTTTATTCATTACTCATCCTTTTCACTCCCTACTTCTTCATTAGTTTTTAATTCAATTTTCAATGTCTATTAAGTGTGATTATTTTTGTCAAATTGTATCAAAAATTTGCATCATTTATTGATTTCTTAAACAATACAAAATTAATCAAAGAGTGTCTCCACCGTTCAGATTACCACACATCTTTATAATAGAATTTATTTTATTCTCTCTAAATATAACTTTTCTTTGCCTCTCTTAATGATATTGCTGAAATAGATCGATGATGTATATGATGATATATGAATTGGGATGAAAATTAATGTTCGTTGAAGTTATTGTAACCTAAATTAAATAATAAATCATGTTATTGTCACTAATTTATTTAACTTTAAACTTTTTGGAGAGCATCAACTACATGATGCTCATTATGATCGTCCATATATATATATATATATTTGTGATAGCTAATGATCAAGTCTATCAATTAGAGGTGTTCAATGTATTATTGACATAAGATTCGTTGGAAAATATTATGCAAGTACCAAATATGAACACGTCCAATGAAATTGGCTTAATTAGTTTAGTAAATAAAATTTAGCATTGAATTATTTGCAAGATAATTATCCAAATTTTTGAAGTTTAGATTGAAGGGTTTTGAAAATAAATATTATAATAAAAATATGAAAGTGAAAATTATTTTTTGAAAATAAAAATAGTTAATGGTAAGATAAAATATTTCTTGAAAACCTATATTAAATTTCATCGGTTAACTATCATGCTATCTAAAACTCTACTTTTATTTGAATGAAGGTGTCTTGATAGAGCTGCTGTAATGTCTGATGCAGAGAGTAAACAAAGTGATTATCCTAATCGGTGGAGACTGTGCACTGTGACACAGGTGGAAGAATTGAAAATTTTGATCCGCATGTTTCCAATTTGGGCTAGTGGAATAGTTTTTTCCGTTGTTTATTCCCAGATGTCAACCTTGTTTGTGGAACAAGGAAGGATGATGAACACAAGAATTGGTTCCTTCCGCATTCCTCCAGCATCCCTCTCAACTTCTGACGCGATTACTGTTATTTTATTGGTCCCCATTTATGATAGGATAATTGTTCCAATTGCAAGGAAATTTACAGGCAAGGAAAGGGGCTTTACAGATTTGCAAAGAATGGGAATCGGTCTTTTTATTTCAATTATGTGCATGTCAATAGCTGCTATTGTAGAGATAACACGTCTAAAGCTTGCAAAAGAGCACCTATCTCTTAATATATTTTGGCAAGTCCCTCAGTACGTCTTAATGGGTGCAGGGGAGGTTTTCATGTTCGTCGGACAACTTGAGTTTTTCTACGACCAATCTCCAGATGCTATGCGGAGTTTATGTAGTGCATTGTCACTTCTAACTACTGCATTGGGGAATTACTTGAACTCTCTCATTCTTTCTTTAGTAACTTACTTCACAACACAAGGTCAAAATCCTGGATGGATACCGAATAACTTGAACGAAGGTCATGTCGATTACTTTTTCTGGCTTTTAGCTGGGCTTAGCATCTTAAATATGTTTGTGTTCGTAGTAGCTGCTAAAAGGTACAAGCAAAAAAAGAGCTTCGTAAGATTTTAAAGACATTTTATTAGGAGTGGAAGAATGCTTTTATATTTCCTTCTACCATTGTATGGATTGAATTATATGTGAATAAAGTAAAAAATAGCATCTTACCAAAAAAGTAGCTGCACATTTATGTACCCTTCTTTCACTTATTGGGAAACTGTTTATTCCTGATTTCAAAAAGTCCTACCTCTTCTCATGAATAGATATAAATTGATATAATCCAATGAATAGTCTTTGTAATGTATGAATAAATTCATCATCATATCCAATGAATATTCACGAATATATCTATTTGGATGAATATCCAATCTATCCAAAAAACAAACATTCACATACAATGTTTCTTTAATTTTCAATTTTATTCACTATCTAAACTCTCATATACAATGTTCTTGTAGTGTCACTATAACAAATTTTACATCGGAGGTTTTTTATGCGATTAGGAGAGGCTTTTAACCTCCACAATATAACTAGCGGATGTTTCAAAAACTCTACAGTTATGACCGCTAGAAATGCTTTACGAAGATTTAGAAAACCTCTAGTACTGATAAATTTGTATTAGTAGAGGTTTTTAACCACCACTATCTGAGGAAGTTTTTAACCTCCATGAGGAGGTTTTTGCAGCATATAAGACTATTACTAGAGTTAGTTGAAAACTGGTTCTCAAACATCAACACAGATCATATAAAGAAGGCTTTTGACCTTGACATCGCAATGAATTATATGATTTACATGTAAGTAATTGAGTGCTATCAATAGTTGGAACAAGCCACTTACAAAGTTTCTGTACGTAAAAATTGTAAGATATTAATTATTTGATGATTATCCATCAGCTCAAGTAAAAGGAATTTCATAAAGAGTGACCAACTTCTTCAGGAAAATGAACACCGTTAGCCTTTTTTATAGCTTCAGCCCTGTACAACATAGACAAGCTATTAAAAGATTTACATGATGGACAAGTAAAATATACTAACATCTTAAAAAGTGCTCTAACTTTTCTCAAATATTTGATTTCAGTGTGAATCATGACTTACATATCTCCTCTTTCACAATAGCCGATGATGATGCACACAAAACAACCCTGGAAGTAAATATTAAGATATCTTTGAGGATTTTGAACAAATAAGCATAAAAGCTCTATCAAAGTATTTTGAGTATTATGAACAGAAAAGTAGAGAACAAAGATAAAATTTTGAAGTGTCTAGAATAAATCTCTTTTGAGTAAGTCAAGCAAATAAATATAAAATAGAATGTTTTGATTGAAAATAAGGTTAACCCTTTCTACCAAAGAGTCTTTGTACTCCACAATAAATGGATTACGAACTTCAGATATAAGCTCCATCTGCAAAAACAAAGACATAAACCTGCGAGTAGAAATAAATTTATTTTAAATATTACATGGATCAAAGTATTTCATAATATTCTATCATAAATTATTCACGATCTACTTTATCAATGAGGATAAATGAATACATGGAATAAAGTATCAGCCTCTACAGTATATACAATAATAGAAAAAATTTGGGTCTTATGACAATATTCACTAGGTTAGCTTGCCTGCATTTAGATTATTTAAAGGAAAGGTTGTTAAAGGAAAGGTTGTTAGTTATTTTCATGAGTTCATGGGTTCAAATCATAAAAACAAAGCATCCATGTATGAGATAAGACTGTGTACATCTATCTTCCCCCGATCTCACTAAGTATAGGAGCCTCGTGCACTAGGTCGACCTTTTAGTTAAATTCCTCTCTGAAAAATGTGGCTAACTTTATGTAAAGCTTCAAAGGAAAGAATCTCATTTTAGTCCTTGAGAGTGTTAAACCTAATGGAATTAATCCTTTTCGAGAATGAATTTGACAAATAAAAAGGACCAATTTCAGCAATAAATTATGGTTTTCAACCGAGATTGCGAATAATTACCTTTACCACAATTACAAGAAAATGCCACTAATGTGGCCACTACCACAACTACAGTAGCAAACAACAAATACAAACCATACATTAACACAGAATAAGATTATGAAGTATAAAAAAAAAAAAAATTAAAGATGCAATATCATTTTTGTCATTTTTATTTTTGATGAGATAATATTTTAATCCTTAAAAATAACATTAAAAAAATATTTCTTTCCATTCTTTTTCTATTAACACAAGGCCGTGTATTTTAGATTTCATAATATTCAACTAAATTCCTGATTCATAATTTGGAATTACAATAACGAATATGGCTTAGCAATGAGTATAAATAAATAAACAAATGAAATCTATCAACCAATATATCTACGGTAGATATAATAAACAATAACAGAAAATTTTGATAATCCGCACGAACCACATTATAATATTCTATTATAAAATAAAATGTTAACAAATCATATGTTTTTAATTATATTTAACTCTTATTCTTTCTTAATTATTTTGTGTTTGGTGTTTCATGGAATTTAAATTATTTAAAATCAAATAAGAAATTGGAAATAAACTTCAAGGAATAAAACAAAACGTCATCGTGAGGCTTAAACAAATTAAGTAAATAATCAGAGTCAATACGGATCAGGATCCTCCGTTCCAAGATTTTCTTGTCCTCATGTCCCTAACCAATCAAACTTCATAAAATAATATTAAAATATTAATTTCTGATTTTGTTATTTATATTTTTACTTGAATTGAATTTTATGATTGGCTTGGTACACCAAATGGAACATGAATGGGGACATGTGATTCTCAATACTGTTATAAACATAAACTTCAGTAGCTATTATTATCAGAGTCAATACACTTCATTTGTTCATAATTGCATACTTTTAAATTAATTTGACATAGTAATTGTTGTTTGTTATTGTTATTGTTCAAATATGTACACAATTGAATTTCAAAAAAGAGGGCTACCAAATGCACACTTGCTTATATTTTTGCATCCGTCTTATAAATACTCAACTGCTGATGGCATTGACAGAATTATTTGTGCAGAAATTCCAAATCAATCTAATAATCCTAAATTGCATAACTTGGTCAAATCACATATGATTCATGGTCCATGTGGTTCTTCTAATAGGTCTTCTCCGTGTATGAAAGATGGTAAATGCTCTTGATATTTCCCAAAGAAATTCTCCCAAACTACAATTGTTGACGAAGATGGATATCTACTTTATAGAAGAAGAGATAATGGAAACTTTGTTGAGAAAAATGGTATTTCTCTTGACAATCTTTATGTTGTGCCTTACAATCCAAAATTATTAACGAAATATCAATCGCACATTAATATGGAGTGGTGTAACCAAAGTATTTCAATTAAATACTTATTCAAGTATATCAACAAATGGTATGATAGAATCATTGTTGTTATTGAATCAACATAAAATGATGGGTCTCTAAATGAAGGAAACATTGATGAAGTAAAACAATATCTTGATTGTAGATATATTTCACCCTCGGAAGCATGTTGGAGAATTTTTGGATTTCCAATTCATGGAAGACAACCAGCAGTTGAAAGATTGTATTTTCACCTTCCAGGAGAACATCTTGTGTACTTTAATGATAATGACGAGATTGACAACATACTTTCAAGACCTACAGTCTCAGAATCCATGTTTACATCTTGGATGAAATCTAATAAACAATATCCAGAAGGTCGAAATTTATGTTATGGTCAGTATGTCTCAAAATTTGTTTATATAAAAAAGAGTAGGACTTGGAAACCAAGAAAATCAGGATATACAATTGGTAGATTAATATGGGTTTCTCCATGTACTCGTGAGCTCTATTATCTTAGGCTAATGTTAACCGTGGTCAAGGGTGCAACATGCTATGAAGATATTAGAACTGTTTCAGACATTCAATATTCTACATTTAGAGATACATATTTGCAATGGGCTTACTTCAAGATGATAGGGAATACATTGAAGCGTTGAAAGAAGCCTATGATTGGGGTTCTGGATTCTACCTAAGGAAATTATTTGTTATAATGCTTTTATCAACCTCTATGAATAAACAAGATCATGTATGAGAAGAAACTTGGAAATCATTATGTGACGAAATACTTTACAATCAAAGAAACATAGCTAATAATCAAGGTACTCAATTATTACATTTAAAATTTTAAATTCATATTTATTATTTGTAAATATATTTAATTATATAGAACTTTTTATACAGTTTATAGGGTTGGTGCTTAGTGATGAGAAATTGCAAAATCTAACTTTGTTGGAAATTGAGAAACTACTTCAACGAAATCGAAGAAGTTTGAGAGACTATCCTCCAATGCCATACCCAAAGGGATATATCACAAGTTATTTGGGCAACAGACTGATATATGATGAACTTAATATTGATGCAACTGAATTAAAGGACAATTTCAATCTTCTTTTTCAATCTCTTACAGGTATATCTATGTATTAAGCTATTACTTTTGATGAATTTTTGTAGTGTTAAACTTTTTGTTTACATATTAATATATTATATTTCAGACGAGCAATGTAAAATATTCAAAACTATCATGGAAGCTGTAAATCAAGAACAAAGACGCATGTTTTTCTTATATGGTTATGGAGGAACTGGTAAAACTCATATGTGGAGAACTTTAACATATGCATTGAGATCTCAAAAACAAAATTGTTCTACCAGTTGCTTCAAGTGGTATAGCTTCGTTATTGCTACCAGGAGATAGAACAACACACTATAAATTCAAAATTCCAGTACTAAGTCTTGAGAACTCTATTTGTAACATTCACAAAGGTTCAGAACTTGCTGGGTTACTAAAACAAACAAAGTTAATTATATGGGATGAAGCTCCCATGTCACATAAGTTTTGCTTTGAGGCACTTGATAAAAGTCTAGGACATATAATGGGTACAACAACAAATGACTCAATTATATTTGGAGGAAATGTTGTAGTTTTTGTGATGATTTTAGACAAATCTTACCTGTTATTCCAAGAGGGTGTCATTCAGATATTGTGCATACAACAATTAATTCATCATATCTTTGGCACCATTGTACAATTTTGAATCTTACTAAGAATATGCGTTTGCAAAATGATGACAATGCAACAAAAATAAGGGAATTCTCAGAATGGATATTAAAGGTTGGGGATGGAAAATTATCAGAGCCTAATGATGGTTGCGTTGAAGTTGATATTCCAGATGAACTTTTGATTCTTCATTTTGATAACTCAATTGAAGCAATAATATCTAGCACTTATCCAGACTTACATCTTCACTACAATGATGAACAATTTCTTCAATGTAGAGCAATACTAGCATCAACAATTGATATTGTAGACCAAATCAATGAATATGTGTCAAGCATAATTCCAGGTAAATTTTCTTTATTTCTCTGAAAATTTTCCATGATTCTCTGTAATATATTTATAGATTTATACTAATAAATGTTCTAATGTTTAACTATAGGGAGGAAGGAATACATAAGTTCAGATTCAGTTAATATGTCTGATGTTAGTGATATTGAAGCAATCAACATATTAACTCTAGAATTTCTAAACACACTTTCAACATCTGGTATCCCTAATCATAAAATCAAGTTGAAGGTTGAAACTCCAATTATGTTATTGAGGAATTTAGACCAGTCTGAATGATTATGCAATGGTACAAGATTAGTACTGAATAAAATGACAAACCATGTACTTGAAGCAACGATCATGTCAAGTAAGAATGTTGGACATTTCATATATATTCCTAGGATGTTAATGTCTCTCTCCCAAACTCAATGGCTTTTCAAGCTTATCATAAGACAATTTCCTTATCATAAGACAATTTCCCCAACAACTGTTATGAATAAAAAATGTACAGAAAATTGCTTTGTTATCAGGTATTCATCAAAGTATCTTTAATTATGTGATTATTCAATGACTATTATGAATAAAAAAATGTACATAAATTTTATTTGATATCAGATATTCATCAAATTATGTTTAATTATCAGGTCCATTAAATTATATATTAATATTGTCGGAAGTAATTTTTAATATTCACAATTATCGTGTTATTTTTTAATAAAATTCATGCAATACGCATTACTACCCATGCGAATGCACAAATAACCTACTAGTTTTCTATTAACACAAAGCCCTGTATTTTAGATTTCATAATATTCAACTAAATTCCTGATTCATAATTTGGAATTACAATATCGAATCTGGCTTAGCAATGAATATAAATAAATAAACAAATAAAATCTATCAACCAATATATCTACAGTTCATATAATAAATCATAGCAGAAAATTTTGATAATCCCACCAAATCCACACGAACCACATTATAATATTCTATTATAAAATAAAATGTTAACAAATCATATGTTTTTAATTATATTTAACTCTAATTCTTTCTTAATTATTTTGTGTATGGTGTTTCATGGAATTTAAATTATTTAAAATCAAATAAGAAATTGAAAATAAACTTCAACGAATAAAACGTCATCGTGAGGCTTGAACAAATTAAGTAAATGATCAGAGTCAATACTTCTTGGAATGTTACAAACGTAAACTTCGGTAGCTATTGGCTTCTTCCATTCTTCTTTTTCCTTTTTCTTCGTTAGAAACTTCGTCGTTTACGCGTTCTGTTACCAATGGTGCAAATGTTGTGTGCGAACCCTAGCCTTATAACTTAAGATAATGGGAAGTGATGAAAATGAAACGCATCATTTTGAAATAGAGTCGCTGTCATTTTTTAAGCTAAAATTTGGTCTCTGTACTTCTTTTGGGCTTGACGGTATGGACGTGACTAGGGATGACAACGGTCACGGGCGGACACAGATAGTACATTATTCGCAGGTATCCGTGCGGGTAGTGGGTATCCACGCATACCCAATATGTTTCCAATTTTAATTATAATTTTTAATATATTTTACACTAATTAATATATAAAAATAATTATTATTTAAATAATATAATATGTATATAATAATTTTATGATTATAATCTTATTACTAAATTTTATTATGAAATAATAATATATAAATATAATGTTATATTAATAATAACTAAATATAAAATATTTAATTAAAATATATATGTACCGCGGGGCGAGTATCATTATAATCATTTTCACACATGAGCTATTTTTACGGGTATCCATTACGAGTAATGAGAAATATACCCAGACGTGAGAGAGAATTTTTCTCTAGTGAGAAATTAATAGATATGGAGTTTTTTTCAAATTGATAGGGGAGGTTGAATTAAATAAAAACTTCCGTTATATTTAGTTAATCGTCTCACCCGTTTCAATTCATTTATTTGAGGAGGTTAAGTAACCTCCACATAAAAGTCTTCACAATATGCAAAATTTGGTGTAGTTCTTCCACTCAAATTGTTTTTTTTATTAAATTGAGGTCAATTATAGAATATGCAGATGTAGTTAATATTAAAAGTTTCTTCTTAAATACATAACATATATAAAAATATGTTTAATAATTTGTACGTAGAACCTTATATGTTATACTTCTAGAACTTTGCAATTATTTGTAAAGTTTAAAAAAACATTTTTTTTTCTTAAAAAGTGTTTCTTAAGAAACAATATTTTTAAAAAAAAAATTCACTTTAAAAAATACGTTATTGAAATAGTTCCTTTAAAAATGATTTTGTTCAAAAATGTTTTTATTATTAATTAAAAAATAAATGTATTTGATATCAATCCATCAAATCCATTAAAATGGATTCATGAATGCATTGGAATCTATCCAATAAGTTTGAACATTAAAATAGATTCTAACATTCCCACACAAAACTAAGAATCTGAATTTCTTTTTCATTAGATTCCATAGAATTTATCATTCATTCATATTATTAGATTTCATAAATTTTCTCTTCCATAAAATTTCTCTTCCATTCATAAAAGAAAGGAAATTCCTATCATTTGTAGACAAATAGAAAATGGTAAAATTTCCACTGTTAATGAAAAGTCAAATTAAGCAGAAAATAACACCATGCTCTTATCTTCATTGTTACCATCATCACATCTAAAATCGACCAAGAGCACAAATCAGTCCAATTGAGTCAAAAATCAGTTTACCAAACAATAAGGTTTAAGATTTGACTACTAGTCGTTTAGGTACAAAAGTCTGGCCATAAAGTCGAAGATTCAATGACTACCTAACCAAAATGCATATTAACCACCATAATTCATGGAAGGCTTGGAATCCTAAAACAAGATGCACAAAAAGGAACATGACTCCTACTAGGAAATTGGACATTGAGAAGTTTGATGGCAATATTAGATTTTCTATTTGGCAAGTCCAAATAAGGGTCGTTCTTATCTAGAGGGATTAAAGAAAGCTTCAGATGGAAAGTCAAAGAAACCAGCTTCCATGATCGATGATCAGTGGGATAAGTTGGATGAGAAAGCACTTTCATTAATCATACTTTGCTTGTCCAATGAGTTTCTTCGTGAAGTTGCCAATGAGAAACCATTGTGGCTTTGTGGCTAAAGTTAGAAATTTTATACATGACCAATAGCCTTACAAACAAACTTCACCTCAAAGAACGGTTATATACCATAAAATGGTTGAAGGTACTCCTATTCAAACTCATATTGATGAGTTTAACTCTATTATTTTGGATCTGTAAAATATTAATATTAATAGTGAAGATGAAGATAAAGTTGTTTTGGTGGTTATCTCTTTATCTTTTACCTATAAACAATTAAAATAAATTATGTTGTAAGAAAACAATGATACCTTATCCTATGAATATGTTAAATTAGATTTATTGTATTAGCCAAAGTATGATTGAAAGCTAACCGAGTGGGTAGTTTATATGTCTTGCAAGGCTATGTTGTGACAGGTTCAATAACATTATCTTCTATGCATGATAAAGATGTCACCAAATTATGGCACATGCGCTTGGACCATATGAGTGAAAAAGGAACGCATCTTGTGAACAAGCAAGGTCATCTTGGTAAACATGACATTGGTAATTTGGATTTTTTGTAAACAATGTGTTTTTGGGAAACAGAAAAAAGATAGTTTCTTCAATGCAACTCACCGTACGAAAACTACTCTTTGATTATATTTATTCTGACCTTTGACACATGACTATCATTGATGATTTTTCTCACAAGGTTTGGGTTTATTTTCTGTGACATAAAAATGAGACTTTTCTCACTTTTAAGAAGTGAAAAACTCTTGTTGAAACTGAGACAGAGAAGAAAGTGAAGAAGCTCATAACATATAACGGATTAGAGTTATTTAATAATGACTTCAATGAGTTTTGCACAAGAAGTAAATGATGGTGTTAAACCTGCCAGCTTTGCATAAGCTGTTTCTTGTGCTGATTCTTCACATGGTTGGTGGCTATGAATGAAGAAATTGAAAGTCTTCATAGGGATGGTACTCGGGCTTTTTACAGAGTTTCCCATAAGCAAACGACCATTGAAATTTAAATGGGTCTATAAGAATAAAGTCATCATTCATGAGGTTGAAGATCCAAGATGCAAAACACGACTAGTTATTAAAGGTTTTAATCAAAAGAAAGGTATTGACTATAACACCCTAGGTTTCTTTTTCCTAAAATTTTGTGACAGTAGGAAAATCTGGGATATACTCCAGGATTCTCGCTTGAGCGAGAGGAACCTCGCCCAAGCAAGGGTGTCAATATTTCTCTCAGGATTTCTCTAGGACTCTCGCCTGAGCGAGAATTGGCTCGCATGGGCGAGAGGGGAGCTGTGGAGGCTGAGAGATTCTCGACTGGGCGATAATTTGCTCGCTTGAGCGAGAGAATTGTTGTAGAGGCTGTAGGATCCTCGCTTGAGCGATAATCCATTGCTTGAGCGAGAGCATCAGAGATTGAAACTTTAAAATGCGGGGATTTCTCGCATGGGCGACGTGTTCTCGCTTGGGAAAGAATCTAAAAGCCTGAACCCTAAAAGAGGGCCCCAAACACGAAAAGAGGGTAGGTTTATGGGAGAAAAGAGAAGAGGATGCGATTTTATTGTCAAGAGCTCGTGTAGAGGCTAAGAGAAGCTAGAGAAGAGGTAAACCTCTTTATTTTAACACTCATTCTCTTGTTGAAACTCATTTTGAGCATTTGGGTCTCTTCTCTTGTTGTAGAAAATCAATATAACTTTCTACTTTGAGTTATAACTTGTTGTGATCTAGTTTTTCCTTTGAAAAACTCGAGGTTTAGAGTTTGTATTCGAAAATTGGGATGATTGGTGGTTGATTCATGAAAACCCCAAAACCTAAAAATGAAAGCGATGTTGAAATGGAGAAATGTTAGGTTAGAAATGTGGTTTATGATTTCTAATGTTAAATAGAAGTGAATATGTATGTTTTACATGCTTGAAATTCCTAATGGATATGATTTTGGAAAATATCGAAATATGAACTATTTTATGGATAAATGTGTGGTATTAAGTTGTTTATGTGATAATATGAATATGTTATTGATTATGGTTATTGTGTGTGGTGTGAATGAGGAAAGACCCTAAGGTTGGAGGAAGCGGAGGAGGAACTAACAAGTTGCCTTACACTACCACCAACACACACCAAGATAAGGGATAAGCATTGTGAATGTTCGAGGTAAATGTATAATACGATACGTTGTGTGAAGGAAATAGATGAACTTATGTATGACTTTCCCAACGTGGTATTGGCCTTTACGGCAATGTATGACTTCCCCTATGTGGTATTGGCCTTATAGCGTTGTATGACTTGCCCAACGTGGTATTGGCCTATATGGCAATGTATGAGTTGTCTGATGTGGTATTGGCCTTTATGGCGATGTCTGACTCGCCCGATGTGGTATAGGATTTACTAATATATATATAAGATGATTATGCAAGTGTGGGATAATTTTCAAATGATTTAATTGTTTCTTTATATTGAACTTGGATTTATTTATGTTTGAATAATTATTGTATATCGAATTATAAACACTGATTTTCATGATTTCTATGTCTTATTCCCTTGTGTTTCTTGTTGGTTGTATTTGTGATAATCGGTGTACAGGTAAAGCAAAGGACTAGTAGAACCAAGCGGTATTGTAGCGTAGCTTTCTTATTTTGATGTATTAAGGATATTAACGTGTTGTTTTGTATTATGCATGTGTTTGTAATCTATTACTTGAACTATTTGATATGTAACCCTGTTTCTCGGGAATTGATGTACGATTGACAAGTATGTGGGGACGGAGTCCCCTTTTGAAATTAAAAATGTAAAGTTCATGGGTTATGAACCCAAAAATACTTTGGTAGATTAATTTATCATTATTGAATTTGAATCGTAATTATATTGAGGATGTAATTCATGGAAATAGATAGTGGGAAAATAGTTACTAGGATTTGTATGTTTACTAATAAACGAACGAAAAAATTTTAGGGTATAATTTGAGTCTTTACATTGACTTTAATGAGAACTTCTCACATGATATTCGCCATACTTCTGTTCTTGTTTTTCTTGCTTTTTTTGATTTGGTAGAAATTTATATACATCATGTCTGTCGATTGAATAAATATTTATATGGTGATAGCAATCTCCTTGTGGGGTTATTTTGTTTGGATGATCCTCTTGTTTGATATGTCACTTTTTGGATTTTTATTTTTGGAAATTGTGTGATTGTGTGTTTTTGAGTTGGAACTCGGTTTAAGGATGATTTATGGTGTTTGTAATTCGGTTTGTGGTGTATGGATGTCAATAAATGGGGTTGGAATGTATGAGTAATTTAGGAGATGACTTCGGTGTATGGATGGGTTATGGTGTGGAATTCGGATAAATGGATGTATTATAGGCTGGAATTTGTGTTTGGGTGAATATGAGATAGAGTTTTGTGTATGAATGTTTATGATGAATGAGTGTATGGTTTAGTGTTTGTTTGATAGAAGAAGATGGAATAAGATTTGAAGTGGGAATGGTGCCACAAGAACGTGCCTTGGTTCAACCAAGAAGCTAGGAGAAAAGCTCTCAACTAACCAACAAATGTTTTGATTCAAATTCAACTTGTTTATTCATGAAAACCAAATGACTTACAAATAGTGAGGGCTGGCCAAGAAGGCTCCCATGAATGGTTCATGCATGCTTTGTATGAGCTACCCTAGGTTGGCTTGGCCAACAATAGAAATTGATCGTGTACTTGGTCTTGATTCATTCTATTCCATGTAAGGCAACATTAATTACAAATCATTCTCATTAGGTTAGAAATCTATCTCATGCCCCTGTTATGGAAAGAACCCACACCACCACTTATGGTTTAATTGTGGAATTCAAAGTTGCTCTCTTAAAAAGGCAACACCACTCAACTTGTGCTTCATATGTCAAGTTTCTACACGATTCTTCTTGTGGGAGTTATGCTGAATGAGTCATGTTGTATCAAAAAGGTAATACCATCCAATGTGCTCCTTATATGGAAATGATTATCACGACTTGCTCTCTTCATGAAAAGGAGTAACTCCTTACTTTTGGCATGTGTTGCAAACCAAACGACTCACTCTCAAGTTGGAAGGTATTTATACCATGTGTTTGAATTAGAAATGTGCACATTAATCCCTCATAGATGTTTCCTTAAATGCATACCACACAGATCACTCCTAAATTAGAAGGTCCTCATACCATGTGTTTGAATTTTAAGTGTGCACATTAATCCCTTATTGATGCTCCAACACGGCTGGTTGTATAATTGGAAAGAATTCCTCCTTTCTTGGACTCCCAACTTGAATGTGTGATCCTCTCATTGATTTCCTTGAGTTGCACACGATTGCTTGACTCCTAATTGGCATGCCTTACTCATTGTGTGGGCCAAGAACATGCAACTTCATTAAGTGTCCCTACAATAAAAAGAGAAATACTTTGTCATGAGTTTTATTTTTATAAAAGAAAACAACTCAAACTATCTAACGTTATTAATTCCTAAACTACACGTGGGTGTGTGATCCCACTTATTGAATGTAACTTCCTAAACATCAATTTCCCCTTCTAGGTTGAGGCCTTCATGAGATCTTGCATCATTGCTAAGGCAATATATGGGCCTTGCTTCTTCATCTAACCTTGTTGACTCTTTGATGTGTTTTACTAGGTGGTTAAGTCTGTTGTGGGCTTTCTTGGCTTTGAACCTAGTCATGGGCCCTCCTAGGCTAGGTATGTAAAGACCCAAATTATTCTTTAGAAATTTTTCGCTTATTTTTAATTCCAATATATATAATCTTAGAACATGCAACCTTTCCATAGTTAGCATACATCTTACTCTTATCCATCCTCTATTCAACTTAGTTACAACTTGGTCGTTCATTCTCGAGTTTCATACATTTACTTCATATAATAGCGGAAAACCATAATGTATATCCATACCATTAATAAATCTTATCCTATGTTAAGGGTATCCTCAAATACAATTAATGTCAATAATCAGTCTAACAATCCACGAATATCGAATCATATAAATTACAGCCACTAAACCTCCTAAGTCATCTAGTCATTGCAATCCGCTAATCATCACTTTACCTGCAATGGAATTATCATAGACAATACACGAAAAATACAAAAAGGGTAAGACATTAAACTCCAAGAAGATCAATATAATATAATTCACATTAAGAATAAGGTTAGATAAATAACTAAACAATTACATACTAAGTAAACCAAAATAAAGTAGTACTTTTACCACCTTCACATTTATAACCTTCCATATCATACCATGATCAATTACCAAGCCCAAGCTTGACTTCAATACATTCAATCCTTTAACAACTTTTATTGAAAACTTACCATAACTCAAATATTAACTACGCTACACCACATAGGGGAGCCAAGATAGCTTCATAGAGCCTGTAATATGTTGCACCACATAGGGAAGCCAAGATATGCTTCATAGAGCCTATAATATGCTACACCACATAGGGGAGCCAATATATGCTACATAGAGCCTATAAATTTGCTACACCGCATAGGGGAGCCAAGATATGTTACATAGAGCCTATAAATTGCTACACCGCATAGGGGAGCCAAGATATGCTACATAAAGCCTATAAATTGCAACACCACATAGGGGAGCCAAGATATGCTACATAGAGCCTATAAATTGCTACACCGCATAGGGGAGCCAAGATATGCTACATAGAGCCTATAAACTACACCACATAGGGGGACCAAGATATGCTACATATAGCCTATAAATTGCTACACCGCATAGGGGAGCCAAGATATGCTACATAGAGCCTATAAATTGCTACACCGCATAGGGGAGCCAATATATGCTACATAGAGCCTATAAATTGCTACACCGCATAGGGGAGCCAATATATGTTTTACAATTTTCCTTTCATATTACTTATGTTATCATCAATAAATATCCAGATAATTCATCATTATTCATTAACATAATATACAAGTATAATGCTTCTCCCTTAACTTGATGTGTGTTGGTATTGGTGTTTGGTAACTTTGCTAGTTTCTCCTTCATCTCCTCCCACTTTAAGGTCTTTCCTCATTCACACCACACAACATCAACAATCAATCATTTATTCACATCATCAAATAAACAACTTCATACAACATGTTAATTCATAAAAAGTAACTCATGTTTCAATGGTTTCAAAACCATTCCCATTAGAAATTCAAAGCATGTAAACCACAAGCATTCACTTCTCACTCAATAATAAAACCTGCAAACCACATTTTTAACCTAACATTTCACCCATATCCACCACTATTTCGTTTTAGGTTTGGGGTTTCTAAACATTAACATCTTATCAACTCTATTTCCGAAGACAAACTCTAAACTACGAGTTTTCAAGAGAAAAGCTAGATAAAAACGAACCACAACTCGAAAGAGAGGGTTATGGGGTATTTCATACCAAGAGAAGAGACCCAAATATACAAAATGAGTTTCAAAAACAAGAGTGAGTGTCAAAATCAAGAGGTTTACCTCTTCTCTAGCTTCTCTTTGCCTCTGCACAAGCTCTTGCCAAGAGAATCACCTCTTCCTCTCTTTTTCCCCGAAAATCTATCCCCATTTCGTGTTTGGGGTTCTATTTTAGGGTTCAGGTTTTTAGATTCTCGCTCAAGCGAAAATCTCTCGCTCAAGCGAGAAGTTCATGACTTTTTGAATTTCAAACACAAATTCTCCATCACTTTTAATAGCTAATAAATGCCAAAAATACCTTATTTTCATACACTTTTTAGGGCACTTATACTAATCAACCATGTTAGTGTAAGAATGAGATTGCAACTAAGAGGGGGGGGTTAGTTAGTTGACTTAAAAGTATGGCCACTTTTTCTGCAAAATTGAGAGTTTAAGTGCAGCGGAAATGTTATGTAGAAAAATAACAACCGGAAATGAAAAAAATAAAGGAGAAGAGAGTAAACATATGTTTTTATACTGGTTCACCTTCTTGTTCACCGAAGGCTACGTTCAGTACTCTTGCAGCACAAGAGATTTCTTCACTAAATATTATGAGTTGTAATTACAATATCTCATTCCGAGATCTCTA
The DNA here is from genome assembly GCA_009771035.1 of Lupinus albus. NCBI lineage: Eukaryota > Viridiplantae > Streptophyta > Magnoliopsida > Fabales > Fabaceae > Lupinus > Lupinus albus. Next base: position 7,771,729 of record CM020011.1, read on the forward strand.
TGTACCTTACACATTAACTAATAATTAATCACCCTTGGAAAACACCTTTCCAAGTAACTCTATCCCCTTTCTATTCACACCCATGTGAAAGAAAGAATTCTTGCAAAATGAAGAATGTACAATAATGACATGATTGCCTTTAGAAGTTTGATATAACAATATAACTTGCAATCCTACAACTCTTGTATACTAAGTAATAATGCTCTTTAGAAGTTTGGAAAACTTAGAAACACTCTTAAGCAACTCAGAAAAATTTACTTTGAAAGTTTGAGTGCAAGTTTCTAAAAGTGTAGAAAAATATTCAGAAAATGTGTAAGAGCTTTTTGAAATTGTATGAAAGTTGTTATGTGAGTTGTTGTGTGAGTTATGTGTTCTAATGCCTTTATATAGGCTTTCCAACCAACCACAACACCTCTAGGGAAGTGTAGGATTCGTTTGGAATAAAACAATTTCGTTTGGGGTGAAAGTCTTTCACTTTGAAATCTAAAAACTGGTGTAACAACTCTTAGTAATCGATTACAGCAAGTGGGTAATCGATTACCCAAACATCCTATCCAACTGTATTTTCAAAATTTACACAATATAATTGATTACAAACTTTGAGTAATCGATTACCCAAATGTTCTATCCAACTGATTTTGAAAAATTGCTTAGTGTAATCGAATACATACTTTGAGTAATCGATTACCCAACTTTACTGAAACTGGTAATCTGTTATTCAAAGACAATAATAAATTACTCTGAGTAGTTGGATGTTGGGTAACTCATTTCTCACACATGTAACTTGTTACTTAAGTACAGTGGCCCGTTACATACTATTTTTGAAAATCGTTTTGTTTATACTTGAAGTGTTTCAATTTTATTTAAAAATATTTTGAGCATTACTACTAAAGTATATTTAAGAGTATAGGATAGAAGTACCTATTTAGACATAAACTAATTTGTCTTGAAGCTTTTTCTTCTTTGTCTTCATAAGTATTCTTCATTTCTTCTTTTTGGTGATGTTGGTGTCTTTATCAAAACTGTGCCAAGGTCAAGAGCAAAGATCTTCTTCACAGTTAGTACCCTACTTAATTTAGTACTTCTAAGTAAGTGTCTATAGTTAATATATATATATATATATATGTGTGTGTGTGTGTGTGTGTGTGTGTGTGTGTGTGTATGCGTGTATTTTTCACACCTCTTGTGACACCCTAAATTTAAAGTCATTAAATTATAGTATCAGCCTGGGGACTCTCGCTTGAGCGAGAAAGTTGTCGCCTGGGCGAGAGTGACTCACCTGGGTGAGTGAAATATTGGGATATACTGAAGGATTCTTGCCTGAGCGAGAATTGTCTCGCTTAAGCAAGAGTTGTCTCGCCTGAGCGAGAGTTTCTTCGTCTGGGTGAGAAGTGGCATTCTGGGCCTGTCGAGGCTGTGAGATTCTCGCTTGAGCGAGAGCGTCAGATCTGAAATTTTAAAAAGGCGGGATTTTCTCGCTTGAGCGAGAACCTGACGATTTCACTTTAAAATAGAAACCCTTAAACACTTTTAGGGTTAGAAATGGAGAGAGAAGAGAGGAGAAGGTGATTTTGAGAGCAAGAAATCGTGGGAATCATCTAGAAGCTTGAGAAGAGGTAAATCTCTTGATTCTAACTCTCTTTCTCCCTTTCAAACTCGTTTTTGGGTGTACGGGATCTCTTCTCAAAATGGGAGAAACCATGGAAACTCTTCCTTTTGAGTTGTGGTTCGTTTTATTTAGTTTCTCTCTTGTAAACTCTTGGTTTAGAGATGGTATTTGATGAATGGAAAGGTTTTGTGGGTTGATTCATGAAAACCCCAAAAGCCCTAAAATGAGTATATGAGCAAAAGGGAAAATGGGTGAAATGTTAGATGTAGAAGATGATTTGTGCTCTAATGTTGATATATGATATGAATATGTATGTTTTAGATGTTTGGAAAATCTTAATGGAAGTAGTTTAGAAACATTGAAAATGTGTGAATCTCTTGTATGGTTAAAGATGAAATATGAGTTATTCATGTGCTATTTTGAATAAATGAATAACATTGTTGTTATATGGTGGGAATGAGGAAAGATCCTAAGGTTGGAGGAGGTAGCGAAGGAAACTTGTAAAGTTACCCAAGAACCGACCCCAATGCTCACCAAGGTAAGGATAAGTCTTTAACTTGCGCATTGTAATGGAAACTGTGTGGATTTTCTGGTTGTGGATAATAATCAAGTTGTGAATCGCTTATTTATTATAAACATATATGGGTTTGTTTTTAATAATTATTTCGGGGATTTACTGTTTATGAATTGATGGGTATCAATGAAAAGAAAAATTTGTTTTTAGTCAACCAAGATTGGTTAGCGACTTTGGCTCAAGTGATGTAGCAAACTTTAGCTCAAGTGATGTAGCAAACTTTGGCTCAAGTGATGTAGCAATGTATGAGTTACCTTGTGGTAACGGCTATCCGTAGAAATGTATGAGTTGCCTTTTGGTAACGCCTATCCGTAGCAATGTATGAGTTACCTTGTGGTAACGGCTATTCGTAGCAATGTATGAGTTACCTTTTAGTAATGGCTATTCGTAGCAATGTATGAGTTACCTTTGGTAATGGCTATTCGTAGTAATGTATGAGTTACCTTGTGGTAACGGCTATTCGTAGCAATGTTTGAGTTATCTTGTGGTAACAACTATTCGTAGCAATGTATGACTTGCCCTTATGGTATTGGCTATTCGTAGCAACGTCTGATTTGTTCCAGGTGGTAGGATAAATGGTTTGAGATTAACATAAATGGGATAGTTGAATATGAAAAGAAAGGATGAAATTATGTATGGATATGGATGAGTTCGAGTAACATGCAAAATGATAAAGATAACAAGGTGGAATATATATAACAAAGTAATATTTATATGTCATGATTAAACTGTTTATCTAACCTTATTGAAATGTGGATTAACACATGATTATGTGGAGTTCAAAACTTACTCCTTTGTGTGTTTTGGGTATTTGTTATTGATAATCTCATTGCAGGTAAACCGTGAATTAAGGATGCTTGGTTTGGAGCCTTAGGAGCTTTGGACTCTGAATTCATTTATTTACGATTTTGTACTCTTAACTGACTACTTGCGGATTCGAAATGATTGTAACTATGGTCATTATAATTTGGATACTTGCAACCGTACGTGCTGCTATTTTTGGGAACAATACTTTTGGGGCTCTTAGTACCCATGGGGATACTGTTAATATGAATTATGTTTTTCTGCATAGTGAATGTATGTACGGATAATGCATGATAAATGGTAAGAAATTAATCAAGGTAACTAATGTAACGTACCTTATGTTAGTAATCACAAGATATAAGGAAAATGACTGTCTGCATGAGTTAAAATAAGAAACAATTTCCAGGGTAGAATTTGGGTCCTTACAACTCTCTTCAAAAGCTTTTGTGAACTTTAGGAGAAAAGATAACTCAAAAAGAAGTGAAATGCAAGACAAAGAAATTAGGCCAATCAAGCCAAAACACATCGCACATGTGTGCTTAGCCTAGACATGGAAAGTTGTGTGTCTGGACTTAAGCAAGACTCAACAACTTGGTCTTGGTTGGAAGACATGAAAATCAAAGGGAAGTTGCTCAAGGACAAGCTAGGCGTGACAAGTCACTAGCCAGACTTTAGGTGGAAAGCAAGTCAGTGCATGTGACACCCTCAATTTTTAGTCTTTAAAATTATAGTATCAGTCCTGAGATTCTCGCTTGAGCGAGAGACTTGTCTCCTGGGCGAGAGAGGCTCACCTGGGAGGGTGAAATCCTGGGCTATACTGAAGGATTCTCGCCTGAGCGAGAATTGTCTCGCTTGAGCGAGAGTGGTCTCGCCTAAGAGAGAGTTGGAACTTGTCGAGGTTGTGGAACCTGTCGAGGCTGTGAGATTCTCGCTTGAGCGAGAATCCTTTGCTTGAGAGAGAGGGTCAAATTTGATTTTTAAAAATAGGCGGGATTTCCTCGCTTGAGCGAGAATGAGCTCGCTTAAGCGAGAACCCGACGAGTTTGCATTAAATGAGAAACCCTAAACATATTTTAGAATTAGAAATTGAAGAGAAGTGAGAGAAGAGAGCTTTTCCAAGGGCAAGGAGCTTTGGTACTCATGTAGAAGCTTGGGAAGAGGTAAAACTCTTGATTCTAACTCTCTTCTTCCCTTTGAAACTTATTTTGGGTATGTTGGATCTCTTCTCAAAATATGAGAAACCATGGAAACTCGCCCTTTTGAGTTATAGTTCATTTTATGTTGTTTTTCTCTTGTAAACTCTTGATTTAGAGTTGGTATTGCAAGAATGGAAAGAGTTTGTGGGTTGATTCATGAAAACCCCAAAACCCTAAAAGTGAAAATGTGGTTAATGAGGAAAATGGGTAAAATGCTAGAGGTAGAAGATGAGTCTGCACTCTAAGGTTGAAATATGAGATGAATATGTATGTTTTAGATGTTTGTAACCTTATAATGAAAGTAGTTTAGAAACATTGAAAATATGTTAAATATATTGTATGGTTAAATAATGCAATATGAGTTGTTTATGTGATATTTGGAATAAATGACTAACATTGTGTTATATGGTGGGAATGAGGAAAGATCCTAAAGTTGGAGGCGGTGTCGCTGGAACTTGCGAAGTTGCCAAAAACCAAACCCGACACTCACCAAGGTAAGGAGAAGTCTTCAAATAGCATATTGAAATGGAAAATGTGTGGATTTTCTGGTTGTGGATAATGATAAAGTTTTGAATCGCTTAATTATTGTAAACATATATGGATATGTTTGTAATAAAGAATGCGTGGATTTACTTTTTATGAATTGATGGTGTATCAATGAAAAGAGAATACATTTTTAGCCGATCATGATTGGTTAGCGACTTTGGCTCAAGTTATGTGGCGATACTTTGGCTCAAGTATGTAGCGATACTTTGGCTCAAGTTATGTAGCGATACTTTGGCTCAAGTTATGTAGCGATACTTTGGCTCAAGTTATGTAGCGATACTTTGGCTCAAGTTATGTAGCGATACTTTGGCTCAAGTTATGTAGCGATACTTTGGCTCAAGTTATGTAGCGAAACTTTGGCTCAAGTGATGTAGCAAAAATGAATTTTTAAAATGGTTTACTAACCCCTTTAAAAATGTGGATTATCTTATAATGGTATTTATTGTCTTGATGACTTACTCCTTTGTATGTTGTGTGTATTTGCCATTGATAATTCCATTGCAGGTAAACAGGATAGTTGAGGATGCTTGGTTCGAGGCCTTAGGAGCTTAGAACTTGGATTCCTTATTTTGCTTTTTGTGATGTAAATTGCTACTTGGATGATTGTAATCCTAACTAATTGACTTTCTACATTTTGTAATATTGGATATTCGTAGCTATGGGTATTTTGGAAACCCATAGCTAGTCGTATGCAGTAATTACCGGGAAAAGAAATATATGAATTATGTTTTACTGTCATATAAAGAAGTGTTGTGGTATGGTATGATAACCGAGTTTTAAGTAATGAATACTGAGTAGTTAAGGTATAGTGAAGGATGTAATAATAAATGGATTAAATAAGGAAAAAATTTCAAGGGTAGAATTTGGGTCCTTAGAATATGGTATCAGAGCATAGTTAATTCTGTGGCCTAGGGTATGGCCTTACTTGCTTCTTTGTAACATGTTTATCATTTAACTAGTTGAGATTATGTGGATTGAATATTTAAAACATGTAGCCTTGGTGTAGTAACATGTAAAGTTCTAAGAGACTATGTGATAACCTGAATTATGTGAGTTAGATTTATGTTTTGACTATCTGTAACGACCCGATTTTTACCCTTGAAATTTTTTCATTTATTTTAATCATTTCTTACATGCAGTCGTCACCTTTATTAAAAAACTGTCAAGTATATCTCTTTGAACATACTCTTTACCCTATCATATTATCACACCAATTTATGTTGCGTAAAAACATAATTCATTCAGATAGCATTTATCACATACATCCAGTTATGGGTCTCCCAAAGTTATAAAGCACATAACTACACATATCCGTATTAATCTAAACGGATTTACAGTCATCCCCTAATATTATCAAATTAACTACAACGTCAAGTAACAAATAAGACAATCGAGTAGATAAACCCAAAAGCTTCCTAATTGAGCTTCATCCTCAAAATCCTTCATTTACCTATAATGAGATTATCATAAACAACACACAAAACGAAGGGAGTAAGTCATTAGTTCAAAACTAACATCACATGATAATCCACATTCAAATACAATTAAGCTTTAATAAAATTCGTAAACACACATACGAAATTGTAAACATTCAAATCATCTTCCTTTACTTTCCACTTTACTCATATTCATCCTATAGTATATATATCCCATAATATATATTCTATAATATGCATATTACGTTCTTTCTCAACATCTTCCTTTTTATCGCTCATATTCACCCTATAGAATATATATCCCATACTATATATCCTATAGCATGCATACGACATTCATGTGACATTCACATTTCTCATCATTCATATTCACCCTATAGAATATATATCCCATACTATATATCCTATAGCATGCATACGATATTCATGTGACATTCACATTTCCCATCATTCATATTCACCATATAGAATATATATCCCATACAATATATCCTACAGCATGCATACGACATTCATTACTCCGAGTCATATTTCCATTGGTACTCCCCCAATAATATTGATTTCCTTTGAGTCATATTTCCATTGGTACTCCCCCAATAATATTACTTTCATTTGAGTCATCTTTCCATTGGTACTCCCCCAATAATGTTAATTTTATTGAGTCATCTTTCCATTGGTACTCCCCCAATAATATTACTTATATTTCGTTCATAACAGAAAAGCCACGCATTTTCCAACATAATGCATAAATTACAAACGTATCATTTTAAACCATTACCTCTTTCACATACCTCATTCATATCAGCAAGTATGATTTAGAGACACTTATCCCTTACCTTGGTGAATGTTGTCGATCGGTTCCGAGTAACTTTAAAAGTCTCCTCCTCGATTTCCTCCAACCTTAGGATCTTTCCTCATTTCCACCAATAACAACAATGTCAGTCATTTATTCACAATAACACATAAATAACTCGTATTTCATCATCAAACATACAAGGAATTCACATTTATTCAAGATTTCCAAAACTACTTCAATAAAAGTTTCCAAACATCTAAACATACATGTTCATCTCATATAACAACATCAAAGCACAAACTTATCATCCACATCTAACATTTCATCTCTTTCTCTTTATACTCATATTCTCATTTTGGGGGTTTTTGGGGTTTTCATGAATAACCCACAAAACCTTTCCATTCATCAAATATCAACTCTAAATCAAGAGTTTACAAGAGAAAAACATCATAAAATGAACCATAACTCTAAAGGGTGAGTTTCCATGGTTTCTCATGTTTTGAAAATAGATCCAACATACCCAAAACAAGTTAGAGAGGAAGAAGAAGAGTTAGAAGCAAGAGGTCTACCTCTTCTCAAGCTCTAAGATGAGTCCTAAGGTTCCTTGCTCTTGAAAAGCTCTCTTCTCTCTATTCTCTTCAAAGTTCTAACCCTAAAATGTGTTTGGGGTTTCTATTTTAAAGAGCAGTCATCGGGTTCTCGCTCAAGCGAGCCCATTCTCGCTCAGGCGAGAAAATCCCGCCTATTTTAAAAACTCAGATCTGACCCTCTCGCTCAAGCGAGGGATTCTCGCTCAAGCGAGAATGTCACAGTCCCAACAGGCTTCCTCTCGCTCAAGCGAGGGATTCTCGCTCAGGCGAGAATCTCACAGTGTCAACAGCCCCAGTTTGCCATTTCTCACCCAAGCGAGGCAACTCTCGCTCAGGCGAGAATCTTCCAGTATAGCCCAGGATTTTACCCTCCCAGGTGATCCTTTCTCGCTCAGGCGAGAATCTCTCGCTCAAGCGAGACTTCCAGGACTATACTATAAATTTTAAAGACTAAAATTCGGGGTGTTACACTATCAATGAGCGCAAGTTAAGAAATGGCTGGAAGAGGAAGAGGGAGAGGAACGAGTTAGAATGTCCAAAAATGATTTGTTGGCTTAGATGGTGGCTGCACTACAACAAATGAACGAGAACCTGCATAATCTGATTCAGAACCCCGCACCAAGTCCTAGCTCATAACCGTTAGTTCCGCCAGGGCCGACCGAGTACCGAGGGTTGAATGAGTTCTGCAAGCAGAATCCTAGCCAGTTCCAAGGTGGGTTCGCTCCTGATATGGAGAACGAGTGAATACAAGACTTTGAACGAATATTCTGAGCCATGAGTTGTAATGACGTTCAAAAGGTGACGTATGCTTCTTATATGTTGGTGAAGGAAGCTGAAACTTGGTGGAAATTTACTCGTGACAGATGGAAACGGAGGGGCGAGTGATTACCTGGATTTCCTTCAAGGAGAAATTTCTTCAGAAATATTTTCTTGCTGACCTAAAGAGGAAGAAAGAAATGGAGTTTCCGAGGTTGGAGCAGGGTAATATGTCCATGGGAGAGTATGCGGCCAAGTTTGAGAAATTGGCCCGATTTTCCATACGCTGAATTGGAAGTGGACGGGAGGTCAAAATGTTCTAAGTTTGAATCGGGCCTGAAGCCCAAGTTAAAAAGGATGTTCGGGCATCAAGAAATTGGGGATTTTGCTACACTGGTAAACAAGTGCAAGATGTATGAGGACGACCAATCCTCTGAGGCACTTTGGGCCTCAAAGGAGTTATGGACATGGAAAGGGAAAGAGTAAGGTCTTCCGAGAGGAACGAAACCATACTCCCCACCTATTGGAAATCGGGGAAATAGTTCGCATGGGTCAAGGCCTCACGCGAACACGGGAGGATCACAGTTTCAGTCTCCGTCCTTTTGCAACAAGTGCGACAAGACTCATGTTGGTGACTTACGCCCTGGAACGACACCTAGCTGCTTTCACTGCAAGGAGGTTGGACATATCAGAAGATATTGTCCAAAGTTACAGCAGACTGTGAATGCTGTGAGGGATGAACAACCTCGATCCACTGGCAGAGTGTTCACCATGAGTGGTGCAGAGGCATCAGGTGTAGATGGCCTGATAAAAGGTAATTGCATGGTGGCAGGTATTCCTCTTTTCGTGTTATTTGATTCAGGAGCGACACACTCCTTTGTATCTATTGAATGCGTGGATAGACTGAAATTGCAAACTGAATCGTTGCCTTTCGACTTGGTCGTATCCACCCCAACTAATGTGCTTGTGGTGGTGTCGACGGTTGTGTCTCGATGTCCGGTAGTGGTAAACCGAAGGACATTTACCGTGGATTTAATCTGTTTACCACTATCCCAGTTATATCTAATTCTGGGAATGGACTGGTTGTTGGCAAATCATGTGGTGCTTAATTGTGCTGATAAGACCGTGGTGTTCGGAAGTCCATATGAGATTTCTGATGAGGCTAGTTATATGAAGCCGTTGTCGGCTAAGGAAGCCATGACTTCCTGTAAGGAGGGAGGAGCCATGTTTATGTTGTTGGCATCCCTGGTGGTATTGAGAAACCCAAAGTTGAGGATATTCCGATAGTTCGTGAATTTCCTGAGGTATTTCTTGGTGATATTCCGGAATTGCCTCTAGTGAGAGAAGTTGAATTCTCTCTTGATTTGGTACCTGGAATGGGACCCATCTCTATAGCTCCTTATAGGATGGCACCGTTAGAGTTGGCTGAGTTGAAAAAGCAGGTTGAGGACTTGTTGGCAAATAAGTTTATCCGTCCTAGTGTCTCACCGTGGGGTGCACCTGTTTTGTTGGTTAAGAAGAAAGATGAGAGTATGAGGTTGTGCACGGATTATAGATAGTTGAACGAAGTCACCGTCAAGAACAAGTATCCACTGCCTAGGATTGATGATCTGATGGATCAGTTGAGGGGAGCGGTAATGCTCTCAAAAACTGATCTTCGGTTAGGCTACCACCAACTTCGCGTGAAGTCGGAGGATATTCCTAAAACTGCTTTTAGGACGAGGTATAAACATTTTGAATATTTGGTAATGCCTTTTGGTGTAACGAATGCCCTTGAAATATTTACCGACTACATGAATAAGATTTTTCATCCGTATTTGGATTCATTCGTAGTGGTATTTATTGATGACATTCTGGTTTATTCCAAAAGCCGAGAGGAACATGCAGAGCACCTGAGAATTATTCTAGATCTTCCGAGTAAGAATCAGTTGTATGCTAAATTGTCCAAATGTGATTTCTGGTTGGAATCGGTAAACTTTCTTGGACATGTAATATCCAAGGAAGGGGTAGGAGTAGACCCTTCAAAGGTAGTAGCGGTTATGGAATGGGGAGTGCCCAAGTCAGTTACCGAGATAAGGAGTTTTCTGGGATTGGCCGGTTATTATCGGAAGTACATAGAAGGATTTTCGAAATTGGGACTACCTTTGACTAAGCTTACCAGAAAGGGGGAACCTTATGTGTGGACAATCCGTTGTGAAGAGAGTTTTCAAGAGTTGAAACGAAGATTGACTACGACGCCAGTGTTGGTTCTTCCTTGTACTGATCGTGATTTCAATGTGTATTGTGATGCTTATAAGCAAGGTTTGGGTTGTGTTCTGATGCAAGAGGGGAAAGTTGTTGCCTATGCTTCTCGACAGTTAAGAACGCATGAGAAAAACTATCTTACGCATGATTTAGAATTAGCTGAAGTGGTCTTTGCCTTAAAAATCTGGAGACACCATCTGTATGGCGTAAGGTTTGAGGTGTACAGCGACCACAAGAGTTTGAAATATCTGTTTGATCAAAAGGAACAGAATATGAGACAGAGAAGGTGGATGGAGTTCCTTAAGGACTATGATTTTGGATTGCAGTACCATCCGGGAAAGGCCAATGTGGTGGCCGATGCTTTAAGTCGGAAGTCTTTACATATGTCGGCTTTGATGGTTAGAGAAGGAAAACTGATTGAGGAGTTCAGGGACATGAACTTGGAAGTTCAAATAAGACCTCATAGTATGATGTTAGGAATGCTTAAGGCCATAAATGAACTGTTTGATCAAATCCGGATAATGCAAGTTGAAGATAGTGAGCTAATGGTTAAACGAGATTTGATGATGAGTGGGAAGGAAATCGATTTCGCATCGGACCCTAGTGGAATGTTACGTTACAAAGGGAGAGTGTGTGTGTCTCGTGATATGGAATTGATGTGAACCTCTTTAGGAAGTTCTTGGTATTGATCTATCTTGATTGGTGTTGCACTTTGCCCACGTTTTTATGGGCTATTTTGTGGATGAATTTTGGCAGCGAAATGATATTGTAAGTTAAAAGAAGATGAGTAAGATATGGGGTGGTAGGCGCCACAACGCTTGAGTGTTGATAAGCCGGGTGATGTTCGCCACAAGAACTTGGTTCTTGATAAGAACTTTTAATCTTGGTTCAGCCAAGAATTTTGGAGAAGACAAAGCTCTCACACAAGGAAATACTCCTTAATTTTTAACTCCAACAGAACTTGATCTCAATCAGCAAATTAGAAGTACACTTATAGGCAAACCATGATGGTTCCCACGTGACTCTACCATGATTGAGTTCCCCATTCGGTTGTATTAAATGGGTGGAGGCTTTGCACAAAAATCATCCTCTTCATTTATCAATATGGAGTTTCCCATTTGGATACATTAAGTGAGTGCACGAAACTCACACCCTCATTTACCATGCTTGAGTTCCCAATCTCGTGCAATAAGTACATCCTCTCTCCAGCTTTTAATGATGTTAAATGAAGTTAATGCTATGGTCCCCACGAGTTTAAGGCAACCTTTATTCTGAATTCAAGTAAACAAAAGTAAGTTAGAACTAGTAAAAAACAATTTGGACACATTAAAGATGTCCTAGCCACGCCTTGGACACGGCCTTGGCCCAATTAAGATATTTGGAAATTATTTTCCCCATTTTGGCCAATATGCAAAGTCACATAATGAATGAAGTGAGGATTCCCTTGATTTGAAGTTGGAGCATTCTCTTTGATGCCTTCCATGAGTAGTCCTAGTGCCTCTTGTACCCGTTTGGCCTTTGCCCTTGTCATGGGGCCACCTATGCCCCTTAAATTATCATTATCCAGTTTGGGCTCACTTGGGTTCACATCATCCCCTCCTTCTTGAAAGGATTTTGACCTCGAAATAAGTTCACCATCACCTGCATCAAAAGGAGTTAAATCAGAAACATTGAAGGTGGCACTTATGTTACCATACTCACTTGGAAGTTCAAGTTTGTAGGTATTATCATTTACTTTGTGAAAGTGTGCATGTCAAGAGGAACACTTTGGAAAGCTCTCCTTATATGTCATGGTTTTGATGAGGACAACTTGTGCTAATAAAAGCTTGAAGATCATCAACAAATCAACATGCTTAAGCCTTCCGATTGGTACCTTGCTTAGACTAGATTAGTTTAGGTTGAGTCTAAGGCTTAAGTCACCTAATACATATCTCACTTGCATAAATCTTTTAAATCTTTTTCATCTTGAGATATGTCATTCATAATATGTTCATGCATCATATAAATACATGTACATGTGCATTCTAGGCATAATCTAAGTATTAAACATGTATGAATTTAAGTGCATAACATATTTGAAGTTTTTACACATGAAAGAATGCTGTTAATCGATTACAACAAAGGTTAATCGGTTAATCTAACTGTTTGCACAGTGTAATCGATTACAACAAAGGTTAATCGATTAATCTAACATTTTTGTAAAGCTTAATCGATTAAAGCTGTCGTTAATCGATTAACTGGGCTTTAAAATCAATTCTTTATAAACTGCATTTTTCAGAATTGATCTCATAAGTTGCATGTTAAAATTTTTAGAGAGTTAGAGCATTTTTTCGTGTTAATTGTTGCATCTAGTTGTAAATGCATTTGTGAGCTTAGAAAAGAGAGAATTCTATGCTTTAGGATTGAGTGCTTTTCTTGATACATTTCTCATCTTTTCTTATCACATGTTCTTGCATTTTTACATGATTCTTGATTAGATGTTTACATATTATGCATTCTGTTTTTCACTAATACATTTTCATACTGCATGAGCTTGTATTAGGTGATTAGAGTAAAGCCTTATCTTGTTAGATATAAGTCTTGTTATAGCTTAAGTTTACTCTGTATTGTTTTGTTTGAAAAAGTGTTGTAATTGTGGGAATCTCAAGGTGTCATATCACCAAGAGATTGAGTGTGTCTTCACTGAGTGTTAGACTTAGGGATAAGTAAAGAACAAGGTTCTTGGCTGGGGCTACGCCGAAAGAAAGGTTTTCTTTGTCGGTAGGAAGGGAGTCAAACCATAGAATAGGATTATTTTTTATCTTGTAAGTGTCTAATTGTTGTAATTGGATAGTGTGTATGTAATTAACATTCATTCAATTATAGTGAAGAAAAATCTCCCAAATCAGCCGGGAGGCCTGGATGTAGTTTGCGGTGGACAAGCAAACGAACCAGGATAAAATTCGTGTTGCAGGACTTTTTCTATCCCTTTCTCTCTTTATTGCATTTGATCGATTAATTTGTTTAGTAGATATAATTGATAATCTGTTTCTGTACTATATTGTTTTTACTCTGATAATTCTGTAAGCTGTGCATAATCGCTTCGTTATCAATTAATTGTCGCGCAAGAAATTGTACTTACATCTGCTTACTGTCACGGTTTAATCGATTAAGTGTAGTGTGTTAATCGATTACTTCAGTCTGTTAATCGATTAAGTGGACTGTGTTGAAAGTGTTAATCGATTACCCTGTTTCGTTAATCGATTAATCAAGGTGTGTTTCAGCATTAAGTGTTGTTTTCGAAAAGCGGACATTCTAACCGCTACACCTATTCAACCCCCCCCCCCCCCCCCCCCCCCCCCTTCTAGGTGTATTGTAACCACTGATACCTAACAAGTGGTATCAGAGCTAGTGCGAAGTGCTAGCTCAACCGCGTATTCGTGATCCTTAGGGAAAAAGGAATGGGTTCGTCAAACCCATTTGGTGGTGATGGTTCATCCATTAATCGACCACCTATATTCAGTGGTGAAGGGTATGCCTATTGGAAAGTCCGCATGCAAATTTTTATTGAAGCCATAGACTCGGATATTTGGGAATCCGTAGTCAACGGCCCTTTCGTTCCACAGCATCTTGTGGACAATGAACCTAAAGACAAGCCTAAAAGTCTATGGACCGATGTTGAGCGCAAAAAGGTGCAGCATAACCTACGCGCCAAAAATATCATCACATCAGCCCTATCCTATGATGAGTTCTTTAGAGTATCGCAGTGCCAAAATGCAAAAGAAATGTGGGACACTTTACAAGTGACTCACGAAGGCACTAGCGAAGTCAAGCGCGCTAGATTAAATGCGCTGACCCACGAGTATGAGTTATTTCGCATGTTACCTAGTGAATCAATCTGTGATATGCAAAAGCGATTTACTCATATTGTTAATCATTTAGTTGCTCTAGATAAATCTTTTGCCAGAGGTGAACTAACTAATAAAGTTTTGTGTTGTCTTGACAGGAAATGGCAACCAAAAGTAACTGCAATTGTTGAATCCAAAGACTTGGATTCTATGCCTCTAGCTACACTATTTGGAAAGCTTCAAGAGCACGAAATGGAATTGGGGCGCTTGACTATGCACGAAGATTCAGATCGGAAGAAGAAAAACATCACATTGAAGGCCACGACCTCCAAATCAAAAGAAGAAAAAGATGATGATGAATCTGACTCCGATCTAGATGATGAAACTATGAATCTCCTTGTTCGAAAATTCAGTAAATTCATCAAAAGAAAAGGCGGATTCAAGAAGTTTCAAAAGAAAGAAGCAAAAGAGTCAACCAACAAAGGCAAGAACAACAAAGATCGCTTCACTTGCCATGAATGTGGAAAAGCCGGACATATGAGATTTCAATGTCCCACCTATCTGAAAAAGGTTGATTCAGAGAAGAGCACTCCCAGGGAATTCAAATCCAAGAAAGCTTATATTGTATGGGATGTACCTGAGGAGGAAACAACATCAAGCACTTCTAGTGAGGAGGAGTCAGCGAAGCTGTGTCTGATGGTCAAATCTGACAACGATGGCAACTCAGACTCACGCGAGGATAATAATGAGGTATATTCTGACACCTCATCCACTTCGGATGACTTACCCTCTTATGAAGTTTTATATAATGCTTATGTTGAGTTACATGAGGAGCTAAAGAAATTGGCTAGAATAAACGTTGATAAGAAAAGGGAAATCCTTAGAAATGAGAAGAAATTAAGCCAATTACAAAAAGAATTAGATGAATTAAAATTAGAAAATGAAACTTTAGATCTCATCTATTCTTGTAATACATGTGACTGCTCTGCTAATAATTTATGTCAAAAGCCTGTATGTGAGACTTGCGATATTTTGCAAGAAGACAATCTTAAACTAAAAGAAAAACTCGAACGTCTCACAAACAGTAAACATCAATTAGACACTCTGCTCAGTCAAACAAGAAACGTTGGTGATCGTACTGGTCTAGGTTATACTCGCTCTGCTAATAACAAGAGACCATATAGAAAACCTGTAGTTCATACTAAGAATAAAAATCATAAGCACTCTCCTACATGTTTTTATTGTAATACGTATGGTCATACTTCTTACTCTTGTTACATTAGAAAATATGGTATACCTAGCGGAGTTTATGTATGGATAAAGAAGGGAGATAATTCCCTAATCACTAACAGAAAAGGACCCAACATAATTTGGGTACCTGAGAAAAGCAGGTGATCTGTTTTGCAGGTATGTCTTCGAACACAAGGACAAAAATGGTATTTAGACAGTGGATGTTCGAGACATATGACAGGTGACAGATCAAATTTCCTGGATCTATCACTTAAAGGAAAAGGATACGTCACGTACGGAGACAACAACAAGGGAAAGATACTTGGCACCAGAACAGTTGGTAACTCATCTCATACTCAAATTGAAAATGTTCTGTATGTTGAAGGACTAGAACATAATCTTCTGAGTATAAGCCAACTCTGTGACAAAGGTAATCGTGTATCTTTCGATTCTGAATGTTGCATCATTCGTGACATTTTATCTAATAATGTTAAATTTGTTGGTCATAGTATAAATAATATTTACATGGTTAACTTGGATGATGTCACCACATTATTTTCAAAATGTTTTATTTCTAAAGAAGATGACATCTGGCTCTGGCACAGACGCGTTGCACACATCCATATAAAACATCTAGATAAATTATCATCAAACGAACTAGTTTAGGGGCTACCAAAACTAAATTTTAAAACTAAAGAGATTTGTGACACTTGTCAAAAGTGTAAACAAACCAAAAACTCTTTCAAAAACAAAAATGTGATATCTCTTTCCTACCGAGGCACGCAAACCCCCATCGTGTCCCAGATCACATTCCGTAAATCGAAAGGGGAAGCCTACTCATCCATCAGCTCCTCTCGTAGATCGGTGCGGTTTTACGAAGCGTCTAAGCACAGTTCATTCGCGTTGATCAATCAAGAGCTTTGCCGCCACTCCTTAAGGTTACCTTTAGTATAACTTCTTGCATTCTTTCCCACGCTTCATACCCCCCCATTTCTTCTTAAGGTAAGGTAAAGGGCCAGGCATGGTGGGGTAGGAGCATTCTGCCGGCAATCTTTTTGGCTTGACCTTCAAGACCTTTGGAGTTACTCCATATGGACTTGTTTGGACCATCACAAATCATGAGCTTTGGTGGTAGCTACTATGCTCTAGTTATTGTTGATGATTTCTCTCGTTTTACATGGACATTATTTTTATCTACTAAAAGCGACGCTTTCAACTCTTTTAAAAATCTTGCCAAGCAAATTCAAAATCAACTTAACCTGAAAATAGTATATATACGAAGTGATCACGGGGGAGAGTTTGAGAACTTTCAGTTCGACAAATTCTGTGATAAACATGGCATTATGCATCAGTTCTCTGCTCCTCGCACTCCACAACAAAATGGAGTTGTTGAAAGGAAAAATCGTGTGCTAGAAGAATTAGCGAGAACCATGCTCAATGAAAGTAATACCCCCAAATATTTCAGGGCAGATGCAGTTCATACTGCATGTTATGTTATAAATCGAGTACTGTTAAGGCCTAATTTGAATAAAACTCCTTATGAACTATTAAAAGGCCATAAACCAAACATATCCCATCTTCACGCTTTCGGTTGCAAATGTTTTATATTAAATAATGGAAAGCGGGCTTTAGGAAAATTTGATTCAAAAGCCGATGAGGGAATATTTTTGGGATACTCGATTCATAGCAAAGCGTTCAGAATTTTTAATAAATATTCTATGCAAGTTGAAGAGTCTATCCATGTACAGTTTGATGAATCTTCTCCAAAAGAGAAGAGAAAGGTCGTATCTGATGATGTTGCAGGTGCTTTGGAAGAAGCATACTCAAAGAACATGGATAATGAAGAAGCAACCAATGAAGAATGTCAAAACAAATCTCAAGAGCATTCAGACATGCCAGTTGTGTGGAAAACCAAGAAAGCTCACCCGATCGACAAAGTAATAGGTGACATATCTACGGGAGTGGTAACCCATAGTTCCTTACGAAACTTTTGTAACTTTGTAGCTTTTGTATCTCAAATTGAGACTAAGACCATTGATGAGGCCATTGAGGATGTGCACTGGGGTATAGCTATGCAAGAAGAGCTAAACCAGTTCGAACGTAATAATGTTTGGGACTTGGTCCCTAAACCTAAAGATCATCCTGTGATTGGTACTCGATGGGTCTTCAGAAATAAGCTTGATGAATCAGGCTTGATCATTCGAAATAAAGCACGCTTGGTGGCCAAAGGCTACAACCAGGAGGAAGGTATCGATTATGACGAAACCTATGCCCCTGTAGCCAGATTAGAGGCCATCAGGATGCTACTTTCCTTTGCATCAATTATGAACTTCAAACTATTTCAAATGGACGTAAAAAGCGCCTTCCTGAATGGCTATATTCAAGAAGAAGTTTATGTTAACCAACCGCCTGGTTTTGAAAATTTTAAATATCCGAACCATGTTTATAAACTTAAAAAGGCACTCTATGGTCTCAAACAAGCTCCTAGAGCTTGGTATGATAGACTTAGTACCTTTCTTTTAGAAAAAGGGTTCGAAAGAGGCTTGGTTGACACAACGCTTTTTATCCGTAAATCAGAAAACTCTGTACTACTTGTGCAAATCTATGTAGATGACATAATTTTTGGATCTACTAATGATATTTTGTGTAAAGATTTTTCTGAGATGATGCAGGGGGAGTTCGAAATGTCTATGATGGGAGAACTCACATTCTTTCTAGGACTTCAGATAAAGCAACTAGAAAGTGAGATTTTCATCCATCAGACAAAATATTGCAAAGAGCTGCTCAAGAAATTTGAGATGAACAATTGTAAGGAAGCTTCCACTCCTATGGCATCTGCTTGCTACCTAGATAAGGACGAAAAAGGAAAAGCAATAGAGGTAACAAAGTATCGAGGAATTATTGGGTCTTTACTTTACTTAACTGCAAGTCGACCTGATATCATGTTTAGCGTATGCATGTGTGCGAGATTTCAATCATCACCTAGAGAATCACATCTTAAGCATATAGAAAGTAGACATCATTTTCTGCGTGATCATGTACAAAAAGGTGACTGCGTTCTTGAATTTGTTGAAACTTCTAAACAATTAGCCGATATTTTCACCAAGCCCCTTCCCAGGGATACTTTCTTTGTTCTAAGGAGAGAACTTGGAATTCTTGATGAACAATATCTTGATTAAAATTGTTTAGTTGTTTACATCATCGTCTAGTTTCTCTATGTCTATGTATCTTTAGATTATTGATATATGTTATAATGCAAAAGTATGTCTTTTGATTATTCTTTTTGTGATTCTGAATGTTTCAATAAATTTGTCACAATGCATACAAAAGCCTTAAGAAGTTGAAACCATTTTACTGCCTGAATTTTTTTTTACTATGTGTAATCGATTACACTTGTTGTTAATCGATTACCTGTGCATCAGTTGCTTGAAAATTCGAAATATTACTATGAGTAATCGATTACATCTTTCTGTTAATCGATTACCTGGGCATCAGTTCTTTAAAAAATTCGAAAATTTTACACTGGTTAATCGATTAAACCTGCCCGTTAATCGATTAAAACCAACTTTATAAAGGCAAACAGTAGCTCGGTTTCACACTTTCTTTGGCTTTTTCACTTTCTCGTTTATGCTTTGAGTTTCTAAATCTATAACACAACTAATCCAAGTGCTCCAAAGTAGAAACACCTCTTCCTAACCCTCTTAAACCATCAAGGAATCATACCTCTTCATCCTCATTATATCCCATTTCCAAGGTTCCACCAAGCATAACCTAGGTTAGGTTTGCCTACACCCATATCTGACCATTCACTGCTATTTCGGTTTCTGCCATATAATGGAGCAAAGTCGTCCTAAAAGGGTCAAGGCATCAGCCACTCGTGTACGAAGACGGGAGGTCGGTTCACCTTCTACTCGGGACCGTGGTGACCCCTACTATTCATTCATCTTGCAAGAAACCCGTATGGCGAAATTTCAGGGTCGGAAACCCACCTATATACGGTATGTTGACTTAACTTGGTTAGCGGAACAAAACTTTAGCTTCCCGCATGATATGGAAGCTCAGGGAACTATTCAGTTTATGGAATTAAAGGGACAAGTCTACCCTGCTCTTGTTAGGGAATTCTATGCTAATTTTAGATATAAGGATGGAAAATATTGGTCAATGATTTCTGGCAATTTGTTTGAACTTAACGATGAAATTTTCATGAATGTCGGTGGTTTATCCTCTTCTGGATATAGTATAGGAGATTGTTCTTGGGTGAAGGAAAACTTTGATCCTACTGAAGTCTATAAGTCATTTCTAAGAGGCCCTCATTTATACATTCAGGGTCAACTGACCAAAGCTGGGTCACTATCTGTTGAGAACAGGCTGCTACACTACATTATTGCTTACATCTTAGTACAGAGGACCACAAATCACGCACAGCCTACTGTGAATGATTTACTTTCATGTATGCAGTAAAGAATAATGTAATGATTAACTGGCCTGAGGAGATCTTGAAAATTATGAACAGTGTATCTTTATCTCAGTCGAAGCTGCTTCCCTACAGTATCTTCATCTCACGCATTGTTGATTATTTGCGCATTGACGTTTCCGATACTATCATTGTTGAATATACTGACAAGGATCATCTGGTTGGTGAAAGCCTCATTCATAAGATGGGTATTTACAAGTATGGTAATACTTGGCAATACCAAGAGGACTACACCACTATTGGTCTGGATTTATCTGATGATGATAATCAGGATAACACAGGTAATCAGCATGCTACAACTCAGGGGGAGCCTTCTGGATCAGCACCTCAGAACTCTGCTTTTGGCTTAGCTCAGTTGGAAGCTATGGAGCAACGGCTTAACAACCGTATGGATCTTCACTTCCAAGGACTGAAAGACTCATACTTTGCTGGTATGGAACAGTATGAGGAGTGACAAAATGCGTACTCGGACAACCAATTTCGGGAGTTGAGGAATCTGATTCAATCTACCGCTGAAGCTCAGAATGCCTTGTTTTGTTCAGAATTTCAGAAGTTATCTGTGCTTATCAGGGGAGATCAGAACATTGTCATTTCTGCTGATCACACTGACGATCCTCATCCTCCACCTCAACCTTAGTTTAGAAGACTTTAGACCTAGGATATCTTACCTTTAGGTTTATTTCTTCTTTTTGGCACTCTTTGGATTTAGATGTTGTTATGGATTCTAGTCTATCTGTTGTGTGCCTCTTTCATGTTTTTAATTGACATTTTCTGGTTTATATGGCTGCTATACATTGTTACTCTTTATGCTACTTTTTCTAATTATGTGGAATAGCCTATTCTGTTTACGTGTATGGTTCTTGATCGTATGAGATTTTCTACTTTGATATGGTTAATCTTGTATGCCGTTCACTTTACTTGTTTGGCTATTTCTGTTGTATAGACTTGCGCATTTGTTTAATCCTCTTTAACGTAAAACAAGTTAATTGTTAAATCCCAAATTAACTCATTGACTGTGTTTTATGCATTACTCATATCTCTGCCTCTTCTTTGACCTGAGTTATCTTTTTGATAATGTCAAAAGGGGGAGAAAGGTTGTTTTGTTGTCTTCTGATTGTGGGGGTTGATCGTAATAACAGCTTCCGATATTTGCGCATCATATCAACCTTGCCAACACAATCTTCAAGCTATTTCATCACAGCTGTTACATTTGATGTGGAGTTTGTCATCATCAAAAAGGGGGAGATTGAAAGTGTGCATGTCAAGAGGAACACTTTGGAAAGCTCTCCTTATATGTCATGGTTTTTATGAGGACAACTTGTGCTAATAAAAGCTTGAAGATCATCAACAAATCAACATGCTTAAGCCTTCCGATTGGTACCTTGCTTAGACTAGATTAGTTTAGGTTGAGTCTAAGGCTTAAGTCACCTAATACATATCTCACTTGCATAAATCTTTTAAATCTTTTTCATCTTGAGATATGTCATTCATAATATGTTCATGCATCATATAAATACATGTACATGTGCATTCTAGGCATAATCTAAGTATTAAACATGTATGAATTTAAGTGCATAACATATTTGAAGTTTTTACACATGAAAGAATGCTGTTAATCAATTACAACAAAGGTTAATCGGTTAATCTAACTGTTTGCACAGTGTAATCGATTACAACAAAGGTTAATCGATTAATCTAACATTTTTGTAAAGCTTAATCGATTAAAGCTGTCGTTAATCGATTAACTGGGCTTTAAAATCAATTCTTTATAAACTGCATTTTTCAGAATTGATCTCATAAGTTGCATGTTAAAATTTTTAGAGAGTTAGAGCATTTTTTTGTGTTAATTGTTGCATCTAGTTGTAAATGCATTTGTGAGCTTAG
The DNA here is from genome assembly GCA_009771035.1 of Lupinus albus. NCBI lineage: Eukaryota > Viridiplantae > Streptophyta > Magnoliopsida > Fabales > Fabaceae > Lupinus > Lupinus albus. The sequence goes on from CM020011.1 coordinate 7,793,695, forward strand.
AAAAGAGAGAATTCTATGCTTTAGGATTGAGTGCTTTTCTTGATACATTTCTCATCTTTTCTTATCACATGTTCTTGCATTTTTACATGATTCTTGATTAGATGTTTACATATTATGCATTCTGTTTTTCACTAATACATTTTCATACTGCATGAGCTTGTATTAGGTGATTAGAGTAAAGCCTTATCTTGTTAGATATAAGTCTTGTTATAGCTTAAGTTTACTCTGTATTGTTTTGTTTGAAAAAGTGTTGTAATTGTGGGAATCTCAAGGTGTCATATCACCAAGAGATTGAGTGTGTCTTCACTGAGTGTTAGACTTAGGGATAAGTAAAGAACAAGGTTCTTGGCTGGGGCTACGCCGAAAGAAAGGTTTTCTTTGTCGGTAGGAAGGGAGTCAAACCATAGAATAGGATTCTTTTTTATCTTGTAAGTGTCTAATTGTTGTAATTGGATAGTGTGTATGAAATTAACATTCATTCAATTATAGTGAAGAAAAATCTCCCAAATCAGCCGGGAGGCCTGGATGTAGTTTGCGGTGGACAAGCAAACGAACCAGGATAAAATTCGTGTTGCGGGACTTTTTCTATCCCTTTTTCTCTTTATTGCATTTGATCGAATAATTTGTTTAGTAGATATAATTGATAATCTGTTTCTGTACTATATTGTTTTTACTCTGATAATTCTGTAAGCTGTGCATAATCGCTTCGTTATCAATTAATTGTCGCGCAAGAAATTGTACTTACATCTGCTTACTGTCACGGTTTAATCGATTAAGTGTAGTGTGTTAATCGATTACTTCAGTCTGTTAATCGATTAAGTGGATTGTGTTGAAAGTGTTAATCGATTACCCTGTTTCGTTAATCGATTAATCAAGGTGTGTTTCAGCATTAAGTGTTGTTTTCGAAAAGCGGACATTCTAACCGCTACACCTATTCAACCCCCCCCCCCCTTCTAGGTGTATTGTAACCACTGATACCTAACACTTTGTTCACAACACGAAATAGGCCATCTCCTCTAGGAAGGAGTTTGGATTTCCTTTTTTCAGGAAACCTTTCCTTCCTCATATGTACCCAAACCTACTCAAATATCACTTGTTTCCGCCCCTTGTTAGCTTGTTTTGCATAGCTTGCATTCCTTTTCTCAATTTGAGCCTTGACTTTCTCATGCAATTTTTGGACATACTCAGCTTTAGCCCATCCATCCCTATGCTTCAAAATAGAATCATTAGGAATTGGTAACAAATTAAGAGGTGTTAATGGGTTAAACCCATATACAACTTCAAAAGGAGAAAAATCAGTAGTGCTATGAGTTGCTCTATTGTAGGTAAACTCAACATGGGGTAAACATTCCTCCCATGACTGAATATTCTTTTTTATCACGGCCCTTAAGAGGGTGGAAAGAGTCCTATTGACAACCTCAGTTTGCCCATCCGTTTGAGGATGGCAAGTGGTTGAATAGAGAAGCTTAGTGCCAAGCTTTCCCCATAGGGTCCTCCAAAAGTGACTAAGGAACTTGGTGTCCCTATAACTCTCTATACTTTGTGGTACTCCATGGAGCCTTACCACTTCCCTGAAAAACAAATCAGCAACATGGTTAGCATCATCAACTTTCTTGCATGGGATAAAGTGTGCCATTTTAGAAAATCGATCAACAACCACATAAATTGAATCATTGCCTTTCTTTGTTCTAGGCAGCCCTAAAACAAAATCCATAGATATATCCATCCAAGGTGAATCTGGAACAGTTAATGGGGTGTAAAGGCCATATGGCATGACCCTTGATTTGGACTTTTTACATGTTATACACCTTTCACAAAAGTTTTGCACGTCTTGTTTATACGTGGCCAATAAAAATGTTCTTTCAACATGTCTAAAGTCTTTTGAGCACCGAAGTGCCCCATTAGACCCCCCTCATGGGATTCCTTCACCAATACTTCCCTAATGGAGCTTTTAGGCACACACAATTGTTTTTCTTTGAATAAAAAGTCATTGTGCCTAAAATACCCATTATAGGCCGAATGCATACAAGCAACATAGACTTGTGAAAAATATTTGTCATGCTCGTATTGTTCCTTGATGCATTCCAAACCAAACAATTTGGTTTCGAAAGTGGAGAGCAATGTGTGCCTCATTGAAAGAGCAGCAGCCACCACATTGGCCTTGCCTTTCTTATGCCTTACCACATATGGGAATTGTTCCAAGAACTCAACCCATCTTGCATGCCTTTTGTTCATCTTACCTTAAGATATTTAAGGGACTCATGATCACTATGAATTACGAATTCCTTTGATAGAAGGTAGTGTTGCCAAGTTTATAGTGCCCTTACCAAGGCATACAATTCATTATCATAAGTAGAATAATTAAGGGTTGCTCCACTTAACTTCTCACTAAAATAAGAAATCGGATGTCCATCATGCATCAAAACAGCTCCAATGCCAATGTTAGAAGCATCACACTCTAATTCAAATGATTTAGATAAATTTGGAAGCAATAAAACAGGTGCACTAGTAAGTTTGGCCTTAAGCTTGTTAAAGGCCTCTTCTTGTCTCTCAACCCAACGAAAGACAACATTTTTCTTTACAAACTCATTAAGGGGTGATGCCAAGGTACTAAAATCCTTAACAAAACTCCTATAGAAGCTTGTTAATCCATGGAAACTCCTTACCTCGGTCACGGTTTTAGGAGTAGGCCAATCCTGGATGGCCTTTATCTTTTCTTGGTCCACATGGACCCCATTGGCATTTATCATGAATCCAAGAAAAATCACATGATCAACACAAAAAGTGCATTTTTCAACATTAGCATATAACTTTTCTTTTCTCAAAACAAGCAAAACAGCTCTTAGATGTTCATGATGCTCATCTAAGGTTTTAGAGTAAATCAAAATATCATCAAAGTAGATAACAACAAATTTACCCAAAAATTCCCTCAATACATGATTCATTAGACGCATAAAAGTACTTGGGGCATTAGTTAGCCCAAATGGCATGAATAGCCATTCATATAAACCATGAGTGGTCTTAAAGGCCGTTTTCCATTCATCACCTTCTCGAATCCGAATTTGATGGTAACCATTTTTTAAGTCAATTTTTGAAAAGATGGAGGCACCATATAATTCGTCCAACATGTCATCCAACCTTGGGATTGGATGCCTATACTTTACTGTTATGTTGTTCACAACTCTACAATCAGTACACATCCTCCATGTGCCATCCTTTTTGGGCATCAAGATGATTGGAACAACACAAGGGCTTAGGCTCTCTTGAACCCATCCTTTTTGCATCAATTCTTCAATTTGGTTTTGAATCTCCTTTGTTTCAGTGGGGTTGCACCTATAGGCTGGCCTATTAGGTAGAGATGCATCGGGTATGAGATCAATTTGATGCTCAATGCCCCTTATAGGTGGTAAACCGTGAGGTACCTCCCTAGGGAACACATCACCAAATTCCTGCAATAAATTCTCAACAAACATAGGCAATTCTCCTTCCTTAGAAGGGTTAGTAGTTAGACAAAACTCCCTACTAAAAAGTAGGTACAAAGATTGTTTTGAAATCAAAGCATGTTTTATCTCCCCCTTGGTTGCTATGTACCACTCTCTTTTTACAAACTCGCTCTTTTTGTCTTTGTGTGTATCCTTTTTCCCACTTATTTTTACTTTCTTTTCACTCGGATTTTCACACAATTTTTCACTCTCCCTTTCTTTTCTCTCCATCTCAATCTTTTCTCTCAATTTATTTTGATCCTCACCAACTTGTGTAGGTGACAATGGAGATAGCACAACCTTGCGGTTTTGGTGCTGAAAAAAAAACTTATTGGAATGCCCATCATGGGTGGTTCCCTTATCATATTGCCATGGACGACCCAAGAGTAAATGGCTAGCCTCCATGTCAACAACATCACATAAAACAGAATCCTTATACTTTCCAATTGAAAATGGAATTTCAGCTTGCTTGTTAACAATCATTTCCCCTACCTCACTTAACCATTGTAATCGGTAAGGAGTGGGATGTGACTTATTAACAAGATTAAGTTTTGACACCAATCTTGAACTAACCACATTAGCACAACTTCCACTATCAATTATTAAAGAACATAGCTTACCATCCACGAAACATCTTGTGTGAAAGATATTTTCCCTTTGACTTGTATTGTGTTCTTTGATTTGGCTTCCTAAGAGCCTCTTCACCATGAACAGATCTCCTTCGGGAATGGTATCCTCCTCCTCTCCATGATTATCCTCTTCATCACTAGAAGCCTCATATTGTGACTCCACTTCTCCATTCTTCAAAATCATGGTTCTTCTAGTTGGACATTGAGAAGCAATGTGTCCAAGGCCTAAGCACTTGAAACATTTAACATCTCGGCTCCTTTGGCTGGACTCCATTTTTTGCTTGCCTTGGCTTGTGGCCACGGCCTCCTTGGTACTAGGTGTACCATTTTTGAATGGTCCTCCCTCCCTCTTGGACTTGTCCATCCACTTTGAAGCTTGAAATTTGGAACTAGAACTTGAGGAAAATTTTGACTTCTTCCTCCTCAATTATTGTTCCACTTTCATGGCTTGTTGAACCAAACCATCCAATTCAACATAATATTGCAATTCAACAACATCTTGGATATCTTGGTTTAGTCCACGTAAAAACCTAGCCATAGTAGTCTCCCTATCCTCCTCGAAATTGGACCTTAGCAAAGCTAATTCCAACTCCTTAAAGTATTCATCAACACTCTTAGACCCTTGAGTGAGTCTTTGGAGTTTGTTATGAATATACCTTTGGTAAGAACTAGGGACAAACCTCCTTCTCATGATCAACTTCATCTCAAGCCATGAATCAATAGGTTCGGCTCCTACTCTCCTTCTCTCCTTGTTAAGTTGATCCCACCAAATCAAGGCATATTCCTTGAATTCAAGTGCAGCCACCTTAACCTTCTTATTTTCTTGGTATGAGTTGCACTCAAAGACTTGCTCCATTTTGAGCTCCCGTTCCAAGTATGCTTCCGGATCGTTTTTCCCAATAAAGGTGGGAACCTTTATCTTGACCCCTTCAAGCATATCCTCCTCATGTCTCCTTTCCCTATGTGCTTCTCTCCTTTCTCTCCTCCTTCCTCCTTCTTCCTCATCACTTGAGTAATCATTTGCACGATAACGCAACCTCCTATCATACTCCACTCTCATTTGCTCCATCTCCCTTCTTAAGGTTTGGAATTGTGTTGTCATCATTTCATGAAGTGTTGCTGTCCTTGGGGACAGTGGTGGACTCTCACTCTCGTTAGACATATTCACTCAACTCTCTTTGTGTTTCACTCAAATTTTTGGTGGAAAATGTTTCACTCAATACTCACTTGAACACTCAATATTTTGTGGAAAATGTATCTCTCAACACTCACTCTCCTCCACGACCCTCTTGAATGAACCAAAGGTAGAACCAAGAATTTGTGAAAGAAAAACCAAACTTACCAAGAAATATTTTGACACGAATTTATTAGGAATTTCGACTCTTTGACACTTTTGATTTTTTTTTGTTTTGGACTTTGACACTTTGACACTCTTTTTTTTGTAAGAAGAAAGAAATGGAAGAACACAGCCAACAAGAACACTTTTAAACACCAAGAAAGAGCCTTAGCTTTGATACCACTTGATGTGAACCTCTTTCGGAAGTTCTTGGTATTGATCTATCTTGATTGGTGTTGCACTTTGCCCACGTTTTTATGGGCTATTTTGTGGATGAGTTTTGGCAGCGGAATGATATTGTAAGATAAAAGAAGATGGGTAAGATATGGGGTGGTAGGCGCCATAACACTTGAGTGTTGATAAGTCGGGTGATGTTCGCCACAAGAACTTGGTTCTTGATAAGAAATTTTAATCTTGGTTCAGCCAAGAAGTATGGAGAAGACAAAACTCTCACACAAGGAAATACTCCTTAATTTTTAACTCCAACAAAACTTGATTTCATTCAGCAAATTAGAAGTACACTTATAGGCAAACCATGATGGTTCCCACGTGACTCTACCATGAATCAAGGCTTATTTTGGACTAGATTAATCCTAATACATGGCTGGTTACATTGCACCCTTCCAGCCATGTTCAACACGAAAATAATGCAAGTAAATGTCCTACATGGGAATTCCTAAGTAATTAAATTACAAAATGCAAGACACTTTGAATTTCCATGAAGTGGTCCAGCCAATTGAAAGAGAAATTCGGCAATCCTTTAATGCCTTGGTCCCCATGAGTTTAAGGAATCAATTTTGAACTTTGAATTGTGCATAGGTCTTGGCTGGATGCATTGCACGAAACTCACACTCACATTTATCATGATTGAGTTCCCCATTCGGTTGTATTAAATGGGTGGAGGTTTTGCACAAAAATCATCCTCTTCATTTATCAATATGGAGTTTCCCATTTGGATACATTAAGTGAGTGCACGAAACTCACACCCTCATTTACCATGCTTGAGTTCCCAATCTCGTGCAATAAGTACATCCTCTCTCCAGCTTTTAATGATGTTGAATGAAGTTAATGTTATGGTCCCCACGAGTTTAAGGCAACCTTTATTCTGAATTCAAGTAAACAAAAGTAAGTTAGAACTAGTAAAAAACAATTAGGGCACATTAAAGATGTCCTAGCCATGCCTTGGACACGGCCTTGGCCCAATTAAGATGTTTGGGAATTATTTTCCCCATTTTGGCTAATATGCAAAGTCACATAATGAATGAAGTGAGGACTCCCTTGATTTGAAGTTGGAGCATTCTCTTTGATGCCTTCCATGAGTAGTCTTAGTGTCTCTTGTACCCGTTTGGCCCTTGCGCTTGTCATGGGGCCACCTATGCCCCTTAAATTATCATTATCCAGTTTGGGCTCACTTGGGTTCACATCAGGAATTGCGAAAGAGTATTTTAGAGGAGTCACACAAGAGTAAAATGAGTTTTCACCTGGGGACTACAAAGGTGTACCAAGATTTGAAAAGGTTGTTTTGGTGGTCTGGGTTGAAAAAGGATGTGGCTTTGTATGTCTCGAGTTGTCTCGTCTGTTAGAAAGCCAAGATTGAGCATTAGCGACCAGCGGGAGAACTACAATCCCTAGAAATTCCCGTTTGGAAGTGGGATAGTATTTCCATGGATTTTGTATCGGACTTTCAAAGAACTTAGAAAGGGTATGATTTGATATGGGTGATAGTGGATCGGTTAACTAAATATGCACACTTCCTACCTATGAACATGAAGTATTCTTTGGAGCGATTGGCTGAACTGTATATCTGGGAAATAGTTCGTTTGCATAGGATACCGTCGAGCATTGTATTGGATAGGGATCCCCGTTTCACATCAAACTATTGGACTAGTTTGTAGTCCGCATTGGGAACTAAGTTGAAATTGAATTCAGCTTATCATCCACAAACGGACGGTCAATCGGAAAGAACTATACAGTCATTGGAGGATCTTTTGAGGGCTTGTGTCTTGGAACAACCGGGGAGTTGGGATGACATGTTGCATTTGATTGAATTTACCTACAACAATAGCTTCCATTCGAGTATTGGAATGACACCTTATGAGGCATTGTATGGTAGGAAGTGCCGAACTCCGGTGAGTTGGTTTGAAACTGGGGAGAACTTGGTATTGGGACCCGAGTTAGTCCAATAGACGATGAAAAAGATCAAGAAGATCTGGGAGAATATGAGGATAGCATAGAGTCGGCAGAAAAGCTATTACGATAGGAGGCGGAAACCTCTTGAGTTTAAAGAGGGAGATCATGTATTCATGAGAGTAGTTCCGACTAATGGAATTGGTAGAGTGTTGAAGTCCCGTACGCTTACTCCGAGATTTATTGGACCATATCAAATATTGAAGAGGATTGGGCCGGTAGCATATCGGATTGCTTTACCTCCATTATTGTTGAATCTTCACAATGTGTTTCATGTGTCTCAATTGCGGAAGTATGTGGGGGACCCTTCTCATGTGGTTGAGTCGGACCAAATAGAGTTGAAAGATAACTTAACCTTCGCGACCCTACAAGTAAGGATCTTGGACCCTAGTATCAAGAGGTTGAGAGGCAAGGAGATTGCATTGGTGAAGGTACTACGGAGTCAAGTAGATGAAGGAGATGTTACTTGGGAAGTGGAGCGAGATATGAGGGAGGATTACACTCACTTGTTTGAATCGAGGTATGTTTAACTTTCGGGGACCAAAATTCTTATAAGAGGGGGAGGATTGTGACACCCTCAATTTTAAGTCTTTAAAATTATAGTATCAGTCCTGAGATTCCTGGGCTATACTGAAGGATTCTCGCCTGAGCGAGAATTGTCTCGCTTGAGCGAGAATTGTCTCGCTTGAGCGAGAGTGGTCTCGCCTAAGCGAGAGTTGTCTCGCCTGGGCGAGAAGTGGCATTTGGAACTTGTCGAGGCTGTGAGATTCTCGCTTGAGCGAGAATCCCTCGCTTGAGAGAGAGGGTCATATTTGAGTTTTTAAAATAGGCGGGATTTCCTCGCTAAAGCGAGAATGAGCTCGCTTAAGCGAGAACCCGACGAGTTTGCATTAAATGAGAAACCCCAAACATATTTTAGGGTTAGAAATTGAGGAGAGATGAGAGAATAGAGCTTTTCCAATGGCAAGGAGCTTTGATACTCATCTAGAAGCTTGAGAAGAGGTAAAACTCTTGATTCTAACTCTCTTCTTCCATTTGAAATTTGTTTTGGGTATGTTGGATCTCTTCTCAAAATATGAGAAACCATGGAAACTCTCCCTTTTGAGTTATGGTTCGTTTTATGTTGTTTTTCTCTTGTAAACTCTTGATTTAGAGTTGGTATTGCAAGAATGGAAAGAGTTTGTGGGTTGATTCATGAAAACCCAAACCCTAAAAGTGAAAATGTGGTTAAAGAGGAAAATGGGTAAAATGCTAGAGATAGAAGATGAGTATGCACTCTAAGGTTGAAATATGATATGAATATGTATGTTTTAGATGTTTGTAAACTTATAATGAAAGTAGTTTAAAAACATTGAAAATATGTTAAATATCTTGTATGGTTAAATAATGCAATATGAGTTGTTTATGTGATATTTGGAATAAATGACTAACATTGTGTTATATGGTGGGAATGAGGAAAGATCCTAAAGTTGGAGGCGGTGTCGGTGGAACTTGCGAAGTTGCCAAGAACCAAACCCAACACTCACCAAGGTAAGGAGAAATCTTTAAATAGCATATTGAAATGGAAAATGTGTGGATTTTATGGTTGTGGATAATGATAAAGTTATGGATCGCTTAATTATTGTAAACATATATGGGTATGTTTGTAATAAATAATGCGTGGATTTACTTTTTATGAATTGATGGTGTATCAATGAAATGAGAATACGTTTTTAGTCGACCATGATTTGTTAGCGACTTTGACTCAAGTTATGTAGCGATACTTTGGCTCAAGTTATGTAGCGATACTTTGGCTCAAGTTATGTAGCGATACTTTGGCTCAAGTTATGTAGCGATACTTTGGCTAAAGTTATGTAGCGATACTTTGGCTCAAGTTATGTAGCGATACTTTGGCTCAAGTTATGTAGCGATACTTTGGCTCAAGTTATGTAGCGATACTTTGGCTCAAGTTATGTAGCGAAACTTTGGCTCAAGTGATGTAGCAAAAATGAATTTTTAAAATGGTTTACTAACCCCTTTAAAAATGTGGATTATCTTATAATGGTATTTATTGTCTTGATGACTTACTCCTTTGTATGTTGTGTGTATTTGCCATTGATAATTCCATTGCAGGTAAACAGGATAGTTGAGGATGCTTGGTTCGAGGCCTTAGGAGCTTAGAACTTGGATTCCTTATTTTGCTTTTTGTGATGTAAATTGCTACTTGGATGATTGTAATCCTAACTAATTGACTTTCTACATTTTTGTAATACTGGATATTCGTAGCTATGGGTATTTTGGAAACCCATAGCTAGTTGTATGCGGTAAGTATCGGGAAAAGAAATATATGAATTATGTTTTACTGTAATATAAAGAAGTGTTGTGGTATGGTATGATAACCGAGTTTTAAGTAATGAATACTGAGTAGTTAAGGTATAGTGAAGGATGTAGGAATAAATGGATTAAATAAGGAAAAAAATTCAAGGGTAGAATTTGGGTCCTTACAGTGCATGCACGCCACTCATTCACATGGAAAACACAAGACAAGGTGTGTAATGACCAGCTAGGTGTGGCACCAATGTCTAGCTCAACACCAAGCCAACTCATCAAAGAAACACCATGTTGGACAATCAAGCAGCTCAACCAAGTAGTTGAGCGTACTAGGTGTGTTCTTAGCACCTGGTCACTCAGAAAGTGGTTAGCTTGGCCTATAAGGAACAATTAGGTCATGCAATATGTCACAAGATACTAACCCACAATAGCCTAACCTGCAGAGCCGCAAATATCTTGGATGAGTCACCCTCAAGCAGGTGACTAAGCACCTTAATCAAGGTACCAAACACAACCTGGTGGGTTTGGCAAGGTGTTGTGTGCACAAGCATGCACGCTGGTCGCATATCCTGGCGCCTATATAACGGCAAGCAACCCCCTTCACTAGATGGACATTCATTTCATTTCAAATTCACTTGTAAAATTGTAGTGTTTCTCCTCATTCTTGGAGCTCTCGGTTCCAAGCTAGATTAGGGGAGTTTTTAGTTTATTTTCTTCCATAACTCAAGACCATAATGGAGTTGGAAAGTGATGTGAAAAAATTTGGTTTTATAACATCACTTAGAACCAAAAGCATCCAATCTTGGGATGGCTAATGCTCCTAAGTCGGTTTGGACTATGGTGTAATTTTATTTCTTAACTTCTTTTGTATCTTCTTTGATTTCATTTATACAAGTTATTACTTTGGCTATATTGATTCTTTAAGAAGTTCTTAATATGGTTTTAGCTTGATCACCGAAAGCTTGATTTAAAGATCCAAAATGCTTCTTCTTAAAGTGTTAACAAGTGAACTAAAAAGTAGAACACACACCTTAGTTTATGCACATACTAACTTACTAACAAATTATTGCTTTATTCTTTTATTGCAACTTATTCTTTTATACTTGCATCCCTTTATTTATCTAACTTCATTCTTGATACCAACCTTTCATAAGAAATGGTATGATTAAACTTAACCCGAAAAGGGAGTTAAAAGAAAGTTAAAAAATCACTCTCAGATTACCTAGATGGGAACCTTTCAGCAAATATTTGTTCTGAGAAAAACCACTCTTAAAACACTTGCAACAATAACAACAATTTTAAAGATTTTTCATTTTAGACCTGTTTAGCATATTTGAGAATGGCATGAAAAGCCTCATTTTATGAAATCGTCTACTATTACAAGAATATAATAGTTGCCACCAAAACGTTTTGTCTTGGAAGGATAAAATGAATCCATATGCAATAATTGTAAAGACTTATTAGAAGAAACTACATGCCTTATCTTGAAAGGCACTTTAGTTTGTTTGCCTTTTAACATGCAATACATAGTTTGTCTTTAACAAATATCATATGTGGAAAACCAACTATTAGTTCATTTTTAATTAACTTATTCAAATGTTCCATGTGAATTTGTGCAATTCTCCTTTTTCAGCCATAACCATGCATCATCGTTATTGACAACAAGACACTTAACTCTTAAGGAAATATCATTTATTGAGATCATATAAATATTGTTAATCCTATTCCCTACGAGATCAACAAGACACTTGACTCCTTCTATGGTAATAGAAGGTGGCTTTCCAACTTGATCAACTCCAAGTATTCTTCCTTTATTGTTATCCCCAGGTGACGAATCCTTTGTCACTTTGAGTGAGGACTGGAAATTTACTTTTGTCACATGTCATGACCTATATTTTTACAATAAAAACAAGTAGGTTGATGATGATGTATCCTAGGTTTTTTTTTTAATATAGGACTTACATGGATACTTTGTTTATGACAATTCACCATGCTTCCCTTTTTAATTTTTACCAAGACATTTTTTTGTTTATCTTTTGAGAGATGACTATTAGAATAGCTTATACCTCTTCGGTCATTAGTATGTCTATGTTTTTTCAAAATATAATCCAAATTGCGACTACTCTTACTAAGTCCATTAATCTCTTGGCTTAATGACGAGACTTTAATTTCCAGAGTGTCACAATTAGGACATTTATAAAGGCTGATTTTTGTCCATGTGCTCATAAGACTGATTTTTATCCATTGTGCATCAATTTTCATATCAATTTTATAAAACTTAGCTTAATCCCACATTATACCTTTTGAGTCTTTGTGAGATTTATGGGTTAGTTTTAATGTTGTTATTGTTTGTATATTTTCACATTGAGGTGCACACAAATTAAATCTTTTAGACGATTTTCTTGAAGTTCTCTAGGTGCGTTTAGTATCACCTTGATTGAGAAGTGTGTTGGAAATCCTAGCTACAGTTACGAGGTTATCTTCACATATACAAGAGTCTTGGTTAGGAGTAATAAGTGGTTGAGCCAGACTATTAGAAGTGGTGTTGAGTATCCATTAGAAGCGAGTAGAAGGTTAAACCATCTTGGGGACTCCAGGGCAGAGAAGGGAGTCTTGTATTGGTTTTGGAAGTGTGCTTGTATAAGATTGATTTCACACAATGAATAAATATTTCTCAAGATCATAAGGGGGGGGGGGGGGGGGGGGGGGTGTATGTAGTTTACAAATGGACCTGAAAATGAACCAGGATAAAATATCATCGTCTTGATTCTCTTTATCCCTCATCTCTTTAATTTCAATTAATTTATGCTTTGTATAATTGATTTTCTTTACTTGATGAGTTTATTGCATGTTCCAATTTTGTTAACATTTATGCATAAATTCATTGAGTAAGGTACATTTGAAATTGTTGTATCTTTCCGTAGGAGAAAACTGTTTTTCAAGATAGCAAGAAACAAGTTAATCGAATAATTAGGTGTTAATCGATTAAATACAACTACAGTTAATCGATTAAGAGTAGACATAATCGATTAAACTGATGATTTTTTAGAATATCTCATTAACCAGGAAAGCGCAAATTGTGATCTGCTACTCCATTTCCCCCGCTCTAGGTTTCTTTAAGCCCTTATTATCGAACAAATACTTAATGCAACAATCCCAAGTCTGATAAGATAACCGTAAAAACATAAAACTTTCCAGCATTCAGCAACTCCATTACTCATTTACTACCAGGGAAACTCATTTATTCTCAAAATTATTCAACAAGAAAATCATCTACTCTAAAAGTCTTTCACACAAAAATCATTCAACACCAAAAATATCTTTCCACCTCAAAATCATCATTCATTCAACATTGAAAATGAACTCATTCAACACCAAATTGAAAGTGAGTTTTATTTTTAAATATTTTTCTTGTATTGAGTTAGATTTCACCTTATTACATAAGTTTTCCTTAATATCAAAATTGAAAATTCACTCATTCACTCATTTAGCTTGTATTGAGTTACAGTTTCCTCTTTCGCCTTATTTCATGAGTTAGGATTTCCCATAATAATGTATTTGTTAGGCTTGGAGAGCTTAACTCCAAGCTTTTAGGAGTTTATTTTCATTAATATTTTTTGTTAATTCCTTTCTAGAAAATGGACGAAAGTATTGATCGAAAATAGATGAGTGTTAATCGATTGAAGATGGAGTATGAGGATAGAGTCAAATCATTTTTAGGTTTGCAACTGATAATTCTGAAAACCATAATAAAATTGTTTGTCATTGTTTAAAATGTTTTTACTCCAACCAAGTTACTCCAAGTGAGTTAAAAATTCATTTAGTGTGTCACGTTATCGATTAGAGTTGCACATGTTGAACATGGCATGGTGAGAAAAGAGATGTTTTGGATTGTTCTAAGATGCATATGAAAGAAAACAACACACATGCATATGAAGGAAATCATTTCGAGGCAATGGCAAACGTTGTCGAATAGGATCTTCAAGATTGTCCTGAGATGTTTCAGCGGTCGATAAGTGATGTTGAGAAACCATTGTATGATGATTGTACTAAATTCACTAAATTGGTTGTAGTGTCAAGGTTGTATAAGTTGAAACCTATTAATGGATGGAGTAATAAGAGTTTCAATGACATACTTGCATTTTTGAAGGATATATTGTCATAAGATAATGTGCTCCCTTCTTGAACCTATGATGCTAAACAAACGTTATGCTCTATTGGCATGGACAACAATAGGATACATGCTTGTGAAAATGATTAGATCTTATTTTTTAATGAGTATGCGTCGTTGAAGTTTTGTCCTAAATGTAATGCACTGCGTTATATGAAGGAAGACTCAATTCCCAAAATGGTAGTATGGTATTTTCCCATCAACTCAAGATATTAGGGTATGTTCGGCAATGCTAAAGATTCAAATAATTTGACATAGCATGCTGATGAAAGGATTAAAGATGACAAGTATCGGCATCGCGCGGATTCTCCTTAATGGAAAAAAAATTGATCATAACTATCCTAGTTTTGGTCAAGAATGAAGAAATATACGCCTTGCATTGTCAACTGATGGAATTAACCCACATAGTTTTCAAAGTTGCTCCCATAGTACATGGTTAGTGATGTTGATGATATACAACCTACCACATTCTTTATGCATGAAGCGCAAATATGTGATATTATCTATGTTAATTTATGGACCAATACCACCAGGAAATGACATAGACATATACTTGGATCCATTAATTGAATACTCGAAACAAATGTTGGAGACAAGTATAGATGCATATGTTGCCTATAGGGAAGAAAGGTTCAACTTGAGGGTTTTGTTGTTTGACACAATCAGTGATTTCCTTTCATATGATAATATGTCAGGATATAGTAGAAATGACATTTTGCATATGCTCTATGTGAAGACAATACTCATTCGACGAGGTTGAAATAGTGTAAGAAGAATGTTTCCTTGTCCATGGATATTTTTGCGTTCAGATCATCACTATCGATGATGGAGAAAAGCAATCGATGGGAACAATGAAGAAGGTCGTGCTCCTTTGATGTTGACGGGTGACCAATTAGTTCAAAAGCTAAAGAGCGGAAGAAAAAGTGGATTTTCTTCAATGTTATGCATTTTGGAAAAATGTATTTGAAAGTCTATGTGGTACTTTACTTAATGTCCCTGGTAAGACCAAAGATGACTTCAATGCAAGATTGAACTTGGTTAGTGTGGTAATAAGAAAGGAATTGGGGCCAATAATGAAGGGAAAACGTACACGTATACCTCCAACAACTTATACTTTGTCGAGGAATGAGAAAATAGAATTTTGTACATTTTCCATGGGTTTAAATTTCCAAAGGGGTTCTCTTCAAACATTTGGAACCTCGCATCAATGAAAGACCTCAAGTTAAAAGGTCTTACGTCTCATGATTGTCATGTAATCAGGGAGCATTTCTTGCCTATTAGCATACAGTCCATTCTACCTAAAAAAGTTTGAGGAACCATTATTCTTCAAGGCAATTGTTGTAAAGTGACTGACCCTGAGAAATTACCTACATTGAAAAGACATTTTGACTGTGTGTGAGGTTGATATGTATTTCCCACCTTCTTGTTTTTACACAAAGGTCCATCTAAGCATTCATCTTATTCGAGAGACACAACTATGTGGTCCTTCCTATATGAGATGGATTTAACCTTTTGAGCGTTATATGAAGACATTAAAACGGTATGTCAAGAACAGATCAAGAGCACATGGTTGTATGTTGAGCGATATATTGTTGAAGAAGCTCTTGATTTTTGTACTGTTTACCTTGTCGATGTCGATTTCATAAGCATTCCAAAGCCTCGGTATGCAAAAATAACATTTGGTGAAGGGATTAATGGGAATCAAATACTGACTATATCAATAACCAAATTGAAGCAAGCACATTTATATATTTTACATAATGTTGACGATGTTTAGCCATATGTTTAAAGACACAAGAAGATGCTTAGGAAATCTAACTCAAGTAAGAATGAAAATTGGATTTCCTAAGAGCATAATCATTGTATCATAAAGTGACTAAAAAATTCACATTTTTGAGGAGTTGAATATAAATCCACATTTGATTTCCCAAAGATTGAAATGGTTAGTCAATGGTCCAATTATTCATGTCTTATCCTACATTGGTAACCTAATTAGTGGGTTCACATTTTACACGAAAAGACAAGATGATTAAAGTGAAATTCAAAATAGTTGTGTGACTATTGTTGCTCGACCATTAAATATGTCAAGTATGCCAAAGATAGAAACCCAATATATGTGAATATGTCATACTTTGGGGTCATTGAACGAATATGGGAATTGGATTACACAATGTTTTAGTTGTAGGTTTTTTATTGTACGTGTGTTGATAACAACAATGACTTTCGAGTTGATGAGTTAGGGTTCATGCAGGTGGATCTTAATTGGTCAGGATATAAATATGAGCCATTCATTATAGAATCACAAGCTCAACAAGTATTCTATGTGAGTGACTCGGGTGATATGAAATGGTCCATTGTTCTTTTAACTAAGAAAATAATCGTCAATAATATTGATGACCAAGAATATTAAGATATTGATGCTGAAGATGATCCATTTTTTGGGACATCATAGTCGTGTGAGAGTAGACCAACTAGGGATGATGATTTATATACAAGAGATGATCACGAAGAGAGGGATTGGGTGAATCAATATGTTCCTTCAAACAAGGTTAATACAAGCCAAAAATGATCAAATAAAAGGAAAAAGTAGATGCATGTCTTTGTTATAATTATAGCATAATTTTGTTTTTTTTTGTAATTTGCATATATTATACTGATATTAGTTGTTTGTAATTTTATGTACTTACTGTCTCTACCAAAACATAATTGACATGATATTCTTTGTCTGTAATTTGTATTGTATTCATGTTAATAATATAAACATTTGGATATACATTCAAGTATTAATGGGTCTATGAAGTTGAGAATATTTGTATGTGCTATTCAAAATATATGTTTGTCATGTTGGTAAATGTATATGCATGTATTAATGTGTAAAAAAAAATCAACATTGCATTCTTTAACAACGCACATTGGAGGAGACGTTGTTATATGTAGTACATATAACAGAGACTGAAAAAGAGCTGTTAAAGAATGTCAATATTCTATTGGATTCACATAGATAACGTCCGAAAGTGTTGTTATATCCCTAAAATGCACAATGTTTAACTACAACTCTGAGGTGGTGATAACAGTGGAAAAATCTCATATGTTACAAGAGTACCGGATGTACGTAGCCTTCAATAAACAAGAAGGTAAACTGATATAAAATTGTTAATGTATCTCTTCTCTTCTCCCTAATGTCATTACTATTTATATTTTGTCATGGTTAAATTTACTGTAGAAAAGTTTAAATCGTTGACTGGAAAACTAATTCACCCATGTTAATTGACATCCTAAGTAAGTGTATATTTATGTTTATTGGCCATGATTTTGATTGTTTATTTTTTGTTGTCTACCTTTGTCAAACACTCTAAGTGACTCTTTTTTTCTATCTTACTCTCAGTCTTTCTCCAAATCACTTTTATACTGTCGTGTATATTATTACCAAATTTGTAAAGAATTTGGTTTGAGTTATCTAATATACACTTTGATTAATATATCGATTTCATCCATTGTATATAATGAATTGCTAATATAATATTATTCGGTTAATGTATCAATATAAGATTATTTTGCATATTAATGTACATTAAACTCTAAAACGTAAACTACACATTTAAGGAGATTTACCCAAAAAAAACATTATACGAAGAGGAAAGTAACATTTTTTTGGGTATGATATAATCCAAGATAGTATTTCAATGTATGATTTAAATTTCTCGTTAGATTATGCAACTCCAAAACTATTACCCTACTAATAATCTAATAATCAAAATTAATCTCTTCAAATAGTATATACTAATATATTAATATTGAATCTCATTCAACATTTTATTTTCATTGACAGAAAACTATTAAGAGTGACATGCATAAGTATGCACAAATTGCAAGTTAAACAACTATATTAATAAGTAAATCTTTTGTAAAGTGATTACAAAAGTAATTCACATTTCACAACACAAATACTTCAACGTGTTAGCATATCTTCAATTGAACTTCTTTACAAACTTGAGAGAAGCTGTTTGGCTTTGTTCCATTTGTACAGAACCTTGCCATTGGCATCGTAGAAAGCTATATCAAGCTTAGTCGTTGGATCAAAACAACGTGTAAGACAATCATTAGTTTGAGTTATCTGCACAGACATGAATCCTTCGCCATTATGATAAAACTTCAACTCTTTTGGGTCCTATTTGGGCTCAATACCCTTCAATACCCTTGAACCACCACCACTAGTCATAAATTGAATTTTGCTGAAATTCATGTATAGAATTAAGTGTTACATACAATTCTCATAATATAATTTTGTGTCATTTTCAATATTGTTATTTCTTGTGCGAACATAACTAAGTTGTTTCATTACCATATCTATGTTATATTATATTTGTCACACTCACATTTAAATGAAGTGACATATATATCATGTGTCATGTGCATAGCATGAATATGCAATAATGCATTAGTTTAATATTAAAAAATTATGTGTGCTTTTAAGAAGAAGAAGAAGAAATAAGAACATCAATAAAACTGCTTATATGTTGTAGTGAATGATCATGTCCATTCATGTATATATCAACCTTGTGTTTCTGCAAATCAATTTGTCACATAATTGTCAAGTTGTAATAGTAGCTTACACGAATTTACACGAATGTTATAAGCCTTCGAATCTGATTAAATATTTATTTGGATATAATCTCTATCTTTGTTTTAAATTACACCTCATAACTGCTATTATGGTCACAAAATTACATTTTCAATAGTATCTAAAAAAGTATTACGATAGCAATTGCGATTACATTCGCTAAATTTTCCCATAGTTGGGATGAACACGGTGTAACTAGAATCACAAAACACTGTTAAACATCATAAGTAAATACTTAAAATCAATTAAAGTAACATTAGAAAAGATAATATATTCTAAAGCTGATTTTATTTGTTGTAATATATCCAATAAATACCCCCACACAAAAATAACTCTTCAAGTCTTTACACACAAAACAAAGATGTGATTATGGAATCCGTAATATATTTATAAAAAAAAAGCTATTGTTGCCTTCCCAAACATGTGTATGATTTAACCATGTAAATATCAACTGTTTATGTTGGTGCCAACTTTCTAGTGGGCTTTTTCTTTGGTTTTCTTGTGCCTGTGTTACTTTTCTCTTTCCATATTCTTCAATTTTCTTAAGTACAAGATTCATCAATATTAATAAATAATGGTTAGTGTTTTTTAGATTAGTCAATTGTCATTAAAATTCATTAATGTTAGTTGAGATTAATGTTATAATAAATTAAGGTACCTCAAGAATTGGGAGAAGTTGTTTTTCAATCTCTTTGGTAGTACCATACAACCCAGCACTTTTAATTGGATGGTGACCCACCACAAACTTCCACTTTGCAGGTGATTTTTGTAAAGCCAAATCAACATCCTATTGAAATTAAAAGAAAAATAAATTAGCCAACAACCATATCAAATCTAAATGTTAAGGCATTATGTACATAAGAATACTAGTACAAATTAATGCATTAAAAAGGTTTATATATTTGAAGTATAAAGTTCCCTTTTTGATGATGTTGTGATGGTTATACATTGATTTTTCATAGAAATAAGATTAGTGATGCAAACCTTAAGGAGGTCAAAAATGTAATTTTCTCTAGGTAATATGTGACTCCAATTATAAACTTTGCATCCAGGTTGTTTGAAGTATTCATCCATGGTATCTACAAAGAAAAAATCTGCCACCTCGAAAACAAAAAAAGGCATAATTAATCAACTCATTAGTACTCAAGTTAAATATTTTAATTATCTCTACTCTACAAATAAAAATTAAGAATAAGAAATAATCAAGTTTCTTTTATAACCTGCATCGACAATATAAGATCTCAAGCAATGCCATCTCCTATTACGTTGGGTAAGGAAGTGACTAATTTGTGCCTCAATATTACCTTGATAATCATGGTTACCCAAAACTGCAAATAAAAAAAATATTGAAGAATTTTAACAATGAAACATTAAATATTGGTTACTTTTTATTTCTTTTTAAAATAAGAAAAAATAAGCATTCTTTTCTCTACTCTACTTAAATTTATATAAACAAAAACAACAAACTTTTCATGTAATGCCAATTTTTTATATTATTAATCAATTACAAATTACATACACACACTTTTATATATATATATATATATATATATATATATATAAATATATATGTTGGGAACAAGTGAATAGTCAAATAGTAAAAAAGAAGAGAAGAGAATAACATAAGGAATTTTGTAACGAGATTCAGCCAATTGTGCCTACCTCTCCGGGAGCGTTGAGAGACTACCACTATATATTAGAGAATAAGGATTTGTGATTAGCTATTATTCTTCTTGTTATATCATGTTTACATAACATAAGTATATATAGCCCTCTACCCCAACCACTTTACATCAATCACAGCCCATAACTTGTATTGTTGTTATGATGAGAAAAGGCGCGATACATTGAATATAAGCTATTACACAACAATCTCCACCTTGGCGAATATCATCAATCTCCATCTTCCGCCATTCGATTGGGGGCGCTCCATGTTCCAACATTAGTGAATGTTCAGCAAGTTCAGACAATAACTGAACTTGTCTACAGTAACCGACTTGGTTAGCATAAAAACACATTTTCTGAAGTGTGAACCTTCTGCAATAGTATCTGCCCACGAGCTACCAACTCTCTGATCTTGTGAAATTTCACGTCAATATGTTTGGTCCTAGCATGATACATCAGGTTCTTTGCCAAGAAGATAACACTTTGGTTGTCACAATGTAGCGAAACTCCACCTTGTTCAACGCCACCTTGCTCAACGCCTAATTCATTTACTAGTCCCATAAGCCATGGGGCTTCCTTAGAAGCTTCACCAGATTCTATGTACTCTGCTTCAATTGTGGACATAGCAACAACATACTGAATTGATGATCTCCACATAATTGGTCCACCTGCAAGGGTGAAGACAAAGCATGTTGTGAACCTTCTATCATCCAAGTCTTCTGCATAGTCCGAATCAACATAACCAACAACTGAAGGCTTACTCTGTTGGCTGTGAAACATAATATCGAGACCTATAGTCCCCTTCAAATATCTGAAAATCCATTTGACTGCTTCCCAATGTTGCTTCCTTGGTTTCGACATGTACTTGTATAGTTAACTAACTGCTTGTGTCAAGTCCGATCTAGTACAAACCATAGCATACATCAAGCAACCCACTACACTAGCTTATGGAACCTTTGGCATGTACTTCTTCTCTTCATCTCTCTTTGGATACTAGTCTAGGGAATCTACATCCCAAGAATCTTCCTAAGAGAGTCATAGTTTCAATATAGCTTTGTTGCGAGAGCTATAGTTTTCTAGCTCCCATATCATGTGAATCTACATCCCAAGAATCTTCCTAGCATCCCCTGAATCTATCATATCAAACTTCTTGCCAGTGTGACTTTCAAATCACAGATATCACTCAAATGGTTAGCAGCAATCAACATATCTTCAATATAAAGTAGCAGAAAAATTAAAGAACCATCATCAAGGCTTCTTACATAAACACAACAATCATACTCACAACGCTTGTAACCAAGCTTCAACATATAAGTGTCAAACTACTTGTACCACTGTCTGGGAGACTGCATCAACCCATATAGAGACCTCTTCAACTTGCAAACCAAGTGACTCTGTCCAATTGTACTGAACCCTTCTGTTTTTTTCATGTAAATTTTATCCTCTAGTTCACCAAAGAGAAATGCAGTCTTCACATCCATTTGTTTTAAGTGCATATCTGGGCTGGCTACCAAGGTCAGTACTACCTTGATAGAAGTGTGTCTCACCACTGGGGAGAAAATATCATTGTAGTCGATTTCCTTTTGTTGTGAATACCCTTTTGCTACAAGACGAGTCTTGAACTTTTACCCTTCCTTTTCCTATATTGTGGGCTTCCTCTTGTACACTCACTTGCACCCAATTGCATGTTTGTCAGAGTGCAATGGGAAAGCTCCCAAGTTTGGTTCTTGTGTAAAGACTTCATCTCCTCCATCATGACACCCATCCATTGTTCTTTCTCCTGCTGATTATAACATCTTGAAAGCTACATGGACCTCCTAAACTGATATGGATTGAAATTGAAGTCATATCCTCTAAGTCATATCTCTCTAGAGGTTTGATAGGACTTCTATCTCTGTTTCTGAGAAGTAGATACTCCTACACACCTGAACTCTCCGCTTGAAAATCATCATGTTCTTGACTTGAACTAGTGCATGGTTCCTTGCTTTTATTCACATGAATTGTTTCACTGTTCACTGAAATCATATTTTATCCCAATGTCTCTCCATTGGGAATTGGTACCTCTGTTAAAACTAATCTTTCAGCAAAAAATCTTCCTCAAACAATGCATCTCTACTCAACACCACTTTTCTGAAAACTGGACCCCACAACTTGAATTCCTTCACAACTTTGGTATATCCAATGAAGGTACACCTCTTTGACTTGGGATCACATTTAGATCATTCATCACTAGGTATATGTACATAAGTAGGACAACCAAATATGTGTAACATATTATAATTGACTAAGTTACTTGTCCATACTTATTCTGAAACTTTACCATCTAATGAAGCCCATGGTGATCTATTGATGACATAACATGCCATACTAAGTGCCTCTATCCAAAATCCTTTGTAAAGTCCAACATTTAGTCTCACACATCTAGCTCTCTCTGTAAGAGTTCTATTCATCATCTCTGTAACAGAATTCTGTTGATGAGTCTTATTCACTAAAAAGTGTCTCTAAATGTTATGTTCCTCACAGAACTTCTGAAACCGTAAGTCTTTGTACTCCATACCATTTTATGAACTCGAGTATTTGATTTTTCTACCAGTTTGATTCTCTACCTCTGCCTTCCAAACCTTGAACTTCTCAAAGACATCTAACTTATGCTTCAGAAAATATACACAGGCATTGCGAGAAAAGTCATCAACGAAGGTAACAAAATACCTAGAACCTCCTAGGGATGGTTCCTTATTGGATCCCCATACATTAATGTGGACTAGTCTAGAATGGCCTGAGTCATATGTTGGCCAGCCTTGAAACTAACTCGTGTTTATTTCCCAAGCACACAATATTTGCTCAAATCTAGCTTGCATTTGTTGACTCTCCTCAATAGTCCTCTTTTGCATAGTTTTATCATGTCACACACACTAATATGACCCAAATGCAAGTGCCATAATTTTGTAGCATCATGGTCTGAATCTACTGAAATCTCTTTAGTCACTCCAATAACTCCACCTACAACTGTTCTCCCTAACAACTTTTAAGTGTTTCTGGCAGTTCTCTTTCCCTTCATCACAGTCATAGCACCTTTGCATACTTGAAAAATATCATTGTCACCATCAGTTCTATATCTAAATCATTTGGCCTACAATGTCCCAAAGAAATCAAATTCTTCTTCAAATCTAGTATGTGGCTAACTGATGCGAACCTCCCTTGGGGTGGCTCGCATTTTACAATCGTTCTTGGATGGTGTATTATCTTTAGCCAAAATTACTTGAATTATGGCCTAAGCTAGCTTCAATTTGGTCGAGACTTTGTTGATGTGTGGCTTGGTCGAGACAAACTTGGTTTTGGCCTAGTTTGTGAATCTTTGGTTGAGACAAGTTGTGGCTTGAGGTTCCGAGACAAGGCTTATGGCATGGCCAAGTGTTCTGACTTTGGCCTAGATAGGTTGTTTATATTAGCAACAGAAAGATAAGTGTTTGGGATAATAGAAGTGGAAAAGATATGAGGTGGAAGGCACCACAAAAGTTTAGTTGTTTGATAAGCCAAGTGATAATTGCCACATGGAAGGATCCTTGATGAGATTGGAATTCTTGGTTCATCCAAGAATTGGGTTAGGCGCCACAACACTTCATGTGTTAATAAGCCTTGAACGCCACAAGACAAGAGAAAGCAAAGCATTAAAATTCTAATTCAACTGATCCAACATTGGATACCTTTGACTCTTGAATCTATTCCTAAACATGGCTAAGTTATTAAATTGAAGAAGACATAATGAGAGAACTTTGGATTCCATGTTGTGTTGCTTGGAGGTCCACGACTTTGATGGCTCGGAGGAATAGGATTCTTTTCTCAATGAAGTACACAACCAAGAGTTTAGTTTCTTTTAAAACATGGTGAATTTGTGACTTAACTCTCCTCTTAATGACTTCTTGACTAGGAATGAGTGATGAGAACATTGGATCCTCCTTCAAGGATATTTTCATACGGCACACTATGGATTTCATAAAGGCTAGACAACATTGGATTCCATTTGATTACTAATGCTCCCAAGCTTTGAGTGCAACAAATACATGATTGAATAACTTGACCATAATAGCAAAGTTATTGTCCCAACAACTCTCCAAGGAGAATTGAGGTTCTTCATAGTTAACTCTTCAATAGTACATGGTTGGCTCAAGTAATAACATATGTGCCAACTAATTTCCCACCAATTATTGTAGTGGTAACACTTTGATGGCCATTTGCTCCACCATTACAAAGTTTATTTAAATTCAAATTAAATGAAAATATGCTGAAAATAATTTAAACGTGCATGGCCTATAACGCCCTAATTTTATTTTCCTAATTATGCTGAAAATTCGAAGAATTTGGGGTATACTGGGTGTTTCTCGCTTGAGCGAGAGGGCCTCGCCCAAGCGATGTAAGGACCTAATTTCTACCCTTGAAATTTTTTCCTTATTTTAATCCAATTTCATACATTTAACTATAATTTATATTTACCGATTGTATGGACTTATTTAAAAAAAATATCAATTCCCTCATCACCCTCAATCTATGCTCCAAAAGTAACATACAAGATCATGTGACAGAAAAACATAATTCGTATTAATGTAACTTAGTAACTACTGCATACAATTAGCTATGGGTTTCTAAAATGCCCATAGCTATATATATCCCGAGTTACTAGTTTCCATGGACAACACCATGTGTAAAATCATATTCATCGTTACAAATAGTTAGTTCAAGTACAACCAATTAGATTACAAAAGAATGAGCAAAGAGACGTTAAAATAAAGGTCTCTAATCTCCTAATCAAAACGCCCACACTCCTTTCACCTACCTGCATTGGGATTAACATTGACCATACACGGAAACACAAAGGAGTAAGTCATTAGCTCAATAAACATCAATGTAAGTTAATCCACATTTAATAAGGTTAAATAACGATCTAAATCAAATACACTTAAAACCATTTTCATCGTTGATACTTTTGAAAAACCATGCTACATAACTTGAGCTAAAGTCGCTAACCCATTCTGGTCGGCTAAAACGAGTTTTATTTCCATTGGCACTCCACCAATACATAAACGGTAAATGCACTCGACATCATTACAAAGATATCCATATATGCTTATACCTGCAAAGTGATTTACAATTCATTGCTTTATTCCGAGTTTTATTTCCATTGGCACTCCACCAATACATAATCGGTAAATGCACCCGACACCATTACAAACATATCCATATATGCTTATAACTACAAAGTGATTTACAATTCATTGCTTTATTCCGAGTTTTATCCATTGGCACTCCACCAATACATAAACGGTAAATGCACCCGACATCATTACAAACATATCCATATAGGCTTATAACTACAAAGTGATTTACAATTCGTTTCATTATTCCGTGTTTAATTTCCATTGGCACTCCATCAATACATAACAGTAAATCCACTCCTCATCACTACAAACATACCCATATATGCTTGTAACGACTAAGTGATTTACATTACATTTCATTATCCACATCAGAAAATCCACGCATTTTCTATCACAGTGCATAAGTTAAAGACTTATCCTTACCTCGGTGAGTGTTGGGTTTGGTTTTTGGCGACTTCGTAAGTTCCACCGACACTGCTTCCAACTTTAGGATCTTTCCCATCCCACCATATAACACAATGTTAGTCATTTATTCCAAATATCATATAAACAACTTATATTGCATTATTTAACCATACAAGATATTTAACACATTTTCAATGTTTTTAAACTACTTTCATCATAAGTTTACAACATCTAAAACATACATATTCATTTCATATTTCAACATTAGAAAGCTTATTCATCTTCTACCTCTAGCACTTTACCCATTTTCTTCTTTAACCACATTCTCACTTTAGGGTTTTGGGGTTTTCATGAATCAACCCACAAACCCTCTCCTTTCTTGAAATACTAACTATATACCAAGAGTTTACAAGATAAAATAACATAAAACGAACAATAACTCAAAAGGGTGAGTTTCCATGGTTTCTCTGATTTTGAGAAGAGATCCAACATACCCAAAACAAGTTTCAAAGGGAAGAAGAGAGTTTGAATCAAGAGATCTACCTCTTCTCAAGCTTCTAAATGACTCACAAGCCTTCTTTCTCTTGAAAATGCTCCATTCTCTCACTTCTCTCTAAATTAACCCTCATAAATGTGTTTGGGTCCCCTATTTAATGTAATAATGTCAGGTTATCGCTTAAGCGAGCTCATTCTCGCTCAAGCGAGAAAATCCCGCCAATTTTAAAAACTCAGATCTGACATCTCGCTCAAGCGAGGATTCTCTCGCTCAGGCGAGAATCTTACAGCCCCGACAGGTCCAAATTGTCACTTTTCTCGCCCAGGCGAGCCAACTCTCGCCCTTGCGAGACCACTCTCGCTCAAGCGAGCTAACTCTCGCTCAGGCGAGAATCCATCAGTATAGCCCAAGATTTCACCCTCCTAGGTGAACCTCTCTCGCCCAGGCGAGAATCTCTCGCTCAAGTTGTAACACCCTAAATTTTAAGTATTTAAAATTATAGAACTCACCTAGGAGCGTGAAATACTGGGCTATACTGGAGGATCCTCGCTTGAGCGAGAGATTCTCTCCTCGGCGAGAGAGGCTCACCTGGGAGGGTGAAATCCTGGGGTATACTGGAAGATTCTCGCCTGGGCGAGAAATATCATTTTGGGGCTGTTGGCACTGTGAGATTCTCGCTTGAGCGAGAATCTCTCGCTTGAGCGAGAGGGTCAGATCTGAGTTTTTAAAATGGGCGGGATTTTCTTGCTTGAGAGAGAATAACCTCGCTTAATCGAGAACCCGACGAGACAACATTTAATGAGGAACCCCTAAACACAATCTAGGGTTTAGAAAAGAAGAAGAGTGAGAGAATAGAGCTTTTTCAAGGACAAAAAGCTTGGATACTCATCTAAGAACTTGAGAAGAGGTAAAACTCTAGATTCTAACTCTCTTCTTCTCTTTAAAACCTATTTTGGGTATGTTGGATCTCTTCTCAAAATTGAAGGAAACCATGGAAACTCATCCTTTTGAGTGATGGTTCATTTTATGTCATTCTTACCTTATAAACTCTTGGTTTAGAGTTAGTATCTCAAGAATGGAAAGGGTTGTGGGTTGATTCATGAAAACCCCAAAACCCTAAAAGTGAAAATGTGATAAAAGGAGAGAATGAGTAAAATACTAGAGGTAGAAGATAAGTTTACCTCCAAATATTGGAATATGGATGATTATGCATGTTTTAGATGATTGAATACTTATGATGAAAATTTTGTATGATTAGATGATGCAATATAAGTTGTTTATGCGATATTTGGAATAAATGACTAACATTGTGTTATGTGGTGGGATGAGGAAAGATCCTAAAGTTGGAGGCGGTGTCGGTGGAACTTGACAAGTTGCCAAGAACCAAACCTAACACTCACCGAGGTAAGGATAAGTCTTTAATTGTGCATTTGGAATCGAAAATGTGTATTTTCTGATTATGCAATAATTGAGTTGTAAGGTACGCATTTAGTATAAACATATATGGGTGTGTTTATATTAAAGTAGGCGTAGATTTACGGAAAGGAAAGTACGTTGTGCTTTTCGGTTATGCAATGATTGAGTTGTGAATCATGTATTTAGTATAAACATATATGGGTGTGTTTATACTAATGTGGGCGTGGATTTACAGGAAATGATGTATGGTGAAATTAATGAAAAGGAAATGTATTTTTAGCCGACCATGAATGGTTAGCGACTCTGGCTTGAGTATATAAGCAAAACTCTGGCTTGAGTATATAAGCAAAACTCTGGCTTGAGTATATAAGCATGTTTTATTTAAAAAGGGAAATGAGAATCTGCTTTTAGATAACCCCGAGGGGTGTAGCGACTTTGGCTCAAGTTATGCTTCAATGTAAAATGAATTTCAAAAATGGTTTACTAACCCAATTTCTAATGTGGATTATCTTATGATGATGTTTATTTGAATTAACGACTTACTCCTTTGTATGTTTGTGTACTTGTCATTGATAATCCCATTGCAGATAAACAGGTGACATGAGGGGGACTCATTTTTGTGGAATCTTAGGGAGCTTTACATTTTGGATTTATTCACTTGCACTATTTTGTACATGAGTGCATAGTTGAGATTTTGAAATATTATGTAACTAACGATGTAGATATAATTGCAAACTTGAGAGTGTAACTCTGGATATGTGTAGCTATGGGTCTTTTGGAAACCTATAGCTAGTTATATGCGGTGGTTACAAAGTTTAATTAATGCGAATTATGTTTTTCTGTCGAACGATGTTGTATGTTTTTCTGTCGAACGATGTTGTATGTTTTTCTGTCGAACGATGTTGTATGTGTAGCTAATGTGAGTTAGGAGAGATTGCATGTAATTGAACTAATTTGAGAAAAAAAAATTCAAGGGTAAAATTTCGGTTCTTACAATATGGTATCAGACCATAGTTAATCCTGCGACCTAGGGTATGGTCTTGCATGCTTCTTTGAAAACTTTATGTGTTGAAATTGTTGACTTGTACAAATTGTTAAGTGGTTACGTGCATGGTTATTATACAAATTCGATTACTAACCAGTGAGTGAGTACAGGTACCCATGGTTGGAAGAGGAAGAGGAAGAGGGGCAAGTCAGAACATCCCGAATGATTTACTAGCGCAAATGGTGGCGGCATTGCAATAAGTCAATGAGAACTTGCACAATCTAAACCAGAACCCGACGCCAAGTCCGAGTTCACACCCACTAGTTCCACATGGGCCGACTGAATACCGAGGTCTGGACGAATTTTGCAGGAGAAAACCCAGTCAGTTCCAAGGCGAATTCGCTCCAGATGCGGCCATTGAATGGGTCCAAGGATTGGAAAGAATCTTCAGGGCCATGAGCTGTTCTGATGCCCAGAGAGTGGCCTATGCCACCTACGTGCTGGTGAAGGAGGCAGAGAATTGGTGGGAAATGACCTGGAGACAAATGGAGATAGAAGGGCAAATCATCATGTGGGAAGCCTTTAAGAGTAAATTCCTCCAGAAGTACTTTCCTGCAGACCTGAAAAGGGAGAAGGATAGGGAATTCCTGCAATTAGAGCAGGGGAACATGTCGGTGGGGAAATATTCGGCCAAATTTGAAGAGTTGATCTGGTACTGCTCTTATGCTGAACTAGAGTTGGACGGGAGGTCCAAATGTGTGAAGTTTGAGATGGGGTTGAGGCCCGAGCTCCGAGTGACATTTGGTCACGAAGAAAATTCTGATTTCCCTACACTAGTGAACAAGTGTAGGATGTATGAGAATAATGTGCGAATGAGGCACGCTGCTTCTAGAAAAGATAACCCTCCAAAACACTATGGCCCTCAACAAAACTTCTCACACGACAAAGGAAAAGGGAAAATGTTTCAAGAGGAAAGGAAGCCTTATTCTCCTCCAACGGGTAGTCGAGGAAATACTTCATATGGGCTGAAGACTCATGGTAATGCCGGAGGGTCACGGTTGAACTCTCCATCCGGGTTCGGCAAATGTGGCCGAACCCATATAGGTGACTCATGCCCTGGAACGATGCATACCTGTTTCTACTGCAAGGAGGTCGGGCACACCAGGAGATATTGTCCTAAGCTAACACAGAGTGTAAATGCTGTGAGAGCTGAGCGACCTCGATCTACTGGCAGAGTATTCACCATGAGTGGTGCAGAGACATTTGGTGTTGATGGCTTGATCAAAGGTAATTGCAGGGTGGTAGGTATTCCTCTTTTAGTGTTGTTTGATTTGGGAGTGACACACTCCTTTGTATCTAATGACTGCGTGGATAGACTGAAATTACAAACTGAGTCGTTGCCTTTCGACTTGGTCGTGTCCACCCCAACTGATGTGCCTGTGTTGGTATCGACAGTTGTGTCTCGATGTCCGGTAGTGGTAAACGGTAGAATTTTACCGTGGATTTGATCTGCTTACCACTAACCCAGTTGGATCTAATTTTGGGGATGGACTGGTTGTTGATGAATTATGTGATGTTAAATTGTGCTGATAAGACCGTGGTATTCGGGAATCTTGATGAGGTTTCTGATGAGGTCAATGACATGAAGCTATTGTTGGCAAAGGAAGTCAGGACTTCTTGTAAAGAGGGAGGAGCCGTGTTTATGTTGTTCGCATCCCTGGAGGGTAGTGAAAAACCCAAAGTTGAGGATATTCCGATAGTTCACGAGTTTCCTGAGGTATTTACTGGCGAAATTCCGGAATTACCTCCCGTAAGAGAAGTGGAATTCTCCATAGATTTGGTACCGGGAACGGGACCCATCTCTATAGCTCCTTATAGGATGGCACCGTTAGAATTGGCGGAGTTGAAAAATCAGGTTGAGGACTTGTTGGAAAAAAAGTTCATTCGTCCTAGCGTCTCGCCATGGGGTGCACCTGTTTTTTTGGTTAATAAAAATGATGGTAGTATGCGATTGTGTACCGACTACTGGCAGTTGAACAAGGTCACTATTAAGAACAAGTATCTGTTGCCTCAGATCGATGACTTGATGGATCAATTGAGAGGAGCGGTAGTGTTTTCAAAGATTGATCTTCGGTCTGGCTACCACCAACTTCGCGTGAAGTCGGAAGATATTCCTAAGACGGCGTTTAGAACCAGGTACGGACATTTTGAGTATTTGGTCATGCCTTTTGGGGTAACGAATGCTCCAGCAATATTTACCGACTACATGAATTGGATTTTTCATCCGTATTTAGATACCTTCGTAGTGGTATTTATTGATGACATTTTGATTTACTCCAAAAGCCGAGAGGGATATGCTGAGCACCTGCGGATTGTGCTAAAACTTCTTAGCAAGAATCGGTTGTATGCGAAGCTATCAAAATGCGACTTCTGGTTGGAGTCAATGAATTTTCTTGGACATGTAATATCCAAGGAAGGAGTGGCAGAAGATCCTTCAAAGGTTAAAGCGGTTATGGAATGGGCAGTGCCCAAATCAGTTATTGAGATCAGGAGCTTTCTGGGTTTGGCTGGGTATTATCGGAAATTCATAGAGGGGTTTTCGAAGTTGGCTCTACCTTTGACAAAACTCACTAGGAAAGGGGAACCGTATGTGTGGACACTTCGATGTGAAGAAAGTTTCCAAGAGTTAAAACGAAGGTTGACTACGACGCCAGTTTTTGTCCTTCCTTGTACTAATCGGGACTTCAGTGTTTATTGTGATGCATCCAAGCAAGGTTTTGGGTTGTGTGTTGATGCAAGAAAGGAAGTTTGTGGCCTATGCTTCTCGACATTTGAGGATGCACGAGCAAAACTATCCTACCCACGATCTTGAGTTGGCTGCAGTGGTCTTTGCCTTAAAAATATGGAGACACCATCTCTATGGTGTGAGATTTGAAGTGTACAGCGACCACAAGAGTTTGAAGTACTTATTTGATCAAAAGGAATTGAACATGAGACAGAGGAGATGGATGGAATTCCTTAAGGATTACGATTTTGGGTTGCAGTACCACCCGGGAAAGGCCAATGTAGGGTAGCGGATGCACTGAGTCGAAAGTCGTTGCACATGTCAGCTTTGATGGTTAGAGAAGGGAAACTGATTGAAGAGTTCAGAGATATGAACTTGGAGGTTCAGATAAAGCCTCATAGTATGATTTTGGGAATGCTTAAAGTCACAAATGAGTTGTTTGAACAAATCCGGATAATGCAAGTTGAGGATAGTGAGCTAATGGATAAACGGGATCTGATGCTGAGTGGTAAGGATACCAATTTCACAACGGACCCTAGTGGAATGTTGTGTTACAAAGGAGGGGTGTGTGCGCCTCGTAATGATAAATTACGGAGGGATATTTTAGAGGAGTCCCATAAGAGCAAACTGAGTTTTCACTAGGGAACCACGAAAATGTATCAAGATTTGAAAACACTGTTTTGGTGGTTTGGGTTGAAAAGAGATGTGGCCTTGTATGTCTCGAGTTGTTTGGTATGTCAGAAGGCCAAGATTGAGCATCAGCGACCAGCGGGAGAATTACAATCCCTAGAAATCCCCGTTTGGAAGTGGGATAGTATCTCCATGAATTTTGTGTCTGGTTTTCAGAAGACTCAGAGAGGATTTGATTCAATATGGGTGATCGTGGATCGGTTAACTAAATCTTCTCACTTTCTGCCTATTAACATGAGGTACTCTTTGGAGAGATTGGTAGAACTGTATATCTGGGAAATTATTCGCTTGCATGGAATACCGTCTACCGTCAAGCATTGTGACACCGAAAGTTCAAATTAAGATTTTCAAAAGGTTAGCTAGTTCTGGAGTTACATTCCATTCAGGACAGTAGAGTCCTCATATTTCATTTACAGAAACACACTTATGCAATAACACCACAAATATGCATCGCAATTACTGACACACCTGAAACAGAAACCAGTTTTTTTAAGTACAATATCAAAGCAGATAATTTGGTGTACATCACCACTATATCGTGCATTGCAAATATTCAACTACAAAAGGTCAATCATCATAGACCAAAAGTTTTATGTACAAAATCAATATGACTTTGCTATTCCATATACCATTTTCCACAAAAGCTTAGAACAAAAATTTTGTTTATCAATTAACCCGATAAAACTTAAGCAACACAACATCCATGTTCATCATCAAAGCTTAAGGTTATGCATACACAAAAGTCAGTAGCATAATGAAAATTCTTCACTTTAACTTTATTTTGTCCATTTTGTTTTTCATACCGATTCGCTTTTAGTATCCAAAGGTTTAGAGAATCACTTCAAGTATAGGCACATACGAAAATCCCACCTTTATGAAAACACACTCATCACAACGACATTTAAATACTTTACCCACTTCCATCATTATTTTGAACCATAAGTTTAACCCCTTAGCATAAATATACAGATAAATGCAAACAAGGGAGGATAACCTTTTGCAACTCATAAAAATAAGGATAGCAGACTTAGTCTTTACAAAACACACTAGGTATCTTTCATTTACATTTCCTTGTTAACACAATATTTTCAAAACCAATACTTCATGATCAACAACATTCATTATAACATGCTCATTTACCTGATCCTAGGAATCCTTTACATTACTCTTCATGTGACTACCAAGATAATTATTATATTGTTTCCAGAACTCAAACATCATGTAACCACTTATCAGGCATTAGCAATTAATCTCAAAAAGGTACTTCACCATTGTCATACAGAACATGTTACACACAAATTCCTCATTTCATTCAACTTTCTAAACTTTCATGCATTGTAAGCAAACTTGTATGCAGGAATAAGTCAAGATGTACATGTTCATTTCCAGGCAAAACAGGCAGGTACAAGCTAGTGGACTTTTACAAAGTAAAATTTTGCATGGCTACATGTTATATAATGAAAATGTCAATAATAAACGGTCAATTATTCCACCATGTATATTTGTTTTCATCCTGAGAACGACAAGATAACTAACAACATATCTCAAATAGGAACATGTAGGAAACGACATAGCATGACCCATGAATTTTCATGTTATAGATCATTCTACCTTTATCAAGAGCTAACATTCCTCTTATCATTAAAAATCATCAATCAAGTAAAAATCCAATTTTCAAGGCATAAGATATAATTCTTTCAAATTTTATACTCTCATGATGCAAACAAGATCCTCAATCCTCATTCAGATGTCCCATTAGACGACTATTATCTTAATCTTGTTCAACTAGAACCATAGAGACATATAAGCAAACATCCAAGAAAGCTAATTTAATAATTCCTCATCAATCATCTTAAACTTAGTGATAAAAGAAAATTCACATCGAGAGGTTGACCAGAGCTCAAACAAGAGACCCATCACTAAGAACTCTCAACAAATAAATCTCACACCAATAAATCCAACCGGAAAATCACAACCACAAACTACCCATAAACAATTCCAACAAGATGTTCACAACCAGAAAATTTCAGCAGGAGTTTTCAACAGAGAATTCCCAACAAGGGACTCATCACAAGAAATTTAACAATCAACTTTCACATCAACAGTTATCTCATAGTTAACAAACAATTCATATAAGTCATACAAAGAAGCATGTAAGGCCATATCCTAGGCCGTAAGATTAACTATGCTCTGATACCATATTGTAAGGACCCGATTTTCATAATCCAAAAATTCTTTTTAAAACCTTGTTCATGAAAGTGAAGTGATTAATTTTGGAAGACATTACTTGAACGATTTGGAAACTTGAGTGAATACAAATATTAG
The DNA here is from genome assembly GCA_009771035.1 of Lupinus albus. Lineage (NCBI taxonomy): Eukaryota > Viridiplantae > Streptophyta > Magnoliopsida > Fabales > Fabaceae > Lupinus > Lupinus albus. The sequence goes on from CM020011.1 coordinate 7,828,351, forward strand.
TTCCATTTATAAATCACAAGGCGGAAATATTCCAAATACATCTCACTTCAGAAGCATGTCATTACACTTCCTTTCAAATACATAATCTAAACATTTATCCTTTCTCAAGAAACACTTTTAATACAAACATTAAATAAACTTCATTATACACTTAGGAGGAGTTCCATTTTACAAAATAGATAATCCAACATAGTTATCATATTATAAACATTTATCATATAACATATCAATTACATAAAACCCTACTCTACCATGTACTCTTCTCCGCAAGCATCCAACGCGCCAAAGTTTGCTACATTACTTGAGCCAAATTTTGCTACATTACTTGAGCCAAAGTTTGCTACATTACTTGAGCCAAAGTTTGCTACATTACTTGAGCCAAAGTTTGCTACATTACTTGAGCCAAAGTTGCTAACCAATCATGGTCGGCTAAAACAAGTTTTTCTTTTCATTGATACACCATCTATCCGTCGATAATAAATTCACGCAATCATTATTACAAACATACCCATATATGTTTCTAATAATTAAGTGGTTCACGACTTGATCATTAACCACAACCAGAAATTCCACACATTTTCTATTGCAATGCACAAGTGAAAGACTTATCCTTACCTCAGTGAGTGTTGGGTTTGGTTCTTGGTAACTTCACAAGTTCCACCGACACCGCCTCCAACTTTAGGATCTTTCCTCATTCCCACCATGTAACACAATGTTAGTCATTTATTCCAAATAACACGTAAATAACTCATATTGCATTTTTCAACATACAAGAGATTTGACACATTTTCAATGTTTTTAAACTACTTTCATTATAAGTTTACAAACACCTAAAACATACATATTCATCTCATATTTCAACATTAGAGTGCATACTCATATTCTATATCTAACATTTTACCCATTTCCCACTTTAACCACATTTTCATTTTAGGGTTTTGGGGTTTTCATGAATCAACCCACAAACCCTTTCCATTCTTGAAATACTAACTCTAAACCAATAGTTTACAAGAGAAAAACAACATAAAACGAACCATAACTCAAAAGGATGAGTTTCCAAGGTTTCTCACATTTTGAGAAGAGATCCACCAAACCCAAAATGAGTTTCAAAGGGAAGAAGAGAGTTAGGATCAAGAGTTTTACCTCTTCTCAAGCTCTTAGATGATTCCCATGACTCCTTGCTCTTGAAAATTCTTCCTTCCTTCACTTCTCTCTAGGTTATCCCCCAAAAATGTGTTTGGGGGTCCCTAATAAATGCAATAGCGTCGGGTTCTCTCCCAAGCGAGCCAATTCTCGCTCAAGCGAGAAAATCCCACCCATTTTAAAAACTCAGATCTGATCCTCTCGCTCAAGCGAGAATCTCACAGCCTCGACAGTTTGTAAAATTCCATTTCTCGCCCAGGCGAGACAAATCTCGCTCAAGTGAGACAATTCTCGCTCAGGCGAGAATCCTTCAGTATAGCCTAGGATTTCACCCTCCCAAGTGAGCCTCTCTCGCACAGGCGACACTTTCTCGCTCAAGGGACAAGATCCTTCAGTATAGCCTAGGCGAGAATCCGTCAGTATAGCCCAGGCGAGAATCCTTCAGTATAGCCCAGGCGAGAATCCTTCAGTATAGCCCATGACTGATACTATAATTTTAATGATTTAAAATCTAGGGTGTCACACTTGTATATAAGAGAAAGTTGGAAACTTCTCTAATGGTAGTCATAATTTAGATAACTTGATTGAACAAAAAACAAATGTTGGTAATAGATATGGTTTAGGATTTATACATCCTAAAAAGCGAATATACAAGAAACATGTTGATTTTTCAAAAATTTCATATCTTAAGTCTCCTGCATGTTTCTATTGTGGTGTGTATAGTCATATGTCTAATCCTTGTCATATTAGATTGTATAGTGTACCGAAGGGACAATGTATTTAGATTCAAAAGGGACAAGATCTCAAGTTTATTAACACTAAACGACCCAAGACTATTTGGGTACCTAAAACAAGCAAGTAAACATTGTTTTGTAGGTGTGCCTAAGAACATTTGGACATCAATGATATTTGGAGATAGGGTATTCTAGGCACATGACGAGTGATAAGTCCGAGTTTTGTGCTTTCACCTAAGGAAAAGGGTCATGTCACATATGAAATTGTAAGAGGAGTCAAAGTGCTTGGTTGCAAAGGAGATATTCTTATTTGGTTTTAATGAAGACAAAACTACTAAGGAAAGGATTGAAGTCAAAGGAAGGTCTACAAACAACATATCAAGACTCAAGGTTGTCTTAGACTTAGGAAATATTAATTTTCTATTCTTTTTAGAAATCTTAATATTATTGCTTAGTTGAGTCTAGGTTAGGTAAATCTTAGGATGAAATTATCACAAAAGCCTAACAATGATTTTATCTAAAATGAGTCATCATCCGTTCATATTTGATTATGATGCATTAAAATGATATTGATTTTCAAAATCATTCATTGCATAAACATACATCACATAGGAGGTTTGCAATGCGTCAAAGAAACTATTTTCATAATTGTTAATTGATTATGTTATGCATTAATCGATTAAGTAGTTCAGGAAAGCTGGTAATCAATTAAGTATTAGTTTAATCGATTAATAGTAGTTCCAATAGCTACCATCCTGAAATTTATGATGTCATTAATCGGTTAAGTGTGATGTTAATCGATTAATTGTTGTCCCGATCAAGCAGACAACCATGGAACAAAGGTTGAATGAGAGAATTGACTCTAGATTCCAATTCTTAAATGAGAGGATTGATTATGGACTATCATCCTTGTATGATAGAATATCAGCTGATGTTCAACAGCATGTAGAAAGGACTAGAGCTGAAATTGATTGCATCACCTTGATGATGCAAACTATGGGCAGCTTCACACCTCCACCCTCTTGGTAGACTAGTTTAGGGCTCTATTGCATTGTCCTAGGTAGTTTAGGGTTTAGGTGTGTGTGTTTGTTTTGGTATTGTTGTATTTTGAACTTCATTTGGATATTTGTATTTGTAATTTGAACTATTTCCTATCTCGCACATATCAAGTTTATGTTGTAACTGACTATATTTCATATTTTATGGTTGATCAATAATGTTTGGCTCTTAATGTTTACATATTATCTTTATTCATTAGTTATTTTGTATAACATTGTTTTAATATGCAAAATGTATAATTTCAATTGCAAGTAAAAACTCCATGTTCTGATTTGCTAATCTTGTTAATCGATTAATTATTAAACTCTGTGCACTTGTTCAATTTTCTAAACAACACTAATCAATTATCCACTCCCTTAATCAATTAAGAGACTCATAAAATGTATTACTTTTCGTCTTTTGGCTATTTTTTACTATCATGCCTTTTATCATGCCAAAAGGGGAGAAAGTGTTGTTTCAAGTTTTGCAGGTTGTATATGCTTTCGCATCCACCTCAGTCGGGGGGGGGGGGGGGGGAATGATTTGAGCTACCCTTCGTACTTCCTCATGCATGGATTGAGGGGGAGAATAAAGTGAGGGGGAGCAGCACACAAACGTCTTTACAACCATTGCAAATCTAAATCGGATTGTCATCAAACTTATTACTGGATTTATCATTAGTTTCTCATCATCAATGTGACACCCTTAATTTAAGTCTTTAAAATTATAGTATCAGTTCTGGGATTCTCGCTTGAGCGAGGGATTGTCGCCTGGGCGAGAAAGGCTCACCTAGGAGGGTGAAATCCTAGGCTATACTGAAGGATTCTCGCTTGAGCGAGAGTGGTCTCGCCTGAGCGAGAGTTGTCTCGCCTGGGCGAGAAAAGTGACATTTTGGACCTGTCGAAGCTGTAAGATCCTCGCTTGAGCGAGAGGATCCTCGCTTGAGAGAGAGCTGCCGCGCCTAAGCGAGATTTCCCTCGCCTGGGCGAGAGGGTCAGATCTGAGTTTTTAAAATGGGCGGGATTTTCTCGCTTGAGCGAGAATGGACTCGCTTAAGCGAGAACCCGACGAGTTGCATTAAATGAGAAACCCCAAACACATTTTAGGGTTAGAAATTGAAGAGAGGTGAGAGAAGAGAGCTTTTCCAAGGGTAAGGAGCTTTGATACTCATCTAGAAGCTTGAGAAGAGGTAAAACTCTTGATTCTAACTCTCTTCTTCCCTTTGAAACTTGCTTTGGGTATGTTGGATCTCTTCTAAAAATGTGAGAAACCATGGAAACTCATCCTTTAGAGTTATGGTTCGTTTTATGTTGTTTTTCTCTTGAAAACTCTTAGTTTAGAGTTGGTATTTAGTGAATGGAAATGTTTTGTGGGTTGATTCATGAAAACCCCAAAACCCCCAAAATGAAAATGTGTCAAAAAGGGGAAATGGGTAAAATGGTAGATGGAAAAGATGAGTAGGTGTTCTAATGCAAAAATAGAAAGTAAATATGTATGTTTTAATGTTGGAAACTTCTAATGAAAGTGGTTTTGGAACATGTTGGAAATGTGTGAATGTACTATATGTATACAAAATGATATATGAGTGTTTATATGTTGTTGAGAATAAATTACTGACTTTTGTTGTTGATTGGTGGGATGAGGAAAGATCCTAATGTTGGAGGAGTTAGCGGAGGAACTTGCAAAGTTACCCAAAACCCACCCCGACACCCAGCAAGGTAAGGAGAAAGAGGTAATGTGTTTGTAAGAATACTGTTGATATCCTACCCGAAGAGGGAGTGGTTTATTGTTGATACCCTACCCAAAGTGGTAGCGGATTATTGTTGTTACCCTACCCGAAGAGGTAGTGGTTTATTGTTGATACCCTACCCGAAGTGGTAGCGGATTATTGTTGTTACCCTACCCGAAGTGGTAGCGGATTATTGTTGTTATCCTACCCGAAGTGATAGTGGATTATTGTGGTTATCCTACCCGGAGTGGTAGTGGATTATTGTGGTTATCCTACCCAGAGTGGTAGTGGATTATTGTGGTTATCCTACCCGCAGTGGTAGTGGATTATTGTGGCTGTTCTACCCGGAGTGGTAGTGGATTATTGTGAACTCGACCTGCCCGATGTGGCATGGGGATAACTCGACCTGCCGATGTTGTATGGATAATAACTCAACCTGCCCGATGTGGTATGGGGATAACTCGACCTGCCCGATATGGTATGGATAATAACTCGACCTGCCCGATGTGGTATGGGGATAACTCGACCTACCCGATGTGGTATGGATAATAACTCGACCTGCCCGATGTGGTATGGATAATAACTCGACCTACCCGATGTGGTATGGATAATAACTCGACCTGCCCGATGTAGTATGGAGATAACTCGACCTGCTTGATGTGGTATGGTTAATAACTCGACCTGCCCGATGTGGTATGGGGATAACTCGACCTGCCCGATATGGTAAGGATAATAACTCGACCTGCCCGATGTGGTATGGGGATAACTCGACCTGCCCGATGTGGTATGGGAATAAACTCGACCTGCCCGATGTGGTATGGGAAATGAAATCGATGAATACGATTAAGGGTGAATATGAAGGATGAAAATGAGGATGTGAAGGATAAAAGAGATATTCATGCTATAGGATATATATTATGGGATATATATACTATAGGGTGAATATGAAGGATGAGAAATGAGAATGTCAGAATAAATGTAATATGCATGTTATAGGATATATATTATGGGATATATATACTATAGGGTGAATATGAATGATGAAAAGGAAGATGTTAAGAATGAAAGTAATATACATGCTATAGGAGATATATTATGGGATATATGTTCTATAGGGTGGATATGAATAATGAGAAGTACGATGTTTCGAAAGAACGTAATATGCATGCTATAGAATATATATTTTGAGATATATATACTAAAGGATGAATATGAATAACGTGGAAGTGAAAGGAGTAAGATGTGAATACTTACATTTACGTATTTGTGGTTATAAATTATATTAAAGCTTAATCGTATTTGAAATGTGAATTATCATGTAATGTTAGTTTTTGAACTAATGACTTACTCCCTTGTTTTGTGTGTTGTTTATGATAATCCCATTGTAGGTAAATGAATGAGTTGAGGAGAAAGCTCACTTAGGAAGCTTATGTGTTTATTAACTTGATTGTCTTTATTGCTACTTTAACATTGTAGTTGATTTGATAACATTTTGGGATGAATGTAAATATGATTAGGACAATACTGAGATATGTAGTTATGGAGGTTATAACTCTTAGAAACCCATACTGGTTGTATGTGGTAATTACTAAATGAATGAATTATGTTTTTCCGCAACATGAATTGCATGATAATATAATAGGTTAAAAGATTAGTGTCAAGAAATGATTCATGAAGGTTTTTCAGTAAAATAATGAATGTATGTAAGGAAAGATTTTAAATAAACGAAAAATTTTCAAGGGTAGAATTTGGGTCATTACAATATGGTATCAGAGCATGGTTAATTCTGCGGCCTAGGGCATGGCCTTACTTGCTTCTTTGTAACATGTTTATGATTTAACTGGGTGAGATTGTGTGAATTGAATGTTGAAAGCATGTAGCTTTGGTATAGTGACATGTAATGTGCTATGAGACTGTGTGATAACCTGACTTGTGTGAGTTAAATTTGTGTACTAACTACCAATGAGCGCAGGTTAAGACATGTCTGGAAGAGGAACGAGTCAGAACGTACAGAATGATTTGTTGTTTCAGATGGTGGCTACACTACAACAGATGAACGAGAACTTACGTAGTCTGAATCAGAACCCCGCACCGAGTCTGACTTCGCAAAACCTAGTCCCACCCAGACCGACGGAATACCGAGGTCTAGATGAGTTTTGCAAAAGGAACCCTAGTCAATTCCATGGGGGATTTGCTCCTCATGCTGCCCTTGAGTGGATTTAGGGAATGGAGCGGATCTTCCGGGCCATGAACTGTTCGGAGGCTCAAAAATTGGCCTATGCCACTTACATGCTAGTGACAGAGGCCGAGAACTGGTGGGAGTTCACTAGACGCCAAATGGAGACGGAAGGACAATTAATTTCCTGGAGTACTTTCAAGGCGAAATTCCTTCAAAAATACTTCCATGCTGATCTGAAAAGGAAGAAGGAAATGGATCTCCTGAACTTGGAACAGGGAAACATGTCGGTTCGGGAATATGCGGCTAAATTCGAGGAATTGGCCCGGTTTTGTCCCTACTCTGAGTTGGAAGTGGACGGATGATCCAAGTCCTCTAAATTCGAATCGGGTTTAAGACCCAAGCTGAAAAGGATGTTCAGACATCAGGAGATTGCTGACTTTGCTACTTTGGTCAACAAGTGCAGGATGTACGAGGATGATCTGAAGGCGGATGAGTTGACAACCTCCGAAACAAATTTCCCACGGGACTATGGACCCCAACACAACCATAGGCAAGGAAGGGGTAAGGAGAGAGTGGGGGATGACCGGAAACCTTATGCGGCGATCACTGTTCATCGTGACCGAAATTTCCAAAGGTCAGGCCCACTTACAGTTCCTACCGAAGGGGTTTCTACTCCCATGTGCAACAAGTGTGGTAGACTTCATTATGAAAGTACGTGCCCGGGAAAAGGGAATGATTGTTTCCACTGCAAGGAGTTTGGGCACATTAAAAGGTTTTGTCCCAAGCTAGATCGGAGACATAATGTCATTCATGCTGAGGAGGCAAGGGACCACGGTCAAAAGGTTACCCCGAGTGGCGCAGGGACATCAGGTGTTGATGATCCAGCGAGAGGTAAATTGCATGGTGGCAGGTATTCCTTTTAGTGCTGTTTAATCGGGAGCCACACACTCCCTATATTTGCTGAATGTGTGAACCGACTGAGATTGTACACCAAGTTATTGTTTTCGACTTAGTTGTACCTACCCCACCCAGTGTACCAGTGGTGGATGTCGATATGGGTGTATCAGTGTACGGTTGGGGTAAACGGTAGAACCTTTACCATAGTGTTGATATGCGCAATGATGTCCCAGCTGGATTTAATCCTGGAAATGGACTAGCGGTCAGCAAATCGTATTATGCTTAACTGTGTGATAATTGTTGAGGTGAAGATTTAAGATCTAGTTTGCATTGATATGTATGTGTATACTAAGGGGTAAGACTTATACTGCTAGTTGAGGAAAGAGGCTAGTTGAGTTACTTACCCCGTCAATGTGATGAATGCATTTGAATAAACGTGAAACTTTTGGTCTCGAATGACCGGTTCTTTTGCAGTAGGACATTGGCAATGCACGATATAGTGGTGGTGTACCTCAATTATCTGCTTTGAATGTTGTACCAGCAAAAGTGTTTCTGTTTCGTGAACGTCAGTAATTGCTGTGTGTGATTGTAGTGTAACCATATGAGAGAAAATTTTTTGGGTATGTTAAAATGACTATGCAAACTGTGTTTCACGACGTAGTTGCCATGAGTTGTGGGTTCAAACCGTTTTCGAAAATCATTTTTGGGTGAAACATAGTTTGTGACTTAACATTGATTTAGTATCATGTTGGAGAATCCCAAAATTTTAGCAACAATATTTGAATAAATGAGGTTGTTAAAAGATGTGGTGATACGATGACGACCATGTGTTTCTAGACGTAATGCAAGTGGGTTAATAAATTTATATTTGCTAGCGAAATTGGAGTAACCAAACCTAACGCCTGTTGAGGGATTGAGTGTTTGTCAACTTGCATTTGTCGATTGGTAACAGAGTATCTAGTTTTGAGGTGAATTGATGGTTTTATGGGTTCAATTGAGGCTAAGGATCGGTAATTCATTTCTATGGTAAGATTTGACGACAGAAATACTTGACGTAATTGGATAATTACTGGATAGTGTGATTGTGTACAATGGAAGAGACGCTAAGAGTCTTATTGTATAGATGTTTTGTTGAATGAGTAAAATGAAATTATGCTAGTTTCTTGGGTGGGAGTGGAACTAGCTAGTGTATAATGGATGTTAAACGAGGGTTTAGGGGTGGATGAGGGATAAGGAGTTTCCCATTCGCTGAATTTCGGGAGTGTTATCGGGATTCTTAACGTATGTGGGGATTGTCAGCTGGATAAGTTCTAGAGACCAATGGTTCTTGACGAATATAGGAAAAATCTTTAGTCTGAATTACGGTTTAGTTCTCATGGTATTCGAGTTATTCAAGGCTGGGATCTTAATATTTGGGCATTGATGAGTTAATTCATGAATTGGTTTTGTGAAATCACGGTTTAGTGGTATATGCCCTTAGTGGCCGTTTAAGTAATCTTAATGGATTAGAGGATCGAGGTATGTTTAATTTTCGGGGACGAAAATTCTTATAAGAGGGGGAGGATTGTAACACCCTAAATTTAAGTCTTTAAAATTATAGTATCAGTCATGGAACTCTCGCTTGAGCGAGAAAGGCTCACCTGAGAGGGTAAAATCCTGGGCTATACTGGAGGATTCTCGCCTGAGCGAGAGTTGTCTTGCTTGGGCGTGAAATGGCATTTTGGGGATGTTGAGACTGTGAGATTCTCGCTTAAGCGAGAATCCCTCGCTTGAGCGAGAGCGTCAGATTTGAAATTTAAAAAAGGCAGGATTTTCTCGCCTGAGCGAGAATGGGTTCACTTGAGCGAGAACCCGACGACTCCTCTTTAAAATAGAAACCCCAAACACATTTTAGGGTTAGAACTTTGAAGAGAAGAGAGAGAGAGGAGAGCTTTTCAAGAGCAAAGAGCCTTAGGACTCATCTTAGAGCTTGAGAAGAGGTAAATCTCTTGTTTCTAACTCTTCTTCCTCTCTAACTTGTTTTGGGTATGTTGGATCTCTTTTCAAAATATGAGAAACCATGGAAACTCATCCTTTAGAGTTATGGTTCGTTTTATGTTGTTTTCTCTTGTAAACTCTTGGTTTAGAGTTGGTATTTGATGAATGGAAAGGTTTTGTGGGTTATTCATGAAAACCCCAAAAACCCCCAAAATGAGAATATGAGTAAAAAGAGAAAGAGATGAAATGTTAGATGTGGATGATGAGTTTGTGCTTTGATGTTGATATATGAGATGAACATATATGTTTAGATGTTTGGAAACTTGTATTGAAGTAGTTTTGGAAATCTTGAAAATATGTGAATCCCTTGTATGTTTGATGATAAAATACGAGTTGTTTATGTGTTATTTTGAATAAATGTCTGACATTGTTGTTATTGGTGGAAATGAGGAAAGATCCTAGGGTTGGAGGAAATCGCGGAGGAGACTTTTAAAGTTACTCGGTACCGATCCCCAACACTCACCAAGGTAAGGGATAAGTGTCCCTAAATCATACTCGCTGATGTGAATGAGGTATGTGAAAGAGGTAATGTGTTTGTAAGAATATTGTTGATACCCTACCCGAAGAGGTAGTGGTTTATTGTTGATACCCTACCCGAAGTGGTAGCGGATTATTGTTGTTACCCTACCCGAAGAGGTAGTGGCTTATTGTTGATACCCTACCCGAAGTGGTAGTGGATTATTGTTGTTACCCTACCCGAAGTGGTAGCGGATTATTGTTGTTATCCTACCCGGAGTGGTAGTGGATTATTGTGGTTATCCTACCCGGAGTGGTAGTGGATTATTGTGGTTATCCTACCCGGAGTGGTAGTGGATTATTGTGGTTATCATACCCGGAGTGGTAGTGGATTATTGTGAACTCGACCTGCCCGATGTGGCATAGGGATAACTCGACCTGCCCGATGTGGTATGGATAATAACTCGACCTGCCCGATGTGGTATGGGGATAACTCGACCTACCCGATGTGGTATGGATAATAACTCGACCTGTCCGATGTGGTATGGGGATAACTCGACCTACCCGATGTGGTATGGATAATAACTCGACCTGCCCGATGTGGTAAGGATAATAACTCGACCTGCCCGATGTGGTATAGGGGATAACTCGACCTGCCCGATGTGGTATGGGAAATGAAATCGATGAATACGATTAAGGGTGAATATGAAGGATGAAAATGAGGATGTGAAGGGTAAAAGAGATATTCATGCTATAGGATATATATTATGGGATATATATACTATAGGGTGAATATGAAGGATGAGAAATGAGAATGTCAGAATAAAAGTAATATGCATGCTATAGGATATATATTACGGGATATATATACTATAGGGTGAATATGAATTATGAAAAGGAAGATGTTATGAATGAAAGTAATATACATGCTATAGGAGAACTAATGACTTCCTCCCTTGTTTTGTGTGTTGTTTATGATAATCCCATTGTAGGTAAATGAAGGAGTTGAGGAGGAAGCTCACTTAGGAAGCTTATGTGTTTATTAACTTGATTGTCTTTATTGCTACTTTAACATTGTAGTTGATTTGATAACATTTTGGGATGAATGTAAATCTGATTAGCACAATATTGAGATATGTAGTTATGGAGGTTATAACTCTTAGAAACCCACACTGGTTGTATGTGGTAATTACTAAATGAATGAATTATGTTTTTTCGCAACATGAATTGCATGATAATATAATAGGTTAAAAGATTAGTGTCAAGAAATGATTCATGAAGGTTTTTCAGTAAAATAATGAATGTAAGTAAGGAAAGATTTTAAATAAACGAAAAATTTTCAAGAGTAGAATTTGGGTCCTTACAGAAACTCTCTTGGGAGTTTGTGGTCCATGTGAGAGTCTTTATTTTACATGAGGATGTATTAGCCGTAAAAGTGGAGACATATGTGCGGTATGGGAATTACTCGACCTTCCCGATGGGGTATGGGAATTACTCGACTTGCCCGATGTGGTATGGGAATTACTCGACCTGCCCGATGTGGTATGGGGAATTACTCGACCTGCCCGATGTGGTATGGGGATTACTCGACCTGCTCGATGTGGTATGAGGAATTACTCAACTTGCCCTATGTGGTATGGGGATTACTCGACCTGCTCGATGTGGTATGGGGATTACTCGACCTGCCGGATGTGGTATGGGGAATTACTTGACCTTCCCGATGTGGTATGGGGATTACTAGACCTGCCAGATGTGGTATGGGGAATTACTCGATCTACCCGATGTGGTATGGGGATTAACTAGAGCTACCCGATGTGGTAGAAGATTATTTGTACGATGCAGAATTGTTGAAAGGGATCAAGGGTAAATTACTACGGAATGTGAATGATGTAAAAAGTGTATATTCGGAATGAAAATCATATGCATGCCGTAGGATATATATTATGGGATATATATCTTATAGGGTGAATATGAATGATGAGAAATGAGTATGTTTGGATGAATAAAATATGCACACTATAGCACATATATATTATGGGGTATATGTGTACTATAGGGTGAAAATGGATAATATGAGATAAGTAAAATATGCACACTATAGAACATATATAGTATGTGATGTATGTGTACTATAGGGTGAATATGGATAATATGTGATGAATAAATATGCACACTATAGAACACATATAGTATGGGATATATGTGTACTATAGGGTGAATATGGATAATATGTGTTGATTGGTATATGTTTATCATGGTTGATGTTAGATGTGTGTGGTTTTAAAACTTTAATATTATCACTCCTTGTAAATCCACGCTACGATCGCCGTAGTTGGTTCTTTCTCCCTCTGTCTTTCCTTGTATGTGTTATGTATTTGAGTTCAGGTCGTGGCGGTAGCGCATCAGATGCTTGCGGAGGAGAGTACATGTTTGAGTAGTTGCTTTATATTCTCAATGTTGTAATTGAGTAATGCATGTAATATGAAGATTATGTTAAATGGGATTTATGTATGAGTGATTTTCTCCTAAATATATAGTTAGGATATTTGATGATGTAAAAATGGAAGTAATATTGAGAATGGATAATTGTATCTAAATTGTGTAATTAAAAGGAAGTGCAATGACGTGTTTTTAATAAAGTGAACGATTAATTGTTCCGCACCTGAAAGATGAATTGAATGTACATATATATTTAATCAAGTTTTCCAAATCGTTCGAGTAATGTCTTTTAAAAGTAATCACTTCGCTTTCATGAACAAGGTTTTAAAAAGAATTTTTGGATTAAGAAAATCGGGTCCTTACAATATGTAGCTCAAAAACCAAGGAATAGAGGAGCAATGGGGAATAAGTAACAAGTAAATTAACATCAACCCCAAAATAAGAAAATCACAATCTACCTCTAATTCCAACACTCTCAATCCTCTTTGTCACCTTCAACTTTTATTCACTTTTGTTTTTCTCAATTTTTGGTTTTCTTTTGTTTTGTTTCTCTTTTTGTTACTTTTCTTTTTTCTTTTCTCTTTCTTTATTTTTTTTCCAATGATAATGCCACACTTATGTACACAAATGTATCAACCAATGAGTCATAACCAAGAATTATAAGAAATGAAGAACACAACACCCTTACTTACTTAATACCCATTCCAAAACAATTCCAAAGCTCCAAAATTCCCTAAAGTTAGGACAATCATGATTTTTCACTTATAAGCTTGTAATGAGCTATAGAACAAAGAAATGGTAAAAAGGCTCAAATGAGTTATCAAAGGATAAATTGATTCAAGGTATGCATATATGAATAGTGGCTTATTCTAAATAAATGCCTAAATCACTTAAAAATATGCATATGACTATACAGTATAAACAAGAAACAAGTCAAGTTCTAAAGTGCAAGTAATCTATAGTGCAATAATCGCACATGAAGAAATTAAGATGGCATACATCAATCCATCCACAATTAAAGCTCAAATTCTCAAAAGGAACAAGTCTATCACAATTACTTCAACCTCTCAATTCTCAAAACCAACTTGGTGTAACACCCTAAATTTTAGTCTTTAAAATTATAGTATCAGTCCTAGAAGTCTCACCTGAGCGAGAGAATATCGCATGAGCGAGAAAGGATCACGTGGGAGTGTGAAATCCTGGGATATACTGGAGGATTCTCGCGTGAGCGAGAGTTGCCTTGCCTGGGCGAGAAATGGCATTTTGGGGCTGTGGACACTGTGAGATTCTCGCCTGAGCGAGAATCCCTCGCTTGAGCGAGAGGAAGCATGTTGGGACTGTGAGATTCTCGCTTGAGCGAGAATCCCTCGCTTGAGCGAGAGGGTCAGATCTGAGTTTTTAAAATAGGCGGGATTTTCTCGCTTGAGCGGGAATGGGCTCGCTTGAGCGAGAACCCGACAATTGCTCTTTAAAATAGAAACCCCAAACACATTTTAGGGTTAGAACTTTGAAGAGAAGAGAGAGAAGAGAGCTTTTCAAGAGCAAGGAGCCTTAGGACTCATCTTAGAGCTTGAGAAGAGGTAAACCTCTTGCTTCTAACTATTCTTCTTCCTCTCTAACTTGTTTTGGGTAAGTTGGATCTAATTTCAAAAACATGAGAAACCATGGAAACTCACCCTTTAGAGTTATGGTTCGTTTTATGTTATTTTCTCTTGTAAACTCTTGGTTTAGAGTTGATATTTGATGAATGGAAAGGTTTTGTGGGTTATTCATGAAAACCCCAAAAACCCCCAAAATGAGAATATGAGTATAAAGAGAAAGAGATGAAATGTTAGATGTGGATGATAACTTTGTGCTTTGATGTTGTTATATGAGATGAACATGTATGTTTAGATGTTTGGAAACTTGTACTGAAGTAGTTTTGGAAATCTTGAATATATGTGAATCTCTTGTATGTTTGATGATGAAATGCGAGTTACTTATGTGTTATTTTGAATAAATGACTAACATTGTTGTTATTGGCGGAAATGAGAAGAGATCCTAAGGTTGGAGGAAATCGAGGAGGAGAATTTTAAAGTTACTCGGAACCGATTCCCAACGCTCACCAAGGTAAGGGATAAGTGTCTCTAAATCATACTTGCTGATATGAATGAGGTATGTGAAAGAGGTAATGGTTTAAAATGATACGTTTGTAATTTATGCATTATGTTGGAAAATGTGTGGCTTTTCTGTTATGAACGAAATATAAGTAATATTATTGGGGGAGTACCAATGGAAAGATGACTCAATATAAGTAATATTGTTGGGGGAGTACCAATGGAAAGATGACTCAATAAAAGTAACATTATTGGGGGAGTACCAATGGAAAGATGACTCAATATAAGTAATATTATTGGGGGAGTACCAATGGAAGGATGACTCAGTATAAGTAATATTATTGGGGGAGTACCAATGGAAAGATGACTCAATATAAGTAATATTATTGGGGGAGTACCAATGGAAAGATAACTCAATATAAGTAAAATTATTGGGGGAGTACCAATGGAAAGATGACTCAATATAAGTAACATTATTGGGGGAGTACCAATGGAAAGATGACACAATATAAGTAACATTATTGGGGGAGTACCAATGGAAAGATGACTCAGTATAAGTAATATTATTGGGGGAGTACCAATGGAAAGATGACTCAATATAAGTAATATTATTGGGGGAGTACCAATGGAAAGATAATTCAATATATGTAAAATTATTGGGGGAGTACCAATGGAAAGATGACTCAATATAAGTAACATTATTGGGGGAGTACCAATGGAAAGATGACTCAATATAAGTAACATTATTGGGGGAGTACCAATGGAAAGATGACTCAAACGAATTAATATTATTGGGGGAGTACCAATGGAAATATGACTCAAATGAAAGTAATATTATTGGGGGAGTACCAATGGAAATATGATTCAAAGGAAATCAATATTATTGGGGGAGTACCAATGGAAATATGACTTGGAGTAATGCATGTCGTATGCATGCTATAGGATATATATAGTATGGGATATATATTCTATAGGGTGAATATGAATGATGAGAAATGTGAATGTCACATGAATGTCGTATGCATGCTATAGGATATATAGTATGGGATATATATTCTATAGGGTGAATATGAATGATGAGAAATGTGAATGTCACATGAATGTCGTATGCATGCTATAGGATATATAGTATGGGATATATATTCTATAGGGTGAATATGAGCGATAAAAAGGAAGATGTTGAGAAAGAACGTAATATGCATACTATAGAATATATATTATGGGATATATATACTATAAGATGAATATGAGTAAAGTGGAAAGTAAAGGAAGATAATTTGAATGTTTACAATTCCGTATGTGTGTTTACGAATTATATTAAAGCTTAATTGTATTTGAATGTGGATTATCATGTGATGTTAGTTTTGAACTAATGACTTACTCCCTTCGTTTTGTGTGTTGTTTATGATAATCCCATTGTAGGTAAATGAAGGATTTTGAGGATGAAGATCAATTAGGAAGCTTTTGTGTTTATCTACTCGATTGTCTTATTTGTTACTTGACGTTGTAGTTAATTTGATAATATTACGGGATGACTGTAAATCCGTTTAGATTAATACGGATATGTGTAGTTATGGGCTTTATAACTTTGGGAGACCCATAACTGGTTGTATGTAGTAAATGTTATTTGAATGAATTATGTTTTTCCGCAACATAAATTTGTATGATAAGATAATAGGGTAAAGAGTATTTTCAAAGAGTGATACTTGAGAGTTTTCAATGAAGGTGACGACTATATGTAAGAAAGGATTAAAATAAATGAAAAATTTTCAAGGGTAGAAAATCGGGTCGTTACAATATCTTAACATAGATGAGGATTGTTAGCTGTATCGGTCCTAGATACCTATGGTTCTTGACGAATATAGGAAAGATCTTTAGTCTGAATTACGGTTTAGTTCTCATGGCATTCGAGATTATTAAAGGCAGAGATCTTAATATTTGGACATTGAGGAGTTAGTTCATGAATTGGTTTGGTGATACCACGGTTTTGTGGTGTATGCCCTTAGTGACTGATTAAGTGATCTTAATGGATTAGAGGATCGATTGTGATTTTGGTTGAGTATTCTCGTGCCTAAGGTCTAGGTGATGACATTATTTTTCGAGGTATGTTTAATTTTCGGGGACGAAAATTCTTATAAGAGGGGGAGGACTGTAACACCCTAAATTTTAGTGTTTAAAATTATAGTATCAGTCCAAGAAGTCTCGCCTGAGCGAGAGAATATCGCATGAGCGAGAAAGGATCACCTAGGAGTGTGAAATCCTGGGATATACTGGAGGATTCTCGCGTGAGCGAGAGTTGCCTTGCCTGGGCGAGAAATGGCATTTTGGGGCTGTGGACACTGTGAGATTCTCGCCTGAGCGAGAATCCCTCGCTTGAGCGAGAGGAAGCATGTTGGGACTGTGAGATTCTCGCTTGAGCGAGAATCCCTCGCTTGAGCGAGAGGGTCAGATCTGAGTTTTTAAAATAGGCGGGATTTTCTCGCCTGAGCGAGAATGGGCTCGCTTGAGCGAGAACCCGACAACAGCTCTTTAAAATAGAAACCCCAAACACATTTTAGGGTTAGAACTTTGAAGATAAGAGAGAGAAGAGAGCTTTTCAAGAGCAAGGAGCCTTAGGACTCATCTTAGAGCTTGAGAAGAGGTAAACCTCTTGCTTCTAACTCTTCTTCTTCCTCTCTAACTTGTTTTGGGTAAGTTGGATCTATTTTCAAAAACATGAGAAACCATGGAAACTCACCCTTTAGAGTTATGGTTCGTTTTATGTTATTTTCTCTTGTAAACTCTTGGTTTAGAGTTGATATTTGATGAATAGAAAGGTTTTGTGGGTTATTCATGAAAACCCCAAAAAACCCCGAAATGAGAATATGAGTATAAAGAGAAATAGATGAAATGTTAGATGTGGATGATAAGTTTGTGCTTTGATGTTGTTATATGAGATGAACATGTATGTTTAGATGTTTGGAAACTTGTATTGAAGTAGTTTTGGAAATCTTGAATATATGTGAATCCCTTGTATGTTTGATGATGAAATGCGAGTTATTTAGGTGTTATTTTGAATAAATGACTGACATTGTTGTTATTGGTGGAAATGAGAAGAGATCCTAAGGTTGGAGGAAATCAAGGAGGAGACTTTTAAAGTTACTCGGAACCGATTCCCAACACTCACCAAGGTAAGGGATAAGTGTCTCTTAATCATACTTGCTGATATGAATGAGGTATGTGAAAGAGGTAATGGTTTAAAATGATAAGTTTGTAATTTATGCATTATGTTGAAAAATGCGTGGCTTTTCTGTTATGAACGAAATATAAGTAATATTATTGGGGGAGTACCAATGGAAAGATGACTCAATATAAGTAATATTGTTGGGGAGTACCAATGCAAAGATGACTCAATATAAATAATATTGTTGGGGGAGTACCAATGGAAAGATGACTCAATATAAGTAATATTGTTGGGGGAGTACCAACGGAAAGATGACTCAATATAAGTAATATTATTGGGGGAGTACCAATGGAAAGATGACTCAATATAAGTAATATTATTGGGGGAGTACCAATGGAAAGATGACTCAATATAAGTAACATTATTGGGGGAGTACCAATGGAAAGATGACTCAATAAAGTAACATTATTGGGGGAGAACCAATGGAAAGATGACTCAATGAAAGTAATATTATTGGGGGAGAACCAATGGAAAGATGACTCAATGAAAGTAACATTATTGGGGGAGAACCAATGGAAAGATGACTCAATGAAAGTAACATTATTGGGGAAGAACCAATGGAAATATGACTCAATGAAAGTAACATTATTGTGGAAGAACCAATGGAAAGATGACTCAATGAAAGTAATATTATTTGGGGAGAACCAATGGAAAGATGACTCAATTAAAGTAGTATTATTGGGGGAGAACCAATGGAAATATGACTCAAACGAATTAATATTATTGGGGGAGTACCAATGGAAATATGACTCAAATGAAAGTAATATTATTGGGGGGTACCAATGGAAATATGACTCAAAGGAAATCAATATTATTGGGGGAGTACCAATGGAAATATGACTCGGAGTAATGCATGTCGTATGCATGCTATAGGATATATATAGTATGGGATATATATTCTATAGGGTGAATATGAATGATGAGAAATGTGAATGTCACATGAATGTCGTATGCATGCTATAGGATATATAGTGTGGGATATATATTCTATAGGGTGAATATGAATGATGAGAAATGTGAATGTCACATGAATGTCGTATGCATGCTATAGGGAAATATGACTCAATGAAAGTAACATTATTGTGGAAGAACCAATGGAAAGATGACTCAATGAAAGTAATATTATTTGGGGAGAACCAATGGAAAGATGACTCAATTAAAGTAGTATTATTGGGGGAGAACCAATGGAAATATGACTCAAACGAATTAATATTATTGGGGGAGTACCAATGGAAATATGACTCAAATGAAAGTAATATTATTGGGGGGTACCAATGGAAATATGACTCAAAGGAAATCAATATTATTGGGGGAGTACCAATGGAAATATGACTCGGAGTAATGCATGTCGTATGCATGCTATAGGATATATATAGTATGGGATATATATTCTATAGGGTGAATATGAATGATGAGAAATGTGAATGTCACATGAATGTCGTATGCATGCTATAGGATATATAGTGTGGGATATATATTCTATAGGGTGAATATGAATGATGAGAAATGTGAATGTCACATGAATGTCGTATGCATGCTATAGGGTATATAGTATGTGATATATATTCTATAGGGTGAATATGAGCGATAAAAAGGAAGATGTTGAGAAAGAACGTAATATGCATACTATAGAATATATATTATGGGATATATATACTATAGGATGAATATGAGTAAAGTGGAAAGTAAAGGAAGATGATTTGAATGTTTACAATTCCGTATGTGTGTTTACGAATTATATTAAAGCTTAATTGTATTTGAATGTGGATTATCATGTGATGTTAGTTTTGAACTAATTACTTACTCCCTTCGTTTTGTGTGTTGTTTATGATAATCCCATTGTAAGTAAATGAAGGATTTTGAGGATGAAGCTCAATTAGGAAGCTTTTGTGTTTATCTACTCGATTGTCTTATTTGTTACTTGACGTTGTAGTTAATTTGATAATATTAGGGGATGACTGTTAATCCGTTTAGATTAATACGGATATGTGTAGTTATGGGCTTTATAACTTTGGGAGACCCATAACTGGTTGTATGTAGTAAATGCTATTTGAATGAATTATGTTTTTCTGCAATATAAATTTGTATGATAAGATAATAGGGTAAAGAGTATTTTCAAAGAGTGATACTTGAGAGTTTTCAATGAAGGTGACGACTGTATTTAAGAAATGATTAAAATAAATGAAAAAATTTCAAGGGTCGAAAATCGGGTCTTTACACTTGGCATACAGAAAATACATGGATTCACAACACAAGATATCAAGACTCAACTAAAAGAAAGCATGACATAAAATTCCCAAAATCTAAGCAAAACCGAAGAATCAAAGAAAAGAATGCTTCAGCATAAATCTACAAACTAATCTTATGTTAGTATCCCTCCACACTTAAAATACATATTGTCCCAATGTAGCACATTCATAATATCTAGGCAGTCATACCAACAAATATAATTGG
Source organism: Lupinus albus (assembly GCA_009771035.1). Classification (NCBI taxonomy): domain Eukaryota; kingdom Viridiplantae; phylum Streptophyta; class Magnoliopsida; order Fabales; family Fabaceae; genus Lupinus; species Lupinus albus. Next base: position 7,848,776 of record CM020011.1, read on the forward strand.
ACAATGGTAATAAAAAGTAAGGAAAAGAGAAAGAAAGACTCCATGAATCATGGAGGGAGGAAATCAAACTCATAAGCAGCAAAGACAGGCCCCAATGCAGAAACAGAAACGTCAAACATAAGGTCAAAAGAGGGTGTTTAATCAGGTGCCTGCAAAATAGATGGAAAGAAAGTAGCATAACTATGTTTTCTTTCAGCTTGCACCTAAACAAGTAAATCTGATTTTTGTATGATTCCTGCAACAATTATATTAGTGCAATATGAATCTATATCATGAGAATCAACTACAAATTCCAGAAACTCATGAATACAAGAGTCGCACATCTCAAAATCAGCGAATGCATGACAAATGCATGGTTTTGTGAAATTTGAAGGAACATCAATATCCAAAAATTCATCATTGCAAAAACTACATATTTCAGAATCTATGCATGCATGAGTAGTGTATAAATCAGTCAATGATGGAGCATGAAAATCATGAAGAAAATTAGAAAGATGTGTATCAGTGAACTCATGAAGTAAATCAAGGTGAAAAATAGAGTGACCCTCAGGTGAATGCTTTAAATCATAAAAAAATGTTAAATCAGACCACTGTATCATCAAATTCTATAGAAAGCGTCCCAAGAGATCTCTCTTACATATCAAGAATATAAAAGTCAGCTGGGAAAATCAGTTGATCAACCCGAACCAAGAGATCCTCTACCAAACTAGTAGGATATGCAGTACTTGTAAGGACCCGATTTTAATAACCCAAAAATTTTAAGACTTTATTCATGAAAGTGAAGTGATTACTTTTTAAAAGACATTACTTAAACGAGTTGTAAAACCTGATTGGATACAAATATTAATTTCATGCGTAATTCAAAATGCGGAAATACTCAAAATACATCCTACTTTAAAAACATGTTATTACACTTCCTTTCAAATGCATAATCTATACAATTATCATTTCTCAAAGAATACTTCTATTACAATCATTAACTCAATCTCATTACACATTTTGGAGGAGATCAATTTTACAAAAGGATTAATCCAACATGGTGCTCATATTACATACATTAATCATATATCATATCAATTATACAACGTAACTACTCTATTATGTGCTCTTCTCCACAAGCATCCAATACGCTATAGCCACCACCTGAATTCCAATATATAACACATACAAGCAGAGACAAAAGGGAGTAAGAACCAACTACGATGACTGTAGCGTGGAATTACATAGAGTAATAACATTAAAGTATTACACATATGCCAATGATACACCAATCAATGCGTAAAATCACATAATGTTCACATATTCAATCACATATAATCATTTCTCACTTTAACCAACAGAGATCATAATTCACATATATCTATAATTATGTTGCATAACTTGAGCCAAATTGTGCTACATAACTTGAGCCACAGCTTGCTACATTGCTTGAGCCAAAGCTTGCTACATAACTTGAGCCAAAGTGTGCTACATAACTTGAGCCATAGTTTGCTACATTGCTTGAGCAAAAGCTTGCTACATAACTTGAGTCAAAGTGTGCTACATAACTTGAGCAAAAGTTTGCTACATTGCTTGAGCCAAATCTTGCTACATAACTTGAGCCAAAGTGTGGTACATAACTTGAGCCAAAGTATGCTACATAACTTGAGCCAAAGTATCACTACATAACTTGAGCCAAAGTTTCGCTACATAACTTGAGCCAAAGTATCACTACATAGCTTGAGCCAAAGTATCGCTATATAACTTGAGCCAAAGTATCGCTACATAATTTGAGCCAAAGTATCACTACACCATTGATGTGTAGCTAAAAATATGTTTTATTTTCATTGATTCACAATCAATTCATAACCAGAAAATCCACGCATTTTCCAATATGATATACTAGTTAAAACTTATCCTTACAACAACATCATTCACAATGTAATAATTTTCACTACGTTCTTCTCACATCACAACCTCATCATAACACCAAAGAAAGTGAATTTCAAAATGATTTACTAACCCCTTTAAAATGTGGATTATCTCCTAATGGTATATGTTGTTTTGATGACTTACTCCTTTGTTTGTTGCTTGTATTTTCCATTGATAATCCCCTGCAGGTAAACAGGATAGTTGAGGATGCTTAGTTCGGGGCCTTAGGAGCTTAGGACTTGGATCCTTTATTTTGCATTTTGTGATGTAGATTGTTACATGGATGATTGTATTCATAACTATTTGATTTACTACATTTCTGTGTAATACTGAATATTAGCAGCTATGGGTGTTTTGGAAACCCATAGCTATTCATATGCGGTAATTACCGAGGAAAGAAATATATGAATTATGATTTTCTGTCAAATGAATGCATATGTAAATATTGGTTCATGGATTGAGAGTGAAAAAGAAAGTGAGGTTTTCAAATAAGGTTATTCAATTGGTAATTAAAATTTATAGGAGAATGCATGAAATTAGAATAAAATAACGAAAAAATTTCAAGGGTAGAAATTTTGGTCCTTACAATATGGTATCAAAACATAGTTAATCCTGCGGCCTAGGGTATGGTCTTACTTGCTTCATTGGAACCTCTAATTGATTTAACTATGTGAATTAAGCGAACTGTTGTGTGGTTATGTGATGATTTGTCTGGTTAAACATGGTTTACTGACAAATAAATGAGTGTAGGTACCCGTTACGGAGATGTCTGGAAGAGGAAGAGGATGAGGATCGGGTCAGAATGACTTGTTAGCCCAGATTGCTGCTGTGCTGATGAACATGAATGAGAAATTGCAGCACCTGAACCAAAACGCGACACCAAGTCCGAGTTTGCAACCTTTAGTTCCACCTGGGCTGGCTGAGTACCGAGGTCTGGATGAATTCTGCAGGAGGAACCCCAATCAGTTCCAAAGTGGATTCGCTCCTGATGCCGACATTGAATGGGTCCAAGGAGTGGAAAGAATCTTCAGGGCCATGAGTTGTTCTGATGCTCAGAAAGTGGCCTACGCCACCTACATGCTAGTGAAAGAGGCTGAGAAATGGTGGGAAATTACCCGGAGGCAGATGGAGACCGAAGGGCAAATCATCACGTGCGGAGCTTTCAAGAGTAAATTCCTCCAGAAATATTTCCTTGCAGACTTTAAAAGGAAGAAGGAGATGGAATTCTTGCAATTAGAGCAAGGAAACATGTCGGTGGGGGAGTACGCGGCCAAGTTTGAGGAATTGATCCGATATTGCCCTTATGATGAACTAGAGTTGGACGGGAGGTCCAAATGTGTAAAGTTTGAGATGGGGTTGAAACCCGAGCTGAGGGTGACGTTTGGTCACGAAGAGATTTCTGATTTTCCTACACTAGTGAACAAGTGTAGGATGTATGAGGATAATGTGCGGGTGAGGGACGCTGCTGTGTGTAAAGGGAACCCTCCATGGCACTATGGCCCTCAGCGGAACTTATCGCACGAAAAATGGAAGGACAGGGTGTTTCAAGAGGGGGTCATGGTTGAACTCTCCATCCTTGTGCGGCAAATGTGGCTGAACTCATGTAGGTGACTCATGCCCTAGAGCGACACTTACTTGCTTTCACTGTAAGGAGGTTGGGCATGTCAGAAGGTATTGTCCTAAGCTACAGCAGAATGTGAATTATGTGAGGGCGGAACGACCTCGATCTACTGGCAGAGTATTCACCATGAGTGGTCACTACAAAAAACCTTGTATCTAGTGGAGGTTTTTTTGTGGAGGTTATTTAAACCTCTACAAATAAATCAAATGAGGTAGATTGAGCATTTAACTAGGTAAATAGTGGAGGTTTTTATTTAATCTATGGAGGTTTTCAACCTCCACTATATTTATGGTGATGCTCATCAAGATCAACCTTATATCTTCTTCTTTCCATCATCTCACTTCCTCACACACACTCTCATTGTTTATCTCCCACTCTCATGGTTTCTCTCTCCCACTCTCGAGCTCCTTGAAACATTTTCTCTCATTCAATCAGGTAATAAAGCATGAATTTGTTGTATTACCATGGAAGAAAATCTTCTTCAAAGATATTGGAAACTTCACCAACCAAGTCAAAGCTTCTTCATAGGTTTGATTCTCTTCAATTTTGAGTAAAAATCTCTAAATTAGTTGATTCTTAGACTATAATCATTAATCCTAAATCTCTAATTTCATTTTTCTAATTTTTATATTGTTTTCCCCAAATATGTTGAAATCCCTAATTTTTTCACTTTTCTTAATCCTAAATGTTAGATTGATGTTTTGATTAAATTGACATTAATCCTAAATTTGTTGAAAACGTATTAGTTGTGGATAGTGATGCATTGTGATTTTAGGATCAATGCTATTAGTATGATTAAGCTTAGTGAAATGAGCAAAGGTAAAGTAATTTATGAATTGCGATGTTTATGAATTAATAGAATAATGAATGGCCTAATAATTTCCCCGCTGCTTTAGGTAGGAGACAAAGCGCAGAAAGGCCATGTTTCATTGGTGCGATGTTTACATGCTTCATTTCTCTAACTGAAATATGACTCTACCGAGTTGATACTTCCCCAAGTTTCTGCAAACTAAAGAGCTTGCCACTGGATGTGGAGGCAGAGGTAAAGTCACACTGACATGAAAAGTTTGTTGAGTAGTGTTCCTTGTTGTGTAATTGCTTTTGTTTTTTGGTGTTACAACTACACAAACAATTTTTTAATTTAAATTTTCCTTAGATGCATACATATAGTCATAATAATATGTCGAAACTGGTGTAAATCCAATTCATTCTTAGTTTCTTACACCAATGAAGAACTTTAACATATTAATCCTGGATTGTTTTCTAGTCGATCACATGATATCAATTTTTTTATAGTAAAATGTGACTTTAAAAACAAGTAAAATGCATGTTGCTTTGATTTTCAAGGTCAATGTGAAAACCAGGTATAATTCTATGGTTGAATTGGTTAAGATCATGTTTTTACGATTCTTTGTTTGATTAAATGGTGTAATTGTGCTAATTCTTTGTTTTTATATAAATTTGACTTCATTACGACCATTCTTTTGATGCAGCATATCGCAAATCATGTTGGCAATGAGAAGTTAGTTTTGCCTATTCCTGCTTTCAATGTCATTAATGGTGGATCACATGTAGGAAACAAACTTGCTATGCAGGTATGTCTTCAAAGACTTTGCATCTTATGATTGTGTTTGTTTGAGAGAGTGAGAGATGCACATTGAGTTTCTCATACATGTGTATATGTAGGAATTTATGATCACTTAATTTAGAATCAAATAACTTGGATAAAGGCTTTTGTTTGTGCTTAAGACTTTGAATAATTTCCAGAATTGGAAAGATATGAAAGTTTATATCAAAGTCTTAACACTTATGAATGAATGAGAGAAATTATGAGAACTTTGTGACTTTGTGAGTATGTGATCATGAAAGTTGTATTCAGAATTGTTGTTGAAAAACAAGTCATAAAACATCTATTTATAGTGTTTAATTCGTGCACATGAACCAGTATGAGTTAGTGAAAAGTTAAGAGCTACATCAGTTCAATCAAAACAGAACCAGTATACTGTTCTGATAAGTGTAATCGATTACCATATGGTGTAATCGATTACACCTGTTAAAAATTTAAAATACAAACTCAACGGCTTGATGTAATCGATTACCAAACATGGTGTAATCGATTACCAAACATGGTGTAATCGATTACCAAACATTGTGTAATCGATTACCAAACATGGTGTAATCGATTACAATGTAAAAAATGCACATATCTGATGCTTTTAATATGTTGTAATCGATTACGAGTATAGTGTAATCGATTACATAATGTAAAATGCACAGGTCTGATTAGTTTATCAGCATGTAATCGATTACTAGAATATTGTAATCGATTACACTGTTTAAAAACAGAACACTTATGCTTCAGTGCAAAAGATCTTAGTTTTATGCATGAGTTTTTCAGAATTTAGCATTTATCGTATAGTTAAGAGATTTTAAGTTTAAGTATCGTTTTACCTAGAAGACTTAGACTACATATATGAGCTTCTTTGACTTTTGATTTGCTAGTCTTCTTTTTGCATTTGATGACATAGTGAGCATCATCAAAACCTTAGCCATAGGTTGGGAAAGATCACCATCTTCACAATGTAGTAGATTAGCTTCCCATCAGTTGTATTGTAGAGGATCTTTTTTCTCCTTCTTTAACTACCTTCCTTATGTGGATGTTAGTTAAAGTTAGTTACTTATTTTTTAACTATGTATTTAAATTTACTTTTATACTTGGTGATAATTCAATACAACCATAATAATTTTCCCCTCATTTTTTGTGTCTATCCAATCTCTTCTCTTCTTCCTCATGATTTCCATCATGATATTTTTGTTTCTAGTTTGATTTTTAAACTCATGTATCATTGAATAAGATTTTAACATCATAGAACTAATGGAAAATTGTCATATTATTTACAATCTTAAAGTTGACATCTTATTTTCTATACACTCACTATCTTCCTATGTTGACACATATGTTCGCCATAACTATGGTCATTACATATATGGATGGACTAGATGTTTGGGACATGACTTAGGATAAGAAGATACATGTGTTATATAAATTCTCTGTATATTATATTTTCTTAATATGTATATTGAATGTTCAGTTATTTAATAGTTTATGATATTAGATTTTATTTTATTATTTCAGGCAAATGATAATGCAAGTATGTCTGATATACCTTTGGGTGCAAGAGGATCATCTGGAGCTAGCAACATTTAGGATATATGTTATGTATTTTCTTTTTAAAGTGTCATATGAGACTGCTTTTAATATTTTGAGATTTTATGGTGTATTTGGATTTATAATGAAATACGAATTATAACTCTTTCAATCATGTTACTCTACATTTAGCAACATTCAGTATTTTGTTTTTGAGACTATTTTTAGTTATTTGCAATGAAATTTTAATATTGTTAAGAGCATTTGTATTTAGTATTGTATATTTGAATAATAATTATAAATTAATGAGAATAAATTTGTTAAATTATGAAATTAATTTGAGGTTAAAATCCTTTAGTGGACGTCAAAAACCTTCTCAAATAGTGGAGGTCAAAAACCTCCTCAAATAGCGGAGGTCAAAAACCTCCTCAAATTGCGGAGGTCAAATAGTGGAGGTCAAAAACCTCCTCAAATTGCGGAGGTCAAAAACCTCCTCAAATTGCGGAGGTCAAAAACCTCCTCAAATTGCGGAGGTCAAAAACCTCCTCAAATTGCGGAGGTCAAAAACCTCCTCAAATTGCGGAGGTCAAATAGTGGAGGTTAAAAACCTCCTCAAATAGCGGAGGTTAAAAACCTCCACTAATAAACCACTAAATTTGTCAATACCAGGGGTTCTCTAAAACCTCCGCTAAATGCATCTAGAGGTCATAACTGTGGAGGTTTCTGAAACCTCCGCTACTTATATTGTGGAGGTTAAAAACCTCCACTAATTGCAAAAAAAACCTCCACTAAATACAAAGTATGTTGTAGTGGGTGCAGAGGCATCGGGTGTAGATGGCTTGATTAAAGGTAATTGCATGGTGGTAGGTATTCCTCTTTTAGTGTTGTTTGATTCGGGAGCGACACGCTCCTTTGTATCTATTGATTGCATGGATAGACTGAAATTGCAAACTGAGTCATTGCCTTTCGACTTAGTCGTATCCACCCCAACTAATGTGCTTGTGGTGGTGTCGACAGTTGTGTCTCGATGTCCAGTGGTGGTAAACGGTATGACATTTACCGTGGATTTAATCTGCTTACCACTATCCCAGTTAGATCTAATTCTGGGGATGGACTTGTTGTCGGCAAATCATGTGGTGCTAAATTGTGCTGATAAGACCGTGGTATTCAGAAATCTAGGTGGGATTTCTGGTGAGGTTAGTTCTATGAAGCCGTTATCGGCAAAGGAAGTCAGGACTTCCTGTAAGGAGGGAGGAGCCATGTTTATGTTGTTGGCATCCCTAGAGGGTATTGAGAAACCCAATGTGGAGGACATTCCGATTGTCCATGAGTTTCCTGAGGTATTTCTTGGTGATATTCCGGAATTGCCTCCAGTGAGAGAAGTTGAATTCTCTATTGACTTGGTACCTAGAACGGGACCCATCGCTATAGCCCCATATAGGATGGCACCGTTAGAGTTAGTTGAGTTAAAAAAGCAGGTTGAGGACTTGTTGGCAAAGAAGTTTATTAGTCCTAGTGTCTCGCCGTGGGGTGCGCTTGTTTTGTTGGTTAAGAAGAAAGATGGTAGTATGCGGTTGTGTACCGACTACAAGCAGTTGAACAAAGTTACCTCGGATTGATGGCTTGATGGATCAGTTGAGAGGGTATAAAGCAGTGGTCTTTTCCTTAAAAATCTGGAGGCACCATCTTTATGGAGTGAGATTTGAGGTATACATCGACGACAAGAGTTTGAAGTACCTGTTTGATCAAAAGGAATTGAACATGAGACAGAGAAAGTGGATGGAATTTGTTAAGGATTACGATTTTGGGTTGTAGTATCATCCAGGAAAGGCCAATGTGGTGGCCGATGCCCTAAGTCGAAAGTCTTTGCACATGTCGGCTTTGATGGTTAGAGAAGGGAAACTGGTTGAAGAATTCAGAGATATGAACTTGGAAGTTCAGATAAGGCCTCTCATAGTATGATGATAGGAATGCTGAAGGCCACCAATGAACTGTTTGATCAAATCCGAGTAATGCAAGTTGAGGATATCGAGCTAATGGCTAAACGGGATCTGATGCTAAGTGGCAAGGAAACTGATTTCGTATCGGATCCTAGTGGAATGTTGCGTTATAAAGGGAGAGTGTGTGTGCCTCGTGATGAGGAATTACGGAAGAGTATTTTAGAGGAGTCCCATAAGAGCAAGATGAGTTTTCACCCGGGAACTACCAAGATGTACCAAGATTTGAAGAAGTTGTTTTGGTGGTCTGGGTTGAAGAGGGATGTGGCTTCGTATGTCTCGAATTGTTTAGTATGTCATAAAGCCAAGATTGAGCATCAGCGATCGGCGGAAGAGTTACAATCCCTAGAAATTCCCGTTTGGAAATGAGACAGTATCTCCATGGATTTCGTATCGGGCTTTCCGAAGACTCAGAAAGGATATGATTCGATATGGGTTATAGTGGATCGGTTAACTAAATCTGCACACTTTCTGCCCATGAACATGAGGTATTCCTTTGAGCGATTGGCAGAACTGTATATCCGGGAAATAGTTCGTTCGCTTGGGATACCGTCGAACATTGTATCGGATAGGGATCCCCGTTTCACTTCGAACTTTTGGACTAGTTTGCAGTCCGCATTGGGGACTAAGTTGAAGTTGAGTTCAACTTATCATCCACAAACGGACGGTCAATCGGAAATGACTATACAGTCATTAGAGGATCTTTTGAGGGCTCTTGTTTTGGAGCAACCAGGGAGTTGGGATGACATGTTCCCTTTGATTGAATTTACCTACAACAATAGTTTCCACTCGAGTATTGGAATGGCACCTTATGAGGCGTTGTATGGTAGGAAATGTAGAACTCTAGTGAGTTGGTTTGAAACCGGGGAGAATTTGATATTAGGGCTCGAGCTGGTTCAAGAGACTACGAAAAAGAATAAGAAATCCGGGAGAATATGAGGATCGCCCAGAGTCGGCAGAAAAGCTATTACGATAAGAGGAGGAAACCTCTTGAGTTTAACGAGGGAGATGATGTTTTCATGAGAGTAGTCCCGACTAGCGGGATTGGTAGAGTGTTGAAATCTCGTAAGCTGACTCCGCGATTTATTGGGCCGTATCAAGTATTGAAGAGGGTTGGGCCGGTAGAATATCGTATTGCTTTGCCTCCGTTGTTGTCGAATCTCCACAATGTGTTTCATGTGTCTCAGTTGAGGAAATATGTTGGGGATCCATTTCATGTGGTAGAATCTGATCAGATAGAGTTGAAGGATAACTTGACTTTTTCGACGTTGCCCGTGAGAATCATGGATACCGGTGTCAAGAGACTAAGAGGCAAAGAGATTCCTTTGGTGAAAGTATTGTGGAGCCAACTAGACGAAGGGGATGCTACTTGGGAAGTGGAACGCGATATGAGGGAGGATTACCCTCATTTGTTCGAATCGAGGTATGTTTAATTTTCGGGGACGAAAATTCTTATAAGAGGGGGAGGATATAAAAAGGTTTTGTCCAAGGTTGACTCGAAATGTAAATGTTGTGGAGGTTGGGAGGCCTAGTACAACGGGCCAACTGAGCACCGTTAGTGGTACAGATACGTCCGATGTTGACGGTTTGATCCGAGGTAAACGCATGGTGACAGGTATTCCTTGTTTAGTGTTGTTGATTCGGGAGCGACACACTTCCTTATATATGTTAAATATGAAAACCGGCTGAAATTGCAAACTGAGTCATTACTTCCGAATTGGTCGTGTCCACCCCAATCTGTGTGCTGGTGGTGGTGTCGACGTTTATGTTATAGTGTCCGGTTGTGGTAAATGGTGTGATATTTACCGTAGATTCAATCTGCTTGTCATTATTTCAGTTAGATTTAATTCTAGGAATAGACTGATTGATAGCAAACCATATTATGATTGAATAGTACTGACAAAGCTGTGGCGGTTGGGAATCTTTGTGAGATTTCTGACCAGGCTAGTAGTATGGAGCGCAGTGCTGGCTATGGGAGTCAGAACTTCTCTTAAGGGAAAGGATCAGTGTTTATTCTGTTGATGTCACCGGAGGATATTTAAGAACTCATTAGTATTTCATAAGAATAAGACTTGAAAGAACTATGTATTTTGTCTTGGAAAGTGGATTTTTCTTCTATGAATGACGTTTGATAATGAATGGAATGTTAGTCCTTTGTAACAGTGGAACGAGCTATAACATGAAAAGTCGTATGTCATGCTATGTGGTTTACTACATGTTCATATTTGAGATATGTTGTTGATTATATTGTCATTCCTCAAGATTAAAAACGAATATGCATGAGGTAAAGATAAATTTGATGAAAAGAAAATATATTTTTAGCCGACCATGAATGGTTAGCGACTCTGGCTTGAGTATATAAGCGAAACTCTGGCTTGATTATATAAGCGAAACTCTGGCTTGAGTATATAAGCGAAACTCTGGCATGAGTATATAAGCGAAACTCTAGCTTGAGTATATAAGCAAAATCTGGCTTGAGTATATAAGCGAAACTTTGGCTTGAGTATATAAGCGAAACTCTGGCTTGAGTATATAAGGAAAACACCGGCTCGAGTATATGTAGCATGTTTTCTTCTAAAAGAAATGAGAATCTACTTTTAGCTAACCCCGAGGGGTGTAGCGACTTTGGCTCAAGTTATGCAGCAAAGTAAAATGAATTTCAAAAATGGATTACTAACCCTTTTCTAATGTGGATTATCTTATAATGATGTTTATTGAATTAAAGACTTACTCCTTTGTATGTTTGTGTACTTGTCATTGATAATCTCATTGCAGATAAACAGGTGACATGAGGGGGACTCATTTTTGGAGAGCTTAGGGAGAGTTATATTTAGGATTTATTCAATTGCACTATCTTGTATATGAGTGCATAGTTGATAGTTTAAGACATTATGTAACTATGGATATATAATTGCTAACATGAGGGTGTAACTCTGGATATGTGTAGCTATGGGTATTTTGGAAACCCATAGCTAGTTATATGCGGTGATTACTAATCTGCATTAATACGAATTATGTTTTTCTGTCAAATGATTATGTACGTCATTAGTGATTCATGCGTTGAGTGTGAGGAGGGAAATAAGGTTTTGAATTAAGGATATTAAATTGGTAATGTGAGTTATGAGTGATTTCATGGAATTGAATTAAATTGAGAAAAAAATTTCATGGGTAGAATTTGGGTCCTTACACGTAATGTTATTTTGGAGTATCAGAACCTTTGAGGTCTTAGTACTCATGGGGAATGATATGAATGAATAATCTTTTTCTGTCATATGAGGAGGGTTATAGAAGGACATCTTAAAAGAGTTTTAAGTGATGATTAATGAGGGATAAAATGGATGAGGATGAATGTATGTATAAACGTGTTAAAATAAGGAAAAAATTTCAAGGGTAGAATTTGGGTCTTTACGATATGGTATCAGAGCATAGTTAATCATGCGGCCTAGGATATGGCCTTACATGCTTCTTTGTGATCTTTATGTGCTTGAACTGCTTGGTTAGCATTGACGGTTGTGTGTTTATGTGATGCTTGTCTGGTTATAAAATTAGTCTACTGACAAGTACGTGAGTGCAGGTACACATGGCTGAAAGAGGAAGAGGGACGAGTCAGAATGTTCCCAATGATTTGTTGGCACAGCTGGTAGAGGTGTTGTAGGGCATGAAGGAGAATTTACAGAATCTGAATCGGAGCGTGGCTCCAGGTCCAGACTCTCGGTTCCAAGGCGGATTCGCTCCGAATGCTGCTATTGAGTGGGTACAAGGAATGGGGTGTACTAACATGAAGGCGGATGGAGTGGCGACCTCCAAATCCATTCCTCCCAAGGACTTCGGGACTCAAAGAAACTTTGTGCACGGAAGAGGCAAGGATAAGATGTTTCGCGAAGAGCGAAAGCCTTATTTTCCAGTTGTTGGTACTCGGAGTTGCACTTTGCATGGAACGAGGACCCATGCAAATGCAGGAAGGTCACGGTTAAACTCTCCACCTTGGTGCAGCCAGTGTAACCAAAAACATGACGGAGGATTGTGTCCTGGAACGACAAATCACTGCTTTCATTGCAAGGAGACTGGACATATAAAGAGACATTGTCCTATGTCACGGCAGAGTATGAATGCTATGGGGGCTGGACGACATCAATCTATCGGCAGAGTGGTTACCATGTGTGGTGTAGATGCATCAGAAGCGGATGGTATGACCGGATGTAGGATGTATGAGGAGAAGGTGAATGAAAGCCAACGATCATATGCTCTAACTGGTGTCCGTCGTAACCATGGTTATCAAGGGTTGAAACCTACTATTGGAGGAGTTCAACCCGACGTATTTCCTATGTGCAACAAATATGGGCAGAAGCATGCGGGAACCATTTGTCCTAGTTCGGGAAATGGTTGCTTCCACTGTAAGAAAAATGGGCATATAAAAAGGTTTTGTCCAAGGTTGACTCGAAATGTAAATGTTGTGGAGGTTGGGAGGCCTAGTACAACGGGCCAAGTGAGCACCGTTAGTGGTACAGATACGACCGATGTTGACCGTTTGATCCGAGGTAATCGCATGGTGACAGGTATTCCTTGTTTAGTGTTGTTGATTCGGGAGCGACACACTCCCTTATATGTGTTAAATGTGAAAACCGGCTGAAATTGCAAACTGAGTCATTACTTCCGACTTGGTCTTGTCCACCCCAATCTGTGTGCTGGTGGTGGTGTCGACGTTTATGTTCTAGTGTTTGGTTGTGGTAAATGGTGTGATTTTTACCGCAGATTCAATCTACTTGTCGTTATTCCAGTTAGATTTAATTCTAGGAATAGACCGATTGACAGCGAACCATGTTATGATTGAATAGTGCTACAAAGATGTGACGGTTGGGAATCTGTGTGAGATTTCTGAACATGCCAGTAGTATGGAGCCAGTGCTGGCTGTGGGAGTCAGAACTTCTCTTAAGGGAAGGGATCAGTGTTTATTTTGTTGATGTCACCGAAGGATATGTAAGAACTCGTTAGTATTTCAAAAGAATAAGACTTGAAAGAACTATGTATTTTGTCTTGGAAAGTGGATTTTTCTTCTATGAATGACGTTTGATAAAGAATGGAATCTTAGTCCTTTGTAACAGTGGAACGAGCTATAACATTAAAAGTCGTATGCCATGCTATGTGGTTTACTACATGTTCATATCTGAGATATGTTGTTGATTATATTGTCATTCCTCAAGATTAAAGACGAATATGCATGAGGTAAAGATTAATTGATTATGAGACGTGGTGACTAAGTATCTACATCCTTATTGTATAACGTGTAATCATGCAAAATTTTAAATCATAGGAGTCTGCAAACATGTAATTGTCTGCTTTGCTTGGAAATGAACAGGTAGATATTGACTTATTCCTGCATACAAATTTACTTAGCCTGCATGAAAGTTTAGAAAGCTGAATGAAATGAGGAAATTGTGTGTAACATGTTCTGTATGACAATGGTGAAATATCTTTTGAGATTAAGTGCTAATGCTTGGTTAATTGTCCCTTGATGCATGAATTATGAAAATAGAATGTTATCCATTTCGGTAATAACTGGAAGAGTAAATTGACAGAGTTCTATGAACATGTAAATGATTTGTGTTTCATTGAATGGGGAATATGAATGATTGACTTTTAGAATTATTATGCTGACAAGAAAAATGTATAAGTCGGGGATCCTTGTTTTCTTTTTGAGTTGTTAAAGGTTAATTCCCTTTGTTGGCATTAGTGTGTATGCGTATGCTAAGTGGTGAAACTTATATTTTGAAAATGAAATAGAGATTGGATAAGTTACCTAAATGTCTTTGCGATGAATGTGTTTGCACGAACGTTGAATATTTGGATGTGTTATCATTTTAAGGTGACTTATGGTTGGTAACCAAAATCGATTCAGTATGAAAAAGTTATTTTGATTCTTGTGCATGAAGCTTCTGGTCTATAAAAATTTATTTTTGTTAAAGATGAGTACTCGCCGTAACAAATGTATATTGGTAGTGAACACCAAATTACGTGCAGAGATGTTGAACCTCAAAAACTTATTTTGTATCATGTGTGTCGGTGATTGCTATGCATAATGGAAGTATTATTGCATAGGTGAGTTTAGTTAAATGGACTATGAGGACTCTCGTGTCTTGAATGGAATATCACTCAAGAACTAACTAACCTTTTGAAAATTGTGATTTGAACATTCAGTGTCGCATGAGGAAAAAAGGTTTTGAATTATTTTGGAATGATTATGAAAACTCTTGCTTCCTCAAGATGATTGCCATGAAACTTACATCCAATCTATTTCGAAAATCATTTTTGAAAGAAGTGTACTATTCAGCTAAACATTGATTAAGTTTCATGTTGAAAATCCAAAAGTTTAACAACTGCATCCCGAGCGAATGAAATATTGCTAAAAACTGTGTGAAGTAACTCGGACTAAGTGTTTCTAGACATGCTGTAGAGGTGAGTACTAAATGTATATTTGCAATTGTAAATGAAATATCCATACATAATGTAAATTATTAGGTGGAGTGTTTGTAAAATTGCAATGAGCATTGGTGGCCAAGCATGTGATTCAATTGAGTCTGTGACCTTGTATGCTTAGTTGGGATAGGAATGGCAACGGGGCGGGTCGGGGTCAGGTTTGTACTTACCCAACCCCGAACCCGAAATTCAAAACCCGAACCCGAATTAAGCGGGGTTAGAAATAACAATACCATCCCCGAACCCGTCGGGTTTCGGGTAACCCGAACCCAAAAAACCCGAACCAAAACATATATTTTTATATATATATTATATATATATGTGTGTGAAATTTATATATATATATATAGCTTTTATATATTTATATATGTATATGTATATGTGTGAAATTTATATATATATATATGTGTGAGAAATTTATATATATAGCTTTTATATATGTATTTATGTGTAATTTTATAATTATATATATATTAATCGGGTTCGGGGTAGGGTATTAACAATACCAAACCCGAACCCGAACCCGAAATTTGAACCTGGGTAAAATCCGAACCTGAAACCGAACCCAATCATATCGGGTTTTCCCCGTTAAATTCGGGTTGGGTTCGGGCGGGTACCCGCGGGTTCGGTTTTCATTGCCATCCCTAAGTTGGGACGATGAACTAGCAAATCTTCTTGAACCGCAATCGTTGTAGTAAGAATATTTGGTTGAGTGGATAATTACTTGGTAATTTTATTTGGTACTCGGAATGACTCCAAAAATCTGGTTTGCCTAAATGCTACTTGTTGGATGACTACCATGTTTCTGTGTGTAGCAAGTATGAATTGAGAATTTTTGAGTAAATTGTGATTATTGCGCATGTGTGGAATGAAATGATGTTATTTCTAATAAGTGGATGTCGATCTAGGTTTTGCATGTGGGATGCGAACTAGTACGTCTTGATAATATATGGGTATGGAGTCCCACTTTCTTCCGAATTTGAAGGTATTACTGTGAATCTCACTGTATATGTTGATCATTTTGAACGATGATTGTAGTAATAGATCAGAGAGATCTATTGTGACCGAGAGAATGTTTGGGAAATCTTTATTCCGGTTGTGATAATTTTCTCTTAGTTGTCTTGATGTTTGACCTTGGTATATGGACTCCTGAGGTTAGTCCATGAATTGCCAATATGGTGTCATGGTTGCGTGGTAAGTGCCATGGCCTAATGTTTAGTATCAGTCCTGGGAGTCTCGCTTGAGCGAGAGAATTGTCGCTTGGGCGAGAGAGGCTCACTTGAGAGGGTGAAATCCTGGACTATACTGAAGGATTCTCGCTTGAGCGAGATCTGTCTCGCTTGAGCGAGAGTGGTCTCGCCTTAGCGAGAGTTGTCTCGCCTGGGCGAGAAAAGTGGCATTCAGGGCCTGTCGAGGCTGTAACATCCTCGCTTGAGCGAGAGGATCCTCGCTTGAGCGAGAGCTGCCTCGCCTGAGCGAGAAAATCCCTCGCTTGAGCGAGAGCGTTAGATCTGAAATTTTAAAAAGGCGGGATTTCCTCGCCTGAGCGAGAATGGGCTCGCTTGAGCGAGAACCCGACGATTTCACTTTAAAATAGAAACCCCAAACACATTTTAGGGTTAGAACTTTGAAGAGAAGAGAGAGAGGAGAGCTTTTCAAGAGCAAAGAGCCTTAGGAATCATCTTAGAGCTTGAGAAGAGGTAAACCTTTTGTTTCTAACTCTTCTTCTTCCTCTCTAACTTGTTTTGGGTGTATGGATCTCTTCTCAAAAGTATGAGAAACCATGGAAACTCTTCTGTTTGAGTTGTGGTTCGTTTTATTTAGTTTCTCTCTTGTAAACTTTTGGTTTAGAGTTAATATTCAAAGAATGGGAAGGGTTTGTGGGTTGGTTTATGAAAACCTCAAAACCCCCAAAAGGAAAATGTGGTTATAAGAAAAAATGTGTTAAATGTTATATGATGAAGAATATGTTGTGTGTGGTTTGTTTATAATGATGATGTGTTATGAGTTGTTGATTTGTTATAAGAGGTGAATGTTTATTATGATGAACATATATGAGTACGTTTGTAACAATGATTGGGTGATAAGTGTTTAATGGCAACAAATGGAAGAGATTATGTGATATGAAAATGATTGTGTTATGAGTATGTGTTCTAATATTGAATACAAAGTGAATATGTATGTCTTGAATGATTGGAAACTCCTGATGAAGTAGTTTTAGAAACACTGAACATGTATGAAACTCTTGTGTGTTTGGCGATGAAATATGAGTCGTTTATGTGTTATTTTCAATAAATGACTGACATTGTTGTTATTGGTGGGGATGAGGAAAGATCCTAAGGTTGGAGGAGATCGTGGAGGAAATTGGTAAAGTACTCAAAAACCGACCCCTAACACTCACTGAGGGGAAAGGATAAGTCTTTATTTGTGCATTTGAAATCGAAAATGTGTGTATTTTCTGGTTATACAATGATTGAGTTGTGAATTACGCAGTTAGTATAAACATATATGAGTGTGTTTATACTAATGTGGGCGTAGATTTACGGGAAATGAGAAATGGTGAAATCAAGGAAAGGAAAATATATTTTTAGCCGACCATGAATGGTTAGCGACTCTGGCTTGAGTATATAAGCAAAACTCTGGCTTGAATATATAAGCGAAACTCTGGCTTGAGTATATAAGCGCAACTCTGGCTTGAGTATATAAGCGAAACTTTGGCTTGAGTATATAAGCGAAACTCTGGCTTGAGTGTATAAGCGAATCTCTGACTTGAGTATATAAGGGAAACTCTGGCTTGAGTATATAAGCGAAACTCTGGCTTGAGTATATAAGTGAAACTCTGGCTTGAGTATATAAGCGAACCTCAGGCTTGAGTATATAAGCGAAACTCTGGCTTGAGTATATAAGCAAAACTCTGACTCGAGTACATGTAGCATGTTTTCTTTTAAAAAGAAATGAGAATCTACTTTTAGCTAACCTTAAGGGGTGTAGCGACTTTGGCTCAAGTTATGCAGCAAAGAAAATGAATTTCAAAATGATTTACTAACCCCTTTAAAATGTGGATTATCTTATAATGATGTTTATTGAACTAATGACTTACTCCTTTGTATGTTTTGTGTATTTGTCATTGATAATCCCATTGCAGGTAAGCTAGTGAATTGAGTTGACTCGGTTGGAGCTTTAGGAGCTTTAGATTTGGATTCATCTAATTGCGTTTTTGTACCTTAATTGACCATTTTCGGATTCGATTGATTGTAACAATGGTCATTGTTTATTCGGATACTTGTAACTGGGTGTACTGTTATTTTGGAGAACTATACTTTTGGGGTCTTAATACCCGTGAGAAATTACTAATAGGAATTATGTTTTTCTGTTAAATCGAATGTATATGAATATGGGGACATGGAATAAGTAGGTTGAAAATATGATAGTAAATGTTGGGAAATGCATGCAAAAGGATTAAAACAAAGAAAAAATTTCAAGGGTAGAATTTGGGTCTTTATAGCGAGAATCAAGCAGCCTCCCCAGGCTCCTCCCTCGCCTGGGCGAGAATTCTAGCTCAAGCTAGAATTTCGCAACTTGTCTAGATTTTCTTTCGCTCAAGCGACCACTTCCTCGCTTGGGCGAGGTTCCTAGACTTCTCAAATTAAAAACACTGAGTCTCTCGCTTAGGTGAGATCCTCTCGCTCACGCAAGAATTTTCCAGTATACACCTCAATACTCTAAGTTTTCTAATCATTCCCAAAATGAAATTTGAGGTGTTACAATTCCCCCTAAAAGAAATTTCGTCCCCGAAATTTTATTTGGTTGCTCTTGTAAGGACCCAAATTCTACCCTAGAAATTTTTTCCTTATTTTATTCATTTCACATACATTTTTCCTATAACTTAGATTCACAAGTTCAACAACCTTATTTTAATCTCACTTTCCCATTCATACTCATTCCTTAATGCAATATCCACATACACGTTCATTTAACAGAAAATCATAATTCATATTAATGTATCCCGGTAACTACCGCACTATGGGTTTCCAAAATACCCATAGCTACAAATATCCAGAGTTACAATTATCCAAAATTTATAATGATCATAGTTACGAATACTTAAATCCGCAAATATTCAATCATGATACAAAAAGGTGTGAATAAAGGAATCCATATTTAACAGCTCCTACAGCTCCAAATCAAGCGTCTTTAGTTCATCCTATTACCTGCAATGAGATTATCAAATGGCAACACACAAAACGTACAAAGGAGTAAATTATTTAATTCAATAAATATCATTTAATATAATCCACATTTAAACAGAGTTAGATAAACAATTTAAGCATTCCAACATAGAATCATTACGTTTCATTTTACATCGTACTACCATTCTTACTTTCGCATTCTTCCATGTCAAACCTTGTTAACCTCTTCTTCATTCCCGTGTTACATAGCCATTTCCCACTTACAGATACTTCCACAATACCACCTAGGGCAAGACATTCGACTCACTACCACTTGGGCAAGACATTCAATTCAATACCACTTGGGCAAGACATTCAATTCAATACCACTTGGGCAAGACATTCAATTCAATACCACTAAGGCAAGACATTCAATTCAATGCCACTTGGGAAATACATTCAATTCAATGCCACTTGGGAAATACATTCAATTCAATACCACTAAGACAAGACATTCAATTCAATACCACTAAGGCAAGACATTCAATTCAATACCACTTGGGCAAGACATTCACTTCAATACCACTTGGGCAAGACATTCAATTCAATACCACTAAGGCAAGACATTCAATTCAATACCAATTGGGGCAAGACATACAACTCAATACCACTTGGGGAAAGACATACAACTCAATACCACTTGGGCAAGACATACAACTCAAAACCACTTGGGCAAGCCATTCACTTTCTTTGATACATCCCACATCTTATTCTTTTCGAGTCAACCACATAGAACCGCATATCTCATAATGCATATCTCGAAATAAAATGCTTATCCTTACCTTGGTGAGCGTTGGGTTTTATCCTTGGTAACCTTGCAAGTTCCTCCGACACCGCCTCCAACCTTAGGATCTTTCCTCATTCCCACCACATAACAACAATGTTAGTCATTTATTCAAAATAACACATAAACATCTCATCTTTCATCTTTAACCATACAAGAGATTCATACATTTTCAATGTTTCCAAAACTACCTTCATTAAGAGTTTCCAACCTTCTAAAACATACATATTCATCTCATATTCAACATTAGAACATATACTCATCTTTTACATCTAACATTTCACCCATTTCCCCCTTTAATCATATTCTCATTTTGGGGGTTTTGGGGGTTTTGGGGTTTTCATGAATCAACCCACAAAACCTTTCCATTCATTAAATACCAACTCTAACCAAGAGTTTACAAGAGAAAAACGACATAAAACGAACCATAACTCTAACGGATGAGTTTCCATGGTTTCTCACATTTTGAGAAGAGATCCAAAATACCCAAAACGAGTTTGAAAGGGAGAAGGAGAGTTAGAACCAAGAGGTTTACCTCTTCTCAAGCTTCTAGACTAGCCTCAAGACTTCTTGTTCTTGAAAATGCTCTCTTCTCTCACTTCTCTTCAAGTTCTAACCCTAAAATGTGTTTGGGGTTCCTTATTTAATATAACAGCGTCAGGTTCTCGCTCAAGTGATCCCATTTTCGCTCAAGTAAGAAAATCCCGCCCATTTTAAAAACTCATATCTGACCCTCTCGCTCAAGCGAAGATCTTACAGCCTTTACAGCTTCAGAGTGCCATTTCTCGCCTGGGCGAGACAACTCTCGCTTAGGCGAGCCAACTCTCGCTCAAGCGAGACAATTCTCGCTCAGGCGAGAATCCTTCAGTAAAGCCCAGTATTCCGCTCACCCAGGTGAGCCACTCTCGCCCAGGAGAATCCTTTCTCGCTCAAGCGAGACATCTAGGACTGATACTATAATTTAGAACCTTAAATTCAGGGTGTCACAACTCTCAGGAAAATACTACCATTTCCTAGACATTAGGCATAAGATATACTCAACAAACTTAGATCCATCCATATAAACGATTAATATCGCTTAGATGACAAACAAGGACACATACCACATAACAGTGATACCACATAGACAATTCATGAACTAACCTCTCAGAGTCCAAATGCTAAGGCCAAATATGAGGACAACTAGGACGACTAAGAGAAAATTATCACAAATGAAATAAAGATTCCCAAGTATTCATCAAGAACAATAGATTCCCCCGATCTATCAAGATAACAATCGTTCAAAACGATCAGCACATACAGTGAGATACACAATAACACCTTCGAATTCAAAATAAAGTGGGACTACATACCCATCATCTACCACGATGCATTAGATCGCATCCAACATGCAAAAGCTAGATCAACATCCACTCGATGGAAATAGCCTCATTTCATTTCATACATGAGAAATAGTCACGATTAATTCAAAATTCTCAATAACATTTCAAACTTGTACTCGCTACAACACAGAAATATGATAGTCATCCAACAAGTAGCATTTAGACAAACAAGATTTTTCGAGTCCTTCCGAGTACAAAATAAAATTACCAATTAATTATCCAATTTTATCAAACATTTCTACCACAAACGGATGTGGTAGAAGAAGATTCGCTAGTTAATCACCTCAACTAAACGTACAAGGCCGTAGGCCCACTCAAATCACACGTTTTTTTTTACCATTGATCATTGCAAATTTACAAACATTCAAATCGATAACATAAGTGTCATATGGATACTCAAACTATAATGGTAAACATACATTATGCATTCAAGTCTACATCATATCCAGAAACACATGGTCATAATTACATCACAAAGTATTTAACAACATCACATTCGTCCAAGATGCAGTTGTTAAAAATTTGGATTTTCACATGGAACTTAATTAATGCTTAGCCAATTGCTACACTTCATCCAAAATGACTTTCGAAAATAGATTAGACAAAAGCTTCATGGCAATCATTTTATAACAGCAAGGTTTAACACAACAATGACAAAATGACTCACCACCAATTACTCATGCAATACTGAAAGACTTAACCATAATTTTTCAAAAGGCTGTTTAGTTTAATAGTAATATGCCATTCACTATAGTAAATTTCTCTTAGTTCATTAACGGATGCATACATATGCCATAACACCGTAATTATACATAGCAATTACTATTGCGCATGAAACAAAAGAAAGTTTTTGAAGGTGCAACATCCAAGCATATAATTGGTGTTCACAACCAATATATATCGGCTATGGCGAGTACTCAACTTTCGCAAAGATCAATTACTATAAACCAAAAGTTTCATGCACAAGAATCAAAAATAACTTTTCCATTTCATTTACCACCGCCTACGAATAGGGTGAAAGTAAGGTTAGTTTAGCGATGACTCACTAAAACTAGAACACAATATCAACGTTCATCATGAAAGTTTAAACTTATGCACATGCAATAGTCACTAGCATAATGAAAATTTAGCACCTTAACATTATTATGCTCATTTTGTTTTTCATACCGATTCACTTTTAGTTTCCAAAGGTTTAGAGAATCACTTCAAGTATAAACACATACGAAAATTCCACCTTTATGCAAACATGCTCATCACAACGGCATTTAAATGCTTCATCCACTTCAATCATTACTTTGAACCATACGTTCTTTCCTCTTAGTATAAGTATACGAACTAATGCAAACAAAAGAGGTTAACCTATAACAACTCATAAAAACAAGGACACCAGACTTAGTCTCTTCAAAACACACAAGGTACCTTTCTTTACATTCTCCTTGTTAGCATAATATTTCTAAAAACTACTACTTCATGATCAACACATTCCATAAAACATATCCATTTACATGTTCATATGAATTCTTTACATTATCCTTCAAGCGATAACCAAGATAGTTAACATACTATTCCTAACAATCAAGCATCAAGGAATAAATTATAAGGCATTAACAATTAACCTCACAGAGATATTTCACCATGGTCATACCAAACATGTTACACACACGTTTCCTCATTTCATTCAACTTTCTAAACCTTCATGTATTGGAAGCAAACTCGTATGCAGGAATAAGTCAAGATGTACATGTTTATTTATAGTCAAGATAGGCAAGTACATGCTACCAAACTTTTACAAAGTAAAAGTGCATGGTTACATGCATATAATAAAATGTAGATATTTAGCCACCGAGTCTAATAAGCGGTTAATCATTGCATCATGCATATTTGTTTTGGTCTTGAGGAATAACAAGATAACTAACAACATATCTCAACTAAAGACACGTAGGAAACCATATAGCAAGACATACAACTTTTCGTGATATAGATTATTCTATATCTAGCAAGAGCTAACATTCCTTTCATTATAAAAAATCATCAATCGAATTAAAAATCCAATTTTCAAGGTATAAGATATAGTTCTTTCAAAGTTTAATACTCTCATGATGCAAACAATATTCTCAATTCTCTATTAGATGTCACAGTGAACGACCATTACCTTAATTTTGTTCAATTATAACCATAGAGACATATAAGCAAATATCCAACGAACACTAATTTAATCGCTCCTCTTAAATTACCTTAATGTTAGGGATAAAAGGAAGTCCATAGCAAGAAACCGACAAGAAGTTCATAACAAGAGATTCACCACCAGGAATTCTCAACAAGTAAATTTCACAACAAGGAATTCAACAGGAAATCACAACCAGAAACTCATCATAAACAATTTCAACAAGAGGTTCACAACCAGAAAATTTCAGCAGGAGTTTCAACACAGAATTCCCAACAAGGGACTCACAACCAGAAATTCTACAAGGTGTCATACTAGAGAATTAAACAAGGGTTTTACAACAAGAAACCCTCCACGAAATTCACAACAAGGAATTTTCAACAAGCACTTCATCAATAACTCACAACAAGACATCCAACGATAAGTTAACAACCAGACGCTTACCGCAAGGAATTTAACAATCATCTTTCACATCAGAAGTTATCACATAGTCAATAGACAATTCACATAAGTCATACAAAGAAGCATGTAAGGCCATATACTAGGTCGCAGGATTAACTATGCTCTGATACCATATTGTAAGGACCCAATTTTCAGAACCCAAAAATTTTAAAACTTTATTCATGAAAGTTAAGTGATTACTTTTTAAAAGACATTTCTTAAACGAGTTGTAAAACCTGATTGGATACAAATATTAATTTCATGCGTAATTCAAAATGCTGAAATACTCAAAATACATCCTACTTTAAAAGCATGTTATTACACTTCCTTTGAAATTCATAATCTATTCAATTATCATTTCTCAAAGAATACTTCTATTACAATCATTAACTCAATCTCATTACACATTTTGGAGGAGGTAAATTTTACAAAAGGATTAATCCAACATGGTGCTCATATTACATACATTAATCATATATCATATCAATTATACAACGTAACTACTCTAGTATGTGCCCTTCTCCACAAGCATCCAATACGCTATAGCCACCACCTGAATTCCAATACATAACACATACAAGCAGAGACAAAAGGGAGTAAGAACCAACTACGATGACCGTAGCGTAGAATTACATACAGTAATAACATTAAAGTATTACAACCTATACAACATCTAAAATCAACCATATTACACATAAGCCAATGATACACCAATCAATGCGTAAAATCACATAATGTTCACATATTCAATCAAATATCATCATTTCTCACTTTAACCAACAGAGATCATAATTCACATATATCTAAAATTATGCTGCATAACTTGAGCCAAAGTGTGCTACATAACTTGAGCCAAAGTGTGCTACATAACTTGAGCCAAAGTTTTCTACATTGCTAGAGCCAAAGCTTGCTACATAACTTGAGCCAAAGTTTGCTACATAACTTGAGCCAAAGTTTGCTACATTGCTTGAGCCAAAGCTTGCTACATATCTTGAGCCAAAGTGTGCTACATAACTTGAGCCAAAGTTTACTACATTGCTTGAGCCAAAGCTTGCTACATAACTTGAGCCAAAGTGTGCTACATAACTTGAGCCAAAGTGTGCTACATAACTTGAGCCAAAGTATCGCTACATAACTTGAGCCACAGTTTCGCTACATAACTTTAGCCAAAGTATCGCTACATAACTTGAGCCAAAGTATCGCTACATAACTTGAGCCAAAGTATCGCTATATAATTTGAGCCAAAGTATCGCTACAGAACTTGAGCCAAAGTATCGCTACATAACTTGAGCCAATGTATCGCTACACCATTGATGGGTAGCTAAAAATATGTTTTCTTTTCATTGATTCATAATCAATTCATAAACAGAAAATCCACGCATTTTCCAATACGATATACTAGTTAAAGACTTATCCTTACAACAACATCATTCACAATGTAATCATTTTCACTACGTTCTTCTCACATCACAACCTCATCATAACACCAAATACTACATCAATGTCATACGCACAATGCATCTCATTTATTACCATAATAAAACAACTCACGACACAATCATCGTCATTTAACATAATCATGTCCTTTTATCACAAATAACCAAACTCACCACATATTCATCATCACATAACATAATCGTGTCCATTTATCACCAATAAACAACTCATAACACAATCATTATCACAAACATACTCATGCCCATTTATAACAAATAAACCACTCATAACATATTCATCATCATATAACATATTAACGATAGAACCATCTTTCATGATGGTGTATTACCATAAGTGAGCATATTGTATTTCATCTAATAAAATGGTTTTCCTAGACATATATCTCCATCTTTATGTCTAATACATCATTATGGAAAATAAAGACTATCACATTGACCACAAACTTCCAAGAGAGTTTCTATCCATTAACATTCTCCGATTCTTGAGGGAAATCGGAGAAGATGACTATAATGAAATACCCTAAGACCACAATGGGCGAGAGACTTAGTGTTTTAGTTTTGGAAATTCTGGGAAACTCGCCCGAGCGAGAAAGCCGTCGCTTGAGCGAGAGTGGTCTCGCCTGAACGAGAGTGGTCTCGCTTGAGCGAGAACTGTCTCGCCTGGGCGAGAAGAGTGGCATTCTGGACCTGTCAAGGCTATAAGATCCTCGCTTGAGCGAGAGTTGCCTCGTATGAGCGAGAGAATTTCGCCCAAGCGAGAGAGCCCGTGTCTGGAAAATTAAAATATTGTGGGTTTCTCGCCCAAGCGAGAAGACCCAGCTATAAAAGTAAAGAGAGGGTTTCACAAACCCCCTAAAATCATGTAGAACATGTACAAAAAGTTTCAATTAAAAAATCAAAGCCTAACTATTCCAAAAATGCAAAACATATCCACTATAAACCTTATAAAATAAAAAATAAATAGTAAAAATGGCTTTCTTTTGGATTTTTGGGCGGACCTCACAAATGTAGTGTATCACAATTGATAGAACATAAAATTCTACCCCAAATGCATATATCACATGTCCATTTCTGATAATTGTTGGGAGACGACCTATGAGTCACTTCCTAGTACTATACTTTAGTTATGTTATCATTTGTATCGGGTATAACCCCGATCAAAATTGGCGCCATTGTCGAGGATTATAGGTTCATACAAAAGGTTCTTAATAATTTAATATAGCTTTAGTATAGTTGAGTGTATTTTAGTTATTCATATATATATCCATTTATGTAGTGCATTTGGGGTGGAAATTCTTATAAGTTTTAAAAGTTGTGTCATTGTTCAGTATTCACTGTTCCATTTCCTGTTTTACCATTTTGCATGGTTGAGTGATTATGTTATACTGGTTCATATAGCTGTGGTGGAATTTTTACATGAAATTTTATTTCCACACTTATTTCGTCCCACATTGAACTCTAGAAGAATCAGAATCACTTTCCAAGCTGTAGGTTGTGAGATACACCTATGCAGTGAATAGTTATTATGCGAAATCTTATTTTTGGCATAACTTTAGAACCATATATCAGAATTGGACATACAATATATGCATTTGGTATTGAAAATTCCATTCTATCCATTGTTTCACACTATGTTTTAAAGATCCACCCTAAAAAAAACATGTTACTATTTCTTTTTTATTTTTTAAGTTTTTTTTATAGTGAATTTGTTTTGCATTCTTAAAATAGTTTGCATTTGTATTTTTCATTGAAATTTTTTGTACATGTTCTCTATGATTTTAGGATTTTATTGAAGCAAACTCTTGGTTGTTTACACAATTATAACATGCATTTCCATTACTGCCTTGTTTTGTTGCTACTGTTGACTGTATTGCATGACTAGGAGGAATACATGCCCTTTGCATCCAATAAATCCTGAAATTGATTGAACATATCATAGGTCAGTTAGAAAAATATGAATTTACCTTTCCATAGTGTAGCTGATACTGATTATGTTTTTGTTTCTTTGCATTCTATGCAATATTCTAATTTTGAGCACTCTGAAAATATGGCTCAGCCATCTACTCTATCTGGTCCTTGTGAGAGGATACTAAGGGAGCTGAATGCACCTGATTTTACTTTTGGCAGTTTGTGCACCCAATATGATGATGTGCCATGTGTGCTAAAAACTAGACTAATCCATTTGTTGTCTAAGTTTCATGGACTTGCAGGAGAGGATCCTCATAAGCATCTCAATGAGTTCCACATAGTCTGTTCAACCATGAAACGACATGATGTGCAAGAGGATCAAATCTGTTTGAAGGTCTTCCCTCATTTTCTTGAAGGCCCTACAAAATACTGGTTTTATTACTTGGCTCATGGTTCCATTACAAGTTGGGGTGACCTGAAGAGGTCATTCCTTGGTAAATTATTCCCTACCTCCTAGACCATTGCTATCAGAAAATACATTTCTGGAATTAGGCAGTAACATGGTGAAAGCTTATATGAGTACTAGGAGAGGTTTAAGAGATTACCCTCATCATCAGATCTTTGAGCAACTCCTCATTTAGTATTTTTATTATGGTCTGAACGACATTGATAGAAGTACCACTGATGCTGCTAGTGGTGGTGAACTTGGAGACATGACTCCTTTTGAAGCCATAATTTTGATTGAGAATATGGCCTCCAACTCTCAACAGTTCAATGAAAGGAGCAATGATGTTATAGTTGTGAGAGGAGTGCATGCTGTTGGGATTGATGCAGTAAGGCATGATAAGATTGATAAAATTTGATTCTCTCACCACATTTGTCACTAAATTAGCCATGAATCAATAGAAACAACCATTTGAAAGAGTGTGTGGCATTTGCACATCAATTGATCATTATATTGAAGTGTGTGACCTTCTCTCTTTTAGTCAAGAACTGGTGATCATCCTGAGGCTTATGCTGAAAATATCTACAACAACATACCTCTTCAGCAGCAGTAAAATTATGATCCATCATCAAGCACATACAACCGTGGTTGGAGAAATCATTCTCAGGCAACATTTCCGAACACTGCTGAACAGAATAGACCACCATATGTGTCCCCACCAATCCAACAACAGAGGCAGCACATGATTTACAATCATGTAGCTATTGAACCCTCATTGGAAGAATTGGTTAGGCAGATGACAATGTAAAATAATCAGTTCCAACAAGAAACTAGAGCCTCCATTTAAAGGCAAGAGTCTTCCATTCAGAATCTGACCACACAGATGGGACAAATGGCTACATCACTGAACATATTGCAGTCTCAGAATTTTGGCAAGTTACCTTTCGAGATTGTGTTTAACCCACAAAATGTGAGTGTCATCACCCTCAGTTATGGCAAGCATACTAAAGTGCCTACACCTAGAACAATGGTAAAAGTAGAAATGGTTATGTTTTGTGATAATGATTGTGTGCGAGTTGTTGGTTGTTATAAACATATATGGGTGTGTTTGTAACAATGAATGTGTGATGGGTTGTTAATGTGTTAAAATGGAGATGGGTATGTTTGTATTAAAGGATGCGTGGCATTGAGATCACCTTCACGGTGTAGACTTACCCGATGTGGTATTGAATCACCTTCACGGTGTAGACTTACCCGATGTGGTAATGAATCACCTTCGTGGTGTAGACTTACACGACGTGGTATTGAATCACCTTCACGTTGTAGACTTACCCGATGTGGTATTGAATCACCTTCACGGTGTAGACTTACCCGATGTGGTATTAAATCACCTTCGTGGTGTAAACTTACCCGACGTGGTATTGAAACACCTTCACGGTGTAGACTTACCCGATGTGGTATTGAATCACCTTCACGGTGTACACTTACCCGATGTGGTATTGAATCACCTTCACGGTGTAGACTTACCCGATGTGGTATTGAATCACCTTCGTGGTGTAAACTTACCCGACGTGGTATTGAATCACCTTCACGGTGTAGACTTACCCGATGTGGTATTGAATCACCTTCATGGTGTAGACTTACCTGGCGTTGTATTGAAATCACCTTCACGGTGTAGACTTACCCGACGTGGTAATGAAATCACCTTCATGGTGTAGACTTACCCAACGTGGTATTGAAATCACCTTCGTGGTGTAGTCTTGCCCGAGGTAGCATTGAATAAATAAATGTTAATCTTAGTAGATGGGAGTACAAAGGAGTTACGTAATGAAAAGGAAAGTGATTTGAAATGAATGAATATGCATGCTATAGAATATATATTATGGGATATATATACTATAGGGTGAATATGAATGATGAGAAATGAGTATGTTTGAAATGAAATAAATATGCATGCTATAGAATATATATTATGGGATATATATATATACTATAGGGTGAATATGGGTAATATGGAAATAGAATAAAGAATATCCGAATGTTTGATATTGTTTTGAATGTGGATTGTCGTATAATTGATATATAAATAATATGTGGCATAAGGTATTGATTGGTATATGTTTATCATGATTGATGTTAGATGTGCATGTTTTTAATACTTTAATGTTATTACTCCATGTAAATTCACGCTACGGTCGCCGTAGTTGGTTCTTACTCCCTCTGTCTTTCCTTGTATGTGTTGTGTATTTGAGTTCAGGTTATGGCGGTAGCGCATCGGACGATTGTGGAGAAGAGTACATGGTAGAGTAGGGCTTTATCTGATCGATACGTTATATGATAAATGTTTGTAATATGAAGAACATGTTAAAGTGAATTTATGTATAGGTAACTTGCTCCTAAATCTATAATGAAGATGATTTAATGTTTGTATTATAAGTGTTACTTAAGAATGGATAATTGTTTAGATTATGTATTGAAAGGAAGTGTAATGACATGCTTATGAAGTGAGTTGTGTTTGGAATATTTCCGCCTTGTGATTTATAAATGGAACTAATATTTGTATTCACTCAAGTTTCCAAAACGTTCAAGTAATGTCTTTCAAAAGTAATCACTTCACTTTCATGAACAAGGTTTTAAAAAGAAATTTTGGATTACGAAAATCGGGCCGTTACAAATAAAATTTGGATTATGCTTCCCGTGACCTAAATAAGGTACATTTACAAGGTTTTGGATAGTCTAAATGGTCACAACTCTGTGGCGAGGTATTAGGTCTTATTTAAAGTAGACTTGATAAAAAAGTTTTAGACTTCTAGATTACCAGATTACTCCCAATCTCGAAGGAAATGAAATCCAAAATATCGTAGGTTAGAAACAAGAGATGTCTATCCCCTCGAGCGTCAACTCACTATACCTGGTGACAATCTGGGTCCATCAAGCTAATACCAATCAGATGTAATCTAACACCTAGCAAAGCGGATATCCCCATTATTGCAAACCTAATCTCTAATGCCCGAGTATAGGGCATCTTTGTGTGTAACTCGAGTGTACTGTGTTTGTGTGTGGGGAAGCGCACAAACCTTTTTTGAGAAATAAACCTCCACCCCAAAAGATTCAATAATAATCACAAGAATTTAAAGATAATAAAGCTAGAAAGTATATCAAATGATAATTTATTATTCTAAAATAATATACACAAAAAGAAATAAACAAAACAAAAAAGGGTATTGAGGAGCATGTAATTAGTGCTTCTCGGCCTGACTCTCTTATGGGTTGTTCCCAGTGGATTCGCCAGCTGTCACGACCCGATTTTCATTTAGAAGGCTTACCCTGTGACTTAGGGAGAGGTGAACTAGATTTATACCTCTCACAATTGATTTAGAGTCACAACTACGTTTTTTACGGTGAAAACATAGAAAACTCTCTTTATGCCCAAATTGGATAAAAATTGTCTTTTAAACAAGATTTTGAGCTCGATAGTCGATTACGGATGTGGGAAGGTATTAACATCTCATCCTCCTTTATTAAAATGGTACCCTCGCTAATCAAACAGACTTTTATACCCTTAAGCACATTTAATAAAAATGTAAATGTTA
Source organism: Lupinus albus (assembly GCA_009771035.1). Classification (NCBI taxonomy): domain Eukaryota; kingdom Viridiplantae; phylum Streptophyta; class Magnoliopsida; order Fabales; family Fabaceae; genus Lupinus; species Lupinus albus. Next base: position 7,880,330 of record CM020011.1, read on the forward strand.
AAATGAAATATTTTATTTTTATTTGTGTTTAACAAAAGTTCATGTTACTCCTACGTATCACTAGTGCAATAGGAAAATCAAGACTATGTAGTTCTGGTTTGAAAATGAGTTTTTTGATTTGTTTGATTTAATTTTTTCCACCTTTAGAAAAGATGGAGCTATAGAAACTAATGTCTGCACGACATCAAATCTCACAGATATTTTTGGTATTTAGTCAAAATTACGTGGTCTTCAAGACTGATAAAGCAATCAAAACTAATATTCGTACTGCATCATATCTCAAAATGATTTTTTAAATAGTTGAGATTTTATCATCTTCAATATAGATGAAACAATAGAAACTAATATCCGCACCACATCATATTTCAAAGAGATTTTTTAAAATAGTTGATATTTTATCATCTTCAAGATAAATGAAACAATAGCAATTAATATATGAATTGTATCAAAATTTTAAAGATATTATTAAAATAGTGAAAGTATTATTAAAAATTTATCATCTTTAAGATAGATGAAGCAACAAAATCTAATGTCGGCACCGCATCAAATCTTAAAGATATTTTTATATAATTAAAATATTATTTTTTAAAAGTTATTCATCTTCAAGATAGATGAAGCAACATAAGCTAATATTTGCACTGAATGAAATCTAAAAGATATTTTTAAATAGAGAATAATGTATCTTCTAGTGTGAGGAGATAACTCCCCTCATCACACCAATTGCACAATGACACATGTCACATCTTTTTAATATTTTATATTTTATTTTATATTTTTTATATTGTATTCTGAAAAGTCATTTTCTCTCTCTCACCTTCTCTCACTAGAAGCAGAAGGATTTCCATACCCATATCTTTCACTTTCACCCTCTCATTCTTTCACTCAAGTTCTCAAAACTTTAAAGAAAAACTTCTCATTGATTCACTCAGGTTCTCATTCACTTCATATTCATTCACGAAAATCACTCTCCATGTAAGGACCGAAATTCTACCCTTGAAAATTTTTCTTATTTTAATTCAATTTCATGCGTTTACTCATAAATTACATTACCAATTTAATAACCTTATTTCAAAATCTCACTTCCCTCATCACACTCAATCCATGAACCAATAATGACATACATAATCATTTGACATAAAAACATAATTCGTATTAATGCAGCTTAGTAACTACCGCATACAACTAGCTATGGGTTTCCAAAATACCCATAGCTACACATATCCAGAGTTAAAACACCATGTCAGCTAATACATATCCATAGTTACATAATGTTTTAAACTATCAAATATGCACTCATGTACAAAATAGTGCAAATAAATGAATCCAAAATATAAAGCTCCCTAAGATCCCAAAAAATGAGTCCCCCTCATGTCACCTGTTTATCTGCAATGTGATTATCAATAACAAGAGCACAAACACACAAAGGAGTAAGTCGTTAATTCATTAAACATCATTATAAGATAATCCACATTAGAAAAGGGTTAGTAAACCATTTTTGAAATTCATTTTGCTTTGCTGCATTACTTGAGCCAAAGTCGCTACACCCCTTAGGGTTAGCTAAAAGAAGATTCTCATTTCTCTTAAAAGAAAACGCGCTTATATACTCAAGCTAGAGTTTTCGCTTATATACTCAAGCCATAGTTTTCGCTTATATACTCAAGCCAGAGTGTACGCTTCTATACTCAAGCCAGAGTTTACGCTTATATACTCAAGCCAGAGTTTATGCTTATATACTCAAGCCAGAGTTTACACTTATATACTCAAGCCAGAGTTTACGCTTATATACTCAAGCCAGAGTTTACGCTTTTATACTCAAGCCAGAGTCGCTAACCATTCATGGTCAGCTAGAACATAATTTCTTTTCATTGATTTCACCATAAATAATTTTCCGTGAATCCCCGCCATCATTATTATAAACACACCCATATATGTTTATACCAAATACGTGATTCACCATTTAATCATCGCACAACCAGAAAATACACACATTTTCTATTTTCAATACAAAAGTAAAGACTTGTCCTTACCTCGGTGAGTGTTGGGTTTGGTTCCTGGTAACTTCACAAGTTCCATCGACACCGCCGCCAACTTTAGGATCTTTCCTCATTCCCACCATATAACACAATGTTAGTCATTTACTCCAATAACATATAAACAACTTATATAACATCATTTAACCATATAAGATACTCATCATATTTTCAAGGTTTCATAACTACTTTCATCATAAGTTTACAACCACCTAAAACATACATATTCATCTAATATTTCATCATTAGAAAGTAAACAAATCTTCTACCTCTAGCATTTTACTCATTTTTCCCTCTTACCACATTTTCACTTTAGGATTTTAGGGTTTTTATGAATCAACCCCTAAATCCTTTCCATTCTAGAAAGACTAACTCTAAACCAAGAGTTTATAAGGTAAAACAACATAAAACGAACCATAACTCGAAAGGATGAGTTTCTATGGTTTCCTTCACTTTGAGAAGAGATCCAACATACCCAAAAATAGGTTTCAAAGAGAAGGAGAGAGTTAGAATCAATAGTTTTACCTCTTCTCAAGCTCTTAGATGAGTATCCAAGTTTCTTGTCCTTGAAAAAGCTATCTTCTCTCACCCTTCTTCTTTTCTAAACCCTAGGTTGTGTTTGGGGGTTTCTCATTTAATACAAATCGTCGTGGTCTCGCTTAAGCGAGCTCATTCTCGCTCAAGCGAGAAAATCCCGCCCATTTTAAAAACTCAGTCCTGACGCTCTCGCCCAGGCGAGGGAATTCTTGCCCAGGCAAGGCGTCTCTCGCTCAAGCGAGGATCCTCTTGCTCAAGCGAGGATCTTACAGCCTCGACAGCTCCAAAATATCACATGTCCTCGCCCAGGCGAGCCAATCTCTCGCTCAGGCGGGACCACTCTCGCTCAAGCGAACTAACTCTCGCTCAGGCGTGAATCCTTCAGTGTAGCCCAGGATTTCACCCTCCCATGTGAGCCTTCCTCACCCAAGCGAGCCAACTCTCGCTCAAGCAAGAATCCCAGGACTGATACTATAATTTTAAAGACTTAAATTTAGGGTGTTACAATCCTCCCCCTCTTATTAGAATTTTCGTCCCCGAAAATAAAACATACCTCGATTCGAACAAATGAGGGTAATCCTCCCTCATATCCCGTTCCACTTTCCAAGTAGCATCCCCTTCGTCTAATTGGCTCCACAGTACCCTCACCAAAGGAATCTCTTTGTCCCTTAGTCTCTTGACACTGGTATCCATGATTCTCACGGGCAGCGTGTAACAACCCGATTTTCTACCCTTGAAAATTTTCATTTATTTTAATTGTTTCTTATATACAGTCATCACCTTGATTAAAAACTCTCAAGTATCTCTCTTTGAAAATACTCTTTACCTTATTATATTATCATACAAATTTATGTTGCGGAAAAACATAATTCATTCAAATAACATTTACCACATACAACCAGTTACGGGTCTCCCATAGTTATAAGTCCATAACTACACATATCCGTATTAATCTAAACGGATTTACAGTCATCCCATAATATTATCATATCAACTACAACATCAAGTAGCAATTAAAGACAAATAAGTTAATAGACACAAAAAGCTTCCTAAGTGAACTTCCTTCTCGAAATCTTTCATTCACCTACAATGAGATTATCATAAACAACACACAAAACAAAAGGGAGTAAGTCATTAGTTCAAAACTAATGTCACATGATAATCCACATTTCAGAATACAATTAAGCATTGACATAAATTATAACCACAAGTACGTAAATGAAACACTCGTATCTTCTTTCTTCCATTTCCATGTTATTCATATTCGTCCTATAGTATATATTTCCCATGATATATATCCTATAGCACACATATTACATTCCTTCAAAAAACATCGTGCTTCTCGTTATTCAGATTCACCCTATAGAGCATATATTCCATAATATATTCTCTATAGCATCTATATTACTTTCATCCTTAACATCTTCCTTTCTATCACTCATATTCACCCTATAGAATATATATCCCATACTATATATCCTATAGCATGCATATGACTTTCATTGCGACATTCTCATTTCTCATCATTCATATTCACCCTATAGAATATATATCCCATACTATATATCTTATAGCATGCATATGACTTTCATTGTAACCTTCTCATTTCTCATCATTCATATTCACCATATAGAATATATATATCTCATACTATATATCCTATAGCATGCATATGACTTTCATTTCTCCGAGTCTTATTTCCATTGGTACTCCCCCAATAAGATTGAATTCCTTCTGAGTCTTATTTCCATTGGGACTCCCCCAAATTAGATTGAATTCGTTTCGAGTCTTATTTCCATTGGGACTCCCCCAAATTGGATTGAATTCGTTTTGAGTCTTATTTCCATTGGGACTCCCCCAAATTAGATTGAATTCGTTTTGAGTCTTATTTCCATTGGGACTCCCCCAAATTAGATTGAATTCATTTTGAGTCTTATTTCCATTGGGACTCCCCCAAATTAGATTGAATTCGTTTTGAGTCTTATTTCCATTGGGACTCCCCCAAATTAGATTGAATTTGTTTTGAGTCTTATTTCCATTGGGACTCACCCAATAATATTAATTTCATATGAGTCATATTTTCATTAGTACTCCCCCAATAATATTAATCTCATTTGAGTCATATTCCATTGGTACTCCCCCAATAATATAAATTTCATTTGAGTCATATTTTCATTAGTACTCCCCCAATAATATTAATCTCATTTGAGTCATATTTCCATTGGTACTCCCCCAATAATATTAATTTCATTTGAGTCATATTTCCATTGGTACTCCCCCAATAATATTAATCTCATTTGAGTCATATTTCCATTGGTACTCCCCCAATAATATTAATTTCATTTCTATAACAAAAAAGTCACGCATTTTCCAACATAATGCATAAATTACAGGCGCATCATATTAAACCATTACCTCTTTCACATACCTCATTCATATCAGCAAGTATGATTTAGAGACACTTATCCCTTACCTTGGTGAGCGTTGGGGATCGGTTCCGAGTAACTTTAAAAGTCTCCTCCGCGATTTCCTCCAACCTTAGGATCTTTCCTCATTTCCACCAATAACAACAATGTCAATCATTTATTCAAAATAACACATAAATAACTCGTATTACATCATCAAACAATACAAGGGATTCACATATTTCGATATTTCCAAAACTACTTCAATACAAGTTTCCAAACATTTAAACATACGTGTTCATCTCATATATTAACATCAAAGTACAAACTCATCCTCCACATCAAACATTTCCTCTATTTCTCTTTTTACTCATATTCTCATTTTGGGGTTTTTTTAGGGTTTTCATGAACAACCCACAAAACCTTTCCATTCTTCAAATACCAACTCTAAACCAAGAGTTCACAAGAGAAAAAACATCATAAAACGAACCATAACTCTAAAGGATGAGTTTCCATGGTTTCTCATGTTTTGAAAATAGATCCAACATACCCAAAACAAATTAGAGAGGAAGAAGAAGAGTTAGAAACAAGAGGTTCACCTCTTCTCAAGCTCTAAGATGAGTCATAAGGCTCCTTACTCTTGAAAAGCTCCCTTCTCTCTCTTCTCTTCAAGTTCTAACCCTAAAATGTGTTTGGGGTTTCTATTTTTAAAGAGCAGTCGTCGGGTTCTCGCTCAAGCGAGCCCATTCTCGCTCAAGCGAGAATCTCACAGTGAGCAATTTTCGCTCAGCGAATAAATGTAATCGATTACCATATGGTGTAATCGATTACATCAGTTAAAAATGCACATACCTAGGCGAGACAATTCTCGCACAGGCGAGAATCCTCTAGTATAGCCCAGGATTTCACCCTCCCAGGTGATCCTTTCTCGCTCAGGCGAGAATCTCTCGCTCAAGCGAGGCTTCCAAGACTGTTACTATAATTTTAAAGACTAAAATTCGGGGTGTTACACAGCGTCGAAAAAGTCAAGTTATCCTTCAACTATATCTGATCAAATTCTACCACATGAGATGGATCCCCAACATATTTCCTCAACTGAGACATGTGAAACACATTGTGCAGATTCGACAACAACGGAGGCAAAGCAATCCGATATGCTACTGGCCCAATCCTTTTCAGTACTTGATATGGTCCAATAAATCTCGGAGTCAGCTTGTGAGACTTCAACACCCTACCAATTCTGGTAGTCACGACTACTCACATGAAAACATGATCTCCCTCATTAAACTCAAGAGGTTTCCGCCTCTTATCGTAATAGCTTTTCTGCCGACTCTGGGCGATCCTCATAATCTCTCGGATTTTCTTCATCTTATCCTTCGTCTCTTGGACCAGTTCGGGCCCCAATATCAAGTTCTCCCCAGTCTCAAACCAACTCACTGGAGTTCGGCACTTCCTATCATACAACGCCTCATAAGGTGCCATCCCAATACTCGAATGGAAGCTATTGTTGAAGGTAAATTCAATCAGAGGCAACATGTCGTCCCAACTCCCCGATTGTTCCAAGACACAAGCCCTCAAGAGATCCTTCAGTGATTGTATTGTTCTTTCCTATTGACCGTTCATTTGTGGATGATAAGCTGAACTTAACTTCAACTTAGTTCCCAATGCGGACTGCAAACTAGTCCAAAAGTTCGAAGTGAAATGGGGGTCTCTATCCGATATAATGCTCGACGGTATCCCATGTAGACGAACTATTTCCTGGATGTACAGTTCCGCCAATCATTCTAGGGAGTATCTCATGTTCATTAGTCAACCGATCCACTATTACCCATATCGAGTCGTACCCTTTCCGAGTCTTCGGAAAACCAGACACAAAATCCATGGAGATACTGTCCCACTTCCAAACGGGAATTTCTAGGGATTGTAACTCTCCCGCTGGTCGCTAATGCTCAATCTTGGCTTTCTAACATACCAAACAACTTGAGACATACAAAGCCACATCTCTCTTCAATCCAGACTACCAAAACAACTTCTTAAAATCTTGGTACATCTTGGTAGTTCCCGGGTGAAAACTCATCTTACTCTTATGGGACTCCTCTAAAATACTCTTCCGTAATACCTCATTACGAGGTACACACACTCTCCCTTTATAACGCAATATTCCACTAGGATCCGATGCGAAATCAGTTTCCTTACCACTTAGCATTAAATCTTGTTTAGCCATTAGCTCATCATCCTCAACTTGCATCGCCCGGATTTGATCAAACAGTTCATTTGTGACCTTAAGCATTCCTAAAATCATACTATGAGGCCTTATCTTAACTTCCAAGTTCATATCTCTGAACTCTTCAATCATTTTCCCTTCCTTAACCGTCGAAGCCGACATGTGCAAAGACTTTCGACTTAGAGCATCCACCACCACATTGGCCTTTCCCGGAGGGTACTGTAACCTAAAATCGTAATCCTTAAGGAATTCCATCTATCTCCTCTGTCTCATGTTCAATTCCTTTTGATCAAATAGGTACTTCAAACTCTTGTGGTCGATGTATACCTCAAATCTCACGCCATAGAGATGGTGTCTCTAGATTTTTAAGCTAAAGACCACTGCAGCTAATTCAAGATCGTGGGTAGGGTAGTTTTGCTCATGCGTTCTCAACTGTCTAGAAGCATAGGCAACAACCTTCCCTTCTTGCATCAACACACAACCCAAACCTTGCTTGGACGCATCACAATAAACACTGAAATCTCTATCAGTACAAGGAAGAACCAACACTGGCGCGGTAGTCAATCTCCGTTTCAACTCTTGGAAACTCTCTTCACAACGGAGTGTCCACACATAAGGTTCCCCCTTCCTGGTGAGCTTAGTCAACGGTAGTGCCAACTTCGAAAATCCCTCAATGAATTTCCGATAATAACCGGCCAAACCCAGAAAACTTCGGATCTCAGTAACTGACTTGGGTACTGCCCATTCCATAACCGCTTCAACTTTGGAAGGGTCTACTGCTACCCCTTTTTTGGATATTACATGTCCCAGAAAGTTTACCGATTCCAACCAGAAATCACATATAGACAATTTAGCATACAACCGGTTCTTACTCAGAAGCTCTAGAACAATTCTCAGGTGCTCTGCATGTTCCTCTTGGCTTTTGGAGTAAACCAGAATGTCATCAATAAATACCACTACGAATGAATCCAAATACGGATGAAAATTCGATTCATGTAGTCGGTAAATATTGTTGAGGCATTCGTTACACCAAAAGGCATGACCAAATACTCAAAATGACCATACCTCGTCCTAAAAGCAGTTTTAGGAATGTCTTCGGATTTTACACGGAGTTGGTGATAACCCGACCGAAGATCGATCTTTGAAAACACTACCGCCCTTCTCAACTGATCCATCAAGTCATCAATCCGAGGAAATGGATACTTGTTCTTAATAGTAACTTTGTTCAGATGTCGGTAGTCTGTACACAACCGCATACTACCATCTTTCTTCTTAACCCACAACACAGGCGCACCTCACGGCGAGACACTAGGACGAATAAAGTTCTTTGCCAATAAGTCCTCAACCTGCTTTTTCAACTCAGCCAATTCTAACGGTGTCATCCTATAAGGAGCTATAGAGATGGGTCCCGTTCCAGGTACCAAGTCAATAGAGAATTCAACTTCTCTCACTAGAGGCAATTCCGGAATATCACCAGGAAATACCTCAGGAAACTCACTAACTCTCGGAATATCCTCAACCTTGGGTTTATCAATACCCTCCAAGGATGCCAACAACATAAACACGGCTCCTCCCTCCTTACAAGAAGTCCTGACTTCCTTTGCCGATAACGGCTTCATGTTATTAACCTCATCAGAAACCTCATCTAGATTCCCGAATACCACGGTCTTTTCGGCACAAAAAAGCATTACATGATTCGCCGACAATCAGTCCATCCCCAGAATTAGATCTAACTGGGATAGTGGTAAGCAGATTAAATCCACGGTAAAAGTCCTACCGTTTACCACTACCGGACATCGAGACACCACTGTCGACACCACCACAGGCACATCAGTTGGGGTGGATACGACCAGGTCGAAAGGCAACGAACCAGTCTGCAATTTCAGTCTATCCATGCATTCAATAGCTACAAATGAGTGTGTCGCTCCAGAATCAAACAACACTAAAAGGGGAATACCTGCCACCATGCAATTACCTTTAATCAGGCCATCTACACCCGACGCCTCTGCACCACTCATGGTGAATACTCTGCTAGTAGATCGAGGTCGTTCCGCCCTCACAATATTCACACTCTGTTGTAGCTTAGGACAATACCTTATGACATGCCCAACCTCCTTGCAGTGAAAACAGGTCAGCGTCGTTCTAGGGCATGAGTAACCGACATGAGTTCGGCCACATTTGTCGCACAAAGATGGGGAGTTCAATCGTGACCCTCCAGCATTAACATGAGTCTTCGGCCCATGTGAAGTATGACCCCGACCACCTGTGGGAGGAGAGTAAGACTTTTGTTCCTCTTGAAACACTTTGCCCTTCCTTTTTCCCTGTGAGAAGTTCCGTTGAGGGCCAAAGTGTCGTGGAGGGTTCTCTTTACTAGCAGCAGCGTCCCTCACTCTTACATTATCCTCATACATCCTACACTTGTTCACTAGTGTAGGAAAATCAGCAATCTCTTCGTGACCAAACGTCACCCTCAGCTCGGGTTTCAACCCCATCTAAAACTTCACACATTTGGACATCTCGTCCAACTCTAGTTCAGCATAGGGGCAATACCAGATCAATTCCTCAAACTTGGCCGCATACTCCCCCACCGACATGTTTCCTTGCTCTAATTGCAAGAATTCCATCTCCTTCTTCCTTTTCAGGTCTGCAGGAAAATATTTCTGGAGGAATTTACTCTTGAAAGCTCCCCACATGATGATTTTCCCGTCGGTCTCCATCTGCCTCCGGGTCATTTCCCACCAATTCTCAACCTCTTTCACCAGCATGTAGGTGGCGTAGGCCCCTTTCTGAGCATCAGAACAACTCATGGCCCTGAAGATTCTTTCCACTCCTTGGACCCATTCAATGGCTGCATCAGGAGCGAATCCACCTTGGAACTGACTGGGGTTCCTCCTGCAGAATTCATCCAGAACTTGGTACTCAGTCGGCCCAAGTGGAACCAATGGTTGCGAACTCGGACTTGGTGTCGCGTTCTGGTTCAGGTGTTGTAAGTTCTCGTTCATGTTCATCAGCACGGCAGCAATCTGAGCCAACAAGTCATTCTAACCCAATCCCCTTCCTCTTCCTCTTCCAGACATCTCCATAACGGGTACATGCACTCTTACATTTGTCAGTAAACCATGTTTAACCAGACAAATCAACACATAACCACACAACAGTTCACTTAAACCACATAGTCAAATCAATTAGAAGTTACAAAGAAGCAAGTAAGGCCATACCCTAGGCCGCAAGACTAACTATGCTATGATACCATATTGTAAGGACCGAAATTCTACCCTTGAAAATTTTTCTTATTTTAATTCAATTCCATGCGTTTACTCATAAATTACATTACCAATTTAATAACCTTATTTCAAAATCTCACTTCCCTCATCACACTCAATCCATGAACCAATAATGACATACATAATCATTTGACAGAAAAACATAATTCGTATTAATGCAGCTTAGTAACTACTGCATATAACTAGCTATGGGTTTCCAAAATACCCATAGCTACACATATCCAGAGTTACAACACCATGTCAGCTAATATATATCCATAGTTACATAATGTTTTAAACTATCAAATATGCACTCATGTACAAAATAGTGCAAATAAATGAATCCAAAATATAAAGTTCCCTAAGATCCCCAAAAATGAGTCCCCCTCATGTCACCTGTTTATCTGCAATGGGATTATCAATAATAAGAGCACAAACACACAAAGGAGTAAGTCGTTAATTCATTAAACATCATTATAAGATAATCCACATTAGAAAAGGGTTAATAAACCATTTTTGAAATTCATTTTGCTTTGCTGCATTACTTGAGCCAAAGTCGCTACACCCCTTAGGGTTAGCTAAAATAAGATTCTCATTTCTCTTTAAAGAAAACGCGCTTATATACTCAAGCCATAGTTTTCACTTATATACTCAAGCCAGAGTTTTCGCTTATATACACAAGCCAGAGTGTACGCTTCTATACTCAAGCCAAAGTTTACGCTTATATACTCAAGCCAGAGTTTACGCTTATATACTCAAGCCAGAGTTTACGCTTACATAATCAAGCCAGAGTTTACGCTTCTATACTCAATCCAGAGTCGCTAACCATTCATGGTCGGCTAGAACATATTTTCTTTTCATCGATTTCACCATAAATCATTTTCCGTGAATCCCCGCCATCATTAGTATAAACACACCCATATATGTTTATACCAAATACGTGATTCACCATTTAATCATCGCACAACCATAAAATACAAACATTTTCTATTTTCAATGCAAAAGTAAAGACTTATCCTTACCTCGGTGAGTGTTGGGTTTGGTTCCTGGTAACTTCACAAGTTCCACTGACACCGCCGCCAACTTTAGGATCTTTCCTCATTTCCACCATATAACACAATGTTAGTCATTTACTCCAATAACATATAAATAACTTATATAACATCATTTAACCATATAAGATATTCATCATATTTTCAAGATTTCATAACTACTTTCATCATAAGTTTACAACCATGTAAAACATACATATTCATCTAATATTTCATCATTAGAAAGTAAACTCATCTTCTATCTCTAGCATTTTACTCATTTTCCCCTTTTACCACATTTTCACTTTAGGGTTTTGGGGTTTTTATGAATCAACCCCCAAATCCTTTCCATTCTTGAAATACTAACTCTAAACCAAGAGTTTACAAGGTAAAACAACATAAAACGAACCATAACTCGAAAGGATGAGTTTCCATGGTTTCCTTAACTTTGAGAAGAGATCCAACATACCCAAAAATAGGTTTCAAAGAGAAGGAGAGAGTTAGAATCAAGAGTTTTACCTCTTCTCAAGCTCTTAGATGAGTATCCAAGCTTATTGTCCTTGAAAAAGCTATCTTCTCTCATCCTTCTTCTTTTCTAAACCCTAGGTTGTGTTTGGGGGTTTCTCATTTAATACAACTCGTCGGGTTCTCGCTTAAGCGAGCTCATTCTCGCTTAAGCGAGCTCATTCTCGCTCAAGCGAGAAAATCCCGCCCATTTTAAAAACTCAGATCTGACCCTCTTGCCCAGGCGAGGGAATTCTCGCCCAGGCGAGGCGTCTCTCGCTCAAGCGAGGATCCTCTCGCTCAAGCGAGGATCTTACAGCCTTGACAGCTCCAAAATATCACATTTCCTCGCCCAGGCGAGCCAATCTCTCACTCAATCGAGACCACTCTCGTTCAAGCGAGCCAACTCCCGCTCAGGCGTGAATCCTTCTATATAGCCCATGATTTCACCCTCCCAAGTGAGCCTTCCTCGCCCAAGCGAGCCTTCCTCGCCCAAGCGAGCCAACTCTCGCTCAAGCGAGAATCCCAGGACTGATACTATAATTTTAAAGACTTAAATTTAGGGTGTTACACTCCTCTCTACTAAAGACATTCCCATCAAGCTTTTAAAGGTTTCCTTTTTCATCATTATTCATTTACACCAATCTTTACAAGTCCAAAATAAGCATTAGCTACATATAGTTTATATGTTTAATGATTGAAACTTAATCTCAATGGTGTAACACCCCAGTCCTGACATGCGACCCCCTCCCTCTCTCAGACCCATGAATCCATTGTGCGTGTTAACCCAACATCTTAAATACCACATGCAATATTTTATTCCCACAAAGGGGAGCCTCCCGTGACTCGAACCCGTGACCTTAGGGACAAATAGTCAATATTCCTATGAGTCGCTACCATTACGCTATTAAAAATGCGCCTTTTTAATATAACACCCCAGTCCTTACATGTGGCCCCCTCCCTCTCTCGAGCCCATGAATCCACTAAGCGTATTATCCAACGGCTTAAATACCCCCTGCAGTATTTTATTCCCTAAAAATGGGAGCCTCTCGCGACTCGAACCCGTTACCTTAGGGACAAATAGTCACTATTCCAATGAGTCGCTACCATTAAGCTTCGAGTCGTGGGAGGCCTCCCTTTGTAAGGAATAAAATACTGCATGGGGTATTTAAGCTTTTGGATAATACGCTCAGTGGATTCATGGGCCCGGGAGAGGGAGGGGTCGCATGTCAGGACTGAAGTGTTATAAATGGTCTCCCACATATGTTGCTTGAAGTGTTGAGAAGTCAGCCAAGCCATCACATGTATTGTTACTGAACCAACAATAATAATAATAATCACAATCATTCTTCAATAACCATTTATCATGTTATTCACACATCAAATTATAAGAGGAATTAAGAAACTGAAGTATAAACATGAAATTGAGATTGTGTTATGAGAAGAATTAAGAAAAAAGTGGTGGGAGGTGGATAATTGGGGAAATAAGTATGTCAACATACCCCAAGCTAGACAAGCCTCTCGCTTGAGCGAGAGGCTAGCGTTCAAGTGAGAAACCCAAGGTCGAAGACCAAACTGTGAAGAAGATCTGGCTCGTGACCTTGGCACGGTTTTGATGAAGACACCAACATCAGAAAAAGAAAAATAAGGAAGAATACTAATGAAGACAATGAAGATAAAGCTTCAAGACATTTTAGAGTCTAATTAATAGGTACTTCTATCCTTACACTCTTTAAGTTATACTATTAGTGATAATGCTCAAAAGGTATATTTTGAAAGAAAAAAAAAATTCATAAGTTTTAATAAAAATAATTTTCAAAACATTGAGTAACAGATTACTGGATTTGAGTAACAAGTTGCCATGATTGAGTAACAAATTACTAGAACCACGTAATAGGTTACATGAGTGAGAAATAAGTTAACTAACAAAAATTGACACACAATAATCAATTATTGCTATCAGAGTAACCGATTATTCAACTGATAAGTAGTCACTCAGTTGGACAATAGGCTTAGGTAATCGATTACCTAAGTATTGTAATCGATTACTGAGAGTCATTAACAACTAGAGTAATCGATTAATCAACATGAAAATTGGTTTCAAAGTTGAACATAACACTTGGGTAATCGATTACTCGCATGTTGTAATCGATTACTGAAAGTTGTTGCACCAGATTTTCAGATTCAATCTGAACAGCTTTCATCCCAAACAAAATGGTTCCATTCCAAACGAATCCTACCCTTTTCTAAAGGTTTTATGGCTGATTGGAAAGTCTATATAAAGGCATTGGAACTCAGAACTTTCAACAACACTTTCATATAACTTTCACACATCCAAATCACAACTCACTTATGCAAATCTGGATTTTTGAAACACTTTTTCTGCACTTTTTCTGCAACTTGCTTTTCACTTTCAAAGTAAACCTTCTAAATTTGTGAAGTGCAATATTTAAAGTCTTTCAAAACCTATGAGCATTAGAAACTAAGTATACAAAAGAGTTGTTGGATTGCAAGAGAGTTTCTTATATTATATTGTATAAAGCAATCATTGCCATTCCTAACTATTTTCTTCAAATTTGTAAAATACTTTCTATTACAAGGATGTGATTAGAAAAGGGTTAGAGTCACTTGGAAATGTTGTTTCCAAGAGAGTGACATAGGTATTGGAGAGTGACATAGGTATTGGAGAGTGAGTAAGGTACAAGGAAGTCTCGGGGTGAGCATTTTTTAATTACTAGTCTTAATATCTAGTGAAGAAATCTTTTGTGCTGCAAGGGTACTAGATGTAGCCTTCGGTTGACAAGAATGTGAACCAATATAAAAATTCTTGTGTACTCTTCTTTCCCTTATCTCCTTAACTTTTATTTGATATTTTTCTGCATTAAATTTTTCGCTGCTACTAACTCTCAAATTGCAGAAAAATTGATCACTATCTCAAGTCAACTAATTCACCCCCCTCTTAGTTGCTATCTTTGTCTTACATAAACTTTATATGGGTTTCTCGCCTAAGCGAGAGCTTGTCGCCTGAGCGAGAGGGTAGAGCTCAGGCGAGAATTCCAAGGTCGACGAATAAACTTTTTGTGGGTTTCTCGCCTGAGCGAGAGCCTGTACCCAAGCAAGAGGCATCTACTCAAAAGATTGTTCGCGTTTTCAGAAGACTGTTTGCTTGATCTTCCAAATTCAATTAAGAAGTTTTTTTTTGTTTTCTTTGTATAAATGGAATGCTCTTGTATATTCTTCACAACCCACTAATCAATATACATTTTCATTTCAAATTACTTTTTCTTCCATTTTCTTTCTTCTTATTCTCAAGAACATCAAAAATGGTGGATGAAGTTCTTTTACAAAGTAAGAAAAATGAATAATGGTGAAAAAATGAAACCTTCAAAAAGTTTGATCAAACGTCTTAAGAAGAGGGAAGAGTGATTTTTGTGAATGAATAAGAAGTGAAGGAGAACCTGAGTGAATCAATGAGAAGTTCTTCTTTGAAGTTTTGAGAACTTGAGTGAAAGAATGAGAGGAGGGTGAAAGTGAAGGATATGGGTATGAAAATCCTTCTATTTCCGGTGAGGGAAGGAGAGAGAAAATGACTTTTAATAATAAAATATAAAAAATTGAAAATAAATATAAAATATTAAAAAGATATGATAAGTGTAATTAAGTCAAATAAAATTTATTACATTGTGAAGACAAACCCAAATAGTATAATAGTCGATGTCTATTCATTATTTTGGTTAGTTACAATATAATATAAGAGTAATTTAAACATTTCCTTATAATTATTGATGCATTTTGTAACGAATAAAAAATAATAAATATATATCGACTATTGTACTATTTGGAATTGTATTCACAATGTACCATATTTTATTTCACTTAATTACACTCGTGTTATTTTTTGTTTAATAAATTACACTTATCTCTTTCACAATAGTATTTAGTGTAAATATATATATAATTAGGGGTGGTTTGTGTAGGTTTGGAAAAGGTCTAAAAGTTTATGTAATTTCACTAAAACTCAAGGGTATTAATGTAATTTACTCTAAAATAAACATTACAATAAAGAAAAAAATAAATAAATGAAATATTTATAAAATAAATAAAACAAAAAAAAAATAATGAGAGGGGTTAACCTAATATTACACCCATTTCGTGAAACAGAGAACCTCAAGGGAATGAGCTCGTAGATATCGTTTTTTTCTCTCCGACTGCCCCTTTTTGTATGAGTTATGGTTGATAGATAGGTTTGTATAACCTCTCTGATTGCTATGGATTGCTCTCTCTCTTTCTCCTCTTATAATGGTTTATGAAAAAAGAATATTTTATACCATGAAAATTGGCATAATAACTAACATTTATCCTTGCCCCCTTTTTACTTGCAGAGATTTTGACATCATTGAACTAATCACTATTCAGAGAAAAGGTAAATAGAGTCTCCGTTGTATAATGTGTATCAGTTATGAAACTTGAAAAGTTAATTTGTTGTTGTGGCCTTTTGATCTCAGTGATATCCAGTGAGAAAATATACTAAAGCCAAAACATTTATTGGTTTCAGAGATTCTACAGTAAAGAGGTGTAGTCCCCCAAGATTACATATTTAGTTATAGGAATCTGCAATTTCAAAATAATTAAAAATGTCGTTGGCTGTTCCGAATTCCCCTTTAAAGGTTGAGGAGATGATGGGAAGAGGTAGAGGGATGGTTGCATCTCAGCCCCTTAAAGCCGGCGAAATCATCCTCAGAGATTCTCCGATTTTACTGTATTCTGCATTGCCGTTTAGCACACAGTCTCTGTCTTCCTCTTCCTCCTGCTTCTGTTACCACTGCTTCAGAACGTTGCCACCATCTTTACAGGGAGATTCTTCGTCACCGACAGTTTTGTGCCCTTCATGTCCCCACCATCGCTTCTGCAGCGTGACTTGTCTCTCTAAGGCACAAAATTCCTCCCATTCGCTTTGGTTATGTCAAGCATTATCTCATCTCGAAGCCAATTCTCAACTGCTTGAACAGCCCCTTGAACGCCAAGTCCAAGCTCGATTCCTCATTGCTTCCTACAATCTTGCCAATATCTCCCCCTCAGATTTTCAGATTTTGCTTTCTCTTCAGGGTTCTTCTGATGATGCCACTATTGCTGCAGCTCAGTTCCTACACCCCCTTATTTCATCGCTATTCGCACTTTCTTCGGTTAACCCCCATAATGGATTTTCCTTGGAACTCACTTCTGTTCTTCTGGCCAAGGACAAGCTCAATGCCTTTGGTTTGATGCAGCCCTTCTTCGAAGATGATGACCAGAGGTCTGTCAGAGCATATGGTATTTACCCTTATGCTTCATTTTTTAATCATGACTGCCTTCCCAATGCCTGCAGATTTGATTATGTGGACAGTGGTCCGCCCGGTGACTTCTGTAACACCGACTTTATTATTAGGATGATTCATGATGTTCCTCAAGGTCGGGAGATATGTTTGAGCTATTTCCCTGTAAATGAAAACTATTCTAGTAGGCAAAAGAGATTGCTGGAAGACTATGGCTTCAACTGTAACTGTGATAGGTGTAATGTCGAATCAAATTGGTCAGATAATGACAGTGTTGTTGAAGATAATGCTGAGTTTGAAGAAGAGGTTATGGATGAGGACCAATATGAAAATGAAGCTATGGTAGCCTCAGACAGTGACAATAATCCCCACGGAGATGACAATGATTTTCCGCATGCTTATTTCTTTTTAAAGTACATGTGTGATAGAAAAAATTGCTGGGGAACTTTGGCTCCTCTACCACCACTTGGTGATTCTCCACCTAATGTCATGGAATGTAATGTCTGTGGTAAATTGAAGAGTGATGATGACTTAGATACTGATGAAGGGCAAGATGAAGTTCCCATGGAGGACTGAGCAGTTAAAATATCAAATTTGTAAGTATCCCTGTGTTCCTCAGTATTTGTATGTTTTCACTGATTTCAGTGCCTCACATTTTCTACAAAGATATTAGTATGCTTACAAAATTTGGCATTATATTGTCAAGCGAGTAATTGTTATATTTTCATGTAGAAAGCAGCATTGGTCTAATTGTTGTAACTTAGAACTTATTTTCTGGGACATGAAACCTGTTCTACAAGTCCTAAAACCTTCTGTGGACCTATTTATGCATGATTTTTTTTAGTAGATAAACAAGTATAAGGTCTTTTATGAGAAGAAACTAAGTTTTTGTTCAATGGAATTTATAAAACAAAAAAAAGGTCTTATGACTTCCCAAGTCTAAAATCACAATGGAATTTAGAGTTTTAGACTAGATATGAACATTTTTCTAGTTATCACTTCACTTTAATGTGGAAGCAAGGCTAGGAAAAACATGGACATTTTCTTAATTTGTTAGTTTTTGAGAAAAGATCTTTTATATCATGATGTTCTGTTTTGTTTGTATATTGTCAAGAAATTACAATTACTCTACTACATATCATTTTCCAGGACCAAGCCTACAAGTGCAACAAAGTGGTCTGCTTGCTGCGTTTTGGTAAGGACCAAGCCGACAAAGGGCGATCTAGATCAAGTGGGACAAGAGAAACTAAAGTCAATTATGATCATGATGTAACGGAGGTTACTGACATTACAACTTCACTTTTTTGAACAAGCAAATATGTATCGGTACTGTTTGCTCTTACTTGATTAACTTTGTCGGTAGTGTACCTTAGAATTTATCTGTTATGTTTGGATTTTATCATTTTTCTATCTGGCTTATCACTTTCATTATATAAATATTGCTATGTTATATCAATCCCCTGGTGTCATTGTGTAAGAAGCATGTGTTATGACTTATGAGTTTCATTGCTAGTGAAATTGGTGCCATTCTGTTTATAAGGATTTGGTCACAAGGAACGCAATTTACTTAACAGATTAGAATAGCCAAGTATAAAAAACGTATTAGAAATTGGATTTCCATAAATTGATTAAAGAATCCCCATTTGAAATTGCATTTGTTAAAACTGGTTCAACAATTAGGATTAAGATATTTCCTTGTTAGCTGCAAGAACCATAGTTATTAAAATCGTTTAATGCCGGTCGGTTGAACCGGTAAACCAGTGAACCGGTCCCAATACTGGTACGATACAATAATTATACCGGTAAAAACTGGCCAAAACCGGTCATACCGGCCGATTTTCAATTGAACCGTATTGGTCTTACCAGTAGATTTTTATTTATATTTAATTTTTTAATGAAAATAAAAATAATTATTGTTTTTTATTGATTTTTCAACATTAATGTTAATATATTATATATGTATATCTAACTTTACCGATGTGCGGTTTAATTAATGAACCACCGGTTAAACCGCTATACCACTGTATCAGTACCCTTACTGGTTTGATGACCGGTGCGGTATTAATAACATTGGCAAGCACTATCTTGCTTGTGACTCTTGATTTTGTACTATATTCTGATTTGGCTCTTAAATCTCCAATTCTAAAGATTTCATTGCTCACACCCTGTTTCATTCTTCTCACCATCAATGTTGAACTGCGAAACCCTCTATTGTTCCATTCGCCTTGAGAAATAGTCTCAGACCTTCAATGCTTGAGAAATAGTTTGAGACCTTCAGATCTTTATCTAGAAGAATCCAGAACCTTGCTGTTTAGGGAGAAGGGGCGGAGTGAAGGAGGTTGAATGTTTGAGTATCAAACACAATAAATACTAACATACTAATATTTGTCGATAAAAAAAAGAATCCGGAACCTTGAGATAGTGAATTTAGGGTCTCAAATTGAATCAATTACTAGGTTATGTATGCTATACTTCTTGTTCGTTGGTCTCGTTCCATTAGTGGTATTGAAGCTCTCTGCTTTTTTTTAATTTGTTTTTGGCACATTTTTTTATTTTTGTAGTGGGGTGTTTCTGGGGGTTTTATAAAAGTTATTTTTGCAAAAAGTGTTCTTTGACAAGTTTATGGTCATATTTTTGGGCATAAAACTAAAAAGTGGTTCTACGTAAGTGCTTTTTTGGGAAGCTGGAAAATATAGCTTTTGAGAAAATGCCGAATTTCAACTTCTTTTTTGTCGGCTTCAACTTTCTCTGTAAAAGTTTAACCATAATGCGATCATTAATTTTTTATCAAAATAATCCTTTTATGTTAAAAAACTTAAATAAAGGGACCCTTAGTGGAATTGCCTCTTGTGATTTAGTGCTGATAATAATAATATTGTCTGTTGCATGTTGATGTTGCCAACTTTATATTTGCAATTATGAATTTTCATGGGAGTTTTTTTGTGAGGAATGGAAATTTAGTGTGATGAATTTGGAAGGGATATAGTTTGTCTTTTGGCTATTGTTTTTTTCTTGCCATTTTGATAGAGCTCTTCGAGAAAGTTAATCTCATATCAATGTTTTTTTCCGTATAAACAAGGGTATTCCCTTACTCTATGAGTAAAAAACTACTCGTTTTGGGGTGCGTGGATTCCCTTCCCAACAAGTTTTCTTACAATCAATGTCAATCGGGAAATATAGAGCATCTTTTCCCCGGCCTGGGTAAGAGTCAGAAGTAAGGCCTAAAGGGATTCGTTGTTCTTGACTCTGCTTCACCTTAATTGTTATTTGAACAAGTAAAGTTATGTCTTGGTCCGAGTGGGACTAGCATTTCTCTTCTGCATGTCCATGGAGTTTTGAAAAATCCAGATATAGAATCGAAAATCATGCTTTGAATTCTTTCTCCCATGCCTTTCTTCTAACTTAACTAGAAATTGCGTAAGGTAGGAGTCGTTCTCATGAATCAAACATTTAATATTTTGGTATATATGTGATATAGCGAAGTCTTACGTTATACTAATATACCAACGTCGTCATGTATGGTTTTCTTCTTCATTTGAATTTTTAGTCTGGGGAATTTTGGTTTGGGCTTGTGCTATCATCTAACAGCCACCCACAAGCTTGCTAGTGAAAGCGGAGCATGGCAAACTTAGAGATGGGAGAATGGAAAGGAGTTGGTGATAGTGGTTTGGTAAGTATGTCGACAAGTTGGGAAGATAAAGGAATTGGTAGTAAGTGGAGTGTGTCATTCTAAACACATTCCCTTACCACATGACAGTCAATTTTTGTGAAGAAGATTTTGCTTCTAACAAAGACATGGTTTTGATGAAGACACCAAGATCACAAAAAGAAGAGAAATGAAGAAAACTTTAGTCAAAATATATTTTAAGTCTTCAATAGATACTTCTATTCTTAAGCTCTAAATTATGTTTAGCAACAATGCTCAAAGGAGAAGAAGAATTTG
Organism: Lupinus albus; assembly: GCA_009771035.1. Lineage (NCBI taxonomy): Eukaryota > Viridiplantae > Streptophyta > Magnoliopsida > Fabales > Fabaceae > Lupinus > Lupinus albus. The sequence goes on from CM020011.1 coordinate 7,901,579, forward strand.
AAAACTCTTAGACAATTTAAAATAATTTTCAAAATGCTAAGTAACGAGTTACTTGACCTGAGTAATAGGTTACTAGACCTAGGTAACAGGTTACTTAAGGTTGGACAAGCAAGGAAATTCACCAAGATCAATGAAGTTTCCACTTCAAATCAAAATTTCATTTGTTATGAATATGGAAAACCTAGTCACATGAAGATGGACTGTCCTACATTAAAGAAGAATCCCTTCAAAGGGAAATCAGAAAGGAGGACGGGAAGACGAACCTACATTTCATGAGAGGACAACGACATGAGTTCAACTTCAGAACCAGAAAATGAAAAGCAGACTCGTCTATCTTTAATGGTGTTTTATCATTCTGATTATGAGGAGGTAAGTGAAACTCAACTATTAGATTAGCTTCTCTTTATGATTTACAAAATGCCTTCAACGAATTACACAGTTAATATGTCAAACTCACTAAACTATGCTTAAAATAGAAAAATGAGTTAAACGTATTAAAAAATAAACCTTCTTCTTCTTGTCCAAATTGTTTACTCTTAAAAGCAAAGTTTCTACCTTGAGTTTAGAGCACGAGAACCTAGACAAGAGTTGTAAAAACTTGGACAACAAGTTGAAAATGCAGAGACACTCCATTGGCCGTAGATGTCTTGGCTTTTTAAAACCTTCTTCAAGTAAGAATAAGAAGGTCTCTATAAAAATAAATTTCCAAGAACAAATTATCCATACTCAAAATTTCTAATTATGGAACAAGGATACAAAAACATCAACCCATTTGCACTTACTGTAAGAACCATGGGCATACACCCATGACTTCCATGATTAGAAAATATGGTGTACCCCTAAGACGTTCTAAATGGATAGAAAAAGGTGCTAACCTTCCAATGTAAAACCGAGTGAGCCTTAGATGGACAATGATGGACTAGAAGGGATTGGTGGCCCTATGACAAGGGCATGGGCATAAAGGGCACAAAATGCCATAGGAAAACTCATTGGGATGATCCAAGATGATTGTCCAAAGCTTGGTCGAGATGGTGCTAAGTTGATAAATTGCATCATGAGCCAGTGAGCTGACTGAACCAAGCAGGCATCAGGCCAAGGAGCTGACCGAGCCAAGCAGGCATCAAGGTAGGGAGCTGACCGAGCCAAGCAGACATCAAGGCAGGGATTGTAATTGCGTGTGGGATTTTGAAGTATTTAAACATGATTTTAATTTTGAATTCAAATAAGTTTATAAAGTGAGTACAAATGGCCATCAAAGTGTAGCCACTATCTTAAATGGTGGAGAAATAGTGTGCCGATGTGTTTTAACTTGGACCGGTCGTGTGTTTATTGAAGAATTAACTATGGAGGAACTCATAATTCCTTGGCCAATCGTTGGACCAATCACTAGGCTATTATGGCTCAATTATTCCACCTTTTGGCTGTTGTACACATATCTTGAAGAGCATAAGTAAACAAATGGAATCCTAGGTTGCATAGCCTTCATGAAATCCTTCATGGCCGTGTGGAATTTCGTCTTGAAGAAGAATCCAATGCTTTCAACATTCATTCCTAGCTGTGGAGTCATTATGAGGTGAATTAAGAGACAATTTCACCATGTGTTCAAATGCAATTACACCCTTGGCCGTGTTTTTCAATGGGAAATGGAATCCACACCTTTTTGCTTTCAATGCCTTCATATGGCCATGACCACATGAAGATTTCCAAAGGAATCCTATATTCTTCTTTAATTTTCTTCTTCAATGTAATAATATAGTGAAATAAACATGTGTTTTAAGAGTTGGCCAAATTTAGTCATGAATTTAGGATTAGATTCATAGACCAAAGGCATCCAATGTTGGATAACCTTCAATTAGGCCATTAATGCTTCGCTTTTCTTCTTTATTTCACGTAGAGCCATGGTTGGCTTTCCATCTATATGTATGTGTGTTTGCTTATGAATAAATAAGATTGAATTTGCATAAGATGGGATATTATTTCTTGTGAGGGCATCTTGTATCCTGATTTTCTTGGTTGAACCAAGATCATACGTTCTTATCAAGAAACCAAGTTTCTTGTGTGAAACCTCACCTTTGTCGTATCAACACCTCAAGTATTGTGGCGCATACTGTAACGACCGAAATACCACCCTTGAATTTTTTTCCTTATTCTATTCATTTTATATGCATTTCCTTATTATCTCAAATTAATAAATCTAAGGACATTCCCCTAATTACTCAATTTTGGTCAGACTCTTGACAGAAATCATAATTCATATAAATCATTCCTGGTAACCCACACATACAACTAGCTATGGAATTCCCAAAATATCCATAGCTACTAATATCCAGAGTTATACCAATCAGGAGTTACAATTATCAAAATATCAAATAATTAGTTACAATCCAAAAAGCAAAATAGAGAAAGTCTAGATTCAAGCTCCTAGGCGTCGAACCGAGTATCCTCAATACATATGTCACCTGCAATGTGATTACCGATAACAGATACACGAAACATACAAGGGAGTAAGTCATTAATTTAAGAGTGATCGTCATATGATAATCCACATTTTAAAACACAATTTAATATTGAAGATAAGACATAATTCTTAATTACAAAAACATATCCATTCATAACCTTCATCTCTTGTTTTCATGATGTCCATATTCACCTTATAGTACATATATATCCCATAATATACATGTTCTATAGTGTGCATATCTATACTTTTCATCTTTTATCCATATTCCATCCGTGTACACCACATAGATAATACAATACCACAAAGGGTAAGTCTACATCACAAGAGTGATCCTTTGCCATAACCGACAGTTCCACACCTCAAAGGTGATCCATTACCACTACGGGTAAGACTTACACCACAAAGGTGATCCATTACCACTACGGGTAACACTTACACCACAAAGGTGATACATTACCACTACAGGTAACACTTACACCACAAAGGTGATCCATTACCACTACGGGTAAAACTTACACCACAAAGGTGATTCATTACCACTACGGGTAACACTTACACCACAAAGGTGATCCATTTTGCAGTATATCACAACCACATCATTTTATAAGCATAAAATAGTTACATCATCTCAAATAAAATGAATGTACTTATCCCTTACCTTGGTGAACGTTGGGTGAGGTTCTTGTTAACTCTACTAGTTCCTTCCGAACCGTCTCCAACCTTATGATCTTTCCTCATCCCAACAATACAATAAAATTCAGTAATCTATCCACAATAATATCCCTATGATTCATATAAAATTCATAAATATACAGGATATTCACTTATTTTCAATGTTTCCCCAAAACCATTTTCATTACAAGTTTCTAAACATTAAAACATACATACTCATCTTCTACCTCCAACATTTTACTCATTTTCTCCTTTTACCACATTTTCATTTTAGGTTTTTGGGGTTTTCATGACTCAACCCACCAACTCTTTCCATTTTCGAAATACTAACTCTAAACCAAGAGTTTACGAGAGAAAAACCACATAAAACGAAGCATAACTCAAAAGAATGAGTTTCCATGGTTTCCCACATTTTGAGAAGAGATCCAACATAGCCAAAATGAGTTTTAAAGAGAAGGAGAGAGTTAGAGTCAAGAGTTTTACATCTTCTCAAGCTCTTGGATGAGTATCAAAGCTCCTTGCCCTTGGAAAAACTTTCTTCTCTCACCTCTCTTCAATTCTTAACCCTAAAATGTGTTCCGGGTTTCTCATTAAATGTTGTCTCGTCGGGTTCTCGCTTAAGCGAGCTTATTCTCGCTCAAGCGAGAAAATCCCGCCCATTTTAAAAAACTCAGATCTGACCCTCTCATTCAAGCGAGGGATTTTCGCTCAAGCGAGAATCTCACAGTCTCAATAGCCCAAAATGCTATTTCTCGCCCAGGCGAGACAATCTTCGCTCAGGCGAGAATCCTCCAATATAGCCCAGTATTTCACCCTCCCAGGTGAGCCTTTCTCGCTCAGGCGAGAATCTCTCGCTCAGGCGAGAATCTCTCGCTCAAGCGAGAATCCTAGGACTGATACTATAATTTTAAAGACTTAAATTTAGGGTGTTACAATCCTCCCCTCTTATAAGAATTTTGGTCCCCGAAAATTAAACATACCTCAGTTCGAACAAATGAGGGTAATCCTCCCTCATGTCACGTTCCATCTCCCAAGTAGCATCCCCTTCATCTACTTGGCTCCACAACACTTTCACCAATGGAATCTCTTTGCATCTTAGCCTCTTGACACTGGTATCCATGATCCTCACGGGCAACGTCTCAAACGTCAAGTTGTCCTTCAACTCTATCTGATCCGACTCAACCACATGAGATGGATCCCCAACATATTTCCTCAACTGAGACACATGAAACACATTGTGGAGATTCGACAACAATGGAGGTAAAGCAATACGATAAGCTACCGGCCCAAACCTTTGCAAAACTTGATACGACCCAATAAATCTCGGAGTCAGCTTGCGAGACTTCAACACTCTACCAATTCCGGTAGTCGGGACTAATCTCATGAAAACATGATCTCCCTCCTTAAACTCAAGAGGTTTCCGCCTCTTATCGTAATAGCTTTTCTGACGACTCTGGGCAATCCTCATATTCTCCCGGATTTTCTTGATCTTATCCGTCGTCTCTTGGACCAGTTCGGGACCCAATATCAGGTTCTCCCCAGTCTCAAACCAACTCACTGGAGTTCAGCACTTCCTACCATACAACGCCTCATAGGATGCCATCCCAATACTCGAATGGAAGCTATTGTTGTAGGTAAATTCGATCAAGGGTAACATGTAATCCCAACTCCCTAGTTGTTCCAAGAGACAAGCCCTCAAGAGGTCCTCCAATGATTGTATTGTTCTTTCCGATTGACCGTCCGTTTGTGGATGATATGCTGAACTCAACTTCAGCTTGGTTCCCAAGGCGGACTATAAACTAGTCCAAAAGTTTGAAGTGGAACGGGGATCCCTATCCGACACAATGCTTGACGGTTTCCCATGCAAGCGAACAATTTCTCGGATGTACAGTTCTGCCAATCGCTCCAAAGGGTACCTCATGTTCATAGGAAGAAAGTGAGCAGACTTAGTTAACCGATCCACTATCACCCATATCGAATCATACCCTTTCTGAGTCTTCGGAAAACCCGATACAATGCCAATGGAGATACTATCCCACTTCCAATCGGTAATGTCTAGGGATTGCAACTCTCCCGCGGGTCGCTGATGCTCAATCTTGGCTTTCTGACAAATCAAACAACTTGAGACATACAAAGCCACATCCCTCTTCAATCCCAACCACCAAAACAACCCCTTCAAATCTTGGTACATCTTGGTAGTCCCTGGGTGAAAACTCATCTTGCTTTTATGGGACTCTTCTAAAATACTCTTCCGCAATTCTTCCTTGCGAGGTACACACACTCTCCCTTTATAAAGCATCATTCCATTTGGATCCGATGCGAAATCAGTTTCCTTACCGCTTAGCATTAAATCCCGTTTAGCCATTAGTTCTTCATCCTCCACTTGCATCGCTCGGATTTGATCAAACAATTCATTGGTGACCTTAAGCATTCCTAAAATCATACAATGAGGTCTTATCTGAACTTCCAAGTTCATATCTCTGAACTCTTCAATCAGTTTCTCTTCTCTAACCATCAAAGCCGACATGTGCAACGACTTTCGACTCAGAGCATCCGCCACTACGTTGGCCTTTCCCGGGTAGTACTGCAACCCAAAATCATAATCCTTAAGGAATTACATCCATCTCCTCTGTCTCATGTTAAATTCCTTTTGATCAAATAAGTACTTCAAACTCTTGTGGTCGCTATACACTTCAAATCTCACACCATAGAGATGGTGTCTCCAGATTTTTAAGGCAAAGACCACTACAACCAACTCAAGATCGTGGGTAGGGTAGTTTTGCTCATGCGTTCTCAATTTCCTAGAAGCATAGGCTACGACTTTCCCTTCTTGCATCAACACACAACCCAAACCTTGCTTGGACGAGTCACAATAAACACTGAAATCTCTGTCATTGCAAGGAAGAACCAACACCGGCGCGATAGTCAATATTCGTTTCAACTCTTGAAAACTCTCTTCACAACGGACTGTCCACACATAAGGTTTCCCCTTCCTGGTGAGCTTAGTCAGTGGTAGCGCCAGCTTTGAAAATCCCTCAATGAATTTCCGATAGTAACCAGCTAAGCCCAGAAAACTCCTGATCTTAGTCACTAACTTGGGCACCGTCCATTCCATCACTGCCTCGACTTTAGTAGGATCTACTGTCACTCCCTCCCGGGATATCACATGTCCCAGAAAGTTTACTGATTCCAACCAGAAAACACATTTTGACAGCTTTTCATACAACCGATTCTTGCTAAGAAGTTCTAGCACAATCCTCAGGTGCTCGGCATGTTCCTCTCGGATTTTGGAGTAAATCAAAATGTCATCAATAAATACCACTACGAATGAATCCAAATACGGATGAAAAATCTGATTCATGTAGTCGGTAAATATTGTTGGGGCATTCGTTACACCAAAAGGCATGACCATATACTCAAAATGTCCATACCTTGTTCTAAACGCCGTCTTAGGAATATCTTCCGACTTCACACGAAGTTGGTGGTAACCAGACCGGAGATCAATCTTCGAAAACACTACCGCTCATCTCAACTGATCCATCAAGTCATCTATCCGAGGCAACGGATACTTGTTCTTAAGAGTGACCTTGTTCAACTGCCGGTAGTCGGTACACAACCGCATACTACTATCCTTCTTCTTAACCAACAAAACAGGCGCACCCCATGGCGAGACACTAGGACAAATGAACTTTTTCGCCAACAAGTCCTCAACCTGCTTTTTCAACTCAGCCAATTCTAACGGTGCCATCCTATAAGGAGCTATAGAGATGGGTCCCGTTCCAGGTACCAAATCAATGGAGAATTCAACTTCTCTTACTGGAGGTAATTCCAGAATCTCATCAGGAAATACCCCGGGAAACTCACGAACTATCGGAATATCCTCAACCTTGGGCTTCTCAATACCCTCCAGGGACGCCAACAACATAAACACGACCCCTCCCTCTTCTGCAGGAAGTTCTGACTTCCTTTGCCGACATCGGCTTCATACAACCGCCCTCCTCAGAAATCCCATCTGGATTCCCAAACATCACGGTCTTATCAGCACAATTAAGCACCACATGATTTGCGAACAACCAGTCCATTCCCAGAATCAAATCTAACTAGGATAGTGGCAAGCAGATTAAATCCACGGTAAAATCCCTACCGTTTACTACCACTAGACATCGAGACACAACTGTCGATACCACCACGGGCACATCAGTTAGGGTGGATACGACCAAGTCGAAAGGCAACGACTTAGTTTGCAGTTTCAGTCTATCCATGTATTCATTAGATACAAAGGAGTGTGTCGCTCCTGAATCAAATAACACTAAAAGTGGAATACCTGCCACCGTACAATTTCCCTGGATCATACCTTCAACATTATTCGCCTCTGCCCCGTTCATAGTGAACACCCGACCCGTGTTCCTTGTCCTTGCAGTTTGAACGACATTTTTTTGTCGATTCAGTTTTGGGCAAAACCTTTTGATGTGTCCCAACTCCTTGCAGTGAAAGCATCCGGTTCCCGACCCCGGGCATGTACTCCCATAATGTTGTCTATTGCATTTGAGGCACAACAGAGTGGAGACTCCTTCACTAGGAAAAGTAGCAGGTTTTGAACCTTGATAATTGTGGCCATGGTATCCAGTAGGTGTTGTATACGGTTTCCGATTATTCTAAAAAATTCTCCCTTTCCCTTTACCTTGGGGGTGACGTCATTGTGGGCCGAAGTTTTTCGGTGGATTAGCTCTAGGCGTCTCCACCACCTCCTCCGTCAGATCATCTTCATACATCCTCCACTTGTTGACTAGCGTAGGAAAATCAGCGATCTCTTGATGCCCAAACATCCTCCTCATCTTGGGTTTCAATCCCGATTCGAACTTGGAACACTTGGACCTCCCGTCCATTTCTAATTCTGAGTAGGGGCAAAATCTAGCCAACTCCTCGAATTTGGCAGCATATTCTCCTACCGACATACTACCTTGCTTCAACCTCAAGAACTCCATCTCTTTCTTTCTTCTCAAGTCAGCTGGAAAGTATTTCTGAAAGAACTTTCCCTTGATTGCCTCCCAGGTAACCACTGTTCCCTCCGCTTCCATCTGGCGGCGGGTCATTCCCCACCAGTTTTCGGCTTCCTTGGTCAGCATGTAGGAAGCATAGGTCACCTTCTGAACATCACCGCATCCTAGGGCTCGGAATATTCTCTCCAATCCTTGGATCCACTCATTCGCAGCATCCAGAATGAATCCCCCTTGGAACTGTTGTGGCTTCTGTTTGCAAAATTCGCCTAACCCTCTGTACTCGGTCGGTTCTGTAGGGGCCAAAGGCTGCGAGCTAGAACTCGGTGTCGTGTTCTGGTTCAGACTATGCAGATTATCATTCATCTGTTGCAGTGCAGCAACCTCTAGCAGCTCATTCGGAACATTCTGACTTGTTCCCCTTCCTCGTCCTGCCATGGGTACCTGTACTCATATACCCATTAGTAACGAATTTGATTTTATATAGGATAACTAAATTATCTAGCAATTTAGCACAACACAACAACTCAAGTAAGCACAGTTAATCAAAGAAGCATTGTAAGGCCATATCCTAGGCCGCAGGGTTAACTATGCTCTGATACCATATTGTAACGACCAAAATACCACCCTTGAAATTTTTTCCTTATTCTATTCCTTTTACATGCATTTTCTTATTATCTCAAATTAATAAATCTAAGGACATTCCCCTAATTACTCAATTTTGGTCAGACTCTTGACAGAAAATCATAATTCATATAAATCATTCCTGGTAACCCACACATACAACTAGCTATGGAATTCCCAAAATACCCATAGCTACTAATATCCAGAGTTATACCAATCAGGAGTTACAATTATCAAAATATCAAATAATTAGTACAATCCAAAAAGCAAAATAGAGAAAGTCTAGATTCAAGCTCCTAGGCGTCGAACCGAGTATCCTCAATACATCTGTCACCTGCAATGTGATTATCGATAACAGATACATAAAACATACAAGGGAGTAAGTCATTAATTTAAGAGTGATCGTCATATGATAATCCACATTTTAAAACACAATTTAATATTGAAGATAAGACATAATTCTTAATTACATAAACATATCCACTCATAACCTTCATCTCTTGTTTTCATAATGTCCATATTCACCTTATAGTACATATATATCCCATAATATACATGTTCTATAGTGTGCATATCTATACTTTTCATATTTTATCCATATTCCATCCGTGTACACCACACAGATAATACAATACCACAAAGGGTAAGTCTACATCACAAGTGTGATCCTTTGCCATAACCGAAAGTTCCACACCTCAAAGGTGATCCATTACCACTACGGGTAAGACTTACACCACAAAGGTGATCCATTACCACTACGGGTAACACTTACACCACAAAGGTGATCCAATACCACTACGGGTAACACTTATACCACAAAGGTGATCCATTACCACTACGAGTAACACTTACACCACAAAGGTGATCCACTACCACTACGGGTAAAACTTACACCACAAAGGTGATCCATTACCACTACGGGTAACACTTACACCACAAAGGTGATCCAGTACCACTACGGGTAACACTTACACCACAAAGTGATTCATTACCACTACGGGTAACACTTACACCACAAAGGTGATCCATTTTGCAGTATATCACAACCACATCATTTTATAAGCATAAAATAGTTACATCATCTCAAATAAAATGAATGTACTTATCCCTTACCTTGGGGAACGTTGGGTGGGGTTCTTGTTAACTCTACTAGTTCCTTCCGAACCGTCTCCAACCTTAGGATCTTTCATCATCCCAACAATACAATAAAAGTCAGTAATCTATCCACAATAATATCCATATGATTCATATAAAATTCATAAATATACAGGATATTCACTTATTTTCAATGTTTCCCCAAAACCATTTTCATTACAAGTTTCTAAACATTAAAACATACATACTCATCTTCTACCTCCAACATTTTACTCATTATCCCCTTTTACCACATTTCCATTTTTGATTTTTGGGGTTTTCAGGACTCAACCCACCAACTCTTTCCATTTTCGAAATACTAACTCTAAACCAAGAGTTTACGAGAGAAAAACCACATAAAACGAACCATAACTCAAAAGAATGAGTTTCCATGGTTTCCCACATTTTGAGAAGAGATCCAACATACCCAAAATGAGTTTTAAAGAGAAGGAGAGAGTTAGAGTCAAGAGTTTTACCTCTTCTCAAGTTCTTGGATGAGTATCAAAGCTCCTTGCCCTTGGAAAAGCTTTCTTCTCTCACCTCTCTTCAATTATTAACCCTAAAATATGTTTGGGGTTTCTCATTAAATGCTGTCTCGTCGGGTTCTCGCTTAAGCAAGCTTATTCTCGCTCAAGCGAGAAAATCCCGTCCATTTTAAAAAACTAAGATCTGACCCTCTCGCTCAAGCGAGGGATTCTACCCTTGAAAATTATATGGTCTGTACATTGGAAGATGATCCATCAACTATCCAAGAAGCATTGACTTCCTTGGATGCTGATTTATGTCAAGAAGCTATAAATGATGAGATTGATTCTCTAGAGTCTAACAAGACTTAGCATTTGACTGACTTGCCACCTGTAACGACCCGAAATTCTACCCTTGAAATTTTTTACTTATTTAATTCAATTCCATACATTTAAAAATCAATCATAATTACTGAGTGATTAAATTTATTTTAAAAGTCTCACTTCACATTCACGCCCTATCTTTGAACTATAAGTAACATACAACATTCGATAGCAAAAAAACATAATTCATTAATTAACCTAGTAACCACCGCATACAATTAGCTATGGGTTTCCAAAACACCCAAAGCTACATATCTCCCGAGTTACTAGTCTCCCTGATCAGTATCATACACAAAAATAGGATTCATAGTACCATTAGTTACTTCAATTACAATCAATTAAGGTTACAAAAGAATGTAATAAGAGACATTAAAAACAAAAGTCTCTAATCCCCTACTCAAAATCATCCTTCTCCGTCCACCTACCTGCAATGGGATTAACATTTACCATGCACAACAACGCAAAGGAATAAGTCATTAATTCATTAAAACTCAATGTCAGTTAATCCACATTTAATAGTTTTCACAATGATATAATTTAAATACTCTTAAAAACCTTTTTCGTCATCTATACTTTTGAAAAACCATGCTACATAACTCAAGCTAGAGTCGCTAACCCATTCTGGTCGGCTAAAACGAGTTTATTTTCATTGGCACTCCACCAATACATAAACCATAAATACACCCATCATCACTACAAACATACCCATATATATTTGTAGTGACTAAGTGATTTACCCCTAGAAGTCTCGCTTGAGCGAGAGATTATCGCATGAGCGAGAGATTATCGCATGAGCGAGAAAGGATCACCTGGGAGTGTGAAATCCTGGGATATACTGGAGGATTCTCGCCTGAGCGAGAGTTGCCTCGCCTGGGCGAGAAATGGCATATTGGGGTTGTTGACACTCTGAGATTCTCGCCTGAGCGAGAGTCCCTCGCTTGAGCGAGAGGAAGCCTGTTGGGACTGTGAGATTCTCGCTTGAGCGATAATCCCTCGCTTGAGCGAGAGGGCCAGATCTGAAATTTTAAAAAGGCGGGATTTTCTCGCTTGAGCGAGAACCCGACGACTGCTCTTTAAAATAGAAACCCCAAACACATTTTAGGGTTAGAACCTTGAAGAGAAGAGAGAGAAGAGAGCTTTTCAAGAGCAAAGAGCCTTAGGACTCATCTTAGAGCTTGAGAAGAGGTAAACCTCTTGTTTCTAACTCTTCTTCTTCCTCTCTAACTTGTTTTGGGTATGTTGGATCTATTTTCAAAACATAAGAAACCATGTGAACTCATTATTTAGAGTTATGGTTCGTTTTATGTTGTTTTTTCTTGTAAACTTTTGGTTTAGAGTTGATATTTGATGAATGGAAAGGTTTTGTGGGTTATTCATGAAAACCCCAAAAAACCCCAAAATGAGAATATTAGTAAAAAGAGAAATGGATGAAATGTTAAATGCGGATGATGAGTTTGTGTTTTGATGTTGATATATGAGATAAACATGTATGTTTAGATGTTTGGAAACTTGTATTGAAGTAGTTTTGGAAATCTAGAATATATGTGAATCTCTTGTATGTTTGATGATGAAATACGAGTTATTTATGTGTTATTTTGAATAAATGACTGACATTGTTGTTATTGGTGGAAATGAGGAAAGATCCTAAGGTTGGAGGAAATCGCGGAGGAGACTTTTAAAGTTACTCGAAACCGATCCCCAACGCTCACCAAGGTAAGGGATAAGTGACTCTAATTCATACTCACTGATATGAATGAGGTATATGAAAGAGGTAATGTGTTGCAAGTTTGATTGTTGTTACCCTACCCAAATAGGTAGTGATTTATTGTTGTTACCCTACCCGAAGTGGTATTAAACTGTTTATTGTGTCCTACTCGAAGTGGTAGTAGACTGTTAGTGTGTCCTACCTGAAATGGTAGCGGACTGTTATTGTGTCCTACCTGAAATGGTAGCGGACTGTTATCGTGTCCTGTCTGAAATGGTAGCGGGCTGTTATTGTTATCCTACCAGGAATGGTAGTGAAGTATTGTGAACTAGACCTACCCGATGTGGTATGGAGTGTAACACTAGACCTACCCGATGTGGTATGGAGTATAACACTAGACCTACCCGATGTGGTATAGAGTATAACACTAGACCTACCCGACGTGGTATGGAGTATAACACTAGATCTACCCGATGTGGCATGGAGTATAACTAGACCTGCCCGATGTGGTATGGAGTATAACTAGACCTACCCGATGTGGTATGGAGTATAATAGTAGACCTACCCGATGTGGTATGGATTATAACAGTAGACCTGCCCGATGTGGTATGGATGATGAACTAGACCTACCCGATGTGGTATGAAGTATAACACTAGACCTACCCGATGTGGTATGGAGTATAACACTAGACCTACCCGATGTGGTATGGAGTATAACTAGACTTGCCCGATGTGGTATGGAGTATAAATAGACCTACCCGATGTGGTATGGAGTATAACAGTAGACCTACCCGATGTGGTATGGATTATAACAGTAGACCTGCCCGATGTGGTATGGATGATGAACTAGACCTGCCCGATGTGGTATGGATGATGAACTAGACCTGCCCGATGTGGTATGGAGGATGAACTAGACCTGCCCGATGTGGTATGGATGGTGAACTAGACCTACCCGATGTGGTATGGAGATGTAATTGGATCTACCCGATGTGGTAGGAGATTATAGTTGTGAAAGAACTCGGTGAATACGATTAAGGATGAATACGACATATGAGAAACGAGGACGTTAAGAGCGAAAGTCATATGCATGCTATAGGATATATATTATGGGATATTTATACTATAGGGTGAATATGAATGTTGGAAATGAAGACGTTAAGGATAAAAGAAATATACATGCTATAAGATATATAGTATGGGATATATATACTATAGTGTGGATATGAATAATGAGAAGAACGATGTTTCGAATGAACATAATATGCATGCTATAGAATATATATTATGGGATATGTATTCTATATGATGAATATTGATAACGTGGAAATGAACGAAAGAAGAGATGAATGTTTGCATTTACGTAATTGCGTTTATAATTTATATTAAAGTTTAATCGTATTTGAAATGTGGATTATCATGTGATGTTAGTTTTTAAACTAATGACTTACTCCCTTTTGTTTTGTGTGTTGTTTATGATAATCCCATTATAGGTAAATGAAGGATTTTGAGGATGAAGCTCAATTAGGAAGCTTTTGTGTTTAATTATTCGCTTGTCTTTATTGCTAATTAACGTTGTAGTTGATTTAATAGTATTATGGGATGACTGTAAATCCGTTTAGATTAATACGGATATGTGTAGTTATGGACTTTTTTGTTAGGTATCAGTGGTTACAATACACCTAGAAGGGGGGGGGGGGGGTTGAATTGGTGTAGCGGTTAGAATATCCGCTATTCGAAAAACAACACTTAATGCTGAAATACACCTAATTAATCGATTAACGAAACAGGGTAATCGATTAACACAATCAACACAGTCCTCTTAATCGATTAACAGAACTAATGTAATCGATTAACACACTACACTTAATCGATTAAACCGTGACAGTAAGCTAATGAAGATACGATTTCTTGCACGACAATTAATCGATAACGAAGCGAATATACAAAGCTTACAGAATTATCAGAGTGTAATCAGTATAGTACAGAAACGTATTATCAATTAAATCTACTATACAAATTAATCGATCAAATGCAATAAAGAGAGAAAGGGATAGAAAAATCCTGCAACACGAATTTTATCCTGGTTCGTTTGCTTGACCACCGCAAACTACATCTAGGCCTCCCGGCTGATTTGGGAGATTTTTATTCACTATAATTGAATCAATGTTTGTTACATACACACTATCCAATTACAACACTTAGACACTTACAAGATAATAAAGATCCTATTCTATAGTTTGACTCCCTTCCTACCGACAAAGAAAACCTTTCTTTCGGCGTAGCCCCAGCCAAGAACCTCTGTTCTTTACTTATCCCTAAGTCTAACACTCAGTGAAGATACACTCAATCTCTTGGCGATACGACACCTTGAGATTCCCAATATTACAACACTTTTTCAATCAAAATGAAATAGAGTAAACTTAAGCTATCACAAGACTTATATCTAACAAGACAAGACTTTACTCTAATCACCTAATACAAGCTCATGCAGTATGAAAATGTATTAGTTTGAAAAACAGAACGCATAGTATTTAAACATCTAATCAAGAATCATCAATAAAATGCAAGAACATGTGATATGAAAAGATGAGAAATGTATCATGTAATGCACTCAATCCTAAAGCATAGAATTCTCTCTTTTCTAAACTCACAAATGCATTTACAACTAGATGCAACAATTAACACGAAAAAAATGCTCTAACTCTCTAAAAATTTAACATGCAACTTATGAGATCAATTCTGAAAAACGCAGTTTATAAAGAATTGATTTTATAGCCCAGTTAATCGATTAACGACAGCTTTAATCGATTAAACTGTACAAAATTGTTAGATTAATCGATTAGCCTATGTCGTAATCGATTAAACTGTGCAAACAGTTAGATTAATCGATTAACCTATGCTGTAATCGATTAATCAACATATTTTCATGTGTAAAAACTCAAATACGTTATGCACTTTAATTCATACATGTTTAACACTTAGTTTATGCCTAGAATGCACATATACATGTATTTATGTGATGCATGAACATATTATGAATGACATATCTCAAGATGAAAATGATTTAAAAGATTTATGCAAATGAGATATGTATTAGGTGACTTAAGCCATAGACTCAACCTAAACTAATCTAGTCTAAACTAAGTACCAATCAGAAGACTTAAACACGTTGATTTGTTGATGATCTTCAAGCTTTTATACGCACAAGTTGTCCTCATCAAAATCAAGACACATAAAGAGAGCTTTCCAAAGTGTTCCTCTTGATATATTTTGGCAAGTCCCTCAGTACGTCTTAATGGGTGCAGGGGAGGTTTTCATGTTCGTCGGACAACTTGAGTTTTTCTACGACCAATCTCCAGATGCTATGCGGAGTTTATGTAGTGCATTGTCACTTCTAACTACTGCATTGGGGAATTACTTGAACTCTCTCATTCTTTCTTTAGTAACTTACTTCACAACACAAGGTCAAAATCCTGGATGGATACCGAATAACTTGAACGAAGGTCATGTCGATTACTTTTTCTGGCTTTTAGCTGGGCTTAGCATCTTAAATATGTTTGTGTTCGTAGTAGCTGCTAAAAGGTACAAGCAAAAAAAGAGCTTCGTAAGATTTTAAAGACATTTTATTAGGAGTGGAAGAATGCTTTTATATTTCCTTCTACCATTGTAAGGATTGAATTATATGTGAATAAAGTAAAAAATAACATCGTACCAAAAAAGTAGCTGCACATTTATGTACCCTTCTTTCACTTATAGGGAAACTGTTTATTCCTGATTTCAAAAGGTCATACCTCTCCTCATGAATAGATATAAACTAAGGTAAGATATCCTAGGTCTAAAGTCTTCTAAACTAAGGTTGAGGTGGAGGTTGAGGATCGTCAGTGTGATCAGCAGGAATGACAATGTTCTGATCTCCCCTGATAAGCACAGATAACTTCTGAAATTCTGAACAAAACAAGGCATTCTGAGCTTCAGTAGTAGATTGAATCAGATTCCTCAACTCCTGAAATTGGTTGTCTGAGTACGCAGTTTGTCGCTCCTCATACTGTTCCATACCAGCAAAGTATGAGTCTTTCAATCCTTGGAAGTGAAGATCCATACGGTTGTTAAGTCGTTGCTCCATAGCTTCCAACTGATCTAAGCCAAAAGCAGAGTTCTGAGGTGCTGATCCAGAAGGCTCCCCCTGAGTTGTAGCGTGCTGATTACCCATGTCATCCTGATTATCATCATCGGATAAATCCAGACCAATAGTAGTGTAGTCCTCTTGGTATTGCCAAGTAGTACCATACTTGTATATACCCATTTTATGAATGAGGCTTTCACCAACCAGATGATCCTTATCAGTGTATTCAACAATGATGGTATCGGAAACGTCAATGTGCAGATAATCAACAATGCGTGAGATGAAGATACTGTAGGGAAGCAGCTTCGACTGAGACAAAGACACACTGTTCATAATTTTCAAGATCTCCTCAGGCCAGTTAATCATTACATTATTATTTACTGCATACATGAAACGTAAATCATTCACAGTAGGCTGTGCGTGATTTGTGTTCCTCTGCAACAAAATGTAAGCAATAATGTAATGCAACAGTCTGTTCTCAACAGATAATGACCCAGCTTTGGTCAGTTGACCCTGAATGTATAAGTGAGGGCCTCTTAGAAATGACTTATAAACCTCAGTAGGATCAAAGTTTTCCTTAACCCAGGAACAATCTCCTATACTATAACCAGAAGATGATAAACCACCGACATTCATAAAAATATCATCATTAAGTTCAAACAGATTGCCAGAAATCAGAGACCAGTACTTTTCATCCTTATATCTAAAATTAGCATAAAATTCCCTAACTAGAGCAGGGTAAACTTGTCCCTTTAATTCCATAAACTGAATGGTTCCCTGAGCTTCCATATCATGCGGGAAACTAAAATTTTGTTCCGCCAACCAGGTTAAGTCAACATACCGTATGTACGTGGGTTTGCGACCTTGAAATTTCGCCATACGGGTTTCTTGCAAGATGAGTGAATAGTAGGGGTCACCGCGGTCCCGAGTAGAAGGTGAACCGACCTCCCGTCTTCGTACACGAGTAGCTGAGGTCTTGACCCTTTTAGTGCAACCTTGCTCCATTATTTAGTAGAACCCGAAATAACAGTGAATGATCAGAGAAGGGTTTAGGCAAACCTAACCTAGGTTATGCTTGGTGGAACCTTGGAAATGGGGTATAATGAGGATGAAGACGTATGATTTCTTGATGGTTTGAGAGGGTTAGGATGAGGTGTTTCTATTTTAGTGCACTTGGATTAGTTTTGCTACTGATTTAGAAACTCAAAGTATAAGAGAGAATGTGAAAATGCCAAAGAAAGTGTAAAACCGAGTTACCGTTTGCCTTTAAAAAGCTGGTTTTAATCGATTAACGGGCAGGTTTAATCGATTAAACCAGTGTAAAATTTTGAATTTTCAAATAACTGATGCCCAGGTAATCGATTAACAGCAAGTGTAATCGATTACACATAGTGAAAATGGATTTTCAGGCAGTAGAATGGTTTCAACTTTTTAAGGCTTTTGCATGCATTGTGACAGATTTATCGAGACATTCAGAATCACAGAAAGAATTAATCAAGAGACATATTTTTGCATTGTAACATATATCATTTAAGCTAAAGATACATAGGCATAGAGAGGCTAGATGATAATGTAAACAACTAAACAATTTTAATCGAGATATTGTTCATCAAGAATTCCAAGTTCTCTCCTTAGAACAAAGAAAGTATCCATGGGAAGGGGCTTGGTGAAAATATCGGCTAATTGTTTAGAAGTTTCAACAAATTCAAGAACGCAGTCACCTTTTTGTACATGATCACGCAAAAAATGATGTCTAATTTCTATATGCTTAGTTCTAGAATGCAAAACGGGATTCTTGGAAAGGTTTATGGCACTTGTATTATCGCATTTAATAGGGATCTTTTCAAGTTTAAGACCATAGTGTAAGGACCCGATTTTCATAACTCGAAAATTCTCTTTTAAAATCCTTATTCATGAAAGTGAATTGATTACTTTTGAAAGACATTATTCGAACAGTTTGGAAACTTGAGTGAATACGTTTATAAATTTACAAGGCGGCAATATTCCAAACATCTTTCATTTCAAAAGCATGTCATTACACTTCCGTTCAAATACATCCGTTATACAATTACACTTTCTCAAAATTACTTTGAATACAAACATTAGATCCACTTCATTATACACTTACAAGAAAGTTGTTTATACATGAATTCACTTTAACATGTTCTTCATATTAAAAATATTCATCATATAACATATTAATTACATACTATCTACTACTCTATCATGTACTCTTCTCCGCAAGCGTCCAATCCGCTACCTCCACAACCTGAACCCAAATATACAACACATACAAGGAAAGACAGAGGGAGTAAGAACCAACTACGGCGACCGTAGCGTGGATTTACATGGAGTAATGACATTAAAGTATTAAAACCACACACATCTAACATCATCATGATATGTATATATCAATCAACACATATTATCCATATTCATCCTATAGTACACATATATCCCATACTATATGTGTTCTATAGTGTGCATACTTATTCATCGCATTTTATCCATATTCACCCTATAGTACACATACATCCCATACTATATGTGTTCTATACTGTGCATACTTATTCATCGCATTTTATCCATATTCATCCTATAGTACACATACATCCCATACTATATGTGTTCTATAGTGTGCATATTTATTTATCGCGTATTATCCATATTCATCCAATAGGATATACATCCCATAATATATATCCTATGACATGCATATGATTTTCATTCCGAGTATACACTTTTCACATCCTTCACATTCCATAATAATTTACCCTTGATCTCATTCAACAATTCTGCACCGTACAAATAATCACCATACCCCATCCGGCAGGTCGAGTAATCCCCATACCACCTCAGGCAGGTCGAGTTTCCACATTACACTCACATCCATGTCATACACCGTCAACACAAGGCATCTCATTATTTTATCACCATAAATAACATACAACACCTTCATTGTCACAAACATACCTTTATCCATTTTAACACATTCACAGCTCATCACATTCATTGTTACAACACACTTATACATGTTTATAACAATCAACCACTCACAACATACTCATTTTGATAAACATACTCATATCCATTTTGACACATTCACAACTCATCACACATTCACAACTCATCAAACATTCATTGGTACAATCCACCCATACATGTTTATAACAATCAACCACTTACAACATACTCATTTATGCTTATGACCATAAATATCTCACACACCATCATTATCACACAACATAACCATTATCATAAACAAACCATGCATAACATATTCTTCATCATATACACATTAACGTTAGAACCATCTTTAATGACGGTGTATTACCATAAATGAGCATATAGCGTTTTACTCAACTAAACAGTTTTTCCCACACATATATCTCCACTTTTATGGCTAATAGATCCTCATGTAAAATATAGACTCTCACATGGACCACAAACTCCCAAGAGAGTTTCTATCCGTTAATATGCTCCGATTCTTGAGGGAAATCGGAGATGATGACTCTAATGAAATACTCTAAGACCACAATGGTCTTCTCCCTCACCTTAGGTTACGTAAGCTCCGTTGCTCCGCAAAAAAGCCACATCTCCCTTCATCTCCTCCAACCTCCATTGTTGCTTTTTCACCTCCAAGCTTTTCCAAATGTGTCACCATGAAGCAAGAGGAAGGTTTTGATGAGTTTTGAGGCTTAGTGGAGGGAAAAATGGTCCATTTGGGTGGAACCACCGTTGGGAGAGAAATGGGGAGAAAGAAAATGAAGATTGGGGTTTCTAGGTCCCTTTTTTTCACTTTTATAGTCACTGCGACGAGTGTAATCGATTACCATAAGTGTGTAATCGATTACACTGTGTCAGATGCACATATCTGATACTTTTAATACGATGTAATCGATTACGAATACAGCATAATCGATTACATCATGAAAAATTACACATGTCTGATCAGATATCTGCATGTAATCGATTACAGGGACCATGTAATCGATTACATCATGAAAAATTACACATGTCTGATCAGATATCTGCATGTAATCGATTACATCATGAAAAATTACACATGTTTGATCAGATATCAGCATGTAATCGATTACAAGGACCATGTAATCGATTACACTGTGTTAACAGCCCAAAATTGTCATTTCTCGCCCAGGCGAGACAACTCTCGCTCGGGCGAGAATCCTCTAGTATAGCCCAGGATTTCACCCTCCCAGGTGATCCTTTCTCGCTCAGGCGAGAATCTCTCGCTCAAGCGAGACTTCCAGGACTGATACTAAAATTTTAAAGACTAAAATTCGGGGTGTTACAATCCTCCCCCTCTTATAAGAATTTTCGTCCCCGAAAATTAAACATACCTGGGAAAATAATATCACCACCTAGACCTTAGGCACAAGAACACTCAACCAAAATCACAATTCGATTCTCTATTCCATTAAGCTTACTTAATCGGTCACTAAGGGCATACACCACTAAACCGTGATATCACCAAACCAATTCATCAATGTCCAAATATTAAGATCTCAGCCTTTAATAACTCGAATGCCATGAGAATTAACCCATAATTCCGACTAAATAATTTCCCTATATCCATCAAGAACCACAAATTCTCTAGCACATATCCATCTATCAATCCTAACATACGTTAAGAATCTCGATAACACTATCGAACTTCGGCGATGGGGAACTCCTTATCCCATATCTATCTAAATGCATCTTTTAACATCCATCATACACTAACTTGTTCCATCTCCAATCAAGAATCTAGCACCATTTCATTTTACTCGATCCACAAAATACTTACACAATAGGACTCTTAGTGTCTCATCCATTGTACACAATCAAACTATCCAGTAATCGTCTAATTACATCAAATATTTCTACCATCACAATAGATCTCCCTGATCCATCACTACAACAATCGTTCAAAACGATTAACCTATATGGTCTGAATCGCAACAACACTCTCGAACCCAGTTCGAAGTGAGACTCCATACTCATCGCTCACCAAGAAGTACTGGCTCGCACCCAAAAATGCAGTACCTAGGTCGACATCCACTCGATGGAAACAACATCATTTCATTGCATACGTGCAAATAACTACGGTTCACTCAAAATTCTCCACTAACATTTCAATTTATACTTGCTACAATCACAGAAACATGATATTCATCCAAGCAACATTTAGACACACAAGACTCTTGGAGTCTTTCACATACCAATCAAAATTACCAAGTCAACATCCAACTCAACCCAACATTCCTACTACAACGAATGTGGTTTAAGACGATTTGCTAGTTCATAAATTTCAGCTAGGCATACAAGGTCGTAGACCCACTCAAATCGCATACGTTGTTACCATTGATTTTTGCCATTTACGAATATCCAATCCAAAAACTTGAGTTTTATATGGATACCCAAAATACAATGATGGACATGCACCTCGTGCTCAAGTCTACATCATATCGAGAAACACATGCTCATAATTACCTCACAAGATTTTTAACACATCACATTCATCCAAGATGAAGTTTTTTAAAAATTCGGATTTCAACATGAAACTTAATCAATGCTTAGTCGAATAGTACACTTCATTCGAAAAACGATTTTCGAAAATAGATTAGACGTAAGTTTCATGGATGTCCTCTTGTGGAAGCAGGGGTTTTCCTAATCATTTCAAAATATCTTAAAATCCTTTTTCTCATGCGACACCGACTTCCCAAATCAAAATTTTCAAAAGCTGGTTATTTCTGAAGTTACATTTCATCCAGGACATGAGAGTCCCCACAGTACACTCACAGAAACATGCTTACACCATAACACTGCAATCACGTATAACAATTACTGACGCACATGAAATAGAAACAGTTTTTTGATAGTACAATATCAAAGCAGTTAATTTGAGTTCATTACCACTATATCGTGCATTGCAAATGTTCAATTACAAACGGTCAATCATCACAGACCAGAAGTTTCATGCACAAAAGATAATTCACTACCTCTTAGGGTAGGCAATTCAACCATGGTCCACTACCACTCGGGTAGGAAATTTTTCTCAATGATCCACTACCACTCGGGTAGGAAATTTTCCTCAATGATCCACTACCACTTCGGGTAGGTCATTTTCCTCAATGATCCACCACCACGTCGGGTAGGTAATTTTCCTCAATGATCCACTACCACTGGGGTAAGTAATTTTCCTCAATGATCCACTACCACTCGGGTAAGTAATTTTCCTCAATGATCCACTACCACTTCGGGTAGGTAATTTTCCTCAATGATCCACTACCACATCGGGTAGGTAATTTTTCCTCAATGATCCACTATCACGTCGGGTAGGTAATTTTCCTCAATGATCCACTACCACTCGGGTAGGTAATTTTCCTCAATGATCCACTACCACTTCAGGTAGGTAATTTTCCTCAATGATCCACTACCACGTCGGGTAGGTAATTTTCCTCAATGATCCACTACCACTTCGGGTAGGTAATTTTCCTCAATGATCCACTACCACGTCGGGTAGGTAATTTTTCCTCAATGATCCACTACCACGTCGGGTAGGTAATTTTCCTTAATGATCCACTACCACTCGGGTAGGTAGTTTTCCTCAATGATCCACTACCACTTCGGGTAGGTAATTTTCCTCAATGATCCACTACCACGTCGGGTAGTTAATTTTTCCTCAATGATCCACTACCACGTCGGGTAGGTAATTTTCCTCAATGATCCACTACCACTCGGGTAGGTAATTTTCCTCAATGATCCACTACCACTTCGGGTAGGTAATTTTCCTCATTGATCCACTACCACATCGGGTAGGTAATTTTCCTCAATGATCCACTACCACTCGGGTAGGTAATTTTCCTCAATGATCCACTACCACTTCGGGTAGGTAATTTTTCTCAATGATCCACTACCACTTCGAGTAGGTAATTTTCCTCAATGATCCACTACCACTTGGGTAGGTAATTATCCTCAATGATCCACTACCACTCGGGTAGGTAATTTGACAACGGTCCACTACCGCTCCGGGTAGGCAATTTAACAATGAAACAAAGTTGTTAAACCATTTTGAAATTCATTTTTTCTTTGCTGCATAACTTGAGCCAAAGTCGCTACACCATTTAAGGTTAGCTAAAAACGAGTTTTATTTCCATTGATTTCACCATAAATCGTTTTCCCGCAAATCGACGCCCACTTTAGTATAAACACACCCATATATGTTTATACTAAATGCGTAATTCACAACTCCATCCTTACATAACCAGAAAATACACACATTTTCCATTTCCGTACATCTACGCTCACTTTAGTATAAACACACTCATATATGTTTATACTAAATGCGTAATTCAGAATTCAATCATTCGTTTTCAATTATCTCAATCTTAGTGATAAAAGAATTTCACACCAAGAAATCCAACCGGAAATCACAATCACAAACTCTCCATATACAATTTCAAGATTCTCACAACCAAAAACCTTTAGCATGAGTTTCACCAGAGAATCCCCAACAAGGGTCTCACACAATAAATTCAACCAAAGTTTTACAACAACGAGTTTTCAACAAACACTTCATCAATAACTCACAACAAGACCTCCAACGATAAATTCACAACCAAACACTTATCGCAGTAAATTCAACAATCATCTTTCAAATCAGCAGTTACCACAGTCAACAACAATGCACATAAGTCAAGTAGTTAACTCACACAAATTTCACAAAGAAGCATGTAAGGTCATACCCTAGGCCGCAGAGTTGACATATGCTCTGATACCATATTATAAGGACCCGATTTTCATAACTCGAAAATTCTCTTTTAAAATCCTTATTCATGAAAGTGAATTGATTACTTTTGAAAGACATTATTCGAACAGTTTGGAAACTTGAGTGAATACGTTTATAAATTTACAAGGCGGAAATATTCCAAACATCTTTCATTTCAAAAGCATGTCATTACACTTCCGTTCAAATACATCCGTTATACAATTACACTTTCTCAAAATTACTTTGAATACAAACATTAGATCCACTTCATTATACACTTAAGCTAAAGATACATAGGCATAGAGAGGCTAGATGATAATGTAAACAACTAAACAATTTTAATCGAGATATTGTTCATCAAGAATTCCAAGTTCTCTCCTTAGAACAAAGAAAGTATCCATGGGAAGGGGCTTGGTGAAAATATCGGCTAATTGTTTAGAAGTTTCAACAAATTCAAGAATGCATTCACCTTTTTGTACATGATCACGCAAAAAATGATGTCTAATTTCTATATGCTTAGTTCTAGAATGCAAAACGGGATTCTTGGAAAGGTTTATGGCACTTGTATTATCGCATTTAATAGGGATCTTTTCAAGTTTAAGACCATAGTGTAAGGACCCGATTTTCATAACTCGAAAATTCTCTTTTAAAATCCTTATTCATGAAAGTGAATTGATTACTTTTGAAAGACATTATTCGAACAGTTTGGAAACTTGAGTGAATACGTTTATAAATTTACAAGGCGGAAATATTCCAAACATCTTTCATTTCAAAAGCATGTCATTACACTTCCGTTCAAATACATCCGTTATACAATTACACTTTCTCAAAATTACTTTGAATACAAACATTAGATCCACTTCATTATACACTTACAAGAAAGTTGTTTATACATGAATTCACTTTAACATGTTCTTCATATTAAAAATATTCATCATATAACATATTAATTACATACTATCTACTACTCTATCATGTACTCTTCTCCGCAAGCGTCCAATCCGCTACCTCCACAACCTGAACCCAAATATACAACACATACAAGGAAAGACAGAGGGAGTAAGAACCAACTACGGCGACCGTAGCGTGGATTTACATGGAGTAATGACATTAAAGTATTAAAACCACACACATCTAACATCATCATGATATGTATATATCAATCAACACATATTATCCATATTCATCCTATAGTACACATATATCCCATACTATATGTGTTCTATAGTGTGCATACTTATTCATCGCATTTTATCCATATTCACCCTATAGTACACATACATCCCATACTATATGTGTTCTATACTGTGCATACTTATTCATCGCATTTTATCCATATTCATCCTATAGTACACATACATCCCATACTATATGTGTTCTATAGTGTGCATATTTATTTATCGCGTATTATCCATATTCATCCTATAGGATATACATCCCATAATATATATCCTATGACATGCATATGATTTTCATTCCGAGTATACACTTTTCACATCCTTCGAATTCCATAGTAATTTACCCTTGATCTCATTCAACAATTCTGCACCGTACAAATAATCACCATACCCCATCGGGCAGGTCGAGTAATCCCCATACCACCTCGGGCAGGTCGAGTTTCCACATTACACTCACATCCATGTCATACACCGTCAACACAAGGCATCTCATTATTTTATCACCATAAATAACATACAACACCTTCATTGTCACAAACATACCTTTATCCATTTTAACACATTCACAGCTCATCACATTCATTGTTACAACACACTTATACATGTTTATAACAATCAACCACTCACAACATACTCATTTTGATAAACATACTCATATCCATTTTGACACATTCACAACTCATCACACATTCACAACTCATCAAACATTCATTGGTACAATCCACCCATACATGTTTATAACAATCAACCACTTACAACATACTCATTTATGCTTATGACCATAAATATCTCACACACCATCATTATCACACAACATAACCATTATCATAAACAAACCATGCATAACATATTCTTCATCATATACACATTAACGTTAGAACCATCTTTAATGACGGTGTATTACCATAAATGAGCATATAGCGTTTTACTTAACTAAACGGTTTTCCCCACACATATATCTCCACTTTTATGGCTAATACATACTCATGTAAAATATAGACTCTCACATGGACCACAAACTCCCAAGAGAGTTTCTATCCGTTAATATGCTCCGATTCTTGAGGGAAATCGGAGATGATGACTCTAATGAAATACTCTAAGACCACAATGGTCTTCTCCCTCACCTTAGGTTACGTAAGCTCCGTTGCTCCGCAAAAAAGACACATCTCCCTTCATCTCCTCCAACCTCCATTGTTGCTTTTTCACCTCCAAGCTTTTCCAAATGTGTCACCATGAAGCAAGAGGAAGGTTTTGATGAGTTTTGAGGCTTAGTGGATGGAAAAATGGTCCATTTGGGTGGAACCACCGTTGGGAGAGAAATGGGGAGAAAGAAAATGAAGATTGGGGTTTCTAGGTCCCTTTTTTCACTTTTATAGTCACTGCGACGAGTGTAATCGATTACCATAAGTGTGTAATCGATTACACTGTGTCAGATGCACATATCTGATACTTTTAATACGATGTAATTGATTACGAGTACAGTGTAATCAATTACATCATGAAAAATTACACATGTCTGATCAGATATCTGCATGTAATCGATTACAGGGACCATGTAATCGATTACATCATGAAAAATTACACATGTCTGATCAGATATCTGCATGTAATCGATTACATCATGAAAAATTACACATGTTTGATCAGATATCAGCATGTAATCGATTACAAGGACCATGTAATCGATTACACTGTGTTAACAGCCCAAAATTGTCATTTCTCGCCCAGGCGAGACAACATTCGCTCGGGCGAGAATCCTCCAGTATAGCCCAGGATTTCACCCTCCCAGGTGATCCTTTCTCGCTCAGGCGAGAATCTCTCGCTCAAGCGAGACTTCCAGGACTGATACTAAAATTTTAAAGACTAAAATTCGGGGTGTTACACATAGTCCTTGAGTTGCTGCTTCATCCAAAGGATTTGAGCGCAACATACACCAGCGGCACTGTATTCCGCTTCGTCCTTATCTAGGTAGCAAGCAGATGCCATAGGAATGGAAGCTTCCTTACAATTGTTCATTTCAAATTTCTTGAGCAGCTCTTTGCAATATTTTGCCTGATGGATGAAAATCCCACTTTCTAGTTGCTTTATATGAAGTCCTAGAAAGAATGTGAGTTCTCCCATCATAGACATTTCGAACTCCCCCTGCATCATCTCAGAAAAATCTTTACATAAAATATCATTAGTAGATCCAAATATTATGTCATCCACATAGATTTGTACAAGTAATACAGAATTTTCTGATTTACGAATAAAAAGCGTTGTGTCAACCAAGCCTCTTTCGAACCCTTTTTCTAAAAGAAAGGTATTAAGTCTATCATACCAAGCTCTAGGAGCTTGTTTGAGACCATAGAGTGCCTTTTTAAGTTTATAAACATGGTTCGGATATTTAAAATTTTCAAAACCAGGCGGTTGGTTAACATAAACTTCTTCTTGAATGTAGCCATTCAGGAAGGCGCTTTTTACGTCCATTTGAAAAAGTTTGAAGTTCATAATCGATGCAAAGGAAAGTAGCATCCTGATGGCCTCTTATCTGGCTACAGGGGCATAAGTTTCATCATAATCGATACATTCCTCCTGGTTGTAGCCCTTGGCCACCAAGCGTGCCTTATTTCGAATGATTAAGCCTGATTCATCAAGCTTATTTCTGAAGACCCATCGAGTATCAATCACAGGATGATCTTTAGTTTTAGGGACCAAGTCCCAAACATTATTACGTTCGAACTGGTTTAGCTCTTCTTGCATAGCTATACCCCAGTGCACATCCTCAATGGCCTCATCAATGGTCTTAGGCTCAATTTGAGATACAAAAGCTACAAAGTTACAAAAGTTTCGTAAGGAACTACGGGTTACCACTCCCGTAGATATGTCACCTATTACTTTGTCGATCGGGTGAGCTTTCTTGGTTTTCCACACAACTGGCATATATGAATGCTCCTGAGATTTGTTTTGACATTCTTCATTGGTTGCTTCTTCATTATCCATGTTCTTTGAGTATGCTTCTTCCAAAGCACCTGCAACATCATCAGATACGACCTTTCTCTTCTCTTTTGGAGAAGATTCGTCAAATTGTACATGGATAGACTCTTCAACTTGCATTGAATATTTATTAAAAATTCTGAATGCTTTGCTATGAATCGAGTATCCCAAAAATATTCCTTCATCGGCTTTTGAATCAAATTTTCCTAAAGCCCGCTTTCCATTATTTAATATAAAACATTTGCAACCGAAAGCGTGAAGATGGGATATGTTTGGTTTACGGCCTTTTAATAGTTCATAAGGAGTTTTATTCAAATTAGGCCTTAAAAGTACAAGATTTATAACATAACATGCAGTATGAACTGCATCTGCCCAGAAATATTTGGGGGTATTACTTTCATTGAGCATGGTTCTTGCTAATTCTTCTAGCACACGATTTTTCCTCTCAACAACTCCATTTTGTTGTGGAGTGCGAGGAGCAGAGAACTGATGCATAATGCCATGCTTATCACAGAATTTGTCGAACTGAAAGTTCTCAAATTCTCCTCTGTGATCACTTCGTATATATACTATTTTCAGGTTAAGTTGGTTTTGGATTTGCTTGGCAAGATTTTTAAAAGACTTGAAGGCGTCGCTTTTAGCAGATAAAAATAATGTCCATGTAAATCAAGAGAAATCATCAACAATAACTAGAGCATAGTAGCTACCACCAAAACTCATGATTTGTGATGGTCCAAACAAGTCCATATGGAGTAACTCCAAAGGTCATGAAGTAGATATCACATTTTTGTTTTTAAAAGAGTTTTTGGTTTGTTTACACTTTTGACAAGTGTCACAAATCTCTTTAGTTTTAAAATTTAGTTTTGGTAGCCCCTCAACTAGTTCGTTTGACGACAATTTATCTAGGTGTTTTATATGGATGTGTGCAACGCGTCTGTGCTAGAGCCAGATGTCATCTTCTTTAGAAATAAAACATTTTGAAAATAATGTGGTGACATCATCCAAGTTAACCATGTAAATATTATTTATACGATGACCAACAAATTTAACATTATTAGATAAAATGTCACGAATGATGCAATAGTCAGAATCGAAAGATACACGATTACCTTTGTCACAGAGTTGGCTTATACTCAGAAGATTATGTTCTAGTCCTTCAACATAAAGAACATTTTCAATTTGAGTTTGAGATGAGTTACCAACTGTTCCAGTGCCAAGTATCTTTCCCTTGTTGTTGTCTCCGTACGTGACGTATCCTTTTCCTTTAAGTGATAGATCCAGGAAATTTGATCTGTCACCTGTCATATGTCTCGAACATCCACTGTCTAAATACCATTTTTGTCCTTGTGTTCGAAGACATACCTGCAAAACAGATCACCTGCTTTTCTCAGGTACCCAAATTATGTTGGGTCCTTTTCTATTAGTGATTAGGGAATTATCTCCCTTCTTTATCCATACATAAACTCCGCTAGGTATACCATATTTTCTAATGTAACATGAGTAAGAAGTATGACCATACGTATTACAATAAAAACATGTAGGTGAATGCTTATGATTTTTATTCTTAGTATGAGCTACAGGTTTTCTATATGGTCTCTTGTTCTTAGCAGAGCGAGTATAACCTAGACCAGTACGATCACCAACGTTTCTTGTTTGACTAAGCAGAGTGTCTAATTGTTGTTTACTGTTTGTGAGACGTTCGAGTTTTTCTTTTAGTTTAAAATTGTCTTCTTGCAAAATCTCGCAAGTCTCAAATACAGGTTTTTGACATAAAATATTAGCAGAGCAGTTACATGTGTTACAAGAATAGATGAGATCTAAAGTTTCATTTTCTAATTTTAATTCATCTAATTCTTTTTGTAATTGGCTTATTTTCTTTTCATTTCTAAGGATTTCCCTTTTCTTATCAATGTTTATTCTTGCCAATTTCTTTAGTTCCTCATGTAACTCAACATAAGCATTATATAAAACATCATAAGAGGGTAAGTCATCCGAAGTGGATGAGGTGTCAGAATATACCTCATTATTATCCTCGTGTGAGTCTGAGTTGCCATCGTTGTCAGATCTGACCATCAGACACAGCTTCGCTGACTCCTCCTCACTAGAAGTGCTTGATGTTGTTTCCTCCTCAGGTACATCCCATACAATATAAGCTTTCTTGGATTTGAATTCCCTGGGAGTGCTCTTCTCTGAATCAACCTTTTTCAGATAGGTAGGACATTGAAATCTCATATGTCCGGCTTTTCCACACTCATGGCAAGTGAAGCGATCTTTGTTGTTCTTGCCTTTGTTGGTTGACTCTTTTGCTTCTTTCTTTTGAAAATTTTTGAATCCACCTTTTCTTTTGATGAATTTGCTAAATTTTCGAACAAGGAGATTCATAGTTTCATCATCTAGATCGGAGTCAGATTCATCATCATCTTTTTCTTCTTTTGATTTGGAGGTCGTGGCCTTCAATGTGATGTTTTTCTTCTTCCGGTTTGAATCTTCATGCATAGTCAAGCGCCCCAATTCCATTTCGTGCTCTTGAAGCTTTCCAAATAATGTAGCTAGAGGCATAGAATCCAAGTCTTTGGATTCAACAATTGCAGTTACCTTTGGTTGCCATTTCCTGTCAAAGACAACGCAAAACTTTATTAGTTAGTTCACCTCTGGCAAATGATTTATCTAGAGCAACTAAATGATTAACAATATGAGTAAATCGCTTTTGCATATCACAGATTGATTCACTAGGTAACATGTGAAATAACTCATATTCGTGGGTCAACACATTTAATCTAGCGCGCTTGACTTCGCTAGTGCCTTCGTGAGTCACTTGTAAAGTGTCCCACATTTCTTTTGCATTTTGGCACTGCGAGACTCTAAAGAACTCATCATAGGATGGGGCCGATGTGATGATATTTTTGGCACGTAGGTTATGCTGGACCTTTTTGCGCTCATCATCGGTCCATAGACTTTTAGGCTTGTCTTTAGGTTCATCGTCCACAAGATGTTGTGGAACGAAAGGGCCGTTGACTACGGATTCCCAAATATCCGAGTCTATGGCCTCAATAAAAATTTGCATGCGGACTTTCCAGTAGGCATACCCTTCACCACTGAATATAGGTGGTCGATTAATGGATGAACCATCACCACCAAATGGGTTTGATGAACCCATTCCTTTTTACCTTAGGATCACGAATACACGGTTGAGCTAGCACTTCGCACTAGCTCTGATACCACTTGTTAGGTATCAGTGGTTACAATACACCTAGAAGGGGGGGGGGGGTGAATAGGTGTAGCGGTTAGAATATCCGCTATTCGAAAAACAACACTTAATGCTGAAATACACCTAATTAATCGATTAACGAAACAGGGTAATTGATTAACACAATCAACACAGTCCTCTTAATCGATTAACAGAACTAATGTAATCGATTAACACACTACACTTAATCGATTAAACCGTGACAGTAAGCTAATGCAGATACGATTTCTTGCACGACAATTAATCGATAACGAAGCGAATATACAGAGCTTACAGAATTATCAGAGTGTAATCAGTATAGTACAGAAACGTATTATCAATTAAATCTACTATACAAATTAATCGATCAAATGCAATAAAGAGAGAAAGGGATAGAAAAATCCTGCAACACAAATTTTATCCTGGTTCGTTTGCTTGTCCACCGCAAACTACATCCAGGCCTCCCGACTGATTTGGGAGATTTTTCTTCACTATAATTGAATCAATGTTTATTACATACACACTATCCAATAACAACACTTAGACACTTACAAGATAATAAAGATCCTATTCTATGGTTTGACTCCCTTCCTACCGACAAAGAAAACCTTTCTTTCGGCGTAGCCCCAGCCAAGAACCTCTGTTCTTTACTTATCCCTAAGTCTAACACTCAGTGAAGATACACTCAATCTCTTGGCGATACGACACCTTGAGATTCCCAATATTACAACACTTTTTCAATCAAAACGAAATAGAGTAAACTTAAGCTATTACAAGACTTATATCTAACAAGATAAGACTTTACTCTAATCACCTAATACAAACTCATTCAGTATGAAAATGTATTAGTTTGAAAAACAGAATGCATAGAATGTAAACATCTAATCAAGAATCATCAATAAAATGCAAGAACATGTGATATGAAAAGATGAGAAATGTATCATGTAATGCACTCAATCCTAAAGCATATAATTCTCTCTTTTCTAAACTCACAAATGCATTTACAACTAGATGCAACAATTAACACGAAAAAAATGCTCTAACTCTCTAAAAATTTAACATGCAACTTATGAGATCAATTCTGAAAAACGCAGTTTATAAAGAATTGATTTTATAGCCCAGTTTAATCGATTAACGACAACCTTAATCGATTAAACTGTACAAAATTGTTAGATTAATCGATTAACCTATGTCGTAATCGATTAAACTGTGCAAATAGTTAGATTAATCGATTAACCTATGTTGTAATCGATTAATCAGCATATTTTCATGTGTAAAAACTCAAATACGTTATGTACTTTAATTCATACATGTTTAACACTTAGTTTATGCCTAGAATGCACATATACATGTATTTATGTGATGCATGAACATATTATGAATGACATATCTCAAGATGAAAATGATTTAAAAGATTTATGCAAATGAGATATGTATTAGGTGACTTAAGCCTTAGACTCAACCTAAACTAATCTAGTCTAAGCTAAGTACCAATCAGAAGACTTAAGCACGTTGATTTGTTGATGATCTTCAAGCTTTTATACGCACAAGTTGTCCTCATCAAAATCAAGACACATAAAGAGAGCTTACCAAAGTGTTCCTCTTGACATGCACACTTTCATTTATAACTTTGGGAGACCCATAACTGGTTGTATGTAGTAAATGTTATTTGAATGAATTATGTTTTTCCGCAACATAAATTTGTATGATAAGATAATAGGGTAAAGAGTATTTTCGAAAATGATACTTGAGAGTTTTCAATGAAGGTGACGACTGTAAGTAAGAAAGGATTAAAATAAATGAAAAAATTTCAAGGGTAGAAAATCGGGTCGTTACAACATGGTATCAGAGCATAGTTAATTCTGCGGCCTAGGGCATGGCCATACTTGCTTCTTTGTAACATGTGTTTGATTTGACTAATTGATATTGTGTGTATTGAATGTTTAAAGTATGTGGCTTTGGTATGATGACATGTGACTTGTTATGCGATTATGTGATTACCTGACTTGAGGGAGTTAAATTGGTGTACTGACTATCCATGAGCGCAGGTTGAAACATGGCTGAAAGAGGAACGAGTCAGAACGTTCCAAATGATTTGTTGGTTCAGATGGTAGCTGCACTACGCCAGATGAACGAGAGCTTGCATAATCTGGATCAGAACCCTGCACCAAGTCAAAGCTCGCAACCCCTAGTCCCACCCGAACCGGCAGAGTACCGGGGGCTGGATGAGTTTTGCAAGAAGAACCCCAGTCAGTTCCACGGGGGATTTGCTCCTGATGCTTTCCTTGAGTGGATTCAGGGAATGGATCGGATCTTTCGGGCAATGAATTGTTCGGAGGCTCAGAAGTTGGCTTACGCCACATATATGCTAGTGAAGGAGGTCGAGAACTGGTGGGAGTTTACTCGACACCAAATGGAGACAAAAGGACAATTGATTTCCTAGGGTACATTCAAGGAGAAGTTTCTTCATAAATACTTCACAGCTGATCTGAAGCGGAAGAAGGAAATGGAGTTCTTGAAGTTAGAACAGGGAAATATGTCGGTGGGGGAATATGCAGCTAAGTTCGAGGAATTGGCACGGTTTTGTCCCTACTCAGAGTTGGAAGTGGATGGACGATCCAAATATTCTAAATTTGAATCGGGTTTAAGGCCCAAGTTGAAAATAATGTTCGGACATCAGGAGATTTCCGATTTCCCTACCTTGGTCAACAAGTGTAGAATGTACGAGGACAACCTGAAGTCGGTTAAGTTGGCTACACCCGAAACAATTTCTCCCCGGGACTATGGACCTCAACGCAACCATATGCGGGAGAGAGGTAAAGGGAAAGTGGAAGATGACTGGAAACCTTATGCGGCAACTACTAGACATCGAGACCGAAATTTCCAAAGGTCTAGACCATTTACCGTTCCTACCGAAGGGGTTTCTACTCCCATGTGCAACAAATGTGGTAGACACCATCTTGGGAGTACATGCCCGGGGTCGAGAAACGGATGTTTCCACTCCAAGGAGTTTGGGCACATTAAAATGTTTCGTCCCAAGCTAGATCGGAGACCTAATGTCATTCCTGCTGAGGAGACAAGGAACCACGGTCGAAGGTTTACCCCGAGTGGCGCAAGGACATCAGGTGTTGATGATCCGGCGAGAGGTAAATCACATGGTAACAGGTATCCCTTTTTGTGTTGTCTAATTCGGGAGCGACACACTCCCTATATTTGCTGAATGTGTGAACCGACTGAGATTGTGCACCAAGTTGTTGTTTTCGACTTAGTTGTACCCATCAACCAGTGTATCGGTGGTGGATGTCGATGTGGTGTCTCGGTGTATGGTTGGGGTAAATGGTAAAAACCTTTACCATAGTGTTGATATGCGCAATGATGTCCCAGTTGGAGTTAATCCTGGAAATGGACTAGCGGTCAGCAAATCGTGTTATGTTTAACTGTGTGTAATTGTTGAAGTGAAGATGTAAAATTTAGAATACATTGATATGTATGTGTATGCTAAGGGGGTAAGACTTATGCTGATAGTCGAGGAAAGAGGCTAGTCAAGTTACTTACCCCGTCGATGTGATGGACATTTTATTAAACGTGAAACTTTTGGTCTCGAATGACCGGTTCTTTTGCGGTAGGACATTGGCAATGCAAGAAATAGAGATGGTGTACCTCAATTGTCTGCGTTCAATGTTGTACCGGCAAAAGTTATTGCTGTTTCGTGAACGTTAATAATGGTTGTGCATGATTGTAATGTAACCATAGGGGTTTTGAGGTATGTTGAAATGATAATGCAAACTGTATTTCACGACGTGGTTGCCATGAGTCGTGGATTTAAAACGCTTTCGAAAATTATTTTGGGTGAAACATAACTTGTGGCTAAATAATGATTTAATCTTATGTTGGAGAATTCTGAAATTTTAGCAACCATATCAGGATAAGTATGAGGTTGTTAAAAGTTTAGTGATATAAGACGCCCATGTATTTCTGGACATAATGCGAGTGGGTTAACAATTTTATCTTTGCTAACAGAATTGGGATGACCAAACCGAACGCAAGTTGTAGGTTTGAGTGTTGGTCGACTTGTGCTTGCCGATTGGTAACAGAATCCCTAGTTTTGGTGTGAACCAATGGTTTTATGGTTTCAGTGGAGGTTAGAAATCGGTAATTTCTTTAGACGATAAGATTTGATGGTAGGAATATTTGATGTAATTAGACAATTTCTGGATAGTTTGATTTTGTACAATGGATGAGACACTAAGAGTCCTATGGTGTAAGTACTTTGTTGATTGAGTGAAACGGAATTGTGCTAGATTCTTGAGTGGAGATGAAACTAGCTAGTGTATGATGGATGTTAAATGAGGCATTGGAGTGGATGAGGGATAAGGAGTTCCCCATTCGCTGAATTGCGAGAGTGTTATAGGGATTCTTAACATAGATGAAGATGGTTAGCTAGATCAGTCCTAGATACCTATGGTTCTTGACGAATATAGGAAAAATATTTAGTCTGAATTATGGTTTAGTTCTCATGGCATTCGAGTTATTAGAGGCTGAGATTTTAATAGTTGGACATTGAAGAGTTAGTTCATGAATTGGTTTGGGGATATTCCGGTTTAGTGGTGTATGCCCTTAATGACCGATTAAGTGATCTTAATGGATTCGAGGATCGATTTTGATTTTGGTTGGATATTCTTGTGCCTAAGGTCCAGGTGATGATTTTCCGAGGTATGTTTAATTTTCGGGGACGAAAATTCTTATAAGAGGGGGAGGATTGTAACACCCTAATTTTTAGTCTTTAAAATTATAGAATCAGTCCTAGAAGTCTCGCCTGAGCGAGAGATTATCGCATGAGCGAGAAAGGATCACCTGGGAGTGTGAAATCCTGGGATATACGGGAGGATTCTCGCCTGAGCGAGAGTTGCCTCGCCTGGGCAAGAAATGACATATTGGGGTTGTTGACACTGTGAGATTCTCGCCTGAGCGAGAGTCCCTCGCTTGAGCGAGAGGAAGCTTGTTGGGACTGTGAGATTCTCGCTTAAGCGAGAAGGTCATATCTGAAATTTTAAAAAGGCGGGATTTTCTCGCCTGAGCGAGAATGGGCTCACTTGAGCGAGAACCCGACGACTGCTCTTTAAAATAGAAACCCCAAACACATTTTAGGGTTAGAACCTTGAAGATAAGAGACAGAAGAGAGCTTTTCAAGAGCAAAGAGCCTTAGGACTCATCTTAGAGCTTGAGAAGAGGTAAACCTCTTGTTTCTAACTCTTCTTCTTCCTCTCTAACTTGTTTTGGGTATGTTGGATCTATTTTCAAAACATAAGAAACCATGTGAACTCATTCTTTAGAGTTATGGTTCGTTTTATGTTGTTTTTCTCTTGTAAACTTTTGGTTTAGAGTTGATATTTGATGAATGGGAAGGTTTTGTGGGTTATTCATGAAAACCCCAAAAAACCCCAAAATGAGAATATGAGTAAAAAGAGAAATGGATGAAATGTTAAATGCGGATGATGAGTTTGTGTTTTGATGTTGATATATGAGATAAACATGTATGTTTAGATGTTTGGAAACTTGTATTGAAGTAGTTTTGGAAATCTAGAATATATGTGAATCTCTTGTATGTTTGATGATGAAATACGAGTTATTTATGTGTTATTTTGAATAAATGACTGACATTGTTGTTATTGGTGGAAATGAGGAAAGATCCTAAGGTTGGAGGAAATCGCGGAGGAGACTTTTAAAGTTACTCGGAACCGATCCCCAACGCTCACCAAGGTAAGGGATAAGTGACTCTAATTCATACTCACTGATATGAATGAGGTATATGAAAGAGGTAATGTGTTGCAAGTTTGATTGTTGTTACCCTACCCAAATAGGTAGTGATTTATTGTTGTTACCCTACCCGAAGTGGTATTAAACTGTTTATTGTGTCCTACTCGAAGTGGTAGTAGACTGTTAGTGTGTCCTACCTGAAATGGTAGCGGACTGTTATTGTGTCCTACCTGAAATGGTAGCGGACTGTTATTGTGTCCTGTCTGAAATGGTAGCGGACTGTTATTGTTATCCTACCAGGAATGGTAGTGAAGTATTGTGAACTAGACCTACCCGATGTGGTATGGAGTGTAACACTAGACCTACCCGATGTGGTATGGAGTATAACACTAGACCTACCCGATGTGGTATAGAGTATAACACTAGACCTACCCGACGTGGTATGGAGTATAACACTAGACCTACCCGATGTGGTATGGAGTATAACTAGACCTACCCGATGTGGTATGGAGTATAACAGTAGACCTACCCGATGTGGTATGGATTATAACAGTAGACCTGCCTGATGTGGTATGGATGATGAACTAGACCTACCCGATGTGGTATGGAGTATAACACTAGACCTACCCGATGTGGTATGGAGGATGAACTAGACTTGCCCGATGTGGTATGGAGTATAACTAGACCTACCCGATGTGGTATGGAGTATAACAGTAGACCTACCCGATGTGGTATGGATGATGAACTAGACCTGCCCGATGTGGTATGGATGATGAACTAGACCTGCCCGATGTGGTATGGATGGTGAACTAGACCTACCCGATGTGGTATGAAGATGTAATTAGATCTACCCGATGTGGTAGGAGATTATAGTTGTGTAAGAACTCGGTGAATACGATTAAGGATGAATACGACATATGAGAAACGAGGACGTTAAGAGCGAAAGTCTTATGCATGCTATAGGATATACATTATGGGATATATATACTATAGGGTGAATATGAATGTTGGAAATGAAGAGGTTAAGGATAAAAGTAATATACATGCTATATGATATATAGTATGGGATATATATACTATAGTGTGGATATGAATAATGAGAAGCACGATGCTTCGAATGAACATAATATGCATGCTATAGAATATATATTATGGGATATGTATTCTATAGGATGAATATGGATAACGTGAAAATGAACGAAAGAATAGATGAATGTTTGCATTTACGTAATTGTGTTTTTAATTTATATTAAAATTTAATCGTATTTGAAATGTGGATTATCATGTGATGTTAGTTTTTAAACTAATGATTTACTCCCTTTTGTTTTGTGTGTTGTTTATCATAATCCCATTGTAGGTAAATGAAGGATTTTGAGGATGAAGCTCAATTAGGAAGCTTTTGTGTTTAATTACTCGCTTTTCTTTATTGCTAATTGACGTTGTATTTGATTTAATAGTATTACGGGATGACTGTAAATCAGTTTAGATTAATACGGATATGTGTAGTTATGGACTTTATAACTTTGGGAGACCCATAACTGGTTGTATGTGGTAAATGTTATTTGAATGAATTATGTTTTTCCGCAACATAAATTTGTATGATAAGATAATAGGGTAAAGAGTATTTTCGAAAATGATACTTGAGAGTTTTCAATGAAGGTGACGACTGTAAGTAAGAAAGGATTAAAATAAATGAAAAATTTTCAAGGGTAGAAAATCGGGTCGTTATAGAAAGTCCACGCATTTTCCACATAATGCATAAATTAAAGACTTATCCTTACCTCGGTGAGTGTTGGGTTTGGTTTGTGGTGACTTCGCAAGTTCCACCAGCATCACCTCCAAACTTAGGATCTTTCCTTATTCCCACCACATAACACAATGTTAGTCATTCATTCCAAATAACAAATAAATAACTTATATTGCATCATTTAAACGTACAAGTTATTTATCATGTTCTCAATGGTTCTATACTACTTTCATTAAGAGTTTCAACCATATAAAACATACATATCATCTCATATTTTAACATTGTAAAGCAGCTAATCTTTTACCTCTAGCATTTCACCCATCTTTCCTCTCTAACCTCATTCTCTCACTCTAGTGTTTTGGGTTTCCATGAGTCAACCCACAAACCCCTTTCCATTCATGGAATACTAACTCAAAACCAAGAGTTTACAAGGTACAAACGACATAAAATGAACCATAACTCGAAAGAGAAAGTTTCCGTGGTTTTACACATTTTGAGAAGAGATCCATAATACCAAAAATGGGTTCTCAAGGGAAGAAGAGAGTTAGGATAGAGAGTTTTACTTCTTCTCAAGCTCTTGAACAAGAATCAAAGCTCCTAGACCTTGGGAATGCTCTCTTCTCTCACCTCTCTTCAATTCTTAACCTAAAATGTGTTTGGGGTTTCCCCCATTTAATGTTCTCGTCGGGTTCTCTCGCTCAAGCGAGAAAATCCCGCCCATTTTAAAAACTCAACTCTGACCCTATCGCTCAAGCGAGGGATTCTAGCTCAAGCGAGAATCTCACAGTGTCAACCAGCCCCAAATGCCATTTCTCTCGCTCAAGCGAGAAAATCCCGCCCATTTTAAAAACTCAACTCTGACCCTCTCGCTCAAGCGAGGGATTCTAGCTCAAGCGAGAATCTCACAGTGTCAACCAGCCCCAAATGCCATTTCTCGCCCAGGCGAGACATCTCTCGCTCAGGCAAGAATCCTCCAGTATAGCCCAGGATTTCACCCTCCCAGGTGAACCTCTCTCTCGCTCAAGCGAGAATCTCTTAAGAGATACACTTTTGAGTGTAGTAGACCTCGATGTTCTTTGGTGGATGCCCTTAAGCACAAGGACAATGCTATCGATAACGAACAAGTTCAAGAAGTGGCAAACTGTGTTGTAAGTTCTTATCATTTAATTAAAC
This sequence comes from Lupinus albus, assembly GCA_009771035.1. NCBI lineage: Eukaryota > Viridiplantae > Streptophyta > Magnoliopsida > Fabales > Fabaceae > Lupinus > Lupinus albus. The sequence continues at coordinate 7,941,971 of CM020011.1, forward strand.
TTGACTTCCACACACTTCTATCAATGTAATTAATTAATATTATGTTTTTTTCTTGATGTGTCAGGTTTCCCTAAAATAAAGGGAAGGAGAGCTACAGACCCCAGATAGTCATGTGGTATGTGACACCCTAAATTTAATTTTACTAAAACTTTGTAACTAAGGAAAATCTAGGGAATACTGCAGGATTCTCGCTTGAGCCAAAGGAGCCTCGCCCAAGCGAGAGTGTTAGTGTTTCTCCTAGGATTCTATCTAGGAGCCTCGCTTGAGCGAGATGTGGCTCGCATGAGCGAGAGAAGCCTCGCTTGTGCGAGAGTTGGTTCGCCTGGGCGAGGGAGAGTGTGTTGGCACTAAAGGATACTCGCTTGAGTGAGAGCGTCAGATCTGAAATTTTAAAATGGCAAAAGGATTTTCTCGCTTGAGCGAGAATGGGCTCACTTGAGCGAGAACCCGACGATTTCACTTTAAAATAGAAACCCTCAAACACATTTAGGGTTAGAACTTGAGAGATAAGAGAGAATGAGGTGATTTTGGGAGCAAGGACTCATGGGAATCATCTAGAAGCTTGAGAATAGGTAAATATCTTGATTCTAACTCTCCTTCTCCCTTTCAAACTCGTTTTGGGTGAATGGGATCTCTTCTCAAAATGTGAGAAACCATGGAAACTCTTCCTTTTAAGTTGTTCTTCGTTCTATTTAGTTTATCTCTTGTAAACTCTTGATTTAGAGTTGGTATTGAAAGAATGGAGAGGGTTTGTGGATTGAATCGTGAAAACCCCAAAACCCTAATATGAAAATGTGGTTAAAGAGGAAAATGGGTAAAATGTTAGATATAAAAGATGAGTATGTGCTCTAATGTTGAAATATGAGATGAATATGTATGTTTTAGATTTTTGGAGACTCTTATTGAAAGTAGTTTGGAAACATTGGAAATATATGAATCTTTTGTAAAGTTAAAGATGAACTATGAGTTGTTATATGTTGTTGTGAATAAACTAATGACTTTGTTGTTGTTTGGTGGGATGAGGAAAGATCTGAAGGTTGGAAGAGGTAGCGAAGGAAACATGTAAAGTTACCCAAGAACCGACCCCAACACTCACCAAGGTAAGGATAAGTCTTTAACTAACATATCATATTGAAAGAATGAGTGAAATTGCTGTTTATGAGTTAATGGTGAATCAATGAAAAGAAAACATATTTTTAGCCGACCATGACTGGTTAGCGACTTTGGCTCAAGTTATGTAGCAATGACTGACTTGCCCTTTGTGGTATTGGCTCGTTGAGCAATGACTGACTTTCCCTTAGTGGTATTGGCTTGTTGAGCAATGACGGACTTGCCCTTAGTGGTATTGGCTATTCATAGCAGTGACTGACTTTCCCTTAGTAGTATTGGCTATTCGTAGTAGTGACTGACTTGCCCTTAGTGGTATTGGCTATTCGTAGTAGTGACTGACTTGCCCTTAGTGATATTGGCTATTCGTAGCAGTGACTGACTTGCCCTTAGTGGTATTGGCTATTCGTAGTAGTGACTGACTTGCCCTTGGTGGTATTGGCTATATGTATCGGTGACTGACTTGCCCTTAGTGGTATTGGCTATTAGTAGTAGTGACTAACTTGCCCTTATTGGTATTGACTATTTGTAGCAAATGTCGGACTTGTCCCATGTGGTGAGATCCATGAACTAAGATAAATATAAATGAGATAGAGTAATATGAAAGGGAAATGATTGGATTACATATGGGAATGATGAATGGGATAACGATGAGTTTGAGTAAAATGCGGAACATTGAAGATAGCAAAGTGAAGTATTATTTATATGTTATGATATAATTGTTTATCTAACCTTATTGAATGTGGATTATCATATGACCAGGTTGAATTTATGACTTACTCCTTTGTGTGTTTTGTGCATTTGTTATTGATAATCCCATTGCAGGTAAACCAGTGATTTGAGGATGCTTGGTTTGTGTCGCGCCCCCTATTTGCGGCCGAACACCGGTAGCACGACTAGTTTGGAGTCGCCACTACGTTTTATGCAGTCAAAACGTAGAAAAACCCTTTGGTGCCCAAATGTTGGAAAGACTGGTCTTTGAACTAGAATTCTGGACTCGGGAGTCGGTTACGGGTCGGGGAAGGTATTAGCACCCCGTCCGCCCGTTATTAAACGGTACCCGCAATAATAGCATGGAATTAAATATACCCTAAAGCTTGTTAAATCGAAAGATTATTTATTGAAACAAAATATTTACTTTTATTTTTTGTGTCTGACAAGAGTTTATTTTGCTCCTACGTATCCCCAGGTGCAATAGGGAAATCAAGACTACGTAGTTCTTGGTAGAAAAAGTTTGGTGTGTTGGGTTAATTTTATTTATAAAAAAATGGTTTGAGAAATTGGTGAAATGATTAATAATGTTAGGGTTAGAGAATGAAATATAACTTTGATTCTATATCATACTCACCCATATAATAAAAAGAAGAGGCAGTACGATAGCCGCTCACCGCTTTCCCACTAATAGGATAATAAAATAAGACTTGAGTTGATATCTCTTTCATAACCTTTGAATTCAAAAAGACATTTCACAAAAATTGTTTTATATGGGAATGGTGAGGTGGTTAGTAATTGATAGGGTTAGGGAAAGAAATATAATTTTTTCACTTATCATTCTTATCCATATTAAAAAAGAAGAGGCAGTACGATAGCCGCTCACCGCTTTTAATTAAGTAGGATAATAAGATAAAATTTTAGTCTTTATTATTTTATCTGTTTTAGAGAAAAGAAGAGGCAGTACGATAGCCGCTCACCGCTTTTCTAATAATAAGATAATAAAATAGAACCGGGGTTAATATTTCTTTCTAACCTTTGAATCCAAAGAAAATATCTTTCATGAAATTGCTTTATTTGAAAAAGTTATTATTTCAAATATTTATGACATAAAGAGATAATGATTATACACTTGATTTACACATTTGGAAATTTCAAAAAAAATAAATCTTATTTATTGATGGTTCAAATAAATGTGATTTCCATTAATTATCATGATTGCTTTTGGTATTTACAATAACATTTAATGATTAATTTCAAAAAAGTATCTAATTTATTGATGGTTCAGATAAATATGACATTCATTAATTATTAACAGCTATTTGGTATTTATGAGAACAACATTTAATGACTAATCAATTATTTATTTCAAAATTATCAAAATGTAATCATTTTCTATAAAACTAGGGTAAGAATTTGAAAAGATAAGGACGACACTGGCCATATAATGCCAATTCCATTAAAATATAAAGAAGAGACAGTACGACAACCGCTCACCGCTTTTCTATTTGAATGGAATGAATGATATGGTTCGGTCTGTTCACCGATCTCTAAATTCTTACCTTATTCTATTTTTACGCTCGAGTAAAGAATAGAGTGATCGATGAAAAAAACATGCATATTTAAATTATTTATTTTTATAATCAATTGATATGTATGCTAACTAAATAGAACAACATGCTAATTAAACAGAACAACAACACAAACACAATACACTAAAACAATCATAACAATACAGTCAACAAAATAATAAAAAAATAAGGAGCATGGACAACACAAACAATAACATAACAAATTTAAAAGACATGCTCATTTCAAAATAAAAATAAACAGTAGCACTTGCTTTTTAATTAAGATGGAAATAATCTATTCTTAGTGCCAACATGTAGTAAAACACAAAAGGAAAGAAAAAAATAATAATAATAAGGGCAGCAGCCCGTAGAAACAAAATAGAAAGTGAAGAGACCCCTCACCATAGCCGCTCACGGTGAGGCGGCTAGAACCGGTAGAGATGACTCCAATGGAGTCATTATGGCGTCGAAAGACATAACCCAGCTGCCGGTACCAGCCTGAAAACCTTGTGCACTGTACCCGCAGATTGGAAACCACCACAAAGAGAAGGGTTCACGTAAATGTGCAACATGGACATATATGAATAATATATTTACAGTTCATGAATAATACATGGGATGGGAAAGTGATAACATGATAAGTGCAACATGTAACAATCCAAAATTCTACCCTTGAAAATTTTTCCTTATTTATTTCAATTTCATACATTTAACAGTCAATCATAAATTACCGAGTGATTAAATTTACTTTAAAAGTCTCGTTTCTCACTCACACCCTATCCTTAAACCATAAGTAACATATAACATCCAATAGCAGAAAAATATAATTCATTTATGTAACCTAGTAACCCCCGCATACAAATAACTATGGGTTTCCGAAACACCCATAGCTACATATATCCCGAGTTACTAGTACCCATGATCAATATCATGTACAAAAATAATAATCATAGTATCATAAGTTACTTCAATTACAATGAATTAAAATTACAAAAGAATGGATAAAGAGACGTCAAAACAAAAGTCCCTAATCCCCTACTCAAAATCATCATTCTTCGTCCACCTACCTGAAATGGGATTAACATTTACAATGCACAACAACACAAAGGAATAAGTCATTAATTCAATAAAACTCAATGTCAGTTAATCCACATTTAAATAGGTTTCAACAGTAATATGATTTAAAAACTCTAAAAATCTTTTTCATCATCTATACTTTTGAAAAACCATGCTACATAACTCGAGCTAGAGTCGCTAACCTATTCAGGTCGGCTAAAACGAGTTTTATTTTCAATGGCACTCTACCAATACATAAAACATAAATACACCCATCATCACTACAAACATACTCATATATCTTTATAGTGACTAAGTGATTTATCATTTATGTCATTATAATTCAAGTCTTATTTCCATTGGTACTCCCCCAATAGGTTTCGAATCTTATTTCCATTGGTACTCGTCCAATAGGTTTCGAGTCTTATTTCCATTGGTACTCCCCCAATAATATTTATTTCATTTGAGTCATATTTCCATTGGTTCTCCCCAAATAATATTACTTTTATTGAGTCATCTTTCCATTGGTACTCCCCTAATAATGTTACTTTTATTGAGTCATCTTTCCATTGGTACTCCCCCAATAACATTTAAATCATTTGAGTCATCTTTCCATTGGTACTCCCCCAATAACATTTAAATCATTATTCATACATAAAGTCCACGCATTTTCCACATAATGCATAAATTAAGGACTTATCCTTACCTCGGTGAGTGTTGGGTTTGGTTTTTGGTGACTTCGAAAGTTCCACCGACACCACCTCCAAACTTAGGATCTTTCCTCATTCCCATCACATAACACAATGTCAGTCATTCATTCCAGATAACAAATACATAACTTATATTGCATCATTTAAACATACAAGATATTTATCATATTCTTAATGGTTCCATACTACTTTCCTTAAGAATTTTCAACCACCTAAAACATACATATCATCTCATATTTCAACATTGTAAAGTAACTCATCATGTATCTCTAGCATTTTACCCATCTTTCCTCTCTAACCTCATTTTCTCTCTCTAGGGTTTTGGGTTTCCATGAGCCAACCCACAAACCCCTTTCCATTATTGGAATACTAACTCAAAACCAAGAGTTTACGAGGTACAAACGACATAAAATGAACCATAACTCGAAATAGAGAGTTTTCATGGTTTTACACATTTTGAGAAGAGATCCATAATACCAAAAATGGGTTATCAAGGGAAGAAGAGAGTTAGGATAGAGAGTTTTTACCTCTTCTCAAGCTCTTGAACAAGAATCAAAGTTCATAGACCTTGGGAATGCTCTCTTCTCTCACCTCTCTTCAATCCTTAACCTAAAATGTGTTTGGGGGTTTCCCCCATTTAATGTTCTCGTCGGGTTCTCGCTTAAGCGAGCTTTCTCTCGCTCAAGCGAGAAAATCCCGCCCATTTTAAAAACTCAACTCTGACCCTCTCGCTCAAGCGAGGGATTCTAGCTCAAGCGAGAATCTCACAGTGTCAACCAGCCCCAAATGCCATTTCTCGCCCATGCGAGACATCTCTCGATCAGGCAAGAATCCTCCAGTATAGCCCAGGATTTCACCCTCCCAGGTGAACCTCTCTCTCGCTCAAGCGAGAATCTCTCGCTCAAGCGAGGATCCGAGGACTGATACTATAATTTTAAAGACTTAAAATTTGGGGTGTTAAAATCCTCCCCTTCTTAAAAGAATTTTCGTCCCCGAAAATCAAACATACCTCGATTCGAACAAATGAGGGTAATCCTCCCTCATATCTTGCTCAACTTCCCAAGTAGCGTCTCCTTCGTCCACTTGGCTGCACAACACCTTTACCATGGCAATCTCCTTGCCTCTCAATCTCTTTATACTGGTATCCATGATTCTCATGGGCAACGTCGCAAAAGTCAAATTATCCTTCAACTCTATCTGATCAGACTCAACCACATGAGATGGATCTCCAACATATTTCCTCAACTGAGACACATGAAATACATTATGGAGATTGGACAACAACGGAGGTAAAGCAATACGATACGCTACCGGCCCAATTCTCTTCAATATCTCATAAGGCCCAATAAATCGAGGAGTCAGCTTACGGGATTTCAAAACTCTACCGATACCGGTAGTTGGAACAACCCTCATGAAAACATGGTCTCCCTCGTTAAATTCAAGAGGTTTCCGTCTCTTATCATAATAGCTCTTATGTCGACTTTGGGCAATTCTCATATGCTCCCGGATTTTCTTGATCGCATCCGTCGTCTCCTAGACCACTTCGGGTCCCAATATCAAGTTCTCCCCAGTTTCAAACCAACTCATTGGAGTTCCGCACTTTCTACCATACAACGCCTCATAAGGTGCCATCCCGATACTCGAATGAAAGCTATTGTTGTAGGTAAATTTGATCAAAGGTAACATGCTATCCCAACTCCATGGTTTTTCTAAGACACAGGCTCTTAAAAGGTCTTCCAATGACTGTATCGTCCTTTCCGATTGACCGTCCATTTGTGGATGATAAGCTGAACTCAACTTCAATTTAGTCCCAAAAGCGGTTTGCAAACTAGTCCAAAAGTTCGAAGTGAAACGGGGGTCCCTATCCGACACAATGCACGACGGTATTCCATGCAAGCGAACAATTTCCCGGATATACAGTTCTGCTAACCTCTCCAAAGAGTACCTCATGTTCATAGGTAGAAAGTGAGCATATTTAGTTAACCGATCCACGATCACCCATATCGAATCATATACCTTCTGAGTCTTCGGAAAATCAGACACAAAATCCATGGATATACTATCCCACTTCCAAACGGGAATTTCTAGGGTTTGTAACTCCCCCGCCGGTCGTTGATGCTCAATTTTTGCTTTCTGCCATATTAGAGAACTCGAAACATATGACGCCACGTCTCTCTTCAATCCAGACCACCAAAACAATTTCTTCAAGTCTTGGTACATTTTCGTTGTTCCTGGGTGAAAGCTCATCCTACTCTTATGGGACTCCTCCAAAATACTATTCCGTAGCCCTTCATCACGAGGCACACACACTTTCCCCTTGTAACGCATCATCCCACTGGAGTCCGTTACAAATTCGGTCTCCTTTCCACTCATCATCAAATCCCGTTTGTCCATCAACTCAATATCTCCAACTTGCAGTCCTTTAAAAATTCCATCCATCTCCTCTGTCTCATATTCAGCTCTTTTTGATCGAACAGATATTTCAAACTCTTGTGGTCGCTGTACACCACAAACCTTATACCATAAAGATGGTGTCTCCAAATTTTTAAAGCGAAGACCACTGCTGCCAATTCTAAATCATGCGTAGGGTAGTTCTGCTCGTGTGTTCTCAACTGACGGGAAGCATAGGCAACCACCTTTCCCTCTTGCATAAGGACACAACCCAAACCTTGCTTGGAAGCATCACAATACACACAAAAATCTTTATCCGTACACGGAAGAACCAACACGGGCGTCGTAGTCAACCTTCGTTTCAACTCGTGAAAACTTTCTTCGCAACGAAGTGTCCACACAAACGGTTCTCCTTTCCTAGTGGGCTTAGTCAATGGTAGTGCCAACTTCGAAAATCCCTCTATGAATTTCCGATTATAGCCTGCCAAACCCAGGAAACTACGGATTTCAGTAACCGACTTGGGCACGGCCCAATCCGTAACCGCTTCCACCTTTGAAGGATCCACAACTACACCTTACAAGTCCAAAGCTCATATGGGGTTTTGTTAAATACTTTACTTGGCAACCTATTAAGGATGTAAGTTGCGGTTTTTAAAGTTTCCCTCCAAAGAGACTCTGGTAAGGAAGAATGACTAATCATACTCCTCACCACATCCTTAAGAGTTCGATTTCGTCGCTCAGCAACACCATTCATGCTAGGTTTGCCTGACATAGTGTATTGCGGAACAATTCCACATTCTCTGAGGAAAAGCACAAATGGCATTGGACGTTGTTCTCCTGATCCATCATATCTACCATAGTATTCACCACCACGGTAAGATTTGACAGCCTTAATTTTCTTTCTAAGTTGAAGTTCAACTTCAGCTTTGAAAGACTTGATAACATCCAAGGATTGGGACTTCTCATGTATAAGATATAAGTAACCGTACCTAGAGTAATCGTCTATGAACGTAATAAAATAATGTTGTCCATTCCATGAAGCCGTAGGGAAAGGACCACATATATATGTATGTATCAGTTCTAAGACTTATTTAGCTCTTTCGGCACCTAATTTCATTTTGTTTGTTTATTTTCCATTTATGCACTCAACACAGACTTCAAAGTATGATAAATCTAAAGGGTCAAGAATTTCATCTGACACAAGTCTTTATATTCTTTGTTAAGATATATGACCCAAATGCTTGTGCCATATGGTGACTGAATTCTCATTTAATTTTCGCTTTGTACCACACGAGTTTGTTTGCAATACTTCATTATTGGAACTAAAAACATTAAGCATGTACAAATTATCAATTAAAGAACCATAACCAACAACATTCGAATTCTGATAGAGACTAACGTTATTACTTCCAAAAGAACAAGAAAAACCAAATTTGTCCAAATTGGAAACACTTATTAAATTTCGTCTAAAAGACGGCACAACAAAAGTCTCAAATAAATCCAAATAAAAATCAGTTCTTAAATGTAATCTAAACGTTCCAATAGCTTCAACTGCAACCCTTTTGCCATCGCCCACAAAGATGAATTTTTCATCATCACTTGGTTGTCGGCTCCACAGGCAATCCTGCATAGTGATACTCATGTGAGTAGTAGCACCAGAATCCATCCACCAAGTATCATTGGTACAAAAGCTAAATTAATTTCAGAACAAACAAGATTAAGAAATTTACCCTTCTTAACACGCCATGTGGCATATTTAGGACACTCTTTCTTCATGTGTCCTTGCTTCTTACAGAAGTAGCAGGTAAATTCCTCATTACTCTTTAGTTTCTTTAGCTGAGAAGGCCTTTTTGGAGCACCCTTATTGTTCTTTCTTTTCTTATTCTGAGGAGTCATAGCCAAATGAGCACTTTCAGTCTTATTTCTATGCAGTCTCTCTTCCTCTTGCACACAGTAAGATATAAGCTCATTTGCGGACCATTTATCCTTTTCAGTGTTATAGCTCACTTTGAATTGCCCAAAGTGTGCAGGAACCGAGATCAAAACCAAGTGCACGATCAAGTCTTCACCAAGCTCTAACTTAAGTGACTTGAGCTTTGACGCGAGATTTGACATCTCCATAATGTACTCCCTTATGTTCCCTTTGCCATTATACTTCATGGAGATGAGTTTAGCCAAAAGGCTATTCGTCTCCGCCTTTTCATTTTTGGCAAAGTACTGTTCTATTTCTTCAAGGAATTTCCTTGCATTTTGACTCTCAGAAATAGAGCCCCGAAACGCTTCTGGAATAAAGCGTTTCATGATCATTAGACACGTTCGATTAGAGCGTTCCCATTTCTCAATTTTAACTTCATCGAGGTTTTCTAGAGTACAAATAGGTTTCTCCAAACGAAGTGCCAGATCTAAATCCATACAGCCAAGAATAATCTCTACGGCTTCCTTCCAAACCTTAAAGTTTGTCTCGTTCAGTAATGGGATGTTGTTAATTTGAGCAGAAATATTTGAAGCACTCGAAAAAGACACTAAATTCATAGAACAAAGAGTTAATAACATATTCACATACAACCAAACAAGTCATGTAATATATATATATAAAACAAGACATTTTCACATAATAGACTCATCACAAGATACCTAGCGCAACATCAATTTATAGTCTTTGGACACAGAAAAACAATTTGCAAGTGGTACTCTCAGTCCAATGATCAAATATTAACAATTAGTTTTGTCAAACAATACCCTTTCTTTGGACCGACTATTATTCACATGAAAAAATTCTTTATAATTGTTACACATTTATCATCACAGGTATGTTATTATTTGGCCAAATTGTGTCTTCCTTTGGGCCGAACACAATTCACATAAATAATTTCATACTCATATGTATAATTTTAATCAAATTTCACAACAGATGTTACTTTGGCAACATATTGCATCAATTGATTCCAAATAATTACCAAACAAAACAAAACAATATGGGTCCATTATGAAAAAAATACAATCTTGGAATTAAAACTTTCATATTTGATATCTTTTATGATTAACAAATATAATTCCATATATACATACACATGCATTTCATCAAACAATATATTTGTGTATAATTCATGCATAGGAATCGAAAAATGAACATGTAATCCACTCTTCTACCATGGAATTGAAGCCACAAGAGCCCACATTACAAACAGCAGAACTGAATTCATTGTATAAACAGACAGGGCAAGGTCATTGGAAGCCACATGATCATTGGTCTTAGGAGGGGACAATTTGTTCCCAATTTCTTGGAGCTGCCTCGCAACAGACCAATTTCGTGAAACACTCCACGAAAGTGATCGAAAATTGCCCAATGATCTATATTGAAGGTTATTATTATGGTCCCTTCCATTATTGTTTCGACCAAAATATCGGTTCCTATGTGCTACCGAAACATTAGAATTCTTATCATCAAGCATATATGATGGCGGAAGCATAAATTTCCCGAATTTAAAAAAATAGGGTTCATATAAATTTTGGGGAAAAACAACCTTAATAAAGAATCATGAAATTCAGAACCTATCGTTCTGATATCACTTGTTATAAATTTAATGGAATTTCCTTTGATTGGTAAACTACCAAAACTAGTATCTTGAATGTCATGATTCTCACACAGAATATAAAACAGAGATTTCAATCAATGTCATACCTGAATCCATGTTCTCAGATTTGTCTTTGTATGCATTCTTATAGAGGTTTTGGTATGATGATCTTCCTCAACCAAATATTTGACTCCTCTTGGGACCTTCGTTTTCTCTCTGATGGGGAGAGATGAAAATTGTGTTTGATTCGGTGTATTAGGACCATAACCTTCGTGGTGTGTTAACTTCTAGGGTTCCCATTATTCCCTATTTCACTACTCTGGGTATCCACTCATTAAGCCCATATCCATTATCAATTTATTTTAGAAGTCAAAATGGTTGTCAGTAATAAGATCACTTATTTTATAACCCAAAAATAAATAGCTGATATAAAATTGTATAAATATATGATGTCCACCTTAATTAGAAATTATGAATTTCTAACAAGATCTTCTTTAACTAGCGAGGTGTAGATGTTTCTTCTCTCATTGATGAGTGTTGGATCTGCTGTTCATACAGCAGACCATGTTGCCTCATCATTGTGTTGTTGTTGGTCTAGGTGAAAGTTTTCTTGTTCTCCCTCAACTTCATTAGATGCATAATGCAAAGTTGCTTGAACCCATGACATTGCTCTTGGTCTTTTCAAATTACATGGGATTTATAAGTTGGCTTATTTTCTGGTACTTGATTCATCTAAGGACTTTGAAAAAAGCCAATTTCGAATAGAGAAACAGTATGTTGACAACACATCTATTCATGAGGTTTGATTAGGACGTCCCACATGTGTAGATATACTAGAATTCAGTGAAAATGTTTAGCTTTTTAACATAGTGTTGTTGCTATTGAGAGCGTAATATGTGTGCTGATAGATTAGCAACTTTTGGTGTGTATTCAAGATTTGACTCTTGGTGGGAGCATACTTTTGTTTTCTTGTTGGAGGTTCTTGCCTAGTTATAGGTATAGGATTGTGTAATAGTGGTTTCTCTGTTTTTCATCTTCTTAATTAACCTTTAACCCGTGGTACCCCCTCCACAACTTAGAAATCTTATTTCTTGTTTGTTTTTCTTGAAATTTGTGACTATTCATATCACATTTTCGATTCTAAACACATTTCAACCGCTACTTTCGAGTTTAGAGCACTAAATGAAAAAGGCCCAATTTCAAACCTTCCATAAACCTAAAATTTCAAAACTTTATTTTCATGGATTCTTCATCAAGAACCAAGAAGTAATGCTCTAATGATTCTCAAAGTAGTAAATTATACTCTTTTGAACCTAAAATTTTAAAACTTAGTGTTCTAGGAATACTTCCTTGTAGGACCATTGATTGCTCTCAAGTATGGTAAGTTATACTCTTTTGAACTTGACAATTTCCATTTCCATGCACTCCTTAGCGATCAAAATCTTTTTGAGTTCTATGAGGAACAACATGCATAGTACCCTGAACTTGTGAAGGTATTTTATTGCAATCTGAATGTAAGAAAAAATAAATTGTATTCTTCAGCCAAGGGACAAGAAATTGTCATCGACTTGAAAAATTCAGTTCAGTTTTCCTTAACATACATTTCATAGGAGCCGAAATCGGCTTTGGACTTCATTGTCCATGGGAGGAGTTTGATAGGAATAAATTATATTATTCTCTATGTAGATTTCCTCAAAAGGGAAATAGTTAGTAGAAAACAAAAAGTAGTAGTTGAAACTATGAAAAACCGATATATCCTCTTTGTTGAAAATCTCAATTTGGATGATCACTTGTTGCATTATTTTCTTAGCTACGTTGTAGATCCTAAGTTTTCCAATTTTTCGCAAAGATTTTGGTGGACTATGTTTTCCTCTAAAGTCTTTGTATTTGCGATGAGTTGAAGTCTTAGGGTTGTTATCTAGGTGTTGTTGTTTTGATTTTGTTTGTTGAAATGTTTAAGTCTTTGTATTTGCATTTTGGGGTGTAATTCTTGAACTATGTTTAGTTTGTATGAACCTTTTATGTTTAATGATAATTATGCCATTGTTACTTTTAGTGATTACATCTTCTATTAACATATCTTTTTATGTTTCATATAAATATGACCTTGACTTCATATAAGCCATAAACCTTGTACCTTTTTTTGTATATAAACACACTTTGTGCTATATGGAAACCTAGATTTTCCTTCTTTTTTATCAAGTCAAAAGGGGAGAATAGGTGGAATGTTTTCTAGACTTACTTTTTCAGGGACATATTCAAAAAAGGGAGATCATGCAAGATATGGAGAGTATAGACAAGTTTACAAGGCTATATCGACACATGTATGTTGAATGAGAAAACTCAAACTCTCAAGAAGATCTTGGTTTGTCATCATCAAAAATGGGGAGATTGTGAAGAAGACTTTGCTACTGACATTGCCACGGTTTTGATGAAGACACCCTAATCACCAAAAAGAAGAAAAAGAAAGAATGCCTTGAAGACTTAGCAGAAATGCTATCAATATCAATATCAATATATATTAGAGTCTTCTAAGACATGCACTTCTTTCCTAAGTCTTTTATTATGTTTAACTAACCATATGCTCAAGTTGATAAAAACTTTTTGAAACATATTTTAACTTGGAATTAAAATGAATTCTATTTTCAAAAAACTAAGTAACAAATTACTTGACTTGAGTAACATGTTATTGGACCTAAGTAACGGGATATTAGAACAAAGTAATGAGTTACTTGAACCAAGTAACATGTTACTAGCACTGAGTAACAGATTACCATGCACTTTTAACACATAGTATCCCATTAGAGTAATCGGTTAGTAAGAGATGTTACACCATATTTTCAAATTCAAATTGAACAACTTTCACCCAAAATGAATGAATGTCATTCAAATCGACTTCTTCCTTCACTTATGGGTATGATGGTTGGTTGGGAGCCTATTTTGAGGCACTTAGACACTCAATTTTGAATACACAATTTTCATACATCTTTCACACAATTTTTTAACACTCTTACGAACAATTTGTGATAAATTTTGAGAAATTTTCTGAGTTGCTATCAAGTGTTTTGTTCTAAGTATTCATACATTCAAAACACTTGAGCATATTGTGTTATTGATTATGAAAGACCATGAGAATTACAAGTTTAAAAGTTTGAAATTATTTCTGCAATTTAGCCCTAGATACATACTTCATTATTTGTCAAAGTTGTTGTAAACTTTTCACCATGGGGTCTCTATGAGAAGGGAAGAGAAATACTTAGAAGATGTGTTCTTCTAAGGTTGTGAGATTGTGGTGAGTGTGTTCTGTACCCAGAATCTCGGGATGAGATTGTGGTGAGTGTGTTCTGCACCCAAAATCTCGGGGTGAGATTTGTAATTAGTCAACTCATCAAATCAATAAAATCTCTTATGTAAGTAAAGAGACTGGATGTAGCCTTCAAGTGGACAAGAATGTGAACCAGTATAAAAACTAATGTATCTCTAATCTTCATTGTACTCTTTTCTTTGATTTGTATACATTGATTTTCTGCAACTTACATTTTCACTACACTATTCTCTAATTATTTTTAAAGTTTTAAAAATCTTCTATTGTTCAGAAAACTAATTCAGATGTTCTTAATTTCTCATCTTATATTTACAGTGTAGGTAAATAATTTATTGATACCTAGAGTTATTTATTGAATAATAATTTAAGCCCACACTTATTGGCATTCCTTATTTATTGAAAGGTGGTCTAACTCCATTTTTAAGGAGTGGAAGGATCCCCTACTGATTTTATATTTAAAAACTTTATTTTTCCCAGGTATAACAATTATTTAACCCCTAATAACATCAATTTAGGACATGGAATATGATTTTTTTGTTTAATCATTGATATCTTTTACTCCATGGATAAGAATTCAATCTCTTTTAGGGTATGTAACCATCCCTTTAAATAAATGTCACTTTCATGAATCAAACATTTGACATTTTAATCTATTTGTATATTCAGGAAGACCTTACATTAACACCTTATTGGTAGTCCATGGAATTTGATTAAATACAACAAAATGATCCCTCAAACTTAATTGTTTTTTTACAAATTTGGTACATGAAATTTACTAAATTCACTCAATTTGATTCCTAAAATTTATTCAATCAATTTGACGTGGAGGTTTTATACATAGATTTCAAGCTTATATTTAACGTGTCATATTACACTATTAAAGTTTACTAACAATCACTCATGTAAGGATCAAATAATCGACGACAATTTCAAGACGAAATTGCTTATGTCATAATCTCAATAACTAAATTCACCGATGGTATAATTTTTTATTTATAAATAATGTAACCAGTAAGCATTGATATACCTCAATTTCTTGTTTAACCTGGGAAGGAACTTACTTCAAGAATAAGTGAAAAAAACCTAATTCACATCATAGTCATTCATTTTTTGAAAATTCAATGGTTTGAATGAGTTAATACATCTAAATCATTGGATTTTCCAAGAATGATTAAGATGTAGAGTAAGTTTTTCCCCTCTCACCCGGAAAAACACTCAAACAAATAAAACAACTATTTTACTACACATAAATGACAGTTGAATTGACACACTATGTTAGATAGAAGATGTGCTCCCCATCTATAAGAGTATATCTTTTGCCCCACAAAGTGTGTCACTTGATGTGATTCGTAAGAAAAACATTCAATTCTAATTTTTTTAATTTAAATATAATTTTTAAACAAATCACAACAATTGGCATACTCTGTGGGACAGAATATGTGTTCATGTCTATGAGAGCACATCTTTTGTCTTACAAAGTGTGTCATTTCATGTGATACTTGATATGATTAGAGAGAAAAATACTTAATTATTAAATCTTTAATTTAAATATATTTTTTCAACCATTCACAACAAGTGGTACACTAAGTGACACTTGGTGTGATATAGAAGATGTGTCCCCCCATTTATGTGAGCACATTTTCTGTGCCACAAAATCTATGTCATTCCATGTGCCACTTAATGTGATTGATGAAAAAAATGCTTAACTATACATTTTTTAACTTAAATATATTATTTCAATTAATCACAATAAGTAACACATGAAGTGACACATTTGTTTGAGAGGAAATGTGTTCCCCAATCTACCACTAGTCATGCCCACCATGTCATTGTAATTGCAACCTGAGTTCAAATTTGCAATTGTCAAAATCATAATGTGATGTGAACCTCTTTAGGAAGTTCTTGGTATTGATCTATTTTAATTGGTGTTGCACTTTGCCCACGTTTTTATGGGCTATTTTGTGGATGAATTTTGGCAGCGGAATGATATTGTAAGATAAAAGAAGATGGGTAAGATATGGGGTGGTAGGCGCCACAACACTTAGTGTTGATAAGTCGGGTGATGTTCGCCACAAGAACTTGGTTCTTGATAAGAACTTTTAATCTTGGTTCAGCCAAGAAGTTTGGAGAAGACAAAGCTCTCACACAAGGAAATACTCCTTAATTTTTAACTCCAACAAAACTTGATCTCATTCAGCAAATTAGAAGTACACTTATAGGCAAACCATGATGGTTCCCACGTGACTCTGCCATGAATCAAGGCTTATTTTGGACTAGATTAATCCTAATACATGGTTGGTTACATTGCACCCTTCCAGCCATGTTCAACACGAAAATAATGCAAGTAAATGTCCTACATGGGAATTCCTAAGAAATTAAATTACAAAATGCAAGACACTTTGAATTTCCATGAAGTGGTCCAGCCAATTGAAAGAGAAATTCGGCCATCCTTTAATGTATTGGTCCCCACGAGTTTAAGGAAGCAATTTTGGACTTTGAATTGTGCATAGGTCTTGGCTGGATGCATTGCACGAAACTCACTCGCATTTATCATGATTGAGTTCCCCATTCGGTTGTATTAAATGAGTGGAGGCTTTACACAAAAATCATCTTCTTCATTTATCAATATGGAATTTCCCATCTGGATACATTAAGTGAGTGCACGAAACTCACACCCTCATTTACCATGCTTGAGTTCCCAATTTGGTGCAATAAGTACATCCTCTCTCCAGCTTTTAATGATGTTGAATGAAGTTAATGATATGGTCCCCACGAGTTTAAGGCAACCTTTATTCTGAATTCAAATAAACAAAAGTAAGTTAGAACTAGTAAAAACAATTAGGACACATTAAAGATGTCCTAGTCATGCCTTGGACACGGCCTTGGCCCAATTAAGATGTTTGGGAATTATTTTCCCCATTTCGGCCAATATGCAAAGTCACATAGTGAATGAAGTGAGGACTCCCTTGATTTGAACGTGAACCATTCTCTTTGATGCCTTCCATGAGTAGTCCTAATGCCTCTTGTACCCGTTTGGCCCTTGCCCTTGTCATGGGGCCACCTATGCCCCTTAAATTATCATTATCCAATATGGGCTCACTTAGGTTCACATCATAATGTCAACATTAACAATCAGGGAAAGATTCACAGAGGAATTAAGAGTGTGTTTGTTAGCCCCTATGCAAGTTTATTTTAGAGGGCAATAGATAAAAAGAAATGCATTGTCAACTATAAAATATATTTGTTAAATGACTCTCAAGTTTTTCCTTTACATTCTTATTCGTCCAAAAAAATCAAACTCCCAAATAGCATAACTATTATATTTTCTGAAATCATTCCTGTCAAGGACCTTCACAGGAAGTTAAAACCAAGAGAGAATTGTGAATTAGTTCCCACAAAAAGTTTCACTCCAAGTTAATGACTAGTTATATTGATTCCAATGTTTTCAAACCTTTTACTGCCATATTCCATTCTTTATTGTAGAAAGAACTTCACATGAAATTTTGAAAACAGATAGATAGAAATTTAACTTCTAACAGTGGTTTTAGTATTTCTTTCAGCTTATGCTTTTTAATGCACCACACAATAGAGAAATGACACATATGATATTACTATTAGTGAAGTATTTATTTCTGGAATCCAAAGTCCAAACATTTCTCCTATTTAAGGTCATGTTTTGAACAACTGAACTAAAACTACTCTGAATTGTGCACACTTAACAAACTAACAACACAAAAACTAAAGAAATAAAATAAAAAGAGGTACTTGAACCAATACTGCATCACCAAAAGTAGCAAAGCTATGCATAAGCCAAAATTAAAGACAACTTTCCTAGCTAAAACAAATGAGACATCATTTATGATTATTTAATACAATCTTTGTGGTACAATAGAATTCATTAGAGTATATCACAAAAATATCCTCTCCTAGAGCATCCCAAAAAGAAGAAAATAGCAAATTATTCTGAACTCGGTAGGAAAAAATAATAAACATGCATATTTACATAACTCTACAAGGAACATCATAATACACAACTAAGTTCCTTAGGCTGAGTCCAAATCAATCTCAATCAAGTTAACATCATAAAACATGTACAGTGGACCAATGTCACTAATCATTTTATCTACTATTGTTAGGCAAGAAATAATTAGTAATACTAGAACCTCGTTTGACCACATTCAGCCGCTTTTGAGGCTGAAGCCAGGCTTGAAACTCTTCCTGGATTTCTGGAGGCAATTCCCGGATAATAGAGGGGTCGATCTCATCAATATTATAACTCCAAGCTTGCCTTCCATGTGGAACATTAGCTGCACTATAATCAGCAATATTTGTATGAATATCGTCATGATAGCTCTCACCTGATGTCTCAACTCGATCGGAAGTTAAATAACTACCGCTAGCAGACTGAGAACCTGCAGTGTTTATGATGTTAGGAATAGCAGAGATGGGATTGCATAAATATAATGAAAGGAAGTGGAATAAAAAAAATTACCAAGTGATGATGATATTTTAGTACCTTGAGCATTTGTAATATTCTTCTGCTCCAATGAAGACCTAGAGTTTGGATAGTTATTGAAGAATTTTGTAATCGAACAATTCCCCTGCCACAAAAAAAACACAGCACTTTTCTCATACTCTGAAAGCATAAGGTTTGAAGATCCATAAAAACAAAAGTTATCAGAATTTAATATTCCTTCCATTAAAGAAATATTATGAACACAATCCATCCTAGATCCTTGCTTTGCTTGCAGGATTATAACTGATTTGAAGGTTTATATCCTCATGATTGAACATAGAAATGGTATTCTAGAATAAAAAAAATCAGTTAAAATAGTGTGGCAAAGCATACTTGAAGCTTCTTTCCTTCTCTCTTTCTCTTCTCAATTGCTTTAAGACTGGATGTATTGAAAACAACACTAGGTTTTTTTGCAGGCGAATCTCTATGTTGTTCACTCTGTTTTCTCTTGTCTCCACTTCCTGAAAAATGGGGAAAATTATTATAATCACAATCTCAGCAGGAAAAAAGAAAGAAATGTGAGTAATGGGCTAAAACCAGGATGACACAGTACCTGTAGGTGACATGAGTGAGGATTCTTCAGTCAAGCCATCTACTTTCTTGGACAAATTGCACAACAGATCCTGTGCAAAGAAAAATGGCATGATTGTTCCTGCTTTCTGCTTAACAGCAGTTGCACGTAGAGAACCAAAGCCATAGGTTTCAATAATAATGCACGAACATGTAAAATAACAGCTTATCACTCGTATGCTTCATTTGGTAGAGTGGAATAAGAAGAGAAAGAGAATGAGAGGAGAGAAGTTGAAGAGCAATTGGGTTTTTCTCTCATTGGTTTAGAGGGGAGTTTGAAGAGAGGGAGAGAAAAAAGAGTGGGGCCCATGAAATATGTTTCTCCTCCCAAGTGAGGAGAAAATGAGAGGAGAAGAGGGATCAAGATCTGTTATCTCAAACTGTGTCCCAAATCATGTCCCGGGGCAATGATATTGAAACAAAAAATAAAAAGTAATGAATATTATAACTTTTGTAATTGACATGATTGTTTTCATTAATCCGGGACATAATTTTAAACATAATTTTGGACGACAAATCCTAGTTTACAGAAGAGTGAAAAATAAACACTCACTTCTTTCTATTCTTTTTCCGTACAACCAAACAACACTAATATCCACTCTATTTCTCATCTATTTATTTCTTTTCATTCTCTCTCTCACATATTTCTCTCTTCTTATTTTCTTCCTCCAACCAAAGGAAGCAGTAAAGAATACATAGTACTGTTAAAAAAATGCACATCATTGTTTATAAAAAAAATGCACATCAATCTTAGTTAGTCAAGTAGTACAAGCGCAATTCTCTGCAACTGAGTACACATGCTTCTCTATAAACCCATTACAATTTGCAATAATAACACTACATAGTACTGACATTTGTGCATAACTTTTGCTTTACCCCATGAAGGAACACATTAAAATCAGAATTGAATATTGAAGTCTGATAGAATATCAAACAGCAAAGTATCTTCCATAAGAAACGTTTCTGATGATTTTAATGAATTTACATGATCCCAATATTAGCCATTGAAACCTTGCAAAATGTACACCTTGCATTCATTTAAAGTCCGCTATCATAAAATTCTACTGGCGAATAAACTTTCTGTGAATAGTTGTATTTTTTAAACATGCAATCAAATTACAGATATTTACATGCAACCTGATAACATCATTTGCTTTGATGTACCTGTTGATCCAAACAATCCTGTGAATGCTTCATTGCTGTGTCTTCTTCGGGATATCTGACCGGTAATTCATAGGGAATCAATCCCAAACTATTTTCAGTACCTGCTTAAGCATAAAGCCTTCATCAAATTAAAGTAGAGTGAAGGAAAATGAATAATTTAAGAATTAATACAATGGAAAACCTGAAGATGATGGTGGCACAGCTTCATTGATGACATTATCTAGTGGCTGATTCAAAGAAGAACCGGATGGACTTTGCCCACCAAAGTATTTAACAATTGAATGCATCCCCTAGACACAAATGCAGCTTATGCTATAATTTCTAAATATCATTATGTGACACCAACAACTATCACTTGCCAAAAACAACCCAAAAAGAAAGGAAAGAAAAAGTCTACAGCTCATTTAAGAAAGTATAAACCAAACATTGAGCACGGCTTAGAAATATTGACACTAACAGTATATCATGATATAATAATAATCGCAGAAGGCTATTCCATTTTTAAAGCTGGTGATATTCACCACCTTGTTAAGGTGATCTAATTCCGCAGCCACAAGTTAAATCCAAATCACAACAGAGTTTGTAATCCAAGCGGTTCAAACTTACAGATGGTATGGGGACAATCTTACTTGCAGAAACAGAAAGTGATGTTATCCCCCAATTGTTATTTTCGCTCCAATTAGTCTTACAGTTATAGGAGCCCATAAATTCACGTAATGCAGCTTGAAATAGAGTTAAAGCATCCTCTTGAATCTTTACAGTCCCATATCTTAGAGGACACGATTTGGAAGGGAACTTTCTATTTGAATTTGAAACACCTGTCTGCAAGAAACACAGATAATTAGATGTACAATAAAACCATTGATGAAGTGGATGAAAGAGAAGTTTACAATCAAAAGATAAACGGTATAGAATGCCACCTTATATGCTCTAGCATGGAGAGTGAGTGTGTGTGCAATCCGTTTGTTTTGCTCTAAGTCAGAATGAAGGCGTTCACTCAGCTCTTCACACAGTTCATTAATCCAATGCTGAACCTGAAAAAATAAATAATGAATAACAAATAGATGTATGATATGGACTTGCTTGCTAGTGAAACTGAACAAAACTAAGAACAGAAATGATCAATCCCACTCCTACCGTCCTACGATAGCCAGCCAATACAGGCTCAATATAACACAAGATATTTATGGGGGAAAAAGAAACATATGGTCCAAGAAGCGCAAAGAAATAAAGTGGCAGTAGTTTTCATTAGTAAGACAGTGCTGCTAAAAACTGCATCACCCGAAATAGAGAGGCGGAAGTTTTCATCAGCTTAGGAAAACACTTACAGAACCAATTGTCTTCAAAGCCTGAGGCCCAGGAAATGTCTTTCCAGAACCATGGCTCTTGGGAAGTAGTCTCCCCTCAACTTCTTCCCCACTGATTCCTCTCGCAATATTCCACAACCAAGTACTGCAATGCTGTAAAAGCTGGAATCAGGAAGAGCATACCAACACATTGTTGCTATGAACACATGAAAATGGACAACCATGTGTACCTACCACAAGGTGATGAGCATAGTGCATATCTAAGGGATTTGGTTCAAAATGATCTATTCATTCGAATTACATTAATGCATGCCATGTGATTAGAGAGTGACAAAACATTGCTATTCAAAAAATGAAATCGGCAAAGACATTCCCATTTATATTCTGATAGTAGATATATATAACACCATGTTAAAAGACAGATAGTCCACCCAGTATTGATCCCATAACGTTGTTGTAGCTTCTCTTCTGAAAACTGAAGCAGATCACCAACAGTATTCACACCAAGATCACTTTGTAAGGAACTTCCCAATTTCCCCCCAAGCTGTTTCCTGAAAGGCATGCACTCCTCAATATCATGCTTCATAATCTAAATGACCATACATATAGGTAATTCAAAAAATCTAGAAGAGTTGCAGATAAAATTTAAATCTGAGTGAAATACATGGCAACAACTTTTAATTAGTACCATTACATTTTCTTTATTGGCAAAGACTCAAGCAACCCTGCAACAGATGAGTGTGGCACAACAGTTTGTTGTGCAGGTTTGTTCATAGCACTAGCAAGTTTAGCCAGCATCTGCGAAAAGTATAAGATATAAATTATTGACCATTTAACACCAAGGACATATCCTGAAAGACAAAAGTTGTCAAAAATTCGAGACAAATAAATTGATGTGACCAGTGATTTAAATTGTGGACCGCATCACTTGATGCGGCTGCAATATTGCGGTTGTGGTGACCGCATCACACTGCAATTGCGGTGTGACTCCGAATCACAATGATACGGCTGCATCGCGCCACAACGCAACCGCATTGGGCTGCATTTGGACCGCATCACGCCACATCGGATCGCATCAGGCCGCATCAAATTCAAAAATATTGTTTTAATCACAAAATAATTCATTCCGCAACGGCCGCAATCCGCATCGCAACGGTCGCAATGACCACAATCACAGTAACCGCAACCGTTACCGGAATCGCAACCGCAATTTAAAGCACTAGATATGACATATCAACACTGATTCTTACCTTATTATGAGCAATACCAGCAGAACATGTGAATTCCGTCTCTTTCAACACCTGCATCCTGAGGTCAGCAATAATGAAGGACGCACAAGCTAATAGCTTATCTTGATAACTAGCATCACTCCTACAAAGCCACTTCCTAACTTCTTCTTTGGGGTCATTTCCATCCTGGATAAAAAACAAATTTCAGTACTACCACATATTCTCATGCAGTCATTTTTTATTTGAAAAGAGAAACTATAGGTGTGGTAAGTTAAAGAGAAACTATCGGTGCAGTAAGTTAAAGAGAAACTCTAGTGGTGTAAGGCCTCGCTAGATCCCCAGGATGACCAAAAGGTCAAGGGTTCAATTCCTGGGAGCGACGCTTGTTGGGAGGGTGATGTAACCCAACTTTTTGAAGAACATGTCCACTACTTGGCCAACTTGTTGAAGAATCGTCGTTTTTATGGATGCCAAGTCAATTCAAAGAAGGTCCTATGTTCAATTTTCAAGCGGACCAAATTGTTGGCCAAGTTGCTGACTGAGGTGTTGGCCAAGGTGCTGGCCAAGTTGCTGACTGAGAGAACCAGGTGCTGGGCCAACAGGCCAAGAAAAATGCACCAGGCGTTAGGCCAACTAGCCAGGACAGATTCATCAGGCGCTGGGCGCATGACCTGGCCTGACCGAGACAGGAGCACCACAGGCGTTGGGCGCATGGCACATGGGCGTTGGGCGCTGGGCGCAGGGCCAAGTCTGACTGAGTCATATGCACCATTTTGGCCAGTTGGGATCGCATGGCCTCATTTTGGGCCAGCTGAGTATTTTTTCTTGCTGGGCCATTTTCCATAGGCACTTTTAATTATTTTGAGCATAATATTATTTAGTTTAAAATTCAAATAAAGTGCCTTGTAATGCTTGAGTAAAAGCCATTAAAGTGTAATCGCCGAAATTCAAAAACTAGGAGGAGTAGGCATGGAAGGCTTGGTGGAGGATGCCATGTATTTAAGTGGGACTTAAGTGTGTTTAAAAAGTGTTTTGGCCATGGAGACCTCATCTTTCCTCATCATAGCCATGGGAACTTTACTCAAGTAGGGAATCCAATGCTGATCACATTCATTCTTGGCCATGAAGGCTTTATGAGGGACTTATGTCATGTTCTAACTGATGTGCTTAAATTCCAAATGTGATGGACCGTGAGCAATCCTTCAAGATGGAATCCTATGTTGAATCAACATTTATGCTAGCCATGGGAGACTTTATCGGTGAGTTATGTCATAAATTAACCATGTGCTCGAAGGAATCAAGCATCATAGGATTGGAGTTATTAAGCCATGGAAGACCAACATGGAAACGTGGAAGACCAAAGCTTGAGAAAATCCAATGCTACTCATCATTATTTACTTCTTTAATGTAATAATATAGGCAAATAAATATGTGTGAATTTCTTTTGAAGTTCTAGCCATGTAGGATTAGTTTCTAAGGCATTGTTAACGTGTGAATTCATGGTGGAGTCTTAATTAGGCTAGTTATTTCATCCTTTATTGCATATAATTTCGTGGAAGTCATGCTAGGCCAGCCACACCTATATGTGACCATGTTATTTCATGAAATAAACAACTTTGAGATTATTTGGAATTGATTTCCCTTAGCTAAGCATAAGCTCCTAAACCAAAGAACTTATCAAGATGTTTGTCTTGTGGCGTTCAAGGCTTATCAACACCTAAAGTGTTGTGGCGCCTAACACAATTCTTGGTTGAACCAAGAATTCCAATCTTATCAAGGATCCTTCCTTGTGGCGATTATCACTTGTCTTATCAAACAACTCACTTGTTTGTGGCGCATTCCACTTCATATCTTTTCCATTTCTTTTATCCCAAAATCTTATTTTTCCGCTGCCAACATAAACAACTTATCTAGGCCAAATTCAACCACACTTGGCCAAACCATAAGTCTTGTCTCGGCCAAGCCTCAAGCCATAATCTTTTTCTCGGCCAAACCTCCACAACTTGTCTTAGCCAAAAACTCACAAACTAGGCCAAAACCAAGTTTGTCTCGGCCAAGCCACATATCAACAAGTCTCGGCCAAATTGAAGCTAGCCTAGACCATAATTCAAGTAATCTTGGCTAAAAGCTAATACACCATCCAAGAACGAATGTGAAATGCGAGCCACCCCAAGTGAGATTCACATCAGATGGGAAGCCACACACCCAGAAAGAGATTAGTTCCTTACCCAAAAGGTGAGGGGATACCCTTGGTAGTACCAAAAAAGTTAATGAAGTCTACTACAACATTACATGTATAATCCTGAGAAGTGGAGTAGACTTATCAGTTTGACTAGTCAACTGGCAAGTCATATGGCTCAGTTCTCTATCATTATGCCACATACAGTGAGCCAAAAAGACTTCATAGTGGACGATGATCCATAAGTTTAAAGTCAAAATCCATTTTTGTGTAATACATTGAATGATGTTTATACTACAGAACTTTATAAACATTTGTATTTGCAATTTACATATTCTTCATAACTTACATGTTTATTAAATTGTCATTTTATATGATTAATTTTAATACAGTTTGAGTTACACACAAAATAAAATTTGATTCAACAGGAAACCATGAAGAGAGAGCGAGAAAGAGATGGAAGGCAAACTTATGATTAAGAGTGATAACAGAAAATGCAAAACATTTAAGCATAGCCTCTGACCTCACATTGAAGCCCCACAACATGAGACTTGGTAACTTCCTCCTCAATATATTCCATGCTTTCTGGAGGAGTTTCCATAAACATTGCTTCGGCAGCATCAGTGAGGTCAAGATACACCTCATCAATTGAAGCCCTCTCACAACGACCCTTCCGCGAAAGAATAAAAACAACCTAGAATTTTTGAAATTCACAATAATTCAACCTAAGTGAATAACTCTTACGTTGAGATTGGTAAACGTGTTAGAACGGGATGGAACATAACATATGAATTACATTCTATTTTTAGTGCATTTTTGAAATAGATCAGAACAAGACATGCAGGTTGAAACACATAATTTTTTATTCCATTAATAATGGTTGAACAATATCAATATCTTGTTACGTTTTGTTCAATTCAGTTATGTTCTGTCCACAACTCCACATGTCAAACACTCCCCGAAAATAATTCATTTTGAAATATTTAAATCATATACTCCAAAGTCCAAATATATACCTCTGAACCTGCATTCCTGTATGTATTGAGATCAGCTTTACCGCGTGCAACCGGAACTTGGACGAGTTGAATTTGTGGGCATGCCTCCTTTGCTTCATCACCCCGCATTGAGCTAAATAAAAACAGGTTATCGTTATTCCAAAACCACAATGATATTTCAGTATGAAAGCACGGAAGAAATAGAATAGCAGCAGTGATTACCGTTTAACACCATGTGCGCGAGCCTCGTAGCTAACTGCAATCAAGCCACCACCTTTGTATGAGTTGTACTGTACTACTGCAGTGGGTACGCCCCTTAGTTTTGGTTCCTTTCTCTGTTCCACTACATACAGAAGAACATATAATGAGCTTAAAATAAAACAAACAAGATAAAAATATGAAGGGATTATTCTGTAATAACTGAGAAAAAACCAGAGCAGTGATTTAAACTGCGGACTGCATCACCTATTGAGGCCACAGGCCGCATCGGATTCAAAAAGATTGTTTTAATCACAAAATAATTCACACTCCAGCGTCACAATCTGCATCGCAACCGCCGCAATGACCGCATTCGCACCACAACCATTACCGGTTACAACAATTCCAACCGCAATTTAAAACACTGAGTACAGTTATTGCTGAACATAAAAATACGGGAAATAATTTAAATGGAACTTGAGAATTAGCAGCGTTGTGAAGAAAGGGTGATTTAAATGGAACTTGGCAATAGTGCGGTTTGAAATTATAGGATAATTCATGGCTCTCAAACCTTCCTTTCCCCTCAAAAATTAAACTCGCAAACATACCCTGAGGTTCGTCTACAAGTTAGGTTTTGAAGGAAAATGAATGAGAATAGAACCTTCAAGGTTATCTCATAAGTGTATTTCATTCCGTTGAAGTCTTTTATTTCCTCCTCTCCAAAACTCAATTCGCAAACACAATAAAAATCATTTTTTGGAGAAGAAAAGGAAAGACTTGAAAGATATATAAGAAGTGTTAATTCTTCAAAAACCATGTAGGAAAGAGATGATAAGGTAAAGAATTATAAAAGGGAAGAGGGGAATGGAAAATGGAACCTTGAACGTAGAAGCAGTCCATGTCAACATGACCGATGACTCTACAATCTGACGTCTCTCGCCTCGCCACCGGCATCGTTTTCTTCTTTCTCTTTTCTCCTCTCCTCGATTTCCCTCCAAAGCGTTTCCCCTTTTCTGTCCACACCCATTTTTTCAATTCATTTCTTTACATTTTATTATTTTTCATAAAATAATAATTTGATTTTAAACATTCTCATACACTTCACATCGCATTCTTATTTTATTATATTAAATATTCAATTTTTAATGATATAATAATGATATATAAAACTCATATATTATTATTGTATTTTTTATCTCTATATTCTATTAACTTGTGTGAACATTGTAGGATATTAATATACCCAACTCAACTTACTTTTAGTATTATAATAACTAGTAAGATACCCGTGCGAATGTACGGGGTGACATTTTTTTCCATATGGTTAAGAATACACATTTTATATGTATATTCATATAGTTAAAACATACATGTTACTTGTGTATTTGTATGAATAAAAACACATATGTTACTCGTGCATTCCTATTGTTAATAAGACACATGTTATTTGTGTATTCGCATGATTAAAAACATATGTTATTCATGCATTCGTATTGCTAAAAACACATATGTGACTCGTATATTTTAATGGTTAAAAACAAACATGTTACTCGTACATTCGCATTGCTAAAAACACACATGTTACCCGTGCATTTGTATAGTTAAAACACACATGTTATCCGTACATTAACATTTTTAAAAAGACGCATGTGTTATTCGCATTCGTATAGTTAATGCATACATGTACTATATTTGCATTCATATAGTTAAAAATACACATGTTACTTGTGTATTCACATGATTAAAAACACATATGTTACTCGTGCATTCCTATTTTTTAGAGTACACGTGTGACTCGTACATTTTAATGGCTAAAAACAAACATGTTACCCGTAAATTTGCACGAGACGTTATTTTTTTGTCATATGATTAAGAAGACACATTACATGTACATACATCCATATGGTTAAGAACACACATGTTATTTGTGTACATCCATATGGTAGTTGATGGTTATTAGTATTAAATATTGTAAACAAAAATTTAATTCTTGAGTTATAAGAATTGATTTAAGGAAATTAATTGTTGTATATAATTTTAAACATTTGTATCTAGTGATTAATAGAAATTAATATAAATGAATATATAAAAAATGTAAATAATAATAAGATAATAGGATTATTAATCAAAGTATGATATATTAATATAATTGTTTTCACAATATTATAAGGAATGTGCATAATATGGTAATATGATTGCTAATCAGAATATGAGTTTATGGAAAATTAAGTCATATAAGAGATGATTTAGGGAAATAAAGGAAGATTTTTGGAGGGAAAAAGAATATGAGAATAAATGTGTATAATAATATTTTTATGAAATCATGAATGACCATTAAGTATAATAATCATATTTATTCTAATTGAATTATTCATGAATATTGTGGTATGGTAATGATGATTAATTGTTGAGTATAATTTTAAAGATATGTACCTGGTGATTAATATAAATTAATATAAATGAATATATAATAAATGTACATAATAATAATATAATATGATTGTTAATAAAAGTACGAGACATTAATAGGATTGTTTTCACAATATTATAAGAATTTAAAGTCCCACTTATAAGAATTGATTTTAGAAAAATGAAGAAAGATAAGAATTGATTTAGGAATGAATATATAAGGAATGTGAATAATATGATAATAAAATTGCTAATCAGAATATGAGATATCAATAGGGTTGCTTTCACATTATTATAAGAATTTAAAGCTCCACTTATAATAAGAATTTATTTAGGGAAATTAATTGTTGGGTATAATTTTAAACATATGTAGCTGATGATTAATAGAAATTAATATAAATAAATATATATGGAATGTGTATAATAATATTGATAAGAATTGATTTAGGGGGAAATATATAAGAAATATGTATAATATGATTGCTAATCAGAGTATAAAATATTAGTATAATTGCTTTCAGAATATTATACGAATTTAAAGCTTCACTTATAAGAATTGATTTAGGGGAAATATATAATGAATGTGCATAATATAATAATAGAATTGTTAATGAGATTATGAGATATTAATAGAATGTGCACAATATTATAAGAATTGAGAAATATAAGAATTGATTTAGGGAAATAAAGAAAGATTTTTTGTGAGAAAAAAATATAAGAATAAATGTGTATAATGATTTTTGTATGAAATCATGAATGATCATCAAGTATAATAATTATATTCATTCTAATTGAATTATTCATGAATATTCCAGAATGGTAATGATGATGAATGTTGATTTTAAACACATGGTGATTAATAGAAATTAATATATAAGAAATGTGCATAATAATAAGATAATAGAATTGCTAATCAGAGTATAATATATTTATAAAATTACTTTCATACCACATCATAACACCGATATTTTACAATTATTACCAATACTCTTTGCTTACAATCTCATGATTCTTTTTCTTATTATTAGGTAACATTACATCATACTTTAATTTTCTTCATTTCTTATTCTAAGTTTTTTAATATTCTGACTTTGTGATTTTTGTTAGAGAGAGTTCATTATTTTCGGGATAATGTGAATGAGAATTTAAAGAATTATTTTTGTTTTTACATAATCAAACCACAATTTCCTGTAGGTAATGGTAATTACATATGTGCCTAATATGATAATCTTATAATCTCATGATTCTTTTTCTTCTTCTCAGGTACCATTATATTACATCATACTTTAATTTTCTTCATTTCTCATTCAAAGTTTTTCATTATTCTGACTTTGTGATTTTTGTTACAGAGAGTTCATCATTTTCGGATAATGTGGATGAGAATTTAAAGAATTATTTTTGTTTTTACATAATCAAACAGCATAGTAGGATAAGAATTATTTTTGTTTCCCTAAACTCATATATCTTTAATATAAATTAATATGATAATATTATAATGAATGTGCATAATAGTATAATAGATATTGCTAATCAAAATAGGATTTTAGGAAAAATGAAGAAATATAAGAATTGATTTAGTAAAAATGAAGAAAGATTTTTGGTAGAAAATTAATATGAGAATATGAGAATTGACATACATGTGTCATTTTGATGTATGATATGAATGTAGAGGGTAATGATACAATGTGAGACTATGCATGGTAGTTGATGGTTTGATGTATGATATGAATGTAGATGATAATGATACAATGTGGAACTATACATGGTAGTTGGTGGGAGTGTTTTGGTGGAAAAACGTTACGAGAAGAAGACATATGTCCAAGACTAATAATGGAGAACCTTTTTTTCTTATAGTATAATAGATAGATTATTACTAACATGTCATCTGTCTATGTTAGGTTCATATTTTTAAGTATTATATTTTTATATATTTTATTTTGAAAAATTATAATATCTTCTATGTATTAGGTGTATCTTATATTACAATTTTTTAGTATAGGATTTATTTTATATAATTTTTTTTTGTTTTCGTTATAATGTCTAATTTAATGTAAAACAAATGATTAATGTGTTAATAATAGTTATATAGACTTATATGGATTTTTTTGTAGAAATTAAAAAATGTTAAAAGGAAAAATAGGAAAATAAAAATTATTTCATGATGGTAGTTAAAATATGTTTTTCCCTCATTTGTATAGATAAGTAAGTATAGAAGGGTAGAAGTGTATCTTATGTTATAATTTTTTATTGGAAATACTTTAAATTATATATTTTTTATTTTTATTATAATGGTCAATTTAAGGTGAGAGATGTACTTTCAATTTGCAATTAATATTTTGGTGATTGTTACAAATAATAATAACGATTTTTTTAGAAATTAAAAAATGTTAATGACAAAATAGGAAAGTGAAAATTATATCATGATGATAGTTACATTATGTTTGACTTTATATATGTGATAAATACATAATTTTTTAATATAAAACACGCAAATTTAAAAAATATTTTTAATAATTTGTGTAAATTATAATTGTGTCATTAAAATTGCTATAAGCTAAGAGGGAGCCTCTATGATAAAGTAGATTCTTCTAAAAAAAACATGCAAAATATATTTTGAATCATTTTGGCTACATAAAACCATCTGGGTAATTCACTCTACGCCATGTTAAGTTTAGTGATTATGTAAAAAAAAACTGGTTTATATAAGATTCAAATGATCAATTTTCCCCCTAAATAGTGCTAAGACTTTTTTGTCCTACTTGTTGGGAAATTCCGAATCAATTTCCCACCTCTGTGTGATGCAAAATGGGCACTTGCGGAAGCGACAAGTGAATAAAGTAAATAGAAAGAGTAGAAGAATGACACCAAGAATTTTAACGTGGAAAAACCTTCTCAATATGAGAAGGAAACAACCACGAGACCTAGTCCAGAAAATATCTCCACTATAGAAAAGTAGGATAACAATATTTGACTCTCTTACAAAGAGGATAACACTCAATCTCACCCAAAAAGGATGGAAATATAAATTATCTCTAGTATCTCACTAGGAATACAAAACTCACACTAAAGTGGATATTAACTCTCTCACTTTCTCTCTATGTTGCTCTTTCTCACTTGCTTGTGCTCTTCCACTTCACAAGTTCCCTTTATATAGTGAAGGGAATCAAGGCTTCATCATAAAGATATAGTGGATGATTAATTGTTGTCATACTTTCAAGATACCTTGAAAATGTTATTCCAACTTTCTAAGTTGCACTTCATGGTTCTCAAGAGTCAAGGAGTAATTCCAAAACTTACTCCAATTTTCTAAGTTTCACTTCATGGTTCTCAAGAGTCAAGGAGTAATTCTAAGACTTACTCAAACTTTCTAATTTAGGCTTCATACTTCCCAAGAGTCATTGGAAGAGTCATCATACAATAGTTCATCTACCAAGTTGCATTGGTTATACTTCCACATCAATTAGGAAGGGTTCCCAACAAATCTCCCCATTCCTGAATTAATTGAGGGGTATCACCAATCCTGCACCTCTACAACAGTCTGTCAGTTTCTTAAGTGAAACTGTTTTGGTCATCATGTCGGACCAGTTGTCATCTGTATGAATTTTCTCTAGCTGCAACTCGCCATCCTCCAAAGCAATTCGTATCCAATGATAACGATAATCAATGTGCTTTGTTCGAGAATGAAATGTAGGATTCTTAGCTAGGTGAATTGCACTTTGATTGTCACATTGCAAAACATAGCTTTCTTGAACATGACCCAACTAATGCAAGATGTTTTTCATATATTTTATCTCATTGCCAACTTCAGATGTTGCAATGTACTCTGCTTCAGTTGTTGATAATGCAACACATCTTTGTAACTTGGATTGCCAAGATACAGCTCCCCATGCAAAGGTAGTTAGATAACCTGATGTAGATTTTCTGGAATCTACATCTCCATCCATGTCAGCATTTGTGTATCCTACTAATATAGGATATTCATTACCAAAACATAAGCATCTTTTGGTAGTTCCCCTCAGATATCTCAATATCCACTTCACTGCATTCCAATGCTCTTTGTTGGGATTGGACAAGAACCGACTCACAACTCCAACTGCATGGGCAATATCTGGTCTTGTACAAATCATGGCATACATTAGGCTTCCTGCCAGAGAGGAATAAGGCATTCTGCTCATTTCTTTTATTTCTTCATCACTGGTTAGACATTGCAGTGCTGTTAACTTGAAATGTGCAGCAAGTGGAGCACTAACATGTTTTGCCTTATCCATGTTGAATCTTTTGAGAACTTTCTCAATATACTTTTCTTGTGATAGCCATAACAACTTCTTGGAACAATCTCTTATTATCCTTATTCCAAGGATTTGCTTTGCTGGACCCAAGTCTTTCATAGCAAAAGACTTGCTTAAAGCATTCTTCAAACCATCAATCTTGGTCTTGTCATGCTCAATGATTAACATATCATCCACATATAATAGAAGGATAATAGAGTTTTCATCTTCATACCTTTTGATGAATACACAATGATTACCAGTTGTCTTCTTGAAACTGTGCTTGGTCATGAAGGATTCAAACTTTTTGTACCACTGTCTGGGGGCTTGCTTTAGACCATATAAACTCTTTTTCGGATGACACACTAAGTGCTCCTTACCTGGTTCTTCATAACCTTCTGGTTACTCCATATAGATTTCTTCTTTGATGTCTCCATGTAAGAAAGCTGTTTTGACCTCAAGTTGATCAACTTCTAAGTCTAGGCTAGCTGCTAGACCCAATGCTACTCTTATGGAGGAATACTTCACCACCGGTGAGAATATCTCATCAAAATCAACTCCTTTCTTCTGATTGCATCCTTTTACAACAATCCGAGCTTTGTACCTTGGTCTTGAATTTCCTTCTTCAACTTTAAGTCTATAGGCCCATTTGTTTTTCAAGGCTTTTCTTCCTTTTGGCAACTCCACAAAATCATAGGTTTGGTTCTCATGTAATGAGTTCATCTCATCTTCCATGGCTTTAATCCACTCTGTTTTCTCATTCGTCTGCATAGCTTCTGAGAAATCTTGAGGTTCACCATTGTTTGTCAATGTGATATAATCTTCTTCAGGATACTTTGAAGAAGGTATCCTGCCTCTTCCAGAGTGCCTCAATTCAACTTGCATCGGATGCTCTACTTGCTCGGGTTCTTGATGCATTTGTGTGTCTACCACCACTTCATCCAGATCAAACTCTTCATTAATTTGGTCAGGTTCTATGAGAGCAGGATCTGTTTGTTGGTCTATATGTTCTGGATTAATCTGATGATCAAGATCTGTCTGTTGAGTAATATCTCCCGTGAATCAATGTGATATTTGGCCATGCACTGATTTTTCTTCTGAACATCTTTGATAGTCTGCTCCTCAAAGAAAACAACATCTCTACTTCTCACAACTTTCTTGTTTATCGAATTCCACAGTCTGTACCCAAATTCATCCTTTGGAGACCCAAGGTAAATGCACCCATTGGTCTTAACATCCAGCTTCTTTCTCTCATCTTTTGGAATGTGAACGAAGGTTCTACATCCAAATACTCTTAGGTGGTTGAAGGATGCCTTCTTCTTGTACCACACTTCCTCTGGAATTTCACCGTTCAGGGGTCTTGAAGGTGTCCGATTTATGAGATCTACTGCAGTCTTCATTGCTTCACCCCAGAAAGACTTGGGGAGATTAGCATCTTGCAACATGCATCTGATCCTCTCTTCAATTGTGCGGTTCATCCTCTCATCTACAACATTCAACTAAGGAGTCTTTTGTGGTGTTTTCTTCAATATGATACCATAAGCCTTGCAATAGGCTTCAAATGGACCATGATACTTTCTGTAACAGCCCAATTTTAAGTCTTTAAAATTATAGTATCAGTCCTCGGATCCTCGCTTGAGCGAGAGATTCTCGCTTGAGCGAGAGAGGTTCACTTGGGAGGGTGAAATCCTGGGCTATACTGGAGGATTCTCGCCTGAGCGAGAGATGTCTCGCCTGGGCGAGAAATGTCATTTTGGGGCTGTTGCCATTGTGAGATTCTCGCTTGAGCGAGAATCCCTCGCTTGAGCGAGAATCCCTCGCTTGAGCGAGAGGGTCAGATTTGAGTTTTTAAAATGGGCGGGATTTTCTCGCTTGAGCGAGAACCCGACGAGACAACATTTAATAAGAAACCCCTAAACACAATCTAGGGTTTAAAAAAAAGAAGAAGAGTGAGAGAAGAGAGATTTTCAAGGGCAAAAATCTTGGACACTCATCTAAGAGCTTGAGAAGAGGTAAAACTCTAGATTCTAACTCTCTTTTTCTCTCTTAAACTCACTTTGAGGTATGTTGGATCTCTTCTCAAAAATGAAGAAAACCATAGAAACTCATCCTTTTGGGTGATGGTTCATTTTATGTCATTCTTACCTTGTAAACTCTTAGTTTTAAGTTAGTGTTCCAAGAATGGAAAGGGGTTTGTGGGTTGACTCATGAAAACCCAAAACCCTAGAGAGAGAAAATGAGGTTGGAGAGGAAAGATGGGTAAAATACTAGAGGTAGAAGATGAGTTGAGCTACAATGTTAAAATATGATGAATATCTTGTATGGTTGAGTGATGCAATATAAATTGTTTATGTGATATTTGGAAATAAATGACTGACAATATCGTTATGTGATGGGGATAATGGAAGATCCTAAGGTTGGAGGAGGTAGCGAAGGAACGTGCAAAGTTACCCACGACCAACTCCGACACGTACCAAGGTAAGGAGATGTTATTAATGGTATATGATAATAGAAAATGTGTGAATTTTCTGATTATGTATATGATCAGTGTATGACTCACCCGATGTATTATGGAGAATGATATGTCCTAGATGATATAATGTATGACTTGCCCTATGTGGTATTTGTGTATGACTTGCCCTATGTGGTATTGTGTATGACTTGCCCTATGTGGTATTTTGTATGACTTGCCCTATGTGGTATTGTATATAACTTGGCCCAAGTGGTAATGAAAAGGTAAACGTGCAATTGGAAAATACTGATTTGAAATGGTATTGATGAAGTGGGTGACAAGGTATGGCAGAGATGAACGAGTAAATTCAAAGGGGTGGATGTAGTAACATGATAGGGAGAAACATGAGATGTAGATTTTATCATTTTATGGCTTCTTGCATTATAAAACTAAAAATGTGGATTATCGTTTACTGATATTTATTGAATTGATAACTTACTCTTTTGTTGTTGTTGTGTATATCTGTTATGATAATCCCATTGCAAGTAAACGAGGAAATTGAGGATACTCGGTTCGAGGCATGAGGAGCTTAGAACTCGAAATCCTATTCTTTTTGTTTGATTGATGTAAACTGTTAATTGGATAATTGTAAATCCTAACTGAATTAGTACTACATTTTTGTAATGCTGGATATTAATAGCTATGGGTATTTTGGAATCCCATAGCTAGTCATATGCGGTGCTTACCAAGAAGGAAATATATGAATTATGTTTTTCTGCTCCATGGGAAAATGGTTCTAGTTGATTGCGATAACTGACTTTAAAATATTGAATATTGTTTAACTGAAGAGAAATAGAGACGATAGGAATATCTATATTAAAATGAGAAGAATTTTCAATGGTAGAATTTTGGTCTTTACAATATGGTATCAGAGCATAGTTAGTCTTGCGGCCTAGGGCCTTACTTGCTTCTTTGTAACTTTTAGTTGATGTTAATTATGTGATTTTGTAAAATGTTACGTGATTATGTGGTGATTTATCTGGTAAAACGTGAGTACTGATGAACAAATGAGTGCAGGTAACCGTTACTAAAATGTCAGGAAAAGGACGAGGAAGAGGATCGGGTCAAAACGCATTATTGGCTCAGATTGCGGCAGTGCTGACAAACATGAACGAGAACTTGCAGCACCTGAATCAGAATGTGACACCAAGCCCGAGTTCACACCCTTTGGTTCCACCCGGTCCGGCTGAGTACAGAGGTCTGGATGAATTCGGTAGCAGAAATCCCAGCCAATTCCAAGGAGGATTCGCCCCTGATGCGGTGATTGAATGGGTCCAAGGATTAGAGAGGATCTTTAGAGCCATGAATTGTTCTGATGCTCAGAAGGTGGCTTACGCCACTTACATGCTAGTAAAGGAGGCCGAAAATTGGTGGGAGATGACCCGAAGGCAGATGGAGACCGAAGGGCTAATCATCGTGTGAGGAAACTTCAAGGGAAAATTCCTCCAGAAATATTTTCCTACCGACCTGAAAAGGAAGAAGGAGATTGAATTCTTGCAATTAGAGCAAGGAAACATGACGGTGGGGGAGTATTCAGCAAAATTTGAAGAATTGATCTGATATTGCCCTTATGCTAAACTAGAGTTGGACGGGAGGTCCAAATGTGTGAAGTTTGAGATGGGGTTGAAGCCCGAACTTAGGGTGACGTTTGGTCACGAAGAAATTGCTAATTTTCCTACACTAGTGAACAAGTGTATAATGCATGAGGATAATGTGCGGGTGAGGGATGCTGCTGCTTGTAAAATGAACCCTCCACGAAACTATGGCCCCCAATGCCACATTGTGCCAGGGAAGGGTAAAGAGTTGATGAGTCATGACCGACGACCTTATGCTCCACTCCACCACCATCGCAACTAAGGTTTCCAAGGACCAACCGCCTCTACTGTTACCGGGGGGTCGTCTCAGAACTCCTACCCTTTGTGCAGTAAGTGTAATCAGAGACACATTGGTAGCATTTGTCCTGGATCTGGGAATGAGTGCTTCTACTGTGGAGAGCAAGGGCACGTGAAGAGGTTTTGTCCTAAACTCGACCAGAGGTCAAATGGTGGAAATATCGAGAGACCCAGAAACACTAGTAGGGTGTTTACCATGAGTGGTGTAGAGGCATCAGAGGTTGATGGTCTAATCCAAGGTAACTGCACGGTGGCAGATATTCCGCTTTTAGTGTTGTTTGATTCGGGAGCGACACACTCCTTTGTATCTAATGACTGCGTGCATAAACTGAACTTACAAACTGAGTCTTTGCCTTTCGACTTGGTCGTGTCCACCCCAACCGATGTGCCTGTGGTGGTATCGACTGTTGTGTCTCGATGTCCAGTAGTGGTAAACGGTAGAACTTTTACTGTTGATTTGGTCTGTTTACCACTAACCCAACTAGATCTAATTTTGGGGATGGATTGGTTGTCGACTAATCATGTGATGTTAAATTGTGCTGATAAGACCATGGTATTTGGGAATCTTGATGAGGTTTCTGATGAAGTCAATGACATGAAGCCATTGTCGGCAAAGGAAGTCAAGACTTCTTGTAAAGAGGGAGGGGTCGTGTTCATGTTGTTGGCATCTCTGGAGGGTAGTGAGAAACCCAAAGTTGAGGACATTCCGATAGTCCGTGAGTTTCTTAAGGTATTTCCTGGCGAAATTCCGGAATTACCTCCAGTAAGAGAAGTCGAATTCTCTATTGATTTGGTACCAGGAACGGGACCCATCTCTATAGCTCCTTATAGGATGGCACCGTTAGAATTGGCAGAGTTGAAAAAACAGGTTGAGGACTTGTTGGCAAAGAAGTTCATTCGTCCTAGCGTCTCGTCTTGGGGTGCGCCTGTTTTGTTGGTTAAGAAAAAGGATGGTAGTATGCGGTTGTGTACCGACTACCAGCAATTGAATAAGGTCACTGTTAAGAACAAGTATCCGTTGCCTCGGATTGATGACTTAATGGATCAGTTGAGAGGAGCAGTAGTATTCTCAAAAATTGATCTTCGGTCTGGCTACCACCAACTTCGTGTGAAGTCGGAAGATATTCCTAAGACGGCGTTTAGGACCAGGTACAGACATTTTGAATGTTTCATCATGCCTTTTGGGGTAACGAATGCTCCAGTAATATTTACCGACTACATGAATCGGATTTTTCATCCATCTTTAGATACTTTCGTAGTGGTATTCATTGATGACATTTTGATTTACTCCAAAAGCCGAGAGGAGCATGCTGAGCACCTACGGATTGTGCTAAAACTTCTTAGCAAGAATCAGTTGTATGAGAAGCTGTCAAAATGTGACTTCTGTTTGGAATCAGTAAATTTTCTTGGACATGTGATATCCAAGGAAGGAGTGGCGGTAGAC
This sequence comes from Lupinus albus, assembly GCA_009771035.1. NCBI lineage: Eukaryota > Viridiplantae > Streptophyta > Magnoliopsida > Fabales > Fabaceae > Lupinus > Lupinus albus. Next base: position 7,981,100 of record CM020011.1, read on the forward strand.
CCTTCAAAGGTTGAGGCGGTTATGGAATGGGCAGTCCCCAAATCAGTCACTGAGATCAGGAGCTTTCTGGGTTTGGCTGGGTATTATCGGAAATTCATTAAGGGATTTTCGAAACTAGCTCTACCTTTGACCAAACTCACAAGGAAAGGGGAACCGTATGTGTGGACACTTCGATGTGAAGAAAGTTTTCAAGAGTTAAAATGAAGGTTAACTACGGCGCCAGTTTTGGTCCTTCCTTGTACTGATCGGGACTTCAGTGTTTATTGTGATGCATCCAAGCAAGGTTTAGGTTGTGTGTTGATGCAAGAAGGGAAGGTTGTGGCCTATGCCTCTCGACAGTTGAGGACGCACGAGCAAAACTATCCTACCCACGATCTTGAGTTGGCTGCAGTGGTCTTTGCCTTAAAAATTTGGAGACACCATCTTTATGGCGTGAGATTTGAAGTGTACAGCGACCACAAGAGTTTGAAGTACCTATTTGATCAAAAGGAATTGAACATGAGGCAGAGGAGATGGATGGAATTCCTTCAGGATTACGATTTTGGGTTGTAGTACCACCCGGGAAAGGCCAATGTAGTGGCGGATGCACTGAGTCAAAAATCGTTGCACATGTCGGCTTTGATGGTTAGAGAGGAGAAACTGATTAGAGAGTTCAGAGATATGAACTTGGAAGTTCAGATAAGGCGTCATAGTATGATTTTGGGAATGCTTAAAGTTACGAATGAGCTGTTTGAACAAATCCGGACAATGCAAAGTGAAGATAGTGAGTTGATGGATAAACGGGATCTGATGTTGTGTGGTAAGGATACCAATTTCACGTCGGACCTTAGGGGAATGTTGCATTACAAAGGGAGAGTGTGTGTGCCTTGTAATGATAAATTACGGAGGGAGATTTTAGAGGAGTCCCATAAGAGTAAAATGAGTTTTCACCCGGGGACCACGAAAATGTATCCAGATTTGAAAACATTGTTTTGGTGGTCTGGGTTAAAAAGGGATGTGGCCTTGTATGTCTCGAGTTGCTTGATATGTCAGAAGGCCAAGATTGAACATCAGCGACCAGCTGGAGAATTACAATCCCTAGAAATTCCCGTTTGGAAGTGGGATAGTATCTCCATGGATTTTGTATTTGGTTTTCCTAAGACTCAGAGAGGTTATAATTCGATATGGGTGATCGTGGATCGGTTAACTAAATTTGCTCACTTTCTGCCTTTGAACATGAGATACTCGTTGGAGAGATTGGCAGAACTGTATATCCGAGAAATTGTTCGCTTGCATGGAATACCATCAAGCATTGTGTCGATAGGGATCCCCGTTTCACTTCAAACTTTTGCACTAGTTTGGGAACTAAGTTGAAGCTGAGTTCAGCTTATCATCCACAAACGGACGGTCAATCAGAAAGGACAATACAGTCGTTGGAGGACCTTTTGAGAGCCTGTGTCTTAGAATAACCAGAGAGTTGGGATGACATGTTGTCGTTGATCGAATTTACCTACAACAATAGCTTCCATTCGAGTATTGGGATGGCACCTTATGAAGCGTTCTATGGTAGGAATTGCCGAACTCCAGTGAGTTGGTTCGAAACTGAGGAGAACTTGATATTGGGGCCCGAATTGGTTCGGGAGACGATAGATAATATCAAGAAAATCCGGGAGAATATGAGGGTCGCCCAGAGTCGGCAGAAAAGCTACTACGATAAGAGGCGGAAACCTCTTGAATTCAAGGAAGGGGATCATGTGTTCATGAGAGTAGTCCCGACTACCGGAATTGGTAGAGTGTTGAAATCTCGTAAGCTGACTCCTCGATTTATTGGGCCTTATCAGATGTTGAAGAGAATTGGGCTGGTAGCGTATCGTATTGCTCTACCTCCGTTGTTGTCCAATCTCCATAATGTATTTCATGTGTCTCAGTTCAGGAAATATGTTGGAGATCCATCTCATGTGGTTGAGTCTAATCAGATAGAGTTGAGGGATAATTTGACTTTTGCGACGTTGCCCGTGAGAATCACGGATACCAGTATAAAGAGATTGAGAGGCAAGGAGGTTGCCTTGGTAAAGGTGTTGTGGAGCCAAGTGGACGAAGGAGACGCTACTTGGGAAGTTGAGCAAGAGATTAGGGAGGATTACCCTCATTTGTTCGAATCGAGGTATGTTTGATTTTCGGGGACGAAAATTCTTTTAAGAGGGGAAGGATTGTAACACCCCAAATTTTAAGTCTTTAAAATTATAGTATCAGTCCTCGGATCCTCGCTTGAGCGAGAGATTCTCGCTTGAGCGAGAGAGGTTCACCTGGGAGGGTGAAATCCTGGGCTATACTGGAGGATTCTCGCCTGAGCGAGAGATGTCTCGCCTGGGCGAGAAATGTCATTTTGGGGCTGTTGCCACTGTGAGATTCTCGCTTGAGCGAGAGGGTCAGATTTGAGTTTTTAAATTAGGCGGGATTTTCTCGCTTGAGCGAGAATCCCGACGAGACAACATTTAATAAGAAACCCCTAAAGACATTCTAGGGTTTAAAAAAAAGAAGAAGAGTGAGAGAAGAGAGCTTTTCAAGGGCAAAAAGCTTGGATATTCATCTAAGAGCTTGAGAAGAGGTAAAACTCTAGATTCTAACTCTCTTTTTCTCTCTTAAACTCACTTTGGAGTATGTTGGATCTCTTCTCAAAAATGAAGAAAACCGTAGAAACTCATCCTTTTGGGTGATGGTTCATTTTATGTCATTCTTACCTTGTAAACTCTTAGTTTTAAGTTAGTGTTCCAAGAATGGAAAGGGGTTTGTGGGTTGACTCATGAAAACCCAAAACCCTAGAGAGAGAAAATGATGTTGGAGAGGAAAGATGGGTAAAATACTAGAGGTAGAAGATGAGTTGAGCTACAATGTTAAAATATGATGAATATCTTGTATGGTTGAGTGATGCAATATAAATTGTTTATGTGATATTTGGAAATAAATGACTGACAATATCGTTATGTGATGGGGATAATGGAAGATCATAAGGTTGGAGGAGGTAGCGAAGGAACGTGCAAAGTTACCCACAACCAACCCCGACACGTACCAAGGTAAGGAGAAGTTATTAATGGTATATGATAATAGAAAATGTGTGAATTTTCTGATTACGTATATGATCGGTGTATGACTCACCCGATGTATTATGGAGAATGATCTGTCCTAGATGATATAATGTATGACTTGCCCTATGTGGTATTGTGTATGACTTGCCCTATGCGGTATTGTGTATGACTTGCCCTATGTGGTATTGTGTATGACTTGCCCTATGTGGTATTGTATATGACTTGGCCCAAGTGGTAATGAAAAGGTAAACGTGCAATTGGAAAATAATGATTTGAAATGGTATTGATGAAGTGGGTGACAAGGTATGGCAGAGATGAACGAGTAAATTCAAAGGGGTGGATGTAGTAACATGAGAGGGAGAAACATGAGATGTAGATTTTATCATTTTATGGCTTCTTGCATTATAAAACTAAAAATGTGGATTATCGTTTACTGATATTTATTGAATTGATAACTTACTCCTTTGTTGTTGTTGTGTATATCTGTTATGATAATCCCATTGCAGGTAAACGAGGAAATTGAGGGTACTTGGTTCGAGGCATGAGGAGCTTAGAACTCGAAATCCTATTCTTTTTGTTTGATTGATGTAAACTGTTAATTGGATAATTGTAAATCCTAACTGAATTAGTACTACATTTTTGTAAAGCTGGATATTAATAGGTATGGGTATTTTGGAATCCCATAGCTAGTCATATGCGGTGCTTACCAAGAAGGAAATATATGAATTATGTTTTTCTGCTCCATGGGAAAAGGGTTCTAGTTGATTGCGATAACTGACTTAAAATATTGAATGTTGTTTAACTGAAGAGAAATAGAGACGATATGAATATTTATATTAAAATGAGAAGAATTTTCAGTGGTAGAATTTTGGTCTTTACACTTTCCACCATTATCTGCTTTGAGACACTTCAGCTTCTTTCCAGTCTCATGTTCCACTAGTGCATGGAACTCTTTGAATGCTGATAGTACTTGATCTTTGATTTTCAACTTGTACACTCATACTCTTCTCGAGTGATCATCTATGAATGTGACAAAATAATAGGCTCATCCAAGAGATCTTTCTGATGATGCGCAAGCATCTGAATGCACCAGTTCAAGCATTTCATCTCTCCGTGAGGGAATATCAGATCTCTGAAAACTGACTCTATGTTGTTTACCATAAAGACAATCAGTACATGAGTCTAAATTTTGATCTTTTATACCTGGAAGGTGGTCTTTCGCGAGCATTTGAAGTGCCTTCTCACTCATATGCCCCAATCGTCTGTGCCAAAGATATTTGGAGTCGGTAGCAACATTTGCTTCTCCAGAACAGATTCCTCATTGCATAATATAAAGATCCTTCCTTTGAGCCTCTAGCAATGACTAGGTTGCCTTTTGCTAGTTTCCACTTTCCATAACCAAAGTGACTTGCAAAACCAGCATCATCCAACTTACCCGTTGAGATAAGGTTGAGACGCATATCTAGGACATGTCTCACCTCATTCAGTACAAGTTTGCCTCCTATGTCTGTTAGCAATACAATGTCACCAATTCCCACAATCTTGCTTGTAACATGGTTTCCCATTTTCACAGTACCATAATCACCTTTCTTGTAGTTTGAGAAAAAATCTTCATGTGGACTTACATGGAAAGAGGCACCAGAATCAACGATCCAAGAACAATCACCATATGCAACATTCAGGTAATTGTCTTCTCCAACGAGGAGAACATCATCGTCTACGGCGATGGCTGTGGTAGGCTTATGACCATTTTTCCTTGGATCAACTAAGTCTTCATGAACATTTCCAGCTTTATGGTCTCTCTTCATGGATCTACACTCAGATCTCTTATGCCCTTCTTTACTACAATAATAGCATACTATTGACCTCATGCGAGATTGAGAGTGACCTCTAAATCTGCTTTTGCTTCTTCCACGAGATTTATTCTTCCCATGAGTTTCACTTCTTCCACGTCTTTCCACAACATTTGTTTCAGAATGGAAAGATATACTTCGTTCTTTTCTTCTGGATTCTTCATTCAATAGACTGTCTGAAATAGTGTCCATTGAGATTTTCCCATCTGGGACAGAGTTGCTGAGTGTGACCACCAATGTATCCCAACTCTCAGGTAACGAACTCAATAGCAGAAGTGCTTGCAACTCATCATCAATCTTCATATCTGTCTTTGTCAATTGATTGACAAGACCCTTGAATGAATTCAAGTGCTCTATCATGTTCTGCCCATCTCTGTAGTCGAGTTTCACCAATCTTCTGACAAAAGATGCTTTATTTCTAAGAGTTTTCTTTTGAATCATAGATTCAAGTTTTGACAACAACTCATAAGCATTTGTGTATGTGGACACATGCTCGAACAAACTTCTACCGATATACTTTCGAATCATTGCAACAACTTTTCGATTGGAAAGCTCCCAATCTTTATCATCCTTACCTTCTGGCTTGTCTTTGCAAGAAATAGGCTCATGCATATCCTTGCAATATAAATGATCATTCATCATGGGTTTCCAATAGGAAAAGTTGTCAGCTGTCAACTTGAACATGTCTCCATCAAATGAGACATCCACGACTTCTTCCATCTTGGACTACACAGGCTAAGCTCCCCGAATGAACCTGGGAGCTCTGATACCACTGTTGGGAAATTCCGAACCAATTTCTCACCTCTGTGTGATGCAAAATGGGCACTTGCGGAAACGACAAGTGAATAAAGTAAATAGAAAGAGTAGAAGAATGACACCAAGAATTTTAACGTGGAAAAACATTCTCAATATGATAAGGAAACAACCACGGAACCTAGTCCAGAAAATATCTCCACTATAGAAAAGTAGGATTACAATATTTGATTCTCTTACAAAGAGGATAACACTCAATCTCACCCAAAAATGATGGAAATGCAAACTCTCTCTAGTATCTCACTAGGAATACAAAACTCACACTAAAGTGGATCTAAACTCTCACTGTCTCTCTATGTTGCTCTTTCTCACTTGTTTGTGCTCTTCCACTTCACAAGTTCCTTTTACAAGGTTTCATCATAAAGATATAGTGGAAGATTAATTGTTGTCATACTTTCAAGATACCTTGAAAATGCTATTCCAACTTTTTATGTTGCACTTCATGGTTCTCAAGAGTCAAGGAGTAATTCCAAGACTTACTCCAACTTTTTAAGTTAGGCTTCATATTTTCCAAGAGTCATTGGAAGAGTTATCATACAATGTGGTTCATTTATCAAGTTGCATTGGTTATACTTCCACATCAATTAGGAAAGATTCTCAACACTACTCAACCAAGATCGAGCCTAAAATGAAGTAGCCAAACTTGGCCGAGTAATTTTCGATCAATTGGGGCAATTATGGTCATAATTTGGTCGAATGTTACGTGGTTACCAAGGCTACACGTAATGGTGGCTTAAGTTGTAGAGTGTCCAAGTCAAATTGTATCTCTGTTTGAAAAACTAATGTAAATTGTGGAAGATGAAGCACAATCAAAAAATATATGGGTTCGAGTTCTTAGGCACAAGCACCTATTAGATACCTCAATTCTATTTGTTAAAGCTATTAGATCAATTTCTGACTTTGAATAGTATTTCCAAGGCTATGCACTATATTGAATTGAGTTGAGTTCCACTCCCTAAGTAGTCAGATATTAATGGGAAAATGGGAAAATGAGAAGAAAAAAAAGAGGAATCTCTTAGATTTAAATTTTTTATTAAAACATAAAACTTAAATTTATGTCTATTAAAAATTATTTTTTTATCATGTGTCATCATTTTATTTAGTATTGGACTCTCTAGCATAGGATCTAAATTATATGACAATTAGGGTGTAGAGAGGAATCACTTTGTGTGACAATTGGTATGGTGGTGCCATGTTATGTATGTTGTGGATTATTTTCATATTTATGATGAGTTCAATTTGTATGTAGTGTAGTTTTAAATTTTTCAACCATAGATTTATATTATTTTTGTTTAAGAATTGTTAATATATGAATGATGTGTTTACAATATAAAAATCATTTACATTATTACTGCATTATGGAGAAGTATGTTTCAAATCGTCTACCTCATCATATCGGGAATAATTTAAATATGTGTTAAACTACTTTTCTCGTTGCCAATTGGTTTCAAGATGAAACTTCAACATGATATCAGAGTCAAAGTTCAACTTCTCTCTAGTTATCATGAACCAAAAGATGTCATTTAGTCACGAGTCAAAAGTAACGTTTTATATAGTCCAACAAGCTTCTGTGGAGAATGTATGTTGAGAAGTAAGTCATACATCATCTACCATGTTCGTGCAGCGGAAACGATCATTATGCAGCATTGACCACAAACAATCAAATAAAGTGCGAATGATAAATAAATGAGAAGAAGATAAGAGAATTTGTAGTTTGACCGATACCAATTATACTTACATCTCCAAAAGCACTAAGTAACTACTAAGATATTAGAGAATAAAGATACAAGCTCTATCACTCCAATGCTGCAACTTTGAAGGAGAAGGTGGGGCAACTACCCTTTTGAACTAAAAAATTGTAAATTAAAATATGTATTTTACCTCCACCCAAAATGATGTATTTTGGGTGTTAAAATTAAAACTTAATTTCTTAATTATGGACAACACACAAGAGGCACAAAGGAGACACACATTATCACTTTCACCATTATTCTATTCAGTATTCACACAGCAACAGAGTATAAAGCCAAAATTTCACTATCCTATTTAATATTCACCGGTATTCACAACAGTTGTACAGGAACATTACTCCATTACTCCATATTAGGGTGTAATTATTAACATTATTGATACATTTTGAATTTTTATTATAACATATACAATTTTTTTATAGGCACACTTACATTTTCTTATAATTTGTTTTTCTAATGATTCATTTTCGAGAGCTTATCTACATCAGTGTCCATATCATTGTCATGTTGAAGAATATCCAATAAATAAAGATAAAATTCCAAGACGATTTCAACCCACTTGGCTCAAAATGTTTCCTTCATGGTTATAGTACTCTATAGCGAATGATGTTGCTTACTGTTATAATACAGTTGTGTGGTCTTTCTCCAAATTATATATAACGAGTCAAGTTCTCTTACACGTGTAAATATTGATGTTACTTATAATATTATATAGTTTGATTTGAGTTCATATTGATTTTACATTTAATCAAAGAGGTTATATAGATCACAAATTGTCTATCAAGCTTTGCAACAAAAATCCCCGAATATAGATAATGATATGCAGCTAGTTCTTACTATAAAAGCACTTATTCATAAGTTGAGAGTTGTTGGTTTGGAAAATTCATTGAAAACTGTTACATTATTTTGTGATCAACATGACATTTATATTCTCTATTTTAATAATGCTTATATAGTACGTGAAGGGTGTTCTCGTCATCAAAACTTAAGCAACATTACAGGGTAAACATATTTCTAATTACAATTGAGAAGCACTTGTTGTTGGTACGTAAGTCTCACATCGCCTACCTCATTGTCTTGGGAATGATTTAAATATATGTTGAGCTACTCATCTCATTGCTAATCGGTTTTGAGATGAAACCTTAACATGAAATCAGAGTCAGAGCCCAACTTCTCTCTGGTTGTCATGGGCCAAAAGATACCCTTTAGTTATGGGTCAAAGGATACCCTTCGCCTGAACAGGCAGACTTATGTGGAAAGGGCATGTTGGGAAGTAAGTCCCACATCACCTACCTCATTGTTCCGGTGATGATTTAAATATCTGTTGAGCTATTCCTCTCATAGCCAATTGGTTTTGAGATGGAACCTTAACACTTGCTAGAGTTGAATCACACATTCAGTGAGCATCCAATCAAACTTAGGAATGACAACGGGGCGGGTCGGGTTTGTGCTTTCCCAACTCCGAACCCGAAATCCAAAACCCGAACCCGAACCCAAATTAAGCGGGGTTGGAAACAATGATATCATCCCCTAACCCGTCGGGTTTCAGGTAAACCGAACCCAAAAATACATATTTTTTATATATAGTTTATATATGTGTATGAAATTTATATATATATAGCATATATATATATATATATATATATATAGCTTTTATATATGCAATCTTATAGTTATATATATATTAATCGGGTTCGGGTTTGATATTGTTAATACCAAACCCGAACCCGAAATTTGAACTTGGGTAAAACCCGAACCCAATCACATCGGGCTTTCACCGTTAAATTCGGGTTGGGTTCGGACGGGTATCCGCGAGTTCGGTTTTCATTGTCATCCATAATCAAACTTTTAACTCTGAGCAATAGTTTGGATCCTGAAGATGTTTATAAAACATTTAATATTGATAATATATATATTCTTGTGTATGCAAAAATTATATCCTAATGATTTCAATGAGTAGGAAAAGATTAACTTGTGATATCAACTTCAACATTTTATTCTTGAAGTTGTTAGTCATTCATATTTGAAAAACCTCTAAATCATCTCCGAATTTAGTGCAACTTTGACAAAACGGGGAAGGTGAAAGCATATTACTTAATCGAGTTATTCATTTTATTTAACTCTTCCGGTTTCTACAACTACTACAGAAATATCATTTTCAGTAATGACGATAATCAAACAAGATTACTAAGTAAGATGGAAGATGAATTTCTTGTAGACAATATGTTAATTTATATTGAAAAAAATAGCTGAAACTTTTATCTCTGATTCAATCATTGATGAGTTTAAGTCTTTAAAAGAACAAAAAAACATCACTTTAATTGAAACTTACAAACAATTATGTATGTTTCTTTATATTTTATTGTTACTAAATTAATTTTAATTGTAAATTGTAATTAAATATTATTGTGAGTCCAAATGATAATGATGTGATTCTAATTGGTGATATATTTGAGGTAGTGCACATTACAACAAGTGATTGAGTTCAATATAAAACAATAGTTTCTCTACTACATTTCAATACTGGGTAATATGAGACTTTATGTAATAACATATTTTAAACATATAAACATACTTCATTATCTCGAGAATGGTTTAAATACATAATAAAATTTTTATCTTATTATCAATTGGTTTTAAAATAAAACTTTAACGTGTATACATATTAAATCCATTTAATTTAAGATACATGTATCTAAGTTTAAAAAAATATTGGGAGTGATGGTACTTGAAATCTCAATAACTTACCAATTATGCTTCCCCTTGACATCCAATATATAATTAAAAGCGTTAATGTTCTCTTTCCTAATATTCTCTACAATTGTTATGTGTGATTAGGCAGCTCTATAATTGCACGACCAACTCTAGGGGAATACAAGTTGTCTATGTCACTTTTCTATATCACTTCTATGTGCTATCAATTACAAACTCACATTTATGTTTTATTAACTTTTGGTTAGTTATTATGGTACAACTTTAATTAACGTGTCAATTTGTAATTGGTGACACATAAAAATGGCATAGAGAAGTGATATAGACAAATTGTGCTCACTTTAGGGATGTTCACCTCACCTCACTTATAATTGAAGTGGTAGAACTAGAGAGTTTAAATATACAATGTGTGATGAGACCATATATAATTGGATAATGGAAAATATGCTTATCTATGTGATTATAAATGTCTATTTATTTGTTGAGAATAATATATCCTCATATCATGAAATAAATAATCTCTTAAACTTTCTAAAATTATGAAATACGTTATATTTAACTTTTTTCTATAAAAACTATTTTTAAAAATTAAAATATAACATATGTTATAGTTTTAATAATTAAATGATATAACTTATCTTATAGTACGAGAATATATTTTATTAGCTTATTTGTTTTAGAAATAACATTTTCTTTTTCTTCTTTTTTACATTGTAGCTTGATACACTTTATTTTAAGGAGTGGGTTAATGGGGCAACGCATTGGGCCTGTAACTTGCTGGGTTAGTAAGTTCAGCTTACAACGCATTAGGCCTGTGATAATACATCGATTCATAATATGTTAGCTTGAAAATACATTAGCTCTAATAAAGTCTTCAAAAAGTGATAACTTAGGAGAGAGGATCCAAATTCTTAACAGATAGGTAAAGTTTTCTTAGGTAAAAAAATGCCTTAATCATTAAAGCAATGTTATGATAATAAGATAGAATCGGAAAGTTTGATCAATCTGATCACTAAGCATATTTGAAAACGACTTTGATTTACAGTCTTAATTAAATAAGGAGTTATACCACTATTAAATGGGAAAATCGGTTTGTGTTAAACCCGGTAAAACCGCAATAACCCGGAAAGTAAACCGAACGACTAACATACTACTCTAATATTTTATTTTACCCCGGTTCGGAAAAAAAATGAAGAAATGTTACTTCAATGTAATTATACATAATTATTAATTTTATAAAATTTTGCATTTATATTTAATTATTAATTATAGATAAAATCATGTGATATGACTATATGATTTAGCCATTTAAACCAATTAAATCTAATATGATATCTTCTGATTTGATATCCAATTCCACTTTCACAATAATATATTAAAGTGACAGGAAAAATGCTTTAGTTTTTAACTATTAGAATTAAAAGAGATGTTTTCAATGCTATAAGTTTGAAGTTGTAATTTGTGAAAATAAACTCACAATAACTTACACATTTTTAAAAATCATTTTAACAAACTCATTTAAAGCGATAGTAAATGTTTAAAAAAAATACGATTCACAGTATTGCTTAGGGAAGAAATGTACTTATCATTGTCCAGGTTGCCCTATTTGAACGAAGTTGTTGATTTTCCAGTCCAACATACACATCTCATCCCTGTGACAAATTTTGATATTGTATAATTAAATATCACTTTATATGCCCCTATATATAATTGATTGAGAAAGATATGCTTTAAAATTATTTAATTTCGATATTAATATTTTTGATCAATTAAATATAATAACAAATATTATAGTACAACATATTTGTGTTTGTTCAATGGACGTCTTCCTTGAAATTGGTGTCATAGGTAATAATGTAATATTGTTAGGGATAGAACAATAAGTGGAAATATTATGTCGAATCAATTGAGAACAAAAGAGAAACAAGTAAATTAGCTAGATAAATGAATACAAGATTTAACGTGGAAAAATCCCTTCGATGTGAGAGGTAAAAAAATACGGGCGCTCACGATCAAAATTTCACTTATGTAAAATGGAGAGTACAACAAATATTCTAATAGTAGAGAGGATAAAGAATAATATTTCTCCCACAAATACTCTCTCAAATGAAACAATAATTCTCACAAAAATACACTTACACAGTGAGCTGGAAATAATCTTTCACACTCTCATTATCTTAGAGAAGAAACTACTCTATATATGACTCTATATATGTAAGTGTCCTTGCAGAATTTGTGATGAATAAATATGTCATGACTCTTGCCCTCACTACAACATTTTTGGTCTATGATAACGCTTCCAATGCCAATAGTTTCAAAACCGTGGCAAAAAACTACATTAGATAACGGTTTTCTATAGTATTGTCATAGTTATTAATTTTTTATATTTATATACATTGCCATAAACTATTAGACAACGTTTTTTTTTTATAACATTTGGATTTGATTATTAAACCATTGACCACAATTTTTAAGTATTGCCCAATCAGTTTTAAAAAAACCGTTCTCTATTACATTAACTATTTAATTTATTATTTTATTATATACTCACCTCTAAACCCTTCACTCCCTTCAGACATACTCACCAAAGCTAGAAACCGTTCTCTAAACCCTTCCTTCTCTATTCCATCTCTAAACCGTTCTCTATATTGCAATGCAATGCAAAGCAAAGCTGTACTCACTACACAAACCCTAACTTCTCATTGCTTTCTAGTTCTTCAGGTTTGGCTTCTTCAACATTCTCATTATTTTTCATCAAAGACTTCGTAGCTTACTTCGTAGACAAACGATTATTTTTGGAGACAAACGATTACTTCGTAGATTTGGTTTTTCTTTGCCTCCAATTAAAGATGCCATTTTCTGTTTGCTTCTGATTTCTGTTGCAGTTTCCCTTTTTGTTTGATTTTTTGAAACTTCCTCCACTGAAATAGAAGATGGCTCAAGTTGTGTTTGCCTAAAGGTATTGATTTTTTCTCTGAAGTGATTACTTCCTTGATGATGTCAACAGGAATATTGGATTTTCCTCTAAAGCTTTGAATTGCTTCGTGACTCTTATTCATTTGCTTTCACCATCTATGTGTTGTCGTATTTGTTAATTGGTATGTTTCTATTAGGATTGATGGTTTGAAATTACCTCTGACGCTTCCTTGACTGATAGAACTTTTGCATCTATTGATTTACAAGAGTCAATACATAAATGAAATTAATATTACAGGGGAAGGAGTTTTTAAAGATGTAATTCTATACGTTCATGATGTAAATCTAGTAGTTCCATGTTCTATCCCAAATTGTCTAACAAAACAATCGGTAATGAATTAGGGCCTAAGTGAGGATAGTTTGAAGATTGTTTATCACTCAAAGTGCTACTGTATTTGATTTTGTTTGAAGTCAATAAGTATGAACTCACAGATTTTAGTTAATCAATATTAGATACACTCCTGTTTGCTTACTTTACACGCAAACCAATTCATCATACTTTCTGCACTTGTCTTCTTTATGGTTATTCCATTTTTGGACTCGTACTGTGTCTGCTAGTACATTTAGATGGATTACATGTTTTATGCTCATTGTAATGAATGGTTCAATAGGACAAGCTTCAAGATAATTAATCCAAAATATTGAATGAAAAAGGAAATGAATCTAAGGTTATGAAATTTACAGTAGGACTTTAAGTGTGTCTGCTTGTATGATAAATGGACAGCTTATTACAAGGGTCTGCAACAAAATGTTGCCTCTAATTGTTAAAAGTTGTTGTAACAGTGATCTAACACATTCATAATGATTATCTAACATATCATTCTTCTTCTATTCTTGTTTGATACTGATTATGTAAAGTTTGGTTAAAGAGAGATACAAATAAGTGTTCTAAACTTTAGTTGATGGGCTGTTTGAGCTGAATGACATGAAATCATAAATATAATCTCTTTTAACGATAGGTTGATAGCTAATTTTATGAAATTGTTCTTACTTAAGCAATTAGCTTATAGAGTTTTAGTTTTTAACTCATAACTTATACGCTTCCAAATAATTTATAAACTACTAAATAAGAGTTCGGAAGAGATATATATGACTATGAGAGGATATATCAAATTTGAACTCTAATATTGTTGTTGGCGAGTCAATTTGGTAACAAAAGTGTGACTTAGAAGTAAGGTATTTCTAGGTACATTAATCGTCAAATCAGCTGGTATATATTTGCAATATTCACAAGCCAACATGTATTCACTAGCTTGCTCTTCCCAATTGTGTGGTGGCTTATTTGTTTTAGGATATAATATCTATGCACCGACAATATAAAAATTATACACTAATAGTGAATTATTCATCATTCAATTGTATTTCTGCAGAAATTATTGTGGTCTTGATTTCCTTCTTCTTTACATTTAAATGTCAATGAAATTGTACTTCTAGGATAAATTCCTTCTTAAAATGAATAAAAACTACTGAGAGGTAACACATTTTCCTCCATCTCATATGCATCATCATGCACCCAATTGGATTCAAAAATCAATGAACTCGAAAATTAGAGTATTCATTGCGATTAAACATGAAGGTTGTATTCAATGTTGTCGTTGATGATTGTACATATAACATTGCTTTCTATTTGTGTACCGTCCATGTTCTATTTTCTTTAACTCCCATCAAACAATTATTAGTTGCTATTAGGTCATCCTTTATTAGTTGCTAATACCAATCCTTCTAGAGCTCTAAATTGTACTTATGAATGAAAAGTCGCTGCAACCGTTCTTTACATGATTAGCATTCATCACTAAAGTTAATCTTTTTTTCTTCTTATTATTTCTATCCATGCATTTTTACTTATTTTTATTTTCCACAATTCTAGTTACCTTGATGGACAAAGAATGGATTAAATTGCCGAGGTATAGCTCGGAGTACATTGATGGTGTTGAGTTTTTTTTGAACTATGCTTACACCAACGGAAAACCACAAGGAGGAGAAATTTTGTGTCCTTGTGCCAAATGTCACAATACTTGCTGGGAAGTCAGGGCTGTAGTATATGACCATTTAATAGGGTATGGGTTTCAAAAGGGATATGATGTATGGGTTCGTCATGGTGAGGTTCTAAAAGACATGGATCTTGATGGTTGCATGGATGATGATAATGATTCAGTTGATGATATTGAAGGATTATTGCGTGACACGTTTAGAGATGCGGCAGAAGACAATGAACTTAACAATGGCCTCAATGATGATGCTAAAAATTTTTACAATCTAATTGAAGAAGCACAACAAGAGTTGTACCCAGGTTGTAAGAATTTCTCTACATTGTCATTCACGATTCGATTATACTTATTGAAATGTCTTCATGGGTGGAGTAATGCATCATTTAGCTCTTTGATGGGGCTCTTGAGAGAAGCTATGCCTCATTTGAATATCTCTGATTCATTTTATAAAACTAGAGGCATGATAAGGGATTTGGGGCTTGATGAAGAAGAAATCAATTTTTTGAGTTGTCATACTAGAAGCACATCAATGTTACTTGATGATTTTCTGAATAACAATGTAGAACATGAAGATGAGCAAGAAGGTGAGGATGAGCATGAAGGAGAAGATGTGCAAGAAGGCGAAGAGGGGGAGGAAAATGATGATGTATGTGAAGTTCGTGAGGATATAAACCATCAAAATGAGCAAGATGATGAAACAAGTAATAGTACAAATCAAGGCAACGTTAATGTTATTGTAATTTTTTAGTTTTTTCATTTTTTTCAATTTACAAATTTTATATTGTTTATTTATAAATATGTCAATTAGGGGCAACATCAAAAAGAAAGCGTGGCAAAACAAAATGTTTGGAAGTTCATGCTTGATCACTAGAAGATAGAATAGAAATCCTTTTTAATGAATTTGGAGTGCCAATTGGACCAGATCAAAGAATTGTTATTCAATTTAGCAATTTCTTGGGAACAATAGCTAGGAGTTCAGATTTTTGTCCCCTTGTTTACACTAATTGGAAGGTTGTACCAGACAAAGATCTCATATGGACTTATGTCAAGGTATTAGTTTCGAAATTGTGCTTTTTAATTAGTGTTCCTGCATGTGTGTTTAGATCTTTTTAATTTTGCTTCTTTTCTTTGTAGCAAAAATACATCATTCCAGATGTAGGAAAAAAAGCTGTATTTGCTATTCTAAATGATGCTTGGAGACGACACAAATGCGTCATCAAGGAAGAACATTTTAGCAAGTATAAAATAACGTATGAGCGCCTGAAAAATCGTCCCAAAGACATATCAAAATCACACTTTAAGGAACTCATACGTTATTGGAGTCTTGGAAATATCAAAGTAAGATTCATGAGCTTTAATTTATGTTAAATTAGATTCAAATTTAATTTTATAATTACTTTGGTATTATTGTACATAGGAAATGAGTGAACAAAATTCAAAAAACAAATCTCATAAAAAATGGAGACACCGAACGGGATCTATAAACTTCGGTGTCATAAGGGAAAGATTGGTATGGTATTTTAGTTATAAAGTCATTATTTATATTATTTGGTGCAATTGTTGTACTTAAATATTTTATTTTTGAGAAATAAAGCGTGCAACTAAGGAGAATAAAGAAATGCCCAACCAAGCTGAAATGTTTTTTGAAACTAGACAAAGCAAGAAAGGAGAGTCATTGGACCAAGAAACAACTAATGCAATGGTAAGTTTCTTTATTAGTATGGTAAGTTCTAGATTTTTTTTCCACCGGATTTAAAAATGTTATACTAACCCGGTTGCTTCTAAAAATGTTAGGCACAACTCCAGGATTTAATTGAAAATTGTAGTGAACAACTTGACGAAGCTTTTCAAAATGTGTTTGGGAAAGAAAAGCCTGGAAGAGTTCGGTGTCATGGAAGAGTTACCACACCTACTCTTTTGAAAAGAACGGAAGAAATAACAAAAATTGAGAATAAACATGCTGATGAAATGAAATTGTTAAATGATATAGTTTTGGAGATGGAGGCAAAACATAAGCAGGAAATGTCATCAATAGAACAAAAATTTCAAATTTTACTAAAAATGTCATAAATCAAAACAAGTCAGGAGTAGATGTGGAGGCATTAGTAGCAATGTTATTAACACCGGATACTTCTACATCGACACATGTTCCAAATAATGATAAGAAAATTTCTTATTTTTTCTACTATTGTGGTTGTTGCTGTTGAGTGTAGAGTTGTAGTGGTCAATAATAGTTGTAGGATGAAGAAATAATAATAATGATAAGTAAAGTGAAAGACTACAAAAGCCCTGGAACAATGATAGTATGTTAGATGAAGAATAGCTCATAGTTAGATTATGTAGATTTCCTATTATTATTGAGAGAGACAAAGAAAAACAAGTGAGTGCTTATTATTGTTGTTGTATTACAAAAACAACATTTAGTGAGTGATTGACAACTCACTTGGTACCGTAGAAATTCCATATTTTTACGTTGTTTGATTTGTTGATTTTATATGTATGCTAGACTCTAAAAAATATAGGTTTGCATCGTGTCCCCTCCTTCCGGAGGATTCTGATATAGATAGTATAATACAATCCCTGAAAATTTTCTAAACTGCTATAGTTGCTATTTTAAAGTTGTGCTATTCTGATTATGTAGATATTTCCAAAATTACATAATTTCAGCTATCCAATAATGCAACATCTGCTGGCTTAAATGATAAGCTATTCTAATTAAGGAGATAATTATAGAATTACACAACTCCAGTTGTAAAGAAATGTAGGATGCTGCCAGCTAATTCCATTGATGTAACACCCTAGATTTTTAAAGTCATTAAATTATAATATCAGTCATGGGATTCTCGCTTGAGCGAGAGATTCTCGTCTGGACGAGGAAAGTTCACCTGGGAGGGTGAAATCCTGGGCTATACTGAAGGATTCTCGCTTGAGCGAGAGATGGCGCGCTTGAGCGAGAGTGGTCTCGCCTGAGCGAGAGTTGGCTCGCCTGGGCGAGAAAAGTGATATTTTGGACTTATCGAGGCTGTAAGACCCTTGCTTGAGCGAGAGGATCCTCGCTTGAGCGAGAGGATCCTCGCTTGAGCGAGAGGATCCTCGCTTGAGCGAGAGATGCTCGCTTGGGCGAGAGGGTCAGATCTGAGTTTTTAAAATGGGCGGAATTTTCTCGCTTGAGCGAGAACTCGACGATTTCACTTTAAAATAGAAACCCCAAACACATTTTAGGATTAGAACTTTGAAGAGAAGAGAGAGAGGAGAAACCAAAAATATGAGAAACCATGGATCTCTTCCGTTTGAGTTGTGGTTCGTTTTATTTAGTTTCTCTCTTGTAAACTCTTGGTTTAAAGTTAATATTCAAAGAATGAAAATGGTTTGTGGGTTGGTTTATGAAAACCCCAAAACTCCAAAAGGAAAATGTGGTCATAAGAGAAAATGTGTTAAATGTTATATGATGAAGAATATGTTGTGTGTGTTTTGTTTATAATGAAGATGTGTTATGGGTTGTTGATTTGTTATAAGAGGTGAATGTTATTATGATGAACATATATGAAAATGATTGTGTTATGAATATGTGTTCTAATGTTGATTACAAGGTGAATATGTATGTCTTGAATGATTGGAAACTCCTGATTAAGTAGTTTTAGAAACATTGAATATGTATGAAACTCTTGTGTGTTTGATGATGAAATATGAGTCGTTTAGGTTTTGTTTTGAATAAATGACTGACATTTGTTATTGGTGGGAATGAGGAGAGATCCTAAGGTTTGAGGAGATCGTGGAGGAAACTGGTAAATTTACTCAAAAAACGACCCAACACTCACCGAGGTAAAGATAAGTCTTTATTTGTGCATTTGGAATGGAAAATGTGTGTATTTTCTGGTTATGCAATGATTGAGTTGTGAATTACGCATTTAGTATAAATATATATGGGTGTGTTTATACTAAAGTAGGCGTAGATTTACGGGAAATAGAAAATGTGTGTATTTTCTGGTTATGCAATGATTGAGTTGTGAATTACGCATTTAGCATAAACATATATGGGTGTGTTTATACTAAAGTGGGCGTAGATTTACGGGAAATGAGAAATGGTGAAATCAAGGAAAGGAAAATATATTTTTAGCCGACCATGAATGATTAGCGACTCTGGTTTGAGTATATAAGCGAAACTCTGGCTTGAGTATATAAGCGAAACTCCGGCTCGAGTATATGTAGCACATTTTCTTTTAAAAAGAAATGATAATCTGCTTTTAGCTAACCCTAAGGGGTGTAGCGACTTTGGCTCAAATTATGCCGCAAAGAAAATGAATTTCAAAATGGTTTACTAACCCCTTTAAAATGTGGATTATCTTATAATGATGTTGATTGAACTAATGACTTACTCCTTTGTGTTTTTGTGTATTAGTCATTGATAATCTTATTGCAGGTAAACTAATGAATTGAGGAGATTCGGTTGAGAGCCTTAGGAGCTTTAGATCTGGATTCATGTAATTGCGTTTTTGTACTCTAATTTACTATTTGCGGATTCGATTAATTGTACAATGGTTATTGTTTATTTGGATACTTGTACCTGGGTGTACTGTTATTTTGGAGAACTTTACTTTTGGGGTCTTAATACCCGTGAGGAATGATTAATATGAATTATGTTTTTCTGTTAAATCGAACGTATGTGAATATGGTGACATGGAATAAGTATGTTGAAAATATGATAGTAAGTGTAGAAAAAATGCATGCAAAAGAATAAAATAAGGAAAAAATTTCAATGGTAGAATTTGGGTCCTTACAATTGACACCCCTTAAATTGATGTTGCTAATTAGGATATTATGATATTGACATGTCAATGATTTGGTGAAGATGTTTGCAATTTGAATTGATGTGGAGACATGAGTAGGCCATATATTGTGAGAAATATGCAGTTTAGCTCCAAATTTATACCTTTGGAAACTGTCACATTTCTAAAGAAAATGACTATTTTAGCATTTTTATTTTCAAAAAAACTTGATGTTCATTCACATAAGCTAACATTATTATAACTTCTCTTTTTGCAGCAAAATCATTTGGAAGACAACTTGCCACATACAGTATAGATGGGAGTGAATCAAGATTTCCTATTTTAGATTCTAATTATATTTTGTTAAACACTAGTAGAGTGATATGTGTAGTGTTGTTTGTTACTTTCAAGAACATAAATATGTATTTTGGTTCACCAACTTAAAGTAACAATTCCCCATGTTTCAAACAGTTAATGTTATTAATATCTATTAAAAACTTTTACTCATATTTCTTAATATTTATTATTCTATGAATATTATCAAAAAATAATGATTTTCATAAAATTAAAATTTTAAATGAACAAATTTATTAACAAAAAGTACCAAAATACACATGAGACAATGACAACGATTTTATAGTTGTTGTCAATATACACAATGGCAACGGTTTTTAAACTATTGCCTTTACACACAGTGGCAACGGTTTCACAACCGTTGCCTAAGAACACAATGACAACGATTTTTAGGAATCCTTTTAGACCACGGTTTTCAACCGTTGCCATTAACATTACAAAAAAACGTTGCCTATTCGAGTTTTACACAATGGTTCCAAAACCGTTGCCTAAGAACACAATGACAACGGTTTTTAGGAATCCTTTTAGACCACGGTTTTCAACCGTTGGCATTAACATTAAACAAAAGTATTGCCTATTCGAGTTTTACACAACGGTTTTAATTATGTGTTGCTAAAAGTCAAAAAACTGTGGCCTAAACTAAAGGCAACGCCTAAGACTACAACAGTTAGAAAACCGCTGCCTTTGGAAAAGACAACGGTTTTTTGCTTTTTGGCAACGGTTTTCAGCCGTTGCCATAGGTCAAAAATGTTGTAGTGCCTTTTATAGGCAAGTGATGTGGAAGAATAATCTTGGAGAGCAAGGCTTGAAGGCTTGGAGATCAAGCTTCACAATATTGGCAAGTAAGATTTGAAGGCTTGAGAAACAAACTTTGGCAAGCTTACAAAAGAAACATGAGAGTCATCACTCAACAATCTCCACCTTGGCTCGAATTTGGTAAGTTGCTCATCGTCAAATAAAGCCTCGAAGGGCGCTTAAGTGTTGTAGAGACCAACCAAGTCTAGACAGTGTTGGGACTTGGTATTTGGAAGTGGCTTGTAAGCATATCTACTAGATTCTCTAATGTGTGAATCTTCTCCACCATAATTTCACCAATAGTAACAATATCTCGAATAAAGTGACATTTCACATCAATGTGTTTGGTTTTGTCATGATAACGGTTATTCTTGGTCAAATCAATAGCACTTTCACTATCACAAAATACTACAAGAGCACCTTGTGCTAAACCAAATTCATTTACCAAATCTCGGAACCAAATAGCCTCCTTCACACCCTTTGTTGCTGAAATATATTATGCTTCAGTCGTAAACAATGCAACAATGGACTAAAGAGTAGCTTTCCAGCTGATAACACTATTACAGAGAGTAAAGATGTAGCCAGAAAGAGATCTCCTTCTATCAATATCACTACCATAATCCGAATGAACATAACCTACAACATCATCGATTGTAGCCTTGCTTCTGTCAAATACCAAACCAATGCTAGAAGTACCTTTTAGATACCAAAAAATTCATTTTACAGCACTCCAGTGATCTTGTAACATCCTGATTTTTGAGTCTTTAAAATTATAGTATCAGTCCTGGAAGTCTCGCTTGAGCGAGAAAGGATCACCTGGGAGGGTGAAATCCTGGACTATACTGGAGGATTCTCGCCCGAGCGAGAGTTGTCTCGCCTGGGCGAGAAATGACAATTTTGGGCTGATAACACAGTGTAATCGATTACATGGTCCTTGTAATCGATTACATGTTGATATCTGATCAGACATGTGTAATTTTTCATGATGTAATCGATTACACTATGCATGTAATCGATTACAATATGCATGTAATCGATTACACTATTCATGTAATCGATTACATAGTATAAAAATGTCAGATATGTGTAATTTTTCATGATGTAATCAATTACACTATGCATGTAATCGATTACATCATATAAAAATATCGCCACTGTGAGATTCTCGCCTGAGCGAGAATCCCTCGCTTGGGCGAGAGCGTCCGAGCTATAAAAGTGAAAAGGGGATCTAAAAACCCTAATCTTCACTTCTTTTATCCCCTTTCACTCCTAGCGGCGACTCCTCATGGATTCCGACCATTTCCTCCACTAAACCTCAAAAACACATCAAACCTCTTCCTATTGCTTCTTAATGGAACATTGGAGTGCTTTGGAGAGGAAAAAGCAACAATGGAGGTTGAAGGAGATGGAGGGAGATGGAGCTCTTTTGCGGAGCAACGGAGCTTACGCAACCTAAGGTGAGGGAGAAGACCATTGTGGTCTTAGAGTAATTCATTAGAGTCATCATTCTCCGATTTCCCTCAAGAATCGGAGCATATTAACGGATAGAAACTCTTTGGGTGTTTATGGCCCATGTGAGAAGATGGTTCTAACGTTAATGTGTTATATGATGAAGAATATGTTGTGTGTGGTTTATTTATGATAATGTTGTGTTATGGATGGTTGATTTGCTATAAACATATATGAGTGTGTTTGTATCAATGATTGTGTGATGAGTTGTTGATTTGTTAAATGTGGCGACGAGTATGTCTATGAAAATGATTAAGTTGTGAGTCGCTTAATTGCTATAAACATATGTGGGTTTATTTGTAATAATGATTTTGTGATGAACCGCTTGTTGGGATAAATGGACATAATTATATTATGTGATGATGATGTTGTGAGTGGTTCTGTTGTGGTAGGATATGAGATACATTATGTTTATGACATTGATGTGGTGTCTTGTGTTTTGAGGAAGTTGCAATGTTAGAATAATGCAGTGGAAATATGCCCTTCGTGGTATGGAGATTGACCTGCCCTTCGTGGTATGGAGTTTGACTTGCCCTTCGTGGTATGGAGATTGACCTGCCCCTCGTGATATGGAGTTTGACCTGCCCCTCGTGGTATGGAGTTTGACCTGCCCCTCGTGGTATGGAGTTTGACCTGCCCCTCGTGGTATGGAGTTTGACCTGCCCCTCGTGGTATGGAGTTTGACCTGCCCCTCGTGGTATGGAGTTTGACGTTGTACTGATGCGTTGAAATGTCTAAAAGAAATGTGGTGATTATACTGATTGAATAGGTGCACATTATGTGGTTTAAGGTATTGACTGGTATATAAATGGTATATGTTTACTATGATTGATTTTAGATGATTGTATAGGTTGTTATACTTTAATGATATTACTCCATGTAATTCCACGCTACGGTCACCGTAGTTGGTTCTTACTCCCTCTGTTTTTCCTTGTCTATGTGTATATATGAGTTCAGGATGTTGCTGTGGCGTCGTGGATGTTTGCTGATGGGAGTATAGACTGGAGTAGTCGTTTTTGTATTCCGAAATTATATTTGTATAATGTATGTAGTATGAGAAATATGTTGAAGTAACTATGTTGTATAAATGAACTTTTTCGAAAGATGCAATAAGATTAGCATGAATACCTTTATCAGTGTTGTAATTGAAACAAAGTATAATTGTATGAATTATGGATTAGAATAGAATGTGATGTAATGTTTTGATGAAAAAGTATTATTGATTATTTCCGCATTTTGAATTGGGAAACTTAACTAATATTTGCATTTAATAAAGTTTTCAAAATTTTCGAGTTATGAAAATCGGGTCGTTACAGATCTTTTCCAAGATTATGCATATACGGACTCACCATGCTAACAAGATATGCTAAACCAGGTCTAGTGCACACCATAACGTACATAAGACTACCTCTGTATGTAGGCAAATATATGAAGATAACTTGAAATGTGCAGCAAGTGGAGTAGAAACAGGTTTACAATCATTCATATTAAACCTTTCAAGCATTCTCCCAATATACTTCTATTGAGATAAGAATAGTTTACCATCTTGACAGTCCGTGTGAATCTCCATACCAAGTTTTCTTGGATGCACCTAATTCCTTCATCTCAAACTCATTACTGAGTTTAGTTTTCAATTTCCTGATCAAAGTCTTGTCACGTGAAGCAATTAACATATCATTAACATAAAGTAACAAGTATATGAAAGATTCATCTGGAAATTTTTGGAATAAATACAATTATCAAATTGACTCCTGTAATAACCTTGCTCAATCATGAAAGAATCAAACCTCTTGTACCACTATCTTGGAGTTTGTTTAAGGCCATAAAAAATATTTCTTCAATCAGCAGACAAGGTGCTCCTTATCAGGAATAATAAATCCCTCGAGTTGTTCCATGTAAATTTCTTGTTCTAGCTTTCCATGTAGAAAATATGTCTTTACATCAAGTTGCTCAAATTTCAAATAAAAAAAAGCAACAAAAGCAAGCAAAACACGAATAGAAGTATGACGACATTCTCGAGGTTGAGGATCCAAGATGTAAAACACGACTAATTGTTAAAGGCTTCAATCAAAAGGAAGGTATAGACCCATTTACATCTCAATGGTCGTTTGCCTTTGGGAAGCTCTGTCAAAGCCCGAGTACCATTCTTATGAAGACTTTCCATTTCTTCATTCATAGCTACTAGCTATTGTGAATAATCAGCACAAGAAACAACTTCTCTATAGCTGACAGGTTCAACACCATCATTTATCTCTTGTGCTACTCACAATGCATAAACAATTAAATTATAGCCATAAGTGTACCTAGTCGGCCTTTTAATTAGTCTTCTAGCTCTGTCCCAGGAAATACAATAATCATCTCCTTGCTAATGAATAGGAGAAGTGGTACTATGATTACAATCAACATAATGATCATCAATGATTGATTGATTTTGTAGAGGAAGATGGAACATCAACATTAGGACCTGCAGACTTTACTATCAACTCCACCTTCTCGCTAGTACCCTGTAGATTACCTATACTAATAGAAGAAGACACAATAGATTATTTTCTAGAAGATAATAATGTATCATCGTTAAAAGTCACATCTCTACTAAGAATTAACTTTTGTGACTTTGGATTAGAACAACATAAGCGATATCCCTGTTGGTGCAGCGGAAGCGATCGTTGCGCAACGTTGGTCACAAGCAATCAAATAAAGTGCATAGAATAAATAGAAGAGAATAAACAAAGAATTTGGTAATGAAGTTCGGCCAATTGTGCCTACGTCCCCGAGAGCGCTGAGCAGCTACCAATATATTATTAGAGAATAAGGATTACAAATCCTAGCACACCCATGGGCCCAAATGCCCATGGGGTGTTTCTATTTGGTGCTTATATCTGGTGCACATTATAACAAGGGACTTGAGTCCAATATATAACATTGGTTGTTGTACTCTATTCCAATACTAGATGATATGAGACTAATGTAATAACATATTTCAAGCATACACAACAATCTCCAACCTTAATTGAAATAGACGAATATCTCACTCCTTAGGAAATCTACACAAGATTCTCCACCTTAGCGAATATCTGACTCCACCTTGATCAATGTATAATTCTCTTTAACAAATCCTCTATATAAGAGTCTGCTCCTCTTTAGTATAAACCTTCTGAGTATCCTTGACGGTGTTACCAAAAGCCTAGCTCTATAAACTTGTAGTGCAGCTTCCCGTACCACCATAAAATGGAACAAGCTGCCTAGCCACCTATTGCTATGAAGTCTTTCGATATATGGAACATCTACACAAAAGTTCACCAACAACCGTTCTCTCTAATACTCAATCAAGCTAAACCTTGGTGCTTCCTCGGAAAGCCTCAACCGCTGCCACCATTGTCTAGTCCGACAATCATAGTTCAAAAGAACTATCATATACTCCACCATAATGAGTATATACATAACACATACTTTGCGTTAATGCTAACCAATGTCCGTGTCACACCCATGCATCCAATTCAATGTCCATGTCACACCCTTCATCTCTACCAATCCGTGTGTTACACTTGCATCAAAGTCAATGCCCATGTTACACCCTACATCAAAGTCAACCAACACCTCTATGCTTTTGTGGTTCTACTGTCAATTAATATCCTTCACTATGATGTCCCAGACACACCATTAGGATATTCCACTTCACATCTCAAATGGGGTCATTCTCTCAACATCTAGAGAGATATTGTGAGTTCCTATCTCAGGGTCAAACTCAACACCTGAGTCTCTATCTCCACCTTGATCCTAATCCATTATATGAACTTCTGGGGTTCTGGATCAACATTTATCGCCCCACCATAGTTTCACCATGTTTTCTTCTCCTTCAACTCATCTCATTTATCCTTGCATAGTACCTTTGATGCACCTTGTCTAACCAGCATGTCTTCACCCTCTTTTATCATTATCTAGCACATGGGTTAAGAGTCGTTTACCAATTGGCTCTAATACCAATTGTTGGTGCAGCGGAAGCGATCGTTGCACAACGTTGGTCACAAGCAATCAAATAAAATGCATAAAATAAATAGAAGAGAATAAACAAAGAATTTGGTAACGAGGTTCGGCCAATTGTGCATACATCCTCGGGAGCGCTGAGCAGCTACCAAGATATTATTAGAAAATAAGGATTACAAACCATAACACACCCATGGGCCCAAGTGTCCATGAGGTGTTTCTATTTGGTGCTTATATCTGATGCACATTATAACAAGAGACTTGAGTCAAATATATAACATTTGTTACTCTACTCTATTCCAATAACAGGTGATGTGAGATTAATATATAACATATTTCAAGCATACACAACAATCCCTTTTACTAAGATGTATAACCAAGAAATATGCACTCAACAACTCTTGGAGTTATGCAAGTTCAGAATAATGAAAGTAATAAACTAAACAACTTATTCAATAATCTTGCAAAAAAGTTGATCAAACTTAAAGCGAACATAAACTAAATACATAGCTCAAATATAACCAAACTTTATGGGTTAATGGTGAATCAGTGTGTATACATCAAACTCATGCTACATTCAATTTCAACAAATGTTTTGGCTACTTATGTTCACAAGGTGTAACTATGATATGGATAAAACACAACTCATGGGGAGGTAGAACCACACAAATGAGCATAAATTAACTCCTCTAATACTTACACCTTGACCTCATAACAAAAATGAGCTAAACTACCCTAGAAACTCAACAAAAGTACTATATTTCAATATTACAAAGAGTGTATCCAATGGGTTGAGTTGGAAGTCCTTAAATAGTGTCTGCATGCTAGTTCATGCACTCAACGCACTGCCTGTATGCTGGTCGCAATCTCCAGCTGGTTATGTATGATTTTTCAGTGCAATAGCTTGCGTTGGTCGCACCTCCTTGCGCTCAACGCACCACCCATTACGCTGAGCATAAATACATGCATTGAGCACAAATGAAACAATGACTAAATGTTGAATTTCGAGTTCCTAGGCGCAAAAGGTTGCGATGAGCGCATTTTGAAGGTAGCAATTTTCGTTCATCACAGAAACTTGCGATTAGCGCATCAAGTTTTTCATATTTCGCCGAGCCGACCATTCATATTGATGATAAATCATTTAGGAACAACATATCCAAAATTCAGCTCGATCCAGCGCTGAATGAATGCAATATCGAAATTTTAATCAGACAACTCATGACTGAATTCTTGCTTTTGTCCAAAACTTATCATTTTGCAATTATTTCTAAAGATTAAGCCTACAAAACACTTCAGAGGTGAGACTTGACCATTTAAAAAGTTTAATCATGTATTAGTTGTAAGGACCTAAATTCTACCCTTGAAATTTTTTCCTTTATTTTTATTTATTATAATCCTTTCATACATACATTCATCATCTTAATTAAATCTCTCATTAATCATTCCGTGAAACCACCCTTTTAACCTATTACATTATCATACGATTCATATTGCAGAAAAGCATAATTCATTCAATTAACCATTAGTAACTATCGCATACAACTGGTTATGGGTTCCTAAGAATCATAATGCCCATAACTACACATCTCCAGTGTTACCATAATTAGAATTACATTCATCCCAAAATATTATCTAGTCAACTACAATGCCAAAGTAAAGATAAAGAAATCCAAGTTAATAAACACATAAGATTCCTAAGTGAGTTTCCTCCTCAAATCCTTCATTTACCTACAATGGGATTATCATAAACAAGACACAAAAACAAGGGAGTAAGTCATTAGTTTAAGACTAACATTACATGATAATCCACATTTTAAATACGATTAAGCATTGAGATAAATTATAACCACAAGCACGTAAATGTAAACATTCATATCTTCTTTCTTTCATTTCCATATTATTCGTATTCATTCTATAGTATATATATCTCATAATATATATTCTATAGCATGCATATTACTTTCATTCCAAAAGTCCTCATTTCTCATCTTTCATATTCACCCTATAGTATATATATCCCATAATATATTCTATAGCATGCATATTACTTTCATTCTAAACATCCTCATTTCTCATCATTCATATTCACCCTATAGTATATATATCCCATAATATATATTCTATAGCATGCATATTACTTTCATTCTAACACACTCATTTCCCATTAACCGTGTTCACCCTTAATCGTATTCACCGAGTTCTTTCACAAAGATAATCCTCTACCACGTCGGGTAGGTCTAGTTAATTCTCCATACCACATCGGACAGGTCTAGTTCATTCCCCATACCACATCGGGCAGGTCTAGTTCATTCCCCATACCACATCGGGAAGGTCTAGTTCATTCCCCATACCACATCGGGTAGGTCTAGTTAATTATCCATACTGTAACATCCCAAAATCTACCCTTGAAAAAAATTTCATTTATTTTAATCCTTCCTTGCCTACAGTCGTCACTTTAGTTAAAAACTCTCAAGAATCATTCTTTGAAAATACACTTTACCCTATCATATTATCATACAGATTTATGTTGCGGAAAAACATAATTCATTCAACTAAAATTTACCACATGCAACCAGTCATGGGTTTTTCAGAGTTATAAGTCCATAACCATATTATCCTAATCAGATTACATTCATCTCAAAAAATTTATCAAATCAACTACAATGTCAGAATACAATCCAGACTTTCAAGTTAAAAACACAAAGCTTCCTAGTGAGCTCCCTCCTCAAAATCTTTCATTCACCTACAATGGGATTATCATAACAACACACAAAACAAAGGGAGTAAGTCATTAGTTCAAAACTAACATCACATGATAATCCACATTTCAATACGATTAAGCTTTAATATAATTTATAAACACAAATACACTATTGTAAGCATTCATATCTTCTGTCTTTCTTTTCCACTTCATTCATATTCGTCCTATAGCATATATATCCCGTAATATATATTCTATAGCACATGTATTACGTTCTTTCGAAATATCAGACTCCTCATTATTCATATCCACCCTATAGGACCTATATCCCAAAATATATTCCTATAGCATGTATATTACTTTCATTCGTAACATCATCCCTTTTATCACTCATATTCACTCTATAGAATATATATCCCATACTATATATCCTATAGCATGCATATGACTCTCTTGGTGACATACTCACTTCTCATCATTCATATTCACCCTATAGAATATATATTCTATACTATATATCCTATAGCATGCATATGACTCTCTTGGTGACATCCACATTACTCATAGTTCGTATTCACACTCAATCGTATTCATCGATTTCATTTTCCATACCACATCGGGCAGGTCGAGTTACCATCCATACCACATAGGGCAGGTCGAGTTACCATCCATGCCACATCGGGCAGGTCGAGTTACCATCCATACCACATAGGGCAGGTCGAGTTACCATCCATACCACATCGGGCAGGTCGAGTTACCATCCATACCATATAGGGCAGGTCGAGTTACCATCCATACCACATAGGGCAGGTCGAGTTACCATCCATACCACATAGGGCAGGTCGAGTTACCATTCATACCACATAGGGCAGGTCGAGTTACCATCCATACCACATCAGGCAGGTCGAGTTACCATCCATACCACATAGGGCAGGTCGAGTTACCATCCATACCACATAGGGCAGGTCGAGTTACCATCCATACCACATCGGGCAGGTCGAGTTACCATCCATACCACATAGGGCAGGTCGAGTTACCATCCATACCACATCGGGCAGGTCGAGTTACCATCCATACCACATAGGGCAGGTCGAGTTACCATCCATACCACATCGGGCAGGTCGAGTTACCATCCATACCACATAGGGCAGGTCGAGTTATTATCCATACCACTTAGGGCAGGTCGAGTTATTATCCATACCACATCGGGCAGGTCGAGTTCACGATAATACACTACCATTCCTAGTAGGACGCAATAACAGTTCACTACCACTCCGGGTAGGACACAATAAACCAATACCTCTTCGGGTAAGGTATCAACAATAAACCAATACCTCTTCGGGCAGAGTATCAACAATAAACCACTACCTCTTCGGGTAGGGTAACGACAATAAACCACTACCTCTTCGGGTAGGGTAACAACAATAAACTACCAACACGTTACCTCTTTCACATACTTCATTCACACCAGTGAGTATGATTTAGAAACACTTATCCCTTACCTCGGTGAGTGTTGGGTTTGGTTCTTGGCAACTTCTCGAGTTCCACCGACACCGCCTCCAACCTTAGGATCTTTCCTCATCCCACCATATAACACAATGTTAGTCATTTATTCCAAATATCACATAAACAACTTATATTGCATCATTTAATTATACAAAATATTCATCATCAATATTCAACCATCTAAAACATGCATAACATCTCATATTTCAATATTTGTGGTTAAACTCATCTTCTACCTTTAGCATTTTACTCATTCTCTCCTTTTACCCCATTTTTACTTTAGGGTTTTGGGGTTTTCATGACTCAACCCACAACCCTTTCCATTCTTGAAATATTAACTCTTACAAGGTAAAAATGACATAAAACGAACCATAACTCCAAAGGATGAGTTTCCATGGTTTCTCACATTTGGAGAAGAGATCCAACATACCCAAAATGAGTTTAAGAGAGAAGAAGAGAGTTAGAATCAAGAGTTTTACCTCTTCTCAAGCTCTTGGGTGAGTATCAAAACTCCTTGCCCTTGGAAAAGCTCTCTTCTCTCACCTCCCTTCAAAGTTTTTAACCCTAAAATGTGTTTGGGTTTCTGTTTTAAAGAGGTGTCGTCGGGTTGTAATCGATTACCAACATGGTGTAATCGATTACAACGTGAAAAATGCGCATATCTGATGCTTTTAATTCGATGTAATCGATTACCACGAGTGTGTAATCGATTACACTGTGTCAGATGCACATATCAGATGCTTTTAATACGATGTAATCGATTACCAAGAGTGTGTAATCGATTACATTGTGTCAGATGCACATGTCTGATTAGTTTATCAGCATGTAATCGATTACCAGGAGTGTGTAATCGATTACACTATGTCAACAGCCCAAAATTTGCCATTTCTCGCTCAAGCGAGGCTTCCAGGACTGTTACTATAATCTTGAAGACTCAAATTTAGGGTGTTACACATACCATCGGGCAGGTCTAGTTCATTCCCCATACCACATCGGACAGGTCTAGTTCATTCCCCATACCACATCGGGTAGGTCTAGTTAATCATCCATACCACATCAGGCAGGTCTAGTTCATTCCCCATACCTCATCGGGCAGGTCTAGTTCATTCCCCATACCACATCGGGCAGGTCTATACCACAATAATCCACTACCACTCTGGGTAGGACAACAACATTAATCCACTACCACTCCGGGTAGGATAACAATAATAATCCACTACCACTACGGGTAGGATAACAACAATAAACCACCACCACTTCGGGTAGGGTAACAACGGTATTCTTACAAACGTATTACCTCTTTCACATACATGATTCACAAAGCTAATAGTAGTTAGAAACACTTCTCTCTTGCCTTGATGAGCGTTGGAGTCGGTTTCGAGTAACTTTACGAATTTCCTCCGCGATTTCCTCCAACCTTAGGATCTTTCCTCATTCCCACCAATAACAATGTCGGTCATTTATTCAAAATAACACATAAACGACTCGTATTTCATCGTCAATCATACAAGATATTCACATTTTGGGGGTTTTGGGGTTTTCATGAATAAACCCACAAAACCTTTCCATTCATCAAATACCAACTCTAAACCAAGAGTTTATAAGAGAAAAACAACATAAAACGACCCATAACTCTAAAGGAAGAGTTTCCATGGTTTCTCATACTTTGAGAAGAGATCCATATACCCAAAAACAAGTTTGAAAGGGAGAAAGAGAGTTAGAGTCAAGAGATTTACATCTTCTCAAGCTTCTAGATGATTTCCACGAGTTCTTGCTCTCAAAATCACATTCTCTTATCTTCTCTCTCAATTTCTAACCCTAAAATGTGTTTGGGGTTTCTATTTTAAAGTAGAATCGTCGGATTCTCGCTTAAGCGAGCCCATTCTCGCTCAGGCGAGAAAATCCCGCATTTTTAAAATTTCAGATCTGACGCTCTCGCTCAAGCGAGGCAATTATCGCTTAGGCGAGACATCTCTCGCTCAAGCGAGGATCCTCTCGCTCAGGCAAGAATCTCACTGCTTCGACAGGTCTTGAATGTCACTTTACTCTCCCAGGCGAGACAACTCTTGCTCAGGCGAGACCACTCTCGCTCAAGCGAGAATCCTTCAGTATAGCCCAGGATTTCACCCTCCCAGGTGAGCCTCTCCCGCTCAAGCGACAATTCTCTCGCTCAAGCGAGACTCCCAGGACTGATACTATAATTTAAAGACTTTAAAATCTAGGGTGTTACATTAGTACAATTTCATTCATTTGAGTTAATTAAGTAGTTAAAGTACTATATAATGAGTGTATAAAATATGATCAATTCGACAATTCACATTTTTTTAATATTTCCTC
Organism: Lupinus albus; assembly: GCA_009771035.1. NCBI lineage: Eukaryota > Viridiplantae > Streptophyta > Magnoliopsida > Fabales > Fabaceae > Lupinus > Lupinus albus. The sequence goes on from CM020011.1 coordinate 8,014,210, forward strand.
GTCACATCAATACTCATAGAAATCAAAGAGTAAGAAAATATTGTGAATTTCTTTCATTGAATTAATAGAATTGAATTGATTGAATTATAAATAAATTAATCAACCTATCATATAGAAAATATATGAGACTTACCTCTACCCAAATTCTAATTAATTAATCTATTTTACACTTGTTTAATCATGAAAGAAATTAAGTTTACAGTGAGTACTTGTTATGCAAGGTAATTGAGTTTAAACTAATTACTAATTCAATACAATATTAACTCAAAATACTAAAATATATTTCAAAAAAAATACATGAATGTTTTTTTACATATATGTCAAGTAACAATTAACAATTACCATATTAATATTTATTCTCTTCTTCAATAGGAAAACATAAAATAAATATATAAATAACCTAGTGGAGATTCATATAAAATATTCGGTTGGATTGATTCAACTTCGAACTAAAATCACCATACTTTTTATTAGTCTGTTTTTTAAATATGAGGTTTATAGTGCTTATATGCAAAAGCTTCCCTTATGATTATTATTCTTATGCTATATGTAAGTTCTATTACAACTTTTACGAGATACAAAAGATATCATTTTAATTATTATTTTAAGAAAATAACAAGGTTTTTTTTCCCTTTTCTTAGCATGTACATATTTTTATAGAAAATTAAAGTCTTTTGTTAGTATTTAGTCGACAAGTCATCTCAAACTGCTTTATTATGGCACATATATGAAGTCTTCACATATGGAATGAAAAAGTTTCTCTGATTATGGACAAATGCTATCTTCCTGCAATTGTTTTTGTGAGAGTGGCTCTACTCAAGTATAATATTCACTTCTCAATAAAAAGCAATGAGTCCTATCCAAAAAGTGTCAGGTTTGGGGTCAAAGAATAAAAGACAAGAAGGAAAATAATATCCATTTTTAAATGTGATTTCTATGATTGGGCGAGATACCAATATAACTATATAATATTTTATTTTTATCAATTCTTACAAATGTATGAAAAATTGTAATCATTTTTACTAAGCATTTCCAAAGTAGCTAGGTTGTACACGTGTGTATTATGAACAATGATCATCTCTATTAATGGAGAAATAATTTAATTTTCCTTATATTTTAATGGCAAAAATGTTATTTTATTACTGAAGATAATTCGTACTCGTATACTGTGAAAAAAGTCACGGTTCAAATTACCTCTTTAAGCTAAGGCATTAGTTTAGCTGAATATTAATCCCTTATACTTTTCATAAGTTTATTTTGGATATAGAAAAATTATAAATAAAATGGAACCTAACATTGTTTGACAATAAGAAAAGATAAACAACAACAATCAAACCTTAAATACATTAGATGAGGTTAATTATATGCATAATGTTCTATCGTAAACCAATATTCATTCACAACCCAATTTTTCCTAATTATTCCAAATATAAGAAAAAGAGAAAATAAGAAATGAAATTAAAGAAAAGGTACAAATAATATCTATGCAGGGATTGCTTGGGAGTGAACATAAATTGCTAAATATGTTTAGTTACACTTTTTCTAAAAATAGAGATTTCTTGATGGAGGACAAAATTTCCAAACATGAGCAACATTACTTTTTCCAAAAATTGATCATGTGTTGAATCCTGCTGCTACTACTGAGACAAATGATACAAATTGTTAGAAAGATTGACACATACAAGACAGCATGAAAGAAGAGGGGGGAAGGGTGGGGGCTTTTCTGACTGAGATTTTCTTCCCTTAACAAAATGAAACAAAAACCAATAAGCTAAGAGAAAGAAGAATATTATGACTCTTACAAAAAGGAAAGGAATAGTCAGAATATTAGATAGTGTGTAATGGTATTATGATTACTACTACTGACCTAGTTTAACCCTTCTTCACTTTCTTTAAATAGATTTGTTGTCTCACGTGGAAAAAACCTACTCCACATCATAGTAGTTCATTCTTTGAAAATCCAATGGTATGAATTGATGATATAAACCATTGAATTTTTCAATAATGAATGATTAAGATGTGAAATATATTTTTTCACTTACTCTTGGAGTAAATGGATCCTCTCCCTAATAATAATAATTTAAAATTTTTAATTGATATGATATATTTTTATTAGTACAAGATAACTGAGAATCTAGGACAAAATATGTATATTTTCACTTTCTTTATCTAAAAAGGTTTCACGCTTTGTTGCTGTGCAGAGAAAGGCCCATGCATCAGTTTGGATGGGATTGGACGTATGTAAAATCTCTGACAAACTGTTTATATCTTTCTAATTTTTTATCATCATTTTATAAAACCACTGTTTCTATCTTTCTCATCTTATTTCATACAGTAACTCATGCATAATAATATCAAGATATAATAAAGAAATTAAGGTTTCAGAGTAAATTATTATTTGAATTCTTCAAATTGTATGTACCACCTATATTAGTCATTAATGTTACTTCCTCCTTATCTCTTCCTAGGTTTTTATAACAATTTTTTATTTTATTTTGCCTGTTATACTATTTTCGAATTATTTTACTATTTAGTCCATAATTATTTTTTATTTCTACAATGATAAGAATAATAATATAATTGTTAAATTATTTAATATTATCTTGAACTTTGAGAATGATAATTGAGTATGAATATTGTTTTTATGGAAAAACAATACTTATATTATAAGTGATATGTTAATTCATGAAATTGTAATCCATCAAATAGACGGATTGTTGTGTTAAATTTAATCAATCTTTATTGAAACTTGATGTTAGCTATTCAACTTTGAAAGTCTAATTAATATGAAAATTCCTTAGAGTCCAATTTAATATGATTGATGTTAAGGTTTCATCTAAAAACCAATTGATAATGAGAGGAGTAGTCCAACAGATATTTAAACCATTCCCGAGACAATGAGGTAGACGATGTGAGACTTACTTCCCAACATGCCCCCTCCACATAAATCTGTCGGACCAGGCGAAGGGTTATCTTTGACCCAAAACTAAAGGACATCTTTTGACCCATGACAATCGGAGGAGTTGAGTTCTAGCTCTAATACCATGTTAAGGTTCAAGGTGATACCTTCTTAACATTGGTGGAAGCACTAAAGAGAGAGGAAAATGTTTATTCACATTTTTATTTTCTCATTCAGCAAAAGATGTTTTTAAATACAAAATTAACAAACTCAAAGAAATACAATCAGTCTTCTGAATAGATGCCTTTCGCTTGGGCGACAAGCTCTCGCTCAGGCGAGAAATCCACAGAAAGTTTGGTCTTCGATCTTGGAATTATTGCTTAAGCACTAGCTTTTTGCTCATGCGATAGGCTCTCACTCAGGCGAAAAACCCACAAAAAGTTTGGTCTTCGACCTTGGGTTTCTCACTTGAGCGCTAGCCTCTGGCTCAGGCGATAGGCTACACGTATGCAACATATATAATGAACAATTGGTGATCATAATAAAATAGTTCACATGAGTAAATATAGATTAAAAAGAAATGATGTAACGACCCAAATTCTACCCTTGAAGATTTTTCATTTATTTTAATCCTTTCTTACATACAGTCGTCACCTTTATTAAAAACTCTCAAGTATCTCTCTTTGAAAATACTCTCTACCCTATTATATTATCATACAAATTTATGTTGCGGAAAAACATAATTCATTCAGATAGCCTTTATCACATACGTCCAATTATGGGTTTTCCAGAGTTATAACGTCCATAACTACATGTCACCATATTATCCTAATCAGATTACATTTATCCCAAAATACTATCAAATCAACTACAATATCAAATAGCAATAAAGACAATCGAGTAAATAAACACAAAAGCTTCCTAATTGAGCTTCATCCTCAAAATCCTTCATTTACCTACAATGGGATTATCATAAACAACACACAAAACAAAAGGGAGTAAGTCATTAGTTCAAAACTAACATCACACGATAATCCACATTTCAAATACAATTAAGCATTGATATAAATCATAACCACAAATAAATAAATGTAAACGTTCATATATTCTTTCTTTCATTTCCACGTTATTCATATTCGTCCTATAGTATATATATATCCCATAATATATATTCTATAGCACGCCTACTACGTTCCTTCGAAACCTCATACTTCTCATCATTCATATCCACCCTATAGAATATATATCCCATACAATATACTCTATAGAATGCATACGACTTTCATTGTGACATTCTCAGTTCTCATCCTTCATATTCACCTTATAGAATATATATCCTATACTATATATCCTATAACATGCATATGACTTTCATTGTTCACATCTTCCACTTTATCATCCATATTCACCCTATAAAATATATATCTCATACTATATATCCTATAGCATGCATATTCGTTTATCTCAAATCTTTTTGTCTCATTGCTTATTCTCGCCAGCAGGCTTACTCTTTACCACCTCCGGTTCTACCACATCGGATATGTAATTTCTCAATGATCCACTACCACTTCGGGTAGGCAATTTCCCTTAATGATCCACTACCACTTCGGGTAGGCAATTTCCCTTAATGATCCACTACCACTTCGGGTAAGTCATATACAATACCACATAGGGCAATTCATACACAATACCACATAGGGCAAGTCATACACAATACCACATAGGGCAAGTCATACACAATACCACATAGGGCAAGTCATACGCAATACCACATAGGGCAAGTCATACACAATACCACATAGGGCAAGTCATACGCAATACCACATAGGGCAAGTCATACACAATACCACATAGGGCAAGTCATACGCAATACCACATAGGGCAAGTCATACGCAATACCACATAGGGCAAGTCATACACAATACCACATAGGGCAAGTCATACACAATACCACATAGGGCAAGTCATACGCAATACCACATAGGGCAAGTCATACACAATACTTCACTACCATTCCCGGTAGGATAACAATAACAGTCCACTACCACTCCGGGTAGGACACCATAACAGTCCGCTACCACTCCGGGTAGGACACAATAAACAGTTCACTACCACTCCGGGTAGGACACGATAAATAGTTCACTACCACTCCGGGTAGGACACAATGATAAACCACTACCTCCTCGGGTAGGGTAACAACCATAAACTTACCAACACGTTACCTCTTTCACATACCTCATTCACATAAGTGAGTATGAATTAGAGCCACTTATCCCTTACCTTGGTGAGCGTTGGGGATCGGTTCCGAGTAACTTTAAAAGTCTCCTCCGCGATTTCCTCCAATCTTAGGATCTTTCCTCATTTCCACCAATAACAACAATGTTAGTCATTTATTCCAAATATCACATAAACAACTTACTTTGCATCATTTAATCATACAAAATATTCATCATCAATATTCAACCATCTAAAACATGTATAACATCTCATATTTCAATATTTCCAAAACTACTTCAATACAAGTTTCTAAATATCAAAGCATACATGTTCATCTCATATAACAACATCAAAGCACTACTCATTATCCACATCTAACATTTCATCTCTTTCTCTTTATACTCGTATTCTTATTTTGGGGGGTTTTTGGGGGGTTTTTCATGAATAACCCATAAAACTTTCCATTCATCAAATAACAACTCTAAACCAAGAGTTTACAAGATAAAAAACAACATAAAACGAACCATAACTCTAAAGGATGAGTTTCCATGGTATCTCATGTTTTGAAAATAAATCCAATATACCCAAAACAAGTTAGAGAGGAAGAAGAAGAGTTAGTAACAAGAGGTTTACCTCTTCTCAAGCTCCAAGATGAGTCCTAAGGCTCCTTGCTCTTGAAAAGCTCTCATTTCTCTCTTATCTTCGAAGTTCTAACTCAAAAATGTGTTTGGGTTTCTGTTTTAAAGAGGTGTTGTCGGGTTGTAATCGATTACCAACATTGTGTAATCGATTACAACGTGAAAAATGCGCATATCTGATGCTTTTAATACGATGTAATCGATTACCATGAGTGTGTAATCGATTACCAGGAGTGTGTAATCGATTACCAGGACTGTGTAATCGATTACACTGTGTCAGATGCACATATCTGATGCTTTTAATACGATGTAATCGATTACCAGCAATGTGTAATCGATTACCAGCAATGTGTAATCGATTACCAGAAATGTGTAATCGATTACCAGAAATGTGTAATCGATTACCAGAAATGTGTAATCGATTACACTGTGTCAGATGCACATATCTGATGCTTTTAATACGATGTAATCGATTACCAGCAGTGTGTAATCGATTACCATCAGTGTGTAATCGATTACCAGCAGAGTGTAATCGATTACCATCAGAGTGTAATCGATTACACTGTGTCAACAGCCCAAAATTGCCATTTCTCGCCCAAGCGAGAATCCTCCAGTATAGTCCAGGATTTCACCCTCCCAGCTGATCCTTTTTCGCTCAGGTGAGAATCTCTCGATCAAGCGAGGCTTCCAGAACTAATACTATATTTTTAAAGATTAAAATTTGGGATGTTACAAATGAGAAATAGGATTGAATACTTCTATAAACTCATACGAGTAAGGTCTAATATTCAAGAGAGGAGTATTTAAAAAGAAAAAACAACAAATTATTTATTTATTTATAATGTGATAATAATTTTATTTTTAAAATAAAAACAAAAAAATTCTCTCGAATACTGAAGCAAAATCTTGTTCTCTAATCACACACATAAATTACGCGAATAACTTAACCAACTATAAATTAAGCATAAAAATAACACTAACTTATCTTTTGATTGACTAAGATGGATTTAATTAATGAAGCATAATAAAATAACAATGATGGTGTATTTGGATAAGGTTATAATGATTGTGATTCGTCAAGAAGCCTTGAGGGATTGCTTAGGCCAGTTCAATGAGGGTCCAACTTATAACTCGTATGAGAACAATAGGTCTATATACAAACTAAGTAATCTCTAACACCCTTGCACATTTCATAATAAGTAAATAGAATTACTGAAAAGAATTGGGCTCATCAAGCATCTTAAATAGAGGTACTATACAAACTACTATGTGTTGTTGTTAGGATAACATGTACTCTCATATGGTTTCCCCGAAATATCCACAAGTAATGAAAAGATTTCTATTACCTTGGATCCACCTCACTTCAACTTTTCTTAAATTCATTATATTACCTTATGTTGGACCCGACCGCAAGTAGGTAGCCTCCAACCATTAGGGATTTCTATTATTATCGGGATATGGGAAGAGTGGGGAGCCACAAGTGAGACACCAGGTCTTGAACCAAAGCCTTAAGGCAATAGTTATGAGTCTTTTCTACTTATAAACTCTTTCAATCCTCCATTCATATCCAATGTGAGACTTCACACTTGAATAAACCCAAGAATCTTGCCCTCAATAGTGGGTACCACACACTTACCGATTTGCCCTCCCCCCCCTTAAGTTCATCATGTCCTAGTCGAACTATCAGCTTTGATACCACTTGTTGTAATGGAATTCCCATAGAGAAAAGATAATAGAGAAAAATGCCATCAAGAAATTAATGTGGTTCAGCAATTTGCCTACGTCCACGACTGAAAAGCAACGAGAATAATTCCACTATGATAAAAGATAATTACAAGTCCACTCAACGTTTCACTCACTTCCCAAAACCCAAGTATACCAAATATCACTCTCATTCAAGTATCTCTCAAACACTCAAATATTCCTCTTAATATTAGGAGAAGAGAATAAGAAGAGAGAGCATGCACTAAGCTTAAAGTGTTGTTGTGTTTTACAATGGCTTGGAGCATTCCTATTTATAACAAAAGTTCTTGAAGATTATGTGGCCAAAATAAAAAATATGCATGTTTGATTCATCACAACCACTTCTTTTGCTTGGCCACAAGAAAGCAACATCATTCTCTCTTTATTTTAGCCAATATTTAACCATATTTTTTGCTTGGCTACAAGAAGACCACATCATTCTCTTTTCATTTTAGCCAACATTTAATAAATCTTCACTTGGCTAAAAGACTATCATAGTTACTCTCTTGCTACTCTTCTTTATGCCCACTAGAGATTTTGAACTCCAATCAAGTCCAGACGAACTTGGTTGTTAGATCCGACCTCATCATTATGTTTGTCAGGTTTTCTGTAGCGTGTATCTTCTCAACTTTAACAATTCCTCTCTCCATGATATCTTTGATAAAGTGCATTTGAAAATCAATATGCTTATTTCTTTCATGATATATTGGAGTCTTTACCAGATGTATAACACTTTGACTATCGCAATAGATGGTTGTTTCTTCTAGATGAATACTCAACTCTTCAATTAGACCTTTCTCCCAAATGGCTTCCTTTACAAATTTTGTTATTTTGATTTACTATGTATGCTAGACAAATAAACAATTGACTATAACATTGCTTTCCAACTAATAGTACAATCGCACACTATAAAGACATATCCAATATGTGATCTTCGCTTATCTAGATCTCCGACATAATCTGAGTCAACGTATTTGGTGATCTTGTCTCAACATCTTTGACTTTTCCAATAGGCCTGTATTTGTGATACCCTTCAAGTAGCGCATAATCCACTTCACAACTTTCGAGTGAGATTTACTAGGACTTGTCGTATACATGCTTACCATACTTACTGTGTAATATCTGGTCTAGTGCACATCATGGCATATGTGAGACTGCCAACTGCAGTAGCATAAGGTACACTTGATATATCCTCCTTTTCGTTCGTAGTTTGTGGACAGAAGATGGTTGGAAGATTGAAATGGGTCATTAATTGAGTAGTGATTGATTTAGCATTTTGCATGCCAAAGTGTTCTAGCACTTTCTCAAGGTGCTCTTTTTATGACTGAAAGAGCATCCCTTCTTTTCTATCCTTGTGACTCTTCATTCCCAGAATTTTCCTTCTAGCACCTAAGTCCTTCATTTCAAACTCTGAGCTCAATTGAGCTTTCAAGTTTTTTATTTCTAGCATGTTCTGACATGCGATCAACATGTCATCAACATACAAAAATAAATAGATGAATGATTTGCAAGCTTCTTGTGGTAGACATAACTATCATGTTCATTTCTAAAACAGCCATTATCAAGCATGAAGATGTTAAACCACCGGTACTACTATCTGGAAGATTGTTTTAAGCCATATAAAGATTTCTTCAGTAAGCAAGCATGATCTTCCTTCCATTGAGCTTCAAATCCTTCATGATGTTTCATATAAATTTGTTCCTTTAGCTCATCGTGCTAGAATGTTGTTTTGACATCTAGCTACTCAAGCTCTATATCTAATTGAGCTACAATGGCAAGTAGAGTGCGAATAGAGCTATGTTTTATCGCATGAGAGAAAAATTCATTGTAATTAACACTTCATCTTTGTGTAAAACCTTTGGGTACTATTAGCGCTTTGAATCTTGCATCTTCAACTCCAGGGATTCCTTCCTTTTTCTTGAAGACCTATTTGCATCCAACAATATTTTGAGCCTTCGTTCTTTTCACAACAACCCAATTATGATTCTTATGAAGAGATTCAATTTCCTGGTCATGGTAGAATCCATTTGGAAACTTGGTTGTTGTTGATAACTTCTTCATATGATTGCAGTTCACAATTGTTGATATCATCGACAATATTTAGAGTATACCCAACCTTAAGGCAATGTTCCCATGAGTCTTTTTCCACTTATAAATTCTTTCGATTATTTCCTCATATTCAATGTGAGACTTCACTTGAATACACCCAACACCTCCTATCTTATTTAAAGATGTACACTATGATCTTAGGGGAAAACTACAATTTAATTCATAGAGAGAGTACAACTGGTAAGAATTATGCTCGAAGAATTGGCTCTTCCCAGATAATAAGGTGAAAATAGGCAGAAGACAAAAAAAAAACAATCCAACTAATAGAAACTAGATTAAATTACACTGATATTCCTTAAATTTTAGTGAAATTATACAAATTACTTCATTTTTTGCACCTATAGAAATCACCCTAATTGATATACATACATTAAATTTGGAACACCACAATTTTCCTTCCTCAAAATAAGCTAGTAACTTAGAAATATTGCCTAATTTATGTGAGATTATCAATTGAGCGAGAGGCTCTCGCCCAAGCGAGGGTTCTGAGATTTCTATTCAAAATTTTCACTATGATTCTCGCCCAAGCGAGGGATGGCCGCTCAAGCGACATGAGTTCGAGCTTCCTGTGTGTCTCTCACCCGAGCGAGAGGCTCTCGCTCGAGCCACCGTGTGTCTCTCACCCGAGCGAGAGGCTCTCGCTCGAGCCACCGTGTGTCTCTCACCCGAGCGAGAGGTTCTCGCTCGAGCCATACCATCAGGATCGCAACGTGAATTTTTAGTGAGTCTTTCGCCCAAGCGACCCCAATCTCGTCCAAGCAAGACCCCCGCGAATTTGTAACCTAAATAGAAACTACAAGGGAGTGTGTGGGGGAAAACAAAAGGAAAAAGAAGAGAAAACGGTCCCCCCATTCTTAGAACTTGTAGAAGAGAAAGAGAAGCTTGAGAAGAGGTAAATCTCGAGTCTTAACAAATTATTCTTGTTGTTCATCATATTCTTGCATATATGGTTCTCTTCTCAAATGTGCAAAACCTCATAACTTATCCTTTTGGGTTGTGGTTCATTTTCCATCTAGTGTCCCTTTTGAACTCTTGGTTTAGAGATTTGTTTTCGAAATTGATGTTGAAGTAGTGTTGATTGCAAAACTATTGATTAATATAGAATGATTATGAATATGAGTAAAAGGTGGGTTAGAAATTGGATTTGTAGAGTTGTTATGGTTTCCATGAAATGGAAAACAAATGTTAGTTTTGATGATCTAGACTACAAGTAGATTGTGACATTGAAATAGTAATTTTAGACTTGTTCCTTTGATGAATAACAAATACTTGTATGAGATTGATTATTAGTTTGGTACGATGTGAAGAATAATTGGTTGTTATTGTTTTAACATATGAATGAGAAAAGATCTTAAGGTTGGAGGAAACGAATGAGGACCTAGCAAAGTTGCTGGATGATAGAGCTAACATATACCCAGGTGATGGAGAAGCATTAGACCTAGTTGTAATAGAACATAACATTGGAGACTCCAACGATACTCACTAGTTGGAGAGTCTTCTTAGACTAAAATTATTAAAGAGGAGTCATTTATCTTAATTGTTATGGATTCCCTCGTTTAATCATTTTAGTCCTTATATGCGTGTCTTCACTTAAAAGATTGTAGGTATAAGGATGAGGTATTTTCCTTTATATGACACGGTATATGATTGATAATGGCTATATATGTATTGTGGATTGTCATAGTTGATTCTGGTTATTCTTATATGTTGAATGAAAGATTATTGGGTTGTTGTTGAGAACCTTTGTTGTATTGCTTTCAGGTGTTGCATTATCTTCGGGTATTGAAATTTCCCTCGGGTATTATATTGCCTTCGGGTATTATATCGCTTTTGGGTGTTGTACTGCCTTCGGGCATTGTATCGCCTTCGGGTATTGAAATTGCCTTCGGGTATTGTATCGCCTTCGGGTGTTGTATTGCCATCGGGTATTGTATTGCCTTCGAGTGTCGAAATTGCCTTCGAGTATTGAAATTGCCTTTAGGTTTTTATCGCCTTCAGGTGTTGTATTGCCTTCGGGTATTGTATCGCCTTCGGGTGTTGAAATTGCTTTCGGGTATTGAAATTGCCTTCGGGTATTGTATCGCCTTCGGGTATTGTATTGCCTTCGGGTATTGTATCGCCTTTGGGTGTTGAAATTGCCTTCGGGTATTGAAATTGCCTTCATGTATTATATTGCCTTTGAGTATTGCATTATCCCCGGACATGGTAAATCCAGGATGACAATTGGTTGAGGGTATTATATGAACGTAGCAGGAAAGTTGTTTAATAATGGTGTATACGTTTAGAGTACAAGATATTTTGGACTGATTATTACTGTGTTTCGAATGTTCTGAAAACTAAGGTAGTAAGTATTACATTGTATAATTGTTTATTATAGTTACCTATGTTGCCCTAATGCTTATGATTCTGTATAAATCCACACTATTGATCATTGCATGATTTAATGTCTTACTCCTTCTATGTTTTCTGTTTGTCTTGCCTATGATAATCAACTTGTAGGTGAAGCGGATGAGTAACAGTTTGGAGGGTGTTAAAGTAGTATAGATGCTTGTGATTCATGAATGAAGTTTTAGTGTTATGACTTGTACTTGAAGAAGTACCATTATGTGTTAATGCGATTGTATTTTGGAGACTTATATCTTTATGGTACTTTAGCATGTGTTATTTGAATTTTAAGGAAAGTCATTTTCAACATTAACTTTTTGAGATATGAATTTAATATTCTGAAGTGTTAGACATATTGAGTACTTTGTATGGTTACTCTTAAATGGTTGAAAAACCTTTCTTGCCTTGAGTTAAGTAATTTGGAATTATATTTTGGAAAAGTTAAGAATTTTTACTATAATCGAAATTGGGTCGTTACAACATTGACTAACTATGTATGAAAGATGAGTGCAATCTTTTAAATAAAAAATGAGATGAATATAATTAAGTTAAACTCCAAAGAGTATTAGTGTCATTTGGTCTAAATTAACTAATTATACATTAGGTATGATAGATTGATGATTTGCAAATTTGCATATAAAATTTGATTATAAAACCCGTGTATTTAAAAACAGTTTCTTAGAATTATTAATGTGTTTTCGTAGGAAACCCAAAAATTCATTTACAAATTTAAATCAATTTTAGTATGAAAGTTATCAGCTATAAAGGATGGGAAATGGATAATGAGTTTGGGTGTTGGGAAAGAGATTTTTTAGTATTAAAATTATATTATTGTTTTGGTTGCCATGTTAGTGAATTGGGAAAGGAATTTTTTGGTTAGGGAGATTGAAGGTAAAGGATAAAAAGATGATTGAATCTTTGTTTATCTGATGAAAGCTTTGTTTTGGGTTATCATGGATGAACATGATGAAGGGTGAAGATCTATAGGATGATGGAGAGGAAGAAGATGAATAAAACGAGGATAATATGATACCATAGGAATAAATTAATGAATATGTGGGATGATTGATTATGACATCAAAAAATCTGTCACAGAAGGATTAATGTGGGAACATAAGCAAAGTTAATAAACCTAATTGAAAAAAGTCAAAGGACCAAATAAAAAAATTAAATCGAGGATAAAAATAAAATTTTCCCAATTATATTTAGAAATGTGGCTTTTGTTTTTTCATTATTTTCTCTAAATATTAAGTCGTAGAGAATGGGAGAGAAGATGTTGAAGAGAAATATCATATTTCTTTCATTTGGTTAGGGAAAGTTTAAGATGAGAGAATAGAAAGTGTCATGGGGCCTACCAAATTTCTCTATCCTATGATGTGAAGAGAAAGTGAGAGAAGAAGACAAAAGGAGAAACAACATTTGTTTCTTTTTTTATATAACCAAATAACATAAAAATTCATTTTATTTTTTATATATTTTTACTCCTTTTCTCATTTATTTATCTATTCTTGTTTTCTCTCTAACCAAATGGAGTGTAATAGTGTATAAGTCTTCTTATCAATTCACCTAAAGTAAAATTTTATTATATCATTTTCTCAACATTAACTTAATATTATGTGGCATCATGTATTTTATAATTATTTTATAACTTTTTTAAACATGGAATATTTTTTAATCATAAATAATGTTTTAGTCATTTTTTATTTGAACATGATTTTTAATAATTAATTCAAATTATTTTATATATAAATAGGCTTTATTCAAAATCTTTTCATTTTTGAATTAAATTTTATTTTGATTAAATTATCCTTATACCCCTGAGTTTTAATAAAATTATATAAAACAACCCATCATTTTTTGCACATACACAAATCAACCTTAATTCATATACATACATTATACCGAGTACCCCTAAAGGGGGTGATGAGTAAATTATACTCACACCCCCTGAGTTTTAATGAAATTACACAAACCACCTCTCCATTCTTTGTCCTTACATGAACTACGCCTCCCTCCTACACAAACCACCCCTAGATTTACATACATTACACTGACTATCCCTGCAAATTATAAAAGTATAATATTTTAAAGAAAAAACGTGTGATGAATGTAATTAAGTTAAACAAAATATTGTATATTGTGTAACACTTCAAATAGTACAAAAACGAGTGTTTATTTATTATTTTTTTGTCATTAAAAAATACATTAATAATTTCAAATAAATGTTTAAATAACTCTTATACTATTTTATAACGAGCCAAATAATGAAGATGCATTCACTCTTATATTATTTGAATTTGTCTACACAATATACAATATTTTGTTAATTAATTACACACATCATACATTTTTTGTTTAAAATATTACACTTTTATATCATGCAGGGGTAGTCAGTGTAACATATGTACAAAATTAGGGGTGGTTCGTGTAAGGACAAAAAAGTGAGGGGTGGTTTGTATAATTTCACTAAAACTCAAGGGGTGTGAGTGTACTTTACTCTTAATATTTTAAACAAAAAAATTGATTAGTCTAATTAAGCTAAACTCCAAATTTTTTAGTGTAATTTACTCTTAACTAATTTATTATATATTAGGTATGATAAATTGTTCATTTATAAATTTGCATATAAAGAGAAGATTGATTTCATAATCAAATTCTATATGCAAACTTACATTTTAGTTAATGTATAATTAATTACAAGTAAATTACATTGACTTGAACTTCTAATGCATCTGTCTCATTTTTTGTGTTCTAAGTGTGTCTCAATCCACTTAAAAAGAAAATAAAAAAACAGAATTTTTTTTATATTACTTTCATCTCACTTGCATTAGTAGTAGGTGTAACATTAGTAGTAGGTGTAAATATGTATATAAATTTGGGATAATTTGTGTAGGTGCAAAAAAGAAGGAGTGATTTGTATACTTTAGTAAAACAAGATGTGTAATTTCCTACTTATTTTATTTATTTCCTCTATTTACGTGAATTTGAGCCAGAAATGAGAGTGAAATTAGAGTTTAAAGAAATCACTACTCTTTTCCGCAAGAATATTAAGTCACTGAAGGATTTTACAAATACAACGATTCTTAACGTAAACTTATCTATATTCCAGAAATTAAACTACGCAATTTGACAGCATTAAAAATAAATTAAACAATAAATAATTGACAATTTGTGAATTTGTACTAACATGGTTGCACTTTCATAAACTGCATCTCTCTCACTCTTCTGCAACTTCGTCCTTCCAACCTTGGCCTTGATAAAACAACACTGAAATGATAGACGCATCGATCACACTCACTTGCCTTTTCTTGTTTCTTTTTTCTTTCTCACAGGTACCAAAAGAGAAAACTATAGACATGAAATGAAAAGTCTTTCACTATTTTAACATTTTCTTTAAGTGTTTGTGTTAAGTTTTCATCTCAAAACCAATTGGCAATGAGAGAAGTAACTCAACTGATATTTAAACTATTCCCGAGGCAATGAAGTAGGCGATGTAGGACTTACTTCCCAATATGTCCCTCCACATAAGTCTGCCGGACTAGGCGAAATGTTATCTTTGACTCATAACAAAATGACATATTTTTTGGTCCACGACAAACGGAAAGAAGTTAGGTTCTAGATCTGATATCATGTTATGGTTTCATCTCAAAACCAATTAGCAATGAGAGAAGTAACCCAACAGATACTTAAATCATTCCCGAGACAATAAGGTAGGCGATGTGAGACTTAATTCTCAGTAATTTGTTTGTGAGTTGAGTTTTAGATTAGAAAGAAAGAAAATGAAAGGTTTCAGAGTTACCTCACCAATATATTTCATGATTTTCATGTCTCTTCGTATTCCTTCTCCTCCAAAACTCAACTTATAAACATGAGAACAGATCCACTTACTACAAGAGTAAGATTTCCACATTTTAACCATCAATTTTAGGGAATCTAATGTTTTATATATACTCAGTAATTCAAACAATTAAATTTCTTTAGAATTGATGACTAAGATATGAGGTAAATGAATCCCTCCCTCTAAACATACCCTCAATCTCTATTTTGAGATGAAGTGCTAGTTACATATTTTCTTTTATCCTCAAATTAACTTGAGAATTTGAATTGTTAGCCCATAATTAAGCAATTAATTTTCTGCTTGAGGAGGGATACATTGACTTCAAGAATAAGTTTTTTAAACTTATTCCACATCTTAGCCATTAATTTTAGGGAAATCTAATGGTTTGAATTAGTTGGTAGATCTAAACCATTGGATTTTCCTAGAATTGATGGCTAAGATGTGGAGTAAGTTTAAAAAACTTACTCTTAGAGTAAGTGAATCCCCGCCCCTTATAATTTTATATAACTATATTTAGTTATAAACAATTTGGTCTTCTAAATATTACTTGGTCACCAATTTAGTACTCTAAAACGTAAGTGCCATCAATTTAGTCCATAAAAAAAAGACCAAATAAATCACTCAACGAATAACTACCACATTAGTTTCACCCTTTCAATAATGAAGTTCACATCATAAAGAAAATGATAACCATAAACATATATATTTTTAGGTACATAACCATGAACATATATATTTTTAGGTACTTAACCATGAACATATATATATATATCCATGATACGTAAAAGACATTAATTAAAGCAACTTTTCATTGAAAATGAGATCCAAAAATATAAAGAATGATGAAAGCAAATAAGGAATAGAATATTGCAACATTTCAAGTTTGCGAATCGCTATTATCAAATTGCCAAGTAGGCAATTTTAAAAATGTTTATGTATTTGAAAGTGAGTGTAACTAGTACCACAATAAATGAAAAAAGGAGAATAACAATAAGTAAAAAAAAATACATTTTTTGTAGTATTTGATTCAATGTAAAAAATGAGTGAATATCCACTTTATTCTTAATTTTTTTCCCGTGAGTACAAATTTGATCGATAAAAAGGTAAGAATTCAATGTAGTATTCGAAGATCTCAAATGTAGATCAAATTAGTCAGAAAAATATTAAAAATTACTTATTTAACTAATATTTAATATATTTTGTAATCATATTGAGTTTTCCATATATTCATGGACCAAAATAATTGACCCAAGATTATGAGCAACAAAACTTAAACTTGTTTTTTTACTCAAATAGAGCCAATAGAGTTGACGAAGATTAAAGTAGTATCATGAGGAGGTGCTTGTGTTGGATTTGTCGAAATAGTTCTTACAAGTGTTTTTGTCGGAATAGAACTAACAAATAACAAATATCGTTATCATGAATTGACTAACATGTGGTGAGATAGTGTTGCAACTACCAAAGTTTTTGCTCTCTGCATAATAATAAGTGTTGATGAGATTGGTCATTGGACACTAATAAGCATTTATAAAATTTGAAATTTATTGTGTACTCTTGGCGTCAAACTAATGTGGTGCCCTTTTTAATGTATTTGATGACTTTTGTTAACGACCAGGTTGATGGTATTTTAATATTTGGAAAACTAAGTTGGAACCACACAATTTCACCATAAAGGAATTTATTTAATCACAATTTTCTTTAAATAGCTTATTGGTGATTGTTGTGTTTGGTTGAGAAAATAAAGGTTGAGAAAAAAAGAAAGAAAATGAGGTTATTTTTTAGTTATTTGATATGATGGGAAATGGAAAAAAAGTAAAAAGAAAATGATATATTTATTATTAAATGAGAGATCCATTGATTCCAAGAGTAAGTTTTTCAAACCATTGGATTTCCCTAGAATTGACGGCTAAGATGTGAAGTAAGTTTAAAAAACTTACTCTTGGAGTAAGTAGATCCCCACCCTTATTATTAACATTAATATTTGATGTCCTACTATGTTCCAATTCAATTAAAAAATGTCAACTAATTAAGAAAAAATATAAAAAAAAAGAAAATAGTTTGTTTTTATTAATTGTTAGAATATGATTAGCTTGATACATGTGATCTTTGTTCAATATTAATGAAGATCACCATTGCTAACATGAAGATTTTAAAAAGTATAGATGGTCAATGATGAGAAAAGTCACCACTAATCTTCTTTATGAGTTTTAGATAGGGGTGTTGAATGAATGAAGATCATCTCTTCATTTTTCATTTTTGGCTCACAATCCAATTAAAAATTGTCATGTAATAAAAAGGAAAATTTAAAAAAATAATATAGGAAATAGTTTTTTTACATTACTCAGTGCAATATAATTGACTTGGAACATGAAAACAAAATTTTTTTGGTACAAGTAATCCTTATTCGAGTTGAATAGAATCAAATTAAAGATTTTTCCTTCCTCTTTCATTTCACCCTCTTTACCTCCCAACCAAATATACCAACAACCAAATTGAACTCCAACTCTTAAAAATAAAAAATAAACAATATCATTTGATATCTTTACTTTAATGTAAGGGAAAATGAAAATAATAAAATTGAATAAAGCCCCACTTGGATGTTATATAAACACTTGCCCCAGCCCCCACCAAATACCACACACAAACCCCAATAATTTCTTTACTTTACATAACAGAAGCCACCTCCTAAGAGAACCTATGTTTTAATGAATTCATTATTTTCTTTCACTAGTTTGGAAACTCGTCCTTTGTTCCATTTCTGGTTGTGTTCTTTCACCTTCTCTTCTTCCAAATCCATCTTCCACCCCACCAATTCCATAAACTTCCACTGAAAATGAGGAACAACAACAACTACCACTACCTTTCCAAAAATCACCTTTAGCTACACTTGCCTTTTTTTCCTCTTAGTTTGTTCCAAAAACCATAAACAATGCAGCAAAAGAAGAAATATGTATAACCCTTCTTCTTAACATTAAAGGCAAGCTTAGCTAGTACACACTCTCATTTCTTTGTCTAGTTTCAACACTGAAAAAAAGAAAGAAAACCCTCATAACTTTATCCATTAATGGAAGGTTTTCACCCTTCTATGACTTCTCCTTTTGCTTACACGTTCACTCTCAGTGGTGATAATAGTTGTAGCAATATTACTACTGCTACTACAAGCACTTTCAACACTACTTGGTTGAACAGCAGAATATGGAGCAAACTCCCTCAAAGGCTCATTGATAGAATCATAGCTTTTCTTCCTCTACCAGCTTTTTTCAGAGCCCGTTGTGTATGTAAAAGATGGTATAGTCTTCTATTTAACAACAACTTTCTTGAACTTTACCTCCAAGTCTCACCACAAAGGCATTGGTTCATTTTCTTCAAGAACAAAACCCGCAAAAGTTACATCTACAAGAACAACAATGGTGGTAGTGGTGCTGGTTCTTCATGTGAAGGGTACTTGTTTGATCCTTATGACATTGCATGGTATAGGATTTCCTTTGCTTTGGTTCCATCTGGTTTTTCACCAGCTTCTTCTTCTGCTGGTTTACTTTGTTGGGTTTCTGATGAAGCTGGTCCAAAAAGCATGCTTCTTTGCAACCCAATACTTGGTTCTCTAACTCAGTTACTACCTCCAACTTTGAGGCCAAGGCTTTTCCCTTCTATAGGTTTAACAATTACTCCAACTTGCATTGATGTCACTGTTGCTGGTGATGACATGATATCTCCTTATGCTGTGAAGAATCTAACATCTGAAACATTTCACATTGATGGAGGTGGGTTTTACTCCATTTGGGGAACAACATGTTCTCTTCCAAGGCTTTGCAGCCTTGAATCTGGTAGAATGGTTCATGCAGAAGGTAAGTTTTACTGCATGAATTGTAGCCCTTTCAGTGTTTTGTCTTATGATATTTCATCAAACACTTGGTTCAAAATCCAAGCCCCTATGAGAAGGTTTCTAAGATCTCCTAGCTTGGTTGAGTGTGAAGGGAAATTGCTTCTTGTTGCTGCTGTTGAAAAGAGTAAACTGAATGTGCCAAAGAGTTTGAGGGTGTGGAGTTTGCAAGGTTGTGGAACAATGTGGGTTGAGTCAGAGAGAATGCCACAACAACTTTATGTTCAGTTTTCTGAGCTTGAAGCTGGGAATGGGTTTGAATGTGTAGGAAATGGTGAGTTTATTGTTATAATGATAAAGAGAACAGATAAGGTATTGCTGTTTGATATATCTAACAAGAGGTGGCAATGGATTCCATCATGTCCTTATACTGCTACTGATGGGTTTGAGTTGCATGGTTTTGCTTATGAGCCTAGACTTGCTACACCTGTAACTGGTCTACTTGATCAATTGGCACTGACATTTTAAGATTTGTTTGCGAGTTGAGTTTTGGAAAAAATGGGAAAGATTTCAAGACCATTAAGTACACTTATAAGACTTTAAAACCTTTCATTTTCTTCCAAAATTTAAGTCGCAAAGGGACATTGTAATGTTTCAATGTGGAAATTAAATGGTGAATTATATGCATGTAATTGTGGTAAGGTAAGGTAATCTCTAGGAATATTGTGCCTCCTAGGTAGGAGTATGAAAATGAAGTATTAGCAACTATGTGGGGTACTTTGTAGTATTAATGAATAACTACACTAGTTAATCATTTGGCTGCAACATGAGTTTTGAGGTATGTTATCTAGCATTAGCTTATAGCTAGCCTAGGTTTTGGAAATATGTAATAGGGATCAAATCTCAATGCTATATCAATAATTATAATTTCTTGCATAAATTTGAATATCTCCTTTATTATTATAAATTGGGATTAAAGTGTTTTTCCTACACATATTCTTAAACTTTCATAATTCTATTAAACAACTTTGCGACTCAATTAATATATTAGTCTCATAGAACCTTTTAAGTATATTATTTAATCTAATTGTTTTGTTTGTCTCCATCATTTTCAAAGATTCTTTCACGGTTCCCAAATTCTAATATAAAATGTTTACATTTTGTTTATGCCCATTTGAACAACTTGTGAAATTTGTTATTCCACATTTCCTTAAAATATTTGTTTTTCACCAAAACTTTTTCACCTTCATATTTGATGCATTTCCCTTGATTCAATTCTGTTGTCTTCTTATCACTGCCCTTTTCTAGCCTTTAGATGCTTATCTTCTCTCCTTGATACCTAGCAATTTCTATAACTTATATGCTCTATATCTTACTTAGCTCACCACTTTCTTTGCATGTTTGTTAGTTCTCTTATATTTTTCCAACTTTTAGTAATTTTACACAAGGGCAATGTGTTAAATTTTTTGGGTCACTTATATAATGTTTAAATATATTTAGGATTATTATTATAAGTAGCTAAATTAAAGTGATATAATTCAAGTAAAATATATGACTATAGACATAATTGTCATGAAAATTATTCTGTAGATACCAAAAGTTTTATTTCTATTTTTATGATGTGCAAATATTGGAAATAAGAAAATCAAGTAGCATATCCCTTCATGGAAGGGTATGCACTTCTTATAAATAATAAGTTATGGTCCCCATTTGTAGATTACAACATGACACAAGACGAAACATCCAAAACATGAACAAAACCAAGTTATTCTATTCATCTCATTAGAAGAGAAACTAAGGCTAAGGGTGATCTACAATTGGAAGGCCAAATAACCTACATATTCTACTATGAACATGTATTTGCATATAAGACAAATGACATGGAGTTGGTGGATACATGACAAAAAATGCTATAAAATTCATTCACCATATTCTATGAATATATTAAGGTATGTACGCTTCCACTCAAGTTTTATTTCTATATTTCTTCTTGATGATTTGACATGAATGATGTAAGGACGCGATTTTCGTAATCCATTTTTTTTAAACCTCGTTCATTAAAAGACATTACTCGAACGATTTGGAAAACCTAATTGAATATATATATAAGTTCAATTCCTCTTTAAGGTGCGAAAACAATCAATTGTTCACTTCATTAGAAACATGTCATTGCACTTCCTTTTAATTACTCAATTTAAATACAATTATCCATTCTCAATAATATTTCCATTGTTACATCGTTTAATATCCTAACTATACATTTAGGAGAAAGTAACTCATACATAAATCTCATTTAACATACTCTCCATATTACACGTGTAAAGACCGGAATTCTACCATTGAAAATTTTTCCTTTATTTTAATCATTTCATGCATACATTCATCATCTTACATTAATCTCTCATTAATCACTCCGTAAAACCACTTTTTAACATATTATGTTACCATACATTTTATATTGCAGAAAAACATAATTCATTCAATTGAACCTTAGTGACTACCGCATACAACTAGCTATGGGTTTCCAAAATACCCATAGCTACGAATATGCAGAGTTACAATAAATCAGGTAAGTTATATATGTATAGTTACAAAATATTTCAAGTAATCCAATAAGCACTCATGTACAAAATAATGCTAATAAGTGAAACAAAAACATAAAGCTCCTAAAGCTTCCAAAAATAAGACCACCTCATGTCACCTGTTTATCTGCAATGAGATTATCAATGACAAAAACACAAACACATAAAGGAGTAAGTCATTAATTCAATATACGTCATTATAAGATAATCCACATTAGAAAAGGTTAGTAAATCACTTTGAAATTCATTTTCCGTGCTACATCACTTGAGCCAGAGTCACCACACCCCTTAGGGTTAGCTAAAAGTGATTTCTCATCTCTTTTACAAAGAAAACATGCCACATAAACTCGGGTCGAAGAGTTGCTACATAAACTCGGGCCGAAGTGTTGCCACATAAACTCGGGCCGAAGTGTTGCCACATAAACTCGGGCTGAAGTGTTGCCACATAAACTCGGGCCGAAGTGTTGCCACATAAACTCGGGCAGAAGTGTTGCCACATAAAATCGGGCCGAAGTGTTGCCACATAAACTCGGGCCGAAGTGTTGCTACGTAAACTCGAGCCGAAGTCGCTAACCATTTATGGTCGGCTAAAAATATATTTCTTTTTTCATTGATTTCACTATCAATCATATCTAGTAAATCCACGCAATCCTTATTACAAACATACCCATATATGTTTATAATAAATACGTGATTCACCAATTAATCCTTGCACAACTAGAAAATACACACATTTTCCATTTCAATTGTACAAATTAAAGACTTATCCTTACCTTGGTAAGTGTTGGGTTGGGTACTGGGTAACTGCACTAGTTCCACCCACTCCGCGCCAACTCTAGGATCTTTCCTCATTCCCACCATACAAAACAATGTTAGCCATTTATTCCGAATATCACATAAACAACTTATATTGCATCATTTAACCATACAAGATATTCATCATATTTTCAATGTTGCTAAACTACTTTCATCATAAGTTTACAACATCTAAAACATACATATTCATCTCATATTCTCAACATTAGAAAGTAAACTCATCTTCTACTTCTAACATTTTACCCATTTTCCATCTTAACCCCATTTTCACTTTAGGGTTTTGGGGTTTTCATGAATCAACCCACAAACCCTCTCATTTCTTAAAATACTAACTCTATACCAAGAGTTTACAAGATAAAATCACATAAAACAAACCATAACTCAAAAGGGTGAGTTTCCATGGTTTCTCTCATTTTGAGAAGAGATCCAACATACCCAAAACAAGTTTCAAAGGAAAGAAGAGAGTTAGAATCAAGGGATCTACCTCTTCTCAAGCTTCTAAATGACTCACAAGCCTTCTTGCTCTTGAAAATGCCCCCTTCTCCCACTTCTCTTTAGGTTAACCCTCATAAATGTGTTTGGGGTCCCCTATTTAATGTAACAGCGTCGGGTTCTCGCTTAAGCGAGCCCTTTCTCGTTCAAACGAGAAAATTCCCCCGATTTTAAAAACTTAGATCTGACCCTCTCACTCAAGCGATGGATTATCGCTCAAGCGAGAATCTTACAGTCTCAACAATCTCAAAATGCCATTTCTCGCCCAGGCGAGACAACTCTCACTCAGGCGAGAATCCTCCAGTATAGCCCAGGATTTCACCCTCCCAGGTGAGCCTTTCTCGCTCAAGCGAGGATCCCAGGACTGATACTATAATTTTAAAGACTTAAATTTAGGGTGTTACAACATGCATTATTCAATTACAAAATTGAGAACATAAAGCAACCACTCAAACATGTACTCTCCTCCGCAAGCATCCGATCCGCTATCGCCACGACCTGAACTCAAATACATAACACATACATGGAAAGACAAAGGGAGTAAGAACCAACTACGGCGACCGTAGCGTGGATTTACATGGAGTAATAACATTAAGGTATTAAAACCACACACATCTAACATCAATCATGATAAACATATATCAATCAACACATATTATCCATATTCACCCTATAGTACACATATATCCCATACTATATGTGTTCTATAGTGTGCATATTTATTCATCACATATTATCCATATTCACCCTATAGTACACATACCACATCGGGAAGGTCGAGTAATCCCCATACCACATTGGGCAGGTCGAGTAATTCCCATACCACATCGGGCAGGTCGAGTAATCCCCATACCACATCGGGCAGGTCGAGTAATCCCCATACCACATCGGGCAGGTCGAGTAATCCCCATACCACATCGGGCAGGTCGAGTAATCCCCATACCACATCGGGCAGGTCGAGTAATCCCCATACCACATCGGGTAGGTCGAGTAATCCCCATACCACATCGGGCAGGTCGAGTAATCCCCGTACCACATCGGGCAGGTCGAGTAATCCCTATACCACATCGGGCAGGTCGAGTAATCCCCATACCACATCGGACAGGTCGAGTAACTCACATTATTCTCACATCACATGTTCGTCATGACACAAAATATCAACTCAATGTCATAGACCAATAAACACAAGGCATCACATCGTCCCACATCATGAAATAACACGCAACACCTTCATTGTCACAAATATACCCATACCTATTTATAACAATAAAGCGATTTACAACATATTCACTTCGATAAACATACTCATCCCCACCTTTACAAATCAACAACTCATCAAATAATTCTTATTACCAACATACCCATCTCATTTTAACACATTAATAACTCATCACACATTCATTGTTGCAAACACACCCATATATGTTTATAACAATCAACAACCCACAACATACTCATTTTATATTTACGCCCATACATAACTCATACTCAATCATTATCACACAACATAACAATTTCTACTTTTGTCATTAAATACACATCTCACAATCCTTATTACAAACACACCCATATGTGTTTATAATAAATCAACCATCCATAACATACCATTATTCATAAACAAGCCACACATAAAATATCACTCATCATATACACATTAACGTTAGAACCATCTTTAATGACGGTGTATTACCATAAAGGGGAATATGGTGTTGTATTTTCATAAACGGTTTTCTCCGCACATATGTCTCCACTTTTACGGCTAATACATCCTTATGTAAAATAAAGACTCTCACATGGATCACAAAATCCCAAGAGAGTTTCTATCCGATTCTTGAGTGAAATCAGAGATGATGACTCTAATGAAATACTCTAAGACCACAATGGTCTTCTCCCTCACCTTAGGTTGCGTAAGCTCCATGGATTCGTCAAGAGCTCCATATCCCTCCATCTCCTTCAACCTCCATTGTTGCTTTTTCCTCTCCAAAGCTCTCCAATGTTCCATTAGAAGCAAGAGGAAGGGGTTTTGATGTGTTTTGGAGGTTTAGAGGAGGAAATAGTCGAAATCCATGAGGAGCCGCCGTTGGGAGTGAAAGGGGAGAAAAGAAAATGAGGATTAGGGTTTGCAAAACCCTTTCTTTTCTTTTATAGCTGGACACTCTCGCCCGGGCGAGAATATCTCGCTTGGGCGAGAAACCCACGATACTTTAATCTTCCAGACACGAGCTCTCTCGCCTAGGCTAGATTTTCTCGCTCAAGAGAGAATCTCACAGCCTGCCCAGGCTTTCTCTCGCTCAAGCGACCCATTCCTCGCTTGGGCGAGACTCCTAGAATTTCCAAATTCAAAACACTGATCCTCTCGCTTGGGCAAGATCCTCTCGCTCAAGCGAGAATTTGGCAGTATGCCCCATTCTCCAGGACTGTTACCTAATTTCAAGGAGGGTAAATTTGGGGTGTTTCAAATGATCTTGACTATATATGATGATAATATTATTTATCATCTTTAGTATGTATCATGTATCTTTAAGTATAAAGTCTCTCACCATTATAAAGTTTATCTTAAATTTTTTCCTACACAATGCTCTTTCACATTAAAAAAATATGAGAAATTTGGTTGCAATATGAAATCAAGAAAATTAAATAAAAGATCAAGATACATATAATTTATGTTAATTGAAAAGGAAAATATCAATCAAATCAAATGATGGTCGACACGCAAAATAGGAAAAACTAAATAATTAATGAAATATATACAAAGTTATATTAATTTAAAAGTAAAATGTTCACCAAATTTAATTACGGTTAGCATGTATTAACCTTGCTTAATCATTTGGTAACTATTTTACGTCTCTTTACTTTCATTTCTCTCTTTAGTATTTTCACTTGCAAGGTTTTTTCTTCTAAAAAAGTCAAAGTTAGAATTTCTGATCGGTGAATTACTAATCTTAGGATCTTAAATCTCATGATTCACACACATAAAATAAAATAAAGATACAAAGTCATACATGAATCTGTCTTTCTCAAATCTATTCCTTTTGTATGCCTTTGGAGAGAGTTTTGGTATGATGACCTTCCTCAACCAAGTCCTGAATTCCTTTGGGATATCCGTTTTCTCTCTGATGGGGAGAGGTGAAAACTATGTGTGATTTGGTGTCTTGAGGGCCATAACCGTTCCTTACGCATTAACTTATAAGATTACAATTATCCCATATAGATCAACTGTTTGAGTATCCACTCATTAAGCTCATATTTGTTATCAATTTTAGAAGTCATATGAGTTGTAAGAAATTAAATCACTTATTTTGTAACCCAAAATAAATAGCTGATATAATTGTCTTAAATATATGATGCTCACCTTAATTAGAAATTATGAATTTCTAACAATCTCCCACTTGGGCTTCATATTTTTCCTGAAACAATTATATCACATATTCTTTAGGCACACATCCATATGATATTAATATTTGGACTTCTCCTTAATACAACATGGTCTATCTCATATATCAACTATGGAACCACTGTGACCTTCATCACATTCAAGCGTGACTCTATCACGATGATCACCATATTAATATGGGAGAGGATCCACTTACTCCAAGAGTAAGTGGTAAAAAAACATACTCCATATCTTACCCACCCATTCTTGGAAAATCCAATGGTTTAGATGTACTAACCAATTCAAACTATTGGATTTTGCAGGAATAAATGACTATGATATGAAGTAAGTTTTTTCGACTTAATCTTGGAGTAAGTGAATAGGGATAATGACATAGATCAAATATGAACGAGTGACATGAAAATTCCATGCATTGTGATCTCAAACATGCCTATTTACAAGTAATCCTTCTTCTTTAGTGAGATCAATCCATATTCATGCAATAAACTATCAACTATATATGACGTCCAAAGTAAATCATAAAACATATAGGTTCCAGCTGAACTAAGGTATCTTAAGGAACAACACCCATATGAGTAATATGCTCATGAAAGACTTTAGGTACCAAAACCTTAGTCACTAGATCAATTAGCATAAAATTTTGTCCCTATATTTTCTATGAAAATTTGCCTATTTTGAACATTTTCTTTAATAATCAGAAATTTGATGTCAATAAATTTTGACTTTGTATAACCCCTATATTGTTGGATGAAAGAACCACTGACTTGTTGTCACAATAAATTTTTAGTGGTCTCTCAATGCCATCGACCACACATAAGCTAGTGACAAAATTTCGCAAACATATGCCATGGTGTGATGTCTGTAAGGACCGAAATTCTAACCTTGAAATTTTTCTTCCTTTTTTTTTATTCCTTTTTCATTCAGTTCCTTATAAATTTTACAGACAATTTCAATAACCATATTTGACTCCCATTTTTCCTATTCATACTCATTTCATATGTCAAAATGACATACACATTTGTTTGACAGAAAATCATAATTCATTTCAATATGTCATGCAACAACCGCATAAAACTAGCTATGGGTTTCCAAAATACCCATAGCTACAAGTATCCAGAGTTACACTAAATTATGCATGTTATATATCCATAGTTAAAAAATATTTCAACTAATCCAATATGCACTCATGTAAAAAATAGTGCAAATAAATGAAACCAAAACATAAAGCTCCTAAAGCTTCCAAAAATGAGATCACCTCATACCACATGTTTATCTGCAATGGGATTATCAATGACAAAAACACAAAACACATAAAGGAGTAAATCATTAATTCAATAAACGTCATTATAAGATAATCCACATTAGAAAAGGTTAGTAAACCACTTTGAAATTCATTTTCTTTGCTGCATTACTTGAGCCAAAGTCGCTACACCTCTTAGGGTTAGCTAAAAGCAATTTCTCATCTCTTTTACAAAGAAAACATGCCACATAAACTCAGGCCAAAGTGTTGCCACATAAACTCGGGCCAAAGTGTTGCCACATAAACTCGGGCCAAAGTGTTGCCACATAAACTCGGGCCGAAGTGTTGCCACATAAACTCGGGCCGAAGTGTTGCTACATAAACTCGAGCCGAAGTATTGCCACATAAACTCGGCCCGAAGTGTTGCTACATAAACTCGAGCCGAAGTCGCTAACCATTTATGGTCGGCTAAAAATGCATTTCATTTTCATTGATTTCACTATCAATCATACCCGGTGAATCCACGCGATCCTTATTACAAACACACCCATATATGTTTACAATAAATACGTGATTCACCAATTAATCATTGCACCACCAGAAAATACACACATTTTCCATTCAAAGTACCAATTAAAGACTTCTCCTTACCTTGGTGAGTGTTGGGTTGGGTTCTTGGTAACTGCACTAGTTCCACCGACACCGCCGCCAACTCTAGGATCTTTCCCATTCCCACCATACAACACAATGTTAGTCATTTATTCCAAATATCACAAAAACAACTCATATTGCATTATTTAACCACACAAGATATTTAACACATTTTCCATGTTGCTAACTACTTTCATCAAAAGTTTACAACATCTAAAACATACATATTCATCTCATATTTCTACATTAGAAAGCTTATTCATCTTCTACCTCTAGCAATTTACCCATTTTCCTCTTTAACCACATTTTCACTTTAGGGTTTTGGGGTTTTCATGAATCAACCCACAAACCCTCTCCTTTCTTGAAATACTAACTCTAAACCAAGAGTTTACAAGATAAAATAACATAAAATGAACCATAACTCAAAAAAATGAGTTTCCATGGTTTCTCTCATTTTGAGAAGAGATCCAACATACCCAAAACAAGTTTCAAGGGGAAGAAGAGAGTTAGAATCAAGAGATTTACCTCTTCTCAAGCTTCTAAATGACTCACAAGCCTTCTTGCTCTTGAAAATGCTCCCTTCTTTCACTTCTCTCTAGGTTAACCCTCATAAATGTGTTTAGGGTCCCCTATTTAATGTAACAGCGTCGGGTTCTCGCTTAAGCGAGCTCATTCTCGCTCAAGCGAGAAAATCCCACCCATTTCAAAACTCAGATTTGACCCTCTCGCCCAGGCGAGGGAGCTCTCGCCCAAGCGAGGCATCTCTCACTCAAGCAAGAATCTTCTCGCTCAGGCGAGAATCTTACAGCCTCGACTGGTCCACCATATCACTTTTCTCGCCCAGGCGAGCCAATCTCTCACTCAGGCGAGACCACTCCCGCTCAAGCGAGATAACCCTCGCTCAGGCGAGAATCCTTAAGTATAGCCCAGGATTTCACCCTCCCAGGTGAGCCTTTCTCGCCCAGGCGAGAATCCCTCGCTCAAGC
This sequence comes from Lupinus albus, assembly GCA_009771035.1. Lineage (NCBI taxonomy): Eukaryota > Viridiplantae > Streptophyta > Magnoliopsida > Fabales > Fabaceae > Lupinus > Lupinus albus. The sequence continues at coordinate 8,044,020 of CM020011.1, forward strand.
GACAATCTCAGGATTGATACTATAATTTTAAAGACTTCAAATTAGGGTGTTACAATGTCTCAAAACATGCCATGAACTCTGCAACCATGATTGAAGGAGATGCGAGTGTGTATTTAGCAGACTTCCAAGAGATAACACCCCAACCAAAATAAATACATATCTAGAGGTGGAGTGTATGCTGTCTTGATATCCACCAAAATTGGAGTCATACTATCTAATGATTTCTAAATTCTCAGGCCTCCGATAAGTGAGCATGTATTACTTTGTTCTGTTTAAGTAATGCATAACCCGTTTGACTGTCTTCCAATGATGTATTCCAGGATTTCTCAAATATCCCAAAACTCCCATGAAAAGCACTATGTTAAGACATGTGCAAACTTGAACATACATTAGACTTCCTATTGTAGATGCGTAAGGAATCTTTTGCATCTCGTATTTTTCAATGTAATTTTTGGGGCACTGTTTTAGTCTAAACTTGTTTCTCTTAGCTATAGGGGCAGTACGCTAGAAAACATATTTAACAAAGGTTATTCAACAGCGCTTCCTAGAACTATGCTATTAAATACGAGGCGGAGGAACATAGACAACACCTAGTTAAGAGAGTGCTATTAATATTGATAAGATTATATAAAATCATCCGCGCATCCGTGAATGAGCGTTGTTGAATAAGCGCTGACTTGAATTAGTTCTATTTAACAACACTCCTTTTTTGTTGTGCTGTTAATTAGAATCTATTCAACAACGCCTTTTGTTGTCGACGTTGTTGATGAGATATCTTGTACATCGCTTTCTTCAATAAGCGCTGTTGATTTGATATCATATACAACATTTTATTAAATGTGCGTTTTGATAGGAATTTAAAAATCTACAATTTCTAAAGAACATTCTCTCATATATTAAAGTGTGTTCGTTCCCCAGAATTCTTTTGTTTCGTGATGGAGGTATCACTTCCCAAATTTGGATAGAATGAAGTTTTCTACCCCAAATGCATATATAATATGTCCAGTTCTGATTAGTGGTGCAAAAGTTATGTAAAATATAGTGATATAACATCTTTAACATCGCTTATTTACGCAAGCGCTGTTGATATGACATCTTTAACATCGCTTATTTACGCTTTAACAACGCTTATTTACGAAAGCGAAGTTGATGTGACACATTTAACAATACTTATTTACGCAAACGCTATTGATAAGACACCTTTAACATCGCTTATTTACACAAACGTTGTTAAAGATGTCATATAAACATGTATTGAATATTGTTATGATAAAATGGTATTTTTTACATAACTTTTGAACCACTAATCAGAATTTGACATATTATATATATATTTGGGGTATAAAAATTCACTCTATTCAAATTTTCTCATTACGTCAAAAAGGTGCACCCTGAAATTCCAAAAAAACCCTTTTAACTATTTCTTTTTTATTTTACAAGTTTTATAGTGAATGTGTTTTGATAAAGTTAGTGTAACTGAAAAGTCACATATTTAACACTTTTTATAGAGCGCTGTTAAAAGTCATACATTTTTGTTTTAGTGGACGCGAATCTTTGCAGATATAAAAACAAAACCTTATACACAATAATACACATATCATCCAACTCTTACTCTTCTTCTCTTAATTTATCTCTTCAAGCAAGTTATTAGCTTCTGGTTTCTCTATTCGAGCATAAGGTGAATCATTCTCTTTGATTCACCCTTTCTCCTTGCATTTACATCTACGTTAACTGCTTATTTTATGGAAATGCGACTTTTGGCTTGAGTTTGTGAACTTCCTTGGACATGTGATATCCAAATAAGGAGTGATAGTAGATCCCTCTAAAATTGAGGTTGTGATGGAATGGGCTGTACCGAAGTTGGTAACTGAGATTAGAAGTTTCCTTGTTCTGGATGGGTACTATCGAAAGTTTATTGAAGGATTCTCGAAGTTAGCTTTGCCATTGACTAAGATGACCAGAAAAGGGAAACCATTTATTTGGACAATCAGATGTGAGGAAATAGTCTAGATTACTTTGGATACAAAAATGTTGTTTTTGAATTTATGTTGTATAATTTTGTGACGAATACCCTTATGTATTTTGGGGATTACTTTCTAACATTTGACCCCCTTTTATTAAAAACTTGATGTATGTTATTTGACTTTAGGAAATGTTCAGTTTTGAGATTAACGGTAGAAACATGGATTATTGTTCGGACAATATTAGAGTATTGAATACTTATTTAAGAATTGCATGGTTATTGTTAAATGATTGGAAAATCTTTTCTACCATGAATTAATACAACTTGAAATTATATTTGTAAAACTAGAAAATTTACTATAAACTAATTGGGTTGTTACACTTGACTCTACCGAATCAATCATCTTAAGACTCTAGAAATATAAAAACTTAGCCTAAGTCTACTTGATTGATCTTGAGCCTTGACCTTGTTGTTTGTTGAATTGCACGTGTCTTCAAGCTTGCCTATTGACCTATTTTAATGTTGTCTTATCCTTGTCTTCTCCTTGTCTTCGTCAAAACACTATAATGATGCATGCTTCATTTCTCTCTCCCCATTGTGATTATGCATGCTTGCATTCTCAGATTCATTTTTGTTGTTTCATTATTCATCTTGTATTACTGTTGAATTCTTTTCCATTTCCGAAATTAATAGTAACAAGTCGTTTATCATTGACAACTTGGACACCACCAAATCTTATAAATGTTACAGTGAATGTGTTAGTTCGTCTTCTTCATGTTTTTAGGTAACATCCTTATTCATATATTTTACTCTTCTTCATTCTCTGAGCACATTAAAAGATGATTATGTTAATTGCTACTTTTTTTGTAGGACATTAAACGATTTGAGGAAGGGAAGTCAGTAGGTGATATTCCTGAAAAAAGAATGTATATGTCACTTTTATCATACTAAGTACAATCTTCAATTTCTATGTTTAATTTCTTCAATCTTCAGTCTACTTCTTCATTCTCTGCAGACATTAAAATAGGATTATGTTAATTTGAATGTTTAATCTTTATATCTTCAATCTTAAATCTGCAGTCTACTTTTTTTTTGCAGCAATTTTTAATGGCTACATGAGACGATGACCTGAACTATGTGGAATATCTTATTTTATTATGCACTTAGATGATTTATTTGACTAAGGGTCACTATAAAGAATGAACAATTGTTGATGGTAATTTCTTTTTTGTTGTTTGCCTTTTGGATGGTTGTGCACCATGAACATTGGTAATTTATATCTCTTTAATTTATTTTGAGCCCTGAACGTTGTATTATGGCAACAAATATAACTACTTAATTTATGGTAATCTTGAAATTTAGAATATATGTGTTGTTGATAATTTTATATGTCAGTAATCGTTTAACACTGTCTAACTCCAGTCAAGTTTGATTTAATGTTAGAGAAAAGTTTAAGGAATTCAATGTATAAATAGTTGCATAGGTATAGATTGTAGAACTTGTATAGATTATAGCTTAGGGAATACATCGTATGTAGTATTAATGGTCAATGTAATATTTTGGTGAGTGTAATCTACAGTACAGTGAAATGTTCAATACTGTTGGTGCAACGGAAGCGATCGTTGCGCAACATTGGTCACAAGTAATCAAATAATGCATAGAATAAATAGAAGAGAAAAAATAAAGAATTTGGTAACGGGGTTCAGCCAATTGTGCCTACATCCCCGAGAGCGCTGAGCGGCTACCAATATATTATTAGAGAATAAGGATTACAAACACTGACACACCCAATGAGCCCAAGTTCCCATGAGGTGTTTCTATTTGGTTCTTATATCTGGTGCACATTACAACAAGGGATCTGATTCCAATATATAAAATTGACTAATCTACTCTATTCCAATACTAGGTGATGTGAGACTAATGTAATAACATATTTCAAGCATTCACAATAATCTCCACCTTGATTGAAATAGACGAATATCTCGCTCATTAGGAAATCTACATAAGATTCTCCACCTTAGCGAATATCTGACTCCACTTGGCTTAATGCATAATTCTTGTTGGTGCAGCGGAAGCGATCGTTGCTCAGCGTTGGTCACAAGCAATTAAATAAAGTGCATAGGATAAAAAGAAGAGAAGAAGGAATTTGATAACGGGATTCGGCCAATTGTGCCTACGTACTCGGGAGCTCTGAGCCGCTACCAAGATATTATTATAGAATAAGGATTACAAACCCTATCAAACCCATGGGCCCAACTGCCCATGGAGTGTTTCTATTTGGAGCTTATATCTGGTGCACATTACAACAAGGGACTTGAGTCTAATATATAACATTGATTATTATACTCTATTCCAATACTAGGCGATGTGGGACTAATGTAATAACATATTTCAAGCATACACAACAATTCTTGTTGGACCAGACTGTGACCGGGGAGCCTCCAACCACCGGGGAGTTCCATTGTTACCGGGGTAAGGGAAGAGTGCAGAGCTATAAGTGATACACCACGTCTTGAACTAAAACCTTAAGACATTAGTTCCATGGGACTTTTCTACTTATAAACTCTTTTAATCTTCCGCACATATCCAATGTGGGATTTCACACTTGAATAAACCCAACAATCTCCACCTCAAGTGTGGGTACCACACACTTTCCGGTCCGCTCCCCCTTAAATCCCCAAAATCCCAACCGAACCATCGGCTCTGATACCACTTGTTGGACCAAACTGTGACCGGGGACCCTCCAACCACCGGGGAGTTCCATTGTTCCCGGGGTATGGGAAGAGTGCAAAGCTATAAGTGATGCACCACATCTTGAACCAAAACCATAAGACATTAGTTCCATGGGCCTTTTCAACTTATAAACTCTTTTACTCTTCCCCGCATATCTAATGTGGGACTTCACACTTGAATAAAACCAACAATTTGTGAAGAAGATCTTGCTCCTGACCTTGACACGGTTTTGATGAAGACACCAATATCACAAAAAGAAGAAAGGAAGAAGACCAACAAAGACTATCGAAGATAAAGCTTCAAGATTTAGAGTCTAAGTCTTTAGGTACTTCTATCCTTACAACCCATTTATTTACTTAGTTAATAATGCTCAAAATTGTTTTCAAGAAAATCAGAATAATCTAAGCGTGAATAAAAATAATTTTCAAAAACAACATGTAACGGGTTACCATACTTGAGTAACAAGTTACACGAGTGAGAAAAGAGTTTTCAAACCTCTAACAGTTATGAGTAATCCATTACAGACTTTGGAGTAACAGATTACCTTTTTTAGAAAACAGGGTAATCGATTACTCAAAGTAGTGTAATCGATGACACTAAGGCAAATTCACAAAGCTGTCAAACAATATTGTTGAGTAATCGATTACTCAAATCCTATAAATCGATTACACTGTGTGAATTTTCAAAAAGTTGTTAACGTGATTGTTGGGTAATTGATTACCCACTTGTAGTAATCGATTACTGAGAGCTGTTGCATCTGTTTTCAGATTTCAAGTGAAAGGGTTTCACTCCAAACTGATTGCTTTTCATTCCAAACGAAACCTACTTATTCCTAAGGGTATTATGGTTGATTGGAAGCCTATATAAAGGCATTGAAACACTCTCACAACACACAACAACATATACAACTCAAATTACAAACTTTTACTTGAAACTCTCAAAATCTCTCACACTTTCTGATTTTTCTTACACTTCAAGCAACCTACTCTTAAACTTTCAAAGTTATTTTGAAGTTGCTTCTAAGTGTATTTCATACTTTCAAAAAGAGCATTATTATCTCAAGTATAAAGAGTTGTTGTTGGATTGCAAGTTCTAGAAATTGTCATATACACTTGTAAGGCAATCCAAGCCAAATTGTACATTCTTCACTTTTGCAAAGTTTACTTTCTTTCACAAGGGTGTGAAGAGAAAGGGTGAATGACTTGGTATAGTGTTTACCAAGGGTGTAACTTGGAATAGTGTTTACCAAGGGTGTTACTTGGAATAGAGTTTTCCAAGGGGATTAGATATAAGTGAGTGTGTAAGGTACAAGGAGAGCTCGGGGTGAGATATTTGTAATTGCAACTCATTATATTTAATAAAGGAATCTCTTGCGAGTCAAGAGTACTGGACGTAGCCTTCGGTGGACAAGAAGGTGAACCAGTATAAAAACACCTGTGTACTCTCTTTCCCTTCTCTTTGTTATTTCTCTATCCTTCCTAAGTCAATATTTTTCTGCATATTATTTCCGCTGCACGTTAACTTTGATATTGCCAAAAAATTGGCCATACTTATTGCAACAACTAATTCACCCCGCTCTTAGTTGCAATCTCAATCTTACACAATTCTCTTTAACAAATCGCTCTACATAAGAGTTTGCTCCCCTTCAGCATAAACCTTTTGAGTATCATTGAGGATGTTACCAAGAGTCTGGCTCTCTAAACTTGTAGTGCAACTTCCCGTACCACCATCAAATGGAACACGCCGCCTAACCATTCATTTCTAGGAAGTCTTTCGATATATGAAACATCTACACAAAAGTTCACCAATAATTATCCTCTTCAATACTCAGTCAAACTGAACCTTAGAGCTTCCATGGAAAGCCTCAACTGCTACCACCAATGTCTAGCCTGAAAATCATAGTTCAAAAGAACTATCACACTCCACCATAAGGAGTATACCCACATCACACACCTTGCGTAATACTAACCAATGCCCGTGTCACACCCTTGCATCCAAGCCAATGCTAATGTCACACCCTGCATCTCTACCAATGCCCGTGTTACACCTTGCGTGAAAGTCAATGCCCATGTTACACCCTGCATCAAAGTCAGGCAGCACCTCTGTGCTTTTATGGATCTGCTAGCTATTAATATCTTTCACTATGATGTCGCAGACACATCATTAGGATATCCCAATTCTCATATCTAATGAGATCATTCTCTCAATAGCATGAGAGACATTGTCAACACCTGTCTGAGGGCTAAACTCAACACATGAGTCCCTATCTCCACCTTGATCCTAATCCAGTATATGAACTTTTGGGTTCTAGATCAACATATATCTTCCCCACCATAGTTCCACCATGTTTTCTTCTCCTTCAAATCATCTCATTTATCCTTGTGTAGTATATTTGACGCACCTTATCTAACCAACATGCCTTCACCCTCTTTTGCAATTATCTAGCACATGAGTTAAGAGCCATCTACCAATTGCCTCTGATACCACTCTGATGGGAAATTCAACACAATAACAACTTAATATATAACAGAGCAATATGCAGCGAATAATAATTTCCCCTACTTGCAATAATCTGTGAGGAGCGATCAACAAATATTGCAGCAACTAAAAATCACAAACACAAATAGACACACGATTTTAACGTGGAAAAACCTTCTCAATGTGAGAAGTAAACAACCACGGACACAAGCCAGTAATAGAGCTCGACTATAATCAAATCAGGTTACAAGAGAGTCTCAAGATGTAACACAAATCGTGCTCAACAAGCGTACAAAGCAATAGAGCAATAAACTTGAAAAAGAGAACAATGAAGAACCATAAATCCTCTCTTCTCTTCTCTCTCACTTTTCTCTTGCCTCTCTTTTTGCCTCTCTTACTTTTCTCTTTTCTCTCTTACTAAAATTAGATCTCTCTCTTGACCTAAGTCAGACCAATAGACTTGCTCATATTGGGCCTTTCTCCACATAGGAAGGGAGCTCAAAACCCCAACATATCTCCCCTTCACAACTATGTGGAGGTGACCGCCATTGTCTAACCAACATGTCTTCATCCTCTTTTGCAATTATATAGCACCTGGGTTAAGAGGCATCTACCAATTCTCTCTAATACCACTCTGATGTGAAATTCAACACAATAACAACTCAATCTATAATAAAGCAATATGCAGTGTATAATAATTTCCCCTACTTGCAAGAATCTGTGAGGAGCATTCAACAAATATGGCAACAACTAAATAGAAGAGAAGAAAAAAAGAATTTGGTAACGGAGTTCGGTCAATTGTGTCTACGTCCCGGAGCGTTGAGCGGCTACCAAGATATTATTAGAGAATAAGGATTACAAACCCTATCACATTACAACAAGGGATCTAAGTCCAATATATAACATTGGCTACACTACTCTATTCTAATACAAGGAGATGTGGGACTAATGTAATAACATATTTCAAGCATTCACAACCAATATATATACCTATTTTGAAATTCAGTTATGTTTTGAATACCATTTAGTTGTTTTGTTCAATGTGTTTTGGTGCGCGTTGTATTAGTGAGCGATGTTGAAGATATCATATCAACAATACTTTCTTAAAGGTGCATTGTTGAAGATGTTCAACAACACTTTCTTAATATAAGTAATTGTATATCTAATCTTAATATAAATGTAAAATAATTGTATATCTAATTTTAATATAATTTTATTGTTATATTATGATTAGATGTGCCTAGTTAGAAGTAGGTCTACTAACCTATTTAAATGTAGCCGGTGGTGTGAGTTAAGTTTAACAACGTCGTTTGAGAAAGCGCTCTTAATGTACATCTATTCAACATCACTTTCTTAAAGGTGCACTTTTGAAGATGTTCAACAACACTGTCTTAATATAAGTAATTGTATATCTAATTTTAGTATAAGATATTGTATATCTAATTTTAATATAATTATATTGTTATGTTATAATTAGATGTTCCTAATTAAAAGTAGGTCTACTAACCTATTTAAATGTAGCCATGATGGCAATGGGGAAGTGTGATTTTTGTTTAACAGCGTGCTTTTAAGAACACACTATTAATGTACACCTATTCAACAATGCTTTCGTAAAGGTGCACTGTTGAAGATGCCATATCAATAGTGATTTCTTAAATGATCGTTGTTGATTTGTTATGACATTTTAAATATCAAAAGTTTATTCACATCCCTCTACGTTCTCAAACTTGTATATTAAGAAAATATCATACACTAAGAAAACCTCATACACTTTCAAACTTGGTGAAGAAGATAAAAAAATCCATCAGTGGCTTCCTAAGAACATGAAGTTACGAGTTGAATGGAACACAAAATGCTAACCATTAAACACGAATGGTGGAAACATCTTGGTAAGCTACATTAGAGGCGTGGTTAGGTAGAATGTGCCGATAACATACAACTCTTGGACTGATGCTAGGTTGAATCTTGTGAAGGAGTGTATTTGGAATGATATAACAGTGAGTTTCCATTTGTATATAACAGTAAATTTGTGATTGTGCTTTCATGCAATGTATATGTATTTTCATGCAATGTGTTTGTATTTTTGTGTTTTCATTCAATTTTTGTGTGTTGTACTTATTTGTTTTTAGACAACTTTGGATGTTAGTGAGGACCATAAGGATTACATACTTAAATATATTGGCAAGTGTCTCCGACAATTCAGAACCGATGTCAGCAAGTGTATTAGAAATGCTGATGGTAATGTCAACTTCAAACCTCCAACCAAATATGCAAATCTCATTGAAGAGGCGGATTAGAAGGCTTTTGTCACTACTCGCACACAAGTCGATTCTTTCTTGGTAAAATCATATTTTTTCTATTGACTTTATTCTTATGCTTTTGTATATATATGATTGTTGATGTTAATGCCTTTTGTTTTAACAGAAAGTAAGTGTTGAAAATCGCAAGAGGACATCTAAACCTTTGTATCCATATTGAGCTTTTCGAGCGGGATATAGAGGAATCGAGGAAAAATTGTAAGTATTGTTAATTTGTAAGTACATCATTAATTGGTAATGTTTTCTATCCATATCAAATACATTATTATTGTTTATGTATTGGTAGCTCGATCAAAGCGATACACCTTTGAGTGTAGTAGACCTCGATGTTCTTTGGTGGATGCCCTTAAGCACAAGGACAATGTTATCGATAACGAACAAGTTCAAGAAGTGGCAAACTGTGTTGTAAGTGCTTATCATTTAATTAAACTTGACTTCCACACACTCTCTATCAATGTGATTAATTAATATTATGTTTTTTTCTTGATGTGTCAGGTTGCCCTAAAATAAAGGGAAGGAGAGCTACAGACCCCAGATAGTCATGTGGTATGTGACACCCTAAATTTAATTTTACAAAAAACTTTGTAACTAAGGAAAATCTGGGGAATACTGCAGGATTCTCGCTTGAGCCAGAGGAGCCTCGCCCAAGCGAGAGTGTTAGTGTTTCTCCCAGGATTCTATCTGGGAGCCTCGCTTGAGCGAGAGTTGACTCGCCTGGGCGAGGGAGAGTGTGTTGACACTAAAGGATCCTCGCTTGAGCGAGAGCGTCAGATCTGAAATTCTAAAAAGGCGGGATTTTTTCGCTTGAGCGAGAACCCGACGATTTCACTTTAAAATAGAAACCCTCAAACACATTTAGGGTTAGAACTTGAGAGATAAGAGAGAAGGAGGTGATTTTGGGAGCAAGGACTCATGGGAATCATCTAGAAGCTTGAGAAGAGGTAAATATCTTGATTCTAACTCTCCTTCTCCCTTTCAAACTCGTTTTGGGTGAATGGGATCTCTTCTCAAAATGTGAGAAACCATGGAAACTCTTCCTTTTGAGTTGTTGTTCGTTCTATTTAGTTTATCTCTTGTAAACTCTTGATTTAGAGTTGGTATTGAAAGAATGGAAAGGGTTTGTGGGTTGATTCGTGAAAACCCCAAAACCCTAATATGAAAATGTGGTTAAAGAGGAAAATGGGTAAAATGTTAGATGTAAAAGATGAGTATGTGCTCTAATGTTGAAATATGAGATGAATATGTATGTTTTAGATTTTTGGAGACTCTTATTGAAAGTAGTTTGGAAACATTGAAAATATATGAATCTTTTGTATAGTTAAAGATGAACTATGAGTTGTTATATGTTGTTTTGAATAAACTAATGACTTTGTTGTTGTTTGGTGGGATGAGGAAAGATCCGAAGGTTGGAAGAGGTAGCGAAGGAAACTTGTAAAGCTACCCAAGAACCGACCCCAACACTCACCAAGGTAAGGATAAGTCTTTAACTAACATATCATATTGAAAGAATGCGTGAAATTGTTGTTTATGAGTTAATGGTGAATCAATGAAAAGAAAACATATTTTTAGCCGACCATGACTGGTTAGCGACTTTGGCTCAAGTTATGTAGCAATGACTGACTTGCCCTTTGTGGTATTGGCTCGATGAGCAATGACTGACTTGCCCTTTGTGGTATTGGCTCGTTGAGCAATGACTGACTTGCCCTTAGTGGTATTGGCTTGTTGAGCAATGACGGACTTGCCCTTAGTGGTATTGGCTATTCATAGCAGTGACTGACTTGCCCTTAGTGGTATTGGATATTCGTAGCAGTGACTGACTTGCCCTTAGTGGTATTGGCTATTCGTAGCAGTGATTGACTTGCCCTTAATGGTATTGGCTATTCGTAGCAGTGACTGACTTGCCCTTAGTGGTATTGGCTATTCGTAGCAGTGACTGACTTGCCCTTGGTGGTATTGGCTATTCGTATCGGTGACTGACTTTCCCTTAGTGGTATTGGCTATTGGTAGTAGTGACTAACTTGCCCTTAGTGGTATTAGCTATTTGTAGCAAATGTCGGACTTACCCCATGTGGTGAGATACATGAACTAAGATAAATATAAATGAGATAGAGAAATATGAAAGGGAAATGATTGGATTACGTATGGGAATGATGAATGGGATAACGATGAGCTTGAGTAAAATGCGGAACATTGAATATAACAAAGTGAATATATGTTGAAGTATTCTTTATATGTTATGATATAACTGTTTATCTAACCTTATTGAATGTCGATTATCATATGACCATGTTGAATTTATGACTTACTCCTTTGTGTGTTTTGTGCATTTGTTATTGATAATCCCATTGTAGGTAAACTAGTGATTTGCGGATGCTTGGTTTGGAGCCTTAGGAGACTTAGACTCTGAATTCATTTATTTGCGTTTTGTACTCTAACTGACTACTTGCAAATTCGAATGATTGTAACTATGTTTATTGTTTATTTGGATACTTGTACCCATGTGTAATATGTAAGGACCCGATTTTCTTACCTCGAAAATTCTCTTTTAAAATCCTTATTCGTGAAAGTGAAGTGATTACTTTTGAAAGACATTACTCGAACAATTTGGAAACTTGAGTGAATACGTTTATAAATTTGCAAGGCGGAAATATTCCAAACACCTATCATTTCAAAAGCATGTCATTACACTTCCGTTCAAATACATCCTCTATACAATTACACTTTCTCAAAATTACCTTGAATACAAACATTAGATCCACTTCATTATACACTTACAAGAAAGTTGTTTATACATGAATTCACTTTAACATGTTCTTCATATTACAAATATTTATCATATAACATATCAATTACATATTATCCACTACTCTATCATGTACTCTCCTCCGCAAGCGTCCAATGCGCTACCTCCACAACCTGAACCCAAATATACAACACATACAAGGAAAGACAGAGGGAGTAAGAACCAACTACGGCGACCGTAGCGTGGATTTACATGGAGTAATAACATTAAAGTATTAAAGCCACACACATCTAACATCAATCATGATAAGCATATATCAATCAACACATATTATCCATATTCACCCTATAATACACATACATTCCATACTATATGTGCTCTATAGTTTGCATACTTATTCATCACATATTATCCATATTCACCCTATAGTACACATACATCCCATACTATGTGTTCTATAGTGTGCATATTTATTTATCACATATTATCCATATTCACCCTATAGTACACATACATCTCATACTATATGTGTTTTATAGTGTGCATATTTATTTATCACGTATTATCCATATTCACCCTATAGTACACATACATCCCATACTATATGTGTTCTATAGTGTGCATATTTTATTCGTCCAAATATACTCATTTCTCATCATTCATATTCACCCTATAGGATATATATCCCATAATATATATCCTATGGCATGCATATGATTTTCATTCCGAGTATACACTTTTCACATCCTTCACATTCCGTAGTAATTTACCCTTGATCTCGTTCAACAATTCTGCACCGTACAAATAATCCCCATACCACATCGGGCAGGTCGAGTAATCCCCATACCACCTCGGGCAGGTCGAGTTTCCACATTACACTCACATCCATGTCATACACAATCAACACCAGGCATCTCATTATTTTATCACCATAAATAACATACAACACCTTCATTGTCACAAACATACCTTTATCCATTTTAACACCTTCACAGCTCATCACACATTCATTGTTACAACACACCCATACATGTTTATAACAATCAACTACTCACAACATACTCATTTTGATAAACATACTCATATCCATTTTAACACATTCACAACTCATCAAACATTCACCTCCAAGCTTTTCAAAATGTGTCACCATGAAGCAAGAGGAAGGTTTTGATGATTTTTGAGGCTTAGTGGAGGGAAAAATGGTCCATTTGGGTGGAGCCACCATTGAGAGAGAAAGGGGAGAAAGAAAATGAAGATTAGAGTTTCTAGATCCCATTTTTCACTTTTATAGCTCTGACGCTCTCGCCCGGGCGAGAACGACTCGCTTGGGCGAGAATTTCGCGACTTTTTCACATTTCACACTGGAAAGCTCTCCCCCGGGCGCGGATTTCTCGCTCGGGCGAGAATCGGGCAGTATGCTAAGGCCCCCCTCTAGCCTGGCCGAAAATCCTAGCTCGAGCTAGAATTTGACAGCCTTTCCAGATTTCACTTTCGCTCAAACGACCACTTCTTCGCTTGGGCGAGGTTCCTATACTTCTCAAACTTAAAACGTTGAGTCCCTCGCTTAGGCGAGACCCTCTCGTCCAAGAGAGAATGGTCAAGCATGCACCTCAATACCCTAAGTTTTCCAATCAATCCGAAAACAAAAATTAAGGTGTTACATAATACTATTTTTGGAGAACTATACTTTTGGGTTCCTAGTACCCATAGGGAATTATTTGAATGAATTATGTTTTTCTGCCCTATGAAATTGTGTTGTAATATGGCATGTTAAAAGAGTTGGTGAAATGATTAATGAGTGATCAAAGTACAATGATGAATGTATGCGTGAATGGATTAAAATAAGGGAAAAATTTTCAAGGGTAAAAATTGGGTCCTTACATGGTACTTGATAAGGCACTAGGACTGCTTGAGTACTCTGGTCGTATCTGGGGTGCTATATTTGAGGTTAGCATGCAAACATTTGTACTTCGTAAAAAGCGTGCAACCAAAGCCAATTTGGCTCGGGTGCATAGTCAATTGAGTACCCTCATGTAACTATTCAATGAATTCGAACGTTCAATTAAAAAGATAGAATCTAAGGGGCATCAACAAGCTGACGATGTTCCTTCTAGCATCATTAAGAGTTGCAGACATGCTACTCACAACATTCCCATTCCTGAGGTAATTTAATTAACTAATTTTAATTTATTTGCCCTTTAGTTTAATTATGGTCATAAACTAATTATATGTTTTAACTAACATTTAGGGAATCAATGCTTACAAACTGTACCTGGATATCCCTTATACGCGAGTAGTGGGTGTTGGTAAAGTGTACAACTTACTAGATGTCATGTTGCATAATGCACGTATCCCACCCAATCACATGAAGGTCTCGATTGATGTTGCAATCGATGACAATTCATTGCTTCCATTTTGTCCTGATTAGGATATCTTGACAGTGGGAGAGGCTATATGCACTTTTGAGGCTTGGCCAATAGACCTTGTACACGTAGTTCCTGCTAAGGTGGGATTTTCACCTTATGATCATTCATATTAATTGACATTATTCGAATGTCATAATGTCGTTAAAAATAAAATTAATTAATTATCAAAATTAAGAGCTTTTAGATTGTATTTTTATTATATTTGAATGGAATATATTCAACAACGCTTTCTGTAGGAAGCGTTGTTGAATGGTTTATCTTCAACATCGCCCTTTTTAATGTGCATTGCTGAATTGGATATCTTCAACAACACCCTCTTTAGATATGGGAAACTCCTTATCCCATATCTATCTAAATGCATCTTTTAACATCCATCATACACTAGCTAGTTTCATCTCCACTCGAGAATCTAGCACAATTTTATTTTACTCGATCTACAAAATACTTACACAATAGGACTCTTAGTGTCTCATCCATTGTACACAATCAAACTATCTAGTAATTGTCTAATTACATCAAATATTCCTACCATCAAATCTTATCGTCTAAAGAAATTACCGATTTCTAGCCTCCACTGAAACCATAAAACCATTGATTCACACCAAAACTAGGTATTCTGTTACCAATCGGTAAGCGCAAGTCAACCAACACTCAAACCTACAACTTGCGTTCGGTTTGGTCATCTCAATTCCGTTAGCAAATATAAACTTATTAACCCACTCGCATTTTGTCCAGAAATACATGGGCGTCTTATATCACTAAACTCTTAACAACCTCATACTTATTCCGATATGGTTGCTAAAATTTCGGAATTTTCCAACATGATACTAAATCATTACTTAGCCACAAGCTATGTTTTACCCAAAAATGATTTTCGAAAACGGTTTGAATCCACAACTCATGGCAACCACGTCGTGAAACAAGGTTCGCATACTCATTTCAACACAACCCAAAACTTCTTCTCTCCTATGGTTACACCACACCCATACACCGCAATTGCTGACGTTCACGAAACAATCACAAATTTTGTCGACACAACATTTAAGGCAGATATTTGAGGTACACCACCGCTATATCGTGCCTTGCCAATGTCCTACCGCAAAAGAACCGATCATTTGAGACCAAAAGTTTCACGTCTATTCCATTTCCAGGATTAAATCCAACTGGGACATCATTGCGCATATTAACACTATGGTAAATGTTTTACCATTTACCCCATCCGTACACTGAGACACCACCTCGACATCCACCACCGATACACTGGGTTGGTGGGTACAACCAAGTCGAAAACAACAACTTGGTGTACAATCTCAGTCGGTTCACACATTCAGCAAGTATAGGGAGTGTGTCGCTCCCGAATTAGACAACACAAAAAGGGATACCTGTTACCATACGATTTACCTCTCGCTGGATCATCAACACCCGATGTCCCGGCGCCACTTGGGGTAACCACCCGACCGTGGTCCCTTGCCTCCTCAGCTTGCATGACATTAGGTCTCCGATCCAGCTTGGGACAAAACCTTTTAATATGCCTAAACTCCTTGCAGTGGAAACATCCATTCCCTTTTCCCGGGCACGTACTTCCATAATGAGGTCTACCGCACTGGTTGCACATGGGAGTAGAAACCCCTTCGGTAGGAACGGTGGGTTGCGACCCTTGGTACCCACGGTTATGACCGACACCAGTTAGAGCATATTATCGTTGGCTTTCATTCACCTTCTCCTCATACATCCCGCATCGGGTCAGACTATCCGATTCTGATGTCTCTGCACCACACATGGTAACCACTCTGCCGATAGATTGAGGTCGTCTAGTCCCCATGGCATTCATACTCTTCCGTGACATAGGACAATACCTCTTGACATGTCTGGTCTCTTTGCAAAAAAAACAGTGATGTGTCGTCCCAGAACACGATTCTCCGTTATGTTTTCGGTTACACTTGCTGCACCAGGATGGGGAGTTTAACCCTGACCCTCCGGCATTTGCATGGGTCCTCGGCCCATGCGATGTGTACCTCCGAGTGCCAGCAGGTGGAAAACAAGGCTTTTTCTTTTCGGGAAACATCTTGCCCTTGCCCCTTCCGTGTACAAAGTTTATTTGAGGCCCGAAGTTCTTGGGGGAATTGGATTTGGAGGTCGCCACTCCATCCGCCTTCATGTTAGTACACCCCATCCCTGGGACCCATTCAACAGCCGCATTCGGAGCGAATCCGCTTTGGGACAAAGAGCCTGGGCCTGGCGCCACGCTCCGATTCAAACTCCGTAAATTCTCATTCATGCCCTGAAGCACCTCTAACATCTGTGCCAAGAGATCATTGGGAACATTCTGGCTCGTCCCTCTTCCCCTTTCAGCCATGCGTACCTGTACTCATGTACTAGTTAGTAAGCTAATTATCAAACCAGACAAATCAGCACATAACCACACAACAGTTCACTTAAACCACATAGTCCCATCAATTATAAGTTACAAAGAAGCAAGTAAGGCCATACCCTAGGCCGCAGGACTAACTATGCTCTGATACCATATTGTAACAACCCGATTTTCTACCCTTGAAAATTTTTCATTTATTTTTATCCTTTATTACATACAATCGTCACCTTCATTGAAAACTCTCAAGTATCACTCTTTGAAAATATTCTTTACCCTATTATATTATCATACAAATTTATGTGTGTCAATCGTGTGTCACACACCCGCCATCACTTATTGGCTACGAGTCACCTGGTTTTTCTAACGCTCGACATGCTAGCAACTCCCAATCACAAGTTGGCATGTAAGCCTGACATATAGTAATAATTAATAATAAATCATAATAATACTTATATATAAATAAATACTTTTTTGACATAATAATTATAATTAAGATTTTATCTCCTTTATAATTAGCAATATTTTTTATGACGTGTTAAAAATAATATTAATTATAAAGTACTATAATTAATAGGTTAGGATATAAAGATGATTCATTTATTCTAGCATCAGAGTCTCAACAAGTATTCTATGTTAGTGATCTAACTAATATGAAATGATCCATTATTCTTTTGGCTAACAAAATAATCGTTAATAGTATTGAAGACCAAGAATATGAAGATATTGTTGCTGAAGACGATCCTTCTTTGGGACATCACTATCGCGTGAGAGCCGACCAACTACGAATGATGATTTATATATGATAGATGATCATGATGACGGCATATGGGTGAATCAATACGTTCCTCCAAACAAGAATATTACAAGTGTAAGGACCAAAATTCTACCCATGAAATTTTTTCCTTCTTTAATTCATTCTCACATGTATTATTCTTCTATAACTTATAATTATAAACTCAATAACTTTACGTTAGTCACCCTCCCTAGTTCATGATCATTTTATCACGCAATATCCATACATGCATTCACTATGCAGAAAACATAATTCATATTAATATCTCCCAGAACTCACGACATACAAATAGTTATGGATTTCCAAAATCACAATACCCTGGGTTACAAATATTCTGAATTATAGTGCTCATGGTTACAAATACCCAAATCTGCATTTAGTCAGTCATAATACAAAATGGAATAATAAAGGAATCGATATTTAAAAGCTCCTACGACGCCTAATCTATCATCCTCAATTCATCCGTTTACCTGCAATGGGATTATCATAAACAATACATAGAAAACACAAAGGAATAAGTCATAAACTCAACATAATCATATGATAATCCACATTCAATAAGGTTAGACAAACAGTTATATTGTAACATATAAATAATACTTCAACATATATCCATTATACTATCTTCGCAATCCAACATGGTCCAACACGTTATTATATCATTTCCTCGTACTTATATACCATTCAACCCTTTCTTTCTTAGTCATTCGCCTCATCAACTTTTAACTTGTTTCATTAATCTTACCATGTAGGGAAAACTAGATAGTTACTTTAAATAGCCAATACCACAAAGAGCAAGTCAGTCATTGCTCAACGAGCCAATACCACTAAGGCCAAGTCAGTCATTGCTCAACGAGCCAATACCACTAAGGGAAAGTCAGTCGTTGCTCAACAAGCCAATACCACTAAGGGCAAGTCAATCATTGCTCAACGAGCTAATACCACTAAGGGCAAGTCAGTCATTGCTCAACGAGCCAATACTAACGACAAGTCAGTCATTGCTCAACGAGCTAATACCACTAAGGGCAAGTCAGTCATTTCTCAACGAGCCAATACCACTAAGAGCAAGCCAGTCATTGCTCAACGAGCCAATACCACTAAGCGCAAGTCAGTCATTGCTCAACCTCTTAAGGGAGTTAAAAATATGTTTTCTTCCCAATTGTTCACATTCCATATATAATCAGAAAATCCACACATTCTCTATCATCATATACAATTAAACACTTCTCCTTACCTTGGTAAGTGTTCGGTTGGATTCTTGGCAACTTGGCAAGTTCCTCCGATACCGCCTCCAACCTTAGGATCTTTCCTCATTCCCACCACACAACAACAAAATCAGTCATTTATTCATAATAACATATATAAACAACTCATATTTCATCTTTAATCATACAAGAGATTCACACACTTTCAATGTTTCCAATGTTATTTCATTAGGAGTTTCCAAACATTAAAAACATACATATTCATCTTCTATTCAACATTAGAACACATAATCATCTTCTACATCTACATTTCACCCATTTTCCTCTTTAACCACATTTTCATTTTGGGAGTTTTGGGGTCTTCATTAATAAACCCACAAACCCTTTCCATTTTTCGAATACCAACTCTAAACCAAGAGTTTACAAGAGAGAAACGAAATAAAACAAACCGCATCTCCAAAGGAAGAGTTTCCATGGTTTCTCACATTTTGAGATGAGATCCCAAATACCCAAAACAAGTTTCAAAAGGAGAAGGAGAGTTAAAATCAAGAGATTTACCTCTTCGAAAGCTTCTAGATGATTCTCATGATTCCTTGCTCTTTAAAATTCTCCTTTCTCTCAATTCCCTCCAAATTTCTAACCCTAAAAGTGTTTGGGGTTTCTATTTTAAAGTTCAGTCATCGGGTCCTTGCTCAAGCGAGCCTTTTCTCGCTCAAGCGAGAAAATCCCGCCCATTTTAAAAACTCAACATTGGCGCTCTCACTCAAGCGAGGATCCTCCCGCCTTCGCACTTCTCTCCCTCGCCCAAACGAGCCAAATCTCGCTCAGGCGAGAGTCCTTCAGCATCTCCTAGTTTTCCACTCACCTAAGTGAGCCATCTCTCGCCCAGGCGAGACCCTCTCGCTCAAGAGAGAATATGGCAGTGTGTCCCATTCTTTAGGACTATTACCATATCTTAACAAAGATCAATTCAGGGTGTTACAATCCTCCCCCCTCTAATAAGAATTTTCGTCCCCGAAAATTAAAATACCTCGATTCAAACAAATGAGGGTAATCTTCCCTCATGTCTCGCTCCATTTCCCAAGTCGCGTCTCCTTCATCCACTTGGCTCCATTATACCTTCACCAAGGAAATCTCTTTTCCTCTCAACTTCTTGATACTGGTATCCATGACCCTCACGGGCAAGGTCGCAAAGGTTAAGTTATCCTTTAGCTCTATCTGATCAGACTCGACCACATGAGATGGATCCCCAACATATTTTCTCAAGTGAGACACATGAAACACATTGTGAAGATTCGATAACAAGGGAGGTAAAGCCACTCTATATGCTATTGGCCCAACCCTATTCAAAATCAGATATGGCCCAATGAATCTTGGAGTAAGCTTACGAGATTTTAACACTCTACCAATCCCAGTAGTCAAAACCACTCTCATGAACACATGATCTCTCTCGCTAAACTCATGAGGTTTACGCCTCCTATCATAATGGCTTTTCTATCGACTCTGTGTTATTCTCATATTCTCCCTGATCTTTTTGATTTTCTCCGTCGTTTCTCGGACCAACTAAGGTCCCAATACTAAGTTCTCCCCAGTTTCGAACAAACTCACGGAGGTCCTACATTTCCTCCCATACAAGGCTTCATAATTGTAAGACCTCAATTTTTGTTTTCGGATTGATTGGAAAACTTAGGGTGTTGAGGTGCATGCTTGACCATTCTCTCTTGGATGAGAGGGTCTCGCCTAAGCGAGGGACTCAACGTTTTAAGTTTCAGAAGTATAGGAACCTCGCCCGAGCGAAGAAGTGGTCGTTTGAGCGAAAGTGAAATCTGGAAAAGCTGTCAAATTCTAGCTCGAGCTAGGATTTTTGCCCAGGGTAGAGGGGGGTGTAACCCCCCAAATTTTAAGTCTTTAAAATTATAGTATTAGTCCTCGGATCCTCGCTTGAGCGAGAGATTCTGGCTTGGGCGAGAGAGGTTCACTTGGGAGGGTGAAATCTTGGGCTATACTGGAGGATTCTCGTCTGAGCGAGAGTTGTCTCGCCTGGGCGAGAAATGGCATTTTGGGCTGGTTGACACTTGAGATTCTCGCTTGAGCGAGAATCCCTCGCTTGAGCGAGAAGGTCAGAGTTGAGTTTTTAAAATGGGCGAGATTTTCTCGCTTGAGCGAGAGAAAGCTCGCTTAAGCGAGAACCGGACGAGAACATTAAATGAGGGAAACCCCAAACACATTTTAGGTTAAGAATTGAAGAGAGGTGAGAGAAGAGAGAATTCCCAAGGTCTAGGAGCTTTGGTTCTTGTTCAAGAGCTTGAGAAGAGGTAAAACTCTCTATCCTAACTCTCTTCTTCCCTTGAGAACCCATTTTTGGTATTATGGATCTCTTCTCAAAGTGGGAAATGCCATGGAAACTCTCTCTTTCGAGTTATGGTTCATTTTATGTCTTGTACCTTGTAAACTCTTGGTTTTGAGTTAGTATTCCAAGAATGGAAAGGGTTTGAGGGTTGACTCATGAAAACCCCAAAAACCCTAGAGAGAGAAAAATGTGGCTAGAGAGAGAGTGGGTAAAATGCTAGAGTAGAAGATGAGTTGATTTACAATGTTAAAATATGAGATGATATGTATATTTTAGATGGTTGAAAACTCTTAATGAAAGTAGTATAGAACCATTGAAAATATGATGAATATCTTGTATGTTTAAATGATGCAATATACGTTATTTATTTGTTATTTGGAATGAATGACTAACATTGTGTTATGTGGTGGGAATGAGGAAAGATCCTAAGTTTGGAGGTGGTGCCGGTGGAACTTGCGAAGTCACCAAAAACCAAACCCAACACTCACCGAGGTAAGGATAAGTCATTAATTTATGCATTATGTTGGAAAATGCGTGGATTGTCTGTTATGGACGATGGATAAGATGTGAATCATTTAATCAATATGAACATATATGGGTATGTTGATAATGGTTAGAAGTGAATTTACGGTTTACTTATTGGGGGAGTACCAATGGAAATAAGACTCGAAATTGAAATCATGAAATGTAAATCACTTTGTAGTTATGAGCATACATGGATATGTTTATAATGATGTCGGGTATATTTATCATTTTTGTATTGGGGGAGTACCAATGGAAATAAGACTCGGAATAAAGCAATAATAGTAAGTCACTTTGTAGTTACAAGCATATACGTTATGTTGTAATGATGTCGGGTGCATTTATTGACTATTTATTGGGGGAGTACCATTGGAAATAAGACTCGGATAATACAATAAACTTGAGTCACTTTGTAGTTACAGGCATATACTCTATGCTGTAATGATATCGGGTGCGTTTATTGTCTATTTATTGGGGGAGTACCAATGGAAATAAGACTCGAAATATAAAATAATAAATGGTAAATCACTTAGTCACTACAAATATATATGGGTATGTTTGTAGTGATGATGGGTGTATTTATGGTTTATGTATTGGTGGAGTGCCAATGAAAATAAAACTCATTTTAGCCGACCAGAATGGGTTAGCGACTCTAGCTCGAGTTATGTAGCATGGTTTTTCAAAAGTATAGAGAACGAAAAAGGTTTTAAGAGTATTTAATTTATCTCACTGTCTAAACCTATTAAATGTGGATTAACTTACATTGAAGTTTTATTGAATTAATGACTTATTCTTTTGTGTTGTTTGTGTATGGTAAATGTTAATCCCATTGCAGGTAGGTGGACGGAGAAGGATGATTTTGAGTAGAGGATTAGAGACCTTCGTTTTTGATGTCTCTCTATCCATTTTTTTGTAACTTTAATTGATTGTAATCGAAGTAACTAATTATACTATGAACATTAATTTCGTGTATGATGTTGATCATAGAGACTAGTAACTCGGGATATATGTAGCTATGGGTGTTTTGGAAAACCCATAGCTAATTGTATGCGGTGGTTACTAGGTTATATTAATGAATTATGTTTTTCCGCTATCGGATGTTATATGTTACTTTTGGTTCGTAGATCGGGTGTGAGGGAGAAGTGAGACACTTTAAATAAATTTAGTCACTCGGTAATTATGATTGATTGTTAAATGCATGGAATTGGATTAAATAAGAAAAATATTTCAAGGGTAGAAAATCGGGTCGTTACAGGGGGCCTTAGCATACTGCCCGATTCTCGTCCGAGCGAGAAATCCGCGCCCGAGCGAGAGCTTTCCAGTGTGAAATGTGAAAAGTCGCGAAATTCTCGCCCAAGCGAGCCGTTCTCGCCCGGGCGAGAGCGTTAGAGCTTTAAAAGTGAAAAAGGGATCTAGAAACCCATATCTTCATTTTTTTTCTCCCCTTTCTCTCCCAACGGTGGCTCCACCCAAATGGACCATTTTTCCCTCCACTAAGCCTCAAAACTCATCAAAACCTTCCTCTTGCTTCATGGTAACACATTTGGAAAAGCTTGGAGGTGAAAAAGCAACAATGGAGGTTGGAGGAGATGAAGGGAGATGTGGCTCTTTTGCGGAGCAACGGAGCTTACGCAACCTAAGGTGAGGGAGAAGACCATTGTGGTCTTCGAGTATTTCATTAGAGTCATCATCTCCGATTTCCCTCAAGAACCGGAGCATATTAACGGATAAAAACTCCCTTGGGAGTTTGTGGTCCATATGAGAGTCTTTATTTTACATGAGGATGTATTAGCCATAAAAGTGGAGATATATGTGTGGGGAAAACCGTCTATTTAAGTAAATCGCTATATGCTCATTTATGGTAATTAACCGTCATTAAAGATGGTTCTAACGTTAATGTGTATATGATGAAGAATATGTTATGCGTGGTTTGTTTACGATAATGGTTATGTTGTGTGATAATGATGGTGTGTGAGATATTTATGGTCATAAGCAAAAATGAGTATGTTGTAAGTGGTTGATTGTTATAAACATATATGGGTGTGTTGTAACAATGAATGTGTGATGAGCTGTGAATGTGTTAAAATGGATAAAGGTATGTTTGTGACAATGAAGGTGTTGTATGTTATTTATGGTGATAAAGTAATGAGATGCCTTGTGTTGATTGTGTATGACATGGATGTGAGTGTAATGTGGAAACTCGACCTGCCCGATGTGGTATGGGGATTATTTGTACGGTGCATAATTGTTGAACGAGATCAAGGGTAAATTACTACGAATGTGAAATATGTGAAAAGTGTATACTCGGAATGAAAATCATATGCATGCCATAGGATATATATTATGGGATATATATCCTATAGGGTGAATATGAATGATGAGAAATGAGTATATTTGGACGAATAAAATATGCACACTATAGCACATATATAGTATGGGATGTATGTGTACTATAGGGTGAATATGGATAGTATGTGATAAATAAATATGCACACTATAGAACACATATAGTATGGGATGTATGTGTACTATAGGGTGAATATGGATAATATGTGATGAATAAGTATGCACACTATAGAACACATATAGTATGTGATATATGTGTACTATAGGGTGAATATGGAGAATATGTGTTGATTGATATATGCTTATCATGATTGATGTTAGATGTGTGTGATTTTAATACTTTAATGTTATTACTCCATGTAAATCCACGCTACGGTCGCCGTAGTTGGTTTTTACTCCCTCTGTCTTTCCTTGTATGTGTTGTATATTTGGGTTTAGGTTGTGGAGGTAGCGCATTGGACGCTTGCGGAGAAGAGTACATGATAAAGTAGTGGATAATATGTAATTGATGTGTTATACGATAAATATTTGTAATATGAAGAACATGTTAAATTGAATTCATGTATTAACAACTTTCTTGTAAGTGTATAATGAAGTGGATCTAATGTTTGTATTCAAGGTACTTTTGAGAAAGTGTAATTGTATAAAGGATGTATTTGAACGGAAGTGTAATGACATGCTTTTGAAATGAAAAGTGTTTGGAATATTTCTGCCTTGTAAATTTATAAACGTATTCACTCAAGTTTCCAAACTGTTCGAGTAATGTCTTTCAAAAGTAATCACTTTACTTTCCCGAATAAGGATTTTAAAAGAGATTTTTCGAGTTATGAAAATCGGGTCCTTACAATAATGGGCCATCCTGATACTAGTATAAAAACTATTGTTGTAGGTGAACTCGATCAAAGGTAGCATGCTATCCCAACTCTCAGGCTGTTCCAAAACACAAGCCCTCAAAAGATCTTCCAATGACTGTATGGTCCTTTCTGACAAACCATCCGTTTATGGATGATAAGCTGAACTCAGTTTCAACTTATTCCCCAAAGCGAACTGCAAACTGGTCCAAAAGTTTGAAGTGAAACGGGGATCCCTATCCGACACAATGTTGGACGGTATCCCATACAACCGAACGATTTCTTTGATATACAACTCAACCAACCGTTCTTGAGAATATTTCATGTTCATCGGCAAGAAATGAGCAGACTTTGTCAAACGGTCTACTATTACCCATATCGAGTCGTACCCTCTTTGAGTCTTTGGGAAACCCGATACAAAATCCATGGAGATACTATCCCACTTCCAACCGGGAATTTCTAGTGACTGTAATCCTCGTGCTGGCCTCTGATGTTCAATCTTGGCTTTTTGACAAATGAGACAACTTAAGACATACAAAGCCACATCTTTTTTCAATCCACACAACAAAAATAACTTTTTCAGATATTGGTACATTTTTGAAGTGCCCGGGTGGAAACTTATTTTACGCTTGTGAGATTCCTCAAGAATACTCTTTCTCAATTCCACATCATGAGGCACACACACCCTTCCCTTGTATCGCAACATTCCACTGGAATCCGACTCAAAATCAGTCCCCTTCCCACTCATCATCAAATCTCGTTTGACTTTCAACTCACGATCCTCAACTTGCATTATTCGGATTTGGTCGAACAACTCATTTGTAACCTTAAGCATTCCCACAATCATACTATGGGGTCTTATTTGAACCGCCAAGTTCATATCCCTGAACTCCTCAATTAATTTCCCTTCATGAGCCATCAAAGCCGACATATGTAAGGACTTCCGAATTAAAGCATCAGCCACCACATTGGCCTTCCCAAGATGGTACTTCAATCCAAAATCATAGTCCTTAAGGAATTTTATCCACCTTCTTTGTCTCATGTTCAGTTCTTTTTTATCAAACAGATGCTTCCCATTCCATCACTGATTCCAACCAGAAATCACATTTAGACAACTTCGCATACAACTGAATGCTCCTCAGAAGATACATAACCACTGTCAGATGCTTCGCATATTCCTCTCGGCTCTTGGAGTAAACCAGAATGTCATCAATAAATACCACTACGAATGAATCCAAATACGAATGAAAAATCTGATTCATGTAGTCGATAAATATTGCTGGAGCATTCGTACACCAAAGGGCATCACCAAATACTGAAAATGCCCATACCTCGTCCTGAAAGCAGTTTTGGGAATATCCTCCGACTTAACTCGAAGTTGGTCATAACCCGACCGAAGGTCTATTTTTGAAAACACAACTGCTCCTCTCAACTGATCCATTAAGTCATCAATCCTAGGCAACATATACTTGTTTTTGATAGTGACCTTGTTCAACTGCCTGTAATAAGTGCACAACCTCATCCTCCTATCTTTCTTCTTAACCAACAAAATCGGTGCAACCCATGGTGAAACACTAGGACGAGTGAACTTCTTTGCCAACAAGTCGTCAACGTGCATTTTCAACTCAATCAGCTCTAACGGTGCCATCCTATAAGGAGCTCTAGAGATGGTGTAACACCATAAATTTAAGTCTTTAAAATTATAGTATCAGTCCTGGGATTCTCGCTTGAGCGAGAGTTGGCTCGCTTTGGCGAGGAAGGCTCACTTGGGAGGGTGAAATCCTGGGCTATACTGAATGATTCTCGCTTGAGCGAGAATTGGCTCGCTTGGGCGAGGAAGGTCATCTGGGAGGATGAAATTCTGGGCTATACTGAAGGATTCTCGCTTGAGCGAGGGTTGGCTCGCCTGGGCGAGGAAATGTAATATTTTGGAGTTGTCGAGGCTGTAAGATCCTCGCTTGAGCGAGAGACGCCTCGCCTAGGCGAGAGTTCCCTCGCCTGGGCGAGAGAGTCATATCTGAGTTTTTAAAATGGGCGGGATTTTCTCGCTTGAGCGAGAATGAGCTCGCTTAAGCGAGAACCCGACGAGTTGTATTAAATGAGAAACCCCCAAACACAACCTAGGGTTTAGAAAAGAATAAGGGTAAGAGAAAAGAGCTTTTTCAAGGACAAAAAGCTTGGATACTCATCTAAGAGCTGGAGAAGAGGTAAAACTCTTAATTCTAACTCTCTTCTTTTCTTTGAAACCTATTTTGGGTATGTTGGATCTCTTCTCAAAGTGAAGGAAACCATGGACCTCATCATTTCGAGTTATGGTTCGTTTTATGTTGTTTTACCTCGTAAACTCTTGGTTTAGAGTTAGTATTTCAAGAATGGAAAGGATTTGGGGGTTGATTCATTAAAACCCCAAAACCCTAAAGTGAAATTGTGGTAAAAGGGGAAATGAGTAAAATGCTAGAGGTAGAAGATGAGTTTACTTTCTAATGATGAAATATTAGATGAATATGTATGTGTTAGATGGTTGTAAACTTATGATGAAAGTAGTTATGAAACCTTGAAAATATGATGAATATCTTATATGGTTAAATGATGTTATATAAGTTATTTATATTTTATTGGAGTAAATGACTAACATTGTGTTATATGGTGGGAATGAGGAAAGATCCTAAAGTTGGCGGCGGTGTCGGTGGAACTTGTGAAGTTACCAGGAACCAAACCCAACACTCACTGAAGTAAGGATAAGTCTTTACTTTTGCATTGAAAATAGAAAATGTGTGTATTTTCTGGTTGTGTGATGATTAAATGGTGAATCACGTATTTGGTATAAACATATATGGGTGTGTTTATACTAATGATGGTGGGGATTCACGGAAAATGATTTATGGGGAAATCAATGAAAATAAAATATGTTTTAGCCGACCATGATTGGTTTGCGACTCTGGCTTGAGTATATAAGGGTAAACTCTAGCTTGAGTATAAAAGCGTAAACTCTGGCTTGAGTATAAAAGCGTAAACTCTGGCTTGAGTATAGAAGCGTACACTCTGGCTTGAGTATATAAGCGTGTTTTCTTTTAAGAGAAATGAGAATCTGCTTTTAACTAACCCTAAGGGGTGTAGCGACTTTGGCTCAAGTTATGCAGCAAAGCAAAATGAATTTCAAAAATGGTTTACTAACCCTTTTCTAATGTGGATTATCTTATAATGATGTTTATTGAATTAACGACTTACTCCTTTGTGTGTTTGTGCTCTTGTCATTGATAATCCCATTGCAGATAAATAGGTTACATGAGGGGGACTCATTTTTGGGGAGCTTAGGGAGCTTTATATTTTGGATTCATTTATTTGCACTATTTTGTACATGAGTGCATATTTGATAGTTTAAAACATTATGTAACTACGGATATATATAGCTGACATGGTGATGTACCTCTGAATATGTGTAGCTATGGGTATTTTGGAAACCCATAGTTAGTGGTATGCGGTAGTTACTAAGCTGCATTAATATGAATTATGTTTTTCTGTCACATGATTATGTATGTCATTATTGGTTCATGGATTGAGTGTGATGATGGAAGTGAGATTTTGAAATAAGGTTATAAAATTGGTAATGTAATTTATGAGTAAACGCATGGAATTGAATTAAAATAAGAAAAATTTTCAAGGGTAGAATTTCGGTCCTTACAATATGGTATCAGAGCATAGTTAATCATGTGGCCTAGGCTATGGCCTTACTTGCTTCTTTGTAACTTCTAATTGATTTGACTATGTGGTTTAAGTGAATTGTTGTGTGGTTAAGTGCTGATTTGTCTGGTTAATCATGGTTTACTGACAAATGTAAGAGTATAGGTACCCGTTACGAAGATGTTTGGTAGAGGAAGAGGAAGGGGATCGGGTCAGAATGACTTGTTGGCTCAGATTGCAGCCGTGCTGATGAACATGAACGAGAACTTGCAGCACCTGAACCAGAACGCGATACCAAGTCCGAGTTCGCAACCATTGGTTCCACCTAGGCCGGCTGAGTACCGAGGTCTGGATGAATTCTGCAGGAGGAACCCCAGTCAGTTCCAAGATGGATTCGCTCATATTGCAGCCATTGAATGGGTCCAAGGAGTGGAAATAATCTTTAGGGCCATGAATTGTTCTGATGCTCAGAAAGTGGCCTACGCCACCTACATGCTGTTGAAAGAGGCCAAGAACTGGTGGGAAATGACCTGGAGGGAGATGGAGACCGAAGGGCAAATCATCACGTGGGGAGCTTTCAAGAGTAAATTCCTCTAGAAATATTTTCGTGCAGACCTGAAAAGGAAGAAGGAGATGAAATTCTTGCAATTAGAGCAAGGAAAAATGTCGGTGGGGGAGTACGCGGCCAAGTTTGAGGAATTGATCCGGTATTACCCCTATGCTGAACTAGAGTTGGATGGGAGGTCCAAATGTATGAAGTTTGAGATGGGGTTGAAACCCGAGCTGAGGGTGACGTTTGGTCATGAAGAGATTGCTGATTTTCCTACACTACTGAACAAGTGTAGGATGTATGAGGATAATGTGAGAGTGAGGGACGCTGCTGCTAGTAAAGAGAACCCTCCACGACACTATGGCCCTCAACCGAACTTCTCACATGGAAAAGGGAAGGGCAAGGTGTTTCAAGAGGAACGGAAGCCTTACTCTCCTCCCACGGGTGGTCGGGGTCATACTTCACATGGGTCGAAGACTCATGTTAATGTTGGAGGGTCACAGTTGAACTCCTCATCTTTGTGCGGCAAATGTGGCCGAACTCATATCGGTGACTCATGCCCTAGAACGACGCTTACCTCTTTTCACTGCAAGGAGGTTGGGCATGTCAGAAGGTATTGTCCTAAGCTATAGTAGAGTGTGAATGATGTGAGGGCGGAATGACCCCGATCTACGGGCAGAGTATTCACCATGAGTGGTGCAGAGGCATCGGGTGCAGATGGCCTGATTAAAGGTAATTGCATGGTTGCAGGTATTCCCCTTTTAGTGTTGTTTGATTCGGGAGCGACACACTCCTTTGTATCTATTGAATGTGTGGATAGACTGAAATTGCAAACTGAGTCGTTATCTTTCGACTTGGTCGTATCCACCCCAACTGATGTGCCTGTGGTGGTGTCGACGATGGTGTCTCGATGTCTGGTAGTGGTAAACGGTAGGACTTTTACCGTGGATTTAATCTGCTTACCACTATCCCAGTTAGATCTAATTCTGGGGATGGACTGGTTGTCGGCGAATCGTGTAATGCTTAATTGTGCCGATAAGACCGTGGTATTCGGGAATCTAGATGAGGTTTCTGATGGGGTTAATAACATGAAGTCGTTATCGGCAAAGGAAGTCAGGACTTCCTGTAAGGAGGGAGGAGCCGTGTTTATGTTATTGGCATCCTTGGAGGGTATTGAGAAACCCAAGGTTGAGGATATTCCGATAGTTCGTGAGTTTCCTAAGGTATTTCCTGGTGATATTCCGGAATTGCCTCCAGTGAGAGATGTTGAATTCTCTATTGACTTGGTACATGGAACGGGACTCATCTCTATAGATCCTTATAGGATGGCACCGTTAGAATTGGCTGAGTTAAAAAAGTAGGTTGAGGACTTATTGGCAAAGAAGTTTATTCGTCCTAGTGTCTCGCTGTGGGGTGCCCTTGTGTTGTTGGTTAAGAAGAAAGACGGTAGGATGCGGTTGTGTACCGACTACCGACAGCTAAACAAAGTTACCATTAAGAACAAGTATCCATTGCCTCAGATTGATGATTTGATGGATCAGTTGAGAGGGGCGGTAGTGTTTTCAAAGATCGATCTTCGGTCGGGTTACCACCAACTTCGTGTAAAATCCACATTCCTAAAACTGCTTTCAGGACGAGGTATGGACATTTTGAGTATTTGGTCATGCCTTTTGGTGTAACGAATGCCCCAACAATATTTACCGACTACATGAATCAGATTTTTCATCCGTATTTGGATTCATTCCTAGTGGTATTTATTGATGACATTTTGGTTTACTCCAAAAGCCAGGAGGAACATGCAGAGCACTTGAGAATTGTTCTAGAGCTTCTGAGTAAGAACCGTCTGTATGCTAAATTGTCTAAATGTGATTTCTGGTTGGAATCGGTAAACTTTCTGGGACATGTAATATCCAAGGAAGGGGTAGCAGTAGACCCTTCCAAAGTTGAAGCGGTTATGGAATGGGCAGTACCCAAGTCAGTTACTGAGATCCAGAGTTTTCTGGGTTTGGCTGGTTATTATCGGAAATTCTTTGAGGGATTTTCGAAGTTGGCACTAACGTTGACTAAGCTCACCAGGAAGGGGGAACCTTATGTGTGGACAATCTGTTGTGGAGAGAGTTTCCAAGAGTTGAAACGGAGATTGACTATCGCGCCAGTGTTGTCTCTTCCTTGTACTGATAGAGATTTCAGTGTTTATTGTGATGTGTCCAAGCAAGGTTTGGGTTGTGTGATGATGCAAGAAGAGAAGGTTCTTGCCTATGCTTCTAGACAGTTGAGAACGCATGAGCAAAACTACCCTACCCACAATCTTGAATTAGCTGCAGTGGTCTTTGCCTTAAAAATCTGGAGACACCATCTCTATGGCGTGATATTTGAGATATACAGCGACCACAAGAGTTTGAAGTACCTATTTGATCAAAAGGAAATGAACATGAGACAGAGGAGATGGATGGAATTCCTTAAGGATTACGATTTTGGGTTGCATTACCATTCGGGAAAGGCCAATGTGGTGGCGGATTCTCTAAGTCGAAAGTCTTTGCACATGTCGGCTTTGATGGTTAGGGAAGGGAAACTGATTGAAGAGTTCAGAGATATGAACTTGGAAGTTCATATAAGGCCTCATAGTATGATTTTAGGAATGCTTAAGGTCACAAATGAACTGTTTGATCAAATCCGGACGATGCAAGTTGAGGATGATGAGCTAATGGCTAAACGAGATTTAATGCTAAGTGGTAAGGAAGTTGATTTCACATCGGACCCTAGTGGAATGTTGCGTTATAAAGGGAGAGTGTGTGTGCCTCGTAATGAAGAATTACGGAAGAGTATTTTAGAGGAGTCCCATAAGAGCAAGATGAGTTTTCACCCGGGAACTACCAAGATGTACCAAGATTTGAAGAAGTTGTTTTGGTGGTCTGGATTGAAGAGAAATGTGGCTTTGTATGTCTCAAGTTGTTTGGTATGTCAGAAAGCCAAGATTGAGCATTAGCGACTAGCGGGAGAATTATAATCCCTGGAGATTCCCGTTTGGAAGTGGGACAGTATCTCCATGGATTTTTTGTCTGGTTTTCCGAAGACTCAGAAAGGGTACGACTCAATATGGGTAATAGTGGATCGGTTGACTAAGTCTGCTCATTTCTTGCCGATGAACATGAGATACTCCCTAGAACGATTGGTGGAACTGTACATCCGGGAAATAGTTCGTCTGCATGGGATACCGTCGAGCATTATATCGGATAGAGACCCCCGTTTCACTTCGAACTTTTTGACTAGTTTGAGTCCGCATTGGGAACTAAGTTGAAGTTAAGTTCAGCTTATCATCGACAAACGGACGATCAATTGGAAAGAACAATACAGTCATTGGAGGATCTTCTGAGGGCTTGTGTCTTGGAACAACCGGGGAGTTGGGATGGCATGTTGCCTCTGATTGAATTTACCTACAACAATAGCTTCCATTCGAGTATTGGAATGGCACCTTATGAGGCGTTGTATGGTAGGAAGTGCCGAAATCTAGTGAGTTGGTTTGAGACTGGGGAGAACTTGATATTGGGGCCTGAATTGGTCCAAGAGACGACGGATAAGATCAAGAAAATCCGGGAGAATACGAGGATCGCCCAGAGTCGGCAGAAAATCTATTACAATAAGAGGCGGAAACCTCTTGAGTTTAATGAGGGAGATCATGTTTTCTTGAGAGTAGTCCCGACTACCAGAATTGGTAGGGTGTTGAAGTCTCGCAAGCTGACTTTGAGATTTATTGGACCATATCAAGTACTAAAAAGGATGGGGCCGGTAGCATATCGGATTGCTTTGCCTTCGTTGTTTTCCAATCTCCACAATGTGTTTCATGTGTCTTAGTTGAGGAAATATGTTGGGGATCCATCTCATGTGGTAGAATCTGATCAGATAGAGTTGAAGGATAACTTGACTTTTACGACGCTGCCCGTGAGAATAATGGATACCAATGTCAAGAGACTAAAGGACAAATAGATTCCTTTGGTGGAGGTACTGTGGAGCCAAGTAGACGAAAGGGATGCTACTTGGGAAGTGGAACGCGATATGAGGGAGGATTACCCTCATTTGTTCGAATCGAGGTATGTTTAATTTTCGGGGACAAAAATCCTTAGAAGAGGGGGAGGATTGTAACACCCTAAATTTAAGTCTTTAAAATTATAGTATCAGTCATGGGATTCTCGCTTGAGAGAGAGTTGGCTCACTTTGGCGAGGAAGGCTCACCTGGGAAGGTGAAATCCTGGGCTATACTGAAGGATTCTCGCTTGAGCGAGAGTTGGCTCACTTGGGCGAGGAAGGCTTGTAACACCCTAAATTTGAGTCTTTAAAATTATAGTATCAGTCTTGGAAGTCTCGCTTGAGCGAGAAAGGATCCCATAGGGGGGTGAAATCCTGGGCTGTACTGGAGGATTCTCGCCTAAGCGAGAGTTGTCTCACCAGGGCGAGAAATGGCAATTTGGGCCTGTTGACACTGTGAGATTCTCGCTTGAGCGAGAGCGTCAGATCTGAAATTTTAAAAAGGCGGGATTTTCTCGCATGAGCGAGAATGGGCTCGCTTGAGCGAGAACCCAACGATTGCTCTTTAAAATAGAAACCCCACACACATTTTAGGGTTAGAACTTTGAAGAGAAGAGAGAGAGGAGAGCTTTTCAAGAGCAAAGAGCCTTAGGACTCATCTTAGAGCTTGAGAAGAGGTAAACCTCTTGTTCCTAACTCTTCTTCTTCCTCTCTAACTTGTTTTGGGTATGTTGGATCTATTTTCAAAACATGAGAAACCATGGAAACTCATCCTTTAGAGTTATGGTTCGTTTTATGTTGTTTTTCTCTTTTAAACTCTTGGTTTTGAGTTGGTATTTGATGAATGGAAAGGTTTTGTGGGTTATTCATGAAAACCCCAAAAACCCCCAATAATGAGAATATGAGTAAAAAGAGAAATGGATGAAATGTTGGATGTGGATGATGAGTTTGTGCTTTGATGTTGATATATGAGATAAACATGTATGTTTAGATGTTTGGAAACTTGTATTGAAGTAGTTTTGAAAATCTTGAATATATGTGAATCCCTTGTATGTTTGATGATGAAATACGAGTTATTTATGTGTTATTTTGAATAAATGACTGACATTGTTGTTATTGGTGGAAATGAGGAAAGATCCTAAGGTTGGAGGAAATCGCGGAAGAGACTTTTAAAGTTACTCGGAACCGATCCCCAACGCTCACCAAGGTAAGGGATAAGTGTTTCTAAACCATACTCATCTATGTGAATGAGGTATGTGAAAGAGGTAACGTGTTGGTAGGTTTATTATTGTTACCCTACCCGAAGAGGTAGTGGTATATTATTGTTACCCTACCCGAAGAGCTAGTGGTTTATTGTTGTTACCCTACCCGAAGAGGTAGTGGTTTATTGTTGATACCCTACCTAGAGTGGTAGTGGACTGTTAATGAGTCCTACCCGGAGTGGTAGGGGACTGTTATTCTGTCCAACTCGGAGTAGAAGCGGACTGTTATTGTGTCCTACCCGGAGTGGTAGGGGACTGTTATTGTGTCCTACCCGGAGTGGTAGCGGACTGTTATTGTGTCCTACCCGGAGTGGTAGCGGACTGTTATTGTGTCCTACCCGGAGTGGTAGCGGACTGTTATTGTGTCATACTCGGAGTGGTAGCAGACTGTTATTGTGTCCTACCCGGAGTGGTAGCGGACTGTTATGGTGTCCTGCCCGGAGTGGTAGTGGACTGTTATTTGTCCTACCGGAAATGGTAGTGATTATTGTGAACTCGACCTGCCCGATGTGGGATGGGGTAAAATGACTAGACTTGCCCGATGTGTTTTGGGGTAAAATAACTCGACCTGCCCGATGTGGTATGGGGTAAAATAACTCGACTTGCCCGATGTGGTTTGGGGTAATAACTCGACCTGCCCGATGTGGTATGGGGTAATAACTCGACCTGCCGTATGTGGTATGGGGTAATAACTCTACCTACCCGATGTGGTATGGGGTAATAACTCGACCTGCCCTATGTGGTATGGGGTAATAACTCGACCTGCCCTATGTGGTATGGGGTAATAACTCGACCTGCCCGATGTGGTATGGGGTAATAACTCGACGTGCACTATGTGGTATGGGGTAATAACTCGACCTGCCCTATGTGGTATGGGGTAATAACTCGACCTGCCCTATGTGGTATGGGCTAATAACTCGACCTGCCCGATGTGGTATGGGGTAATAACTCGACCTGCCCTATGTGGTATGGGGTAATAACTCGACCTGCCCTATGTGGTATGGGGTAATAACTCGACCTGCCCTATGTGGTATGGGGTAATAACTCGACCTGCCCGATGTGGTATGGGAAATGAAATTGATGAATACGATTAAGGGTGAATATGAATGGTGAGAAATGTGAATGTCACAAAGAATGTCATATGCATGCCATATGATATATATTATGGGATGTATATTCTATAGGGTGAATATGAATGATGAGAAGTGTGGATGTCACAATGAATGTCATATGCATGCTATAGGATATATATTACGGGATGTATATTCTATATGGTGAATATGAATGACGAGAAATGTGAATGTCACAAAGAATGTCATATGCATGCCATAGGATATTTATTATGGGATGTATATTCTATAGGGTGAATATGAATGACGAGAAATGTGGATGTCACAATGAATGTCATATGCATGCCATAGGATATATATTATGGGATGTACATTCTATAGGGTGAATATGAATGGCGAGAAATGAGAATGTCACAAAGAATGTCATATGCATGCTATAGGGTATATAGTATGAGATATATATTCTATAGGGTGAATATGAGTGATAAAGTGGAAGATGTTGAGAATGAAAGTAATATACATGCTATAAGATATATATTATGGGATACATATACTATAGGGTGAATATGAATAATGAGATGGTTGATGTTTCGAACGAACAAAATATGCATACTATAGAATATATATTATAGGATATATACACTATAGGATGAATATGCGTAAAGTGGAAATTAAAGGAAGATGATATGATTGTTTACAATTACGCATGTGTGTTTACGAATTGTATTAAAGCTTAATCGTATTTGAAATGTAGATTATCATGTGATGTTAGTTTTTGAACTAATGACTTACTCCTTGTTGTTTTGTGTGTTGTTTATGATAATCCCATTGTAGGTGAATGAAGGATTTTGAGAAGGAAGCTCACCTAAGGAGCTTTCGTGTTTATTAACTTGTTTGTCTTTATTTGCTACTTGACGTTGTAGTTGATTTGATAACATTATGGGATGACTGTAAATTTGATTAGGGAAATACGGAGATATGTAGTTATGGACGTTATAACTCTGGAAAATTCATAACTGGTTGTATATGATAATTACTAATCGAATGAATTATGTTTTTTCCGCAACATAAATTTGTATGATAATATAATAGTGTAAAGAATATTTTCAAAGAGTGTTTCATGAGGGTTTCTAAGTAAAGTTATACATGTATGTAAGAGAAGATGTAAATAAACGAAAAAAAAAATTCAATGGTAGATTTTGGGTCGTTACAATATGGTATCAGAGCATAGTTAATTCTGCGGCCTAGGGTATGGCCTTGCTTGCTTCTTTGTAACATGTTTATGATTTGATTAGTTGTGATTGTGTGTATTGAATATTTAAAGCATGTAATTTTGGTATGATGACATGTAACGTGCTATGAGACTATGTGATAACCTGACTAGTGTGAGTTAAATTGTGTATTGACTACCAATGAGCGTAGGTTAAAACATGGCTGGAAGAGGAACGAGTCAGAACGTTCAGAATGAATTGTTGGTTCAGATGGTGGCTACACTACAACAGATGAACGAGAACTTGCGTAGTTTGAATCAGAACCCCGCACCAAGTACGAGTTCGCAAAACCTAGTCCCACCCGGACCGGCAGAGTACCAAGGTCTGGATGAGTTTTGCAAGAGGAACCCCAGTCAGTTCCATGGAGGATTTGCTCCGGATGATGCCCTCAAGTGGATTCAGGGAATAGAGCGGATCTTCCAGGCTATGAATTGTTCGGAGGCTCAGAAATTGGCCTATGCAACCTACATGTTAGGGACGGAGGCCGAGAATTGGTGCGAGTTCACTAGACGCCAAATGGAGACGGAGGGGCAATTGATTTCCTGAGATACTTTCAAGGCGAAATTCCTTCACAAATACTTCCCTGCTGATCTGAAAAGGCAGAAAGAAATGGAGTTCTTGAAGTTGGAACAAGGCAATATGTCGGTCGGGGAATATGCGGCTAAATTCGAGGAATTGGCCCGGTTTTGCCCCTACTCTGAGTTGGAGGTGGACGGACGATCCAAGTGCTCAAAATTCGAATCGGGCTTAAGGTCCAAGCTGAAAAGGATGTTCAGACATCAAGAGATTGCCGACTTTGATACTTTGGTCAACAAGTGTCAGATGTACGTGGATGATCTGAAGGTGGATGAGTTGGCGACTCCCGAAACAATTTCTCCTCGGGACTATGGACCTCAAGGCAACCATATGCAGGAGAGAGGTAAAAGGAGAGTGGAAGATGACCGGAAACCTTATGCGGTGAGACATCGTGACCGGAGTTTCCAAAAGTCTAGCCCACCTACCGTTCCTACCGATGAAGTTTCTACTCCCATGTGTATCAAGTGCGGTAGACTTCATTATGGAAGTACATGCCCGGGAAAAGGAAATGGATGTTTCCACTGCAAGGAGCATGGGCATATTAAAAGGTTTTGTCCCAAGCTGGATCGGAGACTGAATGTCATTCGTGCCGAGGAGACAAGGAACCACGGTCGAAGGGTTACCCCGAGTGGCGCAGGGACATCAGGTGTTGATGATTCGGCGAGAGGTAAATCGCATGGTGACAGGTATCCCTTTTAGTGTTATCTAATTCAGGAGTGACACACTCCCTATATTTGCTGAATGTGTGAACCGACTAAGATTGTACATCAAGTTGTTGTTTCGACTTAGTTGTACCCGCCAACCCCGTGTATCGGTGGTGGATGTCGATGTGGATGTCTCAGTGTACGGTTGGGGTAAATGGTAGAACCTTTACCATAGTGTTGATATGTGCAATGATGTCCCAGCTGGAAATTAATCATGGAAATGGACTAGCGGTCAGCAAATAGTGTTATGTTTAACTGTGTGTAATTGTTGAGGTGAAGATTTAAAATTTAGTATGCATTGATATGTATGTGTATGCTAAGGGGTAAGACTTATGCTGATAGTCAAGGAAAGAGACTAGTCAAGTTACTTACCCCGTCTATGTGATGAATGCAATGGGATAGACGTGAAACTTTTGGTAACGAATGATCGGTTCTTTGGCGGTGGGATATTGGCAATGCATGAAATAGTGGTGGTGCACCTCAATTGTCTGCGTTGAATGTTGTACTGGCAAAAGTTGTTGTTGTTGTTTCGTGAACGTCAGTAATTGCGGTGTATGGGTGTGGTGTAACCATATGAGAGAAGGAGTTTTGGGGTATGTTGAAATGAGTATGCGAACCTTGTTTCACGACATGGTTGCCAAGAGTCGTGGATTCAAATCGCTTTCAAAAATCAATTTTTGGGTGAAACATAGCTTGTGGCTAAATAATGATTTAGTATCATGTTGGAGAATTCCGAAATTTTACCAATCATATCTGATTAAGTATGAGGTCGTTAAAAAATTTGATGATACAAGACGCCAATGTAATTCTGGACATAATGTGAGTGGGTTAATAAGTATATTTGCTAATGGAATTGGGGTGACCAAACCGAACACCAGTTGTAGGTTTGAGTGTTTGTCGACTTGCACTTGCCGATCGGTAACAGGGTACCTAGTTTTGGTGTGAATCAATGGTTTTATGGTTTCAGTTGAGGCTAGAAATCGGTAATTCCTTTCGACGATAAGATTTGATGACGGAAATATTTGATGTAATTGGGCAATTACTAAATAGTTTGATTGTGTACAATGGATGAGACACTAAGAGTCTTATTGTGTAAGCATTTGGTTGATTGAGTAAAATGAAATCATGCTAGATTATTGAGTGGAGATGAAACTAGCTAGCGTATGATGGATGTTAAATGAGGCATTGGAGTGGATGAGGGATAAGGAGTTTCCCATTCGATGAATTGCGAGAGTGTTATAGGGATCTTAACATAGATGAGGATTGTTAGCTGGATCAGTCCTAGATACATATGGTTCTTGACGAATATAGGAAAGATCTTTAGTCAGAATTATGGTTTAGTTCTCATGGCATTCGAGTTATTAGAGGCTGAGATCTTAATATTTGGACAGTGATGAGTTAGTTCATGAATTGGTTTGGGGATATCACGGTTTAGTGGTGTATGCCCCTAATGCCCGATTAAGTAATCTTAATGGATTAGAGGATCGATTATGATTTCGGTTGGATATTCTTGTGCCTAAGGTCTAGGTGATGATTTTATTTTACGAGGTATGTTTAATTTTCGGGGACGAAAATTCTTATAAGAGGGGGAGGATTGTAACACCCTAAATTTGAGTCTTTAAAATTATAGTATCAGTCCTGGAAGTCTCGCTTGAGCGAGAGATTCTCGCCTGAGCGAGAGATTCTCGCCTGAGCGAGAAAGGATCCCCTGGGGGGTGAAATCCTAGGCTATACTGGAGGATTCTCGCATGAGCGAGAGTTGTCTCGCTTGGGCGAGAAATGGCAATTTGGGGCTATTGAAACTGTGAGATTCTCTCTTGAGCGAGAATCCCTCGCTTGAGCGAGAGCGTCAAATCTGAAATTTTAAAAAGGCTGGATTTTCTCGCCTGAGCGAGAATTATAACGACCCGATTTTCTACCCTTGAAAATTTTTCGTTTAATTTAATCATTTCTTACATACAGTCGTCACCTTCATTAAAAATTGCCAAGTATCTCTCTTTGACAATACTCTTTACCCTATCATATTATCATACAAAGTTATGTTGCGGAAAAACATAATTCATTCAGATAGCATTTACCACATACATTCAGTTATGGGTTTTGCAGGGTTATAACGTCCATAACTACATGTCACCATATTATCCTAATCAGATTACATTTATCCCAAAATACTACCAAATCAACTACAATGTCAAATAGCAATAAAGACAATCGAGTAAATAAACACAAAAGCTTCCTAATTAAGCTCCATCCTCAACATCCTTCATTTACCTACAATGGGATTATCATAAACAACACACAAAACAAAGGGAGTAAGTCATTAGTTCAAAACTAACATCACAAGATAATCCACATTTCCAATACAATTAAGCTTTAATATAATTCGTAAACACACATACGGAATTGTAAACATTCATAATCATTTTCCTTTAATTGCCACTTTAATCATATTCATCCTATAGTATATATATATCCCATAATATATATTCTATAGTATGCATATTACGTTCATTTCGAAACATCATCTGTCTCGTTATTCATATCCACCCTATAACATATATATCCCATAATATATACCCTATAGCATGTATATTACTTTCTTTCTCAACATCTTCATTTTTATCGCTCATATTCACCCTATAGAATATATATCCCATACTATATATCTTATAGCATGCATACGACATTCATGTGACATTCACATTTCTCATCATTCATATTCACCCTATAGAATATATATCTCATATTATATATCCTATAGCATGCATACGACATTCATTTGACATTCACATTTCTCATCATTCATATTCACCCTATAGAATATATATCCCATACTATATATCCTATAGCATGCATACGACATTCATTTGACATTCACATTTCTCATCATTCATATTCACCCTATAGAATATATATCCCATACTATATATCCTATAGCATGCATACGACATTCATTTGACATTCACATTTCTCATCATTCATATTCACCCTATAGAATATATATCCCATACTATATATCCTATAGCATGCATACGACATTCATTTGACATTCACATTTCTCATCATTCATATTCACCCTATAGAATATATATCTCATACTATATATCCTATAGCATGCATACGACATTCATTTGAGTCATATTTCCATTGGTACTCCCCCAATAATATTCATTTCTTTTGAGTCATCTTTCCATTGGTACTCCCCCAATAATATTACTTTCGTATGAGTCATCTTTCCATTGGTACTCCCCCAATAATATTACTTTCGTATGAGTCATCTTTCCATTGGTACTCCCCCAATAATTTTACTTTCATATGAGTCATCTTTCCATTGGTACTCCCCCAATAATATGGAATTCATTTTGAGTCATATTTTCTTTGGTACTCCCCCAAATAGATTGAATTCATTTTGAGTCATATTTCCTTTGGTACTCCCCCAAATAGATTGAATTCGTTTTGAGTCATATTTCCTTTCGTACTCCCCCAAATAGATTGAATTCGTTTTGAGTCTTATTTCCTTTGGTACTCCCCCAAATAGATTGAATTCGTTTTGAGTCTTATTTCCTTTGGTACTCCCCCAAATAGATTGAATTTGTTTTGAGTCTTATTTCCTTTGGTACTCCCCCAAATAGATTGAATTCGTTTTGAGTCTTATTTCCTTTGGTACTCCCCCAAATAGATTGAATTCGTTTTGAGTCTTATTTCCTTTGGTACTCCCCCAAATAGATTGAATTCGTTTTGAGTCTTATTTCCTTTGGTACTCCCCCAAATAGATTGAATTCGTTTTGAGTCATATTTCCATTGGTACTCCCCCAATAAACGATTCCGAGTCTTATTTCCATTGGTACTCCCCCAATAAATGTTTCCGAGTCTTATTTCCATTGGGACTCCCCCAATAAATGATTCCGAGTCTTATTTCCATTGGGACTCCCCCAATAAATGTTTCCGAGTCTTATTTCCATTGGGACTCCCCCAATAAATGTTTCCGAGTCTTATTTCCATTGGACTCCCCCAATAAATGTTTCCTTCTTTTTCCATAACAGTAAAATCACGCATTTTCCAACATAATGCATAAATTATAGACATATTATTTTAAACCATTACCTCTTTCACATACCTCATTCATATCAGCTAGTATGATTTAGAAAACACTTATCCCTTACCTTGGTGAGCGTTGGGATCGGTTCCGAGTAACTTTAAAAGTCTCCTCCGCGATTTCCTCCAACCATAGGATCTTTCCTCATTTCCACCAATAACAACAATGTCAGTCATTTATTCAAAATAACATCGTATTTCATCATCAAACATATAATGGGTTCATATATATTCCAGATCTCTAAAACTACTTCAATATCAGTTTTCAAACATCTAAACATTCAAGTTTATCTCCTATATCAACATTCAAGCACAAACTCATCATCCACATCTAACATTTCATCTCTTTCTCTTTATACCCATATTCTCATATTAGGGGTTTTTGGGGTTTTCATGTGTAACCCACAAAACCTTTTCCATTCATACAATATCAACTCTAAATCAAGAGTTTACAAGAGAAAAACAACATAAAACAAACCATAACTCTAAATGATGAGTTTTCATGGTTTCTCATGTTTTGAAAATAGATCTAACATACCCAAAACAAGTTAGAGAGGAAGAAGAAGAGTTAGAAACAAGAGGTTTACCTCTTCTCAAGCTCTAAGATGAGTCCTAAGGCTCCTTGCTCTTGAAAAGTTCCCTTCTCTCTCTTCTCTTCAAGTTCTAACCCTAAAATGTGTTTGGGGTTTCTATTTTTAAAGAGCAGTCCATTCTCGCTCAAGCGAGAATCTCACAGTGAGCAATTCTTGCTCAGCGAATAGATGTAATCGATTACCATATGGTGTAATCGATTACATAAGTTAAAAATGCACATATCTGATGCTTTTAATATGTTGTAATCGATTACGAGTGTAGTGTAATCGATTACATCATGCAAAATACAAATATCTGATGCTTTTATCAGCATGTAATCGATTACCAGGACTGTGTAATCGATTATACTGCCCAAAATTGCCATTTCTCTCCGAGGCGAGACAACTCTCGCTCGGGCGAGAATCCTCCAGTATAGCCCAGGATTTCACCCTCCCAGGTGATCCTTTCTCGCTCAGGTGAGAATCTCTCGCTTAAGCGAGACTTCCAGGACTGATACTCTAATTTTTAAAGACTAAAATTCGGGGTGTTACAAGAATGGGCTCGCTTGAGCGAGAACCTGACGACTGCTCTTTAAAATAGAAATCTCAAACACATTTTAGGGTTAGAACTTTGAATAGAAGAGAGAGAGGAGAGCTTTTCAAGAGCAAATAGCCTTATGACTCATCTTAGAGCTTCAGAAGAGGTAAACCTCTTGTTCCTAACTCTTCTTCTTCCTCTCTGACTTGTTTTGGTTATGTTGGATCTATTTTCAAAACATGAGAAACCATGGAAACTCATCCTTTAGAGTTATGGTTCGTTTTATGTTGTTTTTCTCTTTTAAACTCTTGGTTTAGAGTTGGTATTTGATGAATGGAAAGGTTTTGTGGGTTATTCATGAAAACCCCAAAAACCCCCAATAATGAGAATATGAGTAAAAAGAGAAATGGATGAAATGTTGGATGTGGATGATGAGTTTGTGCTTTGATGTTGATATATGAGATAAACATGTATGTTTAGATGTTTGGAAACTTGTATTGAAGTAGTTTTGAAAATCTTGAATATA
Organism: Lupinus albus; assembly: GCA_009771035.1. Classification (NCBI taxonomy): domain Eukaryota; kingdom Viridiplantae; phylum Streptophyta; class Magnoliopsida; order Fabales; family Fabaceae; genus Lupinus; species Lupinus albus. The sequence continues at coordinate 8,087,987 of CM020011.1, forward strand.
TGTGAATCCTTTGTATGTTTGATGATGAAATACGAGTTATTTATGTGTTATTTTGAATAAATGACTGACATTGTTGTTATTGGTGGAAATGAGGAAAGATCCTAAGGTTGGAGGAAATCGCGGAAGAGACTTTTAAAGTTACTCGGAACCGATCCCCCAACACTCACCAAGGTAAGTGATAAGTGTCTCTAATTCATACCCACTTATGTGAATGAGGTATGTGAATGAGGTAATGTGTTGGTAAGTTTTATTGTTGTTACCCTACCCGAAGGGGTAGTGGTTTACTATTATTGTGTCCTACCCGGAGTGGTAGTGGACTGTTATTGTGTCCTACCCGGAGTGGTAGGGGACTGTTATTGTGTCCTACCCGTTGTGGTAGCGGACTGTTATTGTGTCCTACCCAGAGTGGTAGTGGACTGTTATTGTGTCCTACCCGGAGTGGTAGGGGACTGTTATTGTGTCCTACCCGTTGTGGTAGCGGACTGTTATTGTGTCCTACCCGGAGTGGTAGCGGACTGTTATTGTGTCCTACCTGGAGTGGTAGCGGACTGTTATTGTGTCCTACCCGGAGTGGTAGCAGACTTTTATTGTATCCTACCCAGAATGGTAGTGGTCTGTTATTGTGTCCTACCGAAAATGGTAGTGATTATTGTGAACTCGACCTGGCCGATGTGGTATGGGGTAAAATGACAAGACCTGCCCGATGTGGTATGGGGTAAAATAACTCGACCTGTCCGATGTGATATGGGGTAAAATAACTTGACCTGCCCGATGTGGTATGGGTTAATAACTCGACATGCCCTATGTGGTATGGGGTAATAACTCGACCTGCCCTATTTGGTATGGGGTAATAACTCGACCTGCCCGATATGGTATGGGGTAATAACTCGACCTGCCCGATGTGGTATGGGGTAATAACTTGACCTGCCCTATGTGGTATGTGGTAATAACTCGACCTGCCCTATGTGGTACGGGGTAATAACTCGACCTGCCCGATGTGGTATGGGGTAATAACTCGACCTGCCCTATGTGGTATGGGGTAATAACTCGACCTGCCCTATGTGGTATGGGGTAATAACTCGACCTGCCTGATGTGGTATGGGTTAATAACTCGGCCTGCCCGATGTGGTATGGAAAATGAAATTGATGAATACGATTAAGGGTGAATATGAATGGTGAGAAATGTGAATGTCACAAAGAATGTCATATGCATGCCATAGGATATATATTATGGGATGTATATTCTATAGGTGAATATGAATGATGAGAAGTGTGGATGTCACAATGGATGTCATATGCATGCTATAGGATATATGTTATGAGATGTATATTCTATAGGGTGAATATGAATGACGAGAAATGTGAATGTCACAAAGAATGTCATATGCATGCCATAGGATATATATTATGTGATGTATATTCTATAGGGTGAATATGAATGATGAGAAGTGTGGATGTCACAATGAATGTCATATGCATGCTATAGGAGATATGTTATGGGATGTATATTCTATAGGGTGAATATGAATGACGAGAAATGTGAATGTCACAAAGAATGTCATATGCATGCCATAGGATATATATTATGGGATGTATATTCTATAGGGTGAATATGAATGACGAGAAATGTGGATGTCACAATGAATGTCATATGCATGCCATAGGATATATATTATGGGATGTATATTCTATATGGTGAATATGAATGGCTAGAAATGAGAATGTCACAAAGAATGTCATATGCATGCTATAGGGTATATAATATGGGATATATATTCTATAGGGTGAATATGTGTGATAAAATGGAAGATGTTGAGAATGAAAGTAATATACATGCTATAGGATATATATTATGGGATATATATACTATAGGGTGGATATGAATAATGAGATGGATAATGTTTCGAACGAACGAAATATGCATACTATAGAATATATATTATGGGATATATATATTATGGGATGAATGTGCGTAAAGTGGAAATTAAAGGAAGATGATATGATTGTTTACAATTACGCATGTGTGTTTACGAATTGTATTAAAGCTTAATCGTATTTGAAATGTGGATTATCATGTGATTTTAGTTTTTGAACTAATGACTTACTCCCTGTTGTTTTGTGTGTTGTTTATGATAATCCCATAGTAGATAAATGAAGGATTTTGAGAATGAAGCTCACCTAAGGAGCTTTCGTGTTTATTAACTTGTTTGTCTTTATTTGCTACTTGACGTTGTAGTTGATTTGATAACATTATGGGATGACTGTAAATTTGATTAGGGCAATACGGAGATATGTAGTTATGGACGTTATAACTCTGGAAAATCCATAACTGGTTGTATGTGATAATTGCTAATCGGATGAATTATGTTTTTTCCGCAACATAAATTTGTATGAGGGTTTCATGAGGGTTTCTAAGTAAAGTTATAGATGTATGTGAGAGAAGATGTAAATAAATGAAAAAAAATTTCAAGGGTAGATTTTGGGTCCTTACCAGGCTCACCTGGGAGGGTGAAATCCAGGGCTATACTGAAGGATTCTCTCTTGAGCGAGGGTTGGCTCGCCTGGGCGAGGAAATGTGATATTTTGGAGCTGTCGAGGTTGTAAGATCATCACTTGAGCGAGAGACGCCTCGCCTAGGCGAGAGTTCCCTCGCCTGGGCAAGAGGGTCATATCTGAGTTTTAAAAAGGGCGGGATTTTCTCGCTTGAGCGAGAATGAGCTCGCTTAAGCGAGAACCCGACGATTTGTATTAAATGAGAAACCCCCAAACACAACCTAGGGTTTAGAAAAGAAGAAGGGTGAGAGAAGAGAGCTTTTTCAAGGACAAAAAGCTTGGATACTCATCTAAGAGCTGGAGAAGAGGTAAAACTCTTGATTCTAACTCTCTTCTTCTCTTTGAAACCTATTTTGGGTATGTTGGATCTCTTCTCAAAGTGAAGGAAACCATGGAAACTCATCCTTTCCAGTTATGGTTTGTTTTATGTTGTTTTATCTCGTAAACTCTTGGTTTAGAGTTAGTATTTCAATAATGGAAAGGATTTGGGGGTTGATTCATAAAAACCCCAAAACCCTAAAGTGAAAATGTGGTAAAAGGGGAAAATGAGTAAAATCCTAGAGATAGAAGATGAGTTTACTTTTTAATGATGAAATATTAGATGAATATGTATGTGTTAGATGGTTGTAAACTTATGATGAAAGTAGTTATGAAACCTTGAAAATATGATGAATATCTTATATGGTTAAATGATGTTATATAAATTATTTATATGTTATTGGAGTAAATGACTAACATTGTGTTATATGGTGGGAATGAGGAAAGATCCTAAAGTTGGCGGCGGTGTCGGTGGAACTTGTGAAGTTACCAAGAACCAAACCCAACACTCACCGAGGTAAGGATAAGTCTTTACTTTTGCATTGAAAATAGAAAATGTGTGTGTTTTCTGGTTGTACAATGATTAAATGGTGAATCACGTATTTGGTATAAACATATATGGGTGTGTTTAGACTAATGATGGCGGGGATTCACGGAAAATGATTTATGGGGAAATCGATGAAAAGAAAATATGTTTTAGCCGACCATGAATGGTTAGCGACTCTGGCTTGAGTATATAAGAGTAAGCTCTGACTTGAGTATAAAAGCGTAAACTCTGGCTTGAGTATAAAAGCGTAAACTCTGGCTTGAGTATAGAAACGTACACTCTGGGTTGAGTATATAAACGAAAACTATGGCTTGAGTATATAAGCGAAAACTCTGGCTTGAGTATATAACCGTGTTTTCTTTTAAGAGAAATGAGAATCTGCTTTTAGCTAACCCTAAGGGGTGTAGCGATTTTGGCTCAAGTTATGCAGCAAAGCAAAATGAATTTCAAAAATGGTTTACTAATCCTTTTCTAATGTGGATTATCTTATAATGATGTTTATTGAATTAACGACTTACTCCTTTGTGTGTTTCTGCTTTTGTCATTGATAATCCCATTGCAGATAAACAGGTAACATGAGGGAGACTCATTTTTGGGGAGCTTAGGGAGCTTTATTTCTTGGATTCATTTATTTGCACTATTTTGTACATGAGTGCATATTTGATAGTTTAAAACATTATGTAACTACGGATATATATAGTTGACATGGTGTTGTACCTCTGGATATGTGTAGCTATGGGTATTTTGGAAACCCATAGTTAGTGGTATGCGGTAGTTACTAAGCTGCATTAATACGAAATATGTTTTTCTTTCACATGATTATGTATGTCATTATTGGTTCATGGATTGAGTGTGATGAGGGAAGTGAGATTTTGAAATAAGGTTATTAAATTGGTAATGTAATTTATGAGTAAACGCATGGAATTGAATTAAATTAAGAAAAAATTTCAATGGTAGAATTTCGATCCTTACAGATGGATCCTGTTCCCGGTACTAAGTCAATGGAGAATTCAACTTCTTTGACTGGAGGTAATTTAGGAATATCACCAGGAAATACCTCAAGGAACTCACGGACTATCGGAATATCATCAATGTGGGGTTTCTCAATACCCTCTAGTGATGCTAACAGAACAAATACTGAGCCCCTTCCTTAAGGGAAGTCCTGACTCCCTTAGCCGACATTGGCTCCATACAACTAGTCTGGTCAGAAATCCCACACAGATCTCCAAACACCACAGTCTTATCAGCACAATTAAGCATAACATGATTTGTTGACAACCAGTCCATTCCCAGAATTAAATCTAACTGGGACAACGGTAAGTAGATTAAATCCACGGTAAATGTCCTACCATTTACCACTACCGGACACTGAGACGCAAACGTCGACACCACCACTGTCACACTAGTTGGGGTAGATACGACCAAGTCAAAAGGCAACGACTCTGTTTGCAATTTCAGTCGGTCTACACATTATACAAAGTAGTGTGTCGCTCCCGAATAAAACAACACTAAAAGAGAAATACCTGCCACTGTGCAATTACCTTGGATCAGACCGTCGACCTCAGACACCTTTGCACCACTCATGGTGAACACCCTACATGTTGTTCTAGGCCTCTCAGCCTTCACAACATTCACACCCCGATTCAACCTTGGACAAAACCTCTTCATATGCCATGGTTCCTTACAGTGGAAACAACCATTCCTAGAGTCAGGATAAATGGATCCCGCATGCTTCCACCCACATTTGCTGCACATAGAAAAAGATTCAGGTTGGAATCCTCCAACAGTAGGCTTCGACCCTTGGTAGCCATGGTTGTGATGGCCGTTAGGTGAGGCATAAGGCCGTCAGTCCTCACTCACCTTCTCCTTACCCCTCCCTTGCATAGAGTGGCGTCGGGGTCTATAATTCCGGGGAGGGTTCACTTTACTAGCAGTAGTGTCCCTCACTCACACATCATCCTCATACATTCTACACTTGTTCACTAGTGTAGGGAAATCAGAAATCTCTTTGTGGCCAAACATTACTTTCAGCTCAGGTTTTAGGCCCATCTCGAACTTGACACATTTGGACCTCCCGTCCACTTCAAGTTCAACATATGGACAATAACGGACCAATTCTTCGAAGTTGGCTGCGTATTCCCCCACGGTCAAATTCTCTTGCTCTAACCGCAAGAATTTCATCTCCTTCTTTCTTTTTAAGTATGCAGGAAAATACTTCTGGAGGAACTTATCCTTGAAGGCCTCCGAAGTAATGATTTGTCCCTCGGTCTCCATCTGTCTCCGGACCATATCCCACCAATTCTCAGCCTCCCTCACAAGTATATAGGTGGCATACGCCACCTTCTGAGCATCAGAACAGCTCATGTCCCTAAAGATCCTCTCCAATCCTTGGACCCAATCCAATGGCAGCATTGGGAGCGAATCCACCTTGGAACTGACTAGGGTTCCAGACCTCGGTACTCGGACGGTCCTGGTGGAACCAGAGGTTGTGAACTCGGACTTGGTGTTGCGTTCTGATTCAAAGTCTGCAAATTCTCATTCACATGTTGTAGTGCAGCCACCATCTGAGCCAAAAGGTCATTCGGAAAATTCTAACCCGCTCTCTTCCTCTTCCAGCCATATGTACCTGTACTCATTCACTTGTCAGTAAACCAAATTTTTAACCAGACAAGGATCACATAATCACACAACAGTTGGTACAAACCAAATAATTCAATCACATAAAGGTCACAAAGAAGCATGTACGGTCATACCCTAGGCCGCAAAATTAACTATGCTTTGATACCATATTGTAAGGACCCAAATTCTACCCATGAAATTTTATCCTTATTTAATTCATTCCCACGTGTATTATTCTTCTATAACTTATAATTATAAACTCAATAACTTTACGTTAGTCACCCTCCCTAGTTCATGATCATTTTATCACGCAATATCCATACATGCATTCACTATGTAGAAAACATAATTCATATTAATATCTCCCAGAACTCACGACATACAAATAGTTATGGATTTCCAAAATCACAATACTCTGGGTTACAAATATTCTAAATTATAGTGCTCATGGTTACAAATACCCAAATCCGCATTTAGTAAGTCATAATACAAAATGGAATAATAAAGGAATCCATATTTAAAAGCTCCTACGACGCCTAATCTATCATCCTCAATTCATCCGTTTACCTGCAATTGGATTATCATAAACAATACATAGAAAACACAAAGGAGTAAGTCATAAACTCAACATAATCATATGATAATCCACATTCAATAAAGTTATATACCACTAAGGCCAAGTAAATCATTGCTCAACGAGCCAATACCACTAAGCGCAAGTCAGACATTGCTTAACGAGCCAATACCACTAAGGGCAAGTCAGTCATTACTCAACGAGCAAATACCACTAAGGGCAAGTTAGTCATTGCTCAACGAGCCAATACCACTAAGGGCAAGTCAATCATTGCTCAACGAGCCAATACCACTAAGGGCAAGTCGTTATTGCTCAACCTCTTAAGGGAGCTAAAAATAGATTTTCTTCCTAATTTTCACATTCCATATATAATCGGAAAATCCACACATTCTCTATCATCATATACAATTAAACACTTATCCTTACCTTGGTGAGTGTTGGGTTGGATTCTTGGTAACTTGGCAAGTTCCTCCGATACCGCCTCAAACCTTAGGATCTTTCCTCATTCCCACCAAACAACAACAAAATCAGTCATTTATTCATAATAACATATATAAACAACTCATATTTCATCTTTAATCATATAAGAGATTCACACATTTTCGATGTTTCCAAAGTTACTTCATTAGGAGTTTCCAAACATTTAAAACATATATATTCATCTTCTATTCAACATTAGAACACATAATCATCTTCTACATCTACATTTCACCCATTTTCCTCTTTAACCACATTTCCATTTTGGGGGTTTTGGGTCTTCATTAATCAACCCACAAACCCTTTCCATTTTTCGAATATCAACTCTAAACAAAGAGTTTACAAGAGAGAAACGAAATAAAACAAACCACAACTCCAAAGGAAGAGTTTCCACGGTTTCTCACATTTTGAGAAGAGATCTGAAATACCCAAAACAAGTTTCAAAAGGAGAATGATAGTTAAAATCAAGACATTTACCTCTTCTCAAGCTTCTAGATGATTCACACGAATCCTTGCTCTAGAAAATGCTCCCTTCTCTCTATTCTCTCCAAAGTTCTAACCCTAAAAGTGTTTGGGGTTTCTATTTAAAAGTTTAGTCGTCGGGTTCTCGCTCAAGCGAGCCTTTTCTCGCTCAAGCGAGAAAATCCCGCCCATTTTAAAAACTCAACATTGGCGCTCTCGCTCAAGCGAGGGATTCTCGCTCAAGCGAGGATCCTCCAGCCTCCACACTTCTCTCCCTCGCCCAGACGAGCCAAATCTCGCTCAGGCGAGAATCCTTCAGCATCTCCTACTTTTCCACTCACCCAAGTATGTCATCTCTCGCCCAGGTGAGACCCTTTCGCTCAAGCGAGAATCTGCCAGTGTGTTCCATTCTTCAGGACTGTTACCACATCTTAAGAAAGATAAATTCAGGGTGTTACAACAAGCCAAAAACGACCAAAGAGAAGGAAAACTAGATGCATGTCTTAGTATAATTATAGCATAATTTTGTTTGTAATTTGCATATATTGTACTTATATTATTTGTTTGTAATTTGATCTACTCTGCCAAAATATAAATGACATGATATTCTTTCTTTGCATTTTGAATAGTATTGATATTAATAACACAAACATAATTTGGCATGATATTGTATTAATGTGCGTCTATGCTATTGAGTATATGTATGTGTTGTTGAGAATATATAGAAACATAATTGGCATGGTAAATGTATACACAAATATTAGTGTACAAATCAACAACACATGTTAGGATCGCTCATTTTATTCGGCGTTGTTGTATATATGACTACAATAATGCTCCTTACAATTAGCATTGTTATATGTAATATATACTTCAACGCTCCTTACAACGAGCGTTGTTGTACATATTACATGCAATAACGTCATTTTATTCGATGTTGTTGGATATAATTAAAATACAACAATTCTACTTACAACGAGTGTTGTTATATATGATTCATTTAACAACACTCATTTTAAGCAGCACTATTATATGTGTCAAATATACAACAAAGCTCCATGTAGCTTGTGCTTTTATATGTGCCAAATATATAACAATGCTTGTTGGAGGTGACGATGTTTTTGTCATACATACAACAGCGCCAACATAACCATTGTTAAAACATATCATATTCTATTGCGCTCACATAGACAATATCTAAAACTGTTGTTATATCCGTGAAATGCATCATGTTTTAGGATATCTCTGGTATAGTGTATTGTACGCTTTGAGAGATATACATAAACTACTAGAAAATATTAATTCCTAGATCTAAAACTTCATCGTTTTAACAAAAGTAAGTGGATGTAACCATTCTCATATACTTGATTGGATAAGAAGCCTTCATTGAGATATACTTAATAACCTTAACTAATCTATATAATCACCATTTGAGCCAGCAAAATCAATCTCATTTCTCATCAATTAAATAAACAAAATAATTGTCACCATATCATACTCTGAGGCTTCCCACATATCCTATCTATCATACAACAAATTACAATGATAATCAAAGAGCTCTGAACATATAACTTTCCTATATAAATAGGAAATTCTTAGAATAACTTATTATATAACAATTAACAAATTCATTGGAAGATGTATTTAATTTCATAACGACACATAAGTGCTTAAGATAATATGATCATAAAAAATTTATGATGGTATCACAAAAAGATACAACAAAAAATGAAGGGAGATAAGGAAACTAATATTTTAAAACAAAGTTATTCAATTATTTCATTCACCATATTTAATATGGTGATTAATAATGATTACAATGAACAAAAGGAGACAGGGAAAATAATGAATGTTTTATAATAAATTTATTCAGCTATTTCACTTATAATATTATGCATCTTCAATGTAAAGATTTGTACACAATCATTACATCATGTACCATTTATTTGTATTACCATTTTAAAGAGTTAGTGATAATAAAACATGACTGGTGAATGATGCAGTCACAACGTATAAAACTCATACACAGTCAGTACATATATAATAACGATTTTTTGATAACAAAATATGTATGCAGTGATGGACGATGTTGATTAATGAGTATTACATTGCAACATATAATCTATAACTATAGTCACAAATATCATACTTTTGGGTACCAAAATTGAACCTACATGGTTGATCTTTCTGTATGCTCCATTTGCAATCTTTGCACCTTTTACCATCTCTTTGTGAGTTATAAGCGTCAAACAAAAATGATTCACGATCCCACTTCAAGGAAAATATGTAGTTTGTATTTCCAACAAAGTTTGGCTGAAATTTAAACTTAAATTCTTCTTCATATTTGAGAGTATGAACATCAATGTAGTCAATTATGGAATGACAATGAACTAAAAGATTGGTATTATTTTCCAAATCATTCTTTATATAAATATGCCTATAAGTGAATATTGACCACCCAGCCACAAGAGAGGCAAAAAGTAAAAGAAGAGGGAATAATAGGGTATGGCTGCTTGATCCAACCATCACCATTTTCCAAAGTGGGAAAAATTGTATAAACTTTAGCTAATTTGTCAATATTTGTAATATTTGTGTGTGAAATGATTATATTACAAGTCTATACAATATATATAAATATATAGACTTACTCATGAGTAAAAATATTTTACTCCCTTAAAAATGGGTTTTTTAATTAAAAGCAGCTTCTTTCCTTTTGTTATTGAAAGTATCTAGTCAATATGAATAAGATCATAATGGTAGAATACTACTGATATGGTGGCTCAACTTGTGGTAATAATTTAAGTGCATACCTATTAAGTTATATATTTTATTATAAATGAAATAAATTTATTAATATAAATATTATTATTTGTAGGATACAACTCAATTATTGAAAAGATTCAATGACGGACCATGAAACAAATAATTAGAAGATTAAATATTTTAATTATCAAAGTGTCATTTTTTTAAAATATGATTTTTTCAGGTACAAACCTCTTTGCGCCGAAATGATATGATTTGATCAATTTTCACCGGTGGAATTACTTGTTTGATATAATTAATATATTGTACTGGTGTGGGGCTAGTTTGCGAGCAAGTACACTCCTTATAACATTGACCATTTTATTAAGGCAAATTAAAATAGTGTATACATCGACTTTTTAAAGGTCTTTTACACTGTGAATATATCATTTATTATTCATGTTTTAATAGCCTTTGATTCTACAATGAAATAATACTACACAAATTTTTTGCATGATATAATGAAGATGTAATTTGTTTTATAATGTATAGATTTTAAACTCTTTCATTAATCCTTGTAAATTCATCATTGAGAAAAGTAATTAATTAAATATTGAATAAAACAAGTTAAAAAATAAAAGACACTTTAAGAAATTTGAACTTGTCATTTCAAGTCAATACATAATAACCCGCAATTATTGTAGAGTTTATGTTGAGGAGAATCCTAAAACTACAATACAATGGCCACAATTATGATCATAGAGTACAACTTAAAACACCACATCTTTCAAACCACTACCAAAATTAATGAGCTACCAACAAGTGTGAGTACATCTTTTGTCCCATATAGTGTAACATAGCGTGCAACTCCATATACAACTTGGTATGATTGGTTGAAAAAATTATAGTTAAGTTAAAACTTTAATAATCAAGTTTTTTTCTGACTAATAACATCAATTGGCATATGGAATGACACACTTTGTGGGATAGAATATGTTCTCCCCTTTTAAATTGCGCTGAAAAACTGTATTTTCTACCAACATGTCGACTTGGCAGAAAACTATTTGTTAACTTTCGTACTCATAAATTTTGTCTCGTCAGAAAAGTTGCAGTGCCAATCATTGGTCGTGTCTTGTCAACAAACTTGGCCTCCCAACCACTAAAAACTAACATGTATGCCAATCTAGTGTCCCACAGCCGCCATCACTTATTGGCGCAAGGTCACCTGGTTTTTCTAACGCTCGACATGCTAGCAACTCCCAATCATAATAATAGTTATATATAAAAAAATAATTTTTTGACATAATAATTATAATTAAGATTTAATCTCCTTTATAATTAGCATTATTTTTTATAACATGTTAAATATAATATTAATTATAAAGTACTATTAAAGATGATTCATTTATTCTAGCATCATAGCCTCAACAAGTATTCTATATTAGTGATTCAACTAATATGAAATGATTCATTATTCTTTTGACTAACAAAATAATCGTTAATAGTATTGAAGACCAAGAATATGAAGATATTGTTGTTGAAGACGATCCTTGTAACACCCTTAACTTAATTCTCTAAATTATAGTATCAGTCCTGGGATTCTCGCTTGAGCGAGAGATTCTCGCCTGGACGAGAAGGACTCACCTGGGAGGATGAAATCCTGGGCTATACCAAAGGATTCTCGCCTGAGCGAGAGTTGGCTCGCTTGAGCGAGAGTGATCTCGCCTGAGCGAGAGTTGGCTCACCTGGGCGAGAAAAGTGACATTTTGGACTTGTCGAGGCTGTAAGATCCTCGCTTGAGCGAGAGGACCCTCGCTTGAGCGAGAGATGCCTCGCCTGGGCGAGAGTTTCCTCGCCTGGGCGAGAGGGTCAGATCTGAGTTTTTAAAATAGGCGGGATTTTCTCGCTTGAGCGAGAATGGGCTCGCTTAAGCGAGAACCCGACGAGTTGCATTAAATGAGAAACCCCCAAACACATTTTAGGGTTAAGAATTGAAGAGAGGTGAGAGAAGAGAGTTTTTCCAAGGGCAAGGAGCTTTGATACTCATCTAAGAGCATGAGAAGAGGTAAAACTCTTGATTCTAACTCCTTTCTTCTCTTTGAAACTCATTTTGGGTATGTTGGATCTCTTCTCAAATGATGAGAAACCATGGAAACTCACCTTTTGAGTTATGGTTCGTTTTATGTTGTTTTTCTCTTGTAAACTCTTAGTTTAGAGTTAGTATTTCAAGAATGGAAAGGGTTTGTGGGTTGATTCATGAAAACCCCAAAACCCTAAAGTGAAAATGTGGTTAAAGAGGAAAATGAGTAAAATGCTAGAGGTAGAATATGAGTATGCATTCTAATGTTGAAATATGAGATGAATAAGTATGTTTTAGATGGTTGTAAACTTATGATGAAAGTAGTTTAGAAACATTGAAAATATGATGAATATCTTGTATGGTTAAATAATGCAATATAAGTTGTTTATGTAATATTTCGAATAAATGACTAACATTGTGTTATATGGTGGGAATGAGGAAAGATCGTAAAGTTGGAGGCGGTGTCGATGGAACTTGCGAAGTTTCAAAGAACCAAACCCAACACTCACCGAGGTAAGGATAAGTCTTAACTTATGCATTGTGATAGAAAATGCGTGGATTTTTTGGTTGTGGATAATGAATCAAGTTGCGAATCACTTATTTATTATAAACATATATGGGTATGTTTGTAATAATGATGGCGTGAATTTACTGTTTATGAATTGATGAAGTGTCAATGAAAAGAAAACTCATTTTTATCCGACCATTATTGGTTAGCGATTTTGGTTCAAGTAATGTAGCAAGCTTTGGCTCAAGCGATGTAGCAAGCTTTGGCTCAAGCGATGTAGCAAGCTTTGGCTCAAGCGATGTAGCAAGCTTTGGCTCAAGCGATGTAGCAAGCTTTGGCTCAAACGATGTAGCAAACTTTGGCTCAAGTTATGTAGCATGGTTTTCAAAAGTATAAACGATGAAAATGGTTTTAAGTATATTTGATTTTAAATTGTGTACTTAACCTTATTAAAATGTGGATTAACGTACATTGACATTTATTGAGTTAACGACTTACTCCTTTGTGTTTTCTGTGTATGGTCAATGTTAATCCCATTGCAGGTAGGCGGAAGATGTAAAGATGTTTTGGTTAGGAGCTTAGAGGCTTTTGTTTTTGAAGTCCTCTTGTCCATTCTTTTTGTAATCTAATTGATTGTATTATGAACTGAATATTTGTAACCATGAGTATGATTTTTTGTACATGATAGTAACCATGGATAATGGTAACTTTGGATATTTGTAGCTATGGGTGTTTTGGAAACTCATAGCTAGTTGTATGCGGTAGTTACTAAGCTGCATTAATATGAATTATGTTTTTCTGTCAAACGAATGTGTATGTCGTTATAGGTTTATGGATTGAGTGTGAAGAAGAGAGTGAGATTTTAAAAATAAGGTTATTCAATTGGTAAAGGTAATTTACAGAAAAATGCATGAAACTGAATTAAAATAAGGAAAAAAATTTCAATGGTAGAATTCGGGTCCTTACAATCCTTCTTTGGGACATCACCATCGCGTGAGAGCGAACCAACTACGAATGGTGATTTATATACGAGAGATGATCACGATGAGGGGCTATGGGTGAATCAATTTGTTCCTCCAAACAAGAATATTACAAGCCAAAAACGATCAAAGAAAATGAAAAGTAGATGTATGTCTTTGTATAATTATAGCATAATTTTGTTTGTTTGTAATTTGCATATATTGTACTTATTTATTAGTTTGTAATTTTATGTACTCTGCCAAAATATAATTAAAATGATATTCTTTGTTTGCAATTTGAATTGTATTGATGTTAATAACACAAACATAATTTGGCATGATATTGTATTAATGCTCGAACCCTTAATCTCCTTCACTTCACCCCTTCTCTTTAATCATCAACTCACCTTATAACTCCAATTTTTTTTATTTGTTATGGGTGAGACTCGAACCCACAACCTACTTCATCATATTCCTTAAGTCTTTCACCTTAACCACCAGACTACCTTATGACTCCCAATTTAATGATTTTATATTTTGACATTTAATGACTATCAGAAATTACTTCTACACATACCAGCGGTTTCATCAGCGATTAACAAAAAAGCGCTACGAAATCATTTCTAGTGAGTGTAGTTTTGACGTTTGTGGTAAACGCTATAACAAAGTTTTTGGCGTTAGATAACCTCCTAAAATGAAATTTAAAATCGCCACCAATCGCTCCGTTATTTGTAGTGAATAGTTAACTTAAACCAACGTTATTAAGAGAAAAAAATTAAAAAAAATTGAACTGAACTTAACTTTTTCCGTTCATCTGAAACATAATACATTATAAGGAACGATCTTCTAAAACATCCCTATTAAATTGTAGAATTTGTTATATATGGTCGTTTGTAAGATAAGTGATGGACAATGATAATCTATTACAACTTTCTTTCTCACATATATGATTGTTGCCTCTCTTTTTTCCTTACATATAATCACCCAACTAATTGGAAAACAATGAATTCTCAAACTCATTTTCATTATCAAATACCACACTAGTTAATGAGAAACATTTCATTCCTAAATTTATTATCATTCTTAAAAGAAAATATAAGTTCTTAATTGATAACTCTCATTCCATATATAAATTTTCAATAGTTTATATATACACACCATATATAAATTTTCAATAGTTTATATTTACACACCATATATAAATTTTCAATAGTTTATATATATATGTGTCTGCATAAACTACTAGAAAATATTAATTCCTAGATCTAAAACTTTATGGTTTTAACAAAAGTAAGTGGATGTTACCATTCTCATATACTTGATTGGAAAAGATGCCTTCATTGAGATATATTTAATAATCTTAACTAATCTATATAATCACCATTTGATCCAGCAAAATCAATCTCATTTCTCATCAATTAAATAAACAAAATAATTGTCACCATATCATACTCTGAGGCTTCCCACATATCCTATCTATCATACAACAAATTACAATGATAATCAAAGAGCTCTGAACATATAACTTTCCTATATAAATAGGAAATTCTTAGAATAACTTATTATATAACAATTAACAAATTCATTGGAAGATGTATTGAATTTCATAGCCACACATAAGTGCTTAACATAATATGAACATAAAAATTTATGACCGTATCACAAAAAATACAACAATAAATGAAGGGAGATAAGGAAACTAATATTTTATAACAAATTTATTCAATTATTTCATTCCCCATATTTAATATGGTGATAAATTTATTCAGATATTTCATCGGTAATATTTACACATCTTCAATGTAAAGATTTATATGCAATCATTATATCAAATACCATTCATTTGTATTACTTTTTTAAAGAGTCGGTGATAATAAAATATAAATGGTGGATGATGCAGAGACAACGGTATAAAACTCATACACAGTTGATGCATATATAATAACGATTGTTAGATAAAAAATATGCATACTGTCTATAACTATAGTCACAAAGATCATAGTTCTGGGTATCAAAATTGAACCTACACGGTCGATCTTTTTGTATGCTCCATTTGCTGTAAGGGCCCAAATTCTACCATTGAAAATTTTTCCTTTATTTTAATCCTTTCATGCATACATTCATCATTTTACTTTAATTCCTCATTAATCATTCCGTAAAACTCCTATTTAACATGTTATATTACAATACATTTCCTATTGCAGAAAAACATAATTGATTCAATTAATCCTTAGTAACTACCGCATACAACTAGTAATGGGTTTCCAAGAATCATAATGTCCATAACTACACACATCCAGTACTACAATACTCAGAATTACATTTATCCAAAAATAGCATTTAGTCAGTTATAATACAAAGAGTATAGATAGAGAAATCTAAGTTAAGAAACACTTAAAATTCCTAAGCAAGCCTCCTCAAATCCTTCGTTTACCTACAATGAGATTATCATAAACAACACACAAAAACAAGGGAGTAAATCATTAGTTCAAGACTAACATTACATGACAATCCACATTTTAAGTACAATTAAGCATTGAGATAAATTATAATCACAAGCACATAAATATAAACATTCGTATTTCCTTTCTTCCATTTCCATGTTGTTCATATTCACCCTATAGTATATATATCCATAATATATATTCTATAACATGCGTATTCTTTTCATTTCAAACATACTCAATTCCATGATATATTTCCGTACAAATATTCATTCTATAGTATATATATCCCATGATATATATTCTATAGCATGTATATTACTTTCATTCCAACATACTCTTTTTCATGTTATTCATATTCACCCTATAGTATATATATCCCATAATATATATTCTATAGCATGCATATTCCTTTCATCCAAACATATTCATTTCCATGTTATTCATATTCATCCTATAGTATATATATCACATAATATATATTCTATAGCATGCATATTACTTTCATTCCAAATCTACTCTTTTCACATTATTCACATTCTATAGTAATTTACCCTTGATCACATTCAACAAGTCTACTCCGTACAGATAATCATCTACGACATCGGGTAGCTCTAGTTAATCTCTTACCACATAGGATAGGTCGAGTTATTACTCTACCACATAGGGTAGGTCTAGTTAATTCCCCATACCACATAGGGCAGGTCTAGTTAATTCCCCATACCACATAGAGCAGGTCTAGTTAATTCCCCATACCACATAAGGCAGGTCTAGTCAATTCCTCATACCACAAAGGGCATGTCTAGTAATTCTCCATACCACATAGGGCATGTCTAGTCAATTCCCAATACGACATAGGGCAGGTCTAGTAATTCTCCATACCACATAGGGCAGGTCTATACCAAGATGATCCACTACCACTTCGGATAGGCAACAACAATAATCCACTGCCACTCAGGGTAGGACAACAACAATAATCCACTACCACTCCGGGTAGGATAACAGCAATAATTCACTACCACTCAGGGTGGGACAACAACGATAATCCACTACCACTCAGGGTAGGACAACAACAATAATCCACTACCAATCAGGGTAGGACAACAACAATATTCTTATAAACATATTACCTCTTACACGTACCTTATCCCCACCATCTCACATACAATGGAGAACACTTATCCCTTACCTTGGTGAGCGTTGGGGTCGGTTCCGAGTAACTTTAAAAGTCTCCTCCGCGATTTCCTCCAACCTTAGGATCTTTCCTCATTCCCACCAATAACAACAATGTCAGTCATTCATTCAAGATAACACATAAACGACTCATATTTCATCTTCAAACATACAAGAGATTCACATATTTTCAAATTTCCAAAACTACTTCAATATGAGTTTCCAAACATCTAAAACATACATATTCATCTCATATATCAACATTAGAGCACAAACTCATCTTCTACATCTAACATTTCACCCATTTCCCTTTTTAATCACATTCTCATTTTGGGGGTTTTGGGGTTTTCATGAATAAACCCACAAAACCTTTCCATTCATCAAATACCAACTCTAAACCAAGGGTTTACAAGAGAAAAACAACATAAAACGAACCATAACTCTAAAGGAAGAGTTTCCATGGTTTCCCACACTTTGAGAAGAGATCCACACACCCAAAAACGAGTTTGAAAGGGAGAAAGAGAGTTAGAATCAAGAGATTTACCTCTTCTCAAGCTTCTAGATGATTCCCACGAGCTCTTGCTCTCAAAATCACATTCTCCTCTCTTCTCTCTCAATTTATAACCCTAAAATGAGTTTGGGGTTTCTATTATAAAGCAAACTCGTCGGGTTCTCGCTCAAGCGAGCCCATTCTCGCACAAGCGAGAAAATCCCGCCTTTTTAAAATTCCAGATCTGACGCTCTCGCTCAAGCGAGACCACTCTCGCTCAAGCGAGGACCTTACAGCCTCGACAGGTCCTGAATGCCACTTTTCTCGCCGAAGTGATACAACTCTCGCTCAGGCGAGACCACTCTCGCTCAGGCGAGACCACTCTCGTTCAGGCGAGGCAATTCTCGCTCAAGCGAGAATCCTTCAGTATAGCCTAGGATTTCATCCTCCCAGATGAGCCTCTCTCGCCCAGGCGACAATTCTCTCGCTCAAGCGAGACTCCCAATGTAAGGACCCAAATTCTACCCTTGAAAATTTCTCCTTTATTTTACTCCTTTTATGCATACATTCATCATCTTACTTTAATCCCTCATTGATTATTCCATGAAACCACTTTTTAACATGTTATGTTACCATACACTTCATATTGCAGAAAAACATAATTCATTCAATTAATCCTTAGTAACTATCGCATACAACAAGTTATGGGTTTCCAAGAATCACTATGCCCATAACTACACATATCCAGTTTTACCTTAGTCAGAATTACATTCATCCCAAAATAGTGTCTATTCAACTACAATACAAAATATAGATAAAGAAATCCAAGTTAAGAATCGCATAAATTCCTAAGTGAGCCTTCTCCTCAAATCCATCGTTTACCTACAATGGGATTATCATAAACAACACAAAAAACAAGGGAGTAAGTCATTAGTTCAAGACTAACATTACATGAAAATCCACATTTTAAATACGATTAAGCAGTGGTATAACTATAAACACAAGCATGTAAATATAAACATTAGTATCTTCTTTCTTTCATCTCCATGTTATTCATATTCACCCTATAGTATATATATCCCATAATATATATTCTACAGCATGCATATTACGTTCATTTCAAACATATCCTTTCCACTTATTCATATTCATCCTATAGTATATATCCCATAATGTATATTCTATAGCATGCATATTACTTTCATTTCAAACATATCCTTTCCACTTATTCATATTCACCCTATAGTATATATATCCCATAATATATATTCTATAGCATGCATATTACTTTCATTTCAAACATACTCATTTTCCATTAATCGTATTCACCCTTAATCACATTCAACAAGTCTCCCGCAAAGATAATCCTCTACCACATCGGGTAGGTCTAGTTATTTCCCCATACCAGATCGGGCAAGTCGAGTTTATTCTCCATACCACATCGGGTAGGTCTAGTTAATTCCCCATACCACATCGGGCAGGTCGAGGTTCACTCTCCATACCACATCGACAAGTCTAGTTAATTCCCCATACCACATCGGGCAGGTCGAGTTCATTCTCCATACCACATCGGGCAGGTCGAGTTAATTCCCAATACCAAATCGGGCAGGTCTATACCACGACAATTCAGTACCTCTTCGGATAGGCAACATCAATAATCCACTACCACTCCGGGTAGGACCGTCCACAATAATCCGCTACCACTCCGGGTAGGATAACAAAGTAATCCCCTACCACTCCGGGTAGGGAAACAACAATAAATCACTACCACTCCGGGTAGGGTAACAACAATAACCCACTACCACTCCGGGTAGGGTAAAAACAATAATATTCTTACAAATATATTACCTCTTACACATACCTTATTCATATCAGCTCATATAAAATGGAAACACTTATCCCTTACCTTTACCTTGGTGAGCGTTGGAGTCGGTTTCAAGTAACTTTACAAGTTTCCTCTGCGATTTCCTCCAACCTTTGAACCCACGATGCATGGCAATTACTGACGCACATGAAACAAAAATAACTTTTGTCGGTACAACATTCAAGCAGATAATTGGTGTACATCACCACTATATTGTTCATTGCCAATGTTCTACTACAAAAGGATCGATCATCATAGACCAAAGGTTTCACGTACAAAAGTCAAAAGAACTTTGTTATTCCCGATACCACTTTCCACAAAAGCATAGAACCGAAATTTTGTTTATCAATTAACCCACTAAAACTTACACAACACAACCTATCCATGTCCATTCATCATCGATAAACATTTCATCACACAATCAGTTGCATGCTTATTCTTTTTTCATAATGACTCGTTTTGATCACTGCCATGAGTCACTTCAAAATACAACATCTCAAATGTTCACGTTTATTCAAATGCATTCATCACATTGACAGGGTAAGTAACTTAACTAGCCTCATTCATTACCTGGCAATATAAGTTTTACCACTTAGCATACATATACAGATCAATGCAAACTAGATCTTAAATCCTCACTATGATACTCAACAAGAATCTTTCACATCAGCAATTATCACATAGTTAAGCATAACACGATTTGTTGACCGCCAATCCATCGCCAGGATTAACTCTAGTTGGGATATCATTAAGCGTATCAGAACTAGGGTAAAGGTTCTACCATTTACCCCAACCGTACACTGAGACACAAATATCGATACCCACCACCGGTACACTAGGCGGGAGGATACAACCAAGTCGAAAGCAACGACTATGTGTACAATCTCGATTGGTTCACACATTCAACAAATACGAGGAATGTGTTGTTCCCGAATCAAACAACACTAAAAGAGGAATACCTACCACCATGCAATTACCTTTAACTAGATCATCAACACCTGATGTGCCTACGCCACTCGGGGCAACCACTCGACCATGGTCCCTTGCCCTCTCAGCATGAATGACATTAAGTCTCTGATCCAGCTTGGGACAAAACCTTTTAATATGCCCCAACTCCTTGCAGTGGAAACATTCATTTCCCGATCTCGGGCATGTGCTCCCATAATGGAGTCTGCCACATTTTTTGCACATGGGAGTTGAAACTCCTCCGGTAGGAACGGTAGGTGGTCTCGACCCTTGGAAATTTCTGTCACGATGCTCAGTAGGTGCCACATAAGGTTTTTGGTCATCCTCCGCTCTCTCTTTACCTCTCCCCTGCATATGGTTTGGTTGAGGTCCACAGTTCCGGGGGGAAATTGATTTGAGTGTCGCCATCTCATCCGCCTTCAGGTTATCCTCGTACATCCTGCACTTGTTGACCAAAGTAGTAAAATCAGCAATCTCCTGATGTCCAAACATCATCTTCAGCTAGGGTCTCAAACCTGAGTCAAACTTTGAACATTTGGACCTTCCATCCATTTCTAATGCAGAGTAGAGGAAAAATCGGACCAATTCTTCGAATTTAGCCGCATATTCCCCCACCGACATGTTTCCCTGTTCTAACTTCAAGAACTCCATTTCCTTCTTCCTTTTCAGATCAGCAGGGAAGTATTTATGAAGGAATTTCACCTTAAATGTACCCCATGAAATAAATTGTCCCTCCGC
Source organism: Lupinus albus (assembly GCA_009771035.1). Taxonomy (NCBI): domain Eukaryota; kingdom Viridiplantae; phylum Streptophyta; class Magnoliopsida; order Fabales; family Fabaceae; genus Lupinus; species Lupinus albus. Next base: position 8,109,501 of record CM020011.1, read on the forward strand.
CTCCATTTGGCGTCGAGTAAACTCCCACCAGTTCTCAGCCTCCTTCACTAGCATATAAGTGACATAGGCCAACTTCTGAGTCTCCGAACAGTTCATGGCCCGGAAGATCCGCTCCATTCCCTGAATCCACTCAATGGAAGCATTAGGAGCAAATCCCCCGTGGAACTGACTGGGGTTCCTCCTGCAAAACTCATCCAGACCTCGGTACTCTACCGGTCCGGGTGGGACTAGGGGTTGCGAACTCGGACTTGGTGTTGGGTTCTGATTCATATTATGCAAGTTCTCGTTCATCTGTTGTAGTGACTCGTTCCTCTTCCTCTTCCTCTTCCAGCCATGTCTTAACCTGCGCTCATTAATAGTCAACACACAAATTTAACTCACATAAGTCAGGTTATCACATAGTCTCATAGCACATTACATGTCACTACACCAAGGCTACATGCTTTAAACATTCAATTCATACAATCTCAACTAGTCAAATCGTATTTGAAATGTGGATTATCATGTGATGTTAGTTTTTGAACTAATGACTTACTCCCTTTTGTTTTGTGTGTTGTTTATGATAATCTCATTGTAGGTAAATGAAGGATTTTGAGGATGAAGCTCAGTTAGGAAGCTTTTGTGTTTATTTACTCGATTGTCTTTATTGCTATTTGACATTGTAGTTGATTTGATAGTATTTTGGGATAAATGTAATCTGATTAGGATAATATGGTGACATGTAGTTATGGACGTTATAACTCTGGAAAACCCATAACTGGATGTATGTGGTAAATGCTATCTAAATGAATTATGTTTTTCCGCAACATTAATTTGTATGATAATATGATAGGGTAAAGAGTATTTTCAAAGAGTGGGTCTTGAGAGTTTTTAATTAAAGTGACGACTGTATGCAAGGAAGGATTAAAATAAACAAAAACATTTCAAGGGTAGAAAATTGGGTCATTACATTTTCGGCCGCATTTGTTATACCAAGGTTGAGGGTTTTGCTACGACCCCCCAGTATTGGCTTGAGTTCTTGGCCCATACGGGGTATACCCTCGGTTACTCATAGGTGAAGAATAAGGCTTCCGTTCCTCTGGAGACGCCTTTCCTTTGCCCTTCCCATGCACAAAATTCCTCTAAGACCCAAAACTTTTAGGAGGAAGTGATCTTGACGCCATCACTTCATCCGCCTTCATATCATCCTCAACCATTCTACACTTGTTAACCAATGTAGAAAAGTCAGTGATCTCTTGATGCCTAAGCATCGTTTTCAGCTTGGGCTTCAAACCCGATTCAAACTTCGAACATTTAGACCTTCCGTCTGCCTCCAATTCAGTATAAGGGCAAAACTGGGCCAACTCTTCAAACTTGGCCGCATATTCTCCCACCCACAGGCTTCCTTGTTCCAACCTCAAGAATTCAATTTCTTTCTGACTCCTTAGATCAGCAGGAAAATACTTTCGAAGGAATTTCTCCCTGAAAGTACACCACAGAATTACTTGCCCTTCCGCCTCCATTTGGCGCCGAGTGAATTCCCACCAGTTTTCGACCTCCTTCTCTAACATATAGGTGGCATACGCCAACTTCTAAGCATCAGAACAGCACATGGCCTTGAAAATCCTCTCTAATCTCTGAATCCACTCGATGGCTGCATCAGGAGCGAACCCACCTTGAAACGAACTGGGGTTCCTCCTACAGAACTCATCCAAACCTCGATACTCAGCCGGACAGGGTGGAACCAAAGGTTGTGAACTCAAGTTTGGTGTCGTATTCTGATTCAAGTGTTGCAAGTTCTCGTTCATGTTTGTCAGCACTGCCGCAATCTGGGCCAATAATTAAATCAACTAAAGGTTACAAAGAAGCAAGTAAGGCCATACCCTAGACCACAGAATTAATTATGCTCTGATACCATAATGTAAGGACCGAAATTCTACCCTTGAAATTTTTTTCTTATTTTAATTCAATTCCATGCATTTACTCATAAATTTCATTACCGATTTAATAACCTTACTTCAAAATCTCACTTTCCTCCTCGCACTCAATCCATGAACCAATAATGACATACATAATCATTTGACAGGAAAACATAATTCGTATTGATGCAGATTAGTAACTACCGCATACAACTAGCTATGGGTTTCCAAAATACTCATAGCTACACATATCCAGAGTTACAACACCATGTTAACTAATATATATATCTATATATATATATATCCGTAGTTATACAATGTTATAAACTATCAAATATGCACTCATGTATAGAATAGAGGAAGTAAATGAATCCAAAATATAAAGCTCCCTAAGCTCCCCAAAAATGAGTCCCTCTCATGTCACTAGTTTATCTGCAATGAGATTATCAATGACAAGAGCACAAACACACAAAGGAGTAAGTCGTTAATTCAATAAACATCATTATAAGATAATCCACCTTAGAAAAAGGTTAGTAAACCATTTTTGAAATTCATTTTGCCTTGCTGCATAACTTGAGCCAAAGTCGCTACACCCCCTAGGGTTAGCTAAAAGAAATTTCTCATCTCTTTTACAAAGAAAACATGCCACATAAACTCGGGCCAAAGTGTTGCCACATAAATTCGGGCCGAAGTATTGCCACATAAACTCGGGGTCGAAGTGTTGCCACATAAACTCGGGCCGAAGTGTTGCCACATAAACTCGGGCCGAAGTGTTGCCACATAATCTCGGGCCAAGTGTTGCCACATAAACTCGGGCTGAAGTGTTGCCACATAAACTCGGGCCGAAGTGTTGCCACATAAACTCGGGCCGAAGTGTTGCCACATAAACTCGGGCCGAAGTGTTTCTACATAAACTCGAGCCGAAGTATTGCCACATAAACTCGGGCCGAAGTGTTGCTACATAAACTCGAGCCGAAGTCGCTAACCATTTATGGTCGGCTAAAAATACATTTCATTTTCATTGATTTCACTATCAATCATACCCGGTGAATCCACGCAATCCTCAATACAAACACACCCATATATGTTTATAATAAATACGTGATTCACCAACTAATTATTGTACAACCATAAAATACACACATTTTCCATTCAAAGTACAAATTAAAAAATCCTCCTTACCTTGGTGAGTGTTGGATTGGGTTCTTGGTAACTGCACTAGTTCCACCGACACCGCCGCCAACTCTAGGATCTTCACATTCCCACCATACAACACAATGCTAGTCATGTATTCCAAATATCACATAAACAACTCATATTGCATTATTTAACCATACAAGATATTCATCATATTTTCAATGATTCTAAACTACTTTCATCATGGGTTTACAACCATTTAAAACATGCATATTCATCTCATTTTTCAACATTAGGATGTAAACTCATCTTCAACTTCTATCATTACACCTATTTTCCACTTTAACCACACATCTACTTTAGGATTTTGGGGTTTTCATGAATCAACCCACAACTCCTCTCCGTTCTCGAAATACTAACTCTAAACCAAGAGTTTAAAAGATAAAAACAACATAAAACGAACCATAACTCAAAAGGACGAGTTTCCATGGTTCCTCTCATTTTGAGAAGAGATCCAACATACACAAAACAGGTTTCAAAGGGAAGAAGAGAGTTAGAATCAAGAGCTTTACCTCTTCTCAAGGTTCTAAATGACTCACAAGTCTCCTTGCTCTTGAAAATGCTCTCTTCTCTCACTTCTATCTAGGTTAACCCTCATAAATGTGTTTGGGGTCCCCTATTTAATGTAACAGCGTCGGGTTCTCGCTTAAGCGAGCTCATTCTCGCTCAAGCGAGAAAATCCCGCCCATTTTAAAAACTCAGATCTGACCCTCTCGCCCAGGCGAGGGAACTCTCGCCCAGGCGAGACACCTCTCGCTCAAGCGAGCATCCTCTCGCTCAAGCGAGGATCTTACAGCCTCGACAGGTCCAAAAACATCATTTTTCTCGCCCAGGCGAAAATCCTCCAGTATAGCCCAGGATTTCACCCTCCCAAGTGAGCCTCTCTCGCCCAGGCGAGCCAACTCTTGCTCAGACGAGACCTCTCTCACTCAGGCGAGACCTCTCTCGCTCAGGCGAGAATCCTTCAGTGTAGCCCAGGATTTCACCCTCCCAGGTGAGCCTATCTCACCCAGGCGAGAATCCCTCACTCAAGCGAGAATCCCAGGGCTGACACTATAATTTTAAAGACTTAAAAATTAGGGTGTTACAATCCTCCCCCTCTTATAAGAATTTTCGTCCCCGAAAATTAAACATACCTCGATTCGAACAAATGAGGGTAATCCTCCCTCGTATCACGTTCCACTTCCCAAGTAGCATCTCCTTTTTCTACTTGGCTCCATAGTACTTTCACCAAAGGAATCTCCTTGCCTCTTAGTCTCTTGATACTGGTATCCATGATTCTCACGGGCAACGTCGAAAAAGTCAAGTTATCCTTCAACTCTATCTGATCAGATTCTACCACATGAGATGGATTCCCAACATATTTCCTTAACTGAGACACATGAAACACATTGTGGAGATTCGACAACAACGGAGGCAAAGCAATCCGATATGCTACCGGCCCAATCCTTTTCAATACTTGATACGGCCCAATAAATCTCGGAGTCAGCTTGCGAGACTTCAACACCCTACCAATTCCGGTAGTCGGGACTACTATCATGAAAACGTGATCTCCCTCATCAAACTCAAGAGGTTTTCGCCTCTTATCGTAATAGCTTTTCTGCCGACTATGGGCTATTCTCATATTCTCCCAGATTTTCTTGATCTTTTCCGTCGTCTCTTGGACTAGCTCGGGTCCCAATATCAAGTTCTCCCTAGTTTCAAACCAACTCACTGGATTTCGGCACTTCCTACCATACAATGCCTCATAGGGTGCCATACCATTACTCGAATGGAAGCTATTGTTGTAGGTAAACTCAATCAAAGGCAACATGCCATCCCAACTACCCGGTTGCTCTAAGACACAAGCCCTCAAAAGATCTTCCAATGACTGTATAGTTCTTTCTGATTGATCGTTCGTTTGTGGATGATAAGATGAACTTAACTTCAACGTAGTTCCCAATGCGGACTGCAAACTAGTCCAAAAGTTGAATGTAAAATGGGGATCTCTAACCGATATAATGCTCGACGGTATCCCATGTAAATGAACTATTTCCCGGATATACAGTTCCGCCAATCGTTCCAACGAATACCTCATGGAGATACTATCCCATGTAAATGAACTATCACCCATATCGAATCATATCCTTTCTGAGTTTTAGGGAAACCCGATACAAAATCCATGGAGATACTATCCCACTTGCACACACGAATTTCTAGGGGTTGTAACTCTCCCGCCGGTCGCTGATGCTAAATCTTGGCTTTCTGACATACTAAACAACTCGAGACATACGAAGCCACATCCCTCTTCAACCCAGACCACCAAAACAACTTCTTCAAATCTTGGTACATCTTGGTAGTTCCCAGGTGAAAACTCATCTTGCTCTTATGGGACTCCTCTAAAATATTCTTCCATAATTCCTCATCATGTGGCACACACACTCTCCCTTTATAACGCATCATTCCACTAGGGTCCGATGCGAAATCAGTTTCCTTGCCACTTAGCATCAGATCTCGTTTAGCCATTAGCTCGATATCCCCAACTTGCATTACTCAGATTTGATCAAACAGTTCATTGGTGACCTTCAGCATTCCCATCATCATACTATGAGGCCTTATCTGAACTTCCAAGTTCATATCTCTGAATTCTTCAATCAGTTTCCCTTCTCTAACCACCAAAGCCGACATGTGCAAAGACTTCCGACTTGGGGCATCGGCCACCACATTGGCCTTTCCCAGATGATACTACAACCCAAAATCGTAATCCTTAAGGAATTCCATCCACCTTCTCTGTCTCATGTTCAATTCCTTTTGATCAAAAAATTACTTCAAACTCTTGTGGTCGCTGTACACCTCAAATCTTACGCCATATAGATGGTGTCTCCAGATTTTCAAAGCAAAGACCACTACAGCCAATTCTAAATCATGTGTAGGGTAATTTTGCTCATGCGTTCTTAACTGACGAGAAACATATGCAACAAATTTCCCTTCTTGCATCAGAACACAACCCAAACCTTGCTTGGAAGCATCACAATAAACACTAAAATCCCTATCAGTACAAGGAAGAACCAACACTGGCGCGGTAGTCAATCTCTGTTTCAACTCTTGGAAACTCTCTTCACAACGGATTGTCCACACATAAGGTTCCCCCTTCCTGGTGAGCTTAGTCAATGGTAGTGCCAACTTCGAAAATCCCTCAATGAATTTCCGATAATACCCAGCCAAACCCAGAAAACTCCGGATCTTAGTAACTGACTTGGGTACTGCCCATTCCATAACTGCCTCAACTTTTGAAGGATCTACAACTACCCCTTCCTTGGATATTACATGTCCCAGAAAGTTTACCGATTCCAACCAGAAATCACATTTAGACAATTTAGCATACAACCGGTTCTTACTCAGAAGCTCTAGAACAATATTCAGGTACTCTATATGTTCCTCTCGTCTTTTGGAGTAAACCAGAATGTCATCAATAAATACCACTACGAATGAATACAAATACGGATGAAAAATCCGATTCTTGTAGTCGGTAAATATTGATGGGGCATTCGTTACACCAAAAGGCATGACCAAATAATCAAAATGTCCATACCTCGTCCTAAATGCAGTTTTAGGAATGTCTTCGGATTTTACACGAAGTTGGTGGTAACCCAACCGAAGATCAATCTTTGAAAACACTACCGCCCCTCTCAACTGATCCACCAAGTTATCAATCCGAGGCAATGGATACTTGTTATTAATAGTAACCTTGTTCAACTGCCGGTAGTCGGTACACAACCGCATACTACCATCTGTAACACCCCAAATTTATCCTCCTTAAAATTAGGTAACAGTCCTGAAGAATGGGGCTTACTGCCCGATTCTCGCTTGAGCGAGAGGATCTCGCCCAAGCGAGAGGATTAGTGTTTTGAATTTGGAAATTCTGGGAGTCTCGCCCAAGCGAGGAATGGGTCGCCTGAGCGAGAGAAAGCCTGGGCAGGCTGTGAGATTCTCGCTTAAGCGAAAGATTCTTACCTAGGCGAGAGAGCCCGTGTCTGGAACATTAAATTATCATGGGTTTATCGCCCAAGCGAGATACTCTCGCCCGGGCGAGAGTGCCCAGCTATAAAAGAAAAGAAAGGGTTTCACAAACCCTAATCTTCATTTTCTTTTCTCCCCTTTCACTCCCAACGGCGGCTCCCCATAGATTCTGACTCATTCCTCCTCTAAACCTCAAAAACACATCAAAACCTCTTCCTCTTGCTTCTTAATGGAACATTGGAGAGCTTTGGAGAGGAAAAAACAACAATGGAGGTTGAAGGAGATGGAGGGAAATGGAGCTCTTTGCGAATCCATGGAGCTTACGCAACCTAAGGTGAGGGAGGAGACCATTGTGGTCTTAGAGTATTTCATTAGAGTCATCATCTTCGATTTCCCTCAAGAATCGGAGCATATTAATGGATAGAAACTCTCTTGAGAGTTTGTGGTCCATGTGAGAGTCTATATTTTACCTGAGGATGTATTAGCCATAAAAGTGGAGATATATGTGTGGGGAAAACCGTTTATTTGAGTAAATCGCCATATGCTCATTTATGGTAATACACCGTCATTAAAGATGGTTCTAACGTTAATGTGTATATGATGTAGAATATGTTATGAGTGGTTTGTTTATGATAATGGTTATGTTGTGTGATAATGATGATGTGTGAGATATTTATGGTCATAAGCATAAATGAGTATGTTGCAAGTGGTTGATTATTATAAACATGTATGGGTGGATTGTAACAATGAATGTGTGATGAGTTGTGAATGTGTTAAAATGGATATGAGTATGTTTATCAAAATGAGTATGTTGTGAGTAGTTGATTGTTATAAACATGTATGGGTGTGTTGTAACAATGAATGTGTGATGAGCTGTGAATGTGTTAAAATGGATAAAGGTATGTTTGTGACAATGAAGGTGTTGTATGTTATTTATGGTGATAAAATAATGAGATGCCTTGTGTTGATTGGGTATGACATGGATGTGAGTGTAATGTGGAAACTCGACCTGCCCGAGGTGGTATGGGGATCACTCGACCTGCCCGATGTGGTATGGGGATTATTTGTACGGTGCAGAATTGTTGAATGAGATCAAGGGTAAATTACTATGGAATGTGAAGGATGTGAAAAGGGTATACTCAGAATGAAAATCATATGCATGCCATAGGATATATATTATGGGATATATATATCTTATAGGGCGAATATGAATGAGGAGAAATGAGTATATTTGGACGAACAAAATATGCACACTATAGCACATATATAGTATGGGATGTATGTGTACTATAGGGTGAATATGGATAATATGTGATGAATAAGTATGCACACTATAGAACACATATAGTATGGGATATATTTGTACTATAGGGTGAATATGGATAATATGTGTTGATTGATATATGCTTATCATGATTGATGTTAGATGTGTGTGGTTTTAATACTTTAATGTCATTACTCCATGTAAATCCACGATACGGTCGCCGTAGTTGGTTCTTACTCCCTCTGTCTTTCCTTGTATGTGTTGTATATTTGGGTTCAGGTTGTGGAGGTAGCGCATTGGACGCTTGCGGAGAAGAGTACATGAGAGAGTAGTAGATAATATGTAATTGATATGTTATATGATAAATATTTGTAATATGAAGAACATGTTAAAGTGAATTCATGTATAAACAACTTTCTTGTAAGTGTGTAATGAAGTGGATCTAATGTTTGTATTCAAGGTACTTTTGAGAAAGTGTAATTGTATAAAGGATGTATTTGAACGGAAGTGTAATGAAATGCTTTTGAAATGAAAGGTGTTTGGAATATTTCCGCCTTGTAAATTTATAAACGTATTCACTCAAGTTTCCAAACTGTTCGATTAATGTCTTTCAAAAGTAATCACTTCACTTTCACGAATAAGGATTTTAAAAGAGAATTTTTCGAGTTATGAAAATCGGGTCCTTACACCATCTTTCTTCTTAACCAACAAGACAGGTGCACCCCACGGCAAGACACTAGGAAAAATATATTTCTTTGCCAACAAGTCCTCAACCTGCTTTTTCAACTCCGTCAATTCCAACGGTGCCATCCTATATGGAGCTATAGAGATGGGTCCCGTTCTAGGTACCAAATCAATAGAGAATTCAACTTCTCTCACTGGGGGCAACTCCGGAATGTCATCAGGAAATACCTCAGGGAATTCCAACCTATCGGAATGTCCTCAACCTTGGGTTTCTCAATACCCTCTAGGGGTGCCAACAACATAAACACGGCTCCTCCCTCTTTACAGAAAGTCCTGACTTCCTTTGCCGTCAACGGCTTCATAAAACTGACCTCATCAGAAATCCCACCTGGATCTCCGAATACCACGGTCTTATCAGCACAATTAAGCACCACCTGATTAGCCGACAACCAGTCCATTCCCAGAATTAGATCTAACTGGGATAGTGGTAAGTAGATTAAATCCACAGTAAATGTTCTACCGTTTACCACTACCGGACATCGAGACACAACTGTCGACACCACCACAGGCACATCAGTTGGGGTGGATACGACCAAGTTGTAACACCCTAACTTTAAGTATTTAAAATTATAGTATCAGTCCTGGGATACTCGCTTGAGCGAGGTATTCTCGCCTGGGCGAGAAAGGCTCACCTAGGAGGGTGAAATCCTGGGATATACTGGAGAATTCTCTCCTGAGCGAGAGTTGTCTCGCCTGGGCGAGAGATGGCATTTTGGGACTGTTGAGACTGTGAGATTCTCGCTTGAGCGAGAGGGTCAGATCTAAGTTTTTTAAAATAGGCGGGATTTTCTCGCTTGAGCGAGAAAGGGCTCGCTTAAGCGAGGACCCGACGCTGTTACATTAAATAAGGGACCCCAAACACATTTATGGGGGTTAACCTAGAGAGAAGTGAGAGAATGGAGCATTTTCAAGAGAAAGAAGGCTTGTGAGTCTTTTAGAAGCTTGAGAAGAGGTAAATCTCTTGATTCTAACTCTCTTTCTCTCTTTCAAACTCATTGTGGAGTGTAAAGGATCTCTTCTCCAAATGTGAAATACCATGGAAACTCATCCTTTTGAGTTATGGTTCGTTTTATGTTGTTTCGCTCTTGTAACTCTTGGTTTAGAGTTGGTATTTCAAGAATAGAACGAATTTGTGGGTTGGTTCATGAAAACCCCAAAATCCTAACATTGAGAAAATATGAGTAAAGAGGGAAATGGGTGAAATGTTAGAGGTAGAAGATGAGTATGTATGTTTTAATGTTTAGAAACTTGTAATGAAAATAGTTTTGGGAAAACATTGAAAATACGTGAATATCCTATGTATTTGTGAATGTTATATGAATCATATGAACATTATTGTGGATAAATTACTGACTTTTATTGTATTGATGGGATGATGAAAGATCCTAAGGTTGGAGGCGGTTCGGAAGGAACTAGTAAAGTTAACAAGAACCCCACCCAACACTCACCAAGGTAAGGGATATGTATCTTCATTATATTTAAGATGATGCAACTATATTATGCGTGTAAAATGATGTGGTTGTGATATAATGTAAAATGGATCACCTTTATGGTGTAGTGTTGCCCGTAGTGGTAATGGATCACCTTTGTGGTGTAAGTGTTGCCTGTAGTGGTAATGGATCACCTTTGTGGTGTAAGTGTTGCCTGTAGTGGTAATGGATCACCTTTGTGGTGTAAGTGTTGCCCGTAGTGGTAATGGATCACCTTTGTGGTGTAGTGTTTCCCGTAGTGGTAATGGATCACCTTTGTGGTGTAAGTGTTGCCCGTAGTGGTAATGGATCACCTTTGTGGTGTAAGTATTGCCCATAGTGGTAATGGATCACCTTTGAGGTGTGGAACTGCCAGTTGTGGCAATGGATCACTTTTGTGATGTAGACTTACCCTTTGTGGTATTGGATTATCTGTGTGGTGTACACGGATGGAACATGGGTAAAGATGAGAAGAATAGATATGCACATTATAGAATATGTATATTATGGGATATATGTGTACTATAAGGTGAATATGGGTAAAGATGAGAAGAATAGATATGCACATTATAGAATATGTATATTATGGGATATATGTGTACTATAAGGTGAATATGGATAAAGATGAGAAGAATAGATATGCACATTATAGAACATGTATATTATGGGATATATGTGTACTATAAGGTGAATATGGGTAAAGATGAGAAGAATAGATATGCACATTATAGAATATGTATATTATGGGATATATGTGTACTATAAGGTGAATATGGATAAAGATGAGAAGAATAGATATGCACATTATAGAACATGTATATTATGAGATATATGTGTACTATAAGGTGAATATGGATAAAGATGAGGAGGATAAATATGCACATTATGGAACATGTATATTATGAGATATATATGTACTATAAGGTGAATATGGATAAAGATGAGAAGAATAAATATGCACACTATATGATATGTATATCATGGGATATATGTGTACTATAGAGTGAATATGGACATTATGGAGACAAAAGAGAAAAGATATGAATGGATATGTTCATGTAATTATGAATTGTTTTTTATATTCAATGTTAAATTGTGTTTTAAAATGTGGATTACCATATGACGATGACTATTAAATCAACGACTTACTCCCTTGTATGTTTTGTGTATCTGTTATCGATAATCCCATTGCAGGTGACTTATCCTTACCTCGGTAAGTGTTGGGTTTGGTTCTTGGCAACTTCACAAGTTCCACCGACACCGCCGCAAACTTTAGGATCTTTCCTCATTCCCACCATATAACACAATGTTAGTCATTTATTCCAAATATCACATAAACAACTTATTTTGCATTATTTAACCATACAAGATATTGATCATATTTTCAATGTTGCTAAACTACTTTCATCATAAGTTTACAACATATAAAATATACATATTCATCTCATATTTCAACATTAGAAAGTAAACTCATCTTCTACCTCTAGCATTTTACCCATTTTCCACTTTAACCACATTTTCTCTTTAGGGTTTTGGGGTTTTCATGAATCAACCCACAAACCCTTTCATTCTTGAAATACTAACTCAAAACCAAGAGTTTACAATATAAAAATGACATAAAACGAACCATAACTCAAAAGGATGAGTTTCCATGGTTTCTCACATTTTGAGAAGAGATCAAACATACCCAAAATGAGTTTCAAGGAGAAGAAGAGAGTTAGAATCAAGAGTTTTACCTCTTCTCAAGCTCTTGGATGAGTATTAAAGCTCCTTGCCCTTGGAAAAGCTCTCTTCTCTCACCTCTCTTCAATTCTTAACCCTAAAATGTGTTTGGGGTTTCAATAATATCATCATCTGGTTTTAAATATTATGTCCATTTCATTGATGACTTCACTAGGTTTACATGGATTTACCCTTTAAAACAAAAATCAGATGCAGGACATGTCTTCATCCAGTTTAAAAATATGGTAGAAAATCAGTTCAACAAAAGGATTAAAACAATTCAATGTGATAGTGGTGGTGAATATAAAGTTGTTCAGAAGCATGCTATAGAAACAGGAATGCAATTCAGAATGTCATGTCCATATACATCACAATAGAATGGCAGGGCTGAAAGAAAACACAGGCACATTGCAGAACTTGGATTGACACTATTGGCAAAAGCTAAAATGCCTCTAAGTTACTGGTGGGAAGCATTTTCTACTACAACTTTCATTATAAACAGACTGCCATCACCAGTAACCCAAAATAAAAGCCCTTATTTTGTTCTGCACAAAAAGGAACCTGACTACACCTACCTAAAGACCTTTGGATGTGCATGTTATCTTTGTCTCAAGCCTTATAACCAACACAAGTTACAGTTCCACACAACTAGATGTGTGTTCTTGGGCTACAGCAATTCTCACAAAGGGTATAAGTGTGTCAATTCTCATGGCAGAATCTTCATCTCAAGACATGTTGTCTTCAATGAAGAACACTTCCCATTCCATGATGGTTTTCTTAATACAAGAGTTCCTCTAAAAACACTAACTAAGAGCTCATCTGATCTTTTTCCATTGCATGTTACAGGTACATCACTTAGAGAAGACATTGTTCCTGCTAACAATGACTTACATTTTGAACTAGAACCAACTGAGAACTCAAATGCTTCCAATGAACAAGTTCAAGAGAATAATCCTGAATCTTCCAATGAACAAGTTCAGGAGAATGACACTGAACCTACTAAATCAAATACAGGCACATGACTTCCTGAGGCACCTGCTGAATTAGAACCAAATACAAGGCTTCCCGAGGCAAGCATGATGCGCACCAGAAGCAAGGATGGGATATACAAGCCAAAGCTACCATATATTGGATTAGCTGAAAATTGTGCTGAAGAAAAGGAACCAGAAAATGCAAAAGAAGCTCTTCAAAGATCACATTGGAAAGATGCTATGCATAAAGAAATTCAGGCACTGAATTTTAATCAGACTTGGACATTAGTACCTTATCAAGCTCAAGATAGCATCATTGACTCCAAATGGGTGTTCAAAACCAAGTACAAAGCAGATGGCACCATTGAAAGGAGAAAAGCCAGATTAGTTGCAAAAGGTTTTCAACAAATAGCTGGATTAGACTATGAAGAAACCTTCAGTCCTGTTGTCAAGGCCAGCACAATAAGAATTATTCTTGCAATTGCAGTTCACCTCAATCGGGAAGTAAAGCAGCTTGACATAAATAATACTTTTCTCAATGGTTATCTAAAGCAAACAATATATATGCATCAACTAGAAGGCTTTATAGATCCAGCTAAACCCAATCATGTTTGCCAATTATCTAAGGCAATATATGGGCTTAAACAAGCACCAAGAGCCTGGTTTGACAGTCTCAAACATGCCTTGCTGAGATGGGGTTTTCAGAACACAAAAAGTGATACCTCACTCTTCACTCTAAGAGGTAAAGACCATATCACTTTTCTTCTAATATATGTTGATGATATAATAGTGACAGGGAACAACACCAAGTTCTTGGAAGCCTTTGTCAAACAACTCAACATTGTGTTCTCCCTAAAGGATCTTGGTCAATTACATTATTTCTTGGGCATAGAAGTTCACAGAGATGCAACTGGTATGTACTTAAAGCAGTCCAAGTACATAAAGGATTTGCTAAGGAAATTTAAAATGGAAAGTGCATCATCCTGTCCAACTCCTATGGTCACTGAAAAGAAGTTTACAGTTGAAGGGGAGAAAATGAAAAATCCAACTGAGTTCAGACAAGTCATAGGAGCATTGCAATATTTGACAAATACCAGACCTGACATTGCTTTCTCTGTCAACAAACTCAGTCAATTCATGAGTTCTCCGACTTTAGATCACTGGCAGGGCATCAAGAGAATTTTAAGATACCTCCAAGGCACCACTCACTACTGTCTACACATTAAATGCTCTACTGACATAGACATAACAGGATTTTCAGATGCAGATTGGGCAACTAGTGTGGATGATCGAAAGTCTATGGCAGGTCAATGTGTTTTCCTTGGAGAGACACTTGTTTCTTGGTCCTCAAGAAAGCAGAAAGTTGTATCAAGGTCCAGCACAGAATCAGAATACAGAGCCTTGGCTGATCTAGCTACTGGAATAGCTTGGACTTGTTCACTTCTTACTGAATTAAAACTCCCCCAACTAAGGAAACCGACACTATGGTGTGATAACATGAGTTCCAAGGCACTAGCTTCAAATCCAATCATGCATGCTCGATTAAAACATATTGAAACTGATGTACATTATATCAGAGATCAAGTACTACAAGATAAAGTCATTGTAGCATATGTTCCATTAGCTGATCAAATTGATGACTGCCTCACCAAAGCCTTGACACATACAAGGTTCAATCAATTAAGAGACAAACTTGGGGTGATTCCTTCACCATCAGTTTGAGAGGGGAAGTTAGAGAATAAATCAATCCCTTGATTTAAGGACTCTATAATGAAGGATTATCATGAGCATCATGATATGAATTAGTCAATCCCTATAGTTAAGCTATTTCATATTATGCTCTTTAATGTAATCAATAAGCATTAGTGTACTATGATCATTATAGAATCATTGCTATTATGTCTAGCTTGATTGTAGGATCAGCACTTTACTATTTCTCTGTATATATTCATGTACTCTCCTATGTAACGATCAAGTTGAAGAATATACAATATTCACTTTTCTAACTGACCGAAGATCAAATTGCAGACATATTTACTAAGGCATTACCAAGGCCGAAGTTCGAGCAACTATGATCACTGCTAGGAGTTATAAAAATGTGCATCAAGGAGGAGTGTTAAAATATTGATGCACATTTCTAGAAGCTTCCACATTTGTGTAGAAACAAGTAGTGGTGTTATATCCTAATATCTAGAATCATCTCCTAAGCTTCTAGTAGTTTCTAGTGTAGGTGCTTAGCAAAATAATTATAGAAGTTTCTAGAAGTCTAAAGACTCATCTACAATTCTCTAGAAACATCTTGAAGAATAAGAATGTGTATCTCTAGAATATTCTACAAAGTGCTAGGCAATAGATTTAGAATAACAAGTAGTATAGTTCTAGAATCATCTAGAAACTTTGAGATAATCCTAAGGAGGTGGATGCATGCTATAAATAGGCACTCACTCTTCATTTGTATGCAATGCATGAATTCTAGCCAAAAGCCTCCAAGCTATTCTAAATACAATATCTATTGTGTATTCCTATTCCAATCTAATTAAGTTTGGCAATTGCTATCTAAATCAATTCTAAAACATTGTTTATATCACTATATCTACTATTTTTCCTCAAATACTATCAAATTGTTTTGCGATTAAAACAATATTTTTTAATCTGATGCGGTTGTGTTTCGGTCTCATATGGCCACATCATTGTGATTCATACTAATACCGCAATTGTTGTGTGATGTGGTTACGGTGGCCACATCAGGGGATGTGATCCACAATTTAAATCACTAATAAAAATAACAAGGTTGTTTAGTGTCATGAGATTCATGCTCACAATTGCTCAAACATAATGAAAATTCTTCTGTCTCTAAGTGTTGTTTTTAGTGTGAGAGACACTATAATTCCAACTTCAATCACTTACACTATTGCCCCATGATATTCATGTTCATCACCCGCAGCAGTCTTGTTGTTGAGGAATCCTCCAAGCTCATATGTTGTTGTTGAGTTGTATTTATGTTGTTCTTGGTCCATTGGTTTATATTAAACTCTAAGGAGTTTATGGACTTAAATAAAACTTCTATCTTCTATCAGTACTGGATTCTCTAATAATGGAATGGGATGGGATTAACATTTTTTAAACTTATTTATTTATTTAATTTTAAAAATTAAATCTGGACCCTTATGCTTTGTTTGGTAGAGGTGATTTAAGAAGGAAAGAGAGAAGGAAGAGAGAAAGAGAAGAGAGTTTGACAATTTCCCTCATTTGGTACAAGGGAGAAATATGGAGGAGGGAGGAAAAATTGCATGAGTCCCACATCAAAACTCTTCTTCTCACTTGTGGGGAGAAAATGAAAATTAATGATCTTATCTTGTATTTTGACAATTTTGCCCCCTTTTCTTATCTTGATATATTTGCTTTTTTTCTTTTTTATCTTGACATGTTTATCCATTTTTTGTTTTATCTTATCATGTTTGACATATTTCTTTCATATCATCTAACAATTATTATATTCATTATTTATAACTAAATATATCTCCCAACATAATATTTTGATTCACTCATGGACCTAAAAATATTATTTTTATATGTTTTCATCACCATTAAGGTAACTCATGTTTAAATATTAACCAATTTATTTAATTCAATATTTCATTTATAATTCAATATTTTTAGACATTTTAATTAAATCTATATATTTAATTATCGATATAAAATTATATATTTACTATTAACATTATATCTTAACATTTTAAACAAATATTTATTTTTTATTTAGAATGAAAAGTTTTATTAATGTGACTAGGGGTATAATTGTCTATTTTATAAGTGGAAAGATAAAATCATACTCTATCTATCTTCTTTTTCCTCTCATTTTCTCTTCTACCAAACAACTCACAATTCCACTCTTTCTCTCATCTTTTTCTTTCTCTTCATCCTCTTTCTCACTTATTTCTTTCTTCTTAATTTCTTCTCAACAACCAAAGGAAGGCTTAAACTTTTTTAAATGTCACATGTCAAGATCTGAGTCTAATACTGGACTTTCCAGTACTTGAGAGGGGTCTAACTCATGGACTTTACGGTTTCATCCATACTCATGCTTATGTTCCCATATTATTGTTGGTGGAAATTATTGAAGTACTATCATCTGTATTAGAGATTCAAATGCATGTTTTTTCTTTGTTTTGTAATGATAAAAATGTAATTTCATGGTAATCAAAATGATATATGTTCTTGTGAATGTTGCAATTCCCTTTGATTTTTAAAGCACTTGTCTTTCCATCATTAATAGAGATGATCATAACTCGAAATTATTGGCTTCCCGAGAAGAATCCAATGGTCACCAAGTTGCTGCAAACCATGCAAATACTGCAACTCCTCCTCAATCTTTTGATCGTCATTGGGTGGAAAGGGTAGAGCTTGAGATGGTGCATATTTTCCTGTATTGACATGGCAAGTGTCTCATAAGCATGAACAAGGTTTTTGCAATAGCCATACCATAGTGCATAAAATTCAACTAACACGTCCATGGCTTCATTAAAGACAATCTCATTATATACTTGTGTGAAGAACTTTGGGTGGAATTGACGAGTGATTCCGAGGAGGAGTGGCAGAGTCCAACCAAGGATTTTTTATGGATAGCAAAAATATCCGACTTGGGTACCCGTCAATGTGTACTTACAAAAATAGCTTATGAGTGGGAACGGGCCACCCCGCGAGTATCCACGTATATATTTTAATTAAATATTTCATATATTTTATAATTTCTAATTATTATTTCATATTAAAATTTAATGATGTGAATATAATCATAAAATTATCATATAGATATCATATTATTCGAGTAATAATTATTTTATATATTAATTGTTGTAAAATATATAAAAATATAACTAATATTCAAAATTCGTTAAGTACCCGCGAATACTTACTACGTGCACGGGTACCCACAAATAATACGGGTATGGATATGGATATGTACTACTCATGTCCGTCCGGCCCGTTACCATCCCTAAGAATTTTAAAGCAATGGAGTTCATGGTGGACAGGAGTGTATGAGAGTGAGATAGATTAAGGGTTAAGGATGGAGAGAAAAAAAATGTAAGAGTGAGGAGGAAGGGGTTTAAGATTTTTTTTCAATTTCATTGAGGACCCCTCCCTCTTTAATTTTCATATTCTCCTTCACATTACTTTTAAACACTTTGCAATTTCAGTTTTCCTTTACTTTTTAAGTTACTTCTTTTTTCTTCTTCTTTCATTCCATTTTTTATTCTTTCATTCTTCAATCAATTACTTTCCAAACGTCCCTCCTTCTTCCCTCGTTCTTTGCACCATTTTTTTACTGGTTTGCCCTTTTCTTCTTACATTTTTATTTTTTCCTCTCCCCCAAGAAATGAAAACGTGAGAGATATAGAGAAGTTGTCATTTTTTTTTCTAATAATTGTAACACCGTGTTTTTAATATATTGCAATTTTTTTATTATTAAAAATGAAATGGTTTTTTTTTTACTTATAGAAAAAGAAACTGTTAATCAATTAATTTTAAAATTCGAAACCAAAAGTTGGCAATTAATTTATTTTTAAAAATTATTTGAAGATAAAATTGGTTTTCAAGACACCTAAACAAATGACATCTTTTTATTTTTTGTTTCAAATCTTTCGTGCTTTTTTGTATAGGGCGGACAAAATTAAGTGTTCACAAACACAGCTCGAGTTAATCGATTAAAAACAGTCATAATTGATTAAGGTGTTAATTTTTCAGAATATATCATTAACCGGAAAAACAGTAATTGAGGACCGATACACCTATTCATCCCCCTCTAGGTATCTTTTCTTATGTGATTACTCAACATGTGGTATCAGAGCTAGTATGGCAGTGCTAGCTTAACCGCTTAGATCATTGATCCTAGGAATATATATTACTATGGGTTCCATTAATCCTTTCAGTGACGATGGATCATCTATCAACCGCCCTCCGGTTTTCAGTGGCGAGGGGTACGCCTACTGGAAAATCAGAATGAAGATATTCATTGAGGACATTTATACATATATTTGGGATGTCGTTGAATATAGACCCTATACTCCATTATTCTTTGTGGATGGAGAAACCAAGAAGTCTCTTGACCAATGAGGAAAAGAAAAAAGTGCAACTTGATTTGAAAGCAAAAAATATTATTACTTATGCACTTTCATATGATGAGTTCTTTGGGGTTTCTCAATGTATAATTGACAAGGAAATGTGGATACTTTATAAGTAATCCATAAAGGCACAAGTGAGGTCAAGCGAGCTAGATTGAATGCATTGACACATGAATATGAGTTATTTCGCATGTTCCCACATGAATCTATTAGTGATATGTAAAAACAATTTACTGACATTGTTAATCATCTTGTTGCATTAGATAAAGTGTTTTCTATTTGTGAATTGAATTATAAAGTTTTAAGATTTCTTGATAGAAAATGGCAACCAAAGGTGACGACAATAATGGAACCAAAAGACTTGGATTCCATGTCACTCGCAACACTTTCCGGAAAGCTTCAAGAACACGATATGGAACTAAGACGCTTGATACTCCATGAGAAAACGGACAAAACATCAAAGAAATCTCATTCAAAGCAACAAATTCACATTCATGGAGTCAAGAAGAGAGAATTAATGATAAAGAGTCTGATTCCGACATCGATGATGAAACTATGTCCCTCCTTGTCAACAAATTCATAAATTTTCTAAGAAGGAAGGGAGGACTTAGAAATTTCCATAAATAATATTCAAAATACTCAATCAAGAAGGGCAAATATACCAACGAAGATGCAACTTGCCATGGGTGTAGGAAAGTAGGTCACATGAAGTATATATGTCATACTTATCTCAAGAAGATTGAGCATAACAATAAGGAAGACTCTCGGGACATCAAAGCAAATAAGGCTTATATATTTGGGATGCACTAGAAGAGTACACTATATCAACAAGTACCTCAGAAAATGAAGAATCGAACAAACTATGCTTAATGGCTCAAAATCTGAATTCTTGCCAAGTAAGTTAGCAAGATGAATCTAGTGAGTAAATTCTTCTAATTCTAGTTCTAACTCCGATGATTCCCCCAGTATGATACACTTTATGATGTATATGACGAAATGCATGAAAAACTTAAAAACTTAGTGAAAAGTATGCTGTAGGAAAAAGGTTGATTCATGAACAAAAAAAAGAAAATTTTAAGTTACAAAATTTTGTTGATGAGTTAAGACTTGAGAATGAAAACTTGGACTCTTCATGTGATTGTTCTATTAAGTTAAGTGAGAAATCTACTTGTGAAAAGTGCAAAACATTGGAAAATAAGAATTTGTGCTTAAAACAGAAAATTGCACACTTCACAAGTAGTAGTCAAAATCTAAACAATCTACTTGCTACATCTAGAAATGTAGGTAACCTATCTAGTCTAGTTTACAAGCATGCTAAGAAAAGGAAGTCAAACATGAAACAAGTAGTTTATGCTAAAATGTCACATCAAAAATTGCCTACTTTCTTTTATTGTGGTTTATATGGATATACTTCTATTTCTTGCCATGTTAGAATGCATAGTATACCTAGTGGACTATATATGTGGATACAAAAGGGACAAGTTCCATTGGTTACTAACAAGAAGGGACCCAACATAATTTGGGTACTCAAGAAAAGCAAGTAAACTTGTTTTGTAGGTGTGCCTAAGGAGACATCAAATCATACTTGGACAACAGATGTTCTGTGCACATAGTAGGTGAGAAGATCAATTTTCATTGACCTATCACCTAAGGAAAAGGACAATCTCACTTATGGATAAAATTGCTAAAATCAAATGCTTGAAGTTAAAAAGTATTGAGGTATCTTTTCTAACTTTATTTGTTACATCATTCTTTTACATGACCGATTATTTTATATCATTAAATGATATCCTAGTGAGGCCAATGTTTTCTTTTATGAAAATTCCCCAAAAACCATTTGTAAGGCCAAAAACCATATTTCTGGGATATGCTAATCATGAAAAAGTACAACAATTCATATCTAATGTAAAATCCAATGACTAATGTTTTTGAAAAGTTTAGTCTAACCTTTTATTTGATAATTCATCTCCAAAAGAGGAGAGGAAAGATATTTATATTGTTTTGCAGGTGATATTAAGGATGCATATTCTAAAGAGAATATCGCTATACAAATTGGGAAGGACAAGAGTCAAGAACTTGAAGAAAGGTCAAAGGGAATTTTTAACATATAGCAATTTTCTAGTTTCTTAATAAGGATGGGAAAAGGTAAAGCTAAAAGAGGTAACCATATATTGTACATTCTGGCCGATATAAATGCTTGGTGTTTGCATGTATGCTAGATGCCTAGATAATCCTAAACTATCACAAATAGCCAAATGAATGCATGTTTTCTTGAATATATATGCTTTCATGTGTTTTTGGCTCTGATTTAGTATGTTTTAAGTGTTTAGAATAGGTTCTTTCTAGTGGATTCTTAAAAAAACCTTAAACTTATCTGAATTTTCCTAAAATCTATGATAATGACTTATTTAATCGATTGTTCTATATTTTAATCGGTTAACTGGGGTTTTTCAACTAGTATTAATTAATTATGTGTTCCTTTAATCGATTATCTGGGAAAATAATTTTTCAAAATAATCAATTAACTCACTCCTTCATCAATTAACTGGACTAGCTAATTCAGAGTTCCATAGGAAACAACTATCAGGCCGTTAATCGATTAACCAAACTGTTAATCGATTAAACTGGGGCATAATAGATAATTTGTGCTATAATTTCAAACTCGTTAATCGATTAACACAGGGTTTAATCTATTAAATTGATTCACATAACAGATTCAAGTACAATTCTATGTTTAGTCTTGTATCAAACATCTAACCTATTATGTTTTGTCTTCTTTACTCAAAGTCAAGATCATCAAGATATTCCAAAGGAGTGGAAAACAAAGAATGACCACCCCATCGATAAAGTTATAGGTGATATCTCAAGGGGAGTGATAACCCGTAAATCTTTACGCAATATTTGTTATTTCTTTGCTTTAGTTCCACAAATCCAGTCAAAGACCATAGGTGAAGCAATAGAGGATGAACATTGGGGTATAATTATGCAAGAAGATCTAAACCAGTTTGAACGTAATAATGTTTGGGACTTGGTCCCTAAACCAAGTGATCATCCTATTATTGGCACAAAATTGGTTTCTTGGAAAATATCCAAACAGTGTCTTTAAGTTGAAAAATAAAATTAATGGTTTGAAGAAAGCCACAAGGGCTTGGTATAATAGACTTAGCTCTTTTCTCTTAGATAAAGGCTTTGTCAGGGACAAGGTTCACACTACACTTTTTATTTCCAAATCTGAAAATGACATTTTGTTAGTTCAAATCTATGTAGATGACATAGTCTCTGGTCCAACTAATGATATTTTTGGAAAGAATTTTCTGATTTGATGATGAGTGAGTTTGAAATATCAATGACTGGCGAATTGACTTTCTTCCTTGGGATTCAAATTAAACAAATGAACAACATGATCTAGGTTCATCAATCCAAATATTACAAGGAGCTTCTAAAAAGGTTTGGGATGGATAAATGCAAAGAGACTTCAATTCTCATGGCATCATCTTGTTATCTAGACAAGAATGAGAATGGTAAGAGTATAGAGGTAACGAAGTATCGAGGTGTGATCGGATATTTGTTATATTTAACTTCAAGTCACCCTGATATTATGTTTAGCGTATGTGTGTGTGATAAATACCAAGCCTCTCCTAAAGAGTCACATTTTTCAGCAATTAAATGCATCATGAAATATTTGAAAGGAACCATAAATACAGGACTTTGGAATTCTAGGGATGCCTCACTCTCTTTAATAAGTAACTTCGATTCCGATTTTTCCGGCTAAAAATTGGATCGAAATAGTACAAGTGGAACTTGCCACCTATTTGGTAGTTCACTAGTTTTCTGGCATAGTAAAAATCAAGCATGCATTGCTTTGTCAACCGCCGAAGCGGAATATATTGTCACGAGGATATGTTGTGTTCAAATCATTTGGATGAAGTGTAAAGACCCAATTTATACCCTAGAATTTTTGTCCGTTTATCCTTAAAACATGCAATTCTTAGGAACCTGTGTCTCAGCACCTATTCTCATTTTAACATTCATGATAATAGCTATGCTTCAAATTCGATAATGACTAATTAATCTACCAAAATATTTTGGGGTTCAAAACCCATAACTTCACTTTTTAATTTCAAAAGAGGACTTCGTCCTCACATACATGTCATCTTACAGTTGTTCACTAGAAACATGAATACATGTCAATTATTTCGATTAATGGGTACACACAAGTGCATATTACAAAACAACACATTAGTATCCCTATTACATTAATAGTCAAAAATTTAAAACAACGACATCGTCTAGATCTACTAGTCCTTTGCTTTACCTGTAACTGATTATCACAAATACAACTAGCAAGAAATACAAGGGAGTAAGACATCAAAATCAAGATAATCAGTGTTTATAAATCAATATAAAATAGAAATATTGCAAACATATATAAATCTAATTTAACATAATTCATCATTCAAATCAAATAAACCATCATACTACAAATCATCAAACACATTTAATAACAGATAATTCAATACCATGTAGGGAAAGTCTATGCCACAAAGGCGAATCAATACCACGTAGGGCAAGTCCATGCCACAAAGGCGAATCAATACCACGTAGAGCAAGTCTATGCCACAAAGGTGAATCAATACCACGTAGGGCAAGTCTATGCCACAAAGGCGAATCAATACCACGTATGGCAAGTCTAAGCCATAAAGGTGAATCAATACTACGTAGGGCAAGTCTATGCCACAAAGGCGAATCAATACAATTTTCATCCAATGATAACAATAACTTTATTCTCATAATAACAAGCTAAATAAGCTTACCTTTTACATTATATCCCTAATAAGGGAAATACTTCTCCCTTACCTTGGTGTGCGTTGGCGTTGATGTTTAGTAACTTGTTAGGCTCTCCTCCACCTCCTCCAACCTTAGGGTCTTCCCTCATTCACACCACACACAATAACCATAATCAATAATATATTCATAATATCATATAACAACTAATATTGCATATTTCAACCACAAAATAACTCAAATTATAATGATTTTCAAAAACATCTTCATTAGGAACTTCAAGCATCTAAATCATAAAAATTTAACCCCTCATTCTACATTACAACTCATACACCAATTCCAACTTAAAATTTCACCCCTTTCCTTCACCATTTTGTTTCTAGGTTTTGGGGTTTCCAAAAATCAACATTTTACAAACACCATTTCTGTAACACCCTAATTTTAATTGCCTAAGTGTAGTGAAAATTCTGGGAATCTGGGGTATACTAGGTGTTTCTCGCTTGAGCGAGAGGGCCTCGCTCAAGCGAGAGGCTTAGTATCTACTCCCAGAATTTCCTGGGATTCTCGCCTGGGTTAGATATGGCTTGCATGGGCGAGATATGGCTCGTCTGGGCGAGGGAGGGAAGTATGGACACTGGAGGATTCTTGCTTGAGCGAGAATCCCTCGCTTGAGTGAGAGCGTCAGTGTTGAGTTTTAAAATGGGCGGGATAATCTCGTTTGAACGAGAATTGGCTCGCATGAGCGAGAATTGGCTCGCATGAGCGAGAACCCGACGATTCAACTTTAAATTAGAATCCCCAAACAATTTTTGGGTTAGAACTTTGGAGAGAATAGAGAGAAGGGAGCATTTTCAAGAGTAAGGGTTCGTGAGAATCATCTAGAAGCGTGAGAAGATGTAAATCTCTTGATTCTAACTCTTCTTCTCCCATTGAAACTTGTTTTGGGTACTTGGGATCTCTTCTCAAAATGTGAGAAACCATGGAAACTCTTCATTTTGAGTTGTGGTTCGTTTTATTTAGTTTCTCTCTTGTAAACTCTTGGTTTAGAGTTGGTATTCAAAGAATGGAAAGAGTTTGTGGGTTGATTCATGAAAACCCCAAAACCCCCAAAATGAAAATATGGAAAATGGGTGAAATGGTAGATGAAGAAGATGAGTATGTGTTCTAATGTAAAATAGAAGATGAATATGTATGTTTTAATGTTTGGAAACTTCTAATGAAAGTAGTTTTGGAAAAATTGGGAATATGTGAATATCATATATGTTTGCAAATGTAATATGAGTTGTGTGTATATTATTGTGAATGAATTACTGACTTTTGTTGTTGTTTGGTGGGGAAGAGGAAAGATCCAAAGGTTGGAGGAGGTAGCGAAGGAAACTTGTAAAGTTACTCAAAACCAACCCCAACACTCACCAAGGTAAGGAGAAGTGTTTAATTTTATATGATGATAGAGAATGCTTGGATTTTCTGATTATATATGGATGGTGAAGTAATGGGAAGAAAACCTATTTCTAGCTCCCTTAAGAGGTTGAGCAATGTATGACTTGCCCTTGTGGTATTGGCTCGTTGAGCAATGTATGAGTTGCCTTCGTGGTAATGGCTATTCGTAGCAATGTATTAGTTGCCTTTGTAGTAATGGCTATTTGTAGAAATGTATGAGTTGCCTTCGTGGTAATGGCTATTCAAAACAATGTATGAGTTGCCTTCGTGGTAATGGCTATTCGTAACAATGTATGAGTTGCCTTTGTGGTAATGGCTATTCATAGCAATGTATGAGTTGCCTTCGTGGTAATGGCTATTCGTAGCAATGTATGAATTGCCCTTGTGGTATTGGCTATTCGTAGCAATGTATGACTTGCTCTCGTGGTATTGGCTATTAGTAATAATGTATGAGTTGCCCTCGTGGTATTGGCTATTTATAGCAAATGTATGACTTGCCCTATGTGGTAAGATAAATGAACCAAGATAAACATAAATGAGATAGATGATTGTGAAAAGAAAGGATGGAATTACGTATGGATATGAGTAATGGATAACGATGAGTTCGAATAAAATGTGGAATTATGAAGATAACAAAGTGGATATATATATGGGAAGTATTATTTATATGTTACGATATAACAGTTTATCTAACCTTATTGAATGTGGATTATCATATGATTATGTTGAGTTTATAGATTTACTCCTTTGTGTTTTCTATGTATTGTTTATGATAATCCCATTGTAGGTAATTGGATAAACTAAGGATGATTGACTTGGAGCTTTAGGAGCTTTTAAATCTGGATTCCTTTATTTACACTTTTTGCATCATTGTTGACTATTTGCGGATGTGAATATTTGTAACCATGGTCATTATATTTTTGAATACTTGTAACCATGAGTACTTTGTTTTGAGTACCCCATAACAATTTGTGTGTTGTAAGTGTTGGGAGACATTAATATGAATTATGTTTTTCTACCTTATGGATGTGTGTATGAATATCGCATGATAAAATGATCGGAAAAATAATCAAGATAACTAATGTAATGTACCTTTGGTTACTAATTACAAGATATAGGGACAATACATTTTTGCATGAGTTAAAATAAGAAAATATTTCAATGATAGAATTTTGGTCCTTACAATATGGTATCAGAGCATACTTAATCATGCGGCCTAGGGTATCGTCTTACATGCTTCTTTGTGACCTTTATGTGATTGAATTATTTAGTTTGTAAAAATTGTTGTGTGATTATGTGATCCTTGTCTGGTTAATGACAAATGAATGAGTACAGGTACACATGGCTGGAAAAGGAAGAGCAGCGGGTCAGAATGTTCTGAATGACCTTTTGGCTCAGATGGTGGCTGCACTGCACCATGTGAATGAGAATTTACAGACTCTGAATTAGAACGCAGCACCAAGCCCGAGTTTGCAACCCCTAGTTCTACCAGGATCGGCCGAGTACCGAGGTCTGGATGAATTCTGCAAAAGGAACCCTAGTCAGTTCCAAGGTGGATTCACTCTTGATGCTGCCATTGAGTGGGTCCAAGGATTGGAAAAGATCTTCAGGGCCATGAGCTGTTCGGATGCTCAGAAAGTGGCATATGCCGCCTATATGCTAGTGAAGGAGGCCAAGAACTGGTGGGAGATAGTCCGGAGACAGATGGAGACCGAGGGGCAAATCATCACTTGGGAAGCCTTCAAGAGTAAATTCATTCAGAAGTATTTTCCTGCAGACTTGAAGAGGAAGAAAGAGATGGAATTCTTGAGGTTAGAGCAAGGGAGTTTGACGATGGGGGAATATGCGGCCAAGTTTGAGGAATTGGCCTGGTATTGTCCATATGCCGAACTTGAAGTGGACGGGAGGTCCAAATGTGTCAAGTTCGAGATGGGTTTGAAACCGAAACTGAAGGTGATGTTTGGCCACCAAGAGATTTATAATTTCCCTATGCTAGTAAACAAGTGTAGGATGTTTGAGGATGACGTGCGAGTGAGGGACAATGCTGCTGGTAAAGTGAACTCTTCACGGAACTATGTGCCTCAACGTAACCCTATGCAAGGGAGAGGTAAAGAGAAGGTGGATGATGACCGGCGACCTTATGCCCCACCTAACGGCCATCGCAGCCATAGCTGCCAAGGATTGAAACCTACTGTTGGAAGATTTCGACCCGACGCTTTTCCTTTGTGCAGTAAGTGTGGGCGAAGACATATGGGAACCATTTGTCCTGGCACTGGAAACGGTTGTTTCCACTGTAATGAACCAGGGCATATGAAGGAGTTTTGTCCGAATTTGAATTAGGGTGTGAATGTTGTAAAGGCTGGGAGGCCTAGGACAACAGGCAGAGTGTTCACTATGAGTGGCACGGAGACGTCTGATATCGACGGTTTGATCCAAGGTAATTGCATGGTGGCAGATATTCATCTTTTAGTGTTGTTTGATTCGGGAGCGACACGCTCCTTTGTATCTGTTGAATGTATAGACCGACTAGAGTTGCAAACTGAGTCGTTGCCTTTCGACTTGGTCGTATCCACCCAAACTAGTGTGTCTATGGTGGTGTCGACGTTTGTACCTCAATGTCTGGTGGTGGTAAACAGTAGGACATTTACTATGGATTTAATCTGCTTCCCACTGTCCCAGTTCGATTTAATTCTGGGAATGGACTGGTTGTCAACAAATCATGTTATGCTTAATTCTGTTGATAAGACTGTGGTGTTTGGAGATCTATGTGAGATTTATGACCAGGTTAGTTGTTTGGAGTCATTGTCCGTTATGGGAGTCAGGACTTCCCTTAAGGAAGGGGATTAGTGTTTATGTTGTTGGCGTCATTGGAGGGTATTGAGAAACCCCGCATTGATAATATTCCTATAGTCCGTGAGTTCCCTGAGGTGTTTCCTGGTGATATTCCGGAATTGCCCCCAGTCAGAGAAGTTGAATTCTCCATTGACTTGGTACCTCGAACGGGACCCATATCCATAACTCCTTATAGGATGGCACCGTTAGAACTAGTTGAGTTGAAAAAGCAGGTAGAGGATTTGTTGGCAAAGAAATTTATTTGTCCTAGTGTCTCACCGTGGGGTGCACCGGTTTTGTTGGTTAAGAAGAAAGATGGGAGTATGAGGTTGTGCACTAATTACAGGAAGTTGAACAAGGTCACTATCAAGAACAAGTATATGTTGCCTAGAATTGATGACCTGATGGATCAGTTGAGAGGGGCGGTTGTGTTTTCAAAGATTGACCTTCGGTCGAGTTATCACCAACTTCGAGTTAAGTCGGAGGATATTCCTAAGACTGCTTTCAGGACGAGGTATGGGCATTTTAGGTATTTGGTGATGTCTTTTGGTATGACGAATGCTCCAGCAATATTTACCGACTACATGAATATGATTTTTCATCCGTACTTGGATTCATTTGTAGTGGTATTTATTGATGACATTCTGGTCTACTCCAAGAGCCGAGAGGAACATACAGAGAATCTGAGGGTGGTTCTGGATCTTCTGAAGAGAAATTAGTTGTATGTGAAGTTATCTAAATGTGATTTCTAGTTGGAATCAGTGAACTTCCTTGGACATGTGATATCCTAGGAAGGGGTGGCAGTAGACCATTCCAAAGTTGAGGCCGTGATGGAATGGGCGGTGCCCAAGTCAGTTACTGAGATCAGGAGTTTTCTAGGTTTGGCTAGTTATTACCGGAAGTTCATAGAGGGACTTTCAAAGTTGGCATTAACTCTGACCAAGCTTACCAGAAAACGGGAACCGTATGTGTGGACAATCCGTTGTGAAGAGAGTTTCCAAGAGTTGAAGCGGAGGTTGACTACGGCACCAGTGTTGGTTCTTCCGTGTATTGATCGTGATTTCAGTGTGTATTGCGATGCTTCTAAGCAAGGTTTGGGTGTGTTTTGATGGAGGAAGGGAAAGTTGTTGCCTATGCTTCGCGACAATTGAGAACGCATGAACAAAACTACCCTACACATGATCTGGAACTAGCCGCAGTGGTCTTTGCCTTGAAAATCTGGAGACACCATCTTTATGGCGTAAGATTTGAGGGGTACAGCGACCACAAGAGTTTGAAGTATCTGTTTGATCAAAAGGAACTGAACTTGAGACAAAGAAGGTGGATGTAGTTCCTTAAGGACTGTGATTTTGGATTGCAGTATCATCCGGGAAAAACCAATGTGGTAGCTGATGCTTTAAGTCGAAAATCCTTACGTATGTCGGCTTTAATGGTGCATGAAGGGAAGCTAATTAAGGAATTCAGGGATTTGAACTTGACAGTTCAAATGAGACCCCATAGTATGGTTTTGGGAATGCTTAAAGTAACAAATGAGCTGTTCGACCAAATCTGAATAATGCAAGTTGAGGATCGAGAACTGAAGATCAAACAAGATTTAATGATGAGTGGAAAGGACACTGATTTTGAGGCGGACTCTAGTGGGATGTTGCGATACAAGGGAAGGGTGTGTGTGCCTCATGATGTGGAGTTACGAAAGAGTATTCTAGAGGAGTCACACAAGAGTAAAATGAGTTTCCACTCGGGGACAACAAAAATGTATCAAGATCTGAAAAAGTTGTTTTGGTGGTCTGGTTTGAAGAAGGATGTGGCTTTGTATGTCTCGAGTTGTCTGATTTGTCAGAAAGCGAAAATCGAACACCAGAGATCGGCGGGAGAATTACAGTCACTAGATATTCCCATTTGGAAGTGGGATAGTATCTCCATGGACTTTGTATCGGGTTTCCTGAAAACTCAAAGAGGGTAAGATTCGATATGGGTTATAGTGGAAAAAACATTAGTTATTTTTTCCGATACTATACATAAATCAGTAACACACATGATCGCAATGCAGAAAAACATAATATGATTAAGTAACTCTCCGCGTGAGTAAAATGTAACGACCCAATTTTCTACCCTTGAAAACTTTTCCTTATTTAATCCAATTTCATGCATTTAACGATAAGATATAATTACCAAGTTAATAAATTTATTTAAAAGATCTTTCTCTTCATCCTCACACCCGATCTATGAACCAAAAGTACGTACAAAATCCGATAACAGAAAAACATAATTCATATTAGTATAACCTAGTAACTACCGCATACAATTAGCTATGGGTTTCCAAAACATCCATAGCTACATATATCATGAGTTACTAGTCTCCATGATCAAAATCATGTACAAAATAGTATTCATAGTACAATTAGTTGATTCAATTACAATCAATTGAAGTTACAAAATAATGGATAAAGAGACATCAAAATAAAGGTCTCTAATCTCCTACTCAAAATTCATCATTTCTCTGTCCACCTACCTGCAATGGGATTAACATTTACCATACACAAACAACACAAAGGAATAAGTCATTAACTCAATAAAATTTCAGTGTAAGTAAATCCACATTTAATAGAGTTAAACAACGATATAAATTAAATTCACTTAAAACCATTTTCATCATCTGTACTTTTGAAAACCATGCTACATAACTCGAGCTAGAGTCGCTAACCCATTCTGGTTGGCTAAAACGAGTTTTATTTTCATTGGCACTC
This sequence comes from Lupinus albus, assembly GCA_009771035.1. Classification (NCBI taxonomy): domain Eukaryota; kingdom Viridiplantae; phylum Streptophyta; class Magnoliopsida; order Fabales; family Fabaceae; genus Lupinus; species Lupinus albus. Next base: position 8,140,691 of record CM020011.1, read on the forward strand.
CACCAATACATAAACCATAAATCCACCCGTCATCCCTACAAACATACCCATATATATTTGTAGTGACTAAGTGATTTACCATTTATTGCTTTGTTTCCGAGTTTTATTTCCATTAGCACTCCACCAATAAATAGACAATAAACGCACCCGACATCATTACAGAATAGCGTATATGCCTGTAACTACAAAGTGACTTACAGTTTATTGTGTTATCCGAGTTTTATTTCCATTGGCACTCCACCAATAAATGGACAATTCATGTACCCGACATCATTACAGCATAGCGTATATACCTGTAACTACAAAGTGACTTACAGTTTATTGTGTTATCCGAGTTTTATTTCCATTGGCACTCCACCAATAATTAGTCAATAAATGCACCCGACATCATTACAACATAACGTATATGCTTGTAACTACAAAGTGACTTACAGTTTACTGTTTTATCCGAGTTTTATTTCCATTGGCACTCCACCAATAATTAGTCAATAAATGCATCCGACATCATTACAACATAACGTATATGCTTGTAACTACAAAGTGAGTTACAATTTATTGCTTTATTCCGAGTTTTATTTTCATTGGCACTCCACCAATACAAAAATGATAAATACACCCGACATCATTACAAACATATCCACGTATGCTTATAACTACAAAGTGATTTACATTTCATGATTTCATTTCGAGTCTTATTTCCATTGGTACTCCCCCAATAAGTAAACCGTAAATTCACTTCTAACCATTATCAACGTACCCATATATGTTCATAATGATTAAGTGATTCACATTTTATCCATCATCCATAACAGAAAATCCACGCATTTTCCAACACAATGCATAAATTAAAGACTTATCCTTACCTCGGTGAGTGTTGGGTTTGATTTTTGGTGACTTCGTAAGTTCCACCAGCACCACCTCCAAACTTAGGATCTTTCCTCATTCCCACCACATAACACAATGTTAGTCATTCATTCCCAATAACAAATAAATAACTTATATTGCATCATTTAAACATACAAGATATTTATCATATTCTCAATAGTTCTATACTACTTTCATTAAGAGTTTTCAACCATCTAAGACATACATATCATCTCATATTTTAACATTGTAGAACAACTCATCTTCTACCTCTAGCATTTTAACCATTTTCCATTTTAACCACATTTTCTCTTTAGGGTTTTGGGGTTTTCATGGCTAACCCCACACATCCTCTCATTTCTTGAAATACTAACTTTATACCAAGAGTTTACAAGGTCAAACCACATAAAATGAACCATAACTCAAAAGGATGAGTTTCCATGGTTTCTCTCACTTGGAGAAGAGATCCATAATACCAAAAATGGGTTCTCAAGGGAAGAAGAGAGTTAGGATAGAGAGCTTTACCTCTTCTCAAGCTCTTGAACAAGAATCAAATCTCCTGGACCTTGGGAATGCTCTCTTCTCTCACCTCTCTTCAATTCTAAACCTAAAAATGTATTTGGGGTTTCCCTCATTTAATGTTCTCTTCGGGTTCTCGCTTAAGCGAGCTTTCTCTCGCTCAAGCGAGAAAATCCCGCCCATTTTAAAAACTCAACTCTGACCTTCTCGCTCAAGCGAGGGATTCTCGCTCAAGGGAGAATCTCACAGTGTCAACAGCCCCAAAATGCCATTTCTCGCCCAGGCGAGACAACTCTCGCTCAGGCGAGAATTCTCCAGTATGGCCCAGGATTTCACCCTCCCAGGTGAACTTCTCTCGCAGAATCTCTCGCTCAAGCGAGGATCCCAGGACTGATACTACAATTTTAAAGACTTAAAATTTGGGGTGTTACATAAAACATCAATAGTTATGGTCCCACTTAACGGGATTCCCATAATTGCATAACTAAAAACTAACACCTTAGCCATGATTACAAGAATTCAAATCCACAGGTAATTAGTTACAAAACCACAAGCACAACGAGAGAAATCCAGCTATAAAGTTCCTAAGTCCCCAAACGAGCATCCTCAATTTACCTGTTTATCTGCAATGAGATTATTGATAACAAATACACAAAAAGCACAAAGGAATAAGTCATTAATTCAATAATCATCATTCTTAGATAATCCACATTTTAAATACAATATAAACATTATAGTGAGACACATATTACAAGTACAAGAAGATAACCATTCATATTTGCTTTCTTTTCTTTCCATAATATCCATGTTCATCCTATAGCATATATATCTCATGATATAGATATTCTATAGCATGCATATTAATCTATCCCAATTCACTTTCTCGTCCTTATCTTTCATATTCACCCTATAGTATATATATCCCATAATATATGTATTCTATAGTATGCCTATTCATTCTTTCCAAATCACTTTCATTTCCGAAAATCCATATTCACCCTATAGTATATATATCCCATAATATATATTCAGCATGCATATTCATTCCTTCCAAATCGCTTCCATTTCCACAAATCCATATTCATCCTATAGTATATATATATATATATATCCCATAATATATATTCTATAGCATGCATATTCATCCTTTCCAAACCACTTTCATTTCCAAAAATCCATATTCATCCTATAGTATATATATCTCATAATATATATTCTATAGCATGCATATTCATCCTTTCCAAACCACTTTCATTTCCAAAAATCCATATTCATCCTATAGTATATATATTCCATAATATATATTCTATAACATGCATATTCATCCTTTCCAAACCACTTTCATTTTCAAAAATCCATATTCATCATATAGTATATATATCCCATAATATATATTCTATAGCATGCATATTCATCCTTTCCAAACCACTTTCATTTCCAAAAAATCCATATTCATCCTATAGTATATATATCCCATAATATATATTCTATAGCATGCATATTCATTGTAAGACCGTACCATCATTTCACAACTTAACCATGCTACATAACTTGAGCCAAAGTGTCGCCTCCTTAACCCGAGCCAGGGTATTGCTACATAATTGGAGCTGCAGTATCGCCTCCTTAACCCGAGCCAGGGTATCGCTACATAACTGGAGTCGCAGTATCGCCTCATTAACCCGAGCCAGGGTATCGCTACATAACTTGAGCCTAAAGTCGCTAACCATCCATGGTCGGCTAAAAATAGGTTTTCTTTTCGTTGATACATCAACAATTTATAATTAGCAATTTCACACATTCCTTTATTATAACATACTCATGCATGTTTATAATAAATAATGACTTGCATTTCAACCACTTTCACAACCATAAAATCCGTACACTTTCCATTACGAAGTACAATTAAAGACTTATCCTTACCTTGGTGAACGTTGGGGTCGGTTTTGAGTAAATTTACCAATCTCCTCTGCGACTTCCTCCAACCTTAGGATCTTTCCTCATTCCCCACCGTATAATACAAATGTTAGTCATTTATCCCAAATAACACATAGATAACTCATTTTGCATCGTCAAACATACAAGGGATTTACATACTGTAAAGGTTTCTAAAACTATTTCAAAACGAGTCTCTAAACATTTAAAACATACATATTCATCTCATATATCAACATTGGAGCACAACTCATCTTCCACATTTAACATTTCACCCATTTCCCTTTTTACTCATATTCTCATTTTGGAGGTTTTGGGGTTTTCGTGAGTAAACCCACAAAACCTTTCCATTCATCAAATACCAACTCTAAACTAAGAGTTTACAAGAGAAAAACAACATAAAACGAACCATAACTCTAAAGGAAGAGTTTCCATGGTTTCTCATACTTTGAGAAGAGATCCATACACCCAAAAACGAGTTTGAAAGGGAGAAAGAGAGTTAGAGTCAAGAGATTTACCTCTTCTCAAGCTTCTAGATGATTCCCACGAGTTCTTGCTCTCAAAATCACCTTCTCCTCTCTTCTCTCTGAATTTCTAACCCTAAAATGTGTTTGGGGTTTCTATTTTAAAGTGAAATCGTTGGGTTCTCGCTCAGGCGAGAAAATCCCATTTTTTTAAAAAAAATTCAGATCTGAAGCTCTCGCTCAAGCGAGGATCTTACAGCCTCGACAGTTCCTGAATGCCAAATTTCTCGCCGAGGCGAGACAACTCTCGCTCAGGCGAGACAACTCTCGCTCAGGCGAGACAATTCTTGCTCAAGCGATAATCCTTCAGTATAGCCCAGGATTTCACCCTCCCAGGTGAGCCTCTCTCGCCCAGGCGACAATTCTCTCGCTCAAGCGAGACTCCCAAGGCTGATACTATAATTTAATGACTTTAAAATCTAGGGTGTCACACCAGTATGTTGGTTTGAAATTGGGGAGAACTTATTATTGGGACCTGAGTTAGTTCGAGAAATGACGGAAAAGATCAAGAAGATCCGAGAGAATATGAGAATAGCACAGAGTCGGGAGAAAATCGATTATGATAAGAGGCGGAAACCTCTTGAATTTGATGAGGGAGATCATGTGTTTATGAGAGTAGTTCTGACTATTGGGGTAGGTAGAGTGTTGAAATCCCGTAAGCTTACTCCGAGATACATTGGACCATATCAGATATTGAAGAGAGTTGAATTGGTAACATATCGGATTGCTTTACCTCCATTGTTGTCACATCTTCACATTGTGTTTAATTTGTCTCAATTGAGAAAATATGTTGGGGATCCATCTCATGTGTTCGAGTCTGATCAGATAGAGTTGAAGAACAACTTGACCTTTACGACGTTGCCAGTGAGAATCATGGATACCTGTATCAAAAGATTGAGAGGCAAAGAGATTGCCTTGGTGAATGTATTGTGGAGCCAAGTAGATGAAGGAGACGCTACTTGGGAAGTGGAGTGTGATATGAGGGAAGATTACCCTCATTTGTTTGAATCGAGGTATGTTTAATTTTCGGGAACGAAAATTCCTATAAGAGGGGGAGGATTGTAACACCCTAATTTTAATTGCCTAAGTGTAGTGAAAATTCTGGGAATCTAGGGTATACTGGGTATTTCTCGCTTGAGCGAGAGGGCCTCGCCCAAGCGAAAGGCTCAGTATCTGCTCCTAGGATTTCTTGGGATTCTCGTCTGGGGAGATATGGCTCGCCTGGGGGAGGGAGGGAAGTGTGGACACTGGAGGATTCTCGCTTGAGCGAGAGCGTCAGTGTTGAGTTTTAAAATGGGTGGGACAATCTCGCTTGAGCGAGAATTGGCTCGCTTGAGCGAGAACCCGACGATTCAACTTTAAATTAGAAACCCCAAACACTTTTAGGGTTAGAACTTTGGAGAGAATAGAGAGAAGGGAGCATTTTCAAGAGCAAGGGTTCGTGAGAATCATCTAGAAGAGTGAGAAGAAGTAAATCTCTTAATTCTAACTCTTCTTCCCCCTTTGAAACTTGTTTTGGGTACTTGGGATCTCTTCTCAAAATGTGAGAAACCATGCAAACTATTCCTTTTGAGTTGTGGTTCGTTTTATTTAGTTTCTCTCTTGTAAACTCTTGGTTTAGAGTAGGTTTTCAAAGAATGGAAAGAGTTTGTGGGTTGATTCATGAAAACCCCAAAACCCCCAAAATGAAAATATGGAAAATGGGTGAAATGGTAGATGAAGAAGATGAGTATGTGTTCTAATGTAAAATAGAAGATGAATATGTATGTTTTAATGTTTGGAAACTTCTAATGAAAGTAGTTTTGGAAACATTGGGAATATGTGAATATCATATATGTTTGCAAATGTAATATGAGTTGTGTGTATATTATTGTGAATTAATTACTGACTTTTGTTGTTGTTTGGTGGGGATGAGGAAAGATCCTAAGGTTGGAGGAGGTTGCGAAGGAAACTTGTAAAGTTACTCAAAACCAACCCCAACACTCACCAAGGTAAGGAGAAGTGTTTAATTGTATATGATGATAGAGAATGTGTGGATTTTCTGATTATATATGGATGGTGAAGTAATGGGAAGAAAACCTATTTTTAGCTCCCTTAAGAGGTTGAGCAATGTATGACTTGCCCTTGTGGTATTGGCTCGTTGAGCAATGTATGAGTCGCCTTCGTGGTAATGGCTATTCGTAGCAATGTATGAGTTGCCTTCATGGTAATGGCTATTCGTAGCAACGTATGAGTTGCCTTCGTGGTAATGGTTATTCATAGTAATGTATGAGTTGCCTTCATGGTAATGACTATTCGTAGCAATATATGAGTTGCCTTCGTAATGGCTATTCGTAGCAATGTATGAGTTGTCTTCGTGGTAATGCCTATTCGTAGCAATGTATGAGTTGCCTTCGTGGTAATGGCTATTCGTAGCAATGTATGACTTGCCCTCGTGGTATTGGCTATTCGTAGCAATGTATGACTTGCCCTCGTGGTATTGGCTATTCGTAGCAATGTATGACTTGCCCTCGTGGTATTGGCTATTTATAGAAAATGTATGACTTTCCCTATGTGGTAAGATAAATGAACCAAGATAAACATAAATGAGATATATGATTATGAAAAGAAATAATGGAATTACGTATGGATATGAGTCATGGATAACGATAAGTTCGAGTAAAATGTGGAATTATAAAGATAACAAATGGATATATATATGGGAAATATTATTTATATGTAACGATATAATTGTTTATCTAACCTTATTGAATGTGGATTATCATATGATTATGTTGAGTTTATTGACTTACTCCTTTCTGTTTTCTATGTATTGTTTATGATAATCTCATTGCAAGTAATTGGATTAATTAAGGATGATTGACTTGGAGCTTTAGGAGCTTTTAAATCTGTATTCCTTTATTTACGCTTTTTGCATCATCGTTGACTATCTGCGGATGTGAATATTTCTAACCATGGTCATTATATTTTTGAATACTTGTAACCATGGGTATTGTTGTTTTGAGTACCCATAACTATTTGTGTGTTGTAAGTGCTTGGAGACATTAATATGAATCATGTTTTTCTGCCTTATGGATGTGTGTATGAATATCGCATGATAAAATGATAGGAAAAATAATCAAGATAACTAATGTAATGTACCTTGGGTTACTAATTACAAGATATAGGGACAATACATGTTTGCAATAGTTAAAATAAGAAAATATTTCAAGGGTAGAATTTGAGTCCTTACAATTTCCAAATACAAACTCTACACTACGAGTTTTTAAGAGAAAAGTTAAATAAAACGAACCACAACTCAAAAGAGAGGGTTGTGTGGTTTTCCATGTAAAGAAAAAAGACCCAAATACCCAAAACGAATTTCAAAACGAGAAGAAGTGATAAAATCAAGAGGTTTGCCTCTTCTCTAGCTTCTCTTAGCCTCTTCACGAGCTCTTGCCAAGAAAATCGCCTCTTCTTCTCTTTTCTCCCAAAAACCTACCCCTTTTCATGTTTGGGGCTCTATTTCAGGGTTCAGACTTTTAGATTCTTGCCCAAGCGAGAACACGTTGCTCAGGCGAGAAATCCCCGCCTTTTAAAGTTTCAAACTCTAATGCTCTCGCTCAAGTGAGAGATTCTCGCTCAGGCGAGAATCTTCCAGCCTCTGCAACACTCCTCTCACTCGGGCGATAATCTTTCAGACTCCATAGCTTCGGCGAGCCATCTCTCGCTCAAGCGAGAGTCGCAGAGAAATCCTGGGAGAAAACACTGAGCCTCTCGCTCAGACAAGAAACACTCAGTATACTCCAGACTTCCAGAACTTTCACTACACTTAGGGGAAAAATTAGGGTGTTACATGATGCAACAAATTTTAGACTATGGTCTAAAACATGATAAAATTCCTATCAAGTGTGCCAATAGTCATAAACATATCAAAGAATCTCATTATGCATTCAAGAACAAAGCATAGAAATAAGACATCATTTTCTTAAATATTATGTGCATAAGGGTGATTGTGTTATTGAATTTGTGGAAACCTCAAAGCAACTAGCCGATATACTCACCAAGCCCATTCCTAAGGATACATTCTTTATTTTACGCATAGAACTTGGCATTCTTTATGAATCATATATAAACTAGTTGCTTTTAGTTTTTGAATATGCCTTTGCTTTGATCTACATATACACTTCTATGATATCTTACTTGAATGCACGTTCATTGTGCCTATATGAAATCATGTTTGCTTTGCTTATGTGATTGTGTGTCTTAAGTCATTAGGTTAGGTTTCTTCAAGTTGAATCGTAGCAACCCCTAGAAACTACTCAAAGTGTTGTGAATGCTTGAAATATGTTATTACATTAGTTCCACCTCACCTAGTATTGGAATAGAGTAGAGTAACCAATGTTATATATTGGACTCATGTCCCTTGTTGTAATGTGCACCAGATATAAGCACCAAATAGAAACACCACATGGGCACATGGGCCCATGGATGTGCTAGGGTTTGTAATCCTTATTCTCTAATATTCTCTTGGTAGCCGCTCAACGCTCTGGGGACGTGGGCACAATTGGCCGAACCTCGTTACCAGATTCTTTGTTTCTTCTCTTATATTTATTTTATGCACTTTAATTGATTGCTTGTGACCAACGATGCGCAACTATCGCTTCCGCTGCACCAACAATTGATATCAAAGTCAATTGGTAGATGGCTCTTAACCCAAGTGCTAGATAATGGCAAAAGAGGGTGAAGGCATGTTGGTTAGACAAGGTGCGTCAAAGGTACTATGCAAGGATAAAGGAGATGAGTTGAAGGAGAAGAAAATATGGCGGAACTATGGTGGGGGCGATATATGTTGATCCAGAACCCCAGAAGTTCATATGTTGGATTAGGATCGAGGTGGGGATAGGGACTCAGGTATTGAGTTTGGCTTTGAGACATGTGCTGACAATATATCTCTAGTTGTTGAGAGAATGATCTCATTTGAGATGAGAAGTGAAATATCTTAATGGCGTGTATGGTACGTCATAGTGAAGGATATTAATTGTGAGTAGATCCACAAAAAACAGTTTTGTATAAAAGCTGATGTTTCCCATGTGTTCATAAAAAACAAGAAAAGAAAAAGAAATTGTTACAATTTTCACATACTTTTTTGAACTTAACTTTCGTATCATTGAGAGAGTTTCATCCAACAAAGGTATAAAAATAAAATTGAAAAAAATATAATGTTAAAAAAATATGGACAAAGTTTCAATTTTGATTTAGTTGAAGTTCATAGTTTTCATAACTCAATGAAAGACATCAAACTTGTTAAGGATATTAAGTTGATAAGTAGTATCATTTTGTGTTAGAAAACAATATTAATTGTGTAATTTTTCATTAAATGGTTGAATCAATATAAATGGTAAAAGCTTTAAAATGAATGAAAAAAATGATTGGGCAATGGGATGACTCACCCATACAAAACTTCTCCCTTTGAAGTATCTTCTACAAGTTAGTTTTCTTTCTCTGAATCTATAATTTTATTTATATATCTTTTATTTAAATATTCACTATTTTTCTATAACATATTTATCTCTCCATCATATCTTACCATAATCATTTTCTCTTTTTATTTTCATTTTGGTTATCCCTTCAAAGCATCTCCACATGTTAGTTTTCCTTCTCTCCATCTCTTATTTTATTTTTATACACTTTTTTATTCAAATAATCATTATTTTCATTTTTTTGCTTTGCATGTTTTCAAAAACACCTTGAGTTTATCCTACCCTTAAATTTCTTTTGATTTAAGTTTCAACCTCAAATATGATATTTGATTGTGTGTCTTGCAATAATTTATCTGTCAAGAATATAAAGTTTCTTCATTGTTTTAAAAAGAGATTTACAACTGTTCATGGATGTTAACCTAATCATATTTTTTTACCATTGAGTCAATGTTATGGTAAAATCAACACTTTAATGTTATCTAATCAAAATATACTATGAATACAATTTTTCTTCATCTTATACTTTCATTGAATTTATTAATTAGTACATATGTTATATATTTATTAAAAAATGACACCATGATTTTTTAATTCTCTCTCAAATGTATCGTATAAGTTAATAATACCTCAAAAATACTAATGTTTGAATTTTCAATTGACAAATTCTCATATCACATATGTGCATTTTATTAATTGTTAACATAACTTCATAAGGTGTCATAAAGTGGTCTGGTGTTTAAGGTGAAGGGTTTAAGGAATGAAGTGGAGTAGGTTGTGGATTCGAGTCTCACCCATAACAAATTTATAATAAAAAAAAGTTATAAGGTGATTTGATGATTAAAGAGAATGGGCGAAGTGAGGGAGGCTGAGGGTTCGAGTCTCGTTCACAACAAATACTAACAACTAACATAATAACGACTAACATTTGCCGATAAAAAAAATTGTTAACATGACTTCAGAATTGTTGCTTATATTATCGCAGTCACTTAGGTGCATTGAGAAAAGTAGAACTAATAAATCGAATTATATTCTCTCTGCTTTTGCAGTTTGATTATGCATGACAATTTTTTGAATCGTTTTGTATGATATAATTAAAGATAATAAAATGTCATAAATTCTAACATTATGTTTTCTTTTCTTTTTACATCTACACAAACTTTTCAAATACAAAAATGATCATTTATATGAATTATGGAATAATAACGGTTGAAAAGAATTACTCTCGAGATTTAAGAGTAATTAATGTGAATAATGAAAGATAAAAATTCATATAAAAAATACATATTAGAATGACAATAAATGAAAATTTATAAGGTAATAAAAACTACATAGGTGAATAATGACAATAAAATTTTTTATACTATTGTAATTTGTAATCGAATAAGTAAATAAATATTGACAGCATTGAATAAATATCGTTGATCAGTTGCAAACTAATAATTAATAATTACTTTGAATAAATATTGTCAATCATTATGAGAGAAATAAAACTGATGAAAATGTCTAAGAGAATATAAACACATATTGTCAAATTAGTATATTTGCTTCATTTCCAAAAAAATCTAAAAATTTAATTAAAATATTCTAATTTCCATTTATTAATATTGTCCATGCATTTCCATTATTAAATTTAAAATATTTCAGGAGTTTTAATCCTAAATAATTAAAATATTTCAATGGTCATTTACTACTAAAATTATCTTTAATTAAAACTTTCTTATTTCATTTGTCATTTATTACTAAAATTTCATTTATATTTATTAAAATATTATTTTCGAAGTTGTCATACTAAATAATTAAACCCATATTTAATTTGAAAAAAATCTAAGTAATTAATTACAATGTCTCCTTTTGTATATTTTAAAAAAAATACGAAATAATAAACCAATGTTATTAAAACGTACCGGTTATCAAACCGGTAAGGGTACTAGTATAGTGGTACAATGGTTCAACCGGTGGTTCAGTAATTAAACTGCATGCCGGTTAAACCGGACATACCTGCTTATATATATATATATATATATATATATATATAAACCTATAACAAAAAAGTTCAAATAAGTAGATATTCAGATTTATAATCCATATTCATAATTTACTTCAAATTCACACAAACAAACAACATTATGTCTTTAACAAAATCAAAGTCTAAAGTGCAAAACATATATCAATCCAAAATTATCACTTAACAAATGCAAAATATAAATAAACGATACAAGTATCAATCCTTGAAGTTGAAGAATTGGCGAAGAATTGAAATTTTGAAATGTGAGGCCGTATATTTTCACTTTTCAGGGTTGAAGGAAACCCTTTCCCCTAAACGACGTCGTTTAGGGGATGAAATTTAAAAAAAAATATAATGTACAAACCGGCCGGTTTTAACTGGTTTTAACCGGTTCACCGGTTCTATTACATATGCGGTATAACATACGTACCGTACCAGTTAGGGGTCCAGTTCACCAATTTTCCGTTTGAACAGACCGGTACGGTACGATTTTTATAACATTGTAATAAACTAATTATACTAACATCTAATAGGAAATAATATTCTAGAAATAAAAAAATTATAAACAAGTTACATTAAGAAATAATCACAATAATATTATTCATATGTACGTGTATATTAAGAATTAATAATATAAGTTTACATTAAGAATTAAGAATTAATAATAAAAAAAATATCGTCTCGTGCAAATGCGCGGATTACTTTCTAGTTAGTACTAGATTTGGTTCGTATTTACCTCTAACAATTGGTTAACTAGAATAAATCTAAACCAATTGATTTTGATTGATTCAAATGTTTTTTTTTCTGAGCAACTTACATAATCTAATTCAACCTCTAACATCATTTTTAATTTGTCATCGTTTACAATCACCATTATCAGTTTCGTCGCTGCAACCATGCCATCACTACACCACTGTAATTGTTGACGCCACCACCATTATTCTTTCAAGAAATGCCACCACCACCATCCCACCACTATTAAGGTATCTTTTAAAATCCACTATATTGTTGCCACACCCCACTACTCTCCACCACTATTATAAAAGTATATTTTAAAATCCAAACCCTAATTCATTCATAACTTTATACAATTATTTCGAACACCATTAGGTGGTTATATTAACATCACATCTTAAACTATCGTATCAAACTAATACAAAAAATTTGTGGCACTTAGCATAAAAAATTAAACTAAAGCCTAAGAAGGGAAATACTTTTGTGAAAACTTTTCTTCCTAGCATTACAACAGTATCAACCAAATAATCTAAAAAAAACGTATTCATTGTATATATAATATTACTCTTAAATTCTCAACGGCTTGCGTTTGTAGTCCAACGGTTAGGATATAATGTTATATTGTTATATTTATATGGTCTTAAATCTACGACAATATAGTCAAACTATATAGGGGTATTATTGTAACTACCAGGGACAAAGCTACATGCACCCCATGGTGTTTTTCAAACAACATGGCATGTTTTTTGTGAAAAATAAATAATCATCATTGTGTTGAATTATTTTATATTACTATGAATATGCAACCTATGGAACTTCATGATTGTTTCCCCAACACAAATATTGAGTTGTTTCTTTGTATATTTTGTTTGAGTCGAACCACATTTTTCTCTAGTTTTGATAAGGCAAAAATGATTGAATTTGCAAAGTTCATTCATGTGATTTTTGTTCAACTGATTTGGTGATACTTGATAATCAGCTAGAAACTTACATTATTGATATACGTAGCAATTTTGAGTGAAAGGAATCAATAACCTTTCAGATAAGTTGAGTTGAAAGTGGAAAACATATTGTTTACCCATTAATTCATCTTTTTTTTGATTTAGCAATGATTTTAGCTTTTGCCACATCAACTATAGCAAGATTCATTTCAACTTGAGTTTGTGAAAAATAGATTGTGTAATCAAATAAGAAATGCATTGATGAATGATTGTCTAGTGACTTAATTGAACAATTTGATCATTCAATGATCTCAAAATATGAAGTTACATATAGATCAATTAAAGTAAATAATTTACTTGATTAGATATATTTCACTTTTTGGAAATTAGCATTTCATCTTTTTCATATGAGGATACATATATTTTAATTTTTAATATATGTTGCATACTCTACTTTCAGGTCTTATAACTGTTACTGGTAAATTGGTAATTACATAAATAATTGATAGCTCCGGAGTACCACAACATCTTTGCCCACCCATATATACTTCACGTATTTTAAAAACCCAGTTTCTAAAATTCGCGAGTATCCTTTTGTGATCCAAGTCCGTACCTGTACGGATTTTACCCATGGGTTCCAGTTTTTTGTCATCCTTATTAAATACATTAAGGTTAAACCAATAAATCGAATTAAGAAAAAGAAAAATAATTGTTTAAAACTTTTAATTCAAAATAATTTCTTAAAAAATGACCTAGTAAACTTTTGTTGAGAGGTGGACTGGATAACTTTGAACAAGATTGGCTTCTTAACATATACTAGTTTCAATTCTAAACAATATGTGACATGATGATTAAACAAGGGAATATCACTTACTTCCAACAAAGGTATAAAAATAAAATTGAGAAAAAATATAATAAGTTAAAAAAAATACGGACAAAGTTTCAGTTTTGATTTAGTTGAAGTTCACAGTTTTCATAACTCAATAAAAGACATCAAACTTGTTAAGGATATTAAATTGATAAGTAGTATCATTTTGTGTTAGAAAACAAAACAATATTAATTGTGTAATTTTCCATTAATTGGTTGAAACTAATATAAATAGTAAAAGCTTTAAAATAAATGTAAAAAATAATCGGGGCAATGCGATGACTCACCCACAAGTGAACTAATTAGTGCTAGAGTTGGTTAGTATTTACCTCTAAAAATTGGCTAACCAGAACCAATCTAAATCAATCCATTTTGATTGATTCAAATGTTTTTCTCTACACAACTTACATAATCCGATTGCACCTCTAACCATTATTTTTAATGTATCGTCGTTCACTAATCACCATTACCACTCTCGTCGTCGCCGTCACCATATCATCATTACGACCATTATAATTGTCGACATCACCATCATCCCACTACTACTAAAGTATCTTTTAAAATCCATTATATTATTGCCGCACCTCACTACTCTCCACCACTATAAATCAAATACAAACCATAATTCATTCATAACTATACAATCATTTCTAACTATCATATCAAACTAATACAAAAATGTTGTGGCACTTAACATAAAAAAATTAAACTAAACCCTAAGAAGGGAAATACCTCTTTTATGAACATTTTTCTTCCTAGCATTACAATAGTGTCAACCAAATAATCTAAAACATTATTTATCTAAATAGCTTTACTCTTAAATTCTAAACAACTTGCGTTTGTAGTCCAACGGTTAGGATAATTGCCTTCCAAGCAATAGACCCGGGTTCGACTCCCGGCAAACGCATATAATTTTTTATTAAAAAATGTGGTATTTTTTTGTACACACGTTATTTGCCGTTAGATTTTCTTTTTAACCCTTTTATGCATATTATATGCTCCTTTTTAACCCTTGCAAATCACTTTTAAAGATTTTTGCTATCTTTATAAAAAAAATGAGGCATGCTTAAATGCCAATTAGTATTTCTGCATACAATTGAGAAGAAAAATGAAAAGAATATACTTAATATATGTTAATTGAGTGTTGCTTATAGTAGTAGAACCACTTTTTTTTCTAGTCTATTGTACATCAATGATAAGGTATTACTCCAAGAAACAAATGAAATCTACCACCCTTTTCTTCTTAGGACCTTGAAACAAAATCAGCCATTTGTAAGCACATTTTTCTTCACATATTAGAAAACTGAAGATCGAGTTGCCAACCCATCATTTGGCGATTGGTGTGCATTGACAGCAGCCGTTGTAACAACTTCAGACAACGTCCACGGAGCAAGCAGGATGAACAAATTTCAGAAAGAATGTTCCGAATCTAAATTCTTGGACTAAAGATGATGATGGTGTAAACTTGTTTAATCTAGATCATAATTTGCCTAGAGGAGACTCCTCTGCATGATCATCTACCAACCAGAAGCCATAATCACGAAACCGCTTTATCTTCTTCTCGAAACCTACGATATAGTTATTATGGATTATAACATGCATTCCTTTAGTTTCCTTAACCCATGTCTTGTTCTTGAAATATAATCCGCCCGTAGGGAATGCAGCCTGTGGCAGAAGGTACATATCTACCTGCGTGAAGTCAAAGGAAAAAACATATATCTATATTTAGACATACTTAGGAATAATGTTAAAGCCATTCACTTATTCTTGGTGGCTAATGTTAAAAGTGGTTATGTATCATACTTGAGATCAAGCTTTTAGTGCAAATCTTAGAACCATTGAATTAGAACATTTGGGACCAGAAAGAATCCGTCGAAGAAAAAGTTATTTTCTATGATTTTTACAGAATTACGGCTGTGCACAATTGATCCTACCCAGAACCCACAAGGATGATTGATGGACACTTGTGCACTAGGCTGCCGTTATTTTTGGTTTTAGACCCATGGAATATGGAGAATATTTACGAACTTTAAACTATTGTCATGGATAGATACTCGGATAAGCAATAAAGTATATACTTAAAAAGGAAATTCTTTCTTTGCCCACCCTTTTGGGTGACACCATTTCAGACAAACTGTCCAAATGTATTAATTGCCTTTCGGATGGCTTGTTCGAAAGATAGGATGTCATGTGCTACTTTTTCAGAAGCAAAATACGCTAGTTAATATCAAGCTAACAGTGGCATGCACTATCGTACTTCATCTGTTCATCCGAAACAACATATCATAATTGGCAGTGAAAAACATTACAGAAAATCTTAATATAAATAAGCTCCCCTGATAAATTAGTATAATTAGTTTACGGAAATTATACAAACTGGGACGAAAATAAGGCAAATGTAACAAACCTCTTTTGCAGTCTTCATTAGAGCCCAGTTAAAAGCAGGCTGATCATTGGATTTCTTGGCTCTAGACCATGGTTGAAGCTGAAGTTCCTCGAGCCATTTTTTCAACACTAGCTTTGCCCCATCAGTATGGCGAAGGAAAATCATGCAACTACATATGTAAGGGCGACCCTTTTTTCCTGGTGGTGGTAAATCATGAGAATGGTTCAATGGTTTGATCTGATCTCACACAAAAATTGAGAAGAGTTAATAATACAAGAACGAAAACATAATTATAGTCGAACACTAGCATATATTGAGAAGGGAAACTTTAAAAGAATCTTGTGGCCACAACTTAGGACACATCATGAACTGGCATGTCCCAGGGTAGATCAAAACAGAATCTCTTTGACATTGTTCAAATGCATTTAGAATTATCTTTAATAATCTCTAATGAATGGTAAAATCTTAGTAGGAGCAGACAAGTATGAGTTCTATATCAACTGAACTTCTACATGCCTATTTCGAGTAATGTTTTGACTTGGATCTTAATTATGTTTCCTATGCATTTGATTCTTAGATGCACAAAATAGAGTTCAATCAGGATACAGGCTACTGAAAAATGATGTTTGGATTCTAACTGTCACAAACATTATCGCTACATTCATGTGCTAGTAAGTCAATGTAAAAGGAGGACAAAAAAGCAAGGGCAGTCCAAAGCCTTTAGTTCAAAATTCATTACACAGGATAATGGTTTTACATTTATCTTCTTTATGCCCAACATTATGCAATTATTGACCGTGCATAAATAATAAGTTAAATTTATTTGGTATTTCAAGTGTATGTAGAACAATATCTAGTCAAAGTAATACTCATTTTAAACCAGATTTCAATAAGATTGCACTTGCCGTTTGTCGGACAAAATTATAAGATGCTAAAACAGATAGGCTGCTTAAATATCATTAAACTACAAATGCTAAAACTATATAAAAACATTCAAGTTTTAAGAAAACTCTCAAACCAATGGAGGCAATATTAACCATGGGTATTGAGCACACACTAAAAGTATAATCCTAGACCATAAATTCCCAAAAATGAAGTAAATCGGAGTTATTACGACACAAAGAAATGAAATTATATGAGAAAACTTACAGCAGTCATATCATCTGTAAAGTACACATCATGATTCCCTTCCAATTTAGAAAGTGGATCAGCCAACCAAACCATATCAACGTCGTTGTACATTACATTATATCCGAGCTCCAAAATCTTCAGCAGATGGCTTGGCCTCCTGGCTGTAAAGTTGAAGAAACCCTATATGGTGAAACAAACAATGGATCCAATAATTAATATCACCGCAGACATAACCAAGGAAATCAGCACCGAATAGCATAGAAATGGATCAAATAATTTATACCGCCATCCACAGCAGACATAACCATGAAAATCAGAACCCAATAGGAAAGAAATGGATCCAACAATTAATACCACCACAGACATAACCTTCAACTACCACCTCGAATAACAGATTTTTTTTTTTGCCTTTCCAAGAGGCATCTAAGAAAGTAACATTAATTCAAATCGTCAGATCAAGGAAGAACATTTTTGAGACAGATAATAGGAAGCATAGATATAGATACAATTGAACATGGATATGACACAACACTGATACACAAATACGGTAAGTCCTAATTCCTATACATCATAAAGACGTGGCATGGCTAAAATACCACAACCAAAATTCATATAATATTAACATAAAAACACAACCAAACTTAGAATAAAGACATCAATGTTGAATAAGTCAGCATTAGTTATTATAGATAGTTACAATACGATACTATTGTTTGTTTAAATATTGGGTATAAAAGGACATGACGGTACTAAACAAAGATTCTACATTGAAGAGATGCAATATTACGGTTTGGGTTATGCCCCAATTGCATCACCCCACAATTGCGTTGTGATTATAAGTTACATAGAGTAGCACAACAAAACAGAGACTCAGCCACATTGGACCACATTGCATCCGCATTCAGCTAAATCAGGCTGCAATATACCACAAGATATTCAAAAACAAATCT
Source organism: Lupinus albus (assembly GCA_009771035.1). Lineage (NCBI taxonomy): Eukaryota > Viridiplantae > Streptophyta > Magnoliopsida > Fabales > Fabaceae > Lupinus > Lupinus albus. The sequence goes on from CM020011.1 coordinate 8,159,008, forward strand.
TAGCCACACAAAAATTTCATGCCACAATCATCAACTTGATGACCGCGATGACAATGACTGCAGCCCCAATTTAAAACCATGATCTGAGAAGTACCGACACGACAACCATATTTAAGTATTGTTGGTGCTTTTTAGGTTGGATCCAGTTTTTTAAATTGCACTACGCAACCACAGTAGTAGTTTCTGGAGTCTCCACAATGGCATCATGACCACAAATAATGTCATATCAGCCGCATTTTCCGGCAGTTGCAGTAGAAGCAACTTTTAACCACAATCTAAAACACTAGTCAGATCATATAATTAATAAAGTCAAGCTCTTATAAATATAGTTACAAATTTAGTTACAAATCCTTATCATTGATAAAATATAACAACCCAAATGCAACAAAAAGACATAACTTACAAACCTTAGAACCAAACTTATGAGCATTTTCAGCATCAAGAACAGGAGGAATAAGTACAGCATGGCCAGGCCAATGCTCATTAACCTTGTCCAAAGAAACATAATCCTCAGCTATAACAAGAACCATATCCTGTCTCTTATGCCTACTAACACTAATCAACCAGTTATTCAAAAAGGGTAAGTAAGGCTGGCTCACAATACAAACAATCACAGTCCCATTTTTTGCCACAAAGTTCAGTGCTTTGTCCAATGTATAGTGACCCCATTTGGAAGAAACAAGAGAATAAGGTTTTGAAACAGAGGAGAAGATCATGTTTTGGGGCATAAGGCCTACCCAAGGGCACAAGAAACCCACAACAATCATAAAGAGTAAAAGGGCAAGGAGGGTTGTAGGGGCAAAAGGGGAAATGAGTCTTTTGGGATTTGTGGAAGAAGGTGGTGAGAAGGAGAAGGAGTTAGAAAATGGGTTTTGAAGAGGTCTTTGGTGAAGAACGTGTGACATTGATGAATGAAGGAATTGAGTGAAATTGAGTTGTGGGAAAAGGTAAAGATTGAAACTTTGATGTAGAATTGGGATCTTTGTTGTTGTGGGAGATTAAGGTGGGTTTATGATTTGTGATTTGAGATCCAAATCAATGAAATGAATGCATAGATTATTATGGATTCGTGGGAGTAAGTAACATAGAAGGCTTGGAGATTAGTTTTCCAGTGACAAAGCTAGATCCACTCTATATGTTATGAACAATGCATTTACCATCTCACCTCATCCTTTCAAAACATATCAAAATTAGTTGGAGTCGGTAGTGTAAAAATTCATAGTTTGAGGGTAACAAGAAGGATATTAATGATTAGATATGAATGAGGAAGATAGAATCAAGATATAAAATAAAATAAAAAATGGTATATATTAAATGCATATATTTTTCTCAATTATTTTTGCTAAGTAAAATAATAATAAAATATAGATTTTAATTAAAACATTATACATATGCATGTGGCACTTCATCATCTTCAAATATTTGTTTAAACAATCTTTGATATTTAGGAGCTTACTTCTTAGTACACATCTTTTTCCACAATATGTGTCACTTCGTGTATCATAAATTATGATTGATTAAAAAATATAATATATGAATGATAAATGTAGTAGTAAAATACTTTAATACATAAAACAACTAAAATGATATTAATAACTTATTTATGTCATACTATATATAAAGCTAAAATATCTTATAATTAGCTATTATTATAATGTTTTCACACAATAAAAGAAATATTAGTGAAAGTTAGAGGAAGTTACATGCTCCAAAAATATCAAACCATCAATCTAAATTTTAATGTAACTTTTAATAATATCACAATTTATTTTCAAAATTTTCAGTGACATAAATTGTAATATCATGTACACTCAATATAAAAAATTTGATATAATTCTTTAAAATAAAATATTTAATACTAAAAAATAAGAGTTGATATACCATGCTTTTATGAAAGTAACTATAATCAAATCAAAACTCTTGAGTAAGGATAAAAACAAGTGACTAAAGAAAACCAAATTATGTTAGGAAATTAAAATGGATACTTGTGGACGTGGAAATTCGATAAATAAATTAGAGGAAAATAGAATAATGATATTTAAAATTTTAATGTGAAAAAATTTCATCCAGTCGAGAAGTAAATAGCTACTACGGACATATTCTAGAAGTTTTTTTCATTATATAAAGTAGGATTACAATACTCATTTCTCTTTCTTATAAGATAATATTCAATATCACCCAAAAAAATAAAATACAAACTCTCTATATGTAGATATTAACTCTCTTACTCTGTATATTGTTCTTTTTACTTCTTTGTCATCTATTCCTCACAAATTCCCCTTATATAATGAAGGGGAAGGTTTCTTCATGAAAATATGGTGGATAATTAATGTTTGCCATATTTTCAAGGTATCTTCAAAATGTTATCTTTAACTTTTTGAAAATGTCATCATTGAGTGTATTCAATGGATCATCTAATAATGTTCACTAGTCATATGGTCAAATTCAAATTTTTTTTGGTCAACCGGTCAAATTGACCAATTTTCAATAGCCATATTTTAATTTCCTATAAACTATGAGGGATCCCCATCATCTCCCCTTTCACAACTTGGTTATCAATAGCTCGACTTTTTTACAACTGTTAGTTAGCTTCTTGTGTGAAACTGTTTTGATCAAAATATCAAACTTATTCTTCAAGTTGATCTCGCCCCTTGCAAATATAGTGGGCCAACTATTACTCATAGGTGTTGGCTTGTACCATTGTTAGCTTGGCTTGACATCAATGAAATACATCGTCTAGAATGAGGTAAAAGATCTTTCTAGTATCTCACTAAGATTTCTCTTCACTTTCTCACTAGGATTTCTATATGGATGAGACATCTTTCTAGTTTGTCACTATGAATCTTTCTCTTCTCTCACTAGGATTTATAAGTCATCCATTTAGGATAAGATACTACATCTCTAGTATGTCATTGAGAATTTTAACATAAATATTGAAGAGATGTTGGGAATCCCTTCTTAATTGATATAAGAATATGCCCATTAAACTTTAGTATACAGTCAATTGAATATGAACACATGATCATTAAATTTTAGGAGATGATCCATTCAATAATAATCTTACCAAATTCTTGGAGTTATTCCTTAATTTCCACAAAATATCAAATGTTTTACATTGTTTTTTAGCAAGAACAAAAAGTGATATATATATATATATATATATATATATATATATATATATATATATATATAATACACACGTGGTGAGACCTGAATGCCATGCAACCCTCATCACAACCAACATGCCAACTTCTCTTCATGCCACGTTCACTTCATGCAAGCAATGCATCTTTCTTTATAAACTCACGACACAACCTCAAATTCATTCATAACCTAAGCTAAAGGTTTAAAACTCAGGAACAACCATCTTCTAACTTGTGTTGAAAATGCCAGGTCTTACCATCGGAGACACAATTCCTAACCTTGAAGTTGAATCCACTAATGGCAAAATCAACCTCCACCACTTCTGCACTGATACCTGGACCATCCTTTTCTCTCACCCTGGTAATTCTCATCATTGAGATTTATAGATTAATTATATGAGCTTCTTGTGTTGATGGTTTAATTTGGTGCCTTTACTTCTTCTTTTATGTTATTGTTTATTATTCTCTTTTTCATGTATATATGTTTAGGTGACTTTACCCTAGTTTGTACCACTGAACTTGGTCAGATTGCAAAGTATTGTTCAGAGTTTTATCAATGAGGTATGAAGCTATTGGGTTTGTCCTGTGATGACTTGGAGTCCCACAATGAGTGGATCAAAGACATTGAAGCCTACACTGTGAGTTTTTCACATTTCACTCTTTTAATTCTTTTTATATGGTCCTTATTGTGAACTGTTGAAGTACTTTAATCACTTCTACATGTGTGATGAATTTAAAATTGACTGACCATAATTTTAGGTCACTTTTTTTCTTGTACCCCTTTTACAGTTATCCTCATTTACTAACATACTTAATAAGCAATAATCATAACACCTGTGTTATGGAAACTATTAAGATTTAAGATAGATCATAAAGTATTAATACGTTATATGTTGCGAAATAAGTCTTACATCGTCTACCTCATTGTCTTTAGAATGATTTAAATATCTGTTGGGCTACTTCTCTCATTGTCAATTAGTTGTGAGATGGAACCTTACCATGACATCAGAGTCAAAGACCAACTTTTTTCCGGTTGTCATAGGCCAAAAAATGTCATTTAATTATGGGTCGAAGGTAACCGTCCAACATACTTAGCATGTTGGGAAATAAGTGTCACATGTCTACCTCATTGTCTCGGGAATGATTTAAATACTTGTTGGACTACTCCTCTCATTGCGAGTTAGTTAAATGAATCTTAAATCTCACTTTTAAGGCACCAACTATGCATAGCATAGCCTGTATCTAAGGGTTGTTGCATGCAGGCAGATGCTAAGGTGAACTATCCAATAATCTCTGATCCTAAGAGAGAGATTATCTAACAACTGAACTTGGTTGATCCTAATGAGAAAGACTCCACTGGTAACTTACCCTCTAGGGCTCTTCATATAATGGGCCCAGATAAAAAGGTGCAAATTTTCTTTTGACCAAATATAATAAATTAATATGCAGCATTTTAATTTATTAGATAATGTTCATAAAAAGTCGTCACAAGCTTTTGAAATTATATAAATCACATCTCTTTATATTTATACATTATACTAATTACATCTACATCAAAAGTAATTTTGATCTTTCAAACAAAAAAATAATCAGTTTAATTAAATAAAATAAAATATGTTTATTGTGGAGAGAAATTCAAATAGTATAAAAGTCAATATATCTTAATTATTTTTGGTTCATTAGAGATTGCATCAATAATTCTAAAGATATGTTGTTTAAATCATTCTTATATTATATTGTAATTGATCAAAAAAATAATGAAGAAATATTGATTTGTATATTATTTGGACCTGTCTTTACAATATAGTTACAATATAGTTTGTTTAACTTAATTATGTTTATCACTTTGTTTTGTATGCATATAAATTATGTAATTTCACTTTTTTTGTATCCTATCCAATCATTCTTCAATATTTATGTAATTTCACTGATAGAATTACAATTTATGTAATTTCACTGATAGAATTACAATTTATGTAATTTCACTGATAGAATTACAATTTATGTAATTTCACTGATAGAATTACAATTTATGTAATTTCACTGATAGAATTACAATTTATGTAATTTCACTGATAGAATTACAATTTATGTAATTTCACTGATAGAATTACAATTTATGTAATTTCACTGATAGAATTACAATTTATGTAATTTCACTGATAGAATTACAATTTATGTAATTTCACTGATAGAATTACAATTTATGTAATTTCACTGATAGAATTACAATACAATTTATGTAATTTCACTGATAGAATTACAATTTATGTAATTTCACTGATAGAATTACAATTTATGTAATTTCACTGATAGAATTACAATTTATGTAATTTCACTGATAGAATTACAATTTATGTAATTTCACTGATAGAATTACAATTTATGTAATTTCACTGATAGAATTACAATTTATGTAATTTCACTGATAGAATTACAATTTATGTAATTTCACTGATAGAATTACAATTTATGTAATTTCACTGATAGAATTACAATTTATGCAATTTCACTGATAGAATTACAATTTATGCAATTTCACTGATAGAATTACAATTTATGCAATTTCACTAAAACGTATTCACTTATGAAAATAATTTAATAGAAAATAAGTTAATTAAGCTAATATATATGTTAATTGGTCATGGGTTGTTGTGAATCAAGTTGAGTTTTCTCTACCCATCAACTACAGGAAGGAGCATGGATGAAGTGTTGAGGGTGATAGAGTCTCTTCAAAAGACCTCAAAGTTTAAGGTTGCAACCCCAGCAAATTGGAAGCCAGGAAAGAAAGTTGTCATTTCCCCTCATGTGACTAATGGCAAGCTAAAGAGATGTTCCCTCAAGGATTTAAGACTAAGGATCTTCCTTCAAAGAAGGAGTATTTGCCTTTTGTTAAAGTTTGATGTGGCTAATTGAAGGAGAAATTGTTTAGCTATGCAAAATTTCAATGGCATCTACCCTAATTAAAGCTATGTTTAGTTAAAGTGCTTGTATGTGTAGGCTTCTTGTTATGTTATACATTATGTATAGTATATAAGTATAATTATGTATACTCAATGTATCTTTTTATTTATTTCTTTTGGACTTCATTTCTATGGTTTCTGTTTTACAAATCATAAACTATGAAAGTTTTTAGTTTAAATTAGTTTGTTCTTCCAATGTTAAATTTTTTTTTTTTTTGCCTTACGCATACATTTGTGAAGAATGAAAATCGGAGAAAGGGAAACTCTCAATCAATTTTTAAATTAGTGATATACATTAATAACTCTAATTTTACATATTAACAAATCAAGTAGGCAAATTAAAATTGAAAATAAGACACTTCTTAGCTTTTTGGCAGATCAGACAACTCGACACATACAAAGCCACATTCTTCTTCATTCCAGCCTACCAAAACACCCTTTTTAAATCTTGGTACATTTTTGTGGTCCTCAGATGGAAGTTCATCTTACTCTTATGGAATTCCTCAAGAATACTCTTTCGCAATTCCACATCATGAGGTACACATACCCTTCCCTTGTATCTCAACAACCTACTAAAATCTGACTCAAAATCCTTCTCTCTCCCACTAGCTATCAAATCTCGTTTGACCTTCAGTTCTCGATCCTCAACTTGCATTATTCTGATTTGGTCAAACAGCTCATTTGTAACCTTGAGTATTCCCAAAATTATATTGTGGGGTTTGACTTGAATAGCCAGATTCATGTCTCGGAACCCCTCAATCAACTTTTCTTCATGGATCATTAATGCGGACACATGTAATGATTTCTGACTTAGAGCATTTGCCACTACATTGGCCTTTCCAGGGTGGTACTGCAGACCAAAATCATAGTCTTTAAGGAACTCCATCCACCTTCTCTGCCTCATGTTCAGTTCCTTCTGATCGAACAGATATTTCAGACTTTTATGATCACTAAAAACTTTAAACCTCATACCATAAAGATGGTGTCTCCAGATCTTTAGTGCAAATACCACAGCAGCTAACTCCAAATCATGAGTAGGGTAGTTTTGCTCATGCGACCTCAACTGTCGCGAAACATACGCAACAACTTTCCCTTCCTGCATTAAAACATAACCCAAACCTTGCTTGGAAGCATCACAGTACACACTAAAGTCACGATCTGTACATGGAAGAACCAATACTAGTGTCGTAGTTAACCTCCGCTTTAACTCTTGGAAACTTTCCTCATGGCGGTTCGTCCATACATATGGTTCTCCTTTTCTGGTCAACTTGGTTAGCGGTGAGGCTAACTTTGAAAACCTTTCAATGAATTTCTGATTATAACCCGCCAATCCCGAAAAGTTCCTGATCTCTGTGACTGACTTCGGTACTACCCACTCCATAACCGCTTCAACCTTAGAAGGATCTACTGCCACTCCTTCCTTGGATATCACATGTCCAAGGAAATTCACAGATTCCAGCCAAAAGTCACATTTTGACAATTTTGCATACAACTGGTTACTCCTTAGGATTCCCATTACAACTCTCAGATGCTCCGCATGTTCCCCTCGACTCTTAGAGTAAACTAGAATGTCGTCAATAAATACCACTACAAATGAATCTAAGTATGGATGGAAAATCCGATTCATGTAGTTAGTAAATATTGGCAGAGCATTCGTCACTCCAAAGGGCATTACCAAATATTCGAAGTGTCCATACCTCGTCCTGAAGGCAGTCTTAGGAATATCCTCAAACTTTACTCTGAGTTGATGGTAACCTGATCTGAGGTCAATCATAGAAAATACCACTGCTCCTCTTAATTGATCCATCAAGTCATCGATCCTAGGTAATAGATACTTGTTCTTAATTGTGACCTTGTTCAATTTCTGTAGTCGGTGCACAATCTCAAACTCTCATATTTCTTCTTAACCAACAACACTGGTGCACCCCACGACGAAACACTAGGACGAATAAACTTCTTCGCCAAGAAATCCTCAATCTGTTTTTTCAGCTCGGCCAGTTCTAAGGGTGCCATTCTATAAGGGGCTATAGAAATGGGTCTCGTTTCTGGTATTAAATCAATAGAGAATTAAACTTCTTGCACTAGAGGCAAAGGGAAGGAGTCTTGTTGCACAAAGGGAATGAGTCTTGTTGAGGTCCTCCCACATTAGTGGGGTTTCTAGATCCTTTGGGAAAATGTCCACGGTAACCAGTGGGTGGAGCATAGGATTTCCGATTATCGCCAAACATTTTCCCCTTACCCTTGTTCGTAGCATGGCTCCGCTGAGGTCTGACATTCCTAAAAGGGTTGGTTTTGTTCATCACCAACTCTTTGCCCCTCAAATCATCTTCATACATCTTACACTTGTTGCGATGTTTTGAGATGATCTCTGGTCTTAAAGTCAACTTCTTTAAGAGTTGTTTGTATGGCCTGGATGTTTCTCACGAGCATGCTTAGGATGTTGTGGAGGTTCTTAACTGCAAATTTGGCTGTCTTCCTTTTTATTATATGGGTTTACCTATTGGAGCTAATCCTAGAAGAGTGTCATGATGGCAACCAGACATTGATTCGCTAACTAAGAGGTTGGCAGTGTGAAAAGGAAAGTGTTGTTACCGTAACTTGCTGCAATTCTAAATGACACAAAATAATACTTACTGGCTGAGTCATGACCAGGTCGCTCTCTTTAAGACGTTTCGTGGTACTACCCAAAATGTGCAAGCAGACTATTAACCACGCCATCTCCAAGATAAAACAGCCAAACTTTCTGTTATACGATTTCTTAGTGCACTGTAAGAATCGTTCTCAAATACACTCACCACTATATGGCTATCAATGTCAATTCTCGAAATTCTCACAGTATGGCTACGAGAGCCAATTCTTTTCCCACAATTTGACTATCAATGTCAGTTCTCGAAATTTCCGAACTTTGGCTACCATTGCCAATTCTTCTCCCACAAACTGACTATCAGTGTCAGTTCTCGAAATTTCCGCACTTTAGCTACATGTGCTAATTCTTCTCCCACAAACTGACTACAAGTGTCAATTCTCGAAATTTTCGCACTTTGTCTACCTATTCCAATTCTTCTCCCACAAACTGACTACCAGTGTCAGTTTTTGAACTTCCCATAATATGGATGTATGTGCCAATTCTTAGTGCCACGGAAAGAAAGGGGGAGAAGTTTGCCGAAAATGCGTCGGCGAAAATTATGAGGGAGAAATAAAAAGTTAAGTAAAAGCATACTCAACTTTGGTGCGAGAAAATATGAAGGGGGGACTTCTATTTATAGCATGAGATTTTGTGAAGACTCTTGCATCCTCCAATGTGGGACTTGTGAGATTTTTTCAAAATCTTCCAATGTGGGACTTGTGAGTTTTTCAATTTCACATCCAAAGGTCCACACTAATGACATTTAACTACACAAGTTCCAACAATCCCCCACTTGAAATTAAAAACGATTTCCAAGAATTTTTTATGGTCTCAATAAGATTGTGCATAAACAAAGGTGTCATTCGACTTCAACCTTTGCATAGTGAATAAGATCAAGATTTTACTAGAGTGACTCATAGTCTTGAACTTTATCTCCGGCATCGAACCACACACAACCTTTTCAAAGGTGTATTCAATAAAGTCCGTGCGTTAAAGGTCATGCACGTCTATCCCAGTTTAGTGAACGCTCTAGAAATTTATGCCCCTAAATTGCATAGAAAGTGGGCCCCACTTTCACATTCACATAGGTGAGTCTATCAAGAGTACTCCTGTAGTCTAGGTACTTCACTCCAATTGGAGTATAGATCTCATTAAGAGTTTAACTCATCCTTACATAAACTGCAGGAATCATACTTCTCATAATTTCATAGCATGTTCATTCTCATATCACTTCACAACTTGTTATTACCCATTGAACCTATTTCTTGGGATCTCCAGTCAGTTAGGTCGGGTTACCATCGTGAATGATCTTCGTTCTAAAGGCAATAGACCCATAAGCTTAGAAATATTATGGAATTTCTCTCTAGCTAGTCCTTTCGTCAAAGGATCTGCTAAGTTATTCTCGGTGCGTACGTGATCCACTCTAATAGCTCCTGTAGAGAGAAACTCTCTAATAGTGCTGTGCTTACGACGTATTTGTCGTTTCTTACCGTTTACAGCTGGTATCGGTCTTTCCCATTTGGGAATCTCAGCTAGCAAGCTTCTAAGCCAGTTTGCTTCTTCACTAGTTGTTGCTAGTGCTATCATCTCGGCTTCCATAGTGGATTGATCCAAAATAGTCTGTTTCTTTGACTTCCAAGAAATAGTTCCACCAGCAATGCTAAATATATAGCAGCATTGTTGTATCCTTCTAGGATAGCTGGAAACCTTTGGTAATGTAATCCAAGGTTTATAGTTTTCTTAATGTATCTCATTACCCTTTCTATAGCATGTCAATGCTCCACACTAGGTCTACTGGTAAATCTGCACAATAGTCCCACAACATAGGCAATGTCGGGTCTAGTGCAATCAGTGGCATACCGAAGGCTGCCAATGATGCTAGCATACTATGTTTGTCTTACACCTTCACCAGTGTTCTTAAAAAGTTTTACACTTGGGTCATATGGTGTGCCAGCAAGTTTACAGTGAAAATATTTATATTTCTTTAGGATCTTTTCTACATAATGTGATTGATCCAAAGAAATTTCTTCCTTTGACCTAGTAATTTTTATACGAAGGATTACATTTGTTTCTCCAAAGTCTTTCATATCAAAGTTGTTACACAACAATGATTTCACATTATTCACAACATGAATGTTGGAACCAAATATGAGTCGGTCGTCTACATAGAGACATATGATAGTGTAAATGTCATTTTCTGATTTGTAATAAATGCATTTATCACTTTCATTCACCTTAAACCCATTCGATATGATTAATATCAAACTTTTCATGCCACTGTTTAGGTGTTTGCTTAAGACCATACAATGACTTATCTAACTTGCAAACCTTATTTTCTTACCCATTGATTACAAAACCTTTAGGTTGTTCCATGTAGATTTCTTCTTCTAAATCACCATTTAAAAAAACGGTTTTAACATTCATTTGATGTACTACTAAATCATGTATTGCAGCGAGTGATATTAGTACTCTAATGGATGTTATTCTAATAGCAAGTGAAAATGTATCGAAGAAATCTACATTCTCTATTTGTCTAAAACCTTTGGCTATAAGGCGAGCCTTGTATTTATCCACTATGCCATCAGGTTTCAGTTTCTTTTTCAAAACCCATTTACAACCAATTGGTTTGCAACCAGGTGACAAGTCAATCAAATGCCAAGTCTTGTTACACTCTAGAGAATCCATCTCATCATTTATGGTTTCTTGCCATAGATCAGCATCCAAGGAAGTCAAAGCTTCTTGGATAGTTGATGGATCATCTTCCAATGTATAGACCATATAATCAAGTCCATCCTCTCTAGCAGTTCTTGCTCTCTTACTTCTTCTAGGTTCTACATCTAACCCATCATCACAATCTCTAATCACAGGTGTGTGACTAGTTGATGTGCCCTCACTATTCCTCAATTTAAAAGGGAATTTATTTTCATTGAAGTCAGCATCATTAGAATCAATGATCACTTTGGCGTTAAGGTGATAAAACCTGTACGCCTTGCTATTCACAACATACCCAATGAATACACATTCATAGGCTCTACTAGCGAGTTTAACTCTCTCGGGGTCTGGTATCTGAACATAAGCCAGACAACCCCAAGTTCTCAAATAAGACAAGTTTGGTTGTCTATTCTTAAAGATTTCATATGAGATTATTTTGCTTTTAGCCTTTAGGACACTATTTAGCACTTGGCAAACAGTCAATAAAATTTCACCCCATCAAGAGGGTGTTGCACCATAAGTTAAGATAATAACAACAACTAATTCAGTTAAAATTCTATTATTTCTTTCAGCCTTACCATTCATTTCTGGTGAATATGGTGCAGTTGTTTCATGAATAATGTTATTTAATTAATAAAAAATATTTTTAGATAACTTACGAATTAATCCTAAGTTACTTAAATTCGAAATATCACGTTTATTAATTATGACAAAGCCTAGAATGCCAAATATTAAAATCACACAACATGTAAATGCAATTAGAAATTTTATTCATGGAAAATCAACATTTAATTTAAGCATACCATTAGTGGCATCCCCATTCCCTACAAATAACTTATTCTTAGTAAGAGTATACAAGTCTGTCCCTATAGTCTAGGTGAAATCAGTTTTATGAAGAAGAAAACCAGAAACTAAATTTTTTACTCACATCTAGAGTGTGCATCACATCTTGGAGAATCAGAATCTTCTCATATGTAAACTCCAGCTCCACATCACCATTTCCAGCAACAATAGTCGTGTGAGAATCTCCCAACAACACTTTCTTGTTATCAACATTCGTGTATGTTTTGAACATAGCACGATCATAACAGACATGGCTTGAGGCACCAGTATCTACCCACCACCTATCACTTCCTCCAACAATAGTAACCTCACTTAACACTGTCACAAGTGGTTCCTCAATCGTGTTGGCTTGTGGATTATTATCCATTGGTTGGTTTTTGCACTTGCGTGCCATATAACCTGACTTTCTGCATTTGAAGCAGAAAGACATGTTGCCAGAGTCATTCTTAGCGGGTGACTTAGCATATTGGACCTTATGAGGGGTTCCAATTTTTATTGTGGCCGATGTTCTTAGTCTTATTCTCATTGCAGTTCTGATTCTTAAAATTATTGCCCGTAGGCTTCAGAGCCGCACCTAAGAATTTCTTCTTAGTGTTATTGTTTGAGACCAACAACACCTCATCTATCTGATCTTGTCTACGAGACTCTTCTTCAATGCGAAGACGAGTGATCAGAGATTTGAAGGAGAATTCTTTGGTCTTGTGCCTCAGAACGTTTTTAAAGTCCTTCCAGCTAGGTGTCAGTTTGTCAATAATAACAACCACTTGAAATTGCTCATCTAGGGGCATCCCCTCGGAAATGATGTAATGAGCAATTTTTTGTATTTCGTGAGATTGAGATTCTACTGATTTATCATCAGTCATTTGATACTTGAGGTAGCGGCTAACAACATACCTTTTAGCCTCAGCTTCCTTAGTATCATTTTTTTTTCAAGAGCATACCAAACTAATTTGACAGACTTATATGAGATGTAGTAATCATATAGATCATCAGACAACTCATTCAGAATGAAATTTTTACATAAGTAATCATTTTCATTCTAGAGAGCTATATCAATAGCAATTTTATTCCTTTCCTCTTTTTCAGTTTGTTCAGGCAACACTGAGACATCAGTTTTCAAAACGTGGACAACATTTTTCACAATTAGGAAAAATTCTATCTTGGTTTGTCAGCGTTTGAAATTAGTCCCATTAAACCGAAATGTTTGTTCACGTCGAAACTGTTCAAACCAGTAATATAATCTACGAATGTCATTGCAATAGGAAACGTCTTAAAATTGTTGTTACCATAACTTGCAGCAATTCTAAATGGCACAAAATAATACTTTATGATTGAGTCACGATCAGGTCGCTCTCTTTAAGACGTTTCGTGGTACTACCCAAAATGTGCAAGCAGACTATCAATCACGCCGTCCCCAGGATAAAACAGCTCAGCTTTCTGTTATACGATTTCTTACTGCACTGTAAGAATCATTCTCAAATACACCCACCACTATATGGCTATCAATGTCAATTCTCGAAATTCTCACAATATGGCTACCAGAGCCAATTCTTTTCCCACAATCTGACTATCAGTGTCAGTTCTGAAAATTTCCGCACTTTGACTACCATTGTCAATTCTTCTCCCACAAACTGACTATCAGAAGTTTGCCGGAAAAAAAGGGGGAGAAGTTTGCCGGAAATGCGTCGGCGGAAATTATGAGGAAGAAAGAAAAAGTCAAGTAAAAACATACTCAACTTTGGTGCGATAAAATATGAAGGAGGAAACTTCTATTTATAGCATGAGATTTTTGTGAAGACTCTTGCATCCTCCAATGTGGGACTTGGGAGATTTTTTTCAAAATCTTTCAATATTAAACTGTGAGGTTTTTACAAAATCTTCCAATGTGGGACTTGTGAATTTTCCCAAATTCTTCCAATGTGGGACTTGTGAGTTTTTCAATTTCACATCCAAAGGTCAACACTAATGACATCTAACTACACAAGTTCCAACAGAAAGTATTTATCCTTGGAAGGTAGAATTACTCTAGTAAACTCTATTCTTATTAGTCTTCCAGACCATTTTTGTGGGGTGGGAGTGATGATCATAGGAAAATTACACGGATAAAGTGGGAGCAATTGTGTAAGAGTAAAGATGATGGTGGTTTAGGGATTAAGATTTTGAATTGTAATAACTTATCTCTTTTATCCAAATGGAGTTGGCAGTTATTGATAGAAACAAAGTCATTGTGGGCAAGAATTCTTCGTGCTAGATATGATAGCTTTGATGTTGCTCAATTGATAGTAAGGAGGGGTTCGGTTTTTTCTAATAGTTCTATGTGGTAGAAGGACTTATGTAATATGGGGAGGTGGGGTGGATATGAGGATTGGTTTTTTATTGTGTAACTAAGAAGGTTGGTTGTGGAAATAATAAAGTATTTTGGGAGGAAATGTGGTGGAGTGTTCAATCATCCAAGGATTCTTTTCCTTCTGTTTATGTTATATCTATGGATAAGTATACGTTAGTACATGATTGTTAGTTTTGGTTAAATGGTCGTTGGATTTGGAAAGAGATTCAATGCATAAGTTTTCTATTTTGATTCGTGATGTTGTTCTTAGTTTGATGTTGTTCTTAGATGGATGGTTGTGAAATGTTCTCAGCAAAGTTTTCATATTCTTAGTTGTTATGACATCTTTAAGTTAGTTCTTTGCAGATTACCTACAAAAGATAATCATGTGAAAAGGGGGTTCAAGCTAATTTGATGTGTTCCTTTTGTGTCCTTGTGCCTGAAAATGTTGGCCATGTTTTTTTGTTGTTGTAGTCAGCCAATGGTTATTCAGAATTCAGTGGCTAGATGGATGGATATCCAGTTCATAAATATAGTGTATACCGCTGAAAATTTCAGGCGTCTCTTTAAAAAAAACAGTAGCATAGGTTTGAGATGATGATATGGCTCTCAGAAACATGGTCATTATGGTTGCCTCGTAATGCCTCTAGTTTTAGGGATGAGAAGTTTGATGTGTTGGATGTATTGGAGGGTCAAGTTTAGACAGAGATGATTACATGTGTCATTTAAATTTTTTTAATGATATAAATTTTAAATTATTTTCAATTAAAATATTTTTTTTAATATTCAAATCCATATTACAGTACTAGTTATCCAATAATAGAAATGATCCCAATCCAAGTTAGATGTGTAGCATTATTGAATTTAATTAAAGTTCGTGCTTGACATTGGTTCAATAACGGGGGTTTGATATTTCTTTTGCGGACTAGTGTATGCATTCATTTGCTTGTATTATATGTGAATTGTTGATTCTTTTGTATTTGGGTTGAGTACCCCTAGTACTCTTTGGCTTATAAAAAAACAAGTATACTAATGACATTTTAAATTGATTGAAATGGTGTTTATTTAAAAAACGAAAATCAAAGATAAATTACACATGTTTTTTAAAAGTGGAATCTCTCAATTATTATGCTAATAAGTGCATGTTAAGCAATTTAAAATCCTTTTTGTTTCCTATTTCCAAAATAAAATAAAATTTGGTAGGGAGAAATTAATTTGAAATAATATCTCACTACTATTAAACCAAATAATTGTTGATACCCTTCTTTATTTTAGAAGATGTTAGGTGTGAAAATTACATAATAAGAATGATTAAGCAATTTTCGACTCTAAAAGTTAAATAAATGTCATTCATACTATACATCAACTTAATAATGGCAAAAACACGAGCCAGCGAATCAAGGTACAAAATCTACCATCAAAATTGGTTAGTACCCAATATTCAATCAATCTAATTTAGTAATGGACCAATCTTCTATTATAGCTAGTCATAGACAATGTACTTATAAGATCTCCATGTACTATGGTTTCTGACAGAACAAGAACATTAAAACTAGCAACAACACCTTTGATTGCTTGTTATGATAAAACCTAGAAAATAGGAACTTTATTTGGCTAAGAATTTTTTACAGAATACTCACACATTGGCGAAGCTAATGTGCACACTCACAAATTCTACAATTGCTTATCACTTCATAATAACCTTCTAATTCTTACTTGCATACCATTAATGAACATTCTATTTATACTAATGCATATGTAAGCAACTAATTACCTCAATAACTCTACATACATTTATTATTAATAGTTGAATCACTCTTCATATATCATGTAGCAATTTTTCATCAACAACTAGCAATGTACTTGTCATTTTCTTGATAATTGGTGGAACACATCTTATCTTCTAGATTTGTTTTGAGTGAAAAAAATAATAATTTATGTTTTTAATAGTCTCAATCATCACAAGGAGGTGAGATAACCACATAATTATAAATCGAATAATGAAAAAGGGACATTTTGGATTATTCAAAAACCAATCTGTTTAGGTGGAATTACAAATTCATTATATAAAACCGAAACACATATATCATACTCGTATATTTATAATAATGTAAAATTACACATTTACTTTAATTTGTAATTTTTTTTTATTGTTTATTTTTGTTATTTTTATTTAGATATATTATCTTTACGAAAAATACACAATTTGTTATTTAAAATAAATATTCAATAGAAAAATGAAGTCACTATTAAATCTATATTTTAAATAGAAAAATATGAATAATAATATTAATAATAACAAAGTAAAAAAAGACTGCAATGCAATTTCATGTAATCTTTAAAGGAGATGAAAATTCATACTTTTATCTGAATTGGGGGAGGAGATTCACTTACTCTAAGAGTAAGTTTTTTACACTTACTTCAAGATTAAGTTTTTTAAACTCACTTCATATCTTAGCCATCAATTATATGGAAATCCAATGGTTTGAATTAATGAGTAGATCTAAACCATTGGATTTCTCTATAATTGATGGCTAAGATGTAAAATAAA
Source organism: Lupinus albus (assembly GCA_009771035.1). Lineage (NCBI taxonomy): Eukaryota > Viridiplantae > Streptophyta > Magnoliopsida > Fabales > Fabaceae > Lupinus > Lupinus albus. Next base: position 8,176,172 of record CM020011.1, read on the forward strand.
TTTAAAAAACTTACTGTTAGAATGAGTGAATCTCTCCTCCTAAATTGAATAGCAAATAATTTTTATATTGGATTTAAATGACATTTTTTTACCTCAAAATAGAATATTATCATAGATCTAAGAAAGCAAAAGTCATATTATCTTAGTGTATGTAATATATATAAATGTCCAATCAAGCAATTACAATATGTAGGCTACAAAATGACCAGATTTTACATCCTCATCACACAAAATGGAGAAAATATACCCAAATATGGTCGAATCCTAAGTGACAAATATAGAACCACAATCATCAAAACACATAATAACAACTATCTGAACTCTATACCTATAGTATATATAGTTTATATATTCTATATAATAAGCAACCAAAAATTAAAAATAATATGTATCTTTAACTACATTCATATGCAGAAGGGTCTCCTACAGTTTCAGGGTCACCTTCCCTTAAGCAATTAATTGGAGGGATAGTCAAGGTTTCTTGACTCCCATAAGCATTCCAACAAAAGGGTTCATCCAACAATTCTCCTTCATATGGAAGAAGTTCAACCTCAGAGAGTGTTATGTTTGTGCAAGCAACAGTGTCACTACATGCAAAGTGAATAGGAGGGGTTCTTACATCATAAGTACCCTTTATGTTTTTGTAGGACACATCATGAACATGCACTGCTGAAGTTTGGTTTAAACATTCCTTTGACAAGCAATAGTATTGGTCTATGATGATGCAGTTTCTGACATTTTCCATATTAATGTTCTCAAATTTCAATCCTGTTACAGATCCCATACCACCTTGCCATGTCTTGATTCTTAGTCCATTGTCTGATTCATATATCATAGTATTTCTGACTGTTAAGTTGGAGACACATGCCTGGGAATTATGCACTCCAAGACTTCCAATGCTGTAGGAAAACATAACATTTAGCTTAATGAAAAAAAATGGTTAAGATCATTATTGATTATTTTCGTTAAGCATTGGAGTACCTAATTCGACCATTATTCGGAAAAAAAAAAGGATCAATTTGAACTTTTTATTTATTATATTGAGTTATTTGAGCCATGGAGGATTGATCTCGTGAAAAACTATTTTTCGAATACGTGTGACATAATCAATGTTGGACTTATCACATCCTGAACAATTCGAATCAGACTCCTCTTCATTGATGAAGATGACAATTATGGTGAAATGCATAGAAAAAACCAAATGACAATAACATTTATATCTTTTAATTTACACTGATATTTCATTTTTGGGAGAGGATTCACTTACTCTATGAATAAATTAAAAAACTTATTCCACATCTTATTCATTCATTCTTGAAAAATTCAATGATTTAGATTTACTGATTAATTCAATGGGAGAAATTCACTTACTCCAAGAGTAAGTGGAAAAAACATATTTCACATCTTAGCCATCCAATCTTGGAAAATCCAATGGTTTAGATGTACTTACCAATTCAAACCATTGGATTTCCTAAGAATGAACGATCATGATGTGAAGTAGGTTTTTTCCACTTACTATTGGAATAAGTGGATCATTCCCCTTAATTCAAACCATTTGATTTTCCAAGAATTGATGTCTATGATGTGGACTAGGTTTTTTCCACATACTCTTGGAGTAAGTGAATCATTTCCCTTCATTTTTACCATAAAATTACACTAAAAACAAAATTGTCCTATTCAGTAATAGAGAGGAGTCTGACTCCAACAATTCATGCGATATTTTGGGACCAACTTGAATGTATTTTTATGAATGAGAAATAGAAAATTGAGTTGGAGATGTCTTTTAATGAGTGCTAGTAGCTAAACTTACTATTTATTCATTTAAGACTTAGGGCCTATTTGTTTAGAGTACAAATGTGGATTTTTTAGAACACAATTAATTTAGTCTGAATAGGCCTAACAAGAATTTATTTGCATCTGTACCCAATAAGTGGTACTTCAAAAAACCATTTTTTTGAACTTGAGTAAGAAATATTATGCAATGTACCTAATCCCATGACTAGGGCCACAAGTCACACCCTCTATGTCCACATTTGAGGACCCAGGTCCAATTGAAATGCAATCATCACCTGTTCAAATCATAAATAATAAACCAAACTATATATACATCATATTAAAAAGTAAAAGGTTTATATTTAGTTATTACCATTGCTTATCTTGGAGTTATATATCCCAACACCATTAGAGTTTTCTACATGGATTCCATCAGTGTTGGGGCTTAGTTCAGGAGAAGAAATGTTCAGTGCATTGATCTGTACTCCTTGGCAGCCATTGAATATCATGTGGAACTGAGGACTGTTTTGAATTTTCAGTCCATTCACTTTCAAATTGGAGCTCATGAAGAAACGTATCAGCTATACACAAAAACGAAAAAAATATTGGTAAGACTCTTATTTATATATATGTATTGTGGTTATGTTGCTTATATTGTAATCGTGAAAGAATATGACTGATGCAGCCATAATTGTAATTGTATTATTGTTGTGGAGAATCTCAAAGTCGCAATTATATATGTATTGTGAAAGAATATTGTTGGGGAGAATCCTACGATCGCAATTTAAAACACTTATTTATTATTGAGGTGAATTATGAATAGTTTACTCACTGCTGGACTACCGCAAGGTCCTGGCGAAGTTTTTCCTTCTGGACCCTGAAAATGCCATTTTTGGGCAAGCAATTTAGTGGGAGTTCATTTAACATCAAGTAAATGCAACAATAATATATATAAAAAACTAATAAAATTTCGGCATAATTTGAAACATTTGTTATTGTATAACTATAACATAAGTTAAAGTAAAGAAGACTACTCATCTATCCGACGGTTAAAACTACCGTTAGTTCATACAGAAAATTTATGGAAAAGAATCATGGTCAACTAAGAAGAATTCTCTTTAAAGGCAAATGCATATTTTATCTCTACTTTAATGAAAAGTATCCTAACTCAACTAATAGATGTTGATTTCTGTTTCCAATTACCACTCACAAATATATAAAAATACAATTTTGTTTTTTTTATATATTATATTCTTAATTTTTTGTAAATGAAATGTCCACCATTTTATCGACAATGTTTTTAAAACATCAAACAAAAAGTGAAAAGCAGGTAGTACTTTTATAGTTATTTGATAAGTTCATGAAAATATAGTTTAATAAAAAATGAAATTGAATTTTCAGTGTAATTGAATTTTGGAGAATATAAGATGATTACCCTGTGAGGTTTGCAAGGGAGATCCCACCATTTATCTCCATTGCCTTCTATGGTTCCAGTACCATTAAGACTCATTTGGTCAAGTTTATAAAACACTAGCCATTGGTTTCGGCTATCTTCTTCTGGCCATGTATCTGGTCCATCTGGTGCCATTAGTACACCATCCACCTTTTTACATTTCAACCTTATTAGTATAAATATCTTATACATAAACTAAATTCCATACTAATTATAGTCCGCAATCATAACTGTGACCCCGATATTGTTAAAGTCTCCACAACTATAATGTATTAAGCTTCTATTTCAAAACTAAAGGTTATATACTTTAAAATCAATTGTCAATAAGATGAGTAGCTTGATAATGTATGTATTAAGGTTCTATTTCAAAACGAATTGGTAATGAGAGGACTTTTGACAATAACTAAAAATCATCTTTTGACCCATGACAACCGGAAAAAAGTTGGATTTTGGCTTTGATACCGTGTTAATGTTTCATCTTAAAACCAATTGGCATAGGCGATGTGAGACTTACTTCCCAACCTCTCTGATTTTCTCGAAAATATAATAAATGCAATGTAATAGCAACTAATACAGTATAAGGAAATAAGATAGAGAATTCTTACTTGAAATACTAATCCTGGCCTGCATGGACCTGAAAAAATAGTTGAAGTGATTTGAAAGATATAATTTTCTGGAACCAGAACAATTCCAGATTCTACTGCACATGCTGCTTTCCATGCTTCCCTGAATGCAGATGTGTCATCAGCTGAACCATCTCCAACTGCTCCAAAGTATCTCACATCAAAAACACAGTCTGAATAAGAATCCTTAGGGTCATTTGGATAAGGGTCAGAAGGTACAAATTGAGAATAATTATAAGGGTTTTGAGGCACAGAAGAAGTAGTAACTGGTGAAACTTTATTCTGCTTAGTGTGGTGGTGGTATCTTCCTTCCACAATTCCAAATTTATGGTTGAAAATAATCCAAAGTATAAAAAATAGATGAATGAAATCCATGAGGATTGAGGAGTTAAAGTCTGCTTTTTTTTTCTTCCTCTCACTCTGGACCAATAATATGTTATGTACCAATGTAGAACCACAAAATGCTGCTAAGCTGTTCCTGTATGAAGACAAAAGGTTATAGCATCAGAGAATTCTAGTGCCACAATACAAATAGAGGATAATGAAATAGAAGAATGTTGAGGATTAACAAGATTGGCCAAAGGATCGTCTCTTATTTATAATCAAAACACACAGACATACACACATATAATTTTGAGGATAAAATTATAGAACGATGTCTCAAACTATGTCACAAATCATGTTTTAAATCTTGTTAGACACTATTGACAATGAAGTAAAAACAGACAAAATAATAAAAGTTTAATTTTTTTAATTGACATTGCATATTTTCATTTCTGCGATGTAAGATTTGGGACAAAATTTAAGACAAACAAATGTCTATTCTAACGTATAAGTCTTAAAAGCACTTTTAATTATTGGTCTAACAACTTGGAGGGTTAATTTGTTGTCCAAAAAACCATGATATTTCTTTGCTATAAGGATGTTCAATGTTTTGTTGTGGTCCATTTCTTGGTTCTATTCTTAGTTCTTAGGATGTTCAATGTTTTGCCTAAGTATCGCTTATCCATATCTACTTCATAATTATTTATCAAAAGACTTTTATCTTTGAAACACTAATTTTCTCTTATCAAGGATTATAAAACAGGTAAAAGTAGTGATGTATGCAAAACTTGCAATGAGAATATCAGCCTCACCTATAAGTCTCATAAAATTGCACATTGAACAATTTTCAACTGCTATGAGACTGATAGACTCTCTAGAAAATAGTGCAAATAACATATAAAAACTTGTATATATACATATACAATATGTCATATTTGGAAAACAAATGTATTTATATTTATTTGTGTTATCATTTATGAATAAATTTTAATTAGAAATAAATTTTTAATTTGTTGTCACGAATTTATTAGTTATCGGTAAATAATTATATCTACACATAAGACTTTCTCCAACTACCAAGTTTCCTTCCATTTTATTGAATGACAATTGTAAGTTCTAACAGTGACGTTTTGGCTTGGTTTAGTGGTTGAACTTGGAGAACTATATAACTACTAGTCTACTACGATCTACTTATTGCGTTTGAATATATGAATAGAGTTAGATTTAGATTTCTTTTTTAAGAAAAGTTTAATATCAATTCACTAATAAATGGCCACTACATCATATATTATTAACAGTATAAAAAACTATATTATATATATATATATATTAAACTCTTCTATAAAATATTATATTTATTCCTATTTACCTATTTTAATATAAAAATGTGTCTTAGATATAATAATTCTGTTGATTTAGATTATATTTATTGTGTCTATTAGATATAATAAATGTGTCTATTAGATTATTTTAACCAATTAATAAAGTATTAAATAAGGTAAAATACATATAAATGAGAACATTTTTTTAAATGGACACAGAAGCACTTGTTTTTGGGATAAATATTTGGTGTGTTTAATAAATAGATAAAGTAGAAAGATGTAAAAACAAAAGAAACGTCTTTTTAAGAGAAAGATTTAGAGAAGCTGACAGTTATAAGCTCATTTTAAAAGTTTTTAGATTATTTATTACTTAGGTTTTTTTCTTCTGATTTCACGTATTTCAAATTAACTACAAAACAAATAATTTTATAAACTTTTTTTGGAATTTAAATGTAAATGTGAATCTTTTTACCCAATTCAAATAAAAAAATTCTCTGAATTCGTTTCTTCATCCCCATTGGTAATTTTTAGTTCTGTTCAAATAAGTAGCAAGACAAACACAACTAGTCAACTATGTTACATTAATTTAGTAATTATGTCGTTCATGTGTTTACAAGATACTAGTTTGAATTAATGTGCCTAATGTGATGATGGTTGACAATTTATGAGTCAAACTAGTGGGGGTTATTAGTAACTCCCTCCCCTCTCACTTCGTAGGAAGTTTCCATGATAGAGGAGGAGTTACAACTCCTCCTAATCTCCTTCTATAATAGAGACACACATGCTTTGGAAAAGAATAATGCTATTATTTGCTATCTCATAACCAAAAACAAAAATAGAGAAAATTCAAAGCATTAGTGACTGCATTAAAGGAAAGTGTAGTGTCATATAGAGAATGAAGGAAACTGAGTTCCTAATCATCAAGGAACGCATAAAGGGAAGGCGGAGAGGTGATAATAAAGGCAATCCGAAAAGCAACCAGATACCGCAATGGAACCAGGTATTCCTCAATCTCTTCATCTATCACATGTGAATGTCATAATGTCAAAGTCCTAATTAAAGGGTTCTTATGAACCATCAAAGGCTCATGAAAAGTTTTCTTAAAAATTTAACAAACCACATTCAAAAAGATTTAAACTTTAGGCTGCAATTAATTCAGAGCAACTTCACCAATCAATCTAAATACACCATTATATTATAACAATAATCGATTACACAAATAATTATATTTAATAATCTGATTGTCACATCTATCCCAAGCAGACTAAACACGAAGTTTCCGTTTACATATAAGTTTTTTATTGTCGGTCTTTATAACATATGAATCAATGTATAACATAGTCATTGAGAATGACTGATTTAATAGTGTAAGACCTCATTAGATTATTAGGTATTAGGTTAAATGCCAAAAAGTTAAAATTTTGATTCCTAAGTGTAATACTTAATAAAAGAGACAATCAAACATCCAAAAAGAATTAGCTTATAATTTACATGGTGTATGTACTTTCATAAACTTTAATTAAATTAATGTATAACATAAGCTTTAATTGAAAAATTACTTGTTTCCTCTAATAACTATATACTGATCATCTAGTTAATTTAAAACGCAACCTCGTCTCTCACCTATTTAGTTTTCATTATTGCACACCATTAATCTCTCTCTCTCTCCATGCTTCATTTTAACCTCTCTACAGCACAACAATAACATCTTTGATGCATTTCACTTTTTACTGTGTTAAGACCTGCATGTGCTATTGCGTTTCATTTTTTATGTTTACAATGCATAAATAATAAGGGTTGGCTGATAAGGTCAATTAAAAAGCTTAAAAAAAGAATGCATGGTGAGAAATTTTCATGACCAGTGAGGCAAATCTCGTCAAGAGGAGAGAGAGGGAAAAAAACCAATCTGTGGTGGAGAAAAAAAAATGAAATTTGGGTGAATTAATGGAGTGAAATAATGAAAAATAATTGAGGAAAGTGAGGAGAATAGTTATCGGAAAAAAGTAATAATAATAGTGAATTGTATAGAATGTGTATAAATCTTTACGGTAACACTACATAAATATTAAACTCAACAATTAATAGCAATCCTTAGTGATAAATAGACAAAATATATTTAAGTTGGCGCTTAATTGAAAATTAATCTAATAAGAAAACCATTAATATGTTAGAAAATAGATGAATATGTATTATTTTCGAAAGGAAAATAATATATCATTCTACTAAATCCTCCTACTAATTTTTATATTTACAAAAAATAACATATGTCATAAAATGATACTTTATTTATTAGTTATTGATTTATAAGTGACGTATGACACTTTATTGTGAGCAGAAGAATTAATATGAATATATAATGAGTATATAACATTACTCTTTTCAAAAATAACCAAAACCATTCCAATAACCTGGTGCTAAGCTTTTAACATCAGTTTGTCCAATCAAATCACATGATTTTTGGTGGGTTTTAGCTTAGTTGGAAAGAGTTGAACGGAGAAACCAATACTGTAATACGAGGTTGCAATTGTTTTAAAAACATTTTATTTATTTTTATTAAAAAATAATATGAAATTATTATATTCGAGAATTGTTTTTACCATATATCATAATCCAATTTAACACTGAATTGTTAGTTATCTGAGAAGAATCCAGTCAAATTGGAAAGGCCAACCGACTTATACAACTTCTGTAAAACCAATAGTATCTTAGATATTGCATGTGCATTTTAGCTAAAAGTTATTACAACCAAATCGACATCTAACTTGTCGTTTTTAAAATTGTGTTTGAGGTTTGCGGTTATATTTATTGTAATTGTGGAAAAGAATAGCCACATTTTTTATTTTATGTTGTTGTAGGGAGTCGTTAAATAATAATATAGCCACTGTAATTATGGTTGAGTTAAACGCTTTAACAATGGTTACATCTTAAAAGATGGTAATTAAGAAACAAGAAAGCTATAGTGTATCATGGGAAGATAGCACAATTACATAAACTACACGGTGAATCACAACTACCATTCTAATTTGAGTAAAATAGGATATATCTTCTTTCATTTTATGAACTACAAACTTTCTTTTGCTTGCAAGATCAATTATAAGTAACTTGTTCTCCTCGGTTAATTAAGATATTTCATAGGATCTCATCCTCAGGGCATTAAACTAAACTTTAAGGCAAAATTAAGGTTTCCAAACATCGTTGTCCTATTACACCCATCAACATTGTCGTGCCAGAGTATTTGCTTGTTTTGTTCAAAAATGAAGTTCCACTCACACCCAAACACGTATATGTTCTGAGAGTCCAATATTAAAATGTGAGGTTATAATAGGCTTACTAATTTTTTTAATTTTCTTTTAATTTAAATTTTACATTTTACATTTTTTCGAAAGACATATGTTATCATCACATTCAGCACTGGATTCTCCTGTGCCGGAGAGTAGTAAGGTATTGGCATGAATATTGTTTACTTAAAATGAGCTTTCAAGCATTAATTAATGCTAAATTCTAAAGGGGGATGTTAACAATTAAGAAAGTAAAAAATAAATATTTGTACAGAATCATATATAAATATCAAAGTTAATTTAAACTCTTCTAAGTGCACTCCCCACCTTCTCGAAAACAATATTGCCTATAAAAAATGTTAAAGACAATACTTCCTAATATAAAGTTATATTTTTACTGCTTTAAATAATATGCTAAGGTCATTAATTAAAATGCAAGGACAAAATTGGGTAAATACTGTGTTGAATCATCTCGTGACTCTTTATTGTTGTGTAGTTCCTTGTGGCCAAGGGATTGTATAGAAGCATATATTAGGTGGTGGACAACAGAATTAACACATTCACGGGTTGAATCAAGCCATGTTTGATTAAATGCCAAATAAATAAATAATTCAAAGAGTTCAATTAATTGACACATAGAGAGTGACCCTCATAGAAACCATGACCTTTCCCTCTATATCTCTATCTATTTATCTCTAATGTGATAATGACTCTAGCAAATGAAAAAGAAAACACTGAAAAAACAAATAGGACTTTGTGACTTCACCTGATGTTGAGTTTTTTCTTATCTCCACGTACTTTTGTTGGTTCTTGAAAGTTTCTTGTGTAACCATGCAATGGCACTGTAATATAATTGACGTGTAATTTTTGTGACTTGGTGTTGGTAATTAAAATGTGGTGCTAAAAAGAATGAGTGGCTTAGTGAAACATGAGTGTGAAGGGGGTTTTATAGAGTGATAGGTTTTGGACAAAGAAAATATAATTGAATTGTTGAGCATGCATGATGGGCGTTTGTCTTAACATGTCACGTGTTTAGTCTCACGGGTGTGAGAAAGAGAAATGCAAACAAAATATATGATAAGAAAAAGTATGAGTACTTTGTTGGTTTATTAAGTCAAAGACATTCTTAGACCCACAATAATACTATACTTGAATTATATTTTTATCTAAATGTTGAATTATAACTATTTACATCAATTCTTTCAAAATTTTGGAAAATATTGAAGAGCAATAAAAATGAATGGAAATAACTCACTTTTATATATTTTAAATATACATATATTACATTAATGTTAAAGTATTATTAATATCAAAGATAAATGATGAAAATCATTCCAACAACAATGTCAACATGATATGGCATGATGGAATAATTGTTGGTGCAGCGGAAGCGATCGTTGCGCAGCGTTGGTTAGAAGCAATCAAATAAAGTGCATAGAATAAATAGAAGGGACACAAAGAATTTGATAACGGGTTTCGGCCAATTGTGCCTACGTCCCCGGGAGCGCTGAGCGACTACCAATATATTATTAGAGAATAAGGATTACAAACCCTATCACACCCATGAGCCCAAGTGCCAATGAAATGTTTCTATTTGGTGCTTATATATAATGTACATTACAATAAGGGACTTGAGTCCAATATATAACGTTGACTACTCTACTCTATTCCAATACTAGGTGATGCGGGACTAATGTAATAACATATTTCAAACATTCACAACAATCTCCACCTTGATTGAAACAGACGAATATCTCGCTCCTTAGGAAATCTACACACGATTCTCCACCTTAGCGAATATCTGACTCAACCTTGCTCAATGCGTAATTCTCTCTAACAACTCCATATAAGAGTCTGCTCCCCTTCAGTATAAACCTTCTGAGTATCCTTGACGATGTTACTAAGAGCCTAACTCTCCAAACTTTTAGTGCACATTCCCGGTACCGCCATCTAATGGAACACGTTGCCTAGACATCTATTGGTAGGAAGTCTTTCGATATAAGGAATCTCTACAAAAAAGTTCACCAACAACCGTCCTCTTCAACACTCAGTCAAGCTGAACCTTGGAACTTCCTTGGAAAGCCTCAACCACTACCACCATTGTCTAACCCGACAATCATAGTTTAAAAGAACTATCATACTTCACCATAAGGAGTATACCCACAGCACACACCTTGCGTAATGCTAACTAATGCCCGTATCACACCCTTGCATAAAAGTCATTGCCCGTATCACACCCTGTATCTCTACCAACGCTCGTGTTACACCTTGCATCAAAGCCAATGCCCATGTTACATCCTGCATCAAAGTCAACCAACACCTCTATGCTTTTGTGTATCTACTAACAATTAATATCCTTCACTGTGACGTCCCAGACAGACCATTAGGATATTCCACTTCTGATCTCAAACGAGGTCATTCTCTCAACATCTAGAGATATATTGCAGTACCTGTCTCAGGGCCAAACTCAACACTTGAGCCCCTCTCTCCACCTTGATCCTAATCCAATATATGAACTTCTGGGGTTCTGGATCAACATATATTGCTATCACCTTAGTTCTGCCATGTTTTCTTCTCCTTCAACTCATCTCCTTTATTCTTGTGTAGTACCTTTGACGCACCTTTTCTAACCAACATGCTTTCACCCTCTTTTGTCATTATCTAGCACCTGGGTTAAGAGCCATCCACCAATTGGCCCAGATATCAATTGTAGGTACAGCGGAAGCGATCAATGCCCATCGTTGGTCACAAGCAATCAAATAAAGTGCATATAATAAATAGAAGAGAAAAAAACAAAGAATTTGGTAACAGGGTTCGCCCAATTGTGCCTACGTCCCCGAGAGCGCTGAGCGACTACTAAGATATTATTAGAGAATAAGGATTACAAACCTTAGCACACCCATGGGCCCAAGTGCCCATGGGGTGTTTATATTTGGTGCTTATATCTGGTGCACATTACAACAAGGGACCTGAGTCCAATATATAACATTGGTTATTCTACTCTATTCAATACTAGGTGATGTGGGACTAATGTAATAACATATTTCAAGTATACACAACAATCTCCACCTTGATTGAAATAGACGAATATCTCGTTCTTTAGGAAATCTATACAAGATTCTCCATAGGGATGACAACGGGCACAGGTGGGAACGGGTAGTAGCTACCCGCTACCTGTTCTGAAATATGGGAATGGTGCCCGTACCCGCCCATACCCGCGCGGGTACCCGTGAATGGGTATTTTGCGGGTTTTTCTGGGTACCCGCATATTTTTTATATTTTGATTGAATTTTTCTACATATACACATTTTTAGTAATTCAAATCCAACAACTCTTTCCAACATTGAAAAGTACTGATGAAAATTCAATTGTTCATACAAAACGAAAATACATGAAAATATTAATTGTTCATACAAAACTACTTTCCAAATATTAAGTCTTCAACAAAACAAAAATTCATGAAAATATAGTCATGAATGCAGTTTCGTCATCTTCAATGAATGACGTCATTCCCTTTCAATAGCAATACCTTGGCTAGTTGGATCCTGTAAAATAAAATTTTGAAAATTAAAATCCAAGATAGAACTATTACTAATTTTAGGGGACTTAAAATCAAAATTAACAACGTTACTAACATCAAAATCTTCCAATATTGTAACACACCCAATGATGTCTAGTTTTGAATTTAAGGGTCTGCAAAAATATAATAACTTTATTCAAGATTTATATAATGAATGCGTAAAAATATGTAATTAAAAATGTAAATATTATTACCTTTCATGTTGTAACGACCCGATTTTCTACCATTGAAATTTTTTCATTTATTTTAATCATTTCTTACATACAGTCGTCACCTTCATTGAAAACTCTCAAGTATCACTCTTTGAAAATACTCTTTACCCTATTATCTTATCATACAAATTTATGTTGCGGAAAAACATAATTCATTCAAATAGCATTTACCACATACAACCAGTTATGGGTCTCCCAAAGTTATAAAGTTCATAACTACACATATCCGTATTAATCTAAACGGATTTACAGTCATCTCATAATACTATTAAATCAACTACAACGTCAATTAGCAATAAAGACAAGCGAGTAATTAAACACAAAAGCTTCCTAATTGAGCTTCATCCTCGAAATCCTTCATTTACCTACAATTGGGATTATCATAAACAACACATGAAACAAAAGGGAGTAAGTCATTAGTTCAAAACTAACTTCACATGATAATCCACTTTCATATACAATTAAGCTTTACTATAACTCGTAAACACACATACAGAATTGAAAACATTCAAATCATATTACTCGTTATTCATATCCACCGTATAACATATATATCCCATAATATATATCCTATAGCCTGGATATTACTTTCTTTCTCAACATCTTCCTTTTTATCGCTCATATTCACCCTATAGAATATATATCCCATACTATATATCCTATAGCATACATACGACATTCATGTGACATTTACATTTCTCATCATTCATATTCACCCTATAGAATATATATCTCATACTATATATCCTATAGCATGCATACGACATTCATGTGACATTCACATTTCTCATCATTCATATTCACCCTATAGAATATATATCCCATACTATATATCCTATAGCATGCATACGACATTCATTACTCCGAGTCTTATTTCCATCGGGACTCCCCCAATAAATATTGATTTCACTTTGAGTCATATTTCCATTGGTACTCCCCCAATAATATTGATTTCCTTTGAGTCATATTTCCATTGGTACTCCCCCAATAATATTGATTTCCTTGAGTCATATTTCCATTGGTACTCCCCCAATAATATTGATTTCCTTGAGTCATATATCCATTGGTACACCCCCAATAATATTAATTCGTTCGAGTCATATTTCCATTGGTACTCCCCCAATAATATTACTTTCATTGAGTCATATTTCCATTGGTACTCCCCCAATAATATTAATTCGTTTGAGTCATATTTCCATTGGTACTCCCCCAATAATATTAATTCGTTTGAGTCATATTTCCATTGGTACTCCCCCAATAATATTAATTCGTTTGAGTCATATTTCTATTGGTACTCCCCCAATAATATTACTTTCATTGAGTCATATTTCCATTGGTTCTCCCCCAATAATATTACTTTCATTGAGTCATCTTTCCATTGGTTCTCCCCCAATAATGTTACTTTCATTGAGTCATCTTTCCATTGGTTCTCCCCCAATAACGTTACTTTCATTGAGTCATCTTTCCATTGGTTCTCTCCCAATAATGTTACTTTCATTGAGTCATCTTTCCATTGGTTCTCCCCCAATAACGTTACTTACATTGAGTCATCTTTCCATTGGTACTCCCCCAATAATGTTACTTATATTTCGTTCATAACAGAAAAGCCACGCATTTTCCAACGTAATGCATAAATTACAAACATATCATTTTAAACCATTACCTCTTTCACATACCTCATTCATATCAGCAAGTATGATTTAGAGACACTTATCCCTTACCTTGGTGAGCGTTGGGAATCGGTTCCGAGTAACTTTAAAAGTCTCCTCCTCGATTTCCTTCAACCTTAGGATCTTTCCTCATTTCCACCAATAACAACAATGTCAGTCATTTATTCAAAATAACACATAAATAACTCGCATTTCATCATCAAACATACAAGGGATTCACATATATTCAAGATTTCCAAAATTACTTCAATACAAGTTTCCAAACATCTAAACATACATGTTCATCTCATATAACAACATCAAAGCACAAACTTATCATCCACATCTAACATTTCATCTCTTTCTCTTTATACTCATATTCTCATTTTGGGGGTTTTTGGGGTTTTCATGAATAACCCACAAAACCTTTCCATTCATCAAATATCAACTCTAAACCAAGAGTTTACACGAGAAAATAACATAAAACGAACCATAACTCTAAAGGGTGAGTTTCCATGGTTTCTCATGTTTTTGAAAATAGATCCAACTTACCCAAAACAAGTTAGAGAGGAAGAAGAAGAGTTAGAAGCAAGAGCTTTACCTCTTCTCAAGCTCTAAGATGAGTCCTAAGGCTCCTTGCTCTTGAAAAGGTCTCTTCTCTATCTTCTCTTCAAAGTTCTAACCCTAAAATGTGTTTGGGGTTTCTATTTTAAAGAGCAGTTGTCGGGTTCTCGCTCAAGCGAGCCCATTCTCGCTCAGGCGAGAAAATCCCGCCTATTTTAAAAACTAAGATCTGACCCTCTCGCTCAAGCGAGAATCTCACAGTCCCAACAGGCTTCCTCTCGCTCAGGCGAGAATCTCACAGTGTCCACAGTCCTAGTTTGCCATTTCTCGCCCAGGCGAGGCAACTCTCGCTCAGGCGAGAATCTTCCAGTATAGCCCATGATTTTACCCTCCCAGGTGATCCTTTCTCGCTCAGGCTAGAATCTCTCGCTCAAGCGAGACTTCCAGGACTATACTATAAATTTTTTAAAGACTAAAATTCGGGGTATTACACATGTCATCCGTTAGCCAATCTTGTAGACACATCAATGCCTCTACAATATCTGGACGCAATTTACTAGGATGAGGAGTAAGAATTCGGCCTCCAGTACTAAATGAAGATTTTGAAGCAACAATTGAGATAGGAATTGCCAATAAGTTTCTTGCAATTCTTTGCAAGGTTGGATATTTTAACCCATATATCTTTCACCAAGCTAAGATGTCAAACTCTCCCCCTTGATTGGGCAACACTCTATCATCTAAATATATGTCTAGTTTTGATCTACGATGTGCTATACTAAAATTTTGTTCAGAAAAAAAACTTTGATACTTTGACCTCCAATCAACATTCACTCCATCCGCCCTAACACCTATTAAATTTAGAGTTTGACTTTGACTTGAACATGAAAAAGCACTCTCCTTACCCTTCATTTTAATCTCATATCTGTTAGGGTACCGGTCAATCAGAGTATAACACCTAGAGGGGGGTGAATAGGTGTAAGCGGTTACTATGTCCGCTTTTCCAGTTTATGCGCGGAGAATCAAGAAACACAAAAATATTCAGTAATAATCGATTAAGTGAAAATATAATCGATTGTCTGGGACTATTTTAATCGATTAAGAAATTGTTATAATCGATTATCTGGACCAGAAAAACCAAAAACAGAAACTTGTAAAGATATGGTTTCTAGGTAAAGAAGTTATCCAAGAATCATGCAAAATCACTCTATGATATCACAACAACACACAACAATTATACAGATATCAAAGACTCAATCTGTAAGGACCCAAATTCTACCCTTGAAGTTTTTTCCTTATTTATTCATTCTTCATACATTTTCCAACAACTTTTAAAGAACAATACCAACAACTCAAATTAAGTCTCATTTCCCCACTCATGTCCATTTCATAATCTCAAAATAACATACATGTTCGCATAGCAGAAAATCATAATTTATTCATGCATCCCGGTAACTACTGCATACAATTAGCTATGAGATTCCAAAATACCCATAGCTACGAATATCCAGAGTTACAAATATTCATGTTCAAAATTCAATTAGTCATATTACAAAAGAATGAATATAAGGACTTCCAAAAATTAAAGGCCTCTAAGCTCCTAACCAAAAACGTCCTTACATCTTCCACCTACCTGCAATGGAATTAACATTGACCATAGACAGAAACAGAAAGGAGTAAGTCGTTAACGTAAAATAATGTCAATATACGTTAATCCACATTTTAATAAAGTTAAGTAAAAACTTAGAATCAAATATACTTAAAACCATTTCCTTTGTTTATACTTTTGAAATCATGCTGCATAACTTGAGCCAAAGTTTGCTACATTGCTTGAGCCAAAGCTTGCTACATTGCTTGAGCCAAAGCTTGCTACATTGCTTGAGCCAAAGCTTGCTACATTGCTAGAGCCAAAGCTTGCTACATTGCTTGAGCCAAAGCTTGCTACATTGCTTGAGCCAAAGCTTGCTACATTGCTTGAGCCAAAGCTTGCTACATTGCTTGAGCCAAAGCTTGCTACATTGCTTGACCCAAAGCTTGCTACATTACTTGAGCCAAAGTCGCTAACCAATCATGGTCGGCTAAAAACGAGTTTTATTTCCATTAGCACTCCACCAATACATAAACAGTGAATCCACACCATCATCATTACAAACATACCCATATATGCTTATAATAATCGAGTGATTTCACAATTCATTTCATTATCCATAACCAGAAAATCCACGCATTTTCCATCATAGTGCATAAGTTAAAGACTTATCCTTACCTCGGTGAGTGTTGGGTTTGGTTCTTGGCAACTTCGTAAGTTCCACCGACACCGCTTCCAACTTTATGATCTTTCCTCATTCCCACCATATAACACAATGTTAGTCATTTATTCCAAATATCACATAAACAACTTATATTGCATTATTTAACCATACAAGATGTTCATCATATTTTCAATGTTGCTAAACTACTTTCATCATAAGTTTACAACCATCCAAAACATACATATTCATCTCATATTTCAGCATTAGAAAGTAAACTCATCTTCTACCTCTAGCATTTTACCCATTTTCCACTTTAACCACATTTTCTCTTTAGGGTTTTGGGGTTTATATGAATCAACCCACAAAACCTTTCCATTTTTGAAATACTAACTCTAAACCAAGAGTTTACAAGATGAAAATAACATAAAACGAACCATAACTCAAAAGGATGAGTTTCCATGGTTTCTCTCATTTTGAGAAGAGATCCAACATACCCAAAACAAGTTTCAAAGGGAAGAAGAGAGTTAGAATCAAGAGTTTTACCTCTTCTCAAGCTTCTAAATGACTCACAAGCCTTCTTGCTCTTGAAAATGCTCTATTCTCTCACTTTTCTCTAGGTTAACCCTCATAAATGTGTTTGGGGTTCCCTATATAATGTAACAGCGTCGGGTTCTCGCTTAAGCGAGCTCATTCTCGCTCAAGTGAGAAAATCCCGCCCATTTTAAAAACTCATATCTGACCCTCTCGCCCAGGCGAGGGAACTCTCGCTCAAGCGAGGATCTTACAGCCTCGACAACTCCAAAATATCAAATTTTCTCGCCCAAGCGTGCTAATCTCTTGCTCAGGCGAGACCACTCTCGCTCAAGCGAGCAACCCTCGCTCGGGCGAGAATCCTACAGTTTAGCCTATGATTCCACCCTCCCATATGTGCCTTCCTCGCCCAGGCGAGCCGACTCTCGCTCAGGCGAGACCACTCTCGCTCAAGAGAGCCAACACTCGCTCAGGCGAGAATCCTTCAGTATAGCCCAGGATTTCACCCTCCCAGCTGAGCCTTTCTCGCCCAGGCGAGAATCCCTCGCTCAAGCGAGATTCCCAGGACTGATACTATAATTTTAAAGATGTAAATTTAGGGTGTTACACAATCTTTACTAACAAAGATTCAATCTTTCTTGACAAAGAATTGCAAGAAACTTAATAAACTTGAAAATAGTAAAATGATTAGGGAAAGAGAAAGAAGATCAAGAATTTTATCCTGGTTCGTTCGTCTGTCCATTGGAAAACTACATCCATGCCTCCCTTTCTGATCTGGGAGATTTGCTTCACTATATTTGAAAATGTTCTTTACAAATACACTTCCAAATTGAGCCTTTCCTACTTGCTATGCGAACCCTATTTCGCCAAGCCTTGACTTCCCTCCGTTCGCAAACGGTTGCCAATCTTGCTACTTGATACGCTAAACAAGATACTCAGTGAAGACTATATCCAACCAACCGCAGCTAGCCGATATTACAACTTTCTCTAAACGTTAGAGACTTACAACCAATGTTTACAAGAAAACAAGATTTTTGAAAGAAACTCTTAAAGAAGAGTTCTTTGGCTTACACAAGCCACTATCAACCCACAAGATGATCTACTCACACACACTCAAAAGGGTATGATAAATCAGAGGATTGAAACAAGGATTGGTGCACTCAAACTTGCACAATTTTGAAAAACCTTTGTTTTTGCTAAACAAGAAACCAAGAATGCTTTCTACAAAGCAATGGTTTTTCTCTCAAGATTTGACAATGAAGAACAAGTGAATATCACACAATGGAACTTTGGATTTCGAAAAGTAAAGCTAAAAAACGAGTTATGAAAATTTTGAAAGTTTGTAAGTTGTTCCAATTGTGAGAGAAAAAAGGTCATTTCTAGTTTTCTGGTTTCAACAGATTTAATCGATTAAATGACCTCTTAATCGATTAATGGTTTGAAAGTTAGTTCATTTTTATTGAATATAATCGATTAATGAAAGACATAATCAATTATAACTGCCAAGAATAAAAAACCCAGAGCTACTGGAACTCTATTTAATCGATTAAAAATTCCTCTTAATCGATTAACGGGACTGTGGAGCCAGAAACTATAAGTTTTATTGTTTAAGAGGTAACCCTAAAAAAAGATACTTAGTATGATGCATGATTTTCGTAGAAAATATAATTTTGATGCAACCTACTAAAATAAAGAATGATGACTCTGAAAAATGGATTTTTAGGCAAACTTACGAGCGCATGAGACGATCATCATTTGGGTTACCTAACCTAGACTCAACACTAAGCAATCATCTTAGGACTTCTAGAAAAATTAAAAACCTTTCTAAAATAAGAGTCGTGGTCATGTTGGATTTTGATGCGTCCAGTCTTCAAGCTTTTCAAGTCGTCTTTAAGTCGGCTTTGTCTTCATCGAAACACAGGCAAAAAACAAATGTTGCAATTTGACTAGTCCTTGCAATTTCAATATCTTTTACCAAATCTTCACAAATACTTTTCACCTTGCTCATTTCAGAACCATGTTATTGTCCATAAATTATGGGATAAAAAAATTCTAAAAACATAGTTTGTATCTAGTATCTAAAACATCACCAACAACCATCAAAGCACCAATATCGCCCCAATACTTTTCAAATTTGGCATACATTGCTTCAGCCATTTGGTGAATAAAAAGGTCAATAGATTTAAGCCATTCACAGTTGGATGCAAAGTACTAGAAAACACTAACGTCACATTATAAAATAACTTCAACTTTTGACAAATTTCATTGGCCATCTCCCAAGCATCTTCACTCGGCAATGTTTTATACAGATTTTACCTCAGTGACAATCTTTGAAAGAGATATCTATATATTAATGAAACATGAAACATCAAGAATGTAGAGTTCCACCTAGTTTTCCAATCGAGTTCTAACTTTTTATCATATCGAATGTTTAATTGTTCACGTCTCCTCAAATTTTTTCTCTCTTTTTGGCGTTGCAGTCCAAAAGCTAACACTATCTCTAACCCTCTCTATGGCACTAGAAATAATGGACAACCCATCCTTCACAACTAAATTCAATATATGAGCACAACAAAGCATGTGAAACATTTGCCCACCCAAAATAAATGATCTATGCACTCAATCATTCAGTCATTTGTAGTGCAATTATCAACATTCAAAGTAGACAATTTCCTATCTTGGTTTCAATCCAATAGGCATTCATACAAGCAATCACTAAGAACTTCATTAGTATGAGGAGCAGACACATATATGAACCTGACATTTAACGAAATTAAAACAACAACGTTACCAAAACAATAAAAAAAATATTGTGAAAATGTTCTTAAAGATTAGCATTAATACCTCAGAAGTTGACTTTGGAGTACCCATGAATCATCAATAAAGTGTGATGTGACAGCCATATAGTCTTTATTTTGATTACTAGCGGTCCACATGTGAGTTGTAATTGCAAACCGACTTTGGTTCTTTGAAATGAAAGCATGGTTTTCAGTTTCTATTCTTTATACATCATTATGATATCACCCTTCATTTTATTGCGAGAAATCCCTTTGAATAAAGGTTTCAACCTATTAAAACAAAGAATGATGATTGTCAAAAACAGTTTTTTAGGCAAACTTACGAGCGCGTGAGACGATCATCATTTAGGTTACCTAACCTAGACTCAACACTAAGCAATCATCTTAGGACTTCTATAAAAATTAAAAACCTTTCTAAAATAAGAGTGGTGGTCATGTTGGATGTTGATACGTCCAGTCTTCAAGCTTTTCAAGTCGTATTTAAGTCGGCTTTGTCTTCATCGAAACACAGGCAAAAAACAGATGTTGCAATTTGACTAGTACTTGCAATTTCAATATCTTTTACCAAATCTTCACAAATACTTTTCACCTTGCTCATTTCAGAACCATGTTATTGTCCATAAATTATGCGATAAAAAAAAATTCTAAAAACATAGTTTGTATCTAATATCTAAAACAGCACCAACAACCATCGCCCCAATACTTTTCAAATTTGGCATACATTGCTTCAGCCATTTGGTGAATAACAAGGTCAATAGATTTAAGTCATTCACAGTTGGATACAATGTGTAACACCCTAAATTTTAAGCCTTCAAAATTATAGTATCAGTCCTGAGACTCTCGCTTGAGCGAGAGAGAAACTCACCTAGGAGGGTGAAATACTGGGCTATACTGGAGGATTCTCGCTTGAGCGAGAGATTCTCGCCTGGGCGAGAGAGGCTCACCTGGGAGGGTGAAATCCTGGAGTATACTGGAAGATTCTCGCCTGAGCGAGAGTTGTCTCGCCTGGGCGAGAAATATCATTTGGGGGCTGTTGGCACTGTGAGATTCTCGCCTGAGCGAGAATCCCTCGCTTGAGCTAGAGGGTCAGATTTGAGTTTTTAAAATGGGCGGGATTTTCTCGCTTGAGCGAGAATAAGCTCGCTTAAGCGAGAACCCGATGAGACAACATTTAATGAGAAACCCCTAAACACAATCTAGGGTTTTAGAAAAGAATAAGAGTGAGAGAAGAGAGCTTTTCAAGGACAAAAAGCTTGGATACTCATCTAAGAGCTTGAGAAGAGGTAAAACTCTAGATTCTAACTCTCTTCTTCTCTTTAAAACCTATTTTTGGTATGTTGGATCTCTTCTCAAAAATGAAGGAAACCATGGAAACTCATCCTTTTGAGTGATGGTTCATTTTATGTCATTCTTACCTTGTAAACTCTTGGTTTAGAGATAGTATCTCAAGAATGGAAAGGGTTTTGGGTTGATTCATGAAAACCCCAAAACCCTAAAAGTGAAAATGTGGTAAAAGGAGAGAATGAGTAAAATGCTAGAGGTAGAAGATGAGTTTACCTCCAAATATGGAATATGAGATGATTATGCATGTTTTAGATGGTTGAATACTTATGATGAATATTTTATATGATTAAATGATGCAATATAAGTTGTTTATGTGATATTTGGAATAAATGACTAACATTGTGTTATGTGGTGGGATGAGGAAAGATCCTAAAGTTGGAGGCGGTGTTGGTGGAACTTGAGAAGTTGCCAAGAACCAAATCCCACACTCACCGAGGTAAGGATAAGTCTTTAATTGTGCATTTGGAATAAAAAATGTGTATTTTCTGATTAAGCAATGATTGAGTTGTAAAGTACGCATTTAGTATAAACATATATGAGTGTGTTTATACTAAAGTAGGCGTAAATTTACGGAAAGGAAAGTATGTGGTACTTTTTGGTTATGCGATGATTGAGTCGTGAATCACGTGATTAGTATAAACATATATGGGTGTTTTTATACTAATGTGGGCGGGGATTCACCGAAAATGTTTTATGGTGAAATTAATGAAAAGGAAATATATTTTTAGCCGACCATGAATGGTTAGCGACTCTGGCTTGAGTATATAAGCAAAACTCTGACTTGAGTATATAAGCAAAACTCTGGCTTGAGTATATAAGCAAAACTCTGGCTTGAGTATATAAGCAAAACTCTGGCTTGAGTATATAAGAAAAACTCTGGCTTGAGTATATAAGCAAAACTCTGGCTTGAGTATATAAGCAAAACTCTGGCTTGAGTATATAAGCAAAACTCTGGCTTGAGTATATAAGCAAAACTCTGGCTTGAGTATATAAGCAAAACTTTGGCTTGAGTATATAAGCATGTTTAT
This sequence comes from Lupinus albus, assembly GCA_009771035.1. NCBI lineage: Eukaryota > Viridiplantae > Streptophyta > Magnoliopsida > Fabales > Fabaceae > Lupinus > Lupinus albus. The sequence goes on from CM020011.1 coordinate 8,198,900, forward strand.
TTGAATTAACGACTTACTCCTTTGTATGTTTGTGTATTTGTCATTGATAATCCCATTGCAGATAAACAGGTGACATGAGGGGGACTCATTTTTGGGGAAACCTTAGGGAGCTTTACATTTTGGATTTATTCACTTGCACTATTTTGTACATGAGTGCATAATTGATATTTTGAAATATGTTGTAACTAACGATGTAGACTTGCAAACTTGAGGGTGTAACTCTGGATATGTGTAGCTATGGGTATTTTGGAAACCCATAGCTAATTATATGCGGTGGTTACAAAGTTTAATTAATGCGAATTATGTTTTTCTGTCGAATGATTTTGTATGTTAAATATTGAGATAGATTGCAAAGAGGGAAATAAGAGTTGAAGTAACGATATTAAATGGATAACGTGAGTTAGGAGACATTGCATGTAATTGAACTAAATCGAGAAAAAAATTTCAAGGGTAGAATTTCGGTTCTTACACAATGTACTTAAAAACACTAACGTCACATTATAAAATAACTTCAACTTTTGACAAATTTCATTGGCCATCTCCCAATCATCTTCACTCGGCAATGTTTTATACAGATTTTACCTCAGTGACAATCATTGAAAGACATATCTATATATTAATGCAACATGGAACATCAAGAATGTAGAGTTCTACCTAGTTTTGCAATCGAGTTCTAACTTTTTATCACATCGAATGTTTAATTGTTCACGTCTCCTCAAATTTTTCCTCTCTTTTTGGCGTTGCAGTCCAAAAGCTAACACTATCTCTAACCCTCTCTATGGCACTAGAGATAATGGATAACACATCCTTCGCAACTAAATTCAATATATGAGCACAACAAAGCATGTGAAACATTTGCCCACCCAAAATAAATGATCTATGCACTCAATCATTCGGTCATTTGTAGTGCAATTATCAACAGTCAAAGTAGACAATTTCCTATCTAGGTTCCAATCCAATAGGCATTCATACAAGCAATCACTAAGAACTTCATTAGTTTGGGAGCAGACACATATATGAACCTAACATTTAACGAAATTAAAACAACAACGTTACCAAAAATATAAAAAATATATTCTGAAAATTTTCTTAAAGATTAGCATTAATACCTCAGAAGTTGACTTTGTAGTACCCACAAATCATCAATAAAGTGTGATGTGACAGCCATATAGCCTTTATTTTGATTACTAGCGGTCCAAATGTGAGTTGTAATTGCAAACCGACTTTGGTTCTTTGAAATGAAAGCATGGTTTTCAGTTTCTATTCTTTATACATCTTTATGATATCACCCTTCATTTTATTGCGAGAAATCCCTTTAAATAAAGGTTGCGACCTACTAAAATAAAGAATGATGACTCTCAAAAACGGATTTTTAGGCAAACTTACGAGCGTGTGAGACGATCATCATTTGGGTTACCTAACCTAGACTCAACACTAAGCAATCATCTTAGGACTTCTAGAAAAATTAAAAACCTTTCTAAAATATGAGTTGTGGTCATGTTGGATGTTGATGCGTCCAGTCTTCAAGCTTTTCAAGTCGTCTTTAAGTCGGCTTTGTCTTCATCGAAACACATGCAAGAAACAGATGTTGCAATTTGACTAGTACTTGCAATTTCAATCTCCCCCTTTTTGATGATGACAAACCTTGAAACAATTGAGCTTTAGAAATAGCTTGATGATGGATTGATGTTATGATTGCAGCGATCAAAATTACTCAAAAGCTTTGCACAGCTCCCCCTCAACTTAATCTCCCCCTCATTCTGTGCATGAGGAGAGTTGGGTTTATGAGTATCCAAGAACTCTCCCTTTCTTTGTGAGTTGCAGAAGTATTTCAAGTAATCCTACAAACACATCAAAATAACAACAACCAACCTTTCTCCCCCTTTTGGCATGATCAAAAAGGTCATTAACCGGACCGATTTGCCAAAGGTAGGAAAGATAGCAGTTTATAGCTGTATATACAGATAAGACAAGTAAAACAAGTGCACATGGTCTATGTGTGAACAAAGGATTAAGGACAACATTAAGCACTTTTCCACAATAACAGAAACATAATGGAGAAGTTCCTGCAATATTTGTGCTACATAACAGTAATAGCACATTTTTATGCAACACAAATAGATATATTCTAAGAAAACCAGTAAAGGTGTCACATAAAGCAAATTCATAGCAAATATAGAAAGACAACAACAGTTTAAAGTCACACAGTCAAATAGTCAGAATGTAAATGCAACAAGATAATTGTTCAGTCAGCAATAGATATAACGCAGTGGAAGGAAAAACAACAGACACAACAGACTTAAGGCTAACACGACTCCTACCTAGACTAGTCAACTATCCTAGAACAGGTTCTAACTAGGTTTGTTAGTAGGTGGAGGGTTTAAGCCAGTAGACATATTCCGCAGTATGAAAGCAATCCTGTCAATCTCTCCCCTGGTCTGTTCATTCTCCCTTTGGATATCAGCAACAAGCCTGTCGTACATGTTCATCAATCCTGAGTCAACACTGTCATTCAGAGCTTGAAGTCCAACATCTACTCTCTGATTCATGCGTTGTTCCAGTGCATCCAGATGTGCTAAGCCAAATGGAGGAGCTTGAGATGCTTCAGGGACATCAGGTGGAGCTGTAGGTTGCTTCTGCTGTTCCACTGGGATTTCTTCATCTGAAAGATCCAAATCAACAGTAGTCCTATGGTCTTCCTGATATATTCAGGTGCCAGTGATCTTGTAAATTCCCATCTTGTGAATCAAATACTCACCCAGTTGATGGTCATGTGTGTTGGTTAGTTAGATTTCAACATCCGAGGTATCGATCTCCATATGATCAATAACCCTTGAGATGAAGGTCCCGTATGCAAGTAATCTGGATGATGAGGTTGCTATCCCGGACATAACCTTCAGAATTTCCACAGGCCGGTTGACTAGTATCCCTTGCTTAATGGCAAATATCATCTTCAAATCATTCGTTGTCGGCTGTGCATGATTTGTGTTTCGCTGAACTAGCATGTATGCAATGACATAGTGTAAGAGATGATTTTCAATCGTAAGACAACCAACCTTAGTCAGACCTCCTGGTGTGATCGTAACAGTGTCTCTCAAACATGATTGGTAAGTTGTTAATGCCTCAAAATCATTCCATTGGTCGTTTTCACAATTGCCCAATGGCTCACCAGAAATGCTTAAACCACCAACAGCTAAGAATAACTCCTCATCCAGTACAATCAAGTTTCCCTTTACCATGGATATATATTGACCATTTCTATAGACGAAATTGCTGTAAAATTCACGGATTAGCGAATGGTAAAATTTACCGTGTAATCCGATGAAGGTGTTAGTACCTTGAACTTCCAGCTCATGAGGGAACTGGAATCCTTCCTCTACCAGCCATGGGACGTCAGCATAACGAACATAAGCCAATTTTCTGCCATGAAACCGAACCAACCTTGATGCTTGCAATTCAGGAGTGAAGGAGGGGTCCCTTTTCCTAGCGGGTTTGCTTGGAGTTGTAGATGACGGACCACCTGTTTCAAACGTGCGACGTGGACGATTTGCGATGGTTTTCATTCTCTTGGGTCGATGTTCAGCCATGGGTGAGGTAGAAGAGGTTTAGGTTAGGGTTTAGGTGTGAGAAGGGGGTTTATTATCTTAAACAGGCAATAATCAATGAGACTAAGCAAAAGGAAGACTTACTTTAGGTTGTTCAATGAAAAATGCAGGAAAAATGAGGAACAACACCACGGTTTTTCAAGAGAGGGAGGAACAGTGACGATTCAAAATGCCTAACTATCATATATGCTGTCGTTGATAATCGATTAAATGGAATATTTAATCGATTAACGATGTTTAAATTTTCAAAAATTTGAAGACTGAAGCCCAAGTAATCGATTAAGTAAATGTTTTAATCGATTATTTTCATAAACAAAGGCACTTCAAAAATGAGTTTGAGCCTAGGTAATCGATTAAATTAATCCTTAATCGATTATTTAGACATAATTTTAACATTTTCAGCATTTTGTGTGTGTGACACAATGTGGAAACTAGACACTCTATAAACTTGGCTGACTTCTAAGTTTAAGAAGAATACATATTCACTTAAACATACATGAAAGACAATATATCATAAGAACATTTTCATTCAAAGCAATATGATTCATATTAGCACATATGGAAATCAAGCAAGGTGCAAGTTTAAAAAAAAAAGGCAACCAAAACAAATTTGTTTAGATAACTTTCATCAAGTATTCATAACTCTCTTCTTAGAGTATATAATGTGTCCCTTGGCAGGGGTTTGGTGAAAATATCGGCTAATTGTGTGGAAGTTTCAACAAATTCAATTACACAATCACCTTTTTGCACATGATCCCGAAGAAAATGATGTCTAATTTCTATATGCTTTGTTCGTGAATTCAAGACGGGATTCTTTGATAGGTTTATGGCACTAGTATTATCACACTTGATAGGAATCCGATCATGCTTTAGACCGTAGTCTAGAAGTTGATGCTTCATCCAAAGTATTTGAGCGCAACACACCCCCGCAACAATATATTCTGCTTCGGCGGTGGATAAAGCAACGCATACTTGCTTTTTACTATGCCACAACACAAGTGAATTACCAATCAAGTGGCATGTTCCACTTGTACTCTTACGATCCAACTTGCATCCAGCAAAGTCGGCATCAGAGTACCCTATCAGAGACATTGCGGCATCCCAAGAATACCACAGCCCTGTATTTATTGTTCCTTTCAGATATTTCATGATGCGTTTAACAGCAGAGAAATGCGATTATTTAGGAGCAGCCTGGTATCTAGCACACATACACACACTAACATAATATCAGGGCGACTAGCAGTTAAGTACAATAAAGATCCTATAATGCCCCGATACTTAGTTACCTCAATAGCTTTGCCTTTCTCGTCTTTGTCAAGATAGCAGGAGGATGCCATAGGAGTTGAAGCTTCTTTTGCTTTGTCCATATCAAATCTCTTCAATAGCTCCTTACAATATTTGGCTTGGTGAACGAAAATCCCATTTGTCATTTGCTTAATTTGCAGCCCTAAGAAGAACATTAATTCTCCCATCATTGACATCTCGAACTCGCCTTTCATGAGATCTGAAAATTCCTTACACAGAGAGTCATTAGTAGCACCATATATTATGTCGTCAACATAAATTTGTACTAATATAATATTGTTTTCAGATTTGGATATGAAAAGTGTCGTATCAATCTTTTCTCTTACAAATCCATTCTCCAATAGGAATGAACTCAACCTATCATACCAAGCTCTCGGAGGTTTTCAAAACCAGGAGGTTGTTTTATATAAACTTCTTCTTGAATGTAACCATTGAAGAAGGCACTTTTCACGTCCATTTGAAACAGCTTAAAGTTCAATATAGATACAAAGGATTAGGGGTGGCAAAACGGGCCAGCCCGGCCCGGCCCGCCTTTGGCCCGCCAAAATATGGGGTAGGTTGGCCCAACCCTTATTGCTAAAAGGGCTCAAAATGCCAGTCCGACCCATATTTGGCCGGGTTGGCAGGCTAGCAGGTTGGCCCGTTTTTCTTTTTCTTTTCAAAAACACATTTAAATTATACTGATATTTCATGCGTTTTAGGAAAATTACACAAACTATCTTTCCATTTTCTACACTTACAAAAAACCCTTAATTTATAAATATACATTACATTGATCAACCATGTATGAGAGGTATAATTTTTTAAACAAAAAAGTGATAAATGTAATTAAGTTAAACAAAATATGATATATGATATGATATAAATTATATTGATAAATAATTTACTCATAAATGTGTTATATATGAATAATAAATTGGTTGCACACGGTATGTATAAAATGTTCGGTTGGAAAATAATATTAAATTGACTACATTATTGGAATCACATGTAACCTTAAAATGATAAATCAATATTAATGTTGGCCCGCTGGGCTAGCCCGGCCCGACGCGCCTTGGCCCGTCTAAAAAAAGGGCTTCCAAACCGGGTTGAATATGGGCCATTGGGCTAAAATCTCTAGCCCGGTCCGCCAAAAATGTCGATCAAAACGGGCTGTCTGTAAGGACCAAAATTTTACCCTTGAAAATTCTTCTCATTTTAATATAGATATTCCTATCGTCTCTATTTCTCTTCAATTAAACAACATTCAATACTTTAAAGTCAGTTATCGCAATAAACTAGAACCCTTTTTCCCATGCAGCAGAAAAACATAATTCATATATTTCCTTCTTGGTAAGTACCGCATATGACTAGCTACGGGATTCCAAAATACCCATAGCTATTAATATCCAGCTTTACAAAAATGTAGTACTAATTCAGTTAGGATTTACAATTATCCAATTAACAGTTTACATCAATCAAACAAAAAAAATAGGATTTCGAGTTCTAAGTTCCTCATGCCTCGAACCGAGTATCCTCAATTTCCTCGTTTACCTGCAATGGGATAACAGATATACACAACAACAACAAAGGAGTAAGTTATCAATTCAATAAATATCAGTAAACTATAATCCACATTTTAAGTTTTATAATGCAAGAAGCCATAAAATGATAAAATCTACATCTCATGTTTATCCCTCTCATGTTACTACATCCACCCCTTTGAATTTACTCGTTCATCTCTGCCATACCTTGTCACCTACATCATCAATACTATTTCAAATCATTATTTTCCAATTGCACTTTTTCCTTTTCATTACCACTTGGGCCAAGTCATATACAATACCACATAGGGCCAGTCATACACAATACCACATAGGGCAAGTCATACACAATACCACATAGGGCAAGTCATACACAATACCACATAGGGCAAGTCATACATTATATCATCTAGGACAGATCATCCTCCATAACACATCGGGTGAGTCATACACCGGTCATATACGTAATCAGAAGATTCACACATTTTCTATTATCATATACCATTAATAACTTCTCCTTACCTTGGTACGTGTCGGGGTTGGTTGAGGGTAACTTTGCACGTTCCTTTGCTACCTCCTCCAAACTTAGGATCTTTCATTATCCCCATCACATAACGATAATGTCAGTCATTTATTTCCAAATATCACATAAACAATATTGCATCACTCAACCATACAAGATATTCATCATAAGTTTACAACCATCTAAAACAATCATATCCTTTCATATTTTAACATTGTAACTCAACTCATCTTCTACCTCTCCAACCTCATTTTCTCTCTCTAGGGTTTTGGGTTTTCATGAGTCAACCCACAAACCCATTTCCATTCTTGGAACACTAACTTAAAACTAATAGTTTACAAGGTAAGAATGACATAAAATGAACCATCACCCAAAAGGATGAGTTTCTATGGTTCTCTTCATTTTTGAGAAGAGATCCTACATATCCCAAAGTGAGTTTAAGAGAGAAAAAGAGAGTTAGAATCTAGAGTTTTACCTCTTCTCAAGCTCTTAGATGAGTATCCAAGCCTTTTTCCCTTGAAAAGCTCTCTTCTCTCACTCTTCTTCTTTTCTAAACCCTAGATTGTGTTTAGGGGTTTCTTATTAAATGTTGTCTCGTCGGGTTCTCGCTTAAGAGAGGGATTCTCGCTCAAGCGAGAATCTCACAGTGGCAACAGCCCCAAAATGACATTTCTCGCCCAGGCGAGACATCTCTCGCTCAGGCGAGAATCCTCCAGTATAGCCCAGGATTTCACCCTCCCAGGTGAACCTCTCTCGCTCAAGCGAGGATCCGAGCACTGATACTATAATTTTGAAGACTTAAAATTTGGGGTGTTACACTGGCCCGACGGGCCAAGCCCATATTGCCATCCCTACAAAGGATAACAACATGTGAATGGCTTCCAACCTAGCAATAGGGGCGTAGGTTTCGTCATAATTAATACCTTCTTCTTGATTATAACCTTGTGCCACTAAACGGGCTTTGTTTCTAATAATTAAGCCAGATTCATCTAGTTTGTTATGGAAGACCCATCTAGTGCCTATAATCGAATGATCTTTTGGCGTCGGGACTAAATCCCAGACATTGTTACGTTCGAACTGGTTTACCTCTTCTTGCATAGCTAAACCCTAGTGTTCGTCTTCTAGGGCTTCATTAACATTCTTCGGCTCAATTTGAGAAACAAATGCAACAAAATGACAAATATTGTTTAGTGATCTTCGGGTTACCACTCCCGAAGATATGTCACCTATGACATTATCAATGGGATGATCATTCTTGGTTTTCCAAGCTCTTGGAAGATCAGAATTTTCTACATCCTTTTGATTTTCTTGAGTAGGACTCTCAGGTTCTGGTTCGCTTGAACATGGTTCCTCTTGTGTACCTGAAACATTTTCAGCAATATCCTTTCTCTTCTCTTTTGGAGAAGATTCATCAAATTGCACGTGTACAGATTCTTCAACATGCATTGTTAGTTTATTATAGACTCTAAAAGCTTTACTACTAGGTGAATAACCGAGAAAGATGCCTTCATCTACTTTTAAGTCGAACTTATCCAAGAGTTGCTTGCCACAATAATTGCAAGTTGCTTTCCACTTTCCATCTACCCGATGTCGCTCAAAATGATTCCAAGTTGATGGTATTTGTTTTGGTCGAGCTTCTTCAACATCAATTGGACTTGAAAAATGAGTTTCATCTTGATTTGGAGGAGCATCTACATTCATTGGAATTGAGTTTGATTCACCAACATTAGAGGTATTAGGAACTTGATTTTGTCCAATAGAGGCTTGCACAGTAGACATACTACAAAGTTAGAACAATGAAAGTTAGAATAGATACTGAAACAGACTCATGAATAAATGAACTACGCTTGTGCCTCAAATCATTGATTCAAACAAGCTCACATTTCTAAAATATAACAATCACACTCACTATAGTGTTCGCAAATAATTGAATCAACTTTAAGCTAAACTGTCATAAAATGTTTTGGAAGTGACAAAAACTAAGAATTAAGCCACAAAGCAGGTCAATATAGAAGAATATTGTTAAGGTTTTCACCCTTGTTAAAGGAAACCTTTTTTATTACTGGAAACAGAAAAATGAAGAAAAGTTAATTATGACAATGAAAAGACACACTACAACATGTTCATTTGAGATTAATTGAAAATACCACATTTCTCATTCATGTCTTGATTGAAAACAAATTAAAAAATCACTTTTTAATTTGTATATGCAGTGTAATGAAAACCGTGTCGTACCGGACGATTTGTATATTAATTTTTTTTTTAAATTTCATCCCTAAAAAGTGAAAATACATCGTCTCACATTCAAATTTTCAATTCTTCACCAATTATTCAACTTTAAGGATTGATACTTGTGTCAGTTATTTGTATTTTGCGTTTGTTAAGTGATAATTTTGGATTGATATATGTTTTGCACTTTAGACTTTGATTTTGTTAAATACTTAATGTTGTTTGTTTGTGTGAATTTGAAGTAGATTATGAATATGAATTATAAATCTGAATACCTACTTATTTGAATTTTGTTTATTATAGGTTTACATATATATAAGGAGGTATGTCCGGTTTAACCGGCATGCGATTTAATTACTGAACCACTGGTTGAACCACTGTACCACTATACCAGTACCCTGACCAGTTTGATAACCGGTACGGTTTTAATAACATTGTGTATATGTCAACCCAAACAACACTAATTTGTATATGTCAACACAAACACCACATACACATAAACCTATGTCAACACAAACAGTCTACAAAAAGTTGACAAAAGAGAAAGAGGAGTGACAGTTTCAAAAAATGTCTACAAAAACAACAAAACCACACTAATTTTTATATGTCAACACAAACAGCACATGCACATAAACCTTTGTTTATATATATATAAATGATGTATTCTTCATAAAATTTACCAAGAACAACGAGAAAATACGCCTGAATTTCTTACTACATGCTCTAACATTTTTTTTAAGAAGGGGAATAATAGTTATTATTACAAGGCTGCAGCAAGAAAAAATACCTTTCATAAAACAAAGGCAAAGTTGAGGAGGATGAGAATAAAGGTGTGAATGAGATGTTGTTGGGCAGGGGATTAAGGAAGGGAATGAGAAGGGAAAAGGGAAGGGAATGAGAAAGGGGAAGGGGAAGGGATTAGGGTTAAGGGGAAGGGAAATGATTAGGGATTTTAAGGGGAAGGGAAATAGGAATTAAAGAGTTTAGGGGGAAGGATAATTTTGTAATTACATATATAGCGGGTATCCGTGGGCACGGGTACCACAATACCTGTGCCCACCCATTGGTACTACGGGTATTTTTAAAAACCCGTTCGAAAAACCCACGGGTACCCGTTTGTGACCCGTGTCCATGCCCGCGTGGATTTTACCCGCGGGTATGGGTTTTTTTGTCATCCCTAATTCTCCACCTTAGCGAATATCTGACTCCACCTTGCTCAATGCATAATTCCTTTTAACAAATTGCTCCCCTTCAGTATAAATCTTTTGAGTATCCTTGACGATGTTACCAAGAGTCTAGCTCTCTAAACTTGTAATGCAACTTCCCATACCGCCATCAAATCGAACATGCTGCCTAGCCACCTATTTCTAGGAAGTCTTTCGATATACGGAACCTCTACACAAAAGTTCACCAACAACCGTCCTCCTCAATACTCAGTCAAGCTGAACCTTGGAGCTTCGTTGGAAAGTCTCAACTGCTACAACCATTGTCTAGCCCGACAGTCATAGATAAAAATAACTATGATACTCCATCATAAGGAGTATACCCATAACACACACCTTGCGTAATGCTAATCAATGCCCGTGCCACACCCCTGCATCCAAGCCCAATGCCCATGTCACCCTGCATCTCTACCAATGCATGTGTTACACCTTGCATCAAAGTCAATGCCCATGTTGCACCCTACATCAAAGTCAGCCAACGCCTCTGTGCTTTTATGGAATTCCTGGAAATTAATATTCTTCTCTATGACGTCCCAGACAGGCCATTAGAATATTCCATTTCTCATCTCAAATGAGATAATTCTCTCAAGAACTAGAGAGATATTGTCAGCACTTGTCTCAGGCCAAACTTAGCATTTGAGTCTTTATCTCCACCTTGATCCTAATCCAGTATATGAACTTCTGGGATTCTGGATCAACTTATATTGCCTCCACCATAGTTCTGTCATGTTTTATTTTTCTTCAACTTATCTCCTTTATCATTGTGTTGTACATTTGACGCACCTTGTCTAACAAACATGCCTTCACCCTCTTTTTCCATTATCTAGAACCTGGGTTAAGAGCCATCTACCAATTGGCTCTGATGCCAATTGTTGGTACAGCGGAAGCGATCGTTGCACAGCGTTGGTCAGAAGCAATCAAATAAATTGCATAGAATGAATATAAGGGAATAAACAAAGAATTTGATAACGGGATTCGGCCAATTGTGCCTACGTTCCCGAGAGCGCTGAGCAGCTACCAATATATTATTAGAAAATAAGGATTACAAACCCTATCACGCCTATGGGCCCAAATGCCCATGGAGTGTTTCTATTTGGTGCTTATATATGGTGCACATTACCACAAAGGACTTGAGTCCAATATATAACATTGGTTACTCTACTCTGTTCCAATACTAGGTGATGTGGGACTAATGTAATAATATATTTCAAGCATTCACAACAATAAGGAAATAAGGAGAGAAGTTGATGTGCCAAGCACACTTCCTGATACGACACATAGCGCCAAGGCCATATATTGATGCACCAAACCCACTTCCTAATGCACACCAGATAGCGCCAAGACCAAGACATACATGTCATACATCCCCCGTGACCATGCCAAAGCAACATGACCAAACCAGTCGTCGTGCCAAGCAAACCAATGATTGTGCCAAATCTGCACAATATCACCCATACCATGTCACGCAAGCCAAGCAAAGGACCATGCCAAGCCTACTAAGCCTCACTCGTGCCAATGATCATAAGCCTTGGTGAGAACCTCAACCAAGGCCTCGATCAGAACCTCAACCAAGGCATCAGTTAGAACCAAAGTCAATTATACAAACCAAGTTTACTTGCATTACAAGCAACCATTATTATTCCAAATCCTCATAATTATAGCACATGTAAAATGTGCAAAATGAGTTAGTTAGTTAAATGGATAGGAGTTTGAATTTTGTATTTTATATAAATATGATTAATCCCTTGGATAATTCATCGTCCAATTTCGACAATAATGTGATATAAATAAGCTTTTTAACCTGATAAATAGGATTAATCCCTTTCGGGTTTTCAACCTGAACGGTTTTTATTAATGTCTTAATTTATGCTTAGGTTTCCCTTTTGTGTTTTCATCCTGACGAGCATTTATTCACGCCCTAATGTTTGCTTGGACTACCATTTTGGGTTTTGAGCCTAACGAGTTTTTCCTTTATTATAAGTTTTTCTCTTTTTAGGCATATAACCTTTGGATCATGTCTGTATTCACATGTTTGGGTAAAATATTTCCATTTATGTCTTGCAAGACCAAATTCCCCCTTTGAATGCATTCTTGACGGTGTATGACCTTCATAGTTTAGGACTCATTTTGCACAAGCATCTTCCTGATTTGTGAGGATCTTTTTACGTACTAAATCCTCAATTCCAAATTCTCTAGGACAAATCTTCTTTTCAAAAGCTCTCTCCATCCTACCTTGGTATAATTGATCATGGAAAATGGTTTCTAAGCTTTTCTCTTCAATCATGTTCAATTTCTTATACTAGAGTTTAAACAATAATGACTCTTCTTGCTCCACTTATATCAAGACTTTTAACAAGGGAATCTCTACTTCTATGGGTCATACAACTTCCATCATGTACACCACTTTTTCTTATCGAAATTATATGGTGCCCAACATATCCATCCATTGGGGATAACTTATGACTTCTAGTCGCACTGTCGACTAAAACATCAATGAGATTGATGGAATGATCATCTTCCAGACTTGCTTTGTTCAAATCTCTGTAGTCTACACACATTCTCAACTTCCATATTGAATGAGACATCAAATAACTAGTATATTTGACTCAAGTAACATAAATACAATTCCCAAGAAAATTCAAAGAATCAAAATTGCAACATAATCAAATAACTAGTATGCAACTACATCACTCATTGGCTTAGACTGCCATTTTTTTAAAGGACCATTATCATCGTCAGGATGGATGACATTGTTCATGAACAACTTGTCTTCCTTCAAGGCATTGATAGTGAGGCAGAGATAAGGATCAATGACATAACTCTTCTCCTCTTCCCCTCATCTATGTCAGCACCCAGATTCACTCAATATTTGAATTGTTAGCCTTCATCGCTGTTCAAGATATGGTGTTGAAAATATAAGTTTGATTAGGATTGTTTTTCCTGGGTTGCACTTTAATTTCAATTTAAATTTGTCGCTCCCAAAGAGTTTGGTTTAAAATTTTATTTTGAATTATTGAAATATTTTCGTTATCAAATGGAGAACTTCCCATATAACAAGTTGACCATCCCACAACCGTTTTATAGGATTATAACCCCTTAGATCATGTAGTGGTTGATGATAATCAAAGAGAGAGCACATAGACTCCACAATATAATCGCATCTATTCTCTTGAGTATTCATGGTGTCATGATATATCGAATGAAACATCATTCGACCAAGGATCCTAAAAACATATGATAATGTTAGTCATTTCGCATATGTGTAAGCAATGGATGTATGATTCGATGCATACTCTTAAATAAGAGATCTGATGAATGTTGTAGGAACATGAATGTTCCATGCATTTTTTTTTATGAATGTTCCATATGATATGACACGAAGATATACAAGATACCATGGGTGACATACCTGTAATACCCAATAACAATCTAATTGATACATCAAAGTAATATCGAAGTGTGCACGGAGGCCCAACACGACAAGCCAATGTATTACTATACAATAGGTAAATAGGCCCGGTATGTTGGGTATACCACATAACAAATAACACTTAGAGGGGGTGAATAGGTGTGCGCGAAAGCAATTAACACTTTTTGCGGTAAATGAGAAATTCTAAAATATTCTCAGTTTAATCGATTAAAGATTCACTTAATCGATTAAATGGATCATTTATTAATCAATGAAAGATAGTTTTAATCGATTAACCAAATTCTTGCGTTCTTAGAAAATCTGCTTTCTTGCAAGAAATGTTACAGCGTTTTCAATCAAAAACAAATGCAACCTACTCAAAGAATTTATGTTAATGTATTTAACAGAATCAAGAACATGCACTAAATTCAATAAGTAAATCAATTAAACATACAATGCACAAAATGATTGAAAAGTGAAGAGATAATGGATCAAGAAAACTTGAGACGATGATTTTATCTTGGTTCGTTTGCGGGTCCACTTGAAAACTACTTCCAGGCCTCCCCTTCTGATCTTGGGAGATTTTCTACACTATTTGAAATATGTTTTACAAAACAATCGTTCAAATAAACTCTACAAATGCTCCCTTCTTGGTCCTAAAGTCCCTCTCTTCGGTTTGACTTTCAACCTACCTCTTTCGGATAATCCTCACCTACTCACAGTATATCCCCAACCGAATATTCACTCCCTACCAAGACCCTTGTAAAGGTGAAGACCTCAACCTAAACTCAGCTAGGATTTTCTCAAAAGATTACAACCTAACCGCAGCCAGAATTTTCTCACAAAAATCGTCAAATTGCTCAAGTTACAAAAGTACATAAAGTGTGGGGATATGAAACTGTAAAAGCACTAAAAACCAGCCAATAAATCTCACAAAGACTCAAAGAACTATGTGTGATTAATGCTTGGTTTTCTCCGAAAAGAATATGAAAGATTAAGCCAAAATGGATAATTCTCAACTATTCTTTCTCTCTCATCTAATGCAAGAAAACATAAAAGAACTTTCTCTCATAACAAGAACCTCTCTCTAATTGATATGAAAATTAAGCTCAAAGAAATCTACAAACTTGTGAATTTTCAAGATGACAAAGTTTTGAACATTTGGAAAAAATTCAGCTTTTATAGAAAATTGTTTTTACTGTTGTTAATCGATTAACGACCATAAGAAATCCAAGATTTCCGCTACTGCAACTCCATTTAATGGATTAAAACCAGACTTAATCCATTAATTGGTTCCCAAGTTCATTTTATCGATTAACACAAGTTTTAATCGATTAACTTTGTTAAAAAGTGTTTTATTGATGTATGATGAACCTTCTACATGATGTGTATATGCATGATACATGATTTTGAAGATATATCAGATATATTCAATTTTGATGCATTTAAAATCATGTTATCATATGTAAATGCATGAGCATGTGAATCATGTATGAATGTATGCAAGTCTCATTTTAGTTATATTCAATTTTAGACTTTGTGAGACTTCCATTCTAGGTTCACCTAGCCTATACTCTACTCAATCAAACATAGACTCTGTGAAGAAGATCTTGCTCCTGACGTTGGCACGGTTTTGATGAAGACACCAATATCACAAAAAGAAGAAAGGAAGAAGACCGACAAAAAGACTATCGAAGATAAAGCTTCAAGATTTAGAGTCTAAGTCTTTAGGTACTTCTATCCTTACAACTCATTTATTTACTTAGTTAATAATGCTCAAAATTGTTTTCAAGCAAATCAGGAAAAACTAAGTGTGAATAAAAATAATTTTAAAAAAACATGTAACGGGTTACCATACTTGACTAACAAGTTACATGAGTGAGAAAAGAGTTTCCAAACCTCTAACAACTATAAGTAATCCATTACAGGCTTTGGAGTAACATATTACCATTTTTAGAAAATAGGGTAATCGATTACTCAAAGTAGTGTAATCGATTACACTAAGGCAAATTCACAAAGCTATCAAACAGTGTTGTTGAGTAATCGATTACTCGAATCCAGTAATCGATTACACTGTGTGAATTTTCAAAAAGTTGTTAACAGGATTGTTGGGTAATCGATTACCCATTTGCAGTAATCGATTATTGAGAGCTGTTGCATCAGTTTTTCAGATTTCAAGTGAAAGGGTTTCACTTCAAACTGATTGCTTTTCATTCCAAACGAAACCTACTCATGCCTAAGGGTATTATGGTTGATTAGAAGCCTATATAAAGGCATTGAAACACTCTCACAACATACAACAACTCAGAATACAAACTTTTACTTGAAACTCTCAAAAGCTCTCACACTTTTTGATTTTACTTACACTTTTCAAGCAACCTACTCTTAAACTTTCAAAGTTATTTTGAAGTTGCTTCTAAGTGTTTTTCATATTGTTAAAGAGTATTATTACCTCAAATATACGAGTTGTTATTGGATTGCAAGTTATAGAAATTGTCATATACACTTGTAAGGCAATCCAAGCCAAATTGTACATTCTTCACTTTTGCAAAGTTTACTTTCTTTCACAAGGGTGTGAAGAGAAAGGGTGAGTGACTTGGTATAGTGTTTACCAAGGGTGTAACTTGGTATAGTGTTTACCAAGGGTGTTACTTGGAATAGAGTTTTCCAAGGGGATTAGATATAATTGAGTGTGTAAGGAACAAGGAGATCTCGGGGTGAGATATTTGTAATTAAAACTCATTATATTTAATAAAGGAATCTCTTGCGAGTCAAGAGTACTGGACGTAGCCTTCGGTGGACAAGAAGGTGAACCAGTATAAAACACCTGCGTACTTTCTTTCTCTTCTCTTTGCTATTTATTTATCCTTCCTAAGTCAATATTTTTCTGCATATTATTTCCGCTACACGTTAACTTTGATATTACAGAAAAATTTGCCACACTTATTGCAACAACTAATTCACCCCCCCCCCCCCCCCCCCCCCCTCTTAGTTGCAATCTCAGTCTTACAATTGGCACCAGAGCTATTTTTGAGAAAGTTACTCACAAAATCTGATCCTACTACAACATGGCCTCAAGATCATTCCTAGGAGAAGGATCCAACATAAACAGACCTCCAAGCTTTGTTGGAGAGTGTTATGACTTCTGGAAAATCAGAATGAGGATTTTCATAGAGTCGCAAGACTTGGATATTTGGAATGCGATCGAGGAAGGACCATACGTGCCATTTACCGTTGTCAACAACATCAGAGAGACAAAGCCAAAATCTTCATGGAATGATGAAGATAAGAAGAAGGTGCAATATGATTTGAAAGCAAAGAATATCCTCACATCGACACTTGGAATAGATGAGTTCTTTAGAGTGTCCAACTGCAAATCCGCTAAGGAAATTTGGGACACTTTGGAGACAATTCACGAAGGAACCGAAGAGGTAAAGAGATCGAGACTCAACACTTTATCCCAGGAATACGAAATGTTTCATATAAGACCTGGAGAGAAGATCTTGGATCTTCAAAAGAGATTCACTCATCTCACCAACCACCTTATTGCACTTGGCAAAGTACTGTCAAATAGTGACTTGAACTTAAAAGTTCTAAGGTCACTAACAAGAACATGGCAAGCAAAGGTAACGGCTATTTCCGAAAAGAAAATCCTTTCGAAAATGTCATTGGCTGCTTTGTTTGGTAAGTTGCAGGAACACGAACTCGAATTGAGTCAACTTGATCAACATGAAGAACTAGAGAAGAAGAAGAAGAACATTTATCTCAAGGCAAAAGCTGAGAAATATGATTCATCGGAGGATGAAGACGACAAGGAAGAGACTGACGACATGAGCCTCTTCGTCAAAAAGTTCAGCAAGTTCCTAAGAAGGAACAAAGGCGGAAGAACCGGGCAAATAAAGAAGTTCTCCAAAAGCAATGAGGCCTCCACTTCAAACCAGAATTTTACATGCTTTGAGTGTGGCAAACTTGGCCACATGAAGATGGACTGTCCAAACATCAAGAAGAGTTCTTTCAAAGGAAAAAATGAATTAAAGAATGGACAAATAGCCTACATCGCTTGGGAAGACAACGGCACAAGTTCAGCCTCTGAACCAGAAAGCGAAGAATAGGCGCATCTCTCTCTCATGGCGTCTCATCACTCAGACGATGAAGAGGTAAATGAATCTATCCATTTTTATTCTTTCGAATTACAAACTGCATTTAATGATCTACATGATGAATATATGAAATTGTCTAAAATGTTTCTAAAACAAAAATTTGAATTAGATTCTCTTAGAAACATACATTCATCATCCTCATGTTTAAATTGCATTACTCTTGGCAACAAAGTTTCTACATTGAGTGTTGAACTCAATAAAATGAACACAAGTAGCAAGAGCTTGAGTAAGATCATTAATGATCAAAGACACTCTACGGACCGAATAGGTATTGGCTATGGAAAAAGCCATGCTCTTAATAAACAAAGTAAGTCTATCATAACAGACTTTCGGAAAACATGTATTCATGCATCTACACATAACAAACATAAATCTAGGATACATATGCATCAACCTATTTGCTCTTATTGTAAAAATCATGGGCACACACAAAATACTTGTCATATTAGAAAATATGGTGTTCCCCTAGGATATTTCAAATGGGTTGAGAAAGGATCTAACCATGTAGGACCCAAAACAAGTTGGGTACCTAATATAACTTAACCTGTTTTGTAGGTTGATTTGAGTGCCGCCCGCAATTTATGGTACTTGGATAGCGGTTGCTCAAAACATATGACGGATGATAAAAGTAAGTTCTCTGTCCTTACTCCAAGGGACAAAGGCTATGTCACATGTGGTGACAACAACAAAGGAAGAATTCTTGGAGTCGGTAGAATCGGCAAGTCACCTTCAACAACCATATAAGGAGTGCTATATGTGGAAGGACTTAAGCATAATCTTCTAAGCATAAGTCAACTTTGTGACAAGGGCTTCCATGTATCATTCTACCCAGATAAGTGCATCATTGAAAGTAAGAAATCTCTAAACTCTAAACTTGTTGGTAAGAGAATTAATAAAATTTACATGATAGATATAGATTCATCTCTTCCTATAACATGTTTAGTTGTAAATGACATTCATGATGCATGGCTTTGGCATAGGAGAATTGCTCACATTCATATGGACCATTTGAATAAGCTAATCAAGAAAGATTTGGTTGTTGGTTTACCCAAGATGAAGTTTGTTAAAGACAAACTATGTGGTGCATGTCAAATGGGTAAACAAACAAAAACCTCTTTCATGCCAAAGCATATGGTTTCTTCGGATAGACCATTGCAGTTACTACACATGGACTTATTTGGTCCTTCAAGGACAAAGAGTCTTGATGGTAACTACTATGCTCTTTTTATAGTAGATGATTTTTCACGCTACACTTGGACTCTATTCTTAGTACATAAGAATGAGGCATTCAAATCATTTAGCACTTACGCTAAAAGAGTCCAAAATGAAAAGTCACTTAAAATCGCTGCTATAAGAAGTGATCATGGGGGAGAGTTTCAAAATGCTTCTTTTGAGGAATTTTGTGATGATCTTGGGATTAATCACAACTTTTCTGCTCCTAGAACACCACAACAAAATGGTGTTGTAGAGAGAAAGAATCGGTCATTGGAAGAACTCGCTAGAACAATGTTGAATGAAACTAACCTCCCAAAGTACTTTTGGGCTGATGCGGTAAGCACCGCTTGTTATGTTTCAAATAGAGTTCTAATAAGACCTATTCTAAAGAAAACCCCCTATGAACTCTTCAAAGGAAGAAAACCAAACATTTCACACTTGCATGTATTTGGTTGTAAATGTTTTATCTTGAATAATGGCAAGGAAAATTTAGGCAGGTTTGATGCAAAGGCAGATGAAGGAATCTTCCTAGGCTATTCTCTCACGAGTAAAGCTTATAGAGTCTTTAACAAAAGAACTCTAGCCATGGAAGAATCTGTCCATGTCTCCTTTGATGAAACCAATCCTCTAATCAAGGAAAGGTTGACCATTGATGAAGAAGATTTGCCTAACTCTACTTTTAATGAAAATGCTATTATTGAAACTACACCTAATATAGAGCATGTGGAAGTGGATGATAATCCTTCCATACAAGAAGAGCATATTCACTCTGATTTACCCAAAGAGTGGAGAACTCATTGAGATCATCCTATAGACAACATTATTAGCGATATTAACAAAGGTGTTACCACTCGCTTAATGCTAGAAAATGCTTGTCTAAACATGGCCTTTGTTTCTCAAATAGAACCATCTAAGATTGATGAACCAATCGAGGATGAACACTATATTTTTGCTATGCAAGAAGAACTCAACCAGTTTGAGAGAAACGAAGTTTGGGAACTTGTTCCTAGACCTAAGAATAGGCATGTAATAGGAACTCGCTGGGTATTTCGCAATAAATCAGATGAAAATGGTATAATCATTACAAACAAGGCTAGACTAGTAGCCCAAGGAAACAACCAAGAGGAAGGTATAGACTTTGATGAAACCTTCGCTCCGGTTGCTAGACTTGAAGCAATTAGACTACTACTTGCATATGCATGCTCCTTAAACTTTCAGCTTTACCAAATGGATGTAAAGAGTGCATTCCTTAACGGGTATATACAAGAGGAAGTATTTGTAGAACAACCTCCTGGTTTTGAGGACTACAAACATCCCTCTCACGTATACAAGTTAAATAAAGCCCTCTATGGCTTAAAGCAAGCTCCACGTGTTTGGTATGACCGTCTAACCAACTTTCTAACAGAAAAAGGTTTTACAAAGGCAAGGTCGATACTACACTATTTATTAAGAAGATAAATCATCATACTTTACTTGTTCAAATTTATGTTGATGATATTATTTTCGGTTCTACTAATGAAAGTTTGTGTAGTGAATTTGGCAAAATAATGCAAGGAGAATTTGAGATGTCTATGATGGGAAAGTTAAATTACTTTCTTGGACTCCAAATTAAGCAACTCAATAATGGTATCTTTGTAAGTCAGTCCAAATATTGCAAAGACTTGTTGAAAAGATTTGAGATGGATGACTGCAAGTCGATTGCTACTCCTATGGGATCAAGTACATACATCGATGTTGATGACGCTGGAAAATGTATTGAAATATCTAAGTATCGAGGTATGATCAGATCTCTTTTATATCTTACTGCCAGTAGACCTGATATTATGTTTTGTGTATGTCTTTGTCTGCGATATCAATCTAAACCCAAAGAGTCATATCTAGTTGTCGTTAAGATAATCATGAAGTATCTCAAAGGCACAACCGATGTTGGACTGTGGTATCCCAAGGGAAGCGTATGTGAATTGGTTGGCTTCTCGGCTTCAGACTTTGCAGGATGCAAGTCTGAGAGAAAAAGTACAAGTGGTACTTGCTTGGTCCTGTAAGAAACAAGCTTGTGTTGCCTTAAGCACCGCTGAAGCAGAGTATATTGTTGCCGGTAGTTGTTGTGCACAAGTGTTGTGGCTCAAACAACAATTACGGGATTATGACTTAAACTTAGGTTGCACACCCTTGAAATGTGACAATACTAGTGCTATTAATCTCACCAAAAATCCGATTATGCACTCAAGAACCAAACACATTAATATAAGGCATCATTTTCTTAGGGACCATGTCCAAAAGAAGGATGTGTTGGTAGAATTCATTGATACTCATAACCAACTAGCGGACATATTTACTAAACCATTAGCAAAAGAACCTTTTTATAAGATTAGACGAGAATTAGGCATTCTCGATGAAGCTTACTTGTCCTAACATGTTTAAATATTTATATGTATGCTTCATTGTTTATATTCAATGCCTACTTGATCTTAAATTGTGTGTTTTATGCTTTAATTTTCAAGTTTTTAGAGCCAAAAATCATTTTTAACATCAGTGGGAAAAAAAGTATGTTACAGTAAACGATTACTGTAATGGTGTAATCGATTACAGAGAGACACTGTTAGAAAAAATTTGAATTTTTGAAAGTGAGTAATCGATTACTCACTCAGTGTAATCGATTACTCTGTGCAGTTATATATATGAACTACTGCATTTTTTAGAAATTCTTCATTTTTTCTCTCTCTTGTAACTCGTGTTCACCCTCTCTAAACCCTCTCAATCTCTAAAAACCTCATTTTTACTCCGTTTTGATTGACTTTTATTGCAAATCACGTCACATTCTTGATTTAAAACACTTCTACATCTTCATTTCATGATTTGTGGTCTCAATCAAAACCTCCAAAAGTTCCAAAACAACAAGAATTATGTATGTTTTTTTTTTGATTTCGTGTATGAACATCTTTATTTTCGTTGTTATGCAATGTGTTTATGTTTCATACCTGGTGTTAATTATATTATGCTTTATATTACTTGAACTTTCATATACTATGAACTATTGTATGCTATGCTCTACAAATGTCTATTGTGCTAGACTCTTGGCTTTTCTTCTTTTTGATGAAGTCAAAAGGGGGAGAAAAGTTGAGAGGTGTGTATTTTCTGTCAATATTCTTTCAGGCACATAAACTCCAAAAGAAATGGGGAGCATACATGCATACATATAGGGGGATCATACTCAAGACAAATCAAGATATATCATCAAGTATGATGCTCTCATAAAATTACACTTTCAAGAAGACATTGGTTTGTCATCATCAAAAAGGGGGAGATTGTGAAGAAGATCTTGCTCCTGACCTTGGCACGGTTTTGATGAAGACATCAATATCACAAAAAGAAGAAAGGAAGAAGACCGACAAAAAGACCCGAAGATAAAGCTTCAAGATTTAGAGTCTAAGTCTTTAGGTACTTCTATCCTTACAACTTATTTATTTACTTAGTTAATAATGCTCAAAATTGTTTTCAAGCAAATCAGGAAAAACTAAGTGTGAATAAAAATAATTTTACAAAAACATGTAACGGGTTACCATACTTGACTAACAAGTTACATGAGTGAGAAAAGAGTTTCCAAACCTCTAACAGCTATGAGTAATCCATTACAGACTTTGGAGTAACAGATTACCATTTTTAGAAAACAGGGTAATCGATTACTCAAAGTAGTGTAATCGATTACACTAAGGCAAATTCACAAAGCTATCAAACAGTGTTGTTGAGTAATCGATTACTCAAATCCAGTAATCGATTACACTGTGTGAATTTTCAAAAAGTTGTTAACAGGATTGTTGGGTAATCGATTACCCATTTGCAGTAATCGATTATTGAGAGCTGTTGCATCAGTTTTTCAGATTTCAAGTGAAAGGGTTTCACTTCAAACTGATTGTTTTTCATTCCAAACGAAACCTACTCATGCCTAAGGGTATTATGGTTGATTGAAGCCTATATAAAGGCATTGAAACACTCTCACAACATACAACAACTCAGATTACAAACTTTTACTTGAAACTCTCAAAAGCTCTCACACTTTTTGATTTTACTTACACTTTTCAAGCAACCTACTCTTAAACTTTCAAAGTTATTTTGAAGTTGCTTCTAAGTGTTTTTCATATTGTTAAAGAGTATTATTACCTCAAGTATACGAGTTGTTATTGGATTGCAAGTTATAGAAATTGTCATATACACTTGTTAGGCAATCCAAGCCAAATTGTACATTCTTCACTTTTGCAAAGTTTACTTTCTTTCACAAGGGTGTGAAGAGAAAGGGTGAGTGACTTGGTATAGTGTTTACCAATGGTGTAACTTGGTATAGTGTTTACCAAGGGTGTTACTTGGAATAGAGTTTTCCAAGGGGATTAGATATAAGTGAGTGTGTAAGGTACAAGGAGATCTCGGGGTGAGATATTTGTAATTGTAACTCATTATATTTAATAAAGGAATCTCTTGCGAGTCAAGAGTACTAGACGTAGCCTTCGGTGGACAAGAAGGTGAACCATTATAAAACACCTGCGTACTTTCTTTCCCTTCTCTTTGTTATTTATTTATCATTCCTAAGTCAATATTTTTCTGCATATTATTTCCGCTGCACGTTAACTTTGATATTGCAGAAAAATTTGACATACTTATTGCAACAACTAATTCACCCCCCCCCCCCCCCCCCTTATAAAACACCTGCGTACTTTCTTTCCCTTCTCTTTGTTATTTATTTATCATTCCTAAGTCAATATTTTTCTGCATATTATTTCCGCTGCACGTTAACTTTGATATTGCAGAAAAATTTGACATACTTATTGCAACAACTAATTCACCCCCCCCCCCCCCTTAGTTGCAATCTTAGTCTTACAGACTCTAGAAATAGAAAACTCTTAGCATAAGTCTAATTGAATGATGTTGAGTCTTGACCTTATTGTTTGTTGAGTTGCACATGTCTTCAAGCTTGCTTTGTCTTATCTTTCTCCTCCCCTTGACTTATCTTGTCTTTTGTTTGTCTTCATCAAAACAATAGGGTGATGCACACTGCACTTCCATCTCCCCAATGTGATGATGTAGGCTTGCAATCTCACGGTAGATGGTCGAAAGAACAATTCATGATATGTGAAGTGTGTGTGGGAGTAAACAAACCTCAACAATAACTGAAATGCATAACACCCATAAACCTCCCCAAAATCTACATATGGAAGAAACACACAACTTCTACACGTAAGAGTTAAATATATACACATAGGCATGGTTAAAAAAAGTAACAAAAACAAAAATATAAATGGTAAAATTAAAATAATGAAACAAAATATACATATAATTGATCATAAAAGGCTAGATTCTCAGCAATCTCCATCGAAGCCGCCAAGCTGTCAGTACCCCTTTGGTGGGTGTGATGAGAATAAATGTAATGTAGTCATCATGATGTTTTTAGAGGGAAAACATGAAAAACTAATTTAAAAGAACATGGATTAATCTGCTCATAGAGAAAAATTAAGTTTGGGAGTCGATTACATATGAGGAAGGTGTTAGGCACCTCATACCCGTTATAAAAATTGGTACCTATATAAATCATGCGGATTTTATTTCAAAACATTAATTTTACCCTCAAATTATTAATTATAAAGAAAGACCAAAAATAGATTTTTTTTGCCTAACAAGGAAGTGTCTGCTCCTACGTATTTCTATCTGTGATAGAGAAATCAAGGTTATGTAGTCCTTCTAGAAAATAATTGATAGGTTGATATATTTTTATTTTTTTAAAGTTAACACAGTAAGATAATGCGGCAAAGGACAAGGACTATAGTGGGCTACCTCATCTTGCTTGGGACGACATAAAGTAGCGCGACAAGGCACTCAACCTATAGTGGTCTACTTTACATCGCTTTTTAGAATTATTTGGAAATTTAACAAAATAAGATAACACGACAATGCACAAGGCCTATAGTCGACTACCTTAAATTGCTTTTTAAAATTGCTTCAAAAATTGATGACACAAGGTAACATGACAAGGTACAAGGCCTATATTGAGCTACTTCATCATACAGTTTTTTAAAATCATTTGAAGAATTAACAAAACAAGGTAACATGACAAGGCACAAGTAGGGGTGTTTGATTCCAAACTGGTCAAAAAATAAAACTGAAAACCAATCCAAAATAGACCAAACTGCAAAAATTGAATGTGTTTGGATTGTATTTAATTTATTTTTTAAAGATCTATCGGTGTAGTCTAGTGTTTGGTTTCCCCTCTTCGATCAACACTGATCCAGACCAGACTGAAATTGTTCTTGTTGTCTTGGTCTTATTGTTGTTGCTTCTATTGTTGTTGTTGCTTTTTACTTTATTGTTCTTCTTTACTTTAATGTTACAGTCTTGCTGTTTTTTGCTATGCATTGCAGTTTTTTGTCTTTGTTTACTTTTAATGTTACTCGACATTTTTTTAATGTTGTTTTGAGGTTGTTGAACACTATTTTTTTTTTACTGTCTTATGCTTAATATTTAGTCATTTTAATAAGTTTTGAGTATATGGGCACTTTTCAATCTTTTATAATCAAAAATCGATCCAAATCGAGCCAAAATTTCATATAATATTTGGATCGAATTGAATCGGACATCTTAATATAAATAGACTGGACTGCATGTTAATTACGTCTTTGAATTGGATCAAAATGGACTGCGAACACCCCTAGGAACAAGGCCTATAGTGGGATACCACATTTGAATTTTAAAATTATTTGAAAACATAGCAACACAATGTGACGCGACAAGACACAAGGCCTATAGTGGGTTTCCTCGTATTGCTTTTTAAAATTATTTGAATGGAAGAGATCCACTTACTCCAAGAGTAAGTGGAAAAAACATACTTCACATCAGAGTCATTCATTCTTGGAAAATTCAACGGTTAGAATTAGTGATTATATCTAAACTATTAGATTTTCCAAGAATGAATGGCTAAGATGTGTAGTATTTTTTTCCACTTACTTTTGCATTAAGTGGATCTCCTCCTATTTGAAAGATTAACAACATAAGTTAACACGACAAGGCACAAGGCCTATAGTGGACTACCTCATATTTATTTTTAAAATTATTTGAAACATTAACAAGACAATATAACGTGACAAGGCACAAGACCTATAGTGGACTTCCTCATATTTCTTTTTAAAATTATTTGAAATGGTGGGCTTCCTCATATTTCTTTTTTAAATTATTTGAAAGATTAACAACATAAGGTAACATGATAAGGAACAAGGCCTATAGTGGGCTACCTTATTATTATTTTTTTAAATTATTTGAAAGATTGACAATATAAGGTAACGCGACAAGGCACAAGACCTATAGTGAGCTACCACATATTGCTTTTTAAAATTATTTGAAATATTAAAAACATAAGGTAATGCGACAAGGGACAAGGCGTATAGTGGGCTACCTCATATTTATTTTTAGAATTATTTAAAAGATTATTAACAATAGGTAATGCCGCTAGACACAAGGACTACAGTGGGTTACCTCATATTACTTTTTAAAATTATTTTAAAAAAATTAACAAGGTAAAATAATGCGACAATGCACAAGGCCTATAGTGGGCTACTAGGCTACTTCACCTTACTAGACAACATAAAATAATGCAACAAGTATTTTTTTGTTGATACAGTAAATATATAACATAAATAAATAAAAATGAATAAAAAGTATACCAAACATAACAAAAACAATAATAAAAAGAGATATATTTAAAGTAAAAACCAAAGAATAACCTATCCTTGATATTGTCAAATTGTGAATAGGGTAGCATTAGACCCATGTAAGAATAGAGTTGCACCTATCACCAAACAGAGAGGAAATAGGACATACACAACATCAAACATTTAATAAGGATAATGTCAAACCAGAATAAGGATAACACTATTAATATTTTTGATGGGAAATTCAACAAAATAACAACTCAATCTATAACAAATGAATATGTAACGGATAATAATTTCCCCTACTTGCAAGAATATGTGAGGAGCAATCAACAAATATGGCAGCAACTAAATATCACAAACACAAAGAGACACGCGATTTTAACGTGGAAAAACATTCTCAATGTGAGAAGTAAACAACCACGGGCACAAGCCAGTAATAGAATTCCACTATAATCAAATCAGGGTATAAGAGAGTCTCAAAATGTAGCACAAATCGTGCTCAACCAGTGTTCAAAGCAATAGAGCAATAAACTTGAAAATGAGAACAAGGATGAACCAGAAATCCCAAATTCGCTGCTACTGTAAAACGCCGATTTCTCCCACCTCAGACAACATTTCGCCAATCGTACAGTTCATATTGAAGATCCGGATGTCACGAATCCGCTGTCCAAATTTGAGCCCGATCAGACGGTGAACAAAGTCGTGGCGGCCGATTTAGAGCAGTAGCTTTGTGTATGACCGAAAAAAAATTATCTTCCCTTCTCTCTCACTTTTCTCTTTTGCCTCTCTTACTTTTCTCTTGCCTCTCCTACTAAAATCAGACCTCTCTCATTGAACTAAGTGATACCAATGGATTTGCTCATATTGACCTTTCTCCATATAGGAAGGGAACCCAAAACCCCAACAATTTTTTGTGAATAGAAATAAATAAAAAATAGAGAAAATGAAAGATAGGGTGAATGCAAACCCCAATTGGCTCTCGTACTTATATTGAAAGGTGAAATGTTTGTTTGTGCTTATTCTTCTCCATATCTATTTATATTCTTATATTTAAATCTAATGGAGTCGTTTATATTACATTATATTAATTATATACTAGGTTTATTTTATATGAATGTATTAGACATAAATTTATTTGCTTGTGATCTAAGTCTTGATTCCAATTGTACCAAAATTTCAGTTCCACCTCTAATCTTTATAAGAAACTTATTCAAAAAAAAGTTATTCATAAGTGTAACAATGCTTTTAACTTGCACTGATATAAAACTCAAATTTTTTGCATGTCAAAATTAATATATCGCATTTAAAAGTATAAGGACAAAGATTATTTATTAGATTGTATTTTTATATTTTTATTAAAAAGTTACATAAGAATAGTGTATTTCATCATTGCCTGACATGCCTAAAAACTTACTTTACCACTAAAAAATTGTCAATTTTTCAATAAATAGGTATATATAATATTATGTTTTTAGTTTTAATTTATAAATTGTAAAATTATAAATTGTAAGATTATAATTTATTTATGTTTGAATCTTAGTTAAAAACTAAATATAAATTAATATGTTTCATTATGTAATATGAAAATAATATTTTTATAAAAAATAAATTACAAAAAAATAGTATGAAATTATTTGTTTATGTTATGATTAATTTTATACTATTTTTAAATTATATATTTTTAATATTTATTATCATATATATTTTTACTATTAATTTTGAAATTCTAATATCTCATAATAGAGGATAAAAAACCTTATAAAAATAAATATCAATATTTAAGAAAACGTGACACATAAATAAATATAAATTACTAATTTTGAATTAAACAATCCACAAAATAAATAATTTAAAAATGATAAAAGAAACAATTCAATGAGATGCCAATTCAAAAAGATGAAAATGCTATTAAAACTTAAGAAGTAGTATGAGAAATGAAATTGGTTGAAAAAATAAGTAATAAAAAAACAACCCAAAATTAAAAAGAAAAATTACTTCTACTAATTTTTCATAAATAAAAGTTAAGTGTGAGTTATCACACTGTTACAACTTTAAACCTATTTTTTTAAAATAACCAAAAATTATAAACTTTCATTCATATCAAACCATGGCTAAATATCAGTTTTAGAATAGGGAGGAAAATATGGCAAACATAAGACAAGAGATAAAAGTTTGGGATCAAAGGAACACGTGACACATGATCAGGTACAAGGGAGATGTTACTTGTTATCATACTCTCCATTAATGAAAATATAAGTACATATAAAAAACATAAAAATAATAATACACTTTTATTCTTTAAAAATAATGATATAACACACTTACCATTGAATGTAAATGTTAAACCAAGAACTTGTCTTGCATTACTCGAAAGGATCCTTTCCCCACTCCACGAGCTCTAGTGTCACAATGATTGATATGCAAAGAGTGATTCTTT
This sequence comes from Lupinus albus, assembly GCA_009771035.1. Lineage (NCBI taxonomy): Eukaryota > Viridiplantae > Streptophyta > Magnoliopsida > Fabales > Fabaceae > Lupinus > Lupinus albus. The sequence continues at coordinate 8,228,220 of CM020011.1, forward strand.
GTATAGATTCGTAGTTCCAACATTCCAAAAAATATCACATGCAACTCTTAACCATATTTTGCTAATATAACATCCATGATAGAGATAGGTGAAGATTGGTTCAAATGAATGGATGATTTACAGATTAGTTCGAATGGATGATATAGTGAAAGATTGGTTAAAAATAAAAAATAAAAAATAAAAAATAAAAAATAATTGTATTCATTCTAGATAATTTAGTGGGTTGATATTTATGTATGTAATCCATGCTTTCTTATTTATATAAAAAAATATACTTCATTTAATAAAACTAATAATCATTTTAAATTGCCTTAAGTTTATTGCATTAATAAACAATTTCTTAAAGACAAGGGATTCATTGATTTCAATAGTCAGTTTTTTAAATTTACTTCACATCTTAACCATCAATTCTAGAGAAATCTAATGATTTAGATTTACCCACTAATTCAAACAATTCGATTTCCCTAGAATTGATGACTAAGATGTGAAATATGTTTACAAAATTTACCCTTGAAATAAGTGGATCATCATCCTTTCTTAAATATGTTCTTTATCACTTTATAATTATTCTTTCATTACTTACACAAATAAAAATAATATTAAATCAAGGTAAAGTATATATTAATGCTCCCTTAAAGTTCCATATGGGGCATATAAAAATAAAAAATTATATGAATGTGACCTAATAAATGATGTTGGTGCAGATAAATACGAGAAGAACGTCCGATCATGTTTGTTAAGTTTTTAAAATTATTAAAATTATTATAATAAATTATAAAGTGACGGCAGATATAAGTTGTTTTAAAAATGTTAACTCACAACAAGTTCAATTCAACAAATTCACTTTAGTATATTTTTTAATAGATAGTCATTCACCACTCCTCCAAACTTTTACAATTTAAATTCTATCTTTTACGAACACATAAAAATAGAATAAAATGGTGTCAAATAGAAACAAGAATATACATATCACTAAACATGAATAGGAACAATATTAAAGAGGATGTCAAACATCAAACATAAAAGGATGTAAAGGCTGTGCACTAGTTTCAAAAAGTGATATTAATAATCCTAAACCGGAATAGGAAAAGAACTAAAATATGTTACCAACGGAGTAATTAGTAAACAAAGTAAATAAAAATACAATAAATAAATAAAATAAGTGATGCCACCTTGTCCCCCTAGTGCATCTAGCATCCCATGAATGGGAATCACTTGTCTCAAAATGGTGTCATCATCCCTATCCTCATTCCTTCATTTTTCTTACTAATAATTCTTTAGTTACGAGTTGGATTTTGAAACGGAATGAATGGAAAAGAAAGATTTTAGAGCCATACTATGACTAAAGTTTTTCATTTTCCTTTATTTCTCTCTAAAACTCAACTCCGAATTTTTTTCATGTTTCGGGGCTGCTTCCTAATTGTTTTTTCTGTGTGTTCAGGTTTAGGGGCTACCTCCTGGTTGTCTCTGGCTGCATCCATTATTAGATTTAAGGGATGTTGATTGTGTGTAATTAGGGTTTATTTAAGTGGAGCTTTTTATAGTCTCCTAGGATTTGGTTTAGGGTGATTGTTGTTTTGTTTTGTGAGTGCGTCTAATTGCAACTTAGTCCCTAGACTCTTTAGAAATTTTAATTTGATCCCGACGAAATTAGGTGTACACAAATCATATTAAATTCGATGAAACCAAAATAATCCGAGAAGCGAAGCAGATGATTCACTTAAAAATTTAAAACAAACAGAATATTACTTCATTGTTTTGTTTTATTACACTCCAAAAAGACCGAGAGACGTTACTGCAATAAAAGTATACATACTTATTAATTATATATAATCATGCATTTATATACAAGTATATTTCTACATAATTATTAATTACATATGACTACATTGTGTCCAACTGAAAATTTAACTAGTTAAACCTAATACGAGACGCCTTTCGATTTGATGTCCAACTCGAGTATCATAATATTGATTCACTACGGCAGAATTCACATTTAACAACGGTCACTCAATAACGCTTCCTAGAACAATATCGTTAAATACAAGACCGAAGATCATCAACAACGCTTGCTTTAGTGAGCATTGTTAATTTGAATATGCGGATATAACATCAACAATGCAGGCATGAATGAGCAATGTTGAATTAGTGATGCCTTGAATGAGTTTTGTTTAACAGCGTTGTTAATTGACATCTATTCAACAACACTTTTTGTTGGGCACACTGTTGATTAGATATCTTCTACAATGTTTTCTTAAATGTGCATTGTTCATTGGATATGACATTTAAATATCATAAAAATTAATGCTTTCTAAAAGACATTCTCTTGTTTATGTGTCTCTTCGCTCCCCAGAGTTCTTTTGCTTCGTGATGTGGGTTGCACATCTGTCAAGGATGGTTGTAGCACTTCTTTTTCCATTTTAGTCTATATATTTGTTGTTTCGATTGTCTCCTTTTATAATTAGTCATGGCACCGAGATTGAATTTCATAAAAGATATAAATGCCTCTAAGGATACCTGAAAGTTGAACGTAAGAATTGCAAGTCTTTGGCGGGTTGAAATATGCAGAACTCTTTCACTCCTATTTTTTAATTCCTTTTTAATTAAAGCTGAACGTAAGGTGCTTTAATTCCTTATTTAGTTTTCACTCCTATTTTTTAATTCCTTAATTTAGATTATAATATGTTTATGTAACAGGGGATAAAATTGAGATTGTTGTATATGATATTTATATTTCACAATGGGATTTCAACTTCAAGAGAGTTTTATTTATATTTTTCAGAACTTTGATGTTGTTCTTAATGATGGATAATATCGATTTTGTAATCATCCTTATCAGCTATTATTTCAAGAAGGAACAGCATTGCAGAGATGATTCATTTTTGTTGTTTCATTATTCATCTTGTATTATTGTTGAATGCTTTTATATTCCCATATTAATAGCAACCAAATCTTACAGTGAATTCTTAACGGTTGCGGGGGATGATGACTCGAACTATATGAAATATCTTAATTCTATTATGCACTTAGATGATTTCTTCAACTGAGGGGCACTTTGAAGAATGAACAATTGTTGATGTTAATTTCATTTTTGTTGTTTGTCTTTTGGATGGTTGTGCAAACTCCACGAATATTGTTAATTTATAAGTGTTTAATTTATTTTGAGCCATGAATATTGTATTTTGGCAACATATATGTGTGTTGTTGTTAATTTATAACTCCATGAACATTGTTAATTTATAACTGTTTAATTTATTGTAATCTTGAAATTTAGAATATATGTGTTGTTGATAAGTGTATATGTAGGTAATCGTTCAACAGTGTCCAGCTCTAGTCAAGTTTGATGTAATGTTAAAGAGTAGTTTAAGAAATTCAATGTATACTGTAGCATAAATATAGATTGTAGCACATATATAGTTTATAGCATAGGGAATACATCGTATGTAATGTTAATATTCAATGTAATGTTTTTGTGTATTTAATCAATGATACAATGTAATCGTTCAGCAGTGTCCAGCTCTACTCAAGTTTGATGTAATGTTAAAGAGTAGTTTAAGAAATTCAATGTATATTGTAGCATAGGTATAGATTGTAGCACATATATAGATTATAGCTTAGGGAATACATCGTATGTAACGTTAATGTTCAATGTAATGTTTTTGTGTATGTAATCAATGATACAATGCAATGTTCAATTAATGTTCAATATATATACTTATTTTGAAATTCAGTTATGTTTTGAATATCATTTAGTTATTTTGTTCAATGTGTTTTGGTGTTTGTGTATGCCTTTTTTATGTACTATAAAAACGGTTACGCACTTCCTAGAAAACGCTGTTAAATTCAAGAAACTGCTGTTAATTTGGATTGGTGGATATCACTTCAACACTGCAAGCGTGAATGAGCGATGTTGAATTAGTGATGGTTTGAATGAATTCTGTTTAACAGCGCTTGTCTAAGAAAGTGTTGTTGCACATCAATTCAACATTGTAGGCTTAAAGGAGCATTGTTGAAGATTACATATCAACAGCGCTTTCTTAAAGGTACATTGTTGAATATGTTCAACATCGCTTTCTTAATATAAGTAATTGTATATCTAATTTTAATAAAAGTGAATAAGTAATTGTATATCTAATTTTAATAAAATTGTATTGTTATGTTATGATTAGATATGTCTAGTTAAAAGTAGGTCTACTAACCTATTTAAATGTAGTCGGCGGTGTGAGTTCAGTTTAACAACGCTCGTTTGAGAAAACGCTCTTAATGTACTTTTACTCAACAATGGTTTCTTAAAGGTGCACTGTTGAAGATGTGCAACAATGTTTTCTTAATATAAGTAATTGTATATCTAATTTTAATATAAGTGTATAAGTAATTGTATATCTAATTTTAATATAATTTTATTATTATGTAATTAGATATATTTTATTTGATCATACCCTAAGATTTTTTAATTTTAAATATAATGAGGTTTTCAAAAAAAAAAATTCATTCTATATTAAGATTATGATTTGGTCAATTGGTCTGAAAATCTATAAATTAAATTTACCACCACCCGATACTAAGAGAGACTGTAATGGAACCATGTCATAGGTAAAGGATTGGGGTTATATGTATGACTCTTTTACTATCACCAAAACTTATACCAATGGAATAAAATTGTAGTTATAATAAAAACGCGATTCATCAATAACACTTATAGTGATGGACAAAATCTGAATGAATTGAAGTTTTCTATCAATCCTCTCGACTATTATCACTAAAACCTATACTGACAGGGCAAAACCGTAAGTGTAGTGACTTAAATACAACATACGCAAATGTCCATAGACAATCATCTTTTATGAACGATTTTGAACTATAACTAAATATCAAATTTATTGGAGTGTGAATATTAAACTTAGATTTGAGTAATTAATTTTCCAACTCTCTTTAGGACACAACTCTAGCTTATATGTCCAAAATAAGAATTAAAAATCTACATATAATAACATATTTGTTATACAAAACCTTCACAACAAAATATAAAGTCTTAAATCGTTTAGTCATAGTGAGATGAACTAATGTTATAGATTCTTATAAGCCTTAAGAATGTTCCATACTAACTTTATATGCATGTCTTATTTTTGTGATACACAATTAGAGGATCACATCTTCTGTTCCAAAAAATGTTTCATTTCATGTGTCATCACTTGTGATTGATTGAAAAAAATATATCTAAGTTAAAAATTTAATAATTAAATATTTTTCTGACTAATCATAAATGGTGACACATGAAGTGACACATTTTTTGGGACCGAATATGTGATTTCTACCATCAGACTGGTTGAATCATTAGATAGAACTTATACATTTGATCTTTAATATAAAGAATAATTATGCACTTTACCATCAATAGAAACTAAATGAAGAGACAAACAATGCTTTCCCGTGCTCATAATTTAACTGAGGGATGACACTGCCAACACCCATTTATTTTTCACTCTCTTTTCCATGCATATTTATTTTGGAACTTTACCATGCATATTTATTTTTCACTCTCTTTTCCATTTCTGTTGTTCAATTATTACTTTGAATATGGAAGTAAAGTTAAGTCAAAGACAAAATAGACTTAATTATGCAAAACTATACCATCCTACAACCACCAAGAGAAAAAACAGTACATATAACCAAACTTATAAAACAAGCAAATTAACCAAAGTCAACATTAGACATAGTGAACTTATATAACATATTGGAGTCTAGACCAGACATATTTATATGTTTAAAAAAGTTTCAAAATCTATGTCTAACTTGTTTAAAGTTTGGCCTTGATTGTTAGCCTAATTAAAGGCTTGTTATACTATAAGGTCTTGAAATATGCCAACACATCTATATTTAATATGCCAATAGGCTATATAATATGAAAACTATTATATAATATAATTAAAAAGGTTGGCCTATATTAGGCTTTTTAGACGATCAGTCTGACTTGTTAAGCTAAATAAGTTTTTCAAAAAGTTCGATTCTTACCTGTTTACGAAAAAGTCTGACCTAACCTGTTATAAGTCAGGTAATAAGCTTCTAATAAGCAATCTAACTTGTTTTCACTCTTAAATTTGCCTTTGTATGAGTATCCTAAAAGCAATCTCCACCTGGCTTCTACCCATCCTTTGGGATCTCATGCAGGTATTAGTAGTAATAGAGTAATTCACAAAACCCTGACTAACAAAAGTAAAAGTCAGTAGTGTTCATAAAAGAACTCATAAAAGAACTTATATAACTTGATCATAATTGTTACCATCTTTCCACACGAGGGTGAGACTAGGCTTAACGTTAAGGTTGTTGTTTAATGACCAAGAAGCCACAAATTCACTTCAAATCCTATAAATAGTCTATTCACTTAATGGAGTAAGGATGCATATATCTAGACATAGATCACCTGTCCCGAAATGTATTTCATTCTTTGTCCCAAGCCAATCGGAATGTGACAATATGTGATTAGTCTGAAATATGGAGTAAGACATCGTTGGGGACAGGTGATCCCTATCCCATATATCCACTCTCCCCAAAGTCTCCTAGATAAGAGTCTTGTACACCAAATCATCCTTTTTAATCTTTCCAAAGATAAGCAATACATTTCCCCATAAAAAATGACAATAAAATTATAAAACATAAATGCACAAAAGCCAATCAGACTTCATAATGCTTAACTACAAAAACTTACATAAACCATTATGCAAAATGAATGGACAAACTAGTGCCGCATATAAGATGATTTAGGTAGGTTGTCAGTAAAAAATAGAACTATACAAAAAAAAAAAAAGTGGTTAGGTTAGATTAGCTTGGGTAAATGTGTCATTTTGATCTTTAGAACCGAACTAAACCAACCCACTCTTGGTTTGGGTAGGGCTATTGATTCTAATGCGTAAAAAATAAAATTGAAGAGTTTCAAAATTAGAGTATATAGCAAGATAGAAAGATGTATTGGGTGATTCAAAATGCACATCAAACAAGCATGGAATAGATAAGGTGGTGAGTACAGAACAGAGAGTAGAACATAGAGAAGAACAAAACACAAAGCTTCCGGCAGAAACCAATAAGACAAGCCTTGTGCTGTCATTTTTGTTTCACTATTGATGGCACAAAAGAATATGGAAAACAAGCTTGACATAAAGGTTCGTGTGTGGGTCACTATACAGCGTGGTGGCAGTGTCACCATGCAGCGTGGTGGCAGTGTCACCGTGCAGTATGGTGGTAGCATCACTATGAAGAGCTAAAGTTTGTGTAAGTGTAACTGATAAGGTTTGATAATTGAATCAAACCCAAGAATCAAACCATGATAACATGATGAAGAGCTAAAGTTTGTTCCAATCAAAGTCAAACCCAAGAATCAAACCAACCATGATTGATTCACCACATTACCCAAATCAATTCAATGAACCGAACCAACCCAAAAAATATGGTTTGAGTTGCTTGGTTTACATGGTTCTGGCTGAAACATGTGAAGCCTAGACCAAACCTGATGACAGCAAACTCTTCAAGTTATCTCTATAGGAAAGTCTTGCCTTGTTCTAGGAATGGACAAGTTCTCTAGGCTAGAGGTACAATAAATATTTAATAAACTCTATAAAATAACATGATGAAGTGATTTTCACAAGACAGTGAATACAAGGACCCTCAACTATTTCGGGGGGTGTCAGTGTAATTTACTCTAATAATAAGGATTACATATCATAAATACATTTCAATACTTTTACTTAATATTCTGTACCAAGCAACATGGCATTTAAGTTCATAACATATTTAATAGATTATTAGTGAATTCAAACTACTATTGAAAATACTAGGAATAATGTATATGGCATTTAAGTAAGCAAATAGAACAAAGGCTTCATCTATTGCCTGCATCTCTAAAGTCTCTGGAAGAAGTCTGGGGAAAAGGAAGGATGAAAAAAAGAGGAGACTCAACACTGTGATAACGAAGTGTTGAATCCATATTGAAGTATACATCTAAGTTATGTCCTGGCATAAATGGGTTGAAGTCATTCTAGAGCATAGTAAATTAAAAACTATTAGGTGACATGTCTCATTCAAATGTAGAGTAGAACTTGAAAACTAATGAGTGAAAATCAGTGGTATTTTATGCCTACAGAAAATTGTGATTGTGGGAGTTCTAGATGTTGATCAAAGTTCATTTCCACAAAAACAGGTTTCCAAAAGACCACTTTTATTTTGTGAGAAAATGACAGGTAACATGAAACATCACCATGAAGTAATAAAGTATTGCATCAATATTTACTAATATCAGGAACAAACCACTTTTTAATTGTTGATCCATCATTTTCTCTTCTCTTGCAGCTTTACTTAGAAGAACTTTGATCAGTACCAACAGTCTACTGTTTCCTCTTGCTGAGGCAAATTCCACTTCTTCGGGGGCCCTGAGGTCTTTGGGCGTGCACCAAAATCATCCCTACCAAGTGTTGCAATTTCTACACAAATTGTCCGACCATGAAAAACCTGTAGAAAATGGACAGGAAACAAGTTAAAACATTCGGTTGTCTTGGTTGATATCTAAAGATATTGCCGAACATGAATATCTGAACCTTCTGATCCATGGTTTCTAGTGCAAGCATGGCATCATCTTGACTTGTATATTGAATAAAAGCAAACCCCTTAGATCTTTTCGTGATCACATCTTTAACCACTTTAACTGCAGTGCACATAAAATACATGACTCGAGGAGTGAACTAAAGTAGCAAAAGACAAGATGTAAACTACTGAAGAAGCCCCACATTATGAACAATGAGACTCTTCGTGCAATTACCTTCAGCTATCTTCCCAAAATTTGAAAATTCTTTCTGCAAAGTTGTCTCACCAGTAGAATATGGTAAATCTGCCACCAAATAAGAGCAAGTAGAAATTGATGTAAACAAAGTAAAATAAAGGAATAAATCACATGCTCCATGACATGCAGACATTAGACATCAGAACGGAAAAATATTAAAAGGCATACAAAAAGACCAATGAAATTGAAGAATTACAGTGGTAAAGAAAACTCTCCATCAAATGATCCATCCGAATCACATAGATTGAACCTAAAGTGAGATTCTGGTTTTTATCTAATTATATCGGTAAAATGATACCATACATGAAAATTGTCAGAATGTAACTTCAGGAATGGTTCTTAGTGCTTTAGAAAAGAATGCCTTAGGTATGTCATGGGAAGTAGTTTTAATTTGCCAGATGATTGGGTGAATCATGATCATGAATTAAATATTCCTACTAATCAGAATGCAGAAAATGGTTGTGTAATTGCTACCTCTGTAATTTCATTTATCAATTGTAGGCATTGGCAAAAATGGCTTTCTAATAACTATTATACCATCATCATTACCATACAAGACGAAGGACCATGAATCTGTTTAAAACAGAGAATAGCAAGCATATAGAACACAAACAGAAAAAATCAGAAAAAAGGCTCTTAAATCCCTTTGCATGCTGAATAAGAACACCCAATCCCAATCCTGAAAAAGTGTGAATTAAAACCTAAGTAAACCCTAGAAAAAGATTAAAAGACATGTATCCCAAAGGCATTCACATTAAAATTTGTGAACGAAAATTCACCATTAGTGTGCAAATTCACAGCACAAATAAGCAAATAGAGCACAATATACAACAATCAAGTGAAAACTATAAGCAACCATAAAAAAATCATCATTCTGTTGCACCTATTTGATTCAGTGATATCCAAGTCAGTAAAATTAGCACAACCAATCTAAAATCCATAAAGCAATCTCAGCAAAATATTATATATCAACCATTTGCCTGTGATTTCAAATTCAAACCATTTTCCATCATGTTCAAGACAAAACACAGACAAACAAAGAAAGCAAGGTACACAACTATCAAAAGGCAACTATAACTACACAATCATCAAAAAATCTAATCATTCTGTTGCATCTTTTTGCTTCACTGATATCCAAAGGTAATAACTTAACAAGGCCAATGCTAAAATCCTTTTTACAACAACAATCTCAGCATATGGTATTTTAACCATTTGCCTGTGTAATTTGATTTCATATCAAAAACATTTTCCATCATACCCCAGATGAACTCTACATCTAGTTCCTCATACTTATTACAGCATAAACTCCCTTAACCTAGGTATGTGATAGGACTTAAACAGAGCCCAATCCAAAATACTGGTCTATTAGGTGGGAGAGTCTCATGGCTTAAGTACCACTTTGAGTTTGTTATGCAACCCAACGTAGGACTCCTAACACTGTCGCCCCTTTAAGGGTCGATGTCTACAACAATTTTCACTCTATCGACACTACCCGATATTAGTCCTTTATCACTTGAGGCTCCACTTGAGTAATATGCCTTAATTCAGTCTATGTGTAGCCCTTTTCATGACACTGCTCTAATCAAAGCACTAATTGATGACTTAAACACACGAAAAGAGCCTAATCCAGATGGGAGAGCCTCATGACTTAAAGTATCACATCGAGTTTAACATGCTATTGCTACCAGATATGAGACTCCTAGGAAGGGTTTGTCATAAAAATTGAAACTTGGTATAAATAAATAAGATGCATAGAATTAGAAGAAAAGGATATTTACTTTTAACAACAATTTTGCTTGCAAGTGGGTGAGGCTGAAAATGAAGAGAAGACGGTTTGAGTGAGTTGGATTGGGTTCTAAATTCAGAATCAGTTCTAACGCTACACCTTGGAAATGGAAAGGGTTTTGTGAAGGAAGCAAACATGTTTATCACAATCAACAACAGCAACACAACTCAACTCGCGTGAAATGAAAACCAAAATCCGCAACCTTATTCAATTTCAACCTTTCTCTTCGGATATTATTTTTGTAGCAGTGAATTCTCCATGAGTAATAAGAATGGAGATATTTTTAGAGTTAATTACACTAATAACTGAATTTTAATAAAATTACATAAATCATCACTTCATTCTACCCTCACGGAATAAGTGATTTTTTACCTAAAAAATGATGATAAGTATAATAAAATTAAACAAAAGATGATATATTGTAGAGATAAGTCAAAATAATATACGAATCAATACATTCTTATTATTTTTGGTTCATTATAAAATGCATCAATAATTATATGGAGATGTTATTTAAATCACTCTCATATGGTATTATAACGAACAAAAAATAATGAAAATGTATTGACTCGTATACTATTTTCACTTGTCTCTACGATATATTATATTTTGTTTAATTTCATTACACATATCATTTTTATGTAAAAAATACATTTATTTCACATGCATGGATGATCAGTGTAATGCGTGTACAAAATCGGGGTTTTTTGTATGAGTAAAAAATGAAGGGGTAGTCTGTGTAATTTCATTAAAATTAAGGGTTCTCAGTGTAATTTTATTTTTATGTTATTTTTGTTAGTTTATTTAATATCATTACATGAAAAGTTATTTTTACTAAAATAAATGAAAAAATATATAACAAAGAAATTTACATGTATCATTTACCATTTATACTTAATCATCATTAACTCCTTATAAAATTAAAAAGTAATATAAATGAATACTATCGACTGCATATTTATGCTTTTATTTTATTTCGGAGCCAATAATAATTAATACATGAATAATTGATTATGTTTTGATAGTGTAAAAAGTTGTTACAATACAATGCATAAATATTAAACTCTTATTTTTTGTGCAAATATTTTATATAGTTACATCCAATCTCATTCATTTATTTTTTAAATCCAATGGATCATAATGATAAGTGAGAGAGGTTATGAGAGAAAATGAGAAATATTAAATGACTTTTAAGTTTTATTATTATGGTCCGTTGGATTTAAAAAATGAATATATTAGAGTTTTTTTTCCAGTGTTATTAATATCGTACCGGTCATCAAGCTAGTAGGGATATTGGTACAGAGGTATAACGGTTCAGTCGGTGGTTCATTAATTAAATCGCATATCGGTGAAGTTAGATATACATATATAATTTATTAACATTAATGTTGAAAAATCAATAAAAAAAATAATTTTTTATTTTCATTAAAAAATTAATTTTAAATAAAAATTGACCAGTTTGACCGAACGATTCAATTGAAACTCGGCCATTATGACAGGTTTTGACTGAATTTGGCCAGTTTTGACTGGCATAATTGCATGACTGGTGGTACCGGTTCACCGGTTTACTGGTTGAACCGGCCGGTACGAAATGGTTTTACAACTATCGTTTTTTTTGTACTATCAAATGTATTTTCTCACTTTTTAGGTAAGAAATTAATCACTTTTGGGTGCGTGACTACCCTCCCAACAAGTATTACTCTCTAAAATTGAATGTTTGACTTTTGGATCATCCTAGGAATTTAGCGAGACCTTACATCATTAGACCAATAACTTCTTAATAAATTGATGAGATTAAATGTAATTAGTGTACTTTAAGTTGGGTGTAAAAATATCATCCTCTTTTATATATATTTAAAAATTATATAAGTAGGATTTTGGTGAGATCGTATAAATTAAAAAATTTATTTCTTTTTCTCAAAAATATTTTTCATTTCAATTAGTTAGTTTTTAAAAAAAAATCACTTGCAAATTCAATAATACTAAAATTGTGAACTATAAATTGGAAAATAAAATTTAACTTACAATTGAGAACTATAAATTGACATGTGTTTCAATCACTCTTATAAGAACTTAGTCAGGTTGCTGGTCATAATAGTTTAATCGTGAACCGAACATTTGACTAGTTTGAGTTTATTATCTAATAAGTTTTACATCAAAATCTAATTGGCTCTATCAATTTAAGCCTAAAACTTGTGAGTTGAATGGTTGGACCGGTCGAGTTAACTAAAAAAATATTTTTTTGAAAAAACAACCAAAATAATATCGATTTGACATGAGAAAAATCAGATATTTTTAACTTATTTGTATTTATATTTTCCATTTGATAGTTTATATTATAGCAAAATTCTAGTTATTTAATTAAATTTTAAACTTATTTGTATATTTTTATTGCAATTAAAATATGAAACCTATGTTGTTTGAAGATGTTAACTAAAAAAAATAAAAACCAATTTTGTTAACAGTTTAATTATGTATACTTATGTCTTTAAATTTGGATAGATGGCATTGTGAAATTTTTAAAAAAATCAATATAAATTTAGTCAACTACTCTAATCATCGACCCACTAGTCCAACCAATAACTCAATCCAGTATTATGATCGAGTCATTGACCGCTCCAAGTTTAATAAGGTTTAAAAATTACATAATCATACATTGTCATAATAACTTTTATAAATATAATTATCAATGACTTTATTTTTCCTTAACCATTATCTCATATTCAAATCTTGTAAATAAAAAATGTATGTAAAAGGATTGTTTTCCTAGTTCATTCAATTTTCAAACAATATGCTCTCTCAAAAAATAAAAATAAAAATAGTTAATCATATACATGACTTTTTATATAATTATTGTAAGCATCAAATAATTTTATTGACATGATAGTATATGATGGTTAAATAATAGTTAAAAGACTTGTGCACTACATCAAAATTTAATCAACTAAAAAATAGTCATAATTTGACACGTGTGCACGATTTTTTTTAATTTATAAAAGTGAAATTCATGATAATATTTTTCCTAAAAAAGAATTACTCTTCAGTTATAATTCTTTCTATATAAAATGTTACTAAATAAGTAATTAAGTATTTTCCCTTGAAAATAAGATGAAGAGGACTCAACATTTAAGTATGACTATACAAATATATGCAATTACTTACCAATTTTTTAAGATTAATTACTCATTTTAGTTCATGGAGTTTTTTTTATAGCACCAACTTAATCCCTAATAAATTTAAATTACCATCTGGTCCCAAAATTTGAAATGTAGGACCATGTTAGTCCTTTCTTCTTCACTTGTTTGTTAACTTTAACACAGTCGATCACATGACATGTTAAGTGTTGACATGGCCACACCTGTACAATTCTTGCTTGAAAGTTGTACAGTTAATCGACACAATATTATTTCCCTTTATTTTTTGGGGAGGGATAGTAAGTGGAAAAGACTTATTCTATATTTTAGCCATACATCTTCACTTGTAAAGTCAAGTACATTTTCAAGTGTTTCGGGTGCTTCAGCTACAAACTGAGGAACATCTTTAGCTGCATGTTCTTCAACTACATGTTCTTCATGCAAACAACATATTTCAACATCACTATCATCTTCCACATCATCAGTAATTGGAGGAAGTTTTTAAATGGGTTCATCATCAAAAGAGGGATTAATCACAACTCATTGTGCTCAACGATCAATATCGGATGTTCAAAGTATATATGCATTCTATAATCACCACTGTCATTGACATTCTTTGACTCCAACAATGCTACAACCATGTTAATAGTATTTTATCCTTTTGTATTAGCATTAAACCTGTCTCAAGCTTTTGGGTTAAGCCAACTAATATGGAGCCTTCATACTTATATTAGCCTTCATAGACTAACCACACACACTTAGGACCACAATAGACAATGCAATACAAAAATGAAAATGATATTTGGGACCAAATATATGTAAAACATTAAGTACTGAAATCTCAATCTTTTCCCTTCTTATTTTCGAATTTGGGAATATGAATGCTACACAGATGTTAGAAGAGGAGACCATTTTTTGGCAGTATAAGATAGAAAGCGACACAATAAATGACATCATTTTGTAAATATCGGGAAGAAAATGAAAACGACATTCTCTTGATGAATTGTACAATATTCCATTAGGGATTGTATATGTGTGGCCACATAAACACTTAAAGTACAATATGATTAACTCTGTTAATATTAACAAACAATTAAAGATAGAAGAACTAATGTGACTATACGTTTAAAAAATTGGAGATCAAAATAATAATTTAAATTTATTAGACGACAAACTTTAAAAACTGAATTGAGTAATTAGTCTTTTTTTTAATGACTCAAAATAACGCTACCAATAGCATGTTGTTTTATGTATTTTTTGTGCTCCAAGATGTTTCCCAAATTGAGGAATAGCATTGGGATCCTAAAAGGATTCAACTCATAAAAATGGAAATTCCATCTACACCACCTTGAGATGAATACGTCCACCTTTAGATTGAGGAATAGGCTCGTGATCCTAGAATATTACGTAAATGGAAGCCCTCTATTTATGTATAATTTTATTAGAGTATAATATACATGTATTATCATTGTAAAGATTTATACACAGTCAGTATATCATCCACTATTCATTTGTATTACTTATATTTAAAAGTCAATAATATTAAATATGAATGGTGGATGATATAATGACAATATAAAATACATATTTTTTTATTTTATTTTATTATGTTAAGAAATGACTAAACTTAGGTCCAGTACCATAGGTACTTGCAACCAATCGTATCATGACATGTGTAAAAAAATTCCAACTCATTATCCACATAGGAAACATTGTTAACTCACTCACTCTATTCTTCTCCATCCAACTAAAGTTTTTTTTCTGTGCAGTATATTTATTTTTTCTCCATTCAACAAAACTCAAACACTCTTAATGGAATATTTCTCATTCATTTCTTCTACCTTCAATTAACAATCATTTCTTACAACACCACTCTTCCATCCCTCAAATCCGAGTTCTAACTTTAAAACCCTTAATATGTACGAATAATTTTACTTCGTGCTTACTTTGTGTTTTGTTTGATTCAATCTTCAATCCCTTCACTCTTCAATCTTCTAGTTTTATACATTATGGTTCATCTGTGTTTTTTTTATTCTAAATCTCGGTATTTTGATATTGTTCTCAAAGTGTTTGATGAAATATCTGACACGAGTTTATTCTCGAGAATAACCGGTGCTTCAAAAGCATCCTTTGAACTTTGCATAATGTGTGATTTATTCTCTAAACTTTAACTTGTGTAAAAATGACCAACTCATGTTTGGATGTGAAATGGTTCTCTTTCTTCTAAAATGTAGATGGAATAAATCACACATTATGCAAAGTTAAAGGGGTGCTTTTGAAGCACCAGTTATTCTCGAGAATAAACTTGTGTCAGACATTTCATCAAACACATTGAGAGCAATATCAAAACACTGAGATTTTGAATCAAACAAAACACAAATTAACTAGAATGTATAACTTGAAGATTGAAGATTGAAGGGATTGAAAAGTGAAGATTGAATCAAACAAAACACAAAGTAAACATAAAGTAAAATTATTCATACAAATTAAGGGTTTTAAAGTTAGAATCTGATTTGAGTGTTGAAAAAGTGAAGTATTGTAAGAAATGAATGTTAACCGAAGGTAGAAGAAATGAATGAGAAATATTAGAGAACTTAAGAGTGTTTGAGTTTTGTTGAATGGAGAAAAAAGAAATGTATTTCACCAAAAAAAAAGAACTTTAATTGGATGGAGAAGAATAGAGTGAGTTAACAATGTTTCCTAGGTGGATGATGAGTTAGAATTTTTTTACGCATATCATGGTATGATTTGATGCAAGTACCACTATCATTAGTACCTATGACACTGCACCTAAGTTTAGTCCGTTAAGAAATGTCTTAATTTTTGTTTAATTCTAGGTGGGGTTGTACAAAGCTTCCCCAAAAGTTTTCTCCTACCCTAAGTTCTCCTCCCACAAGAAAATATTGGATTCTTGGTAGTGAACATTTCATAGTTTTGATTCTAATCATTGAGAATTCACAAGTCATGGCCATTAGCTAAAATCTCACAACAGAAAACTTGACTCATGTGGAAAAAAACATTAGCATCAAATAGTGGATTTAATATATGCAAGAGATCCAGAATTGGTTGTACCCCAAATTTGCAAATTTGCAAGTTATTCAAAATGACAGTTTGGACATTTTTAAATACAGATCCCACTTAGTACAATTTTCAAACCAAATGAAGAGTTCTAATTGGCTTGGTACACAATAAATATATGATCTACCAAAATGTTGAGGAGCAACAATACCTTGAGATTAAGGCTTGATTGTTGTTGAGCTATTCGGAAATGATTTTTGTGCTCTATTTCCATTATATGCCAAATGCGACATCAGTTTCGTATTCTATAAACCGCGGCCCCGGAAATATAGCACTCATGAACTTATCTCCATTCGACAACATATCATCCAATCATTCGGTCCTAACTCCTAAGTGATAAGTCAAATAAAACATGGGAGGGGATTCACTTACCCCAAGAGTAAGTTTAAAAAACGTACTCTAAGAGTAAGTTTAAAAAACTTACTCCACGTCTTAACCATTAATTTTAGGGAAATCCAATGGTTTGAATTAGTGAGTAGATCTAAACCATTAGATCTCCCTAAAATTGATGGCTAAGATGTGGAGTAAGCTTTTTAAACTTACTCTTGGAGTAAGCTTTTTAAACTTACTCTTGGAGTAAGTTTTTTAAACTTGCTCTTGGAGTAAGTGGATCCCTTCTCCTAAAACATTACCCCGATTTTGCACAAAATTTATTTCGAAAAGCTTCCTCCAGCTTTTGGAATATCACTGAGAATGCTCCTGCAACAAAATAATTTATTTACTCACTCTAGCTGAGGCATTGATTGCCACATAGCAAAATTGGAAAAGCAGAGCTTTGCTGAAAAACTACACTGCTAATAATAATAAAGAGCTTTAGGAAAATCAAAACTGGAAAAGCAGGTTGGAGGAAAAACCTGATAATGGGCTATTCCGATCTTGTAATGAACCTTTCACCAACAGTGTCCTACGGCTTTGCTGAAAAATCTGTAGAGTAGAATAATTCTCTTAATAAAACAGTACAATGGAATAAATAGCATGAGGTTAACATAACTCTGCCATCAAATTCATTTTTCTGGTCAATGAAGAATGCAAACATACCGATATACGGATGCCTAATCTATCAGCAGAGGAATTCAAACTCGATCCATTAGATGTCTCTCCTGAAGGTTGACAATTGATGGATTTTTTGATAACTGGTATTTCATTCTTCAAGATTGAATCACAGTAATCTTTGGACGCCACGACCTATTAAAACATGACCATATGCTTAATGGTCATCACAAGTAAACTAAATTGCGATCAGAGATTTAGAATGACTAGTCTTACATCCACTGTGAAAGAGGAGGTATTCAATGTACATGATAGGTCATACAAAGAGAAGTAAGACTTGATGGCTTCCAATACATTAAAGGCACCATGTTGGGGTGGAAGATCCTGAAAAGTATATTTGCCGATTAGGAGGAAAGCAATAGCAACACAACATACAAGTACATTATAACTGCAGCTGATGAGTAATTACAAGGCAATTTAACGTGTTTCAAATTAATGTTGTAATGAGTAATTACAAGGCAATTAAACGTGTTTCAAATTAATGTTGTGATGAGTAATTACAAGGCAATTTAACATGTTTCAAATTAATGTTGTCTGCCATATCGGAAATCAAATAGAAAATTTTGCCTATATTGGGAACACACAGAAAGCTACTGGGTTTCCCATCTAACCACTTTGTGCACGGAGGACGGGTTCACTACAACAAGTGAATGCTCACCAGCCTGTAAGTGAGAATGAAATCAGAAATTTTTGTAGTCTATTTAAAAGATTGGAATAAGGATAACCACATGACACTCTTACGCATCAACTTCTTGGGGAAAAAAGCACATGTACAGGTGTCTTGATATCCGCAAACATCATCCTAGAAAGTAGGAATATTGCCTTCTTTCCTGTTCTAAATTAGTAGATAAGCTTCTGAACTTATTAGTTGCCCTTCCATCTAGAAGGAAGTTTCTTCGAGTTAGCTACCACACAAATAAAGAGAAGAAAAGAGAAGAGAGAAAGAGAGAATATGGGTTGAGAGAGGAGAATTGAGTGGTGCCACTCTTGGTTTGTTATTGAAAATAATGAGTTAGTTACAAATAAGGGAAGCTCACCTCTATTTAGTAGGTGCATGAGTTCTCGAGTAAGCTAAGAGTCAGTTATTGATAACTAACTCACTAAACCTTACTAACAGAACTACCTCTTAAACTAATCAACACAAGAACAAAGGTGGAACTTAGCTTTGACTAAGAAAGGAATAATGAGCCATCTGAGAGATGTCTAACCTCAATCCCAAGAAACTAGTTTAGGGGGGTGGGAGCCTACCTTCTTAAGAACAAAGGTGGAACTTAGCTTTTCAGTAACAGTGTGAACATGAGTGAGAGAAGAATAATGAGCCATGTACACTCATATCATAAGATTGAGTCTGATGTGGATAGGAAGAGTTACCATAAAGTAGTGTGGATGGTATTCCCCTGTGATAGTGATATGAAGGAACAATGGAAGAAGATGGACGAGAAGCAGATGAATAACCTTCTTGTCTTGGTAAAGATGGAGGAGCAGCATAATGCACAGTGCATACTGGAAGGAGGATGTGAACTCATAGTGTGCAAAGAAGAGGAGACATAGGAGTTAGGATAGGTGCCATGGAAATAAGTAGGATTCAGAGTTCCATGATGATTGTCATAGGGTGCATAATAACACCATGACACATCATGACCTGGACGATTACAATACTCACAAAAATATCCTCCAAAACGTCCTTGAAACCTCCCTGCATGTGGACCATGACCATCACGTCTCGCAGTACGTCCACCACGAGGATTAACATGAAAATTAGACTGAAAACCACCATAAGGACGTTGCATGGGGGATGGATGATGAGATGTGCGATATTTGAGGAGGTAGGAGGCATTGAGACAGGAACATGGGACTGAAAAGGAGAAGAATGTGCAACAACATTAGCTGATAGTGCATCAGAGACTGACTTGTGCTTATTCTTTATCAATCTTGACTCAAAAGTGAGCAAGAATTGTTCCAAATCTGCACAGAAGGTGGATGAATTTGGCTTCCAATGGTAGTTACAACATGACGGAATTACTCATTCAAACCATCAAGAATACAGTCTATGTGTTCTTCTAGAGAAATAGGAGTACCAATGGAAATCAGTGAATCGGTGAGAACTTTAACATGAAAGAAAAATTCAGAAATAGTCATTGAATCTTGAGAGATAGAACGAATCTGAGCACATAACGGACGACTTCTAGCCTTGGTATATGAGTTACAAAATGCATGTAACTCACTCCATAACTGCCATGAGTGGCAGGAAAACATTGCTTGATCTTGTTCTTCCCAGCTAGAGAAGCCTGAATTCACATGATTTAGGTCACGAGAAACATAGGAGGAACTTCTAAAGAATGAACAAATCTCAATGCTATGTTTGCCTTAAGCATTGCAATCATGAATTGGCTCCACATGAGGTAATTCTTCTCCGTAAGTTTGGTTAATGGAACTTGTAGAGAAAGAGAAGAAGATTGAGCACAAAGAGATGCAACCGAAAAAGATAATGGTGGAGACGTAGCTTCCACAACAGGATCGTCAATGGCAGTGGCCATAACAGCGAATGATACCATGTACAAATGAGGGAAGCTCACCTCTATTTATAGTATGTGGATGGCGTCTCAAGTAAGCTAAGAATTAGTTATTGATAACTAACTCACTAAACCTTACTAACATAACTACCCCTTAAACTAATCAATACAAGGACATAATAAATGCTACTACTCTAATACACCCTTCACCTAACTGATGATCTGAAACCTAACCTTGCAATCCCAATCAGATCGCAGTTCAAATGATATATCTATCTTAAGTCTCAGTGCAAAAAAAATATTAAGTGTGTTCTCAACAATTCTATCAAGGGTCAATATATTATTATTCCAAATAATGGGTCGCGAACTAGGATTGCTTCTAGAATGGTGACGTCACTTATTCAATAGCATGGGATAACAACCAATTTTTCAAATAAAAAATATGTATCAGTGTAAAACAACAATTGTTCTAAACTATAAAAGTTACTATACCTCGAGCAGGAAGGAAATGTTACTCTTCTTCTCAGGTAAAGAAATTGATGACTTCTGTATAGGAGGCAAGAAAGACCAAGCAAGCCCCCATCGGGATGTCCTGCCTTGGACAAATTCGGTTGTCTTAACTATGGTAACACCAACCTCCCAAAGTTTTGACGTAAGGTACTTAAGATTTGTTTTTCTTCCTATCATTGAAGTGAACCACCTATGAACACATTGAGATGAATGAGCACAAATTTGTTACAAAACCTCAAAATATGAGAAATAGCAATGATAGTTCTTATATAGAAAATAATACCGAAATTGATGCTTCAATTCAGTACTGTCTTCAATAATACGAGTAATGAAGGCCTTTTCACCACCAGGGCAAACCATTTCTTTTGAAGTGCCTCCACAAGAAGTTTTAGGATTAAGTCCTGCTTCATCCAAACTTTCAAAAAAAGGTGGATTACACATGCAAAAGTCAAACTTCTCATCATCCCTTACTACACCAAGAAGTATGGGAGGTCCATGATAATTCTTATTCTCCTGGATGTGTGAATCAAGAGATAATGAAGGCAAAGGCGCTACCTCTGTATTGATACTCTCACACAAATTTATCTCGGTTCCACTATGGACTGGCAATAATGAAGGCAAATGCGCTACCTCTGTATTGATACTCTCACACAAATTTATCTCAGTTCCACTATGGACTGGCTCTTCATAATGAAACCCTTCCACACAGGAAGTACTTTCATTGCTTTCAACCTTTCTAATTTCAATCAACTCAGAAAAATGTGGATTACTGTTAACATTTTTCTCTGCCCACTCTATTGCAACATCAGTCACATCTGCATCCGTTTACCAAACTTTAGAAAATCAAGATTAGGATTTTCACAGAAATTACCAAAACAAAATAGAGAACCAGATAAAAGTAAGATCCAACTAAACTTTCAAAAGCAATATACCTGATCCTACAAAACTCCATCCCATAAGCGCTGCACCAAGAAGTGGGTATATGCAGTTTGCTCCTGTTCCTATATCAAATCCCCTCACCTTACCTCCAGTTGAACTTGTATTTAGAATGATGTTAGATGAGAGAAGATCAGCAACCCAATAGATGTAATTAGACCTGTTGGGCACAGTAGGGCAGAGCTGTCCATCCGGAATCCACCTAGAAAATTGATTCATAAATAAGAAGTCAACACATGTTTCTCGGTCACAGTAATTGCTAAATCAACAGCATATTAGATAATTCAACATCATAAAAATCATACAAGTGTCATAATTTTGCTCCTATCATAACGTAGAGTGTAGTAGAATAAGGTTTCGGAACACCATTATGATAGGAATGTTAGCACCGAAGCTTATGGTAGACCAGCATTTCAATTTGGCATGCTACCAAAAATCAGATACAGAGAGATAAGAACATTGCATTTGTAGGTGATTGTTTTGACAATGAATTTCCGGATCATAAGGCAAGAAAATAAAATGAATTTACATCTCCTAATGGATGTAATATTTTCAAATGGCTTTACTTGGTTTATGACATAAAACAAGTTTGATCCATGTAACTAACCTCACCTAGCGGAAAACGGATTTTGCGACTGTTATTCAATATAGCACATTTATCATTGCTGGTGAGAAAAAAAGCTTAGTGTAAGGAGAGGTTACCCCATTGCAAGATCACGACATGGCATGAGCCTCAATGGAAACCAAACATAAAGGTGTCACCCGAATCATAAACAATAACATTTCAAAAATAGATTTCTAAAAGTTAAGACTAATTGTGTGTTTGGATTGGATAAATGACCCATTTGTTAAATATTAAAAAGGTGCTTCAGCAAAAGTGATTTTTGAGAACCTAAATCTCAGCTTCTTGTGCAGCCTCTGTTTTTCTTTTCCTTTTTTTTTGTTTGTAAAATCACATTGTGTTTTAAATTGCACTCTGCAACACATTTGTCATAATATTATGGTTTCCGACTCAATTTTCCGCATTCGTGATCAAGGTAAAGTAACCACTACTTAAATTACTGACCCCAATCAAATGAATTTGCAAATGCCATAAGTGTTTTTTCCCCCAAAATAATCAACTATTTTTGTTGTGAAAAAAGGTTTAAACATACGAGCCCAATCAAAAGCATAGATTATATGTTGTATCAGTGATTTAAACTGCGGACCGCATCACTTGATGCGGCCGCAATATTGCGGTTGCGGTGACCGCCGCAACCGCATCACAATTACGGTGTGACTCCGAGTCACAATGATGTTGCTGCATCGGGCCGCAACACAAATGCATCGGACCGCATTTGGACCGCATCGGAGTCAAAAATGTTGTTTTAATGACAAAATAATTCACACTGCAATGGCTGCAATTCGCATCGCAATGGCCGCAATGACCGCAATCGCAGTAGCCACAATCTTGACCGCAACCTCAATTTAAAACACTGTATTGAATGTAAAATAACCCTATAAATTAGAATCAAACTATATGAACATATCCACATAAGTTGAAAAATAGAGAAACAGTGTTACCAACCAATTGAGAGAGTGGTGATGAAGAAGCAAAACACGGGTTAGTTCACGAGTAGCGTTAAAATCGGTCCAATCGATGGTAGGATAATTATGACGCGAGGAGTAATGAAGAAAAGGTTGAAATGAAGGATAGAGAGAAGCTAAATGAGTAAAATCTGGTGAGTTTTCTGAATATTTGCACTTCACTTTCACTTCTTCTTTTCTCTTCCTCTTCTTATTCCCACCCATTACCACCTCCTCAATAATATTCTCGATGCAACTTGTAGATACAACAGTGGCGGCGGCGACGGCGGTGATGGTTCGTCGTCTAAAGCAAGTTTAAGAGGAGTGAACTAAAGTAGCAAAAGCCAAGATGTAAACTACTGAAGGAGCCCCACATTATGAACAATGAGACTCTTCGTGCAATTACCTTCAGCTATCTTCCCAAAATTTGAAAATTCTTTCTGCAAAGTTGTCTCACCAGTAGAATATGGTAAATCTGCCACCAAATAAGAGCAAGTAGAACTTGACGTCAACAAAGTAAAATAAAGGAATAAATCACATGCAGAGATTAGACATCAGCAGGGAAAAATATTAAAAGGCATACAAAAAGACCAAAGAAATTGAAGAATTACATCCGAATCACATATATTGAACCTTAAGTGAGATTCTGGTTTTGATCTAATTATATCGGTAAAATGATACCATAGATGAAAATTGTCAGAATGTAACTTCAGGAATGGTACATATGGGGGGAAGATTGCAGTGAAGATGCATACTTTATTTATTTACTTTATTCTATGAAAAGTGAGCTGCACAAGTGATA
Source organism: Lupinus albus (assembly GCA_009771035.1). Lineage (NCBI taxonomy): Eukaryota > Viridiplantae > Streptophyta > Magnoliopsida > Fabales > Fabaceae > Lupinus > Lupinus albus. The sequence continues at coordinate 8,252,422 of CM020011.1, forward strand.
AGGCCAAACCCAAGCCTGAATTAAAACATGTGTATAAAAGAGGGAAAAGAAAGGTTTGGATTGGTTAGTAACCACCTAACTAATTTTCCCTCTTCTTTTGGCAGTTACAGAATTAGTTAGTTAGGCAGTTTTATTCTTTAAATAGCTAGAAGTAGTAGGTAGAAGGCAAGTAAGAATTCTCTTGTAAACTGATTGTGGAATCAGTGGGTTTTAGGGTCGTGGGATCCTATACTCTTCTTCTCTCTTGTATCTCTACTCAAATTTCATCAATAATACACATTTACATAGAACCCAGCCAAGAAACTCTTTGTTTCTGGCTTTGGGTCCTTTTTTCTCAAACTTTCTTAGTTGATACCAGTGTTCTATCAACAAGTTTTCATTTCAGAGGCCGGACGGTGGGGAAGAATGCCTTAGGTATGTCACGGGAAGTAGCTTTAATTTGCCAGATGATTGGGTGAATCATGATCATGAATTAAATATTCCTACTAATCAGAATGCAGAAAATGGTTGTGTAATTGCTACCTCTGTAATTTCATTTATCAATTGTAGGCATTGACAAAAATGGCTTTCTAATAACTATTATACCATCATCATTACCATACAAGACGAAGGACCATGAATCTGTTTAGAACAGAGAATAGCAAGTATATAGAACACAAACAAAACAAATCAGAAAAAAAGCTCAAAAGAGCTCTTAAATCCCTTTGCATGTTGAATAAGAACACCCAATCCCAATCCTGAAAAAAGTGTGAATTAAAACCTAAGTAAACCCTAGAAAAGGAGTAAAAGACATGTATCCCAAAGGCATTCACATTAAAATTTGTGAACGAAAATTCACCATTAGTGTGCAAATTCACAGCACAAATAAGCAAATAGAGCACAATATACAACAATCAAGTGAAAACTATAAGCAACCATAAAAAAATCATCATTCTGTTGCACCTATTTGATTCAGTGATATCCAAGTCAGTAAATTTAGCATAACCAATCTAATATCCATAAAGCAATCTTATAAAAATATTATATATCAGCCATTTGCCTGCGTGATATCAAATTCAAACCATTTTCCATCATGTTCACGACACAACACAAACAAAAAGAAAGCAAGGTACACAACTATCAAGAGACAACTATAACTACTCAATCATCAAAAAATCCAATCATTCTGTTGCATCTTTTTGCTTCAATTATATCCAAAGGTAATAACTTAACAAGGCTAATGCTAAAATCCTTTTTACAACAAGCTCAGCATAATATAATAGTATTTTAACCATTTGCCTGTGTAATTTGATTTCATATCAAAAACATTTTCCATCATACCCCAGATGCACTCTACATCTAGTTCCTCGTACTTATTATAGCATAAACTCCCTTAACCTAGCTATGCGTCAAGACTTAAAAAGAGTCCAATCCAAAAAACTGGTCTATTAGTTTGCAGAGCCTCATGGCTTAAGTACCACTTAGAGTTTGTTATGCAACCCAATATATGACTCCTAACATTCCTGCCCCTCTAAGGATCGACATCCACGACAACTTTCACTCTATCGACGCTACCCGATGTTAGTCCTTTATTATTCGGAGGCTCCACTCATCTACCGGTTTGCAGTAATATGCCTTAATCCAGCCTATATGTAGCCCTTTTCATGACACTGCTCTAATCATAGCACTAATTGTTGACTTAAACACATCGAAAAGAGCCTAATCCAAATGGGAGAGCCTCATAACCACGTGACTTAAGTATCACATCGAGTTTATCATGAGACTCCGGTAGGAAGGGTTTGGCATAAAAATTGTAACTTGGTATAAATAAATAAAATGCATAGAAGTTGTAAGCCCATAAGATTGGGTGAACCAAAGAACAATAGGAGTAATAGAAAAGGATATTTACTTTTAACAACAATTTTGCTTGCAAGTGGGTGAGGCTGGAAATGAAGAGAAGATGGTTTGAGTGAGTTGGATTGGGTTCTAAATTCAGAATCAGTTCAAACACTACAGCTTGAAAATGGGAAGGGTTTTGTGAAGGAAGCAAACATGTTTATCACAATCAACAACAGCAACACAACTCAACTCGCGTGAAATGAAAACCAAAATCCGCTACCTTATTCGATTTCAACCTTTCTCTTCGGATATCATTTTTCTTTCTCAAGGAGAAATAGAAAGGGGATATTTTTATGTTATTTTTGTTAGTTTATTTAATATTATTAAATAAAAAGTTATTTTTACTACCATTTATTTTATGAAAAAAATATGTAATTTTTTTACACATTTCTTTTACCGTCCATATTTAATCATTATTCACTCTTCAAAAAATTAAAAAATAATATAAATTAATATTGGATGATATACTCACTATATATTTATACTTTCATTTTTTTCGGGGTAAATAATAATTAATACATGAATGGATGATTATGTTTTGATAGTGTAAAAAGTTGTTACAATACAATTAATAAATATTAAACTTATTTTTTGTGCAAATATTTTATATAGTTACACTTAATATTATTCATTGATTTTTTAAAAATAATTCATAATGATTTTTTTTGTATCCTTCACTTTTTTGGATAAGGAACTAATCCATTTTAGGATGTGTGACTATTCATCCCAACAAGTGTCGCTTTCAAGAATCGAATCATTAACATTTTCATCGTCCTGTGGATTTATTGGAACCTTACACTACTATACCAACAAATTGTTGGTGAATGGATAAGATTACGATTTACGTGTAACTAGTGTAATTTAATGAACCTTACACTACTATACCAACAATGCAGCAACCATGTCATTAATATCTTTATCCATTTGTATTAGCCGATGTTCTAAAATGCGTTCCACAATACATAATGTGGACGCAACAATGCGGATGCGGTCGGCAACGCACCGCAATTGCGGTGTGATTGAATTGTACACCAAAATCCGCAACAAAACACTGTTGCGGCCGCATCGGGCCGCAACGCAACCACATCGGACCGAATCAAACTGCATCGGACCGCATCGGATTCAAAAATATTGTTTTAATCACAAAATATTCACACCGCAACGGCCACAATCCGCATTGCAACGGTCAAAATGACCACAATTGTAGTAACCGCAACCGTTACCGCAAGCGCAACAGCAACTGCAATTTAAAACACTAGTATTAGCATTAAACCAGTTTCCAAAAAAGAATCTTTGGGGTTAAGCCAATACAAAGCTTTACCAACAATGCAACAACCATGTTAATAGTATTTTATCCTTTCGTATTAGCCTTAAACCTGCCTCAAGCTTTAGGGTTAAGCCAACTATTATGTAGTCTTCATACTTATTAAAGAAAATGATATTTGGGATCAGATATATGTAAAACATAAAGTACATAAATCACAACCTTTTCACTTCTTATTTTCGAATTTGAATTCGGGAATATGAATGCTACAAATTTTCGAAGAGGAGACCATTTTTTTGGCAATATAAGATAGAAAATGACACAATAAATGTCGTCATTTTGTAAATATCGGGAAGAAAATAAAAACGACATTCTCTTGATGAATTGTACAATATTATTCCATTAGGGATTGTACATGTGTGGTCACATAAACCATTAACGTACGACATGATGAACTCTGTTAATGTTACCAAACAATTAAAGATAGAAGAACTAATATGACTATACGTTTAAGAAATTGGAGATCAAAGATCAAAATGATAATTTAAATTTATTAGAGACTAAATTAATGTCTTCGACAAACTTTGAAAACTGAATTGAGTAATTAGTCTTTCTTTAATGACTCAAAATTACGCTACCAATAGCATTTTATTCTATGTATTTTTTGTGCTCCAAGATGTTTCCCAAATTGAGGAATAGCATTGGGATCCTAAAAGGATTCAACTCATAAAAATGGAAATTCCATCTACACCACCTTGAGATGAATACGTCCACCTTTAGATTGAGGAATAGGCTCATGATCCTAGAATATTACATAAATGGAAGCCCTCTATTTATGTATAAATTTATTAGAGTATAATATACATGTATTGTCAGCGTAAAGATTTATACACAGTCAGTATATCATCTACTATTCATTTGTATTACTTATATTTAAAAGTCAATAAGATTAAATATGAATTGTGGATGATATAATGACAATATAAAATACATTTTTTTTATTATGTTAAGAAAGGACTAAACTTAGATCCAGTACCATAGGTACTTGCACCCAATCATATAATGACATGAGTTAAAAAAATTCAACTCATCATCCACGTAGGAAACATTGTTAACATTATTAACTCACTTTATTCTTCTCCATCCAACTAAAGTTCTTTTTTCTGTGCAGAATATTTCTTTTTTTTTCCATTCAACAAAACTCAAACACTATTAATGGTTCTTTAATATTTCTCATTCATTTCTTCTACCTTCAATTAACAATCATTTCTTACAACACCACTCTCTCATCCCTCAAATCCAGGTTCTAACTTTAAAACCCTTAACATGTATGAATAATTTTACTTCGTACTTACTTTGTGTTTTGTTTGATTCAATCTTCACTCTTCAATCCCTTCACTCTTCAATCTTCTAGTTTTATACATTATGGTTCATTTCTTTTTTTTTATTCTAAATCTCGGTATTTTGATATTGCTCTCAAAGCATTTGATGAAATATCTGACACGAGTTTATTCTTCGTGCTTACTTTATATCTATGAATAATTTTACTTCGTGCTTACTTTGTGTTTTGTTTGATTCAATCTTCACTCTTCAATCTTCTAGTTTTATACATTATGGTTCATTTCTGTTTTTTTATTCTAAATCTCGGTATTTTGATATTGCTCTCAAAGTATTTGATGAAATATCTGACACGAGTTTATTCTCGAGAATAACCGGTGCTTCAAAAGCATCCTTTGAACTTTACATAATGTGTGATTTATTCTCTAAACTTTAACTTGTGTAAAAATGACCGACTCATGTTTGGATGTGAAATGGTTCTCTTTCTTCTAAAATGTAGATGGAATAAATCACACATTGTGCAAAGTTAAAGGGGTGATTTTGAAGCACGGGTTATTCTCGAGAATAAACTTGTGTCAGACATTTCATCAAACACATTGAGAGCAATATCAAAACACTGAGATTTTGAATCAAACAAAACATTGAGATTTTGAATCAAACAAAACACAAATTAACTAGAATGTATAAAACTTGAAGATTGAAGGGATTGAAAAGTGAAGATTGAATCAAACAAAACACAAAGTAAGCACAAAGTAAAATTATTCATACACATTAAGGGTTTTAAAGTTAAAACCTGAATTTGAGTGATGGAAAAGTGAAGTATCGTAAGAAATGAATGTTAATTGAAGGTAAAAGAAATGAATAAGAAATATTAGAGAACTTAAGAGTGAGTTAGCAATGTTTCCTAGGTGGATAATGAGTTGGAATTTTTTTACACATATCATGATATGATTTAGTGCAAGTATCACAACCACTAATACCTATGACACTGCACCTAAGTTTAGTCCGTTAAAAAATGTCTTAATTTTTGTTTAATTCTTGGTGGGGTTGTACAAAGAAGTTAATGTCTTCCGCAAAAGTTTTCTCCTACCGTAAGTTCTCCCCCCACAAGAAAATATTGGATTCTTGGTAGTGAACATTTCATAGTTTTGATTCTAATCATTGAGAATTCACAAGTCATGGCCATTAGCTAAAATCTCACATCAGAAAACTTGACTCATGTGGAAAAAAACATTAGCATCAAATAGTGGATTTAATATATGCAAGAGATCCAGAATTGGTTCAAGGGTAACCCAAATTTGCAAGTTATTCAAAATGACAGTTTGAACATATTTAAATATAGATCCCACTTAGTACAATTTTCAAACCAAATGAAGGGTTCTAATTGGTTTGGTACAGAATAAATATATGATCTACCAAAATGTTGAGGAGCAACAATACCTCGAGATTAAGGCTTGATTGTTGTTGAGCTATGCGGAAATGATTTTTGTGTTCTATTTCCATTATATGCCAAATGCGACATCAGTTTCATATTCTATAAACAGCGGCCCCGGAAATATAGCTCTCATGAACTTATCTCCATTCGACAACATATCATCCAATCATTCGGTCCTAACTCCTAAGTGATAAGTCAAATAAAACATGGGAGGAGATTCAGTTACTCCAAGAGTAAGTTTGAAAAATTTACTCTAAGAGTAAGTTTTTTAAACTTACTCCACGTCTTAACCATCAATTATAGGGAAATCCAATGGTTTGAATTAGTGACTAGATCTAAACCATTAGATCTCCCTAAAATTGATGGCTAAGATGTAGAGTAAGTTTTTTAAACTTGCTCTTGGAGTAAGTTTTTTAAACTTGCTCTTGGAGTAAGTTTTTTAAACTTGCTCTTGGAGTAAGGGGATCCCTTCTCCTAAAACATTACCCCGATTTTGCACAAAATTTATTTCGAAAAGCTTCCTCGAGCTTTTGGAATATCACTGAGAATGCTCCTGCAACAAAATAATTTATTTACTCACTCTAGTTGAGGCATTTGTAAGGACCCAAATTTTACTTTTGAAATTTTTTCCCTATTTCATTCATCCTTTATGCATTTTCCTACAACTTTTAAACATAAATACCAATAACTTAAGTTAAGTCCCAATTTCCTCCTCATACCCATTTCATAATTCCAAAAATAACATACACATTCACGTAGCAGAAAATCATAATTCATTCGTGCATCCCGGTAACTACCGCATACAACTAGCTATGGGATTCCAAAATACTCATAGCTACGAATATCCAGAGTTACAAATATTCATGTCCAAAATACAGTCAGTCATGTTACAAAGGAATGAATATAAGAACTTGCAAAAATTAAAAGCCTCTAAGCTCCTAATCAAAACGTCCTTACATCTTTCACCTATCTGCAATGAGATTAACATTGATCATACAGGAGTAAGTCATTAACGTAATAAATGTCAATGTACGTTAATCCACATTTTAATAAGATTAAGTAAACAATTTAGAATTAAATATTCTTAAAACCAATTTCATCATTTATACTTTTTGAAAACCAAGCTACAAAACTTGAGCCAAAGTTTGCTGCATCGCTTGAGCCAAAGCTTGCTACATCGCTTGAGCCAAAGCTTGCTACATCGCTTGAGCCAAAGCTTGCTACATCGCTTGAGCCAAAGCTTGCTACATCGCTTGAGCCAAAGCTTGCTACATCGCTTGAGCCAAAGTTGCTAACCAATCATGGTCGACTAAAAACGAGTTTTCTTTTCATTGTCACTCCATCAATTCATAAACAGTAAATCCACGCCATCATTATTACAAACATACCTATATATGTTTATAATAATTAAGTGGTTCACAACACGATTCATTATCCACAACCATATAATCCACGCATTTTCTAACACAATGCATAAGTTAAAGACTTATCCTTATCTCGGTGAGTGTTGGGTTTGGTTCTTGGCAACTTCGCAAGTTCCACCGACACCGCCTTATGATCTTTCCTCATTTCCACCATACAACACAATGTTAGTCATTTATTCCAAATATCACATAAACAACTTATATTGCATTATTTAACCATACAAGATATTCATCATATTTTCAATGTTTCTAAACTACTTTCATCATAAGTTTACAACCATATAAAACATACATATTCAACTAATATTTCAACATTAGAATGCATACTCATCTTCTACCTCTAGCATTTTACCCATTTTTCTCTTTAACCTCATTTTCACTTTAGGGTTTTGGGGGTTTTCATGAATCAACCCACCAACCCTTTCCATTCTTGAATTACTAACTCTAAACCAATAGTTTACAAGAGAAAAACAACATAAAACGAACCATAACTCAAAAGGGTGAGTTTCCATGGTTTCTCACATTTTGAGAGGAGATCCAAAATACCCAAAACAAGTTTTAAAGGGATGAAGAGAGTTAGAATCAAGAGTTTTACCTCTTCTCAGGCTTCTATATGAGTATCAAAGCTCCTTGCCATTGGAAAAACTTTCTTCTCTCACCTCTCTTCAATTTCTAACCCTAAAATGTGTTTGGGGTTTCTCATTTAATGCTATCTCGTCGGGTTCTCGTTTAAGTGAGCCTATTCTCGCTCAAACGAGAAAATCCCGCCCATTTTAAAAACTCAGATTTGACCCTCTCGCCTAGGCGAGGGAACTCTTGCCCAGGCGAGGCATCTCTCGCTCAAGCGAGGATCCTCTCGCTCAAGCGAGGATCTTATAGCCTCGACATGTCCAAAATGTCACTTTTCTCGCCCAGGCGAGCCAACTCTCGCTCAGGCGTGAATCCTTCAGTATAGCCCAGGATTTCACCCTCCTAGGTGAGTCTTTCTCGCCTAGGCGAGAATCCCTCGCTCAAGCGAAAATTCCAGGACTGATACTATAATTTTAAAGACATAAATTTAGGGTGTTACAATCCTTCCCCTCTTATAAGAATTTTCGTCCCCGAAAATTAAACATACCTCGATTCGAACAAATGAGGGTAATCCTCCCTCATATCACATTCCACTTCCCAAGTAGCATCCCTTCGTCTACTTGGCTCCACAATACCTTCACCAAGGAAATCTCTTTGCCTCTTATTCTTTTGACACTGATATCCATGATTCTCACGGGCAAGGTCATAAAAGTCAAGTTATCCTTCAACTCTATCTGATCAGGCTCAACCACATGAGATGGATCCCCAACATATTTCCTCAATTGAGACACATGAAACACATTGTGGAGATTCGACAACAACGGAGGTAAAGCAATCCGATATGCTACCGGCCCAATCCTCTTCAATACTTGATACGGCCCAATAAATCGCAGAGTCAGCTTACGGGACTTCAACACTCTACCAATCCCAGTAGTCGGGACTACTCTCATGAAAACATGATCTTCCTCGTTAAACTCAAGAGGTTTACGCCTCTTATCGTAATAGTTTTTCTGCCGACTCTGGGCGATTCTCATATTCTCTCGGATCTTCGTGATCTTTTCCATCATCTCTTGGACCAGCTCGGGTCCTAATATCAAGTTCTCCCCAGTTTCAAACCAACTCACGGGAGTTCGGCACTTCCTACCATACAATGCCTCATAGGGTGCCATTCCAATACTCGAATGGAAGCTATTGTTGTAGGTAATTTCAATCAAAGGCAACATGTCATCCCAACTCCCCGGTTGTTCCAAGACACAAGCCCTCAAAAGATCCTCCAATGACTGTATGGTTCTTCCCGATTGACCGTCTGTTTGTGGATGATAAGCTGAACTCAACTTCAACTTAGTTCCCAATGCGGTCTGCAAACTAGTCCAAAAGTTGGAAGTAAAACGGGGATCCCTATCCGATACAATGCTCGACGGTATCCCATGCAAACGAACTATTTCCCGGATATACAGTTCCACCAATCGCTCCAAAGAATATCTCATGTTAATAGGCAGGAAGTGTGCAGATTTAGTTAACCGATCCACTATCACCCATATCGAATCATACCCTTTCCGAGTCCTTGGAAAACCCGATACAAAATCCATGGAAATACTATCCCACTTCCAAACGGGAATTTCTAGGTATTGCAGTTCTCTCGCTGGCCGCTGATGCTCAATCTTGGCTTTCTGACAGACAAGACAACTCGAGACATACAAAACCACATCCTTTTTAACCTAGACCACCAAAACAACTTTTTCAAATCTTGGTACATCTTCGTAGTCCCCGGGTGAAAACTCATTTTACTCTTGTGTGACTCCTCTAAAATATTCTTTCGCAATTCCACATCATGATGCACACACACTCTCCCTTTGTAACGCAACAGTCCACTAGGGTCCGATGCAAAATCAATTTCCTTACCACTTAGCATTAAATCCCGTTTAGCCATTAGTTCACTATCCTCAACTTGCATCTCCCGAATTTGATCAAACAGTTTATTGGTGACCTTAAGCATTCCTAAAATCATATTATGAGGCTTTATCTGAACTTCCAAGTTCATATCCCTGAACTCTTCTATCAGTTTCCCTTCTTTAACCATCAAAGCCGACATATGCAAAGACTTTCGACTTAGAGCATTGGCTACCACATTGGCCTTTCCCGGATGGTACTGCAACCGAAAATCATAATCCTTAAGGAATTACATCCACCTTCTCTGTCTCATATTCAATTCCTTTTGATCAAACAGGTAGTTCAAACTTTTGTGGTCGCTGTATACCTCAAATCTCACACCATAAAGGTGGTGTCTCCAGATTTTCAAAGCAAAGGCCACTGCAGCTAAATCCAAGTCATGGGTAGGGTAGTTTTGCTCATGCGTCCTCAACTGTCGAGAAGCATATGCAACAACTTTCCCTTCTTGCATCAGAACACAACCCAAACCTTGCTTGGAAGCATGACAATAAACACTGAAATCCCTATCAGTACAAGGAAGAACCAACACTGGCGCGATAGTCAATCACCGTTTCAACTCTTGGAAACACTCTTCACAACGGATTGTCCACACATAAGGTTCCCCCTTCCTGGTGAGCTTAGTCAACGGTAGTGCCAACTTCGAAAATCCCTCAATGAATTTCCGATAATAACTAGCCAAACCCAGAAAACTCCGAATCTCAGTAACTGACTTGGGTACTGCCCATTCCATAATCGCTTCAACTTTTGAAGGATCTACAGCTACCCCTTCCTTGGATATTACATGTCCCAGAAAGTTTGCTGATTCCAACCAGAAATCATGTAAGGACCCAATTTCTACCCTTGACAATTTTTCATTTATTTTAATCCTCTCTTACATACATTCCTCATCTTACTTAAAACCCTCTTAAATCATTCCTTGAAAATACTCTTTACACCTATTATATTATCATACAATTTATATTGCGGAAAAACATAATTCATTTAATGAGTAATTACCACATACAACCACTTATGGGTTTCCCAGAGTTATAACGTCCATAACTACATATCTCCAGTAATATCCTAATCATATTTACATTCATCCCAAAATATTATCTAATCGAATACAATATCAAAGTAACAATAAATGCATTCCAGTTAATAAACACATAAGATTCCTAAGTGAGCTTCCTCCTCAAATCCTTCGTTTACCTACAATGGGATTATCATAAACAACACACAAAAACAAGGGAGTAAGTCATTAGTTCAAAACTAACATTTCATGATAATCCACATTTCAAATACGATTAAGCACTAATATAAATTATAACCACAAATACGTAAATGTAAACGTTCATATCTTCTTTAGTTCATCTCCACGTTATTCATATTCATCCTATAGCATATATATCCCATAATATATATTCTATAGCATGCATATTACGTTCATTCGAAACATCGTTCTTCTCATTATTCATATCCATCCTATAGAACATATATCCCATAATATATATCCTATAGCATGTATATTACTTTCATTCTTAACATCTTCATTTTCATCGTTCATATTCACCCCATATATATCCCATAATATATATATCCTATAGCATGCATGTTACTTTCATACTTAACATCCTCATTTCTCATATGTTGTATTCACCCTTAATCGTGTTCACCGAGTTCTTTCACAAAGATAATCCTCTGCCACATCGGGTATGTCTAGTTACTTCTCCATACCACATCGGGCAGGTCTAGTTCATCCTCCATACCACATCGGGCAGGTCTAGTTCATTATCCATACCACATCGGGCAATCTAGTTTATCCTCCATTCCACATCGGGCAGGTCTAGTTCATTCCCCATATCACATCGGGCAGGTCTAGTTAATTATCCATACCACGTCGGGCAGGTCTAGTTCATTATCCAAACCACATCGGGCAAGTCTAGTTTAATTATCCATACCACGTCGGGCAGGTCTAGTTCATTATCCATACCACATCGGGCAGGTCTAGTTTAATTATCCATACCACGTCGTGCAGATCTAGTTACTTCTCCATACCACATCGGGCAGGTCAAGTTTATCCTCCATACCACATCGGGCAGGTCTAGTTCATCCTCCATACCACATCGGGCAGGTCTAGTTCATCCTCCATACCACATCGGGCAGGTCTAGTTCATTATCCATACCACATCGGGCAGGTCTAGTTCATTCCCCATACCACATCGGGCAGGTCTAGTTTAATTATCCATACCACGTCGGGCAGGTCTAGTTACTTCTCCATACCACATCAGGCAGGTCTAGTTTATCCTCCATACCACATCGAGCAGGTCTAGTTCATCCTCCATACCACATCGGGCAGGTCTAGTTCATTATCCATACCACATCGGGCAGGTCTAGTTTATCCTTCGTACCACATCGGGCAGGTCTAGTTCATTCCCCATACCACATCGGACAGGTCTAGTTAATTATCCATACCACGTCAGGCAGGTCTAGTTCATTATCCATACCACATCGGGCATGTCTAGTTTAATTATCCATATCACGTCGGGCAGGTCTAGTTCATTATCCATACCACATCGGGCAGGTCTATTTTAATTATCCATACCACGTCGGGCATGTCTAGTTACTTCTCCATACCACATCAGGCATGTCTAGTTTAATTATCCATACCACGTCGGGCAGGTCTAGTTCACAATAATCCACTACCACTCCGGGTAGGACAACAACAATAATCCACTACCACTCCGGGTAGGACAACAACAATAATCCACTACCACTCCGGGTAGGACAACAACAATAATCCACTACCCCTCAGGGTAGGACAACAACATTAATCCACTACCACTACGGGTAGGATAACAACATTAATCCACTACCACTACAGGTAGGATAACAACAATAAACCTCTACCACTTCGGGTAGGGTAGCAACAATAAACCACTACCACTTCGGGTAGGGTAACAACAATATCTTTACAAACATATTACCTCTTTCACATACCTCATTCACATCAGCGAGTATAATTTAGAGACACTTATCCCTTACCTTGGTGAGTGTTGGGGATCGGTTTCGAGTAACTTTAAAAGTCTCCTCTGCGATTTCCTCCAACCTTAGGATCTCTTCTCAAGCTCTAAGATGATTCCTAAGGCTCTTTGCTCTTGAAAAGCTCTCCTCTATCTCTTCTCTTCAAAGTTCTAACCCTAAAATGTGTTTGGGGTTTCTATTTTAAAGATGAGTCGTCGGGTTCTCGCTCAAGCGACCCATTCTCGCTCAGGCGAGAAAATCCCGCCTTTTTAAAATTTCAGATCTGACGCTCTCGCTCAAGCGAGGGATTCTCGCTCAAGTGAGAATCTCACAGTGCCAACAGGCTTCCTCTAGCTCAAGCGACCCATTCCTCGCTTGGGCGAGACTCCCAAAATTTCCAATTTCAAAATACTGATCCTCTCGCTTGGGCGAGGTCCTCTAGCTCAAGCGAGAATCTGGCAATATGTCCCATTCCCCAGGACTGTTACCTAATCTCAAGGAGGATAAATTTGGGGTGTTACAATCCTCCCCCTCTTATAAAAATTTTCGTCCTCGAAAATTTTATTAGGCCATTCTCGGAAATAATGTCATCGCCTAGACCTTAGGGATAAGAAATACTCCACTAGAATCATACTCGATCCCCTAATCCATTAAGATTGCTTAAACGACCACTAAGGGCATACACCACTAAACCGTGATATCACAAAACCAATTCATCAATGTCCGAATATTAAGATCCTAGCCTCGAACAACTCGAACACTAGAAGAACTAAACCGAAATTACACTAAAGATTTTTCTCTGTATTCATCAAGAACCATAGGTCTCTAGGACTTATCCATCTAACAATCCTCATATACATTAAGAATCCGATAACACTCCTGAAATTTAGCGAATAGGGAACTCCTTATCCCTCATCCACCCCAATGCCTCGTTTAACATCCACCATACACTAGCTAGTTCCACTCCCACTCAAGAAACTAGCATAATTTCATTTTACTCATTCAACAAAACATCTATACAATAAGACTCTTAGCGTCTCTTCCATTGGTGGTAACCCGACCGAAGATCAATCTTTGAAAACACTACCGCCCCTCTCAACTGATCCATCAAGTCATCAATCTGAGCCAATGGATACTTGTTCTTAATAGTAACCTTGTTCAACTACCGGTAGTCGGTACACAATCGCATAAAGTTCTTTGCCAACAAGTCCTCAACCTGCTTTTTCAACTCCGCCAATTCCAACGGTGCCACTCTATACGGAGCTATAGAGATGGGTCCCGTTCCAGGTACCAAATCAATAGAGAATTCAACTTCTCTCACTAGGGGCAACTCCGGAATGTCATCAGGAAATAGCTCAGGGAATTCCCGAACTATCGGAATGTCCTCAACCTTGGGTTTCTCAATACCCTCCAGGGATGCCAACAACATAAACACGACTCCTCCCTCTTTACAAGAAGTCTTGACTTCCTTTGCAACGGCTTCATATAACTAACCCCATCAGAAATCCCATCTAGATTTCTGAATACCACGGTCTTATCAGCACACTTAAGCACCACATGATTTACCGACAATCAATCCATCACCAGAATAAGATCTAACTGGGATAGTGGTAAGCAGATTAAATTCACGGTAAAAGTCCCACCGTTTACCACTACAGGACATCGAGACACAACTATCGACACCACCACAGGCACATCAGTTGGGGTGGATATGACCAAGTCGAAAGGCAACGACTCAGTTTGCAGTTTCAGTCTATCCACACATTCAATAGATACAAAGGAGTGTGTCGCTCCCGAATTAGATAACACTAAAAGAGGAATACCCGCCACCATGCAATTACCTTTTATCAAGCCATCTACACTCGATGCCTCTGCACCACTCATGGTGAACACTCTGTCAGTGGATCGAGGTCGCTCAATTCTCACAGCATTTACACTCTGTGGTAACTTAGGAAAATATCTTCTGACATGCCCAACCTCCTTGCAATGGAAAGAGGTAAGCGTCGTTCCAGGGCATGAGTCACCGACATGAGTTCGGCCACATTTGCCGCACAAAGATGGAGAGTTCTACCGTGACCCTCCAGCATTAACATGAGTCTTCGGCCCATGCGAAGTATGACCCCGACTTCCCGTTGGAGGAGAGTAAGGCTTCCGTTCCTCTTGAAACACCTTGCCCTTCCCTTTTCCGTGTGAGAAGTTCCATTGAGGGCCATAGTGCCGTGGAGGGTTCTCTTTACTAGCAGCAGCGTCCCTCACCCGCACATTATCCTCATACATCCTACACTTGTTCACTAGTGTAGGAAAATCAGAAATCTCTTCATGACCAAACGTCACCCTCAGCTCGGGTTTCAACCCCATCTCAAACTTTACACATTTGGACCTCCCGTCCAACTCTAGTTCAGCATAAGGGCAATACCGGATCAATTCCTCAAACTTGGCCGCGTACTCCTCCACCGACTTATTTCCTTGCTCTAATTGCTAGAATTCCATCTCCTTCTTCCTTTTCAGGTCTGCAGGAAAATATTTATGGAGGAATTTACTCTTGAAAGCTCCCCACGTGATGATTTTCCCTTCGTTCTCCATCTGCCTCCGGGTCATTTCCCACCAGTTCTCAGCCTCTTTCACTAGCATGTAGGTGGCGTAGGCCACTTTCTGAGCATCAGAACAACTCATGGCCTTGAAGATTCTTTCCACTCCTTGGACCCATTCAATGGCGGCATCAAGAGCGAATCTGCCTTGGAACTGATTGGGGTTCCTCCAGCAGAATTCATCCAGACCTCGGTACTCAACCGGCCCAGGTGGTAGTAAGGGTTGCGAACTCGGACTTGGTGTCGCGTTCTGGTTCAGGTGTTGCAAATTCTCATTCATGTTCATCAGCACAGCAGCAATCTGGGCCAACAGGTCATTCTGACCCGATCCTCTTCCTCTTCCTCTTCCAAACATCTCCGTAACGGGTACCTGCACTCATTCATTTGTCAGTAAACCATGTTTAATCAAATAAATCATCACATAACCACACAACCGTTCACTTAAACCACATAGTCAAATAAAATAGAAGTTACAAAGAAGCAAGTAAGGCCATACCCTAGGCCGCAAGACTAACTATGCTCTGATACCATATTGTAAGGACCGAAATTCTACCATTGAAATTTTTTCCCTTATTTATTTCCTTCACATACATTTTTCATTTTAATTCTAGTTACCTATTCATACTCATTCCATATCCTCATATTCGTATACATTCTACTTAGCAGAAAATCATAATTCATATAAATATAATTCAGTAACCACCGCATACAACTAGCTATGAGTTTCCAAAATACCCATAGCTACAAATATCTAGAGTTACAAAACCGTGTAAATTAATATATACGTAGTAACATAATGCCTTAAACTATCAAATATGCACTCATGTACAAAATAGTGCAAATAAATGAATCCAAAATATAAAGCTCCTAAAGCTTCCAAAAATGAGTCCCCCTCATATCACCTGTTTATCTGCAATGGGATTATCAATGACAAAAGTACAAAACACACAAAGGAGTAAGTCATTAATTCAATAAACGTCATTATAAGATAATCCACATTAGAAAAGGGTTAGTAAACCATTTTGAAGTTCATTTTCTTTGCTGCATAACTTGAGCCAAAGTCGCTACACCCCTTAAGGTTAGCTAAAAGCAGATTCTCATTTCTTTTAAAAGAAAATGTGCTACATATACTCGAGCTGAAGTTTTGCTTATATACTCAAGCCAAAGTTTCGCTTATATACTCAGGCCAGAGTTTCGCTTATATACTCAAGCCAGAGTTTCGCTTATATACTCAAGCCAGAGTTTCGCTTATATTCTCAAGCCAGAGTCGCTAACCATTCATGGTCGGCTAAAAATATATTTTCCTTTGTTTGATTTCACCATTTCTCATTTTCCGTAAATCTATGCCCACTTTAGTATAAACACACCCATATATGTTTATACTAAATGCGTAATTCACAACTCAATCATTGCATAACCAGAAAATACACACATTTTCCATTTCCCGTAAATCTACGCCTACTTTAGTATAAACACACCCATATATATTTATACTAAATGCGTAATTCACAACTCAATCATTGCATAACTAGAAAATACACACATTTTCCATTCCAAATGCACAATTAATGACTTATCCTTGCCTCGGTGAGTGTTGGGTTTGGTTCTTGGCAACTTCACAAGTTCCACTGACACCGCCGCCAACTTTAGGATCTTTCCTCATTCCCACCATATAACACAATGTTAGTCATTTATTCCAAATATCACATAAACAACTTATATTGCATTATTTAACCATACAAGATATTCATCATATTTTCAATGTTGCTAAACTACTTTCATCATAAGTTTACAACCATCCAAAACATACATAATCATCTCATATTTCAACATTAGAAAGTAAACTCATCTTCTACCTCTAGCATTTTACCCATTTTCCACTTTAACCACATTTTCTCTTTAAGGTTTTGGGGTATTCATGAATCAACCCACAAAACCTTTCCATTCTTGAAATACTAACTCTAAACCAAGAGTTTACAAGGTAAAAACAATATAAAACGAACAATAACTCGAAAGGCGAGTTTCCATGGTTTTACACATTTTGAGAAGAGATCCAACATACCCAAAATGAGTTTCAAAGGGAAGAAGAGAGTTAGAATCAAGAGTATTACCTCTTCTCAATCTCTTAGATGAGTATCCAAGCTTCTTGCCCTTGGGAAAGCTCTCCTCTCTTCAATTTCTAACCCTAAAATGTGTTTGGGGTTTCTCATTTAATGCTGTCACGTCGGGCTCTCGCTTAAGCGAGCTCATTCTCGCTCAAGCGAGAAAATCCCGCCCATTTTAAAAACTTAGGTCTGACCTTCTCGCCCAGGCGAGGGAACTCTCACCCAAGCGAGGGAACTCTCGCCCAGGCGAGGCATCTCTCGCTCAAGCGAGGATCCTCTCGCTCAGGCGAGAATCTTACAGCCGCGACAGGTCCAAACATCACTTTTCTCGCCCAGGCGGGTCAACTCTCGCCCATGCGAGACCACTCTCGCTCAAGCGATCCAACTCTCGCTCAGGCGAGAATCCTTCAGTATAGCCCAGGATTTTACCCTCCCAGGTGAGCCTTCCTCGCCCAGGCGAGAATCCCTCACTCAAGCGAAAATCTCAGGACTGATACTATAACTTTGAAGACTTAAATTCAGGGTGTTACAATGAGAATATGTGAATATGATTCAGTGTTTGATAGAAATTAAAAATGAAGGATTAATAGAGTGTGTGAGGGAACATGATAATGTATGGACTTGTTTAGGAGGGGAAAAAGTGAATGAGAGTGTGACATGCGTCTAGTGATGATGTGGCAGAACCTTTTTTTCTTATAGATATATGGATATATGAAACTTATGCAAACAATAAAAATTTAATTTTTAGCAACTCATAAAAACAAAGACACAAGACTTAGTCTCCTCAAAATACACAAAATACATTTCTTTTCCTTTTTGTTTTGCTAGCACAATATTTTCATAACCATTAAGACATGATTAGTAACATTCAATAAAATATATTCATTTACATTTTCATATAACTTCATTAAATTACTCATCAGTTGATCAGAATGATACTAAATTTATTGTTCAAGAATTCATGCCTCGGAGATCAAATGGCAGGACAACATCAATTAATTTAAAATAGATATAATACAAAAGAAAATTGCATGACTACATATTATATAATAAAGATGTAGAATTAGCCAAAAATTCTAATAACATATTAAATCTCCACATCACCACATTATGCATATTTCTTTCAGCCACGAGAAGTGGACAAAGTAATTAACAGAATATCTCAACTAGGGACGTGTAGGAAAATAAATATCACAACACACATGTTTTAATGATAGATAATATTCTATCACTAGCAACACTAATACTCTTTCATTATCAAAAATCAACATAGCTTAGTGGTTCTTGCTAACTCCACCTCTAATATCTAATAACACGAGCTTGTACTGTACATCAATTTTGTATTCTAGTTAAAGAAACTGTTAATATTTTTAATAATGTAAATTATCAATGAAATGAGAATATTATATTACACTTTCAAGCATTTTCAATTCTTATAATATTAACAATTAAATCAGAATATATTTTCAAACGTTTTCAATTCCTATGATATAAGCCGGATTCACAATCTTCTATTAGACCGCACGATGAATGATCACTACTCTAATTCTTTTCAACCATAACAATAAGGACATATAAGTAAACAAAAGAAGGAAGCTAATTAAAAGTTTATTTTCAATCATCTTAATGATAATAATAAAATAAAATTCATAGCAAGAGATCCAACAAGAAGTTCACATCAAGAAACTTAACAAGAAAATTCACAACAAGAAATTCAACAAGATTTCACAGCAAGAAAATCAACTATGAATTCACAACAAGGAATTCAAAAAGAAGTTCACAATAAGAAATTCAACAATGAATTCACAACAAGAAATTCAACAAGAAGTTCACAACAAGAAATTATAACTTTCATGACAAAAACAATACATCATAGATTGAGGCGAGAATCACAACAAAACAAACAAGTAAACACATCTGAGTCACACAGAGAAATGGTTTATGAGGCCATAACCCAAGCCGGATAGGAAAGAACAACTCTGATACCACTAATGTAACACCCCATTTTCGTACCCAAGAAAAATAAAACTTTATTTTGGAAATATGTGGAATATTTATTGAAAGATAAACTTAACTTGTTAGAAGATCAGTGTAAATTCAAAAGCATTAAGTTTCACAAGTTCAAAATATGGAAGTATTTCCAGAGTATCTTTACCTAAAAAAACAAGACATTATCATAAACTTCAAAAACCATGATTTATATAATTATTTATTTGAATTACATAACTTCATAACGTCATTAATCTAGTATCATCACATATTTAGAAAAGACATCATATGTACAAAAGAAATCACTCTAAAATATTTTTCAAACAATATGACTTATACAATAATCAGTTCAAAAGACCGAGGTATTCCTAAATCAGGGACAAGATCTCAACACAGACAAAATACTTTACTAATACATCAATCCTCCTCTTCTAGTCTATACTTCCAGCAATGGATATCCAAAGTGCAACAACTTCTACATGAGCATTTACATAGCATAGACAAAAGAAAAGACAAAAGAGAGTAAGAATCAACTGCGGCGACCGTAGCGTGGAATTATATAGAGAAATAACATTAAAGTAAGATAACCTATACAACAACCAAAATCAAACAATGTTAAACATATGCAAAAGATACATGAAGTTAATGTCTTATACAATAGGGTATTCACATCCCCCATTAATATATTTATCATGCTATACATATGCCATTCAGCCAATCAGTCTCCATCAAAATTACAATACCTGAAGGCAATTCAATACCCGAAGGCAATTCAATAGCTGAAGGTAATTCAATACCCGAAGGCAATTCAATAACCGAAGGCAATTCAATATCTGAGGGTAATTACAATACCCGAAGTTAGATGTTTTCCATATCAATACCACATTCAACTTATATATTTCTCACATCAATGCAACAATCAACTTAGATATTTTCCATATCAATACCACATTCAACTTATATATTTCTCATATCAATGCAACAATCAACTTAGATATTGTCCATATCAATATAACAATCAACTCATATATTCTACATCAATATAATGACCAACTTGTGTATCTATAATATCAATATAACAAACAAATTGCATCACATTCAATACTACGATACAACAAGTAACAATATAACCATTGCCATTGAGTTATTCTCAAATCACGACTTTACCACAACATTTTATCATATAAGATAATCATCCAATCTTATCACAAATACTCACTCATACATACAAAATAGAAATATTTATCAACCATTCATAACAATGTAATACCATAAGCGAGTACCTCGCACTATGTTGGACAAAAACCAGTTCAGACACATATTTTCATCAAATCAAACATTTAAGACTATATACATCGTCATGTAAAGGTTAAGGACTCTTACATGGAAAACAAGTTACCAAGGGAGTTCCTAATGCCAAGACTCTCGAATTCCTGACGAAAATCAGAAAGGATAACTTTAACGAAATACTCTAAGACCACAAATGGTCTTCTCCCTCACGAAGGTTTACGTAAGCTCCCTTGTTCCGCAAATACACTAGTTCTCCAACCATCTCCTTCATCCTTGGAATCTCTCCCATCACCACCAATAGCCACCACGAATCACCGTTTCTACAGGCATAAAACTCAGACCAAGGAAATGGGGTATCCCATCGATCCCCCAACTACAGCGACATGAAAATTGTTGCTACTCCATCATATCTCAAGTGATGCCACCGCTAAGAAAAGTAAAGGGGAAGAGGGTGAATAGATTTATTGGGGTTGGAGGAGAAGAGGATTCGGCCATGGCCTCTTTTGTCACCCTCGCCGAAAATAAGAAAAGGAGAAATAAGATATAGGTTAGGGATTCCAATTCCCCTTTTTAACTTTTTATAATAGAGCTGTCTCGCTCGGGCGACAGGTGTCGCTTGAGCGAGAGACCCAATGAGTGCTCATGCTGCAATCCTGAGACTGTCGCTTAAGCGAGCTCCTCTTGCTCATGCGAGAAACACACGGGAAGCTAGTACAAGTGTCGTTTGAGCGACATTCTCTCGCTCAGGCGAGAGACAAAGAGTGAACTTGGATAAAATTCTCACAAACCGCATTTGAGTGATTTCCTCTCGCTCAGGCTAGGGGCGAACAAAGGCTATGCGACATTTACAATTTACGAATTGGATGAGCAAAATTTTGGTGTTACAAGAATTACAAGAAAAAATGCGACCACCCCATGTTGGCATCAATGACCGTTGGACATAGTGTTGTTTCTCAATTTTTGGTTGAAGTCTGGCTCTACAACTTATGTAGAGGTGTACTCAATTTAAACCTCGACCAAAAATATTTCGAGTTGCTAGTAATTTTTTTGCAGTTAAAATGTATAAAATCTCTTTTATGGCATGCATTGGATAAAATGACCTTTAAACAAAGATCTTAAGCTGAGAAGTCGATTACAGATTGTAACGACTCGATTTTCATAACCCAAAAATTTAAAACTTTATTCTGAAAAGTGAAATGAAATACTATAAATAGATATTACTTAATTGATTTAGCAAACCTGAGTGGATTCAAATATTAGTTAAGATTCATAATTCAAAATGCAGAAATATCCAAATGTGCCTTTACAATACAACATGTCATTTCACTCAACTTCAAATCCATAATCTATACAACTATCCATTTTCAATTACATCACTTATTAAAGTCATTAAGCTAGTCTCATTACATCTTTAGAAATAGGTCAGTTATACAAAAAGAATTATTCTTACATATTTCTCATATTACATACATCGAACGAATACAATTTCGAACACATAAACAACTACTCTAGTATGTACTCCCGTCAGCAGACGTTCGAGGCGCAACAGCAACAACCCGAACTCATATACATAACATAGACAAAGAAAAGACAGAAGGGAGTAAGAACCAACTACGGCGACCGCAACGTGGAATTACATGGAGTAATAACATTAAAGTGCTGCAACTTATACAACAACTAAAATCAACCTTATCAAACACATACCAATGATACACCAAATCAATACCTTATATCGCAAGACATTCACATATTCAATTAGTATATTCATGTCTTACTTATGCAATTTCAATCACTCTAATCTTCACAAAGATCACAATACTATAGTCTCTTCCAATACACAACAACAACTCTATACCCGAAGGCAATACCATACTTCCAAAGAATATACAACACTTCCAATGAATACAATACTTCCAAAGTAATACAAATACTTCCAAGCAATACAATACTTCCAAAACAATACAATACTTCCAAGCAACACAATACTTCCAAAGCAATGCCATACTTCCACAAGAATACAATACCACGTAGGGAAAGTCAGACATTTCTACATAGAGCCAATACCACATAGGGCAAGCCAGACATTGCTACTTAGAGCCAATACCACATAGGGCAAGTCAGTCATTGCTACATAACTTGAGCCAAATTGTGCTACATAACTTGAGCCAAAGTGTGCTACATAACTTGAGCAAAAGTGTGATACATAACTTGAGCCAAAGTGTGCTACATAACTTGAGCCAAAGTGTGCTACATAACTTGAGCCAAAGTGTGCTACATAACTTGAGCCAAACTGTGCTACATAACTTGAGCCAAACTGTGCTACATAACTTGAGCCAAAGTGTGCTACATAACTTGATCCTATAAATTTAATAACAATTCCACAAATAACCCTTGTACATTCCTAATATCACTCTCACAATCAATCAAAGTCATTCTCATGCCAATGCAACAATAAAACCCACAATATAATCAGTTTCACTGTGTTATTCTCATATCATGACTTCACTATAACACAAAATACCACATCAATGTCATAATCACAATATATCTTATTCCTTACCACAATAAAGTAACCCATAACACAATCATCTTGTTTTATCACAATATCCTCATTCATACACACAAATAAAGATAGAACAACCTTATGCGGCGTTGTATGGTAGGAAGTGCCGAACTCCAGTGAGTTGGTTTGAAACTGGGGAGAACTTGATATTGGGACCTGAACGGGTCCAGGAGACGACGGATAAGATCAAGAAAATCCGGGAACATATGAGAATCTCCCAAAGTCGACAGAAGAGCTATTATGATAAGAGGCAGAAACCTCTTGAATTTAACGAGGGAGATTATGTTTTCATGAGAGTTATTCCGACTACTAGTATCGGTAGAGTGTTGAAGTCCCGTAAGTTGACTCCTCGATTTATTGGGTCGTATCAGATATTGAAGAGAATTGGGCCGGTTGCATATCGTATTGCTTTACCTCCGTTGTTGTCCAATCTCCATAATGTATTTCATGTGTCTCAGTTGAGGAAATATGTTGGAGATCCATCTCATGTGGTTGAGTCTGATCAGATAGAGTTGAAGGATAATTTGACTTTTGCGACGTTGCCCGTGAGAATCATGGATACCAGTGTAAAGAGATTGAGAGGCAAGGAGATTGCATTGGTAAAGGTGTTGTGGAGTCAAGTGGACGAAGGAGACGCTACTTGGGAAGTTGAGCAAGAGATGAGGGAAGATTACCCTCATTTGTTTGAGTCGAGGTATGTTTAATTTTCGGGGACGTAAATTCTTATAAGAGGGGGAGGATTGTAACACCCCAAATTTGAAGTCTTTAAAATTATAGTATTAGTCCTGGGATCCTCGCTTGAGCGAGAGATTCTCGCTTGGGCGAGAGATGTTCACCTGGGAGGGTGAAATCCTGGGCTATACTGGAGGATTCTCGCCTGAGCGAGAGTTGTCTCGCCTGGGCTAGAAATGGCATTTTGGGTCTGTTGACACTGTGAGATTCTCGCTTGAGCGAGAATCCCTCGCTTGAGCGAGAGGGTCAGAGTTGAGTTTTTAAAATGGTCAGGATTTTCTCGCTTAAGCGAGAACCCGACGAGAACATTAAATGAGGGAAACCCCAAATACATTTTTAGGTTAAGAATTGAAGAGAGGTGAGAAAAGAGAGCATTCCCAAGGTCTAGGATCTTTGATTCTTGTTCAAGAGCTTGAGAAGAGGTAAAACTCTCTATCCTAACTCTCTTCTTCTCTTGAGAACCCATTTTTGGTATTATGGATCTCTTCTCAAAGTGGGTAAAACCATGGAAACTCTCTCTTTCGAGTTATGGTTCGTTTTATGTCGCTTGTACCTTGTAAACTCTTGGTTTTGAGTTAGTATTCCAAGAATGGAAAGGGTTTGTGGGTTGACTCATGGAAACCCCAAAACCCTAGAGAGAAAAAATGTGGTTAGAGAGGAAGAATGGGTAAAACGCTAAAGGTAGAAGACGAGTTGCTTTATAATGTTAAAATATGAGATGATATGTAATGTTTTAGATGGTTGAAAACTCATAATGAAAATAGTATAGAACCATTGAAAATATGATAAATATCTTGTATGGTTGAATAATGCAATATAAGTTATTTATTTGCTATTTGGAATGAATGACTAACATTGTGTTATGTGGTGGGAATGAGGAAAGATCCTATGTTTGGAGGTGGTGCCGGTGGAAGTTACGAAGTCGCCAAAAACCAAACCCAACACTCACTGAGGTAAGGATAAGTCTTTAATTTATGCCTTGTGTTGGAAAATGCGTGGATTTTCTGTTATGGATAATGAATAAAATGTGAATCACTTAGTCATTATGAACATATATGGGTATGTTGATAATGGTGAGAAGTGAATTTACGGTTTATGTATTGGTGGAGTACCAATGGAAATAAGACTCGAAATGAAATCACGAAATGTAAATCACTTTGTAGTTATAAGCATACGTGGATATGTTTGTAATGATGTCGGGTGTATTTATCATTTTTGTATTGGTGGAGTGCCAATGGAAATAAAACTCGGAATAAAGCAATAAATTGTAAGTCACTTTGTAGTTACAAGCATATACGATGTGTTGTAATGATGTCGAGTGCATTTATTGACTATGTATTGGTGGAGTGCCAATGGAAATAAAACTCGGAATAAAGCAATAAATTGTAAGTCACTTTGTAGCTACAAGCATATACGATATGTTGTAATGATGTCGGGTGCATTTATTGACTATGTATTGGTGGAGTGCCAATGGAAATAAAACTCAGAATAAAGCAATAAATTGTAAGTCACTTTGTAGTTACAAGCATATACGATATGTTGTAATGATGTCGGGTGCATTTATTGACTATGTATTGGTGGAGTGCCAATGGAAATAAAACTCGGAATAAAGCAATAAATTGTAAGTCACTTTGTAGCTACAAGCATATACGATATGTTGTAATGATGTCGGGTGCATTTATTGACTATGTATTGATGGAGTGCCAATGGACATAAAACTCGGAATAAAGCAATAAATTGTAAGTCACTTTGTAGTTACAAGCATATACGATATGTTGTAATGATGTCGGGTGCATTTATTGACTATGTATTGGTGGAGTGCCAATGGAAATAAAACTCGGAATAAAGCAATAAATTGTAAGTCACTTTGTAGTTACAAGCATATACGATATGTTGTAATGATGTCGGGTGCATTTATTGACTATGTATTGGTGGAGTGCCAATGGAAATTAAACTCGGATAAAACAATAAACTGTAAGTCACTTTGTAGTTACAGGCATATACGATATGTTGTAATGATGTCAGGTACATTTATTGTCAATTTATTGTGGAGTGCCAATGGAAATAGAACTCGGAAACAAAGTAATAAATGGTAAATCACTTAATCACTACAAATATATATGGGTATGTTTGTAGTGATGATGGGTGGATTTATGGTTTATGTATTGGTGGAGTGCCAATGAAAATAAAACTCGTTTTAGTCGACCAGAATGGGTTAACGACTCTAGCTTGAGTTATGTAGCATGGTTTTTCAAAAGTACAGATGACGAAAATGGTTTTAAGTGGATTTAATTTATATCGTTGTTTAACCCTATTAAATGTGGATTAACTTACATTGAAATTTTATTGAGTTAATGAATTATTCCTTTGTGTTGTTTGTGTATGGTAAATGTTAATCCCATTGCAGGTAGGTGGACGGAGAAAGGATAATTTTTGAGTAGGAGATTAGAGACCTTTATTTTGATGTCTCTTTATCCATTCTTTTGTAACTTCAATTGATTGTAATTGAAGCAACTAATTGTACTATGAATACTATTTTTGTACATGATATTGATCATGGAGAGTAGTAACTCGGGAAATATGTAGCTATGGGTGTTTTGGAAACCCATAGCTAATTGTATGCGGTAGTTACTAGGTTATACTAATATGAATTATGTTTTTTCTACTATCGGATTGTGTATGTACTTTTGGTTCATAGATCGGGAGTGTGGATGAAGAGAAAGATCTTTTAAATAAATTTATTTATTTGGTAATTATGATTTATCGTTAAATGCATGGAATTGGATTAAATAAGGAAAAATTTTCCAGGGTAGAATTTCGGGTCGTTACAATATGGTATCAGAGCATAGTTAATCCTGCGACCTAGGATATGGCCTTGCATGCTTCTTTGTATCCTTTATGTGCTGAAGTTGTTTGAATGATGCTAAATGTTAAGTGTTGTGTGCACTGTGTTTATACAAATTCACTTACTAACAATTGAGTGAGTACATGTACTCATGGCAGGAAGAGGAAGAGGGGCGAGTCAGAACGTCCCAAATGATTTATTAGATCAAATGGTGGCGGCGCTACAGCAGGTCAACGAGAACTTGCAGAATCTGAACCAGAATCCGACACCAAGCCCGGATCCACATCCACTAGTTCCACCTGGGCCGGCGGAATATCGGGCCTTAGATGAGTTCTGCAGGAGGAACCCCACTCAGTTCCAAGGGGGATTTGCTCCTGAAGCTGCCATCGAGTGGATCCAAGGGGTAGAGCGGATCTTCAGAGCCATGAACTTCACTAAGGCTCAGAAGTTAGCCTATGCTACTTACATGTTGGTGACCGAGGCTGAGAACTGGTGGGAGTATACTCGACGACAGATGGAAGCTGAAGGACGATTGATCTCCTGGGGTACCTTCAAGGAGAAGTTCCTACACAAGTACTTTCCCGCTGATTTGAAAAGGAAGAAGGAGGTGGAATTTCTGAAACTAGAACAGGGGAATATGTCAGTAAGGGACTATGCGGCAAAGTTTGAAGAGTTGGCCCGGTTTTGCCCCTACGCCGAGTTGGAAATGGACGGAAGGTCCAAATGCGCCAAGTTCGAATCGGGTTTGAAGCCCAAGTTGAAAAGTATGTTTGGGCACCAAGAGATTGCTGATTTCCCTACCCTGGTGAACAAGTGTAGGGTTTATGAAGATGATTTGGCAGCTGATGAAGCGTCGACATCTAGGGTGGTTCCTCCCAAACACTTTGGGCCTCAACGAAACTTCCCACACGGAAAAGGGAAAGGGAAGGCGTTTCATGAGGAAAGAAAGCCTTACTCCCCTCCGACGAGTAATCAGAGTTATCCTTCGCATGGGTCGAGGACTCATGTTACTACTGGAGGGTCACGGTTGAGCACTCCCTCTCTGTGCAACAAATATGGCCGAACTCATGTCGGTGACTCGTGCCCCGGAATGACGCTTACTTGTTTTTATTGCAAGAAAGCTGGACATATTCGAAGGCATTTTCCTAAGCTACCGCAGAGCTTGAATGCTGTGAGGGTTGAACGACCTCGATCCACTGGCAGAGTGTTCACCATGAGTGGTGCAGAGGCATCGGGTGTAGATGGCCTGATTAATGGTAATTGCATGGTGTCAGGTATTCCCCTTTTAGTGTTGTTTGATTCGGGAGCGATACACTCCTTTGTATCTATTGACTGCGTGGATAGACTGAATTTACAAACTGAGTCGTTGCCTTTCGACTTGGTCGTGTCCACCACAATTGATGTGCCTGTGGTGGTGTCGACAGTTGTGTCTCGGTGTCCGGTGGTGGTAAACGGTAGGGATTTTACCATGGATTTAATCTGCTTACCACTATCCCAGTTAGATTTGATTTTGGGGATGGACTGGTTGTCAGAAAATCATGTGGTGCTTAATTGTGCTAATAAGACCGTGATGTTTGGAAATCCCGATGGGATTTTGGAGGAGGTCGGTTGTATGAAGCCGACGTCGGCAAAGGAAGTCAGGACTTCCTGTAAGGAGGGAGGGGCCGTGTTCATGTTGTTGGCATCCCTGGAAGGTTTTGAGAAATCCAAGGTTGAGGACATTCCGATAGTTCGTGAGTTTCCGAAAGTCTTTCTTGGTGATATTCCGGAATTACCTCCAGTGAGAGAAGTTGAATTCTCCATTGATTTAGTGCCGGGAACGGGACCCATCTCTATAGCTCCTTATAGAATGGCACCGTTATAGTTAGCTGAGCTGAAAAAGCAGGTTGAGGAATTGTTGGCTAAGAAATTTATTTGCCCGAGTGTCTCGCCGTGGGGCGTACCTGTTTTGCTAGTTAAGAAGAAGGACGGTAGTATGCGATTGTGTACCGATTATAGGCAGTTGAACAAGGTTACGATTAAGAACAAATACCCATTGCCTCGGATTGATGGCTTGATGGATCAGTTGAGAGGGGCTGTAGTGTTTTCTAAGATTGATCTTCGATCGGGTTACCATCAACTTCGGGTGAAATCAGATGACATTCCAAAAACTGCTTTTAGGACAAGGTATGGACATTTCGAATATTTTGTCATGCCTTTTGGTGTAACTAATGCCCCAACGATATTTACTGACTACATGAATCGGATTTTCCATCCGTATTTGGATTCATTTGTAGTGGTATTTATTGATGACATCTTAGATTACTCCAAAAGCCGAGAGGAACATGCTGAACACATGCAGATTGTTCTAGAACTCTTGAGTAAGAACCAGTTGTATGCTAAATTGTCTAAATGTGATTTCTGGTTGGAATCGGTTAATTTTCTCGGACATTTGATAATCAAGGAAGGAGTGGCTGTGGATCCTTCAAAGGTTGAAGCGGTTATGGAATGGGTCGTGCCCAAGTCGGTTACTGAAATCCGGAGCTTCCTGGGTTTGGTAGGCTATTATCGGAAGTTCATTGAGGGATTTTCGAAGTTGGCACTACCATTGACTAAGTTCACTAGGAAAGGAGAACCGTATGTGTGGACACTTCGTAGTGAAGAAAGCTTTCAAGAGATGAAAGGAAGGTTGACTACGGCGCCAGTATTGGTTCTTCCTTGTACGGATAAGGATTTCAGTGTTTATTGCGATGCTTCCAAGCAAGGTTTGGGTTGTGTTCAGATGCAAGAGGGGAGAGTGGTTGCCTATGCTTCCCGTAAGTTGAGAACACACGAGCAGAACTATCCTGCGAATGATTTAGAATTGGCCGCAGTGGTATTTGCTTTGAAAATTTTGAGACACCATCTCTATGGCATAAGGTTTGTGGTGTACAGCGACCACAAGAGTTTAAAATATTTGTTTGATCAAAAGGAGTTGAATATGAGACAGAGGAGATAGATGGAGTTTCTAAAGGACTATGATTTTGGACTACAGTATCACCCAGGGAAGGCTAATGTAGTGGCCGATGCACTCAGTCGGAAATCCTTGCACATGTCAGCTTTGATGATTAGGGAAGGGAAGCTGATATAGGAGTTCAGGGATATGAACCTGAACGTCCAAATAAGACCTCAAAGTATGATATTGGGTATGCTTAAGGTCACGAATGAACTATTTGATCAAATCCGAGTAATGCAAGTTGAAGATATTGAGCTGATGGACAAACGAAATTTGATGATGAGTGGAAAGGAAACCGACTTCGTAACGGACTCCAGTGGGATGATGCGCTACAAAGGGAGAGAGTGTGTGCCTCGTGATGAAGGGTTGTAGAAGAGTATTTTGGAGGAGTCCCATAAGAGCAAGATGAGTTTTCACCCAGGGACAACGAAGATGTACCAAGACTTGAAGAAGTTGTTTTGGTGGTTTGGATTGAAGAGAGATGTGGAGTCATATGTCTCGAGTTGTTTGATATGCTAGAAAGTAAAAATTGAGCATCAACGACCGGCGGGAGAGTTACAATCCCTAGAAATTCCCGTTTGGAAGTGGGATAGTATCTCCATGAACTTTGTATTGGGTTTTCCGAAGACTCAAAAAAGATATGATTCGATATGGGTGATCGTGGATCGGTTAACTAAATCTGCACAATTTCTACCTATGAATATGAGGTATTCTTTGGAGCGATTGGCGGAACTGTACATCCAGGAAATAGTTCGCTTGCATGGGATACCGTCGAGCATTATATCAGATAAAGATCCCCGTTTCACTTCGAACTTTTGGACTAGTTTGCAGTCCGCGTTGGGAACTAAGTTGAAGTTGAGTTCAACGTATCATCCACAAACGGACGGTCAGTCGGAAAGAACAATACAATCATTGGATGATCTTCTGAGGGCTTGTGTCTTGGAACAACCAGGGAGTTGGGATGGCCTGTTGCCTCTGATTGAATTTACCTACAACAATAGCTTTCATTCGAGCATTGGAATGACACCTTATGAGGCGTTGTATGGTAGGAAGTGCTGGACTCTAGTAAGTTGGTTTGAGACTGGGTAGAATTTGATATTGGGGCCCGAACAGGTCCAGGAGACGACAAATAAGATCAAGAAAATCCGGGAACATATGAGAATCGCCCAAAGTCGATAGAAGAGCTATTATGATAAGAGGCAGAAACCTCTTGAACTTAACGAGGGAGATCATGTTTTCATGAGAGTTGTTCCGACTACCGGTATCGGTAGAGTGTTGAAGTCCCGTAAGCTGACTCCTCGATTTATTGGGTCGTATCAGATATTGAAGAGAATTGGGCCGGTAGCGTATCGTATTGCTTTAGCTCCGTTGTTGTCAAATCACCATAATGTGTTTCATGTGTCTCAGTTGAGGAAATATGTTGGGGATCCATCTCATGTGGTTGAGTCTGATTAGATAGAGTTGAAGGATAATTTGACTTTTGCAACGTTGCCCATGAGAATCATGGATACCAGTGTAAAGAGATTGAGAGGCAAGGAGATTGCCTTGGTAAAGGTGTTGTGGAGTCAAGTGGACGAAGGAGACGCTACTTGGGAAGTTGAGCAAGAAATGAGGGAGGATTACCCTCATTTGTTTGATCGAGGTATGTTTAATTTTCGGGGACAAAAATTCTTATAAGAGGGGGAGGATTGTAACACCCTAAATTTAAGTCTATGAAATTATAGTATCAGTCCTAGGATTCTCACTTGAGCGAGAGATTCTCGCCTGGGCGAGGAAGGCTCACCTGGGAGGGTGAAATCCTGGGCTATACTGGGGGATTCTCGCCTGAGCGAGAATTGTCTCGCCTGGGCGAGAAATGGCATTTTGGGGCTGTTGAGACTGTGAGATTCTCGTTTGAGCGAGAATCCCTCGCTTGAGCAAGAGGGTCAGAGATGAGTTTTTAAAATGGGCGGGATTTTCTCGCTAAAGCGAGAACCCGACGAGAGCATTAAATGAGAGAAATCCCAAATACATTTTTAGGTTAAGAATTGAAGAGAGGTGAGAGAAGAGAGCATTCCCAAGGTCTAGGAGCTTTGATTCTTGTTCAAGATCTTGAAAAGAGGTAAAATTCTCTATTCTAACTCTCTTCTTCTCTTGAGAACCCATTTTTGGTATTATGGATCTCTTCTCCAAATGTATACAACCTTGTAAACTCTCTCTTTCGAGATATGGTTCGTTTTATGTCGCTTGTACCTGTAAACTCTTGGTTTTGAGTTAGTATTTCAAGAATGGAAAGGGTTTGTGGGTTGACTCATGAAAATCCCAAAACCCTAAAGAGAGATAATGTGGTTAGAGTGGAAAAATAGGTAAAATGCTAGAGGTAGAAGATGAGTTGCTTTATAATGTTAAAATATGAGATGATTTTTATGTTTTAGATGGTTGTAAACTCATAATGAAAGTAGTATAGAATCATTGAAAATATGATAAATATCTTGTGTGGTTGAATAATGCAATATAAATTATTTATGTGTTATTTGGAATGAATGACTAACATTGTGTTATTTGGTGGGAATAAGGAAAGATCCTAAATTTGGAGGCAGTGCTGGTGGAACTTACGAAGTCGCCAAAAACCAAACCCAACACTCATCGAGGTAAGGATAAGTCTTTAACTTATGCACGGTGTTAGAAAATGTGTGGATTTTCTATTATGGACAATGAATGAAATGTGAATCACTTAGTCATTATGGGCATATATGGGTATGTTGATAATGATGAGAAGTGGATTTACGGTTTATGTATTGGTGGAGTGCCAATGGAAATAAAACTCGAAATGAAATCATGAAATGTAAATCACTTTGTAGTTATAAGCATATGTAGATATGTTTGTAACGATGTCGGGTGTATTTATCATTTATGTATTGGTGGAGTGCCAATGGAAATAAAACTCGGAATAAAGCAATAAATTGTAAATCACTTTGTAGTTATAAGCATACGTGGATATGTTTGTAATGATTTCGGGTGTATTTATCATTTATGTATTGGTGGAGTGCCAATGGAAATATAACTCGGATTAAAGCAATAAATTGTAAGTCACTTTGTAGTTACAAGCATATATGATATGTTGTAATGATGTTGAATGCATTTATTGACTATGTATTGGTGGAATGCCAATGGAAATAAAACTCGTTTTTAATCGACCATGATGGTTAGCGATGTTTGCTCAAGTTATGTAGTAAGGTTTTTCAAAAGTATCTACGATGAAAACGATTTTGATGTTATTCGATTTAGTTCTTTATTTAACCTTATTAAATGTGGATTAACTTACATTGATGATTATCGAGTTAACGACTTACTCTTTTGCGTTTGTCTGTGTATTTGTCAATGTAATCCCATTGCAGGTAGGTGGACGAAGTAAGGGTGATTTTGAATTGGAGATTAGAAATCTTTATTTTGATGTCTCTTTATCCATTTTTTTGTAACTTCATTGATTGTAACTAGAAGTAACTATTGGTAATTATGAACCCCATTCTTTTTGTACATGATATTGATCATGAAGACTAGTGACTCGGGATATGTGTAGCTATGGGTGTTTTGGAAACCCATAGCTAACCGTATGTTGTAGTTACTTAGTTACATTAATATGAATTATTTTTTTCTGCATTAAGATTGTATGTATGAATGCCACATGATAGATAGTCAGGAAATAACCAAGGTATACAACGTAATGTATTGCGATGAATAAGTATAAAATCTAAACAAATTGAAGGTTGTACGAGTTAAAATAAGAAAAATTTCCAGGGGTAGAATTTGGGTCCTTACAAATACGAATTATGTTTTTCTGTCAAATGATTATGTATGTCATTATTGATTCATGGATTGAGTGTGATGAGGGAAGTGAGATTTTGAAATAAGGTTATTAAATTGGTAATGTAATTTATGAGTAAACGCACGAAATTGAATTAAAATAAGAAAAAATTTTAAGGGTAGAATTCGGTCCTTACAATATGGTATCAGAGCATAGTTAGTCCTGCGGCCTAGGGTATGGCCTTACTTGCTTCTTTGTAGCTTCTAATTGATTTGACTATGTGGTTTAAGTGAACTGTTGTGTGGTTATGTGCTGATTTATCTGGTTAAACATGGTTTACTGACAAATGTAAGAGATAAATAGGTACCCCTTATGGAGATGTCTGGAAGAGGAAGAGGAAGGGGATCAGGTCAGAATGACTTGTTGGCTCAGATTGCTGTCGTGCTGATGAACATGAACGAGAAATTACAACACCTGAACCAGAACGTGACACCAAGTCCGAGTTCGCAACCATTGGTTCCACCTGGGCCGGCTGAGTACCGAGGTCTGGATGAATTCTGCAGGAGGAACCCCAGTCAGTTCCAAGGTGGATTCGCTCCTGATGCAACCATTGAATGGGTCAAAGGAGTAGAAAGAATCTTCAGGGCCATGAGTTGTTCTGATGCTCAGAAATTGGCCTACGCCACCTACATGCTGGTGAAAGAGGCTGAGAACTGGTGGGAAATGACCTTGAGGCATATGGAGATCGAAGGGCAAATCATCACGTGGGGAGCTTTCAAGAGTAAATTCCTCCAGAAATATTTTCCTGCAGACCTGAAACGGAAGAAGGAGATGGAATTCTTGCAATTAGAGCAAGGAAACATGTCGGTGGGGGAGTACGCGGCCAAGTTTGAGGAATTGACCCGATATTGCCCATATGCTGAACTATAGTTGGACGGGAGGTCTAAATGTGTGTAGTTTGAGATGGGGTTGAAACCCGAGCTGAGGGTGACGTTTGGTCATGAAGAGATTGCTGATTTTCCTACACTAGTGAACAAGTGTAGGATGTATGAGGATAATTTGAGAGTGAGGGACGCTGCTGCTAGTAAAGAGAACCCTCCACGACACTATGGCCCTCAACGGAACTTCTCACACGGAAAACGGAAGGGTAAAGTGTTTCAAGAGGAACAGAAGCCTTACTCTCCTCCCACGGTTGTCGGGGTCATACTTCACATGGGCCGAAGACTCATGTTAATGCTGGAGGGTCATGGTTGAACTCCCCATCTTTGTGCGGCAAATGTGGCAGAACTCATGTCGGTGACTCATGCCCTAGAACGACGCTTACCTGTTTTCATTGCAAGGAGGTGGGACATATCAGAAGGTATTGTCCTAAGCTACAGCATAGTGTGAATGCTGTGAGGGCGGAACGACCCCGATCTACTGGCAGAGTATTCACCATGAGTGGTGCAGAGGCGTCGGGTGTAGATGGCCTGATTAAAGGTAATTGCATGGTGGCAGGTATTCCCCTTTTAGTGTTGTTTGATTTGGGAGCGACACACTCCTTTGTATCTATTGAATGTATGGATAGACTGAAATTGCAAACTAAGTCGTTGCCTTTCGACTTGGTCGTATCCACCCCGACTAATGTGCTTGTGGTGGTGTCGACAGTGGTGGCTCGATGTCCGGTAGTGGTAAACGGTATGAATTTTACCATGGATTTAATCTGCTTACCACTATCCCAGTTAGATCTAATTCTGGGGATGGACTGGTTGACGACGAATCATGTAATGCTTAATTGTGTGGATAAGACCATGGTATTCGGGAATCTAGATGAGGTTTCTGATGAGGTTAATAACATGAAGCTGTTATCGGCAAAGTAAGTCAGAACTTCCTATATGGAGGGAGGAGCAGTTTTTATGTTGTTGGCATCCTTGGAGGGTATTGAGAAACCCAAGGTTGAGGATATTCCGATAGTTCGTGAGTTTCCTGAGGTATTTCCTGGTGATATTCCGGAATTGCCTCCAGTGAGAGAAGTTGAATTCTCTATTGACTTGGTACCTGGAATGGGACCCATCTCTATAGCTCCTTATAGGATGGCACCATTAGAATTGGCTGAGTTGAAAAGCAGGTTGAGGACTTATTGGCAAAGAAGTTTATTCGTCCTAGTGTCTCGTCGTGGGGTGCGCCTGTTCTGTTGGTTAAGAAGAAAGACGGTAGTGTGCGGTTGTGTACCGACTACCGATAGCTGAACAAAGTTACTATTAAGAACAAGTATCCATTGCCTCAGATTGATGACTTGATGGATCAGTTGAGAGGGGCGGTAGTGTTTTCAAAGATCGATCTTCGGTCGGGTTATCACCAACTCCGTGTAAAATCCGAAGACATTCCTAAAACTGCTTTTAGGACGAGGTATGGACATTTTGAGTATTTTTTGGTCATGCCTTTTGGTGTAACGAATGCCCCATCAATATTTACCGACTACATGAATCAGATTTTTCATCCGTATTTGGATTCATTCGTAGTGGTATTTATTGATGATATTTTGGTTTACTCCAAAGGCCGAGAGGAACATGATGAGCACCCGAAGATTGTGCTAGAACTTCTTAGTAAGAATCGGTTGTATGCGAAGCTGTCAAAATGTGATTTCTGGTTGGAATCGGTAAACTTTCTTGGACATGTAATATCCAAGGAAGGAGTGGCAGTAGATCCTTCTAAGGTCGAAGCGGTTATGGAAGGGGCGGTCCCCAAGTCAGTCACTGAGATCAAAAGTTTTCTGGGTTTGGCGGGTTATTATCGGAAATTCATTGAGGGATTTTCGAAGTTGGCGCTACCGTTGACAAAACTCACTCGGAAAGGAGAACTGTATATGTGGACAATCCGTTGTGAAGAGAGTTTTCAAGAATTGAAACGGAGGTTGACTACGGTGCCAGTGTTGGTTCTTCCTTGTACTGATTGGGATTTCAGTGTATACTGTGATGCGTCCAAGCAAGGTTTGGGTTGCGTGTTGATGCAAGAGGGGAAGGTTGTTCCCTATGCTTCTCGATAGTTGAGAACGCATGAGCAAAACTACCCACGATCTAGAGTTAGCTGCAGTGGTCTTCGCCTTAAAAATATGGAGACACCATCTTTATGGCGTAAGGTTTGAGGTGTATAGCGACCACAAGAGTTTGAAGTACGTGTTCGATCAAAAGGAATTAAATATGAGGCATAGAAGGTGGATGGAATTCCTAAAGGTTTATGATTTTGGGTTGTAGTATCATCCGGAAAAGGCCAATGTAGTAGCCGATGCACTAAGTCGGAAATCCTTACACATGTCGGCTTTGATGGTTAGGGTAGGGAAACTGATTGAAATCAGGGATATGAACTTGGATGTTCAGATAAAGCCTCATAGTATGATTTTGGGAATGCTGAAGGACACCAATGAACTGTTTGATCAAATCCGAGTAATGCAAGTTGAGGATATCGAGATAATAGCAAAACGGGACTTGATGCTAAGTGGCAAGGAAACTGATTTGCATCGGACCCTAGTGGAATGATGCGTTATAAGGGGAGAGTGTGTGTGCCTCGTGATGAGGAATTACGGAAGAGTATTTTAGAGGAGTCTTATAAGAGCAAGATGAGTTTTCACCCGGGAACTACCAAGATGTACCAAGATTTGAAGAAGTTGTTTTGGTGGTCAGGGTTGAAGAGGGATGTGGCTTCGTATGTCTCGAGTTGTTTAGTATGTCAGAAAGCCAAAATTGAGCATCAGCGACCGGCGGGAGAGTTACAATCCCAGGAAATTCCTGTGTGGAAGTGGGATAATATCTCCATAGATTTTGTATCGGGTTTCCCTAAAACTTAGAAAGGATATGATTCGATATGGGTGATAGTGGATCAGTTAACGAAATCTGCACACTTTCTGCCTATGAACATGAGATATTCTTTGGAGCGATTGACGGAACTGTATATCCGGGAAATTGTTCGTTTGCATGGGATACCGTCGAGCATTATATCGGATAGGGATCCCCGTTTTACTTCCAACTTTTGGACTAATTTGCAGTCCGCATTGGGAACTAAGTTGAAGTTAAGTTCAGCTTATCATCCACAAACGGACGGTCAATCGGAAAGAACTATACAGTCATTGGAAGATCTTTTGAGGGCTTGTGTCTTGGTGTAACACCCTTTTCCTAGCATTAAAACAATTACATACGAGACCGTCGTTTACGATCTTGGTTAATTATATTTTTGTTTTTGAAAAATAGCGTATGAATTTTTTTTCCTTTTTTTCTTTTATAACATATGAACATATGGTTCTTTCAGAACTCACCACTTAAACTATAAACTAAACAACAATATAACGTAGTAAACATACATATGTCTATATATATATATCATTAGTTCAAAAAGCGTCATAGTCCAAAAAGAGTACATCATCCAAATCATGCCATCCACATATACACTCCAGCATAATAGGACATATATACATAAATATACACACGCAAAGGATCCTATGGCTGGGTGTACACTGAACTCACAGCAACTGCACCAAAAGAAAACTATACAGTCGCACCATGCACAAACAGACCGTCAGAATTTCGACCCAACATCCTCCTGCTACTGTCCCTCAGAACTACCCTCCTCAGGGTTTTCCTCTAGATCCTCCTCATCACTATAAATATATATAATATCATCCCTAACCATAGGCTCGGCTGGCGTAGGGGAGTATGATGGTGGAGGAGATAGTCGGGCCCTCCTCACCAGGCCACGAATATCAACCCCATCATCTTGAATCCTCCCACGTACCCCGTGAGAAGAGGATCCGGGAGCAAACTCCAGATTCTCTCTCACAGCAATAGCGGGTGAATCCATATGACTCTCCCGTACAGAAAGACACCGGGTACATCGACAAGTCTAAACTCCCCGAGTCGACTCAGTACGACTAGCCGGGGTCACAAGTGGTCCCCCAGCTGAACGTCTCGCCGAGGCTCTAGGTGTACACCAGAATGCCGCTACCCTACGTGTCCGGGCATGATAGGATCCAGAAGATAGACCAAGAGGAGCAGTAGGAGACGGAATATACCTGGCAGGAGCAAGAGGAGGTGTGCGTCGTAACTCATAACGATTTTAATCACATGTATGAGCATGATGTCATGATGAATGCACTCGTTAATCTAGTGAGACCAACTATTTTGTAGAGGAATGCATGGAGAAAACGTCTCCTAACTGGGCCCCTAACAATACATCAACAATAATGGTGCCGACTGATCGAGCCCGACCAGCCATTTGCTGTTCTTAGGAAGCGAACAAGACAAGTACAACGCCGTGCCAACCATTGGTAACCAAAAGGCATATAACTATCGTGCACTCAATAGCGCCGGAAATACCCTCCGATCGGCAAAGATAACTGCTGCATCATCCTGAGCACGATACCCTCAAGGGGGTGTCGGAGGTCGCTGTAGTTACTGCGAAGAGTTCTGTCGGCTCAAGGGAGCTACCCCATTCCTGAAAAATCAATCTCCACCCACAATGTCCCCTCAACCAAGTCACACAGACAAGGTACCCCTCTGGGTTCTCAACACAATCTCAGTGTCGTATCTTCCCGCAGACTATGTTACAAACGGTAAACATAGTGACATGAATCTTCCGATTCACACAAAGCATAGCTTTTATCCTTTTAAAAGAAGAATCAGGGGAAAACTTTTTAGGGTAATAACAAAACATTTTTTTTCGTTGAAACTCGGTTATAACATATTTTCAAGTCCTAACTCACTGGCTTATTAATCAAAAGGATTTTCTAATAACTATAAAAATACGCCAGTTTTGATAACATTCATAAAAAAAATATATTTCCCCTTCATCCTTTGTCAAATCTTTCATAAGAAAAACTTTCATTCTTTAAGTTTCATCAAGAATGCTCATATGCTATGCCATGAGAATGTTTGATGACAGTTCAATAGTCAACTCAACAATATGTCACAATTCAAAATTCAACGGAATATTCAGTTAAATCAGTATTTCATAATCAAACTTTCAGTCATAATTATCATTCACATCAACAAACATAATCATTCAATTCCATTGAAGCACTTCAACCAAACATATCCATCATAAATTAGAGTTAAATTAATTAACGAACAACTAAGTCTCGCTACTCAATTGTTCGCGGCTACAAAAATAGTATTCGACTATATCCGCGCATGGCCTAGCTTAGAGATGCACGAATATCTTTGACATCATTTCTAAGCACCTCTATAAAGACACTTCTCTCCATAACTTTACCCTTACTGAACTTAATGTTCCTTTGTTGCCGTTTGCCCGAATGTCGAGTACCTGGTTAGGTCGTAAACAATTAATTTCGATATCACTAAGTTTATTCGGATTGTAAAGAAAACACCTTAGTGGGGTTCTAGACATTAGAACATTCCCAAATATTTAATTTGGACATAACTAAGATCTCGATTAGGCACGAAGAGATTTTTCAGAGACATTGTTGGTTTAAAACTCATAATTTATAAACCATAAGGCAATTTGAAACATAAGTTAACATATAGTCAAAAATTAGATAGTTTG
Organism: Lupinus albus; assembly: GCA_009771035.1. NCBI lineage: Eukaryota > Viridiplantae > Streptophyta > Magnoliopsida > Fabales > Fabaceae > Lupinus > Lupinus albus. The sequence continues at coordinate 8,292,685 of CM020011.1, forward strand.
GAGTGCCAACTAGGGACTGTTTTCGTGTTTCCCTTTAAACAGTGAGGATTTCGAATTTTTTTTTGTCCCTTAAAGAATGATATTTAGCTAGGAATTTAAAATATGAACACATGCATATATTATACGCAAAATTTGGACGTTAGGAACTCAAGTTATCAAGGAATTAAGGTATTAGGGTTTCCTTAACTCTTGAACACTTGGGACCGAATTTGCATGGCTTCTTAGCCTTCAACATTTTCTAGTTCTAAACTTTGGAATGAGTTAAAAGTCATGAGTTCAATGTGTTAAACAAAGCTTATAACACATGCAAGAGTTTTTCAATCCTAAACACCCTAGAACAAACACAACACCTAAAACACTCTTTATAACCTAACAACAACATAAGGAAGTGGGTTAGAGTTTAGGGACCCTTAATCCACATTTTTCAGCAGTTCCAACCTGCAAACAGAAAGCTCTCCAACATGCAATGACAATTTAGCATAGCCACAACCGTTTTTTGCTCAATTGGAAGCCTATAACTCAACTACAACACCTAACAACAACAATCTAGCATCATTTCACTAACTACACTTAGAGCAGAATTTTTGTAACCCCCAAAACAGTGTTTGCATGACATTTTTTATACAATCAGAGATCAAAAATGGATTCCTCATACCTTGAAATTGTTGACTACCTCCTTGGATGAAAATCTAGAGAAGAAAATAGAACAAAGTTACAAACAACTCATTCTAGAATTTCACCTAAGTCATTGGTGATCAAGAGGAGAAATAACCTATAAAGAACCTAGAGATTGAAGAAATGAGAACATAAACAAGATCACCATACCTTGGGGAAGAGATTTGGTGGCTTGCATGTGAGTTTTGGTGGAGAAGATGAAGGTTTTCTCCTCCCTCTTTGGTGCCAACGTGAGTTGGGGAGAAGAAGAGAAGGTGAGTGAAGGTGGTGTTGGTGAGGAGGTGTGAGAGTGAGAGTGTGACAATTTCAACCCCCACCCCTTAAGGCTATATATATAAGTGTTAGGGATGAGTTAGTGGGGGAAGATATTTTGGGTTGGGGTGTCATTAAGAATTAAACAAGGATTAGGCATTTAGCAAAATTTTAAGTGTATGGTGTGGCATTTGGTTTGGGCAATTGGTGTAGTGCATGGATGTGTTTTTCTTGTGCTCTAAGACACCCTAATAAAATCTTAAACAATGTCTATGAGACTCTAGATGATAGTTCAAGCACTCAAAGAACTGACAGAAAGATTACGGGCACTCTCGGGCAATCCAGTTCAAAGGTACATTAACACTACCACTTTTCTTAAATTTTTTAACTAAGTTATTTATCATAGTATAACACTAAGATAATAACTTTCTATCCTCAAATCTCAAAATCAATAAAGCATTATAAAATCTAATAGGTTAGGTGGTCACTTAGACCAATTCTAATTAAATTCTAAGACGATACATTACCCGATCACGGCTAGACTTTAAACTTGGACAGCTTTGAAACTAACTAGATTAACTTGTTTTCAAAGAAATTATTAAACATATAGCATTCTAATATCAATAAAAATATAATCACACATATATATAAGCACATGAATACACATACACACACATATATATAAACAATCCTATGTCTACCTAAGCAAGGTGCTGAAAGGAGGGATGTTACACTTCTCCCATCCTTTTTAGAAATTTCGTCCTCGAAATTTAGGCACGATCTACTTACCGAAAAGGTTTGGATAAGACGCTCTCATCTTACTCTCTAGCTCCCATGTGGCGTCCTCTTCTTAGTTTTTATTCCATATGACCTTTACTAAAGGAATTTCTCTTCCTCGGAGCTGTTTTACTTTCCTATCTGCGATTCGCACAGGCGTTGCTTCGAAAGTAAGATTCTCTCTCAAAGGAAGGTTATCTAACTCAATCACATGAGATGGATCCGGTATGTACTTCTTGATTTGAGACACGTGGAACACATCATGAAGGTTGGATAAGGATGGAGGTAAAGCTATCCTATAGGCAACAGGTCCAATCCTTTCGATAACTTGGTATGGTCCAACGAATCGCGGGGTCAACTTTTTTGTCTTCATTACTCTACCAATTCCCGTAACTGGTCTTACCCTTAAAAATACATGATCACCTTCACTAAACTCTAAAGGCTTTCTACGCTTATCATGATAACTCTTCTGACGACTCTGTGTTGCTCTGAGTTTATCCCTTATCATTCTCACTTTATCCGTGGTTTCCTGTATTAACTCTGGTCCCAACACCATTTCTTCTCCAACTTCATTCCAACACAATGGTGTTCGACATTTTCTTCCATACAGGGCTTCATAAGGTGGCATACCAATACTGGAGTGATAAATATTATTGTATGTGAATTCAATCAACGGAAGAAGTTTATCTCAAGTCCCATGTTGCTCCAAAACACAAGCTCTCAACAAATCCTCTAGGGACTGAATTGTTCTCTCTGTTTGTCCATCGGTTTGGGGATGATAAGCTGAGCTCATTCTTAACCTTGATCCTAGAGCTTTGTGAAGACTCTGCCAAAAGCCTGAAGTGAATCTCGGATCTCGGTCAGATACTATGCTCATAGGTATTCCATGGAGTCTCACAATTTCTTTGAGGTAGATCTGAGTCAATTTCTCCAAAGGGTACTTGACATTTACTGGGATGAAGTGAGCTGATTTTGTTAGTCTGTCTACCACCACCCATATTGAGTCATGACCTGCGGAAGTATTTGACAATCCAGAGACAAAATCCATAGATATACTCTCCCATTTCCACTCGGGGATGCTTAAGGGTTGCAATTCTCCCCCAGGTCTTTGATGTTCAATTTTTGCTTTCTGGCATGTCAAACAGGCCATTACATACTCTGCCACATTCCTTTTCAATCCTAGCCACCAGAACATCTTCTTCAGATCTCGGTACATCTTGGTAGTTCCTGGATGAAAACTCAACTTACTCTTGTGAGCTTCTTCCAAAATCATCTGTCTCAGTTCTTCATTATGAGGAATACAGATCCTCCCTTGGAATCTAATAATTTCGTCTTTTCCCTGTTGAATCTCTGAATTTTTCCCCTGTTCCATGAGTGATTTTTGAATTTGAATTTCTCGGTCTGTCTTCTGTAATTCCCTTATCTGGTCCAGAAATTCGTTGGTGATTCTCATTAATCCCAAAACCATTTTTCCTTCCTTGAAGCGGTGAGCTAGATTCATATCTCTAAAGTCTTCTAATAGCTTCAACTCCCTTACCATCATGGCTGACAAATGTAAGGATTTTCGACTTAGAGCATCTGCCACCACGTTTGCTTTTCCTGGGTGATACTGTAATTCAAAATCATAATCCTTCAAGAATTCAACCCATCGGCGTTGTCTCATGTTCAGTTCTTTTTGATCGAACAAGTATTTCAAACTTTTGTGTCGCTGAATACTTCAAACTTGGATCCATACAGATGGTGTCTCCAAATTTTTAAAGCAAAAACAACTGCAGCCAACTCTAAATCATGTGTAGGATAGTTCTCTTCATGAGGTCTCAGCTGTCGAGATGTGTAAGCTACTACCTTTCTATTTTGCATCAATACACACCCCAAACCTTGTTTAGAAGCATCACAGTATACCTCAAATGTACCGTTCGGATCTGGAAGAATCAACACTGGAGAAGAAGTCAATCTCTGCTTCAACTCTTGGAAACTATTTTCACACTGAGTAGTCCATTCGAAAGCTTGATTCTTTCGGGTCAACTTAGTCAAAGGCAACGCAATCTTTGAAAAACCTTCTATAAACCTTCTATAGTATCCAGCTAACCCAAGAAAACTCCTGATTTCAGTGACTGTTTGAGGTCTTTTCCATTGCAAAACTGCTTCCACTTTTGTTGGATCAACAACAATTCCATCTCGAGTAATCACATGACCAAGAAACTGTACTTCTTCTAACCAGAATTCACACTTTGAAAGTTTAGCATATAGTTGTCTCTCTTTTAACATCCTCAACACGATTTTCAAGAGTTCAGCATGTTCTTCCTTGGTCTTAGAGTATATCAAGATGTCGTCAATAAACACCACAACGAAGCTATCCAAGAACGGCCGAAAAATCCTGTTCATATAATCCATGAACATTGCAGGAGCATTCGTAACTCCGAAGGGCATTACTAAATACTCATAGTGTCCATATCGAGTACGAAAAGCTGTTTTTGGCACATCTTCCTTCTTAACTCGAATTTGGTGATATCCCGACCTTAAGTCAATCTTAGAAAATATTGAAGCTCCTCTTAACTGATCCATCAAATCATCGATCCGAGGAAGTGGGTACTTATTCTTAATGGTTACTTTGTTAAGCTGTCGGTAGTCTATACACAGTCTCATGCTCCCATTCTTTTTCTTCACAAATAATACTAGAGCACCCCATGGTGACACACTCGGTCTGATGAAGCGCTTACTCATCATATCTTCTAATTGCTTCTTGAGTTCCAACAGTTCTACAGAGGCCATAATGTAAGGAGCCATAGAGATTGGTCCTGCTCCAGGGATTAAGTCTATTGAGAATTCCACTTCTCTTTCGGGTGGTAAACCTGGAATATCTTCAGGAAATACTTCTGGAAATTCTTCTACTACTGGAATTCCTCGAGTTCCCATTCCCTTTTCAGTCTCCAAAGAGGATAAAATGACAAGCAGTTGGGTTCATACTCGAATTCTTGCTAAGAATTCCTTAGCAGACATAGACTGATGATCTTCTTTATCTGAACATTCTTCAGGGATTTCTAAAAATTCTACAGTTTTATTCCTACAGTTCAACGACACACCATTTTCCGACATCCAGTCCATTCCTAAAATCACATCCAATTGTGACAAGGGAAGGCAAATTAGGTCCACCATAAAGGTTCTTCCCTGAATTACCATTGGGCATTGCAAACATGTCTCGGAAGTCATCACTAACGACTTCATAGGAGTTTCTACGGCTATTTCATATGGCATAATAGTGGCTTTTAGTCCTACTCGTAGCACACAATTATAGGATATAAAAGAATGGGTGGCTCCTGAATCATACAAAACCATAGAAGGACTTCCATTAATCAGGCACTTACCTTGGATGAGATCAGGTGACTTCTCTATTTCGGTTCCACTCAAAGCAAAAACTTTCCCACGTTTGGTTGGTTTCTCTGCTGGTGGTCTTGTTGGCAACTGATTTTTGCTTCCTTTGGAATTTCCAGGACATTCATAACGGAAGTGTCCAGACTGTCCACAATTGAAGCACACATCATCCTTACTCGGACATCTTCTTCCAAAATGGAGTTTGTTACAGTTAGAGCACTTAGGCAGATTCTCCCTCGGCTTATTGTTTGAGTACTGCTGAGGATTGTTCCTGTTAAATCCTCGGTGACCTGATGGTGGTTGATAGGGTTTTCTGAAATTAGGATGGTGATTACCCTTGTGACGACTAGGCCCCACATTCTTCTGGGATTGAAGATTCTTGTGATATGTCCTTTGGTCCATGATGTCATTCTCATAAACTCTGCATTTGTTCACCAAGGTAGGCATATGGAATATCTCCTGGAAACTCACCACTAGCTTCAATTCGGGTCTGAGTCCATTCTCAAATCGAATACATTTTGCTCTTTCATTCTCGGACTGTTGGAAATATCTTGAGAATTTTGATAGTTCTTCAAATTTCGCAGCATATTCGCCCACCGATCTATTCCCTTGCTTGAGTTCTAGGAACTCTATTTCCTTCTTTTGGCACACGTCTTCAGGAAAGAACTTCTCTAAAAACTTCCCCCGAAACACCCACCAAGTAATTTCATCCCGTTCAGCTTCCATTTGCAGCCTAACATAATTCAACCAGTGTTCAGCTTCTCCAACTAGCATATGGGGAGCTAGGATTACCTTCTGTGCTTTAGTGCACTGCATAATTCTGAAAATTTTCTCTATGTCCTGGAGCCATCGATATGCACCTTCCGGATCAAATCCTCCCTCAAACTTGGGTGGATTATTCTTCAAAAATCTCTGCAGGCATCGATACTCTGTGGTCCCTTGATCTACTGATACGTTCATATTCTCGAGTATTGTTGCCATTCGCTCTAATAACTCATGAGTGGCAGTCTCATTCCTTCTTGCCATATTTATCCATGCGTTCTGTACCGAAATACAGTCAGAGACACAAAACTAAAAGTGTGTGAGACCTATCACAGGCTAACCAGACTAAACCTGGCTCTGATACCACTAAAGTGTAACACCCTTTTCCTAGCGTTAAAACAATTACATACGAGACCGTCGTTTACGATCTTGGTTAATTATATTTTTGTTTTTGAAAAATAGCGTATGATTTTTTTTTTCTTTTATAACATATGAACATATGGTTCTTTCAGAACTCACCACTTAAACTATAAACTAAACAACAATATAACGTAGTAAACATACATATGTCTATATATATATATCATTAGTTCAAAAAGCGTCATAATCCAAAAAGAGTACATAATCCAAGTCATGCCATCCACATATACACTCCAGCATAATAGGACATATATACATAAATATACACACGCAAAAGATCCTATGGTTGGGTGTACACTGAACTCACAACAACTGCACCAAAAGAAAACTATACAGTCGTACCATGCACAAACAGACCATCAGAATTTCGACCCAACATCCTCCTGCTACTGTTCCTCAGAACTACCCTCCTCTGGGTCTTCCTCTCGATCCTCCTCATCACTAGAAATATATATAATATCATCCCTAACCATAGGCTCGGCTGGCGCAGGGGAGTATGATGGTGGAGGAGATAGTCGGGCCCTCCTCACCGGGCCACGAATATCAACCCCGTCATCCTGAATCCTCCCACGTACCCCGTGAGAAGAGGATCCGGGAGCAAACTCCAGATTCTCTCTCACAGCAATAGCGGGTGAATCCATATGACTCTCCCGTACAGAAAGACACTGGGTACATCGACAAGTCTGAACTCCCCGAGTCGACTCAGTACGACTAGCCGGGGTCACAAGTGGTCCCCCAGCTGAACGTCTCGCCGAGGCTCTAGGTGTACACCAGAATGGCGCAACCCTACGTGTCCGGGCATGATAGGATCCAGAAGATAGACCAAGAGGAGCAGTAGGAGACGGAATATACCTGGCAGGAGCAAGAGGAGGTGTGCGTCGTAACTCATAACCGTCTGGTAGGTGCATGATATAGACCGCTAGAACGGTGGAGCGGCGGGGGAGTATCACTCTATGCCTATCCGAGTACGAACACCAGATTTCTATGTCTCCCCTAAACACCGCCCTGGACCGGTCCACCTCAACCTCCCCCGATGGGAGAGGTATGATCTCTACTAGACAAGGAGGAACCACAAAAGAAACCTCTGAGTCCATCACTACCTGTAATGTGAGATTGGAGAGTAAGCATCTCTATATAAGATAAGCAATCAACAATTTATAAAGTCATAACATAAAACATATCATACAGGTATTAATATAACGATTTTAATCACATGTATGAGCATGATGTCATTATGAATGCACTCGTTAATCTAGTGAGACCAACTATTTTGTAGAGGAATGCATGGAGAAAACGTCTCCTAACTGGTCCCCTAACAATACATCAACAATAATGGTGCCGACTGATCGAGCCCGACCAGCCATTTTCTGTTCTTAGGAAGCGAACATGACAAGTACAACGTTGTGCCAACCATTGGTAACCAAAAGGCATATAACTATCGTGCACTCAATAGCGCCGGAAATACCCTCCGATCGGCAAAGATAACCGCTGCATCATCCTAAGCACGATACCTTCAAGGGGGTGTCAGAGGTCGCTGTAGTTACTGCGAAGAGTTCTGTCGGCTCAAGGGAGCTACCCCATTCCTGACAAATCAATCTCCACCCACAATGTCCCCTCAACCAAGTCACACAGACAAGGTACCCCTCTGGGTTCTCAACACAATCTCAGTGTCGTATCTTCCCGCAGACTATGTTACAAACGGTAAACATAGTGACATGAATCTTCCGATTCACACAAAGCATAGCTTTTATCCTCTTAAAAGAAGAATCAGGGGAAAACTTTTTAGGGTAATAACAAAACATTTTTTTCGTTGAAACTCGGTTATAACATATTTTCAAGTCCTAACTCACTGGCTTATTAATCAAAAGGATTTTCTAATAACTGTAAAAATACGCCAGTTCTTATAACATTCATAAAAAAAAATTTTCCCCTTCATCCTTTGTCAAATCTTTCATAAGCAAAACTTTCATTCTTTAAGTTTCATCAAGAATGCTCATATGCTATGCCATGAGAATGTTTGATGACAGTTCAATAGTCAACTCAACAATATGTCACAATTCAAAATTCAACGGAATATTCAGTTAAATCAGTACTTTCATAATCAAACTTTCAGTCATAATCATCATTCACATCAACAAACATAATCATTCAATTCCATTGAAGCACTTCAACAAAACATATCCATCATAAATTAGAGTTAAATTAATTTACGAACAACTAAGTCTCGCTACTCAATTGTTCGCGGCACAGAAATAGTATTCGACTATATCCGCGCATGGCCTAGCTTAGAGATGCACAAATATCTTTGACATAATTTCTAAGCACCTATATAAAGACACTTCTCTCCATACCTTTACCCTAACTGAACTTAATGTTCCTTTGTTGCCGTTTGCCCGAATGTCGAGTACCTGGTTAGGTCGTAAACAGTTAATTTCGATATCACTAAGTTTATTCGGATTGTAAAGAAAACACCTTAGTGGGGTTCTAGACATTAGAACATTCCCAAATATTTAATTTGGACATAACTAAGATCTCGATTAGGCACGAAGAGATTTTTCAGAGACATTGTTGGTTTAAAACTCATAATTTATAAACCATAAGGCAATTTGAAACATAAGTTAACATATAGTCAAAAATTAGATAGTTTGGAGTGCCAACTAGGGACTGTTTTCGTGTTTCCCTTTAAACAGTGAGGATTTCGAATTTTTTTTTGTCCCTGAAAGAATGATATTTAGCTAGGAATTTAAAATATGAACACATGCATATATTATACGCAAAATTTGGACGTTAGGAACTCAAGTTATCAAGGAATTAAGGTATTAGGGTTTCCTTAACTCTTGAACACTTGGGACCGAATTTGCATGGCTTCTTAGCCTTCAACATTTTCTAGTTCTAAACTTTGGAATGAGTTAAAAATCATGAGTTCAATGTGTTAAACAAAGCTTATAACACATGCAAGAGTTTTTCAATCCTAAACACCCTAGAACAAACACAACACCTAAAACACTCTTTATAACCTAACAACAACATAAGGAAGTGAGTTAGAGTTTAGGGACCCTTAATCCACATTTTTCAGCAGTTCCAACCTGCAAACAGAAAGCTCTCCAACATGCAATGACAATTTAGCATAGCCACAACCGTTTTTTGCTCAATTGGAAGCCTAAAACTCAACTACAACACCTAACAACAACAATCTAGCATCATTTCACTAACTACACTTAGAGCAGAATTTTTGTAACCCCCAAAACAGTGTTTGCATGACATTTTTTCTACAATCAGAGATCAAAAATGGATTCCTCATACCTTGAAATGGTTGACTACCTCCTTGGATGAAAATCTAGAGAAGAAAATAGAACAAAGTTACAAACAACTCATTCTAGAATTTCACCTAAGTCATTGGTGATCAAGAGGAGAAATAACCTATAAAGAACCTAGAGATTGAAGAAATGAGAACATAAACAAGATCACCATACCTTGGGGAAGAGATTTGGTGGCTTGCATGTGAGTTTTGGTGGAGAAGATGAAGGTTTTCTCCTCCCTCTTTGGTGTCAACGTGAGTTGGGGAGAAGAAGAGAAGGTGAGTGAAGGTGGTGTTGGTGAGGAGGTGTGAGAGTGAGAGTGTGACAATTTCAACCCCCACCCCTTAAGGCTATATATATAAGTGTTAGGGATGAGTTAGTGGGGGAAGATATTTTGGGTTGGGGTGTCATTAAGAATTAAACAAGGATTAGGCATTTAGCAAAATTTTAAGTGTATGGTGTGGCATTTGGTTTGGGCAATTGGTGTAGTGCATGGATGTGTTTTTCTTGTGCTCTAAGACACCCTAATACAATCTTAAACAATGTCTATGAGAGTCTAGATGATAGTTCAAGCTCTCAAAGAACTGACAGAAAGATTATGGGCACTCTCGGGCAATCCAGTTCAAAGGTACATTAACACTACCACTTTTCTTAAAATTTTTAACTAAGTTATTTATCATAGTATAACACTAAGATAATAACTTTCTATCCTCAAAACTCAACATCAATAAAGCATTATAAAATCTAATAGGTTAGGTGGTCACTTAGACCAATTCTAATTAAATTCTAAGACGATACATTACCCGATCACGGCTAGACTTTAAACTTGGACAGCTTTGAAACTAACTAGATTAACTTGTTTTCAAAGAAATTATTAAACATATAGCATTCTAATATCAATAAAAATATAATCACACATATATATAAGCACATGAATACACATACATATATATATATATAGAATCCTATGTCTACCTAAGCAAGGTGCTGAAAGGAGAGATGTTACACTTGGAACAACCAGGGAGTTGGGATGACATGTTGCCTTTGATCGAATTTACCTACAACAATAGCTTCCATTCGAGTATTGGGATGGCAGCTTATGAGGCATTGTATGGTAGGAAGTGTCGAACTCCACTTAGTTGGTTTGAAACTGGAGAGAACCTGATATTGGGACCAGAGCTGGTCCAAGAGACTACGGACAAGATCAATAAAATCCGGGAGAACATAAGGATCGCCCAGAGTCGGCAGAAAAGCTATTACGATAAGAGGCGAAAACCTCTTGAGTTTAATGAGGGAGATCATGTTTTCATGAGAGTAGTCCCGACTACCGGACTTGGTAGGGTGTTGAAGTCTCGCAAGCTGACTCCGAGATTTATTGGACCGTATCAAGTATTGAAAAGGATTGGGCCGATAGCATATCGGATTGCTTTGCCTCCGTTGTTGTCGAATCTTCATGATGTGTTTCATGTGTCTCAGTTAAGGAAGTATGTTGGAGATCCATCTCATGTGGTAGAATCTGATCAGATAGAGTTGAAGGATAACTTGACCTTTTCGACGTTGCCTGTGAGGATCATGGATACCAGTATCAAGAGACTAAGAGCAAGGAGATTCCTTTGGTGAAAGTACTATGGAGCCAAGTAGACGAAGGGGATGGTACTTGGGAGATGGAACGTGACATGAGGGAGAATTACTCTCATTTGTTCGAATCAAGGTATGTTTAATTTTCGGGGACGAAAATTCTTATAAGAGGGGGATGATTGTAACACCCTAACTTTAAGTATTTAAAATTATAGTATCAGTCCTGGGATACTCACTTGAGCGAGGTATTCTCGCCTGGGGGAGAAAGGCTCACCTGGGAGGGTGAAATCCTAGGCTATACTGGAGGATTCTCGCCTGAGCGAGAGTTGGCTCGCTTGAGCGAGAAAGGCTCACCTGGGAGGGTGAAATCCTGGAGTATACTGGAGGATTCTCGCCTGAGCGAGAGTTGTCTCGCCTGAGCGAGAGTTGTCTTGCCTGGGCGAGAAATGGCATTTTGGGACTGTTGAGACTATGAGATTCTCGCTTGAGAGAGAGGGTCAGATCTGGGTTTTTAAAATAGGCGGGATTTTCTCGCTTGAGCGAGAAAGGGCTCGCTTAAGTGAGAACCCGACGCTGTTACATTAAATAGGGAACCACAAACACATTTATGAGGGTTAACCTAGAGAGAAGTGAGAGAAGAAAGCTTTTTCAAGAGCAAGAAGGCTTGTGAGTCATTTAGAAGCTTGAGAAGAGATCCTAAAGTTGGAGGCGGTGTCGGTAGAACTTGAGAAGTTTCCAAGAACCAAACCAACACTCACCGAGGTAAGGATAAGTCTTTATTTGGGCATTTTGAATGGAAAATGTGTGTATTTTCTGGTTATGCAATAACTGAGTTGTGAATTACGCATTTAGTATAAACATATATGATGTTTATTGAATTAACGACTTAATCCTTTGTGTGTTTGTGCTTTTGTCATTGATAATCCCATTGCAGATAAACAGGTGACATGAGGGGGGACTCATTTTTGGGGAGCTTAGAGAGCTTTATATTTTGGATTCATTTATTTGCATTATTTTGTACATGAGTGCATATTTGCTAGTTTAAAACATTATGTAACTACGGATAAATATATTAGCTGACATGGTGTTGTAACTCTGGATATGTGTAGCTATGGGTATTTTGGAAACCCATAGCTAGTTGTATGCGGTAGTTACTAAGCTGCATTAATACGAATTATGTTTTTCTGTCAAATGATTATGTATGTCATTATTGGTTCATGGATTGAGTGTGATGAGGGAAGTGAGATTTTGAAATAAGGTTATTAAATTGGTAATGTAATTTATGAGTAAACGCACAGAATTGAATTAAAATAAAATAAAAAATCAAGGGTAGAATTTCGGTCCTTACATCTTATATGGAGTTGTTAAAGATGATTATGCATTGAGCAAGGTGGAGTCCGATATTCGCTAAGGTGAAGTGTTAGTGGAAGAAGATGAATAAGCTTTCTAATGTTGAAATATGAGATGAATATGTATGTTTTAGATGTTGAAAACTTATGATGAAAGTAGTTTAAGAACATTGAAAATGTGTTAAATATCTTGTATGGTTAAATAATGCAATGTAAGTTGTTTATATGATATTTGGAATAAATGACTAACATTGTGTTATATGGTGGGATGAGGAAAGATCCGAAAGTTGGAGGCGGTGTTGGTGGAACTTACGAAGTCGCAAAAAACCAAACCCAACACTCACCGAGGTAAGGATAAGTCTTTAACTTATGCACTGTAATAGAAAATGCGTGGATTTTCTGTTGTGAATAATGAAATGTAATGTAAATCACTTAGTCGTTACAAGCATATATGGGTATGTTTGTAGTGATAAGGAGTGGATTTACTGCTTATGTATTGGTGGAGTGCCAATGGAAATAAAACTCGGAAAAAAGCAATGAATTGTATATCACTTTGTAGTTATAAGCATATATGGATATGTTTGTAATGATGTCGGGTTCATTTACTGTTTATGTATTGGTGGAGTGCCAATGGAAATAAAACTCGGAATAAAGCAATGAATTGTAGATCACTTTGTAGTTATAAGCATATATGGATATGTTTGTAATGATGTCGGGTGCATTTACTGTTTATGTATTGGTGGAGTGCCAATGGAAATAAAACTCGGAATAAAGCAATGAATTGTAGATCACTTTGTAGTTATAAGCATATATGGATATGTTTGTAATGATGTCAGGTGCATTTACTGTTTATGTATTGGTGGAGTGCCAATGAAAATAAAACTCGGAATAATGAAATGAATCGTAAATCACTTTGTAGTTATAAGCATATATGGATATGTTTGTAATGATGTCGGGTGCATTTACTGTTTATGTATTGGTGGAGTGCCAATGGAAATAAAACTCGGAATAAAGCAATGAATTGTAAATCACTTTTTAGTTATAGGCATATATGGGTATGTTTGTAATGATATCGGGTGCATTTACCGTTTATGTATTGGTGGAGTACCAATGGAAATAAAACTCGTTTTATCCGACCAGAATGGGTTAGCGACTTTAGCTCAAGTTATGTAGCATGGTTTTTCAAAAGTATCGAAGATGAAAATGGTTTTAAGTGTATTTGATTTAGATCGTTATTTAACCTTATTAAATGTGGTTTAACTTACATTGATGTTTAGTGAGCTAATGACTTACTCCTTTCTGTTTTCATGTATGGTCAATGTTAATCCCATTGCAGGTAGGTGGAAGGAGTGTGGGCGTTTAGATTAGGAGATTAGAGACCTTTATTTTGATTTCTCTTTGCTCATTCTTTTGTAACCTAGTTGATTGTACTTGAACTAAGTATTTGTAACGATGAATATGATTTTGCACATGGTGTTGTCCATGGAAACTAGTAACTTGGGATATATGTAGCTATGAGCATTTTGGAAACCCATAGCTAATTGTATGCAGTAGTTACTAAGTTTCATTAATACGAATTATGTTTTTCTGTCATATGATCTTGTACGTCACTTTTGGAGTATAAATTGAGGGTGATGAGGGAAGTGAGACTTTTTAAATAAGTACATTCAATCGGTAAATATAAATTATAGTTAAATGTATGAAATTGGATTAAAATAAGGAAAAAATTTCAAGGGTAAAAATTGGGTCCTTTCATTCCTCGCTTGGACGAGACTCCCAAAATTTCCAAATTCAAAACACTGATCCTCTCGCTTGGGCGAGATCCTCTCGCTCAAGCGAGAATCTGGCTGTATGCCCCATTCTTCAAGACTGTTACCTAATTTCAAGGAGGATAAATTTGGGGTGTTTCAATCCTTCCCCCCTACAAGAAATTTCGCCCCCGAAATTTTATTAGGTTACTCTCGGGAAGGTACTATCATCGCCTACATGTTAGGCATAAGATACACTCGCCCGCACTTAGACTCAACCGTCTAAACCATTAAGATCGCTTAAACGACAAACAAGGGTATATATCACGCAACAGTGATACCACAGAGTCCCAATCATGGGCTACTCATCTAGAGCCCAAATACCCAAGCCAAACATTAGGACAACCAAGAGAAAATTATTACAACCGAACTAAAGATTTTCGAGTATTTCCTCCATAACAATAGACCTCCCTGATCTATTACCACAACAATCGTTCAAAACGATCAACCTATACGGTCAGATTCACCACAACACACCCGAACTCAGTTCGAAGTGAGACGTCATACTCATCGTTTACCAAGATGTACTAGCTCGCACCCAAAAATAAAAAAGCTAGATCGACATCCACTCGATGGAAACAACATCATTTCATTGCATACGTGCAAATAACCACGATTTACTCAAAAATCTCCACTAGCATTTCAATTTATACTTGCTACAATCACAAAAACATGATATTCATCCAAGTAGCATTTAGACAAACAAAATTCTTGGAGTCTTTCACATACCAATCAAAATCACCAAGTCAATATCCAACTCAACAAAACACTTCTACTACAAAGAATGCGGTTTAAGAAGATTTGCTAGTTCATAAATTTCATCTACGCATACAAGGTCGTAGACACACTCAAATCGCATACGTTGATACCATTGATTTTTGCCATTTACGAACATTCAATCTAAAAACATGAGTTTTATATGGATACCCAAAATACAATGATGGACATGCATTTCGTGCTCAAGTCTACATCATATCCAGAAACACATGGTCATAATTACCTCACAAGATTTTTTTTAACACATCACATTCATCCAAGATGAGGTTGTTAAAAATTTGGATTTCAACATGAAGCTTAATCAACGCTTAGCCGAAACTTCATTCAAAAATGATTTTCGAAAATAGATTAGATGTAAGTCTCTTGGAAATCATCTTGTGGAGGCAAGATTTTTCATAATCGTTTCAAAATAACTTAAAACCCCTTTTCCTTATTCGACACCGAATGCCCAAATCAAAATTTTCAAAAGCTAGTTATTCCTGAAGTTACATTTCATCCAGGACATGAGAGTCCCCACAGTACACTTACAAAAACATGCTTATACCATAACATTGCAATTATGCATAACAATTACTAACGCACATGAAATAGAAACAAGTTTTGTAAGCACAATATCGAAGAAGTTAATTTGAGTCCCTTACCACTATATCGTGCATTGCAAATACTCAACTACAAAAGGTCAATCATCATAGACCAAAAGTTTCATGCACAAAAGATAATCCACTACCTCATCGGGTAGGCAATATAACGATAATCCACTACCACTCCGGGCAGGCAATTTCAACAATGGTCCACTACCACTCCGGGTAGGCAATTCAACAATGATCCACTACGACTCCGGGTAGGCAACTCAACAATGATCCACATTGGAACAAGGTTAGTAAACCATTTTTGAAATTTATTTTCTTTGCTGCATAACTTGAACCAAAGTTTGCTACATTGCTTGAGCCAAAGCTTGCTACATAACTTGAGCCAAAGTATCGCTACATAACTTGAGCCAAAGTATCGCTACATAACTTGAGCCAAAGTATCACTATATAACTTGAGCCAAAGTATCGCTAGATAACTTGAGCCAAAATATCGCTACATAACTTGAGCCAAAGTATCGCTAACCCATCATGGTCCGCTAAAATGAGTTTTATTTCCATTGGCACTCCACCAATACATAAACGGTAAATGCACCTGACATCATTACAAACATATCCATATATGCTTGTAACTACTAAGTGATCTACAATTCATTTCTTTATTCTGATTTTTATTTCCATTGGCACTCCACCAATTCATAAACAGTAAATGCACCCGCCATCATTACAAACATATCCATATATGCTTATAACTACAAAGTGATCTACAATTCATTGCTTTATTTCGAGTTTTATTTCCATTGGCACTCCACCAATACATAAACAGTAAATGCACCCGACATCATTACAAACATATCCATATATGCTTATAACTACAAAGTGATCTACAATTCATTGCTTTATTCCGAGTTTTATTTCCATTGGCACTCCACCAATACATCAACAGTAAATGCACCCGATTTCATTACAAACATATCCATATATGCTTATAACTACAAAGTGATCTACAATTCATTGCTTTGTTCCGAGTTTTATTTCCATTGGCACTCCACCAATACATAAATAGTAAATGCACCTGACATCATTACAAACATATCCATGTATGCTTATAACTACAAAGTGATCTACAATTCATTGCTTTATTCCGAGTTTTATTTCCATTGGCACTCCACCAATACATAAACAGTAAATGCACCCGACATCATTACAAACATAATCATATATGCTTATAACTACAAAGTGATCTACAATTCATTTCATTATCCACATCATAAAATCCACGCATTTTCTATCATATTGCATGAGTTAAAGACTTATCCTTACATTACCTTAATCTTGTGTTATTAGGATCGTAGAAACAGTTAAGCCAACGTCAAAGAAAATCATTTTAATCATTCATTTTCAATTATCTTAATCTTAGTGATAAAAGAAAATTCACATCAAGAGGTTGAACAAAGCTCAAACAAGAGATCCACCACTACGAACTCTCAACAAATAAATCTCACACCAAGAAATCCAACCGGAAAAATCACAATCACAAACTCCCCGTAAACAATTCCAACAAGATGTTCACAACCAGAAACTTTCAGCAAGAGTTTCACCAGAGAATCCCCAACAAGGGTCTCACACAATAAATTCAACAACAAGTCCATACCAGGGAATTCAACAAGAGTTTTACAACAATAAATTCTCTACGAAATTCACAACAAGGAATTTTCAACAAGCACTTCATCAATAACTCACAACAAGACATCCAATGATAAGTTCACAACTAGAAGCTTACCGCAAGGAATTTAGCAACCATCTTTCACATCAGTAGTTATCACATAGTTAACAAACTATCAGCATAAATCAAGCAGTCAACTCACACAAATTTCACAAAGAAGCACGTAAGGCCATACCCTAGGCCGCAGAGTTGACATATGCTCTGATACCATATTGTAAGGACCCGATTTTCGTAATCCAAAAATTCTTTTTAAAACCTTATTCATGAAAGTTAAGTGATTACTTTTGAAAGACATTACTTGAATGGTTCGGAAACTTGAGTGAAAACATTTAAAAATTACAAGGCGGAAATATTCCAAATACATTTCTTTTCAAAAGCATATTATTGCACTTCCTTTCAAATACATAATCTAAACAATTATCCATTCTTAAGGAACACTTTTATACAAACATTAACTCATCTTTCTTATACATTTAGGAGCAAGTTACCTATACATAATTTCACTTTAACATGTTCTTCATATTACAAACATTTATCATATAACGTATCGATCAAATAAAGCCCTACTCTACCATGTACTCTTCTCCACAATCGTCCGATGCGCTACCGCTATGACCTGAATTCAAATACGCAACACATACAAGGAAAGACATAGGGAGTAAGAACCAACTACGGCGACCGTAGCGTGGATTTACATGGAGTAATAACATTAAAGTATTAAAACCACACACATCTAACATCAATCATGATAAACATATACCAATCAACACATATTATCCATATTCACCCTATAGTACACATATATCCCATACTATATGTGTTCTATAGTGTGCATATTTATTCATCACATATTATCCATATTCACCCTATAGTACACATATATCCCATACTATATATGTTCTATAGTGTGCGTATTTCTTACATCCAACATACTCATTCATATTCATCCTATATTATATATATCCCATAATATATATTCTATAGCATGCATATTTATTTCATTTCAACATACTCATTTCTCATCATTCATATTCACCGAGTTTTCCCACAAAGATAATCCTCTACCACATCGGGTAGGTCTAGATAATCCTCCATACCACATCCGGCAGGTCTAGTTCATTCTCCATACCACATCGGGTAGGTCTAGTTAATTCTCCATACCACATCGGGTAGGTCTAGTTTATTCTCCATACTACATCGGGCAAGTCTAGTTATTTCTCCATACCACATCGGGCAGGTCTAGTTATTTCTCCATACCACATCGGGCAGGTCTAGTTATTTCTCCATACCACATCGGGTAGGTCTAGTTATTTCTCCATACCACATCGGGTAGGTCTAATTATTTCTCCATACCACATCAGACAGGTCTAGTTATTTCTCCATACCACATCGGGCAGGTCTAGTTATTTCTCCATACCACATCGGGCAGGTCTAGTAATCCCCATACCACATCGGGCAGGTCTAGTTCATT
Source organism: Lupinus albus (assembly GCA_009771035.1). Lineage (NCBI taxonomy): Eukaryota > Viridiplantae > Streptophyta > Magnoliopsida > Fabales > Fabaceae > Lupinus > Lupinus albus. Next base: position 8,311,538 of record CM020011.1, read on the forward strand.
CTCCATACCACATCGGGTAGGTCTAGTTAATTCTCCATACCACATCGGGTAGGTCTAGTTCATTATCCATACCATATCGGGCAGGTCTAGTTAATTCTCCATACTACATCAGGCAGGTCTAGTTATTTCTCCATACCACATCGGGCAGGTCTAGTTATTTCTCCATACCACATCGGGTAGGTCTAGTTCATTCTCCATACCACATCCGTTAATGTGCTCCGATTCATGAGGGAAATCAGAGATGATAACTCTAATGAAATACTCTAAGACCACAATGGTCTTTTCCCTCACCTTAGGTTGTGTAAGCTCCATGGATACGCAAATAGCTCGATCTTCCTCCATCTCCTTCAACCTCCATTGTTGTTTTTTCATCTCCAAAGCTCTCCAATGTTCCATTAAGAAACAAGAGGAAGAGGTTTGATGCGTTTTTGAGGTTTAGGGGAGGAAAGAGTCGGAATCTATGGGGAGCCGCCGTTGGGAGTGAAATGGGAGAAAAGAAAATGAAGTTTAGGGTTTGTGAAACCCTTTCTTTTCTATTATAGCTGGGCACTCTCGCTCGGGCGAGAATATCTCGCTTGGGCGAGAAATCCACGACATTTTAATTTTCCAAACACGGGATCTCTCGCCTGGGCGAGATTCTCTCGCTCCAGCGAGAATCTCACAGCCTGCATAGGCTTTCTCTCGCTCAAGCGACCCATTCCTCGCTTGGGCGAGACTCGCAAAATTTCCAAATTCGAAACATTGATCCTCTCTGTAACACCCTAATTTTAAGTCTTTAAAATTATAGTATCAGTCCTAGGATCCTCGCTTGAGCGAGAGATTCTCGCCTGAGCGAGAAAGGCTCACCTGGGATGGTGAAATCCAGGGCTATCCAGGAGGATTCTCGCCTGAGCGAGAATTGTCTCGCCTAGGAGAGAAATGGCATTTTGGGGCTGTTGACACTGTGAGATTCTCGCTTGAGCGAGAATCCCTCGCTTGAGCGAGAGGGTCAGATCTGAGTTTTTAAAACAGGCGGGATTTTCTCGCTTGAGCAAGAATAAGATCGCTTAAGCGAGAACTCGACGAGAGCATTAAATGAGAGAAACCCCAAATACATTTTTAGGTTAAGAATTGAAGAGAGGTGTGAGAAGGGAGCATTTCCAAGGTCTAGGAGCTTTGATTCTCGTTATAGAGCATGAGAAGAGGTAAAACTCTCTATTCTAACTCTCTTCTTCTCTTGAAAACCCATTTTTGGTATTATGGATCTCTTCTCAAAGTGAGAGAAACCATGGAAACTTACCCTTTTGAGTTATGGTTCATTTTATGTTATTTTAACTTGTAAACTCTTGGTATAAAGTTAGTATTTCATGAAAGGAGAGGGTGTGTGGGGTTAGTCATGAAAACCCCAAAACCCTAAAGAGAAAATGTGGTCAAAATGCAAAATGGTTAAAATGCTAGAGGTAGAAGATGAGTTTACTTTCTAATGTTGAAAATATGATGAATATCTTGTATGGTTAAATAATGCAATATAAGTTGTTTATGTGATATTTGGTATAAATAACTAACCTTGTGTTATATGGTGGGATGAGGAAAGATCCTAAAGTTGGAGGCGGTGTCGGTGGAAGTTGAGGAGTTGCCAAGAACCCAAACCCAACACTCACCGAGGTAAGGATAAGTCTTTAACTTATGCAATGTGATAGAAAATGTGTGGATTTTCTGATGTGGATAATGAAATGCATCGTAAATCACTTAGTTGTTATAAGCATATATGAGTATGTTTGTAACAACGAGGAGTGGATTTACCGTTTATATATTGGTGGAGTACCAATGGAAATAATACTCAGAATAATGTAATTAAGCGTAAATCACTTAGTTGTTATAAACATATACGGGTATGTTTGTAACAACGAGGAGTGGATTTACCGTTTATGTATTGGTGGAGTGCCAATGGAAATAAAATTTGTTTTTAGCCGACCATGATTGGTTAGCGACTTTGGCTCAAGTAATGTAGCAAGCTTTGGCTCAAGCAATGTAGCAAACTTTGGCTCAAGTAATGTAGCAAGCTTTGGCTCAAGCAATGTAGCAAACTTTGGTTTAAGTTATGTAGCATGGTTTTCAAAAAGTATGAACGATGAAATTGCTTTTAAGTAAACTGAATTTAAACCGTTATTTAACCCTATTAAATGTGGATTTACTTACATTGATAATTGTTGATTTGACGACTTATGCCTTTGTGTTTTGTTGGTGTATTGTCAATGTGAATCCCATTGCAGGTAGGTGGAAGGAGTATGGGTGTTTTGATTAGGAGCTTAGAGACTTTTCTCTTGATGTCTCTTATCCATTTTTGTAACTTCATTGGTTGTACTTGAACTAATTGTTTTGTAATTATAAACCCGATGGATGTACATGGTATTAAATATGGAAACTAGTAATTCGGATATATGTAGCTCTGGGCGTTTTGGAAACCCATAGCTAATTGTATGCGGTCGTTACTAAGTTATATTAATGTGAATTATGTTTTTTCTGCTATTTGAATTATTATGTTACTTTTGGGTTATATATGGGATGTAAGGAGGGAATTGAGATCTTTTAAAGAAGTTCATTCACCCGGTAATTATAATTATCGTTAAATGCATGGAATTAGATTAAATAAGGAAAAAAATTCAAGGGTAGAATTTGGGTCCTTACAATATGGTATCAGAGCATAGTTAATCTTGCGACCTAGGATATGGCCTTACATGCTTCTTTGAAAATCTTTATGTGTTGAGGTTGTTTGAATTGTGCTAATTGTTAAGTGGTTATGTGCATTGTTATTTCGCAAAAAAATTTATTTCTGACCAGTGAGTGAGTACAGGTACCCATGGCTGGAAGAGGAAGAGGAAGGGGGGGAGGGACGAGCCAGAATGTCCCGAACGATTTGTTGGCACAAATGGTGGCGGCATTGCAGCAAGTCAATGAGAACTTGCACAATCTGAACCAGAACTCGGCGCCAAGTCTGAGTTCGCACCCACTAGTTCCACCTGGGCTAGCAGAATATCCAGGGTTTAGATGAGTTCTATAGGAGAAATCCCAGTCAGTTCCATGGGGGATTTGCTCCTGAAGCTGCCATCGAGTGGATCAAAGGGGTGGAGTGGATCTTCAGAGCCATGAACTGTACGGAGGCTGGGAAGTTAGCTTATGCCACCTACATGTTGGTGATGGAGGCCGAGAATTGGTGGGAATTCACTCGACGCCAAATGGAGGTAGAGGGACAGCTGGTTTCCTGGGAGACATTTAAGGTGAAATTCCTCCATAAATATTTTCCTGATGATTTGAGGAGGCAGAAAGAGATGGAGTTTCTGAGATTGGAGCAGGGTGACCGGTCGGTGGGAGAATATGCGGCCAAAATTGAAGAATTGGCCCGATTTTGCCCTTACTCGGAGTTGGAGGTGGACGGAAGGTCCAAGTGCTCGAAATTTGAATCGGGTTTGAAGCCCAAGCTGAAGACGATGTTTAGGAATCAAGGGATCTCCGACTTTGCCACCTTGGTCAACAAATGCAGAATGGTCGAGGATGACATGAGGGCGGATTAAGTGATGACACCGAAACCCCTTCCTCCCAAACACTCTAGACCTCAAAGGAATTTCTCGCATGAGAAAGGCAAGGGAAATGTGTTCCAAGAGGGACGAAAACCTTACTCCCGTCCGACGGGTAGTCGAGGTTACACTTCGCATGGGCCAAGGATTCATGCCGATGCTGGAGGATCACGGTTGGACTCTCCCTCTATGTGCAACAAATGTGGCCGAGCTCATGTTGGAGACTCGTGCCCAGGAATGGCACTAACATGTTATCATTGCAAAGAGGTTGGGCATATCCGAAGGCACTGTCCTAAGCTACCGTAGAGTGTGAATGTGTTGAGGGTTGAACGTCCTCGATCCACCGACAGAGTGTTCACCATGAGTGGTGCAGAAGCATCAGGTGGAGATGGTCTGATAAAAGGTAATTGCATGGTGGCAGGTATTCCTCTTTTAGTGTTGTTTGATTCGGGAGCGACACACTCCTTTGTATCTATTGAATGCGTGGATAGACTGAATTTGCAAACTGAGTCGTTGCCTTTCGACTTGGTCGTATCCACCCCAATTGATGTACATGTGGTGGTGTCGACAGTGGTGTCTCGATGTCCGGTGGTGGTAAACGGTAGAACTTTTACCATGGATTTAATTTGCTTACCGCTATCCCAGATAGATCTAATTATGGGGATGGACTGGTTGTCGGCTAATCGTGTGGTACTGAATTGCGCTGATAAAACTGTGGTATTCGTGAATCTAGATGAGATTTCTGATGAGGTTAGTAACATGAAGCCGTTATCAGCAAAGGAAGTCAGGACTTCCTGTAAGGAGGGAGGAGCCGTGTTTATGTTGTTGGCATCCCTAGAGGGTTTTGAGAAACCCAAGATTGAGGACATCCCGATAATTCGTGATTTTCCTGAGGTATTTCCTAGTGATATTCCAGAATTTCCTCCAGTGAGAGAAGTTGAATTCTCTATCGATTTGGTGCTGGGAACGGGACCCATCTCTATACATCCTTATAGGATGGCACCGTTAGAATTGGCTGAGTTGAAAAAGCAGGTTGAGGATTTACTGGCAAAGAAGTTTATTCGTCCTAGTGTCTCACCGTGGGGTGCGCTTGTTTTGTTGGTTAAGAAGAAAGATGGTAGCATGCGGTTATGTACCAACTACAAGCAATTGAACAAGGTTATTATCAAGAATAAGTATTTGTTGCCCATAATTGATGACTTAATGGATCAGTTGAGAGGAGCGGTGCTGTTTTCAAAGATTGACCTTCGGTCGGGTTACCACCAACTTCGGGTGAAGGCAGAGGATATTCCTAAAACTGCTTTTAGGACGAGGTATGGGCATTTCGAGTATTTGGTCATGCCTTTTGGAGTAACTAATGCACCAGCAATATTTACCGACTACATGAATCAGATTTTTCATCTGTATTTGGATTCATTCGTAGTGGTATTTATTGATGACATTTTGGTTTACTCCAAGAGCCGAGAGGAACATGCTGAGCACCTGAGGATTGTTCTAGAAACTCCCAGTAAGAATCGGTTGTATGCGAAGCTGTCGAAATGTGATTTCTGGTTAGAATCGGTAAACTTTCTTGGACATGTAATATCCAAGGAAGGAGTGGTAGTGGATCCTGCTAAGTTTGAAGCGGTGATGGAATGGGCGGTACCCAAGTCGGTCATTGAGATCAGGAGTTTTCTGGGTTTGGCTGGTTATTATCGGAAATTCATTGAGGGGTTTTCGAAGTTGGCACTTCCATTGACCAAACTCACTAGGAAAGGAGAACCGTATGTATGGACACTTCATTGCGAAGAAAGTTTGCAAGAGTTGAAGCGAAGGTTGACTACAGCTCTAGTGTTGGTTCTTCCTTGTACTGATCGGGACTTCAATGTATCTGTGACGCGTCCAAGCAAGGTTTGGGTTGTGTGTTGATGCAAGAAGGGAAGGTTGTTGCTTATGCTTCTCGACAGTTGAGGACACATGAACAAAACTACCCTACCCATGACTTCGAATTAGCAGCAGTGGTCTTTGCCTTAAAAATCTGGAGACACCATCTTTATGGTGTGAGATTTGAGGTATATAGCGACCACAAGAGTTTGAAGTACTTATTTGATCAAAAGGAATTAAATATGAGACAACGAAGGTGGATGGAGTTCCTTAAGGATTATGATTTTGGATTGCAATACCATCTGGGAAAGGCCAATGTGGTGGCCGATGCCCTAAGTCGAAAGTCTTTGCACATGTCGGCCTTGATGGTTAGAGAAGGGAAACTGATTGGAGAGTTTAGAGATATGAACTTGGAAGTTCAGATAAAGCCTCATGGTATGATTGTAGGAATGCTTAAGGTCACCAATGAACTGTTTGATCGGATTCGGGCGATGCAAGTTGGGGATGGTGAAATAATGGCTAAACGGGAGTTAATGCTAAGCGGTAAGGAGACTGATTTCGCATCGGACGCTAGTGGACTATTGCGTTACAAAGGGAGAGTGTGTGTGCCTCTTGATGTGGAATTGCGAAAGAATATTTTAGAGGAATCACACAAGAGTAAAATGAGTTTTCATCCGGGGACTACAAAGATGTATCAAGATTTGAAAAAGTTGTTTTGGTGGTCTGGGTTGAGAAAGGACGTGGCGTTGTATGTCTCGAGTTGTTTAGTATGTCAGAAAGCCAAAATTGAGCATCAGCGACCGGCGGGGAATTACAATCCCTAGAAATTCCGGTGTGGAAGTGGGATAGCATCTCCATGGATTTTGTATCAGGTTTCCCGAAAACTCAGAAAGGATATGGGTAATAGTGGATCGGTTGACTAAGTCTGCTCATTTATTGCCGATGAATATGAGGTACTCCCTAGAACGATTGGCGGAGTTGTATATTCGAGAAATTGTTCGGTTGCATGGGATACCGTCGAGCATTATATCGAATAGAGACCCCCGTTTTACTTCCAACTTTTGGACTAGTTTGCAGTCCGCATTGGGAACTAAGTTGAAGTTGAGTTCAGCATATCATCCACAAACGGACGGTCAATCGGAAAGAACAATACAGTCATTGGAAGATCTGTTGAGGGCTTACGTCTTGGAACAACCAGGGATTTGGGATGGCATGTTACCTCTGATTGAATTTAATTATAACAATAGCTTCCATTCGAGTATTGGAATGACACCTTATGAGGCGTTGTACGGTAGGAAGTGTCGAACTCCAGTGAGTTGGTTTGAGACTAGGGAGAACTTGATATTGGAGCCCGAACTGGTCCAAGAGACTACATATAAGATCAAGAAAATCCGGGAGAACATGAGGACCGCCCAGAGTCGGCAGAAAAGCTATTATGATAAGAGGCGGAAACCTCTTGAGTTTAACGAGGGGGATCATGTTTTCATGAGAGTTGTTCCGACTACCGGCATTGGTAGGGTATTGAAGTCTCGCAAGTTGACTCCTCGATTTATTGGGCCGTATCAAATATTGAAGAGGATTGGGCCGGTGGCATACCGAATTGCATTACCTCCTCTATTGTCGAACCTCCACAATGTGTTTCATGTGTCTCAATTAAGGAAATATGTTGGGGATCCATCTCATGTGGTGGAGTCTGATCAGATAGAGTTGAAGGATAATTTGACTTTTGCGACGTTGCCCGTGAGGATCATGGATACCAGTGTCAAAAGATTGAGAGGCAAGGAGATTGCCTTGGTGAAGGTGTTGTGGAGTCAAGTGGACGAAGGAGACTCTACTTGGGAAGTTGAGCGAGAGATGAGGGAGGATTACCCTCATTTGTTTGAATTGAGGTATGTTTAATTTTCGGGGACGAAAATTCTTATAAGAGGGGGAGGATTGTAACACCCTAATTCTAAGTCTTTAAAATTATAGTATCAGTCCTAGGTCCTCGCTTGAGCGAGAGATTCTCGCCTGAGCGAGAAAGGCTCACCTGGGAGGGTGAAATCCTGGGCTATACAGGAGGATTCTCGCCTGAGCGAGAATTGTCTCGCTTGGGCGAGAAATGGAATTTTGGGGCTGTTGACACTGTGAGATTCTCGCTTGAGTGAGAATCCCTCGCTTGAGCGAGATGGTCAGATCTGATTTTTTAAAAGGGGCGGGATTTTCTCGCTTGAGCGAGAATAAGCTCGCTTAAGCGAGAACCCGACGAGAGCATAAAATGAGAGAAACCCCAAATACATTTTTAGGTTAAGAATTGAAGAGAGGTGAGAGAAGAGAGCATTTCCAAGGTCTAGGAGCTTTGATTCTCGTTCTAGAGCTTGAGAAGAGGTAAAACTCTCTATTCTAACTCTCTTCTTCTCTTGAAAACCCATTTTTGGTATTATGGATCTCTTCTCAAAGTGAGAGAAACCATGGAAACTCACCCTTTTGAGTTATGGTTCATTTTATGTTATTTTAACTTGTAAACTCTTGGTATAAAGTTAGTATTTCAAGAAAGGAGAGGGTGTGTCGGGTTAGTCATGAAAACCCCAAAACCCTAAAGAGAAAATGTGGTCAAAATGCAAAATGGTTAAAATGCTAGAGGTAGAAGGTGAGTTTACTTTCTAATGTTGAAAATATGATGAATATCTTGTATGGTTAAATAATGCAATATAAGTTGTTTATGTGATATTTGATATAAATAACTAACCTTGTGTTATATGGTGGGATGAGGAAAGATCCTAAAGTTGGAGGTGGTGTCGGTGGAAGTTGAGGAGTTGCCAAGAGCCCAAACCCAACACTCACCGAGGTAAGGATAAGTCTTTAACTTATGCACCGTGATAGAAAATGTGTGGATTTTCTGATGTGGATAATGAAATGCATCGTAAATCACTTAGTTGTTATAAGCATATATGAGTATGTTTGTAACAACGAGGAGTGGATTTACCATTTATATATTGGTGAAGTACCAATGGAAATAATACTCGGAATAATGTAATGAAGCGTAAATCACTTAGTTGTTATAAACATATATGGGTATGTTTGTAACAACAAGGAGTGGATTTAACGTTTATGTATTGGTGGAGTGCCAATGAAAATAAAACTCATTTTTAGCCGACCATGATTGGTTAGCGACTTTGGCTCAAGTAATGTAGCAAGCTTTGGCTCAAGCAATGTAGCAAACTTTGGCTCAAGTAATGTAGCAAGGTTTGGCTCAAGCAATGTAGCAAACTTTGGCTCAAGTAATGTAGCAAGCTTTGGCTAAAGCAATGTAGCAAACTTTGGCTCAAGTTATGTAGCATGGTTTTCAAAAAGTATGAACGATGAAATTACTTATAAGTAAACTGAATTTAAACCGTTATTTAACCCTATTAAATGTGGATTTACTTACATTGATAATTGTTGATTTGACGACTTATTCCTTTGTGTTTTGTTGGTGTATTGTCAATGTTAATCCCATTGCAGGTAGGTGGAAGGAGTATGAGTGTTTTGATTAGGAGCTTAGAGACTTTTCTCTTGATGTCTCTTATCCATTTTTGTAACCTCATTGGTTGTACTTGAACTAATTGTTTTGTAATTATAAACCCGATGGATGTACATGGTATTAAGTATGGAAACTAGTAATTCGGATATATGTAGCTATGGGCGTTTTGGAAACTCATAGCTAATTGTATGCGGTCGTTACTAAGTTATATTAATGTGAATTATGTTTTTTCTGCTATCTGAATTAGTATGTTACTTTTGGGTTATATATGGGATGTAAGGAGGGAATTGAGATCTTTTAAAGAAGTTCATTCACCCGGTAATTGTAATTATCGTTAAATGCATGAAATTGGATTAAACAAGGAAAAAATTTCAAGGTTAGAATTTTGGTCCTTAAACTCTCGCTTGGGCGAGATCCTCTCGCTCAAGCGAGAATCTGGCAGTATGCCCCATTCTTCAGGACTGTTACCTGTGAAGATGGTGATCTTTCCCAACCTATGGCTAAGGTTTTGATGATGCTCACTATGTCATCAAATGCAAAAAGAAGACTAGCAAATCAAAAGTCAAAGAAGCTCATATGTGTAGTCTAAGTCTTCTAGGTAAAACGATACTTAATCTTAAAATCTCTTAACTATACGATAAAGGCTAAATTCTGAAAAACTCATGCATAAAACCAAGATCATTTGCACTAAAGCATAGGTGTTCTGTTTTTAAACAGTGTAATCGATTACACTACTCTGGTAATCGATTACATATTGATAAACTCATCAGTCTTGTACATTTTCCATGATGTAATCGATTACACTACTCTGGTAATCGATTACAGGTTGATAAACTCATCAGACCTGTGCATTTTCTATGATGTAATCGATTACACCATATTCGTAATCGATTACAACATATTAAAAGTACCAGATATGTACGTTTTACACATTGTAATCGATTACACCATGTTTGGTAATCGATTACATAAATCCGTTGAGTTTTGTATTTTAAATTTTTACATGATGTAATCGATTACACTATACTCGTAATCGATTACAACATATTAAAAGCATCAGATACGTGCATTTTTTTCACATTGTAATCGATTACACAATGTTTGGTAATCGATTACATCAATCCGTTGAGTTTGTTTTTGAAATTTTTAACTAGTGTAATCGATTACACCATATGGTAATCGATTACACATACCAGAACAGTATATTGGTTCTGTTTTGAATGAACTGATGTAGCTCTTAACTTTTCACAAACTCATACTGGTTCATGTGCACGAATTAAACACTATAAATAGGTGTTCTATGACTCGCTTTTCAACAACAGAATTCTGAATACAACTTTCATAATCACAAATTCACAAAGTTCTCATAATTTTTGTCATTCATTCATAAGTGTTAAGACTTTGATATCAATTTTCATATCTTTCCAATTCTGGAAATTATTCAAAGTCTTAAGCAAAAACAAAAGCATTTATCCAAGTTATTTGATTCTAAATTAAGTGATCATTTAGTGAGTGATTCAATCCGTAAACTTTCAATTACTATTAGAGAGTCACTCATTCAAAAGCCTTGTAAAAAACCATCTTAAGAATACAAGTTAGTGTCTTGTAAACATTTCACCAAGTGTGGTGAAGTGCAGTATATTGTGAAGAACGGTGTTAGCCTAGTGCCTAGTGGAATAGGTGAGTAGTCTTGGAAGAAGACGAAGAAGGTGTATCATTGGTTCTTGCAATAGTGGAAAAATCTTCTTGGTAACAAGAAGGACTGGACGTAGCCTTCAGATTGAAGGTGAACCAGTATACATCTTCGTGTGATCTTCTCTTCCCTTAACGTTTTACATTTTGCACTACCTTCTACTTTTACTCAACTATTTTGTTTATTACTTCCGCTGATAGAAAAACTCTCTTTAAACTTGCAAAGTTTTAAAATAAAAGTAGAAATATTGAATTTAAGTCTCTACACCTAATTCACCCCCCCTCTTAGGTGGCCATCTTTTCCTAACATTACCTAATTTCAATTAGGGTAAATTTAGGGTGTTACAATTCGTGTAAGAATGAGGGGTGGTTTGTTGAAGGAAAAAAACTGAGAAGTGGTTTGTGCAATTTCACTAAAACTCAGGGGTGTAAGTGTAATCAATTCTAAAATAAAGTGTAGTGAGTTTTGTTCGTGAGTACTTATGAATCATCATTTATTTTACATGCATATATGTTTTATAATGACAATAGTCAAATATAAGAAAAGATACAACTTTATTTAATCTCACATAAAATTTCCAAAAAATATTGTATACTTTGGAGCTAACTCCAAATGGTGCACGTGTCGATCTCTCTTAATTATTTTTTATTGTAGTAATATATGCTGACACCCTTGCAATTTAGCTTAATTACACTCGTCATCGTTTTTGTTTTGAAAATTACCTCACTTCTCCTATATGCTAAGGAGTGTAAAGTACAAACATAGATTAACTGTGATTTGTATAGATGATAAAAGGAAAGGTAGTTCGTGTAGATTCACTAAATCTAAGAAGGGTAAAATATTAACTATATATAGATACTATATTAATAATTAAATAATAATATTATTAGATAATTTTAATAATAAATAATAATAAATTAATAATTACATTAAATAATATTAACTACATATGGAACTATATTATACATGGAGACTATATTAATTTATATAGTAAATCTATGAATACCATATTAATTAAAATATTTAACGTCCAATTAAAATAAACAAAAGAGTAAATTACACAGAAATGAGTTGGCTCAAGCACATGTGCGTGTTGGCCTTAGGCTGGAATAGTCAGCCATACATTGTGACCTATTTTTTGTTTTGATTTATACTACTCCGCAATTTTCATTCTCTTTAAGCCTTTAAATTAATCCTATTCCTACTCATATGCTAATATTCAATTAACACTTAAAAGCTGAATTCAAAATGCTCTCTTGAATAGGAAACATCCACTCAACTTGCTGCCTATAAGGAAAGTAATCAACACAGCTAATCAAGGAAAAAAAGAAAGGATTAATGTGTTTCACTCCATATGGAAAGTATTAAAGTCTTGTTTTTGAATTTGGGAAAGAGTCATACGGATTGCTTTTCATATGGCAAGAACTCAAACTTGAATTCAGATTAGTATAATGCTCCTCGTTTATGGAAATTACCATGTGGTTTTCGCCGTGTATGATAATGAATGTAAAGTACGTGTGTGTATATATATATATATATATATATATATATATTAAAGATGATTTGTGTAGGTGATAAAAAGAAAGGTTGTTCGTATAGATTCACTAAATCTAAGAGGGTACAATATTAACAATATATGGATACTATATTAATAATTAAATAACAATATTATTATATACTTTTAATAATAAATTAATAATTACATTAAATAATATTAACAAAATATGGAAACTATATTATTCATGGAGGCTGTGTTAATTTATGTAGTATATCTATGGTATATTAATTAAAATATTACACGTTCAATTAAAATAAATAAAAGAGTAAATTACACGGAAATGAGTTGGCTCAAGTACATGTGCATGTTGCTCTTAGGCTGGACCAGACCAGCCAGCCATGCATTGTGACCTATTTTGGTCTTGATTTATACTACTCCCTATAAAACAACTTTCATTCTCATTAAGCCTTTACATTAATCTTATGCTAACATTCAAATAACACTTAAAAGCTGAATTCGAACCTGAATTCTAAATAAAGCTTAGAATTCTAAATAAAGCAACAAGCAAGCCTCTTGATCCCTTTGGAAAGTTTCCCATGGTTTTGAATGCTAAACCAATGGCTGATTTCATTCATAGCTTCTTTCTACTTAAAAAGGCAAGGTGCTCTCCTTATGGAAAGTTTCCACGCGGCATTTTAAGGCTGCAAGGCAAGCCACACAACCACTTTAATGGATTTGAAGGCACAATTCAAAATATCCCACATGGCTTATTGATGGAGTTGAATGCTGAATTCAAAATGCTCTCTTGAATAGGAAACATCCACTTAACTAGTTCCCTATAAGGAAAGTAATCAACGCGACCAATCAAGGAGAAAAACCAAACTGAAAACACATGGTTATTACTTTCCCATGCCACGTGTAACATCCTGAATTTTAGTCTTTAAAATTATAGTATCAGTTCTGGAAGTCTCGCTTGAGCAAGAGATTCTCGCCTAAGCGAGAAAGGATCACCTGGGAGGGTGAAATCCTGGGCTATACTGGAAGATTCTCGCTTGAGCAAGAGTTGCCTCGCCTGGGCGAGAAATGGCAAACTGGGGCTGTTGACACTGTGTGATTCTCGCCTGAGCGAGAATCCCTCGCTTGAGCGAGAGGAAGCCTGTTGGGACTGTGAGATTCTCGCCTGAGCGAGAATGAGCTCGCTTGAGCGAGAACCCGACGACTGCTCTTTAAAATAGAAACCCCAAACACATTTTAGGGTTAGAACTTTGAAGAGAAGAGAGAGAAGAGAGCTTTTCAAGAGCAAGGAGTCTTAGGACTCATCTTAGAGCTTGAGAAAATGTAAACCTCTTGCTTCTAACTCTTCTTCTTCATCTCTAACTTGTTTTGGATATGTTGAATCTATTTTCAAAACATGAGAAACCATGGAAACTCACCTTTTAGAGTTATGGTTCGTTTTATGTTATTTTTCTCTTGTAAACTCTTGGCTTAGGGTTGGTATTTGATGAATGGAAAGGTTTTGTGGGTTATTCATGAAAACCCCCAAAATGAGAATATGAGTATAAAGAGAAAGAGATGAAATGTTAGATGTGGATGATGAGTTTGTGCTTGGATGTTGATAAATGAGATAAACATGTATGTTTTAATATTTAGAAACTTGTATTGAAGTAGTTTTGGAAATATTGAAAATATGTGAATCCCTTGTATATTGAATAATGAAATACGAGTTATTTATGTGTTATTTTGAATAAATGACTAACATTGTTATTATTGGTGAAAATGAGAAGAGAGAGATCCTAAGGTTGGAGGAAATCCCGGAGGAGACTTTTAAAGTTACTCGGAACTGATCCCCAACGCTCACCAAGGTAAGGGATAAGTGTCTCTAAATCATACTTGCTGATATGAATGAGGTATGTGAAAGAGGTAATGGTTTAAAATGATACGTCTGTAATTTATGCATTATGTTGGAAAATGCGTGACTTTTCTTTATGGCAAATGAAATTAATATTATTGGGGGAGTACCAATGGAAATATGACTCAAATGAAATTAATATTATTGGGGAGTACCAATGGAAATATGACTCAAATGAAATCAATATTATTGGGGGAGTACCAATGGAAATATGACTCAAATGAAATTAATATTATTGGGGGAGTACAAATGGAAATATGACTCAAATGAAATCAATATTATTGGGGGAGTACCAATGGAAATATGACTCAAATGAAATCAATATTATTGGGGGAGTACCAATGGAAATATGACTCAAATGAAATCAATATTATTGGGGGAGTACCAATGGAAATATGACTCAAATGAAATCAATATTATTGGGGGAGTACCAATGGAAATATGACTCAAATGAAATCAATATTATTGGGGGAGTACCAATGGAAATATGACTCAAAGGAAATCAATGTTATTGGGGGAGTACCAATGGAAATATGACTCAAAATGAAATCAATATTATTGGGGGAGTGCCAATGGAAATAAGACTCGGAGTAATGAATGTCGCTTGAATGTCATATGCATGCTATAGGATATATAGTATGGGATATATATTCTATAGGGTGAATATGAATGATGAGGAGTAATGAATGTCGCTTGAATGTCATATGCATGCTATAGGATATATAGTATGGGATATATATTCTATAGGGTGAATATGAATGATGAGAAGTGTGGATGTCACAATGAATGTCATATGCATGCTATAGAATATATAGTATGGGATGTATATTCTATAGGGTGAATATGAATGACGAGAAATGAGAATGTCACAAAGAGGGTCATATGTATGCTATAGGATATATAGTATGGGATATATATTCGATAGGGTGAATATGAGTGATAAAAAGGAAGATGTTGAGAATGAAAGTAATATACATACTATAGGATATATATTATGGGATATATATACTATAGGGTGGATATGAATAATGAGAATGATGATGTTTCGAACAAACATAATATGCATACTATAGAATATATATCATGGGATAAATATATACTATAGAATGAATATGAGTAAAGTGGAAATTAAAGGAAGATGATTTGAATGTTTACAATTCCGCATGTGTGTTTACGAATTATATTAAAGCTTAATTGTATTCGAAAGTGGATTATCATGTGATGTTAGTTTTGGAACTAATGACTTACTCCCTTTTGTTTTGTGTGTTGTTTATGATAATCCCATTGTAGGTAAAAGAAGGATTTTGAGAAGAACGCTCACTTAGGAAGCTTTTGGGTCTATTAACCTGTTTGTCTTAATTGCTACTTGACGTTGTAGTTAATTTGATAACATTATGGGATGATTGTAAATCCGTTTAGATTAATACGGATATGTGTAGTTATGGGCTTTATAACTTCGGGAGACCCACAACTGGTTGTATGTGGTAAATGTTATTTGAATGAATTATGTTTTTCCACAACATAAATTGTATGATAATATAATAGGGTAAAAAGTATTTTCAAAGAGTGATACTTGAGAGTTTTCAACGAAGGTGATAACTGTATGTAAGGAAAGATTAAAATAAATGAAAAATTTTCAATGGTAGAAAATCGGGTCATTACACCACGTGGGATGGCCCCAAAAGGAAAGGATTAATGTGCCTCACTCCATATGAAAAGTATTGAAGTCTTGTTTTTGAATTTGGGAAAGAGTCATACGGCTTGCTATAAGGCGAGAATTCAAATATGCCTTGAACTCAAATTATCATCATGCTCCTCATTTATGGAAATTAGGATGTGGTTTTGGTCGAGTATGGTAACGAGTGTAAATAAATACATAGATTAAAGGTGATTTATGTAGTTGATAAATGGAAAGGTGATTCCTGTAGATTGACTAAATCTAAGAAGGGTATAATATTAACTATATATGAATACTATATTAATAATTAAATAATAATATTATTAGATACTTTTAATAATAAATTAATAATTACATTAAATAATATTAACTAAATATGGAAACTATATTATACATGAAGACTATATTAATTTAAATAGTATATCTATGGATAGTATATCTATGGATACTATATCAATTAAAATATTAAACATCCAATTAATATAAATAAAAGAGTAAATTACAGTAATAACTCCTTCAGTTTTAATGAAATTATACAAATTACCATCCATTTTTTAGATCTACAAAAATCTCCTAATTCATATACGTATATTACTCTAACCACTACCCCTGCATGAGAAATAAGTGTGATTTTTTAAATAAAAAATGATGATAAGTGTGATTAAGTTAAAAAATATATGATACATTATACACATAAATCCAATTAGTATATGAATCAATACATTTCATTATTTTTGGTTCATTATAAAATGCATCAATAATTATAAGGAGATGTTATATTAATCACTCTTATACTATAATATAATGAAGAAAAAAATTATGAAAATGTATTCACTCGCTATTGGAATTGTTTCCACAATATACCATATTTTGTTTAATTTAATTATATTTATAACTTTTTTGTTTAAAAAAATCACATTTGATTCTAATGCAGGGGTGATCAATGTAATATATGTTTATAAATTAGGGAGATTTTTGTATGTGTAAAAAATGGAAGGGTGATTTGTATGGCTTCATTAAAACTCATGGTGTGTGAGTGTAATTAACTCTAAATAAAATATAAAAAATGGATTTGAAATTTTGATTTTAATTATCTATATATTTAATTGTTGTATTAATATATGTTCCAAATACATCCATTTACGGTCCCTAATTGAAATTCATTCCATTTGTTTGGATAAAGCTGAATAAAAAAACATTTTAATTTTAAGTATGAGTTAATAGATTTTATAACATAATGTTTCATCCATCCATTAAGATTTTGTTCAAAATACACCGCATCCTTTGTCACCCTTAATGTTTTTCAATTGTGTTAAATACATTTATACCCTTGAGTTTTTGTAAAATTATACAAATCATTTCTCATTTTTTTGTCCTTACATGAACCCCCTTATATGAGTCAACAATAATTTTGTACATATATTACATTGACCATCCCTGCATGAGATATAAGTGTAATATTTTAAACAAAAAATGTGTGATGTGTGTAATTAAGTTAAACAAAATATTGTATATTGTGTAGATAAATGCAAATAAATGCAAATAATATAAGAGTCAATGCATCTTTATTGTTTGGTTCGATAGAAAATAATATAAGAGTTATATAAACATCTTCTTAGAATTATTAATGTATTTTTTAATGAAACAAAAATAATAAAGAGACATCAAATCTTGTATTATTTGGAATTATCTACACAATATATAATATTTTGTTTAATTTAATTATATTCACCACACATTTTTTGTTTACAAGATTACACTTATATCTAGTTATAGTCAATGTAATGTATGTATAAAATTATGGGTGGTTTGTGTATGAGGGAGGGGTGGTTCGTATATGGACAAAAACGAGAGAGGTTGTAACACCCCAAATTTTAATCTTTAAAATTATAGTATCAGTCCTGGAAGCCTCGCTTGATCGAGAGATTCTCGCCTGAGCGAGAAAGGATCACATGGAAGGGTGAAATCCTGGACTATACTGGAGGATTCTCGCCTGAGCGAGAGTTGTCTCGCCTAGGCGAGAAATGGCAATTTTGGGCTGTTGACACAGTGTAATCGATTACACACTCCTGGTAATCGATTACATGCTGATAAACTAATCAGACCTGTGCATCTGACACAGTGTAATCGATTACACAGTCCTGGTAATCGATTACATGATGATTAAAAGCATCAAATATGTACATCTGACACAATGTAATCGATTACACCATGATGGTAATCGATTACATCGTATTAATGTAATCGATTACACACTTCTGGTAATCGATTACATCGTATTAATGTAATCGATTACACCATGTTGGTAATCGATTACATAGCGATGATGCCTCTATAATTTACACAGTGTAATCGATTACACTATACTTGTAATCGATTACACTTATCGCGCTGTCTATAAAATAGAAACCCAAAACACATTTTAGGGTTAGAACTTCGAAGAGAAGAGAGAGAGGAGAGCTTTTCAAGAGCAAGGAGCCTTAGGACTCATCTTGGAGCTTGAGAAGAGGTAAACCTCTTGTTACTAACTCTTCTTCTTCCTCTCTAACTTGTTTTGGGTATGTTGGATTTATTTTCAAAACATGAGAAACCATGGAAACTCATTCTTTAGAGTTATGGTTCGTTTTATGTTGTTTTTATCTTGTAAACTCTTGGTTTAGAGATAGTATCTCAAGAATGGAAAGGGTTGTGGGTTGATTCATGAAAACCCCAAAAACCCTAAAAGTGAAAAGGTGGTAAAAGGAGAGAATGAGTAAAATGCTAGAGGTAGAAGATGAGTTTACCCCCAAATATTGAAATATGAGATGTTATGCATGTTTTAGATGGTTGAATATTGATAATGAATATTTTGTATGATTAAATGATGCAATATAAGTTGTTTATGTGATATTTGGAATAAATGACTAACATTGTGTTATGTGGTGGGATGAGGAAAGATCCTAAGGTTGGAGGTGGTGTCGGTAGAACTCGAGAAGTTGCCAAGAACCGAACCTCAATACTCACCAAGGTAAGGATAAGTCGTTAATGTTGCATTTGGAATAGAAAATGTGTATTTTCTGGTTATGCAAAGACTAAGTTGTAAATTACGCATTTAGTATGAACATATATGTTTGTGTTTATACTAAAGTAGGCGTAAATTTACGGAAAAGGAAAATGTGGGTATTTTCTGGTTATGAAATGAATAAGTTGTAAATTGCGCATTTAGTATAAACATATATGGGTGTGTTTATACTAAAGTAGGCGTAGATTTACGGAAGATGGAAAACGTGTGCGTTTTCTGGTCATGCAATAATTATATTGTGAATCACGTAGTTAGTATAAACATATATGAGTGTGTTTATACTAAAGATGACGTGGATTTACGGGAAATGATTGATGGTGAATTCAATGAAAAGAAAATATATTTTTAGCCGACCATAAATGGTTAGCGACTTCGGCCCGAGTTTACGAGGCAACACTTCGGCCCGAGTTTACGAGGCAACACTTCGGCCCTAGTTTACGAGGCAACACTTCGGCCCGAGTTTACGAGGCAACACTTCGGCCCAAGTTTACGAGGCAACACTTCGGCCCAAGTTTACGAGGCAACACTTCTGCCCGAGTTTACGCGGCATGTTTTCTTTATAAAAGAGATGAGAATTTGTTTTTAGCTAACCCTAAGGGGTGTAGTGACTTCGGCTCGAATTTATGTAGCAACACTTCAGCCCGAGTTTACGCGGCATGTTTTCTTTATAAAAGAGATGAGAATTTGTTTTTAGCTAACCCTAAGGGGTGTAGCAACTTCGGCTCGAGTTTATGTAGCAACACTTCGGCCCGAGTTTATAAGGCGTGTTTTATTGGTAAAAAGGATGAGAATCTGCTTTTAGCTAACCCTGAGGGGTGTAGTGACTTTGGCTCAAGTAATGCAGCAAGACAAAATGAATTTCGGAAATGGTTTACTAACCCTTTTTCTAATGTGGATTATCTTATAATGACGTTTATTGAATTAACGACTTACTCCTTTGTCTGTTTTGTACTTTTGTCATTGATAATCCATTGCAGGTAAATAGATGAATGTAGTATGTTAGGTCGGGAGCTTTAGGAGCTTTAGACGTTGGATTCACTATTTATATTTCGTATTCTAAATGATTACTTGTGGATTTAAATGTTTGTAATCATGGCTAACTATTAGTTGGATATTTGTAACTGGGTGTATGGTTATTTCGGAGAACTATACTTATGGGGTCTCATTATCCGTGAGACATTACGAATATGAATTACGTTTTTCTGTCAAATCAAGTGTGGGTGATTATGGAATTTGAAAGTATGATAGTAAGTGTAGGAAAATGCAAGCAAAATGATTAAAATGAATGAAAAAATTTCAAGGGTAGAAAATCGGGTCGTTACATGACACAATGTAATCGATTACACCATGTTGGTAATCGATTACATCGCGACGATTCCTCTGTAATTTATACTGTGTAATCGATTACACACTTCTGGTAATCGATTACATCGTATTAATGTAATCGATTACACACTTCTGGTAATCGATTACATCGTATTAATGTAATCGATTACACCATGTTGGTAATCGATTACATAGCGACGATGCCTCTATAATTTACACAGTGTAATCGATTACACTATACTTGTAATCGATTACACTTATCGCAGTGTCTATAAAATAGAAACCCAAAACACATTTTAGGGTTAGAACTTCGAAGAGAAGAGAGAGAGGAGAGCTTTTCAAGAGCAAGGAGCCTTAGGACTCATCTTAGAGCTTGAGAAGAGGTAAACCTCTTGTTACTAACTCTTCTTCTTCGTCTCTAACTTGTTTTGGGTATGTTGGATTTATTTTCAAAACATGAGAAACCATGGAAACTCATTTTTTAGAGTTATGGTTCGTTTTATGTTGTTTTTATCTTGTAAACTCTTGGTTTAGAGATAGTATCTCAAGAATGGAAAGGGTTGTGGGTTGATTCATGAAAACCCCAAAAACCCTAAAAGTGAAAATGTGGTAAAAGGAGAGAATGAGTAAAATGCTAGAGGTAGAAGATGAGTTTACCCCCAAATATTGAAATATGAGATGTTATGCATGTTTTAGATGGTTGAATATTGATGATGAATATTTTGTATGATTAAATGATGCAATATAAGTTGTTTATGTGATATTTGGAATAAATGACTAACATTGTGTTATGTGGTGGGATGAGGAAAGATCCTAAGGTTGGAGGTGGTGTCGGTAGAACTCGAGAAGTTGCCAAGAACCGAACCTCAATACTCACCAAGGTAAGGATAAGTCTTTAATGTTGCATTTGAAATAGAAAATGTGTATTTTCTGGTTATGCAAAGACTAAGTTGTAAAT
Source organism: Lupinus albus (assembly GCA_009771035.1). Taxonomy (NCBI): domain Eukaryota; kingdom Viridiplantae; phylum Streptophyta; class Magnoliopsida; order Fabales; family Fabaceae; genus Lupinus; species Lupinus albus. The sequence goes on from CM020011.1 coordinate 8,332,580, forward strand.
TACGCATTTAGTATGAACATATATGTGTGTGTTTATACTAAAGTAGGCGTACATTTACGGAAAAGGAAAATGTGGGTATTTTCTGGTTATGAAATGAATAAGTTGTAAATTGCGCATTTAGTATAAACATATATGGGTGTGTTTATACTAAAGTAGGCGTAGATTTACGGAAGATGGAAAACGTGTGTGTTTTCTGGTCATGCAATAATTATATTGTGAATCACGTAGTTAGTATAAACATATATGAGTGTGTTTATACTAAAGATGACGTGGATTTACGGGAAATGATTGATGGTGAATTCAATGAAAAGAAAATATATTTTTAGCCGACCATAAATGGTTAGCGACTTCAGCCCGAGTTTACGATGCAACACTTCGGCTCGAGTTTACGAGGCAACACTTCAGCCCGAGTTTACGAGGCAACACTTCGGCCCGATTTTACGAGGCAACACTTCGGCCCGAGTTTACGAGGCAACACTTCGGCCCGAGTTTACGAGGCAACACTTCGGCCCGAGTTTACGAGGCAACATTTCGGCCCGAGTTTATGAGGCAACACTTCAGCCCGAGTTTATGCGGCATGTTTTCTTTATAAAAGAGATGAGAATTTGTTTTTAGCTAACCCTAAGGGGTGTAGCGACTTCCGCTCGAGTTTATGTAGCAACACTTCAGCCCGAGTTTACACGGCATGTTTTCTTTATAAAAGAGATGAGAATTTGTTTTTAACTAACCCTGAGGGGTGTAGCGACTTCGGCTCGAGTTTATGTAGCAACACTTCAGCCCGAGTTTATGAGGCGTGTTTTATTGGTAAAAAGGATGAGAATCTGCTTTTAGCTAACCCTGAGGGGTGTAGTGACTTTGGCTCAAGTAATGCAGCAAGACAAAATGAATTTCGGAAATGGTTTACTAACCCTTTTTCTAATGTGGATTATCTTATAATGACGTTTATTGAATTAACGACTTACTCCTTTGTGTGTTTTGTACTTTTGTCATTGATAATCCCATTGCAGGTAAATAGATGAATGAAGTATGCTAGGTCGAGAGCTTTAGGAGCTTTAGACTTCGGATTCACTATTTATGTTTTTGTATCTTAAATGACTACTTGCGGATTTAAATGATTGTAATCATAGCTAACCATTGGTCGGATATTTGTAACTGGGTGTATGGTTATTTCGGAGAACTATACTTATGGAGTCTCATTATCCGTGAGACATTACGAATATGAATTATGTTTTTCTGTCAAATCAAGTGTAGGTGATTATGGAATTTGAAAGTATGATAGTAAGTGTAGGAAAATGCATGCAAAATGATTAAAATGAATGAAAAATTTTCAAGGGTAGAAAATCGGGTCGTTACAGAGGTGATTTATGTAATTTCACTAAAACTCATGGGGTATCAATGTAATTAGCTCTTTCTAATTTGAAGGGAAATGACCATTACCTTTCTTGCCCTTGTAACCTTGCTCACAAGCTATAATATAAAAAGGTCAACAACTTTATAAAAAAACTTACACCCAAAAACATTATTTTCTCTATCTCTCCAACCTCACCATGGGCCTACTTGTTTTAATTTCTACCATAACTCTATGTTTTGTTGCTTCCTCAGCAACACTTCAACGATTTACCGCATCACCTAAAAAAGATGAGTCTCTAAGCTTCTTAGTGGTTGGTGATTGGGGAAGAAAAGGAGCACACAACCAAACTAAAGTTGCAGCTCAGGTAATTTATATGTAAAGCATAAAATATGCCTTTGGGTTATATATCTAGCTATGATCTTTGACCATCATCCATACTGAATCAAACTTTATAAATAATTAAATAACTTTTTTTAATGAACAAGTTAAATAATCTTTAGCTAGTTCATCACTATAGATCACCACTTTTCATACATTAAAGAATTATTTTTAATCTGAAATTCGTTATAATCAGATTAATCAACAAAACTCATTAATAAATTCAGTTAGTAAGCATATTTTTCCCACATTAAAATACAACTTGATCATTTCCAAATTTCGGTCAATTATCAAAATTATCATAATCAATTTATGACCATAAAAAACGAAAAACTTCAAAATATAGTGAAAATGTGTTGACTTAGTGAAGTCATGTTTCAAGTTGAGTTCAATGCAAATTGAACTACTTTTTTAATGAAGATAAGTTCGATTAAAGTTTGTGAATTTTTGAACTAAATAAGCAAGACAAATACATGTGTTCCTCAACTGTAATAATTATATATATATATATATATATATATATATATGCCTCGATTCAAATAATTTAATCCGTAAACTAATCAATTTTATTATTTTTTTCTAGATGGCTATTCATGGGAAGAAATTGAACATCGATTTTGTAATTTCCACTGGGGATAATTTTTACAATGATGGTTTGACAAGCACAAATGATCCAGCCTTTGCAGAATCATTCACCAAAATCTACACTGCCCCCAGTTTGCAAAAAAAATGGTACAATGGTAAGAGTTCAAATTCATTTATAATGTTGTTAATAAATTAATTATATATGAATTATGGGAAAAGTATATTAAACTCTTAAATTTTTAATCTTTTGAAAATTAACACTATAAACTTTTAAATTATTACGATCGACTCTTATAATATTATAATTACACCAATAAATAATTCCATTTAAAATCCATTGATGTTAATAATGAAAAAAACAACGTTGTTATCATTACCTTCCAACTTTTTTTATGTTACTAAATTGTCACGTCTTATTTTAAAGTATCAATTATGACGATTCAGAAGTTTACGAAGTCAATCAATTTTCAATTGAAAAAACCTTTTACGGGAGTTTAATGCACTTTCCCTAATTAAAATATTTGATTTTTGCAATAAAGGTATTAAAATGATTTATATGTAACTTGTGTCTAATTAATAATATAAAAAATTGGCAGTACATGAAAATTAAGTTATTTTCCTTTATGTAAATTTGATAGAGTTGAGAAATTAACGCATATTTGTTCTTTTCTTAAATCATTACTATTGTAACTAATATTTTAATGTATCATTGCTGAAAATTTTCAATATTTTGGTTCTATGCAGTTTTGGGTAACCATGATTATAAGGGTAATGTTTCGGCACAACTGAGCCCTCTCCTTCAACAATGTGATAAGAGATGGATTTGCTTGAGATCTTTTATCGTCAATGCTGGTTATAAAAGAAACTTGATTAATTTTCATTCTTAATTTTTATGTATAGATTTGAGTTAATTAATTTTATTCTTATTTTTTTTCCAGAAGCAGTAGACTTTTTCTTTATAGATACTAACCCATTTCTGGATGATTACTTCAAACTTGGAGCCAAAAAATATGATTGGAGTGGCGTATTGCCTAGACCACAATACATTTCTAACCTCCTCAAGGTTTGCATTAGAAATCTTATTTCTAAGAAAAATCAATGCAAAATAATCACAAGAATAAAATAGCATTAAAAGGGAATTTTTTTAATTCAAAGAAAAGTAAAAACTACAATTGAAAATATTTGGTAACAAACATATGGATCTTCTAGTGCATTAATTTGTACTAGTACTTTATCCATAATGCATTAACGGTTAGATTTTCTATGGTCATTGGTTAATTGTTTTTCCTTTAAATTTCAACAGGATGTTGATTTGGCTTTAAAACAATCACGTGCAAAGTGGAAGTTTGTGGTTGGTCACCATCCAATTAAAAGTGCTGGCGAAAATGGTAGCACAAAAGAGCTTGAAAAACAACTTCAACCAATTCTTGAGGTAACTTATTTAATGTTTCCATATTTTAAAGATCAACCATTTCGATAATATACTAGTAGTCTAGTACTATTGGTGGCAAAGCCACTCTTTATTATATATTCACTGTAACATGCACAGATCTCCAAATTCGAAGCTCATCTGACCGATCATGAAACCATACTTATGATTGTGTGATGCAACTTAAAACACTAATAGAAATTATATCCATAGATATTTACTCTGATTTAAAGGCTTATAACATGCATGTAAGCTTTCATTACTAATTCACAACTATATGCCAAATTGACTTGCAGAAATACAACGTTGATATTTACATGAATGGACATAATCATTGCCTACAACATATAAGCAGGTTTGATGATGTTCTTTTTTCCTTTTCTTTGGGACAACTTACATGTTTTTTTAATTTTAAACTAATTCATTATTGCATACTCATGTTATCCACATGACACATGATATATACACGCCGCTTGATTTAAAAGTGAGCATGACAAATATAATATAACGTAGATATGGTAATGAAACAACTTAGCTATGGTCACACAAGAAATAACAATACTAAAAATAACGCAAAATTATATTATATGATGAGAATTACGTCTAACGCTTAATTGTTTACATGAATTTCAGTAAAATTCAGTTTATTACAAGCGGTGGTGGTTCAAAGGCGTGGAAGGGTGTTGTGCGCAAGTGGGACCCAAAAGAGTTGAAGTTATATTATGATGGCCAAGGATTCATTTCTGTACAGATAACTAATGTTAAGAATTGTGTTATGAGCTATATTGGACGATCTAAATCTAAGCTTGATATAGTTTTCTATGATGTCGATGGAAAGGTTCTGCACAAATGGAACAAATCCAAATAGCTTCACTCAAGCTTGTAGAAAAGTTCACCTACAAATATGCAACATGTTGAAGTATTAGTGTTGTTAAATGTGAATCATAATAAGCTTATTTTGTTTGGTTTCAAACTTATGCAATAAGTTTTTGTAATTGTTTAACTTGCAGTTCGTACGAACTTATGCATGTTACTATTACTTATTATTTGTCCCTGAAAATAAAATGTTTAATGAGATTCAATATTAATGTATTAGAATACAATATTTGAAGAGTTTAATTTTGAATTTTAGATTCTTAATAGGGTGATATTTTGGAGACTCATAATCTAAGGACAAATTTAAATCATAAATTAAAGTAAATTACACTCACCCCCTGAGTTTTAATGAAATTACACAAATCACTCATTCATTTCTTGTCCTTACACGAATCACCCCTAATTTTGTAGATATGTTACACTAACTACCTCTGCATGATATAAAAGTGTAATATTTTAAACAAAAAAACGTGTGACGTGTGTAATTAATTAAACAAAATATTGTATATTATGTAGACAAATTCAAATAATATAAGAGTCAATGAGTCTTCATTATTTGGCTCGTTATAAAATAGTATAAGAGTTATTTAAACATTTCTTTGAAATTATTAATGTATTTTGTAATGACACAAAACTAATAAAGAAACACTGGCTTTTGTACTATTTGAAGTGTTACACAATATATAATATTTTGTTTAACTTAAATACATTCATCACACGTTTTTTCTTTAAAATATTACACTTTTATAACATGCAGGGGTAGTTAGTGTAATATATGTATAAAACTAGGGGTGGTTTGTGTATGAGGGAGAGGTGGTTGGTGTAAAGACAAAGAAGGGAGGGGTAGTTTGTGTAATTTCATTAAAACTCAGGGGTGTGAGTGTAATTTACTCTAAATTAAAACACTATCTTTGGTTACATGTTTTTATGGGGAGAAAAATTTGCTCTACTGAAGGTTATCCAAAAATGTTATTTTTTCCCTAGTATACATTTTTTGGTTAAAGTTCCTTAAATATGCATTTTGCACTTTAGAGTTTAATATGCAAAGAATTCTTATATATATTCATTAACTAAATATAATTATACCTATCATTCACTTAGAGAATTGCAACCCAAATTCTTTTTATCAATAGATAATAATATACATAAAACTATTTCAAAGATTTGTAAATTTTTTGAAAGAGATAGGGTGAGAGGAAGAAAGAAAGAATGAGTCACTTAGAATATTTGACAAAGGTAGACAATAACAATAAAATAATCAAAAGACCACTCAACATTGTACATGAGACGAATATTAGTTATCATGGCCATGAAATAAAGATATCCACATACCCTATGGGAGAGTAACAAATGTGGTGACCCTAAATTGAAGGGACATCAGAGTAAACAAGATTGAGTTTATAAGATCTAGAGAAGTGTTGGTGTTTTGGAAATGAGTCATTTAGGTGAAACACTGGCGGGACACAAAAGAATATAAAATTGTGTTAGGCATACACTCTTTAATGAAGACTTACAAGAAAAAACATGACCATACCTTGTTGGCATCAATGGTTTTGTTATAATTGCCATCAAAGCTTTGTGTTTGGTTGCTTCCTCAGCATAAATTCAATGGTTTGACAAATCACCTAAAAAGAATGGGTCTCTAAGATTCTTAATGATTGGGGAAGAAAAGGAGCACAAAACCAAATTAAAGTTATAGAGGTCAATTACATGTCAACTATAAAATATGCATGTGGATTATGTATCTATACTATGCCAGATCAGAGTTGCAGTTCAACAATGAACAATTTAGGGATATAATAGCACCTTTGGGCGATGTCTATATGACTGTAGTAAAATATATGCATTCTTTAACAACACTTATGCGAGCGCTGTTTAATGTGATATATTAAACATCGCCGCCTCTAATGAGTATTGTTATATATTTGATAAATACAGCAACGCTGACTATAATAAGTGTTGTTGAATTGAATAGATACAACAATGGTACCTACAATGAGAGTTGTTATATTAATCATATATACCAACTCTATCTATAATGAGCGTCATTGAATTGTATATATACAACAATGTTCCCTATAACGAGCGATGTTGTATGTAATCTATACAACACTATTTGCCAGAGCTCCCCCTAGCATGCGCTGTTGATAAATATACACATTAATACCTACATATATATTTATCAAGATCACATACATATATTCTTAACAACACAAACATATATTCTTAATAATGCATAAACATTAATGTCTGAATGTATATCCAAAAGTTTGTATTATTAACATCAGTACAATACAAATTACAAACAAATAATATCATGCCAATTATCTTTTGGCAGAGACAGTAAGTACATAAAATTACAAACAAATAATATAAGTACAATATATGCAAATTACAAAAAAAAATGCTATAATTATACAAAGACATGCATATACTTTTTCCTTTTGTTTGATCGTTTTTTGCTTGTAATATCCTTATTTTGAGGAACATATTGATTCACTCAAATCCCTTCATCAAGATCATCTCTCATATATAAATCATCATCCCTACTTGGTCCGCTTTCACGCAACTATGATCTCCCAAAAAAAGGATCATCTTCAATATCAATATTTTCATATTCTTGGTCATCAATATTATTGATGATTATTTTGTTAGTTAAAAGAACAATGGACTATTTCATAGTAGTTGGGTTACTAACATAGAATATTTGTTGAGCATATGATAGTAGAATAAATGGCTGATCTTTATATCCTGGCCGATTAAGATCCACCTGCATGAACCCTAACTCATCAACTCGAAAGCAATTGTTGTTATCAACCTACATGCAACAAAAATCTGAAAACCGAAACATTGTGTAATCCAATTCTTATATTCATTCAATGACGCTAGTGTATGACATATTCGCATATGTTGGGTTTCTATCTTTGGCACTTGGCATATGTAAAGTTCGAGCAACATTGAGGAAAGTACCAAGTAGACACTCAAATACATTTTTTTCAATACGCAATACATCGAGGAAATGTCTTACATATAATTAGCTCCAATATGATAGTTCAAAGAAGATTGACCATTTTTTCCACCCATTTGTGACCGTTTATCCAAAAAAAGGTTTACATTAGTTATTATTCAAGCCCTTTAGCTTTTGAAATAATTGGTCACCCATCAACGACGAAGGAGCACGTCCTTCTTCGTTTTTTCCATCGAATGCTTTTCTCCGTCGTTGATAGTGATGATATGAACGCAAAAATCTATGATGGCCAAGGAAGACATTCTTCTTATACAGGACATGGAAAATGTCCTTTTGTACTATATCCTGATAGATTACCATATGCACGAAAATTATTGATTATGCCAAACAACAAAGCCCTCAAGTTGAACCTTTCTTCCCTATACACATCATATATTATGAAGTGGTATGATTTTGATGAAGACACTGATATCACAAAAAGAAGAAAAAGAAGAAGACTTTGAAGACAAAAAAGAGCAAACTTTGATAGGTACTTATATCCTTAAGATCTAAATTATGTTTAGTAGCAATGCTCAACAGATATTAAAACTATTTTGAAAAGAATTGAAAAACTTAAACACTTCTAAGAGCATTAAGTGAAAGTTCTAAAGTTTTATTCCAAACTTTCATATTTTTCTGAAGTTTCTTTAAGTGAAAGTTCTAAAGTTTTTCCAAACTTAAACACTTCTAAGAGCATTGTATACTAAGTGTATTTAGAGCAAGAGAATTTCAAGTTATAGAACTTTTATATCTTGTAAAGGAAATCATTGCCCTAGAAATTATTGTTCAATGTTGGTGTAAAACTTGCCATCACAAGGGTGTGGCGAGAAGAGGAAAAAGAGTACTTGAAAAGGTTGTCTTCTAGGGGGTGAGGTATTAGTGAGTGTGTAAGATACAAAGAGTCTCCGGGAGAGGAATTGTAATTATAACTCATAATATCTAGTAAAGAAATCTTTTGTGTTGCAAGAGCAATGAACATATCCTTTAATGAACAAGAAGATGAACCAATGTAAATATCTTTGTTTTTTCTCTCTTATCTCTACTCTATCTAATTTTGTTTGAAGTTTTATTTGGTTATATTTTCTGCAACATTTCCGTTGCACTAGATTCTAATTATATAGCACAAAAATTGACCATATATCTCAATAACTAATTCACTCGTCTCTTAGTTTCCATCTAATACTTACAATTGACATCAAAGCTTAGTTTGGGTAAGTTACTCCCAAAGATCCTAAACTTTTAGATGACCTCTAAGTCCTTTTTGAGAGAAGGTTCCAACATAAATCGCCCTCCAAGCTTTGTCAGACAATGCTACAATTTTTGGAAAATAAGGATGAGAATCTTTATAGAATATCAAGACCTTCACATATGGAACGCGATTGAAAAATGACACTATGAACCCTTTACTATAACCAATGGTGTAAGGGAGGTTAAACCTAAATCTACCTGGAATGACGAGGATAAAAAGAAATTGCAATGTGACCTCAAAGCTAAAAACATTCTCATTACAGCCTATAGTTGTCAAAACGAGCTACCCGGACGGGTTCGTCTTAACCCACATCGAGTTCAGGCGAATCTGGACAGGGCTAAAACGTTTGGATACCATTTATGCATATCAAATTGTATCCCCAAGGCAAAGTGGACAATGCAACACACATGCAATATGGATTATCATGCCACAGCTCCCCCTGCAAACTTAATCAAGTAGCCCGAAGTAGACTTTCTGGATTCAATATCTCTAGCCATATCAGAATCAGTGTAACCCACAAGAGTAGGTTTATCACCTCCAAAACAAATCCTCAAACTAGCATTACCACAAAGATACCTCAGAATCCATTTCACAGCAATCCAATACTCTCTACCTGGATTAGACAAAAATCTACTAACTGTACCAACAACATGCATTATATCTAGGCTTGTACACACCATTGCATACATCAAACTATAACAGTAGATGCATAAGGAACCCGTTGTATATCTTATTTTTTAGTTTCATTTGAAGGACTCTGACTAATGTAACACTCCAAATTTATCCTCCTTGAAATTAGGTAACAGTCCTGAAGAATGGGGCATACTGCTAGATTCTCGCTCGAGCGAGAGGATCTCGCCCAAGCGAGAGGATCTCGCCCAAGAGAGAGGATTAGTGTTCTGAAATTGGAAATTCTGGGAGTCTCGCCCAAGCGAGGAATGGGTCACTTGAGCAAGAGAAAGCCTGGGCAGGCTGTGAGATTCTCGCTTGAGCGAGAGAATCTCGTCCAGGCGAGAGAGCCCGTTTCTGGAAAATTAAAATATTGTAGGTTTCTCGCCCAAGCGAGATATTCTCACCCGAGCGAGAGTGTCCAGCTATAAAAGAAAAGAAAGGGTTTCACAAACCCTAATCTTCATTTTATTTTCTCCCTTTTCACTCCCAATGGCGACTCCTCATGGATTTCGACTCTTTCCTCCCCTAAACCTCAAAAAAACCTCAAAACCTCTTCCTCTTACTCCTTAATGGAACATTGGAGAGCTTTGGAGATGAAAAAGCAACAATGGAGGTTGAAGGAGATGGAGGGAGAATGGAGCTCTTCGCGGATCCACGGAGCTTACGCAACCCAAGGTGAGGGAGAAGACCATTGTGGTCTTAGAGTATTTCATTAGAGTCATCATCTTCGATTTCCCTCAAGATTCGGAGCACATTAACGGATAGAAACTCTCTTGGGAGTTTGTGGTCCATGTGAGAGTCTTTATTTTACATAAGGATGTATTAGCCATAAAAGTGGAGACATATGTGCGGATAAAACCGTTTATGAAAGTACAACGCAATATGCCCTTTTATGGTAATACACCATCATTAAAGATGGTTCTAACGTTAATGTGTATATGATGAGTGATATTTTATGTGTGGCTGGTTTATGAATAATGGTATGTTATGGATGGTTGATTTATTATAAACACATATGGGTGTGTTTGTAATAAGGACTGTGAGATGTGTGTTTAATGACAAAAGTAGAAATTGTTATGTTGTGTGATAATGGTTGAGTATGAGTTATGTATGGGCGTAAATATAAATGAGTATGTTTTATCAAAATGAGTATGTTGTGGGTTGTTGATTTTTATAAACATATATGGGTGTGTTTGTAACAATGAATGTGTGACGAGTTATTAAGTTGTTAAAATGAGATGGTATGTTGGTAATGAGAATTGTTTGATGAGTTGTTGATTTGTAAAGGTGGAGATGAGTATGTTTATCGAAGTGAATATGTTGTGAATCGCTTTATTGTTATAAATATGTATGGGTATGTTGTGACCATGAAGGTGTTGTGTGTTATTCCATGATGTTGGAACGATGTGATGCCTTGTGTTTATTGGTGTATGACATTGAGTTGATATTTTGTGCTATGACGAACATGTGATGTGAGAATAAAGTGAATTATTCGACCTGCCCGATGTGGTATGGGGATTACTCGACCTGCACGATGTGGTATGGGGAATTACTCGACCTGCCCGATGTGGTATGGGGAATTACTCGACCTGCCCGATGTGGTATGGGGATTACTCGACCTGCCCGATGTGGTATGGGGAATTACTCGACCTGCCCGATGTGGTATGGGGATTACTCGTCCTGCCCGATGTGGTGTGGAGATTATTTGTACGGTGCATAATCGTTGAAAGAGATCAAAGGTAAATTACTACGGAATGTGAATGATGTGAAAAGTGTATATTCAGAATGAAAATCATATGCATGTCATAGGATATATATTATGGGATATATATCTTATAGGGTGAATATGAATGATGAGAAATGAGAATGTTTGGATGAGTAAAATATGCACACTATAGAACATATATATTATGGGATATACGTGTACTATAGGGTAAATATGGATAATATGTGTTGATTGGTATATGTTTATCATGATTGATGCTAGATGTGTGTGGTTTTAATACTTTAATGTTATTACTCCATGTAAATCTACGCTACGGTCGCCGTAGTTGGTTCTTACTCCCTCTGTCTTTCCTTGTATGTGTTATGTATTTGAGTTCAGGTTGTGGCGGTAGCGCATCGGATGCTTGCGGAGGAGAGTACATGTTTGAGTAGTTATTTTATATTCTCAATGATGTAATTGAATAATGCATGTAATATGAAGAGTATGTTAAATGGGATTCATGTATGAGTGACTTTCTCCTAAATGTATAGTTAGGATATTAGATGATGTAAAAATGGAAGTATTATTGAGAATGGATAATTGTATCTAAATTGGGTAATTGAAAGGAAGTGGAATGACATATTTTAATGAAGTGAATGATTGATTGTTTCCGCACCTGAAAGAGGAATTGAACTTATATATATATATATATATTCAATCAGGTTTTCCAAAATCGTTCGAGTAATGTCTTTTAAAAGTAATCAATTCGCTTTCATGAATAGGGTTTTAAAAAGAATTTTTGGATTACAAAAATCGGGTCCTTACAACTAACACTCAATTTAAAATGAGTAGCAAGAGGAGTGCTTACAGCCTTGGCCTTTTCCATATGGATGACATCTTCACCACAGGCGAAAAAATGTCATTGAAATCAACACCCTTTATTTGTCTGAAAACTTTCACCACTAATCTGGCTTTATACCTTGGAGATGTAGAATTGCTCTCTTGTTTCACCCTTTAAATCCACCTGTTTTCCAAAGCCTTCTTGCCTTTTGGCAATTTCACCAAGTCAAAAGTTTGACTATCATGCAAAGACTTCATTTCATCTTGCATTGCATTCAGCCACTTCTGTTTTTCTTCTGTCTTCATGGCCTCTAGATAACACTCAGGTTCACCTTCATCTGTCAAATCAACATTATCATCCGAAGAATATCTGGTAGAAAGTTTCCTCTGCCTATTATACCTCCAAGGTTGAACTTGAGGTGGATCAGGAGCATCACCAAGATTCTCATCTCGTGACATCTCATTTTCCTCTTCAGCATCATCAATAGGAACATCTCCAAGCCGTTGATCGACAACATCATCATGTTTCTCATCATTCTAAACATCATTCCCAGGAGTATCCATATCATATACAGGTGTCCGAACTAGATCAACATTAGACTAATCACTATCTTTCTCAGATCTAGTCTTCTCCATCTTATAAATGTCTTCAATGGTTTGGTCTTCTATGAATTTCACATCACGACTTCTAACTGCCTTCTTCTCAACAGGATCATACAACTTGTGACCATATTCATCTTGACCATAACCGATAAACATACATTGCCTTGTCTTCGAATCCAACTTGGATCTTTCATCCTTTGGAACATGCACATATGCCTTACAACCGAAGACTCACAAATGATCGTACTTGATATTATTGCCAAAACAAATCCTGTTTGGCACCTCTGCATTCAAAGAAAATGCAGGTCTGAGATTAATAATATGCACTTCCATGTACAATGCCTCACCCCAGCTGAGGAGTTTTAGGAGGAGTATTTTCATGTCTGATACCCTGCTGCCTGCAATAAAAATTAAACGGTTCACAATACTCACCACCATTGTCAGTACAAATGCATTTCAGCTTTTTTCCAAACTGTCTCAACCAAAACATGGAATTCTTTGAATTTTTTAAGCACCTAGTCCTTTATCTTCAAAACATAGACCCAAACTTCCTGGAACAATCATCAATGAAAGTAACAAAGTAAAGTGCACCACTAAAAGAATTTACCTTCAACGAGCCACAAACATCAGAATGCACCAATTCAAGCAACTTTGACTTTCTTGAGGGAGGATGCTTCTTGAAGGATAGTCTAGTCTTCTTACCAGCCATGCAATGAGAACATTTCTCTAACTTTCCATTCTTGAATCTCGGAAGCACATCCTTTTTAGCTACATAATTCAGCCCCTTTTCACTAATATGACTAAGCCATCGGTGCCACAAAGAAGCCTCCATATGCATGGCGTTCACACTGTCTCTAGCAACCAAAGCTTTTGTCCAATACCGTTTATTATTTTTCTCCCCTCTGGCCACAACCAAGTCACCTCTAGTGAGTTTCCATTTTCTTGAACCAAAATGATTATCATAACCACCATCATCAAACATCTACACAAATATCAAATTAAAGCGAACATCTGGAGCATGATTGACTCCTCTAAGCAAAAACTGCATTCCCATGTTGGTCTACAAACAAACATCACCAATACCAACTACCTTAGACACACCATCATTACCCATCTTCAACACTCCAAATCACCAGAAGTGTAATTAGTGAAGAACTCATTCCTCGATGTAACATGCAGCGTAACACCACTGTTAATTATCCACATGCTCTCACCTGACTGAAGATTGACTGAATCATGGTCACGGAGAATAACATGATCATAATGAGTAGCAGTAGTAACACGATCATCATTATGATTCTTATCTCCTTGCTTGCTATTCTTGCTTATGCTATCCTTTTTCCATGTGAAACAATTCTTCTTTATGTGCCCTGTTTTGTGACAATAATTGCACTCCACATTCTTGTATCTGGACTTGGACTTACTTATGTTGCTCTCTCTGAGATTTCAAGTGAAGTTAACTAGTGTGATTGAATCTTCTTTTTCCTACTTATGTTTCGATGAAGACAAAGTCGATCTGAAAAGCTTGAAGACATGACTCCTCAACAAACAACATGACCAAGACTCAAGATTCAAGACACTAGGAAGGTTTCTTATTTTTCCTTTTTTAGTAGTCCTAAGATGATTGCTTAGATTTGAGTCTAGGTTAGGTAACCCAAATGATGATCGTCTCACCCACTCATAAGATTGCCAAAATCCTTTTTGAGAGTCATCATTCTTCCTTTTAGTAGGTTGCATTAAAAAACATACTTTCCATAAAAATCATGCGTTACTTTAGTACCTACTTATTTTGGAGGGTTACCTCTTATTCAAGAAAACCTATAGTTTTTCTGATAATTGATCCTAATAGAGAAATAATCGATTATCTGACTTCAGACCTTCGTTAATCGATTAAGAGTCTTTTTAATCGATTAATAAGAGTTCATGTAACTATTGATTTTGGTTGCTTGACAGTTTTAATCGATTATGTAAACTGTTAATCGATTATGTTCAACAGAAACATGTTAGTTTTCAAAGACGTTAATCGATTAAGAGGTCATTAAATCGATTAACCCTGTTGAAAACATAAAACTATAAATGACAGGTTTTTCTGCATTTTGAACATAAATTTGATTTTTCAGATTTTTCAAACTTTCAATCCGAAATCCTAAATCTCGGTGAAGTGTTCTTCTTGTGCTTTAAGTGTCAAATCCCTTGTGAGAAAAACCCATTGGTGAAGAGTTTTCTTGGCTTCTTGTTTTCCAAAAAGAAAGGCTTTTTTAAACTAGTGCATACTTGAGTGCACAAACCTGTTTTCAACCCTTCTTGATTCCTCATACCCCTGTGAGTGTGAGTCAATCATCATCTGGGTTGTAAGTGGCTTGTAAAAGCCAAAGAACTCTTCTTGAAGAGGTTCTTGCTAAAAAGCTTGTTTCTTTGTAAAAGTCTTGTAAAATCTCTAAGGTTTAGAGATAGAAGGGTGTAATATCGTCTGACTGTGGTTAGTCTGGTATAGTTTCCATTGAGTATCTTGTTAGCGCATCGAGTAGAAAGATTGGCAGCCGTTGTGAACGGAGTGAAATTGTCAAGTCTTGGCGAAATACGATCCGTGTAACAAGTAGCAAAGGCTCAAGTTGGAAGTGTGTGTGTAAAAAACATATTTTCAATTATAGTGAAGCAAATCTCCCAAGATCAGAAGGGGAGGCCTGGATGTAGTTTGCCAGTGGACAGGCGAACGAACCAGGATAAAATTTCGTGTTCTTCTTTCTCTTTCCCTTGTCTTTTACATTTCAAGCATATTGCATTTCTTGCCTTTTTACTTAGAGAGATTGAATCTTTATTCATAAAGATTGAGTCTTTGATATCTTGATCATTGTTGTGTAATGTCTGTGATATCATGATAAGTATTTGCATGATTCTTTAATAGCTTGCTTGCCAAGAAATCGTTTTATCAAAATTATGTTTTTGGGTTTTATGCACTGTTTAATCGATTGTTTCTCTATATTAATCGATTAACTCTGTCTGCGTTAATCGAATATATTTGTTGTTAATCGATTGTTTCTGAATATTTCTAATTCTCACTGCGCAATTTTGAAAAGCGGACATACTGACTGCTCACACCTATTCACCCCCACTAGGTGTTATACTCTGATTGATTGGTACCCTAACACTCTCTACTCACACTTCTGCTATTCTATCGACTCCCTTTCGGTTCCTTTCTCTAACTTCTCCCCTGCTTTTAGTGACAAATACCTCAGAATGAGTTGAAGTACCCTCCACCTTCCTTCTAATTTTCTCATTAAGAACACAATTGTTTACATTTTTAAAATAGAAAAAACCATCAAAGGATGAATTAGTAATTGAAACCCGAAAAGTTTCCCAAGAATCTGGTAGAGTATTCAGTAGCCACAGTCCCAACACTTCATCATCAAACTTGATGCTCATTCTTGACAATTGATCCTAGAGCCCTTGAAACTCATTCAAGTGATCTGAAATAGAAGTGCAATCCTTATACCTCAAATTCATCAAGGAATTCAACAAATACAATTTATTATTCTCTGATTTAGAAGTATACAAAGACTCAATCTTATTCCACAAGGATCTCACATGTTCTTCGTTTGTAATGTGATTATAAACATTATCTTCAACATATTGCCGAATAAAACTACATACCTACTGATGCTCAAAACTCTATTCCTCTTCAGTCATGGATTTTGGCTTCTCAATAGCAAACACATGACGAAACAATTTACTCACAAACAACAGATCCTTCATCTGTCCCTTCCACAAGTCATAATTAGTGTCCTTTAAACAAATCATCCTATTTATATTTGCCTCCATCATTCAAGCAAATCAAACAACCCCTTCACCAAAGAGCTCTGATGTCACTCTAATGGGAAATTCAACACAATAACAACTCAATCTATAACAGAGAAATATGTAGATGATAATAATTTCTCCTACTTGCAAGAATCTGTGAGGAAGAATCAACAAATATGGCAACAACTAAAAATCACAAACGCAAAGAGACACACAATTTTAAGATGGAAAAATGTTCTCAATGTGAGAAGTAAACAACCACAGGAACAAGCCAATAATAGAGCTCAACTATAATCAAATCATGGTGCAAGAAAGTCTCAAGATGTAGCACAAATCTTGCTTAACAAGTGTACAAAGCAATAGAGCAATAAACTTGAAAAGGAGAACAATGAATAACCTGAAATCCCAAACTCGCTGCTACTATAAAACACTGATTTCTCCCACCGTAGATAATATTTCGCCAATCGCACCGTTCTGATTGAAGAACCGGATGTCACGAACCCGCTGTCCAAATTTGAGCCCGATCAAAAGGTGAACAAAGTCGTGGTGGCCGATTTAGTGCAGCAGCTTTGTGTATGGCTGAAAATAATTTCTCTTCTCTCTCACTTTTCTCTTGCATCTCCTACTAAAATCAGACCTCTCTCTTGACCTTAGTGAGACCAATGAGTTTTCTCATATTGGGCCTTTCTCCACATTGGAAGGGAGGCCAAAACCCCAACAATTAGATTATTGCTAGCATATGTATAACACCCTAGATTTTAAAATAATTAAAATTATAGTATCAATCCTGGGAGTCTCGCTTGAGCGAGAAAGTGTCGCATGGGCGAGAGAGGCTCACATGGGAGGGTGAAATCCTGGGCTATACTAAAGGATTCTCCCCTGAGCGAGAATTGTCTCGCTTGAGCAAGAGTGATCTCGCCTGAGTGAGAGTTGTCTCGCCTGGGCGAGAAATGGCATTTTGGAACCTGTCGAGGCTGTGAGATTCTCGCTTGAGCGAGAGGGTCATATCTGAGTTTTTAAAATGGGCGGGATTTTCTTGCTTGAGCGAGAATAGGCTCGCTTGAGCGAGAATCCGACGCTGTTGCATTTATTAGGGAGCCCAAACACATTTTTGGGGGATATCCTAGAGAGAAGTGAAGGAAGAGAGACTTTTCAAGAGCAAGGAGTCTTGGGAATCATCTAAGAGCTTGAGAAGAGGTAAAACTCTTGATTCTAACTCTCTTCTTCCCTTTGAAACTTGTTTTGGGTATGGTGGATCTCTTCTCAAAATGTGAGAAACCATGGAAACTCATCCTTTTGAGTTATGGTTCGTATTATGTTGTTTTTCTCTTGTAAACTTTTGGTTTAGAGTTAGTATTTCAAGAATGGAAAGGATTTGTGGGT
Organism: Lupinus albus; assembly: GCA_009771035.1. Classification (NCBI taxonomy): domain Eukaryota; kingdom Viridiplantae; phylum Streptophyta; class Magnoliopsida; order Fabales; family Fabaceae; genus Lupinus; species Lupinus albus. The sequence goes on from CM020011.1 coordinate 8,350,456, forward strand.
TGATTCATGAAAACCCCACAACCCTAAAATGAAAATGTGGTTAAAGAGGGAAATGGGTAAAATGTTAGAGGTAGAAGATGAATATGCACTCTAATGTTGAAATATGAGATGAATATGTATATTTTAGATGTTTGTAAACTTATAATGAAAGTAGTTTAGAAATATTGAAAATGTGATAAATCTCTTGTATGGTTAAAGATGCAATAAGAGTTGTTTAGATGTTATTTGGAATAAATGACTAACATTGTGTTATATGGTGGGAATGAGGAAAGATCCTAAAGTTGGAGGCGGTATCGGTGGAACTTGCGAAGTTGCCAAGTACCAAACTCAACACTCACCAAGGTAAGGATAAGTCTTTAACTTGTACATTGCAATAGAAAATGTGTGGATTTTATGGTTGTGGATAATGATCAAGTTGTGAACCACTTATTTATTATAAACATATAAGGGTATGTTTGTAATAAGGGTTGCGTGGATTTACTGTTTATGAATTGATGATGTATCAATGAAAAGAAAACTCGTTTTAGTCGACCATGATTGGTTAGCGACTTTGGCTCAAGTGATGTAGCAAATTTTGGCTCAAGTAATGTAGCAAACTTTGACTCAAGTAATGTATCAAACTTTGGGTCTCCTCGTTACATTAGCTTTACATAACATAAATATATAGTCCTCTACCTCAACCCTTTACAAAAGCCCAAACCCATAACTTGTATTACTGTTATGATGAGAAGAGGCCCAACGCATTTAATATGAGCCATTGCACAAAAATCTCCACCTTGTCGAATATCATCAATCTCCATCTTCCACCATTGGGTTGGGGCGCTCCATAGTCCAACATTAGTGAATGTTCAGCAAGCTCAGACAATGTCTAAACTTGTCTTGTTGTAACCGACTTGGTTAACATATCAGCTGTATTTTCTGAAGTGTGAACCTTTTGCAATAGTATCTTCCCACAAGCTACCAACTCTCTGATCTTGTGAAATCTCACATTTTGTTTGGTCCTAGCATGATACACCTAGTTCTTTGCCAAGAAGATAACACTCTGACTGTCATAATGCAGCGAAACTCCATTGAAACCTGGTCCTTTGAAGAAGTGTATGTCAAACAACCTTTGTGGTTCGAAGATTACAAATATCCCTCTTATGTCTATAAACTTAAGAAACCTCCGTGATACGATCGTCTAAGAAGCATTTTACTTGATAAAGGCTTTACCAAATGAAAGGTCAGCACTACATTATTTATTAAAAAACTAGACCATCATACTCTATTTGTTCAAATATATGTTGATGATATTATTTTTGGTTCTACTAATGATCTCTTGTGTAGTGATTTTGGTAAACTGATGCAAGGGGAGTTTGAGATGTCCAAGTTGGAAAAATTGAATTACTTTCTTAGACTACAAATTAAACAACTCAATTGCAACAATCTAAATACTACAACAATCTGCTGAAACACTTTGAAATGGATGGCTACAAATCAATTGCTACACCCGTGGGTTCTGGGACATACATAGATACTGATGAAACTGGAAAATGTATTGATATCTCTAAGTATAGAGGTATGATCGGTTCTCTACTTTATCTTACCGCAAGTAGACTTGATATCATATTTAGTGTTTGTCTCTTGCATATTATCAGTCAAAATCCAAAGAGTCACATCTTATTGTTGTTAAAAAATAATGAAATATCTTAAAGGCACACCTAATATGGGACTATGATATCCAAAAGGAAGTCTATGTAATTTGGTGGGATATTCGAATTCATATTTTGCTGGATTCAAAACTTTGAGAAAAATTACAAGTTGTACTTATCATATTCTAGAAAATGCTCTAGTCTCATGGTCTTGTAAGAAGCAAGCATGTGTTGCTCTAAGTACTGTTGAGGCCAAATACATAACAGCAGGTAGTTGTTGTTCCCAAGTGTTGTGACTCAAGCAAAAATTGTGAGATTATGGATTAGGCATAGGATGCATTCCATTGAGATGTGATAATACTAGTGCTATAAACTTCAGAAAGAATTAAGTGATGCATTCCCGAACCAAACATATTGATATAAGACATGAGTCCCTTAGTGTTTACCATAGAGACTATAAACCTCCATTATTTGAGAAGGTTAATTGTGGAGATTTTTAACCTCCACTACTCGAAATAACATATGGAAACCTTGTGGAAGGTAACTGTTATATATTTTTGGAGGATTTCAATCTTAATTTAATTTAATAATTTTCACAATTTCTAGCTGCAATGTGATGATATTTTATCATTATCACAAAAAGTAACTCATTATTTATTAAATCAATAACAAAAATATGCCTTACCATTTTCCTGATTTAGGTACAATGTCATTGAATGAAAACTGTCTGATCAAAACGACGACTATTCTTGACAAAATTGAGATTACAATGAACAATTCACTTATACTTGTGATAGCCTTGCCATATCACTTATTTTTTTGCTAGTTACTCTTTATTAGCGTCCCTCTTTCTTTTCTTGTTGGGATTGTGATACTTTGTTGACCTTTTGAGTTTGCATTCGTTCCAGACGTTGGCGGCGGATTTCAGGATCAACCCAACTTTTTTCCATTCCAAGAATGACGAATATGACCTGTTAGCAGTTTCCTTTGCAAGCAACATATCTGCCTCTGGGTAAACATAGAAATTTTGTCCAGTTAGTGACTTCACAAATTCCAATCCTAATTTTGTTGACTCCGAGTATTTTATCTGAAAATGATTCTGCAATTTAATAGTGGAAAGCTTGAGATAGGTCCGATCTAATTACTAATGTAAACTCGCACACTTAATATTTGAAGAACATAGCACGTGCTTATTTTCACTGTATTGCTGAATGCTGAAACATCTTTCTGAAAAAGACTTCAATCCTTAAATTCAAAACACTTTTAAAATAATTGTCTATTTGGTAAGGGGTAAAGATCAATATGTTAATTTACTTCCTTGTATGATCACTCCTCAGAAATATATATTATTTCTTAACTTACCATGTATTTTATGAATAGACATTCATAGACTCAGTATAAAATGAACATAAAGGGTGTGATCTTGCTATACCTTCTCATCTCCCTCCGTAATGTATCCTTTAACTTCCAAAATTCGAGCAAAACCTCTCCACCATAATATAGCAGTGGTTAAAAACTTCGGAGACTGCATATGGTCATCATATAAAACTATTTAAATTTGCTACATGAATTAGTGATAACATAGAATATCGAAGCATAATACACAGTGAGAGATGATGAGAATTATACGTAGGTTCACATGCTCATTTAACTTTCTAACAAATATCTTGAGACTTGACCTCTCTCCAAATCTACTATCTTCTAAGTCAAAATTTATACTGTCATCATATGGGTCATCCACAGAATAGCCATGTGCCTGAAAAACCACCATTCATGCTGCATTAATTTCTTTCCTCTTAGAAAATGTAGTAAGTACAATCACAGGACCATGACTGTTCAAATTTATCAAGATTCGGAGCCAAGGTATAGGTTGCATAGAACTTGAGCTCTTGAAACTACAGTAGATCCAGAAACTCCACAAAACAATGCATTTGGTTAACCAATTTATCACATTAAAGTCTAATATAGAGAAATAGACACATTCAAAATACACATGGAGGAGAATTAGGTACACATCTAAAATATGTTGCCACAATCCACAGTCAATATGTTAATATAAATTCAAGTGTATAACAAGCAGATTGTAAGGACCCAAATTCTTCCAGCCCTGTTTTAACCTGCGCTCATGGATAGTCACTATACCAATTTAGTTCACACAAGTCAGGTTATCACATAGTCTCATAGCACATTACATATCACTATACCAAAGCTACATGCTTTAAACATTCAATTCACACAATCTCAACTAGTTAAATCATAAACATGTTACAAAGAAGCAAGTAAGGCCACACCCTAGGTCGCAGAATTAACCACTACCTCTTCGGGTAGGGTATCAACCATAAACCACTACCTCTTCGGGTAGGGTATCAACCATAAACCACTACCTCTTCGGGTAGGGCATCAACCATAAACCACTACCTCTTCGGGTAGGGTATCAACCATAAACCACTACCTCTTCGGGTAGGGTATCAACAATATTCTTGCAAATACATTACCTCTTTCACATAGCTCATTCACATCAGCGAGTATGATTTAGAGACACTTATCCCTTACCTTGGTGAGTGTTGGGGATCGGTTCCGAGTAACTTTAAAAGTCTCCTCCGCGATTTCCTCCAACCTTAGGATCTTTCCTCATTTCCACCAATAACAACAATTTCAGTCATTTATTCAAAATAACACATAAACAACTCGTATTTAATCATCAAACATACAAGGGATTCACATATTTTCAAGATTTCCAAAACTACTTCAACACAAGTTTCCAAACATCTAAACATACATGATCATCTCATATATCAACACTAAAGCATAACTCATCATCCACATCTAACATTTCATCCATTTCTCTTTTTACTCATATTCTCATTTTGAGAGTTTTTGGGGTTTTCATGAATAACCCACAAAACCTTTCCATTCATAAACTATCAACTCTAAATCAAAAGTTCACAAGAGAAATACATCATAAAACGAACCATAACTCTAAAGGGTGAGTTTCCATTGTTTCTCATGTTTTGAAAATAGATCCAACATACCCAAAACAAGTTAGAGAGGAAGAAGAAGAGTTAGGAACAAGAGGTTTACCTCTTCTCAAGCTCTAAGATGAGTCCTAAGGCTCCTTGATCTTGAAAAGCTCTCTTCTCTCTCTTCTCTCTCTTCTCTCTCTTCTCTCTCTTCTCTCTCTTCTCTTCAAAGTTCTAACCCTAAAATGTGTTTGGGGTTTCTATTTTAAAGAGCAGTCGTCGGGTTCTCGCTCAAGCGAGTCCATTCTCGCTCAGGCAAGAAAATCCCGCCTTTTTAAAATTTCAGATATGACGCTCTCGCTCAAGCGAGGGATTCTCGCTCAGACGGGAATATCACAGTCCCAACAGGCTTCCTCTCGCTCAAGCGAGGGATTCTCGCTCAAGCGAGGATCTCACAGTCCCAACAGGCTTCCTCTCGCTCAAGCGAGGGATTCTCGCTCAGACGAGAATATCACAGTCCCAACAGGCTTCCTCTCGCTCAAGCGAGGGATTCTCGCTCAGGCGAGGATCTCACAGTCCCAACAGGCTTCCTCTCGCTCAAGCGAGGGATTCTCGCTCAGGCGAGGATCTCACAGTCCCAACAGGCTTCCTCTCGCTCAAGCGACCCATTCCTCGCTTGGGCGAGACTCCCAGAATTTTCCAATTTCAAAACACTGATCCTCTCGCTTGGGCGAGGTCCTCTCGCTCAAGCGAGAATCTGGCAGTATGCCCCATTCCTCAGGATTGTTACCTAATCTCAAGGAGGATAAATTTGGGGTGTTACACAGATGATATATGTTTTCTTACTTATTCATTGATAAAACAAGACAACCTATAAATAGGCTAATACATAAATGAAATCATCATGACAATAATCATTATGTAATGTGCAAATAAAACCTATTAACTATGAAACAAAACTGTAATGCAACGGAAACAAACATTATTGACGCTCCTAAATACTAGTATAACTAAAATGTCCATATTATTAATTTTCTCAACAATCTATCCCTTAAATTGATGTTCTTGACACACATCCAGTTTAATAAGAGAAAGACTTTGAAACTTCCTCCTTCAAATTTAAAACTTTGACCAAACTCCTGCTTGTAGCCCTTAGCTACCAAGCATGCCTTGTGTTTGTGAACCTCACCATTTTCATTTAGCTTTGTCTTGTAAACCCACATTACACCAATTGTCTTGTGCCCTTTTGGAATATCACATAGCTCCCATGTGTCATTTCTTTCAAATGTTGTAATTTCAGCATCCAGAGCCTTTCTCCATTTTGGTTCTTCAACAACAACTTCAAAGATGGTAGGATCACAATCTGAAAATAAAGCAAAAATATATAATTGGGTCAATACCTTGCTCAACTCGAGTTACCTCATAATCAATCATTCATGCTGGTCTTCTTCGAACAAGTTGAGGCCTTTGTGATTCAGTTGTAAGTGGATTTGATTAGTTCGAACATTTTGAGTGACTTCATCTTCTTCCTCATTTTCCATAGGTTGCTGCCCTTTCTCCTCATCATCAAAATCTGTTGGAATACTTTCTTTAACATCATTTTGATTCTATGATCATATGCATTTTTCATCAAATACTACATCACGACTAATGACAATTTTCATGGTGCTAGGATTGTACAATTTATAAGCTTTTGACTTATCGCTAACACCAAGAAAAATACATTTTTCTCTCTTGTTGTCTAACTTCCTCCTCTTCTGATCTGGAATATGGGCATAGGCAATACACCCAAAAATCCGGAAATAATTTACAGTAGGTTTCCTTCCACTTCATGCTTCCTCCGGTGTCATATTTTGAACAACAAATGTAGGACTTCTATTCAATATATGAGTGCTTCAATTAACTGCTTCAGGCCAAAAACGTTTTGGAACACCACTTGTTGTCAAAAGGCTTCGCACCATATTCATAATAGTGCAGTTCTTCCTCTCACATACACCATTTTGTTGGGGTGTATAAGCTGCTGTAAGTTGTTTCTTGATTCTATAGTTCTCACAAAAATTTGCAAATTCATGTGAGTTATATTCTCCGACTATAATCATCAATGAAGGTAATTTTGCAAATTCATTTTGTTGGGGTGTATAAGCTGCTGTAAGTTGTCTCTTGAAGCATTTATAGCTTTTAAAAGCTATAAAGCACTTGTTGAGAAATAAGTTGACAATTAAATATATTTTCCCTCCATTAGAATGTGGTGTTATTCGCCCACAAATGTCAGAATGAACAAGCTCCAATGCTTTCTTTGCTCTCCAAGATTTTTCTCGTGGGAATTGATTACAATGTTGTTTGCTAACAACACATTCTTCACAAACTTGAGAAGAAGCTGTAATTTTAGGAAGCCCCATCGCCATGTTTTTGTTGTTGTAATGTTTTCAATCCGCCAAAACTCAGATGCCCATAACGTAAGTTCCATAGCCATGCCTCATCTTGTAATTTTTCCGAGAGGCACGAATTAGCTGTGTTTGTTGAGATAAAGTGGGAACATACGATTTGTCGTCATGTTAACTTGAGCAATTAAGCCCAAATTTGCATCATGAATTTTACATACTCCATTTTTGATAAAAATCTCATATCCTTTTTCTTGTAACTGACCCACACGAAGCAAGTTATTTTTTAAATCAGGCACAAAAAGAACATTAGCAATAGTGTGGGTGAAATTTCCTTTGGTTTGGATTGTTACCTTTCCTTTTCCCATAACAAATTTTTTGGAGTTGTCACCAAACTTAACAAAGTTGCGAAAGGATTCATCCAAGTCAGAAAATGCATTCTTTTCTTCACATGTGGTTGCTGCAGGCAGTGTCTAAATACCACATATTTTGTTGAGTTTCTTCCTTCAAGTCACACACCATCAAAAGAGACAACTCTTCTTCCTTTTCAACAAAGTTACTTTGATCTCCACTTTGTTTATTAAAATCAGTTTGACATTCTCATATATAATGACCACACCTTTGACATCTGAAACATTCAACATTTGACTTGTCTACTGACTTTGATCTATAGGTTGTTGAGTGGTGGCTTCCATGTCCCCTGCCTCTTCCTTGAAACTGACTCTCTTGATGATGATTTCGTTGTTGGTTCCCACGATCATTGTTGTTTCTGACTCCTCTATGTTGACCTCTATCTTTTCCTCGTCCTTTATCATATATAGATGTGAAGTGATTTTCTGATAAGATCTTCAATGCTTGTTCTTTCTTTTCCTATTGGTTAATTTTTTGCTCATGAACCAACAAAGAACTTTGTAACTCATCAATTGACAATAAACCAACATCATTAGCTTCTTCTATAGCACAAGCAACAAAATTAAATTTTGGTGTCAAGGATCGAAAAATCTTCTAAAAAATGAGAACATCCTCTGTCTTGTCGCCATAGATCCGCATCATGTTAACGATTGTCATCGTTCTCGAAAAATAGTCTGTAACTGATTCTCCTAACTTCATTAGAATTATTTCGACCTCCGCACGAAGTGCTTGAAGATGCTGCCTCTTAGCCCTTGTTGTACCTTGATACTTCTTTTTCATGGAATCCCATATATGCTTGGATGTATCTTTGTAAAGAATAGTTTCTAAGATTGAACGATCAATAACTTGGAATAGATAATTTTTTTATTTAAGATTCTTTAACTTCAGCCCTTCAAGTTCTGTCTTTTGTGCATCTGTCAGCATATCACTTGTTGCTGGTTCTGCTACTCCAGAAACAACAACCATCCAATATTCTTTGGATCTCAGGAAGTTCTCCATGAGCATGCTCCAATGGTCATAGTGAGCATCATACCCATATATGTTTATAATAAATAAGCGACTCACAACTTAGTCATTATCATAAATATACTCATATCTTATTATCACAATAAACATCTCATAACATATTTATCATCATACAACATATTAACGATAGAACCATTTCTCGTGACGATATATTACCATAAATGAGCATATTGCATTGTAATCTAATAAAATGGTTTTTACCACTCATATGTCTCTACATTTATGTCTAATACATCTTCGTGGAAAATAAAGACTCTAACATGGACCACAAACTTCCAAGAGAGTTTCTACCCGTTAATATTTTCCGATTCTTGAGGGAAATCGGAGAAGATGACTCTAATGAAATACTCTATGACCACAATGGTCTTCTCCCTCACCTTAGGTTGCGTAAGCTCCGTTGCTCCGCAAAAGAGCCACATCTCCCTTCATCTCCTTGAATCTCCAATATTCCATTTTCACCGCCAAAGCCCTCCAATGTGCCACTAAGGTGCAAAAGGAAGAGGTTTTGAAGAGTTTTGAGGTTTAGTGGAGGGGAGAATGGTCCATTTAGGTGGAGCCGCCGTTGGGAGAGAAAGGGGAAGAGATAAAATGAAGATTAGCGTTTTTAGATCCCTTTTTTCACTTTTATATCTCTGTAGCCTCGCCTGGGCGAGAATGGCTCGCTTGGGCGAGCATTTCGCCGTTTTTTCAACTTTTCAACTCTGACGCTCTCGCCCGGGTGCGGATTTCTCGCTCAGGCGAGAATCGGGCAGTATGCTAAGGCTCCTCTCTAGCCTGGGCGAAAATTCTAGCTCGAGCTAGAATTTCACTACTTTTCCCTGATTTCTCTTTCGCTCAAACGACCACTCCTTCATTTGGGCGAGGTTCCCATACTTCTCAAACTTAAACGTTGAATCTCTCGCTTAGGAGTGACCCTCTCATCCAAGCGAGAATTGTCAAGTATACACCTTAACACTCTAAGTTTTCCAATCATTCCGAAAACAAAATTTGAGGTGTTACAATCTTTTCTCCCTAAAAGAAATTTCGTCCCCGAAATTTTATTAGGTTACTCTTAGGAAAAACAAATACTATCATCGCATAAACATTAGGCATAAGATATACTCGGCCAAACTTAGGTCCGACTATCTAAACAATTAAGATCGCTTAGTCGACAAACAAGGACACATACCACGTAACAGTAATACCACAAATGCAATTTATGGTCTAACCATTCAGGGTCCACATACCAAAGGCAAATATCATGATAACTAGGATGACTAAGAGAAAATTATCACAACCGGAATAAAGATTCCCAATTATTCATCAAGAACAATAGACCCCACCCCCAGACCTATCAAAATAACAATCGTTCAAAACGATCAAGACATACAGTGAGATTCACAATCACACCTTCGAATTCAAAAGAAAGTGCGACTCAATACCCATCATTTACCAAGATGCACTAGATCGCACCCAACATGCAATAGCTAGATCAACATCCACTCGATGGAAATAGCGTCATTTCATTTCACACATGAAAAATAGTCACACTTAACTCAAAATTTTACATGGCTTTTCAAATGTGTACTCACTACCACACATAAACAAGTCATTCATTCAACGAGTAACATTTAGACAAACAAGATTTCCGGAGCTTTTCAGAGTACCAAATAAATTCACCAAGTAATTATCCAATCCAGTCAAACATTCTTACAACAAACGGAGGCGGTAGAAGAAGATTCGCTAATTAATAGCCTCAACTAGGCGTACAAGACCATAAGCCCACTCAAATCACATGCTTTATTACCAATGATCATTTGCAAATTCACAAACATTCAATCTAATAACATACGTTAGCTAGATATGGATACCCCAATTACACTTGCAAATATATATTTAGTACTAAAATTTGCATCACGTCTAGAAACACATGGTCATAATTGCATCACCAAGTTTTTAACAACATCAAATTTGTTCAAGTTATCTTTGTTAAAAATTTGGATTTTCAGCAAGGGAACTTAATTAATGCTTAGCCAAATGCTACACTTCACCCAAAATTATTTTCGAAAATAGAATAGATATACGATTCTTGGCAATCATTTCGTGAAAGCAAGGTTTACATAATCATTTCAACATAACTCAAAAACCCTTTTTTTCATGCGACACCGAAAGTCTAAATCACAATGTTCTAAATGCTAGTTAGCTCTGGAATTACATTCCATTCAGGACAGTAGAGTCCTCATATTTCATTTACAGAAACACACTTATGCAATAACACCACAATTATGCATAGCAATTTTTGACGCACATGAAACAGAAACAAGTTTTGTAAGTATAATATCAAGCATATAATTTGGTGTACATCACCACTATATCGGGCATTGCAAATATTCAACTACAAAAGGTCAATCATCATAAACCAAAAGTTTCATGTACAAAAATCAAAACAACTTTGCTATTCCCATTACTACTTTCTTCAAGGAGCATAGAAACAAAATTTTGTTTATCGATTAACCCACTAAAACTTAAACAACACAACTTCCACGTTCATCATCAAAGCTCAGATTTATGCACCTATAAGAAATCACTGGCACCATGAAAAGTTATCACTATAACATTTGCATGCTTATTCTTTTTCATACTAACTCGATTTGATCACCCACCATGAGTCACTTCAAAATTACAACATATCTAAATGTTCACGTTTATTCAAATATATTCATCACAATGACGTGGTAAATAACTTAACTAACCTCATTCATTACCTTGAAACATAAGTTTTACCCGTTAGCATAAATATACAGATAGATGCAAACAAGGGAGGATAACCTTTTGCAACTCATAAAAACAAGGATACCAGACCTAGTCTTTTCAAAACACACTAGGTATCTTTCATTTACATTTCCTCGTTAACACAATACTTTTAAAACCAATACTTCATGATCAGCACCTTCCATACAACATATCCATTTACATGTTCACATGAATCATTTACATTACTATTCAAGTCATTACCGAAACAATTAAAATATTGCTTCTAGAATTCACACATCACGAAACAATTTATCGGATATTAACAATTAATCTCAAAGAGATATTTCACCATTGTCATACAGAACATGTTACACACAAATTCCTCATTTCATTCAATTTCCTAAACCTTCACGCATTGCAAGCAAACTCATACGCAGGAATAATTCAAGATGTACATGTTCATTTCCAGGCAAAACAGGCAAGTACATGCTAGTAGACTTTTACAAATTAAAATTTTGCATGGTTATATGTCATTTAATGAAAATGTCAATCTAGCCACCAAGTTTAATAAACGGACAATCATTCCACCATGCATATTTGTTTTAATCCTGAAGAACGACAAGATAACTAACAACATATCTCAAATAGGAACATGTAAGAAACCACATAGCATGACCCATGAATTTTCATGTTATAGATCATTATACCTTTATCAAGAGCTAACATTCCTCTTATCATTAAAAATCATCAATCAAGTAAAAATCTAATTTTCAAGGCATAGGATATAGTTCTTTCAAATTTTTTACTCTCATGATGCAAACAAGATCCTCAATCCTCATTCAGATGTCCCATTGGACGACTATTATCTTAATCTTGTTCAACTGGAACCATAGAGACATATAAGCAAATATCCAAGAAATTTAATTTAATCATTCCTCTTCAATTATCTTAATCTTAGTGATAAAATAAAATTCACATCGAGAGGTTGATCAAAGTTCAAACAAGAGATCCACCACTAGGAACTCTCAACAAATAAATCTCACACCAAGAAATCCAACCAGAAAATTACAACCACAAACTCCCCATAAACAATTTCAATAAGATGTTCACAACCAGAAAATTTCAGCAGGAGTTTCAACAGAGAATTCCCAACACGGGACTCACAACAAGAAATTTGTGAAGATGGTGATCTTTCCCAACCTATGGCTAAGGTTTTGATGATGCTCACTATGTCATCAAATGCAAAAAGAAGACTAGCAAATCAAAAATCAAAGAAGCTGAAATGTGTAGTCTTATTCTTCTAGGTAAAACGATACTTGAACTTAAAATCTCTTAACTATACGATAAAGGCTGATCTTTGAAAAAATCATGCATGAAACTAAGATTATTTGCATTACAGTATAAGTGTTCTGTTTTTAAACAGTGTAATCGATTACACTATCCTGGTAATCGATTACATGATGATAAACTAATAAGACCTGTGCATTTTGCGTGATGTAATCGATTACACTATCCTAGTAATCGATTACAGCATATTAAAAGCATCAGATATGTGCATTTTTCACATTGTAATCGATTACACTATGTTTGGTAATCGATTACATCAATCCGTTGAGTTTGTATTTTAAATTTTTAACTAGTATAATCGATTACACCATATGGTAATCGATTACACTTATCAGAACAGTATACTGGTTCTGTTTTGATTGAACTGTTGTAGCTCTTAACTTTTCACAAACTCATAATGGTTCATATGCACGAATTAAACACTATAAATAAGTGTTTTATGACTTGTTTTTCAACACAATTCAAAATACAACTTTCATACTCACAAAGTCACAAAGTTCTCATAATTTCTCTCATTCATTCATAAGTGTTAAGACTTTGATATCAATTTTCATATCTTTCCAATTCTGGAAATTATTCAAAGTCTTAAGCACAAACAAAAGCCTTTATCCAAGTTATTTGATTTCAAATTTAAGTTATCATTCAGTTAGTGATTCAAATCCATAAAGTACAAATTACTATTAGAGAATCACTTATTCAAAAGTGTAACACCCTAAATTTGAGTCTTCAAGATTATAGTAACAGTCCTGAAAGCCTCGCTTGAGCGAGAGTTGTCTCGCCTGGGCGAGAAATGGCAAATTTTGGGCTGTTGACACAGTGTAATCGATTTCACACTCCTGGTAATCGATTACATGCTGATAAACTAATCAGATCTGTGCATCTGACACAGTGTAATCGATTACACACTCCTGGTAATCGATTAGACACTCCTGGTAATCGATTACACACTCCTGGTAATCGATTACACACTCCTGGTAATCGATTACACACTCCTGGTAATCGATTACACACTCATGGTAATCGATTACACACTCCTGGTAATCGATTACATCGTATTAAAAGCATCAGATATGTGCATCTGACACAGTGTAATCGATTACACACTCCTGGTAATCGATTACATCGTATTAAAAGCATCAGATATGCGCATTTTTCACGTTGTAATCGATTACACCATGTTGGTAATCGATTACAACCCGACGACACCTCTTTAAAACATAAACCCAAACACATTTTAGGGTGGAGAGCTTTGAAGAGAAGAGAGAGAAGAGAGCTTTTCAAGAGCAAGGAGCCTTAGAACTCATCTTAGAGCTTGAGAAGAGGTAAACCTCTTGTTCCTAACTCTTCTTCTTCCTCTCTAACTTGTTTTGGGTATGTTGGATTTATTTTCAAAACATGAGAAACCATGGAAACTCATCCGTTAGAGTTATGGTTCGTTTTATGTTGTTTTTTTATCTTGTAAACTCTTGGTTTAGAGATAGTATCTCAAGAATGAGAAGGGTTGTGGGTTGATTCATGAAAACCCAAAAAAAAACCCTAAAAGTGAAAATGTGGTAAAAGGAGAGAATGAGTAAAATGCTAGAGGTAGAAGATGAGTTTAACCCCAAATATTGAAATATGAGATGTTATGCATGTTTTAGATAGTTGAATATTGATGATGAATATTTTGTATGATTAAATGATGCAATATAAGTTGTTTATGTGATATTTGGAATAAATGACTAACATTGTGTTATATGGTGGGAGGAGGAAAGATCCTAAGGTTGGAGGCGGTGTCGGTGGAACTCGAGAAGTTGCCAAGAACCAAACCCAACACTCACCGAGGTAAGGGATAAGTGTTTCTAAATCATACTCAACGATGTGAATGAAGTATGTGAAAGAGGTAACGTGTTTGTAGTTTATTGTCGTTACCCTACCCGAAGAGGTAGTGGTTTATTGTTGATACCCTACCCGAAGAGGTAGTGGTTTATTGTTGATACCCTACCCGAAGAGGTAGTGGTTTATTGTTGATACCTTACCCGAAGAGGTATTGGTTCATTGTGTCCTACATGGAGTGGTAGTGAACGGTTATTGTGTCCTACCCGGACTGGTAGTGAACTGTTATTGCGTCCTACTGGGAATGGTAGTGTATTATCGTGAACTCGACCTGCCCTAAGTGGTATGGATAATAAATCGACCTGCCCTATGTGGTATGGATGGTAACTCGACCTGCCCTATGTGGTATGGATGGTAACTCGACCAGCCCGATGTGGTATGGATGTTAACTCGACCTGCCCGATGTGGTATGGATGGTAACTCGACCTGCCCTATGTGGTATGGATGGTAACTCGACCTGCCCTATGTGGTATGGATGGTAACTCGTCCTGCCCGATGTGGTATGGAAAATGAAATTGATGAATACGATTGAGTGTGAATACGAACTATGAGTAATGTGGATGGCACCAAGAGAGTCATATGCATGCTATAGGATATATAGTATAGAACATATATTCTATAGGGTGAATATGAATGATGAGAAGTGAGTATGTCACCAAGAGAGTCATATGCATGCTATAGGATATATAGTATGGGATATATATTCTATAGAGTGAATATGAGTGATAAAAGGGATGGCGTTACGAATGAAAGTAATATACATGCTATAGGAATATATTATGGGATATAGGTCCTATAGAGTGGATATGAATAATGAGGAGTCCGATATTTCGAAAGAACGTAATACACGTGCTATAGAATATATATTACGGGATATATATGCTATAGGACGAATATAAATGAAGTGGAAAAGAAAGACAGAAGATATGAATGCTTACAATAGTGTATTTGTGTTTATAAATTATATTAAAGCTTAATCGTATTGAAATGTGAATTATCATGTGATGGTAGTTTTGAACTAATGACTTACTCTCTTTGTTTTGTGTGTTGTTATGATAATCCAATTGTAGGTGAATGAAGGATTTTGAGGAGGGGGCTCACTAAGGTGGTATGGTGAATATGGATAGTGGCGGTTCCTCATCAATCTACTGGTATGGTGAATAACGGAAGGGATTCTTACTACACCCCTACACTACAAGCAGAGCGTTTGGACAAATTAACCGGCCGAAAGCAAAAATACATTTGATATGCCAACATGGCGTGGATGGTGGAACAAGGATTAAAGTCCCACTGGAATTGGAGATTCAAGGGTTCACCACATTTTTGGAACTTGATTATAACATTTACCCCTCTCTATTTCGGCAATTTTATGCTAACTTCATCCCATTGTAGGTGAATGAAGGATTTTGAGGAGGGAGCTCACTAGGAAGCTTTGTGTTTTTAACTTGAAAGTCTGGATTGTATTCTGACATTGTAGTTGATTTGATAAATGTTTTGAGATGAATGTAATCTGATTAGGATAATATGGTTATGGACTTATAACTCTGAAAAACCCATGACTGGTTGCATGTGGTAAATTTTAGTTGAATGAATTATGTTTTTCCGCAACATAAATCTGTATGATGATAGGATAGGGTAAAGTGTATTTTCAAAGAATGATTCTTGAGAGTTTTTAACTAAAGTGACGACTGTAGGCAAGGAAGGATTAAAATAAATGAAATTTTTTCAAGTGTAGATTTTGGGACGTTACAACATGGTATCAGAGCATAGTTAATTCTGCGGCCTAGGGCATGGCCTTACATGCTTTTTTGTAACATGTGTATGATTTGACTAGTTGAGATTGTGTGTGTTGAATGTTTAAAGCATGTAGCCTTGGTGTAGTGACATGTAATGTGCTATGAGACTATGTGATTTTATACGCTGAAAATTGTTTGATCTGTACTGATTGCTAAGTAATTTTGTGAACTCCGTCTAGACAAAAATTCTGTTCTGACAAGTGAATGAGTACAGGTACCCATTGCTAAAATGTTTGGAAGAGGACGAGGGAGAGGATCGGGTCAGAATGAATTGTTGGCCCAGATTGCGGCAATACTGGCAAACATGAATGAGAACTTACAACACCTGAATCAGAATGCGATACCAAGTCCGAGTTCGCAACCCCTAGTTCCACCCGAACAGGCAGAGTACCGAGGTCTGGATGAGTTTTGTAAGAGGAACCCCAGTCAGTTCCACGGGGGATTTTCTCCTGATGTTGCCCTTGAGTGGATTCAGGGAATGGATCGAATCTTTCGAGCAATGAATTGTTCGGAGGCTCAGAATTTGGCTTACTCCACGTATATGCTAGCGAAGGAGGCCGAGAACTGGTGGGAGTTTACTCGACGCCAAATGGAGACAGAAGGACAATTGATTTCCTGGGGTACATTCAAGGAGAAGTTTCTTCATAAATACTTTCCAACTGATCTGAAGCGGAAGAAGGAAATGGAGTTCTTGAAGTTGGAACAGGGAAATATGTCGGTGGGGGAATATGCGGCTAAGTTCGAGGAATTGGCACGGTTTTGTCCCTACTCGGAGTTGGAAGTGGATGGACGATCCAAATGTTCAAAATTCGAATCGGGCTTAAGGCCCAACCTGAAAAGGATGTTCAAACATCAGGAGATTGCCGACTTTGCTACCTTGGTCAACAAGTGTCGGATGTACGAGGATGACCTGAAGGTGGATGAGTTGGCGACTCCCGAAACAATTTCTCCCCGGAACTATGGACCTCAACGCAACCATATGCGGGAGAGAGGTAAATGGAGAGTGGACGATGACCGGAAACCTTATGCGGCAACTACTAGACATCGTGACCGAAGTTTCCAAAGGTCTAGACCGCCTACTGTTCCTTCCGAAGGGGTTTCTAATCCCATGTGCAACAAGTGCGGTAGACTTCATTATGGGAGTACGTGTCCGGGAAAAGGGAATGGATGTTTCCACTGCAAGGAGTTTGGGCATATTAAAAGGTTTTGTCCCAAGCTGGATCGGAGACCTAATGGCATGCACACTGAGGGGGTAAGGGACCACGGTTGGATGGTTACCCCAAGTGGCGCAGGGACATCAGATGTTGATGATCCGGCGAGAGGTAAATCGCATGGTGACAGGTATCACTTTTAGTGTTGTTTAATTCGGGAGCGACACACTCCCTATATTTGCTGAATGTGTGAACCGACTGAGGTTGTACACCAAGTTGTTGTTTTCGACTTAGTTATACCCACCAACCCCGTGTATCGGTGGTGGATGTCGGTGTGGATGTCTCAGTGTACGGTTGAGGTAAATGGTAAAACATTTACCATAGTGTTGGTATGCGCAATGACGTCCCAGTTAGATTTAATCCTAGAAATGGACTAGCGGTCAGCAAATCGTGTTATGTTTAACTGTGTGTAATTGTTGAGATGAATATTTAAATTTAGTATGCATTGATATGTATGTGTATGCTAAGGGGGTAAGATTTATACTGATGGTCGAGGAAAGAGGCTAGTCGAGTTACTTACCCCGTCGATGAAATGAATACATTTTATTAGCAGTGAAACTTTTGAATCGAATGATCGGTTCTTTTGCGGTAGGACATTGGAAATGCATGGAATAGTGGTGGCGTACCTAAATTGTCTGCATGGAATGTTGTACCGGCAAAAGTTGTTGCTTTTTCGTGAACGTCAGTAATTGCGATGTATGGAGTGGTGTAAACATCTGAGAGAAAAGGTTTTGGGTATGTAGAAACGATTATGCAAACTGTGTTTTATGACGTGGTCGCCATGAGTCGTGGATTCAAAACGCTTTCGAAAAATATTATTGGGTGAGACATAGCTTGAGGCTAAATAGTGATTTAGTATCATGTGGGAGAATTCCGAAATTTTAGCAACCATATCGGAATAAGTATGAGGTTGTTAAAAGTTTAGTGATATGAGACGCCCATGTATTTCTGGACATAAGACGAGTGAGTTAATAAGTTTATCTTTGCTAACGGAATTGGGATGACCAAACCGAACGCAAGTTGTAGGTTTGAATATTGGTCGACTTGTGTTGGCCGATTGGTAACAGAATACCTAGTTTTGGTGTGAATCAATAGTTTTATGGTTCAGTTGAGGCTAGAAATCGGTAATTTCTTTTACACGATAAGATTTGATGGTAGAAATATTTGATGTAATTGGACAATTACTGGATAGTTTGATTTTATACAATGGAGGAGACACTAAAAGTCCTATTGTGTAAGTACTTTGTTGATTGAGTGAAATGGAATTGTGCTAGATTCTTGAGTGGAGATGAAACAAGCTAGTGCATGATGGATGTTAAAAGACGCATTTAGATAGATATGAGATAAGGAGTTCCCCATTCGCTGAAGTTCGAGAATGTTATCGAAATTCTTAATGTATGTTAGGGTTGATAGATGGATAGGAGCTAGAGATCAATGGTTCTTGATGGATATAGGGAAAATCTATAGTCTGAATTATGGATTAGTTCCCATGGCACTCGAGTTATTAAAGGCTGATATCTTAACATTTGGACACTGAGGAGTTAGTTCATGAATTGATTTGGTGATATCACGGTTTAGTGGTGTATGCCCTTAGTGACTGATTAAGTAATCTTAATGAATTAGGGGATCGATTATGATTTCAGTTGGATATTCTTGTGCCTAAGGTCTAGGTGATGATTTTATTTTCCGAGGTATGTTTAATTTTCGGGGACGAAAATTTTTATAAGAGGGGGAGGATTGTAACACCCTAAATTTGAGTCTTCAAGATTATAGTAACAGTCCTGAAAGCCTCGCTTGAGCGAGAGTTGTCTCGCCTGGGCGAGAAATGGCAAATTTTGGGCTGTTGACACAGTGTAATCGATTTCACATTCCTGGTAATCGATTACATGCTGATAAACTAATCAGATCTGTGCATCTGACACAGTGTAATCGATTACACACTCCTGGTAATCGATTAGACACTCCTGGTAATCAATTACACACTCATGGTAATCGATTACACACTCCTGGTAATCGATTACATCGTATTAAAAGCATCATATATGTGCATCTGACACAATGTAATCGATTACTCACTCCTGGTAATCGATTACATCGTATTAAAAGCATCAGATATGCCATTTTTCACGTTGTAATCGATTACACTATGTTGGTAATCGATTACAACCCGACGACACATCTTTAAAATAGAAACCCAAACACATTTTAGGGTGGAGAGCTTTGAAGAGAAGAGAGAGAAGAGAGCTTTTCAAGAGCAAGGAGCCTTAGGACTCATCTTAGAGCTTGAGAAGAGGTAAACCTCTTGTTCCTAACTCTTCTTCTTCCTCTCTAACTTGTTTTGGGTATGTTGGATTTATTTTCAAAACATGAGAAACCATGGAAACTCATCCGTTAGAGTTATGGTTCGTTTTATGTTGTTTTTTTATCTTGTAAACTCTTGGTTTAGAGATAGTATCTCAAGAATGAGAAGGGTTGTGGGTTGATTCATGAAAACCCTAAAAGTGAAAATGTGGTAAAAGGAGAGAATGAGTAAAATGCTAGAGGTAGAAGATGAGTTTAACCCCAAATATTGAAATATGAGATGTTATGCATGTTTTAGATGGTTGAATATTGATGATGAATATTTTGTATGATTAAATGATGCAATATAAGTTGTTTATGTGATATTTGGAATAAATGACTAATATTGTGTTATATGGTGGGATGAGGAAAGATCCTAAGGTTGGAGGCGGTGTCGGTGGAACTCGAGAAGTTGCCAAGAACCAAACCCAACACTCACCGAGGTAAGGGATAAGTGTTTCTAAATCATACTCACCGATGTGAAATAAGTATGTGAAAGAGGTAACGTGTTGGTAGTTTATTGTCGTTACCCTACCCGAAGAGGTAGTGGTTTATTGTTGATACCCTACCCGAAGAGGTAGTGGTTTATTGTTGATACCCTACCCGAAGAGGTAGTGGTTTATTGTTGATACCTTACCCGAAGAGGTATTGGTTCATTGTGTCCTATCCGGAGTGGTAGTGAACGATTATTGTGTCCTACCCGGACTGGTAGTGAACTGTTATTGCGTCCTACTGGGAATGGTAGTGTATTATCGTGAACTCGACCTGCCCGATGTGGTATGGATAATAACTCGACCTGCCCGATGTGGTATGGATGGTGAACTCGACTTGCCCGATGTGGTATGGATAATAACTCGACCTGCCCGATGTGGTATGGATGGTAACTCGACCTGCCCGATGTGGTATGGATAATAACTCGACCTTCCCTAAGTGGTATGGATAATAACTCGACCTGCCCTATGTGGTATGGATGGTAACTCGACCTGCCCTATGTGGTATGGATGGTAACTCGACCTGCCCGATGTGGTATGGATGGTAACTCGACCTGCCCGATGTGGTATGGATGGTAACTCGACCTGCCCTATGTGGTATGGATGGTAATTCGACCTGCCCTATGTGGTATGGATGGTAACTCGACCTGCCCGATGTGGTATGGAAAATGAAATTGATGAATACGATTGAGTGTGAATACGAACTATGAGTAATGTGGATGTCACCAAGAGAGTCATATGCATGCTATAGGATATATAGTATAGAACATATATTCTATAGGGTGAATATGAATGATGAGAAGTGAGTATGTCACCAAGAGAGTCATATGCATGCTATAGGATATATAGTATGGGATATATATTCTATAGAGTGAATATGAGTGATAAAAGGGATGGCGTTACGAATGAAAGTAATATACATGCTATAGGAATATATTATGGGATATAGGTCCTATAGGGTGGATATGAATAATGAGGAGTCCGATATTTCGAAAGAACGTAATACACGTGCTATAGAATATATATTAGGGGATATATATGCTATAGGACGAATATGAATGAAGTGGAAAAGAAAGACAGAAGATATGAATGCTAACAATAGTGTATTTGTGTTTATAAATTATATTAAAGCTTAATCGTATTGAAATGTGGATTATCATGTGATGTTAGTTTTGAACTAATGACTTACTCCCTTTGTTTTGTGTGTTGTTATGATAATCCAATTGTAGGTGAATGAAGGATTTTGAGGAGGGGGCTCACTAGGAAGCTTTGTGTTTTTAACTTGAAAGTCTGGATTGTATTCTGACATTGTAGTTGATTTGATAAATGTTTTGAGATGAATGTAATCTGATTAGGATAATATGGTTATGGACTTATAACTCTGAAAAACCCATGACTGGTTGCATGTGGTAAATTTTAGTTGAATGAATTATGTTTTTCCGCAACATAAATCTGTATGATGATAGGATAGGGTAAAGTGTATTTTCAAAGAATGATTCTTGAGAGTTTTTAACTAAAGTGACGACTGTAGGCAAGGAAGGATTAAAATAAATGAAATTTTTTTCAAGGGTAGATTTTGGGACGTTACAAAAAGCCTTGTAAAAACCATCTTAAGAATACAAAATAGAGTATTGTAAACATTTCACCAAGTGTGGTGAAGTGAAGTATATTGTGAAAGAACGGTGTTAGCCTAGTGCCTAGTGGAATAGGTGAGTAGTCTTGGAAGAAGACGAAGAAGGTGTATCATTGGTTCTTGCAATAGTGGAAAAATCTTCTTGGTAACAAGAAGGACTGGACGTAGCCTTCAAATTGAAGGTGAACCAGTATACATCTTGGTGTGATCTTCTCTTCCCTTAACTTTTTACATTTTGAATTATCTTCTACTTCTATTCAAATATTCTGTTCACTACTTTCGCTCATAAAACACTCTCTTTAACTTGCGAAGTTTTATAATAAAAGTAGAAAAATTCAGTTTAAGTCTCTACACCTAATTCACCCCCCCCCCCCCCTCTTAGGTGGCCATATATTCTAACAAAATTCAACAATGAGTTCACACCAGAGAATTCAACAAGGGTTTTACAACAAGAAATCCTCCACGAAATTCACAACAAGGAATTTTCAACAAGCACTTCATTAATAATTCACAACAAGCCACCCAACAATAAGTTCACAACCAGACGCTTACCGCAAGGAATTTACAATCATCTTTCACATCAGCAGTTATCACATAGTCAACAAACAATTCACATAAGTCATACAAAGAAGCATGTAAGGTCATATCCTAGGCCGCAGGATTAACTATGCTCTGATACCATATTGTAAAGACCCGATTTTGTAACCCAAAAATTTGAAAACTTTATTCATGAAGTTAAGTGATTACTTTTGAAATATATTACTTAAACGATTTGGAAAACATGTGAGCATACAAATATCATTTATGTTCACTATTCAAATGCGGAAATAATCCAAAGTATTCATTCATTAAAACATACCATTACACTTCCTTTATCTTACACATTATATACAATTATCCTTTCTCAAATAATACTTCCATTTAACCTCATCAAAATAACCTCATTACATGTAGGAGAAAGTCACTTATACATAAATTCACTTTAACATGTTCTTCATATTACATGCCTTATTCAATTACAATGCCGTGTACTTATAGTAACTACACTAATCGGTACTTTCTCCGTGAGCATCCAATGCACTATAGCCGCCACCTGAATTCCAATGCATAACACATACAAGCAGAGACAAAAGGGAGTAAGAACCGACTACGGTGACAGTAGCGTGTAATTACATAGAGAAATAACATTAAAGTATTACAACCTATACAACATCTAAAATCAACCATTTTACACATATGCCAATGATACACCAATCAATGCATAAAATCACATAATATTCACATATTCAATCACATATCATCATATTCATTCCAAATCATTACAACAGACCATAGGATGGTCACTCCTTCATTTAGCACCTATTACGACATACTTATATGATTTATCCAATTCAACCTTCATCATAAATCAACACACAATAATCTCATCCAATAAACAACAACACTATACTCAAGGCATTTCCATACCTACATATCATTGCAATACTATATCATATAGGGTTCATCATACGTTGCTACATAGAGCCAATACTATAAAGAGCAAGTCCGACACTACTCAAAGGGCCAATATCACGAAGGGAAAGACAATCCACACAGTCATTAGTTCACGTTAACTGACATATATCAACATGCATATATATATATATATATATATATATATATATATATATATATATATCGCTACATAACTTGAACCAAAGTATCGCTACGTAACTTGAGAAAAAGTATCGCTACACCTCTCAAGAGAGCTAAAAATAGGTTTTCTTTTCATTGTTCCACAACCGATAACAACCAGAAAATTCACGCATTCTCTATCATTATATACAATTTAACACTTCTCTTTACATCACATCTCACTATAATACCCACAACTACAACCATGTCATAATATTCATATTCATCCCATTCTTTACTACATATAAACAACTCACAACACAATCATTATCACACAACATAATCATGTCCATTTATTGCCATTAAACAGCTCATCACACAATCCTTATTACAAACATACCCATATATGTTTATAACAAATAAGCGACTCACAACTTAGTCATTATCATAAATATACTCATATATTATTATCTCAATAAACATCTCATAACATATTTATCATCATACAACATATTAACGATAGAACCATTTCTCATGACGATGTATTACCATAAATGAGCATATTGCATTTGAATCTAATAAAACGGTTTTTACCACTCATATATCTCTACATTTATGGCTAATACCTCTTCATGGAAAATAAAGACTCTAAGATGGACCACAAACTTTCAAGAGAGTTTCTACCCATTAATATTCTTCGATTCTTGAGGGAAATCGTAGAAGACGACTCCAATGAAATACTCTATGACCACAATGGTCTTCTCCCTCACCTTAGGTAGCGTAAGCTCCGTTGCTCTGCAAAAGAGCCATATCTCCCTTCATCTCCTTCAATCTCCAATGTTCCATTTTCACCGCCAAAGCCCTCCAATGTGCCACTAATGAGCAAGAGGAAGAGGTTTTGATGAGTTTTGAGGTTTAGTGGAGGGGAGAATGGTTCATTTGGGTAGAGCTGCCGTTGGGAGAGAAAGGGGAAGAGAGAAAATGAAGATTAGGGTTTTTAGATCCCCTTTTTCACTTTTATATATGCGTAGCCTCGCCCGGGTGAGAATGGCTCGCATGGGCGAGAATTTCGCCTTTTTTTCAACATTCCAACTCTGACGCTCTCGCCCGGGCGTGGATTTCTCGCTTAGGCGAGAATCGGGAAGTATGCTAAGGCTCCTCTCTAGTCTGAGCGAAAATTCTAGCTCGAGCTAGAATTTCACACCTTTTCCCAGATTTTTCTTTCGCTCAAACGACCACTCCTTCACTTGGGCGAGGTTCCCATACTTCTCAAACTTAAAACGTTTAGTCTCTCACTTAGGCTTGACCCTCTTGTCCAAGCGAGAATTGTCAAGTATACACCTCAACACTCTAAGTTTTCCAATCATTCCGAAAATGAAATTTGAGGTTTTACAAGAACTCCACAACAAAATGGAGTTATTGAAAGAAAAAACATATGTTTAGAGAAGCTAGAAAGTACCATGTTGAATCATAGTAATGTCCCCAAGTTTGTTTTTGCGGATGCAGTACATACTTTTTGCTATGTTATGAATAGAATCCTATTGAGACCAATTCTCAAATTGCAAATCCCAACACCTTATCTTTTCTACACAACGCATCAATTCGTCAAACTCCGCCAATTTCTTCTCCGAATTCTATAACCTATATTTTCCCTCTTTAAAACCCTAACCAAATTGCATCAATCAATTAACCTAATTGATTAACCATCAATTAAATTTCCAATATGAGTGATAGAAGACCCAAGAGAGTAAATCATACTACTGGTATCAACCAATCTATTTTCCATCCAATGCAACAGATGAATATGGATAGTGGCGGTTCCTCATCATCTAAGGTGGTATGGTGAATAACGGAAGGGATTCTTACTACACCCCTACACTACAAGCAGAGCGTTTGGACAAATTAACCGGCCGAAAGCAAAAATACATTTGATATGCCAACATGGCATGGATGGTGGAACAAGGATTAAAGTCCCACTGGAATTGGAGATTCAAGGGTTCACCACATTTTTGGAACTTGATTATAACATTTACCCCTCTCTATTTCGGCAATTTTATGCTAACTTCATCCCATTGTAGGTGAATGAAGGATTTTGAGGAGGGAGCTCACTAGGAAGCTTTGTGTTTTTAACTTGAAAGTCTGGATTGTATTCTGACATTGTAGTTGATTTGATAAATGTTTTGAGATGAATGTAATCTGATTAGGATAATATGGTTATGGACTTATAACTCTGAAAAACCCATGACTGGTTGCATGTGGTAAATTTTAGTTGAATGAATTATGTTTTTCCGCAACATAAATCTGTATGATAATATGATAGGGTAAAGTGTATTTTCAAAGAATGATTCTTGAGAGTTTTTAACTAAAGTGACGACTGTAGGCAAGGAAGGATTAAAATAAATGAAATTTTTTTCAAGGGTAGATTTTGGGACGTTACAACATGGTATCATAGCATATGTCAACTCTGCGGCCTAGGGTATGACCTTACATGCTTCTTTGTGAAATTTGTGTGAGTTAACTACTTGACTTATGTGCATTGTTGTTGACTGTGGTAACTGCTGATTTAAAAGATGATTGTTGAATTTCCTGCGATAAGTGTTTGTTGTGAATTTATCGTTGGATGTCTTGTTGTAAGTTATTGATGAAGTGCTTGTTAAAAAATTCTTGTTGAATTTATTGTGTGAGACCCTTGTTGGGGATTCTCTGGTGAAATTCTTGCTAAAAGTTTTTGGTTGTGAGAATCTTGTTGAAATTGTTTATGGAGAGTTTGTGATTGTGATTTCCGGTTCGATTTCTTGGTGTGGAATTTATTTTATCACTAAGATTAAGATAATTGAAAATGAGTGATTGAATTGTGAATTACGCATTTAGTATAAACATATATGGGTGTGTTTATACTAAAGTGAGCATGAATTTACGAAAATGGAAAATGTGTGTATTTTCTGGTTATGTAAGGATAAGTCTTTCATTTTGCATTTGAAATAGAAAATGTGTATTTTATGGTTATGCAAAGACCAAGTTGTATGTTACGCATTTAGTATAAACATGTATGAGTGTGTTTATATTAAAGAAGACGTAGATTTACGGAAAAGGAAAATGTGTGTGTTTTCTGGTCATGCAATAATTATATTGTGAATCACGCAGTTAGTATAAACATATATGGTGTGTTTATACTAAAGATGGTGTGGATTTACCGGAAATGATTGATGGTGAGATCGATGAAAGGAAAATATGTTTTAGCCGACCATGAATGGTTAGCGACTCTGGCTTGAGTATAGAAGCCTAAACTCTGGCTTGAGTATATAAGCGTGATTTGTTTTAAGAGAAACGAGATTCTGCTTTTAGCTAACCTTAAATGGTGTGATATTTACCGTAGATTCAGCCTACTTGTCGTTATCCCAGTTAGATAAAGTTCTGGGGATGGACTGATTGTTGGCAAATCATGTTATGATTGAATAGTGCTGACAAGGTTGTGGCGGTTAGGGATCTGTGCGAGATCTCTGACCATGCTAGTAGTATGGGGCCAGTGTCGGCTAAGAAAGTCAGGACCCTCCTTCGAAAAAGGGATCGGTATTTATTCAGTAAATGTCATGAGAGGGTATTTAAGAACTCGTTAGTATTTCGAGATGTTAAGATTTGAAAGAACTATTTATTTTGTCTTGGAAAGTGGACTTTCGTCTATGAATGATTGACTTTTATAATAAGTATACCGACAAGAAAAATGTTTAAGTCGGGGATGCTTGTTTTCTCTTATGAGTTGTTAAAGGTTAATTCCCTTTGTTGGCCTTAGTGTGTATGTGCACGCTAAGAGGTGAAACTCATATTTCGAAAATGAAATAGAGGTAAGATAAATTACCTAAAGGTCCTGGCGACTAATGTGTTTACATGGACGTTGACTAATCAGATGTGTTATCATTTTGAGGTGACCTATGGTTGGTACCCCAAAATCGATTAAGTATAAAAAAGTTATTTTTGAATCTTGTGTATGAAGCTTCTGGTCTATGAAATTTTGTTTTTGTTTTAAAGATGAGTACCCGCCGTAACAAATGTATATTGGTATTGAACACCAAGCTATGTGCGAGGATGTTGAACCTCAAAAACTTATTTTGGATCGGGAGTGTCTTAGTGTACGGTTGGGGTAAATGGTAAAACCTTTACCATAGTGTTGATATGCGCAATGATGTCCCAGTTGGATTTAATCCTAGAAATGGACTAGCGGTTAGCAAATAGTGTTATGTTTAACTATGTGTAATTGTTGAGGTGAAGATTTAAATTTGGTATGCATTGATATGTATGTGTATGCAAAAGGGGTAAGACTTATGCTGATAGTCGAGGAAAGAGGCTAGTCAAGTTGTTTACCCCGTTGATGTGATGAATACATTTTATTAGACGTGAAACTTTTGGTCTCGAATGACCTGTTCTTTTGCGGTAGGACATTGGCAACGCATGAAATAGTTGTGGTGTACATCAATTGTCTGCGTTGAATGTTGTACCGACAAAAGTTGTTGTTGTTTCGTGAACGTCAGTAATTGTGATGTATGGGTGTGGTGTAACCATAGGAGAGAAGAAGTTTTGGGTTGTGTTGAAGTGAGTATGCGAACCGTGTTTCACGACGTGGTTGCCATGACTCGTGGATTCAACCGTTTTCGAAAATCCTTTTTGGGTAAAACATAGCTTGTGGCTAAGTAATGATTTAATATCATGTTGGAGAATTCCGAAATTTTAGCAACCATATCGGAATAAGTATGAGGTTGTTAAAAGTTTAGTGATATAAGACGTCCATGTGTTGTTGGACATAATGCGAGTGGGTTAATAAGTTTATCTTTGCTAATGGAATTGGGATGACGAGACCGAACGCAAGTTGTAGTCTTGAGTGTTGGTCGACTGGTGCTGGCCGATTGGTGACAGAATATCTAGTTTTGGTGTGAATCAATGGTTTTATGGTTTCAGTGGAGGCTAGAAATCGGTAATTTCTTTAGACGGTAAGATTCGACGGTAGAAATATTTGATGTAATTAGATAATTACTGGATAGTTTGATTGTGTACAATGGATGAGACATTAAGAGTCTTTTGAATAGGTATTTTGTTGATCGAGTAAAATGAAATTGTGATAGATTCTCGAGTGGAGATGAAACTAGCTGGTGTATGATGAATGTTAAAAGGTGCATTTAAATAGATATGGGATAAGGAGCTCCCCATTCGCTGAAGTTCGAGAGTGTTATCGGGATTCTTAACGTATGTTAGGATTGATAGATGGGTAGGTGCTAGATGCCTTTGGTTCTTAACGAATATAGGAGAGATCTTTAGTCTGGATTACGGAGTAGTTCTCATGGAATTCGAGTTATTAGGGGCCGAGATCTTAATAGTTGGACAGTGATGAGTTAGTTCATGAATTGGTTGAGTGATTATCACGGTTTAGTGGTGTATGCCCTTAATGACCGATTAAGTAATCTTAATGAATTAGGGGATCGATTATGATTTTGGTGGAGTATCATTGTGCCTAAGGTCTAGGTGATGATTTTGATTTCCGATGTATGCTTGATTTTCGAGGACAAAAATTCTTTTAAGAGGGGGAGGATTGTAACACCCCAAATTTTAAGTCTTTAAAATTATAGTATCAGTCCTCGGATCCTCGCTTGAGCGAGAAAGGTTCACCTGGGAGGGTGAAATCCTGGGCTATACTTGGCAATTTTGGGTAATATAATCGATTACACAGTCCTGGTAATCGATTACATGATGAAAATCATCAGATATATACATCTGACACAATGTAATCGATTACACCATGTTGGTAATCGATTACATCACGACAATGCCTCTGTAATTTACACTGTGTAATCGATTACACATTTCTGGTAATTGATTACATTGTATTAATGTAATCGATTACACCATGTTGGTAATCGATTACATCACGACAATGCCTCTGTAATTTACACTGTGTAATCGATTACACTATACTTGTAATCGATTACACTTATCGCTGTGTCTATAAAATAGAAACCCAAAACACATTTTAAGGTTAGAACTTTGAAGAGAAGAGAGAGAAGAGAGCTTTTCAAGAGCAAAGAGCCTTAGGACTCATCTTAGAGCTTGAGAAGAGGTAAACCTCTTGTTCCTAACTCTTCTTCTTCCTCTCTAACTTGTTTTGGGTATGTTGGATTCATTTTCAAAATAATGGAAACCATGGAAACTCATCTTTTCGAGTTATGGTTCGTTTTATGTTGTTTCTATCTTGTAAACTCTTGATTTAGAGTTGATATTGTATGAATGGAAAGGTTTTATGGGTTATTCATGAAAAACCCCCAAACCCCCAAAATGAGAATATGAGTATAAATAGAAAGAGATGAAATGTTAGATGTGGATAATGAGTTGTGCTTTGATGTTGTTATATGAGATGAACATGTATGTTTTGATATTTAGAAACTTGAATTGAAGTAGTTTTGGAAATATTGAGAATACATGAATCCCTTGTGTATTTGATGATGAAATACGAGTTATTTATGTGTTATTTTGAATAAATGACTGACATCATTGTTATTGGTGATAATGAGGAAAGATCCTAAGGTTGGAGGAAATCGCGGAGTAGACTTTTAAAGTTACTCGGAACTGATCACCAACGCTCACCGAGGTAAGGGATAAGTGTTTCTAAATCATACTCACCGATGTGAATGAAGTGTGTGAAAGAGGTAACGTGTTGGTAGTTTATTGTTGTTACCCTACCCGAAGAGGTAGTGGTTTATTGTTGTTACCCTACCCGAAGAGGTAGTGGTTTATTGTTGATACCCTACCCGAAGAGGTAGTGGTTTATTGTTGATACCTTACCCGAAGAGGTATTGGTTTATTGTGTCCTACCCGGAGTGGTAGTGAATGGTTATTGTGTCCTACTCGGAGTGGTAGTGAACTGTTATTGCGTCCTATTGGGAATGGTAGTGTATTATCGTGAACTCGAGCTGCCCGATGTGGTATGGATAATAACTCGACCTGCCCTAAGTGGTATGGATAATAACTCGACCTGCCCGATGTGGTATGGATGGTAACTCGACCTGCCCTATGTGGTATGGATGGTAACTCGACCTGCCCGATGTGGTATGGATGGTAACTCGACCTGCCCTATGTGGTATGGATGGTAACTCGACCTGCCCTATGTGGTATGGATGGTAACTCGACCTGCCCTATGTGGTATGGATGGTAACTCGACCTGCCCGATGTGGTATGGATGATAACTCGACATGCCCTATGTGGTATGGATGGTAACTCGACCTGCCCGATGTGGTATGGATGGTAACTCGACCTGCCCTATGTGGTATGGATGGTAACTCGACTTGCCCGATGTGGTATGGAAAATGAAATCGATGAATACGATTGAGTGTGAATACGAACTATGAGTAATGTGGATGTCACCAAGAGAGTCATATGCATGTTATAGGATATATAGTATAGAATATATATTCTATAGGGTGAATATGAATGATGAGAAGTGAGTATGTCACCAAGAGAGTCATATGCATGCTATAGGATATATATTCTATAGAGTGAATATGAGTGATAAAAGGGATGGTGTTACGAATGAAAGTAATATACATGCTATAGGAATATATTATGGGATATAGGTCCTATAGGGTGGATATGAATAATGATGAGTCCGATATTTCGAAAGAACGTAATGCACGTGCTATAGAATATATATTACGGGATATATATGCTATAGGACGAATATGAATGAAGTGGAAAAGAAAGACAGAAGATATGAATGCTTACAATAGTGTATTTGTGTTTATAAATTATATTAAAGCTTAATCGTATTGAAATGTGGATTATCATGTGATGTTAGTTTTGAACTAATGACTTACTCCCTTTGTTTTGTGTGTTGTTATGATAATCTCATTGTAGGTGAATGAAGGATTTTGAGGAGGGAGCTCACTAGGAAGCTTTGTTTTAACTTGAAAGTCTGGATTGTATTCTGACATTGTAGTTGATTTGATAAATGTTTTGAGATGAATGTAATCTGATTAGGATAATATGGTTATGGACTTATAACTCTGAAAAACCCATGACTGGTTGCATGTGGTAAATTTTAGTTGAATGAATTATGTTTTTCCGCAACATAAATCTGTATGATAATATGATAGGGTAAAGTGTATTTTCAAAGAATGATTCTTGAGAGTTTTTAACTAAAGTGACGACTGTAGGCAAGGAAGGATTAAAATAAATGAAATTTTTTTCAAGGGTAGATTTTGGGACGTTACAACTAAGACAAAGCATGAAGATGTGTACAAAGCCAACTCAACAACAACATTGAAGACTCAAGTTCAAGCTTCAAGAGGATCACCAATAACTTAAGAGTAAATTTTAATTTCCTTAGTTCCTAAGATCTTTTGGTAAAGTCTAGGAAATATGAAACTAATGAAATCTCACATATTAGAACGAGAATGATGCATATGAGATTTACATTCATACACCATTTAGATGCATTAACATTCGTACATGACCACATGATTTTGATGTATTAAACAAAGTGAAACTGATATCATTTCAAAATCATGCATCATACATTAGTAAATCATGTTAGAGGTTCATAGTATATTAACTTGTGTTTTGAGAAAACATTAATTGATTAAGGTTATTGTTAATCGATTAAGTCTTTGCAAAGGGAAACCCGTTATCCAATTAAGTGCATGGTTAATCGATTAAGTCAGTTTCAGTTTTGAAATCATGGATTTTTTAAAGAAAATTAATCGATTAGGTGTAAACATAATCCATTAATATATCATAAAATTCATTCAAACTTAATGTTATTTAAACTAACCATTCCCATGAGTAATTGATAAGAAATTTAAACGAATTTTCAATATCTAACATAGAATTTCTCAAAAAAGAGAGCTAAGTACTTTTTGACACAAGATCAATAAGAGAATTTTCATGAATTGTTGAAGAGATATTTTCAATCACTCATTATATCAATATTTTTCAAAACCTTTGCTTCTCATAATTATTCATCTTAATATTCTTACATTGTGAGATTTTTCAAGAAATTTTATATTCTGAATTGAGTGTATGTTAGCACAAGAGAATGTTAAACATTTCTTTATAGAAAGAAGAACGATTGAGTTGTATTCATCTCTTAAGGTGTGATGTATCATCATAGAACGAGAGAAAAATTCAGAGAAATCCTAAGCCGGAAGTGGCGATGCTATCCATTAGAAGCTAGGTCCAAGAAATTCTTGGTGGAAAATTCTTTGTAAAGACATTTATTGTTGGTTAACAAGGACTCTAATTTCACCCAAAGGGGGAGAGGTGAATAGGTGGCTTGATTAAAAATTAAAATAAATTTGGATATAAAAGATAATCGCAGAAATAACTAGTTTTAATCGATTATCTGATAACTTAATTTATTAAGAGAAGCTTGAGTTAATTGATTAACATAAGGTTTAATCAGTTAACCATCCTAACTTTCTTGAAAATATTTTGTTCCTAATGCAGCTAGAAAGTAGTGATTAATCTGATCTAATATGCAATTAAACATTTCAATGAAGGTGATTAATCATGCAAATTCCCTTATGTAATAATTTTGATATGAACGTAATCAAATATAACGAAATATGATAATTGCGTGAAATTAAAAAGTGTAGGAAAAGAGAGAAAGTAGCACGATCATTTTATCCTGATTCGATTTCCAACCACTGCAATCTATTTCCAGTCCTCCCCTTCTGATCCTGGAGATTTGCTTTTACTAAGAAGAAATCAAATGTTTATACAAATACTTCTTCCACCAAGAATTCCCTTGGACCTAGCTTCATCCACTTCAAACCAAGTATACCCAAAGAGACCTCTTCTTAGAGCTTGACCTCAACGTAGGATTTTCCTCCTAAACTCCTCTTTTCTTATAAGGTGATGCCTCCCACCCCAAGAGAGGAATTTACAAATAGACTAGTAGATGTGTACAAAGTTCTTTACACCTAGATGTGCTAATCATACACTAATTTCAGAACCAATAACCCTTTTTTGAATCTCACAAACTTAGAGATGAATATGAGTCACAAAGGAAAATCCTTGAAAACAATGAATGCTTAAAAACAATGTGCTATTTCGAAAATTCATAAAATCTCTTTTCACATAAAAGTTTCTATCATACTTTTCAGAAAAACTCTCTCGAAAATTTTATGTATTATTTTGTATCAACTGTACTTCTCAAGTTGTGTTTTACAATGGGAAAGGGTAGGTAAAATACAAATCAATTTCAAACTATTTTATGTTAACTTAATCGATTATGAAATCACTTAATCGACTAACGTTTCTTTAAAATATTGAAGTTTCCAAAACAAAAATTGACTTAATCGATTAACCATGTCCTTAATCGATTAACGGGTTTCCCATTTACAAAGACTTAATCGATTAACAGTTTTTTGAAAAAACATCGTTGATTTTCCATGAACCTCTAACATGATTGATTAATTCATTATGCATGATTTTGAAAATGATATAAGTACAACTTAGTTTGGTGCATCAAAATCATGTATGTATGCTAATGCCCCTAAGTCATATATGGATGAAAATTGTGACACCCTAAATTTGAAGTCATTAAATTATAGCATCAGTCCTGGAATTCTCGCTGAAGCGAGAGAGGAGTCGCCTGGGCGAGAATGATTCACCTGGGTGAGTGAAATATTGGGCTATATTGAAGGATTCTTGCCTGAGCGAGAAATGTCTCGCTTGAGCGAGAGTGGTCTCGCCTGAGCGAGGGTTGTCTCGCTTGGGAGAGAAATGGTACTCTAAGGCTGTAGAGGCTGTGAGATTCTCGCTTGAGCGAAAGGACCCTCGCTTGAGCGAGATGGTCAGATCTGAGTTTTTAAAATGGGCAGGATTTTCTCGCTTGAGCGAGAATGGGCTCGCTTGAGCGAGAACCCGACGCTGTTACATTAAATAAGGAACCCAAACACATTTTAGGGTTAGAACTTGAAGAGAAGTGAGAGAAGAGAGCATTTTCAAGAGCAAGGAGTCTTGAGGCTAGTCTAGAAGCTTAAGAAGAGGTAAAACTCTTGATTCTAACTTTCTTCTTCCCTTTGAAACTTGTTTTGGGTATATTGGATCTCTTCTCAAAATGTGAGAAACAATGGAAACTCATCCTTTCGAGTTGTGGTTCGTTTTATGTAGTTTTTCTCTTGTAAACTCTTGGTTTAGAGTTGTTATTCGTGAAATGGAAAGGGGTTTGTGGATTTATTCATGAAAACCCTAAAACCCTAAAATGAAAATGTGGTTAAAGAGGAAAATGGGTAAAATGTTAGATGTAGAAGATAAGTATGTGCTCAAATGTTGAAATATGAGATGAATATGTATGTCTTAAATGTTTGGAAACTATTAAAAATGTGTGAATCTCTTGTATGAGTAAAAAAATGAAATATGAGTTATTTATGTGTTATTTTGAAATATATGACCAACATTGTTCTTATATGGTGGGGATGAGGAAAGATCCTATGGTTGGCGGCAGTGTCAGTTGAACTTGCAAAGTTACCAAGGACCAAACCCAACACTCACCAAGGTAAGGATAAGTCTTGAACTTGCGCATTGTAATGGAAAATGTGTGGATTTTCTGGTTGGGAAAATGATCAAGTTGCGAGTCCCTTCTTTATTATAAACATATATGGGTATGTTTGTAATAATGGTTGCGTGGATTTACTGTTTATGAATTGATGGTGTATCAATGAAAAGAAAACACGTTTTTATCCGACCATGATGGGTTAGCGACTTTGGCTCAAGTAATGTAGCAAACTTTGGCTAAAATAATGTAGCAAGCTTTGGCTCAAGCGATGTAGCATGCTTTGGCTCAAGCGATGTAGCAAGCTTTGGCTCAAGCGATGTAGCAAGCTTTGGCTCAAGCGATGTAGCAAGCTTTGGCTCAAGCGATGTAGCAAACTTTGGCTCAAGTTATGTAGCTTGATTTTCAAATGTATAAACAATGGAAATGGTTTTAAGTATATTTAACTTTAAATTGTTTACTTAACCTTATTAAAATGTGGATTAACGTACATTGGCATTTATTGAGTTTACGGCTTACTCCTTTGTATTTTCTTTGTATGGTCAATGTTAATCTCATTGCAGGTAGGTGGAAGATTTAAGGTTGTCTTGATTAGGATCTTAGAGGCTTTTATTTTCGAAGTCCTTATCTTCATTGTTTTGTAGTCTAACTGATTATGTTTTGAACTAAATATTTGTAACCATGGGCATGACATTTGTACATGTTGGTGGCCATGGATAATTATAACTTTGGATATTTGTAGCAATGGGTATTTTAGAAACCCATAGCTAGTTGTATGCTGTAGTTACTGGGATGCATTAATATGAATTATGATTTTATGTTAGATGACGTGTATGTGAATATTGTGTGATGGAATGAGTATGAACGGGAAAGTGGGATTTTAAATAAGGTTGTTGAATTTGTGATTATAAGTTATAGGAAAATGTATGTAAAAGGAATAAAATAAGGAAAAAATATCAATGGTAGAATTTGGGTCCTTACAATATGGTATCAGAGCATAGTTAATTTTGCGGCCTACGGTATGACCTTACTTGCTTCATTGTAACATGTTTGTGATTTAACTAGTTGAAATTATGTGAATTGACTGTTTAAATATTGTAGCCTTGGTGTAGTGACATGTAATGTGCTATGAGACTATGTGATAACCTGACTTATGTGAGTTAGATTTGTGTGCTAACCACCAATGAGTGCAGGTTAAGAAATGGCTGGAAGAGGAAGAGGGAGAGGAACGAGTCAGAATGTTCCAAATGATCTGTTGGCTCAGATGGTGGCTGCACTGCAACAAGGGAATGAGAACTTCCATAGCCTGAACCAGAACTCCGCACCAAGTCCTAGCTCGCAACCTTTAGTTCTACCCGGACTGGCCGAGTACCGAGGGTTGAATGAGTTCTGCAAGCAGAATCCTAGCCAGTTCCAAGGGGGTTCGCTCCTGATGCTGCGAATGAGTGGATTCAAGACTTGGAACGAATATTCCGAACCATGGGTTGTACTGACGTTCAGAAGGTGACGTATGCTTCTTACATGTTGGTGAAAGAAGCTGAAACTTGGTGGGAATTTACTCGACGACAGATGGAAACGAAAGGAGAAATTTCTTCAGAAATATTTTCCTGCTGATCTGAAAAGGAAGAAAGAAATGGAGTTTCTGAAGTTGGACCAGGGTAATATGTTTGTGGGAGAATATGCGGCCAAGTTCAAGGAATTGGCCCTATTTTGTCCATATGCTGAATTGGAGGTGGACAGAAGGTCCAAATGTTCTAAGTTTGAATCGGGTTTGAAGCCCAAGTTGAGAAGTATGTTTGGGCACCAAGAGATTGCCGATTTTGCTACATTGGTAAACAAGTGCAGGATGTATGAGGATGACCTGGTAGCCAATTAGGTGGTAGCACCTAAAGTAATTCCTCCCAAGAACTTTGGGCCTTAAAGGATTTTTTCGCACGAAAAGGGCAAGGGCAAGATGTTTCAGGAGGAACGGAAGCCTTACTTCTCACACACTAGTAGTCGGGGTTATACTTCGCATTGGCCGAGGACTCAGGTCAATGTCGGAGGGTCACAGTTAAACTCTCCATGCATGTGCGGCAAATGTGGCCGAACTCATGTCGGTGACTTATGCCCCAGAACAACACTTAGCTGCTTTCACTGCAAGGAGGCAGGGCATATCAGGAGATATTGTCCTAAGTTACGGCAGAGTGTAAATGTTGTGAGGGCTGAACGACCTCGATCCACTGGCAGAGTGTTTACCATGAGTGGTGCGGAGGCGTCGAATGTGGATGGCCTGATTAAAGGTAATGGTGAGGTGGCAGGTATTCCTCTTTTAGTGTTATTTAATTCCGGAGTGACACACTCCTTTCTATTTGTTGAATGCATGGATAGACTGAAATTTCAAACTGAGTCGTTGCCTTTCGACTTGGTCATATCCACCCCAACTAGTGTGCCTACGGTGGTGTCGACGTTTGTGTCTGTAGCACCCTAAATTTAAGTCTTTAAAATTATAGTATCAGTCCTGGGATTCTCGCTTGAGCGAGAGATTCTCACCCGAGCGAGAGATTCTCGCCCGAGCGAGAGATTCTCGCTAGAGCGAGAGATTCTCGCCCGGGCGAGAAAGGCTCACCTGGGAGGGTGAAATCCTGAGCTATACTGAAGGATTCTCGCGTGAGAGAGACTTGTCTCGCTTGAGCGAGAGTGGTCTCGCCTGGGCGAGAAAAGTGACATTTTGGACCTGTCGAGGCTGTAAGATCCTCGCTTGAGCGAGAGGATTCTCGCTTGAGCGAGAGGATCCTCGCTTGAGCGAGAGATGCCTCGCCTGTGCGAGAGGGTCAGATTTGAGTTTTTTTAAAATAGGCGGGATTTTCTCGCTTGAGCGAGAATGGGCTCGCTTAAGCGAGAACCCGACGCTGTTGCATTTATTAGGGACCCCCAAACACATTTATGGGGGATAACTTAAAGAGAAGTAAAGAGAAAAAGGGTTTTCAAGAGCAAGGAGTCTTAGGAATCATCTAAGAGCTTGAGAAGAGGTAAAACTCTTGATTTTAACACTCTTCTTCCCTTTGAAACTCATTTTGGGTATGGTGGATCTCTTCTCAAAATGTGAGAAACCATGGAAACTCACCCTTTTGAGTTATGGTTCGTTTTATGTTGTTTTTATATTGTAAACTCTTGATTTAGAGTTAGTATTTCAACAATGGAAAGGGTTCGTGGGTTGATTCATGAAAACCCCAAAATCCTAAAGTGAAAATGTGGTTAAAGTGGAAAATGGGTAAAATGCTAGAGGTAGAAGATGATTAAACCTTCTAATGTTGAAATATGAGATGGATATGTATGTTTTAGATGGTTGTAAACTTATGATGAAAGTAGTTTAGAAACATTGAAAATGTGATGAATATCTTGTATGGTTGAATAATGCAATATAAGTTATTTATGTGATATTTGGAATAAATGACTGACATTATTGTTATGTGGTGGGGATAATGAAAGATCCTAAGGTTGGAGGAGGTAGCGAAGTAACTTGCAAAGTTACCCAAAACCAACCCCGACACGTACCGAGGTAAGGAGAAGTGATTAATGGTATATGATAATAGAAAATGTGTGGATTTTCTGATTACGTATATGAGTCGTGTATGACTTGCCCGAGATGGTATTGAGAATGACTTGTCCTATGTCGCATCATGTATGACTTGTCCTATTGTGAAGAAGATCTTGCTCCTGACCTTGGCACGGTTTTGATGAAGACACCAATATCACAAAAAGAACAAAGGAAGAAGACCGACAAAGACTATCGAAGATAAAGCTTCAAGATTTAGAGTCTAAGTCTTTAGGTACTTCTATCCTTACAACTCCTTTATTTACTTAGTTAATAATGCTCAAAATTGTATTCAAGAAAATCAGGAAAAACTAAGTGTGAATAAAAATAATTTTCAAAAACAACATGTAACGGGTTACCATACTTGAGTAACAAGTTACATGAGTGAGAAAATAGTTTTAAAACTTCTAACAGCTAGCTATGAGTAATCCATTACAGACTTTGGAGTAACAGATTACCATTTTTAGAAAACAGGATAATCGATTACTCAAAGTAGTTTAATTGATTACACTAAGGCAAATTCACAAAGCTGTCAAACAGTGTTGTTGATTAATCGATTACTCAAATATAGTAATCGATTACACTGTGTGAATTTTCAAAAAGCTGTTAACAGGATTCTTGGGTAATCGATTAACCATTTGCAGTAATCGATTACTGAGAGTTGTTGCATCAGTTTTTCTGATTTCAAGTGAAAAGGTTTCACTTCAAACTGATTGCTTTTCATTCCAAACGAAACCTACTCATGCCTAAGGGTATTATTGTTGATTGGAAGCCTATATAACGACATTGAAACACTCTCACAAAATACAACAATATATACAACTCATATTTCAAACTCTCTTTCAAAAAGCTCTCAAACTTTCTGATTTTACGTACACTTTTCAAGCAACCTACTCTTAAACTTTCAAAGTCATTTTGAAGTTGCTTCTAAGTTTTTTTCAAATTGTTAAAGAGCATTATTATCTCAAGTATAAGAGTTGTTATTGGATTGCAAGTTATAGAAATTGTCATATACACTTGTAATGCAATCCAAGCCAAATTGTACATTCTTCACTTTTGCAAAGTTTACTTTCTTTCACAAGGTTGTGAAGAGAAATGGTGAGTGACTTGGTATAGTGTTTACCAAGGGTGTAACTTGGTATAATGTTTACCAAGGGTGTTACTTGGAATAGAGTTTTCCAAGGGGATTAGATATA
Source organism: Lupinus albus (assembly GCA_009771035.1). NCBI lineage: Eukaryota > Viridiplantae > Streptophyta > Magnoliopsida > Fabales > Fabaceae > Lupinus > Lupinus albus. Next base: position 8,390,214 of record CM020011.1, read on the forward strand.
AGTGAGTGTGTAAGGTAAAAGGAGATCTCGGAGTGAGATAATTGTAATTGCAACTCATTATATTTAATAAAGGAATCTCTTGCGCGTCAAGAGTACTGGATGTAGCCTTCGATGGACAAGAAGGTGAACCAGTATAAAACACCTGCATACTTTCTTTCTCTTCTCTTTGTTATTTATTTATCCTTCCTAAGTCAATATTTTTCTGCATATTATTTCCGCTACACGTTAACTTTGATATTGCAGAAAAATTGGTCATACTTATTGCAACAACTAATTCACCCCTCTTAGTTGCAATCTCAGTCTTACACTAATTAAATCAAGAGCAAGGAGCCTTGATACTCATCTTGAAGCTTGAGAAGAGGTCAAAACTCTTGATTCTGACTCTCTTCTTTCCTTTGAAACTTGTTTTGGATATGTTGGATCTCTTCTCAAAATGTGAGAAACCATGAAAACTCATCATTTTGAGTTATGGTTCGTTTTATGTTGTTTTTCTCTTGTAAACTCCTTGTTTAGGGTTGGTATTTCAAGAATGGAAAGGGTTTGTGGGTTGATTCATGAAAACCCCAAAACCCTAAATTGAAAATGTGGTTAAAGAGTAAAATGGTGGTAATAAATGTCAATGTACGTTAATCCACATTTTGTTAAGGTTAAGTAAACAACTTAGAGTTAAATATTCTTAAAACCAATTGCATATCGTATTGAAAGAATACGTGGGAAATGTTGTTTATGAATTGATTGTGTATCAATGCAAAGAATATACATTTTTAGCCGACCATGAATGGTTAGCGACTTTGGCTCAAGTTATGTAGCGATACTTTGGCTCAACTTATGTAGCGATACTTTGGCTCAAATTATGTAGCGATACTTTGACTCAAGTTATGTAGCGGAAATGAATTTAAAAATGGTTTACTAACCCCTTTAAAATGCGGATTATCTTATAATAATATTTATTTGGTTAATGACTTACTCCTTTATATGTTGTATGTATTTGTTGTTGATAATCTCATTGCAGGTAAACAGAATAGTTGAGGATGCTTGGTTTGAGGCTTTAGGAGCTTAGAACTTGAAATCCTTATTTTACTTTTTGTGATGTAAATTGCTACTTGGATGATTGTAATCCTAACTAATTGACTTTCTACATTTTTGTAATATTGGATAACTAGTATTTTGGAACCCCATAGCTAATCGTATGCGGTAATTAGCGGGAAAAGAAATATATGAATTATGTTTTTCTGTTATATAAAGAAGTGTTGTAGTCTAGTATGATAACAGAGTTTTAAGTAATGAATATTGAGTAGTTAAGGTATAGTGAAGAATGTAGGAATAAATGGATTATAATAAGAAAAAAATTTCAATGATAAAATCTGGGTCCTTACGGACAGCATCAAAAAGCGTTGTTTAATTTCTATTTTGAGCAATGTTATTTTCAATCTAGGGAATAGAATAAAGACATTAAAAAATAAAATAATTAAAAATTCACAATCTAGCTGTTGTGGTAGTTGTTGATAGGAGGTAGTGCAAATTGATGTGCTAGTGATGTCAATTTTAAACGAGTGTCCCAAATGGATTATGTCTATTTATCTCGTCAAATAAAATTATATTAAATAATATAAAATATTATTTTATATTTTTGTATAATTTTTTCTTCCAATTAAATGACACCGTGTAATTGTTGGTTCGGGACACAAATGGGTAGCAGATCTTCCTTCATAGACACATTGTGATGGTATTATAGCTTTCTTGCAGCCACATCTTCAAGCCTAGTGGGCATAATAATTGATGACGTGGTGCAAGAAAATAACTTATTTCTTAGTAAGTTAATTTCTATGTAAGTTTCTCACTATGCTTTTTGTCACTCAGAATACTTCTAAAAATAAATCCTACCAAAAGTTTATTTTATTAGAAACTTACATAGAAAATAACTATACAAAAAGAAAAAATGTTTTAGTAAACTAAAAATTTTATTCATACAAATGTCCAATGATTGAACTAAACGAGGATTAACTGTTCCAATTTTCATGTCTCATTGTTTTCCAATCTAATTAAAAGTAACATCTACTTAAAATAAAAATATAAAATAACATTTTTATGTTAACTAAGAAACATGGAGGGGAAAGACATTCCAACATGAAAAAGCAACCACCATATTATCACTCAGAAAAGCACCCTTGTTGTTTGTAGTGCATTCACATCATACCACTACCTTATCACAACAACACCATCATCACATATACTTAACCTCTTGCCTCTAGTTTCATAATCTCATATCGGTAAGTCTTCACAACTCACTCTTTCATTTGACAAAAAAATTTCAATTTGGTTCACTTAAGGATCTGTTTGGTAGTTTGTTTTTTGAGTTGGTTTATAGTTGTTAATAGAGGAATAGAAAAGACTTGAGAGCCTTAAAATACTTTGAAACCCTCTCTCTTTTTCTAACCAAACTCGCAAAATGACTCAAGTGATTTTCAATGTTTTCTTTACTCAGATCTTCTTGGAATATAATTCCATAGTTATTATAGGTTTATGAATCTAGGCCTTAAAGTTTTGTGTTTTCTCCTCATTATGTTATTATTAGTCTCTTTTCCACATGATTTTGTCATTGGCATTGGAAATAGTTATTTGAGATATCATACTAGATAATTAAGGAAACCTATTAATCAACAATTGGGGAATAACCCAATTGGATTCATCAATAAAGTCAACAACATAAGTTATTAGAGAGTGATGCAGATTCTTTGGGATTCGTAAGGACTAAACCAAGGGTCCCCAATCTAATTATCCCTCCAAAAATTGGCGTCTTGGCCATTCCCAATCAAGCAAAAAGAATTCAAATTTTCTATTAACCAGTTGGATTTTATGTCAGGCAAAATTGATGACCTGAAGTATCTAATTGAGGGAGTAGCATTTTTACCAGATCTCTGAGTGTAGAAGATGGTCAGATATTCGATTGTAATAAAATAAAATGGGAAAAATAGGGTATGTTTGGTTTGCCCATTTCCTTTTTTTTTTTTTACTGAAAATAAGAAATAAAATTGAAAATGTGTAAGGTAATGTATTAATGAAAACATTTTCATGAAATAATTCTTAAAAGGAGTGAAAAATAAGAAATGTCCAAATGACAGTTTTATTGTTTGCACTCAAAATGTTGGAAACACGGTTTGTTCGCCAAAACTAGTATGTATATGTGAGTTTTTAGCGTATAGTCATGAACAAATAACTTGTAGTTGTGAGCTTGTAATTTGTACGGAAGTAGTAAAATTTTGTAGTTGTATAGATAACCTATTAAATTTGAATTTTTCAGGAAAACTAGCTTTGGAAATTGGAACTAACCAAAATTTGAAAAAATGAGTAAAAAGTTCATATAATAATAATTTAGTTATTTATTCATTACTAAATAATAATTGAATGGAGTAATTAAAGACATTGATAATTAAAAATCAAAATTTTCAACCATTTATTATATTGTTTTATTTATCTTATTTAATATATAATGTTTTATTTATAACTAATCTTACATTATGCAAAAATAATTAAAAATATATTTCTAGAAATGTAATAAAGTTATTTAAGTTTATAATATTCTTCTAATATACATTATTGAAAAAATATAAAATCAAATTATTATTTATTAGCTTGGGTAACTAACTTAATTTTTTAAAATTTTGATTGGTAGGATTGATTGATGAATTTAGGGGTGTTTGTGATCCATTTAGATTGTTTTTTAGGCAAAAAAAATCATTCGATCCAAATACATAATTAATATGCGGTCTGATTTGGTTTGTTTATATTAAGATGTTTGATCCAATCTCATCCAAATATTATATGCGGTTTCAGCTTAGCTTTGATCGTTTTTTCTTCTAAACATTAAGCATATATAAAACAACAACAAAACAAAATAATGTTCAACAACATCAAAGCCATATTAAAAAAGTCTCTAGCAATATTAAAAGTAAACAACGGTAAAAAAACAATAAACAACAAGACAACAATAGTAAAGTAAATTGCAACATCAGCAGTAAAGAAAACAGCAACAATAGTAGTAACAACTACAACAACAACAGTAACAAGACAACAATAACAATTTTGATTCGGTCTGGATCCAAAAGGTAAAATAGAAAACCAGATAAGGCCGATCGGTCTTTAAAAATAAATCAAATACAATCCAAACACATTCTATTTTGCAATTCCGATCAATTTTGGACCGGTTTTGTTTTATTTTTTGATCAGTCTGGATTCAAACACCCCTAGATAAATTATTCAAAGCACCTTTATAATAAGCAATCATTAATAATCTAAATAATAAAAACAAAATCTTGATATTAATTAATAGTAAACCGTAATCAAATTAATATATATTTTTTTTAATAATGACTATCTAAATAAATATAAAACTTTTTTAAAATTAATTTAAAACATGAATATCTTTTAAGGAATTAACTTAAGGATTAAAGAATATTAGTTAAGATTGACCAACCAAGGTCGGAAACCACAAATCTGACTGAGACATAAAGCCTGCCTGACTCGATCAGAAATACTCATGGCATAGTCACGCCTCAATGCCAGACTCGGACAAGCTAAAGTCAGTATCGGTCACGCCTCACATCAGACTCGGTCATAAGCCAAAGTAAGCCTCGGTCATGGCTTACGCAGGACACGGTCACGAACCAAAGTCAGGTTCGGTCATGCCACACAAAAGTCATGCTCACGACGAAAAGCCAGACTCGGTCACGAGCCAAGCCTAACGCACCACGACCCAAGAATCTCGGTCAGCTAGATGCAGCCCCGCAGATTCAGACCCACGCATCACTGCTCAGTCCCCTCATCAGAAAGTCTAGTCAGGTGCAACAAGGAATGGGCATGAGCTTTCTTGGCATAAAAGCAACCAATATTATCTTCATTTATAACATTTATCATTAAGATATTTTAGGCTTATCATTAGGAATTAGATTAGATTATATTTTGTGTATAAATATCGTCATTCATCCATGTAATTAATCAATTAAGGATCATAATAAGAATTGATTTCCTTTTTACCATGTCTCATATTTAAAGCTTCATCAAGTCTTTTATTATTTAATATGGTATCAGTGCTATATATAAATAGATCTGCCATATTCAATAAAAATCACACTCATACTCCTTCCTTCTTCACAAAAACAACTAACCACCTTCATAGATCAAGATTCTCCAATGGAACCATCACAAGATCAAACCTCTCCTTTCTTTGTTCATCCTTCAGAAAATTCATCCATTGCTCTAGTATCTCCTCTCCTCAATGGGGAGAACTACCATCAATGGGAAAGGTCTATGCGTATGTGTTTAATTAGGAAACATAAACTAAGCTTTGTAGATGGAAGCGTCAAGATGCCACTAAAAACAGATCCCTTGTATCAAGCATGGGAAAGGGCCAACAACATAGTTATCTCATAGATTTCAAGGTCAGTTTTCCCCTCATTAGCACAAAGCATATTATGGATAGATAAAGCATATGAAGTGTGGCCTGAATTGAGGGAAAGATTCTCCCAGGGCAACCTGTAAAGACCCGATTTTATAGCCCAAAAAAAATTAAAACTTTATTCATGACAGTGAAGTGATTTCTTATTGAAAGATATTATTTAATCGATAGGAAAATCTTAGTGAATTCAATCATTAGTTAAGTTTCCTAATTCAAAATGCGGAAATAGTCAATAATATCACTCCATCAAAATATATGTTATTACATTTCATCTTAAATTCATACTTTATACAATTATCCTTTCCCAAATAATACTCTTAGTAAAATCATTATACCGTTCTCGTTACACATTTAGGAGAGGTTCAATTACACAAGAGTTGACTCAACCTAGTTCTCATATTACATACATTAACCAAATATCATTTCGAATACATAAAGTAACTACTATAATTTGTACTCTTCTCAGCAAGCATCCAATACACTACAGCCTCAACCTGAACTCCAATACATAACACATACATAGAAGAGACAAAAGGGAGTAATAAACAACTATGGTGACCGCGACGTGGAGTTACATGGAGCAATAACGTTAAAGTATTACAACCGATACAACATCTAAAATCAATCATAGTAAACATATACCAATTATACACCAGTCAATACCTTAAACCACATAATGTTTACATATTCAATCGATATAATTATCATATTTCACATAGACAATTCAACCAAGCAGTACAACATATTATAGGATAGTTACTTCTTCAATTAACATCCTTTACAATTTACTTACACGATTTATCCAATTCCATCTTCATCAAGATTCTTATTATCATAGTTACCCGCAAATACACAACAACAATCCCATACCCAAAGGCGGTACACAAATTTTCAAAGCAATACAATACTTGTACAACAATCCAATACCACATAGGGCAAGTCAGTCATTGCTACGAATAGCCAATACCACGAAGGGAAAGTCAGTCATTACTCAAAGAGCTAATACCACGAAGGGCAAGTCAGTCATTGCTACGAATAGCCAATACCACGAAGGGCAAGTCATTCATTGCTCAAAGAGCCAATACCACGGAGGGCAAATCAGTCATTACTATGAATAGTCATTATCACGAATGGCAAGTCAGTCATTGCTACGAATAGCCAATATCACGAAGGGCAAGTCAATCATTGCTACGAATAGCCAATACCACAAAGGGCAAGTCAGTCATTGCTGAAAGAGCCAATACCACGTACAATTTATACATTCCTCATCTCACTCACACAAACCACTTAGATCATGCTCATACCAACACAACCACACAACAATATAACAATACTACGTTACCACAACCCACAAAATATCCTTCTTTCCAATATTTTATCCTCATATCACAACTTCATCATAACACAAATACCACATCAAATTCATAATCACTAATTCACCATAATAGCCACAACGACAACCATGTCCTAATAATCATATCTATCTCATCTCTTACCACAAATAAACAGCTCACAATTCAATCATTGTTATATAACATAATCATGTCATTCTACCACAAATAAACCACTCACAATATAATCATTATCATAAACATACTCATGTCATTTCATCACAAATAAACAACTCACAACATATTCATCATCATATAACATAATTACGATAGAACCATCTTCCATGACGGTGTATTACCATAAGTGAGCATATTGCATTTCATCTAATAAAACGGTTTTCCTACACATATATCTCTACATTTATGGCTAATACCTCTTCATGGAAAATAAAGACTCTCACATGGACCATAAACTTCAAAGAGAGTTTCTATCCGTTACTATTCTTTGATTCTTGAGGGAAATCGGAGAAGATGACTCTAATGAAATACTCTAAGACCACAATGGTCTTCTCCTTCACCTTAGTTTGCGTAAGCTCCGTTGTTCCGCAAAAGAGAAATATCTCCATTCATCTCCTTCAACCTCCAATGTTCCTTTTTCATCTCCAAAGCCCTCCAATGTGCCACTAAGAAGCAAGAGGAAGAGGTTTTGATGAGTTTTTGAGTTTTAGTGGAGGGGAGAATGGTGCATTTGGGTGGAGTCGCCGTTGGGAGAGAAAAATGAAGATTAGGGTTTCTGAAACCCTTTTTTCACTTTTATAACTGTGCAACCTCGCCCGGGCGAGAATGGCTCGCTTGGGCGAGAATTTCTCAGCTTTTCAACTTTTCAACTCTGACGCTCTCGCCCGGGCGAGGATTCTCTCGCTTGGGCGAGAATCAGGCAGTCTGCTAAGGCTCCTCTCTAGCCTGGGCGAGAATTCTAACTCAAGCTAGAATTTCGCATCTTGTCCAGATTTCTTTCTCATTAAAGCGACCACTTCCTTGCTTAAGCGAGGTTCCTAGAAAACTCATACTAGACCTTGCCTCTCACTTGGGCGAGGTCCTCTCGCTTAAACGACAATTGTCCAATATACACTCCAACACTCCAAGTTTTCTAATCATTCTGAAAACAAAAATTGAGGTGTTATAATCCTTCCCCCTAAAAGAAATTTCGTCCCCGAAATTTTGTTAGGTTACTCTCACGAAAACAATCTCATCGCTTAGACATTAGGCATAGGATATATGCGACCAAACCTAGATCTGACCATCTAAACAATTAAGATCGCTTAGACGACAAACAAGGACACATACAATGTAATAGTGATACCATATAGTCAATTCATGGACTAACCATTAAGAGTCCAAATGCCAAGGCCAAATATCAGGACAACTAGGACGACTAAGAGAAAATTATCATAGCCGGAATAAAGATTCTCGAGTATTCATCAAGAACAATAACACCTTCGAATTTGAAAGAAAGTGGGACTCGATATCCATCATTTATCAAGATGTACTAGTTCGCATCCAAAATACAATAGTTGGATCGACATCCATTCGATGGAAACAACGTCATTTCATTTTACACATGGGCGAGATCCTCTCGCTTAAACGAGAATTGTCCAATATACACTCCAACACTCCAAATTTTCTAATCATTCCAAAAATGAAAATTGAGGTGTTACACAACCTATTTATAATTGCAAAACTACAAGAATCTATTGCTAACATCAAGCAAGGAAGCCAAACTGTGATAGATTATTTCACTGAGTTAAAGATCATGTGGTACGAATTGGATAACTCCAGGCCACTCCCTAAGTGTTCTTGTGAGGTTTCATGCTCTTGTGATGTACTAATAAAGGTCAACAACAATATAACAAAAGATAGAGTCATTAGGTTCTTAAGAGGATTGAATGAGACTTATGCTAGTGTGACATCTCAAATCATGTTGATTGAACCATTGCCCAATATGAGTAGAGTCTTCTCACTTGTGGTTCAACAAGAAAGACATTTAAATATTGAGCCTGAAAGAAAAGCTTTGTCAACTGGAACAAATTGGAGAAGAGAAGAAATCTTGGACAGAAACTCAAATGATAAAAGAAGAGCTTATGCTAGAGGATCCAATTTCAAAATTATGGCATCTTAGATTAGCTCATGCATCTAGATCTTGTATGGATATTATTAGAACTAAATTTCCTTCCATATCTTACAATAAGGATACCATGTGTGATACTTGTCAATTAGCAAAGCAAAGAAAGCTAAGTTTTCCTTTAAGCCAAACACATTCTCTAAAACCTTTTGACATGATACATGTTAACATTTGGGGTCCAATTTTTTGTTATTTCCATACATGATTATAGATATTTTTTAACAATCATTGATGATTGTTCTAGATTTACATGGGTTTATCTTCTTAAGGCAAAGACCGAAGCATCACATATGCTTCAACATTTCATTGCATTAATGTAACGACCCGATTTTCTACCCTTGAAAATTTTTCGTTTATTTTAATCATTTCTTACATACAGTCGTCACCTTCATTGAAAACTCTCAAGTATCATTTTCGAAAATACTCTTTACCCTATTTTCTTATCATACAAATTTATGTTGCGGAAAAACATAATTCATTCAAATAGCATTTACCACATACAACCAGTTATGGGTCTCTCAAGGTTATAAAGCCCATAACTACACATATCCGTATTGATCTAAACGGATTTACAGTCATCCCATAATACTAATAAATCAACTACAACGTCACTTAGCAATACAGACAAGCGAGTAATTAAACACAAAAGCTTCCTAATTGAGCTTCATCCTCAAAATCCTTCATTTACCTACAATGGGATTATCATAAACAACACACAAAACAAAAGGGAGTAAGTCATTAGTTTAAAAACTAATATCACATGATAATCCACATTTCAAATACGATTAAACTTTAATATAGATTATAAACGCAATTACGTAAATGCAAACATTCATCTCTTCTTTCGTTCATTTCTACGTTATCCATATTCATCCTATAGAATACATATCCCATAATATATATTCTATAGCATGCATATTATGCTCATTCGAAGCATCGTTCTTCTCATTATTCATATCCACACTATAGTATATATATATATCCCATACTATATATCTTATAGCATGTATATTACTTTTATCCTTAACGTCTTCATTTCCAACATTCATATTCACCCTATAGTATATATATCCCATAATATATATCCTATAACATGCATATGACTTTCGCTCTTAACGTCCTCGTTTCTCATATGTCGTATTCATCCTTAATCGTATTCACCGAGTTCTTTCACAACTATAATCTCCTACCACCTCGGGTAGATCCAATTACATCTCCATACCACATCGGGTAGGTCTAGTTCACCATCCATACCACATCGGGCAGGTCTAGTTCATCATCCATACCACATCGGGCAGGTCTAGTTCATCATCCATACCACATCGGGCAGGTCTAGTTCATCATCCATACCACATCGGGCAGGTCTAGTTCATCATCCATACCACATCGGGCAGGTCTAGTTCATCATCCATACCACATCGGGCAGGTCTACTGTTATATTCCATACCACATCGGGTAGGTCTAGTTATACTCCATACCACATCGGACAGGTCTAGTTATACTCCATACCACATCGGGCAGGTCTAGTTATACTCCATACCACATCGGGCAGGTCTAGTTATACTCCATACCACATCGGGCAGGTCTAGTTATACTCCATACCACATCGGGCAGGTCTAGTTATACTCCATACCACATCGGGCAGGTCTAGTTATACTCCATACCACATCGGGCAGGTCTAGTTATACTCCATACCACATCGGGTAGGTCTAGTATTATATTCCATACCACATCGGGTAGGTCTAGTATTATATTCCATACCACATCGGGTAGGTCTAGTGTTATACTCCATACCACATCGGGTAGGTCTAGTTATACTCCATACCACATCGGGTAGGTCTAGTATTATATTCCATACCACATCGGGTAGGTCTAGTGTTATGCTCCATAGCACATCGGGTAGGTCTAGTTATAAACCATACCACATCGGGTAGGTCTAGTTCACAATTCTTCACTACCATTCCCGGTAGGATAACAATAACAGTCCACTACCACTCCAGGTAGGACACAACAACAGTCCGCTACCACTCCGGGTAGGACACGATAACAGTCCGCTACCATTTAAGGTAGGACACAATAACAGTCTACTACCACTCCGGGTAGGATACAACAAACAGTTCACCACCACTCCGGGTAGGACACAATAACAGTCAACCACTACCTCTTCGAGTAGGGTAACCACAATAAACCACTACCTATTCGGGTAGGGTAACAACAATCAAACTTACAACACATTACCTCTTTCACATACCTCATTCACATCAGTGAGTATGAATTAGAGCCACTTATCCCTTACCTCAGTGAGTTTTGGGAATCGGTTCCGAGTAACTTTAAAAGTCTCCTCCGCGATTTCCTCCAACCTTAGGATCTTTCCTCATTTCCACCAATAACAACAATGTTAGTCATTTATTCCAAATATCACATAAACAACTTATTTTGCATCATTTAATCATACAAAATATTCATCATCAATATTCAACCATCTAAAACATGCATAACATCTCATATTTCAATATTTCCAAAACTACTTCAATACAAGTTTCTAAATATCAAAGCATACATGTTCATCTCATATAACAACATTAAAGCACTACTCATTATCCACATCTAACATTTCATCTCTTTCTCTTTATACTCATATTCTCATTTTGGGGGTTTTTGGAGGTTTTTCATGAATAACCCATAAAACTTTCCATTCATCAAATACCAACTCTAAACCAAGAGTTTACAAGATAAAAACAACATAAAACGAACCATAACTCTAAAGAATGAGTTTCCATGGTTTCTCATGTTTTGAAAATAAATCCAACATACTCAAAACAAGTTAGAGAGGAAGAAGAAGAGTTAGTAACAAGAGGTTTACCTCTTCTCAAGCTCCAAGATGAGTCCTAAGGCTCCTTGCTCTTGAAAAGCTCTCCTTTCTCTCTTCTCTTCGAAGTTCTAACCCAAAAATGTGTTTTGGGTTTCTATTTTATAGACACTGCGATAAGTGTAATAGATTACAAGTATAGTGTAATCGATTACACTGTGTAAATTATAGAGGCATCGTCGCTATGTAATCGATTACCAACATGGTGTAATCGATTACATTGTGTCAGATGTACATATCTGATGCTTTTAATCATCATGTAATCGATTACCAGGAGTGTGTAATCGATTACACTGTGTCAGATGCACAGGTCTGATTAGTTTATCAGTGTGTAATCGATTACCAGCAGTGTGTAATCGATTACCAGCAGTGTGTAATCGATTACTAGCAGTGTGTAGTCGATTACCAGCAGTGTGTAATCGATTACCAGCAGTGTGTAATCGATTACCAGCAGTGTGTAATCGATTACATTGTGTCAGATGCACGGGTTTGATTAGTTTATCAGCATGTAATCGATTCCCAGAAGTGTGTAATCGATTACACTGTGTCAACAGCCCAAAATTGCCATTTCTCGCCCAGGCGAGAATCCTCCAGTATAGTCCAGGATTTCACCCTCCCAGGTGATCCTTTTTCGCTCAGGCGAGAATCTCTCGATCAAGCGAGGCTTCCAGGACTGATACTATATTTTTAAAGATTAAAATTTGGGGTGTTACAATTAACACATACTCAATTCTCTATTGGAGTCAAAATAGTTAGAAGTGACAATGGTATGGAGTTTTCCATGGTGCAATTCTATTCACAAAAAGGCCTCCAACACCAAACATCTTGTAGATACACACCAGAACAAAATGATGTGGTTGAAAGGAAACACCAATACCTACTCAATGTGATGAGTGCTTTGCTTATCCAAAGTCAAATCCCTCGAATATATTGGTGTTATGCTTTAAAACACTCTGCCTACATCATTAACCTACTTCCCACACATGTTTTGTATAAGCAGTCACCTTATGAGAGACTATATGGATCCACACCAGACTTAGCAGCACTAAAAGACTTTGGTTGTCTCTGCTATACAAGTTCACTACCACATGAGAGAACCAAACTTGATCCTAGAGCCCATATGTATGTTTTTCTAGGATACAAGACTAGAACAAAAGGATTTATAGCACTAAACCTCAAAATCAGATCATTAGAAGTAAGTAGGAATGTGGTCTTTAATGGGTTGATTTTTCCATACCACACTCATGCCTCGCAACCAATCCATGAATTTATACCAATCTTCTCTACCATCAACCATGGCATATTCTACAGTTACCCCATTCCTACTCAAACTGAGCCTACCATTCCATCACCCCTTAGACACAATCCTGCTCCACCACTCACTCATCAGTCTTCTATCAGAAGAAGCAACAGAATAAGCAGACTTCCTTCTTATCTACATGACTATCACTGCACACTCCAAAACAACATACATCAACAACAATCACAACCTTATCCTTTATGCAACTATCTTTGCTATGACCAACTCTCAAAAAAACACAAGTCCACCTTGCTTTCCATTTCCACTCATAAAGAACCCAACACATACTCTCAAGCTATTACTGACCTACATTAGCAAGAAGCCATTCATAAAGAACTCACAACAAGGAATGTGCATGGGCTTTCTTGGCATACAAGCAACCAACATTATCTTCATTTATAACATTTATCATTAAGATATTTTAGGCTTATCATTAGGGATTAGATTAGATTATATTTTGTGTATAAATATCATCATTCATCCATGCAATTAGTCAATTAAGGATCATAATACGAATTGACTTCCTTTTTACCCTGCCTCATATTCAAAGCTTCATCAAGTCTCTTATTATTTAATAAAGAAGGATCACAACTCATATAGTATATTGACTATATTCTTTTTATTTTGAATTCAAAAGTGATCACCATCATTGTCTCTTTCCATTTACCTTTCTTCTCATATTATAAGCAACCATTAATAATAATAAAAACTAATAACTCATCGACAATAAATAAAAACAATCTTTATAATAACCAACTATTAAAAACAATCTTTATAATAAGCAACCATCAATAATAACCAATCTTTCCATTTACCTTTAAAATTGGAATTGATGAATAGTCAATAGTAATCAAATTAAGATTTTGAATAATGATTATCTAAATCAATAAAAAAAAACTTGCTGATGATTAATAAGCAACCATTAATAATAAAAAACTAATATATCATCAACAATAAATAAAAAAAACTTTATAATAAGCAACCATTAATAATCAAAATAATAAATTAAAAATGTTGGTATTAATGAATAGTCAATAGTAATTAAGTTAATTAATATATAAAAATGTTTCGAATTAGGAATATTTTAAATCAATAACAAAGCTTTTCAATGATTAGTTTCAAACATGAATATTTTTAAAGGACTTACCTTAAGGATTAAAGGAAGATCACAACTAATGTAGTATATTATTTTCCTCTTTTAAGTTAAAAAACGATGAGTATCATTAGTGTTGCAACTTTTAATAATGAAAAACTAATAAATCATCAACAATAAATAGAAAAATCTTTAAATTTATCAGCTGTTTATAATTGAAATAATAAATAGTAATCAAATTAATATATATAAAATATTTTGAATAATGACTATCTCAATTAATAAAAAAAACTTTTTAATGATTAATTTCAAACATGATTTTTTTAAGGAATTAACGGATTAAAGAAGGATTGTTACTCATATGGTGTATTCTTTTCTTCTTTGAGTAAAAAGTGATTGCTATCATTAATATTGCATTTTTATCTCTCAATGTGAGCAAGACCATGAGTGACAAATGAATGGATTTATGTTGGATCTTAATGAATGAATGAATTCATCTATATCGGATTTTCAATCCCTCCATGATTCATTTAATGGATTTATATGAATGGATATCCAATCCATTTGATTTTTTATTAGAACTAAAAAAAATTTTAAAAAGTCAAAAACCACTATTTCAATCAAATATTTTTTAAAACCACCTTTTTGAAAAATTACTTATAAAACACTTTCAAAAATCATTTTTTAAAAGTGATTTTAATTGTTTTTAATTACTTTTTTAACTTTTAAATTTTTTAATTATTTTGAAATATTCTGCAAGCGATATTTAAGGTTCTTTGTATAATACTTTTAAGAGATATTTAATATGTTATGTAGTGGAGAACAAATTTTTATTTCTAAATACATTCACATGTTCTATAATTTATCTCAAATTCTCAATTTAATAAAAACAAAGTGAGAGTCAAACACTATAAGAAAGTGAAAGTTGAGCTAGTAATTGAAACTAAAAAGCAAAATACATTATTTTTTTAATAGATCTAATATACATCTAAATAGAGATATTCATGGATGTCTATTGAATTTAATAGATAGTTTCAAATTCATTCATTACTAAAGTTATCAATTGAATTATATTCATTTAAATTCATTAGTTCTAATGCATGAATTTAATTTTCTTATATGTTGATGGAATGTGGATTGTGTATAATTTTATCACCTCTAAGAAAAATTTGGGAGGAGAATATTAACTCTTTTCCGTTACCTTTACTTCTGATATCTCTAAGCAACCATTAATAATAAAAAACTAATAAATTATAAACAATAAATAGAAAAAATATTTATAATAAGCAACCTTTAATAGTGCAAATGATTAAATAAAAATCTTGGTATTAATGAATAGTCAATAGTAATCAAATTAATATAAAATAATTCTTTTGAATAATAATATCTAAATCAGTAAAAAAAAACTTTTTAATGATTAATTTCGAATATGGATATTTTTAAGGAATTACCTTAAGGATCATAGCTTATATGGTATATTCTTTTCCTCTTAGTGTTAAAAACCAATCATGCATTTTTTATCTCTGGACGTGAGGAAGACATTATGGAAAATATCGCCTCTTTCCCATTACCTTTTCTTCTCATATCCTTATAATAAGCAACAATTAATAATGAAAAACTAATGAATCATTTACGATGAATAGAAAAAATCATTATAATAACAGCAACTGTTAATAATCAAAATAGTAAATTAAAAATCATGGTAGTAACGAATATTCAATAGTAATCAAATTAATAATTAAAGAATCTTTTGAATAATGAATATCTAAATCAGTAATCAAATTAGTAATCTTAAATTACCTTTAAGAATAAAGAAGGATCACAACTAATATGGTATATTCTTATCCTCTTTGACTTAAAAAGCAATCACTATTATTAAATATTGCATTTGTGTTTCTCAATGAAGACAGTACTTACAATATAGTTATCAAAACAGGTTTGTCTCGGCCCGTTCAACTGATTGATGAATTTATTTTAATTTTGGTACGATACAACAATTATATCAGTCATGCAATTATAGTGGTCAAAATCGGTTATACCGGCCGATTTTCAATTGAATCGTACGTACCTGTCAATTTTTATTTAAAATTAATTTTTTAATATAAATAAAAATAATTATTGTTTTTTATTGATTTTTCAACTAAATTCATCAGTATACGGTTTAATTAGTGAATCATCGGTTAAACCATTATACCAGTACCCCTACTGGTTTGATGACCGATACAGTATTAATAACATAGTCTAATATAATCTTTCTGGTTCCATTTTCTTCTCACCTCTATATAATAAGCAACCATTAATAATATAAAACTAATAAATCATCAACAGAAAAATAATAACAAATTTATAATAAGCAACAATTAATAATCGGAATAATAAATTAAAAATCTTGATATTAAATGAATAGTCAACAGTAATTGAAATAATATATATGAAATAATGTTTTGAATAATGAATATCTAAACAAATAAAAAAAAAATATTGATTAATTTGAAACATGAATATTTTTTAAGGAATTACTTAGGTTTAAAGAAGGAATGCAACTCATATGGTGTATTCTATTCATCTTTGATTTAAAAAGCGACCACTATCATTAATATTTCATTTTTATCTCTCCATTTCACGAAGACGATGCAAGCTAATATTGCTTCTTTCCCATCACATTTTCTTTTCATATCTTTATAATAGACAACCATTAATAAAAAACTAATAAATAGAAAAAATATTTATAATAAGAAACCGTTAATAACCTAAATAATAAATTACAAATATATGTACTAATAAATAGTCAATAGTAATCATGTTGTATCTTTCTCTCCTTTTCATATTGAGAAGCAATTTTAATCATTTATATTGTCTTTTCAGTCTCTAGAGGGAGTCCAATTCAAGGCGAATTATTAACCTTTATTATTAATAAAATGAAATTCTTTTTAATATCAAATTATAGTTAGGCTCAATGTTGTGAAACCCGAGCCGGACGTCAAACCGGAGGAGGTCTTGTATAGGTTCTAACCGGTTTAACCGGTTAAGTCGTCCGGTCCGACCAGACGACAATAAGTCGTCCGGTCCGACCAGACGACAATATAATATCATATATAATTATATATATATACATACATATATTATATAATTAATTAAAATAAGTAAATAATTTTGCGCAAAGCTTACACATTAATCAAAATAAAAGTGCATCAAAGTTTAAGTCTTACATAATTAGAGCAATAAATCAAAACACATCTCATTTAGAGAGTAAACATTCTAATTCATCCATGTATCATTGTCTTGGTTAGATCCTAAGTTTACATTGTTGGTTAAAGATGTACTTTGAGTGTAACTATCTACATCTTCTTGAGGAAAAGAGTCTAAATTAAGCCCCCCATCAATAGTAATATTTTGTCCTTCAACCATACCTACAAATTAGAATATACGTTAGATTAATATGTATAATAATTAGAAAATATGTATAATACTGATCTTTGAAAAACTCATGCATGAAACTAATATCATTTGCATTTTTAAACAGTCTAATCGATTACACAATCCTGGTAATCGATTACATGCTGATAAACTAATCAGACATGTGCATTTTACAAGATGTAATCGATTATAATATACTCGTAATCAATTACAGCATATTAAAAGCATCAGATATGTGCATTTTTTACATTTTCTTTTGTTTTTTTTTTTTAATTTTACCAACCCGGCCGGTTTAACCAACCGGGTTATTCCGGTTTTACCCGGTCTAACCCGGTTGGACCGGATTTTCCACGGCCCAAAACGGCTCGAAACCAATTCCGGTTTTCTACATGTACAGGACCGTTTACTCAAGCGGGTGACGGTTGGACCGGCCGGTCCGGTCCGGTCACAACAACATTGGTTAGGCTAAAGGAAAGTAGTTACTTTTTTACAAACCATTTTTTGAATGATGATCATATGTCATTTTTTTTAATTAAACTAATTAGAGGTAACCTAATTACACAAATTTTTCTTTACATAATCTTGATTTTTCTACTATAATTAAAGACACAAAAACATTTTTTTGTGTTTTTGTAATTAATGAAAGTATGGTCCGTATGGCCATTTGTATTACTAATATATTCCTCAAAACATAATCGACTGATCAATTTTAAAAACGTATTTATAGGTAAAGAAATCTTCGAAGTGTCCATATCATTGGTATGTTTCCTTCAAAATAAACCGAAATATGTTCATATCCACTAAAAATAAAAAATATCTTATTTTTCTCTTATATTTTTTCAGAAATATAAGAGAAATTGAAGATGAGTTGACCTAAAAGATGGAATCCAATGAATCTTGAAAGTAATTCATTTCATGACTAGGATTATCAACCGTTTATTATATGATTCATGTATTCTTGTTCCTATATATATTAACTTCTCTCATTAAACTTGCAAAAAGTCTCTCCCTCTTTATATATCTTTTGGGGAACTTGGTGGTGCTTAAAGCCATGGCTTCGTCTTTAAACCAAGGCATGCTATGCCATGTTATCTTCATAGCTAGTTTATTATGCATATTGGTAACTCCTTCCATGGCTAAGCTTCATAGGTTCAAATACGATGTAAAAGAAAATCGACCTCTTAACTTTTTGGTCATCGGAGATTGGGGAAGAAAAGGAACCTATAATCAATCTTTGGTCGCCAAACAGGTAAGACTCAACTCCCTCTCTTTTTTTTAATACAAAAGATATCAATAATTTATATATAATTAAAAGGCATAATTTTATAGGTGTATTATATTGTTCTAAAAAGCCACATATAGAAGTATAGAACATGCACGTAACATAATTACCATGTGATTATATCAAATTAAAAACTCATAATTACCATTTATTAGGTCCTCTGTGAATTTTACTGATGAGTCTAAAGTTATTAAGTAGCAAAATATTATTCGATAAATTAAAAGTGTAAAAGAAAATAGCTACATTCACTCATCAAACCATTATTATGAGTGTAAAATAAAACATTTTCATGTGGGTAAAGTTCATTGTATTAACTATTTATAATGTGTCTAAAGTTTTTAACCAGCAAAATATTATTAAAATCCCAGAAAAAGTATTCTTTATACATTAAAATGGAGCCACACACCAAGCTTAGAAAAACCATTTTTATTTTCCAATTTTTTTAAACAGATACCACTTTCATATCTATATATCTATATAAAATCCAACAAACCCAAAAAATTATAACTACTATTGTTAAAAACTACGGAGTTTCTTAAGACGCGTAAGGACCAAACCGGAATATGCAAATCATAATTCCCAAACGCCTCTAATCAATTTTCAGCCTTACAAAATAACTTATGATGTACAAAATGATCCACCTTGGATATTCTATTTATTGGAGTACAAAATACCCATGGATAAATTCTTCTCCAAATACTAGTAACAACATCACAAAGAACAAACAAACAAATGGCAAACTAATCTATATAAGAACAAAAGGCACAATTATTATCAACAATGACATCCTTCCTAATTAATTTATCATTTGAAGCAAAGCTAGATAGTTTTAGTATAAGTATTATAGTCATGTAATTATATTTATATAATATTTTTTACCCTATACGTTCTCGAAAGCTATAAACAGGGTTAACTCTATTTAATAATAGGTATTTCACCACAAAATTTAACCATATAGTAACAATATTTAAGTATGAAGATTAGCAGGGTAGCTCACCTTCTTAGTATCTACTTGAAAAAAGCATAATCTTTCCTTTTTTAATTATCAATTGTAAAAGCATTTTCGGTTTTACTATCATAGCAATGAGTAATCGAACATTGGCTTGAGTCATTTTTTCTAGCCTTTTTTAGCCTGAAAAATTAGAGACACTTTGCATCTTGGAACCAATAACCATATTTTGAATAACCTAGCCTCCTTTTGGACCAAACAATTCTTATATTTGGATACATACTTCAAAAATTGCTTGTAGGTCTATCACACAATTCTTATATTTGAATAACCCTAAGAAGGCTTGATCTTATGCAAATACTTGATACTTGACATGCCCCCTCTTCTAGGTCCATCACACAGATAAAGAAGACCAAAATTCATTTGTCTAAAGACTACTATTGGAAACCTATATTTTTTTTCTTTTTTTTGGACAAAAATCGATAGAATTTTATTACATATTATAAAAATTAAACGAGGAATAAATAGAATTTTGTACCCACAAAAAACAAATTCTATTTATTCCATTTTTATGATATTAAACATTCTAGTTCCTAAAATACCCCATGCTACCATGTTGTTAGGACCTCATATAAACTTTTAATACCAAGTAAAGGACGAATTTGCAGAGAATGATTTGGATTTCTTGCTTTATAATATAATTTGTCAAGTAAACACAAGAATCTTGGAGAGTTAACACTTTCTAAAACAATTTATATTAACATTATTACCAACAATGAGATATAGGAAGGGATAAAGAATATTAGATGCAGCCATGAAAATAATCCTCACTCTCTTCACATCTCCTCAACCTACACAAAAACCCTCCATTACACTGATCGCCTACAACCTATTATAGCAACACCAAAGTTCTCATTCACTCTCCACCTTCATTTTGGTAATATTTAAACGATTCCCGAAACAATGACGTAGACAATGTAAGAATTACTTCCCAATACAAACATATCTCACACTATAATTGTTTTCCAACAATAAACTTTTCATCAACGGGGTAATCTCTAATAAATAAAACAAAACTCCCACACTGATTAAACACATTTATTCCGGACAAACTACTTTTTCTGAGATCCACCAAAACTATAAACATCTCAAAATAGCTTTCATTGTCTAGAGATTATTATAGGATGTCTCACCTATAATTGAAGTATCATCAATCTGTTGTTACAAAGCAATATTATAATATGATACACCACCAAGTGAGGAAGGCTTAAAGAAGGCAAGCACAACAATATTCTCTAACAAACATTCAAACCTTTTGTTACTAACAAAAACATAAATGAAGCTAATGGATGGCCTTCTTACAATCCTTTGTGAATATGTATCTCTTCAACTGGACTTCCATTTATGGGTCCATTTTTAGGTTGAATTTTAAAGGAAAATGAAAGGTTTTAGAATTATCACACAAGTGTTTTATGTCTCTCAAATCTTTCTCTTCCCATCATTATACTCCAAAAACTAACTAGCAACAAGCATTAGTCATAAAACGACTTCCTACTTTGAGTAGAAATGAAGAGAGGAAAAGAGTCCTAATCAGACTATTTAAATGATAAAAATATTTTGAAATAATTATTTCAAATAAATCGGATCGATATCAAAGAAAAATATAGATCATAGATTGGCTACTTTGAGCATAAATGAATAGACAATAAAAATGGGATAATTAAAAGTTTTATATTTATCGATCAAAAAGTTAAAGGGGATAAATTTGGTTCCAAGACATACAAATATTTTTACAAAGTTGTAA
Source organism: Lupinus albus (assembly GCA_009771035.1). Taxonomy (NCBI): domain Eukaryota; kingdom Viridiplantae; phylum Streptophyta; class Magnoliopsida; order Fabales; family Fabaceae; genus Lupinus; species Lupinus albus. The sequence continues at coordinate 8,411,896 of CM020011.1, forward strand.
ATAGTATTTTCTGTTATGGAAAGAATATTTCAAAAAATTACGAGGATGCCTTTCAACTTTTTTTGTTTTGAAATTTTCTGTATTTTCTTATTTTTTGCAAATATATGTTTAACAAAATTAATTGTTCCTCAAATATCCACTACCCTATGAGTAGAAGACTTGTTCTATACCAAATTATCTATATATCCCTATAACCAAATACTATAGATGTGTTTGCTACTGAATGCAAAGTGATTAAAAGGAACAATTGCTTGACAATGAAATAATCACTCAAATAAAGATAAGAATTATTTTCTATAACAATTTAGATTTGTTCATGACTAGATTATATTTTTGAAGCTTATATTATTTTTCTTCCTTGTAACATTTGATTTGTAACTCCACCTTCATTTCTTTTTTCTTAGATGGGAATTGTGGGGAATAAACTAGATTTAGATTTTGTAATCAGCACCGGTGACAATTTTTATGACAATGGTCTCACAAGTGTTGATGATCCAGCATTCTATGACTCATTTGTTAATATCTACACTGCCCCTAGCTTACAAAAGAAATGGTACACCGGTGAGATACTAAAGCTTCAGTATCATTTGAAAAAGATTAATAAACTCTACAAATAATGTGCCAATTTTATAAATTTATTTGTTAATTTAAAAAATTGATTATCCTTTTTATTGTTACAGTTTTAGGTAACCATGACTACAGAGGTGTAGTTGAAGCACAATTGAGTCATTTGCAAAGAAAGAAAGATAAAAGATGGGTTTGTTTGAGATCTTTTATTCTTGATGCAGGTATAAAGTCTTATACACCCTTTTAAATTAATAAATTTTAATGCGCAGAGAATTAATATAATAACTATTTACTTGTAACAATCTTTACAAATAAACTATATTTATCTTTGACTTACTTCTAATCTCCTATAAATGTGTATTAGATGAATATCAAAATGTTTTAATAGAAACCAAAGTGATAACTTTTTTTGTCCAAATTTGGTCCTACGTGTAATATTATTCTTAATGCAAATGAATTAAACCAGATATTTATGAAATTAGGATCCTCTCCATTAATAGAGAGACAAATACATTTTTTCATTTGTTTTTTAATGACAAAATTGTAATATTATTGTAATCAAAAAAATGCATGTGTCATTAAACATTGCATTTTCCCTTGATTTTTTATACACTTGCTCTATTAATGGAGAGGATCCTAACTCATATTTATATTTATGTCTTTATTTTTTTTTTCTTTCACCAGAAATTGTGGAATTTTTCTTTGTGGACACAACTCCATTTGTAAATCGCTACTTCGAGGATCCAGGAGATGATAAGTATGATTGGAAGGGTGTGCTTCCAAGAAAAGCTTACCTTTCAACACTCTTAAAGGTTGGTTTTAAACTCAAAATTATTTCTCTGAGGTCAAAGAAGAAATAATTATGTATACAAATTTTAAGAGAATTATTCAAAATCAAATATGATATTACAGTAAATACTCGGAATATAATTATGTATACAAATTTTAGAAATAATTATGTATATGTCAACATACCTCAAGCTAAACGAACCTCTCACCTCAGCGAAAGGCTAACATTCAAATGAGAAACCCAAGGTCAAAGACCAAACTTTATGTGGGTTTCTCGCATGAGCAAGAGCCTTTCTCGCATGAGCGCTAGCCTCTCGCTCAGCTGAGCGAGATGCTGGTCTAGCTTGGGAGCAAGAGGTTCGTCTAAGTTGGGGTATGTTGACAATATACAAATTTTAAAAAATGAATTCCTCCGTTTACATTTTCTCATTTTGAGATTGTTTTAAACAAATACAGAACTTCTTGGGTTCTATAGTCTTCTAGATATTAAAGGCACCAAGTTTGCATTAACGCATCTTTCATTTCATGATATATATAAGCACATGGAGGAGGTTAAAACTTGACTATGTTTTTGGGATTTTTGTGTAGAAAGTTGATTCAGCTTTGGAAAAATCTGAGGCAAAATGGAAGATAGTAGTTGGTCATCATACTATTAAAACTAGAGGGCATCATGGTAGTACTGTAGAACTTGAGGAAAAACTTGTTCCCATCCTAAAGGTAGATGAATCACACTTCTACTATAAGAGCTTTTGGTCCACTTCCTTTCTCATGATCATGTTAGATATACCGTGTACATTGAAAGTTGTATTTCCCTTTGCTTTTTGAAATATTTGTCTCTCCATTAACGGAGAGGATCCTAGATAAAAATGTAATTATCAAAACCATGCATATAGTGAGATAATTATATATATATAGGGAGGGATCCACTTACTCTTATAAGAGATGATTGTTATATGACATTGGTAGTCAAAGATATACATGTAAGATATCTTATACTTATAAGAGATGATACACGGTATAATTAGACACCTCATATATTAAGTAAGAGTGCAATATCTATATATTCATATTATGAAAATTTATATATTATTCATATATAATCAATTATTTATTTATATTGCTTATAATTAAGAGAGTGAATAATGATTAAATATGAATGTTTCATGACACACTTGATAAGGTAAAACAAGCCTATACCGTAAATGCACAAATATATTTTCTCTTTAACTAATTAATTAACACAAACCACAATAAAACTCCAACTCCTTGCAAGGGTTAGTCATTGCATGAAAATTTACAACTTGTATTCAATTTTTTCTTTTACTGATTCAGAAAAACAAAGTTGATGCATACATAAATGGACATGATCATTGCTTGGAGCACATAATTGATCCAAAGAGGTAAGCAAATTTCAACTTACAAAATAGTTAGCATCAACATCACCAACATTGTTCTTAATTTCAAGCTCACTTAGTTTAATTTGTTGTACTAAACAATGTAGTGGAATCCACTATCTAACAAGTGGTGGTGGATCAAAGGCATGGAAGGGAGATATCAAGCCATTGAATCCAGAGGAAGTAAAGTTGTATTATGATGGACAAGGATTCATGTCGGTGCAGATAACCAAAACCAAGGTCGATTTTGTATTTTATGATGTTTTTGGAAAGATTTTGCATACATCAAGCATAACCAAAGATTAACCCAAAAGCTTAGAAATAACAAAGTATGAAATAAGTAGTTATAGACAGTATGAACATGTTGATCACTATGGCTCATAAAAGTATGCAAATCAGTTGCTATATATATTATGAACATGTGTACGTAAAAATACACTATCTGTAACAAAAAACAAGAAAGAATGGAATATGAATAAACTGTACTAGCTTGCAGTACTAATTATATTGCAACCAAACCAAAGTCATGCTACAGAAATTTCAGAAACAAAGGCATATAGTATGTTGTATAATCTGACACATGCATCTTGAATGTATAACATAATTTTGTTAGCGAAAGATAAAATGACAAACTAAGATGGGGTGAATTAGTTTGCTGTACTTATTGACAGATTTTGTAATTTAAAAAGAATAAAGTAGAAATGAAGCGGGAAAATATTAAAGTATGCAAAATTTAAATGTAGAATAAGTAAAGAGCAAGGAGAGAAAGAGATACACAAAAGTTTTATAATTGTCCAACTTATAGTCTACTGAATGCTATGCAAGATATTTCACTTATGATGATATGTCAATATTTTACAAATCTCACCGTGAGACTTTGTCTCTTGATTGTACTCACCATAATCTCTCTTTTTAGAAGAACACTACTTTTAAAAACTCTCTTTTCCTTTCACCACACCCTATGGTGAAATTACACATAAAATTGAAACAACTTTAAAGAAATGGTTTCCAGGGCTAAGATTGTTGAAAGTGTATAACAATTTGAACTTGAAATCCTTATAAGTTAATGATTATGTATGAAACTCAAGTATTTCAGAGTACAAAAACTTGGAAAAAACACTTGAAAGCAATCTTTCAGAATTTAGAAAGTTTTCAAACACATTGCTTGAAAAAGTGTAGAAAATGTGACATGACTGTTACGAAAGTTGTATGTAAGTTGTTGTTCGAATATGAACGATAAGAGACCTTTAAATAGGCTTTCAATTAGTCATAATACCCACACATGAAGGTAAAAGACGATTGGAGTAGCGTCCATTCGTTTTGGGAGAAATTGTTTGTTGAAAGGCTTTTTCTCGTTTAAGAGAAGTTGATGAGTCAGTTTAAAAGTTTCAACAAACACATTTATATCAAGTACTTTACTATATTAACTCTTAAATTGATTTCAAGATTCAATTGTAGTATAGTAAATGGTTTTATTAATCCATAGGATTGTTAGGAAGTTTCAACACACTTAAGTTTTAGATCATAAACAAGAAAACAAATATGTTGGTTGATTTGTTTATATGGAAAAGTGGTTTTATGGATTAAAGGTAAACAACTATATATATATATACAATTCAGGAGAAGAATAGTGGTTTGGGAATATGAATGTAATGTTTCTTAACTTTTTCATTATCAAATGATTATCTGTCTGCAAGTTATTTTAGTGTGATTCAATCCACCATACATCATTTCTTAACTAGCCTTCTCGGGTCTCGGTAAGGTTATATGATTTTCAAACCTTGTTTAAGACACTACACCTCATTGGTTTTCCTTTTTAGAAATGAGTTTATCACATCTCATTTCGACTTCCCTAATGCTTGATAACCTTGAAAACAAGTTGCTTATTTCAAGTGCTTTTAAAATGACAAATGTTCCATTCCACCACCGTGGCCTTAGAACATTTGTTGATTCAACCCAAAAAAGACTTTTCATCTTTGAAAACATATGCTTTAACATGCTTAAATTTTCATATTCTGGGGTACGTAATCGATTACTGTAAATGAATAACTGATTGCCAGACATCAAATGCTTGAGGGTGTCAAAACCTAAGGACCGTAACCGATTACTCTGGGAAGTAACCAATTACTGGATGAAACAGTGAGGAACTGTAATCGATTACTCTGAAGAGCAACCGATTACTCTAAAGCGTAACCGATTACTCAAAGAAAATTTTCTGAAACTAGGTATTTACACTATATGTAACCGATTACTATATTGTGAGTAACCGATTACTCTATATAAGTATTTAATATACTACCTCTCATTAGGTAGCCTTTTTGGAAAAGAGCATGTCACATCTCATTTCAGCTTCCCTAATGCTTGATAGTCTTGAAAACAAGTTGCTTAATTCGAATGCTTTAAAATGCCAAATATTCTACCTTAAAAAATTGTTATTTTTAACCAACAAAAAACTTATGGTCTTCGAAAGCATATTTTATGTGATCAAGCTAAAATAAGTATTAACAGTAGAGAGAATAAAACAATGGATTAAAAACACATAACTTTCATAACAAATAAGAATCAATACAAAGAGTAAGAAATGTTAAATCATAGTCCAAAATTGTGAGTGATTAGCCTTCCATCAAGGATGCTTTAAACTCCAAATGTTGATCCAAGAACTTGCTCAAGATCACAATTTTGTCAACTCCTATTCCCTTTGAATCTCCTAAGGGAAAAGTAAATTACCTATTGTGAGCTAAGCTCAACAACTCACATGCCTAGCCTATGACTCTACACTTGCATGCATGGTGACATCTCCTACTTGGCTTGGCTTGCTTTGGTCATGGGTGATGTCATGTCTGATGGCCTTCCTTAGGCCTTAAGTCAAGCTTGGCTAAAGTGTGAACACGCTTAGCTTGGTTTCTTCATGAAAGGATAAGCTCTTTAATGAAGCCTAAGCAATTTTGTCCTTGTACTTCTGCCTAGCGCACGACTTGGCCACACCTAGCGGGTCAATGCATATTTGTTCTTTCTTTGGTTCTTCATGCTTGTTGGCTTGTGACTTGTCTTTGTCTTCTTCCGGTGACAATAATTTACTTTAGTCCCCAAAATTGAAGTGGCTTGGGACAAGAGGTGGTGGTTAGATACAATATATTTTTTTCTTTTCGAAAAGTGAGTTATAGGTTGGGTATTAAGCATGATTAACCAAGATAAGTGCCATAACAAGTGTTAGTAAATAGGTACATTTTGACACTTATCACTGGTAAAAAATGATCAACATGGGTCACATTTTAGTCTAAGTATATAAAAGACAAATTGATAAGTTTTATATCATAAAAATATGTGCGGCTCACTTGAACAGTAGTGGAAGCATTGCATTCATGTCATACACACATACATACTTTTGAGCGTATCACTAATTGGAGTCAATGCATTTATGTGCAGTTTCATATGTCACATAGCATACACCCATGCAATAATTTATGCAAAGATTCTGTTATTGTCGCATATTCCCACTTTCACCGGTACTCAATCAAATTACTTTCACAAAAAAATTGTCGGACTCAGACATTGAAATATTATGATATTGTTGGACATAGACACCAAAACGTTCTTTCAAAAGCAACACTTTTTAATTTATTATTTTCCAGACCCCCAAGATGTGCTTAAATCAATCCTTTTGGGGACCCTAAGACTGATTTTATTAAATCTATATGTGTATTTTCGACTTCTAAGAGTTTCTCCGCATTTTCGCTTTTAATTTATTACTTTCTAGGACCCCTGGCTTGATGTGCTTAAATCATAATTTCCAGGACCTTGAGCCTGATGTGCATTTTCGAGTTCAGGAAACATCCTTGTGTTCTAGCATTTAAATTGTTACTTTCTAGGACCCCAAGTCTGATGTTCTTAAATCAAACTTTATATGACCCTCAGACGAATGTGTATTTTTAAGTTCCGACTATATTCATGCATTGTCTCTTTTAAATTAAAACTTTCTAGGATTCCGACCCTAGTTTGCATTTTTTATTTCTAGCATCAACCTTGTGTTCGCACTTTTAAATTATTACTTTCCATGACCCCAAACTTGATGTTCATTTTCAAGTTCTAGTAGCGTCCTTGCATTTTCACTTTTAAAATATTATTTTTGAGGACCCCAAGCTTGATGTGCTTGAATCAATCATATCGCGTCGTCAAGCCTGAAGTGCTTTTAAACAATCTTTTCAGGATCCTGTGTCGGATGTCAATTTTCGAGTTTTGATAGTATACCTAAATACTTGTATTTAATTTTATTGTCTCAAGTTCTGAAAGGATCCATGCATTTTCGGCGAGTTTAAGAAGTATCTTTGTGTTCTCATTTAATTTCATTGTCTCAAGTCCTTATAGTTTATGTACATTGTTGGTGAGTTCCGATATAATCCATGTGTTCTCGTATTTAATTTTGTAGTCACAAGTTCTAGTATTATCCTTGCGTTCTGGTTATAAATGTTTGTGGTCATTGTCTTCACCGTTTTTAAAAGTCGGTTTGTTTGTTGTCCAACAAGTAACAACTAAAGAGAGACAATTTTGAACAACCAATTTTGTCTGACCCATTTTCACAAAAATCAAAATATCTAGAAAATACAAAAAATTTGAATTTCAAATACCAAAAATTAATAAATAGGGCATATGGTAATTTCTATGACTTTATAGTGTCAAATAATTATTTTCATCCATTTACGGATATTATCACTATTATTACAACCAGACTAGACGGTCCGACTACCAACCGATGCCACAAATGGTCACGTTTCACCCAAAAATCGCACTCCCTTCTAGATCGTCTTTGGCCATCTGAAATTCGATCCAATCAGGCCAAATGGCAAATTTGGAAAAATCTAGAAAGTAGAAACCCATATTGAAAAAGAAAAATTCAGAACAACACAATCACATGCAGTAGGCACCTAGTCACCCACCTCGGGAAGACAAACTACAAAGTTGATGTAACACCTACAATTTTCTATTATTTTAATATGTTAGTGGAAAATATTGATTTACTTTTCTAGATTTATCTAAAGATAGAAATGATTTTTTGGATTAATTATAGATCTTTTAATGTTTATCTAATATGTATATGATTTTTTATTCTATTCAGAAAACAAATTATTCTATCGGTTACCTCATATTAGAGTTCTCAAAATGGGTGGACCCGACCGAACAAGCCCGCCAAAATCCAAAAACTTATAGGGTTTGAGTATCATATTATGTATTTTTCGTTGAATCTGAGCTTTTTAGCCCGACCCGGTTGAGCTATATTAAAGCCGAGCTCGGGTCAGGCTTATGCGGAGAGATTCGGCCTACCTGTTTTCTCTTATTTATTTTTATTTTTTGGGACCTTTATCTTGATAATTAGCCTTAGGTGAAAAATATTTTACAAAATAACTCATAATAAAAATAGAAAATAGACATTGTATTATAAATTACAGTAATTTTAGAAGGTGAAACATAATCTTATTTTTCCTATTTTACAAAATATCCTTTTAAGCATAATAACAAAATAATGTATCAAATCAATTGAGAAGACATTAAAGCATAAGAATCTCACTTTTCATTTCTTAATTGTGTATTTAATTAGATTTAACTTCTACAACAAAAACATAGTAAGGAAAATAAATTTTACAAGAAAACTAAAAGACAACATAATTGATTACGTTAGAGAACTTCACACAACCAAATTTAACATAATAATTTACAATGAAAGGGTTTGATAAAGAGCATACAAAAAATTTATTTATTAAAATGAAGTTACAATTTATATTGGGTTAGGGCGTAAAAGTTCAATAGAAATGAGAGATTTAATAAATGAGTTGTGCTAAAATTCATATATGTGGATGTGACATCATGTCTTAACTCAAATATAAGACATTAGATCTGTTAGTTTGGTTACATTGGTCATAATAAGTGTGTTAAGAAGTTATAGATTATATATATATATATTAAACTTTTTAAAATTTAAATAATTATTTTTTACTATTACGTGTGCCGGCCCGCCACAAACCGCAACCTGCATAGGACGAGCTTGGGCTACAATTTATTATGCATAAATTATATCCAAGTTTTTTAGTCTGGTCCGGATTAGCCCAAACTCAATGTGGGCTAGCCAGAACCCGTCCGGGTATACCGTTTTGACACCTCTACTACATAGGTAAGTAAATATTATCATATGTTAAAAAGTTTTGAGAAAAAAATGTTTTTTTAAAATATAATTTATGTTAGAATTATTATTTTATCCTAAATTATTCATAATCTTAGAAGTAGGGGTGAGGAGGACCGGCCCTACCCGCTCACCTAGTATGACCCGACCATGATGGATTTGAGGTCGGGTCTCATCGAGTCTAGGGTCAGGTTCAAAAATTAGATCAAGTCAATATTTAGGGTCGAGTATGGACCAAACATGACCGTCCCGACCCGTCCCATGGTCACTCACTCTTGATGTTTGTATGTGTCTCTATTCAAATGTGTACATAGTAATGATACATTTTTTGTCGAAAATATCATTGATTCTCTAATTTTTAATCATATATAAATGTTTAATAATATATATACATATATTTAATCGGGTCTAGGGTCGGGTCCAGGTTTAAAGGTTGACCCTGTGAATATTTAGGGTCGGGTTAATTTCGGGTCTAAGATCAGGTCCAGATTCAAAAAAATGATCCGACCAATATTTAGGGGTAGGTAAGGACAAACCTTAACTCGTCCCAACCGACCCACACTCACCCCTACTTACCTACATTAGAAATTTCATTAAATATATTTGGAGTATTTATCTTTTTTATAATACTTTACTAAGGAATATATCCTATATTATTTATTATAATATTATCTTTCTTGTGACTTTTAATTAAATTGGTTAATGTTATTATAGTGTTTATCGTAACATATTTAAGATCATATCATCATCTTTATATTTTCTGTACTTTCATTATTTTATCCCTAATTATACACCATCACTTTATTGTGTATATATATATATAATATTTTTATGGATTAGTGTTAATATATAAAAATACCATATAAATAATGTACAACCAGAATACATATGTTGTTAGTATTATTATTATAATTATATGTATATAAATATTCAGATAATGTTCTTCCACATTTTCTTTCCATAGTTCTCATTTTCTTTGTATTATTATATCATTATATAATCCCCATCATATAATCTTTTTATTATATATATATATATATATATATATATATATATATATATGATCCTTGGTTTTAATATTTTAATTTGTGGTAGAAACCCTAGTTCAATATCTCTTAGCCACAAAATACTTGTGGTTTTCCTCTTATGCACATAACCTCTCCCTCCAACATCCAATCAAATTTCATTGATCAATTTATTTCTCTACCACAAACACCAAAAACCTAACTCCAAAACATGGTCTCCATAAGGCATGTTTTAGTAGCATATGTCTGTTGCTTTGTCACACTCCAAAATCATTTGTTTTCTCATCATATTTTCTTAATATCAAGTGGGTAGATTCAACTTGTTATTATTTGTTTATTCCATGCCTCCTGTTTATTAGTTTATTGTTGTTGTAGACTTTTCCTTCTGAAAGTTGTAACTACCTCATGTATATATATTTAGCAATAGTGATGGCAATTAGGGTTGTCCTGCTCGTGTCCATGTAATGTCCACTTAAATTAGAGTGAGCCCATTTTTAAATAGGGCATGAAATATCATGCCTTGCCCGCCCTAAACAGAATGAAACTCTTGATCTCATATATTATAATGCTACATGCAATTATTCTACTAAATTAAGTGAGACAACGACTTGTGAAAAGTGTAAAATTTTGGATGATGAAAACTTATGGTTAAAACAGAAAATGGCATACTTCACAAGTATTAGTCATAACTTGAAAAATATACTTGCTGCATCTAGGAATGTAGGTAACCGATCAGGTCTAGGTTATAAACATGCTAAGAAAAGGAACTCTAACATAAAAAAAGTATTTCTTGCTAACATGTCGCATCATAAGCTACTCACTCACTTTTATTGGGGCATGTATGAACATACTTCATTTTATTGTAGTATTAGATTGTGTGATGTACGAACAATATATGTGGATTCGAAAGGGGCAAGTTCCCAAGGTTACTAACAAGAAGGGACCCAACATAAATTGGGTACTTAAAATTGGCAAGTAACATTATTTTATAGGTGTGCCTTAGAATGCATGGACATCATTGGTATTTGGATAGCGGATGTTCTAGGCGCATGACGGGTGATACATCGAAGTTCCTAGACAATAACCAAGACAAGATATTCGGAATAGGAAAAATTGAAATTGTTTCGCAAACGATCATGGAGAACGCCCTTTTTGTGGAAGTAATTGAACACAACTTGCTAAGCATAAGCCAACTTTTGACAAAGGTAACAAGATATCATTTGATAACAAGTGTTGCATAATTCGTTGTGGCATAGACATTAAAGTTAAGGTTTTAGGTCATCGAATAAATAATATATACATGGTTGATTTAGATGATACACTTCACTATTTTCAAATTGTTTCATTTCAAAATAAAGTGATATATGGGTTTGGCATGGGCAATACATATCTACTTGAAACATTTATAAAAATTGTCTTCCAATAACTTAGTAATTGGTCTACCAAAGCTGCATTTTAAAATAGAGGATATTTACGACTCTTGCCAAAGATGTAAGCAAGTCAAGAATTTCTTTTCAAAAAACAGTTGTATCCACAACAAGGCCTTTGGAAGTGCTCCATATGGACTTGTTTGGACTGTCACAAATCACGAGCTTTGGTGGTAGTTCCTATGCACTTGTCATTGTGGACGGCTTCTCTAGATTCACTTGGACATTGTTTCTCGCTTTGAAAAGTGACACTTTTAAATCTTTTAAGAATCTTGCCAAGATTCTTCAAAATCAATTCATCCATAAAATAGTACATATTCAAAATGACCATGGTGGTAAGTTTGAAAACAACCAATTCGATAAATTTTGTGATAAACATGGCATACAACATCAATATTCTGCTCCTAGAACTTCTCAACAAAATGGAGTTGTTGAGAGGAAAAATAGAGTTCTTGAGGAGTTGGCAAGAAACATGTTAAATGAAAGCAAGATGTCTGAATACTTTTGGGCTGATGCGGTGCATAATAAATGCTACGTTATGAATGGATTCCTAATGAGGCCTATAATTTTGAAGACTACCTACGAACTTTTAAAAAGTCGAAAACCGAATATTTCACATCTTCACGCTTTTGGATGCAAATGCTTCAGTTTAAATAATGGTAAAGATCAATTAAATAAATTTGATTCAAAAGTCGGTGAAGGAATATTCTTAGGATACTATAATCATAGTAAGGCATATTGAGTTCATGTACATTTCGATGAGTCTTCTCCTAAAGAGAAGATGAAAGTTATTTTGGATGATGTTTCAGGTGCTCTTGATGATACATATACTAAGGATGTAGAATCTGTGAAAGTGTTGTAAGATGATCAAGAAGCGAGTCAGGATCATCAAGATATGTCATGTGCTTGGAAAATGAAAAAGGACCATTCCATCGATAAGATCATAGGTGATATCTCAAAGGGAGTGGTAACCCTAAATTCTTTATGCAATATTTACAACCTTTTCGATTTTGTTTCTCAAATGGAGCCTAGGACTATAGATGAGACAATAGAGGATGAACATTAGCGAAAAGCTATGCAAGAAGAGGTTAACTAATTTGAACGGAATAATGTTTGGGACTTGGTCCCTAGATCTAGTGATCACCATGTTATTGGAAAAAAATGGGTTTTTCGAAACAAATTAGATGAGTCCGACAAAATTATTAGAAACAAGAGGAAGGTTAAAGGCTATTAGGATGATTTTAGCTTTTGCTTCGATAATGAGTTTCAAACTTTACCAAATGGATGAAAAAAATGAATTCCTGAATGGATACATTCAAGAAGAAGTATATGTTGATTAACCCACATGTTTTGAAAATTATAAGTATCCAAACCATGTCTTTAAGTTGAAGAAGGCACTTTATGGTTTGAAACAAGCTCCAAGAGCTTGGTATGATAGACTTAGTTGTTATCTTTTAGAAAAAGGCTTTGTTAGAAGTTGACACAACTCTTTTTATATCAAGATCTGAAAATACATTTTGTTAGTTCAAATTTATATAGATGATATAATTTTTGGCGCAACTAACGATGTCATGTGCAAGGAATTTTCTGAACTTATGAAGGGTGAGTTTGACATGTCTATGATTAGCGAGCTAACATTCTTCCTTCGGCTGGTAATCAAATTAATGAACAATGGCATATTTTTTCGTCAATCAAAATATTTCAAGGAGCTTTTAGAAAAGTTCGAAATGGATAAATCTAAAGAAACTTCAACTCCCATGGCATCATTATGTTATCTAGACAAGGACGAGAAGGGTATGGTATTATAGGTAACTAAATATCGATGTGTGATCGGCTCTCTATTGTATTTAAATTCTAGCCGCCTCGATATACTGTTTATGTAACACCCTAAATTTAAGTCTTTAAAATTATAATATCAGTCCTGGGATCCTCGCTTGAGCGAGAGATTCTAGCCTGGGCGAGAAAGGCTCACCTGGGAGGGTGAAATCTTGGGCTATACTGGAGGATTCTCGCCTGAGCGAGAGTTGTCTCGCCTAGGCGAGAAATGGCATTTTGGGACTGTTGATACTGTGAGATTCTCGCTTGAGCGAGAATCCCTCGCTTGAGCGAGAGGGTCAGATCTGAGTTTTTAAAATAGGCGGGATTTTCTCGCTTGAGCGAGAAAGGGCTCACTTAAGCGAGAACCCGACGCTATTACATTAAATAGGGAACCCCAAACACATTTATGAGGGTTAACCTATAGAGAAGTGAGAGAAGAAAGCTTTTTCAAGAGCAAGAAGGCCTGTGAGTCATTTAGAAGCTTGAGAAGTAGTAAAGCTCTGGATTCTAACTCTCTTTTTCCCTTTGAAACTTATTTTGGGTATGTTGGATCTCTTCTCAAAATGAGGGAAACCATGGAAACTCATATTTTCGAGTTATGGTTCATTTTATGTTGTTTCTATCTTGTAAACTCTTGGTTTAGGGTTAGTATGTCAAGAATGGAAAAGTTTGGGGGTTGATTCATGAAAACCCCAAAACCCTAAAGTGAAAATGGGGTTAAAGAGGAAAATGAGTAAAATGCTAGAGGTAGAAGATGAATAAGCTTTCTAATGTTGAAATATGAGATGAATATGTATGTTTTAGATGTTGTAAACTTATGATGAAAGTAGTTTAGCAACATTGAAAATATGATGAATATCTTGTATGGTTAAATGATGCAATATAAGTTGTTTATGTGATATTTGGAATAAATGACTAACATTGTGTTGTATGGTGGGTGATGAGTCATATATTATACACTATTCATAACCTTAATTTACCATTGTTAATGATTCCTGGTGTCTAATTGACTTTGTTTGGCATGGTTTGGTGTTTTGGATTTTATTGGACTATTATTCCTAAAATGAGTTAATTTGGGATTATTTAGTCTAATTAAATCTAATTCCATTTTCAGGTCATATTTGGCACCAAGGACATTTTGGACATTACAAGTGGATGATGTGTGCAAAAGTAAAGATTGTATATTGTATTAGGATCTTTATTTCCGTTTGGGTTTTGGGCTCATTGTTTAGGGCCCATTTGCGTTTTACACCATTTAAACACATGATTTTCGGTTTTGAAGACACACTTTAACATTACATTACTTTTTGGCCTTAGAACATTATTATTCCAGTTTTTCCCTCTTTTGCTCTCCTAGGGTTTATGCATTTTCGTTTTTGCTCTTCTCCATTTTCGGTTTTGCTTAATCCTTCCATGGAAGGCTAAATTTCTGGACTAAACTCCTTTGGTAATGTATCACAACTCTTGAGGTTTGGTTATTAATGCAATTTCGGTTTCTTATTTGTTAATTTCTTCTATTAAATTTCTGGATGTGGTTTGCTTAATTCCATGCCTTAGAAATAGATTTGTGAACTGATTTTCGCTTAGTCAATCATTTCTCTAGTGCATGAATGCTTAGTTCGTGTGAATTTGTTTATGAGTTGATTATCGCTTAGTTACTTGATTATGAACAAATTAGGGATTCAACGATTAGAATATGATTTTGATACTGTGAAACCGAGGATTGTGTTGTGATTAAGGAAACCAAAGGGGTTTAGCCGTTTCACTTTTCTGTTAATTACTGTTTCTGTTTTAGTTTTAGATTCATACCATAAAAACAACAAAACCCCCCTTTGTGTGTGTGAGTACAAGGTGTTTGAACTATTGCCTGAAAGATAATCCTTGGGAAACGACATAGGAGTCACTTCCTAGTACTATACTTTATTGTTATATTATTTGTATCGAGTACGGCCTCGATCAGTGGGAATGAGGAAAGATCCTAAAGTTGGAAGCGGTGTCGGTGGAACTTGAGAAGTTGCCAAGAACCAAACCCAACACTCACCGAGGTAAGGATAAGTCTTTAACTTATGCACTGTGATAGAAAATGCGTAGATTTTCTGTTGTGGATAATGAAATGTAATGTAAATCACTTAGTCGTTACAAGCATATATGGGTATGTTTGTAGTGATGAGGAGTGGATTTACTGTTTATGTATTGGTGGAGTGCCAATGGAAATAAAAATCAGAATAATGAAATGAATCGTAAATCACTTTGTAGTTATAAGAATATATGGATATGTTTGTAATGATGTCGGGTGCATTTACTATTTTTTTTTGTATTGGTGGAGTGCCAATGAAAATAAAACTCGGAAAATGTATTGGTGGAGTGCCAATGAAAATAAAACTCGTTTTTAGTCAACCATGATGGGTTAGCGACTTTGGCTCAAGTAATGTAGCAAGCTTTGGCTCAAGCAATGTAGCAAACTTTGGCTCAAGCAATGTAGCAAGCTTTGGCTCAAGCAATGTAGCAAACTTTGGCTCAAGTAATGTAGCAAGCTTTGGCTCAAGCAATGTAGAAAACTTTGGCTCAAGTTATGTAGCTTGGTTTTCAAAAGTATGAACGATGAAAATGGTTTTAAGTAAATTTGATTTTTAAACCGATTATTTAATCTTATTGAATGTGGATTAACTTATATTGATATTTGTTGAGTTAACAACTTACTCCTTGTGTTTCTTTGGTGTATTGTCAATGTTAATCCCATTGCAGGTAGGTGGAAGGAGTAAGGGTGTTTTTGATTAGGAGCTTAGAAACTTTTATTTTGATGTCTCTTATCCATTCTTTTGGAACCTCATTTGTTGTACTTGAACTAACTATTTGTAACTATGAACATGATTGTTGTACATGACATGCATCCTGGAAGCTAGTAGCTCGGGATATATGTAGCTATGGGTGTTTTGGAAACCCATCGCTAATTGTATGCGGTAGTTACTAAGTTACAGTAATTAGAATTATGTTTTTCAGTCATCTGATTTGGTATATCACTTTTGGTTTATAGATTGGGTGTGACGAGGGAAGTGAAATCTTTTAAATAATTTTGTTCAATTGGTAATTATAATTTATAGATAAATGCATGAAATTAGATTAAAATAAGGAAAAAATTTCAATGGTAGAATTTGGGTCCTTACAATATGGTATCAGAGCATAGTTAATTCTGCGGCCTAGGGTATGGCCTTACTTGCTTCTTTGTAACCTTTAGTTGATTTAACTATGTGATTTAGGTGAAATGTTGTGTGATTATGTGATGATTTATCTGGTTAAACATGGTTTACTGATGAACGAATGAGTGTAGGTACCCGTCACTAAAATGTCTGGAAGAGGACGAGGAAAGGGATCGGGTCAGAATGAATTCTTGGCCCAGATTGCGGCAGTGCTGACAAACATGAACAAGAATTTGCAACACCTGAATCAGAATACGACACCAAGTCCGAGTTCACAGCCTTTGGTTCCACCCTGTTTGGCTGAGTATCGAGGCTTGGATGAGTTCTGTAGGAGGAACCCCAGTCCGTTTCATGGTGGGTTCGCTCCTGATGCAGCCATCGAGTGGATTCAGAGATTGGAGAGGATTTTCAAGGCCATGAGCTCTTCTGATGATCAGAAGTTGGCGTATGCCACCTATATGTTAGAGAAGGAGGCCGAAAACTGGTGGGAATTCACTCGGCGCCAAATGGAGGCGGAAGGGCAAGTAATTCTGTAGTGTACTTTCAGGGAGAAATTCCTTCGAAATTATTTTCCTGCTGATTTGAGGAGTCAGAAAGATGTAGATTTCTTGAGGTTGGAACAAGGAAACCTGTCGGTGGGAGAATATGCGGCCAAATTTGAAGAATTGGCCCGATTTTGCCCTTACTCTGAATTGGAGGCGGACGGAAGGTCCAAGTGTTCGAAGTTTGAATTGGGTTTGAAGCCCAAACTTAAAACGATGTTTAGGCATCATGAGGTCACTAGTTTTTCTACATTGGTCAACAAGTGTAGAATGGTGGAGGATGATATGAAGGCGGATGAAGTGATGGCGTCAAGATCACTTCCTCCCAAAAATTTTGGGCCTCAAAGGAATTTCTCGCATGAGAAAGGAAAGAGCAAGGTGTTTCAAGAGGAACAGAAATCTTACTCTTGTCCGACGGGTAGTCAAAGTTATACTTCGCATGGGCCGATGACTCATGTCAATGCTGGAGGGTCACGGTTGAACTCTCCATCCCTGTGCGACAAGTGTGGTCGAACCCATGTCGGTGACTCGTGCCCCGGAATGGCACTAACCTATTATCATTGCAAGGGGGTTGGGCATATCCGAAGACATTGTCCCAATCTACCGCAGAGTGTGAATGCGGTAAGCGTTGAACGTCCTCGATCCACCGGCAGAGTATTCACCATGAGTGGTGCAAAGGCTTCGGGTGCAGATGGCCTAATAAAAGGTAATTGCATGGTGGCAGGTATTCCCCTTTTAGTGTTGTTTGATTCGGGAGCGACACACTCCTTTGTATCTATTGAATGCGTGGATAGACTGAAATTGCAAACTGAGTCGTTGCCTTTCGACTTGGTCGTATCCACCCCAACTGATGTGCTTGTGGTGGTGTCGACAGTGGTGTCTCGATGTCCGGTAGTGGTAAACGGTAGGACTTTTACCGTGGATTTAATATGCTTACCACTATCCCAGTTGGATCTAATTCTGGGGATGGACTGGTTGTCGGTGAATCATGTAATGCTTAATTGTGCCGATAAGACCGTGGTATTCGGGAATCTAGATGAGGTAATTAACCCGTTATCAGCAAAGGAAGTCAGGACTTCCTATAAGGAGGGAGGAGTCGTGTTTATGTTGTTGGCATCCTTGGAGGGTATTGAGAAACCTAAGGTTGGGGATATTTCGATAGTTCGTGAGTTTCCTGAGGTATTTCCTGGTGATATTCTGGAGTTACCTCTAGTAAGAGAAGTGAAATTCTCTATTGATTTGGTACATGGAATGGGACCCATCTTTATAGCTCCTTATAGGATGGCACCGTTAGAATTGACTGAGTTGAAAAAGCAGGTTGAGGACTTATTGGCCAAAAATTTTATTCGTCCTAGTGTCTCGCCGTGGGGCGCGCCTGTTTTGTTGGTTAAGAAGAAGGATGGTAGTATGCGGTTGTGTACTGACTACCGGCAGTTTAACAAGGTTACTATTAAGAACAAATATCCATTGCCTCAGATTGATGACTTGATGGATCAGCTGAGAGGGGCGGTGGTGTTTTCAAAGATCGATCTTCGATCGGGTTACCACCAACTTCGTGTTAAATCGGAAGACATTTCTAAGACTGCTTTTAGGACGAGGTATGGACATTTCGAGTATTTTGTCATGCCTTTTGGTGTAACGAATGCCCCCGCAATATTTACCGACTATATGAATCATATTTTTCATCTGTATTTGGATTCATTCGTAGTGGTATTTATTGATGACATTTTGGTTTACTCCAAAAGCCGAGAGGAACATGCAGAGCACCTAAGGATTGTTCTAGAACTCTTGAGTAAGAACCAGTTGTTTGCTAAATTGTCTAAATGTGATTTCTGGTTAGAATCAGTGAACTTTCTCGGACATGTAATATCCAAGGAAAGGGTAGCTGTCGATCCTTCAAAGGTTGAAGCAGTTATGGAATGAGCAGTGCCCAAGTCAATTATTAAAATCCGGAGTTTTCTGGGTTTGGCTGGCTATTATCGGAAATTCATTGAGGGATTTTCGAAGTTGGCACTACCACTGACTAAGCTCACTAGGAAAGGAGAACCGTATGTGTGGACACTTCGTTGCGAAGAAAGCTTTCAAGAGTTGAAACGAAGGTTGACTACGACACCAGTGTTGGTTCTTCCTTGTACCGATAAGGATTTCAGTGTTTATTGTGATGCTTCCAAGCAAAGTTTGGGTTGTGTTCTGATGCAGGAAGGGAAAGTTGTTGCCTATGCTTTTCGACAGTTAAGAACGCACGAGCAAAACTACCCTACTCATGATTTAGAATTGGCGGCAGTGGTCTTTGCTTTAAGAATCTGGAGACACCATCTCTATGGCATATGGTTTATGGTGTACAGTGACCACAAGAGTTTGAAATATCTGTTTGATCAAAAAGAGCTGAATATGAGGCAGAGGAGATGGATGGAGTTTCTAAAGGACTACGATTTTGGATTGCAGTACCACCTAGGGAAGGCTAATGTAGTGGCTGATGCACTCAGTCGGAAGTCCTTGCACATGTCGGCTTTTATTGTTAGAGAAGGGAAACTAATAGAGGAGTTCAGGGATATGAATCTGGACGTCCAAATAAGACCTCATAGTATGATATTGGGTATGCTTAAGTCACATATAAACTATTTGATCGAATCTGAGTATTATATCTGATAGGGATCCCCGTTTCACTTCGAACTTTTGGACTAGTTTGCAGTCCTTATTGGGAACTAAGTTGAAGTTGAGTTCAACTTATCAGCCACAATCAGACGGTCAATCGAAAAGAACAATACAGTCATTGGAGGGCATGTTGCCTCTGATTGAATTTACCTACAACAATAGCTTCCATTCGAGTATTGGAATGGCACCTTATGAGGCGTTGTATGGTAGGAAGTGCCGAACTCCAGTGAGTTGGTTTGAGACTGGGGAGAACTTGATATTGGGGCCCGAACTGGTCCAAGAGATGATGGATAAGATCAAGAAAATCTGGGAGAATATGAGGATCGCCTAGAGTCAGCAGAAAAGCTATTACGGTAAGAGGCGAAAACCTCTTGACTTTAATGAGGGAGATCATGTTTTCATGTGAGTAGTCCCGACTACCGGAATTGGAAGAGTGTTGAAGTCTCGCAAGCTGACTCCGAGATTTATTGGACCGTATCAAGTATTGAAAAGGATTGAGCCGGTAGCATATCAGATTGTTTGCCTCCGTTGTTGTCGAACCTTCATAATGTATTTCATGTGTCTCAGTTAAGGAAGTATGTTGGAATCCATCTCATGTGGTAGAATCTGGTTAGATAGAGTTGAAGGATAACTTGACCTTTTTGACGTTGCCCGTGAGGATCATGGATACCAGTATCAAGAGACTAAGAGGCAAGGAGATTCCTTTGGTGAAAGTACTATGGAGCCAAGTAGACGAAGGGGTTGCTACTTGGGAGGTGGAGCGTGACATGAGGGAGGATTACCCTCATTTGTTCGAATCGAGGTATGTTAAATTTTCGGGGACGAAAATTCTTATAAGAGGGGGAGGATTGTAACACCCTAAACTTAAGTCTTTAAAATTATAGTATCAGTCCTAGGATCCTCGCCTGGGCGAGAAAGGCTCACCTGGGAGGGTGAAATCCTGGGCTATACTAGAGGATTCTCGTTTGAGCGAGAGTTGTCTCGCATGGGCGAGAAATGGCATTTTGGGACTGTTGATACTGTGAGATTCTCGCTTGAGCGAGAATCCCTCGCTTGAGCGAGAGGGTCAGATCTGAGTTTTTAAAATAGGCGGGATTTTCTCGCTTGAGCGAGAAAGGGCTCGCTTAAGCGAGAACCCGACGCTGTTACATTAAATAGGGAACCCCAAACACATTTATGAGGGGTAACCTACAGAGAAGTGAGAGAAGAAAGTTTTTTCAAGAGCAAGAAGGCATGTGAGTCATTTAGAAGCTTGAGAAGAGGTAAATCTCTGGATTCTAACTCTCTTCTTCCCTTTGAAACTTATTTTGGGTATGTTGGATCTCTTCTCAAAATGAGGGAAACCATGGAAACTCATCTTTTCGATTTATGGTTCATTTTATGTTGTAAACTCTTGGTTTAGAGTTAGTATTTCAAGAATGGAAAGGTTTGGGGGTTGATTCATGAAAACTCCAAAACCCTAATGTGAAAATGGGGTTAAAGAGGAAAATGAGTAAAATGCTAGAGGTAGAAGATGAATAAGCTTTCTAATGTTGAAATATGAGATGAATATGAATGTTTTAGATGTTGTAAACTTATGATGAAATTAGTTTAACAACATTGAAAATATGATGAATATCTTATATGGTTAAATGATGCAATATAAGTTGTTTATGTGATATTTGGAATAAATGACAAAGATTGTGTTGTATGGTGGGAATGAGGAAAGTTCCTATAGTTGGAGGCGGTGTCGGTGGAACTTGAGAAGTTGCCAAGAACCAAACCCAACACTCACCGAGGTAAGGATAAGTCTTTAACTTATGCATTGTGATAGAAAATGCGTGGATTTTCGGTTGTGGATAATGACATGTAATGTAAATCACTTAGTCGTTACATGTAACGACCCGATTTCTACCCTTGAAATTTTTTTTTCTCATTTTAATTCAATTCTATTCAATCACTCATAACTCACATTACCATTTTAATATCCTTACTTCAAAATCTTATTTCCCCTCCTCACACTCAATCCATGAATCAATAACCACATACATAATCACCATTCTACTTTAGTTTCTCAATTATCACTCTTTAAACACTTTTTAACATAAGATATACCATACGACTTATATTGCGGAAAAACATAATTCATTCATTATTATTCCCCATGGGTACTAAGAGCCCAAAAGTTATAATACTCCAAATATAACAATACCCATGGTTACGAATACCCAAATAAATGTCAGCCATGATTACAATCATTCAAATCCACAAGTAGTCATTTAAAGTACAACAACGCAAATAGTGAATCCAACATCTAAAGCTCCTAAAGCTCCCGAACTAGCATACTCCATTCATCTATTTACCTGCAATGGGATTATCAATGACAAAAGTACAAAACACACAAAGGAGTAAGTCGTTAATTCAATAAACGTCATTATAAGATAATCCACAATAGAAAAGGGTTAGTATACCATTTTCGAAATTCATTTTATCTTGCTGCATAACTTGAGCCAAAGTCGCTACACCCCTCAGGGTTAGCTAAAAGCAGAATCTCGTTTCTCTTAAAACAAATCACGCTTATATACTCAAGCCAGAGTTTATGCTTCTATACTCAAGCCAGAGTCGCTAACCATTCATGGTCGGCTAAAACATATTTTCCTTTCATCGATCTCCTTATAAATCATTTTCATGCTTCTATACTCAAGCCAGAGTGCATGCTTCTATACTCAAGCCAGAGTGTATGCTTCTATACTCAAGCCAGAGTGTATGCTTCTATACTCAAGCCAGAGTGCATGCTTCTATACTCAAGCCAGAGTGTATGCTTCTATACTCAAGCCAGAGTGTATGCTTCTATACTCAAGCCAGAGTGTATGCTTCTATACTCAAGCCAGAGTGTATGCTTCTATACTCAAGCCAGAGTGTATGCTTCTATACTCAAGCCAGAGTGTATGCTTCTATACTCAAGCCAGAGTGTACGCTTCTATACTCAAGCCAGAGTGTACGCTTCTATACTCAAGCCAGAGTGTACGCTTCTATACTCAAGCCAGAGTGTACGCTTCTATACTCAAGCCAGAGTGTACGCTTCTATACTCAAGCCAGAGTGTACGCTTCTATACTCAAGCCAGAGTGTACGCTTCTATACTCAAGCCAGAGTGTACGCTTCTATACTCAAGCCAGAGTGTACGCTTCTATACTCAAGCCAGAGTGTACGCTTCTATACTCAAGCCAGAGTGTATGCTTCTATACTCAAGCCAGAGTGTATGCTTCTATACTCAAGCCAGAGTGTACGCTTCTATACTCAAGCCAGAGTGTACGCTTCTATACTCAAGCCAGAGTGTACGCTTCTATACTCAAGCCAGAGTGTACGCTTCTATACTCAAGCCAGAGTGTACGCTTCTATACTCAAGCCAGAGTGTACGCTTCTATACTCAAGCCAGAGTGTACGCTTCTATACTCAAGCCAGAGTGTACGCTTCTATACTCAAGCCAGAGTGTACGCTTCTATACTCAAGCCAGAGTGTACGCTTCTATACTCAAGCCAGAGTGTATGCTTCTATACTCAAGCCAGAGTGTATGCTTCTATACTCAAGCCAGAGTGTACGCTTCTATACTCAAGCCAGAGTGTACGCTTCTATACTCAAGCCAGAGTGTACGCTTCTATACTCAAGCCAGAGTGTACGCTTCTATACTCAAGCCAGAGTGTACGCTTCTATACTCAAGCCAGAGTGTACGCTTCTATACTCAAGCCAGAGTGTACGCTTCTATACTCAAGCCAGAGTGTACGCTTCTATACTCAAGCCAGAGTGTACGCTTCTATACTCAAGCCAGAGTGTATGCTTCTATACTCAAGCCAGAGTCGCTAACCATTCATGGTCGGCTAAAAATGTACTTCTTTTTCATTCGTTTCACCATAAATCATTTCCGGTAAATCCACGCCCACATTAGTATAAACACACCCATATATGTTTATAGTAAATACGTGATTTACACTCAATCATCGCATAACCAAAAAGTACCACATACTTTCCTTTCCGTAAATCTACGCCTACTTTAATGTAAACACACCCATGTATGTTTATATCAAATGCGTACTTTACGTATCAATCATTGCATAATCAGAAAACTCACATTTTCGATTCCAAATGCTCAATTAAAGACTTATCCTTACCTCGGTGCGTGTTGGGGTTCGATTTGCGAGTAACTTTATCAGTTTCCTCCACGATCTCCTCCAACCTTAGGATCTCTTCTCATTCCCACCAATAACAACAATGTCAGTCATTTATTCAAAATAATACATAAATGACTCATATTTCATCATCAAACATACCAGGGATTCACATATTTTCAATATTTCCAAAACTACTTCAATACAAGTTCCTAAATATCAAAACATACATGTTCATCTCATATAACAACATCAAAGCACAACTCATTATCCACATCTAACATTTCATCTATTTCTTTTTATACTCATATTCTTATTTTTGGGGATTTTGGGGTTTTTCATGAATAACCCATAAAAACTTTTCATTCATCAAATACCAACTCTAAACCAAGAGTTTACAAGATAAAAACAACATAAAACGAACCATAACTCTAAAGGATGAGTTTCCATGGTTTCTCATGTTTTGAAATTAGATCCAACATACCCAAAACAAGTTAGAGAGGAAGAAGAAGAGTAATAAGCAAGAGGTTTACCTCTTCTCAAGCTCTAAGATGAGTCCTAAGGCTCCTTGCTTTTGAAAAGCTCCCTTCTCTCTCTTCTCTTCAAGTTCTAACCCTAAAATGTGTTTGGGGTTTCTATTTTTAAAGAGCATTTGTCGGGTTCTCGCTCAAGCGAGCCCATTCTCGCTCAAGCGAGAATCTCACAGTGAGCAATTCTCGCTCAGCGAATAGATGTAATCGATTACCATATGGTGTAATCGATTAAATCAGTTAAAAATGAACATATTTGATGCTTTTATCAGCATGTAATCGATCACCAGGACTGTGTAATCGATCACATCATGCAAAATACACATATATGATGCTTTTATCAACATGTAATCGATTACCAGGACTGTGTAATCGATTACATCATGTAAAATACACATATCTGATGCTTTTATCAGAATGTAATCGATTACCAGGACTGTGTAGATTACATCATTTAAAATACACATATCTGATGCTTTTATCAGCATGTAATCGATTACCATGATTGTGTAATCGATTACATCATGCAAAATACAAATATCTGATGCTTTTATCAGCATGTAATCGATTACCAGGACTGTGTAATCGATTACACTGCCCAAAATTGCCATTTTTCGCCGAGGCGAGACAACTCTCGCTCAGGCGAGAATCCTCCAGTATAGCCCAGGATTTCACCCTCCCATGTGATCCTTTCTCGCTCAGGCGAGAATCTCTCGCTCAAGCGAGACTTCCAGGACTGATACTCTAATTTTTAAAGACTAAAATTCGGGGTGTTACATTACAAGCATATATGGGTATGTTTGTAGTGATGAGGAGTGGATTTACTGTTTATGTATTGGTGGAGTGCCAATGGAAATAAAAATCGGAATAATGAAATGAATCGTAAATCAATTGTAGTTATAAGCATATAAGGATATGTTTGTAATGATGTCGGGTGCATTTACTGTTTTTTTTTGTATTGGTGGAGTGCCAATGGAAATAAAACTCGAAAAATGTATTGGTGGAGTGCCAATGAAAATAAAACTCGTTTTTAGCCGACCATGATGGGTTAGCGACTTTGGCTCAAGTAATGTAGCAAGGTTTGGCTCAAGCAATGTAGCAAACTGTGGCTCAAGTAATGTAGCAAGCTTTGGCTCAAGATATGTAGCAAACTTTGGCTCAAGTTATGTAGCATGATTTTCAAAGGTATGAACGATGAAAATGGTTTTAAGTAAATCACTTTGTTTATATATCTCATTTCTCATCATTTATGTAGAATGGGCTCGCTTGAGAGAGAACCCGACCACTCATCTTTAAAATAGATACCCCAAACACATTTTAGGGTTAGAACTTTGAAGAGAAGAGAGAAATGAGAGCTCTTCAAGAGCAAAGAGCCTTAGGACTCATCTTAGAGCTTGAGAAGAGGTAAACCTCTTGTTTCTAACTCTTCTCCCACTCTAACTTGTCTTGGGTATGTTGGATCTCTTTTTAAAACATGAGAAACCATGGAAACTCATCCTTTAGAGTTATGGTTCGTTTTATGTTATTTTACTCTTGTAAACTCTTGGTTTAGAGTTGGTATTTGATGAATGGAAAGGTTTTGTGGGTTATTCATGAAAACCCCAAAACCCCCCAAAAATGAGAATATGAGTAAAAAGAGAAATGGATGAAATGTTAAATGTGGATGATGAGTTTGTGCTTTGATGTTGATATATGAGATGAACATGTTTGTTTAGATGTTTGGAAATTTTGAAAATATGTGAATCCCTTGTGTGTTTGATAATGAAATACGAGTTGTTTATGTGTTATTTTGAATAAATGACTGACGTTGTTGTTATTGGTGGAAATGAGGAAAGATCCTAAGGTTGGACGAAATCGTGGAGGAGACTTTTAAAGTTACTCGGAACCGATCCCCAACACTCACCAAGGTAAGGGATAAGTGTATCTAATTCATACTCGCTGATGTGAATGAGGTATGTGAAAGAGGTAATATGTTTGTAATAATACTGTTGATACCCTACCCGAAGAGGTAGTGATTTATTGTTGATACCCCACCCGAAGAGGTAGTGGTTTATTATTGATACCCTACCCGAAGAGGTAGTGGTTTATGGTTGATACCCTACCCGAAGTGGTAGTGGATTATTGTGGTTATCCTACCCGGAGTAGTAGTGGAGTATTGTGTCTGTCCTACCCGGAGTCGTAGTGGATTATTGTGGTTGTCCTACCCGGAGTGGTAGTGAATTATTGTGGCTGTCCTACCCGAAGTGTTAGTGGATTATTATGAACTCGACCTGCACAATGTGATAACTTGACCTGCCCGATGTGGTTTGGGGATAACTCGACCTGCCCGATGTGGTATGGATAATAACTCGACCTGCCCGATGTGGTATGGATAATAACTCGACCTGCCCGATGTGGTATGGGGATAACTCGACCTGCCCGATGTGGTGTGGGGATAACTCGACCTGCCTGATGTGGTATGGGAATAAACTCGACCTGCTCGATGTGGTATGGGAAATGAAATCAATGAATACGATTAAAGGAAATATGAAAGATGAAAATGAGGATGTGAATGATAAAAGTAATATTCATGTTATAAAATATATATTATGGGATATATATACTATAGGGTGAATATGAAGGATGACAATGAGGATGTGGATGATCAAAGTAATATTCATGCCACAGTATATATATTATGAGATATATATACTATAGGGTGAATATGAAGGATGAGAAATGAGAATGTCAGAATAAAAGTAATATGCATGCTATAGGATATATATTATGGGATATATATGCTATAGGGTGAATATGAATGATGAAAAGGAAGATGCTAAGAATGAAAGTAATATACATGCTATAGGAGATATATTATGTGATATATGTTCTATAGGGTGGATAAGAATAATGAGAAGTACGATGTTTCGAAAGAACGTAATATGCATGCTATAGAATATATATTATGGGATATATATACTATAGGATGAATATGAGAAATGTGGAAATTAAAGGAAGAAGATATGAATGTTTACGATTACGTATTTGTGGTTATAAATTATATTAAAGCTTAATCATATCTGAATTGTGTATTATCATGTAATGTTAGTTTTTGAACTAATGACTTACTCCCTTGTTGTGTGTGTTGTTTATGATAATCCCAATGTAGGTAAATGAAGGATTTGAGGAGGAAGCTCACTTAGGAAGCTTATGTGTTTAGTATCTTGATTGTCTTTATCGCTGTTTGACATTGTAGTTGATTTGATAACATTTTGGGATGAATGTAAATCTGAATAGGACAATACTGAATTATGTAGTTATGGAGATTATAACTCTTAGAAACCCATACTGGTCGTATGTGGTAATTACTAAATGCATGAATTATGTTTTTCCGCAACATGAATTGCATTATAATGTAATCGGTTAAAAGATTAGTGTCAATGAATTATTCATGAAGGTTTTTCAGTAAAATAATGAATATATGTAAGGAAAGATTTTAAATAAACAAAAAATTTTCGAGGGTAGAATTTGGGTCCTTACAATATGGTATCAGAGCATAGTTAATTTTGCGGCCTAGGGTATGGCCTTACATGCTTCTTTGTGAATCGTATGTGCTTGAATTGCTTAGTTGGCATTGACTGTTGTGTGCTAATATGACACTTACCTTATTAGAAAAGTGTTTACTGACTAGTACTTGAGTATAGGTACCTATGGCAGAAAGAGGAAGAGGAGCGAGACAGAATGTTCAGAACCACCTGTTGGCACAGATGGTGGCGGCATTACAACAGGTTAACGAGAACTTGCACAATCTGAACCAAAATCCCGTGTCAAGTCCTAGCTCACAACCATGCTTCTTTGCACACATCTCATTATCCTCATGATAAATCATACACTTAGTCATTCCATATCATCTCATATTTAATGGAAATACTTATCCCTTACATCTCATTCCATTCAACAACACAAAACTCACAATACAATCGTTTCCCTTGTATTAATCTCACATCGACTTCACCATGACACAAAATATCACCTCAATGTCATTAACACAATGCATCCCATTTCTTACCACAATAAAACATTTCCTAACATCATCGTCGTCATATAATATAATCATTATCCTTTTATCACAAATAACCAACTCACACCATAATCATCATCACATAATATAATCATGTCCATTTATCATCAATAAACCGCTCATCATAAAATCATTATTACAAACATACCCATATATGTTTATAACCAATAATCGACTCACAACTTAATCATTTTCATGAACATACTCATGCCTTTTTATCACAAATAAGCAACTCAAAACATATTCATCATCATATAACATATTAACGATAGAACCATATTTCATGACGGTGTATTACCATAAATGAACATATTGCATTCCATCTAATAAAACGGTTTTCCTACACATATATCTCCATCTTTATGGCTAATACATCATCATGGAAAATAAAGACTCTCACATGGACCACAAACTTCCAAGAGAGTTTCTATCCGTTAACATTCTCCGATTCTTGAGGGAAATCGGAGAAGACGACTCTAATGAAATACTCTAAGGCCACAATGGTCTTCTCCCTCACCTTAGGTTGCGTAAGATCCGTTGCTCTGCAAAAGAACCACATCCCCCTCCATCTTCTCCAAATCTCTGTTGTTCCATTTTTCACCTCCAAGATTTCTCAAATGTGCCACCAAGAAGTAATAGGAAGAGGTTTTGATGAGTTTTGATGTTTAGTGAAGAGGAGAATGATTCATTTGGGTGGAGCCGATGTTGGTAGAGAAAGGAGAGAAAAGAAAATGAAGATTAGGGTTTTTGAAACCCCTCTTTTACTTTTATAGTTGCGCAGCCTCGCCCTGGCGAGAATGGCTCGCTTGGGCAAGAATTTCGCGATTTTTCAGCTTTTCAACTCTGACGCTCTCGCCCGGGCGCAGATTTCTCGCTCGGGCGAGAATTGGGCAGTATGCTAAGGCTCCTCTCTAGTCTGGGCGAAAATTCTAGCTCAAGCTAGAATTTGACAGCTTTTCCATATTTCACTCTCACTCAAGCGACCACTTCCTTGCTTAAGCGAGGTCTCCGGAAAACTCATAATTGAACATTGAAAGTGATGTAGCATTGCTTGCTTGCTCAAGAAAGTGATGCAGAATTGCTATATTCAACAATAATTGCTCAATAAAGTGTTATTGAATATACCAATGCAAATTCAACAACACTTCCCTGAAGAAGCGTGATAGATTATCATTTTTCTACAACGCTTGATTAAGCAAGTGTTGTTGATTCGCTATTTTCTACAGCACTTTATTTTAATGTGTACACATAGACAAAGTAATCAAATTTACATTAATACCTATACATGGGTAAATAAAATTAGTTTACTTTATAAAGTCACAATTTACATTCATACACACCTTAACCGAAATGTTTAGAACTTGTTTAATACTATATAATTTTTTCTTATTCGGATAGAATATTTTAAGTGCATATATCTCCTGTTTGACACCCTCAATTTAAAGTCTTTAAAATTATAGTATCAATCCTGAGATTCTCGCTTGAGCGAGAGATTGTCGCTTGCGCGAGAAAGGCTCACCTGGGAGGGTGAAATCCTGGGCTATACTGAAAGATTCTCGCTTGAGCGAGAGTTGCCTCGCTTGAGCGAGAGTGGCCTCGCCTGAGCGAGAGTTGTCTCGCCTGGGCGAGAAAAGTGACATTTTGGACCTGTCGAGGCTGTAAGATCCTCGCTTGAGCGAGAGCTACCTCGCCTAAGCGAGAGTTTCCTCGCCTGGGCGAGAGGGTCAGATCTGAGTTTTTAAAATAGGTGGGATTTTCTCGCTTGAGCGAGAATGGGCTCGCTTAAGCGATAACCCGACACTGCTGCATTTATTAGGAACCCCCAAACACATTTTTCGGGGATAACCTGAAGAGAAGTGAAGAAAGAAAGGGTTTTCAAGAGCAAAGAGTCTTTGGAATCATCTAAGAGCTTGAGAAGAGGTAAAACTCTTGATTCTAACTCTCTTCTTCCCTTTGAAACTCATTTTGGGTATGGTGGATCTCGTCTCAAAATGTGAGAGACCATGGAAACTCATCCTTTTGAGTTATGGTTCGTGTTATGTTGTTTTTCTCTTGTAAACTCTTGGTTTAGAGTTGGTATTTCAAGAATGGAAAGGATTTGTGGGTTGAGTCATGAAAACCCCAAAACCCTAAAATGAAAATGTGGTTAAAGAGGGGAAAGGGTAAAATGTTAGATGTAGAAGATAAGTATGCATTCTAATGTGGTACTATGAGATGAATATGTATGTTTAGATGTTTGTAAACTTATAATGAAAGTAGTTTAGAAACATTGAAAATGTGTTAAATCTCTTATATGGTGAAAGATGCAAAATGAGTTATTGATATGTTATTTGGATTAAATGACTAACATTGTGTAATATGGTGGGAATGAGGAAAGATCCTAAAGTTGGCGGCGGTGTCGGTGGAACTTGCGAAGTTACCAAGAACCAAACCCAAAACTCACCAAGGTAAGGAGAAGTCTTTAACTTATGTATTGTGTTAGAAAATGTGTACATTTTCTGCTTGTGGATAATGAATCAAATTGTGAACTACTTATTTATTAGAAACATATATGGGTATGTTTGTAATAATGACTGCATAGTTTTACTGTTTATGGATTGATGGAGTATCAATGAAAAGAAAACTCGTTTTTAGCCGACCATGAATGGTTAGTGACTTTGGCTCAAGTAATGTAGCAAGCTTTGGTTCAAGCGATGTGGCAAGCTTTGGCTCAAGCGATGTCGCAAGCTTTAGCTCAAGCGATGTAGCAAGCTTTGGCTCGAGCGATGTAGCAAGCGTTGGCTCTAGCGATGTAGCAAACTTTTGCTCAAGTTATGTAGCATGGTTTTTAAAAAGATGTGAACGATGAAAATGGTTTTAAGTATATTTGGTTTTAAATTGTTTATTTAACCTTATTAAAATGTGAATTATCGTATATTGACATTTATTATGTTAACGACTTACTCCTTTGTGTTTTCTGTGTATGGTCAATGTTAATCCCATTGCAGGTAGGTGGAAGACGTAAGGACGTTTAGCTTAAGAGCTTAGAAGCTTTTATTTTGAAGTCCTTATTTCCATTCTTTTATAATTTAACTGATTGCATTCTGAATTGACTATTTGTAATCATGGGCATGATTTTTGTACATGTTATCAACCATGGAAAATGGTAACTCTGGATATTTGTAGCTATGGGTATTTTGGAAACCCATAGCTAGTTGTATACGGTAGTTACTAAACTGCATTAATATGAATTATGTTTTTCGGTCAAATGAATGTGTATGTCGTTATTGGGTCATAGATTGAGTGTGAAGAGAAAATAGGATTTTAAAGTAAGATTATTAAATTTGTAAAAGTAAGTTATAAGAAAATGCATGAAATTGGACTAAAATAAGAAAAATATTTCAAGGGTAGAATTTGGGTCTTTAAATCGTGAAGATATTCAACGAACTGGTGAGGATCCTGAAATCAGTCAATGTGCGGCTTATGGTGGCTCTCTTATGGGATTAAAGGATCATGATAATATACAAATACTTTAGCTGTTTTAAATTGCGGTTGTTACACTCACGATTACTGGTATTGTGATTATTGCAATCTTTGCAATACGGATTGCGGTTTTAATGTCACGGTTACTGTCCTCTGGACGATTGAATCTTCTTACTAATGGTTTGTTTGTGACTAATCTATATTATTTTCAACAAAGAATCACAAATAAATTATTATAGATGACACGAAACAACTTTGTTTTGTATATTTATTTTTTTAAATCGAAACAATCTTATTTCACTAAGTTGATAAAAAAATTCGGTGTGGAATTGCCACGTGTATTGTTAACGTGTCACGTCAGTGTTCTATTAAATTTAAAATATGAGAAGTTGGTACCACAAAAAACAAAGAAGGACCCAAATGGATAATTTTTCTTTTATTTTTTTAAAATATATAACAAATGCTTGATACAAAATTATGTGTTAACCATTAATCTTTTGAAATCATCCCATCCTTACTAATTCATTTATAGTTTCATTAGGAAAAAGGAGGAATCTCAATCACATTGAATAAGCCAAATAGCAGAACACAATCAATTTCTTACATATAACCATGAAATAGAAAATCAAACAGGAAATATAAGATATAAATCAAACAGGAAATGACTTATTCTAGTGTAATAAATACGTAATTACAGTAATAATTACAAAATTATCTCCAAATAATTATGGATATAGTTTCTCCAAATTCCTACAATAATTACAGTCATAATTACATAATTAAAGTAATAATTACAAAATTATCTCCAAATTCCTATTTATAATAATTAGATGATTACAGTAATAATAATTACATAATTACGTCAAACCTCCATATTAGAGTAAGTCATTGTAGGTAATTTTATTTATATGATTATTTTTAATGATTAACGTAATTATATATTTACCCTTGTAAAATACAGGTGTCAAAATTGTGGAAGTCTTTTTTTGTAATTTCACTAGCCCTTCTATTCTTATTAAGATAGTAGATAGTAGACTATCTTTTTTTGTTTACTTTTTCATTGATTTCTTTATTTTTTTATTAGTGTTCTTAATGATTTCATTATTTTGTAGATCTGTTCTTCCAACCGTTTTCTCTGTTAGCATACGCAAGTGTATCATCATAAAGGACGACCAAACCTTCAAAACATGTGGTATATACTCAATCTCATTATATATATATATATATATTATTCAGTTGCAATATTCCATTTCTATGTTTTTATTATTGATATATGTATTTCGTTCTTAACATTTTTTCTCTTCATTTGTAGTTTGGTTCTCCCTTCTAGTAGTTCTACATGTTAATTTTATCTCTCTTAATCTCTTATTTTTTATACACTTTTTTATACATAGAATCACTATTTTAATTTTTTGTTTTGCATGTTTCAGAAACACCTGAAGTATATTCTACTCTTAAATAAGGTAAGAATCATGATTTGTTTTTTACAGTTTTGTATTTTATTTTTTTATTCGATGATTTTAAAAATCTATTGTTTAAAATATATATTTGTTGTTTATATTACCGCAGTCATTTGGGTCCATTGAGAATGGTAGAATCAATGGATCCAATGATCTTCTCTCTTCTTTTGCAGTTTGGTTATCTTTGGCAATTGCTCGTAATTCTTAACATAAGTGAATGCATATCACATTAGAGATAACCTTTATTTTGAAAAATTAAGGCCTAAATAGTGGTAAATAATGTGTGATATCAGTTAATATATTATTTTAGTGGTTGTAATCCAAAAAAGTAATGTCTACTTTATTTTGAAAAAAAAATCTAAACATTTAATTACAACATTATCATTTTAATTTCATTTATTACAGTTGTTCATGCATTTAAATAGTGTGACACCCTAGATTTTAAAGTCATTAAATTATAGTATAAGTACTAGGAGTCTCGCTTGAGCGAGAATGGTGTCGCTTGGGAGAGAGAGTCTCACTTGGGGTAGTGAAATCCTGGGCTATACTGAATGATTCTCACTTGAGCGAGAATTGTCTCGCTTGAGCGAGAGTGGTCTCGCCTGAGCGAGAGTTGTCTCGCCTGGGCGAGAAATGGCATTTTGGAACCTGTTGAGGCTGTGAGATTCTCGCTTGAGCAAGAGCGTCAGATCTGAAATTTTAAAAAGGCGGGATTTTCTCGCCTGAGCGAGAATGGGCTCGCTTGAGCGAGAACCCGACGCAGTCACATTAAATAGGGAACCCCAAACACATTTTAGGGTTAGAAATTGGAGAGAATAGAGCATTTTCAAGAGCAAGGAGCCTTGATACTCATCTAGAAGCTTGAGAAGAGGTAAAACTCTTGATTCTAACTCTCTTCTTCCATTTGAAACTTGTTTTGGGTATGTTGGATCTCTTCTCAAAATGTAAGAAACAATGGAAACTCATCCTTTAGAGTTATGGTTCGTTTTATGTTGTTTTTATCTTGAAAACTCTTAGTTTAGAGTTGACATTTTAATAATGGAAAGAGTTGTGGGTTGATTCATGTAAAACTCTAAAACCCCTAAAATGAGAATATGAGTAAAAGGGAAAAATGGGTGAAATGTTAGATATAGAAGATGAGTAAAAGTTCTAATGTTGAATATGAGATGTATATGTATGTTTTAGATGTTTGGAAACATTGAAAATGTATGAATCTCTTGTATGACTAAAGATGAAATATGAGTTGTTTATTTGTAATTTTGAATAAATGACTAACATGGTTGTTATGTTGTGGGAATGAGGAAAGATCCTAAGGTTGGAGGCGGTGTAACACCCTAAATTTAAGTCTTTAAAATTATAGTATTAGTCATAGGAATCTCGCTTGAGCGAGAGATTCTCGCCTGAGCGAGAAAGGCTCACCTGGGATGGTGAAATCCTGGGCTATACTGGAGGATTCTCGCCTGAGCAAGAAATGGCATTTTGGGACTGTTGAGACCGTGAGTTTCTCACTTGAGCGAGAATCCCTCGCTTGAGCGAGAATCCTTCGCTTGAGCGAGAGGGTCAGATCTGAGTTTTTAAAATAGGCAGGGTTTTCTCGCTTGAGCGAGAAAGGGTTCGCTTAAGCGAGAATCCGACGCTATTACATTAAATAGGGAACCCCAAACACATTTATGTGGGTTAACCTAGAGAGAAGTGAGAGAAGAGTGCATTTTCAAGAGCAAGGAGGCTTGTGAGTCATTTAGAAGCTTGAGAATAGGTAAAGCTCTTGATTCTAACTCTCTTCTTCCCTTTGAAAATTTGTTTTGGGTATGTTGGATCTCTTCTCAAAATGAGGGAAACCATGGAAACTCTTCCTTTCGAGTTATGGTTCGTTTTATGTTGTTTTTATCTTGAAAACTCTTGGTTTAGAGTAGTATTTCAACAATGGAAAGGGTTTGTGGGTTGATTCTTGAAAACCCTAAAACCCTAAAGTGAAAATATGGTTAAAGTGGAAAATGGGTAAAATGCTAGATGTAGAAGATGATTAAACCTTCCAATGTTGAAATATGAGATGGATATGTATGTTTTAGATGGTTGTAAACGTATGATGAAAGTAGTTTATAAACATTGAAAATATGATGAATATCTTGTATGGTTGAGTAATGCAATATAAATTGTTTATGTGATATTTGAAAATAAATGACTGACATTATTGTTATGTGATGGGGATAATGAAAGATCCTAAGGTTGGAGGAGGTAGCGAAGGAACTTGCAAAGCTACCCAAAACCAACCCCGACACATACCAAGGTAAAGAGAAGTTATTAATGGTATATGATAATAGAAAATGTGTGGATTTTCTGAACACGTATATGATCTGTGTATGACTTGCCCGATGTGGTATAGAGAATGACTTGTCCTAGGTGACATCATGTATCACTTGCCCAAAGTGGTATTGTGTATGACTTGCCTTATGTGGTATTGTGTATGACTTACCCTATGTGGTATTGTGTATGACTTGCCCTAAGTGGTATTGTGTATGACTTGCCCTATGTGGTATTGTGTATGACTTGCCCTAAGTGGTATTGTGTATGACTTGCCCTATGTGGTATTGTGTATGACTTGCCTTATGTGGGATTGTGTATGACTTGACCTAAGTGGTAATGGAAAGGTAAACGTACAAGTGGAAAATAATGATTTGAAATGGTATTGATGAAGGAGGTGGCAAGGTATGATAGAGATGAACGGGTAAATTCAAAGTGTTGGATGTGGTAACATGAGACGGACAAACATGATATGTAGATTTTATCTTTTAATGTCAAGTCTTCTATTAAAACCCTAAAAGTGTGGATTCTGATATTTATTGAATTGATAACTTACTCCTTTGTTGTTGTGTATATCTGTCATGATAATCCCATTGCAGGTAAACGAGGTAATTAAGGATACTCGGTTCGAGGCATGAGGAGCTTAGAACTCGGAATCCTTATTTTGCTTTTTGTTTGATGTAAACTGTTAGTTGAATGATTGTAAATCCTAACTGATTTAGTACTACATTTTTGTAATGCTAGATATTAGTAGCTATGGGCATTTTGGAATCCCATAGCTAGTCATATATGGTACTTACCGATAAGGAAATATATGAATTATGTTTTTCTGCTTTATGGGAAAGGGTCCTAGTATATTACGATAACTGAATTTGAAGTATCGAATGTTGTTTAACTGAAGAGGAATAAAGATGATAAGAATATCTATATTAAAATGAGAAAAATTTTCAATGGTAGAATTTGGGTCCTTACAGGCGGTGTCGGTGGAAATTGCAAAGTCGCCAAGAACCAAACCCAACACTCACCAAGGTAAGGGATAAGTGTCTCCATTATTTATGAGATGATGTGAACATGGTATGAGTATGAGCCATCGTGTTTGTAATAGTTGTGATATGGACCACCTTTATAGTGTGGGCCTACCCGAAGTGGTAGTGTATTATCTTATGATGTGTGCCTATCCGAAGTGGTAGTGAAATATTGATTGTTGTGTTTACCCGAAGTGGTAGTGGATTATTGTGTGTTGTGCCTACCCGAAGTGGTAGTGGATTATTGTGTGTTGTGCCTACCCGAAGTGGTAGTGGATTATTGTGTGTTGTGGACCTACCCGAAGTGGTAGTGGATTATCGTATGTTGTGGACCTACCCGGAGTGGTAGTGGATTATCGTATGTTGTGGACCTACCCGAAGTGGTAGTGGATTATCGTGTGTTGTGGACCTACCCGAAGTGGTAGTGGATTATCTTTGAGGTGTAAACGGGTCGGATGTGGTCAAGAGTATATTTGATGCAAAGTATAAATGATGAACTGAAAGTGCCTTGGAATAAATGAATATGCATGCTATAGAATATATATTATGGGATATATATACTATATGGTGAATATGGGTTAAAGGAGAATAGAGGAAAAGATATATTAACATTTATATTCATGTATTTCATTTCAATTCTTATGTATACTTTAAATGTGGATTTTCATATGCGGTTATTGAATTAACGACTTACTCCCTTGTGTTTCGTGTGTTACTATGATAATCCCATTGTAGGTAAACGGATGAATTGAGGGCGCTGGATTTGGAGTCTTCTGAGTTTTTAAATCTGAATTTCCTTCTTTTGTGTATTGTATCATGACTGACTAAGTGTCATTTTTGGTATAATTGTAATTCTAATCATTGTAACACGGGATATGTGTAGCTATGGGTATTTGGAAAACCCATAGCTATTTGTATGTGGTAGTTACTGGGAGGTATTAATATGAATTATGTTTTTCTGCAGTTAAGGGTAATCCAGTATGAAATCGATTTAGTATGATTTACAATTATTAATTAATTAAATAAATGGATAATTTAATTGGTTAAAAGAAATGTGTGTATGATGTAACATGAGGAATTAAGCTTAAAGGTTTAAAATAAAAGAAAAATTTTCAAGGGTAGACTTTGGGTCCTTACAAATAGCGCTAATCGCTGATCATTTATTACTTTTACTTTTTAACGTTCATACATTTTAATTTCATTTATTACTACTTTAATTGCTGATTAGTTGCAAACTAATAATTAATAATTAATAATTACTTTGAATAAATATTGTCGACCATTAGGATATAAATAAAACTGATAAACATGTCTAAGAGAATAAAAATAGATATTGTCATTTTATGTGATGTTTATTGGTGAGATAGGTGATACTATTCAGGTTAGAAAATAATGTATAGTAATCACTACCTGCGGTTTAGTATGTATGCTTTATTTAAAAAAATCTAAAAATTTAATTAAATTGTTCTCATTTTCATTTAATAATATTGTACATACATTTCCATTACTATCTTTAAAATATTTTAGCAGTTTTAATCCTAAATAATTAAGGTCTCCATTATTTTGAAAAAGAATGGAACTAAGTAATTACAACTATCATATTTCAATTATCATTTATTACTAAAATTTCATTTCTATATATTAAAATATTATTTTCGAAGATTTCATATCAAATAGTTATACCCATATTTATTTCAAAAAGATCTAAGTAATAATTACAATGTCCCCTTTTGTATACTTTTAAAAAAAATACTAAATAATAAACCAATTAAACAAGTAATAAAAAATAATGTCCTAAAAATAAAAGAAATTATAAAAAAGTTACATTAATAAATAATAACAATAATATCATAAAATCAAACAAGTTCTCCATATGTACGTGTATATTAAGAATTAGCAATATAAATTTTTATTGTATTTATTAGTTAACCAAATATATAGACTATAGAGTATGAAAATCAATCAGAAAATTAGAAAAGTATACGGGTAACATGTATGTTCTTAGCAGTGCGAATGTATGGATAACATGCGTGTTTTTAACCATGCGATTGCACTGATCACATATGTTCTTAACAATATGAATGCACATTTAACGTGTGTTCTTAACCATGCAAATGTACAAAACATGTGTGTTCTTAACCATATGAATGCACATATAATGTGTGTTTTTAATCATACGACAAAAATATTATTCCGTGCAAATGCACGGGTTAATTGCTAGTAGTCATAAACATAACATACAATCAACCAGATTGAAATAATAAACAGAAAATAACAGTAACATCATAAAAAGTTCCTCCAAGATTGAAATAGTCTAGAACATAACAAACAAACAACCTAAAGAACAAAACAACCCTAAGAATCTAAAACACATTCGATTAATCATCAATTATGTCCAAGTAGTCCAAACAATTTGAAATCTATTAGAATTTAATTAACATTTCTCAAAATGATATCAAAGAGGCCGGAGTGGGGCATTTAGTATTTTAGCTTTTGCATGTTAAATGTTATGTGTAACTTTTATGTAAAAACATGTGATAAAAGCATGTGAATAAAAGGAAAAAAAAGTAGCTAATTATACCATTTCCTTTGGTTATGCATTTGACTAAAGGATTACAGAACAATTGATGAGTTTATTTAAGTTTAGTCATCACATATTTCACCCTTCTTTGATATAAAAGTTACTAATTTTATGGATCTTCTCATGCATTAATCTCATGTTTGGGTTAATAGTCATCTATTGATTGACCATGACACCAATTCTTGGTACAACCGAAGTGATCATCGTTCGTGTAGGTTAACCACAAGTAGTCAATAAGGTGCATAAAATAAATTGAAGTCAAGAGAATGATTTCTTAACGATGTTCAACCAATTGTATCTATATCTCTAGTAAAGTATGATGCTGAAAATCAATATTAAATATTAGGATTAACAACTTCAATCACAACTAAGGTTTACATACCACAAATATATATTACATTCTACTCGAACTCAATACATAATCCTAAAAGCCCATAAACCAACTATAGTATACTGGTAAGTGTTCTTCCGATTGTTTATTTCTTGTTATCTACCTTTGTCAAATAGTCGCAGTGACTCTATCTTTCTGTCTTTCTCTCACTCTATCTCTATCTTTCTCCAAATATTTCTTATACTCTCGCGTATATTATGACCAAATGATGTAAATAATTTGGGTTCCAGTTCTCTAATGTATAGTTTGATAAATGTATCAATTTCAAAGGTTAAATATGATGAGTTATTAATTAATAATATTCGGTTAGTGCATCATTATTATAATTTTTTTGTACATTTATGCACATTAAACTCTGAAGTATGAACATACATTCAAGGAGCTTTACTAGATGAAAATAACATATTTGGGTAACATATAATCAAAATAATGTTTCAATGCATCATTTAAATTCCACGTTAGATTATGCATCTCCAAAAATATTACCCTACTAATAATCAAATAACAAAAATTAAAATCTTAAATTATTACATACTAATACATTAATTATTGAATCTCATTCAAAAATTTATTTTCAAGAACAAAAAACTACTAAGAGTAAAACACATAAGTCCGTACAAACTGCAAGTTAAACAAGTAAATCTTTTGCAATAGATAAAGTCATTACATAAATAATTCACATTTCATCACACAAATACTTCAACATGTGCAGTTGAACTTGTTTACGTGCTTCGGTGAAGCTATTTGGATTTGTTCCAATTGTATAGAACCTTCCCATCAACATCATAGAAAGCTATATCAAGCTTAGTCTTTGGACCAAAACAATTCTTAACACAATTGCCCTTAATTTGAGTTATCTGCACAGACATGAATCCTTCACCATTATGATAAAACTTCAACTCTTTTGGATCCCACTTGGGCACAATACCCTTCAACGCCATTGAACCACCACCGCTAGTCATAAATTGAATTTTACTGAAATTCATGTATACAATTAAGAGTTAGATATAATTCCCGTCATATAATTTTGCATCATATATTTTCAATATTGTTATTTCTTGCATAACAATAGCTAAGTTGTTTCATTATCATGTCAACGTTATACTAATTTCATGCTCACTTTTAAATGAAGTGACATATATCATGTTTCTTGCGGGTAGCATGAATATGCAATAATGCATTAGCTTAATATTAAAAAACATGTGTATTGCCCGAAAGAAAAAGAAACATTAACAAACCTGCTTATATGTTGTAGGGAATAATCGTGTCCATTCATGTAGACATCAACCTTGTGTTTCTGCAAAACCGAATAAATATTACTATGAATATAATTTCTAACAGTGTTTTGAATTAGACCCCACAATTGCTATAGTGGTTGCAATATTACACTTTCAGTAGTATTTATGAAGGTATCATGATCGAAATGGTGATCACATTCGCTACGCAGTTGAGATAAACACAATATAACTAGAATTACAAAACATTGTTAAACATCATAAGTCAAATACTTCAAATTCATTAAAATAACATTTAAAAAAAGATAATAAAATGTTTACTATTGTTCTAAAGTTGAATTTGATTGGTTGTATTATATCCAATAAATACCTCCCACCAGAATCACTCTTCAAGTCTTTACACACAAAAGCAAAGAAGATGAGATTATCATATCCTTCAAATACTTAAATAAAAAAGCTATTAATGCCTTACCAAACTTGTGAATGATTTAATCATGTAAACATCAACTCCTATATGATGGTGTCAACTTTTAGGTGGCCGTTTTCTTTGGTTTTATTGACCCTTTGTCAATTTTATTTTTCCATATTGTATAATTTTATTTTAAGTACAAGATTCATCAATATTAATAAACTTTGATTGGTGTTGTTGTGCATGATTCATTAATATCAAATGAGCTTCAGATTTGGAGACCATAGGCATTTTTATCTCGACGTAATCATGTATACATTAATGTCTTCAACAAATCCTTAATAGTACTAAGTAACTGATACATGACAAGAGAGGGTAGAGTATCCAAGTAGTACTAAATAAATCAAAATGTATTAAAATAAGACAAATGA
The DNA here is from genome assembly GCA_009771035.1 of Lupinus albus. Lineage (NCBI taxonomy): Eukaryota > Viridiplantae > Streptophyta > Magnoliopsida > Fabales > Fabaceae > Lupinus > Lupinus albus. The sequence continues at coordinate 8,453,510 of CM020011.1, forward strand.
AATGACACAAGTGCAACTTTGTATATTAACGCGTGCAAAATATATTACCTATAAGAGTAATGTACTCTATTTCTATGCAGGGCGTGGATGTGTACACCCTCAATGTAAGAGAGTGACTCTGGACTGGTAATATCAGTATATTAGTAAAATAGTTGATATTTAAAATATGAAAATAGTAAATTAAGGTACCTCAAGAATTGGGAGAAGTTGCTTCTCAAGCTCTTTAGTAACACCATTCTTCCCAGCACTTTTAATTGGATGGTGACCCACAACAAACTTCCACTTTGCACTTGATTTTTTTAAAGCAGAATCAACACGCTATAGAAATTAAAAGAAATTGAAATTAGCCAATGACCAATAGAAAATCCAAATGTTAATGTATTATGTACAAGGTATTGGTACAAATTAATGCATTAGAAGATCCATATGTTTGTTAGCAAATACTCTCAATTCTAGTTTATATTTTTTTATGTACAAAGTTGCCCTTTTTATTATATTTTTTCTTATGGAGGTTTTACAATGATTTTTCATAGAAATGAGATTAGTGATGCAAACCTCAAGGATGTTAGAAATGTAAATTTCCCTGGGTAACAAGGTTGCCCAATTATAAACTTTGTCTCCAGGCTGTTTGAAGTATTCATCCACAAACATAGTAGTATCTACAAAGGAAAAATCGGCAACCTCTGAAACAAAAACAAAGTGGCACAATTAATTAATTTATTAATACTCGAAATAAATATTTTAATTATTTGTAATATGTAGATAAAAATTAAGAATAAGAAATAATCAAGTTTCTTTTATAACCTGATTCGACAACTACGATCTTAAACAAAACCTTCTCTTATCACGTAACTGAAGGAGAGGAGTCAATTGTGCCTTAACATCACCCATATAGTCATGCTCACCCAAAACTGCAGACAACAATTGAAGAATTTCAACAATAATACATTAAATATGGTTATTTTCTATTGTTTTTTAAAAAATAAAAAATAACCATTCATTTCTCAACTGTAATTATATTTACATAGACTAACACAACTGAAGTGCATTAAACTCCCTTAAAATTTTGTTCAGTTATTTCATTAAGTTACTAGCAGAAAAAGATGCAAGTAAATTAAGATCCCACTTTTACTAACATAACAAATTTATTTTTTTATTAATTTTTCTTATCTCTCTTCAAATTAATTATTTTAGTGAAACTTAAAATCATTCATTATTTTACCAAATAATGTTTCAGAAACAAATAAGCTTAAAACCGAGTTTGAATATTGAAATCACAACACTCCTGCTTAGAATGAATAACAAGAGACAGAATAATCTAATGTGATTGTTGCTGAAATGGTAGACTGCATTATGATTGTTTAGTCTTGTTGTTGAACATGAACATGTTAAGTGAAGAGAAAAATAAATTAAAGATAAGATCTGATAATTGAGCTACATAAATATCCATGTTACTTTTCGTTATTAACATAATTGATGGAATGGTTGATTAGTATAATGATAATATTTTGGCAGCTAATTGGAATGATTTATAAAAGTTTAGTTTAATTTGCAAAACACTAAAAATTTAAGAGTCTAATACATTTTTCCCATAGTTCATATATAATTAATTTATTAACAATATTAAAAATGAATTTGAATTCTTACCATTGTACCATGGTTTCTACAAGCTGGGAGCCGTGTAGATGTTGGTGAATGATTCAGCAAAGGCTGGATCTTTTCGGTCTGTCAAGCCTTTATCGTAAATGATATCTCCAGTGGAAATTACATTTCTTCCCAATAATACCCATCTAGAAAAACAAAAATGATTAATATCCGAATTAAATTACTATTACGTAAAAATTTAGATGATAAATTTACCATTTATTTTATTATTGTGATTAGGGATTTCAAACCCCAAAAAATACATTTCAATAGTTTCTCATTTCCTTAAGCAACTTGACTTATATTTTTTTGGAGTGATTTTAATTATTTATGATTGTACAAAAAAATATTCCGCAAATCATATTATGTATGGAATTTTTTATTTTAGTTTAGGAGTAAACCTTGGATTGAACTTAAGCTAAAAATTGACCTTGTTAATTAACGAGTCAAATTTAAAATAAATACAATTCACCTTATTAAGTTTATAAATTTTTCATTATATACTCATATATAAACACACATATTTATGAAGTTAACTCATTTCCACTGTATTTATGAAGGGTTTTTTTATTGGTTGTAACTGATAATAAAATATTCATAATTGACAAAAATTTAGAAATGTTTTAATGTGTGGAAAATATGCACACTAATTGAATTCATTATTGAGTTAAATTGATTAGCCTGGTTATAATTAACTATAAATTAATAATAATAAAAAATACTGTATGAAAAATGGTGCTCTATAGTGATGAACAAGCTAAATATTGCTTAGTTTGTTCACAATAAATTTTTATTTTCATTTTAATAAAATTTTGACTCATTGATCAAATATTATAGATATATGATCCACATACATATTTTATGATAGACATGTAATTTACCTGAACTGCAACTTTAGTTTGGTTGTGTGTTCCTTTTCTTCCCCAATCTCCAATCACCAAGAAGCTGAGTGACCCATCTTTTTTAGGTCCTTGGTTAAACTCAGAAGGCGATGCTGAGGAAAGAATCAAACAAAGAGGTACGGTAGCAATGAAAACAAGTAAGCCCATGGTGGGAGAGATAGAGAAAATATTGTTTTGGTTGTAAGTGTTTGAGAAAGTTGATGACCTTTTTATATTAAGCTTTGTGAGGATAGTGACAAGAACAAGAAAGGTAATGACAATTTCCCTTGAGATTGAGAAATAATGTGGTTGACTTATAACTTTTAAGTGTATATCTTATTAAAATAGAATTAATAATCAAAATTTAAAATTTAAAATCATTTCTTTAATTATTTAATTTATTTTAATTGTCAACGCAATATTTTATTTATAATTAATTTAATATTAAACACACCAATAATTAAAAATCAATTCAATATATAATATACTATGCATATTTAATTAATAATATTTGACTAATTAATTATTATTTAAATATTATCTATTATTAAAATTATTTAATAACATTTATTTAATTATTATTGTTTAATTACTAATATTATTAATTTGAGTATGTTAAACTAACCCCTATGAGATGTAGTAAAACTACAATAATCAACCCTCTTATTTTACTCTTACTCAAATCACCCTAATTTATCTGCATATATTACATTGACTATCTGACATGTAAAACCCTAAATTTAAATCTTTAAAATTATAGTATCAGTCCTAAGATTCTCGCTTGAGTGAGAGATGTTGGAATTTCTGACAATTTATGGGTCACAAATATAATTTTATAATTGTGTTATAGCCATTATGTATTTAGCCAATATATATAAAATGGTCTTATGGATTAATTTGGTGGCTAAGGGCATATGTGTCATGAAATATTATGAGTGTAGATACCTTCGGGCAATGTCTAATTTGATGAAGGGACTGAATTAGAATATTGCAACTTAAGTGGTAACCGTTAGTGTTACCTTTATGGGTTATGGTCCCCAGTTGCAGAGCAACGAGTTTTATTGAGTAACTGATGTTATAAGGATTGGTTTATAAGGATATGTGACTTATGTCACAAAACCGATATATAAGGAAAAGGAGAAAGGCATAAGCCAAGCCAAGTTCTCACTTTGACAAAAACTTCAGGAACATCAGGAGCACTCACGTTCTCTCTGGATTCCCCTCTAGCGGAGCGAACGGAAAACCATCAGGCTCTAGCAACCGGAACATCCTACAACCCACATACCTCGGAGCATTCGGAATGGCAAACCAAGGTATGCGTTTTCTTCTTCACTATGAAACCAATTGGGGTTTTCTTCGGTCTGGATTAGGATTGTTCCATTAGGGTTTATGTATGGGCATAAACATTTGGTTTCGGAACAATCTCCTAATCATTCGGTTTAGGGGATACGATTAGGATTAATCGGAAATATCCAACAAGTGGTATCAGAGCCACCCCAATTTGGTTCATATGTGAAATTTGGGTTTTGTATGATGTTGTTTATGTTTTCCCCCAAATTGGGTTTTGTTTTGCAAAAAATTGATGATTGCTATAACATTATTTTGAAACATTAGCAATCATAATGCATTTTTTGGCTCTTTTGGGGTGAATTTTGCGAAAAAACCCGATGGAGAACCTCCATCTTCGTCAAAACCCTCGGGTAGACGAAGGGTTCTCGCTCAAGCGAGAAACCTGTCGCTCAAGCGACGTTGAGGCAGTAGCTGCGACAAAATGGTTGGGTTCTCGCTCAAGCGAGAAACCTGTCGCTCAAGCGATGTTGAGGCAGTAGCTACGACAAAAGGAGTTGGGCTCTCGCTCAGGCGAGACCCCTCTCGCTCAGGCGAGACCCCTCTCGCTCAGGCGAGACCCCTCTCGCTCAGGCGAGACCCCTCTCGCTCAAGCGAGATTCAGGGACAATTTTAGGGTTTTTTTCAAGTAAATTTTTGGGGCTTTGGTATCTTTATGCATTGAACATGGTTATGATATGGTTACCCGCTAAGTTGTCTGTTATTTCAAGTGAGCCAATTGAAGTGGAATGTCACCAAAGTGACCTCTTTCATGGATGTAACTCATAAGGAATATTAGATGTTGGTGTGTGTGGTTATTCATGCGGATATTAGCTGGCCCAAAGGAAAGTTAATGTTTGGCCGAAGATCATGCACACTGGCGATGATAAACATGTGATAATTATTCAGTTTTATACATGTGACTGATGAATCAATCCAAAGAGGGATTCATCAGTTGACATGTCTTATTATCAATGTTGATCATTGCAACAAGAGTACCACTTGCAGTTAATATTACTGTCCAAAGACTTGATATTAATGGTGCGCTAGGTATCTTGATTGGGACATACCATTGTTTATAGCATATTGATGATTTTGAGTTGTGAGCATGTTTTAATATATTGTCTTTTGTTCTATTCAGCACCATCTATTGCTTCTATATCTGCAAATCTGAATTCGGTTCCGGTCCTCAATGGAACAAATTTTGAGGACTGGAAAGAGAACATGAAAATTGTTCTTGGCTGCATGGATCTGGACTATGCATTAAGGGTAGAGCAACCACCTCCTCCTTTGGAATCCAGCACCTCTGAAGAGAGGAAGGATTATGAGAGGTGGGAGCGCTCCAATCGCATGTGTCTCATGATCATTAAGCGCGGCATTCCAGAAGTCTTTAGGGGTACTGTCTCTGATAAGATAACAAGTGCCAAATTTTTCCTTGCTGAGATAGAAAAGCGCTTTGCAAAAAGCGATAAGGCGGAAACAAGTACTCTGTTACAGAACTTGATTTCCATGAGGTATCAAGGCAAGGGAAATATAAGGGAACACATTGTGGGAATGTCCAACATTGTCTCAAAGCTGAAGGCTCTTAAGCTTGAGATGTCGGAAGACTTGCTCATCCATCTGGTTTTAATTTCTCTTCCTGCACAATTCAGTCAGTTTAAGATTTCTTATAACTGTCAAAAGGAGAAATGGACTCTTAATGAGCTCATTTCATTTTGTGTGCAAGAAGAGGAAAGGATGAAGCAAGAGAGGACATAAAGTGTCCATTTTGTTAGTACCTCTAAAGACAAGGGCAAAAAGAAAATAATTACGGAGCCCAAGAATGAAGTTGCAAAGGGTCCAGTGCAAAAGAAGCAGAAGCAGGTTACTGTTTGTTTCTTTTGCAAAGAATCTGGACATTTAAAGAAGAAATGTGAAAAGTATCACGCTTGGCGTGCTAAGAAAGGTACATTTCTTGCTTTGGTCTGTTCTGAGGTCAATTTAACTTCAATACCTGGAAACACTTGGTGGTTAGACTCCGGTTTAACTTCTAACATCAGTGTTTCATTACAGGGTTGCTTGAACTACCGAAAGCCTAATTTTGTTGAAAGATACATATTCGTTGGCGATGGAAAATCGGTAGAAGTTGAAGCTATAGGACATTTTAGGTTATTATTAAGTACTGGATTATATTTGGATTTGAAAGACACCTTTGTTGTACCGTCTTTTAGACGAAACTTAATTTCTGTTTCTTATTTGGACAAATTTGGTTATTATTGTTCATTTGGAAACAATTCGGTTAAATTGTCTTTAAATTCAAATATTGTTGGAACTGGTACTCTTATGATAAATGATAACCTTTATATGTTGAATACTGTAGCTAATTATGGCGAAACCTTGAATGTGGAATCACGTGGTACTAAACGTAAAATTGACAATAATAATTCAGGTGCATTATGGCACAAGCGCCTAGGTTACATTTCTCAAAAGAGAATTGAGCGTCTTGTGTCAGATGAAATCTTGGATTCCATTGACTTCACAGACCATAAGGTTTGTGTTAAATGCGTAAAAGGTAAACAGACCAAACAATCGAAAACTGGTGCATATAGAGCTTCAGACGTCTTAGAATTGATACATACGGATATATGTGGGCCATTCCCTACGGCTTCCTGGAATGGTCAACATTATTTCATATCATTCATAGACGATTATTCTCGTTATGCATACATTTTTCTTATTCATGAAAAGTCCCAATTAGTGGACGTGTTCAAAACTTTTAAGGCTGAAGTTGAAAATCAACTCAGCAAAAGGATAAAGTGCGCCAGATCTGATCGTGGTGGTGAATACTACGGTAGATATGATGGTTCAGGTGAACAACGTCCAAGGCCTTTTGCCAAATACCTAGAGGAATGTGGTATAGTCCCACAGTACACTATGCTAGGATCGCCTAGCATGAATGGTGTGTCTGATAGACGAAACCAGACTTTTAAGGATATGTTAAGGAGTATGATTTGTCATTCTACCTTACCAGAGTCACTCTGGGGAGAGGCACTTAAGACTGCAGCTTATATTCTTAATAGAGTACCAACTAAAGCGTCTGCCAAAACACCTTATGAGCTTTGGACTAGGCGAAAGCCTAGTCTTAAGCATTTTCATGTGTGGGGATGTCCAGCTGAGGCAAGGCCTTATAGGCCTTATGAAAAGAAATTGGACTCCCGTATAGTGAGCAACTACTTTATTGGTTACTCTGAAAAATCAAGGGGCTATAAATTTTATGATCCAAATTTAAGATCCATATTTGAGACGAGTACAACCATATTCTTTGAGGATATTGAGTTTGAAGGGGAAGATAAGGTAAGAAACTTTGTCTTAGAGGAAGAATCGGTATCAATTCCAGATCCGATTCATATAGTTGCTTCTGATGAAGCAAATTTGGAACCTCTTCAAGACACTCTCCCTACTCAAGATGAGTTAGTAATTCATGAAGGACAAACTCAAATTCCTCAAGAACATGGACAAGAGTTGCAAGAGCCTATAGCTTTGCGTAGATCCACTAGAGAAAGGAGGAATGCAATTCTAGATGATTACATCTGTTTTCTCCTGGAACATGAGGGTGATGGCGTTATGGATAACGATCCTTCAAACGTTCGAGAAGCCATCCAAAGTTCCAATTCGGAAAGGTGGATTGAAGCAATGAAAGAGGAGTATAAATCCATGCAAGACAATAAAGTTTGGGAACTTGTCCCATTACCAGAAGGAAAGAAACCCATTGGTTGCAAATGGATTTTTAAGACCAAGCGGGATTCTAACGGTAATGTGGAAAGGTATAAGGCACGTCTTGTAGCTAAGGGTTTTACTCAAAAGGAAGGGATTGACTATAAAGAGACTTTCTCTCCGGTATCATCGAAAGACTCTCTTAGGACAATCCTCGCTCTTGTAGCTCATTATGATTTGGAGCTTCATCAGATGGATGTCAAAACAACTTTTCTCAATGGAAATATTGATGAAAAGATTTATATGGTGCAACCAGAAAACTTTGTGTCGGGAGACCCAAAGAATATGGTTTGCAGATTGACAAAATCTATCTATTGACTAAAACAGGCGTCTCGTCAGTGGTACCACAAATTTCATGAGGTGATTCTCTCATTTGGTTTTGAGATGAATTCAGTCGAGGATTGTGTGTATCACAAATTCAGTGGGAGCAAGCACATTTTCTTGCTCTTGTATGTGGATGACATACTGCTTGCCACTAATGATGTGGGTACCTTGTTGGAAACCAAGTCATTTCTCTCCAGTAATTTTGAAATGAAAGATCTTGGTGAAGCTTCTTTTGTATTAGGAATTCAGATACACCGAGACAGATCTCGGGGTATTCTTGGATTATCACAGAAGAGCTATATAGAAAAGGTACTTAAAAAATTTGGCATGCAGAATTGTAAACCAATGGATACTCCAGTTACTAAGGGAGACAAATTTAGTCTCAATCAGTGCCCTAAAGGAAATCTGGAAATTCAGGAAATGCAAAAGATCCCTTATGCATCAGCTGTAGGGAGTCTAATGTATGCTCAAGTATGTACGCGTCCGGATATAGCGTTCATAGTTGGGGTTTTAGGCAGATATATGAGTAATCCAGGAATGGATCACTGGAAAGCAGCCAAAAGGGTCATGAGGTACTTATGGGGAACAAAAGACTATATGCTCACATATAGGAGATCAGACCAATTAGAGATCATTGGGTATTCTGACTCCGATTTTGCGGGATGCCAAGACAGCAGACGATCCACTTCGGGCTATGTATATCTGTTAGCAGGTGGTGCAGTTTCTTGGCGCAGTGCCAAGCAAACTCTTGTGGCCTCATCCACAATGGCAGCAGAATATATAGCATGCTATGAGGCATCACATCAGGCGACATGGCTGAGAAATTTTGTCACTGGGCTGCAGATTGTGGAAGGAATTGAAAGACCACTAAGGATATACTGTGACAATAAGTCAGCCGTGTTGTTCTCCAATAACAATAGGAGTACAGCAAAGTCGAAACACATCGACATAAAGTTCCTAGTTGTTAAGGAGAAAGTACAAAGCGGACAGCTTTCCATAGAACACTTAGGTACTAACTCCATGATTGCGGATCCTCTTACAAAAGGTATCACACCCAAGGTCTTTCATGAGCATACTGCTCACATGGGTGTTCTACAGTGTGAGGATCATTTGGTTTAGTGGGAGTTAGAACGTATATACACCTTTATGTTTTATGGAATTTCAGTATTATGTATGAATACTTTGTATTCAAACTTCAGTTGATTTATCATTCAGTTTGGTATTCTGTCATTATGCTTTGTACAATAAGGTTTTATGTTATAATTAAGGATCTCACAAAAGTAAAGTAGGACCAGTTGAAAATTGACATGTAAAGACCATATTCATGTGATTTTCATGCTACACATTTCATGATGTATCTATGTCATTTGGTTGTGTCAAAGTTGGTGATCATTGTTGAATTAGTCATGATTGATATGACGAAGTTCACTGTGGTTCAATACGGAGACGGGACTAATGGACGGGATAATTTGGGTATGCCTATGACATAATGGTATATTAAGCACGCAATGAGGATAACACGTACGGTGAATCATATATGTGACCAGTGGGAGATTGTTGGAATTTCTGACAATTTATGGGTCACAAATATAATTCTATAATTGTGTTATAGCCATTATGTATTTAGCCAATATATATAAAATGGTCTTATGGATTAATTTGGTGGCTAAGGGCATATGTGTCATGAAATATTATGAGTGTAGATACCTTCGGGCAATTTCTAATTTGATGAAGGGACTGAATTAGAATATTGCAACTTAAGTGGTAACCGTTAGTGTTACCTTTATGGGTTATGGTCCCCAGTTGCAGAGCAACGGGTTTTATTGAGTAACTGATATTATAAGGATTGATTTATAAGGATATGTGACTTATGTCACAAAACCGATATATAAGGAAAAGTAGAAAGGCATAAGCCAAGCCAAGTTCTCACTTTGACAAAAACTTCAGGAACATCAGGAGCACTCACGTTCTCTCTGGATTCCCCTCTAGCGGAGCGAACGGAAAACCATCAAGCTCTAGCAACCGGAACATCCTACAACACACATACCTCGGAGCATTCGGAATGGCAAACCAAGGTATGCGTTTTCTTCTTCACTATGAAACCAATTGGGGTTTTCTTCAGTCTGGATTAGGATTGTTCCATTAGGGTTTATGTATGGACATAAACATTTGGTTTCGGAACAATGTCCTAATCATTCGGTTTAGGGGATATGTAACATCCTGATTTTTGAGTCTTTAAAATTATAGTATCAGTCCTAGAAGTCTCGCTTGAGCGAGAAAGGATCACCTAGGAAGGTGAAATCCTGAACTATACTGGAGGATTCTCGCCCGAGCGAGAGTTGTCTTGCCTGGGCGAGAAATGACAATTTTGGGCTGTTAACACAGTGTAATCGATTACATGGTCCTTGTAATCGATTACATGCTGATATCTGATCAGACATGTGTAATTTTTATTATGTAATCGATTACACTATTCATGTAATCGATTACGTCGTATAAAAATGTCAGATATGTGTAATTTTTCATGATGTAATCGATTACACTATGCATGTAATCGATTACATCATATAAAAATATCGCCACTGTGAGATTCTCGCCTGAGCGAGAATCCCTCGCTTGGGCGAGAGCGTCCGAGCTATAAAAGTGAAAAAGGGGATCTAGAAACCCTAATCTTCACTTCTTTTATCCCCTTTCACTCCTAGCGGCGACTCCTCATGGATTCCGACCATTCCCTCCACTAAACCTCAAAAACACATCAAACCTCTTCCTATTGCTTCTTAATGGAACATTGGAGTGCTTTGGAGAGGAAAAAGCAACAATGGAGGTTGAAGGAGATGGAGGGAGAGGGAGCTCTTTTGCGGAGCAACGGAGCTTACGCAACCTAAGGTGAGGGAGAAGACCATTGTGGTCTTAGAGTAATTCATTAGAGTCATCATTCTCCGATTTCCCTCAAGAATCGGAGCATATTAACGGATAGAAACTCTTTTGGGTGTTTATGGCCCATGTAAGAAGATGGTTCTAACGTTAATGTGTTATATGATGAAGAATATGTTGCGTGTGGTTTATTTATGATAATGTTGTGTTATGGATGGTTGATTTGCTATAAACATATATGGGTGTGTTTGTATCAATGATTGTGTGATGAGTTGTTGATTTGTTAAATGTGGCGACGAGTATGTCTATGAAAATGATTAAGTTGTGAGTCGCTTAATTGCTATAAACATATGTGGGTTTATTTGTAATAATGATTTTGTGATGAACCGCTTGTTGGGATAAATGGACATAATTATATTATGTGATGATGATGTTGTGAGTGGTTCTGTTGTGGTAGGATATGAGATACATTATGTTTATGACATTGATGTGGTGTCTTGTGTTTTGAGGAAGTTGCAATGTTAGAATAATGCAGTGGAAATATTATATTGTGATTGATGTTGTAGTATGGAAACGTGATATGCCCTTCGTGGTATGGAGATTGACCTGCCCTTCGTGGTATGGAGTTTGACCTGCCCTTCGTGGTATGGAGATTGACCTGCCCCTCGTGGTATGGAGTTTGACCTGCCCTTCGTGGTATGGAGTTTGACCTGCCCCTCGTGGTATGGAGTTTGACCTGCCCCTCGTGGTATGGAGTTTGACCTGCCCCTCGTGGTATGGAGTTTGACCTGCCCCTCGTGGTATGGAGTTTGACCTGCCCCTCGTGGTATGGAGTTTGACCTGCCCCTCGTGGTATGGAGTTTGACCTGCCCCTCGTGGTATGGAGTTTGACATGCCCCTCGTGGTATGGAGTTTGACCTGCCCCTCGTGGTATGGAGTTTGACCTGCCCCTCGTGGTATGGAGTTTGACCTGCCCCTCGTGGTATGGAGTTTGACCTGCCCCTCGTGGTATGGAGTTTGACCTGCCCCTCGTGGTATGGAGTTTGACCTGCCTTTGTGGTATGGAATTTTGATATGCCTTCGTGGTATGGATGTGACCTACATTCGTGATGTTGATTTGATTGGCCCTTTGTGATATTGGGTGGTCGTAGTTGTATTGAATTGTTGTAGAAGTGTTGTACTGATGCGTTGAAATGTCTAAAAGAAATGTGGTGATTATACTGATTGAATAGGTGCACATTATGTGGTTTAAGGTATTGACTGGTATATAAATGGTATATGTTTACTATGATTGATTTTAGATGATTGTATAGGTTGTTATACTTTAATGATATTACTCCATGTAATTCCACGCTACGGTCACCGTAGTTGGTTCTTACTCCCTCTACTTTTCCTTGTCTATGTGTTATATATGAGTTCAGGATGTTGCTGTGGCATCGTGGATGTTTGCTGATGGGAGTATAGACTGGAGTAGTCGTTTTTGTATTCCGAAATTATATTTGTATAATGTATGTAATATGAGAAATATGTTGAAGTAACTATGTTGTATAAATGAACTTTTTCGAAAGATGCAATAAGATTAGCATGAATACCTTTATTAGTGTTGTAATTGAAACAAAGGATAATTGTATGAATTATGGATTAGAATAGAATGTGATGTAAAGTTTTTGATGAAAAAGTATTATTGATTAGTTCCGCATTTTGAATTGGGAAACTTAACTAATATTTACATTTAATAAAGTTTCAAAATTTTCGAGTTATGAAAATCGGGTCGTTACAGGATACGATTAGGATTAATCGGAAATATCCAACAAGAGATTCTCGTCCGGGCAAGAAAGGCTCACCCGGGAGGGTGAAATCCTGGGCTATACTGAAGGATTCTCGCTTGAGCGAGAGCTGTCTCGCTTGAGCGAGAGTGGTCTCGCCTGGGCGAGAGTTGGCTCGTTTGAACGAGAAAAGTGACATTTTGGACCTATCGAGGCTGCAAGATCCTCGCTTGAGCGAGAGATGCCTCGCCTGGGCGAGAGTTTCCCTCTCTTGGGTGAGATGGTCAGATCTGAGTTTTAAAATAGGCGGGATTTTCTCGCTTGAGCGAGAATGGACTCGCTTAAGCGAAAACCCGACGCTGTTGCATTTATTAGGGCCCCCCAAACACATTTATGGGGGATAACTTAAGGAGAAGTGAAGAGAGAAAGGGTTTTCAAGAGCAATGAGTCTTAGGAATCATCTAAGAACTTGAGAAGAGGTAAAACTCTTGATTTTAACTCTCTTCTTCCCTTTGAAACTTATTTTTGGGTATGGTGGATCTCTTCTCAAAATGTAAGAGACCATGGAAACTCACCCTTTTGAGTTATGGTTCGTTTTATGTTGTTTTTATCTTGTAAACTCTTGATTTAGAGTTAGTATTTCAACAATGGAAAGGGTTTGTGGGTTGATTCATGAAAACCCCAAAACCCTAAAGTGAAAATGTGGTTAAAGTGGAAAATGGGTAAAATGCTAGAGGTAGAAGATGATTAAACCTTCCAATGTTGAAATATGAGATGAATATGTATGTTTTAGATGGTTGTGAACTTATGATGAAAGTAGTTTAGAAACATTGAAAATATGATGAATATCTTGTATGGTTGAATAATGCAATATAAGTTGTTTATGTGATATTTGGAATAAATGACTGACATTATTATTATGTGATGGAGATAATTAAAGATCCTAAAGTTGGAGGAGGTAGCGAAGGAACTTGCAAAGTTACCCAAAACCAACCCCGACACGTACCAAGGTAAGGAGAAGTGATTAATGGTATATGATAACAGAAAATGTGTGGATTTTCTGATTACGTATATGAGTTGTGTATGACTTGCCAGATGTGGTATTGAGAATGGCTTGTCCTATGTGGCATTATGTATGACTTGCCCTATGTGGTATTGTGTATGACTTGCCCTAGGTGGTATTATGTATGACTTGCCCTAAGTGATATTGTGTATGACTTGCCCTATGTGGTATTGTGTATGACTTGCCCTATGTGGTATTGTGTATGACTTGCCCTATGTGGTATTGTTTATGACTTGCCCTATGTGGTATTGAGAAGGTAAACATATATGTGGAAGGTAACGATATGAGGTGGTATTGAAGAATGAGGTGACGAGGTATGGTAAAGATGAACGTATAGATCCAATGTGATGGATGAGATGGTATGAGACGGACAAACATGATATGTTGATTTTATCTTTTAACGTCAAGTCGTTTATTTAAATCTTTAAAAGTATGGATTATTGCTTAATGATATTTATTGAATTAATGACTTACTCCTTTGTTTGTTGTGTATATCTGCCGTGATAATCCCATTGCATGTAAACGGGATAGTTGAGGATGCTCGGTTCGAGGCATTAGAAGCTTAGAACTTGGAATCCTTATTTTGGTTTTTGTTTGGTGTAACCTGTTACTTGGGTGATTGTAAATCCTAACTGATTTAGTTCTACATTTTTGTAATGCTGGATATTCATAGCTATGGGTATTTTGGAATCCCAAATCTAGTCATTTGCGGTAATTACCGAGAAGCAAATATATGAATTATGTTTTTTGTCTATTGGAAAAAGGTATTAGTATAGTAAGATAACTAAAATTTAAGTAACGAAAATTGATTAATTATAGTGTAGTGGAGTTTGTAGTAATAACTGGATTAAAATAAGGAGAAATTTTCAAGGGTAGAATTTGGGTCCTTACATGACATGGGAAGTAAGACTTTTAAATCAATTGGGACAATTAGTGTAATTAAGCTGAACTCATTCACTCTTACACTATTTGGAGTTGCCTCCAAAGTATACCGTATTTATGGATATATTGTGTAAGATTAAATAAAGTTGTATCCTCTCATTTATATCACCATTATCATTGTCAAATATATTTGTTCGTATAATAATTGATGGTTCATATGTAGAGCTGTCAAAATGGGCGGGCCCGTGCGGGCCAGCCGCCACAACCCGAAATTTTGTAGGGCTTGAGTATTATATTTGGTACTTTTTAGTAAATCCAGACTTTTTAGCCCGGACCAGCCGGACTATATTAAAACCGGGCCGGGCTTACCCGGGCGGGTTCGGGCTACTCGTTTTCCCTTATTTTAAAACTTTTTTTGGGACTTTTTGGCTAGGTAATAAGCTTAACATGAAAATTATTTTACAAAATAATTTATAATAAAAATAGATAATAGATGATAAATATTGTGTTATGAACTTTGAATAAAAAATATAGTAATTTCTATAACATAAATATTTATAAATTACAATAATGTTATCAAGTTAAGCATTATATTATTTTTCCTATTTTGATTAACATCTTTTTAAGCACATTAGCAAAATATTGTATCAAATTAAATGAGAACATTAAATCATATAGATTACACTTTTATTTTCTTAATTGTATATTTAATTAGATTTAACTTCTACAACAAAAATATAATAAAGAAAATAACTTTTACAACGAAACTGAATGACAACTTAATTGCTTATCAAAGAAAACTTTACACAACCAAATTTAACATAACAATTCATAATGAAAGTGTTGTTAAAGATAATACAAAAGATATACATACACATAGTAAAGAAATATTATGATGGTGATTATAATTTGACACAGAATTCATTCTGAATTTGAGTCTATACTACCATTACTATAAACCAAAGTGATATTATTTTTTATTTTATCCATTATTATATTGAAGTGAAGTTACAAATTATATTATGTTTGAGATTGAGAGTCTAATAGAAATAAAATATTTAATAAATGAGTTATGTTATGAATGATATACGTAGACTTGACATCATGTCTTAACTCAAACACAAAATATTATATCTATAAGTTTGGTTGCATTGTGTCTAACAATTGTGTTAAAAAAAGTATGCATTAATATCAAATGATATATATATATATAAATATATTAAATATGTTAAAATTTAAATATTTTTTTAATATTATGCGGGCCGGCCCGCCACAACCCGCAACCCGCTTAGGGCGGGTTTGGGCTACATTTTGAGATGCATAATTTGTATCCGAGCTTTTTAGCCCGGTCCGGTTTAGCCCATACACAATGCGGGCTAGCCCGAACCCGTCCGGATAGCCCGTTTTGACACCTCTATTCATAAGTACCTCTGAAACTCAAACCTGATATACTTTATTTTATCTCGAACACTGAAGTTAGCTGTTACTAATGATATAAGGCTAGAACGAAGAAATGATTAAAACGAAACAATAGTTTACAAATCATAATATATTTATCATTATTTTCACACTTAATGGAGATTGTTAAATAAAAAATATTTAATTGAATATTTTAATTTATTTAAGAAAGTAGAAGAATAAACCATTAGGACATAATTGTGTTTAAACAACACACATTCAACAACTTCTCTGTGTATAATGTTGTTAAAGCACTGCACCAGATTTATAATTCAACATAGCACATTTTTGAGATTCAACACCACTTTTGGATGCTCTCTATGTGAGCACATTAGAATGTTGGGTATTATTCAACAGCGCAGACGTGGGCATTGTTTCATGTTATACATACAAGAGTGCTTCCTCTAACGAGCATTGTTATATGTATGTGTAATATACGATATGTATAACAGCGATGAGTACATGAAGTATTGTTGTATGTTGTACTAATAACAACGTCCATCTGTAGAGCGGTATTATATGTGACACATACAACATTGCTTGATGTTGTATATGTCACATATAATAATGCCCTACAGAAGGAGCAATATTATAAGTACAACATGCAATAGTTTTCTCTGGTGTGAGCGTTGTTGAATGTTATACATAAAACAATGCTTCCTACAAGGTTGTCACATACAACAATGTTCCCTAGAGCTCCCCCTGGCAAGTGCTGTTATTTGTTGTATACATTAATACCTATATATATTTGTCAACAACACGAATGAAAGAATATATATATTCTCAAGAACATAAATCCAAAAGTTTGTATTATTAATATTAATACAATAAGAATTACAAACAAATAATATCATACCAATTATGTTTTGACGGAGACAATAAGTAGATAAAATTACAAACAAATAAAGACATCCATCACCACATTTATTTTCTACTTTTTCCTTTTCTTTGATGGTTTTTGGCTTGTATTATCCTAGTTTGGAAGAATGTATTGATTCACCCAAGCCCCTAATCATGATCATCTCTTCTATATCAATCATCATTTATAGTTGGTCAGCTCTAATGCGACTATGATGTCACAAAAAGTATCGTCTTTAACATTGTTATCTTTATGTTCTTGGTCAACAATATTATTGGCGATTATTTTGTTAGTTAAAAGAACATTAGACCATTTTATATCAATTGGGTTACTAACATAGAATACTTGTTGAGTCTATGACGCTTGAATAAATGGCTCATCTTTATATCATGTATTATTTGTAAGAACCGAAATTCTACCATTGAATTTTTTTCCCTTATTTATTTCCTTTACATACATTTTTCATTTTAATTCTATATACCTATTCATACTCATTCCATATCCTCATATTCGTATACATTCTACTTAGCAGAAAATCATAATTCATATAAATATAATTCAGTAACCACCGCATAACTAGCTCCGGGTTTCCAAAATACTCATAGCTACAAATATCCAGAGTTACAACACCATGTATGTTAATATATCCGTAGTTACATAATGCTTTAAACTATCAAATATGCACTCATGTACAAAATAGTGCAAATAAATGAATCCAAAATATAAGGCTCCTAAAGCTTCCAAAAATGAATCCCCTTCATATCACCTGTTTATCTGCAATGAGATTATCAATGACAAAGGCACAAAACACACAAGGAGTAAGTCATTAATTCAATAAACGTCATTATAAGATAATCCACATTAGAAAAGGGTTAGTAAACCATTTTAAAATTCATTTTCTTTGCTGCATAACTTGAGCCAAAGTCGCTACACCCCTTAAGGTTAGCTAAAAGCATATTCTCATTTCTTTTAAAAGAAAACGTGCTACATATACTCGAGCCGAAGTTTTGCTTATATACTCAAGCCAGAGTTTCGCTTATATACTCAAGCCAGAGTTTTACTTATATACTCAAGCCAGAGTTTCGCTTATATACTCAAGCCAGAGTCGCTAACCATTCATGGTCGGCTAAAAATATATTTTCCTTTCTTTTATTTCACAATTTCTCATTTCTCGTAAATCTACCATTGAAAATATATTTTCCTTTCTTTTATTCAATTTCTTATATACTCTGTAAGGCCCCAAATTCTACCATTGAAATTTTTTTGTTTATTTTAATCCTCCCTTGTATACAGTCGTCACTTGAATTAAAAACTCTCAAGACGCACCCTTTGAAAATACTCTTTACCCTATCATATTATCATATAAATTTATGTTGCGGAAAAATATAATTCATTCAGATAGCATTTACCACATACATCCAGTTATGGGTTTTCCAGAGTTATAACATCCATAACTACATGACACCATATTATCCTAATCAGATTACATTTATCCCAAAATACTATCAAATCTACTACAATGTCAAAGTGCAATAAAGACAATCGAGTAAATAAACACAAAAGCTTCCTAATTGAGCCTCATCCTCAAAATCCTTCATTTACCTACAATGGGATTATCATAAACAACACACAAAACGAAAGGGAGTAAGTCATTAGTTTAAAACTAACATCACATGATAATCCACATTTCAAATACGATTAAGCTTTAATATAATTTATGAACACAATTACGTAAATGCAAACATTCATATCTTCTTTCGTTCATTTCCACGTTATCCATATTCCACCTATAGAATATATATCCCATAATATATATTCTATAGCATGCATATTACGTTCATTCGAAGCATCGTTCTTCCCATTATTCATATCCACACTATAGTATATATATCCCATACTATATATCCTATAGCATGCATACTACTTTTATTCTTAGTGTCTTCATTTCCAGCATTCATATTCACCCTATAGTATATATATCCCATAATATATATCGTATAGCATGCATATGACTTTCGCTCTTAACATCCTCGTTTCTCTTATGTTGTATTCATCATTAATCGTATTCACTGATTTCTTTCGCAAATATAACCCCCTACCACATCGGGTAGGTCCACTACATCTCCATACCACATCGGGCAGGTCTAGTTATTATCCATACCACATCGGGCAGGTCTAGTTATACTCCATACCACATCAAGCAGGTCTAGTCATACTCCATACCACATCGGGCAGGTCTAGTTATTATCCATACCACATCGGGCAGGTCTAGTCATACTCCATACCACATCAGGCAGGTCTAGTCATACTCCATACCACATCGGGCAGGTCTAGTTATACTCCACACCACATCGGGCAGGTCTAGTCATACTCCATACCACATCGGGCAGGTCTAGTCATACTCCATACCACATCAGGCAGGTCTAGTTACACTCCATACCACATCAGGCAGGTCTAGTTACACTCCATACCACATCAGGCAGGTCTAGCTATACTCCATACCACATCGGGCAGGTCTAGTCATACTCCATACCACATCGGACAGGTCTAGTTATACTCCATACCACATCGGGCAGGTCTAGTTACACTCCATACCACATCGGGCAGGTCTAGTTATACTCCATACCACATCGGGCAGGTCTAGTCATACTCCATACCACATCGGGCAGGTCTAGTTATACTCCAAAACACATCGGGCAGGTCTAGTTATTATCCATACCACATCGGGTAGGTCTAGTTATACTCCATACCAGGTCGGGCAGGTCTAGTCATACTCCATACCACATCGGGCAGGTCTAGTTACACTCCATACCACATCGGGCAGGTCTAGTTATACTCCATACCACATCGGGCAGGTCTAATTATTATCCATACCACATCGGGCAGGTCTAGTTATACTCCATACCACATCAGGCAGGTCTAGTCATACTCCATACCACATCGGGCAGGTCTAGTTATTATCCATACGACATCGGGCAGGTGTAGTTATACTCCATACCACATCGGGTAGGTCCACTACATCTCCATACCACATCGGGCAAGTCTAGTTATTATCCATACCACATCGGGCAGGTCTAGTTATACTCCATACCACATCGGGCAGGTCTAGTTACACTCCATACCACATCGGGCAGGTCTAGTTATACTCCATACCACATCGGGCAGGTCTAGTCATACTCCATACCACATCGGGCAGGTCTAGTTATACTCCATACCACATCGAGCATGTCTAGTTATTATCCATACCACATCGGGTAGGTCTAGTTATACTCCATACCACGTCGGGCAGGTCTAGTTCACAATACTTCACTACCATTCTCGGTACGATACAATAACAGTCCACTACCACTCCGGGTAGGACACAATAAACAGTCCGCTAGCACTCTTGGTAGGACACAATAAACAGTTCACTACCACTTCGGGTAGGACACAATAAACAGTTCACTACCACTCCGGGTAGGACACATTAAACCAGTACCCCCTCGGGTAGGGTATCAACAATAAACCACTACCTCTCCGGGTAGTGTATCAACAATAAACCACTATCTCTCCGGGTAGTGTAACAACAATAAACTTACCAACACTTTACCTCTTTCACATACCTCATTCACATTTGAGTATGAATTAGAGCCACTTATCCCTTACCTTGGTGAGTGTTGGGGATCGGTTCCGGGTAACTTTAAAAGTCTCCTCCGCGATTCCCTCCAACCTTAGGATCTTTCCTCATTTCCACCAATAACAACAATGTCAGTCATTTATTTAAAATAACACATAAATAACTCGTATTTCATCATCAAACATACAAGGGATTCACATACATTCAAGATCTCCAAAACTACTTCAATATAATTTTTCAAACATCTAAACATACATGTTCATCTCTTTCTCTTTATACCCATATTCTCATATTAGGGGTTTTTGGGGTTTTTCATTAATAACCCACAAAACCTTTCCATTCATCAAATATCAACTCTAACCCACGAGTTTACAAGAGAAAAACAAAATAAAACGAACCATAACTCTAAAGAATGAGTTTCCATGGTTTCTCATGTTTTGAAAATAGATCCAACATACCCAAAACAAGTTAGAGAGGAAGAAGAAGAGTTAGAAACAAGAGGTTTACCTCTTCTCAATCTCTAAGACGAATCCTAAGGCTCATTGCTCTTGAAAAGCTCTCTTCTCTCTCTTCTCTTCAAAGTTCTGACCCTAAAATGTGTTTGGGTTTCTATTTTAAAGAGCAGTCGTCGTAAGTGTAATCGATTACCATATGGTGTAATCGATTACATCATGTAAAATACACAGGTCTGATTAGTTTATCAGCATGTAATCGATTACCAGGATTGTGTAATCGATTACAATGTGAAAAATGCACATATTTGATGCTTTTAATATGTTGTAATCGATTACGAGTATAGTGTAATCGATTACATAATGTAAAATGCACAGGTCTGATTAGTTTATCAGCATGTAATCGATTATCAGGATTGTGTAATCGATTACACTGTTAAAAAAAGAATCTCACAGTGTCAACAGCCCAAAATTGCCATTTCTCGCCCAGGCGAGACAACTCTCGCTCAGGCGAGACAACTCTCGCTCAGGCGAGAATCCTCCAGTATAGCCCAGGATTTCACCCTCCCAGGTGATCCTTTCTCGCTCAGGCGAGAATCTCTCGATCAAGCGAGGCTTCCAGGACTGATACTATAATTTTAAAGATTAAAATTTGGGGTGTTACAATCCTCCCCCTCTTATAGGAATTTTCGTCCCCGAAAATTAAACATACCTCGGAAAATAATATCATCGCCTAGACCTCAAGCACAAGGATACTCCACCAAAATCATAATCGATCCTCCAATCCATTAAGATTACTTACTCGGTCACTAAGGGCATACACCACTAAATCGTGATATCACCAAACCATTTCATGAACTAACTCATCAATGTCCAAATATTAAGATCTCAGCCTTTAATAACTCGAGTGCCATGGGAACTAATCCATAATTCAGACTAAAGATTTTCCCTATATTCATCAAGAACCATTGATCTCTAGCACCTATCCATCTATCAATCCTAACATACATTAAGAATCCCGATAACACTCTCGAACTTCAGCGAATGGGAACTCGTATCCCATATCTATCTAAATGCACCTTTTAACATCCATCATACACTAACTAGTTTTATCTCCACTCGAGAATCTAGCACCATTTCATTTTACTCGATCCACAAAATACTTACACAATAGGACTCTTAGTGTCTCATCCATTGTAGACAATCAGACTATCCAGTAATTGTCCAATTACATCAAATATTTCTACCATCAAATCTTATTGTCTAAAGAAATTACCGATTTCTAACCTCCATTGAAACCATAAAACCATTGATTCACACCAAAACTAGGTATTCTGTTACCAAACGGCAAGCACAAGTTGACCAACACTCAAACCTACAACTTGCGTTCGGTTTGGTCATCTCAATTCCGTTAGCAAAGATAAACTTACTAACCTACTCGCATTATGTCCAGAAATACATGGGCGTCTTATATCACTAAACTTTTAACAACCTCCCACTTATTCCGATATGGTTGCTAAATTTCAGAATCCTCCAACATGATACTAAATCATTACTTAGCCACAAGCTATGTTTTACCCAAAAAGGATTTTCGAAAACGGTTGAATCCACGAGTCATGGCAACCACGTCGTGAAACACGGTTCACATACTCACTTCAACACAACCCAAAACTTCTTCTCTCCTATGGTTACACCACACCCATACACCGCAATTACTGACGCTCACGAAACAACAACAACTCTTGCCGGTACAACATTCAATGCAGACAATTGAGGTACACCACCACTATTTCATGCATTGCCAATGTCCTACCGCAAAAGAACAGGTCATTTGAGACCAAAAGTTTCACGTCTAATAAAAGGTATTCATCACATCGACGGGGTAAGTAACTTAACTCGTCTCTTTCCTCGACTATCAGTATAAGTCTTACTCCTTAGCATACAAATACGTATTACTGCAACAAGATTTTAAATCTTTACTTCAACAATTACATACAGTTAAGCATAACATGATTTGCTGACCGCTAGTCCATTTCCAGGATTTAATCCACTGGGACATCATTGCGCATATCAACACTATGGTAAAGGTTCTGCCATTTACCCCAACCGTATACTGAGACATCCACATCGACATCCACCACCGGTACACTGGGTTGGTGGGTACAACTAAGTCGACAATAACAACTTGGTGTACAATCTCAGTCGGTTCACACATTCAACAAATATAGGGAGTGTGTCGCTCCCAGATTAGACAACACTAAAAGGAATACCTGTTACCATGCGATTTACCTCTCGCCGGATCATCAACACCTGATGTCCCTGCGCCACTCGGGGTAACTATCCGACCGTGGTCTCTTGCCTCCTTAGCGGGAATGTCATTAGGTCTCCGATCTAGCTTGGGACAAAACCTTTTAATGTGCCCAAACTCCTTGCAGTGAAAACATCCGTTTCCCGACCCCGGGCATGTACTCCCAAGATGGCGTCTACCACATTTGTTGCACATGGGAGTAGAAACCCCTTCGGTAGGAACTGTAAATGGTCTAGACCTTTGGAAATTTCGGTCTCGATGTCTATTAGTTGCCGCATAAGGCTTCCGGTCATCTTCCACCCTCTTTTTACCTCTCTCCCGCATATGGTTGCGTTGAGGTCCATAGTCCCGGGGAGAAATTGTTTCGGGTGTAGCCAACTTAACCGACTTCAGGTCGTCTTCATACATTCTACTCTTGTTGACCAAGGTAGCGAAATCGGCAATCTCCTGATGTCCGAACATTATTTTCAACTTGGGCCTTAAACCCAATTCAAATTTAGAACATTTGGATCGTCCATCCACTTCCAACTCCGAGTAGGGACAAAACCATGCCAATTCCTCGAACTTAGCCGCATATTCCCCCACCGACATATTTCCCTGTTCCAACTTCAAGAACTCCATTTCCTTCTTCCACTTCAGATCAACTGGGAAGTATTTATGAAGAAACTTCTCCTTGAATGTACCCCAGGAAATCAATTGTCCTTCTGTCTCCATTTGGCGTCGGGTAAACTCCCACCAGTTTTCGGCCTCCTTCACTAGCATATACGTGGCGTAAGCCAACTTCTGAGCCTCCGAACAATTCATTGCCCGAAAGATCCGATCCATTCCCTAAATCCACTCAAGGGCAGCATCAGGAGCAAATCCCCCGTGGAACTGACTGGGGTTCCTCTTGCAAAACTCATCCAGCCCCCGGTACTCTGCCGGTTCGGGTGGGGCTAGGGGTTGCGTGCTCGGACTTGGTGCAGGGTTCTGATTCAGATTATGCAAGCTCTCGTTCATCTGGTGTAGTGCAGCTACCATCTGAACCAACAATTCATTTGGAACGTTCTGACTCATTCCTTTTTCAGCCATGTTTCAACCTGCGCTCATGGATAGTCAGTACACAATTTTTATTCACACAAGTCAGGTTATCACCTAATCTCATAGTACATTACATGTTACTATACCAAAGCTTCATGCTTTAAACATTCAATTCACACAATCACAACCAATCAAATCATAAACATGTTACAAAGAAGCAAGTAAGGCCATGCCCTAGGCCGCAGAATTAACTATGCTCTGATACCATATTGTAAGGCCCCAAATTCTACCATTGAAAATTTTTCATTTATTTTAATCCTCCCTTGTATACAGTCGTCACTTGAATTAAAAACTCTCAAGACGCACCCTTTGAAAATACTCTTTACCCTATCATATTATCATACAAATTTATGTTGCGGAAAAACATAATTCACTCAGATAGCATTTACCACATACATCTAGTTATGGGTTTTCCAGAGTTATAACGTCCATAACTACATGACACCATATTATCCTAATCAGATTACATTTATCCCAAAATACTATCAAATCTACTACAATGTCAAAGTGCAATAAAGACAATCGAGTAAATAAACACAAAAGCTTCCTAGTTGAGCCTCATGCTCAAAATCCTTCATTTACCTACAATGGGATTATCATAAACAACACACAAAACGAAAGGGAGTAAGTCATTAGTTTAAAACTAACATCACATGATAATCCACATTTCAAATACGATTAAGCTTTAATATAATTTATGAACACAATTAACTAAATGCAAACATTCATATCTTCTTTCGTTCATTTCCACGTTATCCATATTCCTCCTATAGAATATATATCCCATAATATATATTCTATAACATGCATATTACGTTCATTTGAAGCATCGTTCTTCCCATTATTCATATCCACACTATAGTATATATATCCCATACTATATATCCTATAGCATGTATACTACTTTTATTCTTAGCGTCTTCATTTCCAGCATTCATATTCACCCTATAGTATATATATCCCATAATATATATCCTATAGCATGCATATGACTTTCGCTCTTAACATCCTCGTTTCTCTTATATTTTATTCATACTTAATCGTATTCACCGAGTTCTTTCGCAAATATAACCCCCTACCACATCGGGTAGGTCCAACTACATCTCCATACCACATCGGGCAGGTCTAATTATTATCCATACCACATCGGGCAGGTCTAGTTATACTCCATACCACATCGGGCAGGTCTAGTCATACTCCATACCACATCGGGCAGGTCTAGTTATTATCCATACCACATCGGGCAGGTCTAGT
Organism: Lupinus albus; assembly: GCA_009771035.1. NCBI lineage: Eukaryota > Viridiplantae > Streptophyta > Magnoliopsida > Fabales > Fabaceae > Lupinus > Lupinus albus. Next base: position 8,479,050 of record CM020011.1, read on the forward strand.
TATACTCCATACCACATCGGGCAGGTCTAGTCATACTCCATACCACATCGGGCAGGTCTAGTTATACTCCATACCAAATCGGGCAGGTCTAGTCATACTCCATACCACATCGGGCAGGTCTAGTTATACTCCATACCACATCGGGCAGGTCTAGTTATACTCCATACCATATCGGGTAGGTCTAGTTATTATCCATACCACATCGGGCAGGTTTAGTCATACTCCATACCACATCGGGCAGGTCTAGTGATACTCCATACCACATCGGGCAGGTCTAGTTATACTCCATACCACATCGGGCAGGTCTAGTTATACTCCATACCACATGGGGCAGGTCTAGTTATACTCCATACCACATCGGGCAAGTCTAGTCATACTCCATACCACATCGGGCAGGTCTAGTCATACTCCATACCATATCGGGCAGGTCTAGTTATACTCCATACCACATCGGGCAGGTCTAGTCAGACTCCATACCACATCGGGCAGGTCTAGTTACACTCCATACCATATCGGGCAGGTCTAGTTATACTCCATACCACATCTTGCAGGTCTAGTCAGACTCCATACCACATCGGGCAAGTCTAGTTATACTCCATACCACATCGGGCAGGTCTAGTTACACTCCATACCACATCGAGCAGGTCTAGTTATACTCCATACCACACCGGGCAGGTCTACTCATACTCCATACCACATCGGACAGGTCTAGTTATACTCCATACCACTGCGGGAAGGTCTAGTTACACTCCATACCACATCGGGCAGGTCTAGTGATACTCCATACCACATCGGGCAGGTCTAGTCATACTCCATACCACATCGGGCAGGTCTAGTCATACTCCATACCACATCGGGCAGGTCTAGTTATACTCCATACCACATCGGGCAGGTCTAGTTATTATCCATACCACATCGGGTAGGTCTAGTTATACTCCATACCACGTCGGACAGGTCTTGTCATACTCCATACCACGTCGGGCAGGTCTAGTTACACTCCATACCACATCGGGCAGGTCTAGTTATACTCCATACCACATCGGGCAGGTCTAGTTATACTCCATACCACATCGGGCAGGTCTAGTTACACTCCATACCACATCGGGCAGGTCTAGTTATACTCCATACCACATCGGGTAGGTGTAGTTATACTCCGTACCACATCGGGCAGGTCTAGTCATACTCCATACCACATCGGGCAGGTCTAGTTATACTCCATACCACATCGGGAAGGTCTAGTTATTATCCATACCACATCGGGTAGGTCTAGTTATACTCCATACCACGTCGGGCAGGTCTAGTTCACAATACTTCACTACCATTCTCGGTACGATATAATAACAGTCCACTACCACTCCGGGTAGGACACAATAAACAGTCCACTACCACTCCGGGTAGGACACAATAAACAGTTCACTACGACTTCGGGTAGGACACAATAAACATTTCACTACCACTCCGGGTAGGACACAATAAACCACTACCCCCTCGGGTAGGGTATCAACAATAAACCACTACCTCTCCGGGTAGTGTATCAACAATAAACCACTACCTCTCCGGGTAGTGTAACAACAATAAACTTACCAACACTTTACCTCTTTAACATACCTCATTCACATCTGAGTATGAATTAGAGCCACTTATCCCTTACCTTGGTGAGTGTTGGGGATCGGTTCCGGGTAACTTTAAAAGTCTCCTCCGCGATTCCCTCCAACCTTAGGATCTTTCCTCATTTCCACCAATAACAACAATGTCAGTCATTTATTTAAAATAACACATAAATAACTCGTATTTCATTATCAAACATACAAGGAATTCACATACATTCAAGATCTCCAAAACTACTTCAATATAATTTTTCAAACATCTAAACATACATGTTCATCTCTTTCTCTTTATACCCATATTCTCATATTAGGGGTTTTTGGGGTTTTTCATTAATAACCCACAAAACCTTTCCATTCATCAAATATCAACTCTAACCCACGAGTTTACAAGAGAAAAACAACATAAAACGAACCATAACTCTAACGAACGAGTTTCTAAGAGAAAAACAACATAAATCGAACCATAACTCTAAAGAATGAGTTTCCATGGTTTCTCATGTTTTGAAAATAGATCCAACATACCCAAAACAAGTTAGAGAGGAAGAAGAGGAGTTAGAAACAAGAGGTTTACCTCTTCTCAAGCTCTAAGACGAGTCCTAAGGCTCCTTGCTCTTGAAAAGCTCTCTTCTCTCTCTTCTCTTCAAAGTTCTAACCCTAAAATGTGTTTGGTTTCTATTTTAAAGAGCAGTCGTCGTAAGTGTAATCGATTACCATATGGTGTAATCGATTACATCATGTAAAATACACAGGTCTGATTAGTTTATCAGCCTGTAATCGATTACCAGGATTGTGTAATCGATTACAATGTGAAAAACGCACATATCTGATGCTTTTAATATGTTGTAATCGATTACGAGTATAGTGTAATCGATTACATAATGTAAAATGCACAGGTCTGATTATTTTATCAGCATGTAATCGATTATCAGGATTGTGTAATCGATTACACTGTTAAAAAAAGAATCTCACAGTGTCAACAGCCCAAAATTGCCATTTCTCGCCCAGGCTAGACAACTCTCACTCAGGCGAGAATCCTCCAGTATAGCCCAGGATTTCACCCTCCCAGGTGATCCTTTCTCGCTCAGGCGAGAATCTCTCGATCAAGCGAGGCTTCCAGGATTGATACTATAATTTTAAAGATTAAAATTTGGGGTGTTACAAACACACTCATATATGTTTATACTACATGCGTAATTCACAACTCAATCATTGCATAACCAGAAAATACACACATTTTCCATTTCCCGTAAATCTACGCCTACGTTAGTATAAACACACCCATATATGTTTATACTAATTGCGTAATTCACAATTCAATCATTGCATAACCAGAAAATACACACATTTTCCATTCCAAATGCAGAATTAATGACTTATCCTTACCTCGGTGAGTGTTGGGTTTGGTTCTTGGCAACTTCACAAGTTCCACCGACACTGCCGCCAACTTTAGGATCTTTCCTCATCCCCACCATATAACACAATGTTAGTCATTTATTCCAAATATCATATAAACAACTTATATTGCGTTATTTAACCATACAAGAGATTAACACATTTCCAATGTTTCTAAACTACTTCCATCATAAGTTTACAACATCTAAAACATACATATTCATCTCATATTTCAACATTAGAATGCTTAATCATCTTCTACCTCTATTATTTTACTCATTTTCCTCTTTAACCACATTTTCACCTTAGGGTTTTGGGGTTCTCATGAATCAACCCACAAACCCTTTCCATTCTTGAAATATTAACTCTAAACCAAGAGTTTACAAGATAAAATGAACATAAAATGAACCATAACTCAAAAGGATGAGTTTCCATGGTTTCTCACATTTTGAGAAGAGATCCAACATACCCAAAATGAGTTTCAAAGAGAAGAAGAGAGTTAGAATCAAGAGTTTTACCTCTTCTTAAGCTCTTGGATAAGTATTAAAGCTCATTTCCCTTGGAAAAGCTCTCTTCTCTCACCTCTCTTCAATTCTTAACCCTAAAATGTGTTTGGGGTTTCTCATTAAATGTTGTCTCGTCGGGTTCTCGCTTAAGCGACCTCATTCTCGCTCAAGCGAGAAAATCCCGCCAATTTTAAAAACTCAGATCTGACCCTCTCGCCCAGGTGAGGCATCTCTCGCTCAAGCGAGGATCCTCTCGCTCAAGCGAGGATCTTACTGCCTCGACAGGTCCAAAACATCACTTTTCTCGCCTAGGCGAGCCAACTCTCGCTCAGCCAAGAATCCTTCCGTATATCCCAGGATTTCACCCTTCCAGTTGAGCCTTTCTCACCCAGGTGAGCCAACTCTCGCTGAGGCGAGACCACTCTCGCTCAAGCGAGCCAACCCTCGCTCAGGCGAGAATCCTTCAGTATATCCTAGGATTTCACCCTCCCAGGTGAACCTTTCTCGCCCAGGCGAGAATCCCTCACTCAAGCGAGAATCCCAGGACTGATACTATACTTTTAAAGACTTAAATTTAGGGTGTTACATTATTAAGATCCACTTGCATGAACCTTAACTCATTAGCTCGAAAACCATTGTTGTTATCAACTCACATACAACAAAAACCAATAACTGAAACATTTTGTAATCCAATTCCCATATTTGTTCAATGACCCCAAAGTATGACACATTCACATATATTGGGTTTCTTGTAACGACCCAAATTACGTTCTAGAAATTTTCGAATTCTTTTACTATATAAATCAATTATTCAAGTTATAATAACTCCTTGTTTATTTTAACAACTTCGAAAAGTAATTCACAAACAATTATATAATTCCTGCATACATATCCAATAAGATTATTACTTTCAATCATTGAAATATCGTGTCTCCATAGATTAAAAACGAAGGGAGACCATCACTAAATTCAGTTAACATGCATCAGATTGTTAACAGTGAAATCAAATATAAATTAGTTATCCGCACAATACTTAAGGTTACATAACATCAGTTCCAAAATACTTATATCGCATCCAAAAGTAAGCTACGTACTCTACATAACAACCTCGATCTACAATTCCATCGCCTCACTTATAGTACGATTATCACAAGTAGAACAATCAAGGAAACATAAATGAGTAAGACATTAAATCTCGCAATAATTGACATTATACAATTTAGACATAATCATATATAGTGAAATCATATAAGCATACAGTAAGGACCTAAATTCTACCCTTGAAATTTTTTCCTTATTTTATTCGTTTCACTTACATTTTTCCTATAACTTGGAATCACAAATTCAACAACCTTATTTTAATCCCACTTTCCCGTTCATACTCATTACATAACGCAATATCCACATACACGTTCATTTAACAGAAAATCATAATTCATATTAATGTATCCCGGTAACTACCGCATACAACTAGCTATGGGTTTCCAAAATACCCATATCTACAAATATCCAGAGTTATAATTTTCCAAAAATTATAATGATCATGGTTACAAATACTTAAATCCGAAAATATTCAATCATGATACAAAAAGGTGCAAATAAAGGAATCCAGATTTAAAAGCTCCTACAACTCCAAATCAAGCGTCCTTAATTCATCCAATTACCAGCAATGAGATTATCAAATGGCAACACACAAAACGTACAAAGGAGTAAGTCATTTAATTCAATAAATATCTTTTGATATAATCCAAATTATAAACAGAGTTAGATAAACAATTTAAGCATTCCAACATAAAGTCATTACATTTCATTTTATCTCTTACTATCTCATAAGACCATTCTTACTTCATATTCTTCAATGTCAAACCTTGTTAATCTCTTCTTCATTCCCGTGTTACATAGTCATTTCCCACTTACACATACTTCCACAATACCACATAGGGAAAGACATTCAATTCACTACCACTTGGGCAAGACATTCAACTCAATACCACTTGGGCAAGACATTCAATTCAATACCACTTAGGCAAGACATTCAATTCAATACCACTTAGGCAAGACATTCAATTCAATACCACTTGGGAAAGACATTCAATTCAATACCACTTAGGCAAGACATTCAATTCAATACCACTTGGGCAATACATTCAATCCAATACCACGTAGGGCAAGACATTCAATTCAATGCCACTTGGGTAAGACATTCAATTCAATACCACGTAGAGCAAGACATTCAATTCAATACCACGTAGGGCAAGACATTCAACTCAATACCACATAGGGAAAGACATTCAATTTCTTTGATACATCCCACATCTTATTCTTTTCGAGTCAACCACATATAACCGCATATCCCATAATGCATATCTCAAAATAAAATGCTTATCCTTACCTTGGTGAGCGTTGGGTTTTGTCCTTGGTAACTTTCCAAGTTCCTCCGACACCGCCTCCAATCTTAGGATCTTTCCTCATTCCCACCACATAACAACAATGTTAGTCATTTATTCAAAATAACACATAAACAACCTATATTTCATCTTTAACCATACAAGATATTCACACATTTTCAATGTTTCCAAAACTACCTTCATTAAAAGTTTTAAAACATCTAAAACATACATATCCAGCTTATTTTTAACATTAGTGCACATATTCATCTTTGACATCTAACATTTCACCCATTTTCCGCTTTACTCATATTCTCGTTTTGGGGGTTTTGGGGTTTTCATGAATCAACCCACAAAACCTTTCCATTCATCAAATACCAACTCTAAACCAAGAGTTTTCAAGAGAAAAACAACATAAAACGAACCATAACTCTAAAGGATGAGTTTCCATGGTTTCTCACATTTTGAGAAGAGATCCCATACACCCAAAACGAGTTTGAAAGGGAGAAGAAGAGTTAGAATCAAGAGATTTACCTATTCTCAAGCTTCTAGGTTAGCCTCAAGACTCCTTGCTCTTGAAAATGCTCTCTTCTCTCAGTTCTCTTCAAGTTCTAACCCTAAAATGTGTTTGGGGTTCCTTATTTAATGTAACAACGTCGGGTTCTCGCTCAAGCGAGAAAATCCCGCCCATTTTAAAAACTCAAATTTGACCCTCTCGCTCAAGCGAGGATCTTACAGTCTCTACGACTTTAGAGTGCCACTTCTCGCCCAGGCGAGACAACTCTCGATCAGGCGAGCCAACTCTCGCTCAGGCGAGCCAACTCTCGCTCAAGCGAGCCAAATCTCGCACAAGCGAGAATCCTCCAGTATAGCCCAGTATTCCACTCACCTAGATGAGCCACTCTCGCCCAGGCGAGCCATTTCTCGCTCAAGCGAAGTTTCCAGAACTGATACTATAATTTAATAACTTTAAATTCAGGGTGTCACACATACATATATATATAATAGAAAGTAGTTTTACCATTGGCCCTTACCACCTCGGCCATTATAACCTCAAGCATCTTACATTACCTGATAGCCGAGTACCTTTTTATTATGTTACCTCATGTCCTCTTTCAACCATCACCCAAACTTACCTAATACAGAATATCCTATTTCGGATCAATATTTATACTACACCCATTAGGGTCAAGATTTATACTACACCCCTTAGGGTCAAAAATTACACTACACCCCTTAGGGTCAAAAATTACACTACACCCCTTAGGGTCAAGAATTACACCCTTTAGGGTCAAGAATTACACTACACCCCTTAGGGTCAAGATTGCTATACCACAAAGGGCAAGTCAAGATTTATTCTACACCACAAATGGTCAAGATTTCTTTACCACATAGGGTAAGTCAAGATTTATATTACACCACAAAGGGTTACTGCATCTCATCAAACAACTCATTAATATCCATTCATTGATAAGCATCAAGATAATCTACTATTATGTGTTTAATGCCATCAAGTATAATGCTTCTCCCTTACCTGAGTAGGAGTTAGCGTTTTAATCCTTCAACCTTGTTGGATCTTCCCTTGTCTCCTCCAACATTAGGATCTTTCCTCATTTCCATCACACAACAATGATAATCAATCATTATTCATGTCATTACAATAGACAATTTCATACAAACACATGACATTCATAAACGGAATAAATTCATATTTTCAAATATTCACAAACTCTAACTACTTGAGGTTTAGAACATTCAAATAAGTTATATTTCCCTTTTTAAAAAAAAACATCATAAACCCTTAACCCCATTTCTAACTTCATCTCCTATCTCCATTCACAACTATTCCACTTTAAATCAATAGTTCCCAAAAATCAACACCATATCAACACCATTTTCGAAAATAAACCCCAAACCACATATTTCAAAAATAAAACCAACTAGAAACGAACCACAACCCAAAAAGGAAGGGTTGTGTAGTTTTTCACATTAAGAGAATAGATCCATGTTTACAATAAGGGATTTCACAAAAAGGGTGAGTGTTAGAATCAAGAGGTTTACCTCTTCTCAAGCTTATCTTTCGCTTCTACATGTGCTATGGGTAGGGAGCCGCTTCTATCATTTTCTATTTCTCAAAATGTGTCCCAATTCTCACTTCGGACTTCTATTTTAGGTTTCAGGTTTTCGGCCTCTCGCTCAAGCGGCGGGGGCTCGCATGGGCGAGAAGCCCACGACGATTCACATTTTCAAACTCTGATATCGTCGCTCAAGTGACAGCTCCTCGCTCAAGCGAGAATCGTATAGGGTGCTCAGCTTTCTCTCGCTTGAGCAACCACTCCCTTGCTCAAGCGAGAATCATAGGTAAAATCCTGGTAGAAACTCTGAGCACCTCACTTGGGCAAAATCCTCTTGCTCAATCAAGAAACACCCAGCAAAACACCCAAAATTCTAAGTTTTTGATACTTTGAAAAGAGAAAAATTGAGGTGTTACATTTCTAATTTTGGCACTTGATATATTTAAAGTTCGAGCAACAATAGTCACACAACTATATTACATTTTACTTTGATCATTTTGTTTTTAGTATAAAACGTGAACCCCTTAATTAGGTAACCAAGTAGGATAAGATATGAATACTTGGACCATTAGGTATCCATTTCAATTTTTCGGAAAACGAATGTGCATTTTTATTCTAGTCCTTAATAATGTGATTTTTTAGCATCTTTATGAAATATCGATATGCTATTTGGTAGTCCAATTTTCATTTTTACTTGGGATAGAATTCCTAAACTTCTCCTTTTGTCTTTCAACATATGGCTAAACCTTGTTGGCATTATGCAAAACAGATATAAGTATAACCTTAATTGGAATATGAATACTTCACATATATACCATTCAACCGATAACTTGATGTTCTTACTTCTTGCACGAATAACATTCTTCATGGAAGTCATTCCACAAGGAGGACGTTAATGAATAACAAGTTGATTTTTCAATGGAGTAGCATCACCACCAATGTGAAAATCATCACCACCTTGGGAAGCCATTTATGCAGTTTTTTGCTTTGGTTATATGTTTTGAGACTGTATGAGGATTTCCGAGTTTTCTTATTCTCAATCAAGTTTGAGAGTGTAGATATTTAAACATCGTAACATAAAAATAACACTCAACAACACACATTGTTGGATATGTCATCCTCAACAACACACATTGTAAGGAGCGTTGTTAAACAATGCTCGTTCAAGTCTGTGTTGATTCAACACTATAGAGGGAAGTGAATCAACTTTTTATACTTAAAAATCGTAATATATGAACAAAACTCATTTAAGCAAGCGTTGTTGGATAGATGCAAATTAGCAACACACGTTTAAGCGAGTGCTGTTAAACAACGCTCATTCAAGCCAATGCAAATTCAATAACGCTCTTAAAAGCCTGTAATGTTGAAGTTATATCCGCCTATCCAATTTAACAATGTTTTATTTATTGAGCTTTGTTGATAATTTTTCGCCTTATTTGAAACAACGTTGTTCTAGTTAGCGTAGTTGAATGACCTGTCGTTAATTGCGATATCTGGCATAGTGGTCGAATGTCCAATATTCAAATAGTTGAGTAATTTGTAATAATTTCTAATAGAATTAACTAGTTTATTTTTAATCATAAACTGTAGTTATAAATAATTAAATTTTAATAAAATAATGACATTCAAAATTGCTCATTTAAAATATATAAATTTATCATATTCCCATAACTAAAATAATGTAAATTATAAAATGTAAGAATTAATTTTAAATTCTAAAGTTTTATAGTACGTATTGATAAGACATTCAACAACGCACATGTAAAGGAGTGTTGTTGAATGTATGAAAATCAAACGTTCTACATCGCTCATTCAAAGGAGCGTTGTTGAAACAGTGTTGCATTTCAATATGAAACTGTGAAATTCAACAACACCCTCTTAAAGAAGCGTTGTTGAATGTATATAATTCTACAAATCTACCTTAAAGGAGTATTATTGTAGATGCGATTTGCAAATATTCAACAATACTAACTTAAAGGAGCGTTGTTGAATATGTGATTTTCATACATTCAACAATGCACCTTTAAATGAGCGCTATTGAATGTCAAAATTCCCGATTCTACACAGTTAAACACCAATATAACACAACACTAAAATACCATTATAACTGCTTTTTCCGATGCACAATGAAATTGGAAAATAAACTATTTAATCGATTAATCAGAGTGGTAATCGATTATTGATAGAACCAATTAATCGATTAACTACATGTATAATCGATTATACTGTACATACAAACTTACAACCAAGAATAATCGTTTCTTGATTTACAAGTATAGCATAGTCTAGTAATCAATATACTCAAAATTGCTAACTAAGATTTATCAATGATATACACCAAAATAGCAAGTAATCACAATATATATTGAGCAATTTCGTTAAGCACACAAAGTATACTAAATGATTGAATTATAAAGAGATAGGGATAAGAATATTGCGAGTCTGTGATTTTATTCTAGTTCGTTTACTTGTCCACGTGCAAACTACATCCAGACCTCCCCGTTTGATCTCGGGAGCTTTGCTTCACTATATGGAAAAAATATCTTCCAAACATACTTCCAAATAAACAAGTCTTCTCTTGGAACTCGAGTCTCTAAGCTAAGCTTGACAACGTGAGACACTTAACAAACTTCACCCCTTATATCCAATGTGAGACTTCACACTTGAATAAATCCAACAATTCTCATACATAACTCTTTCATACCTCTCCCAGATATCCCATACAGTTACCCACTCTCCATTTAAATTGAATTCCACCTTGTATACACAATTACAAGATACTTCCCATGCATATATGTACCGATGGAGACCATAGGTATGTAAACAGAAAAGTATGTCATGATCTCTCCGATTCCACCACCAAGTTAGAACATTTTCCATATAGTAACCATACACAAAATGAAAAATACAGGAATGCTATAAAAAGGGAAATGTTAACAAAAATGACAACTTACTTTCGGTAACTTCAAGGTGAGTCTTATGTGTAACACCCTAGATTTTAAAGTCATAAAATTATAGTATCAGTCCTGGGAGTCTCGCTTGAGCGAGAGATTCTCGCCTGGGCGAGAAAGGCTCATCTGGGAGGGTGAAATCCTGGGCTATACTGGAGGATTCTCGCCTGAGCGAGAGTTGTCTCGCCTAGGTGAGAAATGGCATTTTGGGACTGTTAATACTGTGAGATTCTCGCTTGAGCGAGAAAGGACTCGCTTGAGGGAGAACCCGACGAGACAATATTAAAATAGAAACCCCAAACACATTTTAGGGTTAGAACTTTGAAGATAAGAGAGAGAAGAGAGCTTTTCAAGAGCAAGAGCCTTAGGAATCCATCTTAGAGCTTGAGAAGAGGTAAACCTCTTGTTTCTAACTCTTCTTCTTCCTCTCTAACTTGTTTTGGATGTATGGATCTCTTCTAAAAAATATGAGAAACCATGGAAACTCTTCCGTTTGAGTTATGGTTCGTTTTATTTAGTTTCTCTCTTGTAAACTCGTGGTTTAGAGTTAATATTCAAAGAATGGAAAGGGTTTGTGGGTTGATTTATGGAAACCCCAAAACCCCCAAAAAGGAAAATGTGGTCATAAGAGTGAATGTGTTAAATGTTATATGATGAATAATATGTTTGGTGTGGTTTGTTTATAACAATGATGTGTTATGAGTTAGTGATTTGTTATAAGAGGTGAATGGTTATTACAATAAACATGTATGGGTATGTTTGTAACAATGATTGAGTGATAAGTGTTTAAAGGTAACAAATGGGCGAGATTATGTGATATGAGAATGATTGTCTTATGAGTATGTGTTATAATGTTGAATACAAGGTGAATATGTATGTTTAGAATGGTTGGAAACTCATGATGAAAGTAGTTTAGAAACATTGAACATGTATAAAACTCCTGTGTGTTTGACAATGAAATATGAGTCGTGTATGTGTTATTTTGAATGAATAACTGACATTGTTGTTATTGGTGGGAATGAGGAAATATCCTAAGGTTAGAGGAGATCGTGGAGGAAACTGGTAAAGTTACTCACAAACCGAACCCCAACCAACACTCACAGAGGTAAGGATAAGTCTTTAATTGTGCATTTGGAATAGAAAATGTGTGTATTTTCTGGTTATGCAATGATTGAGTTGTGAATTACGCATTTAGTATAAACATATATGGGTGTGTTTATACTAAAGTAGAAGTAGATTTACGGAAGATGGAAAATGTGTGTATTTTCTGGTCATGCAATAATTATATTGTGAATCACGTATTTAGTATAAACATATATGGGTGTGTTTATACTAAAGATGGCGTGGATTTACGGGAAATGATTGATGGTGAATTCGATGAAAAGAAAATATATTTTTAGCCGACCATGAATGGTTAGCGACTCTGGCTTGAGTATATAAGCGAAACTCTGGCTTGATTATATAAGCGAAACTCTGGCTTGAGTATATAAGCGAAACTCTGGCTTGAGTATATAAGCGAAACTCTGGCTTGAGTATATAAGCGAAACTCTGGCTTGAGTATATAAGCGAGAATCATCGCTTTAGCGAGAGGGTCAGATCTGAGTTTTTAAAAATAGGCGGGATTTTCTCGCCTGAGCGAGAAAGGGCTCGCTTAAGCGAGAACCTGACGAGTTGTATTAAATGAGAAACCCCCAAACACAACCTAGGGTTTAGAAAAGAAGAAGGGTTAGAGAAGAGAGCTTTTTCAAGGACGAGAAGCTTGGATACTCATCTAAGAGCTTGAGAAGAGGTAAAACTCTTGATTCTAACTCTCTTCTTCTCTTTAAAACCTATTTTTGGTATGTTGGATCTCTTCTCAAAAATGAAGGACACCATGGAAACTCATCCTTTTGAATTATGGTTCGTTTTATGTTGTTTCTATCTTACAACTCTTGGTTTAGAGTTAGTATTTCAAGAATGAAAAGGGTTATGGGTTGATTCATGAAAACCCCAAAACCCTAAAGAGAAAATGTGGTTGAAAGGGGTAAAATGCTAGAGGTAGAAGATGATTATGTATGTTTTGGATGGTTATAAGCTTATGATAAAAGTAGTTTAACAACATTGAAAATATGATGAAATATCTTGTATGGTTAAATAATGCAATATAAGTTGTTTATGTGATATTTGGAATAAATGACTAACATTGTGTTATATGGCGGGAATGATAAAAGATCCTAGAGTTGGCGGCGGTGTCGGTGGAACTTGTGAAGTTGGCAAGAACCAAACCCAACAGATAAGTCTTTAATTGTGCATTTGGAATAGAGGTAAGGATAAGTCTTTAATTGTGCATTTGGAATAGAAAATGTGTGTATTTTCTGGTCATGCAATGATTGAGTTGTGAATTACGCATTTAGTATAAACATATATGGGTGTGTTTATACTAAAGTAGGCGTAGATTTACGAAAGATGGAAAATGTGTGTATATTCTGGTCATGCAATAATTATATTTTGAATCATGTATTTAGTATAAACATATATGGGTGTGTTTATACTAAATATGGCGTGGATTTACGGAAAATGATTGATGGTGAATTTGATGAAAAGAAAATATATTTTTAGCCGACCATGAATGGTTAGCGACTCTGGCTTGAGTATATAAGTGAAATTCTGGCTTGAGTATATAAGCGAAACTCTGGCTTGAGTATATAAGCGAAACTCTGGCTTGAGTGTATAAGCGAAACTCTGGCTTGAGTATATAAGCGAAACTCTGGCTTGAGTATATAAGCAAAACTCTGGCTTGAGTATATAAGCGAAACTCTGGCTTGAGTATATAAGCAAAACTCTGGCTCGAGTATATGTAGCATGTTTTCTTTTAAAAGAAATGAGAATCTGCTTTTAGCTAACCCCGAGGGGTGTAGCGACTTTGGCTCAAGTTATGCAGCAAAGTAAAATGAATTTCAAAAATGGATTACTAACCCTTTTCTAATGTAGATTATCTTATAATGATGTTTATTGAATTAACGACTTACTCCTTTGTATGTTTGTGTACTTGTCATTGATAATCCCATTGCAGATAAACAGGTGACATGAGGGGGACTCATTTTTGGAGAGCTTAGGGAGAGTTATATTTTGGATTTATTCAATTGCACTATCTTGTATATGAGTGCATAGTTGATAGTTTAAGACATTATGTAACTATGGATATATAATTGCTAACATGAGGGTGTAACTCTGGATATGTGTAGCTATGGGTATTTTGGAAACCCATAGCTAGTTATATGCGGTGATTACTAATCTGCATTAATACGAATTAAGTTTTTCTGTCAAATGATTATGTACGTCATTATTGATTCATGCGTTGAGTGTGAGGAGGGAAATAAGGTTTTGAATTAAGGATATTAAATTGGTAATGTGAGTTATGAGTGATTGCATGGAATTGAATTAAAATGAGAAAAAAATTTCAAGGGTAGAATTTCACTAGGAACGTATGTGTGGACACTTCGATGTGAAGAAAGTTTTCAAGAGTTGAAACGAAGGTTGACCACGGCGCCAGTTTTGGTTCTTCCTTGTACTGATCGGGAATTCAGTGTTTATTGTGATGCATCCAAGCAAGGTTTGGGTTGTATGTTGATGCAAGAAGGGAAGGTTGTTGCCTATTCTTCTCGACAGTTGAGGACGCACGAGCAAAACTATCCTACCCATGACTTGGAATTAGCTGCAGTGGTCTTTGCCTTGAAAATCTGGAGACACCACCTTTATGGCGTGAGATTTGAGGTATACAGCGACCACAAGAGTTTGAAGTACCTATTTGATGAAAAGGAATTGAATATGAGACAAAGGCGATGGACGGAATTCCTTAAGGATTATGATTTTGGGCTGCAGTACCATCCGGGAAAGGCCAATGTGGTGGCTGATGCTTTAAGTCGGAAATCTTTACATGTGTCGGCGTTGATGGTTCGAGAAGGGAAACTGATTGAAGAGTTCCGGGATTTGAACTTGGAAGTTCAGATGAAGCCTCAAAGTATGATTCTAGGGATACTCAAGGTCACAAATGAATTGTTCGATCAAATCCGGGTAATGCAAGTGGAGGATATTGAACTAATGGCTAAACGGGATTTGATGCTAAGTGGTAAGGAAACTGATTTCGCATCGGACCTTAGTGGACTGTTGCGTTACAAGTGGAGAGTGTGTGTACCTCGTGACGAGGAATTACGGAGAAGTATTTTGGAGGAATCCCATAAGAGTAAGATGAGTTTTCACCCGGGGACAACGAAAATGTACCAAGACTTGAAGAAGTTATTTTGGTGGTCTGGGTTGAAGAGAGATGTGGCTTCGTATGTCTCGAGTTGTTTGGTATGTCAGAAAGCCAAAGCATCAGTGACAAGCGAAAAAGTTACAATCCCTAGAAATTCCCGTTTGGAAGTGGGACAGTATCTCCATGGATTTTGTGTCTGGTTTTCCGAAGACTCAGTAGGGATACGACTCGATATGGGTAATAGTGGATCGGTTGACTAAGTCGGCTCATTTCTTGCCGATGAATATGAAGTACTCCCTAGAACGATTGGCGGAACTGTATATCCGGGAAATTGTTCGATTGTACGGGATACCGTCGAGTATTGTGTCGGATAGGGATCCCCGTTTCAATTCAAACTTTTGGACTAGTTTGCAATCCGCTTTGGGAACTAAGTTGAAGCTGAGTTCAGCTTATCATCCACAAACGGACGGTCAATCGGAAAGGACAATATAGTCATTGGAGGATCTTTTGAGGGCTTGTGTCTTAGAACAACCAGGGAGTTGGGATGGCATGTTGTCGTTAATCGAATTTACCTACAACAATAGCTTCCATTCGAATATTGGGATGGCACCTTATGAGACGTTGTATGGTAGGAAGTGCCGAACTCCAGTGAGTTGGTTTGAAACTAGGGAGAACTTGATATTAGGGCCCGAACTGGTTGAAGAGATGACAGATAAGATCAAGAAAATCCGGGAGAATATGTGAATCGCCCAGAGTCGGCAGAAAAGCTATTACGATAAGAGGCAGAAACCTCTTGAGTTTAATGAGGGAGATTATGTTTTCATGAGAGTAGTCCCGACTACCGGAATTGGTAGAATGTTGAAATCTCGCAAGCTAACTCCGAGATTTATTGGACCGTATCAAGTATTGAAAAGGATTGGGCCGGTAGCATATCGGATTGCCTTGCCTCCGTTGTTGTCAAACCTTCATAATGTGTTTCATGTGTCTCAGTTAAGGAAGTATGTGGGAGATCCATCTTATGTGGTAGAATCTGATCAGATAGAGTTGAAGGATAACTTGACCTTTTCGACATTGCCCGTGAGGATCATGGATACCAGTATCAAGAGACTAAGAGGCAAAGAGATTTCTTTAGTAAAAGTACTGTGGAGCCAAGTAGACGAAGGAGATGCTACTTGGGAGATGGAACGTGACATGAGGGAGGATTACTCTCATTTGTTCGAATCGAGGTATGTTTAATTTTCGGGGACGAAAATTCTTATAAGAGGGGGAGGATTGTAACACCCTAAATTTGAGTCTTTAAAATTATAGTATCAGTACTGGGATCCTCGCTTGAGCGAGAAATGGCATTTTGGGACTGTTGATACTGTGAGATTCTCGCTTGAGCGAGAATCCCTCGCTTGAGTGAGAGGGTCATATTTGAGTTTTCAAAAATAGGCGGGATTTTCTCGCTTGAGCAAGAAAGGGCTCGCTTAAGCGAGAACCCGACGAGTTGTATTAAATGAGAAACCCCCAAACACAACCTAGGGTTTAGAAAAGAAGAAGGGTGAGAGAAGAGAGCTTTTTCAAGGACGAGAAGTTTGGATACTCATCTAAGAGCTTGAGAAGAGGTAAAACTCTTGATTCTAACTCTCTTCTTCTCTTTAAAACCTATTTTGGGTATGTTGGATCTCTTCTAAAAAATGAAGGAAACCATGGAGACTCATCCTTTTGAGTTATGGTTCATTTTATGTTGTTTCTATCTTACAACTCTTGGTTTAGAGTTAGTATTTCAAGAATGGAAAGGGTTATGGGTTGATTCATGAAAACCCCAAAACCCTAAAGAGAAAATGTGGTTGAAAGGGGTAAAATGCTAGAGGTAGAAGATGATTATGTATGTTTTGGATGGTTATAAGCTTATGATAAAAGTAGTTTAACAACATTGAAAATATGATGAAATATCTTGTATGGTTAAATAATGCAATATAAGTTGTTTATGTGATATATGGAATAAATGATTAACATTGTGTTATATGGTGGGAATGATAAAAGATCCTAGAGTAGGCGGCAGTGTCGGTGGAACTTGTGAAGTTGCCAAGAACCAAACCCAACACTCACCGAGGTAAGGATAAGTCTTTAATTGTGCTTTTGAAATAGAAAATGTGTGTATTTTCTGGTCATGCAATGATTGAGTTGTGAATTACGCATTTAGTATAAACATATATGGGTGTGTTTATACCAAAGTAGGCGTAGATTTACGGAAGATGGAAAATATGTGTATTTTCTGGTCATGCAATAATTAAATTGTGAATCTTAGTATAAACAAATATGAGTGTGTTTATAGTAAAGATGGCGTGGATTTACGGCAAATGATTGATGGTGAATTTGATGAAAAGAAAATATATTTTTAGCCGACCATGAATGGTTAGCGACTCTGGCTTGAGTATATAAGCGAAACTCTGGCTTGATTATATAAGCGAAACTCTGGCTTGAGTATATAAGCGAAACTCTGGCTTGAGTATATAAGCGAAACTCTGACATGAGTATATAAGCGAAACTCTAGCTTGAGTATATAAGCAAAATCTGGCTTGAGTATATAAGCGAAACTTTGGCTTGAGTATATAAGCGAAACTCTGGCTTGAGTATATAAGCAAAACACCGGCTCGAGTATATGTAGCATGTTTTCTTCTAAAAGAAATGAGAATCTACTTTTAGCTAACCCCGAGGGGTGTAGCGACTTTGGCTCAAGTTATGCAGCAAAGTAAAATGAATTTCAAAAATGGATTACTAACCCTTTTCTAATGTGGATTATCTTATAATGATGTTTATTGAATTAAAGACTTACTCCTTTGTATGTTTGTGTACTTGTCATTGATAATCTCATTGCAGATAAACAGGTGACATGAGGGGGACTCATTTTTGGAGAGCTTAGGGAGAGTTATATTTAGGATTTATTCAATTGCACTATCTTGTATATGAGTGCATAGTTGATAGTTTAAGACATTATGTAACTATGGATATATAATTGCTAACATGAGGGTGTAACTCTGGATATGTGTAGCTATGGGTATTTTGGAAACCCATAGCTAGTTATATGCGGTGATTACTAATCTGCATTAATACGAATTATGTTTTTCTGTCAAATGATTATGTACGTCATTAGTGATTCATGCGTTGAGTGTGAGGAGGGAAATAAGGTTTTGAATTAAGGATATTAAATTGGTAATGTGAGTTATGAGTGATTTCATGGAATTGAATTAAAATGAGAAAAAAATTTCAAGGGTAGAATTTGGGTCCTTACACGTAATGTTATTTTGGAGTATCAGAACCTTTGAGGTCTTACTACTCATGGGGAATGATATGAATGAATTATCTTTTTCTGTCATATGAGGAGGGTTATAGAAGGACATCTTAAAAGAGTTTTAAGTGATGATTAATGAGGGATAAAAAGGATGAGGATGAATGTATGTATAAACGTGTTAAAATAAGGAAAAAATTTCAAGGGTAGAATTTGGGTCTTTACGATATGGTATCAGAGCATAGTTAATCCTGCGGCCTAGGATATGGCCTTACATGCTTCTTTGTGATCTTTATGTGCTTGAACTGCTTGGTTAGCATTGACGGTTGTGTGTTTATGTGATGCTTGTCTGGTTATAAAATTAGTCTACTGACAAGTACGTGAGTGCAGGTACACATGGCTGAAAGAGGAAGAGGGACGAGTCAGAATGTTCCCAATGATTTGTTGGCACAGCTGGTAGAGGTGTTGTAGGGCATGAAGTTGAATTTACAGAATCTGAATCGGAGCGTGGCTCCAGGTCCAGACTCTCGGTTCCAAGGCGGATTCGCTCTGAATGCTGCTATTGAGTGGGTACAGGGAATGGGGTGTACTAACATGAAGGCGGATGGAGTGGCGACCTCCAAATCCATTCCTCCCAAGGACTTCGGGACTCAAAGAAACTTTGTGCACGGAAGAGGCAAGGATAAGATGTTTCGCGAAGAGCGAAAGCCTTATTTTCCAGTTGTTGGCACTCGGAGTTGCACTTCGCATGGAACGAGGACCCATGCAAATGCAGGAAGGTCACGGTTAAACTCTCCACCTTGGTGCAGCCAGTGTAACCAAAAACATGACGGAGGAATGTGTCCTGGAACGACAAATCACTGCTTTCGTTGCAAGGAGACTGGACATATAAAGAGGCATTGTCCTATGTCATGGCAGAGTATGAATGCTATGGGGACTGGACGACATCAATCTATCGGCAGAGTGGTTACCATGTGTGGTGCAGATGCATCAGAAGCGGATGGTATGACCCGGTGTAGGATGTATGAGGAGAAGGTGAATGAAAGCCAACGATCATATGCTCTAACTGGTGTCCGTCGTAACCATGGTTATCAAGGGTTGAAACCTACCATTGGAGGAGTTCAACCCGACGTATTTCCTATGTGCAACAAATATGGGCGGAAGCATGCAGGAACCATTTGTCCTAGTTCGGGAAATGGTTGCTTCCACTGTAAGAAAAATGGGCATATAAAAAGGTTTTGTCCATGGTTGACTCGAAATGTAAATGTTGTGGAGGTTGGGAGACCTAGTACAACGGGCCAAGTGAGCACCGTTAGTGGTACAGATACGACTGATGTGGACCGTTTGATCCGAGATAATCGCATGGTGACAGGTATTCCTTGTTTAGTGTTGTTGATTCGGGAGCGAAACACTCCCTTATATGTGTTAAATGTGAAAACCGGCTGAAATTGCAAACTGAGTCATTACTTCCGACTTGGTCTTGTCCACCCCAATCTGTGTGCTGGTGGTGGTGTCGACGTTTATGTTCTAGTGTCTGGTTGTGGTAAATGGTGTGATTTTTACCGCAGATTCAATCTACTTGTCATTATTCCAGTTAGATTTAATTCTAGGAATAGACCGATTGACAGCGAACCATGTTATGATTGAATAGTGCTGACAAAGATGTGACGGTTGGGAATCTGTGTGAGATTTCTGAACATGCCAGTAGTATGGAGCCAGTGCCGGCTATGGGAGTCAGAACTTCTCTTAAGGGAAGGGATCAGTGTTTATTCTGTTGATGTCACCGAAGGATATGTAAGAACTCGTTAGTATTTCAAAAGAATAAGACTTGAAAGAACTATGTATTTTGTCTTGGAAAGTGGATTTTTCTTCTATGAATGACGTTTGATAAAGAATGGAATGTTAGTCCTTTGTAACAGTGGAACGAGCTATAACATTAAAAGTCGTATGTCATGCTATGTGGTTTACTACATGTTCATATATGAGATATGTTGTTGATTATATTGTCATTCCTCAAGATTAAAGACGAATATGCATGAGGTAAAGATTAATTGATTATGAGATGTGGTGACTAAGTATCTACATCCTTATTGTATAACGTGTAATCATGCAAAATTTTAAATCATAGGAGTCTGCAAACATGTAATTGTCTGCTTTGCTTGGAAATGAACAGGTAGATATTGACTTATTCCTGCATACAAATTTACTTATCCTGCATGAAAGTTTAGAAAGCTGAAGGAAATGAGGAAATTGTGTGTAACATGTTTTGTATGACAATGGTGAAATATCTTTTGAGTTTAAGTGCTATGTATTTTGTATGACAATGCATGAATTATGAAAATAGAATGTTATCCATTTCGGTAATAACTGGAAGAGTAAATTGACAGAGTTCTATGAACATGTAAATGATTTGTGTTTCATTGAATGGGGAATATGAATGATTGACTTTTAGAATTATTATGCTGACAAGAAAAATGTCTAAGTCGGGGATCCTTGTTTTCTTTTATGAGTTGTTAAAGGTTAATTTCCTTTGTTGGCATTAGTGTGTATGCGTATGCTAAGTGGTGAAACTTATATTTCGAAAAATGAAATAAAGGTTGGATAAGTTACCTACATGTCTTTGCGATGAATGTGTTTGCATGAACGTTGAATATTTGGATGTGTTATCATTGTGAGGTGACTTATGGTTGGTAACCTAAAATCGATTAAGTATGAAAAAGTTATTTTTGATTCTTGTGCATGAAGCTTCTAGTCTATAAAAATTGATTTTTGTTAAAGATGAGTACTCGCTGTAACACATGTATATTGGTAGTGAACACCAAATTACGTGCGGAGATGTTGAACCTCAAAAACGTATGTTGTATCATGTGTGTCGGTGATTGCTATGCATAATGGAAGTATTATTGCATAGGTAAGTTTAGTTAAATGGATTATGAGGACTCTCGTGTCCTGAATGGAATGTCACTCAAGAACTAACTAACCTTTTGAAAGTTGTGATTTGAACATTTAGTGTTGCATGAGGAAAAAGGGTTTTGAGTTATTTTGGAGTGATTATGATAACCTTTGCTTCCTCAAGATGATTGCCATGAAACTTACATCCAATCTATTTCAAAAATCATTTTTGCAAGAAGTGTACTGTTCGGCTAAACATTGATTAAGTTTCATGTTGAAAATCCAAAAGTTTAACAACTGCATCCCGAGCGAATGAAATATTGCTAAAAACTGTGTGAAGTAACTCGGACTAAGTGTTTCTAGACATGCTTTAGAGGTGAGTACTAAATGTATATTTGCAATTGTAAATGAAATATCCAAACATAACGTAAATTATTAGGTGGAGTGTTGGTAAAAATTGCAATGAGCATTGGTGGCCGAGCATGTGATTCAATTGAGTCTGTGACCTTGTATGCTTAGTTGGGATGATGAACTAGCAAATCTTCTTGAACCGCAATCGTTGTAGTCAGAATGTTTGGTTGAGTGGATAATTACTTGGTAATTTGATTTTGTACTCGGAATGACTCAAAAAAAATAATATGGTTTGCCTAAATGCTACTTGTTGGAAGACTACCATGTTTCTGTGTGTAGCAAGTATGAATTGAGAATTTTTGAGTAAATTGTGATTATTGCGTATGTGTGGAATGAAATGATGTTATTTCTATTGAGTGGATGTCGATCTAGGTTTTGCATGTGGGATGCGAACTAGTACATCTTGATAGTATATGGGTATGGAGTCCCACTTTCTTCCGAATTTGAAGGTATTACTGTGAATATCACTGTATATGTTGATCGTTTTGAATGATGATTGTAGTAATAGATCAGAGAGATCTATTGTGACCGAGAGAATGTTCGGGAATCTTTATTCCGGTTGTAGTAATTTTCCCTTAGTTGTTCTCATGGTTGACAATGGTATATGGACTGCTGAGGTTAGTCCATGATTTGGCTATGAGGTATCACTACTGAGTGGTATGCGCCATAGTATGTCGTATCAAGGATAGTAATGGTTTAGACGGTTGGATCTAAGCTTGATTGAGGGTATTTTATGCCTAACGTTTAGGCGATGATGGTGTCTTCATAAGAGTAACCTAATCAAATTTCGCGGACGAAATTTCTTTTAGGGGGGAAGGATTGTAACACCCTAGATTTTAAAGTCATAAAATTATAGTATCACTCCTGGGAGTCTCGCTTGAACGAGAGATTCTCGCCTTGCCGAGAAAGGCTCACGTGGGAGGGTGAAATCCTGGGCTATATTGGAGAATTCTCGCCTGAGCGAGAGTTGTCTCGCCTGGGTGAGAAATGGCATTTTGGGACTGTTAATAATGTGAGATTCTCGCTTGAGCGAGAGGGTCAGATCTGAGTTTTTAAAATAGGCGGGATTTTCTCGCTTGAGCAATAACCCGACAAGACAACATTAAAATAGAAACCCCAAACACATTTTAGGGTTAGAACTTTGAAGAGAAGAGAGAGAAGAGAGATTTTCAAGAGCAAGAGCCTTAGGAATCCATCTTAGAACTTGAGAAGAGGTAAACCTCTTGTTTCTAACTCTTCTTCTTCCTCTCTAACTTGTTTTGGATGTATGGATCTCTTCTAAAAAATATGAGAAACCATGGAAACTCTTTCGTTTGAGTTATGGTTCGTTTTATTTAGTTTCTCTCTTGTAAACTCGTGGTTTAGAGTTAATATTCAAAGAATGGAAAGGGTTTGTGGGTTGATTTATGAAAACCCCAAAACCCCCAAAAAGGAAAATGTGGTCATAAGAGTGAATGTGTTAAATGTTATAAGATGAATAATATGTTTGGTGTGGTTTGTTTATAACAATGATGTGTTATGAGTTAGTGATTTGTTATAAGAGGTGAATGGTTATTACAATAAACATGTATGGGTATGTTTGTAACAATGATTGAGTGATAAGTGTTTAAAGGTAACAAATGGGCGAGATTATGTGATATGAGAATGATTGTGTTTTGAGTATGTGTTATAATTTTGAATACAAGGTGAATATGTATGTTTAGAATGGTTGGAAACTCATGATGAAAGTAGTTTAGAAACATTAAACTTGTATAAAACTCATGTGTGTTTGACAATGAAATATGAGTCGTGTATGTGTTATTTTGAATGAATAACTGACATTGTTGTTATTGGTGGGAATGAGGAAATATCCTAAGGTTGGAGGAGATCGTGGAGGAAACTGGTAAAGTTACTCACAAACCGAACCCCAACACTCACCGAGGTAAGGATAAGTCTTTAATTGTGCATTTGGAATAGAAAATGTGTTTTTCTGGTTATGCAATGATTGAGTTGTGAATTACGCATTTAGTATAAACATATATGGGTGTGTTTATACTAAAGTAGGCGTAGATTTACGGAAGATGGAAAATATGTGTATTTTCTGGTCATGCAATAATTATACTGTGAATCACGTATTTAGTATAAACATATATGGGTGTGTTTATACTAAAGATGGCGTGGATTTACGGGAAATGATTGATGGTGAATTCGATGAAAAGAAAATATATTTTTAGCCGACCATGAATGGTTAGCGACTCTGGCTTGAGTATATAAGCGAAACTCTGGCTTGATTATATAAGCGAAACTCTGGCTTGAGTATATAAGCGAAACTCTGGCTTGAGTACATAAGCGAAACTCTGGCTTGAGTACATAAGCGAAACTCTGGCTTGAGTATATAAGCGAAACTCTGGCTTGAGTATATAAGTAAAACTCCGGCTCGAGTATACGTAGCATGTTTTCTTCTAAAAGAAATGAGAATCTGCTTTTAGGTAACCCTGAGGGGTGTAGCGACTTTGGCTCAAGTTATGCAGCAAAACAAAATGAATTTCAAAAATGGTTTACTAACCCTTTTATAATGTGGATTATCTTATAATGATGTTTATTGAATTAACGACTTACTCCTTTGTGTGTTTTGTACTTTTGTCATTGATAATCCCATTGCAGGTAAATAGATGAATGAAGTATGCTAGGTCGGGAGCTTTAGGAGCTTTAGACTTTGGATTCACTATTTATGTTTTTGTATTCTAAATGACTACTTGCGGATTTAAATGATTGTAATCATGGCTAACCATTAGTTGGATATTTGTAACCATGCGTAATGTTATTTTGGAGGATCAGAACCTTTGTGGTCTTAGTACTCATGGGGAATGATATGAATGAATTATGTTTTCCTGTCATATGAGGAGAGTTATAGAAGGACATCTTAAAAGAGTTTTAATTGATGATTAATGAGGGATAAAAAGGATGAGGATGAATGTATGTATAAACGTGTTAAAATAAGGACAAAATTTCAAGGGTAGAATTTGGGTCTTTACATTATGGGAAGATGAGTGTAATAGGAAGGTGAGTCTTGTGGGAAGGTAAATCTTGTGGAAAGGTGAGTGTCATGTGAAAATTTTGTGGGAATGTGAGTATCCTGAGTTGTAGGAAGGTTTTCTGAGTTTTAGTGTCTAAATGAACGAGTAGTCTGAGATTTTTGTTTTTAAATCTGTAAAGACTCAACAACACTCATTAAACCAAGTGTTGTTGAATCTATGACTTTCAGTAGCGATCAATGAAGCAAACTCTGTTGAATAACTGAGAAATAATAATGTTAGCTTCATTGAGCACTCTTGAATCTTCCAGTCATACAATCAACAACACTTAGTAAAACAAGTGATATTGATTGTATATCTACCTACCACATTTAACAACGCATGTTTCACCGAACATCGTCGATTTCTTTTCGGCTATTATTTAACTACATTCTACACACGAGCGAGGTTTAATGTGTTTTATAAATGTAAATTTTGGTATAGTGTTTCATGGCTCCAAAAATTTTCCTTCATTACCCTGCAAAAAAAAACAAATCAAAAATAGATCCAAATGTCTATTTTCGAGTTGAGTTTTGGAGGAAATTAAATGAATAAAAAGAGAAAACTTTAGAGTTATCTCATAACTATATTTTATCGCTCTCAACCTATCATTTTGTTTCTTTATCTTTCAAAACACAACTTAAAATGCCAACTAAAACCCAAATCTTTAAGAAAAGCCATTTTAAGAAAAGCCAAATCTTTGCAACCTAAAACCCATGAAGTGCCAACTAACACAATTATATGACTTTTTAGAACTAGCCTTTAAAATGAAGCACTTTTTTTTTGTATTCCTTTTGTTAGGTATCAGTGGTTACAATACACCTAGAAGGGGGGGTTGAATAGGTGTAGCGGTTAGAATGTCCGCTTTTCGAAAACAACACTTAATGCTGAAAAACACCCTGATTAATCGATTAACAGAACAGGGTAATCGATTAACACTTTCAACACAGTCCACTTAATCGATTAACAGATTAAAGTAATCGATTAACACACCACACTTAATCGATTAAAACAAGACAGAAATCAAATGCAAGTACAGTTTCTTGCTCGACAATTAATTGATAAAGAAACGATTATACCAGACTTACAGAATATTATCAGAGTACAAGTAAAACAGTATAGACACTAATTATCAATTAAATCTACTTGACAAAATAATCGATCAAATGCAATAAAGAGATAGAGATAGAAAAAGTCCTGCAACAAGAATTTTATCCTGGTTCGTTTGCTTGTCCACCGCAAACTACATCCAGGCCTCCCGGCTGATTTGGGAGATTTTTCTTCACTATAATTGAATGAATGTTAATTACATACACACTATCCAATTACAACAATTAGACACTTACAAGATAAAAAGAAACCTATTCTATGGTTTGACTCCCTTCCTACCGACAAAGAAAACCTTTCTTTCGGCGTAGCCCCAGCCAAGAACCTTGTTCTTTACTTATCCCTAAGTCTAACACTCAGTGAAGACACACTCAATCTCTTGGTGATATGACACCTTGAGATTCCCACAATTACAACACTTTTTCAAACAAAACAATACAGAGTAAATTTAAGCTATAACAAAAACTTATATCTAACAAGATAAGGCTTTACTCTAATCACCTAATACAAGCTCATGCAGTATGAAAAATGTATTAGTGAAAAACAGAATGAATAATGTGTAAACATCTAATCAAGAATCATGTAAAAATGCAAGAACATGTGACAAGAAAAGATGAGAAATGTATCATGAAAATCACTCAATCCTAAAGCATAGAATTCTCTCTTTTCTAAGCTCACAAATGCATTTACAACTAGATGCAACAATTAACACGAAAATATGCTCTAACTCTCTAAAAAATTAATATGCAACTTATGAGATCAATTCTGAAAATGCAGTTTATAAAGAATTGAAGTAAGAGCCCAGTTAATCGATTAACGACAGCTTTAATCGATTAAGCTTCACAAAAATGCTAGATTAATCGATTGACATTTGTTGTAATCGATTACACTGTGCAAACAGTTAGATTAATCGATTAAGCCAAGTGGTAATCGATTAACAGTACTGTTTCATGTGTAAAACCTTCAAATATGTTATGCACTTAAATTCATACATGTTTAATACTTAGATTATGCCTAGAATGCACATATACATGTATTTATATGATGCATGAACATATTATGAATGACATATCTCAAGATGAAAAAGATTTAAAAGATTTATGCAATAGAGATATGTATTAGGTGACTTAAGCCTTGGACTCAACCTAAACTAATGTAGTCTAAGCAAGATACCAATCGGAAGGCTTAAGCATGTTGATTTGTTGATGATCTTCAAGCTCATGTTAGCACAAGTTGTCCTCATCAAAACCAAGTCATATAAGGAGAGCTTTCCAAAGTGTTCCTCTTGACATGCACACTTTCAATCTCCCCCTTTTTGATGATGACAAACTCCACATCAAATGTAAATAGCTTGAAGATTGTGTTGGCAAGGTTGATATGATGCGCAAATATCGGAAGCTGTTATTTCGATCAACCTACACAATCAGACAACAACAAAACAACCTTTCTCCCCCTTTTGACATTATCAAAAAGATAACCCAGGTCAAAATAGAGGCAGAGATATGAGTAATGCATAAAACACAGTTAATGAGTTAATATTGGGATATAACAATCAACCTGTTTTACATTAAAGAGGATTAAACAAGTGCGCAAGTTTATACAACAGAAATAGCCAAACAAGTAAAGTGAACAGCATACGAGATGAACCATATCAAGGCAGAAAATCTCATACGATCAAGAACCATACACATAAACATAGTAGGCTATTCGACATAATTATAAAAAATAGCATAAAGAGTAACAATGTTTAGCAACCAGATAAACCAGAAAATGTCAATTAACAACATAAAGAGGCACGCAACAGAAATACTCGAATCCATAACAATATCTAAATCCAAAGAGTGCCAAAAAGAAGAAATAAACCTAAGGTAAGATATCCTAGGCCTAAAGTCTTCTAAACTAAGGTTGAGGTGGAGAATGAGGATCGTCAGTGTGATTAGCAGAAGTGACAATGTTCTGATCTCCCCTGATAAGCATAGATAGCTTCTGAAATTCTGAACAAAACAAGGCATTCTGAGCTTCAGCCGTAGATTGAATCAGACTCCTCAACTCCCGAAATTGGTTATCCGAATACGCAGTTTGTCGCTCCTCATACTGTTCCATACCAGCAAAGTATGAGTCTTTTAGTCCTTGGAAGTGAAGATCCATACGGTTGTTAAGCCGTTGCTCCATAGCTTCCAACTGATCGAATCCAAAAGCAGAGTTCTGAGGTGCTGATCCAGAAGGCTCCCCCTGAGCTGTAGCATGCTGAGTATCTGTGCCATCCTGATTATCATCATCAGATAAATCCAGACCAAAAGTGGTGTAGTCCTCTTGGTATTGCCAAGTACTACCATACTTGTATATACCCATCTTATGTATGAGGCTTTCACCAACCAGATGATCCTTGTCGGTATATTCAACAATGATAGTATCGGAAACGTCAATGCGCAAATAGTCAACGATGCGTGATATGAAGATACTGTAGGGAAGCAGCTTCGACTGAGATAAAGATACACTGTTCATAATTTTCAAGATCTCCTCAGGCCAATTAATCATCACATTATTCTTCACTGCATACATGAAACGTAAATCATTCACAGTATGCTGTGCATGATTTGTGTTCCTCTGTACTAGGATGTAAGCAATAATGTAGTGTAGCAGCCTGTTCTCAACAGAAAGTGACCCAACTTTGGTTAGTTGACCCTGAATGTATAAATGAGGGCCTCTTAGAAAAGACTTGTAGACTTCAGTAGGATCAAAATTTTCCTTTACCCAGGAACAATCTCCTATACTATATCCAGAAGACGATAAACCACCAACATTCATGAAAATTTCATCGTTGAGTTCAAACAAATTTCCAGAAATCATTGACCAATATTTACCATCCTTATATCTAAAGTTCGCATAGAATTCCCTAACGAGAGCAGGGTAGACTTGTCCCTTTAACTCCATGAACTGAATAGTTCCCTGAGCTTCCATGTCATGCGGGAAGCTAAAGTTCTGTTCCGATAACCAAGTTAAGTCAACATACCGTATATATGTAGGTTTCCGACCTTGGAATTTCGCCATACGGGTCTCTTGCAGAATGAGTGAATAGTAGGGGTCACCACGGTCCCGAGCAGAAGGCGAACCGACCTCTCGTCTTCGTACGCGAGTGGCTGATGTTTTGACCCTTTTAGGACGACTGTGCTCCATAATGTGGCAGAAACCGAAATGGCAGTGAGAGGTCAAATATGAGTGTAGGGAAACCTAACCTAGGTTATGTTTAGTGGAACCTTGGAAATGGGATATGATGAGGATGCAAAGAGATGATTCCTTGATGGTTTTAAGAGGGTTAGGAATAGGTGTTTCTACTTTTGATGCACTTTGGATTAGTTGTGTTATAGATTTAGTATCTCAAAGCAGAAAGGAGAAAGAGAGAAAACCAGAAAAAGTGTGAAACCGAGCTACTGTTTGCCTTTATAAAACTGGTTTTAATCGATTAACGGGCAGGGTTAATCGATTAATCAGCGTGAAATTTCGAATTTTTGAAAGAACTGATGCCCAGGTAATCGATTAAGTGAAAATGTAATCGATTACTCATAGTATAATTTCGAATTTTCAAGCAACTGATGCCCAGGTAATCGATTAATTAAATATTTAATCGATTAATGCATAAAAAAAATGAATTTTAGGCAGTAAAATGGTTTCAACTTCTTAAGGCTTTGGCATGCAATGTGACAGATTTATTTAAACATCCAGAATCACAAAAAAAAAATAATCAAGAGACACAAATATCGAACAACTAAAGAAACAAAGATATAGAGAAACTAGACGATTATGTAAACACCTAAACAATTTTAATCAAGATATTGTTCATCAAGAATTCCAAGTTCTCTTCTTAGAACAAAGAAAGTATCCCTGGGAAGGGGCTTGGTGAAAATATCAGCTAATTGTTTAGAAGTTTCAACAAATTCAAGAACACAATAACCTTTTTGTACATGATCACGCAGAAAATGATGTCTAATTTCTATATGCTTAGTTCTAGAATGCAAGACGGGATTCTTGGAAAGGTTTATAGCACTTGTGTTATCGCATTTAATAGGGATCTTTTCAATATTAAGACCATAGTCCTTGAGTTGCTGCTTCATCCAGAGGATTTGAGCGCAACACACACCGGCGGCAATGTATTCCGCTTCGGCGGTGGACAGAGCAACACAAGCTTGCTTTTTGCTGTGCCATGCTACTAATGAACTCCCCAACAAGTGACAAGTACCACTAGTGCTTTTCCGATCCAATTTACATCCGGCGAAATCGGAATCGGAATAACCTACCAAGGATAATGAGGCATCCCGAGGATACCATAATCCCATGTTAGTTGTTCCTTTAAGTATCTCATGATTCTTTTGACAGTTGTAAGATGTGATTCTTTAGGAGATGACTGAAATCTAGCACACATGCATACACTAAACATGATATCAGGCCTACTTGCAATTAAGTAAAGTAAAGACCCAATAATTCCTCGATACTTTGTTACCTCTATAGTTTTTCCTTTTTCGTCCTTATCTAGGTAGCAAGCAGATGCCATTGGAGTGGAAGCTTCCTTACAATTGTTCATCTCAAATTTCTTGAGCAGCTCTTTGCAATACTTTGTCTGATGGATGAAAATACCACTTTCTAGTTGCTTTATCTGAAGTCCTAGAAAGAACGTAAGTTCTCCCATCATAGACATTTCGAACTCCCCCTGCATCATCTCAGAAAAATCCTTACACAAAATATCATTAGTAGATCCAAAAATTATGTCATCTACGTATATTTGCACAAGTAATACAGAGTTTTCTGATTTACGAATAAAAAGCGTTGTGTCAACCAAGCCTCTTTCGAACCCTTTTTCTAAAAGAAAGGTACTAAGTCTATCATACCAAGCTCTAGGAGCTTGTTTGAGACCATAGAGTGCCTTTTTAAGTTTATTAACATGGTTCGGATATTTAAAATTTTCAAAACCAGGCGGTTGGTTAACATAAACTTCTTCTTGAATATAGCCATTCAAGAAGGCGCTTTTTACGTCCATCTGAAATAATTTGAAGTTCATAATTGATGCAAAGGAAAGTAGCATCCTGATGGCCTCTAATCTGGCTACAGGAGCATAGGTTTCGTCATAATCGATACCTTCCTCCTGGTTGTAGCCTTGGGCCACCAAGCGTGCTTTATTTCGAATGATCAAGCCTGATTCATCAAGCTTGTTTCTGAAGACCCATCGAGTACCAATCACAGGATGATCTTTAGGTTTAGGGACCAAGTCCCAAACATTATTACGTTCGAACTGGTTTAGCTCTTCTTGCATAGCTATACCCCAGTGTACATCCTCAATGGCCTCATCAATGGTCTTAGGCTCAATTTGAGAAACAAAAGCTACGAAATTACAGAAGTTTCGTAAGGAACTACGGGTTACCACTCCCGTAGATATGTCACCTATTACTTTATCGATTGGGTGAGCTTTCTTGGTTTTCCACACAATTGGCATATCTGAATGCTCCTGAGATTTGTTTTGACGTTCTTCATCGGTTGCTTCTACATCATCCATGTTCTTTGAGTATGCTTCTTCCAAAGCACCTGTAACATCATCAGAAACAGCCTTTCTCTTCTCTTTTGGAGAAGATTCATCAAACTGTACATGGATAGACTCTTCAACTTGCATAGAATACTTATTAAAGACTCTGAACGCTTTGCTATGAATTGAGTATCCCAAAAATATTCCCTCATCGGCTTTTGAATCAAATTTTCCTAAAGCTCGCTTTCCATTATTTAAAATAAAACATTTGCAACCGAAAGCGTGAAGATGGGATATGTTTGGTTTACGGCCTTTTAATAGTTCATAAGGAGTTTTATTCAAATTAGGCCTTAACAATACTCGATTTATAACATAGCATGCAGTATGAACTGCATCTGCCCAGAAATATTTAGGGGTATTACTTTCATTAAGCATGGTTCTCGCTAATTCTTCTAGCACACGATTTTTCCTTTCAACAACTCCATTTTGTTGTGGAGTGCGAGGAGCAGAGAACTGATGCATAATGCCGTGCTTATCACAGAATTTGTCGAACTGAAAGTTCTCAAATTCTCCCCCGTGATCACTTCGTATATATACTATTTTCAGGTTAAGTTGGTTTTGGATTTGCTTGGCAAGATTTTTAAAAGAGTTGAAAGCGTCGCTTTTAGCAGATAAAAATAATGTCCATGTAAAACGAGAGAAATCATCAACAATAACTAAAGCATAGTAGCTACCACCAAAACTCATGATTTGTGATGGTCCAAACAAGTCCATATGGAGTAACTCCAAAGGTCTTGAAGTGGATATCACATTTTTGTTTTTAAAAGAATTTTTGGTTTGTTTACACTTTTGACAAGTGTCACAAATCTCTTTAGTTTTGAAATTTAGTTTTGGTAGCCCTTCAACTAGTTGGTTTGATGACAATTTATCTAGATGTTTTATATGGATGTGTGCAACGCGTCTGTGCCAGAGCCAGATGTCATCTTCTTTAGAAATGAAACATTTTGAAAATAATGTGGTGACATCATCCAAGTTAACCATGTAAATATTATTTATACGATGACCAACAAATTTAACATTATTAGATAAAATGTCACGAATGATGCAACAGTCAGAATCAAAAGATACTCGATTACCTTTGTCACAGAGTTGACTTATACTTAGAAGATTATGTTCTAGTCCTTCAACATACAGAACATTTTCAATTTAAGTATAAGATGAGTTACCAACTGTTCCGGTGCCAAGTATCTTTCCCTTATTGTTGTCTCCGTACGTGACGTATCCTTTTCCTTTAAGTGATAGATCCAGGAAATTTGATCTGTCACCTGTC
Organism: Lupinus albus; assembly: GCA_009771035.1. Taxonomy (NCBI): domain Eukaryota; kingdom Viridiplantae; phylum Streptophyta; class Magnoliopsida; order Fabales; family Fabaceae; genus Lupinus; species Lupinus albus. Next base: position 8,511,781 of record CM020011.1, read on the forward strand.
ATATGTCTCGAACATCCACTGTCTAAGTACCATTTTTGTCCTTGTGTTCGAAGACATACCTGCAAAATAGATCACCTGCTTTTCTCAGGTACCCAGATTATGTTGGGTCCTTTTCTGTTAGTGATTAGGGAATTATCTCCCTTCTTTATCCATACATAAGCCCCGCTAGGTATACCATATTTTCTAATGTAACAAGAGTAAGAAGTATGACCATACGTATTACAATAAAAGCAAGTAGGAGAGCGCCTACGATTTTTATCCTTAGCATTAACTACAGGTTTTCTATATGGTCTCTTGTTTTTAGCAGAGCGAGTATAACCTAGACCAGTACGATCACCAACATTTCTTGTTTGACTGAGCAGAGTGTCTAATTGCTGTTTACTGTTTGTGAGACGTTCGAGTTTTTCTTTTAGTTTAAGATTGTCTTCTTGCAAAATCTCGCAAGTCTCACATACAGGCTTTAGACATAAATTATCAGCAGAGCAGTCACATGTGTTACAAGAATAGATGAGATCTAAAGTTTCATTTTCTAATTTTAATTCATCTAATTCTTTTTGTAATTGGCTTAGCTTCTTTTCATTTCTAAGGATTTCCCTTTTCTGATCAACATTAACTCTAGCCAATTTCTTTAATTCCTCATGTAACTCAACATAAGCATTATATAAAACTTCATAAGAGGGTAAGTCATCCGAAGTGAATGAGGTGTCGGAATATACCTCATCATTATCCTCGTGTGAGTCTGAGTTGCCATTGTTGTCAGATCTGACCATCAGACACAGCTTCGCTGACTCCTCCTCACTAGAAGTGCTTGATGTTGTTTCCTCCTCAGGTACATCCCATACAATGTAAGCTTTCTTGGATTTGAATTTCCTGGGAGTGCTCTTCTCTGAATCAACCTTTTTCAGATAGGTAGGACATTGAAATCTCATATGTCCGGCTTTTCCACACTCATGGCAAGTGAAGCGATCTTTGTTGTTCTTGCCTTTGTTGGTTGACTCTTTCGCTTCTTTCTTTTGAAACTTCTTGAATCCTCCTTTTCTTTTGATGAATTTGCTAAATTTGCGAACAAGGAGATTCATAGTTTCATCATCTAGATCGGAGTCAGATTCATCATCATCTTTATCTTCTTTTGATTTAGAGGTTGTGGCCTTTAATGTGATGTTTTTCTTTTTCCGATCTGAATCTTCGTGCATAGTCAAGCGCCCCAATTCCATTTCGTGCTCTTGAAGTTTTCCAAATAAAGTAGCTAGAGGCATAGAGTCCAAATCTTTGGATTCAACAATTGCAGTTACCTTTGGTTGCCATTTCCTGTCAAGACAAGGCAAAACTTTATTAGTTAGTTCACCTCTGGCAAAAGATTTATCTAGAGCAACTAAATGATTAACAATATGAGTAAATCGCTTTTGCATATCACAAATTGATTCACTAGGTAACATGCGAAATAACTCATACTCATGGGTAAGCGCATTTAATCTAGCGCGCTTGACTTCGCTAGTGCCTTCATGAGTCACTTGTAAAGTGTCCCACATTTCTTTTGCATTTTGGCACTGCGAAACTCTAAAGAACTCATCATAGGATAGGGCCGATGTGATGATATTTTTGGCGCGTAGATTATGCTGCACCTTTTTGCGCTCATCATCGGTCCATAGACTTTTAGGCTTGTCTTTAGGTTCATTGTCCACAAGATGTTGTGGAACAAAAGGGCCGTTGACTACGGATTCCCAAATATCCGAGTCTATGGCTTCAATAAAAATTTGCATGCGGACTTTCCAGTAGGCATACCCTTCACCACTGAATATAGGTGGTCGATTAATGGATGAACCATCACCACCAAATGGGTTTGACGAACCCATTCGTTTTTCCCAAAGGATCACGAATACGCGGTTGAGCTAGCACTTCGCACTAGCTCTGATACCACTTGTTAGGTATCAGTGGTTACAATACACCTAGAAGGGGGGGGTTGAATAGGTGTAGCGGTTAGAATGTCCGCTTTTCGAAAACAACACTTAATGCTGAAAAACACCCTGATTAATCGATTAACAGAACAGGGTAATCGATTAACACTTTCAACACAGTCCACTTAATCGATTAACAGATTAAAGTAATCGATTAACACACCACACTTAATCGATTAAAACAAGACAGAAATCAAATGCAAGTACAGTTTCTTGCTCGACAATTAATTGATAAAGAAACGATTATACCAGACTTACAGAATATTATCAGAGTACAAGTAAAACAGTATAGACACTAATTATCAATTAAATCTACTTGACAAAATAATCGATCAAATGCAATAAAGAGATAGAGATAGAAAAAGTCCTGCAACAAGAATTTTATCCTGGTTCGTTTGCTTGTCCACCGCAAACTACATCCAGGCCTCCCGGCTGATTTGGGAGATTTTTCTTCACTATAATTGAATGAATGTTAATTACATACACACTATCCAATTACAACAATTAGACACTTACAAGATAAAAAGAAACCTATTCTATGGTTTGACTCCCTTCCTACCGACAAAGAAAACCTTTCTTTCGGCGTAGCCCCAGCCAAGAACCTTGTTCTTTACTTATCCCTAAGTCTAACACTCAGTGAAGACACACTCAATCTCTTGGTGATATGACACCTTGAGATTCCCACAATTACAACACTTTTTCAAACAAAACAATACAGAGTAAATTTAAGCTATAACAAAAACTTATATCTAACAAGATAAGGCTTTACTCTAATCACCTAATACAAGCTCATGCAGTATGAAAAATGTATTAGTGAAAAACAGAATGAATAATGTGTAAACATCTAATCAAGAATCATGTAAAAATGCAAGAACATGTGACAAGAAAAGATGAGAAATGTATCATGAAAATCACTCAATCCTAAAGCATAGAATTCTCTCTTTTCTAAGCTCACAAATGCATTTACAACTAGATGCAACAATTAACACGAAAATATGCTCTAACTCTCTAAAAAATTAATATGCAACTTATGAGATCAATTCTGAAAATGCAGTTTATAAAGAATTGAAGTAAGAGCCCAGTTAATCGATTAACGACAGCTTTAATCGATTAAGCTTCACAAAAATGCTAGATTAATCGATTGACATTTGTTGTAATCGATTACACTGTGCAAACAGTTAGATTAATCGATTAAGCCAAGTGGTAATCGATTAACAGTACTGTTTCATGTGTAAAACCTTCAAATATGTTATGCACTTAAATTCATACATGTTTAATACTTAGATTATGCCTAGAATGCACATATACATGTATTTATATGATGCATGAACATATTATGAATGACATATCTCAAGATGAAAAAGATTTAAAAGATTTATGCAATAGAGATATGTATTAGGTGACTTAAGCCTTGGACTCAACCTAAACTAATGTAGTCTAAGCAAGATACCAATCGGAAGGCTTAAGCATGTTGATTTGTTGATGATCTTCAAGCTCATGTTAGCACAAGTTGTCCTCATCAAAACCAAGTCATATAAGGAGAGCTTTCCAAAGTGTTCCTCTTGACATGCACACTTTCACCTTTGCATAGTTATGGATGAAAATGGGTACCCGAATCTGCGAGTACCCGTTAAAAATATCCACAACGGGTTGGGTCTGGGTCCATGTTTTGGACTCGTATGTAATTAAAACCCGCAATTTTAAGACCCGCTATTAGATGGTCTGAGTCCGGATAATGAGGTATCCAGACCTATGGGTACCCGGACCCGCTATTTCTTCCAAAATTTGTATATAATATATATAGCAACATAATTGTAATATCATGTTAATCTATATTGTAATATTATATTAGTTTATAATTATAATATCATATTAATTCATAAATGTCATAATTATGTAGTTAAATTATGTTGTTTTTTCATTAAGCAACGATGTTGTGTTGTTAATTCATATGTATGATGTAATATTATGTTAATTGAAGAGGTTTATTGAAAGAATTTTTCATCTCAGTGTTGAAGTTGTTTTTAATGTTTGTTTGAGTAAAATGAATTGTGTTTAATAGTCAATTAAGTTGTGTTTAAAACTTTAAATTTAGTTTATAATTCTTTCTCCTATTGATTGCCTACATAACATATAAGATCGTAGGAAACAAATACACAAGTGCATAATTTACTTGCAATTATTTTCAATAATTTTAATTTATGGGTACTCATGGATCCGCTGGGTACCCAAGGATTCGCTGATAGTATACCCAGCAGATATTAACACGGGTCAGGAGCATGTCTGAGTCCAAAAATGAAGTAACGGGATGGGTCCAAGTGATGCACTACCCGGACCCCATCTAGACTCATTGTCATCCGTATGCATAATTTATAATTACATTTAAATGAACTACACCATCAAACTTACCATAGAAAAAAGCATATTAAGCCTCGGAAGATCAAAGGATCCATGACACGTTTCAACCTAGCCTCTAATGTAAGGACCCAAATTCTACCCTTGAAATTTTTTTCCTTATTTTAATCCATTTGTACATACATTCATCATTACACTCTGATCACTCATTAATCATTACATAAAACCCTTTTAACATGTCATACTACAACACTCTTCATATGACAGAAAAGCATAATTCATCCATTATTATTCCCCATGGGTACAAAGAGCCCAAAAGTTATAACCCTCCAAAAAAAACAGTACACATGGTTACGAATACCCAAATAAATGTTAACCATGGTTACAATCATTCAAATCCGCAAGTAATCATTTAAAGTACAAAAACGTAAATAGTGAATCCAAAGTCTAAAGCTCCTAAAGCTCCCGCCCTAGCATACTCCATTCATCTATTTATCAATGACAAGTACCCAAACATACAAAGGAGTAAGTCGTTAATTCAAATAAACATCATCATAAGATAATCAACATTAGAAATTGGGTTAGTAAACCATTTTTGAAATTCATTTTACTTTGCTGCATAACTTGAGCCAAAGTCGCTACACCCCTCAGGGTTAGCTAAAAGCAGATTCTCATTTCCTTTTTAAATAAAACATGCTTATATACTCAAGCCAGAGTTTTGCTTATATACTCAAGCCAGAGTTTTGCTTATAGTACTCAAGCCAGAGTTTTGCTTATATACTCAAGCCAGGGTTTTGCTTATATACTCAAGCCAGAGTTTTGCTTATATACTCAAGCCAGAGTTTTGCTTATATACTCAAGCCAGAGTTTTGCTTATATACTCAAGCCAGAGTTTTGCTTATATACTCATGCCAGAGTTTTGCTTATATACTCAAGCCAGAGTTTTGCTTATATACTCAAGCCAGAGTTGCTAACCATTCATGGTCGGCTAAAAATATTTTTTTCCCTTCATCAACTCGCCATTAATTATCTCCCTTAAATTCACACCATCTTTAGTATAAACACTCCATATATGTTTATACTAAATACGTAATTCACAATATAATTATGGCATGACCAGAAATACGCACATTGTCCATTTCCGTAAACTTACGCCTACTTTAATATAAACACACCCATATATGTTTATACTAAATGCGTAATGTACAACTCAAGCATTACATAACCAGGAAATACAACATACTTTCTTTTCCCGTAAATCTACGCCTACTTTAATATAAACACACCCATATATGTTTATACTAAATGCGTAATTTAGAACTCGATCATTTCGTAACCAGAAAATACCCACATTTTCCTTTTCCGTAAATCTACGCCTTCTTTAATATAAACACACCCATATATGTTTATACTAAATGCGTAATTTACAACTCAGTCATTGCATAACCAGAAAATACACATTTTCTATTACAAATGCAAGATTAAAGACTTATCCTTACCTTGGTGAGTATTGGGGTTCGGTTTGTGAGTAACTTTACCAGTTTCCTCCACGATCTCCTCCAACCTTAGGATCATTCCTCATTCCCACCAATAACAACAATGTCAGTCATTTATCCAAAATAACACATAAACAACTCGTATTTCATCATCAAACATACAAGGTATTCACATATTTTCATGATTTCCAAAACTATTTCAATACAAGTTTCCAAACATCTACACATACATGTTTATCTCATATATCAACCTCAAAGCACAAACTCATCATCCACATCTAACATTTCATCTATTTCTCTTTTTACTCAAATTCTCATTTTGGGGGTTTTTGGGATTTTCATGAATAACCCACAAAACCTTTCCATTTATCAAATACCAACTCTAAACCAAGAGTTTACAAGAGGAAAACAACATAGAACGAACCATAACTCTAAAGGATGAGTTTCCATGGTTTCTCATGTTTTGAAAATAGATCCAACATACCCAAAACAAGTTAGAGAGGAAGAAGAAGAGTTAGAAACAAGAGGTTTACCTCTTCCCTAGCTCTAAGATGAGTCCTAAGGCTCTTTGCTCTTGAAAAGCTCTCCTCTCTCTCTTCTTTTCAAAGTTCTAACCCTAAAATGTGTTTGGGGTTTTTATTTTAAAGATGAGTCGTCGGGTTCTCGCTCAAGCGAGCCCATTCTCGCTCAGGCGAGAAAATCCCGCCTTTTTAAAATTTTAGATCTGGCGCTCTCGCTCAAGCGAGAATCTCACAATCTCAAAATGCTATTTCTCGCCCAGGCGAGACAACTCTCGCTCATGCGAGAATCCTCCAGTATAGCCCAGAATTTCACTCTCCCAGGTGAGCCTCCCTCGCCCAGGCGAGAATCTCTCGCTCAAGCGAGAATCCTAGGACTGATACTATAATTTTAAAGACTCAAATTTAGGGTGTTACATCTAAAACCTTTAAAATTATTTTGTAAATATATCTGAAGCGAGAAATTGGTTAAACACACTTTTTTTTTAAACTATATTAGGAATTTAGTCAGGAATTAGGATTTAAACTCGTTGGGTAATTCTTTTCCATCATAAAATTCAGTAAGGATGCCAAAAATATCATCCTTAATCACATGCCAATATTTTTTAATAAATAAAAAATGAAACCATCTTGTCTTAGCTTCTTCTTTCCATATTCACTATCAATCCGTTTATTTCACTATTGTGACTACTATTTTTTTGTAAGTATAAATAATACTATACTACTAGTTTAGACGCAACTCTCCGACAATGACACTGTTTTTCTAAGCGGAAGATAAGTGTAATAATATATCTCGATTTCGCAAATAAATATACAAAACAAATTTATCGTCTCTAAGAGAATTCCTTAAACTATAGTCTTCAAACCTATTATACTACTCACAGATCTCTTTTATGTCTAATACGTTTTTTTAGACTCGTAGAACCATTGTTGATTCCTCTTCCTCCCCTCAACTACTACATATCTCAAGAGAAAGTTGAGATATATTTTATATCCCTAAAAAATCCCATGAAACTTCAATAGCTACAATCAATCTTTTGAACCATTTGGTGGAAACCAAACAAATATGGGTTTTTGAAATCAAAGTAAAAGATAGAAATCATAGAGAATTATAAACCTTTGTATAGAATATAAGAAAAGGTCAAAGTTCTCAGTGTTGATAAGCAAGTCTTACATCGCCTACTTCATTTTCTCAGTAATTGTTTAGATATTTGTTGTAACACCCTTAATTTACCTTCCTAAAGATGTGGTAACAGTCTTGAGGAATGGGACACACTCCCAGATTCTCTCTTGAGCAAGAGGGTCTCGCCTGGGCAAGAGATGGCTCACTTGGGGAGTGGAAAACTGGGAGATACTGAAAGATTCTCGCCTGAGCGAGATTTGGCTCGCTTGGGCGAGGGAGAGTGGTGTGGATACTGGAAGATCCTCGCTTAAACGAGAATCCCTCGCTTGAGCGAGAGTGCCAGATCTAAGTTTTTAAAATGGGCGGGATTTTCTCGCTTGAGCGAGAACCCGACGCTGGAACTTTAAAATAGAAACCCTCAAACACATTTAGGGTTAGAACTTGAGAGAAGACAAAAGGAGGTGATTTTGAGAGAAAGGATTCGTGGGAATCAACTAGAAGCTTGAGAAGAGGTAAATCTCTTGATTCTAACTGTAAGGACCTGATTTTCATAACCCAAAAATTTTAAAACTTTATTCATGAAGTCAAGTGATGACTTTTGAAATATATTACTTAAACGATTTGGAAAACCTGTGAGCATACAAATATCACTTATGTTCATGATTCAAATTGCGAAAAATCAAAAGTATCCATTCATTAAAAACATACCATTACACTTCCTTTATCATACATATTATATACAATTATCCTTTCTCAAATAATACTTCCATTTAACCTCATCAAAATAATTTCATTATACATGTAGGAGAAAGTCACTTATACTTAAATTCACTTTAACATGTTCTTCATATTACATGCCTTATTCAATTACAATGTCGTGTACATAAAGTAACTACACTAATCGGTACTTTCTCCGCGAGCATCCAATGCACTATAGCCACCACCTGAATTCCAATGCATAACACATACAAGCAGAGACAAAAGGGAGTAAGAACCGACTATGGTGACCGTAGCGTGGAATTACATAGAGTAATAACATTAAAGTATTTTAACCTATACAACATTTAAAATCAACCATATTAAACATATGCCAATGATACAGCAATCAATACATAAAACCACATATTGTTCACATATTCAATCACAAATCATCGTATCCCACTTTAACCAACATACATCATAAATAATATATATCTACAATTATGCTACATAACTTGAGCAAAAGTTTGCTACAAAGCTTGAGCCAAAGCTTGCTACATTGCCTGAGCCAAAGCTTGCTACATTGCTTGAGCCAAAGCTTGCTATATAACTTGAGCCAAAGTATGCTACATTGCTTGAGCCAAAGCTTGCTACATAACTTGAGCCAAAGTGTGCTACATAACTTGAGCCAAAGCTTGCTACATAACTTGAGCCAAAGTGTGCTACATTGCTTGAGCCAAAGCTTGCTACATAACTTGAGTCAAAGTGTGCTACATAACTTGAGCCAAAGTGTGCTACATAACTTGAGCCAAAGTGTGCTACATAACTTGAGCCAAGCTTGAGCCAAAGCTTGCTACACCTCTCAAGGGAGCAAAAAATAGGTTTTCTTTTCATTGTTTCACAACCGGAAACAACTAGAAAATCCACGCATTTATCAAATACAATAAACCAGTTATATGCTTCTCCTTGCAACCACATCATTCACAATATAAAAATGTCCACTACAGCATTCTCACATCACATCTTCATCATGTACAAAATACCACATCAACGTCATAAGCACAATGTATCTCATTTCGTATCACCATAAAAAAATTCACAACATATTCATCGTCACATAATGTATTCATGTCCATTTATTACCATTAAATAGCTCATCACACAATCATTATTACAAACATACCCATATATGTTTATAACAAATAAGCGACTCACAACTTAGTCATTTTTATAAATATACTCACATCTTTTTATCACAATAAACAACTCATAACATATTTATCATCATACAACATATAAACGATAGAACCATTTCTCATAACGATGTATTACCATAAATGAGCATATTGCATTTTAATCAAACAAAACGGTTTTTACCACTCATATATCTCTACATTTATGGCTAATACATCTTCATGGAAAATAAAGACTCTAACATGGATCACAAACTTCCAAGAGGGTTTCTATCCGTTAATATTCTCTGATTCTTGAGGGAAATCGGAGAAGATGACTCTAATGAAATACTCTAAGACCACAATGGTCTTCTCCCTCACCTTAGGTTGTGTAAGCTCTGTTGCTCCGCAAAAGAGCCACATCTCCCTTCATCTCCTCCAACCTCCATTGTTGCTTTTTCACCTTTAAGATTTCCCAAATGTGCCACCAAGAAGTAATAGGAAGAGGTTTTGATGAGTTTTGAAGTTTAGTGGAGGGGATAATGGTCCATTTGGGTGGAGTCGCCGTTGGGAGAGAAAGGAGGAGAAAGAAAATGAAGATTAGGGTTTTTGAAACCCCTCTTTTACTTTTATAGTTGCACAGCCTCGCCCGGGCGAGAATGACTCGATTGGCGATAATTTCGCTGTTTATTCAACTCTTCAACTCTGACGCTCTCGCCCGAGCGCGGATTTCTCGCTCGGGCGAGAATCGGGCAGTATGCTAAGGCCCTCTCTAGCCTGGGCGAAAATTCTAGCTCGAGCTAGAATTTCACAGGTTTGCCCAGATTTCTCTTTCGCTCAAACGACCACTCATTCGCTTGGGCAAGGTTCCCATACTTCTCAAACTTAAAACGTTGAGTCTCTCGCTTAGGCGTGACCCTCTAGTCCAAGCGAGAATTGTCAAGTATGCACCTCAACACCTAAGTTTTTCAATCATTCCGAAAATGAAATTTGAGGTGTTACACTAAATCTCTTTATCCCTTTCAAACTTGTTTTGGGTGTATGGGATCTCTTCTCAAAATGTGAGAAACCATGGAAACTCTTCCTTTGGAGTTGTGGGTCGTTTTATTTAGTTTCTCTCTTCTAAACTCTTGGTTTAGAGTTGGTATTTAACAAAATGGAAAGAGTTTGTGGGTTGATTCATGATAGCCCCAAAATCCCAAAATGAAAGTGTGGTTAAAGGGGAAAATGGGTGAAATAGTAGATGTAGAAGATGAGTATGTGTTCTAATGTAAAATAGAAGATGAATATGTATGTTTTTTATGTTTGGAAATTCCTAATGAAAGTGGTTTTGGAAACATTGAAAATGTATGAATCTTTTGTATGGTTAAAGATGAACTAAGAGTTGTTTATATGTTGTTGAGAATAAATTACTGACTTTTATTGTTGTTTGGTGAGGATGAGGAAAGATCCTAAGGTTGGAGGCGGTGTCAGAGGAACTTGCAAAGTTACCAAGGACCAAACCCCACACTCACCAAAGTAAGGATAAGCATTTTATTCTGAGATATGAAATATGAGATGTACGGTAATATGTGGATGACTCGAAAGGAATAAGAGGTGGGAAGTGTTAAAAAAATTGAATGTCTTGCCCAAGTGGTATTGAATCGAATGTCTTGCCAAAGTGGCATTGAATTGAATGTCTTGCCCAAGTGGTATTGAATCGAATGTCTTGCCCAAGTGGTAATGAATTGAATGTCTTGCCCAAGTGGTATTGAATCCAATGTCTTGCCCAAGTGGTATTGAATCGAATGTCTTGCCCAAGTGGTATTGAATCGAATGTCTTGCCCAAGTGGTATTGAATCGAATGTCTTGCCCAAGTGGTATTGAATCGAATGTCTTGCCCAAGTGGTATTGAATCGAATGTCTTGCCCAAGTGGTATTGAATCGAATGTCTTGCCCAAGTGGTATTGAATTGAATGTCTTTCCCAAGTGGTATCGAATTGAATGTCTTGTCCAAGTGGTAGTAAATTGAATGTCTTGCCCTATGTGGTATTATGAAAGTATGTGCAAGTGGGAAATGGCTATTTCAAATAGGAACGAAGAGGAGGGTAACAAGGTTTGACATTGAAGAATATGAAAGTAAGAATAGTCGGATGAGGTAGTAAGAAATAAAAATGACATATACTGATTATATGTTGGAAAGCTTAAATTGTTTATCTAACTCTGTTTATAATGTGGATTATATCAAAATGATATTTACTGAATTAAATGATTTACTCATTTGTATGTTTCTGTGTGTTGCCATTTGAAAATCTCATTGCAGGTAAGCAGATGTCTAAGGAATGACTTGATTAGGAGCCTTAGGAGCTTAGCGATCAAGATTTTATATTCGCAATCTTTTGTGTGCTCTTTGGTTATATGTTGACTGTTATTTGTATTTATGGGTGTATTTGATATTGTAACCCTTAACCCAATACATGTTGATACTCCTTAAATTATGAATGTTCATTATGTTTTTCTGCATAAGAAGGTAGTTAAAGTATGAAACTAAAAATGTATGTTCAGGATCGTAAACGATAAAAGGAACAAGGAAATTTAATTATAAAGGAATTTGATGTATGACATAATTGATAAACTATGTGTAAATGAAGTAAAATAAGGAAAAAATTTCAAGGGTAGAATTTGGGTCCTTACAACATGGTATCAGAGCATAGTTAATTATGCGGCCTAGGGTATGGCCTTACGTGCTTCTTTGTGACCTTTATGTGATTGAATTATTTGGTTTGTACCAACTGTTGTGTGATTATGTGATCCTTGTCTGGTTAAAAATTTGGTTTACTGACAAGTGAATGAGTACAGGTACACATGGCTGGGAGAGGAAAAGCAGCGGGTCAGAATGTTCTGAATGACCTTTTGGCTCAGATGGTGGTTGCGCTGCACCATGTGAACGAGAATTTGAAGACTTTGAATCAGAACGCAACACCAAGTCCGAGTTCATAACCTTTGGTTCCACCAGGACCAGCCGAATACCGAGGTCTGAATGAATTCTATTGGGGGGACACTAGTCAGATCCAAGGCGGGTTCACTCCTGATGCTGCCATTGAGTGGGTCCAAGGATTGGAGAGAAACTTCAGGGCCATGTGTGACACCCTGAATTTAAGGTTATTAAATTATAGTATCAATCTTGGAATCTCGCTTAAGCAAGAATTGTCTCGCTTGAGCGAGAGTTGGCTCGCCTGAGAGAGAGTTGTCTCGCCTAGGCGAGAAGTGGCACTCTGAAGCTGTAGAGGCTGTAAGATCCTCGCTTGAGCGAGAGGATCAGATATGAGTTTTTAAAATGGGCGGGATTTTCTCGCTTGAGCGAGAATGGGCTAGCTTGAGCGAGAACCCGACGCTGTTACATTAAATGAGGAACCCCAAACATATTTTAGGGTTAAAAACTTGAAGAGAAGAGTGAGAAGAGAGCATTTTCAAGAGCAAGGAGTCTTGAGGCTAATCTAGAAGCTTGAGAAGAGGTAAATCTCTTGATTCTAACTCTCCTTCTCCCTTTCAAACTTGTTTTGGGTGTGTGGGATCTCTTCTCGAGAGGTGAGAAACCGTGGAAACTCTTCCTTCAGAGTTGTGGTTCATTTTATTTAGTTTCTCTCTTGAAAACTCTTGGTTTAGAGTTGGTATTCAAAGAATGGAGAGGGTTTGTGGGTTGACTCATGAAAACCCCAAAACCTTAAAATGAAAATGTGGTTAAAGAGGAAAATGGGTAAAATGTTAGATGTAGAAGATGAGTATGTGCTCTAATGTTGAAATATGAGATGAATATGTATGCTTTAGATGTTTGGAAACTCTTAATGAAAGTAGTTTAGAAACATTGAAAATTTGTGAATCTCTTGTATGGTTAAAGATGCAATATGAGTTGTTTATGTGTTATTTTGAATAAATGACTAACATTGTTGTTATATGGTGGGAATGAGGAAAGATCCTAAGGTTAGAGGCGGTGTCGGGGGAACTTTCAAAGTTACCAAGAACCAAACCCAACACTCACCAAGGTAAGGGATAAGTGTCTCTAAGAAGCTCTAGCACAACCCTCAGGTGCTCAGCAATCTCCTCTCGGCTTTTGGAGTACACCAAAATGTTATCAATAAATATCACTATAAATGAATCCAAATACGGATGAAAAATCCGATTCATGTAGTCGATAAATATTGATGGGGCATTTGTTACACCAAAAGGCATGACCAAATATTCAAAATATCCATACCTTGTCCTAAAAGCAGTTTTAGGAATGTCTTCCGACTTCACTCGAAGTTGGTGGTAACCTGACCGAAGGTCAATTTTTGAAAATACTACCGCTCCCCTCAACTAATCCATCAAGTCATCGATCCGAGGCAACGGATACTTGTTCTTAATAGTAACCTTGTTCAAATGCCGGTAGTCGGTACACAACCGCATACTACCATCCTTTTTCTTAACCAACAAAACAGGCGCACCCCATGGCGAGACGCTGGGACGAATGAACTTCTTTGCCAACAAGTCCTCAACCTGCTTTTTCAACTCAGCCAATTCTAACGGTGCCATCCTATAAGGAGCTATAAAGATGGGTCCCGTTCCAAGTACCAAATCAATAGAGAATTCAACTTCTCTCACTAGAGATAACTCCGGAATATCACCAGGAAATACCTCAGGGAACTCACGAAGTATCGGAATATCCTGCACCTTTGGTTTCTCAATACCTTCCAAGGATGCCAACAACATAAACACGGCTCCTCCCTCCTTACAGGAAGTCCTGACTTCCTTTGCCAACAATGGTTTCATGGCATTAACCTCATCAGAACTCTCATCTAGATTCCCGAATACCACGGTCTTATCGGCACAATTAAGCATTACATGATTCGCATACAACCAGTCCATCCCCAGAATTATATCCAACTGGGATAGTGGTAAGCAGATTAAATCCACGGTAAAAGTCTTACCGTTTACCACTACTGGACATCGAGACACCACTGTCGACACCACCACAGGCACATCAGTTGGGGTGGATACGACCAAGTCGAAAGGCAACGACTCAGTTTGCAAATTCAGCCTATCCACGCATTCAATAGATACAAAGGAGTGTGTCGCTCCCGAATCAAACAACACAAAAAGGGGAATACCTGCCACCATGCAATTACCTCTTATCAGGCCATCTGCACCTGAAGCCTCCGCACCACTCATGGTGAAAACTCTGCCGGTGGATCGAGGTCGTTCAGCACTGACAGCATTCATACTCTGCCGTAATTTTGGACAATGCCTCTTAAGATGCCAACTCTCCTTGCAGTAAAAGCAGCTAAGTGTGGTTCCGGGGCAAGAATCACCAAAGTGTTTTCGGCCGCATTTGTTACACCAGGATGGAGGGTTTTACTGCGACCCTCCAGCATTGGCATGAGTTCTTGACCCATGTGGAGCATATCCTCTGTTACCCATGGGCGAGGAATAAGGCTTCCCCTCTTCTGGAAACGCCTTACTCTTACCCTTCCCGTATACAAAATTCCTTTGGGGCCCAAAATTCTTGGGAGGAAGTGATCTTGACGCCACCACTTCGTCCGCCTTCATATCATCCTCAACCATTCTACACTTGATGACCAGTGTGGAAAAATTAGTGATCTCTTGATGCATAAGCATCGTTTTCAGCTTGGGCTTCAAACCCGATTCAAACTTTGAGCACTTGGACCTTCCGTCCGCCTCCAATTCCGAGTAAGGGCAAAATCGGGCCAATTCTTCAAATTTGGCCGCATAATCTCCCACAGACAGGTTTCCTTGCTCCAACCTCAAGAATTCCATTTCCTTCTGACTCCTCAGATCAGCAGGAAAATACTTTCGAAGGAATTTCTCCCTAAAAGTACACCACAGAATTACTTGCCCCTCTGCCTCCATTTGGCGTCGAGCAAATTCCCACCAACTTTTAGCCTCCTTCTCTAGCAAATAGGTGGCATACACCAACTTTTGAGCATCAGAACAGCTCATGGCCTTGAAAATCCTTTCCAATCTCTGAATCCACTCGATGGCTGCATCATGAGCGAACCCCCCTTGAAACAAACTGGGGTTCCTCCTACAGAACTCATCCAAACCTCGATACTCAGCCGGACAGGGTGGAACCAAAGGTTGCGAACTCAGACTTGGTGTCGTATTCTGAGTCAGGTGTTGCAAGTTTTCATTCACGTTTGCCAGTACTACCACAATTTGGACCAACAATTCATTCTGACCCGATCCTCTTCCTCGTCCTCTTCTAGACATTTTAGCAATGGGTACTTGTTCATCTCAATTCGCATTTGTCAGTAAACCAGGTTTAACCAAACAAATCAACAATTAACCACACAATAGTTCACTTCAACCACAAAGTCCAATCATTTTGAAGTTACAAAGAAGCAAGTAAGGCCATACCCTAGGTCGTGGGACTAACTATGCTCTGATACCATATTGTAAGGACCCAAATTCTACCCTTGAAAATTTTTCTTTTATTTTAATCAATTCATGCATATAGTCATCATCCTACTTTGATTTCTCAATTAACACTCCTTAAAACACTTTTTAACATAAGATATTACCATACAATTTATATTGCGGAAAAATATAATTCATTCAATTTAAACCCGAGTGTCTACCGCATACAACTAGCTATGGGTTTCCAAAATACCCATAGCTACGTATATACAGAATTACAATCAATCGTATAAGTCATATATTCATAGTTACAAATATTCCAAGTAATTCAATAAGCACTCATGTACAAAATAGTACTAATAATTGAATTCCAAAAATATAAATCTGCTAAGCTTCCAAAAATAAGGCCACCTCAGGTTACCTGTTCATCTTCAATGGGATTATCAATGACGAAACACAAACACATAAAGGAGTAAGTAATTAATTCAATAAACGTCATTATAAGAAAATCCACATTTAGAAAAAGTTAGTAAATCACTTTAAAATTCATTTTCGTGCTTCATTACTTGAGCCAAAGTCACTACACCCCTTAGGGTTAGCTAAAAGCGATTTCTCATCCTTTTTACCAATAAAACATGCCTCATAAACTCGGGCCGAAGTGTTGCTACATAAACTCGAGTCGAAGTCACTACACCCTTTAGGATTAGCTAAAAACAATTTCTCATCTCTTTTATAAGAAAAACATGCCGCGTAAACTCGGGCCGAAGTGTTGCCACATAAACTCGAGCCGAAGTGTTGCCACATAAACTCGGGCCGAAGTGTTGCCACATAAACTCGGGCCGAAGTGTTGCTACATAAACTCGAGCCGAAGTGTTGCTACATACTCTCGAGCCAAAGTATTGCCACATAAACTCGGGCCGAAGTTTTGCTACATAAATTCGAGCCGAAGTCGCTAACCACTTATGGTCGGCTAAAAATACGTTTCTTTTTCATTGATTTCACTATCAATCATACCCAGTGAATCCACGCAATCCTTATTACAAACATACCCATATATTTTTATAATAAATATGCGATTCACCAATTAATCCTTGCACAACCAGAAAATACACACATTTTCCATTTCAAATGCGCAAATTAAAGACTTATCCTTACCTTGTTGAGTGTTGGGTTGGGTTCTTGGTAACTGCACTAGTTCCACCGACACCTCCGCCAACTCTAGGATCTTTCCTCATTCCCACCATACAATACAATGTTAGTCATTTATTCCAAATATTTCATAAACAACTTATATTGCATCTTTTAACCATACAAGATATTTATCATATTTTCAATGTTGTTAAACTACTTTCATCATAAGTTTACAACATCTAAAACCTACATATTTATCTCATACTTCATTATTAGAAAGCAAACTCATCTTCTACCTCTAGCATTTTACTCATTTCCATTTTTAGGGTTTTGGGGTTTTTCATGAATCAACCCACAAACCCTCTTCTCTCTCGAAATATTAACTCTATACTAAGAGTTTACAAGAGGAAATCACATAAAATGAACCATAACTCAAAAGGGTGAGTTTCCATGGTTTCTCTCATTTTGAGAAGAGATCCAACATACCTCAAAACAAGTTTCAAAGAGAAGAAGAGAGTTAGAATTTAGAGATCTACCTCTTCTCAAGCTTCTAAATGACTCAAAATCCCTCTTGCTCTTGAAAATGCTCTCTTCTCTCACTTCTCTTTAGGTTAACCCTCATAAATGTGTTTGGGGTCCCCTATTTAATGTAACAGTGTCGGGTTCTCGCTTAAGCGAGCTTTCTCTCGCTCAAGCGAGAAAATCCCGCCCATTTTAAAAACTCAACTCTGACTCTCTCGCTCAAGCGAGGGATTCTCGCTCAGGCGAGAATCTCACAGTCCCAACAGGCTTCCTCTTGCTCAAGCGAGAATCTCACAGTGTCAACTGCCCCAAATTGCCATTTCTCGCCCAGGCGAGACAACTCTCGCTCAGGCGAGAATCCTCCAGTATATCCCAGGATTTCACACTCCCAGGTGATCCTTTCTCGCTCACGCGATAGTCTCTCACTCAAGCGAGACTTCCAGGACTAATACTATAATTTTAAAGATTAAAATTTAGGGTGTTACAGACCTACCCGAAGTGGTAGTGGAACATCTTTGTGATGTAGACTTACCCGATGTGGTAATGATCCACCTTTGTGGTTTGGACCTACCCGAAGTGGTAGTGGAACATCTTTGTGATGTAGACTTACCCGATATGGTAATGGATCTCCTTTGTGGTGTGGACCTACCCGAAGTGGTAGTGGATCATCTTTGTGACGTAGACTTACCCGATGTGGTAATGGATCACCTGTGTGGTGTGTACCTACCCGAAGTGGTAGTGGATAACCTTTGCGGTGTAAACTAGCCTGATGTGGTCAAGAGTATATTTGATGTCGATTGTCATTGATGAAATAAAAGTGCTTTGGATTGAATGAATATGCATGCTATAGAATATATATTATGGGATATATATATTATAGGGTGAATATGGATAAAAGGGAAATAGAAGAAAGAAGATATGAACGCTTATATTTATGTACTTATGAAATGTGTTTCACTTCAATGCTTATTTGTATTTAAAATGTGGATTTTCATATGCGGTTATTATTGAACTAATGACTTACTCCTTTGTGTTTCGTGTATTGTTATGATAATCCCATTGTAGGTAAACAGGGTTGTTGAGGATGCTTGGTTTGATGCCTTACGAGCTTAGAACATGGATTCCTTTATTTTTCCATTTTTGTAATATGACTAATTAAATGCTACTTGGATAATTGTAACTCTGGATGTTTGTAACTCTGGATATTTGTAGATATGGGTATTTTGTGTAACACCTCGAATTTCGTTTTCGGATAGATTGGAAAACTTAGGGTGTTGAGGTGTATGTTTATCCATTCTCTCTTGGACGAGAGGGTCTCACCTAAGCGAGGGACTCAATGTTTTAAGTTTGAGAAGTATGGGAACCTCGCCCAAGCGAAGAAGTGGTCGTTTGAGCGAAAGTGAAATCTGGAAAAGCTGTCAAATTCTAGCTCGAGCTAGAATTTCCGCCCAGGCTAGAGAGGGGCCTTAGCATACTGCCCGATTCTCGCCCGAGCGAGAAATTCGCGCCCGGGCGAGAGCATTCCAGTGTGAAACTTGAAAAAATTCGCGAAATTCTCGCCCAAGCGAGCCGTTCTCGCCCGAGCGAGACCGTCAAGGCTATAAAAGTGAAAAAGGGGATCTAGAAACCATAATCTTCATTTTCTTTCTCCCCCTTTCTCTCCCAATGGTGGCTCCACCCTAATGGACCATTTTACCCTCCACTAAGCCTCAAAACTCATCAAAACCTTCCTCTTGCTTCATGGTGACACATTTGGAAAAGCTTGGAGGTGAAAAAGCAACAATGGAGGTTGGAGGAGATGAAGGGAGATGTGGCTCTTTTGCGGAGCAACGGAGCTTACGCAACCTAAGGTGAAGGAGAAGACCATTGTGGTCTTAGAGTATTTCATTAGAGTCATCATCTTCGATTTCCCTCAAGAATCGGAGCATATTAACGGATAGAAACTCTCTTGGGAGTTTGTGGTCCGTATGAGAGTCTTTATTTTACATGAGGATGTATTAGCCATAAAAGTAGAGATATATGTGTGGGGGAAAACCGTCTATTTAAGTAAATCGCTATATGCTCATTTATGGTAATACACCGTCATTAAAGATGGTTCTAACGTTAATGTGTTTTATGATGAAGAATATGTTGTGTGTGGTTTGTTTATGATAATGGTGTGTTATGGGTGGTTGATTTGTTATAACCATATATGGGTATGTTTGTAACAATGATTGTGTTGTGAGTTGGTGATATGAAGTAAAGAATTAGATGAATGTATATATTATGACATGGTTGTGGTTGTGGATATTACGGTGAGATGTGAAGTAAGGATAAGTCGTTAATTACACTTCGAAAAGGAAAATGTGTGTATTTTCTGATTGTGGAAGTGGGTGAGAAGTAAGCCGCTTATTTATTATAAACATATATGGGTGTGTTTATAATAAAGGATGCGGAGAATTGTTGTTTATGAAAATGATGAAGTTGTGAGACGCTTAGTTATTATAAACATATATGGGTGTGTTTATAGTAATGGTGGCGTGAATGTGATGTTTATGAAAACGATGAAGTTGTGAGACGCTTAGTTATTATAAACATATATGGGTGTGTTTATAATAATGGTTGCGTGGATTTACTGTTTATGAGTTGAGGTTGAATCAATGAAAAGAAAATATATTTTTAGCCGACCATGAATGGTTAGCGACTTCGGCTCGAGTTTATGTAGCAACACTTCGGCTCAAGTTTATGTAGCAAATGAAAAGAAAATATATTTTTAGCCGACCATGAACGGTTAGCGACTTCGGCTCGAGTTTATGTAGCAACACTTCGGCTCGAGTTTATGTAGCAACACTTCGGCTCGAGTTTATGTAGCAACACTTCGGCTCGAGTTTATGTAGCAACACGTCGGCTCGAGTTTATGTAGCAAATGAAAAGAAAATTTATTTTTAGCCGACCATGAATGGTTAGCGACTTCGGCTTGAGTTTATGTAGCAACTTAATGATGCGATACTGTGGGCACGGGTTATGTAGCAATGTAGAGTTACCTGTTGGTAACAACTATTCGTAGCTATGTATGAGTTATCTTTTGGTAACGGCTAATCATAGCCATGTATGAGTTGCCCTTTTGGGTGTGGTATTGGATCACCCTTCGTGGTGTAGACTTTCCCTATGTAGTATTGGCTCTTGGAGCAATGGATGATTAGTTCCTTGAGTGTAGTATTGTTTTGGAAGTATGGCGCTGCTAGGAAAAGTGTTTTAATGCTAGGTAAGTATGATATAGCTTGAGTATAGCATTGCGGTTGTTTATTGAAGAGATTATTGTGTGGTGATCTTGATGAAGATCGAGTTGGGTAAATGGGATGTTGCACAGATTTGAATGAATCGTCTAAATGAGATATGATGAGTATGCTAATTGGATATATGAGCATTATGTGGTATAATGTGTTGATTGGTATATGTTTAATATGATTGATGTTAGACGTTGTATAGGTTTAATACTTTAATGTTATTACTCCATGTAAATCCATGCTACGGTCGCCGTAGTGGTTCTTACTCCCTTTTGTCTCTTCTTGTATGTGTATGTATTGGAATCCAGGTGGTAGCAGTAGCGCATTGGACACTTGTGGAGAAGAGTAAAAATTAGAGTAGTTGCTTTATGTATTCAATATGGCATATGATTTATGTATGTAATATGAGATTGACTAATGATTGTAATAAAAGTATTATTTGAGAAAGGATAATTGTATATCTTATGTAATTAAAAGGAAGTGATAATGACATGTTTTAATTAAGTGAACGATTGATTATTTCCGCACCTGAAAGATGATTTGAACTTATATATATATATATATATATATATATATTTAATCAGGTTTTCTAAATCGTTCGAGTAATGTCTTTCAAACTAATCATTTCACTTTCATGAATAAGGTTTTAAAAAGAATTTTTGAGTTATGAAACCCATAGCTAGTTGTATGCGGTAGTTACCGGGAGATAGTAATATGATTATGTTTTTCTGCAATTAAGGGTAGCACGATATGACATTGAAATTGTATGATTAGAGTTATTAGGTTATTAAAGAAATGGATGATTTAAAAGGTTACAGGAAATATATGTATGATGTAACATGGGAAGTTAAGCATAAAGGATTAAAATGAAAGAAAATATTTCAAGTGTAGAAATTGGATCCTTACACCATGAGCTATTCTGATGCTCAGAAAGTGGTGTAACACCCTAAATTTGATTCTTTAAAATTATAGTATCAGTCATGGGATCCTCGCTTGAGCGAGAGATTCTCGCCTGGGCGAGAAAGACTCATTTGGGGCTCGCCTGGGCGAGAAAATGGCATTTTGGGCTGTTGAAACTGTGAGATTCTCGCTTGAGCGAGAGGATCAGATCTGAGTTTTTAAAATGGGCGGGATTTTCTCACTTGAGCAAGAATGAGCTCGCTTAAGCGAGAACCCGACGAGTTGCATTAAATGAGAAACCCCCAAACATATTTTAGGGTTAAGAAAAGAAGAGAGGTGAGAGAAGAGAGCTTTTCCAAGGGCGAGAAGCTTTGATACTCATCCAAGAGCTTGAGAAGAGGTAAAACTCTTGATTCTAACTCTCTTCTTCTCTTTGGATCTCTTTTTGGGTATGTTGGATCTCTTCTCAAAAATGAGAGAAACCATGGAAACTAACCCTTTTAAGTTATGGTTCATTTTTATGTTATTTTATCTTGTAAACTCTTGGTATGGAGTTAGTATTTCAAGAAAGGAGAGGGTTTGTGGGTTGAGTCATGAAAACCCCAAAACCCTAAAGAGAAAATGTGGTTAAAATGGAAAATGGGTAAAATGCTAGAGGTAGAAGATGAGTTTACTTTCTAATATCGAAAATATGATAGATATCTCGTATGGTTAAATAATGCAATATAAGTTGTTTATATGATATTTGGAATAAATGACTAACATTGTGTTATATGGTGGGATGAGGAAAGATCCTAAAGTTGGAGGCGGTGTCGGTGGAACTTGAGGAGTTGCCCAGAACCCAAACTCAACACTCACTGAGGTAAAGATAAGTCTTTAACTTATGCACTGTGATAGAAAATGTGTGGATTTTCTGATGTGGATAATGAACTGTATAGTAAATCACTTAGTTGTTATAAGCATATATGGGTATGTTTGTAACAACAAGGAGTGGATTTACCGTTTATGTATTGGTGGAGTGCCAATGGAAATAATACTCGAAATAATGCAATGAAGCGTAAATTACTTAGTTGTTATAAGCATATATGGGTATGTTTGTAACAACGGGGAGTGGATTTACCGTTTATGTATTGGTGGAGTGCCAATGGAAATAAAACTCGGAGAAATGAAATAGATCGTAAATCACTTTGTAGTTATAAGCATATATGTATATGTTTGTAATGATGTCGGGTGCATTTACTGTTTTTTTTATTGGTGGAGTGCCATTGAAAATAAAACTCGGAAAATGTATTGGTGGAGTGCCAATGGAAATAAAACTCGTTTTTAGCCGACCATGATTGGTTAGCGACTTTGGCTCAAGTAATGTAGCAAGCTTTGGCTCAAGCAATGTAGCAAACTTTGGCTCAAGTAATGTAGCAAGCTTTGGCTCAAGCAATGTAGCAAACTTTGGCTCAAGTTATGTAGCATGGTTTTCAAAAGTATGAACGATGAAATTGGTTTTAAGTAAACTTGAATTTAAACCATTTATTTAACCCTATTAAATGTGGATTAACTTACATTGATATTTGTTGAGTTAACGACTTACTCCTTTGTGTTTCTTGGTGTATTGTCAATGTTAATCCCACTGCAGGTAGGTGGAAGGAGTATGGGTGTTTTTTATTAGGAGCTTAGAAACTTTTATTTTGATGTCTCTTATCCATTCTTTTGTAACCTCATTGGTTGTACTTGAACTAACTATTTGTAACAATGACCATGATTGTTGTACATGGCATTAATCATGGAAACTAGTAACTCGGGATATATGTAGCTATGGGTGTTTTGGAAACCCATAGCTAATTGTATGCGGTCGTTACTAAGTTACATTAATACGAATTATGTTTTTCTGCTATCTGATTTGGTATGTTACTTTTGGTTTATAGATTGGGTGTGAGGAAGGAAATGATATCTTTTAAATAAGTTCATTCACTCGGTAATTATAATTTATCGTTAAATGCATGAAATGGGATTAAATAAGGAAAAAAATTCAAGGGTAGAATTTGGGTCCTAACAAGTTGTGTATGCCGTCTATATGCTAATCAAGGAGGCTGAGAACTGGTGGAAGATGGTCCGAAGACAGATGGAGACCAAGGGACATATCATTACCTGGGAGTCCTTCAAGAGCAAATTCCTCCAAAAATACTTTCTTGCAGACTTAAAAAGGAAGAAGGAGATGGAATTCTTGCGGTTAGAGCAAGGGGGTTTGACTGTGGGAGAATACGCGGCTAAATTCGAGGAATTGGCCCGGTATTGTCCATATGCCGAACTTGAAGTGGATGGGAGGTCCAAATGTGTCAAGTTCGAGATGGATTTGAAACCTGAGTTGAAAGTGATGTTTGGCCACCAAGAGATTTATAACTTCCCTACACTGGTGAACAAGTGTAGAATGTGTGAGGATGATGTGAGAGTGAGGGACACTGCAGCTCGCAAAGTGAACCCTCCCCGGAACTATGGACCTCAATGCAACTTTGTGTAAAGGAGGGGTAAGGAGAAGATGGCTGAAAACCGACGACCTTATGGTCCACCCAGCAATCATCACAAGAATGGTTCTCAAAGGCCAGCCACCACTACTACTACTAGAGGGTCATTTCCAAACTCCTATCCTATGTGCAGCAAATGTGGTCGGGGACACTATGGTAATATTTGCCCCGGACCGGGAAATGGGTGCTTCCATTGTGGAGGACAAGGGCATATGAAGAGGTTTTTTTTGAAGCTTAATCAAGGGGCGAACGTGACGAAGGCTGAGAGGCTGAGAGCTACGGGCCGAGTGTTTACCATGAGTAGTGCAGAGGCATCAAATGTGGATGGTCTGATCAAAGGTAATTGTATGGTGGTAGGTATTCCTCTTTTAGTGTTGTTTGATTCGGGAGAGACACACTCATTTGTATCTGTTGAATGTGTAGACCGACTGAAATTGCAAACAGAGTCATTGCCTTTCGACTTGGTCGTATCCACCCCAACTAGTATGCTGGTGGTGGTATTGACGTTTGTATCCTAGTGTCCGGTAGTGGTAAATGGTAGAACATTTACCGTGGATTAAACTGCTTACCGCTGTCCCAATTAGATTTAATTTTGGGAATGGACTGGTTGTCAGCAAATCATGTTATGCTTAATTGTGCTGATAAGACTGTGGTGTTTAGAGATCTATGTGATATTTCTGACTAGGTTAGTTGTATGGAGCCAGTGTCGGCTAAGGGGGTCAAGACTTCCCTTAAGGAAGGGGGATCAGTGTTTGTTCTGATGCATCACTGAAGGGTATTGAGAAACCCCGCATTGATGATATTCTGATAGTCAGTGAGTTCCGTGAGGTGTTTCCTGGTGATATTCCAGAATTACCCCTAGTCAGAGAAGTTGAATTCTCCATTGACTTGGTACCTAGAACGGGACCCGTCTCTATAACTCTTTATAGGATGGCACCGTTAGAACTGGCTGAGTTAAAAAAGCAGGTTGAGGATTTGTTGGCAAAGAAATTCATTCGTCCTAGTATCTCACCGTGGGGTGCACTGGTTTTGTTGGTTAAGAAGAAAGATGGGAGTATGAGGTTGTGCACCGATTACAGACAATTGAACAAGGTCACTATCAAGAACAAGTATATGTTGCCTAGAATTGATGACTTGATGGATCAGTTGAGAGGAGCGGTTGTGTTTTCAAAGATTGACCTTCGCTCGGGTTATCATCAACTTCGAGTTAAGTCGGAAGATATTCCTAAAACTGCTTTCAGGACGAGGTATGGGCATTTTGAGTATTTGGTGATGTCTTTTGGTGTGACGAGTGCTCCAGCAATATTTACCAACTACATGAATAGGATTTTTCATCCGTATTTGGATTCATTCGTAGTGGTATTTATTGATGACATTCTGGTTTACTCTAAGAGCCGAGAAGAACATGCGAAGCATCTGAGGGTGGTTCTGGATCTTCTGAAGAGAAATAAGTTGTATGCGAAATTGTCTAAATGTGATTTCTCGTTGGAATCGGTAAACTTCCTTGGACATGTGATATCCCGGGAAGGGGTGGCAGTAGACCCTTCTAAAGTTGAGGTAGTGATGGAATGGGCAGTACCCAAGTCAGTTACCGAGATCAGGAGTTTTCTGGGTTTGGTCGGTTATTATCGAAAGTTTATAGAGGGATTTTAAAAGTTGGCACTACCTTTGATTAAGCTTACCAGGATAGGGGAACTGTATGTGTGGACAATCCGTTGTGAAGAAAGTTTTCAAGAGTTGAAGCGGAGGTTGACTACGGCACTAGTGTTGGTTCTTCCTTGTACTGATTGAGATTTTAGTGTGTATTATGATGCTTCTAAGCAAGGTTTGGGTTGTGTTTTGATGCAGGGCGGGAAAGTTGTTGCATATGCTTCATGACAATTGAGAACGCATGAGCAAAACTACCCTACACATTATCTGGAACTAGCTGTAGTGGTCTTTGCCTTGAAAATCTAGAGACACCATCTTTATGGCGTAAGATTTGAAGTGTACAGCGACCACAAGAGTTTAAAGTATCTGTTTGATCAGAAGGAACTGAACATGAGACAGAGAAGGTGGATGGAGTTTCATAAGGACTATGATTTTGGATTACAATGTGGTAGCTGATGCTTTAAGTTAGAAGTCCTTACATATGTCGGCTTTGATGGTTCCTGAAGAGAAACTAATTGAAGAGTTCATGGATATGAACTTGGCAGTTCAAGTAAGACCCCATAGCATGATTTTGGGAATGCTCAAGGTCACCAATGAGTTGTTTGACCAGATCAGAATAATACAAGTTGAGTATCGCGAATTCAAGGTCAAACGAGATTTGATGGCTAAGGGAAAGGAAACCGACTTTGAGTCGGATTCCAGTGGAATGTTGTGATACAAGGGAAGGGTGTGTGTGCCTCAAAATGTGGAATTGCGAAAGAGTATTATGGAGGAGTCACACAAGAGTAAAATGAGTTTCCACCCGGGGACCACAAAAATGTACCAAGATCTGAAAAAGCTATTTTGGTGATCTGGATTGAAAAATGATGTGGCTTTGTATGTCTCAAGTTGTCTCATCTGACAGAAAGCCAAGATTGAACATCAGAGGCCAGCGAGAGAATTACAGTCACTAGAGATTCCCATTTGGAAATGGAATAGTATCTCCATGGATTTTGTATCGGGTTTCCCGAAGACTCAAAGAGGATAAGACTCGATATGGGTAATAGTAGACCGTTTGACAAAGTCTGCTCATTTCTTGCCGATGAAATGTTCCTTAGAGCGATTAGTTGAGTTGTATATCAAGGAGATAGTTCGATTGCATGGGATACCATCGAGCATTGTGTTCGATAGGGATCCCGTTTCACTTCAAACTTTTGGACCAGTTTGCAGTCCGTTTTGGGGACTAAGTTGAAACTGAGTTCAGCTTATCATCCACAAACGGATGGTAAATCGGAAAGGACCATACAGTCATTGGAGGATCTTTTGAGGGCTTGTGTTTTGGAACAACCTGGGAGTTGGGATGGCATGTTGCCTTTGATTGAGTTCACCTACAACAATAGTTTCCATACTAGCATCGGGATTGCCCCTTACGAAGCCTTGTATGGGAGAAAATGTATGACTCTAGTGAGTTGGTTTGAAACTGAGGAGAACTTAGTATTGGGGCCCGAGTTGGTCCGAGAAACGACGGAAAAGATCAAGAAGACCCGGGAGAATATGTGAATAGCACAGAGCCGGCAGAAAAGCTATAACGATAAGAGACGGAAACCTCTGGAATTTAAGGAGGGAGATCATATATTTATGAGAGTAGATCCGACTACTGGGATTGGTAGAGTGTTGAAGTCCCGTAAGATTACTCCGATATTTATTGGACAATATCAGATATTGAAGAGGATTGGATCTGTACCATATCGGATTGCTTTACCTCCATTGTTGTCGAATCTCCACAATGTGTTTCGTGTGTCTCAGTTGCGGAAATATGTGGGGGATTCATCTCATGTGGTTGAGTCCGATAAAATAGAACTAAAGGATAATTTAACGTTTATGACCTTCCCCATGAGGATCATGGATACCAGTATCAAGAAGTTGAGAGGAAAAGAGATTTCCTTGGTTAAGGTATTATGGAGCCAAGTGGATGAAGGAGACACGACTTGGGAAGTGGAGCAGGATATGAGGGAGGATTACCCTCATTTGTTCGAATCAAGGTATGTTTAATTTTCGGGGACAAAAATTCTTGTTAGAGGGGGACGATTGTAACACCCTGAATTTACCTTCCTAAAGATGTGGTAACAGTCCTGAGGAATGGGACACACAGCCAGATTCTCGCTTGAGCGAGAGGGTCTTGCCTGGGCGAGAGATGGCTCACTTGGGGAGTGGAAAACTGGGAGATACTGAAGGATTCTCGCCTGAGCGAAATTTGGCTCGCCTGGGCGAGGGAGAGTGGTGTGGAGACTGGAAGATCCTCGCTTGAGTGAGAATCCCTCACTTGAGCGAGAGCGCCAAATCTGAGTTTTTTAATTGGGCGGGATTTTCTCGCTTGAGCGAGAACCCGACGCTGGAACTTTAAAAAAGAAACCCTCAAACACATTTAGGGTTAGAACTTGAGAGAGAAGAGAGAATGAGATGATGAAAGGATTCGTAGGAATCAACTAGAAGCTTGAGAATAGATAAATCTGTTGATTCTAACTCTCTTTCTCCCTTTCAAACTTGTTTTGGGTGTATGGGATCTCTTCTCAAAATGTGAGAAACCATGGAAACTCTTCCTTTGGAGTTGTGGGTCGTTTTATTTAGTTTTTCTCTTGTAAACTCTTGGTTTAGAGTTGGTATTTAACAAAATGGAAAGGGTTTGTGGGTTTATTCATGAAAACCCCAAAATCCCAAAATGAAAGTGTGGTTAAAGAGGAAAATGGGTGAAATAGTAGATGTAGAAGATGAGTATGTGTTCTAATGTAAAATAGAAGATGAATATGTATGTTTTTTATGTTTGGAAATTCCTAATGAAAGTGGTTTTGGAAACATTGAAAATGGATGAATCTTTTGTATGGTTAAAGATGAACGATGAGTTGTTTATATGTTGTTGAGAATAAATTACTGACTTTTATTGTTGTTTGGTGGGGATGAGGAAAGATCCTAAGGTTGGAGGCGGTATCAGAGGAACTTGCAAAGTTACCAAGGACCAAACCTCACACTCACCAAGGTAAGAATAAGCATTTTATTTCGAGATATGAAATATGAGATGTACGGTAATATGTGGATGACTCGAAAGGAATAAGAGGTGGGAAGTGTTAAAAAATTGAATGTCTTACCTAAGTGGTATTGAATCAAATGTCTTTCCCAAGTGGTATTGAATTGAATGTCTTGCTCAAGTGGTATTGAATCGAATGTCTTGCTCAAGTGGTATTGAATCGAATGTCTTGCCCAAGTGGTATTGAATCGAATGTCTTGCCCAAGTGGTATTGAATCGAATGTCTTTCCCAAGTGGTATTGAATCGAATGTCTTGCCCAAGTGGTATTGAATCGAATGTCTTGCCCAAGTGATATTGAATCGAATGTCTTGCCCAGGTGGTATTGAATTGAATGTCTTACCCAAGTGGTATTGAATTGAATGTCTTGCCTAAGTGGTATTGAATTGAATGTCTTGCCCAAGTGGTATTGAATTGAATGTCTTGCCCAAGTGGTATTGAATCGAATGTCTTGCCCAAGTGGTATTGAATCGAATGTCTTGCCCAAGTGGTATTGAATCGAATGTCTTGCCCAAGTGTTATTGAATTGAATGTCTTTCCCATGTGGTATTGAATTGAATGTCTTGCCCAAATGGTATTGAATTGAATGTCTTGCCCAAATGGTAGTGAATTGAATGGCTTGCCCTATGTGGTATTGTGAAAGTATGTGCAAGTGGGAAATGGCTATGTAAAACAGGAATGAAGAGGAGGGTAACAAGGTTTGACATTGAAGAATGTGAAAGTAAGAATGGTCGAATGAGGTGGTAAGAAATAAAAATGACATGTACTGATTATATGTTGGAAAGCTTAAATTGTTTATCTAACTCTGTTTATAATGTGGATTATATCAAAATGATATTTATTGAATTAAATGACTTACTCCTTTGTATGTTTCTGTGTTTTGCCATTTGATAATCCCGTTGCAGGTAAGCGAATGTCTAAGGAACGACTTGATTAGGAGCCTTAGGAGCTTAGCGATCAAGATTTTATATTCGCAATCTTTTGTGTACTCTTTGGTTATATGTTGACTGTTATTTGTATTTATGGGTGTATTTGATATTGTAACCCTTAACCTAGTACATGTTGATACTCCTTAAATTAGGAATGCACATTATGTTTTTCTGCATAAGAAGGTAGTTAAAGTATGAAACTAAAAATGTATGTTCAGGATCGTAAACGATAAAAGGAACAGGGAAATTTAATTATAAAGGATTTTGATGTATGACATAATTGATAAACTATGTGTAAATGAAGTAAAATAAGGAAAAAAATTCAAGGGTAGAATTTGGGTTCTTACATTTGTTGGGCTTTGAGATGAAACCTTAATAATATGATAAAGCTAATTAAAAGAAAATATAAATGTGAACAACATGACTACATCAAGTTTACTAAGTAGATCCACGGTAACCCAATCTGAGTTTAGTCAAACATGGGTTCTCCTATGAACTTGGCATAGTTACTCTCCATTTTTTGGGAGAGTTCATTTTTTCCTTTTATTTTCAGTGGCAAAATTGTGATTTATGTGTATATAAAAAGATATAAATGTTATATCATATTGTTTTTTTTTAAGACTTGTCTTTTCATTACTGGAAAAAATCTTTACACATATTTGACATGTTATGGCACATCTAAACTGACCACAGAACATAATTGTCCTACCTATTATTCCTAGGTATGTCTTCCACGTTTTGTATTAATTGATTGGTTTGACTTGATTTCTTTTTTTATTTAACAATATTTGAAATATAATTATTTCAAATTAACTATATAGAACGAATACCAAAGAGAAAGAATTAGTCGTAGACAAACTTCCAACTTTAAGTGGAAAGGAAGATATGACACAGATCATGACCAACCTATCCAATTTCCATTAAGTTGTATGATAAGAATATTTAGAAGTAATTATTTGAAATAAATGGAATCAAATGTAAGGATACTATAATGACTTATTGCTTTGGGGAGAAAGGAAAATACACACAAGTCGTGATAAGACTATTTAAATTTTATTATTAAAAATATTTAGTTGCAATTATTTAAAATAATAGAATCAATAGCAAAAATATTGCTTTTGTTATAGGTTGCATTCCTGTAATTACTTTAAGCATACATGAATAGACTACACGTCAGAATCTGACTATTCAAACTTCAGTAGTTAATTTGTTAACTAAGTGATTAAAAATATTAAAAATTAATTATTTTAGTTACTTAAAACATTCAAAATTATATTATTTTTTAAATATTTTATTATTATTTTTATTATCATCCTTGTTTTTAACACTTAATATTGTTTCTTATAAAAGGAAATTATTATTTATGGGAAATATGTAATTTTAGGGGAAGTCGTGACTGCAATGTACAATTTTGATTTTTCATTCTCATAAATGAAATTGTTCCATCAAAGTCGTGCCTCCAAGGCATGTTTTCGTATTTATTTTTGTTTCGTCCACAAAGTCAGGCCTAATACCCACAGTCTCCATTTTATCATTTAAGGTTAGTTATTGTAAACTATTAACACCTAAACATGTTAAGTGGTATTGAGTGGCTCCCCCTCTAATTCATCATGCAAGAAGGAATTGGATTTTTAGGGCGATTTAAAATATTTAAAATGGAAACATGTCCAACTTTAAAAAATTTGAACATGTTACATGCATTAATACAATTCTATTGTTATATGCATTACATTCCAATACAAATGACTTAAAAAATTAGGAAGCATTAATATTGGTTTACTAGTAAGTTTGGCCTTAAGTTTGTTAAAGCCATCTTCTTGTCTCTTACCCTAATGAAAGATAACATTCTTTTTAACAAGCTCATTAAAGAGTGATGCTAAGATACTAAAAACATTAACAAACCTTCTATAGAAGTTTGCCACCGAGGACAATTTTCTCTTCAGTCACGGTTTTTTGTGTAGGTCAATCTTTGATGTCCTTTATCTTTTCTTGGTCCATATGGACCCCATTAGCATTAATCAGAAAACCAAGAAAAATTACATGGTCAACACAAAAGGTTCATTTTTTAAAATTCGAATATAATTTTTATTTTCTCAAAACCAACAAAACAACTCTTAGATTGTAATGGTTCTCACAATATATCATCAAAGTAGACGACAACAAACTTACCCAAAAATTCCCTTAGGACATGGTTCATCAAGCACATAAATGTGTTTGGGGTGTTTGTTAGCCCAAATGGCATGACAAGTCATTCATATAAATCATAGGTTATCGTAAAGGCGGTTTTTCATTCATCATCTTCTCGAAACCGAATTTGATGATAGCCACTTTTGATATTAGTTTTTGAAAGAGAGGTGGCACCATATAATTCGTCCAAAGGGTCATCCAATCTTGGAATTGGATGTCTATAATTTACCATTATGTTGTTGATGGCCCTACAATTGTTGCACATTCTCCATATGCCATCTTTCTTAGGCAGACATATTAGGTAGGGATGCACCCGGTATGAGATCAGTTTTGTGCTCAATGCCTCTTAAGGGTGGCAGGCCGTGAGGCACCTCCTTAGGGAACACATCTACAAATTCTTGTAACAAATTTTCAACAAAAGAAGGCAAAGTTCCTTCATCGGATGAGTTGGTGATTAGGCAAAATTCCCTACTAAAAAGTAGGTACAATGGTTGCTTTGAGACGAATACAAGTTTAATTTTCCCTTTGTTGTCATATACCCCTCTTTTTTCACAAGCTCACTTTTCTTTTCTTTGTGTACTCTTCTTTTTTATTTTCGCTCATTTTCACCTTTTTCACTAGGATTTTCACACAATTTTTCTCTCCCCCTTTCTTTTCTCTCCATCTCAATCTTTTCTCTCAAGATTCTCCGATCTTCACTAACTTGTCTAGGTGATAATGGAGAAAGCACCACCATTCGGTTTTGGTGCATAAAAGAGAACTTGTTGGAACGACCATCAAGGGTGGTTCCTTTGTCATATTGTCATGGACGGTCCAAAATTATGTGGTTGGCCTCCATGTCCACAACATCAAATAAAATAGAATCCTCATACTTCCATAATGGCTTCTCGGTCCACTTGGAAATTGGACCTTAGGAAAACTAATTCCATTTCCATAGAATACTCGTCAACACTCATAGACCCTTGAGTGAGCCTTTGGAGTTTGTTGTGAATGTCCCTTTAGTATGAGCTAGGGACAAACCTCCTCCTCATAAGAAACTTCATCTCCTCCCATGAATCAATGGGCTCGACTCCAATCCTTCTTATCTCCTTTTGATTTTGATCCCACCAAATCAAGGCATATTCCTTGAATTCCAAGGCAGCCACCTTCAAATTCTTCTCCTCATGGTAAGAATTGCACTCAAACATTTTCTCCATTTTTAACTCTCACTCTAATTAAGCCTTCGGATCATTCTTCCCAATAAAGGTTTGAACCTTTATTTTGATCCCTTCAAGTATATCATCCTCACACCTTCTACCCCTTTGTGTGTCCCTTCTCGGCGTCCTTCTCACCCTTCGCCCTCATCAGTTGAATGTCCACATGAATGGTATTCAAGCCTTCAATCATACTCCAACCTCATCTCGTCCATTTTCCTTTGTAAGACATGGACTTGAACATGCAGTGTAGCTATCCTAGGGGACATTTGTGAACTATCACCTCTATGAGACAATTTCCACTTATTCACTTGTGTTTCATTCAATTTGTTTGTGTATCACTCAATCACTCACTTTTCCACGGTTTTCTTAAATGAACCAAATAATCAAGAAAGAACCAAGAGCATTATGAAATAAATACACTCCAAGACTTAACAAAAAAATATGGTTTGTAGTGTTGTGACTCGAAATACCCCAAAAGAACTTAACTTAACACTTTTGTTTGGACACTTTTTTACACTTTTTGTTTTTGGACTATTTTGTTTGGACACTTTTGATTTTTTTATACTTTTTGCTCGGACACTTTTTGATTTTGACACTTTGATTTGTAGAGGAAAGAAAAACTCATCCAAGAATGATTGTAGACACCAAGCAAAAGACTAGCTTTGATGTCACTTGATGTGAACCTTTTTGGAGGTTCTTAGTTGATGGTCATTCTTGGTTGGTGTGTGACTTAGACTCAGAGCCACAACACTTGAAGTGTTGATAAGCCAAAGGTGAGGTTCGCCATAAGAAACTTGGTTTCTTGAATAATATGGGTAAGGTTGGAGGTGGTGTAGGGGCCACAACACTTGAAGTGTTGATAAGCCAAAGGTGAGGTTCGCCATTAGAAACTTGGTTTCTTGATAAGAACTATGATCTTGGTTCAGCCAAGAAAATAAGGAGAAGGCAATAAGCTCTCACGAGGATGTTAATCCGAAATTATAATCAAATTCAAGGTTGTTATTCATTCAACAATTCGACTACATATAGTTGAGGGCTAGTCGAACTTGGATCCTAAGAAAACAAGAAGAAAACAATCATAAATGGACTAATCCAATGTGATCCAACATTGGATACCTTTGGTCTATGAATCTAGTCCTAAATCCATGATTAGATTCAGCCAACACACAAATTAACACATGTTTATTTCCTACTTTATTACATTGAATAAAAGAAGTAAATAAGAACATATGATTCCCTTGGTGACTTCATTGTGTCCACAACTTGAAGGCTTGGAAATTTTGGATTCCATTTCTCATTGAAGTCCACGACTAAAAGGAATAATGTCCATTGATCATATGAAATAACTCACCCTTAAAACCTCCAACAGCCAACTTGAATGATGATCAACATAATATCCTTTCCTTGGTTAATTCCTTACAGGTTGGAGGTCTTCTTAAAGACTAGGTTGCCTATGATTCCATTTGGTACTTATGCTTCTTCAAAGCAATGTGCACAATGGCCATAGGCAAGGAATAATTCGGCCATGATGACCTATTTATGTTACAGTGGTCTTCTCATGGAATAATGAGGCCCTCCACGGTCAACTCTTCAATTAAAACATGTATGGTCCAAGTCATGAAGCATTTGGCAACACATTCAATGTGGCATTTACAAATTCATAGTCATTTACTTCATACTTTAATACTTTATTCAAATTCAAATTTAGATTAAAAAAATCACATGCTGATACACATGTGAGATGGAACAAGGATAACCCACTCATTTATTGAAAACAAAGCAAAAGATCCCAAAAACTTGGTGCAAAAGGCTGACTCGGTCAAGCCCACGCCCAGTGGCCAGATTGGTGCGCCAGGCGCCTATCCCTCGGTCAGGTGTCATGCTCAGCGCCTAGTCTCCTACACCAGGCGCCTAGTGTCTCGGTCAGATGCTTTGGACAGACTAACTTGGCCCACCGTCTGGTCCCATGCCCAGCGTCCCTGCTTGCGCGCCCAGCTCCGCATCCCGGTCAGATGCGCCTAATGCGCCCAATCCCATGCCTTGGTCAGATGTGCCCTGGCTCATGCTCAACACCTGGCCTAATGCCCCTACGCTCAGCGCATGGCCTAGTCCTATCATGGCTCGGACAGAAGGTTGTTCCATGATGCAATGGGTCATCTTAGCACTAACTTGGGCTAACTTTGACTCATCATTTTGGATCATCCTATGAGTTGTCCTAGGGCATTTTGTGCTCTTTTGGCTCGTGCCCTCGTCATAGGGCCACCAATCCCTTCTAGTCCACCATAGTCTTGTTTGGCTTCACCTAGGATTGCATCAGTTGCTGAATGCGATTAAAACGAACTATTGATTGACAACGAAATAATAACTTAAATAAAAATTACTATAACTATCTTAAGAAGAGTTTGGACATTATCATAACAATATAGAGTTGATCATGACTAGATTATTTTTTTTTTAATCTTGTGTGTTTTTCTTCGTTATAACATTTTGTCTGTAACTCCTTCATTTCTTTATTCTTAGATGGGAATTGTGGGGAAGACACTAGATTTAGATTTTTTTAATCAACACCAGTGACTATTTATGTCAATGGTCTCACAGAAGTTGATGATCAAGCATTCTATGATTTATTTCTCAATATCTAAATTGCAAACAATTAATAAACACTGCAAATAATGTAAAACTTTACTAGCATCTGTGTCAATTTTATAAAGTTGGGAAGAGACTCACGTACTCCAAGAGTAAGTGGAAAAAATCTAATCTACATCTTAGTCATCTATTATATGAAAATCTAATGATTTAGATCTACACATTAATTCAAACTATTGGATAATCCTATAATGAATGACTAAGATTTGGATCTCCTACCAATAAAGTTATTTGTTAATTGAAAAAATGATTAGCCTTTTTTTTATGGAGGTGTAGTTGAAGCACAATTGAGTCCAATCCTAAGAGAGAAAGATAGCAGATGGATTTGCTTGAAGTTTTTTATTCTTGGTTCAGGTATGAAGTATTGAAGTATAAACCCTTTTATATTAATAAATTTTAATGCGCGAGAGTTAGCAAAAAAACTACGTTACTTGTAAAATCAAAGATAACTAACTATCTTTACAAATAGAATATATTTATCTTTTAAATACATCTTAGATGAATATCAAAAAGTTTTAATAGAAACCAAAGCGACAATATTATTAATGTAATTGAATTAAAGCTTATATGTGGTGTGTGTGTTTTTTCTTTTTTCTAAAAGAAATTGTGGATTTTTTTTTGTGGACAAAAAAAATTCATTTGTAAATGGCTACTTCGAGGACCTATAAGATATGTTTCCTCGAGAAGCTTACCTTTCAAAACTCTTAAGGTTGGTTTTAAACTCAATATATTCTCTCATGCAAAGATGAAATAATGTGTATAACTATGTATACAAATTTTTTGAATAATCAATCATGGTTAAATATAAATGTTAAATGATGCAGTGACACTATAAAAAAAACTTCGTCTTTCGGTCAAAGTCATTCCATCAAAATTTACCACAACTAATAAAGTTCATCTTATATTGGTGCATACATAAATGAACATGATGGCAAATCTCAACTTATATATGGTTAGCATCAACATCAATGACACTGTTCTTAAATTCAAGCTCACTTAGTTTATTGTACTAAGTGGAATTCACTATCTAACAAGTGGTGGCGGATTAAAGGAGGAATTAAAGCTGTATTATGATGGACAAGGATTCATGTTTGTGCAAATAACCAAAATGAAAGACGAATCTTGTATTCTATGATGTTTTTGGAAAGGTTTTGCATACATCAAGAATAACCAAAGATCTCAACCCAAAAACTTAGGAATAACAACATAAAAGTATGCAAATAAGTAGCTATATATATATTATGAACATGTTGATCACTATGGCTCATAAAAGTATGCAAATAAGTAGCTGTATATAGTATGAACATGTTGATCACTATGGCTCATAAAAGTATGCAAATCAGTTGCCATATATAGTATGAAAATGTAGATCACTATGGCTGAAATTATGTATGCCTAAAAATGCACTATCTGTAACAAAAAGCAAGAAAGAATGGCATACAAATAAATTATATTAGCTTGCAGTACCAGTTATATTGCAACCAAACCTAAGTCATGCTACAGAAATTTGAGAAACAAAGGCATATATTATGCTGTATAATTTGACATGCATCTGTTAAAACTCTTCAAAAACATAAACTCAAATAATGCTATCAAAAAAAAACTTTATAAATTATTGTCTACTTGTGTTAGTGATTCCTTTTTCTAAATTATGCTTAATTTTCAATGGTTGCTTCAGAATTGTTGATCATGGATGGTACTGCTAGCCCAATTGCACATCATAAATGGATTCATGCATTCTCCAGGAAGGCAACTGTAAATGAATTTGTTCGGTTAACTTCGACACGTAATCTTCCCAAGCAGCAACTGCGGCCACAATTCCAGTCCAATCAAAGCAAATGTATCCATTTTCTTCCGAAGTCTTACTACGGAAAACTCTTAATGCCAAATTATGATCATTCAAGAGTTCAGACTTTAGACCATTGATTCTCTTTCTTTGCTCATCTGACAGTTTTACTACCTTGGTGTCTGTAATCGACACATCGGTCTGGAGTGCAGAACCTTTCCAACAACAGAAATGGACAATCTGTTTAGCCAATAACTTCAGTCAGAATAGTTGTAGAAAACTTTGCAGAACTAATCAAGATTATTAATTGCAAGACATAGCTCGTGTAATTTAAGAAACTAGTAGTTAGTTTGCGAACTCTATTATACATGTCCGATTAAATGCATTTACATATGAACCATATAATTTTTACCGAGAACCGTTATTACCAAGAGTTAAATTTGTATAGAAAAGTAGTGACAAGCCTATACGACTTCTTAAAGGCCCAATAGTTGTTTTTAATCTAACTCAGAAGTCGTGATTACCCT
Organism: Lupinus albus; assembly: GCA_009771035.1. Taxonomy (NCBI): domain Eukaryota; kingdom Viridiplantae; phylum Streptophyta; class Magnoliopsida; order Fabales; family Fabaceae; genus Lupinus; species Lupinus albus. The sequence goes on from CM020011.1 coordinate 8,549,807, forward strand.
ACACGACTTATGAATGACCCATTTTTTAAAATGACACATAGAAGTCGTGGTGGCCCATCATGACATTTGTATAACATGTAAAACAAAAATTGTTCACACGGAAGTCATGATGGTTCATCACGACTTTTGTTTGGCATTTAAAAAAATGGGTCAATAGATGTCGTGTTGGTCCGCCACATCTTCAATGTGGCATTTAAAAAAATTGTGCAACACAAAAATCTGTGTTGGCCCATTACAACTTGTGTGTGGCAGTTAAAAAAATTTGAGCCACACAGAAGTCAGTGTTGGTCCATCAAGATTTCTGTGTAAAATTTTATTACAGATGAAAACAGTAACAGGTATAAACTATATGGTTCATGTTTAAACGAATTTTATCCGAAGGCTAAAAAACAATTGGCATACATGCGGACTTTTTAACAGTTCATACTTAGACTTAGCTGCAAGAAATCTGTGATCCATAAGCAACTTACTAGATGCAGTTACTGAAAAACAGAAGAAAAAAAACTATCACATCATAAAATGAAAATCAAGTAGATCCGTTTTCAAGCCCCTTATTGAAACTTGGAGTGGCCCGTTTAACTTTTTCAGATGGGACTCTCGAGTTTCAAGTTGAAATAGAGTTACAACCACAAGAAAAACATCCAGACAACTTCGACAACAAAGTTCCCATAATATGTACTACATTTAAGTTCTGTTCTTAAATATTCAGATTAGTTTATATATTCATACTCCACGGACGTTGGCAGCTAACCTATACTTTTGAAACAGCACTCTCCATACATCATATTGCAAGAATTTCCTACATGAGACATAATTCTTTTTTATGGATAGTCGGTCACATTGATGGCTAACATCAACCAAATCTACTTCTGTCTTAGTGAATTACTTCTTTTGCATAAAAAAGGTCAACTAAATCTACCACGAGACACAATTTTCAACATTGACTAGAATTGCAAGGCTACGGGTATTTGCATGGTTTCAATGAACTATGTGAAAAAATATAACTTAGATAGGATTCTTTAAAATACCTGAAGGGCATGCAAAATATTGACAAACTCTTGGTCTAACAACTCATTTCCCCTCACCAAGCGCACTGGCTTCAGCAGTAATTCAGAGACATCAGACTCACAGCTACTGTCTTGACAAATGTATATGTCATATCCGAGAACATGCAGTCTAGCCCAACAGATATTAAAACCAAATTGGTTATCGGAAGCTTGGTCCGGTGAAAACCAGTACATGTTACTGGATGCGGGCAAAGGTAGGTATGAATCCGCCTTGTTTTTATGTAATAGGTTTTGCGAGAGAAGAGAGACAAGCTTCACGTCCTCATCATGGGAACCATCACGACTGAACCATAACGCAAGTGTTAGCCTTTCTCCATCAGTTATCTGTCAAAGATAACTTCGTATCAGAAAGATTTAAGATAGTCGTATAATGATGACTGAATTACCATATTGACCCTTAATAAGAGAATGATTTTATATCAATTTAGTCCTCCAAAATAAAGAACACCAAAAGAAACAAAAGGGTCAACATTTCATGTATATCAACACCAATTGATTTCTGGCTTCAAAAAGAAATAGTATATTAAGTTTGGTCTTAGCTTATACAATGATATGCCTTAAATGTAAACCACAGACTAGAAAGGCTTAAATGATACTGCTTTGGATATTCCAATTATATTTAAGACCACTCTAGGGGACGCCCGATTCTAGCCTAACTAAAAGTTCACAAACGCGGAGAAAAGATAAATATCAAATTACGACATATTTGAATCAATAGGAGTTGTCTCTGCTGGGTCTTATTCACTGTTGACTCAGATTTCCAATGATCCAAATACCCAAGTATGTAATTTATTACCTAAAGTCATACCATAGACAACATTAAATGAGAAAACTGTGCTAACTCTCAATTACTTTGTTTTATATAGATTTTAAATAAGAACCATCTAAGTTATCTTCACTTTTAATATCAGTATTCGGTAGCAGCATTCATTGATGAAAGAAATTACTATATCAATATGATAATATATCTATGCAATTTCTCACAACAAACGCAAATAGTTACCCAAGTTCATACCCATGAACAAAAATCAATTAATTGATAGTTATGGATGTGCTGTTAACGATTAAGGTTTTCAATCACTGAATTTGGATCGGAGAAATACATTTCTGGCATGAATGCATGACAATACCTGAGATCAACTTCTGATTGAAATTGACTGATGAAAAAAAGGATGATTATGTGTACAAACAAGTAATCTTTGTTTGTTTTTCATTTTCAGGCATGAAAAACGGGTGTTAGATCAAAGTAAAAAAAAACAATAATAAATACATGTTGTGTACGAAATGCACTGGACAGTAAAATTGTCCCATTAGCTTTGACATTAAGTTAAAACAGACATATCTTAAGTAGATACATGAAAGAAAAGAGCACACTTGAATATACCTCATCAACCGAATGAATGTTACGGTTATCAGATGTGTACATCACAACATCCTGATAAAACAAAAAAAAATCGGGAAACTAATCATCCTCAAGTTTACAAAATATAAACACGGTGAGAGACTGCTCATATCCTACTTCGAATTATAAATGGACATATTTACAGGACTTATCTTCCGATGGCAATGTTAGCAGTAGCTAAAATTATATTTAATAAAAAGAAAGTACTGAAAACTCACTCCGGCCATGGGTATAATCGATGTTGGCTCTCCATCATGGAAGTGAAAGAGTCCACCATTGAAATCCTTCCCGTAATTATTTAAATAACACACTGCCTTCATGGTATAACCAAAAGGAATACAAAGGCTGTCAGCAACTGCAAGTATATATAACATGACAGGAATTCAATACTAGAATGCTTGATAATACAACCGAAGTCACATCACCAGACATTACAGAATTAGATTGCGACCGTGCAGAAAATGATATGAGACGATCTATAATCAGACTATAGTGAAAATTCTACACATGTGATGTGAACACTATATTCGAACTATTCAGGAGTTTTATTCATTGAACAACAGGTTTTGAACATTATATTAGATACCAAATATATTTATCTTCTATCTCTTTCTTTTATGTTCTTTGTATACAGCATCTCAAAAATACATCAAAAACGAAAGGGGACACAATATGATGCCTTTATTTTCTACAGTGTTATTAATACCGTACCATACCGGTTATCAAACTAGTCAAGGTATTGGTATAGCGGTTCAACCGGTGGTTCAATAATTAAATCGCATATCGCTGAAGTTAGATATACATTTGTAATATATTAACATTAATATTGAAAAATCAATAAAAAACAATAATTTGTTTATTTTCATTAACAATTAATTTTAAATAAAAAATCGGCAAGTATGACCAGTACGGTTCAATTGAAAACGGTCAGTACACCGGTTTTGGCTGCTTTTGACCGATACGATTGCATAACCAATATAATTGTTGTACCATACCAGTATTTTGACCAGTTTACCGGTTGAATTGGTTGACATGAATCGGTTTTTACAACTGATTTTTTATGTTCAAGAAATACTAATTCATTATTCAAATTCAAAATCTAAAAATGATGAATACTCACTGCAAAGTGACGTTGTTCGAGGTAAGGTCTGTTATCATCACTATGCCACCCAATGCTTGCTCCTCTACTCCAACTGATTCATAATATAATAATTAGCATATCATGCAACAACATGCCAAAAAATTGGTTAAACAACAAAATTCCACAAGCAATTCAAGCCCGGTTTAAAACAATATTTCATTACAGAAGAAGCCAATAACTAAATAACCTGATTAAACCGGTGAATTCAATAAAGAGCTCAAACTCGCATTTGAAAAACTCCTCTACCTTGTCTTTCAACCTATCTATCATCAAATTCAATCAAAATTAGATAAAGGGTATCGTTAAAATGTGAAAAATATAGCATTTTTATATGATTTGTGTCATATAGAATAGAATACCTCTAATGGGTATAAAAGGAATGATGAAATGGGAAGAGTTAGTGGCAATAAGATGAGAAAGAGTGGTTGAAAATACATTGGGTCTGTAACCAACAGTGCTGCTACTCTTGTGGATAAATTCAAGCTCCTAAGAACACCAAAATCACAATTAAAAATGGTGCATAGAAAATAGATTATTATTAATATTATTATTATAGAATAGAAAGAAGAGAGAACCTTGCATTCATGAAAAGAGAGGAAGTCTCTGATGATGACACGTGGGTGTTTGTGTTGTTCTTCAAATACAACAACTTCTTCTGACATCACTTCTACTTGAACATTTACTTGTGTTTGTGATTATCAATTTTCTGATGCTTTCTTTCTTGTCCCTAACTGTTGCTTAGTGTTTACGCACTCGGTCTCATTCGCTACCAGGAACCAATTAATTTTGGCGATTTCTTTAATTTTTAAACTTTTTTACTTTATTGACTCTTTCTAGCAACAACTAGCCTTTACTCCTGTGTTTTAAATTGCGCATGTGGTCGCGATTGTGGTAACGGTTGTGGCTATTGTGATTGCGGTCATTGTGATGCGGATTGCGACCGTGTGTGAATAATTGTTATTAAAACAAAAAATTTGAATCCCATGCGGTCTAATGAGGTCCGATGCGGTCCAAATGCGATCTGATATAATTGTGTTGCAACCACAATATTGCGACCGCTTCAGGTGGTGCGGTCCGCAATTTAAATCATTGCTTTACTCCATCGTTTAAGAGTCTGAATCGCGGTCGTTTGCAAATCCAGTCAATTATTTGCAAAACTGGGTCGGGTTGTCAGACTGATCCTAATCTCATTGATATTTTAAAATTTTAAAAGAATTTAATAATTATGCATTGTGAGGAGACTTCTCCAAATAGGTTATTCTAGCGGATTCAAGCTAACCCACTTTTGGTTTAGACAAAAATAGGACGGACAAGGATCTGCTGTCCAAAAACACATCCTCATGTTTCGGATCAATTAAAATAAAGCAAAAATAGCAAAATTCATGAATATTTAATTTTTTTAATTGAAATAATATAATTTGATTGGTCCGGGACAGACTTAAGGACGTGATTTGGGATAGAAGATCTTTGTCTAAATCGGACGGTCAAGATTGCAAAAATAGAACGGATTTGAGGAGACCATATTGTAGCTCAAGATTGCCCGAAGCAAGTTGCAAGATTTGGCAAGTCAACCTGGATAATTTCTACTAGACAAAATTAAAAAACGTTTTTTAAAAACAAAGTAAATAGTTGTGACCTATTAATTTTAACAGTGTTATGAGAATCTGGTCGGGTTGTCCCTAGTTAAACTGGAATAATTTGGGAAGTAAAACGGACGACTCACTTAAAGTTTAAAACAATGGAACATTATTTTAATATTTTAATATTTTATTTTACTTCGGTCAAAAAATTGAATAAATGTTACTTCAATTTAATATAATTATACATAATTATTAATTATATAAAAATTGTACATTATATATAATTATGCATTTATATATAAAAATTATTAATTATATTTAAAATTATTTGTTCCATCCAAATGGTTTAATCATTTAAACCGATTAAATCTAATACATAATCTTTTATGATTTGATGTCTCACTCGGGTTTCATAAGATTAAATTTTACGACAAAATAAATAATTGTGACCTATTATTTTTTTCATACAATTTTCACGAAACTGTTTCAAATCATGACAAGACTCTCCATGTCATGAATTACTAAATGATGGAAATATAATTGTCTAAATATTAAATTGGTATATTTGATGATAAAATATTAATTTCATACAAGTAGGAAATAAAAAAAACATGGATTCAATAAAAAAAAAGTCACACCTCCTAATAATCCGCAGGACTGTAACCAAAATCTGGAGGATTTTCTCCTCCCAAATTGATTTGTTTCATATGCATTGTGTTATGTTCTTTTCTATTGATTCTTACATTGTAAATAATTATTTTCCTTTGAAAGTGAAACAATAAGTAAGGAATTGAATTGAATAATAGTAGTAAAAGTGGAAGAAAATATTTCTCACTGCTTGCCTCTTTCCTTGTCACTCTGTCAGTGAAGTGTTTGTAATTTTGTTTATCATACAGAATTAGAAGGGGAAAGCCAAAGGGTGAAAATAACAATCATTTATATTACTTATATTTACAAGTTACTGATGTTTAACAAATGAATCATAGATAAATAATGTAAAAGGCTCTTTAATTTTAGTACATATATCAATTTTGTGAAACAGTTAAATATAATTAATACTTTTATATATAAATGTAAAATTTTATATAATTAATAATTATGTATAATTATATTGAAGTAACATCTCTCCATCTTTTTTGGATCGATATAAAACAAAATATTAGAGTAATTTTACATTTTTTTTAATTTTAAAGTGTAAATTGTCCTATTCACTTCCCGGTTTATTCCAATTTAACCGAGTTTATCATGATGAAACCGGAATTTCTCCGATTCAAAGCGATTCAACCACTCATTCGGTTAAGATTATAAAGCAATATCATTTTTAAGTCCAGTTAACGATCAGATCGGACCGCCTAGTCCGGTCCTCACAACCAAAAAAAACCCGGCATTACATTTATTGCTATAAGACACCATGTTGACATATTAATATGTTTTATTAATTAATAGATGATGAATAAGAAAATAAAAACAATATATACTAAAATATAAAATATCTCAAATTTGTTACCATATAACAACAATAGAGATTAGATGGTTATTTTAATACTTGAATTTTGAAATTTTTTTAAGTTACTGTCATTAAAAAAACCACTTCGTAGGCAACGCTTCTACTAGATGGGTGTGAAAAAGATAGATGTATACAACATTACGTTACCATACATGATACTTCAAACAAGCTTTGAAACACCAGTTGGAAAATCATCACCACAAATCAAGATAAGATGCATAATAAAAAATTAAAATATAATAGTAAATGATCAAATTATAGATAAAAAATGGGGTTTCCCTTACTTTAAAAGTTAACATAGTAAGACACAAGAAAAAAGGAATGGAATAAACAAAGGATTTAGAAGAGAACAAACAAGCTCTACCTCTTTCCCTTGTTCTCTCACTTTGCACTTTACACTTTCCTTCAAACTCAAGTTAAGTTCATTTCCTTTGATAGCTTTTCCTCTCTCTACCTGCGAAAGCTCAATGGCTTGCCACATCTTTGTCATTGATATCCTGCTCTTTGTCTACAGCTTGTTCAACTTCAGTTCGACCCACATGTCTGTTGCTGCATTCTTGCCTTTGCGTTTTTCCTCCGGATGATGCGCTTGTGCTATCATGATTAGATTTCCCATTTTCCTTTTTCGGTATGGCTGGAGTTTCCACACTCGGATTATTGACTTCGGTTAAAGTAGTATCTGGTAACTGTTGAGGGGAATTACCTGACCCAGGTGGAGGTAGGAATACTCCTGTTCCGGGAGCAGGAGGGGGATGCCTTGGAGGAGCAGCTGTCCATCCTGTAGGACCAGTTATGGCTGGGATTCGCACGGGTGCAGGAAATGGCATGGGAGATATAACTGGGGGAGGCACAAACAATGGCTGCATTTGCATACCATTTGGTGGTGGAATATGAGGTCTAACAGGTGCTGCTGACAGTACTCCAGTTGTTGGAACTGTACCATGATGCTTGGAGCCTAAATTAGGACGCGTATGATTCGGCAGTCGGCTTGGTGGTGGACCACAATGAAAAGGTGTAACTGGCAAGGCAAGCCGATGATCATCACTCGGCATTGGCTTTCTTGGTTGGGACTTCGTGAAAGTAACAAGTATCCGTGGCTTACGAATAGAAGGAATGGCATATTTAGAAAAATCGGTGGATTTGCCTTGCAAAGAGAGAAGTGAACTGCAGCAGCCAAAGTATAAAATTATATCAGGTCTCAAGTATAGATTCGTTTAAGAAATAACTCATGCATCAAAACATGCAAGCCTAGATGCTCTTCTCCCTTCACATAGGGGATTCTGCACACCAAGAATGTATAATGCACACAATATTACTCTACATCCACGAGAGCCTAAACTCTCACTAAATAAATATAAAATAACTGCCAGTGTCAGCCTGCCCTATGAGGGTTTTCAGTTTAATAATCATTCGAAATGTACTGAAGGACAAACCATCAACCTCCATGAACAAACGTGGTCCAGTGCATGAGGCTCCCAACTAGTAGGGTCCATGGAGGGTAGATATACGCAGCCTTAATCTTGCAAGTAAATAGACTGTTTAAAAAACTAACAGAAAATGCCCGAAACTTCATAAGACTTGCTAGTGCATCACAAAACAAAACATACAAAAGCCACCTCTAAGAAAGGTATACCCGAAGAACTTAGTAAGAACATTTAAATAGAATTCTTATTTTGACTAGAACCAAACATCCATATTTCATAAAAATTTAAACATAGGGTCCCCAGACATATGAAGGCACTTCAATTTGCCACTAATTTCGACTTCTATAACCATTCATTAATTATTCCTCGGCAAAACTCGTAAAAATATAACACCTTTAGCCCATTTGCATCAAGAGATGTGATAAAGCCGATAAAAGCAATTCACTCCGGATAAAACTAATCAGCGTAGTATCTAGTACAGACTCAACTAGATCTAACCATAACCTAGACTACTAATGAATTCCATAGTAGAGACATTTTTTTTATTGAAATGCCATAATATTGGCTTCCACAACACTAAGATGACAGTCAAAACAGAAATAAACAAAATACGCTAAGATGATAGCTTAAACAGAAACAAAAAAATAGTACAATACAAACATCGGAAGCATTATCTAAAAACGGCAATGTATTTGAGCATTACCCAGGAGCAAGAGAAAGCTTGAGAGTGCCCCGATAATCCCCAGGACGGTCTGACGCAATTAATCTCCCAAAAGTCATTTCACAATCCTTTAGGAAAAGGATATAAACAGGCCTTCCAACCCAACGTGACCAATTATAGGGCTGGGAATGATCACCCTATTGGCAAATACAATACCAAGTTGTATAAGCAAGTCTGATACCAATATAAAGCCTCATCAAATAAAAAATAGTGCAGTACAAGAATTGACCTCATTATAGAAATCCACGATGCAAGCATCAGGCTTCACAGTCATAACTTGCAAGGAAACCATACGCTCAATGATATCTTGAAACAAGGAAGGGATAGGCTCTATGTTCTTATCTGCCAAATTCAATTTTGGAAACTTAATCATCATAACAAGGGTGGTAAAAGACAAATATCATGGATGCAAATAAGGAACATGTGTCAAATGTGGCAAAAATGGTATCAAGAAAATCACATAACACATGCCTCTGGAAAATCCTGTCATATTTTCGCCATCCAGTGTTGCATCGGCAATGGGAACACCGAACTGAATCATTTCCCTTCCATGCCCTTTGATGGGCCTTCTTGAAACAACATATGACTGACTTCCTGTTTATACAAAAATTGTAAAAAATATTGTTTGCAAAATTTACAAAATGGTAACAGCAAAGCAGAACTTATTTGAAAGTAGGATGATATTAAAAATAACAATCAGATTGGTCATCAACTTATGTATTACAATTTAGAAGTGCACGATTATCAAATTCAGCATCGACCAATACGGAAATCAGCAAATGTCAGATAAAACACTTTAATAGGTTGATGTATTCTTCATTTTTTATAGAAAGTGAAAATTTATTAAGAAAGAAGTGAAGAGTACATACATAAAACAAAACTAACACCTACAACCTACGAGATTAAATAATGCAACAAGGCATGCCAATATCTTTGATACAGTGCAAGGAGCAACCAACCCCAAAAAGACTATAGAGGTGTAGTACTGTAGTGTTGTCGGTGGCCGATGGCATTTTCACCTTCATTCATGCTGAGTTCCTCCTTTTCCACCATGGTGCGGCTTCCGTGTAAATGGCAGACAAGGCCCTATGGCGGATTTTTTGAAATAGCTAATGGCGGTTGGCTAGAAAATGCCACCGCCATCCGCCATGGCGGCTATTTAACATCATTAGGTGTAATGCATAGAATAGCATAGCAAGATGGTCGTTGCATAAAGATAGCAAATATAGTAAAAAATATTAATAAATGCCTTACATAATGTGTCTTTTTACGTGTATATAATTATTATACATAAAGGGTGACCTAGTGTAGGAGACTCTCACTTAGTGAAACCTAGGGAGCGTAAATGCACGTAGTATTACTCTTGCAAGCGAAAAGACAATATCTAGGTCTAGGATTTGAACTCATTACCTCCATGTCAAAAGGCAAACAACCTTACCGTTGCTAGGGGTGTAAAAGTTCGGTTCGGTTTTTAGTGCATTTCAGTGGCCGAACTGAACACATACATATGGTTCAGTTCACCACAATTAACAGCAAAATTTAATACAGCAACCGAACCGAACCGAACCGAACCGCTCAGGAATGGTTCAGTTCGGTTCCATGGTTTTCTTATATTATTTTGGAAAAATCTTGGATCAATTGAAAGTTCAAAATGTGTTACAAGAGACATTGTTTGTCCATAAAAAGAAATACACTACTATTATTATAAGAAAATATGAATCATATATAGATGAGTAAAAAAATTGAAACTCAAAATTGATTGTTAGTAACATATAACAATTATGTAATTTAGGAAGAAAAAAACGAACGACCACATATATAATAATACAATCCACAATTAGCAACATATATTTATTAGTAATATATATAACAATACATTTCACGATTAGTAATATTTATAAATTGCTAAAATGTATAATAGTAACATATATAACATTATAATTTACAATTGGTAACATATATAACAATACATGTATAACAATTTATGGTGTATGTTAGTTTCAAATCCAGTATCACAAAAGTTAGAAGATACGTTCCAAATCATCAAGACAATGGGAAACAATTTAGTAAGTAGTAATATATATAACACAAACGTAATAACAATATAATAAGTTAAAAACATATATAACACCACAAAAATTCACAGAAAATTGGTTGAAGAATTTAAACAACAATACAACATCATTCCATAATATATATTTCTTTATTATGTGGTTCGATTTGATTCTAACGGTTCCTATATTTTTAAAACCGTGAACCAAACATAACCTAACGGTTCCTAACCTAACCGTTGCATCCAGGGCTCACCCTCATATAATTACTATAGATAATTATAAATTTGCAGTTGTATGTTAATAGTAATTATATGATAAATATATTGTTTGAAATACATATCACTAATGGGTAAGTGTTTAAAAAACATAAAAGAACATGTGAATAATTAATAACTAATGTCAAGTTGTCAACCAAGAGAATAAATATGATAATAAAAAAAGGCAACCACTTGACAACAAGTAGTTGATCTGATAACTAGCTGTAAACATCTAACATAAAAAATATAAGAACTACTGACATAGCACATAAGTCATAATCAGGAGTCGATAAAAGTGAACGCCCAAAACACTAAAATAGGAGGGTAGGCTGCTGGAATGGGCTGCAATGTGGCCAGAAAAGGGTGGGCAGTGTGTTGGCCGTAAATGAAGTTGACTCGCTGGAAATCGAGTGAGCAAACAAATAGAGGCATTGGAGAGTGAACCTGTCAAAAAAGGCTATAAATACGATTTCAACCACGCATGAAGTAGTGGCCACGACAGCCATAGTTGGCAGCAAAGTGGCCACAGCAGAAAGAGGTGGGTAGTGGGTTGGCCGGAAATGAAGTAGACTTGCTGGAAATGGAGTAAGCAAACAAAAGAGCAGTACTGGAGAGTGACTGTCAAGATTGACAGAAAATAAGATTTCAACACCGCAATTCAAAGTAGAGGTCGTGACAGCAAAAAAGAGCTCTGTGATGCATTGTAGCCTGGCAATGTAGCGCACTTCAACACCGCAATTGCGGAGCTAAAGCCTGCTATTGACTACAGGGGATGAAATGAATAAAGAAAATAGGGAAGCAGTGTTAGAATCACACGGTAAGAAGTAAGAACACAAGCTACACCTACCTTGAAGTTGTCCTTTTCTTCCGGATATTCTTAGATCACTGACCAATGAAACAAGTTTTGAAACTTCAGTGTCATCAAATAAATCTTCATACAACTTCAGTCCATCAACCACATTCACCTAAAAAATGAAGAAAAAAAAAATTGCTACAACTTAAATATAGAATATGAAAGATAGAAGAAAACAATGACATCAATAAAAGTGAAGAAATATTTAAAGGACCCGACCATCTTTCCATCAAACATTTCATTGGCAATAAAAGTTTTTGCTATGGTAGAAAGACTTTGGCTCCTATGTTGATTTTGCATAGAATGTGAGTCATTCCCTGGAAACACATCATACAAAAATTAAATGGTAAACAAATATTAAACAAAAAATCTGCACAAGGAACCATGTTTATAACCTGACACTGGTCATGTAAGTGCATATGTTGTGACTCTATCAGTGTAGTCTTTAACAAGCAAGGGAGCAAGAGCATATACTTTTTATATGGTACACAAATTTATTGTTACATTACATGAATGGGACAACGACGGGAGAGAATCAAACCTTTGGAATTTGATATATTTCCATCATTTTTAACAACAACTTCAGATTCTGAGTTCGGCAGAGATCCTTGAGAACTTCCTGAGCTCTTTAAGTTGCCATCAGTTTGATGCTTTGTCAAATCATCTGCGCAAGCAAAGAAGAGAAAACAAACAAGTTTATGGAAGCATATAAAATGTATTTATAAAGTAATAAATGCTAATAATATATTACTATTTTTCACAAGTGAGAAAGGGGAATGGGGAACTCATTTGCGTCAATGTACGTGTTAGTTCATCAGTTGTGATTTGTTATTTTTAGAGTATCTCTCCATCCTTAAAACTCTTCACGAAACTGTAACTCTCAACCGATGTCATTTTAATTGTTAAGTTCACTCATTTTTTAGTGTGTCTATGATCTCTTAAATTATCCTCTACCCCGTTATAGTGTTATTAATTGAACAGAAGGAGCCATGGCACCATAAAAAACAACAAAATAAAAACTAGCAGCCTTAAATTTTAATATTCAACATCAACCATTTAAATTTGTAATCATATAGAATCTTCCAACCATGAAATCCATCATGAAACTACATCTCAGTAGTTCTTACACTTTCTGTGCATTAAAAAAGAGATTCATCACTTAACTCATACCTAAGTAGGCATTGCACATACAAAAAATGATCTCATCATCTCCATTGAACTTCTTATAAATTGTTGGTGTGACGTATCCATTGAAAGTGGGGGCCAAAAGAAGCTAGGTGAATAAAATTGCTTATTTCAACATCACAAAGGTGAACTCAAATTATATTTACCTATACTCAGTATAATACTATAATGCAAGGACAAGTTAACTAGTTTGCCTTAATGCACCAAAAACTCAAAATCTATTAAGCCTTTACTATAAATTTCCAAACAAGACAGGTAATTTCCAAATCAGCAATGTTACTTACTATCATGTGAATTATAAAGAATTCAAAAACATCAATAACAATATTCACTCAGAGGTTCGTGATTCACCGTTTCGAAGCAAAATACATAGACTGATTGATCCATTATTTACCTTTCTTCTCCTCGGTAAATGCTAAATTATTATCATCAATATTCTCAGCCTTTCCACCTGAATTAAGTTCTTCACTCTTCTCTGATACTGGAGTCCCTTTCTCTGTGCCTCTGATAACCAAGGTATTTACCTCAAGACTATAAGACTCTACACTAGACTTATAACCTACCTTTGCAGTCTCAAACCTCTGCCCTTGCCTATATCCTGGACGAAATTTCCTACCATCTGTTGCACCGACTTTAACCGGATCAATATGCCTCTGCTGCCTCCTCCACATCACTTGTTGCAGCGCATACCCCACTTCAGCCACAGAAAAGTATTGCTGCATAAGCAGCACCTGATTCCAATTACACCGCCTTTGCTGAATAGCACCAATAACCGTATCGTACTCCCCAGGATCGCCAACTACACGCAAATGAGTACAGAGTGTATCGATCATTGCATTGGCAGCTGCGAATTCGCTTCGCAGCCATCCTATTAGTCCATCCCTCTCATCAACAACCCATTGCTGGCCGTAGTGATGGGGGTGGATCTCACCACCGCCAGCATTGCCAGCACAGCCGGTTGGAAACTGCATTTTGTCTTGAACCACGACATTACCCGATGGCATTGACATGAGAATGAGAACTCAACTCACTACCAAGAACTCGCTACAACAGCTTATAAAGCATAACACAGTACACTACTAGATCTAAACAAACAAACAAACAATCCCTTTATCACAAAATACAGCACAATTCAATAATACCCAACAAAATAAAATGCAGAATTCATAACAATTAAAGAAGCAAAATTGTTCAGAAACAAGACTACCCAAAAACGACTCCGCTAAAAAAGGGTAAAAAGATTAAATTTTTGAAATGGGTGTAGTGATTAAATCTTAGAGAGCGGTCTGAAAAAAAATTGGTTGAATTTGAGAGATCTGGCAATGGAGGTTTGAAGAGAATTGAACAGGGCAAGTGTTAATTGGAGTGAAGAAAAGGAAGGAGCTTGAAGAGGAAGATCTAGGGTTAAAAAGAAACAATTTTTGGAAACAAATTGAGAATTGCTTATTCAACACGCGTGTGTATCTATATATGGAATTGAATTCAATACTGATGGCTCACATTTTCTCTTCTCATTGGAATACAAACCTCATAAGAACAACTCTGTTTTTGTTTGTTATATATCTGAATTTCTAGTATTGGTATGCTTAAGATTAATGGATTAAATTTATAATATTAATTATTATGTTCTTAACAATAACAAATATATCATACATTGCATTTGTTTTTTTAATTCTAGAGTAAAATTAAAAAATATAAAATATATTTAAGTTAACTAAATAATGTAACTTTGAAATGAGAATTTATGAATGATATAAACTAGCATAGCAAGAAAAATATTCCAATGCTAACTACATGATTGGTTAGGCATATCTAGTAAAGCATATATCAAATATAAAAGGTGACTAAGACTTATAAGATTAAACTTAGTTAATCCTTTTTTATAGTTGATTTTTATTATTTGTGCAGGTTATTTTGCATGTAAATAAATTGAGATTGAATCTCATATTTTTAATATAAATTATTCAATTTTTTTTTGCATAAACAAGATATAAGTTAACTAATAGGATAACATATTTCAACTTTTTTATAAACACACTAGCAAGTTACCCGTGCATATGCACGGGACGATATTTTTTGTGACATGATAAATAACACATGTTACTCATACATTCACATGGTTAAAAATACACATGTTGCTTAGATATTCATATGGTTAAAAATACGCATGTTACATATGCATTTGTATTGTTAAGAATAAACATGTAACCCACATATTTTAATAGTTAAAAACGCATGTTACTCGTAAATAAGATGAATGGAGTAGCGAGGAAATGACTAAAGTATCTTCAACAATATTAAATGTATACATATAGAAATATATCTTACACTTTACATTACAATGATATTATTAAAAAATTCATCATATAATGACAAAGTTGCCCTTGAAAAAACTAATATGTAGAGATGCTTAAAGGGGGAATTAAAATGCAAATGAGGAGAGAAAATGATAATAGTGAGATATGATAAGGAAATAAATATATTAATAACAAAAACAAACAAACAACCAACAACCATAGATTTTGAAGGTTCGATCGTCCATGAGGATGATACCATTGCTAATCAGAATATAAGTTTAGGGAGAATGAAGAAATATAAGAATTGACTTAGGGAAAATGAAGAAAGGTTTTTGGATGGAAAAATAATTGATTTAGGGGAAAATATATAATGAATGTGCATAATAGGATAATAGGATTGCTAATTAGAATATAACTCTAGGGGAAATGAAGAAATATAAGAATTGATTTAGAGAAAATAAAGAAAGATTTTTTGAAGGAAAAAAATTGATTTAGGGGAAAATATATAAGGAATGTGCATAATAGGATTGCTAATCATAATATGAGTTTAGGGAAAATGAAGAAATATAAGAATTGATTTAGGGAAATGAAGAAAGATTTTTGGAGGGGAAAAGAATATGAGAATATGAGTGTTTGATAGGGAAAAAAAGAAATAATGGAGTATGTGAGAGAACATGATAAGATATGGACATGTTTAGGAGGGAAAAAAGTGAAGGAGAGTATGACATGTGTCCATGGTGATGTGACAAGAACATTTTTTTCTTATATAGATAATAGATTTATTGTTGGGTAATCAAATAAGTAAAAAGACACCTAGATGGAGTGAATAGGTGTAGCGGTTCTCGATTACCAATTTTCCTATTTACGCAAGACTTGAAAATATAAGCAGTTTAATCGATTACTCACTCAAAGTAGTTAGTTACTCATGCGTTCTGCCAATATATTTCAACTAACCCAAGTAAGGGTTGCTCTCCTAGAAATAGTAAAGACAGTACTAATGACTGCAACTGCTTCTCAACTCGAATCGGGAAGGAAAAATATGACACCAGCCACAAACTCTCCCTTAAATCCTTAAACAATATATTTAAATTATTTTTAATTATTATAATTTAATTAAGAAAATATTTATTATAACTATCCAATTTCAAAGAAAGAAAGATAACATATCTACTACTTTAGTATCAGTGACAACTCGTGATTGCATTGCACTGAAACTCTAAGCGAGAGTCTTATACATTTAGCATACAATTGTAGTCTCTATAAGTTTGCAAAGCCCCCATTTCATATTTAATATTCTCTCCTCAATAACAATTATATTTTTCCAAGGTCTATGAGTCTTTGGGTTTCCCTATGCAATTTTTTATCTTAAAACTTTTTCAATTTGTGATGGTGTGTTGCACTGATTTAAATTGCATACTGCATCATTTGATGCATCCGCAATATTGTGGTTATGATGATCACCGTAACCACATCATACCGCAAATGTGATATGACAACTCAGTTGTCTGTCAAGGTATGAGACAAATTGTTGGCCAAGAGAACCTAGCTGAGCACAAAGCGTTGGGTGCATGAGACAAGGCGCTAGGCGTGGAATAATAATCTGATCGAGCCAACCAGGCGTTGGGCCATCTGGCCTGGACAGGCGCATCAGGGTGCTAGACACATGCATTAGGGAGCTGGGCGTGAGACAAGTCTGGCCGAGGCGTAGGGCGCTGAGCGTAGGCTAGCTTGACTGTTGGGCATGGCACTTGGCTAGCTGGGTGGAAAAACATGG
This sequence comes from Lupinus albus, assembly GCA_009771035.1. NCBI lineage: Eukaryota > Viridiplantae > Streptophyta > Magnoliopsida > Fabales > Fabaceae > Lupinus > Lupinus albus. The sequence goes on from CM020011.1 coordinate 8,567,069, forward strand.
CCAAGTCATTGATTTTCCAATTTGAATTCAATAAGCGAGTGAGACGATGACACCTCATTTCACACGAGCATTTAAGGTTATTTAGCTTCTTCTTACTAGTTTAAATTTCAAATAATAGACCTTGTAAGTTTCATGAGTAATATGTCATTAAAGTTTGACCCCCATGATTAAATGGATGAGAGAAAGGTGGCTTGGCTACTTTAACAAATGCAGCCGTGGGAAATCACTCATGTTTGGCATCCAATGCTGACATACAGTTATGTAGCTGTTGGACACTCTTTACAGGAGAATTACTCCATGTTTTCTATCATTAAGACTAATTTAATTCATGAAATTACCCAAGTGCTCATTTTCTACCCTTCTTAGCTGTGAAGATTGTTTTTACTAACCATACTAATGAAGATTGTTTATCAATTTGTGTTAAACAATTTTTACAGGAAGTTGGTAAGATGCTTACTAAAGAAATCCTTACTATTCTTCCACATACTAATCAACGTGTGGAACTTAATGAAGATGTGGATCATGTGCACTTGTTGGGGACAAACAAAAATGAAGAATTAAGTTTCATGATAAAGAATGGTTGTCATAAAATTTTGCATTTTGTTTCAACCAATAAGATCATTGGTGTTTGTCCATTAGTCAAGATATTTACCAAACGAGTGACCCTTGATGAATATGTGGAGAGTTTGAAGAAAATTGCTTTTGATCTAGGAGATGAAGATGCACATGTATAGGATCCTAAGCCAAGATGATTGTCTTTGATTTGGGAGGTGATGACCACTTGAGTTTGAGGTCAAAAATTTTTCAAGAAAGAAGGTGTGATACAAACCTAGGCGAGGTAACCCAACTTTTTGGAGGACATGTCTTTTACTTGGGAAACTTGTTGAAGAATCATTATCTTTATGGTTGCAAAGTTAATTCAAATGGGGTCCTAAGTCCATCTTTCAAGAGGACCAAGTTATTGGTCAAGGTGTGTGCCATATTGTTGGCCAATGTATTGGCCAAGAGAACATGGCTGGGTACAAGACGTTGGTCGCATGAGACAAGGCGTTGGGCGTGAGCAGGAATCTAACCGAGCCAACCAGGCGTTGGGCCATCTAGCTTGGAGAGGCGCATCAGGGCGCTAGGCGCATGCATCACGGTGCCGAGCGTGGGACAAGTCTGACCGAGGCACTGGGCGCATGGAGTTGGGAGATGGGCGTTGGGCGTGGCACTTGGCTAGTTGGGCGGAAAAACATTGTCAAGTCATTAATTTTCCAATTTGAATTCAATAAGTGAGTGGGACAATGGCACCCATTTCTCACGAGCATTTAAGGTTATTTAGCATTTTCTTAATAGTTTAAATTTAAAATACAATGCCTTGTAAGTTTAATGAGTAATATTTCATTAAAGTGTAATCCCTATGGTTAAATGGAGGAGAGAAAGGTGGCTTGGCTACTTAAACAAATGCAGCCATGGGAAATCACTCATGGTTGCCATCGAAAGCTGGCCTACAATTATGTAGCTGTTGGACACTCTTTATGGGAGAATTAATCCATGTTTTCTACCATTAAGACTAAGTTAATTAATGAATTAACCAAATGCTCATCTTCTACCCTTCTTCGCCACGAAGAACCAAAACCACTCAAATAGAATCCTATGTTAAGCCAGCATTCATACAAGGCGTAGGAGACTTTTATGGGTGAGTTATGTTATGATTCTATCATGTGCTCAAAGGATTAAGCAACATAGCTGTGACGAGTTAATGAAGAAGATTTTCCAAAGCTTCTCCATTTTATTTGCAAACATTGAAGTAATGAAGCCAAACATCAAATAGAATGAAACATTGAAGCTAAAAGGAATTTATGTGCTAACATTATTTCTTTTCTTTAATATATTACCTTAGGATGTATAGACGTATATAATGTGTATTAGGCATTGTTAACATGTAAAATTCATGGTGACTATGTATCCAATGTGACCCGCCATGCAGTGTTTTAAGAGTCTTAATTAGGCAATTAATGAGTCTTTTATTGCATGTAATTTCGTGGAGACCAGGTACTGGAAGGACTCAAATTCTATACTAATTTTTTTCCTTATTTTAATCCATTCTCACATGTATTCTTTCATATATCATATAAATTTTAAACACCCGATGGTTTAACTTCGGTCGCCCATTAATTCTTTCTCAATTTCTTTAACATGCATCATTACTATACATACTCATAATTCATATTAATGTTCCCCGGTAACTAACATACAACTAGCTATGGATTTCCAAAATACTCATAGCTACAAATATCCAGTGTTACAATGCTCGGAGTTAAAATTATCCTAAATATCATTTAGTCAATCATAATACAAAAGGGGTAAAATAAATGAATCAATGTTTTAAGTTCCTAAGGCATCAAACCAAGCATCCTCAATTTAATTGTTTACCTGTAATGAGATTATCAATGACAAATACACAAAACATACAAAGGAGTAAGTCATTAATTCAATAAATATCATTAAGCGATAATCCACATTTTAAAGAGAGTTAAATAAATGATTTAACATTCGAATATAAAATCAACACATCACATTTCCCATCTCATATCACCTCATTCACCACTTTTATTTATGCATTCATCCTTATCAAACCTTGTCACCTTACTCATCATTACTACACCACACCACAAAGTTATATTCCACATATATATTTACTGTACATTACCACATAGGGTAAGACATTCAATTCAATATCACGTAGGACAAGTCATTCGCAATACTACGTAGGGCAAGTCATTCGCAATACCACGTAGGGCAAGTCATTCGCAATACCACGTAGGGAAAGTCATTTGCATTACCACGTAGGGCAAGTCATTCGCAATACCACGTAGGGCAAGTCATTCACATTACCGCGTAGGGTAAGACATTCAATTCAATATCACGTAGGGCAAGTCATTCGCATTACCACACATTTTCTATCATCATATACAATTAACCACTTCTCCTTACCTTGGTGAGTGTTAGGGTCGGTTTTGGGTAACTTTGCAAGTTCCTTCGCTACCTCCTCCAACCTTAGGATCTTTCTCCATCCCCACCAAACAACAACAAAGTTAGTAATTTGTTCACAACAACACATAAAAAACTCATAGTTCATCTTTAACCATACAAAATATTCATACATTTTCAATGTTTCCAAAACCATTTTCATTAGAAGTTTTCAACATTAAAACATACATATTCATCTTCTATTTTACAATAGAACGCATACTCATCTTCTACATCTACCATTTCACCCATTTTCCTTTTTAACCACATTTTCATTCTGGGGGTTTTGGGGTTTTCATGAATCAACCCACAAAACCTTTCCATTCTTCGAATCCCAACTCTAAACCAAGAATTTACAAGAGAAAAATGAAATAAAACGAACCACAACTCAAAAGGAAGAGTTTGCATGGTTTCTCACATTTTGAGAAGAGATCCCATACACCCAAAACGAGTTTGAAAGGGAGAAAGAGAGATAGAATCAAGAGATTTACCTCTTCTCAAGCTTCTAGATGATTCCCACAAGTTCTTGCTCTCAAAATCACCTCCTTCTCTTTTCTTTCTCAAGTTCTAACCCTAAATGTGTTTGAGGGTTTCTATTTTAAAGTTTCAGCATCAGGTTCTTGCTCAAGCGAGAATATCCCGCCTATTTTAAAAACTCAACACTGAAACTCTCGCTCAAGCGAGGATCCTTCAGTATCCACTCTCTCCCCCTCGCCCAGGCGAGCCAACTCTCGCTCAAGCGAGGCTTCTCTCGCTCAGGCGAGCCACATCTCGCTCAAGCGAGGCTTCCAGAAAATCCTGGGAGAAATACTGACATTCTCGCTTGGGCGAGGCTCCTAATATATGTTACAAGTATATGAAAAATTAAACTTAGGGTGTTACAAGTATCATTCGCCACTAGTATATGTACTGATGTTCATAATGAATAAAATAAGTAAGAACTTAGAAGAAAAACTTGAATTTATTTCCTTGTTAGTTGAGCTGTGTTCCTAATACTTTTTTTGGCTGAACCAATAACAACCAATCTTATCAAGGATCCTTCCTTGTAGTGATTATCACTTGAATTATCAAACATCTCACTTGTTTGTGGTGTCATTCACCTCTAATCTTTTTTATATTCTTTTATTCAATCATTTACATTCCACTGCCTAAATTATAGTCAATTTGTCTTGGCCAAAACTCACATACACTTTGCCAAATTCAAGCTTTGTCTCGGCCAAGCATTAAGTCAACATTGTCTCGATCAAAACTAGTCTAGCTTGCCAATGTCTCAAGCAAACTTGGCTAAAGTTAATACACCATCTAAGAATGATCGTAAAACGAGAACCACCCCAAAGGAGTATCAGAGCTAGTTTTTTGCTTGGTGTCAACAATCATTTTTGACCGAGTCAATTTCCTTTTTCTTTCTTCTACAAATAAAAAAGTATCAAAATTAAAAAGTGTCAAAAATTAAAAGTGTCCAAACCAAAACTATCCAAAACAAAAAAGTGTCAAAAAAAAGTATATTGAAAATGTAAAAAAAAACATGTTCTTTTTTAGTTCACAAAATATTTTTGTTTGAAAAGTTACAAAATGAAAAATATAAAGTTTGTGTGTATACAACACCACTTGACCAACACTTTAACTCAAAGTACCATAGTCAACTCAATAACAAATATCGTGTGTATAAGTCAGAATAGTGACAATTATCTAATACATATAAATTAGATTAATGGTATAAATGTAGAATTTCATAACTCATAAGGAAATAGTAATAATGGTCGTAGATCTAACACTAATGGTTTAGATAGGCAAATCTAACACTAATTTAGTGCATCAATATCAACATACCATAATATTGCTTTTATGTAAGAAAATTGAAGTTATTGAACTATAACAACATATCACTTCATAAAAACATATTAAGAATTAATTTTGGTAGAGCTACTAAAGTATATCAATCAGTTTACAAAAGTTATACAAATATAACATAAACTTTGAAAAATAAATTTGAAGAACATATGGTAAACATGTTTTCAACATCTTCCCCAAAAAAACTGACTTTGAATAAATGACATCATAAATACGCAACTATTATTCACACAAGAGTGAGTGACGGTTACGTGGTGGCTAGACAATGAACAATAATTGTGTGGACAAGAAGTTTCTTAAACAATAGTGGCAGTGTCACAATGTATCACACAACAACAATTGTGCAAGGATGTCGCATGGTGTCACAACCACTCATTGATGAAAATGAAAATTGGATAGAAAAGAAGTTGTGTATGTTACTTCTCTATACCACTAATTACAAATTGACACGTCAATTAAAGTTGCACCATAATAACTAACTAAAAGTTAACAAAACATAAATGTGATATTGTAATTGATGACATATAGAAGTGACATAGAAAAGTTGTATAGACAATTTGTGCTCAATTGGATAACCCATTATTTGGAAGAAGAATGTGAGAGAAAGAGGATTTGGTCAAAATCTTATTTAGTTTTATTTTCATTCAAAAGTATTTCTTGTTTTAGATGTCTTAATCTCTTGAAACTAGAAATATTTATAACAAGAAGAAAAAAACTTATATAAAGACATATACATCATATCATATTTATAAACAAATGTATTTACTTTTTTTATGTTATCATTTAAGATTAAACTTTAATTAGAATTAAATTTTTAATGTGTTATCAAGATTTTATTATATGTCTCTACATACATATATTTCATCTATGTAAAGACATATTTATATGGAGACAACTATTAAAATATTGATAACATATTAAAAATTTAATTTTAATTAAAATTTACCCATAAAAAGTATAAATATAATTGTTTCTAAATATAACGTGTTATATATGGCTCATGTAAGTTTTTCTCATGACACTCCTCCAATGTGTTAGGATCATCTCCATTAATGAGACAAGTGCTTCAAAAAACAACAAAAAATATAACTTTCAATGTTACATATATCTCTTTGATTATAATAAAATTATATTTTTCCCATTAAAAATAAAGAGAAAATATGCATTTGTCTTTATTAACTTTAATTAATAGAGTGAGTCCTCATTCTCCCTGGGTTGGAAATAAACTTTTCTCCATTACTCTATGACTATATCAGAAACTGAATTTAACTAAACTTTTTCTCAAATGACTTCTCTCTCCTTTAGGAATTTGAAAGTTAATTAATCCTTTCCTTTTACCAAAGACTCAAAAATAAGAAATAAAGAAAGAAGACAAAAAAAAACCCTCTAAAGTGCAAAGAAAGAATAAGTCCTAATCAATGTTGTGAAATTCGAATCGGACATCAAGTCGGAAGAGCTTTCGTATTAGGTCTAACCGATTTAAACAATTAAGTCGTCCGGTCGGACCGGATGAATTTAAATATAATTAATTATTTTTATCTATAAATATATAATTATATATAAATGTAAAATTTTATATAACTATATTGAAGTAGCATATATTTCTCTTTTTTGGACTAAAATAAAACAAAATATTAGAGTAATGTTCCATTTTTTTAAAATTTTAAGTGAACCGTCTGATTTTTTCCCGGGTTATTCAGGTTTAACCGGATTTAGCATGGTCGAACCGGATTTTCTCCGGTTCAAAGCGGTTCAACTACTCATTCGATTAAAACTACAAAATGGAGTCATTTTCAAGTCCAGTCAGCAATCGAATCGGTCGGACTGTCCGATCCGGTTATCAGAACACCGGTCCTAACGCCACTTGAGACAAATTCTGTCCATTTTCAAGGGTTAAGACTGTAATTATACGAGTAGAGAAAGCATTGCCGTTATTTTTTACTTATTTCAATGTGAATACTTGAAGAATGAAAATCCAACCGTTGCTTCTTATTGAAGAACCAAAACCACAACCAATGTTGAGATCGTAAAAAGCCTTAGATTCTTCTTTAATTTCATAATTGCCTGTTACTACCTTTGTTTTTTAAGTCTTTTGTTTTTGTTGTCTTTGTTTCTCTGTCTGGTTTCTTTGGCCATGACAGGATTATTAGGAAACAAAGATCTTGTAGATTGTGTTGACCATGATGTTGAGAACTCAAGGACCAAGTTATCAAGATACAATTTTGAGGCTAATAAAGATTACCCAGATGAGAAAAGTGTTGATTTTTTGAGAGATTCAGAAGTGGGTGTTGATAAGATTCTTCAGTTAAAACCCACTGCTACCAAGTTTATTGGTGCTAGCTCAGGGTTTCAGGAACTGACCCTTAGTTACCTTTGTGAAAACCAAAAATTGAGTCTTGCTGAGAGAGAGAAAAGGTTGTTGAATTCCAAGGAAAAAGTGAGTCATAGAGATAAAGAGGTTGTTGATTTTTCTGAGAATTCAAATCAGGATAGAAAATGGGTGGAAAGAGATTTCTTGAGCTTGAGTGAATCCAGAGAGAATTCTTCAAAGAGATCAATTGAAGAAGAAGTTGAAAAAGAAAGTTATAGGGAGAAGAAGCCAAAGTTAGAGACACTTAATCTCTCTCTTGCTTTGCCTGATGTGTCATTTTCTCTCACAGCTTCAAATGCTTTGCAGAATGGTGCTGTTGCTGATCAACAACCACTTAGGCCTAAGCCTACAAGGCCTTCAATTACTACTCACACTTCATTCTCAAATGATTGCATTTCACCTTCTTTGTCTTACTCTTATTCTCACCAATTTTCACACAACCCAAGTTGCTCACTGACTCACAAATCAAGTGAGAATTTTGACTATTCAGTCAGCAAAGATGACCCTATTTGGAATTGTGGTGAAGGGACTAATGGTTCTGTTCATAGCAGGTTCAAGCCAATAGGAGATGGAGGTGTTGCTTTCTCTAATCATGGTGGTTCTGGTGGTGGTTTTAGTTCATTTATGCAAGTTAATATTCAACATAAAACTACTAGTTCAGAAAATCATTCATTTTTCCCTTCTGAATTCCCTGCTAAACCAAGGTTTGAAATTCATTCTGGGGATTCAAGGGGAAGAAGTTCTGAGAATCTGAGAGTGTTGGAATGTTTAGATGTTGGGAAGATAAGGAAGGTTTCTAGGCCAGAGAGAATAGTCAGAGATATTGTTTATGAATCTGTACTTTCTATGGCAGTGACAATTCAGGAGCTAGCTGATGAAGTGATAGCATCAACTAAGGAATATTTGAAGAACCTCATTGAGAAGAGTGACAAGAAAGAGGAATTGGTGAACCTTCAAAACAGTCTTGAGAGAAGATCTGATCTTACTAAGGAGAGTCTTTCAAAGTGCCATAAGGTGCAATTAGAGGTTCTAGTTGCTATCAAGATGGGGCATGCGAGCTTCTTATCCGGTAAAGTTAACTTATCTGAGATGGTAGAGATTTTCTTGTATAGGAGATGTAGAAATGTGAAGTGCAAGAGTGTTGTTCCTGTTGATGATTGTGAGTGCAAGATTTGCTCAGGGAATAAGGGTTTTTGCAGTTCTTGTATGTGTCCTATCTGTTTGAACTTTGATTGTGCAAGCAACACTTGTAGTTGGATTGGTTGTGATGTTTGTTCCCACTGGTGCCATGCCACTTGTGGCATTCAGAGAAATCTCATCAAGCCCGGGCCTAGCTTGAAGGGACCTTCGGGGACCTCAGAGGTGCAGTTTCATTGTATTGGCTGTGGACATTCTTCCGAAATGTTTGGGTTCGTTAAAGATGTGTTTGTGTGTTGTGCAAAGGATTGGGATATAGAAACCTTGATGAAAGAGCTTGACTGTGTGAGGAGGATTTTTCGGGGAAGTGAAGATCGCAAAGGGAAGGAATTGCATGTTAAAACTGATGACATGCTGTTAAAGCTTCAAACTAAGACGGTTTCTCCTATGGATGCCTGCAGCTACATCATACAATTTTTCAGCTGTAAGTGTCGTGATCATGGTCTTTTATTTGCATCCTTGAATTCATGTTTTAACTTAAAAGTTTTTAAGTTAAAACCTTTATTTGCTTCATACACCATTTAAATGCTGATAATGGACGACGAATATATTGCGATTTGTCTACGCTCGCCAATGAGTAAAAGACAAATCCATTTTATTTATGGATATAGCGCTTTTGTAAACATCACTTGATAGTTGATATGCTAAGTTGCTAACCTTTCAACTCTTCAACCTATAATTTGTTGAATTAGTAGCATGCAAACTAATTGCCTATTCTTGTCCTTTTATTTTTACTAAGTGATGTGGTAGGATCGTCGATAAGGGAGGACTTGAAGTTTGCTATGGTAAAGGGAAATCATTACTATTGATTGATACTTGATAAAAATACTCCGTTCATGAAAGAATGAGATTTCTCAGCTTAAAGTTAGACGATGTTTGTTTTTATGATAGATTGGAGAAATAAAGGTGTAGGAATGATCTTGTTCAGTTTATTCAAGTGTGAAGTCCCACATTGGATATGCGGGTAAGAGTAAAAGAGTTTATAAATAGAAAATGCACATGGAACTTACCTTAAGGTTTTGGTTCAAAACGTGGTGCATCACTTGTGGCTGGCTCTTCACTCTTCCCATACCCTGGTAACAATGGAACTCCCCGGTGGTCGGAGGCTCCCCGATCGCTAGAGAATAAGAATTACAAACCATAGCACACGAATAACATATTTCAAACATTCACAACAGATCTTTTAACACTAAATTGTCTATAAAACGATTGATCATGATCTTCTTATGCTCGATTTGCATGAACAGTGAATTTTGTATATTCAGTGTTCATGCCTTCTATGGTAACAGATTTGGTGTGACAATATGTGCATCTGTTTTCTCCCCTGGTTAAAACTTTTACATCATATAATTGGTACTTGAACTGAAGTGCTTCGTTTAATAATAGATAGAATAGGAATGCTACTACTCCCCGAGAACTGCACATATCGTAATTGTTACTTTCTTCCTTTTTGTGAACTTTGGAGTAAACTGCAAAGATGTATATAAACCTGATTAGCTTGTGCGGTACATTTTGCTGTTATCTCTTTTGTTATGTTGAATGCATTTGATGAAATAATTGAAACTACTTGTGACCCTGCGCTTTTTTCGATCGAATGTCCTCTTGTGTGGACGGCTTTTTTGTTTTAACTCGGTTATTCTTTAACTTTTTGTGATCACTGCTTGTTTAATTAATTAAGGTATTGATAATGATATCTAACTTTCTAGATATAATATTTCTGATATACAGATGCCGATAGCATGCCCGACTTTCCTGCTCCTGCGATATCTTCAAGGGACTTGGCAACATCTCAAGCTAACAATTCAAAGGAAACACCATCACTTTCAAAATCTAGTTCTCTAATACGAAAATATCCTTATGACATGAGCTATTCTAGGTCACATCCAGATGCTCATGCGATGTCGAATGATCTTCATCGGAGCGGCCTCAAACATTCCCTCTTGAGTGAATTAAAAACCGAGGCTGATTTCCATTTGGAGGCTTTATTAAGGAAAGGTGGAGTCGAAAGTTTGGAGAGTGTAGTGCGGATAAAGGAGGCCGAGGCGAGAATGTTCCAAACGAAGGCGGATGAAGCGAAGAGAGAGGCAGAAGGATTCCGGAGGATGATCAGGACAAAGACTGAACAGATGGAAGAAGAGTATGCTGAAAAACTCGGCAAGCTGTGTTTGCGTGAAACCGAGGAAAGGCAGAGGAAGAAGTTGGAGGAAATGAAAGTGTTGGAAAATTCTCATTATGATTACTATAAAATGAAAATGAGAATGCAAGATGAGATTTCAGGTTTGTTGGAGAGAATGGAGACAACAAAGCAGCATTGGGTTTAAATTGTTGCTTATTGTTTTCTTCTGATGTTTTCTTACTCAGAATATTCATAAACTGTGTCTAATTTATTGATCTGCTACCATGTCATTCTGGTTGTTCTCAGAATGGATGATTTTCAATTGATAAATTCAAGTTTTGGGTGTTTCATCATTCTCTTTCTTTCATGAGAAAGTTTTCCTTCATAAATTGAGAGGGTATAAAGTTCTTTTTTTTTGGGTAGGATGTCTACATGCAAACAATCAAATATTAATCTCTCCAGAGTCACCACAAATCACACCCCTGAGTTTTAGTGAAATTACACGAATCATCCCTCCATTTTGTGTCCTTACCCGAAACACTTCTCTCTCTTACACGAATCATCCCTAATTTTGTACATATATTACACTGTCCCCCTCATGATATATAGGTGTAATATTAAAAAAAAATGTATGACGTGTGTAATTAAGTTAATCAACTATCACTATAGTATTTATCATTAATCTTCAATTATCATTCACTCTAATTTAAATGAATGGGACACTTAACTAATGCAGATTATTTTCACAACGTGTTATAGCTATGTGCAAGAGGAAAGCTGTTAGGTGTTTATACTGAGAGAATAAAATGTATCATTGTTAAAATTTGTTATCCCAAATTTTATCTTTTATGTTATTTCGTGTCAATGAAAATATATCATATCAATAAAAAAAATATAATAATAATTATTATTATTATTGTTTCTTTTTCATTGGTACGAAATACCATATGAGACAATATTTATGACAACAATAGCAACTTTAATAGGCAACTTCATAACATATTAACATGGGAACATCATAAAGTAATTAGGAAACACAAATTTACAAAGGCTAATATGCTAAGTAGATTCTCTTAGGCTAAAGTGACTTTATGATATTAGTCAACTTTTGTCATCTTCAACACCATTGGTACTAATGAGGGGAATGCGAGTACACCATAGAGAGAAACTGTTTGACATGGTTAGTTTTATTACCTTAGTGGATGGAGCATAAAGGAAGATAATGCTCAATTAGAACTTAGCAATATATATATATATATATATATATATATATATATATATATATGAGTAATGCTATATCTTCCTACTAAATCTTCATACTAATCCTTCTACCCACAAAAAAGTGACATATGTCACAAAGTGATACTTTATTTATTAGTGATTGCTTTACAAGTGACATATGTCACTTTCTTGTGAGTAAGAGGATTTAGTAGGAGAATATATCATTTTCCTATATATATAATTATTGTTCTAGGTTTTGATTATTTGGTTACCAAGGTGGTGATGAAAGGGAATCTATATTTTCTGTCTCATTCATATTGGGTACATTTTAACAAATTAATAAGCTCAAATTAGACACCATACATTTTATTCTTGTAAAATAATTTATTTCTCGATCAATAACATGGTTCTATAATGCTGACTTTTAGCAAACAAATTATTACATTTACTTATATAAGCATATTGTGACGTTGGCAGGTAGGAATGGCAATGGGGCGGGGTTGGGGTTATACTTACTCAGTCCCAAACCCAAAATTCAAAACCCGAACTTGAACTTGAATTAATTAGAGTTAAAAACAATGATACCATTTCCGAACCCATTGGGTTTCGGGTAACTTGTACCCAATGAAAATTCATCTGAATTATATATTTATATACATGTCAAATATATATATACATAACTTTTATATATGTATTTATATATAATTATATAATTTTGCATATATTGTTCGGGTAGGGTATCAACTATGCTAATTCTGAACTCAAAAGTTGAGTTCGGGTATCAACTATTACATTGGGTTTCCCGTTAAATTCGGGTTGAATTCGGACAGGTACCAACAAGTTCGATTTTTATTATCATCCTTATTAGCAGGTTTAAGAAGATGGTCATTCCAATACTTGTAATTTAGAGAAATAATAATAATAGACGAGCATATTAGTGAGAACCATCATAATAAAGCTTTAAATCTTAATACCAAACTGAAATTCCATCATACATAGATAAATGTAATAAATACTCTTTAGAACTATTATATTAGTTGAGTCGTTCTTATATAAGTTTCTTTTGGAATAATATTCGTTGTTATTTTGTATACCATATTTATGTGTCACTTTTATTCTTATGGTATATAGAGTGTAACAACACATGTTATCCAAAAATTCATGAATTAATAGCTAGCATAATAGATAGGAAAGATTCAGAAGAAGCTATCTGTTTATGTTTTTAAAGGATTTCATTTGAATGAGGTACTAGTTTATAAATTTACGTTTGATAAACTATTTAAGGTAACTTATAAACTATAAGGTATTATTCTTTCTTTCCACCTCTATCAAGTTTTATAGTTTTTACTAATATTTTCATGAGAATAATATATCTCCTGGTATAAGAAGATAAATTATTTCCTTCAATCACTAAAATCGTGACATGTGTACTATTTAATCATTTTCTATAAAAGTATTTCTAAAACTAAACTAAACAATACACATGTCATTCTTTTACTAGATGAATGAGGTAAATTATCTCATGATATGAGGAGATATTTTATTTTTGACTTATCATAAAAAATTGATTTCACTTTTAATCAATATTATTAAAACCGTACCGATTATCAAACCGATCAGGGTACTGGTATAGTGGTACAGTGGTTCAACCAGTGATTCAGTAATTAAACCGCATGTCAGTTAAACCAGACATACTTGCTTTTATATATATATATATATATATATATGTATATATATGTATATATATGTATATATATATATATATGTAAACCTATAACAAAAAATAAGTAGACATTCAGATTTATAATTCATATTCATAATCTATTCCAAATTCACACAAACAAACAACATTAAATCTTTAACAAAATCAAAGTCTAAAGTGCAAAACATATATTAATCCAAAATTATCACTTAATAAACACAAAATACAAATAAATGACACAAATATCAATCATTGAAATTGAAGAATTGGTGAAGAATTGAAAATTTGAAATTTAAAAAAAAAATAATGTACAAATCGGCCGGTTTAAACCGGTTCACCGGTTTTCACCGGTTCTATTGCATATGCGGTATAACATACGTACCGTACCAGTTATGGATCCGATTCACCAATTTTCTGGTTGAACCGGCCGGTACGGTATGGTTTTTACAACATTGCTTTTAATTATCACTTTCTAAATTAGACATTTTTAACTAATTTATAAGTTTTCAATTAAAGTTGGGGAGAAAGGTCATTCAGGCCGTTACCTGATATCCCAATAAAGTTATTTATGTAATAAGATTTACTTTTCCTTAATGATTATTGTGTTATAAATTTCACCAAGTATTTTGAATTTATTCTGTCACTTAAATAAATTATTATCAATTCTAAGTTATTCTCTTATTTTCCTAATAATTCTATCAACTAATAATTGTACTAACTATCTTTTCCTAAAGCTTAATGAGTTGTTTAGCATTTTAATTAATTGTCTATTCATGTTTGTCTTCCTTCTTTGCATTATGTCATTCTTATAAAATCAATAGGATATATTAGAAAAGGTGCTTATCAAAATTTTGCCAAAAGCATAAAAAACATCCAAGACACATGACCCTACTTTCAACTAATTTATTACCTCATTATGAGCAACAACTTCCTACTAAAACTTTGTTCCTTACCCGATTCTAAATATTAGTTGAATTATTTTTTGAACTCGAACATGGTCATAGACCCAAAACTAATCCAATCCAAATGTAGATCGGGTCAGTCTTTGAACTCGAACTCGATCATAGACTTGATTAGATATAATGTATACCCCTTTTAGATAAAGTCTTCTCAATATTACTTATTGTTATGAATATATAATTTAACATATGAAATGATATATGTATATATGATGAAAAATTAGATAATCAATGATACTTTCGACCAAAGAGCATAATTGAATAGACACGCATACAAACATGATGAATGAGTGACCATGACACGAGTCTGGTCATGTTTGTTCCCTACTTGCCCTAAATATTGATTAAGTCTAAATTTTGAACATGAACTCGAACCTAGACCTAATGAAACTTAACCATATTCATATCTATTAATGATCAGGTCAAATTGAGTGAGTAAATAGAGTCGGTCCTGCTCATACCTAATTGAAGCCTTATGGGGGCAATGGATGGAGCATTCTTGTTCTAAACACATAAGAACAAAGAAGGCTTTAATCTCTTATGTCATACATGGCTTAGAGCTTGTGGAACTCCAATTCTCATTGCATTTAGGTAAGGCCATTGGGCCTAAGAAGGCTTTAAGCTCCTACTCCACATGTAGCTTGGATTTCAGGTACTTATTTTCCCAATAAAATATGAGTTGAGGATTGGGGATAAGGTAAATGACCAAAAATTGAACAAGAAGCCACGAGCAAGGTTTTAGAAGGACTCACGAGGAAAAAATTACTAGCATAATGTAGTTTGACTATACTATGTCAGCTTTGGTGTAATGGAAACTTTATTTACAGTATTGGTGTAGTTTTTAGGGATCTCGTAGATAGGGTCCACAAGATTGGGATGTCGTGGATAGGGAATGCGACTACCTGACAGGAGTCGTGCATGGTCTACCTGACAGGAGTCGTGCATGGTCCCTGCAACTCAAAAAAATTCTAAACCTCATGGTCTTCTGCTTATTCTATCTTTCTTCTGCCCTTTTACTTTTCCATTTCCATTTCCATTTTTTTTCATTATAAAAATGTATATTGTTTGTAGTTATTGGATAATATATAAATAAACTGAAACGTAAAATAAATAATACAATGTGTTAAATTAAAAGGATTTTCTAACTAGGCCTTATGTCATATATTAAGGACAGTCAAAGAAACAAGTTTTTATGGAGAAATAATTTATTCAATATCTTCATATGTGATATTTTTAGTTTTGCTATAAAAACTTTTGTCCTAATACATTGATCTAGGTTGATAGGCTTAATAATGAAGAAAAGGACAAATTCAGATTGATAGAAATAGAAGTGAAGAACTGCATACTGACGTTAATTATTGCATCCAAGCAAAAAACTCAAATTACATTGTATATATAATCAAGCAAATGGAGCTCTAAAGAACTTACTGGAAGTGACAATATTAATGTTCTTGAGGGATGTATATATTTGAAGGCAATTATAGTTTTTTAAAATAAATAAAATTACTTATGGTGTGAAAACTGATAAGATAACGTGCTTGATGAAACTATTTTATAAACTGATTGGAAAAATGGTAAAATAATGTGAAATAACTTATAAGTTAGGTGATTATATGATATAAGCCATTTAAGTAGTTTCTCAAGCCAGAGATTATAATCCAAAATATCCCCTCAAAAGAAAGAGGGTTACATTGTTGAGAAAAAATGTATGCAACGATAGTGTGTGAGTTTTATATTATATTTAATCGTCATAATCAAAATAAATAGTGAATGATATAATGTTTGTATATAAATCTTTACTCCAAAAGTACACTCTATATTTTTAAATATGTCCTTTTCTTCATTATTATAAATTCAATACATTGTATTATTTATTTTCCGTTTCAGTCTATTTATATATTATCCAATAACTACAAACAGCATAGATTTTTATAATGAAAAAAAATGGAAATGGAAAAGTAAAGGGGCAGAAGAAAAATGGGCAGAAGAAAGATAGAATAAGCATAAGACGAAGAGGTTTATAATTTTTTTTGAGTTGCAGGAAAATCGCTGCAAACCACGACTTTCATGTCTCGTGCACCTAATGCACGACTTTCATGTCTCATGCACCTGATGCACGACTCCTGTCAGGTAGTAGCATTCCTTATCCACGACATCCCAATCTCATGGACCCCATCCACAACATCCCTATAAACTACACCAAAACAACAAATAAAGTTTCCACTACACCAAAGTTGACATAGTGTAGTCAAACTACACTATGCCCGTAATTTTTCCAACTCACGAGTGAAGGAAAGAAAAAGGAGAAACCCCGTTTCCATTCCAAATTAGTTCATAAAAATCCTCTAAACTTTATGCTATTTGCAAATAACTATTATGAACTATTTTTTCTTTCAAATTACCTCTTAATCTTTATTAGTTGATGAAATTAGTTCATGTATAAATATATTGTTAAATTACTAATAGACCTACAAGGAAATTATTGGAATCAGAATCATGAGAGTAAGAACGCAACAATAAAAATTAGATAAAGTTATATGTAGAGGAAATCACTATAAAAATATAAAATTGATTGAAAATCAGAAGACAAGGAAATTTTTGAGTTAAAAGTGGTAAATATATATAAAAAATAACAATGATGTAACAGTTGAGATTAAAATAAAATGCATGGGCTATAACTTTTCATTCCTATTAATTTACTACTATCTTTATATATCAATCAATTTCAACAACAACTAATGTTTAAGAAGTAATTAGAAATAAAAAAATTATAATATATAGTTGCAAAATGCATAAATTATAAGATGTTTTTACAAACTTTTACCTTACCATACAAAAAGAAAAAATTCCAGATTTTATCACTAGCACCACAACATTATTCCAAAATAAAACTTTGATATATATAATTGATAGAATAACTTGTATATATAATTATACCATCATAATATGTATGCTATCAATAAGAAAACATGGCATAAATCAAAATAACACTGTCATGACGGGAAACAAGAAACAATTGGCAACTCTAATGTGTAAAAAAATCATAGCACAGCCCAAGAGCATTGGTTCTTTAATTGAAAAAAATAAGTGTAGGTGTAATAGAACACAGAACTGAAAAACTTGACTTGAGACTCTTGCCAAATCTCTGTGTTCTAATAATTGTGTCCCATATAATGGCGTAACCATTTGGAAAGTCATTTTCTATTAAGGATGTGG
Organism: Lupinus albus; assembly: GCA_009771035.1. Lineage (NCBI taxonomy): Eukaryota > Viridiplantae > Streptophyta > Magnoliopsida > Fabales > Fabaceae > Lupinus > Lupinus albus. The sequence continues at coordinate 8,584,717 of CM020011.1, forward strand.
TCCTCACTCTACTCAACCAAAAAGTGCATTATATCTAGGGGTGAGCAGGATCCGGCCCTACCCGCTCACCCAGTATGGCCCGATCGTAGTCGGGCCTGAAAATGGTCGGGTCTCGTCGGGTCTAGGGCCGAGTTCGGGTTCAAAAATTAGAGCCGATCAATATTTAGGGTCGGGTAGGGACCAAACAGGACCCGTCCCGACCCGTCCAATTTTCACTTTATCATGATGTTTGTATGTGTCTCTGTTCAAATATATACAGAGTAATGAAACTTTTTTGGTCGAAAATATCATTGATTCTCAAATTTTTCATCATATATACATGTTTAATAATATATATACACATATATTATTTTATATGTCAAATTACATATTCACAATAGTAAATAATATTTAGAATAATTTATGTAAAATAGGTATACATTATATTTAATCGGGTCTAGGGTCGGGTCTGAGTTTAAAGGCTGACCTTGTGAATATTTAGGGTCAGATTAACTTTGGGACTAGGGTCGGGTTCGTGTTCAGAAAAATGGCCCGCACAACATTTAGGGCCGGGTAAGGACAAGCCTTAACCCGACCCACGCTCACCCCGAATTATATCCATCATTATGGCACTATTAAGAAATCGGTCAACAGTGAGAAACCATCATTCTACAGATATGGAGAGATCAACATCACATAAGAGTATACTCATCTATAACCCAGACTTCTTCCTCAAATCAAGTCAATGAGAACGGTACACTTCCACTTATTTATGTTTGCGAAAAACATGAAGTTCAAGATCTTGGCATTAGTATGTTTGTTAAAGTTTATGTATCCATATAAACAAGTGAAAGTTTACACATAGTCCAAACTAAGGAAGATTTGAATCCATGGTACATAACGTAGAAACTTATGTAACATAGTAGGGGAAGCATAAAATCTCGAAATTTAAAATTAGGATTTATACAAAATTGAGGTAAAATAAGTTTTATGGAGAATTATAAAATTCAGAACCAAAAACTCATACCACTTCTTAAAATTTCCTTATAAATTGTAATTGGTGAATTACCAAATATCTAATGATGTTGAATTTCATTATCTCACATAATAAAACAAGAATACATATACATGTTCATGTTCATATTCCTTCCCTTTGATATGCCTTAAGAGTATCATTGACAATTTGAGCTATGCCAATGGGTCTGTCTGCCCAAAGTTCTTGGGCGGACATGGCATGAAAAATTTGTCCATTAGCCAAAATTGCCCGTTCAAAATTTCTCCTTCGCCCATGGATATTTCTAACGGAAGGGTGTGCCGCCTGCCAATGTTATAATCTTTAATTATTATATATTATATTTTGATTTTCCGTTGGACTTTAAGCATATGTAATGTTAAATTGTTTAAACTAGTAAATTATTATATGTAATTTTAAAAATTTGATAGTGACATAAGATTTTTTTTTACTTTTGTTTAAATTTATGTAATTTTTATTATTTAATTTTATAAGGTTCGACCTGCAAGATCACCCAATCCATGTTTAGGGAAGATACATGATATTTCATGTCATTTTCACAAACGGGCATGCTCATGCTCACTCTAATTTAGGCAGACAGAGCGGCCCAAATTGCCAATTATACTTAACAATATTTATATATTGATCTTCCTCATCCAAATCTCGATATTTCTCAAGGAACCTTTCATTTTTCTCTGATGGAGAGAAGAAAAACTATTTGTGATGTGGTGTGTTGTAAATGATAATGCAAATTGAGCATACACACATTAAGTTCATACCAATTTTAAAGTTCATACAATTGTCAAAATTAAACCACTTATTTTATAATCTCTTAAATAAATAAATAATATAATTATAGTTAATATATGATGTACAATATTAATTATAAATTATAATATCTAAGTCGCTCAATTTCTAAATACAATGTTTGTTAATTTTGGACCACAACCCTAGATTAAATAACCTTATTTGGCCAATAATTAGTTAGATTAATTAATAATTAATAGTTTACCCATCAAGTATTTTACATATCATACCTCACACTTAATATTAGATGTCTAGGACCCTTTTACATGATTAGATCTTACAATTGGGTCCTTATACTTAATAATGATATAAGGCAAAATGCTACTCATGATGCACCTTTCGATCAGGTAGATATATAAATCTCTAGTAACAATTTTTTTATTAGATTGATTATTGAGCATGAATTCGTGTTAGAGCGAGTTACATCATCTATCTTAAAGTTTATACCATTTTATGTATCAATTGTTTCTAATTGGTCATAAAAGTAAAAAGAAAACTAAATGTATATTGACTTTATATTTTTCTTATCAACAAAAATGAAAGGGTACATGAAGTGGTACATATTTCCGAATAGAAGATGTGCTCCCAAACATATATAACATTGAGATGTGGGTTGCTTCAACTCCCCAAATTTATAAGTTTATTACATGACTAGCATTAAAAAAGATAGAGAACCACAAATTAATAATATGCACACAAGTAAACCTTTTCAATTAAAGAACATATATCCCATAAGAGGCCAAAAGAAAAAAACCAAAGAATTATACAAGAAATTTCCAGTAACTAAACAAACGAAATACAAAATCCAAGAAAAAGAAAGAAATGCTTGATAAATTGAAGTATATATAAAGTGATGGAGAAATGCAAATAAATCATGACCCAAAATAGGCCAAACCAACAGTTATATCAACAAAAACTCCAAACAAGAGAATTGCAAGGCCCAAAAAGTTGATCAAACGAGATTCTGTTTGGTGTGGTTTAAGCATAGTAAACCTTTCCATCAAACCAGTTAGTGCAGCACATATTGCCATGTACAACAGTGCTCTACCACCAGCTATGTGCCATGGTGCCACTCCAGCCCTTTCTGCCCTCGACCCTCTAAACATGAACACAACTCCTAAAAGCCACTGCATGCAACAACAACCACATCCAATTAAGAAACCTTACACTAATACATTTTACAAGTGTTATTAATATTTAATACCGTACGTCTTATCAAACTGGTACGGATACTAGTATAGTGGTATAGCAGTTCAACCGATAGTTCATGAATTAAAAAGCACACTGGTGAAGTTAGATATACATATATAATATATTAACATTAATGTTGAAAAATCAATAATTATTTTTATTTTCATTAAAAAATTAATTTTAAATAAAAATTGACCGGTATGACCAGTACGGTTCAATTGAAAACCGGCCGGTATGACCGTTTTGATCGGTTTTGACCGATATAATTACATGACCACTATAATTATTGTACCGTACCAATATTTGGACCGGTTCACCTGTTTACTAGCCAACACGAACCGATTCTTATAACTATGTATATTAGACTATGAACTTTATACTCAATTTTTTTAATGCTATTCCTGCACACAAAAATGAAATATATTGTCAAATTTATATTTTTCAATTTTGTCATTAAAAAAATTGAAATATCCATAATGATACCAAAAAATATAATGTGCGGGTCAATTAATCATTATCGGCATTTGTATGACCTGTGTGATATAGATTATTTTGACTCATATTCACAATATTTTTAATTAATTTAGTTTTTTACTTTTTCGGGGATCAAATGATACATGCGAAATTTGTTAAAGAAAAAATTGGTATTCACTCTACAATAAAAATAGACCTAGTGTAATAATTAAACTAAACTTGAGTAATCTAACCTACTTTCTCTTTATATGAGATGAAATAATACATATCATTGGGGGGATTTTACCTGCACACCAAACAAGCAAAAGGTGGCAATACCAATCCATGAATGAAGGGTATAAACATCCTCCAAATTGACCATATCATGGAACCTGAAAACAGCACAAATACCAACTACTCCAAGAACTATAGCAATCAAATGAAGGGTCATGTGAATGAGCCTCTGTGTTTGCCACTCACTTGGTACTGTATGGTATGACATTATTGCTGCTCATATTTAACACCAAACTCATCAGTGAACAAACTAATATGGTATTTGTCTATGGCATATAAAAGTATCAAGTTGTTCAACACATCTTGTGTAGGTTGTAAATTAGTTATTGAGGGGGGGAAATTTCTAAGTTGAAGTAATTTTTTAAGGTTAGATGTTAATGTAGATTAAAATGATGAAATTATAATTTTGGTCATATTCATTTTCAACTTCTTCCTGTATTCGTAGGAAAGAGATCCATTTACTTCAAGAGCAAATGAAAAAATACTCCACATTTTAGTCATCTATTCTAGGAAAATCTAATGGTTTGATTAGTGAGTAGATCTAAACCATTATATTTTCCTAAAATGGATGACTAAGATATGAAATATATTTTCTCCATTTACTTTTGAAGTAAGTGAATCTCTTTCCATATTTATAATAGAATTTTTTTTACCTTTCAAATGTACAATTGTTTTCAATTTAATAATTGCCATTTATTATTGATTAACATGTATGAAGTTAAAATGAATGCCAAAAATGAAAAATATTATGTACCAAATTCTACTTGCTTAGTCTCTATGGATCACAATTATTTTTGTATAATACTCATAGATTAGCACTAACAAATAATGTTATAACAGCAATTATTGTCAATGATCAAATTGAAAATAATTATAATATGAGAATTGAATTGAATTTTTTCACAAGTACATTAGGTATAGGACTGACAATGTAATTTAATTAAAACAAAAAAAATAGTCTTATAATTTAATGCAAATTTAATTTTGGTCTCTGTAATCTCTACATATATGCTAAACATTTTTACCTTTTAGGAATTCAGTTTATCACTACAGTATTGGTCTTTATACTTTTTAACTCATTTGAATTTTAATCCTTACAATGCATAGTTACTAAAGTATTACTCCTATTTTTAGTTAAGATTTAATCTTTACAGTTTCAAAACATTAAAGTATTAGTCCTTGAGTGATAAACTTTTAATTAGTATAAAATTATACAACAACCAAACCTTTATCCAAGTAGATGAGTTGGGTACATGAATCAAATGATACCATAACGATTTATCGATTTATCATAAATATTGTTCATTGACAAACATTAATCATTTAAGTCTATCTATTATAAAGTTACAAAACCAAAATAAAGTATATAAAAACAAGATTTCAAATTAAATAAAACTATAGGGACAACCTTTTTTTTATATAAGTACAGATGACAAGGGAATGGAATGAGAGTAACATACCTTGACCAGCAAAGAAAATGAATCCCAAGAACATCAGTAAAGGGTGAACCTTCAAAATAGAGTATTAATCAATACACAAATCTGGACATTACCACATATCATAAATGATTATGATTAAAAGTTAGTTATTGATCACATAATAGTCATATGTATATATCTTTTAATCTGAACTGTTCAAATAAGATCCAATGATCCATATTATTGTTCTTATTTCACACAATAACGCATTGTTCTCACATGATTCACTCCCGATTATATATATATATATATAAAGAGCAAAAAAAAAATATCATCAACAATATATGAGTTTTACACATTGTTATTGCAATATACACCATTTATGTTTTTTTTCTTCATTATTGACTCTTGAATAAAAAATAATAAATATGAATGATGAATAATGTATTGACCGTGTATAAATCTTTATGGTGATATTGCGTACATTCTTAAACAAATTTAAGAAGTTAAAGAGAAGAAAAGTGTTACATTGAAGACACGAAGTGGGTTATCAGAATCATATTCAATCCCCTCACGATAATGCAATAACCAAACAAGCAATAGGATAATAGCAAGGATACCAAACAAATGTGCCAAAACTGATGTTGTATAAGAACGCATCTTGTTGGTTTCACTAAGATGTGTCAAATTTTTGTATTTGATTCTGAAATTGTGTTATTATGGTTAGGTTCAGGTCTTATAGAGTTTTTTTTCCCTTTATATAATGTTCATAGAAGGGATTGCTTGATATCTTGGTTTTGGAATTTTGAATAAACAAAACTTTGGGCTTTAGCAAGCATCATCATCTAGAATTTTTGGCAATTCTTGTTGCATCTAAAACATATGTTCTTTTGCATGATTATTCCATTTTTGTCTTATCTATTGTATATTCTTTTTATGTAGGGATGGTATTGTATGTGTCAGAGTCCTACACATTACAAATCTCGTGTGTAAATTTAGATTAATTCTTGTATACTAAAACATAATACATAAAAGTGATTAATTGTTATGATGTAAGTCATATATTGCATATCTTATTGTTTCGGGAATAATTTAAATATTTGTTGGACTACTCCTCTCATTGTCAATTGGTTTTGAGATGAAACCTTAACATGATATAAGAGTTAGAGACCAACTTCTTTCCGGTTGTCATGAGCCAAAAAATACCCTTTAATTATGGGTCAAATGTAACTTTTCGCCTGATCCGACAGACTTATGTGGAGGGACATGTTGAGAAGTAAGTCACACATCGCCTATCTCATTGTCTTGAGAATTGTTTAAATATCTGTTAAGCTACTCATGTCATTACCGATTGTGAATATATTATTACTCTAGATACTAGTATAGATGTACCACGTCCATATTCAATTAACTTAATTCCATTGGAAGCAATAAATGAAACACATAAATCAAAATTGAAATGAATATAGTCATGATGTTATTCTAATTTTGGTGATTAATGAAAAAATGTATATTGGGTGATCACTTCCAAATAACTTTACATATAAATATGTGTGTGAACTATGAAATATAACCACAATTAGAGAGAGTAAGCTTTTAAAGGCAAAAGAATCTCAAAAAAGAAAAGGTTAGCTAGCAAAGTGAAGAAAAGAATGGGGATCCCATATGTATCTTTAAACTTTAAAACATTCGTAGCTTTTATCTTAGGAGGCATCTTAGTGGACAATGGGGTGGAATGAGAGTTGAATACTTTAACATTTAATTTTACCACTTCTAACAACTAAGCATAGTATGAAGCTTGAATATAGGTCCTTTATCTAACAAGGGAGGTGGGAGCAAAAAAGGTGATCATTTATAATATTCGCCACATTTAATCCCTTGTTATAATATGCACGACATTTAAGTCAATTCTTATAATATGTATCATATTTAGGGGTGAAAACAGGTTAGACTATACCAGACTTTGCCTTAAACAGGCCGAACCTATATAGAATATAGGAGCCTGAGTCTGGTCTGTTTTAAAAAAAAATCAAAGTCTAGGTCTAGTTTATTTGAAAGTCTGGTCTGACCTGTTAGCCTGTTTAAATGCATGTTAAGGTAAAAAAAATTATTATAACTATAGCAATTAGTGTGAAATTTTTTACATTGTTATAACAATTATTTCCATCATCTTCCAATGTTGCGTAATGTATTCGAAAGATTTGTGGTGCATTTGAGGTTAGAATATACAAAACAATGTCATATAATATCATAGTAAAATATGATATTGTTCTAATATTTAACATGAGTTGAGTTATGTACTTAAGCCAAAGTCTCAACAATTAAATATCCAATTATTAAATAGCATAATCTCTAAGTCCTAGTGGATTTACATAAATTTTTTATTATATAGTTTTTTTTGTACATGTTATAAAAATAATTTATAAATATATAATAATATTACATATGCCAACCCGTTAGACTTCATAGGCTTTTTAAAATGCCCGAGCCTGACCTATTTCGGTTAAATAGGTTTTTAGAGAAGCCTAAGCCTGACATGTTTAAGAAAAAGGCATAGTATGGTCTGGCCTGTTATAGGCCAGATAATAGGTCCTGATAGGCGGTCTGACCTGTTTCCACCCTTAATCACACCAATTAGAAATACTCAATGTGCATTTGTGCTAAAACCAGTAATCCTTATTCTGTTATAATATATGAGTAATCTTTCAATGCTCTCGGGTATGTATTCACAAATGGTCAAACCCCATTAACAAATTCTATTGTCTTCTTCTTTTTTATTTATTCTATTTATTCTATGCTTTTTATTTGATTACTTGTAACAAACGCTACACAATGGTCGCTTCCGCTGCACCAACAATTGGTATCAGATGACTCTTAACCTAGGTGCCAAATTCGAGGTGGGAAATTCGATGGAACTGATAATTTCAGATTGTGGCAAAGGCGGATTAAGGATGTGTTGACTCAACAATGTCTCTCATGTTAAAGAATGAAATCCCTTGATATAAGGATTTCATGACTATATCATTCATGTGTTGAATAGTCAATCTCTAAAATTAAGTTATTAGTATAATTATGTTATATCATGTAATCAATAGCATTTGCAATTGTAATTATTAGAGTTAATTACACTGACACCCCATTTTTAATGAAATTACAAATACCATTCCTCCATTTTTACCCCTACAAAAAAACCTCTGACTTTTGTATATACATTACAGTGACTACCCCTGAATGTAAAATAAGTCTGACTTTTTACATAAAAAATGACGATAAGTGTAATGAAGTTAAACAAAATATGATAAATTGTAGAGGGAAATCAAAATAGTATATGAGTCAATACATTTTTATTAGTTTTGGTTCATTACAAGATGCAACAATAATTATAAGGATATATTATTTAAATCACTCTTATACGATATTAAAACAAACAAAAAATAATGAAAATGGTTGACTCGATACTATTTGGACTTTTTTCCATACTATATCTTATTTTGTTTAACTTAATTACATTTATCATTTTTTTTATTTAAAAGATCATATTTGTTTCTCATACATGGGTGATCAGTGCAATGCTTGTTTATAAATTAGGGTTTTTTTTGTAGGTGTTAAAAATGGAGGGGTGATTTGTATAATTTAACTAAAATTCATGATATATCAGTGTAATTTACTCTAATTATTATAGTATTATTGTCATAATGACTAGCATGATTATAGGATCAAAATCACTAGTCATTGCTGAATTTATACTCATATATTCATATATGAAAATCAATAACTGATTATATTTTCTAACTTGGTATCATAACACTTAAGTCTTGCAGGTTCTCTTGATCCAAAACAAATCATGTCTTTCACTACCAATTCAAATCACAAAAATGATCTACCATCAACTACATCTATGAAGTTGGACAAAGACAACTATCCACTATGAAAATCACTCGTGTTGCCTATAATCAGAGGTGCCAGACTCGATGGTTACATGTTAAGGACATAGGAGTGCCCTAAAAAATTCATAATTGCCGCAGATTCAAACAAAAAGTCCAATCCTTATTTGAAGATTGGCAAGCATATGATCAACAACTCCTTGGTTGGTTGATGAAGTCAATGACTATTGACATAGCAACACAGTTATTGCACCGTGAAACCTCAAAACAACTTTGGGATGAAGTTCAAAGTCTAGTTGGTGCACATACAAGGTCACAAGTTACTTATCTTAAACTGAATTCCATAACACCATAAAAGGAGGAATGAAAATGGAAGATTACCTGATCAAAATGAAGAATTTGGCTGATAAGCTAAAGATTGCAGGCAATCAAATCTCAAGTTCTAATCTAATTATTCAGACTCTAAATGGTTTGGATTATGAATATAATCGTATAGTTGTCGAACTATCTGATCAAATTATACTTAGTTAGGTTGATGTACAAGCTCAATTGCTAACCTATGAAAATAGAATTGAGCAACTAAATAACCCCACCAGCCTCTGTAAAGACCCAAATTCTACAATTGAAATTTTTTCTTTGTTTTATTCCTTTTGCATGCATTTCCCTACATTTACTATCATATTCATAGCCTACTTATTCCATGTCCCCATATTCATATACATTCAATTTAATAGAAAAACATAATTCCTATTAGTAATTTCCCACAGGTATTAAATCCTAAAAGTATAGTTCTCCAAAATATCAGTACACCCAGTTACAGTATCCGAATAAACAATGACCATTGTTACAATCAATTGAATCTGTAACACCCCAAATTCATCCTCCTTGAAATTAGGTAACAGTCCTAAGGAATGGGACATACTGCCAGATTCTCGCTTGAGCGAGAGGTCCTCGCCCAAGCGAGAGGATCAGTGTTTTGAAATTGGAAATTCTGGGAGTCTCGCCCAAGCGAGGAATGGGTCGCTTGAGCGAGAGGAAGCCTGTCGAGGCTGTGAGATTCTCGCCTGAGCGAGAGGAACCTCGCTATGGGCTCGCTTGAGCGAGAACCCGACGATTTCACTTCAAAATAGAAACACCAAACACATTTTAGGGTTAGAAATTGAGAGAAAAGATAGGAGAAGGTGATTTTGAGAGCAAGAACTTGTGGAAATCATCTAGAAGCTTGAGAAGAGGTAAATCTCTTGACTCTAACTCTCTTTCTCCCTTTCAAACTCGTTTTTGGGTGTATGGATCTCTTCTCAATATATGAGAAACCATAGAAACTCTTCCTTTAGAGTTATGGTTCGTTTTTCTCTTGTAAACTCTTGGTTTAGAGTTGGTATTTGATGAATGGAAAGATTTTGTGGGTTATTCATGAAAACCCCAAAAACCCCCAAAATGAGAACATGAGTAAAAAGGGAAAAGGGTGAAATGTTAAATGTGGATGATGAGTTTGTGCTTTAATGTTGATATATGAGATGAACATGTATGTTTGGATGTTTGGAAAATTGTATTGAAGTAGTTTTGGAAACCATGAATATATGTGAATCCCTTGTATGTTTGATGATGAAATACGAGTTGTTTATGTGTTATTTTGAATACATGACTGACATTGTTGTTATTGGTGGGAATGAGGAAAGATCCTAAGGTTGGAGGAAATCGCGAAGGAGACTTTTAAAGTTACTCGGAACTGACCCCCAACGCTCACCAAGGTAAGGGATAAATGTTTCTAACTCATACGAGCTGAGGTGAATGAGGTATGTGAAAGAGGTAATATGTTTGTAAGAATATTGTTGTTACCCTACCCTAAGTGGTAGTGGTTTATGGTTATTACCCTACCCGAAGTGGTAGTGGTTTATTGTTGTTATCCTACCCGTAGGGGTAGTGAATTTATTGTTGTTGTCGTACCCAGAGTGGTAGTGGATTAATGTCGTTGTCCTACCAGGAGTGGTAATGGATTATTGTGAACTAGACCTGCCCGATGTGGTATGGGGAATTAACTAGACCTACCCGATGTGGTATGGAGAATTAACTAGACCTGCCCGATGTGGTATGGAGAATGAACTAGACCTGCCTGATGTGGTATGGGGAATTAACTAGACCTACCCGATGTGATATGGAGAATTAACTAGACCTGCCCGATGTGGTATGGAGAATTAACTAGACCTACACGATGTGGTATGGAGAATTAACTAGACCTGCCCGATGTGGTATGGGGAATTAACTAAACCTACCCGATGTGGTATGGAGAATTAAATAGACCTACCCGATGTGGTATGGAGAATGAACTAGACCTGCCCGATGTGGTATGGGGAATTAACTAGACCTACCCGATGTGGTATGAAGAATTAACTAGACCTGCCCGATGTGGTATGGAGAATTAACTAGACCTACCCGATGTGGTATGGAGAATTAACAAGACCTGTCCGATGTGGTATGGAGAATGAACTAGACCTGCCCGATGTGGTATGGGGAATTAACTAGACCTACCCGATGTGGTATGGAGAATAAACTAGACTTGCCCGATATGGTATGGTGAATTAACTAGACCTACCCGATGTGGTATGGAGAATTAACTAGACCTGCCCGATATGGTATGGAGAATGAACTAGACCTGCCCGATGTGGTAGAGGATTATCTTTGTGAAAGAACTCGGTGAATATGATTACGGGTGAATACGATTAATGGGGAATGAGTGTGTCTGAATGATAGTAATATACATGCTATAGGATATATATTATGTGATATATACTATAAGGTGAATATGAATGATGAGAAATGAGGACGTTTGGAATGAAAGTAATATGCATGCTATATAATATATATTATGAGATATATATGCTATAGGGTGAATATGAAGGATGAGAAATGAGGATGTTTGGAATGAAAGTAATATGCATGCTATAGAATATATATTATGGGATATATATACTATAGGGTGAATATGAAGGATGAGAAATGAGGATATTTGGAATGAAATGAATATAATATGCATGCTATAGAATATATATTATGGGATATATATACTATAGGGTGAATATGAAATATGAGAAATGAGGATGTTTGAAATGAAAGTAATATGCATACTATAGAATATATATTATGGGATATATATATACTATAGGACAATGTTATTAAAACTATACCGGTTATCAAACCGGTTAGGGTATTGGTATAGTGGTACAGTGGTTCAACCAGTGGTTCAGTAATTAAACCGCATGCCGGTTAAACCAGACATACTTGCTTATATATATATATGTAAACCTATAACAAAAACTTTCAAATAAGTAGATATTCATATTTATAATCCATATTCATAATTTACTTCAAATTCACACAAACAAACAACATTAAGTCTTTAATAAAATCAAAGTCTAAAGTACAAAACATATATTTATCCAAAATTATCACTTAACAAACGCAAAATACAAATAAATGACCCAAGTATCAATCATTGAAGTTGAAGAATTGGTGAAGAATTGAAAATTTGAAATTTAAAAAAAAAAAAATTTAATGTACAAACCGACCAGTTTAAACCGATTTACCGGTTTTCACCGGTTTTGACCGGTTCTATTGCATATGCGGTATAACATATGTACCGTACCGGTTAGGGGTCCGATTCACCGATTTTCCGGTTGAACCGGCCGGTACGGCACGGTTTTTAAAACATTGCTATAGGATGAATATGAATAACATGGAAATGAAAGAAAGAAGATATGAATGTTTATTTTTACGGGTTTGTGGTTATAATTTATCTCAATGCTTAATCGTATTTGAAATGTGGATTATCATGTAATGTTAGTTTTGAACTAAGGACTTACTCCCTTGTTTTTGTGTGTTGTTTATGATAATCCCATTGTAGGTAAATGAAGGATTTGAGGAGGAAGCTCACTTAGGAATTTTAAGCGTTTATTAACTTGGATGTCTTTATCTTTACTTTGACATTGTAGTTGACTAGATAACATTTTGGGATGAATGTAAGTCTGATTTGGATAATACTTGAGATATGCGGTTATGAACATTATGACTCTTGGAAACCCATAACTGGTTGTATGCGGTAATTACTAATTGAATGAATTATGTTTTTCTGCAATTTTATGATAATATAATAAGTTAAAAGGGTAGTTCCAAGGAATGACCCATGAGGATTTTAAGAAAGATGATGAATGTATGTAAGGGAAGATTAAAATAAACGAAAATTTTTCAATGGTAGAATTCAAATCCTTACAGAATCTGCAAATAGTCAATTAAGGTACAAAAACGCAATTAGATGAATCCAAATCTAAAGCTCCTAAGGCTCCAAACGAGTCTCCTCAATTCACTAGCTTACCTGCAATGGGATTATCAATGACAAATACACAAAACATACAAAGGAGTAAGTCATTAGTTCAATAAACATCATTATAAGATAATCTATATTTTAAAGGGGTTAGTAAACCATTTAGAAATTCATTTTCTTTGCTGCATAACTTGAGCCAAAGTCGCTACACCCCTTCAGGTTAGCTAAAAGAAGATTCTCATTTCTTTTTAAAAGAAAACGTGCTACATATACTCGAGCTGGAGTTTTGCTTATATACTCAAGCCAGAGTTTCGCTTATATACTCATGCCAGAGTTTCGCTTATATAATCAAGCCAGAGTTTCACTTCTATGCTCAAGCCAGAGTTTTGCTTTTATACTCAAGCCAGAGTTTCGCTTATATACTCAAGCCAGAGTTTCGCTTATATACTCAAGCCAGATTTTTGCTTATATACTGAAGCTAGAGTTTCTCTTATATACTCAAGCCAGAGTTTTGCTTATATACTCAAGCCAGAGATTTGCTTATATACTCAAGCCAGAGTTTTGCTTATATACTCAAGCCAGAGTTTTGCTTATATACTCAAGCCAGAGTCGCTAACCATTCATGGTCGGCTAAAAATATATTTTCCTTTCCTTGATTTCACCATTTCTCATTTCTCGTAAATCTACGCCCACATTAGTATAAACAAATCCACATATGTTTATACTAACTACGTAATTCACAACTCATAACCAGAAAATACACACATTTTCCACTTCAAATGCACAAATAAAGACTTATCCTTACCTCAGTGAGTGATGGGGGTCGGTTTTTGAATACTTTACCAGTTTCCTCCACGATCTCCTCCAACCTTAGGATCTTTCCTCATCTCCACCAATAACAACAATGTCAGTCATTTATTCAAAATAATACATAAACGACTCATATTTCATCGTCAAACACACAATAGTTTCATACATGTTCAATGTTTCTAAAACTACTTCCTCAGGAGTTTCCAATCATTCAAGACATACATATTCACTTTGTATTCAACATTAGAACACATATTCATAACACAACCATTCTCATATCACATAATCTCTTCCATTTGTTGCCATTAAACACTTATCACCCAATCATTGTTACAAACGTGTCCATACATGTTCATCATAGTAAACATTCACCAATTATAACAAATCAACAACTCATAACACATCATCATTATAAACAAACCACACACAACATATTCTTCATCATATAACATTTAACACATTTTCTCTACACCCCTTAGGGTTAGCTAAAAGCAATTTCTCATCTCATTTATAAAGAAAACATGCCACATAAACTCGGGCCGAAGTGTTGCGACATAAACTTGGACCGAAGTGTTGCCACATAAACTCGGGCCGAAGTGTTGCCACATAAACTCGGGCCGAAGTGTTGCCACATAAACTCGGGCCGAAGTGTTGCCACATAAACTCGGGCCGAAGTGTTGCCACATAAACTCGGGCCGAAGTATTGCTACATAACTCGAGCCGAAGTCGCTAACCATTTATGGTCGGCTAAAAATATATTTCCTTTTCATTGATTTCACCATCAATCATATCCAGTGAATCCACGCAATCCTTATTACAAACATACCTATATATGTTTATAATAAATACGTTTTTCACCAATTAATCCCTGCACAACAAGAAAATACACACATTTTCCATTTCAAATGCACAAATTAAAGATTCATCCTTACCTTGGTGAGTGTTGGGTTGGGTTCTTGGTAACTACATTAGTTTCACCGACACTGCTGCCAACTCTAGGATCTTTCCCATTCCCACCATACAACACAATGTTAGTCATTTATTCCAAATATCACATAAAAAACTCATATTGCATTATTTAACCATGCAAGATATTTAACACATTTTCCATGTTGCTAAAGTACTTTCATCAAAACTTTACAACATCTAAAACATACATATTCATCTCATATTTCAACATTAGAAAACTTATTCATCTTCTACCTCTAGCACTTTACCCATTTTCCTCTTTAACCACATTTTCACTTTAGGGTTTTGGGGTTTTCATGAATCAACCCACAAACCCTTTCCATTCTTGAAATACTAACCTAAACCAAGACGTTATAAGATAAAAACAACATAAAACGAACCATAACTCAAAAGGATGAGTTTCCATGGTTTCTCTCATTTTGAGAAGAGATCCAACATACCCAAAACAAGTTTCAAAGGGAAGAAGAGAGTTAGAATCAAGAGCTTTACCTCTTCTAAAACTTTTAAATGACTCACAAGTCTCCTAGCTCTTGAAAAGGCTCTCTTCTCTCACTTCTATCTAGGTTAACCCTCATAAATGTGTTCGGGGTCCCCTATTTTATGCAACAGCGTCGGGTACTCGCTTAAGCGAGCCCTTTATCGCTCAAGCGAGAAAATCCGCCTATTTTAAAAACTCAGATCTGACCCTCTCGCTCAAGCGGGGATCCTCTCGCTCAAGCGAGAATCTTACAGCCTCGACAGGTCCAAAACATCACTTTTCTCGCCTAGGCGAGCCAACCCTCGCTCAGGCGAGAATCCTCTAGTATAGCCCAGGAATTAACCTTCCAGTTGAGCCTTTCTCGCTCAAGCGAGCCAACTCCCGCTCAGGCGAGAATCCTCCAATATAGCCCAGGATTTCACCCTCCCAGGTGAGCCTTTCTCGCCCAGGCGAGAATACCTCGCTCAAGCGAGAATCTCAGGACTGATACTATAATTTTTAAAGATGTAAATTTAGGGTGTTACAATCCTCCCCCTCTTATAAGAATTTTCGTCCCCGAAAATTAGACATAGCTCGATTCGAAAAAATGAGGGTAATCCTCCTTCATGTCACGTTCCATCTCCCAAGTATCATCCCCTTCGTCTATTTGACTCCATAGTACTTTCACCAAAGGAATTTCCTCGCCTCCTAGTCTCTTGATACTGGTATCCATGATCCTCACGGGCAACGTCGAAAAGGTCAAGTTATCCTTCAACTCTATCTGATCAGATTCTACCACATGAGATGGATCTCCAACATACTTCCTTAACTGAGACACATGAAACACATTATGAAGGTTCAACAACAACGGAGGCAAAACAATCCAATATGCTACCGGCCCAATCCTTTTCAATACTTCATACGGTCCAATAAACCTCGGAGTCAACTTGCGAGACTTCAACACCCTACCAATTCCGGTAGTCGGGACTACTCTCATGAAAACACGATCTCCCTCATTAAACTCAAGAGGTTTCCGCCTCTTATCGTAATAGCTTTTCTGCCGACTCTGGGCGATCCTCATTTCTCCCGGATTTTCTTGATCTTATCCGTAGTCTCTTGGACCAGCTCGGGCCCCAATATCAAGTTCTCCCTAGTCTCAAACCAACTCACTGGAGTTCGGCACTTCCTACCATACAACGCCTCATAAGGTGCCATTCTAATACTCGAATGGAAGCTATTGTTGTAGGTAAATTCAATCAGAGGCAACATGCCATCCCATCTCCCCGGTTGTTCCAAGACACAAACCCTCAGAAGATCTTCCAATGACTGTATAGTTCTTTCCGATTGACCGTCCGTTTATGGATGATAAGTTGAACTTAACTTCAACTTAGTTCCCAATGCGGAATGCAAACTAGTCCAAAAGTTGGAAGTAAAACGGGGATCCCTATCCGATATAATGCTCGACGGTATCTCATGCAAACGAACTATTTCCCGGATATACATTTCCGCCAATCGCTCCAAAGAATATCTCATGTTCATAGGCAGAAAGTGTGCAGACTTCGTTAACCGATCCACTATCACCCATATCGAATCATATCCTTTCTGAGTTTTAGGGAAACCCGATACAAAACCGATACAAAATCCATGGAGACACTATCCCACTTCCACACAGGAATTTCTAGGGATTGTAACTCTCCCGCCGTCGCTAATGCTCAATTTTGGCTTTCTGACATACTAAACAAATCGAGACATACGAAGCCACATCCATCTTTAACCCTGAACACCAAAACAACTTCTTCAAATCTTGGTAGTTCCCGGGTGAAAACTCATCTTGCTCTTATGAAACTCCTCTAAAATACTCTTCCGTAATTCCTCATCACGAGGCACACACACTCTCCCTTTATAACGCAGCATTCCACTAGGTTCCGATGCGAAATCAGTTTCCTTGCCACTTAGCATCAAATCCCGTTTTCCTATTATTTCGATATCCTCAACTTGCATTACTCGGATTTGATCAAACAGTTCATTGGTGACCTTCAGCATTCCCAAAATCATACTATGAGGCTTTATCTGAACATCTAAGTTCATATCCCTGAACTTTTCAATCAGTTTCCCTTCCCTAACCATCAAAGCCGACATGTGTAAAGATTTCCAACTTAACGCATCGACAACTACATTGGCCTTTCCCGGATGGTACTGCAACCTAAAATCATAATCCTTTAGGAATTCCATCCACCTTCTCTACCTCATATTCAATTCCTTTTGATCGAACAGGTACTTCAAACTCTTGTAGTCGTTATACACCTCAAACCTTACGCCATAAAGATGGTGTCTCCAGATTTTTAAGGCGAAGACCACTACAGCTAACTCTAGATCGTGGATAGGGTAGTTTTGCTCATGCGTTCTCAACTGTCGAGAAGCATAGGCAACAACCTTCCCTTCTTGCATCACCACGCAACCCAAACCTTGCTTGGACGCATCACAATATACACTGAAATCCCGATCAGTACAAGGAAGAACCAACACTGGCGCCGTAGTCAATCTCCGTTTCAATTCTTGAAAACTCCCTTCATAACGAATTGTCCACACATACGGTTCTCCTTTTGTGGTAAGTTTAGTCAGGGGTAAAGCCAACTTGGAAAACCCGTCTATGAATTTCCTGTAGTAACCAGCTAAACCCAATAAACTCCTGATCTCGGTGACTGACTTGGCCACCGCCCATTCCATAACCGCTTCAACCTCAGAAAGATCTACTACCACTCCTTCCTTGGATATTACATATCCAAGAAAGTTTATCAATTCCAACCAGAATTCGCATTTTGACAGCTTCGCGTACAACCGATTCTTACTAAGAAGTTCCAGAACAATCCTCAGGTGCTCAGCATGTTCCTCTCAGCTTTTGGAGTAAACCAAAATATCATTAATAAATACCACTATGAATGAATCCAAATACGGATGAAAAATCTGATTCATGTAGTCGGTAAATATTGTTGGGGCATTCGTTACACCAAAAGGCATGACCAAATACTCGAAATGTTCATACCTCGTCCTAAAAGCAGTTTTAGGAATGTCTTCCGATTTCACACGAAGTTGGTGGTAACCCGACCGAAGATCGATCTTTGAAAACACTACCGCCCCTCTCAGCTGATCCATTAAGTCATCAATCTAAGGCAATAAATACTTTTTCTTAATAGTAACCTTGTTCAATTGCCGGTAGTCAGTACACAACCACATACTACCATCTTTCTTCTTAACCAACAAAACAGGCGCACCCCACGGCGAGACACTAGGACGAATAAACTTTTTGGCCAATAGGTCCTCAACCTGCTTTTTCAACTCAGCCAATTCTAACGGTGACATCCTATAAGGAGCTATAGAGATGGGTCCCGTTTCAGATACCAAATCAATAGAGAATTCCACTTCTCTTACTAGAGGTAACTCCAGGATGTCACCAAGGAATACCTAAGGGAACTCACGAACTATCGGAATGTCTTCCACTTTAGATTTCTCGTTACCCTCTAGGGATGCCAACAACATAAACACGACTCCTTCCTATTTACATGAAGTCCTGACTTCCTTTGCCGATAACGACTTCATGTTATTAACCTCATAAGAAATCTCATATAGATTCCCGAATATCACGGTCTTATCAGCACAATTTAGAACCACCTAATTCGCCGACAACCTGCCCATTCCCAGAATTAGATCTAACTGAGATAATGGTAAGCAGATTAAATCCACGGTAAAGGTCCTACCGTTTACCACCAGCTGACGTCGAGGCACAACTGTCGACACCACCACAAGCACATTAGTTGGGGTGGATACGACCAAGTCGAAAGGCAATGACTCAGTATGCAATTTCAGTCTTTCCACGCATTCAATAGATACAAGGGAGTGTGTCGCTCCCGAATCAAACAACACTAAAAGGGGAATACCTATCACCATGCAATTACCTTTCATCAGGCCATCCA
The DNA here is from genome assembly GCA_009771035.1 of Lupinus albus. NCBI lineage: Eukaryota > Viridiplantae > Streptophyta > Magnoliopsida > Fabales > Fabaceae > Lupinus > Lupinus albus. The sequence continues at coordinate 8,604,280 of CM020011.1, forward strand.
CATTCGATGCCTCTACACCACTCATGGTGAATACTCTGCCGGTGGATCGAGGTCGTTCAGCACTAACAACAATCATACTCTTCCGTAATTTGGGACAATGCCTCTTAAGATGCTCACTCTCCTTGCAGTAAAAGCAGCTGAGTGTGGTTTCGAGGCACGAATCACCAAAATGTTTTCGGCCACATTTGTTACACCAGGGTTGAGGGTTTTGCTGCGACCCCCCTGTATTGGCATGAGTTCTTGGCCCATGCGGGGTATACCCTCGGTTACCCGTAGGTGAAGAATAAGGCTTCCGTTCCTCCGGAGACGCCTTTCCTTTGCCCTTCCCGTGCACAAAATTCCTCTGAGGCCCAAAATGTTTGGGAGGAAGTGATCTTGACGCCATCACTTCATCCGCCTTCATATCATCCCCAACCATTCTACACTTGTTGACCAATGTAGAAAAATCAGTGATCTCTTGACGCCTAAGCATCGTTTTCAGCTTGAGCTTCAAACCCGATTCAAACTTCGAACATTTAGACCTTCCGTCTGCCTCTAATTCAGTATAAGGGAAAAACCGGGCCAACTCTTCAAACTTGGCCGCATATTCTCCCACCGACAGGTTTCCTTGTTCCAACCTCAAGAATTCCATTTCTTTATGACTCCTCAGATCAGCAGGAAAATACTTTCGAAGGAATTTCTCCCTGAAAGTACACCACAAAATTACTTGCCCTTCCGCCTCCATTTGGCGCCGAGTGAATTCCCACCAGTTATCGGCCTCCTTCACTAACATATAAGTGGCATACGCCAATTTCTGAGCATTAGAACAACTCATAGCCTTGAAAATCCTCTCCAGTCCCTGAATCCATTCTATGGCAGCATCAGGAGCGAACCCATTGATTGGGGTTCCTCCTGCAGAATTCATCCAATCCTCGATACTTAGCCGGACAGGGTGAAACCAAAGGATGTGAACTCGGGCTTAGTGTCGTATTCTGATTCAGGTGTTGCAAGTTCTTGTTCATGTTCGTCAGCACTACCGCAATCTGGGCCAACAATTCATTCTGACCCGATCCCCTTCCTCGTCCTCTTCTAGACATTTTAGTGATGGGTACCTGCACTCATCCATTCATCAGTAAACCACGTTTAACCAGATAAATCATCACATAATCACACAACATTTCACCTAAATCACATAGTTAAATCAACTAAAGGTTACAAAGAAGCAAGTAAGGCCATACCCTAGGCCACAGAAATAACTATGCTCTAATACCATATTGTAAGGACCAAAATTCTACCCTTGAAAATTTTCTTCTTATCTTATTCATTATGCATTCATTTCCTCATAAATTTTACCGAAAATTTCCAACAACCATATTTAACTCTCATTTTCCCATTTCTACTCATTTCATAATTCAATATGACATACATACTTATTCAACAGAAAATCATAATTTATTTCCATATGTCATGCAACAACCGCATACAACTAACTATGGGTTTCCAAAATACCCATAACTACAAATATCCAGAGTTACAATAAATCATGTAAATTATATATCCATAGTTACAAAATATTTCAACTAATCCAATAAGCACTCATGTACAAAATAGTGCAAATAAGTGAAACCAAAACATAAAGATCCTAAAGCTTCCAAAAATTAGACCACCTCATGTCACCTGTTTATCTGCAATGGGAGTCATTAATTCAATAAACGTTAGTGAATAAGATAATCCACATTAGAAAAAGTTAGTGAATCACTTTGAAATTCATTTTCCGTGCTACATTACTTGAGCCAAAGTCGCTACACCCCTTAGGGTTAGCTAAAAGCAATTTCTCATCTCTTTTATAAAGAAAACATGCCACATAAACTCGGGCCGAAGTGTTGCCACATAAACTCGGGCCGAAGTGTTGCCACATAAACTCGGCGCGAAGTGTTGCCACATAAACTCGGGCCGAAGTGTTGCCACATAAACTCGGGCCGAAATGTTGCCACATAAACTCGGGCAGAAGTGTTGCTACATAACTCGAGCCGAAGTCGCTAAGCAATTATGGTTGGGTAAAAATATATTTATTTTTCATTGATTTCACCATCAATCATATCCAGTGAATCCACGCAATCCTTATTACAAACATACCCATATATGTTTGTAATAAATACGTGATTCACCAATTAATCCTTGCACAACCAGAAAATACACACATTTTCCATTTCAAATGCACAAATTAAAGATTTATCCTTACCTTGGTGAGTGTTGGGTTGGGTTCTTGGTAACTGCACTAGTTCCACCGACACTGCCGCCAACTCTAGGATCTTTCCCATTCCCACCATACAACACAATGTTAGTCATTTATTCCAAATATCACATAAACGACTCATATTGCATTATTTAACCACACAAGATATTTAACACATTTTCCATGTTGCTAAACCACTTTTGTAACGACCCGATTTTCTACCCTTGAAAATTATTCTCATTTTAATTCAATTCCATGCAATCACTCACAACTCACATTAGAATTTAATATCTTTACTTCAAAATCTTATTTCCCCTCCTCACACTCAATCAATGAATCAATAACAACATACATAATCATTTTACTTAGAAGTCCTCATGAATCATTCATTGAACTAATCTTTTAACCTATTATATTATCATACAATTAATATTGCAGAAAAACATAATTCATTCATATCATTTTCTATGAGTACTAAGATCTCAAAGGTTCTGATCCTCCAAAATAACATTACGCATGGTTACAAATATCCAACTAATAGTTAGTCATGATTACAAACATTTAAATCCACAAGTAATCATTTAGAATACGAAACATAAATAGTGAATCCAACGTCTAAAGCTCCTAAAGCTCCCGACCTAGCATACTGCATTCATCTATTTACCTGCAATGGGATTATCAATGACAAAAGTACAAAACACACAAAGGAGTAAGTCATTAATTCAATAAACGTCATTATAAGATAATCCACATTAGAAAAAGGAGTTAATAAACCATTTGTTTTATAAATTCATTTTGTGCTACATTACTTGAGCCAAAGTTTTGCTACATAGCTTGAGCCAAAGCGTTGCTACATAACTTGAGCCAAAGTATTGCTACATAACTTGAGCCAAAGTTTTGCTACATAGCTTGAGCCAAAGCATTGCTACATAACTTGAGCCAAAGTTTTGCTATATAGCTTGAGCCAAAGCATTGCTATATAACTTGAGCCAAGGTATTGCTACATAGCTTGAGCCAAAGCATTGCTACATAACTTGAGCCAAAGTATTGCTACATAGCTTGAGCCAAAGCATTGCTACATAACTTGAGCTAAAGTATTGCTTCATAACTTGAGCCAAAGTGTTGCTACATAGCTTGAGCCAAAGCATTGCTACATAACTTGAGCCAAAGTATTGCTTCATAACTTGAGCCAAAGTGTTGCTACATAACTTGAGCCAAAGTGTTGCTACATAGCTTGAGCCAAAGCATTGCTACATAACTTGAGCCAAAGTTTTGCTACATAACTTGAGCCAAAGTGTTGCTACATAGCTTGAGCCAAAGCATTGCTACATAACTTGAGCCAAAGTATTGCTTCATAACTTAAGCCAAAGTGTTGCTATATAGCTTGAGCCAAAGCATTGCTACATAACTTGAGCCAAAGTATTGCTACATAGCTTGAGCCAAAGCATTGCTACATAACTTGAGCCAAAGTATTGCTTCATAACTTGAGCCAAAGTGTTGCTACATAACTTGAGCCAAAGTCGCTAACCATTTATGGTCGGCTAAAAATACGTTTCCTTTTCATTGATTTCACTATCAACCATTTCCTGTAAATCCACGCCATCTTTAGTATAAACACACCCATATATGTTTATACTAAAGACGTGATTCACAATATAATTATTGCATGATCAGAAGTACACACGTTTTCCATCTTCCGTAAATCTACGCCTACTTTAGTATAAACACACCCATATATGTTTATACTAAATGCGTAATTCACAACTCAATCATTGCATAACCAGAAAATACTTACATTTTCTTTTCCAAATGCACAATTAAAGACTTATCCTTACCTTGGTGAGTATTGTGGTTCGGTTCTTGGCAACTTCTCGAGTTCTACCGACACCACCTCCAACCTTAGGATCTTTCCTCATCCCACCACATAACACAATGTTAGTCATTTATTCCAAATATCACATAAACAACTTATATTGCATCATTTAATCATACAAAATATTCATCATCAATATTCAACCATCTAAAACATGCATAACATCTCATATTTCAATATTTGGGGGTAAACTCATCTTCTACCTCTAGCATTTTACTCATTCTCTCCTTTTACCATATTTTCACTTTTAGGGTTTTTGGGGTTTTCATGAATCAACCCACAACCCTTTCCATTCTTGAGATACTATCTCTAAACCAAGAGTTTACAAGATAAAAACAACATAAAACGAACCATAACTCTAAAGAATGAGTTTCCATGGTTTCTTATGTTTTGAAAATAAATCCAACATACCCAAAACAAGTTAGAGAGGAAGAAGAAGAGTTAGGAACAAGAGGTTTACCTCCTCTCAAGCTCTAAGATGAGTCCTAAGGCTCTTTGCTCTTGAAAAGCTCTCTTCTCTCTCTTCTCTTCAAAGTTCTAACCCTAAAATGTGTTTTGGGTTTCTATTTTATAGACACAGCGATAAGTGTAATCGATTACAAGTATAGTTTAATCGATTACACTGTGTAAATTTCAGAGGCATCGTCGCGATGTAATCGATTACCAACATGGTGTAATCGATTACATTGTGTCAGATGTACATATCTGATGCTTTTAATCATCATGTAATCGATTACCAGGACTGTGTAATCGATTACATTACCCAAAATTGCCAAGTATAGCCCAGGATTTCACCCTCCCAGGTGAACCTTTCTCGCTCAAGCGAGTACGTCTCGCTCAAGCGAGGATCTGAGGACTGATACTATAATTTTAAAGACTTAAAATTTGGGGTGTTACAATCCTCCCCCTCTTATAAGAATTTTCGTCCCCGAAAATTAAACATACCTAGGAAAATAATATCACCACCTAGACCTTAGGCACAAGAACACTCAACCAAAATCACAATTCGATTCTCTATTCCTTTAAGCTTACTTAATCGGTCACTAAGGGCATACACCACTAAACCGTGATATCAACAAACCAATTCATCAATGTCCAAATATTAAGATCTCAGCCTTTAATAACCTGAATGCCATGAGAACTTAACCGTAATTCAGACTAAAGAATTTTCCTATATTCGTCAAGAACCACAAATTCTCTAGCACATATCCATCTATCAATCCTAACATACGTTAAGAATTTCGATATCATTCTCGAACTTCAGCGAATGGGGAACTCCTTATCTCATATCTATCGAAATGCGTCTTTTAACATCCATCATACACTAGCTAGTTTCATCTCCACTCAAGAATCTAGCACAATTCTATTTCACTCAATCAAGAAAGTACTTACACAATATGACTCTTAGTGTCTCATCCATCGTACACAATTCAACTATCCAATAATTGTCTAATTACACCAAATATTTCTACCATCAAATCTTATCGTCTAAAGAAATTACCAATTTCTAGCCTCCACTTAAACTATAAAACCATTTATTCACACCAAAACTAGGTATTCCGTTACTAATCGGCAAGCACAAGTCGACCCACACTCGACCTACAACTTGCGTTCGGTTTGGTCACTCCAATTCCGTCAGCAAAATAAACTTATCAACCCACTCGCATTACATCCGGAAATACATGGACATCTGATATCACTAAACTTTTAACAACCTCATACTCATTCCGATATAGTTGCTAAAATTTCGAAATTCTCCAACATGACATTAAATCATTATTTAGCCACATGCTATGTTTCACCCAAAACTGATTTTCGAAAACGGTTTGAACCCACGACTCACGACAATTTAATCGAAGAAATCAAATTATCATGTCAAAAGTAACACATACTCATTTCAACATACCCTAAAACTCCTTCTCTCATATGGTGACATCACACCCATACACCGTAATTACTGACGTCCACGAAACAACAACAACTTTTGCCGGTACAACATTCAACACAGACAATTGAGGTACACCACCATTATTTCATGCATTGCCAATGTCCTACCGCAAAAGAATCGATCATTCATGACCAAAAGTTTCACGTCTATTCCATTGCATTCATCACATTGGCGGGGTAAGTAACTTAACTAGCCTCTTTTTTCGACTATCATTATAAGTCTTACCCTTTTGCACCCATATACATATCAATGCAACTAGATCTTAATTCTTCACCTCAACAAGTACACACAGTTAAACATAACACAATTTGCTGATCGCTAGTCCATTTCCAGGATTAAATCCAACTGGGACATCATCGCGCATATCAACACTATAGTAAAGGTTCTACCATTTACCCCAACCGTACATTGAGACACTCCCGATCCAAAATAAGTTTTTGAGGTTCAACATCCCCGCACATAGCTTGATGTTCAATACCAATATACATTTGTTATGGCGGGTACTCATCTTTAACAAAAAAAAAAAATTTCATTGACCAGAAGCTTCATACACAAGAATCAAAAATAACTTTTTCATACTTAATTGATTTTGGGGTACCAACCATAGGTCACCTCAAAATGATAATACATCTGATTAGTCAACGTCCATGTAAACACATTAGTCGCAAGGACCTTTAGGTAATTTATCCAACCTCTATTTCATTTTCGAAATATGAGTTTCACCTCTTAGCGTGCGCATACACACTAAGGCCAACAAAGGGAATTAACCTTTAACAACTCATAAGAGAAAACAAGCATCCCCGACTTAAACATTTTTCTTGTCAGTATACTTATTATAAAAGTCAATCATTCATAGACGAAAGTCCACTTTCCAAGACAAAATAAATAGTTCTTTCAAATCTTAACATCTCGAAATACTAACGAGTTCTTAAATACCCTCTTGTGACATTTACTGAATGAATACCGATCCCTTTTTCGAAGGAGGGTCCTGACTTTCTTAGCAGACATTGGCCCCATACCACTGGCCTGGTCAGAGACCTTGCACAGATCCCCAACCGCAACAACCCTGTCAGCGCTATTCAATCATAACATGATTTGCTGACAATCAGTCCATCCCCAGAATTATATCTAACTGGGATAACGACAAGCAGACTGAGTCTATGGTAAATATCACACCTTTTACCACAACCGGACTCTAGAACATAAACGTCGACACCACCACCATCACAAAGATTGGGGTCGATGCGACCAAGTCGGAAGTAATGACTCAGTTTACAATCTCAGCCGGTTTTCACATTTAACATATATGAGGGAGTGTGTCGCTCCCGAATCAACAACACTAAACAAGGAATACCTGTCACCATGCGTTTACCTCTCGCCGGATCCTCAACACCCGATGTCCCTGCGCCACTTGGGGTAACCATCCGACCATGGTCCCTTGCCTCCCCAGCATGCATGACATTAGGTCTCCGATCCAGCTTGGGACAATACCTTTTAATATGCCCAAACTCCTTGTAGTGGAAACATCCATTCCATTTTCCCAGGCACGTACTTCCATTGTGAAGTCTACCGGACTTGTTACACTAGTCAGTAAGCTAATTTTAATTCACTCAAGTCAGGAAATCACATAGTCTCATAACAAGTCGCATGTCATCATACCAAAGCCACATGCTTTAAACATTTAATACACACAATCTCAACTAGTCAAATTTTTACACATGTTACAAAGAAGCAAGTAAGGCCATGCCCTAGGTCGCAGAATTAACTATGCTCTGATACCATATTGTAACGACCCGATTTTCTACCCTTGAAAATTATTCTCATTTTAATTCAATTCCATGCAATCACTCACAACTCACATTAGAATTTAATATCTTTACTTCAAAATCTTATTTCCTCTCCTCACACTCAATCCATGAATCAATAACAACATACATAATCATTTTACTTAGAAGTCCTCATGAATCATTCCTTGAACTAATCTTTTAACCTATTATATTATCATACAATTAATATTGCAAAAAAACATAATTCATTCATATCATTTTCTATGAGTACTAAGACCTCAAAGGTTCTGATCCTCCAAAATAACATTACGCATGGTTACAAATATCCAACTAATAGTTAGCCATGATTACAAACATTTAAATCCACAAGTAATCATTTAGAATACGAAACATAAATAGTGAATCCAACGTCTAAAGCTCCTAAAGCTCTCGACCTAGCATACTGCATTCATCTATTTACCTGCAATGGGATTATCAATGACAAAAGTACAAAACACACAAAGGAGTAAGTTATTAATTCAATAAACGTCATTATAAGATAATCCACATTAGAAAAAGGAGTTAATAAACCATTTGTTTTATAAATTCATTTTGTGCTACATTACTTGAGCCAAAGTTTTGCTACATAGCTTGAGCCAAAGCATTGCTACATAACTTGAGCCAAAGTATTGCTACATAACTTGAGCCAAAGTTTTGCTACATAGCTTGAGCCAAAGCATTGCTACATAACTTGAGCCAAAGTTTTGCTACATAGCTTGAGCCAAAGCATTGCTACATAACTTGAGCCAAAGTTTTGCTACATAGCTTGAGCCAAAGCATTGCTACATAACTTGAGCCAAAGTATTGCTACATAGCTTGAGCCAAAGCATTGCTACATAACTTGATCCAAAGTATTGCTACATAGCTTGATCCAAAGCATTGCTACATAACTTGAGCCAAAGTATTGCTTCATAACTTGAGCCAAAGTGTGTACTCCCTAAAGGATCTTGGTCACTTACATTATTTCTTGGGCATAGAGGTTTAGAGAGATACAAGTGGTATGTACTTAAAAGAGTCAATGTACATTTAAGATGTGATAAGAAAATTCAAGATGGAAAGTGCATCATCATGTCTAACTCCCATGATAACTAGCAGACAATTTACAATTGATAAGGAGAAACTAAAAGATCCAACGATTTTCAGGCAAGCCATAGGGGCATTGCATTAGATGCAGACTGGGACACTAGCGTGGATGATCAAAAGTCTATGGGAGGTCAATGTGTCTTTCTTGATGAGACATTTGTTTCTTGGTCCTCAAGAAAGCAGAAAGTAGTCTCAAGGTCCATCACATATTCATAATATAAGGCCTTGACTAATTTAGTTGTGGAAATAACATGTACTTGTTCACTCCTTGATGAAATAAAGTTCCTTATGCCAAGGAAACCAACGATGTGGTGTGATATATAACTTGAATGCCAAGGCACTATCCTCAAATCTATTCATAAATGCTCGAACAATGCACATTGAAATTGATGTGTACTATATCAGAGATCATGTACAACAATATAAAGCCATTGTAGCATATTTTCCATCAATTGATCAAATTGTTGATTGTCTCACCAAGGCCTTGACCCATACACGATTCAATCAACTCAAAGACAAACTTGGGGTGACTTCTTCACCTATCAGTTTGAGAAGGGGAGTTAAAGAATGAAACCCCATGATATAAGGATTCCATGACTATATCAATCATGTTTTGAATAATCAATCTATATAATTAAGTCATCAGTATAATTATGCTATATCATGTAATCAATAGAATTCTCAATTGCAACTATTATAGGATTATTCTCATGATGATTAACATGATTATAGGATCAAAATCACTAGTAATTGTTGTATTTATACTCATGTATTCATATATATGAAAATCAATATCTGATTATATTTTCTAACTTCTCAAAGGTGTTCTGTGAGAATAAACCATATGATATTGATCATCTGGATTGGGAAGAGTTGAAGTAGAAGGTTGCGGGAACCATATGACTCTATCTATCACATGAGGTGATGAACCACATTGTGAATTTGACGTCACTAACAGAGGTTTGAGATACATTAGAGAAGCAGTTCATATCAAAGTCTCTAACAAACAAGTTGTATTTGATGGCCTGAAGATGCAGGAGGACACTGATTTGCAAGAAAATCTCATCACTTTTAGTAAAGTAATCAATATGTGTAGAAACTTGACATGAAGGTTGATGATGAAGACAAATCAATAATATTAGTGTGTTTTGTGCCAAAATTCTATGAACATTTGGTGGAAACATTGACATACATGAAAAAGTCAATTAAACTGGATGAGATCACGAATGCACTTTTGTCCCAAAGTCAAAGAAGACAGAATGTAAGTGAAGAGTCTTAGGGCGACAATCTGTATCTGAATGAGAGCCAAGCACATGGAAGAAATCTAGGTAGAAGAGTTCATGCCAAAGGGAAAGACCAAATTCTCGGAGTAGAACACCAATATAATTGTGAAGAAGATCTTGCTCCTAACATAGGCACGGTTTTGATGAAGACACCAACATCACAAAAATAAGAAAGGAAGAAGTCCTATCAAGACTATCGAAGACAAAACTCCAAGATTTAGAGTCTAAGTCTTTAGGTACTTCTATCCCTAAACTCCTTCAAGATAGAAATATAACAAAGATAAGGAGAAGAGAGTACACATGTGTTTCTATACTGGTTCACCTTCTTGTCCACCGAAGGCTACGTTCATTACTCTTGACGCGCAAGAGATTTCTTTATTAAATATAATGAGTTGCAATTACAAATATCTCACCCCGAGATCTCCTTTTACCTTACACACTCACTTATACTTAATCCGTTGGAAAACCCTATTCCAAGTAATACCCTTTGAAAACACTATTCCAAGTCACTCAACCCCTTTCTCTTCACATCCTTGTGAAAGAAAGTGTACTTAGAAAAATTGAAGAATATACAATATGGCTTGGATTGCCTTTACAGGTATATATGACAATTCTTAACTTGCAATCCAAAAACAACTCTAATACGATAGATAATAATTCTCTTAGTACTTTGAAAAAGTTTGGAATACACTTAGAAGAAACTCTGAAATAACTTGGAAAGTTTGAGAGTATGTTGCTTACAAGTGTAGAAAATTCAGAAAGTATGAGAGCTTTATGAGAGTTTCAATGAGAGTTTGTAATCTGATTTGTGTTTTTGTTAAGAGTGTTTCAATGCCTTTATATAGGCTTCCCAATCAACGATACACCTCTAGGGAAGTTTAGATTTCGTTTGGAATGAAACAAATCAATTTTGAGTGAAACTTTTTCACTTTGAAATCTGAAAACTGATACAACAGTTCTCAATAATCGATTACCGCAAGTGGATAATCAATTACCCAACTATCCTATTAACAACTATTTCGAATTTCACACAGTGTAATCGATTACTGTATTTGAGTAATCGATTACTCAAAGGTACTGTCTAGCAGTCTTGTGAAACTGCCTTAGTGTAATCGATTACACTTCTTTGAGTAATTGATTACCCTGTTTTCTCAACATGGTAATCTGTTATTTCAAAGACAGTAATGGATTACTCTTAGCCGTTGGAGGATGGATAACTCTTTTCTCACTCATGTAACTTGTTACTCAAGTACAGTAACCCGTTACATGTTGTTTTCAAAAATTATTTTTATTTACTCTTAGAATTCAGATTTTCTTGAAAATAATTTTGAGCATTATTACCTAAGGTAATAAATAAGTTTAGGGATAGAATTACCTAAAGACTTAGACTCTAAATCTTGAAGCTTTGTCATTGATAGTATTGATAGGTCTTCTTCCTTTCTTCTTTTTGTGATGTTGGTGTCTTCATCAAAATCGTGCCAAGGTCAGGAGCAAGATCTTCTTCACAATCTCCTCCTTTTTGATGATGACAAACCAATATCTTCTTGAAGGTGTATTTTTCTTGAGAGTAGCATACTTGATGATGTTTCATGACTTGTCTTGAGTATGCTACCCCTATATGTATGCTCCCCCTTTCTTTTGGAGTTATGTGCCTGAAAGATTTATACAGAAAATACACATCTCCCAACATTTCTCACCCTTTTGACTTCATCAAAAAAAAAAGCCAAGAGTCCAGCACAATAGACAATGTAGAGCATAGCATACAATATTTTCATAGTATATGAAATTGCAATAATATAAGCAGAATAATATAAAACCATGTATGAAACATAAGCATTGCATAACAACCGCAATAACATGATGTTCATACAGAAATATCCAAAAACATAAATATAAGATAAAATCAAACAATGTTTAAATCCACATAGAACTAACACAACCATAATCATTATAAACAAAAACCTAGACAAAGAATCTAAGATTCAGGCTCAGAACTATCTTCATCGATATCCATGTTGTTTAGCATTGACGAAAGACGATGAAGTTCATAATGGATTTGTTGGTTCTGACTGTCGATAGCATCCATCCTTGTGGTGATGTATCCTCGAAGAGAAACCAATTCATCCATGATCATCTTATTAGAAGGCATGGCAGCAGAGGAGGAAGAAGGATCTTGAAACTCAGGCTGGTTTGGTGTAGTAGGTTCTGGTTGGTCGGCAGAAGTAGTTTGACGGTTAGTGCGATATTTATAGGTTCGACGAGTGACAAGATCTATAACAAACCCCATCTTGTGGACAACCTCTATATCAATCTTGCTTTCGCGAAGATTGAAAGCTACTTTTGTCTCACCATCTAAAGATACGCCGAAATGCTCAACAATTTTTGTAATGAAGATGGCGTAAGGCAACAAACTTTGTGAGTCGCGAACATGCCACATTTGTTGCATTATCATCTTAGCCCAATTTATCTTGATGTTATACTTAATAGCGTACATCAATTGGAGCTTTATGTCACTAATTTGCGAATGATCGGCAAAATGACATAACTTAGAAAATAATGAACCAAACGTTCTTCCAACATGAGATATCCATCAAAAAGGATATCCATGTTCTTAACAGTCTCACCAAGGCTTTGTTGCTTTCGCATTTCTATTTCCTCTTTAGAGATTCTACAAATAGAAAGATAAAATATATTGCGATTGTAATCGTCCCAATCACATACTAGGCCGAAACCAGTAATGTCACATGTCATCGGTATATCACATCATATAGAACTGAAGGTTTTGATATCCAAAACTATATCATTTCCCTTAACATTGGAAGTCATAAGATTCTTCCTAAAGTTCATATTGTAGTAAAATACACGAACAAGCTCGGGATAGATATCGTTCACTTCGCAATAAAAATCGAAAAGTTTTTGTTGCCGCAATAAGTAGGGAAATAGAAAATTTTCAAATTCAAAATTTCCTATGTTACCGTATTTTGGAGTGAAAATGGCGTGTCCATGGAAATTTTCTTCGAAAACCTTCCTTTGTTCGTCATTTGCAAGAAGCATCGTCAAGTTCATGATGATTCTCCTTGGTTAGACTTAGAAGTTCATGGTCTTTTGGTTTTTGAAGAAGAAACCATTGTTGGTTTTGAAGGTTTTAGGGTTAGGTTTTGGAATTTGGGGGTTTTGGATTGAGGCCACAAATCACGAAAAAGAAGGTGTATAAGTGTTTAGAATTGAAAATGTGATATGATTTGCAACGAAAATCAACCAAAACGGTGCAAGAATGGAATTTTAGAGATTGAGAGAGTGAAGAGTGAGAGAACACGAGTTTACAGGAGAGAGAAAGTAAAAGGTTTTCTGAAAAAGTGCATATGTTTATATAAAAACTGCACAGAGTAATCGATTACACCAAGTGAGTAATTGATTACTCACTTTCAAAATTTAAAATTTTCAAAACAGTATCTTTCAATAATCGATTACACCATTACAGTAATCAATTTCTGTAACTTGTTGTTTCCCTACAGATGCTGAAAATGGTTTTTGACTCTAAAAATTTGAAATTTAAAGCATAACAAGCATATTTTAAGAACAAGTATGCATTGGATATAATTAATGAAGCATACATATAAGCATATAAACATGTTAGGACAAGTAAGCTTCATCGAGAATGCCTAATTCTCGTCTAATTTTGTAAAAATGTTCCTTTGCTAACGGTTCAGTGAATATATCCGCTAGTTGGTTGTGAGTATCAAGAACTCTAGAGACACATCCTTCTTTTGAACATGGTCCCTAAGGAAGTGATGCCTTATATCGATATGTTTGGTTCTTGAGTGCATAATCGGATTCTTAGTAAGATTAATAACATTGACATTGTCATATTTTAAGGGTGTGCAACCTAACTTCAAGCCATAATCCCTTAATTGTTGTTTAACCCACAACACTTGGGCACAACAACTACCGGCTGCTATGTATTCTGCTTCAGCGGTGCTTAAGGCAACACAAGCTTGTTTCTTGCAAGACCAAGAAACTAAAGCATTCCCTAGAATGTGGCAAGTACCACTTGTACTTTTTCTCTCAGACTTGCATCCCGCAATGTCTGAATCCAAGAAGCCAACCAAATCGCATACGCTTCCCTTTGGATACCATAGTCCAACATCGGTTCTGCCTTTGAGATACTTCATGATTCTCTTAACAGCAACTAGATGTGACTCTTTGGGTTCAGATTGATATCGTGCACATAAGCATACACTAAACATAATATTTGGCCTACTAGCAGTAAGATAAAGAAGGGATCCGATCATACCTCGATACTTAGATATTTCAATACATTTTCCAGCGTCATCAGCATCGATATAGGTACTTGATCCCATAGGAGTAGCAATCGGCTTGCAGTCATCCATCTCAAATCTCTTCAACAAATCTTTGCAATATTTGGACTGACTTACAAAGATGTCATTGCTAAGTTGTTTAGTTTGGAGTTCAAGGAAGTAGTTTAACTTTCCCTTCATAGACATCTCAAATTCTCCTTGCATCATATTGTCAAATTCACTACACAAACTTTCATTAGTAGAAACGAAAATAATATCATCTACATAGATTTGAACAAGTAGAGTGTGATGATTTATTTTCTTAATGAAAAGTGTAGTGTCGACCTTTCCTTTAGAAAAACCTTTTTCAGTTAAAAAGTTTGTTAGACGATCATACCAGGCATGTGGAGCTTGCTTTAAGCCATAGAGGGCTTTCTTTAACTTGTATACATGAGAGGGATGTTTATAGTCCTCAAAACCAGGATGTTGTTCTACAAATACTTCCTCTTGTATATACACGTTAAGGAACACACTCTTTACGTCCATTTGGTAAAGCTGAAAGTTCAAAGAACATGCATATGTAAGCAACAATCTAATAACTTCAAGTCTAGCAACCAGAGCGAAGGTTTCATCAAAATCTATACATTCTTCTTAGTTGTATCCTTGGGCTACAAGCCTAGCCTTGTTTCCAATGATGATGCCATTTTCATCTGATTTATTTCGGAACACCCAACGAGTTCCTATTACATGCCTATTCTTAGGTCTATGAACAAGTTCCCAAACTTCGTTTCTCTCAAACTGGTTAAGTTATTCTTGCATAGCAAGAATCCAGTGTTCATCCTCGATTGCTTCATCAATCTTTGAGGGTTCTTTTTTAGAGATGAAGTCCATATTTAGACTTGCATCTTCCAACATTAAGCGGGTAGTGATACCCTTACTTATGTCGTCGATGATGTTGTCTATAGGGTGATCTCGATGAGTTCTCTACTCTTTAGGTAAATCAAAGTGAATATGCTCTTCTTGAAATGATGGATTATCATCCACTTCCACGTGCTCTTCATTAGGTGTAGTTTTAATAATAGCATTATCATTGATAGTGGAACTTGGCAAGTCCTCTTCATCAAGAGTTAACCTTTCCTTGTTTAAGAGATTGGTTTGATCAAAGGAGACGTGAACGGATTCTTCCATGGCTAATGTTCTTTTATTAAAAACTCTATAAGCTTTACTCGTGAGAGAGTAGCCTAGGAAGATTCCTTTATCGGCCTTTGCATCAAACTTGCCTAAGTTTTCCTTGCCATTATTTAAAATGAAACATTTATAGCCAAATACATGCAAGTGTGAAATGTTTGGTTTTCTTCCTTTGATGAGTTCATAGGGGGTTTTCTTTAGAATAGGTCTTATGAGAACTCTATTTGAAACATAACACACGGTACTTACTGCATCAGCCTAAAAGTACTTTGGGGGGTTAGTTTCATTTAACATTGTTCTAGCGAGTTCTTCTAAATACTGATTCTTTCTCTCTACAACACCATTTTGTTGTGGTGTTCTAGGAGCATAAAAGTTGTGATTAATCCCAAGATCATCACAAAATTCCTCAAAAGAAGCATTTTGAAATTCTCCCCCATGATTACTTCTTATAGCAACGATTTTAAGTGATTTTTCATTTTGGACTCTTTTAGTATAAGTGCTAAAGGCTTTGAATGTCTTATTCTCTTACCAACAAGTTTAGAGTTTAGAAATTCCTTACTTTCAATGATGCACTTATCTGGGTAGAATGATACATGGAAGCCCTTGTCGCATAGTTGACTTATGCTTAGAAGATTATGCTTAAGTCCTTCCACATATAGTACACCTTCTATGGTTGTTGAGGGTGGCTTGCCGATTCTACCGACTCCAAGTATTCTTCCCTTGTTGTTGTCACCATATGTGACATAACCTTTGTCCCTTGGAGTGAGGACATAGAATTTACTTTTGTCGCCCGTCATATGCTTTGAGCAGCCGCTATCCAAGTACCATAAATTGTGGACGGCGCTCAAATTTACCTGCAAAATAGGTTAAGTAATATTAGGTACCCAATTTCTATTGGGTCCTTCATGGTTAGTCCCTTTCTCAACCCATTTATAATGTCCTAGGGGAACACTATATTTTCTAATTAAAAAAGTATGTGGTGTATGCCCACGGTTTTTATAATATGAACATGTGGGTTGATGTTTATGTATCCTAGTCTTATTATTACTATGATCAAATGCATGGATACACTGTTTTTGAAAGATTATTTCCGTTGAGACATTTTGCTTTTTAGAAGCTTGACTTTTAGAATAGCCTAGACCTCTTCGGTCTTTAATATGTCTCTGATCCTTTATTATCTTTTCTAGATGTTTGCTACTCTTGTTTGGATCATTAAGTTCAAAACTTAATGTTGAAACTTTATTTTCAAGAGTAATGCATTTTTGACATGAAGAGGATGATGATTTATTTCTAAACATTTCTAATTCAGTTTTCTGTTTTAGAAATAAATTTCTAAGCTTGACATATTCATCATGCAATTCATTAAATGTTAATTGTAATTTAGAAGAAGAAAAATGTTTAGTTTCACTTACCCCAATAAATGGAGTCCTAGCAAGCCTGTAAGGAAAAATGGAAATCTACATATGCAAACGTTGCATAAAAAGATGACTTTGGTTACAACAACGAAGATGGTCTACTATTTGTATCATCAAACCATAGTGCATATGAAAGGATACTTGACATTGGTTTCTCCCACTACATGAAGTCATAAAGATAATTGTTCACCACATACGGGGCATTCTATTTTTGTTTTGAGTATCTCAAAAATAATAATGCATCTGAAATTGTTGGACTGAGAAGTGGATAAGCGAAAGAGTTTATAAGTGGAAAAGACCAATGAAAACATTGCCTTAAGGTTTTGGTTAAAGATGTGATGTCTCCCTTGTGACTCTTCACTCTTCCAATGCCCCATAACAATGAAACACTCCGGAGGTTGGAGACTCCTCGGTCACGACCAGGTCCAACAAGTGATATCAAATTTAATGGTTTGGTTCAGACATTGTGAATCTAAGGAAAACAAACCTATAAATATGTAGTACTCGTCATTCTCGCCATGTTTACACCTTTTGTTTCCAACCACTTATAAACACTATCTATTGCATGTTTATTATTCTAGGGATATAGTCTAATTGTACGATTAAGGATAATAATGCACAGACCTTAAAGATAAAGATTATGTCCTCCACTAAACTCAAACATAATATTATTTCAATATCCAAAATCAACACCCGCTTGAAACAAGGTGATGGTTGATTTAGTTGAGTAAGTCATATAAACATTATTGGCCTAAACCATTGTATCAAACTTCTGATTGCAAAGAAGACCAATGTCTACCCCTTAACCATACAACGAGGAGATATTATCATTTCTGAACTTCTACAAAAAAAAACATCAAGAACCACAATAACTTTAGTAATAAATCTGAAAATCAAAGAATTACTAGTCAGGAAGAAAGCCATCTAAAATAAACAAGGTTATCACGAGAATAGGTTGAATAATAGAGAGCATAAGCTTACCTTATATTCACATAGAATATGAATAATGGACTCACACATCCTTTATCTTGTACACAATTTCATGCTTATGGTGAAATATGTAAGTTTTTTTGTCTTAAGTTCTTATGCATAAATGCTCTTAATAACTTAAATCTCTCATTTTTAATAATGGGATGTTAGAACACGAAATTGGTTGATGAATATGACATAGACAACCATAACCTTTATTTATAAGAATTGTGTGTTCTTTCATGAATAATGATACCTCTTTGAATTCACGCTCTTTTATAAAGAATATCTCCTTTGAATTCATATTTTTCTTATTACTATTTTTTCAAATCATAAAAGTAGAAATAAAACCTTTGATATTTACATAATAATTTCCATGACAATTATGTTCATAGTCATAAACCTCATTTGAATTGGATCACTTTATTGTGGCTAATAAAAATAATGGTCCAACACATTAAACATTAAAAAAATTGACGCAAAATTTCTAACAATCTTCCACTCATCATATATATAATTTTATAAACATGTCAAACTTTATGAATTCAAAAAAATATGTCATTATAAACCTTAGACATTCATAGCCATAAACCTCATTTCAATTGAATCACTTTAATTTGCAAATAAAAATAATGGTACGACACATTAAACATTAAAGTTTTGACCTATAATTTCTAATAATCTTCCACTTATCACATATGTAATTTTACAAACATGTTAGACTTTATGAGCTTAAAAAATATGTCATGATAAACTTTAGACATATTTCTATTTCGTTCATTAGTTATGTTACAACCAAACAGTTTCATTATATCAATCATAATTAAATCCATCAATGATCAATAATAATATCAAATCATGAAGCTAAAATCAACTTCATATGCACCATGACCAAGGGAGAATGCCAGCTGACTGAGTCAGTGCTAAACATTCTGACCGATGAACCAGGCCAGATGACCGAGCAAATGCAGGATAGGTTGAACGAGGGACAAGGCCAAATGACCGAGCCAATGTAGGACGAGCTGACAGAGGGAGAAGGCCAGATGACTGAGCAAGTGCAGGAGGAGCTGACCGAAGGAGAAGGCTAGATGATCGAGCAAGTGCAGGACAGGCTAACCGAGGCAGTTGGCCACTTGACCGAGACAGAGGCTGGCATGACCGAGCCAGCAATAGTCCACGTGACCGAGACAGAGGCTGGCATGACCGAGCCATCGTTAGGCCACGTGACCGAGGAAGCTAAGTTAGAAACAGAAGCAGACTTGAATTTTCATACTTTCAGTTACTTGTATCACAAGTTACTGTTATGTTTAGATATTTTGAGCATTTTAGCATGTGCATATATTTGAATAGGTTAGTTAGATTCTTTCTTGGATTCACTCTTGTTTTGGATCCCTGTATAAAGGGTTAATTCTTCCCTATAGAATCAAGCTTTTGTAGCATGTAAAAGAGTATTCATTCAATAGAAAGAGGTATTAGTTTTACTTGGATTGTTCCAATACCATCTTCTAAGAGCTTCTTTTTTTCTTAGAAATATTAATACAACTAAATGACATAGATCAGTCATGAAATGCGTAACATGAAAATCACATGAAAGTGATCTATAAATATCGATTTTCATCTGGTCCTAATTTACTTTAATCATATCTCTGTAAATAAATTTCAGAGTGATACCGACCATAAACCTTATTATGCAGAAAAATATATTCATAAATATGTTTATATGGAAAGAGCACTCAAATACAAACTACCACTGGACTGATATATCATCAATGATATGCTACCCATATGAGTGATATGCTCATGACAAGCCATACATGATAAACCTTTACTGAGTAGATCTGTTACCATGGAGTTTGTGTCCATGTGCTCTCTAGTCACTTGACCACTTTGAATTGTTTCTTTAAGTGGTATACATCAATGCTAACCTTTTGACACATGATAACTTAAATGGAAGAAATCAAGTGATAATTTTTTAGCCATATCCCATAATTAGATGCCTCGTAATAAGCTTTTAAAATCACTATTGTAACGGAAGAATCTATAAGTGTATGCCTATGACTTTCCGAAATAGATCCTCATCCACATAATAGGTAGTCTTACCTGGATTTTAAACTATATTGGCATCTAACAAAAATAAATAACAATACCTTATAATCTCTAATTGAATTACTTTATGTATGTGAGAATATATATTTTTGGTTCTTTATAAGTATTGTATAACCTAATTGGTTGTTTTCCAATTATTTATCACTGAATTACTTAAATATCATCGGATATATAGTTCTACTATAGAGGAAGTTAACAGGTGAATGAAGCAAAAAGATTTTTTACCCTTCAAACCTTGAATACATTCAAAATGGGTTGGGAAAATATATCATAAATGAATTGGTCTCCCGGTTCACGAAGAAGGAAATACAACTAAGATTGGAAATGAGTCAAAATGGGATAAACCTAGGCCCAACTCAGTTTAACTCGATAATAATGAAGTACAACTATGGCTAAGCAACTTATGGAGTTGCTAATCTAGTTGTATCCATGATAAAAAAATCCTTCATGTGGGTGACATGTTCTCTCTAGAAAATCTTAGTGGATCACAATAAAGAATAAATGTTAAACTAAACAAGAAAGGAATGAGATCTCAAAGTGGAGTTGCAATATGCTTACAAGTTACAACTTGATTTACTAATAACTCAATATTCTAAAAAACTTGTTAGATAGTAGCTGAGTTTGAGCCATTAAATTTACCTGATTTACTAGTTTTAATCATAGTTGTAATATGTTATTACTGATATTAGAGTAATGTGTACAAAATGCAAAGCAATGGTATGTTATTTTTGAATAAACCATGATTCTAATTTGCAAATTGCAAATTTAAATTGGAATCCATTGAATCTGCTTAACCACTGATTTATTTTAGCTAGGTACTTTTTGATCCAAGACCAAAATTGTCTTCCATTTCAATTACTTCTAACATTTCATAACTGCACATTTCATTTTTTATTCATAAGCCCTTCTGCTAATAATATCCATGTATTAGACAACTCTTTCTGAGGGCTGAATCTGTGATCAACTTCTCCGTTTATGCTTTTCCAGATTCATGTGTTCGCGAAAGTATTTCCGATTTCTGCGAATAATTTAATTAAGGTGTCATTAATGAAAGTAGCATACATATAATGTAAGCCATAATGTCACATAAATAAGATTATGATTAAAAGCTTATAAGTAAATGGTGAAACTAGGAAATTTTGGCTTTACTAGGTTGTGCATTATTATTGTCAAGGACCATAGCTTTGAACTTAAAGTGTGGAGTAACACAAGGCTACTCTACCACTTGCTGAAATTCAACTTCATTATGTAGAAGGGGAGCATAGAGGATCACACTTAGAGATGGGAAAAATACTCGCAACTCGTACCTTCAAAAATAGCTCATAGGTGGGAACGGGTATCATGATACTCACTTGCAGGTATCTGCTTATATATTTTATACTTAATTATTATTAATTTAACATTCTATTTGTCTATTGTATTATTATTTTATAATAAAATTTAGTGATAGGATTATAATCATAAAATTATCATATAAGTATCATATTATTTAAGCAATAATTATTTTTATATATTAATTATTGTAAAATATATAAAAATATAATTAAAATTGAAAAGTCCACGTTATCCCTCACACTCTTGACCCGCATGGGTACTCGCAAATAGTGTGGGTATGCACTACCCGGCCCCGTTGCCATCCCTCACACTCTTGACCCTTTGATCTTAGAGACTGTGAAACCATGTCAAGTATTCGCCTATGTTATTAGCGAGGGTATCGTTTTTTTTATAACTATTTTGCTTTTCCAACCACGCACAAAGGACTGAACAGCTTATCATATGTTAGCAGATATGCTGGATTAACTGAAGTTGTTATAGTCAGAGAAAATCATAACTTACTAAGCAATATTGTCCCAGTGAAGGAATCCACCATGTCCCCTAGCATTTGTGAACTTATATGTAGCACCTATAACTGTTCAAATAATTATTGCTTCTGTCATCACATCATATTATTCACTCTATATGCAAACTTAAAATTTAATAGCAACATTTGGAAATTATGCAGTCTATACCTTCATAGCCTTCTAGAACTGGATCCTCTGACATAAGAAGTGGTGTATCTAGGTCAATGAACCTGGAGAATAGTTTGTAAAATATAAACTCATTAATAACATACAAGGATAAAAAAACACTTAAAAAAAAAAACTCATAATTTATAAACATACATTACACGGACCAACCGCATAAGAAGAGAAACAAGTGTGATCTTTTAAACAAAAAAGTGATAAATGTAATTAACTTAAACAAAAATATGTATATTGTGAAAACATGTACAACTAGTATACGAGTCAACACATTTTCATTATTTTTTGTTCATTATAATATAGTATAAGAGTGGTTTAAATAATATATTCTTAGAATTATTGATGCATTTTGTAATGAACCAAAAATAATAAAAATGTATTGACTTGTATACTATTTTTACATGTCTCTATAATATATCATATTTTGTTTAACTTCATTCCACTTATCATCCTTTTTATGTAAAAGTCACACTTATTTCACATGCAGGGTAATCAGTGTGATGTATATATATAAGTCAGGGGTTTTCTTGTAGGGATAAAAAAAAGGAGGGTGATCTGTATAATTTCATTACAACTCAAGGGTGGTAGTGTAATTAAAATATAATGTTACTTACTTAAAACAACCAAGCCCTGCAGCAAAGTGGCCAGAAAAACCCATAGCTAGTCTTGTTTCAACCATGCCACCAATCATCAAATCTAGTCCTGCTATTTTTGCTTTTTCAATAATATTTAAGGCACCTAGAACCCCAAATTTAGCAACTTTAATGTTAATTACATCTGCAAGATTCCCTTCAGCTATTTTGTAAACATCAGATAAACTTCTGCAACTTTCATCAGCAGTAACTGATATTCCATATCTGTTTCTTGCTACATTAGCAACATATCCAAGACCATTCCAATCATCTCTATGAACTGGTTGTTCAAATAGAATAGGAGTCACACCCATTTCTGTAATAGGAAAAAAAAATTAAGTGCCTAGCTAAAGTTGCCGAAAATTCGGCTATAGAATTGCGAAAGGATAAAACTTAGGTAAAGTACCATAGGTGATAGTGGTACAGGTGACCTATTAGAGGATGACACGTGAACCTTTTTGTTTACCTTCAAGTCAACAAATGTTCCTTCTTTGAAAGTAAACAAAAATATTCACGTGTCATTCTCTAATAGGTCACCTGTAACACTAACATCTATAGTACTTTACCTAAGTTTTGTCCATTGCGAAACTATATTGGTGCATGTGTAGACTTGTATGACAATGAAAATCATTTGAATCATATGCAGCATGGTGGGAAAAGTGTAACTAAGTAGACTTGACCGTGTAATTTCTCGAGAACATCGACTGCTTCCTCGGAGTTATAGCCCTCATTCGCGTCGAGGATAAACTGACACTCCGGGTTGGCGAGGCGTATTGCCTGAAGCATTTGTATATCTGCATTCAAATTCTTGCCTACTTTGAGCTTTAAAGTTTTGAATCCTTCTTTATAGTATTTTGAAGCCAATTCAGCTGCTTCACTTGGAGAAACAATTGGGATCTACACATATAAGTAGGCTTATTTATTGTACAACTATATTAGCATTTTCATCATAAGCACTTGTTTGAGATAGAATAAGAACTTAACTGTTATATCAGTAGTTATGGTATTTGAAGCCCCACCAAAGAGCCTCCACAATGGTACACGAATACTATTAGCAACAGCATCAATTATTGCCATTTCCACCCCAGCCCTAACCTTCAAAATTGTATAGACATAGACCCCATGAGAATAGAAAAATGTTTTACTTTTACAATTATTATGATAATCTTGAATAGTCAAAAATATGTATAGTAGAATGTCTAATGTGTAAAAAGTCTAGCTTCCTGTTATAGTTTTAGAACCTTGTTTATATATTACTCATTAGTTACTTTAGTGGCAAGAAAGTAAAACATCATAAGCTGAATTTCTTATGAATCCTCATAGTTTAATAGGCAATATCCACTGCAAAACCTCAATATAGAGAGCATGATCATTTACAATGAACGAATCAAGACAAGATTCTTTCTTTTCTTCTTTCTCTTGGTTT
Source organism: Lupinus albus (assembly GCA_009771035.1). Taxonomy (NCBI): domain Eukaryota; kingdom Viridiplantae; phylum Streptophyta; class Magnoliopsida; order Fabales; family Fabaceae; genus Lupinus; species Lupinus albus. The sequence goes on from CM020011.1 coordinate 8,628,563, forward strand.
GGTTGCACTTGTCACTTGCACAACAGAAAAAGGCTAAATTGTTTCAAACTTTTAAAATAAGTGAACAATAAAAGAGTAAGGAGAATAAAGAAAAGAGAGATAAACACAAGAATTTGTTAACGATGTTCAGCCAATTCATACCTATGTCCTCTACAACGTTGAGTGAGTACTACTACGTACTAGAGAATAAAGATTTATGTTCTAATTGTTCAGGATTTACATAGCATATATATAGCCTTGTACATAATCTGTTTACATCAACACAAACACATAACTTACATCGCTATTTTGTACACAAAATTGTGGGTTCATGATCATGGACCCCTGCATGGCTTAATCATGTATCGCAGCCTCCAATTGGTGTCTCGCCCACTTGGTCGTGTGCCATGCCATGCCCCAGTACCCAACTTGGCTATGTTTGCTCTTTTTAATTCTGTTTCCTGACAAGCCTCCGCTATACGACCTTGTAGTGGAATATAAGTCATATGTACAATAATCTTCACATTGACGAATTTCATCAAGGAATATCTTGAGCGGTTAAAGGTCCCGACAAAGTAGGAAAAAAGTAGAGGATTCATCATCAAGGCTTCTCACATAATCACAACAATCATACTCACAATACTTATAACCAAGCTTCACAATATGTTCAAAACAATTGTACCACTTCTCAGGAGTCTATTTTAGCACATATATATACTTTTTCAAATTGCATACCAAGTGACTTTGTCAAGCTATACTGAACTTTTCTAGCAGTACACGTAAATCTTATCCTGTACTTCACCATGTAGAAAGACAGTCTTTTCACTCATCTTTTCTATGTGAATATCTGGAATGCCTACAAATGCAAGCATTTCCATGATATAAGTGTGTCTCAACAATAGGGAGAAAATCTCATTATAGTCAATCCCCTTTTGTTGAAAATACTGTTAAGGTTCACTTCCCAACAAATACCTTTTTGTCACCAAACGGACCTTGAACTTTCCCCTCTCCTTTTTTGATGCTCTTGGTATCATCTTGTACACCAAAGTAAGCGTTACTCCTGGCTATTTGTGCTCTCTTGAAAGCTACGCGGATATCTTGAACTGATATATACACCCACTTAAGTCATATCATCAAAGATATATCTCTGAATGTTGGATATGACGCATATCCCTATCCCTAGCAAGAAGATGCTCCTACATTACCCCCGTCTCTAGCAAGAAGACATTTCCTCATTATCCACGTCAACTCTATACTTAAATCCTTTGGAATGGAATGTAAAAAACAAATCAAATTCTTCTTCAAGTCCGATAAATGTCTAACCTCATAACGTATTCACAACATCATCATAACTTTAATTTCTCTCATACCAACAAGGATTGGACATGTTTTTATTTCCTATACACTCGAAACAAAACTACCTCACCTTTATGTGGTGAACTATTCTCTGTTTGGTATCATGTGGTAAAGATATCACTCAGCTGCACTTTGATTCGATGATAAAGATAGAATATCATATTCACTGTTGTAAACATAATCATCTTCGTGTGCATCATTTGGAGAAGTAGATGTTCATACTCTATCTTCCTCAATGGTTTGTAAGGACTACATTCATTGGACAATCCTTTATGTAATGTTCGGTCTATTTACGCTTGAAGTATGTGGTTTACCCTGGAATTTCAATCTTTCCCTTTGGCAGGACCTCACCTGCCTTTTTTCCTCCCACGCACTTGGCTCCCTTACGCATAAATATCATCGCCTTAAAATCGTTGCCCAACATTTTGCCTTCGTTGAGTGTGGCATAGAAGTGCAAACATGTTCGAATCCAGTTTGATTGAGTCTTTCGTATGTTGTCACAAAGTATTCATATGATTAGGAAAATGACACAAACAACATTGTCTTATGCTCATTATCAACCTTAACATCAAGTTTTTTAAGTCATTGTTTACTTGATTGAAAGTGTTCGTATGATTTGTCACAAACTTGGACGTGCAGAACTTCTCTAATGTCTCCGTGAGTGATGTCAAATCCATAACATGGTACTTCTTCTAGTCTAACAAACAAAGTCGTATGGTTTCTGCAGCCTTCTCCTTCATCTCTTCTAATTTAGTTGATCCATAATGGTTTATTTTCTCGCAGTACATCTGGTAGACCTTGTTGAAAAAACACATTCTTAACCCGCCTTTGCTAAAATGTGAAATTACTAGTTCCATCGAACTTCTCAATCTCGAATTTGACACATGGGTTAAGAGTCATCTTATTTTAATTATTCTGAACAAACGAGCAATTAAATAATAAAGAGGTTCAACTAATTTTTGCCTATATCCTTGGGAGCATTGAACAACAACCATTATGTACTAAAAAGAGAATAACAATTTGTGTTTTGGTTGTTCATCATTAAGGTTTACATAACATATATGTTTTGCCCTTTGTCCCAAATCGTTTACATCAGCTCAAGCCAATAACATGTATTGTTGTTTTTTTTTTTTTGTAGTAGAATTGCTAATCCACAACCATGTATCATCGCTTCCAATAGATGTCTCACCCACATGGTCATGTGTATAGCTATTGTGCCACACCACGCCCCACTAAATGGTCGTGGATGCCAACACGGTCTGGTCATGTTGCTCTATGTAATTTTGCATCCTCAGAAGCATCTAGTACACGCATGTGGGTCAGTCAATGTCTTAGTATACGACAATGTATCGCCACATAGTCTAGCCTTATTCCACTGAAATATGAGTAATTTGTACAATACAAACAAATCAGGATGGAACAGAAGATTCTCTTAGAGCAAACAAAGAAAATAACCAAAGCATAAATCTTAGGCCTAAAAGTAGAACTTGTTACTCTCCTTTATTTCCATAGTTACCATGTAGTAGAACTTGTTATTCAAATTCAACAAATTTGTATAGTAAAGGGCCATGTCAATTTCAAAACTAGATGTAGCAAAGTTCTAAATTGGGGTTGTTTTTTTATATAATCAAGGGTATCCAATCACTCCAAGTTTCATTAGGAACCGAATCTTTGACCTTTGGCCTAGTTCGATACTTGAGGGACTAGCGGAACATGTTTCTTAGACATCACTAAATACAAAATGAAATTCAAATTGTTACAAGAAGTCTTTACTTAGTACCGACAAATAGGAACATTATCAATCCCGTTTAATCGATGATCAACATTATACATATGAATTTCCTATTCGTTCTCTATGCAATACACATGTTGTCTTTTTTCTATCGCTACAAGTTCACTTGATAGATTAAATATTATGTCTCTCTTGTACTTAATTGAATGTGTTATGTTTTTCTCTCTTAAAATGCCATGACATGTTAGTTTGAGTGTCTATGAAGTATCGGAAAAATATTTTAAAAGTATCGGAGAGTATGTGGGAAGTATCGGATTTATAAATTATTTATTTTTCAAAAATTAATTTCGACACACTATAGGTACATATCCACGAAGTATCGGTATCATATACATATCGGACACAATACATAAAGGTTATTGACGTGTGGTGCTTCATAGCTATGCACCAGAATTCAGAACCTTGAGTGAAGAATGTAAGACAATTTGTGACATAAGCAGTGAAAGATTAAAACAAATAGCATCACAAGCACTAGACAAAAATAATGATGAAGTATGATTAAGATTGATATTAATGTCACTTACTGAAGCAAATTGATGCCCTGGAAGAACACCTTCAATCTCCTCCAACATAGAACCCAAAGTCAGTGCAGGCAATCTCCTCAAAAACCCACATACCTCACCAGCCTTAGCCATTGCAATTGACTGATCCTCTGCAGTCACAAATGGCAAAACTGGTGCCTCACCCCATCCCACACAACCATTGCTCAATTCAACTCTAATAGCCACATTCTCTACCTTCTCCAATCTTGATGAAGCAATGGTAAATGGAGCTATTAAAGGCACATTCAATGGCCTGTTCTCTGCTTTATTCACATCAACAGTGAAAGTTTCCATCAAGTTCTTGAACCCAAAGGTGATAGGGGCTGCTGCAGGTGTATCTAAAGCCATGATTTTGGAAAAAGAACTTGTTTTTTTGGCAAAAGGGGGAGTGATTGTGATGGAATTGGTGTTGTTTGGGTTAATGGTGAAAAGGGTAGGAGGAGAATATTTGAGAAAATTATGGGATGGTGGTGATTTCAAATTCAATATAGTTGATTCCATTTGTTGTAGTTTTTTGTGCAGTGTAGTTAAGAGTTTGAGAGATTTGGGAATTTATGAATCAGTTTATGATGATTGGAGTGTGAATGTGATATGTGAAGAAGTCTATGTTCAGAAAAATTGCTATGCGCCATTGTTAATTGTTTCTTGCTGTACGATGAAAGTGTCTGTCCAATGAAAAGTTTGGTAGGTAATCATCAATCACATATATTAAGTTATATATGAAAAAAATATATGTTTTGTTCGGGAATTTTTCGGGTTCGGATTAAACGAAACTCGACGGATTCCGACCCCGCTTAATTCGGGTTCGGGTTTTGGATTTCATGTTCGGAGTTACCCAACCCCGATATATATTAATGTATATCTATTTTTATAGGTATATAATTTAATTAGTGAATTATCGAATGAACTCTAAGCACACCACTATCAATACCTTGACGCGTTTTAATGACTCGTAAAGTATTAATACAAATATATTAAATCGTAAGAAAGATGCTTCAAAGTTTAAACCAATTATGATGTCTTTACTTTCCTATTTTGTCTTTCTCTTTAATGTGTATCATTGATGGAAGGTAAATAATAACACATTAATAATATCAATTCTAGTACTAATAGCGTTTGATATCTCCCTTTTGTAAGAGTTTAATTCTTTCTTAATCCTCATCAACTCTTACATTAAAATACAAATGGATACTGAACAGTAACACACTATTCAAAGAACTGGGAATTTTATAACCAAGGGAGGGGATCCATTGACTCAAATAATAAGTTTTTTAAGTTTACTCTACATCTTAGTCAAATCATTAGATTTCCATAGAATTGATGACTAAGATATGGAGTAAATAATTCCTACTTTATAATGAATATAGTCCTAAATAAGTTAAAAGAAGGTAATAAAACTAAATTCATATTTTCTCATTAATTATGAAGTGACACACTATTCAAAGAACTGTGAGAATTTTATAATGAATATACTCCTATGATAATCACCTGCCTCTTATATTTAAAATATTCTGTTCTAACTAAGCCATCTTTGGAGTAAACAATTTAGAAAATTCAATTGTTTTCAATTTTGTTTAATGCTCTTGTGACTCACTCAAGGAAAATGGAAAATTAATTATTCAGTTAACAATGTGAAATCTGGTATAAATAAATACTATTAGTACCTTATCAGCTTATCTCATGATATTATTTTTTTTTCTTAATATTCTCCACGTTTTTTCAATCTTCAATAATTATAACTTTAGAATGAATATAAACATAAATTTCCAAAGGGTATCACAGAAATTTCCTATAATCAAGTTTGTGATAGATAATATTACCATATCACAATCATTAACTTTTATTTAATTAATAACCTCACACCCTCCCTTTCACAAGTCTGGACAGCCATAATCCATAATTTGGTTTTATTTTTTTCGGTATAGTAATTTGATTAATTAACTCCACACTCTAAGCTTTTCAAAATTCTATTTATGTTGCTTAGGATTCTTTTCTATTTTTATCAGGAAAGGTTAATATGTGAATATTTGTTGTAAATGAGGCATAAACATTTGATCTTCCTTCATTCAACATTTTCTCTTTAATCATCAAATCAACCTATAACTTTATTTTATTATTTTTTTAAATTTACTATTTGTGAGACTCGAATTCACACTATTCTTCATTTCATTCTTTAAACTCTCCATCCAATAGTGCTTTTTAATAAAGTGATGTTTTGATTGGTGTAAAAGGAAGTCATATAAATAAGGGAGGGAATCCACTTACTAGTAAGTTTAAAAAATTTACCTCCACATCTTAGCTATCAATTCTAGGGAAATTCAATAGTTTGAATTAGTGAGTAGATCTAAATCATTAAATTTCTCTAAAGTTAATGACTAAGATATGAAGTAAATTTCATAATGTGTCTTGTTTCACTTTAAGCAAATAAATTTGTTGATTAGGTCCACAAAGGACCACAACTCAGCTTCTACATCAAATGAACTAAGCTGGATTTGGATATATATATTTCGCTATCTCATATTTTTTTGTACCATATATAGTTCATAATGGGTGGTCCATAAACAAATTTTCAAAGTAATAGAAAAAACGTGTTTGGATTGTAAAGTTCTAAATGAATGTTTCATCCAGAATATTTCCCATAATTGGCAAAAGAAGAGTGAACTAGTGTTACTTATAATGGAAAGTTGTTGCTTTAGTTGAGACCCTTGTTCCAATTCTTATTATAGTCATAGTTGTGCTTATTATTCACATTATGTTTCTGATTCTTGAAAGATTTGTGGAACAGTATGGAGATCATCTGTCCCAAAATGGTGTTCCCAACTTTATTTTAGCCAATCAGAGAATGGAAATGAAAAATCACGGAAATAAATATTTTTTTAGTAGAGAGTTATATAGATTTTTAAATGACGGGCATAATGTTATTGATTGGGACAGAGTTGGGAACACCATTTTGGGACAGGTGATTCTCTACTTGCAAATTTATTTTAAAGGTTTTTATTTTAAAGAACAAGCACTTCATCTTTCTAATCCTATTTTTGTGCCTCTTCCTTAATGTGCACTCAGTAATTAGACTACTCACATAAAAGTTCTTCCAATCAAGGGAGAGTTTGTCTATAAAAACAGCTATTTAAAACTATTCATCTAAAGCTATACCTTTAAATAATATTTTATGAGATATTTTAATACCTTAGGTTTCTACGGACTTGTCATTCGTCATCTTATATTTGAAATAACATCAAATACTATACTTTTTATTCATCGTCAACTGTGTGACAAATTTCTTTTTCACTTCATCTTAAAATTAACTGGTAATAATCATAAAAGTCATAAAAAATACCACTCAACTATTGCATAAGAAATCATGTTAAATCCAATGGTTTAATTTCTTAGCTATTTTATCCTTATAACTTTGATCAGTTTTTCAAGAACAACCAAAATATTATCTTTCAAAATGAAGCTAACTTTTGTCATCGTTAGAAAGAACATCATTTTTGCCATCTTTTACAGTGATATTACTCAAATTGAAATGGGTTGTTGGAGCCAAAAACAACATAAGAAGAACAAATAATCTCTTTTGCTAAATATGAAATAATGAAACATCTTAAAATTATTGAATAAATTTAATAAAGGATTTAAAAAAAATTAATTTTTGTCATCAATGATATTATTGAATTGGATCATGTACTAGGTTGTCATCTTTCATATGTTTTATAGTACTGTAAAAATTGTACAAACAAAGTAAAAACCACAACGAGCCACGAATAAAATGACATAGTCTCATTGAATCAGATACCTACTTCAAAGTGAAATTTGTGCAAGAATTATAACCATAAATATGGTGAGTGATAATATATTATATGGTTGCTACCATTCAGAACTCCTAAGAATTATCATAAAAGAAAGAGGAGAAGATTTAATTAGAGATGGGTAAGAAATATCGTTCATACCTTTTCCAAATGAATGAAGGATCTATTTCTAGATTTGGTAACTCAAACAGCCAGAAAAGCAATAACCCATATTAGGTGAATGTTTGAAAAAGAAACTATGGAGGATTAGCGTGGCATGTGTTGAGTGTGCAAAACGTGCACAAATCTAGTTTGGACTGAAAAAATATATGCACCACATACCCTAAATCTTAATGTGGCATATGTTGGGCGCAACATATGTCTTATGCGCATCTCCCATTTGTACTAATCGTAGGTAGGTGCACTGAGCGTATAAGGTATAGAGATTAAATGTTTTATCTTTGGCTGTATATGCTCAACACAGGGATTACGCTGAGTGTGGGTCATCCTTGGCTAAGCGTGGCTTGGGCGCTGAGCAGAGGCCTCAGCTGGTGCTTGATCCACTCCGCATGATCCTTGTATTGAGTCTGGTCAAGATTTGTCCGAAAATATGAATTTTTTAGTTTTTTCTATCCTTCCTCCGGATTAAGCCCACAAAAAGTTCCAGTGATGACATTTGAACATTTTAACAACTTTGTATTATATATGAGTATAAATTCATCATTTAAGTTGGTTAAGTAGTTATAGTGTTGCAAAATAAGTGTATATTATATGATCAATGTGACACTTAATAGTATCTAGAATATATTATATTTTGTTTAACTTAATTACACTTATCACATTTTTTTGTTTAGAAGATTATACTTATATCTCATGTAGGGATCGTCTATGTAACGTATGTATATAAATTATGAGGATTTGTGTAGGTGTAGAAAAACGATGGATGATTTTTATAATTTCACTAAAAATGAAGGTGTGTGAATGTAATTTACTTATATATATATGTATATGGATGTTCATTGGTTAATGGAATTCATTGAGAATAAGATGTTGAGGAAGTGTGAGAATTGTGTAAAATTGTATTGATTAATTTCAAAGTTACAAAGATGAATCACTTATATAGATTCATAGTTTGCTTAGGAAACAAGAAAGTTTATCCTAACAAACTTTTAACTAATAAAATAGAAAAATACAATAAAAAACACATGTGGAAAATGTGCTAAATATAAAATGCTTGTGCTGTGAATCCAAAACAGCACATATAGAAAAAATTTAAGCCAAAAGCTTGATGCAGCAACATAAGACATTTGGTGCAGCAACATAAATCATGGCCAAGAGAAATGCAGCTTGACTTTCTTGTGATGCAGATGCTGCAAGGTCAGTGACTTCATCTGATGCATCTGGACTTTCGTATGGTGCACCAGCTAAGCCAGAACAGTAAGACATCCTCGGTCAGAAAAGTTGCGCCACGCTCAAGTCAGCTACGGTCAGAAATGTTGCGCCACGCCTAAGGCATTCTCGGCCAGTTCCATTGCCTGACTGACTCAGCTGCACCAGTGCTAAGGCAACTTCATAAAATCTCGGTCAATCCTGCATGGTTAGTAAGGCAAGCACAAAGCAATATGTTTATTACCCCCCCTCAAGCTGGAGAGTATATATTAATAACTCCCAGCTTGGGCAATAAGTAATGAAAAGTGGTTGGTTCCAAAGACTTAGTGAGCATGTCTGCCACTTGTTCTTTGGTGCTGATGAGGAGTAAATGATAGAGATTGTTTTGCAATCTTTCACGAGCAACATGACAATCAATCTCTATATGTTTAGTACGTTCATGAAAAACAGCATTAGCAGCAATGTAACGAGCTGAATTACTATCACAATATAATAGTGCAGGCTACTTAAAAGGAACTTGAAAATCATGCAAAATAAAATTTAACCATTGTACCTCACAAGAAGCAGCAGCTAAGGCACGATATTCAGCTTCAGAGGAAGAACGAGACACCGTTGTTTGCTTCTTTGATTTCCAAGACACCAAAGAATCTCCCAAAAACATGCAGAAACCTAAAATGGATTTTCTAGTATCTGGGCATGTAGCCCAATCTAAATCACTAAAACCTTTCAGTTGTATCAGGGAATTGGTTGGATAGAATAAGCCTTGAACAGGTTTCCCTTTTATATAACGAAGAACACGAGTGATGGCTTTATAGTGATTAATGGTAGGATGTGTCATGAATTGACTAAGCTGCTGGACATAGAAGCTTATGTCTGGACGAGTATTAGTAAGGTAAAGCAGCCTACCCACAAGTTGTCTATAGAGGATAGGGTCACTAAAGGGTAGGCTATCATTTTGTGAAAGATGAGTTGTGTTAACCATGGGTGTAGGAACAGGCTTAGAGGCAAGAAAACCAGAATCAGATAGGAGGTTAAGAGAATACTTTCTCTAACTGAGAGAAATGCCAAGGTGAGATCTTGAAACCTCTAGGCCTAAGAAGTATTTAAGGTTTCCCAGGTCCTTGATTTTGAATTGACTATCAAGGTAATGGTTGACATGAGTAATTTCATGTGGGTCATTCCCTCCTAGAATAAGGTCATCAACATAAATGAGTAAAGTTGTGTCGGTAGTGGCAGTTTTCTTGGTGAAGAGGGAATGATCATGGTGAGATTGAGTATAACCAAGGGAAGTCAAGGCAGTAAACAACTTAGCAAACCATTGTCTATTAGCTTGTTTCAAGCCATATAAAGATTTGTTAAGTTTACAAATAATGGTAGAATCAGAAGTGGTTAACCCTTGAGGAAGTTTCATGTAAACATATCAATGCAAGTGACCATGCAAAAAAACATTGTTGACATCTAATTGTTGTAAGGTCCAATTTTGAGTAGCAGCCAAAGCCAATAAAAGTCTAACAGTGGTAAGCTTTATAGCAAGAGCAAAAGTATCATAGTAATCCAATCTCTCAGTTTGATTGAAGCCTTGAGCCACAAGCCTAGCTTTGTGTCTCTCTATGGTGCCATCAGAGTGAAATTTGAGCTTGTAGACCCATTTAGAGCCAATAGCTATCTTATCAGAAGGTAAGGGAACCAAAGTCCAAGTATTGTTTAAATTTAAGGCATGAATTTCATCATTCATAGCTTTAATCCAATGAGGAGACTGGATGGCTTGTTTATAAGTTCTAGGCTTAGTGTGTGTAGTAATGGATAAGCAATAATGCAGATAATTGGGAGAAAGTGAATGATAAGAGAGAACAGATTGTAAGGGATGCTTTAGGGTGGTAGGGGGATGATGGAATCTTTGTTAAAAGGTTGCAGTGGAAGTCTTTAAGATAAGTAGGAGGGAAGGAAATACGACTAGATCTCCTAACAGTAGGTAGAGTGGTACTAGAAGGGTGGTCAGGGATGTATGGTATGGATTCTTGTGGAATGTGAGGAAGAGCTAAAGGTTGAGTATGTATGGTAAAGTCATCATAGGTGGGAAAAAGGTTGAGTAGTGGGTGCAAGGTTGCTGAAGGTGTGTTGGTGTGTAGCAGTGGTGGTGTCATAAGGAAAAATCTGCTCATAAAACTTAACATTTCTAAAAATGAATATAGCTTTGGTGTGTAAGTCAAGGAGGATAAAGCCTTTAGTACCATCCTTAAAGCCTATAAAAAGACATTTCTTGGCTCGAGGGTCAAATTTATTCCTATGGTTGGTAAGAGTAGATGCATAACAAAGACTCCCAAAGACTTTTAAAACACCTAAGTCAGGGTTGGTATTGAAAAGAAGATCATAGGGTGTCTTGTGATCCAAGACAGGTGTGGGCAGCCTATTCATTATGTAGACAGCATGCTTAACAGCATAGCCCCAAAAACTTTAGGAAGTTTAGCCTGGAATAAAAAGGACCTAGCAATGTCTAAAATATACCTATGTTTTCGTTCAACAGTGGCATTTTATTGTGGTGTTTCCACACAAGAAGTTTGGTGGAGAATTCTCATTTTAGAGTAAAAGCTGAGCATGTTAAACTCAGAGCCATTATCAGTACGTATAGTTTTAATCTTTTGGTTATGTTGAACCTAAGCCATTGTAATAAAATTGTTAATGATGGTCCTAGTATCAGATTTGTTGATCATTAAAAAAATCCAAGTATATCTTGAGTAGTCGTCAACAATGGTAAGAAAGTACTTGTGACCATGCAAAGTAGGAGTGCTATAAGGTCCCCAAATATCCATGTGAATTAAAGCAAAAGCATGTGTAGTATAGGTACTGCTATTAGTAAAATGAAGTTTTGATTTCTTAGCAAGATGGCAAAAATCACATATCAAATCTTTATCAAACTTTAGATAAGGAAATTGTTTATGTATGTGATCAAGAACAGAATGAGAAGGGTGACCAAGCCTAAAATGCCATAGGTCAAAAACAGAATCCAATTTTGTGTCAAAGGCACTAATGTGATGTGCTCTGTTATTCAAAGACTTTCCATGATTGGAGAGGATGTAAAGATTGTTGTAAGCCTTAGCATAGCCAATCATCCTCGAGGTAGTTATATCCTGGATCATACAAGAACATTTGTCAAACACAAGCTTGCATTGTAAAGATGAGGTAAGCTTATGAATTAAAATGAGGTTGTATTTAAAACCAGGAATATAAAAAGTATTGAAAAGAGTAAGTGTTTCAGAAAGTCTAACAGTCCCATATTTATTCACTGTGATTGTAATGTCAGGAAATTTGATACTAATTGGCTTTATTTGATTAAAACATGTAAAGTTTGATAGATTATTAGTAATGTGATCTGTTGCACCACTATTAAGTATCCAAAATTGTTGGTTAAAAGGAATACCTGGTATAGGATGTGTCTCATCATCAGTAGGCTTATTGCTCACTTGATTGATGCAATGTTCATGATCAATGGTAAGTTGCCCAATCTGACTTTCTATCTTGCAATCAGGTTGGTTTGAGTTGTCAGTTTGGTTGTATTTGTCATCACTGGAATTGGAAGTCACATTGTTGATTGATCCATTAGGAGGAAATTTTGATTTAAACTTGAAGTTTGGAGGAAAGCCATGCTTGAAATAGCATGTCTTTGATGTGTGACCTTCCTTCCCACAAAACACACAAACTTTATTAGTGTTAGAGGTATATCCTCTTGCATAATTCCCTGCAACAACTCCTCTGCTAAACCTTCTTGTATTTCTGTTGGAATTATTAGTGTTGTTCTTGTTTTGATTTCTTGCAGGTTGATTCTTCCAAGCTTGATTAGTGCTTATGGAGTTTACAAATCCTTTATTATCTTCAAAAGGAGATCCCTCATGTTGTCTTTCTTGTTATGCAACTAAAGAGAATACTTTGTTGATCAAGGGCAGTGGCTCCATTAACAATATTTGTGACCTAACAGTTCCATACTGATCATTAAGCCCCTTTAGAAAACATATAACATGTTCAGTTTCTCTGTGGTCCTTCATGCTCTTTAGATTAGGACAATTGCATCCATTGCTACAAGAGAAGGTTGAAATAGGTCTTAAAGAATCCAGCTCTTCCCAAATGGTCTTCATATCTGTGTGAAAATCAGAGACACTTCTATCTCCTTATTTCATGGAATGTATTTCTTGTAGTAAATATGAGGTCCTGAAATGATCCCCTTTGAAAAATCTTTCTTTGAGGTCCTCCCAAAAATCACGTGCATTTTCTATGTAGATAATGCTTTGAGCAACTTGTTGTGTGATAGATCTAGTGATCCAAGATACAATCATAGTATTGCATCTTTCCTAAGAATCATAGTTGGGATCAGAATTTTCTGGTGTGTTTATTGTGCCATTAACAAACTTGAATGTGTTCTTGGACAATAAGGCTCTTCTCATTGATTTGTTCAATGTGTGATAGTTCTTTCCATCTAAAGGTGGTGATACTAAAATGAAGCATGTGTTCTCACTTGGGTGAAGATAATAAGGACTCAATGGATTAAGTGATGGATCTTGCCTTGTGATTGGATTTGTGTTGCTTCTGAAACTACCTCCATGATGTTCACAAGAAATTGAAAAGAAGAAAGAAAAATGGATTCACAGCAGATAATGGAATTCATTGAGAATAAGATGTTGAGGAAGTGTGAGAATTGTGTAAAATTGTATTGATTAATTTCAAAGTTACAAAGATGAATCACTTATATAGATTCATAGTTTGCTTAGGAAACAAGAAAGTTTATCCTAACAAACTCTTAACTAATAAAACATAAAAATACAATAATAAACACATGTGGAAAATGTGCTAAATATAAAATGCTTCTGCTGTGAATCCAAAATAGCACATGTAGAAAAAAGCAAAGCCAAAAGCTTGATGCAGCAACATAAGACATTTGGTGCAGCAACATAAATCATGGCCAAGAGAAATGCAGCTTGACTTTCGTGTGATGCAGATGTTGCAAGGTCAGTGACTTCATCTGATGCATCTGGACTTTCGTATGGTGCACCAGCTAAGCCAGAACAGTAAGACATCCTCGGTCAGAAAAGCTGCGCCACGCCCAAGTCAGCTACGGTCAGAAATGTTGCGCCACGCCTAAGGCATCCTCGGCCAGTTCCATTGTCTGGATGAGTCAGCTCCACCAGTGCTAAGGCAACTTCATAAAATCTCGGTCAATCCTGCATGGTTAGTAAGGAAAGCACAAAGCAATATGTTTATTATTGGTTACAATATTTCCTAATAAGAAAACTCAATTAGAAAGAGTTGTATAAAAGTTTAACTATAAATATATTGAATGGAGTCCAAAATTGCCTTAGTAGTAGATAATATTTGTTATAATGGAAAACGAATATTTATTGTCATAGTTTGTGATCAATGAAGTTCCATATGATCAGGTATAATCGTGATATGTACACTCGTGTCTTGAAGACCCCCTAAGATGTAGAATTAAAGTAGCAACCACGTCCTGGTCATGGTTGCAACCACGTCCTGGTCATGGTTGCAACCACGACCATGTACCTAGAGTTTAGACCAAATCACAACCATTTGGATCAACACAACTAGTGCCAAGGCATCAATCCATGGTTAGACCGTGTATGAGCATATGATCATCGATCGACATTCTGCAGATAGAATCTAGAAGTTGTTCGCATGTTCAATATGCCCTTAGCATGCTTGAATTACTCATGTTTGAGGCTTACGCTAGAGCTTATAATCATAATCTCTAATAACATATTTATAGGCTCGCAATGCTTCACGGATGTATCTAAACTTTTTTTCCAAGTCTCTCGTGTTCTTCTCTTATCTTCATTTTCAGTCTTTTATTTGATTGTTTGTTCATAACAATTTATTTCATTGCACCAATAAATGGTATCAAATGGTTGTTAAACTATGTGCAAATTCGATGTGTGAAGTTCGATGAAACTGATAATTTTAAACAATGGTAAAGGAGGTTGATGGATGTGTTCTTTGAAAAAGATCATTGAAAGGAACTACGTTAGTATAAACCAGACGAGATGGATCAACTAGGTTGAGAAACGTTGAAGGATATGAAAGGAAACACAATGGGATCATGGTGAGTACCACGACTATGTTGGCTCCAAAACCTAGGGATGTCTATATATTGGATATGTGTTCAGGAAGAGCAAGTTCTACTAAAGGAGATTGGATACTACACATGAGAGAATTATCAGCTAGCCTTTGAGACATGTGTTGATAATGTCTCTCTTACTATTGGAGAATGTGGTCTTCTCTAAGATTTAGAAGTTGTCTACCTTCCATGTGTTTTCATGATGTCATGGAAAAATACATGTTATTGCTATTGGATCCACAATGCCACAACGGGAATAGCATTGTGTATGCCACAAAGGTGTAATATGGGCGCATTGCAATAGATGTAGGGTGTAACACAAGTGCATTGCATTAAATGCAAGGTGTGTAACACATACACTAACAGACTTTGATGTAGGGTGTAACATGTTATACAATGTGTAAAATGAACATGAGTAGAGATGCATAGTGTGACACGAGCATTTGTGTTGAATAATGGATGATTAATATATTAATGAATGGAATATAGAAATAATGAAAGGGTGGGGTTTCACGATTAGAGAGAAAATGTGTTTGGGTTTCAAGATGAAGGAATGAACTAACCTATTTTTCTTAAATGAATGACTATATATATTTTGAACCAATGTCTCTTCTCCCCCTTGCTTTATTAAAACTTTCTCTTTCTTTCATAATGCACTTTCAATAAAGCTTTTTTCACAGCAAAATCTCTTGTCTCTTTGACTATCATTTTAAATGTTACATTGATATTTTTATACTAACTGATAACGAAAAAATGAAGGGATTATCTTTTCCTTCTTTTAGAAAACAAAAAATAAATTAATAAAATAAAATGGTCTCTCACCCAACCTTTTCTACATGATAGTTAGAAATCAAAAAGTTAAAGGAGAGAAAATAGTTTTGGGATATTTAAAAAAATAATGCACTATTCCATTTTTATTATTTTGAAATTTTCTCTATACTTTATTGATTTTGTAAAGAGCCCGAACAAAATTGAGTCTTTATAAGAAGGTCATTGTCAACAGGGAAGTAATAATATGATATGAGGTTTAGATCCAGTTGACAGTTTAGTTACTAAAGTTATTGGGCCTATTCTCTTTGAATGATATATCCATTTTTACTATTTTAATTTCCAAAATTATAATTCCTAATCTAAGATGTTGTCAATGACAAGTATAAGTTCAGCATTATTTTTAGGTTTAGCTACTTATATCTATTACTACTATATAATAATTAAAAACTCCTTGTGACATCATCATGGACGGGTCCATGCCAACTTTTCCTTAATTTTTTTGTTTCCAAAATTGGTTTCTATTCTTATTATGTACCCTCACATATTGTATTAAATCTATATAAAAAAACTTCAAATCAATTAATCTATTCCCACAAGTTTTTTCATTTAACATGGACACACATACACTGAATCATTTGACAAAGACAAAATTTATTTATTCTAAACATTTTGTTTCACTTCATTTGATCCTTATTTTTCAAACCCTTCGTTTCTTTTGGATTCACTCATACTCTATCTTCATCACTGATTTCATATTCTCCACAATGCAATTTCAAACTTCTAATCAATCTAACTCTCACTAACTCATTTTTCAATTTATTTTGGTTTTAAATGATTTGAAATGTTAAGAAATCCAGTCTATTGTAATATCAATTACTTTTCATAACGACTTTGAATATTGTACACAACTTATCAATGATTATCTATATATTCCATTTTATTTTATCAAATTATTACACAATGTTACTAATATATATCTTTAATAAGATTGATAATTACATGGTTTTAAATATATGTCAAAATCAATTTGTCTCATATGAATGTACGGGTAATATGTGTGTTCTTAACCATTCGGCAAAAAAGTATGGTTAAGAACAATCTCCCACACAAGATAAATACACCTCACTTTGTACAACATCCTACAGAGGATAAAAATACAATTCTACCCACTGTTCATTGGTCAATATATTATTTAATAAGATATAAAAAAAGTTTCATCAATATTCATTTTCACATGTGTCACAACCACATTCATTTTTTCCTGTCAAAAATTCATAGGCTAGCATAAAAACATAGAGAAAATAGTAATTACTAAGAGGAATAATCTATGTTTCACACTTGTATTTTTCAAGGACAACTTTGTCATTACATAATGTCTTTTTTAATATCATTGTAATATAAATTATATGATATATTTCTTTATGTATATATTTAATATTGTTGGGGATACTTTAGTCATTTCATCTGTACTCCATTCATTTCATTTACGAGTAACATATGTGTTTCTAACTATTAAAATATATGGTCACATGTTTGTTCTTAACAATACGAAAGCATATGTAACATGTGTATTTTTAATCATGTGAATTTATAAGTAACATGTGTATTTTTAATCACATGAATGTATGAGTAATATGTGTGTTATTGATCATGTGGCAAAAAATACCGCATGTATATACACGGGTAACTTGCTAATTATATGTTTACTCTTATTTAATACTCTATTAATTCATTTAATGTAGAAGTAATAAATTAGAAAAAACATAGTACATTTCAACACAATTATTACATACACTAATGTACCCCCTACACTCTCTTACAATATAAGAATTGATATATATATATATATATATATATATATTTATTGTAATCATTTGTGAAATCTTTATTAGTATATATGATAGTGACTCATATCGAGTAGGATTAAAAGGAAGTTATAAAAGACAAAGTGACTTGTAATTTCCAGTTGTTGTTTTCACTTGTTATTTTCAATTAAAAGGTATTGGCCCAATTTCTTAAGCCCAACTTAGTAGGAAAACCTATGTCTCTTGTAAAGAAGTAAATAGACTCTACTGCAGCTACTGCAATACTCAGAATGAAACTGTTATTCAGTATCATGTCACTGTTATCAATGAACAAAAGTGTGTTACTATTTAGTTTAGTAACATTATTTGTGACTTTACAAATGATGTTTGGTGTGGTGTGTGGAGATTTCTTTCCAAGCAAAACAAGGGTTACAATAACCAACAAATTGATAGAACCGCTCACAATTCATTGTAAAGACAAACATAATGATGATGGTATTTATACTTTGCGACTAGGTGAAAGCCATGGTTTCCAATTTTTCCCTAATCCCATTTTGCGTAGATCACTATGGTTTTGCAGTTTTCAGTGGACAAAAGCATTTCACCACTTTGACATTTATGATCAAAGAAGAGATAAATGTGAATACCATGAGTGCTTTTGGGAAATTATGAAACCAGGAGTACCATGTGAGATTCGTTACAATTACCATCTACCTATATGCCTTCCATGGAATGATAATCATAATAATGCAGCTCTTGAAGCCCTTAAAGATAGTGAAGTGAATAATACTCTTGGGTAATAAAAAATATTGTAATCTTTGCTTCTAGTATTGATGTAATAAAATGATATATGTGCTTTGTTACAATATAATATATATTACAATATGTGATTCTTACTTTAAATTTCTATCTTCTTTGAAAATATTGAAATCGACTGATACATGTTCTTATGTCACCTATTCAGATAAGTTCGTCACTGAATTACACTGGCACCCCTGAGTTTTAGTGAAATTATACGAATCACTCCTCCCTTTTTTGTCGTTACACGAACCACCCCTCATTCTAGACCTGTCAAAATGGGCCGGGTATAGCGGGCCGGCCCGCCAAGGCCCGAAAAGGTATAGGGCTTGGGTACTAAAGTTTAAGTATTTTAGTTAAACCGGGCTTTTTAGCCCGGCCCGGCCGGGCCACAATAAATTCGGGCTCGGGCCGGGCTTACCCGTTCGGGTTCGGGCCATTGTCTACTCATTTTCTTCCCTCTCATTTGGCTTTTCTTACCTGTGCATTTTAGATGATGTAATCGATTACGATATACTCGTAATCGATTACAACATATGAAAAGCATTAGTTTTTGCTGTTTTTTAAACAGTGTAATCGATTACACAATCCTGGTAATCGATTACATGCTGATAAACTAATCAGACCTGTGCATTTTACATGATGTAATCGATTACAATATGCTCGTAATCGATTACAACACATTAAAAGCATCAGTTTTGCTGTTTTTTAAACAGTGTAATCGATTACACAATCCTGTTAATCGATTACCCTGTTTAAAAAACAGCAAAACTGATGCTTTTAATGTGTTGTAATTGATTAAAATATACTCGTAATCGATTACAACATATTAAAAGCATCAGTTTTTTGCATTGGTGTAAATAATAAAATAATCCGGGTCGGTCCGCCGCAGCCCGCAGCCCGCAGCCCGCTTTGGGCGGGTTTGGGCCTCATTTTTAGCAACATAAAATATAACCGGACTTTTTAGCCCGGCCCGTTTTAGCCCGAATCAAAAGCGGGCTAGCCCGAACCCGTCCGGGTAGCCCGTTTTGACAGGTATACCTCCTTCTTACACGAACCACTCACAATTTTGTACATATATTACATTGACCACACCTGATGAGATATAAGTGTAATATTTTAAACAAAAAAAACATGTGATGTGTGTAATTAAGTTAAACAAAGTATTGTATATTGTGTAGACAAAACCAAATAATATAAGAGTCAATGCATGTTCATTATTTGGTTCATTACAAATTAGTATCAATGTAATATAAATATCTCATTAGAATTGTTAGGAAAATTTACGTGCATAGTGTAGTTTGACTACATTATGACACGTTTAGTGTAACTTTAATTTTAATTAAGTCGTGGATGGGGTCCACGAGATTGGGTTGAGTGTCGTGGCAAACACGACACATATTTAGACACATATTATTTGTACAAGAACTCTAACATGTAAAAACAATAGGTAGGAGTTGAACCTTGAACCTTCACCTTAACATGTAAGACAATTACCACTAGACTACTAGATATTTTTGTTATTAATATAACAATGAAATCATATTAAGGGTACACGATTTCAAAAAATATTATAAAGAATGGAAGTTGTGTCTACCATGCACGACACTCAACCCAATCTCGTGGACCTCATCCACAACTTCCAAAAAAATACATCAAACTCGTAATTAAAATTACAGCTACACTAAACGTGGCATAGTGTAGTCAAACTACTATGCACGTAAATTTTCCGAATTGTTAATATATTGGGTAATAAAAAATAAAAAGACACTCAGTTTTGTATTATTTGGAATTGCCTACACAATATATAATATTTTGTTTAACTTAATTACATTCACCACACTTTTTTGTTTAAAATATTATATTTATATATCATTAAGTGTTGTCAGTGTAATATATGTATAAAGTTATGGGTGATATATGTAATTTCACAAAAACTCAGGGGTGTCAGTATAATTAACTTTATATATAATGTACGGAGTATATTTTGTAATTCTTTAGATTATTTTATTCTATTTCTCTCAGTTATTTTTTTATTTTTTTTTTAAGTTTCTGGATATGCACCTAATTATTATAAATGAAATAGGTATGTTTAAGAAATTAATTATTATAATATGTCTGTTTTAAGACTACTTACCAAAGTAGCCATATTTTTTCCAAGTGGAATTATATTTTTTATAAACTATCATTTGTGTTGCACCACCGAGCATGATGATGCATGTCACAACATGATTGATTACAAAGAAAAAATAAAAGCTGATATGTGATGCAATTGGGTGGGTTGCATTGCTGTTCCTGTTGCACTATATTACACAAAATACTTTTTCATTTTCATCTACTAACTCTAATCCATCTTATCATACCAAAGTATCTCATAACTTATAGTACATTGATTTTATATTACTTATTCAATTTTGGCTTTTGTGATTATTCACTACATCAGAATTCGTATTTAGCAATGATCGTTTAACAACACTTTCTAGTATAATGTTATTAAATATAAGGCGGAAGTTAGTCAATAACGTTTTTTAAGCAATTGATGTTAAATTTAATAATAGATATAGCTTCATGCGCTTGCTTCAATGAGTGTTGTTGTAGGTTTATCTAAGATATTTAACAACGCTCTATTAAGCAAACGTTGTTAATTTGAATCTATTTAACATCGCAGACTTAAATGAACGTCGTTAAAAGTGACATATCAACAAAACACGTTACAATTAGCGCTGTTAAAAGTTACACATTTAACAACACTTTCTTTATTGAACGCGATTAAAAATCATACATTTAAACAATGTTTGTTTTAGTTATTACATAATATGTATTTATAAAATTATTTAATTTTATTTTGAAAGAAATAATTGGAGTAAATATTACACTAAAATAATTCAAATTCTTAACAGAAGCTCATATGCTAGTTTTTCATATATAACACAATTTGGTTATACATATACCAAAAAAGCATTTAGTTATTACTTCAAAAAATATTCTAAATCATCGACCAATATTATTAAAATAAAATGATTTATGTGCTTTAATTTGTTACCGTATATACTACATTATGTGCTATGTATATGATAATTGATACATCATACGAAACTATGAATTATCTAGCCTAAATTTCTATGAAATAAAAAGAAGTTTAAAAATCAGAAAAATGAAGAAGACTTTTGATTATCTTTTATTGTAATAATGGGTGTGTGTAATAATGGGCATTTGAACCCAAGTGTCACCATTGAAACATATAACTTCTTTTATTTGTTTACCGAGCCTATAGTAAGTTATAGACAATGTTCGAAAAGGGGAAACCTTTGATGATTTCATCATACATGATTGAGTTGCAAAATCTTCCAGATAAGTATTTTACATCTAAACTTAATGCTTTATGGTTAAAGAATTTATTTCTAGTTGCTCGGGTATAATTAGGAAAGTGGTTATCTTCGATAGTAACTAGCAAGTTACCCGTGCATATGCACGGTGCGATATTTTTTGTCACATGATCAATAATACATATGTTACTCATACATTTACATGGTTAAAAATACACATGTTACTTATACATTCACATGGTTAAAAATACACATGTTACATGTGCATTCGTATTGTTAAGAACAAACATATGACCCGTATATTTTAATAGTTAAAAACACATATGTTACTCGTAAATGAGATGAATGGAATAGAGTTTTAAAAATCATTATATAATAGAATAGTCCAGAAATATAAGAAATATAATAGAATAGTCCAGAAATGGATATCCTATTCCAGAAATTTATATCATAGCCCAGAAAGTCCAATAGAAAGGAAAAAGAGAGGTTCGGTTTGCGATGTTTTTTTAACCTTTTATACTGGATAATCTAGTATCCTTATGCATGAAGATAATGACTTCGCTCGTTGTGGTCAGACTCTATTATGGATTTCTGACCACACTCTCCATAGGGCCCTCTTATCTTTTCCTTCTTCGAGCTCGGGCTATCGAAGAGGGGACCGAGAAAAAAGTATCAGCAACAACTGGGTTTATTGCGGGACAGCTCATGATGTTCATATCGATCTATTATGCGCCTTTGCATCTAGCATTGGGTAGACCTTATACAATAACTGTCATAGCTCTACCGTATCTTTTATTTCAGCTCTTCTGCAAGAATCACAAACACTTTTTGAATTATGGATACAAATACAAGAATCCAAATTCAATACGTAATTTGCGCATTCCAAGAATATTCTTTAATAATCTAATTTTTCAGCTATTAAACCCCCTTTTTTTACCAAGTTCAATGTTAGTAAGATTAGGAACTATTTATATGTTTCGATGGAACAACAAATTGTTATTTTTAATAAGTAGTTTTGTTGGTTGGTTAATTAATCACAATATTAAATGTATACATAGAAATATATCGTACAATTTACATTACAATGATATTAAAAAGTCATTATCTAATGACAAAGCTGCCCTTGAAAAATCCAAGTGTGAAGTATAGGGTATTCCTTTTAGTAATTACTATTTCCTCCGTGTTATTATGTTAGCCTATGAATTTTGGACTGGAAAAAACGAATGTGGTTGTGACACATGTGAAAATGAATATTGATGAATTTTTTTCTTTATATATAGTATATATATTACATTTTATTATTCTTATTAAATAATATATTGGGTAATGGACAATGAGTATAAGTGTAGTTTTATTCTATGTGAGAGGTTGTACAAAGTGAGGTGTCTTTATCCTGAGAGATTGTTCTTAACCATATTTTTTTGCCGTATCATTAAGAAAACACATATTACTCGTACATTCATATGTGAAAGATTGATTTTTACATATATTTAAAACCACATAATTATCAATCTTATTAAAGATATATATTAGTAACATTCTGTAATAATTTGATAAAATAAAATGAAATATACAGACCAATTTTAATACAATGTGTGAGAGTACATAATAAGAATGTGGACCAATTTCCAAGGCAAAAAATCAAGGAGAAGTTGACATGTGTCCATAATGATGTGGTAAGAACATTTTTTTCTTATATATATAATAGATATGATTATATATGATGTATGAGTTAGGACCCTCTCCATTAATGAAGTATATTTATAGGTGATTGTAATAAGAAAATTCATGAAATAGAAGGAATTATAAATTATTGTTCCAATAGTTACACCTTAAAACTTTAAACCTTAATAGTAGAGAAGGAGAAGCTAATACAGCTTTCAACTTATTGGAAACTAAGATTTATATGTTTTGTTTTTTATGTTTAACTACTAATTTTGTATTCAATTATTTTGTAGACATTTAAATTTTTATTTCAAAAAACTATTTTTCTATTCAAACAATATTTTAAAAAATTATTTATTTTAGTTTGCATTCAAATAATATGTAAACAATAAAGTTTATAAAAAATTTGAGCTAAGTTTATAAAAATTCTGAGAACCTTAGAATTTTTGTCTATGCTGTTTATGCATTACTCAAACTACTTGCATAGAAGAAGCTTATGGGCTGAGCTAAGCTCCCTAAGATATGTTAATCCTGGTCCTTGGTGCTACATTGGTGATTTTAATACAGTTTTGGGGGCTAATGAGTGTAGAGGTCTCATCTTCCTCTTAGAATGTTGTGTGAGGATTTCAACAATTTTACCAATGATGAGGCTCTTACTCACACCCTTACCAGAGGAGTTGAGTTTACTTGGTCTAATAGAAGAATGGGTCATGCTCATACTGAAAAAAAGACTTGGTAGATCTATTGGCAATGATGAGTAACTTCATTCTTGGAATCAAACTTCTTGCTACACTATTCCTATGTCAGGTTCTGACAATCATCCTCTATTTTTGTCTTTCTCAAACAACACCTTCAATACGGTGGTTCCTTTTAGATTTCATAAGATGTGGCTTCAAAATGCCGATCTTAAGAGAATGGTGGAGTTGTCCTGGTCTACTGATTTTGTTGGTTGCCATGTGTTTGTGCTATCTAAAAAGCTAAAGCTTCTAAAGGTGATGTTTAGGACTTGGAATGTTGAGGTGTTTGACAATGTCCACCTTAGAGTTAAAAATGTCTTAGCCTCTGTTGAGAACATCCAAGCTAGGCTTAATGGCTTGGATCAAGACTTGGACCATATTGAGTAGGAGCACTTGGCTCAAAAAGAGTTGCTTCTTGCCTTGAATCAGGAAGTTAAGTTTTGGAGAGAAAAATCCAGGGTCAATTGGCATACTCAAGAGGATAGAAATACAAAGTTTTTTCATCAGGTTGCTAAAATCAGGATTTCTACTAAGTCTTTGTCAATGCTAAGAGATGGAGTTGATGTGTTGCTTGATCAAGATGACATTGTTAACTTTGCTCTTGGCTATTTCATTTAATTATACGTTTCTAACAATTTAGCTCAACCAAATAGCCTTATTATTGATGTTATCCCTACTATGGTTTCTAATTTGGATAATCTCAACCTCACTAGAATCCCTCTTCCTGAAGAGATTAAGTGTGTTGTATTTGCTCTAAATGGAGAGGGGGCTCCTGACCCTGATGGCTTTGGTGGATGTTTTTTTCAAGCTTTCTGGGAAATTGTTGGTGTGGATGTCTGCAAATCTGGCTCTCAATTCTTCTTGCAAACCTGGCTGCTTCCTAACTTGAACTCGAATTATGTGATCCTTAAACCAAAGGTCCATGGTGCTGATACAATTGATAATTTTAGGCATATTGCTCTACCTAATTTCCAGTTTAAAATCATCTCAAATATTCTTGCTTTTAGACTTGCTTTACTAGCTCCTAGGATTTTTTCTAATCAACAAAGAGGGTTCATAAAAAACAGACACATTCATGATTGCATATGTATTGCTTCCGAGGGTATTAATCTACTTGATTATAAGGTTTTTTGTGGCAATTTTGCTATAAAGATAAACATAAAGAAGACCTTTGATACCATTAATTGGGATTTCTTGTTGGACACTCTAAGGGCTTTTGGCTTCTATGATACTTTTACTAATTGGATTAGTGTTATTTTGCATTCTGCTAAGGGCTCTATTTCTGTTAATAGGCAAAGTGTTGGTTTCTTTGCCTGCAAGAGAGGGACCAGACAAGGAGATCCACTTTTCCCTCTTCTTTTTTGTTTGGCTGAAGATGTATTGAGTAGATGAATCTCTAAGCTTCATCATGATGGGAAAATTAACTCTGTCTCAGGACCAGGGGGAATGTCAACTCATAGTTTAAGACTAAAATTACTATCAGGAAACATTTGAAAAACCTAGAGCGTTACTCAAATTTTTCTTTTGTAATTTTATACACTTTCCTCCTACCAATATTGCCAAGGGACTAATGGTTGGATTTTACATCACCTAACTGTATAGAATGGATATATGTTTTATTTTATATATAAACCATATGTTTTCTGAATTATACATGGAAATCTGAATTTAAGTGGAACAAATATACAATGATCACAAGCTTACCTTCTATTACTATATAAGAAAAAACTCATTGTCACATCAGCTATGACATGTGTCATCACCACAATGACATTTTTCCCTCCAAAAATCTTTCTTCATTTTCCTTCCAACATTGTCAACCTATACATGTTCCTTTTATTTAAGTTTCATCCTCATACGTGATTTTTTATTATGTGTCTTTCAATAATTAAAATGTCAAGAATATAATGTTTCTTCATTGTTCTAAAAAGATATGTGCAACTTTTCATGGAAGTTAACATAATCATATTCTTTTATCTTTGAGTCCATGTTATAGTAAAAACAAAAACTTTATTGTAATCTAATTAAAATATACTATGAATACAATTTTTATTTATCTTATACTTTCATTGAATTTATTAACCATTACATATGTTATATATTTATTTAAAAATGGCAGCATAATTTTTTAATTTTCTCTCAAATGTATCGTATAAGTTAATTAAAGATAATAAAATGTGATAAATTCTAACATTTTTTTTTTTTTTTTTTTTACATTTACACAAAATTTTCAAGTACTAAAATGGTCATTTATATGAATTGTGGATAATTATGGAATAATAACGGTTGAAGAGAATTACTCTCGAGATTTAAGAGTAATTAATGTGAACAATGAAAAATAAAAATTCATATAAAAATATATAGTAGAGTGACAATAAAGGAAAATTCAAAAGGGAATAGAAATTACATAGGTGAATAATGACATTAAATTTTGTTATAATATTGTAATTTGTAATCGAATAAGTGAATAAATATCGACAGCGTTGAATAAATATCGCTGATCAGTTGCAAACTAATAATTAATAATTAATAATTAATTTGAATAAATATCGTTGACCATTAGGAAAGAAATAAAACTAGTGAACATAAATGAATAGAAACACATGTTGTCATTTAATGTGGTGCTTATGAGTGAGATCAATGATGTTATTCAAGCTGAAAAATAATGTATAATAATCACTACATGCAAATTAGTATGTCTGCATTATTTTTAAAAAATCTAAAAATTTAATTATAATGTTCTCATTTCCATTACTATCTTTAAAATATTTTAGCAGTTTTAATCCTAAATAATTAAGGCTTCCATTATTTTGAAAAGGAATCGAACTATATAATTACAACTTCCTTATTTCAATGGTCATTTATTACTAAATTTCATTTCTATATATTAAAATATTATTTTCGAAGTTGTCATATTAAATCATTAAACCCGCAAAGTACTAATCATTAAATTACTTATTAAAAAAATATGAAATAATAAACCAATTATACTAACAACTACTCTGAAATAATGTTAGAAGTAAAAGAAATTATAAACAAGTTACATTAAGGAATTATCACAATAAATCATAAAATTAAACAAGTTCTACATATTTACGTTTATATTAATAATGAATAATATAAATTTTTATTATATTTATTAGTTAGCCTATTATATAGACTATATAGCATGAAAATCAATAAAAAAAAGTACAAAAGTGTATGGGTAACATGTATTTTCTTAGCAATGCGAATGTACGTGTAACATGTGTGTTTTTAACCATGCGAATGCAGTCACATTTGTCTTCTTAACAATATGAATGCACATGTGACATGTGTGTTTTAACCATGCAAATGCACAAATAACGTGTTTGTTCATAACGATATGAATGCACATGTAATGTATATTCTGAATCATATGACAAAAAAATATTGTCTCGTACAAATGCACAAATCACTTTCTAGTTCTTAATTTATAACGCAACTTTCCAATAACTCAAACCAAAATCTTTAATTAAGTGAATTGATTACGATAATTTTTCATATGTTTGACCAAAAAAAGTAGAAATTTAAAACTGAAAAGTTAAAAACTTAGGTGGTAGTATATTTTACATTAATGGCTAGACAAAGTTATTTGTTATTGAAAAGACCACTAACCAATGTCCTTGTGATTGATTAATCCTAAGGAAAGTGTTAAATGCTTAATTCTATCTTTGTTGCAAAATGGACCCTTTAACTTTTGGTTGGGAATGACTCTAATAATAGGATAGCGTAACCTTAAGTGTAATGCTGAATCCTGAAGATTAGAACATTGCTATTCGTTTTCTTTATTTTCAAATATGATTTTCTGAAGATACAAAGAATGTGCCTATGCATACATGGGGGACATATAGCATGAATTACAATTTGTTTCATCTTGGTTGTAGGACACATTATGCCTTTTTTTTTAAAAGAAATAGAAATAATTAGGAGAACAAATGGTACTCATATTCACAACTACAAAAATTAACTAGAAGAAAGAGACAATATTGAGTTTGACACTCATTCCAAATAAGAAAAATTGAAAGCAATATCACGAGCACTTAATGTTAAGAGAAAAGCCTATCGACAACTACACAAAGGGAACTCAAATTAACTAACTCTTTTCTCTCTTTCCCTTTTTAGCCTTTTTCAGTTTTCTGTTTTATTAGTTTTTTCTGTTTTACTTTCTTTAGCTTTCTTGGCTTCTTGCTTTTCCTTAGTTGTATAAATTCTCCTTCTCCTTTTTGTTTGAGTATGAAGAATTTGTAAGCTCATTTAATAGAGAAGTTCAGTTTTTCATTTTTATATTTTCAATAAAGTTCAGAGGTATTACTTTTGTTCTCTCTTTCCTTTCTGGTTCTTTTGTTCAATGCTTAATAACCACACAAAGGATCAAGTTTAGAATCCTTAAATACATCAAAGGTTCCCCTACTCAAGGTCTTTTTTTTCCAAGCAATAACTCAACCACTTTGAAAGGATACTCAGACTCAGATTGGGGGGCATGTTTAGATACAAGGAAATCCATAACTGGATGGTGTTTCTTCATAGGTTCAGCTCTCATCTCCTGGAAGAGCAAAAAGCAACAAACATTCTCAAGGTCTTCAGCAGAAGCTGAATACAGAGCCTTGGCCATGGCATCATGTGAGGCTCAATGGCTATAACGACCCGAAATTCTACCCTGAAATTTTTTTCCTTATTTAATCCAATTCCATGCATTTAACGATAAATCATGATTACCAAGTAAATAAATTTATTTAAAAGGTCTTTCTCTCCATCCTCACACTCGATCTATGAACCAAAAGTACATACACAATCCGATAGCAGAAAAACATAATTCATATTAGTATAACCTAGTAACTACCGCATACAATTAGCTATGGGTTTCCAAAACACCGATAGCTACATATATCCCGAGTTACTAGTCTCCATGATCAACATCATGTACAAAAATAGTATTCATAGTACAATTAGTTACTTCAATTACAATCAATTAAAGTTACAAAAGAATGGATAAAGAGACATCAAAACAAGGTCCCAAATCTCCTACTAAAAAATCATCCTTCCTCCGTCCACCTATCTGCAATGGGATTAACATTTACCATGCACAAACAATACAAAGGAATAAGTCATTTACTCAATAAAACTTCAATGTAAGTTAATCCATATTTAATAGGTTTAAACAACGATATAAATTAAATCCACATAAAACTATTTTCGTCATCTGTACTTTTGAAAAACCATGCTACATAACTCGAGCTAGAGTCGCTAACCCATTCTGGTCGGCTAAAACGAGTTTTATTTTCATTGGCACTCCACCAATACATAAACCATAAATCTACCCGTCATCACCACAAACATACCCATATATATTTATAATGACTAAGTGATTTACCATTTATTACTTTGTTTCCGAGTTTTATATCCATTGACACTCCATCAATAAATAGACAATAAATGCACCCGACATCATTACAACATAGAGTATATGCTTGTAACTACAAAGTGACTTACAGTTTATTGTTTTATCCGAGTTTTATTTCCATTGGCACTCCACCAATACATAGTCAATAAATGCACCCGACATCATTACAACATAATGTATATGCTTGTAACTACAAAGTGACTTACAATTTATTGCTTTATTCCGAGTTTTATTTCCATTGGCACTCCACCAATACAAAAATGATAAATACACCCGACATCATTACAAACATATCCACGTATGCTTATAACTACAAAGTGATTTACATTTCATGATTTCATTTCGAGTCTTATTTCCATTGGTACTCCCCCAATACATAAACCGTAAATTCAATTCTCACCATTATCAACATACCCATATATGTTCATAATGACTAAGTGATTCACATTTTATTCATTATCCATAACAGAAAATCCACGCATTTTCCAACACAATGCATAAATTAAAGACTTATCCTTACCTCGATGAGTGTTGGGTTTGGTTTTTGGCGACTTCGTAAGTTCCAACAGCACCACCTCCAAACTTAGGATCTTTCCTCATCCCCACCACATAACACAATGTTAGTCATTCATTCCAAATAGCAAATAAATAACTTATATTGCATTATTTAAACATACAAGATATTTATCATATTTTCAATGGTTCTATACTACTTTCATTATGAGTTTTCAACCATCTAAAACATACATATCATCTCATATTTCAACCTTATAAAGCAACTCATCTTCTACCTCTAGCATTTTACCCATTCTTCCTCTCTAACCACATTTTCTCTCTCTAGGGTTTTGGTGTTTCTATGAGTCAACCCACAAACCCTTTCCATTCTTGGAATACTAACTCAAAACCAAGAGTTTACAAGATACAAGTGGCATAAAACAAACCATAACTCAAAAGAGAGAGTCTCCATGGTTTTACCCACTTTGAGAAGAGATCCATAATGCCAAAAATGGGTTCTCAAGAGAAGTAGAGAGTTTTACATTTTCTCAAGCTCTTGAACAAGAATCAAAGTTCCTAGACCTTGGGAATGCTCTCATCTCTCACATCTCTTCAATTCTTAATCTAAAAATGTATTTGGGGTTTCCCTCATTTAATGTTCTCGTCGGGCTCTCGCTTAAGCGAGCTTTCTCTCGCTCAAGCGAGAAAATCCCGCCCATTTTAAAAAACTCATCTCTGACCCTCTCGCTCAAGCGAGGGATTCTCGCTCAAGCGAGAATCTCACAGTGTCAACAGCCCCAAAATGTCATTTCTCGCTCAAGCGAGAATCCTCCAGTATAGCCCAGGATTTCACCCTCCCAAGTGAACCTCTCTCGCTCAGGCGAGAATCTCTCGCTCAAGCGAGGATCCTAGGACTGATACTATAATTTTAAAGACTTAAAATTTGGGGTGTTACAATGGCTCCTCTTCCTCCTCAAGGACTTAGGCATTTCACACAATCATCCTATAAGCATTTTTTGTGACAACAATTCTACCATACACATAGCAGCAACCCCAGTATTCCATGAACGAACAAAGCACATCGAAATCAATTGCCATGTTGTTCGTGAAAGGATTCAAAATGGCACCATACATCTGCTACCAATTACTTCTTCTCTTCAAATCGCAGATTTTTTTACAAAATCTCTAACCCCTTCACCTTTCAACACTCTTCTATCCAAGCTTGGTATAATCAATATTCACATACCAGCTTGCGGGGGGTTGTTAAGAGAAAAGCCTATCAACAACTACACAAAGGAAACTCAAATTAACTAACTCTTTTCTCTCTTTCCCTTTTTAGCCTTTTTCAGTTTTCTGTTTTATTAGTTTTTTTTTGTTTTACTTTCTTTAGCTTTCTTGGCTTCTTGCTTCTCCTTAGTTGTATAAATTCTCCTTCTCCTTTTTGTTTGAGTATGAAGAATTTGTAAGCTCATTCAATAGAGAAGTTCAGTTTTTTCATTTTTATATTTTCAATAAAGTTCAGAGGTATTACTTTTGTTCTCTCTTTCCTTTCTGGTTCTTTTGTTCAATGCTTAATAACCATGCACAAGGATCAAGTTTTCACACTTAAGGTATTACACGAATGAATGAAGATAAGATCAATCAACTCTTTAAACTGATAATGTGAATTCTCAAAAGTAATTTTGTCCCTAACATTCCAAATTTTCCAAATAGTAATGAACCAAAGGGACATCCACTTTGATAAACTCTTGGTCTCCAAACACAACAAGGACATATGAGAAGAGAAGTTTACCTTAGCATCATTGAAAATAATTGAAGAAAGACCAAAGCGAGAATAGATATGTTGTCAAATATGATAAGACTTCGAACAAGTGAAAAAAAGATGGTTTATTGCTTTCTCCTCTTCCCCACATAGACCACAGTATGCCACAACATTAGCTTTCAATACTCTCCTTTGAGAAAAACATAATTTTGTAGGGACTCCGCCCAAGAAAATCTTCCATACTAAACACTTCATCTTTGGTGACACATTACATAGGGGTAGCAAATGGATGGATTTGGATGGTTTTGGATTTGGATGAAAATGGATGGATGAAAAGTCATCCATCAATCCATTTAAATCCATTTAAATCATATTTTAAGTTATCCAATCCATCCATATCCAATGGATTATAATCCATCTAATTCATCCATGATTTCATTTTCATGGATTTGGATGGATGGATATTCAATCCAATCCATGACTACATATTTTTACAATATGTTTTCTTTTATAAAAAAAACATTTTTAATAAGTTTTTTTAAAACAAGTTTAAAATTGTGAACTTTTGAAGTTTTTATCCGAAACTTAAAAGAATAATAAATTTAAAAAATTAACTTTAAAGCTTTTAATGGTAAATCATATGGTTAAACTTATATTTTCGGTGTTAAAACTTTCAAGTTAGTGTTATTAGAAAAATTTGACGTATATCATAAAATTCATATATTATTTTTTCTATTTCTCTCACTCTTCATGTTTTTTTGTTACAAATATAAATTATATATATATATATATATTTTTAAATTACATGATTGATAGATAGTTGAAATATCCAATTGAAGAAAATATAAGAGAAATAGAATTGACAAGAAATGTTAAACACTCAATGCAATTTTATGTGAATGTTAAGTAAAAAAAGATTTTATACCCAAAGCAAGATGACCCATAAACTTATAGCAATCACAAATCCACAAAATTAAAGCATGTTCTCATCAATATTTGAGACTAAAATAATATAAATTTTCAATGTTGCATTAACATAAGTTTTAAGCTTAAAAATAACTAGTAACACAATTAGATGAGGGAGCCACATGTACAATAATCAGCAAATAATTTACCATTCCAACATGAGCATCCACATAACAACACAAAAAATAATATTTTAATTTATATATAAGGAATCAAAAGATATATCAATCAATCTTGAAGGAACATCAAAATTAAAATAAACTATTGGAAGAAACAAAACCTTCAATGGAGATGAAAATGTATGAAGATATTGGAAAAAAACCTCCATAGATGAAGAAAGCAAACTTTTGTTGAGGGAATATTTTTGTTAGAAAGGGTAATTCAACTTTTGAATGAATTATTTTGTACAAAAGGAATTTGCACATTGTTTTGAGAATTTTTTTTTTTTACTTTTACTTTTTTTTGGATGGATTGGGTATCCATCCAAATGGATATATCCATTGGATATAATGGATGGATTTGAATCCATCCATTATCAACACTATCCATTGGATTATATCCATTTAAATCCATTAGTTCTAATGGATGGATTTGAATAGATTTAACTTGAATGGATTTTGGATCGATCGTGGATTGCGGATAATTTTGCCACCCCTAACATTACACTTCCACAATTTCTTGAAAATCACGAAATCAACATTTTTCTCCTCTTTAGCTAGCACTTTGTAAGCATTGTTAACCGAGTATTGATCATCTTTGTTATGAATCCATATCCATCCATCTATGGCATCAAACTGTGGTCCAGAAGATCCGAGGAATTTAATAAGTTTATCATATTCCTCTTGCTCCCAAAGGAACAAACTCCACCTCCATGACAATTTTCAGATCCAAACTTCATTCCTCCATTCACCCATGGAACTAACTGAAGAATCTTTATCAATTGTCACCTGAAATAATCTAGCAAAAAAGATTTTAAGAATGCCCTCTCCCACCATAGATTAGACCAAAAACTCACCTCCGTACTAGAACCTAATCTCCTACGAAGGCCATTATCCAACCACCCCTTCCCAACACTAACTTTATTATGACTAAGGTTACCTATATCCCTCCACGAAGACGAACTCCTCCTAAAGCACTCATGATCACCAAAACCACCACCCCGAAAAATACCTACTCCATATCTAGATTGTAATACTTTAACCAAAAGAGAATCTCTCTCAGAGAGTAATCGCCATCTCCATTTACCTAAAAGAGCTAGATTGAACCAACACAAATTTTTTATCCATGACCGCTATTCTCCTTATACCTACACACTGTATTCAAAATCACCCAATGAATACCTCTTTTCCCCTCCCCACCACCCACCACCCCATAGAAATCTTCTTTGTATTTTATCTATCTCACTAATTACCGACATAGGAGCCATAAAAAAAGACAAGAAATATATAGGTATGGAGCATAGAACCGATTTAAGGAGAGCAACTCTACCACTAAAGGAGAGGAACTTAAGATGGCAGAGGGACAATTTCTTCTTAAAAGCTTCAATGACAGGAGACCAAGTAGAGAGTCTTCTAGGATTGGCACCAACAGGGATTCCCAAAAATTTGAAAGGAACAGAACCAATTCCACAATGAAGATTATTTGCCGCTGACAAAATAAATTCACAGTTTGAAGTAACCCCTGTGAGTTTACTCTTGTGGAAATTAATTTTCAGATCGAATACCAATTCAAAGCACATTAAGATACTTTTAAGCACCAAAATATTCTAAGTAGAGTTCTTGCCAATAAGTAAAGTATCATCCGCATATTGGAGATGAGAAATAATCACCTCCTCAATTCCAACCTTATACCCTTGGAAGATATTTTTATTCATTGCTTCTCTCATGATACCATCAAGCCCCTCCGCCACAATCAAGAAAAGAAAAGGAGCTATTGGATCACCTTGCCGAAGACCTCTAGCCATGCTGAACTCCTTTGTTGGACTGTCGTTAACCAAAATGGAAACTGAACTTGATTGTAAGCAAGATTTAATCCAATTCCTCCATTTTAGACAAAAACCCATTTTTTCCATCATATATAGAAGAAAACTCCAGTTTACCGAATCATATGCCTTTTCGAAATCCACTTTGAAAATGAAACAGTCATCATTCTTCTTCCTCTTAGCCTGATCGATAACCTCATTCGCTAACACAATATCATCCATGATATATCTTCCTTTGATAAAAGTTGATTGACATTCAGAAATAACTAAACGAATAACTTTTTTTAGTCTTGTAGCAAGTAACTTTGAAACAATCTTATGACTAGCACATCATGACGAGCTACATTTGCATAGGCCCTAGCCAATCTCCTCGCAAGTAAGATTCCACTTATATAGATGTTGATCATGCTCGGATAGTCGACCTAGCCAAATAAAGAACGACACTAGTAGGATAGTGCCTAGTCATCAATATACAGGACCACAAACCTCTCTTACAAAACTATCATATCATCTGTATAGGACTGTTACGCCATCTTTAATAGCACAAATCTCTGCCACAAAGCTGAACACACTATTTGCACCCTGTACTGCCTCTGCCATGCAGCGAGAACAAAGCTAATATACGGCTACGACAACTGAGACATGTTACAAGACTACTACCCTAGATATAGCACTGTACCAGCCAGAGTATGGATGTGCTAGAGCCACCCGACATCAATAAAGCAGTTCATGCTTGTCTGGGGCATGCCTCACAGAACAAGACGGTCAGCCATGCCTTCAACATCTACCATATAATATTCTATGTTCACATCCTCTATTTACCCTCATAAAGAATTGAACATCTATTAGTCTCTCTTATATGCTTGTAGCCTTGCATCTTACCATCTCTATACACGCATCTTCATATATTAACTTGAGCGTTGGAGTATTATCAACCCAGGCGCTTCCAGACCACACTCGGACAACATTCAGGCTACCCTATGCCCGGATTCCATCCCGAAGACCACAATTCTTGTCTCTTAGTAAGTATTTTCTGCACTGATAAGAGCATTCATAAAACCATTTTCTTCTTATGTTTGCTTTTCTCTTTAAATTAGAAAATAACAATATGTTTTACTTTGTTAAGTGGAATTCTATGTCTTTGGACTAGCTCAGGTTGAGTCACCAAGAAACACATCCTCACATAAGTCACAAATCATAATGTACATATGCAAAAATCAAAGTGGGAATAGTTGTAATTAGATAGTAAAAACTGTGTAAATGTGAATCTAAGTGTATGCTGATAAATATAAATCTAACTGTGTACAGATGAATATACTCCTTTCAAAAAATACAATAATGTTTCTACTTTATTCATTTGTCCAGGACAATTTTTGCACAACTTTGGATATTATATCACAAAGTTTGTGACATAAAAAGTCATACAAAAGTTGTGTCACAGAGAAATACAAAAAAGCAGTGTCCAGTGTCATAAAAATAACACCAACAAATTACTTCCATGCAGTATAAACAAACACTCACTTTTTATATAATTACAAATGAATACATGTAGTGTACAAGTGACTCAACTTTTCTCCCTCAGAAATAAACAAACCTCATATGATGCAAAAGATGAAAAGAAAGAGGCTATTTACCTCAATCTTCACTCATACCAAAAAAAAAAGAATGTAAGAAATGACAAAAGTAGTGACCCTGTTTCTAATTCTGTCCCTCTAATAAACTAATGCTATGCACCTGGCACTAGAATCTTCTTTTGGATCTCTCCAATTATGCCAGCAAGGTTTTTTGCTCACAAAATACAAATGACAGGCTGGCTTCAACTCACTAGCCTATACACTCATCATACACCTTTTCCACTAAGGTGAATTATGATGGACACATCCCACAAAAACTTGGGCTTACTTGGACAAAAGAAACAAGAAAATTGAAAAAAACAAGGAGAAAGACTTGGTCGGATACCCTAATACGTAACATTTGCATACACTCAATCATAGTTTGACACATCGTTAAATTTTGGATCCGGCTATACCAAATCATTAAACGGGAGATAAAGAGAGAGGAAAGAGAAAGAAAACATTAATTAATTTAGTGGGACCCCTAAAGTAATTATGTGTCAAACTATGATCAGTGTCTAAAAATATGACGGGTTTGGTTCGTCTCTAACCAAGTTTTTATGGATTCTCCCTTCTCCATAAGGGAAACTTCTACTGATTTTTGTGTGTTAAAATTGAAGTGATGCATTGGTGCTCTTTATCTATGTAGACCATGGCAGTGGTGGTGCTCATGTACACTCATGTTTGTGGAATTGTGGATCAACTCCAATATAGCAAATCTGCATTTAGCAAAACTTCAATGAATCCACAAATAATATCTCAATGAGTAATGATAATATTATACTACACTAGTTTTATCATCACCAATTTTCATATGTACTTCATAGCCATTGATCAAAAGACTTAGATGGTAGATGGTTAGGATTTAGATGCAAAAAGTGCTATGATAAAAAGAAGTTGTGAGGTAAATATTTTCCTATATCAATAGACAAATGAAAGAAAAATACTATTCTAAAACAGAAAGATCTGCATATTCTTACCTATTATCTCTTTGGCATAGTTGAGCATAAGACTTCTTAGACAGCAAGATATCCCATGTTCCTGGCCCTGAGTTCGACATTCCGGAGATCGCGAAGATGTTGTAAAATTTCTTGGAGAAGATCTAACCCTTTGTCCCCTTTTCTCAAGGACCTGAAACAGTGCTTTAGAAACTCTCTATCTGCTTCCAGCACTTGTAGCTTCTCATAAACATGACCCATTTCCTCTTCCAATGCAACCTTTTCCTTATCCAAATGAAACTTTTCATATGAACCATTTTGCAAGGATGAAAATTCTAACTCATTTTCATCTCCACTCAACTCCATATCTTCTGCTTCTTCAATACTTATTGCATTAAAGAGTGGAAGAAGCCTCTTGCCTTTTGCACCAATGATGTTCCTCCCTTCATGATGCTTACCATTTAGTCCATTTGCATAACCATTACCATGATCATGATATCCATTACCATTCTCTTCTCGAAGATTTTCGATCAATTTAACATCATGGTATTGCTGCTCATCTTCATAATTCAATATAACAAGCTTTTCTTCAAGTACCTTAATCCTTTCTAGAATTGATAACCTCTCTTCCTCAAAGTTTTCCAATGATTCCTTCAAATACATGACAGCATTTGCAGGTGTGTTCTGGTTGCTGCACTCTTCAGGACTATAAAAGTCGTTCGATTTGTGATTCAAATCGATCGACAATTCATCGCTCTCTTCAGCATTGCTACAAGAGGGTGATGAAGAATTCATGCTTCTTATGCTACTACCATCTCTTCTTGACATTATCATCTTTTCTCTAACTTCATATTCATGAACCTTTTTTCTATATATCTCAAGCTCCTTTTCTAAATTTTGCTTCTCTTTTTCCGTCTTTATCATAAGCTCATTCAAAATCTGCAAAGCCTCTTGGTCATACTCAGATTGTTCATCCATCATTCTTTGATACTGTAAAGCTTCCATTTGCATTGATGCTTTCTCTTCCTGAAGCCTATTTATCATTGCCATTGTTTGATTTGCTGATATAGCAGATGCATTTCTCTCTTCTTCTAGTTCTGCATATAGAGTACTTAAAGCCTTCCTTTCACATTTCAATGCTGATTTCAACTTCTCTATGGTTACCTCACCACATTCTAAATCACTCGTGACACTTCCATCGAAAGAATCTTCGGTTCCCGATTCTTTCCTCTCAAGCAGTAGCAATTTTTTGTGTATACTTTCCACAGAAGTTGGTGTATCAGGAACCTTTTCTTCCTCATTCTCATGAAGTTCCAAAGATGTTGATGTCAAATGGTTATTCATTGTTGCCATTCTCACTTCAAGTGGCATGGTTTTAAATTCTAAAAAATCTTCACTTTTATCTTGACCTATTTAGATATTGAAAAATATGATCAAAAAAAAAATTATAAGAAAATTCATATAATTTAATTCAAGTAGCATGAAGATAAGAAATTATGACTCACCACAATCATATTGGACATGAAAATTGACTGTGCTAGTAGATAGATCTTGTATTTTCTGATTTGTATCTAAAAGTGTATCTTGGCATTGATATTCATCCACTTGATCCTGATCAGGAATTTCAGTCCCTATGGATACTTCAGCTTCAAATTCATCACCTTGCATTTGTGTTGCATCTTCTGACACTGCAAGAATATATTTTTTGATAAGTATTAGAACATTCCATATAGAACTAAAGAAGAAAATAGAATAACTGTGTAAAGTTATTATGGAGGAAAGTACTTACAACATAGAGAAAAATCAAAACATAGTTCACCTCCTTTTTCCATGTTTGCTTGAACATTATCAACCTTATGCAATTCTTCACCTGTTTGAGAAAATCTCAAGTCATGATAATTCTGCTGCAAATTTTCTTCTTCTCCTTCAAATTCTGAGGATTTCTCTCTATTCCTTAACTGAATTGATTCAACCTCATTGGCATTGAACTCTTCTTTATTTTCTTGACCTGAAAATTCTGTGTCAGTAACCCCAGACATGTGCCAATTCTCAATAACTGAATCAGCTTCTGCATCAGCATGCATATCAAAGTCAAGAATAAAATCTTCATCTTCACCCTTATATCTATGTTTGTTCACAGTTTCTGTGGCTGAAGATTCAACCAATTCAACAGGTACCAATCTGCAATCATCACCATGAATGAAGAATTCTAGATGTATGTTTGGAATTTCCTGAATCATCTCACCATTGCAATCAACTTGAGCAGTGTTTTTCTCACAAGGTTCATCATCATTATCCATAAAAGTTTCATCTTTCATGTTTTCTTTCCCTTTCTCTACACCCAAATCCAACTTATAGATTTCATCATCCAAAGTTTTCTTGACACCATCACACACAGAACAACCAAAACTCTTATCTCTTCCATGATCAACCTCAAACACCATGTTAATTCCACTATTTTCTTCATTACCATGTTTATCTCCATGATGGTCAAGCACAAAACCTGATCTGCTATGATCTGATTCATCACCACCTTCATCAATTTCTGCACTAACCCCACTTTCTGTAATCAAATTCTGCTTCAGAGGGTACTCCAAAATGTTCCTAGAAGAAGGTTTGATCAAAAAACAAGGAGGGTAAAACCTCTTGACTAAGTTAACACCACAGCAAGAACACTTCAAAGGTTCATTATCATCATCATCATCATCCTTAATCATATTCATACCTATTTGATTCATAACATAACCTTGTTGAGATGATAAAGATGAACAATCCTCACACATGTGTTGTGATTCAACAAGTTTGAGATGCTTGGAGCAGAAACAAAGCATTGAAATCTCAGTTGCATGAGCTTCACAAACAATATCTCTGCATGGGTTTTTGTTCTTCTCAGGCTCAATGATGTGATCAATTCTTGTGCACCATATACAAGGCCTTTTGAGGCCAAAGAAATCAGCATACTTTATGATCAGATAAGAAAAAAGTGAGTTTAGGAGAAGAAAGATTATCATAATCCATTCAAGGATTGCATAGACAAGAACAAATGTGATTTTGTTTGTGTTTCTATGTAACATGGTTGCAAATTTGTTTGGTGCCATGGTTTGATGATGTTGCACAGTGTTATATATTTGATATGTATGTACAAAGAAAAAGGTTTTGTAATAATATCAGAAAGTAGTTGAAAGAGAGATACAGAATTGAGTTTTCAGACAATAGTGGTTTTGTTTAGGCTGAGATATAAGGTTGATTGAATAGAATGACAGCAAAAAAAGAAGACTGAAATTAAGAGAGAAGAAAGAAATGTTCTATAGTCAAAGAAAATTAAAGAAAGTATTTATATTTGTTGGAACAAACTGCGATCCAGGAGTTCCATTGTTATCGGATATGAAAAAAGTAGAGAGTCTTCAACCAAGACCTTAAGACATTAATTTTATGGGCGTTTTCTACTTATGAACTTTTTTACTCCTGCATATTTAATATGAGATTTCACACTTGAATAAACCGAACGATATCAATAAATTATGAATTGCTTTATGGCAAAAATTAACTAAAATCATTAACAATTAGTTCACTGATTTCACTATAATGTAACATATAACTGCTTTATGATCCCAAAACAGTTTTAAGTTTGTATTTGTTTCAAGTTTTTTAATCCAAAGTTTAGAATTTTGTGTGGCCAAAAATATTATTTTGATAATCATGCCAGCACCTCCTCTTGAAATTTTCTACTCAGGCAACAATAGGTAGGGCCCACTAAACCACAACATGAGGTGGTGGACCACTCCAAAAGTAAGGCATATGATGGAGTTCATTATGTGGGGTTGTTACATTAGGAACTTTTAGTTTTTACATGAATAAACTCTTTTTTTTTAAAAGATAACATACCTCATACACTAAGTAATTATGTATTGTATAAATCAAACTGTGTTTTGCAAGATAACATCTTAAAACTTCACTCATTTTACTTTATTTTATTGATAAGGTTGTTGTTTGTGTCACAATTATATTCGGTGACATCTAGGTAGAGAAGTCTATAATAACTTCAACTAAACTAATAGTGAGTGTCGGGAACTAACTATTTCATTATTAACCTCATTGTATTAAGAATTATTTAAATATTTGTTGAGCTACTTTTCTCATTGTTAATGAGTTTTAAGATAGAATTTTAACATGATATTAGAGTCAGAATCTAATTTTTTTCTAGTTGTCATAGGCCAAAAAATATCATTTAATGTTGAGTCAAAACTAACCTCTAACTTGGTCTAACAGACTTGTATGAAGAAGATGTGTTGGAAATTAAATTTCATTTATTCTACTATATTATATCATGAATGGTTTAAATATATGTTTGACTAATATTGAAGTGTATTGAGTTAACTAATTAACTCTTATTCACAACCATAGTAATAACATACTTGTTATTATTGAATTTCTGTAAAACCAACTTGCCTATGCAAATAATGTATTCAATAACTTCATGTTAGATTTGCAATAAAATGACTCAAAATTTAACTCATCCAATTTAACCCCATAAATAAAAAAGTTACCTAATGAAAAAAGCCAAAACACCTATGAAGTGATTAGTTGTTCATCTCCAACAAGGATGAATTTGGCTTTTATGGCCATGGCTCCCAATGTTTTTTTTCCTTCTAAAATAATGGGCTGATAATTCAAAATTTGTTCCAATACATTATCACATTCATATTTACTTTCTAAAATAATATCCACATTTCCCAATCTCTTTTTTCTAAAGGAATATGTAACTAGCTTAGTTAATGTTATGCTTTGCCCCTCCAAATTGCTTTTGCTTTAATCAAGTTTGCACCATAAGTATTTCAGTGTCTCATTTGGCCCTACTAGTTATAATTGAGCATATACCTCCCCCACTATAAATGCTAATATAGTTAAGCTAAATTAGGCTCCCATTATCAAATTTGTATAGTACATATTTGCCAGCTTAAAGGAAATTAAAAAGAAACTTGATCATACTTTTGCACTTTTGATCATAATATTTGAATCCATTACACACCCTAACATCAAAAGTATAAGCTTTAGATGCAAATTATGGTTATGCCATATGGTAAAATTGCCAAGTAGGTATATATAATGAGAAGTTGGAGAAAATTGAAGAGGAATAATCACGCCACCCCTCTCCTTAAGTTGATATATTCTGTCCCAAAAAATGTATTACCTTATGTATCATAACTTGTGATTGGTCAGAAAAGTACTAAATTATTAAATTTTTAACTTAATATATTTTTTCAATCAATCACAAATAGACAACACATGAAATAGTACACTTTTTGGGAGAGAAGATGTGGTCTCATAATAAGAATGTTTGATGTACAATAAATGAATAAATTAATTAATTTTCATTAGTCAAAGTTTATGTAGAGAAGGTATGACATCATACTTAAGTATATTTATAGTTTTTGGTAACATTAATGAAAGGTGTTAGAGTATATTACAATTAAATGAATGTTGGATGCAAAGATTCAGAACTGCAGTAAGTAAAATGAAAAACAAAAAAGGTTTTAAATTCAAAGCTAAAGCATTTTTCTTGGAAGGGACATCAAAGCTAAATTCACTTTATAAAGTTAATTACCGGTGAATGCCCCTCAATTGCTCTTCTAAATTCTGATTTCCCTTTATAACGTTAATTACTAATGAACCATCGACCATTTAAAAAACGTTGATCTAATGATGTAAAACTCTATTAAATTTACATGTATGATATTCAATTATTCTATTGCCCAATCCCTTAGTTATACTAAAAACTACCATAGACCATTTAAAATAAAAAAACTAAAGAAAGATCAAAAAATCTCATTGGGAACCCTCCCTCACAATTGTTGTTTTCAATCACTATTTGTCACTTAATTGGACAAAAAGATCAATGACTTGAATAAAGACATTTGTATATAGAGATAGTTAATAAAATTTTGACAACATATTAAAAGTTTA
This sequence comes from Lupinus albus, assembly GCA_009771035.1. NCBI lineage: Eukaryota > Viridiplantae > Streptophyta > Magnoliopsida > Fabales > Fabaceae > Lupinus > Lupinus albus. The sequence goes on from CM020011.1 coordinate 8,671,770, forward strand.
ATTTTAATTAAAATCTAATCATAAATGATAGTACCAAAAACATAAATATATTTTTCTTTAAATATGATGTGTTGTATATGTCTCTATACAAATTTTTCTCCCGTCTAAATCTAAATGTGAAACAAAAGTAAACTCAAAAGATGCCATTGTTCTTCAATTTTGCAATCCAAGAGGCTAATAAATCTCATATTTGAACACTTGGCGTGATGTAGATAATTAATAAAAATAAAAGTAATAAACCATTTGAGAAAGAATAATAATATTCAAAAATCATAAGGTTAGATTTATTGGTCTACACAATGTTTAAGAAGTCTAATATTATGGTCCAAATAGCTTCTATTAGAAGCTTTATTGAAGATTTCAAATTTGGCGACTTAAGATAAAATTGATCAAAAGTTGCATTTATTGGCCTAATTGTTGAATAAATTAGTTGGGACCTGTTCGTCTAATCGGCTCGCGTGGGTATAAAGACACCACCAAACAAAAATAAATCAGAAAAAGAAAAAGATGTGTGCACTAATAATGTAAGAGTTTTTTATATTAATTGTATCATCCAATATTCATTTTTAATCATTATTATTATATTTTAAATAAAGCTAATACAAATGAATAGTGAATAATACATCGACTATGTATAAATTTTTACACTGTCATTACATAGATATTACACTTAAAATAATTATAAATAAAATATGATGAAAGGAATGTGGAAGCATTTTGCTTAATCCTATATATTAATCATACAAATGGACCCTATTTTCCATTTACAATGATAACCATTTAAACCTTATTCTAAGCTATTTCATGAAAATAACGTCCTTTAATTAAGTCCAAAGTCATTCAATTTTGTAAGAAAATTAAAAAATACCAACCGTTAAATAATTATTTGTATAATATTTAATTGTTGAGTTTAATTATTTTGAAATGAGAAAATGGACAAAAAAAAATAAGAATGAGAAATAGAAAGGATATTTGCACCACCACGCCCTTTTATTACGCTCTACTCTCTCTTGCGGAAAGTTTACATATAGAATCTGCTGAATGGTATTAGTATAACGTGATTCACTTCCATCTTTTAATATTGTTTATGATTGGTCACAAAAATATTTAATTGCTAAAATTTGAATTTCAATATACATATTTTTCAACCAATCTTAAGCATTAACACACTTGTAGGATAATAGATATACTCCCCTTATGAGTAAGAAATTTATCATTTTTGAGGTCTGTGACTTCCTCTTCCAACAAGCATCACGTGTAGGAATCGAACCATTGCCCTTTTAGTCTTTCAAGAAATCTAGCAGAGTCTTACACCACTAAACCAACATATTTTATTACACTTCAATCTTAGATAATGTTAGATGTGCCAATTGAGTTTAAGATAAATAAACTATATATATATAAGTAAATTATTTTCTCGAATTTACACATATCATCATTTTCTTTTTTATTCCTGGACAAATAATCATAATTTATAGTCATAGATTATATTATGTATCACTATATATGACGTGGAATTGCACTAATTAATTAATTAAGTGTAAATTATACTGATTACTCATTTTCTTTAAAGATTACACTAATCTCTCATGCAAGAGTACTTAGTATAATATATGCGTATAAATTAGGGGTGTTTTATTAAGCTTTAGAAAAATTGTGTTTTTTTATAGTTATACTAAATCTCAAAGAGTGTTAATATAATTTACTTTAATTATTATTAATTCTTAAATAAAAAAATATATATAAATTGTAGATAATATTATGCTCCTTACAAAACTTTACAATTACGTTTTGACTAAATGTAATGAACTATTGTTAATTTGATGTTGATATTAGAGAGATTAAGAGAAAAAATAAAATCATAAAACTGAAAGTACAAAAATTTAATACGGGTAAATGGTGTTGGCTAGTTTTTTAACCAAAAATGCTCTCTTAAGTTCATTTTTTGATTCCAACTTTAGGAGCATGATTGAACACTAATTAATTTGACTAAGAATACATAAAACCACTCTTTGTTTTCCTTTTGAGCGTATTTGTGGTATTAGCTGATGTTGTATTTATTTTTGCAATGGTGTTGTCTTTATTTTTTCTTAATGTCTTTATTTTCTTTGTAGGGGATCCTAATTATTAATGTTGAACTAAATGAGTTTGACTCATCTTTATTATAGGAAATGGTAGTGCATTGCTAGGATCCTGACACATGGTAAAAATAAAATTTCAATGGTCTAGATTTTTATTTTATTTTTAAATTAAATATTTTGAAAATTTACCATCTCTCACATTCTCAATATTGAAGAGTCCAGTACGGGAAAGGAATACATTTCGAACTAAATATGTTTGGTAACAGCCATGACATTTAGAGTGTTCGAATAGACAAATTGGTTTTTATTTAAATTTCACACTTTAAAAATGTATTATACTTATTATTTGAAGCATGTTTATGATGCTTCAAAGTATACTTAGAGCGCCAAATCTTTTTTATGTTAAGTTTATGAGGAAATGTGTAATATATTTCTATAAAAAAAACAATTTAAACTGAGCCGAAACCATATATAATTTGTAGATCAGATTGGATAGGTTGTGTTAATGTAAATTAACTATCAAATTGGACCGCAAGTTATTCAGGTCTTAAAATTGAATGACGTAAAAATCAATCTAAACACAATATGAACCCTTTAGTTGAGATCTAATAGTAAGAGTGACTTGGGAAAGTTAAATGTCCTACAAAGATTGGACTCTTGTTATATTATCTCTTTCATTCTATTTAACTATTTCTATGATAGCATGGCTGATTGTTAGAATGTCCAAATCTTTGGTTTGTAGATAAGAGTTGGTGAAATTAAAGGTTCTATTTTAAAAGGAAAATCAAATTTCTGTACCCAAAAAACAATAATCACATTTTAGAATTAATTCACATATTCTCTTAATAATTTACCACTTTGAAAATTGAAATTAAAAACTGCGTTAAGAAGAACCATGTCATACTACGTTAATATTTTTTTTAAACATTAAAATAATAATAATGAAATATCTCTCTTATATAATCAAAGAAATAAAATTGCTATGATAACAGAAATATACTTTTATCCATTCTGGTACTTAGCCTGTACCTCAATTTTTTTTTTAAATGTGTGAAAACTATAAAAAATAAAAAATTTGGATAAAAAGGAAGATATGATGTCATGTGATCTTGATGAGTGTGGAATTTTTGATGTTGATAACTTATCACTTGATGAAATAGAGATAGATGTTATCTTTTTTAACAGACATAATTGATTTATGCAAATTATAAATATATTGAATTAGGCTAAATATATTGTTTTGAGATCTTTATTTAAATATCTTGACATGTTTTTCATGCTAATTATCATAGGAAAATTGTGCAATGGGGGAAAGATTATGAGTCATTATAAGAATTTATGGGAAAGGATAATTGAATGAAGGTTGAGACAAGAGATATATATCACTGAAAATCAATTTGGTTTTATGTTGGGGAGGCCGACCATGGTGGAGGCTATATACCTGGTATGATGTTTGATGGAAAGATAACTTAGGAACTAAAGAGATTTTCACATGATCTTCATTGATTTAGAGAATGAGTATGATAAGGTTTCTAAAGGTGTTTTGTGCAATGCTCTAGAGAAGAAATGTGTTCGAATTACCTATGTTCAAGCAATCAATGATATGTATGATAGGGTTAAGACCTTTGTGAGAACAGAATATGAAATATCATAAGATTTTCATATACAATGTCATATTACTACATCAAGGTCAACATATGCCCCTACTTGTTTACGTTAGTCTTGGATGTGCTTATTGAGCATATCCAAGAATCGGTGCTACAATGCACATGTTTTGCGGAATATATCATCTTAGTGTGAGACAATGTTTAGAAGCGTATGACTTTCGTATAAGTCAAAGTAAAATGGAGCATAAAGAATGTAAGTTTAGCAAAAGGCTAATAAACTTTGTCGTAGAGGTCAAGATTGAAAATCATACCATACTACAAATCACTAGATTTAGGTATCTTAGGTCAATCATAAAGACAATGAGCAAATTGAATGAGATGTAAAGCATAAGGTTCAAGCAGGTATGATGAAATAAAGGAGTACTAAAAGTGTCATGTTTGATAAAGAGGTACTACTCAGGTTTAAAGTGAAGTTGTATGTACAACTATAAGACCTACAATGATGTATGTGACTGAATGTTGATTGATAAAATGTCGACAAGAGAATAAACTTCACGTAACATATATGAGAATATTGTGTTGGATGTGTGGACACACTAGACAAGATAGAATTAGAAATAAATGCATTAAAGAGAAAGTTGGAGTAACTCCTTTTCTTCGGAACAAGCCAACAATCAAATATTAAAAGGAAAAAAGAGAGAATAATACAAGAATTTTGTTCACGCCATCCAGTCAATTTATGCACATGTCTCCGATACTGTTGAATGACTACCATTATGTATTAGATAATAAGGATTTATGTTTACAGATGTCGTTTTTTTGATGCACTCAAACTGCAAGTGCATAACTGTATCATCAAGCAATAAGAAGATCGACCCCACATGAACTTGACATCTCTTGATTTTTTATGATTAATTATTCTTAAATATTATGTGATTTAATTTAAATAAAAAATTATGATATTGATTAAATAAGTGTAGAGAAAAAATTAAATCAAAGATAAAAAGGATGAATTTAATATAAATAAATTGTTTATGGAATAAGGTTACCACTTGCTTTAATGAATCCTTATTTTCACAATCATTTCATAACCCTCTCGAGCTGAGTTACCCAATGGAAAAGTATCTTCTCTCGAGATACAAAGTATGTATCTGATTGAAGATTATACTTACTCTTGTGGTAGTGGATACTCAACATCATTTCTAACAGTCTGACACTAACCACTTATGACTCCCAACCATGACTCTTGTATTTGTGATACTAAACACACCTAGAGAATTCCACCTAAATTGTGTACAAGATTCTTCAAGTTACTTGCACCTCAATATGGAAATTTGCAAACAATTACAACCCCAAAACTAGCCCATAAATCTCACAAAGTCTCAAAAAAATATTGTGTGATTAAGCTAGGTTTTCAAGATGAGTGTGAAATTGATGCTGTGAACACTCAATTTTGTCCGGCCCATAATACCTTCCAAAAAAATTAATAATAAATAATAAATAAATTTTGTCAATTCAGATTGCCATTTATACTGTCTGAAAGCAATGTTTTAAATAAATAATATTCGGTACTAAAAAGGTGACATAATACATCTCAAGTTATATATCCACCATATCGTATCGCTTAAAGCAAATCAACACTCAATTCCTGAAAATAAAAAGAAATCAAATCATGAGAAGAAATCAAAAAAGGAAAAGAAATCAAATCCCAGGATTCCAGAAAAATAACACTAAATAAAGGCATAAATCATCACTAATCAATCAAGATAATTCCAAAAAAGATGACACCAAAGATATGCAGATTAAGAATCTTGATAAATTAAGCTTAATTAGGCAACAATAATTACTACCATTAAAGTGATAATAAAAAATTATAAGCATGGTATCAAATAGTGGTCTTAATAAGACAACTACAGATTCAAAGAGACAAATAAGACAATGAGGAGTATTAAAATCATGATTAGCAATTCAAAATAATATATGTAAAAAGGGGATAATCAGATAGGCAATAAGTATGAGAATACTAATTAGAAATACAAGGGGTTCTCATGAACCTCAACCATTATAAAAGGCAGGCAGCTGATTCAAATGGAGACCTGAACAGAAAGCAACATATCGCTCTCAACACTCTTCTTACTTTCGCTATCTACAACATATACCTTATCACACACAATTCCATAAAAACGTACACACCATAACATACACAGTTCCTACACATCATTCATAACATACAAAAGGCTACATATATCCAGAGAAAACACCCAAAAATAGCCACCTATACTGCATCATCCCATAACGAGTATCAACAGTAAAGATCAACAGGATATCAAGAAAGGAGGATCCCAGGCAAAAAAACCAAGGTTGGCCAGAAATCAAAGGCTAATATTTAGAAGGTAAGAGACTTGGTAAGATGTTTATCCTATTCATGTAAGCATAAGCATAAACATGTGGTTCATCATATGACATCACCCCTAATACCAATTAAAGACTAATCAACCTCTAATCAGAATATGAAACGTAGGTCATAAGAAGTGTTATAAACTAATCAACCTTATGTTTATTTACCAAGCTTTCTTATTTATTGTTATAGTTGTATAAATAATCATCTTGTGATTTAAGTTAATGATTTTAACCCCCTTTATTTTTGCGATGAATTAGAATTTTTAAAACTATATTTATTATATTAATAGGAATCCTAATGCGTTCTTAAAAAATAATAATTATAAATGTGTTTTTTTAAATGGAATTTTTATAGTAAGGTCATGGTTCGGATCGACTCTGACTTCTCCGAAAATGGGAAGAAGGTGAGCGACCAACACCGTCTTTAACTATTAATTCCATATATCAAAAAATATTTTAAATAAAAAGTTATCTTATTACTTAAACGAATTTTAATGGAATTTTTATAGTAAGGTTACTGTTCGAGTTGACTCTGACTTATCTGAAAATGGGACGAAGGTGAGCGACCAATACCGACTCTAAACTATTAATTCCATGTTAAAAAAGTTTTAAATAAAAATTACCTTATTACTTAAAAGAATTTTAATGGAATTTTTATAGTAAGGTTACAGTTCGAGTTGACTCTGACTTCTCCGAAAATGGGAAGAAGGTGAGTGACCAACACCGACTCTAAACTATTAATTTCATGCCAAAATGTTTTTAAATAAAAACTACCTTATTACTTAAACGAATTTTAATGGAATTTTTATAGTAAGGTTATGGTTCGAGTTGACTCTGACTTATCCGAAAATGGGAAGAAGGTGAGCGACCAACACCGTCTCTAAACTATTAATTCCCTATCAAATGTATTTTAGAAAAAATCATATTGTATGACTTAACTACTTCAACATATTTTAAAACTACTCAAACCAACTTAATTACTTTTCCAACCAGAACTACGTAGCATTGATTTTCCTATTGTACCTAGGGATACGTAAGATCAAGATGAACTCTTGTCAGACACAACAATAAAAAATAAAACATTTTGCTTTAATTATGGAATTTTAATAAATAATTGTTAAGGGTATAAAAGTCCATGTTATAAGTGTGACACCCTAGATTTTAAGGTCATTAAATTATAGTATCAATCTTGGGAGTCTTGCTTGAGCGAGAGAATTGTCGCTTGAGCAAGAGAGGCTCACCTGGGAGGGTGAACTCCTCGGCTATACTGAAGGATTCTCGCCTGAGCGAGAATGGTCTCGCTTGAGCGAGAGTGGTCTCGCCTGAGCGAGAGTTGTCTCGCTTGGGCGAGAAATGTGGCATTCAAGACCTATCGAGGCTGTGAGATTCTCGCCTGAGCGAGAGGATCCTTGCTTGAGCGAGAGATGCCTCGCCTGAGCAAGAAATCCCTCGCTTGAGCGAGAGAGTCATATCTGAAATCTTAAAAATGCGGGATTTTCTCGCCTGAGCGAGAATGAGCTCACTTGAGCGAGAACCCGACGATTTCACTTTAAAATAGAAACCCCAAACACATTTTAGGGTTATAAAGTGAGAGAGAAGAGAGGAGAATGTGATTTTGAGAGTAAGAACTCGTGGTGATTATCTAGGAGCTTGAGAATAGGTAAATCTCTTGATTCTAACTCTCTTTCTCCCTTTCAAACTCGTTTTTGGGTGTATGGATCTCTTCTTAAAGTATGAGAAACCATGGAAACTCTTCCTTTAGAGTTATGGGTCGTTTTATGTTGTTTTCTCTTGTAAACTCTTGGTTTAGAGTTGGTATTTGATGAATAGAAATGTTTTGTGGGTTTATTCATGAAAATCCAAAAACGCCTAAAATGAGAATATGAGTAAAAAATGGAAATGGATGAAATGTTAAATGTAGAAGATGAGTTGTGTTTTAAGGTTGATATATGAGATGAAAATGGATGCGTTGGATGTTTGGAAACTCGTATTGAAGTAGTTTTGGAAACCTTGAAAATATGTGAATGTCTTGTGTGTTTGATGATGAAATGTGAGTCATTTATGTGTTATTTTGAATAAATGACTGACATTGTTGTTATTGGTGGGAATGAGGAAAGATCCTAAGGTTGGAGGAAGTCGCGGAGGAGACTTTTAAAGTTACTCGGAGCCGACTCCAACACTCACCAAGGTAAGGGATAAGTGTTTCTAACTCATACGAGCTGATGTGAATGAGGTATGTGAAAGAGGTAATATGTTTGTAAGAATATTGTTGTTACCCTACCCGAAGTGGTAGTGGTTTATTATTGTTATCCTACCCGGAGTGATAGTGGATTATTGTTGTTATCCTACCTGGAGTGGTAGTGGATTAATGTTGTTATCCTACCCAAAGTGGTAGTGGATTAATGTTGTTGTACTACCCGAAGTGGTAGTGGATTATTGTGGTATAGACCTGCCCGATGCGGTATGGATAATTAACTAGACCTGCCCGATGTGGTATGGAGAATGAGCTAGACCTGCCCGATGTGGTATGAGGAATGAACTAGACCTGCCCGATGTGGTATGGATAATGAACTAGACCTGCCCGATGTGGTATGGATAATTAACTAGACCTACCCATTGTGGTATGGAGAATGAACTAGATCTGCCCGATGTGGTATGGATAATTAACTAGACCTGCCTGATGTGGTATGAAGAATTAACTAGACCTGTCCGATGTGGTATGGAGAATTGACTAGACCTGTCCTATGTGATATGGAGAATTAACTAGAACTACCCAATGTGGTAGAGGATTATCTTTGTGGGAAAACTCGTTGAATTCGATTAATGGGGAATGAGTAGGTTCGAATGAAATTAATATGTATGCTATAGAATATATATTATGGGATATATATACTATAGGGTGAATATGAATGATGAGAAATGTGTATAGTTGGAATGAAAGGAATATGCATGCTATAGAATATATATTATGGGATATATATACTATAGGGTGAATATGAATAACATAGAAATGGAATGAAGGAGATACAAATGTTTATGTTTATGTGCTTGTGATGATAATTTATTCCAATGCTTACTTATACTTAAAATATGGATTATCATGTAATGTTAGTCTTGAACTAATGCCTTACTCCCTTGTTTTGTCTGTTGTTTATGATACCCATTGTAGGTAAACGAAGGATTTGAGGAGAATGTTCACTTAGGAATTTTATGTGTTTCCTAACTTGGATTTCCTTATCTATACTTTTGAATTATAGTTGATTAGACACTATTTTGGGATGAATGTAATTATGATTATGGTAACAATGGGTATGTGTAGTTATGGGCATTATGACTCTCGAAAACCCATAACTAGTTGTATGATGTGGTCACTAAGGATTAATTGAATGAATTATGTTTTTCTGCAATATGAAATGTATGATAATATAACAGGTTAAAAAGGTGGTTTTACGGAATGATTAATGAGGAATTAAAGTAAGATGATGAATGTATGCATGAAAGGATTAAAATAAATGAAAATTTTTCAAGGTAGAATTTGGGTCCTTACAATAAGCGAGGGTACCGTTTTAATACAGGCGGACAGGATGTTAATACCTTCCCCGATCCGTAATCGACTCCCGAGCTCAGAATCTCTGTTCAAAACCAAATTATCCAAATTGGGTATATTTAGAGTTTTCTAAGTTTTATCTGCAAAAAACGTAGTGGCGGCTCCAAAACAATTGGAAGAGGTAGAAATTGAGTTCGCCTCTCCCTAAGTCGCAGGGCCGGTCTTCAAACCGAAAATCGGGTCGCGACAGATGCACAATGGGTAATTCTTGATAACTTATCTCTCTTTTATGAATCAAAGAAAACTTATGACTTTTCTCATAGCAAGAAATTTACTCAAGGATGTGAAAAGTAAGATAAAAAATGTATGTGAGCCTATGATCAATCTTCTCTGCACATGGGAAAAAATTAGTTTTTATACAAAATTGTTTTCTATTGGACTTAATCGATTAACCTACAACTTAATTGATTAATGATCCAAGAAATCCAAGGTTTCACCTAATGTAACTCCATTTAATCGATTAATCTCATACTTAATTGATTAACAAGTTCTCTTGTTTATTTAATCGATTAACACAAGTTGTAATCGACTAACTATGTTGAAAATCATTTCTTTTATGCATGATGAACCTTCTACATGATGTGTGTATACATGATTCATGATTTTGAATATGTAAGTGATAAACTCAGTTTAATGCCCTAAAATCATTTTAATCTACGTAAATGCATGAGCATGTCAATCATGTATGAATGTATGCAAGTCTTATTTTAAGTTGGTTCAATTTTAGACTTTGTGAGACTTTCATTCAAGGTTCACCTAGCATAGACTCTACCAAGTCAATCATCTTAAGACTAGCAAAATTATGCTTTCTTTCTTCTTATGTGTTTTAAAACTTAGGATTCTGTTGTGATTAAAAAAATTAAAAGTTAGATGGAGAGAGAAAGAATCATGCAAGAGCTGGCTAATAATAAGATTAATGTTGTAAATACCGTACCGTACTGGCCGGTTCAACCGAAAAATCGGTGAACCGGACCCCTAACCGGTACGGTACGTTTGTTATACTGCATATGCAATAGAATCGGTGAAAATCTGTTGAAAACCAGTGAAAACCGGTTTAAACTGGCCGGTTTGTACATTATTTTTTTTTTTAAATTTCAAATTTTCAATTCTTCACCAATTCTTCAACTTCAATGATTGATATATGTTTTACACTTTAGACTTTGATTTTGTTAAAGACTTAATGTTGTTTTTTTGTGTGAATTTGGAGTAGATTATGAGTATGAATTATAAATCTGAATACCTACTTATTTGAAATTTTTTGTTATAGGTTTACATATATATATATATAAGCAAGTATGTCCGGTTTAACCAGCATGCGGTTTAATTATTGAACTACTTGTTGAACCACTGTACCACTATACCGGTACCCTGAACGGTTTGATAACCGGTACGGTTTTAATAACATTGAATAAGATACTACCCATGTTTCCTTAACCAAGAAATATAATTATATGGGAATGGATCCACTTATTCTAAAAGTAAATAAAAAAACTTATTTCATATCTTAGTTATTCATTCTTGAAAAATCCAATCGTTTGAATTTATGAGTATATCTAAACTATTGGATTTCACAAAAAAATGAATGACTAATATATGAAATAGGTTTTTTCCACTTATTCTTGGAGTAACTAGATCTCCTCTGATTAAATAAACTAAAGGGGAAAATGGCACAAAAAATGAGAAATCTAACTGAGAGGTTGTAGTAATGATGATGACCTCAAAGTAGTGGAGTATGTGGGACAAGGTCTTCTCTATTCACTCCACTAATATCCCCCTTCTTCACCCTCTCATTTACTTTGCCTTCTATTTGTTGTAGCTACCCTATGTGCTCAAAATTTTTGAGATTTCCAATAATGACATAAACCTAATAATTTTAAAAAATAGCACTAATTTTCTTCAAAAAAATAGATTAATGTTCTTTATTTTACATTTTGTCTTCCATTTACACCACTAGGATGACAATGAGTCTGAATAAGTCAGAGTAATGCACTACTAGATCCTTACCTGTTCTATTATTTTAGAACCTACATCTGCGGCAGATCCGCACAAGTGCTTGCTAGATTTACTACCCACAAGTCTTCGGTGTCAAACTGATCCGTAGGTACCAAAAAATAAAAAAATATTTAAAAAAGTGTAAATAAATTATACCTCTCTGTATATCTTTCCGATAATCATGTGTATAATTAAAGTGCAAGTAGACAACTTTAAATTGTCACTTAAATATAAATGATTTTTCTAAAAATATATAATTTAAAATAAGACAATAAAACATATCAAACGTTTAAAATTCATCCATTAACTTAACATTATCACGGTTATGGATTAGTAAACATAATATTACTACTTAATAATATAATATCATAATTAAGGTATAAAATATATTTAGTTATGTTACAAAATATATATATATATATACATATATTTAGGAATTGCATATTTGGGTACTTAGACACGGGTCTAGGTACTCATGCAACAACAGGTTTCAAAATTTCTAGTCCCAACTATCTCTGGGTCGAAAAACACATATCCTAACCCAACCAAAATCCTCACACGTCACGTATAAATTCATTTAAAAATAACAAGATTTTTTTCTTCATCTCTATCTTTAATGCACATGCAGTAAACTTTTATTAATTTTGAATGGACTAACAGGCCAAGCAAAATGAGTAACAATATAACTCATGGCAACATAAGAGAGGTATGTAATGTTTTCAAATTATAGGGGATGCATGTGTCCTAGTTGAAGTACAATTTCCCTTAAAAGTGTCCCTCTCTACCACTTGATGACTTACCATACAACACAAATACACATGCAAAGACACACACACTGGGATCTATAGTATAGATTACTGGGGGATACTCATAATACATGTTCATGTGCTCTCAAGCTTCATCATTAAAATGAAGAGAATACTTTGGTTTTTTTACTTTCTTACATGCATGTGTAATTGGACAAGGTAATGATGGCCACTAAATTGTTCTCTAATGCTTCACTTTAGTTTAATCAAATTGAATACCAGCAGAAAAACAAGAACACAAGAAAGACTTGTGTGTAAACGTATGTATGTAGAAACAATAAATCAAATCTTGACAAGACATTAAAAACTTAATTCTAATTAAAATTTAGTCATTAAATTATAGTACTAAAAAACATAAATACACTTATCTTCAAATGTGACATGTTGTATATATCTTCACATAAGTTTTTCGGTAAGTATAGTTAAGAACTTGGTATACAAAAATCATAATGAACACCAACAAATTTTATATCAGTGCCTATTTTTTCTAGTCATAAGATTCAAAGACAAAACCTAACTAAAATATTAAGGTCCTTGCCACTATGACCATAGTGAGCAATGTTCTTTAAAAAATAATTATATGAATTCAAAACTATGAATAGAACTAAAATGAGAATATGTTCTTCTATAATTTTCTGAATGTTGATGTTAACCATCTATATGAATGAAAATGGATGTAACCAAGAAAACAATTCCACCATACCTTTCAGTATAAAATGATTATTACATTTTGTAATATTTATCTCCATTTTACAAAGCAAATACTCCATGCCAGAAACCACCACTATCTAGCAACAAATAAGTGGTGCATGCTTAATATACCCACTTCTAAGTGCACAAAAACCAGCTTTGGTTGTTGTTGATAAATATATAACATCTCCAAAAAAATGCAGTCTTATAACAATCCTGGGGTTCCAAAGGGATTGTTATTCTGTGGGTGAGAAACATGTTTTGCAGGAAATGGTTCATATCCTATTGCATCAAGAAAGGGATTCGCCGGGTTCATCGGCATATCCTGTTGCTGCTGCTGTGGCTGCTCAAAAGGTTGTACAGGACCAAATGGATTTACTTGCTGTTGCCCCAATGATGCGATTTGGACATCGGGTGGCGGAAGGACGCTGGTTGATAAAGCAAATGGATTTACTTGCTGTTGCCCCAATGATGCAATTTGGACATCGGGCGGCGGAAGGACACTGGTTGATAAAGCAAATGGATCTTGCACTTCAAATGGATTTGGAGCCGCCGGTGCTCCATAGACGGGTTGCTGCGTTGATCTATATACCGCTTCATCGTACAAGCTGTTGAGAGTGAGAGTGTCCAACCCACCAGCCTGGCATTCATCGGCAAAAAGTTTGATAAAGAGAGTAAACTACATATCATAACACCAAATAATTTCCTAAACAATGTAATCTTCATTGGTTCAAGTGATGAATATGAGATGCAAAACTATTATGTTTACCATGCATGCTAGATTTTTCAGATAATTGAGTATTCAATGGTATAAAACTAAATAGTTAAAATATTATACTTAAAAATTATATCATACAAATTAATTTTTATTCAACATAAAATTCTCCGGTAGTTTGATCCATCTAGCCGACCCTACTTAGTGAGACTAAAGCTTAGTTGCACAAAATTTCCTAGTGATCTTCCAGCTTTTAATTCTACAACGAATTTTGATTATAAAATGATATGAAATTATATTGATATGAACAATCTAGAAAAGTCAAATAGAAGGTCCTACCAATTGTCTCTCATTGACTGAAGAAATATTAGTACTTGGAGCAGTGACCAGTGCAAGCTCCCACCCAGTTGGATCAAAATCTTTTGGTTGGGTTGGGTTAAAAGCTGATGTAGCACCTACATGCGCAAAAGTCACACTTATAAATGAGCATCTCAATCCTCTACACCTTCCTAAGCAGCAGAGTTACATTAAGAAAACCGAAAAACAAAACTCACCCGTTTCAGTGGGCACTATGGCAAGGGCAAAAGCATTTCTTTCCTCTATGGATGGTTCATTAGGGGCAGTGTCATTCAATCCCTGCATCGAGGGCGGAAGGAATAAAGAAAATTACGAAAAAAAGCAGTAACTGAGATAACTTGGGAACGAAAAAAGTTACCAGTAAGTCTCCAATTTCGAAATTGTAAGGTGGTGGTGGCGGTGGTGGTGCAGGCTCAGAATTCGACACAACATTGTTGTTATCAACAAGAACTGATGGCTCTTGTTCTTCTTCAGATAATTTAGTGTCTTTAATTTCGAGGGCTTCTTCTGGTGTGTAAGTCAACTGAATGACAAAGGTCAAAAACAACAATGTTTAGCAAAACCATAACAAATCCAAACTAAATGAAGGTCAACAAAAAATGTTTAGTGGTGTTTACAGTAGTTATGCTCTTTATAAACACAATAAATGACGTACTAACCAATAATGGCATGCTTGAAACTGTAACGACTCGCGGTGCCTCCATAATGTACTCTTCCATGGTTGTAAGAAAAGATTGCGGAGGCTAAAAAGATCAACAATCAACAATTAAAACACTAGGAACCCATATTAAAAATAAAACAGGAAGAACTTGTTAGATCAAAGAAAAATTAACACAATCACAACCAACTACCTCTCTTAAGACCGGAAACTGAAAATTCCTAGCAAGTTGCAATCCTTTGCAAACTTCATAGAAATCAGAAAGACTTTCTGCCTGCAACAACGTAGGCTTTCAATATAAATATAAAGACATTAAACTGCAAAAGCCTTGTGTTTAACTGCACAAAAAGTACAAGCTGCAAAAATCAAAGCAAATACCTGCTGACCCGCACGTTTGTAAGCATTGAGAGCTTTGATAGCTTCATGTTTGGGCATCTCAAAAAACTACAATGAAAACAAGAGATGACCATTTCCCATACTTAATAAACATTAAATTTAAACTTGACACTCATCACATAGATAACGATCTATGCCAATTTACCTTATCAACAAGATTGATAATGCCGTCATTAATAGCACAATAAATCTTAAAGCTCTCTTTCAGTACCTAAAATGGGAAAAAGAACCAGATCAATAACAAAATCGAACAATTTTTTGGCATTCCAAGGTCAATGCGTGCCACAAGCCTCAGCAAAGAAATTGTAATGATGTTCTTAGACGACCTCCCAATGAAAGTCCCATTGGCAGGAATCAAAACAAAACCATTTTGAAGACTTTTATCCTACTAGTTTAGCCCACCCACCCTCCAGCATCTTCATGTCTTCATCCTGAAGCGGGTTCTGCAGTGGGTTCCGACCTACGCCTCTGCTGCAACCCGGAACGGGCGCGATGGCCAGCCGCACCGCTATGTGCCATTCCGTTGCGGAGAGGGACAGAAACCACCGCAACCTCCACTATCGCGTGCAATCGACTACCCAAATATATATATAGCCCTCTACCTGGAATCAATACATAACTCTAAGCCAATAAATAGTTTTTAGAGTCTATCCATAGAATGTCGACTAGGCCATGTATCGCTGCTTATCATTAGATGTATCAACCACATGGTCATTGGGCAGTCCATGCCCCAGGACAAATAGACAAATCAATAAAGCTTCAGCAATACCACAGAGCAACACAATCCCATTAGTAGTTTCCAATAGACAAATCCGTAAAAATGGCACATTCCATAGTTAATATTCATACAATCTCAGACCAGTCTATGTATAAATTCTGAATCACTAGCTCCATATGAAGAGAGGGTGACTCTATATACACCCAAAAATCACTGCTGACACCTAGATGGATGCACCATCCGTCAGTGTAAATAGTCCGTATGGGTGTGAGCAGTGGTTTTTTTGGGTGTTGATAGAATTGCCCGAAAGAGGATTCTTTAGATAAACAGAAATCACGACATACCAATGCCAGGGCGTATTGCAACACATTATTGCTAACAGCTGCTCCTTCTGGCTGTAAACATAGTCAATTTGTATCATTTAAGAAGAAAATAGTACCAAAAAAGGCAATAAGATAAAATTATTACCAAATTAATAAAAAACAAAAACATGAGATATATCGAAAATCCACATGTTTCATGACATTACCCGACAACCAACAAGTCGATAGAGCAACTGCTGCAAAGCAGGCAACTGCTCCATTAGCTTCTCACTATTCAGATCCCTGGTCTTGCTGTACCCCTGATAGCAAATAATCAGACTTTAAAAACGCAATAACAAATTTCCAAGAACAAGCAATACAACAAAATAGACAATTTCAATAATACAAATAAAAGTAAAATAGAATTTTTTTCCTCCCTATTCCCTAATCAATCCATCTCCTCCAACAACCATAGAGTTGTGATAGTCTAACAGTAACTTGTGAAGTTTCAACTGAAAAAAAGGTTAAATAAATCCATTTGTCCTATACTACTTGGGATTTTTAATAAGGTCTCTATAAAACTAGATCACCATAATGATAGAAACAGCCAAATTAAAAAAATTTGCACTAGCATAAATCTAATAGGTGGTCTTAAAGATTGTCTACCATTAGAGCACTCTAACAGTAAGAATGTTTAAATACAAAATCAAATTACAAATAAAACAAATTCAAACTATAATAAATTACAAAGTTTTCAAATAAAAGGACTTAGTTGAAAATCCACAAATTGTATACGACCTACCATTTATTTGAACCTGAAAAGGACTTCGGAATAGTTAAAGGACCAAATCATGCCAGGCCTAACTTTTTTGAATAAAAGAATATATTATTACAAAGTTTTAAAATACAGGGACTTGGTTGAAAATTCCCAAATAGTATAGGGACATACCATTTATTTTTAACCTGAAAACGTCTTTGAAATAGTTAAAGACTTAAAGGACCAAATCATGTCAGGCCTAACTTTTTTGGATAAAAGAAGATATTATTAGCAAAAGGGAGAACATGGGAAAGACTGACAATGCACGTATGCAATCCTTGCAGCCAAATCTGTTCGAATATCAGCATTCCGTGAGCAGAACACCAAAGAGAGGCTAAAAATGCAACTCTAACCCGTATTGTTGGAGAGAATACTATTAGGCATCATATTATTTTTAATCAAACACCAGTGTCCTCATCATACAATGTCATTCTATGGCATCGTTTGATGGAATTACCCTCATTTTATCACAAAAGAGTATAATCATAGTTTAATGATGTTACCTTCTCCTGCCCTTCGGCAGGCTTGTTTAAACGCTCGGCTTCAATATCATACTGCAGAATACGGAAACATTCAAGCCTTTCTTCCAAAAATAATGCATAAGTACGTACCCAGGCAGAGCAATCCCACGCTGCAAGCAAATGAAATGATAAGGCAAACAAATTATTGGACTTAATTTAAAAGTTAAGCTAAAAACATCTTTCATAGAACAAGTGTTAGCAACCTCTAACTTGAGCCTAAGAGACAGTCAAGCTATATAATATGTGTGTGTGTACATATATACATGTGCATATATACACATATAATAAACATGTGACAATAAAGAGGATAAGGTCAAAAAATAACCAATTGGGCTAGAATCATCCTTGAAATTGGAAACTTGGAGTATGTGTCCTTTCCGTGAGAAATTCAGAAGTTCTTCTCTACAAGTAGGATCACCCTCCCTCAATAACCTATGGATGACTATCAATGTTTTCAATGCCACCTGTAAATAGGATGAAGGAAAGTGAAATCTTAAGTATACCAATATATTAGACAATGAATTTATGCTAGCAACAAATTCTAAATTGAAGATGTAAATAAATAAATAATAGTCATAAAAATGGGATTGAATATGCATACTGTTATCTATATCAGCATAAACAACATAAGTAGTAAGATTAGATAATCAGCTGAAATATCAACAATTAAAGCAACTTAAGTAATAACTAGCATCATGTTTTGGTATATGGGAATGATGAATCCATTCCATGTTTATTCCATGAATGATAAATTCTTAATTCCACCTTAGCAAAAAAATGAAATGATGATTCCATGCTTCATTTTGGTATATGGTATATGATTCCATGAATGATAAAATAAAAAATGGCGGCCTAGTGCACAAGGCTCCCAACTAATGGGGTCTAGGGAAACTATATGTACGCGTTCTTACCTTCACATGTGAAGAGGTTGTTTCTAGGATTTTAACCCATGACCTCTACAATCACAAGGCAAGCAACCTTACCGTTGTGCCGAGGCCCTCTAAAAGGTAAATAAAATAACAAATAGGACGAAATTTGAGCATGACAGGTTGGTGTTTTCTATCACATATCTAACATGAAATATACACTTCAATATTTTTCTGACAAACAAAAGAAGGATTGCTTTGTTTCTTCTTGAGAAACACTCTTCTTAGTCCAGTTGTAAAAATAATTAATGAGGAATACTTGTGTCATTTAGAACACCTTTGATTTCATGAAATATTGATGGCCATGTGCAAGCACCAAAGGATACCGAAAGAGATTTATAGGAGGGTTTTCTTTTTTTTTGGGTGAAAAGATCTTATCCTCTTCTTTTAATCTTCTCTCTTCTCATCTAATAATTTCTCTTTTATTATTAAGAAAAAAATTGATTCCCCTTGAGCAAATCCCTTTATCATTGTAAAATAACATCTTAAAATTTTGGCAAGATGTCGATATCTCCTCTGTATTTAGAGCACTTTCTACATATTCGTTTCAAAGCCTTTGAAATTGAAAACTATGTTTTCAGTATCAAATGTATAATGTAAGTTTCAAAGGTTTAAATTAAGTTGCTGAAATGATATCTCAACAACCGTGAACCGTCACTGAGCTCTCTGCACCAAAACATATTCAAGTTTGCTTTACAGCTCAGTTTCACATTCTGAAAAGTGATTAACATTCAACCAACCCGCATTGCTATCTACTATTCACTTGTAAGTCCAAATGGAAAAGGGGAAAAAAACCATTGGAGTCGCATTCAATTATTAACTTGACATCCAAATTCCTAATTGAATTGTTGTTGAAAATAGTGAGAAACTATTTTCATGTAATGAAATATAAGGGGCATGAACAATAAACAATTCAGTAATACCACAAACACAAAATCAGTCCACAAAGTACAAAAAGAATCTGATCTATGTCCAAGTAAATGCACAAGTAATTAAACACTCAAAGCAAGACCATAATTGTATGTTATTATCAAGTGATAATGAAGGAGATAAAGTCAAATACCGTCCAATTTCGCGTCTTGGTCAATCGGCGTGAAAGGGCATGAAGACAGTAAGCAACATCAGCCCGGGGTCGAACAGCAGATGTGGCAAACAGAACCTCTACAGAAAAACCAAAAAAGGTTGCAATTTTATCACTCTTTAATCACATACACAAAACCCATGATCTCAATTTTTCCTTTACACAAATCATAAATCATCACTAGTTATAAATCACTCACTTCTTAGGTGTCTCTCTTTGGGAGGACACTCAACATGATTCGTAGCCTTCACTATAGCAACATCCAAATCCTAACAATAGCATCGAATCAAACCACCCCACATGAGAAAAATCCAACAAAATATAAAAAAATGTAATTTTTTCTTGAAATCAAAAGAACAACATACATATATATATAAATGGAGAACATAAAAAATGAAACTTTAGAAGAAAAAAAGAAGACCCATTAACGAAATTACCGCGTAATCGCTATTGACATGTGCAAGACCAACTTTGGTGGTATCTTTGATGGCACCATAGGCTTTTCTCCATGATTTAATGGTACCCATTTGATATCTCTCGAAGTTTTTCTCTCTCAAGAGAATTGGATGTGAAAATTGGTATATTGAATGAATCTAAGGGAAGAGAGAGAAAAGTGAATAAGTTTGTTTGATTAGAAAACGGTGTGACTGAAAGAAGGAAAGAAGAGTGAAGGAATCAAACGAGATTCCGACAGCATTGGTTTTTGGTTGCGCCACTTTCGCTATGCGTCATCATCGGTTTTTTTTTTTCTTTTCAGTTTAGTTAACGAGTAAGTTAAAAAAATGTATTCTACATCTTAAGCATTTATAAGATAATTATTCGCATTGTTTGAATTAGTCATTAAATTTTAATTATTAAATTTTCATAAAATAGATAGATAAGATGTAGAATATGACTCTTAGAGTAATTAGATTCACTCTCTTATATAATAACATGTGTTTTTATCTAATTAATTACTGGTTTAATTTGTTGGGAAGAGTGTTAGGTTATTAATTAATGAATTCAGTGAGGATAAAATAGTTTATTTATTAAAATAGTATTATTCATTTTTTTAATAAAATATTTTCTCATATCATTAGATAATTTATCTCCTTAAATTTGTTCATTATTTAATATATGATTTATTTTTCTTTTTATAATATATTTTAAAATAAAAACTTTTGGACGGGAGGGAAATAAGACAAATATCAAACAATGAGTAGATTTAAGAAGATAAATTATATAATTGGTGGCTTTTGTATTCTTATAATATGTGTTTTTTATCTAATTTATTATTAGTGTAATTTTTTGGAAAAGGTGATAGGTGATTAATTGAGTAATCAAATGATGAGAAAATAATAATAAGGTATTGGTCTAGTACTGTAAGATCTCGTTATATTCAGGATGATTAAAATGTCAGAGTTTTGATTCATGTGAGTGATATTTATTGGAATGGACAATCATACACTCCGAAATGGATTAGTTTCTTACCCATGGGTGAAATAATACGTTGGTAGTACCAAAAAATGATGAGAAAATGGTGAATGAATCGATTGGGTTAGTGTAAGAGTTTTTTAAAATATTAGTGTAATATTCATTATTTATATATTATACTGACTATGTATAAATATTTGTATAAAATTATTTATATTGGCTATATATAAATATTTGTTGGGAATCATTTCTAATTATTGTGAGATACTGGCGAATCTTAATGTAAAGTTTAGGAGGAGCAACAATATTTAATTACAATTTATAATTAAGATGAATTGAGTAACAAAAAATATAAATAATTGTTTCAAAGTTTCAAAATAACATATTAGTTCTAAATGACAATAATAATTATAAATGCTAAAGAAAAATGTAATTTAATTTAAAATGTTATTCTTTATTCATTGATGACTTATTAGAGGTAAAATTTTCAATTATTTCATTTTTAATATAAATTATCATATTGCCTGCAATAAACTAATCATCTTTTGTCTTACTATTGAAAATGATATTTATGTAATAGCTAAACTATAATAGTGCAGTTGTTAGGATGATTTCCATAGTGCCTTGTTATTAGAATGGTTTCGTGAAAGCCATATTATGGTAAAATTAGAATGGTTTCAGAGTGGAGTTGTTATCTAATATAGTGAGTTTTTATCCTTGGAATGTTACAGTTGATAGTATTTTTATATGATTTTTTTGGCAAAACCATGAAACATCTTAAAAAGAACGACCTAATTTGAGACTCAATCAATAATATTTTGTATATCATATTTAATATTTTTAATTTTGTATATCTTCACATTTACACTTTAGCAATTTAAATATATATTTAAGTTGATGTCATAAAAAAATTAAACTTGGTTTCAATTTTGTTTATTTTAGTTCATAAAAATACCAAAAACTATGGGATTTTAGTAGTAGTGAGAAATATTTTCGATAAAAAATAAGATTAAAAGTAAAAAATATAAACCAGGATTAAAAAATGTCATATAGCTTCTTAAAATCCAAATACTCCACCATATTGAGAGGGAGAACGAAAACACCCACATCTGCATCAAGAACTGTGAAGGTCAAGCATGCCATGTTATGAAATTATGATTAGGGTTTGAAACGAGTCGAACCGAGTCGAATCAGAGTTTAGCTAGATAATGATTTATTCAGCACGAAACTCAACTCGTATTCGATACGAGTTATTTCTTTAGCTCGAGTTTGGCTCGATTAAAGTTCGCAATTTGTTCAACTCAGTTCAAATTCATTCATCTAGATAACTCAAATAATTAATTTATTTTTAAAAAATATTGCACAATACTATATATATATATATATAAATATAAATTTGACTTGTTTATATATAATAACAATAAACATAAAAAATATATATTGAGTCACTTCATGAATCTAACGAGTCAAGTTTGAACAAATATCGAATTAATTCAGTTCATTGTCATTCCTAATTACGATTATAATTTATTAAAAAGGACTAATTTAACTCATTAAATATTTTTATGACTATTTAATATTTTAAACATCCTAATGACCAAATTGGTCATGCAAAAATATTTTTGGGGAACATAGAAGCCTTTGCCCTAATAATTATTAGGGACTATGGAAGTGGTAGCAAATGATTCTCATTTCCATTCAATCTACATTTAGTTTTGTCATCTTTTTCTACACAAAGCCATGCACCCCTTACCATGGAACTGAACTGAAGAAAAAGGATAAGGAACCTAAGTAAGAGTTTAAACAATAAAAAAAACTGAGCTTCTCATTCAACCTCCATGCTCCTAAAGCTCTGCACCTATTCTGTTGGGAGATCTTCATCCATGCGATGTATCATTCTTCCATAGGCTAAGTGAAAGAAACATATGAATGAGTTTGATACGACATCTTGACCCAAAACCTTAATGCATTAGGTCTATGAGTTCATCCACTTATATGTTTTTTAACTCATCCACTTTTGCACAATTGTGGGACTTTTTCATTCACATTTGAAATACCAACATCTTCCAACTTCACCACATGAGGCTGTTTCTCTCTTTTCTTCTTCCAACAACTTTATTTTGCACCTTTCATTGAAAAACATTTTTGACTTGAAACAATGAATCCAATTTCACATGCTAACATGCTGCAAGTGATTATATAAGTCTACAGAAGCTTAGTTTGGCACTGCATATATGAGTACTCTTGGCCTAGGTTAGATTCTTGAACATAAAAAATCACTTCATGCTTTTTTTTTTGTTAGAGTAAATTATGTTAATTTTCCCTTAAATTATATAAATCATCCATTTTTTTAAACCTACACAAACCACTCTTAATTATATAAATTATTGATTACACGGACTAACCATGTATTAGATATAAATGTAATTTCTTAAAAAGAAATGTTACAAGTGTAATTAAGTTAAACAAAAATATGGTATTTGGGAAGACAGTGTCATATAAGAGTCAATATATTTTCATTATTTTGTTTAGTTACAATATAGTATAATAGTGACTTAAACACCTCGTTAGAATTATTGATGCATGTTGTAAGGAACAAAAAAATAATGAATAAACATTGTTTTTTATACTATTTAGATTTATCTTCACAATATATCATATTTTGTTTGACTTAATTATACTCGTTACTATTTTTATATTAAGAAATTACACTTATCTCTAAGTGTGATGTATGTATATAATTATGGATGGTTTATATAGTTTAAAAAAAAGAATAATGATTTGTGTAATTTCACGAATTACTGGCCAGAACTCACATATGTTTTGATACAGTAGGGGATTGTTCCCTCTCTCTCTCCTTCTTTCTGGCACCAGTAAGTTCTTTCCTTTCCAGCTTTTGAACTGTGTCATTCTGTATTCAACCTGAGAGTCTGAAATTATATGAGTGAGCATAGCCGTGTGAATTTCTGCAAACAATCATGAACTGGATGTACCCGAAGATCCTTCAAAAGATAGAAATGCAAACTCAAAATACCCATTTGCCAAACCTGTGAAGGTTATGATTATATCACAACACAACAAATCAGATATGAAATGGTGACTCTAACATATAGTTCACCAGAACTATTGTGAATGTAACATCTTACCTTTCATGGTTTCGATTATAAAATGTATCTTCTCTTTGGTGTTATACCCTCTCAGCATTAAAATGTATATGAGATTCAATTGCAAAATTTATATAGTGAAACCTAAGTTTTTACTTTCAATGTCAAATTCTCTGTAAAAGATCAACTTCCATTCAGTTTAATAACCCTTCAGAAAATAACTTCGATCAATTGAATACTTGAAATAAGTGATTACCATGTTGATTAGGCAATGCTAAATTTAAGATAATTTTTTATAAAAAAAATGTGACCAAACAATAACAAAATATTGTCTCAGAAGAATATAACGATTTATTTAGCATCAATATGCCAAAATGAGATGAGCCTACAAGACAAAAATACTGCTCAATTAAACGAGTAAAAAAAATTGGAAACAGAGAAAAAACTAGCGAGAAGGACAAAAGCCATGATAACACGAAAAAATCTATAGAAAATTTTGCACTATTGTCATCAAAATTCCTTTAATTTATAACTAAACTCAGTCCAGAATACAAGTGTAGTTATCTCTGGCACTTTTCCAGAACGGTTAACGTAAAGCCATTGGATAACTAAACTTTGAAGACTCAACAGAAACAAGAACATCAAATAAATTATAACAAGGTCAAACTAAAGTAAACCTCAACCATTGTTGACCACAACTATTCTGTGGCATTTGAACTAAGTGTACAACCTCCCTCCCCATTATCTGCACTTTATTAGGAAGCAACTGGACTACTGTGAATACCCACTTTGAAAGGGCTAGGCTGATATGAAAATCGCTGCATAGTACAACCAACTGCCAGTAATGCAAACATTCTACTAAGAGTACTCAAAATTGAGAGTTGAAAATTACCGGGAGCTTCTTGAAATCCAAATACTCTACCATGTTGGGAGAGAGAACGAAAGCACCCACAGCTGCAGCAAGAACTGTGAAAGTCAAGCATGTCACACACCCATGGCCTCCTGAAACTCTTCCTAAGATCAGCTTAGAATATTTATCTGCGGCCTTGAAGAGTGCTTGGCGAGCATCATCTGTTCCAGTAGCCAATGCTTTCTCATTCTGTGACCAAAAATAGGTAAATCAGTATAACCTCAAGCAACTTGAATTGCATAAACATAATTCACGATTGACCCAAGATGCAAAAGAACCGAAGGTATATCATGTGAACAAATGAATGAGAAACTACCTTTTGCCTAAAATTCTTTAGGGTCTCCCTCAGTGGCTCATATGGAGACAATTTTGTTGATTGCACCTTCCATTCATCAGAGAGCTTCTTCAGAATTGCAACGCTTGCTTTAATGTTGTCCTCGTAAACTATACCCTGTTCATATATGATAAGTAATAAGACTAAATAAGTAAATCTAATCACATGATTTGTGCCCCAAAATATTATAATTTCATGATTACAATATAAAAACATTAAAAGAAAAATGCAAAATATTTCACTCCGGATGAAATTGTTCTATCAAAAACAAAAACCACACACGAACTCAAAACGTTATGCTTATATATAGAACCGCTCACCCAATGCTTGTAGCATTCAGTGCTTTGGCCCAAACACCAAATAAAAATATCTTCTGCTTCTTTTGACAACTCCGGATTGTCTGAAAAATACAGATACATTTTAAAATACCTTCTAAAACATTTATTTAATCTAGTCAAGAAGAGAACACAAATGAAACCATAATATCAGGTTTCCGTACTTTCTCCTGCTGCTTTGATAGCAAAATTGAATATCTGCTGTGAAACTTGCTTCATTGCCTTGCTTCCGGGGGAACCACCAAGAGACACCTCTTTGAGAGTGGGATATATGGCCTCAAATCTTTCAGTAGCCTATACAAAAGCAGCACATTGACATAAGTCTCAAAGTT
Organism: Lupinus albus; assembly: GCA_009771035.1. Lineage (NCBI taxonomy): Eukaryota > Viridiplantae > Streptophyta > Magnoliopsida > Fabales > Fabaceae > Lupinus > Lupinus albus. Next base: position 8,697,872 of record CM020011.1, read on the forward strand.
TTATGGATATGATATTCAAATGCAATCATACCAGAGCAGGCCAGTTGAACATCTATACTTTTAGTCTAGCTGAAGATTGAGGGTAAGTAACCCGGACCAAAATTTCAAATGAAGAAGGAGGAATTAATCGTTCCCCTTTTCTTACAGCACCATTCACTAAAATAGGGCGTGCTTTAGGGGTAGACAAAATTCTGCAACCAAATCACAAAAAAACAATAGTGATGAGATGACAATAGCATCAGTGGGAAAGGGATGTAAAAAGAGAATCAAAATTTACATACTTTTCCACTAGCTGCAAAACCAAATCCCTTGATTGTGGGTTACCAGTTTTGCTATTCACTATAGGAAGGAGATTCCGTGCCCAAGCATACAAACCTACTGAGAGATCTCCTAGTGAAGCCTACACAAGAATGCTTCACTATTAAGCACTAGAAAAATGAAGAGAAGAAGGAACAGTACAGTTTTCCTTTTGAAAAGAATGTCTCAAAAAATAATGTCTCATAAGTTCTTGTAATTATTTTGGCATCTATCCCTCACCTGAGCTATCATCCATACAATCACTGTAAGCTTATCTTGCCCTTGATACTTAGCATTCTCCCTCAATGCAGGCAATACAGCAATAAGAGAATCAGGCTTCCGCCGCAATACCATTGCTAAAACAATAAATATGGCAACCTGTAGGTACAGTAGATTCAATGTCAATATACAGATGATAGATTGGTGAGAAAAGATGGATGTAATTTAGGAATCCGAGGTCAGAAAAAATTTGTTAAGTAAAATTTATAAATAAAAACTTAGTGAACCAAGATGGTGAAATCAGAAGACAAACAAACTACTCTATACAAAGTAAATGGATAAATAAAATTCAACCTATTGGAGATTCAAATAAAAGTGTTTTTACTCATTTTGATATGCTTTCAACTTCAAGATAAAAATACCAAGGTAGTCAACTGGCCGACCCTAAAAATACTATTGCGGGTGGCGGGATGACCATTACAGCTACAAGGGAAAATATAAATAATTTATACCCTACACATATATATACACAAAACTACGCCAAATTATGTTATACCCTACACATATATATACACAAATACACTAAAGTACACATAAATTGTTGAAAAGAGTTGGTTTCAAGATGCATTAAAGCACATCAAAGTGGCCATTAAAGAGTGAGCTTGGAGTGTGAATTTCAAAAAACTCTCCAAGTCCCACATTGGTTGGAGAAGGGAAGGTGGAAGGCCTTATAAGGCTCAAGTCCCACCATTGGGGTGTGCCCCAAGGGGTACAATGGGTTTTGTGAGTGGGTGAGGACTCACACAAACAAAACCCCCACACACACACGCGCGCGCGCGCACCACCACCACCACCACCTCCTCCTCCGCCGTTCGGCCGGCCGGCTCGGCTCGGCTCGGTTCGTGTTCGGGTCGGGCTTGGGCCCAACATTCTTTTTGTACAAAAATAAATATTTATTTCATTTATTTATTTTATTTTTTTATTTAGAAGGCCATTGGGCCTTTGCCATGTATTCGGGCCGTGTGGATGACCAGGTCATGATTGACCAAGTCACCACACGTGAGGACGTGAGGGAGGAAGGATCGAGAACATGCTCGAGTCGCCGCATGAATCGCATGACCCGGTATTTGAGGAGGTGGATCCGCGCCCCAGTTTCCTCCACGCCGTAGATGCATTTTTTCTGGGCCGTTGGGTGGAGGGTCGGTTGGAGGCCTCACGCTATAAATAGAGGCATCCCCTCCTCATTAATACTCGCACCAAGAGCAAGTACGAATTTACTTGCTCTTTTCTTTCTCCCTCCATATTTTCTGCCGACGCATTTTCGGCCTCCTTCTCTCCCTTTCTTTCCGTGGCACTAGAGTTGGAATAAGATATTCCAATATTGTGGGTATTTCTGAATTGGCATTGGTAGCCATATTTTTGGGTGTATTCGAGAGCGATTCTTACAGTGCAGTAAGATATCGTATAACAGAAAGCTGGGCTGTTTTATCCTGGGGACGGCGTGGTTGATAGTCTGCTTGCACCTTGAGGCAGTACCACGAAACGTCTTAAAGAGAGCGACCTGGTCGTGACTCAGCCAGTAAAGATTATTTCGTGTCATTGTTGCAGGCTACTGATACAACATAAATACACTAAAATAGTAAAAATATAAGTAATTTAAACATTTTAAGTTTTGACAACTTGTGCTTGGCACTAGTGGGAGTGGCATTGGGAGGTTGAGATGAGGCCATGGTTGTGCAACTGCAAACTGCGGGGAAGAAGCTTCGCCTGAAAAGTGGGTATGTGAGAGGTTGAGAACAGAGTGAGGGGAAGAAGTGAAAGTGGGAATGGGAGAGTGGCTGGAAAGTGCTTCGATAGAATGTGCAGAGCTTGCTTCATATTTTTCTGATCACCTCTGCTGATGTTAAACGTGTTTTGCCTTTTGTTCACTGTTGTTCAACATGTTTCATATAAGGGAAAGAAGGGGAGAGTTAAATTACCAAAAGCCTTAGAAATTCCTTGCCACATTAAAATACAGGGCAAAAATCATGGCCATCCGCGTCGCATTTTGACCAATGACAAGCGTGATGGCCATCCGTGCCACAGTCCACCATTTAATAACGTGGAAGGGACGAGCTTCACCGCTCCTCCGCTATCGCACGATTTACTACCAGGAAAAATACCATATAAGATGAATAATGAAAGAAACACAAGCTATCCCATTTTGCCAAATCTGGAATACCAAAAATGGCAATGGCAACCAAACATCATGGATATTTGACCTCCTAAGTCACTGAATGCCCCCCTCATAGAAAAAGAAAGCTAATTAAAAACTGATCTTTCTATTTGACCTAGTGATGTCTTCAATTAATCTTCATATTTAAGAAGTGATATCTTCAGGAGTGTCCCCTTGATAGATACGAAGAGTGAAAAGTGAGCCATTTAGTATTGATAATTCTAGTTCAGTTTAGCTTTCTGATTTAGTCTTTTCTTTAGAGGATCCCAAATCCTCCTTCTTTCTCTATTCGTTATCAGATTATAAAAATAAAAAAGATCATTGTTGCATGTCAAAAGAATACTATTCAGTAGAAGTCACCTGAGATTTTGAAGCCACATGTTGCACAGCCTTTTTGGAACCCTTGGCCACAGTTAGCTGGCTACCTAAATCAGCAAGAATGCTGTCTAAACACCAAAGCACAAAAGAACTAAGTGCCTCAGGAGATCGTTGGTTAATCCAGTCTGTTGATGTCTTATATACAGCATCAGATAAGTGAGAAAGTGGTACCTGGCAAAAGGAAATATTCATTAATAAGCTTTACAGGATAAAATCAGAAACTGGTACCGCGATTCTGATGAACAAAGTAAGCTAGAATGTCAGCATCGATCGATGTTCGCTAAACAGTATAGATAAAAACAAATAAGAATAATAAATTCAGTACTTACCCATGGGTAGGTGTTAAAACATTTAATTAAAAAACTTAAATTAGAGTCTAGTATACGGTTTCTACTAATCAATCCATTTCAAGCTATAACTTGTTTCCTCTTTTTGAGGAATAAGGATTTCTGCTATTGAAATTTGCTGAAAGGGTCACATACAATTGTTAAATAGATTATACTGCTTCCTTTTACACCATTTATGCTTCCACATGACCACTTAACTAAATGCTCCAAACATATTATTTTGGCACATGCTCACAGCTGAGTCAAGTTTGTTTCACTGTATCATTTTGTCACAGGAATTTCTATATATTTACTGTGAACAGAAAACAGCCTCTTTTAACATCATATTTAATTGTTCCAGCTATATTTTGTTCAGCAGTATAGTTCTTCACAAACCATCTTAAGTATCTTTTAGTCCATTGCACACTAAGACATTTAATGACAATTGATGGAAGCTAATAAACACCTTTTGCATATTTTCAGCAATATTTAAATAACCACCCCAACATGTTGTCACCAATCCAGGAAATTCCAGATGCTATAGATACAACAACCAAACCTTAATTACACTAGGTGAGGTCAGCCACATGGATCCAACAACGCCATAATGTTCTATCACCCGGGTGCTATGGATGATTGAAACAAATATGTTCACATTGTATGTATACACATTAGCAACATTGCATGTAACATTCCCTAAATATCCAAGCACACATTTGTCATTTGACAGAAAAACCGTAATCCACAAATGATCTCCATTGTATCTCCGACTTATCCACTCAAACCGTTACAAGCAATAACTGTTACATAACCAGACTTGCCATTTAAAACCATGCAAGCATCATTCATGATTCATATCAGAGGTTTTTCATTGCAAACGATGAATTCTCATCTCAATAATAATATCCATAAACATGCCCATGGAAAAAAGAATATCAAACTCACATCAGCAATCTTAGCCACAGTTGATTCTCTGAACAACTTCACCCATGTAAACTGAGAACTGCTCACAGCAGAAAAAGCTCGTCCAAAATAATCTGCAAACCGCATCATCTGTATATCCTGCTGCATCTCATACGATCCCTACAATGAGGCCAACAAAAATCAAAATCAAATCAAACCAAATACGTTACATTACATTCTTCATGCAACAACAGATCAAACCCAAAGTCCCAAACACAAAACATAAACATATAAGATTCAATCATTGTTTCAAATCGCGGAAAGCATCAGGTATTGTGGCAGCAATACTGTGGACCGCATCAGGTATTGCAGCCGCAAACTGCAGTTATAGCATCCCATCATATGGCACCAAATCACAATGATGGGTCACATCAACCACAACGCAAGCGCATCGACCATGTTTGGTCCACATCTGATTCAAAAATATTTTTTTAATCACAACAAAATTCATACTGCAATGACTATAGTCCATGTTGCAACAGCTGCAATGACCATAGTTACCACAAACTGCAATCACCACAGCAACCAAAATCTAAAACTGAAGTCAATTGAAAACAATCAAATTAACCTAATCCAACGCCATACCGATATATCAACTAAAAACGCTCCCAGATCAGCACTGTCAATCTTTGCCGCAGCTTCTGCAACCGTAACCTTAGGTTTCTTCGGCTTCTTAACTTTCACCTTCTTCTCCTCCTCCGCTTTTCCATTCTCCGCAGAATGATCAACCTCATCATCATCATCATCATCATCATCATCATATTCATCGCGACGATGCTGCTTCGATCTGACCAGAGCATCATCGTCGAATTCAGAATCAGCCGCCCTCCGCGCCTCAGCGATTCGCCGGCGCCGTTCCTCCGAGTGCAGCTCCAGCGAGTGGAAAACGCCGTCGCCGCCAGATAACGTGCCGTTGGGAAGAAGCTTGTCGGAATTCGCGACGGTTTTGGTGTCATTTGACTTTTTCTTATTCTGTCGTTTTGCGTAGGTTACTTTCTGCCAGCCATGGTCAGCGCCGCCGTTAACGGTGGAGGAACCTTTCAATTCTTGAGGTGAGTGATTATCTTCCATTGTTATTGAAAAGTTATTGATTCTTTTTTTGTGTCTGTTTGTTTTGGAAAATAAGAGAAAGGTGAAGAAAATGAATTGAACGGAGAAATTTAATTGAAGAAATGATGTTTTTGAAATTGACCTTGTTTGATAGATAGAATTACGATAACACCATGGGGTGGTTGTCTTATTAATAAATGCACGTGTTCGACCGAATGGTATGTCAACATCTGTTAATATATTGATAAATTTGGATATGCACATGTTACGTTAGAATTATTAAAATCCTTAAGAAAAATAAAGGATAATAATTATTTGATTCTTTAAATATTATGATGTAGAACATTAAAGTTATGAAATGTATCGGTGAGAAAACTCTAAAGTCTTTTCTTTCTTTATTTTTACTTCAAAACTCAAATTGTAAATCAAACATCAACTTCTCATCATATTAGTGGGTCATAGATTAAATATGTCACCAAGTTGGTTATTCTTGCCATTAGTCTAACGAACATATACCATTTTTTGTATTTGTTGTTTCTCATTTCCCCCAAAATGGATGTATTAACTATTAAGTTTTGATATACTATTGAGATTAAAAATGAATGTTGAAAATTACTCTATATTGTATAATTATACTAACCTAATCTTAGGAAAAGTGAATATAATGTTTTAAACATGAAAAATGATCTATATAATTAAATTAAATCAATGTAATTTATTTCATTCATTAACTTTGCACTATATTTATAATATAGATTATTGATAATTGCTAAAGATGAGTGCTAAAGATGAGATTTATCTCATCTTTAGCACCAAGTAAATATCATCCAATTATCATAAAGTAATTACATGCATACAATTTGTCATCATCTCTAGTATTAAGAAGATAGTATATGAGATTTTTTTTTTGCATAATCAAGAAATATCCTTAATTTATATTAACTTATCGAGTTTAAGTGATTCCAGATTGACTATTCCAATAATTGTTACTAAGAGGAATCAAATATTTAACTTTTATCTTAGTATGATGTCTAGAATAGTTAAGTGAGAAATATAATATTTGATTGAATAGTAAATTGATAAACTTAATCACCAAATTAATGATAAACATATTCATTAACATAAAAGACAAATTTCTTCAAATGATTAAATTGGTGACAATAATAATATTTGAATGATTAACTTGTTTGAATTTTTTTTAAGAGGAAGTATTGCAGTGAAAAGACGATTTAGTGATAATGTGAGAATTTTTATACTATCATTATATTATCTACAATTTATATTTGAAAAGATGACTTTTCAAAAAATAATATAAATAAATATTGAATAATATATTGACTATATATAAATCTTTACATTGAAGTTGCATAAGTATTATACTATATTTTATGAAGGACCATGTTGGTGGCACCGTAATCTTTGAAAGATCAAATAAGTATTAATAAATCTTAGTAATTGATTTAAACTTACTCCACATTTTAGCCATCAATTCTAGAAAAATCCAATAGTTTGAATTAATAGGTAGATCTAGACCATTGAATTTCCTTAGAATTGATGGCTAAGATGTGGAGTAAGTTTAAAAAACTTACTCTTGGAGTAAGTGGATCTCCACTCCATATATAATATGTCAAATTCTAATTAGTGTTTTAAAAGTTATTTCAAAAATAACATTTTATCATAACATTATTCAATACATATTGATATGATATCTTTAACAGAAATGTGATATATCACTATTTTTTACTATTATTCAAATTCTGATTATCACTATTATTCAAATTCTGATTAGCGCTTGCGTAAATAAGAACTTGTAAAGGTGTTATATCATTATTTTTTGACATAACTTTTGAACCACTAGTCAGAACTATACATATTATATATGCATTTGTGGTAGAAAACTTCATTCTATCCAAATATGGGGAAGTGATACCGCCATCACGAAACAAAAGAATTCTGGGGAACGAAGACACTTTAATATATGAGAGAATGTTATTTAGAAATTGTAAATTTTTAAATTCTTATCCGATCAACAACGCACATTTAAGAAAGTGTTGTATATGATATCAAATCAACAACGCTTATTAAAGAAAGCATTGTAGAAGATATTCCATCAACAACGTCCACAACAAAAGGCTTTGTTGAATAGATTCTAATTAATAGGGCATCAAAAAATGAGCGCTATTAAAGAGAACTAATTCAAGTTAGAGTTTATTCAACAATGTTCATTCACAGATGCACTGTTGATTTTATATCTTCTTATCAATATTAACAGCGCTCGCTTAACTAGGCGATGTCTATGTTCCTCCGCCTCGTATTTAACAGCATAGTTCTAGGAAGCGCTGTTGAAGAGCCGTTGTTAAAGACATTTTCTGGCATAGTGAGTTTGCATCAAGAGGGAAAGGTCCCATGTTCAATTCCTTTATTAAAGACATTTCGATATTCATTTAGGTGTGTTGGACATTTGGACTAAACGATATATTATTAGGTCTGTTTGTGAGTTGAATTTTAGAGGGGAATGGAAAAAAATAAAGTTTGGGTGCCATGAAATACACCTGTCATATAACTTTGAAGTCTGTCATTTTCTTCTATTCCCTTCCAAAATACAATCCACAAACGAATCCTTAAGGTTTGTTTGCGATTCGAATTTTGGAGGGGAATGAATATAAGTGGAAGGCTTCAGAGTCATCTCAAAGTGTATTTTATAGATCCTAAGTCTTTTATTTTCCTTTTTCCTTATCCAAAACTCAACTCGCAAACAGACCCTTAGTAACTTAGAGATGATTTTAAACTTGATTCTTTTGTTATTCATTCATTGAGCTATCTTCACTTGGTTTTTCACTTGTTTGTCCATTGATTCCAGATCATACTCAAATCCAACTTTCTATTGTCAGACTTAAGTAACTACCCAATTGAATATATTTATTAGAATAGTAAAATATGTCCATAAAATTATAAAAAAATGTTATCAATCAAAAGAAAAGATTATTGTAATATGATGAGAAATTAAGATTCCAACACCTAGTTGTGTCCAACATATCATTAGTGTTGCCATGGTGGAAGAAGGTGAATTACTTTCTGAAGAGATTTGTTGGTTTTCAAGATGCAATAAAGCACATTAAAGTGGCCATTAAAGAGGGAGCTTGGAGTGTGAATTTCAAAAAACTCTCCAAGTCCCACATTGGTTGGAGGAGGGAATGTGAAATACTTTATAAGTCTTAAAATCCTACATTGGGGTGTGCCCCAAGGGGTACAATGGGTTTTGTAAGTGTGTGAGGACTCACACAAATAAAAGCCCTCCACACGCACGCGCGCATCACCACCACCTCCGCCGCCGTCGAGTCGGGTCGGGTTTGGGCCCAACATTCTTTTTGTTGAAAAATAAATATTTATTTTATTTATTTATTTTATTTTTATTTAGATGCCCATTAGGTCTTGGCCGAGTCCGTGCAGGAAGGATCTAGAATCCTCGAGACGCATGAAGCAACTCCACATGATTGCATGACCCGGTAGTGGTGGAGGTTAATCTGCGCCTGGTTTCTCTGTGCCGTAGATGGAGTCAGATGGGCCTTGATTGATGCCGTCGGATGAAGGATCCGTTGGAGGCCTCTGGCTATAAATAGAGGCATCCCCCTTCATTATTTTTTGCACCAAGAGCAAATACGATTATGCTTGCTCTTCTCTTTCTCCCTCCATAAATTCTGCCGACGCATTTCCGACCTACTTTCTCTCCCTTTCTTTCCGTGGCACTAGAGTTGGAACAGAAATCCAATATTGTGGGTATTTCGGAATTTGCACTGGAAGCTATATTTTTTGGGTATATTCGAGAGCGATTTTTACAGTGTAGTAAAATATCGTATAACATAGAGCTGAGCTGTTTTATCCTAGGGACGGCGTGGTTGATAGTCTACTTGCACCTTGAGGCAGTACCACAAAACGTCTTAAAGAGAGCGACCTGGTCGTGACTCGGCCAGTAAATATTATCTCGTGTCATTGTTGCGGGCAACCGATACAACAATTCTAAGACGTTTCTACTGCAATGACACTCGTACATAATATTACTGGTTCGAACAGCTTCGACCTAAGCAAACCATTTAGGTTTGACGGGACTAACTTCAAATGCTGGCAAACCAAGATGGAATTTTTCCTAACGGTTAAAAAGGTTGCCCATGTTTTGAAGGATGATGTCCCAGTGGTACCTGAAGAAGCTGAGAAAGAGGAAAGGGAAAAGCTAGCTATTGATATAGCTCTATGGAATGAAAATGACTACTTATGTAAGCATTTCATTCTTGGTGGGTTATCAGATGATCTATATGATTACTATATCTCATATAAAACTTTCAAATTAGTTTGGAAAGCACTCAAAAAGAAATATGATACTAAGGTAGCTAGGACTAAGAAATATGTTGTTAGCCGCTACCTCAAGTATCAGATGACTGATGATAAATTAGTAGAATCTCAGTCTCACGAGATTCATAAAATTACTCATGAGATCATCACTGAGGGTATGCCCTTAGATGAGCAATTTCAGGTAGCTGTCATTATTGACAAACTGCCACCTAGCTGGAAGGACTTTAAAAATGTCCTAAGACACAAGACCAAAGAATTTTCTTTGGAATCTCTGATCACTCGTCTTCGCATTGAGGAAGAGGCTCGTAAGCAAGATCATAATGAAGAAGTGTTGGCTTTATCAAGCAATAGCCCTAGAAAGAAATTCTCAGGTGCTGTTTTGAAGCCTCCGGGAAGTAACTTCAAGAATTAGAACCGCAATGGGAATAAGGCTAAGAACATCGGTCGCAACAAGAATTGGAACCCTAAAAAGGTCCAATATGCTAAACCACCTGCTAAGAATGACTCTAGCAACCCATTTATCTGCTTCAAGTGTGGGAAGCCAGGTCATATGGCACGCAAGTGCAGGAACCAACCAATGGATCCTCCTCCACAATCCAACATGGTTGAGGATCCACTTATGGCCGTGTTAACTGAGGTCACAATGATTGGAGGAAGTGATGAGTGGTGGGTAGATACTAGTGCATCCCGCCATGTCTGCTATGACTGTGTTATGTTCAAAACATATACGAATGCTGATTAAAAGAAAGTGATGTTGGGAGACTCTCACACCATTACTGTTGCTGGAACTGGTGATGTGGAGCTGAAGTTTACATCTGGGAGGACTCTGATTCTCAAAGATGTGATGCACACACTCCAGAGATGAGGAAGAATCTAGTATCAAGTTTTCTTCTTAATAAGACTGGTTTTACCCAAACCATAGGAGCAGACTTGTACACTCTTACTAAGAATGGGATATTTGTAGGGAAGGGGTACGCCACTGATGGCATGTTTAAGTTAAATGTTGAAGTTTCTATTAATAAAATTTCTGATTCCATTTACATGTTGTGTGATTTTTCTATTTGGCAATCTAGACTTTGTCATATTAATAAACGTGCTATTACAAATCTGAGTAATTCAGGATTAATTCCCAAGTTATCTAAAAATAATTTTGAAAATTGTGAATCATGCAGTCAAGCTAAAATAACTAAAAAATCACATAAATTAGTAGTGCGAGAATCTGAGCCTTTAGATTTTATAGATGACTGCTCTGATTTTACTTATGTTTATCATATGAAAAATAAAAGTGATGCACTTGATATGTTTAAAGTCTATGTAACTGAAATTGAAAATCAATTTAATAAGAAAATAAAGAAACTCAGGAGCGATAGAGACACTGAGTATGATTCTAGCATGTTTAATGATTTTTATAAATTAAAAGGCATTATTCATGAAACAACTGCACCATATTCATCTGAAATGAATGATAAAACTGAAAGAAAAAATAGAACATTAACTGAATTAGTAGTAGCTATCATGTTAAGTTTTGGTGTAGCACCCTCTTGGTGGGGTGAAATCTTATTAATTGTTTGTTATGTGCTAAATAGAGTCCCCAAGACTAAGAGCAAAGTATCCCATATGAACTCTTTAAGAATAGACAACCTGATTTGTCTTATTTCAGAACTTGAGGTTGTCTGGCTTATGTTCAGATACCAGACTCCCAGAGAGTTAAAGTCGCCAGTAGAGCCTATGAATGTGTATTCATTGGGTATGTTGTAAACAGCAAGGCGTACAGGTTTTATGACCTTAACGCTAAAGTGATCATTGAGTCTAATGATGCTGACTTCGATGAAAAGAAATTCCCTTTTAAATTAAGGAATAGTGGGGGCACATCATCTAGTCATACACCTATGATTAGAGATAGTGATGATGGGTTAGAAGTAGAACCTAGAAGAAGTAAGAGAACAAGAACTGCTAGAGAGTATGGACCTGATTATATGGTCTATACATTGGAAGATGATCCATCAACTATCCAAGAAACTTTGACTTCCTTGGATGCTGATTTATGGCAAGAAGCCATAAATGATGAGATGGATTCTCTAGAGTCTAACAAGATTTGGCATTTGACTGACTTGCCACCTGGTTGCAAACTGATTGGTTGTAAGTGGGTTTTGAAAAAGAAACTGAAACCCGATAGCACAGTGGATAAATACAAGGCTCGCCTTGTAGCCAAAGGTTTCAAACAAAGAGAGAATGTAGATTTCTTCGATACATTTTCACATGTTACTAGAATAACATCCATTAGAGTACTAATATTGCTTGCTGCGATACATGATTTAATAGTACATCAAATGAATGTTAAAATCGCTTTTTTAAATGGTGATTTGGAAGAAGAAATCTACATGGAACAACTTGAAGGTTTTGTAATCCATGGGAAGAAAATAGAGTCTGCAAGTAGATAAGTCATTGTATGGTCTCAAACAAGCACCTAAACAGTGACATGAAAAGTTTGATAACTTAATCATATCGAATGGGTTTAAGGTGAATGAAAGTGATAAATGCATTTATTACAAATCAGAACATGACATTTACACTATCATATGTCTCTATGTAGACGACCTACTCATATTTGGTTCCAACATTCATGTTGTGAATAATGTGAAATCAATGTTGTGTAACAACTTTGATATGAAAGACCTTGGAAAGGCAAATGTAATCCTTGGTATAAAGATTACTAGGTCAAAGGAAGGAATTTCTTTGGATTAATCATATTATGTAGAAAATATCCTAAAGAAATATAAATACTTTGACTGTAAACCTGCTAGCACACCATATGACCCAAGTGTAAAACTTTTTAAGAACACTGGTGAAAGTGTAAGACAAACAGAGTATGCTAGCATCATTGGCAGCCTTCGGTATGCCACTGATTGCACTAGACCCGACATTTCCTATGTTGTTGGACTATTGTGCAAGTTTACCAATAGACCTAGTATGAAGCATTGACATGCTATTGAAAGGGTAATGAGATACCTTAAGAATACTATAAACCTTGGTTTACATTACTAAAGGTTTCCAACTGTCCTAGAAGGATACAACGATGCTGATTGGAACACTCTTTCAGATGATTCCAAAGCAACCAATGGCTATATATTTAACATAGCTGGTGGAGCTGTTTCTTGGAAGTCAAAGAAACAAACTATTTTGGCTCAACCCACTATGGAAGCTGAGATGATAGCACTAGCAACAGCTAGTGAAGAAACAAGTTGGCTTAGAAGCTTGCTAGCTGAGATTCCCATATGGGAAAGACCGATACCAGCTGTGTTGATCCATTATGATAGTACCGCGGCTATTGCAAAGATTGAGAATCATTTTTATAACGGTAAGAAACGATAAATACATCGTAAGAACAACACCATTAGAGAGTTTCTCTCTACAGGAGCTGTTAGAGTGGATCACATACGCACTGAGAATAACTTAGCAGATCCTTTGACGAAAGGACTAGCTAGAGAGAAAATCTATAATACTTCTAAGCTTATGGGACTATTGCCTTTAGAACGAAGATCACTCACGATGGTAACCCGACCTAATCGACTGGAGATCCCAAGAAGTAGGTTCAATGGGTAATAACAAGTCGTGAAGTGATATGAGAATGAACATGCTATGAAATTATGAGACGCATGATTCCTGCAGTATAAGTAAGGATGAGTTAAACTCTTAATGAGATCTATACTCCAATTGGAGTAGAGTACCTAGACTACAGGAGTACTCTTGATAGACTCACCTATGTGAATGTGGAAGTGAGGGCCGCTTTCTATGAAATTTAAGAGGCATAAATTTTTAGAGCGTTCACTAAACTGACATAGACGTGCATGACCTTTAACGCACGGACTTTATTGAATACACCTTTGAAAAGGTTGTGTGTGGTTTGATGCCAGAGATATAGTTCAAGACTACGAGTCACTCTAGTAAAATCTGGATCTTACTCACTATGCAAAGGTTCAAGTTGAACGACACCTTTGTTTATGCAAAATCTCATTGAGACCACAGAAATTCCCAAAAATCGTTTTTTAAAATATCAAGTGGGGGATTGTTGAGATTTGTTGGTTTTCAAGATGCATTAAAGCACATTAAAGTGACCATTAAAGAGGGAGCTTGGAGTGTGAATTTGAAAAAACTCTTCAAGTCCCACATTGGTTGGAGGAGGGAAGGTGAAGGGCTTTATAAATCTTAAAATCCTACATTGGGGTGTGCCCCAAGTGGTACAATGGGTTTTGTGAGTGGGTGATGACTCACACAAACAAAACCCCTCCACACATGCGTGCGCGCATCACCACCACCTCCTCCGCCACCGTCCGGCTCGACTCGGTTCGTGTTCGGGCTTGGGCCCAACATTCTTTTTTGTTGACAAATAAATATTTATTTTATTTATTTATTTTATTTTTATTTAGATGGCCATTGGGCCTTGACTTTTGTTTTGGATCCGTGTGGACCAAGTCATTTGACCGAGTCCGTGCAGGAAGGATCTAGAATCCTCGAGACGCATGAAGCAACTCCACACGATTGCATGACCCAATATTGGTGGAGGTGAATCCGCGCCTGGTTTATCTCTGCCGTTGATGGAGTCAGATGGGCCTTGATTGATGCCGTCGGATGAAGGATCCGTTGGAGGCCTCTAGTTATAAATAGAGGCCTCCCCCTTCATTATTTTTTGCACCAAGAGCAAGTACGATTATACTTGCTCTTCTCTTTCTCCCTTCATAAATTCTGCCGACGCATTTCCGGCCTCCTTTCTTCCCTTTTTTCCGTGGCACTAGAGTTGGAACAGGAATCCAATATTGTGGGTATTTCGGAATTGGCACTGGAAGCCATATTTTTTGGGTGTATTCGAGAGCGATTCTTACAGTGTAGTAAGATATCGTATAGTAGAGAGCTGAACTGTTTTATCCTGGGGACGGCGTGGTTGATAGTGTGCTTGCACCTTGAGGTAGTACCATGAAACGTCTTAAAGAGAGCGACCTGGTCGTGACTCAGCCAGTAAAGATTATCTCGTGTCATTGTTGCGGGCTACCGATACAACAATTTCTCAACTATGAATAGCATTTATACAAAATCAATGTATTTATATAAGACCAAAGAGGCTATGAACTATAAGGCATAAGGTGAATTACTTTCTCAACTGTAAAATGTAATGAAGATTTGTTAAGTCTATCAATTATATTAACTTATCGAGTTTAAGTGATTCCAGATTGAATTATCAAATTGTTGGAATTAAACTAAACCAAACTGAAAAATGTAATTAATTATGGTTCACGCGTGGTTCCATAGGTTCGGAATCGTGAGAACCAAATCGAGCCATAAAATCAATGAAAAATAATAATTAGGTAGTACTTAATATAAACCAATGTGATTCCCCCGCTCTTTAGTAGGCTTATATAAGCGAAATGGAACTAAACATGTTTTTATAGTAATTGAGTTAAGATAAGAATTCATTAGTTGTGTAATTAAAAAAATGAAAAATGTAGATAAAAAATTTCTATTCAGAGTAAACTAACAAACCTACACACAATATAGAGAAATAAAAAAAAGGGAAAAATAAATTTCTAGCTTTTTATAGTAGATCTTAATTTTCTAATGAGTACATAAAGATGGATTTTCATTTCTTTTTAAAAATGTGAACCAATCAACTAAACTGAACTTATTTGTTAGTGTTTGGTTCAGTTCGAGTCCAAAGATAAAAAACATCATAAATTAAAATATCCCTTTTGTTCGATTCAATTCCTGAACTATAAAAAAAAATGAATGGAATCATGATAGCATGAATTTGATTGCTAAAAAAACATTTCTATTGTTTTTAAAACGATCCTAACTCCTTACTATTATGAAATATCTACACTCAAACCTTTCTAAAACTTCACAAAGAACATGTGTGATATTTATGAGTTTAGAATTGTCTCATACTCTCTCAATGCTTAGTCCTCTTAAATCATAAGTTTTTTTTATAAGAGTTTAGAACCTTTCACATATTCTAGAAAATCACGCAACCTTCTAGAATCTTCCTTTGAGACATAAAATGTTATTCTAAAGTTTTAGAAAATATATTTTAAAGAGATCCAATGCTTCATATTTTTATAGACAATTAGTCCTTTAAAAATAATAAAAAATGAGTATAAAAAAAAACCCACACATGAACATTCAGAAAACCGTACATATAACACTATGATGAGATCACTATGAGCATACTGAATGGATTAGGAAAACGTTTAAATGTCTTATATTAAAGAATATAATAAATTTAGATTTAATTATTTTGCATTATTAATATAAAGCATTTAATAGTTTTAGTCAAAATAATAAATGATTTAA
This sequence comes from Lupinus albus, assembly GCA_009771035.1. Taxonomy (NCBI): domain Eukaryota; kingdom Viridiplantae; phylum Streptophyta; class Magnoliopsida; order Fabales; family Fabaceae; genus Lupinus; species Lupinus albus. Next base: position 8,714,009 of record CM020011.1, read on the forward strand.
AATTTTGATATATTTTTGACTAAAATATTCATATATTATTTCCTATAATTAATCACATCATTTCTTACTATAAATTATACACCAAATTCCTATAAGTTTTCCATTGAGAGATGTATATTAATATTTAAGATGAAATACCCAAATAAAAAGATTAATTCTCAATAAATGAGACTTAGAGTCTGTTTGCGAGTTGAGATTTAGAAGGGGAGAAAAGTAAAGGGGAAGCTTTGGAATCATCTAACTAGTGTATTTCATGGCTCTCAAACATTCTCTTCCACTTATTTTCTCTCCAAAATTCAACTCACAAATAGACCCTTGAAGTAATAGGGAGTTATAAGATGATCAAATGAGTTAAGTGAATAATTTAAGGAGTATAGTGATAATAAGATTGAGGATTTAATGTGTCACACCAAAAATACTAATATACTCACATTTACCTATAAAAAGGAGTTGAGCTCCTCGCTACTAGAATATGAGGAGATTGTATTTAATTTTAAATTTTTATTAAAAAATAACTTAAAATCATTGTTATTAAATATTTCTTATTGTCATTCTTATTCGATAATGACTCTCTCAAGAGGATTTATCCAAAAAAGAGACTTGAAGTAATAAATTGGAGGTGAATATAATTTTGGGAAAAATATAATTGAATATTGAATTGAGAAAAATGCTAAAACATTAATCTTTGACTAAGGAAAAAAGAATATTGTAGAAAAAGAAATAACTTTTTTTTGCCTACAAATACTTGCTAAGAATCATGAATCCAACATCACAAAGAAAACATTACAAAAAAATGTCAAAGGTTTGGGATTCTCTAAAGAAATCACTTCATTGCAAACCAAACTCCACAGAGGTTCATGATCCAAGTAGGACTAAGCACCCTAATAGAAGTGATCAGAGAAAAAAACATAGCAAAGAGAGTCACTCAAAACAAGGAAACAGTGATGCCCTTAATCTTGTGACACATGAAATTGTCCTTGATACCTTAACTGGTGAAAACAAATTTTGTTGTTGTCCTTTTCCTCAAAACAATGAAGATGCAAGTAAATGTGTGGAAAGTTCTTATGGGTCAACAAGGAAAAATATTATTTCAGACAAAACATATCAGGTTGATTTTGATGATAAACATGATACCTCTGCTGAACATTCAGGTAAGAATTACTACTTAATTTTTAATTTCTAGTTGAATTTGCATGGTTTTCTATCTATAAAATAGTCTTTATTGGGGGAATTATTTCATGTCTAGGATTAATGACTCCAATCAAATCTCCATTATTGAGCATGCATTAATGATTTTAAAATTAAATAAGTTTATTCTAAATCAAGGTGGAGATTTGATTAAGATTATTAGTGATGAGCCATGATCATTTAATTTTGATTAAATTACATTGACACTTCTGAGTTTTGGTGAAATTACACAAATCACCCACACCTTTTTAAAATCTACACAAACTACTCCTAATTATACATATGCATTACACTCACAATCCCTCTAAAAGAGATAAGTGTAATTTCTTAAACAATAAAAGACAACGAGTGTAATTAAGTCAAATAAAATATGATACAGTCGAAAACAAATCCAAATAGTATAAGAGTCGGTGTATGTTCATTATTTTGGTTAGTTACAATATAATATAAGAATAATTTAAACATACTCTTAGAATTATTGACACAGTTTGAAATGAAAATACATCGACTCTTATACTATTTGGTTTGTCTTCACAATGTACCATATTTTATTTGACTTAATTACACTCGTCGTCATTGTTTAAGAAATTACACTTATCTCTCTTACAGAGGTAGTAAATGTAATGTATATATATAATTAGAGGTGGTTTGTGTAGATTTTAAAAAAATGTGGCTGGTTTGTGTAATTTTAATAAAACTCAAGGGGTGTTAGTGTAATTTACTCTTTAATTCTTGTTGGTGTTGTAGTCAAATATGTGGCAGCTAGATGCAATCCACCAACTTATAAACATAATGAAGTGTATATATACTATGATTTGTTTTTAAAAATAAATTAGGATTGAAGTTTATACTCCCTTTTAACTTATGATTTCTCTACATCTTATGACAAGTATATTTATTGTACATTAAGATTTGTTCGACAGTTATGGATTTAGTGATGTTTTATATCACTAGATCAACTTCTTATTAGTTAAAGTTATATTCTCTTGGAAGAGTTGAAAATACAATTATATTTTTCGTGTTTTGTTTGTTGATGTTCTTGTAAGTAATTAACAAAATAAAGAAACAACTCATGAAAATACAATAGATTAATTGAAGTTTTTCTATTTTTTTCCAAAGAAAACTTTTTTATCTTTAAAAACAGCCAACACCACTTTTTGTTTTATTGGTCTTAGAAATTCAAAGGTGGGGGTATTGGCTCAATTATAGGGTATATCAAAACTAGTTTATAGTTGTTTGTAGGTGACTTGTGAGTATATAGCTTCTATTTGTGAACACAATTTGAAACTTATAGCTAGTATCTAGTTTATTAACTAAAAATGTTCGATAAAATAATAACTAAAATTTACATATTTTATTTATGTATTTAATATTTGTTTAGTTTTATTAATATAATTATTAATTGTAATAATTAAATATGTCAATAGTTAAACATTAATAATTAGATAAAAATATTACTAATTTTATAATTAAGTAAACATTAAGAATTTGATATAATTATTAGTAATTTTAGAATTATTCATTTATTAAATCATCTACATATTTTAGTGAAATTAGTGTGGTGTACTTAATGCAAATTAGTGTGGTGTAATTAATGTAAATTAGTAAGTTTTAAAAAGTTAACATGGATCATTTACTTATTGAAAGCTTTTTGGTTTTTGAAAAAAATGTAACTTTCAAATGGAGTGAAATCCAATCATCGAAATGAAAGTGACTTTTTCCTTTATATTTTAAAAAGTATAATTTTATTTTAAATAAAAATGATATAAATGTCAATGTGTATTATTTTCCCTTTGTTTTTTTTCACAGAACTTCCATCTTTCCATTGCTAAAGAGGATTTTCAATATATATTTTTAAAAATTTACAAAACTTCTGTTTATTGAACAACTCTATTAATTTATTGAATATATCATAATAAAGTTATAAGCTACCTTATAAATAACATTGTTTTTCTGACTATAATAAGAAATAGTTTTGAAAATGTATTTTAACATGAAAACCTTAATATATGCATGTGTTGCAGTTATCAAACTTCATAAACAAGATTCATCTTGGCAAATTATTGAAAAAATATGCCAAACAAGTTATACCAGTTCTGATAGCAAAGCAACAGAGATTGAGTCTATCTTGAAAGTGCTAAACCATCAAAAAACATTTACTACCTTTGAGGAATGTAGAGAAGTGGCAATGACCTATGCAGAAAAGCTTCAAGATAATAATAAGCTTTCAAGATTTTTGGTTAATGGAAATGAACTCTTAAGGTTTCATGGCACAACTATTGCATGCACTCTTGGCATGAGCAATGATTCTTCTAATAGGCTTTGCACTTTTGACCAATGTGGTTTGTGTCATATTTTAAGACATGGGTTCTCAACAAAAAACCAAGATTTTGATGGTGTTGTTGGGATTTTAACCAATTCTACTAGTGAAAAAGCTTTTTATTCAATTGGGTCATATGAGAAAATGGTTCTAAGAAAGTGTGTTATAGTGTGTAGGGTAATAGCTGGGAGGATCCATAATCCTCTACAAGAGATTCAAGAAATGGTCACTGATTCAGGGTTTGATTCTTTGGTGAAGAAAATAAGTGATGAATCTGATATTGAAGAGCTTCATATTTTAAATCCTAGAGCTATTCTCCCTTGCTTTGTGGTGATTTATAAATTGTGAAAGTTATAAGATTTTAAGTAAGGTTTAGAGAAAGTCTTTTAGAAATGTAGTTTTGAAAATAGATTTGTTATATGGGAAATGTAATTCTTAAGTTTGGAGTTTGAATTGTATTCATGTATTGCTTCACAAACTTGAGAAATATATGTTTGGGAATACCCAAAAAAATGTTAGTAATTAAGTAATGAAGTAGTAGAGGTTACATGACTTTGCCTTTCATTAAATTTGTGGCTTAATTATGAAACCCTGTTTTTTGGGGTTTTGACCTCCAATTTGTAGTGATAGTAAAGGCAATATGTAAAAAATGTTATCATGTATCATAATAATAGAATTTTAAATCATTCAATAATACCAATTACATTCCAAAGAATGAGAGAATAACATTTTATCTAAATCCAGTACATATTATATACACATTTGAACATAATATATCACAAAATGTATAGTGGACAAAATAAGGAGGTGACATGAAAGATACAATCTATGTTGAGAATTGTACTAATTAGTTTAAATGCGCTATTAACATCTAAAATCTTCAAGACATTGACAAAAAGGTTTATTGCAGTATACATAATGATATTTATGCTCTTCATGACACAAATATTGATATTGAATGAATTAATAGAAATAATAAAGCACAATAACAATGTAAATTAGTTGAAACATGAAAATGAATATAACATGATGTATTTGTCATGGAAAATGCTTTAAATGTTTTATCATAAATACCAAGTAAATTTATTAATGGATTGGATGTAAGGTGGTGCATTAGGAATTACAGTTAAGCATAACGTAAAATCAATTATAGAATACCTGTTAAAGATTTTAGAAAACTTCTTTATAAACAACATTTGTTGTTGTTTTCATTGGTTTACCATCCTTGTCATGTATCAATATCTTCAATCCTTTGTTGCTTTGTACTCTTGAAATACAGCCCCACACTCTCTAATGATTGACCTTGAGATTTATTGATTGTCATAGCATATGACAAAATTATAGGAAATTGTCTTCTGATAAGCGTGAAAGGCCATGGACACTGAGATGGTGACATTGATAACCGATGAATATAAGTGACATTTCCAATGTTTTTTTCATGCATTATCTTTGCCTCAAGTACATGATTAGCCATTCTAGTAACCACCAACCTTGTACCATTATATAACCCTTCAGACTGGTCTAAGTTCCTTAATAACATAATCGAGGTGCCCACTTTTAGCATGATCATATGATTTGGAAGGTCATAAATTGAAAGTGAATTTAGAAATTCAAGAGTTAATATATTGAATAATTCACTTTCATTAGCATCAAACATATCAACTTCATTCGAACTAAGGTATTATTTTTCATCACCTATAATTATATGTTGAATACTTTGTTAATACAAATACAATAAGTGAAATATGTTTGATAATGATAATTTACATAGCATTGAATATAATTTACCTGGAATTTGACTTAGAACATAGTCATTGATTTGATCAACAATTTCAATGGTTGATGCAAGTATTGCTTTACTTTGAAGAAATTGTTCGTCCTTATAATGATCTTGTAAGTTTGGATAGGTGTTGGAGACTATGGCATCAATTGGGTTATCATAATCTAAAATTAAAAGTTCTTCTGGAATCTCAATTTTAGCACAACCATCATTAGGCTCAAACAATTTTCCATTTCCCATCTTTAGTATCCGGTCAGAGAATTCTTTGATATTTGATGCATTGTCATGATTTTAAGACGCATGTTCTTTGTAAGAGTTAAGACTATACATTGATGTCAAAGATAATATGCATTAATTGTTGTATGCACAATATCTGAACGACAACCTTTTGGAACCACTGCTAAGATTTGTCTAAAATCACCTCCAAATACTACAACATTTCCTCCAAACTTGTATGAGTTATTTGTTGTTCCCATGATATCGCCAAGACTTTTATCAAGCGCCTCAAAGCAAAATTTATTTGCCATTGGAGCTTCATCCTATATAATTAACTTTGTTTGTTTCAACAACTCTGCAAGTTCAGTCCCTTGATGAATGTTGCAAACAGAGTTGTCAAAGGTTGGTACATGAATTTTGAATTTAGAGTGTGTTGTCCTACCACCAGGTAATAATAAAGAAGCTATACCACTTGATGTTAGAAATTCATAATTTCTAATTAAGGTGGACATCATATATTTATACAATTATATCGGCTATTTATTTTCGGGGTTATAAAATAAGTGATCTTATTACTGACAACTTTTTTGACTTCTAATATAAAGTGATAATGGATATGGGCTTAATGAGTGGATACCCAAAATAGTTAACCCATAGGGAATAATGGGAACCCTATTAAGTTAACACATCAGGAAGGTTATGGTTCCCAAATATACCAAATCAAACATAGTTTTCATCTCTCCCCATCAGAGAGAAAACGAAGGTCCCAAGAGGAATTAAGGATTTGGTTGAGGAAGACCATCATACCAAAACCTCTCTACGAAGGCATACAAAGGAACAAATCTGCGAACATGGATTCAGGTATGACATTGATTGAAATCTATGTTTTATATTCTGTGTGAGAATCATGCTTGTTGGACTAGACTGCAACCGGGGAGTTCCATTATTACCGGGGTATGGGAAGAGTGGAGAGCCACAAGCGATGCACCACGTCTTGAACAAAAACCTTAAGGCATTAGTTTCATGGGTCTTTTCTACATATAAACTCTTTTATTCTTCTCTGCATATCCAGTGTGGGACCTCACACTTGAATAAACCCAACAATCTCCCCCTCAAGTGTGGGTATCACACACTTTCCGGTCCGCTCCCCCTTAAGTCCATCATGTCCCAGCCGAACCATCGGCTCTGATACCACTTGTTGGACTAGACTGCGACCGGGGAGTTCCATTATTACCGGGGTATGGGAAGAGTGGAGAGCCACAAGCGATGCACCACGTCTTGAACCAAAAACTTAAGGCATTAGTTTCATGGGTTTTTTCTACTTATAAACTCTTTTATTCTTCTCCGCATATCTAGTGTAGGACCTCACACTTGAATAAACCCAACACTTGAAGCCACAGTCAATACAATATGTTTTTCAGATTTCAATGCATATTTCTGAGTTCACCACATGTGTGTTTTTCTAGTTCCACCATAACCATATAGAAAAAACATAAGACCTTGTTGACGGTTAACGACTTCCATTATAGTATGGAATATCGTATATTGTTCACCTACATAATATGAAACCAGTATTTGAAAATTTATTTTATTAATAAAAATAGAATAATTATTAAAATTAAAGACATAAATGTGAAGACAATGAAAGTACTTGTTAAAGAGTTGAAAAGAGTGTTGAAGTTTTTCTTTAATTCATCTGTATCATGATTAAGCTCTTCATATATAAGTCTATTGCCTAAGTGACATGACACATACCCATTTGGGTATGGCATTGAAGGATAGTCTTTTAAACTTCGTCGATTTCCCTCAAGTATTTTTTCAATCTCTAGTAGAGTTAGATTTTGTAGTTCTTCATTAGTAAGCACCAATCCTATAGAGTTCAAAATATGTTATATGATATACTATATTTAAAATATTGAAAAATTCCTTAACTGCGTGATATAACATAATTGTTATATACCTTGATTATTGGAATATTTATGAGATTGTAGAGAATTCCATCAGATAACCATTGTCATGTCTCTTCCCAAATATGATTTGGCCTATTTATAGATGTCGATAGACACATTGTCACGAATAATTTCCTCAAATAGAATCCAGAACCCCAATCTTTTGCTTCTCTTATGGCTTCAATATATTCTTTATCATCCTTTAGTAAGGCAATTGCAAAACATGCATCCCTAAATGTTGCATATTCAATATTAGAAACAGTTCTAATGTCTTCATAACATGTTGGTCCTTTAACAACGGTCAACATCATTCTAAGATAATAAAGCTCACCCATGAATGGAGAAATCCAAATTAACCTACCGATTGTATAACCTGATTTTTTTGGCTTCCAACACCTACTTCTTTTGACATAAACAAACTTTGACACATATTGAGCATAACCCAAAATTTTACCTTAAGGATATTGTTTATTAGCTTCCATCCAAGATGTAAACATAGATTTTGATATTGTTGGTCTTGAAAGAATATTGTCAATGTCGTCATGATCATTAAATAAACAGATTGTTCTCCTGGAAGATGGAAGTATAATGTTCGACAACAGGTTGTCTCCCATGAATGGGATATTTAAAAATTCTCCAATATGCTTCTGATAGTGATACATATCTACAATCAATATATTGCTTAACCTCATCAATGTTCCTAGGAATCTGTGAACCACCATCATGTGTAGGTTCAATAACGGCTATGATCCTATCATACCATTTGTTTATATACTTGAATAAGTACTTGACTGAGGTACTTTGGTTACACCACTCCATATTAATGTGAGATTGGTACTTCATTAGTAGTTGCGGGTTGTAAGGGACAACATAACGATTGTCAAATGGATGCCATTTTTCAACAATGTTTCCATTATCTCTTCTCATATAAACAGGATAACCATCTTCATCAACAATTGTATATTGTTGAAATTTTTTAGGAAAATACCGAGAACATTAACCGTCTTTCATATATGGAGAAGACATATTGCAAGTACCACATGGATCATGAATAATGTGATTTGACTAAGTTGTACAATTCAGGATCAACATTATGATTTGGAATTTCAGCAGAGATAATTCTATCAATGTCTTCTGGAGATGGATATTTGTTAGAAGGATGCATAAAAAGAAGCAGATGCACATGTGGTAAACCTCTCTTTTGAAATTCAATGGTATACATATCTGAAACATTAAATGATAAAAATATAATAGTATAGACTTTAAATATTATGACATAATGTTAAACTTATTGTGAGATATATACTTACATGCAATTACTTTTCCCAAGACATGCTTCTTCTTTAAATCTTGAAGTAACTCTTCAAACTTCATTTTGGACACTCTTGAGATGATATACGACCGATCATATGACTTCAAACCCATAGGATTAAGAAATCTTACAATTTCATGCCAATTAGGATTGCAAGTCATTGTTAGAAAAAAATCAGGAAATCCCAATGAACTACATATAGCCATACCATCAAAGTATAATTGATCCATGCAACGACGACTACCCACAAAAGTTGAAGGTAATATCACTCTTTTTCAAATATTTGATCCTTGACTCTGGTAAGTTGTTTGAGAGTCATTTAAATTTCTGTATTTATCAACCCTTAGCTTTGATTGATTTCTTTTAATAAAAGACAACCATTCAGACTCCACCATAATATGAGCATGTACTAAAAATTGATGAAATAACCTTCTTGATCTCAGCAAAGTTTGAGCCTCGTTTGTTCTTGTTTTCAATATAAAGGATATCCATTCTCTTACTGTTAGTCGGTTTCATTTTTTCTTTTGAGAATTAGGTGTAGCTCTATGACAAACATCATGTCTATAACCATCCTCCCCAAAAGGAAAAAACAATGGATATTGAAAAGCCAAATAACTAGCATGTAATTCATCAATTCTCTTTACATGACCAGTTTGTGTCTCCAAAATTATATCTCTTTGTGATGATGAGTCAATATCTCCAACTATTAAAGCAACAACTTCAGAAACTATCGATAAGTTATTTACTCTACCATTAGAGTTCCTTTCAGAAATTAGCTTCAATTTCAAGTTTGGAATAACACCATCTTTTAATCTTTCCCTTGCCATTCTAAAGGACTTTGCATGGACATTATTTTCGTCCAACATTTCTGATAATTGACAAACCACTCTTGAATCAACCTTGTTGTTCCTATATTCATAAAATAAAAACAAATCAATATTATTTCTATGAATGGAAAAGAAATATGAAATTACCTTATCAACTAATTTTATGATTTACCTAATTCCCTCCATTATGTTTTCAATTTCATGTTCTGTATCATAAATGTAAAGTTGAGCAAACTTTGGGCATTGTCCAGGCATCGGTAACATGTTACCAATACGATGACATGGTTGTCCCAGTATTCTAATAGTTGGAGGACCTCTACCGTTGTTGATAGATATAACAAATTTTGTATCCACATATGTGAATGAAAACATCAGGTTGTATAGGCGAATATTATTTTGATAATTAACACTATCAGTGGAGTGCATATCAAAAAGGAGATGTTGAAGGATTGGAGGAGGTGTCTTCAATAAGGGTATTTGTACTTTTCCATCACCACAACAAAGTTCACATTTAGGTCTTGAAGTGTTTTTATATTTATGTTTTCTCTCTTGATACCACATTAATGCACCACAATGATGACATTCAATAATAGGATCACCAATATCAGAATAACCTAAACAAACAAATATAATGTTAGTGCCTATATTTCTATATTATAAATTCAAATTTAAAATATGTAATACCCAACCTTGATGTTCTTGAAACATTGAAGGCATATAGGAATTATCAATTTCACCATCATCCTCATAAGAGTATTAAATATTCACATCTAAATATAAACAATCAAAAAGGTAGTGTTAAACATAAATAATTAATTTGAATTTTTAAATGACTAATGCACAAGTAAAATGTTCGAAGAATACCTTGTATGTCAAAATCTGAATTGTCATCATCTTTGTTTGCATGATGATTAAATTGGTCAATATAACTTTGACTTGATGAAGAAGACATCAAATTTTCTTTTGTTGGTGCCATGTTGTTCAAGTTTTCATCTTCTAACATGCTACCATATCTATTCATAAGATTTATGCCTAAAGATTTTTGATTGACAAATCTCTTTTTCCTAGTTTGTTGATGGATTTCAGATGGTTGAGTATGAGATGTAGAACTTGTAGAACAATTCATCTTCATGAAATCATAAGTCTCTTTCAAATTACCCGAATTTAAATCTATATGTGAAAGAGGGGTTGTTGTTATTTGCAACGGTGTAGTGTTTCGGTTTTGGGATTGCAACGATGAAATTGGTTGAGGTTTTGATCTTGAATAATTTAAACCCTTATCCCTAAGAATGATCTTTCTTTTATTTCTTGCAATTGACGGACATATGTTTAGATTATTTGTATCCATATGATATGAATATGAATAGATTTGTATTCAGCAAATGAAGTCCTATTTTTTGAGCAATGTATACATCAAACTGTAAGATTGTTTGTTTACTATAGCATATTGTATTTGATACACTAACTTAGTACTATATTGTTTGAATTATATGATTATTGCTATAGAAAGTTATAACATTTTAATATTTCTCATTAATCTGTGACTAAAATTCTATTGTATACTAAAGTTCATTAGTACATTATATGAACATAAAAGTCTATTATATACATAAAATTGACTACTTATATTATACTAAAATTCATTATATGAATATAACAGTCCATATATAACATTCTATTGTATACTAAAGTTCATTATATGAACATAAAAGTATATTAAAAAACAACAATTTTTATTCTTCTTCAAACACATGCAATGTATAACATCATAGTGCATGAGAAGAAATGAAAATCCCTTATTACAGAATAAAATATTCAGAAACTAATTTCAACAATATAACACAATTGTTTATATTTTTAATAGAATAAAATGAAAAAATGAAAATGATGAAAGTTATAACTGTGAAAATGTTAACATTTGATGTAACCACAAACTAAGTAACAAAAATGAACCCAATGGAGAGTATAAATATAACACCATCATATATATTGGGAAACACATTAGAAGGTGAAATAGTAAGTTCACCTTTTTGGCTGAAAAATTTATACACAGCTATGAATGTCTTCTTTCAGCCATCTATGTTTTTTGATTCCTAAATGGAAATGTAGTTGTTATAAACAGTTAGGCCAAAGTACATGGTTTAAGAAAAAAAAAAACAAAAAAAAATGTTGATAATCATAAGTATTGGATTCATACCTGAGTACTTTAAGAAGGTTGGAGAAGAAAGAGCACTCTGTATAAAAGTTATATTAACCCGGGTAACCTAAGCTAGTGCAAATATCATTTATGGAGCATAATTTTGAGGTGGATAGTTTAAATTTTTTCAATTCTTTTAATATTGCAAACTTGTCATGAAAGTGACTTGCTTTGAGTAGAAAGATTAAAAAACTTCACTTTTTGGCTTAGAGAAAATGTACTTACTTTCTACTTCATCTTAATTATTGTGTTTCCCAAAGTTATTTCTAAAATAATATGTCAACTCACTTGCAACTTTTAAAGGCCATGAAATAATTATCATAATTCTAAATTTTTATGGTGATTGACCTGCAAAAAAAATTACAGCATAAGTTATGCATTATCATAATTGGTAATTGTATACTAATTAAAACTTTAATCAAAATTCAGATGCATATTTGAATTTAGTATATTAGTAAATTGTTAATTGTCAAACATTGAAGTTATGTTGGGCAATATTATTGTTAATCATATAATTTCTGAGATAAGGGTTTAACGTGTTGCATATTTTGTTATGTTTATAATTACAAATAATTTCGTTGAAGGTAATAAATAATTTCCATTTGGTGATTTTGTATGTGGTAAACGTTCTTCTTTCACCTATTAACCAAAACTTGAACACCTTTTTTATGGATAATTAATTTCATAACCTAATAAATCCTTCATTATTGTGTTTCTATACAAATCCTATGAAATGTTTTATGTAATCACATTCTATGCAATGTATTATTTCATTAAGTGAAAACATATGTTATTGTTTGTTCACATATTTTGTATGTGTTAAATTCGTCGTATATAATTATAAGTTGATTAAATTATAAATACATATTCAAATTTATGTTACCTATTGAGTGGAAATGGTACTAAATTAATAAAAACTAAACATGTTCACTACAAATCGTGTGTAATGTTTTATGTAACTCATTGTACATTTTAGAAACAACAAAAAGTATGATCTGGCTATACAATGTATCATGTAACTGTACGTTTTTCCCAAAACCGAAGTAGTTTTCATTTGACAGATAGAATTTGATTAAAGTCAATAGTTTTAATTGTTAGCATACAACTAATTACATGTAAGGAAGAGATATATAATGAACTTCAATATATGTGAGATGACTCATAAAATATTATAGCAGGACAATATAGTAAGAAGATATAGTGACATAATATATTTGGAAGATTCTTCCAGGAAGATTAGTGTTTCAAAAATATTCAGTGTAATGAGTACTAAGTTATGATGTCACAAAATATACATCAACCTATGATGTATTAATGTTTAGTTGTCAAAAAGGTAATACATAATTTTTCATGATTTCGTTAGTCATTCAATCTTGATATGCTTTGTCATCTTAGAAGATGACAACTGAGTGGTTTTATATAGGGGACTTTCTAGGACATCCAAATCTAAGTCAGTCGACAGTCTCTTGGATGGAGTTAAAACTTGAAGGTTGTCTGGATCATGACCAACATTGATAGATACAGACTAACCACACAATTGAAATTGATAAGAATAAGTCACACTTTGTGTAAGAATTATCATTGCATGTTAATGATTGAAAGAAAATTATGGATGACACTCACAGATTCATATTGAAATATGTCATTGACATGATGCTTTCCTTTAATTTCCTCATAGGTTGAACCATTGTTAAAGAAAGGTTCAAATTAATTACTATAATTTAAATATGCATTTAGTAAAAGTATGAAAGAAATAGAAAATTGATTCACTCACAGTATGTATCTGTAATATTCCAAACTAATACGCAATGGACTTGATCAAACTCGGATTTTCAGATAATCTTATCACAAATGATTGGTTGTAGGAAGGTTGTACCTTCACTCTCAATGTCATTGTCCTTGCAAGTAGCATGTCAAGTGTAAGAGGGAAGGCCTTTGGATCATCCTCACCTTCCTACATATAATATAAATAAAATAAATGAATTTTACATATGTTTACTATATGTATATCAATGCTATTGTGTAATAATGTGATATTAATAAATATAATTTTTTTGTGGAAAAACACTTACATCAATCATCTGATTTCTAAGCTCTGAAACAGTTATTCCAATGATTTCAGCACATTGGCGATCCCAAAACACAAACCTTCAATTTCCATGATGGTGAACAACCTTAATGTCCAATTTATACCTTAAAAAAAGACATATTTTAAATGAAAAAGATTTAAAAGTCTTAATAATAAATGATAAATATAAAAAAATAAGGAGGTACCTTTGGGTTGAACCTGTGTTATACGATCCACACTTGCATGTGAAGGGGTCATCCTTAACCTCAACTTTCTTAGTGCATTTGAAACACCCATCATAATATCATCCTTGTTTTCCAACAATAAACATTGTCGTTGTTCCAATAGTGACACAGGTTATTTCTTGAAGTTAATATAATTAAGTTTTGAAAATTTATTGATATAATTAACTGATAGAGAATGCTTAAAGACAGCAAAAATTACCTCACTTGATGTTAAGGCAGCAATTTCAGAAATAGTCTTCACCTCAGCCTTATACATAAATCTATCATCATCAGATAAATTTGAATATTGGGATAATTGACTATTACCCTGGCTCAATGTGTCACATGACAAACTCAAAGTTGAAAAACTACAAAAAATTTCAAAGATAAAATAATATAAATATAGTAAAATAATAAAAATGTAATAACATTAAACAAAATTCAATCAAATATTATGAGTACAATAGTGACATACCTCTCTTGACATTTCTCATAATCAATACCACACCATGAATTGCTCACAACGGGTGGATACTTACCTACAACCGAATGACCAATTTTTTTGTCAAGAAGTAGTTTATCAAAAACCACAGTGTAATTGTAGAAGCATGCAAAATACCTTGACCTTCCTTCACTCTCGCATGTGTAAGAATCATCATCATTGGCTTACCAGTTGATTGATTGTTGTAACAGTTCAAAAACTTGATGGCATGAGATTCCCATAAAGTACATGTTAAAAAATCACCACTGTTTACAAATTAGAGGTACTACACAATTTTCTTTAAATAAAAAATGTACTCATAATAGATGAAAAATAGATGTACTTCAATTAACATTAAAATACCTAGAATCTATGAGATTCAAAATAACATTTTTCAAAGAAGTTTGTGTTTGACTAAAGATCATTTTATATACAACCCAACAATGTCTACAAAATAATCAAAATAAAGTGTTAATAAATACACAAATAAGTGAATATGAAAATATATAAAGAAAAACAGAAAAACTCACCTACTAACAAATCAATTTGAAAGTTCCCAGCAAATATTTCACCAAACTTTTTAAATAAGTATTCAAATTGTGGAATATCAAGAAAGTCTCTATCTTTTATAGTTGTACCGTCAATAAATTGCATTTTGTAGGCATGACTGCATGCCTTAAATTGGAGATCATTGTGAAACACATTGAAACTATGCATGACATATGTCTTATTTTCAATCAAATGTTCTCTCAATTGATTGAATTCATCATGTTGGTGCAGCGGAAGCGATCGTTGCGTAGCGTTGGTCACAAGCAATCAAATAATGCATAGGATAAATAGAAGAGAAGAAACAAAGAATTTGGTAACGAGGTTCGGCCAATTGTGCCTACGTCCCCGGGAGCGTTGGACGGCTACCAATATATTATTAGAGAATAAGGATTACAAACTCTATCACACCCATGGGCCCAACTGCCCATGGAGTGTTTCTATTTGGTGCTTATATCTGGTGCACATTACAACAAGGGACCTGAGTCCAATATATAACATTGGTTACTCTACTCTATTCCAATATTGGGTGATGTGGGACTAATGTAATAACATATTCCAAGCATTCACAACAATCTCCACCTTGATTAAAATAGACGAATATCTCGCTCCTTAGGAAATCTACATAAGAATCTCCATATTAGCGAATATCTCCCTCCACCTTGCTTAATGCATAATTCTCTTTAACAAATTGCCCATTCAACATAAACCTTGTGATTATCCTTGACGATGTTACCAAGAGCCTAGCTCTCCAAACTTTTAGTGCAGCTTCTCGTACCGTCATCTAATGGAACACGCCGCCTAGCCACCTATTGCTAGGAAGTCTTTCGATATATGGAATATCTACACAAAAGTTCATCAACAATCGTCCTCTTCAATACTCACTCAAACCTAACATTGGAGCTTCCTTGGAAAGCCTCAACCGCTACCACCATTGTCTAGCCTGACAGTCATAGTTCAAAAGAACTATCATACTCCACCATAAGGAGTATACCCACAACACACACCTTGCGTAATGCTAACCAATGTCCGTGCCACACCCTTGCATCCAAGCCAATGCTCATGTCACACCCTACATCTCTACCAATGCCCGTGTTACACCTTGCTGTTGGATATTTCCGATTAATCCTAATCGTATCCCCTAAACAGAATGATTAGGACATTATTCCGAAACCAAATGTTTATGCCCATACATAAACCCTAATGGAACAATCCTAATCCAGACCGAAGAAAACCCCAATTGGTTTCATAGTGAAGAAGAAAACGCATACCTTGGTTAGCCATTCTGAATGCTCCGAGGTATGTGGGTTGTAGGATGTTCCGGTTGCTAGAGCCTGATGGTTTTCCGTTCGCTCCGCTAGAGGGGAATCCAGAGAGAACGAGAGTGCTCCTGATGTTCCTTTTGTCAAAGTGAGAATGAAAGGCTCTTAGCTTTCCTTATGCCTTTCCCCTTTTCTTTATATATTGGTTTTGTGACATAAGTCACATATCCTCATAAACCAATCCTCATAACATCAGTTACTCAATAAACTCGTTGCTCTGCAACTGGGGACCATAACCCATAAAGGTAACATTAACGGTTACCACTTAAGTTGCAATATCCTAATTCAGTCCCTTCATCAAACTAGAAATTGCCCGAAGGTATCTACACTTATAATATTTCATGACACATATGCCCTTAGCCACCAAATTAATCCATAAGACCATTTTATATATATTGGCTAAATACATAATGGCTATAACACAATTATAGAATTATATTTGTGACCCATAAATTGTTAGAAATTCCAACAATCTTTCACTGGTCACATATATGATTCACCATACGTGTTATCCTTATTGCACGCTTAATATACCATTATGTCACAGGCATACCCAAATTATCCCGTCCATTAGTCCTGTCTCCGTATCGAACCACAGTGAACTTCGTCATATCAATCATGACTAATTCAACAATGATCACCAACTTTGACACAACCAAATGACATAGATACATCATGAAATGTGTAGCATGAAAATCACATGAATATGGTCTTTACATGTCAATTTTCAACTGGTCTTACTTTACTTTAGTGAGATCCTTAATTATAACATAAAACCTTATTGTACAAAGCATAATGACAGAATACCAAACTGAATGATTAATCAACTGAAGTTTGAATACAAAGTATTCATACATAATACTGAAATTCCACAAAACATAAAAGTGTACACACGTTCTAACTCCCACTAAACCAAATGATCCTCACACTATAGAACACCCATGTGAGCAGTATGCTCATGAAAGACCTTGGGTGTGATAGCTTTTGTAAGAGGATCTGCAATCATGGAGTTAGTGCCTAAGTGTTCTATGGAAAGTTGTCCGCTTTGTACTTTCTCCTTAACAACTAGGAACTTTATGTCGATGTGTTTCGACTTTGCTGTACTCCTATTGTTATTGGAGAACAACACGGCTGACTTATTGTCACAGTATATCCTTAATGCTCTTTCAATTCCTTCCACAATCCGCAGCCCAGTGGCAAAATTTCTTAGTCATGTCGCCTGATGTGATGCCTCATAACATGCTATATATTCTGCTGCCATTGTGGATGAAGCCACAAGAGTTTGCTTGGCACTGCGCCAAGAAACTGCACCACCTGCTAACAGATATACATAGCCCGAATTGGATCGTCTGCTGTCTTGGCATCCCGCAAAATCGGAGTCAGAATACCCAATGATCTCTAATTGGTCTGATCTCCTATATGTGAGCATATAGTCTTTTGTTCCCCTTAAGTACCTCATGACCCTTTTGGCTGCTTTCTAGTGATCCATTCCTGGATTACTCATATATCTGCCTAAAACCCCAACTATGAACGCTATATCCGGACGCGTACATACTTGAGCATACATTAGACTCCCTACAGCTGATGCATAAGGGATCTTTTGCATTTCCTGAATTTCCAGATTTCCTTTAGGGCACTGATTGAGACTAAATTTGTCTCCCTTAGTAATTGGAGTATCCATTGGTTTACAATTCTGCATGCCAAATCTTTTAAGTACCTTTTCTATATATCTCTTATGTGATAATCCAAGAATACCCCGAGATTTGTCTCGGTGTATCTGAATTCCTAATACAAAAGAAGCTTCACCAAGATCTTTCATTTCAAAATTACTGGAGAGAAATGACTTGGTTTCCAACAAGGTACCCACATCATTAGTGGCAAGCAGGATGTCATCCACATACAAGAGCAAGAAAATGTGCTTGCTCCCACTGAATTTGTGATACACATAATCCTCGACTGAATTCATCTCAAAACCAAATGAGAGAATCACCTCATGAAATTTGTGGTATCACTGACGAGACGCCTGTTTTAGTCCATAGATAGATTTTGTCAATCTGCAAACCATATTCTTTGGGTCTCCCAACACAAAGTTTTCTGGTTGCACCATATAAATCTTTTCATCAATGTTTCCATTGAGAAAAACTGTTTTGACATCCATCTGATGAAACTCCAAATCATAATGAGCTATAAGAGCGAGGATTGTCCTAAGAGAGTCTTTCGATGATACCGGAGAGAAAGTCTCTTTATAGTCAATCCCTTCCTTTTGAGTAAAACCCTTAGCTACAAGACGTGCCTTATACCTTTCCACATTACCGTTAGAATCCCGCTTGGTCTTAAAAATCCATTTGCAACCAATGGGTTTCTTACCTTCTGGTAATGGGACAAGTTCCCAAACTTTATTGTCTTGCATGGATTTATACTCCTCTTTCATTGCTTCAATCCACTTTTCTGAATTGGAACTTTGGATGGCTTCTCGAACGTTTGAAGGATCGTTATCCATAACGCCATCACCCTCATGTTCCAGGAGAAAGCAGATGTAATCATCTGGAATTGCATTCCTCCTTTCTCTAGTGGATCTACGCAAAGCTATAGGCTCTTGCAACTCTTGTCCATGTTCTTGAGGAATTTGAGTTTGTCCTTCATGAATTACTAACTCATCTTGAGTAGGGAGAGTGTCTTGAAGAGGTTCCAAATTTGCTTCATCAGAAGCAACTATATGAATCGGATCTGGAATTGATACCGATTCTTCCTCTAAGACAAAGTTTCTTACCTTATCTTCCTCCTTAAACTCAATATCCTCAAAGAACATGGCTATACCCGTATCAAATATGGATCTTAAATTTGGATCATAAAATTTATAGCCCCTTGATTTTTCAGAGTAACAAATAAAGTAGCTGCTCACTGTACGGGAGTCTAATTTCTTTTCATAAGGCCTATAAGGCCTTGCCTCAGCTGGACATCCCCACACATGAAAATGCTTAAGACTAGGCTTTCGCCCAGTCCAAAGCTCATAAGGTGTTTTGGCAGCCGCTTTAGTTGGTACTCTATTAAGAATATAAGCTGCAGTCTTAAGTGCCTCTCCCCAGAGTGACTCTGGTAAGGTAGAATGACAAATCATACTCCTTACCATATCCTTAAGAGTCCGGTTTCGTCTTTCAGACACACCATTCATGTTAGGCGATCCTCACATAGTGTACTGTGGGACTATACCACATTCCTCTAGGTATTTGGAAAAAGGCCCTGGACGTTGTTCACCTGAACCATCATATCTACCGTAGTATTCACCACCACGATCAGATCTGACGCACTTTATCCTTTTGCTGAGTTGATTTTCAACTTCAGCCTTAAAAGTTTTGAACACGTCCACTGATTGGGACTTTTCATGAATAAGAAAAATGTATGCATAACGAGAATAATCGTCTATGAATGATATGAAATACCGTTGACCATTCCAGGAAGCCGTAGGGTATGACCCACATATGTCCGTATGTATCAATTCTAAGACGTCCGAAGCTCTATATGCACCAGTTTTCGATTGTTTGGTCTGTTTACCTTTTATGCACTTAACACAAACCTTATGGTCTGTGAAGTCAATGGAATCCAAGATCCCATCTGACACAAGACGCTCAATTCTCTTTTGAGAAATGTGACCTAGGTGCTTGTGCCATAATGCACCTGAATTATTATTATCAACTTTACATTTAGTGCCACGTGATTCCACATTCAAGGTTTCGCTATAATCAGCTACAGTATTCAACATATAAAGGTTATCATTCATCATAAGAGTACCAGTTCCAACAATATTTGAATTTAAAGACAATTTAACCGAATTGTTTCCAAATGAACAATAATAACCAAATTTGTCCAAATAAGAAACATAAATTAAGTTCCGTCTAAAAGACGGTACAACAAAGGTGTCTTTCAAATCCAAATATAAACCAGTACTTAATAATAACCTAAAATGTCCTATAGCTTCAACTTCTACCAATTTTCCATCGCCAACGAATATGTATCTTTCAACAAAATTAGGCTTTCGGTAATTCAAGCAACCCTGTAGTGAAACACTGATGTTAGAAGTTGAACCGGAGTCTAACCACCAAGTGTTTCCAGGTACTGAAGTTAAATTGACCTTAGAACAGACCAAAGCAAGAAATGTACCTTTCTTAGCACGCCAAACGTGATACTTTTCACATTTCTTCTTTAAATGTCCAGATTCTTTGCAAAAGAAACAAACAATAACTTGTTTCTGCTTCTTTTGCACTGGACCCTTTGCAGCTTCATTCTTGGGCTCCATAATTATTTTCCTTTTGCCATTGTCTTTAGAGGTACTAACAAAATGGGCACTTTCTGTCCTCTCTTGCTTCATCCTTTCCTCTTCTTGCACACAATATGAAATGAGCTCATTAAGAGACCATTTCTCCTTTTGACAGTTATAAGAAATCTTAAACTGACTAAATTGTGCAGGAAGAGAAATTAAAACCAAATGGATGAGCAAGTCTTCTGACATCTCAAGCTTAAGAGCCTTCAGCTTTGAGACAATGTTGGACATTCCCATAATATGTTCCCTTATATTTACCTTGCCTTGATACCTCATGGAAATCAAGTTCTGTAATAGAGTACTTGTTTCCGCCTTATCGCTTTTTGCAAAGCGCTTTTCTATCTTAGCAAGGAAAAATTTGGCACTTGTCGTCTTATCAGAGACAATACCCCTACAGACTTCTGGAATGCCGCGCTTAATGATCATGAGACACATGCGATTGGAGCGCTCCCACTTCTCATAATCCTTCCTCTCTTCAGAGGTGCTGGATTCCAAAAGAGGAGGTGATTGCTCTACCCTTAATGCACAGTCCAGATCCATGCAGCCAAGAACAATTTCCATGTTCTCTTTCCAGTCCTCAAAATTTGTTCCATTGAGGACCGGAACCGAATTCAGATTTGCAGATATAGAAGCAATAGTTGGTGCTAAATAGAACAAAAGACAATATATTAAAACATGCTCACAACTCAAAATCATCAATATGCTATAAACAATGGTATGTCCCAATCAAGATACCTAGCGCACCATTAATATCAAGTCTTTGGACAGTAATATTAACTGCAAGTGGTACTCTTGTTGCAATGATCAACATTGATAATAAGACATGTCAACGGACGAACCCCTCTTTGGATTGATTCATCAGTCACATGTATAAAACTGAATAATTATCACAGGTTTATCATCGCCAGTGTGCATGATCTTCGGCCAAACATTAACTTTCCTTATGGCCAGCTAATATCTGCATGAATAACCACACACACCAACATCTAATATTCTTTATGAGTTATATCCATGAAAGAGGTCACTTGGGCGACATTCCACTTCAATTGGCTCACTTGAAATAACAGACAACTTAGCGGGTAACCATATCATAACCATGTTTAATGCATAAAGATATTAAAGCCCCAAAATTTACTTGAAAAAAGACCCCAAAAGTGTCCCTGAATCTCGCTTGAGCGAGGGGGTCTCGCTTGAGCGCCAGGGGTCTCGCTTGAGCGAGAACCCAACCATTTTTGTCGTAGCTACTGCCTCAACATCGCTTGAGCGAGAACCAAACGTTTTTGTCGTAACTACTGCCTCAACGTCGCTTGAGCGACAGGTGTCTCGCTTGAGCGAGAACCCTTCGTCTACCGGAGGGTTTTGACGAAGATGGAGGTTCACCATCGGGTTTTTTCGCAAAATTCACCCCAAAATAGCCAAAAAATACATTATGATTGCTATTGTTTCAAAATAATGTTATAGCAATCATCAATTTTGCAAAACAAAACCCAATTTGGGGAAAACATGAACAACATCATACAAAACCCAAATTTCACATATGAACCAAATTGGGGTGGCTCTGATACCACTTGTTGGATATTTCCGATTAATCCCAATCGTATCCCCTAAACAGAATGATTAGGACATTATTCCGAAACCAAATGTTTATGCCCATACATAAACCCTAATGGAACAATCCTAATCCAGACCGAAGAAAACCGCAATTGGTTTCATAGTGAAGAAGAAAATGCATACCTTGGTTAGCCATTCCGAATGCTCCGAGGTATGTGGGTTGTAGGATGTTCCGTTTGCTAGAGCCTGATGGTTTTCCGTTCGCTCCGCTAGAGGGGAATCCAGAGAGAACGAGAGTGCTCCTGATGTTCCTTTTGTCAAAGTGAGAATGAAAGGCTCTTAGCTTTCCTTATGCCTTTCCCCTTTACTTTATATATTGGTTTTGTGACATAAGTCACATATCCTCATAAACCAATCCTTATAACATCAGTTACTCAATAAACCCGTTGCTCTACAACTAGGGACCATAACCCATAAAGGTAACATTAACGGTTACCACTTAAGTTGCAATATCCTAATTCAGTCCCTTCATCAAACTAGAAATTGCCCGAAAGTATCTACACTTATAATATTTCATGACACATATGACCTTAGCCACCAAATTAATCCATAAGACCATTTTATATATATTGGCTAAATACATAATGGCTATAACACAATTATAAAATTATATTTGTGACCCATAATTTGTTAGAAATTCCAACACTTGCATCAAAGTAAATGCCCATGTTACACCCTGCATCAAAGTCAGCCAACACCTCTATGCTTTTGTGGATCCACTAACAATTAATATCCTTCACTATGACGTCCCAGACATGCCATTAATATATTTCACTTCTCATCTCAAATGAGGTCATTCTCTCAACATCTAAAGAGATATTGTTAGTATTTGTCTAAGGGTCAAACTCAACACCTGAGTCCTTTTCTCCACCTTGATCCTAATCCAGTATATGAACTTCTTGGATTATGGATCAACATATGTCACCCCACACCATATTTTCTTCTCCTTCAACTCTTCTCATTTATCCTTGCTTAGTACCTTTGACGCATCTTGTCTAACCAACATGCATTCACCCTCTTTTTGCAATTATCTAGCACTTGGGTTAAGAGTCATCTACCAATTAGCACTTATACCAATTGTTGGTGCAGCGGAAGCGATCGTTGCGTAACGTTGGTCAGAAGCAATCAAATAATGCATAGGATAAATAGAAGAGAAGAAACAAAGAATTTGGTAACGAGGTTCGACCAATTGTGCCTACGTCCCTGGGAGCGCTGAGCGGCTACCAAGATATTATTAGAGAATAAGGATTACAAACCCATGGGCCCAACTGCCCATGAAGTGTTTCTATTTGATGCTTATATCTGGTGCACATTACAACAAGGGACCCGATTCCAATATATTGTGAAGAAGATCTTGCTCCTGACCTTGTCACGGTTTTGATGAAGACACCAATATCACAAAAAGAAGAAAGGAAGAAGACCTACAAAGACTATCGAAGATAAAGCTACAAAGAATTAGAGTCTAAGTCTTAGGTACTTCTATCCTTACAACTCATTTATTTACTTAGCTAATAATGCTCAAAATTGTTTTCAAGAAAATCAGAAAAATCTAAGTGTGAATAAAAATAATTTTAAAAAACAACATGTAACGGGTTACCACACTTGAGTAACAAGTTACATGAGTGAGAAAAGAGTTTTCGAACCTCTAACAGATGTGAGTAATTCATTACTGAATTTGGAGTAACAGATTACCATTTTAGAAAACATGGTAATCAATTACTCAAAGGGATGTAATCGATTACACTAAGGCAAATTCGCAAAACTGTCAAACATTGTCATTGAGTAATCGATTACTCAAATCCACTAATCGATTACACTGTGTGAATTTTCAAAAAGCTGTTAACAGGATTGTTGGGTAATCGATTACCCACTTACAGTAATCGATTACTGAGAGCTGTTGTATCAGTTTTCAGATTTCAAGTGAAGAGGTTTCACTCCAAACTGATTGCTTTTCATTCTAAACGAAGCCTACTCATACCTAGAGGTATTATGGTTGATTGGAAGCCTATATAAAGGCATTGAAACACTCTCACAAAATACAACAACTTATACAACTCAAATTACAAACTTTTATTTGAAACTCTCAAAAAGCTCTCACACTTTCTGTTTTTCCTTTAGGATTTTTTTAAGTGGGTTGAGAAAGGATCTAACAATGTAGACCAAAAACAAGTTGGGTACCTAATATAACTTAACCTGTTTTGTAGGTTGATTTGAGCACCGCCCGCAATTTATGGTACTTGGATAGCGGTTGCTCAAAGCATATGACGGGCAATAAAAGTAAGTTCTCTGTCCTCACTCCAAGGGAAAAATGCTATGTCACATATGGTGACAACAACAAAGGCAGAATTCTTGGAGTCGGTAGAATTGACAAGCCACTTTCAACAACCATAGAAGGAGTGCTATATGTGGAAGGACTTAAGCACAATCTTCTAAGCATAAGTCAACTTTGCGACAAGGGCTTCCATGTATCATTCTACCCACATAAGTGCATCATTGAAAGTAAGGAATTTCTAAACTCTAAAGTTGTTGGTAAGAGAATTAATAACATTTACATGATAGATATAGATTCATCTCTTCCTATAACATGTTTAGTTGTAAATGACATTCATGATGCATGGCTTTGACATAGGAGAATTGCTCACAAACATATGGACCATTTGAATAAGCTAATCAATAAAGATTTGGTTGTTGGTTTATCCAAGATGAAGTTTGTTAAAGACAAACTATGTGGTGCATGTCAAAGGGGTAAACAAACAAAAACCTCTTTCAAGCCAAAGCATATGGTTTATTCGGATAGACCATTGCAATTACTACATATGGACTTATTTGGCCCCTCAAGGACAAAAAGTCTTGGTGGTAACTACTATGCTCTTGTTATAGTAGACGATTTTTCACGCTACACTTGGACTCCATTCTTAGTACATAAGAATGAGGCATTCAAGGTACAAGAAGATCTCGGGGTGAGATAATTGCAGTTACTATACTCTATTATTGGTATAGTTTTTACAAAGGGTGTGACTTGGAATAGATTTTTCCAAGAGATTATATATAAGTGAGTGTGTAAGGTACAATGAGATCTCGGGGTGAGATAATTTTAATTGCAACTCATTATATTTAATAAAGGAATCTCTTGCGCGTCAAGAGTATTGGACGTAGCCGTCGATGGACAAGAAGGTGAACCAGTATAAAACACCCGTGTACTCTCTTTCCCTTCTTGTTTGTTAATTTATCTATCCTTCCTAGTCAATATTTTTTTGCATAATATTTCCGCTGCACATTAACTTTGATATTGCAGAAAAATTGGCCATACTTATTGCAACAACTAATTCACCCCCTCTTAGTTGCAATCTCATTCTTACAATTGGTATCAGAGCTATTTTTGAGAAAGTTACTCTCAAAATCTGATCCTACTAAAATATGTCCTCAAGATCATTCATAGGAGAAGGCTCCAACATAAACAGACCTCCAAGTTTTGTTAGAGAATGTTACGACTTCTGGAAAATCAGAATGAGGATTTTCATACAGTCACAAGACTTGAATATTTTGAATGCAATCGAGGAAGGACCATATGAACCCTTCACCATACTCAACAGCACAAGGAAAGTAAAGTCATAATCTTCACGGAGTGATGAAGATAAGAAGAAGGTGCAATACGATCTAAAGGCGAAAAACATCCTCATTTCAGCACTTGGCAATGATGAACTTCTCAGAGTATCAAATTGAAGATCGGCCAAAGAAATGTGGGATAATATAGAGATTATGCATGAAGGAACGGAGGAAGATAAAAGGTCAATACTCAACGACACTTGTTCTACATCTAAACCAGAAAATGACGAACAAGTTCATCTCTCGCTATTAGTATCTCATCATTCTGATGACGAAGAGATAAGTGAAACTAAACCTTTTTATTCTTCTGAATTACAATTAGCATTTAATGAATTGCATGATGAATATGTCAAACTTAGAAAACTATTTCTAAAACAGAAAACTGAATTAGAAATGTTTAGAAATAAATTATCATCATCCTCTTCATGTCAAAGATACATTACTCTTGAAAATAAAGTTTCACCATTAAGTTTTGAAATTAATGATTCAAACAAGAGTAGCAAACATTTGGAAAAGATAATAAAGGATCAGAGACATATTAAAGACCGAAGAGGTCTAGGCTATTCTAAAAGCCAAGCTTCTAAGAAGCAAAATGTCTCAACGAAAATAATCTTTCAAAAACAATGTATCCATGCATCCATTTATCGTAAAGATAAAAATATGATACATAAGCATCAACTCATATATTCTTATTATAAAAATCATGGGCACACACCAAATACTTGCTTAATTAGAAAATATGGTGTACCCCTAAGACATTATAGATGGGTTGAGAAAGGGAATAACCTTGAAGGACCCAAGAAAAGTTGGGTACCTAATATAACTTTACCTGTTTTACAGGTAAATTTGAGCGCCACCCGCAATTTATGGTATTTGGATAGCGGTTGCTGAAAGCATATGACGAGCGATAAAATTAAGTTCTCTGTCCTCACTCCAAGGGACAAAGGCTATGTCACATATGGTGACAACAACAAAGGCAGAATTCTTGGAGTCGGTAGAATTGACAAGCCACTTTCAACAACCATAGAAGGAGTGCTGTATGTGGAAGGACTTAAGCACAATCTTCTAAGCATAAGTCAACTTTGCGACAAGGGCTTCCATGTATCATTCTACCCACATAAGTGCATCATTGAAAGTAAGGAATTTCTAAACTCTAAAGTTGTTGGTAAGAGAATTAATAACATTTACATGATAGATATAGATTCATCTCTTCCTATAACATGTTTAGTTGTAAATGACATTCATGATGCATGGCTTTGACATAGGAGAATTGCTCACAAACATATGGACCATTTGAATAAGCTAATCAATAAAGATTTGGTTGTTGGTTTATCCAAGATGAAGTTTGTTAAAGACAAACTATGTGGTGCATGTCAAAGGGGTAAACAAACAAAAACCTCTTTCAAGCCAAAGCATATGGTTTATTCGGATAGACCATTGCAATTACTACATATGGACTTATTTGGCCCCTCAAGGACAAAAAGTCTTGGTGGTAACTACTATGCTCTTGTTATAGTAGACGATTTTTCACGCTACACTTGGACTCCATTCTTAGTACATAAGAATGAGGCATTCAAGGTACAAGAAGATCTCGGGGTGAGATAATTGCAGTTACTATACTCTATTATTGGTATAGTTTTTACAAAGGGTGTGACTTGGAATAGATTTTTCCAAG
The DNA here is from genome assembly GCA_009771035.1 of Lupinus albus. Lineage (NCBI taxonomy): Eukaryota > Viridiplantae > Streptophyta > Magnoliopsida > Fabales > Fabaceae > Lupinus > Lupinus albus. The sequence continues at coordinate 8,741,649 of CM020011.1, forward strand.
AGATTATATATAAGTGAGTGTGTAAGGTACAATGAGATCTCGGGGTGAGATAATTTTAATTGCAACTCATTATATTTAATAAAGGAATCTCTTGCGCGTCAAGAGTATTGGACGTAGCCGTCGATGGACAAGAAGGTGAACCAGTATAAAACACCCGTGTACTCTCTTTCCCTTCTTGTTTGTTAATTTATCTATCCTTCCTAGTCAATATTTTTTTGCATAATATTTCCGCTGCACATTAACTTTGATATTGCAGAAAAATTGGCCATACTTATTGCAACAACTAATTCACCCCCCTCTTAGTTGCAATCTCATTCTTACAATTGGTATCAGAGCTATTTTTGAGAAAGTTACTCTCAAAATCTGATCCTACTAAAATATGTCCTCAAGATCATTCATAGGAGAAGGCTCCAACATAAACAGACCTCCAAGTTTTGTTAGAGAATGTTACGACTTCTGGAAAATCAGAATGAGGATTTTCATACAGTCACAAGACTTGAATATTTTGAATGCAATCGAGGAAGGACCATATGAACCCTTCACCATACTCAACAGCACAAGGAAAGTAAAGTCATAATCTTCACGGAGTGATGAAGATAAGAAGAAGGTGCAATACGATCTAAAGGCGAAAAACATCCTCATTTCAGCACTTGGCAATGATGAACTTCTCAGAGTATCAAATTGAAGATCGGCCAAAGAAATGTGGGATAATATAGAGATTATGCATGAAGGAACGGAGGAAGATAAAAGGTCAATACTCAACGACACTTGTTCTACATCTAAACCAGAAAATGACGAACAAGTTCATCTCTCGCTATTAGTATCTCATCATTCTGATGACGAAGAGATAAGTGAAACTAAACCTTTTTATTCTTCTGAATTACAATTAGCATTTAATGAATTGCATGATGAATATGTCAAACTTAGAAAACTATTTCTAAAACAGAAAACTGAATTAGAAATGTTTAGAAATAAATTATCATCATCCTCTTCATGTCAAAGATACATTACTCTTGAAAATAAAGTTTCACCATTAAGTTTTGAAATTAATGATTCAAACAAGAGTAGCAAACATTTGGAAAAGATAATAAAGGATCAGAGACATATTAAAGACCGAAGAGGTCTAGGCTATTCTAAAAGCCAAGCTTCTAAGAAGCAAAATGTCTCAACGAAAATAATCTTTCAAAAACAATGTATCCATGCATCCATTTATCGTAAAGATAAAAATATGATACATAAGCATCAACTCATATATTCTTATTATAAAAATCATGGGCACACACCAAATACTTGCTTAATTAGAAAATATGGTGTACCCCTAAGACATTATAGATGGGTTGAGAAAGGGAATAACCTTGAAGGACCCAAGAAAAGTTGGGTACCTAATATAACTTTACCTGTTTTACAGGTAAATTTGAGCGCCACCCGCAATTTATGGTATTTGGATAGCGGTTGCTGAAAGCATATGACGAGCGATAAAATTAAGTTCTCTGTCCTCACTCCAAGGGACAAAGGCTATGTCACATATGGTGACAACAACAAAGGCAGAATTCTTGGAGTCAGTAGAATCGGCAAGTCACCTTCAACAACCATAGAAGGAGTGCTGTATGTGGAAGGACTTAAGCACAATCTTCTAAGCATAAGTCAATTTTGCGACAAGGGCTTCCATGTATCATTCTACCCAGATAAGTGCATCATTGAAATTAAGGAATTTCTAAACTCTAAACTTGTTGGTAAGAGAATTAATAACATTTACATGATAGATATAGATTCATCTCTTCCTATAACATGTTTAGTTGTAAATGACATTCATGATGCATGGCTTTGACATAGGAGAATTGCTCACAAACATATGGACCATTTGAATAAGCTAATCAATAAAGATTTGGTTGTTGGTTTATCCAAGATGAAGTTTGTTAAAGACAAACTATGTGGTGCATGTCAAAGGGGTAAACAAACAAAAACCTCTTTCAAGCCAAAGCATATGGTTTATTCGGATAGACCATTGCAATTACTACATATGGACTTATTTGGCCCCTCAAGGACAAAAAGTCTTGGTGGTAACTACTATGCTCTTGTTATAGTAGACGATTTTTCACGCTACACTTGGACTCCATTCTTAGTACATAAGAATGAGGCATTCAAGGTACAAGAAGATCTCGGGGTGAGATAATTGCAGTTACTATACTCTATTATTGGTATAGTTTTTACAAAGGGTGTGACTTGGAATAGATTTTTCCAAGAGATTATATATAAGTGAGTGTGTAAGGTACAATGAGATCTCGGGGTGAGATAATTTTAATTGCAACTCATTATATTTAATAAAGGAATCTCTTGCGCGTCAAGAGTATTGGACGTAGCCGTCGATGGACAAGAAGGTGAACCAGTATAAAACACCCGTGTACTCTCTTTCCCTTCTTGTTTGTTAATTTATCTATCCTTCCTAGTCAATATTTTTTTGCATAATATTTCCGCTGCACATTAACTTTGATATTGCAGAAAAATTGGCCATACTTATTGCAACAACTAATTCACCCCCCTCTTAGTTGCAATCTCATTCTTACAATTGGTATCAGAGCTATTTTTGAGAAAGTTACTCTCAAAATCTGATCCTACTAAAATATGTCCTCAAGATCATTCATAGGAGAAGGCTCCAACATAAACAGACCTCCAAGTTTTGTTAGAGAATGTTACGACTTCTGGAAAATCAGAATGAGGATTTTCATACAGTCACAAGACTTGAATATTTTGAATGCAATCGAGGAAGGACCATATGAACCCTTCACCATACTCAACAGCACAAGGAAAGTAAAGTCATAATCTTCACGGAGTGATGAAGATAAGAAGAAGGTGCAATACGATCTAAAGGCGAAAAACATCCTCATTTCAGCACTTGGCAATGATGAACTTCTCAGAGTATCAAATTGAAGATCGGCCAAAGAAATGTGGGATAATATAGAGATTATGCATGAAGGAACGGAGGAAGATAAAAGGTCAATACTCAACGACACTTGTTCTACATCTAAACCAGAAAATGACGAACAAGTTCATCTCTCGCTATTAGTATCTCATCATTCTGATGACGAAGAGATAAGTGAAACTAAACCTTTTTATTCTTCTGAATTACAATTAGCATTTAATGAATTGCATGATGAATATGTCAAACTTAGAAAACTATTTCTAAAACAGAAAACTGAATTAGAAATGTTTAGAAATAAATTATCATCATCCTCTTCATGTCAAAGATACATTACTCTTGAAAATAAAGTTTCACCATTAAGTTTTGAAATTAATGATTCAAACAAGAGTAGCAAACATTTGGAAAAGATAATAAAGGATCAGAGACATATTAAAGACCGAAGAGGTCTAGGCTATTCTAAAAGCCAAGCTTCTAAGAAGCAAAATGTCTCAACGAAAATAATCTTTCAAAAACAATGTATCCATGCATCCATTTATCGTAAAGATAAAAATATGATACATAAGCATCAACTCATATATTCTTATTATAAAAATCATGGGCACACACCAAATACTTGCTTAATTAGAAAATATGGTGTACCCCTAAGACATTATAGATGGGTTGAGAAAGGGAATAACCTTGAAGGACCCAAGAAAAGTTGGGTACCTAATATAACTTTACCTGTTTTACAGGTAAATTTGAGCGCCACCCGCAATTTATGGTATTTGGATAGCGGTTGCTGAAAGCATATGACGAGCGATAAAATTAAGTTCTCTGTCCTCACTCCAAGGGACAAAGGCTATGTCACATATGGTGACAACAACAAAGGCAGAATTCTTGGAGTCAGTAGAATCGGCAAGTCACCTTCAACAACCATAGAAGGAGTGCTGTATGTGGAAGGACTTAAGCACAATCTTCTAAGCATAAGTCAATTTTGCGACAAGGGCTTCCATGTATCATTCTACCCAGATAAGTGCATCATTGAAATTAAGGAATTTCTAAACTCTAAACTTGTTGGTAAGAGAATTAATAACATTTACATGATAGATATAGATTCATCTCTTCCTATAACATGTTTAGTTGTAAATGACATTCATGATGCATGGCTTTGACATAGGAGAATTGCTCACAAACATATGGACCATTTGAATAAGCTAATCAATAAAGATTTGGTTGTTGGTTTATCCAAGATGAAGTTTGTTAAAGACAAACTATGTGGTGCATGTCAAAGGGGTAAACAAACAAAAACCTCTTTCAAGCCAAAGCATATGGTTTATTCGGATAGACCATTGCAATTACTACATATGGACTTATTTGGCCCCTCAAGGACAAAAAGTCTTGGTGGTAACTACTATGCTCTTGTTATAGTAGACGATTTTTCACGCTACACTTGGACTCCATTCTTAGTACATAAGAATGAGGCATTCAAGGTACAAGAAGATCTCGGGGTGAGATAATTGCAGTTACTATACTCTATTATTGGTATAGTTTTTACAAAGGGTGTGACTTGGAATAGATTTTTCCAAGAGATTATATATAAGTGAGTGTGTAAGGTACAATGAGATCTCGGGGTGAGATAATTTTAATTGCAACTCATTATATTTAATAAAGGAATCTCTTGCGCGTCAAGAGTATTGGACGTAGCCGTCGATGGACAAGAAGGTGAACCAGTATAAAACACCTGTGTACTCTCTTTCCCTTCTTGTTTGTTAATTTATCTATCCTTCCTAGTCAATATTTTTTTGCATAATATTTCCGCTGCACATTAACTTTGATATTGCAGAAAAATTGGCCATACTTATTGCAACAACTAATTCACCCCCCTCTTAGTTGCAATCTCATTCTTACAATTGGTATCAGAGCTATTTTTGAGAAAGTTACTCTCAAAATCTGATCCTACTAAAATATGTCCTCAAGATCATTCATAGGAGAAGGCTCCAACATAAACAGACCTCCAAGTTTTGTTAGAGAATGTTACGACTTCTGGAAAATCAGAATGAGGATTTTCATACAGTCACAAGACTTGAATATTTTGAATGCAATCGAGGAAGGACCATATGAACCCTTCACCATACTCAACAGCACAAGGAAAGTAAAGTCATAATCTTCACGGAGTGATGAAGATAAGAAGAAGGTGCAATACGATCTAAAGGCGAAAAACATCCTCATTTCAGCACTTGGCAATGATGAACTTCTCAGAGTATCAAATTGAAGATCGGCCAAAGAAATGTGGGATAATATAGAGATTATGCATGAAGGAACGGAGGAAGATAAAAGGTCAATACTCAACGACACTTGTTCTACATCTAAACCAGAAAATGACGAACAAGTTCATCTCTCGCTATTAGTATCTCATCATTCTGATGACGAAGAGATAAGTGAAACTAAACCTTTTTATTCTTCTGAATTACAATTAGCATTTAATGAATTGCATGATGAATATGTCAAACTTAGAAAACTATTTCTAAAACAGAAAACTGAATTAGAAATGTTTAGAAATAAATTATCATCATCCTCTTCATGTCAAAGATACATTACTCTTGAAAATAAAGTTTCACCATTAAGTTTTGAAATTAATGATTCAAACAAGAGTAGCAAACATTTGGAAAAGATAATAAAGGATCAGAGACATATTAAAGACCGAAGAGGTCTAGGCTATTCTAAAAGCCAAGCTTCTAAGAAGCAAAATGTCTCAACGAAAATAATCTTTCAAAAACAATGTATCCATGCATCCATTTATCGTAAAGATAAAAATATGATACATAAGCATCAACTCATATATTCTTATTATAAAAATCATGGGCACACACCAAATACTTGCTTAATTAGAAAATATGGTGTACCCCTAAGACATTATAGATGGGTTGAGAAAGGGAATAACCTTGAAGGACCCAAGAAAAGTTGGGTACCTAATATAACTTTACCTGTTTTACAGGTAAATTTGAGCGCCACCCGCAATTTATGGTATTTGGATAGCGGTTGCTGAAAGCATATGACGAGCGATAAAATTAAGTTCTCTGTCCTCACTCCAAGGGACAAAGGCTATGTCACATATGGTGACAACAACAAAGGCAGAATTCTTGGAGTCAGTAGAATCGGCAAGTCACCTTCAACAACCATAGAAGGAGTGCTGTATGTGGAAGGACTTAAGCACAATCTTCTAAGCATAAGTCAATTTTGCGACAAGGGCTTCCATGTATCATTCTACCCAGATAAGTGCATCATTGAAATTAAGGAATTTCTAAACTCTAAACTTGTTGGTAAGAGAATTAATAACATTTACATGATAGATATAGATTCATCTCTTCCTATAACATGTTTAGTTGTAAATGACATTCATGATGCATGGCTTTGACATAGGAGAATTGCTCACAAACATATGGACCATTTGAATAAGCTAATCAATAAAGATTTGGTTGTTGGTTTATCCAAGATGAAGTTTGTTAAAGACAAACTATGTGGTGCATGTCAAAGGGGTAAACAAACAAAAACCTCTTTCAAGCCAAAGCATATGGTTTATTCGGATAGACCATTGCAATTACTACATATGGACTTATTTGGCCCCTCAAGGACAAAAAGTCTTGGTGGTAACTACTATGCTCTTGTTATAGTAGACGATTTTTCACGCTACACTTGGACTCCATTCTTAGTACATAAGAATGAGGCATTCAAGGTACAAGAAGATCTCGGGGTGAGATAATTGCAGTTACTATACTCTATTATTGGTATAGTTTTTACAAAGGGTGTGACTTGGAATAGATTTTTCCAAGAGATTATATATAAGTGAGTGTGTAAGGTACAATGAGATCTCGGGGTGAGATAATTTTAATTGCAACTCATTATATTTAATAAAGGAATCTCTTGCGCGTCAAGAGTATTGGACGTAGCCGTCGATGGACAAGAAGGTGAACCAGTATAAAACACCCGTGTACTCTCTTTCCCTTCTTGTTTGTTAATTTATCTATCCTTCCTAGTCAATATTTTTTTGCATAATATTTCCGCTGCACATTAACTTTGATATTGCAGAAAAATTGGCCATACTTATTGCAACAACTAATTCACCCCCCTCTTAGTTGCAATCTCATTCTTACAATTGGTATCAGAGCTATTTTTGAGAAAGTTACTCTCAAAATCTGATCCTACTAAAATATGTCCTCAAGATCATTCATAGGAGAAGGCTCCAACATAAACAGACCTCCAAGTTTTGTTAGAGAATGTTACGACTTCTGGAAAATCAGAATGAGGATTTTCATACAGTCACAAGACTTGAATATTTTGAATGCAATCGAGGAAGGACCATATGAACCCTTCACCATACTCAACAGCACAAGGAAAGTAAAGTCATAATCTTCACGGAGTGATGAAGATAAGAAGAAGGTGCAATACGATCTAAAGGCGAAAAACATCCTCATTTCAGCACTTGGCAATGATGAACTTCTCAGAGTATCAAATTGAAGATCGGCCAAAGAAATGTGGGATAATATAGAGATTATGCATGAAGGAACGGAGGAAGATAAAAGGTCAATACTCAACGACACTTGTTCTACATCTAAACCAGAAAATGACGAACAAGTTCATCTCTCGCTATTAGTATCTCATCATTCTGATGACGAAGAGATAAGTGAAACTAAACCTTTTTATTCTTCTGAATTACAATTAGCATTTAATGAATTGCATGATGAATATGTCAAACTTAGAAAACTATTTCTAAAACAGAAAACTGAATTAGAAATGTTTAGAAATAAATTATCATCATCCTCTTCATGTCAAAGATACATTACTCTTGAAAATAAAGTTTCACCATTAAGTTTTGAAATTAATGATTCAAACAAGAGTAGCAAACATTTGGAAAAGATAATAAAGGATCAGAGACATATTAAAGACCGAAGAGGTCTAGGCTATTCTAAAAGCCAAGCTTCTAAGAAGCAAAATGTCTCAACGAAAATAATCTTTCAAAAACAATGTATCCATGCATCCATTTATCGTAAAGATAAAAATATGATACATAAGCATCAACTCATATATTCTTATTATAAAAATCATGGGCACACACCAAATACTTGCTTAATTAGAAAATATGGTGTACCCCTAAGACATTATAGATGGGTTGAGAAAGGGAATAACCTTGAAGGACCCAAGAAAAGTTGGGTACCTAATATAACTTTACCTGTTTTACAGGTAAATTTGAGCGCCACCCGCAATTTATGGTATTTGGATAGCGGTTGCTGAAAGCATATGACGAGCGATAAAATTAAGTTCTCTGTCCTCACTCCAAGGGACAAAGGCTATGTCACATATGGTGACAACAACAAAGGCAGAATTCTTGGAGTCAGTAGAATCGGCAAGTCACCTTCAACAACCATAGAAGGAGTGCTGTATGTGGAAGGACTTAAGCACAATCTTCTAAGCATAAGTCAATTTTGCGACAAGGGCTTCCATGTATCATTCTACCCAGATAAGTGCATCATTGAAATTAAGGAATTTCTAAACTCTAAACTTGTTGGTAAGAGAATTAATAACATTTACATGATAGATATAGATTCATCTCTTCCTATAACATGTTTAGTTGTAAATGACATTCATGATGCATGGCTTTGGCATAGGAGAATTGCTCACATACATATGGACCATTTGAATAAGCTAATCAAGAAAGATTTGGTTGTTGGTTTACCCAAGATGGAGTTTGTTAAAGACAAACTATGTGGTGCATGTCAAATGGGTAAACAAACAAAAACCTCTTTCAAGCCAAAGCATACGGTTTCTTCGGATAGACCATTGCAGTTACTACACATGGACTTATTTGGCCCCTCAAGGACAAAAAGTCTTGGTGGTAACTACTATGTTCTTGTTATAGTAGACGTTTTTCACGCTACACTAGGACTCAATTGTTAGTACATAAGAATGAGGCATTCAAAGCCTTTAGCACTTATGCTAAAAGAGTCCAAAACGAAAAGTCACTTAAAATCGCTGCTATAAGAAGTGATCATGGAGGAGAGTTTCAAAATGCTTCTTTTGAGGAATTTTGTGATGATTTTGGGATTAATCACAACTTTTCTGCTCCTAGAACACCACAAAAAATGGTGTTGTAGAGAGAAAGAATTGGTCTTTAGAAGAACTCGCTAGAAATTTGTTGAATGAAACTAATCTCCCAAAGTATTTTTGGGCTAATGCGGTAAGCAACACTTGTTATGTTTCAAATAGAGTTCTAATAAGACCTCATTCTAAAGAAAACCCCCTATGAACTCTTCAAAGGAAGAAAACCAAACATTTCACACTTGCATGTATTTGGTTGTAAATGTTTCATCTTGAATAATGGCAAAGAAAACTTAGGTAAGTTTGTTGCAAAGACAGATGAAAGAATCTTCCTAGGCTATTCTCCCACGAGTAAAGTTTATAGAGTCGTTAACAAAAGAACTCTAGCCATGGAAGAATCTGTCCATGTCTCCTTTGATGAAACCAATCCCCTATCAAGGAAAGGTTGACCATTGATGAAGAAGATTTGCCTAATCCTACTTTTAATGAAAATGCTATTATTGAAACTACACCTAATATAGAGCATGTGGAAGTGGATGATAATCCTTCCATTCAAGAAGAGCATATTCACTCTGATTTACCTAAAGAATGGAGAACTCATCGAGATCATCCTATAGACAACATTATTAGCGATATTAGCAAAGGTGTTACCACCCGCTTAATGCTAGAAAATGTATGTCTAAACATGACATTCGTCTCTCAAATAGAACCATCTAAGATTGATGAAGCAATCGAGGATGAACATTGGATTCTTGCTATGCAAGAAGAGCTTAACCAGTTTGAGAGAAACGAAGTTTGGGAACTTGTTCCTAGACCTAAGAATAGGCATGTAATATGAATTCGTTGGGTGTTCCGTAATAAATCAGATGAAAATGGTATAATCATTATAAACAATGCTAGACTAGTAGCCCAAGGATACAACCAAAAGGAAGGTATAGACTTTGATGAAATCTTCCCTCTTGTTGCTAGACTTGAAGCGATTAGACTACTACTTCCATATGCATGCTCCTTAAATTTTCAGCTTTACCTAATTGACGTAAAGAGTGCATTCCTTAACGGGTATATACAAGAGAAAGTATTTGTAGAACAACCTCCTGGTTTTGAGGACTACAAACATCCCTCTCACGCATACAAGTTAAAAAAAGCTCTCTATGGCTTAAAGCAAGCTCCACGTGCCTGGTATGACCATCTAACTAACTTTCTAACAGAAAAAGGTTTTACAAAAGGCAAGGTCGATACTACACTCTTTATTAAGAAAATAAATCATCATACTTTACTTGTTCAAATCTATGTTGATGATATTATTTTCGGTTCTACTAACGATAGTTTGTGTAGTGAATTTGACAATATGATGCAAGTAGAATTTGAGATGTTTATGATGGGAAATTTAAATTACTTTCTCGGACTTCAAATTAAACAACTTAGCAATGACATATTTGTAAGTCAAACCAAATATTGCAAAGATTTGTTGAAGAGATTTAAGATGGATGACTGCAAGCCGATCGCTACTCCTATGGGATCAAGTACCTATATCGATGCTGATGATGCTGGGAAATGTATTGAAATATCTAAGTATCGAGATATGATCGGTTCACATCTATATCTTACTAATAGTAGACCTAATATTATGTTTAGTGTATGACTATGTGCGCGATATCAATCTAAACCCAAAGAGTCACATTTAGTTATTGTTAAGAGAATCATGAAGTATCTCAAAGGCACAACCGATGTTGGACTATGGTATCACAAGGGAAGCATATGTGAATTGGTTGGCTTCTCGGATTCAGACTTTGCGGGATGCAAGTCTGAGAGAAAAAGTACAAGTGGTACTTGCCACATTCTAGGGAATGCTTTAGTTTCTTGGTCTTGCAAGAAACAAGCTTGTGTTGCCTTAAGCACCGCTGAAGCGGAATATATTTCTGCTGGTAGTTGTTGTGCACAAGTATTGTGGTTTAAACAACAATTACGAGATTATGGCTTAAACCTAGGCTGCACACCCTTGAAATGTGACAATACAAGTGTTATTAATCTCACCAAAAATCCGATTATGCACTCAAGAATCAAACACATTGATATAAGGCATCATTTCCTTAGGGACCATGTCAAAAAGAAGGATGTGTTGGTAGAGTTCATTGATACTCATAGCCAACTAGCGGACATATTTACTAAACCGTTAGCAAAATAACCTTTCTATAAAATTAGACGAGAATTAGGCATTCTCGATGAAGCTTACTTGTCCTAATATGTTTAAATGTTTATGTGTATGCTTCATTTTTATATTCAATCCTACTTGATCTTAAATTGTGTGTATTATGCTTTAATTTTTAAGTTTTTAGAGTCAAAAATCACTTTTAGCATCAGTGGGGAGAAAAATGGCTACAATAATCGATTACTGGAAACCAAGTAATCGATTACCCAATGCTACTGTTTTTAAAATTTTGAAATTTTGAAAGTGAGTAATCGATTACTCACTTTGTGTAATCGATTACTCTATAGAGTTTATATATGATCTACTGCACTTTTTCAGAAAATCCTTCATTTTCTCTCTCCTCTAACACGAGTTCCTCCCTCTCTAAACCCCCTCAATCTCTAAAAACTTCATTTTAGTTCTCTTTTGATTGATTTTTGTTGCAAATTACATCACATTCTTGTTTTAAAACATTTCTACACCTTCTATTTCGTGATTTATGACATCAATCAAAAACCCCCAAAATATCCAAAACATCAAGAATTATGCATCTATTATTGGATTCCGTGTATGAATATCTTTATTTTCGTTGTTATGCAATGCTTTTCAGTTTATGTTTTCATACATGGTGTTATTATATTATACTTTTTATTACTTGAACTTTCATAGACTATGAAATATTGTATGTTATGCTCTACAAATGTCTATTGTGTTAGACTCTTGACTTTTCTTCTTTTTGATGAAGTCAAAAGGGGAAGAAAAGTTGGGAGTAGTGTATTTTCTGTAAAATTCTTTCAGGCACATAACTCCAAAAGAAAGGGGGAGCATACATGCATACATATAGGGGGGGGGCATACTCAAGACAAGTCAAGATATATCATCAAGTATGCTGCTCTCAGAAAACTACACTTTTAAGAAGACATTGGTTTATCATCATAAAAAAGGGGGAGATTGTGAAGAAGATCTTGCTCCTAGCCTTGACATGGTTTTGATGAAGACACTATCACAAAAAGAAGAAATGAAGAAGACCTACAAAGACTATCGAAGACAAAGCTTCAAAGAATTAGAGTCTAAGTCTTAAGTACTTATATCCTTACAACTACTTTATTTGCTTAGTTAATAATGCTCAAAATTGTTTTCAAGAAAATCAGAAAAATCTAAGTGTGAATAAAAATAATTTTTAAAAACAACATGTAACGGGTTACCATACTTGAGTAACAAGTTACATGAGTGAGAAAATAGTTTTTCAAACCTCTAACAGCTATGAGTAATCCATTACTGACTTTGGAGTAACAGATTGCCATATTTAGAAAACAGGGTAATCGATTACTCAAAGTAGTGTAATCGATTACACTAAGGCAATATCACAAGGCTGTCAAACAATGTCATTGAGTAATCGATTACACTGTGTGAATTTTCAAAAAGTTGTTAACAAGATTGTTGGGTAATCGATTACCCACTTGCAGTAATCGATTACTGAGAGCTGTTGTATCAGTTTTCAGATTTCAAGTGAAGAAGTTTCACTCCAAACTGATTGCTTTTCATTCCAAATGAAACCTACTCATACCTAGAGGTATTATGGTTGATTGGAAGCCTATATAAAGACATTGAAACACTCTCACAAAATACAACAACATATACAACTCAAATTACAAACTTTTATTTGAAACTCTCAAAAAGCTCTCACACTTTTTGATTTTTCTTACACTTTTCAAGCAACATACTCTCAAAATTTCAAAGTTATTTTGAAGTTGATTCTAAGTGTATTTCATACTTTCAAAGAGCATTATTATCTTAAGTATAAAAGTTGTTGTTGGATTGCAAGTTCTAGAAATTGTCATATACACTTGTAAGGCAATCCAAGCCAAAATTGTTTATTCTTTACTTTTGCAAAGTTCACTTTCTTTCACAAGGGTGTGAAGAGAAAGGGGTTGAGTGACTTGGTATAGTGTTTACCAAGGGTGTTACTTGGAATATGGTTTTCCAAGGGATTAGATATAAGTGAGTGTGTAAGGTACAAGGAGATCTCGTGGTAAGATATTTGTAATTGCAACTCATTATATTTAATAAAGGAATCTCTTGTGAGTCAAGAGCACTTGTCGTAGCCTTCAGTGGACAAGAAGGTGAACTAGTATAAAACATTTGTGTACTCTCTTCTCCCTTATCTTTAGTTTATTTATACCTTCCAAAGTCAATATTTTTCTGCATACAATTTCCGCTGCACTTTAACTTTGATATTGCAGAAAAATTGGCCATCAATTTGCAACAACTAATTCACCCCCCTTAGTTGCAATCTCATTCTTACATATATAACATTGGTTACTCTACTTTATTTCAATACTGGGTGATGTGGGACTAATGTAATAACATATTTCAAGCATTCACAACACATCCCTTTTAACAGAAACTTGAATTTTGTCTCCCTAAATTCATTACAATAACTGGTTATTGAAATTAGTAATTTAAGAGGATAAACGAATTCTGTTTTCAACAAATTTTTCCTTGCAGTCCATCAATATCATTTCCATATGTCCAGGTTTCGGTGGAAGTTGAACATACCAAATATTTGTAATTCTAACAATAATCTTCCACGGGTGTTTTGAATCATTCAAATCCCTTATCAACTCGAATGGCATTGATATTGACATTAATACAACTAAGACTAATTCATGAGTATGGTATGTGGCATTATTAGTAATAGCGGAGAGTATGTGCTATGAGTTACATAATATATTATACAATATCATACAAAATTATGATATACAATAAACATGATATACATGGATGTCACAAAAGTATGATATACAAAATTACTAAATACTATAAAAGGTATGAATACAAAATTTGTGTATTTATAGCAAGTCCTGCAATATAACATTTTAATATTTGTCATTATACTTTTAGTACTTATATCATACAAAATATTCATTAAATTGTGACTAACATTCTATTGTATACTAAAGTTCATTAGGACATTCTATTATATACATAAAAATGACTGACTACTTATATCATACTAAAATTCATCATATGAATATAACAGTCCATATAACATTCTATTGAAGTTCATTATATGAACATAAAAGTCTACCACAAATGGTTGTGATATTGACATTAATACAACAACTAAAGTCTAATTCTTAAGCATTAAATAAATTATTCCAGATCTAAAACAGAGCATCAACATGCAAATATTGTATGATCAAATAACCATATAATGATTGTTCATTGTATGATAGAAAAAAATACAATAACAAATAAAGGAAAATAAAAAGGGGAAAAAGGAGAAAGAAATTTCTCTAGGCAAAACCTATCTCTCCATTATTAATATACTCTATTATATATCATCCCAAAAAATTTGTATTGAAGTGTAAAATCACAAAAACAATGAGTGAGTGTAGTCATTAAAATGCAAGACAACAAAAAAAATAATAATAAAGATTGAGGTAAACCGTGAAGATTGTCAAATAAGTGTAGTCATATAAAGAAAAAATTGTCAAATGAGGTAAACCGTGAAGATTGTCAAAAATAAAGATTGAAACAAATGAGTGTAGTCATATAAAGGAAATAACACAATGGCAGACAAAATATGAAGATCGAAAAAAATGCAGAAAATAAGGATTTCAGTAAACCGTGAAGATTGAAACATGCAATGAGAAGATTGAAAAAAAAAACATGAGATAGATGAAGATGAAAGCAAAAGAAGATAAGAGATGAAGTAAGATGTTACTTTAAATGTGGTACAGCAAATGATGAATTGGTACAACAAATGAGGTAGTAGCTTCTTCCATTTCTTGTCACAATTGTTTTACAGTTATACCCTTAATGATGTTTGTCTGAATTTGAATTTGGAGGTCATTTAGTAATTCTACACAGATTAAAAGGAAAGTAAAAGTGTCAGGTGGTAGAATTACATATTTAACCCCTTAATTATGAATGTATGTCTAATTATGTAATTTACTTAGATATCATTAATTAGATTGGAAAAAGGACCAATATATCTCTAATAACTCCAAGTGTGAACCTTATGGGATACTCATTTATGTAATTGCACAATGTTAAAATGTAGAGTGAATGACAGTTTTGCCACTAAAAAATCCATCTGTCAAGTATGTGAGATATCCGAAATTGTAATAACCACAACCATTTGTATTATTATATAGATAGTAGATATTAATTTTTAGATAATTTTCCCATCTACTTTTTATTTCAACAAAAAATAGATAATAAGGAGTTGTAAGATGATCTGATGAGATAGTTTAAAAATTCGAGTTTCTCCCCTAACAAATGGATAAAAAAAACTAATACATAACCAACAAACTTGGTCAATAAGCATCACACTATATTAGTAATTAGTAATCATTAATTAGTAACAATGTTTATTTTGTGTCCGTTTGTATCTACTTTTGTGCTTCTTCTCTACTCTTCTCTCTTAGTCTCTGTTTCCAATGGATCTCCATGTTGACCCACTGAATTCTGGACTGAAGAAACGCAAACAAGAAGAAGAAGAAGTGGTATGCTACCTTTTTCACAATTTCACTCTCAAAAATCATTATTTTCCCCTAAGTTTCTATTTCTGTATTGGGGTTTGTCTCATTTTTGTGTGTTAAACTATTGATAAAGGTTGTTACTTTAAGTGATTTCTGTGTTGTTTTTGTATTACCAATTTTGGGTTTTGACCTTTATTCATGATCGTTTCAGTTTTAATTATGTAAACCTATCTGTTTTCTTGTCTTTGAAGAATTGAATGGATGTTTTTTTGGGTTATTTTAAATCCCTTTTGTGCAAAGTTTGTTTTTTTAAACGCTTAGGTTTGTTTTTTAGACCATGTTGTTTATTGATTTTTCCTTAGTTTAGAAGCAAACAACAATAAAAACTTTGTCATTGATAGTGATGGTAGCTAATGTGGTAGAAACAATGTTTTGTTGCTATTATAATACTTGGCCATTGAAGTTAACATGCTTAACAATGGCATGAAACTTTTTATTTTCTTCTTTCTTATTACCACATTTGATTTTTCGGTACGGAATTGAAAATATGTATCTGTGATTTTATTGTATTACCCATTGAAACATGTTTCCTTCGCATCTTGGGTACCACGTTGGTTCTTTTGCGTTTTAGAACTGTCGATGGATCAATTTGATTCCATGGCCTATGGGATAACAGCGAAGGAAGAAATTTGCTGTCGTAGAAACAGATTGAAGAGGAAGGAAAAAATAAAAACTCTAAGGGTCTGTTTGCGAGTTGGTTTTTGGAGGGCAGAAGAGGGAAGGGGAAGGCGTGGGAGCCTTGAGATACACTTGTAAGATGACTCTCAAGCATTTCCTTTCCCTTCCCTCCCTTCTGAAAACAAACTCGCAAACACACCCTAAAACGCACCTTGTGGTTTAGAACATAAGTTTTCTGTTCTGACTAAGGTTTCTTTGGTAAATGGTTTTTTAATAGAAATTAAATGAGCTTATTTAATAACTTAGTCGTAATCTATTAATTATGGACTGGTGTTTTGTCCATTTAACCGGTCGATAAATAATATAGGATACGATACTTTGGGGATATGTGCATAAAAATAAAAAATAAAATAAAATTATAATTGCAAATCCAAATATCTAAACTAGAATATAGAATAGAAATGAGCACCATGCAGGTTAGTGAGGTCCTCTTCCCTGTTGTTGTGGAGAGAAGTGAGGTCGCAGGGGTTTGGCTATTACTGCTTAGTGCCTAGTGCCTAGTGCCATGGAGAGAAGTAGGGTGAACAGCACAAGTGAAAGTAAATATAATTAGGGTTCGAAATTTGGTCCGTGAATCAGATCTCAAACCCGAACTTCTTAGTCGTCTTCCCCAAATCACAAATTGTGCAGCGCTTCTGTGATTCAACTTTCCAGCACATCACTCCACATTAGAAGCACTTTTCTGGCCTTACTGACTCAATTGTCACCATGTAACTTGTTGAAAACGAACCCACAATGTGATAGTGCTGTATCAATGCTTCAGCACTCTAATGAGTTCCACGATGTGGCTGGTAAGTTCGTCATATTTATATGATACGGCATGCCTGCTATTCGGGATTGGTGACTGTTCTTAAAGCAAACAAGCTTAGTAAGTGTTCTTATAGCCTGCCTACTTATATTGTTCGAAAAGAGAAGTCATTCTATAATCGAGATGTTGAATAAGTGGGACTGTGAAACTATTAAGTCATCCCGACTTTATTGCATTATCACACATGCTTAATGGAAATTTTGTTTGTTTCTTTTTTGCCAGGAAATAGATAATGGAAATTCAATGAGTGTGGGAGAATCATCTGGTAGTGGGGTTCTCTGCAAGAGTTCTACCTCAGCATCAATGAATTCAAACAATCCCAATGATTCTAATTCTAATATCTCATGTCAGGATGACGAGGATATGATTGATGATGAAGGGCTTGATGATGCTCCTGATTATGGCTTTGATTTTTATTACAATGATGATGATGACGATGCCTATGAAAATGATTATTTAAGTTTAATGGATCAATTTGACAATGTGGATTTGCCTCCTGGGGTAGAAGCAACAGTACCTTGGCTGAAGGACATTGCACCAAGCGAATCAAAGCAGGGTGTTGCTCCTGCCTCTGCAGAATCTAGTTCTAAGGGAAAAACAGAAGAAACTGAAGACGAGGTCATGCAAAAGTTTCGACGATTTAAGCAATTTGATACTGTTGATGCTTATCCTGATCATTTCTATGATAAGGAAGGCGCTAAAGAGGCTCAGGTAATAAATATGGCTTAACTTTTCTCAAACTGCATTTACCAAGCTAACTTATATTCTCAAGCATTTGATTATCATCTTGCTCTTTTTTAAATGTTCCTTACAGAGCCCTAAGAATTGGGCGAAGAAAATCCTAGAAGAATGGAAAATCTTGGAAGAAATTTTGCCTGGTAAAATTTATCCCTCTTTCTTTTTAAAATACGGAAATTTCCTATCATATTGCTGTTATGCCCTTTTCTCCTGATATATCTATTCATGTACCTCTCTTAAGTCTATTTGTATTGAAATTTTTTCTTAATAACAATCAACAACCCTTAATCCCACTAGATGAGGTTGGTTACATGAATCGAAACGACGTCATAATGCTCTATCAGAAATCATGTTTTGGACAAAACATCGTCTCTAAATATTTTTTCTTGGAATCCTTCTTCCTCTAGGAATTGGACTAACCTCCATTTGATTCACTCTTCTCACGAGGGCTTCTAACGGCCTCCTCCATACATTTCCAAGACGCAATTCTACCATCTTTGTTACAATAAGAGATACTCCCGAGGTTGTTAAAGCGTAGAGTCAACCTTGGCACGGGAGGGTGGGGTAGGATTGTATAAGCGGTGAAGCGTAATACAAAGCGTGCTCCACTTAAAATACAAAGTTACATTAAAAAAGGACACACATATATATGTACATACCTAAAATAATAACATGGATAAGAACTTAGAAAATCATAAATAATAAGTCGAATTAACATTATACTGCAATGAGGACACAATTGCAAACATCTCTCTCCTAACTTCATCACCGACATTTTTGCAAGTTTCAACATCCTTCTGGATTCCAGCCAAATGATTTTTCAATCTGTAAATCCCACCATTAAATATCTTTGTACAATATTTGCATTGAATTTTTCTTATACTCCTGTCAATAGAAATGCCATGTTTCACCCCACATCATTCCTTTAGTATTATTTGGCTCCTTCTCATTTCTTGGAGCAGCAATGGTAGTTGACTTGGTTTATTAAAAAACAGAGGAAAAAATAGAAAAGAGGGGTTGGAGGAGCAGTAACATTTTTGAGGAAGAAACAAAAAGGTTTTGGGTGAAAGAGCATACCCTGTTGTTGTTGTGCGATTTGAGAAGAAGAGATGAATGAAGAAATAGTGCAACATGATTTTTATAGAAATGGGTGAATGCATTTTTGATAAAATGCTAAGTTTCCCCCATGTGGCAGCAGTTGTATAGAAAGAGATGAAAGGTTTCTGATTTGGGTGGCTGAAGATGAAAGGGTTAGGTTTTTTTATTTTTAAAAATGAGTCGGGCTTAAAGTTAGGTCAAAGTTAGGGTATAAATGGGTTGGGCCAGAACCCGGGTCAAAACAAGCCCGAAATTGTAGCAGATATTTCAAACGGCTATCTTCTTC
This sequence comes from Lupinus albus, assembly GCA_009771035.1. Classification (NCBI taxonomy): domain Eukaryota; kingdom Viridiplantae; phylum Streptophyta; class Magnoliopsida; order Fabales; family Fabaceae; genus Lupinus; species Lupinus albus. The sequence continues at coordinate 8,760,987 of CM020011.1, forward strand.
CTCAACTCAAAAACGCGTAGCGATTCTATGATTCGAAGCTCCAACACGTCGCTCCGCCATGTGCCGCCATTTGTTCGCTTTTCTGCCCGTTTCAACACGGTTTCCACAATGAAAAGCGTTGAATCGTGTGATTCAGTGCTTTGGAGCGCGCTTTTGATAACCATGGATACTCCAACTTTCTCTCTAATGCATTAGTTTCTAATCCTATATTGTCTAGTGTGTCCACCACTCCAACGCAACATTCTTTTTGCGATAACAATCGCCATCTTTAATATCATTTTACCATTCTTGTGGTAAAATGTGAAATTTGATCTTTATGGTAATTTGGTTTCATTTCCAATCATCTTTGGAAGCATATGTGTCTCACAAACTTACTTTTACAGAAACAATCTTTGTGAGAGCTTGTGAAGGCAAGATGGAACTTCTAAGGGCTGCCATCATTGGACCTCAAGGCACTCCATACCATGATAGTATTTTCTTTTTTGATTGCTATTTCCCTTCAACCTACCCTGCAATTCCACCGGTATGCATCGCCAAAATTTCACCTGTTTTCAAATGTTTTTTGTGCTATCTATCATATAAACTGGACTTATCTTCTGCAGAAAGTTCACTACCACGCAGGTGGTCTCAGGCTAAATCCAAATTTATATGCTTGTGGAAAAGTCTGCCTTAGTCTTTTGGGCACTTGGCATGGAAAAAATAGTGAAAATTGGATTCCCGAAAAATCAACCATGCTCCAAGTTTTGGTCTCTATACAAGCTTTGATTCTGAATGAGAAGCCGTTCTTTAATGAGCCTGGCTATTCATCAACATATGCTGGTCAAGAGGGGCAAAGAAGATCCAAGGATTACAATGACAATACATTTATTTTATCCTTGAAGACAATGATGTATACAATGCGTAAGCCGCCAAAGGTATGTTTACTAGAACTTTATTCCTTATGTATTGAGAAACTCGTGCTGGACTCATCTTTTACACTATGATTGATAAATGGAAATTTATTTAGTCCAATAATTTTTGAAGATTCAATTGTGTTGGAAAATTATTTCAGTAGCTTTTCTATGGTATTGAAAATTAAGAAAGTTATGAATGCTTTTTGCCTCATATTTAAAACTTTTCAAACCTTGAAAAGTAAAGTTGCCACTTAATGTAGAAGAAAACACAATTAACAGTACAGGGAACTCACTTTTGTTGTGGAAGAAGAAAAAATTATGTGAAGGGTTTTCTAGCTTATATATATGTAAATTTATATATATATATATATATATATATATATATATATATAATATGGACGCAGTAGGAGCCTTAAGAATTGTCTACATGAGAATAATCTTAACATTTCCTTCATCTGCAGCACTTTGAGGACTTGGTTGCCGGGCATTTCCGTGAGCGAGCATATGACATACTGATAGCATGTAGATCATACGTCGAGGGGGCTCCAGTTGGCGCAGTTGTACATGATCTAGCTCAAACTACTTATAATAGCACTCCGTACAACGACAACCAAAAAGAATTCCAGTCAGCAGTGAGTAGGATGATGAATACTCTCATTGCATTTTTCACAAAAAACGGCTCAACAGATTGCGAGGAGTTTCGATCTCTGGACCTTTGCAACATATCTGATGTGGCTACTATAAATTTGGAGCTTTACAAAATAGAATCTGCCTCGACACTTGCCATAACCGCTACTGATGTCTAAAGGTTTGAGGCTGTTCATGTTCTGAATGAGGTTTAGATTTTCTTTTTTATGGTCACATATGGTGATTCTCATTGCTTGTTACTATAACACCTAGTTGTAAACACTGACATGCTAGTTTAGCTTTTCGAAAAGGTTCTGCTTCTCTTCTTGTTTCTGTTCATAAGTGAATAGTTTTATGAGATTATCTTGTAGAGGATAGGTTTGTCCAAACATTTCTCTGCTGGATATGTCACATGGCAGAAGGCTTTTTCGGTAAATATATGGCTAATACATATTTCTTTAGTAGAGTTATGTTATTATTATTTGTACAATCTGCACATTTTTGATTGTGTAACAAGGTAGTCATGAACATTTTATTTCTGAATCTGGAAGACATTGTAGAAGATCATGTTAAGGAGTTCGATGTTAAATCTCTGGTTCCAATCTATTCGGAGGAATAGGTGTTCGATGCTAGACTTACGATCTCAATCTATTCGGGAGGAATACTAGGAACATCGTAAATTTTGGAAAACTTCTTATTATCCGACTTGTGGGGGTGAAGAAATGAGATATCAGTTTTGCTGGATTGAGTGAAGAGGAAGAGTTCTTGCTTGTGGATCATGGTTAGTAAATGATCATTATTTTTATACAAAACAGGGTTTATGTGGAATTTGATAATTCTAGGGGTCCATTTGCTCAGGTCTTGTGGAATTTGATCTTTAGGATGCAACTATTGCATTCTTTTATAGCTATAGGGCAAAAGTTCCATGAAAAATATGTAGGTCTTTACCTAATCTGTTTCAAATGTGAAAAACAAGGCCACAACATATACAAGGTTTTAGAAAAGGCAATGTGTATCATGTTTGGTTGTATCAACTTAATTCAACATGGTGATTTGATCTAATTGGAATTGGATTTATGTTTCCATATCTGATCCATTTACAAGAAGGAGATCTGATTTATCTTATCCTATTTAACCCATTCTCGATATATCATAATAGACGAATGGGTAAATAGGATGTGTGGGTATATCTATAAGGTTGAATAATACAAACTATGTATTATCACTTAGATCTATTATAAATAAATAAGATTCAATATCATTTTATTTATTTATTTATCGTGAAATAATATAGTATCACGGTTATAATGGAGGAATGAGACATTGAATGAGAAGGGGAAACACTGTGTGTGGTTAATACTTAATACTAAACAGGATGTGTGAGTATGTCTATAAGATCGTTCAATACCTACCAAAACAACCATTTTTCCTTCCCACTTCGGCTGGATTTCCCTTTGCAATGCGACATCAAACTATTATTAATATTAATGCATATAGAATTTGCCCTATTTTTCCAAAAAAACAGTGTTATTGCCTGTGTAGTTTTCATACTATGAGAAATATGAGTGGAAAGAAAAATTAAAATTCCATGAACATTAAAACATACTTGGCCAACATATGTTAGGATTAAGTGGCATTTTTCAGAGAAACCTTGGAATCATTATGATACTAGTGTTCCATAACCATAAGTAGGGAAAGGGCGTTTATTAAGGGGATCCTTTATTTCCTGGCCTTTTTTATGCACTAAATAAAAAGTTATTACCGACTTCACCTAGTAAGACCAAAGTATAGTTGTAAAAAAATAAGTTATTACTGATTTTACCTAGTAGGACTAAGGTTTGGTTATGGTAAAAGAACAAGTCAAGATCGCTAATTTTTTTTGGAAACTAATATAGATGGTAGCGCGGGGTGGGTCAAAGCTCTCCCTTTATATGGATTATTTTTTTTAGACAAGAAATAGTTTTTGAGAAGTCAATTCTTGAAAAATAGTTAAGGGGAACTTTTGATGTCATCTCAGCTTAGGTATTTTCATTACTCGAAAATTAAGGAACTATCTTGGTGTAGCTCTTTTACCAGTAAAAAGTACAAAAAGTACATATAGCAGCTTGTTGATTAGATTAAAAGGAAGCTTTTAAGTTGGAAGCCTAATTTTTTCCTTACTTTTGAGGATAACTTTAGCTCAAACTTTTTTGATAGTATTCTGAGGTATATAATGTAATTTTTTATTCTTCATACAGTAGTTTTTGTAGATGTCATTTAGGCTATGATCATAATATGTAACTATTATTTCTTAGGATAAAATTTGCTCTCCCAAATTTAGTATGGAAATAACATTTTTTCTCTTGTAAGAGAAGAATTTAGTATGGAAATGACTTTTTCACTTGATCATGTACATTTGTTATTCCCATATCCCATACATATTTCATGAAACTTGGTTGGATACACATGAAAAATCTGGATGCTGTGTTAAGGGTTTTGAAGGCTATATACAATTTTTGTATCAAGAACGTTGGTATAATGGTGTAAAGGTCATCCTAGTTCCCAGAATGACCAAAAGATTAAGAGTTTGATTCTTTAGAGTGACACTTGTTGGGGAGAGACAATCATACACATCAAAATAGATTAGTTCCTTACCCATAAAGTGGAATTTGAAGTTGCAATTAAATATATTTGTGATATAACTTTGAAGTTTTTTCTTACTTCCCCTTTAAAACTCAATCCGCAACCAAACTCTTTTGCGAATTGAATTTTGGAACGGAAGGAAGGGAAAGAGAAAGTTTGAGAGTAATCAAATACACTGTTGAGATGACTCGAAAGTCTTCAATTTTTATTCATTTTCCTCCCAAACTCAACTCCCAACTAGACGTTTAAGGTTTTGCCTGAAAAAACATGAGACTCCAAATATAGAGAAGATTCGGATAAGAAAGTAGAATGCTTAAGTGTGGGAGAGACCAAAGAAAAACATAAAGTATTTGCGCTGGGCAACCATGACTCCATGATAGTCCCAACACTTAAATTTCCCGCACCCCTTTATGGCATTTTGGAAGAAGAGTTTCAAATGTTCAAAAGTCAAAACACAACAGTGGGCAGTCATAATAATAATTAGAGTAAAATATATTCAAAACACTATATTTTAGTAAAATTATATAAATTATACATCATTTTTTAATTATACAAATCATCCAAAATTATATAAGTATATTACATTAACTACCCATATAAGCGATAAATATAGTATAATTAAGTCAAACAAAATATAGTATATTGTAAAGACAAATCCAAATATTATAAGAATTAATGTCTAATCATTATTTTGTGTTCGTTAAAATCTACATCAATAATTCTAAAGATGTTTTTAAAACACTTTCATAATATATTGCAACTAACTAAAATAATAAATATATATTGACTCTTATACTATTTAGAATGGTCTTAATAATTTATCATATTTTGTTTAACTTAATTACAATCGTCATTGTTTAAGAAATTACACTTATTTCTCCTAAATGGATAATTAGTGTAATGTATATATATAATTAGGGGAGATTTGTGTATCTTTAAAAAAATTTGAGATGATTTATATAATTTCACTAAAACTCGGTGTCAATGTAATTTAATCTAATAATTATTAGATGTCAATTTTTTGAAGTTGTGTGGTGATTGTGGTCATAATTATAATTATTATGATTGTTGTTATTGCAATGCAAATTGTGAACATTATAGTGTGAATCTTTGTGATTAAAAAATATTCTTAAATTATATGTAGTTCAATGCAACCAAATCATTATAATTCAATACCACGCAATAATTACAGTGTGATGTGATTACTCTATTCGCTGCCACAACCATTACAAGTAAAAAAATGTCAATTAGCATCCTCTTACAACCTTATAAGCAAAAAGATATTCAATCACTACAAGATATTCCTAGTCAGCTTATAGCAAATAAACCGGCAGCAACTAATTTAGACCCCAAAAGTGACCATCTACACAAGAATGATTCTCCTCACAATACATGCCTGACATTTAAAAGTATATACAGTTTAGAAAGGAAAAAAATGGTCACTCAAACTCATACAAAATTTGAATTGCAGTATGCACATATATTTCTTGCAATTGCATGATAACAAACTATGAAAGGAATAAGACACCATTTCCTTGCTGGTGTGGTCCATTTTGGAAAAATTATGGCATAGTGTAGTTTGACTATACTAAACTACACTATGCCACCTTTGGTGTAGCCTTAAATTTAATTATGGGATTGATGTAGTTTTATAGAAATCGTGGATGAGGTCCACAATTTTCTGATTGTCGTGTATGTGCATGCGATTCCCTGAACAGGAGTCGTGCATGGAAGACACAAGATTTAATAATACATTGTAGTCGTGCATAGGTGCACGACTTATGTCGTCTTTTATCCAAAAAACGACTTTCAGTAAGACATGATGTTTTAGTTAGGTGTTTTAGAGTTTTAGTTAGGAGATTTAAATTTTTTATATATTTTAGTAGAAATGATAAATAAAATACTTTTTAAATGAAAGAGAAAACTTTACTAATAAAGCAAAATCATTACATTTTAATAATAGAAAATGAAATTAGAAATAAAAGAAAGCTATTTCCTAATGACGTCGATGAGATGACGTGCCACATGATGGTGCATTTCTTCTTCGAGGTGGTTGGACTCTTAATTGTTGTTGTTGTTGGTTGTATTGATTGTCTTGTACCACCTCTAACTAATTGGGGCTCCGATTCATCTTCCTCGTCATCATCATCATAAATGTTACCTTGTTTTGGGTAGGCATTGTAGGTTGATATTATTGTTGAGAGTGAAATGCCGACAAGGGTGTAGTTGAAGTCGTTCCAAACATGGATGGTAACGTTCTTTGAAAATTTGATGAAGATGTGAATTGACGAGGGATGGAATAGTCACTCATTGCTCCAAAACTTTGAAACTGAAACGGTTGTTGCTGTTGAGAAAATGTCTGCGGATGAGTATCTGTTTCAGTTTGACTCTCATAGTGTTGTGGGAACTCAAGTGCAATAGACATATCAAAGCGATGAGTCGGAGGAACTTGATAATTGTTGTTGGAGAAGGCAGTTGGAAGTAGTTTAACGAACGCTTCCATCATCTCACTGCATTGTAAGTAGACGTTATTTATTTTTTGCATCGGGTTGTGATGAACAAATTCAGATCTAGAATAGTCGGGAAAACTATGAGTTAAATGGTTTTCCCGATGTACAACCTTTGTATCACTACTCCCATTACATGCAATGGTACCTACAAAGGACGAGAAAGTACATCTCTCCAGACGGAGCATATTCATCTGGATCGGTAACATCTATTCTTTTTCTATTTTTTGTCTAATTTTTACATACATGTTTTTTACATTGATTTTATTTTCAGTATAATTTCATTAAATCAATTAGAGATCAATGTGCTCCTTCAAACGTTCATCACAACCCAATGCAAACAATAAATAACGTCTATTTACAATGCAATGAGATGATGGAAGCGTTCGTTAAACTACTTCCAACCGCCTTCTCCAATAACAATTATTAAGCTCCGCCGACTCACCGCTTTGATATGCCTATTCACCTGAGTTCCCGCAACGCTATGAGAGTCAAACTGAAATGGATACTCATCCGCGGGCATTTACTCAAACATATGCTCCTCAACAACAACAATCATTTCAGTTTCAAAGTTTCGGAGCAATGAGTGACTATTCTATCCCTCATCAATTCGCATCTTCATCAAATTTTCAAGGAACGTTACCATCCATGTTTGGAACGACTTCAACTACACACTTGTCGACATTTCACTCTCAACAATACTATCAACCTACAATGCATACACAAGTTGAACAAGGTAACATTTATGATGATGGGGATGACGAAGATGACGAAGATGATGACGAAGAAGATGAAGAGGAGCCCCAATTAGTTAAAGGTGGTACAAGACCACCAATACAACCACAACAACAACAATTAAGAGTCCAACAACCTCGAAGGAGAAAGACACCATCATGTGGCACATCATCTCATCGACGTCATTAGGAAATAACTTTCTTTTATTTCTAATTTCGTTTTCTATTATTAAAATGTAATGATTTTGCATTATTAGTAAAGTTTTCACTCTCATTTACAAAGTATTTTATTTATATTTTTATTTATCATTTCTACTAAAATATATAAAAAATTTAAATCTCCTAACTAAAACTCTAAAACATCGTGTCTTACTGAAAGTCATTTTTGGGATAAACGACGATATAAGTCATGCACCTAATGCACGACTACCGTGTGTTATTGAATCTCGTGCCTTCCATGCACGACTCCTGTTTAGGGAGTTACATTGCACATATACGACAATCAGAAAATCGTAGACCTCATCCATAACTCCCATAAAATTACACCAATCCTGTAATTTTTCCAATCCATTTTCCTATAATACAATTCTAGTATACTCATTTTTGTCCATTGCGGATGACACTTGCCAAAATTCCATCATCATAGTGTTGAGGGCAAATAGCAGACATCATAATAGCAGTTGGCAAAAAAAAAATATAACATAATAGAAAAAATAGAAATTGCAGTTCAGAAAAAAATATACACTGCAGTCCAGAGAAAATAAAAACTGCAACTATATAAACTGCAGAATAGAAAAAAATAAACTGCAGTTCAGAAGGAAAAAACTGCAATGGGAAAACATTGAATTTCAAAAACTTCTAAAAAAACAACATTGTAATTGATAAAAAAAAGTAGAGTATTAGTTTCAAAAAAAAATAATATAACAGTTAGGACAAATAAAGAAAAAGGAAACAGGCATTGACGAAGAAACAACATATGGCAACAGGGAGGTGACAGCAGACGACAACAACAATGATGGCAGACGGCAATGACGGCGGAGGCAGAAGCTGGTCGTAGACCAGAGAGACGGTAGAGAGGGGAAGGGTTTGTCTAGAATTGGGCCAAAAAATCCAACACAGCCTGCTATTTATTTCAACAAACCTACCCAGAAAAATCCATTTACCCTGAGTTCCGCCTTTTCCGCCACGATACTTCCACCACCATGGCGCCACTTCCGTGCAAATGGCGGACAAGGCCATAGGGCGGATTTTTTGAAATAGCTAATGGCGGTTGGCTAGAAAACGCCACCACCATGGCGCCGCAATAGTGGCTACTTGGCAACACTTATACCCAATCACAAACCCAAATGATAAAGTGTCCCACATGACCATGATTAAGCATGTATGTTCAGGGAGGGTTAAGAAAAGAAAGAAAGAGGAGTGGAACCTGAGTTAGTTTGATAAGCTAGAAGGTTGTTAGAGAGGTTTGGGAGGTGTCAGGTTTGGGATGTCATGGGTCAAGTAGCATAAAAGGGCATGTTCCTGGAATAGAGGGTATGGCTTTAGTTATTGCTTTAAGACACAAACATTCTCTGAGGAGCAATAAGCTCAGGTCATTGTATGAGCTTTCTCATGAATCAAATAATATACATCCATAATTGATGTTTGTTTTATGATGCCTTGACAGAAACTAGCAAAAGGCTGCTAAGTGCTACTGTTATGATTGTATTTTACTGCAAATAATCTATGTTACTTCAACAGGAAATTTATTGAAGATCTTGAGCATTTATATTCTAAATGTAACTTCACTAACCAGCTATGGTTTTTGAATCTACGTTTGCTTGCATATTCAAACTGGAAATATGGGCTAAATGACATGCTAAGATAAAAAAGAGTGCTCATAAGTCAGAAGGGTATGTTGCTGGACTATGAAGGAATTAAGAATTGACATTTACAGGGAAATCATAATCGGAAAGTCGGCAATGGTTGCTAAATTGATGCCAAGAATATAATGGCTCTGAAGCATTGTATGCCTACTGGGCTTATTTTGGACAGGGTCTCTAATTTACAACCATTGAAGTAAAGGGAATAGCTGATGCAAAAGTCTCACCTTTTCTTGTTTTTGACCAATCATCACACCATTGCATAAGTTTGTAAAGATATAAAATATAAAACATATAGTTAAGACTTTTTCAAAATAGAAACAAATGTATAAGAACATTAGGGGGAAAAGAAAAATATTTCTTAAGACTTTTAGTTTCTCAATGAATTGCTAATGAATGAAAGTCAGAGTGCCATGTTTGCTACATGCATGTTTAATATTCTATGCAGCAAGAATACTCAGATTGAACCAAAACAAATTGCCATGAAAAGTAGCAATAGCACAGACTTAGAAACCATATATGTTATCATAATCAGTAAACTAAATGCATGTTAAGAATGGCCGAGTGCCATTTATGCCACTAATCAATAAGATGGATGAAAGGAGGGAAATGAATTGAGCTACCTCTTGAAGAACTCAGTAACATGTCGTATTATGAACCAAATTAATACAATCACCACAGTATCTGTCATAGTTTAGGAACTCAAATATGCAGTACTGTAACAGATATGATAGCATATAAATTCAAGAAATTCCTCAACTTTTTCAATAAAAACCTTAGATAGTTTCACCTGTCTACAAGACACATGCAAAAAATCCACATTTAAGTATGTAGAAATGATAAAAATTTGCATTTTAAGAAAATTACAAAGAGATATAAATGACTTAAAATTAAAGTTAATACAAAAGAGAGTAAAACAAAGGATACTGAAGGTAAACCGCTCCCACCAATCCAACATATAAAGCCCAAAAGTCACATTGTAAAGGTAGATCTTGCGTTGAATCCAATTCATATCTTCCATAGCTGCAAAAACATTCCCCCCCTTTTATCAGAATCAAAATATAGCCATCTTAATCCAGAGATGACAAAGATGAGATAGATAGGTGAACATACAACAAAATGACAGTAAAAAAGGCAGTCAGTGCTCGAGACTCCCACCTACTGGGGTCCGTGAAAGATAGAAATACGTACTCTTACCCCACAAGGAATACAACAAAAGGACAATATTAGGAACAAATATATCTGAGAGTTATACTATTGATGAAGAGATCATGGAAAATCTTTTAAGGTGGTTACTTAGGTCAGAAAACTAGCAAGACTCTGGTTAGAGAGTGAACCAAACAAAAAATAATATGGTGAAAACAGGTCCAGAAAGACAAACATTAGAAAAAATTATGAAACTACTATAACAGGGGAAAGTTAGACTCTGACAATATGGCTTGAAAAACCAAACTGAACAGCATTTACATTACAAGGAAAACCCGAACCATGATAAACCAGTTTTCTGGGATTAAGTGTAAACCATTGGTAAGTTGAGGTAGTGTTTGATACATAAAATTTAAAGGGCCAACATTTCATGAAGTGGAAATTAATGGATTAAACTTCCTATTCACTTTGTTTGGTATGGATAGTAAAGGAGAGGGTAAACTTTAACCCCTTACAATTGAGTGTGACTGTTATGCGGTTATGCCAATAAAGCATCATAATATATCTATTTTAACATTTATAAATACTACAACAAAAAATACTTTCAGCCTGTTACTAATCCACCAATGATTCCTCCAATTCTTTCAAATACCTATAGGATCCTTCCATTAACCCTAATATTGTTTTTTCACTGACTCACTGTATCTAATCAAAGAGAATATGCACCAAAATGGTCAAAAACAAATGCTTAAGTATCCAGCCAAAGAACAACGAACTTTTATTCTCTAATAAACAGAGTGCTGTATATCAATTTAAGCAAAAACAAAAAAAAATCACTCCCTCCTAGCTTTCATCAGTAATAAATACTTAAAAAGCAGCATTAATAAATTTATAGAGTCTTCCCTAGTGGTTCAGCTAAATGACAGTCTCTGAATCACAGTGATGCGGCCGCATCGGGCCATAAAGCAACCGCATCGGACCGCGTTTGGACTGATCAGGCCACATCGGATTCAAAAATATTTTTTAATCACAAAATAATTCACACCGCAATGACCGCAATCGCAGTAATCGCAACCATTACCGCAATTTAAAACACTGGGTATGTGTGAATAGTGTAAATGTTGGAGAGACCAATCAGATATAAGGCTATTATATATATTGCAAATATAACATACAGGGATTACAACTTGCCTGATAAGATGAATCTTCTAATAATTATAAATTGCAATGTAATATATAATCAAGATTTTAAATATGGGTACAACTACTACAGGCGACAATATGAAGGTTTTGGGAGTCGTCAAGACTGTATCGCAACCGCACTTGTGGCCGCATCGATCGCAAATGTCTGCAATTGTCCGAAATGTCAAGGTTTTCAGAAGGTTTTAGCAGTTTACGAAACCACTACCGTTATTTAAAACCTTGCACATAATAAAAAAGGGAAGTCTAGCGCACGAGACTCCTACTAAGTGTGGTCTGGGAAGGGCAGATGTAGCCAACTTTACTCTCACAAGTAAGCGTAAAAACATCATGTTCACAAGGTTGCGCTCATCCTCTTAATATAACATATAATGATTCACATGATAATAAAAGAAAAATTAGGTTTTTAATTTGTTATAAGACTTGTTAGAAATGGTATAATAAGAGGAGCATATACATTTTCAAATATTGAATCAACTCAAAAGTACCAACCAAAATTTGTGAAAATTTCAAACCAACCAATAAAGCAGCAGAGAAATTGAAATCAATTATGAACCTAGCAAATCAAAATCAAACAATAAGGAATCATATCAACTAATTCAATGTTGAATTCATTTACCTTGAGATTATGGACGGCGATGCAAAGTGTGTAGAGGACAGGAACAGAACGAGGAAGAGAAGCAGCGTTTGATTTTGCCAACGTTGTAGTCAAAAATCATAAATATTATCAACAAATTTTATTACTCATAATAACTCAATTACATGTCTCATGCACATTGTTCTACCTCGGGAAAGGGTAAAAGAAACTTTTGGAAGATAGTAACTAGTGCTGTAAAGTTCATAACCATTTGAATTTTGAATTTTTTTTCTTGCTTTTACTTATTTGTTATTTTTTTTATCTTTCTCTAAACGTATGAATAGGTAAGTTGGTCAAACGGGTGTAAATATAATTTCCACATCTATCTAAACGTGTCAATGAGTGTTTTGTTATTCATTTGGATCGGTTTTTAAGCAAAAAATTATCTGATCTAAATATATAATTAACATTCAGTCTGACCTTGATCTATTTATATTAAAATGTTCGATCCAAATATTATATGTGTTGTTGGATTGATTTGGTCGTTTTTTTTATATATAAAAAATCAAAATTTCACATACACTTAAATACTTTATGAAAAAATAAGATAAAATAAATTTAAATTGGACATACTCAAATAGCAAAGTTTATGGAAAAATAAGATATTGCATAGGGACCAAAATACAACAATAAATTGAAAGAAGAAAGCAATAGGGAAACTTTATGGAGACATTAGATATCTAACTTAAAAAAATCCACAACAAATAGGTTTAAACATATATCAACTTTCCAATAGTTCATCATCATTAGAAAATATTGCAACCCACAATCCTCCCTGTAGGTTGCGTTTTATACATTAACATATAAATCCCCCTAATTGCACTCACTACAACACCAACAACGAGAACATCTCAATCACTCGTTTGTCCAATAATTGTAGCTAGTGCATTTGTTGTATAGAAACTCAAAAGTAGCACAAATATTTTCATATGGAAGTTTTACCGATATTTTCTTGATATTGTACATATGCAGAGAATAAACATTTGATTCTGTTAGTAGTAAGATTAGAAACATTAAAATAGTACAATGATCCAATCAATTGAAACAATTTCATGTAAAGTAACATTTTTTCTAGCGACCATTATCATGCAACACAAATATATTTTATAGGAATGAAAAAGAAATATAGGCAAATTCCATATGTCTCAAAAATTGACAAAAATATTAAGCATAAAGCAGGAAAAAAATACATCATTTTAATAAGGAATTGAGTCAGCCACATCATGCCTTCAAACTTTTTTTGGAATTTGAAGTACACAACTAACATTTTGGGTCCCTAGGCAACACCTAGATGCTTAAGACATTTATAATCCTTAATTAAGTTTTTTTTATACTATCAGAAGTATTAGTCATTATAAGGATAAAAAACTAATTTTTTTTGAAATGTGTAATTATTTCTCGGTTGATAGCCTGCCTGAAACTTTAAGCACTCAAGAAGTTGAAAATAACGATGAAACAACAAAAAATTTGCTTTTTACAAACTTCTTTATATATTTTTGTTTTGAAGTTTTTTATTTTTTAAAAACTCAAAACACATTTATACTTTATTTTCCAACTATATTCGTAAATTTCATCACATATTTTCTATTTCCTTTTAGTTTAGTTTTCATTGTAGATTAAATGATGTTATTTTATTTAAATCAATCAAAAATTTACATTGTTTAATGATTTACTAAATGTATAAACTTAAGAGAAAATATGTATCCATAAGAGTTTATATTATTATTGTATCATCCACCATTCATATTTAATTATTATTAATTTTTCAAAAAAGTAATACAAATGAATAAAAGATGATCTAATAACTGTATAAATCTTTACACGCATAATAGATAATGATATTATACTCTAAACTTAAATATCAAAAATAAATGATATGGTCATAAGGATGAAAGGAGTACCACTCATTTTTCACGTTTTCTACTCAAAATTTTACATTTATTAAACTATATGTATAAACTTAAGAGTAAAAAATGTATGCATTGACAATGTAAGAGTTTTTATACTATCACTACATCATTCACTATTCATATTTAATTATTATTGACTTTTCAAAAAATTAATACAAGTAAATGAGAGATGATGTTGTTATTTAAGCAAGTAAAGGGTGTTGAGACCCACAAAGATACATTTACAAGCTCTAGGGAAGGGATTCTAAAGTAAAGAGTGGTTTCCATTGTATATCTCCCATGGGATTCTTCATGGAGTTTGAATCACAATCTTTAATTTCTATTTTTTTTCCCTTATATGTTTAGAAAAATTGTATGATTAATGATTTATGGAACCTTCTTCTAAACTACGTGGTTGCATTTTGAATGAATTAATTTATTGACTTTGTTAATTGATTAATTGAGTTTGTTATTAATGCTTCCAAGAAACTAGTAATTTCTTGGTATGATTTGGGTTTTTTTACTTTAAAATGGGAAATTGTTGATTAACATGTCTTCAATCAAGTTTCATAAAATGGTTGAGGAATATATTTTGTGAAATTTACATTATCAGTTCAAATTCCAATTTTTTTATGGCAGAAATGATTCATTTACTCGAGCAAGTTTTTTAAACTTACTCCACATCTTAACCGTCAGTTTTAGGGAAATCTAATAGTTTAGATCTACTCACTAATTCAAACCATTAAATTTCTCTATAATTGATGGCTAAAATGTGGAGTAAGTTTTTTAAAATTAATCTAATAATTTGGAATTCACTTGAGGAATGAATCAACCCCAACTTTGAGGGATATTCATGCAATATTTGATGCACAATAATTTTACTAGAATAGAATGATAACATACAGAATTCTGGTATCACATCTAACTATCTTAACTTTGATAGTGAATTAAGTTTCACCATAAGAATAAACTCTTGTAACACTTTAGAGGTTTTTGTCTTGCTTTTCCTAAGGAATATCCATGTCTAGAATGATTATTCATCATTGTTAAGAAGTATTTGTGTCCATGAAAAGAGGCTATAAAGAATAAACCCTAAATGTCTACATGTATCATGTTAATACATTGCATAAAATGTGCTCAACTCTAAAGAAAACTAAGTTTCTTTTGTTTGTCTAAGTGAGATATATCACATCTATAGTCCTTATTACAAGTAACAAAAGTAAATTTTGCCTTAATAGCATACATACAAGCATGCGATTTATGTGCTAATTTATATTGCCATAAACTAGGAGAGACATTCACAAAATTTACAATGGAATACTTTGATATACTTGAGTTTCTTGAGCACATAGAATCTATTTGAGATCTTAGTTGTATCAACCATCCTTAAGTGTTATTCTCCTGAATTTTACTGCAAAATGCATAAAAGGTTAAACACGAGAGGAAATTGAGGTTAGTTTAGGTCAAGGCCAATCAATGAAGGTGTGTGGAAAGTGCGTTGTACATGACCCATAATTAATGGGACACAAATTTTCTTTTTTTACTTGTACAATTATTTTTATCTCTCTATGTAATAAGTATGTTATTGTTTTTATTCTTTTTTATTTTTGCTCTTCTCATAAATACGTTCAATACTTTATTGGTTATAATGATCATTATTTTATTTTATCATATAAGATAACTAGGAATCCAATATGTATGATAATTGTGTTGTCAATTATTATTACCCTAATGACCATGCTTGTTGGTGGTAATGATTATATTACAATTAGGCCTTAATTCAATAGGTACCCTAGAAAACTCTTATTCCTTATTTTATTATAAAAACATTACTTAATTAAAATTTTTTTTATATACAAACAATAGATACTCATTTTTTATTTCTCCATCAAAATTTCTTTAAAGCCTTCAATTTTATTCAAACATTAACATATAAACTTAGTTAAATTAGGGGTCCAAATATTTTTTTTGCACCGAACCTAAAATTGTAAAAATCAACACTAGTTTAGGTATGGAAAAGAGATTATATGAGAAAGAAGGTAGATATAAATATTATATATGATTATAGTTTGGGAGAGAGGAACAATTTGAGAAAGGCAAATTAATGAACTATCTATCTCAAGTTTTAATTAGCCCCAAAATAGATGAATTCTTCAGTTTTTTTATAAGCCACATAAATTCTTAAGGTGTGTAGGTCAAGTCAAACTAAATGTTTTCCAGTATTTGCAATTAAATGGAGTGCTTAGACAATTTAAGAAATTTTACTCATTCTAAATCATCATACTTTATTTATTAGTGATTGATTTACAATTAATATATCACTTTCTTTTAGGTAGGAGGATTAATAGAATGATATATTATTTTTCCGTTAAAAGTAGAAGAAAACAATCTGAGTGAGCTTTCGTTTGCAATCTTGGAGGCCCAAAGATTGTTAAAATCACATGCATAAAGACAGGTGGTGGGGATTGCTGAAGCAAAACAGCAATTGAGCCCAGCCTTTGTTTTCTTTTTGAACTTTGGGGCTGGGTAAAATTAAAAAATAATAAGGTATGTCATCCGACCATTAAAATTTGTAACATGTGTCCCATTTAATCTCTTTCCTACAAAAATATTTCTAAAAACTAAAAAAATGACACATCTCATAATTTTAATGGCTGAAGGAAATAACTTATCTTCCAATATGAGAAAATACATTTTCACATTCTTTTCTGCAAGTGTAATAAATATAATCACAACCACAATTGAAAACACTGGAGAAACCAAGTTAGATGAAACATAATGCACATGACATGCGGTTAAGTCTCACTATCTAGTGGGCCCAAAATAGATATCAATATATGATTTTTTTTCTTTCTGCTTTCTTTCCTTCACCAATTGCAAATGCATGCACCCATAACTCAGACAAGAAATCAGAAATAGAAATCTATGATAGGTACAATCATGTGCCCGTGTAGCATTAACATGAAATGGTCCAACATGTTATATTGTCTTGATGATTTATTCAGATGCTGTCTAAAGGATAAGGATCAACCCACAATATTCTCTATCTGTTACAACAATATATAATATGTTGCTTAGCCTTATCTCCAGCTCCTATAATTTAGGAACAGCTTTGCAATCTATCTCCAGCTCCTATAATTTAGGAACAGCTTTGCAATCTATCTCCAACTCCTATAATTTAGGAACAGCTTTGCAATCTGTTACATAGTTTCATTCACTTCATGTAACTATATATACGTGTTTCATATCAATGAGAAAGTAGGCAATTCACATACTCTTTATGGTAATCAGAGCCTCTGCTTAACAGCTTTTTTTTTTCTTTCCTGACTTGTGCTCACCATGAATTCAACATCTGACTCTCCCAATTCTTCCAATACTATCATTGTTACCAATCCTCCATCAAATAACTACCATGTTCTCATCCATCTTAATGCTGACACCCAAATTCATCCCAAATTATCAGGCAGCAATTATCCTGCTTGGAGAGTCCAATTCAATGCCTTATTAGTAGGCTATGACCTTATAGGATATGTTGATGGCACCCACTCTTGTCCTCCAAAACACACTGAACCAACCAGCGTTATCATCAATCCTGACTACACTCACTGGATGCGCCAAGACCAGTTGATTGTCCTTGCTATAGTCAGTTCAGTTGCTGACACGGTCACTAACATGCTTGGTGGTGTGAGAACCTCCAAAGACGCATGGCAAAGACTGAAAACCATGTTTGCGAATTCCTCTAGGAGTCGCATCTTATCACTCAAGGAGAAGCTGTCTCATCTCAACAAAGGAGACCTCTTCATCACTGCGTATATGCAACAAATCAAGACTTTGTCTGATGAGCTTGCCATTATCCATCAACCACTGGATAACACAGATCTGGTGCTGTACACTCTCAATGGCATTGGTGCCGAGTTTCGTGAAGTGACAGCTGCCATCAGAGCCCGTGATACTCCCATCAGTTTTGAAGAATTACATGAAAAATTGGAGGACTTTGAAACATACATCAAGCGATCAGCTCAGTCCATTGACTACGTGATACCCATTGCTCATGCTGCTCAACGTTACAGACCTTCCTACTCCAACAACAAAGCCCCTCACTGGACTCCTTCCTCTAAGTCACAGTCTGGACCTCACTCAAGTAAGCGTGTCCTTTGCACATATTGTTACAAACCGGGTCACACAGAAAAGGTTTGTTACAAACTTCATGGTTATCCCATTCGCACCAACACTAATGCCACTCATCCCCCTGCTGCCATGTATGCTCAAAATACTTCCACCTACTCTTCTCCTAAGTGGATCATGGATTCTGGGGCAACCCTTCATGTCACAAATGACTTGCAAAACCTGTCCTTCAATACTCCATACACAGGTTCGGATCAGCTTTTAGTTGGAGATGGTTCAGGTTTGCATATTAGTCATACTGGTACATCTTTCATTCATTCACCCTCCTCTCATATTCAACTAGCTGATATATTGTGTGTGCCCTCCATTAAGCAAAATTTGCTCTCTGTCTCCAAGCTTTGCAAGACTAATTGTGTGTCTGTTGAATTTTTTCCAAAACATTTTTTGATAAAGGACTTGAAGACAGGAAAAGTCTTGATGCAAGGACATCACCACAATAATCTCTACACCTGCTCTCTTCCACCGTCCAGCAAAGCTTCTCTCGCTTCCTTTCAGTTTCAAGCAAATAACGTCCATGTGTCCTCTTCCAGACCGTGGCACCACATCCTTGGACACCCATGCCATCAGACTCTTCATCATCTCAAATCCAAGCATTCTCTTTCAATAAATTCCTCAGCATCAGCAACTTGCACCTCATGTCAATGTGCTAAGAGTCACAAGCTGCCATTTTTGGATCACAACATTCAAACCTCAAAGCCCCTTCAACTAGTATACACTGACGTTTGGGGTCCTGCACCAATAAAATCTTTTGATGGCTTCTCATATTATGTAATTTTCGTAGATCATTTTACAAAATATGTCTGGATGTATCCCTTGAGAAATAAATCCGTGTTGCATCCATTTTTCCTAAATTCAAATTAGTTGTTGAAAAATTCTTCTCTTTCCCACTCATTGCACTCTATTCAGATAATGGTGGTGAGTTCATCAAACTAAGACATTTCCTAGCTTCTCATGGTATCACCCAATACACAACACCTCCTCATACTCCAGAATTGAATGGCACAGTTGAGCGACGCCATAGACATATTGTGGAAACAGGTAGAACGCTTCTTCACCATGCCAAATTACCACCACAATTCTGGTCAAGTGCATTCCAAACAACAGTGTACCTTATCAACCGTTTACCCACCCCAATCCTCAATATGGACTCACCATATGCTAAGTTATTTCATAAACAACCTAATTATAACCACCTTCATGCTTATGGCTGTCTCTGTTTTCCTTGGATTAGACCATACACCACTTCCAAACTTCAACCTCGGTCTATCCCATGCATATTCTTAGGCTACTCAAACTCTTAGTATGCCTACACCTACTCCAACAAGTTTTTAAACCATGCTTAGGAGAATGAGATAGACGATATAAGACTTACTTCTTAATATACCCCCTCCATAGAAGCTTACCGGTATAATCGAAGGATTACCTTTGACCCATGATTAAAGTGTATATTTTGGTTCATGACAACCGAAAAAAAATTAAGCACTGACTTTGATACTATGTTAACGTTCGTCTAAAAAGTAGTTAACAATGAGATGAACAGTTATTTTGAATTATACCTAAGAATCTGGACATATGATGTGAGACTTAGTTTTTAATATTCCTCCCCTTTACATTAGTTCAAGTGGCAAAGTGAGGGCAGGTAAACCTGCAAATTAAGGCATTCAATTCTCAAGTTAGACATTCTGTTAAAGTTTCATCTCAAAATCAATTAGTTATGAGAGGAGTAATCCAACATGTATTTAAACCAATCCCAAGACAATGAGATAGGCGATGTGAGACTTACTTTCCAACATGTTCCCTCCACATAAGTCTGCCGAACCAGGCGAATGGTTACCTTTGACCCATAACTAAAGGGCATCTTTTGGCCCATGACAACCAGAAAGAAATAGGACTCTAGCTCTGATATTAAAGTTCAATTTCAAAACCAATTAGCTATGAGAGAAGTAGCCCAATAGATATTTAAACCATTTCCAAGATAATAAGATAGACAATATAAGATTTACTTACTATCACACAATATAAGATAGAATAGTCTTATTTGTTGGGTTTAGGATGACACAAATAAGCTTATTTCTGTCATAATTGGATAAGTAAATAGGAATCCAGCTTTTAATTTCATCATGATTTGACTGAATGGGAAAATGTTAATATATAAAATGCGTAGCTAATATAAACTTGTATTAATTGATATATTTTGAGGAACACCTTGATATAATATGTGAAAAAATTTGGATTCGCTATTTGGTTATAGTACATTCAGTTGAGAACAGGATATTAAACAAAATTATATAGAAGGAGAATTTATACCATGTTAAATTATACAGTTAAAATCTTGAAAAGTCCAAAAAAAATCACATTAAGATTCTATTTTCCTTCAGCAATGTTCTTAAGCAAAACCTAGGGATCTTTATCCAAATTACTTTTATCTTTGTGGGAATCTCTATTTTTTCTAATACATAACCGAACCTTTCTCTAATTAGATAGAATTGGCTACACAAATTAAATAATGTCATAATATTATATCGTATATAAGTTTATTATTAAAGTTTTCATCTCTAATATTTCCATAATCGTTTTGGTTTAACCATCATTTGATTAATGATTCAATCTATTTTTCTTATATGATAAAATTTATGGCCGAATTGTTAATTACTTGCTACTTTGTAGATTGGCCCATTAATTATCATTACTCATTATTAAGTACAGTTTGAATTTAAGCAGAGGAGAAAAGGTAAATCATGAAAGTGCCATAACTTCAAGGGGTTATAAGTGCCCTAACATTTCAACTTTATGGGAAAGACAAAATCACTTTCATATTAAAAAAAGGGGAGGGATCCACTTACTCCAAGTGTAAGTGGAAAAAACTTACTCCACATCATGATCATTCATTCTTGGGAAATCTAATGGTTTGAATTGGTGAGTACATCTAAACCATTGGATTTTCTAAGATTGGATGGCTAGGATGTGGAGTAAATTTTTTTCACCTACTCTTGGAGTAAGTGGATCCCCCTTAAAAAAATTAGTGAGTTTCAAGTGTCAAGTCGCTTTATATATTTAATATCCCCTTTCCCAAACATTTTCCACTTTTCTTTTAGAAAGTGAATCTCATCTACTCCTCACTATTTACACCATCCAATAAATTTTATGAGTAGGATACTAGTTTGATTTTATATGGTCTTCCAAATAAATTAGGGATCCTATTAATTTTTATAAAAAGGATGATCACAATACTTTCACCTATTAAATTTGGGGAGGGAAAATCTTATTCTCGTAGGCAAATATGTTATTTTCATAAGACAAATAATTTTATTGTTGGGCTAAGACTTACCACACAACCTTATCCTCCCATGCGAAGAGAATACTTCAAATGTTTGAACTCGTAATCTTTCAGTCACAAGACACTTAGGATCTAGATTAAATAATTATCAATTCTTTAAGGACTTGAATTTCATGATTAACACATAATTAAATAAGAATAATGATACGTACCTAGATCCATGTTCTTGATATTTCTTTGGTATCTTTTATAGGGTTGAGATCGTCTCTAGTATCCAATACTGAAATGTGAGTCCTATATTAGTTTGATGATTTAAAAAAACTTTATTTAAAAATAATTTAAAATCTGCATCAATAAATTCACAAAAAAATATTCTTTGTTTTCTCAATTTCATTTAATATCTCAACTCTCAATTTCATTCAATATGGGTGTGAATAATATTAAAAGTTTGTTCTTAAATGCATAACATATATAAATATCTTTTAAAAACTATATACGTAGAACCTTAACACTATGTATGGTTTAGAAAAGAAAAGTTGAGGAAATAAAAATTACTAGGAGAAAATGAATAAAAAATGTTATGATTTTTTAGTTGTATGGTACGGTGGAAAATGGAAAGAAAGTAGAGAGAAAGAAATATAATTATTATTAATAATGACATTGACTTGTTAGTTTGTTTTTTTAATATAATATTTATACATTGTTAGTATAAAGATTTGTATATAATTAGTACATCATCTACCATTCTTTGTATTACGTATTTTGAAGAGTCAAAGATGATAAAAATTAGAGTAAATTACACTGACACCCCTGAGTTTTAGTAAAATTACACATATCACCCCTCAATTTTTTACCCATACGAAAACCCCCTGATTTTTGTACATATATTACACAGACTACCCCTGCATGTGAAATAAATGTGATTTTTTACATAAAAAATGATGATAAGTATAATGAAGTTAAACAAAATATGATATATTGTGGATATAAGTCAAAATAAAATACGAGTCAATACATTTCATTATTTTGGTTCATTACAAAATGCATCAATAATTATAAGGAGATATTATTTAAATCACTCTTATACGATATTATAATGAACAAAAAATAATAAAATGTATTGACTCATATTATTTGGACTTGTTTTCACAATATACCATATTTTGTTTAACTTCATTACATTTATCATATTTTTTTATATAAAAAATCACACTTATTTCACATGCAGGGATAGTCTGTGTAATGTATATGCAAAAACTAGGGTTTTTTTTTGTAGAGGTAAAAAATGGAGAGATGGTCTGTGTAATTTCATTAAAACTCAGGGGGTGTGGGTGTAATTAACTCTAAAAATTAATGATAGATGATACAGTGACACTGTATAAAACTCATATACTATTAATGCATACATTGTTTCTTTTGTTTTAATTTTTTAGAATTTTAGTAAACTGTCAACATTTATAAGTGTAGTTAACATGAAATGCAATTTTTTAAATCTAGAGTAATATCTATAAGCGATAATGTATAAAAGTCGTAAGCTTCGGTGCATATTTTGTTTGTCTTTCCACTTTACTTCCTCCCAATAATGGAGAGAAAATATAAATGCATGGATGCTTCCATTTTTTTTCTTTCCTTCACTCTATTAAATGCAAACCAAACAATTGAAAATAATTTTTCCTTCCACTTTCTTTGCTCTCCTTTTCATTCCTTCACTTTTTAATCCAACCAAACATAGCCTAAATGTCACATTGTAGTAGAATATTATATTTTTATTTTAAATTTCAAAAATTCATTTTTTTGAAAAAAGTCTTTCTTAAACAAAATTAAAAAAACTTTTTTAGTAGTGACATTTGATAGTGTCTGACATTCTGAAAAAAATTGTCCATGTAACAGAAGTATGACTTAGTGTTAGTGTTGTTATTTTATTTTAAAATATAGATGAAATTTTTAAAAAATGAAATAAAAATTTACGGCAGTCGAAAGAAATTATTAACGTATTACTAAAGTTATAGTGAAAGTCATTAAAAAAAATCACACGAACGGTAAAAAGTACTAGGGGTGAGCGGGACCCAACCATACCCGCTCACCCGGTATGTCCCGATCATGATCAGGTATGAAAAGGGTCGGGTCTCATCGGGTCTATGGCCGGATTCAAAAATGAGACCCAATCAATATTTAGGGCCGGGTAGGGACCAATCATGACCCGTCCCAACCCATCCCATGGTCACTCACGGATGATGTTTGTATGTGTCTCTGTTCAAATATATACAGAGTAATGATACTTTGTTGGTCGAAAATATCATTGATTCTCTAATTTTTCATCATATATACATGTTTAATAATATATACACATATTATTTTATATGTCAAATTACATATTCACAAAAATAAATAATATTTATAATACCTTATGTAAAATGAGTATACGTTATATTTAATCGGGTTTAGGGCCGGGTCCGGGTTTAAAAGCTGACCCTGTGAATATTTATGGTCGGATAACTCCGGGTGTAGGGCCGGGTCCAGGTTCAGAAAAATGACCCGAACAACATTTAGGGCCGGGTAAGGACAAGCCTTAACCCGACCCACGCTCACCCCTACAAAGTACCATATAATTGGTATTTGTGGCAAAGAAGAAAAATGAAAGAATGAACATTTAAGAAAATATTTTTAAAAGTGATTTTAGAAATAAAAATATACTTTTAAAAAATGCTTGCTTGAATAGTAGTTTTTAAAAGAATGATATTATTCAAAAGTGTTTTTAGTTTCAATTAAAAAAATTAAATGGATTGCAGCCATTCAATCTATTAAAATGAGTTCATAAATAGATTGGATAAATTGAAATTCATCTATTATATTTGGTTATGAATAGATTGGATAATTAAAAATATGATTTATATGGATTGGTGGATGACTTTCCATCACCACTAAGATCCCAATCCATTCAAATTTATTCATTTTTCACCTATAGTAACAACTTTATCCTATATAATAAATTATTTAGACACACTAATATTTGAATCTGATTAATTTTTATTATCTTAAACTTACACAATTATAAGATTATGATCCTAATTTAAATGTAATCATTTATATATTAAATCAAATATCACCTTTTCATGTTTAAACTTATAACTTTTAAATTAATATTATAAATTTACTTAGTTTAAACTTAAATAGAGTGATATCCTTATAATAAATAAGCTAAAAACTGTTAATCATATAAAAATAACATATGTCATTTAAAGTAAGATTATGGATTACAATAAATACCTGAATCACAATACCCGTAAGTAATATTGCAAAGCTTCTAGATCCATGTGTACCTTGAGATCGAAGATTTTAAATCTCACTGTTGAACAGGCCCAAGCACAGATAACGGGGTACACATATGTATGAATACTTAGAACCACAGTTCCTAAATCTATATATATTACGTAACATAACTAAACATATTTTCGTATAATAGTGATGTTATATTGCTTAACAGTAATGTTATATTTATTAGTTCACAACTATGATATAATATTATGTTGATGAATAGATCTTAGATGTTTGATATGATTTATCATCTTAATTTAAATATGTTTTTTAGTAAAAAAATTTATATTTCAATAACAATTTAAATATGTGAATTTGTACTTTAATTATGTTTTATAATTGTTATTGTCATTTTCTTCCTCTTTTGATTATCTAAAATAACACATATAATCATAAGAAACACATGCACAAATGTATAAGTTGTTTGCAACTTTTTAAATAATTTAAGAGTTTACGAGTAAACATAGATCTACTGGTACCCAAGGACCCATGGGTAGCAGACCCAATAGGTACTCACACGGATCCAGTGTTAGATTAATTAACAATTAGTGGCTTATGTTCTTGGAAGTTATTAGGTTGAATGAAGGTGCCTAATGTGGTACTCTTTACTCCCTCCCCTCTCACTTCATAGGTAGTTTCCACCAAAGTGAAGAAGTTATTTTTTCCCACTAACTAATCCTAAATCCTTCTATAATAGAGCACTTGTGCATTGGGAATGTCATGTCACTCTTTTTTATCTCATGCGTAGAAACACAAAGTGAAAAATAGAGAAGCATTATTGGTTGAGTAAGGAAAGTGTAGTGCTATATAGAGAATGAAAGAAACTGAGTTTCTAATCATCAAGGAACATATAAAGGGAAGACGAAAATGTGAAAACAAAGGCAACCAGAAAGTGCGCTAGAAATAAAGGCAACCAGAAAGAGTACTAGAAGAGATACCGAAATGGAACCAATTATTCTTCAATCTTTTTTTATCACATGTGAATTTCACAATGTTAATGTCCTAATTAAAGGGTTCTTATGAACCATTAAAGGCTCATGAAAAGTTTTAATCTAACAATTGATATCAAAACATCAGGTTAGGAATATCATGACATTCCTTGTGTTTATATAATTGAATCATATATTCATTAACATATATGAATGACATTCTTATAAAATGCATTTAAAGTAATAAATTGATTTTCATGATCATCCAAAGGTGGATAATTGCACATAATTAAGATTATGATGTCATAATGATAATTAATTGAGTTTGTTCATTAATTATAATTCATATCTTGATCACTCAAAGGTGAGTTGTTGCATGTATTTAATGTCATTAAAGTTTTAAGCATAATTGTTTGTGCTCGTTTATCCAAAGATAAAATGCATGTTTAAATAGTATGCTTAATTGCCCATTAAGGAATAATATTTGACATCATTAATAAGGTTTAATGCATTTAAATTTTATCCAAAGATAAATTAAGTGCATGAATAAAAGTTAGTTTGAATCCATAAAGGTTTATTCAAATCATTAAAGTGTGAGCATGTCTTATTTCAGCTCCATTCAATGCATTCACCTTAGGCAATGCATGTATCAAGTTCAACGAACTGAATTATACTGATTGATTCGAACATATCCACTTCTCACTGGGTGTGATGGAGTTGGACTTGGACTTGGACTTGACCATCATTATGGATAATGTACCAACTATAATTGAGACGAGCTTGGAGGCAGACAAGACTCTATATAAGGCTTGGGAGCGGTTAAACAGGTTGAGTCTTAGCTTGATGAAAATGTGAATCTCTAACAATGTCAAGCCGTCTGTGCCTAAGATGAATAATGGAAGAGAATTTATGAGAATGATCAATGAGTACTCCCAATTAGACATTAGTGATAAGTTTGTGGTGGGAAATCTCATGATAGAGCTGACGACCAAGAAGCTTGGCTGGTCGCAGCCCATTCATGATCATGTAACTAGCATGGAAAATTTGGCATCGAAAACGAATGGCATGGGAATGGAGGTGATAAAAGCATTTTTAGTACATTTCATCATTAACTCCCTTCCTATTGAGTTTGACAAATTTCAGGTGAACTACAACACCATAAAGGAAAAATGGAATTTTCAGGAAGTAAAGGTCATGTCCGTTTAAAAAGAAGAGAGGTTAAAGAAAATTAAGAATGACTCCATTCATTTGTGCATTCAGGAGTCAGCTAGCACGAGCAGATTCAAGGCAAACAATAGGAACAAAGGAATGGGGAAGGAAAAGATCCCCGTTAAAGAAGGGAAAATCCATAAAGAGATGAAGTGTTTCTTTTGTAAGAAGAATGTGCTCTATAAGAATGATTATCCTAAAAGGAAGAAATTGTTCAAAAAGAATGGTAAATATTTTGTTTCTATTATAGATGAATCATTTCTTACTGTGGTTCATAATAATACTTGGTGGTTAGACTCCGGTGCAAAACCTCATGTGTCACATATTGTGCAGGGATTCCTTTCAATCTGAACCCAAGAAAGTGATAAGTTTCTTTACATGGGGGACATAATGAATGCATGAGTTCATGAAATTGGAACATACAGATTGATCATAGATAGTGGAAATTACTTAGATATAGAAAAATGTCTTTATATTCCTGAATGTATCAGGAACTTGATTTCTGTTGTTAGTGGTCCATGTTTTTGTAAGTTACTAGTTTGAATGAATGTGCCTAATGTGATGATGGTTAGAAATTGATGAATCAAACTAGTGGTGACACTTTTAACTCCCCCTCTCACTTCATGGGTAGTTTCCATGAAAGTGAATCCTTCTATAATAGAGCACTTGTGCATTGGAAAAGTCGTCATTCTTTGCTATCTCATGAGTAGAAACATAAAGTGCGAAATAGAGTGTTGGGTTTGGTCCTTGGTAACTTGGCAAGTTCCTCTAGCTTCGCCTCCAACCTTATGATCTTTCCTCATCCCCACCAAACAACAACAAAAGTCAGTAATTTATTCCCAACAACATATAAACAACTCATATTTCATCTTTAACCATACAAAAGATTCATATATTTTCAATGTTTCAAAAACCACTTTCATTAGAAATTTCCAAACATCAAAAACATACATATTCATCTTCTACTTTACATTAGAATACATACTCATCTTCTACATCTACTATTTCACCCATTTTCCTCTTTAACAACATTTTCATTTTAGGGGTTTTGGGGTTTTGGGGTTTTCATGAATCAACCCACAAACCCTTTCCATTTTGTTGGATATCAACTCTAAACCAAGAGTTTACAAGAGAGAAACGAAATAAAACGAACCACAACTCAAAAGGAAGAGTTTCCATGGTTTCTCACATTTTTTAGAAGAGATCCTATACACCCAAAACAAATTTGAAAGGGAGAAGGAGAGTTAGAATCAAGATATTTACCTCTTCTCAAGCTTCTAGTTGATTCCCACGAATCCTTGCTCTCAAAATCACCTCATTCTCTCTTCTCTCTCAAGTTCTAACCCTAAATGTGTTTGAGGGTTTCTACTTTAAAGTTCCAGCGTCGGGTTCTCGCTTAAGCGAGAAAATCCCGTCCATTTTAAAAACTCAGATTTGGTGCTCTCGCTCAAGCGAGGATCCTCCAGTCTCCACACCTCTCTCCCTCGCCCAGGCGAGCCAAATCTCGCTTAGGCGAGAATTATTCAGCATCTCCCAGTTTTCCACTCCCCAAGTGAGCCTTCTCCCACCTAGGCGAGACCCTCTCGCACAAGTGAGAATCTGGCAGTGTGCCCTATTCTTCTGGATTGTTACCACATCTTAAGAAATGCAAATTCAGGGTGTTACAATCCTCCCCCTCTAATAAGAATTTCCGTCCCCGAAAATTAAACATACCTCGATTCGAACAAATGATGGTAATCCTCTCTCATATCTCGCTCCACTTCCCAAGTCGCGTCTCCTTCATCCATTTGGCTCCATAATACCTTCATCAAGGAAATCTATTTTCCTATCAACTTCTTGATAGTGGTACCCATGATCCTCACGGGCAAGGTCGCAAATGTTAAGTTATCCTTTAGTTCTATCTGATCAGACTCAACCACATGAGATGAGTCTCCCACATATTTCCGCAATTGAGACACATGAAACACATTGTTGAGATTCGACAACAATGGAGGTAAAACAATCTGATATGTTGCCGTTCCAACCCTCTTCAATATCTGATATGGTCCAATGAATGTCGAAGTAAGCTTACGGGACTTCAACACTCTACCAATTCTAGTAGTCGGAACTACCCTCATAAATACATGGTCTCCCTCCTTAAACTCAAGAGGTTTCCGTCTCTTATCGTAATAGCTTTTCTGCCGACTCTGTGATTCTCATATTCTCCCGAATCTTCTTGATCTTTTCCGTCGTTTCTCAGACCAACTCGGGTCCCAATACTAAGTTTTCCCCAGTTTCCAACCAACTCACTAGAGTCCTACATTTTCTCCCATACAAGGCTTCGTAAGGGGCCATCCCGGTACTAGTATGGAAACTATTGTTATAGGTGAACTCGATCAAGGGCAACATGCTATCTCAACTCTCAGGTTGTTCCAAAACACACGCTCTCAGAAGGTCCTCCAATGACTGTATGGTACTTTCCGACTGACCATCCGTTTGTGGATGATGGGCCGAACTCAGTTTCAACTTAGTTCCCAATGTGGACTGCAAACTAGTCCAAAAGTTTGAAGTGAAACGGGGATCCCTATCCGACACAATGCTCGACAGTATCCCATGCAACCGAACGATCTCCTTGATATACAACTCAGTCAACCGTTCTAAGGAATATTTCATGTTCATCAGCAAGAAATGAGCAGACTTTGTCAAACGGTCTACTATTACCCATATTGAGTCGTACTCTCTTTGAGTCTTCGGGAAACCCGATACAAAATCCATGGAGATACTATCCCATTTCCAAACGGTAATCTCTAGTGACTGTAATTCTCCTGTTGGCCTCTGATGTTCAATCTTGGCATTCTAAAAGATGAGACAACTCGAGACATACAAAGCCACATCTTTTTTCAACCCTTACCACAAAAACAACTTTTTCAGATCTTGGTATATTTTTTTGGTCACTGGCTGGAAACTCATTTTATTTTTGTGTGACTCCTCCATGATACTCTTTCGCAATTCCACATTACGAGGCACACACACCCTTCCCTTGTATCGCAACATTCCACTGGAATCCGACTCAAAACCGGTTTCCTTCCCCTTAGCCATCAAATCTCGTTTGACCTTCAACTCTCAATCCTCAACTTGCATTATTCTGATCTGGTCAAACAACTCATTGCATTCCCAAAATCATGCTATGGGGTCTTACTTGAAATGCCAAGTTCATATCCTTGAACTCTTCAATTAGTTTCTCTTCATGAACCATCAAAGCGGACATATGTAAGGACTTCTGACTTAAAGCATCAACCACCATATTGGCCTTCTCAAGATGATACTGCAATCCAAAATCATAGTCCTTAAGGAATTCCATCCACATTCTCTGTCTTATGTTTAGTTCTTCTTTATCAAAAAGATACTTCAAACTCTTGTGGTCACTGTACACTTCGAATCTTACACCATAAAGATGGTGTCTCCAGATTTTCAATGCGAAGACCACTACTGCTAGTTCCAAATCATGTGTAGGGTAGTTTTGCTCATGCGTCCTCAATTGTCGCGACGCATATGAAACAACTTCCTAGTCCTGCATCAAAACACAACCCAAACCTTATCCTGCATCACAATACACACTGAAATCACGATAAGTACAAGGAAGAACCAACACTAGTGCCGTAGTCAACCTCCGCTTCAATTCTTGAAAAAAAAATTCACAACGGATTGTCCACACATACGGTTCCACTTTTCTGGTAAGTTTAGTTAGAGGTAATGGAAACTTGGAAAACCCCTCTATGAACTTACGATAATAACCAGCTAAACCCATAAAACTCCTAATCTCAGTAACTGACTTGGGCACTACCCATTCCATCACCGCCTCGACCTTAGAAGGGTCTACTGCCACCCCTTCCTAGGATATTACTTGTACAAGGAAGTTCACTGATTCCAACCAGAAATCACTTTTAGACAACTTCGCATACAACTAATTGCTCCTCAGAAGATCCAGAACCACTTTCAGATGCTTCGCATGTTCTTCTCGGCTCTTGGAGTAAACCAGAATGTCATCAATACATACCACTACAAATGAATCCAAATACGGATGAAAAATCCGATTCAGGTAGTCGGTGAATATTGCTGGAGCATTCGTCACACCACAAGGCATCACCAAGTTCTCAAAATGCCCACACCTCGTCCTGAAAGCAGTTTTAGGAATATCCTTCGGCTTAACTCGAAGTTGGTGATAACTCGATCGAAGGTCAATCTTTGAGAACACAACTGCTCCTCTCAACTGATCCATCAAGGCATCAATTGTAGGCAACGAATACTTGTTCTTGATAGTATCCTTATTCAATTGTCTGTAATCGGTGCACAACCTCATACTCCTATCCTTTTTCTTTACCAACAAAACCGGTGCACCCCACGGTGAGACACTAGGACGAATGAATTTCTTTGCCAACAAATCCTCAACCTTTTTTTTAACTCAACCAGCTCTAACGGTGCCATCCTATAAGGAGCTATAGAGATGGGTCCCGTTTCAGGTACCAAGTCAATGGAGAATTCATCTTCTCTGACCAGGTGCAATTCAAGAATATCACCAGGAAATACCTCAGGGAACTCACGGACTATCATAATATCATCAATGCAGGGTTTCTCTATAGCCTCGAGTGATGCCATCAGAACAAACACTGATCCTCATTCCTTAAGGGAAGTCCCGACTCCCTTAGCCGACACTAGATCCATACTACTAATCTGGTCAGAAATCTCACATGGATCTCCAAACACCACAGTCTTATCAGCACAATAAAGCATAATATGATTTGCTCACAAACCAGTCCATCCCTAGAATTAAATCTAACTAGGACAGCGGTAAACAGATTAAATCAATAGTAAATGTTCTACCGTTTACCACTACCGGACACTGAGACACAAACGTCGATACCATCACCGATACACTAGTTGAGGTGGATACGACCAAGTCGAAAGGCAACGACTCTGTCTGCAATTTCAGTCGGTCTACAAATTCAACAGAAACAAAGGAGTGTGTCGTTCCCGAATCAAACAACACTAAAAGAGAAATACCTGACACCTCAGAGTTACCTTGGATTAGGCCATCCACATTAGCTGCCTCGGTGCCACTCATGGTAAACACTGTACCTGTAGATCGAGGTCGTTCAACCCTCACAAAATTCATACTCTGTCGTAGTTTAGGACAATACCTCTTGATATGCCCGATCTCCTTGTAGTGAAAGCAGCTAAGTGTCGTACCGTGAGTCACCGACATGATTCCTACCGCACTTGTTGTATAAGGACGGAGAATGAGACTGTGATCCCCCCACATTGACGTGAGGCCTTAGCCCATGTGAACTATTTCCCCGATTCCCAGCAGGTGGGGAGTACGGTTTTCGTTCATCTTGAAAGATCTTACCCTTCCCTTTTCCATGTCCATGATTCCTTTGAGGCCCGAAGTGCCTCAGGGGATTTGTTCGGTGGGTCACCACCTCATCGGCCGCCAGGTCATCCTCATACATCCTACACTTGTTTAATAAGGTAGGAAAATTAGCAATCTCTTGATTCCCAAACATCATTTTCAACTTGGGGTTCAAACCCGATTCAAACTTAGAACATTTGGACCGTCCGTTCACCTCCAATTCAGAGTAATGGCAAAATCGAGCCAATTCCTCGAACTTGGCCGCATAATATCCCACCGACATGTTACCCTGCTCCAATCTCAGAAATTCCATTTCTTTCTTCCTCTTCAGATCCGCAGGAAAGTATTTCTGAACAAATTTCTCCTTGAATGTACCCCAAGTAATCACTTGTACCTCAGCTTCCATTTGGCGCCGCGTAAACTTCCATCAGGTTTCAGCTTCCTTTACCAGCATGTAGGAAGCATAGGTCACCTTCTGAACATCGCTACAACCCATGGCTCGGAATATCCGTTCCAAACTTTGAATTCACTCATTTGAAGCATCATGAGCGAATCCACCTTGGATCTTGCTAGGATTCCGCTTATAGAACTCATCCAATCCTCGGTACACGGCCGGTCCGGGTGGAACTAGGGGCTGCGAACTCGGACTTAGCGCTGCGTTCTAATTCAAATTCTGTAAATTCTCGTTCATATGTTGCAGTGAAGCTACCATCTGAGCCAAAAGATCATTTGGAACATTATGACTCGTTCCTCTTCCTCTCCCCGCCGTGTGTACCTATACTCATTCACTTGTTAGTAACCAAATTTTAACTAGACAAGGATCACATAATCACATAGCAATTTGTACAAACCAAATAATTCAAGCACATAAAGGTCACAAAGAAGCACGTAAGGCCATACCCTAGGCCGCAGGATTAACTATGCTCAGATACCATATTGTAAGGACCCAAATTCTACCATTGAAATTTTTTCCTTATTTTAATTCATTCACACATATATTTTTCCTTATGACTTATAATTATAACCCAACGACTTTTCATTAGTCATCCTTTCTATCTCATGATCATTCTAACAAGCAATATTCATACAAACATTCACTATGCAGAAAATATAATTCATATTAATGTCCGTATTACTTAGGACATACAAATAGTTATGGGTTCCCAAAATCATAATACCCACGATTACAAGTATCCAAAAATATAATGATCAAGATTACAAATATTCAAGTCCGCATATAGTCAGTTATGACAAAAAAAAGTGTAAATGAAAGAATCCAGATCTTAAAGCTCCCAAAGCTTCAAATCGAGCTTCCCTAATTCATTCATTTACCTGCAATGGGATTATCAAACACAAATACATAGAAACACAAGGAGCAAGTCATCGATTCATACATAAACTTATGATAATCCACATTTAATAAAGTTAGATAAGTAAATAAATTCGTTACACATAAAGTACGTTCATACCACCTATTTCCATTGATAATTCCAGTATTTCAACTTATCCTCATTACACATAATCCACTCTACCATTTGATCCACCTTGTAACTGACCCACACGGTCATTCATTCCCATTAACCGTCATATATCAACATTCATAATTATCTCTAACTAAGCTACATAACTTGAGCCAAAGTATCGCTACATAACTTGAGCCAAAGTCGCTACACCATTGACGATTAGCTAAAAATATGTTTTCTTTTCATTAATTCACAATCAATTCATAAATAGAACATCCACGCATTTTCCAATACGATATGCTAGTCAAAGAATTATCCTTACCTTGGTGAGTGTTGGGTTTGGTCCTTGGTAACTTGGCAAGTTCCTCCGAAACTGCCTCCAACCTTAGGATCTTTCCTCATCCCCACCAAACAATAACAAAAGTCAGTAATTTATTCTCAACAACATATAAACAACTCATAGTTCATCTTTAACCATACAAAAGATTCATATATTTTCAATGTTTCCAAAACCACTTCCATTAGGAATTTCCAAACATCAAAAACATACATATTCATCTTCTACTTTACATTAGAATACATACTCGTCTTCTACATCTATTATTTCACCCATTTTCCTCTTTAACCACATTTTCATTTTAGGGGTTTTGGGGTTTTCATGAATCAACCCACAAACTATTTCCATTTGTTGGATATCAACTCTAAACCAAGAGTTTACAAGAGATAAACGAAATAAAATGAACCACAACTCAAAAGGAAGAGTTTCCATGGTTTCTCACATTATTTAGAAGAGATCCCATACACCCAAAACAAGTTTGAAAGGGAGAAAGAGAATTAGAATCAAGAGATTTACCTGTTCTCATGCTTCTAGTTGATTCCCACGAATCCTTGCTCTCAAAATCACCTCCTTCCCTATTCTCTCTCAAGTTCTAACCCTAAATTTGTTTGAGGGTTTCTACTTTAAAGTTCCAGCGTCGGGTTGTCGCACAAACGAGCATTTTCTCGCTCAAGCGAGAAAATCCCGCCCATTTTAAAAACTTAGATCTGGCGCTCTTGCTCAAGCGAGGG
This sequence comes from Lupinus albus, assembly GCA_009771035.1. Lineage (NCBI taxonomy): Eukaryota > Viridiplantae > Streptophyta > Magnoliopsida > Fabales > Fabaceae > Lupinus > Lupinus albus. Next base: position 8,795,939 of record CM020011.1, read on the forward strand.
ATTCTCGCTCAAGCAAGGACCCTCCAGTCTCCACACCCCTCTCCCTCGCCCAGACGAGCCAAATATCGCTCAGGCGAGAATCCTTCAGCATCTACCAGTTTTCCACTCCCCAAGTGAGTCATCTCTCGCCTAGGCGAGACCTTCTCGCTCAAGCAAAAATCTAGCAGTGTGCAATATTCTTCAGGACTGTTACCACATCTTAAGAAATGTAAATTCAGGGTGTTACATTTGACATCCATTTGCTCTACCTCCAAACAAGAGTAGCAACCAAACTCAACACGGTTCTAATGGATGACATCTTCACCACATGAGAAAAAATCTCATTGAAATCAACACCCTTTATTTGTCTGAAACCTTTCACCACCAATCTGGCTTTATACCTTGGAGATGTAGAATTTCTCTCTTGTTTCACCCTTTAAATCCACTTGTTTTCCAAAGCCTTTTTTCCTTTTGGCAATTTCACCAAGTCAAAAGTGTTATTATCATGCAAAGACTTCATTTCATCTTGCATTGCATCCAGCTACTTCTGCTTTTCTTCTGTCTCCATTGCCTCTAGATAACACTCAAGTTCACCTTTAACCGTCAAAGTAACATAATCATCAGAAGAATACCTAGTAGATGGTTTCCTCTGCCTATTAGACCTCCAAGGTTGAACTTGAGGTGGATCAGGAGCATCACCAAGATTCTCATCTTGTGACATCTCATTTTCCTCTTCAGCATCATCAATAGGAACATCTCTAAGATGTTGATCGACAACATCATCATGTTGCTCATCATTCTGAACATCATTCTCAGCAATATCTAGATCATGTACACGTGTCCGAACTGGATCAACATCAGACAAATCACTATCTTTCTCAGGTGTAGTCTTCTCCATCTTATCAATGTCTTCAATGGTTTGGTCTTCTATGAATTTCACATCACGACTTCTAACTGTCTTCTTCTCAACAGGATCATACAACTTGTAACCAAATTCATCTTGACTATAACCGATAGAGATACATTGCCTTGTCTTCGAATCCAACTTGGATCTTTCATCCTTTGGAACAATGACATATGCCTTACAACCGAAGACTCGCAAATGATCATACTTGACATTCTTGCCAAACCATTCATGTCTAGCACCTCTGCATTCAAAGCAACTATAGGACTGAGATTAATAACATGCCCTGCCGTGTACAATGCCTCACCCTAGAAATGTTGAGGCAATTTTTGCTTCAGAAAGCATACACCTAACTCTTTCAATCAAAGTTACGTTCATCCTCTCCGCTAAACCATTCACCTGAGGAGTTTTAGGAGGAGTATTTTCATGTCTGATACCCTGCTACCTGCAATAAATATCAAACGAACCACAATACTCACCACCATTGTCAGTACGAATGCATTTCAGCTTTTTGGCCGACTGTCTCTCAACCAAAACTGGAATTCTTTGAATTTTTCCAGCACCTAATCATTTGTCTTCAAAACATAGACTTAAAGCTTCCTAGAACAATCATCAATGAAAGTAACAAAGTAAAGTGCACCACTAAAAGACTTTACCTTCAACGGGTCACAAACATCAGAATGCACCAATTCAAGCAACTCTGACTTTCTTGAGGGAGGATGCTTCTTGAAGGATACTCTAGTCTGCTTACCAGCCATGCAATGAGAACATTTCTCCAATTCTTCATTATTGAATCCCGAAAGCCATCCTTTTTAGCTAAACAATTCAGCCCCTTTTCACTAATATGACTAAGCCTTCGGTGTCACAAAGAAGCCTCCATATGCATAGCGTTCACACTGTCTCTAGCAACCAAAGCTTTTGTCCAATACAATTTCTTGATTTTCTTCCCTTTGGCCACAACCAAGTTACCTCTGGTGAGTTTTCATTTCCCTGAACCAAAATGATTATCATAACCACCACCATCATGTATCTGCACACATATCAAATTAAAGCGAACATTTGGAGCATGTTTGACTCCTCTGAGCAACAACTGCACTCCCATGTTGGTCTGCAAACAAACATCACCAATACCAACTACCTTAAACAAACCATCATTACCCATCTTCAACACTCCAAAATCACCAAAAGTGTAAGATGTGACGAACTCCTTCCTCAGTATAAGATTGACTGAATTATCCACATGCTCTTATTTGATACAAGATTGACTGAATAATGGTGATGGAGAATAACAAGATCATCATGAGTAGCAGTAGTAACACGATCATCATCATGATTTTTATCTTCGTGCTTGCTATTATTGTTTTTGCTCTCCCTTTTTCATGTGAAACATTTCTTCTTTATGTGTCCTGTTTTGTGACAATAATTGCACTCCACATTCTTGTATTTGGACTTGGACTTACTTCTGTTGCTCTTTACTCCCATTTCTGCTATTCTCTCGACTCCATTTTGGTTCATTTCTCTGACTTCTCCCCCTGTTTTCAGTGGCAAGTACCTCAGAATGAGATGAAGTACCATGTGCCTTCCTTCTCATTTCCTCATTAAGAACACAAATCTTTACATTTTCAAAAGAGACAACACCATTAGAGGATGAATTAGTAATTGAAACCCGAAAAGTTTCCCAAGAATCTGGTAGTATTCAGTAGCCATAGTCCCAACAATTCATCATCAAACTTGATGCTCATTCTTGATAATTGATCCCGGAGCCCTTGAAACTCATTTAAGTGGTCTGAAATAGAAGTCCCCTCCTAGTACCTCAAATTCATCAAGGAATTCAACAAATTCAATTTATTATTCCCTGATTTAGAAGCATACAAAGACTCAATCTTATTCCACAAGGATCTCGCATGTTCTTTGTTTGCAATGTGATTATAAACATTATCTTCAACATATTGCCGAATAAAACCACAAACCTGTTGATGCTCAAAACTCCATTCCTCCTAAGTCATGGATTCTGTCTTCTCAGTAGCAAACACAAGACGATGCAATTTCTTCACAAATAACAGATCCTTCATCTTTCCCTTCCACAAGTGATAATTAGTGCCATTTAAACAAATCATCCTATTTGTATTTGCCTTCATCATTCAAGCAAGTAAAGCAATCCCTTCACCAAAGAGCTCTGATACCACTCTGATGGGAAATTCAACACAATAACAACTAAATTTATAACAGAGCAATATGCAGTAGATAATAATTTCCCCTACTTGCAAGAATCTGTGAGGAGCAATCAACAAATATGGTAGCAACTAAAAATCACAAACACAAAGAGACACACGATTTTAACGTGGAAAAACATTCTCAATGTGAGAAGTAAACAACCACGGGCATAAGTCAGTAATAGAGCTCCACTATAATCAAATCAGGTTACAAGAGAGTCTTAAGATGTAGCACAAATCGTGCTCAACAAGTGTACAAAGCAATAGAACAATAAACTTGAAAATGAGAACAATGAAGAACCAGAAATTCTCTCTTCTCTTATCTCTCACTTTTCTCTTGCCTCTCTTTTTGTGTCTCTTACTTTTCTCTTGCCTCTCTCTTGACCTAAGTGATATCAATGGACTTGCTCATATTTTGTTTTTCTCCACACAGAAAGGGAGCCCAAAACCCCAAAAAATTGAACTGAGATTCAATATGTATACCCACAAAAAAAAATCAAAAATTGGTAGGTTATTTACATAATAAATGGGAATCCATATGCTTAATTACCACTAAAATATGTGTGTATTAGATGAGTGCTATATTAGTACACAACCCGTCCAATACCCTCACAAACATAATCATTATGTGTTTCTATTATAGATATTTAAATCTAATACAAACATAATGATTTAATCATATCCTTAATTTATAAGACATATCCAATTACATTAAAGACTAACAACTAAGAATATTTGCATCTCTACTCTTTATGCTAGAGAGAACACAATCTTTATCTTAATTTTCCAATTTTCTAAGTCAGAGATAACATCATCACTACAGTACACTCCATTGTCCTAATACACTGTCGCCCATTCCATCGCATTGACCATGGCATAATATCGCAATGAGAAATTGATTGACAATGCAAATGTTCAATTTATTATGTTGAGTTTGCTACGTCCTATGTTGGATTAATTTATTTTGTTATATGCAAAATAATTTATAAAAGGGTAATATAAATATTCTAACTTGTTATAAGAATAGTTTCCGTTTTATTTATGAGTTCTTTACATTATTATTGTAAAGATTTATACAGACTCAATATATCATTTAACATTCATTAGTGTTCTTTTGTGGTAAATCGGGATGGCTGAGCTGGAGGTTTGGGTTTGAAGTCTTCCTTGAGATGACTTGAATGAGCTCGGACTCTTCGGTGGAGGAACCTGAAAAGTTGTTATGACGATCAAGTCAGTATATTACCGTGGAGGAAGTAAAGCAAGTATATTGTAGTTAATAAGATAGCTCAATAATGATAATCCAATGTCAATGGAATAGTAGATAGATGATAAGATGAACGAAATAGTCTTGCTAGGTACTATTGGTGTGGCCGACCAACTGGCTTGTCGGAGGTTGTTTTTCCTATGTTAGTTGACTTATAGCTTATAGCAGGTCTGCCAGCCGTATTGTAGGCCTATCGTTGACGCGTTGCATGCGACATGACAGTATAATGTTGACAGCGTGTCAGACGAAATGTCAGAGTAGTGGTCCCAGAACCGATCCAATGCATCCAGTTAGTGATGAGGTTATTTGACCAATCTTCTTGCTCGGGTATGTATGGTTCTTAATCGGTGGTAGGATGAACAGTTGACTGGGACGAAACAATTAATATTACCTTATTTAAAGAGTCAATGGTAAGTAAACATGAATTTTAGATGATGCAATGACAATTTATAAAAATCATACACTATTAGTGCATATATTTTTTTTTGTATTGGTTGAAAATTCTTGGATTAGTTATGCTAGATTTGGAGGTACTAATGTGGATGTGGTATAAGGCTTCAACCAAGTATGGAAATAATTAAAGAGAAATATAAGTGTTTTATATACACCATCCATTATTCATTTTAATCAACAATGACTCTTCATAAAAAAGTACTACAAATAAATAGTGAATGATATATCGATTGTTTATAAATCTTTGCATAAACAGTATATAGATATCATATTCAATAATTAATTAAAGTTGCTATCCATGTGGGTTGGGGCAGGTAAAAATACATTTTAAAATTCAGGTATGAGGCATGATATCCTACCCAAATCCACCCCATTGTAATCCCTAAAGGTTAGTAATTGACTACCCTAATTTAATATGAATACCCTACACAAAAATAAACTTAGATGCATTTTATCCCACATTCTACTCACCTTAGTAAAAAAAAGATAGCCACATGTTTAATATGATAAGAATTGAATCACATGTTGTCCAAATCTTTTCTTACACGTAAGCACACATTTAGTTAATAAGTTCGAATTGTATCAACTTACTATTTTAATACACGTGATTAATTTTTTATATATCTAACAGCATGACTTATAAAGTATTATAATAGTGTCCATCTAATAAACTCATCAATTTCAAAAAAACAATTACCTAACATAGCATAAAATGGGACTCAAATCAAAGTGTCAAATTATAGCAATTCTATTGATGATGACCCGGTCCACAACTATAGAGCTAAGTAATAATATTATATATATATATATATATATATATATATATATATATATATATATATATATATATTTATTTGACTCGAGAATTGTTCTTATATAAAAATAGTTAGAACAATAAATCTGGGCCTTAAAATCAACCATGGATGATCAAGACTAAAAGTTAGTTATTTATTATATGATAGTCACGTGAATATATCATTAATCTTGACTGTTTAAATAAGATCTGATGATCTATATTATTATTATTATTATTATCATTTTTCACAATAACACGTTGTTCTCACATGAGTCTCTTATATATATATAGGGATGACAATGAGTACCCAGATCCGTAAGTACCCGCTAATAATACTCACAATGGGTTAGGTCTAGGTCCATGTTTTGTATAACGACCCGATTTTCATAACTCGAAAATTCTCTTTTAAAATCCTTATTCGTGAAAGTGCAGTGATTACTTTTGAAAGACATTACTCGAACAGTTTGGAAACTTGAGTGAATATGTTTATAAATTTACAAGGCGGAAATATTCCAAACACCTTTCATTTCAAAAGCATGTCATTACACTTCCGTTCAAATACATCCTTTATACAATTACCCTTTCTCAAAAGTACCTTAAATATAAACATTAGATCCTCTTCATTATACACTTACAAGAAAGTTGTTTATACATGAATCCACTTTAACATGTTCTTCATATTACAAATATTTATCATATAACATATCAATTACATATTATCCACTACTCAATCATGTACTCTTCTCCGCAAGCGTCCAATGCGCTACCTCCACAACCTGAACCCAAATATACAACACATACAAGGAAAGACAGAGGGAGTAAGAACCAACTACGGCGACCGTAGCGTGGATTTACATGGAGTAATGACATTAAAGTATTAAAACCACACACATCTAACTTCAATCATGATATGCATATATCAATCAACACATATTATCCATATTCACCCTATAGTACACATATATCTCATACTATATGTGTTCTATAGTGTGCATACTTATTCATCACATTTTATCCATATTCACCCTATAGTACACATACATCTCATACTATATTGTTCTATAGTGTGCATAATTATTTATCACATATTATCCATATTCACCCTATAGTACACATATATCCCATACTATATGTGTTCTATAGTGTGCATATTTTATTCGTCCAAATATACTCATTTCTCATCATTCATATTCACTCTATGGAATATACATCCCATAATATATATCCTATAACATGCATATGATTTTCATTCCGAGTATACACTTTTCACATCCTTCACATTCCATAATAATTTACCCTTGATCTCATTCAACAATTCTGCGTCGTACAAATAATCCCCATACCACATCGGGCAGGTCGAGTAATCCCCATACCACATCGGGTAGGTCGAGTTTCCACATTACACTCACATCCATGTCATACACAATCAACACAAGACATCTCATTATTTTATCACCATAAATAACATACAACACATTCATTGTTACAAACATACCTTTATCCATTTTAACACATTCACAGCTCATCACACATTCATTGTTACAACACACTTATACATGTTTATAACAATCAACCACTCACAACCTACTCATTTTGATAAACATACTCATACCCATTTTAACACATTCACAACTCATCATACATTCATTGTTATAACACACTCATACATGTTTATAACAATCAACCACTCACAACATACTCATTTTGATAAACATACTCATATCCATTTTAACACATTCACAACTCATCACACAACATAACCATTATCATAAACAAACCACGCATAACATATTTTTCATCATAAACACATTAACGTTAGAACCATCTTTAATGACGGTGTATTACCATAAATGAGCATATGACGATTTACTTAAATAGACGGTTTTCCCCCACACATATATCTCCACTTTTATGGCTAATACATCCTCATGTAAAATAAAGACTCTCATATGGACCACAAACTCCCAAGAGAGTTTCTATCCGTTAATATGCTCCGATTCTTGAGGGAAATCAGAGATGATGACTCTAATGAAATACTCTAAGACCACAATGGTCTTCTCCCTCACCTTAGGTTGCGTAAGCTCCGTTGCTCCGCAAAAGAGCCACATCTCCCTTCATCTCCTCCAACCTCCATTGTTGCTTTTTCACCTCCAAGCTTTTCCAAATGTGTCACCATGAAGCAAGAGGAAGGTTTTGATGAGTTTTGAGGCTTAGTGGAGGGAGAAATGGTCCATTTGGGTGGATCCACCGTTGGGAGAGAAAGAGGGAGAAAGAAAATGAAGATTAGGGTTTCTAGATCCCTTTTTCACTTTTATAGCTGTGACGCTCTCGTCCGGGCGAGAACGGCTCACTTGGGCGAGAATTTCGCGACTTTTTCACATTTCACACTGGAAAGCTCTCGCCCGGGCGCGGATTTCTCGCTCGGGCGAGAATCGGGCAGTATGCTAAGGGCCCCCTCTAGCCTGGGCGAAAATCCTAGCTCGAGCTAGAATTTGACAGCTTTTCCAGATTTCACTTTCGCTCAAACGACCACTTCTTCGCTTGGGCGAGGTTCCTATACTTCTCAAACTTAAAACGTTGAGTCCCTCGCTTAGGCGAGACCCTCTCCTCCAAGAGAGAATGGTCAAGCATACACCTCAACACCCTAAGTTTTCCAATCAATCCGAAAATAAAAATTGAGGTGTTACATTTTGGACCCGTGGTAATTAAAACTCACAATTTTAGGACCCACTTTTAGATGGGTATGAGTCCGGATAATGAGGTACCTAAACCTGTGGCTACCCGGACCCATTATTTTTTCCTAAATATATATATATATATATATATATATATATATAACAAGATAATTGTAATATCATGTTAATCTATATTGTAATATCATATTAGTTCATAATTATAACATCATATTAATTCATAAATGTGATAGTTATATTTTTAAATTGTGTTGTTATGTTATTAAGCAATGATGTTATGTTGTTAGTTCATATGTATACTGTAATATTATGTTAATTGAAGAGTTCTTACTAAAATAATTTTTCATCCCAATGTTTGGACATGTGGTAATTAAAACCCGCAATTTTAGGACCCACTTTTAGATGGGTATGAGTCTGGATAATGAGGTACCTAAACTCGTGGCTACCTGGACCCATTATTTTTTCCTATATATATATATATAACAAGATAATTGTAATATCATGTTAATCTATATTGTAATACTATATTAGTTCATAATTATAATATCATATTAATTCATAAATATTATAGTTATGTTTTTAAATTGTGTTGTTATGTTGTTAATCAATGATGTTATGTTGTTAATTCATATGTATGCTATAATATTATGTTAATTGAAGAGTTCATACTAAAATAATTTTTCATCTCAATGTTGAAGTTGTTTTTAATGTTTGTTTGAGTAAAATGAGTTATGTTTAATAGTCAAATTAAATTTTGTTTACAACTTTAAATTAAGTTTTATAATTTTTTCTCTTAGTTAATTGTCTAAATAACATATAAGATCGTAGGAAAGAAATACACAAGTGCATAAATGAATTACAATTATTTTTAATATTTTTGAATTTATGGGTAACCATAGATCCGCTAGGTACCCAACCGCTGGTAGTATACCCAACGAGTATTAGTACGAGTCTGGGGCGGGTCTGGGTCCAAAAATGAAGTAATTGGGCGGGTCCGGGTAATGCACTACCCGAACCCATCCAGACTAATTGTCATCCATATATATATATATATATATATATATTATATGAGATCCTTGGATGCTCTTGGTACAAGCAAACATTTTAGCATGATCACCATTAGAATTTAACAAGGATTGATAGTGATGCATGAGCCACTAATCCTTCTCCTTTTTATCATACCTATAGCTATAATTCACCTCTCCTCTGTGAACCATTTTCCTAATTGCGCCACTTTTGATTTTCCACACATTCTAGTGCCTCCTAGTGTTAATACGCAATTAAATAGTGCAAAAATGCTATTAGCCTACAAAGCCATAGTGAATGAAATATTATTGTTTTAAAATCATACCTAGCTCCATTATAGATAGATATGCACACATCATATTGATCTGGTCTTTCTATAGATAGATATGCACACATCATACCTAGCTCCATTTCTATTTAGAATGCACGGGTAGTAATGCGTGTTAAACCTATTATGTTAAAAAAGATGATGGTTAGAAACAGAAGTGAAATAACATAATTAAAGATAATTTCATGAATACATGTTAAAGATTTTGAAAAACTTATTTATAAACCACATTAGTTATTGACTTTAGTGGGTTACCATCCTTATCATGAATCAGAATCTTCAATCCTTTCTTGCTTTTAACTCTTGAAATAGCAATATATAATTGACCATGACTGAATACTGGTTTTGGTAGATATAACCTCACACTCTCTAGTGATTGGCCTTGAGATTTGTTGATTGTCATAGCATATGAAACAATTATAGGGAATTGTCTTCTTATAAGCTTGAAAGGCCATTGAGTTTGTTAGGGAGACATTGACATCCTCAGAATATATATGATATTTCCAATATTCTTACCTGACATGATCTTTGCTTCGAGTACATGATTTGCCATTTGAGTCACAATCAATCTTGTACCATTGCATAATCCCTCTGATTGATCTAAATTCCTCAATAACATAATTGGAGTTCCAATCTTCAACTTGATTTTATGATTAGGGATACCAGAAGTTGAAAGTTTGTTTAGAAATTCTGGAGTTAATACATTCACCACTTCAATATCACTAACATTAGACATATCAACTGAATCTGAGCTTAGATATTCCTTTTCCTCTCCTATAGTTAAACATTAAAACATTTATTAGTATAAATCTATAAACATGTTCATTAAAATCATTGAAAATATGGAGTTAAGAAAATAAAATTTACCTGGAATTATACTTAGCACATATTCATTGATTTGATCTACAACATCAATTGTTGATGCTAGTATTGCCCTACATTGAAGAAATTGTTCATCATTGTAATGAAGATGTAAGTCTGGATAAGTGCTAGACACTATTGCTTCAATTGGGTTATCAAAATTCAGAATCAAAAGTTCATATGGAATATCAACTTCAACGCAACCATCATTAGGCTCTGATAATTTTCCATCCCCAACCTTTAGTATCCATTCTGAGAATTCCCTTATTTCTGTTGCGTTGTCATCAATTTGCAAACACATATTCTTAGTGAGATTCAAAATTGTACAATAATGCCAAAGATATGATGAATTAATTGTAGCATGTACAATATCTGAACGACATGCTCTTGGAATTACTGGCAAGATTTGTCTAAAATCACCACAAAAAACTAAAACATTTCCTCCAAATATAATTGAGTCATTTGTTGTTGTACCCATTATATCTCCTAGACTTTTATCAAGTGCCTCGAAGCAAAACTTATGTGACATGGGAGCTTCATCCCATATAATTAACTTTGTTTGTTTTAGTAACCCAGCAAGTTCTGAACCTTGATGAATGTTGTAACACCCCGAATTTTAGTCTTTAAAAATTATAGTATCATTCCTGGAAGTCTCGCTTGAGCGAGAGATTCTCGCCTGAGCGAGAAAGGATCACCCGAGAGGGTGAAATCCTGGGCTATACTGGAAGATTCTCGCCTGAGCGAGAGTTGCCTCGCCTGGGCGAGAAATGGCAAACTGGGGTTGTTGACACTGTGAGATTCTCGCCTGAGCGAGAATCCCTCGCTTGAGCGAGAGGAAGCCTGTTGGGACTGTGAGATTCTCGCTTGAGCGAGAATTCCTCGCTTGAGCGAGAGGGTCAGATCTTAGTTTTTAAAATAGGCGGGATTTTCTCGCCTGAGCGAGAATGGGCTCGCTTGAGCGAGAACCCGACAACTTCTATTTAAAATAGAAACCCCAAACACATTTTAGGGTTAGAACTTTGAAGAGAAGAGAGTGAAGAGAGCTTTTCAATAGCAAGGAGCCTTAGGACTCATCTTAGAGCTTGAGAAGAGGTAAACCTCTTGCTTTTAACTCTTCTTCTTCCTCTCTAACTTGTTTTGGGTAAGTTGGATCTATTTTCAAAACATGAGAAACCATGGAAACTCACCCTTTAGAGTTATGGTTCGTTTTATGTTATTTTCTCTTGTAAACTCTTGGTTTAGAGTTGATATTTGATGAATGGAAAAGTTTTGTGGTTATTCATGAAAACCCCAAAAAACCCCAAAATGAGAATATGAGTATAAAGAGAAAGAGATGAAATGTTAGATGTGGATGATAAGTTTGTGCTTTGATGTTGCTATATGAGATGAACATGTATGTTTAGATGTTTGGAAACTTGTATTGAAGTAGTTTTGGAAATCTTGAATATATGTGAATCCCTTGTATGTTTGATGATGAAATGCGAGTTATTTATGTGTTATTTTGAATAAATGACTGACATTGTTGTTATTGGTGGAAATGAGGAAGAGATCCTAAGGTTGGAGGAAATCGAGGAGGAGACTTTTAAAGTTACTCGGAACCGATTCCCAACGCTCACCAAGGTAAGGGATAAGTGTCTCTAAATAATACTTGCTGATATGAATGAGGTATGTCAAAGAGGTAATAGTTTAAAATGATACGTTTGTAATTTATGCATTATGTTGGAAAATGCGTGGCTTTTCTGTTATGAACGAAATATAAGTAACATTATTGGGGGAGAACCAATGGAAAGATGACTCGATGAAAGTAACATTATTGGGGGAGAACCAATGGAAAGATGACTCGATGAAAGTAACATTATTGGGGGAGAACCAATGGAATGATGACTCAATGAAAGTAACATTATTGGGGGAGAACCAATGGAAAGATGACTCAATGAAAGTAACATTATTGGGGGAGAACCAATGGAAAGATGACTCAATGAAAGTAATATTATTGGGGGAGAACCAATGGAAAGATGACTCAATGAAAGTAATATTATTGGGGGAGTACCAATGGAAATATGACTCAAAGGAAATCAATATTATTGGGGGAGTACAAATGGAAATATGACTCAGAGTAATGAATGTCGTATGCATGCTATAGGATATATAGTATGGGATATATATTCTATAGGGTGAATATGAATGATGAGAAATGTGAATGTCACATGAATGTCGTATGCATGCTATAGGATATATAGTATGAGATATATATTCTATAGGGTGAATATGAGCGATAAAAAGGAAGATGGTGAGAAAGAACGTAATATGCATACTATAGAATATATATTATGGGATATATATACTATAGGATGAATATGAGTAAAGTGGAAAGTAAAGGAAGATGATTTGAATGTTTACAATTCCGTATGTGTTTTTACGAATTATATTAAAGCTTAATTGTATTTGAATGTGGATTATCATTTGATGTTAGTTTTGAACTAATGACTTACTCCCTTCGTTGTTTGTGTTGTTTATGATAATCCCATTGTAGGTAAATGAAGGATTTTGAGGATGAAGGTCAATTTGGAAGCTTTTGTGTTTATCTACTCGATTGTCTTATTTGTTACTTGACGTTGTAGTTAATTTGATAATATTAGGGGATAACTGTAAATCCGTTTAGATTAATACGGATATGTGTAGTTATGGGCTTTATAACTTTGGGAGACCCATAACTGGTTGTATGTGATAAATGCTATCTGAATGAATTATGTTTTTCCGCAACATAAATTGGTGTGATAATATGATAGAGTAAAGAGTATGTTCAAAGAGATATACTTGACAGTTTTTTTATAAAGGTGACGACTACATGTAAGAAATGATTAAAATAAAGGAGAAAATTTCAAGGGTAAAGATCGGGTCATTACAAATGTAGCAAATAGAGTTCTCAAGATTTGGTACAGGAATTTTGAATTTAGAGTGTGCTATTCTCCCTTCTGGTAGCAATAACGAAGCAATACCACTTGAAGCAACCGTTAGTACAATTTGTTTTTCAGATCTTAATGCATATGTCAGAGTTCTCCACATATGGGTTTTTCCAGTTCCTCCATAACCATATAAGAAAAACATGCGTCCATGTTCTTGGTTTACGGCTTCCATGATAGTTTTGAATATTTTACATTGTTCATCTGAAATGTAATATATTAATATGTAAATAAACAACTTAATGACACAAAAATTCTCAAAAAATAATAACATAATACATATATATACCTGTAAGAGATTGGAAAAGAAGATTGAATTTGTCTTTTAATTCATTTGTGTCATAATTAAGTTCATCATATATCAGTCTGTTTCCCAATTGACGTGTGATATATCCCTTTGGGTATGACATTGGGGGATAGTCTCTCAAACTTCTTCAATTTCGCTGAAGTAGTTTCTCAATTTCCACCAAATTTAGATTTTCAATTCCTCATCACTAAGCATCAAACCTATAAAAAATATAAGAAGTTCTATATAATTAAATATATTTACAAATAATGAATATGAATTTAAATTTTTTAATGTAATAATGAGTACCTTGATTATTAGCTATGTTCCTTTGATTGTATAGTATTTCGTCACATAACCATTTCCAACTTTCTTCCCATACATGATCTGGTTTATTCATAGAGGTTGATAAGAGCATTGTAACAAATAATTTTCTTAGGTAGAATCCAGAACCCCAAGCATAGGCTTCTTTCAATGCTTCAATGTATTCCTTATCATCTTGGAGTAAACCCATTGCAAAACATGCATCTCTAAATATAGAATATTGAATGTCTGAAACAGTTCTAATATCTTCATAACATGTTGCTCCCTTCACAACAGTTAACATTAGCCTAAGATAATAGATCTCACCAGTACATGGAGAAACCCATATTAATCTACCAATTGTATATCCTGATTTTCTTGGTTTCCAAGTTCGGCTCCTTTTGACATAGACAAATTTTGAGACATATTGACCATAACATAAATTTCTACCTCCTGGATATTGTTTATTAGATTCCATCCATGATGTAAACATGGTTTCTGAGACGGTGGGTCTTGAAAGTATGTTGTCAATCTCGTCATTATCATTGAAGTACACAGGATGTTCTCCTGGAAGGTGAAAATATAATCTTTCAACGGCTGGTTGTCTTCCATGAATTGGAAATCCAAAAATCCTCCAACTTGCTTCAAAGGGTGAAATATATCTACAATCGAGATACTGTTTTACTTCATCAATAGGTCTTTCATTCAGAGTCTCACCATCTTCAGTTGATTCAATAACAACAGTGATTCTATCATACCCTTTGTTGATATACTTGAATAAGTATTTAATCGAAGTATTTTGGTTACACCACTCCATATTAATGTGAGCTTGATATTTCATTAATAAACTTGGATTGTAAGGCACAACATAACGATTGTCAAGAGAAATACCATTTTTGTCAACAACGTTTCCATTATCTTTTCTTCGATAAAGTGGATATCCATCTTCATCAACAACTGTAGTCTGAGAGAATTTATTTGGGAATTATTGAGAGCATTTACCATCTTTCATACACGAAGAAGACCTATTAGAAGAACCACATTGGCCATGAATCATATGAGATTTTACCAAGTTATGCAATTTAGGATTATCAGACTGATTTGGAATTTCTGCACAAATAATTTTGTCAATGTCATCAGGAGTTGGGTATTTATAAGAAGGAAGCAAAAATATAAGCAAGTGTGCATACGGTAGCCCTCTTTTTTGAAATTCAATTGTGTACATATCTGAAAGATAACAACAAAAAACAATTAATATCCCAAATTACTTAACTTCAAAACTTTCAATCATAATATGAATAAATTAAGTGTAATGAAATTGAAATTTATACTTACATGCAAGTACTTTACCCAAAACATGTCTTTTCTTCAAATCATGTAGTAATTCTTCAAACTTCATTTTGAAAACCCTTGAGATAATATATGGCTGATCGTGTGGCTTCAACCCCCATTGGCTTAAGAATTCTAACAATTTATGGCCAATTAGGATTGCATGTCATTGTCAGAAACAAATCAGGAAATCCTAATGAACTACAAATGGCCATCCCATCAAAATATAGTTGATCCATGTATCTTCGGCCACCAACAAAAGTTGAAGGTAATATGACTTTTTTTCCTCGATTAGATCCTTGACTTTGATCACTTCCTTGAGTTTCATTTAGATTTTTGTATTTATCCACCCTCAGTTTTTTTGGTTTCTCTTGATAAAGGACAATCTTTCAGATTCTACCATTGTATAAGCATCAACCAAAAAGTGATGGAATAGTCTTCTTGAAGACAACAAAGTTTGTGCCTCATTTCTTCTATTTTCCAATCTAAATGACATCCATTCTCTTACCGTTACACGATTCCTCTTTCTACCTTGAGAACTGAGTCTATCCCTATGACATACATCATGTCCATATACATCTTCTCCATAAGGAAACAACAAAGGATATTGGAAAGCCAAATAGCTTGCATGCAATTCATTAATTCTTTTCAGTTGACCACTTTGAGTTTCCATAATTATATCTCTTTGTGATGTTGAGTCAATGTCTCCAACAATTAAAGCAGCAACTTCAGAAACTGTTGTTAAGTTATTTATTCTTCCATCTGAATTTCTTTCAGCAATTAGTTTTAACTTGAGGTTTGTAACACCACAATGTCTTAATCGTTCACTTGCCATTCTGAAAGATTTTGCATGCACATTGTTGTCATCCAACATCTTTGTCAATTTCATAACAACTTGTAAATCAACATTGTTATCCCTAAAATAATTAAATAGCAAAAAATAAATTATTAGTGGTAGTGGATTCGCAACAAATAAAGTATTGTAAATATTATATGACATATTGACTTACCTTATTCCATTCATCCTATTTTGAATTTCATGTTCTGTGTCATAAATATATAGCTGTGCAAACTTTGGTAATTGTCCTGGCAAAGGCAACATGCTACCAATACGATGACATGGTTGTCCTTGTATCCTGATTGTTGGAGGCCCTCTCCCATTGTTAAAAGATCTATCAATCTTAGCTCCCAATGACGTGAATGCAAACATCATGTTGTATAGACGAATATTATTTTGGTAATTGACACTATCATTCGATTTCAAAGAGAAGATGTTGAAGCGTCGGTGGAGGTGCATTTAGTAACGGTAGTTGTATTATGCCATCACCACAACAAAGTTCATACTTGGGACTTGTGGTATTCCTATGTTTTCTCTTTCTTTCTTGATACCACATACATGCTCTACAATGTTCACATTCAATAACAGGATCACCAATATCAAAATATCCTAAAAAAATATTTTAAGTCATATACTATGTTTATTTGTTATAATGTAAATAAACATCAATTTAAATGACAAATCACCTTCTCCATTTGCAGTTATCTCGATGAAGGATGAATTGTCAAATTGTTCTTCATCTTCTGAACTATATTCAATATCTATTCCTTAAAAAAAACAAACCATAAATTGTTTTAGAATTGAATAAGTAAATGAAATTAATTGCATAGTAAAAGTGTAATTAAATACCTTTCATGGAATAATCATCATCATCCTCATCTTCATTGTTGTCATTTGGAAGATTGTCAGACAAATTTTGACTTTCGAAAACAGGTAATACATTTTCTTTATCTTTTTCCACATTTGTGTTAATATCTTCTTCGCATAGGGTATGATATCTATGCATGAGGTTTATGTCAATGATGTTTGATTGATTAATCTATTTTTCCTTGTAATCTGATGTATGTTACTTGGTTGAGTATGAGAATTAGAACTTGATGCTCCATGGCTGTTTGGCAAAGTATATAATGTATCTCTTTGATTGATACAATTTAAAGACAATTGAGAAAGAGGTGTTCTTTCTATTTGAGTAGGAGTTGAGTTTATCATATGAACACCCACGGAAGAAGATTGTTGTATTGTTTGTCTTGAATAACTTATCCCCTTGTCACGTAAGGCAAACTTTCTTTTTTTCGTGCAATTGAAGCAAAAACGTTAACATTAATATTATCCATATCTGATTGAGAAGAGAATTGTCAACAAATTGCCCCATAAAAATTGTATGATATTAATTACAGTTGATGAAATAATTAATAGTTACATAACCAAGCTACAAACACATCCTCTGATTTCAAACAACAAATCTCTACTTACATAAACATGATACAAAGACATTGTCTGTCTATCATCTAAGGAGATGGAAAAAACAAAGGTATTGAAGAAAAACATCACAAAGGTTGTAAGAGTGTAAAAAAACAAAGGTTGAAATATAGACAGTATAAATCTTCTTCTGCTATGGATTCAGCACATAGTATATGGAGTAACAGCATAACATGTCTACAAAACAAATTTTCAACACAAGTTTGAAAAACAAACAATGACAAAATGTTAGCTGATAATTGAAGAATTAATAGCGTTAATGTATTAGCTGTATTCATTTCAACTCAAATCATTACATAATTTAAAGACAATGTTTGTACACATATCAGAAATATTGATGAATAGAAAAGAAATCAACATGAAAAATATAAGTCATAATTTAGAAAGTTATATTTACTACCTTCAAAAATGACAAATAGATTTGAATGAGATTGAGTATGAATCTTCATCGTTAAGAAATAATGAACATTAACGTATTATTTGTTCATTAACAAAAAATATAAGACAGGTTTGTCAACAAAAAGTATAAAAATGCATTATCCAGAATATTATCAGTTGCCTATATAAATAACAGCTGCATGTATCAAGTTTATAATAATCTCAATGTACCTTATATTTCAAAACAGTTGTAAAACTTTGTGGCTATTAAATAAGAATACATGTATTAAAAAAAATAGAAAACAAAAGAACATTAAAACATATGAATCAAATAACAAATTTTTAAACAGTCTACTATGCAAATAATAGATGGAGTTATGAAGTTCATAAAAATACAGGTATTCAATCTAAGAACAATATTAATAATGTTATGAATGTAATCTTTGGTAAATAAGTTACTTATAAGTTTAAAATAATATTTAGAAGACATTGGGTGTGTGTCTCATGAAACAGGTAAAAATATGAATTTGGGAGCAAAATGAACTTACCTTCGTTCTGAAAACAGTTGAAACAATTATTGAAATAACCAAGTTTGTATTCTTTGGTAAAATAACTTATTTGAAACGAAAAGAGAGAAAGAAGACTAACTTGGTTTTTAACATCTCATACGCTTCAAGTTGTAGAAAGAGAAGATTGGTGGTTTTCTTCATTGTCTTTTTGTTTGAAATGAAATGCTGACATCATTGGGATGAGTGTAGAAAAAGAAAGCTAAAATGTCACTTTTGTTTCTGCCATCATTGGTTTGGTACTTTGTTTGTAGTTTGAAAAAGGTAAAGTGGTACTAAAGATATAGTTTAATAATAGTTATATAGTTCAATCTTTCAAAAATAGTATTTCACCTTTTAGAAAGTAAAGTTACAGAATTTTCTTATAGTTTTTAGGTAAAGAAGTTTTATACTTACACAACTCATTATATTTCTTTCATGTCTCCCAATTCCAATTTGGAGAGAGCACCATATCTTCTAACCTGCATTTTTTGATGAAAAAATTTGATTAAGTAAAAGAAACATAATCCTCTATTGCTTAGGAATTTCAAATATTTTGGCAGTGTCTTCTTCTCCTACTGATCTAGCATATAGAATTTGGAATCACTTTTTATTGTTATAAGTAAACAAAACTTGAATTTTTCATCTAACATGACTTAAATAAAACTTGAATTTACCATCTAACATGTACAATTACTATGTTTAGTTAATTTATTTACAGTTTCATAAGAAACTATAACTCTTTGATTAAGTTTGAATTTACAATTTATTTATAAGAATAACATTCAACTTTTGTTGTTAATATTGCTTAATAAAATAAATCATACATGCATACAGTTAATGTGGGCCAACATATAATCATAATTTCATCAAAATATTTTGTTTACATTCTCACTATGAAGGAGTGAATAGCAAATCAGTTGTTTAATAAAATTAAGCAAGTGTATGTTTGGATTGTGAGAAATGGTATGTCCAAAAAATAGTGAGCATTAGATAGGGTGTAGAGAAGTACTGATGAATAACATCATCATAATGTGTCCGAAAGTCAATTAGATGACCTACCAATGTGATGTTTCACCAAAAAACATCACATTACAATTCCAAAAAAAGTTATTGTCAAAATGTTACATACAAATTGTCCTTTATATTTACTAAGTCATTCTGTCTTGATATGTTTTGTCATCTTTGAGGATGACAATTGAGTGGAATTAAAGTCAGGGCTTTGTAGTAGGTCCAAGTCGAATTCAACCGACAATCTCTTGGCTGGAGTTACAACTTGAAACTGCTCTGGATCATGATCAGCAGTCATAGACACAGACTAACCAAGAAATATAAAAAAATTCGACACACATCAGTAGAGTGACATTAAATTTGACAATATTTTGTAAAATAAATTATGTATTTCACTCACAGATTCTAACTGGAGGAAATCACTGCAAACAGATTTCCCTTTTAAATCATTTGGAGTACTTGCCTGATTGTATAGGAACTAACAATATCAGACCTCAACTACTAATATTAGCATGTATTATTAATTAAGTCATAAATATGTTGAAGATCAAAAAAATACCTCAAAGACTCCAATTTGGTCAAGTACTTTTTTGATCAAATTCACATCCTCAGATAATCTTATCACAGAAGATTGGTTGTAGGATGGTTGTACTTTTACACGTAGGACCATAGTCCTTGCAAGAAGTTCATCAAGAACCAAAGGAAATGCTTTGGGATCATCTTTACCTTCCTATAAACAGAAATACAGTATAATACATTGCTGAAGGGAATATCCCCAATTTATTATGTAGAGCTTAAATATAAGGAGATGAATTTCACTTACTGCCAACATTTGGCTTTTAAGTTCAGAGGCAGAAACGCCAATGATGTCCACACATTGCCTATCCCAGAATACAAACCTTCCACATCTATGTTCATGATTAACCTTAATGTCTAGTTTGTATCTATAATACAAATGAAGAAATAAATCATTAAAATGCATTTTCTTTATCATGGAAAATGTAGCATGTAAAAGAGTTATTTACCTTGGAGTGGAGTTCTGATTAAAGTGGCCACACTTGCATGTGAAAGGAACATCTTTGACATCAGCCTTTTTTGTGCACTTGCCACAACCATCATAGTATCATCCTTGCCTCCCAACCACAAACATCGTTGTGGTGCCAACAGTTACACATGTTATTTCCTATATAGAAGATAAATATGGTTAGACACATAAGAGACAATATTAAGAAACAAGATAGATATAAATAACAATACACCTCAGTAGATGTAAGGGACGAAATTTCATTGATACTCTTCACAGATGCTTTATACAAAAAACGATCATCATCGGATAAATTTGAATATTGAGACAATTGACTGTTGCACTGGGTCATTGTGTCACACGATAGAGATATAGTTGAAAAACTGTAATAGGTAGTGAAGTCATATAAATTCAGTATACATAGTAAAGCACGAACAATATATTAAGCAATATTAACAAACATATCTCTATACTTCTGAATGTCGGGTATTTCTTCATCAATTAACAATTTTGAGTCGCACCATGAGTTAGAAACAGTAGGTGGGTAATTACCTGGCAAGAACAATGAATAAATCATGAATCAACATGTTATTTAACGTAACTACTTTCTTTAAAACTGCCACAACTTGTATTTGTCAGCATTAGTTAACAGAATAATCAAATACATGAATCACCTTGGCCTTCTTTCACTCTAGCATTAGTTAACAGAATAATCAAAGGTTGAACAATTGGTTGGTTATTGTAGTAGTTGTAAAATTTCATTGCATGTGCTTCCCATAGTGTGCAAGAAATAACATCACCACTGATAAAAATATAGGCGAATAAGTACATCAAGAAAAATCTACAACAAATTATACTGTGTCAAAGATAATTTGCATATAAGAATAGAAAATACCAAAAGTCCTTCATGCTGAAAATAACTTTCTTCAAATTTGATTGAGTCTGTGTGAATACCAACTTATCAAAAACACCAATAACCTCTAGGTGAAAAAATTAATAAAAGATCTGTTAGTAGACACTATATGTTCACTGAGACAATGTTAAGTAAATGGCATTACATAAATAAGTAAAACAATTAAAATTTAAAACTTTATAACATAAAGACTGTGATTTAACCTATTAGCAAATCAGAACGGAATTTCCCAGATAGGATGTCACTGAATGTTTTGAAATCGTACTGTAATTCGGGAATGTCAGGAAATTCTCTCTGTTTAAGGGTGGTACCGGGAGTAAACTGCATTCTATAAACATGATCACATGCTTTATACTGTAGATCATTTCTCAAAACATTGAAATTATGCATAACGTATGTGTTCTTCTCCAGCAGACATTGACTCCACTGACTAAATTCATCCTTTCTAACTGACACTTGTATCTTGTTCCCCTTCAAGTAAGACATAAAAGGATTTAATAAGTAAATAAATACAGAAAGATTATTTTTTTTAATGAAAGGTTGTGTTACCTTGGAATCCATCAAGATCATCTCAAGATGTCCAGGTTTCGGAGGTGTTTGAACATACCAAATTTGTGTGATCCTAACAGCAATCTTCCAAAGATGCTTGGAGTCATTGAGATCCTTGATCAAGTCAAACGGCCGAGATAATGACATTATACTGATATATATAAAATCCTCTCATCATCATAAAAAAGAAATGAAATCATAAGTATGTTATCCAAAAGTAAAACTTCATAAAAAATGAAGTACATCAAATAGAGATAAACATAAAGCATATTAATTAAAGGTAAATACATCAGCTCCTTCCTATTATCATAAAAAAAAGGAAATCATAAGTATGTTATCCAAAAGTAAAACTTCATAAAAATTGAAGTACAACAAATAGAGATAAACAGAAAACATATGGATGAAAGGTATATACATCAGCCCCTTCCTATTATCATCAAAAAAATGAAGTACATCAAATAGAGATAAAAAGAAAGCATATGGATGAAAGGTATTAATCAGAATAAAGGTCAAGAGTACAACAAAGTATTGTGTACTTTGTTGGAGAAAACGTACTTATAAATGACAAAGTATGTGTTCAAAGTATGTGTTAAAGAAGAGTAAAGGTCAAAGGTAATACGTCAAACCAAACACAAAAAAAAAAAACACAAAAGTCATGTGTTGAAAATGGTAAAAGTTTTGATTTTTATGACATATTCATGATACTATAACCCATTTTAGTAAGATCTACGACTGAAAGGAAGTTTTTTTAGAATATTAGTATGTTAAAATACAATAGAGACACACAAAACATATGCATGCAAGTATTTCTCAGAATAAAGTTTTGATTTTTATGATATATTCATGATACTATAACCCATTTTAGTAAGATCTACGACTAAATGAAGTTTTTTATAACATTAGTATGTTAAAATACAATAGAGACACACAAAACATATGCATGCAAACTATTTCTTAGAATAAAGGTCCACATTACAGCATCAAACAAAACAAAACAAAAAATGATCTACAAACCATATGCATGCAAAGTATTTCCAAGAATGAATGGAGAAACACAAACCATATGCATGAAAAGCATTTCGCAGAAAACACGGTAGAATCACAGATTTAAATAAAGAAAAACAACAAAGTATGTGTCAAAGTTTCAGTTTTATGACAAATAGAGAAAAATATAACAAAAGATGAGAAGTATATTTACCTTGAAGAATATGAACTACAAAACGATGAATACATTTTACCTCGAACACAAAAAAAATGGCGAATAGAAAAACGTAAATATAATAAATAAATAAAAATGAGATACGTGTACCTCTGTGAAGAGTGATGATCGCGTTGAAGATTAAAAGAAAGAATAGATTAAAAAAAAGAAGATGTCGTGAGAAAGGAAGAAGATGAAGTGAGTGATTTTGAAGAAGGAAGAAGAGATTAGAAAGAAAGAAGATGAAGTGAGTGATTTTGAAAATGTTGAGAGAGATGAGAGAGAGTGAGAAAGAGGAAATGACAGTGAGTTGAAGTGATTCTGAATGAGAAAGAGGAAATGAAGGGTTGAGGGATTGATTTTACAAAATTAACCCTACCTTAAAAGCAAACATTTGGTAAATAAGAAGGAGCTTCTAGTAATTTCTCGCCCTGCAGTAATAAATGCTCACAGAATATTTAATTCAAAAAAAGCAATATACACAAATACCCCTAACTGTGTAAAAGTAAGTAAAATATAATGAGGGTTATATTAGGGAATCCGTTTTTATTATTTGTTTTTTTGTAGTTAATGTAAATGACAATGATACCCTTAAAATAGTCATGGGTCAGTCATATAAGATGTCTATTTTGGTAACTTCCTCAGCCCTCCTTTAGGTTCTTTAAATTCAGTGGGTGGCGTAGCTACCGAGATCAATGCAGTCAATTATGTTTCTCCTAGAAGTTGGTTAGCTAGTTCTTCAATTAATATAGATATATAAATACCTAGTTTGTTCACTTTAGAAAAATGTATGTGCACTAATTTGGTTCTTAAAAAATTAAAAAACTTGAAATGATTCAAAAAAATATTAAATATGGGTTAAATTAGTCATTTTTGTCATTTTTTTATCACCCTAATATATGTTGGGAAGTAAGTGTCACATCGCCTACGTTATTGTCTCGGGAATGATTTAAATACATGTTGGCCTACTTATCTCATTGTCAATTGGTTTTGAGATGAAACATTAACATGATATCGGAACCTGAGCCCAACTTCTTTCCGCTTGTCATGGGCCAAAAAGATGTCCTTTAGTTATTAATCAAAGGTAATCATTCGCCTGGTCCGACAGACTTATATGGAGGGGGTATGTTGAGAAGTAAGTCTCACATCGTCTATCTCATTTTCTCGGGAATGGTTTAATCTTGTTGGTCTACTCCTCTCATTGTCAATTGATTTTGAAATGAAATTTTTACAATATATACTATTCTAACTCACGTCCATGATCTTTGGATACTAGTTTGGATTTATACTTTTTTGAACATCAAAATAGTACACATAAATATTTTTAAGGACCAAATTAGTATCTACTCTTCTTCTAATAATTATACCATAACATTAATTTACTAACATGCATGGACGACAGCGTTCACTTGTCCAAATTATTTAAAGCCTGCAGCAACATCAAACACCATTGACTGAATAATTAGTTTATTTATTTTAACAAATGACATACCAGTTCAGTCATTATATACGCTTTTTAATTATCATGTATGCGAAGTATATTCTATCACAGACTCAATATGGAAAGTGACATTAGGATACTTTTTTCGATTAATTAATATCATATGATTTGATTAGGTGGTATAGGGTATGTCATTCATATGTAAGTTGATGTGGACTTTATTTTGTTTATTTAAGAGAATCATATTTATTTTAAATAATAAAGAAAAGGATGATGAAGTAATTAACGCGTTAACATTATTTATGCTTTGTTTGATTTGAGGAAAAATGGGGAGAATAAAAGGTGACAAAATGAATAAATTTTATAAAGTTTAATATGAGAAAAGAGAAGAGAAAGAAAAAATAAATATTTTTCTCCCACTATTTCGTTGGATAAAGTGTGGAATAAAGAACATGATTAATATTATTAAAACAAATATGCCCCCTTAATCTTTTCAAATCAAATTTATTATTTTTATGATATGGGTGTTTTAGGAGTTATGTTTTCCATGCCTAAATATGGGAGATTCTTTTTTTATTCTCATTTTCTCTCTCCCCATCCAATTCATATTGTATCTGATTGGACTCATGAACTAATTGTTAATTCATTATGTTTTCATAAGTACTTGTCCAATTCAAGCATATGTTTTTAATTCTATTTGGACTTGTTTTACTAGTTCATATTTTTGCAGACATATATGCTTAACTGAATTAAATAATGATTTTAATTCTTTCTTATATCACTCAAAATATTTATTGGTATTTTTAAGTTAATTTGTTCATATTTCAGAATAACTCTATAAAGTTTTTATACCTCTCCACTTTAGGCCTTACATTTTTAAGTTCTCTAAACCCCTTGCATCCTCAAAAGCACAAACATGTTTCACACAAATATTTTAATGGCAACTTCAAGCACATATGATGTAGGGAAGCTGAGCATTTATGTGGAATATCATTTTGACTTTATGATGGTGAAGAAGCATGTGTTTATGTTAGACCTAGTGGTTTAAATTGCGCACCGCAACATCTGATGTTGTAGCAATATTGCGGTTGCGGTGACCGCCACAATCGCAATTGTGGTGTGACTCCGAATTACAATGGTGCGGCTGCATCGGTCGCAACACAACCGCATTTTGACACATTTGGATCACATCAGGCTGCATCGAACTACATCAGGCTGTATCGAATTCAAAAATATTGTTTTAATAACAAAGTAATTCACACTGCAAATGTCACAATTCGCATCGCAATGGACGCAATAACCACATTCGCAGTAGACGCAACTGTTACCGCAATCACAACTACAACTGCAATTTAAAACACTGGTCAGGCCCTACCTCACAAGAGTTGGCTAGGATGGAATTATGGAGGAACAAGCCCTGGTGTACATAGTCATGTTCAGAGAATTATGGAAGAATCCTTAGATGTTGTCGACTAAGGTATACTAAAGAAGGTAGCCACATTTTTGTTATGTCAAGTGAATGAGAAAAGTGAGATTGGTATAATAAAGAAGGTAGCCACACTTTTGTTGAAACAAGATTCAAATCATAAGCCATCTTAGAAAGCTCACCAAATCCTGAACAAAATCATGCTACATAAGGTCGCTCTAAGTATAATATTTCCAACATGAAAAGTTCTGTCTATGCAACATGTTTGACTATGGGACAAAACCGTAGCCATTACCTCACCAATTTGATTGAGTTATCAATGTTGTCACCAAATGCTTATAGGAATTGGGCAATAAACACAACAAAGTTGTTGCCTTATCCTCACCACCAACCTTCACACCATGTTTCTACAAGTGATAGATTACTAGATTGAAAGTGTTTAAGTGTTATTGCAAGTTAATAACCTCCTGCATCTTCAGGTCATAGAGTATTAGTTTGAAGTAAAACTTGGACATGAACTAGTTGTCTCTCATACCTCATTTGTTGACATCAAGTTAATAAAGTGGTACATCACCTCATCTGGTGGAAGAAGTTGTGCAGTTCTCATGGCCTTCTCCTTCAATTCTTCTCGAACGAGTTGATATATATCATGTGGTTTATTCTCACGTTGTGCTTACGGTAGACCTTGTTGAATCTATACATATTCTTAACTTGTCTTTGTCATCATTCAAAATTATGAGTTCCATTAAAGCAATATGATACCAATTGTTGGGAACAAGGAGTTTATTAATGAGGTTCAGACATTTGTGCTTACATCGTCGAGAGCTTGAACGACTACTAATATACATTAGGGAATAAGAATTTGTATTTGTCATTGTTATACATCATTAAATTTAAGCAACCGAATATATAACTCATGTACCTCAACCTTTTTACATTAGTTCAAACTCATAACTCTTTTTCTACTACTGAAAAGGCTAATGCATAACTCTTTTTCTACTACTGAAAAGGCTAATGCATAATAGTGAGCACATACATGTGTTTAATTGGAATATAAATAAGTCATCTTTACAATAAGTACACATGTCAATTAAGTTGCACTTATTCAACATGTGTTGTGTAAGCTTTGTAGAGAAGTGGGAGAGTGATTGTTTAAAGGTGTTGGATGTTGAATTTCATGATAGTGACATCTTTAAGTTTGGTGCTGTCATTGTTGATATTAAAGCATTAGTACAACATTTTCAAGTTTGCCTCTACCTCTGTTCGTAGGTCAGGCAATGTTGTTGCACATAGCCTTACCAATAGGGGGGTGTATGCTCCTTAGAAATTTGTATGAATATTGGAGAGTCCATTACCATGATTATAGCATGTGTCAAAAATAAAACGACCATAATTTTAATTTATTTTTAATAAAATAAATTATAAATATTATTTTCCTTTATAATCAAAGAGGAGAGATCTATTAACTCCAAGAATAAGGTTTTTAAATTTACTATACATCTTAGCCATCAATTTTAGGGAAATTCAATGATTTTGATCTACTCATTAATTCAAACTATTGGATTTCTCTAAAATTGATTTTAAAATGTAGAGTAAGTTCAAAAAACTTATTCTTAAAGTAAGAGGATCTCCTCCGAAAATCAAATATTGGACTGTTTGAAACAAGAATAGGGCGTGGTATATGACAGTCTCCCTATTTTCCTTTCTGTTGTTTTCAGCTATATCTAGTTTTCAATAAAGTTGATTTTGTTTAAAAAAAAGATATTGAGATAAATATCATTGCACAATATTAATTGCTAATCAAATATTTTTTATAACCTTCTAATTTTAAATTAACAATAAATCAATTGGTTGAAGTATATTTTTAGATAGTAGATATCTTCTCCGGTACCAGAAAGAGACAAGTATTAAAAAAATAAAATATAATATGACATTTTTATCATTTTATATAAAATAAAATAATATTTTTATCAATAAAACAAGAACTTAGCACAAGTACTGTAGATGATCATAAAATGGGAAGCTTGGGAGCAAGAAATACACAGGTGAGAAAAAAGAACTTATATTTGATCTTCTATTAGTGGATTTCAATATAGCTCACTTATATCAACAACTATTTGAAAAAAATTAATATGTGGGGGGAAATCTTATTTTTCAATAAATTAAACAAAAGTTCATTAAAAACATACATTTGTCCATTGTGGATCTACAAAATTTAGGAGTTATACTCCTCTCCATCACCAAAGACAGAAATAATAGTTTTATTCCTTAATATATTAAGGATAAAAATATAATCTCATTATAAATTAAAAGGATATGAAGGTTATTATTTTTTAGAGACGGTCCGAAAATGCAATTCACCATTTGAAGCTCCATTTTTCCATCCTCACTCTGCAGCTGTCCCGAGTGCAATGTCCTAATCTTTAAAATCTTAAGAAATAATTATTACTGCATAAAAAACAACATCCAATTTTAATGTGAAATATATAAATGTGAGGTAAGTTGCATAATAACATTTAAGAATATTAAAAGTAAAATTATTCATAACCCTAAACTCAAATCAAAATGTTAAATAGTTCTCGGACACAATCTTTTTTGGAATTATTCTTATTTTCTTATATATCTCGAGTAACCTAACTAAAGTTTATTCATAATTAACACATTTTTTCCCCAAATAAACTACACAATGTATCTCACTTTTACTTTTAATATATTCATAGTGTCTACCCTTCTCCCATATTAACCATAGCTTGTAAATATTTTATATTATTGGTACATTATTTATTATTAATATGTTAATTATTATTAACTTTTAAATAAAAATAATATAAATGTACAAACAGGCTACAAAACTCTATATATATATATATTAAATTAAAAAACATATATTCTTACATGAGAAAAATATGTACATATTGACATTGTAAAAGTATTTTACACTATAGGAGTATCATCCACCATTCTTTTCAATCATCAATAACTCATTAAAAAAAATAATTCATATAAATGGTGAATGACAAACTACATATCAATATTAATATTAATATTGTACTCTTTTTACCGGAATCATTTTTTAATAGATTTGAAGGTGACACTGTCATGCAAAGCAAAAGCATAACATCAATTTATATAGCAAAGCTTAAAAATTATATTTAACCTAAAATATGTTAAATAGGTGAAAACGTGTCATAAGATAAATGGATTAATAAATTAACTGGATATATGACTTTAAGTATTTCTAATTTTGACAATATATGGTTCACTAAAATGAAAATTGTTTGTGTAAGATAAACTCATAAAAGGAAAATGTGAATTTTCCTAATAGATTAGTTTTGTAACCGTCTCTCTCAGGACTATTGTCCCAAAAAATGAAATATTTGAATTTTTTGATCTATTTAGATATCTAAGAATGTCTTATATCACTTTATCAATGCCTTATTAGTTCCTAATAGATTAGTTTAAAATCTTCTTAATAATAAAAAGTTAACTTCTTTAACTTAAAATTACATATAATTTTTTTATGATTATGAGAACTCTTACACTAATTTATGAAGAGAATAATATGTCACTTCATCACACAGGAATTGATGTTGATTTTATAACTAACATATTATATTATATCCTAATAAATCTCTATTTCAAATATGCAACAGCAAATGTATGCTAAAATATAAAAATACATTATAAATAATTAAAAAATAGGTGATTCATTTATTTTAGGAGTAAGTTAAAAAGATTTACTTCATATTTTAGTTATCTATTATATGAAAATCTAGTGATTTAAGTTATTTGAATTAGTCAATAGATTTATACCACTAGATTTTCATAGAATATATGACTAAAATGTGAATTATATTTTTTAATTTAATTTATAACTAAATGAATTTTTTCACCTAATAAAAAAAAGAATAATGTATCTCCTGGTATAAGGAGATAAGTTATCTCCTCCAACCATTAAATATTGGTCGAAGAATATAATATATCTTGTTGTACGAGAAGATACTTTAGTCTGATAAAAAATTCAATAAATTGTACGAGAAGTTACAAAACTTATGCAAGCACAGCCCCCAGTGAAGTGACGGCGTTAGGTTATTAAAATGAAAGAAAAGTGAGATGGACGGCTTGATGTGGTGGTTAACACAATGGCGGGCCGTTTCGGTCAAATGGTTTCCTTCGTGTGTGGCAGAGCTGATATTTAATAATCAGATTCTCTAATCTTCACCAAAATCACACCACTCAGGGTTGCTTCACGCTCTTTCTTTATTTGATATGGAAAATGTATGATGTTTATACTCATTTTAAATCATGTCTCCTCACATTATATAGTACTTGATTTGATATAATTAGAATATACTTTCTCAAAAAATAAAATAAAGACATATTTTAATGAGGAAAACATTATATATATATATATGAACACTATGCTAGAATTATAATTTAACAATGGTCAATTTTGGATTGAATAACACTTTCGGGCGCGGTTTAAGTGAACATAGTAAAATGTTAGGTATGATTCAACATCGAAGATACAAAGGCTGTTGTATGTGATACATATAATAACACTGACTACATCGAGCACCGTTGTATGTTGTACATATAGTGGTACCCCTCTATAGATAGTGTTGTTATATGTGATACATATAGCAACGCTACTTGTAGAGAGTGCTATTGTATGTATCACATATAACAACGCTATACAGAATGAGCGTTGTAGTATGCATCACATATAACAATGCTCTCTAGAGTGAGTGTTATTGTATGTTTCACATACAACAATGCTTGTCAGAGCTCCCCTAGCAAACACTGTTGATTGTTGTATACATTAATATGTGCATATATATATATAGATATTTTGAACGACGTTTATCCAAAAGTTTGTATTAGTAACATCAAAACAATACAAATTACAAACAAACAACATCATGTCAATCATGTTTTGGCAAAGACAGTAAGTAGATAAAATTACAAACAAATAAAATCAGTACAATATATGCTAATTACAAACAAAATTATGATATAATTATACAAAGACATCATTCATCACATTTTTTATCTACTTTTCAATTTCATTGGTCGTTTTTGGCTTATATTATCCTTGTTTGGAAGCACATATTGATTCACTCAAAATCCCTCATCGTGATCGTCTCTTCTATATAAATCATCATTTGTAGTTGGAATGCTCTCACGCACTCTGGTGTCCCAAAAATGATCATCTTCAACATCAATATATTCATGTTCTTGGTCATCAACATCAATATCACTGATGTTATCAACCCACATACAATAAAAAATCGGCAACCGAAACATTGCATAATCCAAATCTCATAGTCATTCAATGACCCCAAAGTATGATATATTCACATATATTAGGCTTCTATATTTAGCACTTGACATATGTAAAGTTCGAGCAATAATAGTCACACCTGTAACGCCACAAATTTTCCTCCCTCAAATATATTAGTAATTTGGAAATTATGCCTAGTTTCTGTGTGTTTCTCGCTTGAGCGAGAGGATTCGCTCAAGCGAGAGTTATGAGATTTTTATCCAAGTTCACTCTTTGTCTCTCACGTGAGCGAGAGAATGTCGCTCAAGCGACACTAGTACGATCTTCTTGTGTGTCTCTCGCCCGAGCGATAGGAGCTCGCTCGAGCGACAGTCTCAGGATAGCAGCACGAACCTTTAATGGGTCTCTCGCCCAAGCGACACCTGTCGCCCAAGTGAGACTGCGTGAGATTCGAACCTAAATAGAAATTACAAGTGGGTGTGTGGGTGAAAAACAAAAAGGGAATAGAAGGGGAAAACGATCGCCATACCTAGAACTTGTTGAAGAGAACGAGAAGCTTGAGAAGAGGTAAATTCTTTAAGTTCTAGCAACCAATCTTGTTGTTCATCATGTTCATGTATGCTTTGTTCTCTTCTCTAATGTTCAAAACTCCATAACTCTTCCTCTTAGGTTTTGGTTCATTCCCATCTAGTGTTTTCATTTAAAATATTAGTTTAGGGATTTTTTCGAAATTGAAATTGGAGTAGTGATAATTGCAAAGTTCTTGAGTAATATAGAATGGTTATTGATATGATAAAAAGATGGAGTAGTAATTGGACTTGTATGATTGTTATGGTTTTCATGACATTGAAAACAAATGTTAGCCTGAAGGAAGGATGATATGAATTTCTATCACTTTTTCAACAATGGTTAGGATTAGAAACTTGATAGACTCGAACCCTCAACATTCTCCACTTCACCCATTCTCTTTAATCATCAAACCTTATAACTCCTTTTATTTTTAAATTTGTTATGGGTGAGACTCGAACTCACAACCTCATTCACTGTATTCCTTAAGCCTTTCACCTTAACCACCAAACCACCTTATGACTCCCTTATTAGTTTGGTATTATGTGAAGTATAATTTTTTGTTGTTGTTTTGACATATGTATGAGAAAAGATCATAAGGTTGAAGGAGACGACGGAGGACCTAGTGAAACTGTTGGACAAAAGAGCTCACACACATCCAGGTGAGGGAGAAGCATAATACATAGTGGTATAAGAACGTATCATCATAGACTCCAACAATACTCACTAGTTGGAGAGTTTTCTTAGACTAAAATGATTAATGAGTAGTCAATTGTCTTGTTTGTTATGGACTCCCTCATTTAATCATTTTAGTCATTATATGTCTTTCTTCACTGAAAAGATTGTAGGTATAATGATGAGGTGTTTTCCTTATATGATATAGTACCGTTGTGAGGTCATTATGATTGACAATGGCTATATCTATATTTTTGGATTATCATAGTGAATTATGGTTATTTATACATTTGAATGAATATTTATTGGGATTTGTTGAGAATTTCTAGAAGATTACTCACTTGAATTGTATTGCCTTCGGGGATTATATTGTCTTGGGGTATTGTATTGCATTCGGGTATTGTATTGCCACCGGGTATTGTATTGCCTCTGGGTATTGTATTGCCTCTTGATATTGTATTGCCTACAGGTATTGTATTGTCGCCGGGTATTGTATTGCCTCTGGGTATTGAATTGCCTCCAGATATTAAATTACCTTTGGGTATTGAATTTCCTTTGAGTATTGTATTACCTCCGGACATGATAAATTTTGGATGACGATTTGTTGATGGAATCGCATGAACGTAGCATGGAAGGTTGTTTAATAATGGTGCAGACATTTAGTGTACAAGATATTCAGTATTGGTCATTATTGTGTTAGAATGTTCTGAAATTGAGATAATGATTATTGCATTGTCTAATTATTTATGTTACTCTAATGATTATGATTCTTTATAAATTCACATTGTCGATTATTGCATGATTTAATGTCTTACTCCTTCTATATTTTATGTCTGTTCTGCTTGTGATAATCGAATTTTAGGTAAAGCGGAGGAGTAACAGATCGAATGTTTAAAGTAGTATAGATTACCTCTGACTCACGAAGCAGTTTTTAGTTTTATGACATGTAATTGTATTTAGTACCCTTATGGGATGGTGAGATTATATTCTGATATTTGACCCTTTCATTTGTACCTTAATATGTGTTGGTTGAATTTAAGAAGAAGTTGGTTTTTCGATATTAACTTTTGAGGATGACTATTTATTATAGTTAACTGCTTCATAAATTTGCATTTACTCGCGCTTAAATTATTGGGAACCTGATTTGAAAATTAGGACTTTTATTACATCCAATAAAATTGGGACGTTTCATTAATGGTATCAGAGCGGAGTTTATTCCTACAGCCTAGGGCATGACCTTACAGACTTCTTGTATGACTCTGTGTGTGACTTGTTTGTTTGTGATTATATGATAACATGATTAGGACATTATGAACATTTCAACCTAATGTGCCATGAGTGCAGATTGAGTATGGTTGGACGTGGTCGCGGTTGTAGTCATAATGATTTATTGGCTCAAATGGTAGTTGTTCTGCAGAATATGAATGGAAACTTGCAGAACCTGAATCAAAATGCCAACAAGAATCCTAATCAACATCCAATTACACCACAAGTACCATCAGAATATCGTGGACTAGATATGTTCTGTAGGCACAATTCGAGTCAGTTTCAAGGTGGATTTGCTCCCGATGCTGCTAACGAGTGGATTCAAGACTTGGAGAAAACCTTTCGTGCCATGGGTTGCAACCATATCCAAAAGGTGACTTACGTTTCCTATATGCTGACTAATGAAGTGGAGAACTAGTGGGAATATATTAGGAGACAAATGGAAGTAGAAGGACAAGCGGTTACTTGGGAATCTTTCGAAGGGAAGTTCCTTCAAAAGTATTTCCCTGTTGACCTAAAGAGGAAGAAATAATTAGAATTTTTGCGGTTGGAGCAAGGAAACATGACAGTGGGGGAATATGCTGCCAAGTTCGAGGAATTGGAAAAGTATTGCCCTTATTATGAGCTAGAAGCTGATGGAAGATCGAAGTGTTCCAAGTTTGAGGTTTGTTTGAAAGCCGAGTTGAAGATGATTTTCGGCC
Organism: Lupinus albus; assembly: GCA_009771035.1. NCBI lineage: Eukaryota > Viridiplantae > Streptophyta > Magnoliopsida > Fabales > Fabaceae > Lupinus > Lupinus albus. The sequence continues at coordinate 8,830,632 of CM020011.1, forward strand.
ATCAAGAAATCAATGATTTTACTACCCTGGTCAACAAATTTAGGATGTTCGAAGATGACATGAAGGCCAGGGATGCTGTTGTGAGCAAGGCGAACCCACTAAGAAATTTTGGACCTCAACGGAACCATATGCAAGGAAGAGGTAAAGGGAAGGTGTTCTGTGACAATAAGAAGCCATACACCCCACCCACGTGTTACCGATGACCTAGTTCACAAGGGTCGAAGTCCACTACTGTTACTGGAGGACAACAACTGAACTCTCTGAATTTGTGCAACAGGTGTGATCGAAGTCAGTTTGGGAATATATGTTCCAGACCAAGAAATAATTGTTTCTTCTATAAAGAATTCAGACACATCAAGAGGTTTTGTCTTAAGTATGAATATAGTGAGGGCTGGAAGACCAAGAACAATCAGAAGAGTGTTTATAATGAGTGGTTCTGAGGCTGCAGATGTTGAAGGTTTGATCTAAGGTACATGTATTGTGAAATGCGTTCCACTGTTTGTGTTATTTGATTAAGATGCGACACACTATTTCATATCTTTTGACTCTGTGAAACAATTAAGTTTGCCAACAGATTCTCTACCCTTTGACTTAGTCGTATCTACCCCTACCAATGTACTTGTGGTAGTTTCGACGTTATGTTCAAAGTGTCCTGTTATTGTAAACAACCAGACCTTCTTGATAAGGTTTAAGTATCTGGGGACCCTAGTGAGACCTCTGACACTCCTAGTTGTCAGAGATCTATGTCAACCAATGAGGTTAAGGCTTATCTAAAGAAGTGGAGAATTGGTGGGAGTATACTAGGAAAAAAATGGAAGTAGAAGGACAAGCGGTTACCTGAGAATCTTTCAAATGGAAGTTCATTCAAAAGTATTTCCCTGCTAAACTGAAGAGGAAGAAAGAAATAAAAATTTTGCGGTTGGAGCAAGTAAACTTGACAGTTGGGGAATATGCTGCCAAGTTCGAGGAATTGGAAAAGTATTGCCCTTAGTATGAGCTAGATGCTAATGGAAGTTCATAGTGTGCCAAGTTTGAGGTTGGTTTGAAGCCCGAGTTGAAGATAATTTTTTGCCATCAAGAAATCAATGATTTTCCTACCATGGTCAACAAATGTAGGATGTTTGAAGATCACATGAAGGCTAGAGATGCTGTCGTGAGGAAGGCGAGCCCACCAAGAAATTTTGGACCTCAACGGAACCATATGCAAGGAAGAGGTAAAGGGAAGGTGTTCTATGATAGTGATAAGCCATACACTCCACCCACGGGTTACCGAGGACCTAGTTCACAAGGGTCGAAGCCCATTACTGTTACTAAATTACAACAAATGAACTATTCGCCTTTGTGCAACAGGTGTGGTCGAAGTTACTTTTGGAATATATGTCCCGAACCAGGAAATAATTGTTTCTTTTGTAAAGAATCCAGACATATCAAGAGGTTTTGTACGAAGTTGAAGCAAAGTATGAATATAGTGAGGCTGGAAGACCTAGAACAACCAGAAGGGCGTTTACAATGAGTGGTTTTGAGGTTGTAGATGTTGAAGGTTTGATCCAAGGCACATGTATTGTGAAGGGTGTTCCACTATTTGTGTTATTTTATTCGGGTGTGACACACTCTTTCATATCTTTTGACTGTGTGAAATAATTAAGTTTGCTAACAGATTCCCTACCCTTTGACTTAGTCGTATCTACCCTTACCAATGTACCTATGGTAGTTTCGACATAATGTTCAAAGTGTCTTGTTATTGTAAACAATATGACCTTCTTGATATACTTACTGCTATCCCAAATAGATGTGATTCTTGGGATGAACTGGCTATCTGAGAATCGTGTGCTTTTGAATTGTTTTGATAAGGCTTTAGTATTTGGGGACACTAGTGAGACCTTTGACACTCCTAGTTGTTAGAGATCCATGTCAGCCAATGAGTTTAAGGCTTCTCTAAAAGAGGGAACGCTCGCATATATTCTTCTAGCTTCCTTGGAAGGGGATAAAAGGCTAGAGATCAAGGATATGCCTGTAGTATGTGAATTCCCAGATGTGTTTCCTGGTGCTATTCCAGATTTACCACTAGTGAGGGAAATGGAGTTCTCAATTGATCTAGTGCTAGGAGCTGGACCCATTTCGATAGCCCTTAGAGGACGACACCACTAGAATTAGTGGAGTTGAAAAAGCCAATAGAATATTTATTGACCAAGAAGTTTATTCGCCCAAGTGTTTCACCATGGGGTGCTTCAGTTTTATTGGTTAAGAAGAATGATGGTACTATGAGGTTATGCACAGACTACAGATAATTTCAAAATCACAATCAAGAACAAATATCCATTACCTAGAATTGATGATATCATGGATCAATTGAGGGGAGTTGTGGTATTCTCTAAGATTTATCTCAGATCAGGCTACCATCAACTCAGAGTTAAAACAGAGGATATTCCTAAGACTGCTTTTAGGACTAGATATGGACAATACGAGTACCTTGTGATGCCTTTTGGTGTGACTAATTCTCCTGCAATATTCATGGAATACATGAATAAGATTTTTCATCTGTATCTAGTTTCTTTTGTGGTGGTGTTTATTGATGCTATGTTAGTTTATTCTAAGAGCCTATAAGATCATGTTGAGCATCTGAGAGTTGTATTGAAAACTCTAAAGGACAATCATCTGTAAGCAAAATTGTTGAAATGTGACTTCTGGCTTGAATCTGTGAATTTCCTTGGACATGTGATATCTAAGGAATGGGTGGTAGTGGATCCTTCTAAGGTTGAAGCTGTGATAGAATGGACAGTACCAAAATCAGTAACTGAGATTATGATTTTTGTTGGACTAGTTGGTTACTATTGAAAGTTCATTGAAGGATTCTCGAAATTAGCTTTGCCATTCACTAAGCTGACTAGGAAGGGGCAACCATTTGTATGGACAACCAGATGTGAGGAAAGCTTTCAAGAGCCAAACGGAGATTGACTTATGCACCGGAATTGATTCTTCCTTGTGCGAACAATAACTTTAGTGTACACTATGACGCTTCAAAGTAAGGTTTGGGTTGTGTGTTGATGCAAGATGGAAAGGTAGTTGCTTATGCTTTGAGGCAATTAAGGCCACATGAACAAAATTATCCGACTCATGACTTAGAGCTAGCTGCGGTGGTTTATGCCTTGAAGATATGAAGGCACCACCTTTATGGTGTGAGATTTAAAGTCTTTAGTGATCACAAGAGTTTAAAATATTTGTTTTGTCAAAAGGTGTTGAATATGAGACAAAGGAGATAGATGAAATTTCTCAAGGATTACGACTTTGATCTTCAATGTCACCCTGTGAAGGCTTATGTTGTAGGAGATGCGTTAAGTCGAAAGTCATTGCATATGTCTGCATTAATGGTCCACGAGATAAAATTGATAGAAGATTTCAGAGATATGAATTTGGCGGTTCAGGTGAAGTCGGGAGTACTTAAGGTAACAAACGAGCTATTCGATCAAATAAAAGAGACGCAGATGGTTGATCGTGAGTTACAAGCTAAGAAAGTTCTAATAACTAATGGGAAAGAGAGAATTCCAAATGGATACCAATGGACTTTTGAGATGCAAGAGAAGAATTTGTGTGCCGTATGATGCTAGATTGAGGAAGGTTATTTTCGATGAGGCTCACAAGAGTAAGATGAGTATTCATCCTGGAACGACGAAGATGTATCAGGATTTGAAAAAGATATTTTGGTGGTCAGGAATGAAAAAGGACGTAGCTAAGTATGTATCATGTTGTTTGATTTGCTAGAAAGTCAAGATTGAAATTCTCGTTTGCAAATGGGATATCATTGCAATGGATTTTGTTTCAGGTTTCCCATGGACTCAAAAGGGTTTTAACTCGATAAGAGTTGTAGTCGATCGACTAACCAAGTTTGCTCATTTTCTTCCCAACAAAATGAGACACTCCTTGGAAAAATTAGCAGGATTGTACATAAGGGAGATAGTTAGATTGTATGGAGTTCATACAAGCATCATATCATATAGAGATCCTCGATTTACTTCAAACTTCTAGAATAGCCTGCAATCTGCTTTGGGAACTAAATTGAAGTTTAGATCTGCATACATCCACAAACAGATGGTCAGTCGAAAAGAACGAATCAATATTTGGAAGATCTTTTGAGAACGTGTGTACTCGAACAGTCCGGAAGCTGGGATATCAATTTGCCTATGATTGAATTTACTTATAACAACAGTTTTCATTCAATTATTGGAATGGCACCATACGAAGCTTTATATAGTAGAAAGTGTAGAAGTCCAATAAGTTGGTTTAAGACAGGAGAAAACTTGGTGTTGGGACCCAACATGGTTCAAAAACGACCGAGAAGATTAAAAATATAAGAGAGAACATGAAAATAGCTCAAAGTCGACAAAAGAGTTACTATGATAATAGAAGGAAGCCTATTGAGTTTAAATAAGGAGATCACGTTTTTATGAGGGTAGTCCCGTCTACAGGAATTGGCATAGTCTTGAAATCTCGTAAGCTTACCCCAAGGTTTATTGGGCCATATCAAATAGTTCTACATCTGTTGTTGTCAAACCTCCACAATGTCTTATATATATCACAATTGAGGAAGTATATTAGAGATCCATCGCATATTATAGAGCCTGACTGAATACTGTTAAAGGAAAACCTGATTTTTAAAACTCTACTGGTGAGGATCATTGATAGAAGTATGAAGAAACTAAGAGGAAAAGAGATTCCTTTAGTGAAAGTAATTTGGAGTCAATTAGATGATGGAGATGCAACTTGGGAGGTAGAACGTAACATGATGGATGATTATCCCCATTTGTTTAACCAAAGTATGTTTAATTTTCGGGAATGAAAATTCTTATTAGAGGGGGATGATTGTATCGCCACAATTTTTCCTCCCTCAAATATATTAGTAATTTGGAAATGATGCCTAGTTCATGTGTGTTTCTAGCTTGAGCGAGAGGATATTGCTCAAGCGAGGGTTCTGATATTTTTATCTAAGTTGATTGTGTCTCTCGCCTGATCGAGATAATGTCGCTCAAGTGACACTAGTACGAGCTTCCTTTGTGTCTCTCGCCCGAGCGAGAGGAGCTCGCTCGAGCGACATTCTCATGATTGCAGTACAAACCTTTAGTGGGTCTCTCGCCCAAGAGACACCTGTCTCCCAAGCGAGACTGCACAAGATTCTAACCTAAATAGAAATTACAAGTGGGTGTGTGGGTGAAAAACAAAAAAGGGAATAGAAGAGAAAAACGACCCCACCCCTTGAAGTTGTAGAAGAGAACGAGAAGCTTGAAAAAAGGTAAATCCTTTAATTTCTAGCAACCAATCTTGTTGTTCATCATGTTCATGTATGCTTTGTTCTCTTCTCTTATGTGGAAAACTCCATAACTCCCTCTTTGGTTGTGGTTCATTTCCCATCTAGTGTTTTATTTTAAACTCTTGGTTTAGGGATTTGTTTTCGAAATTGAAATTGGAGTAGTGATAATTGCGAAATTCTTGGGTAATATAGAATGGTTATTGATATGAGAAAAAGATGGAGTAGTAATTGGATTTGTAAGATTGTTATGGTTTTCATGACATTGAAAACAAATGTTAGCCTGAAAGAAGGATGATGTGAATTTCTATCACTTTTGCAACAATGGTTAAGATTAGAAATCTTATTTCTGCCCTTGATAAGATGTACTCCTGTTTTCAAAAACCCCACTTAGTTTTTGTGAGTACCCAAATTTGTCCGGCCAAAAATATGTATTCCCAAATAAATAAGTAACAATATCAATGTATTTCTCCCCCAATTACGCAAGTTTAAAAATTAGTTTTGTCACAACTTTTGATATATAGAATTAAAGAAATCAGTTGATAATACAATAATTTAAACCAATACAATAATTACTGCAATGATGCAAATCAATCCATTAATTCACATGATAAACATTATGCCAAATTCAAGCAATAAATTACAGCATGCTTTAGCTAAATGGTACACCTTTTGGCCATAAAAATATATATTCAGCACTAAAGGAGAAACCAAAATTTCTCTCTTAACTACACCTAACTATTTTAGTAAGAAGATTCTTCCATACTGCACATGCATCACCTCTCTTGGCTTAAATATAGACTGCATTCAATCTCTGAAAGAGAAAGAAAGGCAAGTCAACAAACTAAATAAGGCAATAAATCAACAATGCTAATGAAATACATTTAATACAATGATTAGTGGCATTCCGAAAATGGTAATAAGTAAATACAGACTAGAATTATGGTAATCCAATAACCAGCAATTATGAGCATCCTTAAGTGAATAATCAGCATTAGTGGGCAATAATCATAAGCATAAAAAGAGGATATCAATAATTAAATTAGAATGAAAGTGGAAATAAAATCATAGCATAAAGGAGGGGCATTAAAGTATTGATTGGCAATTAAGAAAAGAAATTGCAAATACGGAAAGGAATCCAAAAAATGAGGAAATTGAAAAGGGAAATATTGGCAACATTATAATCTATATGTAGAGCAAGAATAACTTAGAGATACACATAGAAATTAACACACAACAACCAACCAAAGAGAACACGAGAAAGATATACTGAAAAAAAGAGAAGGAGGCACACAATTCTTTTTCTCTATTTTTTGTAAGCAATTGTTCTTTCAAAGGGTAAGAACAATTGAGGAAGCAACATAAAGGGTATTGGAAGCTACAAAAGGGATAAACTTGAAAGTTTAGTACACATTGTCATATTATGTAGGATCATATGTTGCATATTCTGTTAAAAACTCAAATAATTGATAAACATCTAGTAAAAATTGCATTTGTGTGTATTACATCATATTCAATGTTATCTTCTTTTGAGTAATACAAATGACATATAGAACATATTGATATAAGCAAATGAAATCTTATGATATGTCTTCTTCATAAGTTTCAAATCCATTGCATTCTTCATATTCACTGCATAAACAAAAAATACATATGACATTCATTTTATTCACTGCTGCAACATAAAACCAATATTCAGTTTTTGGCCCATTAACTAAGACCCATACCAACTCTTTAATCCTAAATCAAAATCATACAATGTATTATGTATTATTTGATATTGGTTTTGTTAACAACAATATCATGCTATGATGTGCTATTTGTTTTATGTTATAGGAACTAATTGATAGCTATATGGACACTGTAATGCTATAAATATTTCTTTTAAAAATTAAATATTTGAAATATTCTTAATAACTCATTTTAAAAATGTAATAATAAGAGTATGATTGGTGTAATATCTTACTTCGAGCCGAGAACCGGTCGCGGTCACTTGTACTGTTTCTGCTATTTATCGAAGTAAGAAAATAATTAATGTTAATAAAAATTCTCTTTAAAAATATTTAAGTTATTTTTTAAAATAAAAATGTTTTTGGGATTCAATAGTGAGGTTACAACTCGTATTGCATCGTTCTTCTCACTTCGAGCCGAAAACCGGTTGCGGTCACTTGTACTAATTCTGCTATTTATCAAAGTGAGAATAGGGTAAGCAATCAATGTTGACTTGTCGTCTATTAGTCTTACTTCGATTAATTTCAAACAAATCTTTAACAAATTTTAAATCAAACAAAACTCTAAATAACTTTTATAATCAAACCAACAAACGAACAATTTTCTAAAGAACTACGTAGTCTTGATTTCCCTATTGCACCTAGGGATACGTAGGAGCAAGATAAACTCTTGTCAGATACAAAAATAAAAAAATAAACATTTTGTTTTAATCAATTTAATTTTAATAAATAAGGGTAAATTAAAAGCATGCAATTAGTTAGGGTGCCGTTTAATAACGGACAAACGGGGTGCTAATACCTTCTCTGATTCGTAATCGACTCCCGAACTCACGAATCTAGTTTAAAAGACCAATTTTATCCAATTCGGACATAATTCGAGTTTTCCACGTTTTAACCGCAAAAGACGTGGTGGCGACTCCAAAAGAGGTCGCGTGGCCGAAAATTCGGGCACGACAGTTTTGATGCTCTAAACTACAAGTAGATTGTGAGCTTTGAAATATTAGTCTTAGACTTGTTTCCGTGTTAATTAACAATAATCGTATGAGATTGATTATTAGTTTGGTATTATGTGAAGTATAATTTATTGTTGTTGTTTTGACATATGTATGAGAAAAGATCATAACATTGGAGGAGACGGCCAAGGACCTAGTGAAATTGCTAGACAAAAGAGCTAACATACATCTAGGTGAGGGAGAAGCATTAGACATAGTGGCATTTGAACATATCATCAGAGACTCCAATGATACTCACTAGTTTGAGAGTTTTCTTAGACTAAAATGAATAGTCTTTGGGTATTGTATTGCCTTCGGGTATTATATTGTCTTCGGGTACTGTATTTCCTCCGGGTATTGTATTGCCTTCGGGTATTGAATAGTCTTCGGGTATTGAATTGTCATTGGGTACTGTATTACCTCCGGACATGGTAAATTCCGAATGACGATTGGTTGATTGAATCGCATGAACGTAGCATGGAAGGTTGTTTAATAATGGTGCAAACATTTAGTGTACAAGATATTTATTATTTGTCATTATTGTGTTAGAATGTTCTGAAATATAGATAATGATTATTGCATTGTCTAATTATTTATTATAAGTATTTTTCTTGCTCTAACGATTATGATTCTTTATAAATCCACACTGTCAATTGTTGCATGATTTAATGTCTTACTCCTTCTAGGTTTTATGTTTGTTTTGCTTATGATAATCGAATTGTAGGTAAAGTGGAGGAGTAACAGATCGAAGGTTTAAAGTAGTATAGATTACCTCTGACTCACGATGAAGTTTTTAGTTTTATGACATGTAATTCTATTTAGTACCCTTATGGGATGGTGGGATAATATTCTGATATTTGACCCTTTCATTGGTACCTTAATATGTGTTGGTTGAATTTTTGAAGAATTTGGTTTTTCGATATTAACTTTTGAGGATGACTATTGATTATAATTAACTGGTTGATAAATTTTTCTTTGCTTGCGCTTAAATTATTGGGAACATGTTTTGAAAATTAGGACTTTTATTACATCCAATAAAATTGGGACGTTACAACACCACTATTTTGCATTTTACTTTGATCATCTTGTTTTTTCGTATAAAATGTGAACCTGTTAATTAGATAACCAGTGTAGGATAAGACATGAATATTTGGACCATTGGCTAACCATTTCTATCTTTTCACTTTATAAAACATCGATTATGATATCTGGAAATCCATTTTTCATTCTTACTTGGGTTAGAAATCCTAAGCATTTCATTGTGTCTTTCAACATATGGTTCAACCTCGTCAGCATTATGTAAAACATATAAGTGTGTTTGTTTCAATTCTATTATTGATTTAGTCAAGATTTGTTTAAGTAATTCATTTACCAAATGTTCTTTCTACATAGAGAGACTTTGAAATGCCTATGAAATCAACATCGACAAGGTATACAATACAAAAATTCAAGAGCTTCTTCGACAATATATGTAATTTCCTCGAGTCAACCACTTTGCTACAAATTTCCTTGAAGAAGAAGCATAAATTAGTTATACTTCCTCACACCTTTTTAAGTAAAATGGACCATACACCAATATGCAAGAAATGTTTCATGAGTACATGATAATAATATGACTTAAGACCTTTTAACTTGAGGTCAAAATTCTATTTTCTCATTCCCCTCTAGAACATTAACACCATGAAGAAATTTTCAAAATTCTATTTTCTCATTCCCCGACAAAGTATAAGCTGGTGGAGGTAGATATGTATATTTTACCTTCACTATCGACCCCAATTCTTTTCTTATTCACATACTAATCAAGTCCAATCTTGCATTCACTCCACCTTTGGTCTTACCAGGAACATTGAGTAAGGTATCAATGAGACTTTCAAACATATTTTTTCAATATGCATAACATCGAGGAAATGTCTTACATGCAATGAGTTCCAATATGACAACTCGAAGAATATTGACCTTTTATTCCACCCATTTGTGATCACTTCTCCTGAAAAGGTTTTCCAAAGTTATTATTCAAACCCTTTAACTTTTTAAATAATTGATCACCCGTCAACGACAAAGGAGCATGACCTTCTTCATAGTTTCCATTGAATGCTTTTCTCCATCATTGATAGTGATGATATGAACGAACAAATCTTTGGCCCATTCCTCTTATAGTGTCTCAACCTCATCGAATGTGTATTATCTTCACATACAAGACATACAAAATGCCTTTTTGTACTATATTCTGATAGATTACCATATGTAGGGAAATCACAGATTGTGCTGAACAACAAAACCCTCTCAACTTGAACCTTTCTTCCCTATACCCATCATATACTTCCATACATGTTTTCCACCTTTGATTCAAGTATTCAATTAATGGGTTAGGTATATGTCTATGTCATTTCCTGGTTGTTTAAATCCAGAAATTAACATAAATAATATCACAAATTTATGCTTCATGCATAGCGAATGAGGTACGTTGTATATCACCAACATCACTAGTCATGTATTGTGAGAGCTAATTTGAGCACTATGATTTGAACATAAAAATCTATGATGACCAAGGAATACGTTCTTCTTATAGTGTTCCAATCTTGTTGAATGAGCATTGTCTTCACATACAAGACATGAAAAACGCTTTTTTGTATTATATCCTCACATATTACCATATGTGGCGAAATCACTTATTGTGCTGAACAACAAAACCCTCAAGCTGAACATTTCTTCCTTATACGCATCATATACATATATATATTTGTCTATCACATTTGCTTCAAGTCATCAATTAATGAAGTCAAGTATATGTCTACGTTATTTCCTGATTGTTTAGGTTCGGGAACTAACATAGATACTATCATAAATTTACGCTTCATGCATAGCGAAGAAGGTAAGACGTCCGAGTCATGATGGATAGTTAAAAACGAAGACTACCCATGAAATTGCAACAAATATAAAGGTACTAGTGTTATAATTTTAACTACCTAAAGACAATATAATAATATATAGAAACATGAGCCTATTGAACTTTAAGTTTCAAATTGAATAGAATCATTGACATGAGATTTTCCTTTCACATGATCCCTGATTAAAGGAACATGTTAAGTACATGTACAAATGATATATGAAATTGAAATTAATGATTGGCATGCCAGTTTTGGTCTTATGTTTTGCATATGTTTAATGCAAATTATTATACAATGCTTTGTAAAATTGCTACTTTCACCCTTAGGATTCATTTGGTAGATGAGAATAAGAAGATAAAGAGAATGAGATGAGAGAATTTGAGGAGAAAGTGAGTTTTTCTCTCATTTGATTTAGGGGGGGTTTGAAGAGAGGGAAAGAAAAAGGAGTGGGGCCCATGAAATATGTTTCTCCTCCCAAGTGAGGAGAAAATGAGTGGAGAAGAGGAATCATGATCTGTTATCTCAAACTGTATCACAAATCATGTCTTAGAGCAATGATATTGAAACAAAAAATAAAAGTAATGAATATTATAATTTTTGTAATTGACATGAATGTTTTCATTGATCCGGGACATAATTTTAAACATAATTTTGGACGACAAATCTCAGTTCACGGAAGAGTGAAAAAGAAACACTCATTTCTTTCTATTCTTTTTCTATACAACCAAACAACACTAAAATACACTCTTTTTCTCTCTTTTCACTTTCTCTCTCACATATTTCTCTATTCTTATTTTCTTCCCAACCAAAATGAAGCATTAGTGTCTTTGTCCTTGTCAACATCATATATCAAGAATTAAGGGGATATTTTAATTATCCTCACCCTCCTAGACATATATCACAATCCTAAGTAATAAAAAGTTATGGACAACATACAAACTACTCACTACTCTTAATAAGTTAACATTCATTTAAGGTCTTTTCGAGTAATGTCAATTATTTCAAAACATTGGTGATCCCATGAAACTTTTTGGTATGTTGGTATATTAATAAATAGATCTAAATATATCATCTTGATAAAAATATAGACACTGGAGGACTCTATTGTTATTTTGAAATCTTATCATATTTCTTTTTCATTCATATTTTCCTATTGAATATTTTTACATTTTAAATAATTAATAATATAAAATTTCTTATAGCATATTATATATATATATATATGTGTGTTAATTATAATTTAATTATTAATAAAAATAATAAACATTGTCGACCTTTAAAAGTAATTTTTTAATCTCTTCAATTATATCTCAAACAACTATTATATATAAAATCAGTAAATAATAAAGATAAAAATAAAAAAGGAGGAATAATAAGAGTTGACAAATAATGTGCATCAATATATTAAGATTTATCCCATATAAAAGTAAAAAAGGGTTTTATGTGTTTCTTAACAAACATGTATACTTGTTCTAACCGAACAAAAACAAATGAAACTTCTATAAACAATTATTTGGATTCCTGATAGATTGTTCACTGAAAAAATCAAAGCAGGTGCACAAGGTGACCAACTCAATAAATTATAAGTGATGATTCAGAAAAGTCAAGAAACAACATAAAAGTAGAGTTAAGAAAAATAATAAGAAAGTGAGTGTAAATAATGAATTGAACATCTTTTTTTTATTTCTTGTAACCCTTTCTTTTCCTTTCTTCTTCTCCTTATCATATGATTTTACATTATATTTATTTATTATATTTCATTCAATTAATATAATGCAATTAAATAATTTTTCGTTTACAAATATAATATCAATTTCAGTCATAATTGATGTTAATTAGTTTCTCGGTTATGAGGATTGAAAAATTATTTTGTGGTTGATTGTAATTTATTCCTTATCACCTAATTTTACATTACATTTATTTGTTTTATTCTATTCGATTAATATATAATGTGGTTAAACAGTTTTTTGGTTACAAATATAATATCAATTTCATCAACTAATTTATCGTAAATATTTTTCGATTATGGAGATTGAGAATTGTTCTTTCCTTGATTTTAACTTATTATTAATTAAAATTGTAATATATTAATACATCATCGAATTATAAATCAATTATTTATTATTTATAACCAAACATGTAAAAATAATGCTTTGATATTCAGAAAATTTCATGATAAAGTTTAACCTAAGGTAATTGTAAAAATAAGCAATTAAAATCACAACTATGAAGATCATGTATATATATTGCACTATGAGATACAATTCAGTAACCATGCAAAGAGTGGAAAATTTATTTTTATTAAAAAATTGAATACATGAGATCAAATACGTTTATTGAACATGGAAAAAGTTAAAAAATTATTTCCCCAATATGCAAATACACACAGCACAAATAATAACATTATAACTTAATCGGCGGTTTAATGAGTACAACAGCAGTGGGGGAAAGAAAATGCATGTAAAAGTGTATTTCCACATAATGGAAATAAAGATAACACAACTAACAAAATTATCATTTAATCAATGGTTCAATGTGTACAACAATGGTGAGAGAGAAATGAAATGCATGTAAAAAATTGAATCTATGATATCGAAGCAAGTTCAGTGAAGTTGTAAAGAGTTAAAAGACTATTTTACAAAAAAATATGAATATATGATATTTGTTGAGGAGAAATGAAAATGTGTAAACATGAGTTACCATTAATAATATATGTTCAATAGGTTGGAGAGAAAAATGTATTTGATTAACTTTACTAACATTAAAGATGAAAGGAAAGAGATGGTCGAAAGATGTGTTCAAGAATAAAAGAATAGAGAAATGATGCAGAGATGCGAAGAGAGAAACAAAGAGTGAGAAAAATAATTTCTGGAAGAATAAATAAGGTGTAATTTTTGATGTTTTGAATGACTTACTATAATTTTGTGAAAATAATTTTTGAATAAAATATAAATATACGTATTAGTTTACGGGTATCCATAAATGAATATATCATTCGTGATAATAAGATATACATTTCATTAATAATAAGATAGTATATATGTAACTAATGTTACTTTGATGCCAAATGAAGTGATTATAATCAGCAATTAATGCAACTAGTATATCGACAAAAATCACATGTCTCACTCTCTGTCCCGGACCAATCACAATGCTGATTTTTATTACTTTTAACTTTAAATTTTATATTTTATTCATATGACAGCATTGTGATTGGCCCGAGACAGAGATTAATATAGGGAGTGAGAGAACTGATATGTGTCCTTACTACAGCACTAATAGTACTTTATGTGTGGCTTTGGTTACAAGTTGCAACCTAGCCACTAGTAAAGGATCAACCTAGATTCTATATAATTTAATTCAGTTGCATTGAGCCATAATCAATGATATTAATTAAGTAGTAGTATCAGTAACGTGTAGATCCATTTTTTACCTTAAAAAAGATAAGACCATAAAATAAATGAAGCCCCTCACTACAATGGCATGAACTCCAAAATTCTTAACCTCCCTCTCCGTTCCCATGTTGTACCTCTGTACCTCTTTCTCAGCTATATCATTATTATAATTTAAATATATTTAATAAATGAGAAGGAATAAAAGAAGAAAAAAAATACCATAAAATGGAAACAAAGTAAAAACATAAAAATGTATATTTTGGATCTTATCTATTTGAGTTGTTGTTGATGCATCGCTGGCCTGGTAGTTTTCATTGGGGCTTGCGCTTGTTCACGAGCGTTACCCTACTCTACTTTACTTTTTCATTTTCATTTTCATTTTCATTTTCCCCCTCTCACCTTTTTTAGTTTAACATATAATGCACTTTTTTAATCAAATTCTTTTACACAATCAATATTTGGTTTAAACATGTAACACTCATTCAAATACCAAATATTACAAGTTTAACTCTTCATACTAATATTCATCTAGAAGGACAACCATATATTCTAAAAAAGATTAATTCTTTACCTATAAATTGAAAATTACTATTGTTTATACAATATTTATATTATTAATAAAAAAATTAAAATTCGAATAATAGACACTCGTGAGACTAATATTTATTGGGAATGACAATCACATTCTAAAAAAATAATTAGTTCTTTACCAATGAAAAATGAGAATAAAGTATATCCTTGTACAAGAAGGTAACTTATTTCCTTCCGCTAGTAAAAGAATGACATATATTTTGTTTTGTTTTAGAAATATATATTTTTGTAGAAAATGATTAAATGATACACATGTGACGATTTCAGTAACTGAATGAGATAAGTTATCTCCTTATAATAGGAGATAGATTATTCTAAAAAATAGTATTGCTTATACATTATTTATATTAGTAATGAAAGAATCTTTTATAGCATGCAGTTTTCCTCTTATTTCAACCTCATAATATTTACTTAAAGGATTAAACATATTCTATTTTTGATACTACAATATCTATAAAGTTTTAATTCATATTTGGCGTGCCTCTAATGAAGGACTAGTACTATAGTAGTATCTGCAGTGGTGAAAAAACCCCAAACCATAAATCACTACCTCCACACAATAACCCTCTAAGCTTGTGTTTTTTTTAGCAGCACTTCTATTCTCTAATCAATATGAAGAGAGAGCATCACCATCTTCATCCCAATCCAGGTGACTCATCTTCCAACAGCACCGGAAAATCAAACCTCTGGGAGGAAGACATCGGCGGCGGCGGCGGAATGGATGAGCTTCTCGCGGTGGTGGGTTACAAAGTTAGATCATCAGACATGGCGGAGGTAGCTCAAAAAATAGAACAACTAGAAGAAGCTATGACTAATGTTGAAACCAACATCTCTTCACTCTCTTCCAACACCGTCCATTATAACCCATCAGATATCTCCACGTGGCTTGAATCCATGATTTCTGGTCTCAGTCCATCACAACACCAAGTTCAAGATGATTCCTTCTTTACTTCAACTGAATCCTCAACCATAACAACTTCTTCTGATTATGACCTAGAAGCTATCCCTGGTAAAGCTATTTACACTAATAACAACAACATTGAAAAACAGACCAAGCGTATGAGAACTTCTTTATTATTACCCTCTTCGAGTCGGTCAGTTGTACTGGCCAACTCGCAAGAGAATGGAATTAGATTAGTCCATACTTTATTGGCTTGCGGTGAGGCCGTAAGCCAAAACAACATGTCTATTGCCGAAGCCTTGCTTCACCAAATCGGGTTTCTTGCTTTGTCGCAACCTGGCCCGATGCGAAAGGTTGCGACGTATTTCGCTGAAGCGCTGGCTCGGCGAGTTTACGGGCTGTACCCTGAAACGCCGTTGCTCAACCAACATAACAACAACCACCACCTCTCCGAGATGCTTCAGATCCATTTCTATGAAACGTGTCCTTACCTAAAATTCGCGCACTTCACTGCGAATCAAGCTATACTTGAAGCTTTTCAAGGCAAGGACCGTGTTCATGTAATCGATTTCAGTATGAACCAAGGGATGCAATGGCCGGCGCTGATGCAAGCGCTTGCGCTTCGTCCCGGTGGTCCACCGGCGTTCAGGCTTACCGGAATCGGACCTCCGGCGATGGACAACTCTGATCATTTGCAAGAAGTTGGTTGGAAACTCGCTCAGCTTGCGGAAACGATTCACGTCGAGTTTGAATTTCGTGGATTCGTGGCTAATAGTCTCGCGGATCTGGACGCGTCGATGCTTGAACTCAGAGCGAGTGAGAACGAGTCAGTGGCGGTTAATTCAGTGTTCGAGTTTCATAAACTCTTAGCCCATCCCGGTGCGGTGGAGAAGGTTCTCTCTGTGGTGAAACATGTTAAACCGGAGATTGTTACAGTTGTTGAACAAGAAGCGAACCATAACGGACCGGGTTTTCTGGACCGGTTCACTGAATCATTGCATTATTACTCAACAATGTTTGACTCACTTGAAGGATCAACACCGACTGAGTCACAAGATAAGGTGTTGTCAGAGGTTTATTTAGGGAAACAAATCTGTAACGTAGTGGCGTGTGAAGGACTGGACCGGGTTGAGAGACACGAGACGTTGAACCAGTGGAGAACCCGGTTCGGTTCAGCCGGTTTTATTCCGGTTCATTTGGGTTCAAACGCGTTTAAGCAAGCGAGTATGTTGCTGGCGTTGTTTGCAGGTGGAGATGGGTATAGAGTTGAAGAGAATAACGGTTGTTTGATGTTGGGTTGGCACACAAGGCCCTTAATTGCTACCTCCGCATGGAAACTCGGTGCTGTAACTCAGTGACTCAACTGAGCGAGTTGATACTTTTTTAATTTTACTGTTTTTAATTTAAATTTCAATGGAACTTTGATGTACTATGTTGAGCTGTTTGTTAGGCCCACCATTGTCCATTTCTCTGTTAATTTTCCTTTTTTTCAGGTTAGGCTCTTTATCTTAATTTCTTTTTTGGGGTTGGGTTAATGGGTTGGAATCTCTTGTACCTTTCAGGGTTGGAAATCAAGAAATGGTTAATGTGTATTTATTTATGTTTTTGTGATATATATATAGCTTGCTGGTAATAATTAGAATCTTTTCCTTTTTTGGAGCATTGTGATTTTTGTGAATGAAATTGGTGAAGAGGTATAGTTATCAAATTAAGAATGACTATACAGTGACCGACTTTGACCGAGTGAGATAAGACTTATACTCGAATAGACCAAAATGTTTAAGATTTGATTCTTTGAGAGCTACACTTGTTGGGATAAATAACCATACATAAGAATTAGTTTGTTATTATTGGAGGGTAAGGGATACCCTTAGTTATATTAAAAAGAATGATGGTGTAGTCTGTGTCTGGGCCATAGAGCCAGCAAGCATTGATGGAAATGGAATGGCACAGAGAAAAGGTTCCCAAAATGAAGAATGAGGGGAAAACTGCTTTGCATTAAAACTGATGAAGCAGGTTGCCCTGTGTGGGATACATACAATTACATAATATTGTAATTTGTAAGAGAGTTGAAGTGTTACACAGTCATCAAAGTGGATGAAACTGTAACTCATAAACTTATATGGTATCACAAAAAAATACTGCTATTTCAACCGAATCCTCTTTCATGTCAGAGAAAGCACAATCATCAACAGAAAGTTATAAAATAAAAATATATATATATAGAGAGAGAATCAGAGAAGGATCAAAGGATCAATTATTAACATCAAGATCTTCATTGTGCTGTTCACCATGAAAAGTCTCACCTTTTTAATGGTTTTTCCTCTGTAATTATTGTGGTACAAACAACACATCGCCTTGCTTTTGCAACATCTTTTTCATTTCTTTATCCCTGTTATAACTTCCAGGGCAAAACTTTCTTGGTTTATTTCAGATTATCTGATTTTTTTTTAGTATCTTCAAGAGGGTGTGAAAACCGGCCTGCATGACCCTTCTCATAGTATTAGTACAGTGTTGTTTGCCTTGTGTATAAGAATCTATTTTCGATTTGGTTCGGGTAACAAATGGAAAGGAAATGTTTGGAAGTTATGAAATACACTTACGAGATAATTCTAATGTCTTCTATTTCCCTTCTTTATCTGCCTCTAGAACTCAACTTGCAAACAGATCGTAAAGTTGTATGGAAACAGGGAGTTGATAACTTTGATTGTACTTGGCAGCTACAGAATATTAGCATTGGGAGTCCAGGAATCTCGAGTTGCTGAGATAACAGATGACCATCAATTTTTACTTTATCTTTCACGCACAATCTAATTTATTAATAATTTTTCTCAATTTTAAACCTGGACACTCTGGCTAGTGCAGGTTGCATATTTCAATTTCCTATGCTGTACTAGATCACTGTGTTCTATAGTGTAATTAAAACAAATAATAAATGAGCATAGTATTCTCACATGCACCAGCTCAGCTGTTGTAGTAATTCAATCTCGTACCATATACTCTCAAGTAGTAATATATTCTCATATATTATTAAAAATTTTAAATATTCATTATTATTGTTATTTTTGTTTCATTATTAATGGTTGGATAACATATAAAAATGATGAGCCAACAGATCTCTTTTCCTAAAAGGATGAGATTCACTCACTCCAAGAATAAGTGGAAAAAACCTATTCCATATCATAGTCATTCATTTTTTAAAAATCCAATGATTTATATCTAGTCACTTATTCAAACCATTGGATTTTTCAAAAAATGAATGACTAGAATGTGGAGTAGATTTTTTCCAATTACTTTTGGAGTAAAAAATCCTAGTTCGTCCAGATTGTAACATAAACTAAATAAATGCTAAGATAATATTTTCAGTTCATTCCTAGAATCCTCGTAAACAAATGACATGTCCATTTATTTGGCCAACCCATCTTACATTATTACAAAAATAGATATTGATTGATAAAAAGTATGGAAAAATAAAAAGGAACAATAATTGAGTGTTGACGACCACAAACTTAAATGCAATATGGTGACACATACCTCCATGCCCATCTTATAGGATGAAAAGGAAGAATCATATGAACCAAAAAAAGACTCTCTCATCAGTATTTGTCAACATAGGAGGTGGCATGTAGTAATTAGTATTTGCAGGCCACTAGATGAGTCAATGGAAGATGCATATTTAACCGTAACATTGGAACATGATTCCTCTCTAGTGATGAGAATGTGAGAGATGGTAGCTTTTAAAAACTTTAATTTAAAAAAGAGTAAAAATTTGAACCATTTAAATTTTATTTTTAACACGTGTCAAAATCCTATATATGCATTGTCGTTCCCTCTAATAAAAAGCAGCCATACTCCTAACATTCATATTGGTTTTTACGTATATGTGCCCACTTTATAATTTTTGTAAAATAATGCACATAAACTACTAATTGTTATAGTATAGGAGAAAAATACGTATACACCGTTTCTTATACTATTATTGTATTGTCAAGTATATATTAAAATTTAATTATTATTAAGTTTTAAATATAAGTAATATAAATAAATAATCAATGATATACTGACTGTGTATAAATATTTATGTTGGTAGTGTATAAATATTACACTAGTTTTATATTTGGTGGGGTCTCCACCAAAAATTTATTCTAACAGCAACTAGTCCTCATATCAAGTTAAGTGTTTCAATGCTCCACATGGTGATAGTACTTTATTATCTTTCCCACACCCTTTTCTACCTACGAGAAAGCAGATTATGATTTATGAAGGTCTTTTTCAGTTATCTTATACATATAAGTCATTATTTTGAAAAGGAAAAAGATGAAGAGAAAAAAAATATCTGCATTTATAAAATCTTTTTATGAGTGATATTAAGAGATGACAAGTCAAACCAATATTGATGCTTGATAGGCACATAACTGCAATTGGATCATTAAACAAAATATGGTCTTTAACCAAAATTATTTAAACAAAGTATTCGTCACATAAATACGGTTAAACAATGAGACCGGGTTTAAAAAATATATTTCATTTTAGTGATTTTTATGATTTTAAAAGGAATAATATTTGATTGTTAGTTAATGATGTAATGGACGTTGTTGTATGTGATTAATAAAACAACACTCAACATAATGGATGTTGTTGTATGTGATTGATACAACAATTAGTGTTCCTTACAACGTCGACTGTTATATGTTACAAGATCTAGGTAACAGATTAGTTGGACTGTGTGACAGTAAGTAACATGTTACTCGGACTGTGTAACAAGTTACATAACTGAGTAATGAGTTATACAACAAAATTTAACACAGAGTAACCGATTATTCTGAGGAGTAACCAATTCATCAGTTGGATAGTAAGTTTTGGTAATCGATTACTGAGAGTTGTTACACCATAATTTCAAATCTAAATTGAATAGCTTTCATCTAAAACAGACGAGTTTCATTCCAATCGAATTCTACCTTTTCGTAGGGGTATAATGGCTGGTTGGAAGCCTATTTAAAGGCATTAGAACACCCTAATTTGTACAGAGAATTGACACAACTTTTACATACAATTCTTTGCACTTTTGTTCATGCAACTTATGTTCTAAACTTTTAGAATTTTCCGATGTTGCTTAAAGTGTTTTGTCGAAACTTTTATTGGGACATATTGTTGAAGTTTTCATGATCGAACATGATACCATATTTATTCATAAGATTTATCCCTAAAGATTTTTTGGTTGAGAAATCTCTCTTTCTTAGTTTGCTCATGGATTAGAGATTGGTAGAGGTGTCAAAATCGGCGGGCCCAATCGGGCCAGCCCTACAAAGCCCAAAAACTTATAGAGCTTGTGTATCATATTAGGTACTGTTGAGTTTATTAATGTGTGAAGTCTCACACTAGATATGAGGGGAGGAGTAAAAGAGTTTATAAGTAGAAAAGACTCATAGAACTAATGTCTTAAGGTTTTGGTTCAAGACGTTGTGTCTCACTTGTGGCTCTCCACTCTTCTCAAATATGGTAACAATGGAACTCCCCAGTGGTTGGAAGCTCCCCGTCGTAATTTGGTCCAACAAGTAGTATCAGAGCCGATGGTTCGGCTAGGACATGATGGACTTAAGGGGGAGAGAGCCAGAAAGTGTTTCGTACCCACACTTGAGGAGGAAAATGTTGGGTTTATTCAAGTGTGATATCTCACATTGGATATGAGGGAAGAATAAAAGAATTTATAAGTAGAAAAGACTCATGAAACTAATGCAGTAATGTTTTGGTTCAAGACGTGATGTCTCACTTGTAGCTCTGCACTGGTCCAACAAGTACTTTTCATCAAATCCGGGTTTTTTAGCCCGAACCGACCGAACTATATTAAAACCGGGCGCAGACCGGGCTTACCCTGACGGGTTCGGTCTACCCATTTTTTTCTTATTTATTTTTATGTTTTTGGGACCTTTGGCTTGGTAATTAGTTTTAACTGAATATTATTTTACGAAATAACTTATAAAAAATACATAATATATATTGTGTTATAAATTACAATAATGTTATAAAGTTAAACATTATCATATTTTTCCTATTTACATAATATCCTTTTAAGTATAATAACAAATGGTGTATCAAATCAAATGAGAAGACATTAAACCATATAAGTCTCATTTTTCCTTTCTTAATTGTGTATTTAATTAGATTTAACTTATACAACAAAAACATAATAAATAAAATAACTTTTACACCAAAGCTAAAAGACAACAAAATTATTTGCAATGGAGAATTTCACAAAACTAAATTTAACATAATAATTCACAATGAAAGTGTGTTGATACAGAACATACGAAAGATCTTCAAAGAAAAAATAAAGCATAATAATCATAATTTACGATGGTGGTTATACTTTGACATATAAAATTCATGATGAACGTGAGTCTATAATGTCAATACTATAAACCAAGATGCTGTTATTTTTTATAGTGTCCAAAAGTTTATATTTTAAATTGAAGTTACAAATTATATTGTGCTAGAGAGTGATAGTTAAATAGAAATGAGAGATTTAATAAATGAGTTGTGTTAAAATTCATATACATGGACTTGACATAGTCTTAACTCAAAAATAATGCATTAGATCTATAAGTTTGGCTGCATTGAACATAGTAAATGTGTTAAAGAGTTATATATTAATATCATATGATATATATATATATATATTTATTTATTTATTTTAAATAGATTAAATATGTTAAAATTTAAATAAATATTTTTTAGTATTATGCGGGCTGATCCGCCACATCTCGCAAACTTCTTCGGGCGGGTTTGGGCTACAATTTGATATGTATAAATTGTATTCAGACTTTTTAGCCCGATCCAGATTAGCTTGAGCCCTATGTGGGCTAACCTGAACTCATCTGGGTAGCCATTTTTTTCACCTTTAGCCCAATGTATCGTTGATTCGCTCATTTTTCATCATATATACATATATTTAAATGATTAACAAAATATTTACATATATGTCATTTCATATGTCAAATTACATATACATAATAATAATAATAAGTAATATTGAGAAGATTTTATCTAAAAGGATATGCATTATTTTTAATTGTGTCTAGTGTCGAGTTCACGTTCAAAAGCTTGTTTGGTCGACAATTAAGGTTGTGTTATCCTTTAAGTCTAGGGTTGGGTGTAGATTAAAAAAACAATTCCACGAAGATTTAGGATCGAGTAAAACCCTTATTCAGTCCATGCTCACCCCAACCTGGTTCAACTTGGTTACAACTGTACCTAAATTAATAGTAGTGTTTGATTTCTTTACAGATGTATAATTTAAAATAAATTTGTTACTTTGAAAACATATTTTATTTTCTCTTTAAATTATAATTAATAATTTTTTAATTATTAATAAATATTTCTTTATGAATTATTTTGTCATTGTATCATATGTGTTCTTAAAAATATGAATGTACGGATAATATGTGTTTTAATTATGCACATGCACGAGTAACATGTATGTTCTTGGCAATGCGAATGTACAGGTAACATGTTTGTTTTTAACCATTAAAATATACGAGTCACATTTGTGTTATTAACAATACCAATGCACAAGTAACATATGTGTTTTTAATTATACGAATATATAAGTAGCATTTGTTTTCTTAACAATATGAATGCACGAGTAACATATGTGTTTTTAATCATGTCAATACACAAATAATATGTGTTTTTAACCATATAAATGTATATATATTACGTGTATTATTAACCATACGGTAAAAACACGACTATCTTGATAGTTTTAATAAAAAAAATCCTATTCTTTCCATTCCCTATAGCAACAAAGTATCAATTACATGATTAAATTAAACAAGAAAACTATCATAGCCTAACCCACCATCAGAAACAGAGTTTTGTCCTACTAATTATAAGTCCCTTTGGGAGGACTTATAAATAACACCAAATGCACCATTATACACATAATTGATGCTGAGGGTACACGCATTTATGAAATTAAACCAGAACAGTGTCTCTTGGTCAAGTGTCCTACCACATTAACCAGGCCATAGTTATTTTTTTAAAAACAATTTAAAGAATGAAGGACCAATCCACACCATAAATGTGCAAAAACATTATAACTGACTTTTGCTAACTAAAACATTGAGGATGTCAGAGATCATAACTGAAACCTAATTAACAAAAACCTAATCAACAAAAACCTTAGAGTTGAAAAAAGGACACAGACAAGTGAACATTATTTCTACAGGTCCCACTGCTACTCAAGACACCCACAACGAGTACAGAGAAGTCACATGTGTCTCTGAATAATGATAGATTTATTGAAATAGGAAAATCCCATATCTATCGTACCACAGTAATAATTAAAATCTCTTAGTTCCTAAATGATTTGAGATTAAAAAATAAAAATTATGACCGAAGGAAAAATGGGTGATCCTGCAAAAATGAAAAGATTAAATACAGCAAAACAAAAAACAAAAAACATAAATATCTAAAAAATAATATTGAAATGAAAAGAAGTAACTATGGGAAGTTGATAGATCAATCAGGCAACAAAGGCCTATGAAAAAGCACAGTCCCCACCCAAATGTTCACCTCAAACTAAGTACAATTACCATCACCAAACCAAAAGAAACCATTAGTCTAAAAGAAATATATCCCTATGCAATAAATTTTTAGGGATTTGTATGAGTGTGGCAGTTGTTACTTATTAGGCATCTTATTCATTATGATCAAGGCCATAATCTCTTTGAATTATCTGGTACAATAAAGAACTAAAGAATAGTTACAAGGGTTATCCTCATCTAGAATGAGAATATGATTATATTTTTCTATTCTTATCAGTTTATTATATTTAAATATTTTGTTAATCATTTAAATATTTGTATATATAATAAAAAATTAGATAATCAACGATATATTGGATCAAAGAGATATCATTACTATATACATAATTGAATAAACATGTATAAACCTGATTAATGAGTGAGAACTGGGTCGGGCGGACACGAGTAGTGAGAACTAAAAAATATTTGCGAGTACCCGTGTGGGTATCCGCGGGTACCCAACGTGTTTTCAATTTTAATTATATTTTTATATATATTTTACAATAATTAATATATAAAAATAATTATTACTTGAATAATATGGTATCTATATGATAATTTTATGGTTATACTCTCATCATTAAATTTTATTATGAAATAATAATAAATAAGTATAAAATATTTAATTAAAACATATTCATGAGTACCCACGAGACGGATATCATAATACTCGTTCTCATTCATAAGTTATTTTTGCGGATACCATTACGAGTATTTTGACACTTGCCGGATTGGGTATTCTTGTCATCCTAACTAGAGGTGCTAACCCAAAAGGCATCATTTATGCGAATTACAATAATTAATAATACATAATCTAGGATCTAAACACCACTATGTAACATTTAAAGCCTTCTTGGCCACAAAAGAAGAATATCAATACCTAGATCTAACTTGAAGTCTATCAAATGAGACTGGCACCTCTTCACAACATCATTTCTCAAATTCCTCATAGACCAAACTACACAAGCCCATAACATTGTCCAAAATTTCTTCCCTTTTCCCTAATGCCCATATGAGTCATTAAAATTAAGAATTCTTTGATAGTATGAGGAATAATCACCAGAATCTTAACCACTCATAGAAGCTAAACCACACTTCTATAGTCCATTCACAAGAGATAAACAAGTGACAATAGATTCTGGATGATGAAGACAAAAAACACAATTCAAATCATCTACCCTACGAATAATGCTACACCTAAACAACGCATATCACTAAATAGTTTAGCATTGCTAAAGATATTCCTGTTATGCCAATAGTTCTTCAAAATAATTTAATTAGAGCACCAACTAGGTTAGTTTGCAATTCATTTTTAGAGGGGGAAATGAAAACAAAAGAATCTAGTAATAATCTCACAAGTGTATTTCATGACTTCAAATCTTTTCCTTCTATTCATTGCCCTCCTAAAGCAACTCTCAAACAGACCATAAGATGAAAGAGGTGGAAGTGTTGGTAAGTCCCAAATGGATTGCCTCATTATCTTATACATAATTTAAATACATGTTGAATTACTGTTTTTATTGTCAATTGGATTTGCAATGAAACTTGGTATTAGAGGACGATTAGTTCACTCCATCTGCTTGAAAAGCAATGTGTGCAAGGAATTAATGACAAAAGATAAGCTATGCACTTCATCTGCTTGAACTTCCTTAGCTATAATTAAAAATCACCTTACATCGATGCTATACAAATAAAAAAAGAAGTTAATATTAACGTATATAATTTTAAAAACTTAGCTTTGACAGGAAATAATTATTAATTGTACCCAAACAGATG
This sequence comes from Lupinus albus, assembly GCA_009771035.1. Taxonomy (NCBI): domain Eukaryota; kingdom Viridiplantae; phylum Streptophyta; class Magnoliopsida; order Fabales; family Fabaceae; genus Lupinus; species Lupinus albus. The sequence continues at coordinate 8,856,789 of CM020011.1, forward strand.
AATTTAGCCACCTTTAATGTATGAACCCCTTAAACCAGTAAGCCGAAAGTTATAAAAATCCAATTATTTTTATCAAAGCTATTCTTTATAAGGAAACCAAAAAATAAGTTTAGTGGAGAGTCAAGGCCAAAGAAACCATCTTTGAATTAGGTACTTTTGAATCCCTCAATTTCAACAGCCTGCAACCCCTGAAGGCACAATGAATATGTATTACAAAATAATTGAGAAAATCAATCTATTTACTTCATTATGGTTTTGATTAAAAAGCTAATAGCCTATATTAGGTATTTTTGAATTAGGTACTCTTGAATCAATTTTGTTAAGTGTTTTGAAAGAATTAATTGGTCATATGTGTCTAATGAGTACAAATTAATTCTTTTGAAGTGTCATTGGTCCAATTGGAATTGGAATCATATATTCTAGCTCAAACCAATTAGAATACAAAATCATACTCTTGTTGGAGTGCTAATGTTACTATTTATTATTAATTTGTTATTATTCTATTCTTATCACTTTATTATTAGGAAAATTATATATCATCCTACTAAATCTACCTGTTAATTCTCTTATGCACAAGAAAATGACATATGTTACTTGTAAATCAATCACTAATAAATAAAGTATCACTTTGTGGCATATGTCACCTTTTTGTGAGTAAGAGAATTTAGTAGGAGGATATATCATTAATCTTATTATTATTCTACTGTTATTACTTAGTTATCATCTTCATCTATTCTTATCTTTACACTTATATTTAGAAATTGTATCTCGTATATATCAACAATGTTCTTTACATAAAAGCTTCGAGAAATAAGATTTACAATTTCTATATGGTATCAGATTAAGCATTGTAGCTTAACAACAACTTTTTGGTCCTTTTTATCTTTTTCCTAGTTCCTATCAATGACTACTCATGTGGCTTCCAGTAAAACTCTTATTGAACTTACCACTACCACCACTCTTACAATTTTTATATGGTATCAGATCAAGCCTTGTAGCTTAACAACAACTTATTAATTCTATTCATCTTTTTCCTAGTTCCTATTCTTATCATTTTGTTATTATTCTATTCTTATTAGTTTATTATTATTCTATTCTTATCCATTATTATTATTATACTGTTATCACTTTTTTATCATCTTTATCTATTCTTATTTTTACACTCATATTTAGAAATTGTATGTCATATATATCAACAATGTACTTTACGTAAAAGCTTGAGAAATAAGATTTACAATTTCTATATGGTATCTAAGCGTTGTAGCTTAACAATAACTTATTGATCCTATTCATCTATTTCCTAGTTCCTATCAATGACTACTCACATGGCTTCCAGTAAAACTCTTATCGAACTCACCACTACCACCACTCTTCCCATCAAACTCAATTCTAAAAACCATTATACTTGGTACAACCAAATCCTTCATCTCATCAATTCCCATTATGTGTATTGCTATGTTACTAGTGGCACTCCCTGTCCTTCCCCAAAGGTTGAATTTGGAGAAACCACTCCCAACAACTTAGACTACTCTCATTGGAAACGTCAAGATCATTAATATTACCTTTCTCTTCTAGGTTCATGTGGCCCTGATACCCAAATTGTAATGATCTCTATTGAGTCATCTGCTACAACGTGAACTCATTTGAATAAGCAATATGTCAATCATTGTCAGACTCGAGTTTTGTCTCTCAAAGGACGTCTTGTCTCAATTTCAAAAGGTACTTATAGGGTTGGTGATTATCTTCATTCTATTTGAGTTATTGGTCATTCGATCGATGACATTCACATTGCAATTGCTGCTCTCAATGGCCTTGAACCCTCATTTCATGAGTTCAATACCTCCATTCCCACCAGAGATACCTCACTGACATTTGATGATTTGTTTGACAAGTTGGTTGATTTTGAAATATTTCTCCAATGTGATGAATGTCAACAACAATCTCTTCATGTCACATCCAATTACACTTATCGCAACTCTTGTGGGTTCAATCCTGGTCATCGTTCATCTCATGTTCCAAGTCGATCTCATTGTCACAATATTCCTACTCCAAAAATGGAGAATATTAGTTCTCGATGTACTTTATGCAAGTACTGTCATCGTGGATGTCACACTATTGATTTTTGTTATCACTTACATGAATTCCCTTCAAGTCATCCTATGAATGAAGCCAACTTTGATCATTATGGAGATCATGCTAACTCCGCCTGACTTTTTTATTCTGGTGCATCCCATCATGTGACTAATGGTCATAGTCATTTTTCATTGTTTACTAATTACCATGGTAATGACAAACTAATGGTTGCCAACGGTAAGCCTCTTCCAATTAAACAATATGGATCTACTATAATATCACTTCTTCTACACCACTACATTTATCGAATGTTTTACATGTTCCAAACATTACTCACGAACTTGTGTCAGTATCACAATTATGTAAAACTAATTTATTTTATGTTGAATTCTTTCCTTGCAATTTTTTAGGCAAAGAGCTTGAGCATGGGGGAGGTTCTTTTGCGTGGAAAGAGTGAACATCATGTGTATAAGTTATTACCATCCCACTATCAAGTCAATAATGTTCAACGTCAACCTTCTGTCACACTTTGGCATCATCGTCTTGATCATCCCCATATTCCATTCCTTAAGTCCATCCTCAACCATAAGCCATCTTCTAGTTCTTTTAAGTGTTCTGATTGTCTAGCTAATAAGGCACATAAGCTGCCCTTTTCACAACCTACCATTTCTAGCTCTAAACCATTTGAATTATTTTTTTGATGTATGGGTTCCTACTTCAATTACTTCAATAAATGGATTCTCTTATTATGTCATATTTATTAATCAATTCTTCAAATATGTGTGGCTATATCCCAAGAAACACAAATCTGATGTTTCAAAACTTTTTCCTTTTTCTTAAATCTTTTGTTGAAAATCAATTTGATGGCAAAATTAAAACTCTTTATAGGGAAAATGGTGGTGAATTTCAAAAACTTCATTCTATACCTCAAAGTCACGACATAGGTTATCTGAGAAATCTTCATACACTCCTAAACACAATGGCCTCTATGAAAGTAAATACAGACATTTGGTAAAAACTAATCTTTGTCTACTTACACATGATTCTCTTCCTGTTACATTCTGGTCATATGCTATCCAAGTGCAACTTATCTCATAAATTGTCTGCCAACTCCAGTTCTGCACATGAAAACTTCTTTTGATACACTTTTTCACTCTATGGCAAACTACTCTATGTTACATGTGTTTGGTTGCTTATGCTACCCCTGGCTTGGTCCATACACCAGAAATTTTTTGAAACAAAGTTCAAACCATGTATCTTCCTAGGTTATAGTACCACTCAAAGTACCTATCATTGTTTTGATTTAGAGTCACAAATTGTATACACTTCAAGATATGTTATCTTTGTTGAAGATACATTCTCTTATCCCATGGAACAACCTACATCAAAACTCTATGAAAAATCGATATTTTAAATATTCGGGGTAAACCATGAAAGTTTGATGCAAAAGTAGATAGTGAAATTATTTTAGGTTATTCTAAAGCATATAAAGGATTTTGAATTCTAGAACCTTGCTTGTTGGTTTATAAGTGTTGCTTCTGCTTGGTTATGGTGTTTGGCTCTAAGAATAGGAACATTCCTTTTAAGCATAAGCTAGTTTAACTTAAGTTTATTAATCTTGTTAAGTTATATAGCCTTAAGCTTCAAGTTTCCTTATTTAGCAAGCTGTTTGGTTTGGTATTTAACTAACTACTATAAATAGTAGGTAGTTACTTTCTTGTATTCATTCATTCAAATCTATGGAAAATATCTCATATTTTTCCAAAAGCTTTCTTCTCCATGGATTCTAAGATGGTATCAGAGTAATTATTGCTCTGATTCGTCATTCCTCTTCTCAAATCTTCTCACATGCGTTATGGTTTCATTCTCCTCTCTTTTCACCTTCGCATTTTTATCCTATTCTTCTCACCATCGCAAAGTTTCCTTTGAATCAGTGGAATCAAGATTCTTCTTCACTTCATTGATCCTTCTTCTTCCTTGAATCTATCAAGTCGATGCAATTTCTCCATCTCATCTTCTGAAATGGCGAATCAGGGTTCTGAGGATTACAACATTAATCCTTCTAATCCATACTTTCTACATTCTAATGAGAATCCAGCTTTGATTTTAGTTTCTCCTCCTTTCAATGGAAAGAACTATTACTCGTGGTCTAGAGCTATGAAATTAGCTCTTCAATCGAAGAACAAGTTGAAATTCATAGACAAATCCTTGACTCAACCACCACTACTTCATCCTCTATATGAGCAATGGATAAGGTGCAATACTATGGTTTTGTCGTGGCTAGAACATTCTGTGGATGAGTCAATTGTCAAATCCATCCTCTTGATTGATGAAGCTGCTGAAGCATGGAAAGATCTTCATGACAAGTATTCACAAGGAGATGTGTTTAAAATAGCTGAACTTCAGGAAGAGTTTTACAGAATGACTCAAGGTAATCACTATATTTCTGATTATTTCACTCAATTGAAGATTCTGTGGGAGGAAATTGAGAACTATAGAGTGATAGACCTTGTGATTGTGGAGTAATAGACCTGGTTAAGAGGCACAAGGAACATGATTATGTGATTAGGTTCCTCAAAGGCTTGAATGATCAATATTCTCAAGTGAGATCTCAGATCATGCTCATAGAGCCTCTTCCTAACATTAGTAAAGTCTTTTCAATGTTGATCCAACAAGAGATGCAATTTAATGTGCCTATACTCTCTGACTTAAAGGCCTTAGCCTTTCAATCTCAAGCAAATTCTCAGAATAGGCAGTTTAATGGTAATAGAGGAAAATCAACTGCTTCTTTTAGAGGAAGAGGTAGGATGACCTCTTATACCAAATGAAATAATGTTAGATTTTGTACTCATTGTGAGAGAACAAATCACATAGTAGATACTTGCTTTCTTAAGCATGGTTATCCACCTGTTTATCAATATAACAAATGTGGAAGAACAACTAATGTTGCTAATGTTTTTCCTATAGAGCTTGGTAGTGGACTGGATGTTGCAGACTACCAAAGTCAGGAGCATTATGTGACTAATAAAGGCAGTGTTGGTCAAAGTTTTACTGATGATCAGGTTAGGAGCATTCTAGAACTGATTGACATAAATAAGAATGAGCCTAGCAAGGTTAATATTGCTTCTACAATCATGAAGGATGCAGCAGCTATGAACACAACTTTGTCTGCTCCAACAGGTATGAAATGTGAGGATTGGCTAGTGGATACTGGAGCTACAGATCATATAACCTATGAACTAAGTAGTTTGAGCTCCCAAAGAACTATTTCTCCTGTTTTGATTAGTTTACCAAATGGAAATAGAGTTAGCACCTCTCTTTGTGGAACTGTTGCACTGAATGATTCTCTTGTTTTACATAATGTCTTATATGTTCCTCATTTCCATGTCAATCTAGTCTATGTTCATAAGTTGATCCAGTCATTAGAATGTCATCTAACTTTTCATCTTAATTCTTGTACCATTGTGCAGAGTACCACCGACAAATTGATTGGTACAGCTAGCTTGAAACAAGGTCTATTTGTCATCAATCTTCCACCAAAGTCACATTCTTCTGTTTTTCAGTCTTTCTGTAGTCATACAAATAAGCATTGGCTCTGGCACTTAAGACTTGACCATGCTCCTCCAATACTAATGAAATTGTTGTCTAGTCAGTATACTTTTATTCATTCTTGTAATAAAACTCTTGTACCTTGTAATGTCTGTCACAGTTCAAGGCAGAAAAGACTACCATTTTGTAATAGCAATACTCAATCTAATAGATGTTTTCAGTTGCTTCATGTTGATATTTGGGGACCCTATTCTATTACTTCTGCTTTTGATCACAACTATTTCCTTACTTTAGTTGATGACTTTACAAGATTTACTTGGGTAGTGTTAATGAAAACCAAGGGAGAGACTAGGCAACATTTCATTAATTTTGTTAATCTCATTGAAACTCAATTCAATACCAAGTTGCAGTCCATTAGAAGTGATAATGGACCTGCATTTTTTATGCATGATTTCTATTCTTATAGAGGAATCCTGCATCAAAGGTCTTTTGTTGCCACCCCACAACAAAAATGGTGTGGTTGAAAGAAAGCATCAACACATTCTTAGTGTAGCAAGAGCTATTTTCTTTCAATCACACTTATCTTCTAATCTCTGGAATTTTGCCATTCAGCATGATGTTCACATTATCAATAGGTTACCTAGTCCTTTGCTCCATAATTCCACACCATATGAGTGACTCTATGGGACTATTCCTACACTAGAGTCTTTAAAAGTCTTTGGGTGTCTAGCTTATGCAAGCACTCTTGATGCAGGGAGGGGTAAGCTTGACTCCAAGGCACGAAAATGTGCTTTCCTAGGCTTCAAAGATGGTACAAAGGGGTATGTTATGTATGACTTGGTTTCTAATGAGATTTTCTTGTCTAGGGATGTTGTGTTCTATGAACACTTGTTTCCTTTCTCTCCTACTTTCTCCACCTGCTCACCTCCTTCACAAGATTCTTCACTCAGTTCTACTCATTTTCCTTTGCCTAACACAACTTCTATTCCACAAGAGTCAAACACAAACATCATTCCATTGCCTCCATCATACACATCTTCTGAGTCACATATTGTTTCTCCTTCTATTCCGCAAGAGTCAAACACAACTCCAAACACAAATATCATTCCTTTATCTCCCTCATACACACCTTCTGAGATATCCTCAACAGAGTCTGCTATACCTTCTCCTATTTCATCCAGTGCACCTATTTTAAGACATTCTACTAGACCAAGAAAAGCTCCTACTCACTTGCAAGACTATCATTGTCATCTTGCTCACAGTTCTCACAGTTTCAACACATCATCTTCTAAGATTGCTTATCCTTTGTCCTCTATGTTGGATTATTCTCACTGCTCACCTGGTTACAAAAATTTATGTCTCACTGTTTCTAGCAACACTGATCCTACTACTTACAAACAAGCTGTTAAGTTCAGCCATTGGCAACAGGCTATGAATGATGAGTTGCAAGCCCTGGCTCAAAACCAGACTTGGTCACTTGTTTCCCTTCCACCTGATAAAGTTCCTATAGGCTGCAAGTGGATCTATAAGACTAAAGTTCATGTTGATGGCACTCTTGAGAGATATAAGGTCAGATTAGTGGCAAAGGGTTACACTCAATTGGAATGGGTTGACTTGTTTGATACTTTTTCTCCTTTGGTAAAGATTACCACTGTTAGGACTGTGTTGCCTTTGTCTTCCATCAAGTCTTGGTTCCTAGAACAATTTGATGTGAACAATGTTTTTCTTCATGGGGATCTGCATGAAGAAGTCTACAAGAGTCCCCCTCCTGGACTTCTTCTTGATAATCCTCATCAAGTGTGCAGACTTCATAAGTCCCTCTATGGTTTGAAGCAAGCAAGTAGGGAGTGGCACACTACCTTGTCTTCTGCCTTGGTTTCTTTGGGTTATTCTCATTCTCAAGCAGATCAAGCCCTCTTTACTAAGTATACTGCTACAAGCTTTATTGCTTTATTGGTTTATGTGGATGATATAGTCTTGGTTGGTGACAATTTTGCTGAAATCCAAGCTGTTAAACACTTCCTTGATAAATCTTTCAAAATTAAGGACTTAGGCACTCTCAGATTCTTTCTTGGGCTTGAAATAGCTCGAAGGCCTGATGAGATTCATCTAAATCAGAGAACATACACTTTGTCCTTGCTTGAAGACTCTGGTTCCTTGGCTACTAAGCCTGCTAAAGTTCCCTTTGATCCTTCCTTAAAGTTGCAGCTTGATCAAGGGACTCCTTTAGCAGATGTTCTGAGTTATAGGAGGCTTGTAGGCAGGTTGCTATACCTCACTATTTCCAGATCAGATATAGCTTATGCAATGCAACAGCTTAGCCTCTTTATGTGCAAACCCATGGATGTGCACTATAAGGCAGCCCTTCATGTGCTTCATTATTTGAAGTCCTCCCCTACTTAGGGACTTATCTTCTCTTCTTCTTCTTCTCTGAAACTTTCTGGTTGTTCTGACTCAGACTGGGCTTGTTGCTTGGATACTAGGAAATCCATCACTGGTTTTTGCATCTTCCTTGGCTCTTATCTCATCTCACGGAAGTCCAAGAAGCAAACTACTGTTAGTAGGTCTTCCTCCGAGGCTGAATATAGGGCTCTTGGTAGTCTTGCTTGTGAAGTGCAATGGTTGAACTACTTATTTGCAGATCTTCATGTTTCCTTGTTGAATCCTGCCTCTGTCTATTGTGACAATAGATCTGCAATTTATTTGGCTCACAATCCTGTTTTTCATGAAAGATCTAAACACATTGAAGTGGATTGTCATGTGGTTAGAGAGAAGATTCAGAAAGGTCTCATTCATCTTCTTCCTATTGCTTCTTCTGATCAGCTTGCTGATGCCTTCACCAAGCCATTACCTCCTTCATCATTCCTTTCATTTGTTTCCAAGTTGGGTTTGTGTTCTTTGCACCACCCACCTTGAGGGGGGATGTTGGTTTATAAGTGTTGCTTCTGCTTGGTTATGGTGTTTGGCTCTAAGAATAGGAACATTCCTTTTAAGCATAAGCTAGTTTAACTTAAGTTTATTAATCTTGTTAAGTTACATAGCCTTAAGCTTCAAGTTTCCTTATTTAGCAAGCTATTTGGTTTGGTATTTAACTAACTACTATAAATAGTAGGTAGTTACTTTCTTGTATTCATTCATTCAAATCTATGGAAAATATCTCATATTTTTCCAAAAGCTTTCTTCTCCATGGATTCTAAGATTGCTTGTAGAAATAAATACCACTCATATTTTATGACGGTTCACGCCAATTCACTAATATCGTGTTCCTCTTTATGGTTTTAGGATTTTCCACTATAAAGTATCAATGTTGTTTACATGTAAACTTCCATATTCAATCCTAATCCAGGTTATATGACCTCTACGATGTTGAGAAATTACAATAATGATGTAGATTAGAGATGAATGTAGTGAATCTCAAATTAAAAGATTACTTTTTTCTTTAAAGTATGAATTTCACTCTTATGTTGGTTCTTCAAGCCATTCACTTTTTTTATTATTTGTTGCAAAAATCAATTTCATAATACTGAGTTAGATAATTAAATGTATAGTTAATCGTCTTTCATAATTGATACATAATCGACCGTTCACAAATAACTCACTTTTAAGAAAAACATCTCAATCTATTAACATTTAATGTCATGTTAGATCATTCAGTGGTTGCTTTAGATACTTAGGATTTTACCTCATTCATCTTAAACCTATAAAATGCAAAATGCTATATAAAGGTCATTTTAAGATAATGTAGAATACATCCAAGTTTTCTTGTTGTTGGTAAGTATTGCTTTGCCATTAATGGTTGCTTTGCCTTGTCACGCACCGAATCTTTAACCTTGCTTTCAATCTTGTACTTTTAATCTCCCCTTTTTTTATAATGACAAATTTTGAAAGTTCTTCAATGCTTTAATCTTTTATGTTGTATGAATTTCTTTGCTTTGTCGGGATGGAGATCACCTGTTTCGAATGATATCACATTCCCTATCTTGGACCAATGACTTATTACTATATGAATAAAAAGAAAATTATAAATAAAACGTAACATTCTTATTGGATCAGGACATGTGATCTTTGTCCGACGCATGGAACTCATGTCCCGTACTTGGACTACTGCATGTTAGTTTTTTCTATATACTTTATTTCTTTTTTCTTTTATATACTTCTTATTTAATAATTTTTTATAAAGCTATAATTAATTAAATAATTTCGTTTTTAAGATAATAATAATAACAAAAAGTATTCTTTTATAATAATGATAAAAATAAAATAATAATATAATCAATAAAAAAATATAATTGATAGTTGTGATATTTTATAGCAAAAATCCCTTTTAATGGTAAATAATAAATGATGATTGATAAATAATAAAATTTATTCCTTTATAAAAATCCTTACAGCATTACTAATTCATCAATCAGAATCAAATTCTAACATTCCTTAGCTCAAATTCTATCATTCAATGATGGAGGAATCTTCTATATCACTTTTTGAATCCAAAAAGGTAATAAAGACAACCTTTTCTTGAGGTTTCCAAATGAATATTCTGATTTACATTAAACTTTTTCCTTTGGCTGGTGATGACATTGACATCCTTGTTGATCAAGCCTCAATTTGTTGACACTTGTAGGAACTCTTAGGAAATAATTATAAAGTTGATCATGGATAAGATCTGAATATGTTCGTTAAACTTGCAAAGTATATACATTTAAATACTTATGTTCCATTAATTGAATATTTTTTTGAAAGTTATGTTCCATTAATTGAATATTTTTTTTTGAAAGAAAGTCATGATAATTAAAAGTGTCACATTTTTTTGTATTTTCAATGGAAAAATTATTATTTTATTATATATAAAATGATAAAAATATCTTCTCATATTATTTTTCCTTTCTATTTTTGTGGTACTTGTTTCTCAATTAATGGAGAAGGTACATACCATACAATTACGATAGAGCTGTCAAATCCTCTTCAATTTATATATATATAAGTTTGCAAGTTTGGATAAATAGGGACTATGTTACACCCTTTTTACCGAAACTACTTAGAAATAGTCATCAAGATTCCTTAGAAATAGTGTTTTACAGTCATGATCTTACAAACTCAAACCACATATTGTATTTCTTATTAAACAAGGTTTCTAAATTGATGCTAATCGCTCAAATCCATTTATCAACTTAAAAGTTATGCACTTTTTACTAAAGAAATATTATGTTGCCATAAAGTTGTGACCTAGGCTGCACATCAATCAATGAACATGACATATGTCCTATCCTAAATATTAATTTCAATCAAAATAATGTCATATGAAACTCAGTTTATGAAGATTTGATTCTATATAAAAATCACATAATCCATTGGTGTATATCAATCCTGTAAAGTATTCTTTGGAGGTGTCCTATTTATGAGGACAACCTGCATACCCTAAATTGAAATGATGTTAAATTTAGCTATACTAACTATATCCTAGTGAACCCATAGGCTAAGGAAAGCCTATTTCATGTAATTGTTTTTCCTAAAAGCTTGTGTTCCCAGATCTAATAAAGTTTGTTAAGTCTCTAGTGTCGTTGCCTCGAGTTAAGACTTGTGTTTTGTCATTGACATAACAACTTCATAATTGTTAAACGGGAAGATTGGTATAGAAATTACAAAAAGGTATTGCAAACAAGTATAAAGAAAGTGAGTTATCATATATGTAAGGACTTTCTAGATAATAGTCTTTCAACTAATGATTAAAAGAAGTTGGGATCAAAATTATACCTATATGTTTAGTGGTCTATTTTAATAAGTTTGAGAATTATAAAGTTATCGAATTAACTTTATGTCTTGTAACTAATACAACAACATGCATGAAGTAACAATTTAATATAAATCTATATCTAACAATTATACCAAGTGATGAGTTATATAAGAGTTAGAAGCATGCAAAGATTAATCCAAAAATTTCATTTAAGAAACATACAATAAAATGATCAAACTCAAAGTATGCATTAAAGGCATGTATAACTCCAAAGAATCAAAACTTCATGAATTAATATAAAATAAATCATTGTGTACACATCAAGTTAATATTACATTCAATCCCAACAAATAAAGAATTTAACTACTAATGGTAACTAAATGCAAATTGTAGTAAGAGAAAATACAACTCATGAGTGATGGAATAAAACTCCAATGAGTATGAGCTAGCTCCACTAGTGCTTATACTTTCCTCCCACAACTCAAAATGAGCTAAACTAGCTCAAAACTCAGAAAATAGTGTATTACAATGTCCCAGAAGTGTGTCCTTAATAACTCAAGTTAAACTCCTTTAAATAGTGTTTGAAATCTAGCTTCTACACTCAGAGCATTGCTTGTGTGCTGAGCGCATCGCTTTGAATAGCCCAGCTCGACCTTTTAGCGCACCAACTTGTATTGGACGCACCTCTTGTGCTCATCGCACCTCCTTTTCCCGCTGAGCGTAGGCGTGACGCTTGGCGAATACAAAACAACTACCAAATGTTGAATTTCGTAATTAAATAGGTCCATCGTGGGATTGCGTTGGACGCAGGTCTTCTACCGCTGAGGGTGGTGTTGCCGATGAACGCAGGTCTCAGTCGTTGTCTGATCCGCTAAGCCTAATTCCTCCGCTGAGCCTGGTTGAACTTTGGCCAGCATAATCCTGCAATGGATTGGAATTTTTTCATCCGATCCTCCGGTTTAAGTCTACATAGACACTTCAATGATGATATTTGGCCATTTAAGAAGTTTATATCACTTACGAGCATAAAACCACTTATATGAGTTGAGTAAAAAGTTAAAACACTACAAAATTGATATATAATTTAAGATCATTTTGACACTTAAGAATAATACACTCTTTTGGAGTGATTCTTTTCTTAAACTCAAATGTAAGATATCCTAAGTTTCTTCCGAATTAATAATGAAAGTCCTTATCCTTTAATTTTATTTTATTTGACTAAATCGGTATTGAATTGTCCTTAAGGAAAAACACTAAAGCATAAAGTTTACCTCTCATTCTCTTTGAGCAAGCCTATTCCCCACTAATTTCTACCGGTTTCTTCGATAGGATGATCTTTGATTGTCTTCCTTAGACTAATATAAGTTAATCCCTAAGATGTAGAATTGTAAAGTGAAGATTATGATTCATCTGTCGATGATGCATTTTGGGCATAAGTGCTTAGGAATGACCATCTTTGTGAACTCGACATATAATCTTGGATATCATATAAGGAAAGAAGTTCTTATTTATACGAGCATAGAAATAGAGTCAAAGATATTTTTGTATCTTTAAACTAGGCCTTAGGGAATTTTAGTCGAATGCTTATTTTATGGCCACAAATGAATGAATATCTAGAGTTACTTATTCGTCCATGTGAAACATTATTTTAAATGATTTATATATGATGATATTGTTTTGTATGTTTGAATGCTTGGTTGTTGATTTAGAATGAATTATGTGATTAGTCTACTTGTTTGTTACATGGGTATAAAGCTGATATTGCAATAACTGAAGGTGCAATATATTGAAGTGTCATCATGGTGCATTTAGCATGACATAGCATATGCTCATTATTTTCCATGATCATGTCCTAAAAGATGATGAAAAGTATTGTCATTTGGGAGAAAACATAGAAAATAGGATTAAAGTATTGACATGTGTGGAGGAGACCAATAGAAGTCATATCAAGGAGAATAAAACAAACAGAGGTTATTCCAATTCCTAGAAAAAGATGGAGAGCATGAAAAATCATTGACAAAATGATTAGGAAAGAGTTAGATATGTATACTTTATCAATGAAATATGATTTATGACACATTATTATAATATCATTTGATCAATGTAGTCGACTCTACCTAATATAATATGATTAAAGTTTTTATGTCGTTATAATACATTTGTTTATTTAAATATATTTATATTGAAGATATTATAAATATATTTATATTCTCTCAAAGAAAAAGACTATTTGCAAACATCAAGAGTTTCAAAGAAGCAATACAAGAATATTCTTTTAATTTTATTAATAAGATTCACTCTCTCAAACCGAAAGATGCAAATTAATGACATTGTGAATGAAAGATTCATTTTCAATAAAAAGACAAACAACCTTTAACTTTTATTTCAACAAAAAAAGTACATGCGAGATTAATTTCCTAAAAGGAGCTTAAAGTTCTCTCTCAGCTAGAGAGAACAAAAACAAACATTATAAGAAAATCAAACCAACATGAAACACATACAAGTGAGATTTACCACACACAATTCTTCAATGATAATTACAATTATTCAATCCCTTCCCATGCACCCCTAACAATTTGAAATTTTGATTGATCTCAAGATATTATGAGTTTAAGGGACTTGTTCAACCATGCCCTCAAATTCCCACTACCCCTACGGGAAAGTGATGAAGTCCTATTTTCATCAATAGAAGTAGGAGTTGATGTTTGTGGCTTCTTGCATAGCATGAAATTCCTTGCTCCATGTGATCCAATTGCATCTCTTGGATGCAATGCTGAAAACACCATAAAAAACAATTCAGAAACATTGCAAATGTGGGGTTCTCAACCTCAAATAGATACTAATCCATATATATTATAAAGGAAAAAATCCAACACAAAGTGATATTGAAAATAGATTTTCATGATAACAATAAAAACACAGAATTCATAACCAATGCAAAAAGTGAGGTTATATTTTCGGGTAGTAGAAAGTGAAAGTGAGGTTGTTAATTTCAAACAAATCAACATTTAGGCTAAATTCAATCAAATATAAAAAAGGGGAAAACAAACATTTTGCAACCCAATTTGGCAATGAGAATAGCTTTTAATAACATCAAAACATATAATCTAGAACCATATAAAAAAAAGTTCTAAATTTCAAGCAAAATATACACAGAAGTCACATTATTACACAAAGCTCACCATAAATAACATTCAATGACAAGAATACAAATTATAACAAATATAAAACTTTGATTTCAAATAAAGCAAGTACTTTATTGATACACAAAAGGTATCTAATTTTCAGGTTGCAATTTGAAAATTACCATAAGATTCAACATGAGTGCAATGAAGATAGAATTCATTGATATCATTTCCAAGAACGGGAAGCCTCCCTTCACGTGCATATAATTTTAGAGTTGTGTCAATCACCGTTGTCACAAGCTCCGTTTCATTCACCACAAACCGAATTGGACCAACACTTCCAAGTACATTGATGTTTATCAAAAACCTCTTCGAATTCGTGTCCCAGTTCTTTTTCTTCTTGCTCAACCCCATTTTTGTTCGTGCCTCAAATTGATCGAAACAAAAAAGAACGTTTTGTCGAAAATTAAAAGAGCCCAGAATCACAAATGGAAGAAAAAATGGATTTTGATTAGAAATAACAAAACATGAGGACTAGGGCTAGGTCTGAAAATTGTGAAATTATGATTTCTTAAGGGTCGAGACCAAAACAGCGATGGTAACAGTCTTGTTTGCAAGAACCGAAAGCCAAGGAAACAGAGATGAGAAGAGGAGCACTCGTCCAAGATTGGGAATGAGAATGAGAGCGCGTGAAATCGAAGTTTCTTAGGGTTTTTACCATTGACAATGAATTTGGGAAGATATGTGAAGAGATGTGAAGTGAGATGAAGGAGGGAAAAGTGTTTAAATAGGGAGAGTTGTTATGTAAGTGGTGAAATATTGGTTTGGGGATATTGTAGAATTTTAATCGTTAATTCCTTTGGTGTTGATTAATCTAGTAACAAACAAATTAATAGACTAATTTGATAATTAAATGATAATTTATTTAAGTAATGATGTTATATTCCTAAAATAATTTTGTGTATTTATATATTTATTTAATAATTTCCACATTTATAATATATTAGTTTTATGTGGGGAGACCAACTATCAGAGTTGTATACTTGTTATGATGATTTATGGAAAGTTCTAAACAATAAATATTTTCAGATTGTCTAAATTCGAGCAATGACAAATATGTTTGATGGGGTCAAGGTTAGTGTGACAACACAAGAAAATATCTCAGAATATTTTCTTATTGCCAATAGGTTATGTGAATGCTCAATATTGAACCCTTACTTGTTTACATTGGCCTTGGATGTGCTTATTGAGCAAATCCAAGAATCAGTGTCACAATACATGCTTATTATGGATGATAGTGTCTTCGTGGGAAACTTCACAGAATAACTAAATGAGAAATAGAAATATTGAGACAATATTTAGAAGCACATTGTTTTGTATAAGTCGAACTATGATATAGTATAGGGTGTGTAAATTTAGCAAGACACATACATACCCTACTATAAAGGTAAATATTGGAGATAATATCACACCACGAGTCATTAGATTTATGAATCATAGGTCAATCATACAAGACGGTGACAAAATTGACGAAAATGTAAACCATAGAACTCAAGTGAGTTGGATGGAATTTTAGAATGCTTCAGGTGTCATATGTGACAAAAAAGTACGACTCAAGGTTTAGAGAAACTTTTACCACACAACTATAAGACATGCAATGTTATATGAGACGAAATGTTATGCGGCAAAATGTCAATAATTAATGTGATTAAGAGGTTGTGTTGTTATACATTTGTTTATTTTTAAATATATATTTCAAATATATTATATTGAAGATATTTTAAATATAAAATATTATAAATATATATAATATATTATAAATATATATTTATACACTTATGGGCAAAAAATAATGTTAAATAAATATTAATAATGTATAATGTCAAATGGTGAAATTATAATATAAACTAATGCAACTTAAGCTCGCTTTTAGAAAACAAATTATTAAAACAACAAATAAATATTTAAATAAAATAAATAAAATTTTGTACGTCCGATTATAAATAAATTTGTAAAATAAAGATTAAAAATTTTGATTTTTAATTATTTATGTATTTAGTTATTTCGTTTAATAAATATTACTAAATAAATAACGGATAAATATCGTATCTACTTTTTAATCATTTTCCATATTTCAATAGGTTTTAAAGTTATCATTATAAAATAGATACACTTAATAAGTTACCTATACCACTAGAATCTTCTATCTACCTTAACATGTACAGTGTAGAGGCTCATGGCTTTATGCTAGAAGCTAACATCACCCTCCATCCTAGTCCTAATTGTATCGAACCATGCATTAACATACTTCCAGCTGAGATTCATTAATATAAGATGAAGATGATGAAGAATCATCAATTTTTTACATACCACGTTTTGATCTATTATTAGCTGCTGTTGGTCTCTATTGTAAGCTAATTTATACATATGTATATTAGAGAATATCATCATCTAAACTAAGCTCCCGGTATAAATTATTTTCACATTTAAAGTAGTGTATCATTCAAGTTAATCGCAAATAATTAATGATTCAAGTAGTAAAGGGTATACTAAATTCAATATTTAAAAGTGGTTAGAGATGAGACACTTTTAAAGAGCTTTATAAAATATTTCTAGTCAACTTTAAAATACATTAATCAAGTTTTAAATAGTTGTTGAAGTTTCAGTAACTTTAACCATAATTGGAGTTAGGTAGGATTCATCTTCCAAAATCTTAACATTACATCACTGATCAACCAACCTTTTAGAAATACACAACATTTATTCTCACAATCAAAAACATTATTTCCAAAATTTAATTACATAACCACTAGATCATGGGCTCATGGGGCTCCACCAATTAATATATTAAATTTTATTTTAAATCAAGTTTTAAAATTGTATTCACGTTGACACTAGCGTTCACTAGAAATAATAGAAGTAAATCCTCTTAATTTCCAATCCATCAAGAGTTTCAACGAAGCAATAGATAAATATTATTGGGAATTTAATTGGTAAGATTCACCGTCTCAAACTAAAAGATGCAAATTAATGACATTAGGAATAAAAGATTCGTATTGGAAAAAAGTGACAAAATCTTTTAACTTTTATTTGAAGAAAAAATATATAGGTGAGTTTAATTTCCTATAAAGATCTCAAGTATTAGATATAGGGATGACAATGAAAACCGAACCCGCGAGTACCAGCCCGAACCTAACTCAAATTTAATAGGGAAAATCCGATGTGATTGGGTTCGGGTTTTACCCGAATTCAAATTTCAGGTTTGGTATTAACAATATCAAACCCGAACCCGCCCCGAACCCGATTAATATATGTAAAACTATAAAATTACATATAAATACATACATAAAACCTATATATATAAATTTCACAAATATATATATATGCTATATATGTATAAATTTTACACACATATATATATTTCATACATATATATATATATAAACTATATATATAAAATATATGTTTTCAGGTTTTTTCCCGGGTTCGGGTATGATATCATTATTTCCAACCCTACTTAATTCGGGTTCGGGTTCGGGTTTGAGTTTTGGATTTCGGGTTTGGGTAAGCACAAACCCGACCCCGATCCGCCCCATTGCCATTCCTAATTAGATAATAACAGCTTAAAGACATCTAGAGGTGGGGATGAATAGGTATTGCGGATCATAATTTCCGTTTGTCCACTTAATGAGATATTCTGAAAAATCAGCAGTTTAATCGATTACGTATGCTCTTAATCGATCAACTCTAGTTATTTTTAATCAATTAACACAAAGTTTAATCAATTAACCTGTGTATTCGAACTCTTTGAAAACAGAATCCTTGTGAGACAAAAAACTACAATATCAATCAATTACATATTCAATTCACTTAATGTATTTATACCTAATTATCAATAGAACCAATAACATGCGATAAACTCAGAAAGTAAAGCAAGTCAATTATGTAAATATTAAATTGATTGAAATTAAAGAGATGAGAGATAAAGAGAATCAAGACGATGTTTTTTTATCTTGGTTTGTTTGCGGGTCTACTTGCAAACTATATTCATGCCTTTCCTTCTAATCTTGAGAGATTTTTTTCCCAATTTGAAAATTAAATGCTCTACAAACACACTTCCAAATTGGTACAAGACTCCCTTCTTGGCCTTAGAGTCCCCAATATAATTCGACCTTCTGTACGAGTCTAATGGATACTCAACACCACTTCTAATGGTCTGACGCCAACCACTTATCACTCCCAACCAATTCTTATAGCTAGGTAGTGTTTCACTCTAAGTATAATTTAACATTGTCTTATATTTATAACTTCTATAAGTTTGGGAATTTTGTATTTTAACGTTTTAATAATTGTAAAGATAACTTCCTTCTGTTTTTGAATTTTCAAGTTATTCATGGAAGAAAAACATTTTCAAGTTAGTATTGGAAGAAATAAACAAATTACCGAACAAGAGTTTTCACCAACTTATATCCCAACATAGAGAGACCTTATTATGCAAAATATATAGAAAATACATTCATACTAAATAACATGACTTATCTTAGAGGATATTTAGTTTGATATAATGTTATCTAATCTAGGATTTAGTTATTATTTGAACTTATCTGTAATTTATTTTTATCATATTAGTTATTATTTGAGTTGTTATTATCTTATTATTTGTAATAACTTTTTCATATATAATAAATTGTTTGAACTAAGTGATACTGAAGTTTTGATAATCTTTATTATCATAATTATCTACGTCAGTTAGAGTGGTTTCGTTGTCTATGACTTGTCCCTTCACTATTTCGTTGCTGAGGTTTTGAAAATGTCATGTCACCATTTCTTTGTCAATGTGTTAAAATTTAGGAACTCCAATTTGTGACATCCTTTGTTATGCCACATTCTTTTTGGTATTCACAATTCGAAATTCCATACAAGAATCATCCAAATAAACAAATTCCACTATAATAACTCAATTTCTTCATTATATATATATATATATATTTTGGTTTCTCTTCTCAGTGACGATTATTCCGCTCATACCTTTATCACCCGGTAATAATTTCTAGTCATAACCTCTTTTCACATTCATAATCATTTTTTTATCATTATTATACCAATGAGATTTCTATCCACCTATGATTATGGGGTGATTCCTTATCTGTCGGTGATGAATTATATTAGTAGTTATTTTTTTCTCATTAATGATCGTTGTGATACTCATTATATTTGCAGTTTACAACATGTGTATGGTGATATTTTGTGGAGCCTAAATAATTATCTAGTTGTTTTTATTTTTAAAGGAATTACCTCTATTAAGCTTAAAGCTTACGATAACGATCTCCCAATGATGAATCATATTAGCACTACAAGTTAATAGTTACACATTAGAAGCTTACAAGTACAACCAATCCTCTACTCTCGTCTTAATTAAATGCTCTCAAAGAAGGGATTTATAAAATTATAAGTTAAGATGACAAATTAAGAAAGGGGAAATTAGTTTTCTGGTTTTTCTACATTTAAGGCAGATTTTTGTAACTTAGAAAATAAATGAGTAGATGTGCAGCAGAATAATATGTCATGCAAAAATCAAGCACATAAATATAAAGAGATACAGAAAAGGTAGAGACCGAGATATATTATGGTTCACCTTCTAGTCCACCGAATGTTGCGTCCAGTCTTCTTACAACAACAAGAGACTTTAACTATGATGAAATATCAATTGTTACAAATCTCACACTGAGACTTTGTCTCTGATTGCAGTCACCAAATCTCACATTTTAAAAGAACAACACTTCCAAATATAACTCTTTCCTTTAATACTTATATGTCAATCAGTAGAAATACAACACAAACGCTTAAGTGTTTAAGTTCACAAAACATAGAAGAAAACACTCAAAAACAACTTTTTGGAAAAAATGAGAAATTTTGCACATGTTGTTTGCAAAAGTGTATGAAAGATTGTAGAAAATGTAGAGTGGTTGATCTATGAAAGTAATATTTCGAATTAAAATGCCAACGACTTTTAAATAGGCTTCCAACATATCCATACCAAAAGGTAGGAATCGATTGGAGCGATGTCCATTCATTTTGGAGAAGTTGTTTTAGTTTGAATATGAAAACTTGTTGGTGCAGCGGAAGCGATCGTTGCACAACGTTGATCACAAGCATTCAAATAAAGTGCATAGAATAAAAAGAAGATAAGAAACAAAGAATTTGGTAACGGGGTTCGGCCAATTGTGCCTACGTCCCCGAGAGCGCTAAGCGACTACCAATATATTATTAGAGAATAAGGATTACAAACCATATCACACCCATGAGACCAAGTGCCCATGGAGTGTTTCTATTTGGTGCTTATAACTTATACAAATTACAACAAGGGACTTGAGTCCAATATATAACATTTATTACTCTACTCTATTCCAATACTAGGTGATGTGAGACTTCGTATAATAACATATTTCAAACATCCCCAACAATCTCCACCTTGATTGAAATAGACGAATATCTTGCTTCTTAGGAAATCTTCAGAAGAATCTTCACCTTAGCGAATATATGACTTCACCTTGCTCAATGCATAGCTCTCTCTAACAACTGCACAGAAGAGTTTGCTCCCCTTCAACATAAATCTTCTGAGTATCATTGACGATGTTACCAAGAGCCTAGCTCTCCAAACTTTTAGTGCACATTCCCGTACCGCCATCTAATCGAACACGCCACCTAACCATCTACTGTTATGAAGTCTTTCGATATATGGAACCTCTACACAAAAGCTCACCAAATAACCATCCTCTTTAATACTCGGTCAAGCTAAACCTTGGAGTTTCCTTGGAAAGCAATCACTACCACCATTGTCTAGTCCGACAATCATAGTTCAAAAGAACTATCATACTCCACCATAAGGAGTATACCACAACACACACATTGCGTAATGCTAAGAAATGACTATGTCACACCCTTGCATCCAAGCCAATGTCCATGTCACACCCTGCATCTCTACCAATGTCTGTGTTACACCTTGCATCAAAGTCAATGTCCATGTTACACCTTGCATCAAAGTCAGCCAGCGCCTCTGTGTTTTTGTGGATCTACTAACAATTAATATCCTGCACTATGACGTCTCAGGTACGCCATTAAGATATTCCACTTCTCATCTCAAATGAAATCATTCTCTCAACATCTAGAGATATATTGGCAGTACCTGTCTCAGGGTCAAACTCAACATCTGAGTTCCTATCTCTACCTTGATCCTAATCCAATATACGAACTTCTGGGGTTCTAGATCAACATATATCGCCCCACCATAGTTCTGCCATATTTTCTTCTCCTTTATCCTTGCGTAGTATCTTTGACGCACCTTGTTTAACCAACATGCATTCACCCTCTTTTGTCATTATCTAGTACTTGGATTAAGAGTCATCTGTAAGGACCCGGATTCTACCATTGAGAATTTTTCCTTATTTTATTCATCATTCATACATTTCCCTACGACTTTTAAATAAACATACCAACCACTTAAGATAAGTCTCATTTCCCTACTCATACCCATTTCATAATCTCTAAATAACATACATATTCGCATAGCAGAAAATCATAATTCACTCATGCATCCCGGTAACTACCGCATACAATTAGCTATGGGATTTCAAAATACCCATAGCTACGAATATCCAGAGTTACAAATATTAATGTTCAAAATACAGTTACTCATATTACAAAAGAATGAATATAAGGACTTCCAAAAAATTAAAAGCCTCTAAGCTCCTAATCAATCGTCCTTATGTAAGGACCCGATTTTATAACCCAAAAATTTTAAAACATTATGGTTTAGACCTGCCCTTCGTGGTATGGAGTTAGACCTGCCCTTCGTGGTATGGTTGTGACTTGCCTTGGTGGTATTGATTTGATTGGCCTTTGTGATATTGGGTTGTCGTAGGAGTATTGTATTGTTTTGGAAGTGTTGAATTATCTAAGTGAAACGTGATGATTATACCGATTGAATATGTGAACATTATGTGGTTTAGGTATTGACTGGTATATAAATGGTGTATGTTTACTATGATTGATTTTAGATGATTGTATTGGTTTTTATACTTTAATGATATTACTCCATGTAATTCCACGCTACGGTCGCCGTAGTTGGTTCTTACTCCCTCTGCTTTTCCTTGTCTATGTGTTATATATGAGTTCAGGATGTTGCTGTTGCGTCGTGGATGTTTGCTGATGGGAGTATAGACTGGAGTAGTCGTTTTTGTATTCCAAAATTGTATTTGTATAATGTATGTAATATGAGGAATATGTTGAAGTAACTATGTAGTATAATTGATCTCTTTCAAAAGATGTAATAAGAATTAGCATGATTACCTTTATCAGTGTTGTAATTGAAACAAAGGATAACTGTATGAATTATGTATTAAAATAGAATGTGATGCAATGTTTTTGATGAAAAGGTATTATTGATTATTTCCGCATTTTGAATTGGGAAACTTGACTATTATTTACATTTAATAAAGTTTAAAAAAAAAATTGGGTTATAAAATCGGGTCGTTACAATATGGTATCAGAGCATAGTTAGCCCTGCGGCCTAGGGTATGGCCTTGCATGCTTCTTTGTATGACTTATGTGAATTGTTTGTTAACTATGTGATAATTGTTGTTACGAAAGATTCTTGTTGAATTTCTTGTGGTAAGTTTCTGGTTGTGACTTGTATTGGAATATCTCGCTGAGAGTAATTGCTTATGTGTTTGTTGAGGAATTCTTGTTGAATTTCTTATTGAGAATTTCTTGAAGAGTGTTTGGTTGTAAAACTCTTGTTGAATTCCCTAGTATGAACTTGTGGCTGAATTTATTGTGTGAGACCCTTGTTGGGAATTCTCTGGTGAAACTCTTGCTGAAAATTTCTGGTTGTGAACCTCTTGTTTAAATTTCTTATGGTGGGTTATAGTTGTGATTTTATTGTTGAATTTCGTGATATGAAATGTGCTTGTTGAGAGTTCCTCGTGGTGAATCTCTCGTTATGAGTTTCTTGTCAACCTCTTGATGTGAACCTTCTTTGATCACTAATATTAATATGATTGAAGAGGAACGATTAGCTTAGCTTTCTTGGATGTCTGCTTATATGCCTAGGTGGTTATAGTTGAATGAAATTAAGGTATTAATTGTTCGCTATGACATCTACATGAGAATTGAGAACTTTGTTAGCACTTCGAGAGGATAATAATTTGAAAGAACTATATATTTTGTCTCGAAAATTGGATTTTTATTCTATGGAGGACTTTTGATAATGAAAGGAATGTTTGTCCTTGTTAAAAGTAGAATCATCTATAACAAGAAAATTTGTATGTCATGTTATGTGGTTTCCTACATGTTCCTATTTGAGATATGTTCTTAGTTAACTTGTCATTCCACAGGATCAAAACAAATATGCATAGTATAACGATTGACCGGTTATTAGACTCGGTGGCTAAACATCTACATTTTATTATATGACATGTAACCATGCAATTTTACTTTGTAAAAGTTTGCTAGCATGTACTCGCCTATCTTGACTAGAAATAAATATGTACATCTTGACTTATTCCTACATATGTGTTTGCTTGCAGTGCATCAAGGTTTAGAAAGTGAAATGAAATGATGAATTTGTGTGTAACATGCTTTATATGACGACGGTGAAATATCTTATTGAGGTTAATTGTTAATGCCTGATAAATTTTTCCTTGATGCGTGATTCTAGAAACCGTATGTTAGCTATCTTGGTAATAACTTGAAGAATAATGTAAAGGATTCATATGAACATGTAAATGATGTATGTTTCATTGAGTGTGTTGATCATGAAGCATTGATTTTAGAAATATTGTGCTAAAAAAAAGGGAGATGTAAAGAAATGTACCCTATGTGTTTTGAAAAGACTAAGTTGAATTTCTTTGTTTTCATGAGTTGCTAAAAGTCAATCTTACAATGCTTGCATAGGTTTTGAAATATTTTTGCTTAAAAGTAAACTCTTTGTTCGAAGTAATAATTGAAGTGAGTGAAGTATCTAAATGTCATTGTGATGATTGTGTTTGCATAAAGGCGGAATTTTCTTATGTATTTATAGATGAGGTGATTCCCTAAATTTTTGGAAACTAAAAGCGAATCGGTATGAAAAACAAAATGGGCATAATAAAGTTAAGGTAACAAACTTTCATTATGCCAGTGATTTCTTATATGTGCATAAATATGAACTTTGATGATGAATGTTGATGTTGTGTTGTTTCAGTTTTAGCGAGTCATCGCTAAACAAAACTTGCTTTCACCCTATTCATAGGCAATGGTAATTTAAATGGAAAAGTTATTTTTCATTCTTGTACATAAAACTTTTGGTCTATGATGGTTGACTTGTTGTATTTGAATAATTAAATGCATGATATAGTGATGATGTACACCCACTTTTCTGCTTTGATATTGTACTTACAGAACTTGTTTCTGCTTCATGTGCGTCAGTAATTGCTATGCATAATTATGGTGTTATTGCATAAGTGTGTTTTTGTAAATGAAATATGAGGACTCTACTTTCCTGAATGAAATGTGATTTGGACTTTCGGTGTCGCATGAGAGAAATGATTTTTGATTTATGAGGAGATGAGTATGAAAACCTTGCTTTCATGAAATGATTGTCATGCATTGTATACCTAATCTATTTTTTTTTTTTTAAAAAATCATTTTGGGCGAAGAGTATAAATTGGCTAAGCATTGACTTAGTTCCTTGTTGTATATCCAAACGATTAGCAACTCCATCTTGTAGAATGCGATGTTGTTAAAAACTTTGTGAGGTAATTCCGATTATGTGTTTCTAGACACGATGTAGAATCGAGTTCGAAATGTATGCATACCATGATAGTTTGAGTATCCATGTAATGCACATGTTATTGGAGTGAATGTTTATAAATTGCAATAATCATTGGTAACGGAACATGTGATTTGAGTTGACCTACGGTCTTGTACGCCGAGTTGAGGCTAAAATTGGCGAATATTCTTCTACCGCATCCGTGTTTCGTAGGAATGTTTGATTAGATTGGATAGTTACTCAGTGATTTTGTTTGATGCTATGAAAAACTCTAGAAATCTTGTTTGTCTAAATGCTACTCGTTAAATGAATGACTTGTTTATGTGTTATAGCAAGTACAAGTTTGAAAATGCTAGTGAGAATTTTTGAGTTAATTGTGACTATTTTCATGTGTGAAATGAAATGACGCTGTTTCCATCGAGGGGATGTCAATCTAGCTATTGCATTTTGGATGTAATGTAGTGCATCTTGGTAGATGATGGGTATTGAGTCCCACTTTCTTTTGAATTCGAATGTGTTATTGTGAATTTCACTGCATGTGTTGATCATTTTGAACGATTTTTATCTTGATAGATCGGGAAGATCTATTGTTCTTGATGAATACTTGAGAATTTTTATTCCGGTGGTAATAATTTCCTCTTAATTGTCCTAGTTGTCCATATATTTGCCTTTAGTATGTGGACTCTGAAAAGTTAGTCCATGAATTGTCATTGTGGTATCACTGTTACGTGGTATGTGTCCTTGTCTGTCGACTAAGCGATCTTAATTGTTTGGATGGTTGGACTTAAGTTGGTCAAGTATATCCATGCCTAGAGTCGGGGCGATGATAGTATCTTCCTGAGAATAATCTGATAAAATTTCGGGGACGAAATTTCTTTGAGAGGGGAAAGATTGTAACATCCTAATTTTTGAGTCTTTAAAATTATAGTATCAGTCCTGGAAGTCTCGCTTGAGCGAGAGATTCTCGCCTGAGCGAGAAAGGATCACCTGGGAGGGTGAAATCCTGGACTATACTAGAGGATTCTCGCCTGAGCGAGAGTTGTCTTGCCTGGGCGAGAAATGACAATTTTGGGCTGTTAACACAGTGTAATCGATTACATGGTCCTTGTAATCGATTACATGTTGATATCTGATCAGACATGTGTAATTTTTCATGATGTAATCGATTACACTATGCATGTAATCGATTACATCGTATAAAAATATCAGATACGTGCATTTTTTCACACTGTAATCGATTACACCTTATGGTAATCGATTACATTCGTCACTGTGAGATTCTCGCCTGAGCGAGAATACCTCGCTTGGGCGAGAGCGTCCGAGCTATAAAAGTGAAAAAGGGGATCTAGAAACCCTAATCTTCATTTCTTTCTCCCCCTTTCTCTTCCAACGGCGGCTCCACCCAAATGAACCATTCTCCCCTCCTCTAAACCTCCAAAACTCATCAAAACCTATTCCCTTTGCTTCTTAGTGACACATTGGAGGGCTTTGGCGGTGGAAATGGAACATTGGAGATTGAAGGAGATGGAGGGAGATGAAGCTCTTTTGTGAAGCAACGGAGCTTACGCAACCTAAGGTGAGGGAGAAGACCATTGTGGTCTTAGAGTAATTCATTAGAGTCATCATTCTCCGATTTCCCTCAAGAATCGGAGCATATTAACGGGTAGAAACTCTTTTGGGTGTTTATGTCCCATGTGAAAGTATGTATTTCACCTGAGGATGTATTAGCCATAAAAGCGGGAATATATGTGCGGGAAAACCGATTATTTACATAAACCGCTATATGCTCATTTATGGTAATACACCTTCGTGAAAGCTGGTTCTAACGTTAATGTGTTATATGATGAAGAATATGTTGTGTGTGGTGTATTTATGATAATGTTGTGTTATGGATGGTTGATTTGCTTTAAACATATATGGGTGTGTTTGTATCAATGTTTGTGTGATAAGTTGTTGATTTGTTGATTTGTGGGTATATTTGTAATAATGATTTTGTGGGGAATGGCTTGTTGGTGGAAAATTGACATAATTATATTATGTGATGATGATGTTGTGAGTGGTTTTTATTGTGGAAGGATATGAGTTACATTATGTTTATGACATTGATGTGGTATCCTGTGTTTTGAGGAAGTTGCAATGTTAGAATAATGCAATAGAAATATTATATTGCGATTGATGTTGTTGTATTGGAGTTTGACCTGCCCTTCGTGGTATGGAGTTTGACTTGCCCTTCGTGGTATGGAGTTTGACCTGCCCTTCGTGGTATGGAGTTTGACCTGCCCTTCGTGGTATGGAGTTTGACCTGCCCTTCGTGGTATGGAGTTTGACCTGCCCTTTGTGTGTAACATGCTTTATATGACGACGGTGAAATATCTTATTGAGGTTAATTGTTAATGCCTGATAAATTTTTCCTTGATGCGTGATTCTAGAAACCATATGTTAGCTATCTTGGTAATAACTTGAAGAATAATGTAAAGGATTCATATGAACATATAAATGATGTATGTTTCATTGAGTGTGTTGATCATGAAGCATTGATTTTAGAAATATTGTGCTAAAAAAAAGGGAGATGTAAAGAAATGTATCCTATGTGTTTTGAAAAGACTAAGTTGAATATCTTTGTTTTCATGAGTTGCTAAAAGTCAATCTTACAATGCTTGCATAGGTTTTGAAATATTTTTGCTTAAAAGTAAACTCTTTGTTCGAAGTAATAATTGAAGTGAGTGAAGTACCTAGTAATCGGTTACCCACCCAAGGTAATTTGTTACATACCAACAAAAAATTGAAATTTCATAATTTAAACACATATATTGTCAATTTGGCATATATACATATAACATCATAAAGAAAACATGTAAACATATAAACTTTAAGGATGATTTGAGAATGATTAGAAAATTTCGGAATTATAACATAACTTAAAAGTAATGCAACAAAATATCATCTGGGTGAGATTTCCAATAGAGAGGATATCACAGTTTTTAACAAATTCGGGCACTATCTTTTGCTTTTCATCCCAATTTCCTTTTGAGGAAATCAACACAAAGAGTAGTAGAATTTTTTCTTATCAAATTCCTCCTAATGACAATGAAGACCATAGCTGATTTTCGCAACAATATATGGTACTTTCTTGCAAACTAGACAAAATATTTTTAAGTCCATGATTATCACTTTCCCCTTAACAGAAGAAAAGAGTTTGTCTCTTTTCACATTCAGATTACAGTAAAATAACCTCACTAGTTCAAGGAAATAAGCATTATGTTTTAAAATAAATCACGAAGAATTTGTTGATTATGGCATTCAGGAAATTTAAATTGAGCAAATTCAAAAGAGTTTTGTATACCATACTTGGGAGCAATCAATTTTCGCCCTAGAAAGTATACGTGAAACATATCTCCTTGACAAATCCAAGGGACTAGTCTCATATTCATCCAATAGACCTCTTTGAGAAGTTCTAGTGCGAAGCTTCTTGGTTTTGGAAGAAGAAGCTATGGATTTGAGTTTTTGAAATTTTAGGTTTTTTCAAGAAATGAAATTGGAGATTCTTAATTTTGTGCACAAAAGTTGAATTTTGTGGTTGGAAAGTATTTAGAATTGAAAATGTAGTATGTTTATCCACAAATTTCACTCAAATTGGTTAAGAAATGAAGATTCTAGATGTTTGGGGGTGAGATAGGAGGGTTTGGAATAAGAAAAAGATGAAGTTCTAGAAAAAATGAGGAATCCTATATAAAGTATGATCGGAGTAATCAGTTATTCTAGCAGAGTAATCAATTACTCCTTCAAAGAAAACCCAGTTTTCTAGACGAGTTCAACAGGTAATCGGTCTTGACTAAACGGTTACCCATAGGTCGTATTCCTTCCATTAATCAGTTACCCCTTCAGAGTAATTGGTTACTACACTTAGATTTTCAATTTTAGGTACCCTAGTACCAAGTAATCGGTTACCCAACCAGGTTTATCGGTTACATACCAAAACATTTTTGAAATTTCATAATTTCAACACATATATTGACAATTTGGCATACATATAACATCATAAAGAAAACATGTAAACATATAAACATGAAAAATGATTTAATTTAGCCCTGCTTCATCTGATATGTCTAATTCTCTCCTAATTTTACAAAAAAAAAAAATTATTTTGAAAAAAGCTTAGTGAATATGTCTACAAGTTGGTCATGGGTATCAACAAACTCTAATTGAACATCTATCTTTTGAAAATGATCCTTAAGGAATTAATGTCTTATATACGAGTTTGGTTTGATAATGCATTACTTGATTCTTAATGTAAGGACCCAAATTCTACCCTTGAAAATTTTTCATTTATTTAAAATCTTCCCTTACACACATTCATCATTTTACTTAACACCCTCATGAATCATTCCTTGAAACTAATATTGTAACCTATTATATTATCATACAATTCATATTGCAGAAAAACATAATTCATTCAATTAGTAATTACCACATACAACCAGTTATGGGTTTCCAAGAGTTATAATATCCATAACTACATATCTCCAGTATTATCCTAATCAGATTTACATTCATCCCAAAATATTATCTAGTCAACTACAATGTCAAAGTAATGATAAAGACATTCAAGTTAATAAACACATAAGAATCCTAAGTGAGCTTCCTCCTCAAATCCTTCATTTACCTACAATGGGATTATCATAAACAACGCACAAAAACAAGGGAGTAAGTCATTAGTTCAAAACTAACATTACATGATAATCCACATTTCAAATACGATTAAGCATTAATATAAGTTATGACCACAAATACGTAAATGTAAACATTCATATCTTCTTTCTTTCATTTCCACGTTATTCATATTCATCCTATAGGATATATATCTCATAATATATATTCTATAGCATGCATATTACGTTCATTCGAAACATCGTCCTCATTATTCATATCCACCTTATAGAACATATATCCCGTAATATATATCTTATAGCATGTATATTACTTTCATTCTGAACATCTTCCTTTTCATCATTCATATTCACCCTATAGTATATATATCTCATAATATATATCTTATAGCATGCATATTACTTTAATTCTGACATCCTCATTTCTCATCACTCATATTCACCCTATAGTATATATATCCCATAATATATATCCTATATCATGCATATTACTTTTATTCTTAACATCCTCATTTCTCATCCGTCGTATTCACCCTTAATCGTATTCATCGAGTTCATTCCCCATACCACATCGGGCAGGTCGAGTTTATTCCCCATACCACATCGGGCAGGTCGAGTTTATTTCCCATACCACATCGGGCAGGTCGAGTTCATTCCCCATAACACATCAGGCAGGTCGAGTTTATTCCCCATACCACATCGGGCAGGTCAAGTTTATTCCCCAGACCACATCGGGCAGGTCGAGTTTATTCCCCACACTAGATCGGGCAGGTCGAGTTTATTCTTATTTCCACATAACACAACCACTCCGGTTGGGGCATCAAAAATACACCACTACCATTTCGGGTAGGGTAACAATAATACTACCTCTGGTAGAGTTACAATAACAATCCACTACCACTTCGGGTAGGGTAACAACAATATTCTTACAAATACATTACCTCTTTCACATACCTCATTCACATCATCTAGTATGATTTAGAGACACTTATCCCTTACCTTGGTGAGTGTTGGGGATCGATTCCGAGTAACTTTAAAAGTCTCCTCCGCGATTTACTCCAACCTTAGGATCTTTCCTCATTTCCACCAATAGCAACAATGTCGGCCATTTATTCAAAATAACACATAAACAACTCGTATTTCATCATCAAACATACAAAGGATTCACATATTTTCAAGATTTCCAAAACTACTTCAATACAAGTTTCCAAACATCTAATCATACATGTTCATCTCATATATCAACATCAAAGCACAAACTCATCATCCACATTTAACATTTCATCCATTTTCCCTTTTTACTCATATTCTCATTTTGGGGGTTTTTGGGGTTTTCATGAATAACCCACAAAACCTTTCCATTCATTAAATATCAACTCTAAACCAAGAGTTTACAAGAGAAAAACAACATAAAATGAACCATAACTCTAAAGGATGAGTTTCCATGGTTTCTCATATTTTAAAAAGAGATCCAACATACCCAAAACAAGTTAGAGAGGAAGAAGAAGAGTTAGAAACAAGAGGTTTACCTCTTCTCAAGCTCTAAGATGATTCCTAAGGCTCTTTGCTCTTGAAAAGCTCTCCTCTCTCTTCTCTTCAAAGTTCTAACCTTAAAATGTGTTTGGGGTTTCTACTTTAAAGTGACATCGTCGGGTTCTCGCTCAAGCGAGCCCATTCTCGCTCAGGCGAGAAAATCCCGCCTTTTTATAATTTCAGATCTGACGCTCTCGCTCAAGCGAGGCAATTCTCGCTCAGGCGAGGCATCTCTCGCTCAAGCGAGGTTCATCTCGCGCTCAAGCGAGGTTCATCTCGCGCTCAAGCGAGGTTCATCTCGCTCATGCGAGAATCTCACAGCCTCGACAGGTCCTGAATGCCATTTTTCTCGCCCAAGCGAGAAAACTCTCGCTCAGGCAAGACCACCCTCGCTCAAGCGAGACTATTCTCGCTCAAGCGAGAATCCTTCAGTATAGCCCAGGATTTCACTCTCCCAGGTGAGCCTCTCTTGCCCAGGCGACAATTCTCTCGCTCAAGGGAGACTCCTAGGACTGATACTATAATTTAATGACTTTAAAATCTATGGTGTCACAATCCTCCCCCTCTTATAGGAATTTTTGTCCCCGAAAATTTTATTAGACTATCCTCGGAAAGTAATATCATCGCCTACACCTTAGGCATAAGGAATACTCAACCAAAATCACACTCGATCATTTAATCCATTAAGATTACTTAACGACCACCAATGGCACACATTACTAAACCGTGATATCACAAGGCCAAGTCATGGACAATCTCCTTAATGTCCAAACACTAGCTCCCAACCTGAACAACTCGAACACTAGGAGAACTAAACTGTAACCAGACTAAAGATTTTTCCAGTATTCGTCAAGAACCATAGGTCTCTAGGACTTATCCAGCTAACAATCCTCACATACGTTAAGAATCCCGATAACACTCCCGAAACTAAGCGAATGGGGAACTCCTTATCCCTCATCCACCCTAATGCATCGTTTAACATCCATCATACACTAGCTAGTTTCACCTCCACTCAAGAAACTAGCATAATTTCATTTCACTCATTCAACAAAACGTCTATACAATAAGACTTTTAGCGTCTCTTCCATTGTACACAATCAAACTATCCAGTAATTATCCAATTACATCTGATTTTTCTGCCATCAAATCTTACCGTAGAAAGGAATTACCGATCCCTATCCTCCATTGAATCCATAAAACCATCGATTCACCCCAAAACTAGGTACTCTGTTACCAGCCGACAAGTGCAAGTCGACAAACACTCAATCCCACAACATGCGTTAGGATTGGTTACTCCAATTACGCTAGCAATTATGAATTTATTAACCCACTTGCATTACGTCTAGAAATACATGGTCATCATCGTATTGTCAAATTTTTAACAACCTCATATTTATTCAGATATGGTTGCTAGAATTTTGGGATTCTCCAACATGATACTAAATCAATATTTAGTCACAAGCTATGTTTCACCCAAAAAAATGATTTTCAAAAACGTTTTGAACCCACGACTCATGGCAACCATGTCGTGAAACAAAGTGTGCATACTCATTTCAACATAACTCAAAACTCTTTCTCTCATATGGTTACACTACAATCATGCACAGCAATTACTAACGTTCATGAAACAGAAAAAACTTTTGTCGGTACAACATTCAAAGCAGATAATTGAGGTACACCACCACTATATCGTGCATTGCCAATGTCCTACTGCAAAAGAACCGATCATTCGAGACCAAAAGTTTCACGTCTATTTAAATGCATTCATCACATTGACGGGGTAAGTAACTTACTAGCCTCCTTCCTCAACTAGCAGTATAAGTCTTACCCCTTAGGATACACATCCATATCAATGCAAACTAGATCTTAAATCTTCACTAATATACTCAACAAGAATCTTTTACCTCAACAATTATAACACAGGTAAGAATAACACGATTTGCAGACCTCTAGTCCATTTCCAGGATTAAATCCAGCTGGGACATCATTGCGCGTATCAACACTATGGTAAAGGTTCTACCATTTACCCCAACCGTACACTGAGACACCAATATCGACACCCACCACCGGTACACTAGGTGGGGTGGATACAACTAAGTCGAAAACAACGACTTTGTGTACAATCTCAGTCGGTTCACACATTCAGCAATATAGAGAGTGTGTCGCTCCCGTATTAAACAACACTAAAAGGAATACCTGCCACCATGCCATTACCTCTCGCCGGATCATCAACACCTGATGTCCTTGCGCCACACGGGGTAACCATTCGACCGTGGTCCCTTGCCTCCTCAGCATGAATGACATTAAGTCTCCGATCTAGCTTGGGACAAAACCTTTTAATGTGCCCAAACTCCTTGCAGTGGAAACATTCATTCCCTTTTCTCGGGCATGTACTTCCATAATGGAGTCTACCACACTTGTTGCACATGGAAGTAGAAACCCCTTCGGTAGGAATGGTAAGTGGGCTAGAAACTTCGGTCACGATGAACAGTAATTGTCGCATAAGGTTTTCGGTCATCTTCCATTCTCTCCTTACCTCTTCCTTGCCTATGGTTGCGTTGGGGTCCATAGTCCAGGAGAAAATTTGTTTCGGACGTCGCCAACTCAATAGCCTTCAGATTATACTCGTACATCCTGCACTTTTTGACCAAACTAGCAAAGTCAGCAATCTCCTGATGTCCGAACATCCTTTTCAGCTTGGGTCTTAAGTCCGATTCAAATTTAGAGCACTTGGATCGTCCGTCCACTTCCAACTCAGAGTAGGGACAAAACCGGGTCATCCTCGAATTTAGCCGCATATTCCCCAACCGACATATTTCCCTCTTCCAACTTCAAGAACTCCATTTCCTTCTTCCTTTTCAGATCAGCAGGGAAGTATTTGTGAAGGAATTTCGCCTTGAATGTACTCCAGAAAATCAATTGCCCCTCCACATCCATTTGGCGTCTAGTAAACTCCCACCAGTTCTCGGCCTCCGTCACTGGCATGTAGGTGGCATAGGCCAACTTCTGAGCCTCCGAACAGTTCATGGCCCAGAAGATTCGCTCCATTCCCTGAATCCACTCAAGGGCAACATCAGGAGCAAATCCCCCGTGGAACTGATTGGGGTTCCTTCTGCAAAACTCATCCAGACCTTGGTACTCTACCGGTCCGGGTGGGACTAGGGGTTGCGAACTCGGACTTTGTGCAGGGTTCTGATTCAGACTACGCAAATTCTCGTTCATCTGTTGTAGTGCAGCTACTGTAAGGACTCGATTTTCATAACTCGAAAATTCTCTTTTAAAATCCTTATTCGTGAAAGTGCAGTGATTACTTTTGAAAGACATTACTCGAACAGTTTGGAAATTTGAGTGAATATGTTTATAAATTTACAAGGCGGAAATATTCCAAACACCATTCATTTCAAAAGCATGTCATTACACTTCCGTTCAAATACATCCTTTATACAATTACACTTTCTCAAAATTACCTTGAATACAAACATTAAATCCACTTCATTATACACTTACAGGAAAGTTGTTTATACATGAATTCACTTTAACATGTTCTTCATATTACAAATATTTATCATATAACATATCAATTACATATTATCCACTACTCTATCATGTACTCCTCTCCGCAAGCGTCCAATGCGCTACCTCCACAACCTGAACCCAATTATACAACACATACAAGGAAAGACAGAGGGAGTAAGAACCAACTACGACGACCGTAGCGTGGATTTACATGGAGTAATGACATTAAAGTATTAAAACCACACACATCTAACATCAATCATGATATGTATATATCAATCAACACATATTATCCATATTCACCCTATAGTACACATATATCTCATACTATATGTGTTTATAGTGTGCATACTTATTCATCGCATTTTATCCATATTCACCCTATAGTACAAATACATCCCATACTATACGTGTTCTATACTGTGCATACTTATTCATCGTATTTTATCCATATTCACCCTATAGTACACATACATCACATACTATATGTGTTCTATAGTGTGCATATTTACTTATCGCGTATTATCCATATTCACCCTATAGGATATACATCCCATAATATATATCCTATGGCATGCATATGATTTTCATTCCGAGTATACACTTTTCACATCATTCACATTCAATAATAATTTACCCTTGATCTCATTCAACAATTCTGCACCGTACAAATAATCAGCATACCCCATCGGGCAGGTCGAGTAATCCCCATACCACCTCGGGCAGGTCGAGTTTCCACATTACACTCACATCCATGTCATACACAGTCAACACAAGGCATCTCATTATTTTATCACCATAAATAACATACAACATCTTCATTGTCAGAAACATACCTTTATCCATTTTAACACATTCACAGCTCATCACACATTCATTGTTACAACACACCCATACATGTTTATAACAATCAACTACTCACAACATACTCATTTTAATAAACATACTCATTCCATTTTAACACATTCACAACTCATCACACATTCATTGTTACAACACACTCACACATGTTTATAACAATCAACCACTTACAACATACTCATTTATGCTTATGACCATAAATATCTCACACACCATCATTATCACACAACATAACCATTATCATAAACAAACCACGCATAACATATTCTTCATCATATACACATTAACGTTAGAGCCATCTTTAATGACGGTGTATTACCATAAATGAGCATATAGAGTTTTATTCAAATAAACGGTTTTCCTCACACATATATCTCCACTTTTTTGGCTAATACATCCTCATGTAAGATAAAGACTCTCACATGGATCACAAACTCCCAAGAGAGTTTCTATCCGTTAATATGCTCCGATTCTTGAGGGAAATCGGAGATGACGACTCTAATGAAATACTCTAAGACCACAATGGTCTTCTCCCTCACCTTAGGTTGCGTAAGCTCCGTTGCTCCGCAAAAGAGCCACATCTCCCTTCATCTCCTCCAACCTCCATTGTTGCTTTTTCACCTCCAAGCTTTTCCAAATGTGTCACCATAAAGCAAGAGGAAGGTTTTGATGAGTTTTGAGGCTTAGTGGAGGGAAAAATGGTCCATTTGGGTGGAGCCACCGTTGGGAGAGAAAGGGGAAGAAAGAAAATGAAGATTAGGGTTTCTAGGTCCCCTTTTTCACTTTTATAGTCACAGGGATCAGTGTAATCGATTACCATATGGTGTAATCGATTACATCAGTTAAAAATTTAAAATACAAACTCAACGACTCTATGTAATCGATTACCAAACATGTTGTAATCGATTACAATGTGAAAAATGCACATATCTGATGCTTTTAATATGTTGTAATCGATTACGAGTAAAGTGTAATCGATTACATCATGTAAAATACACAGATCTGATTAGTTTATCAGCATGTAATCGATTACCAGTATTGTCTAATCGATTACACTGTTTCAGAGTGCCCAAAATTTCCATTTCTCGCCCAGGCGAGACAACTCTCTCTCAGGCGAGACTTCCAAGACTGATACTATAATTTCAAAGATTAAAATTCGGGGTGTTACAATCCTCCCCCTCTTATAGGAATTTTCGTCCCCGAAAATTAAACATACCTCGGAAAATAAAATCATCACCTAGACCTTAGGCACAAGGATACTCCACCAAAATCATAATCGATCCTCAAATCCATTAAGATTACTTAGTCGGTCACTAAGGGCATACACCACTAAACCGTGATATCACTTCAACCAATTCATGAACTAACTCATCACTGTCCAACTATTAAGATCTCAGCCTCTAATAACTCGAATTTCATGAGAACTAAACCGTAATTTAGACTAAAGATTTTTCCTATATTCGTCAAGAACCATAGGTATCTAGTACCTACCCATCTATCAATCCTAACATACGTTAAGAATCCCGATAACACTCTCGAACTTCAGCGAATGGGGAACTCCTTATCCCATATCTATCTAAATGCATCTT
The DNA here is from genome assembly GCA_009771035.1 of Lupinus albus. Classification (NCBI taxonomy): domain Eukaryota; kingdom Viridiplantae; phylum Streptophyta; class Magnoliopsida; order Fabales; family Fabaceae; genus Lupinus; species Lupinus albus. Next base: position 8,894,243 of record CM020011.1, read on the forward strand.
TTAACATTCATCATACACTAGCTAGTTTCATCTCCACTCGAGAATCTAGCACAATTTCATTTTACTCGATCCACAAAATACTTACACAATAGGACTCTTAGTGTCTCATCCATTGTACACAATCAAACTATCCAGTAATCGTCTAATTGCATCAAATATTTCTACCATCACAATAGATCTCCCTGATCCATTACTACAGCAATCGTTCAAAACGATTAACCTATATGGTCCGAATCGCAACAACACTCTCGAATCTAGTTCGAAGTGAGACTCCATACTCATCGCTCACCAAGATGTACTGGCTCGTACCCAAAAATGCAGTACCTAGATCGACATCCACTCGATGGAAACAACATCATTTCATTGCATACGTGCAAATAACTACGGTTCACTCAAAATTCTCCACTAGCATTTCAATTTATACTTGCTACAATCACAGAAACATGATATTCATCCAAGCAACATTTAGACAAACAAGACTCTTGGAGTCTTTCACATACCAATCAAAATCACCAAGTCAACATCCAACTCAACCCAACACTCCTACTACAACGAATGTGGGTTAAGACGATTTGCTAGTTCATAAATTTCAGCTAGGCATACAAGGTCGTAGACCCACTCAAATCGCATACGTTGTTACCATTGATTTTATTTTGCCATTTACGAATATCCAAAATACAATGATGGACATGCACCTCGTGCTCAAGTCTACATCATATCGAGAAACACATGCTCATAATTACCTCACAAGATTTTTAACACATCACATTCATCCAAGATGAAGTTTTTTTAAAAAATTCGGATTTCAACATGAAACTTAATCAATGCTTAGTCGAATAGTACACTTCATTCGAAAGACGATTTTCGAAAATAGATTAGATGTAAGTTTCATGGAAGTCCTCTTGTGGAAGCAAGGGTTTTCCTAATCATTTCAAAATATCTTAAAATCCTTTTTCTCATGCGACACCGACTGCCCAAATCAAAATTTTCAAAAGCTGGTTATTTCTGAAGTTACATTTCATCCAGGACATGACAGTCCCCACAGTACACTCACAGAAACATGCTTACACCATAACACTGCAATCACGTATAACAATTACTGACGCACATGAATTTGAACAATCTTTGAAAGCACAATATCAAAGCAATACAACACTTCCCAAACAATACAATACTCCTACGACAACCCAATATCATAAGGGCCAATTAAATTAATTCCACAAAGGCAGGTCACATCCATACCACGAAGGCAGGTCAAATTATCATCCATACCACACCGGGCAGGTCTAGTTATCATCCATACCACACCGGGCAGGTCTAGTTATAATCCATACCACACCGGGCAGGTCTAGTTATCATCCATACCACACCGGGCAGGTCTAGTGTTATACTCCATACCACATCGGGTAGGTCTAGTGTTATACTCCATACCACATCGGGTAGGTCTAGTTATCCTCCATACCACATCGGGCAGGTCTAGTTATCATCCATACCACACCGGGTAGGTCTAGTTATCATCCATACCACACCGGGCAGGTCTAGTTATCATCCATACCACACCGGGCAGGTCTAGTGTTATACTCCATACCACATCGGGTAGGTCTAGTGTTATACTCCATACCACATCTGGTAGGTCTAGTGTTATACTCCATACCACATCGGGTAGGTCTAATGTTATACTCCATACCACATCGGGTAGGTCTAGTTATCATCCATACCACACCAGGCAGGTCTAGTTCATCATCCATACCACATCGGGTAGGTCTAGTGTTATACTCCATACCACATCGGGTAGGTCTAGAGTTATACTCCATACCACATCGGGTAGGTCTAGTGTTATACTCCATACCACATCGGGTAGGTCTAGTTCATCATCCATACCACATCGGGTAGGTCTAGTGTTATACTCCATACCACATCGGGTAGGTCTAGTGTTATACTCCATACCACATCGGGTAGGTCTAGTGTTATACTCCATACCACATCGGGTAGGTCTAGTTATTCATCCATACCACATCGAGTAGGTCTAGTTCATCATCCATACCACATCGGGTAGGTCTAGTTCATCATCCATACCACATCGGGTAGGTCTAGTGTTATACTCCATACCACATCGGGTAGGTCTAGTGTTATACTCCATACCACATCGGGTAGGTCTAGTTATCGTCCATACCACATCGGGCAGGTCTAGTTATCATCCATACCACATCGGGTAGGTCTAATTACATCTCCATACCACATCGGGTAGGTCTAGTTATCATCCATACCACATCGGGTAGGTCTAGTTATCATCAATACCACATTGGGTAGGTCTAGTGTTATACTCCATACCACATCGGGTAGGTCTAGTGTTATACTCCATACCATATCGGGTAGGTCTAGTTATCAATACTTCACTACCATTCCCAGTAGGATAACAATAATAATCCGCTACCTTTTCAGGCAGGACACTATAACAGTCCACTACCATTTCAGGTAGGACACAATAACATTCTGCTACCATTTCAGGTAGGACACAATAACAGCCCGCTACCATTTTAGGTAGGACACAATAAACAGTTCACTACCGCTCCGGGTAGGACACAATAAACAATTCACTACCACTCCGGGTAGGACAACAACAATAAACCACTACCTATTCGGGTAGGGTAACAACAATCAAACTTACAATGTAATCGTTTCCCCACAAATCTACGCCCACTTTAGTATAAACACACCCATATATGTTTATACTAAATGCGTAATTCACAATTCAATCATTCATTTTCAATTATCTTAATCTAATTGATAAAAGAAATTCCACACCAAGAAATCCAACCGGAAAATCAAAATCACAAACTTTCCATAAACAATTTCAACAAGATGCTCACAACCAAAAACTTTTAGCAAGAATTTCACCATAGAATCCCCAACAAGGGTCTCACACAATAAATTCAACAAAAGTTTTACAACAAGAAGTTTTCAACAAGCACTTCATCAATAACTCACAACAAGACATCCGACGATAAATTCATAACCAAAAACTTATCGCAGGAAATTCAACAATCGTCTTTCAAATCAGCATTTACCACAGTCAACAACCATGCACATAACTCAAGTAGTTAACTCACATAAATTTCACAAAGAAGCATGTAAGGTCATACCCTAGGCCGCAGAGTTGACATATGCTCTGATACCATATTGTAAGGACCCGATTTTCATAACTCGAAAATTCTCTTTTAAAATCCTTATTCGTGAAAGTGCAGTGATTACTTTTGAAAGATATTACTCGAACAGTTTGGAAACTTGAGTGAATATGTTTATAAATTTACAAGGCGGAAATATTCCAAACACCATTCATTTCAAAAGCATGTCATTACACTTCCGTTCAAATACATCCTTTATACAATTACACTTTCTCAAAATTACCTTGAATACAAACATTAAATCCACTTCATTATGCACTTACAGGAAAGTTGTTTATACATGAATTCACTTTAACATGTTCTTCATATTACAAATATTTATCATATAACATATCAATTACATATTATCCACTACTCTATCATGTACTCCTCTCCGCAAGCGTCCAATGCGCTACCTCCACAACCTTAACCCAAATATACAACACATACAAGGAAAGACAGAGGGAGTAAGAACCAACTACGGTGACCGTAGCGTGGATTTACATGGAGTAATGACATTAAAGTATTAAAAGCACACATATCTAACATCAATCATGATATGTATATATCAATCAACACATATTATCCATATTCACCCTATAGTACACATATATCCCATACTATATGTGTTCTATAGTGTGCATACTTATTCATCGCATTTTATCCATATTCACCCTATAGTACACATACATCCCATACTATATGTGTTCTATACTGTGCATACTTATTCATCGTATTTTATCCATATTCACCCTATAGTACACATACATCCCATACTATATGTGTTCTATAGTGTGCATATTTACTTATCGCGTATTATCCATATTCACCCTATAGGATATACATCCCATAATATATATCCTATGGCATGCATATGATTTTCATTCCGAGTATACACTTTTCACATCCTTCACATTCAATAATAATTTACCCTTGATCTCATTCAACAATTCTGCACCGTACAAATAATCACCATACCCCATCGGGCAGGTCGAGTAATCCCCATACCACCTCGGGCAGGTCGAGTTTCCACATTACACTCACATCCATGTCATACACAATCAACACAAGGCATCTCATTATTTTATCACCATAAATAACATACAACATCTTCATTGTCAGAAACATACCTTTATCCATTTTAACACATTCATAGCTCATCACACATTCATTGTTACAACACACCCATACATGTTTATAACAATCAACTACTCACAACATACTCATTTTAATAAACATACTCATTCCATTTTAACACATTCACAACTCATCACACATTCATTGTTACAACACACCCAGACATGTTTATAACAATCAACCACTTACAACATACTCATTTATGCTTATGACCATAAATATCTCACACACCATCATTATCACACAACATAACCATTATCATAAACAAACCACGCATAACATATTCTTCATCATATACACATTAACGTTAGAACCATCTTTAATGACGGTGTATTACCATAAATGAGCATATAGAGTTTTATTCAAATAAACGGTTTTCCCCACACATATATCTCCACTTTTTTGGCTAATACATCCTCATGTAAGATAAAGACTCTCACATGGATCACAAACTCCCAAGAGAGTTTCTATCCGTTAATATGCTCCGATTCTTGAGGGAAATTGGAGATGACGACTCTAATGAAATACTCTAAGACCACAATGGTCTTCTCCCTCACCTTAGGTTGCGTAAGCTCCGTTGCTCCGCAAAAGAGTCACATCTCCCTTCATCTCCTCCAACCTCCATTGTTGCTTTTTCACCTCCAAGGTTTTCCAAATGTGTCACCATGAAGCAAGAGGAAGGTTTTGATGAGTTTTGAGGCTTAGTGGAGGGAAAAATGGTCCATTTGGGTGGAGCCACCGTTGGGAGAGAAAGGGGAAGAAAGAAAATGAAGATTAGGGTTTCTATGTCCCCTTTTTCACTTTTATAGTCACAGTGATGAGTGTAATCGATTACCATATAGTGTAATCGATTACATCATTTAAAAATTTAAAATACAAACTCATTGTAATCGATTACAATATGAAAAATGCACATATATGATGCTTTTAATATGTTGTAATCGATTACGAGTAAAGTGTAATCGATTACATCATGTAAAATACACAGATCTGATTAGTTTATCAGCATGTAATCGATTACCAGTATTGTGTAATCGATTACACTGTTTCAGAGTGCCCAAAATTGCCATTTCTCACTCAGGCGAGACAACTCTCTCTCAAGCGAGACTTCCAGGACTGATACTATAATTTTTAAGATTAAAATTCAGGGTTTTACAGCTACCATATGAACCAACAAATCATTCTGAACGTTCTGACTCGTTCCTCTTCCAGCCATGTCTTAACCTGCGCTCATTGATAGTCAATACACAAATTTAACTCACACAAGTCAGGTTCTCACATAGTCTCATAACACATTACATGTCATTATACCAAAGCTACATGCTTTAAACATTCAATTCACACAATCTCAACTAGTCAAATCATAAACATGTTACAAAGAAGCAAATAAGGCCATACCCTAGGCCGCAGAATTAACTATGCTCTAATACCATATTGTAAGGATCCAAATTCTACCCTTGAAAATTTTTCATTTATTTAAAATCCTCCCTTACACGCATTCATCATTTTACTTAACACCCTCATGAATCATTCCTTGAAACTAATATTGTAACCTATTATATTATCATACAATTCATATTGCAGAAAAACATAATTCATTCAATTAGTAATTACCACATACAACCAGTTATGGGTTTCCAAGAGTTATAATATCCATAACTACATATCTCCAGTATTATCCTAATCAGATTTACATTCATCCCAAAATATTATCTAGTCAACTACAATGTCAAAGTAATGATAAAGACATTCAAGTTAATAAACACATAAGAATCCTAAGTGAGTTTCCTCCTCAAATCCTTCATTTACCTACAATGAGATTATCATAAACAACACACAAAAACAAGGGAGTAAGTCATTAGTTCAAAACTAACATTACATGATAATCCACATTTCAAATACGATTAAGCATTAATATAAGTTATGACCACAAATACGTAAATGTAAACATTCATATCTTCTTTCTTTCATTTCCACGTTATTTATATTCATCCTATAGTATATATATCTCATAATATATATTCTATAACATGCATAATACGTTCATTCGAAACATCGTCCTTCTCATTATTCATATCCACCCTATATAACATATATCCCATAATATATATCTTATAGCATGTATATTAATTTTATTCTGAACATATTCCTTTTCATCATTCATATTTACCCTATAGTATATATATCCCATAATATATATCCTATAGCATGCATATTACTTTCATTCTCACATCCTCATTTCTCATCATACATATTCACCCTATAGTATATATATCCAGTAATATATATCTTATAGCATGCATATTACTTTTATTCTTAACATCCTCGTTTCTCATCTGTCATATTCACCCTTAATCGTATTCATCGAGTTCATTCCCCATACCACATCGGGCAGGTCGATTTTATTCCCCAAACCACATCGGGCAGGTCGAGTTTATTCCCCATACCACATCGGGCAGGTCGAGTTTATTCCCCATACCACATCGGATAGGTCGAGTTTATTCCCCATACCACATCGGGCAGGTCGAGTTCATTCTTCATACCACATCGGGCAGGTCGAGTTTATTCCCCATACCACATCGGGCAGGTCGAGTTTATTCCCATACCACATCGGGCAGGTCGAGTTTATTCCCCATACCACATCGGGCAGGTCGAGTTTATTCTTATTTCGACATAACACAACCACTCCGGTTAGGGCATCAAGAATACACCACTACCATTTCGGGTAGGGTAACAACAATACTACCTCGGGTAGAGTTACAATAACAATCCACTACCACTTCGAGTAGGGTAACAACAATATTCTTACAAATATATTACCTCTTTCACATACCTCATTCACATCAGCTAGTATGATTTAGAGACACTTATCCCTTACCTTGGTGAGTATTGGGGATCGGTTCCGAGTAACTTTAAAAGTCTCCTCCGCGATTTCCTCCAACCTTAGGATCTTTCCTCATTTCCACCAATAGCAACAATGTCAGTCATTTATTCAAAATAACACATAAACAACTCGTATTTCATCATCAAACATACAAAGGATTCACATATTTTCAAGATTTCCAAAACTACTTCAATACAAGTTTCCAAACATCTAATCATACATGTTCATCTCATATATTAACATCAAAGAACAAACTCATCATCCACATTTAACATTTCATTCATTTTCCCTTTTTACTCATACTCTCATTTTGGGGGTTTTTGGGGTTTTCATGAATAACCCACAAAACCTTTCCATTCATCAAATACCAACTCTAAACCAAGAGTTTACAAGAGAAAAACAACATAAAATGAACCATGAATCTAAAGGATGAGTTTCCATGGTTTCTCATATTTTAAAAAGAGATCCAACATACCCAAAACAAGTTAGAGATGAAGAAGAAGAGTTAGAAGCAAGAGGTTTACCTCTTCTCAAGCTCTAAGATGATTCCTAAGGCTCTTTGCTCTTGAAAAGCTCTCCTCTCATTCTTTTCTTCAAAGTTCTAACCCTAAAATGTGTTTGGGGTTTCTACTTTAAAGTGACATTGTCGGGTTCTCGCTCAAGCGAACCCATTCTCGCTCAGGCGAGAAAATCCCGCCTTTTTAAAATTTCAGATCTGACGCTCTCGCTCAAGCGAGGCAATTCTCGCTCAAGAGAGGCATCTCTCGCTCAAGCGAGGTTCCTCTCGCTCGGGCGAGAATCTCACAGCCTTGAGAGGTCCTGAATGCCATTTTTCTCGCCCAGGCGAGACAACTCTCGCTCAGGAGAAACCACCCTCGCTCAAGCGAGACCATTCTCGCTCAAGCGAGAATCCTTCAATATAGCCCAGGATTTCACTCTCTCGGGTGAGCCTCTCTCGCCCAGGCGACAATTCTCTCTCTCAAGCGAGACTCCCAGAACTAATACTATAATATAATGACTTTAAAATCTAGGGTGTCATACTTAATAAGTTTGATAGCACTATTGTTATAACACTTCAAGGGAATGCAACTCAGGTCTAGACCATAATCATGAAATTGTTTATTGAGCCACAATACTTGTACACAATAAGTACATGTTGCTATATATTCTACCTCCTCAATACTCAATGCAATACATGCATGCTTCTTATATGACTAGGAGACTAAGACCAATGTTTTAAAAACCGTGCCGTACCGGCCGGTTCAACCGGAAAACCGGTGAACCGGACCCCTAACTGGTACGGTACGTATGTTATACCGCATATGCAATAGAACCGGTCAAAACCGGTTGAAAACCGGTGAAAACCGGTAAACCGGTTTAAACCGGTCGGTTTGTACATTAATTTTTTTTTTTTTTTAAATTTCAAATTTTCAATTCTTCACCAATTCTTCAACTTTAATGATTGATACTTGGGTCATTTATTTGTATTTTGCGTTTGTTAAGTGATAATTTTGGATAAATATATGTTTTGTACTTTAGACTTTGATTTTATTAAAGACTTAATGTTGTTTGTTTGTGTGAATTTGAAGTAAATTATGAATATGTATTATAAATATGAATATCTACTTATTTGAAATTTTTTGTTATAGGTTTACATATATATATATATATATATATATAAGCAAGTATGTCTGGTTTAACCGGCATGTGGTTTAATTACTGAACCACTGTACCACTATACCAGTACCCTAACCGGTTTGATAACCGGTACGGTTTTAATAACATTGACTAAGACATTTCCTTAAATGTGAAATGTTTTACTAGCACTCTTCCTTTCAGTTTTGTATCCAGGAAAGTCAAATATACTTCCCTTAGGATACTATAGTCTAACATCAGTTGTTCCTTTTAAATATTTCATAATTCTTTTTACAGCAACTATAAGTGATCTTTAGGTTTTATCTGGCATCTAGCACATAGATATAAACTTAAGCTAAAGTAGGGAACTAGTCATACTTTGATACTTAGTTATATCAATACATTTTTCAGCTTCATCAATATCGACATAGGTATATGATCCCACAAAAGTGGAAATTGATTTGCATTGTCCATCTGAAACCTATTGAGTAAATCTTCGTAATACTTGGACTAATTTACAAAGATGCTATCCTTTTTTGTTTGATCTGTAGTCCAAGATAGTAGTTCAACTTTCTCATCATAGACATTTTGAATTGTCCTTGCATCATTTTGCGAAACTCACTATACAAATCATCGTTCGTAGAACCAAAATTAATATGAGCAACATAAATTTGAACAAGAAGTGTGTGATGATTTATTTTCTTAGTAAATAGTACAATATAGACCTTACCCTTTTCAAATCCCTTTTCACACAAATTTTTTGTAAGTATATCATGCTTGGCCCTAGGAGCTTGCTTTAAACTATAATGCACTTTCTTAAGTTTATATACATATGAAGGATGTTTATAATCCTCAAAATTAGGAAGTTGTTCAACATCAACCTCTTCATGTATATAACTAAGGGTGGAAACAGGTCAAGTCAGGTCAGACTTTGCCTTAAACAGGCCGAGCCTATATAACACATAGAAGTCTAGGCCTATCCTGTTAGCTTGTTTAAAAAAAATTTCAAAGCCTAGGCCTGGCCTATTTAAAAGCTTGGTCTGGCCTGTTAGTCTGTTTAAAGGTCTGCTAAGGTAAAAAAAGTAAAAAAAATAAAAAAAAAATAAAAAAAATAAAAAAAATAAAAAATAAAAAAATCATGTATAAACTAGAAAAATTTATTATAATTATAGCAATTAGTGTGATTTTTTTTTACATTGTTATCACAATTATTTTCATCATCTTCCAATGTTACGTAATGTATTCGAAGGATTTGTGGTGTCTTTGATGTTAGAATATACAAAATAATGTCTTTTAATATCATAGTAAAATATGATATTGTTCTAATATTTAACATGAGTTGGGTTATGTACTTAAGCTCAAGTCTCAACAATTAAATATTCAATTATTAAATAGTTTAATCTCTAAGTCCTAGCGGATTTACATAAAAATTATTATTTAGTTTTTTTTGTACATATTATAAAAAAATAATTTATAAATATATAATATTATTACATAGGCCGATCTGTTAGGCTTAATAGGTCTTTTAAAAGGCCTGAGCCTGACCTGTTTAGGTTAAATAGGCTATTGGAGAAGCCTAAGCCTGACCTGTTTACCGAAAAGGCCTGGTCTGGCCTCGCCTGTTATAGGCTAGGCACTAGGCCCCTGATAGGCGGCCTGACCTGTTTCCACCCTTATATATAACCATTCGGAAAGGAACTTATTTAACATCCATTTGATTGATTTGAAAATTTAATATAAGCTTGCAAAAGTCTAATAGCCTCAAGTCTAGCCGCAAGAGCGAATATTTCATCGAAATCAATTCCCTCCTATTGGTTATAGCCTTGGGCTACAAGCCTAGCCATGTTTCTAACAATTATGCCTTTTTCATATGATTTGATTCTTAATATCCATCGAGTTCCTATGACTTTTCTATTTTTAGGTCTAGGAACAAGTTCCCAAACCAGATTATTCTCAAATTGATTGAGGTCTTCTTGCATAGAAAGAATCTAGTGTTCATCCTCAATAGTATCATCTATCTTATATGGTTCTATTTGAGAGAGGAAGGTCATATTTAAACATGCATCATATAAATTAACTCAATTAGATACTCCCTTGTTTATATCGCTAATGATGTTGTCGATAAGATGATCTCTATGAGTTCTCCATTCTTTTGGAAAATCAAAATGTGTATGCTCTTCTTGTTGAGGTAGTTAATCATTAGATTTCATTTGATCCTTGCCATTTGATTCTTCAATGGTAGGAACTTCACCTTGTGATGTGTTTCGTTAATCATCATCATAAACAACTTTGTCGTCCTTGGAGGGGTTAGTTTCATCAAACGATACATGGATAGATTCTTCTATTGTTAAAGTTTTCTTATTAAAAATTCAATATGCTTTACTAGTCAGAGAGTAACCATGAAATATGTGTTCATCAAATTTTGCATCAAATTTACTAAGATTATCTCTTTCATTATTAGGAACAAAGCATATACACCCAAAGACATGCTAATGAGCTATATTTGGTTTTCTACGCTTATAAAGTTCATAGGGGGTTTTCTTGAGAATGTCTTATTAAAACTCTATTGGAGACATAGCAAGCGGTACTAAATGCATATGCCCAAAAATATTTGGGAATGTCAATTTCATTCAACATAGTCAGTGCTTGTTCCTTCATGACCCATTCTACCTCTTTACAACACCATTGTGTTGTGGTATTCTAGATATTGAGAAATTATGTGTGATACCATATTCATTACAAAATTCCTCAAACAAGGCATTTTTAAATTCTCTCCATTATAACTTCTAATAGTAGTTATGAATGCAAATGTGCATTTCATAATTTTGATGAAGACAAAGCATGAAGATATGGACAAAGTTAAATCAATAACAACATTAAAGACTCAAGTTCAAGCGTAAGGAGGATCGACAAAAGCTTAAGAGTAATTTTCAATTCCTTAGGTCCTAAGGTGTTTTTAATGGGTAGAGTCTAGGAAATATGTACCAAATTAAAATCTCACAAATTAGAATGATGAGTATGATGCATATGAGATTAACATTCATACATGACTTCATGATTTTGACGCATTAAAAAATGTTGAATTTATGTCATTTCAAATCATGCATTATACATTATTAAATCATGTTAGAGGTGAATAGCATATTAATTAAATGTTTTCAGAAAAAATTTAATTGAATAAGTTAATAGTTAATCAATTAAGTCAGTGTCAGTTTTGAAATCTTGAATTTTTTAAGATTGCTAATCGATTAAGTATTATCATAATCAATTAAACTAATAGAAAACTGATTGAATCTGAAGATTATTACAACCAATAAATCCCATGAGTAATTACCATGTTTTTCAAGATCAAACGAGAGAGTTCTAAAAAAAGGCACAACAAGATAATTCTTCATGAATTTTTTAGAAAACACATTCAAGCATTCATATCACATCAAAGTGTTTTCAGAACCTTTAAATCTCATGATCATACATCACCATATCCTAAGATTGTGAGATATCAAGAATATTCAGATATACTATGAATAGAGTGTATGCAAGCACAAGAAACGGTGCAAAAGCAATGTACATAAGAAGAACATTCAATTTGTAAATAATCTATCAAGGTGTGAGGTATCACCATAGAAGAAGAGAAGAGTTCAAAGAAATCCTATGCTAGAAGTGGTGAGGCTATCCATTAGAAGTTAGGTCCAAGGAGTTCTTGGTGGAAGATTGATTGTAATGACATTTTAATTCTTCTCAGTGAAAGAAAATCATCTAGATAAGAAAGGGAAAATTGGATGTAGATTGCAGTTGTTGGCAACTGAACCATGATAAAATTGAATCTCTCAAATTCTCTTATCCCTAATCTTTTACATGTAAGCAATTATCAATTTCTATTATCTAGCATTGAATTTATATTGGAGCGACACCTTCTCAAGGTTGCCCAGACCCAATCTAGTAGCATTGTCATTGGTGGGCTAATCACCACAGTAACCCATCATTTTAATTTGGTTTAGGGCACTTTAGCCCTAATTTCAAGGAACACACATTGACCTTCAGGCATGTGTTTTCTTTAAGATTGTGGTAAGGGTTTACTCCTTCTATTATCTCCCCCTTAAGGGAAAACCGCACCCCCTCCCCTTACCTAACTCTTTATGCACCACATTACAAAACAAGTCCAATTGCAAAGATATGTGTACCTAGTCCATCTAGGACATATAGGTCATCTTGGATCTCTTTCTCTTCTTTTGCATGTACCTCCGCTGCACCACATGGAGATGACTTTTCAAATATGCAACCCGATATTGAGGAACTTCGACTCGTTAGGATTAAATCTTAGCAATCCAAGAGCACCAGAATATTAACATGCAACAAATGTTCAGAATGTTGGGATCTATTTATAATTAGTGACACTTCCCACCTTATTTTACCTTTTCGTCTTGTTTAGACTTTTGCATTGGGGACAATATAAATTTCTAAGCTTGAGGGGATTTTGTATTTAGGACAATTATTTTCGTATCTCACCTATTTCGTGGTTTAACCTTATGAGCTGTCTGTTTGTTTTTTAATGAAAAAAATATTCATGATGATCGTTGATTATCTGTGACCCCCAATGAAAAACTTTTAATAGAATAACTACATGAAAGACATCAGATTTGACAATTATGAATAAAATTTTGGTAATTGAAAGTCCTTGTTTCATAACTTATGCTGAATTTACCAATTGCAAGAAACTTGGGGTTAAACACAATAAGGGTTCTGATCTAAACTAATGATTATAAAACCATGTTTTTTTCATGAGTGCATAATTTTCTACGATTGTACATTCTAGAACTTCATTTTTGACCGTTTCAAGACTGAAGTCTATTTGCATGCATTAATATGACAGTGGTAATTAGGAATTTTTGTTTTGGCCTTCTACCACTTGTTAAACGTTGAAAGCCAATTAGTCGCTCACTTTTGAGCATGGACTTTAAAGTTTCTTCAAAGCTACTCAAATGAGGGTTTTAGGGTAATTTGGGATATTTGGTTGAAGCAGGAAAAGTGAAAAAGGTCATGTGTGTTGTGTAAGAACCCACTAAAGATGAATAAAAATCATCATTTTCTCTTAAAAAAAAAGTAAAATTAAACAAAAAGAAAAGTGAAAAGTAGAAAGGATCGAAAAAGCATAAAAGAACAGGTTGGTAAAAAAAATCATACGATAGAAAAGGCTTATAAAGTGAATTCCAAAGTTTCAATAAGATATTCTAAAAAATAAGTATATTGGGTAATAACTGCAAACCCACCAATGTATTAAATTTTATTTTAAATCAAGTTTTATAAATATGTTCACATTAGACACTAGTGTTGACTAAAAAGAGTAGAATAATATTGTTGGAATTTAATTGGTAAGATTCACCCTCTCAAACTAAAAGATGCAAATAAATGACATTAGCGTTATAAATGAAAGATTCCTATTGAATAAAAGTGACAAACAACCTCTAATTTTTATTTGAAAAATAAATAAATATCAGTTTCATTTCCTAAAAAGAGCTCAAGGTTTTCTTTGAGCTAGAGAGAACAAAAACAAATATTACAAGAAAATCAAACCAACAAGAAACATATTTACAACTCCCAATTCTTCAATGATAATAACAAATATTCAATTTCTACTATCCCCCTAATAATTTGGGATTTGCATTGATCTCAATGTGAAGATATCTTGAGTTTGAGGGACTTGTTCAACCATGCCCTCAAATTCCCACTTCCCCTGCGAGAAAGTGATGAAGTCTCATTTTCATTAGTTGAAGTAGGAGTTGAAGTCTGCGACTTCTTGCATAGTGTGAAATTCCTTGCTCCATGTGATCCAATTGCATCCCACGGACTCAATGCTGAAATTAACATAAAAAACTCAATTCAGAAACATTGGAAAATGTGGAGTCCTTAACCTCAAACAGATACTAATCTAAATATATAATTTGAAGGCAAAACGGTCATCCCATTCCTCACATGCCATCTCCGGCTCATATATTTAAATAGTTTTGCAGTATTTTATTACCCAGAAAGGGCGCCTCACTTCATGGAAAATTAGTCATTATTATAACTTAATGTATCTACTCCCTGAAAAACTAAGCTGATGGATGACATACTCAGTGTATTCGTTAGGTTCGCATGTCTATACGGTGTTACAAGAACCAATATAGAAATAAATCCACATACAGGCCAAATGTAATTATAACAGCAAAAGATATAATTCAGAAACATATAAAAAAGAAAGTTCTAAATTCAAACAAAATATACACAAAAGCTCACCATAAATACATTCATTTACAAGAATACAATTCATAACAAAAATGAAAAGTTTGATTTAAAAAAGCTAGAATATTATTAATATACAATAGGTATCTAATTTTCACGTTGCAAATTGAAAATTACCATCAGATCCAAAATGAGTGCAAAAAAGAAGGAACCCATTGATATCATTTCCAAGAATAGGAAGCCTCCCTTCACGTGCATACAATTTGAGAGTTGTCTCAATCACCTTTGTTACAAGCTCCGTTTCATTCACCACAAACCGAATCGGACCTGCACTTCCAAGCACATTGATGCTAATCAAAAACCTCTTCGAATTCAAGTTCTGGTTCTTCTTCTGCTTGTTCAATCCCATTTTTGTTCTTTCCTCAAATTGATCGAAATTAAAAAGAACGTTATTGTCGAAAATTAAAAGAACCCAGAATCGCAAATCGAAGAGGAGCACTCGTCCTGGATTGGGAATGAGAGTGCTTGAAATCTAAGTTGCTTAGGGTTTCTACCATTCAGAATCAATTTGGGAAGAGATGACGAGAAAGTGTTTAAATAAGATGAGTTGTTATGTTAGTGGTGAAAACTGAAAAGTGGGTTTAGGGTATTTTAGGATTTTAATTATTGATTCCTTTGGTGTTGATTTGTTCATTTGACAATATGAACACGCATTCTCACACGGTCGTAACCTCTTTTTTTTAGTTTTTTCACTTGTTGTGAATTAGTTATAATACTATATTGTTTCATTAGAAATATATATGTTTTATTTGGAAATACTCAACCCATTTGCTATTTGTTTTTTAATATTTTTTAAATCTTTTTATGTTTTAGAAATTCAACCCATATTGATACTGTACTTTTCAAACATATTTTGATTTATTATTTGTTCTTTTCTCTCTTATTTTTCAATTTTATGATCTATAAATTTAATTTAATTTATTTTGTTCTAAATATTATTATACTATATACACTCTAGTATACATCATATCAAAGTTGACTTTTTCTTTATATTGAGATGTTTCCTCCCTTTTCTTCTTATTTTATTAATTTCTCACTATCGTTATAGTGTTTTCACAAGCTCTATCAACCTACTTTTTAATTCTATAAATATATTATTATAAATTAATATTGACATGAATAAAAGTTATGTTGATATGAAATAATAATAATAATAAATGAAATGTATTATTTGTTAAAATGATATATTTAATTGTAAATAAATAATAAAAATAAGATGTAAGATGGTTGAGCAATAATACATGGTCATACAAAATCAATATATATGTCCTTTTACACTACACAAATAGTGAAATGTATCTCAATAAAGTTATATTTTGTAATATATGTTATTTTTATGTGGATGTAAAGTTGATTTTTCAAAATGATGTATAATTTTGTATTCTAGATAAGGAATTATGTTGTGTAACTATTAATTCCCTTTATAATAGTAATGATGTTACGATTTGCCTTTTCAATTTTTTTCTCATTCTTTTCTAAGAAAAAGTCATAGGTGGGTATAAGATTTTTTCACCTTATTTTAATAATCTTTTATTAACATCTCTGTATAAAAAGATTCTCATTTTTCTTCTTAACAGAAAAGTATCCTTAAATATGTTAGGTTTTTTCCAATCTTAGTTTTATGAGTGTCGGATTTAACATCCAAACCAATACAATGTACAATATATGACAATAATAATATTTTAAAAGCAAATATATATTCAAAATGTACAAAAATGTACAAGAGATAATTATATTTAGCAAAAAATTTAATTCATTCTATAATTTCGTTATCCAAGTGGGGAATAGGAGATTCCATCCCTTTGTCATAAAAATATTCCCAACAAGGGTTAGAAATGAAAAAATGAAAGAGTTTATTATAAAATTTATTTTAAACATGGTCATGGGCTCATAGAGCTCCATCAATATATTAAAATTTATTTTAAATCAAGTTTTATAATTATGTTCAGGTTGACACTAGCTTTGACTAAAAAGAATAGAGCTATTGAAGTAGAATTTTCAATCCATTAAGAGTTTCAAACAAGCAATAGAAGAATATTCTAAGAGTGAAAGATGCAAATTAATAACATAATGAATGAAAGATTCCTATTGAATGAAAAGACAAATAACCTTTAACTTTTATTTCAAGAAAAAAATACAAATCAGTTTAATTTCGTTAAAACAACTCAAAGTTCTCTCTCAGTAAGAGAGAACAAAAAACAAGCATTATAAGAAAATTAAACGAACAACAAATATATACAAGTAGGATTTACAACCCACAATTCTTCAATGATCATAAGAATTATTCAATTCCTACCCACTCCTTAACAATTTGGGATTTTGATAGAGGGACTTGAACAACCATCCCCTCAATTTCCCATTTCCACTATGGGAAAGTGATGAAGTCCCATTTTCACCAGTAGAAGTAGTAGGATCAGTTGAAGTATGTGGCTTCTTGCATAACATGAAATTCCTTGCCCCTTGTGATCCAATTGCATCCCATGGACTCAATGCTGAAAACACCATAAAAAACAAAATTCATTAACATTGCAAAATGTTGGGTTCTCATGTTGGAAAAATCTTTAAGATAGGCTTTATAATTGTGGGAGACTTTAAACTTTGAAGATACAAAATACTTAAAGATGATGAACAATATTATCATCATATATATTCAAGATGTTTCATGTCAAATCATCGAGAATAAATATAAAACTAGAACTTAATCAGAGCGTACCTTACTATATTCATATAGAATATGGTGAATGAACCTTATATCATTCTTTGTCATGTATCCATCAACTTCATCTCCTTGTATCCTAATGTCCTCCTTTATCCTTGTATGCAAATGCATGTTCATAGTAGTTCATGTAGGTTTGTTGGTTTTCCAATTGTAGACCACCATTAGCTTTAGTATCTCCTCTAATGGGATGAAGAGAATGATGATTTTGTTGTACTTAATGTGTGTTCTAGTGTGTCTACAATTGGGGACCATAACCCCTATTTATAATAAGCGCATACCCTTCCGTGAAGGTATATGTTAGTTCATTTTCTTATTTCCATTTTGCCCATCATAAAATAGAAATAAGACTTTAGGTATCTACACAATATTTTCCATGATAATTATGTCTATAGTCATAAACCTTACTTGAAGTAGATCACTTTAATTTGACTACTTATAATAATGACCATAAACACATTTAAACATTACATGTGTGACCCAAAATTTCTTATAATCTCCCACTGGTCACAGTAATTTTACAAATTGTGTTAGACTTTATGAGCTCAAATATACGCCATTATAAACCTTAGACATATCCTTATCTCGTCCATTAATTATATCAATATATAGAACCAAAATAGTTTTCGTTATATCAATCATAACTAAACCAATCAATGATCACTAATATTGACACAACTAAATGACATACATCAATCATGAAATGTGTAGCATGAAAATCACATGAAGATGATCTATACATGTCGATTTTCAACTGGTCCTCCTTTACTTTAGTGAGATCACATAAATAAATTTCAGAGTGAAACTGAACCATAAATCTTATTTTGCAGAAAAATATATATCATATCCATAGACATGTCTATATACAGAGAACATCCAAATACAAACTCCAACTGAACCAAAATATCCTCAATTGATACAATACTTCTGAAAGACCTTAGATGATAAACCTTTGGTGAGCAGATCTGCAACTTGGAGTTTGTGTCAATATGCTCTACCGACATTTGACCACTCTGAACTGTTTCCTTAAAAAGATATAGCAATGCTAACCTTTTGTCACAATATAACTTTAATGGTCTTTCAATATATCCAAATTAAAAGTCAAATGACAGTTATATAACAATATCTCATAATTAGATGTCTCATAATAAGTTATGAAAATCACTATCATAATAGATGAAGCTATAAGTGTTTGCTTAACACTTTTTGAAATAGCTCATCATCCACCTAATAGACAAATATAGCCTTACATGGATTTTCAACTATATTGACATCTAATAAGACTAGATAGCAATACCTAATGATCTCTAACCGAATCATTTTATGTATGTGAGAACATAATTTCTTTTTCCCTTGTAAGTACTTTATAACTAATTGGTTGCCTTCCAATTTATTTGTCACTGAATTAGCATTCTAACAAAGTATAGAATATCCTGATGTGCATAAATATATACATTAGACTCACTTAACCAATGCATAAGGAATCTACTATATATCTTTAACTTTAAAATTTCTTCCTAAGACATTGCACTTATGAATGTTCTTGGAATTGCATACCTAATGAACATAAGACTCATGCTATTGGAACATTCTCATTCCTCATAGTTTCCTTTATCCTTAATGGAACTTCCTTAAAAATTAATGAGTTGTTCATTTCTAAAGTACGCAAAGTCTAGATTGATGCATTCGAGAATTAACATAATGTTCTCACCTTAAACTCTTAAATTCAAATAATAGGGAGTCTAATGTATGCTCAAGTATGTACGCGTCCGGATATAGCGTTCATAGTTGAGGTTTTAGGCAGATATATGAGTAATCCAGGAATGGATCACTGGAAAGCAGCCAAAAGGGTCATGAGGTACTTAAGGGGGACAAAAGACTATATGCTCACATATAGGAGATCAGACCAATTAGAGATCATTGGGTATTCTGACTCCGATTTTGCAGGATGCCAAGACAGCAGACGATCCACTTCGGGCTATGTATATCTGTTAGCAGGTGGTGCAGTTTCTTGGCGCAGTGCCAAGCAAACTCTTGTGGCTTCATCCACAATGGCAGTAGAATATATAGCATGTTATGAGGCATCACATCAGGCGACATGGCTGAGAAATTTTGTCACTGAGCTGCGGATTGTGAAAGGAATTGAAAGACCACTAAGGATATACTGTGACAATAAGTCAGCTGTGTTGTTCTCCAATAACAATAGGAGTACAGCAAAGTCGAAACACATCGACATAAAGTTCCTAGTTGTTAAGGAGAAAGTACAAAGCGGACAGTTTTCCATAGAACACTTAGACACTAACTCCATGATTGCGGATCCTCTTACAAAAGCTATCACACCCAAGGTCTTTCATGAGCATACTGCTCACATGGGTGTTCTACAGTGTGAGGATCATTTGGTTTAGTGGGAGTTAGAACGTGTGTACACTTTTATGTTTTGTGGAATTTCAGTATTATGTATGAATACTTTGTATTCAAACTTCAGTTGATTAATCATTCAGTTTGGTATTCTGTTATTATGCTTTATACAATAAGGTTTTATGTTATAATTAAGGATCTCACTAAAGTAAAGTAGGACCAGTTGAAAATTGACATGTAAAGACCATATTCATGTGATTTTCATGCTACACATTTCATGATGTATCTATGTCATTTGGTTGTGTCAAAGTTGGTGATCATTGTTGAATTAGTCATGATTGATATGACGAAGTTCACTGTGGTTCGATACGGAGACGGGACTAATGGACGGGATAATTTGGGTATGTCTGTGACATAATGGTATATTAAGCGCGCAATAAGGATAACGCGTATGGTGAATCATATATGTGACCAGTGAGAGATTGTTGGAATTTCTAACAATTTATGGGTCACAAATATAATTCTATAATTGTGTTATAGCCATTATGTATTTAGCCAATATATATAAAATGGTCTTATGGATTAATTTGGTGGCTAAGGGCATATGTGTCATGAAATATTATGAGTATAGATACCTTCGGGCAATTTCTAGTTTGATGAAGGAACTGAATTAGAATATTGCAACTTAAGTGGTAACCGTTAATGTTACCTTTATGGGTTATGGTCCCCAGTTGCAGAGCAATGGGTTTTATTGAGTAACTGATATTATAAGGATTGGTTTATGAGGATATGTGACTTATGTCACAAAACCAATATATAAAGAAAAGGGGAAAGGCATAAGGTAAGCGAAGAGCCTTTCATTCTCACTTTGACAAAAAGGAACATCAGGAGCACTCTCGTTCTCTCTGGATTCCCCTCTAGCGGAGCGAACGGAAAACCATCAGGCTATAGCAACCGGAACATCCTACAACCCACATATCTCGGAGCATTCGGAATGGCTAACCAAGGTATGCGTTTTCTTCTTCACTATGAAACCAATTGGGGTTTTCTTCGGTCTGGATTAGGATTGTTCCATTAGGGTTTATGTAAGGGCATAAATATTTGGTTTCGGAACAATGTCCTAATCATTCTGTTTCGGGGATACGATTAGGATTAATCGGAAATATCCAACATAAATTTGATATACAGAACTGTGGCCATGTGCCATCAAAAGAATAAAAAACTAGGGCCTTCATCAAGTATTCCAAACTTTAACAACATGAAGAATTATTTAACCGAACCATAATACAAAATGAACAATTCTCATATAATCATAAGCATTATTTAAAAATATCAAACTTCAACATGTATGGCCTTTTGTTTGGTGATACTACACCCTGCAAACTTTATATAGATCATGTAATTATATTCTTGTAGATATATTTTAATATTTATATATCAAAACAAGTTGTAAATCATGGTGATAAAAACAAAACCATTTACACCTTACTCTCAAAATGAAAGTAGCTCTGATACCACTTGTTGGAAAAATCTTTAAGATAGACTTTATAATTGTGGGAGACTTTAAACTTTGAAGATACAAAATACTTAAAGATGATGAATAATACTATTATCATATATACCCAAGATGTTTCATGTTAAATCATCGAGAATAAATATAAAACTAGAACTTAAGCAGAAGCATATCTTACTATATTCATATTGAATATGGTGAATGAACCTTATACCATTCTTTGTCATGTATCAATCAACTTCATCTCCTTGTATCCTAATGTCCTCCTTTATCCTTGTATGCAAATGCATGTTCATAGTAGAACATGTAGGTTTGTTGGTCTTCCAATTGTAGACCACCCTTAGCTATAGTATCTCCTCTAATGGGATGAAGAGAATGATGATTTTGTTGTACTTAATGTGTGTTCTAGTGTGTCTACAATTGGGGACCATAACCCCTATTTATAATAAGTGCATACCCTTCCGTGAAGGGATATGTTACTTCATTTTCTTATTTCCATTTTGCCCATCATAAAATAGAAATAAGACTTTAGGTATCTACACAATATTTTTCATGATAATTATGTCTATAGTCATAAACCTTACTTGAAGTAGATCACTTTAATTTGACTACTTATAATAATGACCATAAACACATTTAAACATTACATGTGTGACCCAAAATTTCTTACATCTCAACCTCAAAAATATACTTATCCATATCTATACTATATATGTATACTATATATAAAGGTAAAACATGGTGTAACTTCTATCATGGTATAATTTTCACTTTCATATTTTGCCCTTAATACTTTTTAATTCTACAAAAAAAATATATAATTACATGTAACCACCAACATATTAACCTCTTCTTTAACTTTAAATTGAAAATTTATTGATCTATATATAATGATGGAACTACCACAGTATATTAATTTTCAATTCTCTATTTTCCCTTAATATTTTTTAATTGGGGATGGATCCACTTACTCCTAGAGTAAGTGAAAAAGACTTACTTCACATCTTAGTTATCCAATCTTAGGAAATCTAATGGTTTAAATGTACTCATTAATTCAAACCATTGGATTTCCCAAAAAATGAATGATCATGATGTGGAGTATATTTTTTCCACTTATTCTTGAAGTAAATCCCTCTCCTTTTTAATTTATATTATATTAAAAATTGTATACTAGTTGAAAATATGTTCACATTAATATCATTATGAACATTTATAGTATGTAAAATACACATTACAAATAATAAGAAAATGAGTGTCAATAAGGTAGTATAGTAAAGGCAAAACTCCAATACAAAGTGATATTGAAAATAGATTTTCTGATTTTCATGATAAGAATTAAAAACACGGAATTCATAATTAACCAATGCAAAAAGTGAGGTTATTTTTTTGGTAGCAGAAAGTGAGGTTCTTAATTTCAAACAAATCCACATATAGGCCAAAATCAATCAAACGGAAAACAAGGGAAAAAACATTTTACAACCCAATTTGGGAATGAAAATAACTTTTAATAACATCAAAACATATATATAATTCACAACCATATAAAAAAACAAAGTTCTAAATTTCAAACAAAATATACATAGAAGCTAGCCACATTATTATACAAAGCTTACCATAAATAACATTCAGTGACAAGAATACAAATAATAACAAATTTGAAAACTTTTGATTTAAAAAAAAAAAGCAAGGAATATTATTGATGCAAAAAAGGTATCTAATTTTCAGATTTCAAATTGAAAATTACCATCAGATCCAACATGAGTGGAATAAAGATAGAATTCATTGATATCCTTTCCAAGAAGGGGAAGCCTTTTTTCACGTGCATGCAATTTGAGAGCTGTGTCAATCACCGAATTCACAAGCTCCGTTTCATTCACCACAAACCGAATCGGAATGGTGCTTCCAAGCACATTAATGATTATCAAAAACCTCTTCGAATTCGCGTTATGGTTCTTATTCTGCTTGTTCAACCCCATATTTGTTCGTGCCTGAAATTGACCGAAACAAAAAAAAACGTTTTTGTCGAAACATAAAGGACTGAAAATGAAGGAAACAGAGAAGAGAAGAGGGGCACTAGTCCTGGATTGGGAACAAGAGCGCGCGAAATCGAAGTTGCTTATGATTTCTACCA
This sequence comes from Lupinus albus, assembly GCA_009771035.1. NCBI lineage: Eukaryota > Viridiplantae > Streptophyta > Magnoliopsida > Fabales > Fabaceae > Lupinus > Lupinus albus. The sequence goes on from CM020011.1 coordinate 8,918,060, forward strand.
ATCACAATGAATTTGGGATGGGAAATTTATTTGGACTTGTGAAGAAAGATGAAGGAGGGAAATGTGTTTAAATAGGATGAGTTGTTAAGTTAGTGGTGAAAACTGGATTGGAGTATTTTATTCTTTAATTCCTTCAGTGTTTTGTTCATCATGGAGTGTAATGGTGGCACATTGAAGTGGCATAGAAAAGTTACATACACAATTTATGCTCCAAAACGGGTCGGGGTCAGGGTTGTGCTTACCTAACCACAAACCTGAAATTCAAAACCCAAATTTGAATTAAGTGGGGTTAAAAATCAAAGATATCATCCTCGAACCCTTCGGTTTTCGGATAAACCGAACCCGATAAAAACCTGACCGAAATATATATTTTTATGTATATATATGTTATATATATCAATTTACTATATACCTTATATATATATATTTGGTGTAAGGTATCAACTATACCAAATCCTAACCCGAAAGTTGAATTTGGGTAAAATCCGAACCCAATCACATCGGGGTTTCTCCGTTTATATCGGGTTGGGTTCGAGCAGGTACCTGCGGGTTCGGTTTTCATTGTCATCCCTAATTCTCACACGCTCATAATGCCTTTTTTACTTGTTGTGAATTATTTACACTAGTGTTATTAATATTGTACCGATCATCAAACCGATAAGGGTACTAGTATAGTGGTATAGCAGTTCAACCGGTGGTTCACTAATTAAACCGCATACCGGTGAAGTTAGATATATACATAATATATTAACATTAATGTTGAAAAATCAATAAAAAAATAATTATTATTTTTATTTCATTAAAAAATTAATTTTAAATAAAAAACGATCGGTATGACCGGTACGGTTCAATTGAAAATCGGCCGATATGACCGGTTTTGACTGGTATAATGACATGATCGGTATAATTGTTGTACCGTACTAATATTTGGACCGGTTTACCAGTGGAACTGGCACGAACCAATTTTTATAACTATGATTTACACAATGGTGTTTTTTCGTATATGTATTGGAAAATACTCATTCAATTTCTTATTTTTTTTAATTTAATTTTTTTTTTCAAATTTCTTTATGTTTTAGAAATTTAACTTTTTGATCATATTTTGATTTATTATTTGTCTTTTTTCACTCTTATCTCTCAATTCTGAGATTTATAAATTCAATTTTGATTTAATTTTAATCTAAACATAATTATACTATAAAAACTCTAGTACACATTATATTAAAGTTGGCTTTTTTAGGTACATTGATATTTTTCCTCCTTTTTCTTCTTATTTTATTAATTTTTCTACTATTGTTATTAGCACATTGACAGACAATATCAACTCACTTTTTTAATTCTATAAATATATTATTATAGATTAATATATAAATATATTAATATAGACATAAGTAAAAGTTATATACATAGGGACTAAAAAACAAAAAATAATAAAAGAAATTTAGAATCTGTGACAATGATATATTTAATTTTAGAGAGATAATAAAAGTATGATGTAAGATGATTGAACAATTACATACGGTCATACAAAATCAACATACACTTCCTCTAACACCACATGAAAAGTTAAATGTATCTCAAATGGTACTCTAAAGTTATACTTTGTGATATGTTATGTTTCATGTAATGTTGGATGATTTGTAAGTTTATTTTATAAAATGGTATATAATTTTTCAAGATGGATATACATATTATAGACATATATAAAATAGGTTGGCAAAATTATGATATCTAATTATTAATTTCCTTTATAATAGTACAGATGTTAGGATTTGCTTTTTCAATTTTTTGTCATTCCATTGTAAGCAAAAGTCATAGGTGGGTATAAGATATTTTTCACCTTATTTTAATATATTTTTACTAAATGGTATCTATAAAAAAATTCCCATTTTTCTTTTTAACAGAAAAGTATCGTTAAATATGCTAGGATTTTTTCAAATCTTAGTTTGATGAGTGTTAGATTTAACATTAACATCAATACATTGCATATACTATACATATATCAATAACAATAATTTAAAAGCATATATATATATTTAAAATTTACAAAAATGCACAAGAGATAATTAGATTTAGTAAAAAAAATTAATACATTCTATATTTCGTTACACCACTTTGTCATAAAAATAATATATTCCCAACGAGGGTTAGGAATGAAAAAAACCAAAGACTTATTACATACCTATAATGAAAAAAGACTCTAAGTAAAAGTACAAAGTCAAGAATTGGAAAAGGAAATCTAATTGAATTCAAAAATATGAAAAAGAAAATAAAGAAAGTGAAAATTAGGAGACCTAAATTAAGAGATGAGAGACATATGAGCATGAAACATATCAGAAAAGAAATAAAGATACCTAGTTTCAATCCCAAGAAGGAAATATTATAATCTTAACCTTTGTAGCTTCTAGATATGTATTCATTTGGTCCAATAATTGTTCTTGCTTAGCTTGGAAGAAATATGGATTTGTAGAAGTTGATGACTATTCAAAGTTTAAGGTTGTTGCATTTATGCTCTAAGGAGTGACAAATCAGAAAATGAATAATGTTAAAACCGTAGTGATTTTAGTTTTCATTCAAAAACATTTTCAGTGGAATCATATTAAACCGTAACAACGAATGATATTTGAAATATATTATGTTAGTTTAACTCATCCTTAATTTCCAGTCGAATGAAAATAAGTTAAAACTGTGACTACTGTACCAGAAAACCGTTGTAAAGTGCTTTAGCCACAGTTGAGCCTGTGCCAATCAGTGGCATTGCAAAAGTTAGCCACGGTCATTTTCTCAAATAGGCACGCTTATTAAAAATAATAATTAAAAATCCAAATCCAAATTATTTTTGTTTTAGGACACCTAAAAAATGTTATTTTTTTGGTAGAAAATATGTAAAAATACTTTTATATTTTTATATTTTTATTTTTGAACATGTTTTTTGGGTTGGACAAAATTGGATATTCACTGACACTCTAACGAGGGAAATGTGTTTTACATGCTTGTGAAAGAATTACAACAATCCCAATAGAAAAAGAGACACAGGGAGGATATTGTATTTATACAAAATAGTTTGAATGCTAAACCTTTTTTAAACAATTGTTTTTGTATTTTTTAATTCAAGTTCCCAATCATATGAAATGACGGTTCAAAACAATGAGACTATGCCAATATTCTAGATCTTATGTTGACAATCTGGTGTTCTACAAAAGAGATTATTAAATGTCAAATTTTAGTATTTATCTTATTTTATTGTAAGGGAAATAAAATAGATCCATGAACCTTGCTTGGCCATTTGGGAGAAGAAGATTGTAATCTCCTCACCACGTTGTGGAAATTAAAAGACATGATGAAAGATATATAACTGGTAACCAATAATAAAATATAAAAAAAAAAGATAAAGTGGGAATAAGGACAAGGAAAATATGTCAAGATGTGGTACTATTTTTAATTTTTTATATTATGTGTTACCTTTCCTTGGTGTGGTAGACATAGAATTTTGGAATAGAAGATTCTGTATAGGTTTCCAAAAACTTAATTGCAGTATCTAACTCATTAACTGATTGGTGACCGATTAAGGTTGTATAAAATTGAAAATTATTAATTGAAGTAGCGATTAGGGAGGACAAAAGTAATCGATTCATTCATGTGTACCTGTTAAAATATATATATATATATATATATATATATATATATATATATATATATATATATATATATGCACTATCCTGTATGCTCGGTCTCGTTGTCATCTCTAGCAGCGACGTAGCCACACACCAATTCACCCCACTCGGTCAGCAGTACACCCCTTACCTATTACTCATTGTCACACAGTTCAAGTAATGTGTTACTCATGTTTACTAACTTATTACGGGTCAAATAACATATTACTTAGCATTTTTAAAATTAATTTCTTTTGACTCGAAGTTTCCAATTGAATTTAAAAATAGCTTTTCCAATTTCAGCATTGCAACTAAATATATAAAAGATTAAGGATATAAGTACCTAGATAGAAGACTTTATATTTTTGTTCTTGAAGTTTGGTCTTCTATGTCTTCAATGTATTTTTTCCTTTTTTTCGTTTTGGTGATCTTTGCGTCTTCATCAAAACTCTGCCATAGTAAGGAGCAAGATTTTCTTCACAGGTCAAGGTCTTACTTTATATTAGAGCTCAAATTCATTACCAAGACTTGATAGATTCTTCTTGATTAATCATTAATCCTACAAGCATATAATCATACTCAATATTAATTCAAATAATATCCTAAGACATTAATAAATAACATCTTAATTACAATATTCATCTCAAGTCAAAGGAAACTATTTCATTTTTTATTGAAAATTTTATATTGACAATTTAAGGTAATTTTTAATCATTAGGAATTCTTAGTTGAGTAGTTTAATGATCATATTCACATATGCATCATCTATATGTGTAATTTAATAAATGATATCGATTAATATTTATCCAATAAATACTATCACACATATATTGAACTATGTGAGTCATTGATGTCATATTCTCAATGATTCTATGATCAAGAATAATTTAGACTAAAAATTATAAAATAAATATTTCTCATTATTATTATAATCTCTATTATAATAACAAATCTCTAGTTTTTAATAAATGATCTTAACATATAATTTATTTAACATATAAGACAAAAATAAATAAATGTAATTAATTTCATTATGTTTAATGAACGATTGAGTCTTGAGGATATCTATAGAAATATATTTCCAACAAATGTGGGTAAATTATTTATTATCTGTTTATTTTTGTTAACAATTTATTTTTAATAATAACTAATCAATATAATTTTTATTTTCATAAGTTCAAAAACAAATCAAAGTGTTTTAAATTATTTATTCTTTGGGAAATTAATATTGAGGTACTTGTGTTGTTTCTTCATTTTTACTTAAAGGGGAAAATAGGTTACGACCAATATTGTCTCTTTCTATTAATTTCACTTAAAAAAATTAAATATTTTTCAATTAATTTATGGAATCATAATAGTTGAGTCATAGTTTGTATTGTCTCTTCCTTTATGCTCAAAGTGAGAAGTCGTATTGATTCTATATTTTAATCACCTAATAAACTATGGAATCTTAATAGATAAGTGATGGCTCACATTGACTTTTATTTCTATTCAAAGCGAGAAGTCGGTCTATGATGTGATCAATGTTGTCTCTATACATTTCATTTAAAGGTAATTACATATTTTTAATCACCTAGTCCCGATCAGGGCTCGCGTCGTCTCTTCTTTTTAACTCTAACTGACAAGAAGGTCTACGACCAATATCATCTTCTACCACTGTTTCGACTTAAAAATAATTAAATAATTTTAATCATCTAATTAATTTATGAAATTTTAATAGTCACATAATGACTCGCATCATCTCTTAATAAAAAATCAGACCAACATTAATCAATTGCACATAGAGATACGTAGCAGCAAGATGAACTCTTGTTAAACACAAAAGTAAAAATATGTATTTTTTAAAAAGATAAAGGGTGTAATAAAGTCCAACCAATTAGCGAAAGTACCATTTATTATGGGCGAACAATGTGCTAATACGTTCCCTAATTTGTAATCGGCTCCTAAGTTCAAAACTCAAATTTTCCGAAATTGAGTATAAAATAGAGTTCTATGCGTTTTAACCATAAGAAATATAGTGGCGACTAAAATCATTTGGGAGAGGTCAGAATATCATTCTACCTCTTCAAAGTCGTGTAACCGATGTTCAACCAAATATTGAACATCGGCTAAATATCCATTCAAGTTTAATGATCTGACGTATCTTAAGATATGTCTTGCATGCAAAAAGATATTGAACATAGACGAGTCCTGAACACATACATATTGTTTTTAGACGATTCTAAAAAATAGATTTTGATATTGTCTTAAAGGATGTATGTAATTTCGATTAGAAGACAATATTTCACAAGTTTGAATATATTGTGGTACATATCTGATTTTTGGAATATTTAAGTTAGACATATTTGAACATTAGACGATTCAATATAAATCTAATAATTTTGATGGTATGAAGTAATTGGAGTATAATATCAATATCAATATATTTGTAAGTTTTATGGTTATATAAATTGCTTTTCAGTTATGTTTTTCCATCAGTCAATCACACTTTATTCATATATAATGGTTCTATTTACAATTCACATTAGGAAACATATGAATATCTTCTATTTTTCATTTTCTACGTGTATCAATCCGGCACACTTATTGGTGAAAGATACAGTAAGCATTTAAATAATGAAACCCCAATAGGTGTATATCTATTGTCCACTTTAATTTAGAGTTATAATTAATAATAAAACTCTTATATTCAAACCCTAGCAGTTACTCTCTCCTCCCCCATAAAAAAAATTCACTTTAACAAATTACTAACTTTAATTAATAATAAAGTAATAAACTAAACAAAAGTGTTATAAATGTAAATTAACAATAAAAATATAAAAGATTAAATAATAATTAATTTACATTATAAAAATGCAAAAGTTGTATGCTTTTGACTTGGGACCTAACCAACACTTTTCCTCCATTGACTACACAAGTCTACTAAAAGTCTCCTATGACTGCCAATCACACATAAAACACCCACATCCACATGCATTTCTCCACACACTCTCATACAAACACTTCAAATTTCACAAACCAAAGAAGCATAACATAACCTATTAGATCTTCATATCATGACAAGTTCAGCTCCAAAGATAGTGCACATTGAAACCCAGTACGTGGAAACTGATGCTATAAACTTCAAAGACGTGGTTCAACGCCTCACTGGGAAGAACTCCTCAACCGCATGGATTGGAAATGGTGGCTTTGTAGAGGGTTCAGGAGTAAAAGGAGGAACACTTGAACGTGATAGTGTTGGTGATAAGACAAAGGAAGGTGCTACATTTGTTGTTAAAGAGAATAATAGTCTTGCATCTTCTATGATACTACTGAAGAACAAGACCTATAAAGAGTTTGATGGATTGTTGTCTGATTTGCCTCTTTTGGAGGAGCTGCTAAGGTTTTAGGTGGACAACGTTTTTTCTTACCCTTTCATTGTAACATTATCCATTTTCAATTTAATTTTGTAAATATAAAAAACTTTCTCATTATCAATAGTTAAAATTCTTTGTAATTAATAATAGGATGAATAGTGATCACGTGTCTTTGTTCATATCTCATTATGTATAACAAACCAATCAGAAAACTTAATTCAATTAAATAGAAAAATAACAAAATCAGAAATTAATATTTTAATATTATATTGTAACATTTGATTGGCTAGAGACATTGGAACATGAAAATTTTGGAGTGAAATTAGACTGGACTATCCTAACAACATTTTCACTTTAATTTTTTATAAATGAACCAGGCAAAGACCTAAACAAAACAGCACAATCGTTATGAGATGACAACCCATAAACCATCTCACACATGACGGAAAATAAAAACTAAGAGATAGACATAATATAATCCCCAAGAAATAGCTTAGTTGCTAAAGTTTTGAGGCGTAAATTGGTTAGCATACTACAACATTTTTCACTTTAGACCACAACAAAAAAAACTATGGGAACAAGTGTTAAAATTGTAGCATAAAATTTAGACCACAGTTTTGCAAGCATGGCCTATTCGAATAGACAATGAAGACAATGATTTGTTACTAAACACAACAACAAAAATTGAGGTTTGTAATTAGAGGAAAAGACTACCGTTAAAAATACCATATTTGGGCCATAGTTCTCCAAACCTATACAATATTTTGATAACCGGACCGGACCGGATCAAACAGTTTGACCGGTCTGATTGCTGACTGGACTTGAAAATGATTTTGCTTTGTAGTCTTAACCGAATGAGTAGTTGGTCCGCTTTGAACCGGAGAAATTCCGGTTCGACCGTGCTAAACCCGGTTAAAAACCGGAATAACCCAGGAAATGAATCGGACGGTTCACTTAAAATTTTAAAAAATAGAATATTACTCTAATATGTTGTTTTATTTCGGTCTAAAAAAGATGGAGATACATTACTTCAATATAGTTATAAAAAATTATTAATTATATAAAATTTTACATTTATATATAATTATATATTTATAGATAAAAAATATTAATTATATTTAAAATCACCTGATTTGGCCGGATGATTTAACTGTTTAAATTGGTAAGACCTTATACAGAACCTCTTTCGGCTTGATGTCCAACTCGGGTTTCATTACATTTTTTCTATGACACAATTTGGTAAATGTTTAATTCTTAGGTCATCGTTTTAAAGAATTTATAGGGAACAATTTTTCCGAATCACGTTTAGAGCATAGTTCTTTATATGTTGTCTTACTTTTAGGACAACCATTCAAATTTAAAATTTAAGCCTTTCTTTTAAAATACCAATTTTAAACCATTTGGCTATATATGTTGAAGTTGTGGTTTTTATATCTTGAGTGTATGTGAATAGTTTTCAGTACCATTATTAGACAATTTTTTTATTAATTTAGACCACAATATTTTATACATAAATTAATCTAAAATAATGATTTATTTCTATAGAAAACTAAATTAATCTTACATAAATTAATTCATACAGTCTTTAGGTACATAATGATATCTTGGCTTATATCAATTTATTATTATTCAAAATGATAATATTTGAATGCAAGTATGCAAGAAAATGATTTTGATGAAGACAAACCTTAAAGCTTAAAAACTATGGACATGGACAAATCAACTATAAAAATATGAAGACTCAAATTCAAACTTTAAGAAAGGATCAACAAGACTAGAGTAATCTTTTCATTTTTACATCCTAATATACTTTGAATAGATAGAGTCTAAGATGATTGAATCTTATGATAAATCTCACATATTAGAGAATGAAAATAATACATATAAGATTTTCATACATAACATAATTCAGGAGCATTTAGCAGACATACAAGATTTTGATGCATTATTACTTATATAATTTTTAAAATCATGCATCATGCATTAATCATTCATGTTAGAGGTTCATGGAAAAATAACTAAGTCTTTTCCGAAAACCGTTAATCAATTAAAACATTGGTTAATTAATCGATTAAGTCTTTGCAAATGAGAAACACGTTAATTGATTAAGGACACAATTAATCGATTAAATCAATTTCTCTTTTGGAATCTTGGAGTTTTAAAGAAACTTAATCGATTAAGTAGTTATTTAATCGACTATCCCCAACAGAAAACACAGTTTGACAGATTAAGTAGTCATACATGAACCTGATGCAAGACTGATATACGAAATTTCAAGAGTGATTTTCTGGAGAGAAAAAAAGTGATAGAAACTTTCATATAAAAATAGAGAATTTTGCGAATCTTTGGAAGAGTTTATTTTTAAACATTGAGTATTTTCAAATATATTTTTTTGCATCTTATAATCATTCATATCCATCTATGAGATTGTGAGATTCAACAAAGGGTAGTTTGTTCTGAACTTTAGTGTATGATTAACACATCATAGATGCAAGAAACTTTGTATATGTTTTATCGACCGATTTATAAATTTCTCTCTTTGAGGTGTGAGGCATCACCTCGGAGGAAGAGAGAAATTTAGGAGGAAATCCTAGGCTACGGTCAAGGTGCAAGAAAATGTCTATTTGGATATACTTGGTTAGAAGTGGTGTGGATTCATTAGACCAAGATGAAAAGAGGATGACTCGATGTAGATTATTGTGGAATGGCAATCGAACCAATATAAAGTGATTGTGTTATCTTCTCTCTTTCGCTATACTTTTACTTACACGCAACTATCGTATTTTCACTATATTTGATTACATTCATATAGAGATTGTTGTATTAGTGAATCTACATTCATCTAGAACAAAAAGATTTTCAAGAAAACCAGCAGGTTAATTTAGTAGCCTTCCGTTAATCGATCAACTCAAGCTTACTGTTAATATTTAAGTAACCATTTAATCGAATAAGTGCTAGCTTAATCGCTACATTCATGTGATCCTAGGGAGATATATACAATGGGCTCTATGAATCCATTCAGTGGTTAATGATCATCTATTAATTGCCCTCCCATGTTTAGTGAAGTGGACAATGCCTACTGGAAAGTTAAAATGATGATTTTCATAAAGCACATAGACACGGATATATGGGAGGCCGTGAAAATTGGACATCATATTCCATCCACTAAGTGGGCTCTATGAATCCATTCAGTGGTTAATGATCATCTATTAATTGCCCTCCCATGTTTAGTGAAGTGGACAATGCCTACTGGAAAGTTAAAATGATGATTTTCATAAAGCACATAGACACAGATATATGGGAGGCCGTGAAAATTGGACATCATATTCCATCCACTACACTTAGTGGATGGTGAAACTAAAAAACCTAAGAGTTTATGGACTGATGATCAGAAAAGAAAAGTGCAACACAATTTAAAAGTCAAAAACATCATCACTTCAACACTCTCTTATGATGAATTCTTTAGAGTTTCACAATGTAAAAGTGTCAAAGAAATGTGGGATACTTTGCAAGTAATCCATGAAGGCACTAGTTAAGTTAAGTATGCTATGTTAAATGCTTTGACTCATGAATATGAATTATTTCATATGTTTCCTAATTAATCAATAAATGACATGCAAAAATGATTTACTCATTTTGTTAATCATCTTGTTACATATGATAAAGTGTTTGCAGATGGTGATCTTACTAACAAGGTTTTGAGATGTCTTAATAGGGTTTGGCAACCAAAGATGACGACTATTGTGGAATCCAAAGACTTAGATCAGATGTCACTTGCAACACTTTTCGAAAAGTTACAAGAACATGAGATGAAGTTTGGACGCTTAACACTTTACAAAAAATCAGATAAGAGAAAGAAAAGAATTTCCCTCAAAGCAACAACTTCACATGCAAGAACTCAAGAGGAGAAATCCCATGATCAAGATTCTGATTCTTCCAATATAGATGATGAAACTATGACACTCCTTGTAAATAAATTCAACATGTAATAAGAAATGAATGTTCAGAAAGTTTCAACGAAGAGATTCAAGATACTCAACCAAGAAGGGAAAAAACTCAAAGGATAAGATCATTTTCCTTGAGTGTGGGAAGATAAGACACATGAAGTTCTCATGTCCTATCTATCTCAAGAAGGTTGTGAATGAGAAGAAAGATTCTAGGGACATCAAGGCAAATAACGCCTACATAGTATGAGATGTACCCGAAGATGAAGTCACTTCAAGTACCTCGGACAATGAAGAATCGGCCAAACTAAGCCTAATAAACACAAAATCGCGATTCTTGCGAGAATAGTGATAGAGGCAACTCAAGTGAGGTTAGTAAATCTGATTTCGATGATTCCCCACATATGACGTACTATATAGTACTAATGTAGAATTGCATGAAGAACGTAAAAAGTTGGCAAAAATTATGCCTAATGACGCAAAATCGTGTTGAGAACCTCCTTTGCGCATTTTTTGTTGGAGCATAGATATTTCATTTTGATTTTGTTGCACCTGTATACTATGAAAGAATGTTATCCTTCCAACGTCAATCATTTCAAAGGCATCATTTATTTCTTATTTGAACTTGTCAATCAACTCCTTATAACTTCATGTAACAAAGAGGTCATCAACATAAAGAGATACTACAAGTATTTCATCATTAAACTTTTTGACATATAAGGTAAATATACTTGGACTCCTTACAAAGCCTACGTATACCAAGTGTGCGTCAATTTGGTTGTATGAAGACTTTTGTGCTTGTTTTAAACTATATAGGGCCTTGTTGAGCCTAGATACCTTCTCCTCTTGTGTTTTTTTTGTGCAAAAACCTTTTGGTTACTCCACAAACATTTCTTCACTCAAGTATTCATTCAAGAAAGATGATTTGACATCTATTTGGTCTATGATCCAACCATTTTTGCAGCAAGTCTTGATGACAACCTATTTGGTTTAGTTGCCTTTTCATAATGTATTTTGATTGAGACTTTTAAGTATTGTGGAATTGGTAAGAAACATAAAATAATTGTGTAATAGATATGGAAGGGATGGCACCGCAAACAAGAATTTGTTTGATAAGCCAAAGTGAAGTTTGCTACAAGAATTATGAGATTCTTGAAAAGAACAAACGATCTAAAATGATTAATTCCAATATAACTCAACTTATCATTTTTCTCATGAAATTCATGATTATATATAGATGTGTGACTGGCCAACTTGGAATCAACGAGTTAAACACAAAGACCAACAATTAAATAACCTAATTAAGACACTAAATGACTAACTTATGGCTTATTCCATTAACTCCCTTAATTCCCACGAATTCCCTTACATGAACACTCATCAAACGACAATAAAGACTACTTATGGCATATTCATTCAACCATTATTCAATTCAAACAAATTCCTAAACAGTTCACACTCTAAAACACAATAACCACACTAAATCCATCTTTAATAGTCATCATAAACACGAGTAAGACTATTCTCCATTAATGGAGAGTCAAGTACCCAAAAAAACAAAGAAAGTGGAAGATGCAAGGTCATTTTTTCTATTTTTAATTAAAAGATAATTACACATTTACCCTTATAATACACATAAAAAATTCATGTCCTACTCCATAAACACACGTCAGCTACAAAAGGAAATATATCATGCTGCCCTTTTTCTTCTTAAAGTGGTGATTACACTTTGATTTTAATGGCTCCACTTGGATTTATTCTTACCACAAATCCTTAATAGCCTCCATAAACACACGACAACCATAAAATGAAATATATCACGCCACTCTCTCTCTCTTATTAAAGTGGTGGTTTACACCTTGATTTGAATGACTTCACATGGATTTACATGGCTTTTTTCTCACCATAAACACACTCAAGATTCATATACTAGGTTGCTAAAAGTCGTTAGAAATAAGTGGATTGTCCAAGTGCATACGGGTCCCACTCCAATTCTTCACTTGTTGAATGAAAACTTGATGACTTGGCTTCATCTGCACTTTGCCTCATCCTCCCTCTTCAAACATGTGACTTCCAAGTTATCCTTCTAATTGAATGATGCAATTTGTTAATTTGAATTCTTCATGCATCATTTTTGAAATTGCTTCCATTAGGAGTCTAACTAATTGGTTGAGTGCTTGTTGTGCTTTCTTTGTCCTTGTTCTAGTCATTAGACCTCCAAGACCTTCTATGACTCCTTGATCAACATTAGGTTCCAATGGACTCAAATCATCCCCTCCTTCTTTAAGTGAATTCATCGTCAAATAAGATTCATCATCACCTACATCAAACAAAGATTAGTCAACCATATTAAAAGTTGCACTAGTATTCCCATGTTCAATAGGGGGGGTCCAACTTATAAGCATTGCAATTGATTTTGGCCACAACTCGAAATGGTAAATAGATCTTGTAGGAATTTGACATTACGCTATAGCCCACAAAAATCTCAGTTTCTGCTTTCTTGTCCAACTTATCTCTCTTAGCTTGTGGAATGTAAGAGAAACACAAGCAACCAAAATGTTCTTAAATTAATCAACTTCGGTCTATAACCATACCATGCTCAAATTACTTGTTTTTTGATAAAGTTTTTTATGACAATCTGTTTAAGAGAAAAATTGATGTATTTATAGCCTCAACACAAAACTTCTTTGGGAGCCCTTTATCATGAAGCAAACACCTATCCATCTCCATAATTGTTCTGTTTTTCTCCCCACAACCCATTTTATTGAGGAGTATAAAGTGGTGTTAGTTGGTGTTCAATGTTTGCATCTGTGCAAAATTTGTTAAAATTTTCAAGGGGTTCAGTTCCATTATCGGACCTGATGACATGCATTTTGCATTTGCTTTGGTTATGTAGAAAGTGCAGAAAGGAAATTTTTATGTAAAAGACTTACTTTCATTTATGAACAAATTACATTCCTTATAAAGCATAGAAAGGAAAGTTTATGCAGAAAAGAAAAAATTTCTGCTTGAATAGCATAATGTGTATCACATAACTACTCGTACATAAGATATAAAATATTCCTAACAATTATAAATTGCCTAATGAATGGAAACATAACAACTTAATTATATTACTCAACACTCTAAATTCAAACAATATTTCCCCCATATTTTTCAAAGGTGGATCTTAAAAGAAATGCAAATCCCATGCCAGAGGACATTATATAGTCAAAATAGTGTTAGTTTACAACACATAAAACTTAACTTTTTTGTTGAATTGAATGAATTCTTAAATTTACAATATGAATCAAAATTAGACTTATGCTCTTCAAATATGAGTTTGATTTCAAAATGATCCAAATCTGTCCAAACAGAAACATAGAAAACAAATGACTTTCATTGTGAAACTTCTTGTTGAATCACTTTACAATGGTTAAGGCAAATGTAGGACATGGATAGGATGTACAAAGATAAAATAAACATTTAGATGAACATATTATTGAGAAGGCATTCACTAAAAAAGATCCAGTGACAAACATTGTTGCAATTGTAGCTGATTTGGACTTAGTTTCATGTTTTCATTTTAGGCATTAATAAAGAAGATTATGAAGAAGCTTGAAAGAAATGATTGAAATTATGAAGATACATCATAAAAATGGTGAAAAAAGTTTTGCAATCAATGTGAAAGCCTGTGATAATTTCAAGCTTTTATGTTGAATTGAAAACATTGTGTTCTGAAAAATCTGGTCAAAACTCTCATTGTCTGTAATTGTTTCAAATTGTGAATTGCTTCACATGATGCAACCACAACATTGTGATCGTACCACATTTGCTTGCACCACAACATTGTGATCTTACCAAATCACACCACATTTGCTTGCAGTGTGACACTAAATGACAAAATTGAACGGGCCGTAATGTAACCATAACGGACTGTATTAGGCCAAATTGCATACCAATTCTTTGGTGGTGCAGTGTAACAACTTCATTTTCAACTATAAATTCAACTCTTCCCATTCGAAAGGAGCTCTTAAATGGTAGTGGAGCAAATTAGGCGGAATGCTCAACTCTTCTTCACTTTCATAGAGTTTCTTCTACCCCTTCACCATTTTTCTTTGTTTTTAGTTTGTTACTCATGTCTATCTAAACCGTTTTCTATGGTAAGATGTAATTCAGTTTTAATGATGTTTTAAACCTTGCGTTAATAATATGAACGTTCCTCTTTGATGAGTACCAAATGCTTTTGTACTATGTTTGATCATTACTCAAATGACTTGTTGGCTCAATGAATGGTAAGATATGAGTTTGTTTCTTGCAATTACTACCATAAGTGAAGTTAATATAGGGATAAATAGCTTAGTTTGTGTGGTTTTTTTCTTAAATTCCATAGGGTGACTTTGATAAATTGACTTAAGGAATTAGGCTTGTTAATAGGGTTTAGGTAAAGTTTATTAACCAAGGGAATTTAGGTTATACCCAATCTAAGAATTTGACTTTAGACAAGGATATTGGAATTAGTATAACAAAATCAAGGGTATTTCAAATGGTGCTTTGATTAATAAGTTAAGGACAAACCCTGATTTATAATCAAATTCATATTTCTACGTAGTTGTTGCCCCTTTATTTTTTTAGATCCTCTCACCTTAACGGCTAAGAAACTAATCTCTTTCGGCATATATGATTACCCTTCCTAACAAATGTTATTTTCAGGAATTGAACCTTTAAACTTATAGTCTATCTAGAAATCAAATAGTGTTTTGCACTACTATGTCAACGCCTTGTTGGTAGCCATCCCGTGTTTTTGTTAATTATCCAAAGAACAACCCAAAAACATTTATTGATTGTTTTATGTTCTTGACCATCCAATACTATCCTAGTTAGTTGCTAAATTTGCAAATTGATAATTGATAATTGATCCTAATGGACTATATTTGGTCATACAATTTTAATTATACTTGCAAGTTGCAACGAACACGCTACTTATAAAATAATAATAATATAATAAATAAACAAATAAATAAATAATTAAAGTAATGATAAAATTTGCTTTACATACACCATGCTCCTTACTGAGTTTGATTGAGATTTTTAAAGATCCAAAGAGTACCATGCACATTTAGCTTAAAGAGTAAATTTGATCCCTTAACTATACAAATGTATTTTTATTTCCCTCCTTCAAGGTTTGCAAGTCACATAGTATCAGCTAAAAAAGTGCATTTTATCATCCATTGCCATAGTACTTGTCTATCTGAGAACAAAAATAAAAATGTTGGCATGATATGAGTTCACTGAGGCTTCTATGAGTTTATAATGGTGAGTTGTTTGATGAAATTATTAAAAGCTTCTGTGTCTGTAGAACAGTTTAATTGATGAAATTATTACACTGATTGTCCCTAAATGTCCAAAAAAATATTAATCTAGTGTTATAAAGTTCCACCGGATCCCCAGGTAGGCTAAAAGAACAAAAGTTTAATTTCATGAAAGCGACATTTGTTAAAAGGAGAAATCACGCACCCATAATGGATTAATTCTTTACCGATAGAGTGAAGGAATACCCTTGGTTACAAAAAAAAAAAAAAAAAAAAAAAGTAACACCAACTCCCTTAATTCTCACAAATTTGTTTTTCTTCAATGGTTGTTTTATTTGCCATTTGCCGGAAACATTAATAGCCATGAAGTAGAAACTTACATATGGTTGAAAAGATTAATGTCAGTATTGGAAGTAATTTTGACCATATTGTAACAAGTGTACATTGCAGCAACTAGTGAAATTCCCTTATGGTCACCATTAACATAATAAAATTGCGAAGATGTCATGTGCATGTAAAAACTTACGCAATTTGATTATGTTTCTGCAGATGGATAATCAGCAGTACCTCAAACTCACAGTTTAAGCACAAAGCTTCATAAATAGACACCACCTTTTGAATAGAAAACAAGAGTATTTAGAATACAGCACGATGACACAAACTACTTAGAATATGTTTGCGAGTTGATTTTTAGAAGGGGAAAAGGAGAGGAAAGGCTTGAGGGTCATCTTATAAGTATATTTCATGGCTCTCAAGCCTTCTAGGAGCATTTGCTGACATCAGCATCAATTATAAATAACTCCCTAGTTAGAGAACTTACCAAAATCTTGTAGACTAATTAAAAGATGCAGATGAATTAACAGTTCAGATTGGATTAACAGTTCTAAGTATTCTTTTGGGGATACAAGAGCAATGGTATCAGAAATTATACCAATTTTAAGTTATGGGTATTCAGAAATGAAAGATAAAGGAAAGAAATAGAAAATAACAATGAATGTTCTTGCTTAATTTAAGAAGCACAATAGCTTTACCAAAACCATATCCTAATTGCGCATGTTTTTTGTCGCGATCATTGGCACAGCTGCTCAACTGCTGTCACAATCTGAGCAGGTTGAACCACTGTCACTTCCTCTAATGTTCCGGCATACGGGGTTGGCACATCCTGAGAGGATAAACATACAATAGGAGCATCCAAATAATCATGGAAGTTTTCGGTAATGGCAGCTGTCAGACTAGCACCAATTCCACCTGTCCGCATGCACTCTTCCACGATCAGCACACGATGTGTCTTCTTTACCGAATTCCCGATTGTATAAAGATCAAATGGTTTCAAAGACCTAATGTCAATTACTTCAGGGTCATACCCCTTATTCACCAAGGTCTTGGCAGCTTGCATAACATGATACCTCATCCGAGAATAGGTTAATATCGTGACATGCTCCCCAGGCCTAACCATTTCAGCTTCTTCAAGTGACAATACATACTCTTCATCTGGAATTCTGTCCTTGAGGTTATAAAGCAAAACGTGCTCAAAGAGTATCACAGGGTTATCGCTTCGGATTGCAGCTTTCATCAAGCCCTTGGCATTGTAAGGGGTTGAGCAAGCAACCATCTGGATTCCAGGGATTGATTGAAAATATGACTCGAGTCGCTGCGAGTGCTCCGCTCCAAGCTGCCTCCCAACTCCACCGGGTCCACGAATAACAATCGGAATTTTAAACTGGCCTCCGGATGTGTAATGGAGCATACCACAATTGTTAGAGATCTGGTTAAATGCCAGAAGTAAAAATCCCATGTTCATGCCCTCAATAATTGGCCTCAGACCAGCCGTGGCAGCTCCAATGCCCATGCCGGTGAAGGAGTTCTCAGCAATAGGGGTGTCCAAAACTCTGAGATCCCCAAACTTTGTGGCCAGGCCTTTAGTCACCTTGTACGATCCTCCATAGTGACCTACATCTTCACCAATGACACATACAGTAGGATCCCTGTCCATTTCTTCTTCCAAACCTTCACGTAGAGCTTCAAAAAGGAGAAGTTCATGCCTGAGCGTAAAAAGCATATCATGTTAATTCTATAGTTATCAATCATAACTCTACAATAAATACAACCAAATGAGACTCAAAAAATCTTCCAAAACATACTTTTAGGAAAGTTTAACTAATCATGTATCGACTGTTTTAAGTTAAAAAATGTCACAAGAACGACCAGAAGGATAGGCCCAGCCCTTATTCTTCAGCTTGTTACTGTATTCCATCAGACCAAAAGGAAACAGAAATACCAAATCAAATGCTAATTTTTGCATTCAATTGAAACAGAAATTACTACATGTTGTGGCTTCCAGCACACTTTTAAGTGCTTCAAAATAAACTGAAAACCCAAATAGCAATATCATAAAATTAATCAAACACAAGGGGTTTGGTCATCATTTGTTGTTCGAGAGTGTAAAAAGTTAGCAATTTTATGATGGTTGTTAGTTGTTACTATTCACAGACCACAAGAGAACAGAACACCCTAAAAGTATGAACATATAAGGGTAGCCACATGGGTGTATCTAGCTTTCCGTTTCCATTGAAAAACATTTATTCAACAAGGCTGAAAGTTGATTCACAGAAGGAAAATAGAGGGCCTCTATAAATATGACCAATACAAAGCACCAATACGAATACGTGTATCCAATACGTTGATACACATAATCTTGAGAATGCATGATACGATACGTTTGGGATACACATATAAAATTTATATAACATAATGAACATATAATTATTGTTATGAACTTCCAAATAAAGGACATATTTCTTTGACATCACTAAATACAAAATGAAACTCATATTGTCATAAGAAATCTTTACTTAGTACCGACAAATAGGAACATTATCAATCATGTTTAATCGATGATCAGTGTTATGCATACGCATTTCCTATTCATTCTCAATGCAACATGTTTTGTCTTTTTTATCGCTACAAGTCCACTTGGTAGATTCAATATTGTGTTTCTCTCTTGTACTTAATTGATTGTGTTATGTTGTTCTCTCTTAAAATGTTATGGCATGGTAAATTGTGTGACTATGAAATATCGGGAAAATATTTTAAGAGTATCTGGGAAGTATCGTATTTATAAATTATTTATTTTTCAAAAAATAATTTCGACACACTGTGGGTACGTACCGATGAAGTATCGGAGAGTATCGGTATCGGATACGATACGTGAAGGTTATTGAAGTGTCGGTGTTTCATAGTATTCAATATTTCAGGACATTCCCTTTATCTTCATTTCAATTATTCCATTCAAGTCACCTCCTCTCAATCCTTTTAAATATCCTACATGTGATACTCTCTAGAAGCAGGGGTAAGCTATCCTAAGGCTACACAAGTGTTGTCCAAAAGCCCCAGAGCCCACCCCTTGATTATTCAGGTAATGACTCTTTACTCAGGCTTTGTCATCGATGCCAGGGTGAGGGCCCTTGTGATGTGAAAGGTTATGAAATAAATTGTGTAAAAGACACTAAGTTTCAGTGTTGTTCTCTCCTTTCTTTTCAAAGCTTCCATTTTGACCCATACCAAACACACTATCTAAAGCAGTGCTTAAATGGAGTACATCGAGAAAGTAGCAAAAGGATTTGAGACAATTCCAAACCCTAGAGCCCCTTTTATTGTTTCATTTCAATCTATCCTATTTCTCTACTCGAATTCTATTGCTATAGTTAATGTCTACCATATTTTGGTGCATCAAGCACGTAGGTTCCATAGTCTAAAAACTATTAACATTGCCATTTCTACTACAACCAAGCATAAACTAAGTGTTCTTATGCAAAACATTCAGCAAGTAAATTTAGGATAAAAACTGAAAAACAGACATTCATATCACAGTACATAAAGTGGTCAATGTATCAGCAAAAGTGTAAAGTCATCAACTAGCTTGATCTCATATAATTAATGTAAAAGTAAAAATGATTAAATTTCTTTTTTGTTGACAACAGCAAGTGATTGCTGAAAGAAACATACCCGGGTTTCGAAGAGGTAGAAGAAGCAGTGCTGTTTTCCTTGGTCTAAAAACAAACCAACAAGCACAGTTTACAAACTTAATAACACCACACAAACCTTAGCACATTGATACTAAATCAAACAGAAAATCAAAAAAGGAAACACAATGAGAGTGATATAACTTACAGCAACTGCATTAGTAATCAACAATTCATTCTTACGAGTTCCTGTGCACAAAGCCTGGCTTAGCCTTGCATCAGATCTGACCACAAAAATTCTACCTTTCCTCTCTGAATCAAACAAACATTGCACATGAAATGAAATAAACCACTTAAAACTCAACAATAATACTAATACTAACCTAAAAAATGAAAATACTTAATCAAAAGAAAATAGAACAAGATTTCAAATGAAAACCCAAAAATTTCCTAATACTGAATAACCCAATTCATTAACTAACATAAAAAACAATTCAATGAAACAAAAAATAATAACCCAAAACTAAACTCATCCCAACAATGAAAAATTACAGAATATATTAAATAAAAATGAAAGAAACAACATTTAGGTGCCCAAAAAGCTTTAGCAATAGAAAAATGAAGAAACAAACCTGAGAGGGATCTATGGCATGGAAAGAGATAATCATTGGAATTGGAGACATGAAAAGGGGTGATTGCTTTGAGTCCCTGGAAAAGGGTCGCCATTATTTTGGATCACTGAAATGAAAATGAAGAGTCAGAGAAATTTATTTATATATATATAAGGTAAATAATTGGGCGGAGAAATTGAGGAAGATAAATTGATCTATATGGAACAAGTGTGTGTCTCTTGCAAATTACAATAATGTCTCATTTTTCAATTAACCTCACCACATAGAACTACTTCTGTAGTGTTCTGTCTAGTATTATTAAACTCCGACAAATTTGGTTAGGGATATTAGGTTATTATTGAATTAGTGGTTGGTCAGTGAGTCAATAATGTCTTATTTCTCAAAACCTAGCTGCTGGTTTTTTAAAAATATTTTGTTATTCATTCAGTAGATTCAATCATCTGAGTCATTAATTTTAGATTTAAATTGATGAAATCTAATTGAGTTATCCTAATTTTAATGTAAAATTGATTAGATGAAAAACTCAAATTAATTAAATATCTGATTCATAAAAGAACTAATGAGATACTAGTTAGTCTTATATGGTTTTGATAATAGTGATTTCACCTCATTCTTTTAACCTATAAATTATGAAATATATAATAATTAATATAGTTGTATTAAGTTGGCTAATATTTTATTTATTTATTCATAATAATTATATATCTCATTTAAGAAAGGATAAAGTTGTAAAAGCAAGTGATGTTAGTACTCAATTTTGTAAAAGTACATAGTGGCAACAAATAAAGACCTGTGTGAATATACTTAATTCAACAATAAGTTTAAAAAATTATTTTATATCTTAATAATTGTAAGAAAATCTAATAGTTTGAATGAGTATATACATCTAAATAATTAAATTTCCATAGAATTAATGACTAAGATATGAAATAAATTTTTTAAATTTATTCTTGAAGTAAAGTACTCCCAACAAAAGCACTTAAAAAGGAGGAGATAGTATATCATAGTTTTCATCTGAAACACAAGTTACACACCAGACAATCTCTTTCATTGATTGTTTTTTTTTGTTACTAGTAAATTTTGTTGTTAGCCTAATTGGACCTAACCCTAATTGGACCCAACCCTATATCTAATGGAGCCGTAGTTACTCACGCCTACACTACCGGTTTGGCTTCAATCTTTGTGGAAGACATGTTCAGAGTTGAAGTTTATCGGGTTCACCTTTATGGGTCCAATAGGTTTTTGTTCAAGTATGTGGGCTCTTGCACGGTAAAAAAGAAACATATTTTTTATTTTCAACTAAATTCAACATTTAGAAATACCGAGTGATCAAAATCATTGTTATTAATATCATATGGTTCATTAAATTGATCAAAGTATTAATATAGTGGTATGTGATTCAATCGGTGGTTCTCAAATTAAGCCACATACCAATGAAATTAGATATACTTTATAAGCTTTTTAAATATCATTGATGTCAATGAAATGAAAAAGATATTTATATTTAAAATATTTAATACAAACGATCCATAAAATATCATTGACGTCCATGTTATTATTGTATTTCAATTTTTTTTATATATATTAAGTAATAATCTAATAATGAAACAATTGAAATACATAACAATTAATAATCAAATATATACAAACCATAAATATAAATAACAATTAACACATACAAATTAATACTAGTAAACCTAACACTTAAAAAAAACCACAAACCATTAACAATTAATAAATAACAAACACTCAATAATTAATACTAACCTAAAACTTAAAAAAATTAAAAACCTTAATTCGTGGACCATGTCCACATTACCTATAAATTAAGGCAAATTCGTGGACTAAGTCCATGGTTCTAGTAAATTTGTGGATAATGTTCACAATAAGAGGAGGGATAAACGAATTTTGTGGTTCAAATCCATGATTTTAATGGAAATTATACAATTCCTGTAAATTATTCAAAAAGTTACAGTAAACACATAATAAAGAAGTCAACATACACCTATCATGTAAATTTTCCTATCCAAACCCTCATACTTATAGAACGCTAATTGAAAGTTTGATTTACCATATAAACACTACATCCAATCTTGCTTTTTCTATTCATCAATTGGCTCAATTCAGGTCATTCCAACATGTGATCGTCATGTTGCTGCCTTAAAAGTTCTACAATACATCAAGGGATTTCCTCATATGGGTCTTTTCTTATCTTCGAATCTCCCACTTCAACTTAAAGCTTAGAATAGTAATGATTGGGCAACTTGTCTAGATACAAGAAAGTCTATAACAAGATATTGTGTTTACCTTGGTAATTATCTAATCTCTTGGAAGTTAAAGAAGAAGATGATTGTCATTAAGGAGTTCTTGTGAGACTGAATATAGAGCTATGACAATTAGTACATGTGAAATCAAATGGTGAACTTGTTCTCTTAAGAACTTGAATATTCCTTTGTATTTCACTCTGTAGTATTGTTATAATCAAATGCTCTCCAATATTCAATGAGAGAACAAAACATATTGAGTTGGATTGTCATACTTTTATAGAGGAATGCTTACATAGATTAATGAAACTCCTTCATGTCTCTTTTCAACATTAACTTGCAGATGTCTTAATAGGGTCATTAAGTGTAATGATTATACTTCTATTTATCTCAAGTTGGACCTCTTAAAAATTTGTCCCTTGGTTTGTGTGTTGTGGTGGAGAGCACATCTATTGTCCCAAAAATTGTACTACTTCATGTGTTACTTCATGTGATTGGTTAGAAAATCACTTAATTATTACGCTTTTAACTTAAATATTATTTTCCAATAAATCACAAGGAAGTGAAGTGATACATTTTTTGAAACAACATATGTGATTTCATGGTGGTGGAGGAGGGGGTCAGACAAAAATTCATCAAGGTCAGGCTTCAAAGTCTACAAAAGTAGAGCATAGAAAGCAAACGAGCGACCTCTAGTATTCAATGAGAGATAAAAATATTGAGTTGGATTATCACATTGTTTGAAAGGAATGCAAAACTAGCAGCCTCGAGATTTGAATTAGATAAACCATTATACATAAACTATCCTCTCCTTCCTTAATGACAATCATGTTGGACCAGACTATGACTAGGGAGCCTCCAACCATCGGGGAGTTCCATTGTTACCTGGGTATGGGAAGAGCGCAGAGCCACAAATGATGCACCACGTCTTGAACCAAAACCTTAAAGCATTAGTTCCATATGCATTTTCTACTTATAAAGTCTTTTACTCATCCCCACATATCCAATGTGAGACTTCATAGTTGAATAAACCCAACAATCTCCCCTCAAGTGTGGTTACCAGACACTTTCCGGTCTGCTCCCCTTAAGTCCACCATGTCCCAGCCGAACCATCGACTCTGATACTACTTCTAAGAACAGACTGCGACCGAGTAGCTTCCAACCATCGGGGAGTTCCATTGTTACCAGGGTATGAGAAGAGTGTAGAGGCACAAGTGATGCACCACGTCTTGAACAAAAACCTTAAGGCATTAGTTCCATAGACATTTTCTACTTACAAAGTCTTTTACTCCTCCCCGCATATCCAATGTGGGACTTCACACTTGAATAAACCCAACAATTTCCTCCTCAAAACCTACTTGCTGCTGGTTTTTAAAAAATATTTTGTTATTGATTCGGTATATTCAACTATTTGAGTCACTAATTTTAGGCTTAAATTGATGGAATCTATTTGAGTTATCTTAATTTCAATGTAAAATTGATTAGATGAGAAACTCAAATCGGTTAGATATCTTATTCATAAAAGAACTAATACTAACTAATCACATGGATTTGATAATAATGATTTCATCTCATTCTAGCCTATAAATTATGAAATATATAATAATTAATATGGTTGTATTAAGTTAGCCTAATATTTTATTTATTTATTCATAATAATTATATATCTTATTTAAGAAAGGATAAAGTTGTAAAAACAAGTGATGTTAGTACTCAATTTTGTAAAAGTACATTGGGGTAACAAATAAAGATATATTTAATTCAAGAATAAGTTTAAAAAATTATTTCATATTTCAGTTATCAATCGTAAGAAAATGTACTAGTTTTAATTAGTAAGTAAATCTAAACAATTAAATTTCTCTAGAATTAATAATTAATACATGAAATAAGTTTTTTAAACTTACTCCTGAAACAAAGTGGAACTCTTCTCCGCAAAAACACTTAAAAACGAGGAGGTAGTATATCATAGTTTTCATCTGAAACACAAGTTACACAACACACAATCTCTTTCATTTATTGCTTTTTTTTGTTACTAGTAAATTTTGTTGTTAGCCTAATTGGAACTAACCCAATTTCTAACGGGGCCGTAGTTACTCACCCCTACACTACCAGTTCGGCTTCCATCTTTGTGGTAGAGTGAAGACATGTTCACGGGTTGAATTTTTATTGGGTTCATAAGTTTCCTGGTCTAGTAAATTTTTGTTCAAGTATGTGGACTCTTGCATAGTAAAAAACAAACATATTTTTGTTTTTCAACATTAAGAAATGACGTGTGTTCAAAATCATTGTTATTAATATCATATCGGTCATTAAATTGATCAAAGTATTAATATAGTGGTATAACGATTTAATCGGTGGTTCCACAACAAAACCACATACCAATGAAATTAGATATATTTTATATTAAGCTTTCTAATTTTTTTTTAAGTTTTAGGTTAATATTAATTGTTGAGTGTTTGTTGTTTATTAATTGTTAACGGTTTGTGGTTTTTTTTTTTAGTTTTAGGTTTACTTGCATTAGTTTGTATGTATTAATTGTTATTTATTTTATGGTTTGTATATATTTGATTATTAATTGTTATGTATTTCAATGATATTTTAGGGATCATTTGTATTTATATATAACATTATTCTTGCCATGAACACATGATGTTGTTAGCTTGTTTATTGTGCACATGATCATTCATCCAACATACCACAAAAGCTTGGAACAAGTGTGCATTGATGCCTCATTGGCTGCCTTCAATTGGCCAAATAACTTGCCTATTGTGTGTCAAAGCCAAGTCACACCAGGCCTTGCACCAAGCCAATCTCGGTCACCTGCCAATCCAAGGCTAAGCCAACCTCGGTCACCTCAAAAGCCAAGGCCATGCCAGTCTCGGTCATCTAGTAAGTCTGACTAATTCATCTGCTTAGTCAAGTTAGGCCAGGCACGAGACAGTTTTCACCCATTGAATCGTGGATGATGCTATAGCAAATTTCTCACTATAAACTCTTTTCCCACGTGCTAAATGTGTTTCATATGTTTGTTAAGTTAGCCTAAGTGTTTGTTCATGTAGTTAGGCTAGTTAGTTTGCTTCTTGTTCAAAGTTTCTTGCATGGCAAGTCTTGTTGTAATGGCTTTAAATACATTGCTCCAATGCCTTTAAATACATTGCTCCAATGCCTTTAAATACATTGCTCCAATGCCTTGTATCATTTTAATTCATTCAATAAATTTTCCATACATTCCCTTTACTCTTTTCTTCACAAAACAATATGGTATCAGAGCTATCACAGTGAGAGTTCTACTGCACCATCCACGAAATACAAGTCGTCTTTCTCTTCTCCTTGTTATCCTAATCAAAGACACCATGGAAGCAGAGTCAGGAAAGAACCCAGGTGTTGTCCATGAGAATAGCACTTTCACCAAAGAATAAGTTCAAGTTTGTCAATGGTATAATAAAGGCACCCAAGGAGTCAGAAGCTACTTTTGATGCTTGGGAAAGATGCAACACCATGATCATTTCTTGAATAACAAGGTCGCTATGCTAACAAATTTCTCAAGGCATAGTTTACATAGAAAATGGCCAAGTACTTTGGGAAGATCTCAAGGAAAGATTTTCAAAGGGGGGTCACTTCAGAACATCATATCTGCTGCAAGAATTGCATTCTATAAAGCAAGGAGAAAGAGTTGTAACCACCTACTTCAATGACATCAAAATCTTGTGGGAAGATCTTGATTCTTTAAGACCTGCACTTGTATGATATTGCACCAACACATGTAGTTGTGGATTGATAAAGAATGTAAGGCAAGACAGAGACTCTGAGTATGTGATTTGTGTCTTGAAAGGGTTGAATGACCAATACAACACCATCAAGACACAAATCTTACTCATGGAACCACTTCCACCTATCAACAAGGTGTTCTCCCTGGTTGTGCAACAAGAAAGACAGCAAGAAGGGACTCACCTCAACCAATCAACAACCATTCTAAATAATGTCAACTCATCACAAGCATGGAAGCCACAATTCAACAAGATAAATAGTAGACCTGGATTCAGCAGCAACTACAACAACAACAGAAATAATAGAAGATTTCAATCCAACAGAAAAAACAACAACAATAAAGGTTATGCACCCCTAGCAACAATAAGATATGTACTTTCTATGGAAAAGAAGGACATACCATAGAGACATGCTACTTTAAGCATGGATTCCCACCTAACTTCAAGTTCAAATCTAAAGCATCAAACATGATCAACAATCTTCAAGTGGAACAAGGCAACTCTTTACATCCAAACAATGGGAACTCTTCAGAAGCATCACATATGAATAATGAGCCACAACCTAAACTAAGCATCAACCAGGAGTATTGTAACACCTCAAATTTCATTTTCGGAATGATTGGAAAAAGTAGAGTGTTGGAGTATATATTGGAAAATCCTCGTTTGAGAGAGAAAACCTCGCCCGAGTGAGAGACTCGGTGTTATAATATGAGTTTCCCGGAGACCTCGCTTAAGCAAGGAAATGGTCGCTTGAGTGAGAGTGAAATCTGGAAAAGCTGTCAAATTCTAGCTTGAGCTAGAATTTTCGCCCAGGCTAGAGGGGAGCCTTAGAATACTGCCAAATTCTCGCTCGAGCGAGAAATCCGCGCCCGGGTGAGAGCGTCAGAGTTGAAAAGCTGAAAAATTGCGAAAATCTCGCCCAAGCGAGCCATTCTCGCCCGGGCGAGGCTGCGCAGCTATAAAAGTAAAATAGGGGTTTCAAAAACCCTAATCTTCATTTTCTTTTCTCTCCTTTCTCTCCCAACGGCGGCTCCACCCAAATGGACCATTCTCCCATTCACTAAACATTAAAACTCATCAAAACATCTTCCTATTACTTCTTGGTGGCACATTTGGGAAATCTTGGAGGTGAAAAATGGAACAATGGAGATTTGGAGAAGATCGAGGGGGATGCGGCTCTTTTGCGGAGCAACGAAGCTTACACAACCTAAGGTGATGGAGAAGACCATTGTGGTATTAGAGTATTTCATTAGAGTCATCATCTCCGATTTCCCTCAAGAATCGGAGCACATTAACGGATAGAAACTCTCTTCGGTGTTTGTGGTTCATATGAGAATCTTTATTTTATATGAGGATGTATTAGCCATAAATGTTGAGATATGTGTGTGGGGAAAACTGTTTATTTAAGTAAAACACAATATGCTCATTTATGGTAATACACCGTCATTAAAGATGATTCTAACGTTAATGTGTATATGATGAGTGATATTTTATGTGTCGCTTGTTTATGATAATGGTATATTATGGATGGTTGAGTTATTATAACACATATGGGTGTGTTTGTAATAAGGATTGTGAGATGTATGTTTAATGACAAAAGTAGAAATTGTTATGTTGTGTGATAATGATTGAGTATGAGTTATGTATAGGCGTAAATATAAATGAGTATGTTGTGAGTGGTTGATTGTTATAAACATGTATGGGTGTGTTTGTAACAATGAATGTGTAATGAGATGTTAATGTGTTAAAATGGACATGAGTATGTTTATCTAAATGAGTATGTTGTGAGTTGTTGATTGCTATAAACCTATATGGGTGTGCGTGTAACGATGACTGTATGATGAGTTGTCAAGGTGTTAAAATGGATAAGGGTATGTTTGTGACAATGAAGGTGTTATGTGTTATTTTATGGTGATAAAATAGTGAGATGTCTTGCGTTGATTGTGTATGACATGAATGTGAGCATAATGTGGAAACTCGACCTGTCCGATGTGGTATGGGGATTACTCGTCTCGTTGGATGTGGTATGGGGAATTACTCGACTTGCCCGATGTGGTATGGGGAATTACTCGACCTGCCCGATGTGGTATGGGGATTACTCGACCTGCCCGATGTGGTATGGGGAATTACTCGACCTGCCCGATGTGGTATGGGGATTACTCGACCTGCCCGATGTGGTATGGGGAACGAACTCGACCTACCCGATGTGGTATGGGGATTACTCGACCTGCCCGATGTGGTGTGAGGATTATTTGTACGGTGCAGAATTGTTGAAAGAGATCAAGGGTAAATTACTACGGAATGTGAATGATGTGAAAAGTGTATATTCAGAATGAAAATCATATGCATGCCATAGGATATATATTATGGGATATATATCTTATAGGGTGAATATGAATGATGAGAAATGAGTATGTTTGGGTGAATAAAATATGCACACTATAGCACATATATATTATGGGATATATGTGTACCATAGGATGAATATGGATAATATGAGAGGAGTAAAATATGCACACTATAGAACATATATATTATGGGATGTATGTGTACTATAGGGTGAATATGGATAATATGTGATGAATAAATATACACATTATAGAACACATATAGTATGGGATATATGTGTACTATAGGGTGAATATGGATAATATGTGTTGATTGGTATATGTTTATCATGATTGATGTTAGATGTGTGTGGTTTTAATACTTTAATGTTATTACTCCATGTAAATCCACGGTACGGTCGCCGTAGTTGGTTCTTACTCCCTCTGTCTTTCCTTGTATGTGTTATGTATTTGAGTTCAGGTTGTGGCGGTAGCGCATCGGATGCTTGCAGAGGAGAGTACAAGTTTGAGTAGTTGCTTTATGTTCTCAATGTTGTAATTGAATAATGCATGTAATATGAAGAGTATGTTAAATGGGATTCATGTATGAGTGACTTTCTCCTAAATGTATAGTTAGGATATTAGATGATGTAAAAATGGAAGTATTATTGAGAATGGATAATTGTATCTAAATTGGGTAATTGAAAGGAAGTGCAATGACATGTTTTTAATGAAGTGAACGATTGATTGTTTCCGCACCTGAAAGAGGAATTGAACTTATATATATATTCAATCAGGTTTTCCAAAATTGTTCGAGTAATGTCTTTTAAAAGTAATCAATTCGCTTTCATGAATAGGTTTTTAAAAAGAATTTTTGGATTACGAAAATCGGGTCCTTACAAGCATACCATCAACCAAATGAGTCATGAACAAAATGATGCAGATACTGCACACATTTCAGGTAATGTTCTTAACCAAGTATGGATATTAGATAGTGGATCCACTGATCATGTCACTAATAAGCTATCAAACTTCACATCTTATAAGGCTATTCAACCTATACTTGTCAAGTTACCTAATAACATCACTGTCATGGCTAAGCATTCAGGAACAGTTGTTCTTTCCAATCAACTCACTTTGCATAATGTTTTGTACATACTTGGTTTTAAATTCAACTTTATTTATGATAACAAGCTTGCTTCATCTCTTCGATGCAAGCTTGTTTTTTATGAGATTTCTTTTCACATTCAGGATATGACTATTTTGAGGATGATTGGACATGTTGAAATCAAGAACAACCTTTACATATTAACAAACAATGTTCAACCTAGTGATATGTTTCATGCTATGCATACTTTACAAACTTTGAATAATTTTTGTTTTGATCTATGGCACTTTAGACAAGGCCATCCCTCTAACAAGATACTTGACAACATTTGCAAAATCTTTCCTTATGTGAAGTTTGATGTTATCACTATTTGTGATTTTTGTCACTTGGATAAACAATCCAAATTACCTTTTCCTAAAAGCACATCACACACCACACATCCATTTGAGCTATTACACATGGACATTTGGGGTCCCCTTACCATTCATGGACAAAGATATTTTGTCACTGTGGTTGATGACCACACTAGATACATATGGATCTTTCTCATGAACTCAAAGGGAAATACTAGGAACTTAGTTTACAATTTTATACAAATGGTTCTTACTCAATTTCAATGCAAAATGTTGTCCATTTGGACTGATAATGGTAAAGAGTTCATGATGGATGCCTTCTTTCTTAATCAAGGCATCATTCACCAAACTTCTTGTGTGGAAACACCACAACAAAACTCAATAGTTGAGAGAAAGTACAAACACATTCTAAACATAACAAGAACCTTGCTTTTCCACTCCTATTTGCCTACCTGCTACTAAGGATATGCAACATTACATGTTGTTCATATCATGAACCTTCTCCCTACTTCTACTCTTGGTATGCAATCCCCCTATGAAGCTTTGCACACCAAACCATCCAACCTTAGCCACTTAAGAGTCTTTGGGAGTCTTTGCTTTGTGTCTACTTTAACTTCCCACAGAACCAAACTTGACCCAAGAGCTACCAAATCTGTTTTTCTAGACTACAAACCATGAACCAAGGGCTATGTTGTTCTTGACCTTCTTATTAGAAACATTTTCACATCCATAAATGTGATATTTTATGAGCACAAGTTCTCTTATGCTACTAGCACCACTCCTCAACCTCCTCATTCCACAACAACCCATGATCTTACCCCCTTCATTGACCCTTTAGGCACTTCCACCTACCACAATCCCACCATTACTCCCGACTCTGCCTCACCCACCATTCATGACCTTGATCCCTCATCCTCCATTGCTAACCCTGATCCCCAATCCACCATTGACTTGCCTACCAGAAGATCTAACAGAATCACCCATCTACCTATATACTTAAGATATTACCATTGTAATCTCTTATCCAATCAGCCCAACTCCCCTAATCCTCACGTTGTCCATCCCTGACATAAAGTTCTTTCCTATGGTTCCCTATCCTCACCTCACATGACTCACTATCTTTTCATTTCCTCTCATATTGAACCACACACTTTTAATCAAGCTATAAAATCCACTGACTGGGTTCAAGCTATGCAACATGAACTTGAAGCATTAGATTACAATAAAACTTGGTCTCTTGTTCCCCTTCCCCCTGATAAGAAAGCCATACGCTCTAAATGAGTTTATAAGCTCAAGTTCAATTCTGATGGCAGTATCCAAAGGCACAAATCTAGGCTTGTTGCCAAAGGATACAACCAAACTGAAGGCTTAGATTACTATGATACTTTTGCTCCTATTGTTAAATTAACTACCATTAGACTCTTGCTGGCTTTAGCTGCTTCCCAAGGCTGGATTTTGCAACAACTTGATATTAATAATGTTTTTTTACATGGTAATTTAGATAAAGATGTGTATATGTCTATTCCACAAGGTGTGACTTGTTCTGTTCCTACTCTCGTTTTCAAATTGAATAAATCTTTATATGGTTTAAAACAAGCTAGTAGGCAACAGTTTGCCAAATTATCCACTACTTTACTTACCTTGGGTTACAAGCAATCTAATCATGATCATTCCCTTTTTACTAAATCTACCAAACAACTTTTTACTGCCTTATTGATTTATGTAGATGATCTTATCTTGGTTGGGAATGATCCCTCTGAAATTGCTCATGTCAAGCTGCATCTTGACATACACTTCAAGATCAAAGATCTTGGGGTCCTTAAATACTTCCTTGGTTTGGAAGTGGCCAGATCAAGTCTTGGAATTACCTTATGCCAAAGGAAATATGCCTTGGATCTTCTCCTTGATACTGGATTCCTATCTTCCGAACCTTGTCCTACTCCTATGGTGAAAAACACCCACTTGCATCAACATGACAACACTCCTTACCATGACCCTGCTACCTATAGACAACTTGTGGGTAGGCTTCTCTACCTCACCAACACAAGGCCTGACTTGAGTTTAACAATACAACAACTAAGCCAATTCATGGCTGCACCTACTCTCAATCACTATAAATGCATTACAAGAGTTCTTAGATACATCAAAGGCATACTTGGACAAGGATTATTCTATCCTACTACTTCCATCATTCAGCTAAAGGGATTCAGTGATTTAGATTGGGCTACCTTCCTTGATACTAGAAGGTCTATCTTTGGCTTTTGCATGTTCTTAGGGGATTCCTTGGTCTCTTGGAAGTCAAAGAAGCAACAAACAGTTTCTAGATCATCCTCATAAGCAAAATATTGTGCTTTAGCCATAGCTTCTTATGAGGTACAATGGCTTACTTTTTTTGCTTACTGATTTTTGCATTAATTTTAAACAACCAACACTTATTTATTGGGGCAATGAATCTGCTAGGCATATAGCTGCAAATCCTCTTTTTCATGAAAGAACTAAGCATTTAGAAATAGATTGTCATTTTGCTAGAGAAAGATTGCTCAATAAGCTATATCATTTGTTGCCTGCTGACATTTTAACCAAGGCTTGGGATCCTTCTATGTTTCATCATCTTCTTCCCAAGCTGGGTGTGATTAATATCCACTCTCCAGCTTGGAGGGGATATTAAATATAACATTATTCTTGCCATGAACACATGATGCTGCTAGCTTGTTTATTGTGCAGATGATCATTCATCCAACATACCACAAAAGCTTGGAAGAAGTGTGCATTGATGCCTCATTGGCTGCCTTCAATTGGCCAAATAACTTGCCTCTTGTGTGTCAAAGCCAAGTCACACCAGGCCTTGCACCAAGCCAATCTCGGTCACTTGCCAAGCCAAGGCTAAGCCAACCTCGGTCACCTGGCAAGCCAAGGCCAAGTTAGTCTCGATCATCTAGCAAGTCTGACTCAGTCATCTGCTTAATCAAGCTAGGTTAGGCACGAGACAATTTTCACTCATTGGATCGTGGATGATGCTATAGCAAATTTCTCACTATAAACCATTTTCCCACGTGCTAAATGTGTTTCATATGCTTGTTAAGTTAGCTTAAGAGTTTGTTCAAGTAGTTAGGCTGGTTAGTTTGCTTCTTATTCAAAGTTTCTTGCATGGCAAGTCTTGTTGTAATGGCTTTAAATAAATCCCTCCAATGCCTTGTATCATTTTAATTCGTTCAATAAAGTTTCTATACATTCCCCATACTCTTTTCTTCACAAAACAATAATATATAAAAAGAAAAAAAATTGAAATACAAGAATAACATAGACGTCAATGATATTTTAGGGATCGTTTGTATTTAAAGATAAATGTCTTTTTCATTTCATTGGCGTCAATGAAATTTAAATACAAACAATCCCTAAAATATGATTGACGTCTATGTTATTATTGTATTTCATTTTTTTCTTTTTATATATTAAGTAATAATCTAATAATGGAACAATTGAAATACATAACAACTAATAATCAAATACATACAAACCATAAAAATAAATAACAATTAATGCATACAAATTAATACAAGTAAAGCTAAAACTTAAAAAAAAAACCACAAACCCTTAACCATTAATAAACAACAAACACTCAACAATTAATACTAACCTAAACCTTAAAAAAAATTAAAAACCTTAATTAGTGGACCATGTCCATATTACCTATAAATTAAGGTAAATTTGTGGACTAAGTCTACGGTTCTAGTGAATTTGTGGATGATGTCCACGACAAGAGGAGAGAGAAACGAATTTCGTCATTCAAATCTACGATTTCAATAGAAATTACACAATTCCCGTAAATTTTCAAAAAGTTACGCTAAACACGTAATAAAGAAGTCAACTTACACCTATTATGTAAATTTCCCTATCCAACCCCTCCTACTTATAGAAGGCTAATTGAAAGTTGGATTTACCATACAAGCACTAGATCCAATCTTGCTTTCTCTATTCATCAATTGGCTTAATTCATGGTCATTCCAACATGTGATCGTCATGTTGCTGCCTTAAAAGTTGTACAATACATCAAGGGATTTCCTCATATGGGTCTTTTCTTCTTTTCGAATCCCCCACTTCAACTTAAAGCTTAGAATAGTAGTGATTGGGCATCTTGTCTAGTTACAAGAAAGTCTATAACAAGATATTGTGTTTACCTTGGTAATTATCTAATCTCTTGGAAGTTAAAGAAGGAGATGATTGTCATTAAGGAGTTCTTGTGAGACTGAATATAGAGCATTGACATTTAGTACTTGTGAAATCAAATGATGAATTTGTTCTCTTAAGAACTTGAATATTCCTTTGTATTTCACCTGTTCTATAGTATTGTGATAATCAATATGCCCTCTAAATTGAACAAAACATATTGAGTTGGATTGTCATACTTTTAAAGAGGAATGCTTAAATAGATTAATGAAACTCCTTAATGTCTCTTTTCAACATTAACTTGCAGATGTCTTAATAAAGCCATTAAATGTAATTATTATACTTCTATTCATCTCAAGCTGGACCTCTTAAAAATTTGTCCTTTGGTTTGTGTGTAGTGATGGAGAGCATATCTATTGTCCCAAAAATTGTACTACTTCATGTGATTGGTGAGAAAATCACTCAATTTTTACACTTTTAACTTAATATTATTTTCCAATAAATCACACGAAATGAAGTGATACATTTTTTGAAACAACATATGTAATCTCATTGTGGTGGAGGAGGGGGTTAGACAAAAAATCATCAAGGTTTCAAAGTCTAGAGAAGTAGAGCATAGAAAGCAAAACGAGCGACCTCTAGTATTCAATGAGAGATAAAAAAATATATTGAGTTAGATTATCACATTTTTAGAAAAGGAATGCAAAACTAGTAGCCTCCAGATTTGAATTAGATAAACCATTATACATAAACTATCCTCTCCTTCCTTAATGACAATCCTCTCCTTGTCTTCTTTTTGTACCCTATAATGCTCACCTAAATTAGGGCGGGTATGACCATGCCCGTCTGTGAAAAGAGTATAAAATAGCATGTCTTGTCAATGCTAAATTTAGGCAGGGCGTTCATGTGGGTCACTCGTTATACAATTAAAAAATAAAAAATTACATAAAATAAAACAACGGAGTCATAAGGTGGTCAAATCTCATTTACCACAAAAATACTAACATATTAACATTTGACTATAAAAAACAATTAAAAAAATCTTATGTCCTATTTTGTCTCCCCCTTAAGTAAAAAGAAAGCAAGGGGGAGGCGTCTTTGAAATGATAATCATGTTATGTCTAGCTTAATCCTCTTTGACATTATATATATCTTCCTCCTTTGGTCTTCCACCCTTACTCACCCAATGTGAACTAACCTTGAAGGAAAAACCCTTAAATATTTAATGCATTTTAATGATATTTTGTATGATTCTTCAATAGTAATTTGTTTCCAATATATACATTCATTTTTAAAGGGATAAAGATCTTTATTTTTCATTACAAACAACCAAAATATTTAACTTTAATTTTCTCTCACCTATTTTTCTTTCTACTGTACAAAACATATACAGGGTTATTTTTGCCACCTTATTCTGGAGTCCGACAAAACAAAATAAAATTACAATTATATCATTCTATTTATATTTATAATGACATTTTATCCTTAAAACAAGTATAAAAATCATGGGTGAGGATCCACATACTCCAAGAGTAAGTTTTTTAAACTTACTCCATATATTTACTATCAATTCTAGGGAAATCCAATAGTTTAGATCTATCCACTAACTCAAACCATTGAATTTCCATAGAATTGATGCCTAAGATTTGGAGTAAGTTTAAAAAAACTTACTCTTGAAGTCAATAGATCCCTCCTAAAAAATAAGATTTCTTTCTCGTAATAAATAGAATTTGTACTCGTTTTACTCGTACCCGATCTCTTAAGTATAATTTGCATGTGAAGTTGTATTTCTACTTAGTGTAAGGGTTCTCTTTGGCTATTGGGTGCATAGTACTATAGATTCTACTTACATATGTTAATATGTATTTTTATATATTTTTAAACAATTGAAAAAACTTGATTTTCACATAAGTGAGTAATATTTTATATATCTAATCTACCCCTCAAACTCCCTATATGGGAACCTTGTTTGGTCCATAAAGATACT
Source organism: Lupinus albus (assembly GCA_009771035.1). NCBI lineage: Eukaryota > Viridiplantae > Streptophyta > Magnoliopsida > Fabales > Fabaceae > Lupinus > Lupinus albus. Next base: position 8,954,871 of record CM020011.1, read on the forward strand.
TAATTTGAACTATAAATCCTATTTATTTTGGTGTTGGATGATGGTGATGTACACAATTTCTAGATTGCACAAAAATCAAATAAATCTGTCTGTTCATGATCCGAGTCAAAGTGGACACATAACCACATCAAAACTAGTACCCAGTGCTTTTGGCAAATGCAGTAATAAACACAAACTTTTTGCATCATCAATTAATGTTTAATGTCCAAATCAAATACCTGAATTCTTCTTCTCTCCCAACCCATAGTTCTTGAACTGTGCATTCTCAGTCCTCTAATTGTTTCTCGTCCTTGATGAAAATATATGGTTAACAAATATAGCTTTCATTCCATGATGAAATTGATAATTTTATTATATATATAGATTTACTTCTAAAGTTCTGTTTACGAGTTTAATATTGGAGAAAAAAGGAAAAAAGAAGACTCAAAAACTATCTTATAAATGTATTTCATGACTTTCAAATATTTCATTTTCTTCTATTTACCTCGGAAAACTAAGTTGCAAACCATAAATCAAACATAAGAGAGGTAAGAAATTCTCGAGGCATTAGTAGTACTGCAAATTTAGCATGCAAATGTGGCAGCTTTTGCTTTTGGGTCAGTCAGCAGCACAACATGCAGAAGAAACCAATAGCAACATGTATAGTGTGACAGTAATCTCCTCTTTGAAATTATGATTCGGTTTTTATTTCTACAAAGGACGCGTGACCCTCTTCACTATCGTACTATTATTACGTATATAAATATATTTGAAACAAATTATTATTATTCATATTGAGCCCAACATTCCGACAACAAATTCTGAAATGGCCGTCCTCTCTGATCAAAGCAGATCAAACGACCCAAAGAACAACACTAATAATCTTCTGGTAACCAAACCCTCTAGAAAATTATCTTATATAATTATTAAGGGATCAACTTACTCAAAGTAATTGAAAAAACATACTTCACATTATGATCATTCATTATTGGAAAATATAATGGTTTGAATTGGTGAATACATCTAAACCATTGGATTTTTCAAAATTGGATGTCTAAGATGTGGAGTATGTCATTTTCACTTACTCTTGGAGTAAGTGGATCACTCTCCAATTATTAATATTTATATGAACATTAAATATTTCTCGTGAAATAAATCGAATGAAATGTAATGCAAATATTGTATGGAAGATCTTGCTTCTGAACTTTACGCAATTTTAATGAAGACACTATAATCATCAAAAAGAAGAAAAGAAAAAAGACCTTAAAGACTTAAGAAGACAAGATTTCAAGATCAAGATATTATATAGTCTTCTAAGATATGTACTTTTTTCCCTAAGTCTTTTAATTACATTTAATCATAATGCTTAAGTGAAAAATCTTTTTGAAACATATTTAAAATTAAAAGAAATGAACTAAATTTTCAAAAAAGCTAAGTAATTGTTAGTTAATGTGAGTAACTTTAACAAGTTACTGGACCTGAGTAACAAGTTACTTGAAATGAGTAATAGGTTATTGAGATTGAGTAAGAGGTTACCAAAACAAAGTAGCAGTTTACCCAAACTAAGTAATAGATTATCGTGAACTTTAAATATAGAGTAAAATTACTGATTTGGATAGATTGTTTGGATATATAATCGGTTATCTATTTGAGTAATAAGCCATTGAGAACTGTTGCAACAAAATTTCAAAATCAAACTAAACAACTTTCATCCAAAATGAATGAGTTTCATTCCAATCGATTTCAATCTTCACTTAGGAGTATGATGACTAGTTGAAAGTCTATTTAAAAGCACTAAGACACCCTAATTCGTACACAACTTTCATATCAATCTTTCATACAACTTTCATACTTTGTTCAAGCAAATATGTGTTAAACTTTCATAATTTTTCTGAAGTTGCTATGATGTTTTTCAAAGTTTCTATATACTAAAATACTTTAGCATTATGTGTTATTCATGGTGAAAGACCATAAGGATTGTAAGTTTAGAATTGTCATTGCATCTAAACAATCTAGCTCTAGTTATACTCTTCATACTTTGTAAAGGTGCTGCAAAAATCTTACCATAGGGTGTGATGGAAAAGGGGAAGAGTAAAAGTTAGAAGAGTTGTTCTTCTAAGTGGTGAGTGTGTATTGTATTCGGAATCTCCGGATGAGATTTATAATTACAACTCATCAAATCAGTAAAATCTCTTTTGTGGCAAGAAAACAAAATGTAGCCTTCAAATAGACAAAAAGATGAAACAATATAAAGACGGGAATATCTCTATTTCTTTTCTAATTTTATTTTTTGTACTTTGATTTTCTGCAACATTATTTCGCTGCACTAAACTCTTGTATCTTTAAGTTGCGAAAAATCTTTGATTGTGCAGAAAACTAATTCACACCCTCTTAGTTTGTATTCTTATACTTACAATTAGCATCAGAGCTTAGGTTGGGTAAGATACTCCCTAAATCCTACATACACTCTAAGATGTCCCATAAATCATTTTTGGGATAAATTTCCAACTTCAATCGCCCTCCAAGTTTTATTTGAAGAATGATATGGCTTCTGAAGATAAGAATGAAAATCTTCGTAGAATTTCGAGATCTGGAAGTGATTGAAGAAAAACATTATGTACCTTTGATGCAATAGTGTGAGGGAATCAAAACCAAAATCTACTTGAAACGAGAATGATAAGAAAAATGTGCAATATGATATTAAAGCAAAAAACATCCTTACTTTAGGCTTAGCAATTGATTAGTTCTTTATGGTATCTAATTGTAAATCTACAAAGGAAATGTGGGATACCTTAGAGATTACTCATGAGGGAACTTAGGAATTGAAGCGTTTCAGACTCAATACTATTTCCTAAGGGTATGAGATGTTCCAAATGAAACCTGGAGAAAATATACTTGATCTCCAGAAAATGTTTATTCACCTTACAAACCATTTGATTGCCCTAGGCAAAGTGTTGTCCAACATCGACCTAAACCTGAAAATTCTTAGGTCCCCTATAAGAACTTGGCAACCTATAGTGATAGCCATTTATGAGAAGAAAAGTCTCTCTAAAATGGCATTGACTACTCTTTTTGGAAAACTACGGGAACACAAATTAGAGTTGAGACAACTCAAACAACACGAAGAACAAGAGAACAAAAGGACAAATATTTCCTTAAAGGCAAAAGCGTACACATGTGAATCCTCAGAAGATGAATCATAAAAATGAGACATGGAGGAAATGAGCATGTCAGCGAAAAGTTCAACAAATTTCTAAAGAGGAACAAATGCGCAAAGTCTGGACCAACCATAAGATTCAGCAAGAGTAGTGAGGCTTCCATTTCAAACCAAACATTCATTTGCTTTGAATGTGGGAAACCATGCCATTTGAAGGCGGACTGTCCAACCTTGAGGATGGATCCCATCAAAGAGAAGTAAAAAAGAAGACCGGTAGAAGAGCTTACATTTCATGGGAGGATAATGACGCAAGTTCAATTTCAGAACCAAAAAGTGAAGAGCAAATCCACATATCTCTAATGGCTTCTCATTACTCTAATGTTGATGAGGTAAGTGAATCTGGAAAAAAAATGAACTCTTAAGGATATGGTGAGAAGTATGATTAGTCATTATTCCTTATCGGAGTCTCTTTGGGGGAACCTTTAAAGGACACAGTTTACATCCTTAATAGGATGTCAAGTAAAGTAGTTAACAAACAGCATATGAGCTTTGGACTAGTAAAAGACCAAGCTTAGAACACTTGGACATTTAGGGTTGTCCATCTGAGGCGCGGCCTTATAGGCTACATGAAAGAGAACTTGACACAAGAATAAATAGCTGTTATTTTGTTGGTTATACCGAACATTCTCAGGGCTCTAAATTTAATGATCCAACTTCAAGACTTTTATTTGAGACGGGAAATGCAAGATTTTGTGAGGAAATTGATTTTGAGAAGGAAGAGAGCATAAGGAAAGTTGTATTTCAGGAAGAACCTATCACAAATAGTGAACAAGTTCTTGTGCCTATTACCATTCAAGGAACAATTTCGGTAGTAGAAGATAATGTTTAGAATATTAATCCAGACAACAAGGCAACAATGAGGTTCTCCTTCAAGTACCTAGAGTAAATTCGACAACCTCAAGAAGTGTAAGTGCCATTAAGGAGATCCACTAGAGAAAGAAAAATTGCAATTTATGATGATTATATTATATTTCTTCAAGAACATGAGGAAAACATCAGGTTAACATAGGATGATCCATTCAACTTTTATCAAGCCATGATAAGTTCTAACTTTCAAAAGTGGATTGATGCCATGAAGGATGAGATGAAGTCTACGCATGATAATAACGTTCGGGATCTTGTCAAATTATCTGAAGGTGTGAAAGTTATTGGATGCAAATGGATATTTATAATCAAGGAGGATTTGAAGGGTAATATTGACTGATATAAAGCTCGTCTAGTTGCTAAAGACGACATTGAGAAATATGGTATTGACTATATATAAACCTTATTTGTAGTATCTTCGAAGGATTATTTTAGAATAATATTATCTCTAGTTTCTCATTTTGATTTAAAGCTATATTATAAGGATGTCAAGACTGCGTTTATAAATGGTGACATTGAAGAAACGATCTATATGGCACAAGCAGAAAACTTTGTCACTTAACTTAAAGTATATGATATACAAATTAAAAAATCCTTATATGGCCTTAAATATGCTTCTCGTAAATGGTATCACAAGTTATTAGTTTTGAGGAAAATAAAGTTGATGATTGCGTGTACCACATGTTCAATGAGAGTAAATTTATATTCCTTTTATTATACGTCGATGATATAATGTTTTCTAGCATTAATATGAGGCTATTGCAAGAAACCAAGAGATTTCTAACGAATAATTTCAATATGAAAGATCTTGGGGAAACTTCTTTTGTGTTAGGTATTCAGATACTAAGAGATCGCTATCAAGGTATCCTAAGGTTATCACAAGAAAGCTATATTGATAAAGTCTTGGATATATTTGGTATGAAAGATAGTAAACCAAGGGTACCCGTATAGCTAAGGGAGTCAAGTTTAGTCTTAAACATAGCTCCAAAAATGACTTGAAAGATACAATATGCAAAAGATTCCTAATGCATCAGTAGTAGAAAGTCTAATGTATGCTCAAGTCTGCATACATCCCGACATATTGTTTGTCGTGGGAGTTTCGGGAAGATATTTGAGCAATCGTGGAATGCATTAGTGGAAGGCAATCAAATATGTTATGCGTTACTTGAAGAGAACAAAGGAGTACATGCTTACTTATCAAAGATCTGAGAATTTAGAAATCATTGGATGCTCTGACTCCGATTTTGTTGGATATGAAGACATTAGACACTTCGCCTACGGATATATATTTATGTTGGCTGGAGGTGCATCTCAAGGAATTCTACTAAATACACGCTCGTAGATCCTTCAAACATGGGTGTGAAGTTCATGGTTTTTTTTAGACGTCAGGCCATGACATATGGTTGCAGAATTTTGTCATTGACTTACATGTGGTTGATGGCATCGAAAGACCAATGAGAATTTATAGTGACAACAAGTCCGCGATTATTTATTCCAACAATAATAGAAGTTCTACAAAGTAAAAATCTATTGACATCAAGTTTCTGGTTTTTAAAGAAATTGTTCAAAATAGTCAAATTTCCATATAACATATAGGGACAAATTTTATGCTAGCTGATTCACTGACTAAGGGTTTGGTACCTAAAGTCTTTCATGGGCACATTGCTCATATGGATATTTTCCTTAGGATATCTTAGTTCAGTGGGAGTCTATATGTTTTATGATTTACTTTGGACGTCATATATAGTTTTATGCATAATAAAGTTGATGATTTATTGTACTATTTTGAACTTGTGTATTTTTGTATGTAACTATTGTGTTATAGTTAAAGATTTTGGATTGATCTCACTAAAGAACAAAGAATGACTAGTTGAAAAAGACATGTTTGGGATCACATTGCAAAAAAAAATCATGTCACTCATCCATATTTGATATTTGTTATTAAGTATATTAATATGGTATCGTGAATTTATTTTGTCGGCGGCAAATAATTTTCATTGCGGAATTGGTTCTATTCCTTTCAATTTTTTGGGAATCCCTGTTAGTGTCAATCCTAGAAGACTCTCTACTTGGTCTCCTGTCCTTGAAGCTTTTAAGAAGAAATTATCCCTCTGGCATCTTAAGTTTCTCTCCTTTGGTGGTAGAGTTGCTCTCCTTAAATCGGTTATGTGCTCTCTACCTATATATTTCTTGTCATTTTATAAGGCTCCTATGTCGGTAATTAGTGAGATAGATAAATTACAAAGAAGATTTTTGTGGGGTGGTGGGGAGGGGAAAAGAGGTATTTGTAAGAACCCAAATTCTACCATTGAAAATGTTTCCTTATTTTATTCATTTTTCATGCATTTCCCCATAACTTATGGTTGCAAATTCAATTACCTCATTTTAAATCTCACTTTCCACTTTACACTCAATTCATAAATCAATATCAACATACACATTTGTTTAACAGAAAAACATAATTCATATTAATGCATTCCAGTAACTACCGCATACAACTAGCTATGAGATTCCAAAATACACATAGCTACAAATATCCAGAGTTACAAATTGTTCATGACTAACAACAAGTACAAATATCGTGCACATGATTACAAGTATTCAGTTCAAAACATAATCAGTTAGGTTACAAAATAATGAAGATAAGGACTTCGAAAACTAAAAGCCTCTAAGCTCCTAATCAAGACATCCTTAATGTAACGACCCGATTTTCTACCATTGAAATTTTTTTATTTATTTTAATCCTTTCTTACATACAGTCGTCACCTTCATTGAAAACTCTCAAGTATCACTCTTTGAAAATACTCTTTACCCTATTATCTTATCATACAAATTTATGTTGCGGAAAAACATAATTCACTCAAATAGCTCTTACCACATACAACCAGTCATGGGTCTCCCAAAGTTATAAAGCCCATAACTACACATATCCGTATTAATCTAAACGGATTTACAGTCATCCCATAATACTATTAAATCAACTACAACGTCAATTAGCAATCAAGACAAGCGAATAATTAAACACAAAAGCTTCCTAATTGAGCTTCATCCTCGAAATCCTTCATTTACCTACAATTGGGATTATCATAAACAACACATGAAACAAAAGGGAGTAAGTCATTAGTTCAAAACTAACCTCACATGATAATCCACTTTCATATACAATTAAGCTTTACTATAACTCGTAAACACACATACGGAATTGAAAACATTCAAATCATCTTACTCGTTATTCATATTCACCCTATAACATATATATCCCATAATATATATCCTATAGCCTGGATATTACTTTCTTTCTCAACATCTTCCTTTTTATCGCTCATATTCACCCTATAGAATATATATCTCATACTATATATCCTATAGCATGCATACGGCATTCAGGTGACATTCACATTTCTCATCATTCATATTCACCCTATAAAATATATATCCCATATTATATATCTTATAGCATGCATACGACATTCATGTGACATTCACATTTCTCTTCATTCATATTCACCCTATAGAATATATATCTCATACTATATATCCTATAGCATGCATACGACATTCACATTTCTCTTCATTCATATTCACCCTATAGAATATATATCTCATACTATATTTCCATTGGTACTCCCCTAATAATATTACTTCATTTGAGTCATATTTTCATTGGTACTCCCCCAATAATATTAATTCGTTTGAGTCATATTTCCATTGGTTCTTCCCCAATAATATTACTTTCATTGAGTCATCTTTCCATTGGTTCTCCCCCAATAATATTACTTTCATTGAATCATCTTTCCATTGGTTCTCCCCCAATAGTATTACTTTCATTGAGTCATCTTTCCATTGGTTCTCCCCCAATAATATTACGTTCATTGAGTCATCTTTCCATTGGTTCTCCCCCAATAATATTACTTTCATTGAGTTATCTTTCCATTGGTTCTCCCCCAATAATATTACTTTCATTGAGTCATCTTTCCATTGGTTCTCCCCCAATAATATTACTTTCATTGAGTCATCTTTCCATTGGTTCTCCCCCAATAATATTACTTTCATTGAGTCATCTTTCCATTGGTTCTCCCCTAATAATATTACTTTTATTTGAGTCATCTTTCCATTGGTACTCCCCCAATAATATTACTTATATTGAGTCATCTTTCCGTTGGTACTCCCCCAATAATATTACTTATATTGAGTCATCTTTCCATTGGTACTCCCCCAATAATATTACTTATATTGAGTAATCTTTCCAATGGTACTCCCCCAACAATATTACTTATATTGAGTCATCTTTCCATTGGTATTCCCCCAATAATATTAATATTACTTATATTGAGTCATCTTTCCATTGGTACTCCCCCAATAATATTACTTATATTAAGTCATCTTTCCATTGGTACTCCCCCAATAATGTTACTTATTTTCGTTTATAACAGAAAAGCCATGCATTTTCTAACATAATGCATAAATTACAAACGTATTATTTTAAACCATTACCTCTTTCACATACTTCATTCATATCAGCAAGTATGATTTAGAGACACTTATCCCTTACCTTGGTGAGTGTTGGGAATCGGTTCCGAGTAACTTTAAAAGTCTCCTCCGCGATTTCCTCCAACCTTAGGATCTTTACTCATTTCCACCAATAACAACAATGTCAGTCATTTATTCAAAATAACACATAAATAACTCGTATTTCATCATCAAACATACAAGGGATTTACATATATTCAAGATTTCCAAAACTACTTCAATACAAGTTTCCGAACACCTAAACATACATGTGCATCTCATATAACAACATCATAGCACAAACTCATCATCCACATCTAACATTTCATCTCTTTCTCTTTATACCCATATTCTCATATTAGGGGTTTTTGGGGTTTTTCATTAATAACCCACAAAATCTTTCTATTCATCAAATATCAACTCTAACCCACGAGTTTACAAGAGAAAAACAACATAAAACGAACCATAACTCTAAAGAATGAGTTTCCATGATTTCTCATGTTTTGAAAATAGATCCAACATACCCAAAACAAGTTAGAGAGGAAGAAGAAGAGTTAGAAACAAGATGTTTACCTCTTCTCAAGCTCTAAGACGAGTCCTAAGGCTCATTGTTCTTGAAAAGCTATCTTCTCTCTCTTCTCTTCAAAGTTCTAACCCTAAAATGTGTTTGGGGTTTCTATTTTAAAGAGCAGTCGTCGTAAGTGTAATCGATTACCATATGGTGTAATCGATTACATCAGTTAAAAATTTAAAATACAAACCTTGAGGTAATCGATTACCAAACATGTTGTAATCGATTACAATGTGAAAAATGCACATATCTGATGCTTTTAATATGTTGTAATCGATTACGAGTATAGTGTAATCGATTACATCATGTAAAATACACAGGTCTGATTAGTTTATCAGCATGTAATCGATTACCAGGATTGTGTAATCGATTACACTGTTCAACAGCCCAAAATTGTCATTTCTCGCCATGGGCGAGACAACTCTCGCTCAGGCGAGAATCCTCCAGTATAGCCCAGGATTTCACCCTCCCAAGTGATCCTTTCTCGCGCAGGCGAGAATCTCTCGCTCAAGCGAGGTTTCCAGGACTGTTACTATAATTTTGAAGACTCAAATTTAGGGTGTTACACTTAACTCTTCCACCTACTTGCAATGGGATTAACATTGACAATTCACATAAAACACAAAGGAGTAAGTCGTTAACTCAATAAATGCCAATATAATCAATCCATATTTAATAAGGTTAAGTAAACAATTTAGAGTTAAATATACTTCAAACCATTTTCATCGTTTATACTTTTTGAAAATCATGCTGCATAACTTGAGCCAAAGTTCGCTACATCGCTTGAGCCAAAGCGTGCTACATCACTTGAGCCAAAGAGTGCTACATCGCTTGAGCCAAAGCTTGCTACATCGCTTGAGCCAAAGCTTGCTACATCGCTTGAGCCAAAGCTTGCTACATCGCTTGAGCCAAAGCTTGCTACATCGCTTGAGCCAAAGCTTGCTATATTACTTGAGCCAAAGTTTGCTACATCACTTGAGACAAAGTTTGCTACATCACTTGAGGCAAAGTTTGCTACATCACTTGAGCCAAAGTTTGCTACATCACTTGATCCAAAGTTTGCTACATCACTTGAGCCAAAGTTTGCTATACACGATCACGTGATAAACAGTAAATCCACGCAAGTTTGCTATACACGAGTTTTCTTTTCATTGATACACCATCAAGTCATAAATAGTAAATCCACACAATCATTATTACAAACATACCCATATATGTTTATAATATATAAGCGATTCACAACTTGATCATTATCCACAACCAGAAAATTCATACATTTTTCATTACAATGCACAAGTTAAAGACTTATCCTTACCTTGGTGATTGTTGGGTTTGGTTCTTTGTAACTTCGCAAGTTCCACCGACACCACCGTCAACTTTAGGATCTTTCCTCATTCCCACCATATAACACAATGTTAGTCATTTATTCCAAATAACACATAAACAACTCATTTTTGCATCTTTAACCATACAAGAGTTTAACATATTTTCAATGTTTCTAAACTACTTTCATTATAAGTTTACAAACATCTAAAACATACATATTCATCTCATATTTCAACATTAGAGTGCATACTCATCTCCTACATCTAACATTTTACCCATTTTCCTCTTTAACCACATTTTCATTTTAGGGTTTTGGGGTTTTCACGAATCAACCCACAAATCTTTTCCATTCTTGAAATACCAACTCTAAACCAAGAGTTTACAAGAGAAAAACAACATAAAACGAACCACAACTCAAAAGGAAGAGTTTCCATGGTTTTTCACATTTTGAGAAGAGATCCAACATACCCAAAAAAAGTTTCAAAGGAAAGAAGAGAGTTAGAATCAAGAGTTTTACCTCTTCTCAAGCTTCTAGATGATTCTCAAGACTCCTTGCTCTTGAAAATGCCCTATTCTCTCTAGGTTTTCCCCCAAAAATGTGTTTGGGGTTCCTTATTTAATGTAACAGCGTCGGGTTCTCGCTCAAGCGAGAAAATCCCGTCCATTTTAAAAACTCAGATTTGACTCTCTCGCTCAAGCGAGAATCTCACAGCATCTACAGCCTCAGGGTGCCATTTCTCGCCCAAGCGAGACAACTCTCGCTCAGGCGAGACCACTCTCGCTCAGGCGAGACCACTCTCGCTCAGGCGAGACCACTCTCGCTCAAGCGAGATAATTCTCGCTCAAGCGAGAATCCTTCAGTGTAGCCCAGGATTTCACTCACCCAAGTGAGTCTCTCTCGCCCAGACGACACCTTTCTCGCTCAAGCGAGACTCCCAGAACTGACACTATAATTTAAAACCTTAAATTCAGGGTGTCACAGTTGAAAGTGTGCATGTCAAGAGGAACACTTTGGAAAGCTCTCCTTATATGTCATGGTTTTGATGAGGACAACTTGTGCTAACATGAGCTTGAAGATCATCAACAAATCAACATTCTTAAGCCTTCCGATTGGTACCTTGCTTAGACTAGACTAGTTTAGGTTGAGTCTAAAGGCTTAAGTCACCTAATACATATCTCATTTGCATAAATCTTTTAAATCTTTTTCATCTTGAGATATGTCATTCATAATATGTTCATGCATCATATAAATACATGTACATGTGCATTCTAGGCATAATCTTAGTATTAAACATGTATGAATTTAAGTGCATAACATATTTGAAATGTTTTTACACATGAAAGAATACTGTTAATCGATTATCACATAGGTTAATCGATTAATCTAACTGTTTGCACAGTATAATCGATTACAACAAAGGTTAATCGATTAATATAACATTTTTGTAAAGCTTAATCGATTAAAGCTGTCGTTAATCGATTAACTGGGCTTTAAAATCAATTCTTTATGAACTGCATTTTCAGAATTGATCTCATAAGTTGCATGTTAAATTTTTAGAGAGTTAGAGCATTTTTTTCGTGTTAATTGTTGCATCTAGTTGTAAATGCATTTGTGAGTTTAGAAAAGAGAGAATTCTATTCTTTAGGATTGAGTGCTTTTCTTGATACATTTCTCATCTTTTCTTATCACATGTTCTTGCATTCTTACATGACTCTTGATTAGATGTTTACATATTATGCATTCTGTTTTTCACTAATACATTTTCATACTGCATGAGCTTGTATTAGGTGATTGGAGTAAAGCCTTATCTTGTTAGATATAAGTCTTGTTATAGCTTAAGTTTACTCTGTATTGTTTTGTTTGAAAAAGTGTTGTAATTTTGGGAATCTCAAGGTGTCATATCACCAAGAGATTGAGTGTGTCTTCACTGAGTGTTAGACTTAGGGATAAGTAAAGAACAAGGTTCTTGGCTGGGGCTACGCCGAAAGAAAGGTTTTCTTTGTCGGTAGGAAGTGAGTCAAACCATAGAATAGGATTCTTTTTTATCTTGTAAGTGTCTAATTGTTGTAATTGGATAGTGTGTATGTAATTAACATTCATTCAATTATAGTGAAGAAAAATCTCCCAAATCAGCCGGGAGGCCTGGATGTAGTTTGCGGTGGACAAGCAAACGAACCAGGATAAAATTCGTGTTGCAGGACTTTTTCTATCCCTTATTCTCTTTATTGCATTTGATCGATTAATTTGTTTAGTAGATATAATTGATAAACTGTTTCTGTACTATATTGTTTTTACTCTGATAATTCTGTAAGCTGTGCATAATCGCTTCGTTATCAATTAATTGTCGCGCAAGAAATTGTACTTGCATCTGCTTACTGTCACGGTTTAATCGATTAAGTGTGGTGTGTTAATCGATTACTTCAGTCTGTTAATCGATTAAGTGGACTGTGTTGAAAGTGTTAATCGATTACCCTATTTCGTTAATCGATTAATCAAGGTGTTTTTCAGCATTAAGTGTTGTTTTCGAAAAGCGGACATTCTAACCGCTACACCTATTCAACCCCCCCCCCCTTCTAGGTGTATTGTAACCACTGATACCTAACAAGTGGTATCAGAGCTAGTGCGAAGTGCTAGCTCAACCGCGTATTCGTGATCCTTAGGGAAAAAGGAATGGGTTCGTCAAACCCATTTGGTGGTGATGGTTCATCCATTAATCGACCACCTATATTCAGTGGTGAAGGGTATGCCTACTGGAAAGTCCGCATGCAAATTTTTATTGAAGCCATAGACTCGGATATTTGGGAATCCGTAGTCAACAGCCCTTTCGTTCCACAACATCTTGTGGACAATGAACCTAAAGACAAGCCTAAAAGTCTATGGACCGATGATGAGCGCAAAAAGGTGCAGCATAACCTACGCGCCAAAAATATCATCACATCGGCCCTATCCTATGATGAGTTCTTTAGAGTATCGCAGTGCCAAAATGCAAAAGAAATGTGGGACACTTTACAAGTGACTCACGAAGGCACTAGCGAAGTCAAGCGCGCTAGATTAAATGCGCTGACCCACGAGTATGAGTTATTTCGCATGTTACCTAGTGAATCAATCTGTGATATGCAAAAGCGATTTACTCATATTGTTAATCATTTAGTTGCTCTAGATAAATCTTTTGCCAGAGGTGAACTAACTAATAAAGTTTTGCGTTGTCTTGACAGGAAATGGCAACCAAAAGTAACTGCAATTGTTGAATCCAAAGACTTGGATTCTATGCCTCTAGCTACACTATTTGGAAAGCTTCAAGAGCACGAAATGGAATTGGGGCGCTTGACTATGCACGAAGATTCAGATCGGAAGAAGAAAAACATCACATTGAAGGCCACGACCTCCAAATCAAAAGAAGAAAAAGATGATGATGAATCTGACTCCGATCTAGATGATGAAACTATGAATCTCCTTGTTCGAAAATTTAGTAAATTCATTAGAAGAAAAGGCGGATTCAAGAAGTTTCAGAAGAAAGAAGCAAAAGAGTCAACCAACAAAGGCAAGAACAACAAAGATCGCTTCACTTGCCATGAGTGTGGAAAAGCCGGACATATGAGATTTCAATATCCCACCTATCTGAAAAAGGTTGATTCAGAGAAGAGCACTCCCAGGGAATTCAAATCCAAGAAAGCTTATATTGTATGGGATGTACCTGAGGAGGAAACAACATCAAGCACTTCTAGTGAGGAGGAGTCAGCAAAGCTGTGTCTGATGGTCAGATCTGACAACGATGGCAACTCAGACTCACACGAGGATAATAATGAGGTATATTCTGACACCTCATCCACTTCGGATGACTTACCCTCTTATGAAGTTTTATATAATGCTTATGTTGAGTTACATGAGGAGCTAAAGAAATTGGTGTGAACACCCAATTTTGTCCGGCCTGTATAAAAAAGTACTTAAATTTCAAAACAGGAACATTAATTGAAAAATTGCATCTTTTCAAAATGTTATGGAACCAATTTTATAGCTCGAGTTATTGACTCTGAATTATAGTTAAAATGTTGGTTAAAGGTTTTGTTTTTTTTAACTTATAAAAAAACTTCGAGTTTCCACAAAATGAAAAAGATCAATCAAAAAATAAAAAGAAAATAAAAAGCGAAAGGTAAGAAGAAGTGGCACCTTTGGCGTAATTTTATTATGAACTTTGAAATGTTATTTTATTTCTAAACTTTGATGTCTCAAATGGTATTTGCTGTTTATTATTTTAACCATGTTATTATTGAACATTTTATCTATATAAAAAGTTGTACATTGAAAAACCATACATACATATAGTGTTTTGCATTAGTAAATAAATACAAATAACTCACTTAACAAAGCTGGATATGGTAAATAACTCACTTTGGTGCAAAACACCATCACCAGAAACTAGCAAAATAAATCAGTACTAAACCCGTTACACTAAAATTTGGCCGAGTCTTTATTTTGAATAGTGTACTCTTAACTGAATCCCTCTAATTTTTTTGAACCAAATATTGTTGGTCAATTCTTTGATTCATATTTGGTTAAATCAACAACTGAGTAAAAGAATGGAAGTGGACAAGCACTGCGGGACCCAACCAAATGGCATCTCTATTAGTGGTTGGTGTCACTTTGTTTCTAAATTCAGTTGTTACAACAACAACAACACTTCACTTTCCTCTCCTTCAAAACAAATACATACTTCTTGTCTCTCTGAATTTCCATTGTTCCTTTCAAACTTGTCTTGTCTTTTCTCTTTTCTGGGCTACTATACCTTCATATATGGCAACTGAAGCTGAACCTACAAGTACCCCAATTCACAAGGATGTAGAGTCAACTGAAATAACTGAAGAACAACCTAGTAGACAACAACAACAACATGGGAGAAGGAAAAACCTTATCTTGGAGATACCCACAAAAAATTTGGATGAAGCAAAAGAGAATATTTTCAGGATAAACACTCCTCCAAAGGGAGAGATTTTCTCCCCTTTATCCACAAGCAATGACTTTCCAGGTCCTTCAATAAAAAATAAACCAACTGTTAAAACAGCCCTTATTCCAAAACTTGGTTTAAAATTTCACATGAGTTCAGATATTGAAAAGGCTTCATCACTAGCACTTGAAGAAGGTTCACCGCCACGAAAAAATCCTACAATTTCAAGGACATTATCTCTTACAAAGTTTATCAGCACCACTAGTGGGAATAAAATGTCTTCCTTACCAATAACTTCAATTGCTCAGTCAAATTCAGAATCTACACATGAAGGGAACGTAGCCTATTCAGCAACATCTGTTAAAAAAGGACAGGAATTACCGATTCATCGCTCCCGTTCAGTTCCTGTGCTTACTAAACTTGGGAACACATCTGTAGGTAGCATGTTTCGTGTAGTTCCAACCACACAGCGGTTCACCGGGAGTATTGCCACAACATCTATGAAATCTCCACCTGATGATACTGTTGAAAATGAGGATGGGGAAGATATTCCCGAAGAAGAAGCTGTATGCAGAATTTGTTTGATTGAATTAGGAGAAGGTGGTGATACACTTAAAATGGAATGCAGCTGCAAAGGTGAACTTGCACTGGCACACCAAGAATGTGCAGTTAAATGGTTTAATGTTAAAGGCAATAGAATATGTGATGTGTGCAAAAAAGAAGTTCAGAACCTACCTGTAACACTTCTAAGAGTTCCAAGTGCCCAAGGACTTAACCTTTTAGAAAGCCAGATATCAATACACACAAACAATCCAGAGAGAGAACCAAAGGTTACAATCAAGAAGCAGTGTGCCAAACAATAAGAAAGCATACAGAGGATAGTTAACATCAACTTCAGCAAATCTAACATCACAAATCAGGAGTTACTCTACAGTAACAATAAGCAATCATAAAAGAGGCAATTGGAAGGCCAATAACTGGGTCCATGGCTGTTACAACTAGTCATAAACCTACCAATTAGTAAAATGCCACAATAAACAGTTACACTTATCAAGCAATAGTGAGCATTCAAGGAGGCATAAGTTGCTAACAAAGAGAACACCAAAAGGCAGAGATACTGGTTAGCTATACAGTCAGCAGTAATGTGCAGACATAAAGAGTGCTTTCAGTTATGGAATCAACTCTGTAGTAAATAACCATCATCAAAATAGGATTCAACAGCCAAGGGAGGTTATGCATCTGGCAGCCTAAAAGGTTCTAACAATTCAGCCCCTACCATTATAAAAGGGCATGAGAATCATACCAAAGGGGGACATCATTTTTTTGAGAAATAGAGATCACTCATCACTCTTTCAACTACACACACATAGCCACAGAGGTTTTTTTTGCAATCTTTGCTATTCAGATAGTCAAACACATACCTAAGGCAAGTAATCATCTATACGAATCAACATCAGCCAACGTAAGAGACCATCATCAAGCACATTTTCATCAACGAAGCATAATAATCACAACCAGCAGGCAGTCCAGGTTAACATTGTAATATAGTCATAAGATGTTCAATATGAAATTGAGTTTATTACTATCTAAGGTTTTCAACACCGAATTGCACCCATAAGCATGTCATTGACGTCATTCATCCTGTTCTCATCATATATTCATATGTATAGGATAAGTCAATGGATTTGTAAACAAATTCGAGTCGTTTAAATTAAGTGAATATACCCATGTCTATTGAACAATTAGTTTGTATTATCAAGAATAAAGCAAATACGTACAAGGAAGGGGGGTTGGATCGATTACATGATTCCGTCGCTGCTGCCGGAGTGGAAAAGGAACGGTTCCGCCGAGGAGCTATAAGGAATTGAAGTTGTCGCCACCTTGAGCTGTTCATGGCCGCCACTGGAAGAGGAGAACTCGTCACGAAATAGAAAGGGAGAAGATGAGGTGTAGGGTTCGTCGTTTTCCCTTGCCTTCTCACCTTCGTCCTCACTTTCTCACCGCGGTGAATCGCCTACGAGTTCACCAACCTCCACGCTTGACTACCGCCTCCGCCATTGTCAGAAATGAACCCGAGAGAACTCGCGACGAACCGCCTTCGTCTTCTCACTTCCTTCGTCTTCTCACTTCCTTCGTCTTCTCACTTCCTTCGTCTTCTCCCTCTCTTTCTCCCCCAAATCCTCCATCACAAAAATTAAAAGGAAATGGATTACCTTGCGATTTGCTGCCGAGAGGAGCTTCGAAAGCAGACGTGGATTCGAAACAGACCCATCGGAGATGAAGACCGGAGTAATCCCCGCCGAGAGAACTCACGACTCACTCCCCTTTCGTCTTCGCACTTCTCCTTCGTCTTCTCACTTCCTTCGTCTTCTCACTTCTCTCCCCAAAGTCCCCAAAGCACAAATGGCAAACCTAAATCTAACCCCTCCCCCTTCAATCCGTTTTCTTAGCTGGGCCTAACCCGAGCCCAGTAAACTTTTTTTTGTTGTTGTTTGTTTGTTCTGTTTATGTCTTCTTTTGTAGTATTTATTTGTTTTTTTATTATACCAAATGAGTAATCTTATTTAATCAAAGAGGTTCTATTAAATTCTAATAATTATATGTTATTAGAAAAATTAGTTTTTATCAATAATATATTTTAAAACTATTTCAAATCTCTTTAAGATATGATGCGGCGCGGGCATTAGTCTTGCTACTTCATCTATCTTAAAGGTGAATAATTTCCATAATATATTTTAAAACTATTTCAAATCTCTTTAAGATATGATGCGGCGCGGGCATTAGTCTTGCTACTTCATCTATCTTAAAGGTGAATAATTTCCATAATATATTTTAAAACTATTTCAAATCTCTTTAAGATATGATGCGGCGCGGGCATTAGTCTTGCTACTTCATCTATCTTAAAGGTGAATAATTTCCATAATATATTTTAAAACTATTTCAAATCTCTTTAAGATACGATGCGGCGCGGGCATTAGTCTTGCTACTTCATCTATCTTAAAGGTGAATAATTTCCATAATATACTTTAAAACTATTTCAAATCTCTTTAAGATATGATGCGGCGCGGGCATTAGTCTTGCTACTTCATCTATCTTAAAGGTGAATAATTTCGATAATATATTTTTAAACTATTTCAAATCTCTTTAAGATATGATGCGGCGCGGGCATTAGTCTTGTTACTTCATCTATCTTAAAGGTGAATAATTTCAATAATATATTTTAAAATTATTTCAAATCTCTTTAAGATATGATGCGGCGTGGGCATTAGTCTTGCTACTTCATCTATCTTAAAAATAAATAATTCCAAACAATGCATCTCAATTATTTCAAAAAATAATATATATCTTGAAGATAAATAAATCTTAACACAGTAGTTTAATTAATTTCAAAATCTCTTTAAGATTTGATATGGTGCAGACATTAGTTTCTACTGTTTCATCTTTTCTTAAAGAGAATACAATTTACATCAACTTTTCAAACAAACTAAACCAACACCAATTAATTTTCAAAACCAGAACTACGTAGCCTTGATTTCCCTTTTGCACCTAGGGATACGTAGGAGCAAGATGATCTCTTGTCAGGCACAACAATAAAAAATAAAAATATTTCGCTTTAAGTAATTCAATTTTAATAGATTATTTTAAGGGTATAAAAGTCCATGTTATTAGCAAGGGTACCGTTTTAATACGGGCGGACGGGGTGCTAACACCTTCCCCGATCCGTAATCGACTCTCGAGCTCAGAATCTCTGTTAAATGACCAAATTATCCTAATCGGGCGTAATTTAGAGTTTTCTACGTTTTAACCGCAAAAAACGTAGTGGCGACTCCAAAACAATTGGAAGAGGTAGAAATCGAGTTCACCTCTCCCTAAGTCGCATGGCCGGTCTTCCAACCGAAAATCGGGTCGCGACAATTGGCTAGAATAAACGTTGATAAGAAAAGGGAAATCCTTAGAAATGAGAAGAAATTAAGCCAATTACAAAAAGAATTAGATGAATTAAAATTAGAAAATGAAACTTTAGATCTCATCTATTCTTGTAACACATGTGACTGCTCTGCTAATAATTTATGTCAAAAGCCTGTATGTGAGACTTGCGATATTTTGCAAGAAGACAATCTTAAACTAAAAGAAAAACTCGAACGTCTCACAAACAGTAAACAGCAATTAGACACTCTGCTCAGTCAAACAAGAAACGTTGGTGATCGTACTGGTCTAGGTTATACTCGCTCTGCTAAGAACAAGAGACCATATAGAAAACCTGTAGTTCATACTAAGAATAAAAATCATAAGCACTCTCCTACATGTTTTTATTGTAATACGTATGGTCATACTTCTTACTCTTGTTACATTAGAAAATATGGTATACCTAGCGGAGTTTATGTATGGATAAAGAAGGGAGATAATTCCCTAATCACTAACAGAAAAGGACCCAACATAATTTGGGTACCTGAGAAAAGCAGGTGATCTGTTTTGCAGGTATGTCTTTGAACACAAGGACAAAAATGGTATTTAGACAGTGGATGTTCGAGACATATGACAGGTGACAAATTAAATTTCCTGGATCTATCACTTAAAGGAAAAGGATACGTCACGTACGGAGACAACAACAAGGGAAAGATACTTGGCACCGGAACAGTTGGTAACTCATCTCATACTCAAATTGAAAATGTTCTGTATGTTGAAGGACTAGAACATAATCTTCTGAGTATAAGCCAACTCTGTGACAAAGGTAATCGTGTATCTTTCGATTCTGAATGTTGCATCATTCGTGACATTTTATCTAATAATGTTAAATTTGTTGGTCATCGTATAAATAATATTTACATGGTTAACTTGGATGATGTCACCACATTATTTTCAAAATGTTTTATTTCTAAAGAAGATGACATCTGGCTCTGGCACAGACGCGTTGCACACATCCATATAAAACATCTAGATAAATTATCATCAAACGAACTAGTTGAGGGGCTACCAAAACTAAATTTTAAAACTAAAGAGATTTGTGACACTTGTCAAAAGTGTAAACAAACCAAAAACTCTTTCAAAAACAAAAATGTGATATCCACTTCAAGACCTTTGGAGTTACTCCATATGGACTTGTTTGGACCATCACAAATCATGAGCTTTGGTGGTAGCTACTATGCTCTAGTTATTGTTGATGATTTCTCTCGTTTTACATGGACATTATTTTTATCTGCTAAAAGCGACGCTTTCAACTCTTTTAAAAATCTTGCCAAGCAAATTCAAAATCAACTTAACCTGAAAATAGTATATATACGAAGTGATCACGGGGGAGAATTTGAGAACTTTCAGTTCGACAAATTCTGTGATAAGCATGGCATTATGCATCAGTTCTCTGCTCCTCGCACTCCACAACAAAATGGAGTTGTTGAAAGGAAAAATCGTGTGCTTGAAGAATTAGCGAGAACCATGCTCAATGAAAGTAATACCCCCAAATATTTCTGGGCAGATGCATTTCATACTGCATGTTATGTTATAAATCGAGTATTGTTAAGGCCTAATTTGAATAAAACTCCTTATGAACTATTAAAAGGCCGTAAACCAAACATATCCCATCTTCACGCTTTCAGTTGCAAATGTTTTATATTAAATAATGGAAAGCGGGCTTTAGGAAAATTTGATTCAAAAGCCGATGAGGGAATATTTTTGGGATACTCGATTCATAGCAAAGCGTTCAGAATTTTTAATAAATATTCTATGCAAGTTGAAGAGTCTATCCATGTACAGTTTGATGAATCTTCTCCAAAAGAGAAGAGAAAGGTCGTATCTGATGATGTTGCAGGTGCTTTGGAAGAAGCATACTCAAAGAACATGGATAATGAAGAAGCAACCAATGAAGAATGTCAAAACAAATCTCAGGAGCATTCAGACATGCCAGTTGTGTGGAAAACCAAGAAAGCTCACCCGATCGACAAAGTAATAGGTGACATATCTACGGGAGTGGTAACCCGTAGTTCCTTACGAAACTTTTGTAACTTTGTAGCTTTTGTATCTCAAATTGAGCCTAACACCATTGATGAGGCCATTGAGGATGTGCACTGGGGTATAGCTATGCAAGAAGAGCTAAACCAGTTCGAACGTAATAATGTTTGGGACTTGGTCCCTAAACCTAAAGATCATCCTGTGATTGGTACTCGATGGGTCTTCAGAAATAAGCTTGATGAATCAGGCTTGATCATTCGAAATAAAGCACGCTTGGTGGCCAAAGGCTACAACCAGGAGGAAGGTATCGATTATGACGAAACCTATGCCCCTGTAGCTAGATTAGAGGCCATCAGGATGCTACTTTCCTTTGCATCGATTATGAACTTCAAACTATTTCAAATGGACGTAAAAAGCGCCTTCCTGAATGGCTATATTCAAGAAGAAGTTTATGTTAACCAACCGCCTGGTTTTGAAAATTTTAAATATCCGAACCATGTTTATAAACTTAAAAAGGCACTCTATGGTCTCAAACAAGCTCCTAGAGCTTGGTATGATAGACTTAGTACCTTTGACACAACGCTTTTTATCCGTAAATCAGAAAACTCTGTACTACTTGTGCAAATCTATGTAGATGACATAATTTTTGGATCTACTAATGATATTTTGTGTAAATATTTTTCTGAGTTGATGCAGGGGGAGTTCGAAATGTCTATGATGGGAGAACTCACATTCTTTCTAGGACTTCAGATAAAGCAACTAGAAAGTGGGATTTTCATCCATCAGACAAAATATTGCAAAGAGCTGCTCAAGAAATTTGAGATGAACAATTGTAAGGAAGCTTCCACTCCTATGGCATCTACTTGCTACCTAGATAATGACGAAAAAGGAAAAGCAATAGAGGTAACAAAGTATCGAGGAATTATTGGGTCTTTACTTTACTTAACTGCAAGTCGACCTGATATCATGTTTAGCGTATGCATGTGTGCGAGATTTCAATCATCACCTAGAGAATCACATCTTAAAACCGTTAAAAGAATCATGAGATACTTAAAAGGAACAACTAACATGGGATTATGGTATCCTCGGGATGCCTCATTATCCTTGGTAGGTTATTCCGATTCCGATTTCGCCGGATGTAAATTGGATCGGAAAAGCACTAGTGGTACCTGTCACTTGTTGGGCAGTTCATTAGTAGCATGGCACAGCAAAAAGCAAGCTTGTGTTGCTTTGTCCACTGCCGAAGCGGAATACATCGCCGCTGGTGTGTGTTGCGCTCAAATCCTTTGGATGAAGCAGCAACTCAAGGACTATGGTCTTAAAATTGAAAAGATCCCTATTAAATGCGATAATACAAGTGCCATAAACCTTTCCAAGAATCCCGTCTTGCATTCTAGAACTAAGCATATAGAAATTAGACATCATTTTCTGCGTGATCATGTACAAAAAGGTGACTGCGTTCTTGAATTTGTTGAAACTTCTAAACAATTAGCCGATATTTTCACCAAGCCCCTTCCCAGGGATACTTTCTTTGTTCTAAGGAGAGAACTTGGAATTCTTGATGAACAATATCTTGATTAAAATTGTTTAGTTGTTTACATCATCGTCTAGTTTCTCTATGTCTATGTATCTTTAGCTTATTGATATATGTTATAATGCAAAAGTATGTCTTTTGATTATTCTTTTTGTGATTCTGAATGTTTCAATAAATTTGTCACAATGCATACAAAAGCCTTAAGAAGTTGAAACCATTTTACTGCCTGAAATTTTTTTTTTACTATGTGTAATCGATTACACTTGTTGTTAATCGATTACCTGGGCATCAGTTGCTTGAAAATTCGAAATATTACTATGAGTAATCGATTACATCTTTCTGTTAATCGATTACCTGGGCATCAGTTCTTTAAAAAAAAAATTCGAAAATTTTACACTGGTTAATCGATTAAACCTGCCCGTTAATCGATTAAAACCAGCTTTATAAAGGCAAACAGTAGCTCGGTTTCACACTTTCTTTGGCTTTTTCACTTTCTCGTTTATGCTTTGAGTTTCTAAATCTATAACACAACTAATCCAAGTGCTCCAAAGTAGAAACACCTCTTCCTAACCCTCTTAAACCATCAAGGAATCATACCTCTTCATCCTCATTATATCCCATTTCCAAGGTTCCACCAAGCATAACCTAGGTTAGGTTTGCCTACACCCATATCTGACCATTCACTGCTATTTCGGTTTATGTCATATAATGGAGCAAAGTCGTCCTAAAAGGGTCAAGACCTCAGCCACTCGTGTGCGAAGACGGGAGGTCGGTTCACCTTCTACTCGGGACCGTGGTGACCCCTACTATTCACTCATCTTGCAAGAAATCCGTATGACGAAATTTCAGGGTCGGAAACCCACCTATATACGGTATGTTGACTTAACTTGGTTAGCGGAACAAAACTTTAGCTTCCCACATGATATGGAAGCTCAAGGAACTATTCAGTTTATGGAATTAAAGGGACAAGTCTACCCTGCTCTTGTTAGGGAATTCTATGCTAATTTTAGATATAAGGATGGAAAATATTGGTCTATGATTTCTGGCATTTTGTTTGAACTTAACGATGAAATTTTCATGAATGTCGGTGGTTTATCCTTTTCTGGATATAGTATAGGAGATTGTTCTTGGGTGAAGGAAAACTTTGATCCTACTGAAGTCTATAAGTCATTTCTAAGAGGCCCTCATTTATACATTCAGGGTCAACTGACCAAAGCTGGGTCACTATCTGTTGAGAATAGGCTGCTGCACTACATTATTGCTTACATCTTAGTACAGAGGAACACAAATCACGCACAGCCTACTGTGAATGATTTACGTTTCATGTATGCAGTAAAGAATAATGTAATGATTAACTGGCCTGAGGAGATCTTGAAAATTATGAACAGTGTATCTTTATCTCAGTCGAAGCTGCTTCCCTACAGTATCTTCATCTCACGCATTGTTGATTATTTGCGCATTGACGTTTCCGATACTATCATTGTTGAATATACTGACAAGGATCATCTGGTTGGTGAAAGCCTCATTCATAAGATGGGTATTTACAAGTATGGTAATACTTGGCAATACCAAGAGGACTACACCACTATTGGTCTGGATTTATCTGATGATGATAATCAGGATGACACAGGTAATCAGCATGCTACAACTCAGGGGGAGCCTTCTGGATCAGCACCTCAGAACTCTGCTTTTGGCTTAGCTCAGTTGGAAGCTATGGAGCAACGGCTTAACAACCGTATGGATCTTCACTTCCAAGGACTGAAAGACTCATACTTTGCTGGTATGGAACAGTATGAGGAGCGACAAAATGCGTACTCGGACAACCAATTTCGGGAGTTGAGGAATCTGATTCAATCTACCGCTGAAGCTCAGAATGCCTTGTTTTGTTCAGAATTTCAGAAGTTATCTGTGCTTATCAGGGGAGATCAGAACATTGTCATTTCTGCTGATCACACTGACGATCCTCATCCTCCACCTCAACCTTAGTTTAGAAGACTTTAGACCTAGGATATCTTACCTTTAGGTTTATTTCTTCTTTTTGGCACTCGTTGGATTTAGATGTTGTTATGGATTCTAGTCTCTCTGTTGTGTGCCTCTTTCATGTTTTTAACTGACATTTTCTGGTTTATATGGCTGCTAAACATTGTTACTCTTTATGCTACTTTTTCTAATTATGTCGAATAGCCTATTCTGTTTACGTGTATGGTTCTTGATCGTATGAGATTTTCTACTTTGATATGGTTACTCTTGTATGTCGTTCACTTTACTTGTTTGGCTATTTCTGTTGTATAGACTTGCGCATTTGTTTAATCCTCTTTAACATAAAACAAGTTAATTGTTAAATCCCAAATTAACTCATTGACTGTGTTTTATGCATTACTCATATCTCTGCCTCTTCTTTGACCTAAGTTATCTTTTTGATAATGTCAAAAGGGGGAGAAAGGTTGTTTTGTTGTCTTCTGATTGTGCAGGTTGATCGTAATAACAGCTTCCGATATTTGCGCATCATATCAACCTTGCCAACACAATCTTCAAGCTATTTCATCACAGCTGTTACATTTGATGTGGAGTTTGTCATCATCAAAAAGGGGGAGATTGAAAGTGTGCATGTCAAGAGGAACACTTTGGAAAGCTCTCCTTATATGTCATGGTTTTGATGAGGACAACTTGTGCTAACATGAGCTTGAAGATCATCAACAAATCAACATGCTTAAGCCTTCCGATTGGTACCTTGCTTAGACTAGACTAGTTTAGGTTGAGTCTAAAGGCTTAAGTCACCTAATACATATCTCATTTGCATAAATCTTTTAAATCTTTTTCATCTTGAGATATGTCATTCATAATATGTTCATGCATCATATAAATACATGTACATGTGCATTCTAGGCATAATCTAAGTATTAAACATGTATGAATTTAAGTGCATAACATATTTGAAATGTTTTTACACATGAAAGAATGCTGTTAATCGATTATCACATAGGTTAATCGATTAATCTAACTGTTTGCACAGTGTAATCGATTACAACAAAGGTTAATCGATTAATATAACATTTTTGTAAAGCTTAATCGATTAAAGTTGTCGTTAATCGATTAACTGGGCTTTAAAATCAATTCTTTATAAACTGCATTTTCAGAATTGATCTCATAAGTTGCATGTTAAATTTTTAGAGAGTTAGAGCATTTTTTTCGTGTTAATTGTTGCATCTAGTTGTAAATGCATTTGTGAGTTTAGAAAAGAGAGAATTCTATTCTTTAGGATTGAATGCTTTTCTTGATACATTTCTCATCTTTTCTTATCACATGTTCTTGCATTCTTACATGACTCTTGATTAGATGTTTACATATTATGCATTCTATTTTTCACTAATACATTTTCATACTGCATGAGCTTGTATTAGGTGATTGGAGTAAAGTCTTATCTTGTTAGATATAAGTCTTGTTATAGCTTAAGTTTACTCTGTATTGTTTTGTTTGAAAAAGTGTTGTAATTTTGGGAATCTCAAGGTGTCATATCACCAAGAGATTGAGTGTGTCTTCACTGAGTGTTAGACTTAGGGATAAATAAAGAACAAGGTTCTTGGCTGGGGCTACGCCGAAAGAAAGGTTTTCTTTGTCAGTAGGAAGGGAGTCAAACCATAGAATAGGATTCTTTTTTATCTTGTAAGTGTCTAATTGTTGTAATTGGATAGTGTGTATGTAATTAACATTCATTCAATTATAGTGAAGAAAAATCTCCCAAATCAGCCGGGAGGCCTGGATGTAGTTTGCAGTGGACAAGCAAACGAACCAGGATAAAATTCGTGTTGCAGGACTTTTTCTATCCCTTACTCTCTTTATTGCATTTGATCGATTAATTTGTTTAGTAGATATAATTGATAAACTATTTCTGTACTATCTTGTTTTTACTCTGATAATTCTGTAAGCTGTGCATAATCGCTTCGTTATCAATTAATTGTCGCGCAAGAAATTGTACTTGCATCTGCTTACTGTCACGGTTTAATCGATTAAGTGTGGTGTGTTAATCGATTACTTCAGTCTGTTAATCGATTAAGTGGACTGTGTTGAAAGTGTTAATCGATTACCCTATTTCGTTAATCGATTAATCAAGGTGTTTTTCAGCATTAAGTGTTGTTTTCGAAAAGCGGACATTCTAACCGCTACACCTATTCAACCCCCCCCCCCCCCCCCCCCCTTCTAGGTGTATTTTAACCACTGATACCTAACAACAGTATTCATTGGGTGAGTTGGAATAAAGTGTGTAGGTCTAAGGAGAATGGTGGTCTTTGTGTAAAAAAAATTGTGTTGGTTCAATCTAACTCTTTTAGATAAATGGAGATGGCGATTACTATCTGAGAGAGATCCTCTTTGGGTTAAAGTATTACAATCTAGATATGGAGTATGTATTTTTCGGGGTGGTGGTTTTTGTGATCATGAGTGCTTTAGAAGGGGCTCGTCTTGGTGGAGGGATCTATGTAACCTTAGTCATAATAAAGTCAGTGTTGAGAATGAGTGGTTGGATAATGGCCTTCGTAGGAGATTAGGCTCTGGTAGGGCAGTGACCTTTTGGTCTGATTTATGGGTGAAAGAGGGCATTCTTAAAATCTTATTTGCTAGATTATTTCAGGTGATAAATAATAAAAATTCTTCGGTTAGTTCCATGGGTGAATGGAGAAATGGAGGTTGGATCTGGAAGTTGTCATGGAGGCGGAGTTTGTTCGTTTAGGAGCAAGAGGAAAATGGTAAAGTTATTAAATTCCTCGGATCTTATGGACCACAGGTTGATGCCATAGATGGATGGATATGGATTCATAACAAAGATGATCAATACTCGGTTAGCAATGCTTACAAAGTGCTAGCTCATGAGGAGAAATATGCTGATTTCGTGATTTTCAAGAAGTTGTGGAAATGTAATGTGCCACCAAAGATGAAGTGTTTAGTATGGAAGATTTTCTTGGGCGGAGTCCCTACAAAATTATGTCTTGCTCAAAGAAGAGTATTGGAAGCTAATGTTGTGACATATTGTGGTCTTTGTGGGGAAGAAGATGAAGCAATAAACCATATTTTTTTCACTTGTTCGAAATCTTATCATATTTTGCAACATATCTACTCGCGCTTTGGTCTTTCTTCAATTATTTTCAATGATGCTAAGGTAAACTTCTCTTCTCATATGTCCTTGTTGTGTTTGGAGAAGAAAAGTTTATCAAATTGGATGTCCCATTGGTTCATTACTATTTGGACAATTTGGAATGTTAGGAATAATATTAC
The DNA here is from genome assembly GCA_009771035.1 of Lupinus albus. Taxonomy (NCBI): domain Eukaryota; kingdom Viridiplantae; phylum Streptophyta; class Magnoliopsida; order Fabales; family Fabaceae; genus Lupinus; species Lupinus albus. The sequence goes on from CM020011.1 coordinate 8,983,028, forward strand.
TTTTGAGAATTCACAGTTTCAGTTTAAAGAGGTGATTGATCTTATCTTCATTCATTCGTGGAATACCTTAAGTGCTCGTGATACTGATTTCAAATTTTCTTATTTGGAATGGGTGTCAAACCCATTATTATGTCTTTCTTCTTGTTAATTTTTGTAGTTATGGATAGGAGTACCACTTGTTCTCCTAATTATTTCTATTTCTTTTAATATATCTTATTGTTGATAAAAAAATGGTATCGTGGTTGAGTCACGCTTGAATATGATGAAGGTCGCGGTAGTTCCATAGTTAATAAATAAGATATATGAGATTGTATTAAGGAAAAATCTAATTATAAATAGTATACAAATGTGCTCCTAATGAATATGTAATATATTTGTTTCAGAAAAAATATGAAGCTAAATTTAAAATTTCTTATTAAGTTGGCGAACATATGTTTAATACAATTTTATTGACTATGTATTTTGTGATTATAAAATAAGTGATCTAATTTCTGACAATCCATAAGACTTCTAAAACTGATAACGGATATATGCTTAATGAATGGATACCCTATCGATTGACCTCTAGGGGATAATGAGAACCTTATAAGTTAATGCTTAAGGAACGGTTATGGTCCCCAAGACTAATCACAAACAATTTTCAGCTCTACCCATTAGGAAAAAAACAATATCCCAAAAGGAATCTTTTTGGTTGATTGGAAATTTCTTGACACGCAAGTAACTATGTTAGTGTCTTATGGGTAGAACACAAAATGGGATGTTGCTATATGCATGTTGTGATTTGGTTATTGTGGCTACTTGGTATAAATGATGTTATTTTAATAGTGAGTCTAAATTCAACTTGTGGACCGAATCACTTGATGTGACCCAATAATATGATTGCGGTGATTACTATAATCGCATCACACCGTAATTATGGTGTAACATAAAACCAAAATGATGTGATTGTATTGAGTCACAACACAATCACATCGGACTGTTGTAACCACATCACACCACAATTGCAGTGTGGTACGAAATTATAATGATTTGTTCGCATTGAGCCACAACCACGTCAGACTATATTTGAGTTGCACCATATTGAATTTAATTCAAAAATATTTTTTTACCACAAAAATTCACATTAAAACAACTGCAATTCACCTTCTAACGACCACAATTGCTATAACTACAACCATGACTTCAATCACCACCATAACAATAATTTAAAACCATGAATCAGTCTTTTGATTAATATTATTGATTTCTTAGATTTGATTAAGGTGAATTTTTGGGTAGGAAGAAATATATAAGAAAGCTAATAAGAAATTTTTAGTTTTTATTTTCAAGGGATGACTCAGAAGAAGTTACTAAGAAAATATCAGAGCACACTTCATGAGTTTAAATCTGAATACTCACAATTAATATTCAACAATTTAACCTGAATTTATTATATACACTATAAGTCTATTGTGAAGCTTATTATCCTAAAGTAAGAGGAAAAAATAAGAAATTAGGAGAAAGTACTCTAGTTAAAGTACTGGCTTCTGGTTTTGGACTGACTCATCACACTCTATAGTTAACTCATCAATCTAATCCAATATTTATTCCTAATTAAGTCTCAGCTTCACAATATAAACTCTCCCATTTCTCACATATCACCTCTTCTTCATTCACATTTCTCTCTTTCTCTCTCAAGTAACAATGCAGGTTATGAAACCAACCATGCAAATGGATGCACCTTCAGCACCATCACCACCACCTAAGAGGCTAGAGATTAGCCCTTACGAGATGGTGCACCAGCTGGCTTCCTCCAACGCCGTGGTGGTCTTCAGCACCACCGACTGCTGCATGTCCACCGTCGCCAAACGCCTTCTCTACAGCCTTGGTGTCGGCCCCGCCGTTATTGAGCTCGATCAGCACGTTGCCGGCCCTGATATCAAGGCTGTCCTCTACCAGCTCGCAGGCACCACCCGCCAACCGTCCGTCCCCGCCGTGTTCATTGGAGGAAACTTCCTTGGTGGGGTTGAGGCCCTCATGACCAATCATATCAATGGCAGTCTCATTCCACTCCTTAAAGATGCTGGAGCATTGTGGCTCTAAAGTCTAAACAAGTTCATATGCTAAGTTACTTTGGTTGAACATAGATAATAAAATGTATTCATCAATATTAAATAGATTAATAGGATTATGAATTGTAGCTATGACTATGAAACTGATATGACAAATTAAGTGTAGCTAGTTAATAGAGGATAACTAAGAGAGTGACAAAGCTCTTGTTTATGTAATGACATAGCTTACTAATTTCTTATGGTTAATTTAATTTCAAATTACTTACTAAGTTTCACGTTTTTTTCCACAGTCTTTAATTACTTTTTTTTTGGTATATATCATTTGTTACTTTGTTACAACAAGAAGTTTGAACTAATTTGATTTTATATGCCTAGCAGGTCTATAGTTCTTCCCTTAATTAATTTTAAATATATAATATCTATCTCTATATAGTCTTAGTCCCGACTGAGTATTAAAATGCTCTATCATAAAATCATGTTGATTGACAAAATATTAATTAATCACTAAATTTTTCCTTAAGAGTTTCACTTATGGTATCTTTTGGTTTAATTAACCTTCATTTGATGTATTTTCCTTACTCGAGTTTCTAACAGTCTCTTTCCCACGTACTCAAATTACTTAAGGTGTGATTATATCATTTTTTTCCATGACAATGTAGTAATTCCTCATACCAAGAGATAATGTATCTCCTTAGATTCACTCATTGTTTGACATGTGTCTCATTTCTCTTTCTTCAAGAACTTTTCATTTTAAAATATATTATAAAATAAAAAATAAGAAGCACCCCAATGCATTCATTGGTATTCCTATATTGTTGTCCACTCTTCCAAAGCAACAACAATAATCTATGCGCTAAATTGAGTTTATTATTTTATTGACATTTTACCAACTAACATTCAATCACATATAACATTAGAGTGTTATATTTTTGCAATAAAATTTTATTTAAGCTTGAGTGTTATATTTCTATCACAAATAAAATCTGATTTATTATGTTATTTATCCGTCCCTCTTGAATTTTATCCTCAAATTCTAATGGTGTGGCATGATTGCCATTTTGAAAAATATATATAGTTGCATCCTATTTTATTTTCCAAGAAAAAAGGTGCTGAACATTAACCAGATTTTTTATAAGAAAATTGAATAATATAAGCCAGAAGGAGCACAGAACATTAACCATAATAAATTGTTTTTATTTATTTGCCTTATAAAAATTATAGCAGAGACCGAATATTTTCTGTGTGTGCTAGAAAAAACACGCGTGAGAAACTTGTTGGGTCGCCAACACTGGTTAGATTATATAATTGGCTAGAAAAAGAGTAAGGTGCATGGGATAACAAAAGGTGATATATGCATGCAAATATGATTTGACTGAGAGAGAGGACATGTTTACATGTTGATTTGTACGAAATATTGTTATATTTGATATAAGAATGTGATGTGTATGTGTATAAGAATGTGATCATCGCATAAGGAAATGTATGAGTAGTGTACTGTGTATATACATGCAGATCATGCCATGCGGATTTCGAAGAAAAACCGATTGGCCTAATTGGGCAATGAGTATCTTTAATTTGTTCTTTCTTGGTATATTTTTCTGTTGAGGAAAAGGCTCCACAATGACCTCACACCCGTGGATCATCTGTTCCAAAATCACTATATTCTTATGTTTCTAGCAAATTAGTATTTTTTAAGTAATATAAAAATATTAATTTATGTTTTCAAATATTTTTTTAATTAAGGCTACTTTTTATTAGACCGAGACATAAATAGGAACAAGTGTTCTCAGTCCTAGTAGGGAAAATGATAGCAGGAAAATGAAAAAGAAAGGAGGAAGGAAGGATAAAAGAAAATCATTTCAAATTGAGAGTTTTAGTTAATGGTTATTACAAAAAGTATAAATATTTTATATTCATTGTTTTATTCCATTATTACAAAAAGTATAGAAGTTTTCTATTCTATTTCAAGATGTTGAAATATGTTTGTTTCTTGCAATTTTAACATTAGAATAATGTAAATTTAGTATATGAAAGTTTAATATTTAAATATTGTTTAATATAGTGTCTATGTGAAAAACTTCACTGGGAGTCTATTGATATTAAACTGAAATAAAAGATATGTAACAAATTAATTGTCTTTTAAGATTATATAAAAATATGTCTATTTATATATTAAGTTGTATTTTCCTTTAATTTGTGTTTCTTTTAAAAGCCTTGTAAGTTGTAATTTATTACAAAATCAAACACTCTATTTTTAGTGTTGAAACCGGAGATGCTAGGTGGAAAAACAATATGTGTCTGCATTGAGTCTCAAAAGGCTACGTTTGCAAACAATGTTTGATTGTTTGGAACTTAAAGAGATCAAATGTACAAATAATACTTTCTCTATATTGATTATAATGGAAACTTGGTGTAACTGAGAACCTAGACATAACCTCTAAATTTGGGTGAACCAATATAAATTTTATATTCCATATCTCTCTTAGTGAACTCTCTATAAACTTGCTATGTATTATAAAAGCTTTTAACCAATGGAGCTATATTTATGGATACCAAATTAAATTCGTGTTTTATATCATCTATTAAGTTATATTTTAGGAATTAATATGTATATACACCGACAATGTAACTAATTTTTATATTGTTGATATATCATCCATAATTCATATGTTAGTTATTATTGATTGTCAAATAAAAGTAATACAAATTAAATGATGTATTGTTAGTGGAAAAAAAAAACTTTACAGTGTATATATATTAAACTCTATTTTATTTGAAAATGAGTTAATACTCTAATTTTTATTTTGTCAAAAATTACTTGTAGCTGTTAAAATATTTTTAAAATCAGAAAAAGGTGATAAATTCAATTCAACTATACTCTTGTATTATCTTTACTTAATTCTCATTTTAGTATTGAGATTCTGTATTTTAATATCATAAAGGAAAATGTATTTTTTTTAATTTGGAGAATATGAGGTGAGTAGGCTCTCCCATTTCTATATGAGACTCCACCACTGCACATGATAAATATTCATAAAGTGAATTAAACTTTTGAACGGTTAGGGATGAAAATGAGAGTGGGGGATATTTTTGGGACCAAAAAGAAACAAAAAAATTGTTTTATATATTATAGTAGTAGTATATATTTAGAGGAGGAAATGCATTATTTATCATACCCTTGCTATATAAACATGGCTCTAATATCTTGAGCTAGGGATTACAAGCTTTTAGCTGATTCGTTATGGAAATTCTAGTTTCTTTGTTATTTGTTTGGGTCTTTGAGCATGACAGTCTTTATCATAATTTTTTGTTTCTTAGAAGAGAGATTTGAGTTCAGGTGTAATAAGTGGGAGAATAAGCTAAATTTGATGGAGACTAAATAATTACATCAAAGTTTTATTTCAAAGTACTCTTAAGTAATAAACTAGTAATCCATTAAAAATAGAATTAAATGATCTTTTGAGATGAGTTATCTCCTTCGGCCATTAAAAATATACATGTGTCATATTTAATAATTTTATAAAAATATAGTTTTTAAAACTAAAAAATAGTACATATATCATAAGTTTAGTGGTTAGAGGAGATAATTACCTCATAGTATAAGGGAATACTTTATTCCCTTAAAGAATATTACAATAAAGCAAAAACTTAGTTATTTTTATATAGCGTTTATATTTTAAAAAAGAAATTGAATGTTATTATGACAAAAAGAAAATAAACGAATCACAAAATAAATAAAAAAGTATTGGAAAAATAAATACAATGTAGGAAGGAGCATTTTATGCATGTAATAGTGAGACAGCTCTTCAGGGATCAGGGCTGAAATTTGTATTGAAAAAAGTACTGAAATTTGTTATTCCATTTTATATTTCTTATCCTACTTCCAGATCATATTTGTAGTTTTGTATAGTATTTCCCTTATCATACTAGTATATTACTCGTGCATTTATACGGGTCGTACCGTATTTTGGATGAATATATTTTAGTAGCATATAGTAATTTTTAACTAAGCAAAAGTTATATTGCTATATATGCACATATATAACATCTGTGTTAATAATTTCATAAACATGAGATTAAAAAATAAGGTCAAATTAATCAGTGTGAACACTCAATTTTGTCCGGGTTATATTTGTAAAAATAAAAAAACGTACAAAGTTTGGAAGAAAAAAAACATCTCAAAACCAATTGTATGTTTGAATTTTAATAGATTTTTTGAATTATTAATTTCCAGTTACGTTTTACTTTTAACAGTAAAGAAAATGGTTGGTGGTTATTGTTTTTTTAAGTAAAATCCTCATTAATTGGTTACCTATCTCCCCTCATTACTGGCCATGTTACAAATTCAAAAAAGAGAAAACTTAGGTAAAGTACCATATATACTAATGATGCAAGTGATCTATTAGAGGATGATAGTGTATACTTTTTGTTATTTTCAAGGTCAAAAAATGTTTTATTGTAAATCTAATAAATGTTTCTTTCTTGAAAGTAACAAGAAAATGTACACATGTCATCCTCTAATATGTCACTTCTACCACTAACACCTATGGTATTTTATATAAGTTTTGTTAATTGAAAAAATGGTTAATAAAAACGGGAAAAAGGAAATGAAGTGAGGCTAATGAAAAAACGCATAGAAAGGAAAAGGAAGTGGCACAAGAGAGAGGGAGAGAATGAATGAAGATCTCATGTCCCCAAGCGTGTCCTCAACTATGTCCCAAGCCAATTAGAAATTATCATATAAAAAAAGAAAATAAAAAATAACATATTTATTTTAGTTGCTAAAATATGATTGGTTTGGGACATAGAGTTTGGGATAGGGTTGGGGAAAGGTGATCCTTGTTTGGAGAGAATGGGATCATAAGGAGTTATAAAAGAAAGGAAAGTGCAATGGTATTTTGGGGGGAGGAGGGGGAGAGTTTGCCTAACATATTTCCATCCCTCACATAATACATAATGGTTGCTACAACTTCTACCTACTTAGATTCATTCATTCCAACAAAAACGTACAACTATGGCATCTTGCTTGGTGTGTATTCTGCAATCCCTCAAACCCAATAACCCTAACTTCTTTTCAACCGCATTACACATTCTTGACCCACCCTTATTGCTGCCTTGCTTCCAACTTATAACAAAGAAAAGCACAGCCATAAATATATTATCATCTTGCAATGGTTACAAGCAGAACAACCTTTTATAGCTATCAATATTGTATTTTGGCATGGTGCAGACGTAAAGAGAGAATACAAGGGGTTTCTTGTATGAAAAATGGTTTGGCTCTTCGCTATATTATTCACCAGGGTAATGCTTTAGCCCAATGGTTCTAAGTACACCAACAATTCCTCTCTTATCCTAATGTATATGGCATATTTCATCTCAAACACAACACCCATCGGTTTCCCATTCTTGGTTTAACACATACATTCTCTCAACTTGAGTCCATTTTCTCTATCTCAACCACATGGCCATTTACATCTCACATGGGTGTTTTGTGGTTGTAAGTAGTGTCATCTTCAGAAAACCATGCACCCAATTCATAAAAAATAATGCATTCTTCCTCCTTTTAGATACTAGTCACCCGTTCATTGTTTATAAAACATCAAGCACAAAGATCTTGAATTTGTCCTATTCGGAAAATGGGTTCTCTGATAAGGCCTCTTATGGCTGAGACGTATGTTTCCTGGCATGATGGAGGTGGAACCTACAACACGTGGTGCTTGCTGCATCATTCATCTCAGGATACTTTTAAAGATGTCGGGGAAGATGGCATGCCAAAGATGCATATACTGACGGCAAAGCAAAGAGAGGCATTTGAAATAGTCATGGACTTCTGTGATTCCATTTCTATGTTAGAGATCTAGGGAATATTAAGGTAGCATATGGTAATCACACCTCATCATGAATATTATTCTCTGACTGCACAAGCATTGAAGCAGGCTCTTAAACGTATTTGAAAGTGGATCCAATAGTGGCCATAACTCAGGCGCCTACCCGTCACTCACTAAAGGATGTATCGGTGGTTGTGATGCAAAGAAGAAAAGAATGAGAGTAAAGCTATTTGGGATGAGGACTTTGAGCTAGTTGATAATAAAGAAGAGTGCAAAAGCATCTGACCAAAACTACAATATAGGGTTAGGTGAATTGGTTTGGCTTTAAGGGGTCACGTTGATGATTATAGATTAAGGTTTACTCCACTTGTTTATACCATGGACAATCAAGCATGTGTATTTGATGGAACTATGAATGGGTGAAAAATTATGAACGTGGAACATAGGGTCCAGAAGCGGAAAATTCCTTGAGGGTTAGTAAGGATGATGAGGAACTCTCAAATTTGTTCCATATGATCTTTTGTCAAAGCCACACCGAGTTATGAGTCAAAGCTCTTTTAGCTGAATGTGTGATGATGCATATTAGTAGAAAGAAGATCAAGGTTTCAATGAGGTGGTTTAGTCAGATAAGAAATCATGCACTGAAGATAATGTCTCAGCACTTCAGCTTGAGAATTTTGGTGTGAGGAAAGCTATTTTCCATTGGGAATTCCAAATGTCTCAACCAAGTACTCAATTTCTTTCGAGTTGACTCTGACTTCTCTGAAAATCGGAAGAAGGTGAGCGACCAATACCGACTCTAAACTATTAATTTCATGTTTTAAATAAAAATTATCTTATTACTTAAATGAATTTTAATGGAATTTTTATAGTAATATTACGGTTCGAGTTGACTCTGTCTTCTCTGAAAATGGGAAGAAGTTGAGCGACTAATACCGACTCTAAACTATTAATTTCACGCTAAAATGTTTTAAATAAAAATTACCTTATTACTTAAATGAATTTTAATGGAATTTTTATAGTAAGGTTACGGTTCGAGTTGACTATGATTTCTCTGAAAATGGGAAGAAGGTGAACGACCAATACCGACTCTAAACTATTAATTCCATGCTAAAATGTTTTAAATAAAATTACCTTATTACTTAAACGAATTTTAATGGAATTTTTATAGTAAGGTTACGGTTCGAGTTGACTCTAACTTCTCTGAAAATGGGAAGAAGGTGAGCGACCAATACCGATTCTAAACTATTAATTCCATGTTTTAAATAAAAATTATCTTATTACTTAAATGAATTTTAATGGAATTTTTATAGTAATGTTACGGTTCGAGTTGACTCTGACTTCTCTGAAAATGGGAAGAAGGTGAGCGACTAATACCGACTCTAAACTATTAATTTCACGCTAAAATGTTTTAAATAAAAAAAATTACCTTATTACTTAAATGAATTTTAATGGAATTTTTATAGTAAGGTTACGGTTCGAGTTGACTCTGACTTCTCTGAAAATGGGAAGAAGGTGAGCGACCAATACCGACTCTAAACTATTAATTCCATGCTAAAATGTTTTAAATAAAATTACCTTATTACATAAACGAATTTTAATGGAATTTTTATAGTAAGGTTACGGTTCGAGTTGACTTTGACTTCTCTAAAAATGGGAAGAAGGTGAGCGACCAATACCGACTCTAAACTATTAATTTCATGTTACAATGTTTCCAATAAAAATTACTTTATTACTTAAACGAATTTTAATGGAATTTTTATTATAAGGTTTCGGTTCGAGTTGACTCTGACTTCTCTGAAAATGGGAAGGAGGTGAGCGACCAATACCGACTCTAAACTATTAATTCCTTATCAAAAGTATTTTGAAAAAATCATATTGTATGTCTTAACTATTTCAGCATATTTTAAACTACCCAAACCAATTTAATTGATTTTCGAACCAGAACTACGTAGCCTTGATTTCCCTATCACATCTAGGGATACGTAGGAGTAAGATGAACTCTTGTCAGGCACAACAATAAAAAATAAAATATTTTGCTTTACTAATTCAAATTTTAACAAATAATTTTGAGGGTATAAAAGTCTTTGTTATTAGCAAGGGTACCGTTTTAATACGGGCGGACGAGGTGCTAATACATTCCATGATTCGTAATCGACTCCCGAGCTCAGAATCTCTTATTAAAGACCAAATTATCCTAACTGGGCATATTTAGAATTTTCTACGTTTTAACCGCAAAAAACGTAGTGGCGACTCCATATCAATCGGAAGAGATAGAAATCGAGTTCGCCTCTCCCTAAGTCGCAGGACCGGTCTTCCAACCGGAAATCGGGTCGCGACAATCAGTAAGTACAAAATAAATAATATACATGACCCAAATACATATATATTCATAAGATGTGAGGTTCAAAAAATTAAATGTTAATAACTGAGGCGAGGTTCAAAAAATTACACCACAGTGAATATACATCACATTTGTCATGCAACAAAAACGTAAGTGGTTACAAAAAACCCATCAAATTTAATGCAGAAAACTCATTCAGTCTTCATATGCTTATGGACATTTGAAGATGACATTTCAGATTCAACATAAACATGACTTTGAGAGTTGTCCGCATCAATCTCACCCAGCAATCTCTTCGATGAACTTATGACTTGAATGTTGTTTGAGTCATATTCATCAGTAGAGGATACAGTCTATAGAGAAACATAACAAACATTTGATGGTATTAGAGAAAGTATAGGGAATGCCTTTTGCATTTAAAAATAGATAAAATAAAACATGTATATGGTTACAGTTTTAAATTGTTGGGAATCATTGGGAAGAGAATTCATATTTACTTGGTTAGAAAGTGGAGGCTGTTTCTAACTATGTTAATGTTAATAAAAATTAGACCTAGAACCATTACACCAGCCGATGGAAGTGGCTGGTTAGCAGCATGCATTAAGTCCAAACGTATACACATAATAGAAAAACTACAGCAACATATTTATTACAATACTATTCAAAATTGGAGAAGACTTGGGTAGATAATATAAAAAAAGGAACTTTTTTCATAACGGGTACCCGCAAAAATAGCTCATGGGTGGGTACGACTATCAGGATACATGCCTCGTGGATACCCGCATATATATTTTATACTTAGTTTTTATTAATTTAACATTATATTTGTTTATTTTATTATTACTTCATAATAAAATTTAATAATGAGACTATAATCATAAAATTATCATATACATATCATATTATTTAATAAAAATTATTTTTATAGACTAATTATGGTAAAATATATAAAATATAATTTAAATTGGAAACTCGTTGGGTATTCGCGGATACCCGCATATAGCGCGGGTATGCACTACCCGTGCCCCCGTGCCCGTTGTCATCCCTAATAATGGATGAGTTTTATACAATGTCAATACATCATCTATCATTAAGATTTAATCTTTATTGACTCTTAAAAAAAGTAATTCAAATGAATAATGAATGATGTAGTGACAATGTATAAATCTTCACAACACTAACAATGCATAAATATTATATTCTATTTTGTTTTCCTCCGGTTTACCAAACTCTAGAATATAACATTTATTATGTTAAAAGTGTAATGCTAAATCTATTGATTTTAATGAGAATAATGTTATGTGTGTTTCTATATATATATATATATATTTTGAAGGTAATCATGAAGTTTTTAAATTATGTAGTGACTAATTTTTCTCAAAGTTTAATATAAAATATTCAAATTAATAAATGTTGTACACTAAAACTGTGTCATGCTATCTATTTGAAGTGTAGAACGATTTTGTCATAATCTTATTTAAAAACTTGCTATTTTTGAGCAAATGACTAAGTATCACGACCAACAATAATTTCACTCTCTTAAAGTAAAATAAAGTTAATTATTTATTTTGTGCACTCACACAAAATACTGCTTATTATTGATGATGAATGAGTTTATTATTGATAGTCCTAATTGTTTGTTCACCCCCTATTAACCAATTATAATTTTATAAAGCATAAACCTATAATAATTGGTTAGTAAAGATTGTGGGTAGATAATTTGGAGTGTCAATAACATTGATCACCATTTAAAATGATAATGAAATAAGTAGAATAAAAAATATTGTAGAATAACATTGATCACACATCATATGCATCTCTTTTATTATTCCAGATCTACAAATTCCACTGCAACTCCAATCAAATGAAGCATCACAAATGTTGGATGTCTAAGCCTTCCATTCACAATTTTCAACAGTAACTCAACCAAGAATTTAAACAAATAATTATGTGCTCACATAAATCAATTAAAGATGTCCATATAATTTATATCTCCGATGAAAATATTCACATGGGAGAGTGCTGCATCAAAGTCTTTGATCGTATATCTTAAATTATCAACCTCAAGAAATCTCCATGCTTTTTGTCCTCTGCTTTGATTGCTCTATCTAAAATACTCATGAAGGGCATTATCACCTATTTGCGATCTGTGATAAAATAAAGAAGCTAGAGGAAAATAAGGGTATTATCACCTATTTGTGTTGTTATCAAAATAATTAACATCTCAACCCAAAACAAAAAAATAAACATAAAGAGCAATAGCAGAATGATCAAATTATATACATTGTAGTTGTTAAACACAATATTAATACCTACCACCATCAGGTAATTTCTCTTACTGAATGATTCATTCTTGCTTATATCTTTTGGTACAGGAGAGTCATTTTGTATAGACTCATAAACTACCCTTGCAGCAACCAATTTTAACTCTAAATTTGAAGTAGTATTGTCTAAAGTTCTACAATCAATACATTCTCTTAAAGTATAACATGAGAAACAACAAAAATAATTAAACTTAGAAATGAATATCATAAAACTTACTCCATGAAACTATGACTCTTGAAAGCTTTAGATGTCTTTATTTTCGTGCTTCATTTCCATATCTTGTAACTGAAAAATAGAGATCAATAGTCAAATATAGAAATTTCAGATTGGATATTGATTTCTTTTACTCCAATTATTGGCTAACCATATGAAAGTCTATTATTGATACGTCGGGAGCATGTTACTATTTCAATTTCCATTTGTCTCTTTCTGAACTTGTCGGTGGTGATGTCCTGTAATGACCATCAAATTTTCTAATTACAAAATAACAATACACAATATCAAATACTTTTTGCACTAAAAAAATGGATACCTAAAATAAGACAAAGAAGTTCCAATTTGAAAATTTAACAATGCAAATAATATGAATAAAGTGAAGCATAAATGATTAGTCAAAAACTTTAAAGAAGACATGATATGAAGGACGGATTATTCATTTTACATCTTTAAATACTCAACAACAATTTGAACCCGAACAATGAAATTAATTAACAAAATAATAAATTGAATAAAACGACACCAATGCAAGATGCGAAATGTCTTAAAAGGTGTTCGTAGAAGCTATGACAATTGGTAATCAGTAAAATCATCATAAATACATCGATGATAAAGATGGTAACATAATATTTTCTATTTACATTTATGATATGTATTGAATTTTACAATGACTAAAAATATAAGATATAGTAAATTACACTCACATCCCCTGAGTTTTAATGAAATTACACAAACCACCTCTCCATTCTTTGTCATTACACCAACCACCCCTCCCTCCTACACAAACCACCCCTAGATTTATACATACATTACACATACTACCCCTACATGTTATAAAAGTGTAATATTTTAAAGAAAAAACGTGTGATGAATGTAATTAAGTTAAACAAATTATTGTATATTGTGTAACACTTCAAATAGTACAAAAGCGAATGTTTCTTTATTATTTTTGTGTCAGTAAAAAATACATTAATAATTTCAAATAAATGTTTAAATAACTCTTATATTATTTTATAACGAGCCAAATAATAAAGACACATTGACTCTTATATTATTTGAATTTTTCTACATAATATACAATATTTTGTTTAATTAATTACACACATCATACGTTTTTTGTTTAAAATATTACACTTTTATATTATGCAGGGATAGTCAGTGTAACATAAGTACAAAATTAGGGGTGGTTCGTGTAAGGACAAAAAAGTGAGGGGTAGTTTGTGTAATTTCACTAAAACTCAGGGGGTATGAGTGTAATTTACTCTATAAGATATGTATTGAATTCTAAACAACATAAATAAATGGTTAGAAAAATAAACTTTCATATCAGGTTCATTCATAATTAGTTCCCATGACTCTATAAGGTATATATATTACAATTTTCTTGTAATACATACATTGAGAATGTGTCGGATTCAAACTTCGATTCACAGAGTCTTTTCTCCACTCTTTTATATAGTGTAGTAAATGAATAAATAGAATATCACGAAACAAATGATTAGCATTAAAAAGTTATAAAAAATAGGTCCAAAAAAAGACTCAACTGCAATGAATTTTACCGATAAAGGCTCTAGTGATTGCAGAGCTCTAGATAAAACTCAGAGATGTTTCCAAGGTGTAGACTTTTGATTTGCAGACATAAGGACTTCAAAGGTGTTCATAGAAGCTATGGCAATGGGTAATCACCAAAATCATCATAAACACATAGAGGATAAAGATAGTAATATAATGTTTTCTATTTACATTTATGATATGTATTAAAGTTTACAATGACTAAAAATATAAAGATGGTAACATAATGTTTTCTATTTACAATTATGATATGTGTTGAACTTTAAATAAAAATCATACCTTTAGTGAATAGGTGAACACAAGGCAAATACAAATGTGGAGAAAGTTTCATCTCAACCTAACATTGGAAGAGGTATGTATTATAATGTGTCATAAGTGACTTATCCACTAAGTGCACATATAAGAAACAAAATAACATTTTGAAGAATGAGAAAGTTAATATCAAGAAATTGTAAAGAACTTTAAAGAAAAATCATACCTTGAGTGAGTAGGTGAACATCAAGGCAAATGAAAATGTGGAGAAAGAGAAATAAGTTAAAAGAGAGAAAGGAGAATGAGTCACTACTAAATCGTACATCTTCAAACTCTCACACCTTATTTTTTATCTCTTCCTTTCTTAGGGTTTCTTTCTTCCTCATTCCATTTGAAGAAGAATAAGAAATAATCGGTAAAGTTGTAAAGGGAAAAGACAATTTATGCATAATTATAACTAAATAATAAATAAAGTAGGTAAAATAAAATGAAGAGGTTATCTTTTTGTGCTCTTAGTCATCCACTTTCAACATTTTTTTCTTCATATTGAGATATGAAAATACACAAAATGGATAACCTAACATAACACATGTGCGACAACTAGTGGATGTGAATAAAGGAATCGAGGAACGGCAAGACCCACACAAAATA
Source organism: Lupinus albus (assembly GCA_009771035.1). Taxonomy (NCBI): domain Eukaryota; kingdom Viridiplantae; phylum Streptophyta; class Magnoliopsida; order Fabales; family Fabaceae; genus Lupinus; species Lupinus albus. The sequence continues at coordinate 8,998,267 of CM020011.1, forward strand.
AAACATGCAAAACTACAAAAATCTTATCTTAGCAAAATATGACTAAGAACACAGAGAAAAAGAAAGACGGGTAGGTTGGTGAACATATAAGCGAATACAGGAAAAAAATGAGTTGAAAGATAGAAAAGTGAAGAAGAAAGATAGAATATTGAAAGAGAGAAGTGGAAGTAGCAAAGATGAGATGAAAGAAATAGAAAGCATACTGAAAAAAGATAGAAATATTAAACACACATAAAACTTAAACCACAATCATTTAGACATTTCATCAAACATCTTATGATCATTTACATAAAAATGACAAAATGAGAAATTATCTTGGGAAACATTTTCCACAAATTGGAGCAACGAATAAACTTGATGTGGTCACGACCATGCTTGTTACGTCCACCATTCCTATGCTTGATGATTCAACATACACAGTGAAAAAATGGGATAGACATGTCAAGTAACATAGTTGAAGAGAAAATCAAATCAATCGTGAAGCTAACACAACATGAAAGAAAAATCCAGATTTGATGCAGAAATGAAAATGCATACATTTTATGAGACGAAGTGAAAATGAAAAATCTAGAGGGAGTTAGAGACATTTTCTTAAAAAATAAATTTTAGCTGAGACAAAATGATAGACATACATAGTGAACATTCCAAAATGGAAATGAAAATGCATAAAAAATAATAGTTGACACACAATGAACATGCAAAAGCTTTTAGGTTACAAAAAAATGGTGAGGGGAAATGAATAAAATTTGTTACCTTATTTATATCTCTTACCTTATTTATACCTCTTACCTTACAATAAGTTTAGTAGTTTGAGCATAAATTTTTTTGGAGAAAGAAGATAAATGAGTTTGATGGATTTGAGATGAGTTTTTTGGTAGAAAGAGAGATGAGTTTGATGAGTGGAGAGATGTGTTCAGAGAAACAAAATGAAAATCCATCGTTCGAGAATGCACTAAGCTACACGTGTCAATCTTAAAATGTTTATGATTTCAAAATTCAAAATTCAAAATATATATTCAAAATAACATAATAAGATACATAATAAAATGACACGTGTCAATCTTTATCATTACTTTCAGAAAGTGTGCATTAATTGTCATAGCAAATATTTCCCAAATATACATGTAAGATTCCAGGACTAATAGTAATAATAAAAGTAAGAAAAAGTTTATTAGTTTTTATTGTTGAGTGACCATTTTACCCTTGAAAAAACAGGTGTCAACAATATGGAAGTTTATTTTAGTAATTTCCTCAACACTTCAATTAATATAGATATATAGATTTGCAGTTTTGTACAGTAACGCTCGATCTTCATGGACATGATATTCTGCTCCAAACATTTGTTTATCAGAATGGCATTGTCAACATGTTAAATATAGAAGAAACACAAACTTCCTCAACTTCCAAAGGGTAGTAGGTCGCCTTGGCGTAGTCTAGGGGTGAGTGTGGGCCGGCTTGGGACGGGTTAAGGCTCGTCCTTACCCGGCCCTAAATATTGGTCGGGTCATTTTTTTGAACTTGGACCCGACCCTAGACTCGAAGTTAACCTGACCCTAAATATTCACAGAGTCGGCCTTTAAACCCTGACCCGACCCTAGACCGATTAAATATAATGTATACTCATTTTAGATAATGTAATATATGTATATATATATTATTAAATATGTATATATGGTGAAAAAAATAGATAATCAATGACATTTTTGATCAAAAAAGTATCATTACTCTGTACACATTTGAATAGAGGCACATACAAACATTAAGAGGGAGTGACCATGGGACGGGTCATGCTTGGTCTCTACCCGACCCTAAATATTGACTGAATCTAATTTTTGAACTTGAACCTGACCCTATACCCGATTAGACCCGACCCTATTCAGACCTAATTATGATCGGGCCATACCGAGTAAACGGGTAGGGTCGGGTCCTATTCACCCCTAGCGTAATCCTTGTTGGAGGTGGATCTTAGTTGTTGGACTTTCATTAATAAGAATTGAGGTTTTGGTAGTGGTGATATATTCGATTATCCAATATCTCCATTTTTGACAAAATCCTAAACTAGCCATTATATGATTAAGAACCTCCAGGATATTGGGTCAAAAGCCTTCCAGAAATTGATTTTGAAAATAACACATTGTCTTCGAGTTCTTTTTGCATCATGGATGGTTTCATTATGGATGACCACACTACAAAAAATGCTTTTGCATTTATGAAAAGCATATTGGTTATCGCTAATTACCTTCCCAAGCACCTTCCTTAATCTATTCGCCAACAGCTTCACGGGGAACTTTTACTTGCATCCGATAAAAAAATTGGTCTATATATAGTCCTCCATGTTTTACAGGTTATCCTTCTTTAGTATTAAGCAAATGAAAGAGGAATGAATGCCTTTGACTATTTTGCCACTAGAGTGGAAGTTGTGAACTATTGCAATATTGTCAGCTTTGATTAAGTTCCAAAAATGTTTGGAGGAATTGGAAGTTGTATTCATTGGGTCCCAAGCTCTTGCCTCTGTCACAATCCCAGATTGCATGTTTAATCTACTCTTCATCGAAAGTTGTTGTGAGAAGAATGTTGTCATATATATGTGGAGAGTTGCCTAAATGGAATACCTTCGAGTGTGGGTCGTCTCTAGTTTTGTTCGGTGAATTATTTCTTGAAATGATTCTACGTCCAGTTTTTGACTACTTGTGCATGCTCTACCCACTAATCATTGACCATAAGTCCTTTTGAATGTAATTTTGTCTTCCCCTCTTTTTAATTAACCCATGGAAGTACACTTTGAGTTGGTGTCCCCAATCTTAAGCTATTTGGATCTGGATTTTTAAAAAGGAGGTTGTGTTTCATCAGTCTGGCTTGCCACATATCAACCCAACATTCTGATCTTTTCCTTATCGCTTCCTCATCAAGTGGAACTAATTCACTCTTCATATCAAACTTGTGAACATCAGATGAAGCATTGTCGATTCTTTTATCAATGACACCAAAATGATCTTTATTCCAACTCTTCAAGATATCTTTTAGTTGTTTGAGTTTCTCCTTGAGCACGTATGTGCTCCATCGTGATAAGTTGAGTAAATTCTTCTCGACGAAAGCTTTGAAATCCTTGTCTTCGAAACAAGTGTCAATCAACAGAAAAGATTTTGGTCCCCAATCTTGTATATATGCTTTTATCTGTTTGTTATATGTTTATATGCATAAGTATTCATTCTCCTAATAACAATTTAGATAGCATGTGATTTTGGGGAAAATGATCACGAATCCTTAAGGATACGAAAGATAACCCTTATGGTTAAGTAAATGGTTGTTATGTTGCTCTCCTAATAAAATTTATTCTTCCATTTTGAACCCTAGGTTTAACTGTGACTTCAACTTCAATTTTGTTCACCTAGAACATAATAGTAGTCTTTAAGTCATGGGCTTACATTTAGGTTGTATTAGGGCATCTCTTTCCCTCTGTTAAGAGGCATAGTTTTATATATCTTTGTTATGTGACTTTGTTATATATCTTAAATTAGTCAAAACCTCTATTATGTGACTTTATTAGTCAAGGTATAGACTAATTAGCAATGCAGGTATTTAACCATGCGCTGGTTTCAATCATAACCTTTGATATTAGTGTTATCCTATTACAAAGCCTCTTATAGAATTGCTCCATATATGCATTGGGGGGAAGAACTATTTACTTATGGTGGCTAGGATCAATAGCCACCCCCAATGGAAGGTGCACCTAGAAGGAATTGGTAATTTCAAGTATTAACTAGACTGAGACTGATTAAAGTTGTTAATTGTGTGAATGAAATGATGATTCTATTCATATGTCTCCCCCAAATTAAGTTGTGTTGTGTATTCTTCATTGAAGTGAGAACGTCAGGTCTATTAGATATATAATTGGTGCGGTTATATTCAGATGATTTTGTCACATTTAAGATATCGTATGAGTTCTAGCCACCCTAATACTCGTACCATAACATCATATTATTTATCTTAGCCACTCACATATTATTTATAACATCACATTTTATGGACAAAGTATAAAGAGAATAAAAGTCAAGATGCTAGAAAATGATAGTGAATTTCAATTCCTTTTGAAACATATGTACAATATGGGGAAATATTCAAAATTATTTTCATTCCAAAAGTAGCTAATTCATTTATTTATTTGCGCAACAAAATATTCAAAAAAAAAATGTAACAGCTAAAATTCATGGTCAATATGTTAATTTCCTAGACTTTTGCACATTTCATAGATCCTTTTGAACATAGGATAATTAAGTGCATAGCTGTAAAGTAGAGATTTCAAGCAGTCAAATTTTGGGACCTGTAAATTGCCACCAAATATCTACTTGCGTGAAAGACATTTCAACTAGATACTCATGATCTGTACCTATTTCCACACCATTGAAAATTTACTATATTACTATTTTTCCATCAAATAATATTGGATCTCCAACTTTTCCGGGTTTAACAAACATTTATACTCTTTGCACCTCAATATATAACTCACGTATCCTTCTATATTGTACTCAATTAATTCAATTGCATTTTATCTTCTTCACTTATATGTTAATATAATCTTATATATTCTTCTATAGAACAAAGGAATTGTTTAAGTTTTTATTTATAAATGGAGAGAGAAATGAAGACCATTCTCAACTGGGGTGAAATTGCACCAACCCTCCTAATATCTCATTCTAAGAGTAGAAGATCCTCAAATTCTTTCAAAAAATTAGAGCCCATTGAAGAAGAGCAACATGATTCTAAGTTATTGTACAAGGGTCTAATTTATTTTCCTTTGCTATTCTCTGGAATGTTATATATTTTCTTATATAGAGGATTGTTATGATTTGGTATTTAGAGTAACGTAAAAGAATTTTGCTCATACTCTATGTAATATTAAATGCGAAAAATATTGAAATTCATTTCTTGCTCAATTATTCAGCTTCACATTTTGTCCTGGGTATTTAAGAGATATGCATCCTATGAATTCGTTCACATAAAGTTAATTGTAATAAAATCGCTCACCTGAAGCATAACCAAATCCAACCCAAAATCACATTAAGTCTAATTTTCAAAAGTGATTTTTTATATGCTGTTTTTTTATTCAGTTTTCCCTTCTTCTTTATTTTTTTTTTGTGTGTGCTGAAATTGAAATACAAGTCAAAATATGAAATATAATTTTGTAAATATTCTCAATGTAAAATTATTTGTACATTGATAATATAATTATAATTGATCGAACAAATCTTTTAAATTTTATTGATTTGCATAGATTATGTTAGGAGTCTCATAATGAATAGAATAACAAACTCATGTTATACTTAAACTATGGGGTTCTCCGACCTAAAAGATTAGTCTATTAGGTGCTAGATCTGTATGACTTATGTATCACATTGAGTTTGTTATTCTAGTCAACGTGAGACTCCTTATTTTCTTTGTTGTTAGGGTTAAACCCTAACATTGGTCATTTCGTTTTTAGCTCATCCCTTCAAAATATTCATGTATTCTACACATTATACTTACAGTCAACCACCATCACCATTTTATCCACCATATGATCAATTTTATCACCATCATTTTCAACATACCTGCCAACCTCAACCATATTATTTAACATATTCTCCTTTTCATCAATCAACCTCACAACCACTATCATATCCTTCATTGTAACGTCCCGATTTTGTAATCCAAGAAAATTAAAAAAATCTTTATTCAGAAAAATGAAGTGGATGTTATCGATAGGTATTACTTAATTGAAGTTAGAAAATCTAAGTAGATTCAAATATTGAATAAATTTCACAATTCAAAATGCGGAAATATCCCAATGTATCTTTACATCAAAACATGTCATTACACTCAACTTCAAATCCATGATCTATACAATTATTTCTTTTACAAATGTGTAACTTCCTAAAGTCAGTAATTTGTTTTCAACATACATTTAGAGGAAGGTCATATATACAAAAGAACTACTCTAACATATTTCTCATAAAACATGCCTTAAACAAATACTCTCTTAATACATAAATCAGCTGCTTTAATATGTACTTCCATCGACGGGATATCCAAGGAGCAACAACAACAACCTGAACTCATATATATATAGCACAAACAAACAAAGACAGAAGGGAGTAAGAACCAACTACAACGACCGCAGCGTGAAATTACATGGAGTAATAACATTAAAGTGATGCAACCTATATAGCAATTAAAATCAATAATATCAAACATATACAAATGATGCACGCAGTCAATATCTTATTCAGTAGGATATTCACATCTTCAAATAATATATCTATCATATCATGCATTATCCAATTCAACATTCAACATCTTCATCAAAATTACAACATCCGCAAACAATCACGATGCCCAAAGGCGATACGAAACTCGAAGGCGATTCAATACCACATATGGCAAGTCATTCAACACCACTTAGGGTGATACAATACCACTTAGGGCAAGACATTCAACACCACATAATGAGATACAATACCACTTAGGGCAAGACATTCAACACCACATAGGGTGATACAATATCACTTAGGGCAAGACATTCAACACCACATAGGGTATCCAAGATATGCTATACCACTTATGGTAGCCAAGATATGCTATACCACATAGGGTAGCCAAGATATGCTATACCTCATAGGGTAGCCAAGATTCAATACCAAAAACCACATCCAAACTTGTACATTCCTCATATAAATCTCACATTCAATCTAAATAGTTTCCATATCAACACAACAATTTATATATATGATTTCTCATCAACTCAATGTCCATTTTGTTTATCCATCAGATCAATACTACCATCACATTACATCTCAACATATACAACAATACAACAATCCCCAATATAATCATTACCATTGTGTTATTCTCACATCATGACTTCACTAGAACATCTCATCACATAACACAATCATCAATTTCATTCACAAAATACCAATTCAATCTCACAATCCCATTATATCTAATTCCTTACAACAATGCACAACCCACAATATAATCATTACCACATAAAACAGTCATCCGATTTTAGCACAATATTCCCATTCATACAAACAAATAGGGATATAACAACCTTTCATGACGATGTATTACCATAAGCGAGTGTTTCGCATTATGTTCGACAAAAATAGTTTTTATAGACATATATTTCAATGTCTATGTCTAAATACATCTTCATGGAAGATTAAGAACTCTCTCATGGAATAACAAGTTTCCAAGGGAGTTCCAATCCAACAAAACTCTCCGATTCTTGAGGGAAATCGGAAATGGTAACTTTAATGAAATACTCTAATACCACAATGGTCTTCTCCCTCACCTAGGTTTACGTAAGCTCCTTTGTTCCTCAAAAGAGCAACATCTCCCACCATCTCCTTCCACCTTCGAATCTCTCTTTCACCTCTAATAGCCACCAATGCGCCGCTAAGAAGTAAGATAAAGAGGTTTGATGAGTTTTTAAGGTTTAATGGATGAGATAATCGGATTCTAAGAGGTAGTCGCCGTTGGGAGTGAAAGAAAGAGAAAGAAAATGAAGATTAGAGATTCCAAATCCCCTTTTTCACTTTTATAGTTGCGTAGCCTCGTTTGGGCGAAGGATTGGTCGCTTAGGCGAGAAATCCATTGCAAAATTGTGTCGAAACCCTAAGACTATCACTCGAGCGAGCACTCTCTCGCTCGGGCGAGAATCATGCAGCACACTCAACTTGCTCTCGCTCAAGCGAGCACTCTCTTGCTCAAGCGAGCACTCTCTGGCTCGGGCGAGAGACACAAATAGAAAACTCTCAAAATTCTAGCTTGAGCTAGCTACACTGGCTCGAGCTAGAAATGGACAGAAGCTAAGCACAAAATTTGGGGTGTTACATTCACCCTCTTAGATCTTTGAACAACACTCTCAACTATGGAGGGAGTATCTTACTCATGATGATAAGAAGTATTGTTACAACAATGTCATCAAGGAACATATATAGAAATTCCTTGGCCAACACCATATCAACCACCACCATCTCAGATCCCAACACCCTATTTTGATCATTATCCAATTATAGTTCTATTTATTGAGATAAAAGGCTTACTCATTAAATTAAAAGAAGATTTATGAGAGAAACCCATACAACTTTCTAGTATTGCAATTGATGGTGTTGTTAGAAAAGACAATGAGGTTCCAATCTTCAAAGAGTCCAGTCTAGATGAACCAAGGATATACTGGAGAACATCGTTTTAAATCAAAATAGTTTTTACATTTACAAACTGATGACATATCACAGTATTGAACATATTCTAACCGTGTAGGATAACCATTGGGCCCAACAGTAGCAAACCAAATTCTAGTAGTAAAAGCATACACAAAAGTGAAGAAAATATTAAGAAACCCAACCTTGAGCTGTGTTGGGCAATGTTGGGTTGTGTGATCCCAAAAACATTGTTGAGGATACCACATGTGTAACATCCTGATTTTTGAGTCTTTAAAATTATAGTATCAGTCCTGGAAGTCTCGCTTGAGCGAGAAAGGATCACCTGGAAGGGTGAAATCCTGGACTATACTGGAGGATTCTCGCCCGAGCGAGAGTTGTCTCGCCTGGGCGAGAAATGACAATTTTGGGCTGATAACACAGTGTAATCGATTACATGGTCCTTGTAATCGATTACATTCTGATATCTGATCAGACATGTGTAATTTTTCATGATGTAATCGATTACACTATGCATGTAATCGATTACACTATGCATGTAATCGATTACACTATGCATGTAATCGATTACACTATGCATGTAATCGATTACACTATGCATGTAATCGATTACACTATGCATGTAATCGATTACATTGTATAAAAATGTCAGATATGTGTAATTTTTCATGATGTAATCGATTACACTATGCATGTAATCGATTACATCATATAAAAATATCGCCACTGTGAGATTCTCGCCTGAGCGAGAATCCCTCGCTTGGGCGAGAGCGTCCGAGCTATAAAAGTGAAAAAGGGGATCTAGAAACCCTAATTTTCACTTCTTTTATCCCCTTTCACTCCTAGCGGCGACTCCTCATGGATTCCGACCATTTCCTCCACTAAACCTCAAAAACACATCAAACCTCTTCCTATTGCTTCTTAATGGAACATTGGATTGCTTTGGAGAGGAAAAAGCAACAATGGAGGTTGAAGGAGATGGAGGGAGATGGAGCTCTTTTGCGGAGCAACGGAGCTTACGCAACCTAAGGTGAGGGAGAAGACCATTGTGGTCTTAGAGTAATTCATTAGAGTCATCATCTCCGATTTCCCTCAAGAATCGGAGCATATTAACGGATAGAAACTCTTTTGGGCGTGTAATACACCGTCATGAAAGAGAGTTCTAACGTTAATGTGTTATATGATGAAGAATATGTTGTGTGTGATTTATTTATGATAATGTTGTGTTATGGATGGTTGATTGATTTATTATAAACATATATAGGTGTGTTTGTATCAATGTTTATGTGATAAGTTGTTGATTTGTTGATTTGTGGGTATATTTCTAATAATGATTTTGTGGGGAATGACTTGTTGGTGATAAATGTACATGATTATATTATGTGATGATGATGTCGTGAGTGGTTTTTTATTGTGGTAGGATATATGATACATTGTGTTTATGACATAGATGTGGTGTCTTGTGTTTTGACGAAGTTGCAATGTTAGAATAATGCAGTGGAAATATTATATTGTGATTGATGTCGTGGTATGGAGTTTGACCTGCCCCTCGTGGTATGGAGTTTGACCTGCCCCTCATGGTATGGAGTTTGACCTGCCCCTCGTGGTATGGAGTTTGACCTGCCCCTCGTGGTATGGAGTTTGACCTGACCCTCGTGGTATGGAATTTTGATATGCCTTCGTGGTATGAATGTGACCGGCATCCGTGATGTTGATTTGATTGGCCCTTTGTGGTATTGGGTGGTCGTAGTTGTATTGAATCTATATCTATTTAATAAAAAAATGTTCCTACAATTTCAACTCATACACGTGTCAAGAGCTGGAGAAACGTTTTCCCGCCCAAAACTTTCATTCACTTCCCAATAAAACTTGTCATAATGTCATTCTACTTTTGTTTTATTATTACCTTCTTTTTTTTTTGCTAAAAAAACGGTGATAAATTGATTAAATTCTAACCTTCTCATTTATTATTTTTATTTTCCCTCCTCAAGTATAGTGAAATGTTAACTATTTCATTAACCAATTAAACAAAGTTTATTTTTTATATAAAAAGCATAGAAAGTAAAAACCTTTTATTTCCCAGCATGGTGTTGTTAAAAGATAAAAAAATATATGCACTAACATATGAGTTTTATACGATATCAACACATTCATTTATTTTTAATTATTATTGGTTCTTCAAAAAATGTAACTGAATAATGAGTAATATACTAAATGTGTACAAATCTGTAAAATAATCGTACATAAATATTATACTCTTTCTTAAATTACATTTACTAATAATCAATGACGTAAAATTTATATAGTCAAAGTTCAATTCGAGTTTGAATCATTCAATGTGTTTAACAAAGAGTATCTTTAAATTCTCATTCACATTATCCTGAAAATGATGAACCCTTTTTAACAAAAATTACAAAGTCAGAATATTAAAAAACTTTGAATGAGAAATGAAGACAATTAAAGTATGATACATTTTAATTGAAATATAATTAAATTGGAATATTCATTTATAATAATTTATATTAAGGTTCTATTTAATTGAATCGGTCAAATAAAATTAATTCGATAGCGATGTGAATAAATAGACAAGGGTGTACAAAGTTCTTTCTAGGCCATGATGGGAAAAAAACAGAAATCTCTATCTACATCCCATATTGGATAACTTTGTCAATATCAAATTTGAATTAGAAAACAGATTAGAAAAACGTAGAAAAAAACAAAACTCACATGTTAAACAATTCACAATCACTACAATAGTACAATTAGTTAAAAAAATGACTTAATTTCAAATTTCCAATTGAGTCCAACAATTAATTTCTTAAATCAATTCTTATAACTCAAGAATTGAATTTTCATTTACTATTTTTAATACTAATAACTCTCATTTTAATTTGCTCACCAAACACATTAATTTTTTAATTTCTTAAATCAATTCTTATAACTCAAGAATTGAATTTTCATTTACTATTTTTAATACTAATAACTCTCATTTTAATTTGCTCACCAAACACATTAATTTTTTACACTTAATATTTTAACTCTCATCATTTCATTTTACTATTATCCCCCTTCATTTTCAATTTCATAGCTCTTCATCCCCTCCTTTTTTGGTTACATAAAACCAATATTTTTTTTTCTCTTGCATTGTCAACAACTTGCTTTAGTTTTGCAAATATTAATCCAAATATGGCACGTAGAGTAAACTTCATTGAAGAGATTAATGCAACCAAAGATACTTGGAAGATTAAAGTTAGGATTATTGGTCTTTGGCGTGTGGAAAGATCATCGGCGCCATCATTGGAAATGATATTCATGGATGAAAATGTAATTTTATGACTATATGTTTTTAAACTATTAAACCATTTATATGTAATTACATCATTTCTTCTCTGTATTATTTTTGCTTCCGTAAATTAGGGTGACAAGATAGAAGCTATGGTCAAGAATTACCATATTTCTCTATGGGAGCCTCAACTCCAGGAGGGCCAAAGTTATGTTGGTGATAATTTTGACGTGGTTAGTAACGAATGACAATATAGAGGTTGTAAATACTCTTTCAAGTTAATATTTCAGAAGGGGACCATAATGACTAACAAACAATTGTCAGAGATTCCTCCTTATATTTATCAATTCACTGCATTTGAGGACATCCTCAGTGGAGTTGCTACCACAAATGTTTTAATTGGTAATTTACATGTTTCATTCAATTTAGTATATATTTATATATATATATATATGCACTTACGTGTCTTTGTCAATAGTAGTTCATTCTAATTGATTTGTTTACATAATTTGCAGATGTCATTGGAGAGTTCATTGACATAGAGATGAGCTAGCCTGAATCAATGTCGAAGAAGGTCGTCTTCGGCATGCGAGACTAAAGGTCATCTTTATCAGCCAAAACTCATGGTTAGGCAATACATTTTGTGAAAATAATTATATACTAATTTATTTAACTTATTTAATCACTGCAGAGGGAATAACATTAGTTGTACATTGTGGGGTCAATTTGCATCACAACTCCTGAAATATGAACGCGATCACAAGTTTGGTCCAATAGTTGTCATACTCACCCTTACAAAGATTCGAGAAGCGAAAGGTAATATTATTTTTTTTTCCTTGTCTTAATTTCTTATTGTCTATACTATTCTAATATAAATCTGACTTACATAGGAGGTTATCCTATAACCATTTAAAATACAATGTATGGTTCAAAGCTTTTTATAAATGACAATTCAGGAAATTCAAGTTTTCACTAAAAGGTAATATTTCAATTTTTGTTGAATTCTCTTTACTACTTTACATATTGAACTTATTTAATGTCTATTTTGTTGCGACTTTCTAAAATTTCAGCTTGGGCTCAGGAAAACCATATGAGTCATACAATCAACGCATGAGTAATACATCTTCATCCTCTCTGGGGGGGTCTCAAGACAAGTTCTTCCAAAATGCAGTTGTCAAAACAATATCTGAATTGATCCAACTTGATCACGTAAAAAACTTCTAATCTTATTACCCATTGTTTGCAATGATAGTAACAATCATTTCACAATTTTGTTACTTTTTGTCCCATTAAGGAATCTGTTTGTGTCACTTATGCCACAATTGAGAAGTTGTTTGCTAATGGATGGTACTATGATGGGTGCCCCCAATGCAATAGAAAAGCTGATGCAATTAGGATTCCATTTAATTGTCCTGGTTGTAGAAAGTTTTTGAAGGAAGTTGTGCTGAGGTAAATTTGCAAAATGAATTTTAGATGTAGTGATAATCCCATTCATGCTATAGTTAAAAGTACTTATCCAAATTCAGTTGATGAATACATGAATGAAGAATTTCTACAATGTAGAGCTATTTTGGCTTCAACAATTGAAACATTTGATGAAATAAATGATTATGTGCTATCATTAATCCCATGTAGACATTCAATCATATTTTTTAACATATTCATAAATGTTATTATGTCAACATTATAACATTTTGTTTCAAATGAAGGTGATGAAAGGGAATATCCAAGCTCATCATAATCTAACGGCATTGAAGCTCTACAAGGACTTACTACTGAGTTTCTAAACTCCCTCAGAACTTCAGGCTTGCCTAACCACAAAATCAAATTGAAAATAGGAACACCAATTATGCTATTGAGGAATTTAGATCAGACTGAAGGTTTGTGCAATGGAACAAAAATGATTGTAAATAGACTAGCAAACCATGTCATCGAAGCGAAGGTAATGACAGAAAAAAATGTTGGGAAAATATTCTACATTCCACGAATGAATTTGTCTCCATCTCATTCAACGTGGCATTTCAAATTAACAAGGAGACAATTTCCGTTGACGGTTTCATATGTTATGACAATTAACAAGTCATAAGGGCAATCACTAGCAAGTGTTGAGTTGTATCTACCTCGACCAATTTTCGGTCATGAACAACTATATGTTGCTTTTTCAAGAGTTCAATCAATGGAAGGACTTAAAATACTGATACATGACAAGGAAGGAAAAACAATGAACACTACAATAAATGTGGTGTTCAAAGAAGTTTTCCAAAACCTATAAACATGTAACACTATAACACCTACTACTAAATTCGAATTATGGTATATTTTCAGGGATTGATCATGTTATCTGTTTCTGATATTTAATAATACTATATTTAGCATGTAATAATCATCATATATATACATGATCATATGTTACATTTAAATAATGACCAATTTATTAATATTTTTCTTCTTATTTCTAAACACACACACACACACACACACACACACACACACACATATATATATATATATATATATATATATATATATATCTTTACATAATCCTAAAATTAACATAAAAAAATAAAGATTCTAAATATGCTTAAAAATAAACTTTCCCGTGCGAAATGTCTAAAAGAAATGTGGTGATTATACTGATTGAATAGGTGCACATTATGTGGTTTAAGGTATTGACTGATATATAAATGGTATATGTTTACTATGATTGATTTTAGATGATTGTATAGGTTGCTATACTTTAATGATATTACTCCATGTAATTCCACGCTACGGTCACCGTAGTTGGTTCTTACTCCATCTGCTTTTCCTTGTCTATGTGTTATATATGAGTTCAGGATGTTGCTGTGGCGTCGTGGATGTTTGCTGATGGGAGTATAGACTGGAGTAGTCGTTTTTGTATTCCGAAATTATATTTGTATAATGTATGTAATATGAGAAATATGTTGAAGTAACTATGTTGTATAAATGAACTTTTTCGAAAGATGCAATAAGATTAGCATGAATACATTTATCAGTGTTGTAATTGAAACAAAGGATAATTGTATGAATTATGGATTAGAATAGAATGTGATGTAATGTTTTGATGAAAAATTATTATTGAATATTTCCGCATTTTGAATTGGGAAACTTAACTAATATTTGCATTTAATAAAGTTTTCAAAATTTTCGAGTTATGAAAATCGGGTCGTTACAACATGTACATCCAAGAGAATAATTCACCCACCAATTAAGTCTAAAAATTATGGTTAGAATATGTTTTTGAAGAAATAAAATCTTATTTAGCTTATTTTAAATAAATGGACTTAGGTTTAGAAGTCCATAGCCTTCTGAACTTGAATTTAAAATGATTGCTTGTTACCCAAGTTTACAGAGTTTAAAGTAACTACTAATGCAATATAATATTAAACCAAAAATATATTTAAATAGAAACTAGTAACTTGGGACATAGAATATGATATAAGTTTTGAGTATTTAGGAATGCATTTTCATTAAATACTTTGAAGAAAGGTTTTCCATACATACCTGCTCAAACATGATTGCTTCCATCAGAATATTTGTAGTTCAAAAATGTATTTTTTCCCTAAGATTTATTGGATTTTGGAAAACCAATTAATTTGTTCAAAGATGCACCTTTGGACTTGAATACAACGAAGTTTGAGAATGTTTTGCAAGATATCTTAGAGTTTATGGTAAGATTTGTACTTTAATAAATTTTTGTGGTTAAATAAAAAGGTAGTATATCCATATAATTCACCGTTAATTTTTTTTTTCCAGAATCCAACATGTCATGTCCATATGAATTTTATATTTTCCCTAAAAAATTAATTTATGCAATTACACATTTCTTTTTCGCGATATTGGTTCTGAATGGAAAAAACTTATCCCAATAGTTGTCTTTTTTTTCTTTTTGTTTTGGGTTATAATTGTTTAAATAATGCGTAATGATTTTAAAAAATAGAGAAAAAACTAACAAACCAACAACTTTTATGTTGGTGACAAGAAAGTTGACATTTACTTAATTCATATCGATTATTCTAACACAATAGCATAATTACACATCCTCTAATGTGTAAATCACTAACATTTTCCTCAACTAGTTTATTCTCAAGGCACTAATATATCTATACCAAAAGAAGTAAGAGACAAATGAAATGAATGCAGGAACAAGAAATAGCATCCTCTTTGGCATAATATGGAACCACTCTGATCCTTCTTCAATGATGGGTTCCAACCTTGAATATCTATGTGCACATTTTTGTGGGGTTATGTAGAGATCTGGTGCAACCTCTCCACAGTTTTGGAGGATACCACTAACTTCTTTCACCATCTTCTTCAACATTTTCAGAAATAACCCTAAATGAAAGAAACTCAACTTCACACCAAAAAGGTTATAACAAATATGATTAGAGTTTGGTTGAAAGGTAAAGAAATAATTAATTAGTTCACAACTTCAGATTCCAATTAGAAGAGATAGTTTAGAGAGAATGGGAATGAAGCTATATATATATATATACTATATGGGAAAATGTGCAAAAAGAAGGAGATATTGTTGATGAATATTTTGGTTGGTCAAGGTAGAAGAATTATTGGTGGAAATTAGTGACAACTCATTTTTGCTTGAAAAAGTCTTTACTTGTTATAGAAAATATAGTTATACTCCGTGCTAACAAAGACTTTTTACCATCTAGAAGCACTTTAAAATAGAAAAGTGACGTGTATAATAACCACCTAGGAAATGTTCAAGATTTATAGAATAGTGGTGAATTTATATCTTAGGTAGGTAGCATGTGTAATATATGTGTAAGAGTTTGACATTTTTTAATGGAGTTAAGATTTGATGATCACACATTAACACGCTTTAGTTTATAAAGGAGATTCTACTCCTTCTCGAGTTTGACATCTGAAATCTAGAAATATAGCTAATTTTATAGTTTTCTAGAAGTAAAGTGTGGAGATACTAATTTAATTTTAAAATGGTTGAATTACTCTTCGAAATATAACTTTAGAGGATTGATTATATTTTTGTTATAATAATTTGCATAAAGAACGTATTATTTTTTAAATTCATTCTAAAACCCATTTTTTTAGCTATATTAGCTTTCATCTTTTTCATGCCATTTTAAAAAATAAATTAAGCGTTTTTTTATTTCTTATTTTCTATCTTTAACATTTTGCTAAATTGATTGAATTATGTAATTAAAACGTTTAAAAGCATTAAATTGAAATATTTTTATTTTATTTTATTTTACAATACTTTAATGATATTAATATTCATGTTTATTTTTTAATATATAATTTAGTTTTTATATATCCACAAACTTTTATATTGGCAGATAACCTTAAAAATGGAAATTCAGTTTAGATACAGAAATTTAAAAAATGAAAATACATGATAAGTTAATGTCAATTTAATTACTATTGCAAAAACGACCTCCAAAAGAAATTTTTCAATTAAATTCATAATTTTAAAACATGAGATCATTTAAGTTTATATTGAAATCTGTTAGTTAAGTATTTTCTTTTATATTTACAAGTTCATTCTAAAATTTAAAAAATTGGCTATTAGGATGAAAACATCAATGACCTATTACTCGGTCTATATCATATTAGGTTTTTTTATATACATGTTAGACACAATTTAAAATATATATATATAATTTAAGAATTTAGACTTTATGTCATCTAAAAGACCTATTAAACGTAAAACACTAACATGTTTAATTATATTATACAATAATATTCAAGTTCAATTATTATATATAAAATCTATATACTATATAAGAAAATAATGTTCTCTCATGTTATTCCATGACAAGTGTCACAACCTCAATAATTTTTTTTCTTATTATATTGTTTAATAACATATAATAATAAAACTGACACCCACAACAAAAACACATCACTTTGTACAACCTCACATGGGATAAAATATAAACCTACTTATTGTTCATTATCCAATATATTATTTAATAAGATATAATAATAATAATAATAGAATTGAATAGTTTTATTGATGAAAATATAACAATTTTATAAAATTATTCTTGAATTGATAATAGGGTAACATGAGTGTTCTTAACATTGCGAATATATGGGTAACATGTGTGTTTTAACTATGCGAATGTATAGGTAACATGTGTTTTCTTAGCAATGCGAATGTACGAGTAACATATATGTTTTTAACCATTAAAATGTATGAGTCACGTATTTGTTCTTAACAATACGAATGCACATGTAACATTTGTATTTTTAATCATTTGAATATATGGTTTAAAAGGTACATGTTTGTACGAGTAATGTGAATATATGAGTAACATATGTATAGGTAACATGTACTCTTTCTAGCAATGTGAATGCACGAGTAATATTTGTGTTTTTAACCATTAAAATGTATGGGTCACATGTTTGTTCTTAATCATACGAATGCAGATGTAATATATGTATGTTTAAACATACGAATGTATGAATAACATGTAAATACACATGTAATATGTGTTATTAATCATGCGGCAAAAAATAATGTCCGTACATATACATATGGGTAACTTGCTAGCTTAAATAAAAGAAAAGGTCATGCTCTCAGTGAAAAAAAAGCTTGATAGATCTCTCAGCAATGATAATTGGCTATCTACTTGGCAACAAGTTTCTTGTTGCACCCTTCCTAGAAGTTCTTCAGATCATCACCCTCCCTTCAGATTCCACAACATGTGGTTGCAGCATCAAGATTGTAGAAAGGTGATTTTGGAATCTTGGAGGGTTGCTATCTATAGGTACCCCATGTTTATTTTAGCTCAAAAGATTGAAAGTTGTGCTTAAGCATTGGAATATTAATATCTTTGGTAACATTCACTTAAAAGTCAAAAATGTTATGAATGCAATTGAGGTTATCCAAATTGCATCAATGAAAATGGCTCTGAAGAGGAACTTTTGCTCAACATCAGTTGATGGAAACTCTAAGTATGAAAGAGAATTTCTGGAGAGAAAAATCCAGACTCAATTGGCATACTAGTGGTGATAGGAACACCAAATTCTTTCACAAGGTCACTAAGATAAGGCAAGTAACCAAGTCTATGTCCTTACTCAGGGATGAGGACAATATCTTGACCTATCAGAGCTACTATTTTCTCAATGAAGGGGAGGGTGCTTCTGGTCCTGGTGGCTTTGGTGGTTGCTTTTATAAGCAATTCTGGGATATAGTGGGTATGGATGTGTTCAATTCCGTGAAGCAATTCTTCACTCAAGGCTGGATTCATCCCAACATGAATTCAAATGTTGTTATTCTAATACCAAAAACTTCCAATACTGAACAGATTGAGGATTATAGACCAATAGCTCTAGCTAACTTTCAATTCAAAATCATCACTAAGGTGTTAGCTGATAGATTGGCTTTAATAGAAGCTAGAATTCATGAGTGTATTTGCATTGCCTCTGAAGCCATAAACTTGTTAGATCATAAGGCTTTTGGTGGTAACTTAGCCATCAAGTTTGGCAAAGAAAGCTTTTGACACAATCGATAAGGTTTTTCTGCTTGACACACTAAAGGCATTTGGCTTCAACTAAAAATTCACAAATTGGATCAAGACAATTCTCCAATCTGCTAAGCTCTCAATCAACATCAATGGTCAAAATGTTGGCTTTTTTAGTTGAAAAAGATGTGTGAGACAAGGGGACCCTCTCTCTCCCTTCCTTTTTTGTCTAGCAGCTGATGTTCTTAGTAGAGGCATTACAAAGTTTGTGGAAGACAAAGAATTTAAGCCATTATCAGGTCCTAATAAATTGAACACCACTAGCCATGTGATGTATGTTGATGACATTCCAATATTTTGTAGAGGAATCAAGCCTAACCTCTTAATTCTCCACAAGCTAATCAAGGAATATGCTCAAGCTGCTGGTTCTCTTCCTTTCAATTATTTAGGGGTTCCTCTATTCAAAGGAAATCCTAGAAGAATTCACCTTCAACCAATTGTTGACATAATAATACAAAAGTTGGCCAAGTGGAAAGCTCATTCACTTTCATTCATGGGCAGAGTAGAGTTGATGAAGTCCAGAATTCAAAGCGTGCTTATATATAGCTTTCATATATATGCTTGGTCATCCAATCTGCTTAACCACCTGGATTCTTGCATGAGGAACTTCTTATGGTCTAGTATATAATACACTGAAAGATGGTAATTGTTGCTTGGAATCAACTTTGTTCTCCTACAAAGATGGGTCATTTAGGATTAAAATATCTCAAGAAGGTGAATAAGATTGCTCTTATAAAACTTGCTTGTGAGATGCTGACCTCTAAAAAGGGTTGGGCTGGTTTCTATAGATCAAGTTTGGTCAATCAAATTCTCTTTCAAAAAGGCACTTTAAGTCATCAATTTTGCATGGAATCAAAAGAAATTGGAATGTAGTTATCAATAATTCAAGATGGTTAACCAGTGATGGTTTCAAAACCAATTTCTAGAAGGACAATTGGCTTGGTGAACCTCTAATTAATCTGCTAAATATACCTGAAGATATCCATTCTTCTCTGCTAGCTTCTGTTGCTGATTTCAGAAATGGGAATCTCTAGACAATTCCTACATTGTTGGCTAACAATTTCTCTCAAATTGTTGCTCAAATCTATCAAACAAGTTGCTCAGTTAACCAAGATCAACTCATTTGGGAAGATTCAAATGATGGAGGTCTCACTTTAAATTGTGCTTTCCAATGCATCAATCGTGTTTCTATCCAACCAAATTGGTGTAAGTTTTTATGGTCAGCTACAATTTCACCTTCAAAATCCTTCATCACATGTAATAAATATTGCTACTGCTATTTGACATTGGGTTAACACTTTTGAAGCTAAGCTAGACACTTCTTAAATCATTAATTTGTTGCTAACTTGCCAAAGACAATGAAGCCCTCAAGTCAAGGATCTTCTGGCTGCCACCACTATCCATGTTGTGAGCACCATATGGTTTTGCAGAAATCAATCTAGATTCCAAGATAAGATTTTCAGTTTATCACAAACTTTGGTGAGACTTAAAATGGATATTTCTTTATCTGGGAATCAATCAAAATCCCATGCTAGCTCTTCCATCCATGACTTCACTATAATTAGAACCTTAAATTAATGTCAATATTAATTACATGAAAGCTTCCAAAATCATAGAGTTTTATTGGCTTCCTCCTTCTTGGGGTAGGATTAAAATAAATTCTGATGGGGCTGCTCATGCTTGTCCTGGCAATGTTAGAGGAGGTGCGATTTTCAGAGATCACAAATGGGAGTTCTTGAGTTGTTTTGTTGCTTATTATGGAATTCAAAATGCTCTTTTTGCTGAGTTGAATTCGGCTATGCTAACAATAGAAATTGCTTTTACAAGAGGTTGGAAGTGCATTTGGCTTGAATGTGACTCATCATTGGTTGTTGACATCTTCAATGGCAAAGGTTTACCTCCTTGAAAGCTTTTGAATAAATGGCTTCAGTGTAAAGAGCATTTGACTTCAATGGATTATAAAGTTATTCATATATTTAGGGAGGGAAATGTTTGTGCAGATACATTAGCAAACTTTGGTATTTCATAAAATGTTACACTGGTTGAGAAATTACTCCTCACTTTTTGTTTGCATGAATTTGCTAGGAATAGTGTTGGATTGCCTATTTATAGGTTCACAATTTTGTAATCTTTTCTTCCAATTGTTTCTTCATTATATATATATATTTATATTTGTGAGGTTTTTGATTAAAAATAAAAAAAAATAAAAAGTTTATAAAAAAAATATAATCTAATTATTTGGATTATCATCTTTGTTAAAAGTATGCATATTAACCTATTTAGGTACATACATGGTGACTTACTTTAAGGACTTATAGATTAACTTGTCTTTAAATAAACTTTTAGACCATACTTTTAAATAGGTCATATGTATGCATTAATTTTTTTTAAACAAGTAAACAATATATGTCAAAACTCTTATATGTTATACAAGTTCTAAAATCTGACCCGTAGCAAGGTCTTTACTAATTACATAGTATTATTCTGATTTAAGTTTTTCTTATATTAATTCTGTGAGACATATTCTCTTTAAAGTTTGGATAAAGTTAAATATGCTACACCATGAGTGAGTTTGAAATACTTTATGGTAAGTCATAAGTTATTATAATTAAATTAATTTTTCTAGAAATTAAGCTAAATTACTAAAATTAATTTAATAAAATTTCCAAAATAAATATAAATAAAAATTATCTATATAATAAACTTTATATGCCCTTAATTCATGTAAAGTAGATATTGTATTTTGTCCATATGAAAATAATTTGCTAGAATGCCTATAACTTTTTTATTTGGATTTAAATTCAAGGAGATAGTTGAAGAATTTATATCATCTACAGTATTGTAGAGTCCAGTACTGAATAAGATTGTGACATGTGGCGAAAATAATTTTTAATAAATATAATTTTTAATTATTTTTAATAAAAAATTTAAAATTTAAATTTCATTTTTCTCCTTACTTTCCCAATACTAGAGAGGAATCCAACTCAATTGACATGCACATCTTTTTGTTAAATATTTGGTTGATATTTTTATTTGGTTTGTATTAATATTTTGGTCTCTACTCTTGATTAAAAGACAGGAGATCTTAAGAATTAGGTTTGATGACTTATAATAAATAGGAAAGTGATATGAGGTTGAAGATATTATAACAAGAAATTAAATAAGAAAAATGATCTCAAAAATTATAAATTAATAGAAACATGTACCTAATCAGATGTGGAGTAAATTCTAGATAAAAGTCAAAACAACTTGTCTTGGTCTGAGACATACTGTCTGAAGTTTTTGTAACTGATCTGTTGTATTGTGGTTAAATTCCTCTAGTAATTTTTACTGAAATTGGATACTTTTCTTACAAAAATATATAAAATAAAGTCGTCAGCATATTTCCAAAGTCTTAAAAGAGAAGTATCATCTTCATTAATGGAGAGACAAATACCATAAAAAACAAAGAAAATATAACATGTTAAGACATTTTTAAACTTTTATATATATTAAAAGACATTTTTGTCACTATGATGATATTCTATGCACACGGAAACTTATGACCAAAAGGCATTAAATGCCCTTTGATTTTGAAAGAACATGTAGTTATAGCAGCATGCTTTGTGAAGATTAGTGGGGAAGAGGGTACAAACATCTCATCAGAATTCTTCTCCATTTCATCATCATCATCTTCATATTCTTCTTCTTCGTAGATTGTTTCCAGTGCTATTTGGATCTGTATCTTGAACCTAACTGAGACCATGCAATGCGGGGAAATTGCACAAAATGGCGTTAGTGGTGAAGTTTCATTAATTGATGGGCAAATATTTGCGTTGGTGATTGATGTGTAGGTTGTTGTAGGCATAACTATGGTATCAGCCATGTTTAGCTGGTTTTTCAATAACAGAAGTATGGTCTTGAAGTCTATAATGCCATGTTATATGAAAATTTGTGAAATTTATATACACTGGCTATTGTATGAATCAAATTGGTCCTTATGGTCCATATAATTTCATTAATGCCATTTAGGGCCTACTATATACTAAAAAATAGTGAAAATTACATCAAAATCCCTTTGGATATTACATTAATGGAGAAATATACCAAGTATAAAGATTTTGCACTTACAGTGTAAGAGTTTTTTATACTGCCATTGCATCATCTTGTTGAACTAGACTGCAACCGAGGAGCCTCCAACCACTCGGAAGTTCCATTGTTACCAGAGTATGGGAAGAGCCACAAGTGAAGCACCACGTCTTAACCAAAACCTTAAGGCATTAGTTTCATGGGCATTTTCTACTTATATACTTCTTTACTCTTTCGCGCATATCCAATGACTTCACACTTGAATAAACCCAACAATTTCCCCCTCAAGTGTGGGTACCACACACTTTCCGATCCGCTACCCATTAAGTCTATAAATGTCTCAGCCGAACCATCGGCTCTGATACCACTTGTTAGACCCGACTGCGACCGAGGAGCCTCCAACCACTGGGACGTTCCGTTGTTACCGGAGTATGGGAAAAGTGTAGGGCCACAAATGATGCACCACGTCTTAACCAAAACCTTAAGATATTAGTTTTATGAGTCTTTTCTACTTATAAACTCTTTTACTCTTCTCCGTCTATCATTCATATTTATTCATCATTGACTCTTAAATAAAATCAATACAAATAAATAGTAAATGATGCAGTAACCGTATATAAATCTTTACGCTGCTAGTGTATAGATATTATCCTGTGAAAATTATGCCTAGCTATTTTCACAAATGAAAGATATATATGTTTCATATTTTATATATTAAGGTAGCGTAAGGGTTTGCTAACATGATCTCACCCCATTTCATGAAGGATCATGTTAGCATTGTGTAGCCAATTATTTGGACAAAAATATCATTACTTGTTCAACAAAAAATAAGGCATATATCAAGGTTATTTTAGTAAACAATCTTTATTAAAATTAAAAATTAAAAAATTAATATCCTCTCACCCCAAACCCTTTAAACCTATCTCATTAACAATTTCACTCCTAATGCACTCAACGTATCTCAAATTTTCTCTCATTTTCTTCAATACTTTTCTCTTAAATCTCCTTCATCCCCATTCGTTATTAATTCCCTGCACTCCTAGAGAAGAAATATTTCACTATAAACACAAGTACTCTCATAACCACCCGCTGCCGCCGCAGCCATAGTCATTGTCACCGTAACCGCAGCCGCTGTTGTCATAGCTACAGCCACTGTCGTTGCCGCTGTTGCCATAGCTACAGCCGCTGTCGCTGCCACTGTTGCTGCGGTTGAAAATTATATGTTGAAAATTTCTTGAACAACTTGTATGGTATTGTCATAAAACATAAATTCATAATTGGAATTAAGTGTCACCCTTAAATCTTCCCCATAGCATCTTCTTATTTTTTTCAAAATTACAGCAAAAATATATCACTTAACAAAAAGATATGGGCGACAGTAGCTGTTTCGTTTTATCAATTTCTTTATTTGTGAGGTTTTGTGTGGAGGCAAAGATAATGAAGAATGAGATGAGTTTGACAGTTTGGGGGGTTTGGGATGAGAGAATGAAATGTTACGTTTTATTAAGTTCTTTATTTGTGAGGTTTTGTGTGGAGGCAAAGATATTGAAGAATGAGATGAGTTTGAGGGTTTGGATGAGGGAATGAGATTTTTAATTGCTTTTACTAAAATAACTTTGACAAACAATTATGTTGATTTAAAAAACGAAGACTGTTTTTGTCCAAATAATTGCATATACATTGCTAACATGATCCTTCATGAAATGAGGTGAGATCATGTTAGCAAACCCGATTATATAATTATACTCATTATGTGCTTATCTCGATTGTATATATATTTATATATGATCATTATATGGACATCTCTTTATATGTATAATTTGTTTAATTTTTGAAGTTAGACAATGTTAGATATAATTAAGTCAAATTTAAAACTTACGAGTATAATTCTCCCTTAAAAATATATGGTATCCCCTCAAATATTGGTTTTTATTATTAAAATTTACATTTTTTTGAATTCCTCAAAATGAGAATGATTGGAAATTATTTATCAGAATCCTTTGTCTTTTATGCCAATCAAATGGATAGAAGCTGGATTGAGCGAAGCTGAGTTGTTACTCATTAGTTCCTCATTCCAGAGGTGGAGAATATCCTGACAAAGACCATAAAGTGAGTTCTCACTTGCATATATAAATATTACTAAAACGTTTGATCCACTTGAACTAACTTTTTAATGTCTTCTTTATATTTAAACACTCTAAATCTGATTTTTTTTAAATGATATAGATTTTATTTGTTGGTATAGCATATGCGATCAGTGTACAACGTTTGTTATAAACAATCAAATAAAGTATATAGAATAAATAGAAGATTATGAGAAAACAAGATAATTTGATAATTAGATTTGACCAATTGTATCTATGTCCCTGAGAATGCTAGACAACTACCATGATTTTATTAGAGAATAAGAATTACAAGTTATACTACACTCATGAACTCAAGTGTTCATGAGGTATTTATATTTGATGTGATATATTATAACAAGAGACTTGAGTCTAATATATAATATAGATTACTCTTCATTCCAATAATAATGTAATGTGAAAATAATATAATAATATATTTCAAGAATTCCTAACTTTATTAAAAAAAAATAATCCTAAATACTTATTCTTCAAGAAAAACAATGAGCAAATTTTATGAAATTTGGTTCATTTGAATTGTAATCATTTAATTGATGCGAACGGTAATTTTTCCTCAAAGGAGTCAACATCAGCTCTATTTTTATTACTCTTCAATAATTTATGTATAATAAAAATATTAGTTTAAATCTTAGTTAGATAAATTATATAGTGTTTGATAAGATAAGTGGAGAGAAATGATAAATGAAGGTAATATTTATGTGCAAAGATTTATACATAATCAATACTTCAACTATTATATATTTGGAGTTAAATGATATAGTGACAGTGTAAAAAAATTAAATTATCAATACATATTTTTTTTTCTTAAGATTGATAGTGTAGGATCACACACACGTGAAAGTGGGTGTGATAGTTTTCATATTTTCCAACTTTAACTTTCTCACCTATTAGGGCTGACAATGAATCAAATCAACTTAGTATTCGTTCGAAATCAATTTGTTATTTAGCTTGATAAACTTAGTTCGTGAACCAAATGAGCTGAACTTGAATTGGAAATTGAACTCGTTAAATAAACGAGCTGAATTTCAGATGTATACAGTTCGACTCGTTAGGTTCATGAGTTGGATAGATATATATATATATATATATATATTTGTAGATATAAACTATCTTTTTATATTTATTGTGAGTTTGTGATGTATGCATTATTTTTTATATTTATTTTTATTATAAATATAAACAAAATTATATATATATAATCTTTTCTAGTATTTTTTTAAAATGAATTAATTATTTGAGTTGTCTAAATGAACAAATTCGAACTGAATCGAATAGTTCGCGAACTTTAATCGAACTAAATTCGAGCTAAAAAAATAACTTGTATTGAACTTTAGCTAAGTAGCAAATTTCTCATTTGACCCGGTTCGGTTCGTTTCCTGCCCTAGATATTACTCAAGCAATAATGCCATTTGAGCACTTTATAGTGTGTGACCGTGTGCAAATTTTTTGGCAAAAATTGTATTTGATGCCATTGAGTTGAGACCTTCAATTGCACTGGTGGCCTGTCATATGAGTCTGTGCATTTTAAAATTTCCTATTGATATACATGCATATTAATGATGTTATGTTTCCATAAATTGGTTAATCAATTTCCACAAACTTTTCTTATTTAATAAATAAATTTTGAACAATAAAATGAGATAGTTCTCTCCCGCTATATCTCCATGCATCTTTATTATTACAAAAATTCACCTTAATTAAAAATAGACGTTAAGTATTAATTTAATTAGTTTGTTGATGGTAAAATTATCATATGGAGTGTTTTAAATTACAAATCATAACATACAATTGCGGTTAAAATATTGGATTTAGAAATTTTCACAATAACATAGTTGTCAAAATTGTGATCATATTTTTTGTTATAATAAAAATAACACAACCTCTTCAACCCAATTATAATATATAATATAATGTTATTTGAAAATATCATTAATTTCAAGGAAAACATTTGACGTAGGCATGACAGCATTGTATGGCTATTGAGCAAGATGGTCGAGTAATGTGACAGTCTCAGTCACATTAATTGTGGGAACTGGAATGTGTTGAAAACTTGCAAGAAAGAAAGTGGCACCCCTGCATGACTTGCTTTATGAAATAAATGCAAGGTTTGGCATTATATTCATTCCCTTCCTTTTCCCTTATAATCATTAATTAATAAAGTAGTATTTTAAATTCTATTCCGTCATCAAAATTTATGTCCACAACATTATGGTTTTCGAAGTTAACACAATGACCTTCTGATTCTGATTGAAATTGTAGTAATATTTTTCTATAATTTTTTACAATTGTCCTAATGGTAATGGGAATGGATATTCATTTACTTTTGGAGTAAATAGAAAAAACTTATTCTACATCATATTCATTTATTTTTAGAAAATCCAATGATTTGAATTGGTGAGTAGATCTAAACTATTAGATTTTTCTTGTGGGGTCCACTTACTTCAAGATTTAGTGGAAAAAACTTACTCTACATCATAGTCATTCATTCTTGGAAAATATAATGATTTGAATTGTGAGTATATCTAAACTATTGGATTTTCCAATAATAAATAATTAAGATGTGAAGTAAATTTTTTACAGTTACTTTTGGAGTAATTGGATCTCCTCGTGCAGTCATTTATAAATGTGTAATATAACTATAATAGCTTCTATTTGGCTTTATCTATGGAAATGGATTAGCATTATCTGAAAACGCTGTACTCATGCGAACTTTTTTCTTCAACTTGCATATGTCCTAGCTGATACGGCATATGTCCTACAATTTCTTAAAAGCTGCATGTTGTATTGTTTGAGATGTTGACAGTGTTAAAGCATCAAAGTTTCACATTGAAAGGAAGAAACATTTACAATGACTTAAAGTAATTCTCTTTGGTGATTTAGTTTTTAAGGTTAAATTAGACTAAATTTCTATTATGATAGGAGAAGTTACATTGTACTGAATTATTGACACGATGGATGTCAAAGCAAACCCTATTGTTAGGGCACCCAGCTGTTGGTGTTAAAATTCCTTTTGATTAGCTTAGTGAATTATTACTGATATTCTTAGCGTCTTAAATTTGATGTGTTGGATTAATTTAACAATTAAATTGTTCATATGTTTAGAGTTATTAATATGAATTAAATTGCTTAATGTAATCGTGGTTGACTCAATCTCATCAGATTAGTAGGGTCTTCTGGTTAACTCAATCTCATCTCATTTCATGGGTTGTTTTTAGCATAGTGGAGAAGTTATTCGTTATATCCGAGACTACCCGCTAAAACTCATAGAAAACCTGCAAGAGGAAACTCGTATGGATACTAGTGGGTATGGGTAACATTTTCAGTATGCAATACAAGTAGTGGATAACCACTACCCATGTTCGCCCGTTCACGTTACCATCCCTGCATTCCATGGACCATAATAAACTCCCGAACTTCCAAAAACCGATACAAAGCCCATAATCACATATGATCTATCATCAAGCAGATGCAACACTTGTTGGAAAATCATCCAAATCTGAGGTAGTTTGATCATACACAACCTCCTCATGCACCATTTCAAAGCAGCAATACTGGACACATTAGACCATATGTGCCCCTACCAATCCAACAACAGAGGTAATAACAAGTGAGTAATAATCCTCCATCTGCACCTACTGAGCTTTCATTGGAAGAATTGGTGAGGCAAATGACAATGCAGAACATGCATTTCCAGCAATAAACTAGATCTTCCATTCAAAGACAAGGATCCTCCATTCAGAATCTGACCACCCAGATGGGACAGATGGCTACTTCATTGAACACATTACAGACTCAAAATTCTAACAAGTTACCTTCCGAGATTGTGCTCAACCCAAAGAATGTGAGTGGCGTACCCTACGGTTAGGCAAACAAACTGAATTGCTCACACTTACACCAGATTATGATTTAGAAAAGACTAATGACAAACAAATTCATGCAAGTAAACCTTCCTCCAGTACTGAACATGGAATAGGTAGACAGGGAGATCTTGGACATATTCAGAAGATTGAGGTGAACATACCTCTACTTGAAGCCATCAAGCATATTCCAAGATATGCAAAGTTCCTAAAGTATGTGTGCACTCACAAAAGGAAGCTGAGAGATAACGAGAGGATCGACATGAGAAGAATTGTTTCTGCACTCATAGGTAAACATGTTCCTCACATCCCTCAAAAGTGTAAGGACCTTGCATCATAGGTAATGCCTTTTTGAGAATGTCATTCTAGATTTAGGAGCTTCAATCAATATTATGTCTATGTCTGTTTTCAAATCTCTTTCACTTGGACCTTTGCAACCTACGGGTGTGGTGATTCAATTAGAAAATAGGAGTACTACCCATTATGCTGGTTTGATAGAGGATGTCTTGGTTCGGGTTGGTCAACTCATTTCCCTACAAATTTTTATATACTTGATATGAAAGAGGGATCATCTCTTAACACATATCCTATTATTTTGGGGAGACCATTTTTAAGGACAGTCGGAACTAAGATAGATGTCTATGCTGACACACTTTGTATGAAATTTGATTATATCTTGGTCCAGTTTTAACATTTTTGATGTTATAAAGCATCCATTTGAGGACCATTCTGTGTTTCATGTTGATTTGCTTGATGAGTTCACTGATGAACATATCTCTAATTTTCTTCATGATTTTGATTCTCCATCTTTAACAGACTCATACACTTCTCATGCATGTAGTGATTATGAACTGTGTAATTCTTGTATTCATGAGTTTTGGACATTGATGTTGATCCAATTGTTATACAGTCATATTGCACAAATCCATACACTTGTCATGCATGCACTAATTCTGAAATGTGTACTTCTTATATTGATGAGTTTTTGGATATTGTTGTTGATTCAATTGTTATAAAGTTAGGTTCCCCTAACCCAATTACTGTAGTATTTACACAAAAACCTGACTTATTGGTTCAGGTGTATGCTGCAAAATTTATGTTTGTCAGTTTGATCCCATCTGTTTTGAAGGAACCTGATTGGATAGTCCCTTTTGAGTTTATGTGTGATGTTGTTGTTTATGCATTGGGGGTTGTCCTTGTTAAAAACGTTGATAGGGAGTTCGCTTTTCGCCCTCCATAAATCAAGGAGTTTTCTTTCTCTCATTCTCTATTTTTATTGCATTTGTCCAATTACATTTGTTGATGTGGATGTCTGAAAGATAATCCTTACGAAACGACCTACGAGTCACATCCTAGTACTACAGTTTTAATTGTTATATTATTTGCATCGAGTATGGTCTCAATTAGTAGATATCAAGCAAGGGCTCACCGAATCCATCAAAACTTACTTAGATTGCTTCAACGATGAAGCAATGAAGGTCTGCATCTTCAGTAACGATGTGGCACTACAACTTCTGGTTATAGGTCTTTGGGCAAGCCTTTTCAAGATGGAGACAATATTGAAGGCATGCACTCTATAGCCCAATAGTTCATCAACTTATAAGAGACTCCAGATGCCCAGTCCATAGCAAACTACAAATGACACAACCAGTCATGAGAAGCCAAGAAACCCCGCTCATTAGAAACACAATGGACCAACCCACCGAAGAGGCGAAAGTACTCTACCTACACTCCACTCAACATCGACAAGTCAAGAATCATACAAGTCATGGTTGCCCATCTAGCACCGTTCCCCAAAGCAAATCTAAATTGGAAGGCTGGACTGTAAGACCGGTCTAGGTTTTGCGACTTCCACAAGATGTTTGGGCGCTAGACCAACGACTGCATGCAATTGTAGAATACCATTCAGAACCTGGTTCATGCAGGCCACCTTCACAAGTTCATAGTAGTACGAACCCCGCACATACATTTACCTCCTCGTCCGGCCACCTCAATAAGAAGACGTTCCCCCACAAGGAAATGATCTCCTCCTCGAGACCACCAACGACATGCACAAAGTTGGGAGCGTTACAATCAGCACCGCCCAGATAGTTTATCACATATCAATCAGTCCGAAGGCAATTCAAGATCAACCAAGAAGAGGTATATTCGAGAGGCACTAAAAGTAACACAAGAGTAGGATAGACACCAACACGCTTACTGAAAGGGTTTTCCATGAGTTGAAACCAATAAAGCCTTAGACCACTTGGAAGCCGAAGTAATCGCACCGTGTCTAATCTTGCAACACCCTGACATCTCGATAGTTTATCACATATGTTTTACCGCTTTTTACGAACTTATAACGATCCAGCCTTCTTAAAAGGCCAGGCCAAAACCATTCGAAAGGTGTTGAACATTATATGGTAACAAGATATTTAGCATTCCTTCTGTTGTGTAATGTCCAATAGGTCTTCATCAACAAATTCCTCGAGGCATGAACCATGTTACACTTGGAAGTCGATTTCATCCACCTTGTGTGTGGGCTATGGTCCCCTTGGCTGACAAGTCTCCATCAACAAATTCTCCTAAGACACGAATCATGTCCCCCTTGGCCGACAATTTCAAACCATCCCATGCCTAAGCCATTCTCCCATTGGCTTACAAGACTCCATCAACAAAATCCTCCAAGGCGTGGACCATGTTCCCCTTTGCTAGCAATTTCAATAGGAATTGTGCATGAGATGTGCTCTCCTTGGCCGATAGGTCTCCAACAACTAAATCTCCCACAGCGTGAACCATGTTCCCCTTGGACGGCGATTTGAACTTGCCTTGCATGCGAGAAATACTCCCCTTGGTCGGTAGGTCTCCAACAAAAAAAATTTCTCTAGGCGCGAACCATGTTCCTCTTGGGCCACAATTTCAACACACCTTGTGTAGGAGCAATACTCCCCTTTGCGAGAAGGACCCTAACAACAAAACCCGCAAGGCGTGAACCATGTTCCTTTTGGCTGGCAATTTCAAACCACCGAGGTGTGAATTATGTTTCCCATGATCGATGATCTCCAGCTGATGTTTCGAAAAATGCCATACCACCCTAGTCTGACTACCCACACTTTAATTAAGCATGGAGGACATAAGAACTAAGATAAGAAAGGCGAGATAACTGACAAGAAGACACAACCCAAATTTCAATAAATCACTCCAACTCGACTTTCACCCGACTCCCAAAGTTCGACCATCATGAGCAGCATGAACTCAAGCTTGGATTCTTAGAGCCCAAACTAACAAGTTGCAGAGCGAGCAAAGAATGTTAAACAAAATTGAAGAAATAAAGCAGTAGCAAAAGAACATTAAGAGTAAAAGAAAGAAAATTTTATTAACCAGAAGAGGCAATTACACAATCTTAAAATATACAATCAGACGAAGTTATTACAACTCTTTCAATTTTTGGCAAGGTGAATAAGTACAAACTTTACACAGCCTACAAAGCCATCTTTTAGTTGAATAAGTATAAACCATAAAAGCCCTAAAGGGGAGGAGATTGTTACAATATGCAACACCAATAAAATTACCCTTATAATGTCTGACCCCATTGATGAGGAACTCAACTTGCATGGGAAAATGATTGGAAAAAATTCCGATTTTCTAAATCACTGTCAACCTTTCCAACATTCTTCTGAGTAGGAATAAACATAACCATGATGGGTAGCCCCCGGTGATTATCCCTCTGCTTAGTGATGATAGACACTTTGAAGAACAACATCATTGACATAATCAGCAAACTCGAACATTAGATACCATTACCCGAGAATACAACTCGATGACGCTCCCATCTGCCAGGTCAAAGAATAGTCGACCTTCATCCATGAATCCCCCGACGGACATCCAAGATAAATCGTCATCCGAATGGATCACACACACATCTCCTTGGAATTTCCAAAAGAGTGAAGGGCGACATTCCTAGTGTAAGCTTGGACGGAATCCCTCTTCGTCATCAAAGCCTCCATTTGAGCATGGATGTCCTCAACCTCTGCTTTAAACCCGATAAACTCATCCCGTCTATATAGTAAGCCATTTTTTGCATTGATGGTTCGTCAATCTGACTCAAGAACATTACTACTAAGCCAGGAGTTGTCTTCTTCCAGCACTCCAACTTCACGTGTTTAAACAGAACATGAAGCAACACCTATTCGGAAGCCTCCTTGTGTTCATGAGAGAGCACTAATCGATGAATTTTGAGTAAATCAAGCAACGATTAGATATCCTCTTGGGAAAGCGAGTAGACTTACCCTTTTCAACTACGGGAGCTAGAGGAGGACGAAGGGAGTTACTTTACGAGTAGAAGACAACCCAAAAGCTTCGTGAGGCAGATGGGAAAAAGGATCAGGAGACTTAGAAGAAGAATGAGGAGACTTCTTGTGTTGATGTTCCCTAGAAGAAGAGACAACTGAATGAGGCAACCCCACCACAACTCCCACATTCTGGGTAGGACCCCACATTGTCTTCTGTACCCCTCCATGTGAAGAAGATCTTGCTCCTGACCTTGGCACGGTTTTGATGAAGACACCAATATCACAAAAAGAAGAAAGAAAGAAGACCGACAAAGACTATCAAAGATAAAACATCAAGATTTAGAGTCTAAGTCTTTATGTACTTCTATCCTTACAACTCCTTTATTTACTTAGTTAATAATGCTCAAAATTGTTTTCAAGAAAATCAGGAAAAACTAAGTGTGAATAAAAATAATTTTCAAAAACAACATGTAACGTGTTACTATACTTCAGTAACAAGTTACATGAGTGAGAAAAGAGTTTTCAAACCTCTATCAACTATGAGTAATACATTACAGACTTTGGAGTAATAGATTACCATTTTTAGAAAACAGGGTAATCGATTACACTAAGGCAAATTCACAAAGCTGTCAAACAGTGTTGTTGAGTAATCGATTACTCAAATCCAGTAATCGATTACACTATGTGAATTTTCAAAAAGTTGTTAACATGATTGTTGGGTAATCGATTACCCATTTGCAGTAATCGATTACTGGAGCTGTTGCATCAGTTTTCAGATTTCAAGTGAAAATGTTTCACTCAAAACTGATTGCTTTTCATTCCAAACGAAACCTACTCATGCCTAAGGGTATTGTGGTTGATTGGAAGCCTATATAAAGGCATTGAAACAGTCTCACAACATAATAACAAAATACAACAACTCAGATTACAAACTTTTACTTGAAACTCTAAAAAGCTCTCACACTTTCTGATTTTTACTTACACTTTTCAAGCAACCTACTCTTAAACTTTCAAAGTTATTTTGAAGTTGCTTCTAAGTGTTTTTCATATTGTTAAAGAGCATTATCATCTCAAGTGTACAAGTTGTTATTGGATTGCAAGTTCTAGAAATTGTCATATACACTTGTAAGACAATCTAAGCCAAATTGTACATTCTTCACTTTTGCAAAGTTTACTTTCTTTCACAAGAGTGTGAAGAGAAAGGGTGAGTGACTTGGTATAGTGTTTACCAAGGGTGTAACTTGGTATAGTGTTTACCAAGGGTGTTACTTGGAATAGAGTTTTCCAAGTGGATTAGATATAAGTGAGTGTGTAAGGTACAAGGAGATCTCGGGGTGAGATATTTGTAATTGCAACTCATTATATTTAATAAAGGAATCTCTTGCGAGTCAAGAGTACTGGACGTATCCTTCGGTGGACAAGAAGGTGAACTAGTATAAAACACATGCGTACTCTCTTTCCCTTCTATTTGTTATTTATTTATCCTTCCTAAGTCAATATTTTTCTGCATATTATTTCCGCTGCACGTTAACTTTGATATTGCAGAAAAATTGGCCATACTTATTGCAACAACTAATTCACCCCCCTCTTAGTTGCAATCTCAATCTTACACTCCATGCTCCACCATCTCAACTGAAAAAAGCATAAAACAGGTTAGCGAGTCGAAAGAGAAAAGATGAAGGAAACAAACAAAAGTACGCTATAACAATCCAAAGAACCTGGTGAGCCTAAAGATTTCATCTCCCTCTGTCAAAGAATAAAAGAATAACTGAATACCTGCTCTAAGCCACCTTTTTAATTCCAAGGCTACTACTATCTTGTCATGAATAGTGAATCTTCTCTCTTCAAAGAGGTACTAATCATAACTGCCCAAGTCGTGATCCTAGGACTAGTGGAAGGGAAACCACTTCTCACCAAGACATGTTTCCTTTTCACACTTGGACCTGGTAGAAACCCCTCCTCCAATCCTCGGGAATCAACTCAGAAAGAGTAAATAATACCCTATCCTTCATCGACTGAAGACACATCCACCCACGACATCCCGCATGCTCCTCATCCTTATTCGTCTGACAAGTTGCCCGAAACATCCAAAATAATGCCTTTAGGGAATATAGAAGTCTTCTTTCTATGAAAAAGAGGTCAAACCCCCGTATAAACCCCATCCACTTAGATCTAGTTGGAAAAGGGCCACCTGAAGGTGATGGAGGACCGAGATGCACCACTCGTCAAGGGGAAATGAACCCCAAGATTTTTTTAGTAAACCTCATACATACAGAACGAGCAACAATCTCCCTGTTGTGCCTAACAATCAAAGAAAACCATATCTTCCTTCCTAGGGCATGCAATGTGACGCGGTCGGGTGATCCCTCAACCATGTCGACCACCGGATTTCCTGCGGAAGAAAATAACTCTCAATCCCTAACGATCTCATGATCAACCCAATAATATCAGGATCCCATACAGCTACCATACCACAACAAAAGAAGAAGGAAAAAACGAAACAAAGGTAAGTTACTTGCACTTTGAGAATAAAGAAAGAACATTTTTCGAAGAATAACAACAAAAACTTAAGATCAAATAGTACTAGACAACTAGATAACAAGGAAGCAAGAAACGTAAAGAAAGCAAGTGACGTATCCCCTACTATTTATAAAAGAAGGATAGAGAGTGACCCACTCAAGCTCACACCACATTAGTTATCATCAATATCGAAATGAAGTTGAAGTAAGGTGATCCAACGGGTGGTGCAAAAACCGAAGCGCCATATATATTTAGGGTCAGGGCTAGATCCATCCCCACAATTCAAAAGAAACACTCGAGTACAATCCAACGATGTCATAAGGATCAATGCAACTCATTTATTACGCATGAAAGACAACACAACTCATTTAATGTAGGAGCCTAAAAGACTAGGGACAAGTCACGCCTCACAAGATGTTATCATTACAGAAATGATATAGAGCCTAAAGCCTCCCCGAGTTACCACATGGCACAGAACTAAACAAAGAGTAGTCAGGAAGATTGGTGAAAATACAAACAACAAATTCAAAACAAATAGAGAGGCCATTTCTCGCTCCTGGTCGTACACCTGTAAGCTATTAACCACTGAGTCACACTATAATGTCTACCCGCACGCTCAAGATACCATCCATACTGCTAGACTGGGGGTAACAGTTTCATCCTCATTGTAAAGTACTTGTCATGGGCGGAAAATGCAAGTTGGACCTGAATGTCCCAGATCTCAACTAGGTAATCAGACGACCCCGAAAGACGTACCTATGGCCAAGTAGAAACGACAAGACAAGGTAATGATCACCTCTGACACTCTACTGTCATTTCACCTGCATAATGTAGACCTTTGTCACGTGCCACAAGTTATTTATGCCTCTCAACAACAGACGAAATGGACCTATGACACGATAAGACATGTTAAAGTAAGTTTAAGTCAAATATTCATAGAGTACAAATATGTCTAAAGCTATCTAACATGGGAAAAACAACTTTCACTTGTCTAAGACAGACCCAACAGTTCGTTTGGTCGGTAAGGACAATAGCGTATACAAAGGAATATTCATTTTACTTCTCCACTATAAATAAAGGTTCTCCCCTTAAGGAAGTTTACTTACTTACTTACTCTTTCCGCTTTATCTCTAGCTTATTATTCTCTAAGTTCTTAACATATCTCTTGATACTATTCTATGATATTCTACATATCTTTCACATACTCACTTGATCGACGGAAAACCTTTTCAGGTGCCTCTTTAGTGTTGTCGCGACCCGATTTTCGGTTGGAAGACCGGCCCTGTGACTTAGGGAGAGGCGAACTCGATTTCTACCTCTTCCAATTGATTTGGAGTCGCCACTACGTTTTTTGCGGTTAAAACATAGAAAACTCTCTATATGCCCAATTTGGACAATTTGGTCTTTGAACATAGATTCTGAGCTCGGGAGTCGATATTTAAAATCACTTGAATAAATAATGAAATAAATTTCTTACAGATATTTGATATGGAATTAATAGTTTAGAGACGACACTGGTCGTAGACCTCCTTCCCATTTTCGGAGAATTTAGAGACAACACGGATCATAACCTTACTATAAATTTCATTTAAAATCATTTTAATAAACTAAACTTCTTTAAAATATTTATTATGGAATTAATAGTTTAGAGACGGCACTGGTCGTAGACCTCCTTCCCATTTTCAGAGAATTTAGAGACAACACGGGCCATAACCTTACTATAAAAATTCCTTTTAAAAATCATTTGAATAAATAACAAAATAATAAAATGAATTTCTTTATGTAATTAATATTTTCAATGGATGCATTTTAAAAGGGATTAAGTTTGGTAAGATGAAAAATAAAAACACAAAAAGGTATGACATTTTATCAAAACCTAATTTATCATTATTATTACTTAAACATAAGGATTAATACAAAATAAAAGAAAGAAAAGAACAAAAGCAAAAGAGGATAAATAACATATCAAAATAAAGAAAATGGGCCTTCAGCCCATGATGAATGAAATCAGGCTTGGGGGGTTCTCTATTCTTCTCATTTAGGTTTAAGTGAAATTGAGAGAGGGAAGTGAGAAGACGCGGGAAGAGAGAAGACGAACGAAAGTGAGAAGGGGAGGGAAAAACGCTGCGGGTGAGAAGATAAAGGCGAAATTCAGAAGATGGAGGCGATTCGGTGCTCACTTTGACTCCACCATCTGCTTCAGAGCTTTCCCGACGACAAACCGCAAGGACTCTAGACTGAAAACAAGATGGTTCTCTTCTTCCATGGCGATTCGCCATGGTTCTAGGTAATCTTCTTCTTCCCTTCCGTTTCTCTCTTATTTCTCCTCTTTAACAGTGGCGACAGCTTCCAAATGTTATGGGCGTGATTTATCCATTTCCGGTTTCATTACCGATTAAGCCTTGAAGGTTTCTCAACGGCTACTGGTTCTTCGTTTATGTTTATTCAGGAAATAAAAGAAGATTATCGTATGACTTTGCCTCTATTTCAGCCAAGGAACCAACAACATACGATTCAGCAAGGGTTTTACAATAAGGTAACAAACCCGATTCCCTTATACGTCCTACACCTTAATCCTTTATTAGTTAACTTGATTGGTGTTTTGTGTTTGTAAATGTTTATACCATGGATACTGTGGTAGGGAATTTTTATGATTAGAGAATGAAAAAGATATCTGTTGATGACCAAGTGCCTGACTTAGAAGCCCTTTTGTTTCCATTCTACCTGCTTGTGTATAAATTTCCCCCTTTTGGATTCTCTGCGCTCGCTGTTTG
The DNA here is from genome assembly GCA_009771035.1 of Lupinus albus. Classification (NCBI taxonomy): domain Eukaryota; kingdom Viridiplantae; phylum Streptophyta; class Magnoliopsida; order Fabales; family Fabaceae; genus Lupinus; species Lupinus albus. The sequence goes on from CM020011.1 coordinate 9,036,914, forward strand.
GTGTCTATGATGTGAGTTTTGTTATGGACTTGTGTAACTATGTGATATTTGGCTGTGTTGCGGTACGGGTATATGATCTGGGCTTGTGTTTTTGTAGTATGATGTTTCTTTGGGGTTGCTTCAATACGTATGTGTGATGCCCATAAAACAGTAAGGACTTTCTGAGAAAAATGTGTTATGAGTGTGGGTTTTTTGTCTCTTGTATAGCAATTGCCTATGAATGTGGTGTATGCCCTTCGGTTTGTATGTGTGGTTTCATTGTGGTAGGTATGAGTGTGTGTATAGTTCCTGAGTGTTGTGTATTTGGTTATATATGTGACTTGCTCTCTGAATTTTATCCCCCTCTTTCTGATTGTTGGTATATCCTCTTTTATAGCTGCCTGTGGATCTTTTGGGTTTAGCAATATGTAACTGCCTTTCTGATTTCTTCTCATTATTCAACTCGAAACTGCTCATTTAATATAGCCATTTGATTATGTAACTGATAATGATTTCAATTTGCAACCCTTGAGATCTTGGTTATGGCTGATTGCTTTCTTTATTGATTGCCTATATGTGTGACCTCTGGATGACTTCTTTTCTTTCTAGCAATAATCACATTTCTGAATTGAGTATGGCTTTCCTGGTTCTTATTATCCATATTCGTCTCCATTATAATGTAGAGCAGATACCACAAACTCTATAAAAAATCATACCAATCCATGCTACTTATATTGTCCATAGCTTCCTTATATAGTTTATAGTGTGCAATCTAGACATACTGGATGAAACCTCTTCATATGGCAGTTGGTGAAAAGGTTGATCTTGCTGTTCTTGTGTTTTTAGCTATATACTCCTTTCTACCACACAGTTTGTGATAATGTCCATGAACAAAAGAGACCCAATAATAATTTTATATAATCACAAACCACACGTAGGATTGTTTTGAAGCATCTATTTATTGATAATGTTAGAATTAGAATCTCATGTGTTTGACTTTTCAGGTTGTTGCCTTGCTTGTATGAATGTACCACATCTGTATCAATGGTGGATAAGCCCCTTCAACAACAGCTTGAGGATGCATCAACAGGGAGAATGTCTAAAAGCCCCTTCCAACTAGTCCATAGTGGGAAGTTCATGTTTCATGTTGGCATATCAAGATTGCCATATAACTGTGTTTTCACTTTGCAGTATTCAAAATGTGGTGCATAAGGCCAACTAGACACATCGATTTCATGTTTCTACGAGTACTCATTTACGCCACTTGTAGTTAACGCAACACCTTCAAGCTGAATAAAGCAATGAGACTTTCTCATTGTTATTCCATAATCTCTCTGTTTCAATGTATTTGGATGTGAGTGGTGGGAATTTTTTGTTTCTTTTTACTTCAATTCTTGTTGAACGATTATTAGAACATGTTAAGGGGTAACGTCTTAAGCAAGGACCAGCTGATATGTTAAGGAATCAATGATGGGTTGAAACATGAACTCTTATACATAGCACTATTCAACAACACGGTAGTACTCACAATCTAGCAGGTTTTATGGAATTGAACCTTGATAAAAATATTTTCATGCACTGGTCCAATCCATTCTTTGCCAATACCATATTCATTTGGCTGTTAGTTCTTTACTTCTGAAAGTTCCAAAAACATTTCCATGGTAGTCAAAGGAAGTATCATATCAACAATAAAAATCACGAAAGTGATCATAATCCAAGAATTCATCTTAATTGCTTCCAAGTTTCATTTATCATTAAAGTTTCGATTTGCATTTATCACTTTGAAAACTGAATCACCTAAGGCCGGACAAAATCGAGTGTTCACAAGTGTATTCAATCACTTCTCAGACAACACTAAAAAACAACTATTACATGCTTATAAACTTCAATTGTGTAAACCCTGGATTTTCCAGCTATTTGGAATTGTCTACACAATATATAATATTTTGTTTAACTTAATTATATTCACCACACGTTTTTTGTTTAAAATATTACACTTATGTTTCATTAGGGATGATCAGTGTAATATAATGTATAAAATTAGGGGTGATTTGTGTAAGAGATGGGTGGTTCATGTAAGAACAAAAAAGAGAGGGTGATTTATGTAATTTCACTAAAACTTAATTCAATAACATATTATTTGAAAATGATATTAATTTCGGTAAGGAAAACGTTAGAGGCGCATATGTCACAGCAATTATGATGATGTCTCCCAATTTAAAACCCTACACTGGCCCTAGGTATAGCTGGAAATACTGTATATGTGGGTCTTGCAAGTTGCAACCCGGCATGACTTGCTTTATGAAATCAATGCAAAATTTGGCATTATATTCCTTAGGTTCATTTTTCCCTTTACTCATTAATTAGTCAATATTATGATGGCTAGTGATTCCATTTTTTACTCCCTCAATAATAACATTCCCTCTTCTGTATAGCTCTATATATGGGAATAGACTATATATATACATATATGAAGACTTCACATCCACCAAATCTTCAAAAACAATTCTTAATTTTTAAACTTTTTATTGAGTGCAGATCCTCTCCCATATTGGGCACGAACAGTAGCACACATGACACCAACAAAATTAAAATTCTAGATTTTTAATTATTTTGCATTAAATAAATTAAAAAACTTGTAAATTTCTCTCTTTCTCATTATTGAATAAGATCTCTTTCCTTACATCACAATTAGTGCTCATGTTATTTGCATGTGAGGATATTAGCTATTGTAGAGTACAATTTAACACACTCCCATCATTAAATATAAATCTTTAGCACACTAATTATTATGATGCAAACATATATTATACTCTAATGATAAACCCCACGAACATGTAACCAAGATACAAATACAAATAAAACTGAATAATAATAACTATTAAATTGGAAAGTAATGACGGTAACCTAGACACCATGTTCACGTGACAATCCATCTGCATCATTATCCAGAATGAATAAGTTATATACTATTTGTCATTATTTAATGCTATCATTCCCTCTCTTCTTGTCCACCATATATTTTTTACATCCTTTTATGGGTATTCGTCCTTTGTGATGGGAGAAGCTAGTGGAAGGAAGAAACTTTTAATTTCAAATGCAAATATTTAATAAAATAGAAAAAGATGTATACCCTAATAGTATAAGAGTTTTTAACATTGCCACTATATCATTCGTCATTCATTTTCAATCATTATTGACTCTTCAAAAAAATTAAATGAATGGTAAATCTTTACACCGTTAGTACATAAATATTATATTCTTAATAAAATTAGATTAATACTAAAACATAAACTTACAAGCTTGAAAGTTATAATAATTCGATGTGTACTTTTTAGCAGGAAAGACATAATGAATGTAAAAAGTTTTTACACTATATAAATTAATATCCTGCAAAATAATTGAATGTGGTTAAATATAAATAAATAAATAAGTGAAATATATAAAACTGAAGTATTTCATTATAGGGATTATTATAAATCTATTATCAGCTTAAAAGGTTTAAATGGCTAGTGTTTTTCCACCACGAAGTATCATGTATGTTGTGATGATGAATGAGTGAATGTTATGATGCCCTCATTAACACGTACGCTACTGGCATGGAACAAAAATAGAAAGGAAGCTATTGATGGTAAGGAATTTATGATGGTGAAGGGAGTTCTTTTTATTTTATTTTAAACATGATGGTGACAAAAGTATAAAGGGGATTTCTAAACTGAGTGAGACTCATCTTCATTGTTGGAGAGGAAAGTTATCTTTTTATAGTGTAATTGTAATGGTACAAATGTAATATTAGTGTAAATTAAGGGACATAAATATCATCATGATTTGCTTTTTCTATGCATTTTAAGAGTACTTCTCTCTCTAGTAATGGAGAGGATTCTCATTCCTCTAAACCTATTTGAAGATTAAACGATTCACTAAATATGTAGGCTTGAAGAAAATAAGAAGAGAGAAATATGTGAGAGAAAAAGTGAAAAGAGAGAAATGGATGAGAAAGATAGTGAATTTTAGTGTTGTTTGGTTGTATGGAAAAAAATGAATGTTTATTCCTCACTCTTCACTGAACAATGGTTTGTCATCCAAAATTATGTTTCAAATCATGTCCAGGATTAATAAAACATTTATGTCAATTAAAAAAAATTATAATATTCATTATTTTTATTTTTTTGCTTCAATATGATTGCTCTGAGATATGATTTGAGACAACAGATCTTGATCAATCTTCTCCTCTCATTTTCTCCTCACTTTTGAGGAGAAACAAATTTGATTTCCCGCCCCTTTTCCTTCTCTCCCTTCAAATTCCTCCCTAAACCAAATGGGAGAAAAACTCTATTCCTCCCTTTTACTCTACCAAATGAAGGCGTAAAGTGGATAAATATTTAGTTCATTTATAAAAAATCAACAGGAAACATATCCTAAAATATGTAACATATTTGTACACTTTAAAGAAGGTTTTTTAATGTATACAGAGACGGGGGAAAGCTATATAACGTTGAAATAACATGGGGAAAGAAGATGGTCTCAATTATATCATCATTATGGAGAGTTTCAATTAGTTTGAAATTTTTGTATTTGTTATTCAGTGTTTAATTTACATCTTATATTTACCCAAAAAAAAAGTGTAACCTATATGACATATATCTTCTTAGTGTTTGAATTGAAGATTTAAATAATGGGAAATAAGATTCAGTTAAACCTAATTGTTGTATCAAACCTTATCAATGGTTTACAATTATCAGCAAAACTCAAAGAATCATGTACTAACAATGTTTGGTAAACATCTTCGAAACATAACCAAACTATACTAAATTTTTGCTTGGATTTCAGTTATTATGTGTTTATTATAATTATGGAAAATTGTGAAAAACTATTGTTAAAATGTGTATATATCGATTAACTACATGGTTAATCGATTATCCGGGTAATTCTGTATTTGTTAGTTAGGGGATGTACTTTATAAAGGGTAGTTCCCTTCTTTCAAACTTTAACATGGTATCAGAGCATAATTATTTTTTTTCATCGCTTCCGCTTATGACTCCACCATTTCAAAATTCAACAAAAAATCATCATTCTCATGGGTGGACTATCAAGGAGATTTCATGGAGATGCAACATATTGGTGCATAAAGTGGTGTGGTTGTTGGAATTTGTCATCATCATTCTAATCTTCAAGGAGTGCTCTATTGCGCACACATTCTTTCTTTTACTCCCATACAACATTCTTTCTAGCCTCCAACACATTATGATCTTCAAGAAGAACATGTTCAAGAACTTAGCTGGTGCATGCTGTGTTGATTTTTGTTGTTCTGTCCCACCATTTGTTTTCGGCTTTTGTCAATAGTGAAATTTCATCACACTAATATATTTCTCGGAGTTTGAAGAAATAATATTGTGGAATTTCTTCTTCAACATGCTTCTAAATTCATGATTCCCAAGATTGCACACTTAGTAAAAGATTGGCAAGATCACAATATATTCTTCTCTTATTATTTATCAATTACCCCAAATTATCTCTTTTCTCTATATTATATTTTCTTTACGTCTCTCTCTTTTATCTATTATGATTGATTTGGTTGGTTAAACTTCTATCAAAGTAGTTAATTAAACTTTGAATAAAGTTGCTTCTGTTTATAGTGGTTAAGCGTTATTTTTGCTTGAAGTGTTTATTGTAATTATGGAAAATTGTGAAAAACTATGATCAATGCAACCTCAATTGCAAACACGGTATTGTTATGGACACTCCTAGGAACACAATATTGCATCATAATTTAGAGTTGTTGGAATATAATTTAAAACACTGAAATATTATTGTGGCATTCTAACTAAAACCCATTAAAGTGCAAATTTGGAAATCATTGTAGCCAACAAAAACCATATCCAAATGCATATCAAATTATTCATCCAGTTGTTGACACATACCAAAGCTGGTCCTGCAGATAGATAATCACATTTAATAGCAAAAGCTGTAAGCGGCACTAACAAATAAAAATTGATTTAACTTCTAAGATTAAGACCTTTCACTCAATCTAAGCCTAATTAAATAGGTATAAACCCTAACACCCATTTTATTATAAATTGAACACTGACCTTGTGTTTCATACACATCCTCAACCAAAACAAATTTCTGCATAACTCAGTTATTGTTTATTATCTTTGTTGTTTCTTCATTATTCCAAAAACATCTTCAAGTTTATACTAATAATGGCAAATTCTCGTATTGCAAGGCTCTTTATGGAGGTAGCACCACCACAATATGTTAGTGTAATGAGGCGTAGAACATCTAAGATGCTGGACACAATCAAAGAAGAGGAGAGGGAAATCAACTCAAATGATTCTATCATATTAACCCTTAAAAACTCATCACCATTATCATCATCTTCATCTTCAGCACCTGCTTCTGCCTCAGCTACAATTGCAACTCCAAATAGCAAGTACTTTTTGAAGGAAGTTCATAGATCCCTTTCAACGTTGAACAACTGAAGCAAACCAATGAAATAACCTTGTGGCTGTTTCAATGAGTCATGTTTTGTTGCTACTTCCTGTACTACATGTTCCCTTCCCCTTTCTCTTCTAGTTTTAGAAAATCGAATCGTACCAAGTGATTCACGTAAGAAAAGTTCTATTATAAGAATGGTGAGAACAATAAATATGGGTCTTACAACCATACATAGATCACTATGATTAAAAGTTAGTTATTAGTCACATTGACTCAGGTGAGAATATATATTATTGTGAGAAATGAGTCACTCCCATGTATGTGTTCTTCAGAGTTCCTGCACTTGTATTTGATGTACAGGCTCTTAATTTTCTATATGCCAATCCTTGTTGTTGCATTGCACTCCTTTTCTATTCCAAAATAATTTGGTTTCTCTCTTTCTATTCTTCAGATCTCTCTAAATCTTATTTTTCATTCAACCAATAGAAGCGCACAACTGAGTACATATATGAACTATGACTGGTTCACTTACTAAGAATGAAAGAGTATACCTTTTAAGCTTATAATTGACTTGAAAATAGAACAAATTACTACATTGCATAATAATGATATACTTCAATATTTGTCATTATTATTTATACTAGCATAATGTATTTTGAAGAGCTTAGTACTGTCTTGTATATTTGGGCACATTTTACAATTAAGGAAAACCAATTCAGTGCTGTGGAATTGATACAGTTTCGTACCTTGCAGCCATTTTCATATTTTAAAAACCGACCTATTTTGTAATAGTGTTTCATTTTATCATAAAACTGCCCTCTTTATCTTATGTTTCTTTTTCATCATAGTAATTGCCCCCTTTTACTTTCTTATCTTCCTCTCATGCAAAGTTGTTTTCATTGAGTTAGGAAAACCAGCGCTCAGTGTAGTGGAAATTCTTGTGAGAATGAGATGTTAATCACTACAACATTTTTGACCTATCGCAACAGTTGAAAACCGTTGCCAAAAAGCAAAAAACCATTGTCTTTTCTAAAGGCAACGACTTTCTAACTGTTGTAGTATTAGGCGTTGCCTTTAGTTTAGAGCACGGTTTTTTGACTTTTAGCAACACATAATTAAAACCGTTGTGTAAAACTCGAATAGGCAACACTTTTGTTTAATGTTAATGGCAACGGTTGAAAACTGTGGTCTAAAAGGATTGCTTAAAACCGTTGTCATTGTGTTCATATGCAACGGTTGTGGAACCGTTGCCACTATGTGTAAAGGCAATAGTTTAAAAACCGTTGTCATTGTGTTCATAGGCAACGGTTGTGGAACCGTTATCATTGTGTGTAAAGGCAATCGTTTAAAACCGTTGCCTTTGTGCATATTGGCAACAACTATAAAACCGTTGTCATTGTCTCATGTGTCCATTTTGGTACTTTCTTGTAAATAAATTTGTTCATTTAAAATTTTAATTTTAAGAAAATCATTATTTTTTTATAATATTCATAGAACAATAAATAGTAAAAAATATGAGTAAAAGTTTTTAATATATATTAATAACATTAACTTTTTGAAACATGAGGAATTGTTACTGTAAACACTCAATTTTGACCGGGGTAATTTAGTTTTTTTAGAAGTAATAAAAAGAATAAAATTAAGAAGTTTGGGGTGTAGGATTTAGGGTATATGGTAATTGGGCCTAGGATGACCCATCAACTTTTTCCTAAAACCCTAAACCTAACCCTATTTCTACCCTTAGATTTTTAAGTACTTAAAACAAAGAAAAGAGAGGAGGGGAGAAGGCAGCCGCAGAGAGGAAAAAGAAGGAAAGAAGAAGAAAAAAAAAGAAAGAAGGAAGGGAAAAAAAAGAGAAAGAAAAAAGAAAGGGAGAAGGAAGAGGAGACAAAGAATGAGGTAAAGAGATATCACCATTACACTTCATCTCTCTCAAATACCAAGAGGTTCATTTTCTCCATTTTCTTTTCCTTAAGTTTTATTTCTTTCTTTGTTTATTCTCTTTATTGTATAGTTATGTGGTTGTTGTTTCTGAGTTGAATGTAAATATATTTTCATCTACTTGATTTATTATTGTAAGTGTCACCGCCACTGCCGCCGCTACCATGGTTGTCACCGCCACTTTTTCCGGCCAAAAGTAATAGTGTGGCCTCATGGCAACCACAACCCAAATTATTTTTACCCTAAAACCCCCAAATCAATTTTAACCTAAACCCCCAAATCAATTTTAACCAAAAACCCTAAATTTATTTTACTCTAAAACCCTAAATTTATTTTAACCTAAACCCCAAATCAATTTTATGCAAAAACCCTAAATTTATTTTACTCTAAAACCCTAAATTTATTTTAACCTAAACCCCCAAATCAATTTTAACCTAAACCCCCAAATCAATTTTACTCTAAAATCCCTAAACCAATTCCCCATCTTTTATTTATTTATTTTCGTTTTTTTATTTATTTAATTTTTATTTTGTTTTTTTATTATTATTATTTTTCAGTTTTTTTTTTATTATTATTATTATTATTCAATTTCCGAGGATGTGCTATGGTTTCATATTCTTCGAACTTCACAATGATAAATAAGTACTTTGCATATGTGTAACACATTATACATGCATCTTCACAAACATCTTCGCATTATTCATGCATCATTTGCATTCACGCCATCATATGCATGCATGGCCATAGTTTGACCCCCAATGGTCTCGTGTTGTGCTTTTGACCCTTCCGTGGTCTTATTTAATCTTTTGACCCAGAGTTCCTCGCTATCCGTGCGTTCCCGTGGTCCTCCTTGCACCCAGACCCCGCAGTGGTCTCGTGTTGTGCCCTCGACCCTTCCATGGTCTTATTTAATCTTTTGACCTAGAGTTCCTCGCTATCCGTGCGTTCCCGTGGTCCTCCTTGCACCCAGACCCCATAGTGGTCTCGTGTTGTGCCCTCGACCCTTCCGTGGTCTTATTTAATCTTTTGACCCAGAGTTCCTCGCTATCCGTGCGTTCCCGTGGTCCTCCTTGCACCCAGACCCCCAGTGGTCTCGTGTTGTGCCATCGACCCTTCCGTGGTCTTATTTAATCTTTTGACCTAGAGTTCCTCGCTATCCGTGCGTTCCCGTGGTCCTCCTCGTACCCGGACCCCCCAGTGGTCTCTTGTTGCGCCCTCGACCCATTTGGTCCGATTTTTAACCCTCTAGTGGTTTCACTATTAACAGCAAGAAGCAGCATACGTGACACTCGTTTACCACTAAGTTTGAGTGTGTTCATTTGGTGTATGTTAGAGGTTCTTCAACCTTGTGTAGTTCCCGATCAAAATTTAGTTTTTTTATCTTCACTTCTCTCTCACTGTGATAACTTGAATAACTTTCGTTACTTCTGTTATCTAGTAAGAAACAAGTAAAGAGGGGCACAACACGAGACCAAAAACAAGTAATAAATATCAAGTAAATGAAAATATATTTACATTCAACTCAGAAACAACAACCACATAACTATACAATAAAGAGAATAAACAAAGAAAGAAATAAAACTTAAGAAAAAGAAAATGGAGAAGATGAACCTCTTGGTGTTTGAGAGAGATGAAGTGTAATGGTGTTTGAGAGAGATGAAGTGTAATGGTGATATCTCTTTACCTCCTTATTCTTCTCCTCTTCCTTCTCCCTTTCTTTTTTTTTCTTTCTTTGTTTATTCTCTTTATTGTATAGTTATGTGGTTGTTGTTTCTGAGTTGAATGTAAATATATTTTCATCTACTTGATATTTATTATTGTGAGTGTCACCACCACTGCCGCCGCTACCATGGTTGTCACCGCCACTTTTTCCGGCCAAAAGTAATAGTGTAGCCTCATGGCAACCACAACCCAAATTATTTTTACCCTAAAACCCCCAAATCAATTTTAACCTAAACCCCCAAATCAATTTTAACCAAAAACCCTAAATTTATTTTACTCTAAAACCCTAAATTTATTTTAACCTAAACCCCCAAATCAATTTTAACCAAAAACCCTAAATTTATTTTACTCTAAAACCCTAAATTTATTTTAACCTAAACCCCCAAATCAATTTTAACATAAACCCCCAAATCAATTTTACCCTAAAATCCCTAAACCAATTCCCCATCTTTTTTTTTTTATTTATTTTCGTTTTTTTGTTTATTTAATTTTTATTCTGTTTTTTTATTTTTATTATTATTATTATTTTTGTTGTTTTTATTTATTTATTTTGTTTTATGTTTTATTAATAATATTTGTATTATAAAAATTAATATGAAAACAACAATAACCATAAATAAATAAAAATCGCAATTGAATGTTTTAAATAAATCAATGAGAGATATGCACTATGGGACTCGTTCCCTGTCGCGTTATCTCAAATTGATATTTTTCCTAAACATAAATAAATCAAGGAGAGATATGCATTATGGGACTCGTTCCCTGTCGCGTTATCTCAAATTGATATTTTTTTTCTAAACATAAATAAATCAATGAGAGATATGCACTATGAGACTCGTTCCTTGTTGCGTTATATCAAATTGATATTTTTTCTAAACATAAACAAATCAATGAGAGATATGCACTAAGGGACTTGTTCCCTGTCGCGTTATCTCAAATTGACATTTTTTTTAAACATAAACAAATCAAGGAGAAATATGCATTATGAGACTCGTTCTCTGTCGCGTTATCTCAAATTGATATTTTTTTCTATGCATAAACAAATCAAGGAGAGATATGCACTATGAGACTCGTTCCCTGTCGCGTTATCTCAAATTGACATTTTTTCTAAACATAAATAAATCAATGAGAGATATGCACTATGTGACTCGTTCCCTGTCGCGTTATCTCAAATTGATATTTTATTTTTTTTCTCTAAAAAAAACTTAAATAAATCAAGGAGAGATGGTGCACTATGGGACTCGTTCCCTGTCGCGTTATCTCAATTTGATTATTTTCAAAACATAATTTAATAAAGACAAGGAAAGATAATGCACTATGGGACTCGTGCCCTGTCGCGTTACTCGACCTTATTATTTGTTTTAAAAAAATAAAAATATATATATACCAACCAATCAACCTTTTTTCTGAAAGAACTACGTAGCCTTGATTTCTCTATTGCAGCTAGAGATACGTAGGAGCAAGTTTTCCCTGTCAGGCACACAAAAAATAAAAAATGTTTTTTTTGGTATTTCTTTTTTTCTTAATAATGTGAGGGTAAAATTAATGTTTTGAATAAATATCCACATGGTTAATCTAGGTACCGTTTTTTATAACGGGCGGTATGAGGTGCCTGACACCTTCCTCACCCGTAACCGACTCCCGAACTTAATTTTTCTGTGTGAGCAGACCAAATCCTTTTTATTTAAAAAAAAAATTGGTTATTTTCATGTTTTCCCTCTAAAAAACATTGATGGCGACTCCATTGCATTTATTTGCACATTTCCCGTCGTACCGTTGAAAAAGGGGTAGCGACGGTTACTCTAAGTTTGGTGAACCAAAATGCATATTTAGTTCTTGAAAGTAACGAGCAACACTACACATACCACTCTACTGCTGTTTAACAAAATATAATTATAATCTAAAATAGGAAATCTTGATTCACTTCCATCTATACTTTATGTCTCAAGTTGTCTTTCAAATGATTTTGCTACAAAAAGAGAAGTTATAATAATGTTAGCTTATGTGAATGAACATCAAATTTTTTTGAAAATAAAAATGTTAAAATAGTCATTTTCTTTAGAAAAGTGACAGTTTCCAAAGATATAAATTTGGAGCTAAACTGCATATTTCCCACAATATATGGCTTAAACGTGTATCACACACCCTCTATGAAATTAATGTGACAGATTCTAGTTACCACAAGACACTAACATCTTGTATTATAACAGTTTCAGAAAAACTTCATTCCCATTATGCTTATTTATCTAGTTGCCTTTTGTAGTCTTTCACTTTACTTAGTCTTTTCAGTAATATGACTAATGTGTACAGTTACATTTCAAATTCACATCCATTAGGTAGCGAAGTTGATCCCAACAACCTTTAAATCTACTTCAATAATATGGCTAATGTGAAATAACCGTTACTCAAAGCTAAAATAATTGTTGCAGGTCCTACAACTATTATTGATCACTGCAACTCTACACTCAACAGCAACAACCACGATAGTAGAAAAAATAAGAAATTATCTTATCATTATTTGGAACATGTGTCGATGTAGAAGTACCCGATGTTGATAACATTATTGCTAATGCCTCCACATCTACTCCTGAGTTGTTGTGATTTATGACATTCTTTAGTAAAATTTGAAATTTTTGTTCTATTAATGACATTTCCTGCTTATAATTTGCCTCTGTCTCCAAAATTTTATCATTTAACAATTTCAATTCATCAGCATGTTTCTTCTCAATTTTTGCTATTTCTTCCGTTCTTTTCAAAAGAGTAGGTGTGGTAACTCTTCCATGACACCAAATTCTTCTAGGCTTTTCTTTCACAAACACATTTTGATAAGCTTCATCAGGTTCTTCACTACAATTTTCAATTAAATCCTGAAGTTGTGCCTAACATTTTTAGAAGTAACTGGGGTTAGTATAACATTTTTAAATCCGGTGAAAAAGCTCTAGAACTTCCCATCCTAATAAAGAAACTTACCATTGCATTAGTTGTTTCTTGGTCCAATGACTCTCCTTTCTTGCTTTGTCTAGTTTCAAAAAACATTTCAGCTTGGTTGGACATTTATTTATTCTTCTTAGTTGCACGCTGTATTTCGCAAAAATAAAATATTTAAGTACAACAATTGCACCAAATAATATAAATAATGACTTTTATAAATAAAATATCATACCAATCTTTCCCTTATGACACCGAAGTTAATAGGTCCCGTTCGGTGTCTCCATTTTTTATGAGCTTTATTTTTTGAATTTTGTTCACTCATTTCCTATGTACAATAATACCAAAGTAATTATTAAATTAAATTTGAATCTAATTTAACATAAATTAAAGCTTATTAATCTTACTTTAATATTTCCAAGACTCCAATAACGTATGAGTTCCTTAAAGTGTGATTCTGGTATATCTTTGGGACGATTTTTCAGGCACTCATTTAGAATAACAAATACAACTTTTTTTTCCTACATCTGGAATGATGTATTTTTGCTACAAAGAAAAGAAGCAAAATAAAAAAGATCTAAACACACATGCAGGAACACTAATTAAAAAGCACAATTTCTAAACTAATTCCTGACATAAGTCCATATGAGATCTTTGTCTGTTACAACCTTCCAGTTAGTGTAAACAAGGGGACAAAAATCTGAACTCCTAGCTATTGTTCCCAAGAAATTGCTAAATTGAATAAAAGTTCTTTGATTTGGTCCAATTGGCACTCCAAATTCATTGAAAATGATTTCTATTCTATCTTCTAGTGATCGAGCATGAACTTCCAAGTTCTACATTGTTATTGTTGCACATCTTATTGTTGTTCATCTTCTCCTTCATGCTCATCTTCTTCATGCTCATCCTCACCTTCTTGCTCATCTTCATGTTCTACATTGTTATTCAGAAAATTATCAAGTGACATTGATGGACAATTTTTAGTGATCTTTTTCTTCTTACAAATTTGTTCAACCATAGCTCTTTCAACTTGATTTCCTATTATAGTCGTGAACTATCTCTTTTGAAAGGAATTCATCCTTTGATCTTACTTTTTGTTTTGTATTTCATTAGCTCCTTTTGTATGGGTTGAATTTCGAGACGTCGTTGGTTTCTTTTTGTAGTCTTATTTTTTGTTTTGCACTTGATCAAATCTTATTTCTTGAATTGAATTTCGTGTAGCCAAGAAATGCTTCGCTTGCTCTCGTTTTTCATTGGGTTGTACATTGCTTGTAGATGTGAACATGTTTTGATGATTATGAATTGCCCTTGTTGCTGAAATTTGTGTTCGCTCTTGCTTAGCACTAGACCTAGCTTGAAATTTAAGCTCAACACCTTTTTTGTTCATTTCCTACACAAGTTTGAGAACCAATCGGCATTTTGAAAGGATGATAAATATAAGAGTAATGATATATACAAAATACACATGAATAATGAAGAAGACTTACATGAGCCGCTAGTATATATATGTGTTTGATTTTCTGCTGTCTTGTTTTTCACCAACCTTATTTTGCATCTACCTGAGGAACTGCAAATGACAAAACACCTTGTCATATACTACAACAATTATAACATAACACTAACACAATGAAAAACTATGAGGAAAAATGTTATATATTTGCAAAAGGAATAAAATGAGAGAAGTTTTTAAAATTAAATTATTCTATGTAGTCCCATAAAGTGTCATCATGATCAAAATGTTCAAATTGGATCTCATTTGGCATAAGCAAAGGATTTTCAGCGATAGTTGGTGGCAAGTCACCCCTAACCAATTGAAATCCAAAATTTTCATCAACTATAGATAGACTTAGTGCATGATCTGGTGTCTCATTTTGATTTGACTCCTGGATATTCAAATGTGATTCCTCTTTCATATCAAAATAGTCCCTAGGAATATCCTTCAAGAGATAATTTCTATCTAAATTAAGAGGGTCTTGAATGTAAAAGCATTGCTTGACTTGAG
Organism: Lupinus albus; assembly: GCA_009771035.1. Classification (NCBI taxonomy): domain Eukaryota; kingdom Viridiplantae; phylum Streptophyta; class Magnoliopsida; order Fabales; family Fabaceae; genus Lupinus; species Lupinus albus. The sequence continues at coordinate 9,051,924 of CM020011.1, forward strand.
AAGCCAACATAAAAGGGTCATTTTTGTAACATCTTTTGTTGAAGTAAACACATGTTAACCCATACTTATCTTCTTCAACTTCAAACCAATTGCACCTAAAGAGCACAAAGCTTTGAGTTATTTGCTTTGTTGTCGGATTTCCATCTTTAGTACTGGCAAAGCTTTGAGTTATTGAAACAAGTGTCACACCACTATTTCGTGTTTTGCGTTTGGCATCACATTGTTTAGTATGAAATTGGTAACCATTGATGACATAACCAGAAAAGCGTCTTGCAACAAAATCTGGTCCTCTTGAAAGTTCCTTAAGTTGGATAGATACATCATCCTTCAAAGCACGTAGTTTGAACCATTCAATGAAATCTTTACCCTGACTCTTTTCTTTGCTCCACCTCTTTCTTTTATTGATTTTTGTGATGTCATTTTCATGTTTTCTAAAATATAAATAACACTGTTATAATAAATTTCAAACAAGTTGCAGAATTAGACTTATTTACCTAATGAACTATTCAACTCCATCGCAATTAAACAGGATGTATCGGTGGGCTTGGCTTCTTGTCTGAAATCTAAAGAAATTATTTTACCATTTTTATTTCCTCAAACAGGATGACCAATGTTTCTTGTCATTCTATTAAGCCTTGTCACTCTATTAAGTCTTGTCTCCACACCACTATGTAAGTATCTTGAGCATAGAGTCATGCATTCTTCAGCCAAGTATCCCTCAGCAATACAACCTTCTGGACGACTTCTGTTACGAACATAACTCTTCAATTTACCTAAATATCTTTCTGGAAAATACATGCACCGAAATTGAACTGGCCCTCCCAATCTTAAATCATTCACTAGATGTATAGGCAAATGAACCATCACATCAAAGAAACTAGGAGGGAAAATTGTCTCGAATTGACAAAGTGTGTCTGCAATCTCTGATTGTAAGATATCCAGATCCTCCACAACAATAACTTTTTGGCATAAACAACGAAAAAATGAACATAGGCGAATTATAGGATAGGCAACTTGGCTAGGCATTGTACTTCTCATTGCAACTTGAAGCAAATAATGTAGCATGAAATGTGCATCGTGACTCTTATAACCAGAAATTTTCCTTTCAACTACATTAACACATCTTGAAATATTTGATGCACAACCATATGGTATTTTTGCATCCTTTAGGACAACACAAAAGGTAGATTTTTCATTTGGTGTCATAGAGAAACATGCTTTTGCATGTATTACTTTTTGACCATCATTTGTCTCTTTGGGATGAAGTTTTTTTCTAGTGCCCATCTCTTATAAGTCAAAACGAGCTCTTTCATGATCTTTTGTCTTCTCTGCTATATCCAACAAGGTTGCAATTATATTATCAAATATATTTTTCTCTATGTGCATTATATCAAGGTTATGTCTTAAAAGATTGTGCTTCCAGTATGACAACTCAAAAAATTGATTTCTTCTTCCATGGACCTTCGTTGGACTTCTTTTGCATCTTTCCGAACATATTATTGAAGTTTTCTAACAATGTTAAGACTTGCACACCTTCTAACAAATGAGGTGGAGGCCTAAATTCTTTTCTCCCATTAAAAGCTTTTGCATTTGTTCTATATTCGTGATCCATAGGCAAAAAAACATGATGGTCCATATAACACATTTTTCGACTATGCGTCAGGTAAGATGAATTAGTTTCATAATTACAATAAGGGCATGCAAGTTTCCCTTTTGTACTCCACCCACTAAGCATAGGATACGCAGGGAAGTCGTTAATAGTCCACATTAGTGTTGCTCTCATCTGAAAAGCTTGATTTTTTGAAGCGTCATAAGTTTCTACTCCTGACTCCCACAATACTTTCAAATCATCAACTAGTGGTTGGAGGTAGATATCAATGTCATTTCCTGGTGATTTTGGTCCAGAGATTATTAATGATAGAATAGAATACTCAGCCTTCATGCACCACCAAGGGGGGAAATTATATGGTATTAGTACCACGTGCCATGTACTGTGAGACAAATTCATTGATCTAAAAGGATTAAATCCATCACTTGCCAAACCAAGTCTTATGTTGCATGAGTCAATAGCAACGTCTGGATGATGCTTGTCAAAATCTTTCCATGCCTCGCCATCGGCAGGATGTCTCAACTTCCCATCTTTTGAACGCTCTTCTTCATGCCACCTTAATGAGCTAGCTGTCTTTGAACACATAAACAACCTTTGAAGTCTGGCAATTACAGGAAAATATCTTACAACTTTAGCATGGACTTTATGAGCATTCATGTTTTCATCGTTCTCAATAGATGATTTTGTATATCGTGAAGAACCACATACATGGTAGGAGCAGTCATTCTTATGATCCTTCCAATATAACATGCAGTTGTTAGGACATGCATCAATCTTTTCATAATCAAGTCCCAAATCCCTTATCATGCCTCTAGTTTTATAAAATTAATAGGGATATTCAAATGAGGCATTGCTTCTCTCAAGAATCCTAGCAAAGAGCTAAATGATGCATTACTCCGTCCATGAAGACATTTCAATAAGTACAATCGAATCGTGAATGACAATGTAGAGAAATTCTTACAACCTGGGTACAACTCTTATTGTGCTTCTTCAATTAGATTATAAAATTTTATAACATCATCATTGACGCCATTGTTAAGTTCATTGTCTTCTGCCGCATCTCTAAACGTGTCACGCAATAATCATTCAATATCATCAACTGAATTATTATCATCATCTATGCAACCATCAATATCCATGTCTTTTAGAACCTCACCATGACGAACCCATACATCATATCCCTTTTGAAACCCATACCCTATTAAATGGTCATATACTACAGCCTGACTTCCTAGCAAGTATTGTGACATTTAGCATAAGGACACATAATTTCTCCTCCTTGCGGTTTTCCGTCGGTGTAAGCATAGTTCAAAAAAAAATCAACACCATCAATGTACTTTGAGCTATACCTCGGCAAATTAATCCATTCTTTGTCCATCAAGGTAGCTAGAATTATGGAAAATAAAAATAAGTAAAAATGCATGGATAGAAATAATAAGAAGAAAAAAATATTAACTTTAGTGATAAATGTTAATCATGTACAGAACGGTTGCAGCGACTTTTCATTCATAAGTACAATTTAGAGCTCCACAAGGATTGGTATTAGCAACTAATAAAGGATGACCTAATAGTAACTAATAATTGTTTGATGGGAGTTAAAGAAAATAGAAAGCAACCAGTATGTAATTGGTATTGCGAAACATGGAAGATGAAACTTGAGTTAATCAGTATTGCACACACAGAAGTTGTGTTACAACAGCAAGTCTCTAACTTCTACAAGTTTTTTTGTTTCTAGATTTATTGTTTCCCATCTAATATGGGGCTTAAGGTACAATTAAAACATTTAACATGTCATTAGAGGTGTGTTGAAGAGAGTAAACTCGAAAGGGATAAAAACAAAAACAAAAATGACAATGTTAATAACCTCAAATTTAACTAACACTACTACGGTGACAATGATTATTACAACTAATAGTCTAATACTTCAATCAAATCATGAATATAGTTAAGCTTTGTTAAAGGGCTATAAACAAATCTTGTTCTTTTAGCAAAGCCAACTACCCACCAACATCTTGATACATCACATATTGCATTGGATTATTTGGAAGGTAAAAAACTTATACCGTAGCACATATAGCCACCAACACCTTGATGCATAACCAGTCACATTCTTAATCAACATTTTTTAGTACACAAAGAAAGGACAAAGCCATATCAAATGAAAGAGTTTTATTAGCAATTACATCTGAAGGTGTGCATTATGGCACTGCAAGCCAAATGAAATTCGTTTGGCAGTAAATCAGGTCATTCTATATTATACATAATGCAAACAAGGATTGAGTATTTAACCTCTTAATTGTGTACCCCCAGTTCTTCCTTTCTCTTAAAGGTTAAAAAAGCCATAATAATACACAGAAGAATGAGAGGAATTATACTTTGTAAGACTAAATATGATAGTTGTCGAGAAACACTTATATAAAACTACAAAATAATCAATTTATATTTCAAGGTTTTGCAAAAGCCACCAACTCTTTTTTCACTACACAACACATAACACAGAAACAAAAAAAGGATAAGAAGCTACTAGCATACATGGATAAACCAAAGATGGAAAATGAAAGAGGAAGTGGTTCTTCTAATTCATCATCTTCAAGGAAAGGGAAGAAGAACATTCAAGATAAGCCAAGGCAACCACAAAGAGGACACAAAATAGAGAAACCTAACCTGAGAGAGATCCGATTGAGAAACATCTACTATGAATATACATTTGCATACAGGACAAAAGACATGGAAAAATGAATACATGAGGAATGATGATATAAAGTTCATTCTCCATATTCTATATAAATATATTAAGGTACGCTTCCGTTCAAATTTTAGTTTTATATATTTATTCTTGATGATTTGACATGAAATTTTTTGACTATATATGATGATAGTATTGTTCATCATCTTTATTAGTATTATGTATCTTTAAGCATATATAAAATATGTCTCACCAATAAAGTCTATCTTAAATATTTTTCTACAATCTCCACTTCAAGTATCTGGTGTTCTTAGTCACATGCTCTCATAGCTTTGCAAGAAACCCATCATTATTGTGAACCATTGTATGGCATATCCAATTTGGTGTCTCCAACCATGTCCCGCCAATTTATATTTAGAGATGTGGATTTTATTTATTTATTTTTTAAAATAAAACTAAAATAAAGTGTTATTTTTTATTTGTTGGCAAACATTGATTGGTACGAAACAGAGAGACGGAAAGTTTAAAGGACTAAGAATCCCATTTCAACATTCTCTAGGTGATGACTAATGGGAGGTTTAAAAACGTTAATCACAAGGTGACACAAGAAAGCCAAGGTTTTCAATGATCTACTTTAGAGAATCACCCTTGAGTGAAAAAATAGCACCTTTACCTTCACTCATGTCAACACAAGAGGAAAGTTTGTATAAATAGTTCACATGGTGCGAATTCAAGAAGGTTGCTTCAATCCAAGGCTGGTTGATAATAGGTTAGCATTTGGTCTAGAAGCCCTTGTTCATTCAATGATTGTTAAACTAGAAAGGACTTGAGATTACCCTCTAATTCTCCACCTACACCTTCTACTCCTACACCACCATTTCCATTATATTCCTTCCAAGGCAAAGTTCCATAAGTTCAGCTTCTAGGCTCGGTGGGATTATTAACCTTCCTCCTATAGCTTTAACTATAACCCAGACACAACTAGTTTTATCTCACCTTATTGGGCTACTATTTCTGAGCTTAACAACAACCGAGATAGGTAATAAGTCCCAATGTTTTAAATGTTTTAAACTGAGGACATCATTGCGGTTACGGTTGCGGTTACTACAATTGATTTCGTTGCAATGCGAATTATGGTTGTTGTTGTGTGAATTATTTTGTGATTAAATGAATATTTATGAACTTGATGCGGTCCTGGCAACCTGATGTGGTCCGATAGAGCCTAAAGTGACCCAAATGCGGTCCGATGTGATTGTGTTGCAGCCCGTTGTGGCCGCATCATTGTGATTAGGCATCAAACCGCAATTATGGAGTGATGTGGTTATGGCCATCACTACAACAACAATATTGCAGCATCATTATATGATGCGATCTACCGTTTGAATCACTAATAGTCCTAATAATTGGTTCTTGGTTCTAATAGCACTTCATCATCATATTCCTTACCATTTTATCATCATCTTACAAATGGAAGAGTTTGAGATCCAATTGATGAGTTACAACTTCATGACTAGGGGTGGCAAAATTATCCACAATTTACAGTCGATCCAAAATTCATCCAAGTTAAATCCATCCAAATTCATCCATTACAATCAATGGATTTAAATGGATATAATCCAATGGATAATGTTGATAATGGACGGATTCAAATCCATCCATTATATCCAATGGATATCCATGGATATATCCATTTGGATGGATACCCAATCCATCCAAAAAAATTAAAATTAAAAACATTTTTTTTCTCAAAACAATGTGCAAACTCATTTTTAACAAAATAATTCATTCAAAAATAACATTACCCTTTCTAACAAAAATATTCTTTCAACAAAAACTTGATTTCTTCATCTATGAAGGTTTTTTTTCCAATATTTTCATACATTCTCATCTTCATTGAAGGTTTCGTTTCTTCCAATAGTTTATTTTAATTTTGATGTTCCTTCAAGATTGATTGATATATACAATGGGTACCCGGATCTGTGGGTACTCGCAAAAAATACCCGCAACGGGTAGGGTCTGGGTCTTTATTTTGGACCCGTGGGTATTTGGGGCTGGATATTTTTCAAACCCGCTGTTGAATGGGTCGGATCTGGGTAATGTGGTACCCAGACCCGTTCTTATATATATAAACATAACCAAATTTCCTTATTTTCTAATTTCTAACACTAACCGCTACTCTTCCTCTCTAAATCACTCCTCATATATATATATATATATAAACATAACCCAATTTCCTTATTTTCTAATTTCTAACCCTAACGGCTACTCTTCCTCCGTAAATCCTAATTCCCTTATTTTCTTTATTCTCCTCATATTATATATATATATATATATATATATAAATAAATGTAACACAATTTCCTTATTTTCTAATTTCTAACCCTAATAGTTAATCTTCCTCCCTAAATCCTAATTCCCTTATTTTCTTTATCCTCCTCATCTCATGTCTCCACCAGAGTCTCACTCCCTGTTCACCACTCATTCCCTCTCCAACGTCATAAGTAATTAGAGGTTAGTATTTTCAACTTTATATATATATATCAATAATTTCTTAAGGGTTTAAATTATACTAATATTCTTATTCTCTATAATGAAACACTGAGAATTTGAGACAATGAGACAATGTACACCTAAATTAAACTAGATGATATCGATGATGATGTTAGTAAATTTATTGATGTTCTTATCTATAAAGTTAAATGTTATATATTTAAATTGTATGTTTTTATTTTGCAAGAACCAATTGTTCCATGTGTTGTTGATGGAGGGATCTTAGACATTTGATGTGTTATTGTCTTATTTTAAATTATGCTCTTAGTAAAAAAGATTTGTATTTAAGTACAATTTAGAGTTGCGACTTATGTTTTAATTATATTTTATAATTTTTTATCATTTGCTTCTTTTTTTTATTCGCACACGTTGGATTATATTTTTTTATAATTTATAACTTTTTTGCAATTTTTTAAATATTATGTGAATTTTTGGTACTCGTAGATCCGCTGGGTACCCATGGACCCGCGGGTAGAAGACTCGGCGGGTATCTGCTTGGGTCTGGGGCGGGTATGGGTCCCAAAATGAAAGAACGGGGCGGGTCCGAATAATGTACTACCCATACCCATCCATACCCATTGTCATCCTTACATATATCTTTAGATTCCTTATATATACATTAAAATATTATTTGTTGTATTGTATTGTGGATGCTTGTATTGGAATGATAAATTATTTGCTGATTATTGTACATGAGGCTCCCTCATCACAGTAATTGTGTTACTAGTTATTTTTAAGCTTAAAACTTATATTAATGCAACATTGTAAATTTATGTTATTTTAGTCTCAAATATTGATGAGAATATGCTTTAATTTTGTGGATTTGTGCTTTCTAGAATTTTATTGGTCATCTTGCTTTGGGTATAAAATCTTTTTTTACTTAGCCTTCACATAAAATTGCATTGAGTGTTTAACATTTCTTGCCAATTCTATTTCTCTTATACTTCCTTCAATTAGATATTTTAATTATCTATCAATCATGTAATTTAACTTTGATAAATATAATTTATGTTTGTAACCAACAAAAAAAACATGAAGAGTGAGAAAAATAGACAAAAGAACATATGAATTTTATGATATACGTCAAATTTTTCTAACAACACTAACTTGAAGCTCACTTGAAGGTTTTAACACCAAAAGTTTAAGTTTAACCATATGATTTACCATTAAAAGCTTTAATTTTAATTTTTTAAATTTATTATTCTTTTAAGTTTCGGATAAAAACTTCAAAAGTTCACATTTTTAAATGTGTTTAAAAAAAACACTTTTTAAAAATATTTTTTTATAAAACAAAACATATTGTAAAAATATTAAGTTATGGATTGGATTGAATATCCATCCATCCCAATCCATGAAAATTGAGTCATGGATGAATTGGATGGATTATAATCCATTGGATATGGATGAATTAGATAACTTAAAATATGATTTAAATGGATTTAATTGGATTGATGGATGACTTTTCATCTATCCACTTTCATCCAAATCCAAAATCATCTAAATCCATCCATTTGACACTCCCATTCATGACCAGCTTTCTTTCTTTCTTTCTCTTTTATAAGAAAGATTGTATATATGGAAAAGTACCAATGATATGGAATTTACATTAAGAGTCTAATAATCACAGGAACATTATTGTGTGGGTTATAGTTCTATTCGGAGAATGACATTATTGTGTGCTCACTTTTTCCTTGTATCCAGAATCATAACTTCACCTTCACGATCTCCATGATTTGTTGGATAGTGGTCTTTTTGGAGTTGAATATTATGTCATTCATGTGAATGCAAGGATGCATGAACGTGATTTTGATGAAGACAAAGCTTAAAGACAAAGACAAATCAGCAATAACAATATAAAGACTCATATTCAAGCTTCAAGAAATGATCAACAAGGCTAGAGTAATATTTTTATTTTTAGGTCCTAAGATGCTTTGAATGGGTAGAGTCTAAGTTGGGTGAACCTTATGATAAATCTCACATATTATAGTATGAACAATAATGCATATCAAAATTCATACATAACATGACTCATGTGCATTTAGCATGCATACATGATTTTAGGCATTAATTTTGATATCATTTTAAAAATCATGCATCATACATCAATCATTCATGTTAGAGGTTCTTGCAAAATTAATTGAGCCTTTTCAGAAAAATCGATTAAGACATTGATTAATTGATTAAGTTTTTGCAAATGGAAAACCCGTTAATCGATTAAAGACAAGATTAATCGATTAAATCAGTTTCTGTTTTGGAATCTTGGACGTTTTAAAGAAATGTTAAACGATTAATTACTTAGTTAATCGATTATCCCCGACATAAAACAGTTTGAAATTGAATGGCATTTCACCATCCTTTCCCATAGGCCAATGCAACATCCACTCATGAACTTGATGCAAGATTGATGCATGTTTTTCAAGAGTGATTTTCTGAAAGATGGAAAGAAACTTTCATGTGAAAAGAGAGAGTTTTGTGAATCTTTAAAAGGTTTTAATTTCAAACATTGAGAGTTTTCAAATATTTTTCTTTTGTGACTCATAATCATTCATATTCACCTATGAGATTGTAAGATTTATCAAAGGGTATTTCTGTTCTGAAAATTACTGTATGATTAGCACATCGAAAGTGCGAAGAACTGTGTACATATCTTTACAGTCGATTTGTAAATTTGCCTCTTTGAGGGTGTGAGGTATCACCTTGGAGGAATAGAGAAATTTAGGAGAAATCCTAGACTGTGGTCAATGTTCAAGAAGATGACTCATTGGGTATACTTGGCTAGAAGTGGTGAGGATATATTATAAGGTAGGTCCAAGAGAACTCTTGGTGGAAGAAGTGCTTTGTACAAACATTTGATTTCTTCTTAGTAAAGCAAATCTTCCAAGATCAAAATGGGAGGAGTAGATGTATATTGCATGTGGATTGCCAATTGAACCACGATAAATTGGCTGTGTTATCTTCTCTCTTACCCTACTCTTTTACTTACATGCAATTATCGTATTTTCACTTTATTTGATTATTCGTTTAAAGATCATTGCATAAGTGAATCTGCTTTATTAATAACTTTCAGTAATATGTATACATGCATATTAGATTAGGTTAATCATTGCTTTCTTGTTGCATCAAGAACTAAAAGATTTTCAAGAAAACCAATAGGTTAATCGATTAAGCCTTCAGTTAATCGATTAACTCTAGCTTTCTATTAATTGATTAAGCTACCTTTTAATTGATTAAAACCAGTAGTTTTGGAGATTATTTTATATAATTCGAATTGACTTTACTTGTTACTTGAACAACCTATCCCCCATACCCCCTGCTCTAGGTGAAGTTAGGGCCCTTGTTAACTAACAAGTGACATCATAGCTAGTTCAAACATGTACTAGCTTAATCGCTAATTCGTGAGATTCTAAGGATACAAAAAATGGGCTCTACCAATCCTTTCAATGGTGAATGATCCTCTATCAATCGCCCTTCCGTGTTTAGTGGAGACGGTTATGCTTACTGGAAAGTTAGAATGAGATTTTTCATTGAGGCCGCAGAAACGGATATTTGGGAGGTCGTGTAAAACGGACCTCACATTCCACTACACTTGTGATGATGAAACTTAGTCTTTGGCTAAAAACATTATTACTTCTACACTTTTCTATGATGATTTTTTTAGACTTTTACGGTGTAAGAGTGCCAAAGAAATGTGTGATACTTTAAAAGTTACCCATAAAGGAACCAGTAAATTTAAGCAAGCTAGATTAAATGTTTTGGCTCATGAGTATGAATTATTTTGTATGTTTCCTAATGAATAATTAAATGACATGCAAAAATAATTTACGCTTATTGTTAATCATCTTGTTGCATTAGATAAAGTGTTTGCAAAAGGTGAATTAACTTAAAAGGTTTTAAGATGTGTTGATACGGCATGACAACCAAAGGTGACAGCTATTATAGAATCCAAGGACTTGAATTTAATGTAACTTGCAACACTTTTCAGGAAGCTACAAGAACATGAGATGGAGCTAAGCCGCTTGACACAACATGAATAATCAGACAAGAAAAAGAAAGGCATCTTATAACATCACATGCAAAAATTCAAGAGGAAACACCTTATGATGAAGATTTTGATATCGACGACGAAATCATGGCACTTTGTGTAAATAAATTCAGCATGTTCTTAAAGAAGAAGGGCATGTTATAACATCACATGCAAAAATTCAAGAGGAAACACCTTATGATGAAGATTTCGATATCGACGATGAAATCATGGCACTTCGTGTAAATAAATTCAGCAAGTTCTTAAAGAAGAAATGAGTATTCAGAAGGTTTCGACGAAAAGAACCAAGAGACTCAACCAAAAAGGGTTAGAACACATATCAGAATATTACTTGTTATGAGTGTGGGAAGGTAGGACACATAAAGTTCTCATGTCCTACCTATCTCAAAATGGTTGGGAACAATAAGAAAGAAGAATCAATGGACATTTAAGGCTAAGAAAGCCTACATCGTGTGTTAATAATAGCATTCATCATCTTTTATTGTACTTATCTATAAAGTAATTATATTTCGTTAAAGTTTAAAGTTTTATGATTACAACAAAAAAATATTAGTATATATTAAACTTTAGCATGAACAAATAATATATATATATATATATATATATATATATATATATATATGTATGTGTGAGACAGAGAGCACTTTGTCAAGCTAAAAAGTTATAATTTTGTCTTGCAAAATATTAATTATTTTTATATTCTATTTGTTTTTATCTTTTATCTATATTTGAAAAATAAGAGCAATATTGTTCTCTCTTATTTTTCAGAAAGAATTAATCAACCGCAGTAAAGCATGATCATTGATATAATTAAATCTCAGTTGACTATAGATAAACAACTTCAAACAATAAAGTATTATAAGCTACAACTTGTGCGGCAAAATAGAATAATTATTGATCACATTTGAGTCTTGTAACATAAGCAACCATATCTTTCATGCATATATAATCATACTAAAAGAAGAGTCTTTCGAGATACCAACTTGGGACAGGTGATCCTCATCGAATTAAATTAAATAGCTTTCATTTGGTTGTATTTGTATATAGAAAACTAAATAATATAAGACTAACAAGCGCACAATTAAGTTGCTTTAAAAAAAAGGACAATCATTATTCTAAGCTATTAACCACCCTAGTTGAATAGAAATATTAAATTAAAATTTCATATTAAAAGAAGAGTGTAATATATATGTATTATTATTGTAAAAAATAATACATAATTATTACATGGGGAGGGATCCACTTACTCCAAGAGTAAGTGGAAAAACACTTACTCCACATCATGACCATTCATTCTTGGAAATCCAATTGTTTGAATTGGTGAGTACATCTAAACCATTGAATTTTTCAAGATTGGATGGCTAAGATGAAGAGTAAGTGTTTTTTGAAGTAAGTGGATCCCTCCCCTTATTACATTATTCACTATTCATTTATATTTCTTTTTTAAAAAATTTAATGATAATAAAATATAATGATAGATTATATAATAGCAGCATATAAAACTGATACAATATAAAAAATTTCTACAAAATGAATAAGGATCTTATCTTATTTCATTATCAGACTAAAACTGTGAATCAATCATACAACTCATTAGCTCCTTAGTCTTCATTTCCATCTGAATCCTTTCAGATTTTCCACCAAATATTCAATTCTTTCACCCAAAAAAGAAAACTAATTCCCCTACTTCACTTCATTTTCCTTTCAAATTCTTTCTCATCAATCTAAAGAAAAAAACATTTCCCTCCGTTGTTGATTCATTGGAACTCCTTCGATCCAACGCTCAATGATTCCCCAACACAATTCTTATCAAGCTACAAAGTTTAAGTCTTTGGTCTCGTTGGTTACAAACTGAGCTTGTTTCATTTACTTTTGTGGAGAGTGAAATAAAACGAAGGAGAAATGAGGATTACAAAGACACAGGTATGGCAACCATGTAAGAAGAAGAGGATATAATAGTAAGTGGTGGTGAAGCTCTAGAGAGAGAAAATCAAAGTCAACGGGTTTTAGAGAAAGAAAGAATGAAGAAGAATATGAATATGACACCACGTTCCGGTCCCGGTAGTAGCAGTGGTGGTGGTGGTGGTGGCGGAAGGACCCGTGTGGGGAAATATGAATTGGGTCGCACAATGGGTGAAGGAAACTTTGCTAAAGTGAAGTTTGCGAGGGATTCTGCGACGGGAGAAAGCGTGGCTATTAAAGTTCTCGACAAACAAAAACTTCTAAGGCACAAAATGATAGGCCAGGTGCGTACGTGTGTCTAAGTTTTTGTGATTTTAATTTATAACAGTTTTCTTATGTTTATGTAAATTTTTAGTAATTTATAATTTTATATGCATAAGTAAAGTATCATAAATAAATTATGTGTATTGAAAATCTAAAAACAAATTATGTGCATAAAAAATCTAAAAACAAATTGGTATAGAAAATAGAAGAGGGATGTACATGGTGTAATGGTGTTTGTATGATGTAAAGGGGTAAGACTATCTCCATTAATAGAGAGGCAAGTACCAAAAAAAATCAAAGAAAGTGAACTTTTTATTTAAAAGATGATTATACATTTACCATTATAATACACATAAAAAATTCACTCCATTAATAGAGAGGAATCCTACTCGATGTAGAGACCCCACAATAAAGATAAGTTGTCTACATCTTTTAAAATATTAATAATTTTTTAAAAGTGATCATCCTAATTTCTGAAAGGATTAAATATATGTACAGTACCTTATGTACTCATGATACAAGTACTCAAATATATTAGGACACCTCTAAAAAAATATTCAACTCATCATTAACTCAATTAATACTGTTAAGTCATATCTAACTCGTATATCTTTTAATATCCCTTCCGTTTTGCTTCACATTCCTCTTACTTTATTCAATTTACACTATTATCGTATCTAGCCCAATCATAACAAAATTTCATAGGAATGTGTTCCCCTTTCTTTGAGTTCAAACTTTTCAGTTTTCACTCTTTATGAGTTGCACATGATGTGTTTTATGTGAACTTTATCCCTAGATTTTAGAGTCCAGTTTTTGTTTCTGGGGTTGTGAGAATTTGTGCAAATTTTCACTAGATAAGTAGCTAAGTTTAAACACTCGAGAGTTATAGAATAGGCTCTTTTGTTGGTTTAATTTTTCTTAACTTTTCAAATAAAAATTTTACTTTGGTATTTCTAGTTTGTGTTGTTGAGTTGTGATAACAACACAAGGAAATATACTTTTTAAGTCTTAATAAAAACTGTGCAAAATTATTCCAAAAGAGTCCAATAATAACATAAAAAACTATCAACTTAAATCATAGCAAACAAGATAAATCTTATACATCTACAAACCCAAACACAAATTAGTTATCCAAAACTTAATCCAAACATCAACTTGATTTATTGAGAGAGAAACCATGACATGTTTATTGTTGTAATATAAACCATAACAATGTCCAAAGTGGTATTATAGAAACCATGACATGTTTATTGTTGTAATATAAACCATAACAATGTCCAAAGTGGTATTATAGACTTATTTTATTATAGTTTTTTTTTATGTTTTGAGTTTATTAAGTGAGACAAGTACTTGTAGTTTGATATCTATGTTTCCAATTTAAACTTTGGATTTCCTAAAGTTGTTTGTCTACGAGAATTCTTAGTTGAATATGAGTATGAATTAAAAACTTATAATCATGTCTATCTGGTTTAACCGATATGCGGTTCAATTATTACTACTGGTTGAACCACTATACCAATGTATCAGTACCTTGACCGGTTTGATGACCAATACAATATTAATAACACTGGTTCAAAGAGTTTATTTGTTTAGTGACACAATATAATTCAAGATTATAATACAATGATAAAAGGAGTTGGGATTGAAGTTTATAGTTACTATTAATATACACACGATTCAATATACAAATTCACTTAATAATGATTATTCCACACAAATGTCCTCAAGATTATTAAAAGTTAATGTCTTAGTCAATTTAGTAATTTAGTTCTATGTCTAGCAAATTTACATATAAGATTAAGATTTATGATTCGCACAACACACCTCTATGTCTAGTAATCTATACTGGCAGAACATCTCAATTGTATTAGTCATCAATGTGTTGGTCTACACTAATACCTTATTAAAACACCTTTATGTCTAGCATAGGTTAACAAAATTAAGTTATATGAATAGGTAAGCATATCTCTATGTATAGTAGTCTATGTCAACAAGTTTGAGAGTTATAAAGTTACAAAATTAGTTTTATGTCTAAATACCAATAAAATAACATGCATGAGATGACAAGTTGATACAAGTCTATATCTAGAAAATATATCAATTGTTGAGTTATGAAGTTCAGAATTATGCAAATATGATACTAAGCATTTTATTCAAGATTCATGCAATAAGATGCTCAAACTTACCAAACGTTAAGCAATAAGCACATACACAACTTAAAATAATCAAAACTTCATGAATTTAATATAATAGATTCAATGGGTATACATCAAGCTTATATTACATTCAATCTCAACAAGCGAGTACTTAGCTACTCATGTTCACATAATGTAAGTAAGATACGGATAATACACAATTCATGGGGTGTTAGAATCAATCACAAATGAGCATAGATTAACTCATATAGTGTGTACCTAATGGCTCGGGCTTGTCTGCATGTGCTCACTCCTACGCTCAGCTCACCGCCTATGCATTGATTGCAACCTCCAGCTGGTTAGGCGTAACATTTCAGCGCACCAGCCTACACAAGACGCCATTTTTGTGCTTGACACACCTCCCTTTTGTGCTAATTGCGCTTAGTATAAAAGTTCTAGAGGTAAACTTCTTAATTCTTTGGTGCATATGCTCAGCATAGAGATTGCGTTGAGCGTGGGTCTTATATGGATCTTATATGTTGAGCGCGGCTTTGGCGCTGAGAGTGGATCTTATATGCTGTCTGAGCATGGTTCTTAGATGCTATCTAATTGCTTAACATGATCCTTGCACTAAGCCTGGTCGATTTTTGTCTGAAAACTTCACTTTTTTTATCATTCCTCCATATTAAGCCTGCAAAACACTTCATAGATAATATTTAGTCATTTAAACAAGTTTTTATGATGTATGAGTATTTCATCCATTTGATTGATTAAGTAGTTAAAGTGTCATAAAATAACTGCATATTATATGATCAGTTAAGAGATATTTTGTGTTGTTCTTAATTATGCAGATAAAGCGAGAAATATCAACAATGAAACTTATTAGACACCCGAATGTCATACGTATGTATGAGGTTAGAAAGAATGATCACTTCCATTTATTCCACGTTTTCATGATTCATTTGTGCTTTCAAATTTCCCTATTATTGGTGTAGGTGATGGCTAGCAAGACAAAGATATACATTGTCATGGAACTAGTCACTGGTGGGGAACTGTTTGATAAAATTGTAAGACACATTTATCTCTGATTGATTCTCAACGTTGTAATCAGAGTCATCTATAGTAGTATTGTCTTTTTATGACCCTACACATTTTTGGTGTTGTTTTTTCTTACACCAGGCACGGAATGGTAGGCTGAAAGAAGATGAGGCAAGGAAATATTTTCAACAGCTTATATGTGCTGTGGATTACTGTCATAGCAGAGGGGTTTTCCATAGAGATTTGAAGGTTTATTTCTTATGACATTAATTTTGTCAACTTGTTCATTTGTTTCCATGGATGTTACTTTGTTTTCTAATTTTGTTTTTTATCAATTACAGCCTGAGAATTTGTTGCTTGATGATGGTGGAGTGCTTAAAGTGTCAGATTTTGGATTGAGCGCATTGCCTCAACAACTTCGAGTGAGTACGACGACTAATTTTTCGAATAATAAAAAATGACATTTTTTGCCGATTGATAATCGATTATCCTGTTGTTATTAGGAAGATGGTTTGCTTCACACAACTTGTGGTACCCCAAATTATGTTGCCCCAGAGGTATATTGGTATATTAGTTGTTCATGCTACTTTACATATCATTCATTAAGTAACTGTTTCCCTTATCATCTAGGTGATTCAAGATAAAGGCTATGATGGTGCAAAGGCTGATCTGTGGTCATGTGGTGTTATTCTTTATGTTTTAATGGCTGGCTATTTGCCCTTTGAAGATAGCAACCTTATATCTTTGTATAAAAAGGTGATTATGACATGTTTAAATCACTGCTTGCATGAGTTCATATACTTCTCTGGTTCATGATTGTGCTGCTGCTTCAGATTTTCAAGGCTAATTTTACATGTCCTCCATGGTTTTCTACAAGTACAACGAAGCTAATCAAGAGAATCCTTGAGCCCAATCCTGCTATAGTATTATTCCCTTCACTTGTGTTATTTTTGTTTAACTTATTTCCACTCTGCTACTAATCTGCCTCTGAACATATATTTTTTTTCTCACATTACATGTTAATATAACTTCTTTCGGTGGCATATAACAGCGGATTACAACTCCTGAGGTTATTGAGAGTGCATGGTTCAAGAAGGGGTATAAGCCTCCTCTATTTTTGGAAGAAAATGTTAGTCTTGATGATGTAAATGCTATTTTCAATGAAGAAGAATTGGTAAGACTTTGGTTTAGCTTGTATCTTCATCAAATTTTGTTCAACTGAGCTTTGGATTCTAACCTTGATTTCTGTTTGAAATAGATAATTATTGACAGAAATTTGTGTGTTAGGCTACAACCGTGATATAAGTTGCGGACCGCATTGCAGTGATCGCCGCAACCGCATTACACCACAATTGCGGCGTGACTCCGAATCACAATGATGTGGCTGCATCAGACCGCATCAGCCCACATCGGATTCAAAAATATTATTTTAATAACAAAATAATTCACACCGCAACGACTGCAATCCGCATTGCAATGGCCGCATGGCCGCAATGACCATAATCACACTAGCCGCAATTGCGACCGCAACCACAATTTAAAACATGTACTACACAAGTGTTCTTGTACTTAATGATTGGTTTACCAAAAACTAGTCTTTGGCCTAATAATTAGTTATTGATTATTTTAGTCAAATCAACATAAATATACACCATATAATCTAATATAAATGATGATACCATAACATTTTACATGTTCTTTTTGGTGTACAGGATCCAGAAAATCTTGTTGTGGAGCAGAGAGAAGAGGGGCATGTGGCACCTGTGACTATGAATGCCTTTGAGCTTATCTCCACTGCTCAGGGGCTGAACCTTAAAAATCTGTTTGAGAAGCATATGGTATGTTCATCTTATCTTCATTAGAAAAAATAATGATAACCAAGGGTATCCCTTATCTCATGAATATGGAATTAATTTTTTTCGGGGTACGTGACTGCTCTTCCCAAAAGGTGTTGCTCCCAGAAAACGAACATTTTAACCTTTGGCCTAGTAAGATACATGGGAATGAGGCCCTTGATATTAGGATAATTATTTGTTGATTAATGATTTTTCAAATTACATTAATCTTGAATATAGTTATTAAGATTAAATTTGTTTGGCAACTAGGGACTAGTTAAAAGAAAAACAAGATTCACATCCAAATGTTCAGCAAATGAGATTATTTCAAAAATTGAGCAGGCTGCAGTACCTTTGGGTTTCGAAGTTAAGAAGAACAACAATAAGGTAAAAAAGAAAACTTATGCTTATTCTTGTCTCTTAGTCACTTGATTTTTGCCATTGCGATGCAGACTATGGTTACTGTTATTGCAGTTGCAGTCTAATGCGGTTGCTGGCCGATGCAGTCACATCATTGTAATTCGGTATCAATTTTAATTGCAGTGTGATGCGGTTGTGACGATCACCGCAACTGTAATATTGCAATCAGATTATGTGATCCACAAAAATTTGAATCACGAATCACATTTATCTATTAAACACACATGCATTCAGAAAACAACATAATACATGCCTACTTCTCAGTGAATTTACTTGTCAATGCTTTTTTCTATCTGTAATAACTTGCCATTAAGTTGCAACTTCTTGATACTATTTATTATTATGCACTTCAGTTGAAGATTCAAGGGGAAAAGACTGGACGTAAAGGTCATTTATCAGTAACCACTGAGGTAAATATACTTCAAAGCTAGCTTTTTTAAACTGTTCTGTCCATGTTAATTGTTAATTGTCAAAATATGGCTTAGATTGTTTTGGTTATAAACTATTTCAACATAAAATAAATTAATGTAAACACACTCAATTGCTTAGTTAAATTCTGCTTTTTCAGATCTTTGAAATTGTCCCTTCACTGAACATGGTTGAGCTTAGAAAATCTGGTGGAGATACTCTGGAATTTCACAAGGTAAGTTCTACCAGACATAATGAAAAAGAAGTTACTTTGGTATTGAATCCTGCTAAATGAAAAATAGAGTAAATACCTTCTTTCATCGTGTATAATTTTGTTTATACCATTTTGTTCTCAGAAAATATCAAGTGTGTACCATTTTTATGACCTGACTATTTTGACTCACAATTGCGACTAGTTTCAACTTTTATTATTTTAGGAACCAAATTGGTACAAGCTAAAATTTTTAAAGAGCAAAGTGGTCATTCACTCAAAAAATAAAACTCCACACAAAAAAGAGGATAAAGTATCTCGTGGTGTGAGGAGATAACTTCTCTCCCAACACCCGTTAGCCAATGACACATGTCCATTTACTTTAATAACACTCATCTCCTTCTCCCTTCTTCAACATAGTCAAAAGTTTGACTCTCCTACCCCCTTCCCCCTTCTCCCTTCTCCCTAGTAATCCCATTCACCAACAAAAATCCAATTCAAATCTAAACAGTACCCATAACATTCTCACCCCTCAATTCTCAACCAAAACCAATATCACTATAAAAGACAATAGTTTTATCATTTATGCCTTATTAGCTTTTACTCCTCTTAATCCCAAACACCCCAATACTTGTGTACCTTACATTCTCGTTGCTGACAATAATTGGATCACAAACCTTTCAGTAGCCATATGCAACATATCTAGGAGGTTTTAAAAAATACATAATATTAAAAAATAGGATTAGCAGGGAGAAGGGGTTAAAACTCAAAACCTTATTTCTCTTTCTTGCGCGAGAAGGAGATGGGTATTTAGAAAATACATAATATTAAAAAATGAGAAAGAAAATAAAATAATTATTAAAATAATTGGACATGTGTCATTGCCTAACCGGTCACCGGGAGATACATTAATAATTATTTTTCATACATTAATATTTGTTAATGTTTACTACTTCATTTTGGAGTTTGGACTGTGTTGATTGTATTTACAGTTCTACAAGAATCTATCTAATGGGTTGAAAGATGTCATTTGGAAAGCAGAGTTTCTCAACGAAGAAACAAATGGTTAGTTTTATAGCAATTATTATACTCTTCGTGGTGGTATATTGTTTTGAATCTTTTGTTTTTTGTTCAATGCTTTTTTTGGTAATAATTTTGGGATTTCATAGTACACTATTTATAGGTTATTTTATATAAGATCAGTCTGTTTAAGATACATTCTAGTTTCACTCGAGACTATCTCAGCCATTTTAGGTCTTTCATATACTTGTTTTGAGCATTTTTATTTTGCTTATTCAGTTCTAATATAATGTCTCACTGAATTTCATTGTACAGGTGCTAGTACATAAACATAATTTGTTTCTCAAATGTTCACCTTTTGTGCATAGACCTGTTTGTATTCTAGACAAGTAATGTTTGAAGTTATTTGCAGGATTGTCGTACCCTTTTTTCCAGAATTAGCCTTTATTTGACAATATTATGTTTATAAGATATTAAGAAATAATCAGTACAAATTTATAATTTCTAATTAAAATAATATGGCATCATATATTCAATATAATTATATTAGTTATTTATTTAAGAGGTTATAAAATAAGTGATTTAATTTTGACAACTCATATGATTTTTAAAACTGATAATTGGTTTGAGTTTAATGAGTATATCAATGTTATGAAAACCGAGCCGGACATTAACCCGGAAAATGTCTCGTACAGGTTCTAACCGGTGTCGGACCGGACAGTTTAATAATATTATATATGATTGTATATTATACGTATTACTTGGACTATTTTCATTACTTATGACTTGTACATCATTTATGTCATTGCAAACTCTATGTTGGATAATGTATCTCATCCATCCACCACCAAAACTCTTCTTTATTTATAGAAGATCCTTAATAATAGTATTAATTATTTGAGTTTTGAAAATAAAAGTCAATTAATGCTAAATGTCTTTTCTTTTTCCCATGGTTGGTGAGAGAGAAAAAGAAAAATGTGAAACATGGCTTTTCACTCTCCTCATCTCTCTTTCCCTCACCTCATCTTTGTTTCACTCTCTCCATCTTTCTTTCACTCTCCTCCATTTTTGTTTCACTCAACCCATCTCTATTTTACTCTCCTTCATTTCTATTTTACTCTTCCCTATCTCTATTTCACTCTCCTCAGTCTCTTTTTACTCAACCCATCTCTATTTTCTTCCATCACTTATTATTCTCTATTTCATTTTTCCATGATTCAATCTTTCTTTACATTGTTACAATCTCACGATGGAGAAGACTTACCCACGAGGAACGATGATGAGAGCAACGTCAATCGATGGGGAAGGTGAAATAGATCTTGGTTTTCTGCAAGTGAGATCGACCGGTTTAACCAACCGGTTATTCCGGTTTCTACCGGTTTAACCTGGTCAAACCGAATTTTTCACGGTCCTAAACAGCCTGGAAGAACTCCCGGTTTGTGGGGTGGTATAGGGTCGTTCATACTTTCGGGTGACGGTCGGACTGGTCAGACCGACCGGTCTAGTCCGGTTCTAAAACATTGGAGTATATACCCAAACGGTTGGCCTATAGAGAATCTACTCCATGAGTGGTAATTTTCTCCTTTGAGAGGAAGAGATACAAGAATTGCTCCCGAAATTTTCACCGGTATGCAAGTAGTAGATGCTAAAGGGGTTTTGAGAAACATTTTTTTGAGAAATAAAAATGTGTGGTTCTCATAGTCATCATTATCGGACATTTTGCATAAGTTCTGAAGGAGATATTACCTAGATTCGTAAAGTGTGTGGTTCTCAATCAGGAATTGAAAATATTGTAGAAGAATGTTGAAGGACCTTCAATGATTTTTGAGTTTGTTGGGGAGGAAAGAAAATTGCGGAACAGAGCATTAAAATTGAAATCTAATATCATAAATGAATTATGAAACATTAATCTTATTATTAAATGATTTGCAAGAAAAACTTGCTATTTATACAAGAGGGAAACAATAACTTGCAATTCAAGTCACTTAACCAAAACAATTAAATAACCATCTAACAACCTACCAAGAAAGGAAAGATGAATCAAAACAAAGAAAAGCAATTACAAATCCTAATTAATACATAGTTCTCAGTAGGGGTGGAAACATATCAGGTCACGTTAGGCTTTGCCTTAAATAAACTGAACTATATAGCATATAGGAGTCTATGTTTGGTTTGTTAGCCTGTTTAAAAGTCTATTAAGGTAAAAAAAATCAACACATTATTTATAAGCTAGGAAAAATTACATACTTACATGGGTTGGGTTATGTACTTAAGTTCAAGTCTCAACAACTAAATATTCAATTATAAAAAATAAAAAATAATTTATAAATATATAATGACATTATATAGGTCGGCCTATTAGGCTTAATAGACTTTTTAAAATGTCTGAGTCTGACTTATTTAGGTTAAATATGTTATTGGAGAAACCTAAGTCTGACATGTTTACCGAAAAGATCTGACCTAACCTAACCTGTTATAGGCTAAGTATTAGACCCCTGATAGACGGTCTGATATATTTTCACCATTAATACTCCTACAGAGCAATGC
Source organism: Lupinus albus (assembly GCA_009771035.1). NCBI lineage: Eukaryota > Viridiplantae > Streptophyta > Magnoliopsida > Fabales > Fabaceae > Lupinus > Lupinus albus. The sequence goes on from CM020011.1 coordinate 9,074,651, forward strand.
TCTATTTTACAAGTGCATAAACCATATGCAGTGCCTCCGCTAGAAGAAAAGTCTAAGGGATGATGACCTTTGGGCTTGGTCTCTTTTGCTTGTAGTTGCACATTTCTTGGGTCTTCTTCAATACTATCATCATGAGTTATACAAATCAAAACAACATGGTTAACCAATAAGGTGTTGGTATTGTGGTTTAAGGCATATCCAATGTTAGTTAACTAGGGCTCTAACTTCACCTAGAGGAATAATGAATAGGTGCTTCAAATTACTATTAAACTTTATTCGAAATGCAAAAGATAATCTCAAAAACTACTGGTTCTAATCGATTAAAAAATTGCTTAATAAATTAACACATAGTTGAACTTAATCGATTAAATGAAGAGTTAATCAATTAACCTAATGGTTTTCTTGAAAAAATTTGGTTCTTGATGCAGCAAGAAAATAATGATTAAAATAATCTAATATACTCTTAAACTGATTGTAGAAAGTGATTAACAGGGTATATTCACCAATGATCACTAAATGAATGCTATCAAATTATGCGATAATTGCAAGTAAGTAAAAGAGTAGGGTAAGAAAGAAGATGACACAACTGATTTATCCTGGTTCGATTCCAAATCCACATGCAACTTATATCCAGACCTTCCTTTCTGATCATCTAAGAAGAATTGCCTCATTAGAAGAAATCAAATGTTTGTACAAAACACTTCTTCATCAAGACTTCTCTTGGACCTAGTTTTTAATGACTCCATCAATTAAAACATTAACATGAAGCTTATCAATGTGAGCCAACAATCTAATAGTGCCTACATCCATACCACCTTTTAATGCATTCAAAGACAAATGGTGGTCATTAACATTTACAAGTTCTTCAAGTTCAACACCCGATTGCACCTCAGATTCCACTAAAACAAATTTCTCATTGTCTTCCTCTAATTGCAAGAATAAGAGTTGTCTATTAGGGAATTTGTGATTAAAAGTGAACTTTTCATCACAAAAATAAAATAAACCCTTTTCTCTTCTAAGTTGCATCTCAGGTGGACTAATCTTCTTAACATCCAAATTTCTCAAAGGAGGGCCCATAGGAGTAGGCAATACTGTAGGTAAATGAGTTCGAACAACAGATTTAGACCCCACAACATTAGAATGAAAAATGGGAGAAGTGTGAGGTGTAATTGGAAAATGTTTATAAGTATAGTTTGAATTAATTACCTTAGTCACAGGCGTGTATCTGTCCTCCTAGAGTCTAGCTAAAGCTACTGCATGTAACAAAGTAAGAGGAGTCATAACAACCACATCACGTCGAATTTCCTTTTGTAATCCCCACAAAACAATTTAATAATGCTTCACATTTAAGCCTATGAATCTTTTAGCCAGAGCCATAAACATGAGCTAATATTCAGAAAGAGAACTTGTTTGTGTCAATTTGAATAAGTCTACCATCGGACAATCATATGGATAAGGGCCAAACTGAGATTCCATTGTGCGTATGAGATCGAGCAACGTATTTAGTGTTAAAATGTTGTGTAACATTTGAAACCACATCACCACATCTATGTCAAAATGCATTGCAAACAATGTCAACTCACGACACATCTAGAGGTTGTGAACTTGTGATAGTTAAAAAATTTATATGCCTTAAATATCCATTCCAACATCGGCGTTGTACCATCAAAGTGAGGAAAGCCAAGAGAAATGTCCTTGAATGGGGATACAATATTCACTAGAGCAACAATTGTAGTTCCTGAGTTCAAATGGCTTCCACCAACGTGAGAAGTGTTCAACAAAATCTTTTGGAGTACCATTTGTATTTGATCCATAAGATCATTATGCTCGTTGAATCTCATATCCATCGTCTAGGTCAAACGATGAATTTCTGTGACATGGTTCATAATCGTAGCCAGTAAATCTTTCAATCTGGTATTCTCAACCATGGAAGCTCAATGAAAGCACTAATTAAACGTGATTAAAATAAAAGATATAAATATTACATTAGATATAACCTCACGAATGAACATAGATTCATGGCGGATTACAATAGCAAGCATAAAGAAGAATTTAGAAGGAATAATCCATAAGGAGAGAGATTCCTTGGCAGAGAGAAGATCACACTTTTTTCATACCCCACTCATCACATAATCATTCTATTTAACATTCTCTTTCCTATTCTTCTCCAAGATCTTCCCCCATATATCCACTTGATGTAACTAATTCTCCTTCATGTTTTCTACCCATAACATAATTTTCTTCACACTCCTCTGTCTCATTTTCACCTGTTACACCGTATAATGTAAAAGTAAAGTAAAATAATCTCTACTGTATTCTTCACCTATAGAAATATTTGTACATAACCCACCCAAAAAAGGTCATGCAAAACTAAAAAATTCAGTTTATTTTGGTTTTAATCCCAATAAATTTTTCTATCGTCAATAATTCTTACAAGTTGAGAAGTTTTGGTTTTGGTCATTACCATTAGTAAGTCTTTATCAAGTAGCGCTATAAAAAAAATTATTTTAATTTCTATCATTAGGAAATCTCAGTTAAGTGATGATATAATTAATAATGATATGATGAAGGATGATATGACTTTATGTTCATCCTATCAACATTTAACAAAAATTCTCAAATAACAAAAACCAAAAATCAAAACTTTTCAAATATTTAAATAATAAGTGATGTTAAAAAAACTTCAGACTAAAACCAAATTACACTAAAACCATTTGAATATTACACAGTTTTTTGGAACAATGCATATAGTAGTAGTATTACTTAAATTTGTCTCTCCCCTTGTTAATGATTAGGAGTATTAGTGTAGGACAAATACAAAATATTATTATAAGCAGTTGTTGCAATCCATTAAATATCATCTTCGTTAATCGAGATGTAAGTACTATATAATAACAAACAAAAAAATATATAATGACATTTTTATCATTTTATTTATTATAAACTTATATTTTGTCATTGAAAATATGAATAAAAATAAATATTTATCTCTTCTAGATTGATTTATTGTTAATCGGAATGATATTCTATATTTTTTATTCGAAAGTGGGTCCACGCGCTGACAAATACAACACTAGCTTATATTTAATTTATTATATCATTAATTATCGAAGGTGCTTTTTCTCTGCTCCAAACTCTAATATTTTTCTCCACTCTACTAACCAATCTTTCATTCTCATTCGATTCTTAGTTTTCAAAATGAGAGAAGAAGTTATCAGCTCCGGCGGCACCGTTGATCCCACTCCCACCGCTACTCCGGCGGCTAGGTACCACCGTCTCTCACTCCAACCATTCTATTTTCGTCGCTAAATTAGGGTTTCCTTCTCCGTCAATTCTTTCACGATTTCTCTAACTCTTGTCTTTTAATTTGTTAGCTTTTGCTTCCATGCGTAAAATTTACACTAAAATTCACCTTTTTGTTGCTGCTTTGGTTTTTAGATCTAATAGCAAAATAAGGGCGTTACGCTGTTTATGATAACAGTGTATATGCGTCACTTACCTAATCTTACGTACTCTGTTATAGCCGTATTCAATTTTTTATTGTTTTCTGCATAAATCGTAATCAGAAAGGATCTAATAAGCATTTTCTCGATCCTGAAATTTCTTATTGTAAGTTGAAACCGTTATTTCTTACTTAAGTACGAACATGATGGCCTTGGGTTTCATTTTGATTAATTTTATGCTTGTAATTAGTATTATTGTAAGAGGGTGAGCTTCGGCACACTTGCTTTGTGACCTGGAGGTCATGTGTTCAAACTCCGGAAACAATCTCTTCATCTGCGATGGTAAGGCCTCCTCATACCCCGTGTGGGAGCCTCGTGCACTAGGCCATCCTAATTGGTATTATGGTAAACTAAATTGAGCATGAATGTTTAAGCATATGTATGTTTAGCCGTTTTGTTGATTCTACAGACTTGTTTAGCTGATTTTACAAATTTGTTGGCACTGAACTTTATGGCGTCAATTTGTTTGATTTTCACACAGTTTAAGTCAGGTATTTTAAGGAATTTTGTGCTTCCTCTAGGAACTATGGTTCTAGTGGCCTGGTAGGTTTTCAGGCGAGGGACAACTCCATCAAAGATTTAGTACCTTGGTAAAGAGTCTCCATTGGGAATTAGGTATTAGCAGCCTTTGGCTCCCCTTGACTTGGGATCAATTAAGAAGTACCGTGCTATCTGTTGTTGGACTCGCTGAGCTATCAATATTACCTCATTTTATGACTACTGATTCTACACGAGACTTTGCATTTCAGGCTTGTAAGCACAACCTCTGACCGTGCTAGATTAGGAAGCCTAAGTGGCATAGCAGCCTTGGTTAGTATGACCCCTTCCTTGACTCTCCTATCTCCTAAGCACTTACTAGCAGCAAGTCAATTCCTCTGACCGTGCTAAGATTAGGAAGCCTAAGTGGCATAGCAGCCTTAGGTTCTACGCTATTAATCTAACGCTTCTTTCTCATTTTCCACATGCCTAAAATCCTCCTCTCCTATAGTTATTATCAGGAATCAATTCTTCCATAAAACCTTAGAGTCCCCACTAAAGAAATGGTGTTATTTACAGTTTGATATACATGACGCTTAAGCTCCTAAGTAGCCATACCAATTGTTCCTTTTGGTACCTCACCAGTACGTCCCATGGTGTACAGTAACCTAGTCTAAGAAAGTTCCTTAACTTTCTCCAGATTTGAACTCATGTATGTGATGAAAAACATTGTATTTATATTGAACATTCAATTATCTTGTCTAAATGTTATTTATTTCTTTCACTTCCATAAATGACTGATTATTCATACATTTTATCAGCTCTGTTGGGGCGTCCTCCGCAGCAGTTCCAAGGAATTTTGGCAGCATAGATGGGTCAAGCCATGGACAAGGCTCTAAAGCAGCTTCTATCTCTTGTGTTGGCTCACAACCACCACGGAATTCTTTAAGCACAAGTGCTGGTGGTTCTGCTTTTGGTTCATCAATATCTTCATGTAGACCCTGGGAAAGGGGAGATTTATTAAAACGTTTGGCTGCATTTATTCCTTTAAATTGGCTTGGGAAGTCTCAGGTTTGCACTGGCCTTGTTTCTATAAATACATTATCACAATTACATATATGAATAGATTTTTCCCCTTTTAGTTAGTAAGTTACGGAGTCAATGATGTTTCCAGTGTCTTATTGATATTTCCTAGATCTAGAGCACAAGTAGTTATCTCTGAAGTCAACAATGCATATACTACTTATCTTTTAGTAGAAAAGATTTGCCTGGTGCTATTCTGGATTTTGTGTAAATTATAGTACTAATTGAGTGTTATACTATCTAAATGAAAGCATTATTTTGTATAATTATTTTGCAAGTTTTATCATTGGTTTACCATCAATATAAATCTTGCAATTTTTGTCTGTTCAGCCAGTAATCTAATTCATCGTTTTGTCATTCTCTCTTAGTTTCTGTTGGCAAGTAATAAGTATACCCTCCATGCTAAGCAGGGAAAGAAAGAACAGTCAACATATTACAGGATGAAAGAAGACTTCTGTTTCTGTTACACTATTTAAAAATAATAATTTTGGCTAGGTTTTTATTTCAAAATAGAATACTGACATTCTATGGCTTTTAAAGACTTTATGCATATATTGACAATACTATGTTTGACTAAAAAGGAAAAAAAGAAATGATTCTCTGCTATTGTTTAATCTGCAATTACTTTCTTGACAAGGCTGTATTTTCTTTTGTGAATTTTTAACAGGCCTTAAATTTTTTTAATTCCTAATTATCTAGTTTCTTTTTTCTTCACAACTGGGTTCATGATCTATTTATATTGTTTATGAACAACAGTCAGGTTAGTAGCTAATAAATAGAGAAAAGATATGAATATCACTTTCAGTAATAGAAAGCTTGGTTCTATGTCAGGATCTGATTATATGTATTCTGTGACGTGAATTTCCTACTTATTTCTGTACAATCTATTTTCATATATCACATAAATTATGGTCCACTGACATTATCTAGATATGTGCTGCATAAACTTTAGCTGTTGAGCATGCACAGATAATATGTTATACTTGCCATTCCAAATGTCAAGAATCATATGTCCCTTTTAATTTCTTCCAGATCATCGGTTCATTGGCTTGTGCGCAGAAAGGTTGGATAAATATCGGTGTAGACAAAATTGCATGCGAGTCATGTGGTGCATGCTTGAGTTTTACATCATCGTCATCTTGGACATCGGCTGAAGGTTGGTGGTTACAAATTTGCAATCTAGCAGCTAGTAGCTACTTCATCCTGCTTTCAAACTATTCTTTCTCTCAGTTGAGGTATCTTAAAGTTAGAGTGACGGGGGGGTGGAATTATCGTGTGCACCATGGATTTTTTTAGGCTTACAATGGACTTCATTACAGTCAAAATGAGGGCTTAACTTTCATTGGTTTACTGTCTATTATTAACTTGAACATCTCAAGTCCAGCTTTAGTTCATAAGTAGAACATTAGAAGCAGCACTGTTTCCTTTATGAATGAGGATCAATTTTTCCAGAAAACAAATATAGCTAAATGCGTCATAATATTTTTCCCATGATGTGCTTCAAGATTTAATACATACTATTTGGTCAATACATCTGAAAGCTTTTTTGCGGTACAATCATATTTTCGACTTCTTTTTGGTTTGCAGCTCATGGCTGTTTTAATGGAGTTCAATCATGTTTTAATGATGTAATCATGATTATTACATTCTTTGGTTTTTTCTTGTTCCTTGTTGGTTTTCGGTTTTCTTTTGAGAGTTGTTATTCCCCCTAGACCCCTGTTGTATTTCGCTCATTTGTTAGAAAATAAATTCTTGAGTTCTATTTCTTGGAATCTGATAGTAGAATCTATTGATAAATGTGGGTACTGTCCCATCGATATCAAATTTGATAGTTTAGTTGGTTGGGAATTATCATAGTTATATGTTTGCAGTTAACATATAATTGTTCACATAATTGTTGCACCTTGTTCCAAGGCTTCTATAGCATGTCTGTTGTATAACAAGACATGAAAAAATAGAGGGGCAAGATATATAATGTATATACAAAAACAGTTATTAGTCTTAGCAGCTAATTGCCTTTTGTTCATTTCAAATCATTCAGATTTTTTTGTACTCATCATTTGTTCTAAACTTATTTTCTTATTTCAATTGCTGAAGCTCAAAATGCCAGCGAATCCTTTGCCAGGCAGCTGGATTCGGGGCATAAAGATAATTGTCCTTGGAGAGGAAACAGCTGTCCTGAAAGCCTAGTGCAGTTCCCTCCTACTTCCCAATCTGCACTAATTGGTGGCTACAAGGACAGATGTGATGGACTTATACAATTTCACTATCTTCCTGTGGTAGCATCTTCTGCAATTGATCTGATGAGTGTTTCTCGAGGCCCACAGATTGAACGCTTTCTGTCACCATTTCAGAATTTAATGTCAGGAGAAATAGACTTGATTGGAAGCTCTCAAGATGAGGCATACTCCTTATTTTCTCGTGTAAGATGTTTACAGATTTGATGTCTATTAGTAGCTGTCTAATTGATCCTTGAGTTGCCATTCTATTAGCTTATTTTCTATTCATGTATCTTCCTTTTGGCAGGCGCAGAAACTTATAAGCCTTTGTGGGTGGGAACCTAGATGGCTTTTAAATGTTCAAGATTTTGAAGAACACTCTGCTCAATCTGAAAGAAATGGATATTCTTTTGGGCCAAGCAAGACTCAACTCCAACTTACTCTGGATCCTGGGCCAAAAGCAGTTTCTGCTTCTACTAGAATGGATGTCAGAAAGGGAAAGGCGCCTCTTAAGGAGACTAGACTTGACTGTAGGTCGCCTTTGCTTGATTGTAGCTTATGCGGTGCTACAGTTAGAGTTTCTGATTTCTTGACTGTTCCTCGTCCTGCCCGTTTTGAACCTAACAACATAGATATTCCTGATACTAGCAAAAGGATAGGATTGACTCGTGGAGTGAGTGCAGCTAGTGGAATCAGTGGTTGGGTCGCAGCTGATGATACAGAGAAAGATCAGACCGGAGATCGTGATGAAGTTGCAACAACAAATGAGGGGAAATTGTTGGGGAACACAGATTTAGATCTGAATCTGACTATGTCTGGGGGCTTTCCTTTCACTCCTTTGGGAAGGACAGCAACATCTGGAAATACTCATGATGAAGATATGGGAAGGGATTTAATGATTGGCCAGCCTTCAGGGAGTGAGATTGGTGACCGTACAACTTCATTTGAGTCACGAGGGCCAAGCTCTCGTAAGAGAAATCTTGAGAAGGGCGGAAGCTCGGATGACAGGCCGGTTCTTAGATTGCAGCAGCAGGCTGACAGTGTTGAAGGAAGTGTCATTGATCGTGATGGTGATGAAGTTACAGATGGTGGACAATACTCAGCGGGTCCTTCAAAACGTGCTCGTGACTCTGATATTTTTGATACATATTGTTCACCTCATCAGAGAGATTCATCTGGTGCTGGTCCTAGTCATTCAATGGGCTTTGATGCTTATGTTGCTGGCAACCGAGTTCCTTCATTCCATCAAGGTAGTCAGCGCCCAGTAGGATTCCAATCAGCTAGGGACTCAACCCGTGCATCATCTGTCATTGCAATGGATACATGTCATAGTGCAAATGATGATTCTATGGAAAGTGTCGAAAACTACCCTGGAGACCTTGATGATGTTCATTTCCCCTCCTCTTGCACCTATGGCAATTTGGACATGAATGAAACATCAGAAATGAATAACAGCAATCAAGTTCAGCAAAGCACTTGTTTCCAATCAGCTAATGAAGTTATCTGTGGTGAAGTGGGTGTGAGCAGTACAAACTATGGGGGAGAACTTTTCAATGCAGAAACCGTGACTGCTCAGGCTCGAGATGGAATTAGTTTTGGCATTAGTGGAGGTAGTGTTGGAATGTGTGCTAGTCATGAAGATGAAATCCATGGGGCAGACATATCTGTACACAGAGCTAATAGCGTTGTTGGCGAAATGGAACACAGGGTAGAAGATGCTGAAAATCAGGGACAGACTGGTGAATCCATTCCAGATCCTATTGGGGATAGCCAGGAGATGATGTCTCATTCTGTAGGAAGGGCAGACAGCGGGTCCAAGATTGGTTGTTCTACAAAGGCAGAATCAGTTGAAAGCGGCGAAAAGATTAGTCAAAACTGCAATCTTCTGCCCGCTAACAATAGTCATCCATCTCGTTCATGCAATGTTAATATTTATTCTGCTTGTGAAATGACTAAGGAAGAGATGAAGAAGGATGGTAAATCATCGTTCACCAACAATTGTGTTATTCTTGAATCAGATTTTGCTAATGCAAATGGGATAGGTAAGCTTTGTCTTTTAATATTCTTGAGCTTTTTTACTTGTTATACTGTCTGTTAGTGCTTGAAGTGGAGTGTTAAGATAAATCACAAAGAAGAATTGAAGATTCTATATACATTACAGAGGAAACTTATAGGAATTTTAGAGAATGGTTGTGGTTTGAGGAAGATCAACCTCCAAGTACAATCTGATTCACAATTTTAGTAACCACAAATTCAGTTTCACATTTATAATTAAAGTTTTAGTTACTTCCTCTTCCTCAAGGCTTTTACTAATTGCCCTATAAATATCTATGTGGCTTTGCTGACTTATTCTACTATATCACTGCCCCAACCAAAATGCATATAAAATTTCAAACCTTGAAATGGTCTCATGAACCTATTTTTTTGGTCCTTTTCAATCTCCTCTTGTTGTCTTCCAATTTCTATGTTTTATTCGGAGATAAAATTGAAGCCAGAAGGGTTCTTATTATTGGCATCAGTTGCTGTAAATAATTTTTTTTCAAGTTCAAATTGAGAATTAAATTTGTTGAAAATTGTTCTAAGGTAGTTTCATCTTGATTAGTGTGTTGAAATGATAATACCTTGTCTTCCTTCCTATTTTGAATGTCATATATACAAAGGTTAAAAACCTAAAATGAAGGGGGTTTAGTGACATCATAAAAAATGAGAGCTCTTATAATGAAAGGGGTTTAATATAAGGTCTTACCTTATCAATGAACACGACTTACGATAGAGCATTATGGTATCGTTCGATCCATATAGCTGGCCCCACCTAGTGGGATTAAGGCTTGGTTGTTGTTGTTTTCTTATCTTTTCTTTGGTCATCCTCTATCTCTTAGTTTGACTGTCTCCCATAGGGTCCATTTTTTCATTGGAGAAGCCTGCGTTTTATGTTTATATTTATGTATAAGAATAAATTCAGTAAGATGCTTACTAGAAATTTGGTGGATCAAGGGTCTTCCTTGATCATAAAGAGAAAAAGAAAATAGCACAGGAAAAGAGGTGCATCCATCTCCATATCAGTTAAGGAAACCTCCTTAGATGATATCTGGAGATTGTTAAGCTCTCTCGTTGGGTGGTCTTTTAGTAGTCCTCCCCCAAGTTCTGTATTTGTTTACGGTCTACTATGTATGGCTACTGCTGTCCTTAGCAGTTTTCATCAAATGTCATGTTGAAAATGAATTTTCTAATTCATTCCAAAGTCTTCTTGCACTTTATCAATGAGTTGGTACATATTTCTGGAGTAATGCTGCTGACATTGTTCAATTATTCAGGGCCTCCAAAAGGAGAAAGTAATTATGAAGAGGCTGTAGAATTTGATCCTATTGCCTATCATAACCAATATTGCCCTTGGGTGAATGGAAATGTTGCTGCTGCCGGCTGTGCTAATTCTGTTTCAGGCAGTAGCAGTGATGTGATTGCACTCTGTGGGTGGCAGCTGACTTTAGATGCTTTGGATGCTTTGCGATCACTAGGTCAGAATGCACTTCCTACAGTACAGTCTGAATCTGCTGCATCTATGTACAAGGTTTCTCTCTCTCTCTCTCTCTCTCACATTAATTGTTTTGTTCTCTTTTAACCCTTATAGTTGTAATTTAATTTTTTGAACACCAAATCAAGATTTATGAGTAGGTATGAACTTTGTCTCTGTAGTAAATATGACATTCGAAGTTTGATTTTCTTCTACAAATTATTTTTCATTGATATGACATGAGCCGACTGCAGACCCATAATCATTTCATGTATGTGTATTGCATAAATCCAACTTATTTTATGGATGTGAACCTGGACACTGATTAGATCCTTCAGTGACTGAGATTCTTTTAACAGCTAATCTTGGTAATTAAATCCCTCTTTTGTTTGTTTTCTCCAGTTTTCACGTGTCCTAAAGATATTTGTTATTTTATCACCCCAAAAATATCTATCAGTTTTAAGCTCCTTAAAGGTTAAATGCAAAATTCTAGATAGCCTAAAATATAGGCTGTGATTATTGCAAATAATATTATTGCTTATGTATTGGACTTGGAGCATTAAAAATGCAATGTATTGAGCTATCAACCATTATAATGCATTTCCTGTTTTTGTTTTCTTTACTATTTGAAACCTTTTATGGGATTCAGAGCACTAACAAAGTTTCATTGGTGTGCTGGTGAATACATAATTATTATTTTAGATGGACCACCTAGTGCTGCTCTGCATGTAATGGAGAACTTTATTGCCCAAATGAAAATGAGCTGATGCGTTAGTTTTCTTGAAATTTATACTTGCATTGTGTGCCAATTTTTTCCATTGCGTCTTTCGTTGTATCTTAGTGATAGGAATTTAGGAATAGTATGCTATTTAGATATTTGTGACTATCTCACACGCTTGTCATGGATAAAGGAGCAAAGCCAGAAGTGTACGGAGACTTAATAATGTTACATCTTAGTTTGTTAGGAATGCTTTGTTATAATGATAAACTGTTTTTCCTGTTTTTAAATATTGAAAGAATTTTTGAATTTTTGAATAAATATGAAATTGTAATTTTAAAAAACATTATTACTATGGTAGAATTAGAGTCTTTGATTTTTCTATAAAAAAATTCCTTTAAACTAGGTAGCATATAAAACTGTTTGAAAGTTGCATGAGTCTGATTTAGCTATGAAGAACCAATACTGATCATCGTTACAGATATTCTTGAAAATATCATGATAAATACTTTTGGGATAGTATATACAATATGAGAATAAAATTCATAAAACATAATAAACATATAATTGTTCTGAAATTCCAAATAAAGAACATATTTCAAAGAGATCACTAAATACAAACTGAAAATCTTAGTTATAAAAAACATTGTTTATTTCCCACAAATAGGAATAGTATTAATGTAGTTTAATACTTGATCATCAATATGGAGATGCTTTTTGTCTTTCTTTTCTAAGCAATATTGTCTTGTCTCTCTCTCTCCAACTCCACTTGGTAGATTTGAAGTTATGTTCCGATCTTCTACTTGACCTATTGAGTTTTATGTCTCTCTTTCTCTCTTAAAATGCTCTTGTACGGTTGTTTACTAGTTTGGATGTCTGGAAATGTATCGGAAAAACATTTTAGAAATATCTACTTTTTTTTAATTTGATACTCCATGGACACATCAATGAAGTATCGGAGACGAAGAGTAACGGTATCGGATACGGATACATGAAGGATATTGAAGTATCCATACATCAAAATGGCTTAGTATACTCTACAGCCCTCCAGCTCTTCAATATGAACTATTGTGGGGCAGCTTGGCCCTTTGATTAAAAATTCCAATTTGGTGCTGTACTATTCTCTGCAGATTTTATTGTCAATGGTTTCCCTCCCTACTAAAATATGGTAAAAGTTGCTGATATTTTCAAAATTGTTTGGTACAGAAACTACTATGATGTCTGCACTTCTATTCAAGTTAATTTTTTCCTTCTTATTTTATGGTTCTGCAGTAAATTTAATCCATAAATGATTGCACCAGACTTGAATATTTGTACATCCTTATGTAATAATGGCTTGTTTACTCGCTTGATTCTCTTCATGTAGAATGATCAGCAAGCATCCGGTCAAAAGCTCCTTCGCAACCATTCTGTTAACAGAAGTCATGGGCAAGTCTGAGATTTTGGTGAGTATTTGCTTATAAGTGGGTAATGTAACTTTAAATTTTGATCAACAGAAGTGTTTTTAGTATATACTATTTAGGCTGCAAACCTTTTTGGCGCTCTGGTTCCTCAACTATTTTGGTTGTCCCAACTTTCTGCAGGATAAACAAAGTACACCTGGTATTTTATGCATGTTTCAAAGTTTCTGTATCTTGAGCTCAGTGCAGACTTGTTGTTTCTCTTTGCAATCTACATGCAAATGATATCAGGGAAACCGGTTATTCAGATCTCTTGCATTAATCTATGTTGTCTTTAATGATGTGGAAGACTAAAGTTTTTATCAAACAACTATATGCTTTTTTTTCTTCTTTATTTGGCAAAACCTTCTATTTGCTTCAAAGATCTGTAGTTAGAGCATTAAGCTGTAAATGCTGGAAGATTCCTTTCTTTTATGATGGAGTTGCATTACATTTGGCCCTTTTGTAATTTTTATTAGTCGTGCAAAAAAATATTATAGGAGTTTTATTATATTCTAATTAGATACATTTTCACTGTTGAGTGACATAAAATCCACTTTTATCATTTAATTTTGTATTATGATTATCATGCATTTCATTATTTAATAGTTTACATTTATTTATATTTTAAAAGCATATAAAATTTAGTTGTTTAATGACTTTATTTGATTATTGCATCCATTGAAATTTTATTAGAATTGGTCTTACTATGAAAACTCATTTGTAGAAATTTAGTTGTCTATGCAATATTTTTCATTTGGCTTAACTTTATTTTCGCTACACTTAAACTCTATGACTTGACATATATTTGCAATGATTTAGTTCTTAACTGTGTGCATGAACAATTCTAGTTCAACTAATATTATTGCTGACCTATCAGCAATTTTTTTATCATTGTTTGGAACTTGGGTTGCACAAGATTTAAGTGAAACTGATTCTTCATCTGTCATTTGGTTGATTGGTGCTTCATTTCCTTTAGTTGTATGGGAGAGGATATCAAAATAAAATGTTCCTTAATGACTTCATGGGTTGTTCTTTGAATATGAAGTTGTACATGCTAATATTGAAATCTTTCTGTACCCACTACTACCCTCTTATTTGTACCGCTTTCTTTGAGAAACACCTAATAATAATTGTCATGTCAAGTTCCATAATCACTTGACCACATAACATTAATAAAGGAGGTGATTGTTTTTCATTTATAATAGAGTGATAAAGAGAATTGGTATTGAAGTTTTTTGTTCCTTCCCAACCCATTTTACCATTGAGAGTTTTAAGAAACACATTTTGAATCACCCATTTTTGTTTGTGTCAGTCGTCTATATAATTTCTTGATTTTGAATTATAGAGGTTTGGAATGCGTAGGAATTTAGTGGTGAGAGAAAAATTATCATTCAGGAGAAAGTGAAGAAGCTGATTATATACAATTCTTATATATAAAAGTGAATGTTGTGAAACTTTGAGTTGGAAATCAAACCGGAAGAGATATTATATTAGGTTTAAATAGTTAAACTATTCAGTTAGACGAGTGATTTTAAATATAATTATATACAATTGTTGTATCGTTTTGTATAACCATATGTTTTGTATCGTGTTTAACCTGAATCACTCTTTTTATTCCGAACTTAGGTTTTGAATCTTCAATTTTCATACCACATTTTAAAGCTTAGGCATAGGGCTTGCATTGTTAAAGTTTTAGATTTTTTCTTTAGTAATTTGACGCCAATTTTTTTCACAAAGTGAAATCATTTTTTGCACAAAATCCTGTTAGATTGGTATGACGGTTTGATTTATGTCTGAAGTTCGCCTTGTCTAATTGCCAAATTGTCCCATTATTTTGACCTAAAATTTGGAAGCGTGTAGTTTGTTTCAAAATTTTAAAGTGTGCCTATCCTTGTTTTTACGGCAACTGTGGTTATTTTGGCTGATCTGATGTTGTTGCATTGTTGTCCAATATGACCATATAATTTTGACTTAATGTCATATCACAATTATGTTATAATGTAATTTTATATGTTACTGAAATATTGTGGTTATTAATGTGATCCATAAGTTGAAACAATAGTTTGTTTCTATCATAGTAAATAATAAAAAGAGTTGAAGCTGAAACACTAACCTATGATATCTGGTGTTTTCAAAAGTCTGTTGAAAATTTGGAACAACAAACACAATATGCTTGATTGTTTTTCATGCCCATGGTTTATGAAATGCAAAATCTTGATAGCTCTCTTTGAATGCTCTGCAATAGATCTAACAATCTTCTCAAGTGTGGCTACTACACACTTCACACTTACGTACAATATATTATATACCAATTTTAAATGTTGGAAATATTATATATTATATATCAATTTTAATTTTTTGTTTAATTCGGTTTTATTTAAATTGAAGGTAATGTCAAATAGAGAGTCTATGATACGAGATCATCAACTAGTTACAAATGGTGGTAGTGATGGATTAGAGAAAAATAAAATTATTGTGATACACAATAGACTTCCAAATGAAATTATACCACGACTTGGGTTGGAATTTGAAACTGAAGATGCAGCATATTATTTTTATAACTCTTATGCTTATAGAGTTGGTTTTAGTGTGAGGAAAAGTAAAGCACACAACAACACTGATGGTCACGTAATCGATAGAGTATTTTGTTATTCAAGTGAATGTTATCACGAGAAGGATAAACGAAGCACTACTATGAATAATCCTCATGCTCAATCAAGGTTTGGATGTTTGGCAAAAATGAAAGTAGATTGTCGTTCAACAGGAAAGTTTTGTATTGTTCAATCTATTACTGAACATAAGCATGAGACTTCTAGCCCTAGAAAAACTCATATTTATAGATCTCATAGGAAAATAACACTCTCTCTAGCATTTGAGATTGACTTAGCTGAAAGTTCTAGTATTGCTCCAAAAGCAAGTTGTGAATTGATGGCAAGAAGAGTCTGAGGACGTGAAAATCTAGGATTCATTCATGATGACTATAAAAATTATTTACGCTCAAAGCGAACAATTCAAATGAGATTAGGAGAAATAGGTGGTTTGGTTGAGTATTTACAACAAATGGAAGTAGAAGATCCTAATTTTTCTACGTCATACAAGTTGATGAGGATGATTTAATAACCAATATATTTTGGAGAGATAGAAAAACGATGGTTGATTATTCATATTTTAGTGATGTTGTTTGTTTTGATACCACATATATATAAAATAAAGAAGGTCGTCCATTTGCCATATTTATTGGAGTGGATCATCATAAACTTAGCACTATCTTTGGTGCAACATTGTTATATGATGAAACTGCAAAAACATTTGTTTGATTGTTCGAAACTTTAGCTACAACAATGTTTGGAAAAAAGCCACAAACTATACTCACTGACTAAGATGTAGCAATGACTAAGGCTCTAAGCTTGACATGGGCAGAAACATCATGTCTTTGTCTTTGGCACTTATACCAGAATGCTTTCAAGAATCTTAGTGTTGTATTTGGAGAGTTAAAAGACTTCAAGAAGAACTTCAACAAGTGCATCTATGAGTATAAAGAAGAAGAAAAGTTTATTAAAGTTTGGAATAATTTGCTAGACAACTATGGTCTTCCTGGTAATAGATGGATGGATCAAACATTTGCTTTGAAGGAAAAATGTGCTTTAGTTTATGTTCGACAAATTTTTTGGATGGATCAACTAAGATGGTTTGCACAATAGTTAAGTATCTTATCTATATTGAGATTATTGGCTCTGATTTAGGAATTCTCATTGTCTTTTTTAACTGATTTTTTTTAAGTCATGTTTTATGAAAAATATTTAAGAATTATTCTTTTTTCACATATAAAGTCTTTTATAATTATGTTGATAAGATTAGATTAATGATTTTATAAAGTTATTTAATTCATAATGGATAATTATATAAATTATGGCTGGGTTTTGAGGTTTAGGTTAATGCCTCGTTTTTGAGGTTGAGATAATATAAAATATTTCCGCATTTTGAACTTGAGAGACGAAAGGTTTTGAATTTACTCTGATTTTCTAATATGTTAAGTTTATCTTTCAATATACATTCCCTATATTTTCCATAATAAAGTTTTAATTTCTTAGTTACAAAAACGAGGTTTTACAGTTTTAGCAAGATTAGGAATTTAATCTAGTACCCATCTGTTTTCAAAAGTGAATATCAATTTCCCCTATTAAGGACGCTCTTCAGTGGTTCGGAGTATAAAACCATCACAATTAAAGTGTGATCATTTGTGCCCGTTTTCGGCTGCTCCACCTTTATGGATACTGACTTCCTTTTTGTCGTTGTTGTTGGAGGTGTTGTCATGCTTCGTTTTTTAGGTTGGATCCAGAAAGAGAGGATGGTGGGGATGAGTGAATGAATGATGAGTGAGAGCGTTAAACCCTGATCCTATTCTTTTTTATTCTATGGATTTGGGGATTTCATTCATCTTTTGGGCTTTACCAAAACGACACATTACCTCTATGTATCACTAAATTGAAAACAAAATAAAACGCAAATATGAAAAGTTTTAAACTAAAACTAAAATAAAAGGAAAGAAGAAATGAAAACCCAGATGACCAAAATCGAAAATACAATAGAAAATTGAATTTTTTTGCAATAATATTAAAAATGATAGATCTAAAGAAAAGAAGACTCACATTTGTCATGCAGAGAGAATAAAGAGAAGAAAAAGAGAAATTGGCAAGAGAAAGAAATGCAAGAATAAAAAGAATAATGTTTAGTTTTGTGCAAGAAGAAAGATACTTGGCAAGAGAAAGAGAGGAACGTTCTGCTACTAAGGGAAGGAGAAGGAAAAGTCACAGGAAATGGAATGAGGAATGGATATTATTTTTAGTGGAATAGTGAGGTGAATTTTTTAAATGACATGACAATATATAATTGGTCGGGAATAGGGTTAGGGATGTAACGACCCAATTTGTGGTCTCGAAAATTTTGACTTTCTAACATACAAAATTGTTGTTCCAGTGATAGAATCTCTTTATTTCCAATTAACTTTTCCCAAAATGTTTACAAGCATTTATAAAACCTTTCCACATAAAGCTCATATAATTCATCATGCTCTAATCTCAAAATAAGTACCTCTATCATTTAAAAGTTAATGGATCAATCCCCAAAAAGTTAACATACATACAATGTTCAGTACGAATTCAGATAATATTTAATTCAATCCACAATTAATTTAAGTTACAGAAGATAAGTTCCTAATCTACAGAATTTATCTAAGAATGGATCGGCACTAAGCAATCACCTTTCTCACTGCTCCTTGGCTTTAACTGTAACCCAATTATTACAAATAAAGGGAAACACAATACACACATGGAGTAAGACATTGAATCTTATAAAAATCCGCAATCTAATTTATACTCAATTTAAAGACAAAATAGATATTAAAATGTAAATACTATGATTTATCGGTTACATCAACCAAGGCTTACCACCTCGATCCTTATCACATTACAACCATAAATACACTCAACAAGTCATACATTACCAATCATTATCACAGAGTACCTTTGATACCTTACATTATCACTACTTTCCATGTCTTAATTCATATCACGCACAAGGGCACCTCATTATTTAGGTATCCCATAATTCCCTTAAACATCTCATATAATATTCTTCCAACGCCACATAGGACGACGCAATACCACATAGGGCAAGTCAGACATTGTCACATAGGGCCAATACCACATAGAGCAGTCATTGTCATATAAGGCCAATACCACATAGGACAAATCAGTCATTGCTACATAGGACAAGTCAGTCATTGCTACATAGAGCCAATACCACATAGAGCAAGTCATACATTGCTATAAGAGTTAATACCACATAGGGCAAGTCATACATTGCTATAAAAGCCAATATCACATAGGGCAAGTCATACATTACTACAAAAGTCAATACCACATAGGGCAAGTCATACATTGCTATAAAAGCCAATACCACATGGGTATCCTCAACACTTGGTTTACCAATTTCCAACTACATGAAATTATCACATTATACATTTCATTGCTAATAATTACAATGCTTATCCTTTACCTGAACGCGAGCAAGTGTTCGGATTCCACACTCTTGTGAAAGCTTCTCTTTTCTCCTTCAACCTTAGGATCTTTCCTCATCCACATCACACAACAACAAAAATCAATCTTTTGTTCACATTACTCAATAAACAACTTCATACAACATTGTCATTCATAAAAGGAAGTAACTCATATTTCCATGTTTTCAAAGCCATTATCCTTAAGAAATTCAAAGCATGAAATCATCAAGCATTCATTCATCACACAACATTAATGACTCATAAACCACATTTCTAACCTCATATTTCACCCCATTTACAACCATTTCGTTTTTTTGGTTTGGGGTTTCCAAAAATCAACATCTTTTCAAAACTATTTCCGAATACAAACTCTAAACTACGAGTTTTCAAGAGAAAAAACTAGATAGAAATGAACCACAACTCGAAAGAGAGGGTTATGTGGTTTTTCATACCAAGAGAAGAGACCCAAGTTTACAAAATAAGTTTCAAAACGAGAGTGAGTGTCCAAATCAAGAGGTTTACCTCTTCTCTATCTTTTCTTTGCTTCCACACAAGCTCTTGTCAAGAAAATTGTCTCCTCCTCTCCGTTCTCCCAAAAATCTATCCCCATTTCACGCTTGGAGTTCTATTTTAGGGTTCAGCTTTTTAGATTCTCGCTCAAGCGAGAAGTTCACGACTTTTCAATTCTAAAACTCTGATGCTCTCGCTTAAGCGAGGGAGCCTCGCTCAGGCGAGAATCAGATAGTCCTCTCGACCTCCCTCTCGCTTAAGCGAGAAAAATCATGGGATAAACTCTGAGCCCCTCGCTTGGGCGAGACCCTCTCGCTTAAGAGAGAATTGCCCAGTACTTCCCAGACCTTCTGAGTTTCACTATACTTATGAAAAATTAAAATTCAAGGTGTTACAAGGGACACCAACTTGGGACATATGATCCTCATCCGCAATGAGAGAGAACAACTTTGCTTTCATTTAAAAATCAATCTACTATTTTATTAGATAGTACATATGATCTTCTAACTCATTTTGCTTGATGTGTCGTGTAGTATTGCTTTGACTTGTGTCCTTGGGGATTAAATTGATTAGTGTGTATTGACAATTGATGGGTATTGATTGTTCCATATATATTTGGATTGATAGAATATTATCTTATCAATGATTTAGTTAGTTTCATTTTATTTGAATTGATATGTTGTTCATGTTTATCTTGTTAATTATTATTTGGATCATTATTATCTTATTGTTTCAAACGGTTTTTACCTATATAAATTACTTTGACTGACTCATATTTGAGTTTGTCCATTCTTTATTAATCTTAAACTTCTACTTGATATCAGAGTGATTTCAAACTTTGTGACATGTTCGTTCAATATTCCGCTACCAAATGTGCCAAGAATTCGGAACTCATATTACTCATCTCTGTTTATCGTGTCACCTTCTCATTACTATTTATATTTTATTCAAGCTAATAATTCTAAATTTCATACAACAATGATCCAAATGAAGAAATAATAACATGCTTAAATACAAAAAAAATTGTTTTCTTCATTATCTATATAAATTGGTTTCACTTTCCACTAATGTTCATTGTGATGACACCTTATCTCCAAGTGATGAATTATATCAATACTAACTTCTTTTCTCATCGAAGATCATTTCGAGTGTGATTATACCACTGAGTTCTCTACCCACCGACGATCATTCTCGATTGTCGTTTCTTTTCTCTCATTCATGAATTAAGTTAGTGGATAATTATGTTTTCATCGATGATTATTTTGATAGTGATTATACGGGTGATTTCTATTTCCCCGAATATCATTTCAGTGGTGCATTTTCTCCGAATTGTGAATTATGTAACTAGTGTATTATTTTCTCGTCGATGATGGTCATTCTATTATGATTATACACGCGGATTTCATAGTTATATCAGTCTCTAATGATTTTGTAGAACCATATAATTAGTTGTTTATTTTCATTTTCAATGGAATTATTTTTAGTGACATGATATATATATTTGGATTGATAAAACATTATCTTATATAGGACTTAGTTAGTTTCATTTTATTTGAATTTATTTATAGTTTATGTTTATCTTGTTAGTTATTATTTGGATGAATATTTTCTTATTACTTATAAAGACTTTTGTCTATCTAATACATTACTTAGACTGACTTATATTTGAGTTTGAACGATCTTTATGAATCCTAACCTTCTACATTGGTATGTGGTATTGCGATTCAATCGATAGTTTAATCATTAAATTGTATACTAGTGGAATTATGTGTATATATATATATATATATATATATTATACTAACATTAGTGTAGAAAAACTAATAAAGAAAATCATAATTTTTTTTATTTATATCATTTGTTAAAACTAAATGTGTGATTTTATGGTAGACAATGTTTCCGGTGTATAAACAATTGTTGTAGTTGTGTGTTTGATTCTCCACAACAACATTTTGGTTAAAATTAAGTCATTTTATAACAAATTTGTAATTTTAAATGAAAACTGATTGATATGACAAATATTGTTTAAATAAAAAAAAAATTAATATGATTAATTTATATCGATATAATTATTATATTATATCAATATCGGTATCAGTTTACTAATTTTCTCCTTGAAGCGGTTGCTCTTATCTTCCCATCTATGATATTAACCAAGTATTTACTCAAAGGTGCACCTTTTAAAAATAGGACTCGTAGCCATAGTTATTAAAATCGTTTCGTGTCGGCCGGTTGAACTGGTGAACCGGTCCCAATATTGGTACGATACAATAGTTATACCGTTCATGCAATTATATCGGTAAAAACTGGTCATACCGGCCGGTTTTCAATTGAACTGTACCGGTCATACCGGTAGATTTTTATTTACAATTAATTTTTCTAATGAAAATAAAAATAATTATTTTTTTATTGATTTTTCAACATTAATGTATATATTATATATGTATATCTAACTTTACCGATATGCGGTTTAATTAATGAACCACTGGTTAAACCACTATATCACTGTACTAGTACCCCTACCGGTTTGATGACCGGTATGATATTAATAACATTTCATACCCATAACAAGCCACAAACAAGTTTGCTCTAACATTTTATTTATTTATTTTGGTTTTAGTGAACTGGTACCTCATATTCTTTATTCAAGTTAGTTTCATATTATTATTTAGTTTGACCTAATCTTTCACCAGTCAATACCAACTTGATTAAATTCATTTTTGCCCTTAACAAATGGTACTTAAAGATTTCAAGGGAAACAATTTGGTCTATAACCAAAAAGGTCGCAAAATAATCCTTAATATATCTTTAATAAGTGGATTTGGTCTCTGAAATTATTTTTTATGGGATGACTTAATTGTGTATCAAGATTTTGGAGTACAACTTTTAATTTTTTTTATTAATGACTAATATTTTATCAAGCATTATCATTTATATCCTCCATCAAACATAATATTATAGATCAATATTTCCATAAATAAAAAGTTATACGAAATAAAATTTATAATAATAAAACATAAAGCTTATTATGACTGATAATAATCAAAATATTGAAAGATATAAAATTATAATGAATAATAATAAATTCAATTTTAATAAGATAATAGTTAATTCTTATGTTTAATAGAAAAATATATGTCACTTTAGTAGCCGTAGTAAAAACTGGTTCGTGTTGGCCGGTTCAATCTTTGAATCAGTCTCAATATCACTATGGTACAATAATTATATCGTTCATGCAATTATATCGTTCATGCAACTATACCGGTCAAACTGGTTGATTTTTATTTAAAATTAAATTTTTAATGAAAAATTATTGTTTTCTATTTATTTTTCAACATTAATATTAATATATTATATATTTATATCTAACTTCACCGATATGCGGTTTAATTACTGAACTATCGGTTAAACCACTATACCATTATGTCACTACCCCTACCGGTTTGATGACCGGTACAATATTAATAACATTGAAAATTTAGTATATTTTGTAGCAGCCAATGATATTTAAAAAGGATAGAATAAATACAACAAATAAAAGAAATAAAACTCAGGCAAATTATCCACAAGTGTGATAATAAAAATTGTATTTAGCAAGCAAAAAATTATACAAAGTAAATCGTGCAATTTAACCACGATGTTAATATTAAACATTTAAAAAAAATATGTCTCCCATACAAAATCACGAGTGTATTAAATTAAAAAGTAAAATAAAAATTTAAATATTTATTTAATATATTTATACATAATATTAATAATACTATATAGATACATATTAATACTTCTGTAAATATTTTTAAATATTATATTATTAGAATTTGAAATAATTATTTATCAATATCTAATATTATAGTATATTTAAAGCATACTCTAATGTATTCATAAAGAATTATAATATCCAATTTATTTTTTTTAATGTGTCTCAAAATCTAAAGGAAATCAGATTCAAAAGTTAGATTTGACCCATATAAAATATGAAAATGAGAACTTTGAATTTGTAGAAGGAAATAGTTGTTCCAAAAAAGTAAATGTTTTATTTAAAAAAGGACGTAAGTTATAGAATCGAAATAAATTATTAACTTATTATCAAAAAAGAAATAAAGTAGTCAACCGTCATATAAAAGGATTAGTTAATTATTAGTGTAATTATATTCACATCTTAGTAGTGAAATTATATAAATTATATCTTCCTCTTACGAATCACTTCTACTTTTATATATATATATATGTTATACTGACTATCCTTGCATGAGATATAAGTGTGATATTTTAAATAAAAAATGTATACCGTGTGTAATTAAGTTAAACAAAATATTATGTATATTGTGCAGATAAATCCAAATAATATAATAGTCAAATTCGTCTTTATTATTTGATTCGTTACAAAATAGTATAAGAATTATTTAAACATCTCATTAGAATTATTAATGTATTTTATAATGAAACAAAAATACTAAAGAGATATTGACTCTTGCACTATTTGGAATTGTATACACAATATATATTATTTTATTTAACTTAATTAGATTGTAATAAATAGATGTGGTTCATGTAAAGACAAAAAATGAAGAAACAATTTGTGTACTAAAACTTAAGGATATGAGTGTAATTTACTCTATTATTAACTTGATTAATATCTTCAATTGATTTGTTAAAAAGTTAAAAGGATACTTTTTAATTAAAAAGTAAGACCATTTTAAAAATAAAATAAGAGAAAGATAATTTAGTTTAAAATAATTTATAAACTATACGTCGTGGTATGCTTGAGAATTAAGTTAAACTAATTTAATAAGAAAAAGATACTAGTCAACAGTGTGATGTAATTTACAACCAAAATATATTTAAACTTTGATGGAAATAAAATAACAAATTAAAAGTTTAAAAAGAAGTCTAGTGAATAATATAAAAATTCACTCTACTCAAAAGAAATTTATAAAGTAAGCATGTTGAATGGACAAAAATTACATTAACTTTATATGTGTTATCAATATCTATACGTGCGATTCGTTGAGACAGAACCCTTTCGGTGCTATTGTTGTGCTCCTTTCTTTATAGGAAGGGGTAGAATAAATTCCATAGATTCATTTTCGTCATTATTATTATTCGCAATTAGTATTTATTGAAGAACTAAACCTAATAGTTATATGAGTGAAATAAAACAGCTTCATGTCATATTTTATTTTTCACTCTGTGTATTAGACCAATCAAAATATCGCTATATGATTAAAATAAAAATTTAAAAATAAAAGTAACAAAAAGTAAAATTTTAATTGGTCGGGGAAAAAAATGAAACAAGGATTGAGACATATGATATTTGTACCTGAATATCTTCACGTTGATCGTTTACCGTGAGCAATCAAATACCATGGAAACAAAATCGCCAATTGAATTGTTCTACCCTCCAAATTCAAGATTTGGAACAATCTTAATTTGTTGTTTCTGACTCATATAATTTAAATAATATTTATAAGATATATATTTTTAAATAGATAATACTTGCTAATGTGTTTTTTTAAAGAATATTATAGAGATAATCAATTTTTGAATACCGACAAATGGAAAAAACAAGAGTTAATCACACTCACACCCATGAGTTTTAATGAAATTATAAAGATCATCCTCCCTTTTTTACCCCTACAAAAAAACCTCTCGTTTTTTTACATACATTACACAAACTACTCTGCATGTGAAACAAGTGCGATTTTTTACATAAAAAAAAGATAAATGTAATAAAGTTACACAAAATATGGTATATCGTATAAACAAGTCCAAATAGTATATGAATCAACACTTTTTCATTATTTTTTGTTCGTTATGATATCGTATAAAAGTTATTTAAATAATATTTCCTTATAATTATTGATGCATTTTGTAATGAACCAAAAATAATGAAAATGTATTGACTCTTATATTATTTTGATTTGTCTCTACATTATATCATATTTTGTTTAACTTTTATACTTATGATCATTTTTTATGTAAAAAAATCACACTTATTTTACATAAAAAATCACACTTATTTTACATGCAGGTGTAATGTGTGTAATGTATGTACAAAAATCAGAGGTTTTTTGTAGGGGTAAAAAATGGAAGGGTGATCTCTGTAATTTCACTAAAATTCAATGAAAGTCAGTATAATTTACTCAATAAACCAATTTAACAATTGCAACATAGAAAAAGTAAGGTATGTTATAGAAATGATTATGAAAAATCTTCTGTACCATATCCTATAATATATTTCATAAATCAGAAAGAATAAATAGTACTATTAATTCGTGGTGCAAAAGAGAAAGAAATAATTCAAAAGAAGGAATAAGAAACAAAAACAAGAGGATGATGCAATGTTCTGTGAGTTTTAACGACAAAGATTTGGACATATGTTGTTTTGTTTTCAAACCAGCTGTTATAATAATTGACCACCTTGTTGAAGGGCTCAAACAATTTTCTATAGACACTAAGAATCTTGGTTGTGTACAAAGCTCTATATTTAGGAGCATCCATGGAAATATGGTTAGTTTTTTAGTTCATTTTTTCTCTACATAATTGTGATATTGTGATTCATGAAGGATATAATAATATGTGAAACCCATTTCTAAACCTTTAAATATAAATTGTCATGCATGTTGAGTGAAATGACTATAACAGAAAGTCAGAAAGATAAGAACACCTTAGTTATGGTTTTCTATTATAATTATCTTCAAAACATACATTAGAACATATCACTAATTTGGATCCTCTCCACCATCTGCCCATTCTATTTGTGACTGTATCCATGGGCTCTCATTAATTTTGATGGAGAGTTACAGAAAAGAACATATCATATAATATCTTAAAGTGATAAGTAAACAAGATGTTGGTTTAGTGGTGTAAGCAGTGTTTTAAGTTGCGATTGCGGTCGCAATTACGGTAACGGTGGCTGCTACTGGGATTGCGGTCATTGCGGCCATTGTCATACAGATTGTGGCCTGGGAATTATTTTGGTATTAAAACAATATTTTTGAATCCTGATACGATCCAAGGCGGTTGCGTTGCGGTCCAATGCAGTCGCATCATTGTGATTTGGAGTTACACCTCAATTGTGATGTGATAAGGTTGCGGCGATCACCGCAACATTGCGCTGCATCAGGTGATGCGGTCCACAATTTGAATCACTGAGTCTAAGGTCGCACTTACTGGATCAATCTTGAGATAAACTAAAAGGTTGGATTATTGGGAGCTAAACTTGTTGGGATGAGCAATCATGCACCCCGAAAAAGATTAATTCTTTATACAAAGAGTGATGGGATACCCTTGATTATACTAAAAAAAATCGATTAACAACATAGCTCCTTGGTAGTGTAGCATATATTTGTCATCAACCCATACTCACACACACAGCATATATAATCAATTCTTCTGTTCCAAAGTAAATATTTTGGTTTGTGTTAGTGTTACATTTTTCTTTGTTTAATTTCATTTTCACTCATGTTTTCTTTTTTTCCTTTTTGCCAATTGTGTTAAAAATTTGTATCATATAATCAGATTATATGGTTTGGAGCATGGCAGAAACAGAACAGTGATGAAAAAGAGAAGTTGATAACAAACCTTGTAAGTTTACTTTTAACCCTTAACTATTGGAGTGACTTCTTGATTTTCTTTCTAGGTAACAACTCAATTTAACTTCATCTGCAAAGAAAACAACAAGAACTACTGAGACCTTTATGTGAACTAAAATTAGTTATATATGTGAAGCACAATTATATTTGAGTTTTGTTTTCATAAAAAGAGGATGAGCCTCGGCGAAACACTACGGTTCCTCTTAGTATCCTAGAGGTAATGAGTTCAAATCCTACAAAACATACACTCTGTTTTTGGGGTAAGGCTGAATACATCTACCCTCCCCAGATTTCACTAAGTTGGAGCCTCGTGTAGTGGACCACATGAATCCTCCTAGCACCAACAAAAAACATGAGTTGTATGAAATGTGGTTTAAAACAATTACATTACATTGAAAATGAGTGTTAATGTTTTGTCTTGGTTTATGGTGTACAAGTCTGTAGAAGAATTTCTCTATGACCTAGCTAGTTGATCAACCTACCCATATAACATTTTTTATAATTTTGCATTGTTTATTCCAATTTTCTCTTTACAGAAATCAATGCTAACCAATGTGAAAAAAATGGCTGTCTTAGTTGAACACAACTTCCTTAATGCATATGCTGGAGAATCAAGAGATGGCTCTTCAAATGTAAAGTTATGTACCGGTGACATAATTTCGATAACTTCAGCAACTTCAACTACAACTAAACTCGATGAACTGTGTGATGCAGTTATAGCAATCTTTAAATCGCGCTTCGCCGAAACCGAAGGCATTAGTGAAGGCCTTTGTTTGAAAGGACAAAGCATACCAAGTGTTGTATGCATTCAAGTGTGGAAATCTTTACAACATTGTTACTCATGGATTCTCAACTCAGACCATAGAAAATGGATGATACCATATCTTGAAAGCTTCTACATTAACATGAAGTATGATATTTTTAGAATAGTTTATGTTAGTGATGAACATGTAGTGAATCTTCCATATATTTCTCTTCATCAGCTGTTAGAAAATGAAGAGAGCAGAAAAGAACAAGTTATGCAGCACTGATAATACTACATGCTGCCAGAGAGGAAAGATCAATTTACTCTAAGAGTAATTTTAAAACTTATTTCACATCTTAGTCATCAATTCTATGGAAATTCAATAGTTTAGATCTATTCAATAATTCAAATCATTGGATTTCTTTATAATGATGGCTAAGATATGGAGTAAGTGAATCAAAGATTTCTATATAGTGTGTGCAAAAAAAAAAAAATTGAATTTGTGGATGAAAATTGTAAATATTTAACATGGTGGAGTCAAGAAAAGTGATTAATATGATGTACATAGTTCTCATAAAATTCTAATGATTCCTATCTTGTTCTATTTGGAGGTATGTATCTTCACATCTATTTCATTCTTAGCTGAAAAATTGGGTACTGAAACCATATTAATTAACATAACTTGATGCCATTACTTGGTACTAATTAACTTCATTGTTATTTTAAGCCATGTCTATTAAATAAATAACATCAAAAACAATATTGAAGATTTGAAATATTGTCAATCACATCTTCACCATTCATTTGAAATAAATCTATTTAATGTTAAATCATTAATGTATCATCAATAGTGAGGATTTGGTTGACACTTGGGACACCATTAATCTTGGGCCATGAAATAATTTATTCAAGAAAGAAAGAAGTTGAATTGTGTTTTAAAAATCTTTTTGCTAAGTTTAAAATAATTCAAGCTCAACAGACAAATTGGATAATTTTGAATAAATGTACCAAAAAATTAGATATTTTGGCACGAATTTAGATTGTGGTAACTGTTGTGTTTATTGGGATTGTTGTCATTGCGGCCATTACGATGCGGATTGTGATCATTACACTGTGAATTATTTTGTAATTAAAACAATATTTTTGAATTCGATGCAGCCTGATGCGGTCTAATTGCGGTCCAATGCGGCCTGATGCGGTCCAAATGCGATCCGATATGGTTACGTTGCATCCCAATGCGGCCACATCATTGTGAATCGGAGACACACTATAACTCTAGTGTGATGCGGTCACCGCAATCACAATATTGCAGCCACATCAGGAATTTAAATGAATGTTGCACACTACATTTGTCTCATAATCACTTAGAGATATAGAGTAGGACAAGTTTTCATATGAATGTCTTTAAGCAGAATTATCATTTTTTATTTTCCGATGTTAATATTAAAATGAATGGAAGATTAAAATATAAGAGATAGACAAATTCACACAAAATATGTATATATCCGTTCACCCCAACATGGGATAGGTCCACTACATAGCCTTCAACCAAGATTTCATTATGATCAAACACTAATTTAGTACTCTCTTTTTTCAAGAAACCACTCCTAGTTCAACAATCAAGTATTCTTTCTTTCAAACTAAATATTCTTTCTTACACTAAAGTATTCTTTCTTACTTAAGTCCCTTTAGGCTCACAACAAGTGAATAAAGTATGGTGTGTATAGAACAGCAACAAAAACAACAAAACTATTACAAGCTTTACACTCAAAGTGTAGATAAGCAATAAGTGATGTGAGTATATATCATCCCTTTTAATTTGACTTTAGCTTTACCCAACCTAATTCGTCTATGGGTCACTCGTATATTATTTGATTCCCTAATTTTTTTCCAGGTATATGTAAATGATTACTAAAATATCTACATATATCAGTTGATATGTTAAATTGCATGTCCATAATAATAAGTAATATTGAAAATATTTTATCTAAAAGAGTTATGCATTATATTTAATGAGATCTAGAGTCGGAATCGAATTCAAAAGATGACATGATCAACATTTGGGGTTGGATAACCTTGGGTCTAGGGTTGCATTCGGAATCAAAAAAATAAAGTGACTAACATTTATGATTGGTATGGAATAAGTCTTACTCGGATCAACTCAATCCATGTTCCAGCCCGACCTCCTCTCGATATGAAAGAACATCCTGATTTTATGACCGAATTTCTTGTCCTAATTCAATAATGGGCTAAATGGTATGTGATTGGTTCGAAGTGGATCCAACAAAAACTGGTCTAGTATAAGTTTCAAAGCAGGATGATAAAAAATGTGATATTTTCAATCATTCTAACCTTGGGGTAATTTGATTCCTTGTAGTGTTTGTATTTTGTACTCGAATGCCTCACTTTTAAGGGGACCTTTCAATTAATAGCTTTCTCTTCTTTTTCTATTAAATCGTTAGGTCATCATGATCTTAATTTAAATTTGCAAAGTGATTATTTAAAAGTGAAATATTTATACATTGTCAGTATAAACATATATATATATATATTCAATACAACATTCATCATTTATTTGTATTTTTTTGAAGAGTTAATAACGATTAAATATAAATGACAGATGATATAGTAACAGCGTATAAAACATATACAATGCTTGCGAAAGTTTGAAAAACATCATTCACTTCAAAGCCAAGCCAACCAAAAGTCGTTATTGCTTGACAAAAAGGGAATTAGTAAAAAAGCATGAGGAAGCAATTTTCCTCACCTAAACTTCTTGATTATTCAAAGATTAGAAAAGTAGAAGCAATCAAAGGGTCCCAAAATCAGAAAGCTATCTTCAAATTATTTTTTCCCAGTCAAAACACGTTGTTTTAAATAGGGTCCCAACAAACTTAGAATTTTGTCTTGTGAAATTTATTCCCACGAAGGTCCCCACGTGTATTCCTTGTCCTTCAGATACAGCAATATGCAATACTTTATATAGCAAATAGGATAAGTTGTAACATAGCAAAAAAGGGTTAGAAGTGATTAAGGATGAAAATGTGATGTGCTGATAATAGAGAAACTAGTACTAACCCATAGGTAGACATGTGGCATTCAAAGAATTAAAGGTCCAGATTTAAATTTATTTTTAAACTAAACAAATTAGAAATAATTCAATCCCCTCAAATTCCAAGAGTTCAATACTAAAGAGAAGTGACAATAGGGTTGTTCTCAGTGAAATTTACCATGTCATAAGTGATATGCTCTTTAGAGTAAATTACATAATCTTCTTCCATTTTCTACCCATACACAAACCCTCTAATTAATTTATATATATATATAATATACTAATTATTCATATATAAGATATAAGTGTAATTTTTTAAACAAAAAAAAGTGATATGTGTAATTAAGTTAAAGAAAATATGATATATATTTATATTAATTATTTTATATAATATATATTTATATAATATAATATATATTTATAATATATATATGAAATAAAAAAATGTAATCCTATATAATTTGGTATTGAACTTTTAGATTTGTCACTAAGACAAATTTATTTATCTATTTAAATGCATATTATCATATTTAAATATTTTATATTATTATAGGTTTTTAAATAGAGTAACAGATCAAGCTAAAGAGATGAGGCCTAAGCCTAAGAAAATGTTAAAGAAACAAAATATTTGATACTTAGGTACAATTAATATGTTAAATTTGCTTAGCCCTATTTATGGCTAGTTGTAATATAAACCAATAATAAATTAGAGTACTTTTACAATATACAAAAACCCAATCCCTTCCTCTCAAGATCAATGAAATGTTAGAAGTAATTGCTAAAAACTCATTCCAATCCACCTTCCTCACTTCTATTCAAATCAATCCCAATTAAAACTCCAAAGGATAAAAATCATTTTTTCCTGGATCGTTTTGGAAAAATAATCAAATCGAATTTGGAATACACTAATAAAAACCAAACCCAACAAATCACACAAGTTGTACATTTATTTTACTCTAAAAATTACACATTTACTAATTATGATTTTTGTTTTCTATTATTAAATATTCCTAATATGGAATATTAATCAAACAATCTTTAGAGGTAAAGTTGGCAACATACAGTTTTAGTTATCAGGTCCCATATTGATTAACCATATTGCAAATATAGCATCTAATAAATTTTGGGAATTCCCTTTCCTTATGTTATAGACGGTGTTAAATATAATTACTCTAAATCATAATTAAATTGACGTGAATTACGTCATAACCGTAATTAATTAATTATATTGTTTTGAGAGTCCTCACAAGAGTAATGCAAGAACACTTATGGTCCACAGTATTGAGAGTTATCATGGAAGTATAATTGTGAGTATTTGTGACCATAACTACAATTTAGAACACGAGATTAAATATAATTATGTTTTATGACTAAAAAAATTAAACCTATACTATTGTCAGCGTATATAAGACATGTAGACACATGTTTGAAAACAAATGATATTAATGATAAGATTTCAATAAAATAGTTATTAATTAATAAAGACAATAATACTCTAATAATGCTACTTTAATAAAATATAGTGTATATTATATTCACACTTCATGCATTTTAGTAAAATTACCTAAATTAATCATCTTCTTTGTACCTACACAAATCATCCCTAATTTATATACATAATTACACCAATTACTCATACATAAAAGAAAAGTGTGATCTTTTAAGCAAGATAGGGTGATAAATGTAATTAATTTAAAGAAAACACAGTATATTATATATATAAGTCCAAATAGTAATAGAGTCAATGTTTATTCATTATTTTTGATTCGTTACAAACTGTATCAATAATTCTAAGAAGATATTTAAATCACTCTTATACTATATTGTAATGAACCAAAAATAATGAATGTATTGAACCAAAAATAATGAATGTATTGACTCTTATACTATTTAAATTTGTATTCACAATATATCATATTTTATTTAACTTAATATACTTATGACCAATTTTAAAAGATTTCAATTATTTCTTCTAGAATGATAGTTAGTGTAATATATGTAATAAATTAAGGATAATTTGTGTAGATATAAACAAATGAAAGAATATTTATTTAATTTCACTAAAACTTAATAGATGTGAATATAATTTATTCTAAAATATAAGAATATTATTTATAATCATTGGAAAAATAATGTATAGTCTCTTCAAACAATGCAAAGAATATCAATGAGTAATTGATTTAGTGATGAAATGTCACTATTTTAAAAACGATAAATATACATGTGACAAAATGAATTAATTAATTACTCAAGTTAAGTTGATTAATATTAAAAAATAATGCAAAGAGTTCACTATCAAGTTGAAAACAAGTTTCACCCTTTTGCTGCATCAACATAAGTCATTTTCATCACACAATAGCACACGTAACTTTTGTTTTCAGGGTTCTCATGCATAGAGATCCTGTCAAAGTTAAGTTTACAAAACTCCCTCAAAAGAAGGGACTAAAAAATTAAACACTAAAGTGTAGGTCTATCTCTATCAATCATATGCATAAAATAACTTTTTTATCCAAAGGGGATTTTTCAAACCTCAAACATATTTAATGCTTTAATAAGTAAGAAATTAATATACAAATACAATATTCATATTGTATATAGTCATTAACAAAATTCAATAACAAGCCATGAGGCGTCCATGTTTTGGAGATATTTATGCAGTAAAAATCTAAAATAAAAGAAGTAGCTAGAATTTTTAAATAATGTTATTTATTCTATTTTTATAAAGAACCAAGTGTTGGATAAATCTTTAAGAGATAGACTTTAGTAATAATGGGTCACTTTAAATATATACTAAAGACCAATATATTTCATATCATATCATCAAGAATAAATGTATATAAAAACTAGAACTTGAGCGGAAGCGTACCTTACTATATTTATATAGAATATGGTGAATAAACCTTATATTATTCTTTGTCATGTATCCATCAACTTCATATCCTTGTATAATGTCCTCATTTATCCTTGTATGCAAATGCATATTCATAGTAGAACATGTAGGTTTGTTGGTCTTCCAATTGTAGATCACCCTTAGTTTTAGTTTCTCTTCTAATGGGATGAAGAGAATAGTGATTTTGTGGTTCATCTTATTTCATGGTGTGGTCTTCAATTGGGGACCATAACCCCTATTTATAAGAAGTGCATACTCTTCCATGAAGGGTAATGCCACTTGATTTTCTTATTTCTAATTTCTCCCATCATAAAATAGAAATAAGACTTTAGGTATCTACACAATAATTTCCATGATAATTATGTCTATAGCCATGAACCTTACTTGAAGTAGATCACTTAAATTTGGTTACTTATAATAATGACCCTAAACACATTTAAACATTACATGTGTGACCCAAAATTTCTTACAATCTCCCAATGGTCACATATGTAATTTTACAAAATTGTGTTAGACCTTATGAGCTCAAAAATACGCCATTATAAACCTTAGACATGTCATCATCTCGTCCATTAATTATATCAATATATAGAACCAAAACAGTTTTCGTTATATGAATCATAACTAAACCAATCAATGATCACTAATATTGACACAACTAAATGACATAGATTAATCATGAAATGTGCAGCATGAAAATCACATGAAGGTGATCTATACATGTCGATTTTCAACTGGTCCTCCTTTACTTTAGTGAGATCCCATAAATAAATTTCAGAGTGAAACTGAACCATAAACCTTATTATGCAGAAAAATATATAACATAAACATAGACATGTCTATATATAGAGAACATCCAAATACAAACTCCCACTGAACCAAAATATCCTCAAGTAATACAATACTTCTGAAAGACCTTAGATGATAAACCTTTGATGAGCAGATCTGCAACTTGGAGTTTGTGTCAATATGCTATATAGACATTTGACCACTCTGAACTGTTTCATTAAAGAGATACAGCAATGCTAACCTTTTGTCATAATATAACTTTAATGGTCTTTCAATATATCCAAATTAGCAGCCAGGTGACAATTATATAGACATAATTAGATGTCTCAAAGTAAGCTATGAAAATCACTACTATAATAGATGTAGCTATTCTAAGTGTTTGCTTAACACTTTCTGAAATAGCTCATAATCCACCTAATAGACAAATATAGCCTTACATGGATTTTCAACTATATTGACATCTAATAAGACTAGATAGCAATACCTAATG
This sequence comes from Lupinus albus, assembly GCA_009771035.1. Classification (NCBI taxonomy): domain Eukaryota; kingdom Viridiplantae; phylum Streptophyta; class Magnoliopsida; order Fabales; family Fabaceae; genus Lupinus; species Lupinus albus. Next base: position 9,109,733 of record CM020011.1, read on the forward strand.
ATCTCTAAACGAATCATTTTATGTATGTGAGAACATAATTTCTTTCTCCTTTGTAAGTACTTTTATAATTAACTAATTGGTTGCCTTCCAATTATTTGTCACTGAATTAGCATTCTAACAAAGTGCACAATATCCTGATGTGCATAAATGTATATATACATTAGACTCACTTAACCAATGCAAAAGGAATATACTATATATCTTTAACTTTAAAATTTCTTCCTAAAACATTGCACCCAGGAATGTTCTAGAAATTGTATACCCAACGAACATAAGTCTCATGCATGTTATTTGAACATCCTCATTCCTCATAGTTCCCTTTATCCTTAATGGAACTTCCTTAAAATTAATAGGTTGTTCATTTCTAAAGTTTAAGGCTTCTAGATCCATGCATTCGAGAACTAACATAATGTTCTTACCTTAATTCTTAAAGTTAGTACAATTTAGGAAGACTGTAGAATACATATTTGCAGACATTATTAAAGCAAAGTAAATTACAATGATTCCTGCAGTTAAACTAACAATCAACTTAAGCTCTTAAATTCAAATAACGGTGAGTCAAATCACGAGTTACCTAGCACAACATTAATATTCAGTCTTTGGACAAAAATACTAACTTGTAAGTGGTACACTCAATGTAGTAATTATATATTGATAATCAGTCATGTCAAACAATAAGTCTTTATTTGGACCGACTTATTATTCACATAAAAAACAATATGATTATCACATATTTGTTACACAAGTATATTTGCAATTTTGGTCAAATAGTAATCTTCCTTTGGGCCGATTACTATTCACATAAAACTGCAAACATACAATTGGCTTGATATTTTATTTTAATTGCCAATTAATAGTAATCTTGTTGTAATGGTCAAACATTGATAATAATGCATGTCAAACAATAAACCCTTCTTTGGACTGATTTATTATTCACATATGAAACTTTATAATTATCACATGTTTACCATCAAATATGTGCATATAGTCCGGCCAAATATTAAATTTCCTTTGGGCCAATCAATATTCACATGCATATATACACACTAACATTTAACATTTATTATGAACAATCTACATAAGAGAAGTTATTTTGGTAGCTTCTCACTTTAATTTATTCACTTAAAATATTCACTTAAAATGTTAAACAATTCTATGTCTAAAAGATATGCAAAACACTTAGAGTGAAACAAGTCACTACAAGTCTTGAACATAAACATTCTTCTTATAAACACGCTCAATACTGAAACATTATGTATGAGAAAAAATATATAACTGTGGGCTCATAAATCTTGAAGTGGGTTGTTATATATATTTATATATAACAGTGAAACAAGTCACTACAAGTCACTGTTATGAAACATATTTATACATGAAGCAAACTGTATAGTATTTAACTAAAAAGTACAATGCCCTCACTGTATAGTATATAACCATATTGAAATAACATATCTCCGTCTTTTTTCGGATCGAAGTAAAATAAAATATCATACTAATGTTCCATTTTTTTAATTTTAAGTGAACCACCTGGTTCACTTCCCAGATTATTTCAGTTTAACCGGGTTTAACATTGTCGTTAAACCGCAATTTCTCCAGTTTAAAGCAGTCAAACCACTCATTCGGTTAAGACTACAAACCAGAGCCGTTTTCAATTCCGATCAGCAATCGGACCAATCCGTTATCACAACACTAAATTCAGCACATGAACCCTACACGTGTAGAAGGTGGTCAAACATGTACGCCAATTAAACATTCACATACCAAAACGAATGAGAAAGAATACCAATTGGTCAAAGTTTAGTAAAGAAAGTACATGCATTGCATGATACACACATCATCGCCTGATATCACCAAAACATAATGGACCCCTCAAAATGGGAACACATACCATGTGAAGGAGTATACCTCTAGGACCACTATCCACTAATTTTAAATCAACTTTTAGTTTTAATGATTTAATATAGTCATTAACATTAATAAAGAATGTTTCTTGAGTTCATAAAACATGTAAACAAAAGAGGGTTTTTTAATGTGTATATATGTTAAAGAGTGTTTAAGAATGTAAACATTCATAAGAAAATGATAAATTTAATATCTTGTGTAGAATAATACTTTTAGTTTTTCCATAAGAGCTTATTCAATCACTTTAGTAATCTTAAAATGTGCTTCATGGCATAAATTAAAAAACTCCCCACTATGAAAATGTAATAGAGAGAGAAAGTATATAATATAAAATTAATTTGTAGGACCATAGATTTCAATTAAAAGCAAACAAAAAGTAGATTACCTCCATGCTTTTTTGTATAGGGTTTTGAGCTTTTAGTTTTATTAGATCATGGATAATGTTAATTTTGTTTTATTCAAGAGGTAGATGCAACTAATGTAAATAATATATTGTGACGAGCTAAAAAGACGACATAACCATAATGTGCCGTTCATAGCCATAATGTGCCGTTTATTCTTTAAACAATATATAATATAAAAGAATGTTTTGAAAGTTGAGTTTGACATTAAATTGAAAAAAGTTTTTGTATTAGGTTTAATCAGTTTAATAAATTAAATTGTCCGGCCAAATAGATGATATTGTATATCATTAATTGATTATATATAAATATATAATTATATAAATGTATAATTATATAATTAGTAGTTATATATAGTTTTATATTGAAGTAACATCTCTCCACTTTTTTAGAAGAATAAAATAAAATATTGGAGTATGTTCCACTTTTTTTTTAAATTAAGTTAATCATTTAGTTTGTTTCCCAAGTAATTCCAAATTAATCTTGTTTAATATGGTTGAATTGAAATTTTTACAGTACAAAGCGGTTCAACCTCTCGTATCATCAAAATAAAATAAAGATGAATACCTTACACTCAAAACCAATATTTTGAAACTTATATTTTACATATTTCTTTTTATTTTCTTCTCAAAGTATCTTCCATTACACTAATCTATCATATACAATCTTATGTCAAAATAAAGATACATCAAATAATATTTATTACATATTGGATCAAAATATTGAACTTAGGACCTAATACTTGAGTAAGAAGTTTTTTCCAATCTTATGTATTTGTGTATAAATTTTATTTCAAATTAATTAGTTAAAAAAATTAGAATATTATTCATTTTCCTCGAAAAATGTCATGATATGTTTATATCTCATTAATATTTGATGAGTTTCCTATGATCTAAATCTTATTCATTTTACTCAATTTTAGAAGATGTTATTAGATATTAAATTAACTCATATGTATAAATTATTTATATACCTTTTATGAGCAATTATTAACTTTCTTTTAAGAGTTCATTATTTATATTTTTCTTGAGCTATTCTTAAATTTATGAGTATTTTTCTACAATAGCTAGTCTATGAGTAATATAAATGATGGTTGTTGGTATTTGGGTTATCCCATTAGATTCGGGTTGTAGATAGTCTTAGAGGGTTGTCGGAGCTTGATCTTTGAGCATTTGTCATTCTTGGATCGTCTTAGGTCATTATATATGGGAGTATGATGCTTAGAGAAAAACGAAGAGCATATGTTATCCTTCCCTTATAAATGACTTCATAGTTCACATATTTACAATAAGATGATGTGGCTTGCACTTCAAGTGTATATGTCATCAGTGTATTTGGTATTGTGGTGTCTTGTTAGCGACTTTGAACTAATTGCTTTATGAACTTGGATTACCCTTGTCGTGTAAGTAATATGAACATGTTGACAGTCATGTGGCATGACCTTGCCTTTGACATGAAGTAAGGTTCTTTGACATGACAGACGCTAACATGTCTTGTCGTTGTCCTTTCACTTAGCTAAACTAGTTATATGTACATGATTGAAATTCATAAAGTCAAATTTTATACGCCCGAATATAATCAATAGTAGTATAGACTAGACCTATTATCTTAGGTCATTGGCCTCAGATAGCTTGTTCTCTTATGTGATTCTCCTTTTTTAATTTGATTCTACAATGACAATTGGTTGAAATTGACTAAGGTAGCTAAATTTCATTTGTCCTTTTCACTTTTACTAGCTTTGATGAAAAAGCCACTCATTTTCATTACTCTGTTTTTTCAAGTTGACAGGTCGGGTGTGATAGAATGGTTACTAATCATATATATCAACTATTTTGCTAACCATATTATTCTAAAAATACTCATTAAGAAATTGTATTTATTCCAATAAATAAATAAGAAATCAGATTTTAAATCATCAATACATAATACTTTTTTTTCTTTACCTTGCCCAAAATGACAATAATTATTAAAATCATTTTAAAATTTATTTATTCCATTAATAATGTCATTCTCTATAATTTTTCATTTGCATATTAATTAAGTTTTCATACTAAATTTTCCTAACAGATTAACTTAAAAATTACCATAATTAAAAGAAAGTAATACATTCTATGCATATGAACATGGCATATATCACTTGAAGTATGCATTTCTCTTTTTATAATTATGATTTTTACATGAGAATATCTTATTTTCATCAATTTATCATTATTATTTATGTGATAATTAATCTTTATTATGAATTAAAATTATTACTTATGAGCAATTCTTTAATAAGTAAATGAAATAAGAGAATAAAATATTTTTTCTTGTTAAAAATAAATTATCTTATCTAGATATTAAAATTATGACATGTATATTATTTTTTTAAATTTTTAAAAATATTTTTTATAAAAATATTAAATAAAATATATGTAATAATTTTAATGACCATATGATATAATTTATCTTATAAAATTATAATATACTTTATTATGATGTTTGAGTTGAATATGTTTCTTAGCCGGTCAAAGATACTTCTGGGAAACACATCCACCAAGGCAACAGACTGTAAGGTTTAACTTTGATTTTAATTTATTTGTATTTAATATCTATATATTGTCAGTTTAAAAATTTATACAAAATAAATATATAATTCATTATTTATTTATATTAATTTTTATGAAGAGACAATTATAATTATAAAATAATACAATGAAATTATATAAAAGTCATATAATATCAATGCATACATATTTTTCTCATTTATTTAGTGACGGGGAAATATGGATAAAATAGATAGTGTCAGAAGACAGAAGCAAAGGATTTCAGATTCTACTCTGAATGGGTTAGGAATTCTATAATGTGACTTCTCTTTCTTTCACTCTGCCCTATTTGACCTTAGTCCTCACCTAATCCATTCTCATTTCGTTCAATCATGCCATTATTTGAATTTGGTTTTCAACTTTAACATTAAGTAAAAAAATATATTTCAAATTATGATAATTCATTTTTGGAAAATTTAATAATTTAAATTGGTGAGTACATTTAAACTATTGAATTTTTCAAGATTAGATGACTAAGATGTGGAGTATGTTTTTTCCAATTACTCTTGGACTAAGTGTATCTCTCCCCTAAAAAATATATACATTAACAATATAAAAGTTGTATGCATTTTTATTATATTATTTATGATTTATATTTAATTAATATTAATTCTTCAAAAAGTAATACAAGTGAACGATAGATAATGTTGATAGTGTATAAAAATTTAAATTTTTACGTTGATAGTGCATAGATATTACACACTTTTTATTTGAATGTGAATTATTATTTTTTATCCAAACAATAATTTATTTAACTATTAATAAAATAGAGATATAGCCTCACATCATAATAAACTCATCTTTTATCAACAATATGGACCTTCTTCGTGGAATAGAAATAGTTAATATATTATGAAGTTGCATATTTAAGCTGCTTAATTAAATATTTTCTATATGATTTTTTTAAATAGTTAATAAACAAGTAAGTTTCAATCCTCAACTCCTTTTATGTCTTTATCAAGTATTTTTATTTTGTCTAGGGTTCCTGATCACGAAGTGATGCCAATTTTGTTTATGCCATCAATCACTATTGTCTTGTGGGTAAAGCACTTTAAGTTCACTCGATTTATAATTAGATTCTTAGATTTTATTGGATTTAGAGTCGTGTTCGACATTAAATTAAACTTTATTAATATTTAAGGTTAGTTAAGAGATAAAGATTACATATCCGACCTAATTCGTCTCATATTCACATTGAGAAGCACATGAATATTTAGTGTGTGCATTTGCACACTCTAAAAGGTTAGTAGCATCATCCCTTGGTAAGGGACTAGGATTACTCGATCTAAACTGTCTCATATTGAGTAATGATTTCTAATTATACTTGTATGTTCAATATGTACACAATAACCATGTTGTTTCATGTGTTTATGCTAGTTATTTAGTACACTATCGTGTAAATGATTAATTGTCAAATATGTATATCATATTATGTTATTGATTATCTAATCTTTTCATTATATATATAAATGATTCACAAAATATTTACATATATATTATTTCTTATGTCAAATTAGATATATATAATAATAAATAATATTGAAAAATATTTTGTCCAAAAAATGAAGAATGCATTATATTTAATTATGAATTGGACCTCATATTAGTATGATATTATCATTATATTAGACATGCAATTAATTCAATCAAAATGAAAGAAACATAATTATAACAATTCAAATTGTAGTTTCATGCTGATCAAAAAGAGATTATACATAACAAAAATTCATATTTTAAAACAACACAGTAAACATTGAACATTATAATTGTCTATAACATGATCAATCATTCTATCATTTTAATAGTTGAGTTATATATTAAAGATAACAATATTTATATTTATTAATTTATTATAATATATAGTTTAATCTATATGTAATTTAATTATTGAATCAGTTGAAATCTTTTAACACTGTAATCATATTACGTTCATGAATTTTTAATATTAATAATCAGACAAATGAGTTTTTTCACGGAGGTAATTACTACTTTTACATAAACTTTCGTCCGGCAAAGTAAAATTTATTATGATCGGTAACGATAAAAAATAAAAGTCAAGGTTTTCTATTTAGGAAAATATTAATTAGTACCGTTAATGGATTATCAAAAACTAAAAATATATTACCAACTTTTTATTTTACTTGCTATAGAACATATTAGTGCCTCTTAAGTATAAAAAATATTATTTTAAGAAATGATGCATTTTAGACTAAAATTGAATTTGTACTTCAAATCTTTTATATTTAAATTCTTTGAACCATCAACAGCATTCATTAACCACGTTTTTATTAAAGATGTTCGCAGTCCATTTGGATCGATTTTTAAATAAAAAATCATTCAATCCAAATACATAATTAACATGGGTCTGGTATTGTCTGATCTATTTACATTAAGATGTTCGATCTAATCTGATCCAAATATTATATGTGATTTCAGTCGGTTTGGATCAGTTTTTTATAAAAAATTAAAATTGGACATATACTCAAATACTAAAGTTTATGGAAAAATAAGATATTGCATATGAGTCAATGTACAAAATTAAATTGAAATGAGAAATCAAGAGGGAAACTTCAAGTGGACCTTAGCTACCTAACTTAAAAACATCCACAAATAGGGCTAAACATATACTAACTTTCCAATAGTTCATCATAATTAGAAAAGATTGTAGCCTCCCAATTACAGTCATTACAACACCATCAACCAAAACATCCTAATCATCGGTTTATCCAAGGATTGTAGCTAATACATTTGCTATGTAGAAAACCAAAAGTATGAGAATTGTAAGGACCCAAATTATACCCTAAAATTTTTCGTTCCTTTATTCTTAAACATACATGCAGTAGTAATTAATTTTCTATATATTATCCCATGAATTTTCTTTCTCCATGTAATTATAATTCACATTTCATATTAACAAATATTCTACCCAAGCCATTTGGGGTTCGAAACTCATAAACATCACATATTAATTAAAGAGGGGACTCCGTCTCCACATGTTTGTCAATACTACATCAAATCCCGAGAAACAGGGTTACAGATTAAATGATTTAGGTAATAGGTACAAGTACGTGTATACACAAAACAACACATGAATATCCTTATTACAAAAATATATAAGACACTAAACTAAGACATTATCTGAATCCACTAGTCCTTAGCTTTGCCTGTACACCGATTATCACAAATAACATCAATAAGAAACACAAAGGAGTAAGACATCGTATTCAAGATAATCAGTGTTATAAATCAGTATAGAGTAATTGTAATGCAACCATATACATAAATCTAGCATTAATATAATTCAACAATCAAATACCCAATAAACCGTCATACTACAATTTCTCAACCACATTTGATAACATTTACATCAATGCCACATAGGGCAAGTCTATGCCACAAAGGAGAACCAATACCACGTAGGGCAAGTCTATTTCACAAAGGCGAATCAATACCACGTAGGGCAAGTCTATGCCACAAGGACGAATCAATACCACATAGAGCAAGTCTATGCCACAAGGGCGAATCAATACCACATAGGGCAAGTCTATGCCACAAAGGCGAATCAATATCACATAGGGCAAGTCTATGCCACAAAGGTGAATCAATATCACATAGGGCAAGTCTATGCCACAAAGGCGAGTTAATACAACTTTCCTTCAATGATACTCATAACGCTATTCTCATAATAGCAAACTCAATGAGCTTACCCTTCACATTATATCATTAATAATGGAGATGATTATCCCTTACCTTAACGTGCGTTGGCGTTTGGTGACTTGTTAGTCTCTACTCTGCTTCCTCCAACCTTAGGGTCTTTCCCCATTCACACCACACAAAAACCATAATCAATAATATATTCATAATATTACATAATAACTCATATTACATATTTCAACCGCAAAATAACTCATACTCATATGATTCTCGAAACTATCTCTATTGAGACTTCAAACATGTAAATCATAAACATTTAACCCCTTCATTCTGCATCCTAAATCATAAACCACAACCCAACTTAACATTTCACCCCTTTTCTTCACCATTTCGTTTCTAGGTTTTGGGGTTTCCTAAAATCAACATTTTTCAAACACCATTTTCAAATATAAACTCTACACTACGAGTTTTCAAGAAAGAAGTTAAATAAAACAAACCACCACTTAAGGGAGAGAGTTAGGTTGTTTTCTAAATCAAAGAGAAAAGACCCAAATACCCACCATGAGTTTCTAAATAAGGAGTGTTAAAATCAAGAGATTTACCTCTTCTCTAGCTTCTCTTAGCCTTTACACGAGCTCTTGCCAAGAAAATCGCTCCATCTTCTCTTTTCTCTCTAAAAATCCTATTTTCGTGTTTGGGGCTTTATGTTAGGGTTCAGGATTTTAGATTCTCTCCCAAGCGAGAATATGTCGCCCAGGCGAGAGATCCCGCCTTTTTAAAATTTCAAACTCTGACGCTCTCGCTCAAGCGAGGATCCTTCAGTGTCAACACACTCTCCCTCGCCCAAGCGAGACTCTCTCGCTCAGGAGAGAATCAGTCAGTAGCTCCCAGACTGACTGAGTTTCACCATGTTCCAAATATCAAAATTTTAGGGGGTTACAAGAATATTTTCATAGGGAAGTTCTATCCAGATTTTCTCAATAAAACTGATATTGCATAAATACATAGAAAAAACATTTGATTCTTTTTGTATTAAGATTAGAAACATCAAAATAGTCCAATGATCCAATCAATTGAAACAATTCCATGAGAAGTGGTGTTTTTTTAGCAATCATCATCATGCAACATAGAGGTATTTTATGGGAAGGAATGAGAAATATATGTAAAAATCGTGTATCTCAAAAAAATGACAAAATAATAAGCATAAAACAAAGAAAAAATACTTAAAAGTGTTACAGTTTAACTATTTTGGTTCGGTCTGGATCTAAGAGGTGAAACCAAAAATAGGGTCAGACCGATCGATCTTTAAAAAATAAATCCAATACAATCCAAACATATTCGATTTTTCCAATTTCGATCTATTTTGTATCGATTTTTAATTTTCTTTTTTAAACCTGTTTGTATTAGCTTTTATATTCTTTACTCGATGCTACACTATTTAGCAAGACAAATATCGAACAGTACTATGAGGCATACATTTAGTAAGAAATCGATTTATTTTACTAGTGGCACATTAGTAGGGAATTAATTATGAAAAACCGTCATTTTATATTATTATTTCCTCTCATGCATATTTTTATGTAGGGATGGCAATGAAAACCGAACCTGCGAGTACCCGCCCGAACCCAACCCGAGTTTAACGGGGAAAACCTGATATGATTGGGTTCGGGTTCGGGTTTTACCCGGTTTCAAATTTCGGGTTCGGGTTTGGTATTGTTAATACCCTACTCCGAACCCGCACCGAACCCGATTAATATATATAAAATTATAAAATTACACATAAATACATATATAAAAGCTATATTTATAAATTTCTCACATATATATATATATATATAAATTTCACACATATACATATAAATATATAAATATATAAAAGCTATATATATATAAATTTCACACACATATATATATAATATATATATAAAAATATATGTTTTGGATCGGGGTTTTTTCGGGTTCGGGTTACCCGAAACCCGACGGGTTCGGTGATGGTATGGTTATTTCTAACCCCGCTTAATTCGGGTTTGGGTTTTGAATTTCGGGTTCGGGGTTGGGTAAGTACAAACCCGACCCCGACCCGCCCCGTTGCCATTCCTATTTTTATGGACAACCATAAGTATACTATTTTTTTCGTTAATCAAAATTAATAATATAAAAGTATACTAGTCGGCAACTATAAGTCCTTATTCTTATATAACGGCTAGAACATAATCATCTTAAAAAACAATAATATAATAACTGGGTCAGTTTCGATATTTATTAATTTATTTCCATATTCTAAATTTAAATATCTGTAAACTTATCCTTTATATTAATTTGAGAGAAATATTAGTTTTTTAAGATAAATTAAAGAAGTAATTTATTACACATCACCCAGAATTAAGAATAACATATGTTTCTTTCTTATAAGGATAGATTATTATTTGGGTCTCATAAATTATCTCACACCACACACCATATAATTTATTTTCACCATTTTTTCTTTAGAATCTACTTTTCCTGATAAGTATAACAACAAGAATATTCTTGAAGAAATATAGATAATGAATAAGAATTTTAATAAGAATAAACAATTCAAGATGCTTTAACTTTCTAGAGGAAATTGTGAATCCACCAAACTCTTAATTATGCCCATTTTTTCAAAATTGAAGGCTGGACATAATAATCTTTCCCTTATCTCCCCAATTTTGTTCTCTTGTGTTGAAGGGAAAACTAAAAGCCAAAAATAATAAAATAAATAAGCCTCACTAAAGAAAGTTGACCAAGTTATGGTAAGTTCAAAATTGAGAGACAAATGTGAAAAAGAAAAGTCATATGCAAAAAAATTAAGAAAATTTTACAAATCAATATTTTATCAATGGACACGATTAATGATGAATCAATAAAATATCATTGAATTCATATAATCCGCTCCAACTTACAATGGAATGCTAATTCCTTTAAAGATGCAAAAACTAGGCAAATGAATTTTATTTGTAAGACAAAGTTTTATAACATAATTGGTCAGTTACCTGTGCATATGCACGAGCTGTATTTTTTATCACATGATTAATAACACATATTACATATGTATTTACATGGTTAAGAACGTACATGTTATTTATATATTCACATGTTTAAAAATATATTTATCACATATTACATATGCATTCGTATTGTTAAGAACAAACATGTGACCCGTGCATTTTAATGGTTAAAAACACAAATGTTACTCGTACATTCACATTGCTAAGAAGAGTACATATTACTTATACATATGTTACTCGTACATTCGCATTACTCGTACAAACATGTATTTTTTAAACCATATATTCAAATGATTAAAAATACACATATTATACGTGCATCCATATTGTTAAGAACAAACATGTGACTCATACATTTTAATGGTTAAAAACATATATGATACTCGTACATTCGCATTACTAAAAAAACACATGTTACATATACATTCGCATAGTTAAAACACACATATTATCCGTATATTCGCATGGTTAAGAACACTTATGTTACCTGTATTACTAATTCAAGATTAATTTTATAAAATTGTTATATTTTCATCAATAAAACTATTCAATTCTATTATTATTATTATAACTTATTAAATAATATATTGAGTAGTGAACAATGTGAATGTATATATTTTATCTATGTGGAAGGTTGTACAAAGTGATGTGTCTTTATTGTTGGTGTTATTTTTATTAAATAATATAATAGGTAATGAGTGGATAGATGTACTTTTTCTTGTGTGAGATGTTGTATATTAAGAATATGGGGTGTTTTGGGAGGGAAAATTTTTGTTAAGGTTGTGACACTTGTCATGGGATGACACAAAAGAACATTTTTTTGTTATATAGTATATAGATATTGGAGTTGAATCCGAAAACAATGTTGATTAATGAACTTAGTAAATTATCAATTGTATTAACCATTATTTTCCTTTTGAATAAATGTTTTATTATTGATTTCTAGCCTAACATAGAAAATATATAACTTTAAAAGGAATATTTTAAATAGCATAAGTTAAATCACATGTAACTTTAACTCTTATGCAAAGATGCAATACTATAAATTTAGTATTTCATTCCTGAGAATAAAATATTTTATCATAAAAGAAGATTATCTCCAACCACCCGGAAAATTATGACATATATACTATTTTTTATTTTTTAAAAATATTTTTATAAAAAATGTTAAATATGATACCTTATAATGATTTTAGTGATTGAATGATATAATTTATCTCCTAGAAAATTTTATTATCTTCCTTTATATATACACACATCAATGTAAAATGTGTTTTTAAAACAAAGGAATGTAATATTTATGCAGTATTAATGTAATGATTTATACACCGTTAATATATCATCAATCATTTATTTATATTACTTTCTTTTGAATAGTTGATAATAATTGAAAATGAATAGAAATAATGAAGTGACTGTGTATAAAACTATTAGAATATCAAAGTATAAATTATTGTTAAGGAAGAATAAATATTAACTCTTGTTTTCTTGTACTTGGCAATACATATACTGTTCAAACATAAATATTAACTCTTGTTTTTTATACTTAGCAATAATATACTGTTGAAACATAAATATTAACTCTTATAGTTGTTGAGGTTAAACTTTTCCAATTTAAGACAGAACTATGAGTGATGTAAGCATGAACTTTTAAGTTAATTGCATGTAATTGGTTGCTTCTCAATTCCTTCTTAATTGAGATTTTTTTTATTAGTCATCAGTTTTAGACACTATCATAATTATTCATTATTCATGGTTTATATAATTAAGTCTTCTTCAAGAAAAAAAAATAATGTATAATTTGATGTATGTGTATAAATTTTTTACACATGGACAATACAAAAATATTAAATTGTCAGAAATTACTTTTACTTTATTTAATTCATGGGCGAAAATGGAACCAAACCGGTAAAAATGAAAGAGTTAAAGGAGTATGAGTCATCTCCATTAATGGAAAGACAAATTACTTTTGTATGTTTATTTTAAGAACAAAAGGTGAAATCTTCTTTTATATAAAAAAGATATAAATATCGATCCATATTATCTTTCTTTTGCTTTCCACATCAGTTATCTTTCTATTAATGAAGATGAGTCTTATTAAAGTTAAAAAAGTTTCAACGTGAAAGGGTCCCAGTCTGATAACGTGGAGTGGTCATAGTTAGATACATAGCAATCTCTCTTGTCCCAAAGAGACAGAAGAAAGAGAAAACATCTTCCTAACATAAACACTCTTCTTCTTCTTCTTCTTTCTGTTCCTTCTTTTTTGCTTCCTTACTTCTTATCTATCATATTATTATTGTTACTTAACACTCAACTCATAAACTAAGCTTCTATTAAACTCTTCCTTCCTCTGCTCTACTGCATTATAAACACTGAACATAGATCTAATAATGGATTATGAGAGGATTCAAAAACTTCAGGTTTTCCTTTTATCTTATGCTCATGCCTTTTCTTTATCAAAATTTTAATCTTTATTCTCTTTCATAACTTGGGTTTGGTTCAAAAATTCCCCATACTTATCTGAGATTGAGATTTTTCACACACAAAATGGGAAGGTTTTGAGATCGTTATTTAAAACCTTATGTATATATGTATTACTCTTTCCATGTTTCTATTTTAGGAATTGAGGAATATTTATCAGTTATGTTGCTTTATGGGGTTCATTACATTAATTCCCTCCACAGTGAAAAAATTTCAACAATTTGGTTTTGCCTTTTCCACTTTTGTAGTAAATGGAATGAAAGACTTGGATTTGTCATAATTATTTGTTAGGGTGCATGGGTAAAAAGGAGTGTGGAAAAAAGCTGAAAAAGGGTTTAATTACCCTTATTTTTTTGCTGATGAAAAAAGTTATGTGGGGTGAGCCTTTTGGTGTGGAAAGTTTAGTCATATTCATATGCTGGTGTTTTAAGTTGGATTCTATTTGTTTTGAATCTCGAATCCTTTACTTTTGGTCTATCTGGATTTCTAGTGGGGCCTTACACCAGTAGACTAAAGTCTAGTCGGTATTATGTTTGAAATTTAACCGAGTAATTTTCGAATCTGCAGACTGGAATAATTTCTCCCAGTAAACTTAGAATGAAGCTTATGGGGCCTCACAATCATAGAAAGAAGGATGGATCCAATAGTAACTCATCCAGAACCTCCCCTTCAAGGATTGAGGATGCTGAATCTGTGAATAGCTTACTCTCCACAGAAAATGACAACCTTCATGATGAAGGTCTGCAATAACGATTTATTTACATTCTGCGTGTTCATTTATTTTCTTTCTTTTTGACGAAAAATTAGGATGAGGTGGGTTCCAATGCTCAATGGCGCTGATATGACTCGGGTGCCAACCAACTGAATCTATGTTATTTCGGGTGTGTTTGGGTAAATAGCTTAGATAAATACTTGTTCAATGAGTAATTTTTAATTAAATCAAATCGAGCATAGTTTCATAAGCTTATTTGATAGGCTTATTGAAACAAGCTAAAAGTGCTTATAGGAATATGATAAGCTGTTCTCATAACTATTTGCATAGGTTTATTTCTCTTCCAAGTTCCAAATCGTTGCTCTTACAACTTGTGGTGACTATTATTGGATATGTTTTGCATATACATTATATTTAGGATTTTTGTATTTTGGAACTAACTAAAGCATATTTCTTCTAGTTACATCTCCAAGCTTAGAAGTTCTGACATTGAAGCCATCCAGTGATTCCGTGCTGGACCGGAGAAAGAGTGACCTGAGTTCTTATGAGCCGAAGGAAACAATGCCTAGGGAAAATGGTGACAACAGACATGTAAAGATGCAGCATTTTCAGAAGGCTGATAGTGGAAGTTCAAGCTCAATTCATCCGGTGAGATCGATAGAAGATGAAAATCTTGATTATGACAGCAATGCTAGCTCCTCCAGTTTCGAGTTTGATAAAGGAGAGAGACCTATGAGCAATCCTGCAACAAGGTCCCTATTCAGACCTATACCTTCTAAGTGGAACGATGCCGAGAAATGGATAATGAGTAGGCAAAACATACAAGCTTACTCAAAGAAAAATGCTGTACATAGCCAAGCAAATCGCTTGCCAACAAGTATGGCGAGAATTGCTCCAGAGTCCGGTAATTATGATCATAAGCTACTAAAAGGCAGCAAGTTGACAGAAACAAAGCGAGTCGATGTCTGCCAACAAACATCACATATGGGAATCGAGAAATTCTCTTTTGTTCCATCCGAGTCTCATTCAGTTTCAGGTCAAGCCCATGGAAGAAATCCAGTAATGGAGTCTTTTCCCGAAAGCAAAGATTTAAATAATGCAAGTGAATTGGACTTATCTTGCTCAAGAAGTACAGAAACAGATGATCAGACAGGTATCTTCAAGGTTTCATTGTACCCGAATAATGTTTCATGTTACACCATTTTTTATGCTACCCTCCTTGGGGAAAAGAAAGAAGTATAAAAGAATTAGTGTAACTGCTATTTGTGCTTCACTCGGCCGAATTGAATTTTCCTAAATATATTGAAAATTTTAATTAGCAGAATGAGCTCCTTTAGAACAACTTTGACTTCATTGCATAGATGAAGAATCACAGATGCAAGCTGATTATTGCATGTTGAAATTTATGAAAAATCCTTGCTTATCTAGTCATTTGAATGTAGACATGTTTACCATGCTCTGAACGAAGATTTTTAATCGTGATACTCAAACAATATTTCGGCAAATAGCATAAAGTGCCTTTTGGACATACTAGTACTGTATACATATGCACATTTCGTATTACATGACATATTTAGAGGGTATGGTATGATTAATTTGGTTATGATGCAGTGATGCCTGGGATAAGATCTGTTGCCATGAGAGATATGGGAACCGAAATGACCCCTGTGCCAAGTCAAGAGCCTTCGCGAACTGCTACTCCTGGCGGGTCAGCAACTCCACTGCGTAGTCCAACTTCGTCATTGCCTTCAACTCCTAGGAGAGGTGCTCCTGCTCCTACACCTTCGGACAATACAGCCAATGAGGATTCACAGTTCGGAAACAAAAAACAGTTGTCTGAAGAAGAAATGTTGCAAAAGACAAGGAGAGAGATTGCAGCCCTTGGTGTGCAGCTTGGTAAGATGAATATTGCTGCATGGGCAAGCAAAGACGAGCCGGAAAAGAGAAAATCTTCTCCTCGGGATGCAAACACAAAAGAACAGGAGAGAATTGAATTTGAAAAACGTGCTGCTTTGTGGGAAGAAGCTGAAAAATCTAGGCATACCGCAAGGTTTCTTTTTATTACTTACTCTCTACAAACTAATAGAAACCATAATTTGAAATTTAATTAATCATCATGCAGTGTGTTCATCATTTCTAATGTGGTTATAGCATCCAAATTTCACAGATTTAAGCGTGAGGAAATCAAGATTCAAGCCTGGGAAAGTCAGCAAAAGGCAAAATTAGAAGCCGAAATGAGAAGAATCGAGGTAGTTATTCTTTTGCATAGTCCATATTCATCGGAAACAATGTTGCTATATATTTTTAAACTAAAATATGGTTTCATGAAATTATAAAGCAATATATGAATGTTTGATGAAGACGGAAAATCATGGCGCAACAGTAAGGTTGCTTGCATTATGACCTAGAAGTTATAGATTCAAATCCCAGAAAAAGTCTCTTCGCTTGCGAGAGTAAGGCTGAGTATACCTTGTTAGAGTCGTTGCAATGCAATGGCAAAAGACTACTAAATCTCGGGTACCGTGGCTTGTAATTGCACTATTCGATCAAATAATAAATATCATAACCAATATAAGATCAAATCCATATGGTTCTCTGACCATTATTTAATTGTAATATGATCTTAGAAATGCTTGGTTTAAAATCAACCATATAGCAGTAGTGTTTACTTTCCTATTGATTAAGACTTCATGCATTTATAGGCCAAAGTTGAGCAAATGAAAGCCCAGACACATGCAAAGATGGTGAAGAAGATAGCCCTGGCGAGGCAAAGATCGGAAGAAAAACGTGCGTCGGCTGAAGTAAGAAGAAATCGAGAAGCGGAAAGAACTGCAGCTCAAGCAGAATACATACGTCAAACAGGAAGAATGCCTTATACCAATTACATTTGTTGTGGTTGGCTGTGACATATACCTTAAAAGACATTATTGCAATTAGAAGAGAAGGAACCTCATGTAAAGATTGCTTTTGTTTTCATGCATTTGAGTGCAAGTTACATAAATGTGTTTGCTGAGTGATGATCTTTAAATTTTAAGGTCACATGACTGTCCTTTTTTATAAAGAAAAATGAAAAATGATTGCTTTTACATGGTTTATTAAGGATTTAATTTGAGTACTAAAGTATTGTGAATATAAACCTTTTTTAAAACCCAATAAATCATTGAAGTTGTTTTTTTTACACCCACTCTTCAATTTTCATAAACATGTTTTCTTTATTCCAAGAGTCCACATTTTAATGGTCTAGATCTACTTTCTAATTTAAACTATTGGATTTCCCTATAATTGATGATTAATATGTGAAGTAAGATTTTTAAACTTACTCTTGGAGTAAGTATTTTTCAATAATGAATCATTAGATTTCTCAAATGGTCTAGATCTACTCACTAATTCAAATCATTAGATTTCTCAATAATGAATTATCATGATGTGAAGTAGGTATTTTTCCACTTACTCCACATCTTAGTCATACAATCTTGGAAAATCCAATGGTTTAGATGTACTTATTAATTCAAACTATTAAATTTCTCAAGAATGAATGATTATGATGTGGAGTAGGTGTTTTTCCACTTACTCTTGGAGTAAGTGATCCCTCTCCTCCTTATATACGTCTATAATTTTTTGGTAACTTATAGGTCTATAGCATTAGTTCACAAGTACACACTACAACATCAAAACTACAAAATTAGTGTTGTTAAATATAATTAGCTACTTTGCACTATCCTCTATTAACCAGGTAAAGAAATTACAAATAACTAATCCCTTAAAAGCCTCATCAAAAATTATTTCACACTTAGATTTTTAGTGGATTTTCAATTTGCCTACGAGTTTTTGTGTTGCCATTGAACAAATACTCAATATATTGATATACTCTAGTACCAAAAAAAATGAAATCAGTATTGCTTGACACATTTCTTTCTTTACCCCATAAATAATATTAATTTTGAAATATAAGATGTATGCATTGATGGAAACTAAAAGAAATTGTCTTGTTGAAATTAAATTAAGGTAATATAAGAAGAAAATATGAACAATAAAAACAAAATATAATCACATAAGCCTTTTTCTTTTGAACTAATGAATAATGGTAGAACTCCTAGATATTTTCTTCAACTTTTGAAGTTTAAATTCTAACATCCTTCATTAAATTTGGCTGAGTCCTTTTGAGTACTTTCTTCAACTTTAAGAACAATTTGACTTTGGGTAGCTTTGTGAAAATGTGAGATCTATAACAACTAACTAAGCAAAAAACAAAAACTATATATATTTTGTCACTTATATGCACTATAACTTAATTTGTTAATCCTTAATATGAATTTTTTTTAGCTCATAAAATATAATCACCCCTTGAATGAAAACCTTTCGAGCATATATCAACATCCACATTAGCTCATTTTGCTTCATTTTTAAGAGCTTCTTAATTCGATAAATGACCATGGTTAGTCGCTGCGACGAATCAATATCTAGCCTCCATTTTTTCTTGAAAGACATTAGCAATCATAGGTCGTATTTAGATACAATCAACCATTGATTCTAAACTACATGAATCGAACGACATTATAACAGTTTATGACATTGAGTTGCTTTGCTTTATAGGATGAGAGAAGATCCTAAAACATCTTGTAGCTCTATATCACCTTACCCTTCATCCTCGAAAACAAGTCACAAAAAATGGAAGAGCATACAATAGCAAATACTTACTCTCTGTACTATCATAAGCATAACACAGTATTTGATATAACAAAAAGACAACAAATTATGTGTAATGCATATCACTGAAATCCATCATTAAAAAGGAAAATTAAGTTTCATATTTCATAACAAATGATAAACATCCATGACCTCTAAGCAATTATCAAAATTTAGAACAAAATCATCAAATCTATAGTTTCAAATACAGATCCCACGATTAAAAACTCGAAACAGAAGATATGCTTGCTTTTGCTCTTTCCTCAATCGCCAAATTTACAGGTCCTGAACGCTCAAACCTGCAAAACATTAAAGCAGCTTGTAAGTTGGTAAAATAGAATGGTGAACAGTCTCACAATCACAAACAAGAATGTCATGAATCTAGTTGGAAATATACCAAAATTGAAGAAGCATACAAGTATTCTCCCATTAAAACAACAAACAAGCATTTTCGCACCGAGTAGAATTAGCGATATTGATCTAACAACACCAAGATAACCTATCATAAGTCATACTTATAGACAAACCATTTATATCTAAACAACTTAATGATTGCAGTTGCGGTTAATGTGTTGCAGACATTACGATTGCAGACATTGCGATGAAGATTGTGGCCGTTGTGGTGTGAATTATTTTGTAACAAAAAGCAGAATTTGATGCCCAACTGCAGTTTGATGTGGTTGCTATGTGGCCACTTCAGTGTGATTAGGTGTCACACCACAATTGCGGTGTGATGCAGTTGCGGCGGGTACCGCAACCACAATATTGCAGCAGCACGTAATGTGCTCCACAATTTAAATCACTGGATTGTACTAATAGTTTTTCTCGGCCCCCCTCTACCTTGACAATTGGAGTAACCATATGCTCTAACCCTCCTCCTTTCCCAAGCTTCTTCGGATCATATCCACACATGCCCAACCCCCTTGAAGCAAGATTGATTATACCATTATTCTACGACACACACTACCTCAATTTTCTCTCTAATGTCTTACAACCTAATCCGTACACGTAGATACCTGCCTGGGTACCCGCAAATAGTGAGGGTATAGTTACGAGTATACACTACCTGTGTCCACCCGGCCTCAGTTGCTATCCCTAAATTCCGGTCTCACTCCATTCATCTCATACAACAAAAATCGAGCCTTTATCCCACCAGGTGGGGTCAGCACGCAAAATTCAATTTGATTCCTATAACAACATAAATTACAATTCTTCTAATCATACAAAATATCACAAACAACTATAACAAACAAGTAACAATATAACATTGAAAATTGCAAATTAGTAAAAAACTAACCAGGTGGAAGAGATTGCTTCAATTTATCAGCTTTCTCAGTATCAAAGACACAAAGGGTGTACAAATACTTAGAACATCGAACCTTAAACTTAACCAAATCCTTGCTTCTCTTGATTTTCACGGACCTAGCATCTTTTCTTCGTGCAGTTAATAGGAAATCCTTAATCTCGTGAATTTGCTTAGGCTATAATAATATTAAAACAACAAAATATTATGATGTTGAAATATCAGACACTAACATTTGATAATGCAAATGTTAACCTTAAGGGAATGAAAAAGAATAACATACCATTGTGACGGCCGCAAAAAAATATTAGAATGGTGTGAATGTTAAACTAAATGTTTTGATGCTCATAAATATACAACCCTAGTCTCTTACTTGGGCCCGGTTTTGATCTGAAGCCCAAGTTTTATTGATGCCCATGAACATACAAGTGGCCCAATGCCCGAAAGTCGTAATTTTTGGTGTAAGGTCGTATTAGATCCTTATATATTGTATCGGGTTAAAAGTCGAAGGTTAAATATCTTAGAGTGAGATACTTATTGGAAGAGAGTAATTTCTTTCTTGTATTAGATATATAAGTTGTGATTTTTATATGTACATTTAAAGATAATAATGACATATCATTATATTTAAGGAGATAATAAGATCATATCATCCTCATTTATATTTTATTTTTTGATGCACTATTGTCTTTAGTATCGGGGAGGATACTCACGAAGGGGATAATCACACACATCAAATATGTTTCTTATGGTAGAGTCAAAATATAATTTTTCTTTAAATAAACACGAATGTTACAAAAATTAGAGAACATATATAGGTGTATACAAAAAAAATTCCATTTGGCTTTTATGTAAATTAGTCACAGAATTAACATTTGAGTGAGATAGCATTAGTGTATTTTATAATTATTTTGAAGAAGGAAATGTCATTTAGCCTTTCCGCAAAAAATTATAATGAGTGAAAACATATTAGAGTGTCCATTAGGGTTCTATTATTTAATCTATAATTGGCTATATCCCTCTAGGTTTTTTTTTCAAAAATAGATCACACTCAAACTTTTAAAAAATCATATTTAACTTGACATGTTAGGCTTTAGGTCATCTAAAATGTCTCTTAAGTCTAACATACTGATCTATTTAATTATATTATATAACCCTAGAAATAGTCTCTTTACTTGTAGGTAAGGGTGTACAAATTTGCCCTATCAGACTCTAATAAGTGACCTAGTGCACCGAGCCGCCTATTTGTAATAACATTCATATTAGAATATTTTCATTATAACTAATATTATTATATATGAAATTTTAATATAAAAATATTATTTAACTATAGGGTTAGACATACCTAATTAGAAGTAGGTTTATTAGCCTGTTTAAGTACATATTTGTTGTTATAGTTTAATATCTTTTATAGTATATGAGACCTTTAAAATAGATTAACAAGCTAAATCTAAGCTTTTTTTAACATGTCATACTCATATTATTATATATTATATATGTTCGATATGTTTATGGCAAAATTTAATGTGACATGTTTTCACAATTAATTATAATCAAATTAAATCTATTTTTATGTAGAGACTTCATATTTGAAATCACAACTTCCTAATTTTCAAGATATTATTTGATATCTAACTTTTCAACATTAACTTTTTATTTTTAAATCCTTAATAATGATTCTAGGAAGGTACTAATCCCCACTCCAGTGTCCACTTATTTAAAAAATGAGGAGAGACCTATTCTAATCACTTAAAATTTTTGTATATACCAATTTGGTTTAAAAATATATATATTTAAAATAATCCCAAAAAATATTAAATTATGTTAAATTAATCATTTTTAACATTATTATAAGTTCTAACAACTATTTTGACACATATTCCCAATATTTGAATAGTAGTTTGAATTTTTATTTTTTTAAATCAAATTCATGTAAACATGAATTTATAAGCATCAAAAGTAGTATCCACTCTTAAAAAAAGTTTATAAGTTATATACTGTTTTGTCACCTTTAGTTATATTTATAGATTTATGTGTTATTTCTCACCAATATCTTTCACTAATTTTTGGCAGTTGTTACCAATATTATTAAAACTGTATCGGTTATCAAACTGGTTAGGGGATTGATGTAGTGGTGTAGTGGTTCAGTAATTAAACCGTATACTGGTTAAACCGGACATACTTGCTTGTATATATATATATATATGTGTAAACCTATAACAAAAAATTTCAAATAAGTAGGTATTCAGGTTTATAATCCATATTCATAATCTACTCCAAATTCACACAAACAAAGAACATTAAGTCTTTAACAAAATCAAAGTCTAAAGTGCAAAACATGTATTAATCCAAAATTATCACTTAACAAACGCAAAATACAAATAAATGACACAAGTATTAATCATCGAAGTTGAAGAATTGGTGAAGAATTGAAAATTTGAAATTTAAAAAAAAAATTAATGTACAAACCGGCCGGTTTAAATTGGTTCACTGGTTTTCACAAGTTATATAATGCAACCTAGCTATAGTACAACATGACATGCAAAGTGTTGAAACTCTAGCATAATCAAGAGTGTATTTGTTGAAACAAATGAGCAATCAATGGGGATATTCAGGTGTGAAATGAAAAATTAAATTCCCATATGTGATGACGGAAATACATGTAAAGTGTTTATAAGCCTTTAATGCACTCTCAGGGTTGTGCTGCAAGGGATATAATGAGTTTTGTGGTAGGTGATGACACACAATCGAAATCCTCACACACCACCCCCACCACCAACCGGCTCAATTCGGGCTTGGGCCCAATTGAAATTTTTTATGCATTGACCAATTCAATTCACAGTTGGCATACATGTTGACCAAGTCAACATGGTCATTGCCAACTTTGAGGGATGAGAGGAAGATCTGGTCAAAGTGACTGTTGCTGCATCTTCGTTGTCAAATCTTGAGATGAGATCTGTTTTCTGGACCGTTGGATCAACATAGCTGTTGGGGGTCCCTGTATATAAATATAAGCCTCCCTCAATCAAAAAAATTGTAAAGTTGAGAGCATTTTCTCAACTTTTCTTCTCTCTCTGTTAAAGAATTTTCGACTCTCTTCTCCAACTTTCTTTATGTGGTACTAGAATAGACACGAGAAACTAAATTGTGGAAATTTCAAGAACTAACATTAATATATGGTAAATTCGGAAAATTGAGAATCGTCAATTATAACTATACCGTGGTATTTCGAGAATTACTAATGGTAACTAAATTGTGGGTGTACTCGAGATGAGTTATTACAGTACAATAAGAATTCAAAACAAAGAACTAATCTATTTTATCTCGGGAATAACGTGATTGATAGTTTGGCTGTATATTTGTGTAGTACAACAAAACGTCTTAATAAAACTACATCTTGACTCAACCAATAATATATTTTTGCCATATTTATTGTTGCAAACCATTTACAAAGATATTTTATTTAGTGTGCCAAATTGTGTTTAAGTAGAAGAAATTTAAGCTCACTAAAAGCATGTAGTTAAGGCCAAATTGATCATACTAATGAAAAGTAAACATCCCGTTATATAAAAAAACAAGCGAGGGACATGTGTCACAAAAATTGCCTAATTCTTACCATAAAAATCAAAGATATCCGCATATAATGCTTTGGAAGGAACGTGTCTGAACCAATCTTATTAAAATTGTATCGGTTATCAAACCGGTCAGGTTACTGGTATAGTGGTACAGTGGTTCAACAAGTGGTTTAGTAATTAAACCGCATGCCGGTTAAATCGGACCTACTTGCTT
Source organism: Lupinus albus (assembly GCA_009771035.1). Taxonomy (NCBI): domain Eukaryota; kingdom Viridiplantae; phylum Streptophyta; class Magnoliopsida; order Fabales; family Fabaceae; genus Lupinus; species Lupinus albus. The sequence continues at coordinate 9,134,275 of CM020011.1, forward strand.
ATATATATACGTAAACCTATAACAAAAAATGTCAAATAAGTATGCATTCAGATTTATAATTCATATTCATGATCTACTCCAAATTTACACAAACAAACAACATTAAGTCTTTAACAAAATCAAAGTCTAAAGTGCAAAACATATATTAATCCAAAATTATCACTTAACAAACGCAAAATACAAATAAATGACATAAGTATTAATCATTGAAGTTGAAGAATTGGTGAAGAATTGAAAATTTGAAATTTAAAAAAAAAATTAGCATACAAACCGGCCGATTTAAACCAGTTCACCGGTTTTGACCGGTTCTATTGTATATACAGTATAACATACGTATCATACCGGTTAGGAGTCCAGTTCACCGGTTTTCCAATTAAACCGATCGGTACGGTACGGTTTTTATAACATTGGTTTAAAAAAGGATAATCAATTTCTATGGTAGAAACAATAAAGGACACTCATTATACGTGTTAAGCAAGTTTGCTACAACCTTTTTTTTGTCAGATAAGGATATGTTTGTCCCCAAGTACGTCCCAAGTCTATCATGAACAAATCAAAATATGTAATATGAATTAAAAAATTAAACATTTATTACTTTTTATATTTTTGTTTCATTTTCATTGGTGTGGAATAGGCTTGGAGACGTGCTTGGGATGACAGATCCTTGTCTTTTTTGCTTCATTTCCATCCAACTCCTAAGAGATAAACTTTCAAGGGAAAGACTTAAAAGACCAGAAATACACTAATGATATGATTTTAATATAAACTTTGGTGGGGTTCTTTTTTTTTTATATCTGGGAGATGACCCAAAAAAATCGGTTGTGAAAGTTATAATTATAAACCACAATCAAATTTATGAAAGCATTGGTTTATACATTCTTCTTAGTGTCAGCTTTAGAAATCATTTTTCAGTATTTTTTTAGAGAACCTATTAAAGTTCTAACAAAAAAAGGTAAAATAATTTTTCATTATCTTATCTCAATTGAAGTAATAAGCTTTGAGACCCTTAAATCTTTTTTTCAAGATATACAAATTATTATAATGAGATGATTTTTTGTCTATGATAACCAAGTCTTTACTATATATAATATATGCAATAATAATTAGATTTCGAACACAAATGAAATGTTATGATATTTCAACTCACATGTTCATGTTAATGAGTTAAATTATTTTTAACTGAAATAAATTAGTAAATTTTTAAACTCAATATAATTTCATATTTCAGTATTGGACACTTAAATATCGGAAGATTACATACCCTTTTGAATGACATTATGGTGGTGGTTAGTGCCCCAACTTGTCACCATTCCATACCCTACTGTAGGCCAACCCTACAACCTGCATCGAAAATTTTGCACAATTAAACATGCACCAAAATTCAACTTCATCCACCATGAAAAGTAGACCTCGTGCTTCTTTCTCCACACTCATTGAAAAAAATGAAAAGTGAAACACATTTGGAGTAAGAAAAACTCTAGCCTAAACTAAATTGATAAAATGAGTTGCAAGGGTACACGTTATACTCATATTTACATTCTACTCTATTTTAGTCTTTAGCATCAAATAGAGTTATGATATCTGATGAAAGATTAAAAAAACTAGTCTCAACTAACATTTTAGTCCTTAATTTTAATACAATACGACTAACTTTTAAATTGGTACCAATTGAAGTTCTAAAATATCATCCCCTTCATACAAAGTGGCAAGTAATTTGAGTGAAAAATGATATATTTTTTTACTATATTCTTCTACTCACATATGTCATATGATGATACTTTATTTATTAACAATTGTTTTACTAGTAACATTTGCCACTTTCTTTCTTGTGGTAGGAGGATCAGTAAGAAAGTTTAGTACAAAAATATAATATTACTCAATTTAATTTCTTAAGCAATATACAAGATATGAGTCTCCATCTTATTAACTCAATTCATGTTAGTTAGAATTTAAAGTTTTAAAGTTTAGTAGAAGTTTTAAAGTTTAAACTCTTGACCTTCAGCTTATAACACAACATTACTACATTACTACTTTGTCAATCCTTTAAAAGCAAAAACATAAAAGAGATGATTCTTTTTTATTTTATGGGTATGAGGTTGATGTTGGCTTTTAAATCAACTTCCTTCATCTTAATCATCAATCATATGAAAATATAATGATTTATATCTACTTATTAATTCAAACAATTGGATTTTCCGTGAACTAATGGCTAAGATATAGAATAAATTTAAAAAACTTAGTATAAGACTAAATGTATCCTCTTCTATTTTATAAACACATGTATTTAAATAATATGACATTTCTATTTTGAAAAAAAAACTGCCGACACCAGCATTTTATTATTGTTTTCCTGCCTCCTTATTTTCTGCCTCATTGATGTTATAAAAAATATTATCATTGTAAAGAAATTCTACACTTCTACTTCTATCTATTATTAAGAATGGGAAACATTCCATGTTTTTTTCCCTCTAGATTTGAACAATTAAATCTAGAACTTTCGGATTATAAGACAAACAATAGTATTATTAATTACTTTTTATTAGAAAATTTCTAATATAAAATAAAATAAGTAATCTCATGCAGATACTACTTGAGCTATAATTTTTAACTAGCATGAATCTTCTTGATATCCATACCTGTGTTAAAATACAAATATTGTTTTTACATTCCTTTCCCTCTTTAAATTCATTCATTGTTTGACACGTGTCTTATTTTTTATAATATATTTTAAAATGAAAACTTCTATAAAAAAGGAAGTAAAACACATATTAAATAATGAATGGACTTAAGAAGATAAGTTATATCTTAGTGTAAGGATATACTTCTATTCTACACTTAAGGACATGAATGAATAAATAAACAAGATGAAAATATGGACAAATGTAGAGTTTTCCTAATGCCATTTGTGGAACAAAACAATTGCAAACAAAGTGAAAGGAAAAATGGCCGAAACAAAGAAGAATGCAAAGGCCACTTTCACATTAATGGGAAGCACATCACATGGCTCTCATGTCATCTTCATGTTGAAAGAGTCACATCAACTTTTTCTAAAAAAAACTTTAGCCATCACATGGCTGCATTAGCCACTTTATGCCGACTACGTGAATTGAACGACGTCATAATGTTCTATTATAAATCATATTAATTAGCCACTTAGTCTCATGACGATAAAATTACATAAAAACTCCATCTATCTAATATTCTACATGTACTATCATGAAAATGAAAGTTGTTAAGAAATGTTATCCAATTTTGAAGTCCAACTAGCAGAACTCTAAACTATACCAAACAAGTAACCATATAACGGATCAATGGTAGAGTTTGGCATCACATTCACCACTTAGTCAAAACATGTTCTCACACCAATGATTTATAATTTAATAGCCAAAACAAGATTGAATAATAATGTTTCTTACACATCATTTGGAAGCACATCTCACACCAAGGACATGGCAAAATCAACATTAGTATAATCCCAACTATAATCATAAGATGAAACTGTACATATGTAAGGTATTATGAGGTGATGTATGTGAAATAGGTATGGCAACGGGGCCGGTCGAGCACGGGTAGTGCATACTCGTGTTCATACCTGCACTATTTACGAGTATCGTGTGAGTAGTGGGTATCTACAGGTACCCAACGAATTTTCAATTTTAATATATTTTTATATATTTTCCAACGATTAATGTTATGAAATTATATTATGAAATAATAATAAAATAGACAAATATAATGTTAAAATAACAATAATTAAATATATATGCAGGTACCCGCAAGAGCTATTTTTTCTAATAATTAATGTTATGCAAATAATTAAATATATATGCAGGTATCTATGAGCTATTTTTTCCAAGTACCCATTATGGATATTTTGACGAATACCCACGGGTTAGGTAATTTTGTCATCCCTAATGTGAAAGTGGGTAAATGTGTAATGTAAGAAGAAAAATCACCAATATATCAAGAGGGAAAGAGCCATCTTTACACTTTAGTAAACAATATATTGTATATAGATAAGCAGTGACAAGATGCATATAGTTACACTGTTTAGCTTATAAAAGGTCCTAAGTAGTGAAAACATGAAAACAAAAGGCTATAAACTACATTTAAGCACCACTTCCCAACACACTCAGAATGTTGAAAAGCAAGGGTAATAATAATACACAAGGGAGAAGGACTTCAAAGTATTAACTGTAACAACATATTCAGTAGTCTAAAGTGGTTATCCCATTGCTTAAATTTCTTTGGTCCTCATGGCCGGAGTAGTCATCACAGATGCCGTTGGAGAGCCTCTGAATCGGAACCGAGTTCAGAAGGTCGAGGCCATTGTTGCCCATTTGCTGCACTTCGTGCGGGGAAAGTATCTTGATGCACCATACGCTATTTACGAAGTCCCTGTAATAAAATGGATCGTCATGTAAGGACAGAAGGCCTAGTGATTTGCTTTCATGAACAGAATAAATTATAGGTACTGAAATCCAGAACACATAAATGGAAAATGCTCCCTACACATCTACTACTGCCTCACATCGGTCATACTTGTCTAAGTGGTAGAATAAGTGTGTAGATGAACAAAAAGCAATACGAGAAAATATCGTGTAAAAGTGAGGTGATGCATAAACGAGGAAAATATCCTGGAATGCGTAAAAGTGGGATATGGTGAAAAATATAAAATGTTACAGACTATGATTAAGAGTGTTGCTAATATGAAGTGTCCATAAATGAGGAAGATTGTGACTCAATTATTTCTGAAGTGGCTGGGGATTTAGTTTTTAATAAAACTACCATATGACTGAAAGAAGATGCCTCAATTTATGTAAATTTTAATGTAAAAGGGAAAGGAATGGAGAACAAAGCAATGGAGTGTGGAAAATACTAACGGCCAAGGACCATCGCCGAGGAGCAGAACATCATTCTCTCGGTCAACAAATACAAGCTGCCAGCCTGATCTTACAGGATCCTCCAACTCACTTCCAAGGCCGAACATGCGAGCAAGCTCACTGCGCAGCTCATGGTAGTTGGTGAATTTTGAGATATCCAATGATCTCCCAAAGGTCCCTGACTTGTAAACCTGTTCAAAATAAATAACTTAAAAATGCAAGCCTTGAATCTATTATGCATCAAAACAAAGTAGCTACTAGAATAGCTCACCTTCACAAAGGTTTTGATCGGTGAATTTCCTAGGCCCCCGTTTTCTGGATTCTGTAGGAAGTCCGATTCATCAATGCTGTGCGTCATTCCAGGATTTAATGATGAATCAGTGCCTGTGGTATTCAGGTAATTAGAAGGTTGAAAAGGTGTGGATGATGAGTCACGATTGACGCTGACCCCTTTAAGACTTGACATCCCATTATGGACTAGAAGTGAAGAGGGATCTATATTAACACCAAACAAAATATTGTTTTGTGGATCGGTGCTCCCTTCTCCGACGCATTCCCTACCAGGAAAGGGTGGCAATGTAACAGCATTTTCAGACATAGTTATTTGTGGCTGCCCGATCTGCTCCACTTGACATAGAGATGTTCCATATGAAAGGAGTGGGTCCACTGCAACACGCTTCGAAGGAGGCCATGCGGTTGAGGGTTGAACAGGCATCCAAAAACTTGTTCTAGGAAGGTTGAGAAGGTGGGATGTTTCAACCTGGGGAAATGAACCCATCATATTGTGCAGGCGAGAAGCAGTAGCAGTAGCCGCAGGGTTCCCACTTGAATCAGAATAACTTTGCTGATGGCACAGTGAAGAGATAGCTTGCACGGGTGATGATTGAGTTTGAGGTATCGAAACAAACTGAGAGACCGAACTTGAAGTCTGCTGATGATCTACCACTTGTTGCTGTTGTCGTTGTTGTTGTTGTTGCTGGTGCTGCTGCTGACGATGATGATTATTAAATGAGTGCTGATGCTGTAGATGCTGCTGAAGATGCGCTTGATTATGAAATTGAGATGAATGCTGATTTTCTGGATTATTTGGAAAATCCTGCTGTGGTTGAGACTGCTGCAACATCTGTGTCGGCATTAAAACGGGAGTCGTGTTGGGGAAGTTCTGTGGTTGCTGAAATTGAAGTGAAGAAGCAGGATGCTGTTTCGAAGGATCTAAAGTTCTCATATCCTGAAGTGCAGCAGCAGCCATGGATTGGTACATATCGTTTTGAAAATTCACCATGGAAGGATCAAGCCTTGGTTGCATCCACGGATTAAGACCAATTCCCTGAAAATCAAGAGACTGAAGCCCCCTATCCGTTGTGCCTTGAAGCCACAATAGTGAAGAATTCATGCCGAAATCGTTATCCTTCATGCCTGCAGGATTTCATGCAAGCAAAATTGGGGAGGGTAAATGAGTATGGATTCCAATTGACGCGTAAACTAAATCATTTTGACATGTAATTGTTTTCAAATTAAAACTGATTAGGTAGTCAGAAAAATTCGTGAATATTTTCAGCTCTAAGTGTGGCATGAAGCATACCTTGGTATGAAGGCAGTCCTAGAGGCCATGGTCTTTTAAGCCTAAGGGGGAATGAAGATGGATACATTGGAAATGTTGTTAACGGATCAATTTCCCATAGAGACACTCGAGGTTGCCTCTCTCCTGCTATGGATTCATCCCAGCCGACCTGCAACACAGATCAAAGCCAAAGATTAAAATCCTTCCTTGTTCTTCTAGTTTCGGACAAAACAGTTATTGATCGGAAAACTCCAAACCAGCAAGCAACTTGGGAAAATGGCAATTAAAATTCTTCCGTGATAAGATAGAAAGACTTTTAAAAGCAAGATAACATTAATTTACAACTGGAGATGCAAGTAGAATTCAATTAATTACATAACATCGCAAAATATCATAAATGTTTCCGTACAGACCTTGACTGAACGCCAATGTGAATTTGGCCATCGAGCAGGGTCCAAGTCACTAATGCCAGTTATTGTGCCCATGTATCTGCATGAGCATATATTAGTATATTATAGACATCGGTCACCAACTCTATAAAGTGGTTAACTATATTTAAACTATCAATGAGAAATTTCTTCACATCAACTTCATAGATAACATCATTGGCATACAAGGACATTCATTATCCAATATTATAATAAGAAGGATAGATTCAAACCCATGTCTCTACTTCTTCTCACTGCAATAAATTATAGATCATCATTCAAAAAACTTAAAGACAAGAAAGGAAAACCAGTACTCAAACAATTGATTAATGACACGTCAAGATAAGTGAAGAAAAACATATTGTGTATCTTATGTTGAATTGAATTTCAGGAATACTTTCCAGTAGCGCGTGCCTATATTTGATAGAGTCACGAGAAACATGATACAAATATCGCCTTAATTTTACAATCAAATCTTAGAGGCATTGGTGCACAGTGTAGAATAGAACCTCCTAATTGTTTAATAAAAGAAGCACAGAACAAGGCACCAAGCAAAAAATGAACCTCACTAATCTCATATTTCTAATTCAACTGCATCTGCATGATGATCTTATTAGTTTTTTTTCTTTCTAACCCATAGATTTAAAGCACTTTATTGGAGAAAATCACAGCACCACTCTAAAAAAGCCAAGAAAATCTACAATATTACGACAACGCTAAAGTCAAATTGGAAATGACAACCATGTTAAAATTCAAAATGAAATATTAAAGGACATAGATACTACACATTATCACTTTCAACAAGAGAAATTTCAAGAACCTACCGCCGCACACTAGATTCTTCTGTCTCAAACAACATCCTGAAGCGCATGCCTACTGAAACTCGAGTATGATAGACAGCTTTAACATACTTTGCTAAGGGTGTGACGAATTCTGATTGGCTAGCACTGAAATCAAAATTAAAAAGAATGTCAGCTAATGGAAATATATCACATCACAACTTGAAAGTTTTACATGTGTTCCAGATGTACCGTGGGTTGTAGAAAATGGTAAAACGACTATTCGTTGCAGCTGCATGAGCTGCAGCAGCAAGAAGGCCCAAGTGCATACTATCACTTGACAACACTGATGAAGGCATCGCAGGTTGTGATCGATTAGCATGCCGAATGCCAAGAAGCAATTGACCCTTTTCATTCCTGTTGAGGGAAATACAATTTTAACCAATTAGAAGATATAGGAATCACATAATTATTAATGAAATTAACCATGTTCAATTTAATCGCATAAAGCCCGGATAAAAAAAGCAAGTAGCATGGTGAAATAAAAAGCAACCAGGCCACTACTCTCTTACAGCATAAACCATATGAACAGAACATTAAACTAGCAAAATAATACAATATATGAAACATGTCGATGATAATGTTTCCGTATATTATTTTGAATGGACAAATGACATGCAGGCCACATGGTTTGGTTCAGTGAGACAAAGTAATCAACCACATAATTGTGGAAGGACAAATTTCAAATCTACATGAGAAAAATAGAGCAAGAGGAATATGCTACTTTAATTAGTCATGGAAAAAGATCAAGAAACTAGAAATGTACTGACCAGATAAATAGCACTGAATCACCAGCAACAAGTCTTTTAGCACTCACAAAGACACTCCATCCCGTTGTAAGTAGATGCCTTTTGGGCTGGCCTGCATAAAAAGACACCAAGTTCAAACATTGTAAAAGGAAAGTACACTTGTTTTTGGCACCCAGTGAGAAAAATAAGAACTTCTAACCGGAAGGAAAAAAGAACAAAAATACTATACTAGCAATTAAATAGAAGTAAACATTCTCTGCTTTGTATCTCACCCCGAAAGATATGCCGGAATTTCCATTCATGACCATGCAAATCCCTTGCAAATAACTCTTGACAAGGAGGCTGTTGGGAGAAGTCCTGTAAATCACAATTATGAAGTTAGAAAATTCACTTATTTAATGTACAAATTAATGTTTTAGAGCACGACTTAAGACGTAATTTATACCAATGGAGGAAACACTTTTTCAGCTGCTCGACGAGGAACTGAAAATCCCCCATGTGTGCTTGTGTCACTGGCAGTCAAAGTTTTGCAAAAGTAGTTTGTTGGCTGATTACTCGGAGTGCCCAAATCTGCTGGAAAGTATGCCTCCTTTTGCTCTTCCTGCAAACATCGTAATAATCAAAAGCTGATATTTGATGTAGCTATAAAATCTACACAATGAGTTATCACTTATCGGTTAAAGGAAACATACAGGACTCAGAGGTTGCAAGGTCATCTGTGCATATACTTCATCAGTCTCAGCATCTGCCTGAATCCAAAACAAATGAACAAACAAGCCTTGTTACTACTTACTATATAAAGAATGAGTAAATGAAGAAACAAGCCTTACATGCATAGTCACGTTATGAAGTTGACACATAAGTTGGGGAGGTAAGCTTGGATAATTGGGCATATGGCCATCCACTTCCCTGTTCGTTGATGCAGCAACCTACGCAAAAGAATGCCGATTTAGGAAACGCATACATATAGTATATGCAGGTAAACGATAGAGATGCTTTCAAATGTTAAATTTCATGCGCTGCTTTCAGGAAGAAAGACGGAGAGATTCCATTTCTGTGTGTTGTCATTAACCTGCAACAGTTCAAGACTAAAGAATTGTTTATTCTTAGGAGTGAGTTAAGCATTAAAGGTCACCACAGTGAAGGAATAAAACTGGTTTTGCTAAACGATTACAAAACTAACTCAACCCTTAAAACGAGCAGGGCCACTGTGCCTGAAATGATAAACAAGTCAAAAGAACCGATTCAAGTGACTCCGGTAAATAAAAAAAATAAAAAATCCTCATATGGAGAGTTAATAGGTAGCTCCAACAATGATTTCTCTCTAGCAGCAATAATCCATGTTAATATCTTTCTTACATGTTCACTGTGACCTTGTGGAAAGTAGACCACACGGCTTCCAACAGCTGGTAAAGAAACAAGGGGACCGGCACATGCATGCCAAAGTTCTGAATCCAAAACTCGCTTTTCTCCTGCAAAAATTCATCCAAATGTCATGAATTTAGATGAAACAAAAAATTCACAACTGCGCCCTTAAGTGCCTGAAAGGACAATTGGTTTTGGCATATTCTTCATTGCCAAGTCCAAGATCTTAAAACAACACAAAACAAGCTCAGAAAGAAGAGGATATTCAGCAAATTAAGACAAATTACTTTTCTGATCTTGAAGCTAATGCAGAAAAGAAGAGAAACTGTAGCTTGTGTGGTAAAATTAACATATTAAAGATACAACTAATTCAACACAGAAAAGGAAAGTAGAAAAGAGATGAAATTGAAGAATATGCAAACAAGAGTAAACAACTCCAAATACCTTCTCCGGGTGGAGGACTAAAACCAGCTGAAGAGAGCTTCATTTCAGCAATTTCAAACCTTGGAATTGAGATCACAGTCAATGATTCAAACACACTCTTAACTCTTAAGTCTTAAGTAGATCAATTGAGCAGCAAGAAAAAAAGAACCTTCTCACTAAATAATATCATTCTTCATATCTTTACCACCAAAAACTCATTTGAACCTCAACAAAACTCAAACACCCAGTTACAGAATTTCTCAACCATCAAAGAGAAAACGCTAAGAAGCTCAGAATATTCCACACCTTTATCAATCCTCAACCAAAACCAGTTTCACTACAAAAGACAATTTTTTTGACTTCAACCTTCATTCCCGTTCAACCCTCCTCAACCCACACCACCCCAAGTTGCAATCTTCAACCAAACACTTCATTCTACAAAAAGTTACCAAATTTGGAAACAACGCCAAAAACCAAGTACTACCCAGAAACCAAACAACTGAAGAATCTTCAAAACCAAACAGATCTTAGCCAAAGAGCATGGAATCCCAGAAAACACACGAATCTCACGAAAGAACCGAAGCAAACAAGGATAAAGAGCAAATGGGCATAGCAATCAGAGTGAACTATTCAAGCCAGAGCTAAAAACTGAAGCAAAAGTTGTAACGGAAAAAACGAACACTGTAAGAAACGTGCTTACTTGTTCTTTTTCAAAGTAGGGGACAGAAAAACAGTGTGTGACTGTGTTCACGGCAAAGTTTATTTTTTTATTGTTAAAAGAGTAAAAGGGTCGGATCAGATTCGGGATTGGTTATTAATCGGTGATGGAAAATGGGTGGCAGTTCCAGTAGTTGTGGCGGTGGCGGTGGCCGTGGTACTAGTGTTGTTGCTTCAACTGTTTCTCTCTTTTTCTGTATGTGCTTCAATGGATGAAGACGGAACCGCCATTGTCTTTTGGGTGTGTGATTTTAAGGAGGAGAGTGTGTTTTTTTGAACTACCATATAAGGAACTGGTAGCCATTATGATCTTTATATCATTGGACCAACATCTTCTTTTAGTACTAAAGATATTGATTGTTTGTCTAAGATGATTTTTTATTGGAAGAAAAAGAAAAGGTTTCACAGATCTGCATTTCTTACCGGATGACCAAAGGGTTAAGGGTTTATTTCAAGAAGCAACACACGTTGGGAGTACACGGTGTTATGGAAACTATTTGGTATCGATCGGTTCAATCAATAAATCGGTGAACTAGTCATAAGACTGTTACGGTACAACAGTTATATCAGTTAGGGGTGAGTGGGACCCGACCCTACCCGCTCACCCGGTATGGCCCAATCATGATTGGGCCTGAAAAGGGTTGGGTCTCATCGGGTCTAGGGTCGGGTTCAGGTTCAATAATTAGACTCGTACAATATTTAGGGTCGGGTAGGGACCAATCATGTCCCGACCCGTCCCGACCCGTCCCATTGTCACTCACTCATGTTGTTTGTATGTGTCTCTGTTCAAATATATACAGAGTAATGATACTTTTTTTTTCGAAAATATCATTGGTTCTCTAATTTTCATCGTATATACATGTTTAATAATATATATACACATACATTTTTTTATATGTCAAATTACATGTTCACAATAATAAATAATATTTAGAAGACTTTGTGTAAAATGAGTATATGTTATATTCAATCGGGTCTAGGTCGGGTCCGGGTTTAAAGGCTCACCCTGTGAATATTTAGTGTCGGGTTAACTCTGGGTCTAAGGTCGGGTCCGGGTTCATAAAAATGGTTCGAACAACATTTAGGGTCGGGTAAGAACAAACCTTAACTCATCTCAACCCGACCCACGTTCACCCATAATATCAGTTATACAACCATATCAGTTAAAACTGACTAAAACTGGTCAGAACTGGCTGATTTTAATTGAAGTATACCAATCATATCATCAATTTCATTTAAAATTATTTTAATGACAAATAACTTATTTTAACCAAAATATTGGTATAGGAGATCAAATATATAACTAATACATTTTTATACTTCTAAAACATGATCTACCATAAAGTGATACATTTTTGTTTTAACAAATTGTATAAATAAAAGTTGTTATTGTCTTCTTTATTGATTTTTCAACAATAATATTAGTATAAAATATATGTATATCTAATTTCACTGGTATGCGGTTTAATTAACGGACCACATATAAAAACCGCGACAATACTATATGAATATCCAAACCAATTTAATGACTAGTCCAACATTATTAACATTAGTCTTGCATTCCAAAACGATCAGGTACTTAATATAGATAAGCGAATACCCTAATATTACAACAAAAATTTGTTCATGATGTCCCATCTAATTGATAAGTATAAAGAACTAATATATCATAATCCTAATAAAGTATGTGTCTATTATAATGATGCCTACTGAAACTCATTAAACCAACTTAGTTGCTAATTATATACCTGAAAAAAATTACCATCCATTGTTAAACATATTCCAATTAACAATGCCGCAAAAAAGTTGCGATGTTAAAGATTATAAATTAAAATCAGCACTTATTCAAATTTAATAGTGATTTCTGAAAGATGTATTGTCTAATTTTTTCCCCACCTTTTATTTAACAATAATTTTCTAGGATATGTGTTGAATAAACGCTTTTAAAGACGTTGCATAGTGAAATCAACTAAAATTTATTGCTTAATATTACAAAAATTACTAGAGGGTTAACTAAAGTTTAATGCTTAGTATTACAAAAAATTACCATAGGGTCAACTAAAGTTTAATGCTTAGTATTACTATATTAGTATTGTTGATAACCAAATTTAGATCAAGCCTCCTACTAGTTATGACATGAAGTGTGCAAAATTGCATATGATAATATTTGTTTATTCGTCAGAAGAACCTCTGATTATTAGGAAGTTTTATTATTATCGGACATGAGAATAGTTAAGAAGCACAAGTTAATAATCTTAAACCAAAACATTAAGATAATAGTTTGATGAGACTTCACGTATGAATATATCCAACAAAATTAATCCTAAACTCTAAAGATAGTATACAAGCGAATAGGAGTTGTTTTTGGGTTTACAAAATAATTCTCTTACTTTCTCCCTAATGTTTCTTTTTACACACATTTTATTACTATTCATGGCAAAATTTGTACTAAATAAACAATAGGAAAATGTTTTATTATTATTTATTACAACAACACTTGCTTCAAATAGCGATGTTGAAGTTATATTCGCCTATCAAATTTAACAGCACTCGTTTAAAAGAGCACGATTGATTATCATCCACCTTTTATTGTACTAGGAAAAGTTTTTAAAAAATCGTTGTTAAATGCGAATTCTAGAGTAATGATTTCTTTATATTTTAGCAAATTTAATTAATGTACAAATATCGGACTTGTAAATAACAAAGAGTGGATGCATGTTAGATTAAGATTTAGGGGTAAAAGGTTGTGTTTAAGAAAAAAGTGATGAAATAAACATTTTACAATACTCTTGGTGGAAAGACTTACACGTTCAGCTCAAGAATAATAATACTCTTGGTGGAAAAACTTACACGTTCAGCTCAAGAATAATTTACATGATAGCATTTACTGTTCACGAAATTGGAAGCATTTTAGTCCAAATTTATGGTGGAGGATACAGTTGATAGCTAAAAATTGAGAAAAAAGATATATCAAATATGATATATTTGGAGATAAATATATTTATGTTTTTCTAGTAATATTATTTAAGATGAAATTTTAATTAAAATTAAATTTTTAATATGTTATTAATATTTTATTAGTTTCTCTACGTAAGCATGTTTCCATACAAATGTTTCTCCGTCAAGATTGTTTTTAGGAATGACAACGGGGCGGGTCGAGGTCCGGTTAGTACTTACCCAATCCTGAACCCGAATTAAGTGAGGTTGAAAACAATGATATCATCCCCAAACTCGATGAAAATTCACCCGAAACATATATTTCTATGTATATAGGTTCTATATGTGCGTCCAATTTATATATATATATAGCTTTTATATGTGTATTTATGTGCAATTTTATAATTTTACATATATTAATCGGATTTGGGGTAGGAAATCAACTATACCAAATCCGAAAGTTGAACACGGATAAAACCCGAACCCAATCACATCGGGTTTTCCCCATCGGGTTGAATTTGGGCGGGTATCCGCAAGTTCGATTTTCATTGTCATCCATAATTTCATAATTGTTTTGCAATTAATCATAGCCAAGTTGAAAGATGCATGCTAGTCCTTGAAACCCATTTAACCTTAGCCTTTTCAATCTACACATGCACCAACAACGTGGTCTGGATTTGTGGACATTAGTGCATAATGCGTAGTGCATAGTATAGATTTGATATTATACGTATACTATGTAATTGGTTGGTTGAGACAACCTTAGAACAAACTCTTTCAAAATGGATAAGATAGAGGCAGATACTATCATACTATAGCTATCTGGACTCAGATACTATTATAACTTTTATATATATATATATATATATATATATATATATATATATACTTGAGATAATACAAATATTAAATAGTAAATTGAAGAACATTTATCACAAAAGTATATACAAAATATTAAGCGAAGATAGTCTCTTACAAAAAATCAAATTAACTTTACATCTTCCAACAAAACCAAAATTTACCTCTACCACTAACTTATCAATACACACATGAAAAGAAATCATAAAAATCAATAGAACAATAAAAAAAATCTTATAGGGGAAACATATGTATAAATTTTGAACTTGTAATAAATTTATTCTCGTATATATAAGACAACACTAATAATTGGTAAATTTGTCATCTGAGATATATTTTGTTTTCAATTTAGTTATATTATATTTTTATTTTATTTTAATCTTATTAATATGTTTTCTTCTGAATTCTCTGGTAAAATTCAGAATTTCAATATCATTGAGTTCAAAACGAAAAATTGACAAAATAATTTTATTATTTTTCTAAAATTTTATAATGGGAAAAAATGTATACACCAGCAATTAATGAGTTTTATATACTGTCATTGTATCAGTCACAATCCAAATTTAATCATCATCGACTTTTCAAAACAAAAATAGTATAAATGTGATATATGATATAATAATTGTGCATATTTTTTACACTGAAAGTATATAGATACTACTGTTAAGTGTTAATTTGATCATATAATTCACATTAATTTTATGTCACTTTAATAAATTAATCAACTCAAATAAGTGAAAATGCACCTATATATCATTAAAATTTGTTTGATTGGCTAAAATTCACCTCTTAAGTGTTTTGTAGGCTTAATCTGAAGGAAAGATCGAAAAAATCTAAGTTTCCGGACAAAACTCAGACAGACTCAACGCAAGGATCATGCTGAGCAGATCAGACAACTTCTAATAGCCACACTCAGCGTTAGAGCCACGCCTAACACATGAGGATTCACGGACAACCTGCGCTCATCGCCTAAATTAAATCAATTCAAAGTAAACCCATGAGACGAGATACGCTCAGCGCATTCAAGTGCGCCCAGCGTAGAAAGTCACGCCCAACACGAGTCGGTGCGTCCAAGAGTCGCGCCCAACCAACCAACATCAGAATAATATTTAAAGGCTTCCAACTCGAGCCAAAGGGATACACTTTGATAGATTCACATTGTAATATTTATTTTCAGTTTTTAGGGAGTTTAGTTCACTTAGATCATAGGAACTATAAGTGTAAGCACTATAGAAGTTAATCTATGCTCATTTGTGAGCGATTCTACCACCTAATGAGTTGTGTATTGACCCCATTTTGCTTGCATTCTCTAAACATGAGTAGCTAAATACTCTCTTATTGGGATTAAATGTAATACAAATTTGATGTATACACATTGATTTATTTATATGAAGTTTGATTATATTTGAGTTCTTGTATTTGCATAATGCTTATTTTAATTTTAATTTGACAAACTTATTGTATGAATTTAGAATAAAATATTAGTATCATACTTGCATAGCTCAACATAACATGTTTTCCTCATCTATCATATGTTTTCCCCTCCCATTTGAAAATCAAAGGTTTTAGCATGAGACCCAATATTTATATACTCAAATGAGTTTATACTCAAAAAAAAGTATCTTCCATATGTTTTCCCTTCTCATTTGAAAAACAAACATTTTTGCATGAGGCCTAATATTTTTTATTCTCCTAATCTTTTCTCTTATCAAACAATAAAAGTATCATTTTTCTATTGTTTAGAGAGAGAGGTAAGTAGAATAGCTTGATGCAATGTGAAAAAATGGAAGAGGTGATGGAGCTTAGATTTGTGGGGTCCTTTGGATTGAAATAACTTTTTATGAATAACTTTATAAATAGATTAAGATAGGTTGCATTGTTTTCATCTTTGATGGGATACCTTATTTACGTGGTGGGACTCCTTACTCAGACCACTCACTCTCACTCCATTTTTGGACTAAGTATTACCATACACGACATATACTCCCGACAAAATCCTTACTATTAAGGTTCTATTTCTATTATTTATTTCATTTCAATTAGTTTTATGGATAAAAAACAAAACAATTTCTTTTCCAGCATTCGAATGGTTCCATGCACCTCCTAAGAATGGTTAGAAATCAAATATTTAACTTTTTTATTTATGATGAATACAACAAGCCATTACAGCATAAGATATTAGTATTTATACTATATATAAAGTCAAAACATGAAATAACTATCACCATGATATAATTTTATTTTCCTATTTTGCCCTTACATTTTTTTAATTTCTACAAAAAAAACATATAATCTTAAGTAACTATCATTAGCACATTAACCATTTATCTCACTTTAAATTGAATTATAATAAATATATTTTTTAACATAAAATACTCTTAATACAAAAACATTCTAATTGTATAAAATAAAATATATAAAATTAAATACTTAATATAATAAAATAATAATGCGGGTCGGCGGCAGACACGAACCGGTAATAAGGGATAAAGTGTAATAGAGACATTAATTAATAATATGTAATAGAGACATTAATTAATAATATCTCAGATTCTTGAGTGTGTTCAGTTGAGCTTACTATTGTGCAACTAGCTTTGAGTTATTTCACACTACACATGTTCTTCTTCTTTCGGTGATCTTTGAAATTAACCATAAATAAAAAATTGGGTTCCCAATGAGGAGTCTTGCAAACCTATTATGTTTGTAATTTTTTAAAATTAACATCAAAGTCAATTTCATGAAATTAAAATGTAATTAATATGATGAATCATTCTCACTTCATAAACTCCCTCTCTAGCAATCACCGTCTACATAAGGATAAAGATGAAGATCATCTGTCCTAAAATGGTGTCCACAACCATATCTCAACTAATAAGAGAATAAAAATGAAAAATTACAGTAATATATATATTTTTTAGTGAAGAGTTGAGTGAATTTTTTAAATGATGTAACACAATGTTATTAGCTGAAACAGGGTTGAAGACGCCATTTTAGGACAGATCTCTATCTTACTCATTTATTGGGCCTACTCTAACTAACCCATCTTCAATTCCTACCTTTCACATGGGATAAAATATGTTATCCTAGTGTTATTTCTTTAATTGATCAATAAAATAGTATTTATGTTTTTCATTTCGAATGCTTTATATTTTTTTGGCCAATTACACAAAACATACAATGACATACGATATGTTATTATCCTCTCTAACCTACGATATGTTAGAAAGTACTAACTCATTGTATTAAAAGATAGTTAAATATATATTGATTTGCTCATTACCGATTGCTTTTTGAAACAAAACATTTATATTCATAGTTAGAACTGTACTTTATGTTTAACTAAATTGGTTTATGAAATCTTTACTGATTGGATTTGAGATCTAATTTGATTAAACACCTTATAATACTTTTTTGAAAAGAGTAAATTATACTATATAATACTCATTTAGAGTTTAACTTAAATATCCTTATAACACATTATATTTAAAAAATATTGTACTCACTTCTCCATGTGAAGGTCAATATAATTACATTCACTCCATGTGAAAGTAATAATGTAAATATATATATATATAAATTAAAGTGATTTATGTGAGCATAAAACAAATGTACTGTTTGTAAAACAAATTTTTTTTATTTTCTATTTTATATTGAATAAAGTTCACATCATGGAACCACTAAATCTCATAGTGAACACACTAGTCTAATATTACTTTCATCTCATGGTATCACTTTCTAAGCTAGGAGATACCCATTTTTTATTATTTTTTGAAAAAACCTTTAACATCTTCAAAAGTACTCAATGAGTTATAAATGGGTTTGGAACTAAATAGTAGAAAATTACACTCACTAATTTTAATGAAATTATATTCTTTTAAACCTATATAAATTCCTAGTAATTTGTATGCATTTATTATACCTAGTACTTATGTAAGGGAGGTGTGTGTAATTACATTTATTTTTTTAAACCTATATAAATTACTACTAATTTGTATGCATTTATTATACATAGTATTTATGTGAGGGAGGTCAGTGTAATTACATTCACCAAAGTTGTAAATATAATCTTTTAAAGATGATAAATAATGAATTTAATTAAGATCGTAATATTTATGTAATACAGTGAAAAGATTTATATACAGACAAAATATTATCTATCACTTATTTGTATTAGTAATTGAAAATGAATGGTGGATGATGCAGTGACAATGTAAAAAACTCTTGCATTACTAGTGTATACATATGTTTCTCTATAATTAAACTAAATTTATGGAGTGTCATCATAATTTATCCTATTATTTGATTAATAAGTAAAGAATTTTAATTTTTCTATTTATCAGAGCACAATTTGGGTTTCCAAATATTACTTTTACCACAGTATATAAATTAATTATCATAAAATCACTTTTAGTCCTGACAAAGTTTATAAAACAAACATGTTTAAGGATTTCAGAACACAGATAGTATATTAAATAAGTATCAACAAATAAAACCAAAAAATATGTATGCACCAATCTTATGAATAACTGATTTGACGGAAAATAATGAAAATGAAGATTGCAAAGTGACAATATATGTCAAGAAAATATTATGGAAAACGTCAAAATATGATAATAACCTTATGCCAATAATTTATTTCAGAAGATATTGATTACTGAAACTATACAGCTTAACAAAAAGGACATGTTATAATTGAGGGACCTTCCCTTATACAATAATTTTTTGGATATCTAAGAATCTGTGACTCTGGTTTCTCCACCCAACTAGTTTCTTTTCCATGATTCTAAGATATATTTTCAGGCACCAAACACAAAAATCAAAAGATGAAACCATAACTAATGTAAATAATACTATCTAGAGAAGTAAATTTCTCTCTATTTTCTTTACAATTTTTGAAGAGGATCCTATCTAGTAATAAATGGGGATAATGACACGTGAGAAAAAAAAATCTTTAACACCCATAACTTTAAGTTATTTTTAAATAAAAATTTAAATTTTTTCTTTATCTTCATATTCCAGTACTGAAATCTTTAATATCAGTTAACTCTATTTTTTCACATAATCTTTTTCCTCATATAGGAATCTCATTCATGCTACCTTGTTATTTTTAAACCTTAGAAATTAGATTATGAGTATCTGATTTTCGGCTGTGCATATTGTTCAATCCCACTGAGTCAACATTGGCCAACTAATGGGTCTGGTCCAAGGAACCAACCAAATCATAAGAAACGAGTTTGGCTCCTCTCCATTACAGGAGAGGACAGTGCATATGTAGGATGCTAACACATGACAAAAATAACATTTAAATGGTCCAGATTTTTTCACATTTTTTAAATTAATTATTTTTCAAAAACAACCCTCTCCATCCATCATCCACAATATCAATCCTAGTTCTAGGAAATAACGATAATGACATGGTATGCCAGAAAATATTATTTCATATGGTAAAATTTAAAGTGCACATTATAGAACTCTTTTGATAGGATTTTCTTTCTACTTTCACTATAAATACTGACTTGAGTCTTAGTATTTTTTCAAATATCCATCCAAGACATTCTAAGGTCGATAACAATCCGATTAAACATGTAGACCAAATTCCAATAACCCTTTCCTAAGAACACATATAATCGCTAATTTAAATCCTAATTATATATGCTAACGAGTTGTTGCGCTCTAAGCCAAATGAAAGTTGGTTAAGTTTTTCCTTCCCAGTCTCTCTCTCTTCTTTTTAAATGTATTCATGAAAATGGTTAATTTTTAAATGAAATGAGAATTTAAAAATCATATACCTAGAGCTGTCAAAATGGGCGGGCCTGTGCGGACCAGCCCGCCACAACCCGAAATTTTGTAGGTTTGGGTATTATATTTGACATTTTTTAGTGAATCCGAGCTTTTTAGACCGGCCCGACCGTACTATATTAAAACCGGGCTCGGGCTACCCATTTTTTATTTATTTTAAAACTTTTTTTTGGACATTTGACTTGGTAATAAGCTTAAAGTAAAAATTATTTTACAAAATAACTTATAATAAAAAATAGATAATAGATGATAAATATTGTGTTATGAACTTTGAATAAAAAATAGAGTAACGTCTATAACATAAATATTTATAAATTACAATAATGTTATCAAGTTAAACATTATATTATTTTTCTTATTTTGCTTAATATCATATTAAGTACATTAACAAAATAATGTATCAAATTAAATGAGAACATTAAACCATATAGATTCCATTTTTCTTTTCATAATTGTATATTTAATTAGATTTTGTTGGAAACAAAGCTTCTAAGCTCACTGCCTTAGCTTGATATTTGGCCGTGAACACGTTAAAGAGAAAGAATGGAAGTAAGTGTGATGATGAGAATGAAAGAATGTGAGAAAAGAGAGAAAGAAAGATAAACACGTGCAAAATGCTTAAGAGGAAAGGTGTTAGTTTTCAACTAACTAACACTCAACTAAAACTTTCTATTTATAATGCTTTCAATGCAATACATCAAAATACACTAAGTAAACCAACTAAGTGCACCAAGTACATAAACCCAAGAGCCATAAAGCCCAATACATCAAGCTTATTGAATTACTTCATTATTCAACAGATTTAACTTATACAACAAAAACATAATAAAGAAAATAAGTTTTACAACGAATCACAACTTAATTGTTTACTATAGAGAATTTAACACAACCAAATTTAACATAACAGTTCACAATGAAAATGTTGATAAAAAATATACAAAATATATCTATAACAAAGTAAAGAATTATTATGATGGTGGTTATAATTCGACACGTAGACTTCATTCTGAATTTGAGTCTATACTATCATTACTACAAACCAAAGTGATATTATTTGTTATTGTATCCATTTATTATATTGAAGTGAAGTTACAAATTATATTGTGTTAGAGGTTTAGAGTCTAATAACAATAAGATATTTAATAAATGAGTTATATTATGAATCATATACGTAGATTTGATATCACATCTTAACTTAAACACATGACATTATATCTATAAGTTTGGTTGCATTAGGTATAACAAATTGTGTTAAAAAAAGTTATACATTAATATCAAATGTTATATATATATATATATATATATTAAATACGTTAATTTTTTTTTAATATTATGCGGGCCGGCCCGCCACAACCCGAAACCCGCTTAGGGCGGGTTTGGGCTACATTTTCATATACATAAATTGTATCCGGGTTTTTTAGCTCGACCTGGTTTAGCTCGAACCCGATGCGGGCTAGCCCGAACCCGCACGGGTAGCCCGTTTTGACACCTCTACATATACCCATATACTTATTAACTTTGAACTCCGTTTTGACACCTCTACATATACCCATATACTAATGGTACAAATAACCTATTACAAAATGACACGTGGACATTTTTGTCTACTTTCGAGAAATGAACATTTATTAGATTTATAATCAAGCATTTTTTACCTCGAAAGTAGACAAAAATGTTCATGTGTCATCCTCTAATATGTTATTTGTATCATTAACACGTATGGTACTTTACCTAAGTTTTGTCCATAATTGTATTACATACATAAAACTTATCGTTTATCTTTAAATTATATTGACATTTCCTGATATTTAGTTTAATTACACTTATTATTTATCATCTTAAAATAACATATTTACCTTCCTTGCAATAATATTAAGTGTAATAAATACATAAAACTTATGAGTTGTTTGTGTATATGTAAAAAGGATGGATAAAATATATAATTTCACTAAAATTAAAGAAATTTTAATGTAATTTACTAAACAAAAATAAATTAATAGAAATCAATTTAATTTCATTATAATAAGTTGAAAATTTGAAATAAATATTTGAAAGGGAGAGTTGCTATTTTTGTCATTCAACTTCATTTATCAGCTCAATTTGGTCCTCATTTTTTCTCTCACTCAAGCCTCCCAACTTTGGTTAAGCTCATATATGTAATTTCAGTAAAAGCAAGGTTTTTTAGTATAATTTACTAAAGGAATAATAAATTAATAGAAATTAACTTAATTTTATTATAATAAGTTGAAGTCGATATTTGGAAGGGAAAGATAGTCATTCAACTTCATTTATTTGCTCAATTTGGTCCCTTAACTTTTCTCTCACTCAAGCCTCTCAACTTTGGTTAAGCTCCTATGATAAATATTAAAAATAAAAAAACCAATCGAATTAAGAAAAAAAATATAACTAGTAACCTTAACTTTTTGGTTAAGGATACGTAGGATCGATGACAACCTTATCAAACACAAAAATAACAATGATTAATCAAAAGCTTTTTAAAAGAACGTAAAACACGTGCAAGCACTTGATAAATGCATTATTGTAGAGGGTTTTCTGCATTTGCTTCACAAGAAACATAAACGTCTCAAAGACCATTTGGAACAATTGATATTATGAGTTTGACTTTTGAAAAGGCTAATAATTCTCCTTCTCGTTAAAACTTATTATTTTCTATAAAAAGCAGGTCGAAACTTAATATATATATAATTATGCACC
Organism: Lupinus albus; assembly: GCA_009771035.1. NCBI lineage: Eukaryota > Viridiplantae > Streptophyta > Magnoliopsida > Fabales > Fabaceae > Lupinus > Lupinus albus. The sequence goes on from CM020011.1 coordinate 9,157,549, forward strand.
TATATGAAGTTATCCAACATAATTATAAACATATATTTTCATATATTTTTATACAATTTCATATAAGAGAAATATCACGTTTGATCATATCTGAAGGAATTAATTAACTTCTTGTAAATGGGAAGGGAGAATAGTCTTTGGAAAAAGGTAATTTTATAAAATGTGTATATCTTTAAACAATAATTGATATTATAAAATGAAGGAGAATGTTGTTAAGTATCTATGGCAATGATAGGGTAGTTAGACCTATAGGTACCATAGATAAATAATACAACTGTTCGGTTTGAATCTATATTTTTGGACCGATGAATAATTGGGACTGAAGAGTTTGAGACTGGTCGTTGGATGAGTCTGACTCTGAGCAATAGGGTGGTATCCAGACTCATGAGTACTTGGACCTCCAATTTCTTCCAAAATCCCTATATATGTGTGTAGTATGTAATATCATGTTAATTATAACTATGATGTTATATTTTTAATTTATAATTTGTAATATCATCTTAATCCATAAATGAAATATAATGTTTTTAATTTATATCTTTGATGTAATGTTATGCTGATTAAAAAGTTCTTATTAAATAAAATTTTCCATCATATTGTTGAAGTGATGACTGTTTTTTTTATATTTGTTTTAGTAAAAAAAAACAGGGTATGTTTAATAATCAATTTAAATTGTATTCGGATTAGTTTTATATTTTTTTTATTTTCTTTCCTTTTGATTGCACAAATAGGGTTGTAATCCTTATTTTCTATCAATATCTTGGTAGCCGCTCAGCACTGCCGGAGGCGTAGACACAATTGGCCGAACCCCGTTACCAAATTCTTTGTTTCTTCTCTTCTATTTATTCTATGCATTATTTGATTGCTTTGTAACCAATGTTGCGCAACGATCATTTCCGTTGCACCAACAAGGATTATAGAAAACAAATATATAATCTAGACCCATTGGAACCGTCTGTGCGTAGTAGACTCAATGGGTATATGTACAAGTCAGAGTCAAAAAACGAAGACAGATGATGTCTGACTTACTTCACTTTATGCCCATTTTCACAAAAGTATGTTGGATTAGGCGATGCGGTTACCTTTTTGACACATGATTAAGGGTATTTTTTAGCCTATGACAACTGGAAAAAGTTGAGTTCTATTTCTAATATCATGTCAAGATTTTATCTCTAAATCAATTTGTAATAAAAGGTGTTACCTAATATTTATTTAAAGCATGCCTAACAAAATGGTGGAAACAACATAAAACTTATTTCCCAAGAAGGCAAGGTTTAATCATGATTGTATGATGTGCGAATATCTATACTAATATAAAGGGAAAACACAAAATAACCACTCATGATGGTATAATTTTTGTTTCCTATTTTGCCCTTACTAATCTAGATTTTTTACCAAAAAAACCATATAACATATTTCCTCATTTTATGTTTCATATTTGTCTATGTAACTTTTACGGTTTTTCCATTTGAACACGATAGTTTTTCCACATAAATTAAAGCAATATTTGAACACGATAGTTTGTCCTTTTTATTTTTTTAACATGCAAAATTGCAATTCATTCGAAAGAAAAGCGGGTTGACAGACACGTGAGTGTCGGTCAACACGCTAGTGAATAATAATGACAAAACAGTGATTGAAGGGATCACTAATCACAATTATTACTAAAACAAAAGGGTTTTATTCACTTATGTTGTCATACCCTCCTCCAAATAATTAAAGCATAACATTGCTAGAGAGAGAGAAACGCAGAATGAAACATGTAGAATTGTAGACCATACATTTTTCCTTGTTTGCCATGTTTAAAACGGGCATAGCAAGATTTTAATTTGGTCATGTTTTGGGTGACATAAGAGATTACAACAAAAAATTAAATAATTAATCCCATAAAGAGTTTTGTTTCAATTATATTACAAGATTGTTGATCACAATCACACTTTCTAATCATTTCTCTGTCTTCAAGTTTAATAGAAATGGACCTACAACGACCATAGTAAACATTCAGTCTTTCAAGTCAAATCTCTAATTCCCTTTCGATTATATTAATAATTCAAGTCTATTCCTCTAATCTCTATATTGTTATGACTCTACGTGTCAACTAGGATCATCTCTATTAATGGAGAAACAAATGTATAATTTCTCTTTGTTTTTAATGACAAAAAGTGTCATTTTATTATAATCAAATGTATATATTTGTCATTGAAGGTTGTATTTGCCTTTGGTTTTTGAAACATTTATTTCTTCATTAATGGAGATGATTCTAACTCATAATATGTATACAATATGCATGTGGCAAGAATTCCATGGGAAGAACATCTTTTTTATAGGCCTTGGTACAATGTGTGTGGAATATACACTCATACCCTCTGAGTTTTAGTGAAATTACATAAACTACCCCTCACTTTTTTGTCCTTACACGAATCACCCATAATTTTGTACATATGTTACACTGACTACCCCTGCATGATATAAAAGTGTAATATTTTAAACAAAAAACGTATGATGTGTGTAATTAATTAAATAAAATATTGTATATTGTGTAGACAAATTCAAATAATATAAGAGTCAATGCGTCTTCATTATTTGGCTCGTTATAAAATAGTATAAGAGTTATTAAACATTTCTTTGAAATTATTAATGTATTTTTTAATGATACAAAAATAATAAAGAAACACTCGTTTTTGTACTCTTTGTACACAATATACAATATTTTGTTTAACTTAATTACATTCATCACACGTTTTTTCTTTAAAATATTACACTTTTATAACATGCAGAGGTAGTTAGTGTAATATATGTATAAATCTATGTGTGATTTGTGTATGAGGGATGAGTGATTGATGTAAGGACAAAAAAGGGAGAGGTGATTTGTGTAATTTCATTAAAACTCAGGGGATGTGAGTATGATTTACTCATATAAATATATATATATATATATATATATATATATATAATATAAAACAATTTTCAAATCAAAATTATGCTATTTTGGCCTTACAACTATATTTCTATTAGAATTAAAAGTTAATTATTGGTCACATAATAGATATGTACATTTTATCTTTTAATTTTGGTAATTCAAATAAAATTCAATTATTCATATTAATTGTTCTCATTTCTATGATAACAATTATTCTTACGTAAGTCATATTATATATATATATATATAAAAGCATGCACAATATGTTAATAACAGATATGTCCCCCTTAACACAGTCAAAGATCTGGTGGTGAAAATTTGAAGCACCTAGCCAGAGATGTTTCAACTTAGGTAGGCATATAAAATATAAGGTGATACATTGAAAAGGGAAAATAGATGGGATTCAACCGTTTTTGGCATTGATAATAGATTTGAGGGATATTAACATTCTCCATGAATTTAAAACTATTGGAGTATCCCTTAAGATACATTCAAAACCATTTTTTTATCTCAAATTTGTGTCAAAAATCAGAAGGTACAATTCATTGTAGGATTCCACTCGATGTGAATGGGACCACATTCCAAAGTTAGGCACATGGGTTAGAATAGTTGAATGATTAATTTGTTGCTAATGTTATTGAACATTTTTCGCTAGATATAATTTATTAGACATTCATTCATGCATCTCCCATTTGATTATGCAATCTATTCTATACAATTTTCACATTTGAAAAAACTATTTATACATTGTATTGCTAACTTCAAAAGAAGGTAAACTAATGGGTAACCAATGTATCTTCTACTTTCAACTATTATTGATTTCTCTCAAAGATGAAAATTCAATAATGTTATGCATATCAATGATATAAGTTTCAAGTTGATCATCAAACATCCTATTGAACATATACATGTGGATAAAACTGTGCAAATCCAATCAGTTTTGTCATGTCAAAACTAGAATTTTTTTGTTAGACTCAAACAAGACATACAAAAACAACAACTTTATATTTGCGTTGAAAAAACAATAATAATTTTTCTTAAATTGCATATTAACAATTTTATAAAATAATTCAACAATATAATGATTATTTGTTTTTTAAGCAACATGTCATATTGTTTATAAAATAAATAAATTTAGGACTTATAAAGTGATAAGTGATACATTTTTTTTAAATTCAGGGAGTGCATTTGCACACCCTCATAAGCACGTAGCATTGTCCCTGATAATAAGGATATTTCCTCACTTTTTTTTTTTTGTTGTTGTAAGAAATTAATTTCTTTTGTGACTACTCTATCAACAATTGTCGCTATTAGAAATCGAACATTTGGTTTCTCTAGAGATCTAGCGGACTCTTACACCACTAGACAAACATATAGGTGTCAAAATGGGCGGGTCCAATCGGGTTGGACCGCCAAAACCAGAAAATTTATAGGGCTTCAGTATTATACTATACATTTTTCATTGAATCCGGACTTTTTAGCCCGACCCGACAATACTATATTAAAACTGGGCTCGGGCCGGGCTTACTCCGGTGGGTTCGGGCTACCCGTTTTCCATTATTTATTTTTATTTTTTGGGACTTTTTGTTTGATAATTAGCCTTAGGTGAAAATTATTTTACAAAGTAACTTATAGTAAAAAATATAGAATATACATTGTATTATAAATTACAAAATTTTTATAAAGTTAAACATAATCATTTTTTTTTCCTATTTTACATAATATCATTTTAAGAATAATAATAAAATAATGTATCAAATCAAATGAGAAGACATTACACTAGATGAATCTTACTTTTCCTTTCTTAATTGTGTATTTAATTATATTTAACTTTTACAACAAAAACATAATAAGGAAAATAATTTTTACAATAAAACTAAAAGACAACATAATTGTTTACGACAAATAATTTCACACAACCAAATTTAACATAATAGTAAAACATAATGATGATTATACTTTGACATATAGAGTTTATTCTGAACTTGAGTCTATACTAACATCATATAAACCAAGATGATGTTATTTTTTATAGTGTCCAAATATTTATTTATTAAAATGAAGTTAAAAATTATATTGTGTCAAGACGTGAAAGTTCAATAGAAATGAAAGATTTAATAAATAGGTTGTGTTAAACTTCATATACGGGGACTTGACATCACGTCTTAACTCAAACACAAGACACTAGATCTATAAGTTTGGTTGCATTGGTCATAACAATTGTATTAAAAAATTATAGATTATATATATATTACATATGTTCAAATTTAAATAAATATTTGTAGTACTATGCAGGTCAGTCCACCACAATCCGCAACCCGCTTATGGCGGGCTTGTGGTACAATTTTTTATGCATAAATTATATCCGGGTTTTTTAATCTGGTCCAGATTAGTCCGAATCCGATGTGGGCTAGCCCGAACCCGTCCGGGTTGCCCATTGACACCTCTAAATAGCGTCTTATTTATTTAGAGTGTTATTTTGTTATGTAAGGAGTAGGACCATGGTTAAAAAAAATAAGTTTATAGGAATGTTAATCAATATCCTAAATATATTGTTTAGTTTAAAAATAAAATAAAATAGTGTTGAAATTTGATGTATTTACAATGTAAGTTTTCTATTATTTCTTCATTAACAAGTAATTTTAAGGTGCCCATTAATAAAATCAATGACTTTTATATAATAGAGTGGTAAGAATAGTTTTCACCACTTTATAAATAGTGTACTAATATTTGATTATCCCCTTCCTATAAGATATTTTCGGGGGATGTGAGTTTTAATTTTTAATATTACATGAGCACATGACATCATAGCTGCTTATGGCTATGCGAACCCTTGGTATCATAGTTTTGAAAACCGTACCGTACCGGCCGGTTCAACCGGAAAACCGGTGAACCGGACCCCTAACCGGTACGGTACGTATTTTATACCGCATATGCAATAGAACCGGTTGAAAACCGGTGAAAACCGGTAAACCGGTTTAAACCGGTTGGTTTGTACATTATTTTTATTTTTTTTTAAATTTCAAATTTTCAATTCTTCACCAATTCTTCAACTTCAATGATTGATATTTGGGTCATTTATTTGTATTTTGCGTTTGTTAAGTGATAATTTTGGATAAATATATGTTTTGTACTTTAGACTTTAAGACTTAATGTTGTTTGTTTGTGTGAATTTGAAGTAAATTATGAATATAGATTATAAATATGAATATCTACTTATTTGAAATTTTTTGTTATAGGTTTACATATATATATATATAAGCAAGTATGTCCGGTTTAACCGGCATGCAGTTTAATTACTGAACCACTGGTTGAACCACTGTACCACTATACCAGTACCCTAACCGGTTTGATAACCGGTACGGTTTTAATAATATTGCTTGGTATAATAATAAAACCCAAACATTACTACTTTAATTTTTTTTTCTTCCTCTTTTTAAATAAAGAAGTAATTATTGGGATTTAATATTATTGGTGTGGAGTATAATATTTTAATGCATGGAACACTTTTATGATTTAGTAGAGGAATCAGTTAGATTGTGTAGGACAGAGGATAAATTAAGGTCTATGGGGCTTTAATTAGATTTCACTCAAACACGTTATGGTAATCATTCCAAAAAGCAAGGCCATGAATTTTACATCATTTTATATATATATTTTGTAGTTTTATAAGTTCAAACCATTATTTTTTACATATTTATAGGTATTATAATTCTTTTTATGACTTTATAATTTTTTTTATAAAAAATACATTTATTTGTTATTTAGGTATTTTATAATCAATTTTATCATCTTTGACTGTTAGATTCTTAATAGTTATTAAAATATTTAGCAGTGTACAGTATCCTTCTAATTATATTATCGATTTTAAAATTTATTTAATTAGATCTTCCAAAATAATTTAACAAAATATATTGTTGTATATATCACAAAAAGAAATGAAATAAAAGGACTGAAAACAAAAAATTGTTCATTTCTCTCACTCACTTCTTGTCCATGCATGCATCATGTTGGATAAAAGAGCTGAGTGTATAATCATAAATAAGTTAGGGAGAAAAGGATGTATGAATAGTGGAAATTTTTTGTAACCTCCACTCATCTAGGAAACAAAAAGAATACTCTAAATAAAAAATGAATATAAAAGAAAAGATGAGTGGTAAGGGAGAAAGTAATGAAAAAAATACACTAATTTAAATAGTGCTCTCTTAGACTACTAGAAAAACTTCTTGTATACAGAAAAAACTCAGTCTTTTGTAACACAGTCACATTACAACCTTAAAAGATATTTGTGATCCATATCATATATCTTTTTGATAAAAAAATATAAGATAATATCAAAATTTACTTGTTATTAGTTTGTTGCATACTTATTGGGATATGAATGTTAAGATTAAGAAGTTCTTAATTGAGTATATATGTAACTAAAATAGACTTGCACTAATTAGATACTATATAGAGATTATGTCTAAAAATTTCTTATGTACTTGCTTACTTATGTGATTGACATACTCCTAAATGCATATTGTGAATTCTATGTGTAAGCCTCTATTAGAAACCCAAGTATGTTTTCGAAATACTCAGTTTGTATCTTGTTTTAGGACCAACAATGTTTTAAGTTGGGGAAAGTTGTTAAGTGTCATTTTGATCTACTTTTAACACATAAGTTGATGGCATTTTACAACTTAATCAACTTAAATTGAGGAAAGATACTTGTGCATGACGAATTAAATGAATTATTTGCTAAGTTCACTATTAAAAGTGGTTTTGTAGACTTAAGTGAGATAAAAGAGCAAGAAAATCCAAGTTTTGGAGCCAAATCAAGTCACGCTCAGTGTCAGATCCACGCTCGGCGCTAGATCCACGCCCAACACATTTGACAACATCTGGTAGTTGCACCCAACATCAGATTCACGCTCAACGCAGTAAGAGCCACGCTCAGTGCAACATCTGTGTTGAGCACCTGATTCAAGAATTAAACCGTCTAGCTAGTGTCCAGAATACGTTCAACGCAGTCCACACACTCAACGTAGTGTGTGGTGCGTTGAGTGCAACAAGTAACACTCAACGCATCTTGGTGCATCCAAGAGTCGTGCCTGGCCAGCTGGATCCCATACTCAGCGCATAGTTAGTGCGCTGAGCATATAAGCCAACATCAAAACACTATTTAAGGTCATAATCATTGAAACTAAGTGTAAGCATCATATGTGATAATCATTATTCAATTTTGTTTGATTTAACCATCCCATGAATGTATTATCCCTATCATTCTTACATTGTGTGAATATGAGTAGCCAAGTTCTTTTTAGTTGGGGTTGAATGTAGGGCAAACTCAATGTAATAATCTTCTTGATTTAATAATATTCTATGAAGTTCAATTCTATTTTGAGTCTTATATTTACTTAATACATGTTTTAGTATTGATCACACTTTTGCATGAACTTAGAATAGTTGCTTTAATCTTGCATTATTCTGAACTAATATTTCTGAACAATTTTTGCATTCACTAGACTTAGACTTGCTTAAATTGTTATTACATGCATGTCATATTTTAGTATCTAGACATAGAACTAATATTGTAATTTCAAAACTCTCAAATCCGACAACATGTGTTGCTAGGCATAGATGCATGTTTGAATGTTCATAAAAATTAATTTTATCATTGTAGTTGTTAGACATAGATCTACCTATGATAAAATGCTAGTTTAAACCAAGACATTGACGACTAGCACAAATGAGGTATTGCATTTATACTCAACTTGCATCAATAGACATAGGGGCATGGTAGTGTAAGTCATAAATTCTATTTTGACGCATTAAAATCGCTAGACATATATTTTTCTTTCATAAGTAATTAATTGACTAAGACATTAACATTAGTTATATTGAGGTGTTTATATGGATTGCTTCTTCTGAATGGTATGAACTAAAGAATCAATGTGAAAATTGAGAGTGAGTGTGAAATTCAACTTCGACTACCTTTATCATCATTTAAGTATATTCGAAGTGATTGTTTCACACAACCAAACAATCCAAAAATATTGAGTTGAGAAAAAATAAAATTATTGAAAGACTATAGTTTTATAGCATAAATTACTTATTATACTTATTTGCAACACCAAAGTTGTATTCATATACCTATTTGCCGATTAACAATTTTATTATAGGTTTAAGCAATTTGTTGACCAACCTATTAGATTAATTAGAGTGATTGTTTGAATGGTAGCTATTTTTGAACCATTATCTTGATATAGATTCACATTAACTAAAAAACGAGGATAATTTGAGGAATTTTGTGATAGCAGGAGCAAAATTTATATATTGTTGGCTCCAACAGTTGTTTCCTTAAAATTATATTTTTATATTTTAATATGATAATTACAAGATTTATTATTTGTAGTGTATAGTGAGATATTCAAACACGATAGCAGAAAGCTAATTGCTTTGAGGGGTAAAAATCATCAAATTAATTTTAATCTCGTTAGTAAAGTGTTTGTCAATCTATATTTTTTAATTTAATAAATTTAATAATATAAATTAAAATTTAAAATTTATTATAAGTGAAAATTATTATTTAATAAAAATGTAAAAAATTATGAAAAATAAAATACACGGTTAATGATAATTTTAAAAAATGAACACAAAAGAGTAAAATAGTATAGATATAGAAGAATACATTATTATTTTTGTAACCCAAAGTTTAGCCCATATAGTTCTAGGTTTGGCCCAAATAAGTGAATAACACTAATACACCTTAAAACTCATAAAATGATTAACACTGAAACGGTGCGTTTGATTCGAGAAGAGTAGGAACAAGGAATTGACCTCATTGCTTCTTCTCCTCTATCGCAGGGTTTTGCATTTGTGTGAACTCTAACGACACAAAGGTACCATTTTCGTTCCTTGCTTTCGATTTCTTATTTTTATTCGTTGCGCGTAATTGAATTTGGTGATTAATTGCTATTCCTTAATTGATTAGGTGATTTTTGTATGATTGAAATTATACTGTTAGGATTTTTGGTGATTAATTCTGAGCTTGAATTCGATTTTTTTATGGAAAAGAGAAGAAAAATCGGTGATTGAGATGCAGAGAGTGTGAAGGTTAAGAATAAATATGCATTTTTAAATTCTGAACACTTGTGCCTGAAATTGAAATACCAAAAAATGTTCACTGTTTTTACACTTACCAAGTGCTACATTTTTCCTGCAAAACGACGTGGCGTAAATTTCACTTACACGTTTACTTGGAGTTTTATATTTTTGTTTCTCTTTTTGTTTGTTGCAAACCAGAGATTGGATGTAGTGTGGTAAAATGCTGACAAGAGAATAAACTTAATGTGACGGAGATGAGAATGTGTATAAGACATTATTAGGTGTGAATGCATTAGGGAGATAGTTCTGATAGCACCTATTGTAGAAAAGATATAATCTCGCATCAGGTAGTTTGGGTATGTGAGAAAGAGAGTGAATCGGCAGTCCATTCACTAAAGGCAGAGGGAGACCAAGAAAAACAATCGATAAAACTATTGAGAAGGATTTAGCTATCGATGGTTTGATAATGGATATGATAGAGGTTTATGATATTGTTTCTCTGATATATCATGGACATGATATATTAAAAAAGACCGGTAAATATGAATCTCTCTGATGCAGAAAAAGAACCAATAGCAAGTTCAAAGAGCCTATGCTGAAATGAATTTTGTAGTGTTACTTTATTTGCTCCAAATATTAATCTCGGATTATTGTATTTGATTGATTGAGTAATTATTTTGATCTATGATATATTGCATGTACAAAGAAGTAAGTCGGCAGAAAAGAGAAGAAAAGATTATGGCAGGCAAAGCAGTTGGTTCGGCAGCAAAGGCAGTAGCAGAATATCAATATCCTTGGCGTGAGAAGTTGGTAAAATACAAGGATGAACTCGCTAAGGGTGTCTGGGGATACTGGGAGCTTGGGGCATGGAAGCCACTCAGTATCAGTGCTCGCCATAGAGCTAGGATTCGCAAGGAAGTCCTGCTTGCTGGGGATGATTGGCCGTATGATCCTGAAAGAAAGGAGATGAAAACTAAGAGGAAAGGACATAAATGTGATAGGATATCTGCAGAAAAAAGGGCAAACACAGCAAGGTTGATGGAGAAGATGCCCGAAATGCTTCTAGATTTCAAGAAGAGAAAGTGGCAGAAGAAGATGAAGGAAGAAGACAAAAGTAAACAACTTTAATTTTATTCGTTCAATATGGCTTTCTTTGTGCTTAAATCTCCCTTTAGTGTGGAAAGATTTTACACATGCAATATTGAGTTTGTTTTTGGTATTTTGCTAAAAAAATTTATGCTTAAAGGATTATTGACTTTTGTTACATGTATTTCAAATTCCAATCCATAATAACCCCTTTCTAGAGAATGGCCTTATGCTTATTAGGGAAGGGGGCTTTACTCTAGTGGAATTCATGTTGCATGCCTTTTTTTTTATCTGTTTGGTTGAGTGCATGTTAGAACTGGTAATTGCATAATAGTCACAAAGTGCTGTACTCAACGCAATTACTTGGTCTTCCTTTGAACCTAGAGTTATATTGATGCTGCCTTGTGACATTATTGAAACTTCAAAGCTAAATTTGTTGCCATGCGACTATTCTATACTGTTGATCAAATGTTTACCTTCTTTTATGGGTTAAATGAAGTTAAGAGCTTAGTTTGAGGAGAGGTTGAGCGGTTATAGGCTTTGTAACACAAAGGTTGTTGTCTTGTAACTTAAAATTATATGTTTAAATCCTTATTCTCAGCTTATAGAGGTGATGTTGATAAGGGAGTACTTAGCTACTCATGTTCACACAGTGTTAATAAGATAGAGATAATGCACAACTCATGGGGTGATAGATACACTCACAAATGAGCATAAATTAATTTAGTGCTTATAGTTAGTTTCAATTATTAAAGTGTGCTAAACTCCCTAAAAACTTAGGAAATAAGTATTATAATTCGAATTATCAAGTGTGTCTAAAGACTCGAGTTGGAAGTCCTTAAATAATATATGCATGTTGACCTTTGCTCGGTGTACCGCCTCTGCACTGAGCATAGCTTATAGTTGGTTAGGCACCACCTTTTAGTGCATCAGCTTGCATTAGGTGCCATTTTCGCACTGGGTGCAACACCCATTGTGCTAAGCACGATTATGTGCGCTAAGCCTATGAGTTACCGAGGTTGTGTTGAGTGTGGGTCTTCCTCTATTGAGCATGGATCTCAGATATTATTTGATCTGGTCAGTGTGATCCTTGCACTGAGCCTGTCACTTAATATATGCTCCTAGAAACATGAACATTTCATCTTTTAAATTTATCAAGACTAGCGTGTTGACCGGCACTGCCATACTCGTTAACCCGCTTTCCTGTCGTTTGTAACGTGTGCTCTACATGTAATAAATGAAGGGTGTGGATCTACTTACTCCAAGAGTAAGTTTTTTAAACTTACTCCACATCTTAGCCATCAATTCTAGGGAAATCCAATGGTTGAGATTTATCCACTAATTCAAACCATTTGATTTCCCTAGTATTGATGGCTAAGATGTGTAGTAAGTTTAAAAAACTTTCTCTTGAAGTTAATGGATCCATCCTCATAAATGAATTGTGTTAGATATATTATAATTGTAGTTTAATATATTATAATTTGCATTGAGTTATATGGTTTTTTTGGTGAAAATTATAATATAGTGGGGGCAAAATAAGAAATCAATAATTACACTATAGTAGATAATTATTTTGGGTTTTGACTTATATAGATATAGGTCTCACATTTTTACCACACCTGATACAATGCTTATCTGCGTCACATTTTATTGGTACATAATTGTCTAACCATTTAATGAAGAAAATATCATATGATAAATATAAATGAAGAAAATTCAGCTAATTCATATTTTATCTGTTTAATCGAAGTTCTTACTTCTTAGACCAAGAAACGTTGGCCGGCAGTGCAAATGATAAGAACGTGGTTCCCTTAACTTGTAATAAAGAGGAACACATTTGATTCCTAAAAATGTAAATTTGCAACTAAACCAATACTTTATTCATATTTTCGTCATTCTTTAATGCAAAATAAACCAATTTATTTTTTATAGACAATAGTTCCACTTTATAAGTCATTCTATTCAACTGAATAAAATAAGAAAAATATTCAACACTTTCCATTGTTAAAACACTACAATTATTTTTTTGATACATGTTTAAACAATACAATTAATTGATTAATATTTTTCATTTATATAATTTGAACTACTTATTAAATAACCTATCAATTTAAATTATTTTTAATTTAAAATTATAAACACGGTGATTGTAAATTACATAGTTTATTTTTAAAATGGTAAGAAACATTTCTACTTTTCCAAATAATGAAAGTGTATATCCTTTATAGTAATTTCATAAGAAGTTAAATTACATCAATCAAAACAAAATTAAAAAATCCTTTACAATCTAATAACTAAGAATAATGAAAATAATCTTTTAAAGATTTTCTTGTACTAATATTTAAAATAAGAAATTAATCGAATAAAGTAACATATTTATAATTGTTAAAATTGGTCGCCATTTATCTTTATTTCAAGTTTCACTTAAATGTTCTTTTATTTTTAAATGTTTCATTTTGGTCTTTTTATCTTTTAAAAGGTGGTACTTGACTTATGACAAACAACCATGTCAATCTCATTTTTTTTCCCACTTTCTACTTTTTCTTTTAACCCTTCTCATTCCTTTTTCCCTCCTTCAATCTAACTCACAAAAGCAACTAAGACCATAATAAAAACACTAAAAAAAATATATTTAACCATTAATTTCCCATTGCAAAAACAATATTTGACCAATCACACTATTTAAGTATTAATCATAAATTCCCAATTTAAATTATAACACTAAATCCTTAATTACCATGTTGGAAGAGGAAGGATAAGTATGGAAAAAGGTGAAAACAAGAATAAACACATGAAAGGGAAGAGATCTACTTAGTAACTTTAAAAAATTTACTCCACATCTTAACCATTAATAATAAATTCTCAATTTAAAAAACTTATTCCCTAATAAAAGCACACAAATCTTATATTCTATTCTTTTACTCCCGAATAATAGATATAATCCTTACTATTGCTAGAAAAAAAAATATATTTGGATGATCATCAATGCAATTTGAAGTCATTATAATTAGAGTTATGGTCTAAGATCCGACTAGATGTACAAGAAGACTAAAATATCAAATATTCAATTTTTAGGAGCAACATTTATTTAGATAGACAATCACGGACGTCATAATGATTTAATTCTTACCCAAAAAGGGTGAAGATATACATTTGGTTATACAAAAAAAACCAGAGATAAAAGACCAAAAGACAACCCTTTTTAAATAAGGGATAGTGAATAAAAAATAAATGAAATAAAAAGAGAGTAAATTATACTTATATTATTGAGTTTTAATAAAATTTCACTGACAATCACAATAGGAGATATAATGTAATCTTTTAAATAAAAAAACGTGTGATAAATCTAATTAAATTAATCAAAATATGTTATATTGTGGAAACAAGTCAAAATAATATAATAATCAATGTATATTCATTATTTTTTGGGTTTGTTATAAAATAGTATAAGAATAATTTAAAGAACATTTCATTAGAATTACTATATATTTTATAACACACTAGAAATAATGAATATACGTCTACTCTTATATTATTTGGACTTGTCTCCACATTATACCGTATTTTTTAAACTTAATTACACTCAAAACACAATTTTATTTTAAAGATTACACTTGAAAAAATAATCAATGTGTATGTAAATAAATTAAAAATAATTTATGTAAGAAAAAAGGAAATATAATTTGGAGAATTTCAATAAAATTATGGAAATATAGGTGTAATGTACTCCAATATATGTATAATTAAAGGCATTTATTAAGTCATAAATTTGAAAGTTTTCCATTTTTCGGCCACAGAAACTGCGTCTAAAAATTAAATAAACACCACTCTCTGTAATTTCTTAAGAGTTTTTTGAAATCATTACAGCTCCTTCATTCTCATTCTCATTCTCAAAGTGATTGATCATCATAGTATTACACTTACAGAGCTTCACAATCTCACACCCATTATAATCACATTCCTCTGTTCTTCATTCATCTTTTGGTGGTGCATTAGGGTTCAGGGTGGAAATCGAGTTTCCTTCACAATGCTATCTAAAGCTTGAAACTTTATGGGTTTTCAGGGTCCCAATTGAATTGGGTTTCTTCCCAATTTTTTAATGCATTGTGGCATTGGTCGATTTCTGAACTCGATCTCTCACCTTTTATTCAGTTTTAGTTCTTCATGTTCTTATGAAAAATTCAATTTCCATTACCTAACAAGCAACCCTTTTGGTTTTTGCTCAAACTTTGGACGTGGGTTTTATCTCAAAATATGTTCTTGTAATAATAGTACATAGGTTTGTTGAAATTGATGTTGTGGTTATAGAGTATATTGCGTGGTTTTGGTTTGTGTTTGGAAGATGAAGAGAACGAAAAATGAAGCACCCAATTTGAGGAGGTTTAGGTTGTCTTATTTTTTGTTTGGCATTGGAGTGTTGTACTTGCTTTTTGTATCATTTAAGTTTCCACATTTTTTGAGAATTTTATCAAATGAAGTTGATGATAGATTAGATGGGGTATCTGTTGGGGGCTCTGAAGATTCAGATGTAAGTAAGTCTTTTGAAAATTATGTTTATGAAGATGCGATGCACCGGAGGTTAGAAGATAATAAGGACCACGATTCTCTCTTGAGGCCGAACAAGGAGCCACTGAAGGATGAGGAACATGGTCACGAGCCTGTGAGGCAGCATCCGCCGAGATATGGTAGGATAACAGGGAAAATCATGGAGGAAAGGAAGAGGGCTAATGAGTTACCTGTGCTTGAGAGGATGGCAGATGAGGCATGGTTATTAGGGTTAAAGGCTTGGAATGAAGTAGATAAGGTAGACAAGGAGTCGGGAAACAACTCTGTCCTTGAAGGAAAGGCTGAGTCATGTCCTTCTTGGGTATCAATTAGCGGGGAAGAACTGGAGAAAGGAGATGGTTTGATGTTTCTTCCATGTGGGCTTGCAGCTGGTTCTTCGATTACGGTGGTGGGAACACCCCGGCATGCTCATAAGGAGTTTGTTCCCAATCTTGCCAAGACGAAAAACGGTGAAGGATTGGTTTCGGTTTCACAGTTCATGGTTGAATTGCAAGGGCTCAAGTCAGTAGATGGAGAGGAACCTCCAAAGATCCTTCACCTGAATCCTCGAATAAAAGGAGATTGGAGCAAACATCCAGTTATTGAGCATAACACCTGTTACCGAATGCACTGGGGGAAATCTCAAAGATGTGATGGTCTGCCTTCTGGGGATGAAGAAGACATGCTTGGTATGCTTTATCATATTTCATATTCATTTTGAAATATGTTATTTCAAAAGTGACGCAAGATTGAGTTTCCATTGTCATAATTGTAAAATATAAAAGAGGATTAATGTTTTCAAAAAGGACAGTATAAGAAAAGTAGAAAAGTGATCATTAAAATAGGGAATACCTTATTACTTGGTCATTTCATGGTCACCAATAAAGGAAAAAGGATTTACCATTTTATATGAAGTATAAACATAAGAGATGTAATGGTTATAGTTGTTATACATTCTACCGTTAATATATTATATATTAGTGATTAGGCTATTTATTTGTATTTTTTTTTTACTTTTTGACATCAATATGATCTTCAATCTCTATCTTTTCTTACCTATTTGTATCCTCATGATTTTTGTTCCGTTGTTATATTTGGCAGTTGATGGATACAGACGATGTGAGAAATGGATGCGTAATGACATTGTAGGCTCAAAAGAGTCAAAGACGGCATCTTGGTTTAAGCGGTTTATAGGTCGTGAACAGAAGCCAGAAGTGACCTGGCAATTTCCTTTTATTGAGGGTAGACTGTTTATCCTTACATTGCATGCTGGTGTTGATGGATACCATATCAATGTTGGGGGTCGCCATGTGACCTCATTTCCATATCGGACTGTAAGTTATTTGAGATAATATAGATATTGCCATCTAATGCTTGTAATGAATATCTAGATGGTGCGAAATAGAATAACTTGCTCCTTAACAGTTAACAGCAATAGTCTGTTGTGAGATCAGTTTCTTAATGCAATTGATTTTACTTTATTGTATTGGTGTTCAAAAACTCCCGGTGAAGTCCTTTTGAATTTATATTGGGTTCTAGATAGAAATTTTTGGTGTACCTTTTGGTAATTTATGATATTGGTAATATCTTTTGTTGCATGTGTTCAGGTCACTTAATTAACTTAAGTGTTGAGAATAATTGGAATTTATTGCCATTTTCTATAATCCAGGTTGCTATGCTAACATAGTAACATGTTTTATCCCCTGATTTTTTCTTTCTCCTTTATCTTCAGGGCTTTACTCTTGAAGATGCTACAGGATTGTCAGTGAAAGGGGATGTGGATGTTCATTCAATTTTTGCTACCTCTCTTCCGACTTCCCATCCAAGTTTCTCACCTCAAAGAGTACTGGAAATGTCGGAGGCCTGGAAAGCCAGTCCTTTGCCCAAACATCCTATTAGACTTTTTATTGGAATTCTTTCTGCTTCAAATCACTTCGCAGAGCGTATGGCAGTTAGAAAAACATGGATGCAATCCCCTGCAGTCAAGTCTTCGGATGTAGTAGCACGATTCTTTGTTGCACTGGTAAGTTTTCTGTCATTAATATTTATGTCACAGAAGCATATAGTGATTTTGTGCTTGAAGTAGGGCTTTTGAGGATCTTGAAGGGTGGGACCTTTCCAACAAATAATAAAATGAGAAAAACTAGCTACTCATTTGGGTTTTGGTGATGCTCCTTTGGTGGGTTTTGGTGCTATAATTGACATTTGGGTGTTGGAAATTATTAATTCTGATATTCATTAATTGTCGGAATATTAAGCCGAAATGTGATCCACAATGTTGACATAACCCATTTGCTTTGCTGTGTGAATCTTTAAATAAGACTAGTTATATAATCTTGACTAAGCTATTTTACATTCCATGAAGAACTTCTCTTGAAGTATGATTCCTACAAGTTTAATTCCTCCAATCTTCATCACTTCATGTGCCTTATTCATACATATGGATTGGAATTTGGATTTGCATGAGATGGTTTTTTAGCCATTCAGGTTAAACCTTAAATCACTGCATCAGTTTAGTTGAGTGAACTTCAACTGCTTCTTCAAAATATTTCCTAAATTGTAATCCTACAAGATTAAGTCTCCACTGTTTTCCACTTTGGACCAAGCGATAGAATGACAAAACATATATGAAGATATGGACTTACATGAGATAATTTCTACGTTGAAATTTCCACTTAGCAATTGCTGAAGAAAATATCATCAGTTCACTTCATACACATTTAGATGTATGCATGAAATGTGCAATCAATGTCAGCATTAAATACAATAAATTGAAATTTGAGATTTTTTGGTGTATTCTCATTTCATTAAGAGGGTGAGCCACAACCCGACGGTAAGGTTACTTGCCTTGTGACCTGGAGGTCATCGGTTCAAATCCTGGATGTTGGCTCTAAGTTCGCGAGGGTAAGGCTATGCTCATCTACCTTCTCCAGACCATACTAGGTGGGAGCCTTGTGCACTGGGCCACCCCTTTATTTTCATTTTGTTCTCTAATTTTGTATTGATATGGCATGTCTAAATTTTATGTGCCTATTATAAACATCAACCGAAGAATCCAAGGAAGGAAGTTAATATAGAGCTGAAGAAGGAGTCTGCTTACTTTGGCGATATTGTCATCTTGCCCTTTATGGACCGCTATGAGCTTGTTGTACTTAAAACTGTGGCCATTTGTGAGTTTGGGGTGAGTTCAACTTTAGGCCACCAGTCAGCTTTCTTTCCAATTCTTTTGGCTCCTGGATTTTATCTGTATCATCTTGAGTATGTAAGCCGATTTTTTGTTCTTGCAGATTAAGAATGTGACTGCAGCACATATCATGAAAATTGATGATGATACATTTATTAGGCTGGATACTGTCTTGAAAGAAATTGTGAAGTTTCCCCATAAAAAGTCCCTTTATATGGGCAATCTCAATCTCGGGCATCGGCCTCTGAGATATGGCAAATGGGCAGTCACTTACGAGGTATGATAGTTACAACTTACATGAGTTGTATATCCTTTATTTTTTTTTATTTTATTATCAAAACAATCAATCCATTTTGCATAATAAGGTGGGGTCGGCTGATATGATCAAAGCTAATCAGGAAATTAAACACGTGTATAGAAGGGGAGTTAGGAAGGTTTGGAAGTTAGTTCTAACTTCCCTTAACTGAATTTGTCAGTTAGTTACAGTTAGTTAGTTAGTGGGTTTTATGTTTCTGGTTGTTAAATAGGGAAGGTTTGTAAAGGGAAACTTAGGCAATTATTGAGTAGAAATTGGTTGTGGAACCAGTAGGTGGATCGTGGGATCCTTGAATGTTTCTTCTCTCTTGTAATTCTTTCTATTCTTCAATCAATAACAATCCATTAGAGCCCTGCCAAGAAACCTTTAGGTTTTGGCTTAGGGACATTTCTTTTCTATCATTCTTTCCATTTTTAGTTTTTGATACCAGTGTTATCATTGGTATCAGAGCACCATCTTGGTGCCTGCAAGGGAAAGGGATCCACTACCTAGTAAGCTGCTGCACTTTTATGGTCTCTACAAGAAGCCAAACAAGAACCATGGACAGTTGGGTGCAAGAAAGGGAAGAAATTCGAATTAGAATGGAGTTGAATGAGGCTAGAACCAAAAAGGCTGAGGATTTACTAGCTGCCATAGCCATGAAGCTAGGAGTCTCTAGAGGGGAAGAAAGTAGTGAAAACTTTGAAGAAGTAGGAAGCCATCAAGGTCTAATAACCCATGACAAATGGAGGAAGCTGGACATACCCATTTTTATGGGAGATGATGCTTATGGGTGGGTACAGAAACTGGAAATGTATTTTTCCATGAGAGCTGTGGTTGAGCATGAGAAGATGAGAGCCACTATTGTTGCTCTGGAAGGTAAGGCTTTAAGCTGGTTCTAGTGGTGGGAGGGGTGTAATTCCTCACCTACTTGGGAAAGCTTCAAGATTGCAGTTGTTAGAAGATTCCAACCAGCTATGGTTCAAAATCCGTTTGAGCTACTTTTGTCCCTCAAGCAAGAAGGAGGTGTAGAGGCCTATGTAGAGGAGTTTGAAAAGTATGCTAGGGCTCTCAAGGAGGTAAATCAAGAATTCATAAGGGGTGTGTTCTTGAATGGATTAAAGGAGGAACTCAGGGCAGAAGTTAAGCTGTATGATCTTGAAACCCTACAAGATGTCATACATAAAGCCATTCTGATTGAACAAAAGAACATGGTGGTGCAAAAGAAATCAACCCAAGGTTTTGTGAGAAGTTCTGGAGCTGCCAAGGAGAGTTCTTACCAGAAAGTAGTTTCTGCAAATCCTTATTCTGCCAATAGTAGCAAGAAGGAGACATCATCAGTAGGCAGTGTGGTGGGGAGTTCCAGATCCTTGCCAAAAGCAGAGAATTCCAGGGGTATGAGCAACTATAGGAGGCTTTCAAGTGCTGAAATGAGGGAAAAGAGGGAGAAAGGGTTATGCTTCAGGTATGATAAACCCTTTTCTAGGGAACACATATGCAAAAATAGACAGTTGAAGATGTTGTTGTTAGCTGAAGATGATGACAATGAGGAGGACTTGATTGGAGAAGCAGAGGTACAACAATTCAATTCCTTACAATTATCCTTATATTCCATGACATGATTGACTTCTTCTAGATCATGGAAGGTAGGGGGAATGGTGGGAGCAAAACCAGTGGTGGTTATGATTGATTGTGGTGCTTCCCACAATTTCATTTCACAAGAATTGGTCAAAGGTCTACAACTTCATGTGGAAGCTACTAAGGCTTATGTTGTGGAGGTAGGGGATGGACATCACATTAAATGCCATGGAAGGTGTGCTCAGCTCAAACTATGCCTACAACAATTGGAGATAATTCAAGATTTCTACCTGTTTGCATTAAAGGGGTTGACATAGTATTGGGATTAGAATGGTTGGCCAATCTAGGGGAAGTGAAAGCAAATTTTGGCAAGATGATGCTCACTGTTAAGAGAAAGGAGGCTAACATCACCATAGTAGGAGACCCTGCTTTGACTAAAGCTGAGTTATCCTGGGAGCTTTTATGCAAGTCTTATTGGAAGAAGGTAGAGGGTTTATTTTGCAGCCAGAGAAAACTGAAGAAAAGAAAAGCATTGTGCCTATGGAGTTTGAGGGAGTTTTGCAACAGTTTCAATCAGTCTTCCAAGACATTGAGGGATTACCTCCAGCCAGGTCCCATGACCATGCTATCCACTTGAAAGAAGTTGCTGATATACCTCCATACTACCAGAAGGCTGAGGTGGAAAAATTGGTGGCTGAAATGCTAAGGGCAGGGGTTATTAGACCTAGTATCAGTCCTTACTCTAGTCCTATCATCTTATTGAAGAAAAAGGAAGCTTTTTGTTTTGGGAGGGGATGAGAACTGACATTAAAACCTTCATTGTTGAATGTGATATCTGCCAGAAAAACAAGTACTCTACTTTAGCCCCTACAGGGCTCCTACAACCTTTACCCATTCCTCAACAAGTATGGATGGACATATCCATGGATTTCATTGCAGGATTGCCTAGGTCACATGGTAAGGATACTATATATGTGGTGGTTGATAGACTAACTAAGTATGCTCATTTTTTTGCATTGGGACATCCTTATTCAGCCAAGGATGTTGCATTGGTATTCCTAAAAGGTGTGGTGAAGCTGCATAGATTCCCTACTTCCATAGTTTATGACAGGGATCCACTATTCCTTAGCTTGTTTTGGAAGGAACTGTTCAGGTTATCTGGCACTCAATTGAAATTGAGCACTGCCTATCACCCACAGACAGATGGGCAAACTGAGGTCACTAACAAGTGTTTGGAAACCTACTTAAGATGCTTTGCATATCCAAAACCCAAGCAATGGCTAGATTGGCTTCACTGAGCAGAATATTGGTTTAATACCAACTATCATTCCTCAACTGGAATGACACCTTTTAGAGCATTGTATGGGAGGGATCCACCTTTCCTATTAAGGGCAGGAACTATAGGTGGAAGAGGTCAATCAACTCTTGATACAGATGGATGGAATTCTAGAAGAGTTAAAGAGTAATTTGGTTAAAGCTCAGAATTCAATGAAGCAATATGCAGATAAGCATAGAAGGGAAATGGAGTTTGCAGTAGGAGAATGAGTTTTCCTCAAGGTGCAGCCCTACAAATTGAAGTCTTTGGCCAACATACCCTATGCTAAGCTGGCTCAGAAATTCTTTGGTCCTTATCAAATACTTAAAAGGGTTGGAACAGTGGCTTATCAATTGGATTTGCCTGCTCATGCCAAAATCCATTCAGTATTTCATGTGTCACTCCTAAAGAAGGATCTAAAGCACCATCAGCAACCTCAACCATTACCTCCTATGTTAACTGAAGAATTGGAACTGGAAGTAAGTCCAGAAAGCATCACTGATAGTAGGGTTAATGGGCAAGGAAAGATAGAAATCCTAGTAAAGTGGTAGAATCTACCTCTCCATGATTGTACCTGGGATTTGGCAGACACAATAAGGGAAAATTTCCCTAATTTCAAACTTGAGGACAAGTTAGGAAGTTTAGGGGGGAGTATTGATAGGATCAAAGCTAATCAGGAAATTAAACACGTGTATAGAAGGGGAGTTAGGAAGGTTTGGAAGTTAGTTCTAACTTCCCTTAACTGAATTTGTTAGTTAGTTAGTTAGTGAGTTTTATGTTTCTGTTTGTTAAATAGGGAAGGCTTGTAAAGGGAAACTTAGGCAATTATTGAGTAGAAATTGGTTGTGGAACCGGTAGGTGGATCGTGGGATCCTTGTATCTTTCTTCTCTCTTGTAATTCTTTCTATTCTTCAATCAATAACAATCCATTAGAGCCCTGCCAAGAAACCTTTAGGTTTTGGTTTAGGGACATTTCTTTTCTATCATTCTTTCCGTTTTCTGTTTTTGATACCAGTGTTATCATCGGCTCAACCATTGACTATAGTCCTTGTATAAAGTATATTTAGTGACAAGTACACGAGAATAGATAGAGTGTTATTATTTGTTCATATTCCTTTCTCTGATGGGTTACATTTTATTGTTGCAGGAGTGGCCAGAAGAAGTATATCCTCCTTATGCAAATGGACCTGCATATGTAATTTCCAGTGATATTGTTACTTTCATCCTATCTCAACACAAGAATAGAAAGTCGCGGGTTAGTTACCGTATTTTCCCCCCATGATTTTTAGTAGCCACATCAATACAAATTGATAGGTAACTCAAATATATTTGTTTTCTGTTGGCAGCTCTTTAAAATGGAGGATGTAAGCATGGGAATGTGGGTTGAGCAATATAACAATACTGTATCAGCAGTTCAGTATTCCCACAGTTGGAAGTTTTGTCAGTATGGATGCATTGAAGGCTATTACACTGCACATTACCAATCACCAAAGCAAATGATATGTCTATGGGATAAATTGTCAAGAGGTAGAGCTAGTTGCTGCAACTTTAGATGACAATATGAGTCAGCAACAAAGCCACTCTGATTTTACAGTGTATCTTTGTATTCTTGTGTTGATCTTAGTTTGTCTAGGTTAATATTTGCAGAAAATTACAGTGATAACAAAATGTATTAGAATTCCAATTTGAGATGGAATTTAGCACAGTTGTTTCTGAAAAGAAAGGAAAAAATTTAGATAAAGCATGATACATCATACACTCTGTACTATGGAAACAAAAGTATAGTTGTTTTAGACAAAAGATAAGTACCATTTGGTGCTTGTGCACACAAGAGGCTGAGGCTTAAATTTTGTAAGTATTTTTGTCTGAGGTCATTTAGTATTGAATAGAGTAATTCTTCTGTCATTTCAAACAAACTGTGCACTGCTGTATACATCTCTCTAATTGTGTTAGGATTTAATTTTGATGTATTGGTAATGTAATAGAGGGTGAGCGTCAAGCCCTCAACAATGATAAGGTTGCTGCTTAGTCATCATGTGCTTACGAGTTTAAATCATGTTAATATCTTTTTTGTTTGAAGGGTTAGACTGCATACACCTATCATTTCCAAACTGCACTAGGTGAAAGCTAGTCAATAATGAATGTAGACATCCTATTAAGTTCAAAGGTCTAATAACCCATTCAACAGTTTACTTCCATTGTAGAAATCAATGGAATTAGGAGAACCAAATGCCAATAAGAGCATGTACTAAGATTCATGGTAGAATAGCACAACAAAATGTTAAAAATGTAGCAAAACAAAGTTCACTCCATTTCTGAATTGGTAAGCAGATATTTCCAGCAAACAGTATGAACTTATAATCCTGCCTCTCATTTTCTAGTACTTAATCGCTTGGTAACGGATCGGTTGTTGCTAGTCTCGGCCTTCCTTTTCTGAAAATGGAGACAATTTGATTGTAGTGTAATTTAGTAAGTTGCATATAATAAACAACATTTGTTACTTCAAGACATGAGAATGCAGTACTAGTGTTTAACTTTAAACTAGTTCTGATTATTTAGCTTAGTTTTGTTCCTGAATCTAAGGTATAGCTTCTTATGCCAGGTAAAATGAACCATCTCAACACATTATTTATTTTAGTCAAACCACAATCATGTACTTAAATTAACTTTTGTGGGGTTAATGGTAATAACTATTCTCATTTTCTCATTCAAAAAGAACTATTCAATATAGCTGGATACAACAACAAAGCCTTTAATATAGCTACATGTGGCATGTAAAAAAACAAGGTCAATGAACTATAGAACATATTTGGTTTTGTTACAGGATGAGAAAATGATGTAAATGATACAAATAATATTTAGTTTAATGCAAGACAGATGAATTATGTATAAAAATGGGAAGGACTTAGAGCAAACCTTGTCTAGTTGAATTTTTAATTGCAAGTGATGAGAATCTTTGGGACAAATTCTTTTGTTTTCAATACAACTTCCATCTTTTACTTGATGTGGTTTGTGCCTAGTATGCTTTTCACCCTTTCTATTCTTCTCCACTTTATCTCTACATTGGTTCACCGACTTTGGCACCGGAGTTGCTAGCCCCTTCTGGGTCTGTGTATAACAAATCAGCATCACATATCTTTTTTAAAATAGCAACCAAACAAAGAAAATTGAATTATTCATCTTTCTTTAATTCCAATAAAATAATCAAATTTGCATTCAGACAGAAGAGAGTTAAAATTTTACCGAAGAAAGGCGTACGGGATTCATTTCCTTCATATGGAAAGCTTCGCTTAGTACATCCAAGTCGAAAGGATGTAAGCAAGTTTCTTTCTCCGTCGTGGAGGCGTTCCTACAGAGCTGATCAAGTTCCATTCCTTCTCCCTTCCTGATTTTAGTGTCACCCACCACATTGCGAAGATAGTGTGTCTCTGAAATTGATGCTGGATGTGACCTCTTGCAGAAGAATTCATAGTAAGGCCAAAGCTTATATTGACTTATGAGATCATGAGCACCTCCAAGTTCTTTATGCCCTGAATCCGATAAATAACCTTACACGACTAAGAATACTGAATGAAATACGTTGTTCATGCACTGATGAGAAGTTTACAACAAAAATAAAAGTAAATGTTAGAGCATAGGACTTTAGTAAATGATCATTTCATAATCATTGATGTCCAATAAGCTCATTTGCTATATCACTGGCATTAAACCTCATGAAATTCTCTAACATGAGGCTCTGATAAACAGTGAAAGAATCAAATATCAAATAAGAAAATAATAAATGAGAAAATCATACTCCGGAGAGAAAATCCTTTCACATTTTTTAAAACTTGGACATTATTTTGCCTCATTCTTGATTTTTGTAGGATTGAATAAGAAATAATAAAGGCATCATATATCCCTCTCTAAACAATAAGTAATAGTGCATTATAATTTATAAAGGAGAAACATAGCAGAAATGGCCAAAAAATAGAAAGAGTAACCCTGTCTTAACATCTCAAATAAAGGGCTTTGAGTCTGACTATGAAGCAACTCATGACTCACAAAATGTTTTCGTAGTACAGAATGCTCTTCCAAGTACTAAATAATCTCGTATTTAACAATCCATTGATTTAGTACAACAACCAAACCTTATTCTCAGTATAAATTATAAAAGAACTTTTCTTTCAATTATGTGAATGATTATATTATGTATGTCAAATGGTAAACCAAATGCCTTCCAAAATGTTCCTAATCGGCTCTAAAACAAAGTAATCATGACTCATGAGGAAATTTTGTTATAGCTATCTTGCTATCCTTTATGTTAAGGTTTCATCTCAAAACCAATTGACTATGGGAGGAGTAGCCCAACAGGTATTTAAACCATTCCCGAGACAATGAGGTAGGCGATGTGAGACTTACTTCCCAACATGCCCCTCCACATAAGCTTGTCAGGTCAGGCGAAGGGTTACCTTTGAACCATAACTAAAGGGCATCTTTGGCCCATGACAACCAGAAAGAAGTTGAGTTCTGGCTCTGATACCATGTTAAGGTTTCATCTCAAAACCAATTGGCTATGAGAGGAGTAGCCCAACAAATATTTAAACCATTCCCGAGACAATGAGGTAGGCGATGTGAGACTTACTTCCCAACAGTTTATAATCTTGCACATTCACATTATCAAGGAAAATATAAAGGTACAACAATAAGCTGCATCTCAAGTTCATCATAGTTATCTTGCACATTCACATTATCAAGGGAAACAGAAAAACATGCAAACAAAATAACAATATGCAACATTTCAAGTTCTTCTTACCCCTCCCAAATCTTTTGCCTTCAAGATCCATCTTTCACTTAGCCTCAAAATAATGCAGCTCAGATGCATCTACCAAATTATATTAACAAATACATCAAACACCCAGAGGAAGTTATTGCCTGAAAATTTGGACAATGAGCAATGAAGTTGTACTAACACTCAACAAAATCAGGACTGAAGTATCATTTTTGAACAATAGCATGCAACAAATTGCTTCACAATATAAAACCCATATGAGAAATACATGATTTTGCAATAAAGTTAAAAACTTTACGAATTTGGAGACAAGTAAAGTTAATGGTCAGATGAAAAACAAATAAATAAATCTAATGATTATTACTCTTGGCAATATCTCTAAATATGAATCAGAGCAAAATACCTGGGGGGAAAAAGGGTGAGGTATGGATTGGACTATGGTTGAGGGTTATTGTTTGCAAATTTTGAATCAAGATGAGATTTTGATCAGAGAAAAAGGAAAAAGGTTCTCACTGAAATATGAGAAACTACAGAAAAATCAAATCAACTTTCTTCCTTTTTAGACTCAGGGTTTCATACGATATCCGTAAGTTAACTTCTTAAATAATTAGAGTTAGATTTAAACAAAGAGAGAGAAAAATGTATATAATGACAGTATAAAAGTTAATTAATCTATTGTTCATATTTAATTATCATTAATTATTTAAAAAATAATATAAATAAATGGTAGATGTTGTACTGTGTATAAATTTTTATACCGAGAATGTATATATATTCCTATCTAAAACAAATGAATGCCTAAAATTCAATTATAATTTTAGAAAAAAGAATTTAGAAATATTTATATTTACTGTATAAAGTCGGGGTGAGCATGGATCATGTTGGGTTGGGTAAGACTTATTCCTTATCTGACCTTATATATTTGTCACGTCATTTTTTTACCCGAACCCGACCTTAGATTCAAGACTAACTCAATCTCAAATATCGATTGAACTATCTTTTGAATCTAAACTTAACATAGATTCGATTAAATATATTGCACATTTTTTTATAGATAAAATCTTCTCAATATTATTTATTATATCAAACAATAGTGGAATATCTTATCCACTAGTTAATCACCACGACCTCTCATTCTCATTTTGTAATGTGTTCTGAAAATGCTAGTCCTGGGGGTATTGTGTCATTTTTTGTGTACTACTAAGTATCATTCGCAATTTGAATAAAGTCTATGGGGCCTCCTCGTCCGCTTGCATTTATTGGACGGGTAGGGTATGAAAAATAATGTACTCATCCACCTTAAAATGTCTGCTCAACATGCCCTATATTTACTCATGAGCATTTCAAACTGACAAAACGGACGACCCACATACATTATTGGAGAAAGTATTCAACATCAAATATGCAAACGTATATGTATTTTTGTCCAATTAGAGAAAATGTATTTCATTTGTTATATGAATTTGTATATCAATTGTGATAAAGTCCTATCATTTTCTTATTATATATATACATTTGTATTTTGTATATTATATATATCCATATGTACCATTCCTTTGTATTTTATAAGCAAATTATGCATGCATATTGTGAACACTCAATTTTGTCCGACCCAAATACATAAAAAAACTGATAATAAATAGCAAAGAAATTCAAAATTGACTAAACCCCACCCACCCCCAATTTTTCAGGTGCCGTAATGAGAAGATTCTCCCAAATAATACATCCACCATCTCTTAAACAAATCAGCACTCAATATGTGAAAAAGAAAAGAAATCAAATCATCATCAAGTTAATAAAGACAACCAAATAGAATTCCGCAGAAATAGTACTAAATAAACAGGTTTTAAATGCAAATAACCATCACTCATCACTCAACATAATGACACCAAATGTATGCAGATTAAGGACCAAGCTTAATTAGACAACGACAGATTCAAAGAGACAAATAAGGCAATGAGGAGTATTAAAATCATGATTAACAATTCAAAATAATAGATGTAAAAAGGGGATAATCAGATAGGCAATAAGTATGGGAATACTAATTAGAAATACAAGGGGTTCTCATGAACCTCAACCATTATAAAAGGCAGGCAGCTGGTTCAAATGGAGACCTGGACAGAAAGCAACAGATCGCTCTCAACACTCTTCTTACTTTCGCTATCTACAACATATACCTTATCACACACAATTCCATAAGAACGTACATACCATACATAACATACACAGTTCCTACACATCATTCATAACGTACAAAAGCCTACATATACCCAGAGAAAACACCAAAAAATAGGCACCTATACTGCATCATCCCATAACGAGTACCAACAGTAAAGATCAACAGGATATCAAGAAAGGAGGATCCCAGGCAAAAAACCAAGGTTGGTCAGAAATCAAAGGTTAATACTTAGAAGGTAAGAGACTTGGTAAGATGTTTATCCTATTCATGTAAGCATAAGCATAAACATGTGGTTCATCATATGACATCACCCCTAATACCAATTAAAGACTAATCAGCCTCTAATCAGAATATGAAACGTAGGTCATAAGGAGTGTTATAAACTAATCAATCTTATATTTATTTACCAAGCTTTCTTATTTATTGTTATAGTTGTATAAATAATCAACTCATGATTTAAGTTAATGATTTTAACCCCTTTATTTTTGCGATGAATTAGAATTTTGAAAACTATATTTATTATATTAATAGGAATCCTAATGCGTTCTTAAAAAATAATAATTATAAATGAGTTTTTTTAAAATGGAATTTTTATAGTAAGGTCATGGTTCGAGTCGACTCCGACTTCTCCGAAAATGGGAAGAAGGTGAGCGATCAACATCGTCTTTAACTATTAATTCCATATATCAAAAAATATTTTAAATAAAAATTATCTTATTACTTAAACGAATTTAATGGAATTTTTATTGTAAGGTTACGGTTCGAGTTGACTCTGACTTCTCTAAAAATGGGAAGAATGTGAGCGACCAATACCGATTCTAAACTATTAATTTCATGCTAAAAAACTTTTAAATAAAAATTATCTTATTACTTAAACGAATTTTAAATGGAATTTTTATGGTAAGGTTACGGTTCGAGTTGACTCTAACTTCTCTGAAAATGGGAAGAAGGTGAGCGACCAACACCGACTCTAAACTATTAATTACATGCTAAAATGTCTTTAAAAAAATTACCTTATTACTTAAACGAATTTCAATACTTCAACATATTTTAAAACTGCTCAAACCAATTTAATTATTTTTCAAACCAGAACTACATAGCCTTGATTTCCCTATTGCACCTAGGGATACGTAGGAGCAAGATGAACTCTTGTCAGACACAACAATAAAAAATAAAACATTTCGCTTTAATTACTGAATTTTAATAAAGAATTTTTAAGGGTATAAAAGTCCATGTTATTAGCGAGGGTACCGTTTTAATACGGGCGGACGGGGTGCTAATACCTTCCCCAATCCGTAATCGACTCCCGAGCTCAGAATCTATGTTCAAAGACCAAGTTCTCCAGATTGGGCATATAGAGAGTTTTCTACGTTTTATCCGCAAAAAACGTAGTGGCGACTCCAAATCAATTGGAAGAGGTAGAAAGCGAGTTCGCCTCTCCCTAAGTCGCAAGGCCGGTCTTCCAACCGAAAATCGGGTCGCGACACATATTATGTATTATATATATGCATTTGTATTTTGTATGTATTGTTCCATTTGTATGACTATTTATTATGATAAATATATTTGTATGCAAATTATGTATATTTTATTTTATATGACTAATGCATATACATTTATATATTTGAATGTATATTTTGTAATTTTATTTCGGGTGGCCCACAAGTCTGTCCTGCTCATGTTTAGGGCAGACAAGACATGATATTTCATGCCCTATTTAAAAATGGGCATGAGCTCATGCCCGTCTAATTTAAGTGGGCATTTCATGGGTACGAGAAAGGTAGTCCTAATTAGCAGGACCTTATTCCACTAGAACAACACCTTGTTGGTACATTGTCATTTTACTACATATTTTAGGGGATTGTTTTTGTTGTGTGAGCTTTGTAATTTTTTAGGATAAAACATGTTAGTGTCAATCAATTTGTTAGTGAATCATTCTCTTAGCATCTTTACATATTTGGTTTATGTGTGGTCCTCCAATCAAACTTGACAATTATATTCTTAAATGCATTGGTTAGATTTTTAGAACTATAGTTATGTACAAAACCTGTCTGATGAGCTACTTGTTGTGTATTTGGTAATTTTCTATTTTTTATTTGGTGAGTAACAACATTTTAAGTTATATAGGGCAACCATTAATGGCAACAATATTCCATTACAAAGTGAGTCTGCTAAAAAGTAAACTTGTTAACCAGAAAACCTCTTCATAATGATAGGACATTTATTGAGTTTGATGTTAGTGAACTTGTTGATAGTCCAAATGTATGAACATTCTACAATTTTGTTGAATTAGAAGGATGTGTCAAAGTTTCAATTCCAATAACAAAGTAGGATAATGTCCCAGTTGAAGATAAGAATCATATTTGGGAGAGTAACTTGATATATCACTATCACAATTTCAAAAACTCTATTTTTCATAGTAATATTATAGATAATTAGTAGGATACCTATGCATTTGCACAGGCCGATGCGTTTTATTGGTGGTTGGAATTTGAAGAAACATATTTCAAAGTTGTATAGTAAAAGTGAAAGAAGATTTTGTATTGTTGTAAATTGGTATAAATAAATACCATTATTTATGATTAATGTCATGGAGTGTGACTTTAGTTGATGATGATCTTGATTTTTAATTTTTGGTAGAATTAACAAAATTACCTTAATTCATAAGGCTAATTAACACATTTGACTATATATACTTACTTTATGTGATCATAATTGAGATTTTGATGATAAATTGTACTAATCTCATTATTTGAGTTTCCATGATTGTTTCAGACTGAAAATGGCTAAATGGGTCATGGAATTGGCCAAAATGGCATAAGCATTCAAAAGCCACAAATCAGCTCACATTCACTTAGTGCAGAAGTTGAGCTCAATGCAGGAGGCGCAGAGCATGGAAGTCATGCCCAGCGCAGAAGAAGACAGGTGGAAGGTCTCGTGTGTAAAGCAGTGTTCTAAGGACATCGTTGTTGCGCCAAGTGCAAGAGTCAAGTCTCAGAAAATAAAAAAGAGATCTGAAACTATTGAGTCCTAAATTTAGTACCTAGGAAGTTAGGAACCCAAATTTGATGTATTATCCTAGGTTGGTTTCTTTTCGTCTTAGTTTGTAGATTTATGTAGTTAGAAACATGATGTAATGGTTAGGGAGTAGAAATTGTGAAGTTCTTGTATGCTCATGAAGAAGCCAACATTTCTCTATGAATGACATGTTCAGAATTTATCTGAGTCAAACTAAGTATGCAAATGCATAGCTAGATTACTTCTTAGATAAGATTGATTCTTTTCTATTCATTGATGTATTTGGAATTTGATTTACAAATAAAATAACTTGATTTTTATGAATTATTATTGTTGTTAATTACTGCATACTAAGTGTTTGACAAAATGCCTAGTTCGTCTTAGGAAAATAACTTTGTGAAGAAATGTCGGTTTGATAGTCCAATGCTTGTAATTCATCTTTTTGCATAAAATTAGACGTAGTTTGTATGCTTAATTGTCACAATGAATGCCTAAGTTCATATGTTTGCTAGACATAAATTCATATTTACATAAAAAAAACTTTCAATCTTGATGGTGTGTGTTGCTAGACATAGAGACATATTTGATGGTTCGTGAAATTTAATTTTATCATTGTAGTTGTTAGACATAGAGCTATTTTAGTAAAATGTTAGCATAATCGAAGAGATTGCTGACTAACACATTTGATGTGTGCATTTACTCAACAATCACATTATATTAGATACTCAATTTGACTTGGGCCCTAGTGGGTTAACACGTTTCTCTAGCTATCTATATTGGCCACATGATATACCATATTTTCTAACATGACAAGTATTGGGTGTGTGACCAACATTATTACAATAAAAATAAGTAGGTAAATATTTATGTATCCTAGTTTTGGTTTTTAAAAAGAGGGTTAGTATAGATACTTTATTTATGAAATTTTATACTGTTATCCATGATTGTTTTTCCTAAGACATTCTTATTTTTAGCCACATGGCTATTTGCATAGCCAAGACCTTTACGATTTGTTGAATGTCTTTGGACTTTTATAATCTTGTCTAAATTTTGACTACTTTTGTTACGCTTATTAAGTTCAAGACTTAATGTTGAAACTTTAATTTCCAGAGTAATACAATTTGAACATTTTGAAGAAGGTTTATTCTTAAGAAAATCTACATCTTTGTTTAACTTGTTATGACTTGCTAAAATAATATTTTCATTTTCGGTTTTAGAAATAGTTTAGAAAGCTTAACATACTCACTATGTAGATCATTAAAGGTCTTTTGAAGTTCATTATAAGAGGGATTATATAAGGTTTCAATTAACTTACCACATCATCATCATATTAATGAGACACCATTATGGGTAGGTGGGTTTGCTTCTCATTTTCTAATTCTGAATTTGAACTTGTGTCATTGTCCTTCTATGCAATGTAAGCTCTTCTATCGGTCTTCTTTTATGGCTTCTCTTTGAAGGAATTCTTCTTCAATGTTGGATAGCCCACCTTCACATGGTTTGGCTTTCCACATTCAAATCAAGTGAATGTTTAATTTGATGTGGAATCTTCATTACTCTTGGTGAATCTTCTAGTTGATCCAGACTTTGCAGCTTTGTTCCTATTTAGAAATTTGTTGAACTTCTTCACTAACATGCTTATGTTTTCTTTTTCTGATTCATCTCCTGAGGTTTCACATGTATCTACATTTGCCTTCAAGGAGATATTTTTCATCTTCTTCTCATGTTCTTCATGTTGTTCGAGTTGGCTCAACTCCAACTCGTGTTCCTGTAGTTTTCCAAAAAAGAAGTCAATGACATTTTAGATAGGCTTTTATTTTCGGATATGACTGCCACTTTCATGTTTAGGATGCTATTTGACAACACCTTTCCTAGGGCAATCAAATGATTTGTAAGGTGGATGAACTTTTTCTGGAGATCAAGTATCTTTTCTCCAAGTTTCATGTGGAACATTTTATACTCTTGAGAAAGATTGTTGAGTCTGGAACGCTTTACTTCATTGCTTACTTCAAGGGTTGTCTCTAAGATATCTCACATTTCTTTTGCAGACTTATAGTTAGAAATCCTAAAGAACTCATTGATTTCTAAGGCTGAAGTAAGGAATTTGTTGCCTTAAGGTCGAATTGAACGTTTTTCTTATCATCATCGTTCCAAGCAATTTTATGTTTTCACTCCCTTACACCATTGATTACAATGAAGGGTACATAAGATCTTTTTTCACTCACATTCCAAATATCAAGATCTTGAGATTCTATAAAAATTCTCATTTTGATTTTCCAAAAGTCATAACATTCTCCAATAAAACTCGAAGGGCGATTAATGTTGGAAGCTTATCCCAAAAATGATTTAGATCCATCTTAGAGTGTAGGATCCAAGGAGTGTCTTACCAAACCCAATCTCTGATACCAATTGTAAGTATAAGATGAAAAACTAAGAGGGAATGTGAATTATATTTCTACACAATTAAAGATTTTTGCAACTTTAAAACAAATAGAGCATAGTGCTGCATAAATATGTTGTAGAAAATCAAAGTACATAAATTTAAAGTAGAGATGTATAAGAAATAGAGATATACCAGTTTTTATACTAATTCACCTTCTTGTCCGCTTGAAAGCTACATCTAGTACTCTTGATCACCTAAGATATTTTTTGGTTTGATGAGTTGCAATTACAAATCTCACCCCAAAATTTTGAGTACAATACACACTCACCACAATCTCACACCTCAGAAAAACACATCTTCTAAATATATTTCTTCCTTTTTCCACCACACTTGATGGTGAAAAGTTTACACCAACTTTAACAAAGATAAAGAACAAAACAATGGCTAGATTGTATAAATAATTTGACACTTCTAATCTTGAAATTCTTATGGTCTTTCACTATGAATAACAAAATATGCTCAAGTGTTTTATTGTATGAAAACTTAGAAAAACACTTGACTATACTTCTTAAAATTCTGAAAGTTTATCGCAAAGTTGCTCGCAAGAGTGTTCAGAAAATTGTGTGAAAGAAGTATGAAATATGGATAGAATGGATGCGTTTAGAATTGGGTGTCTTAGTGCCTTTTAATCGGCTTCCAATTAGCCATCATACCCTTATGTGAAGGTAAGAGACTTTTGGAATGACATCCATTCGTTTTGGGTAAGAGCTGTTCAGTTTGGATTTGAAAATTTAGTGTAACAACTCTTAGTAACCGATTACTCTATTGGGTAACAAATTACCCAAACATTATGTTCAAATGAGTAATCGATTATTCCCATGAGTAATCAGTTACTCTATGTTAAAACTGTAGGATAATATGTTACTCTGTTTGAGTAACATGTTACTTATTTCAAGTAATTTGTTACTCATGTACAGTAAACTACTGTTCTAGTCAAGTAACGTGTTACTTAGCTTTTTGAAAATTGAGTTCATTTGATTCTAAGTTCAAATATGTTTCATAAAGATTTATCACTTGAACATTATCGTTAAACATAATCAAAGGACTTATGAAATAAGTACCTATCTTAGAAGACTATACGACATCTTGAACTTGATAACTTGTCATCTTAAGTCTTCAAGATCTTATATATTTTTCTTCTTTTTGGTGACTTTGGTGTCTTTACCAAAACCGTGTAAAGGTCAGGAGCAAGATCTTCTTCCCAGGAACCGAATCCGACTTTGGACTTCACTTTCCATGGGAGGAATTCGATGGGAAGAAATGTACTACTCTTTGTGTAGATTTCCTCAAAGGGATATTGAGAGCAAAAAGTAGAAGATAGTGATTGCGTATGTTAAGAATAGAGATACCCATTCTCTTGGAAATCTCACTTTAGGTGACGAACTATATTTTCTGAGTTATGTTGTAGTCCCAAAAATTTCCAATCATTCCCAAATAAATGATATGGTACTACAACTTATGTATGCCATCAAAAATAATATTTCTATTAATTGGACTATGATGATAATGCGACATATGTGGTCATTAACTTATGCTATAATCATAACCACCATACATCACCATTTTAGTATCTCTACTGGAGAATCCAAAATAGAACTAGATGTTATAGACAATAAGATCGATTTGGATGTTACCCACAAAATGGGATTATCTCAAGTTCCAAATGCTTTTCTTTTCAAACATCAAAATGGTCAACCTATTGTTCCTTTGGATCTCCCTACAACTACACAACATGACTCTCAAACCTCCCAATCTCAATTCGTTTTTTCTTCATCTTCCAAGATGTCTACTGTAACGCCTCAAGTTACTAACACGGAAAAATTCAATTCTTTTTCTAACATAATAAAATTTCATACCATTTAAAATTTCTTTTCAATTAGGAATACTCCAATGCTAAGGTAAACCATAAAAAGGAAAACAGCACAGTGATTCCACAATACTAGGTTCTACACTTTTTAGTCTAATAAACTGAACATCAAATACATCAATGAAAATTCCCATGAAAGGGTCCAATATCAACCATTACAAACTCCTAGAGTAATTCAAAAGCACACTAAATCCAAAGCAACGCAATCACCCTAAGGCTCGGCAATATCTTATTCCCTAGCTCCACCTACAATCCGATTACCACGGATTGAGTAAACAAAACAACATAGAGAGAGCCAGTCATTAAATACATGCAATATAAACATGGTGGATTTAAATAGAATAGTAACATTGAAACATTACTTCACAGAAACTATGCAGCATTATAGCACAAATACATCCAAGAGAGTCCATATACCAATATACCATGATCGTACCACCCATACATAACATAAATCAAATGTCCATCAATCGAACCACAGTCAAAATCCACACTACAAGTGCACCACAATCCGTACCACGAAGGCGGGTCTAACTCCATGCCACGAAGGGCAGATCACATTTCCATACCACGAAGGGCAGGTCATAATTCCATACCACGAAGGGCAGGTCACAATTCCGTACCACGAAGGGCAGGTCACAATTCCGTACCACGAAGGGCAGGTCACAATTCCGTACCACGAAGGGCAGGTCACAATTCCATACCACGAAGGGCAGGTCACAATTCCGTACCACGAAGGGCAGGTCACAATTCCATACCACGAAGGGCAGGTCACAATTCCACACCACGAAGGGCAGGTCACAATTCCGTACCACGAAGGGCAGGTCACAATTCCGTACCACGAAGGGCAGGTCACAATTCCATACCACGATGGGCAGGTCACAATTCCATACCACGAAGGGCAGGTCACAATTCCATACCACGAAGGGCAGGTCACAATTCCATACCACGAAGGGCAGGTCACAATTCTGTAACACGAAGGGCAGGTCACAATTCCGTACCACAAAGGGCAGGTCACAATTCCGTACCACGAAGGGCAGGTCACAATTCCGTACCACGAAGGGCAGGTCACAATTCCGTACCACGAAGGGCAGGTCACAATTCTGTACCACGAAGGGTATGTCACAATTCCATACCACAAAGGGCAGGTCACAATTCCGTACAACGAAGGGCAGGTCACAATTCCATACCACGAATGGCAGGTCACAATTCCATAATCAACATATTATCCGCAACCGTAAGATTAACGCAGTTAAATAGGAAATTCATGATATTTCCCGTTTAATCGTGTTAATCCACCGAAACCCTCCAACTAGTGAGTGTCGTTGGAGTTTCCAATGCTAAGATTCTAATACCACAAAGGTTAATGCTGCTCCCTCACCTGAGTAGCCGCTACTGCTTGCACTAAAGCTCAGTTGCGTTCTCCGCCGTCTCCTCCAACCTTAGGGTCTTTCAACCCAACACAACAACAATCACAACACATCAATTTACATATCAAGACAAGAATAGTACTAACCAAGACTAATACAACACAAGACAAAATTATCCATTCAGTTCATCTTCAACAAAAAGGTTTCCTTAATGTTACCATGACTCTACAGTTTTGAAAATAACTTCTCACATACCCATTTCGAAAAACAACTCATACTCTATGAGTTTTACAAGGTTTTCCAAAGCAAAACGAACCAAAATGTCAAAAGAAGGTTTATGGGGTTTTATCCCTAAACGTGGAGAAGAAACCCTATTCAAAACAAGACATTCACCCCTAAGAGAGACTAAGTTAAGCGATTTACCTCTTTTCCGGCCTCTTTCTCGACTCTAAGGGTGCTCAACTCCTCAAACCGTTCCTCTCCTCTTTGTTTTTCGAAAAATAACTCTTATCCTCACTTGGGACGTCTATTTATGTTTTCAGAGAATCTCACCGTGTTAAGTGTAATCGATTACCATAATGGTGTAATCGATTACAGTGTGAAAAATGCACATATCTGATGTTTTTAATATGATGTAATCGATTACGAGTATAGTGTAATCGATTACATCATGAAAAATTACACATGTCTGATCAAATATCAGCATGTAATCGATTACCAGGACCATGTAATCGATTACCAGGACCATGTAATCGATTACATCATGAAAAATTTCACATGTCTGATCAGATATCAGCATGTAATCGATTACCAGTACCATGTAATCGATTACATGGTGTCAACAGCCCAAAATTGTCATTTCTCGCCCAGGCGAGACAACTCTCGCTCGGGCGAGAATCCTCTAGTATAGTCCCAGGATTTCACCCTCCCAGGTGATCCCTTCTCGCTCAGGCGAGAGTCTCTCGCTCAAGCGAGACTTCCATGACTGATACTATAATTTTAAAGACTCAAAATTAGGATGTTACAATCCTTCCCCCCTCAAAGAAATTTCGTCCCCGAAATTTTATGAGGTTATTCTCAGGAAAATACTATCATCACTCCGACACTAGGCATAGATATACATGACCAAACTTAGGTCCGACCATCTAAACAATTAAGATCGCTTAGTCGACAGACAAGGACGCATACCACGTAACAGTGATACCACAATGACAATTCATGGACTAACTTTTCCGAGTCCATATACTAAAGGCAAATATATGGACAACTAGGACAATTAAGAGGAAATTATTACCACTGGAATAAAAATTCTCAAGTATTCATCAAGAACAATAGATCTTCCCGATCTATCAAGATAAAAATCGTTCAAAATGATCAACACATACAGTGAAATTCACAATAACACATTCGAATTCAAAAGAAAGTGGGACTCAATACCCATCATCTACCAAGATGCACCAGATTACATCCAAAATGCAATAGCTAGATCGACATCCACTCGATGGAAACAGCGTCATTTCATTCCACACATGAAAATAGCCACAATTAACTCAAAAATTCTCACTAGCATTTTCAAACTTGTACTTGCTATAACACATACCACGAAGGGCAGGTCACAATTCTGTACCACGAAGGGCAGGTCACAATTCCATACCACGAAGGGCAGGTCACAATTCCGTACCACGAAGGGCAGGTCACAATTCCATAATCAACATATTATCCACAACCGTAAGATTAACGCAGTTAAATAGGAAATTCATGATATTTCCCGTTTAATCGTGTTAATCCACCGAAACCCTCCAACTAGTGAGTGTCGTTGGAGTTTCCAATGCTAAGATTCTAATACCACAAAGGTTAATGCTGCTCCCTCACCTGAGTAGCCGCTACTGCTTGCACTAAAGCTCAGTTGCGTTCTCCGCCGTCTCCTCCAACCTTAGGGTCTTTCAACCCAACACAACAACAATCACAACACATCAATTTACATGTCAAGACAAGAATAGTACTAACCAAGACTAATACAACATAAGACAAAATTATCCATTCAGTTCATCTTCAACAAAAAGGTTTCCTTAATGTTACCATGACTCTACGGTTTTGAAAATAACTTCTCACATACCCATTTCGAAAAACAACTCATACTCTATGA
The DNA here is from genome assembly GCA_009771035.1 of Lupinus albus. Lineage (NCBI taxonomy): Eukaryota > Viridiplantae > Streptophyta > Magnoliopsida > Fabales > Fabaceae > Lupinus > Lupinus albus. Next base: position 9,197,355 of record CM020011.1, read on the forward strand.
GTTTTACAAGGTTTTCCAAAGCAAAACGAACCAAAATGTCAAAAGAAGGTTTATGGGGTTTTATCCCTAAACGTGGAGAAGAAACCCTATCCAAAACAAGACATTCACCCCTAAGAGAGACTAAGTTAAGCGATTTACCTCTTCTCCGGCCTCTTTCTCGACTCTAAGGTTGCTCAACTCCTCAAACCGTTCCTCTCCTCTTTGTTTTTCGAAAAATAACCCTTATCCTCACTTGGGACGTCTATTTATGTTTTTAGAGAATTTCACCGTGTTAAGTGTAATCAATTACCATAATGGTGTAATCGATTACAGTGTGAAAAATGCACATATCTGATGTTTTTAATATGATGTAATCGATTACGAGTATAGTGTAATCGATTACATCATGAAAAATTACACATGTCTGATCAGATATCAGCATGTAATCGATTACCAGGACCATGTAATCGATTACCAAGACCATGTAATCGATTACCAGGACCATGTAATCGATTACATCATGAAAAATTTCACATGTCTGATCAGATATCAGCATGTAATCGATTACTAGTACCATGTAATCGATTACATGGTGTCAACAGCCCAAAATTGTCATTTCTCGCCCAGGTGAGACAACTCTCGCTCGGGCGAGAATCCTCCAGTATAGTCCCAGGATTTCACTCTCCCAGGTGATCCCTTCTCGCTCAGGCGAAAGTCTCTCGCTCAAGCGAGACTTCCATGACTGATACTATAATTTTAAAGACTCAAAATTAGGATGTTACATCTACCAATCAGATGCTCATGGATGAGTTGGTATCTTTTTGAGGCTACATCACCACAAGGATGAATGCTATTGATGTTCAGAAACAACATGTTCACTCTGAACTCGAACGATTATCTAATCAATTGGATTACATGGACATTAATGATGATGATGAGGCAGAATCTTAATCTATGTCTGTCTGTTTTTGTTGTTGTTATTGCTAGCTTTCTGTTTGAAGCATCTTTCACTTATTCATTGTAATACTTTGACAATTATATGGTTTGTATGAACAATTTTTGCTTCATGCCATTTTCTATTTGCTTACATGGGTTTTCATATCTTAATGGCGTGTATATTTATTATTCATAAGATTTAAGGTCTGCCTAACAAAAGTCATATATTTTGTACCCTATTATGCAATATATTGTTGTGCCTATGGAAACATGGTTTTTCCTTTTGTTTGATGATGTCAAAAGAAGAAAAGTTAGAGTTTGTGTTTTTTGGAATTTATATTTTCATGGCAAGTGTTCTAAAACAAAGTGGAAGCATATAAGATATGGGAGGATACATATGTCCACAACGTATATATATCAAGAAATTGTCAAAACTAAATGTACTTCTATCCCTAAAGTCTTTTAATAAAGTCTAACCAAATGCTCATAGGAAAAACATAATTCAAAATGTGTTTTACTTAAATCAAACTGAACTTCAATTTTAAAAAGGTGAGTAACAGGTTACTCAAACTGATTAATGAATTACTAGAACTGGGTAATCGATTATCCAAACTAATTAATAGATTATCAAGCATAATTTACTCAGAGTAACCGAAATTACTCATGAGACTTAGCGATTACTCAATTTGACAGGATCTTTGAGTAACCAATCACCTAGTGCATTAATCGATTACAGAGAATTGTTACAACAATTTTTCAGATTCAAATTGAAACAACTTCTCCCAAATCCAATGGATGCTACTCCAATCATCTTCTACCATTATGTATTAGTATAATGGCTAATTGGAAGCCTATTTAGAGGAACCTAAGCATTAAGATTCATACACACAACTTACTACAACTTTCATAACAATCACCTTCACTTTTCCAAGCAACTTGTTTGAAAACTTTCTAAATTTTAAAAGTTGATTTTCAATTGTTTCTTATAAGTTTTTATTCTAAGTTCTATTCAATTTTCTTTGTAATTATGACCATAGGGTGTGGTGAAAATGGAAAGATGGATTTTTAGAAGTAGTGTTTTTATAAAAGTGAGATTGAGGTGGATGTAATCTAGAGGAAAAGTCTCATGGTGAGATTTGTAAAAGATTAACATTTCATCACAAGTAAACTCTCTTATTCTTACAAGGGGATTGAATGTAACCTTTATGGATAGGAATGACAACGGGACGGGTCGGGTCGGGGTCAGGTTTGTGCATACCCAACCCCGAACCCGAATTAAGTGGGGTTAGAAATAATGATATCATCCCCAAACTCATCGGGTTTCGGGTAACCCGAACCCGAAAAAACCCCGAATGAAACATATATTTTTATATATAGATTATATGTGTGTGAAATGTATATATATGTGTGTGTGAAATTTATATATATATCTTATATATATTATGAAATTTATATATATATAGCTTTTATATATATATATAGCTTTTATATATATATATATATGTATTTATCTGTAATTTTATAATTTTATGTATATTAATCGGGTTTCGGGGTAGGGTATTAACAATACCAAACCCGCATTTTGAACTCGTGTAAAACCCGAACCCGAACTCAATCACATTGAGTTTTTCCCATTAAATTCGGGTTGGGTTCATGCGGGTACCCGCGAGTTCGGTTTTTCATTGTCATCCCTAGTCTAGTAAAAGCATAGTTGTGATAACAGGACCAGACCGAATGGTCTGACCGGTTCGATAGCTAACTGAACTTGAAAACTGTTCCGTTTGAAGTGGATAAATTCTGGTTCGACCGTGCTAACCTTGGTTAAATCGGAATAATCCGAGAAAAAACACAGACGTTTCACTTAAAATTAAAAAAATGAAACATTACTCTAATGTTTATTTTATTTTAGTCCAAAAAAGATAGAGTTATGATACTTCAATATAGTTATATAAAATTATTAATTATAATTTTTTTTATATTTATAGATAAAAATTATTAATTATATTTAAAATAATTCGATCCGACCAGACTGATTAACTATTTAAACCGGTTAGACATAACACAGAAGTTTTTCCTGCTTGACGTCCGGCTTAGTAAAAGAAAATATAGTTGTCAAATTATGAGCCAATAATTGTCTAAATGAAATTCAAGCAATTCTATGAGTTTTTCTACACATTCTTTTCTAGAATTCATTTCTTTGATTTCTCTAGTCTTTTAACCTTTTTCTCCATTTTCTCTCCTGCCAAACTTTTTCTATACACATTTCCACCTTTCTAGAATCTCCTCTCTCTTTTTTATTTCTTTCACTCTCCTTTTATAATTACCTTTTGCAAAACTTTTCAGATATCTTCTTTGTGAATGTTTCCTTTCTTACCTTCTTTCTAATCCCTTTTTTTAAATGATCAACCTTTTTATTTGATATTAATTACATTATAGATTTTTGTATAAAAAAATAACAGCTTAGAAAATGAAGGGTTTTGTCCTCTTTATTTTTATCTTATTAATATTAAATATATACATTTAAAATTTATAATTTTACATAAAACTTTTGATAATCCAAAGGTTTTGTAGCGGATGGGTAAGAACTGAAAGGTTAATGAAGATAAAAAAATACTAGAACATCTGAAAAGGGCACTTTTGCAATAAAATTCTTTTTGATAGAAAAATCATACAAAAATCTGTAGAAGGGTAAAAATATTTTATTCAAGCTTTTAAAATTTTATTAGAGTATCTTTTGGATAAAATCGTTTGACTCAATAAAATCATAAAAATTATTAAAATACCAAACAAAACGGTAAAAACTTATTTAACACTATAAAACTTATTAAAATATATATATTGTACAAATTTACAAAATTAGGTGTGACAAAATTGGGTCTTCATATTATTTATAGCAAGCATGAGCTTCATTGAATCAATCTCCAATTCATTATTTTGTGAGCTCCATCATTTTTATAATCAATTAAAATTCAACCATTGTTATATCCAATCTAATCTTCATCAAAGTTTCTAATAATGTCAAACAAACTACATTTTATCACAAAAATGTAGTAGGTCATAAATTTAAATAAATCTAGATTCTAAAATTAACACAATTAAATAGATTGGTTGTAATAATTCTTATTTTATATTAAGTATTATGTAAATTAGGATTTTATCATCTAGTATTTAATGGTTCTTGTTCTATTGTGGATGACTATCAAATGACCTTTGTAGTAGTCTCAAAATGTTTGACCAACAAACTTCTTTAGCACTTGCAATGGAAACTTTCCTTTTCAAGCAATAAAGTGTTTTTTGCTTTGTGCAAAAGAAGAAACAACCATTGTGTAGTAGATAACTTTTTGATATGTCACACTCATGTGTGAATAGAATTATTTGTCTAATGAATCTTGATTGAAGTATTGAATAGGGTTTAGACACTTCAATTTTTGGACAACTCTTAAAGCAAACTTCATCTTTGTCTTAAAGATATACAAATGATTAAAAATCAATATTTTACTAGTTTATATATCTTGTGTAATTTTCTGCACAAATAAAGTAGCATTATTTTAATATAATCTTTTTAATTTATTTAAAATCATCAAAATTTAAAGGATTAACATTATGCATGTTGACTAGACATATGAAGTCTTAATATCAATGGGATGTACACGAGTTAATAGATATTGCCGGGTCTTTTAATATGCTAGTACTTACTATTATAAAAGAAATCAATAGTTAGATGATATAATTTTGTCTGATTTTATTTTACTCAAATTATATTTTCATCTTACATCATATTATATTATTATTATATATACCAATATAAATATCTTTGTATATATACATATGTATATATCATTTATACAAATATATAGGGAAAACTTTTAGGAAAACTTTTCTTCTTTTTTGTCATTGGTTATTGGTTTTGTTTTCTCTTTAAAAAAATATAACAAAGGTTAATTGTATTAGTGTAATTTTCAAATTAAATATTCCAATTTTGCAAAAACTACTTTTAAATGTTATTTACTACTTATGTATAATATTATATATATATATATATATAAATAAATAAATAAAGTGACTCACTCCAGAACAATTTTTATCATAGAAATAAGAACATTATATATAAAAGATTATTAAGCGAGAATAATTCTCATATAAAAACTGTGAGAACAGTAAATCTGAGTCTTACAACTAACCATTGATGGTTAGAATTAAAAATTAGTTATTGATCCCGTGATATTATTATTATATTTATATTTACCACTTTCATCCTATTAACCCAATCAAATAGAATTTATCATTATTATTCATATTAAAATATAACATATATTTATAAGTTTAGCATGTACTACTTTAACTTTATTTATGAAAGTATAAATTTATGGTAGAATGAAATGTGGTTTGTTAGGCATGGTGTAGAGATAAGTTCTAGGGAGAGACTTTTTCTTTTATGTCATTGATTTTAACTTTTATTTACTCCATATAAAAATAAATGAACAAAACTGAAACTATATTGACATAATTTTAAAATATTCCAATTTATTACTATTTCTTATATTTATTTAATGGGGAGGGATCCACTTACTCTTGACTTACTCCACATTTTAGCCATCTAATTTTGGAAAATCCAATGGTTTAGATTTATTCATCAATTCAAACCATTGGATTTCCCAAAAATGAATGATCATGATGTGGAGTAAGTCTTTTTCACTTACTCTTGGAGTAAGTGGATCCATCCCCTTATTTAATTAGTATAAATATTTCTCGACACATTTCATATATTATTATATGTACAAAAATATATACTCACTCTCAGTTTAATTTTTTAATGTTCATATTTAATTCAATATTTGATATTATAAGTAAAAACTTATCTATTTGTATACAGTGCATGTGTATCCATATCCTTTATTTTCGATATTGTTTGAGTGAGAATAAGAATGATAATGAAAATCGAACTCGTAAGTACATGTTCAAACACAACTCAAGTTTAATAGATAAAACCCGATGTGATTGAGATCAGGTTTGGGTTCGGGTTTGGTATAGTTGATGCCATACCCCGAACCTGATTAAATTACACATAAATACATATATAAAAGCAATATATATGTAGAAATTTGACATACATAAAACCTATATATATATATAGATATACGTTTTCAATGAATTTTTATCGGGTTCGAGATACCCGAAACCGACATAAATTAATCCATTTAAAACTCGTTTGAGTAATTAAAATGAATTAAGATTAGTTAACTGTATGGAAATTAATTAAAATAAATAATTTAAAGTTTCAGCATACATACCTAAAGAATTACCTAAAACCATATATCTATCTTAAGGACGTGGAGACTTCTTCCTCTAGTCCTGAGAGTATAGGAGAGCAGAATGGAAGAAAGATAGCATCCTTTCATGTTATAGAATAAATTCTCAACTATTATTTGTGTTCTTTTTACATCAGCCCTTGGTTTTGGTTCATGCTTCACGACACCATTTTTATATGATACCCTGTAGTAGTGCATAGAGTGATCACTTGTCCCAAAATAATAACGTTTTTATGTTCTAAGCCAATCAACTTCCTCCGAGTAATATAAAAATGTTATTTTGTATTTTTATAATTTTTCTTTATAATGAAATGACACTTTTTCATTTGATCAGGACATGATTTTGGGACGGGAATAGAAACAGGGGATCCATATTCTCCACATTATTATGACATTTGAACCAATGTTATAAAATTCGGCTTAAACCGTCATGTCTGTCCGATTCAACCATGAACCGGGTATCTGACTAGTCTAAGCCTTTTATCTAACCGATTGTGCATCAAAATTGGATTGACTCGGTTTGATTCATTCAATTTAAGTCTAAAACCGGTGACTTTGATGATTGGACTAGTTGGACCGAGTCAATCAAAAAATATATTTTTAAAAACAAATAAAACAATATCATTGAGATAGAAAAATAAATGATTTTAAGTCATTTGTAGTTATGTTTGTCATTTATTAACTTATATTAATATATTATAATAAAACTTTCATTGTTTAATTAAATTTTAAATTTATTATGTGCTTCTCTTAGAATTATAGCATAGATCATATGTTGTTTGAAAATGTTTTCAAATTATTTGTAACATGTTATAGTAATAAAATCTTTTTTTTTGTTGAATATATTATATAATATTAGCAAATATTATAAATTTTTAATATAATCAAATCCACATATCTAATCATTGATGCATTGGTCCAATCAGTGATTCATTAAACTAGTACTTTGACCGAGTCAATGATGATATGAGTATAATAACACTGATTTTGATATTTTTCAATTTCGAAAATTGATTTGGAATTTATCTTGCTTCTTCTTCACATTATTACTACTTATATATGGACACCATAATTATAATAATATTATTAGTATTTTAGGTGACATTAAAGCATTTTTACCAATTCATCCATTATGATATAACATATATAAAATCAAATATATTTTTGGGCTTTTGGAGTATATTCCACAAGTTATGCTATTAAGTATTAACCTTCAAGTTGTGGAGGTAGTTCGGATAAAGAACCCGACCCAACATTATTCTCATATTGTGATGTAAATGTTCCCGTTTAAACCGCGAAAATGGTGGAACCGAATCGAACCAACCCATAAAATGTTGTTCAATTTGGTTTTGTGATTCGATTATTTTTAAGGAACCATTTATGTTCGGTTTTGTCAATGATTTTAGAAATTTAGAAACCGTTGGAACCTAACCGCATATTAAAGAAATATATACTTTAGAATAATGTTGTATTGTTCTTTGAATTCTTGAAACAATTTTATAGTTTAAATTAACAATTTCGTGTAGTGTTATATATGTTACTACTTATTAACTTGTTATATATATATATTATATATGTGTTACTTTCTCAATGTCTTGATGATTTGAAACACACATCTTCTAAATTTCATGGTATTGTGTTTAAAACTAATATATACTATAAATTGTTATATATGTATTGCTATAAATGCTAAGTGTTAATTGTAATTAATGTTATATATGCTAGTATATATTACTAATTGTGAATTATATCATTATATATGTATTTATTCACTTTTATCTTCCTAAATTACGTAATTATGAATAAAAAATATATCTTTCGAACTTTCATGGAGAATTGTTTTATAAAAACATATAGAAAAATTGTGGAACCAAACTGAACCATTCATGAGCATTTCGGTTCGGTTCGGTTTCTACAATAAATTTGCGTTTAATTTTGGTAAACCATGAATTACACAACAAAAAAAACTGAACCAAACCAAATTTTATATCCTTTGCCTTATATAGATTGTAAAATTCTTTTAAGAGCAAACTTTTAAATTTACAAAACATTATTTTAATATTTCTTAAAATATCCAAACATACAATGAATTTACTAATTTTAATTGTATTCTTTTTTGCAGGAGACACTCCTTATTTTAATTGATTAAATAATTAAATACAATTAATTGTTTAAAAATATTTTTCTCATTTATTCCGAATACATGTCTTCAGTCAATTGGTTATAGTTTGAATACATAGATTTTTTTCTTTGGTGAAAAGTGAATGCGTGTTTAAAGGATATACTCAACACCGCAGAAGTATTTTTTATAGGTATTATTATTAAATTATTTCTGAAATTAATATTATTGATAAAACTTAATTTTTTAGATCTTAAAAAATATTATTTTTATGGAAGAATAAAATAATGTTTTATCGATTAAATAAAAATAAGAAGTTTGTTTGTCTGTATCGAGCTGTCATGAACGAAGGTAAAGTTAAATACAAATTAACTCAACGAGATTAAATTGGGATCTTTACAAAATTGTTGACAAAAAAAATTAAATTGAAGATGCAATAATAAATTGAAATGATTTTTTACATTAAAATTATAAAATATATGTGAAGAAACTAAATTGATTTCATGAAAAATAAAAAAATATTTTTTGATCAAACAACTTGGAATAAATTAAACAATAATGGATTGAAATCCAAAGCAGACTTTTTTGTTTTTAATTTTACTTCTAGAGTAAAAAAGTCTTACTTTGTAAATTGAAGACTAAAAATATCAGAATTCAGAACATGCATCTGTTTTGTAACATTTGTTTGGAAAAAAATCCTTACTCCAACCAATCTTTACATAAAATTATAACATAAAGTTTTCAGGCAAAGTTGTAGTTGGGTATAATCCAATGTTGTTCAATTAAGGTGAAGTTACAAATCAAAGACAATGTTCACAAAGTATTTGTTTTGGCATTAATCAAATAATACATAAAACACTTCTAATTCTATAAGATTCCGTTATATCTCTAGAATAACCAAAATGTCAAATGGTCGATTCTTGTGAACGACACTTATTGGGAGGGGCATCAATGTATCTCAAAAGTAATTAGTTCATTATCCAAACGGTGATATAATACATTTGCTAGTATAAAAAATAATCCATAAAACCGAATACCACTCTTTTTAAAGAATAACACAATGGCAAAACAAAATGCTAAAATAACAACTCAAACATTCCAACTCAAAATGTATGATGTTATTAAATTCCCAGAACATTCCAACTCAAACATACATGTTGAATGACTCAATAAGCAACAAAGCAATTCTAGAAAACAAACATCTTCTACATTTACATTGTCATCAAAGATGAGACATACATTTGTTTGTTTTTCTTTTTGAAAAAGTCTTGTAGGCTCACATGTGAACATTGTTTTTATTAAACAAAAGCAAAAAAAAATACATAAGATCACTTTTATCAAATTGTAATGATATTGAAACACTTCCATATTAGTGAAAACAATTTCCATAACTGAATTTTTTAGATTACAACATTAAATATCAGAAAACAATGAACCTTCACAGACCTAAAAAAGAAATATTCTATATCACTTGACAGCATTTGTAAATATAAATAGGAGTTGTTTAGGGTCAAAATAACCAAACAATCTTAAACACCATTTCTCTCTCTCTCTCTCTCTCTCTCTCTTTATCTCTTTCTCTCTAGTATTTCTTTTTGGGTACCTTTTTCAGCTTTATTTAGCAATTTGCAGGTGAAGAAATTATGGGTCGAAGGAAGATTGAAATTAAGATGGTGAGGGATACAAACACAAGGCAAGTAACATTCTCAAAACGAAGAACAGGTTTATTCAAGAAAGCAAATGAATTATCCATTTTGTGTGGAACTGAAGTTGCTATTGTTGTGTTTTCTCCTGGGAATAAACCCTATTCTTTTGGGCACCCAGATGTTCAATCTGTTGCAGCAAAGTTTCTTGAACAAGAACCAAGATCAAATAATAATGTATCTTCTTCATGTGATTCCAACATGAATATGTTAAATCAACAACTTGCTGAAGTGATGAACCAGTTGCATGAGGAAGAAAAGAAAGGTAAGTTTCATGATGAGGCATTGAATCAATGCAAAAAGAACCAAATTAAGGAGCTTGAAGAATTGCATGATTTAGCTATGGAGCTTAAATGCAATATTAAATCTCGTTTAGATGAGATAGAAGCAGTAGAAACTATGTTACTGATTAAAGAACAACCAGTGGAGTTTGATGAAAACCATGTTTCTAGAAGGAAAAGAAGAAAGATTTAACGTTTTGTAAGATATATTGTTAACTATATTTGGTTATTGAAATGGAGAAATAAGATCGTAGTAGTGATGAATCAATTGTTTTGTTGTGTTGTTTTTCTGAATTTTATGATGAAAAGGAAATAATTAAACGAATAATCAAATTGGTAAGTGGAAATATACATATTTGGCAACTCAAATATTAATTTCATCGATTAAAATAATATAAAATATGGATCAAATTGATACTTGATAAAAGCTTAGAATTTATTCTAAAAGGAATATTTTGTTTATTCTAAAATAGGTTTATTATGTTTATTCAATTACATAATAAACATAAATTTATACATTCTCAAAGTAACCAATAACTATTCAACAATGTGGTTAATCAAGAAATTAAAGAACTCTTTCAGCATTGAAAACATCTCTACTTTATCTAGAACAATTAGGATAATATAAACCATAATACATTGCTAAAATTATAGTTTTTTGGTTTTAACTAAGTGTATCATCTCACCTTATTATGGGTGACGAATAAAATCCTAAATGTATAATTACTTCTTATAGCAAGTGTAGCTCATAAAAATTAGAATTTTCAACTACTTTTTTGGTACATAAAATATAATAAGTTGAATATTAAGATAAGGAAACAATAAGAAATAAGTTCTTATATGAAACTAAATATCTTTAGAGCAAAGAATATTAGTTTTTTACAAACAAACTAAGTTAATCCTAATAATTGATTATCCAAATATTCATATTTTAGGCTACACAAAACACACTCTATTTGTTATTTGTATAGAAAATATAAAAAAGTGTTTATAATTAAAGAGTATGTGTAAAGAAATTGAAGATCACTTAATACACTCTTCTAAAAACATATAATAATAAAAAGTAGTTTTAATATCGTCATATTAGTCACCCAAAAAGTAAAGACGAGTTCTTTCTTTAATGAAAATGACCACCAAATAATTCTGTCAAAATTTAAAATAACTATAGTATAGTATAAAAGTAAGTAATTGGAATATTCATATGATTACAAATTACGTACCACTAATAGGAGTAATGTGGTGGTAATTATAAATTTTCGTAGACTTATTTAGTAATCATTTTCTTTGGTCAACTAACTTAGTAACAGTTGCACAATTTTTCATAGACTTATTTAGTATACATTTTCTTTAATCGACTAACTTAGTAACAGTTGCACTTTTTAAGGAATAAGTTGATGTTTGACTCGTACGAAATAATTCTTAAGACTTATGCATAAGATCCTTTATTCTTTATTTTTTTTAATTTAGAAACTACTATTTTGGGATAAATTTTATTTTTGTATAATTTATATCGTATTTTTCTCCCAATGGACCAAAATATATTTAGATAGATACTATCTTTGGTTTATAAAATTGTTTCTTTCTGAAAATTTCTTTTAGTTTTATTTTATCTATTTTAATTATATCGCGAGTCTATATTAGTGTATTTGCATTTTAATTAAAATTGACTGTTTAAAGTGGAAATGGAATGTATCCTAGAAAAACTTATTTGCGAGATCAAGACTTTGAATCATTATCTAAACAATAACCCTTATCAAGGATTAGTCTTTGCTACTATGTATGTTGGAGGAAACTAATTCCTCTTATATTTATCATTATGCATATGTGAGTTTTGTTGTATATAAAAAAAAAGTAAAAAGTATTATCTAAAGTTTGTATTATCCTTGTTTTCAGCACATTTATTCACGGCCGATCTCAATTTTTTTGATCCCAATTACTCGAAGGTCCAAAAACACGAAATATGACATGTATGTATTAACTTTTCATACAATTCAAATGGCATGTTATTTTAAAATTGAGTAACATATTCAAACACAAAATAATTTAACTATCATTGGTTTGTTTTTAAATAATTATTTATAAATTATTTATGTCAAATAATGATATAATTATTAAATAATTTTTTTCATACTCCATAAAAGACTCGAGTTTAAATCCTTTGTTAATATGAGGTGTTTATTTACGAGTAATATTAAAGTACCACCATAGGTGCCTTTGAAATCATGAGGCATTTTTGAAGCTATTCAACCCTCCAAACCTGCCTCAACTAAACTTTAATAGTATAAAAGAATATATGCTTTTCTTGGGTGAAAAATAAATGTATATTTTTATGCTTTAAATACATACTCAATACTACTTTAAGTGTTTTTTGTAATATCAAATTACTTCATAAATAATGTCATTAATTTCATCCTTTCAAGATTTCCCACTTTGATAAAAACGTCTTTTTTAGAAGGCCAAAATAGACATTAACTCATTAAAAATTAAGAGAGTATTTGTCTAGATTGACCTATGTTTTCAATATATATTATCCCGTTTCTATTAAACTATAATCTTTTTGAAATACTTACTATCATAAATTTAATACCCCATAAGATGAAATGAAAAACAACTCAAATTATTAATTGAGGTGATGAACTCAACCAGTGTCATCCAAATAAAATAAAATGTGGTAAATTAAGTAATAACTAATTATCATTCTTTTTCCCGAATCAACCCAGTCTGAGTTGCACATGATCCGATAAACACCTTTTTGCGATTAGATCAAATTAACAAAATATTGGTGTAATGATATTTTTTTTTTTCAAAATGTTTAGTGTAAAAGTTGGATGCCAAAGATAAGAATCTTATGTATGTTGTTAATGATGAGATTTATATTTTCTTATTATTTTATTTTAAAACCAATATGATTAGATACTTACTAATATTACGATGGATTATTTTATTTTAAAAAATGGCATTCCTAAAATAAAAAATTCCAATTTGGAAGGATATTGAAATCAATTCCATATAAAGTTGAAACGATGTCCATAATTGAAGAATTGGAGATTGCAATATTCAATATTAGAAACAATGAACCTCTTTGACCCAAAAAAGAAACACTTCACCTTACTAGCACGTGTCTATATATACTCCTATATAAAGTTAAAACATGACTAAGAGATAATTATGTAATCGAAAAGATATAACTTTTATATCTAATTATATCCTTTAGTATATCCAATATGCTTTATGAAATTAAGAATATTTGCTAATAATGACGAGTTATTATCTGCATTTACCCTCTCATTCATAGTTTTCATGGCTGTTGGTCATTTTAAATATGTGCAAGTTTTTGTACACGGGATAATATCATTACTAATTCAATGTTTTTTAATTTCTCTATGGTATAAACCGTGAAACTGTATAAAAAATTATAAAATATGGTTCGATTTTATGGTTTAGTTTGATTTTTTTGTTAGGAAATTATGTAAGTTCAACTTGATCTATGATTTTGAAAATTTAAGAAACGTTTGAACCGAACCACATAAATAATTGAGAATAATATTTTCCATAATACCTATTTCACCTATAATCCACATCCTATACATAATCATATGGTAAGAATTTCAATCATGCATCCATCTATTTCTACATGTTTGGATCTAATTACATCTTATTAAATTATTAAAGTTTTAAGTGTAAAGCAAAGGAATTTGTTAATATTCATAATTTCTTAAGTATCCCTAAATTAAATTACAAATGAAATCATGGCTCTAAACCAATATAGGAAGTATATTTGACAAAATCAACTAAGATAGGAATTAAGTATACGCCAAATTTAAATTAGAAAAATCTTACTATACTTGGATGAGAGTTAAATTACACTCACACCCCATGAGTTTTAATGAAATTACACAAACCACCCCTCTCTTCTTTGACCTTACACCAACTACCCCTCCCTCCTACACAAACCACCCCTAGATTTATACATATATTACACTCACTACCCCTGCATATTATAAAAGTGTAATATTTTAAAGAAAAAACGTGTGATGAATATAATTAAGTTAAACAAAATATTATATATTGTATAGTACAAAAGCGATTGTTTCTTTATTATTTTTGTGTCATTAAAAAATACATTAATAATTTCAAATAAATGTTTAAATAATTTTTATACTATCTTATAACGAGCAAAATAATGAAGACGCATTGACTCTTATATTATTTGAATTTCTCTAAACAATATACAATATTTTGTTTAATTAATTACACACATCATACTTTTTTTGTTTAAAATATTAATTTTATATCATGTAGGGGTAATCAGTGTAACATATGTACAAAATTAGGGGTAGTTCGTGTAAGGACAAAAAAGGGGTGATTTATGTAATTTCACTAAAACTCAGGGGTATGAGTGTAATTTACTCAAGTAAGAATGTTTGAACAAGATTCTTTATTTTAATAAAATTGCTTATGCTTTTTATTTTTGTAGAAGAACAATATTTTTGGGTAATTTTCACATATATCAAATCTGTTTATACGTCATTTTTTAAGATACACTTTCCAGATTAGATTATATAACTTAAGGGGATTTCATTTAGTTTTATGAAAGGTTAAAAATTCATCTAACATGATAGGTTTAAACCTTATGCAATTAAGTTTTTTTATTTTTATTAATATAGAAAGGCAGTATTGGAGTTATTCATATATAAAAAAATGTAAAATAATTATACTAATATTTCAAATTTTAACAAACCAACAAAATTTGTTTTATTATTTATTTTTAAAAATAAAATCTACTACTACTTCACATTCACAATCATCCATTTAAAATTATTTTAGTCTGAGGTTTCAATGGCAAACGGATGAATTTGAATTTAGATCCTAATAGGTGGATGAAAAGTCATCCATCAATTTTATAAATCCATTTAAATTATATTTTAAGTAATTATATTCATCCATATCCAAATTTAATAGATTGATTGCAATTCATCCATGACTCTTTTTCCATAGATTTAGATGAGTGGATATACAATCATTTGATTTTTTATTAGAACTAAAAACATTATTAAAGAAATTCATTCTTTTAAAAACTCCAATAAAACGTTTTTGAATAAGCATTTTTAATAAAAATTAAGAAAGACTTCTAATTGTTTTTAAAAAGTGTTTTTTTAGAACTTTTACAAAAATTATTTTTTCAATATTCAACTTGCATGCGACGTTTAAAGTTGTATGTGTAAAGTTTGTAACAAATATTTATATATACTATGTACTTAAGAAAAAACTTCTAATATTAACTATATCTTCATGTCAAAAAAGTTCAAAGTGAGAAATAAAAAAAATTAAAGTGAGAGTGAGAAACACTTCAAAAAAGTGATAATGAGAAAAACTTCAAAAAGTCAGAATGAGAAATACTTCAAAAAGTTAGAGTTGACATAATTAATGAAATTTAAAAACAAAAAAGACTATTTATGAATGTTTGTTTTTTGTATGAATTGAATATTCATTAGATATAATCGATGAATTCAAATCCATATATCCATTATTAAAATTATCTAATGAATTACACCATTTAAGTCTATTAACTTTAATAGATAAATCTATTTTTTTATTAGATTTGGATAAATTGTGAATTGTAAATAATTTTATCACCATTTCAATATTTTATATCTTCCTAGTTTCACCCGGATAGTGTTTCTAATTGGCCTTTGTATGACCTACATTGTACAAACTTATTGATGCTTATTGATTTTATCATGGCATCCTATAGGTTCTCTTTCTCTATAAGTCTTTTATATGTCCACATTTTCTTATTCGACTGTACTAAACTAAAAGTATATTAAATTTGTATATGCTTCATATCCTTGAATGAAAGATTGGGTTATTACAATGTGAAGTCCAACACAATACACAAATTATTCATTGATTGTTCTTGAGTTCTTCCATTGACTTTGAGAGAAAAAATGGTTCCTTACAAGTGTAGATAACGAGTGCATGTATTCAACTACTACTTGATGATAAAGTTCTATAACTTTGGCACGTATCAACCATCATCCCAAATGGCCAAACTAACCAAAACTTACTTCTTCCAAAGTATATAACATATGACTTATGTACTTAGGTTGCCTCTATACAAAATATATAACATATGTACTTAAGTTATGATACTATACAATGAGAGTTTCTATAACTCTACAAAATATGACTCTTTCAATTTTGATATCTTCTGCTCTTCTTATGTTGTATAATATACTCCAATGGTCTTTAAAAAGTGTTTATTTAGAATTGGTATGCAATGAGTTACATTGAGTTTAATACTTAGAAGAATATAATCTAAGAATTTGTTGTGTTTTGAACGATGTTCATATTTTTAATTAATGTGTTAGATTCTTTTTATCTGATTAATTCTTCTTCATGTATGTGAGTTTTTCTCTTTGATAATAAATTCAGTCGGTAAGAGTTATCTTCTTGCACTACTCAGAGATGTATCCGATTGTTTTGTTATGTGCGCAAATTCATCTCTTACTCCATGTTGGGAAATAAGTCTCACATCGCATATCTCATTATCTTGGAAATGTTTAAATACTTGTTGGACTACTCATTTCATTGTCAATTGATTTTAAGATGAAACATTAACATGTTATTAGAGTCATAAACGCAATTTCTTTCTGGTTGTCATATGCCAAAAGATGTCATTTAGTTATGGTCAAAAGTAACATTTCGCTTGATCCGACAGACTTATTTGGAGTAGGAGACATGTTGAAAGTAAGTCATACATCGCCTACCTCATTGTCTCATGAATGATTTAAATATTTGTTAGATTACTTCTCTTACCAATTGATTTTGAGATGAAATCTTAAAACTATGTGAGAGGGTATAGAACAAAACATTTGCAAGATGAGTAAATTGCCCTTACCAAGAAAGATAACATTAATATAATAATAACAATGTTGAAGTAATCATTTGCATTAAATATGTATAACAATTATTTAAGTTAAAATCAAACCATTATACGAGTAAAGATTATGTATACTTTGATATAAAAAAATGAGGTACTTAATTATTGAATGGAATAGTCATTAGATGTATTTGTCATTGCAACACAATTATTTTAAGTACAAGTGACTATGAACATACTTCTTACATACATCACTAAATGCAATTGTCACTATAGATTCTAACTTGTTGGACGAGGTTAGTTAGTAAATAAGTTTCACTTAGGCCTCATTTGGTTCAGATGAGTATGAGAAGAGAGAAAATGATGGTGGTTTACAAATTTCTTGTTTGATTGTGGAATGAAAGAGAGAGGAGAGAAAGAAAAGATGTGGGTCCCATGCCATTTTTTCTTCTCTTCAAAGATGAGAAGAAAGTGAGTTGGGAGAATAAAAAACCATAAATGACTAAATTGCCCCTAACCATTAAATATTCATGTAACCTTTAAATGTGACATTTTTGTTTGATATTTTTTAAACTATTTTAAAAAGTTTAAATAAATACTAATTTATTTAAACATTTTAAAATCAAATACATTTTTATAATTAAAACTTACAAAAAAAAATAAAGTTAGTATATAATTATATAAAATGGTAAATTATATATGCATAAGAAAATCTCATATTTTATCATCATTTTTTCTTTAACTCCTTTTATTTCACTACATCTAGCTATTATTATATTTATCATTTACCTTCAAACACATCTCCTTACACAAAGATATGAGTCACACTTGAACCTAAAAATATTATTTATATGTTATCATCACTATTAAAGTTCACGTTTAAATATTAATAAATATATTTAATTAAACAATTCAATATTATTTTTAGACACTTTAATTAAATCTATATATTTAATCATCTATATGAAATTATATTTTTAGTATTAACATTATATTTCTTAAATTTTTAACTAGTATTTAATTTTAACTTAGAAATAAAATATTATTAATGTGAATGAGGGTATAATTGTCTATTCCATGAGATAACATCATATAAGATATTTATTAGTTGTCTACAATTTTTAATGTCTCTTGGAGATGGATATAACTAATATGTTATATCAAACACAATTTTAAAATTAGAGCTAGAGAAAAATTAACTTCCTTCAATGCAAAGATTATCTAACCCATTAACAAAGTTTTTTTTTTATATATACTAGTGGTTGAAAGACATTTTGTGTCGGCCAACATTTTTATTTTATTCAACTAAATATTCAATTTTTATATATTTCATTTTGTATAATTAAAATCTATTTTTTGTATTTTATATTGTAACATTTTTATTGAATATACTTTAAATTATTTTTTATTTATTAGAATGTCAATTTAAGGTGAGATGAGTAGTTTCAACTTGCAATTAATGTTTTGGTGATAGTTATCTATAATTATATAGTTTTTTGTTGTTGTAGAAATTAAAAAATATTAAAGGTAAAATATGAAAGTTAAGTTACACCTTGATGATAGTTATACCATGTTTTAGCTTTATATATAGTATGGAAGTATAGATACAATATAGAGCTTTTTACATAAAAAAATTTAGTTGTATACCAACTATGTTATATCAATATGTTTTTATTTATTATTAAGTTGGGATAAATGACAAAAAAATATATATCGTTTGATCATGCTTGAGGAACTTTAGGCTTATAAAATATTTTTAATTTGTTTCTTTTTTAATGCTTTAATTCATTTTATAGTAAATTTTTCAAAAAATAATAACTAGAGTGTCCCAATGGGCCAGCCCTTTTTGACTAGCCTTTAATAGGGTGGGGCTAAGCAAACTATGGGCTAATAATGAAGTTTATGATTTATTCTTTTCTTTTGCATTTTATATTTACTTTTAGGAAGAAAAAAATCTATAAAAAAAACTAAACTTTATGAATTTTATAAGCAACAACTAACTATTTTTTTTCCTAATTACTACTTAACTGTTAGTGGGATAGGAAGAATAAATATTTTATAATAATTACTTGCAAAATACATAAGGTTTATAGGGTTTTATATTGTTCCCTTATTTTTAATTATTTGATTTCCACTGTATTATTTTTTATAGACTAATTATAAAGCATGATAGGTGTTGTTAAACTTAAAATATAATATTATTTAGAGTAAATTACACTCGCACCCCCTGAATTTTAGTTAAATTACACAAATTATCCCTCACTTTTTTGTCATTACACGAATCACCCTAATTTTGTACATATGTTACACTCACTACCCCTGCATGATATAAAAGTGTAATATTTTAAACAAAAAAACATATGATGTGTGTAATTACTTAAACAAAATATTGTATATTGTGTAGACAAATTCAAATAATATAAGAGTCAATGTGTCTTCATTATTTGACTCGTTATAAAATAGTATAAGAGTTATTTAATCATTTCTTTGAAATTTATAATATATTTTTTAATGACACGAAAATAATAAAGAAACACTCGCTTTTGTACTATTTGAAGTGTTACACAATATACTATATTTTGTTTAACTTAATTACATTCATCACACGTTTTTTCTTTAAAATATTACACTTTTATAACATGCAGGGGTAATCAGTATGTATGTATAAATCTATGAGTAGTTTGTATAATTTCATTAAAATTCAGGGTGTGAGTGTAATTTTCTATTATTAAGGCGTGAATTTGGATAAAGAACTGAAGTATGAATAACCATTTAGGAAGTTGATTTGGATTTTGAATTCATAATTTAAAGAACTAATTCCACAGTGCAATAATTCTCACTTCTTATTCTTCATCCTAAATTGTTTTTGATGCACATAAGAGACAATAAAGCCCATACACAAATCAAATAAGGATGACAATAAATTTATATGAATTGAAGTAGTATATTTTTTAACAATTGTCACAATCGCGATTTTCGTTTATTACTCTATACATTATTACTATCATCACTATAAACCACAAGTGTTATAGTTGCCATCACCCTTATTACTACCATAGCTACTGGCATCACCAAGTTTAATAAATAGAACTTGGAATTATAATTCTAGCTTTAATTTTTGCATAACTTATATATAGAATTTCTTATTTTTTATAATAAAAAATCAAATTTTGACCTCATATATAATTTATTCAACATAATATATATTTACGAAAAATGTGATTGACCATTATAAAGTAGATTTTGTCTTGTGAGTATCTTCATAATTTAGGCTATGCTCATGGGACCCGTCTATAGTTATTGGAGAAATAAGATATAAAAATATGTCTATTAGCTTAAAATACTCATCCAAAATATTCACAATTGCTAAATTGTTTTATGTAATTTTAAAAATTGTGACAATGCCATAACATTATTGTATTCATTTTGTGTATTTTTTATTATTTTTTTACTACTTTTAATTGTAAGTGGACATCTATTAGCTCGCTATGTCCATATTTAAGGCGGGCGGGACATGATATTTCGTGCCCTTCTCACAAATAGGCATGTACATGCCCACTCTAATTTAAGCGGACATTACACGAGTAGGGCATCCGAAATTGCCGGTGGTACATGCGAGCTTAGGAGAGTTTTACTTAATCACCACTTGATAGACTTGTCAAAATAGACTATCCGAATGAATTTGGATTAACCCTCTTTTTATTACGGGATAAAGTATGATCATGATACTTATATCTAAGCCTAAAGTGGGCCAGAGTATACTTACAATTAAGCAACAAGAGTCAACACATAGAGGAATAATAACTAAATAAAAAGATATATGTACTGACAGTATAAGAATTTTCTATATTACCACTACATTATTTACCATTAAAATCTAATTATCGTTGACTCTTAGATATAAGTAATATAAATAAATTATGGATGATTATAAATCTTTCCAATAATACATAAATATACACTCTACTAAATTATACCTTTGTGTTATAGTACAAGTGCACTTAATTTCAAGAGATTAAAATCAAACTTTAGATCATTTGATATCTTTTGTATTTTTTGTCCTTTTTGTGATACTTTATACAAATAACTTTATATTTTTATATAGCATTTAGTTTTTCTAATCTCATTTGTTATTTGTTCATTAATAAGAAATAATAAGATAAAGTTATAATGTTACAATATACTTTTAAAATTAAAAATTTAAATTCTCCTATTGAATAAAAATATCTTATAATAAGTACAAGATAGTTTTTGGAGAATATGGGTACAAATTGGAGTACCCAACATCTTATTGCTAAAATACTAGTTATGCAAAATTTTTAATAAAAGTAGTTTAAATGAATAGCACCAAAAGCTAGGAAATTTATATACACCTAAAATGTTTTTTTCCTTCAGGAATTGAATTCTAATAGAATCCAAACCAATCAAGATTAAAATATAGAAAACAATATTTTTTAAATTAAACAATTTTTAAGAGAAAAAAGCACTCTAATCCTTTACTTTCTACCACAAGTAATTTTAGTTCTATATTGAAATTCAAAACAAACACTAGAATATTCAATTAAGGGAGTATGATTCTAACTTAATGTTAGAGGAAAACTTGTCCAAAACAAAAAGACTCTGTAAAAAATATTAAATCCTTTCAACAATATTAACGGATTACAAGAACTTTTTATAGTATCAATAAATCATTCATCATTCATATATTAATCATCAGTAATTATTAAATAAAAGCAATAGAGAATGAACTAATAATATAAAAAAAATCTTATAATATTGATATTATAAATATTAACCTCTTCCTACAAAATTATAAACTTATAATGTAAGTCAAAGACTTAGTCAAAAGTCCACTTAAAATAAAGCAACTTAGCACTACTTGAATCACAGCTATTGAAAAAAACTGAAGCAAGGGAAAACTTTTTATACATAATCAAATAATATAGTCAAATATTTTCATATCATTAAAAAAGTTTGATCTAATTATTGCCATAATCAAACTCTTTTAATGGTATGTCAATGAATAATTTGGTGCTAGTGTAAATTTTTACACAAATAATAAATCAAAATTTAATTGCATATTATTTGGCAAGAAATAGGGTAAGTCCTAG
Organism: Lupinus albus; assembly: GCA_009771035.1. Classification (NCBI taxonomy): domain Eukaryota; kingdom Viridiplantae; phylum Streptophyta; class Magnoliopsida; order Fabales; family Fabaceae; genus Lupinus; species Lupinus albus. Next base: position 9,219,676 of record CM020011.1, read on the forward strand.
TTGTTTAATACCAACCCACCATCCAAGATACCAGCATCATGGGACTTTGGTTTGGTGTTTGTTGTGTTGTTGTTTTTCTGCATGATGTCTTCAATCCAGAGTCTCTCTATCCATTCATGCAGCTAGTCTCAATTTAGAACCACACTTGTTAAAGAACTTTAGAACCTATTTACGAGTTGGGTTTTGTAGGGAAAAGAAAGGAAAACTTGAGAGTCATCTCATAAATGTATTTTATGGCCCTGAAACCTTTCGCTTCCTTTTATTATCTTCCAAAAACCAACTCGCAAACATGCCATTACTGAACAAGCAGATGTTCACTAAGTCTGGAGTTATTTGCAGCAAGTTCCTCTAAGTGTTTCCAAGTGGCTTCACGTCTCATTGTGACTTCATCTTGCTTTGATTCATATTCCTCAAACTCTTGTAAGCATTGGTTGAATAGGTTAGGATCAAGGTCACTGAAAATCTTTCGCACATTTAAAGTCAAATTATGAACAGCCTGATTCCAATGACTTCTAGCATTTTTCTCTAATGAAGGGAGAACAATGGGAAGAATTACTTTACGACTATGTTTGATTAAGTTTTGAATATGACTATTGTTCCACAAGAACAAAGCTCTTTCTGCAACCTGAGGAAACATAGACACATGAATCAATGTTTATAGCTCATACTAAAATAAGTGTATGCAAATGAGGCTAATTTTTTGTTATGATAAAACTTGCAAGGTTAAACTAAACCAACCACTATTAAGTGGTTGACCCCTATATTTAGCACTTTTACATCACACTTTGGAAAGTATTCATCAATGTCATGATTGTACAAAAAAAACTAACAACTCGAAAAAGCAGAGGTCTACTTCCTAAAAGGTAACAAAATATTCACTAAATTTAAAAAATGGTCAATAATTGAATGTTTTAGCATGATTCTCATTCATGCAGCCACGTCTAACATGAAATTAACATTATCTAATTATTTACACATTCTATCTAGTTTTGTACTTCTATTTGATATAGATAAGTGAAATATATGACATACCATTATTGATGGAACAATGCATTAAATTTAAGAGTTGGCTATTGTAAAAATAAATCACAAGTTCCAATTTAAACAGCAAGGGGAGCTAAATACTTCAAGTGAAAAACAAAATCAAACTATAAACAAATGCAAAATGGAAAAAATTATTTTTTTCTACTCTGGCAAAATGTGACTGTCTATTTCAGACTAAGTTGAAATCTTCAGAGAATTAATTAAAAATAAAGGAGGAAAGCATTAAAAGGAATATAAAAGTAGCACAACACTTCTTCAACTTTCTAATAAGAGTGTTGCTACTCTTTTGAAAATTTGGACTATACACATGTGATGCATGGTTTGGAGTAGAACATGGTTACATTACATCCTTAATTGCCCTTTTCATGTTTAGTAGATTTGTGTTCTCTGAAATCAATGAGGACAAACTACGATTTCTTGGAAGCTGTTAGTGTTCGCGCTTTAGTGCGTGTTTGATAATTCTTCGTATGATATCTACTTGATTATGGTAGGTTTCAGGAAAATGGTTGAAATCAAGAAAATAGAGGCTCGAACACAAAGTTCCATCGTGATACTATGATTATTTATCAGATGCTTCTAAAGCCCGAGTCATTATAGACTATAGATTTGAATGATTTCAGTGCTTTCAAAAGGATACATGGCTCAAGAAAACAAAAGCTTTAGAACTTATCTGTATTATCATTGTTTTCATGTATAGTATTAAGCAAGAAAATTGTTCCATTTATAATTGGGCCCTTAACTGTAACAAAATAATGAATGTCAAAGAAGTTTTTGATAAGAAATACAAAAAGGGGACCAAGGCAAAGTATTGGAAACTCCATACCTGAAAATGTGGACTATTCAAACAAAGGGCAATACGACGAAATAACGGCACAGTACAACGCTGAAATTCTGGAGTGTGAGTTGCTTCTAAGACTTCTTCCAACTCACCCAAGAACATGACTTCCTTTGAACTATTGGTTATCGGCCAGTACTTCAACAATCCCCGAATGATGGTATCGGCAAGCTTGCAGTCTTTCTCTACAAATTGAGCAATGCAATATGATAATTGTTGATGATACATTGCTAAGCATTTTGGTTTATGCAGAGGAATTAGTGCTCGTACAAGAAACAATTTATGCTCATCTTTCAATGGTAGTGCAAAACCATTAATGACACTCCCCAAAATTTCAAGGAGTTCGGCGATTCCATTATGCTTCTCTGTCTCAAAAATCACACCGTAAAAGATATTATTGATGGCTTTTCTGATGAAAGAGCGATGAACCATGAATTTCCCATAGACGCGATGCAGAGTCATTTTTAAGTAGTCCCTTTCTCTAGGATCTTCAGAGTCAAACAAATCCAACAGCTTAAGAATGAAGGACCGATTAATGTACCTCTTAGCTACCTTTGCATCCAGCTCATGTGATGCAACAAACCTCAGAAAAAGCTCATACACAATTTGCAAGTGAGGCCATGCCGGATCCATCAAAGGCTCATCATCCTCCACTTCAAGCCCATCGACAAAGTTAACATCGCGTGGCTGAGGACTCAATGTTCTGAATATATTCAAATAGATCATTTTCACAACTTCTACTATCACAGCTTCTGAAAACTTGGCATTAGCCGAAGTAACATAATCCACCATTTCCACCAACACATGTCGCTTAATATCCTTTTCCTTAACATGCTTTGTGGGATCAGTGAAGTCAAATACAACACAGCACAACCCAAGCTTCTTTACAAACAAGTTCGGCTTCTCCGAATTTGAAACATCCTTGAATACAGGCAATGGTTCATTATACAAAAAAGCCAAATCCTCATCTGGACTCACATTCAACCCTATTAGTGAATCATTGCTACCATGATTATGTCCTACATCTACATCATGAGAATTTCCTGATTTTGAATAAACAACATGGTTTTCACTATTATCACTTCCACCACGCTCAGAACCTTTTGATGATTTACGAGGAAGTTTACTAAGTATCTGTTTGAACATAATAATAATGATTCTATAAAACAAATACCCTTTTTAACAAATCTGAAAAAAACAAAACAAAACACCTATTCCTCAAACTTCCATTTTAATATAACAATAATAACTCAATAAAATAGAAACAAACACAAAGGTTGTTTCTTTTTGTTGTTGTTGGAAACAAATTATTTACATAGAAAAAGGGTGTCAGAAATGCTCATCTGGGTATGAGAAAGAAACCCACGTGTGTGATGATACTAAACTTGGTTATGGAGAAGACCCAGTTATGAATCTCGTTCATTTGATGATTGGAATGAGAAATTGAATGAAGAAATCTTAAAGCATTGCTTTTTAGGAAACCCCTTAATAGAAAGTATGAAACTTTGAGAAAAGGAACAGTTCAGAAACAAACAAACAAACAAACACAGGTGTTGACGTAAACATAGATTACGAGGTTCACAATTCAGAAAACCCAATCTCCTCCGTTTTTTCAGAATGTTCTGTACATTTATTTATTTTTTCTATACAAAGAAAAGAGAATTTTGAAATATCTATATGTAAAAAGAATAAAAATAATTGGGAAGAACTAGGAGAAAATAAGATGGGAAAACTACATGCAATCATATGCATGAAAGATTAATTAAAATGGAAAAGAAGGATGGAATAGCACTTCCTAAAACGGATATCCTCTTCAGTATTGGACTCTCAAGTACTTGATTGTGATGTCCAGAATAATTTGAAAATTCAAAAAATATATTTTAAATCAAAATAATTAAAATTTACACCATTAATTTTTTATAAAATACACTTATCACTATATCTGACTATATTAAAGGGTCGAGTACAACAAAAGATACAAGTGAACATTATCAAAGAATGCACACTAGTGCATAGTACATTATTGGATAGATATATTAACTTACTAAAGGTTAAGATTATTAAATATTTTTTAATTAAATAATTGTAAAAATTATAAAAAAATTCATTTTTATTACCTTTTAATATTAGAGGGTCCAATATGAGAGAACATCTTAATTCACTGTCAAATTCACCAACCCAAAAAAATACTAAAGGAGGAAATATTTAAATGTTTGATAGATATGCACCTACAATATATTTACATCATCAACGTGTGTATAATATATATATATATATATATATATATATATATATATATATATATATATATATGCTAACAATATACAAAAAATTACATCATTAATAAGATGCTATTTTTTGGATCTTAACAATATACAAACATTACATCATTATAGGAGTATATGCAATAAGTGTTGCACAAAGTTGTGAAAAGTTTGTGTATATTTCACAAGAGTTGCAAGGTTAGAGAAAAAAACTATATATCCACTTGTATGTAAAAATTACATAGGCAAGTAACGATTGCATAGGCAAATAACAATTGCATAGACAATTAGATGTGCTGTAGTTGCACAAGTAAATCCCTATTAACTTAGTTATATGTTGACTCATAACATATTAGTCACCTCATAACCAAAACTCAAAATTAATTAATCTTTTTCATTTTTTTATGAACTTTTTAATAGTTGCATGCATGGTTGAAGTGGATAATTTTTTTAATTGCATAAAGAAAAAGAAGTTAGGTACATTAATAGAGTCCATATAATGCAATTTGACAAAATTAGTTGGGGATACTCTTATTTATGAAAAGGAGGATTTATAACATGTTGGAAGGGGTGAGAAAAGATCATGCAACCAATCATAAGCCTATGACCTAACCAATTTTTCTTTACATAAGTTATAGTTTAGCTTTACCTAGTCTTTTGTCCAAATTTTTTTTCTATTTCTAACCAATCAAACTTCACAAAATAATATTAAATTATTAATTTTTGTTCTTTTTATTTTTTTAATTAAGTGGAGCTTTCTAATTGGTTTGTGACATTCAATGAGACATGAATGACTACTTAGCCTTATTCAAGAGAACAAAGATCCTCTGTCCCAAAACAATCATGTCTCTATGTCTCCATCCAATAGGATTATACCAAATAATATAAAATATTACTTCATGTTTTTATAACTTTTTTATTTAATTAAATCATACACTTTGATTGGTGCGGGACACCATTTGAGACACAAAGAGGGACAAGAGATCTCCTTTCTATTAAAGAAGCAAGTTAGGCTTAAAGAATTTGTAAATGAGAAAATATAGTCGCCCATAGAACAAACTAGGCTCTCTCCTAATAATGGAGGTCTACAGAATCAAACGCTAGACAAACCTTCTAATGATAGTATGGTAAATCAAACAATGAAGGGGAAAATCTCCATTCAACACAAAGTGATGGAGGGCAAAGATCCCATATTTTTTAGAGATGAGAGGATTTTTTTTTTTTGGAATTGACCCTTTAGTACTGGAAATGAGGAATATGTACTTTTTTTAAATTATTTAACTCAAAATTCATTATAAACATGGACCTTTAAAAAATTATTAGTGTTACATGTTAATAATATATTTCAATAATGGAGAGGATCTGAACTCTATTTTTGTAGAAGCTTGGTCTACATTGAGCATGACTGCTTTTGTAGCGGCTTGGTCTACGTTGTAGCATATGCCTTATGGTTTGAAATGCATGAAGATAACTATTAAATGTCATGTTTGAAGATATATGAAATGACTTATTTTTTGAAGGCAATGCGTGAGGAAATTAATGGTAATGAATGAAATGATATGATGAGATATCATATTGAAATGTATGAAATGAAATGTTTGAATGATTTATTTTACTTTGGTGAATGGATGAATAAGTAGATGAATGTGTAGATGATATATTTTATTGAATGCATGTGGATGAGTTAATGACTGGATGGTTGGTTTTTTTAATGATGTATTTTTAAATGTATGTATCTATAAATGAATGAATAAGTGAGTGAATATTTGATTGATGTATTTTTTGTATGCATATATGAATGAATAAGTGGATGTTTGTTTCAATTATATATACATTTTTTGAGTTAATGTATGCATGGATGAATAAGAAAATGAACGGATAAATAAGTAGGCCACTATGTGAAGGATAATGCAAAATGCAAGGTTGGATAAAGGATCCTACCTTGGGTGGTTTAGGCTTCACAATGTATGGCATAGTATTAAGGTCAGACGATAATTTCTAGTGTTTTGGCTAACTTAGATAGACGTTAAATAGATTATGGGGCTTCTAATTTTTATGATTATGGATGCGAAATGATTGATGCATGTGTTTAGGGTTTGAGATCCTATTTCATGGTAACATAGGTTTCATTACAAAATATGAAGTGTCAAGGATGAATTGACAATTGCCATTCAGTTTAGGCTAATCTAGAGCAAAGATGGTTTGCCCTAAGTTCTTACGGGGATAAAAGTTATCCATATGACGATGGGTCCTACAAAGTGTATTTCTTTTTTATGCTAATGGGTTGTCTTTGTGAAGAAGATATCTCCTTCATCTCTTGACTAAGTTTTGGTGAAGATATCAACATCAAAAAATAATAAAAATATTGAAGACCCTAATAACTGAATAATATAAGGATTTAATTGAATATAGATAATTTTTATTATTTTGAGTTTAATATCAACTCATTAAAATTCAATAATCAAGGCTGAAATGTTTTTCAAAGTTAAAAGAGGTAGAAATCAATAAAATAGGTTCTAAATAAGAATTTACAAAAAAAATGTGTAACGACTATGAGAAAATACATAATAGATTACGAGAAAACATGTAATGGATTATTACATGAATGTAACCGATTATGCAACCTTGGGAATGCCATTTTTGAATTTTAAGCTCAACCAAAATGTGCTCAATCGTTGCGTAATTGTTGGTTTGAACTTGAAACCCCTCTACACTCTATATATACATTTCTAAGCCCCTAGAGTCGAATAATAACTTTTACATATAAAAACCACAAGTATTCAAAGAATATTTGATACTTACAAGAAGAGTAATTTTGTCCAAATTTTCATAATTCGAAAAATAAATAGCATTGTGTGATATTTTGCTTAAAGTATTCTTGACAACGGTTTTTCATCTCAGATTGATTGTAAAATTCCTTAACCACTCTAAAAGTCTTCTTAATCCATTGAATCAGAGTAGTCCTTAGATTCACCATAAGGTTTGATGAGTGATTGTAAAAAAGGAAGTGGTGTGTTTTCTTTTGGGTAATAGATGTTCTTGGTGAGAGTATTGGTGTGAGGCTTGTATGAGCATTTGATTACATAGTGAAATAGAAAATCAGTGAAAATGAAAGGGGACTAGACATAGCCTTTAGTTGGAGAATGTGAATCAAGATATATCATTCTTGTGAATCTTTTATAACTCTTACTCTTTATTTTCAGCACATATTGCTTATCAACTTAATGCTTCTGTTCCAAAAATTCCGAATTATCGCTTCTTGAATTGACTATACTTTTAAAAACCTAATTCACACCCTCTTTTATTGCTATATAGTGTTTATAGTATTTATGACATAGAAATACCATAGTGCAATGATATCCTTTACTAGTGAGACTTGGATGACAATGGGGTCACTAGAAGTTCCAATTTAAGAGGATAAATAAAAATGAGGAAATATAAAAATAAAGGTGTGCTCCATGTGTCTTACATAAGGTACACCCTATAATATCTTTGGAATGCGTAAAAGCCATAGTCCTAAAGCAGAGTACTAAGGTATATTTATAATGGACTTCATAGGATGTTTGAGACTTCTATAGGGTCCTTCTTCATATAATTTGTGACTATCATGATTCAATCATTTCCATTCAATTAAGCATGATGACTTATAAGATTCAATGAAAATATGCGATTAAAGTTGTTTTATGTATCTTCAATTCATCACATGAATGAGGTTAGATGATCCATGTGTTTGGAAGTTACTAATATGAATTAACAATTAAATAATTCATGTGTTTGGAAGTTACTAAGATGAATTAAAGTATCTAATATGATGATGATGATTGTCAATTAATGGATCGGATTAGTGACAGTGTTTTGGTTAACTTCATCCTCTATCACTTCATGGATAGTTTTCAGCATAATGTGTAACGCCTCATTTTATTAACGCGGAAAATTTCCATTTTCTTTCTAACTTATACCACTCGAAATAGAGATACCCCATTAAATCTCATCCAATAAAATTCATTTAGAGATTTGTACCAACGGTACGAAAGTTAATTGAACATTTTTCCAATAACCATTCATACGCGTTCAATTTAGATAAAACAATATAAAGACTAACCATAGAAATTCCCACATACGGTTTCAATATATTCCAATACAATGTTCAACTAAATAAAACATAAACATAATTAAATCCAAGCAACGAAGAGACTCCCAGACACTGAATTCCCTACTCCTTAGCTTTACCTACAACCCGGTCATCACGGGTTGAGCAACAAGAAAACATAGAGAGAGTCAGTCATTAAATTCATGCAATATATATAACATGATGAATTTAAATAGAATAATAACATGAGATTTCCCGTTCAATCGTGTCAGCCAATTGAAATCCTCTAACTAGTGAGTGTCGTTGGAGTTTCCAATGTCACAATCCTAATACCACAAGGTTTAATGCTGCTCTCTCACCTGAGTATCCGCTAATGCTTTACGCTAAGTAGCTTTATTGTGTTCTTCACCGTCTCCTCCAACCTTAGGGTCTTTCAATCCCAACACAACAACAATCATAACAGTCAATTTTTTTTGCATGTCAAATCAATCATAATATCAAACAATATTCAAAACCTACAAGGAAGCAAGCCTACATCATCCATTCTACCCATTATTTCAACAAAAGGTTTTTCTCCCCATTTTCAAATGACTCGAAGGTTTCGAAAACAACATCAACACATACTATTTTCGAAACAATCCATACACTATGGGTTTCACAAGGTTTTCTAAGATACAAACGAACCAAAATCTTAGGAGTGGGTTTATGGGGTTCTACCCCCAACCATGGAGAAGAGACCTTTCCTAACAATCATGATTTTCAATAGTAAGGGGACTAAGTTAGTGATTACCTATTCTCAAGCCTTTCTTTTGACTCTAGAAGCTCTCAAATCGTCTAACTGTTTTTCCTCTCTTTTGTTTTTCGAAAAGTGCCCCAATTCCCACTTGGAACTTCTATTTTAGGTTTCAGAATTTTGATCTCTCGCCCGAGCGAGGAAAGGCTCGCTTGGGCGAGGATCCACGTCATTTCAAATTACTCAACACGGGCACTCTCGGTCGGGCGACGTTACCTCGCTTAAGCGAGGTTCATCTAGTATCAGCAAGGCTCTCTCGCTTGAGCGAGAAGTCTCTCGCTTGGGTGAGGTCATCAGACCAAATTCTAGGACAAACACTGAGTCCCTCGCTTGGGCGTGAATCAACCAGTAAAACCCAGAAATCCTGAGTTTCACAAATATCTAGAAAATGCAAATTTTGGGATGTTACAATCCTTCCCCCCTAAAAGAATTTTCGTCCCCGAAAATTAAACATACCTTGCTCAAACAATTGTGGATAGTCCTTTCTCATGTCATGCTCTACCTCCCAAGTAGCATCTCTTGAGTCTACTTGACTCCATAGTACTTTTACTAACGAAATCTCCATCCCACACAACCTCTTGACGCTTCTGTCCAAAATCTCTACCGGAGGCGTCCTGAAGGTCAAATTTTCCTTTAACTGTATCCAATCCGGATCGATAACATGAGATGAGTCTCCAATGTACTTCCTCAACTGAGATACATGAAATACGTTATGAAGATTAGACAACAAGGGTGGCAAGGCGACCTGGTAAGCAACGAGACCAATCCTCTTCAAAATCTGATACGGCCCAATGAACCTCGGAGTAAGCTTTCGATTTTTCAATATCCTACTGATTCTTGTGGTCGGAACCACTCTCATGAAAACATGGTCTCCTTCTTGAAATTCAATCGGTTTTCTCCGATTATCATAATAGCTCTTTTGTCTACTCTGAGCTGCTTTCATATTCTCTCTGATCCTCTTAATCTTTTCTGTCATCTCTTGGACTACATCCGGTCCCAATACCAAATTTTCTCCGATCTCAAACCAACTGATCGGAGTCCTACACTTCCTCTCATACAAAGCTTCATAGGGTGCCATCCCAATACTCGAGTGAAAATTGTTGTTGTAAGTAAATTCAATCAGAGGTAGCATACTATCCCAACTGTCGGGTTGTTCCAACACGCATGCTCTTAACATGTCTTCCAAAGATTGAATTGTTCTCTCAGACTGTCCATCCGTCTATGGGTAGTAAGCGGAACTCAGTTTCAGCTTAGTACCCAAGGCAGATTGTAAACCATTCCAGAAATTTGAAGTAAAACGAGAATCTCTATCTGAAACGATACTCACTAGAATCCCATGCAGCCTCACTATTTCCTTTATGTACAACTCTGCTAACCTCTCCAATGAATATCTTACATTGACAGGTAGAAAATGCGCCGACTTAGTCAACCGATCCACAATGACCCAAATTGAATTATAACCCTTCCGCGTTCTCGGAAACCCAGAAACAAAATCCATGGAGATGCTGTCCCATTTCCATACTGGAATCTCTAATGAATGGAGTTCCCCTATCGGTCTCTGGTGCTCAATCTTAGATTTCTGACAAGTCAAACAACTAGACACGTACTGCGCCACATCCCTTTTCATCCCAGGCCACCAAAACATCTTCCTTAAATCTTGATACATCTTTGTTGTTCCCGGGTGAATGCTCATCTTACTCTTATGTGCTTCATCTAGAATATCTCTTCTCAACTCAGCGTTGTACAACACACAAATCCCCCTTTTATATCTCAACAAACCATTAATATCCACTAGGAAGTCCTTCCCTTTATCGTCAACTATTAAGGTCCTTTTTGCTTGTAACTCACCATCAAGTAACTGCATTGTTTTAACCCGATCAAATAACTCATTAGTTACCTTGAGCATTACCAACACACACTCTTCGGTTTCACTTCCACCGCCAAGTTCAAATCTCGGAAATCTTCGATCATCTTCATCTCGCGGATCATTAGTGCAGACATATGCAAGGATTTACGACTCAAAGCGTCTGCTACCACATTAGCTTTACCGGGATGGTATTGAAGACTGAAATCATAATCCTTCAAAAATTCCATCCATATCCTTTGCCTCATATTCAACTCCTTATGGTCAAAGAGGTACTTCAAACTTTTGTGATCGCTGAAGACCTCAAATCGCACACCATAAAGATAGTGCCTCCAAATCTTTAAAGCAAACACTACCGCTGTTAACTCCAGATCATGAGTAGGATAGTTTTGTTCGTGAGGTCTCAATTGCCTCGAAGCATAAGCAACCATTTTCCCCTATTGCATCAACAGACAACCCAAACCTTGTTTTGAAGCATCGCAGTACACATTGAAGTTCTTTTCCGCACAAGGGAACATTAACACCGGTGCTGAAGTTAATTTCCGTTTTAGCTCCTGGAAGCTCTCTCCACACCGAACTGTCCAAACAAAAGGTTCTCCTTTTCTAGTTAGTTTAGTCAAAGGCAAGGCTAATTTCGAAAACCCTTCAATAAACTTCCGGTAGTATCCCGCTAGTCCAAGAAAAATCTAGATCTCTGTTACTGACTTCGGTACTGTCCACTCCATCACCGCTTCAAATTTAGAGGGATCTACCGCAATGCCGTCCATGGATATCACGTGCCCAAGGAAGTTCACCAACTCCAGCCAAAAGTCACACTTCGACAACTTAGCATAAAAATGGTTGTCCCTCAAGACCTTCAATACAATTCTTAGATGTTCAGTGTGTTCTTCCCAACTTTTAGAATATACTAAAATGTCGTCAATTTATACCACCACAAAAGAGTCTAAATAAAGATGAAAAATCCTATTCATATACTCCATAAAAATCGCAGGGGCGTTAGTTACACTAAACGACATTACCAGATATTCATAGTGACCATATCTTGTTCGGAAGGTAGTCTTCGGAATATCTTCTGCCCGTACCCTCAACTGATGATAACCCGACCGAAGGTCAATCTTTGAGAATACCACGACTCCTTTCAACTGGTCCATCAAGTCGTCGATCATAGGCAAAGGGTAACGATTCTTGATCGTAACCTTGTTCAACTGCCTATAGTCAGTGCATAACCTCATGGAGCCATCCTTCTTCTTAACCAGCAGAACTGGCGCACCCAAGGTGAAACACTTGGACGAATGAACTTCTTAGCCAATAAGTCTTCTATCTATTTCTTCAGTTCCGCCAACTCTAGAGGTGCCATTCTATACGGAGCTATCGAGATAGGCCCGGTTCCAAGCACTAGCTCAATAGAAAACTCCACCTCTCTTACTGGTGGTAACTCAAGAATATCCGCGGGGAACACATCCAGAAATTCACACACTACCGGTAAGTCTTTCATCTCTGACTTTTTCTCCCCTTTCAAGGAAGCTAGCAACACAAAAACGAGTGCTCCTTCCTTAAGGGAAGTTTCAACCTCACAGGCCGATAATGAATTCGGACCGTTAGGAGTGCCAAACATCTCACTATGAACCCCAAACGTTATAGTTTTATCGAAACAATTTAGCAAAACTCTATTTTCAGACAACCAATTCATACCCAGTATCACATCTATTTGAGATAACGGTAAACATATCAAATCTATAAAAAATGTCCTATCATTCACAAACACAGGACAATTAGGACAAAAGGTCGACACTATAACAGGTGCATGGGGTAGAAACAATCAAGTCAAAAGGCAACACATCATTTTATAAATTCAGCCGCTTCACGCATTCAAAAGACACAAACGAATGCGTAGCGCCCAAATCAAATAACACACATAAAGGGGTGTCCTTCACCATACAATTACCTTGGATCAAACCCTCTGCATCAACGGCTTCAAAACCGCTCATAGTGAATACTCTACCATTAGTCTTGGGTCTTTCATTCTTTGAAACGTTGACATCTCAGTTCAGTTTAGGGCAAAACCTCTTCATATGGTCAGGTTCCTTGCAAAAGAAACACCCATTCCCCGCTCCGGGGCATATGTTGCCAAAATGAGCTCTACCACATTTGCTGCACATAAAGGGTTGTTGCCTGCTGGAAGAAGTTGGGGGTTTTGACCCCTGTAAACTAGGCCCCCGATATCCAGTAGGCGGGGTATAAGGCCGTCTGTTGTCGGCGAACGCCTTACTCTTACTTTTCCCTTGCACAAAATTCCTCTAAGGCCCAAAGTTCCTGGGTGGGTTTTCCTTCTGCCTAACAGCGTCTCTAGCTTCCCGATCGTCCTCACACATTCTACATTTATTGACCAATGTAGGAAAGTCTGCAATCTCTTGATGTCCAAAGGCCATCTTGAGCTCCGGCCTCAAAACGACTTCAAATTTAGCACACTTGGACCTCCCATCTGTATCCATATCAAAGTAGGGGCAATATCTTGCTAGCTCTTCAAACTTTGCTGCATATTTACCCACCGACAAACTCCCTTGCTCCAGACGCAAGAACTCAATCTCTTTCTTCCTCTTCAGATCTGCAGGGAAGTACTTATTAAGAAACCTCTCTTTGAACGATTCCCAAGTAACCGCCCTTCCTTCTACTTCCATTTGTCTCCTTGTGTACTCCCACCAAGTCTCTGCTTCTTTAGTCAGCACATAGGAAGCATAAGTCACCTTCTGATTATCCTCGCAACCCAAAGCTCGGAAAATATTTTCCAACTCTTGGATCCACTCATTAGCCGCATCAGGAGCAAACCCTCCTTGGAACTGAATCGGGTGGCATCGGCAGAATTCATCCAATCCACGATACTCCGCCGGTCCTTGTGGCGCAAGTGGTGGTGGATTAGGATCGTGGTTAATGTTCTGGTTCAAGTGCTACAGGTTCTCATTCACATTTTGCAAAACAGTCGTCATCTGTGCCAATAGTTCGTTCTGTCCGTTTCCTCTGCCACGTCCTGCCATTTCTCACCTGCACTCTCCCCTTATCAGCATACATAAATTTACACAAACAAGTTTAACACTTATTCACAAATCAACCATTCAAACAGTTCATACAGTTCAAGCAATCCAAACAACTCACATTATTCAAACAAGTCATACATGCCACACAATCCACACCAATCACACAAAGAAGCACGTCCGACCATACCCTAGGCCGTAGGGTTAACCTCCGCTCTGATACCATAATTGTAACGACTCATTTTATTAACGTGAAAAATTTCCATTTTCTTTCTAACTTATTCCACTCGAAATAGAGATACCCCATTAAATCACATCCAATAAAATTCATTTAGAGATTTTACCAACGACAGGAAAGTTAATTGAACGTTTTTCCAATAACCATTCGTACGTGTTCAATTCAGATAAAACAATATAAAGACTAACCATAGAAATTCCTACATACGGGTTCAATATCTTCCAATACAATGTTCAATTAAATAAAACATAAACACAATTAAATCCAAACAACGAAGAGACTCCCAGACACTGAATTCCCTACTCCTTAGCTTTACCTACAACCCGATCATCACGGGTTGAGCAATAATAACATTAGAGAATTACGAAATAAAATCCTTATAATCATTCCAGCACAACCACATTCACAATCCATATTCACTATATCTCTGATCACATCATACTCATAACCATCAATAACCCAATGACCCAATAAATTCAAACTGCTAATAATTCAAAATTCCATACCACGAAGGCAAGTCCAATTCCATACCACAAAGGCAGGTCAAAATCCATACCACAAAGGCAAGTCAACATCCGTACCACGAAGACAGGTCAAAATCCATACCACAAAGGCAGGTCAAAAACCGTACCACGAAGGCAGGTCAAAATCCACCACAAAGGCAGGTCAAAATCCATACCACAAAGGCAGGTCAAAATCCGTACCACGAAGGCAGGTCAAAATCCATACCACAAAGGCAGGTCAAAATCCATACCACAAAGGCAGGTCAAAATCCGTACCATGAAGGCATGTCAAAATACATCATAATCAAACATACCATTCGCATCAGTAAGACTAACACGGTTAAATAGGAAATTCATGATATTTCCCGTTCAATCGTGTCAGCCAATTGAAATCCTCCAACTAGTGAGTGTCGTTGGAGTTTCCAATGTCACAATCCTAATACCACAAGGTTTAATGCTGCTCCCTCACCTGAGTATCCGCTAATGCTTTACGCTAAGTTGCTTTATTGTGTTCTCCACCTTCTCCTCCAACCTTAGGGTCTTTCAACCCCAACACAACAACAATCATAACAGTCAATTTTTTTGCATGTCAAAGCAATCATAATATCAAACAATATTCAAAACCTACAAGGAAGCAAGCCTACATCATCCATTCTACCCATTATTTCAACAAAGGGTTTTTCTCCCAATTTTCAAATGACTCGAAGGTTTCGAAAACAACATCAACACATACTATTTTCGAAACAATCCATACACTATGGGTTTCACAAGGTTTTCTAAGATACAAACGAACCAAAATCTCAGGAGTGGATTTATGGGGTTCTACCCCCAACCATGGAGAAGAGATCCTTCCTAACAATCATGATTTTCAATAGTAAGGGGATTAAGTTAGTGATTACCTCTTCTCAAGCCTTTCTTTTGACTCTAGAAGCTCTCAAATTGTCTAACCGCTTTTCCTCTCTTTTGTTTTTCGAAAAGTGCCCCAATTCCCACTTGGAATTTCTATTTTAGGTTTCAGAATTTCGATCTCTCGCCCGGGCGAGGAAAGGCTCGCTTGGGAGAGGACCCACTTCGTTTCAAATCACTCAAAACATGCACTCTCGCTTAAGCGAGGTTCATCTAGTATCAGCAAGGCTCTCTCGCTTGAGTGGGAAGTCTCTCGCTTGAGCGAGAAGTATCTCGCTTGGGCGAGGTCATCAGACCAAATTCTAGGACAAACACTAAGTCCCTCGCTTGGGCGAGATTCTCTCGCTCAAGCGAGAATCACCCAGTAAAACCCAAAAATCCTGAGTTTCACAAATCTCTAGAAAATGCAAATTTTGGGATGTTACATAATGGAGACTGAAGAAGTTATTTTCTCCGATAACTTCTCTTAAATCCTTATATATAAAAAACACTTTTTTTTATCAAATCTTATCATATCATATCTTATCATATCATATCTTATCCTAACGTATCATATCCTACCATATCATTTCATATTAGAGAAAAGTCACGTCATTATTTTCTTTCCTATGACTAGAAATAAAAAGTAAATTAGATAAACATCAGTGGGTGATTAAGGAAGGTGTGGTGTTGTATAGAAAGGAAGAACAAAAGGAAGAAAATTGAGTTCTTAACCATCAAGAAATGCATGAAGGGAAGCCAGAAGGATGAGAAAAAAGACAACGAGAAAGTGCAGCAGAAACAAAAAGGAAATTAAAATGGAATTAAATATTCCTTAATCTCTTTTTTACCACATTGAATATTATAATGTTAACATTATAATTAAAGAATTGTTATAAATGATTAAAGGTTCATAAAAATTTAAAGTAATACAAGTAACATACAATCTTGCAACATTTACTTTTTCTATAATCATTTTAATGTTTAGATATATCTAATTTTAGATAAAGAAACTTACGTGTTAATATTCGAGAACTTCATTTTATATTTATAGTGAAACGTCACTGAAACTAATGAGATGACATCTATGAAGTTGAGTTTTTTTTAATAGACTTAAATAGCTAACAAGCAAGTAATATGAATTTTTTTTTGCTATAAACAAAACAACATTTGACCAATGAAAAGAACAAATTAAAATCTGATTTTATGGCTTTTGTAGGTCATATCCTCATTCCACGAGTTTAGGATGATAATTTAATTCTAATATTGATCTCGTCATCAAAAAATATCCTAATGCTGATCTTATAGTAGGTGAATAAAAAGCTTAGAATAATAATTTCTCATACTTGCAAGAATATGTGAGGAACAATCAACAAATATGACAACAACTAAAAATCACAAACACAAAGAGACACACGATTTTAACGTGGAAAAACTTTCTCAATGTGAGAAGTAAACAATCACGGGCATAAGCCAGTAATAGAGTTCCACTATAATCAAATTAGGGTACAAGATGTAGCACAAATCGTGCTCAACAAGTGTACAAAGCAATAGAGCAATAAACTTGAAAAGGAGAACAATGAAGAACCGAAAATCCTCTCTTCTCTTCTCTCTCACTTTTCTCTTGCCTCTCTTACTTTTCTCTTTTCTCTCTTACTACAATTAGACCTCTCTCTTGACCTAAGTGAGACCAATGGACTTTCTCATATTGGGCCTTTCTCCACATAGGAAGGGAGCCCAAAACCCCAACAAATCTCCCCCTTACAACTATGTGGAGGTGACCGCCAAACCGGCGATCTCACAACAATTCTCAAACTTGCATCTAGGCAATGCCTTAGTCATCGTATCAGCACCATTATCATCTGTATGAACTTTGGACAACTCCAACAACCTAGCATCTGAGATGAATTGCACTTTGATTATCATAAATTAGTAAGTATTTGTCCTGCCCAAAACCAAGCTCCTGCAAGAATTTCTTCACCCAAAGCAACTCCTTGCATGCTTCTATAATGGAAATGAACTCTGCCTCAGTAGCGAACAATGCAACACACCTATGCAATCTGGATTGCCATGCCACAACTCCCCCTACAAACTTAATCAAGTAGCTCAAAGTAGACTTTCTGAAATCAATATCTCCAGCCATATCAGAATCAGTATAACCCACAAGAGTATGTTTATCACCTCCAAAACAAAGCCTCAAACTAGCAGTACCACAAAGATATCTCAGAATCCATTTCACAACATTCCAATGTGTAACACCCCAAATTTTAAGTCTTTAAAATTATAGTATCAGTCCTCGGATCCTCGCTTGAGCGAGAGGTACTCGCTTGAGCGAGAAAGGTTCACCTGGGAGGGTGAAATCCTGGGCTATACTTGGCAATTTTGGGTAATATAATCGATTACACAGTCCTGGTAATCGATTACATGATGAAAAGCATCAGATATGTACATCTGACACAATGTAATCGATTACACCATGTTGGTAATCGATTACATCACGACAATGCCTCTGTAATTTACACTGTGTAATCGATTACACACTTCTGGTAATCGATTACATCGTATTAATGTAATCGATTACACCATGTTGGTAATCGATTACATCACGACAATGCCTCTGTAGTTTACACTGTGTAATCGATTACACACTTCTGGTAATTGATTTCATCGTATTAATGTAATCGATTACACCATGTTGGTAATCGATTACATCGCGACGATGCCTCTGTAATTTACACTATGTAATCGATTATACTATACTTGTAATCGATTACACTTATCGCTGTGTCTATAAAATCGAAACCCAAAACACATTTTAGGGTTAGAACTTTGAAGAGAAAAGAGAGAAGAGAGCTTTTCAAGAGCAAAGAGCCTTAGGACTCATCTTAGAACTTGAGAAGAGGTAAACCTCTTGTTCCTAACTCTTCTTCTTCCTCTCTAACTTGTTTTGGGTATGTTGGATTCATTTTCAAAATAATGGAAACCATGGAAACTCATCTTTTCGAGTTATGGTTCGTTTTATGTTGTTTCTATCTTGTAAACTTTTGGTTTAGAGTTAGTATTTCAAGAAATGGAAAGGTTTGGTGGTTGATTCATGAAAACCCCAAAACCCTAAAGTGAAAATGAGGTTAAAGAGGAAAATGAGTAAAATGCTAGAGGTAGAAGATGAATAAGCTTTCTGATGTTGTTATATGAGATGAACATGTATGTTTTGATATTTAGAAACTTGAATTGAAGTAGTTTTGGAAATATTGAGAATACATGAATCCCTTGTGTATTTGATGATGAAATACGAGTTATTTATGTGTTATTTTGAATAAATGACTGACATCATTGTTATTGGTGATAATGAGAAGAGATCCTAAGGTTGGAGGAAATCGCGGAGGAGACTTTTAAAGTTACTCGGAACTGATCTCCAACGCTCACTGAGGTAAGGGATAAGTGTTTTCTAAATCATACTAGCTGATATGAATGAGGTATGTGAAAGAGGTAATGGTTTAAAATAATACGTCTGTAATTTATGCATTATGTTGGAAAATGCGTGATTTTACTGTTATGGAAAAAGAAGGAAACATTTATTGGGGGAGTCCCAATGGAAATAAGACTCGGAAACATTTATTGGGGGAGTCCCAATGGAAATAAGACTCAGAATCATTTATTGGGGGAGTACCAATGGAAATATGACTCAAAACGAATTCAATCTATTTGGGGGAGTACCAAAGGAAATATGACTCAAAAATGAATTCAATCTATTTGGGGGAGTACCAAATGAAATATGACTCAAAAACGAATTCAATCTATTTGGGGGAGTACCAAAGAAAATATGACTCATAATGAATTCAATCTTATTGGGGGAGAACCAATGGAAAGATGACTCAATGAAATTAATATTATTGGGGGAGTACCAATGGAAATATGACTCGAACGAATTAATATTATTGGGGGAGTACCAATGGAAATATGACTCGGGGTAATGAATGTCGTATGCATGCTATAGGATATATAGTATGAGATATATATTCTATAGGGTGAATATGAATGATGAGAAATGTGAATGTCACATGAATGTCGTATGCGTGCTATAGGATATATAGTGGTGAATATGAGCGATAAAAAAAGAAGATGTGGAGAAAGAAAGTAATATACATGCTATAGGATATATATATTACGGGATATATATATGTTATAGGGTGGATATGAATAACGGGACAGAAAATGTTCCAAACGAACGTAATATGCATACTATAGAATATATATTATGGGATATATATACTATATGATGAATATGAGTAAAGTAGAAATGAAAGGAAGATAACTTGAATGTTTTCAATTCCATATGTGTGTTTATGAATTATATTAAAGCTTAATTGTATTTGAATGTGGGTTATCATGTGATGTTAGTTTTGAACTAATGACTTACTCCCTTTTGTTTTGTGTGTTGTTTCTGATAACCCCATTGTAGGTAAATGAAGGATTTTGAGGATGAAGATTAATTAGGAAGCTTTTGTGTTCATTTACTCGATTGTCTTTATTGTTATTTGATATGGTAATTGATTTGATAATAATATGAGATGATTGTAAATTCGTTTAGATTAATATGGATATGTGTAGTTATGAGCTTTATAACTTGGGGAGACCCATAACTGGTTGTATGTGGTAAATGATATTTGAATGAATTATGTTTTTCTGCAAGATTAATTGTATGATAGTATAATAGGTTATAGATTAGTTCTAGGAATGATTCATGAGAACTTCTAGGTAAAATGATTATGTATGTGGTTATTGATTCATGGATTGAGTGTGAGGAGTGGAAATAAGATTTTGAAGTAAGGATATTAAAATGGTAATGTGAGTTATGAGTGATTGAATGGAATTGAATTAAAATGAGAAAAAATTTTCAAGTGTAGAAAATCGGGTCGTTACACAATGCTCTCTACCTGGATTACACAAAAATCTACTAACTGTACCAACACCATGCGCTATATCTGGTCTTGTACACACCATTGCATACATCAAACTACCAACAACAGATGTATAAAGAACTCGTTGCATATCTGATTTTTCAGTTTATTTGAAGGACTCTGACTAACACTCAATTTAAAATGTGTAGCAAGAGGAGTGCTTACAGCCTTGGCCTTTTCTATCTGGAACCTCTGCAACACTCTTTTAACATAGTGCTCTTGTGACAGCCACAACTTCTTCTGTTTCCTATGCCGCATGATTCTTATATCAAGAATCTTCTTAGTAGCTCCTAAGTCTTTCATGGCAAATGACTCACCCAATTTCTTCATCAACCTGTCAATCATGGAAATATATTTCCCAACAATAAGTATGTCATCAACATATAATAACAGGATAATGAAATTATCATCAGAAAGTTTCTTAATAAAGACACAATGATCAGAAGTAGTCTTTTTGTAGCCTTGCTTACACATAACAGACTCAAACTTCTTATACCACTGTCGCGGAGCCTTCTTCAAACCATATAGACTCTTTCTCAGCCTACACACATAGTCTTCCTTGCCTTCAACTTGAAAGGTTGCAGGTTGCTTCATGTAAATCTCTTCCTCCAAATCACCATGAAGGAAAGCGGTTTTGACATCCATTTGCTATACCTCCAAATTAAGAGTAGCAGCCAAACTCAACACGGTTCTAATTGATGACATCTTCACCATAGGAGAAAAAATCTCATTGAAATCAACACCTTTTTCTTTGTATGAAACATTTCACCACCAATCTGGCTTTATACCTCGGCAATGTAGAATTGCTCTCTTGTTTCACCCTGTAAATCCACCTGTTTTCCAAAGCCTTCTTGCCTTTTGGCAATTTCACTGTCGCGCCCAGATTTTCGGCCACGCGACCTCTTGAGGAGTCGCCATCATTTTTTGTGTGATTAAAACATATAAAACTCGATTCGAGCCCAAATTGGATAAAATTGGTCTTTTTAATCAGAGATATGGATTCGGGAGTCGATTATGGATTGGAGAGATATTAACACCCCGTCCGCCCGTATTAAAATGGTACCCTCGCTAATGACAAACTTTTTATACCCTTAAAAATTATTTAAACATTCATTGATTGGAACAAAATATTTTATTTTTTATTTTGTGTCTGACAAGATATTATCTTGCTCCTACGTATCCCTAGATGCAATAGGGAAATCAAGACTACGCAGTTCTGGTTTGGAAATTGATTGAAGTTGGTTTAGTTGATTTGAAATGTCGATATAATTTTATTAACTTTGAGATAAGATGAAGCAGCAAAAACTAATGTCCGCACCGCATCAAATATCAAAGATATTTTAAAATAATTAAAATATTAATGAAATTTATTTACCTTTAAGATAGATGAAGCAGCAGAAGCTAATGTCCGCACTGCATCAAATCTTAATGATGTTTTAAAGTAATTAAGACATTTTTGGAAGATAGTTGAAATTATTCATCTTTAAGATAGATAAAGCAGCAGAAGCTAATGTTTGCACCGCATCAAATCTTAAAGAATATTTTAAAATGATTATAATAGTTAAAACTAGTTTGTAATACACTTAAGAATTCAAAAATCTTTAATTTTATTATCTTGTTAATAAATCCATTATAAACTTATAATGATAAATAGAAGCAATGTATTGAATTTTATAGTAGCATGATTTCATGTAATTTAAATAAGTGAGTATAAATGAATATATAAAACAAATAATAGTAAAAACCAAAATAAATAAATGAATAAAATAGAGAAAGGAATTAAACGAAAAGATGACAAAAAGGGGTAACGGTAGGTTACCCAAAATATGAAATGATAAATGGGATTGAAATCCCTAGAGAAACCCATGTTCTCCTTTCTTTCTCCATCTTCAGCGGCAGCTATGGCGGGCGGTGGTCTCTGAAAAATGGGTAGACACTTTATTTTTTTTTTGGTTTTCCATCATCCTCTTCTTTTTTATTTTATTATCCATAACCTCCCGTTTGTCCTTATGTAAGGACCCAAATTCTACCCTTGAAATTTTTTCATTTATTTTAATCATTTCTTACATACAGTCGTCACCTTCATTAAAAACTCTCAAGTATCTCTCTTTGAAAATACTCTTTACCCTATTATATTATCATACAAATTTATGTTGCGGAAAAACATAATTCATTCAGATAGCCTTTATCACATACGTCCAGTTATGGGTTTTCCAGAGTTATAACGTCCATAACTATATGTCACCATATTATCCTAATCAGATTACATTTATCCCAAAATACTATCAAATCAACTACAATGTCAAATAGCAATAAAGACAATCGAGTAAATAAACACAAAAGCTTCCTAATTGAGCTTCATCCTCAAAATCCTTCATTTACCTATAATGGGATTATCATAAACATCACACAAAACAAAAGGGAGTAAGTCATTAGTTCAAAACTAACATCACATGATAATCCACATTTCAAATACGATTAAGCTTTAATATAATTTATAAACACAATTACGTAAATGCAAACATTCATAACTTCTTTCGTTCATTTCCACGTTATCCATATTCATCCTATAGAATATATATCCCATAATATATATTCTATAGCATGCATATTATGTTCATTCGAAGCATCGTTCTTCCCATTATTCATATCCACACTATAGTATATATATCTCATACTATATATCCTATAGCATGAATACTACTGTTATCCTTAACGTCTTCATTTTCAGCATTCATATTCACCCTATAGTATATATATCCCATAATATATATTTTATAGCATGCATATGACTTTCGCTCTTAACGTCCTCGTTTCTCACATGTCGTATTCATCCTTAATCGTATTCATCGAGCCCTTTCACGAATATAATCCCCTACCACATCAGGTAGGTCCAAATCATTATCCATACCACGTAGGGCAAGTCGTACACAATACCACATAGGGCAAGTCGTACACAATACCATATAGGGCAAGTCATACACAATACCACATATGGCAAGTCATACACAATACCACATAGGGCAAGTCATACACAATACCACATAGGGCAAGTCATACGCAATACCACATAGGGCAAGTCATACACAATACCACATAGGGCAAGTCATACACAATACCACATAGGGCAAGTCATATGCAATACCACATAGGGCAAGTCATACACAATATCACATAGGGAAAGTCATACGCAATACCACATAGGGCAAGTCATACGCAATACCACATAGGGCAAGTCATACATAGATCATATACGTAATCAGAAAATCCACACATTTTCTATTATCATATACCATTAATACCTTCTCCTTACTAACATTTTACCTCTTTCACATACCTCACTCATATCGGCAAATATGATTTAGAGACACTTATCCCTTACCTTGGTGAGTGTTGGGGATCGGTTCCGGGTAACTTTAAAAGTCTCCTCCGGGATTCCCTCCAACCTTAGGATCTTTCCTCATTTCCACCAATAACAACAATGTTAGTCATTTATTTAAAATAACACATAAATAACTCGTATTTCATCATTAAACATACAAGGGATTCACATACATTCAAGATCTCCAAAACTACTTCAATATAATTTTTCAAACATCTAAACATACATGTTCATCTCTTTCTCTTTATACCCATATTCTCATTTTGGGGTTTTCAGGAATAACCCACATAACCTTTCCATTCATCAAATACCAACTCTAAGCCAAGAGTTTACAAGAGAAAAACAACATAAAACGAACCATAACTCTAAAGGGTGAGTTTCCATGGTTTCTCATGTTTTGAAAATAGATCCAACATACCCAAAACAAGTTAGAGAGGAAGAAGAAGAGTTAGAAGCAAGAGGTTTGCCACTTCTCAAGCTCTAAGATGAGTCCTAAGGCTCCTTGCTCTTGAAAAGCTCTCTTCTCTCTCTTCTCTTCAAGTTCTAACCCTAAAATGTGTTTGGGGTTTCTATTTTAAAGAGCGGTCATCGGGTGTGTAATCGATTACCATATGGTGTAATCGATTACATCAGTTAAAAATTTAAAATACAAACTCAACGACTTGATGTAATCGATTACCAAACATGTTGAAATCGATTACAATGTGAAAAATGCACATATCTGATGCATTTAATATGTTGTAATCGATTACGAGTATACTGTAATCGATTACATCATGCAAAATACACAGGTCTGATTAGTTTATCAGCATGTAATCGATTACCAGGATTGTGTAATATAAAAAAAACATAATCTCATAGTGTCAACAACCCAAAATTGTCATTTCTCGCCCAGGCGAGACAACTCTCGCTCAGGCGAGAATCCTCCAGTATAGCCCAGGATTTCACCCTCCCAGGTGATCCTTTCTCGCTCAGGCGAGAATCTCTCGCTCAAGCGAGGTTTCCAGGACTGTTACTATAATTTTGAAGACTCAAATTTAGGGTGTTACACCTCACAATGATGTATGCTATTTACGGCGAGACTCACAATTCCTTTATGCGGTGGTGATCTCTAGAAAAGAGGGGAAAATCTATCCCCTCTCCTTATTGCAATGGTTTGGCCGAAAAGGTTTAAAGATGGTTCGACAATGATAAAGGGAATAAAATTGATTTTAGAGTTATCACGATGCATTGTTTACTTTCTCTTAAACAAATATACATATATGCGCTTGAATTGAATGCATAAGATGAGAATTTATGACACTAGATTAAATGAAGAAGAATGTTCTACCTGGTAAGAGCTCTGTGATACTTTGTTGTTACCTTCACTTTGTTTTGTGTGATGTATCTTGATGAGGAAGAGAGAGTGGAGAAATAAGTTGTGAATAAACAGATTGATTTGTGTGATGTGAATATGCTTATGATTTGTAATATACTATGGTTGTTGTACTCTCTTGTCTTATTTTTCTCTCTTTGAATTACCCTCTATTATGCATCTAATCTCATCCTCTACCAAAGCATTTTTCCCCTTGGTGTATGTATATAGCCTATTTAGTTATGACAATACATTTGACACATGTGTTAATGGAATAGAATCATCCAATTAATTCGTGGGAGAGAATCAAGGGTGGAAATTAATTATTTTTTGTTTAATTCATAATCAAAATCTGATTCTTAACCTTTATGACACATAAATCAAAAGTTTGAAATTTAAAAGAAAATTATTAATTAAAATAAACGAATTTGATTTTTTATTATCATTTAAAAAATTGTCATTTTTGATAAAGTATGTTTCTTTTTGGGCCGGACAAAATTGAGTGTTTACATCTTCCCCTCTTTACTTGTTGCTTACTAGATATCTAGCAAACCATTATTTGAGAGATATCATTGTAAGTAACTAGTAAAGAAAAGAACACTAATTTTGTCGAGGCACAAAAAACCTTTATGTTGATGAAACGGGATGAGGTACAACAAACTTTCTGTTTGAGGTCGTCGAGCACGACCTCTCAAAATTATGGTTTTAATAAAACAGTCAGGCACAAGGCCTGAAAAGAGTGACTTAGAGGTCGTCAAGCACGAGGTCCTCAATCTTATAATTTTGAGGTCGTCGAGCATGAGACCCTCAATATTATGGATTTTATAAAATAGCCAGACATTGGGTCTGGAAAAAATGACTTCAGGGTCGTCAAGCACGGCCCCCTCGAAGGCATAGATTGAGGTCGTCAAGCATGGGAGTCCTCAATCTTATAATTTTGAGGTCGTCAAGCATGAGGGTCCTCAATCTTATAATTTTGAGGTCGTCAAGCACGGGGTCCTCAAAATTATAGATTTTATACAATAGTCAGGCACTGAGCCTGGAAATAATGACTTCGAGGTCGTCAAACACGAGGCCCTCGAAGGCACAGATTGAGGTCGTCAAGCACGGGGGTCCTCAGTCTTATAATTTTAAGGTCGTCAAGCACGGGGGTCCTCAAAATTATAGATTTTATAAAATAGCCAGACACTAGGCGTGGAAATAATGACTTCGAGATCGTCAAGCACGGGGCCCTCGAAGGCATAGATTGAGGTCGTCAAGCACGGGGTCCTCAATCTTATAATTTTGAGGTCGTCAAACACAGGGGTCCTCAAAATTATAGATTTTATAAAATAGCCAGGCATTGGGCCTGGAAATAATGAGTTTGAGGTCGTCAAGCATGAGGCCCTCGAAGGCACAGATTGAGGTCGTCAAGCGCGGGGTCCTCAATATTATAATTTTGAGGTCGTCAAGCATGACCCCCTCAAAATTATGGATTTTATAAAATAGCCAGGCACCAGGCCTGAAAGTTTAGTTTCACATCGAGGTATAGGACCCGAAAAGTTAAGTTTCATGTCAAGGTACAGGACCTGTAAAGTTTAGTTTCATGTCGAGGTACAGGATCCGCAAAGTTTAGTTTCACATCGAGGTACAAGACCTGAAAAGTTTAGTTTCACGTCGAGGTACAGGACCTGAAAAGTTAAGTTTCATGTCTAGGTACAGGACCCGATAAGTTTAAGTTTCACGTCGAGATACAGGATCCGAAAAGTTTAAGTTTCACGTCGAGGTACAGGACATGGAAAGTTTAGTTTCATGTCGAGGTACAGGACCCACAAAGTTTAGTTTCACATCGGGTACAGGACCTGGAAAATTTAGTTTCACGTCGAGGTGTAGGACCCGGAAAGTTAAGTTTCACGTCGAGGTACAGGACCCGAAAAGTTTAGTTTCACATCGAGGTACAGGACCTGGAAAGTTTAGTTTCATGTCGAGGTACAGGACCCAAAAAGTTAAGTTTCTCGTCGAGGTACATGACCCAGAAAGTTTAAGTTTTACGTCGAGGTACAGGACCCGAAAAGTACGAATATCGCATCGAGGTACATGACCCGGAAAGTTTGAATTTTGATGAATTTAAAGTAATAAGTGAGTGTTTGAAAGTATGTTATGTGTGATGTATGTAAAGATGTCATGCATGAGTTGCGAATGTAATTTTAATGAAATGAAAGGTGAGGATTATGCGTCATTGTTCTAGTGCGCTCATGAATTATTTGTGATATATGAACTTCTTGAGCTTGACTAAAATGAACACGTTTTTTTGACAAAGATGATTTGCTGATGATTTCATGCCCCTTGTTGTATTGAGAGGAACAATTAATCCCAATAATACTGCCACAATATAAGTTGTTTGAAACTTCACCCTCGGGATATGGGAGTGTGATTGGTTTTCTTCTTCAGAGAAAATAATTGTATTGCCCCAGTTTTATTAAACTAGAATGGGCATTTGCATAAAGGTATTTATTTACTTTCCCTAATTTTTGCCCAGAATACCTGATGTAGGTATCTGTTGGGAATTATTTCTTTTGTAATGATACTAAATCGCCTTTTCAGGTTTTCGACTTAGTACCGCTCTCCTTTTCTTAGGTCGCCCTTGCGGGTTTTCAACTTAACATTCTTTTGTTTTGTTTTGTTTTTGTTGTTCTCTTGATTTTGAAAACCCTTATGTATATTTGCCCCAGTTTTGGGCTTCATTAAACTGGTCAATTACAGAAAATGGGACAACCCAAAAACTGCTCTAGTATGAGATGTTGGGGGTTATCATTCCATTCAAGTTGTTTTGATAGGCTTTAAGGTGAGAGGACTTCCGCTAGAGTCATTCTAAAAACTGCCTCAGTATGGGTGACTACCCCTCCTTTGACTTAATGCTCTTTATTTCATGCACAAATCTTTTAAAAAGAAATACTAAAACAATGATAATGCAAATTTGGTTAGTGTTTGGGCTATGAGTGTTGATGGGAGAACATAATATGAAATTGAGGTCGGATTTGGGTTTTGAGTATTGATGTGATGATTGTGGTGGTGATTTTTTTAAGAGTGAATGTGTTTCATGTATTAAATGTGAGATATATCTTTTATCAAAAACTGAATTTAGTGGAGTCAACGATTTTTTTTTGACATGGTGTGATTCTTTAAGCAAATAGATCATCAACAAGGCCTTTTTTAGTTTGTATCGTGGTCTGGCTAAGGGCTTCCAAGAAAAAAGATATAAGGCTCAAATACGTGTTTCCCATACCCATTTCTCTTTCTCCTATCTCCTTGTCCTATTTTCAATAGTTTTCTAACATGACATTCAATTACTAGGATTCCATTTGATTTTTGTAATGTAATAGGTCAATGTTGTAACCGCTCTTAGAGGATCTTAAAATTTCTTTTATCGGTCTATGACAAGGCATTTATTTTGCCCTAACTTTTGCCTGAGATATTGAGGATTCTCAGCGGGCTTTAATTTTCTGTAATTTATTTTGCACTTTTAGACCAATGAACAATTTTGTTTGACTTGATTTTGATTTTTTTATCCTTCGGGTCGGATTGGATGAATGATGTATGAAAAATTTATTTATTCCCTAATAACTGAATGTCGAGGAAAACACATGAAACAAAACTACCCTCCCTGGGATATTGACAATTTATGGATTAATCAAAATAAACCTTCATTCATAATGTCTATGGCTCAAATGAGGTGACTAGGGATATCTTCTTAGTGGTTTAGAATTACCAAGGAAGCCTTGTGTCATTAGAAAAATCTATTTAATGATCCATGCCACTTTGGAATTATATTTGCATCATCCTCCACTTTTGATGTTTTAAAATTTTAGTATCTCATTTTAATACATGAATTTATTTTTTGAGTGAATATGGTTTACGGAGATGAGAATATGAGGTGCTAAATTTGCATGATCAATGTGCTAGTATATACTTGTTAAAAAAACATGCAATATGAAATAATTTTATTCATAAGAATGAAACATGAGACCCTTTATTTTGCAACCCTAAAGCCCTGGGTGGAGCCAAGAGGATATATTACAATATAATTTGAGAAATAACATTTTCTTGGGGTGTGTTCCTCATGAACGGAATCTGTTTTGTGTCTTTCTTAGATTAAAACATTTCCTTGAAACTTGATCAACCCTTCATTAATCAAGTCTCGCACTTTGCCCTTTAATTGAGTGCAATCATTTGCTGGATGTACTGATGTCTCTCCATGATATATACAACAAGCCTTCGAGTTGAGACAATTTCGATATGGGGGCACCACCTCCTTAAAGGGAAGGATAGTTAACAAACTCCTCTGAACAAGTTGTGGTAGCAACATGGGGATTGCATCATAATGACTTTTTCTCTTCCGCTTTTGAGATGTTCCTTCTTGATTGTGAGTAGTAGGATAATGTTGTTGGGGATGATAATACGATTGACGTTGGTTTAAGGTTTCAATGAATGATGCATCACCTTCCACCCTTTCACCTGTAGCGTAATCTCGGGTTATGTGTTGAAATGGATCCTTCAGACCTTTGTCACTTCTTAGGCGACCTTCTATTTTTTCCCCAATGGTCATCAATTGACGAAATCCCAGAGATACACATCCCAACATCATACCATAGAATGGTGGCTGGAGAGTGTCTATGAACATCGAGACACTATCTTCATTAGATAACTTGGGTTTCACCTGAGCGGCAACTTCTACCCACCTTTGGACATACCTACTAAAAGTTTCATCTTCTCTCTTGATCATAGTTTTTAGTTGTGTCCTATTAGGAGCTATATTAATGTTGTAATCATACTGTTTGTGTAAAGACCCAAATTCTACCCTTGAAATTTTTCCCCTTATTTAATCCAATTCCATGCATTTAACGATAAATCATAATTATCGGGTGTCCATCCGCCTCCATTTGGCGTCGAGTGAACTCCCACCAATTCTCGGTCTCTGTCACTAACATGTAGGTGGCATAAGCCAACTTCTGAGCCTCCGTACAGTTCATGGCTCTGAAGATCCGCTCCACCCCTTGGATCCACTCGATGGCAGCTTCAGGAGCAAACCCCCTAGAGAATTGACTGGGATTCCTCCTGCAGAACTCATCCAGCCCTCGGTATTCTGCTGGTCCAGGTGGAACTAGTGGGTGTGAACTCAGACTTGGCGCCGGGTTCTGGTTCAGATTGTGCAAGTTCTCATTGACTTGTTGCAATGCCACCACCATTTGCGCCAGTAAATCATTCGGGACATTCTGACTTGCCCCTCTTCCTCTTCCTCTTCCAGCCATGGGTACCTGTACTCACTCAGTGGTTAGTAATCGAATTTGTATAATAATCGTGCACGTAACCACTTAACAATTTGCACAAGTCAACAATCTCAACACATAAAGTTTTCAAAGAAGCATGTAAGACCATACCTTAGGTCGCAAGATTAACTATGCTCTGATACCATATATTAAAGACCCAAATTCTACCCTTGAAATTTTTTTCCTTATTTAATCCAATTCCATGCATTTAACGATAAATCATAATTACCGGGTGAATAAATTTATTTAAAAGATCTCACTTCTTCCTCACACCCGATCTATGAACCAAAAGTAACATACAAAATTCGATAGCAGAAAAACATAATTCATATTAATATAACCTAGTAATTGCCACATACAATTAGCTATGAGTTTCCAAAACACCCATAGCTACATATATCCCGAGTTACTAGTTTCCATGATTAATGTCATGTACGACAATCAGGTTTATAATTACAAAATAATTAATTCAAGTACAACCAATAAGGTTACAAAAGAATGGATAAGAGACATCAAAATAAAAGTCTCTAAGCTCCTAATCAAAAACACTCATACTCCTTCCACCTACCTGCAATGGGATTAACATTGAAAATACACCAAGAAAACACAAAGGAATAAGTTGTTAACTCATTAAATATCAATGTAAGATAATCCACATTTAATAAGATTAAATAAACGGTTTAAAATCAAGTTTGCTTAAAAGCCAATTTCATCGTTCATACTTTTGAAAACCATGCTACATAACTTGAGCCAAAGTTTGCTACATTGCTTGACCCAAAGCTTGCTACATTACTTGAGCCAAAGTTTGCTACATTGCTTGAGCCAAAGCTTGCTTCATTACTTGAGCCAAAATTTGCTACATTGCTTGAGCCAAAGCTTGCTACATTACTTGAGCCAAAGTCGCTAACCAATCATGGTCGGCTAAAAACGAGTTTTATTTCAATTGGCACTCCACCAATACATTTTCACGAGTTTTATTTTCATTGGCACTCCACCAATACAAAAACAGTAAATACACCCGGCATCATTACAAACATATACACATATGCTTATAACTACAAAGTGATTTACGGATTATTTTATTATTCCGAGTTTTATTTCCATTGGCACTCCACCAATACATATACGGTAAATCAACTCCTCGTTGTTACAAACATACCCATATATGTTTATAACAACTAAGTGATTTATGCTTCATTGCATTATTCCAAGTATTATTTCCATTGGTACTCCACCAATACATATACGGTAAATCCATTCCTCGTTGTTACAAACATACCCATATATGTTTATAACAACTAAGTGATTTACGCTCCATTTCGTCATTCACATCAGAAAATCCACATATTTTCTATCACAGTGCATAAGTTAAAGACTTATCCTTACCTCGGTGAGTGTTGGGTTTGGGTTCTTGGCAACTCCTCAAGTTCCACCGACACCGCCTCCAACCTTAGGATCTTTCCTCATCCCACCATATAACACAAGGTTAGTCACTTATACCAAATATCATATAAACAACATATATTTCATTATTTAACCATACAAGATATTCATCATATTTTCAACATTAGAAAATAAACTCATCTTCTACCTCTAGCATTTTAACAATTTTCCATTTTAACCCCATTTTCTCTTTAGGGTTTTAGGGTTTTCATGAATCAACCCTCAACTCTTTACATCTTCGACATACTAACTCTAAACCAAGAGTTTACAAGAGAAAAATCACATAAAATGAACCATAACTCAAAAGGGTGAGTTTCCATGGTTTCCCTCATTTTTGAGAAGAGATCCATAACACCAAAAATGGGTTTTCAAGAGAAGAAGAGAGTTAGGATAGAGAGTTTTACCTCTTCTCAAGCTCTTGAACAAGAATCAAAGCTCCTAGACCTTGTGAATGCTCTCTTCTCTCACCTCTCTTCAATTCTTAACCTAAAATGTATTTGGGGTTTCCCTCATTTAATGCTCTCGTCGGGTTCTCGCTTAAGCGAGCTTATTCTCGCTCAAGCGAGAAAATCCCGCCTATTTTAAAAACTCATATCTGATGTTCTCGCTTGAGCGAGGGATTCTCGCTCAAGCAAGAATCTCACAGTCTCAACAGTCCCAAAATGACATTTCTCGCCCAGGCGAGACAACTCTCGCTCAGGCAAGAATCCTCCAGTATAGCCCAGGATTTCACCCTCCCAGATGAACCTCTCTCGCCCAAGCGAAAACCTCTCGCTCAAGCGAGGATCCCAGGACTGATACTATAATTTTAAAGACTTAAAATTTGGGGTGTTACAGCTTGACAAAGGCATCACATAAATCCTTGAAACAATGAATTTTTGAACGTTCAAGTCGCAAGTACCAAGTGGTGGCAGCTCCAATTAGGCTTTCTTGAAAGAAATGGATCAACAACTTGTCATCTCTTATATAGGGAGTCATCTTTCTAGTATACATAGTTAGGTGGTCTTTAGGACAAGATATCCCTTGATACTTGTCAAACTCTTGTACTTTGAACCTTGGTGGCACAACTAAATCTGAGACTAAGCACATGCCACTAATGTCCTTCAAACCATATGAGTTGGCTTCTTCAATGGCTCTAATTCTTTTCTCTATGACCTTTATTTCCTCTCGATCCCAAGTGTTAGTGGAATGATTGGGGTTGTCTTGGTCAACTGGGGGCTCTATATGAAGAGAAGATCACAAATCGGCTTGAGAAGACGGTATATCAATTTGGACAACTGATTTATCACTTTAGTTGGGTCCAATAATATCACCTTTAAAAATCAATTCTTAACCCATGAGCGCCTAAAACATTAGATCATGAAATGCATGTTTGGATATGAAGTGTTATGAGTGAATGAGATGATGGTGCGTGAATGATGTATGTATGTTTTTATTTTATTTTATGAATAGACTTATTTTTTCGAATAATACATGTTGTATGCAACTTTGTGGTGGGGATGATGTATGGAATGCGATGTTTGAATGACCTCTTTGTTATTTTTTTTATAAATGCATGTATGAGAGAAAGAATATATATGTATGAATAATGCATTTTTTTTAAATGTATGTATTTATGATGAATGAATGCATGGATAAATCAATGAATGATGGATTTTATTTTTGAATGTAATATATGAATGCACAAGCCAATCAATAGGATTTTTTATTCCTGAATGATGATTTTATTTTTGAATGCAATGAATGAATGCATTACTCAATCAATGAATTTTTTTCTTTTTGAATGTATGAATGAGTGCACAATTGAATGAATGAGTGAATGAATGTTGAATATGTATTTTTTATTTTTGAGTTAATGTATGTATAGATGAAGAATGGGATGTATCTGATTTGCTTCCAGTGTCCTACCCATGGTACACTTATAAGGTGTTGGACATTCAAATGACCACAACCCTATGGTGATGTATTAGGTCTGATTAAAGTGTACTCGATAAAGGCTTTAGACTTCTAGGTTACCAAATTGCTTCCAATCATAAAAGAAAGGAATCCTAATATCACAGGTTAGAAACAAGAGGAGTCGAGCCCCTCAAGCGCCTAACTCACAATATCAGGAACAATTTGGGTCGTCCATCGTGCTAATGGCAGGAGACAAAGTCTAACACCGGCAAAGCGAATGTTCCTTCTATCTCAATCTTAATCTCTAACACCTGGGTTTAGGGCATGTGTGTGTGTCAACTCAAGTGTAACATGAGTGTGTGGGAAGCGTACCAATTTTAAAGAAAAATATTTCACCACAAAAGCTGCAAAGTCAGTTAAATAACAAGTTCACACATTATAAAAGTAAAGCAAATAACAAATTTATTATTCTAATAAGACAAACAAGTAAAAAAAAACAAATGGGTACTTAAGCCTATGTAATTAACGGTTCTAGGCCTGACTCTCTTAGGAGTGTCCCCAGCAGAGTCGCCAGCCGTCGCGCCCGGATTTTCGGCCACGCGACCTCTTGAGGAGTCGCCACCATGTTTTTTGCGGTTAAAACATAGAAAACTCGATTCGAGCCCAAATTGGATAAAAATGGTCTTTTTAATAAAAGATATGGATTCGGGAGTCGATTACGGATTTGGGAAGATATTAGCACCTCGTCCGCCCGTATTAAAACGGTACCCTCGCTAATGACATAGACTTTTTATACCCTTAAAAATTATTTAAACATTCATTGATTGAAACAATATTTTTTTTGTGTTTGACAAGATATTATCTTGCTCCTATGTATCCCTAGATGCAATAGGAAAATCAAGACTACGTAGTTCTGGTTTTGAAATGGATTGAAATGTCGATATAATTTTATTAACTTTGAGATAGGATGAAGTAGAAGAAATTAATGTCCGCACCGCATCAAATCTCAAAGAGATTTTAAAATAATTAAAATATAATTGAAATTTATTTGTCATTAAGATAGATGAAGCAGCAGAAGCTAATGTCCGCACCACATCAAATCTTAATGATGTTTTAAAGTAATTAAGACATTTTTGAAAGATAGTTGAAATTATTCATTTTTAAAGATATATGAAGTAGCATAAGCTAATGTCCGCACCGCATAAAATCTTAAATAAGAATTTAAAATGATTATAATAGTTAAAACTAGTTTGTAATAACTTAAGAATTCAAAAATCTTTAATTTTATTATCTTGTTTATAAATCCATTTTATACATATAATGATAAATAGAAGCAATGTATTGAATTTTATAGTAGCATGATTTCATGTAATTTAAATAAGTGAGTATAAATGAATATATAAAACAAATAATAGTAAAAACCGAAATAAATAAATGAATAAAATAGAGAAATGAATTAAATGAAAAGATGACAAAAAATGGTAACAATAGGTTACCCAAAATGTGAAATGAGAAATGGGATTGAAATCCCTAGAGAAACCCATGTTCTCCTCTCTTTCTCCATCTTCAGCGGTAGATATGGCGGGCAGTGGTGGCGGTGGTCTCCGAAAAATGGGTAGACACTCTTTTTTTTTTGGTTTTCCATCATCCTCTTCTTTTTTATTTTATTATCCATAACCTCCTGTTTGTCCTTACACTCATGTATGCTATTTACGGCGAGACTCATAATTCCTTTATGCGGTGGTGATCTCTAGAAAAGAGGGGAAAGTCTATCCCCTCTCCTTATTGCCATAGTTTGGCCGAAAAGGTTTAAAGATGGTTCAACAATGACAAAGGGAATAAAATTGATTTTAGAGTTATCATGATGCATTGTTTACTTTCTCTTAAACAAATATACATATATGCGCTTGAATTGAATGCATAAGATGAGCATTTATGACACTAGATTAAATGAAGAAGAATGTTCTACCTGGTAAGAGCTCTGTGATACTTTGTTGTTACCTTCACTTTGTTTTGTGTGATGTATCTTGATGAGGAAGAGAGAGTGGAGAAATAAGTTGTGAATAAACAGATTGATTTGTGTGATGTGAATATGCTTATGATTTGTAATATACTATGGTTGTTCTACTCTCTTGTCTTATTTTTCTCTCTTTGAATTCCCCTCTATTATGCATCTAATCTCATCCTCTACCAAAGCATTTTTCCCCTTGGTGTATGTATATAGCCTATTTAGTTATGACAATACATTTGACACATGTGTTAATGGAATAGAACATCCAATTAATTCATGGGAGAGAATCAAGGATGGAAATTAATTATTTTTTGTTTAATTCATAATCAAAACCTGATTCTTAACATTTATGGCACATAAATGAAAAGTTTGAAATTTAAAAGAAAATCATTAATTAAAATAAACGAATTTGATTTTTTATTATCATTTGAGACATTTAAAAAAATATCATTTTTGATAAAGTATGTTTTTTTTGGGCAGGACAAAATCGGGTGTTTACATTCACCAAGTCAAAAATGTGATTAACATGCAAAGACTTCATTTTGTCTTGCATTGCATCGAGCCACTTCTACTTTTCTTCTGTCTCCATGGCCTCTAGATAACACTCAGGTTCACCTTCATCTGTCAAAATAACATAATCATTAGAAGAATACCTAGTAGATGGTATCCTATGCCTATTAGACCTCCAAGGTTGAACTTGAAGTGGACCAGGAGCATCACCAAGATTCTTATCTTGTGACATCTCATTTTCCTATTCAGCATCATCAATAGGAATATCTCTATGTTGATGATCGACAACATCATCATGTTGCTCATCATTCTGAACATCATTCTCAACAGTATCCAGATCATGTACAGGTGTCCGAACTGGATCAACATTAGACAAATCACTATCTTTCTCAGGTGTAGTCTTCTCCATCTTATCAATGTCTTCAATGGTTTGGTCTTCTATGAATTTCACATCACGACTTCTAACTGCATTCTTCTCAACAGGATCATACAGCTTGTAACCAAATTCATCTTGAACATAACCGATAAAGATACATTGTCTTGTCTTCGAATCCAACTTGGATCTTTCATCCTTTGAAACATGCACATATGCCTTACAACCGAAGACTCGCAAATGATCATACTTGACATTCTTGCCAAACCAAATCATGTCTGGCACCTCTGCATTCAAAGCAACTGCAGGTCTGAGATTAATAACATGTATTGTCGTGTACAATGCCTCGCCCCAGAATTGCTTAGGGAATTTTGCTTTAGAAAGCATACACCTAACTCTATCAATCAAAATCATGTTCATCCTCTCCGCTAAACCATTCAGCTGAGGAGTTTTAGGAAGAGTCTTTTCATGTCTGATACCTTGCTGCCTGCAATAAACATCAAACGGTCCACAATACTCACCATCATTGTCAGTACGAATGCATTTCAACTTCTTGTCTGACTGTCTCTTAACTAAAACATGGAATTCTTTGAATTTTTCCAACATCTGGTCCTTTGTCTTCAAACATAGACCCAAAGCTTCCTGGAATAATCATCAATGAAAGTAACAAAGTAAAGTGCACCACTAAAACACTTTACCTTCAATGGGCCACAAACATCATAATGCACCAATTCAAGCAACTCTGACTTTCTTGAGGGATGATGCTTCTTAAAGGATACTCTAGTCTACTTACCATCCATACAAAGATAACATTTCTCCAACTATCCATTCTTGAATCCCGGAAGCACATTCTTTTTTGCTAAACAATTCAGCCATTTTTCACAAATATGACTAAGCCTTCGGTACCACAAAGAAGCCTCCATATGCATGGCTTTCACATTGTCTCTAGCAACCAAAGCTTTTTTCCAATACAGTTTATTGATTTTCTCCCCTCTGTCCACAACCAAGTTACCTCTGGTGAGTTTCCATTTCCCTGAACCAAAATGATTATCATAACCACCATCATCAAGCATCTACACAAATATCAAATTAAAGCGAACATCTGGAGCATGTTTGACTCCTCTAAGAAACAACTTCACTCTCATGTTGGTATGCAAACAAACATCACCAATATCAACTTCCTTAGACACACCATCATTACTTATCTTCAACACTCCAAAATCATTAGAAGTGTAAGATGTGAAGAACTCCTTCCTTGGTGTAACATGCAGCGTAGCACCACTGTCAATTATCCACATGCTCTCATCTGATACTAAATTGACTGAATCATAGTCACGGAGAATAACAAGATCATCATGAGTAGCAGTAATAACATGATCATCATCATCATGATTCTTATCTCTCTACTTGTTATTATTGTTTTTGCTCTCCCTTTTCCATGTGAAACAATACTTCTTTATGTGCCCTGTTTTGTGACAATAATTGCACTCCATATTCTTGTATCTGGACTTAAACTTACTTTTGTTGCTCTCTCTACTACGACTTTTGTTATTCTCTCGACTCCATTTCGGTTCATTTCTCTGACTTCTCCCCCTGTTTTATGTGACAAGTACCTCGAAATGAGATAAAGTACCTTGTGCCTTCCTTCTCATTTCCTCATTAAGAACACAACTCTTCACATTTTCAAAAGAGACAACACCATGAGAGGATGAATTAGTAATTGAAACCCGGAAAGTTTCCCAAGAATCTGGTAGAGTATTCAGTAGCCACAGTCCCAACACTTCATCATCAAACTTGATGCTCATTCCTGACAATTGATCCCGGAGCCCTTGAAACTCATTCAAGTGATCTAAAATAGAAGTCTCCTCCTTGTACCTCAAATTCATCACGGAATTCAACAAATACAATTTATTATTCCCTGATTTAGAAGCATACAAAAAAAGACTCAATCTTATTCCACAAGGATCTCGCATGTTCTTTGTTTGCAATGTGATTATAAACATTATCTTCAACATATTGCCGAATAAAACCACAAACCTGTTGATGCTCAAAACTTCATTCCTCTTTAGTCATGGATTCTGGCTTCTCAGTAGCAAACACAGGACGATGCAATTTCTTCACAAATAACAGATCCTTCATTTTTACCTTCCACAAGTGATAATTAGTGTCATCTAAACAAACCATCCTATTTGTATTTGCCTCCATCATTCAAGCAAGTAAAACAACCCTTAACCAAAGAGCTGATGTCACTTTGATGGGAAATTCAACACAATAACAACTCAATCTATAACAGAGCAATATGAAGCTGATAATAATTTCCCCTACTTGCAAGAATATGTGAGGAGCAATCAACAAATATGGCAGCAACTAAAAATCATAAACACAAAGAGACACACGATTTTAACGTGGAAAAACTTTCTCAATGTGAGAAGTAAACAACCATGGGCACAAGCCAGTAATAGAGTTCCACTATAATCAAATCAGATTACAAGAGAGTCTTGAGATGTAGCACAAATCGTGCTCAACAAGTGTACAAAGCAATAGAGCAATAAACTTGAAAATGAAAACAATGAAGAACTGGGAATCCTCTCTTCTCTTCTTAGTCACTTTTCTCTTGCTTCTCTTTTTGCCTCTCTTACTTTTCTCTTTTCTCTCTTACTTGCAAGAATATGTGAGGAGCAATCAACAAATATGGCAGCAACTAAAAATCATAAACACAAAGAGACACACGATTTTAACGTGGAAAAACTTTCTCAATGTGAGAAGTAAACAACCATGGGCACAAGCCAGTAATAGAGTTCCACTATAATCAAATCAGATTACAAGAGAGTCTTGAGATGTAGCACAAATCGTGCTCAACAAGTGTACAAAGCAATAGAGCAATAAACTTGAAAATGAAAACAATGAAGAACTGGGAATCCTCTCTTCTCTTCTTAGTCACTTTTCTCTTGCCTCTCTTTTTGCCTCTCTTACTTTTCTCTTTTCTCTCTTACTAAAATTAGACCTATCTCTTGACCTAAGTGAGACCAATGGGCTTGCTCATATTGGGCCTTTCTATACACAGGAAGAGCCCAAAATCCCAACAATATATTATCATAAAATTATATTTTTATCGTTGATGATTATTTATAAATAATATATGTTAACTTTATTTAAAAATAGGAGTATTTGTTATAAGAATTAGGGTTATGTAAGTATGTAACCAAAGATGATTTTAGTATTCCGACATTTATTTGATTTTCGAATGTCTTTACGTTACGAGCATTACATGTTGGGTTTATTCAAGTGTGAAGTTCCACATTGGATATAAGGAGATGAGTGAAAGAGTTTATAACTAGAAAATGTTCATGGAATTAATGCCTTAAAGTTTTGGTTCAAGACGTGATGTATCACTTATGGCTCTCCGCTCTTCCCAAACCTCAGTAACAATGGAACTAAGTCCTCAATAGTTTGAGGCTCCCCGGTCGCAGTCTAGTCCAACAAGTGGTATCATAGCTGATGGTTTAGTTAGGACATGGTGGACTTAAGGAGGAGCAGACCAATAAGTGTTTGGTACTGTTAGGGTGTGACCCTAGCAAAATTAATATTAGGATTCTAATAACTAAGAAATATAAAATAACCACACTTGAGGGGGAGATTGTTGGGTTTATTCAAGTGTGAAGTAATATATTGGATATGAATGAAGAAGTGAAAGAGTTTAAAAGTAGAACATGCTCATAGAACTAATTAATGCATTAAGGTTTTGATTCAAAACATGATATCTCACTTGTGTCTCTCCGCTCTTCTCATACCCGATAACATTAGGACTCTCCAATAGTTTGAGGATCCTCAGTCACAATTTGATCCAACATTACCCACCTAAGGTATATTAAAATATCAAATATTGTAATATGAATAGATAAAATATTACAACAATAATTTAGGTAGAGATTTATATATATTAGTCTAATTCCTAAATAAATAAAGATAATTGAAACAATAGTATAAATCAATACTTTGTTATATAACAATAAGTGAACCAATTAGAAAATAGTGAGAAATCAATATTTTATTATTTCACATAATTTAACACAGATTATTATGGTCTGATGCAATCTATATAGTCAAACACATATATATATATATATATATATATATATATATATATATATATATATCGAAAGTACAACAGTTTTATATAATGTCTATCATATATTTAATCATTATTAACTTCTCAAAAAAAGCAATACAAATGAATGATAAATAATATATTGATTATATATAAATTTTTACAATATAAAAATATTGATATTATATTATAATAATTTATGTAGAGGCTGGTAGGACTTAGTTTAGAAAAGTGAAACCGACCAAACCACAGTGATGTAGCCTTGAAGTTGAAAGTACACAAGTCAAACTTAATCAACTCCAATACCTCAGAATTTAGCAGGGCCATTAATTGGACACCCACTCTTGTTTTCATGTTTCTTAATTAACCATGGAACCATCTAACACACTCTACTTTCATGGTTCTAACTTAAACAAACCAATGTCTACATTAAACATCAATTCATGATGGACCCAGAGACACCATAGAATCTAATATCTAAATTATAACAAAAATAATGATTATGTTACTCATACCTTCTCCATTCCTTAACTCTTGTAGTTTTATGTTTGTTTTAAAACTTTTGTTCTTTTACAATTTTGAGGATTGATAGTACTTTTTTCTTCCAATTCTATCTTTATTTAATAATCATTTAGTAAATTATTAATTCATTTTTTAGATAAGGATGTTTTACTTACATTGTAACATTTTTTTAACGATTTCTTAATTTGCGTACTTAATCTTCAGCAATAACAAAAGATATAGAATAAATGATAATTAGTTAACCTATTCAATCTCTATAGCCAAATAGATTCCATCACATAACAAGACAATACAAAAACATAACTAAAATTAACATGTTAAATTCATATCACAAATATACTATAAAGTTTTATGTTAACTGTCTATTATCTAATAAAATATTGATCTTGATCTACACTTAGCATCAATCATGTATAATGTTAAGAACACATTACCAGTTTTACTAAATCTATATAAATACTAAGATAAATTAGGTGTTTTATCATATTCAGAATGTAAATTTAATATTACTTTCACCGGGAATTTTCTTATAAATTATGCACGATAAGTTAAAGCACTTATATCTTAATCATATTAATTTACTAACAGGCTTGTCAATAATCTCTTTTTTGCCCCCACCTAAATGACAATCATAAGTTTTTTTGTTTTTATTATTATTAATTATTATTTACGAAAAGATGTCTTTCATTCACACCACGTGAATTTAATATGGACTCGGAATTTATAATAATAATAAAAAAATGTAACTAGTTAGTTTCAAATTTTAATTAACATGTGTCCCGCGCAAAAAAATTGGATAATCCAAAATGTCCTACTAAAAATAAGATAATCCAAACGTTGATCAGACTTTAGCGATCTGTAAAAAATGTAGGAAAGTAAGAAGCTAGGAACATAGTAAAATTAGAAAAATTACAGCAAAATCTGGCTGGACCTTGTTGCAACCCAAATAGTTGATCACTCCTTATAGTTGACACAACGAGCTTATAAACATGTACACTCGAGTTTTTAGGTTATGAAAATCAGAGATATGTTGTCCAAGTTTTGAATAGAGTAGAATGAAGATAGATGGAGGAAATCAAGAGAATATCTTCTCACTCTAATATATATCAAAACACATTTATATTCCCAAAATAGGAGAATATCAGTTACTATTTTATCAAAAATATATCCTAAAATAAATTAGTCATTAAAGCAAGCCAATGCTAATTAAATGAGATCATAAAATAAAAACTTATTTGTTTGTCATTATCTAACAATCCCCCTCCAATGGCAAAACAAACAATACAAAACCTGGCAAAAGAGAATAACATTTAAGTACCAATATCTTAAAGATTGAATTGATATAGTGAAGAGAAGCAGCAATTGTATCCTAGTAGTGAATTACTCTTGAACTACCATAAACCCAATTGAAACCTCATCACAAG
Organism: Lupinus albus; assembly: GCA_009771035.1. Classification (NCBI taxonomy): domain Eukaryota; kingdom Viridiplantae; phylum Streptophyta; class Magnoliopsida; order Fabales; family Fabaceae; genus Lupinus; species Lupinus albus. The sequence goes on from CM020011.1 coordinate 9,262,511, forward strand.
TGTATTACCTTAAATATGTGATTTCCACGATAATAATAAAAAATAAGCGCCTTTTTATAGCCCTACACACACCTTGGGTATTCATGATGCTCTAGAAAATTATATCACTTTTTTCATAGAAAGTGGCTCACCTTCACACTCACATAGGTGAATCCATCAAGTGCATCCTGAAAGCACCACCACAATTGGATATGAATTTATTAAGAACACAAGAATGTTCATCCTCAAATATACCAAGTGGTGAGTCCATCAAGTCCGTTTCATAAGAACTACCCAACAACCAGAGCTATGAACTCATTAAGGGCTAAAAGCTCAACCTATATAACACACTACCACAAGTCACAAAGATGGTAAGTGTAGTGAAACAGAGTACTCATATGCCTTTGTTTCACCATGAAGGTATTCACCATACTTTACTCAACGCAATGGTTTAAGCCTCACCACCCTTAATGATTTAAGGACTACCTTTTGTTAAACCTTTAGTGAGAGGATCCTCTAGGTTCCTTTCAAGTATTTTAATACTCTATTCACAAAATGTTAGTGTTCATTTCAAGTACAAATGATTACATCAATATTTAACTTTATAATTATCATATGTTTACCATACATGTGTATATAATCCGGCCAAATAATAATATTCCTTTAGGCCGATTAATACTCGCATGGATACATATATACACTAGTATTTGACAATTATTATGAACAATTTATAAAAAATATGTCATTACTTGAATTCTGATTGAGCACTTAATCCAAAATATTACTTATTTCGAGACTATATATTTTCTCTAGAGATAAATAACATCACAACAATTGCAACCTACTGGTATGGTTCCCTCTCTTACCTCTTGGAGGTCCTATGTTCCCAAAAAACATTGGATTAACATCTTTGTGATGACAAGTTTTACAGCACAATAATGAATGAATATATGGTTGGATTGTCTTTACAAGATATGACAATTCTATAAATTTTAATCCTCTTGTTCTCAATACACTTAGTAAACAATCCTCTCAGAAGTGTTTAAGTTTTGAAAAACTTTAGAACATGCACTTAAAGTAACTTCAAAAAAATCTAGAAGTTTGGAACAAAAAGTTGCAAAAGAGTGCATAGAATTGTTTAAGAAAGTTGTATATTATGATCTTAAATTTTCGTATCTTGAATGGGTATTCGAAGCCCTTTAAATAGGCTTCCAATCACCTAATATACCCTTCCACAAATTTATGACACAATTGAAATGAAACTCATTCAGTTTTGATGAAAATTGTCCATTTCATATTTGAAACTCTAGTTTTAACAGCTCTGTATAATTGGTTACATTGTGATGTAATCAATTAGGCAAACTTACTGTCTCAAGAAATAATCGATTATTTCTTGTAGTAATCGGTTACACTATGTCAGTTATGTTAGGTAATTGTTTACTCAGTCAGGTAACATGTTTCATAGTCCAAGTAATCTGTTAATACCTATCACGTAGTACAGGTAACCTGTTACACATATCTAGTAATGTGTTACTCAGGTCAAATAATCCGTTACTTAGCATTTTAAAATTTCTTCTTAAATTGTCTAAAAGTTTTCCATTTCTTTTCAAAATATTTTTATCTTCTTTTGAGCATTGCTACTAAATATAATTAGAGCGTAAGAATAGAAGTATATATTGAAGACTTAGTCTATAAAATTCCTGAAGCTTGATCTTCGTGTCTTCATAGTATTCTTCCTTTATCTTCTTTTTGTGATTGTGGTGTCTTCATCAAAACCATGTCAATGTTAAAAGCAATATCTTCTTCATATCATTTGTTCATTATCTTTGACGCTGCCACCTTCTACAAAAAGTCATATCCAATTGTGGGTGAACAACTATTGATGTCCCAAAATTACTCAAACTTTGCGTATAGTAGTAACAACATGTAGATGATCAAGAGAAAGTAGCAAAGTAGCATGTACGACAATTAAAGTGTACATGATTAATCAATTAAGAATCAATAAAAATAAAAATATGACATAATCCTCTACATTGACACCAAAAACTTTATGCGTGCAATATTGCAAATGTACAATTTTGTCACTAAGTAATACAATGTTTGATTTCACAATGACTGATTATTCAATTTATTCCATTAAAAAGTAAAATAGTAAACAATATCTGGAATTAATATAATAATATAAATTTAAAGAGTTAAATAGTAAACAATATCTAGAGCTTAAAGAGAATTAAAAATAAATCAAAAAATAATTTAAAAGATTGAGTTTACCGAACAATGTTAATGAATTAATGTTTACCACTTCCTTCCATGAAATTTAAGTTGCGAAGATAGACAATCCAACAATTGGTAATATTCTCTCTCGAGCAGTCAAACTTATTTTCATTTGAAGTCTGCACTAGGGATGACAATTGGGACCCGGATCCGCGGGTACCCGCTAAAAATACTTACAACAGGTCGGGTCTGGGTTCATGTTTTGGACCCGTGGGTAATTGAAACCCGCAATTTTAAGACCCGCTGTTAGATGGGTTTGAGTCCGGATAATGAGGTACTCAGAACTGTGAGTACCCGGACCCGCTATTTGTAACACCCCAAATTTTAATCTTCAAGATTATAGTAACAGTCCTGGAAGCCTTGCTTGAGCGAGAGTTGTCTCGTCTGGGCGAGAAATGGCAATTTTGGGCTGTTGACACAGTGTAATCGATTACACACTCATGGTAATCGATTACATGCTGATAAACTAATCAGACTCTGTGCATCTGACACAGTGTAATCGATTACACACTCCTGGTAATCGATTACATCGTATTAAAAACATCAGATATGCGCATTTTTCACGTTGTAATAGATTACACCATGTTGGTAATCGATTACAACCCGACGACACCTCTTTAAAACAGAAACCCAAACACATTTTAGGGTTAAAAACTTTGAAGGGAGGTGAGAGAAAAGAGCTTTTCCAAGGGCAAGGAGTTTTGATACTCACCCAAGAGCTTGAGAAGAGGTAAAACTCTTGATTCTAACTCTCTTCTTCTCTCTTAAACTCATTTTGGGTATGTTGGATCTCTTCTCCAAATGTGAGAAACCATGGAAACTCATCCTTTGGAGTTATGGTTCGTTTTATGTCATTTTTACCTTGTAAACTCTTGGTTTAAAGTTAATATTTCAAGAATGGAAAGGGTTGTGGGTTGAGTCATGAAAACCCCAAAACCCTAAAGTAAAAATGGGGTAAAAAGAGAGAGTGAGTAAAATGCTAGAGGTAGAAGATGAGTTTACCTCCAAATGTTGGAATATGAGATGAATATGCATGTTTTAGATGGTTGAATACTTATGATGAAAGTAGTTTAGAAACATCGTCGAACATGTGATGAATATCTTGTATGATTAAATAATGCAATATAAGTTTTTTATGTGATATTTGGAATAAATGACTAACATTGTTTTATATGGTGGGATGAGGAAAGATCCTAAAGTTGGAAGCGGTGTCGGTGGAACTTGAGAAGTTGCCAAGAATCAAACCCAACACTCACCGAGGTAAGGATAAGTCTTTAATTATGCATTTGAAATGGAAAAGATGTATTTTCTAAAGATGCAATGATTGAGTTGTAAATTACGCATTTAGTATAAACATATATGGGTGTGTTTATATTAAAGTAGGCGTAGATTTACGGAAAAGGAAAATATGTGTATTTTCTGGTTGTGCCATAATTAAGTGGTGAATCACGTAGTTTAGTATAAACATATATGGATGTGTTTATACTAATGTTGGCGTGGATTTACGGAAATGATTTATGAGGAAATCGATGAAAGGAAAATATGTTTTAGCCAACCATGAATGGTTAGCGACTCTGACTTGAGTATAGAAGCATGAAAATGATTTATGAGGAGATTGATGAAAGGAAATATGTTTTAGCCGACCATGAATGGTTAGCGACTCTGGCTTGAGTATAGAAGCATACACTCTGGCTTGAGTATAGAAGCATGAAAATGATTTATGAGGAGATTGATGAAAGGAAATATGTTTTAGCCGACCATGAATGGTTAGCGACTATGGCTTGAGTATAGAAACATACACTCTGGCTTGAGTATAGAAGCATGAAAATGATTTACGAGGAGATTGATGAAAGGAAATATGTTTTAGCCGACCATGAATGGTTAGCGACTCTGGCTTGAGTATAGAAGCATACACTCTGGCTTGAGTATAGAAGCATGAAAATGATTTATGAGGATATTGATGAAAGGAAATATGTTTTAGTCGACCATGTATGGTTAGCGACTCTGGCTTGAGTATAGAAGCATACACTCTGGCTAGAGTATAGAAGCATGAAAATGATTTATGAGGAGATTGATGAAAGGAAATATGTTTTAGCCGACCATGAATGGTTAGCGACTCTGGCTTGTGTATAGAAGCATAACTCTGGCTTGAGTATAGAAGCATGAAAATGATTTATGAGGAGATTGATGAAAGGAAATATGTTTTAGGCGACCATGAATGGTTAGCGACTCTGGCTTGAGTATAGAAGCATACACTCTGGCTTGAGTATAGAAGCATACACTCTGGCTTGAGTATAGAAGCGTAAACTCTGGCTTGAGTATAGAAGCGTATTTGTTTTAAAAGAAAGGAGAATCTGCTTTTAGCTAACCCTAAGGGGTGTAGCGACTTTGGCTCAAGTTATGCAGCAAGATAAAATGAATTTCGAAAATGGTTTACTAACCCCTTTTTCTAATGTGGATTATCTTATAATGACGTTATTGAATTAACGACTTACTCCTTTGTGTGTTTTGTACTTTTGTCATTGATAATCTCATTGCAGGTAAATAGATGAATGCAGTATGCTAGGTCGGGAGCTTTAGGAGCTTTAGACGTTGGATTCACTATTTATGTTTCGTATTCTAAATGATTACTTGTGGATTTAAATGTTTGTAATCAGGGCTAACTATTAGTTGGATATTTGTAACCATGCGTAATGTTATTTTGGAGGATCAGAACCTTTGAGGTCTTAGTACTCATAGGGAATGATATGAATGAATTATGTTTTTCCGCAATATAAATCGTATGATAATATAATAGGTTAAAAGATTAGTTCAAGGAATGATTCATGAAGACTTCTAAGTAAAATGATTATGTACGTCATTATTGATTTAGGAATTGAGTGTGAGGAGGGAAATAGATTTTGAAGTAAGGATATTAAATTGGTAATGTGAGTTATGAGTGATTGCATGGAATTTGAATTAAAATAAATAAAAAAATTCAAGGGTAGAATTTGGGTCCTTACACTGTAACACCCCGAATTTTAGTATTTAAAAATTAGAGTATCAGTCCTGGAAGTCTCGCTTGAGCGAGAGATTCTCGCCTGAGCGAGAAAGGATCACCTGGGAGGGTGAAATCCTGGGCTATACTGGAGGATTCTCGCCTGAGCGAGAGTTGTCTCGCCTCGGCGAGAAATGGCAATTTTGGGCAGTGTAATCGATTACATATTCCTGGTAATCGATTACATGCTGATAAAAGCATCAGATATTTGTATTTTGCATGATGTAATCGATTACACAGTCCTGGTAATCGATTACATGATGATAAAAGCATCAGATATGTGTATTTTACATTATGTAATCGATTACACTACACTCGTAATCGATTACAACATATTAAAAGCATCAGATATGTGCATTTTTAATTGATGTAATCGATTACACCATATGGTAATCGATTACATCTATTCGCTGAGCAAGAATTGCTCACTGTGAGATTCTCGCTTGAGCGAGAATGGGCTCGCTTGAGCGATAACCCGACGAATGCTCTTTAAAAATAGAAACCCCAAACACATTTTAGGGTTAAAACTTGAAGAGAAGAGAGAGATGGGAGCTTTTCAAGAGCAAGGAGCCTTAGGACTCATCTTAGAGCTTGAGAAGAGGTAAACCTCTTGTTTCTAACTCTTCTTCTTCCTCTCTAATTTGTTTTGGGTATGTTGGATCTATTTTCAAAAACATGAGAAACCATGGAAACTCACCCTTTAGAGTTATGGTTCGTTTTATGATGTTTTTCTCTTGTGAACTCTTGGTTTAGAGTTGGTATTTGAAGAATGGAAAGGTTTTGTGGGTTGTTCATGAAAACCCCAAAAAAACCCCAAAATGAGAATATGAGTAAAAAGAGAAATAAAGGAAATGTTTGATGTGGAGGGTGAGTTTGTACTTTGATGTTAATATATGAGATGAACACGTATGTTTAGATGTTTGGAAACTTGTATTGAAGTAGTTTTGGAAATATCGAAATATGTGAATCCCTTGTATTGTTTGATAATGTAATACGAGTTATTTATGTGTTATTTTGAATAAATGACTGACATTGTTGTTATTGGTGGAAATGAGGAAAGAACCTAAGGTTGGAGGAAATCGCGGAGGAGACTTTTAAAGTTACTCGGAACCGATCCCCAACGCTCACCAAGGTAAGGGATAAGTGTCTCTAAATCATACTTGCTGATATGAATGAGGTATGTGAAAGAGGTAATGGTTTGATATGATGCGTCTGTAATTTATGCATTATGTTGGAAAATGCGTGACTTTTCTGTTATTGAAATGAAATTAATATTATTGGGGGAGTACCAATGGAAATATGACTCAAATGAGATTAATATTATTGGGGGAGTACCAATGGAAATATGACTCAAATGAAATTAATATTATTGGGGGAGTACCAATGGAAATATGACTCAAATGAGATTAATATTATTGGGGGAGTACCAATGGAAATATGACTCAAATGAAATTAATATTATTGGGGGAGTACCAATGAAAATATGACTCAAATGAGATTAATATTATTGGGGGAGTACCAATGGAAATATGACTCAAAGGAAATCAATCTAATTTGGGGGAGTCCCAATGGAAATAAGACTCAAAACGAATTCAATCTAATTTGGGGGAGTCCCAATGGAAATAAGACTCAAAACGAATTCAATCTAATTTGGGGGGAGTCCCAATGGAAATAAGACTCAAAACGAATTCAATCTAATTTGGGGGAGTCCCAATGGAAATAAGACTCAAAACGAATTCAATCTAATTTGGGGGAGTCCCAATGGAAATAAGACTCAAAACGAATTCAATCTAATTTGGGGGAGTCCCAATGGAAATAAGACTCAAAACGAATTCAATCTAATTTGGGGGAGTCCCAATGGAAATAAGACTCAGAAGGAATTCAATCTTATTGGGGGAGTACCAATGGAAATAAGACTCGGAGAAATGAAAGTCATATGCATGCTATAGGATATATAGTATGAGATATATATATTCTATATGGTGAATATGAATGATGAGAAATGAGAAGGTTACAATGAAAGTCATATGTATGCTATAGGATATATAGTATGGGATGTATATTCTATAGGATGAATATGAATGATGAGAAATGAGAATGTCGCAATGAAAGTCATATGCATGCTATAGGATATATAGTATGGGATATATATTCTATAGGGTGAATATGAGTGATAGAAAGGAAGATGTTAAGGATGAAAGTAATATAGATGCTATAGAGAATATATTATGGAATATATGCTCTATAGGGTGAATCTGAATAACGAAAAGTACGATGTTTTTCGAAGGAATGTAATATGTGTGCTATAGGATATATATCATGGGAAATATATACTATAGGACGAATATGAATAACATGGAAATGGAAGAAAGAAGATACGAGTGTTTCATTTACGTACTTGTGGTTATAATTTATGTCAATGCTAAATTGTATTCTGAAATGTGGATTATCATGTGACGTTAGTTTTGAACTAATGACTTACTCCCTTTTGTTTTGTGTGTTGTTTATGATAATCACATTGTAGGTGAATGAAAGATTTCGAGAAGGAAGTTCACTTAGGAAGCTTTTTGTGTCTATTAACTTATTTGTCTTTAATTGCCACTTGATGTTGTAGTTGATATGATAGTATTATGGGATGACTGTAAATCCGTTTAGATTAATACGGATATGTGTAGTTATGGACTTATAACTATGGGAGACCCATAATTGGTTGTACGTGGTAAATGTTATTTGAATGAATTATGTTTTTCCGCAACATAAATTTGTATGATAATATAATAGGGTAAAGAGTATTTTCAAAGAGTGATACTTGAGAGTTTTTAATCAAGGTGACGACTGTATGTAAGAAACAATTAAAATAAATGAAAAAATTTCAAGGGTAGAAAATCAGGTTGTTACATACACTATTTCTTCCTAAATTTATATATATTTATATAGGGTTTTGCTAACCTAGGGAAATGAGTTTCTAGTTGGTGCAGGTTAGCATTGTACACTAAAAGTTTTGGACAAAATTAACTCTCCTATTTTAATTATAATAAAGTTAGCAATAATGATACTTTTATAATTTCCATTAACTCACTCATCCCTAACCTCCCCCCTCCCCCATTAACTCAATCATCCCAAAACACCAAAATCATTCACCACCACTAAACATCTCCACATCACCGCACCACCACTGAACCTCCCCACACCACTAAACCTCCCCACACCCTTTTAAAGTGCTACTGCAGAATTTTAAAGTGCTGCAGAATTTAAAAAGTAAAGACAATAGTAAAAGTGCTAATATTCCACTCGAATATTTGTCAGGGAGGTTAAAGTAATCATTCTTCAACATCACTCGAATAACATGTCTACATAATATTCCAGAAAATTCAAATTCTTTACACGAACAAGTAATTGAATCTTTTTCTTCTCTCCAGGTTACAAAACGACCTCCATCAAATTTGGTATGATGGTGTACTATGTAATAATCGTTACCATATTTAGTTGCTGGATATTTTGTAGATAATTGAATCTCATGTTGGAGCAACTCAAAGGCATACGGTGTGAGTATAGTAGCAGCGTGTTCCTCAATGAGAAAACCTGTTCTAATTTGAGGATTATAGTATTTTTGACGCATTCTTGCTTCTTCTCCACATTGATTTCTAATATTGACAGCAACCCCAACCTACAACAATTTTAATTACACACTTATCAGTGGATTGATTGAAATATCATATACATTAAAGAAATGAAGCAAAGTAAGTTCATACCTGATTTACAAAATCAACCAAGCTCGTCTTAACATCCAAGAATCTTTTAATATACATATTCATAGATTCTGAACGTCCAGTTGTTGTCATCCCAGCAAAAAAATAATCCTTCAAATATGATAAGACCCAACTGACGATGTTGATACAATAGTTGAATGTGATTATTTGTAGATAGATTAAACTGTTTAACCATTGATTCCCATTGTTCTTCAAATTCGGTTGTACACTCTAAATTGTAAAGCCTATGGAAATCAAATTTGAAGTCATTATATTGTAGACCTAAATGTGAAGAAAACCAAGTTGGTATCTTTGCCACAATATGCCATATGCAAAATGCATGTTTTGTGTTTGGTAATTCCATTGAAATAGCTTCTTTCAGTGCAAGGTCTTAATCAGTAAGAATTGTTTGTAGATATTTCTCTTTCACAAAATATAAAAAACTCTGAAAAGGAAAATATAATATCAAAATCGATTTCAATGTTGGTAACAAGAATAAAACTCAACCAAAGAAAAATAAATTTCCATAATACATATTTACCTTCAAAGCCCATGTGAATGATGGTATCTTCTCATCTCGCAATAAAATACAACCAAAGAAAATTGAATTTCCAAGATTATCAACTCCTACCCATAGTCCAAGAGGCATATCATAATGATTTATTCAGTAAGTTGTATCAAAGACAACCACGTCTCCAAAAGCTTCATATGCTCTTACTGAGTCACCAAAAGCCCAAATAATATGCTCTAGTTTGTTACTTTCATCCAATGTGAAATCATATTGAAAGTCATCATCTTTATTTTCAAACGTTTGCATAACTTGAGTACTTCTGCAGCATCATTCTCTTTCCCAATACTACTATTCAAGTGAATAAAATTCCTAATATCTTTCTCCAAATATGGTAGATGGCCTGGATCTATTCCTTTCTCTAACTCAAGTACTCTCATCATGAGATTTACGGTAGCACCAGCTTTTGTCAACAACAAAATTTGATTTTGATCGTTGATTGGGATATCACGATTAGCAGGAAGAAATCGAACTTCTTTATCATCCAATAATACATGATTATGAGAATTATTAAAATGCGTAATTATCCATTTTCATCAATGTCAATTTCTCTTTTACTAATTAATAATCTTGCAGTACAATTACACATTGAACTTTTTCGTTTTCTTTGTCTTTCTAACTCAGTGACTTTTTTTTATTTAAGAACACCAGCACGATGACAAACAAACTCCCTTTTGTAAATATCCAATGAATCTTCTTCACTTTTTTTGCCATGTCGATAAACATGACCTCGTCTAACAGAAAATCCATATTTCTTTGCAAACAAACAATAGAAGTGATAAGCATCTTCATCACTATTAAATGTTTGTCCTTCGTAAGGAATATAATCTTGAAAATTTTCAGCATGATAGAAACCAATTTGTTGTCCTTCATATGTCATTTATGCTAAAACTGCAAACAAAATTCTGCACTTACAGTTGCGGTGTGCAGCGATGTGGTGGTGTGAAACGGTGTGTTGCAGCGATGTTGCGGCAGTGTGTTGCAGCGATGTTGCGGCTGTGTGTTGCGGCGGTGCGGTGGTGTGTTGCGGCGATGATGCGGTGGTGTGGGGAGGTTCAGTGGTGGTGTAGTGGTGTGGGGAGGTTTAGTGGTGGTGAATGGTTTTGTTGTTTTGGGATGATTGGATTAATGGGGGAGGGGGAAGGTTAGGGTTGATGGATGAATTTTTTGAAATGGAAATTATAAAAGTATCCTTATTGCTAACTTTATTATAATTATAATAGAAGGGTTAATTTTGTCCAAAACTTTTGGTGCACAATGCTAACCTGCACCAACTAGAAAACTCATTTCCCTAGGTTAGCAAAACCCATTTATATATATATAGCAACATAATTGTAATATCATATTAATCTATATTGTAATATCATATTAGTCTATAATTATAATATCATATTAATTCATAAATGTGATAGTTATGTTGTTAAATTGTGTTTTTATTTTGTTAAGCAATGATGTTATGTTGTTAATTCATACGTATTATGTAATATTATGTTAATTGAAGAGTTCTTACTGAAAGAATTTTTCATCCCAATGTTGAAGTTTTTTTAATGTTTGTTTGAATAAAATGAGTTGTGTTTAATAGTCAATTAAGTTGCGTTTAAAACTTTAAGTTACGTTTATAATTTTTCTCTTGTTGATTGCCTAAATAACATATAAGATCGTAGGAAACAAATACACAAGTGCATAAATTACTTGCAATTATTTTTAATATTTTTGAATTTATGGGTACTCATGAATCTGCTGGATACCCAAGGACCCGTTGGTAATATACCCATTGGATATTAGCACGAGTCTGGGTCCAAAAATGAAGTAACGGGGCGGGTCCGTATAATGCACTACCCAGACCCATCCAGACTCATTGCCATCCCTAGTCTGCACCTACTCTCGTGGTATATGATTCAAGTGAATCCCTTAGTCGGCCTTTTGTCAATATCTCTATGGTTTCCCAATGGTTCCTCTGAGATTCCTAAGACTACTCTCATAAATTAGGATTCAAGTTTGGTAGTATTGGTCGGGTATATAGGTTCACATCTTGGTCATTCCCCAATCTACTTAAAAGGTGTGATTATATGGTCAGTGCATTCACCATTATGAATGACATGAAGAGCCCTTATACCATAAACTATGAAACTACTTTACCATGATAATAGAGGATTGTAAATATATTTTTATTAAAGAATAAAGGAAAGAGTGCATAAATTTTATTATCTGATCATGAGTGTAATTTGTGTTTTTCTCACTCAAATTGTATTATTGTGAATTATCTCTTTATTCTTTGTGTCACACTCCATTTATAGGTGATGAGAAATATGAACCAACCTTCTAATTTGAAGTTAAAATTTTCATATTAATAACAAAATCCAATATTTGAGATTGTATTTTCACAAGTTCCTTTAAAATATGAGTTTTCTTATCTATGTTAAAATATAAATTTAATTTTAAATCTTTACAATATCTATCAAATCAAATTAAATAAAATGTGGATTCTTCTCTAGTTAGCGTTAATCCTCAATCATATTACAATATATATTAAAACATGTTTATTTAAAATATGATTTTTTTTCCCCTCAACTTTTGACTTTTTATATTAAATCTGCCAAAAAAACAAATAATTCACATTTAAATTAAATTGTGGAAAATTATAAAAATATAAATTAAAATCCCATTTTGAATCAAGGATTTGATCTAAAATACACACTAAATATGTTGCATTTACACATACATCAAGTGACATAACAATAGCAAGTTAAATTAAGCAATATCATCCACATGCACAAATGATTCATTAGGTTAGTTTTTTTATAAAATTAGATATTCAAATCTCTAATTAATTTATCTCTCATACAATGTCTATGAAATTCAACCAACTAATTTTCATCAACTTGTGAGGAAGCCAATACCCCATGGAAAACAACCAAGACTATAACTTATCCTAACAATGTCAAGTAACACTTTCTTGTGTTTTCTGATGTCTTAATTGAGGTGCTTATGTGATAAGCCTATTTCGTTTCAGAAACTCTCTAAATTGATCATGGAATGCACAAGCGGTATGAGAAACCATCTAATTTTCATGTAGGATTATCTAATTATATGAGTGACGAACCTAAACCCTCATTGAAATGTCCGACCTAAGCATTGTTTCAATGTTTTTTGACAAATCATTGTCATTCTCACCCATATCCATAAATCTATAATGAAATATCTATCCCCACACATTTTCATTTTCACTAACTTCAAAAACTCAGCAATGAATCATAGTTAACTCATTAAGCTTCTTAATAAATGAAATCTATCTAGATATTAAGATTACTTAGGTGTTCTACTATATTTATCATTTAAGTTCAATATTATTTTCACGGAGAATTTTTGTATAAACTATACATGATAACTTAAAGTACTTATATCTTAATCTATATTTATACTAATATATAAAGTTAATACATGTTATAACTGTCAATAAGATATAATTTATCCTTTCCTATTTTTCATTTTTATAATTTCTTATTTCAAGAATTTAATTTATATTTAGAAGAGTCTTAAATGTACATCTGTGGACATATATTCAATTTCATAAGTGTTTTGTTTTGGTTCCGATTATTTGTTATTATTTAAGAATAGATACCTTCCACATCATGGCATTTAATATGGACCCCGAACTTATAATAATAAATAGAGTTAATTACACTGACACCCCTGAGTTTTAGTGAAATTACAAAAATCATTCCTTCATTTTTTGTCCTTACACGAACCACTTCTCTCTCTTATACAAATCACCCCTAATTTTATACATATATTACACTCACTACCCCTGATGAGATATAAGTGTAATATTTTAAACAAAAGCGTGTGGTGAGTGTAATTAAGTTAAACAAAATATTATATATTGTTTTGTTTTATTACACAATATATTAACAATTATAATGAGATGTTCATATAATCCTTATACTATTTTGTAATAAACCAAATAACGAAGATGCATTGACTCTTATATTATTTGGATTTGTCTACACGGTATACAATATTTTGTTTAACTTAATTACACACTTCACATATTTTTTGTTTAAAATATTACATTTATATCTCATCAGGAGTGGTCAGTGTAATATATGTACAAAATTAGGGTTAGTTCGTGTAAGAACAAAAAAAGAGGGGTGATTTGTGTAATTTCACTAAAACTCAGGGGTGTCAGTGTAATTAACTCTAATAAATAAAATAAAATGTAATATAGTTACTTTCAATTAACATGTCAGTGGCAAAAAATTATGGGGAGAAATCCACTTACTCCAAGAGTAAGTAGAAAAACACTTACTCCACATCATGACCATTCATTCTTGGGAAATCCAATGGTTTGAATTGGTGAGTACATCTAAGCCATTGAATTTTTCAAGATTGGATGGCTAAGATGAAGAGTATGTATTTTTTGGAGTAAGTGGATCCCTCCCCAAAAATTATATATACCAAAATGCCCCATTATAAAAAGATAATCAAAACATTGATCAGAATCAATGGATTATATCATAAACTAGACTTCAATTTTATGTAATGATAGTATAAAGTTTTTATATTATTATTTGGTCATTTTTCATTTATATGTTAATTATGTTTAACTTCAAAAATAAAAAAATTTCATAATGCATTGATGATATACAAAATATTTACACAAAATTTAAACTAAAAAAAATTCAAATTTATTTTAAAAAATCTAATTTTGATCATCTATCTTAAACAATTTGGATATTGATCGCACATAAAGATAAAATGAGGAAGAAAAAAATAAAAAATAGAAGGATAAAAAAATAATAAGAATACAAAGAATAATATATTTATAGGGGTTTGCTAACATGAGAAAAATGTATTTTCAGTTAGGTACATGTTAGCAATGTGTACCCAAAAAAATTGGACAAAAATACTCTCTATGCTTTGTTGAAAGATGTTTTAATTAAAGGGGTAATTTTGTAAATTAACTTTCTCTCACCTCACACCCCTAAACCCCACTCGTCATCCTCATTTCAATTTTTTCTCAAAACCTAATCCCCAATTTTTTCAATCCCAATTTTTCACTCATCTCACTGTAGTCTAGTTTTTTAACTGATTGATTAAACAACACAGAACAAAATAAATTGAAAATAAAACAGATATTTCAAACTCAAATAAGATTACATAACCTCAATATCAAATCTCAATATCAAGTTCATGCAATGTTCAAAATAGAATGATAAGATTAAATGAAAATTAGAAGAGTGAAAAATGAAAAAGGGAAAGAAGATTGAACATAGAATGAAAAAAGATGGAGATTGGAAGCAATAGTGAAAGAATGAAGAGAGAAATGGATTTTTAGGCGTAGAGTTTTGCTAGGGAAGAGAAAGTGATTTTTGTGTTTAGGGGTTTGCTGGAGAGAGAAAGAGATTTTGAATCTAATTACTAAAATAACATTCTAATCAAATTTGTTCCAATAAAAAATTAAGGGTATTTTTTACTAAATTTGTTGGTACACAATGCTAACATGTAACTTGTAACGACCCAAATTCTACCCTTGAAAATTTTTCATTTATTTTAATCCTTTCTTACATACAGTCGTCACCTTCATTAAAAACTCTCAAGTATCTCTCTTTGAAAATACTATTTACCCTATTATATTATCATACAAATTTATGTTGCGGAAAAACATAATTCATTCAGATAGCCTTTATCACATACGTCCAGTTATGGGTTTTCCAGAGTTATAACGTCCATAACTACATGTCACCATATTATCCTAATCAGATTACATTTATCCCAAAATACTATCAAATCAATTACAATATCAAATAGCAATAAAGACAATCGAGTAAATAAACACAAAAGCTTCCTAATTGAGCTTCATCCTCAAAATCCTTCATTTACCTACAATGGGATTATCATAAACAACACACAAAACAAAAGGGAGTAAGTCATTAGTTCAAAATTAACATCACAAGATAATCCACATTTCAAATACAATTAAGCATTGATATAAATCATAACCACAAATAAATAAATGTAAACGTTCATATATTATTTCTTTCATTTCCACGTTATTCATATTCGTCCTATAGTATATATATATCCCATAATATATATTCTATAGCACGCCTACTACGTTCCTTCGAAACCTCATACTTCTCATCATTCATATCCACCCTATAGAATATATATCCCATACAATATACTCTATAGAATGCATACGACTTTCATTGTGACATTCTCAGTTCTCATCCTTCATATTCACCTTATAGAATATATATATCCCATACTGTATATCCTATAACATGCATATGACTTTCATTGTTCACATCTTCCACTTTATCATCCATATTCATCCTATAGAATATATATCTCATATTATATATCCTATAGCATGCATATTCGTTTATCTCAAATCTTTTTGTCTCATTGCTTATTCTCGCCATCAGGCTTACTCTTTACCACATCCGGTTCTACCACATCGGGTAGGTAATTTCTCAATGATTCACTACCACTTCGGGTAGGCAATTTCCCTTAATGATCCACTACCACTTCGGGTAGGCAATTTCCCTTAATGATCCACTACCACTTCGGGTAGGTCATATACAATACCACGTAGGGCAAGTCATACACAATACCACATAGGGCAAGTCATACACAATACCACGTAGGGCAAGTCATACGCAATACCACATAGGGCAAGTCATACGCAATACCACATAGGGCAAGTCATACGCAATACCACATAGGGCAAGTCATACACAATACCACATAGGGCAAGTCATACGCAATACCACATAGGGCAAGTCATACGCAATACCACATAGGGCAAGTCATACGCAATACCACATAGGGCAAGTCATACGCAATACCACATAGGGCAAGTCATACGCAATACCACATAGGGCAAGTCATACGCAATACCACATAGGGCAAGTCATACGCAATACCACATAGGGCAAGTCATACGCAATACCACATAGGGCAAGTCATACACAATACCACATAGGGCAAGTCATACACAATACCACATAGGGCAAGTCATACGCAATACCACATAGGGCAAGTCATATACAATACCACATAGGGCAAGTCATACACAATACTTCACTACCATTCCCGGTAGGATAACAATAACAGTCCACTACCACTCCGGGTAGGACACCATAACAGTCCGCTACCACTTCGGGTAGGACACAATAAACAGTTCACTACCACTCCGGGTAGGACACGATAAATAGTTCACTACCACTCCGGGTAGGACACAATGATAAACCACTACCTCCTCGGGTAGGGTAACAACCATAAACTTACCAACACGTTACCTCTTTCACATACCTCATTCACATAGGTGAGTATGAATTAGAGCCACTTATCCCTTACCTTGGTGAACATTGGGATCGGTTCCGAGTAACTTTAAAAGTCTCCTCCGCGATTTCCTCCAACCTTAAGATCTTTCCTCATTTCCACCAATAACAACAATGTTAGTAATTTATTCCAAATATCACATAAACAACTTACTTTGCATCATTTAATCATACAAAATATTCATCATCAATATTCAACCATCTAAAACATGCATAACATCTCATATTTCAATATTTCCAAAACTACTTCAATACAAGTTTCTAAATATCAAAACATACATGTTCATCTCATATAACAACATCAAAGCACTACTCATTATCCACATCTAACATTTCATCTCTTTCTCTTTATACTCGTATTCTCATTTTGGGGGGTTTTTGGGGGTTTTTCATGAATAACCCATAAAACTTTCCATTCATCAAATAACAACTCTAAACCAAGAGTTTACAAGATAAAAACAACATAAAACGAACCATAACTCTAAAGGATGAGTTTCCATGGTTTCTCATGTTTTGAAAATAAATCCAACATACCCAAAACAAGTTAGAGAGGAAGAAGAAGAGTTAGTAACAAGAGGTTTACCTCTTCTCAAGCTCCAAGATGAGTCCTAAGGCTCCTTGCTCTTGAAAAACTCTCATTTCTCTCTTATCTTCGAAGTTCTTAACCTTAAAATGTGTTTGGGTTTCTGTTTTAAAGAGGTGTCGTCGGGTTGTAATCGATTACCAACATGGTGTAATCGATTACAACGTGAAAAATGCGCATATCTGATGCTTTTAATACGATGTAATCGATTACCAGCAATGTGTAATCGATTACCAGCAATGTGTAATCGATTACCAGCAATGTGTAATCGATTACCAGCAATGTGTAATCGATTACCATAAATGTGTAATCGATTACCAGCAATGTGTAATCGATTACACTGTGTCAGATGCACATATCTGATGCTTTTAATACGATGTAATCGATTACCAGAAGAGTGTAATCGATTACCAGCAGTGTGTAATCGATTACCAGCAGAGTGTAATCGATTACACTGTGTCAACAGCCCAAAATTGTCATTTCTCGCCCAGGCGAGAATCCTCCAATATAGTCCAGGATTTCACCCTCCCCGCTGATCCTTTTTCGCTCAGGCGAGAATCTCTCGATCAAGCGAGGCTTCCAGGACTGATACTATATTTTTAAAGATTAAAATTTGGGGTGTTACATAACTAACGGAAAAAACACATTCCTCATATTAGCAATGTGTACCAAAAAAATTGCTATAATGGGGCATTTTGGTATATATAATTTTTTGCCACTGACATGTTAATTGAAAGTATCTATATGTTACATTTTATTTTATATATTAGAATTAATTACATTGACACCCCCTGAGTTTTAGTGAAATTACACAAATCACCCCTCTTTTTTTGTCCTTACACGAACTACCCCTAATTTTTTACATATATTACACTGACCACTCCTGATGAGATATAATGTAATATTTTAAACAAAAAATATGTGAAGTGTGTAATTAAGTTAAACAAAATATTGTATACCGTGTAGACAAATCCAAATAATATAAGAGTCAATGCATCTTCGTTATTTGGTTCATTACAAAATAGTATAAGGATTATATAAACATTTCATTATAATTGTTAATATATTGTGTAATAAAACAAAAATAATAATAACACACTCAGTTTTGTACTATTTGGAATTGTCTACACAATATATAATATTTTGTTTAACTTAATTACACTCACCACATGCTTTTGTTTAAAATATTACACTTATATCTCATCAGGGGTGGTTCGTTTAAAATATTACGCTTTTATGGCATGTAGTCAAACCAAACCAAATCATTCATGAGCGGTTCGGTTTGATTCTTGTAGTAAATTTTGCAGTTAATTGACGTGAATCGAACCATATGTTTATGTTCGATTCGGTCACTAAAATATAGCAAAAACCAAACCAACCCAAACTTTTACACCTCTAGTTGGTATAAACTAGAGTTTTGATAAATACTTCTTTACAATATAGTTTTTATTATAGATTAATATTAATATAAATAAAAATTATATAGAAACTGATTAAAATTTTAAAAAGTATAATATATATAAATTATTATTTGTCATGATGATAAGAATGTGATGTAAAATGTAAGGACCGAAATTCTACCTTGAAAATTTTTTCCTTATTTATTTCATTCACATACATTTTTCATTTTAATTCTATTTACATATTCTTACTCGTTCCATATCCTCATATTCGTATACATTCTACTTAGCAGAAAATCATAATTCATGTAAATATAATTCAATAACCACCGCATACAACTAGCTATGGGTTTCCAAAATACCCATAGCTACAAATATCCAGAAAATACACACATTTTCCATTCAAATGCACAAATAATGACTTATCCTTACCTCGGTGAGTGTTGGGTTTAGTACTTGGCAACTTCACAAGTTCCACCGAAACCGCCGCCAACTTTAAGATCTTTCCTCATCCACACCATAGAATAAAATGTTAGTCATTTATTCCAAATATCGTATAAACATCTTATATTGCATTATTTAACCATACAAGATATTTGACACATTTTCAATGTTTCTAAACTACTTCCATCATAAGTTCACAACATCTAAAACATGCATATTCATCTCATATTTCGACATTAGAATGCTTAATCATCTTCTATCTCCAGCATTTTACTCATTTTCCTCTTTAACCACATTTTCACTTTAGGGTTTTGGGGTTCTCATGAATCAACCCCCATACCCTTTCCATTCTTGAAATATTAACTTTAAACCAAGAGTTTACAAGATAAAAACAACATAAAACGAACCATAACTCAAAGGGATGAGTTTCCATGGTTTCTCACATTTTGAGAAGAAATCCAACATACCCAAAATGAGTTTCAAAGAGAATGAGAGAGTTAGAATCAAAGGTTTTACCTCTTCTCAAGCTCTTGGATAAGTATCAAAGCTCATTGCCCTTGGAAAAGCTCTCTTCTCTCACCTCTCTTCAATTCTTAACCCTAAAATATATTTGGAGTTTTTCTCATTTAATGCACTCGTCGGGTTCTCGCTTAGGCGAGCCCTTTCTCGCTCAAGCGAGAAATCCCGCCTATTTTAAAAACTCAGATCTGACCCTCTCGCCCAGGCGAGGATCCTCTCGCTCAAGCGATGATCTTACAGCCTCGACAGGTCCAAAACATCACTTTAATCGCCTAGGCGAGCCAACTCTCGCTCAGGCGAGAATCCTTCCGTATAGCCCATGATTTCACCCTTCCAGATGAGCCTTTCTCGCCCAGGCGAGCCAACTCTCGCTCAGGCGAGACCACTCTCGCTCAAGCGAGCCAACCCTCGCTCATGCGAGAATCCTTC
Organism: Lupinus albus; assembly: GCA_009771035.1. Classification (NCBI taxonomy): domain Eukaryota; kingdom Viridiplantae; phylum Streptophyta; class Magnoliopsida; order Fabales; family Fabaceae; genus Lupinus; species Lupinus albus. The sequence continues at coordinate 9,282,842 of CM020011.1, forward strand.
AGTATAGCCCGTGATTTCACCCTCCCAAGTGAGCCGTTCTCGCCCAGGCGAGAATCTCAGGGCTGATACTATAATTTTAAAGACTTAAATTTAGGGTGTTACATAAAATATAAATATAATTTTTTAGTTAGTATAGATAATATAAGACAAGAGAGAATTATGCATTTAAATTATTAATTTATAAATATATAAATAGAAGAAGTATAGGTATATATTGAATATATAGATAGAAGAAAAGGTATATATAGATAGATAATAATATACAAATATATTTTGTATAAATTAACAAAATAAAAGTACAAAAAGAGTACATACTCTATTTTGATATTTCAATATATGAACTTTAATAATCTAATGTTTTAACATTAGGTTTATAATAATTTTTTATACTTATGTATTATTATTAATGTAACTTTTTTTGTATGGTTTGTATATCATCTATCACTTAGAATGTATTTGTTTCACAGTATAGATTTATAATCTTGGAAATCACATTCCTAGAAATGCTATTGCGAGAAATATAATTTCTAGTATATTAAATATGAGTATAATATCTATGTACCATCAGTGTATAGATTTATACACAGTCAACGTATCATTTACTATTCATTTGTATTACATTTTTTGGAGAATCAATACTAATTTAATATGAATAGTAAATAATACAATGACAATATATAAAGACTCTTACACTATAAGTACATACATTTTTCTCTTAAAATATATATTTTATTGACATTTATATTTCTTACGAATCTTTGTTGGCATTCACCAAAATAACTTGAAACCATTTTTCTTTATGTTGTATATTTATGGAAATAGATGGTATAATTATCTAAAAATATTATTCTATTTATCATTATACTTATATTGTTGAGAATGCAAGATTAACATTTTGTGATGTGATATAACTATAACAATAAATTTTACGCTAAATGATACTTGAATACAACTACAGAACCAAAAAAAATACTATTTCACTACTTATCTAGTAAGTATTTGTTATAGAAAATATCTTTTAGTTACTTATATTAACCTCAAGTGGAGGGGGAATGGAGTGATTAGAAAATGAATAAAAAATCTCCATAAATTCAAGAATATAATCGACAAAATATATATAATTAATAACATAAATAAAAATCAAATATCATCCCTTTATCATATCCCTTTATCATAATGTAGGATGATAAAGTAGGTTGATACTACTTATATAATATATAAATACATAGATACAAATAAAAAGAAATCATATGAATGAAATTTGGGTAGAATTGGAAAATTACAATTTTTAGATATGAGAATGAAACATTCCCAAACTATTCCATGAGAACAAGAAATCATTGAAACATGAGAATATCTTTGTATTAGGAAAGTTGTGTACTTGTGAATATCTTTTTATAACTTAAAACAAACACATCTATATATATTATTCATACTCAGTATTCCTAGAATTATTTTTCTTATAAATTGAAATAAACACCCCTCACATGAATCATTTTTAAGAATTAATTGTGATTAACGCATTGATTTTGAACATTACACTTACAATAAAAGTTTTATACTTGTGAAAATATCTTTGTATTAGGAAAGTTGTATGCTTGTGAATATATTTTTATAACTTAAAACAAACATATGAATATATTATTCATACTCACTATTCCTAGAATTAATTTCTTATAAAATTGAAATAAACAACCTCTTGCATCAATCACTTTTAAGAATTAGTTATGATTAACACAATGATTTTGAACATCGACGGTGTAAAAGTTTTTTACATTTTCTTTACATCATCAATCATTCATTTTCAATTAGCATTGACTTTCTTACATAGTGAATAAAATAAATAGTGAATGATGCAAATTTTTCCAGTGCATATGATACTATTTTAAGTTTTAACAATAATATATTTAGCCACCAGTTAATGATTAGTCAAAAAGATTAATGTCATATTAAATTTCATATCATAATACTATTTTAATGTTGTTACATTCCAGAATCAAATCAAATTAATAAGATGATCATTTTTTTTCCAAACCGAATCTTCTTAATTATTTTCTTCATTTTAAACTGTATCTTTGAATTACCAAAAAGTGATATACACTCATTAAAATGAATTGATTATGAGCAAGGACCCACAATAATAATAAGAATGAAAGAGATTAAAGAGATTAATAAAAGCGTGAAAATAAGACACACCCACACATAGTAACAACAACATAGTAGAAGAAAAAATACATTCATTAAAATGCAAAGAAATTGTCACAACACAATTTCATATGTCTCAATTTGTCACTATCTCCTTACCCTTCTCATTATCCCTTAATAAATGAAATATATCTAGATATTAAGACATCTTTGTCTCCCCTCTATTATTGGTAATGAGAAATATGAATCAAACTTGTAATTTGAAGTCAAAATTTTCATGTTAATAACAAAATCCAATCTTTGCTATGAGTTTCTTCAAAATATAAGGTTTTTATCTATGTCAGAATATCAATCTAATTTTAAATCTTCACAATATCTATCAAATCATATTAGATAAAATATAGATTCTTCTTTAGTTGGCATTGATCATGTCACAATATCTATCAAAACATGTTTATCTAAATTATGATTTTTTTCTCAACCTTTGACTCTCTTTTATTAAGCCCAAAACAACAAATAATTCACATTTAATCCAAATGGTTGGAAATTATAAAAACATAAATTAAAAAATCCCATATTGAATCAAGGATTTGATGTATTTACACATACATCAAGTGACATAACAAGCAGCAAATTAAATTAAGCAATGTCACCCATATGCAAAAATTATGCATTAGGTTAGTTTTTTTTATTCAATTAGATATTCAAATCTTCAATTAATTTATCTTTCATACAATGTCTATGCAATTCAACCAACCAATCTTTATCAATTTGCGAGGAAGCCAAGACCCCAGTGGAAAGCAACCAAGACTATAACTTATCCTAACAATGTCGAGTAATATCTTCTTGTGGCTTTTGATACCTCAATGTGAGGTGCTTATATGATAAGCCTATTCCGTTTCAGAAACTCTCTAAATTGATCATGAAATGCACAAGCAGAATGAGAAACCACCTAGTTTGCTTGTCGGATTATCTGATTATACGAGTGGCGAACCTAAACCCTCATTTGGAATGTCTCATCTAAGCATTGTTTCAATCATAGTGATCAAAACTGGTTCGTGTCGGCGGTTCAACTGGTAAATCGGTGAACTGATCCCAATACCGGTACGATACAACAATTATACTAGTCATGCAACTATACCAGTCAAAACTGGCCAAAATCGGTCAAAACTAGTCATACCGGTCGATTTTCAATTGAACTGTACCGGTCATACCTGTCGATTTTTATTTAAAATTAATTTTTTAATGAAAATAAAAATAATTATTGTTTTTATTGATTTTTGAACATTAACATTAATATATTATATATGTATATTTAACTTCACTTATATGCGGTTTAATTAGTGAACCATTTGTTAAACCGCTATACCACTATGCTAGTATCCCTACCGGTTTGATGACCGATACGGTATTAATAATACGGGTTTCGATGCTTGTTGACAAATCATTGATTCTATCACCACATATTTTCATTTTCACTAACTACACAAACTCATCGGTGAATGCACATCAATCCTAGTTAACTCATTAAGTTTTTTAATATATGAAATCTATCTAAAAATTAAAATAAGTTAGGTGTTCTACTATATTTTATCATTTAAGTTCAATATTATTTTCACTGGAAATTTTCGTATTAACTATACATAATAACTTAAAGCACTTATTTCTTAATCTATACTAATATATAAAGCTAATACATGTTCTAACTGCCAACAAAGTATAATTTATCCTTCCATATTTTGTCTTTTTATAATTTCTTGTTTCAATAATTTAATTACATTTGAGTCTTAAATGTACATTACTCATATTTGTAACTGTGAGTCTTAAATGTACATTACTCATATTTGTAACTGTGAGACATAAATTCAATCTAATAAGTGTTTTCTTTTGGTTCTTATTATTTAGGAATAGATATCTTTCATATCATGGGCATTTAATATGGACTCTTTAAAAATAAAATAAAATGTAAGATATGGTTATTTTCAATTAAGATGTTAGTAGCACACACAAAAATTTCCAAATCCCCCTTATATAGAAGATAATGAAAATATCGATCACAATCAATTATATATTAGACTTCAATTTTATATACTGATAATATAAAGTTTTTATATTATTATCTCATCATTTTTCATTTATATGCTAATTAGCTTTAACTTAAAAACAGTTCATAATGTATTGATGTTATAAAAAATCAAATTTATTTTTCATTTTTCATTTATATGCTAATTACATATATGTTAAACTCAAAAATAATTCAAATTTATTTCAAAAGAATCAGTTTTGATCATCTTTCTTAAACAATTTGGATATTTGGTCGCACTTAAAGATAAAATTAGGAAGAAGAAAATAAAAAATAGACAGATAAAAGAGTAATAAGAATACAAATAATAATATGATTATGAGAAGCATGCTTCCTATTTTAATTTTTTGAGTTCAATGAAGAATTAATTCTCTTAATTTTATCAGAGTTAGCATACATGCCCCCAATGCAATTTAAATATTTTTTGTTACACCTAATTCTATTTTCTTAATTCAATAAATTTAATATTATAAATTGATATTTTCATTATTAGGATTAAAATATATAATATCAATAATAATAAATTATAAGAGATAATTTATACGCAATGTGTCTGAGAATATATAATTAAATAACGACAAAAAGAGAAAATTTTCTACTTCTATATTTTTCTCTTCATATATTGGTAATTTATGGATGTAAGTTGCTCTAGTTTAAACTGCAAAAATGGTGGATCTGAACCGAACCAAAATGCAAAATATGGTTCGATTTGGTTTAACAGTTCGGCTCGATTATTTTATTTAAGGAATCATTTATGTTCGGTTTGGTTCATGGTTTTAAAAATTTAGGAACCGTTGAAATCGAACCGCATATTAAAGAAATAAATACTATGGAATAATGTTGTATTGATGTTTATTCTTGAACCAATTTTGTGTGAATTATAGTATTATATACGTTATTATGTTAGTATTATATATGTTACTACTAACTCATTTGTTTAACTAGTCTTGATAATTTGGAACATATCTTCTAATTTATATGATACTGAGTTTAAAACTAACATATATCATAAATTGTTATACACATATTGTTATATATGACACATATGATTCATATTTTTTGATGGCACGAAACCAACTAAACCAAACCATTCATGAATAGTTCGTCTCGGTTGTTGTAGTAAATTTTACAATTAATTGAGGTGAATCGAATCATATGTTTGTATTCATTTTGATCACTGAAATACATTAAAAATCGAATTGAATCAAACTTTTATACCCCTAATTGGTATAGACTAGAGTTCTTTGTGATGTTGATAAATACTTCTTTACAATATACTTATTAGAGAATAATGTATCTCCTGATATAAAGAGATAAGTTATCTCCTTCATCCACTAAAATCGTGACATGTGTACCATTTAATCATTTTCTACAAAAATATTTTTAAAATTAAACAATACACATGTCATTCTTTTACTGGCTGGAGGATGTAAGGACCCGAATTATACCCTAAAATTTTTAAAACTTTATTCATGAAAGTGAAGTGATTACTTTTGAACGATGTTACTTAACCGATTTGGAAAACCTGAGCAAGTACAATATTAGTTAAGTTCATAGTTCAAAAATGTAACACCCCAAATTTTAATCTTTAAAAATATAGTATCAGTCTTGGAAGCCTCGCTTGATCGAGAGATCCTCGCCTGAGCGAAAAAGGATCAACTGGGAGGGATACTGGAGGATTCTTCCCTGGGCGAGAAATGGCAATTTTGGGCTGTTGACACAGTGTAATCGATTACACTCTGCTGGTAATCGATTACACTCTGCTAGTAATCGATTACATCTGCTGGTAATCGATTACATCGTATTAAAAGCATCAGATATTTGCATCTGACACAGTGTAATCGATTACACATTTCTGGTAATCGATTACACATTGCTGGTAATCGATTACACATTTCCGGTAATCGATTACACATTGCTTGTAATCGATTACACATTTCTGGTAATCGATTACACATTGCTGGTAATCGATTACACATTTCTGGTAATCGATTACATCGTATTAAAAGCATCAGATATGCGCATTTTTCACGTTGTAATCGATTACACCATGTTGGTAATCGATTACAACCCGACGACACCTCTTTAAAACAGAAACCAAACACATTTTAAGGTTAAAAACTTTGAAGGGAGGTGAGAGAAGAGAGCTTTTCCAAGGGCAAGGAGTTTTGATACTCACCTAAGAGCTTGAGAAGAGGTAAAACTCTTGATTCTAACTCTCTTAAATTCATTTTGGGTATGTTGGATCTCTTCTCCAAATGTGAGAAACCATAGAAACTCATCCTTTGGAGTTATGGTTCGTTTTATGTGTTTTTATCTTGTAAATTCTTAGTTTAGAGTTAGTATTTCGAGAATGGAAAAGGTTTGTGGGTTGATTCATGAAAACCCCAAAACCCTAAAGGGATAATGTGGTTAAAGTGGAAAATGGGTAAAATGCTAAGGGTAGAAAATGAGTTTACGTTCTAATGTTGAAATATGAGATGGATATGTATGTTTTAGATGGTTGTAAACTTATGATGAAAATAGTTTAGCAACATTGAAAATATGATGAATATCTTGTATGGTTAAATAATGCAATATAAGTTGTTTATGTGATATTTGGAATAAATGACTAACATTGTGTTATATGGTGGGATGAGGAAAGATCCTAAAGTTGGAGGCGGTGTCGGTGGAACTTGAGAAGTTGTCAAGAACCAAACCCAACACTCACCGAGGTAAGGATAAGTCTTTTAATTGAGCATTTGGAATCGAAAATGTGAGTTTTCTGATTATGCAATGATTGATACGTAAAGTACGCATTTGATATAAACATATATGGGTGTGTTTACGTTAAAGCAGGCGTAGATTTACGGAAAGGAAAGTATGTGGTACTTTCTGATTATGCGATGATTGAGTGTAAATCACGTATTTAGTATAAACATATATGGGTGTGTTTATACTAATGTGGGCGTGGATTTACCGGAAATGATTTATGGTGAAACGAATGAAAAAGAAGTATATTTTTAGCCGACCATGAATGGTTAGCGACTCTGGCTTGAGTATAGAAGCATACACTCTGGCTTGAGTATAGAAGCATACACTCTGGCTTGAGTATAGAAGCATGAAAATGATTTATGAGGAGATCGATGAAAGTAAAATATGTTTTAGCCGACCATGAATGGTTAGCGACTCTGGCTTGAGTATAGAAGCGTAAACTCTGGCTTGAGTATAGAAGCATACACTCTGGCTTGAGTATAGAAGCATACACTCTGGCTTGAGTATAGAAGCATACACTCTGGCTTGAGTATAGAAGCATACACTCTGGCTTGAGTATAGAAGCATACACTCTGGCTTGAGTATAGAAGCATACACTCTGGCTTGAGTATAGAAGCATGAAAATGATTTATGAGAAGATCGATGAAAGGAAAATATGTTTTAGCCGACCATGAATGGTTAGCGACTCTGGCTTGAGTATAGAAGCGTAAACTCTGGCTTGAGTATATAAGCGTGATTTGTTTTAAGAGAAACGAGATTCTGCTTTTAGCTAATCCTAAGGGGTATAGCGACTTTGGCTCAAGTTATGCAGCAAGATAAAATGAATTTCGAAAATGGTTTACTAACCCCTTATTCTAATGTGGATTATCTTATAATGACGTTTATTGAATTAACGACTTACTCCTTTGCGTGTTTGTGTTCTTGTCATTGATAATCCCATTGCAGATAAACAAGTGACATGATGGGGACTCATTTTTGGGGGAGCTTAGGGAGCTTATGTTTTGGAATTTCTTTATTTGCACTATTTTGTATATGAGTGCTTATTGAATTATTTTGGGAATATTTTGTAACTATGGATATATGACTTATACGATTGATTGCAATTCCGCATATATGTAGCCATGGGTATTTTGGAAACCCATAGCTAGTTGTATACGGTAGACGCTAGGGTTTAATGAAATGAAAAATTTTCAAGGGGTGAATTTTGGGTTCTTACAATTATGGTATCAGAGCATAGTTAGTCCTGCGGCCTAGGGTATGGCCTTACTTGCTTCTTTGTAACTTCTAAATGATTGGACTATGTGATTTAAGTGAACTGCTGTGTGGTTATGTGTTGATTTGTTTAGTTAAAACCTGGTTTACTAACCCATGAGAACCGAGATAAACAGGTACCCATTACGGAGATGTCTGGAAGAGGAAGAGGAAGAGGATCGGGTCAGAATGACTTATTGGCTCAGATTGCTGCAGTGCTGATGAACATGAACGAGAACTTACAGCACCTGAACCAGAACGCGACGCCGAGTCCGAGTTCGCAACCATTGGTTCCACCTGGGCCGGCTGAATACAGAGGTCTGGATGAATTCTGCAGGAGAAACCCCAGTCAGTTTCAAGGCGGATTCGCTCCGGATGCGGCCATTGAATGGGTCCAAGGATTGGAAAGAATCTTCAGGGCCATGAGCTGTTCTGATGCTCAGAGGGTGGCCTACGCCACCTATATGCTGGTGAAGGAGGCTGAGAACTGGTGGGAGATGACCCGGAGACAAATGGAGGTCGAAGGGCAAATCATCACATGGGGAGCTTTCAAGGGTAAATTCCTCCAGAAATATTTTCCTGCAGACTTGAAAAGGGAAAAGGAGAGGGAATTCTTGCAATTGGAGCAAGGGAACATGTCGGTGGGGGAGTATTCGGCCAAATTTGAAGAATTGATCCGGTATTGCCCTTATGCTGAACTAGAGTTGGACGGGAGGTCCAAATGTGTGAAGTTTGAGATGGGGTTGAGGCCCGAACTCCGGGTGACATTTGGTCACGAAGAAATTTCTGATTTCCCTACACTAGTGAACAAGTGTAGGATATATGAGGATAATGTGAGGAGGAGGGACGCTGCTGCTAGAGAAGATAACCCTCCAAAACACTATGGCCCTCAACGGAACTTCTCACATGGCAAGGGAAAGGGCAGAATGTTTCAGGAGGAACGAAAGCCTTACTCTCCACCAACGAGTAGTCGGGGAAATACTTCACATGGGATGAGGACTCATGGTAATGCCGGAGGGTCACGGTTGAACTCTCCATCCTTGTGCGGCAAATGTGGCCGAATTCATGTGGGTGACTCATGCCCTAGTACGACACTTAGCTGCTTTAGCTGCAAGGAAGTTGGGCATGTCAGGAGATATTGTCCAAAATTTCCACAGAGTATGAATGCTGTGAGAGCTGAGCGACCTCGATCTACTGGCAGGGTGTTCACCATGAGTGGTGCAGAGGCATCGGGTGTTGATGGCCTGATTAAAGGTAAATTGCATGGTGACAGGTATCCCTTGTTTAGTGTTGTTGAATTCGGGAGCGACACACTCCCTCATATATGTGTTAAATGTGAAAAACTGGCTGAGATTGCAAACTGAGTCAGTACTTCCGACTTGGTCGTGACCACCCAATCTATGTGTTGGTGGTGGTGTCGACGTTTATGTTCTAGTGTCCGATTGTGGTAAATGGTGTGATATTTACCGTAGATTCAGTCTGCTTGTCGTTATCCCAGTTAGATATAATTTTGGGGATGGACTATTGTCAGCAAATCATGTTGTGATTGAATAGTGCTGACAAGGTTGTGGCGGTTAGGGATCTGTGCGAGATCTCTCACCAGGCTAGTGGTTTGGTGCTAGTGTCGGCTAAGAGAGTCAGGACCCTCCTTCGAAAAAGGGATCGGTATTCATTCAGTAAATGTCACAAGAGGGTATTTAAGAACTCGTTAGTATTTCGAGATGTTAAGACTTGAAAGAACTATTTATTTTGTCTTAGAAAGTGGACTTTCGTCTATGAATGATTGATTTTTATAATAAGTATACTGACAAGAAAAATGTTTAAGTCAGAGATACTTGTTTTCTCTTATGAGTTGTTATAGGTTAATTCCTTTTGTTGGCCTTAGTGGTATGCGCATGCTAAGAGGTGAAACTCATATTTCGAAAATGAAATAGATGTTGGATAAATTACCTAAAGGTCCTTGCGACTAATGTGTTTACATGGATGTTGACTAATCAGATGTATTATCATTTTGAGGTGACCTATGGTTGGTACCCCAAAATCGATTAAGTATGAAAAAGTTATTTTTGATTCTTGTGTATGAAGCTTCTGGTCTATGAAGTTTATTTTTTTGTTAAAGATGAGTACCCGCCGTAACAAATGTATATTGGTATTGAACACCAAGCTATGTGCGGGGATGTTGAACCTCAAAAAAAAAAAAAAAACTTATTTTGGATCGGGAGTGTCTTAGTGTACGGTTGGAGTAAATGGTAAAACCTTTACTATAGTGTTGGTATGCGCAATGACGTCCTGTTGGATTTAATCCTGGAAATGGACTAGCGGTCAGCAAATCGTGTTATGTTTAACTGTGTGTAATTGTTGAGGTGAATATTTAAATTTAGTATGCATTGATATGTATATGTATGCTAAGGGGGTAAGATTTATACTGATAGTCGAGGAAAGAGGCTAGTCGAGTTACTTACCCCGTCGATGTGAGGAATACATTTTATTAGACGTGAAACTTTTGGTCTCGAATGACCGGTTCTTTTGCGGTAGAACATTGGCAACGCATGAAATAGTGGTGGTGATCCGAAATTGTCTGCGTTGAATGTGTACCGGCAAAAGTTGTTGTTGTTTCGTGAACGTCAGTAATTGCGGTGTATGGGTGTGGTGTAACCATAGGAGAGAAGAAGTTTTGGGTTGTGTCGAAATGAGCGTGCGAACCTTGTTTCACGACGTGGTTGCCATGAGTCGTGGATTCAAACCGCTTTCGAAAATCATTTTTGGAAAACTTAGCTTGTGACTAAGTAATGATTTAGTATCATGTTGGAGAATTCCGAAATTTTAGCAACCATATCGGAATAAGTATGAGGTTGTTAAAAGTTTAGTGATATGAGACGCCCATGTATTTCTGGACATAATGCGAGTGGGTTAATAAGTTTATATTTACTAACGGAATTGGGGTGACCAAACCGAACGCAAGTTGTAGGTTTGAGTGTTGGTCGACTTGTGCTTGCCGATTGGTAACAAAATACCTAGTTTTGGTGTGAATCAATGGTTTTATGGTTTCAGTGGAGGCTAGAAATCGGTAATTTCTTTAGACGATAAGATTTGATGGTAAAAATATTTTATGTAATTAGACAATTACTGGATAGTTTGATTGTGTATAATGGATGAGACTAGCTAGTGTATGATGTATGTTGAAAGATGCATTTAGATAGATATGGGATCAGAAGTACCCCATTCGCTGAAGTTCGAGAGTGTTATCGGGATTCTTAACGTATGTTAGGATTGATAGATGGATAGGTGTTAGAGATCTATGGTTCTTGATGGATATAAGAAAAATCTTTAGTCTGAATTATGGATTAGTTCCCATTACACTCGAGTTATTAAAGGCTGAGATCTTAACATTTGGACATTGAGGAGTTAGTTCATGAATTGGTTTGGTATATCATGATTTAGTGGTGTATGCCCTTAGTGACTGATTAAGTAATCTTAATGGATTAGAGAATCAAATTGTGATTTTGGATGAATATTCTTGTACCTAAGGTCTAGGTGATGATTTTATTTTCCGAGGTATGTTTAATTTTCGGGGACGAAAATTCTTATAAGAGGGGGAGGATTGTAACACCCCAAATTTTAATCTTTAAAAATATAGTATCGGTCTTGGAAGCCTCGCTTGATCGAGAGATCCTCGCCTGAGCGAAAAAGGATCAACTGGGAGGGATACTGGAGGATTCTTCCCTGGGCGAGAAATGGCAATTTTGGGCTATTGACACAGTGTAATCGATTACACTCTGCTGGTAATCGATTACACTCTGCTAGTAATCGATTACATCTGCTGGTAATCGATTACATCGTATTAAAAGCATCAGATATGTGCATCTGACACAGTGTAATCGATTACACATTTCTGGTAATCGATTACACATTGCTGGTAATCGATTACACATTTCCGGTAATCGATTACACATTGCTTGTAATCGATTACACATTTCTGGTAATCGATTACACATTGCTGGTAATCGATTACACATTTCTGGTAATCGATTACATCGTATTAAAAGCATCAGATATGCGCATTTTTCACGTTGTAATCGATTACACCATGTTGGTAATCGATTACAACCCGACGACACCTCTTTAAAACAGAAACCAAACACATTTTAAGGTTAAAAACTTTGAAGGGAGGTGAGAGAAGAGAGCTTTTCCAAGGGCAAGGAGTTTTGATACTCACCTAAGAGCTTGAGAAGAGGTAAAACTCTTGATTCTAACTCTCTTAAATTCATTTTGGGTATGTTGGATCTCTTCTCCAAATGTGAGAAACCATGGAAACTCATCCTTTGGAGTTATGGTTCGTTTTATGTGTTTTTATCTTGTAAATTCTTAGTTTAGAGTTAGTATTTCGAGAATGGAAAAGGTTTGTGGGTTGATTCATGAAAACCCCAAAACCCTAAAGGGATAATGTGGTTAAAGTGGAAAATGGGTAAAATGCTAAGGGTAGAAAATGAGTTTACGTTCTAATGTTGAAATATGAGATGGATATGTATGTTTTAGATGGTTGTAAACTTATGATGAAAATAGTTTAGCAACATTGAAAATATGATGAATATCTTGTATGGTTAAATAATGCAATATAAGTTGTTTATGTGATATTTGGAATAAATGACTAACATTGTGTTATATGGTGGGATGAGGAAAGATCCTAAAGTTGGAGGCGGTGTCGGTGGAACTTGAGAAGTTGTCAAGAACCAAACCCAACACTCACCGAGGTAAGGATAAGTCTTTAATTGAGCATTTGGAATCGAAAATGTGAGTTTTCTGATTATGCAATGATTGATACGTAAAGTACGCATTTGATATAAACATATATGGGTGTGTTTACGTTAAAGCAGGCGTAGATTTACGGAAAGGAAAGTATGTGGTACTTTCTGATTATGCGATGATTGAGTGTAAATCACGTATTTAGTATAAACATATATGGGTGTGTTTATACTAATGTGGGCGTGGATTTACCGGAAATGATTTATGGTGAAACGAATGAAAAAGAAGTATATTTTTAGCCGACCATGAATGGTTAGCGACTCTGGCTTGAGTATAGAAGCATACACTCTGGCTTGAGTATAGAAGCATACACTCTGGCTTGAGTATAGAAGCATGAAAATGATTTATGAGGAGATCGATGAAAGTAAAATATGTTTTAGCCGACCATGAATGGTTAGCGACTCTGGCTTGAGTATAGAAGCGTAAACTCTGGCTTGAGTATAGAAGCATACACTCTGGCTTGAGTATAGAAGCATACACTCTGGCTTGAGTATAGAAGCATACACTCTGGCTTGAGTATAGAAGCATACACTCTGGCTTGAGTATAGAAGCATACACTCTGGCTTGAGTATAGAAGCATACACTCTGGCTTGAGTATAGAAGCATGAAAATGATTTATGAGAAGATCGATGAAAGGAAAATATGTTTTAGCCGACCATGAATGGTTAGCGACTCTGGCTTGAGTATAGAAGCGTAAACTCTGGCTTGAGTATATAAGCGTGATTTGTTTTAAGAGAAACGAGATTCTGCTTTTAGCTAATCCTAAGGGGTATAGCGACTTTGGCTCAAGTTATGCAGCAAGATAAAATGAATTTCGAAAATGGTTTACTAACCCCTTATTCTAATGTGGATTATCTTATAATGACGTTTATTGAATTAACGACTTACTCCTTTGCGTGTTTGTGTTCTTGTCATTGATAATCCCATTGCAGATAAACAAGTGACATGATGGGGACTCATTTTTGGGGGAGCTTAGGGAGCTTATGTTTTGGAATTTCTTTATTTGCACTATTTTGTATATGAGTGCTTATTGAATTATTTTGGGAATATTTTGTAACTATGGATATATGACTTATACGATTGATTGCAATTCCGCATATATGTAGCCATGGGTATTTTGGAAACCCATAGCTAGTTGTATACGGTAGACGCTAGGGTTTAATGAAATGAAAAATTTTCAAGGGGTGAATTTTGGGTTCTTACAAAAAACGCGGAAATAATCAATAGTACTCTTTCATCAAGACATGTCATTACATTTCATCTTAAATTCATATTCTATACATTTATCCTTTATCAAATAATACTCTTATTACAATCATCAAACCAACTTCAATATACACTTAGGAGAAGTCTCATTTCACAAAAGAATTGATTTTACATAGTTCTCATATTACATACATTAACCAAATATCATATTAATTATACAAGGTAAATTACTCTATTCTCGGTCCTTCTCCATCATCATCCAATACGCTATAATCACCACATGAATTCCAATACATAACACATACAAGCAGAGACAAAAGGGAGTAAGAACCGACTACGATGACCGTAGCGTGGAATTACATAGAATAATAACATTAAAGTATTACACCGTACATAACTTATAAAGTGAAGCATATTAAACATATATCAATTAATACCATAAACCACATAATGTTCATTGTGAACACCCAATTTTGTCCGACTTATTCTTGCCAAGTAAAACAATACAAAGAATTCAACAACAAAAAAGTAAAAAAAAAAAAGTAACTATCAAGGTGGAAATGGGATTGATAACGTGGCTTGTGCCACAATTGCCACCAAGTAATATACACTGTAAATCAATTCCTATGGTCATCATTAGTTTTACTTCAATACAGTAAAAATGGAAGATTGATCTGCGTTGCAGCAGGAACACCACCAATAAGGTCGAAATGGACGCTGATTCCTATCTCTTCCACAGCTATCATTGTTAGTGAAGCCTTCATATTCAATCATCACATTCTTGAATGAACCAAAGATAGGAGGGAACATTTTCATGCTTTCCCCAGCAACTTCCCAATCATACTTCATCTTCTTTATACCTCAACACACTTTCTTCATATCAACATGTTCTACATAAGGTTCAGATACTTCAAAACATTAGGTAAAGATTTGGAGAAATTTTAGAGAGAGGTAATGATTTTGAAGTTTATGAGAAGTTAAAACTATGTTACCTTGAGGGAGTTTGTTATAACAAAGGAGGATGTTCAAATGTCACGGCAACAAAAATGATGTAGTACCATGAGCTGCAGAAAATAAATATCACCGCAATATTTATCACCTACTTTTCACCAATCCTCCCTCACTTCTTCGCCAAGTACATAAAAAGCATAATTTCAGAGTCCTTGATACCAAAGCAGAAGAGCAACACAACAGTTGTGTTACTAAGGCATGCATCATCAAATTCAAGTCCCTAGTTGTTGAAAGAGTAAGAAAACAGTGACAAATCAGTCATTGAAAAGGTCACAAACTGAGGAATAATCGTTAACAAGTGGTAAGGCACATGGAAGGATAGATAACAGTTATTTTTCCTAATTAAAACAACAATAATGTGCAGCCTTGAATGAATAATCAAGCACCATTCAGTTACAAGAAAAACCAGTATCAAGGCAATAATGAGCCACCATAAAGCAAGCAGTAAACATTAGATTAAATGATATTCAGGCAGAGGATGAGTCAATCAAAGAGGCACCCTTAAATTAGAGTTACCAGTAAAGAGGGAGAAAGTAATCAACAGATGCAAAAGAGAAGTTGTTATGTCAGTTACAATCAGTAATAATAAGCAATCATAAGAGAGGCAATTAGATGAGCATTTACCAACCAACAAAAAGCCATAATAAACAGTTACATTCAGGAGTAATAATGGAAAATTAGTGGACACGAGGAAGGATCAGAAAAACGTAGGTGAGATCAAAGGGAAGCAATTCAAAAGGTTTTTTGCTTTAAAAACTATAATCAGCTATAAAAAGCCACCTACTACACACAAAAGGGTCATTGGTATTTTTAAAAACATAGCTTCCAGAGAGAGCAAAAAACCTTTCTCTACAATAACATAAACCTGCACCAATACTCATTTTCTTTTATTCCAATCCTGATACTCTCACCTCATTAGACAAAACTTTTGGCAACCAAACATACTCATACTCACATCGTAGGCACCAAGCAGCAAACAGAGAGAGTCCAGAAAGGGGAAAATCATACAAAAGCAAGTAGAACGGAAGCATAAACGTTCTAAGTCACGCATTTGGTCATCAACAGGTATAGTTTTCCTCGTCTAAACACAACAATTCCCATTGCAGTATCCGTGACATAAACTAAAGAGTCAATCAAGAAAGGGCCAATGAGTGAAATTTAGATCATAAAGAACATACCATGTTCGTTTTGGATGTTAATCTATATTCCAAACCTGCATTCATAGATATATCACAGGAGTCCAGACTTTCATTTATTCAACTTCAACAAAAATGTATACACTTCTAACCAACTAAGAACAGCAAGTAAGAACGCCTCATGGTGGTCATAAAACGATTCTTGATTGGTTTCTGAGTAGATTAATATCCAAACCATTTCATAATCAAGTAAGCAATTGAATCGTAGTGTTAAGGCTGATTAAAAATCCCTAAAAAGGGGGAATTTCGAATCCCTCAGTAAGAGAGGGAAAAGAGAGTGCTTCATAACACTCGAACCACCACATCCGATGGTGGTTCTGACGGACAGCCTTTGCGGATTTCTACCACCGTCGCGGTGCAAAGATTGAAGAGGAAAGAGAAGATGACGAGGGGTAAGTTTTTTTTTCATACCTTTCATGACCTAAACCGGAGTAACAACCGGAAGTAGGAGTTGGAGCAGACGAGAAGCTCCTCATTAGCCCGCCGCCGGAACGAAAACACTGCCGCCGTCTTCGGAGGAGAAAACCCGTGAACCCTTTCTCCGTCTTCGTCTTCTCTTCTCTCTTCTTCTCCCTTCGCTTTCTCCCAGAACCACAAAACAAAAGAATGGAAACCCCAAATCTAACCCCTCTCCTTTCAATCCGGTTTTCTTTGATTGGGCCCGATCCGAACCCATGTTTTTTTGTTTTGTTTTGTTTATTATGTTTTATTCCTTATTTGTATTCTTTATTTATGTATGATATTTAGTTGACTATGTATTCAAATGAATTTAAAATAGTTTGATAGTCTGGTCGACGACCCGTGTTGTTTCTACCTTTCCATCCTAAAGATGGAAAGTCGGTGTACGACCAGTGTTGTCTCTTTACTATCAACTCTAGTTTCATAAAAACAAGTATTTCTAAAAAATCTTTTTTTTCTAAATTAAATGTTCCTTAATGATTTTCAAAAAGAGTTTGATAGTCCGGTCGACGGCTCGTGTCGTTTCTTCCTTTCCACTTTAAAAGTGGAAAGTCGGTGCACGACCAGTGTTGTCTCTTTACTATCAACTCTCGTTTTATAAAAAAAGGTAATTCTAAAAATCTTTTTCTAATTTAAGTGTTCATCAATGATTTTCAAAAAGAGTTTGATAGTCCGGTCGACGGCACGTGTCGTTTCTTCCTTTCCACTTTAAAAGTGGAAAGTCGGTGCACGACCAGTGTTGTCTCTTTACTATCAACTCTCGTTTTATAAAAAAAGGTAATTCTAAAAATCTTTTTCTAATTTAAGTGTTCATCAATGATTTTCAAAAAGAGTTTGATAGTCCGGTCGACGACACGTGTCGTTTCTTCCTTTCCACTTTAAAAGTGAAAAGTCGATGCACGACCAGTGTTGTCTCTTTACTATCAACTCTCGTTTTATAAAAAAAGGTAATTCTAAAAATCTTTTTCTAATTTAAGTGTTCATCAACGATTTTCAAAAAGAGTTTGATAGTCCGGTCGACGGCCCGTGTCGTTTCTTCCTTTCCGCTTTAAAAGTGGAAAGTCGGTGCACGACTAGTGTTGTCTCTTTACTATCAATTCTAGTTTTATAAAAAAAAAGTAATTCTAAAAATCTTTTTCTAATTTAAGTGTTCATCAATGATTTTCAAAAAGAGTTTGATAGTTCGGTCGACGGCCCGTGTCGTTTCTTCCTTTCTGCTTTAAAAGTGGAAAGTCGGTACACGACCAGTGTTGTCTCTTTACTATTAATCTCTATTTCATAAAATTGAAAAAATATTTCTGCGAAGAGTGTTACAATTTCAATTCAACCAAACCAATTTCTCAATTTTCGAACCAGAACTACGTAGCCTTGATTTCCCTTTTGCACCTAGGGATACGTAAGAGCAAGATGAACTCTTGTCAGGCACAACAATAAAAAATAAAAATATTTCGCTTTAGTAATTCAATTTTAATAGATTATTTTAAGGGTATAAAAGTCCATGTTATTAGCGAGGGTACCGTTTTAATACGGGCGGACGGGGCGCTAATACCTTCCCTGATCCGTAATCGACTCCCGAGCTCAGAATCTCTGATTAAAGACCAAATTATCTTAATTGGGCATGTTTAGAGTTTTCTACGTTTTAACCGCAAAAAACGTATTGGCGACTCCAAATCAATTGGAAGAGGTAGAAATCGAGCTCGCCTCTCCCCTAGTCGCAGGACCGGTCTTCCAACCCAAAATCGGGTCGCGACATTCATATATCCAATTAGCATAGGAATCATGTCTAACCTAGACCATTTACCCAATCGGTGCAACATACCATTTAATACAACTCAATCTTCATCAAGATCATCATACAATAATCTCCTTTTCAATAAATAACAACAATGCAATACTCAAATCATACCATACTTACATAGCATTAAAATACTTTCCCAAGTGACACAATGTTATCAAACCAACACAACATCCAAATGGCTAATCATTCATTGCTCAAAGAGCCAATACCACATAGGGAAAGACATTCACAATACCACTTGGGGCAAGAAATTCACAATACCATGTGGGACAAGTCATTCACAATACCACGTAGGACAAGTCATTCACAATGCCAACAACATAAATACGACCCCTCCCTCCTTATAGGAAGTCCTGACTTCCTTTACCGATAACGGTTTCATGGCATTCACCTCATCAGAACTCTCATCTAGATCTCCGAATACCACGGTCTTATCGGTACAATTAAGCATTACATGATTCGCAGACAACCAGTCCATTCCCAGAATTATATCCAGCTAGGATAGTGGTAAGCAGATTAAATCCACGGTAAAAGTCTTACCGTTTACCACTACCGGACATCGAGACACCACTGTCAACACTACCACAGGCACATCAGTTGGGGTGGATACGACCAAGTCGAAAGGCAACGACTCAGTTTACAATTTCAATCTATCCACGCAGTCATTAGATACAAAGGAGTGTGTCGCTCCCGAATCAAACAACACTAAAAGAGGAATATCTGCCACCATGCAATTACCTCTTATCAGGCCGTCTGCATTTGAATGCACCACTCATGGTGAAAACTCTTCCGGTGGATCGAGGTCGTTCAGTACTAGCAGCATTCGTATTCTGCCGTAATTTTGGACAATACCTCTTAAGATGTCCAATCTCCTTGCAGTGAAAACAGCTAAGTGTGGTTCCTGGGCAAGAATCATCATAGTGTTTTCGGCCGCATTTGTTACACCAGGATGGAGGGTTTTGTTGCGACCCTCCAGCATTAGCATGAGTTCTTGACCCATGTGGAGCATATCCTCTATTACTCATAGGCGAGGAATAAGGTTTCCCTTCTTCTGGAAACGCCTTACTCTTACCCTTCCCGTGCACAAAATTCCTTTGGGGCCCAAAATTCTTGGGAGGAAGTGATCTTGACGCCACTACTTCGTCCGCCTTCATATCGTCTTCAACCATTCTACACTTGTTGACTAGTGTAGAGAAATCAGTGATCTCTTGATGCCTAAGCATCGTTTTTAGCTTGGGCTTCAATCCCGATTCAAACTTCGAGCACTTGGACCTTCCGTCCGCCTCCAATCAGAGTAAGGGCAAAATCGGGCCAATTCTTCAAATTTGGCCGCATAATCCCCCCACAGACAGGTTTCCTTGTTCCAGCCTCAAGAATTCCATTTCCTTCTGACTCCTCAGATTAGCAGGAAAATACTTTCTAAGGAATTTCTCCCTAAAAGTACACCACATAATTACTTGCCCTTCCGCCTCCATTTGGCGCAGAGCGAATTCCCACCAACTCTCAGCCTCCTTTTCTAGCAAATAGGTGGCATATGCCAACTTCTGAGCATCAGTACAGCTCATGGCCTTGAAAATCCTTTCGAGCCTCTGAATCCACGCGATGGCTGCATCAGGAGCGAACCCCCCTTGAAACGAACTGGGGTTCCTCCTACATAACTCGTCCAAACCTCGATACTCAGCCGGACAGGGTGGAACCTGTAACGACCCGATTTTCTACCCTTGAAATTTTTTTATTCATTTTAATCATTTTGCATGTATTTTCCTACACTTACTATCATACTTTCAAATTCCATAATCACCTACACTTGATTTGACAGAAAAACATAATTCATATTCGTAATGTCTCACGGATAATGAGACCTCATAAGTATAGTTCTCCGAAATAACCATACACCCAGTTACAAATATCCAACTAATGGTTAGCCATGATTACAAACATTTAAATCCACAAGTAATCATTTAGAATACGAAACATAAATAGTGAATCCAACGTCTAAAGCTCCTAAAGCTCCCGACCTAGCATACTGCATTCATCTATTTACCTGCAATGGGATTATCAATGACAAAAGTACAAAACACACAAAGGATTAAGTCGTTAATTCAATAAACATCATTATAAGATAATCCACATTAGAAAAAGGGTTAGTAAACCATTTCCGAAATTCATTTTGTCTTGCTGCATTACTTGAGCCAAAGTCACTACACCCCTCAGGGTTAGCTAAAAGCAGATTCTCATCCTTTTTACTAATAAAACATGCCTCATAAACTCGGGCCGAAGTGTTGCTACATAAACTCGAGCCAAAGTCACTACACCCCTTAGGGTTAGCTAAAAACAAATTCTCATCTCTTTATAAAGAAAACATGCCGCGTAAACTCGAGCCGAAGTGTTGCTACATAAACTCGAGCCGAAGTCGCTACACCCCTTAGGGTTAGCTGAAAACAAATTCTCATCTCTTTTATAAAGAAAACATGCCGCGTAAACTCGGGCCGAAGTGTTGCTACATAAACTCGAGCCGAAGTGTTGCCTCATAAACTCGGGCCGAAGTGTTGCCTCATAAACTCGGGCCGAAGTGTTGCCTCATAAACTCGGGCCGAAGTGTTGCCTCATAAACTCGGGCCGAAGTGTTGCCTCATAAACTCGGGCCGAAGTGTTGCGTCATAAACTCGGGCCGAAGTGTTGCCTCATAAACTCGGGCCGAAGTGTTGCCTCATAAACTCGGGCCGAAGTCGCTAACCATTTCTGGTCGGCTAAAAATATAATTTTCCTTCCATCGATTTGCCATCAATCATTTCCCGTAAATCCACGTCATCTTTAGTATAAACACTCCATATCTGTTTATACTAATACGTGATTTACAATATAATTATTGCATGGCCAGGAAACACACACATTTTCCATCTTCCGTAAATCTACACCTACTTTAGTATAAACACATCCATATATGTTCATACTAAATGCGTAATTCACAACTCGATCATTTCATAACCAGAAAATACCCACATTTTCCTTTTCCGTAAATCTACGCCTACTTTAGTATAAACACACCCATATATGTTCATACTAAATGCGTAATTTACAACTTAGTCTTTGCATAACCAGAAAATACACATTTTCTATTTCAAATGCAACATTAAAGACTTATCTTTACCTCGATGAGTGTTGGGTTTGGTTCTTGGCAACTTCTCGAGTTCCACCGACACCGCCTCCAACCTTAGGATCTCTCTTCATCTCACCACATCACACAATGTTAGTCATTTATTCCAAATATCACATAAACAACTTATATTGCATCATTTAATCATACAAAATATTCATCATCAATATTCAACCATCTAAAACATGCATAATCTCATATTTCAATATTTGGGGGTAAACTCATCTTCTACCTCTAACATTTTACTCATTCTCTCCTTTTACCACATTTTCACTTTTGGGGTTTTTGGGGTTTTCATGAATCAACCCACAACCCTTTCCATTCTTGAGATACTATCTCTAAACCAAGAGTTTACAAGATAAAAACAACATAAAACGAACCATAACTCTAAAGGATGAGTTTCCATGGTTTCTCATGTTTTGAAAATAAATCCAACATACCCAAAACAAGTTAGAGAGGAAGAAGAAGAGCTAGGAACAAGAGGTTTACCTCTTCTCAAGCTCTAAGATGAGTCCTAAGGCTCCTTGCTCTTGAAAAGCTCTCCTCTCTCTCTTCTCTTCGAAGTTTTCACCCTAAAATGTGTTTGGGTTTCTGTTTTAAAGAGGTGTCGTCGGGTTGTAATCGATTACCAACATGGTGTAATCGATTACAACGTGAAAAATACGCATATCCGATGCTTTTAATACGATGTAATCGATTACCAGGAGTGTGTAATCAATTACCAGGAGTGTGTAATCGATTACCAGGAGTGTGTAATCGATTACACTGTGTCAGATGCACATATCTGATGCTTTTAATACGATGTAATCGATTACCAGCAATGTGTAATCGATTACCAGCAATGTGTAATCGATTACCAGAAATGTGTAATCGATTACCAGAAATGTGTAATCGATTACCAGCAATGTGTAATCGATTACCAGAAATGTGTAATTGATTACACTGTGTCAGATGCACATATCTGATGCTTTTAATACGATGTAATCGATTACCAGAAGAGTGTAATCGATTACCAGCAGAGTGTAATCGATTACCAGCAGAGTGTAATCGATTACACTGTGTCAACAGCCCAAAATTGCCATTTCTCGCCCACGCGAGAATCCTCGTCCAGGATTTCACCCTCCCAGCTGATTCTTTTTCGCTCAGGCGAGAATCTCTCGATCAAGCGAGGCTTCCAGGACTGATACTATATTTTTAAAGATTAAAATTTGGGGTGTTACAATCCTCCCCCTCTTATAAGAATTTTCGTCCCCGAAAATTAAACATACCTCGGAAAATAAAATCATCACCTAGACCTTAGGCACAATAATATTCAACCAAAATCACAATTCGATTCTCTAATCCATTAAGATTACTTAATCAGTCACTAAGGGCATACACCACTAAATCATGATATCACCAAACAAATTCATGAACTAACTCTCAATGTTCAAATGTTAAGATCTCAGCCTTTAATAACTCGAGTACCATGGGAACTAATCCATAATTCAGACTAAAGATTTTTTTCTTATATCCATCAAGAACCATAGATCTCTAACACCTATCCATCTATCAATCCTAACATACTTTAAGAATCCCGATAACACTCTCGAACTTCAGCGAATGGGGAACTCCTGATCCCATATCTATCTAAATGCATCTTTTAACATCCATCATACACTAGCTAGTCTCATCTCCACTCGAGACTCTAGCACAATTTCATTTTACTAGATCCACAAAATACTTACACAATAGAATTATTAGTGTCTCATCCATTGTACACAATCAAACTATTCAGTAATTGTCTAATTACATAAAATATTTCTACCATCAAATCTTATCGTCTAAAGAAATTACCAATTTCTAGCCTCCACTGAAACCATAAAACCATTGATTCACACCAAAACTAGGTATTCTGTTAGCAATCGGCAAGCACAAGTCGACCAACACTCAAACCTACAACTTGCGTTTGGTTTGGTCACCCCAATTCCGTTAGTAAATATAAACTTATTAACCCACTCGCATTATGTCCAGAAATACATAGGCGTCTCATATCACTAAACTTTTAACAACCTCATACTTATTCCGATAGGGTTGCTAATATTTCGGAATTCTCCAACATGATACTAAATCATTACTTAGGCACAAGCTAAGTTTTCCCAAAAATGATTTTCGAAAGTGGTTTGAATCCACGACTCATGGAAACCACGTTGTGAAACAAGGTTCGCACGCTCATTCCGACACAACCCAAAACTTCTTCTCTCCTATGGTTACACCACACCCATACACCGTAATTACTGACGTTCACGAAACAACAACAACTTTTGCCGGTACACATTCAACGCAGACAATTTCGGATCACCACCACTATTTCATGCGTTGCCAATGTCCTACCGCAAAAGAACCGGTCATTCGAGACCAAAAGTTTCACGTCTATTCCATTGCATTCATCACATTGGCGGGGTAAGTAACTTAACTAGCCTCTTTTCTCGACTATCATTATAAGTCTTCCCCTTTTGCACCCATATACATATCAATGCAACTAGATCTTAATTCTTCACCTCAACAAGTACACACAGTTAAACATAACACAATTTGCTGATCGCTAGTCCATTTCCAGGATTAAATCCAACTGGGACATCATCGCGCATATCAACACTATAGTAAAGGTTCTACCATTTACCCCAACCGTACACTGAGACACTCCCGATCCAAAATAAATTTTTGAGGTTCAACATCCCCGCACATAGCTTGGCGTTCAATACCAATATACATTTGTTATGGCGAATACTCCTCTTTAACAAAAATCAAATTTTATAGACCAAGAGCTTCATGCACAAGAATCAAAATAACTTTTTCATAATTCATGCATCAAGGTATAATTAACCAAGCATTAGTACATAATCTCGAAAGATATTTTCCCCATTGTCATACAGAACATGTTACGCACAAATTCCTCATTTCATTCACAGAAGAAAATTCACTTTCCCAGAAAAATACATAGTTCTTTCAAATCTTAATATATTGAAATACTAATGAGTTCTTAAATATCCTCTCGTTACATTTACTGAATAAAAACCGATCCCTTTTTCGAAAGAGAGTCATGACTTTCTTAGCCGACACTGGCCCCATACTACTAGCATGGTCAGAGATCTCGCACAGATACCTAACCGCCACAACCTTGTCAGCACTATTCAATCATAACATGATTTGTCAACAATTAGTCCATCCCCAGAACTTTATCTAACTGGGATAACAACAAGTAGACTGAATCTACGGTAAATATCACACCATTTACCACAACCGGACTCTAGAACATAAACGTCGACACCACCACCAGCACAAAGATTGGGGTCGACGCGACCAAGTCGGAAGTAATGACTCAGTTTACAATTTCAGCTGGTTTTCACATTCATCATATATAAGGGAGTGTGTCGCTCCCAAATCAACAACACTAAACAAGGAATACCTGTCACCATGCGTCTACCTCTCGCCGGATCATCAACACCTGATGTCCCTGCGCTACTTGGGGTAACCATCTGACCGTGGTCTCTTGCCTCCTCGGCAGGAGTGGCATTAGGTCTCCGATCCAGCTTGGAACAATACCTTTTATTATGCTAAAACTCCTTGCAGTGGAAACATCCATTCCCCTTTCCTCATACATCCCACATCGGATCAGACTATCCGATTTTGATGCCTCTGCACTATACATGGTAACCACTCTGCCGATAGATTGAGGTCGTCCAGTCCCCATAGCATTCATACTCTGTCATGACGTAGGACAATGCCTCTTTATAGGTCCGGTCTCTTTACAACGAAAACGGTGATTTGTAGTTCCAGAACACAATCATTAGTCATGTTTCCGGTTACACTTGTTGCACCAAGGTGGAGAGTTTAACCGTGACCCTCCGGCATTCGCATGGGTCCTCGGTCCATACGAAATGCAACTCTGAGTACCAACACGTGGAAAATAATGCTTCCGCTCTTCGCGATACCTCTTATCCTTGCCTCTTCCGTGCACAAAATTTCGTTGAGGCCCAAAGTCCTTGTGAGGAATGGATTCGGAGGTCGCCACTCCATCCGCCTTCATGTTAGTACACTTCATTCCTTGGACCAACTCAATAGCAGCATTCGGGGTGAATCCGCCTTGAAACGGACAAGGGTTCCTTCTGCAGGATTTATCTAACCCCCGGTACTCAGCCGGTCCTTGTTGAACTAGGGTGTGCGAGCTTGGACCTAGTGCCACGCTCCGATTCAGATGTTGTAAATTCTCACTCATTTGTTGTAGTGCCGCCACCATCTGGGCCAAGAGGTCATTCGGAACATTCTGACTCGCTCCTCTTTCTCTTCCAGCCATGTGTACCTGCACTCACGTACTTGTCAGTAGACTAATTGTATAACCAGACAAGCATCACATAACACACAATCGTCAATGCTAACCAAGCAATTCAAACACATAAAGATCTCAAAGAAGCATGTAAGGCCATATCTTAGGCCGCAGGATTAACTATGCTCTGATACCATGTTGTAACGACCCGATTTTCTACCCTTGAAATTTTTTTATTCATTTTAATCATTTTGCATGTATTTTCCTACACTTACTATCATACTTTCAAATTCCATAATCACCTACACTTGATTTGACAGAAAAACATAATTCATATTCGTAATGTCTCACGGATAATGAGACCTCATAAGTATAGTTCTCCGAAATAACCATACACCCAGTTACAAATATCCAACTAATGGTTAGCCATGATTACAAACATTTAAATCCACAAGTAATCATTTAGAATACGAAACATAAATAGTGAATCCAACGTCTAAAGCTCCTAAAGCTCCCGACCTAGCATACTGCATTCATCTATTTACCTGCAATGGGATTATCAATGACAAAAGTACAAAACACACAAAGGATTAAGTCGTTAATTCAATAAACATCATTATAAGATAATCCACATTAGAAAAAGGGTTAGTAAACCATTTCCGAAATTCATTTTGTCTTGCTGCATTACTTGAGCCAAAGTCACTACACCCCTCAGGGTTAGCTAAAAGCAGATTCTCATCCTTTTTACCAATAAAACATGCCTCATAAACTCGGGCCGAAGTGTTGCTACATAAACTCGAGCCAAAGTCACTACACCCCTTAGGGTTAGCTAAAAACAAATTCTCATCTCTTTATAAAGAAAACATGCCGCGTAAACTCGGGCCGAAGTGTTGCTACATAAACTCGAGCCGAAGTCGCTACACCCCTTAGGGTTAGCTGAAAACAAATTCTCATCTCTTTTATAAAGAAAACATGCCGCGTAAACTCGGGCCGAAGTGTTGCTACATAAACTCGAGCCGAAGTGTTGCCTCATAAACTCGGGCCGAAGTGTTGCCTCATAAACTCGGGCCGAAGTGTTGCCTCATAAACTCGGGCCGAAGTGTTGCCTCATAAACTCGGGCCGAAGTGTTGCGTCATAAACTCGGGCCGAAGTGTTGCCTCATAAACTCGGGCCGAAGTGTTGCCTCATAAACTCGGGCCGAAGTCGCTAACCATTTCTGGTCGGCTAAAAATATAATTTTCCTTCCATCGATTTGCCATCAATCATTTCCCGTAAATCCACGTCATCTTTAGTATAAACACTCCATATCTGTTTATACTAATACGTGATTTACAATATAATTATTGCATGGCCAGGAAACACACACATTTTCCATCTTCCGTAAATCTACGCCTACTTTAGTATAAACACATCCATATATGTTCATACTAAATGCGTAATTCACAACTCGATCATTTCATAACCAGAAAATACCCACATTTTCCTTTTCCGTAAATCTACGCCTACTTTAGTATAAACACACCCATATATGTTCATACTAAATGCGTAATTTACAACTTAGTCTTTGCATAACCAGAAAATACACATTTTCTATTTCAAATGCAACATTAAAGACTTATCCTTACCTCGATGAGTGTTGGGTTTGGTTCTTGGGAACTTCTCGAGTTCCACCGACACCGCCTCCAACCTTAGGATCTCTCTTCATCTCACCACATCACACAATGTTAGTCATTTATTCCAAATATCACATAAACAACTTATATTGCATCATTTAATCATACAAAATATTCATCATCAATATTCAACCATCTAAAACATGCATAATCTCATATTTCAATATTTGGGGGTAAACTCATTTTCTACCTCTAACATTTTACTCATTCTCTCCTTTTACCACATTTTCACTTTTGGGGTTTTTGGGGTTTTCATGAATCAACCCACAACCCTTTCCATTCTTGAGATACTATCTCTAAAACAAGAGTTTACAAGATAAAAACAACATAAAACGAACCATAACTCTAAAGGATGAGTTTCCATGGTTTCTCATGTTTTGAAAATAAATCCAACATACCCAAAACAAGTTAGAGAGGAAGAAGAAGAGCTAGGAACAAGAGGTTTACCTCTTCTCAAGCTCTAAGATGAGTCCTAAGGCTCATTGCTCTTGAAAAGCTCTCCTCTCTCTCTTCTCTTTGAAGTTTTCACCCTAAAATGTGTTTGGGTTTCTGTTTTAAAGAGGTGCCGTCGGGTTGTAATCGATTACCAACATGGTGTAATCGATTACAACGTGAAAAATACGCATATCTGATGCTTTTAATACGATGTAATCGATTACCAGGAGTGCGTAATCGATTACCAGGAGTGTGTAATCGATTACCAGGAGTGTGTAATCGATTACACTGTGTCAGATGCACATATCTGATGCTTTTAATACGATGTAATCGATTACCAGCAATGTGTAATCGATTACCAGCAATGTGTAATCGATTACCAGAAATGTGTAATCGATTACCAGAAATGTGTAATCGATTACCAGCAATGTGTAATCGATTACCAGAAATGTGTAATCGATTACACTGTGTCAGATGCACATATCTGATGCTTTTAATACGATGTAATCGATTACCAGAAGAGTGTAATCGATTACCAGCAGAGTGTAATCGATTACCAGCAGAGTGTAATCGATTACCAGCAGAGTGTAATCGATTACACTGTGTCAACAGCCCAAAATTGCCATTTCTCGCCCACGCGAGAATCCTCGTCCAGGATTTCACCCTCCCAGCTGATTCTTTTTCGCTCAGGCGAGAATCTCTCGATCAAGCGAGTCTTCCAGGACTGATACTATATTTTTAAAGATTAAAATTTGGAGTGTTACAGAACCAAGGGCTGCGAACTCGGACTTGCGGTCGTATTCTGATTCAGGTGTTGTAAGTTCTCATTCACGTTTGCCAGTACTGCCGCAATCTGGGCCAACAATTCATTCTGACCCGATCCTCTTCCTCGTCCTCTTCAAGACATTTTAGTAATGGGTATCTGTTTATCTTGGTGCTCATTTGTCAGTAAACCAGGATTAATCAAACAATCAACAAATAATCACACAACAGTTTACTTCAACCACATAGTCCAATCATTTTGAAATTACAAAGAAGCAAGTAAGGCCATACCCTAAGTCGCAGGACTAACTATGCTCTGATACCATATTGTAAAGATCCAAATTTTACCCTTGAAAATTTTTCTTTTAAATTAATCCTTTCATACATATAATCATTATACTACCTTGATTTCTCCATTTTCTTTCCTTAAAGCACTTTTTAGCAAAAGATATTATCATACAATTTATGATGCGGAAAAACATAATTCATTTCATTAAACGCTAGCGTCTACCGTATACAACTAGCTATGAGTTTCCAAAATACCCATAGCTACGTATATGCGGAATTACAATCAATCGTATAATTCATATATCCAAAGTTACAAAATATTCCCAATAATTCGATAAGCACCCGTGTACAAGATAGTACAAATAATTGATATCCAAAAATATAAAGCCCTTAAGCTTCCAAAATAAGACCGCCTCAGGTCACCTGTTTATCTGCAATAGGATTATCAATGACGAAACACAACACATAAAGGAGTAAGTCGTTAATTCAATAAACGTCATTATAAGATAATCCACATTTAGAAAAGTTAGTAAATCACTCTGAAATTCATTTTTATTTTGCTGCATTACTTGAGTCAAAGTCACTACACCCCTTAGGGTTAGCTAAAAGCGGTTTCTCGTCCTTTTCACCAATAAAACATGCCGCATAAACTCGGGCCGAAGTGTTGCTACATAAACTCGAACCGAAGTCGCTACACCCCTTAGGGTTAGCTAAAAACAATTTCTCATCTCTTTTATAATGAAAACATGCCACATAAACTCGGGCCGAAGTGTTACGACATAAACTTGAGCCGAAGTGTTTCCGCATAAACTCGGGCCGAAGTGTTGCCTCATAAACTCGGGCCGAAGTATTGCCTCATAAACTCAGGCCGAAATGTTGCCTCATAAACTTGGGCCGAAGTGTTGCCTCATAAACTCGGGCCGAAGTCGCTAACCATTTCTGGTCAGCTAAAAATATATTTCCTTTTTCATTGATTTCACTATCAATCTTATCCAGTGAACCCACGCAATCCTTATTACAAACATACCCATATATGTTTATAATAAATACGTGATTCATCAATTAATCCTTGTACAACCAGAAAATACACACATTTTCCATTTCAAATGCACAAATTAAAGACTTATCCTTACCTTGGTGAGTGTTGGGTTGGGTTCTTGGTAACTGCACTAGTTCCACCGACACCGCCGCCAACTCTAGGATCTTTCCTTATTCCCACCATACAACACAATGTTAGTCATTTATCCCAAATATTTCATAAACAACTTAGATTGCATTATTTAACCATACAAAATATCCCTCATATTTTCAATGTTGCTAAACTACTTTCATCATAAGTTTACAACATTTAAAACATACATATTCATCTCATATTTTATCATTAGAAAGTAAACTCATCTTCTACCTCTAGCATTTTACCCATTTTTATTTCTAGGGTTTTGTGTAACACCCTAAATTTGAGTCTTCAAGATTATAGTAATAGTCCTGGAAGCCTCGCTTGAGCGAGAGTTGTCTCGCCTGGGCGAGAAATGCCAAATTTTGGGCTGTCGACACAGTGTAATCGATTACACACTCCTGGTAATCGATTACATGCTGATAAACTTATCAGACCTGTGCATCTGACATAGTGTAATCGATTACACACTCATGGTAATCGATTACATAGTATTAAAAGCATCAGATATGTGCATCTGACACAGTGTAATCGATTACACACTCCTGGTAATCGATTACATGCTGATAAACTTATCAGACCTGTGTTTGGGTTTCTGTTTTAAAGAGGTGTCGTCGGGTTTTAATCGATTACCAACATGGTGTAATTGAGTACAACGTGAAAAATGTGCATATCTGATGCTTTTAATACTATGTAATCGATTACACACTCCTGGTAATCGATTACATAGTATTAAAAGCATCATATATGTGCATTTTTGACGTTGTACTCGATTACACCATGTTGGTAATCGATTACAACCCGACGACACCTCTTTAAAACAAAACAGAAACCCAAACACATTTTAGGGTTAAAAACTTTGAAGGGAGGTGAGAGAAGAGAGCTTTTCCAAGGGCAAGGAGTTTTGATATTCACCCAAGAGCTTGAGAAGAGGTAAAACTCTTGATTCTAACTCTCTTCTTCTCTCTTAAACTCATTTTGGGTATGTTGGATCTCTTCTCCAAATGTGAGAAACCATGGAAACTCATCCTTTGGAGTTATGGTTCGTTTTATGTCATTTTTACCTTGTAAACTCTTGATTTAGAGTTATTATTTCAAGAATGGAAAGGGTTGTGGGTTGAGTCATGAAAACCCCAAAACCCTAAAGTAAAAATGGGGTAAAAAGAGAGGGTGAGTAAAATGCTAGAGGTAGAAGATGAGTTTACCTCCAAATGTTGGAATATGAGATGAATATGCATGTTTTAGATGGTTGAATACTTATGATGAAAGTAGTTTAGAAACATCGAAAATGTGATGAATATCTTGTATGATTTTAATAATGCAATATAAGTTGTTTATGTGATATTTGGAATAAATGACTAACATTGTGTTATATGGTGGGATGAGGAAAGATCCTAAAGTTGGAGGCGGTGTCGGTGGAACTTGAGAAGTTGCCAAGAACCAAACCCAACACTCACCGAGGTAAGGATAAGTCTTTAATTGTGCATTTGAAATGGAAAAGGTGTTTTTTCTAAAGATGCAATGATTGAGTTGTAAATTACGCATTTAGTATAAACATATATGGGTGTGTTTATATTAAAGTAGGCGTAGATTTACGGAAAAGGAAAATGTGTATTTTCTGGTTGTGCCATAATTAAGTGGTGAATCACGTAGTTTAGTATAAACATATATGGGTGTGTTTATACTAATGTTGGCGTGGATTTACGGAAATGATTTATGAGGAGATTGATGAAAGGAAATATGTTTTAGCCGACCATGAATGGTTAGCGACTCTGGCTTGAGTATAGAAGCATACACTCTGGCTTGAGTATAGAAGCATGAAAATGATTTATGAGGAGATTGATGAAAGAAAATATGTTTTAGCCGACCATGAATGGTTAGCGACTCTGGCTTGAGTATAGAAGCATACACTATGGCTTGAGTATAGAAGCATACACTCTAGCTTGAGTATAGAAGCGTACACTCTGGCTTGAGTATAGAAGCATACACTCTGGCATGAGTATAGAAGCATGAAAATGATTTATGAGGAGATTGATGAAAGGAAATATGTTTTAGCCGACCATTAATGGTTAGCGACTCTGGCTTGAGTATAGAAGCATACACTCTGGCTTGAATATAGAAGCATGAAAATGATTTATGAGGAGATTGATGAAAGAAAATATGTTTTAGCCGACCATGAATGGTTAGCGACTCTGGCTTGAGTATAGAAGCATACACTCTGGCTTGAGTATAGAAGCGTACACTCTGGCTTGAGCATAGAAGCGTACACTCTGGATTGAGTATAGAAGCATACACTCTGGCTTGAGTATAGAAGCGTAAACTCTGGATTGAGTATAGAAGCATACACTCTGGCTTGAGTATAGAAGCGTAAACTCTGGCTTGAGTATAGAAGCGTATTTGTTTTAAAAGAAAGGAGAATTTGCTTTTAGCTAACCCTAAGGGGTGTAGCGACTTTGGCTCAAGTTATGCAACAAGACAAAATGAATTTCGAAATGGTTTACTAACCCCTTTTTCTAATGTGGATTATCTTATAATGTCGTTTATTGAATTAATGACTTACTCCTTTGTGTGTTTTGTACTTTTGTCATTGATAATCCCATTGCAGGTAAATAGACGAATGAAGTATGTCAGGTCGGGAGCTTTAGGAGCTTTAGACTTTGGATTCACTATTTATGTTTTTCGTATTCTAAATGATTACATGCGGATTTAAATGATTGTAATCATGGCTAACCATTATTTGGATATTTGTAACCATGCGTAATGTTATTTTGGAGGATCATTACCTTTGAGGTCTTAGTACTCATAGGGAATGATATGAATGAATTATGTTTTTCTGCAAGATTAATTGTATGA
Source organism: Lupinus albus (assembly GCA_009771035.1). Classification (NCBI taxonomy): domain Eukaryota; kingdom Viridiplantae; phylum Streptophyta; class Magnoliopsida; order Fabales; family Fabaceae; genus Lupinus; species Lupinus albus. Next base: position 9,316,197 of record CM020011.1, read on the forward strand.
TAATATAATAGGTTATAAGATTAGTTCCAGGAATGATTCATGAGAACTTCTAGGTAAAATGATTATGTATGTGGTTATTGATTCATGGATTGAGTGTGAGGAGGGGAAATAAGATTTTGAAGTAAGGATATTAAAATGGTAATGTGAGTTATGAGTGATTGAATGGAATTGAATTAAAATGAGAAAAATTTTCAAGGGTAGAATTTGGGTCCTTACATTTTGGGGTTTTCATGTATGAACCCACAAACCCTCTCCTTTCTTGGAATACTAACTCTATATCAAGAGTTTGCAAGATAAAATCATATAAAACGAACCATAACTCAAAAGGGTGAGTTTCCATGGTTTCTCTCATGTTGAGAACAGATCCAACATACCTCAAAATAAGTTTCAAAGGGAAAAAGAGAGTTAGAATCAAGAGATCTACCTTTTCTCAAGCTTCTAATGACTCAAAAGCCTCATTGCTCCTGAAAATACTCTATCCTCTCACTTCTCTTTAGGTTAACCCTAATAAATGTGTTTGGGGTCCCCTATTTAATGTAATAGCGTCGGGTTCTCGCTTAAGCGAGGAATTCTCGCTCAGGCGAGAAAATCCCGCCTATTTTAAAAACTCAGATCTGACCCTCTCGCTCAAGCGAGGGATTCTCGCTCAAGCGAGAATCTCACAGTCCCATCAGGCTTCCTCTCGCTCAAGCGAGGGGTTCTCGCTCAAGCGAGAATCTCACAGTGTCTACAGCCCCAGTTTGCCATTTCTCGCTCAGGCGAGAATCTTCCAGTATAGCCCAGGATTTCACCTCCCAGGTGATCCTTTCTCGCTCAAGCAAGAATCTCTCGCTCAAGCGAGGATCCGAGGACTGATACTCTAATTTTAAAGACTTAAAATTTGGGGTGTTACATCGCTCGGGCGCGGATTTCTCGCTCGGGCGAGAATCGGGCAGTATGCTAAGGCTCATCTCTAGCCTGGGCGAAAATTCTAGCTCAAGCTAGAATTTGACAGCTTTTCCAGATTTCACTCTCACTCAAGCGACCACTTCCTTGCTTAAGCGAGGTCTCCGGAAAACTCATATTCGAACACCGAGCCTCTCACTTGGACGAGGTCCTCTCGCTTAAACGAGAATTGTCTAATATACACTCCAACGCTCTAAATTTTCTAATCATTCCGAAAACGGAAATTGTGGTGTTACAGAGGAGATAAGTTATCTCCTGATATGAAGAGATACATTATTCTCTATAGATTAATACTAACATAAAAAATATAGATATTGATTAAAATTTTAAAAAGTGTAATATATATATATATATATATATATATAAATTAGTATTTGTGATCATGATAAACCTAATTTCAAAGGGATGATGATAAGAGTATGATGTAATATAAATATAATTTTTTAGTAAAAATAAAATAAGACGAGAGAGAATTATTAATTTATAAATGTATTAATAGAAGAAGTATAGGTATACATTGAATATATAGATAGAAGAAGTATATATAGATAGATAATAATATACAAATATATTTTGTATAAATTAAGAAAATAAAAATACAAAAACAGTACATACATTTTATTTTGATGTTTTTAATATATGAAATTTTAAAAATATATATAAATTATTATTTGTGATCCTGATAAATCTAATTTCAAAGGGATGATGATAAGAATATCATGTAATATAAATTAAGTTTTTAGTAAAAATAAAATAAGACAAGAGAGAATTATGCATTTAAATTATTAATTTATAAATGTATAAATAGAAGAAGTATAGCTATATATTGAATAAATAGATAGAAGAAGTATATATAGATAATAATATACAAATATATTTTGTATAAATTAAGAAAATAAAAATACAAAAACAGTACATACAATCTATTTTGATATTTTTAATATATGAACATTAATAATCTAATGTTTTAACATTAGTTATATAATATTTTTTATACTTTATGTATTGTTAATGTAAAAAAATTATATGATTTATATATCATATATCACTTATGATGTAATTGTTTTTTGAGGGTATAGATTTATAATCTTGGGAATCACAGTCCTAAATGCTATCACAAGAAATATCTCTCCTATGTATATTAAATATGTGTATAATGTTTATGCACCATTTCCTATATTAAATATGAAATATGAGTATAATGTTTATGTATTGTTAGTGTATAAATTTATACATAGTTAATATATCATCTACTGTTCATTTGTATTATTTTTTTAGGATCAATACTAATTAAATATAAATGATATATGATGTTATGACAGTGTATAAAACTCTTATATTATAAGTGTATACATTTACCTGTTGAAATATATGTTTGATTATGTTTCTTAGGAATCTTTGCTAACATTAATTAATAAAAATATCTTGAAACCATTTTCTTTATGTTGTATATTTTTGGAAATAGATTGTATAATTATCAAAATAAATCTATTCCGACAATATTGTTCTATTTATCATTGAAAGCAAGATTATTATTATTATTTTGATGTAATATAACTATGACAACAAATTTTATGCTAAATGTTAATTGAACACAACTATAGAACCCAAAAAATAATACTATTTGACTAGTTATTTAGTAAGTATTTAATATAAAAATATCTTTTAGTTACTTACATTGATATCAAGTGGAGGAGAAATGGAGTGATTAGAAAATGAATACAAAATCTCTATAAATCCAAGAATATAATTGACAAAACATATATCATTACTAACATAAATAAAAATCAAGTATTATCCCTTTATCATGATGTATGTTATACTACATATATAATATTAATATATTAATATATAAATACAAATAAAAAGAAATCATATGAGTGAAATGTAGGTAGAATTGGAAAATTACCATTATGAGAATGAAATATTCTCAAGCTAAGCTATTCCATGAGAATAAGAAATCATTGAAATATGAGAATATCTTTGCATTAGGAAAGTTTTATACTAGTGAATTTTTTTATAATTTAAAACAAACACATTTATATATTATTCATACTTATAATTCCTAGAATTATTTTCTTATAAATTGAAATAAACACCCTTACTTGAATCACTTTTAAGAATTAATTATGATTAAACATTGATTTTGAATAATACACCAATAATATAAAAAAATCTTACATTTTTGTCACGTGATATTAAATTCATACGAAAATAGGTATTTTTATGAGAGAGAAAAAAAATGTATGCATCAACAGTATAAAAGTTTTGCATACTCTCACTGCATTATCAACAATTAATTTTCAATACTTTTAAATAAAAATATTATAAATAAATAATAAATAATGACACTTAATCTTTATACTGACATTACATAAATATTACACTCTTCTAACAGTAATATATTTAGCCAGCAGATTATGATTAGTCAAAAAGACTAATGCCATATTAAATTTCATATCATAATACTATTTTAATGATGTTACATTCCAGAATCAAATCAAAATTAATAAGATGCTAATTTTTTTCCAAACCGAATCTTCTTAATTATTTTCTTCATTTTAAACAGTATCTTTTGAATTTACCAAAAAAAAGTGATATACACTCATTAAAAAATGAATTGATTATAAGCAACTACCCCACAAAAATAACAAAGATGAAAGAGAGTAGTAAAAGCATAAAAATAGGACACACCTTAACCACACATAGTAACAACAACATAGTAGAATAAAAAATACATTAATTAAAATGAGAAGAAATTGTCACAACACAATTTCAAACCATTTGTCACTATCTCCTTAACATTCTCATTCTCCATTAATTACTTTCCACAATTCAAACTTTACCCTATACCCTATTTTTTCGACCTTAATCTTATTTTAATTTAATTAATTTTTTAATGATAATTATACTCATATATTAGATTTAATCTGTTTTTATTATATTCCGTTTTGTGTGGATTCTTCATTATTCTCTCTTTCTTTCTTTCTTTCTTTCTTTGTTTACGCAAACTCGATCGGAATCAGAACACAACCACCACACGCACCACCGTAACTGTAAGCGTTTAGGTTTTCTATTCCCTCCGTTTTCCCTTCATTTTCTCTCTATTTCCATCATCTCAATTTCCTTCTCCTCATTTTCCTTTCACAAAAAAAGAAATGATAGGGTTTCTATTCTATTGTCTCTGCTAAATTAAAAATCTCACTTTTCCTTCTCTCGTTAACGTAAAAAAACAAAAAAATTATTATGGGTAGAAATTTTGTTTTTTGTTAATTTTCTGTGCATAAATTTGATTCTATTATTCGTTCTTTGATTCAGTTTTAGCCTTTTTTTCGGGTTTGTTCGTTTATCGCAAGAAACTCTGAAGTTTTTGGTGGGTTGTTTTAGTTTCCATCCGAAATTGAGGGTTTTTTTGGTTTGATCGTTTCCACTTTTTTCCATATTGATATTTTTTTCCTTGTTACTGTGTCAATCTCATAAAAACCCAAAAAAATCTGATCTTGAAAAATCCCAAAAAGAGATAAAAATAGGGTTTGGTTGAATGGTTGATTTGAGTTGAGGGTGTGTATATAGATAATTGATAGAAAGACAGAGGAGAGAGATGGCTCTGAATTTCTCACATAGGCTAATTTTTGCGGGTGAGGAGAATATGAGTGGTGGTGGTGGTGGTGATGGGTTTCGATGGCGTGATGTTGAGAATCGTTTTGATTATGGGTGTGATAGGGGTGCTGCCACACAGGATTGTGTCTTCAATGATATTCTTGATCGTTTGCCTTCGGATCCCTTTGGTATGGACATGAGCACCACCATTACAGCCGCCTTCATTGAGGGGCTGGAGTATGACTGTGGTGGATACCGGAGGTATGAGGTCGCAGCAAGTGATGACAATTATCCATTGTTTGCTATGAACTTTATTTCGAATAATTTCGACAATGCTATGAGGTTCTGCAGATTCCCCACTGAGGGGAACATGTGCCTCGAGGAGAATAATGAGGAGAGGAGGCCGCACGAAATGAGCATCGGTGAATGTTCAAGTAGAGAATCCTGTGATTCAGTTTTTCAATCTGCTTGCGATGTCGATGACATGTTGGGTTTTGGTTGTGACTACAAAGACGGCATGGATGATGCTGATGGTGAGAATTTCCCCGGAGGAGATGAACTTGCTCCTCACCCGGCGTTAAGTTTTGCTCTTAGTTATCTGGGGTTGGCTGATCTTCTGGCTGTTGAAAGGGTATGCAAATCCCTGCATTCTACAGTTCGAGGTGATCCTCTTTTATGGAGGAGTGTCCACATAGACCAGCCTTTGAATGAGAGGATTATGGATGATGTTCTTTATCAACTTACCAATAGATCTCAGGGTAAACTCCAGTGCTTGAGCCTGGTGGAATGTACTAGGATAACCGATGATGGTATAAAGCGTGTTCTTGAAGCCAATCCCACCTTAATCAAGGTATAACCATTTCATTAACATTTTATATAGTGGGTTTTACATTAGGTTTTACATATCTGCAGCTTGTATATGTGGATGGATTTATATGCAATTAATTTTGGATATTGTTGGTGCTGTCGTTTCATTTTGATTTAAGTGTTGGATTGGTGATGCTATTTACTTCAAGCATCTTCATTTCGTAACATTTTGTAGATTATATGTCAGCAGATTCTGCTTATAACACTTGCCTCCTTGCATCTTAAAAAATATATTGCCTGAATTTTCTTCTTCTCTCTTCCATTACAGAAGTCATTTTAGGGTTATTCTATATTTGGCTGTAGGGTTCAGTGTACTTAATTGATAATTTGTAGAAACATACATGGCTGTAAATTGTAGGAAATGATATGGTTGACTGCTACTCTATATTTATGTTGCTGATTTCTGACTAGGCAGCTTTAGCTTTGTATTGTATTGTTATTGTCTATTCATGCATTAGTAGAAAATATATTATACTTAGTTGTGCTTGGATGGACATAAACTCTCTATTTGAAAGGAAGGCATGAAAGAAAAATAGATTCCTGGTCAAGTCGACCCAATTTAATTGTTTAACGGTTAACTTTGACGCATGCAAGCTGTTGCTGTCTAGATGCTTTCAGGTTAAACAATGCTTACTTGCTTAGGCATTTGACAAATCCTCTCCCCTTAAAGTGGGTGGTGAGTCTGGCCATCATATTTGTCGAAGTTTAATATATATTTAGTGCTGGTGTGCCTGATAATTCTGACTTCTATGAACTTTTATTGTTCTTTGCTCATGGATACTTACGATTTCAGTCAATTTCCAAGTTTTTTTCTTCTCTAAGCTTTTGACAAGTAGTTACTTAGTTTTATTTTCTTCAAACTACGCAGCTGAGTGTTCCTGGATGTACAAGGCTCAGTATTGAAGGAATTGTGGGTATTTTAAAAGCTTTCAGGTCTATAGGTACCCCAGGGGTGAAGCATTTACACATAGGTGGCCTCTATGGTGTTACACAACAGCATTATGAAGAACTTATGTTCTTGTTGGGCACTGATAGCCAGATGCTGCAGCACTCTCACAAGCCACATTTCTATCGTAGGGGAAACTTATACTTGTCCCGTGATGATGATCGAGCCATAGATATTGAAGTTTGTCCAAGATGCCAGAATTTAAGGCTTGTCTATGATTGTCCAGCAGAGGGTTGTCAAGGGGTGGATAATGCCAGTCAGGCGTGTAGGGCATGTACTCTTTGCATACCCAGGTGTAGTCAGTGTGGCCGTTGCATCAATGACAGTGAATATGAGGAAACATTTTGTCTGGAATTACTTTGCTCTTTGTGTTCCAAACAGCTAGTAAAATGTTCTGAAAGGATGGAGAGAATGGTTGGATCAACCAAATTCGTTGTTCATCCTGAAGGAAGTTAATACGTATGTTGCTGTAGAGTATCTTTTAGAGGTCCTTACAAGGGATTAAGTCCTATGAACTATGAAGTCAAGAAATGCTAGATGCTGTTGAAGTTGTGTAACATTCTTTGTGTTTTGGTCTTGGAGCGCGATGCATTCAATATGTGGATTTTCCTGTTGTAAAGAAAATGGAAATTTCCTGGATAGTTCGCCAAAAAAAAACAGGAAGTGGAAAATGACTTTGTTCTTGTGTTTCTGCTACCACTGGAGTAACCTGCAGGAGTTCATTCAGTTGCCATGGTTACCGATCACGTCCTGCACAGTTAAGATGGTCGTATTTGACGGTATGAAGGCTTCGTCGAAGCCTTATGTTTTGTGATGCAACCTATCTTGTTTGGGTCACAACTTGTGATAGATCTAGTGCAATAGTTTGAATTTTCTGAGCTGACTTGTAGCTACTACTTATTCATTAGAAGTACTGATAATTCACTGTTGCCATTTTGTGAATGTACTCTGTTTATTTTGTTTTGCAAACTTTGGAGAAGAGAAAATAAGAAAAGGGGTAATTATGATGTTCTTATTAAGCCCATCATTGTGTTACTTTTGGCATGTACAAAATGAACATAACATCCACTTTGGATATTAAAAATGAAAATTGTTATTTACTTGAAATTATATTTGTGTATTTATTTCTCCTTTGCCTATTGTAAATAGTGTTGTACATCTTCACAACTGAAGTAATTATTTTGTAGACTATTTTTTTCATGACATTCGTGCAAGAGGGTGTTGTTGTCATGCTCTAATTTTACCAGTCTCAAAAGTGCATCAATTGTCTGTCACTTATTCTGATTTGTTAAAAGAATATATTAAAGTTAATGTTTAATAATTAAGTATTTTTTTATTAATGATAAGTAGTGACGCATGAACTATTAACATTTTTGGGACAGTTTCTTGGAATTTGAAATTAATATTTGTACTCCACAAGATGATTGTAATTGCTTCTTTGCTCTCTACCTTCATTTGTGTCTACCATAATAGAGGAAGAAGATGAGAGTGTAGGAGATGAAGAAGAAGAAGTGTTGTATATTTTATAACATGTGCCTGTCTTTTTATTTAAAGTACTAAGAATATTTCTATCCATGTTTTCTTATGATATTATTCTTATTAAAATGAGAATATATTTCCTTCATTTGCTGTATTATTTCTTAATAAAATATTTCTTACCCAAACATGTTCTAACTGTAGAAATGAAAGAAAGAGAAATTGTTTGTTATCAAAAAATATGGATTATGTGGAATTACCCTTTTAGGAGGAAGATTCACACTGAAAGAGATTAGTTTATTAACCAAAATGTAAAAATACGGTTGATAGTAATAAAAAAATTAGTAAATTTATATAAAAATTTAGTGAATGTACATTAAACTCTGATGTAAAAGCTGCATATTCCATGAATCTTTTTGTTTGGCATTGTTTGACATATGTCTTATTTCTCTTCTCTCTATAAGTTTTCATTTTAAAAATATTATAAAAAGAAGAAATAAGAAACATGTCGATCAATGAATAAATTTAAGAAGATAAATTATTTTCTGGTATGAAGACATACTTTATTCCCATATTTTAAATACAAATTTCAAGTAATAACAAAACACTTTCCACTATTGACTCAAACAAATGCTTGGTAGTCCATGTTACACCAAATGTTGACCACCATGAATCAATGGAGAACCATACATTTTGCAACATCTAAGAAAGTTATTCGTTGCAGCTACTTAAGTTAGGAAGAATTTACAATGCCTAAAGTATTTGACAACTTGGTTTATGTTGCCCAAGGAAATGGAGAAACTAAGGCATAAAATAAATGAAAATGTGTGGTCAAAGTCATTCAAAAACTATATGCTACGTTTTGGTTCCCTCAGTTTGTTTGTTTATCTTTCATTTTAACCTTCCGTAAATAAGGATCACATGTCCCAAAAAATTTATGTCATCATATCTCAAGTCAATCATGTTGTACCAAATAATATAAAAATAATAGAAATTTTTTTTTATTTTTTTTATTTTCATATTAATTACATGACAATGTTTAGTGGGTCAGAACACATTGGGACAGATGATCTTCATTCCCATTATGTGACACCAAGGAACAACACAATAAAATAATGATTGGAATAAAAAGATAACAATTACACGTCAACACTCTATTTATAACCAGAAATGAGAATAATTAATATGAATCATTAAATCTTATTTGAAAACCAGAAATGAGAATAATTAATATGAATCATTAAATCTTATTTGAACAGATAATATTAAAAGATACATACACATGACTATCATGTGATCAATAAGTATCTTTCAATCCTAACTATTCTCACAAATTTAAGGCCAGAAATGAGATTGGTTGTAAGCCCATATTTATTATTCTCACAATTTTAACATGAGAACTTTTCTTTATAACAATCAAATATTTATCTCAATGTATTAAGTCGGCTATGTAGATTGTAATATGCTATAATAATTTCATAAATCATGTATAAATATATAGTTAGTATGAATTAATAGTTGATTTCGGTCTTTGACCAAGTATTAGCAGTGCCATTAACAGTTGAATGTAAAATGTATAAACTAAAACTCATGAGATTATAGTAAACTATGGCAACAAACTAGAGAAATAAAGGGCATGTTTTACTTTATTCAACAAGCCAGTTTCAGAAATATAAACAACAATAACATTGCATTCTTAACTTCTAAGAACCAAGGCCTCTTAAACATTGTAAACAATATAAAGTTGTTCATCATTTCTGAGTTTTCTTGCGCAGCTCTTTGATCCACTTAAGACTAATCATAGATTTCCCTAACTTGCTCATAGAAGACCCTTTCTTCTCTTTCTTGTCTTTCTCTGATGATTTCTCAGCATCAGGGTGGCTATCCCATTGATCAGCCCAATCTAGCCCCCCAGAATCCATAATTTTTGACAAGATTTGTGTTAAAGATTCAACACTATGGAATGCTAGAAATATTATTTCATACCCATAGGTTACTTATTTTAACTTTAGTAAGATGTGGGTCATTTTCTTTCATCCAAATTAAAAAGTATATTTTTGGTATATGGTTGGTTAAGTTGGGTGGTCACATACATCATTTCTAAAATAAACCTAATGGTTGGTTAAGTTGGATGGTCCTTACTTTTTTGGTCACCTATATCCTTGTGGATGGAGGGTTTGTATGTTTTCTTTCTCAAGTAGACAAACAAGGTAAATTGCATACCCTTTTCATATCATTGTCTTGTTTGGCTAATAATACCCGTTTTGACTAAGTTTTTCCCCAAGAAATAGGTTGTTCAAAAGTAGCATTTGGTGCAAAAATAGAACATGATGGAACAGGATAGAACAGAAATTTCTTTTATGTTCACTTTAGTTCCACCAATTTCACACACAAGACATAACTCATATGCTCTGTTCTATCATGTTCAGACTTATCCACCAAATGCTACCGAATAGTGAACTCCAATCAGCTATAAAATTCAACATGACCTGTAATTTCTTTACATAACAGCTTTACCTGACTAGCTAACTTCAAGCTTTGAGCAATTGCTAGTCCTGTCTGTTTGTGTCTAGAAGCAGGCTTATACGATTTCACCTTTTCTTTGCATCCAAGCCGCAAAGCTTCCCGAGCCGGAACCACATTTTCCCACCAAAACTCTTTTAAAATCCCATGTATCAAGTTCCAATAATTGCGGTCTCTGAGCACACGAAATATTGTGCTTCCACTTGGTGTCCAGCAATACAAATCAACCCACTCACAATCCACAATCTCCATTTGGCCTTGCACTTGAGGCATGTAATAGAAAGGCATGGTTAACCATGGCGAACCTGTCTCAGGCTTGCCCTTGTTAAAGGGACACTTGACTTCCAATATGCCGCCTCCTGGGAAGCTCCCAAGAAGACCATCAGGAGAGGCACCAAGCCAATCGAAATGCTCGTTCGAATGAACTGCAAATGCCATTGAGGTTACCTCATTACCTGTGATCTTTTTGTACTGATCTATAGCTGTTGCTTCATTGATCACACCCCACTCCATGGCCGTTTTTTTAGAAGCTTCTTGGTTTTGTACCTTTGTTGCAAAAACTTTCTGGTGCCATAACTCAAATCGACGGCTCCCTTTCCAAAAGCCTAACGCAGTGCTGAATGTGCTTGTAGTTAGCTTGTCCTTACGAAGGGCGAACCACTCATCGGAGAGTTGTGGAGCATTAGACAGAGAATGAGGAGAAGTGGGGGGCTCAATAATGATGGGGTCGGCTGCAGAAATCGATTGTGAGGCATATATGGTAAGATTTCTTAAAATTCTTTTTCCATGAGTTCTCCAGGGAGATGGAGGCACAAATGCTTTGTGGACAACGCGGGTGAATCTAATCGTGCAGGAATTACTTGTTGATATCGTCGCCATTTCATACCAAATTTCACACGAGGAAGTACCTACTACAAAATTACATGATTAGAGCCAGTGATTTAAATTGCGGACCGCATCATCTGATGCGGCCGCAATATTGCAGTTGCGGTGGCCACCGCAACCACATCACACACAATTGCGGTATGACTCCGAATCACAATTATGCGGCCGCATTAGACCCCAACGCAACCGCATTTGGACCGCATCAGGCCGCATTGGATTCAAAAATACTGTTTTAATCGCAAAATAATTCACACCACAACAACTGCAATCCGCATCGCAACGGCCGCAATGACTGCAATCACAATAACAGCAACCGTTGTCGCAATTGTGACCGCAACCACAATTGAAAACACTGATTATAGATAGCCAATGAGTTAGCAAAGTATGTTAAAAGATATTTCTTTAAATTATGCATGGAAACAAAAGTTCCAACACAAAGGAACAACACAATACATGAGTGCATAAATTATGGGAACATTTGGTATTATAACGAAGCCTATTTGTTTACTAATTTTCTCCAAATAAAAGAACAAAAAAATCAAATTTTATAATATAACATTTAAGAGGTATGAATGTAAGAATTTTTAGAGAAACACTGAGTTTGATACTATCATTGTATCATCTACCATTTATATTTAATCACCATCGACTCTTTAAAAAAGTAATCCAAATGAATTGTGGATAATCGAAGAATAACAGTGTATAATAATAATATACATGAACATGGAGCAGAAACAATATATTAGAAAGATAGTCTCATGAACTCAACTTCCCAACTAATTATTAAAAAAAGCATATAATTGAAACACTAAGCACAGAGAATGCAGAAAAATTAGACATGGAATGGACTATAGTATTTTAATTATCTTCTGTAAACAAAAAAATAAATAAAATAGAAATTGATGATAAAGGAACCGAAAATGAAAAATGAAAACCTGCGAGAAATTGAGGTTCAGGAAAAAATGATGTCTGGTTCGGTGGTAGTACGAAGAACTTTACCAACAAATTCTTCAAGAAGCTAGAATAATATATTACTTGCACATTTTTCAAGTTTTAATTCTTCATTTTCATATTATTATTTTCAAATTTTTATGTACATTAATTTAATTTATTATCAAAATATTCTTCCATTAATTGATTAGAATATAAAGTTCTTAATTAATTGAGTGAAAGAAAGGAAAAGAATCAAGTACTATAAAACTTACTAAAATTATGTACTAGTGATATATGTGACCTATTATAAAATGACATGTGTATATTTTTATTTACTTTCAATGAATGAACATTTATTAGAACATATTTTGACCTTGAAAATAAACAAAAAGATACATGTATTATCCTCCAATAGGTCACTTATATTTCTAGCAGATATGATATTTTGGGTAAGTTTTGTTTTCTCTTAAAACAATAGCATTAGCATATATTACTATCCACCTTTTTTTAAATACTTTCTAAAATTTAGATTCCATTCTTTTTGTATAATCATTTTTAAAATTTTATGTGCATTAATTTGATTTTATTACTAAAATATAAATAAAAAATGATTAATTTAAAATAATACTTCTAACTAAGATTGTGGATAAGCTAGATTGAAAATAATACTTGTATTCATGAATAAGTTTTCATAACTTATAAATCTATAGAATGATCAATTACACTAAAATATTGGTATTGTCGAGGGTTGGACATAGCCCTTATTTTAGGGTGAACCTTGACAAAATCATTGTCTATAGTCTAAACTCTTAATCCTTAAATTCTACATTTTAAGTATATGATATATTTTGATCGATAAATATATGTTATCTCAAACTGTATCTCAAAACATATATCGAACCAATGATATTGAAAAAAAAATAGAAAAAAATAATTTATATATAATTTTTTTAATTGATATGATATGTTTTCATTAATCATGAACATGATTTGAGATACAGTGTGAAACAATTGATCTTTGTCTCATGTAAATAACCTAATACTACATATACTTTTCAATATGCATGTCATCCACATCCATGAATGGGAAAATTTACATTAAAGATGTAGTTTGACTATTTAATTACACATTTGGTGTAACTTTTTTTTGTTTATTATCAATATAGTGCACTTTTATAAAAATTATGTTTCATATGCACGACTTTTAGACAAAGTCGTGACATCCACGATTTTATTACTATCTTAAAAGTTGTATACATAATCCAAAAATTTTATTTTTTTATTTTTTGAAGTCGTGTATGTTAAATACGATTTTCATTCTAAATTAATTACAAATGTACTCACTGTTTATTGATAATTGTTTGATATGCTAAAGGTAGAAGTTCATTGTTTAACACTTACCGACTTTGCATTATTTTTGTTTGTTTTGATTTACAATTACTTAAAGCATTATAGACATATGACACTCAAAATAAATAAATAATGAATATACAATCTGAAATAGAAATATATAAAATTAGGTAATTAGAATAATGCAATCTAACCATATTGTATTAGAGTTATTGTACAAATAATATGTGTCAAAGTTAAAAAAAAAAAAAAATGTCAAACCTTGAACCTTTATCTTACAATGTAAAGCAATAGCCACTAGACTATTGAGTACATTTATGATTAAAGTACAATGAAAATCGTATTTAAGGTACAACACGACTTCAAAAAATATTATAAAAAAATTTCCTCCTAGGAATCGCATTCCGTGTGCACGACATTACCTAAGTCGTGGACTTCATCCACGACTCCCTTAAAAACTACACTAAACACGTAAATAAATATAAAGATACACCAAACGTGGGATAATGTAGTCAAACTACACTTCCCACGTAATTTTTCCTCCATTTATGCATATCAAATAAACGGGGTACCCGGACAGGTTCGGACTAATCTGAACTGGGCTAAAAAATCTAGATACAATTTATGTGTATCAAATTGTAACCCAAACCCGTCCTAAGTGGGTTGCGAGTTATGGGCCAGCCTACATAATGCTAAAAAATATTTATTTAAATTTTAACATATTTAATCTATTTAAAAAATATTTATCACATGATATTAGTGTATAACTTTTTAACACACTTGTTGTAACACCCCAAATTTTAATCTTTAAAATATAGTATCAGTCCTGGAAGCCTCGCTTGATCGAGAGATTCTCACCTGAGCGAAAAAGGATCACCTGGGAGGGTGAAATCCTGGACTATAGTGGAGGATTCTCGCCTGGGCGAGAAATGACAATTTTGGGCTGTTGACACAGTGTAATCGATTACACACTGCTGGTAATCGATTACATGCTTATAAACTAATCAGACCTGTGCATCTGACACAGTGTAATCGATTACACACTCCTGGTAATCGATTACACACTCCTGGTAATCGATTACACACTCCTGGTAATCGATTACACACTCCTGGTAATCGATTACACACTCCTGGTAATCGATTACACGATGATTAAAAGCATCAGATATGTACATCTGACACAATGTAATCGATTACACCATGTTGGTAATCGATTACATAGTATTAATGTAATCGATTACACACTTATGGTAATCGATTACATCGTATTAATGTAATCGATTACAACATGTTGGTAATCGATTACATAGCGACGATGCCTCTATAATTTACACAGTGTAATCGATTACACTATACTTGTAATCGATTACACTTATCGCAGTGTCTATAAAATAGCAAGGAGCCTTAGGACTCATCTTGGAGCTTGAGAAGAGGTAAACCTCTTGTTACTAACTCTTCTTCTTCCTCTCTAACTTGTTTTGGGTATGTTGGATTTATTTTCATAACAGGAGAAACCATGGAAACTCATCCGTTAGAGTTATGGTTCGTTTTATGTTGTTTTTATCTTGTAAACTCTTGGTTTAGAGATAGTATCTCAAGAATGGAAAGGGTTGTGGGTTGATTCATGAAAACCCCAAAAACCCCAAAAGTGAAAATGTGGTAAAAGGAGAGAATGAGTAAAATGTTAGAGGTAGAAGATGAGTTTACCCCCAAATATTGAAATATGAGATGTTATGCATGTTTTAGATGGTTGAATATTGATGATGAATATTTTGTATGATTAAATGATGCAATATAAGTTGTTTATGTGATATTTGGAATAAATGACTAACATTGTGTTATGTGGTGGGATGAAGAGAGATCCTAAGGTTGGAGGCGGTGTCGGTGGAACTCGAGAAGTTGTCAAGAACCAAACCCAACACTCATCGAGGTAAGGATAAGTCTTTAATGTTGCATTTGAAATAGAAAATGTGTATTTTCTGGTTATGCAAAGACTAAGTTGTAAATTACGCATTTAGTATGAACATATATGGGTGTGTTTATACTAAAGTAGGCGTAGATTTACGGAAAAGGAAAATGTGAGTATTTTCTGGTTATGAAATGATCGAGTTGTGAATTACGCATTTAGTATGAACATATATGGGTGTGTTTATACTAAAGTAGGCGTAGATTTACGGAAAAGGAAAATGTAGGTATTTTCTGGTTATGAAATGATCGAGTTGTGAATTACGCATTTAGTATGAACATATATGGATGTGTTTATACTAAAGTAGGCGTAGATTTACGGAAGGTGGAAAAGGTGTGTGTTTCCTGGCCATGCAATAATTATATTGTAAATCACGTATTAGTATAAACAGATATGGAGTGTTTATACTAAAGATGACGTGGATTTACGGGAAATGATTGATGGCAAATCGATGGAAGGAAAAATATATTTGTAGCCGACCAGAAATGGTTAGCGACTTCGGCCCGAGTTTATGAGGCAACACTTCGGCCCGAGTTTATGAGGCAACACTTCGGCCCGAGTTTATGAGGCAACACTTCGGCCCGAGTTTATGAGGCAACACTTCGGCCCGAGTTTATGAGGCAACACTTCGGCCCGAGTTTATGAGGCAACACTTCGGCCCGAGTTTATGTAGCAACACTTCGGCCCGAGTTTACGCGGCATGTTTTCTTTATAAAAGAGATGAGAATTTGTTTTTAGCTAACCCTAAGGGGTGTAGCGACTTCGGCTCGAGTTTATGTAGCAACACTTCGGCCCGAGTTTACGCGGCATGTTTTCTTTATAAAAGAGATGAGAATTTGTTTTTAGCTAACCCTAAGGGGTGTAGCGACTTCGACTCGAGTTTATGTAGCAACACTTCCGCCCGAGTTTACGCAGCATGTTTTCTTTATAAAAGAGATGAGAATTTGCTTTTAGATAACCCTAAGGGGTGTAGCGACTTCGGCTCGAGTTTATGTAGCAACACTTCGGTCCGAGTTTATGAGGCGTGTTTTATTGGTAAAAAGGATGAGAATCTGCTTTTAGCTAACCCTGAGGGGTGTAGTGACTTTGGCTCAAGTTATGCAGCAAGACAAAATGAATTTCGAAAATGGTTTACTAACCCTTTTTCTAATGTGGATTATCTTATAATGGCGTTTATTGAATTAACGACTTACTCCTTTGTGTGTTTTGTACTTTTGTCATTGATAATCCCATTGCAGGTAAATAGACGAATGGAGTATGCTAGTTCGGGAGCTTTAGGAGCTTTAGACGTTGGATTCACTATTTGCGTTTTTGTACTTTAAATGACTACTTGTGGATTTGAATGATTGTCACCATGACTGACATTTATTTGGGTATTCGTAACCATGGGTATTGTTATATTTGGAGTATTATAACTTTTGGGCTCTTAGTACCCAATGAGAATAATAATGAATGAATTATGTTTTTCCGCAATTTAAATTATATGATAATATAATAGGTGTAAAGAGTATTTTTAAGGAATGATTCCTGAAGGTTTTAAGTAAGATGATGAATGTATGTAAGAGGGAATTAAAATGAATGAAAAAAATTTCAAGGGTAGAAATCGAGTCGTTACAATATCGTATCAGAGCATAGTTAATCTTGCGGCCTAGGATATGGCCTTACATGCTTCTTTGTGATCTTTATGTGTTTGAATTGCTTGGTTAACATTGACGTTTGTGTGTTATGTGATGCTTGTCTGGTTATACAATTAGTCTACTGACAAGTACGTGAGTGCAGGTACACATGGCTGGAAGAGAAAAAAGAGCGAGTCAGAATGTTCCGAATGACCTCTTGGCCCAAATGGTGGCGGCACTACAACAAATGAGTGAGAATTTACAACATCTGAATCGGAGCGTGGCACCAGGTCCAAGATCGCACACCCTAGTTCAACAAGGACCGGCTGAGTACCGGGGGTTAGATAAATCCTGCAGAAGGAACCCTAGTCCGTTTCAAGGCGGATTCACCCCGAATGCTGCTATTGAGTGGGTCTAAGGAATGAAGTGTACTAACAAGAAGGCGGATGGAGTGGCGACCTCCGAATCCATTCCTCACAAGGACTTTGGGCCTCAACGAAATTTTGTGCACGGAAGAGGCAAGGATAAGAGGTATCGCGAAGAGCTATTGAGTGGGTATTCGTAACCATGGGCATTGTTATATTTGGAGTATTATAACTTTTGGGCTCTTAGTACCCAATGGGAATAATAATGAATGAATTATGTTTTTCCGCAATTTAAATTATATGATAATATAATAGGTGTAAAGAGTATTTTTAAGGAATGATTCCTGAAGGTTTTAAGTAAGATGATGAATGTATGTAAGAGGGAATTAAAATGAATGAAAAAAAATTCAAGGGTAGAAATCGGGTCGTTACACTTGTTATGCCCAATGCAACCAAACTTATATATCTAATGCATTGTGTTAGAGTTAAGACGTGTTGTCTAGTCCACCTATATGAATTTTAACACAATTCATCTATTAAATATCTCATTTCTATTGAATATTCACTCTCTAACACAGTATAATTTGTAAATTCATTTATAGTAATGGTAGTATAGACTCAAGTTTAGAATGAACTCTATTCCTTTATTTGGTAGAGTGGAAAAAGAAGAGAAAGAGAATGAGAATGAGAAGAGAGAAGTTGAGGATAAATAAAGTTTTTAACTCATTTGGTTTAATTTAGGGGGAGTTTGAAGAGAGAGACAGAAAAAGAAGTGGGGCCCACTAAATGTGTTTCTCATCTCAAGTGAAGAGAAAATGAGAGGAGAAGATGAATCAAGATCTGTTATCTCAAATTGTGTCACAAACCACGTCCTAGAGCAATGATATTGAAGCAAAAAATAAAAATAATGAATATTATAATTTTGTAATTGACATGAACGTTTTCATTAACTTGAGACATGATTTGAAACATAATTTTGGACGACAAATCATTGTCCAAGAAAGAGTGAGGAAGAAACACTCAGTCATTTCTTTTTTTTTTCTATGCAACCAAACAACACTAAAATCCACTTTATTTCTCATCTCTTTCTCTCTTTTCACACACTCTCTCACATATTTATTTCTTCTTATTTTTTTCTTCCAACCAAAGGAAGCCTATATGTCAAAGTATAATCATCATCATAATATATGATATTATGTTTTACTTTACGTTTGAAGATCTTTCGTATGCTCTTTATCAACACTTTCATTGTGATATTATGTTAAATTTGGCTGTGCGAAATTCTTTATTGTAACAATTATGTTGACTTTTAGTTTTGTTGTAAAAATTATTTTTTATTATGTTTTTGTTTATTAAGTTAAATCTAATTCAAGACACGATTAAAAAAAGAAAAATGAGATTTATATAGTTTAATGTCTTCTCATTCGATTTTATACACTATTTTGTTATTATGATTAATAAAATATTATGTAAAACATGTAAAATATGATAATGTTTAAATTTATAAAATTATCATAATTTACAACACAATATTTATTATCCATTTTTTATTATAAGTTATTTTGTAAATTAATTTTTACCAAAAGTTAATTACCAAGTTAAATGTCCCAAAAAAATAAAAAAGTAAGGAAAAATGAGTAGTCGAACCCACCCGGGTAAGCCCAGTCCAAACTCGGTTTTAATTTAGTTCGGCCAATATAGGCTAAAAAACTTCGATTCAATGAAAATTGTCTAATATAATACTCAAACTTTATAAATTTTTGGGTTTTGATGAACCGACCTTATCGAGCCTTCCCATTTTAACCCTTAAACCCTCCACAATGAACATCTTTGAGTAACTTAACTCAAGTGGATGAAAAAACAAAATTTAAGAATAACTAAATCCACTCATATTGAAATTGAAGAGGAAAAGTTAGACTAAAACACATATCCCAAAATTTATATCACTTCATCTACCTACCTTAATTAGATATATATTAATTCTATATTTTATGACTGATAAGAAATAAGGGTAGAATACTAGAAGTGAGAGTGAGGTGTCACTGACTGAGAGACACAAGTCCACCTCACCTGCTCACAAACAAACACGCTTACTATTCACGCCAACGTTTCATTCTTCTTCTTCTTCATTCTCTCTTCTTCTTTCTTTAACTCTTTTTTTACACTCTTCCCATTCTCACTTTCCCAACAACATTAACATAACAACATCAACATCATGTATTTATCAGAAAAACATAATCCCATTGATTTCTACAAAGAACAAGTGGACCCCACCACCCGTGACATGATCTTAGACGTCGTCGTTTCAACCAATAACTTCCCACCACCACCACCACCGAACTACCACCACCATATCATCCTCGCCGAAAGCAGCGGCGACGAACCGGAACCAGAAAAACATGAAACCAAAGCCCCTAAAAAACGCGCTGAGACATGGGTCCAAGACGAAACTCGCACTCTCATCGCGCTTCGTCGAGAGAGGGATATTCTATTCAACACTTCCAAATCAAACAAGCATTTGTGGGACCAAATTTCTTCTAAGATGAGGGTAAAAGGGTTTGATCGATCTCCAACTATGTGTACTGATAAGTGGAGAAATTTGTTGAAAGAGTTCAAGAAAGTTAAACATCAAGATAGAAGAAAAAATGGGTCTTCTCCTAAGATGAGTTATTACAAAGAGATTGAGGATATTTTGAAGGAGAGAGGAAAAACTGTGCAATATAAGACCCCTTGTTGCAATCATAAAGTTGATTCCTTTATGCCTTTTTTAGATAAAGGTCTGAACTTTTTTACAATCATTCATTGCCCTTTTTGCTATTCAAGTGTTTGTGTACTCTGTGACTCTGTGTAAGTAGCATTGCCATTTTTTATCTTTGTGAAAAGAGATTGTGTAGTGTTACATGCATTACTCCATAGTTCCATTGTTATGGGGAATGGGAAAAGTGAAAAGTTAGAAGGGATGCACCACATCTTGAAACAAAAACTTAAAAACCCAACATATATCTCTTTGATTACAATGAAATTACACTTTTGTCCTTAAAAACAAAAGGAAAACATGCACTTGCCTATCCATTAATACATAGTATCCTAGTTCATTACTCCACTACTAGGTTGTGTAAGTATACAATTGAGTAAATTGCTTAATTAAGTGTTTATTCAAGATGATTTTTTTAAATAAGCTAAAAAGAGTTTGAGGGTGAGCCTGAAAGCAACTTTAAGGTTGTTGCCTTGTGAACGGGAAGTTTAGAGTTATTCCCGGAAACAAACACTCCACTTGAGAGGCGTACGATCATGTTTTTTATTACGATGTTATTGAAATAAGCTAAGCAGAGCTTATTGAAAGGTTATTAACTTATTTTTCAATTTCCAGTTTTTCGAAATAAGCATGCTCTCCCAAATTCCCCCCAAATAGCATTGTCCTGTTAGAGATATAAGTAGCATTCAGTAGACTTGTTATTATAGGACTGAGCATAACATGAGTTCTTTTATATGTTTGGTATAAATAGAATAAGGGAAGAGTTTGCTGATAATGGTCTGCACTTTTTTTGAATCCTAGATTTTCCATTTTGGTCTTCGAGAAGAGTTTGTCTTGTGTAAGTAGCATTACTCCTTTAGGTTGTGTAAAAGGGCTCGGTTGGCTAAATAGCTCAACATTGCATTTTTTTGATGAGCATTCTGATAAGCTTATTGGGATAAGCTAAAAGAGGTTATTATAAGGTCATGAACTATTTTCATATGCTATATATGAGTTCTTTCAAGTAACATTATCTTGTTAGAGATGTAAATGGCATTCGGTAGACGTGCCAGAATGGGATTGAACATAATTTATGAATTCTGTTATACGTTTGTCGTAAATAGAATAGAACATGATATTGGTTAAAAAGTGGAACACATTGGCTCCACTAAAAGGGATGGAATCCAAGAGTAGGGCAGGGCTACTACATTTTCTGTTTCTAATAATTCGATGTTTTGACACTATCAGGCTGTGAAAAAAGAAGTGCATTTTGGTGATTTGATTTCTTTGGATTTTTATTTGGCGAGATTTGTTTTGTCTAGTAGCACCTGGCTAGTTTAAGATTTGTGAAAACTTATTCAAAATTTTTGCAGCTAGTCCTCTTGATGAATGATTACTTCCTTTTTAGTTTTTAAATCACAATATCATTGCTCGTGTAGCTGATTTTTATGTTATTATTATTCACAAATTGCATATGTGAATAAGTAGTTCTATTGTGTCATTAGAACTAAGTTTTCAATTTTGGTATTTGCATTTGCTTTCACTGGTTTACGGTCCGACAGTTGTCTGACTGGTTATATGGTTGTACAGGTATGGAAGATACAAGCATCTCTTTTGGGCCTGTTGAAGGTATGTTAATGTAATTCAAGTTTGAGGCTCTTCTACTTCATTCACTTGCTTCCTTGATTATTTCATATTTGGTAGCTCTTGAACCCGTGATTATCACATTTTAGATTCGAATTGTGAAAAAAAAGTTTTTCGGTGTTTTCCAGTTTTTGTGAAGATTTTGTAGGCTTAGTAACCAGTTCTTCCCAATTATTGGAAGTTCTATTTTCCAAATCATGTGTCATAAGTACCATGGCCATTAATTAAAAATAATATAAAATGTATTTTCGCATAAAGAAATGACAGATATTAGCATTTGAAAGTCAAATAACTCATTACATAATCAATAGACTGAAATAGAAGCTTCAAAATAAATCAATGTTCAAGTCGTAATAAATCAAAAAGACAAAAATGCAACTTTTAGGATTTAAACTTATCAAATAACATAGAATTAGTGTTTTCATCACTTTCTTCCATATCCATACAAAACAAAAACACAAGAAAACTGTGTCTACTGAATTGGGTCACATGCAACCCGGATGGCCAAAAGACAAAATGCAGAAAGGCCATCTGAAACTATTTTACAGAACGGGTTGTATGTGTAATTCCAAAACTCTCCCGAATGGACAGTGAATCGGAGAAACGGTGCCAGAGCAATGGATCTCTTGAATTCATGACGATTCAGCAACAGAGCAAGGTTGATTTTGATTCACCTCTTCTTATGTAGTACTGGCGGTATGAATGATGATGAATCTTGCTCTGAATCATATGATTCTCATGATTCCAACTGCACTGCTTGAACCGTGTAGGTTATAGTTTCAAGTGGAATCTGTTTTTTAATTCCAGTGAGTTACACCCGTAAGTAGCTAGCATGCACTACACCATATGATTCGAGACATGCATGTGGAATTTTAAATTCTGAACTGTTGTACAATAACCATGGTGATGTAGTTAATCCTTACATACGTCACATGAAATTTAGCCATTACCTCAGATGACCTTCTAGCATTCTTCTGTTTCTTTTTCTGGTAAATATTTATTTAATTGTAGCGATAGTGCCTAAGAGTAGAAATGAATATTTTTTCGTGTCATATTTGCTTATATCACTTGTCAGTTTTTCAAAATTAAAGTGTCTGTGTATTGCTTCTTTCTAATTGCCAAAATAATATTTAATACTAATTACATTTTTAGCATTTTGGTAAAAAAAATGAAGTATTTAGAAATTACTATTTCAAGTATATTCGATCACAGCTTAATATGTTTCCCTATTCATTTTTTCCGTAGTAGTAACTGACACTTTATAATTAACATAGTACTTAATTTAATCGAAAATATTAATTGTAATACTTGAATACCTGTCATTCAGCTACTGGCAGACCAACACTCAGTCTTGAGAGACGTCTGGATCATGACGGATATCCTCTTGCCATGACCGAAGCTGATGCAGTTGGAGCTAATGGAGTTCCTCCTTGGAATTGGAGAGAAACTCCTGGAACTGGTAAGTTAAGCTATATAAAGTTGCTTTCCGTTGTATAGAAAAAGCTATGTAAAGTTTATTTGTGTGATATATGCTGGATCACCAAGGACAGTGGAGAAAATGACAGATAACAGATTTTTTTATTAGTTTCGGATCAAGTATCCTCAACTTGTATATATATGACATGGTTTCTCGATGAGTATACATTTTTTTATTAGTCGTTTGGTTTCTTGATAAACCTATTGTGTTTGTACCAGTGACGTATGTTAATGTTTTACAGCAGTTTCTTCCCCTCTTTTTAAGCTTAATTATTTTCTTATTTCTGCTTCTGCATATTTATATTTTGGCAGGTGAAGAAGGCGAGTCATCTTTTGGAAGGGTTATATCAGTCAAATGGGGTGATTATACAAGAAGAATAGGTATTGATGGTGCTGCAGAAGCCATCAAGGAGGCAATTAGGGCTGCTTTTAGGTTGAGAACTAAACGTGCATTTTGGTTGGAGGATGAAGATCGAGTAATCAGAAGTATTGATCGTGACATGCCTTTGGGTAGTTACACTCTTCACCTTGATGAAGGTAATTTCACTCAGTTTGTGTTCTTCTTGAAACTTTGGAATTTGCTTAAACTTATTTTTGTTGGTTGAAGTTTTTTAAATGTCTGAGACATTAATTGTCTCATATATTGATAAGCATGTTTGCTAAATAGTGTTTCACATTTTACTTGCACACAGTCAAAGGTAGGGATGTGAGGGAGTTCCAATCGAAAGCCAAGCTCGGTCACTCAGTGCCCACACCTCCAGTCACATTGTTTGAAACTTAACATAGCAACTATCTGTTGAGACTCACCTGTGGGTATAGTACTAACGACCGATGAGTAAAGCTTGTAAAAAATGATCGGTAAAAAAAGTCTCATTTTGTCATCCTTAAGATTTGGTTCATATTCAAACTTCGTACTAACGGCCAAAAAAACATTATCTGGGTAGGAGTAGTCACATCAAGATTTAATGGCTAAAAAGGTATCCTTCCTCAGTTCCTCTTTCTCTTTTTCTTCGTCAACTTCATCTTTGTTGCTATCTATGAGCTTCACCGGGGCGGCTCATAAAAAGACCCCAGAAGTTGAAAAAGTAAAGGGAAAGGAACTTGAGCCCTCATGGTCTAGCAATATGGCAACAACAAATTTATGAGAGCTTCGGAAAAAACAGAACACTGAGGGCATGCTATGACTTATGGTCTTTGGACACACTTCTACTACACCTGGAAGATTAGTGAAGCTTCCTTTTTGGCACTTTTCTACTTATACGGAAGACTTTAGTTGACTCGGGTTTGAGAAGGTAAAAGCTTTTATAATTAACCTTACAGATGGTCTTACAAGGTTCTAACTCGGTGCATTGGGATGAGTATTGTCTTCTATATTATTACTTTCTTGTCTCATCGTCTCTATTTCTCCCGTGTTGCATATGATCCATGTAATTGAATAACTTAGAAAGGCACTGGAATTGAAAGAATTCTGGAGTACAGAAACTTGAGTATTTTTCTTTTACTGTCAAAGCATATTTTTATCCCGATTTAGCATCTCAAATGATGTGTCTTTCCCTTAGTCAATCCTAATCCACTGTCACTTGACATGTTTTTTCCAATAGATGGACTTGACTCTTCATTTTAGTGGCTGCTACTGTTTTCCCCTACAGCTCTCATCTGAATTAGTCAAGTTGAAGATTAATGTGTGGTAAATTCATTGAACAGAACAATAAACAGCTTCATTTCATGATCTATTTAAGTCTCTCTTTTTTAAAATACCCATCTGTCATCACACATGAAAGCTTCCAAAACCCGAAATTCCTTGCATCACACAAAATCAATTAGTGATCATAACTGACCCTGGTCCAATTATTTGCTCCAATCTTGAACTCTCTATATAAAAGATGAAGCAGAACAGAGATGGATACATTAGATGTGCATAGGCTTGTTCTTTCTTACTCAATTTAGTAGTTTATGGTTTCATTTTACTAAATGTTTGGGACTTCGGTAGAGTTTTGAAGTTTGTGGAACCCTTACTTTCTTCCCTCCCTTTTTATAATGGAATTGTATACTTGCTATGAAACATAAAGTTTATCATTGCAGGAATGGCCGTTAAGATATGCCTCTATGACGAGTCTGACCATATCCCTGTGCATACCGAAGACAAGCTCTTTTACACCGAAGAGGATTATCGTGATTTTCTGTCGCGCCGGGGTTGGACATGTCTCAGGGAATTTGATAGCTTCAGACATATCGATACTTTGGATGATCTCCGACCAGGTGCCATTTACCGTGGCGTGAGTCTGAGTCCAGGTGCACTGTAGGGTCAATCTTCTTTTCTGCTTGCTAGCCACTAGGATCTAGGACTGTACTAGTGGTGGTGAGGGGTTGGAAAGTTCAAACTGTGAATGGTGCTGTATATATCTAAAGACATATATGTGGGGCTAATATTAATATGAAACTATTATAATTATTTGTTTAGTTTTTTTAATGCTGCTAATGTTTTAATTATAGGAAAGTGGACTACTACAAATTTTATGTATAGTATCTTTTATCACCTTTTATACTATGTAGTGTATGTAGTACACAGTTGCATGTTTTTCTAACATGCTACCTTTGGTTGGAGTCTTCTTCCTTCTGGACTCTTAATAAAAATCATTCCTCACTCATGTTATTTTTTAATCTGTTTAAATATGCTTTGCATAGAAATTTATGACATTGCTAATAGCCACCTCAAGAATGCACTAGCCCAATTGATCCAATTTGACCACAGGTCTAACATCCCTCAACGCAACGGACATAATCTGGGTCGCAATGACTATAATTGCAGTAAACGCAAATCAAAATAGCGACCACAACTACTAAGGGTGGAAACATGACACCTGTCAGGACGAAGAAAACAGAAAAAACATAAAACAATAAGTGAATGCTCAAATCGTATAAATCGTGTATATATACGTAAATTTGTGACATTTATGATGTTTTTTTTTTGTTTTGTCTTCACGTAGTTTTAGTTTTTAGTAGTTATTACCACAACTTTGTATGAATGTAAAGTATTTGATAAAATGTTGTATTTGTTCATGGTTTGGTTCTGTTAAGCAATGAAAGCTTTACCTAATTCATTTATTTTGTAAGATGCGCTTCCACAATATAACACATTGTCGTCCCAAAAATATGATGCAAAAAAGATAGTGTCCAATGGATATGAATTATAAGAAAACATATGAATGTTTCAATGATTATATTTCATATAGGAATTAATACATAAAAAAGTTTGAGCAATATTCATACTTTCATAGTTCATGGCCTACCTACCTAGTTGGTTGTGTATAAAGCGCAAATACATTATAGGCAACCAATAACATTATGAGAATAAAATATTTCCTCATATCAGTAAATAAGTTATTTCTTTCAGCCGATGAAGTCAAGACATGTGTTTTATCTCATCATTTCCTATAAAATATTTCTAAAAACTAAAAACATAAGACACATGTCATAATTTTACTGAATGAATGAAATAATTTATCTCCTGATATGAGGAGATACTCATTTATATGCCATATCAGCACTTCAGAAAAGAGACGGTGAGAACTAAACTCAAAAGTTTTAGAACTCAACTTATGCAATTAGTACCTTAGTTAAGCCCAAAAAAAACATCAGTTCATGTACAAAACATCAAGGGTGCGTCAAAGGAATTATGACAGTATCATAAAACCAACAGAAAGGGAAAATATAACAACAACCAATCACTTATCCTATTAGGTAAGACCGACTATATGGACCAAACGATGTCATAATGCTCCATCATAGTACATTAGTTTGAAAAGGAATAAAGCTTGCAAATAAGTGTGGTTTTACAAGCTTACACATAACATGACAGAGAACATAACCCAAAATGCAGTAAAACTACCACCAACTATAACATAGGAATGGACATCACTATTAGAATTGTCCAACCTTGATGTTGAATTACCACCTTGACCTAGAGAATCTATGATGATGAGGAGCCTTGGATCCTTGGGACCTTGAGGTTCCACCATGACCATTCCACCTATTGGAAGATTTAGACCTTGGAGTATGACTTCCACTACCATGTGAATAAATGTTGTTGCTTCTAATAGATAGTGTCCCTGTAGATTTCCAACTGCTCTTTCCGGACTTGGAAGGAGAGAAATTTGCAGGATGCTCAGTCATCCAAAAACCTCGACTCTTATGTTTCTTCGGAGTTGAAAAGCCTTCTTCTGTATAATGATCGGTCACCCAGCCACCTCTATTCATTGATTTCTTCTCAGCTGCAAACTCTCTTTCTTCTGTATAATGATCGGCCATCCAGCCACCTCTATTCTTTGATTTCTTGGGAGTTGTAAAACCTCTTTCGTCCGTAAGTGCCCGCTTCTTTTTACGAGTCTTACCCATATGATGAGGTGCAGACATATATCCCATGTGATCATCCTCTGTATAGGATCTTTTATTTTTTGTGTTTGATAATCCTCGAACCTTCTTCCTTGCCTGTTAAGGTAAACATAACAGCCAATAAACCACTTACTCTATGAGACATACAGGTAACAGAATAATCATTATGCCACATGCAAACATGGAAAAATGTAATATAAAGAAAAGGGAAACAGCTAAAGAAATTTTAATAAGCTTAAGACATAACCTGAAATAAGCATTCCCGGGCAAAATGTCCTTCTTGACCACACTTGTAGCATGAACCAGGGGTGACTGCACCAGTGGTTTCAACTCGAAACCTCGGAGATGCCTGCATCAATTGACTCTCATCTTCATATAGCAAGCAGTGTCATTTAGAAAGAAAACACTCTAAAAGATAATAAAATGAAAAAGCAAACAGCTAAAGTAATCTTAATAAGCTTGATACATTACCTGAAATATGCATTCCCGGGCAAAATGTCCTTCTTGACCACACTTGTAGCATAAACCAGGGGTGGCTGCACCAGTGGTTTCAACTCGAAACCTCGGGGATGCCTGCATCAATTGACTCTCATTCATATGGCAAGCAGTGTCATTTAGAAAGAAAACACTGTAAAAAATAATAAAATGAAAAGGCAAACAGCTAAATTAATCTTAATAAGCTTGATACATAACCTGAAATATGCATTCCCGGGCAAAATGTCCTTCTTGACCACACTTGTAGCATGAGTCAGGGGTGGCTGCATCAGTGGTTTCAACTCGAAACCTCCGAGATGCCTGCATCAATTGATTCTCATATTCATATAGGGTACAGTATCATTTAGAAAGAAAACATGGTAAAAAATAATAATAAGAGAAAGCAAACAGCTAAAGTAATTTCAATAAGCTCATACACAACCTGAACGACGCATTCCCGTGCAAAATGTCCTTCTTGACCACACTTGAAGCACGTGCCAGGGGTGGCTGAACCAGTGGTTTCCACTTGAAACCTTGGAGATGCCTGCATCGATTGACTCGTATTCATATAGGCTAGCAGTATCAATTAGAAAGAAGTATTTCATGTGTACATACCTTCATAGATCTTGTGCACTCCCGGGAAAAATGTCCTTCTTCACCACACTTGTAGCATGAACCAGCTGTAGTGGCACCAGTAGCTTCAACTCGAAACCTTGAACATGCCTACATCAATTGATTCTCATATTCATATAGGCTAACAGTTTTATTTAGAAAGACATACTTCATTTGTCAGGACAAAGCCTAAAAGTTATTTGTTCAGGAATTTAGAGTTCTTTAAATCCCTCAAACTACACCTAAAATGATAATTACAATCACTTTCATGTAATCCGAGGGTATATTTTTGCTATTATAAGATGCCTAAAGATGTAAGCTGGAAAGCTTTAGAAAGGTAAGGAGTTTGTATTGTCTACATCTGAGCAATCAAACATATGTATGAAAGCGTCAAGACTAGTGTTAGAACACTAGGTGGGGTCCTAGAAGATTTTTCTGTTACTACAGGATTACACCAAGGGTCAACTTTGAGGCCCTAGCTTTTTAGTTTGGTTTTGGATGTGCATACTGAGCATATCCACAAGTCAGTGCCACGATACATGCTTTTCGCAAACGATGTTGTCATTCCTAGTTGGGGACTCGGGAAATAAATGGGAAGCTAGAATGTGGAGACAAGCCTTGTAAGTCCATTGCTTTTGTATAAGTCGAAGTAAGACAAAGTATATGGAATGTAAGTTTAGCAAGAGGTGCACAAATCCTATCCTAGTGGTGAAAATTAAAGATCATACCATAGTGCAAGTCACAAGGTTTGGGTCAATCTTACAAAACGATAGGGAAATAGAGGGAAATGAAGATCATATAATTCAAGCAGGTTGAATGCATTGCAGTGCTTCAGACATTGTGTGATAGGAAGGTGTTACTCAAACTTAAGGGAAAAATTTACTTCACGACTATAAAGCTTACAATATTGTATGGGAATGAATGTTGGGCATTAAATGTCAACAAGAAAATAAGCTTAATGGAGTGGCAATGAGAATGTGCACTGGATCGACAAACACGCTAGACAATATAGGAATATGAATTAATGCAGTGAAAATAAAAAGTCAGAGTAGCTCATTTTGTATAAATGATGGTATGATCTTGCCTTAGATAGTTTGGGAATGTGTAGATGAGACCAATGGAAGCCTCAGTAAAGAGAGTAGATCAAATGGAGTTTAGTCCAATTCATAGAGATAGAGGAAGACCAAGAAAAACCATAAATGAAAGACTTGAGAAGGATTTGGAGATCAAGCATAATCAACGGACGTGATTTATGATAGAGCATTATAACATCATTTAATCCACGTAGGTGCAAGGAAAAAATATGAAGGAATAAAGTGAGTCCAAACATCTATATGTGACACGTCTAAGTTTGGTACTGTGATGTTTTCCCTTCATGTAGTGTGTCTTTTGGAGCTCCTCAATGCCATCAATGTCTCCATGCTATTTCATGGGTAATCATTGGAAATGGGAAGAGTTTTTTCAGACTATTATAACAGTTTTATCAAGTTGAAATCAAATTTAAAGTTCCAAACATTTGTAGTGTTAAGTAAGATATATATGAGATGGAATTGATCGAAAAAAGGATCACATTCCACATGAAAAGAAAGAGCCATGCAAGAGAAGTAGTCTACAATATTGTGCTACTTTTTCTTTCAAAAGGAACCATTAAATAAAACTTACCAAACCAGTATGACCCAACCGACCACATTTGTAACAAGAAATTTCTCTTGGTCTTGTGTCATCAGTGTTGGCACAACATAAGTGTCCAAATCTCTTGCAGACATAACATTGTATTCCCTAAATGAATAGAAGACAAAGGTAAAAGGCCACTGAATGAGCAGTTCACATCCATTGTAAGGTGTTAGTCTTACGAATTTATGCAAAAAACATATCACAATGTAGCCAGTAAAAGAAAAAGAGGACAACTAATGAAAACAACCTCCAAATCATCCAATTGATAATCATTTTTGCATGAAAACATATCATGCCCAGGATTTCCACACTTTAAGCAAATTCTCAAGACTTCAGGAGCATTTCCGTATTTCTCTGGACAGTCTTTAGCACGATGCCCACTTTTGTTGCATAGAAAACAGTTTTTTCCCTAAAGAAACATCAAATGAATCTGAATAAAACAAAAAATAAATAAAAATTAAGCAGCCACATATACACTGATAAATAGATGATAACCAACCATAGATACATTATTAGTGCATTGCTTTGCATTGTGTCCCAAACCGCCGCATACATAGCAAGGTTTCTTCCGCTTTGCTTCTGTACAGTTTAAAGCAACATGACCTTCGACACCACAGTTAAAGCATGATCCACGACCACTATCTGGAGGATCAAAATATCTAGGACCTCGCTGATAGAATAGAAAACACAGTAATATGTTACATATACTCAACTAAGCCTTCCTCTCATGGAATAATAACGTTCCCGAAATCACATTTTTAAACCAAATATTTGAACTCACAAGAAGCTTTCTCAGGACAATATTGTTACCCAATTGAACATTCTCTGTGGCTTCAATTGTCTTCACTGTCTCTTGTTCTTCAGGTATAATAATAACCTACACAAAATAGAAAATATAACAATACCCAAAATGTGATACAATCCATTTCGGGATGCGTTGTTTCTCTGGCAAGTATAGCTACCAGAAATCGAACATTTGACCTTTTAAAACGTTAGCCTTTGAATTTGATTATTTCTTATCAAAAAAAAATATTTTTTAAGCTAAAAAACTAAAATCTATTTTCTCTTTTAAAAAAATCATTTTTTATAATATATAAAAAGTCAAATAGAGAATATAAGACTTACACTTTGATCCTCATATTCTGTTTTCTTCATCTCATCCAAAACGCAGTCGTTTTTTGACACTGGATCAGGTTGCTGCGAATAAGAGGAAGTGATAGAATCGACACCGTTTAAAACGTCAGCGTTTTGGGCACCAAAATTGCGATCTTGATTTACTTCCTCAACATCACCGTCGCTGCTTAAAACGACTAATGGAATAAAGGAGGCATCGTCGTTTAGCTCATTGTCGTTTTTGTGCTCTGTTACATTGGCTTCCTCATTATTTTCGCTCCCCATGGTCGTTTAGAGTTCAGATTTGTGAACCCTAAAATCGAGTCCCTGAAATTTGAAATTGTTGTGGTAGTGCTTCTGAGTAGACACCAAATTTCCGCAATTTTTTCCTGGAACACTATCCGGTGGAAAAAAATGTGATTTGGGGTTAGGTTTTTATATATTAGAATGATTTGTTAGGATTCTGTAGTGGGAAAAAACTCTGGACTGTTGTATTAACTCATGGAATATACCAAGAATATTCTAACTCAAATACCATTTATCTGTGTTAATTTTTTTATGGTTAAATATAAGGAAAAAACTTAGGTGCAGTATCATAGATACTAGTGATACAAGTGACCTATAAGAGAGTAACACGTTGAATTTTTTGTTTACTTGTAAAAAATGTTTTATTGTAAATCTAATAAATGTTCTTTCTTTAAATATTTAGAATTAATGCAATTTTTGATCTTGAAAGTATAAAAAAAATCAACATGTCATCCTCTAATAGGTCACTTGTACCACTAACATCTATAGTATTGCACCTAAGTTTTGTCCTCTAACTCGACTCCGTCTTGGATTGACGAAGTTCCTCTAGTATATGGGCTTGCTTATGGATTAACGTTTCTTGCCTTTCTTGCATCTGGATGAGTTGTTAGGTGTGGTGGTCCTGGGTGGTGTCATAGGTTCGGCTGACTTGATGTGAAGGTTTTATTTGTGATTGAGGGTTGAGGGAAGATGTGTTGTGATTGGGGGCATGTTGATTGGTGCAGTTTATACTTGGTTGGGGTTGTTTGGTTTCGAGTGGTTACCATGGTGTAGGTAAGCTAGAGACGGCGTCAATGTTCTTTTGTGGATAAGTCTGATGGGTCGGGCTGGAATGTCGAGCAATAAGTCTTATTGGAGGTGTCCGTATTGAGCTTGGACGCGCCGGTGGAGGTACCTAAAAAAGTGCTCTGACGGCCAAGTCAGTATGAGATTGATGAGAGTAAATATAGAGTTAAGGTTAGAGAGCAAGAGTAATAAGAGTGAAAGATTCATACTTCCGTATGGGAGATTCCCCTATTTATAGTGGTATGGCGAATGAAGTAGTTATTGGCGGGTACTGTTGACGTGGCCGACCATTCGGGTTTGTCGGGGCTATTTTGCCCGTGTCAGACGGATTTGGCAGGGTTGTACTCTGCATAGTTGACTTGTAGCTTGCAGCATGTTTCATAGTTGTATCATTGGCATGTCCTTGTTGTGTTGGCAGTATTAAGTGGGATTTGCATGTGGCTTGCTGTGATTGGCAGGTGTTTGGTTTGCAGGTGGCGTGACAGTACATTGTTAACGACGTGTCAGACAGTATGTTAGGGAAGTAGATGCGGAAAAGGGTAGTGATATTGATCCACAAGAAGCCCAACAACGTGGGATACTTGGCCGGGGTGGAACAATTGGTTTATTTCTCATGCATTTAATTGGTTTATCTCTCATGCATGTACTCGGTTTTATTGTTCATATCAATGTTATTAAAACCGTACCGGTTATCAAACCGGTTAAGGTACTGGTATAGTGGTACAGTGGTTCAACCAGTGGTTCAGTAATTAAACCGCATGCCGGTTAAACCGGACATACTTGCTTATATATATATATGTAAACCTTTAACAAAAAATTTCAAATAAGTAGATATTCATATTTATAATCCATATTCATAATTTACTTCAAATTCACACAAACAAACAACATGAAGTCTTTAATAAAATCAAAGTCTAAAGTACAAAACATATATTTATCCAAAATTATCACTTAACAAACGCAAAATACAAATAAATGACCCAAGTATCAATCATTGAAGTTGAAGAATTGGTGAAGAATTGAAAATTTGAAATTTAAAAAAAAAAAAAATTAATGTACAAACCAACCGGTTTAAACTGGTTTTGACCGGTTTTCAACCGGTTTTGACCGGTTCTATTGCATATGCGGTATAACATACGTACCGTACTGGTTAGGGGTCCGGTTCACCGGTTTTCCGGTTGAACCGGCCGGTACGGCACGGTTTTCAAAACTATGGTTCATATTGCGTTTTCATTCTTCATTAAATTTAGTAATGTAGTGCGTATAGTATAGAGTTTCAACACCAACATATGTGAATGCCTTTGAAAATATATATATATATATATATATATATATATATATATATATATATATATATATATATATATATATATATATATATATATATATATATACTACATATATATTTATATTGTTCTGCCATTGAAAAACATATGCATGTCATTCAAAATCATATATATTTATATTACATGTATATTTTTATTGTTCTTCCATTAAAAAATATATGTTTTTGCCATTGAAAATCATATATATTTACAATACATCTATATTTATATTATTTGGCCATTGAAAATGATATGTGTGTGCTTTTGCATTATAAATTGTTGATCATTAGTTGTTAATTGTTTTAATTGTTATGAAATTCTTCATTTAATCATTTTAATCATTAATATTAAAATAGTTGTTTCTTAACTAAAATAAGTGTATGTTTGATAGTGATAGTTTACTTATCTAACTTTATTTTATTGTTAGACTATTATATTTAGTAATGAAGATCATTGTTTGACTTAACATGGTGATCATGATTAATTTCATATTTGAATGAGAATTATCTGTAGTTGTTTGAGAGCCTATGACTAATTACTCACTTGACAGTGTAGTGATATTTGGGGCATTACTCATTTATTTTTATCACTAAGTTGTGTATCGGGCTCGTCATGAGGATATGTCATGAAAAAAATTGCATTGTGGCTAAGACCACTAACTTAGGTGATGTTATTGGAAAGAGTTAATTACATTAACACCCCTGAGTTTTAGTGAAATTACATAAACTACCCCTCCTTTTTTTGTCCTTACACGAACCACTTCTCCCTCTTACACAAACCCCCTTGATTTTATACATATATTACACTGACCACACATTGTAACACCGCAATTTTCGTTTTTCGGAATGATTAGAAAAATTAGAGTGTTGGAGTTTATATTGGACAATTCTCGTTTAAGCGAGAGGACCTCATCCAAGTGAGAGGCTCGATATTCGAATATGAGTTTTCCGGAGACCTTGCTTAAGTGAGGAAATGGTCGCTTGAGTGAGAGTGAAATCTGGAAAAGCTGTCAAATTCTAGCTTGAGCTAGAATTTTCGCCCAGGCTAGAGAGGAGGCCTAGCATACTGCCCGATTCTCGTCCGAGCGAGAAATACGCGCCCAGGCGAGAGCGTCAGAGTTGAAAAGTTGAAAAAGCGGCAAATTTCTCGCCCAAGTGAACCATTATCGCCCGGGCAAGGCTACGCAGATATAAAAGTGAAAAATGGGATCTAAAAACACTAATCTTCATTTTCTCTCTTCCCCTTTCTCTCCCAACGGCGGCAACACCCAAATGGACCATTCTCCCCTCCACTAAACATCAAAACTCATCAAAACCTCTTCCTATTACTTCTTGGTGGCACATTTGGGAAATCTTGGAGGTGAAAAATGAAACAATGGAGATTTTGAGAAGATGGAGGAAGATTAGGCTCTTTTGCGGAGCAACGAAGCTTATGCAACATAAGGTGAGGGAGAAGACCATTTTGGTCTTAGAGTATTTCATTAGAGTCGTCTTCTCTGATTTCCCTCAAGAATCGGAAAATGTTAACGGATAGAAACTTTCTTGGAAGTGTGTGGTCCATGTGAGAGTCTTTATTTTCCATGATGATGTATTATCCATAAAGACGGGGATATATGTGTAGGAAAACCATTTTATTAGATGAAGTGCAATATGCTCATTTATGGTAATACACCGTCATGAAAGATGGTTCTATCGTTAATATGTTATATGATAATGAATATATTCTGAGTGGTTTATTGTGATAAAAATATATGAATATATTTATGATAATGACTAAGTTGTGAGTCGCTTATTTGTTATAAACATATATGAATATGTTTGTAATAATGATTGTGTGATGAACTATTTAATGAGAATAAATTGATATGATTATGTTGTATGATAATGATTGTGTTGTGAGTTGTTTATATGCAGTAAAGAATGAGGTGAATATGAATATTATGACATGGTTGTGGTGGTGGGTATTATGGTGAAATGTGATTTAAGGGAAGTATTTAAATGTTATATGATGTTATAAAATGCATGGATTTTCTGGTTATATATGATTGTGAAACAATGGGAAGAAAATCTATTTTTAGCTCCCTTAAGAGGTTGAGCAATGTCTGACTTGCCCTATGTGGTATTGGCTCTTGGAGCAATGTATGACTTGCCCAACGTGGTATTGGCTCTTTGAGTAATGTCTGACTTGCCCTATGTGGTATTGACTCTTTGAGCAATGTATGACTTGCCCAACGTGGTATTGGCTCTTTGAGCAATGTATGACTTGTCCAACGTGGTATTGGCTCTTTGAGTAATGTCTGACTTACCCTATTTGGTATTGGCTCTTTGAGCAATGTATGACTTGCCCAACGTGGTATTGGCTATTTGAGTAATGTATGACTTGCCCAACGTGGTATTGGCTCTTTGAGCAATGTCTGACTTGCCCTATGTGGTATTGGCTCTTTGAG
This sequence comes from Lupinus albus, assembly GCA_009771035.1. NCBI lineage: Eukaryota > Viridiplantae > Streptophyta > Magnoliopsida > Fabales > Fabaceae > Lupinus > Lupinus albus. Next base: position 9,352,651 of record CM020011.1, read on the forward strand.
CAATGTATGACTTGCCCAACGTGGTATTGGCTCTTTGAACAATGTATGACTTGCACAACATGGTATTGGCTCTTTGGGCGATGTCTGACTTGCCCTACGTGGTATTGGCTCTTCAAGCAATGTATGACCAGCGTTATGAGATACAATATTGCTTTAGGGAAATATTGTAATGATGTGTAAGTATGGAATTGCCTTGAGTTTAGTGTTGTAATTGTTTATTGGATGAGGGTATTGTATGTTGATTTATGATGAAGATTGAATTGGATAAATCATATAAGTATGTTGTACTAGATGCTAAATGAAGAAGTGATTATCCTATAGTATGTTGTAAAGACCCAAATTCTACATGTGAACACCCGATTTTGTCCGGCCTATTTACAATACTTTCAAAAAAGGTGTCAACAGTTCTTTTGTGAAGAAAAGAGAATATTTTTTTTTGGAGATCTTTGAACCATTTGTGTCTCTTATGATTATTCAATCGTAAACTATCAGTCGCAAAACCTTTGTATCGACGAAGCTATTTCGAATAAATCTTACTCTAGAATTATTGTGATGAACATAGATAAACGCATAAAGTTTGATTCAAAACATTTTTCTAGTTCCTGAATCTCAGGTATAAATCCAAAGCAGGAAGTTGAATGTACTAAGGGAGTTATAATTGTATTAGCTATAAAGTATGATAATTAGTGATGTGATTGGTCTTATATCACCAATTTTCACGTAATGTGTCACAGTGTCATGTATTATGATTTGTCTAGTAAGTATTACTTATTAAAGACTTGTTTTCTATGTGGCATTGGTTTAATTTGAGGTATAATTTGTGGCAAGAATGTTATTGACATAAAAAAGGACATAATCCTCTAGTTCATCAATTGAGCATGCCAAATATTTCATCTGAAATGTCCGCAATAGAAAAGTTTCAACAACAACCACTACCACCTAATAAAACAACCATTACGTGTTCCAGTACAATATTCAAAAGAATATGACCATCTTTCTCTGACACCTTCTCATAGTAGCACCCTATACACATTGCCCTATCTTCTTCTTCTTCTTCTGCATGCATAAGGCACCATGGCAGAAAGATTAGTGGGGCTTCTGTGCTACTTGATCTTGTGATGCAAGACAACTTGCAATTGCAAACATTGAAAAGAGTAGCGATGACACAACAATCTTGATGCTAAACAGAAAAACAGATGGGGTGCACTCTGTGAGCAATATATAATTGAGGCACTTGATTATCTGGAGGATAAGAATAATCAAAATGACATCATTGGAACCTTTCGTGATATGTGCTACCGAATGCTTTCTTTCAAGAAGCAGTGCATCGAATTGATGAATTACTATGCTCCTATATTTTTCTCACAAAGAACTTTGGTGCTAAATTGTTGCCTAATGCCCAAGCAGCAAGAGGCTCCACAGCCTCAACCAGCTTCAAAACCTACAAACCCAGGAAGTTATAATTAGAGCAGTCATGAAATAGATTCAGAGGAATATGGACAACCATAAGTCATCAGAATTGCAAGAATGGGGCAGTAACAAATATATGGCAGCATCTCAGTTACAATTCTCCCAATCAAATAGCATAAATGACAATAAAGGGCAGTTTCAAAGGCACACAAAAAGACAATCAGACCAAGAGTAATGGTTTCAGTTTCAGCAGCTGTAATCACAATCATCAATGGGTGGTTTTTTTTCTATTTCTTAATTGATTAGGAAAAGGATTAATAAGGAGAGTTATATGCTCCTAATGGGCAGCCAAAAGACATATAATGGGCTATAAAAGGATAGCTAAACAAAGATAAAGGAGGATCCTTTTCAAACTAACACAATAGGCATCACACAATAGGCAAAGAACACCCATATTCCAGACACACTCCTATCACTCAAGCAAAACAGATCACAAGCACAAAGGGGGTAAATACATTCACAGAACCATCCCATAACAAGTATCACGGCTAAAGATCAAGTAGGGAGATCAACCGACGATTGGCGAGTAATCAGAGACAACAGTTAAAAGGTAAGTCTTTGGTAGGGTGTTTATAAAAAACACATATATAGAGGCACTTTGTGCATCATATATTGATAACATAAACTGTATTAAACCAAGAAACATCCAATGAAGGCATCTCATATCCTATGAATGCATCATTTTTATTCTATATGCTTTAAACATGTACCTTCTTGTTACTAGTTTACACAAAATCACACTTAGTCACATTGGTTGAAATATAAACAAAAGAATGTATCACGGTAACACTCAAACAAATTTTGATTATTCTTGTGGACAAGCCAATACCCAGTTCCATTTTTTACATGCATACCACTGGTTCATGTCGCACAAAAATGAATAAAATTGTATCAAACGAAGGATCTGAGTCCTTACCGAGACCCTTTGCCTCTCAATTGTACCGATTTAAAACCGTAACCTCACCGCTACCACCACCGTCGGAAACCATAACGACTCAGTATAGGAAGGAGCCATGTCGGCCCGAGCGACTTAGAATATATCTTCGACCTCCTTTCGGCGTTGCCGCCGTTCGAACAAAGAAGATGAAGGAATGAGGTAGAGGAGAAGAAAGCAAGAAGTTAGGGATTTCAAATCCCATTTCAGGTTCTTTTTTTGGGGTCTGACGCAAAGACCCCCAAGTTATTTATTTTTTTTTGTTGATTTTTCTGTTTATTTTAACTAATCTATTATGCTTTCTCTCCCTTATATTTTTATATTGCTTTTATTCATTTGTTTTAATAAGTATTTGGGTTAACAATTGTTTTAAGTTGAAATATTAAATTATATATTAATAAATAAGGATTATCCTAAATTATGTTAACAATTGGTGTTTTAAAATAATAATAAAAACTAATGAAAAAAAATCATCTCTATATAATACAAATTACCTTATTACTTAACCGAATTTTAATGGAATTTTTATAGTAAGGTTATGGTTCGAGTTGACTCTGACTTCTCTGAAAATGGGAAGAAAGTGAGCGACCAATACCGACTCTAAACTATTAATTCTATGTCAAAATGTTTTAAATAAAATCATCTTATTATTTAACCGAATTTTAATGGAATTTTTATAGTAAGGTTACGGTTCGAGTTGATTCTGACTTCTCTAAAAATGGGAAGAAGGTGAGTGACCAATACCGACTCTAAACTATTAATTCCATGCCGAAATGTTTTAAATAAAATCATCTTATTATTTAACCGAATTTTAATGGAATTTTTATAGTAAGGTTACGGTTCGAGTTGACTCTGACTTCTCTGAAAATGGGAAGAAGGTGAGCGACCAATACCGACTCTAAACTATTAATTCCATGTCAAAATGTTTTAAATAAAATCATCTTATTATTTAACCGAATTTTAATGGAATTTTTATAGTAAGGTTACGGTTCGAGTTGACTCTAACTTCTCTAAAAATGGGAAGAAGGTGAGTGACCAATACCGACTCTAAACTATTAATTCCATGCCGAAATGTTTTAAATAAAATCATCTTATTATTTAACCGAATTTTAATGGAATTTTTATAGTAAGGTTACGGTTCGAGTTGACTCTGACTTCTCTGAAAATGGGAAGAAGGTGAGCGACCAATACCGACTCTAAACTATTAATTCCATGTCAAAATGTTTTAAATAAAATCATCTTATTATTTAACCGAATTTTAATGGAATTTTTATAGTAAGGTTACGGTTCGAGTTGACTCTGACTTCTCTGAAAATGGGAAGAAGGTGAGCGACCAATACTGTAACGCCCCGAAAAATACACCTTAATTTTAATGCGGAAAAATGGGTAAATTTTTTTTTTGAATTGGTGATGTAAAAATATTGTTTCCTTTTTAAAATGTTTCTTTTTCGGGACATCACCTTAAGTAACATATTATGCGGAAATCACTAACTGTTACCTAACGGTAACTGGAATGATACAATACTTCCCTGGAATTTACTTCATCATTCAACAGTTAGTATTTATACAAAATATCTAATCGTGGTGGAACATACCCATCGCCCAACTAACATATCAAAATGCTATACTGCACAACATCCCCAAAACATGCACAACAAGAAGAACAGCAAACCCAGAGCTCAACGGCTAGATACCGCACTGCTAGAAGTGCTAGAACACTCAATGGGATCCTCCTCTGTGCCAGAGTCGGGTGAGAGTTCTATCACCTTGATGGAACTCTCTATGTTCACCAGCTCTATCACTCCATCCTCGTCAGCATCCGCCTCAGCCTCTATCTTAGTTGACTCATCCTCCATCGGCTCCGACGAGGAGCTTGGAGGGCCGGGAAGGGTTCTCCGTATACATGTAGAGTTCTCGTCTATCTGTCCAAATTATAAACAAGTACAAGGATAGACAAGTAGAGAGAGTAAGACATCTAATGAACAAAATTCATTGACGGCGTGGACTTACTCTGAATAGGACACTCAGACAAAAATATATATTTCATAACATGCAATTCAATTATCTGACAAATCACATAATAATATACAGTCATCGTACAATATAAATATATCGTCGTAATTAATATATCATGGATCTCACATGCACAATACTAAAGAGGAATAATGATTATATCTCAAGTATAAAAATAAACGTTTGTGCAATGCAATGTATGAATGCTATGTCATTTCATCCACCTTACACCATTATCCACCCAAATAGCCTATTCGGAAACAACCGAGAGTACAGGTCTCATACCAAGCCGATTGTACGCACCAAAATAAATAACATCCTCGCAAGGATGAATGATCGATCTGTTCCAAAGGAACTGTCCATAATAGGACGGTGTCGTAGCAACGCTTTCTGGGCATCCCTCTCATCGATCATGATTGCAAATCGAGGGGTCGTCAGAGATTGTCTAGTTTGCGCTGTGAGAACTGTCCGATCCAACAGGATATCCTCTCCTAGGAATACAAGGGACTCGTCTCACCTAGACTCTCCCTCAAGGCTTTGTTGACGAACCACCGTCAAGCAAAGTCGCCCTCCTTGTATCTCAGTGCTCAAACGTCATCCTGTAATGTTTCCTCTCCACTACTTCGTTATTCATAATGCATATGCTCTCTAACCGAAGTTAGCAAAATCCGAACTCTTAATCATTCTTTTATATAATCGGCCCATCTTAAGACATCTCCTAAAGGATGTCCGCTCCAAAAGGAATGCTTCTTATGGGACCCGATATTTCTCATTTATATCAAATGTTTTTAAACCTTGTATTTCAAAATTATCACATACATATCATTCCCATAATAATCAATCAAACATTATAATTCAAGAGTAAACATGGTATTTGCATATATAAACATAACATAAATCGGTATAAGAAATATTGCTGTACTTAATCCAAACAAATATGCAATTGATTAAGTACAAGCTTTCTTAATACCCAGGGCAACTCCAAACTTTTAAGATAGTTTGGAGGTTCGGGTGCCATATTCGGACACCACTATGTCGCGATGTGTTCTCTCTCACCTGAGTGTGTCGGGTCGTTAGGTTCTCTGTTTGCAGGTGAGCTTACTTGATCCGTTCTCCTCTCGAACTCATCGTTATGCCAAAATAACGTTAATTAGTTAAATGACGATAATTATTATACTTACGAAACAACTTTTTACGCGAAGATAAAACTTCCGATTTAAAATGAATTTAATTGCTTTCGTCCATCCAATTCAAGGTTGAATATCCTTGAATCATCATTTGTCATCGAAAGTCTTACAATCAAATAATACTTTTTAAAGTAAAATTTTCAATAAAACTTATACCGAAATTATGTCGTAATCTGTGGATATACACCAGGCTAGTTCCCAGGAAAGAGAGGTGGGTCATAAAGACACCCTTAAATACCAAGTCTTTCCTTAGACAGAACCTTTCTAGACATGTATTCCCACTTCATTGTATTTTTCCGATAATTCATAAATCTTATTTTTGTAAGTAAAACATTTTTACTAAAACTAACCTTTTTAAAATAAGATCATTAAGCTAGACTTATCCTTTTTAAAGTAAGTCAATTTAAACAAAATCAATATTTTTAAATCAATACTTTTTAAGTAAATCTTACCATTTTAAAGTAAGTTCACTTAACTAAGATTCAACATTTTTAAATCATTTTACCATCTAAGACTTCATAACACTTTAAGTTTATAAAGTCAAGACTTTTAGGTAACTCTCATTATTTCAAGTATACAACTAAAACAAATTTTCATGAACATCTTAACAACTCCTAATTTTTTAGGAAAAAACCTCAAGGGTTAGTAAGTGTTATTTTCATAGTCATGAAAAAGAATGACTCTTAATTTAATATTTTACATTAAACATCTTTTAGTTATTCTTACCACTTTAAAGTAACTCAACTAAAATAAATACAACAATTTTCTATGAACATCTTAACACCTCCTAATATTTTAGGAAAAAACCTCAAGGGTTAGTAAGTGTTATTTTCATGGTCATGAAAATAAATCCTAAGGTAAGACTTTCTACTACTTTAATATCTAAAACTTCATAACACTTTAAGTTTATGAAGTCAAGACTTTAATAAATCATCTTTTGTCCCAAATCATTATTTTAACTTGGGAATCAAAGAGTAAAATATGTAAACCACTTTTAAAACATAATACTTTCTAAAAAATGAAATATTTTCAACAACTCATCAACATCATAAACTTTCAAGAATAAAATACAAACTTTTTCCTAAACACATTAAAGGTTCCTTTGATGTTAAAATCATCACCTTTAAACATATTCAAATACTAACAATAATTTCTAATATTTCCAAATAAATAATTCATCTAACCTTGTCCAAAGATATAGTTTTTCCATCTAAGAACAAGGAATAAATTTCAAGATTTACAAAAGTCAAAAACTACATAAAGGTTCATATGATTTTATTATCATCCCCTTTAGTTATGCTTTCATAAAATACTTAAAGAACAAATATAAACTCTACTTTATGAACAAAATAATAAAACATCATAACTTTCTATGAAGTATGAGAAGAAGATGAAGAAGATAAAATAAAAGACTACCTTAGTTTGTAATATTAGTGTAAAAATGAGAAGATGGGGTGAGGTATTTATAGGAGAGCCTCACCCTCATCAAATCAGAAAATTTAATGCAAAGTAAGTAGCTTTAGACTAGCATAGGTGATGTGTCTAATGGTGGTGGAGTGAGAGGATTTGTTGAGTGTTTTTAGGGGTTTTTGGAAGCTTTTGCATTACTTGTGTAACAAGTAAGTGGCTCATGAAATGATGACTTCCAACTTTATTGATATGATGTAATTTCCCAATAAAAGTCGTGTCCGAACATCTTCGGATAATTTCGTCCGGAAATATACAATCTCCCGATTTTGGTTTACGGTTAGAACTTCGAAACACAGAATTTGGAGTGAAAATATTTAGAAAATAGATATGGGTACACTAGGGGTCTAGATTTACTCGAAATGAAATTACGAAGCCAACGGAGCGATCGGAATTCGATTCCGAGTTACGGAACTCAAAATCACATTTTTGAGCCGTATCGAGCGGAATTTACCCCCGACAGTGGTCCAGAACCCACTGTCTCCGAAATTATCAAAATTTCCCATAAAATAGGAAATAATCAAACAAAGCTAAAACTTAACTATGGCTTAGCCAAATTCCTTACCAATTAGTGCAGAAAATTCATTTTCTAAAAATAAAAAATCATAATTCCAAATCAGAAAATTCGTGGTGTTACAAATACCGACTCTAAACTATTAATTTCATGCCGAAATGTTTTAAATAAAATCATCTTATTATTTAACCGAATTTTAATGGAATTTTTATAGTAAGGTTACGGTTCGAGTTGACTCTGACTTCTCTGAAAATGGGAAGAAGGTGAACGACCAATACCGACTCTAAACTATTAATTCCATGTCAAAATGTTTTAAATAAAATCATCTTATTATTTAACTGAATTTTAATGGAATTTTTATAGTAAGGTTACGGTTCGAGTTGACTCTGACTTCTCTAAAAATGGGAAGAAGGTGAGCGACCAATAACGACTCTAAACTATTAATTCCATGCCGAAATGTTTTAAATAAAATCATCTTATTATTTAACCGAATTTTAATGGAATTTTTATATTAAGGTTACGGTTCGAGTTGACTCTGACTTCTCTGAAAATGGGAAGAAGGTGAGCGACCAATACCGACTCTAAAACTATTAATTCCATCTTAAAATGTTTTAAATAAAATTACTTATTAATTAAACGAATTTTAATGGAATTTTTATAGTAAGGTTACGGTTCGAGTTGACTCTGACTTCTCTGAAAATGGGAAGAAGGTGAGCGACCAATACCGACTCTAAACTATTAATTCCATCTTAAAATGTTTTAAATAAAATTACTTATTAATTAAACGAATTTCAATGGAATTTTTATAGTAAGGTTACGGTTCGAGTTGACTCTGACTTCTCTGAAAATGGGAAGAAGGTGAGCGACCAATACCGACTCTAAACTATTAATTCCTTATCAAATGTATTTTGGAAAAATCATATTGTATGACTTAACTACTTCAGCATATTCTTAAACTACCCAAACCAATTTAATTAATTTTTCAGACCAGAACTACGTAGCCTTGATTTCCCTATTGCAGCTAGGGATACGTAGGAGCAAGTTGAATTCTTGTCAGACACAACAATAAAAAATAAAACATTTTGTTTACTGAATTCAAATAAATAATTTTAAGGGTATAAAAGTCGAAGTTATTAGCGAGGGTACCGTTTTATTATGGGCGGACGGGGTGCTAATACCTTCCCGGATCCGTAATCGACACCCAAGTTCAGAATCTCTAATTAAAGACCATTTTATCCTAGTTGGGCATATTTAGAGTTTTCTACGTTTTATCCGCAAAAAACGTAGTGGCGACTCCAAAACAATTGGAAGAGGTAGAAATCAAGTCCGCCTCTCCCCAAGTCGCTGGACCGATCTTCCAACCGAAAATCGGATCGCGACACTACCCTTGAAAATTTTTCTTTTATTTTAATCCTTTCATGCATACAATCATCATACTACCTTGATTTCTCAATTATCACTCCTTAAAACATTTTTTAACATAATATATTACCATACAATTTATATTGCGGAAAAACATAATTCATTCAATTGAACCCCAGTGTCTACCGCATACAACTAGCTATGAGTTTCCAAAATATTCATAGCTACGTATATGCGGAATTACAATAAATCGTATAAGTCATATATCCATAGTTACAAAATATTCCAAGTAATTCAATAAGCACTCATGTACAAAATAGTGCTAATAATTGAAATCCAAAAATATAAAGCTCCTAAGCTTCCAAAAATAAGACCACCTCAGGTTACCTGTTTATCTGCAATGGGATTATCAATGACGAAAACACAAACACATAAAGGAGTAAGTCATTAATTCAATAAACGTCATTATAAGATAATCCACATTAGAAAAAGTTAGTAAATCACTTTGAAATTCATTTTCCGTGCTACATCACTTGAGCCAAAGTCACTACACCCCTTAGGGTTAGCTAAAAGCGATTTCTCATCCTTTTTACCAAGAAAACATGCCACATAAACTCGGGCCGAAGTGTTGCTACATAAACTCGAGCCGAAGTCGCTACACCCCTTAGGGTTAGCTAAAAACAATTTATCATCTCTTTTATAAGAAAACATGCCACATAAACTCGGGCCGAAGTGTTGCCACATAAACTCGGGTCGAAGTGTTGCTACATAAACTCGAGCCGAAGTTTTGCCACTTAAACTCGGGCCGAAGTGTTGCCACATAAACTCGGGCCGAAGTGTTGCCACATAAACTCGGGCTGAAGTGTTGCTACGTAAACTCGGGCCGAAGTGTTGCCACATAAACTCGGGCCGAAGTGTTGCCACATAAACTCGGGCCGAAGTGTTGCCACATAAACTCGGACCGAAGTGTTGCTACATAAACTCGAGCCGAAGTCGCTAACCATTTATGGTCGGCTAAAAATACGTTTCATTTTCATTGATTTCACTATCAATCATACCCAGTGAATCCATGTCATCCTTATTACAAACATACCCATATATGTTTATAATAAATACGTGATTCACCAATTAATCCTTGCACAACCAGAAAATACACACATTTTCCATTTCAAATGCGCAAATTAAAGACTTATCCTTACCTTGGTGAGTGTTGGGTTGGGTTCTTGGTAACTGCACTAGTTCCACCGACACCGCCGCCAACTCTAGGATCTTTCCTCATTCCCACCATACAACACAATGTTAGTCATTTATTCCAAATATTTCATAAACAACTTATATTGCATCATTTAACCATACAAGATATTCATCATATTTTCAATGTTGCTAAACTACTCTCAGCATAAGTTTACAACATCTAAAGTCTACATATTCATCTCATACTTCATTATTAGAAAGTAAACTCATCTTCTACCTCTAGCATTTTACTCATTTCCATTTTTAGGGTTTTGGGGTTTTTCATGAATCAACCCACAAACCCTCTCATTCCTCGAAATATTAACTCTATACCAAGAGTTTACAAGATAAAATCACATAAAACGAACCATAACTCAAAATGGTGAGTTTCCATGGTTTCTCTCATTTTGAGAAGAGATTCAACATACCCCAAAATAAGTTTCAAAGGGAATAAGAGAGTTAGAATCAAGAGATCTACCTCTTATCAAGCTTCTAAATGACTCACAAGCCTTCTTGCTCTTGAAAATGCTCTTTTCTCTCACTTCTCTTTAGGTTAACCCCCATAGATGTGTTTGGGGTCCCCTATTTAATGTAACAGCGTCGGGTTCTCGCTTAAGCGAGCCCTTTCTCGCTCAAGCGAGAAAATCCCGCCTATTTTAAAAACTCAGATATGACCCTCTCGCTCAAGCGAGGGATTCTCGCTCAAGCAAGAATCTTACAGTCTCAACAGTCCCAAAATGCCATTTCTCGTCCAGGCGAGACAACTCTCGCTCAGGCGAAAATCTTCCAGTATACCCTAGGATTTCACCCTCCTAGGTGAGCCTCTCTCGCCCAGGCGAGAATCTCTCGCTCAAGCGAGGATCCTCCAGTATAGCCCAGGATTTCACCCTCCCAGGTGAGTCTATCTCTCGCCCAAGCGAGAATCTCTCGCTCAAGCGATGATCCCAGGACTGATACTATAATTTTAAAGACTTAAAATTTAGGGTGTTACATATGTTGTAATGGATGCTAAATGAAGAAGTGACTATCATATGGTATGTTGTAATGACTTGGAATAAATTGTCTAAGTGAGAGATGATGAATATGTTAATTGGATATATGAACATTATGTGGTATAATGTGTTGATTGGTATATGTTTAATATGATTGATGTTAGGTGATGTATAGGTTTCAATACTTTAATGTTATTACTCTATGTAATTTCACGCTACGGTCACCGTAGTTGGTTCATACTCCTTTTTGTCTCTGCTTGTATGTGTTATGTATTGAAATTCAGGTGGTGGCTATAGCGTATTGGATTCTTGTGGAAAAGGGCATAGGATAGAGTAGTTACCTTGTATAATTGATATGATATTTGATTAATGTATGTAATATGAGAACTATGTGTAATTAATTCTTCTGTGAAATGAGACTTCTCCTAAGGGTATAATGAAGTTGGTTTAATGATTGTAATAAGAGTATTATTTGAGAAAGGTTAAATGTATAGAGTATGGATTTAAGATGAAATGTAATGACATGTTTTGATGAAAGAGGACTATTGATTATTCTCGCGTTTTGAATTATGAACTTAACTAATATTGTACTCACTCAGGTTTTCCAAATCGGTTAAGTAGCATCTTTCAGAAGTAATCACTTCACTTTCATGAATAAAGTTTTAAAAATTTTAGGGTATAATTCGGGTCCTTACACGCATCAATGTTTTTTGTTTAAAATATTACGTTTTTATCTCATAAGGGATGGTCAGTGTAATATATGTATAAAATTAGGGGTGGTTCGTGTAAGAGGAAGGGGTAATTTGTGTAAGGACAAAAAGGGAAGGGTGATTTGTATAATTTCACTAAAACTCAGGGAGTGTCAGTGTAATTAACTCTATTGGAGATTGAAATTGAGATAATATTGATAAAAACTTAGTGGAATAACTTTGGTTAGTGTGCACACATTATTGCATTTTTAGTTGGAGTTGAAGAAAATAGACATATAAAGTGATAGAAATATCATTACAGATTTAGATAGGGGGCAATACGTTGATTCATCAAGAAGCCTTGAGGGATTGCTTAGGTGAGATGGTCCAATCTTATAAATTATATGACCATGATAATCCTACATGCAAACTAAGTATTGACACCCTATTACTCATTTCATGATCGATAGAGAGGATTCATGAAACGGACTGAGGTTATCACGTAAGTACCTCAAATAGAGATACTGGACAACAATTGATATTGTTACTTGTCGTTGTTAAGAATATATGTACTCCCAATTGCTTTCCCAATAGGGCCTTGGCCTTCGGGCATTTTGCTGGAGATTAGTTGGTTGAATTGCATAAGGGTGGCAAATGGATGGATTTGGATTTGAATGGAAATTGATGGATAGATGAATGGAAAGTCATTCATCAATTCATATAAATTCATTTAAATCATATTTTAAGTTATTCAATTCATTCATATTCAATGGATTATAATCCATCCAATCCATCCATGACTCCATTTTCATGGATTTGGATGGATGAATATTCAATCTGTAACTTCACATTTTAAAAAATTGCTTTTAAAAAATCATTTTTAAAAAGTGATTTTTTAAAAACACTTTTAAAAATGTGAACTTTTGAAGTTTTTTCTTCCAAAAACTTAAAAGAGTAATAAATTTAAAAATTAACTTTTAAGCTTTAAATGATAAATCATGTGATTAAGCTTAAACTTACAGTCTTAAAACCTTCAAATGAGATTTATGTTAGTGTTGTTAGAAAAATGTATATCATGAAATTCATATATTAGTTTTTCTATTTCTCTCACTTTTCATGTTTTTTTGGTTGGTTACAAACATAAATTATATTTACCAAAGTTAAATTATATGATTGGTAAATAGTTGAAATATCCTATTGAAGAAAATACAAGAGAAATAGAATTAACAAGAAATGTTAAACACTCAATGCAATTATGTGAAGACTAAGTAAAAAAAAATTATACTCAAAGCAAAATGACCAATAAACTTCTAGCGAACATCAATCCACAAAATTAAAACATATTCTCATCAAAACTAAAGAATATTTTTAAATGTCCTTCATGGATAAATTCCAATACCTATTTTTTAAATTCCCAAAAACAAAAGTTAGAGTTTTAAAGATAAAAAGGAATAAAAAAATATATCAATCAATCTTGAAGGAACATCAAAACTAAAATAAACCATTCGGAAAATTTTCAATGAAGATGAGAAGGAATGAAAATATTGGAAAAAGAAACTTCCATAGATGAAGAAAACTTGCTTTTATTGAATGAATGTTTTTTTTAGCAAGGGTAATGCAACTTTTGAATGAATCATTTTGTTAAAAAAGAGTTTGCATGTGTGTTTTGAGCAAAAAAATATTTTTATTTTTTATTTTTTGGATTGATTGGGTATTCATCCAAATGGATATATCCATGGATATCTATTGGATATAATAGATGAATTTGAATCCATCCATTATCATCGCTATCCATTATATCCATTTAAATCTGATCTATTAGCTCTAATGGATGGATTTAACTTGGATGAATTTGGATGAATTATGGATTGTAGATAATTTTTTCTCCCCTAAAATTGCATAAGCATTACATGAGAGACAACTTAATAGTGGTTTATAAATCTTAATACATAAGACACAAACATCATTCATCATTTCCCAATATTTTTTATGAGTAGAGATAATAATTATTGTACATATTATCAAACTATGACATTGTACTTGTTTATGTCGCTTTGATGTTATAATTTTTCGTAAATTACATTGTCGCTTTTGTATAATTTAATGTCTTACTCCCTCTATGTATTTTGTTTGCTTGCATGTATAAATGAACTAGTAAAATACTCGTGGCTTCGCACGGGAAAGTTTATTTTTAAGCAAGAAAAATATTAATAAATTGGTCATTATTTAAATGTAACATATGATCATGTATATATATGATGATTATTACATGCTAAATATAGTATTACTAAATATCTGAAATGGAAAACATGATGAATACCCGAAAATATACCAGAATTCGCATTTAATAGTATGTGTTATAGTGTTATATGCTTATAGGTTTTGGAAAAGTTCTTTGAACACCATATTTATTGTAGTGTTCATTGTTTTTCCTTCCTTCCTTATCATGTATCAGTATTTTAAGTCATTTCATTGGTTGAACTCTTGAAAAAGCAACATATAATTGAGTATTGATGACAAATGGTAATTAATATATTGCAGAATGATAATGATGATGAATGGTGATTAATTGTTGAGTATAATTTTAAAAATATGTACATGATGATTAATATAAATGAATATATAAGAAATGTGCATAATAATAAGATAATATGATTATTAATCAGAGTATGAGACATTAATAGGATTACTTTCACAATATTATAAGAATTTAAAGTCCCACTTATAAGAATTGATTTTGGGAAAATGAAGAAAGATAAGAATTGATTTAGGGGGAATATATAAGGAATGTGGATAATAAGATTGCTAATCAGAATATGAGATATCAATAGGATTGATTTCACAATATTATAAGAATTTAAAGCTCCACTTATAAGAATTGATTTAGGGAAATTAATTGTTGGGTTTAATTTTAAACATATACAGCTGATGATTAATAGAAATTAATATAAATAAATATATGGAATGTGTATAATAATATTGATAAGAATTGATTTAGGGGAAAATATATAAGAAATGTGTATAATAGGATTGTTAATTAGAGTATGAAATATTAATAGAATTGCTTTCAAAATATTATAAGAATTTAAAGCTCCACTTATAAGAATTGATTTAGGGAAAATGAAAATAGATAAGAATTGATTTAGGGGAAATATATAATGAATGTGCATAATAGGATAATAGAATTGCTAATGAGATTATGAGATATCAATAGAATGTGCACAATATTATAAGAATGAAGAAATATAAGAATTGATTTAGGGAAATAAAGAAAGATTTTTTGTGAGAAAAATAATATAAGAATAAATGTGTATAATTATTTTTTTATGAAATCATGAATGATCATTAAGTATAATAATTATATTCATTCTAATTGAATTATTCATGAATATTCCAGAATGGTAATGGTGATGAATGTTGAATAATTGTTGAGTATAATTGTAAACATAGGTACCTCGTGATTAATAGAAATTAATATATAAGAAATGTGCATAATAATAAGATAATAGGATTGCTAAGTAGAGTATGAGATATTGATAGAATTGTTTTCACACCACATCATAACATTAATATTTTACAATTATTACTGACACTCTTCGATTACAATCTCATGATTCTTTTTCTTCTTCTTAGGTATCATTACATCATACTTTAATTTTCTTCATTTCTCATTCTAAGCTTTTTAATATTTTGACTTTGTGATTTTTGTTAGAAAGAGTTCATCATTTTTGGGATAATGTGGATGAGAATTTAAAGAATTATTTTTGTTTTTACATAATCAAACTGTAATTTCCTATGGGTAATGGTAATTGCATATGTGCATAATAGGATAATCTTACAATCTCATGATTCTTTTTTTTTTCCTTCTTAGGTAACATTATATTACATCATACTTTAATTTTCTTCATTTCTCATTCAAAGTTTTTCATTATTCTGACTTTGTGATTTTTGTTACAGAGAGTTCATCATTTTCGGGATAATGTGGATGAGAATTTAAAGAATTATTTTTATTTTTACATAATCAAATCACATAATAGGATAAGAATTATTTTTGTTTCCCTAAACTCATATATCTTTAATATAAATTAATATGAGAATATTATAATGAATGTGCATAATAGTATAGTAGGATTGCTAATCAGAATATGATTTTAGGGAAAATGAAGAAATATAAGAATTGATTTAGTGAAAATGAAGAAAGATTTTTGGATGTAAAATGAATATGAGAATATGATTGAGTGTTTGATAGAAAAAATGAAGGATTAATAAATGTGACATGCATATGTCGTGTTGATGTATGATATAAGAAGTGACATGCATGTATCATTTTGATGTACGATATGAATGTAGAGGGTAATGATACAATGTGAGACTATGCATGGTAGCTGATGGGAGTGTTTGGGTAGGAAAACTTTGCATGAGAAGATGACATGTATCCAAGACTAATAATGGAGAACTTTTTTTCTTATAGTATAATATATTGTAGCTGAAGTAGTTGAGTAGCTTGTGGAAGATTATTTAAGGTAGTATAATTTACATATAACCCATGAAGTCTTCCTAGTATTGTTTTGTATAATTATGTTGGCACTCTTATGCTCTCATAAAATTAGATACCTCAACATATTTTTAATACCTCAACATTTTGTTGGTTTTATTTTGAAAAATATAATATTTAATATTATCTTGTGAGACAAGACAATGATTTCTTATACTAGTGGACTTTACTTATTGCACATTTTAGGAGGGTTATGGATAATCTCTTTGAAAAGACTTTTTAAAAATGTGCCTTTTACCTTGAATCTTATTTAGTAAAATTTTCCCTTTAATCATTTATTTTCATGGAAGCAAATTGGGGTGTAACAAGATCTAATATGAGTTGATCATGCATTATCTAAAAAGTTTAAAAAAATGAATAAAAACACCTCAAAGTTTAAGAAATTTTTGGAGACAGTGTAAGGGTATTTTATATTCTCATTATATTATTTAATTATCAATGACATATTGATATCGTTTTTAAATATACATATTAATCATAATTCATCATTCATATTTTATCATGGTCGACTTTTAAATATGCAGATGAATGATTGATAATGTACTGATTATATAAAAAAAAATTCAATCAAAATGCACATAAATATTAGTGGACTCCCATGTGTTAAGGGTAATTTTTATGTTAAAGGCTGTTTTTTTTACATATTTTTAAATTCATGGACTAACTACAAATCATCCAAAGTTTATGGTATTTTTTGTAGAACTTTTGCTCCCAAAAAACATTAGACTATTAATTTATGAGGAGGGATCAATTGATTCTAAGAGTAAGTTAAAACTCCACATCTTAGCCATCAATTCTAGGGAAATCCAATGGTTTAGATCTACCCACTAATTCAAACCATTGGATTTGCCTAGAATTAATGACTAAAATGTGGTTAAGACTTGTATTCCTCTAACAACATATTTCCAAATTTTAAATGGAAAAAGGTATAAAATTGGAAAAACATGTTAGGATAAAGGCCTCATACGATATGATGAGAATAAGACCAATGCTTATAAGACACACAATCCTTACATGTTGATTATGGAGCTTTCAACAATTTTAAATGGTACGAAATAATACTTATTGGCTGAGTTACGATCAGGTCGCCCTCTTGAAGATGTTCCGCAGTACTACCTAGAGTGTCCAAGCATACTTTCAGTCATGTCGTCCCTAAGATAAAACAATTATGTTCTCTATTATCGAATTCTTATTGCACTGTAGGAATCGATCTCGAATACACCCGCAATATGGCTATCAGTTCCAATTCTCGAAATACTCACGGCATAACTACTTGTACCAATTCTTTTCTCACAATCTGAATACTAGTGTCACTTCTCAAAATTCCCACAATTTGGCTACATGTACCAATTCCTAGTGTCATAGAGAGAAAAGGAAGAAGCTTATCGAAATTGCATTGGTGAAGAGTACGAGGGAGAAAAAGAAAGTTGAGGAAGTAGTACTCGTTTGGGATGAGGAATTATGAAGGGATAAGACCTCTATTTATTTATAGCCTCAAGCTTCCAACGGCACCTTCATCTGACAGCCCAAATGGAAGATACATCCCAAACAGACATATCATTTGATGGTCAGGAGGAGTCCAACCCAGATTCTCCTTCACCATGATTGGTTCTTCCTCCCCACTCTCATCACTCTCCAATGTGTGATGACTAAGTCCCACGCGTGTGTTGACTTGGTCAGCCACACGTCCAAGCCCAAGCCCAAACGTCCAAAATAAAATAAAAAATTATTTAAAAAGAAATGTGTGGAGTGTGGTCCAAGACTAAGCCCGACTCGAACACAAGCCGAACTAGATGACGGTGGCAAAGGTGGTGTGGGCAAGCACATGTGTGGAGATGTTTTGTTTGTGAGTCCTCACCCATCCAAAAAATCATTGTACCCCTTGGGGCACACCCGAAAGAGGGAACTTAAGATTTATAAAGTTTTTCAAACTTTTTTCTCGCAATATAGGACTTAGGATTTTTCTTTTATTTCAGACTACAAGAATCCCAATTAATATTTCATTAAAACCATACAATTTCCAACATTACCTTATTATCCAAGTTTTGATTTTAGTTAAGTCTAATTATTATAATGAGAATACAATATCTTTCTCTGAAATGAGGAGATATTTATTCTCTTATTCTAACATGATATTAGAGTAAGATATATATGTGTTAAGATATGACTCATCAGATGTCTAGCTGTGTAATTTTCACTGCTTACAAGGCTTAGATAACTCTCACCTTGATATTCAATCATCGTTGCTTATCCAATCTAGTATGAGAAAATATTTTATTCTCTTAACTTACATCTAACTATTCTAATAAAATACAACAGCATGTTAATTTTCTAATACCACCAGAAACTAAAAATAATGCACAGAAAACCTTCCATAATGAAAAGTGCATGACATTATTATTGAAAACATTAGGTTTCATCCAAGAACAAGTTGCAAAACCCTTATATCCACATCACATCAAATTATTTGTCCCATGAATCAATTTTACAACACACATGAGAAAGCTTTCCATGTATTTTATTTATGGTACAAGCCATGCATAAATATGCTTTATTCTGGAGGATTTGAGAAGAACTTGTTAATGGATGGCATAACCTGTGGTGACTTGTTGCGAACAAACTTTCTCAGGCTATGTTCAGCATATGCTTCACCCTCAGCATGGTTATCAAGCACCCCTGCAATTCTATTCCCTTTGTTTACCCTGAAAGTAAAACATATAATACATCACAATTACAAATTGCCAAAAATATATATAGATACATATCTTACACCAACTCTACAACATATTAAACATAATACTAAGGTCACTTCCTTCCGTATAAAAGGAGGTTAAGATAAGATTGTGTAAATCTATCATCTCGTCTTCCATTATGTCCCGTTTTTTATATTCATATACTTTAACATAAAATAAATACATACCTAACTTCAGGATTGGTCCATATGTTTCTAACAAGTTGCATACCACAGATCCCTACAACTGCGCCAACTGCAACAAAAAGTGGGTATATCTATTCACATGTAAATGAACAAGGATCAAAATTTGGCTCATTACATTGCATTATAAAATTGCTAATGTGATTCCCACTGCTATTTTATTCCTAAAATTCGAATTACAAGTTTATGACAAAGGGTATCTAATTATTGTGATGATTTGTGATAAGGAATCAAGATTCAGCTCTATGATAGCACAATCCATTACTAAAATCGTATCGAATCGCAACACAAAGACATTATAACTGCTACGCAATAGTATTTGGGATGCATCGGACGGTATAAAATTTAAAAATATTTTTCTAATTATAAAAGTGGAAAATGAAAAGAAAAACATTAATAGTAATAGAGAAATGCAGAAGTACCTCGGGCCTGATCCATTTTGAGCCAGCCATGGTAGAGAAATGATACAAGAGTGAGAGAGAATAGAAAAGTGCTGTATCTTGATTATAAAAAAATGTTATGTATCCTCTGCCTCTAAGAAAACTTGTAAATGTGCAAAAATGAGAAAGTTCACTAATGAGGAAATATATGATTATAATTTAAAATGCAATGCAAATAAATATGAAATGTATTATTTATGTATACTCCCAATTAATATGAAATGTAACAAATTATATACTACTCATTTGTATTTTTTGAAGAATTGATAAAAGTAAAATATAAATGATGAATAATGTAGTGATTATATATATAATTTATTGTATACATTTTATCACATAAATATTACTTTTAATCTTATATTCTTTATTATGTGGTCAATATACAATGAACCTCAGCATTCCATAATGATTTGTTTCATATCTAGGCTCATGGTTTTCAATATGCTCTAAATAACGTGCCTTTTTTTTTGTAATATATGTATTATATTAATTATTTTTTCCTATCAAGTCTTCTTGTATATAGCTTGTTAATTCATATTTATGCTATAAAATATCCTAAAAATAATTATTCTATTATTTAATATTTCCAGTCCAACAAAAAGACTTGTATTTATTATATTTACCTTTTGTATTGCTACTTCTTACCTTTTTAGTCTCCTTGTTTAGTACTTTTCATTTTTTTATTTTTTATAATTTTTATCATTCTTTTCCTTATCTTTTTTAATATAAAGTTTAGGTGAGTTGTATCTCAATGGTTCATTATGGTTAGGATTTGCCTCAAGACTTGACCGGTACTTTCCAATATACTTATAGATTATTGACCACTGAGATTTTTTGAGATAATTCATCTTTTTATATTGACAAATGTTAGTATATTAGTATTTGTAGTACTGAGACTCAAACCTTTTACTTCTTATTAGTTCATTCTTCAAAATCTTCAATCTAAACCACGTGACCATCTTATGAACTCATCTAACTTATTTTATGACTTTTTAGCATGGATTGTTTAACATTTTCCATATGTTATCCTTTATGTGACACCTTAAAATTAGAAGTGTATATCTGATCTTATAAAGTATAAACTAAAATATGGCAATCTAGATAAATAAAAAACTCATTGTCATATTCCAATTTTGAAATGATACATAATATGTAGAGCCACACGAAAGAACATTTATTATTGTGAAGATCAGAAGATGCCTAGAACCTACAGGATTTTCAAATTTCATGATTGGTCAAATGGGTTTAGCTTTTGGTCAATCGGTATGACCCACCTATTGGAGTGGGATGGACTTCTAACTTTGGGATTTTTGGATAAACGGATGAGCCCATCCTTTTTATTAATAGAAAAGTGCTGTATCTTGGTTATAAAATACTAATTATTATTTAATTAGTATTTAATTGTTATTATTGAAATAAATAATAGAATATTAATTAATTATTATTAAAAAATATTATTTAATAATTACTATTATAAAATTGAAAAAAACATAAAAGCAAAGAAAATAAATATCATTTTAAGTCTTCCATGTACCGAAATGGTATTAGAGGCATATAAGTGGCGCATAAAATATTATAATATAAATTCTCATGCATATTATGATGGTGACAAATCACTTATAAACAACACTAATAAACAAGGTTAGTGTATTAGTGAAGCCATCCATGTTTTAAAAATAATAACCATATCACAGCAAAAAAGTTGACATGTGCTCTTCCCATAATCTGAACCTACAACTACAATAGTTTTCTTGAAGCTTTTGGATTATTGGGGTATAAGTTTGAATGTATATGTTATTCACTAACTGATAAAAGAATATAGATACACATATATATTATAAAGAAAGATCTTATAATCAAACTATATCACAAATTAATATAATTGATTTGTTTATCTAATTTACAGATATAAAATTCATATATTATAGGAAATAATAATAACCAAATATTTCAACACTATAATCCTACTATGTCTCACTTCACCAAAACTTTTCCTTCCGAAAGAAACTTGAATGGGTACTTTAATGTGTAAAAAATTAAGATTTTTGTGATTGAGTTGCTTTACATGATCTTGTTTTTTAATTTCTTTTTTATGGGTTATGTTAAGTATGTGTTGAAAACCAAATCCAATACTTTTTATTTTAAATATATAATTTCTCAATAAAACTGTTGTCTTTAATTGCCTATCTGTAATCTTTTAACATTTTTCAATTTTTTAATCAATCAAATGCAGAGAGGAGTTTCTGATACTGTTTTCTACCTTCTAGAGAGAAAATAATAAATAAAAAAGAATGAGAAACTCAGGATTGTATAGGAATGACAATGGGTCGAAGTTGGATTTGTGCTTACTCAAACCCGAACCCGAATTAAGCAGGGTTGGAACAATGATTCATCCCGAATCTGAAAAACCCCGAAAAAAACCCGACAAACATATATTTTAATATATATAGTTTATATATATATATACATGGATGAAATTTATATATGTATATCTTATATATATTGTCAAACTTATACATATATATATATATATATGTGAAATTTATATATATATAGCTTTTATGTATGTATTTATATGTAATTTTATAGTTTTATATATATTAATCGAGTTCGGGTTTAATAGTGTTAATACCAAACCCAAACCCAAAATTTGAACTCGGGTAAAACCCGAACTCGAACCTATTTACATCGGGTTTTTCCCATTATATTCGGGGTTAGGTTTGGGCGGGTACCCACGGGTTCAGTTTTTGTTGCCATCCATAGGATTGTAGTCACGTTTATACCCAAAATGTGACTACATTCACGTTTAATGAGAGAAAGTGAGATTTCATAGATAGGTCCACAAATTCATGAGAAAGAAAATGAAAAAATAAATTTTGTACTTTGCATCTACAATTTCATAGTAAAATACACCAAAACCATAATATTCAAAAAAAAATAGTTACAACAAAGTTGTAAAAAAAGGTCAAACTATACTCTTTGGATAAATTTACCCTTAGCCATACCTTGGCCTTTGTTTTGGCGACTGGTCAAGATCGAATTGGCATGGAAGGCCTTGGCCACTCATCGCGTGACATGTGGACTAATTGATGACTACAAACAACATTTCAGGAAACTGACAGCTAATGGTTTGAATAATGACAGAATATGCACCAAAGTTGAGGCATGTAGTATAAGAGTCATTTTCTTGTTTTTTTTATTGATTATAAAATACATTAATAATTCTAATAAGATAATAAAAATAATCATTATATTATTTTGTAATGAATTAAATAATGAAGATATGTTGACTCTTGTATTACTTGAATTTGTTTATACAATATACAATATTTTGTTTAACTTAACTGCATATGTCACACATTTTTTTGTTTAAAATATTACACTTATATCTTATGCAGCAGTAGTTAGTGTAATATATGTATAAAGTTAATGGTGATTTGAGTAAGAGGAAGAGATAGTTTGTGTAACGACAAAAAAAAGAGGAATGATTTTTTATAATTTCACTAAAACCCATGAAGTGTAATTGTAATTAACTCTTAATAATTTAAAATTAGATGAGTTTATTTTAAGTCAACAATAAAATTATAATTGAGACATTAATAAGTTATATGTAATAATTTCTGAGTTCTAACGACCAAACCTTCACCATCTTTTGCAACCATGACCCACCACCAAATTTACACTTGTTCCATTCTTCCCACGAGCATATCACCATTTCTAATTATAATTGAAATTTTATGTTTGTGTTGCACAAATACATAATTAAAATTATAAGATTAATTCTAATTTTATTGTTTGGAGGTAATAGCTAGAATTTGAAAATAAATGTGTAATCTTAAACCTTAAAATTGTAATTCAAAAAGATAAAGATAAGGACTAGGAATGATTAAATTTAGCTATTTTGGCAATGTTTAGTAAACCTTTAAAGTAGTTTTTTAGATAGTTTGGTAAATAAAAATGTAGTTTTTAAAAAAGCTTATAGTGTTTGAAAGCTATTTTTTAGAAAGCTACTTTAAGTGTCGTTTAGAAGGTGAAAGTAACTTTTAATAATTTGCTTTCCAATTTTACCCTTCAATATTTTAATAAATATATTACACATCATCAATCAGAAAAACCTATTAAATTATTTTATTTTCAGAATCTTTGTAATGGATAAATGATTTTCCAATGAATTTTTGTATGTGTATAAATTATTCTCTCATTTTATTATTAGATAAATGTATGAAATCTTTTCGTATTATATTTTAACGATATATAGTATTAATCGTGAAAAATTATTATAAACTTCAGTAACTTAATTGAATTTTTAGAAAAAATATTTGAAAAAATTAAAATAAAACAAACAAATAAATGAAAAATTACATATTCAATTATAACTAAAACATAAAAATAAATGATTATATTAAATTATCTATGTATTTAACTACTTCGATTAATAAATAACAAAATAAAGAATGCATGTCCTTTTTAGTTATTTTTTAAAATTTCAGCTAGTTTCAATATTTTTTTACCGAACAACTCTAGTTTAATAAAGTATTTTCATAACTCTAGTTTAATAAGGTATTTTCATAGCTCAGTTTAATAAGCTACTTTGATAACTCTAGTTTAATAAATTACCCTCACACTTATAAGCTTCTAGTTATCTTCACACCTATTAAGTTTTCAGCTAACTTCATAGTTACAAGCAGCTCAAAGTTACTAATTAGTTTTCTGCAATAGAGCCAAATTTGAAATTTCATAGAATTATACTGAAATTATAATTCCAAATTCCTAGGGCAAACATAAATCTTCTATAATTAGATATCAATAACACTTATGATGGATAATAGTGGATATAAAATATTTATATTCTCATATTACATTTAAACGTCATTATTGTAATTTTTTTAGACTGTAATTTAATTTCAATTCTCAATTTTATGCCCCCTCAAATGAACTGTAACAAAATTCTATCTTCCACTAATGTTACGTTCCTTTCCTCCTGTAGACCATTGTTGTTAATGAGTAATGATCTTTTCCATTAATATAGAAACAATTATTACAAAAAACAAAAGGAACAATGATATAATAAGACATCTTTATTCATTTATATTTAATGAAATAATATTTTTATCATTAAAAACACAAGTGATAAAATTCTTGTTCTTTATCGATAGGCACTTGGCACATGATGTCAGATGTGAAGGTGGGTCATGGTCCCCATACAATTATAAATCTTCATTGTACCTTGTAATTTATAACTTGTGATGTTTATCTCAAATCATCAATGTCCAACTAAATCAATTAATTTATGGGGTCCCTTAAAAAAACAATCAAATTTATGAAACTGTCCTTATCATCAGAACCATGCCTTACAAAACACCTCTAGGCCACGTGAAAAAGGTCAGAAGCCTCCATTATAAAAAACATCGTCTAATATCAACAATATGTTAGTCTAGTGATATAAAATCATACTATATTCTCAAATATTATATTAAGCTAAAGAAGAAGGATCCACTTACTCAAAGAGTAAGTTTTTTTAAACTTATTTCACATCTTAGTCATCGATTATAGAAAATCTAATGGTTTAGATCTACTCACTAATTCAAACCATTGGATTTCCCAAGAATTGATGATTACGATGTAGAGTAAATATTTTAAACTTACTCTTGAAGTAAGTGGATCTCCTCCCTAAACTAAATGTCAATTATTTGATTCTTGAGAATTTTAGTTATGGGAAGGACCACACACCCAAAAAATACTTGTAAGGATATATATACTATTGACTAACAAGTAACAGTAACACAACTCAATTTATGCCATTGTTAATCTCCACCATCCACGTGTCCATCATTCTATATTTACTTATCTAGATCTAGTAACCGTTAGAAAGGACGACCATTACTTTATAATAATAGAGTAAAGTACTTAAGTACTGCAACATGTTTCAGCTTAGATCCATGGCCGTACACATTCAAATCAATCTATAATAACTGTGTGTAAATAAATAAATTATAATGTTTTTATTCAAGGATATCCCCTCTATTAATATTTTGGAATGTGTATTGATATGTTGATATAAACTGTTTAATAAGTAGTTTATTAGTTATATTTTTACCTATGAAATTATATATAATATATTATATTAATATTAAGGTTGAAAAATTAATAAAAAATATAATAAATATTTTTATTTGTATCATTTATTCAAACAAAATAAAATGTGAGTTTTGCGGTAGAAATTGTTTTAAAAGTATGTATAGAACAAATGTAGTGTTTATGTGTTTGATTTTAAACAATGTGGGTATATGGACATATACACAATAATATTTTGATATAAATTAAATAACATTCATAAAAAAATTATAATTTTAAATGAAAACCAAATGATATAGATAATATAGTTTAAATGAAAACTAGAGTTGATTTTGACTGATATAATTATTATACCCTATCATATGACTACTAGTTGTTCATTTAACATCAGGATATGGTCTGGTTTTCAGATTTATGTTGTAAGCAAAAGATAAATATATAATGTCTCAAACAGATGAAAACATATAATATAAAAAAAATTAAAAATTAATTATTTTTTCTGTTTTTGTTTCATTCAGAGAAATGTTTGACACACATATTAAAAATTAAATGCATGATTCCTGTGCCAACTTGTGGGTTGCACCACACACATGCCATCACCGGAACCAGAATTTTCTGTTCCCAAATGTTCTTGTTTTTTTGTCCCAGACCAATCAAATCTCACCAAATAATATAAAAAATAACTTTTCGTTTTTATGAATTTTCTTTTTAAATATGTGTCAATTTTCTATTGGACCAGTACACAATGTGGGACAGGTCATCTTCATTCCCACCAGCATTACTCAGTAATAAAAACTCCACCAATTCCCAAGGTAAAATAGTTATTGTATGTCCACCTTTGTTTCTTCTTTTTCAGCTTTTTTCTGTTTTGTAATATCTATTATTGTCACATATTCACATGCAAGGAGAGAAATCTTTTCTTTCTTTCTGAAGCATGCAAAGTATTATTTGTTAGTATTATAATGTTCAATGGATCTGAAATTCACTCTCAAACTTGAAGTAAGTTTTATATCAGTTTCTCTGTTTTAGTAGGTCTCAAACTCTCACTATAATATTTGCAAAATGTATACAATTTTTACAATCAAAAGTGTAACTTTATCTTAAATGCATATTTTGCTTTATTTAGTTCTTTGTTAACCTTAGTTAATATCTCTTCAAATATATAAAAAAAGTATCAGATATTTAATATTTTCAAGCTAAGCACAAGTTCTAAAGTTCAATCTAGATAAAAGCATTATATTTAAGTTTCTTCTAGATTTAATTTTCTTCAATGCTTTATAGTGATATTAACAAGGAATTGTAGACACTAATTTTCCACCTTGTAGAATTTGTTAGACAGGTTTTTCAAGACATAAACATAATTCAACATTGTTCTGAGACACACATGTTTGAGAATGAGATACTTAGAAGATAAAGGATGCTATAACCAAGGACCAAAAACATCACAAAACACACCAAATAGAAATGGTGCTGCTGCTACAACTCAAGTTTCACATAATAATCAAAGAACAACTATGGGAAAACAAACACCATCTAAATGGGATGATGCACAAAAATGGCTTGTTGGGTTATCAAAAGTTAGTGAGAAAAGCCAATCCAAAAACAAGCCTAGAAACTCAAATGCTGATGATTTGAGACTAATTACTCATATGCCACAAAAGGAGCATGATTATTCAAGTAGTACTATTTACTCTGAAGCAGAAACAAAGAAGGTAGAATGGGATGAATCAATTTGGAGAAGCAATGATATTAAGGCATTAGAGAACACAATACAAGTCCAATCTATATTCTTCAGAGACATGGGAACTGAAATGACACCAATTGCTAGTGAAGAACCTTCAAGAAATGCAACACCAATTAGAGCAACAAGTCCAATTCATTCAGGGACTTCAACTCCAATGAGGGGACAAAAGAGTTTGGAAGGTGCTTCTAAGGGTCAACAATGGGGTAGTAGAGAAGGATCTAGCCCTTACAAGAAGATTATGTCAGAAAAGAAGGTTGAAGATCATGCTACAAAGTTGAATCCTCTAGAAATAAGAGCAATTGCTTGGGATGAGGCAGAAAGGGCCAAATATATGGCCAGGTAACTAACATGTTAATTAATCTTGTTTTTATGATCTAAAAAATGGTGTTTCCATATCATTATGCATTTGTTGGGAGGGGCAGGAACCTAGGTGGTAGACGTGGTTAAGGTTTTATTTA
Source organism: Lupinus albus (assembly GCA_009771035.1). Classification (NCBI taxonomy): domain Eukaryota; kingdom Viridiplantae; phylum Streptophyta; class Magnoliopsida; order Fabales; family Fabaceae; genus Lupinus; species Lupinus albus. The sequence continues at coordinate 9,380,719 of CM020011.1, forward strand.
AGCTTGTGAAATGTTACCTTTGACCCATAACTAAAGGACATCTTATGGCCCATGACAACCGAAAAGAAGATGGGCTCTGACCCTGATACCATGTTAAAATTTTATCTCAAAACCAATTGGCGATGAGAGGAGTAACTTAACAGGTATTTAAAACATTCACAATACAATGATGTAGGCGATGTGAGACTTATTTCTTAACATATGTACTAGTAGCTTCACCCCATAACCCTTCATCAAGAAAGCTCTTCAAGCTCTTGTTCCATTCCGGCTGATAGCATGCTGTATACTTACTTTTCCCCATGCACCCCGAAAAGGTGGTGAGGGGATACGTTTGGTTATACAAAATAAAACGTGCTTTAAAATCAGAATTATGTGTGCAGAAATGAGATGGTGAAAAATGTGTTAAACTAAAGTAATGTGTATGATTAGATGTACCCTTTATTATATGTAGCTCTTAGTTTATGTTATTATTAAACACTTCAACTTAAATTGTACTCAAATGTTTACAAAAAATTCTAGGCCATGTGAATTTCATGCATGTCATTGGCCACCATGGTCCATGGACCTTATATATCAATAAATAGATGTTGATAAGGTTTGTTTTTGTTGACACTTTATTGTAGGTTCAACCGTGAAGAGGTGAAGATTCAAGCCTGGGAAACTCATCAGATAAGAAAGGCTGAAATGGAAATGAAGAAATTGGAGGTACTGTCTTAGATCTTCACTTCAATTCTGGCACACATAATATGTTTGTGGATGTGGAATTTATGTGTATTTATTATATTTCCTTGCAATGTAGTCCTACAACTATTAAGAAATTCACAGCTTGTAAATGGTTTTGGTAGTTACCGGTGTTTAAAATTGTGGTTGTGGTCGCAATTACGGTTATTGTGATTGTGGTTATTACGATGCGGACTGCGGCTGTTACGGTGTGAATTGTTTTGGGTTTAAAACAATATTTTTTAATCTGATGCGACCTAAAATAATATTTTACACTGCAATTGTGTTTAAAACAATATTTTTTGCAGCCACATCTTTGTGATTCGAAGTCACATCGCAATTGCAGTGTAATGCGATTGCGGCGCCGCAATATTGCGGCACATCATGTGATGCGGTCCGCAATTTAAATCATCGGTAGTTACTAGTCATTGGTATATAAATATTAATATACTTTAGTTTTTCAATATTTTTTCTCATAAATGCTCTCTCCAGTAGTGGACTCGAAAGGAGTCAGACTCGTCTTTGATGGGCACAAAACAGTACATTTCCACATGTATACATGACTGATGCATAGTGCTGATATCTAACCTATGTGAGAGCCTCCTCTAGGTAGCAAACATGCAATGCTTTAATCATTGCATTCTAGGGGCTCCAAATTTGATGAGTAATGTTTCTTTTCATTGCCTAGAATCATATCATATATACTATTTTTTAGGATGTCTATTATTTTGACATCTAAGTTATTCCAATGTCTCTGTGTGACTACTTGGCAACAACTTACAGGTTTATAACACAAGCACTGATACTTCTATATTACAAACATAAAAGTTATCATTTCACAAGGCTTTCGTTTAGTAGGATCCGAAGAGTATAAATATACACAGTTTTACCCTCACAAGCTGAAAGGACGTTTCGAGGTTTATAACAGAAGTACTAGAAATCTGTTATAAACATAAAAGTTGTATATAAACAGATACATAACATTTTTGTTTGAAAAAAAACAAAAGAAGAGTATAAGTCCCACATCACCTATTCTATTGTCTTGGTAATTGTTTAAATATTTGTTGGACTACTCCTCTCAAGGCCAATTGATTGAGATGAAATTTTAACATGGTGTTAGAGCCAAAACCCAACTTTTTTCCGATTGTTATGTGCCAAAAGATACCCTTTAGTTATTGGTAAAAAATAATCATTCGCTTGGTCCGACAGACTTATATGAAGGGAGCATGTTGGGAAGTAAGTCTCACACCGCCTACCTCATTGTCTCGGTAATGGTTTAAATACATGTTGAAATACTCATTTTATTGTTAATTGATTTTGACATGGAAACTTACTAGAGTAGTGAACATCATCATTTATTGGGGCATATATCAACATGGTCTTTTAAGAAATGGTGATTTGATATGGTAATAGGTGAAAGCTGAGAGAATGAAAGCTTTGGGAGAAGAAAGGTTAAGAAATAAAGTTGCTGCAACAAAAAGGATAGCTGAAGAGAAGCGTGGTAATGCAGAAGTGAAGCTGAATGAAAAAGCTTTGAAGACTACTGAAATAGCAGATTGTATAAGAAGAACAGGACATGTACCTTCTTCATTTTCATTCTCTTTCAACTTTAAGTTACCTTCCATTTGTTGGTAGCATGTACCAACCTGCATGTAATATTATTCTGCTGTCAAATATAAAACATATTCATCCTACTTTTTGAAGTAATAGACCGTTAAGACCCTTAGAAGTTTAATAAGTTGAGAATTTAAATTACTGACCGCATTACCTAGTACGACTACAATATTGCGGTTGTGGTGACCGTCAGTCCGCTACAACCACATTACACCACAATTGCGGTGACTTTGAATCACAATGATGCAGCCGCATTGGACTGCATTGAATTCAAAAATATTGTTTTAATAACAAAACAATTCACGCCACAAACGTTCCATTCCGCATCGCAATGGTACAATCACAATAGCCGCAACCGTTATCGCAATTGCGACCACAACTACAATTTTACAACACTGTGTTAGAGTAAGTCAAATAGATGTTTGTCTAATTCCTAGAAGAAAAGGAAAACAAGAAAAATCATCGGCAAAATATAATAGAGGATCATGACGTTATACAATCAACATAGCCGACTTCACTTAATAAAATTAAGATTTGGTCCAGGTATATTTCCTTAAAAAGTGCAAGAAATGTTTAATGGAGAGTCAAATACTTTTTCATTTCAACATTTAATAGTCATTATTAACATTTGTATTATATAGATTTCTATGCAAACTAATCGCATTATTTAAGTGGATATTCCAAATTGAGGAATACAATTGTAAAAGCTAAAAACAGCATCTAATCTGCCTTGGCACATGAGTGTTTTTATATTATTGTCTCAGTTGATTTGCCACACTTGTCATTCTTAATTATATTTATGGACTTTTTATATATTTTTTACAATGAAATCTATGTTAAAGTTATGTATGAATTTGTCCAATTATCATATTGGCTAATTTATGAAGGTTATGAGAATTTTTCTGATATTATTTGTTAGCATTTTTTTTTTACTCTAATTGATTATATTTATAGTTAATTGACTCAACTTGAGTATAATTTGTTTATGCATGTAATTGTCAATGTATCATAGTTAATATTTTACTTCTAAGTATATTTTGGAAGGAAAACTAAAGCAACAATTAAAACCAGAGCATTGAGAGAAAAATTGAAACACCACATTCGTTTGTTGGATTGGGAATATTTTTAGATATGATTTTCCAAAGAAATATAAATTCAATATAAACAATTGGATCAGATAAATATGTAAAGTAGTTCTCACAAATAGAGAATGAGATATCACACTTGAGATTTTTGGTTGGCCATTCTCGCTAGCAAGAATCCTCTTTAAAAGAACAAAACACACTATTTTTGAATCCTAACTTCTCCCTTTCTTCAATTTCGATTTCTTAAGCTTAGACTTGTTCTCTTGTGGAGCTCATACTTATTCTCTTCCATGGAGGATCTTCATATTCTCTTCTCCATTTTGTAGGTTACTATGGAAATGAGTAATTAACCCTTCTCTTTTTTAGATGAAATGTGCCTATTCATTTTAATGTATATATTTTAATTCATTTCAATATATTCTTGTTTATGCAATAATTTCTATAATTTATTCTTCTTTTTAATGTTGTTTTAGTCTAGTCACCTAAAGAATTATTTTAGATGTTAAATATGTTGTTGTAAATAGCTTAAGAATTATTTTAGATGTTTGAGTCAGAAGTAGAATATATTATCTAGTGGAACTTATTTATTGAGTTCATTCAAATGTGAATTCTCACATTGGATATGAGGAGAGAAATGAAAAAGTTTATAAGTGGAAAAAACTCATGAAACTATTATCTTAAGGTTTTTGTTCAATATATAGTGTCTCAATTGTGGCCTATACTTTTCCCATGCCTCGGTAGTAATGGAATTTCCTGGTGATTAGAGGCTTCTATGTCATGGACTATTCCAACATTATTTATTGGAATAAAGTTAGGTTGATTAGTCAAGATAACACCTAAACTCATTATAAGTCACTTTGTTAATCATTCAAGGAATTAATGGTTAGGGAAATGAATTGATGATTTTATCATTTACACACTAATGATATTAGATAGAAATAATGTAGAGGAAATCAAAATATAGATAGTTTAGGTTAGTTAAATCATTTGTATATAAAAATATTGAGTAGAAAAATCTAATGTCAATTTTTTTATTGCCTTTAATTACAAAATCAAAATCACTTTTAAAAAACCTCTTAGTTTAAGACCATAATTATTATAAAAAAAACTAATATCACTCAAATAGTTACGGATATAATAACTCTTTAGATTTGCTTATAATAATCCAATTCAATATTTCATTGATCTATTTGTCAATTAGTATATTGGTTAGATACATAGGTTTGCCTCTAATGCAATGGAGAAATGTGTAATGGTGGATGATATGGTATACCCATGTTACGCTATAGTATAAAAGTAATTTCAAATAACATCTTCTTAAAATTATTGATATATTTTATAATTAACAAAAATTAATGAAAATATATTAACTCATATACTATTTAGTTTTGACTCTACAATATATTATATTTTGTTTAACTTAATTACTCTTATCATTATTTTTTTTTAAAAATCACATTTATTTTTTATACATAGATATAATCAATGTGATCATATCACTACATATAATATCACTAAATTCAGAGGACGAATGTAAAAAGTGACCTGGATGCACAATTTTGCCTCCAATTTAATTAGAAAAACATGATGCATTAAGTAAGAATTCTTTTACATTTACGATGTATTATTCACTATTAAAATTTCAACATCATTATTTTTTTAAATATAAATAATATAAATAAATAATGCATTAATTATATGGGAGAGGATCTACTTACTCCAAAAGTATGTTTTTTAAATTTACTCCATATAATATGTGAAGTAAATTTCAAAAACATACTTTTAGAATAAATGAATCTCTCATCAATATATATAAATATTTAGACCATGAATATTAAGCTCGTTAAATTTGTCAAGTGCACTTGGACTATTTTTTAAACAAGGCAAAGGAAAAAAATCCTAATTTTTAAAATTGTGTTACTAACGTCAAAGGGTACTTTTTGGTGAAAAAAACCTTGAGGATATTAATCGGCTAAGATTTTTGAAAAAATTGATGATATTTATTTGCTACTTATTTCCCGAACAGAGCAAAGTACGATAAAATAAGAGTTTTTGGTGTATTATTACTTTCGTAACTCCGTTCTCAAACAAAAGGGTCGAATCTCACTCTTCTTATTCCTAATCGCTTAGTTTTTCTTACGTTTCCCTTTCCCCTTCTTTCACTATCATCCAATTTTCGATCTTCATTCCCGGTAAGCCAATTCAATTTTATTATTATTATTATTATCATCAATTTCTAGGGTTTCGTTTTTAATCCCCTTTTCACCCCGAATACTTTCTTCGTAGCTAGGAATTCTGTTCGATTTTGAATTGTTTTACAAATTCCTAATTCGGTGTGTTTAGGGTTAATTATAGAAAAATACGTTTGTTAGGGACTAGGGTTTTCTGTTGTGTGTCGAGTTTATTGTTATAGGTAGATAGTGATTATATGGCAGCTGGGAGATATGGTGGTTACCGTGACAACGAGTTCAGGGACCGTGAGTCCAACGTGCGAGGTTTTTCGAGTTCGAAAGATGAGTTTGATCGTGTTAGGAATGGTAGCCGTGAAGTTGTGAGAGGTGGGAGTAGGGATTCAAGGGATGGAGTTAGGGTTAGGCGGAGGGATGTTAGGGAGAAGGAAGGTTCTGTGAATGGTAGTTACCGGTCGTCGTCGAGTAGGAGTGATTCTGGTAGTAGTAGTGGTGGTGGACCTGGTCCCCGGCGATGTGATTTTTCTGTGAAGCCAATGGATAGGGAGCCCGGTGAGCTTTCGAGTGAGAGTGGGTCTGATGATGGGATTCAGTTGGAATCTATGGTGGTTAAAGAGACTGAGGTTGCTGTGATGGTTGAAGAAAGCAGGAAGAGGAAGTTTTCGCCGATAGTGTGGGATCGGGATGATAAGGAAGTGAATGAGTCATCCAAATCCAAAGTTAGGGTTTCCATGACATTGGTGACTGCACTTCCAACTCCACCTCTGCTGCCAAAAGCGTTTAATGTTCCATCTGGTGGAGTTGAAACCGTTGAAACAAGGGAAACTGAGGACCATGAGTTGCCTGCAGAAACCAAGGTTAATGATCTGGAACAGACTTGGGGTTATGTTCAGGAAGCTGTGCCTGAGCTTCCAGAAGGTGAAGATTATGTTCCAGCTCGGAATATATCATCTTCAAGATGGGCTGCTAGAGATAATTCTCCTGCTGATGAGGGTGAAATAGTTGAAGATGAGGAAATGCCTAAAAAGAGGAGGATGATAACTCCTGAGGAGTCGGGTACAAGAGTAAGGAACAAGCTGTTGAGCCCGGAGGAATCTATAAGAGAAGGTAGAGCTAAATCAACTGATTCTGAAGGAAGAGGGAGCCACAGGAGGACTTCCAGTGAGGATGATCATCCTGGTAGTGCATCTGAAATGGAGGACTACATGGAGATTGATGCTCAAGGTGGAAAAAGTGAAACTAGTGTTAGTCACTCAGATTCAGAATCTGAAGATGACGATCATGGCCGGGAGACAGCAGAACCTCTTACTCCACCCCAAAGATCAGTTAACATGCTTCAGTGTTGTAGAAGCGTTGATGAGTTTGAGAGACTGAACAAGATAGATGAAGGAACTTACGGTGTTGTATATAGGGCCAGAGATAAAAAGACTGGGGAAATTGTAGCCTTGAAGAAGGTCAAGATGGAGAAGGAAAGAGAAGGCTTTCCCCTTACATCGCTTAGGGAAATAAACATTCTTCTTTCTTTTCACCATCGATCCATAGTTGACGTTAAGGAAGTAGTGGTAGGGAGTAGCCTTGATAGTATTTTCATGGTTATGGAATACATGGAACATGACCTTAAAGGACTAATGGAGTCAATCAAGCAACCATTTAGCCAGAGTGAAGTGAAGTGCTTAATGATTCAGCTTTTAGAAGGTGTGAAGTATCTTCATGAGAATTGGGTGCTTCACAGGGACTTGAAGACTTCAAACCTGCTCCTGAATAATAGGGGTGAGCTAAAAATTTGCGATTTTGGGTTGGCTCGTCAGTATGGGAGTCCATTGAAACCGTATACGCAGTTGGTGGTTACTCTTTGGTACAGGTGAGTGGCATTTGCTTATTTATATTTGCAATTTGTTTCTATAATTTTGTTGTTAGTTTTAACACTATTTGGTCACGCTTTCATGTTTGATGCATTGCAGTAGAACTTAATCTTTATTTTGAAGTTACACTGCAATAATTATCATGTTGTAATATTGCAGGCCTGCTGTTAGTTTTCATGTCTTTTGTCATACAGGGCAATACTTGCATACTTATCCCTATTCTAGTATGCTTGTAATGCTTCTAGTAAACATAACTATCAGCTGATTCAGCTCACTCGTTTTCATGTCACCCTACTATGGTGCTAGTTTCACTATTTGCATCTGCCTTCAAATTTTTCTTGTATTTTCACATGTCTTTGGCTGCGTTAGACCATTTACTGTAAGACTGTCTGTGTTCTCAGGGCACCTGAACTTCTTCTGGGTGAAAAACAGTACTCGACAGCCATTGACATGTGGTCTCTAGGTTGTATAATGGCTGAGCTATTATCTAAAGAACCAATATTTAATGGGAGAACGGAATTTGATCAACTTGACAAGGTATAAGTTAAATATCATTTTTTACTTGTAGTAGATATGTACTTGTGCTCATTTTTATTCTTTTTCTTTTAACTTCAGGTCTCTTGCTTATTGACTTGGTCTTATAGTTGTTGGTATATTGACATTTGTTGTTCTACTTGCAGATATTCAGGATTCTTGGCACACCAAACGAATCAATTTGGCCTGGGTTCTCAAAATTACCTGGAGTCAAGGTCAATTTTGTCAAGCATCAGTAAGTAGTAATAATTTCCTTTTTTCAGGACATTGGCTGTTTGATTACATTGTTCTTATTTTTTGCCACTGTTTTCCCAGGCTTCCAACTTTGGGTGGTTCTGGTCTGGTTATCTGGCCTCTCTTGGTGATTTGTACTGTTACTCGACTTTTCTAGCTTGTATTAACAACCAGAATGTTCCTTTCAGGTATAATCTACTGCGTAAAAAGTTTCCTGCCACGTCATTCACTGGATCTCCAGTACTTTCTGATTCTGGATTTGATTTGTTGAACAAGCTTCTTACTTATGACCCTGAAAAGGTAAAGGTTAAATGAGCTACTTGATTAATTTGGTAATAAACTTCGTTTATGTTAGTATTAAAAAAAACTATTATATGCAGCGGATAACAGCTGAAGCTGCCCTCAATCATGAATGGTTCCGTGAAGTTCCTCTTCCCAAGAGTAAAGAATTCATGCCTACATTTCCTGCTCAACATGCTCAGGACAGGTAGTTTGACCTAACCAGAAACTGCTAGTGTTGATTTTTTTAAATTTAGAGTGAAGACCTATTTTGGTCCCTCAAATTTTTTGCATATACCAATTTGGTCCTTGAAAATTTGAAAACACCAAAATGGTCCCCAAAAATATCAAATGTCGGTCAAATTAGTCATTTTTAACATTTTTATGATCCCTAATAGGGACTAATTTGTCTCACATTTGTGATTTTTGAGTACTAGTTTGGATTTTAATTTTTTCAGGATCAAATTGGTACTCATGAAAATTTTTATGCACCAAAATGGGTATTCACTCTGAAATTTAATACTTCAATTGTTCATTTGAGTAACTATACATAGCTCGTCTCTAGCCAGCATAAAGGATTTGGCCAGTTGGCAGCCAATGTAATTTTTTGTAGTGTCTGGATGAACAATGTTAATTTGTCAATTTTTATTTATTTATGTATTTAATTTCTTTTGGTAGATGACACATGTTCTATTATGATGTTAATAGGCGGACAAGAAGAATGTTAAAAAGTCCAGATCCCTTAGAAGAGCAGCGCCGAAAAGAGTTGCGAGGTGAAACAGGAACGGGTGGGATTTTTGGCTAAGAATGGTGCAATCTAAACCTATGTCTCAGTAATCATTTTGACACCCCACTGAATATTTGCACGTATGAGGTGAGAGTATGCGGTGAGCGGAAGTTGCGAGACGATCAGTCCTGCTGTTTTAAGCAGGAACTTGTTGGTTTTAACATAGATGTATTCTTTTACGTCCCTGGAACCAGATTTATTTCAGGTTAACCGTCTTTATGTTAGGCCATTATATAGAAATGTATCTGGGACACTGATTGCTGCTCAAGATGTGGCATAATTGCCTTCTGAAAATAGGAATATTCAGTGTCTGCTGATGCTTGTAACATATTTTCATTGGTATATTCTAAGCAAATTTTATCTGGTTGAGTTTTTAATGCAGTATGAATTTTCTAGCCGTTATCAGTTCTTTCTTCTTTTAATATTCACATTGTGTTTGCAAGAGACGGTTGGTGTGAAGTGGAAGCGGGTCTTCCGTGCATTTCATTGAAGAAATTGAATTTGATTTTGTGCATTAAAAGGTAATGCCTTTCCTTTGATATCTTGTGTGGATATTAAGGAATGAGGGTTATGTTTGTCTGTGACAGAAATAATGCCTAGAAGCCAGAGTTATCCTGTTAGCATGGACTGATGTTTAGTGTTAATTACTTTTTTTCTTGAAGGAAATTGCAACCTTTGTGTGTGGAATTGATTTTAAACTTTTTTGCATTTCCAATGGCCCCAGTCTTTTCTGTTAATCTCTTCAACGAAATTTACATTCTGTTTTTTAGAAAATGAAACAAGAAACAATTGATTTGTTTGTACAAGAACTTTTTACTCTCACAGGTGGAGTGGAAAGTTCTTATATATAAGTGATAACACTGGTACCAACTGTAAGGAGAAAAGATAGAAAGAATTGAAAAGAAATGTCCCTAAACCAACCTTGAGGTTAATGGCAGGGCTCTAAAGAAAGTTTATTTGATAGAGAAGAAGAAGAATACAAGTGATGAGTTACAAGGATCCCACGATCCACTGATTCCACAATCAGCCACTGATTCCACAATCAGTTTGGTTATTCTATATTTTTCCTAACTATCTCTTCTAGTTAACTCTATTTAATAACAACTCAAAACAGTAACTAACTAAGTGTTGGAAACAGTTAAGTTAGTTATCTAACTTCCAAACCTTCCTATCTCCTCTTCTGATCTTATCAATAAGTCCATTGAATAGCCAAGAAGAATTTTATGGCCTCTTGTGTTTAAAATGTAGGATCATGCTAGAAGATTGTTGTTTGGACGGTTCTCTATTCATGAGATCATGGATTTATTTCGCCTTTTAATTGTTAACACTAGAGCATCATTTAACGGGATGAAGAGTTGTTTTTTCCTCCCTTTAAACTTGCCGGTTAGGGAACACCCTTCTTCTCCTCTGTGATTAAGGCACTAACTCATAATATCCATGGCAGGTGTATGAAAACATTTTGTGCTCAACTTTGATTTGAACATTTTTTAAGGCAATAACTGTATGATTATTAACCATAAATTGTTGAAATGCTAAGTATTGAGGTTAAACTGTCAATGAAGATTTTATTCATGAGTTTCTTGAATTTGTTGCTTTTCAGTTTCTTTCTCTCCCTTCATCTTGGGTTCCTTTTTTATGTTTTCAACATCGAGAATAAACTCAATGTAGGTGAGATGAGAATGTGACATTGGATGAGTGAGTACACTAGATAAGATAAGATTAAAAATGAATACATTAAGGAGAAAGTTGGGTAACAACTATTGCAGAAAAGGTAGTAGAATTATGTCTTAGGTTGTTTTGGGTTGTGTGAAAGAGTCTGTTAGAAAGTCTCGGTAAGGAGAGTAGATAAGTGAAGGTTAGTCTAATTTCTAGAGGCAGAGGGAGGTCAAAGAAAAAGTATATGATAAAACATTATGGTATCAGTTTGATCCACGTAGTAGTACTAGACAACTTATTTTAAGCTGGTTACACGTCAAGTACAAGATTATTAAGTCCAAGAATTTTTTTATGATATTTATCTGCAAATGTCACTGCAGTATCAAAGCAAGAAGGTTGAGGAGGTTACCAGTAGACACTAAAGTATAGAACTTCAGTTACTTGTTCCTCCAGGCTCTCTAGAGGTACAATGCAAACCTTGGTTTGTTATACTCTGTTTCTGAAGTTCTATCATGATTGATCTTAACATCACAATATTTGATTTTCTTATCCATGCTATTACAATAGTTCCTTGTCTTTTTTAGTCACTTCTTGCACAGTGGGATATATGTGATTGATTATGAAATTGTAGTATTATAGTTTGCTTGAATGTTTCATTAAATTTTCATGGTCAAGTATATGATCCAATAAGAGAACTACTACCTCTTGGTGTGGCCTTTGGTTTTTGAGAAACTTATCTCCTTTCCCAAAGGTGGATATGAAGCTTTGCTTGAGCTATTTTGAAAATATTGACACCTGTCTGAAATAATATGTAAATATTTGATTCCTTCTGGGTCTAACAACTTTAGCCTGGTCTTACATCATGTTCAGTACATGTAATTATTCCTCTGCAAAAATCTCTCCTTAGTATAAGCTAAATGTTATGCTGGATCTCACCATTTTGGTGATGTTCCAAATGATACTTTGAGTTTTCTGATTTATGTGCCATGCATTGTTATCTGAAGCACGGGTACGTGAGACTCCTTCACGTGTCGGTGTCAGACACATATCCGACATGGATACGCTCCGATTCGTCATGGATACGTGTCCATAAAGTATCCAAATTTTTTTTAAAAAATTAAGATACATATCTGAAACGTTTTGAACAAAAAATTAAGATATATATGATACATATCTGAAACTTTTTCAACAAAAACTAGAATAAATATGATACGTTTTAATCAAAGCATCAAGGAAAATACCAATTTATTTAAAGGCAAACATTAATGAAAAATGAAAGATAATGTTTGCAATTTTCATTATACTTTCTATTTTGAGTATTTTGATTTACACATAACTTTATCATATTTTATATTTTTTTACTATTTTATACCTGTATCCATGTATGTATCTATCCTATATTTTAGAAAAAATGTGTATCGGTGTATCAGATACATATCGTATCCGATACATGTATCCGTATCTGTGCTTCATAGGTTATCATACCCATAATCATGGTAACAATGCAAGATAACTGAAGGGATTAGTATGTAATTATCTAATATTGTTAGTTTTATTCCCTTGCTGGTGTTAATATAATATCATATCAATGAGATATTTTCCCGTTAAATCAGGAACCATATACCGGATGTTATGTATTCAAATGGTGAAATTTAATGGTGGTCAAATTGTGAACTTATTTTTCATGAAACATCATTTTCAAATAAAATGCTTGGTGTCTTATGGTTATACGTGAGTTCTTGTGTGGCATAGGTAGTTCAAAGAAGGTAAATGGGTACTCATTTGATGTAAGTTTATTTCAAACTTGTGTCATTTTGGATCAGAAACTTAGGACTTTTTCCATTTTTTAGTAACATCATACCACTAAATATGAGTCACATAAATACTCTTTCATTGCATTTCATTCGGTTTTCGGGTTCAACCTCTCATCTAAAACCTTTCTCATCCTCTTAGTATCATTTTTACAATGGTAATAATAATATTGGGTACTTATGCCTTAGATTATTTTCATAATGTTGTATTTGTACCAGACATTGTTACCATACTCATAATCATGCAAAAAAGCAACATGTATATTTTATTCATACAATTACGGCTGGAAATGGCCCGAACAAGTCGAATTAGAGCTTAGTTCGGTTCAGTTTGATAAGAATTTACTCAGGTCAAAACGTGACTCGAGTTAAATACGAGTTATTTTTTAGTTCGAATTTGACTCGATTAAAGTTCTTGAATTGATAGTTTATATATATATATTAAATTTATATGCAAGTTGGGTATATCTTTCTTGTTATAAAGATAGACAACACTATTTGTCAAATATGTTGCTGCTTTTGATACTGATATTTGGAAGAGAGAACTTAGAACATCATTAGTCCTGCTACTGCATTATTGTGATTAAAGTGAATCTCATAACTTATTTTGTAAATGATCACATTTCTTAGTAAATTATGTGCAACTTTTGTATGTCCTTAAAATCTGATCTAGTTGTATAGTAATGAAAATAAAAGTGGACTCTGTGCATATGGTTACGAACTAAAAAATACTATAACATTTATTTGAAAGCGTTCATTAAGTTTTGAAAGCGTTTTATGAAAATACTATAACATTTTTTTGCTTATTTCATTAAGTTTGTGGGAAAATCTTGTGAAAATAATTTACCTTTTGATTTATTTTAAAAAACATTGAATTAAACATGCCGAAAAGTTCAAGAAAAAAAGCATTTCCTCCTCTGTTATAATTTAATTTAATACATAAACAGAGTCGAATTAAGAGCAATAATATAAAACTTTCACAATTGATTGCTAGATAAACTCACTTTCATCCACTTGAGTTACATGAAGAAAACTCAACATGGCTTCCTTTTTCCTAGGTATATGATTAAAGCTCCACGAGCGAGGTAGTTAATTACCGGTTGAAATTTGTAAGATATTGTATTAAAAAATTAATAACAATGATATGTATAATATATGGTGTTCTTGGAAGGAAACTGCTTTATAACCGTTGGATGAAAAAATTTGTTTACCGACTATCGTTTCATTGATATTTTGGAAATCAGTATGGAGGTTAACAAATTTAATTTAGAAATCGGTATGGGAGGGTACAACTTCCAATGAGTCTGAAGTTGGTGTGGGTCAGTGTAGAAGTCGGTTTGAGCCATACTGACTTCTAAACATGACAACTCAAAAGTCGTTTCCTGCCATACCGACTTCTAAACATAACAACCTAGAAGTCCTTTCCTGCCATACCGACTTCTAAACATAACAGTACAAAAGTCGGTTTGGGCCATACCGACTTCTAAACATAATAGTACAGACGTTGGTTTGGGCCATACCAACTTATGTACTACATTGAAGTCCTTTCCTGCCATACCGACTTCTAAACATAACAGTACAAAAGTCGGTTTGGGCCATACCGACTTTTAAACATAATAGTACGGACGTTGGTTTGGGCCATACCGACTTATGTACTATATTGAAGTCCTTTCCTGCCATACCGACTTCTAAACATAACAGTACAGACGTCGGTTTGGGCCATACCGACTTATGTACTATATTGAAGTCGTTTCCTGCCATACCGACTTCTAAACATAACAGTTATCCAGTCAAGATGTTAACGGTTGAGATTGAAGGCAATAGGATCTAACGGCTCACAAATTAGTTCACTTGGAAGCGAACTAACTTGGAGTTCGCAAGTTAGTCGCCCCCATAATATATTACATATACACGATTCCTGCCAAGAAAATAATGTAATATTACTTAAGATGAGATTACATCTTGTATCCTAAAAAATGCATCATTTTCATGTGTCAATGATTGATATTAAAAATATTTAGTTATTAAACTTTTAGATACATTAATAAGGCAATGGAAGAAGATAGGAAGAGAAAAGTTGAAGCAATCATATAGATATACTATTGGGTATTCCACGTCCTGTGACTCCTGGTTCTGATGTGGGAAGTAACAATTCATAGGGAGGAACACCTGCACCTTTTCTGTTCTTCAAACTTGTGTCCTTATTTCTAGCATTTATTATTTCCTCTATTTCCTCCAATCTACTAGAGAATTTATTCAACAATTTCATGATTTTATGGTTATTGATCCAATGATTATGCTGAAGGTTCACTTGACCCAAATATTCTTCATCAGCTGAATGAGTGGATAGTGTGTCCTGAACAGCCATTACTTTTGTAGCTTGAAGTTGAGTAGGTAGTGATGATAGGAAAAAAAGTTGAGGATTTTGAATGAAATTCTCATAATCAGGCTCATTTTCTTGGGGAATAAGTTTTCTCATTAGGGTAGGACGGTTAGGCACATACCCTCCAAAAGGGTATTGTCCAAAATTTATGGCTGCATGTTGACCTGAAGCAACCCATATCATTGTGGTGAGTATGCCAGATAGGTCCTCTTTGGTGTTGAGTTTAGGCCACCAGGGTTCATTCTTTTTGTCATGGTGACCCTTAGTCTTGATTTCAGTCCACCATGCTTGGAGCTCAACATCAGTTGTCACGGAATTCGGATCGGCATAGAAGTGTTTGACATAAGATTCTACCCATTCTTTTATGGCAGACCAGATTAGGAGTCCATCTGCAGCATAAGGGTAGTCTTCAATCACAAGTTTTACACCACATGGCATTGAAGAGTCTTCTACTGCCATGCCCCTGAAAAGCAAGTAGATAGAATGCTTGTATACAAAGAAGATAGAATGCAAGAGATGGAGATAAATGTATACGACTTTACGGTATCAAATGCAATGTTCAAAATTTGATGTTCAAATAGTAGGACTCTGATAAACAATAAGCACAAAAAAGACAGCATAATAAGAGGATTTAGCCTTATTAGCCTTCGAAAATGATTTACCTCCGAATAAGATCGGCTGGCAATGACTCCAAATCAAATCGCCACATGTTCTTATAAGCTGCCGAACTAAGCTCCATAGCATACTTTCCTGGACTGAAAGAGGCCTCAATTACACCGCCTCCGTTTATTAGATTTTGTCGAGCAATCGCATTGATTTCTAATGTATAGCGCATATGAGGATGTAGCAGCTTGTAAATGGGATGCATTGAGCTCAGTTGTCTATGAGTAGCAATTATATATGGCTCCATACATGCATGAGTCCTTAACCTGCATATTACAAATTGCCATTGTATCTTAGTGAGAAAATGCACCATTTATTCTGTATGAGTTATTTATGAATCTGAATTTGCTCAGTTAAGCTTACTGAACCCGGCAATTTATGGTACAATTTAGGATTTGCATAGCCAACTGTCTTACCAATGATTTACTAGTTGATGGATGCCAGCATCATTTGAACAAACATGAGCCTTTGCCAACTTCCAAATCCAGTGCGTTGTGGCATCATGCCCGTGCGTGTAAACTCGTCGGGATGAGCTAGTTTGATGGAGCGAAAGCTCAATAGCTATAGGCCGAAGAATACCACTTTTCGAATTGAAAAGAATTGTCCGGGAGGCATAAGCTTTCCTCCCAGGTATGGAGTTCATCTTCTTGATAAATGGCAAAAGAATGTCATGGTAATCAATGATGAAAAGTCTCTTTTCCTCAATAGCCTACCCATATGAAAACAAATTGCAGTAAGGACAGATAAGAATATCTATAATCTATAATCAGATAAACAACTCAAGCAAAACTAGTAATCTTGATCTAACCTTTTCCAAGCTCATTCCATCAAGTTCTTGCTCAAGTAGTTCTTTTGTTATCGCCGACTCGGGAGGACCATAAACAGCAGGATCAAGTTTGCTATGGATGGGAAACTCCTATGGAAGACAGAATTTGTAAAGAGACCACAAATTAACAAATCGATACTCCTGCAACTACTTAGACTGTTATGAAAACGGAAAAGAATCATCTCCAGTACTGGAGAGACAAGTTATCGATTTTACTTTTACCTTCAACAGCTCAATATTCACTGGATTGACCCCAGCTAAAGCCTGCCTTGCAAATTCATTGTCCCTCAACCAAGAAAATCTATCCCCTGGAACAGTAACAGAAGGAGCTACTGAATGAATGTGATTTTGAGAAATAATGTGCATGAGCTTCACTAGATACTTTAGCTTCATAAGAACTAACACTCTCATAAACTGAATTTTATATGTGAAGTCACGTGAATGGTTTTTATATACATGGAAAAAGTCTACAGAGTAAGATCATTTTAGAGGAACTTTATTTCAAAGATAAACTCATTTTAGAATAAATTTATCCATATAACACATACCCCTAATGCAAAAGCACACTTTGAATTAGTGAAATTCAACTTCTTGTTAAAAGAGAGACCAAAAAGGATTGAATTTGATACGAGAACAATCAAGTCTTAATCTATGTGGTCCTATATGGATCGAATGATGTCATAATTCAAGACCCTATTCATTATTTTATTTATTTATTTTTATGTCATTTCTGAGAAGAGTAGTCCAACATGTATTTAAAAACCATTCCCGAGACAATGAGGTAGGCGATGTAGGACTTACTTTCCAACATGCCCCTCCACATAAGTCTGTCGGACCAGACGAATGGTTACATTTGACCAATAACTAAAGGACATCTTTTGGCCCATGACAACCGGAAAGAAGTTGGGCTCTGCCTCAGATACTATGTTAAATTTCCATCTCAAAATCAATTGGCAAGGAGAGTAGTAGCCAACAGATATTTAAATCATTCCCGAGATAATGAGGTATGCAATGTGAGACTTACTTCCCAATAATTTCAAGACCCTACTTTTCTAAAAACTAGCTTTTAGGTGAAGATCCACAAATAAATTTATATATACATAACATAGTTAAGGAACTATTTAGAAAGGAAAAAGAAAGAGGTAACATACTTTTAATAATCTCAGGGATTTCATATTTCAACAATCTTCCCCCAACACTGAGGACCTGATTTATCAACTTTCCCAGTAAGAGATTATTTATTCCTCCTTTGTTCTCTTCCACATTCAAAAGAACACCATCAATATAAAGCTTGTCAATGTCTGAAAAACACTTGAAAGAAATGTCTGAACTTGACAAAGTGGCTGCTATTGAAGGTATAAGATTGTGGAATAGAGCCTTCAACCTTCCAGAAGAGAAAGTGTTCTGCTTGATTTCTTCAAAAGTTTCATCCCGGGGAACATAAACAGGATCAGGCTTCTCAATTCTGCTCTCAGAAAATGGATCTAATTGCACCCATTACACAATACATTTGCAACATTCCATTAGATATATGCATATGCTTACTATTTGCTCCAAAACCCAATACAACAACACACACCAACAAAAGCAATTTATGCAGGAAAATGTTTCTTGCACTCCAAAGTTCTTACACCAATGTTATATCAGTAACATATTGTTTAATTGAATACATTTATATAGTTAACCAGTTAAACATTTGATGCATGTCATTAACCACAAATTTATAGGCCATTTTGTTGATATTGAAAATGTCATTAAACATTGGTGCACAAATAGAGAAAATAGTTCATGCACTTATATTGTACTATTGTATTATCCATATTAATTATGATTTACACTATCAATGTATAGATATTAAACTCATATATTATGAAGTCTAGTACCAGAGAGGGTGGGTGGTCGGCCAGTTCTACAGCGGCGAGGATACGGTATATCGGCACCCTCAAGGATTGGCCTAACAAGATCCTTATCCTTATCAGGGTTGCCCAAGTCATTGTAGGGAGCATAGTCATAGATTCTATCATGGTGCTGTCTTTCACCTTTACCACTACCCCTAATGCTGAGCAAGTCCTCACGTCTAAGATCTTTAATACCAGCTGGTGTTTGTGATGGTAAGTATGCCTGTTCATAACCATATAACTGATAAGTCATTGGCATCAACAAGAAGAATTTATAATAGTATTATGGATTTTATATGTATACATTCACACACTAATATATTATGGATTTCCTGTTTTTTATTCTGTCAAATGTATCATTCATCATTCATATTTTAATTATTATTGACTCTCAAATAAAAATAATATGTGAATGATATGTTGTGAGTGTAAAAAATTTTATACTGGGAATACATAGATATTAATTAAACTCTAATATTATTTGTTTACTATTTTTTATTAAATTATTTTACATCATGAACTCAAATGGGGTGTATCTATGCCGTCACAATTTTAATATTCTAATCATTTTTTTCTCAATAACATTTTTTACCTCTTATATTATTTTTTATCTTTTCCTTTCCTATTTCAGTTTATGTGTGTGCTTTTATTTTCCTACCAAAATTTATCATATAAACTGATACTTTTACTATCATTTTTTTGCACTTTGTTAATAATGCATACTTCATGCTTAAACATATATATATATATATATATATATATATATCCTTCAATACACATGTTTAATGAGATGACAATAAATTGGGGTTAGGTTTGTGTTTACCGACACCAAATCCAAAATCTCAAAACGAACACAACTAAAAAATAGAATATCACTCTCACCCTAGTCAGGTTTGTAGGTAACCCGAACTCATATCAAACTTGCCCAAAATATGTCCCTTATCATTTAAATGGATCTCTTGTCTCCTTAGATAGTGTTATTGTCACTATTATATATATATATATATATATATATATATATATATATATAATAGATTTATTATATAAGTTGGGTTTGAGTTGGTTTGAGTCACGGTCGAATATCACTTATACCAAACTCAAACCTAATATTTCAAATCATGGAAAATTTGAATTCAAATATATGAAAGTAAATTTTCCTTATGAAATTCGGGCTAGGTTCAGGCATATATAGATTAAGTTATCATCCCTAGTCAACATGATTACTGAAATGTAAAAATAGGGGTGTGAGAATATATGGTTGTTTTCCTACACTCCTTTTCTCTTTCTTTATCTAAACAATTGTTGAACATGTGTGTTAGTAACATTAGTGATTTCAATATAATTTACTTTTTTTTTCTCCAATTAAGAAGAGTGTAAAAAGAAGTTTATCAACAACATTATGTAGAAGGTTCCTCTCAAGTGCAAGTCTAAATTGAATGAATCCTAACTAAATTTGTATATAAATTTATGGGAGGGATCTATTTACTCCGATATCTTAGTAATCAATTATAAGAAAATCTAATGATTTGAATTATTAAGTAGATATAAACCATTAGATTTCCTAGAATTGATATTAAGACGTAGAGTAACTTTAAAAAACTTATTTTTGAAGTAAGTGAATTCATTCCCTAAATTCATTACTTTGAGAATTATTTTAACCACTCATCAGATCTAAATTGACAAATGTATCTTAAAGAAGTCAACCCATTTAAGTTCCAATGAATAAAACTTAAGAAGAAAAGGGTAACCATCACTAAGTACAATAGAAAGTTGTTACAAACCTGATTAGAAAATATGATTCTGCTTTCATGGTTGTGACTGTAGGAATGAATCCAGGTATTAGCTGGGAAGAAAATGGGGCCATCATTGAAACCATGAATGACTATCTCCAAAAGGTAGAACTCCTTAGCATGAAGGTTGGTAATAAGAATAGCACCAGGGCTTCCAAAATCAGTTGGTACAGTGAAGTTAGCAACATAATCAACTATGTAAGGAACACTTGATGGCTTAGGTAGCCACCCTCTTACGTTGGATTGCACACTTTTCCCTGAATTAGTAACTGCAAAGTGAAAGTATAAAACAAATACAATCACATTTGATGAGAGTGGAGATCATTTGTCCCACTTTTTGTGTCTCAATGATATTCCAATCAAATCAAAAGTTATCACGTACTTATAAATAAAAATCATAAAAAAAGAAAGTAACATTTATATATTATTTGGTAGTATTTGATTGGTTTGGAACATGGGGACATGAATTTTTTGGGACGGAAAATCCTAGTTCATTTGAGGAACCAATATCTTCATATTAGTCAAACGTTTACCCATTGACAGAATTGTACTATTTAAGGCCAACCTGGCTCAGATATCAGGCAGAGGCTTATGCCATCAAGACCCACCCGCAGCCGACCAAAGCAAGGGAAGACGCATTGTTAACCGGGCATGACCTCCCATTTGATTTCTTGCTCTACGACTAAAGCATGCCTAGGCTACAACTACTATAGGCTATTAGTCAACTACGACCAGAGTACGGCGTGACCAAGTTGTCCGACATGCAAAAAGCAACCCCTACTATGCCTAAGACAAGCCGACAAGTCTAGATGGTCAGCCACGCCAACAAAACCAGTCAAAAACTCCTTCATCCATTATAAACATGGGCTCCTCCCCTCACAACTACAAGCTCTAAGCTCTAAGTCAAGATCATAACACACTTGGGCTATTCCCACTCTTTAAACACGATTCTCTATCTCTGACATCTTACTAATTCTTACTTAGTTATTATCGTCAAATCGTCATTTACTAACTTGATCCTCAAACCACCTTTTCATGTACCTCTTCTGGTGGGTCCAAGCTCAACCCAAATGAACCAACCCCCAGGCACTCCAACCCAACAACCTCTAGCTCAAGACCAACTTACCAGATTGTGATCCCCAAGCCATGCCTCTTCCTGACTCACTCTCTCGTTGCAAGACCGGAGAACACAATACAATTTAGGTAGTTACTTATTTCACAAAGCTTAGTAAAGTTAATCAAATGCATTTGGTGTATTTTTTAAGGTTAAGTTATTCTCAAATCAACTAAATTATTTGAGAATTATTAAATATGTCCTTAAACTTTAAGGTTTTATAATTGGATCTATGATAATGAGTCCTCCAAATAAAAATTTAAATTGGGCTTCAAACTTTTGAAGTTAGACATTTAATCTTTTAAATTCAAAACCATTTGTAACTAAAAATTTAATTTCCATTTGTTGTTCCTACATAATATTTTTTGAGAAATTCAAAATCATACGTTCTTTAATACGTAAGTATACTTTAATTAGTTTAGTTTTAATTAAATCCTTTCGAAATATTTACATAAGATTTAGGATAACACTATTACAAAAAATCCTTATAATTCGTACAATATCTAAGAATAATATAATATACCATTGGAGATTTTTCCAAGAACTAGTAATAAAGAAAAGTAAGAACAAAATATTTTAAAAGTGAAAAAAGGAAAACATTTACATTATATGATCCAAAAATCAATTATATATGTGTCTTTTCTTTTGATTTTGATGGATTTATTTATTTACTATTATCACTATTATTGTTTAAATTACTATTATTAGTATTCTTATTATTATTTAAGGCCAAAAAATTAAGAAAGAATTTATAGACATAGTTATAATTGACTTTATTGTTTAGGGATCCAATTACAAATAGTTTTATAGTTCGGGGACTGAATTAAGTTTTTTTTTACTGTAGGGACTTTTTTAAAAAACTTAAATTGTCTAGGGCCCTATGAAAACCTTTTTTGTTAAAGGTTTTAATAACTTCTAACTGATTCGTTGTTTTGAATACAAAAAAAGCTACTTAATAATTTTTATTTTTATTAATAAGTTATAGATAATAGTAAACATGATATATTTTTAATTATCAAATATCACCATAGTTATTTGAGTACTTGTGGTGTTTATTTAAGTAGGCTTAAATAATCAAGCTAAGAGTTTTTGTACAGAGTGTATCTATCTTTAATTAGAACTTAATAATAAATGATGGATGTACCTTTATTTTCTCATTTTAGTCTAGCTTACTTCAGAGAACTTTTTCTTTCCTCCAAATAATTAATGAGATTACAATTCACAATACAATCATCTATTAGTTCCTTACAAAAAAAAAAATTTCCAATTTTCTTTCCTCTAAATGTAAATGGCATGGTAGTAAAAAAAATACTCAATATTTACCACTTTAAACTATTGTGATCGTACAAATGGCTAATTGAGTTAGCAAAATGCTAATTGAGTTAGCAAAATGCTAATTGAGTTAGCAAGAGTTAATTACACTTACCCTATGGGTTATAGTGAAAGAGTTAGTAAAATGAGAGAGAGTTAATTACACTTACCCCTATGGGTTATAGTGAAATTTGTCAAATTATACAAATTATCATTCCCTTTTTGTTGTTACACAAATCACTTTTCTCTCAATTACCCATAATTTTGTACATACATTACATTGACTACCCCTAGATATAAGTGTAATCTTTTAAACAAAAAAAAACATGTGCTGAATGTAATTAAGTTCAACAAAATATTATATATTAGGTAGGCAATTCCAAGTAGTACAAGACTAGGTATATATTTATTATTTTTGTTTCATTGAAAAATACATTAATAATTCTAATGATATGTTTATATAACTCTTATACTATTTTATAACGAACCAAATAATGAAGACGCATTGATTCTTATATTATTCGGATTTGTCTACATAATATACAATATATTGTTTAACTTAATTACATGTGTCACAAGTTTTTTTGTTTAAAATATTACACTTATATTTCATGTAGTGGTGATCAGTGTAATATATGTACAAAATTAGGGGTGATTCATGTAGGAGGGAGTGGTGATTCGTATAAGGACAAAAATGGAGGTGCGATTTGTATAATTTCACTAAAATTCAGTGGATGTAAGTATAATTAAGTGGATGAGTAATGATCATCCGATGAATTTGCCTATAAATCTTTTTGTGAGATATAAATTGAATATTTAAAAATATATACATATATTATTACATTTTCTTTTAGATATGTGGACGTTTTCTATGTAAATTAGATGATTTTATATAGTATTTTATCAAGATTCATCCCTTTTTAAAGGGTTTTGGCAGAACAATAACATATTTGTCTTATAATTTGAAATTATAGAATCAAATTTTGCAAACATAATGATGCATGCATTTTCTTTCTTTATACTTCTAGGTGGGAACTTATTTTTTTTTTATTTCTTATATTTATAGTGTGCTAGTTTTTGAGGTAATATTCTTTTTCAATAATTTTTTTTGAACAATAAGACAGATTACTTTAGTTATGTAATGACAAATTAGGGGTGAGCAGGACTCGGCCCTACCCGCTCATCCGGTATGACCCGATCGTGGTCAGACCTGAAAAGGATCGGGTCTCATCGGGTCTAGGGTTAGGTTCGGGTTCAAAAATTAAATTCAGTCAATATTTAGGGCCGGGTAGGGACCAAACATGACCTGTCCCGACCCGTCCATTTTCACTTTCTCATGATGTTTGTATGTGTCTCTGTTCAAATATATATAGTAATGATATTTTTTTGGTCGAAAATATCATTGATTCTCTAATTTTTCATCATATATACATGTTTAATAATATATATACACATATATTATTTTATATGTCAAATTACATATTCACAATAATAAATAATATTTAGAATACTTTATCTAAAATGAGTATACGTTATATTTAATCAAGTCTAGGGCCGGGTTCGGGTTTAAAGGCTGACCCTGTGAATATTTAGGGTCGGGTTAACTCCAGGTCTAAGGTCGGATCCGGATTCAGAAAAATGGCCCGAACAACTTTTAGGGCCGGATAAGGACAAACCTTAACACGTCCCAACCCGGCCCACGCTCACCCTTGTGACAAATGCTTGGTTATTTTTGTGGTTAGGTAACAGTGACAGGTATTAATTTAGTGATTTGAAAACTAAATAATTGAAGCTCCCCAAAAGACATTTTTGTCCTTTTGGCCCAAGATCTAGATTCTAGAAGTTTAAACATATAAAAAAAATAAGAGAAATTCCGACGTAAGCATAAATAAAAAAGTTGTGCGTACCACTTCTTAGGAATTAAAGAAAAGAAAGATAGTAGAAAAATCTTTAAACACATTTGAAAGATCATTTAATAAACATTTAAAAAATGGAATAAGTCAATAAAAACCTTTCACTAGCAAAATCAGATTGTTAATTTTTTAATTGTGTGATGTCGATTAAAATTTAAAGAACGTGTTACTAATTTAATTTTCCTTTTCAAGTAAAAAGACATTTGACTTTAACTTAGATATTTATGCCTATCTTTTTCTATGCTGAATCACATCCTAGTTTGAAGTACAAATATATAGATTTTTAGTGATAATGACATGCATCTTATGAGTTGTCAAATATTAAATTCTAATTTAATAATAAATAATTAATAACTATTAGCAATAAGTTGGTCTAGTATATTCGTATGTGACCAAAAAATCAATGGTCTATTTCTATAAATGATACTCATTGAGAGAGACAACACACTCAAAAAATGATTAATTTATTACTAAGAAGGAGAGTGAAATATACTTGGTTATACCAAAAATAATTAATAATTAGTAAAATTGTAAAAAAGTTATCGTATATTGAGTTGTTCTCTATCTCTAAATTTACTACATTATGACGGACACAGATCTGCTATTCCGAACCTCGTCTTCAAGCTCGTCCCGCACCAATCAAAAAATAACATGTTAATTAAAAAATTAAACATTCATGATTTTTTTCTATTTTTACTACATTTTGATTGGTGCAGGACAAGGTTCGGGACAACAGATCCTTGTCCCATTATGACGACATACAATTCATATTTAATAATAATTGAATTAAATTATTATTATATCTTAAATATAAAATAATGATAAATAATATATTAAAATTGTTGGGAAGTAAGTCTACATCGTCTTGGAAATTGTTTAAATATCTATTGGTATACTCGTCTCATTATCAATTGATATTAAGATGAAACTTTAACGATATTAGAGTCAGAGCTCATATAACTGTTTGTTACTACATCGCTTCTTAACTCATTGTTTCTTCGACAATGATTTAAATAATAGTTGAGAATTTGTTTTTGAGATGAATTATTAACACCAACAAGGAATAGAAAATTGATTGTTAAGTTAAAATTTATATAGATAACTAACCAGGATCAGTTTGGTGGCTAATAAGCTGAATCTGGATCCCTTGACCAACTCCATTGATAAAATATTCCCATTGATCCTCAATTTTGTCAATAATCTTCTCCTTCATCTTCTTTCTTATTGTTATCATTGCTTTCACTTCAATCCCATTGCTATCATCATTGTTATCCAATGGAATAGTTGTTGTTGTTGTCTGAATCTGACCACCCTTGTCTCCACCACTGACCACCGCTTTAGTCTGCACGCTCCGCCATCTGGATACGGAGGACAAGTGTATCCTCCGGTGCGTTCCGTAAGAAATCGGCGGAGATCGGCGGAGGGTAACGGAGTTGAGAGGGTTGATTGAAAACATGATGTAAATGATGGAATTGTGTTATTGTGCTCTGCTGTGTACTACAGAGTTGAGTATGGAATTTAATGCAATTGGGTTGGGACATACATATAATAAAAAGTGGTGGATGGTCCCAACTCTCAAATCAATTTGACAACGTAAATCTAATAGAGGAAATGTATGATTTTTAGTATTATCGAGTATAGGTAAGTGTTGATCTAGTGATATAATATTTTATTTGATCTACAAATTAGTGTTATGATAACCGGACCGGACAGTCCGACCGGTTCGATCGCTGACCGGACTTGAAAACGACTTCGGTTCATAGTCTTAACCGAATGAGTAGTTGAACTGATTTGAACCGAAGAAATTTCGGTTCAGCCGTGCTAAACCCAGTTAAACTGGAATAACCCGAGAAGTGAACCGAACGGTCCACTTAAAATTTTAAAAAAATGAAACATTACTCTAATGTTTTGTTTTATTTCGGTTCAAAAAAAATTAGAGGGACGTTACTTCAATATAATTATATAAAATTATTAATTATATAAATTTTTATATTTATATATAATTATATATTTATAAATAAAAATTATTAATTATATTTAAAATCATCTGGTCCACCAGTTAACTTAACTGTTTAAACCGTTTAGATCTAATACGAAAGCTCTTCTAGCTTGATGTTCGACTCGGGTTTCACAACATTTCTACAAATAGAATAAAATGTCAAATATTCAATTTATGGAGGTACAATAATATATTCATGAAAGAGATTAATTTATCATCAATAGAATGAAAATATTTTGGTTATACCAACAAAACTATTAGCACATTAAACATTTTTCATATTTGAATATTAGTAAAAGGGTGGGGATCCAATTATTAGCACATTTAGACTTACTATTCATCTTACCCATCAATTTTAGGGAAATTCAATGGTTTAGATCTATTCACTAATTTAAACAATTGAATTTCTCTAGAATCGACGGCCAAGATGTGGAGTAAGTTTAAAAAACTTACTATTGGAATCAATAGATCCCTCATTTTAGTAAAATAATATAAATAATTGTGGGTGATATTTGTATTCCTATATATATGATTTTGTATTGGCAATGTATACATATCAGCATATAAAATAAATAGCATGTGCCACATGAGCACGGATATAAAATAAGAATTTGTGTAATAATTTTTTAAGTATATTGAGAATAAATGGATTTGATTTTTTTATTAAGATGACAACTTTCTTAATTGTAACTAGAACATGTTGATATGATCCACACAAAAACTGTATGGTGTAAAATAAATAAAGATATAATTATTCTTCATTTATTAAAAATTAAAACCTATATTATTTTTTAAAATATGTAACGACACCAACTATTAAAAATAAAATAGTTGCCATATATATTTTAATAATTTCGGTGTATTAATTCATTGGAAAAATTACAGTTTTCTCTTTGAAAAAGAAAAATACCTAAGATCACATCAACAAAATGTAAGAACATAATAACAGTAGCATATCTTTTTATTCTATAATATATGTTAGGGATGAGTAGGACCCGATCCTACCCATCACCCAATAGTATTTTATATGTCAAATTACATATTCACAATTATAAATAATATTTAGAAGACTTTATGTAAAATGAGTATATGTTATATTTAATCGGGTCTAAGGTTGAGTCCGGGTTTAAAGACTGACCCTGTGAATATTTAGGGTCGGATTAACTCCGGGTTTAGGTCCGGGTTCAGAAAAATGATCCAAACAACATTTAGGACCGTATAAGGACAAACCTTAACCCGTCCGAACCTGACCTACGCTCACCCCTAATATGTGTCATATCTTTTTATTTTATAATATGTGTTACTTTATAATTGATTAAAAAATACTTAATAATTTACATTTTTAATTTAAATATATTTATTTTAACACTCACTATGAAATGATACACATTGTACGATAGAAGATGTAAGTATCCTCTCCGGTAGAACCACACTTCTACTATTATTATTTTTCTGTTTTGGATGACGTTGTAATTATTTTATACTTGTGAGAACCGAAATAACAAGTACGAATACGAATTATTTAATCAAATAAAAAATATTAAAGCAAGTTGAGCATAAACTCAAAGTACATACACGTTTCATGAAATAATTTATGAGGAATAAGTATTGAAAAAACATATTTTATGTACTAATTATATAAGAGTTTTTCTTTCTGTATATTAATCATTTTTTACTTTTAACTTTGATTCATAAAATCTTAACACAAGATCCATATTTCATCTCATTTTAATTCAACTTTGGCTAAACTCCCACTCCCATTAAAAGAGTTAGCTTAGCTACTCTATTAAAGAAAAAAAGATGGAAATTTATCAGCCGTATTTTAATATCTTAAAAGCTAGGATGTCATGCATATTAGCCTCCACAATTTTTGAAATTAAAACACTTATCTTTTCCTTGGATAACACAAACTGAACAGGAGACAAAAGAATTAAGTGTCAGATTAATACGCTATTGAGAGAAATGAAAACAATTAATATGAATTATTGGATCTTACTTGAAAAGTTAAAATTAAAAAATACTTGCACATGACTGACCAATAACTAACTTTTAATCATAATCATCCATGATTGGTTGCAAGACTCAAACTTTTTATTCTTACCATTGTTATATGAGAATTGTTCTTACTAATAAAAAAATATAAGAATTGTTCTAACTTAAATCCAATTATCATATTATTAGCAGGCTAAAAAGAAAGCATACTAAACTAATGAAAGAGATGTCCAAGATCTAATGGATGTTGTAAATATATCATCAGCAACGATTGCATTTTCTGTGGCTATTTAATAATAAAGCTGTTTTTTTAAAGGAGGTGGGATCCTCCTCAATAATAGTCTCTCCTCTATTAGAAAACATGAGGAGAAAATAGAGTTTGATAATTTTTCATATGTTTTTATTAATAACTAGTTAAAATTTGAACCTTTAAAAAATTCAATATACAACATGTTAGCATCTACACCTAGTATTGCACTTAGGGGTAGCAAAACGGGTCGGCCCGACCCGACCCGGTCTTGTCCAGTCCGCCTTTGGCCGACCAAAATATGGGCTAGATTGGCCCGACCCTTATTTTTGAAAGGGCTCAAAATGCCAACCCGACCCATATTTGGCAGGGCTGGCAGACTGACCCGTTTTTCTTTTTCTTTTTAAAAACACATTTAAATGACACTAATATTCCATGAGTTTTAGTGAAATTACAAAAACTATCCTTCCATTTTCTACACTTATAAAAAAAAACCCTTAATTTATAAACATACATTACATTGATCAACCATGTATCGGAGGTGTAATTTTTTAAACAAAAAAGTGATAAATGTAATTAAGTTAAACAAAATATGATATAAGATATAAATTAAACATTAATATGTAAATGTTTTGGTTGCACACCGATATGTGTAAAATATTCGGTTGGAAAACATTATTAAATTGACTACATTATCAGAATCACATATAACCTTAAAATGGTAAAGCAATATTAATGTTGGCTCGCCGGGCTAGCCCGACCCAGCCCGCCGTGACCCGTCTAAAAAACAGCCTTCCAATTCGGGTTGAATATGGGCTTTTGGGCTAAAATCTCCAACCCGACCCGCAAAAAATGTCGATCAAAACGGGCTGACCCGTCGGGCCAAGCCCGTATTGCCATCCCTAATTGCACTATATCCATACTTTCTCTACTATTTTTAAAGTGCCAACAACAATATGAGATAGGAAAGGTTTGATCACTATAACAATGAATTACATTACAACATTGCAAAAATGCTGATGATTCTAAATTTCTTCTTGCAGGTTGGCAGTTCCACATTAGGAATAAGCACTACTAGAGTTTCATCACCTATCATATTATAGTTAGTTTTAAAAAGAATCTAGATCTAGAGCCTTATATGAATCATAGAGGCTAGAGAGCATGTACCTTCTCTCTAGAAACTAGTTTAAGAAGAGTAGCACAAGCATGCTCACTAAGCTCATGCATATTTGCAAGGATAAAAGGCAATGCTACTACTAAAGGAAGTAGATAATGGAGGGAGATCATTTCCGATTCTAAAGAGTCTATTAGTGGATGGGGATTACGACACATGGCGAAAAAAGTTGTAACAACCAATTCAATTTTTTAATAAAAAAATAATTATTATAAATATTTCCTTTCTCCTCATATTTCAGTACACTAAATTAGAGTTGATAAAATTATCCATAATTTATAAGTCATCCAAATCCAAAAAAATAAATTCATCTATTAGAGCTAATTGATTTAAATAGATGGATTCCAATGGATAGATAACGTTAGTAATGAATATATTTGAATTCATCCGTTATATTCAATGAATATACATGGATATATCTATTTGGATGAATATTTAATCCATCAAAAAACAAAGAGTTTAAAAATGACGTTCTTTGCTTTTCAATATCATTTAATATTTAAGAAAATTAAATTCAAACAAATTCATCAATAATTTTCACTCTCAATTTTAATATTTTATTAAATTGATATCAATTATAGGACACGTGAATATAGTTAATTTTAAAAGTTTATTTTAAGTACATAAGAGTATGAAAAAATATGCACTGAAAATGTATGAGTTTTATACATTGTCACTACATCATTCAACTTTTATATTTAATTATCATCGACTCTTCAAAAAAAAGTAATTCAAATGAATGGTAGATGATATAGTGATTATGTATAAATATTTATAGGTAGAGTACATAAATATTATATTTTATGAGTATCTGTTAAAAACTTTACACATATAACCTTAAACGTCGCATGCTTGTAGAAAAAATGAATTTTTGTAAAAGTTAAAAAAATCACTTTTTGAAAAATATATTTAAAGGTGTTTTTTTAATGATTTTAAAAATGATTTTTTAAAAGGTGATTTTAAAAAAATGTTCTATTGAGATAATAGTTTCTAAGATAATGTTTTTCTTCGATAATATTTTTAGTTCCAATAAAAAATTCAAATGGATTGAATATTGATCCATCCAAATTTATTTAAATAGATTGATGAATGACTTTCTGTCAATCCATTAGCATCTAAACCCAAATTCATCACTACGCCACCCTTACCCCAAATATAATACATAGACCATGAAACCCCACTTCTTTTCCTTCTAATTGTTTGTGTATGAAATTTTTTTCTAAAAACAATGGATATCCTCATGATGAAGAGCCATAATGTAATCATGTTGAAGTTGCTTCTCTAACATGAGCAAATTAGAATAAGCAAACTTTTCCAATTGACAATGCACACTTCTCAACCGAGACTTCTTGTGTCTCTTACTCCTAAAAGTATTACCAAAAACAGATTTGTTAAAAATTAAAGAGTCTTTCTTTAATTAAAGAATCTTTCTCTACTCTATTACCTAGGCATATCCCATGCTCATCATATAACACGGTCCTTCATGCAAGCAGCCATGCACGTTTAAAAGGGTTAAGCCAGCCATCTCTTGCTCATAAGAATCAATTGCATTAACCGACAAACGGTTTAAATTTATATTGGATATCCGACTAGACCAAAACGTCAAATGTTGAGAGTGATACTTTTTAAGATGAGCAATCACACATCAAGTAAGAGATTAGTTCCCGAGAGTGACATTTATATTAATATCGTCCACAAACTGATACAAGAAATTGGACCGCTTGATCAACATCAATTAGATTGTGATCCACCACATAATAATAATGTATCTGCTTGACCTTGGACTATCAAAGATGGCTTATGCTTCTTGATTATAGGTGAAGGGAGAGAATGAATTGTTTGTGTCATAGGTGGGGTAGTTTCCTTTCAGGTGTTTTAAATTGGACTCTATAATCATAATTGTGACAACAATATTTGAGAGTCTTCACAATAATATCACGATATAATTGCTGCCATAATACAGGTCTTCATAACCGTATTTTAAAAGATAGTTCCTCGCAAAGTGAATAAGACACTCTTATTATTGTAGAGCAGGTTTAAACTTGGAATATCTTATTGGTAAAGAGAAAGGTTTAGATCACGTCCGAACCACTAGAGAATTATCAACCAGGATCCATGGAGGAGCAACCTTGCCCTTTTCTACAAACGTAATCCTAAGGGTTTCTTTGTGAGTTAGATTTTGGAGGGGAAATAAGAGAAATTGAAGACTTAGAAACCATAAAATATACAGGTGAGATGGTTCTGAAATCTTCCATTTCCCTTTATTCTCCTCCAAAACTCAACTCACAAACAAATCGTAAGAGTCTGGTAGTGAGATGAGTTTTAGAGAGGCATACTAAAAAAATGGAAGGCTCGGGAGATATGACTTTGAAGCCTTTTTTCTCTCCATTCCCCAAAAACTCAACTCATAAACCAACATAGTTACTGATAAAAACTAAAGGGGCTAACTGTCCAAGAAAGGAAAAACAAGCACCTAACTACATATAGCATGAGGTTCTTGGAAGGGCAACTCCCATAAATATCATCAAGCAGCAGTTCTTGAAGTTGAGGATGAAGAGAAGAGAGCTCCTGGATGCATGATCAAGGTCCAAACACTTGTTTGCCAACTAATGCTCTCATCTATTTCCTTGAGAGACTTAGAGATCAATGTTTTGTCATGAACATAATTTATGATAGAGTATTATGACATCGTTCGATATAGCAGACCTCACCTAATGAGATAAAGACATATTGTTGTTGTTAATCTATTTCCTCGACTAAGCATATGAATTAACTGTAATAACCAGTCCTTATTTCAAAAGCTTACATTCTTTTAATACCTCAATCAATGCCCTGACAACAAAAAATTGAGAGTTGGGTGTAATAATAGTACTGTAGTTTTACTATAAAGGCCAGTGCAATTTGCAAATACATAGAGCTGAATTTATAGACAGATAAGAATGATTCTTTTAACACCATAACATTTTTCAGTCCTAGCCATTCTTTTTTCCTTTTTTCAATTACTGGAAACATGTTTTTGGTAGTGTAATTTTTTTCATGAGATTGTTGGAAGACTACATGACCAGTTACAAAGCAAGCAAAAATGTAAAATTACACTTTAAAGGAAAATGTGACACCAAATGGTAATTAACTCATTTTGATATCTGTAAGCCAAAACACCCTTAGAATTGTTCAATTAACATTTGCTTTTTAAGGGGGCTTTTGCTAATTGTTCTCTCCTTTTTTTCCTTGTCTTCTTTCCCCACTGCAGTTACATTACAGTAACCAATATCATAACAAGATACTTGATATCATGCACACTCTGCAAGGGAAGCAATATATTCAATAATTCAACCAATTTATCATAGCAGAATGAAGTCCAATCTTAATTTTTCTGAGCTAAATCCTCCAATGCTTGCAAGAGATATTTGCATGAGGATGAAACTGACCCGGCTGTCGCATTCAGACAAATTTACCAACTGACCTGCCCTTCAAAAAAATGCCTAACATGCGAATATCACCATCTCCTCGTGTGTAAGTGCACTCATTTTTTGCCTTTGCGAGCAAGGAATCGTTCTCTAGCAGCTTGTATTCTACTTTCACGGTCATCACTGGATGCAGCAACCTCAGCGTCCTTCTTGGGCAAATCTGGGAGATTTCTCTCAGTTTCCTCTTCAACGTGTTCAACACCACCACTGTTTTAGACAAAGGAATTAGAATCAAATGATCACGGTCTCCATTTCCCGAAATATAAGTATAGTAAGTTATAGGGCTCTTTCGGTTAGGCTTAAAAAAAGTGATCCTCCAAAAAATGTTTTTTGGTAAAAACAATTAATATAAATCAGAAAGCACTTTATATGTTACTAGTCTGATAAGTGATTCTAGCTTCTTTGTCATCTCTTGCTAAAAACACTTTTACTACAAACTAGAAATTTAGCTTATCTCAACAAAAAACACTCATAATGTGCAACATGAAAGCACACCTTCTCACACACACCCGCCAAAGAAAAAAATAACATTTAAAAAGATTTCCCATACGTATTCAATGACAAGAGACATGGTTACCTTAATTTGTACACATCTAGTGTCTTAAGCTTGTTAATAATGGGTACAACCCATCTCATCTCAACAGAACACACATTTCTCATGTATGGCCGTGGAGTTGCAATCAGCTCATGGTATACAACATAGTCTGGGAACTTGCCCAGTTCATCAGCTTTCAGCACGGATGACGGATGCACCTAATACAGAAGATTACAGTTATTCAGGTATCTACAAACCGAGCATTTAGTTGAAATTGACAAATGCTAGCTAATTGTGCTGAACTAGCATGGTTTCACAGCATATATTAGTGATCCTACCACTTTCTTTTCATCTAGGGACACATTTCTTTAAGTTCTGTAACCCTTAGAAGTTAGAACTTAGGTATGAACTTGATGGTAAAGTGCACAAGGGAAGTAACTTGAGGGAGATATTATATTAACAAAACATGACTAAAAACTTTCTTTTTATTCATACCTGGACTACCTGGGCTTGAAAACCCAGAATTCGATAACCATTGTGATGCATCTTTCTTTCAGCCAGCTGATTCGCATAGCCCGTACATAAAGCTTTTCTCAAATTTCGATAACCCTTCCGGAACTCTTCTCCTTTCCCATTTGCTCTTATATCCAGTGGTCCTATTACAAGGTTGAAACAAAATATACGTAAAGGGGAAAGGAAGGGACGTAGAAAAAAATGACAACCGGCAGGATTCACTAATTTGATTGTCAAAAAAGGAAGAGAGTTAGATTCTTTTCCACTGATCTAATTCCATTTATTTATTCGCTTTTTTTTGTGTATGTGTGTTCATGTACTCCTTTTTGTGTGTGTATAGGGGGTGCATACTGGTTGATCTAATTATCAAATATAAGCTCAACTGAACAATAGATTCCCCACACATTAAGTCAGAACAGAATGGTTATACTAGAAACAGATAACTATGCTGTGAATGATGTAACTACTTTCAAAGAAGAAAACCATATTTCTCCACGCAATGATTTAATCGCATTATGATAAAATGTCTATCCATTTTTACCCTTTTAAGCATGGGTCATAGCTCAATATTACTGCAGAAATTATTTAACCAAAAGATCTTTAAATTATAAGATAAATATGCAAATAAGAAGAAATAACAGAGTTCTCACAGTGAGGATGCTTTTGTTGCATTTGTCAAACCCCATAAATTATAGCATGCACTGTTATTATTTGATTTGCAGCTAAAAATGAATGATAAACTCTAAAATTTAATTATATCCAAAAAACATAAATTACACAAGGATGAAGTGAAAGCAAATGGAAAGGAGCACAAAAAATATGCCCCATTTTAATTTCATAGTCAACTATTATTCCACACTTCTATTTTATTTTTTAAAAGAAATGTATCAAAAGAGACATAAATGTGTGTCAAAAATCAAATGCTAGTTCTTTTTGCTAGTAACATGAGTACATGACCACTGCATCTGAAAGGAAATTAGTTACTTCATACATTATGAAATACAAACCTTTCGCTATTTTCTGCATTATCTGAGATAACTGCTTACGCACATCTCGGACAAACAACATCCCTCGCACCTACAATCAGTTAATTCCAAAATAATCATCACATATATCATGCATTGAACAAGCTCAAAAAATGGCAAATGTGCATATACCTTTGTATTATAGTATGCATCTCCTCTCTGAAGACTAGAAACTTAGGATAAATGTTCATGAAATTAAAATGCAAGCATGGATTTTTATCAAGAAATAACAGAATTCCTTTCTCAACAAACCATAATATCTTTGCTTTATAGGATACATCATACAACTATCTGAATTCAATGTGTGAAAGCAAATTCTCCAATACTACAAGGGACTATAAACAGCCTTCTAACACGATATTTATTAACAGACTTTACTGCAAAAACTCAGTCCCAAATTTATACAGCATTCTTGGAATTACTAGAATGCATAAAGGTACCTGCAAGCCATTATCTTTGCACCAACCAATGTCATAATCAGTTTGATCCCAACACTCATATATCTGCAGCAATTGAATGTGGTCACCCAAGCCAGAACCATCAGGAAGATTAGTTACTGGGTTTTTCCTCTTTCTCTCAGTCTTGCTGTCCAGTAAAAGAAAGTTGTTACATCCCGGTTACTAATTCCTTGAAAATATTAAATGTACAAAACCCCAAGAAAACAGAGGAAATACGTCATGTAATATGCATAAGGGTGTAGTTAATAGAAGTTGCTATATCAAATTATACACAAGCATGGAAGTTGAAAAACATTTCATAAGTGTGTAGTTAAAGGAAATTGAATCGAGTGTGCACTTGTGGAGGATGCTAACCTACTCAACTATGCATAGAGGAGAGCATCCACACTTTTATTTTGACCAAGTAATCACTCACTTTCCTCTTAAGAGTACATAAGACTTGAAGGCATTTAAGCCATTTCAAACAAAATCAAATGCTACTAATTGTTTTTTTCCTTTTCTGACTCTTCCATGTTAATAGATCTCCACTTAGCAGTTTCTTTCTCCTCATAAAAGGTTCTCTCCATAAAATTGGAAATAAAGACCAGGATGGCTGTGGCATTTTAAACATAAAAAAGTGCCAATTTATCTACCATTATTGAGTTCACTGTATTGAGAGAAGGCCGCTCAATGATTGTATAAGCCTTGAAAGATAAAATGCCTTAAAACCCGCAAATTTTGTGCATTTTTTAAAAGGAAAGGTATTTTTATATGGTTGAAACTTGAAAGTGTGTCTTGTGACTCTTGCATATATCTATATCTATCTATATAAATCAACCTCCGCCCTGGTGCTGACAGCAATGCAGTCTCAGCTGATAACATGGCAGCAACACTCAAAGCCTCGGATATGCAACCATAATTGTTTGCCTCCATTAAGGTTCTCGAGAGGGATGGTTCTAACGGAAGTTCTGCATAGAATAAAAAGAATCAGGGAACCTAGAGAAATATCCATCCCTAAACATTTTATAAGAAAAATTAATGGGTAAGAACAGAATAAATTTTATGTAAACACGGAAAAACTTGTTATAAAAAAATAGCTATTGTGAAGAGACCCTTATCATGATCATTAAGATAACGACTGAAAATTGTTATGTACGAATCCAAGTTACTCAAATTGTAATTTGAATCGTGAAATGCCAAGTTCTTTTTGAATCGTGAATCATAACCCATAAACGATTCATACACAATGAACTTTAACTTAAAATATATCATATAAATCATGCATAATGCCTAACATAATGATTTTAAAGTGGTGTAAAGTCCCGCTAGATCCCCAGAAAGACCAAAAGATCAAGGGTTCAATTCCTGGGAGCGACACTTGTTGGGAGGGACAGTCACATACCCTGAAACGGATTAGTTCCTTACCCATAGGGTGAGGGGATACTCTTGTTAGTACAAAAAAAACAAAAAACGAATGTGGGAAATAGGGTGCATAGAGTAGTGAACCTCTGAAGCACCTGTTACTGAAAAAGGCACATAGCAATGGGATAATCAAATAGGATATACAGTTCTCCTTTAATTCATTTTTCATTTGGCAATTTAAAGCTCATATGAATATTGTTTTTATAAGAATTGGTGGGGGGAAATTTGAAAAGAACAAAATTTAACGAATTGTGTGAATCGTATCAGTGAACTTGAATCACACAGATTCATGGCCATCTGTGATTCATCACAGGATACAAATAATTCACTTGTCAAATCATATCAAATGGTACTATGCGAATTGTGAAACGTAAAATTCTAACAACAATGTACAACGCTACCATGAAAATAATAATGATAGTGAAACAGTGTACTGGTGAAGGCCTTCATTACTTATGATCAAGAAGATAATGATATTCCCTAATGCATGATTTCTCCATCCAAATATTTGAAATTCAATACTAAAATATAGAAACATAAAATAAGTACCAGCCATTTTTCGTCCGATACTTGTAATTGCACCATTTCCATCAATCGCATCAATCAGATATAATTGCTTCAGAGCATCTTGTAAGGACTCAGCTGCAGAAAACCCAGTTATTCAATCACCAAATTATGGTTAGGTACCTATCAAATTACTGACTGTAAAGAATCAAGAATATATTTAAGGAAATAAACACATGCACAACTATAAGCTGGGAGATAAGTAACAAAAGAAAACAAATCCCAAGATCAATGCGAAACAAGTTCAGTTACTAATAATGCAACTAGCAGAAGTGTCAATTTAACAAACTTTTAGATTACAAGAAAAACCCTACATGAAGGAGGATCAAGAAAGTCAAATTTGAGAATGTCAATATCTGGAAGGTCCAATGATTTCAAGTAAAGAACACAGCCAGCGAGAGAAGATCTCTGTATTTCAGGAACTGTAGCATCCAATAACTCAACATCGTAAACTCGGGAAGGATATAGACGATAGCATTTCCCTGGACGGGTTCGTCCAGCTCGGCCTGCACGCTGATTAGCTTGTACTCTGCAATGTCAGAATTTTGTTTTGAATCATCTTGAAAATTTTGAATGGTTTATTTCAAAAAGTTAGAAGAATAAATAACACAACCCCCATTGAGGTTTGGCTAAATGACACAACCCCATTTATACTCAAGAATTACATCCTCTCCAACCCCATTCATACTCAAGAATTACATCCCTTCCCCCACCCCATTAAAGCTATAATGTCAACGGTTCTGTAAGAATAATGGAAATACAGAACATTCTTACTTCACCAAAAAATGTTTTTTTTAAATATCATTGGAGGGTTTCGTCAACGGCATGACCACTACCCAAAGCACAAAATAGAGCAAGAAACTTCACCCCATTCGCTGTCTCATTCTAGCAATTCAAAAGGTAAGGGTGGAAACTTCACAACACCCATGATGAATGTATCTTACATACAGAAAGGATGCTCAAGTCGTGGATTCCCCTTTAACTCCCAAAAATCTCATAGAAGACCATTCAGCACTAGTTGAGAAATTCTCATCCAAGGTAAAATACACTGCAAAAATCTGATAATGCCATCAACAATCAAGTTGTACCTCAGCTCTCTTCTGTGGTTCAATCTTCACCAGAGAACTGCAAACCTATTGGGTCACAAATTCAAGG
Organism: Lupinus albus; assembly: GCA_009771035.1. Taxonomy (NCBI): domain Eukaryota; kingdom Viridiplantae; phylum Streptophyta; class Magnoliopsida; order Fabales; family Fabaceae; genus Lupinus; species Lupinus albus. The sequence continues at coordinate 9,419,918 of CM020011.1, forward strand.
ATCTATTGCTGGTAAATACTTATTTAATCAGTCTTCACCTTCTTTTTCAAAGTCAAAATACACCTGCTATAAAGCTTGGGCAAACCTTTGCCCAGTGATATGTCTACATTTGAGTCAGAAAAGGAATTGGACACATTTGACATTGATTCTCCTAACTTGGATGCCTTAGGAATGGACTTGTCCTTCATTGAAATGTTAAGTAATATATAGCATCCTTGTAAAAAAGAAGGGCTGCCTGTTGCTCAATGCTCTCATCCAGTGGGGTCTGGGTATGGTAGATATATGCAACCTTACCCTCGCAAGCAAAAAGATTGTTTACAGGATTTGAACTCATGGCCTCCATACCAAAAGGCATGCAACATGAGCCGTAGACCACCACCATTCCCTCTCGCTGCCACCATATGTCAACTATCAACACTCAGTCAACCCAAGAACATAATAGCCCACAAAGACAAACAGTCATCAAATCCCACAACCTGAGAGGGGCATGAGCGATTGGTCTTCACAGTGGCATATGGAGTTTGTGATGACACCAATAGCAGTCGGGGAAGGCTTGCAAAGGTGGCGGGCTGTTAGTGGTGGTTGTTCACGACTGGGTGAAGAAAATGGTAAGGGGAATGATGTTGACTGTGGGTCATGCTGACATGACAAAGATGAAGATGGTGAGTCTATCTGATTCAGGGGTGGGGCGTTAGAGTGTGGGAGCCACTGGGTATTGCAGCGAGGGTGTATGTATCAAGGCTGTGGTGTGGGGTTAGGATGCATGAGGGGAGATGCGACTATTAGAATGTAGTTAGTTGTCCTTTAGTTAACTGTGTATAATTAAACTTAGTGTATCCTTTATATTTCTGTGATGAGGTAAAGGCTGTGGAATGCTCACTGCTTAGCTGTCCAGGCCTCTAGTATATATACCTCATCCTCTTCTGTTTGTAACCAACTTTCCATTAATAACAAATTCAGTTTCTTCTTCCTCTCTCTCTCTGTTTGTAACTTTCTTACAGCGACAACCTAGGTGGGCCTGGCGAACTGGGTGGAATTTACACTGACGGCTGAGGCCATGGAAAATGGCAGTTGCCAACCAGTAACTGGAGACCACTTTAACCGGTTAAGTTTATGAGCATGTGACTCAACCATGATTAACAATAGTGAGCCACATCTAACAGCACAATTTAACTTCATCCATTCAATAGAGTGGGGTGCATTTTTGAGTAAGAATGCGGTCATGACTCATGTGTCACTTAGCCAAACCCTCAAGGATGGTTTGCGTTGTTACCCTTTTTAAAACTATCCTAATAATTATTAAGACAAGAAGAAACCTTTTACACGACATATGTGATTGCTTCTTTGTTCATATCATAGTAATAAAAAATTACTCAAGACTTTCAGTGACTACAAACCTCTAATGAAATAAAAACTTAAAATTTGATTTACTTGCATGTAAAGAAGCATTGCATCAGAGCACCTATACTTTAAGTTACAACAATAATCAAAGCCTTTTCCGTTTTCCCACAAGGTGGGGAAATGCTTCAAGCCAGAATGAGATATTAAATTATTAATAGCTTACTTGCTAATTTGAACAACATCAAGAGAATACATGCCAGCAGATGGGTTGTACTGCCTTTGCTTTACATACCCAGAGTCAATGACATACCTAAAATACATAAAAACATTTTCCAAAATTGTGAGAAGACAAACTAATGTGCTTCATCCAAAAAAGAAAATAATTGCCAAATGCAACAAAATCACACAAAAACATGTAAACCCTGTAATCACAATGGGCAAATTCAACTGGCAAGAAGGAAAGATCCGTAACCTCAATAGTTACATCTCAGACAGTGTTACAAGAATCACATCATATTTCATACAGAAATTAGCATTATGTAATGGAAAACATGTCTAAAAATATAAGCAAAATAAAGAATCAGTTGAAGCAACATCTTAAGTGAATTTTTAAATTATGTCAAGAGGAATGGAAACAATATTTTTAAATTCCTGCTCTTATATGCTGTACATTGAACACTTGTATTCTTGTGTTGCCAACAATATTTTATCCTCTTCAGGGTGCTATACACTAAGCAATATTCACACTGTTTTTATAGAAATAGCTTAATCATGACATAAATCCAGCCTGTTAGCAATATTCAAGAAATGGACCATGGGGAGTTTCGTTTTCCAAACAGTATTAGACTCTTTTCTGGCTAATATGAAAATAAGTAGGCTAAAAACATATGAGAAACTTTTGAATTATTACAGTAAGTAATAACAGCAATGGCAACCTTAGCAAAAAAAATTATATTAATGATAATATATAGTGAGCTAGGTATGCATATCTTTAGTGAAGTTTTAATAGTAAATTAATAATATTTAAAAAAGTATCAGCGCCCTTACACTACACCATCAACGGTCAAAGAAGTTTCAGCAATGTTTGTTGCAACAATAATTCGTCTGCAATTTGGAGGTGGAGGACTAAATACACGCACCTGTAAGATTATACAAGACATGCATTAGATAAAAATGCATGAAAAAAAGTATAATGGCTCAAACCTATTTTTATATAATACCTCAAAACATCAAATGAAAATCTATGTTTTTTTTTCCTAAAAGAAAAGAAGCAAATATATGCTTTTAAGTGCATATTGCAAGCTGAGAAATATGATTTGATATATGGTTATGAAGCAAACAAAGTAAGTAACAAGTCAAAAGAGGAAAAAACTATGGCAAATCCACTCGAGGCAAATGTGTTTCTTCATATTTGAAGTTTAAGACAAGGATAATTACATTAGTTTACAGAATATTGAAAGTAATAAGAAAGGAGTGGGTAACTCAACCCATTGGTAAGCACATTTCTCAGTTAGGAAGACTGCAAAAAATGAAAATTACCTACCTGCAATTCAGGTGGCAAAGAACCATGTAAAGGAAGGATTATAGCATCCATGCAGGAACCTTCCTCAAGAGCCCGAACTTTATCTTCCAACTTAGATACCAACTTCTCTATATCATCCTGTATAAAGATCATTGAAGTTTTTTCTGTCATGACATCATATTAGAAATTAAATGATTAAAACTTACACTCAGAAGTAGAAGTTACAGGGTTAATACCATATAACAAAATGTTCACCTGTCCAGTCATGAATATTAAAATATCCCCTTCTGGTTGACGAGCATGTATATCTGCAAAACCAATACCTCGTCAACTACTGAAAATAAAAGATTAAACTACAGAAAATAGTACAGCTGAAGGAGTGTATACAGGTCAAGTTGACACAACTTGACAATATTTCCTGACTTTCTATTTGAAAAGTTAGCAGCCATTGAATCATCAAAGGAGCTAAAGCCTAAAGGAAATGAGTGTGATATTTTACATCAATATGAACGATTTCACAATTCAGATTTAAAATGCATCACCCTCTTAGGCCTTAGCATCTTGTTTACTTATATGCAGTGATTTTATCATCCTCTTTTTAAGCGCCAATACCAGTTTTTAAAGAGATTTTATCTTAATAGATGACAAAAAAAAACATGTCGTGTAGGAGTTTACATCATATGCAATGAGTCGGGCAAAAAGTGAACATATTGATATAATTTCTGTCTGACAAGGGGGTGGCAGCGCAATTATATTTAGACACCATGGAGGATAAATTAAAAATTATAGGTACTATTAAAACATGTATCATGGAAGGAAGATGGGGTTAAAACTCCACGGCATACCAAGAGCTGTTTTCAGAGAAGACTCAAGATAGCTTGAGGGGCGCTCCTTGCTATAAAGTATCTCAACTGGGTACAGCTTTCCTGGAATTGTCAAGACAGGACAATCTGTGAAGAACTTTGACACTTTATTGCCATCAAGAGTCGCTGATGTGATCAAAACTTTGAAGTCAGAGGAACGAACTTTAACCAAGCGTTTCATCAACCCCATCAATATATCCCTGATAATTAAACACAACAATTACAAATTGCAGTAATTTGAAGGGGGGGGGGGGGGGGGGGGGGGGGGGAGGTACCCACGACATCTGATTGAAATATATAAAAATAACACTTGGAAATACTATATAACATGGTTTTAAATTGTTGTCCACGACCATAATATTCTGGTTTTTGAGGTTTCCGTAGCCACAACACAACTGCAATTGTAGCCACATCAGCCATATTATGTTTGCAATTTCTATTAAAACCATGCTGCATAGTCTAAACTGTTAGAAAGCGGTAACCGGTAAGGATATAAGATAGAACAAGGTGCCGTATGTCTTACGTGTTTAAACTTCGTTCATGAGCTTCGTCCAATATGATTACAGAATAATCATTTAGTTCAGGATCAGCTAGACTTTCGCGGAGGAGGACCCCATCAGTAAGGTATCTAATCAAAGAACAATTGAAAAGTAAAAGAAGGGGACATTTAGAATAGATTATTTAAGCTTATGAAAATAGCTTATATATGACCTTTCAACAAGCTATTTCTAGCTTAATTCAATAAGCTTGTTGTAGCATACTTGAAAATAGCTTATTCAATAAGTGCTTAATTAAGCTGTTTAGCAAAACGCACCCCAAGTTAAAATTCAAAAGAAACACAAAACTAAAAAGTCATCACCAAGCTTATTTTGTTAAAATTATTATGGCATTACTCACTTTATGTGTGTATTGTGTGAAGTTCTATCCTCAAATCGAATTGCATACCCCACTTCCTCACCAAGATGAACCCCAAGCTCCTGAGAAACTCGTCTACACAAGTTAAAACAACAACATATGAATAAAAACACAAAACAAAAATCACATTCTTTACTAACCCATTATTCAAAACCACAAAAAGACTTGAACTTGGCAACACATGACGCAATATCATGAGAAATAAAAAATGCCCAACACTTCAAAATTGAAACGGAGCGTGTTACTGCACCTAGCAACAGATACGGCGGCGACACGGCGGGGCTGAGTGACGGCGATTTTGCCGGAATTGGAGTAACCGTGGCGGTGAAGAATCTGAGAGAGTTGTGTGCTCTTTCCGGAACCAGTTTCTCCAATGATTACAACAACATGGTTTTGGTTAACGGTTTCTATGATCTTTTCTTCGTGTTGGAGTATTGGAAGAGTGGCCATGGAAGGAATAGAGAAAACAAAGCTAGGATCAGAACTCAGAAGTGTAGTGAGTTCAAAGTATAAAGTGGTTTAACACTTCAAATAAATGAATTTGAAGGGGTGAATTGAGGAATTGTAAAACCATTAGGGTAAATCTGTAAAATAAAAGTTTAATTACTTCATAGATGGGAAATCATTTATAAATGTTTAAACAGAAAAAAAAATGCACTCACAGCAATTTGATATATTATTAATCATTTATATTTAATCGTATCTTTTAAAAAATATAATTTAAATAAACAGTAAATGATATAATAATTGTGTATAAATCTTTATACCATCAAAAAATTTATATATATATATATATATTACATTTATTTTGAATAGGTTTCAAAACTTTATGATTAAGTTACAACTTCAAAATATTTTAATTTGCTCATTGAACTTTAACCGTTTGAATTTTATCCTTAAACTTTAAAATTAATTTTAGTTGTGCCCGACAATTCTAGGTAAATTATATTGTTATTTCCTAAGTTTTAGTAAAATTACATAAATCTAGATTATATTGTTAAACTCCTAATTTATATATCTAGATTACATTGATTATTCATGAATGTAATCTTTTAAAAAGAAAAGTGATGGGTATAATTTTAACTTTTTAAGTAAAACTTCAACGGGGACTAAATATAATTTACTCTTGATTAATTATTTATTAGTTTGAATAAATTGATCTTCATTAAATTTTCATATAAAATTTTCATATAACTTACTAAAGAAAGATGGATATAATGGAGACTTATAATAAATCTTCTTCACTAAAGGTGTATCATCATGTTGTTGTTCATTTAGTTATATTATCATCATAGAACACACAGGGACAACAAGATAGTATCCAAAATTTATAGGATAAATAAATAGTTAATGATGTCGTTAATGATCAAGTGATTGAAGAATCATAAGAAATAACATTAAGAAGGTCGAAAAGGCAAAGAAGACCTGTTATTTCTAATGATTATTATATTGTATATTCACTTAAACATGAATGTGACTTGAGCATTGATAAGGATCTTGTTAAGGATGCCAAAAATACATGGATTTGTGGGTACCCGTCAAAATATGTGCAATGGATACCCGCAAAAATAGCTCATTGATGGGAACGGGTATCACGATATTTGCCCCGCAGGTACCCACGTATATATTTTAATTAAATATTTTATACTTAATTATTATTAATTTAATATTATATTTTTCTATTTTATTATTATTTCATAATAAAATTTAGTGATGAGACAATAATCATAAAATTATCATCTACATATCATATTATTTAAGTAATAATTATTTGTATACATTAAATCATTAATTATTATAAAATATATAAAAAATATAATTAAAATTGAAAACTCGTTGGGTACCCGCTACACGCACGGGTACCCGCAAATAGTGCGATTATGCATACTTGTGCCCGCCCGGCTCCGTTGTCATCCCTAGATCCAGTCTCGTTCCTACAAGCCATGAAAAATGACTATTGTAAAAACTGACACAATGTTATGAAATAAGAGTTGAAACCAATAGACAATAATAAAGTTTGGGATCTAGCTGAGTTGCCGGAGAGTTCAATACTAGTTGAGTGTAATTGAATCTTTAAGACATGTGTGACTCGAAAGACAACATTGAAAGATATAAGGCTAGACTTTTCGCCAATGGTTTTTACTCAAAAAGATAACATTGATCATAAAGAAACTTTCTATGTCTCTAAGAAAGATTCTTTAAGAATTGTTATGGCTTTGGTGACTCATTATGACTTGGAGTTTCACCAAATGGACGTAAAAACCGCTTTTCTGAATAGTGACTTAAACGAGAAAGTTTATATGAACCAACCTGAAGGGTTCGTGGCCACAAGAAATGAAAATCTAGTGCATAGATTAAACAAGTCAATATATGGACTGAAACAAGCTTCCACACAATGGTATATAAAGTTCAATGATACTATTATGTCATGTGGGTTTGTGAAAAACATTGTTGACAGGTATATTTACGTTGAAAGTCACTAAGAGCAAGTTTATAATATTAGTCTTATATGCTGATGACATTCTATTTCTACAAATGATAAAAGATTGTTACATGATGTAAAAAAGTTTTTCTCTTATAATTTTGAAATGAAGGATATGAGTGGGACATCCTATGTGATAGGAATAGAAATATTCTACGATAAATCACAAGGATGGTTAGGATTGTCACAGAAATGATATATCAATAAGGTATTAGTGAGATTCAGAATGAAAAAGTGTTGCGCATGAATAGTTCTAATCTAGAAATGGGACAAATTCATTAATAAGCAATGTCCATGGAATGATTTGTAACGTAAGGAAATGGAATCTGTTCCCTATGCATCAGTGATTGAGAGTTTAATGTATGCTCAGACATGCACTCAGACGATATCAAGTTTGTTGTTGGAATGTTAGGCCGATATGAAAGTAAACCCGGAATGGACCTCTAGATGGTTGCAAAGAAGGTTTTCATATATTCGCAAGGCACTAAGGATCACATGCTCACGTACAGAAGATCAGATCATCTTGAGGTGATCATTTATTCAGATTCAAACTATGCATGATGTATGGACTCAAGGAATCTACATTTGGTATGTCTTCCTAATGGCTAGAGGAGCCATTTCATGGAGAAATGATAGACAATGTCTAATTGCTACGTCCACCATGGAGGTTGAGTTTGTGGCATGCTTTGAGACCACAAATATGTTGGAATTCTTACACACACAAAGCAAAGAAATAATAATTGCAGAGAGTTGCAGAAAGAAAGAAGAAGAAATTGTGTTTCTATGGAAGAAGAAAGATAATGAAATTGTATTATTTTTCTTAAGCTGAAACAGTGCACAAGTTACTTTATATAGCAAGTTAACTTAACAACCAACTATCAAAAGTAAACTACCTACTATTAATAGCAAGTGTTCAACTAACTTCTAATTACATTTCTAATCTCTTTAATACTTTGAGTTATACACTAAACTCAACATCCCCTTATAATTCAAGTATTTAAGAGATACTACACTCATCATCTTCCTAAGCTCTTCAAATCTTTCACACTTCAATGCCTTTGTAAACACATCAGCCACTTGCAATTCTGTTTTGCAATGAATCACTTCAAGCTTTCCTCTATTCACCAAATTTCTAAGGAAGTGAAACCTTACTTCAATGTGTTTGCTTCTTCCATGACTTACTAGATTCCTTGATAGACTTATTGCTGAAATGTTGTCTATCCTTAGCTGCAAATGAGTTCCTACTTTGATCTTTAATTCAAATAGAAACTCATCTAGCCACATAGCTTGACAAGCTGCAAAGCAACCAGAGATGTATTCTGCTTCACAGCTTGATAAAGCAACCATTTGTTGCAGCTTTGAACTCCATGAAATTAGTGTTTGGTTCAATAGGAATAAGTAGCCAGAGGTGCTTTTTCTCTCTACTACATCTCCACAATAATCTGAATCAGAAAAACCAATGAGTTCCAATTATGAATTCTGCTCACCACAAGGAAATAGGATGCCAAAATCAGATGTGCCTTATATGTATCTCAACAATCTCTTGGGTGTGAGCATATGAGAATTCTTTGGATTGCTCATAAACCTACTCACCAAGCCAACTCTATGGCATATGTTTAGCCTGCTATTGCATAGAAACCACAAGCAGCCAACTATTTTCTTGAATCTGGTGCCATCTACTGCCTCACCTTCCTCATCTGTGTCCAGCTTCTCATTAGTTGTAGTAGGAGTGGAGATAGGATTGCAAGTTGCCATATTGAATCTCTTTAGCACTTCTTTGACGTACTTATTTTGATGCATCACCAAGCCGGGAGAGGTTTGTGTGAATTCCACGCCAATAAAGTAACTCAATCTGCCTAGATTAGTCATTTCGAATTCAGCTTCCATAATCACCTTGAATTCTTCAATTCCCTCTAACAGATCATCAACATACAAGCAAATGATTAGTAGCTCTTCTCCTTCACCTTGCTTGACATACATACCATGCTCAATAATGCATTTTCTGAACTTCAAGTCAAACATAAAGGAGTCTATTCTTCTATTCCAGGATCTTGGAGCCTGCTTCAGGCCATAAAGAGTCTTCTTCAACCTATATACATAGTGCTCCTTACCTTTCATCACAAACTCAGGTGGTTGTTGCACATAGATCTCTTCTTGTAGTGGACCATGTAGGAATGCTGACTTGACATCAAGCTGAAACATAGCCCACTTCTTGGCACAAGCAATAGCCACAACCAACCTTATTGTCTCAATTCTGGCCACATGAGCAAAGACCTCTGAATAATCCAAACCTTGTCTTTGTAGAAACTCTTTAGCCACCAATCTAGCTTTGTGTTTTAGGACAGATCCATCAGGGTTGAGTTTTAGCTTGAAAATCCACTTGACACCAATTTGATGTCTGTTGCTTGGAAGCTCAACTAAATACTAGGTCTTGTTCTTCTCTATGGATTTAATCTCTTCATCCATAGCTTCTTTCCACAATGATTGCTTCATGACTTCTAAATCATCAATAGGTTCTGCTTCAGCCATCAATGTTAAGTGGATTAGCTCACCATCCTCAGTGACTTGATCATCAGAGTGAATCTCAAAGTCACTGAATCTGCTTGGCATTGATCTTGATCTCTGAGATCTGTGAGATTCCACTGCTTCAATAGAGTTGTCAATTTTGTTCTCATGAGTATGATCTTCAATTAACTCTTGAGATATTGCACAATCTTCAACTGAAATCTATGGAATCCTTTGCTTCAAACTACTTCTCACCTGATTCCATTCCCACTGTTCATTCTCCGTCACTTGCACATCTCTGCTAATCAACACTTTCTCCTTGATTGGGTCAAAGAGTCTGTAAGCTCCTGTAGAGTGATACCCTATGAGAATCATAGCTTCACTCTTATCTTGGAGTTTGGTTCTCTTCTGTTCTGGAATGTGCCTGAAAACCAATGAGCCAAAGACTTTGAGGTGACTCACATTTAGCTTTCTTCCTGTCCAGATTTCAAGTGGCACCCTTCCTTCAATCTTCTTGGTTGGACATCTGTTGAGAATGTACACAGAAGTTGCTACAGCCTCAGCCCATAGTCTTTGTGGTAATCCTTTCTCTTTGATCAAGCTCCTAGCCATGTCCATAATTGTCCTGTTCCTTCTTTCAGCTAGACCATTATGTTGTGGAGTGTATGGAGCTGTGACTTCATGATTGATCCCATGTTCTAAGCAATAGGATTCAAACTTGTTGAGGTATACTCTCCTCCTCCATCAGTTCTCAGAGTCTTGAGTTGCTTTCCACATTTTTTCTCTGTTGTAGCCTTGAAGTGTAGGAATGAATCAAAGGCATCACTCTTTACCTTTAACACATCCAACCAGATCATTCTACTAAGTTCATCTACATAGGTGATGAAATACCTATTCCCAGCAAGAGATGGTGTCTCAAATGGACCACAAACATCTGAGTGAACAACTTCCAACACTGATCTTGCTCTCATGCTGATTTCAGATTTGAAGGAATTCCATGATTGCTTGCCAATCAAGCATACTTCACAAGCCTTGTCTGGTAGCATAGTTGTTGGAATCCCTGTGACCATATGTGTTGACCCTAACTTATGAAGACTTTTGAAATTAAGATGCCCATATCTTGAGTGCCATAACCAGCTCTCATCACTAATCTTCATAGTTGCCAAACATTGTGTTTCTATAGAATTGATGACTACTTGAAAGGTTCTGTTCCTAGTCAACTTACTTCTGAGAATCAGCTTGTCTTTGACATCAAACAGCTCAAGTTGCCCATTTCTCATAACTACACTGAATCCTTTCTCAATAAGTTGACCTATGCTGAGAAGGTTGCACTTCATTTCAGGTACCAATAACACATTGGATATCATGGCTTTTGAGCCATTCTCCCTAGTCAGCACAACATTGCCAACTCCTTCAACCTTTAGTGAACTATCATCAACAAATTTGACCCTACTTGTCTTGGATAAGTCAAAATCTACCAACCACTCTCTATGCCTTGTCATGTGGTTGGAACACCCTGAATCCAGGTACTAGGATTCACTATTTGTGCATTCTGCAGAAGTAGTGACCATCAAATTCAATGGTTTTGAGTCTGAATCCTCTTGTGCCATGTATGCTTCTCTTTCTTGGTTCTTGCCTTGCTTTTGCTTGTCACTAGGACACTCATAGGAGTAGTGACCTAGTTTATGGCACTTGAAACACTCCACCTTCCTCTTGTCATAGCCTTTGTTGCTCTTGTTCACACTTGACTCTCCTCTTCTATTTGAAGATTCAGGCCATTCACCTTCTGAATTCGATGTCCACTTCTTGTGGAATCCAGGCTTCCCTCTCCACTTCTTATCCTTCCTCTTATCTTCATCTTTGTAGTGACTTGCCTTTAGTGCTTGCATAGTGTTCTTGATAGGATTTCTATCAAGCAGTCTCATCTCATGAGCCTCCAAAGAGCTTTGAAGCTCTTTAATCTTCATTTTACTCTCATCTTTGGCTTCTTAAATTGCAACAACTATATAGTCAAACTTTTGAGGCAAGGATCTCATTACCTTCTCTATTATCATCAAATCAATAATGGATTCACCATAGCCTTTCATTTGATTTGTGATTGTGAGAATCTTGGTGAAGTATTCACCAATTCTGTTACCTTCTTCCACCACTAACACCTTCCGATTCCGATTCCGACATCCTTAGCATCCCATATTGCCTTCTCAATGTCTGAAGTTTCACCTTCTTTATCTTCTCCCCACCAGCATGACTTCTAATAAGTATGTCCCAAGCTTCTTTTGAGGTGGTTGCATTCTAAATTTTTTCATAGTGTATGTCATCTACACACTGATGAATAAAAAACAAAGCATTGATATCATTCTTCTTGATTTCCCTATGTGTTGTTCTTTGGGTTTCTGTAGCTTCAAGATTCAAGGTAGGAACTCCATTTTCCACTACCTCATTGACTTCTTGAAAAGAGAACAACATATTCATCTGGGTCTTCCAACGATCCCAGTTCTTCTCTGTTAGAATGGGAAGTCCCATTGATGGGAGATTTGTGCCATTGCCAACCATCTTTCAGCTTCAATCTTGCTTTCACAAACAAAACCCCTCTTCACCGTTGCTCAAACACGTCACACGTAGTGACAAGAATCAAGATGCACTCTTCTTGCACAGCTTCACGCACCACATAGGTTCTTGATCTTCACGAGCTCTTGATACCAAGTTTGTTGGAATTCTTACACACACAAAGCAAAGAAAGAATAATTGCAGAGAGTTGCAGAAAGAAAGAAGAAGAAATTGTGTTTCTATGGAAGAAGAAAGATAATGAAATTGTATTATTTTTCTTAAGCTGAAACATTGCACAAGTTGCTTTATATAGCAAGTCAACTTAACAACCAACTATTAAAAGTAAACTACCTACTATTAATAGCAAGTGTTCAACTAACTTCTAATTACATTTCTAATCTCTTTAATACTTTGAGTTAAACACTAAACTCAACAAAATCATGCATAGTGGCATGTTTTGAGACCACGAATCATACATTGTGGCTTCGGAATTTTACTTTAGGGTTTGCCATTATAGACTGTAGCTAGACCACTGAAGTTTTATTGTGATAGTTATGCAGTTGTCTTTTTCTCTAAGAATGACAAGTATTCAAGAGGCACCAAATATAGGGATTTAAAGTTCATGTTACTTAAAGAAGAAGTACATAAATAAAATATGTCTATAGAGCATATTGGTATCGATCTAATAGTAGCAGATTTGTTAACTAAATGATTGTCACCCAAGATTTACATTGGTCATGTAGAAAGGATTGGCATTACAGATAAGTCCTTGTTAATATGATAATACCTTATGTATATATATGTATAGATGTTTGCTTATCATTAAATGACACATTTGAATTCAATGAAAGGTTCATTTTCGTAATTAAAGTTTAAGTTATCCATATTAAAAAATGTACTTGTATGTTTTGATGAGATAACTTTGTGAATTTTCGAAAGGTAAATGAAGACTCAAATTAAAGTTATTTAAGTTAATTTGGTTGTGATACATGGAAGGGATCATGTTGCCTCATATAATTTTTTATTATCATTATCATTATTCAAGCATTTCAATTTAATTAAGGATGATGATTTGTAAGGTTCAATGAAAGTGCACAAGTAAAGTTATTTTTGAATCTTCAAGTCATCATATGGACCAAGTGGGAGATTGTAAGATTAATTTAATAATGTAAGTGGTGCATGTTCTTGGAAGTTATTAATTTGAATGAAATTGGTTAATGTGATGGTGGTTGGCAATTAATGGATGAAATTAGTGGGGGGTATTGTTTACTCCATCCTCACTCACTTAATGGGTAATTTCCTCCTAAATTCTTCTATAAATAAAACACTTATGCATTGAAAAAGTCATGTCATTCTTTGTTATCTTATTACTAGAAACATAAAGTGAGAATTAGAAAAGTATTAGTGGTTGAGTAAGGAAATTGTAGTACTATATAGATAAGGAAGGAAACTGAATTCATAATTATCAAGGAACACATAAAGAAAATGCGAAGAGGTAAAAACAAATGCAACTAAAAATGCAATAGAAGAGAAACCGAAATGAAATCAGATATTCCTTAATTTCTTATTTTATCAATGTGAATTAGGGATGGTAATATGGGCTTGGCCCGACAGGCCAGCCCATTTTGATCGACATTTTTGGCGGGTCGGGTTGGAGATTTTAGCCCAAAAGCCCATATTCAACCCGGATTAGAATCCATTTTTTAGACTGGCCAAGGTGGGCTGGGTCGAGCTAGCCCAGCGGGCCAACATTAGTATTGCTTTGCCATTTTAAGGTTACATGTATTCATGTATTCCAATAATGTAGTCAATTTAATATTGTTTTCCAACCGAACATTTTACACTTACCGCATCCAACTAATTTATTATTCATATATAAGATATTTATGAGTAAATTTTTTATCAATGTAATTTATATCATATACAATACAAGACATTTACATATCACTGTTTAATTTATATCATATATCATATTTTATTTAACTTAATTACATTTATCATTTTTTTGTTTAAAAAATTACACCTCTCATACATGGTTGATCAATGAATGTATTTTTATAAATTAAGGTTTTTTTAAGTGTAGAAAATGGAAGGATAATTTGTGTAATTTCACTAAAACTTATGGAATATCAGTGTAATTTAAATGTGTTTTTGAAAAAGAAAAGATAAACGGGTCAGCCTGCTGGCCTGCCAGCCCTGCAAAATATAGGACGGACTAGCATTTTGAGCCCTTTTAACAATAAAGATCGGGCCAACTCAACCCATATTTTGGCGGGCCGGACAGGGCCGGACCGGACTGACCCGTTTTGCCACCCCTAATTGAATGTCATAATGTGAATATCTTAATTAAAAGTTTCATATTCATAAAAAGTGTTGAAGTAACGAAAACATCAAGGATGATCCACTTCTTGACCTGTTTGAGTCTGCATGGCTCATGATTTCCATTACTAGAAATCAAGGAGTGCCTTTTATTTTTTTTCCTTTCTTTTCTTTCATTTTCCAATATGTTCTTCAATTATGATATAAAAACTTAGAAGGAACTTGTTTTCAACTATGTTTTATTGACAACATAAAATGCATCAGTTAGGTGATCACTCACATTTACATGTGGTGTATTTATTCTCAGTTTAGTTGGTGGTACAATATACTATATAGACAAATTTATATTAATACAAATAAAATTATTTCTATCTCTCACATAATTATTTTGTAGTTGCTTAATTGGTATTTTGGTCTTTTATTTTGTAATAGAAATCTATTTTGGTCTTTTATGTTTTTAAAGTTCTATTATGGTCCTTTATGTTGTTGGGAAATTTTAAAAATACCCCAAATTTATCCTTATGTCAATAATAGTTAAGAACCTTAATATACACATTTGAAAACAATGTCATTTTGACTAGTTATAGAATTGACAAAACTTAAGTAAAATATCATAGATGCTAATGGTATATGTGACATATTAGAGGATGACATGTAGACTTTTTTGTATACTTTCAAAGATGAAACATTTATTGTATTTACAATCAAGCATTTTTTAACCTTGAAAGTAGACAAAAAGGTTCACGTGTCATTCTGTACCACTAACATTTATAATACTTTACTAAGTTTTTATACCCCTACGAACTATATATCGATTTGCAGTTCATTCATGACTTGATTTGTCATTGTTTGTGACTTGATCTGCTACAAGCAAAGAACTGCACCATGGATGTTTCACATGGTCCAAACATTGAAGCATTATTATCATGAAAAACCGTGAAGGAATGAAGTAAGGGGAAAGTTAGATTCCTCTCTATTACTAGAGAGGGAAGTGCTATACAAAACAAAACAAAATGAAATGAAATGGCACTTATACTCTTCTATTTGCACTTATAATGACATTTTTTCCTTAAAATTAAGTGTAAAAACAATACTCTCATCTTCATTAATGAAAATGGTCCCTACTGGTAAGGGGAGGTTGGTAAATGGGACTATGGTTTGTTTCTATAGGGAGAGGATGCAAGTGAGTTTTGGGTTTGAGGAGACAAGTATGGGGGAGAAATGGGAACAAGGATTTCATGTCCAAAAAATTCATGTTCTTATGTATTAAACCAATCGTATCTTAACAAGTAATAAAAACACATTATTTTCTATTTTTATGATTTTTGTCTTAAGTAGTTGGCATTTTTTATTGGATTGGAACACAATGAGACACCAAATATTGGGACATGTGATCTCCATTCGAGAAATGGAGGGGTAAACATATTGAGTTGAGATACCCACTATAGATTTTTAGGAATAAACACCCTCTATCCAAAAAAAATCACATACCTCTGTATAAAGGTGTCAAAACGGGCTACTCGTGCGGGTTCGGGCTAGCCCACATCGGGTTTGGGCTAAAAAGCCTGGATACAATTTATGTATATGAAAATGTAGCCCAAACCCGCTCTAAGCGGGTTTCGGGTTGTGGCGGGCCGACCCGCATAATATTAAAAAAAAATCTAACATATTTAATATATATATATATATAACATTTGATATCCATGCATAACTTTTTTAACACAATTGTTATACTCAATGCAACCAAACTTATAAATATAATGTTATGTGTTTAAGTTAAAACGTGATGTCAAATCTACGTATATGATTCATAATATAACTCATTTATTAAATATCTTATTGTTATTAGACTCTTAACCTCTAACACAATATAATTTGTAACTTCACTTTAATATAATAAAGATTAAATTACACTCACACCCCCTGAGTTTTAATGAAATTACACAAACCACTCCTCCCTTCTTTGTCATTACACAAACCACCCCTCCCTCCTACACAAATCACCCCTAGATTTATACATACATTACACAGATTACCCCTGCATGTTATAAAAGTGTAATATTTTAAAGAAAAAACGTGTGATGAATGTAATTAAGTTAAACAAAATATTGTATATTGTGTAACACTTCAAATAGTACAAAAGCGAATGTTTCTTTATTATTTTTGTGTCATTAAAAAATACATTAATAATTTCAAATAAATGTTTAAATAACTCTTATATTATTTTATAATGAGTCAAATAATGAAGACGCATTGACTCTTATATTATTTGAATTTTTCTACATAATATACAATATTTTGTTTAATTAATTACACACATCATACATTTTTTGTTTAAAATATTACACTTTTATATTATGCAGGGGTAGTCAGTGTAACATATGAACAAAAATTAGGAGTGGTTCGTGTAAGGACAAAAAAGTGAGGGGTGATTTGTATAATTTCGCTAAAACTCAGAGGGTGTGAGTGTAATTTACTCTTATAAAATCTATGTCAAATATATGTGCATAAATTACATCTGATTTTAGATGTAAATAAAACATTGTCCTTAGGCAAATATATGAGACAACGAGTCTATTATATGCAACACGTAATCTTAGGCAAATATAAATTCAAAAATCATATGTAATTTATGCACATAGATTTTATAAGGGTAAATTACACTCACACCCCTGAGTTTTAGCGAAATTATATAAACCACTCCTCACTTTTTTATCCTTACACGAACCACCCCTAATTTTGTACATATGTTACACTGACTACCCCATAATATAAAAGTGTAATGTTTTAAACAAAAAACGTATGATGTGTGTAATTAATTAAACAAAATATTGTATATTATGGAGAAAAATTCAAATAATATAAGAGTCAATGCGTCTTCATTATTTGGCTCGTTATAAAATAATATAAGAGTTATTTAAATATTTATTTGAAATTATTAATGTATTTTTTAATGACACAAAAATAATAAAGAAATATTCGCTTTTGTACTATTTGAAGTGTTACACAATATACAATATTTTGTTTAACTTAATTATATTCATCACACGTTTTTTCTTTAAAATATTACACTTTTATAACATGCATGAGTAGTCTGTGTAATGTATGTATAAATCTAGGGGTGATTTGTGTAGGAGGGAGAGGTGATTTGTGTAATGACAAAGAAGAGAGAGGTGGTTTGTGTAATTTCATTAAAACTCAGGGGGTGTGAGTGTAATTTACTCATTTTATAATTATGCAAACAATCCTTGTTAAAGATTAAAGAACTATGCAAAGTAATACGATTACAAATTAAAGTGGTTTTTATGAGTTTGCTTACAAAGTAATCGATGTTTAATCTTTAAGAGCTTGTACCAACAACAATAACAACAAAAAGTGTTCTAGAGCTTTAATAATGTATACTACTAAAAGAAAAGAAAGGCAAGATCCGTTAAATTTGTAAATTATAATTATTTTAAAAATAGAGTGTAATAGTTAGCATAAAGATTTATATATTTCTTTTTATAGACAGAGATTTATTTATTTTTATTATAGACAAAGATTTATATATAATTATTACATTATCAACCTTTTATTGTATTAGTTTTTCTGAAAAGTCAATAATGATTGAAAATTAATAATAAATGATAAATTGACAGTGTATAAAATTCATATAGTATCATATATTCTTTTTTATGTTAAAATATTTATAAATGTGTTCCAATTGAATGTGATGTGTTAATGACAAAGTCAACATTAAACACAGCAGAAAATTTATTCGTAGTCAAACCATTAAAATCTCATTCATTATGATGTTCTGGAATTTTACTATCATAAAGTGCTTTTCAAATTTCGTGTAACTTTTATCTTCCTTCAAATAATTGATTCACACACAATCTCTTAATCATTGATAATAAAAAAGTAACATGATTTTTTGACCAAATGGTAATAGCGTTTTTACCTCCAAAACTGCATAATACACTTCGAATTCATAATATTTTGCAATTTTATCGTTAGTACCCGATGCCCATGCTCCAATAACCAAAACAATATGGGAACATTATATGATTTTCTTCCTTATTGTTCAAAAATAAAAAAAAAGAACTATTTTAAATAAAATATTAGATGTTTTATTTTCAATTTTCAACTTGTTTTGGTCATCAGAAAAATAAACGACATAACACCTTGTGCAATAACAGAGAAACACAGAGCTAAAACAACACATGGATGATAAAAAAGTTGATTGAGACTTGGAAGTAACATGTAAAAAGACATCCAATACCTACCAACAATATGTTGTTGATATAATAATATAAGGTTCTGCTAGATACCATAAAGACTAAAAGTTCAAGAATTCGATTCTCGTTAACGACATTTGTTTATTGGGAGAATCACACATACCGAAAGAAGATAGTTCTTTAGCTATAAGGTGAGAAAATACTATTGTTAGTAGAAAAAAAATAGACAAACTTCTATAAACCTAATTGGAGATAGTAGTTAGCATAGTGGATACATAAACCAAACTACTGTGTTTGGTTCAGTTCTGAACTGTACTAAAAGTCGAATGGAAACAAACCATTCTATTGTTTCAGTTCTTAATAAAAAAAGGACTAAAGCCAAAAACGCGCAATTTTTTTGGAGAATAAAAACTTAATTAAACAGAAAATCCCCAATGGAATGCTTAAAAGAAACAAAAAGAAAATCTAACACTCAAAAGATATTGATATTACAAAAAGAAAGCGAAAGAAGATAACAGAATCCATAAATTACAAAGGCATGTACATCTCTTTGCTTTGGAAACCAAAAATTAAGTAGAGGTGATAAAAGAGGACCAGAAAAGCTAAGATGCAAAAAGAGAGATTACAACAGCACTTTGACCTTAACACTGAGAAAGGGAATAGCTTTTGGTTTTCAAGAAAAAGCTAAAAGCCTTCCCCAACTTTTTTCTAGGCGTAGACTTGCATTGTGGTTTCATTTCCACGGGCGGCATAGACAAATCACTAGTTTCAGGAGGACACTGGTGTGTTTCAACTGGCGAATGGTCTCGTTGCCGCTGCTCTCGGAACAGCATCAGGAGTTTCTGAGCTCTTTCTCTCCCTCTCGAGGTTCCATTCACTGATATAGAAACCAATGCAGGTATAACCCCTTCCTGTAGGACCATCTCAATACATTTCTCACTTCTGTTACACAAAATTAGGAGACAAGACATGGCTTGCTCCTGTTCTAGGAGCTCACCGATGTCCAAAATTGAAGCCAACGCGCTTATGAGCCCAGGATTTGAAACCATTTCCTCTATTCCGACTTGAGAAGTAGCGAAATTTATCAAAACAGCTATGCATTTTTCTGTCCACAAGCAATCACCCTGGCCTACAAGAAAGGATTGCAGGCCATCAATGATGCCTGATGAAAGGAGGTATGGAATATTGGAGGGCACGGTAGAAAGATTGTAGAGAGCATGAAGAGAATCTTGCTTGCATTGAACATCAGAGTCGTCTTGAAGAAGCTGGATTAGGAATCGAACAGCCTGACTCATCCCGATCAAATGCTTTGCTTCTTCAAGGCAAGAGAGATTGAGATATAGGGCCGTTGCACAGCCATAAGAACTAGTGTTAGAAACCATTTCCTCCAACAAAAGCAATACTCCTGAGGATAACATAATTTCCTTATTTCTGTTGAATAGTGAAAAGGATCAGATTTAAGTTAATGATGTGCATAAAGGTTAAAAGAATTAAACTTGTATGTTTAGAAAGAGTTAATGAAATATTAACCACTATATCTTGGTAAACTTCAACCATATTTATTATTGGAAGTTGGAGCATATTAACTGAACCAACAAAATAATTCTCTCTCTATTTAAATATGCCAATAAATAATTATGTTATGTATATCATATGGTACTGTAGCAATGCATTCATGCAGCCATTCATTTTTCTGGGTACATAGAATGCAGCCATTTATCATATGTCAACATCCACATGCACTATGCACATCTCTTATTTCCCTCCTGTGTATATCTTGGAATGTGGGGGACTGGGAGCATTATTACATCATAATAACAGATGCTTCAATAAACCAGACACACAATGTGTAGTTAATTTCCTCTATAAAGTATGAAAGAATTTGCAAGAACAATAGTATTGTCCTTTTCTCAAATAAAGGAAACCAACAAAAACAAAAAAGCTAATACATGCCAATTTAAAAGTATTAAAAAAGTTGGATAATTGTAATATAATCTTTATCACAAATAGGGGTGGAAATAGGCAAAGCTTTGTCTTAAATGTGCTCAACCTATATAATATATAATAGTCTGGGTGGGACATGTTTAACTGTCTAAAAAAGTTTAAGGCCTATTTAAAAGCATATTATGCTATAAAATCTTTAAATAGGCCAAGAAAACTACCTTAAAATAGTCTAAGACATGCTTTTAAATAGATCTATCTAACTCCAACAATTACATTACATTTTTGTATATATTTTTTATATTGAAATTTCATATATAATATTTTGTTATATTAAAATAGTATAATATAATTAAATAGGTCAGCCTCTTAAGATATATATGCTTTTTAGATGGCCTAGAGCCTGATATGTTAATTTAAATAAGCTTTTTAAAAAGCCTAAATCTGACCCGATTATGAAAAAACCTAGTCTGTTAATGAAAAAACCTGCCATGGCTTGTCATAGGTTGGGTAATAGGCCTCTGATGATTGATAGACAGTTCGGCCTGTTTTCACCCCTAATTGTAAATAAGATAATGCAAGGTCTCATTTCTCAAATACCACAAGAACTGATCTGATTTTGCAGTCACATGAAAAGCAATTTTATGTGATGGTTTAAACCTATAAAAACTAGAGAGAAAAAATTGTGCACACCTGTTGTTGTTTACAGCCAGGTTGAAGAGAGTCATTGCTCCACTTTCCCGAGCCATCAAATTCCCTTCATGCAAAGCTGATTGCAAAAACTGCAAAAGTGCTTCAACAAACCCATTAGCCCCCATAAAATCCCTTGTTTCCTCGTCATCTCTCAGCATCAGCCTTAATCGTTCTACCACTTTACACTTGCTCTTCCAATTGTTCCCCTCAGTCAAGACTTTCAGAAACTGAAAATATTGGTCAGCACTTTCCTCTTCTGTAGACACACCTACAGTTCCACTTTCCTCTAAGATACAATTCTCTTCCAAAGGAACTACTTTGACACCATTCAATTTGCACGAGTTGACACTGTTTAAAGATCTTGAATTTGTAGATTCAGACTCTGATAATGCCAATCTCCAGTAGTTAAGATCAAGGGATTCAGGAGGGCCTTCAGGAATAGGAAGGCCATTCTGTTCACACCAACTAGCAACAAGACCCTTAACACAGTAATTAGGAGTCAAACAAAGATGAGAAAGTTTATGTTGGGTCTTTGGGCAGGTGTTGTGCCCATCACTGAACCATTTCTCAATGCAAACTCTTTCAAATGTTTGCCCAGAACCAACAATAACAGGATCATACATGAGTTGCAGAGATATTGGACACCTTAGCTCTTCAGGTGGAACAGGCATCTGACCTGATGTCCAATTATTTGGCTTAAAATTAAAGGAACTAAGTTTTGAAAGCTGTCTGTCAAAGGCCTGATAATGACCAACAGAATCACCATCCTCAATAGATCCCTGAACATTTGGAGAACAAGGTCCAGAACCCTGAGAGTCATTGTCATCTGAGATCTCGCTTCTAAATAACTTCGAGTATTTCCTCATAAGATGTAAAAGATATGCAATGATTGCTTCCTTCCGCTTGTCTTCCTCAGCCCGAGCCCTTTCTATTTGTTTCTTGAGGGCCCTTCTTTCAGTAAGAGCTGCTCTTGAAGATGTGACTCCAAGTCTAATGGCGGCTTGGTGAAAAGATTCAAGCTCATTACTGTCATTACAGTCATTGAACTTTCTCCCCTGCTGAAGTAATGTAATTAAAGCATCACCAACTTGCTTCTCTGATGGGTCAAGTGTGAATACCACACTGACAAGCTCATTCAAAATCTCCTGAATCTAAACCAATACTGAGTCAAACCTCATACAAAAATATTAACAATGAGAACAAGAAAAAAGAAACTTCCACATCATATAATGAACTTATTATACACATGCGCACACACAAACACACACATATATGAAGCATGAAAAGGAAACTCTACATAGCCATATTGTCAAAGTTTACTACCTGAAATCCAATAGATTGTGGAACAATATCTTCCACATGTTTAAGACTGCCTTCAATAGCACATTTAGCCTTCTCAAATTTTAGAAGAACAGAATCCCCAGTTATAGCCTGCATCATAAGTAGTGTCATGCATAAGATATTCTGGAAAACTTATTTCATCTCAAATAACATAACGAGGCGATGATACATACCTGTCCAAAAACGGGCTACAATAAATTTAAAAAGAAAAACCTTATATACCAGAAGGCACAATCAACAAATGAAACTATAAAAAGAAATAAATCATACCAGGTAAAGTTTGCTACAATCTGAGCAGTGCTGAAGAACATTCTTCGCCTTCTCTAGGGCTACATGCAATGAACATAATGCCCGAATTCCGGATTTGCTCCGAGGCCTAGCTGCTTCTAAAGAAGGAAGTACTGACAATACTTTGCAATATATTACTGAAAGCACCTTGCACATTTCTACATGTAACTGCATAAGAGACAAGATAAATATGGGTTAGACTACATCACGGAGATTTTAAAACAAATAAAACTTGCAGCAGAACAGGGGAAATGGCGCAAAAACCAAAGCAAGAAGAACACAAAATGTTCACCCTTTCTATTTTATTTGGCGAGCAATGCAAAAATTTGCTCAAATAGCCGTACTGCAGTAATGGTAACCGACAACCATGCAAAAGAAATGGTTCAAGTGTGCCTTAAACGGTTGACAGACTCAAAAGTTCTTATTTATTGGTTGATTACATTCAACAACATGGAAAAAATATGAAAAGGGGAGTGATTTATCCATTATCTACCTAATTGGATGAACAAACTTAAAGAAACTAATAATAGAATAAATAAATTTGAGTACTTAAGGACTGTGCAATATACATATTCTAAAAGCAATTACTAATTTACCATACCTAATGAATTAGAATTCCGAAAAACAGCATGAGAAATCATTGAAGAGATATATTCATACCTTGGCATCAACTGGTGCAAACAGATTTTCTTCAACATCCATCATACACATTCACTGTGTGTGACCAAAAGATCTTTACTATTTCAAACAAAATGTTCCAAAAGAAGAAAGGAATAAAATTAGCAAAGAAAAAAGAAAAAAAACATAAACAGTTCAGAAATTAATAAAAAAAGAACAATTCAAACTTCTAAAGCCAAACAAAGTTATCAAATCCAATTTTACTAAGCTCATAAAGTAAAAGCATATTAACCATAATTCAGTGAAAAGACAAAAAAAAAAATCAACCTTGTTTTACATCCAAAGTAGAAAATTCCATGTTATATTGTGTATGAAAATTCCATTTAAGCAATGAAAACAAACATTTTTGCTGATGTTAAGCAAATCAAGAAGAAAAAAAACCAACTAGGAATTAGATTTGTTATGGTCATAAAATAAATCCAAAAAAATAAAAGAAAAATGTAATTTTTTTGCAGCATTTTTCTCTCCAACAAACACACTGATTCATAAGAAATAGCAATTTACTCAAAACAATTTTACTTAAACAGCTTCATGATTCCATCAAAAAAATTACACAATGAAATTTAAAAATCATAATTTGTCAATTAAGATCTTTACTTAAATTCAAAACCAAAGAAGAAAAAAAAATATGATTTAGAAAGTGGCAGACACGAAGAGTAGGATTGAGATTAAGGAGAAAAGTGTGGAATAGGGTTTTGAAGCAAAACGACATACGAAGTAGTCGTAAACGTGTAAATCAAGGCCAATGAGGGTTCTTCAGAATAATATATGAAGATAAAACGACACAGTTTTAGAATGACGGAATTAAGAGTAAAAAGATGTAAAACGACAGTGTTGTGAAGTCTGAATCAGAAAGTGATATTGTTGGAGCAGTGAGTTATGGGAGAAAGGGAATATGAGAGTGAAGAATGGAGCAGAAGATTTGGGTAAGTGAGTGGAATTTAAATAGAATGCTAAATATTATATTCAATTATTATATGGGTGGTCACCTTAACTATGGCTTATTCCATTTGAATATTATGCGTACACCAAAAATATTTATAGAATGTTAGTATTTATACGTATTGTTAATCATTTATATTATTTTTTAAAGAATTAATTATATGGTTATATGAATAAGAATGACAATGGTACCCGCAGATAATATCCGCAACGGATTGGGTCTGAATCCATGTTTTGGATCCGTAGGTAATTGAGACCGGCAATTTTAAAACTCACTGTTAGATGGATATGGGTTCGAGTAATGAGGTACCCAAACTTGTTGGTACTCGGACCCGCTATTTCTTCCTAAATCTAAATATATGTATATATAGAAGCATAATTGTAATATCATGTGAATTTATATTGTAATATAATGTGAATCTGTATTGTAATATCATATTAATCCATAATTATATTGTTATGTTGTGATGTTATGCTGCTAAACAATGATATTATGTTTTTAATTCATATGTATGATATAATGTTATCTAATGGAAGAATTTTACTAAACGAATTTTTCATGTTGAAGTTGTTTTTAATGTTTGTTTGAGTAAAATAAGTTATATTTAATAGTGAAAGTAAGTTGTGTTTAACACTTTAAATTAAGTTTTATAATTTTTTATCTGGATGATTTTCTAAATAATGTATAACATCGTAGGAAACAAATACACAGTGCACAAATTACTTGCAATTATTTTTCATATTTTGAATTTATGCGTACACATACATCCGCTGGGTACCCAAGAACCCGCAGGTATTAGTACAGATCTGGGGTGGGTATGGGTTCAAAAATGAAGCAATAGACAGGTCCGGGTAATGCACTACCCGAACTCATTGTCATCCTTATATATGAATGGTGGATCATATAATAACGGTGTGTTACTATATAAAGTTCATACACTTTTAGGGCATATATTTTTTCTCAAATTAAATTTTAGACTTCAACATAATTATTCAAGAAAAATATATAATTTAAAGTGAAAACATTGTACATCCCAAAAATCATATTTATATCATTAGCCAATTAAATTCTGTTAAATTATATAAAAATATTAGTTTATATTTTTATAATTTTTCTTTTGATGAGGACACCAAATGAAATAGGTAATCCACATTCATCATATATAATATATGATTTGATGAACTAATAAGAAATGATATACTTATTATCTTAGTTTGCCCTATCATATTCACAAGGATGACAATAAGGTCAGACATATATGAATAGTGCTTTCTCGTTTCCAAATTCATACTATTTATGGATACTCATAACTCTTGCAAATATTCGCGTATATCAAATGAATTTTTAAGTTTTATTATATATTTTATATCATCAATATATAAAAATAATTATTATATGAATAATAAGATATTTATATGATAAATTTATAATTTTAGTTAAATCACTGTAATTTATTATGAAATAATAATAAATATATAATCTTAAAATATAGTAAAAATATATAATATATATAAAAACTTAATTATAAATAAGTATGTACTCAAGGGGCGGGTATCATAAAGCCTGTTATTACCAATAAATTATTATTATAGATATCCATTACAATTATTTTTACGGGTACTCTTAGATCAAGATTTTTTGTCATCCCTAATATTTGCTAGTGAATCTATCATATGGGAGTCGATAGTGGATGAAATTGTTACCTTAACTACAAGGAGGCTCTTTTGTGCAGCCTTACAAAAACATGAGTCATACTTATGTATGATTATAAGTCTCTAATAGTGCATTTTTGCCAGCAATATATATAACCAATTAATTTTTTAGACGTGGTTCAATTAATATATAAGAGACAACCTAATAGTCTATGCATTTAATAGGCTGTGTATTTTTCAAACATTCATTTATCAGTTACTTTATATTTTCCTACTAATCCTCCTACTTACAAAGAAGTGACATATGTCACTTTCTTGTGAATATGAGAATTAATAGGAGGATTTAGTATAAGAATATATCATTTTTCTATCATTAATAAAGCTATATATTAGAAAATCCAATAACTTAACTAAGGACAAGTGACGAAAAGCACTAAATTCCAAAGCAGATTAATATAATGCATCCATCTCGTACAATGTGGAACGAGTAGAGATTTTGTAAGGAAAAAATTTATATAGAAACATATACAATACATTATATTTGGATATAAGTATATTTTATGTTTTTTGTGCAAATTTTTTTTTTTTTTTTTTTTTTTTTTTTTTTTTGCAAGTTGCCATAGAGAGAAGCAAAAGTTAACAATGACCAGTGACCACTTAGCAATTGTCCTTAATCACTTCACCCATAAATTGAAAATGACCCTAAACCATGCTACCTTTTAATAATAATTATTAAAATGGATTTAAAGGAGAAACCACTTGTAATAGAGTATATACTATATAGACAATATAGTGCATATGGATAAGGCATATGTAATGGCTTTATTTAGACATCAACTAAGTATTACTTGTAGGAAAAATCTTTAAGATAAACTTTAATAATATGGGAGACTTTATATATATACTTAAAGATACATGATACTTAAAGATGATGAATAATACTATCATCATATATAGCCAAGATCTTTTATGTCAAATTATCGAGAAAAAATATAGAATTAAAACTTAGCGGAATCGTACCTTAATATTCATATAGAATATGTTGAATGAACCTTATACCATTTGTTTGTCATGTGTCCATCAACTTCACATCAATGTATCCTAATGTCCTTCTTTATATCTGTTTATGCAAATCCATGTTCATAGTAGAACATGTAAGTTTGTTGGTCTTCCAATTGTAGATCACTCTTAACCTTAGTTTCTCCTCTAATGTGATGAAGAGAATATTGATTTGTTGTGGTTCATCTTATTTCATGGTGTGGTCTTCAATTGGGGACCATAACCCCTATTTATAAGAAGTGCATACCCTTCCATGAAGGGTGATGCCACTTGATTTTCTTATTTCTAATTTTGCCCATCATAAAATAGAAATAAGACTTTAGGTATCTACACAATAATTTCCATGATAATTATGTCTATAGTCATGAACCTTACTTGAAGTAGATCACTTAAATTTGACTACTTATAATAATGACCATAAACACATTTAAACATTACATGTGTGACCCAAAATTTCCTACATTACATTATTATTATTTAAAGAGGAGGGATCCATTGGCTCCAAAATTAAGTTTTTTAAACCTACTCTACATCTTAGCCATCAATTTTAGGAAAATCTAATGATTTCCAATAGTTTGAATTAATGGGTAGATCTAAACAATTAGATTTCCATTAAATTGATAACTAAGATGTGTTGTAAGTAGATCCTCATCATTTTTTAAAAACCGTGCCGTACCGGCCGGTTCAACCGGAAAACCGGACCCCTAACCGGTACGGTACGTATGTTATACCGCATATGCAATAGAACCGGTCAAAACCGGTAAACCGGTTTAAACCGGTCGGTTTGTACATTAATTTTTTTTTTAATTTCAATTTTTCAATTCTTCACCAATTCTTGAACTTCAATGATTGATACTTGGGTCATTTATTTGTATTTTGCGTTTGTTAAGTGATAATTTTGGATTAATATATGTTTTGCACTTTAGACTTTGATTTTATTAAAGACTTAATGTTGTTTGTTTGTGTGAATTTGAAGTAAATTATGAATATGGATTATAAATACGAATATCTACTTATTTGAAATTTTTTGTTATAGGTTTACATATATATATATAAGCAAGTATGTCTAGTTTAACCGGCATGCGGTTTAATTACTGAACCACTGGTTGAACCACTGGTTGAACCACTATACCATTACCCTGACCGGTTTGATAACCGGTACAGTTTTAATAAGATTGAATAATAGTGCATTGATATTACATTGAAAAAATGTTTAGTTTCAATCTAAATGAAAGTTAGTGTACATTGTTTAATAAGAGCAGTAATCTTAGATTGTTATTCAATGGATAATTAAAATAAATTGATATCTATACATTGACAATGTAAAGATTCATACACAATTAGTGTATCATTCACAATTTTTTCTATTATTTTTGTTCAAAAGTTAACGATGATTGTAAATGAATGTTTAATGAAATACACTGATAGTGTAAAAAAAATTATATTATCAGTGCATAGTATTTTTATCTAATTAAAATCTGTGTGAAGAAAGTAAAACCGGAAGGATGAGGATCACTTGTCCAATTTGATGTCTTCAATCATGTCTGTTTCACTCATATATAAACATGTGAATTTAATTTATTATTTTTGTAAAATAAAATTAAAATAAAATTTATTTTTAATTTATTAATAAATATTAATTGGTGCGGGACATAGAGACAATAACTCTTCTTTTTAAGGTAGAGAGGATAATAATCCCAACCAGGAATAATAATGTAACTATCATTAAGGCATCATGTAAAATGTTCCCTCATTTTGTATTTTTGAATGAAAGTCTAAATAACTTATCAAATAAAATATTATTCTATAACTTATTTATTCACGTAGCACGACCAACTTGGTAGAATCAAGTTAATGAGGTATTATGGATTCCATGTTATTGTCTCCTTGAAAGACTAATATAGTGTTTACTGTACTCTCCAAAGCAATTAATAATAACGAAGGATTACTCAACCTTTAACTTAATTATATTTTTAAAATTTTGTTTTAAGATCAACACAAAGTTGGTCTAGTGGTATATATGTTCAAGGTTAAGATAACCAAAATGATTTAATACGAAACAGATTACTATTATGAATCTTTTAATAATTGCATAATATATAAAAGTAATTTACTAATATGGTGTTGGTCTAGTGGTATAAGGCCCTACTAGATTTGCAGGATGATCAATAAGTTAAGGGTTCGATTCCTGAGCAACACTTGTTGGGAGGCGCACTCACACATAGGCGCACTCACACATCCCAAAATGGATTAGTTCCTTACCCAAAAGTTAAGGGAATAATACCCTTAATAGTACAAAAAAAATAACTTTACTAAAGGCACATAAAAATATCAAATAGGTATAATCTATTTTTTAAGTGTAAATAGCATTATAACATATTTTTGGGTGTAACATTTTTATTTTTAGTATAAATAACTCAAATTGTCTACTATGATTTACATGTTTGATTTTCAGTGTAAAAAACAATATGTCCATAGACTGCTTACATGCCCGTTTTCCCACATAAGAATTTGTTCGTTAAACATTTGTGTGCATGCCCATGTCCGGTTAAGTTTTGCAAGCATAACGCGAGCACGAGCAAAACAAGTTGGGTGGCCCATTTTGCTATATCTACTAAAGATTAAGGGCAACCTATATTTTTAAATAAAATATATAAACATATCAAGTATAGTACTTAAGATTAAGAAAAATACCTAAGATTAAGAGAAACTCATATTTTAAAATAAAACAGTAAAATGAGATAAAAATAAATAGACATGACTTGAGTTTGAAAGAATAATCATTCTTATCCTTAATTGAACGAAAAAAAAAATCGTACCTATAAAGTTAATCAATTGATGATCAAAAGAAGAATGACATGTAAAGAAAAACAAAAATGAGACTTATTTTCTCATTGAAGACTGAAGAGAGTGTACGTAGAAAGCGAAATAAAGTTTAGAAAATGACTTACATATGCTTAATAAAATAAAAAATCAGAAGATCATACATATGAAATTAATCTTATGATAAGATGTCATGAAAAGAAAAATGAATTTAATTTTCTTATTGAAAAGTAAAGTGATTTTACAAAAAGTATAGAGAGCGACTTGCATGTGCTTTAATTAAACAGAAAACGAAAACATTTAGTAGTATTACTATTAATTTAAAGCCCACTACATTGGGCCTCTTGCTACCAGTGTAATGGGCCAATACAGTCCAAACTGGATCCAAGAACAAGCCTTAACCATAATTTCCATTTCACACCCCTTGTTGTTCTTCTTCTTCTTCAACTTCGCTATATTGCAAAACCAAAACTTCAGAACTCATAGTAAAAATAAATAAAATAACAATAAAGAAATTATTGTATTCACATGCCACAATAATTATTTATAATTAACTTCTTTTTATTCTGTCAATATTTCATTCAGTTTTTCGTGATCGTTGATTGCATTACGTAATTTCCCCAAACGAGAAATGGCGGGAAGCGGAAGAACAACGCTCCGGAGCAGAGTCCGATCCTCCGCCGATTCCGACGGTGGCGAAACGAAACCTAATCTGAAGCGCCGCAGAGAGAGGAGCAAATACGGAAGCACAATTCCGATTTTCAACAACAGTGTCAATCTCAAAGTGTTGCTAGGTATCAGCTTCGTCGCATTCTTCATCATCTTCTTCTTGATCCGTAACCTCGTAAATTACTCCGAACAGCCACAGTTACCTCGTGCGGTTACGCCATTTCCCGCGCCGAAGATAATTGACCTTCCTCAGGTTAATGGTTTCTTCTGAGTTCCCTTATTGTTGATTGTTATTTGTGAAATGTTTCTGTTTCAATGAATTTTGGTGTGTATGTGAAATTGTGAATGGAATTTGGTTAATCGCAGTTTCAAGGTGAACATAAGGAGAGTTTATACTGGGGAACTTATCGTCCACAAGTATATCTCGGAATTCGTGCAAGGTATGATCTTCTCGCGTGAATGAAGTGACTAACATTGCTTATCAAATGAATTTCATGTGCAACTCAGTAAGAGCGGGACCGCACTTATTAAATGGTATTTATCACATGAGAGCTTATGATAATGCTCATTGTATCAAATTGTGGATTACAACACCTGATGCGGCTGCAATATCGCGATTTGCGGTGGCCTCCGGAATTGCATCATCCCACAACTGTGGTGTGATACAGAATATGTGGCCGCATCAGACTATAATGCAACCACATCGGATTGCATTTTGATCACATCAGACCACATCAAATTCAAAAACATTTTATATCACACCGAAATGACTGCAATTTGCATCGCAATTTCAATAACTGTATCTGTGACTGCAACTTACAACATTAAATAGGCGTATAGCATTGATAATATTTCTCTCTGCAGATATTCTTACTAGTTCTTTTTTTGTCATGCCAGGACTCCACAATCTTTGATTGCTGGATTAATGTGGATTGGCGTGAAGGATGGTAGATATCACCTGCGACATGTTTGCAGACATGAGGATGAACTAGGCACTTATGGGTGGATAAAGCATGACGGACGTGATTTTGGGCATCAAGTGCTGGCTGACCATGGCTTGAATTTGGCTACTACATTTTTAAAATCAAAGGGAGATGGCAGTGGTTATGGAGGGGATTGGGCAGTTCGAATTAATGTGCAAATTGATAAGTAAGTGATGCTATTAACTTTTATTTAAGGCATAACAGTTTGGTTAGTAATTTTTCCTTGTAGGAATGCACACCCTGGCAAGTTTGCTGAAATTAGAGAAGATGGACTCATGCCTTATTAACAAATAATACATAACTGAACATTCATCTTAATATTCCATTTGTATAGTTTCTCTATATGAGTCTTTGCATCTGAGTATTTCTCTATTTAGTGACTTCTATCTATTGGATGTCTTTGTTCTTGTGGTTCAACCTCAGGTCTAAGTGGAATGAGGAATTTGGTAATGGTGCTCAGCTTTTTTTCTATTTGGCTGATGAAGGTGGCAATGTTCTAGATTTAAGCAGTGACAATTTGAACATTCATGGAGATTCTTTACTTGCGTCTGGCTCTCGAATGGACATTGGAGATTGGCAGCTACACTTAAAATCAACGGTAATACTAGGAAATAGTGTTGTGGTTATATAAGGTTTGTGTTACACATACTAGCACTGAACACTTTTACGGAGATCATGGTTAATTGCTTATAATTAGCGTACACTTATCGCACATGATCTTGTTTCCTACTTTAAACCAGTTCAAGAATAAGATAAGCCTAGGAATCTCTACTTCTCGATTCTTGAAGCAAACATGTAATGTGCTCTTATTTAGTATTTTAACTGCTTAAATGAAACCTTTCAGACCTCTTGTGATTTAACATTCAATCAGTCCATATAATCAATTTCTTCTCTTGCCCTAATGTTGTAATTGCCACTCTTGATTCACTGTTCTCTTATACCTGCTAGTAACACATATTTCACTTTCTTTTGTTTTTCCTTTTTCAGGACAATTTGGAACTGCATTATTCTGGATTTCACACACCTCACTTTCATAATTTGTCTGATCTTGTTGAGGCAAATCTTGCATCTCAAGTATGTTATCGCATTTTGATTCAATTTCTGTTATGGTATAGTTTCAATGCAATTCCAGAGTAATTGTTTTTGGAGCTGTTTTTAAGCTTTGCCTTGATTACTCTGCTTATGTGCATGTCTTAGTAGATAAGAAAGCATGCTCGACTGCAGCTATCTGATTCATTAGATGATTCTCCGAATGTGTTAGTTTTTCAGGTAATACATTTTTAGACTCATTTAACAACGTTGATGTTTTAATTATGAGTCTCTCTCCAGACTCTCTCTTTCTCACTCACACACGTACAGACACACACTTATGTCAATACATATCTTCCGACCACTTCTCGGAAGATATGAAGCAGGCACTGGCACATGCATATGATGAAGCAAACACGAGGACACATGAATTTCTAAAAACTGTGGGACATGAACACAACATGTATTAACCGTAAATTGCATGCTTGTCATGTGTCATTCAAGTGTTTTTGTTCATGTCTCTAACACATGATACAATACCAAAATGGAGTGTCACTTGTGCTTGGAAGCATCTTTTCAGACATGGGTTCCGTGTTACTTGTGCTTCATTGCTATTTAGTTGAATTTTTCTATAATTTTTTTGCTGTAGATTGTTGGTGGATTTCCTTTCACAGCAGATATTGCACTTATTTCTGGAACTGATTCAGAAAGCTCAGGAGTAGAGGAGCGTATCAGTAATCTTACAGGTTTTTCCACTCCTTTATAATATTTCTCCAAAATATGGCACATATGTTTATGTGCTCTCTGAAAAAGGAGAACAAGTTTACTTATTAACTTTGATGTAGAAATATATCATTGCTCTAAAAAGCTTCTCATGCCGACGAACATTATACGTCTGTATACAATTGTTACTAATTTGTGTTAATTACTGTTATGGCTAAAATTGGGAAGATATGACTACTTTTCTTTCAAATTCATTTATTTTGGCTTTTAGTTTGCCTTTTGGGATATTTTCATGCATAACTACTATATATTTTTAAGAGAGCCAAGCTGCTCTTTACTAAATTTATAGAATATTTTTAATTTTATTTGACAGTTGCTTGCTAAATCAGTGTGTAATTGAATATTTCTTCTGCTCAATGTTAGGCACTTCGCTGACTAATCTACTTAAAGATAAGGATCAATCATTTGATGAAAAGTTCGAGACAATTTTCAAGTTGGATGAGAAGGTATTTAAGATTATTGCTGTGGTACTCATTTTTTTTATTTCTCTTTCAAACTTGTCAATGATTTATTCTTTTTATTTGGTCTTCCTATGTTTTCTGAGTCTCAAGTTTGATTTGATTGAGTAAATTCATCTAGAAGTTTATGCTTGGTAGAGGTAAATTCTTTATCATAGTTGTGGATTTCCAGGTGGATTCAGAGTCTGTATCTGTTGGTATGGCTGCTGTTGGAAACTTATTAGGTGGCATTGGCTACTTCTATGGCCGTTCAAACATTGCCCATTCAAGAATCGTTAATGTAAGTTACTTCAGTTTGTTTTTATAGTCCTTAATCCTTATTGAAGAGTATGCCACCACCTAATAGCATATAGTTTGATTTATGATAATCATAAATATGGAAGTTCTCTTCATTGGTTTTACTTTTTTGTGGGCAAAGAAGAAATTTGAGAGACAAGGGAGAAGGAAGTAGAAGAACAGAGGATTCCTATTGGATATTAAACAATTTAATGGGTTCAGAATCTGATGATATTAAAAGGAAAGTGAAACGGATTCAGAGAGTTAAGAAATAAAGATAAGCTAGTTAACTAGCTAATAGTGCTGTAGATCAATAAAGAATCCCCTTTTAAATTTCCATTGGCTGGATAAGAGATCTGGTATCACTTGCTAGGTCTATATTAATTTTCAGTTGTTTGCCTTCATACTCTAACAGTTTGACTTTGCTATTCTTTAATTAGTTGCTGTGAGTGGGTTTAGTTTCCCCTGTACACTATCACACGTTCACATTGCTGTCCTTTGTACTTTTACTTAGCTTTCAGAAATTTGAAAATCAGGTATATAACCATAACCCGTGGATTGTTTTCTTTGGCAGGGTAATGAACATGTTAGTTATATACCATATTGGCCTGCTGAGCTTTACACAGCTGTACCAAGTCGATCTTTCTTTCCAAGAGGATTTTTATGGGATGAAGGTTTTCACCAACTTCTAATATGGTTAGTTTTTTGGGTTAATTGTATCCATGATCACCACTGCCACCACCATTGTCATCATCATACTTGGTTTTGTTTGGAATTCTCCATAAGTAGATAAACACTGTATTTACTTAATTGCACAAAGCTTACTGGTGTTATCTCAAACAAATAATACGTGGTCTTTAAATATGATTTATTGGCATATATGGACATTAACCAGGCGTTGGGATATTCATATTTCATTGGATATCATTGGACACTGGTTAGATTTGATGAACATTGATGGATGGATTCCACGTGAACAAATTCTGGGGGCTGAAGCACTGAGGTTTAGTAAAAAACAAACATTTTGTTCAAATTATAGCAGTAAGTTTGTTAGCTGTTATAGTGACACAGATTCTTCCGTACTTGCAGTAGGGTCCCTGTGGAATTTGTTCCTCAGCATCCAACAAATGGAAATCCTCCAACTCTGTTTTTAGTATTAAGCGGTAATTTTGCCATGCTCCTTTTCTATTTCCTCTTATTTTGATACTTGGGATTGTTTTTTAAAGTTTTCTACTCAAGTTAATCATTATGTCAAAGAGAGGGCAATTCATAGCTCAATTGCATGCTTAGTTTGATAACCTTTACTCTTCAGTGTCAACTTTCTTTCTATGTTTTTATTTTATTTAACTTGGGAATCTTGCATAATTGAGCTAGATTTGATGATACCCAAGATGTTTCTTAATAGGTAGTTTATGAGTTTGACAATTTAGATCAGAAACATCAGGCATGCCCAACATTGGTTTGATGATACTGAGTACATGTTGAATTTTCTCGGGGCTTTCTGGAAAGCAGTCATTAAGGTTTTGATGCTATTGTGTTACTTGCATCTTTAGAAATTATTTAGTGGATAAAATAACTGAATAGATCCTTAAAAACAAGGTAGATTTATATAATCATGTGGGATATTAAGATTCTATTAAGCACGTAAAAGTTATTGTCCTCCCTTTTACAGTTACGTTGAAGAAATGTCCTCCTGATGAAACAATAAGAAAAACATTATTTTTTCTATTATGTCTTAATGTGGTTAAAAATATGGCTTTCCAGATATAGTCAATGGGTTGAAGAATAATGAGTTTACTACGGTGGATAGAAGTGAGATCTCTCTGTTCCTGGAGCGTGCCTTTGTTCGATTGGAAGCATGGTTCCAATGGTTCAATACAACCCAGTCAGGTATATTCTATACTGCATTTGAGTGCTGGAAATAAGTTTGTTTCTTTCTGACATGTTTTTGTATTGTTGTCCCCTCTATTTAATACAGGGAATCAGTTGAGCAGCTACTATTGGCATGGGCGGGATAATAGGACAATGCTTGAATTAAATCCCAAGGTCATAATATGAATTCTTAGTATTATTACTTTTAATTTCTTTCTAAACCTCATCTACATTTTCAATCTAAACTATACTATATTGGTAGCTCAGAAGATTAACTTGACCAAACCAACCATGTAGATGCTTAAAACTGAAGATAATGTTAAGGCCAAGGTAGTCAATTGCGGATAGCGGAGCTTAGCGGCCGACCCCAAAAACACTATAGTGGGATAGCGGGACAGCTGCTACAACTAAGAAAAAAAAAATATAAGTAATTTATAGTCTACACATATAAATACTAAATTAGATCATATCAAAGACACATTCATAATTAATAGTCAAGATTATAGTATTACATATTCTAGAGCTGATCGAAGTTGGAGGCTAGAATAGAGTTGTATCTCACAAAATTGAACCACGCAAGGATGATGTCAAAATTGGGTTCAATCAGTTTGATAAGAGAATCATTGAAGAAATGATAGAGCAAACAGTTAGGGACCAAGGAAAAATCTTGTTGAGAAAAGACAAAGTATGTTCGTGAATTAGGAAGCCTTATAATTTTGTTCTTTATTGATGAAGAAGATGTAAGCCACCAAGCATGTATACTTGAATTAGGAAGAAGAAGAAGAAGAAGAAAGAGAAGGAAGAAGAAAGGTAGAATAGGGTCAAAATCATATGACCTACGAAAATCAATGTGTTAAGTAGAAGAGGAAGGTTAAATTACCTAAAACTTAGGGGGGAAACCTGCCTCCTGTTATAAAGAAGGCGCAAAAGACTTTTCTTCTCTAAATTTAGGGTTCCAGTCGCAACAAAACACGTAGCGGGTTATGGCCCGCTATTTGATCGGTGATTCTACCGCTATTTGACCTGCTACAAACGCTATGGCCATCTGCACCGCTATCCACTGTGGCGTAGCGGGGACCAACCGAAACCATGCTACACTCTGCTATCGTGGCACTATAATACGATATTGACTACCTAGGTTAAGGCAACAACATATGAGATTTATTGATACATTGCTATTACAACTGGGTAGAAAATTAGTTCAGCATAGAGCTGCATACTTTTGTTCTAGGCTTCTTCTCAAGGTGGTACTAACATTATGGAGTGAAATAAGTAAGATTTATTTGTCCAGAAAAGTTGACCTTACTGTGTTGCTCTTGCTATCGTTATTACTTACTAAGAAACTATAAAGTCATAGATACTCATACAAAACTTAGAATTTTCACTTGCAGTTGTGTTGTTCTTTGAAGCCATTACATCTAAGGATCGCATAAAACTGCAATTGGTGTTTATGATGGTCGATCATGACAAAGCTTTCGTTACTGTTAAAGATAGCATATGCTCCTAACTAACATAAATTCTGTCATCTTCAGACACTGTCCTCTGGATTAGATGATTACCCACGTGCTTCACATCCAAGCGGAGATGAACGCCACTTGGATCTTAGATTTTGGATGTTACTTGCAGCAGATTGTATGCGTTCCATTGAAGAGCTGTTGGATAAGGAAACAAAACCTGAGAAGGTATAATTTGAAAAATAGAATTCAACAGTGTTTTAGTAATGCATTATAACTTTTAGATTCCAGCAGAAGGTCAAATCACCTAATTTAATTGACACACTGAATGAAATGGTGCAGAATTATGGTTTTACTGCAAAATTACTATCAGATCTTGAGTTACTGAATCAGGTAATTACCTTTGCTCCCCTCCTTCTTTGGAGCTTTTGCACATTTTGATGTTTCATTATGTATATCTGCATATGCATCTGTGATGATGACGCAGAACTAGAAGAGAGAGCAAAGAGGGGATAGAGAAGGGAGGAAGATAAAAAGAAACACATGCAGTTTTAGAATTGGAAATCACATGGAAAACAAATTATATATAACTATTTTTATGGAAAAGCATAAGGCTTTATTTACTTATTTAGAATAATATTGCATATTTTTTGTTTCACCATTTTTTTCAAATTGTAAAATCATGTTTTCCTATTGGAAAATTCAAGTCTCATGAGTAAATCCTTAGGTTCTCACCTAGGCCTGTTCAACGTTCACAATTCTTAAATTATTGAGAAATATGAGCTTCTTAAGAATCCCGTGCAGGATGTATAAAAACATTAATTAAAAAATCTCGGTCATTGAAATTTGACAGTGCTTCCTATATATTGTAAGTTGTCTTAGGAAGATATTCTGTGTTTATCATGAATAATTTATGCAGTTTAATTTATAGAGAAAATAATCTGATTTTTCTCTCTTTTTATATGGTTAATTGAAACTTGGAAGTAAACTATGCAGTTGACTTTCATAAATATTTGCATGGTGGCACTAGAAAGACAATTCATTGCTACCATAATTATGTACATACTTAATTTGTTCTTGATTTTCACGCAGATGCATTTTGATGATGCATATGGTGCTTACTTTGATTTTGGAAATCATACAGAAAAGGTACACTGTCTAGTTGAGTTATTTATGTTTACTATTAGTATGCATACTGTCGCTAGATCAGCAGTGCATGGGTCCCTATTCAAGTTGAAGATGAAATCTCCCTTACATGCTTAACCATGCTAGGTTCAACTTAAATGGAAAGAAGTGGAGGCAGTACATGGTCATGCTTCTCGCCAGCTTGTCCGGGATGTTTTGGAGAGGCCCGACTTGAGATTGGTTCCTCACATTGGTTATGTTAGTTTGTTCCCGTTCATGGCAAGGGTCATTCCACCTGTAAGTAATGCTCATCCATTCTGAATAGCATTATTTTTGTATTAAGAACTTGGAACTCTTTTCTTGATTGAACTATTTCACAATTAGACACATTCAAATTTGGTATTGTCTTATTCAGGGATCATGGATTCTGGAAAAGCAGCTTGAACTCATTTCAAATCGCAGCCTCTTATGGACTGACTATGGACTACGTTCTCTTGCCAAAACTAGGTCTAAAACCCATGCTCTAATGAATTTTTAATGAATCTAATTCGAGTGTCATTGTTCATCATGTTGTTTCTAGTGAACCAGAAGTTATATTTTTTTGTCACAGTTCCATGTACATGAAACGCAATACAGCGCATGATGCTCCATATTGGAGAGGTCCAATTTGGATAAACATGAATTACAGAATTCTTTCAGCACTCCACTATTACTCAAAAGGTATATTGGACTGCCCAGACAAAAATATCTGTAAATATTTACATACTCGTGCCTTTTTCAAACTAATTTTGAGATTGAATCTTGCAGAGAATGGACCATATCAGCAGAGAGCTAAAACTATATACGAAGAATTGAGAAGCAACTTAATTAGGTATTGTTGGATTTTGTTAGGTATTGTTAGGATCTTGTTAGGTATTGTTAGGATCTTGTTAGGTATTGTTAGGATCTTGTTTATAGATATAGGTTTTCTAAACACTATATGTCCATCTCACTGCAGAAATATAGTACGGAATTATCAACAAACTGGATATTTGTGGGAACAATATGATCAGATTAAGGGCAAGGGAAAAGGGACCCATCCATTCACGGGTTGGACATCGCTTGTCGTATTAATCATGGCGGAAGCATATGGCCAAATTTAGAGTAAACAAGATGGAGTTTATATTTGAGATACACTCTTCACTTTT
Source organism: Lupinus albus (assembly GCA_009771035.1). NCBI lineage: Eukaryota > Viridiplantae > Streptophyta > Magnoliopsida > Fabales > Fabaceae > Lupinus > Lupinus albus. The sequence goes on from CM020011.1 coordinate 9,459,883, forward strand.
TACTTCCCATTGCTCGTCCATGAGTAGCACTAGCATCACCAAGGTAGGAAGATAGTGGCATTAAACATTGTACTTTAGTTATCAATTATATATTCCAGATAATATAGTTTTGTTTTTAGACTCCTAAATCCCAATGTGATCGATGAGAATCATATCATATATGCTTGGTACAAAAAAAATTCTGATTAGATTCCATCTGAACTAGAATTTGGGGACTTTGAATGCGAAACTTATCACTTATCCATCTGGATGTATAGACTTAACTAAAGCTACAGTGTTGCGGGTTTAGAGTGATTAGATTAGTGATATATTTGTTCAATAAGCTTTTTTGAAATGAACTAACATTTTGAGAATCAGTTCTGGTGGTGGAGAATCCTTCCCTGTGATGCAACATTGGGATAGTGGTATTATGCAATCAATGGAGCTATGTCTGCACCGGTTCTCTAACTATATTTAGATTGGAAAGAACTTAAATAAAAAAAAATTCTATGTGCAACCTAACAATATATAAACCCTTCTAGTGTTTTTTTATACATCCAATATGGACTTAGTTTTGTGTACTCACTTTCCCCAAGCCAGATACTCTTCACTGCCGTCACCACTGTATCACACCGTGTTCAATGCTGCCACATTCCTCATCTGCTGTTTTCATCCTCTAGCGCAATCATAGCTTTCTATGCGGTTTAAGCGTGTGTTTCTCTATATTTGCTCGAACTGGTTCATGCCCAGATAATGAAGTCTGGAACTTCATCAAATTTTACGTTGCAAATTTTGTTATTGTGAGTGCATATTCTAAGCATGGAGTGGCTTATGTTGTTTGTTAAGTGTCCGATGAAAGTTCTAGCAAGAATGTGGTTTATTGGACAAGTGTTACTGTGATTATCAATATCTCACTGGTTTTACCGTGCTTGTGTTACTGCTATTGCCAAGTTAGCCTCATTACATTGATGTTACTTCCAGCGTGAGGCAAAATTTCAATACCATACAATTTCAATTATGGTACTGTTTTTGTTGCTTCACTATGCCACTTGGAATTGGTATTGGAATCTTTACTGGATTTAAGATATATAAGTGGTAGGCAAACTGTTCAGTTTGATCCCTACTTGAAATCATCAGGTTCGGCCATTATGAGCATGCTATCTTTGTTAAAATTCAATCTTAAAACCAATGAGCAATGAGAGGAGTAGTACAACATGTATTTAAACAATTTCCGATATAATGAGGTAAGCGATGTGAGACTTACTTATTAGTAATCTTCTTGCACTATGTTTAATCTTAAGGTGCAACAAGTTGTCCACTAAATTATGCTATCCCTATTGCAATGCTTCAAGTGATCCCACATGATATGGATTATAAGAGAACAAAGGTACTGCTTACCACTGATCACTTTAAGGTAAATGTCATTCTATTACTATAAGGATGGATGCCTTATAGAAGCTAAGAGTGTAAATGAGAATCCCAAAACAATTCAAATTGAGATTAGCTTTGCCTTTTCTGAAAAATCTCAATGCAGACCCAGTGGGCAATGTTACTTGCAAGTAGAGAGATTCTTTGAATGAATTTGGCTTCTATAAAGGGGATTTGAGTTTCATAATTCTAAGATTCATAACCTAATATTGTGTAAAAATATCAAAAATAGTTTTTTCTATAATCGTTTTATCGAACTTGACCTTAGGATTATGTATGAATATTTTTCTCATACGTGATCTAAGGTCACATGTTTTTTCTCTCATACACAGATAATGGCCAAGAATCTACCCTTCTCATACTTACCTTTCATGACCTGAACCAACAAAGCTCAATTCTCATTTTTGAAGTAAACTTAATAAGGCAAATACTATTCATGGCACACATTACCTTAAGGTAACGTGGGTGTTATTTTTTCATGTACATATGAGGTCATAAATGAGATTTTTTTCATGCATGTGACCTTACAATGCAGCAAAAACATGAATCATGAATCCTGAACGAATGTTATACAAAATGAAGCATTTTGGTGCACAAAAAATTAACAATAAGGAGAGAACTGGGTGATGGAAACCAGAACCAATGCTTCTTGAATTGAAGGTGAAAGAAAAAGAGAAAATCGAAGGAAGAAGATGATGCGTGAGTAAGTAGGATTTCAGAGAGAAAAGAAGAGAGATTAGAGTAGAGTAGGTGAGTATATTGTAGGAATAAACTTCTTGATTTTATTTATCCATTCACCAAGACATTTATACAACTTTCCCAATATGGCTTAACTAACTTAACCACATTGCTAACAATAGAAAGTTCTCTAACTGGATTACCTAACTTTCCTATTTTCTTGGATTAGTGATAAGGATGATGACAAGTGAGTTTTTTTTTTAAAAGGGGGTGTGTGTGTGCGCAATATAAGTTACGAACCTTAAAAAATAAGAATGGAACAATGCTATAATATTTTGTTCTATTCTGGTCCAAAAAAATTGAGATATGTTACTTCAATATAAATATATATAATTATTAATTATATACTACGTAGTAATTATACATTGACATATCAGATTTCTACCATACACTTTAACCGATTATTAAACCTAATATTACAGTTTTGTATCTCACTGTGGTTTCATAAAATATTTGGTATGACTCATTTGGAAATGGCCACTTTGACATGGACTTGTAGTTGGTTAGCCATAAGCTTATTTTTGGGTGGCTTACAAACTTAATTAAGACATTAGAAAACATATTATTTAGTATGATGTTCTATGCTTGTTCCAGCTATTTTAAAATACTAAATTCCACGTTCCTTTTCAACTTAAAAAATGCACCAAAGGTTAAATCTCCTTATCCCTTCAACTTAAAAAAAATGCACCAAAGGCTAAATCTCATGTTCCCTTTCAACTTAAAAAAATGCACCAAAGGCTAAATTTACTGTTTCCTTACAACTAAAAAACACATATAATGTTCTGTTTCATTCACAATGGTTACCAATCACTACCGTATTAAATAATCTTTATTTTATATAATCAAGGATAATTTCACAAGAAATTATTACATATAATTTAGGAGTAAATAGTTCAACCAAATGGTTAATATTAGTAATATATCATTGATTTAAAATTACATAAATTTCTTTGTATCAGTAAGCAAATATAATTAGAGATGACAATACAATAGGGCGAGTGTGAGTATGCAGTAATCACTTAAATTTTAATTAAAAACTAAATTTAAAAATATAAGTACTTGATGGATTATATTCACCTCCACTCATTAAGTATTATTGCAGGTACTCATTATAATTGTTTTTATAGGTGGTTGGTAAGGTATTTTTGTATAAATTATGTTAAGTGCTAATTTGATCTATAAAAATCACATAAATTTATAGCACTTTACAACTTAATCAACCCAAATTATTGAAAAAATGTTCTTACATGGTTAAAAGATTGATTGATTGGCTAAAGTTCACTCTTAAGTGGTTTTGTATGCTTAAGTGAAACAAAAGAATAGAAAAATCCAAGTTTCGGGGCCAGACCAAGCCACGCTCAACGCCAAATCCACGCTCAGCGGATTCGACAACATCTGATAGTTGCACTCAGCGCAAGAAAAGTTAAGTTGAGTGCAAGGAATGCCACACTCTACGTTGGGCGTCTAAATTCAAGAAATTCAGCATTTTGCCACTGTCTGGATTACGCTCAGCGTTGACTCCATGCTTAGTCCAATCGGTGGTGCGATGAGTGCTGCAAGTCATGCTCAACGCAACCTGGTGTGTCAAAGAGTCGCACCTGGACAGTTGGATCCCACCCTCAACGTAGAGGCAGTGTGCTGAGCGCAAAAGGCAACATCAAAATACTATTTAAGGAGTTTTAAGCCATTTCAATTAGACACTACTTCAATTCTTTGAATTGTACTTTCATCGTAGCTTTAATTTAGAGAGTTTAGCTAACTTAGTTCATTAAAACTAAGTGTAAGCATCATATGTGATAATTGTTACTCAATTGTGCTTGGTTTCACTATCCCATAGGTGTATTGCCCTATCATTCTTACATTGTGTGGATATGAGTAGTTAAGTTCTTTATAGTTTGGGTTGAGTGTAGCACAAACTCAATGCAACCATCTCCTTGATTCAATAATATTCCATGAAGTTCATTTCCATTTTGAGTCTTATATTTACTTAATGTTGCTATCATCTTTTACATGAACTTAGAATTTTTGCTTCATTCTTGCATTATTCTAAACTTATAATTCTCAACAACTTTTGCATTCACTAGACATAGGTTTGCTCAAATTGCCATTGCATGCATATCATATTTTAGTATGTAGACATATAACTAATATTGTGATTTCAAAATTCTGAAACTGAATAACATGTGTTATTAGACAAAGATATGTGTTTGAAGGTTCATATAGCTAAATTTTATCATTGTATTTACTAGACATAGATTTAACTATGATAAAGTACTAGTATATTCTAAGATATTAACACCAGTACACTTAAAGTGTTACATTTTTATTCAACTTGCATCGCTAGATATATGAGCATGATACTATAAGTCAATTTTACTCTTATGCCTCATAATCAGTAGACATATGTTTTTCTTGTATAAGTGACTAATTGATAAAGACATTAGCAATTAGTCATATTGAAGTATTTTAAATGGACTGGTTGTTCTAAATTGAATGAAATAAAGAGTCAAGGTAAAAATTGAGAGAAAGCGTGAAATTCAACCCAAACTACCTTAATCAATATATTAAATTACATTCGAAGTGTTTGTGTCACAAAACAAATAATTCAAAAATACCGAGTTGAGAAAGAGTAAAAATATTGAAAACCTATAGTTTTATAGCAATTTCATATGGAGACAATAAATTACTTTCTATACTTGTTTCTAATATCATATTATAAATTTAGAACTATTTAATAATTTCTCTCATTCCATAGATAATTTATTAAGGAGACGATTCACTTACTCGTAGAATAAGTGGAAAACTTACTTCATATCTTAGTTATTTTTTCTAGGAAATTTAATAGTTTAGATATACTCATTAATTCAAATTATTAGATTTTCCTGACTAAAATGTGAATAGGTTTTTTCAAGTGATACATTCCTTTTATTAAATGAAGAACAAAAATCGAATATAATGATAGCGTATGAATTTTATATACTTTTATTGCATCATTCATCATCAATGTTTTATTACCCTTAACTCTTCAAAAAATATAAATAAATGACAGATAATATATTAATGATGTATAAATATTTATTACGATAATGATGAGAAAGTGAATTTTGGATATAAAAATAGCATTATCTCCTGTCAAACTAAAATACCAAAACCTTGTTGCCAGAAAAAATCATCCCCACTCATTCACAGTATTCACTCAACCAAAAATGGCGGGTAACGGAAGAAGAATCATTCGAACAATAATCAACAACGCCGTTGGTATCAACTTCTTCAACATCATCATTTTCTTCTTCATAATCCCTCATGTTGCCACGTCAGAACCCCGCGTTATAACACCCTTCCCTGCGCCAAAATTGATGCACCTTCCCCAGGTGAACCAATTCAAAATTTCCAGTATAGAATTAATAAATAATATACTAATTATGTATAAATTTTTATAAACACTGTCATATATACAATGAAATTTATAAATTAATAGGATATTATTATATTCCAAAAACTGATTATATTATATAATGATTTAAGTCTTATTCATTATAATCATTTTGAGAAAACATTCCTCCTTTTCTATACCTTAATAAGATATTCACAAGATTCAAATATTCATGTTGCCCGATAAATAGAAGTAATATTGAGTGATCCATTGATTATAAATAAATATTTACCATGAGTGTCTATAAATATTATATAATGTAATATTACTTTTTTTTGTGGCATCACATTAATTTTAATATCTTTACCTATTTGCTATATCATGTTAAATCAAACAGGGTTAGTTATTAGGTGACACCCATATTTTTTCTACGATCAAAAAATTGCTTATTAGATTATTAATAATTGAGCAATCATATCATTTTCATTCTTATTTGAGTCTTATTCATTATTTTATAATTTATTATAACTTCTTATAAAATAAGAATAATATCTACATTTTTTCAACAATGATAATCATCATTCTTATTCTTATTTCGATCCCACAACCTACCCGATGCTTTTATATTTTTATAATAAATATAACCAAATACTAAGAATAATTATTTATTCATTTATAATTTAAAAATCCCTGTACTTTATTATAAATTATAAATAATTTTTTTAAATTTTTGTTGTTGTAAATTATAAAAATAAATTACATGGACATGAATAGATAAAACAAAAAATTATATTAATTAAAATATTACATTAATCAAAATATTCATTCCCAATTTTCATTTTCTCTCCCCACTTTCCCTATAAATTTGTCTGAGTATATTATCTATTATTCATTTTTAATAATCATTAACTCTTAAAAAACAAATAAATGATAGATGATGTAATAAATAATAATATATAAATATTTATATTATCAGTACATATAGATATTACGATGTAAAAGAAATTATGTAATAATTTTACTCAAATACCCCCATTTGGTTGTCACTTGATATAATAACCATATGTATAAATATTGTATGGTGGTTCAACTGAAAAAATTGTCCCTTATTAATATAATATGACAATTATTTGGATATTCAATTAAATCAATCAAAATTGAAAAAAATTGGTTAAACATGTCGGGTGAAAATTGATTCATGCATGTATTTTTCCCTATCATAAAACCATTTCAATAATTGAATTATATGTTACAAATAATAATATTTATATTTATAAATGTATTATATCTATTAAGATATATATAACTTAAGCAGTGCAGTTTAATTAGTGAATCACTCATTACTCACTATATTAATACTCTCACCAAGATTATATTAATAAAATAGCAGATCAGGAAAAAATGATTTGTTTACCTCATTACTAGTAAATTAAACAAATTAAACATAAATTATGTTTTGTTCTATTATCAAAATTGTTGATTGATTGGTTGTTTTAAAAAAGAGTGAACTTATTAGGAGATAGAAGCAATAATCCAATAAAAAATAATTTCAAAATAGATTATGAAGTAGGTTATGTTAAAATCTGCAAACTAACCCGCATGTACATGTTAATTTATTGAGCTTGGATATCTCCAATATTAAAGAGTTTAGTAGTGAAATGTGTGGTTATCAATAGATTTTGTTAAGTTATAAAAAATATTTATTTAAAAATAATTTAAGATCTACACCCTAAAGTTATGTTACGATTTTATTTATTATTGGACCCTCCACTACATGAGATGATTTTTCTTATACTACCAAGAGTATCCGCTCAGCATTTAATAAGGAACTAATCCCTTTCAGGATGTGTGACGGTTACACTCAATAAGTGTTGTTACTAAAAATCTAACTCTAAATTTTTGTGTGTACCATAGAATTTGGATTCCAATTTATTTATCAGGGATAACCTCAATTATTTGAGAAACACTTGCATCGCATGGGTCTATTATTAGGCAAAACATATCAAATACTTTCATTTTATTAAAAGCATTTGAAAAAGACAATAAAACTCTTTTAACAATTATGTGGAAAAAATTGATTTAATGTGCCTAATAGACATTGTGTCTAGTTAAGTTTTATTCTAAATAATTTTGTATCAACATTTTATGTGAATAATAACAAAAATTAAATTGAAATTTAACCTGGAGTGAGTAGCACAAATAAGGGTAGAAACATGTCAGACCATATATCATGAGCCTATTACCTGACCTATAACAGGACATGTCAGATTAGATCTTTTTAGTAAACAGATCAGACTTAGGTTTCTCCAAAAACATATTTAACTGAAATAGGTCAGACACATACCTTTTAAAAAGTCTATTAAGTCTAACAGACCAACCTATGTAATGTTATTATATATTTATAAATTATTTTTATAACATGTACAAAAATATAAATATTTTTATTGTAAACAATCCACTAGGACTTAGATATTAGACTATTTAATAATTGAATATTTAATTGTTGAGACTTTGGCTTAAGTACATAACCCAACTCATGTTAAATATTAGAAAACTATCATATTTTACTATGATATTAAAATACATTGTTTTGTATATTCTAACCTCAAAGACACCACAAATCCTTCGAATACATTACGCAACATTGGAATGTGATGAAAATAATTGTGATAACAATGTAAAAAATTCACACTAATTGCTATAATTATAATAATTTTTTCTAGTTTGTACATAATTTTTTAATTTTTGTACCTTAGCATGCCTTTAAACAGACCAACAGGTTAGGTCATGCTTTTAAACAGGTCAGACTTAGGTTTTGAATTTTTTTTAAACAGGCTAACAGGTCAAGTCCAACTTCATATATGCTATATAGGTTCGGTCTGTTTAAGGCAAAGTCTAGTCTGACTTGTTTCCACCCATACGCACAAGTAATGAGGATAAGAAATGAGAGATTCACGGATAGAAAAAAGTAGGAGAGAGACAAAATTAACACCATTCAATTAAGATAAAATACATGACAAATAATAAGTAAATTAATTTACTTTAAACCTTGTGATGGATTGTTTTTCACTAAATTAAAATTTTATACAATTTAGATCATATTTATAAAATTGCACAAAAGACCAATATCATTTAATGCATAATCAATATATCATATGATTTTAAAGAAGTGTTATTAAACTCATAGATAAATAATTAGGTGTGGGCATTGAGTTAATGAGTTACTGGTTGAATGAGTGAGTCAATGATTAGATTGGTAGACATGATTTACACTCAAGATTCTAAAAAATTCATAATATTAACTAATATCATTTAATAACTCTATACTTCAAATTTTAAAACATTATCATACTTAATTATATAGCCGAGAATAAAGATTTCACTGCTATAAATCTCGTAAATAAGTTAAAACCGGTCGGTCAAATAAATCATACACTATGCTTTAATTGGAACAATAGCTCACAATAGTTTAAAATGAACTAAAATGCGAAAAATAATTCAACAATATGAGTTAATAAATAAAAAATATAACTACAAATAATTTAAAAGCATTTGAAATTTTTTCATCTCAAAACGATATTATTTTGATTGTTTTTTAAAAATAATTTTTTGATTGACTTAGTTGCCTCCAATCATCTAAGTAATCGATTTTAGGCTTAAACCGACCAAGTCGAACCAAGTCAATCCAATTTTGTTGTAGAACCGTTTAGATGAGAGGTTCAGATCAGACAAATGCACGATTTACAGTTGAACCGGTTAGATTCTAGTTCACGATTGAACCGGTCAGTCAGTCAGTCAGATGTCTGGTTCACAATTGAACCATCAGGGCGGTCAGATGCTCGGTTCATGGTTGAACCGGTCGGACTAGTTGGTCTAAGTTGAGTTTTATGACACTGTTTTAAAGTATATTGAGTTAGTATTAATACATATCAAATGGATACTAAATAATTTTTTTCCTACTATCAAGTGTGTCCCTTTATCTCATGGGTAAGGAATTAATCTCTTTCGAATTGTGTGATTGTCTCTCCAACAAGTATCACTTATAAGAATTGAACTCTTAATTTTTGGTCTTTTTGAAAATTTAGTAATGTCGATCAACTCATACTCTTTTGGTCTTTTCTCTAAGCCATGCAAACTTTTAACCTAAAAGTTAATTTTTTGAAAACATATCCACCACTATAATTGTTGGGTTATAATTTTATCAATATGAGCCGAGGACATCGTGAGTCCTCAATATATTGGGTTAGCTCGGAAATTAACTAAACTAGAACCTTCTAGTTGTAAGGATAGTTGCAAAATTGTATAATAACTTATATATACATAACAAAATCATATTCTAATAATTTTGGAATACCGGGGGTAGATTGTTATTATTTTTAGTATAATGTAATAGGAGTGGCTCAATTATATAAAATTTATAACGATAATAAATCTAGATCTCACGACTTATTATAAATGATTATTATTAAAAATTAGTTATTGGTTATCTGATAGTCATGTATATGTATATTTTAATCTTAACCATTTAAATAAGATCTAATGATCTACATTAATTTTTTTATTTATCATAATATCGTTTAATTTGAGAGTTAAACAATTTTTACAAGTTGATATTTAATGCAGTTTCAAGGGGAGCACAAGGAGAGTTTATATTGGGGAACTTATCGTCCTCAAGTTTATCTTGGAATTCGTGCTAGGTATGAATCTATGTGTTGAGATTGTGACATGTGTCCTTTCACATTTTTTAATGGTATAGATTTAAAGTTATTTTTAATTAAAAAATAAGTTTTAATCTTAAAGCAATCTGAGCCTCATATTTCAGTACTGGACCCTCCAGTACTGGAGAGGATCCCATTCCTTTACTTTAGGTACAACCATAATCTACCTTAACTAAATCATGATTCACCAATGTATATTTGGTAAGAGTAATAAAAAAATTCAGTTTTACTTAAGCTTTTACATTGATTTAAACCTCATAATATATGGATTTAGAGCAATTTTCTCATACAGTGTCTCAATTTCTATCTCAGACCAATTAGAATACTGTTACATGAATAAAATACAAAATTTAAAAATAAAAAATAAAAAATAATATTTTGATCGATCCAGGACAGAAGTATTTTCATTAGTTGCCCTTTTTATTTTTGTAATTAAATTTAATTTGTTGGGTTATTACAGGACTCCGAAATCTTTGATTGGTGGATTAATGTGGATTAACGTAAAGGATGGAAAATATAAGTTGAGACATGTATGCAAACATGAAGATGAATTAAGCACTTATGGTTGGATTAAACATAATGGACGTGATTTTGGGCATCAAGTTCTGGTTGATAATGGCCTCAATTTGGCTACTAAGTTCTTAAAATATAAAGGGGAACATAGTGGTTATGGAGGGGATTGGGCACTTCGAATTGATGCACAAATTCATGAGTAAGTTATCATATTTAACATTTTGGGTCTAATAGAGTTCAATCTTTCTTAGTATTGCTTCACCTAGCTAACATGAATCAGCATAAATTGGTGAGACTGCGCTTTTGCTTAAGAAATTTTCTCTATTAGTTTACTAAAGGATCGCAAGTACATGTTTTCGTTTTCTTTTTAATGACAAAAGTGTAATTTCATTATAATGAAAGAGATATATAATTGAAAGTTGCATTTCTCTTTGGTTTTAGAAGTAGTTGTTTGCTTCTCCATTAATAGAGATGATCTTAACTCATAAACTATGAGTCTGGTTCCTCTCCAATACATACTTAGAATTATAATACATGACAAAAAACAAAAAATTTCAATGAATATATTTTATGGTTTCCGAGTCTATCATGTTCTCTCATTAGCCTCCAAAAATCAACTTCTAAAGAAATCATTTGTCTTTTTGCGAGTTGAGTTTTGACGACTAAGAAATGAAACATATTTATGAGATAACTCTGAAGTATTTCCTTTCCATTTCCGCCTCCAAAATCCAATTGCCAAACAAACCTTAAGGGAGGTCCGGTGAACGATTGTAGAAGAATGAATCATACTTACATGACTATCTCGTTTACTGAATTCATTTCGTCATAAAGAATGTTTCATAAAATTAATGTAAAAAATGACATTCTAAGATGAATTACAAGTACCGTGTCTATGGAATGGATCATATCGGACTGTTAAAAAGCATCTTATATTAACCAGAATACCAGATTAATCATGGAGTGGATTATTTTTACATATGAATTATATCAATCATGTGCTAATTATAACAATAATCAATATAAGGATATGTGATAGATTAGAAAGATATGTGATAGATTAGAAAGATATGTGAAATGATTGTGTTAGATTTCATTTTAATAGTAAACTTCCTGATTTAATGAATAACATATAATCAATTATTGATCTTTATGATTCAATTGAAGTTTACTTTTGTTTATCTGTATTATTCTCTGCATTTCTGAGTATTGCTCTATTTTTTGACTTCAATCCTTTGAATTGCTTTGTTATTGTGGTCCATGTTCAGGTCTATGTTGAATAAGGAATTAGAGAGAGGTGCCCAGATATTTTTCTATTTGGCTGATGAAGGTGGTAATGTTCTGGATATAAGTAGGGAAAACTTTAATGCTCACGAGAGTTCTTTGCTTGTATCTGGGTCTAGACCAGATATTGGTGATTGGCAGCTACATTTAAAATCAATGGTAATGTTTGGAAATGGTGTTATGGTTGAATATTCAACGTTGTGTTACCACTAGACCAGTGTTTTAAATTGCGGTTACAGTCGCGATTGCAGTAACTGTTGTGACTATTGCGATTGCGGTCATTGGGGCCATTGCAATGCGGATTGCGGCCATTGTAGTGTGAATTATTCTGTTATTAAACAACATTTGTGAATTTGATGTGGCCTGATGCGGTCCAATTCGGTAGCGTTGCGGCCCGATGCGACCACGTCATTGTGATTCGGAGTCATACCTCAATTGCGGTGTGATACGGTTGCATTGGACATTTTTATGGATTTAATGACTCATCCCTTAAAACCCATATTTCCTTATACGAGCATGTTTAGGAATATAATAAACTTGTAAATCTCCTCATATTGAAGCAAACATGTAATGTTTCCTTATTATTTTAACTACTTAGTTGAATGTTTCCAACATGGTATCTGAAAGTAGTTCCATTCATGGTACTTGGTTCTATGTTGTTCCTCAATTTTTACATATTATTGTTACATGACCTCATTTATGATGAACCCAATACATGGAAATTTGGTGCATATGTTAAACGATAGAACCATGTAAGTATGTTCGAGGTCGAGATCATTTTTTCCTTAGTGACATTTCCTCTCTTGCCCTAATATAATTAATACTTGTCACTCAGGATGATGTGGAGCTGCACTATTCTGGATTTCATACACTGAACTTTCACAATTTGTCTGATCTTGTTGAGGAAAATCTTGCATCACAAGTATGTTTGGGTACTGGGTAGTTCAATTTATTTTATATAATGATTTAATTTTAATGCAATGTAAAAGTATGATGTTTTCAATATTTTTTGATGCTGAGTTGAATTTTCTGCTTTTGTGCTAATAGATAAGAAGGCATGATCGAGTGCAACTATCTGATTCATCAGATGATTCTCCAAATGTATTAGTTTTTCAGGTAATAGAGCATATACACTTTTTGAGACTCATAATGAACTGTTGTAAGCACATTTTTCCTGTGTGATTTTGCTGACACTTGTGCTTCTCATGCTTTTCTTTTTTATCCTTGCTTCAGATTATGGGGGGATTTCCTTTCACAACAGATATTGTACTTATTTCTGGAACTGATTCAGAAAGCTCAAGAGTAGAACAGCGTGTCAGAAATCTTACAGGTTTTTTCCCCACCTCTATATAGTGTTTGTCCAAATATGGCATGTGCATTTAGAACCGGATTCCTCTCGGTACTGGGAATGTGAGAGGATGAAGTATTTTTTTTAAATTTTAATTAAAAAAAAGTAAAAAATTTGGACCATTTAAATTTTGATTTTGCCATGTATCAAAATTTTAATTATGCACTGTCTTCTCCTATAATGGAGAGGAGCTAGACTCGTACATTTATGCACCTTCAAGAAAAGGGGAAGTAATTTATTTTGTTGTTGCAAGAGTTGGTAAATGATCAAGGGCTCTGATTTATAACAGAACATAAATGATTTGTGTAACAGATTGCCAACATGGCAATCAGGGGAATTGGGAAAGAAACTCTGTTAGGACTTATAATGATGCATAAGGAAAAGGAGGATGAGATATTGGAAAGGAGTGAGTAAGGCTTGGCGGAAGAAAATCAGTTAAGTGTAATAATAGACTTCTTACCGACAAGGTGTTGGTCTAACGGTGTAAGACCGCAATCAACCCCAAATAGACTAAAAAGGTTAAGGGTTCGATTTCTAGGAGTGACACTCGTTGGAAGGGATGCCACTACCCCGAAATAAATTTATTCCTTTTACCCATAGGGTGGGGAGATACCCTTGTTTATACTAAAAAAAATGTTGGACTTGGTTACCCTTGTATTTTCTTTTCTATTCTTAGTAATTTCATTTAGTTGTATATACTTAGAGGGTGAGCATCCACGTAAGGGTAAGATTGTTTGTTTTATGCCCTAGAGTTTATGGGTTTAAATATTGAAAATGATATATTTTCGTATGCGAGAGTAAGGCTATATATATTTATCCTCCCAAACCTACTAAGTAGGAGCCTCATGATATGGTCATGAACACGGCAGCTTAGCCCATTGAATTCTGTTATCACCTTGATATCTGGTCACATACTTGCTTTCAAATTAATTTCTTTTGGTTATTTGGATTGTCTCTTTTGATGTGCCTTTTGCCTTTAAATGTTATATACTTTAGAGAACTAGAGTACTCTTTAATAGATTTGTACTATATTTTATTTAGTCGACAGTAGCTTGGTAAATCAATGCTAACTATTTGTTCTTCTGCTCAATTTTAGGCACTTCACTGACCAATCAACTGAAAGATAAGGAACAATCATTTGATCAAAAATTTGAGAAAGTTTTCAATTTGGCTGAGAAGGTACTGAATTTATTGTCCTATGACTTGTTTAATTTCTTTCTTATCTCTATAATGGATGATTTTTTTCCTTGTTTGGTGTTTCCATGCACTATGAATTGTGAATTTCATTTGATAGAGAAAATTCATTTAGATTTATGTTTAATTGAAGTAAATTCTTAATCATAGTAATGAATTTCCAGGTAGATTCAGAATCCATACCTGTTGGTAAAGCAGCTATTGGAAACTTATTAGGTGGCATAGGCTACTTCTATGGCCAGTCAAAGATTGCTATTTCAAGCATCCTTAATGTAAGTTGCTTTTATTTTTTGTTATTTATAATCCTTATTGAAGTGCATGCAACCCTTAATATCATTTGACTTGACATGTGATTATCTTAAATATGGAAATTATCTTTATGTGTTTTGTTTTAAAATAAAAGAATTATTATTAGATGAGAAAAGAGAAGATGAGGATAAGACATCCTCAGTTGAAACAAAAAGAAACACCTTAAATGAAGCAATAGGCCTGTCCAACAATGCATGTCAGTCCCTATGTATATATAGCAAAGACCCTTCACTTGTTTTTATTATCTATATTAATTCATAGTAAGGAAACAATAGGGTTGTTGCTTAGTGATCATAAGGTTATGTGTTCAAATCGTGGGAACAGTTATTTTAGAACTTTGAAAGCTATCCAGTTGGTTTTTTTTCCTTTTCAGCTTAAAGAACAGGTTAATATTTTATCTTATTGGCCTGCTGAACTTTACACGGCCGTACCAAGCCGACCTTCCTTTCCAAGAGGTTTTCTATGGGATGAAGGTTTTCATCAACTTCTAATCTGGTTAGTTTCGCTTGCGACTAATATCCTTCACCAACACCGTCGTCATCATTATCATTATTATCGCTTTTGTTTTAATTTCTCCTTAAGTGGTCATAAGTGTTCATTTTCTTGACTACACATGGCTAACTAGTATCTATGAAGCACAAATATTCTTAACTGCATAAGACTAACTAGTATCTATGAAGCATAGATATTCTTTACTGAATAAGACTACTAGTATCGATATATCAGATATGTATTGTGTTTGATACCTTATTGGTATCGGTGCTTCATAGACTAGTATTATGTAAGAAATAATTCACCTGTTGTCCATAAATGTTTATTATTAGCATGTGTGCCCACTGACCAGGCGTTGGGATATTCATATTTCATTGGATATCATTGGACACTGGTTAGATTTGATGAATATTGATGGATGGATACCACGTGAACAAATTCTAGGGGCTGAAGCACTAAGGTATAGTACAACACATTTTGTTCAAATGATCAAATTTGAAGTTGGTAGCTTTCCCAGTGACATAGTTTCTTCTATACTTGCAGTAGGGTCCCAGAGGAATATGTTCCTCAGCATCCAACAAATGGAAATCCTCCAACTCTGCTTTTAGCATTAAGTGGTAGTTTTGTTATTCCTTTTTGTTTTCCTTTTTTGTTTTATTTATTTTCTATTTATGATAATCATCAAAAAGAAAGAAAAATGAGGCAACAAACATGTTTCCATTACTCCATTAGTAAGTTCAAGCAAGCCATATCTTAGTGCCAGACTCAGAAGTCAATCATAATTGAGCAGGATTTGACAAATTCTATGTACAATTACATCTTTAAATATTACTTTAGATCAGAAGCATGTCTAACATTGGTTTGTTCTTTGTTGAGTTGAATACATGTTAAATATTGTTGGGGTCTGCTGGAGAGCATGCATTGTTCTAAAAACTATTTAGCTTTTAACATAACTGAAAATATATCCTTCAGAATAAAACTAGATTTATATGTTCACATGGGATATGAGGACTCTATTGAAGCGCATAAAAGTTATGACCCCCTATTTTACAGTTATGTACTTATGTTCAACAGTCGGCACAATAGTAAAGTTGTTTACCTTCTAAAGTAGAGGTAATGAGTTCAAATTCTAAAAAACGGCGTATTCGCTTACTAGGAAAGGATGCGACATGTACCAGACTCCACTGCCTGGAAGCCTCATGCATTGGGCATTCATTTTTCTTCTATTTTGTGCCATAAAAAATGATTAAAAATCTGTTTTCCCAGATATAGTAAGTGGCTTGAAGAATAATGAGTTTACTGCAATGGATAGCAGTAAGATCTCACTGTTCCTGGACCGCGCTTTTGTTCGTTTAGAAGCATGGTTCCAATGGTTCAATACGACTCAGTCAGGTATGGTCTGCTATGTGTTGGTAGTAGATTGTTTCTTTATGATCCATTTTTGCATTATCATATGACATCTATGTAAAACAGGGAATAAGATGAGCAGTTATTATTGGCATGGACGAGACAATATGACAATGCATGAATTAAATCCCAAGGTCATAATATATATACATTCTTACTATTATTACTGCTTTCAGATTCTTTCTATACACATGTACAATTTCAATCTAAACTATATAGAAGGTAGATCAGATGAATAACTTGACTGAAACAAACATGGGCATGTGTAAAATTGGCTCCCTTAACATTAGTGTTAATGTAGTCACGAGAATCATGAGGTCACGAGTTCAAATCCTAAAAACAGACTCTTAGAAACATATTTATTTTGTAGTCATAAATAATCTTTTTATGTACAAGGATCATGTGACACGCCATAAGTGTTTGTGTTAATGTTGGTTGATTATGAGTTATGACAAAACTTTCCTTATCCTTAATCCTAAGTAACATAAATTATGGCATCTTCAGACACTTTCCTCTGGGTTGGACGATTATCCACGTGCTTCACACCCAAGTGGTGATGAATGTCACTTGGATATTAGGTGTTGGATGTTCCTTGCAGCAGATTGCATGCATTCCATTGAAGTTCTTTTGAATAAGGAAACCAAACCTCATGAGGTATAATTCGGAAGAAAAGTAATTAAACAGTATTGTAGTAAAGCATTAAAAATTTTGTTGCACCATGGAATTATATCACTTAATTTAATCGACACATTGAATGAAATAATGCAGAATTATGGTTCTATTGCTAAATTGCTATCAGATCATGATTTACTGAACCAGGTATTTATTTACCCTTTCTCCCGTTCTCATTTTCTTTGGAGTTGTCGCTTGGGATGACAATATATTTCGAGCCCGTGAGTATATGTGACCCCGACCCAATTATGATGGGAAAACACGTTTTGATTGGGGTCGGGTTTATGTTTCAACCTGTTCAGGATTGGATTAAGGCTTGATGTTGATGATAATGCTCCTTCCTTATATATATAATTAGTAAAGATATGCTTACATATAACTTACAAGGGTTTTACGAAATCTGAAAACCGATGAAGCGGGGATGAGTGTTTGGTTTATGAGGATATTTATACTTATTTTCACATATGGAAATAAGTTATGGTCTAGAAAGAGTCACTATTGAAATTCCACACCTAGAAACCCATTTACTCCGAAATATAGACAAAAATGGAGTTGTGATCCTAGGTAGAGGTGGGCGATACTTCAGTGGGTAAATTGACCCCAAATGGGTTCATTTTTTCAACCAAAAGGGTTCGGTTTTGGAGTTGGAGAAGATAAAACCCGAAATTTATCCGCTGCCATTCCTAGTTTGTTGCATACCTTGATATTTCATTAAGCATGCTGTTATTTGGAGCAAAATTATGTGAAAAGCAAACCTTTTCATTTTAACTTGGAAGATAAAAATAATCTTATTTTCCTTTTCATTTTAAATGGTTTGAGGTAAAGGAAATTGAAAGCAAACCATGCAGTTGACTTCATCACATTTCTATATACGCTAGAGAGTGAACTCATCATTTCTACCATATTTTAATGTTTTTGCTCATGCCTAATTTGTGCTTGATCTCCATACAGATGCATTTTGATTATGCATATGGTGCTTACCTTGATTTTGGAAATCATACAGAAAAGGTATAATGTCTTGTTATTTCTGTTTAGTACTAGTATATTACACATAATGTTGCAAGATCAACAATGCATTGGTCCACCATTGAAGTCTAAGAATGAGATTTTATCTACATGCTTAACCATGGCAGGTTGAACTTAAATGGAGAGAAGTGGAGGTAGGATACAATCACAGTGCTCACCGGCTTGTCCGGGTTGTTTTGGAGAAGCCTGAGTTGAGTTTTGTTCCTCACATTGGTTATGTTAGTTTGTTCCCATTCATGGCAAGGATCATTCCACCTGTAAGTAAGCCTGTTCAAATTATTTGGTTCATCAAAACCAAACTAAAACT
Source organism: Lupinus albus (assembly GCA_009771035.1). Classification (NCBI taxonomy): domain Eukaryota; kingdom Viridiplantae; phylum Streptophyta; class Magnoliopsida; order Fabales; family Fabaceae; genus Lupinus; species Lupinus albus. Next base: position 9,478,668 of record CM020011.1, read on the forward strand.
GAGATGAATGAAATTGCTCAAAAACTGGTATTTATAAATGGTTTTAAAACAACACATTTATAATCGTAAATGTGTTGCTTGACTGACCCAAATAAGTGTATCAGTTTCTCTTTCACTAAATGTTACTACCAAAAAATCATGGGTCCAAATCCTAGAAGTAGTCTTTCCGCTTGCAGGAAAAAAGCTACTTACGTAGACCCCGTTATGTGGTAGCCTTGTACGCTATGTTGCCCCTTATTATTAATCAATGTCACTATCACACTTCCACAATATAACTCCTAGCCCCCTTTTTGTGCAAGTCAATAATCTCAATTGTTAACCACGTGTCCTTGTGTGATTTTCGGATTTCAAAAAAATGATTTAGCCTCTAGATATTGATGTGATTTCATGTAACAGTCCATACCTCCCGTCAATTCGGATTTTCAGGATAGTAACCCTTCCGTGCTTGCGTTTCTGATTTGTCAAAAAGCAAATACTTCTTCAGAAGTTTATGACTATTTGATGTAAACATGGACTGCATATGCATATACTAGGACTTTTTTGTGCTACTAACACCTTGCTTCATAAATAAAATATATTTTACTACTTGTTTATCATGATCAGATATGATGAGTTGTAGTTTTACTATGTTTTCCTATATCTTCTATGCAGAAGCCCTTACTTCAGTATAATTTCAATGAAATCTAAACTTTGTGAAAGAAGCTGAGAGTTTTATATTCATTATATTATAATTCAAGATAAAAGTAGTGAAACTATTATTTACTTTTCCTAGACTGGTGCACAGTAAAAACAATTGTCATATTGTTGTTAATTTAGAGTTGGATTAGCAATGATGCCAAATTAGTTTACAATATTAATAATTAAACCTTATAGCTTTACTCTGTACATAAAATTGCTCTGTCTTTCAAATGGCCCTCCCTTAACCAAGATAAAACCGGTTCCAAAACTCACTCTGAAACTAGTTTTTAAACCAGAACTATATTGGGAATTGAATTTGATTTTGTTATTAGAGCAGTTTCTGAATCTATTTTGTGGAAGGGAAGTGTTAAATCTTCCTACCAAACTAGCCTAAAAATCCTCATACCCATGAAATGTGAGATGCAACTTTATGTGGGTAGAAAGTTATGTGGTATTGAAGGACTTTTAGGCTGAATATTTAGGATAGCATTACTCTTTTTGGAATAGGAACTAGACTAAAACTGGAATTGATGTTATTTTTTAAACTAGAACCAAAATTGTCTTTGGAATTGGAACTAGAACTGTTTTTGGAATTGGAACTAGAACTACTTTGGAACCGGGACAGAAACTTTTTTCAGAACTGACACTGGAAATAAATTGTTTTTGGAACTTTTTTCCAAACTATTTTTGGAGCTGGAACTGGAACTGAGTGTAACTGGAATTGAAACTATCTTTTCAACTGAAACCAAAACTTATTTTGCAACTGGAATTGAAACTGAAACAGTAAGTCAACCTATTCTTTGAACTGAAACTGCTTTGGATACTAGATTAGTTTGGAAAACCAAACCATATTATTGGTTTGATATGGTTTCGTTTGAAAATCCAAACCATGCCCACCCATACCTGTAACTGTAGGTAATAGATGTCAGATCTTTATAGCGCGATTTTTATGTTAAGAACTAAGAAGTTAATCCAAGTATCATTATTTCCACCATTAGATGCATATCTAATGTTGCAGTCTCATTCAGGGGTCACCGATTCTCGAAAAGCAGCTTCAACTGATTTCGAATCGCAGCCTCTTATGGACTAACTACGGACTACGCTCTCTTGCCAAAACAAGGTTTACTATCTATACTCCAATCATTTTCAATGGATTTTACTTCAAGTTACATTGTTCATCACATTGATGCTAATAGAGAAAAAGTGATATTTTCCATGTCACAGTTCCTTGTACATGAAATGGAATTCAGAGACTGAATCTCCATATTGGAGAGGCCAAATTTGGATAAACATGAATTACATGATTCTTTCAGCACTTCATCATTACTCCAAAGGTAACATGGACAATGCAGGAAAATAAAATATGCAAATATTCATACCTTCCTGAAACTAATATTTCTGTTAATTCTGGCAGAGAATGGGCCATACCAGGATAGCTCCAAAGCTCTCTACAAAGAATTGAGAAGCAATTTAATCAGGTATTGTTTCATTTTTCTGGGTCCTGTTCAAGTACTTTTACATATTTTCTTGAGTTAATTACACTCATGCTATGTGATTTTTAGTGAAATTATATAAATCACTCATTCCTTTTTTGTCCTTACACAAACCAAACTCCCTCTTAAACAAACCACTCATAATTTTGTACATATATTACACAGACTACCCTTAGTATAATATTTCCACCTGATTTGTGTAATTTCACTGAAACTCAGGGGTGTAGTGTAATTAACTCTATTTTCTTTTTTAGACCTTATATTTCCACCTTATAGGTGAGCCTTGGCCCAACGATAACGTTGTTGGCGATGCTTAGTGACATGTGTTCACGAGTTCAAATCCTATATACAATCTTTTCGCTTGCGGGATAAGGTTATGTACATCTACCTTGTGTGTTGGGCCACCCTTTTATATTTCCACCTTTTTGCAGAAATATAGTAAGCAATTATGAAGACACTGGATTTCTGTGGGAACAGTTCGAGCAGGATAACGGTAAGGGACATGGATCACATCCATTTACAGGTTGGACATCGCTTGTAGTGCTAATCATGGCAGAAGCTTATGGCAATATTTAGTATAAAATGTGCATGGAGGATTATATGGCAAAGAGAGTAGTTCAAATTCTTAAACCGAATTTGAGGGATGAGGACCAGAGCATATATATATTTGTGCTTGGCCAAAAAATTCTCCTACTTAGACTTTATGCAAGCTATATTTCTTAGGGTTGATGTTTTATATGTTATATTCTACTAGCTTAGGGTTGATGTTGTATATGTTATATTCTACCAACTTAGTGTTGATGTTTTTGTATGTTATATTCTACCAACTTTGGTTAATGTTTTATATGTAATATTTTACCAACATCCTTCCTGGAATTCCTTTTTTTTTGGTCTGATAGTTTGATATATTCGAAACAGTTTCTTTGCTTGTGGGATAAGAGTAAAATTGCATACATATACTCTTCTCATATCCCAGTAAGTAGGAGTTTTGTGCACTGAGTTGCTCTTTTTTGTATGGTTTGAAATCAAATCTAATTACATTTTTAGAAATGTTTATTACAATGAGTCTTACAACATGTATACACTATAACTCTACAAGTCATTGGCTATGATATTGTCTCACTTCAACAATGATTGTCTAAATGTTTGTCTTTCAATATTTTTATCAAAATAAAAGTTTAGGATACAAATTAAACTTTAGGACATAAATTGCAAAAGAAAAACTTAAATACTTTTTTCAGAAATTTACCCTACAATCCTAGTTTGTAAAGAAGAGTTGTTTGTTTTTTCTTCATTATTGATTTGGTTACAAAAATACTTAATTAAACATTTTTTGTGATATAAGATATGTTCTCTTTAAATTTATATTAAAACTTGTCCTACGCATTCCATGTTTAGAGTTAAAGAAGTTTCATCAATGTGTTTTCAAATAGATTTTTAGCTTATATTCAAACTGGTTGAGATCTCATATTTTATTTTAAAGTTTATATAATTTTTATGTTTATTTTTATATTTGATTATTATATATAAACAGAGTTTGTACAAAAAGGATGGAATGCTAAGAGATTTGTGATATTTTTCTTTCTATAAAAAAAACCATTCAACTTTTAAAAAACCTTATAATCAATTTATAAGATCATTATATATCAATTACATAGTTGATTCATTGATTTTCTCTAAATTAAAATTTTATCTTGTATCTAAAATGTGGCATTCTACTGTTTTAGTGTAGAAAAAAATACACGTACTAACCCAGGAAGAAGTAAGAGTTATATGTAAAAATGGTATAGTGCTACATTAGTTTATCTATTGTATACATTATCAGACCATCATCTATCATTTATTTTTAATTATTATTGACTATTCAAAAATAATAATGCAAATTAATGATGATTATAAATCTTTATACTGACAATAGATATATATTACTCTCTTAATCATGTTTAACATGTTAAAAAACCACACAAACCATGAAAAAAAAAGTCATTGTTTAGGTTGGGTTGTTTGGGTTACTTGGTTCTGGTTGAACCATATGCAACTCAAGTCCACACCATTGAACTCATTACTATAACATTATTATTATTATTATTATATACCATTATTGATGACTTGAGGTCATTTTATCCTATTCAACATCCTAATTCCAATCATTACCATTATCATCACTAAGTCAAAATTATATATAATTTTAAGATAGAGTTTAGTTTTATCATTTGAATATTATTTTTATAATGCTATTTCATTATATGAAAAATTATCTATAATGCACTAGAAATTGAATAACCTATCATTTCACATCTTACTCTTATTATCATCTTTATCCTATTATGTTATATCTTTATCAATTCCTAATATTTTAAAATAGAATATTATATATGTGAATGATAATGTTATATTTAGTTTTAGTAAGATAAATAAGAATAAAATGTAATATGAAAATATAAGTTTTTGTAAGGGTAAAATAGGGTAAACAAAAAATTAATGTAGGTCTACTAATTACCTTGTTTATTATAATAATATAAAAAATATGTAAATATACCTTAAAAAAGGTTGGTGTTATTTTTGTATAAAAATATCTAATACAATTAAACGAAAATGTCAAAAAGATCCAATATAAAATGGTAAAAAGTAAATTTTTAAAAATAATATCAATGGTTTACATCTACATTGTAATTTGTATGATTAAAAATTGAGTAGTTTTTCACCATGAGTCATAGAAAGTTAAAAAAATATATTTGAAAGGGCAAATATAATTCAAATAAAATCTATGATCATTAAAAACAAATTAAATTTTGGTTCGTACCTATTGATTCACACTGTAAATCAGTTACTAGTATTGTAAAAATTATATTGATTTGTAATTATATCGAATAAAATTGGATAAAATCGATCAAAATTGATCGTATGGTAGATTTTCAATTAAACCGTAGTGGTTATACCGTTCGAATTTTTATTTAAAATTAAATTTTAATAAAAAATAAATTTTTATTACTTTTTATAATATTAATGTTAATATATTATATATATATATATATAACTTAATCGTTTAATTATTAAACTATCGGTTTAACCAATAGATGGTTAGTATTGATAAATTAATCCCTACAATCAGGAAATGGAGAGAAAAACAGTGTTTGAAGAAAGAGATTTCAATTTTATGAAATTCGCATTTTGACTTTCTAAAACCCTAATCCGTTGTATCGCACCACCTGAATCTCCCAACCACCGCCGCCATATTCCGCCGCCATATTCCGCCGCCGATAATGGATGACAACATCAAAACATGGGTGTCGGATAAACTGATGTCGATACTCGGTTATTCTCAACCCACAGTTGTTCAATACATGATTGGACTCTCCAAACAAGCCACGTCACCTTCCGATTTGGTTTCAAAATTACAAGAGTTTGGATTTTCATCTTCCCCTGATACTAACGCTTTCGCTTCAGAAATTTTCTCTAAGGTTTCTCGTAAATCCTCTGGTTTGAGTCACTATCAGAAACAAGAGAGAGAAGCTGCATTGTTAGCGATGAAGCAGAAGACTTATAAATTATTAGATGACGATGATTATGACGACAAAGACGATGTTCGCGGTGTCGAAGAAGGTAAAGTTTCTGAAACAAAATCTGCATCTAGGAAGGGAGATAGTAATAAGAGACAGTTTAGGAAGAAAATTGAAGTTGATGATGTTGTTGATGTAGAGGAGGAAGGGATTTTGAGAAGGGAAAGGGATAGGGTAGTTAAGAGACGAAAATCGCGTGGTGATGATGATGATGATTCGGAGTCGGAGGAAGAAAGGTTGAGAGATCAGAGAGAGAAGGAGGAGTTAGAGAAACATCTTAGAGAAAGAGATGAGGCTGGGACGCGGAAATTGACTGAGCATAAATTAACACAGAAGGAGAAAGAAGAGGAGATTCGGAGAACTAATGCTTTGGAGAAGGATGATTTACGAGCTTTGAGGAAGGTTTCGAGGCAGGAGTATTTGAAGAAGAGGGAAGAGAAGAAATTAGATGAGTTGAGAGATGATATAGAGGATGAGCAATATTTGTTTGAGGGAGTGAAGCTTACCGAAGCAGAAAAACGTGATCTTAGGTATAAGAAGGAGATTTATGAACTTGTGAAGAAGCGGTCGGAGGAGACTGACAATGCGAATGAGTATAGGATGCCTGATGCTTATGATCAGGATGGTGGTGTTAATCAGGAGAAGAGGTTTTCTGTCGCTATGCAGCGTTACAGAGATACAACTGCTGAGGAAAAGATGAACCCGTTTGCGGAACAGGAGGCATGGGAGGAGCATCAAATCGGTAAGGCAACACTGAAGTATGGTTCCAAAAATAAAAAACAAACATCTGATGATTACCAGTTTGTTTTTGAGGACCAGATTGATTTTATCAAGGCATCGGTTATGGATGGAGATAATGTTGACTATGAAGAAATGGAGGATTCACTTGAAAAGTCGAAAGCGAAGTCAGCTTTAGAGGCACTTCTGGAGGAGAGGAAAAAGTTGCCAATTTACCCTTATCGCGATGAATTGCTCAAAGCAGTTGATGAGCATCAGGTACTTGTAATTGTTGGTGAAACTGGTTCTGGAAAGACTACACAGATTCCCCAATATCTTCATGAAGCTGGCTACACAAAGCGTGGAATGATTGCATGTACTCAGCCACGACGTGTTGCTGCTATGAGTGTTGCTGCTCGAGTTTCTCAAGAAATGGGTGTTAAACTAGGGCATGAGGTTGGTTACTCCATCCGTTTTGAGGATTGCACATCAGAGAAGACTATTGTGAAATATATGACAGATGGAATGTTATTGAGGGAATTCCTTGGCGAGCCAGATCTTGCAAGTTACAGTGTTGTAATGGTGGATGAGGCTCATGAAAGAACACTCTCAACTGATATTTTGTTTGGTTTAGTGAAAGATATTTCTCGTTTCCGACCTGATCTTAAGTTGCTTATATCTAGTGCTACACTTGATGCAGAGAAGTTCAGTGATTATTTTGATTCTGCTCCAATATTCAAAATTCCTGGGAGGCGGTATCCTGTTGAGATAAACTTTACGAAAGCACCAGAAGCTGATTACTTAGATGCAGCCATTGTCACATCACTCCAAATCCATGTCACTCAACCTCCTGGAGATATATTGGTCTTCCTTACCGGTCAAGAAGAAATTGAAACAGCTGAAGAAATATTGAAGCATCGGACTAGAGGCTTGGGCACTAAAATCGCCGAGTTAATGATATGTCCTATATATGCCAACTTGCCAACTGAGCTCCAAGCTAAAATCTTTGAACCCACTCCTGAAGGAGCAAGAAAGGTTGTCCTTGCCACTAATATTGCAGAAACATCATTGACTATTGATGGGATTAAGTATGTCATTGATCCAGGATTCTGTAAGATGAAAAGTTATAATCCAAGAACAGGAATGGAGTCGTTGTTAATAACTCCCATCTCAAAAGCTTCAGCAATGCAAAGAGCTGGTCGTTCTGGAAGGACGGGTCCAGGTAAGTGCTTCAGATTGTATACTGCATACAATTTTCACAATGATTTAGATGATAATACCGTTCCAGAAATACAGCGGACCAACCTTGCTAATGTAGTTTTGATGTTGAAAAGTCTCGGTATTCATGACTTGCTGCATTTTGATTTTATGGATCCTCCACCTGCTGAAGCTTTATTGAAAGCCTTAGAGCTTCTATTTGCATTAAGTGCGTTAAACAAGCTTGGTGAGTTAACTAAGGTAGGTCGACGTATGGCAGAGTTCCCATTGGATCCTATGTTGTCAAAAATGATAGTGGCTTCTGAGAAGTACCAGTGTTCAGAAGACATCATTTCCATTGCTGCTATGCTTTCTGTTGGCAACTCAATTTTTTACCGACCAAAGGATAAACAAGTACATGCCGACAATGCAAGGTTGAATTTTCACACCGGAAATGTTGGAGATCATATTGCATTGCTGAAGGTCTACAGTTCATGGAAGGAGACCAACTATTCAACACAATGGTGCTATGAAAATTATATCCAGGTAAGGAGTATGAAACGGGCTAGGGATATTCGTGATCAACTTGCAGGCCTTTTAGAAAGGGTTGAGATCGAGCTTACTTCAAATTCCAGCGATGTAGATGGCATTAAGAAATCCATAACATCTGGGTTTTTTCCACACTCTGCACGATTGCAGAAGAATGGATCTTATCGGACGGTTAAACATCCACAAACAGTTCATATACACCCTAGTTCAGGACTGGCACAGGTTCTTCCAAGATGGGTTGTATACCATGAACTAGTGCTTACAACCAAGGAATATATGAGGCAAATCACAGAGTTGAAGCCAGATTGGTTGGTGGAGATAGCTCCCCACTACTATCAGCTTAAGGATGTTGAAGATTCGGTTTCCAAGAAAATGCCTCGTGGAGAAGGACGGGCATAGTTGGAAGACAGGTATGCTCTAGTAGGAGAAAGTACAACAGGGAGGTGGCTTTGTTGGAGTGGAAATTGAGAGAAAAGGAATTTTGTTTTTTTGCCACATCACTGTTTGATACTGACCATCTTGTACTAAAAAAACATCTTATATTTACCGGATTAATCAAGGAATGAATTATTTCCTAGGCTCTAATTCCAGTGCCTAATTAGATAGAGCTGATTACAATGTCTAATATCAGCTAGTTACATATGAATTATATCTAACATGTGCTAGTTCTAACAGTATTTAATATAAGGATGTGAGAGATCAGAAAAACATGAGAGATATGTAAAGCTTTGTATTAGATTTGATTTTAATAGGAAACTTCTTAAATTAATGATTAACATATAACCGAATATTATTTCTCTGTATGATTCTCTGCATCTCTTAGTATTGCACTATGTAGTGACTTTTATCTTTTGAGTTGTTTTGTTGTTGCTGAAGCTCAAGTCTAAGTGAAATGAGGAAATCGAGAGAGGTACCTAGCTCCTTTCTATTTGGCTGATGAAGGTGCTAATGTTCTGGATGTGAGTAGAGAAAACTTAAATTCCTATAAGGGTTTTATGCTTGCATCTGAGTCTCAATCAGACATTAGTGATTGACAGCTACATTTGAAATCAACAGTGATGCATGGAAATGGTGTTATGGTTGAACATTTAAGTCGTGGTACTCATTGTGCCACTGTACATTTGTGGTTTTGCTTTCCTTTAAGAAGCACTTAAGATCCCTGTTTCCTACCATATGAGAAAATGCAGGAATATGATAAACCTGTGATTCTCCTCATCTTGAAGCAAACATGTAATGTTCCCTTGTTTTAACTACCTAGTTGAACATTTGCACACCACTTTTATCAACCTATATAACTCATTTCTTGTGAAGAATAAAGTATATCCTCATACCATGAGATACGTTATCTCATCCGGCCATTAAAATCATTACATTTGTCCTATTTAATCATTTTCTACATAAATATTTTTAAAAACTAAAAAAATATATCACACATGTCATGATTTTAGTGATTGAAAGAAATGACTTATCTTCTGGTATAGGAAGATACTTTATTCTCATATAGTAATTGTCAGTTTCTTTCTGCATTGTCTATTATGGTGTGCCTGGTAGGTTGGTAGTAGTTCATAATTCACTTTCTTATAATCCTTTTTCATAATTCACTTTCTTATAATCCTTTTTCAGGATTATGTGGTTTTGGCTATATATTTTTTGGGCCTTGGGTTGATCTCTCTGCTTTGTGCTAGTAGATAAGTAAGTATTCTAGACAGTAGTTATCTGACTCATTAGATGATTCTCCTAATGTGTTAGTTTTTCAAGTAATACATCACTTTTTAAGACTCATTTAACACCTTTTGCTATCACTTGTACTTCTCATGCATTTTCTCATCCTTGCTGAAGATATAGAGGGATTTCCTTTCACAACAGATATTGTACTTATTTACCCATCCCTACAAGTTTTTTCCACCTCTGTAATTTTTGTCCATAATATGCTGTGTACATTTCTGTTCGAGCTGGTAATTGCTCTGAAAAATCAATCCTTATTTTGATGGACATTGTGGGGAACTGGAGGCTTATACAATTGTGTTTCTGATTTTCTTTGTTTGGAAACCACCTATATAAGGGTACAGGATCAAGGGCTATTATTCATCATTGCAGAATGGAAATGACTTCTGTAACAAATTGCTAGCATGGCAGTCAGGAATTGAGAAAGAAAATCTGGTATTGCCTCAGATGTGAAAATCGGATTGTACTGGTTGGTTTAAACCGGTATTCATACCAGTACCGGTATTCATACCAGTATGGCACTATAATTATATCAGTCGTTTAAGTTGTATTAGTCTTACTAGACGTTTTTCGTTTAAAATGCCATTCTTCTATAAAAGTAACTCAACTTTTGCCAAAATGTTATCGTTGAGGATTGAACACAACCATTACATTTGTTTATGCTTCTAAAATATGTTCTACTTAAGTTATATATTACAAATGTGTTGGTCTAGTAGTGTAAGACTATGTTGGTCTAGGAGTGTAAGACTGTGTTAGTCTTCAGTAGAACCAAAAGGTTAATGGTTTGATTCCTAAGAACGGCACTTATTGTGAGGAACAGTTACGCATTTGAAAAAGATTACTTTCTTACTCAAAAGGGTGAAGGATACCCTTAGTAGTACCCAAAAAATATGATATAAATAAAGATATTTATCACATTTTTATTTGTTTTTTAACATATTTATATACATAATTTCATGGGTTTGGTTGAATCGCTATTTATCATAAATAACCGATACAACATTAATAATAATAATTGTAATGATGCGTTAGTAAATGGGGAAAGGAGAAATGGAGGTACTAAAGGAATAAGGCAATTTTGTAGGAAAGAACTAGGATACTTGAATGACTCGATTACCCGCCTTTTTTCCTACAGTTTCCTTCTGTTTTATACACTGAGCTCATTGAATTCTGATATCACCTTGACTTCTGGTAATTATTTGAAGTTTTGGGTGGTAATAGTTCAAGTTTTCACGGTAATGGTCCATGTTAAAGGATCAATGCAGAGCTTCTATGAATTAATACAAGGGTCATTCACCACCATTCCTCCTACAGTGCACTCTCCTATGCATGTACTGAAGGCTAAAAATCCTTCTGCATAAGATAAAATAGACACCCATAACCAATGACATAGTAAGAGGGATTTAGATGTTTATTCTAAAACAAAAAGGACTGAATTCCATAACACTAGAATGTCCATCAACAATGTAGCAAGGCCTTCTAACCATCCAAAGTATGAAAAGCAACAAAATAATTCATGACTCTAGATATATTATATTTTGAGTGGCTTATGAAATCATGTGGCTATCATTTCATGAGAATGAATGAAATTGCACACTAACACCATCAACAATGAGATCTAAGAAAACGAATGTTCTTCAATCCTCAATATATAATCAATATCTAAAAGAGATCAAACTAGAAAACAGAGAAGAATGTAATTGGCTAAACCAAGACATGCAATATTAAGTCAAAAAATATATGGTTTACTGAAGTACACTGTAATATCCATTGAGGGGGGAAGGAAAGAAATGGAAATTACTGTTGAAGAATCAACTTTAAACTTATAATCTACTTCTTAACTGGTTTCTTCTTCAAAGTTACATTTACGGCAGGTTGTGGCTTTGGAATGATTATACCATAAGACTCATAAATTAAAATGAAAACCTTGAAAACTTGACATCTTCTAAGAGGTTGGTTATACTGAATTTTACTAGATGCCAAGAAGAACATGAAGGTACAATATATCTATCATATAATAGATATGGAATTATCTAAAGTCCAAACAACAACAACCAAGCCTACTACAAACAATGTCATATTGTTCTATCATAAATAAATCATATCCATAAACAAACTATTCATAAAAGGTGAGGTGTAATGTAGTGCAGAGTCAGCATGTGAGTGCTTTAAATTGCGGTTGCTATCTTGGTTACTGCGGTTTAATGTCATATTGTTCTATCGTAAATAAATCATAAAAGTATTCATAAAAGGTGAGGTGTAATGTCATATCGCTCTATAGTAAATAAATCATGTCCACGTCATTGTGATTTGGTGTCACACTGAAATTGCAGATATGGTTACCACAAAAAAGTACAAATTATGGTGTGTAGTTGTGTACACATGTTGAGCACCAGAAGAGGCATAATTGTACAGTAATATGTTGATTGAGGTGTAATGATATCAGACAGCCTCATTGAACCATCAATGTCATTCACTTTGCAAATTATAATGAACACTGCATTGTTCATTCATAGTTACAGCCAAAAAGTACTCTAAGTGACAGCAAATCATGATCACGTCACCAACCACCAAGAGTATCCTATGCAAATAAGCAATACAATACCCAAAGATTAAAGGAACATTTGTTTAGGCTTAAAATTGGATTGATTGCACAGAAGTAATTTACCTTTCTTATAAGGAGATTGAAAGAAACAATTCCATTGTTTAAAAACTGAGTAATTCAAACCATTGGATTTCCCAAGAATAAATAATCATGATATAGAATAAGTATTTTTCCACTTATTACTGTTTTTCTTAGTTTTAAAAATATTTTTAAAAAATGATTAAATGATACACATATTGTAATGAAATAGATAACTTATCTACTTATAAAGGATACATTATTCACAAAACATAATAAAACATACTAATCAAAACATAATAAAACATACTAATAATTTGCATAGCTTTTATAACATTATATGGAATAAGTATTTTTCCATATTTTTCCACCCCCTCCCAAAAAACTATTATAAAGACATATGTATTGTTTTTCTTAGTTTTAAAAATATTATTAAAAATTGTAATGAAATAGATAAATTCTCCTTATAAATGATACATTATTCACAAAACATAATAAAACATACTAATAATTTGCATAGCTTTTATAACATTTCATACTAACAAACGTATTCAAATAATTTCCTTTGAAAGAAAAAATGCAAAGTTAATGTAAACAAAATATTTTAGACTAATATTATAGGACTTTACCTCAAAAGGAGTCCTTCCAGAAATTCTCGAAGGCCAGGGCTGAACCCAGGCCTAAGAGGGGGTTTGGAAATAGTTTTCAACCAGCAATAGACGCGCCTCGGTTAGAACCTCATTAGCTGCGTCATTGCCCCAAGCGCAAAGATGCTTATTCATCTGCCCACACGTTCCTTATATACCACATACTCCTCTTTCCTAAACATATTTCCAACGGTGTGGGACTAAAAAACATAGTTTGGTTTCCAACACCACGAACCACACCCTCACAACAAACCAGGAACCTGTGATAATGGATTCTAATAAGTTAGTTTGTCATGGAATTACGCCATGGTTGTCCTTATTATCTCAGATTAATCAAAATCGATGTTGAAGGAGGAATTTTTCCACAGAAAGCCACATGATTGGAACTTAAAACTCTTTGAAAACACACAAGATAGAAGAAACTAGAAAAATTTGAAACTGAAACTTCTCATTTATTTACTTCATCATCATTAATGATTCATACTATGTTCTCTTATATTATTGAATAAGAAGAAGATAATTGTTATACTGGTTTTGAACATAAGAACTGTTATTCCAACCACATAAGAATAGGATAAATATCTTCACAAGTCATATTTTCTCCAATGATTGATGTTAAGCAAGATACATGGATTTCATGTTGTAACAGCTTCAAACCAATGTTGAAGGAAGGGGTTTAAATCCCACATGATAAATAAAGTAGAGGGTTCTATATTGCATAGTGAGACTTGTCACTGGAATCAATGAATACTTTAACATTCACATATCCCTATTTACCGATCCTTTATCCATATAACCCAGAATGTATTGAAATTATTTTCTTGGAAAAAAAATCATTTATAAATTTGATACTCATAAGAAACTGAATTTTTTAGGATGTCCAAAAGGTACCGTTGGATTGGTGAAAACTTTGGAAAGAATATTCGGAAAGGGGAAATATGAGCTAATAATTAGAAAATGATATTTATTGAAGAAGTACAATCTGAACTTTGGAAAATCTTGTCATGACAGAAATTCCACACAGGGCTGGTACACTAGAGATATATTAGTGGTATATTCAGTACACGCTATGTTACTTTGTCAAATAGAGGTATATGTGGTTTCTATATCTCTCTATAGTTGTTTCTAGTGCTACTACTTTTGGTAGGTTTGAATCAACACCATAGGAGAAATATACCCCAGGATAATAAAAAATGGACTAAACTTACTTAACACGTTAACATTGTTTACTAGGTGAATAATGAGTTGAAATTTCTTTTTACGGTTGTCATGATATGATTGGCTACTAATACCACTAGTACCTACACATAAGTTTAGTCCTACAAAAATTCTTGTCTATTGTAACTCAATCAGGTAAGTGAATGTACATTATAAATTATTCTTTTTTTCTTTTACTTACATTGTAGGTAAAAATCTGATTTGTTCTTTAAAGAAAACTAGTTCATAAAACAACCACAAATTCGTACTAGACAACCATTTGTAGTCGACCAAAATGTGAGATTTTCCTATCAAGCATTTCCCATGAAGCAAAATTGTCTATAAGTGGTTCAGTGGAAGAGTCTAGTTCTCCATTGTGTTGTTCGTTGAAAATGTTGGTTTTACTATGTTACGAACATTTCTGACTAAAACAATATTACGTTGGTTAATTGGTTTTTACAAAGGAATGCCAAAAACCTCCTCCAAAAGGATAATTTACATAGCAGAAATATAAGTTGTTTTATTTGCTGTTTTTTATTGTAAAGACATTGGATTTTTGAAGCAAGACTTTTTGTCAATAAAATTATCTGATAATCAAATTATTTTGAATCTAAAAGAAACACCCAAGTACCCAACGTCTTTTGTTTTTTTTGTACAATCAAATGTATCTCCTCACGAAATGGGTAAGGAACTAATCATTTTATACGTGGAAAATGAAAATTTATAACTCATGTCTTTTTGGAAACTTTCATTCAAAAGACAAAAAATACTTCAAAATAACAAAAAAAATTACATAAAGAAAATGATAAGGATAGAGTAAGCACAAGCAGTGAGGTTAAGGACTAGAATGATGATGATGATAATAAAAGTGTTGTGAAGTTGGAGCAGACCAGTGGATCGAACCCACTTTGGGCAGAGCAAATAAACTTGATCAAACCAGGTGTAACAGCAATTAAACCCGTTAAGGAAAACTGAAAGAGTTACTGCAGTAATATTTAGTTAGAATAAGAGTCCTACTTTATAGGACAGACTTAGTCTTTATTTGTATTTTGCTTTCCTTAATTTTTGCTACCACTTAGCACTATTAGCCTTTATTTTAGCATAGTTGATTGCTTTCAGTTCTTGTTTCTGGTGTATTGAATGGCTATTTAAGCCAAGCATTAAGCAGCAAATAAAATAGAGTCATTTGCTTTCAAATTGTTCTTGCTTTTAGTTTCAATTTCTATAAAAGTTCACAACAATTTGGTATCAGAGCCCCCACTGGGTCTGATCCATCAAAGCAGCAGTCTTTGATATTCTTGCAGCAAAAAAATGGCTAAAGAAGGAAGCTTTGTACAACCTGCAATCCCACGTTTTGATGGTCATTATGATCACTGGAGCATGCTAATGGAAAATTTCCTCAGATCGAAGGAATACTGGGAGCTGATCGAACCTGGCTATGTTGAGCCAGTAAGTGGAGTGGTACAGACAGAAGCACAACGCAAGAAGAATGATGAGATGAAGTTGATGGATCTCAAAACAAAGAACTATCTCTTTCAGGCGATTGATCGAACTGTGCTTGACACCATCCTTAAGAAGGATACTTCGAAAGAGATATGGGATGCTATGAAGAAAAAGTTTGAAGGAAATGCAAAGGTCAAAAGGTCTCATCTTCAAGCTCTCCACAGAGAATTTGAAACTCTTGAGATGAGATCCGGTGAAGGTGTAACAGAATACTTCTCTAGGGTCATGACAGTGGCCAATAAAATGCGAATTTATGGAGAAGAGATGTCAGACGTTAAAGTGGTTGAAAAGATTCTACGCTCTTTAACTGAGAAGTTTAACTACATTGTTTGTTCTATTGAAGAGTCAAAGGACATCGATGCGCTTACTATTGATGAGTTACAAAGCTCATTAATAGTACATGAACAGAAGTTCCAAAGACGCAGCGGTGAGGAACAACCCTTGAAAGTGACATATGAAGGGGGAAGAGGTCGTGGTCGAGTTGCTTACAAAGGAAGAGGAAGAGGTAGAGGTCGAACAGATTTCAACAAGGCAACCATAGAGTGTTACCAATGTCATCAACTTGGCCATTTTCGTTATGAATGTCCTCGCAACAAAGAAGCTAATTATGCAGAATTTGACGAAGAATCAGAAATGATTTTGATGTCTTATGTGGATTTCTATGAAGCTAAAAGAGAAGATGCATGGTTCCTTGATTCAGGATGTTCTAATCATATGTGCGGGGATCGAACAATGTTCAATGAACTTGATGAAAAATTCCGACATTCTGTAAAATTGGGAAACAACACTAAGATGAATGTGATGGGAAAAGGAAGTGTGAAGTTGCTGCTAAATGGAATGAATCTCGCTGTTACTGAAGTATACTACATTCCAGAACTGAAAAATAATCTTTTAAGCATAGGGCAATTGCAAGAAAAGGATTTGACAATTTTGATTAAGAAAGGAAGTTGCAAGATATTTCATCCAGAGAAGGGTTTGATTATTCAAACCAACATGAGTACCAATAGGATGTTTATCTTGCTGCCCCAAACCCAAGCCTTTTCACAAGTACAATCTGATCAGTGCTTTCACACAAAAGCTCAAGAATTGTCTCATCTCTAGCATCGAAGGTATGGACATTTAAGTTACAAAGGCTTGAAAACATTGTTGTACAAGAATATGGTTCGTGGACTTCCTCAACTCTCTATCTCCAATGTGACATGCACTGATTGCATCAACGGAAAGCAACATCGTGACGCTATTCCAAGGAAGAGTAATTGGAGAGCAACTCAGAAGTTAGAACTCATTCATTCAGATATTTGTGGTCCTATTAGTCCCATATCTAACAGCAAAAAAAGGTACATCCTGTTATTCATTGATGATTACAGTAGAAAAGCATGGGTGTATTTTTTGGTAGAAAAGTCAGAGGCTTTAAATTCTTTCAAATGCTTCAAAATCATGGTTGAGAAGGAAGTTGAGATGTCTATTAAGTGTCTACGCACTGATAGAGGAGGTGAATTTAATTCAAATGAGTTCAATGATTTTTGCAAACAAAGTGGGATTAAGAGACAATTAACCACTGCTTATACTCCACAACAAAACGGTGTTGCTGAGAGGAAAAACAGAACTGTTATGAACATGGTTCGTTCCATGCTATCTGATAAAAACATTCCCAAAACCTTCTGGCCAGAGGCAGTGAATTGGACTGTTTATGTCCTAAACAGGTGTCCTACATTGGCAGTCAAGGATGTAACACCAGAGGAGGCTTGGAGTGGAGTAAAACCCTCAGTTAATCACTTTCGGGTCTTTGAGTGCATAGCACACACTCATGTTCCAGAAGCAAGGAGGACTAAACTTGACAATAGAAGCATTGTGTGCGTTTTGTTTGGAGTCAGTGAAGAATCAAAAGGATATAGGTTGTTTGATCCGATTGCTAAGAAAGTTGTCGTGAGTAGAGATGTTATCTTTGAGGAGGAAAAGAAATGGGATTGGAATGAAAAACAAACAATGCTAGATTTAGAATGGGATAGTGTTGAAAATGAAGAAATGACAGGTGAAAATGAGAATGAAGAAAATGTTGACAGGGAGTTTGGCGAAACCCATAACGATGGAGTTGGAGAAACGGGGGATGATTATAGTGATGGTGAAGAGAGAGTGAGGCGACCTCCAGCATGGATGAATGATTATGTTAGTGGTGAAGGTTTGTCTGACGATGAACACCACTTGGCTTTAATGGTGTCAACTGATCCATTATATTTTGAAGAAGCAGCGAAGAGTAAAAATTGGAAATTGGCCATGGATAATGAAATCAAATCCATTGAAAAGAATCATACATGGACACTCACTCAACCACCTGTTAGGGCCAAAATAATTGGAGTAAAATGGGTTTATAAAACCAAATACAATGAGCATGGAAAAATTGACAAGTACAAGGCTCGTTTGGTTGCTAAAGGGTATTCTCAAAAGCATGGAGTGGATTACACAGAAGTTTATGCACCAGTGGCAAGGATGGATACAGTGAGAATGATTGTTGCTCTAGCGGCATATAATAGTTGGCAGATTTTTCAGTTGGATGTCAAATCGGCTTTCCTCCATGGTGAGCTGAGTGAAGATGTTTATGTGGAACAGCCAAGAGGATACGAAAAAGAAGGCAGTAAGCATCTTGTTTACAAGTTACACAAAGCTTTGTATGGATTAAAACAAGCACCACGAGCTTGGTTTAGTCGAATCGAAGCACATTTCATTGGTGAAGGATTTCAGAGGTGTGATAGTGAGCAGACATTATTCACAAAGAGAAGCAAAGAAGGAAAAATTATAATTGTAAGTGTTTATGTTGATGATTTAATTTTTACTGGAAATTGTGAAGTTATGATGTCTGAATTTAAAAGCTCTATGTTAAGAGAGTTTGATATGTCGGATTTGGGTAAGATGAGGTTTTTTCTTGGGATAGAGGTTTTGCAAAAATCTGATGGTATATATATATGTCAAAGAAAATATGCATTAGAAGTTTTGCAAAGGTTTGCCATGATGGAAAGCAACTCAGTGAGCAGTCCAATAGTTCCAGGATTTAAAATAAGTAGAGATGGAGATGGAAATGCTATTGATGAAACATACTACAAGCAGCTAGTGGGAAGTTTAATGTACCTCACTGCCACAAGACCCGACATCATGTTTGTTACTTGTCTCATAAGTAGATATATGGCCAAACCAATGCAGATTCATCTACAATTGGCTAAGAGAGTACTTCGATATTTAAAGGGGACCTTAAATTATGGACTTCATTATAAGAAAGGAGGAGATGGTGAGCTGTTAGCGTTTACAGATAGCGACTATGCTGGAGATGTGGATGATAGGAAGAGTACATCTGGTTATGTGTTTTTAATGAGTTCAGGGGCTGTCTCATGGTGTTCGAAAAAACAGCCTATTGTGACTTTGTCAACAACAGAAGCTGAGTTTGTGGCTGCTGCAGTATGTGTTTGTCAAGGAATCTGGATGAAGAGAATTTTAGAGGTGCTAGGACATGCTCATGGAGATGGTATAACTGTAAAGTGTGACAATAGTTCAACCATCAAGCTATCTAAAAATCCTGTTATGCATGGTCGCAGCAAGCATATTGATGTGAGATTTCATTTCTTAAGGAATCTTACTAAGGAGGGTGCAATTGAACTGGTTCATTGCAGGAGTGAAGATCAAGTTGCGGACATAATGACCAAACCATTGAAGCTTGAAGTTTTCCAGAAGCTTAGAAAGATGCCGGGAGTATGTGAAATTTCTGACATAAACTAGTTGCTGTAAAGCATTTAGTTTAAGGGAGGGAATGAAAGAGTTACTGCAGTAATATTTAGTTAGAATAAAAGTCCTACTTTATAGGACAGACTTAGTCTTTATTTGTATTTTGCTTTCCTTAATTTTTGCTACCACTTAGCACTATTAGCCTTTATTTTAGCATAGTTGATTGCTTTCAGTTCTTGTTTCTGGTGTATTGAATGGCTATTTAAGCCAAGCATTAAGCAGCAAATAAAATAGAGTCCTTTGCTTTCAAATTGTTCTTGCTTTTAGTTTCAATTTCTATAAAAGTTCACAACAATTTGGTATCAGAGCCCCCACTGGGTCTGATCCATCAAAGCAGCAGTCTTTGATATTCTTGCAGCAAAAAAATGGCTAAAGAAGGAAGCTTTGTACAACCTGCAATCCCACGTTTTGATGGTCATTATGATCACTGGAGCATGCTAATGGAAAATTTCCTCAGATCGAAGGAATACTGGGAGCTGATCGAACCTGGCTATGTTGAGCCAGTAAGTGGAGTGGTACAGACAGAAGCACAACGCAAGAAGAATGATGAGATGAAGTTGATGGATCTCAAAACAAAGAACTATCTCTTTCAGGCGATTGATCGAACTGTGCTTGACACCATCCTTAAGAAGGATACTTCGAAAGAGATATGGGATGCTATGAAGAAAAAGTTTGAAGGAAATGCAAAGGTCAAAAGGTCTCATCTTCAAGCTCTCCACAGAGAATTTGAAACTCTTGAGATGAGATCCGGTGAAGGTGTAACAGAATACTTCTCTAGGGTCATGACAGTGGCCAATAAAATGCGAATTTATGGAGAAGAGATGTCAGACGTTAAAGTGGTTGAAAAGATTCTACGCTCTTTAACTGAGAAGTTTAACTACATTGTTTGTTCTATTGAAGAGTCAAAGGACATCGATGCGCTTACTATTGATGAGTTACAAAGCTCATTAATAGTACATGAACAGAAGTTCCAAAGACGCAGCGGTGAGGAACAACCCTTGAAAGTGACATATGAAGGGGGAAGAGGTCGTGGTCGAGTTGCTTACAAAGGAAGAGGAAGAGGTAGAGGTCGAACAGATTTCAACAAGGCAACCATAGAGTGTTACCAATGTCATCAACTTGGCCATTTTCGTTATGAATGTCCTCGCAACAAAGAAGCTAATTATGCAGAATTTGACGAAGAATCAGAAATGATTTTGATGTCTTATGTGGATTTCTATGAAGCTAAAAGAGAAGATGCATGGTTCCTTGATTCAGGATGTTCTAATCATATGTGCGGGGATCGAACAATGTTCAATGAACTTGATGAAAAATTCCGACATTCTGTAAAATTGGGAAACAACACTAAGATGAATGTGATGGGAAAAGGAAGTGTGAAGTTGCTGCTAAATGGAATGAATCTCGCTGTTACTGAAGTATACTACATTCCAGAACTGAAAAATAATCTTTTAAGCATAGGGCAATTGCAAGAAAAGGATTTGACAATTTTGATTAAGAAAGGAAGTTGCAAGATATTTCATCCAGAGAAGGGTTTGATTATTCAAACCAACATGAGTACCAATAGGATGTTTATCTTGCTGCCCCAAACCCAAGCCTTTTCACAAGTACAATCTGATCAGTGCTTTCACACAAAAGCTCAAGAATTGTCTCATCTCTGGCATCGAAGGTATGGACATTTAAGTTACAAAGGCTTGAAAACATTGTTGTACAAGAATATGGTTCGTGGACTTCCTCAACTCTCTATCTCCAATGTGACATGCACTGATTGCATCAACGGAAAGCAACATCGTGACGCTATTCCAAGGAAGAGTAATTGGAGAGCAACTCAGAAGTTAGAACTCATTCATTCAGATATTTGTGGTCCTATTAGTCCCATATCTAACAGCAACAAAAGGTACATCCTGTTATTCATTGATGATTACAGTAGAAAAGCATGGGTGTATTTTTTGGTAGAAAAGTCAGAGGCTTTAAATTCTTTCAAATGCTTCAAAATCATGGTTGAGAAGGAAGTTGAGATGTCTATTAAGTGTCTACGCACTGATAGAGGAGGTGAATTTAATTCAAATGAGTTCAATGATTTTTGCAAACAAAGTGGGATTAAGAGACAATTAACCACTGCTTATACTCCACAACAAAACGGTGTTGCTGAGAGGAAAAACAGAACTGTTATGAACATGGTTCGTTCCATGCTATCTGATAAAAACATTCCCAAAACCTTCTGGCCAGAGGCAGTGAATTGGACTGTTTATGTCCTAAACAGGTGTCCTACATTGGCAGTCAAGGATGTAACACCAGAGGAGGCTTGGAGTGGAGTAAAACCCTCAGTTAATCACTTTCGGGTCTTTGAGTGCATAGCACACACTCATGTTCCAGAAGCAAGGAGGACTAAACTTGACAATAGAAGCATTGTGTGCGTTTTGTTTGGAGTCAGTGAAGAATCAAAAGGATATAGGTTGTTTGATCCGATTGCTAAGAAAGTTGTCGTGAGTAGAGATGTTATCTTTGAGGAGGAAAAGAAATGGGATTGGAATGAAAAACAAACAATGCTAGATTTAGAATGGGATAGTGTTGAAAATGAAGAAATGACAGGTGAAAATGAGAATGAAGAAAATGTTGACAGGGAGTTTGGCGAAACCCATAACGATGGAGTTGGAGAAACGGGGGATGATTATAGTGATGGTGAAGAGAGAGTGAGGCGACCTCCAGCATGGATGAATGATTATGTTAGTGGTGAAGGTTTGTCTGACGATGAACACCACTTGGCTTTAATGGTGTCAACTGATCCATTATATTTTGAAGAAGCAGCGAAGAGTAAAAATTGGAAATTGGCCATGGATAATGAAATCAAATCCATTGAAAAGAATCATACATGGACACTCACTCAACCACCTGTTAGGGCCAAAATAATTGGAGTAAAATGGGTTTATAAAACCAAATACAATGAGCATGGAAAAATTGACAAGTACAAGGCTCGTTTGGTTGCTAAAGGGTATTCTCAAAAGCATGGAGTGGATTACACAGAAGTTTATGCACCAGTGGCAAGGATGGATACAGTGAGAATGATTGTTGCTCTAGCGGCATATAATAGTTGGCAGATTTTTCAGTTGGATGTCAAATCGGCTTTCCTCCATGGTGAGCTGAGTGAAGATGTTTATGTGGAACAGCCAAGAGGATACGAAAAAGAAGGCAGTAAGCATCTTGTTTACAAGTTACACAAAGCTTTGTATGGATTAAAACAAGCACCACGAGCTTGGTTTAGTCGAATCGAAGCACATTTCATTGGTGAAGGATTTCAGAGGTGTGATAGTGAGCAGACATTATTCACAAAGAGAAGCAAAGAAGGAAAAATTATAATTGTAAGTGTTTATGTTGATGATTTAATTTTTACTGGAAATTGTGAAGTTATGATGTCTGAATTTAAAAGCTCTATGTTAAGAGAGTTTGATATGTCGGATTTGGGTAAGATGAGGTTTTTTCTTGGGATAGAGGTTTTGCAAAAATCTGATGGTATATATATATGTCAAAGAAAATATGCATTAGAAGTTTTGCAAAGGTTTGCCATGATGGAAAGCAACTCAGTGAGCAGTCCAATAGTTCCAGGATTTAAAATAAGTAGAGATGGAGATGGAAATGCTATTGATGAAACATACTACAAGCAGCTAGTGGGAAGTTTAATGTACCTCACTGCCACAAGACCCGACATCATGTTTGTTACTTGTCTCATAAGTAGATATATGGCCAAACCAATGCAGATTCATCTACAATTGGCTAAGAGAGTACTTCGATATTTAAAGGGGACCTTAAATTATGGACTTCATTATAAGAAAGGAGGAGATGGTGAGCTGTTAGCGTTTACAGATAGCGACTATGCTGGAGATGTGGATGATAGGAAGAGTACATCTGGTTATGTGTTTTTAATGAGTTCAGGGGCTGTCTCATGGTGTTCGAAAAAACAGCCTATTGTGACTTTGTCAACAACAGAAGCTGAGTTTGTGGCTGCTGCAGTATGTGTTTGTCAAGGAATCTGGATGAAGAGAATTTTAGAGGTGCTAGGACATGCTCATGGAGATGGTATAACTGTAAAGTGTGACAATAGTTCAACCATCAAGCTATCTAAAAATCCTGTTATGCATGGTCGCAGCAAGCATATTGATGTGAGATTTCATTTCTTAAGGAATCTTACTAAGGAGGGTGCAATTGAACTGGTTCATTGCAGGAGTGAAGATCAAGTTGCGGACATAATGACCAAACCATTGAAGCTTGAAGTTTTCCAGAAGCTTAGAAAGATGCCGGGAGTATGTGAAATTTCTGACATAAACTAGTTGCTGTAAAGCATTTAGTTTAAGGGAGGGAATGAAAGAGTTACTGCAGTAATATTTAGTTAGAATAAAAGTCCTACTTTATAGGACAGACTTAGTCTTTATTTGTATTTTGCTTTCCTTAATTTTTGCTACCACTTAGCACTATTAGCCTTTATTTTAGCATAGTTGATTGCTTTCAGTTCTTGTTTCTGGTGTATTGAATGGCTATTTAAGCCAAGCATTAAGCAGCAAATAAAATAGAGTCCTTTGCTTTCAAATTGTTCTTGCTTTTAGTTTCAATTTCTATAAAAGTTCACAACAATTTGGTATCAGAGCCCCCACTGGGTCTGATCCATCAAAGCAGCAGTCTTTGATATTCTTGCAGCAAAAAAATGGCTAAAGAAGGAAGCTTTGTACAACCTGCAATCCCACGTTTTGATGGTCATTATGATCACTGGAGCATGCTAATGGAAAATTTCCTCAGATCGAAGGAATACTGGGAGCTGATCGAACCTGGCTATGTTGAGCCAGTAAGTGGAGTGGTACAGACAGAAGCACAACGCAAGAAGAATGATGAGATGAAGTTGATGGATCTCAAAACAAAGAACTATCTCTTTCAGGCGATTGATCGAACTGTGCTTGACACCATCCTTAAGAAGGATACTTCGAAAGAGATATGGGATGCTATGAAGAAAAAGTTTGAAGGAAATGCAAAGGTCAAAAGGTCTCATCTTCAAGCTCTCCACAGAGAATTTGAAACTCTTGAGATGAGATCCGGTGAAGGTGTAACAGAATACTTCTCTAGGGTCATGACAGTGGCCAATAAAATGCGAATTTATGGAGAAGAGATGTCAGACGTTAAAGTGGTTGAAAAGATTCTACGCTCTTTAACTGAGAAGTTTAACTACATTGTTTGTTCTATTGAAGAGTCAAAGGACATCGATACGCTTACTATTGATGAGTTACAAAGCTCATTAATAGTACATGAACAGAAGTTCCAAAGACGCAGCGGTGAGGAACAACCCTTGAAAGTGACATATGAAGGGGGAAGAGGTCGTGGTCGAGTTGCTTACAAAGGAAGAGGAAGAGGTAGAGGTCGAACAGATTTCAACAAGGCAACCATAGAGTGTTACCAATGTCATCAACTTGGCCATTTTCGTTATGAATGTCCTCGCAACAAAGAAGCTAATTATGCAGAATTTGACGAAGAATCAGAAATGATTTTGATGTCTTATGTGGATTTCTATGAAGCTAAAAGAGAAGATGCATGGTTCCTTGATTCAGGATGTTCTAATCATATGTGCGGGGATCGAACAATGTTCAATGAACTTGATGAAAAATTCCGACATTCTGTAAAATTGGGAAACAACACTAAGATGAATGTGATGGGAAAAGGAAGTGTGAAGTTGCTGCTAAATGGAATGAATCTCGCTGTTACTGAAGTATACTACATTCCAGAACTGAAAAATAATCTTTTAAGCATAGGGCAATTGCAAGAAAAGGATTTGACAATTTTGATTAAGAAAGGAAGTTGCAAGATATTTCATCCAGAGAAGGGTTTGATTATTCAAACCAACATGAGTACCAATAGGATGTTTATCTTGCTGCCCCAAACCCAAGCCTTTTCACAAGTACAATCTGATCAGTGCTTTCACACAAAAGCTCAAGAATTGTCTCATCTCTGGCATCGAAGGTATGGACATTTAAGTTACAAAGGCTTGAAAACATTGTTGTACAAGAATATGGTTCGTGGACTTCCTCAACTCTCTATCTCCAATGTGACATGCACTGATTGCATCAACGGAAAGCAACATCGTGACGCTATTCCAAGGAAGAGTAATTGGAGAGCAACTCAGAAGTTAGAACTCATTCATTCAGATATTTGTGGTCCTATTAGTCCCATATCTAACAGCAAAAAAAGGTACATCCTGTTATTCATTGATGATTACAGTAGAAAAGCATGGGTGTATTTTTTGGTAGAAAAGTCAGAGGCTTTAAATTCTTTCAAATGCTTCAAAATCATGGTTGAGAAGGAAGTTGAGATGTCTATTAAGTGTCTACGCACTGATAGAGGAGGTGAATTTAATTCAAATGAGTTCAATGATTTTTGCAAACAAAGTGGGATTAAGAGACAATTAACCACTGCTTATACTCCACAACAAAACGGTGTTGCTGAGAGGAAAAACAGAACTGTTATGAACATGGTTCGTTCCATGCTATCTGATAAAAACATTCCCAAAACCTTCTGGCCAGAGGCAGTGAATTGGACTGTTTATGTCCTAAACAGGTGTCCTACATTGGCAGTCAAGGATGTAACACCAGAGGAGGCTTGGAGTGGAGTAAAACCCTCAGTTAATCACTTTCGGGTCTTTGAGTGCATAGCACACACTCATGTTCCAGAAGCAAGGAGGACTAAACTTGACAATAGAAGCATTGTGTGCGTTTTGTTTGGAGTCAGTGAAGAATCAAAAGGATATAGGTTGTTTGATCCGATTGCTAAGAAAGTTGTCGTGAGTAGAGATGTTATCTTTGAGGAGGAAAAGAAATGGGATTGGAATGAAAAACAAACAATGCTAGATTTAGAATGGGATAGTGTTGAAAATGAAGAAATGACAGGTGAAAATGAGAATGAAGAAAATGTTGACAGGGAGTTTGGCGAAACCCATAACGAGGGAGTTGGAGAAACGGGGGATGATTATAGTGATGGTGAAGAGAGAGTGAGGCGACCTCCAGCATGGATGAATGATTATGTTAGTGGTGAAGGTTTGTCTGACGATGAACACCACTTGGCTTTAATGGTGTCAACTGATCCATTATATTTTGAAGAAGCAGCGAAGAGTAAAAATTGGAAATTGGCCATGGATAATGAAATCAAATCCATTGAAAAGAATCATACATGGACACTCACTCAACCACCTGTTAGGGCCAAAATAATTGGAGTAAAATGGGTTTATAAAACCAAATACAATGAGCATGGAAAAATTGACAAGTACAAGGCTCGTTTGGTTGCTAAAGGGTATTCTCAAAAGCATGGAGTGGATTACACAGAAGTTTATGCACCAGTGGCAAGGATGGATACAGTGAGAATGATTGTTGCTCTAGCGGCATATAATAGTTGGCAGATTTTTCAGTTGGATGTCAAATCGGCTTTCCTCCATGGTGAGCTGAGTGAAGATGTTTATGTGGAACAGCCAAGAGGATACGAAAAAGAAGGCAGTAAGCATCTTGTTTACAAGTTACACAAAGCTTTGTATGGATTAAAACAAGCACCACGAGCTTGGTTTAGTCGAATCGAAGCACATTTCATTGGTGAAGGATTTCAGAGGTGTGATAGTGAGCAGACATTATTCACAAAGAGAAGCAAAGAAGGAAAAATTATAATTGTAAGTGTTTATGTTGATGATTTAATTTTTACTGGAAATTGTGAAGTTATGATGTCTGAATTTAAAAGCTCTATGTTAAGAGAGTTTGATATGTCGGATTTGGGTAAGATGAGGTTTTTTCTTGGGATAGAGGTTTTGCAAAAATCTGATGGTATATATATGTCAAAGAAAATATGCATTAGAAGTTTTGCAAAGGTTTGCCATGATGGAAAGCAACTCAGTGAGCAGTCCAATAGTTCCAGGATTTAAAATAAGTAGAGATGGAGATGGAAATGCTATTGATGAAACATACTACAAGCAGCTAGTGGGAAGTTTAATGTACCTCACTGCCACAAGACCCGACATCATGTTTGTTACTTGTCTCATAAGTAGATATATGGCCAAACCAATGCAGATTCATCTACAATTGGCTAAGAGAGTACTTCGATATTTAAAGGGGACCTTAAATTATGGACTTCATTATAAGAAAGGAGGAGATGGTGAGCTGTTAGCGTTTACAGATAGCGACTATGCTGGAGATGTGGATGATAGGAAGAGTACATCTGGTTATGTGTTTTTAATGAGTTCAGGGGCTGTCTCATGGTGTTCGAAAAAACAGCCTATTGTGACTTTGTCAACAACAGAAGCTGAGTTTGTGGCTGCTGCAGTATGTGTTTGTCAAGGAATCTGGATGAAGAGAATTTTAGAGGTGCTAGGACATGCTCATGGAGATGGTATAACTGTAAAGTGTGACAATAGTTCAACCATCAAGCTATCTAAAAATCCTGTTATGCATGGTCGCAGCAAGCATATTGATGTGAGATTTCATTTCTTAAGGAATCTTACTAAGGAGGGTGCAATTGAACTGGTTCATTGCAGGAGTGAAGATCAAGTTGCGGACATAATGACCAAACCATTGAAGCTTGAAGTTTTCCAGAAGCTTAGAAAGATGCCGGGAGTATGTGAAATTTCTGACATAAACTAGTTGCTGTAAAGCATTTAGTTTAAGGGAGGGAATGAAAGAGTTACTGCAGTAATATTTAGTTAGAATAAAAGTCCTACTTTATAGGACAGACTTAGTCTTTATTTGTATTTTGCTTTCAGTTCATGTTTCTGGTGTATTGAATGGCTATTTAAGCCAAGCATTAAGCAGCAAATAAACTAGAGTCCTTTGCTTTCAAATTGTTCTTGCTTTTAGTTTCAATTTCTATAAAAGTTCACAACAAAAACTGGGTTGCTTTTAAAAAAATAGAAAACGAAGACTAGAACATGAAGGTCCAAAAGACATACTATCATCATTCTAATCCTTAAATAGGTTGTGGAAATTGTGTATCATCATTTTAAAGTACAACACAATTTCTCCTTGCTTCGAAAAATTTAAATATCAATATCAATGATTCATAATTAAATTTCACACCTAAAAATTATCAAAAGCATTAAACAACAAAAAGTCTATCTTCATAAAGTATTTCCATTAACTCAAAATAAAGTTGAAATTGTATGTAAGAAAACTTGGTGGTCAGGTCTCTTCTAGGAAAAAGCTCATAACAATGAAAGAAAAACAAAACAAGCAGCAAAACTCTCTCCTCAAGAAATTCTAGGGAATATAGAGCCCTCAATAATTTGGTAAAATAACAATTTAAGATGAAGCACCACTTCGAAGGGCTTGGGATTTCTTCTTGCTTGGTGCCAACTGAGACTCAGGCTACAAGAAACACAAATAATGGAGATTAGATTATGACAAAAATTAAAAAATCAAAACCGGTGATTAAACAATTACCTCTTTCTTAACAGGTTCTTCCTTTTCAGATAGTGTAAGCTCAATGTGGCATGGAGATGACATGTAGGCTGCAAAAACAATTCCGATTAATCAAACAAAACCTCCTAACAATCAATAAAAAACTAAAGAACAGAAACATACGATTAATTCTTCCATGGGCACGGTAGGTACGACGCCTTTGCCTCTGTGCTTGATTGACCTGGATGTGAGAAATGTAAAGTGCATCGACATCCAACCCTTTCACCTGAAAGAAAGGAATTACTAGTTAAATATTTTGAAACAGTCAGAATAAATTAGACAAATATAAAAGCAAATAAAGATATCGGTCTTACTTCAGCATTACTCTCAGCGTTCTTGAGCAAATCAAGAATGAATTTAGCTGATTTGACGGGCCAGCGTCCTTGTCCATTAGAATGTCTATTCTTTGCCTGGGCTGTTCTCCCAACACCACGACAGAATCTTCGGAATGGAATGGCCTGTTTGTGGGCAAGAACATCCTCCAAGTACCTTTTGGCCTTCACCAAGGGCAGCTTCCTGATGGAAAACGCTGTCTCCCTAGTGTTCTATAAATGAAATATATGGTTTTAAGTACAGGAAACTAATAGATAAATTCGAACAAAATAAAATCAATAGTTGTAACATTCAATCAAAAACAGAAGAGAAAAACACTATAACAATAAACCCAAGTTAATCATGGTTCAGTCATAAATGCCACCAAAAAGCATGTTCCATCGTTTACTGAACCGTCAGTCACAAATAAAGAGCAGAGGTTCACCCAAGAACAATGATTATTATATCCCTGAAGGTTACGAGAGGCATGCTCACATTAGGCAACAGACCCCTGCTTTTTTAATCAGGTTACCTAGCTCCATTTTTTTAAAGAAAAAAAAGTTCTTGCTATCCCTTTTCCTAATTTTAGAAAATTTAATCATGTGCACAAATAATTTCGTTTAGTAAGGTAAATCACACAGAAACTATGCCACTTCATTAGTAAATAAAATAAAATGTATTTAGTAACAACAAATCACAGCTACATTTTCTTCAAATTATACATGATGGCAGTAAAAAAATAACATAACAACAAAATAACTTAAAATCAATGAATTGACATGTTCCATTGTTTACTGAACCTTAAGCCACACAAAAAAAAACATAGGTTCACCCAATAACATTGGTTATGATATCCCTGAATGTTACGAGAGGCCAGTTCACAAAGGCAACAAACCCCTGCTTTTTTCATCAGGTTTTCTAACTCACTCAATTTTCCAAGCATCATCCAAATTAACATGAAACAAGTTCAAACAATCATCTCTAACATCAAACACTTACTTTAATAAGTATTATAATTCAACTAAAACTCATCATGTCACAACAATTACTAAACCTAGAATCAATAACAGGACAGAAAAGTTTCACCCAAAAACAATGGTTAACTAATACTATTCCTTAAGTTAATGAAGGACATGCTCATAGATTAAAAACAAAACACTAATTTTATCATCATTGAAAATTAAAAATTTATCAAAATGGGTACCTTAAAATGCACTCTAAGGTCAGCACCTCTAGCCTTGCAAGCTGTAAATACGAATATTAAAAAAATGTTAAGATTAAGACTTAACTAACAACAATGTTATACGTAAATCGATTATGAAAATAGAAAGAAAAAAAGCACTTATTTATGGACTTACACTTGGTGGGATTATCAGGCTCTCTTGAATACTTCACCTAAAAACAAAAACGAAAATGAAAAAAAAAACAGATGAGAAATCTGAAAAATTGAAATGAAAAAAGAGGAGATAGAGAAACGATTGATTGGTACCATGGCGGCTAGGTTAATGTTATGGCCTTGGGGAGTAAAGAGAAACTGTAAGGGTTGAAGAATGGTTGTAAGAGCTTATATAGTGGGTTTTATTAACCTAACTCATGAGTGGTTCTGGCCCAATTGGTTAATTTTATGGGCCTTGTGGACATTATTATGAAAATTGACGTGGGCTGAGCCCAATCCTAGTTAAAAAAAACTAGTGCTAAATTTAAAAACTATTTGTGGTAAGGATATTGTTGAAAAACTATTGCTAACTTTTTCTACTACACTTTTATGATGGAAAATCGTGCACTCCAAAAGGAATTAATTATTTGTCGAATAAAGTGAAGGAATACCATTAGTAGTACTAACAAAATGAGTTGTTTCATACTAATGATATGAGTCATTTGCACAACCAATTCCGTCTTAAGCAAAACATTAATATATTCAATCAAGATAACTTATTGAATATATTGGTGTGGCTGATGCTCATCTATATACTATATAAGAAAAAAAAGTTCTTTCATGTCATCCAATGATAAGTGTCACAACCTCAACAAAAATTTTCCCTCCCAAAACACCTCACTTTGTTAACGTATAACATCTCACACAAGATAAAATACATCATACACATTTATTACCAATTATATTATTTAATACCATATAATAATAAAAATGATACCCACAATAAAGACACATCAATTTATACAACCTCTCACATAGGATAAAATATATACCTACATATTGTTTATTACGATATATTATTTAATAAGATATAATAATAATAATAATAGAATTGAATAGTTTTATTGATGAAAATATAATTATTTTATAAAATTATTCTTGAATTGGTAATACGGGTAACATGACTATTCTTAGCAATGCGAATATACGGAAAACATGTGTGTTTTAATTATGCGAATATATAGGTAACATGTGTTTTCTTAGCAATGCGAATTTACGAGTAACATATATGTTTTTAACCATTAAAATGTACGGGTCACATGTTTATTCTTACCCATTCATTGCCAATTATATTATTTAATAACATATAATAATAAAAATGACACCCACAATAAAGACAAATCACTTTGTACAATCTCTCACATAGGATAAAATATATACCTACATATTGTTTATTACTCAATATATTATTTAATAAAATATAATAATAATAAAATAATAGAATTGAATAATGGAAATATAATTATTTTATAAATTTATTCTTGCATTGGTAATCCGGCTAACATGATTGTTCTTAACAATGCGAATATATGGAAAACATGTGTGTTTTAACTATGCAAATGTATAGGTAACATGTGTTTTCTTAGCAATGTGAATGTACGAGTAACATATATGTTTTTAACCATTAAAATGTACGGGTCACATGTTTGTTCTTAACAATACAAATGCACATGTAATATATGTATTTTTAAACATGTAAATATATGAATAACATGTATGTTCTTAACCATGTGAATACACATGTAATATGTGTTATTAATCATGCGGCAAAAAATATTACCTCGTGCTGCACGGGTACTGGCTAGTTCATAACTATAATAAGATATATTGATTCTTGGTAGTCAAATACACAAAGAAATTGTTTAAAACCATTATTACCTCTTTGCACTAATCATGTTCAATGGCCAATAGATTAGCATCCAAACTAGTACCACAGACACATGCTACCTAAAGCCACAAAACTAACATAATAATCATGATTGAAGCCATCTACTCCAAACATGTGATGCAAGGTAGTATCTCTACCATCAACATTAAGGGTTTCTTCCGACATAAGAGAGATAATAGACAAATAATTTGTCTTATCTTGTTGTCATTCATCATGTTGACCTAATGTATTTTCTATCACATGGGAGAGCTAGATTAGAATTGAGTACGATAAAATATTACATTTTGCAATTGAACATTATTGTCATCATTATTTGGTGTGCATCAGGATAGAGATCATCTATCCCAACTTAGTGTCTCTAACTTTATCTCATTCATTTATATTTAAATATGTGAATTTAATGTATTATTTTTGTAAAATTAAATTAAAATTAAGTCGTATTTTTTATTTGTTGACAAAAACTAATTAGTTTTAAACTTCTCATGAAGCTAGTTTCCAAGACGCCTTCTTCATTTTTTTCATTTAAAAAATCAAACCTAATGAATAACTCAATAGTTATATTATATTGATACAATGAGTGTTTTAGTGAAATTACATTAATCATTCCGCTCTTTTTTAAACCTACACAAATCATCCATAAGTATGTATAGACATTATACTGACTATTATGTATGATAGATAAATGTAATTTCTTAAACAAAAAATGTAACAAATGTAATTAAGTTAAACAAAATATGATAAATCACATTTATATCCCCTACAAGGATAATCAATATAATGCATGTATATAATTAGAGGTGATTTGTGTATGTTTAAAAAGGGAAATGTAATTTATATAATTTCACGCCTTAAATTTCACTAAAAATTCTACAAGTGTTTGTGTAATTTAAGAAGATTTAATGAATAATAATTGTCATGCTACTTCCATTTATCACCACAAGCCATGCATGATTAATGACAAATTAGTAAAAGAAAGAAGTTAGGCACTAAAAAATGTTCCCACATTTTATATTATTATTGTTCAACCTAGTTGCAATAAGGAATTTCTAACACTAAAGAATTTTATTGTTACCGCGACATAGAAAGAGTGAAAAGTCATAAGTGAGACTACACATCTTGAACCAAAACCTTAAAATAATAGTTTTCATATTGAATATAAGTGGAGAGGTAAAATAATTTGTAAGTGATAAAGGCTCATGAAACTATTGTCTTTAGATTTTTCAAGACGTGATGTCTTACTTTTGGCTCTCCAATCTTTTCATGCTTCGATAAAAATGGAGCTTCTCGGTAGTTGGAGATCGAGTCCAAAAAGTAGTATTAGAGCTGATAGTTCAACTGAGACATGGTGAACTTAAGGGGGAATGGACTAGTAAGTATATAGTACCCACACTTGATGGAGAAATTGTTTGGTTTATTCAAGTGTGAAGTCTCACATTGAATATGACGGAAAAAGTGAAAAAGTTTATAAGTATAAGACTCATGAAATTATTATCTTAAAGTTTTAGTTCAAGATATGATGTCTCGCTTGTGACTATTTAATCTTCCCGTGCCCTCATAACAATTGAATTCTCCGATTGTTAGATGCTCCCTAATCGTGTTCGAGTAATATAATAAAAGTTAATTACATTCCACCGAGTAATATAATAAAAGTTAGTTTCTTAATCAAAGTCTTCTATGTTCATTTATGTTAAATAATAATCTTACCCACTAGACTAAGATTATCTATCGGAAATGATATCTATAATCTTGGCTAAATTGACATGATATCAACAAGTCCATGTGCTGGAAATGAGTGTGGAACAGACAAAGGAACTTCAAAAACTATTTTTTTTTTATGAATTGCCAAAACATCCTTTACAAAATTAATCTAAAAAAATGATGCACTTGCAAGGCTAGGTTATTAAGCCTTAAAAGAGATAGGTAGACATAAAACTAGAATATGCAGTAACATCAACCCAATCAGGGAAAAGTCCCTTCAATCTCTTTGCTGGACCAATCAACTTTTGATTTAAAACTGCCATGTCCACCCTAATTGCTTCAGAGCTATTAGCCTGTAATCATCAAAACAAGAAAAAATATCACATACTATTGACTTTTAAATGTACGTAATGCTGAATTATATATTGAATGTGTATAAATCATTACACTAAAAGTACATATGTATTACGCTGACCGTGCATATATATATTACATTCTTCCTCATGCATGTTAGGCTATTTAGTATGAAAAGATTATGACAAATTCATACCAATTCAGATGGACCAATTGGATTAAAGATAAGAAAGAAAAAACATCTAGAGGAAAATGCACAATGGGTGGTAATGGAAACAAACATATCCTAATAAAAACCTTGTAACAAAATTTAGGAAAAGTAATTCTTAACATTAGGCATACTGAAACTCAGTTATGGTTGTTTTTGTAAAGGAAAGTTAATACAGCATGGAATCAAATTTTAATTTTTACCTCTAACCAGAAGGTCCAATTACTATCACTTGCTCCACTAAGCCTACATATATATGATTGTGGACCACCACCATAACTTTCAGTTCCTGTTCATATGCAAAAACTAAATTAAGCAATGAAAATATATTATGAAACGCATAAGAGAAACTAAGAAAATGAAACGTTTTTTCATACCTGGAAGCATATTATCTGCAAATGACCAATTTGATAAAGGACCAGTGATGTTAAGAACTGTAACCCAGATCTCTTCTAAGGAACTGAAAGGAAGATAAATACCAGTTATACATGTAAACACTTTCAAATTCTTCCATTTCAGACAAGGCAGTAAGGGAAATAGATTTAAGACTATGCAAAACAAATCGGCGGTGGAAACACGACCAAAAAAATAGATTTTATTTTTGTCGGACAAATTCACACAATGATTGAAGTAATCACAAAATACTCACGGGAAATCAGTTCTTAGAGTTCACTGCAGCATATTTCCCTTATAGATAAGATCAAACATTTGATAGAGAGACACTAGTTTATCTACTATTGTGTCCCTCGAATTCTCAGGAATTGACTGTTATTGTATGATATCAACATAAAAAATTCTCGTACAACTGGACATTTAGTATAATTGAGCTTTTCCACGCTAGGCCGTCACAACGAAAAGTACAGCGATAAACCACATAAAATAAATCATGTGTGACTGTTGATTGACAATGCTATTAGCAAGAACCACTCACCCTAAATGAAGCTCCAAGTGAACTCTCCTTGGCCCCTTATTTGAATATGAATGTTGAACAGACAATTCAGGAAAGTATTCATATTGCTTCAAAATATCGTCCTTATTTGCCAAGAACTTCACACTATTTGAGAAGAGAAATGAAACTGGAAAAATTGCCTGCAAAGGAAGACGCTTTCACATTTATTTCTTAAACTCACAAGCCCTAGGAACACAAACCTTTATTACATAAAAAATACCAGTTTCTATCGTACTAGTAAATATATATGATCACAACAATCATAGATGAGAGAAAAATCGACTAACCAGCCGGCTAGTGAAGAGAAAATTTATGAATTTTACTACTGATTTTTAAGTCATCAAATATTTGTTAAAATACTAAGGATGAGAGAAAATCCTTATGGCTTAACTTGACTCAACCCAGAACATCACCAATTTAAGAGCCATCAGTTAAGCAATAAATAAACTGAGGTTAATAATCTTTTCTCACTCTTTCCCATTCAATTGAGAGTGAGATTTTAAAACCACCTGCTAAAAGAAAAAAAATCCAGTTAATATTGCATGAAACTTACCATCCAATCTCGGCGTTGAGACACCAATGCAGATTCGATTGAAAAATCAGAAGTAACATTTAATTCCTTTGCCACTTCAGGTGCATGTTTGAAAAGGAAAGGTATTGCATTGGAATCGGTTACAGAAAAATCATAAGTGGATTCCATAACCTGATTTGAGCCTGCCAAAACATGGGAAAACAGTTAGAAATTACTTTTTTTGGAGAAGACAGTTAGAAATCATTTAAGACGGAAAAGGAAATAAAGACATTTGAGTACTAAAATGATACAATAACAACCAAGCCTTAGTGCGCCACTAGGTGGGGCCTGAGTACTAAAATGATAGTTAAAAAACGAATAGAAGAATTCGTATAAGGAAATTCAGAGGGAAACTTGAAAATAATGATAGGCCACCACACTGCCATTTCTGATAAATAGGGCTGTGTCAATACCTGCAGTACGGACAGTATGCTGAAATACAACCCTCTTAGGTGCAGACACGGCATACGGAAAGAACTGAGATGATATTGCCAAAGAAAACACACTAAAATGCACGAGAAACTGCAAGATGGACGGCCTGGCTAACCAACGACCACAAATGGGCAATAGAGGGCCAACGCACCAACCAGTTAAAATTCCAATTAATGCAGCCACAATAACGTCGGGAACATAATACCCTGCAATAAGAGGTTATGTTCAGCACAAATATTTATAGCAAGTGAAATTTCTAACTTTATATTATTTATAGAGCAAATTCATCTAGATAATTTCTGGGTGAATAGTTACAATAAACGACACCTCAAGCAAAATAATCCCATACATACATTTCACTCGATTTTAAACAAGTTTATGCATACATATCTTTATACAAATATATATAAATATAATGCCATGATATACACATGTATGAGCATGCATAACGAACATGACAACAAAATGTGTTTGAATCAATATTCACTCATACAAACTACACAATTCCTGAAGTGTGAAATATTATAGTTCAGGAATAATGTGAAGTGAAGCCACGAAGTAAATATAACAAGTAGTGATTTTCCTGGCAAATAATTTTTTGGAAGCATACCGTTTCCAGCGCTATAGTCTAATTATCATGCTAGGTCTTAAACAAGCTATGCATCATACATTAATTTAATTACTATAATCAAATAAATCGTTTTTTTATACAAAAAACTAACCATATGGTGGAGGAAGAGAACCCATCATTCCCATCTTCTCTATCACAAACTGGGCAAGAAAGCCACCAAAATAAACAGCATATGCAACACATGGAATTAGAGGTAATATGTAAGACATTGTTGACCTGGAAAGGAAAAATTAAATTAAAGAAAATATTATTAACAAATACAAGTAGACGATTTGAAAAGGAAATAAGATAAGATGACTAGTATGCATATCAATGCTGTGAAGACAGTGACACACTAGTCAAATCTATTGTTACGTGAAGGGAGTCAAAGAAAAATTGTAACTTGTCAGACAAAAGAAGAAGCATGACATGATAACTTATCTGTGCGGAAGAAGTAACCAAAGTAAATATTATAAATGCAATCACAACCAACCTGAGTGTACGGCGTCCAACGAATTTGACTGATAAGCTGAAGGATATCCATGCAGGAAGCATGGAAAGAGACGTAAAAAGAGTCATGAAACCACCACTCAACCCAGATACAAGATAACCCTGCATTTACTAA
This sequence comes from Lupinus albus, assembly GCA_009771035.1. Classification (NCBI taxonomy): domain Eukaryota; kingdom Viridiplantae; phylum Streptophyta; class Magnoliopsida; order Fabales; family Fabaceae; genus Lupinus; species Lupinus albus. The sequence goes on from CM020011.1 coordinate 9,516,652, forward strand.
ACTTATTTAGCCATACACATTATATTATACTGCAAAAGATCAAAACTTTTGGCCATATATTAAATCTACACACCGAAGTAAAGATGGCATAGAACCCAAATGCTCCCCAAAACCTTGCTTCATCTGATAATGCCTGCAATTTATGAGTCAGATCAAATGTTAGGTAGCCCGGACTTGAATCACCAAGACAAACCGAAACCATTTATCAACAATATATCCAAATCAAAAGACCGCAAAGTAACATTTACAAAGGCCTCAGGTATCATAAGCCAAAGTAGGTATGCTGTGAATTCTAAAGTGACACTTGGAACCTGGAATCCTTTCACCCCAACAATATATTTCATTTGATAACTAACAGAACCAAGATACAAAAGCTGATCTTATTCAAAACAGAACTTATGACTAGCTGAGGAAAGCTAGAGCCCCAAAGAATAAACTAAGTTCCTTAGGAGCATAGATGAAGATAGATAGCTTGAGAACATTGGTTATGGGTCATTTGACTACTCAAACCCATCTACCACATCACTTTTCCAAAGCATTGATATGCTTCTTTTATAAGAAAATAAATATTATTTGAAAAGGGAGAAAATAAATATTGAAGAGTTTCTATGCTTTAATACTGAATATGTCACTTTCGTTAGACTAATTATATAATATAAGTACAACTATGCTTTAGCATCCCCAAGAGGAGGGGGATAGGGACGATTTAAACCAAGAAAGGGCATGGGCAGGACAAAGTCTACAATTGAGTTTTCAGGTTTATTAATGAAGCGTGTATACTGTATATGACTTTTACCCTAACTTTTATCACAAAAGACTTAAACATATATCAACAAGCTAGAATACCTCTCTTGATGTCTTGACAATTACATCATCTTGAGAAAGAGGAAAATCTCTCCGGATACTTCTTGGAATTAAAAGACCAACAAGTGAGGCGGGTATAAACATCACGAAAGCCAAACATGGATGAGCAAACCTGAGATTCATCCATTATGTTAAATTGAGAATGCAAAAAATGCATTCAGGTATTGAAATAATTACACCTAACACGCTGATTCATACTCTAATGGGGGCATAAAACAATTTGCCACAGTAAGGTACTCCAAAAACCGGGACAGTTCCATCATTAAGAATATGGAGTCTCATGTTCGCCCATTATATAATTTGATAATAAACTAAAATTCTAGAACTAACTACAAGAATCCATCAGATTTAAGTATCTTGAGTCAATCATACAACACAAGAGGAAATTGACTAAGATGTAAAGTTAACTTTGAATAAACCTACCAATTCATTGTCTGAGTAGAGAACTGTAATCTCAGTATAGAAAATGCAACAGGCACAACAATTGCCAATATAGTCTCAACTGCATGGAATAGAAATCCTGCAAATCCAACAAATTTTGCATGTAATAAACATTCAAGTTCTCCTAGAATAGAGATGAAAAACTTCAAAGCAATCTACAACTGCGTGGAGACAGGTGAAATTACATTTTATGAAGAGAATTCTGAGGTAGCCATTTACCTTTCCCATAATCACACAAAGTTGCTGACCAAGAATGCGACCTACCACGCATAAAGGAGATGGCAAGGAAAACGAAGATGGGAATACTGTGAAGAATGTTAGCTACCCTTCTAGAATAAAATATCTGAAAATCCATTATTTAAATATTAGAAAACAAAAAAAAGCAAGATTCAGCTATGCTTAGGATCATAGAGCATACAGTATCAGAACATTATAAGCAAATGCTGGAATCCACAAATTTCAGTGCATACCATAAACCATGATAAATAATCAAAGAAAATAGCCCGCTCATCGTTGAATGTGTTAGCATTAACTTCACTAGAATTTGTTAAATAGGTGTTTTTTAGCTTGGAAGAATTAGTAAAAGTCTTGATTATGCTGAACAAGTTTTCCCCGCGTGCTTGGATGCTTCCAGGTCTGCAGACATAGCAACACATCAAATGCTTGTTAGAGGGGAAAATGATATAAAATTTCAATCGGATATATATTACCGAAGAAGTAGATCGGATATAATACATTAGTCTGTCTATTGTATCATAGGAGGTGTGGTAAAAATAACCACCAAGGAGGAAGATAATGTCAAGTCCAGGAATGTTCCCATAGTCTTCGGAAAACATTCGGTAATCTGTATCTCCAGGAATAACAGGAAAAACATCCTGCACATTCAAATAGAAAATTCATGTTTGAATTGGTAAATACATAAAGGGGAAAATATTGCTGAACAACACACTAGAGTATTCAACAGATATAGGGCGGTTAAAAGAGAAACACACAAAACCTGAGCAGCACTATTAGCCATAGGGTACATGGCTGCTTCCGCATAGACATCAGAAGGCCAAGAAGTGGGTCCAGATTGGCAAACTAAATCTGTTAATTTTAGCATTATTCAATGAAAATGTCATTCATAGCACATGCCATAAGCTAATGGACAGTCATTTAAGAAGTAATTTATTATCATACTAATCTTAACCGAAATTTCGCATTACACTTACCAGGCCCCCCAGTCCCGGATGCCTCTACATTTATAACAGCTCCTATTGTGTCACGCCATTTATGTGTCTTCATGAACCCGTGTGCACCCTAGAGCATTAAAATTAACATCTTGTAAGCTTCAAAGTGGTTTAATGCAATCATGAATAAGCATCCATCTTATATAGGCGAAATACTGCTGATGTGTTCTTTTGACATCATAAGATTTTCTAATTAATCTAAAAACTAGCACTCTGGAAGTGAATATGATGTAAAAGGGCGGCCCAGTAACGAGGCTCCCATCTAGTGAATATGATGTAAAGAAAATGAAAATTTATCAGAGATATTTAAAATGTCTTTGATGAACAACTCAGTTTCCATTCAGCAGCCAAAATACCTTTCTTAAACATTTGAAAATTTTCAATTCACAAGGATCCAAATACATTCAAGTTAACTCATCACAATATCATCACTTTTATAGGCTTAAGCTTCAATTTGAAAGTCATGTTATAAAGTCATTAGCATTCAACTCTAAAATACCATATACTAGGTTTCATATCTCTAGAGAAAAAGACAAAATAACATATCATATGAAAATCTTACAAAAATGGTCAAATGTAATTTTAGTTCAAAAATTTTATGAATAGAGAAATATTACCAACATGAAAAGTTCTTCAGCGCCATTAAAAAGGAAAATAACAGGGCGGTAGGGAACCCAACCCGAGTCCACAGTTAGTCTTGCAATTTCAAGCATTGATGCTGAAGAGAAGGAAAGATCAGATAAATATTTAGTGTGATCAAAGAATAGATTTGACGATATTATCTTTCAAATTCAATGAAGATATTAAAGGTAGCCACTTCTACCCACCAACACATGAACCACAATCAGCAGCACCGGGCGAACCAAGGGGACTATCGAAGTGTCCATTTATTAAAACTGATGGATCAGTATCTTTTGAATCTAAAGGCGATATCCTGTAGTAAAATAGAAATGAATTCCAGTTCAACATTCCTAAAACTCAGATAGATACATCAATGCTTTGTTTGCTTATATGCAATACATAAAACATGTAGTCATTTTCTATATAAAGCATCAGGTATCTGGACACCACAATCTATATAATCATTTATGGTACGGTAAAAACTCATTACAGCCTTATAAATCTGTTCTGCTCACTGAATTGCAATACATAAATGACTATTTTAATAGCCAATGTACCTCATAACAATATTAGTATGATTTCTGTATCCCAGAGCTATGTTGTGACCCAAAAAGAGCATATTGAAAGAGCCACTTACATTGTTCTCCTCAATCTCAACTCTGCAAGAAAAAAATAGGAAACAAAATAAAAGCAAGAAGTCAGACAGAAAAAAGATAGTAACGCACTAACATAACATGAATCTAATGGAATAAAATCATATCTAGAGTCTGTAAAAGTGTCAATAATATTAAGAAAATTGAAAACACAGTGAAAAGGGCAAAATTGAAAAGAAAAAAAACGACAAACAATGTTTTTTTCATCAAGAAGGAGCAAAATCTAAAAAATGTCATAGTAAACAAATAAATGAAGAGTTTTACAAGTTACAACCTGAGATTGGAGCTAGCTCGGTCCTTTATGACTTCCAACTGACCCTTAATATATTCAGAAGCTTTTTTCAATCCAGGACGTCCCACCTATCAATAAATAAATACACAATTTAAATAACTTCATTGAAAATAAGACTAAAGATCTATTTGGGGCTCTCAAATTTTGTGTATGTTTCAATGTGGTCCTGCGAAATTAAATACTCAAAATGGTCCCAAAAATATCAATTCTAGGTCCAATTAGTTGTTTCTAACGTTTTTTATAACCCATATCATAGACTATTTTGACAAATATTCGCAATATTAAGATTCCGCACAATTCATCGTGACCAAAGCGGAATTCACACTTAAAATTGGTACCTATAACTGGTAAAATTGGTAAATGTGAAAATTTATCTCAATCTGAAACTAAAAAGTATCATAGAGATTAAACAAAGTTGAATTTTATGATAGAACCTCTGATCCAATGCCACTCTACACCTCAAAAACCCTAATTCTCATTTAAATAAATCAAACAAGCGTAACATATTAATCAAAATTTCATGCTACTAAATCTAAATTAAAAAATATATATATAGAAAATGAAATTGTCATGAATTTTATATAACTCACTTGTCGACCATCGATCTCTTGCGATAAAATTCGAATATGTTCGATTGCTCTTGCTTCAGAGAATCGATCAACCGGTGCATCGCGTGAAAGCGGAATGATGAACTTCATGTATATGACGGAATGCGTAAGCATCGATAAGAGTCCGTACATAACCGTCAGAAGAAGCAAGAATCTGAATCCGAAGACATCATGAGAAGACAAAAAAGCGAGAGCCATGATGATGTTAGTGTTTATGTTTTTGTTTGTTGACTCTCGGAAACGGAAGCAGATTCGAAAGAAAAAGACCGGTTAAGGTTTCGCGTGAGGAACTTATTTATAGTTTGATTGTTCATATCGAATAACATTTGGATAAAGAATTAATTTTTTTCGATCTTGGTCCCTTATTTTTTTATATTCAATGAGCATTTATACAACTATATCGAGTGCGACTCATCTTCATTAATAGATAGATAAGTGATGTAAAAAACAAATGAAAAACAACATACATTAACATTTATATCATTTTTATTTAGAATAAAATTATACTTTTACCTTTAAAATACACATGAAAAAGTTAAAGTCATTTGTCTCGAGATGAGTCTTACTTCACTATATCTATATATTAATGGTTGACAGTTATTTTAATGTGTCCCTATGATTGTTGGACCCATCGATTTTATGACTTAGTAGGTAAGAAAAAGAAAGTTAGGAAGAATGCAATTTTGATTTTTCATACATGATGGTGATTGTATGGAATTTAATATTTTTTATAGGATTATTATATTTGTTATATTATTTTTATTTAATAGTTATTCTGTTAATAATAATAATTAATGTATAAATTATAAAAGATATGCTGATTATAAAAATAGTTAATATGTTGTTTATAAAAAAATATTATACTACATAAAACTAAATTCAATTAAATTTGGTGGATGCTTGAGCTGGATGTTATTTTTTATTCATTCATTATTTTTAGAGGTGAGTAGAAAAGCAACATAAATTGCAATTTTAATATTTTTTTTGTAGCCCATTGAGAATAAATTGGAAATGACTATGATCCATGTAAAGTATTCTAAAGAAGTTCTAATTTCTAATTGGAATTAATAAATTATTATAATTTCTATATTTTTCATGTTCTATAGTAAAATTAATTAGTTATTTATTAAACATATAGTTAACTTTGTGATAAGATATTCTATTCCGTTTTCAGATAATGATATATCATTTTATTTACGAGAAAAAGATATATGTTATAAAGAGATTACTTGTGAATAAGATAATTTGTATGATTATTTGGTAGGATATATACTCTTCTATTATATCAATCTATTAGTAAATGACTCTTAAATAAAATTAATATACATGAAAAATGTGGATATTAAACTACACTATAAAACACTTTTAACTAATTATGCACAAATATTAATTAAATGTTGGAAACAAGTTTATATTCCTTTTGACTTTTTTTAGAAGCCTTTTTGAAGTTTTGGTATTTTTCATAGGACGATTTTCAAAGTTTTTTATACCATTTTGTTATCAAAATATCCTTATATTAATTAATTCTAAAGGGAAAGTCATTAGTTAATTGAGTGGAAGAGTAAATAAATTATTCATATTAATGAAATGCATCTTTGAAAAACTAAATCTAATTATAATGCAATATTTATATATAGTTAGTGTAAAAATCTATATACAATCAGTATATCATTAATCATTTATTTAAAATATATTTTTTGAATATTGACAACTAAATATGAATGGTGAGTACATATAGCTCATACACTCTTATGGGTGCATATATTATTTCTTAATCTAATTATTGATAAATTTAATGATGCTAATAACATTAATAATTGTTTTAATTCGTTTCATACTTATCCATAAAACTGATCATGTGGAGCACATATAGGGTTTGGGAAAAACTTAATGGTGGAATTAATTGGGTTTGTTTTTTATAATAAAAAAATTATTATAAAATTAGTTGTAAAAGAATTCTTGACACATATCATTGATTGTTTTCATTACTCTATACTTTGTTTCACGTGTTATTATTGATAATGAAAATGATTGTTTTCTAGTCAAATTTGTGGATGAGAAAAATGTAATAAATCATTTGTTTAATAAGGGTCCTTAAATGGTCAATGATCATTACTTGCTTGTTTGGTTAACCGGACCGGATTGGACGGTCTGACCGGTTCAATCGCTAACCGGAATTGAAAACGGTCCCGGTTTGTAATCTTAACTGAATGAGTAGTTTGACCACTTTGAACTGGAGAAATTTCGGTTCGACCATGCTAAACCCGGTTAAACCGGAATAACCCGAGAAATGAACCAGATGGTTCAATTAAAATTTAAAAAAATAGAACATTACTTTATTTCGGTCCAAAAAAGATAGAGATACGTTACTTCAATATAGTTATATAAAATTATTAATTATATAAAATTTTACATTTATATATAATTATATATTTATAGATAAAAATTATTAATTATATTTACAATTATCCAGTCCAACCGGACGGCTTAACTGTTTAAACTGGTTAGACCTAATACGGAAACTCTTACGGCTTGATGTCCAGCTCAGGTTTTAAAACATTGGCTTGTTTATAAAAAATATTATTCAAGTATTTTTTTCTAGAATTAGTTTGAAAGGGTGAAAGTGGATTCATATTCCAGCTATATTAATTCAATATTATGATAAATAAAAGTGATAAAATTATCTACGATACATAATTAATCCAAATTCAAAAAAATTAAACCCGTTCAATAGAAATAATAGATTTAAATACATATAATCCAATGAATAAATTTTGTAATAAATGAATTTGAATTTATCATTATATCCACCAGAAATCAATTTGGATAGATATCAAATCCATCCAAAAAAAAAATTCAAAATTTATATTCTTTATTTTTCAATTTACTCTTTCCTAAATGCGAGGGATTGATATGAACAAAGATAAACAATTTGTATTTTTTAGAAAGTGAGTTTTCCAATTTCAACCCATTTTTTTCAAAAATGACTGAACCTTCAATTTATAGAATAATCAGCTTAGCTTAAGCAACTAGAAATTTTTATTTCTTTATACTAAAGCTAGGTTGACACATTTCAATGCAAGACTAGAGATGGAAAGAAATAGATTATTTGATCAATGGTCTTGTAGAAATGTTGGGTTTATTCAAGTGTAAATTTTCACATTAGATATACAGGGAGAAGTAAAAGACTTTATAAGTAGATAATGTCTGTGAAACTAATGCCTTAAGGTTTTGGTTCAAGACGTGATGTCTCACTTATAGCTCTTCACTTTATTGATAATTATGTTTTATATATGGTTAACGGTGGCAAATGGATGGATTTAGATGAGTTTGGATTTGGATGAAAATGGATGGATAGAAAGTCATCCATCAATCCATATAAATTCATTTAAACAATATTTTAAGTTATTCAATTCATTCATATCCAATGGATTATAATCCATTCAATCAATCCATTACTCCATTTTCATGGATTTGGATGAATGAATATTCAACTATGACTTCATATTTTTTTAAAAAGTGCTTTTAAAAAAAACATTTTTAAAAATGTGAACTTTTGAAATAAACTTAAAAATAAACTTTTAAGCTTTTAATGGTAAATCGTGTAGTTAAACTTAAATTTATAGTCTTAAAACCTTCAAGTGAGGTACAGGTTAATGTTGTTAGAAAAATTTGATGTATGAAATTCATACATTCCGTTTGATATTTCTCTCATTCTTCATGTTTTTTTGGTTGGTAACAAACATAAATTATATTTACCAAAGTTAAATTACATGATTGATAAATAGTTAAAATATTCAATTGAAGGGAATACTTGAGAAATAGAATTGGCAAGAAATGTTAAACAGTCAATGCAATTTTGTGAAGGCTAAGTAAAAGGAATGAAGATATTGGAAAAAGAAATCTCCATAGATGAAGAAAGCTAGCTAGCTTTTGTTGAATAAATGCCTTTCTTAGAAAGGGTAATGCAACTTTTGAAGGAATCATTTTATTAAAAAAGAGTCTGCACATGTGTTTTGAGAAAAAAAAATATTTTTATTTTCTATTTTTTTGGCTGGATTGAGTATCCATCCAAATAGATATATTCATGAATATCCATTGGATATAATGGATGGATTTGAATTCATCAATTATCAACACTATCCATTGGATTATATTCATTTAAATCTATTAACTCTAACGGATGAATTTGGATGGATTTAACATGAACGGATTTGGATGGATAATCTTGCTCGGAACTTACCCGTCCAAGCCGACTACTTCCACACAAAAGAACACAAGCCTTTATCTTATTAGATGAGGTCAGTTACATGGATCGAAAAATATCATAATGCTCTATCATAAATTAGATAAAAAAATGATGGGCAAGATCGACTAACTATTAAACGTGGGAAGTTTGCTAGAGTTTGTATTGGAGAGAACCTAATGGAGAACTTAGTTCCTAAGTTTGAGCTTAACAAACAAGTTTGTAATGTGGAATATGATCATATCATGTAGTAGGAAATTTTGGGTCACACATGTAATGTTTAAATATGTTTAGGGTCATTATTCTAAGTAACCAAATTAAAGTGATCTAATTCAAGTAAGATATATGACTATGGACATAATTATCATGAAAATTATTGTGTAGATACCTGAAGTCTTATTTCTATTTTATGATGGGTAAAATCAGAAATAAGAAAATCAAGTGGCATCACCCTTCATGGAAGGGTATGCACTTCTTATAAATAGGGTTATGATCCCCAATTGTAGATCACATCATAACATAAGAATAACCACACCATGACACAAGATGAACCACAACAAAGTCATTATTCTCTCCATCCCATTAGGAGAGAAACTAATGTTAAGGGTGATCTACAATTGGAAGGCCCAAAGAACCTACATGTTCTACTATGAACATGCATTCACATACAAGACAAAATGACAGAGTTGATGGATACATGACAAGAATGATATAAAGTTCATTCATAATATTCTATACGAATATATTAAGGTACGTTTTCACTCAAGTTCTAGTTCTATATTTCTTCTTGATGATTTGACATGAAAGATTTTGACTATGTATTATGCATCTTAAGTATAAAGTATACCTTAAATCTATATTTTTTCCTACATATCCACTTTGTATGTTTCCATTATGGCAAACATGGCCACACATAAAGATGTTTGTTCTTTAATGGTGGCACATTGTGTAACACGTAGCATAATTTTTCCAATTAAATTTCAAATAGATATAATTGTTGATTAACTTTAACAGTCAATCACAAATTATTTAGCTTAATTAATCTTTAACAAAGTTATCATCTAAGATTATCTAGATATAATAAGTGACTATTCTTTTATGAATTATCTTTATCTATTTTTGTTATTACGTGATAGAACCTTGACCTAATTAGTAGCTACACATGTATGTACTGAGTGGGGAGGGAACAAAAACAAAAACTGCACTTCCAAACTGTTCTATAATTGTAGTTTGTAGAAGAGAGGAAAGATTATACGGTAACCAATTTTCCTTCATTATTCTGCTCCTTGAATTCAATAATATATGTATTTGTTTTGTTTATCTTTTAGTTCCACCACATGAAAACAACTGGTATTAATTTTTTCCTCCTTCCACAGTTTACGAAATCAAGTAGTTCTCTATGTAATATGGCTGGTAAGTTTGGAGTGAACATATCTTTTTACAAAACAAAAGAAAACGATCATTGCCTCTTTGAATTGAGTTTGGCTCCTCTCCTGTAATGGAGAGGCCAGTGAGCCCTCAGATTACGACACGTGTAATAAAAAAAAATGGACGGCTGAGATTTAAAATTGTATTACGTGTAATCGATTACCATATGGTGTAATCGATTACACGAGTTAAACAGTGTAATCGATTACACAACCCTGGTAATCGATTACATATTTTAAAAAAAAATAGAAATACATGGTTCTGATAAGTGTAATCGATTACCACATGGTGTAATCGATTACACCAGTTAAAAATTTAAAATACAAACTCAACGGCTTTCTGTAATCGATTACAATGTAAAAAATGCACATATCTGATGCTTTTAATATGTTGTAATCGATTACGAGTATAGTGTAATCGATTACATCATGTAAAATGCACAGGTCTGATTAGTTTATCATCATCTGATTAGTTTATCATCATGTAATCGATTACCATGGTTGTGTAATCGATTACACTGTTTAACTGGTGTAATCGATTACACCATATGGTAATCGATTACACGTAATACAATTTTAAATCTCAACCGTCCATTTTTTTTATTACACGTGTCGCAATCTGAGGGCTCACTGGTCTCTCCATTATAGGAGAGGAGCCAAACCCCTTTGAATTGTATTCCTAATATATGCAATTAAGTGGGTCTGTTATTCATATTCATACTATCACATTATCTTGCAAAGAGATAACATAGCCACGTGAAGAATATATGTACTTTGTTTTGCTATTTCACATTATCTTCATTTATTATGAATAAAATCCACTTAGTATTGGAGGGTTGGTGTTATGATATGTGTATATATAAGGCTAGTCAGAATAATCATTTATTTTGTATAAAATGAGTAAGTATATTAAACTTTTCTCTATCAAATTTATTATAAGAAAATGGTCTATTCTCCTGATATTTTCAATTATTTACAAATTAAAATTAGTAGTTTGTTTAGTGAAATTAATGTGGTTGTCAGTGAGTTTAGTTCTATGTTATATTGGTTGGTAGTTCTTAGTATGATTTGAATTTGATTAATTGTTGTTGGCATGTGTGTGAGAAAAGATTCTAAGGTTGAAGGAGATGACGGGAGAACTATTTTATTTGTTGGATAAAAAAACTTACATAAACCGGAATGAAGGAGAAACATTAGACATAATGGTTTTAGAATGTAGTATTGAGGTCTTCAATGATACTCACTAGTCGGAGAGTCTTTAGACTAAAGTGATTAATGAATGATTAATTGTCTTGATTGTTATGAACTTCTTCGTTCAATCATTTTAGTCATTAATATTAAAATATTTGTCACTTAATTGAAAAGGTTGTATGTTTGATAATAATAGTTTACTTATATGATATTATACTATTGTTAGACTATTATCATAGTGATCATGATTAATTGTATATTTGAATGAAAATCATTTGGAGTTGCTTGAGAGCTTGTGGCTAATCACTCACTTAAAAGTCTAGTGAGATTGGGACAATGCCCATTTATTTTTTATCATTAGGTTATGTCTTGAGTTCGTCCTGAGGACATGTCATGAGAAAAAATTACATTGGGGTTGAGACCAATAATTTAAATGATGTTATTTGAAATTGAAATTAAGACAATATTGATCAAAGAATTTAGTGGACTAATTTTGGTTAGCGTGTGTACATTGTTGCATTTTTAGTTGGAGAAAATGGAAAGATACGATGATAGAAATATTGTAACGACCCGATTTCTACCATTGAAAATTTTTCATTTATTTTAATCCTTTCTTACATACCGTCGCCACCTTCATTAAAAACTTTCGAGTATCTCTCTTTGAAAATACTCTTTACCCTATTATATTATCATACAAATTTATGTTGCGGAAAAACATAATTCATTCAGATAGCCTTTATCACATACGTCCAGTTATGGGTTTTCCAGAGTTATAACGTCCATAACTACATGTCACCATATTATCCTAATCAGATTACATTTACCCCAAAATACTATCAAATCAACTACAATATCAAATAGCAATAAAGACAATCGAGTAAATAAACACAAAAGCTTCCTAATTGAGATTCATCCTCAAAATCCTTCATTTACCTACAATGGGATTATCATAAACAACACACAAAACAAAAGGGAGTAAGTCATTAGTTCAAAACTAACATCACACGATAATCCACATTTCCAATACAATTAAGCTTTAATATAATTCGTAAACACACATACGGAATTGTAAACATTCATAATCATCTTCCTTTAATTTCCATTTTACTCATATTCATCCTATAGTATATATATATATCCAATAATATATATTCTATAGTATGCATATTACGTTCGTTTCGAAACATCATCTGTGTCGTTATTCATATCCACCCTATAACATATATATCCCATAATATATACTCTATAGCATGTATATTACTTTCTTTCTCAACATCCTCTTTTTTATCGCTCATATTCACCCTATAGAATATATATCTCATACTATATATCCTATAGCATGCATACGACATTCATTTGACATTCACATTTCTCATCATTCATATTCACCCTATAGAATATATATTCCATACTATATATCCTATAGCATGCATACGACATTCATTTGACATTCACATTTCTCATCATTCATATTCACCCTATAGAATATATATCACATACTATATATCCTATAGCATGCATACGACATTCATTTGACATTCACATTTCTCATCATTCATATTCACCCTATAGAATATATATCCCATACTATATATCCTATAGCATGCATACGACATTCATTTGAGTCATATTTCCTTTGGTACTCCCCCAAAAAGATTAAATTCGTTTTGAGTCTTATTTCCTTTGGTACTCCCCCAAATAGATTGAATTCGTTTTGAGTCTTATTTCCTTTGGTACTCCCCCAAATAAATTGGATTCGTTTTGAGTCTTATTTCCTTTGGTACTCCCCCAAATAAATTGAATTTGTTTTGAGTCTTATTTCCTTTGGTACTCCCCCAAATAAATTGAATTCGTTTTGAGTCTTATTTCCTTTGGTACTCCCCCAAAAAGATTAAATTCGTTTTGAGTCTTATTTCCTTTGGTACTCCCCCAAAAAGATTAAATTCGTTTTGAGTCTTATTTCCTTTGGTACTCCCCCAAATAGATTGAATTCGTTTTGAGTCTTATTTCCATTGGTACTCCCCCAAATAGATTGAATTCGTTTTGAGTCTTATTTCCTTTGGTACTCCCCCAAATAAATTGAATTCGTTTTGAGTCTTATTTCCTTTGGTACTCCCCCAAATAGATTGAATTCGTTTTGAGTCTTATTTCCTTTGGTACTCCCCCAAATAAATTGAATTCGTTTTGAGTCTTATTTCCTTTGGTACTCCCCCAAATAGATTGAATTCGTTTTGAGTCTTATTTCCATTGGTACTCCCCCAAATAAATTGAATTCGTTTTGAGTCTTATTTCCTTTGGTACTCCCCCAAATAGATTGAATTCGTTTTGAGTCTTATTTCCTTTGGTACTCCCCCAAATAAATTGGATTCGTTTTGAGTCTTATTTCCTTTGGTACTCCCCCAAATAAATTGAATTCGTTTTGAGTCTTATTTCCTTTGGTACTCCCCCAAATAAATTGAATTCGTTTTGAGTCTTATTTCCTTTGGTACTCCCCCAAATAAATTGTTTCCTTCTTTTTCCATAACAGTAAAATCACGCATTTTCTAACATAATGCATAAATTACAGACGTATTGTTTTAAATCATTACCTCTTTCACATACCTCATTCATATCAGCTATTATGATTTAGAAAACACTTATCCCTTACCTCGGTGAGCGTTGGAGATCAGTTCCGAGTAACTTTAAAAGTCTACTCCGCGATTTCCTCCAACCTTAGGATCTTTCCTCATTATCACCAATAACAATGATGTTAGTCATTTATTCAAAATAACACATAAATAACTCGTATTTCATCATCAAATACACAAGGGATTCATGTATTCTCAATATTTCCAAAACTACTTCAATTCAAGTTTCTAAATATTAAAACATACATGTTCATCTCATATAACAACATCAAAGCACACCTCATTATCCACATCTAACATTTCATCTCTTTCTCTTTATACTCATATTCACATTTTGGGGGTTTTTTCATGAATAACCCATAAAACTTTCCATTCATCAAATACCAACTCTAAACCAAGAGTTTACAAGATAAAAACAACATAAAACGAACCATAATTCTAAATGATGAGTTTCTATGGTTTCTCATGTTTTGAAAATGAATCCAACATACCAAAACAAGTTAGAGATGAAGAAGAAGAGTTAGTAACAAGAGGTTTACCTCTCCTTGCTCTTGAAAAGCTCTCCTCTCTCTCTTATCTTCGAAGTTCTAACCCTAAAATGTGTTTGGGTTTCTGTTTTAAAGAGGTGTCGTCGGGTTGTAATCGATTACCAACATGGTGTAATCGATTACAACGTGAAAAATGCGCATATCTGATGCTTTTAATACGATGTAATCGATTACCAGGAGTGTGTAATCGATTACCAGAAATGTGTAATCGATTACCAGAAATGTGTAATCGATTACCAGCAATGTGTAATCGATTACCAGCAATGTGTAATCGATTACCAGAAATGTGTAATCGATTACACTGCGTCAGATGCACATATCTGATGCTTTTAATACGATGTAATCGATTACCATCAGAGTGTAATCGATTACCAGCAGTGTGTAATCGATTACCAGCAGAGTGTAATCGATTACACTGTGTCAACAGGCCAAAATTGCCATTTCTCGCCCACGCGAGAATCCTCCAGTATAGTCCAGGATTTCACCCTCCCAGCTGATCCTTTTTCGCTCAGGCGAGAATCTCTCGATCAAGCGAGGCTTCCAGGACTGATACTATATTTTTAAAGATTAAAATTTGGGGTGTTACAAATATCATTGCGGATTTGGATAGGGGTGATAATAATGACGATTTGTCAAGAAGCTTTGAGGGATTGCTTAGGTGGGATGATCCGGTGAGGGCATGGTCTTATAAACCATATGACCAGAATAGTCCTACATACAAACTAAATGATCTCTGATACCCCTTGTGCAGTTCATGATCGGTAGAGAAGATTCATGAAGTGGACTGGGCTTACCACGTAAGCACTTCTAATAGAAGTATTAGTAAATAATAGATATGGTCACTTGTCATAGTTAATGATATTTGTATTCCTAGTTGCTTTCCCACTAGGGCCTTAACCTATGGACATTTTGATGAATATTGGTTGGTTGAATTACGTAAACATTGCATGCGAGATAAATTAATAATGGATTATAGATTCTAATGAATCATATGCAAACTTCATTCATCATTTGTACATATTTATTATGAGTAGACATAGTACTTGTTGTATATGTAATTTGTGATACTTATAATTGTCTAATTATGTTATTATATTTTTATAATTCTTTATAAATTCATATTATCATTTTTACATGATTTAATGTCTAACTCCTCTATGTCTTTTGTTTGCTTGCATGTATAAACAAATTATAGGTGGAGCAGTTGAGTAGCTTATTGAAGATTTAAAGTAATATAATTTACATATGACTCACGAAGTCTTCCAAATATTATTTTGTATAATTTGATTGGTACCCTTATGTTATGATAGAATTAGAAGTTGCTACCTCAACATTTTCTTGATACCTTAGCATTTTGTTGGTTTTATTTTAGAAAAGACAATATTTAATATTATCTTAGGAAACAATGATTTCCTATATTGGTGGACTTTACTACTACACATTTTATGTGGGTTGTGAATAATTAAAAATCTCTTTGAAATTTTCTCTTTATCTTGAATCTTATTTTGTAAATTTTTCCCTTAAATCATTTATTTTCATAGAAGCAAATTGGGGTGCTACACATTGCTTCTTCATGCATGCATTGTCCATGGTGGCGCATTGCTTCTATATGAAGGATCCAGAGGAGGAAGAAAATATTTGAACTTTGATGTTGATACATAGAGTTGTGTGAAAGCAAGTGCAAAAATCTCACACTCAAGTCTTAGAATTTATGGGATGCTTTTAACATAATACTAGTTTGGTGTTTGGGTGTTACATTATAATTCTTTTGGGAAATTCTTAGTAGATATTGTTGGGAAAGGTTTAAATGTGGTTGTTCAACTCATTAATATTGGAGTAGGTACAAATAGGATAGTTTTGAATGGAGATAAGCATATTCATAATGGATAATACATTAAATGAGAATGTTCCTTCTTTGGGGAGAGAAATTCTCACGTGCATGTTATGTCTATATCAAAATTTAAAAGGTCAACCAAACAAGTTTAACAAGTTTTAAAATCATTGAGAGATTTGCTCAAGTTTGCTTGAGTGGTGGGTCATCAAAAAGTTAACATTGGATTATCAAATTTTGATAAGGGTAGCACTAAAGGAAAAATTATTGGGAAGAAAATTCAACAAAGGTGGAGGCTAACTACACGGTGTGAGGATCCTCTCCACTCTCTTCCACTATAGAGGGAAATACAATATGTAATTAATAACATATCGGTCATCAAACTAGTAGGGCATTGATATAGTAGTATAGCGGTTTAACCGATGGTTCACTAATTAAATTGTATATCGGTGAAGTTAAATATACATATATAATATATTAATATTAATGTTGAAAAGTCAATAAAAAAATAATTATTTTTATTTTCATTAAAAAATTAATTTTAAATAAAATTGACTGGTATAACCAGTACGGTTCAATTGAAAACCGTCCAGTATGACCAGTTTGGTCAATTTTAATCGGTATAATTATTGTACCATACCAGTATTGGACTGGTTCACCAATTTACCGGTTGAACCGGCCGACACGAACCAATTTTTAAAACTATGGAAATACCTAAAAAACGAAAGGTAAAAATAGTATAATGTATCTAACACTTTTACCATGTAGATATAATGAGATGATACTTTTATTTTTTAATCTTAGATACACAAGTAAAAGCAACAACTTACCTATGGATGACAAAAATATTCAGACTCGTGGGTACCCGTCAAAATACACGCAATGAGTACCCGCAAAAACTCGCATATATATTTTAATTAAATATTTTATACTTAATTATTATTAATTTAACATTATATTTGTTTATTTTATTATTACTTCATAATAAAATTTAGTAATGAGATTATAATTATAAAATTATCATATACATATCATATTATTTAAGTAAAAATTATTTTTATAGATTAATTATTGTAAAATATATAAAAATATGATTAAAATTGGAAACCCGGTGAGTACCCGCTACCCACACGGATACCACAAATAATGTGTGTTGACATGGGCACACGGCGGGTATGCACTACCCGTGCCCGTTGCCATCCCTAAACTTAGCTCATATCAACATTCACCTTTTAGGTTTTGTTTGAGTTTCTACTTGCCATGTTTTTTAATGCCCACCAGCAAACAAAAAAAAAATGCATTAAGAAAGCACTAACCCAACAACACAACAATATTAGGTCATAAGCTTAACCAATTCCATAATTGTAAAAGAAAACTACAATCCTCAGCATTAAAAACAAGTCATTTCTCATCAAATACAAACACCACATAGTAAATTAGCACAACCTAAATTTCCAACATAAAATTCATTTAAGAAAACACATTTCTGTGCCATAAAACGACATTATTAGGTAAAAAAAACATGCCTAAAATTGTTTCAAGTTATCTCCTCATTTGAAACCCCAATCTCTTGAACTTTGAACATGTATTGAGTTACACGAGTGTGAAGATAAATTCAAATTTTGAAACCCTAACAAGAAGACATATACACACTATCAAAGATGATTTATTTTATTCTTTATTTTATATAGTAGAACTTTGTTCGTGATCACCTATGATTTTTTATTTCTCACACTGAATGAGTTTTCCACGTTAAATCTTATATGTAATTTTTTTGCTCTTTTACTTGCTTCTCTTTAGTTCTCAATTAATCCGATTTTGTGCTTTCGTATTGCGCTCTATTATTAACATTAATAATGCAATGTGATATAATATCCATAAAGTACAACACATTTCCATGTTAACAAAGAATTTCAAAATAGTGATTTTCATTTCCTTGGGAAATTACTCATTATTCTTAAACTATAATCCCTTAAGCCAATTCTAATTCATAAACGCTAAGGTATTAGAATAAACAAATTAATATTTGTTACACTATTGCACAAGTATCACTACAATTTGAAAATTAACGAAGATCACAAAAAATACAAATTTTAATCCCTAATTTCTCAATTGAACAATAGAACCCTAAATCATACTATGAAGCGATCAAGTTTGAGATAACATTAGGTATACAATACAATTAATTAACATGAAAATAATATTTCATTCATACTCAGAATCCCAAATATATACCAAAACCTTAATTAATCGAGTTCCCTAACGAAGATATTATCTTGCCACATAAAACAAAATAAAAAGAGATAAAAGAAGAGCAAAAGAATATGATGAATAAGAAGAAGACAATGGCTTAACCTTTCAAGAGAATAAGAAGAAGAGATGGTTTATGAACATTGAAAAGAAAATAAACATAATAGTTGAATGGATGAAAATATAATATGGACTAGATGTTCTAGTTCAAGGCTTTCATATTACCGACATCATTAACTCTATAAAGGTGAAGACATTACTTTGTATCAACCAGAAATCACAAAAGCCATACATGATCTATGACGATTGGCTGATAAACCCCTTAAATTGTATTTTGGTTCTCTTTAATGTTTGATAAAAGAATAAATAAAACAAAGTCTAGTATTAGCCAAATCAGGTAACTTTAAGTTAAACATTGATGAGCATAAAGAAAATCTATCAATCCTATTGTTGAACTTCCAATGGAAGGAGTTCATGTACCAATTAAAAATTTAACTTTCCTAGTTCAAAAAACAGAATAATAAAATCATGAACTAAATATAGTAAGTAAAGTCAAGTAATAAAAGGCCAAAATTAAAATAAATAAAAGTACTAATCATGCACTACACTTGTTAGATCTTCCTTAGAATCTTGACCACAAAAATATCTCTTGTCTATATACCAAACCAAATGTGGTGCTTTTAGTGCATATTTCTCTATGTCAAGTATAAATTGATATAAAACCCTATAACTATTAGAAATAGTTAATTCATTCCATTTGTAGTAAGTCACATTTTCTTGTTAAATAACTAGTTACTATAAATAGTAGCCTTATACTTGTATCCTTTTCTAACCCTGAAGCAATCAATACACACGTTTCTTACTCAATCTTATCTAACTCTACCACTCTCTCTAAACTTCTTCAGTGCAACTCAGTATCTTTCTTTCTGATTTTTGCTGCATACACTCTTTTCTCCAACAATAACATCACCTTCCTTATACCCTTTCGGGAACTTCGGAACCGGTGATATCAGAACTATGTCTTCGCCGTTGACATGGTCGTTATTGTTTTTGTTGTTAGTGATTAGGGATGGCAACAAGGTCGACGTGTGCTCATACCCGCACTATTTGCAGGTAGTAGTGGGTAATTTTGGGTACCCAACGGATTTTCATTTTTAATTATATTTTTATATATTTTAGAATAATTAATATATAAAAAAATTATTATTTGAATAATATAATATGTATATGATAATTTGATGATTATAGTTTCATCACTATATTTTATATAAAATAATAATAAAATAAACAAATATAATGTTAAAATAATAATAATTAAGTATAAAATATTTAATTAAAATATATATGTGTGCATATGTGGGAACCCTTGAGCTACTTTTGCGGGTACTTATTGCGGGTATTTTGATAGTTAAGTAGACACGGATCAGATATTTTTGTCATCCCTATTGGTGATCATACTTTTCTTCTTTCATTTCTTTGATTTCGTTACCCATATGTTTTGTTCTTTTTCTTTGACTTCTTAGAATTCGATACTGTTAAACATAAATAAAGATAAGTTGAACATAAGTTCCAAGATTTACTTAAACACACAAGATTTATCTAGATTCACTTAGCCTTTGTTTGGCAGAAGAGAATTAGGGAAGAGAAAAATGAAGGAGAGAAAAGTTAAAGAGAAAATATATTTTTCTCCCCTTTGGTTGAGAGGAGAAAAAGAAGGGAGAGAGTAAAAAGTAAGTGGGTCCCACATAAATTTTTTCTCAAGTGAGAGGAGAATGAAGAGAGAGAATAAATCATATATTTCTCATGTTTTTCTTTTTTCTTTCTCTTCTACCAAACAATACAAAAATTTCCTCTATTTCTCACTTCTTTCTTTCTTCACATTATATTTCTCACATCTTTCTCTCTATCCATTTTCTTCTCTTAAACCAAACAAAATCAACCTTTAGCTTTGTTCATTTCATCTAGCATCAATGGAAGGCTTTGCACTATTCTCGAGATAGTAATAGAAGTATTCTACCGCTACTTCTTTAAATAATGTGATTATTTTGTTTGGAAAATACTAGGAATGACAATAGGGTGGGTCGGGGTCGAATTTGTGCTTACCTAATCCCGAACCTGAAATTCAAAATCTTAATTAAGTGATGTTGAAAACAGTGATATCATGTGTCAAATTTTTATATATATGACATTTATATATGTATTTATATGTAATTTTATAATTTTACATATATTAATTGAGTTCAAGACTGGTTTGAGATAGGATATCAATTGTATCAAACCCGAACTCGAACCTAAAAGTTGAACTCAGATAAAACTCAAATCCAATCATATTAAGTTTTCCCCGTTAATTTCAGGTTGGGCTCGGGCGGGTACTCACGAGTTCGGTTTTCATTATCGTCCCTATAAAATACAATCTAACACATTAAATATAAGAGTTTGATCTAACAACTCGATGTTAAAGTTTTAGATCAAACACCCACAACTCTTCTCGATAAAAGAATATCATTGATTAACATTAAAATGAGTCCTTTAGTCAAATTTTAAATACAAGTAACAAATTTAAATATGAGATTATGTATTAAATTCATAATATTATATCTACCATTTTAAAAAAAATAGGAAACGGACATTTTCCATATTTTTATTATAATATTATTTTCTTTCTAATAAAATCTCCTTAATGGTAATATGCAAGTATTTTTTAAATTTAAATATAAATTTATATGGTTAAATTTTTGAAAACTTTCCTAACACTCTTTATAAGTAAACACTTTTATTAGGAGAAATGAGAGAATACTTTTATTCCTAATAACTTATATAATTGTATTTATATTTCTTATAACTCTTATGTTATTTTAGGTAATCGAAAAAAGAAAAAAATATACAACATAGTTTAAATTCATTTTAAATTGTTTATTAAACACAACTCTTTTTATACAAGTAAATATAAAAATATAAAATAACTACTTCAACACTATAATTGAAATTTTATTCAGTAAGAAGTGTTCCATAACATTACATTGAATTATAAGTTGACAATATAACATCATATTTATGAATTAATATAATATTAATATTACACTTATAAATTAACATTATAATATCATCTAAGAAAGACACATACACATCTAACTACAAATCCAAAAATATGGGCTTATCATAATCATGACACTTAAAAAAATATGATTCTATTTTTAAATATTTAAATACAGAGGTTAACAATTTATCAAAATATATTAAGAAAAATATACAGGAGGAAAATATAAATTTAAATAAGTAAATTTATTTTATGTCGTAACCTATGCATTTTCTTCGGTGAAACAAAAAAACAGGAATTAGATACTAGGTATAATCAGCACTCTCCATCCAAAAGAATTTCCAATATTTAAATAACTACGTTTCTATTTATTTGTTGACAAGAAAACAGTTCTATCACAAGAAATCGTACACTCCGTGATGTTTTTTTTACTTCAATTAAATTCTACAATATTTTTTTATATTTTAAAAAATATTATCAAATTTTTTAAATAATGTCTTATAATACATTTAACCTTTTTTTAAAATATATTTATATTTACATGTCAAATTTAGAATTTTAAGAATTGTTATTTCTCATATTTATCCTTATTAAATATTATGTAGTGTTTCGTTTCTTTTGATATTTAAGATTATACACAAAGTTTAACATTTATAGAAGTAATATATATATATATATATATATATATATATATATATATATATAGTTATGTTTGGAAAATAAGATATATTTGGAATAATATAAAAAAGTTAAATTATTAAAAGATATTGCAATAAAAAATGATATATTAAGAGAAAAAAATAAATATAATTTAAATTAACATGATAGTTGCAATTCATAAAGAATGTATTTTCTTAGAATATGACAAATAAATTAGAAAAAATATCTATATCTATACTACTTATAAAGGGAAAATATAAATTAACCACCCATGGTTTAATTTATGTTTTCCTATTTTACCCCTTATCATTTATAATGTATATTTCTATAAGTTTATGAGTCTTTCAATGTAAATCAATGCTTGCTTTATAACTTCTACAACATTTCTTTAACCTCTCTCTCATAACCTCTTCAACCTCTCTCTCATAATTACACTCTCTAAATTAACATGAATAGAGGGAAAAAATTCTTCTTTTCTAATTACCTTTCACAATTTCTTATTTCCACAATTTTAATCTATACTTACTCAATTCTTATCGTTAACTTCTAACATATTTAGTTTTCCATTTTGCAGGTAAAAAGTGATGGGAAACAATTTTACATTTTTAATATAGAAGATGACCTCTCATCCCACATCTGTTCTACATTCATTTATTCTTCATTCTCTCTTCCAACAAGTTTTACATATTATCAGGTATGCATTAAATATTGTTTTAAGATGCATCGTCCCTGAAGTATTTATAATTAACTTACATTTTCTTAAGTTTCATTCATAAATAATGTTATCATTATTTTCCTATTCACTTATCATTGCTTATATAGTGTTCGAAGAAATGTCAATAGCCACATTTTTCTTTGGCGTGAATTGTCACATGTATCTAACTTCACATTAATTTGGTCATATACTACAAAATTATAAATATAAATATAAACATTCTTTATTTAAGTTTGCTACTACATAATTTTAGTTAAATATTCATTATATCATTATGAACATTTATAAATGTAAAATAGATATTACAAACAATAGGAAAGCGAGTTAATAAACACGGGAATACCTGTCAAAACACGTTAATAGTAATAAGTGGCAAAGAAATATACGAACGGTACATTTCTATTTACAGTTCTTAATTATCCTAAACTTTCCAACATGCAAATTAACTAGCAACCAAAAATTTGTTCAAGAACAAATAAAAACAATGAAGTGAGTATCTTTTATTTCCATAGAAATCAACGCCAACATAAGTTAGTGGAGTATGATACAATGATCTATTTCCATAAAAGTAAGATTAGTTATCCTAAAATGATTATGTCATCGTGTTCTAAATTAATCATATTTTTTAAATAATATAAAAATATTATTTGGTATTTTTATAATTTTTCTTTTTAATAAAGTATTATTTTTTTATTAGATCAAAACATGAAATTAAGACA
Organism: Lupinus albus; assembly: GCA_009771035.1. Lineage (NCBI taxonomy): Eukaryota > Viridiplantae > Streptophyta > Magnoliopsida > Fabales > Fabaceae > Lupinus > Lupinus albus. The sequence continues at coordinate 9,540,611 of CM020011.1, forward strand.
TGATGAGGATAAATGATCCATGTTATTTGGATACATTCCATGTTGCATGAAGAGATACATAATAGTATTATATTATACGTTATGATCATATTTTTTCGTACCAATAACAATATTTTTTATTTTATGGATACAAAATTATTATTTTATGGATAAACAATATTTTTATCTAGTGTTTCTTTTGGTGTTTCCAATGATGTCTCAGACCAATCAAAATATATGATTTTGTTGGAGGAATTTTTTTATAAAAATTAATATTTTATATTATTTAGTGTAATCTCACATAGAGATAATATTGTTTTGGAACATAGAATCATTGTTGTTGTCATTTCCAATAAATGTTGTCCTTCAGTAATCAATAATGTTGCCAACATACATTTTCATATATTTTGTCAACATAATTCTTTATTAAATTATATCTTATATTTTTTAATTAAGATTACAAATGTATATCAATAATGTGTTAATCTAGTGGTGTAAAATTTTGCTAGATGCCTAAGAATGACCAAAATATCAAATGTTGAATTCTTATGAACAACACTTATTAGAAGATGCAATCACACATACCAAAAGGGATTAGTTACTTATTCATAGGTAAGGGGATATGGTAGTATCAAGAAAAAAAATAGAGTTAACCTAAAAAAAAAAAGAAAAAAACAGTATTTATGAAAAAATATTACTTAAAATACATTGTATCATATATCACTTTTTACTTATGATATTTCTAAACAAATTTTATACCCTCAAATAAATTATAATTATAACTGATAAAAAAATGAATTAACTATAAATCATTCTAACTATTAACATGTTATAAGATTCAATTAAAACAATCAAATAATTTAATAAAATCATGATTTAATTCCCATTTTTTCATCTATATAAATCACTCACTCCACTATGCAAATACACTAACAATGGCTACCACAAATGAGGTATTCAATATTTTCCCATATTTTTCTCACATTTTGCATTAGATCTTGTGAATGATGATGTTTTTTTGCAGACAAAGGTTGTTGAAAAGAAGAAGAATGAACAACAAAAACTGAAGCATCTTGGGTTTGTGAAAATTGTTGTGATTCAAACATTGGTGTGTGTATCATATCTGTATCAGTTTGCAAAGAAAAATTCTGGGCCTTTGAGATCTGCTGTTGGAACCGTTGAAGATACTGTTATCAATGTTCTTGGTCCTGTTTATGACAAAATCAAAGGTGTTCCTATTCATCTTCTTCTTTTTGTAGATGAAAAGGTGATTTTTTTTCTTATTTTTCATTTATCTCTATGTTTTTTCTATGTCTCTTTGATTATTTCTTTCAATCAATTCATTGTTTTGTGTTGTTTTTAAATATTACTTTTAAGCTTTCTATGTTTGTTATAATGATCCTTATTTTGGATCTCATTCGGATCATGTTGTGAATTAAGTCTCACATTGCCTATCTCATTGTCCCAGTAATGGTTTAAATACATGTTAGTCTATTTCTCTCACTGCCAATTGGTTTTGAGATGAAACTTTAACGGATAAAGATCTATTTGTTACATATGCAAAAGTTGTTTCAGTGAAAGCTGCATTGAAAATGGTACAAAATTTTCTCTAACTTCAATTTTAGCCTTAAAAGATGAACCTAACTTCTATGCAGTTTCAACATTCACAAAACCTTGATATATTATAATCGACGTTAGGATTTTCTCGAATACTAAAGATACAAGTACATCACAAAAAACATGAAAAAAATAGATCATTTAGATATAATAATCCTTTAATGTAAGTGCAAAAAGAACAACTTGACTCGGAGATGATTCTTTTTCGTTAGCATCTGCAACGCGATGTTCGTAGACTCAGATTTAAAACATTGATTAGTGCACTTATTTTTTTGCCCTTGTGCAATGCATGCTTGGAATTCCATTTGTTAATGTTAATGAATTTGTATATTGCTAAGATTTTTTTTGGTTAAACTAATCAATTTGTATCATATGAGTGTGGCAGGTGGATGAAGCAACCCACAAAATTGATGAACATGCTCCTCCATTAGTTAAGCATGTAGCAAACCAAGCTAAGGTTTTAATTAACAAAGTGTCACAGAAAGCAGAGAAAGTAGTAACTTTGGCTCATTCTGGAGGACCAAAAGAAGCTGCAAAATATGTAGCCATAGAGTCTAAACAATTTGTGTTAACTGGGTCAGTGAAATTATGGGTTGGTCTAAACCACTATCCACTATTCCATGCAGTGGCAAAAATGGCAATTCCCACAGCTACACATTGGTCTGAAAAGTACAACAATGTGGTGAAGGGTATTGCTGAAAAGGGCTATAATATTTCTGGGTATTTGCCTTTGATTCCTATAGATGAAATAGCTAAGGCATTTAAGCAAGGAGAAGCAAAGGTGAATGTTAATGAAGATGATGCAACAACTTCAGATTCTGATTAAGTATTACTAGTTACTAGCCTTAGTTCTTAAGTTAATATGTTTGTTACTGATTCTGCCTAGGGGGTATTATGGGTATTAGATTATGAGTTGTTTGGGTAGTAAGAAATGGGTTAAGGACTATGTAACTTAACAAAGTTTGTAGAACGTTATGTGATTATGTCATTGGAAGTTAAATGGTCTTGAAACTTGTTCTCTTTGTCCTTATGTTGCATAAAATATTGCTCAATTTAGGGGAAGGACTTGAGAAATGTTTTTGTGAAGAGAACTTGTTGTCCATTTCTTGGGCAGTTACAATTTCACTGAGTAACAACCAAACATGTATAACTTGTATTTTCCAATTGAAACTCAAGTTGTAAGACCTGGTAATGGAAATTGAAACAGTTATATGATATCCGGTTCGGGTATCATAACATTAATTAAAACCATGCATGATTCAAGACTAGATTGGAGCTGGTAATGACAACTAGTGCTGTGCTAGTGATTGGTTTTCGACTTATGAGTCAACGACAAGATTTCAAAATAGAGAATGATACCGACCGAGAACATGAGGGAAAGAAGAGACGACCAAGAACATGAGGGAAAGGAAAGGAAGAGATTCGAAAACAATTTTCTTTTGGAGCCCTAAACACCAAAACAATGGAAATGAAGGAATTATTCATTAGTGGTCATGGAATGATGCCATTTTGAGTTTTTTTATCACAGTCGTTTTCAAATTGAGTGAGCAAATCCATGAACTTGTAAGGTCAGTAGTAAAGGTTCAATTGTATATAAGTTGACTCAATTCCACTCCAATAAACTTCTGATTAACACTAGGAGTTTAACAATCATGCCCGTACCACATATCATATCAAATATATTATACTATAAATACTTTTCAATTACATATGCTTTAAACACTTTAATTTTTATCCTCAACATCTTCAGCTATATTACAGACTACACAAAATACTGATGGCTACAACACAAAAAGTCTACTAAAAATAAGGGCAAAAAGAATAGTAAACATTAAAATTCGGGTTCCATCATGTTTAGAGCGGGTTCTTGAGCGCGACTCTGCTGCTGATCACCCCATGACGGGCGCAACACCCAATTACGCTGCTATACCATTCTGTCGCAGAGAAGGCTGCGGATATACCAGTATCACGTGAGATCAACTACCTAGAGTGTTGCTCAACATTATAAGTAGATTGCTCCTCACCCATAAGTCATTCTGATTTCTAGGTGCAAAAAAGTTCACCCATAAATCCTTTCACAAACTCGAGAGACAATCTTACTGGAATAAAAAAAATCTAAGGTGTAATGGGTTTGGCTAGAACTAAAAGCTTCTCAATTTTCTTTTCAGCCTTGGCCCATTCTACCAAAGAGAGAAACGGATGGGGATTTGTTTAAAAAAGTCAAACTATGCATCATAAGAATACACGAAAAGAAAAACATGGAAATCAATTCACAATCCAGTGTAATTAGGGGGGCACAAATCATTTGGCCCCAAAATTCACAAGACTTTGAGACCAATAACTACCAACAAGTGGAAGAGATCACAATTGTTGTGAGTTATGCACAGTCTAAACTAAAATAAGATGTTTAAAAATGGCACAAGACATGACCATAGCAGACACATCCTCTCATTATTAAAAGCTCAACATAACTCATTACTTAGTACTTACTGTTTCACAAACCTTGAGGTTGCCATCAAATATAAGCAGATGTGAATTAGCCTTGCGTTTTATGGCAAAGTTGGCACATGAATTATATCAAATCTACCATATCCAACAAATTAACAGATGCTAAATATGGCACCTTACAACAAAACACAAGAAATGAACCAACCACAGATAGTGTAAGTAGTGGGACGAAACATCAATAGAACAGGTAATTAACCCAAAAGTGCAATTTTGTAGAAGGTAAGTTCTTGGAGGGGAGAAAATCTTTCACACCAATTGTAATTAATGAGCTTTATTTGACATAAAATAATAATTCATCACAAACCAATTGTAATTACTGCAACATGCAGCAGGATAGGAGATTAAAAAAGGAACTGACAAATTCCCACTTCTTCACCTAAAAAACTTGTGACAAGTCCAGTGTCACTGCATTAAACAAGAAAGAAAAAAAAAATGAGTACAAAAGACAACGACATAAGATTAAATAAACATTTCACATCAAATTTTCAAGATTAAATGGAAAGATACTCACAGAAAAGGAAGGTACAAGCAGGAGAAAGCGAATAAAATGGTGGGGCTATCACTTTATTTGGGGGAGAGTTACTTCTAAGGCATTCCTTTGGTGCTCTGCCCATGGGTTTATCACTTTATTGGTGGGGCTTCTATGGTTGATTTGTAGGGTATTGACATGCTTTACTACATCAATTTTCCTCCTAGCGTAATAGCTTAGCATAGTTGCTTTTCTTTCTGTGTTTTTTGTGAGGATGTCTTATCCTCTTATTTTGTACGATTTTCATTTATCAAAAATAAAAATGATTTAAAGCAGTGTATGTAATCATATATGCTTATCTTCAATTAAAAAGGGCAGCCCAATGCACCAGGCTCCCACCTAATAGGATTTGGGGAGGGTAGATATACACAGCCTTACCCCCGCAAGCTAAGAGTCTGATTCAAGGATTTGAACCCATGACAGATTATGAGGCAAGCAACATTACCATTGCGTCTTGGCCAAACCTCTATATGCGTATCTTCAATAATAATAATAATTGACTCAAGAATATTGGTCATTCAGCTATTGCGGCTCAGTGTCCTTTTGTTCTCGATCACTAAAAATCAAGTTTCTCATAAAGTTTTTATAATAGCCAATTTTATTTAATGGTGGGGGAAAAGCAAAGCTGGATGGGTTTGAAACCAGGCGTTTGCGTTTAATTTCCCACAATCCTACCAACTAAGCTGACTCTTGGAACAAGTATCTCATATATAGTAAGTAGCTGATTTTGAGAGGTGCAAAAATTTCAGCTTCAATCATAACTCTAACAACCTCTATAATCTTAACCTAAAGCCGTGAATGGCAGTGGTTTACCATGGAAAAACATTTTATCTCTTATTAAATACCAACACAATGTTTTAAATTTTAATAAGAGCACATTGACAAAATTAAACAGAAGCCTTGAGGGGCTAACATATCATTCAAAGCTTCAAACTGCATGAAACTCTACACATTATCTGAAACATCCTAAACTTTATGCCAAAATGCAAATCAGCAAGCAGGGATTTGAACTTTGAAGAAATGAAGAATAATACCTCATTTCGATTTAGGTGGGGCAGGGTAATTAGAATCCAGGAGGATGTCATCATAAGGATCCCTACGGCCCGGAACTTGGCTAATCTGGGCATCCCAATGGATCTGGGAATTGTGGCGCTCGAATGTCCAGAACCCATATGGTCGCATAGGTAAAGCCCACATCTCCTTGGTCTTTGTACACCTGTCCTTCACCTTGTAAACATGTTCCCGGAATCTCAGATCCCTTTCCCTCGGATCTTCCATCATTTTCAAAACCAAACTCTCAGCAAATTCCATGATGAATCCCATCTTCTCTTCTATTCAACAAATCAAATGTAAACTAAAAAAATAAACTTTATCAGTTGCAAACCCTAAATCATGAAATCAAACTAGGCGAAATTAGAAAGTAATACTAAGGATTAACATATACCAGTAGTGAAACCAATCAAATTAGTTTGGTTTAAAAATTTATTTGAATTTTTAGAAGAACTGGCCTTCCTTAAATTTCATCAAAGTTTAGTTCTTTCATTTTACTTTATCTACTTCAGAATCGGAAACAAAATTGGAAACCCTAATGTAGAAAATTAAACTGAAATTAGGTTAGCCTTAGATGACATGAAAAACGAAATCACTATAGTTTTCCATCAAACAACAACAACAACAACAACAACAACAATAACAATAATAATAATAATAATAATAATAATAATGATGAAAGCTAAAAATGTAGAAACTACCGAAAAGATTCGAGTAAGAGAAAAAAAGATGAAGGAGTGAAATTGAAATGAAAAGATTAATATGAAAAGAGTTTGAGAAATTATTTACTTACATTTTATGATCTGCACTTCAAATTAGACCTTGTCTTCTTCAACACCCAGCATTTTTTGAATGATTTTTTTCACTAACTAATGTGTTTACTATTTTCTTGTAACGGGCCTTCTGTAATATGTTTTGGGCCTTGTATAATATGGCCATCTGTAATTAGATTTTGGGTTAATTTAAAGATTTTTTTATTCCTAAAATTTAAATTTGAATCTATTTTTAAAATTCCAAAATGCCCATAATTATTTTTTTATATAAGATATTTGTATAGTGATATAATTGTTCAACCATTATTTCACTCATTAAGACTGACCATGTTATAAACAACTATCAAGTTCAAGGTTTAACTCTCTATTGTGTCATTTTGAAAAATATAAAAAAATTATGTATAAACTGGTTTTGATCGATATTATAGAATTGATTGGTCTAATTGCTTATTCAGTATAATTATTGTATTGTACTAATACGAGAACTAGTTTCCCAATTTTCTTGTTTTCTAATTACAACAAACTATATTTCTAATAATGTTATTTTTCATACTACAACACTCTTCTTCATTTTTCATCTCCAAAAAATTTCATCCACACATCACCTGCACAAATAACAACTCATTGAACAACATAAGTAAAAATTTAACAATTAATGACCACTATGGAAACTAAAGCCATGAATCCAAAACCATTATCTTCATGGTTTATATTTCATGACCACTACAATTAGTTGATACAAATAATGAATCCTCAAAACTTCAATGAACATACTCAAAATGCTAACAAATCACCTTCAATCTGAAAATTTATTTTGAGTTCTTAACTCTAAATAACTCTTGACTCATTAATTGTTGCACTGAAATTTTACAAAGTGGAACATTTAAAGTAGTATGTTGAGTTAGAAAACTTTGTGACACACATTTCATTGATGGCCTAAAGAGTGGGTTAGAGTTTAAGCATTTAAAAACCATTAATTATAGCAACATCAATTATTTGTAGTAAAATTGCTATGGTATGAGGTTCTAGACGTTGGTCTAGTACTTCACATAATGTAATGTCATAGGCATAATTTGATTGAAGTGATGACAATATTTCTTGAGGAGTAAGACTCATCTCCATTAATGGAGAGATAAGTACCCAAAAAAATCAAAGAAAGTGGAAGATGCAATGTCAATTTTGTCATTTTTATTTAAAAGATAATTACATATTTACCCTTATAATACACATAAAAAACTCACTTGCATCTCCATTAATGGACTCTTTCTTCAGGATGCTTTCCCATTAATGTTTCAATTGCCACCACACCAAAACTATACACATCACATTTTTCAGTCACAACCATAGTGTAGGCAAGTTCTGCATGAATTAGATGAATGCAAATTAAATATATTAATGGGTAACAAAAAAAACAAAAGCATAGATAGAAATTTGGATGAATTAGACAAAGCAAATGAGAACAAATATATGTGAATAATTTCTGAGTTTAACAACTTGTTAGTGTATACTTGTTTAAAAATTTAGTCTGAAAGCCTATTCAAAAGCATATTCTATATTAGGGGTGAGTAAGACCCGACCATATTTTCTTACCCGGTATGACCCAATTATGATCGGACCCGAATATGGTCGAATCTATGGTCGGGTTCGAGTTCAAAAATTAGATCCGATCAATATTTAGGGTTGGATAGGAACGAAACATGACCCGCCCCAATCGGTCTCATAGTCACTCACTAATCATATTTGTATGTGTCTTTATTCAAATGAATATAAACTAATGACACATTTTTAGTCGAATAAATAAGTCGACTTGTTAAAATTAATATGTCTTTTAGATGACCTAAAGTCTAGGTAAATAAGTTTTATAAGAAGCCTTTAACATGTTTATGGAGATAGAAAAAACATATTATAAGCCATGGATATTGTGAAAAAGGTTCAGTCATAAATAATATATAAAACCATAAAGTTTTTAAAGGTAAACTAATATAGAATTTACCTGGGGCAATATAGCCATAAGTTCCAGCAACTATAGTTCGATTGGAAGAGTCACATTTGAGGAATCTTGCAGTGCCAAAATTGGTGTTATACAATCATGATGAAGATATGAACGTGCATGAGCAATGCCTTTAATAATGTTAACCCTTTTTCTCCATTCCAATTCTATTGCTTCAATATCATTGGATTTATTCGAGTGTGAAGTCCCACATTGGATATGCGAGGAGGGGTAAAAGAGTTTATAGGTAGAAAATGTCCATGAAACTAATTAATGTCTTAAGGTTTTGGTTCAAGACGTGGTGTTTTACTTGAGGCTCTTTACTCTTCTCATACCCCGATAAACAATAAAACTCTCCGGTGGTTGGAGGCTCCCGATGGGATCCAACAATCATCATATAAAACACTAAACAAGTTTCCTTTTTCCATATATTCATAGATCAAAAACTTTATTCTGTTTGCATGCAAAAACCCAAAAGCTTCACAATATGTCTATGCTTTATTTTTGATGATAGATCTACTTCACTTCTAAAACTCTCATCAGAATTAGGGTCCTCAGCCATAAAACCATGAAGTTTTTTAAGGGCAACAACCTTGTTATTAGGTAATGGTACCTTAAAAAACACACCCATATGCTCCTGTTCCAATACAATATTTCATGTCAAAGTTTTCTGTTTCTTTTTATAATGTCTTCATATGCTTTGTGTCCATCATAATTCATTATGAAGAATAAATCTCCATTCTTATTAATTGCTATTGCCTTTAATGCATGCTTCTTCTTAAGTGCATTGTGGATCAACTTAACACACACAAGAGTTAAGAATGAAGCTATTGGACAAATTATGATAAGAAAAATCTTAGCTTTTTGGTATATTGGTTTCTTGCTAGAAGCTAAAACATCATTGTAGCCCAATAATGTATAAGGTGGTATCCATGTGGGATGAGTATGTATCAGCTTTCCCAAAATGAATATGTTCCGATGTTCCTAGTCAACCAACTTTCTCTAAGTAATATTGTTCACATTTTTAGAATTTTTCATTTTAATGAATTGTCACTTTTTCATTAGACCGTTACAGGAAATTGAGACAGGAAATTTAAATTGTTGTATGACATAAATAGGTTAATGGGGTTAGATTTATTTTGGTATAGAAGTGTAAGAGATTGAGGAATCATTCCATAAAGATTGTAGTGACTAAGATCCAAATTCTTTAGGTTTGGCAAATATCCAAGTTGAGGTGGTATTTCACCATTTATGAGGTTATGGTTGAGATCAATAGTAATAACCTTTGCAAGATTTTCAATTGAAAAGGGTATCTCACCAATGAGAAAATTGTTGGACAAATCAAGAAAAGTAAATTTTGTGAGATTACCAATTTCCAATGGAATTGACCCTCCTAACCCACAACCCCATAGATCAAGATTCTCCAAATTTTTGAAGGCAGAAAGTTTGAGTGATGAAAATTGATGAAGTGCTTTTTCATACCTAAGATAACATGGACATTTGATTCTTGTTATGCTTCCATTGTGATTGCATAAAATACTAGTATTCCACCTACAATGAACAAAGATATCTTTGTTATTGTAATATGATATATTCTTCCACCATCCACTATTGAGAATAGCACTTGCTTCCATTTCAAGCTCTAAGGGTGTAGAATAATTAGTAGCTCCTAATATCACACTAGAAGTGATAAGAAAGACACACCATTCGTTCACTTTCAAGAATTACATGGAAAGTATATGAAATCAAATCATCTCCATTAAAGAAGAGGGAAATACCTAAAAAAATCAAATAAAGTGGAAGATGCAATGTCAATTTTGTCATTTTTATTTTTGATGAAATTACATTTCTATCCTTAAAAGTAACATAAAAAAAACTTATCTCTCCAGCATTGGAGATAATCTTTTTCGGATTTAATAACCATCCAAATACCAAACATCAATACTGGCAACAATTTCACCGTCCAACATACAACAAATCTGAATGGGAAGCAAAATGTCTTGCCTGGTAAAAATAAAAGTGAGAATGTCAAAGGTAATAACAACTCATGGGAAAGTTAAAGAATAAATTATAGCATACTATAATGAGTCTGGAAATTGGCCATCAGTGAGAGGTGTTAAATGTTAACATGATCATAAAACTTGCATTTTATGGTACTTTTTAACACTTTAATCAATCCAAATCAATAATTTTATGCTCCTACATGATAAAAGTTTGTGAATTGATCAATTATCATCTTTGAAGTGTTTGTGTAGGCTTAAACCGGATGAATGATAAAAAATAACATCTAAGTTTCTGAACAAATATCAATCAGGCTTGGTGCAGGAATCAGGTTCAGCGGATCAAACAACAGTTGAGACATGCGCTCAGTGCAAGTGTCACGTTCAGCGGAGTAAGACTCTTTAACTTATATGCTAAACACAAGGCATACACCTAACACAAGTGGGAGGTGCGCTCAGCACAGTTTGCGCCCTTACGCGAGCGAGTGCACTGAGAAGACGAGTCTGACTAGATGAAGAGTTATGCTCAGTACGCTGAGCGCATATGGCATCATGCATACACTATTTAAGTTGGTCCAATTCAAGCTATTTAAGGAGGTCTAAAGTTGAGGTTATAGAGTTATCGCTGCCGGCTAATATTAAGGGAATTCGCAGTTTCCTTGGACATGTTGGGTTCTACTTGTGCTTCATTAAGGACTTCTCAAAAATTGCTAGCCCCTAGGTAATCTACTGAACAATGACGCTCCCTTCCATTTTGATGCGAGCGATTATGCTATTGGGGATGTACTAGGTCAAAGAAAGATTTTCATGTCATACACTAGCCACCAAAGTTTTAAACGATGCGCAATGCAATATGATCATAGTGTATGCCTTGGATAAATTCTGAAGCTACCTCATAGGCTTTAAGGTTGTTATCTATATTGGATCATGTCGCAATAAAGTACTTATTGTGTAAACTAGATCTCAAACTGCAACTAATCCACTAGGTTTTTTTGTTCGAAGAGTTTGATTTGGAAATTCAGGACAAAAGCGTCAAGGAGAATGTAATTGTTGACCACCTCTTGAGGTTGGTCAATTCAAATGTAACCGCTAAGGAAAGGGATATCACCGATGCGTTTCCCTATGAGAAACTTTTTCACATACGCGAGAGGCTATGGTTTTCGGACATAACCAATTATAAGGCAACAAGGATTCTTCCCAAACTTGGTTATCAACAAAAGAAAAAGTTTTTCTGGGATGCCACTCATTATCTGTGGGATGATCCTCATTTGTTAAAAGTCCTCTATGTTATGTCAACTTTGTTATATTTAATGACATTAAAGTTATAGATTTAAATCGGGATTAATATATTCTACTTTGTATAATAATATAATATAATGGTGAAAATTGTGGGAGATTTCTAAAAGATTAGTCATTTCTACAAATATTGTGTATTAATTTAAGTATTTGATATATGCTAAAGATTTCATTCAGAATAGGTTAAAAAAACCTCCACACTGGAATCGTTGCAATCTCTTACATTAGTAGATGTTGCTAAAACCTTGGTGAAATATTTGTGGCGACATAATAAAAAAAAACCCTCCACCTATTGCCAACTTTATTGTAGTGGATTATGTTGGATTTATTCAAGTGTGAAGTCTCATATTGGATATGCAGAGAGGAGTAAAAGAGTTTATAAGTATAAAAGGCTCATGGAACTAATGCCGTAAGGTTTTGGTTCAAGACGTGATGCATCACTTGTGACTCTGCACTCTTTTCATACCCCGATAACAATGAAACTTCCCGGTGGTTAAAGGTTCCCCGGTTGCAGTCTGGTCCAACAGATTAATCTATTGTATGAGTTTTTATCTTTGTATGTTACGTGACATTTTCTATATATACAAAACTGCACCAATGCTTCTTGTCTCACTCTTTCACCTCCCATATCAATTTCAGATCCAACACAAACAATGCACCACCATAGTTAATGCTTTGCATTGCATTATCAAAGTCCTTTCACAAATCCATTTTGTATTTTCAAGTGTCTTCATAATCCTTCTTCTTTGTTTGTAAAGTGATTGTTTTGTAGGGTAACATTATCCTTTCATTTTTTATTATCATTATTATTGGTAAGGGTGACAAATGGATGAATTTGGTTGGCTTTGGATTTGGATGAAAATGGATGGATGTAAAGTCATCTATCAATCCATGTAAATCTATTTAAATCATATTTTAAGTTATTCAATTTATCAATATTCAATGAATTATAATTCATTCAATTCATACATGACTCCATTTTAATGGATTTGGATGAGTGAATATCCAATCTATGACTTCACATTTTTAAAAAGGGCTTAAAAAAAACATTTTTAAAAAATGTTTTTTTTAAGGTGAATTTTTTTTAATCCAAAAACTTAAAAATAAAATTTAACTTTTAAGCTTCTGATGAGAAATCATCTGGTTAAAGTTAAACTTACGGTCTTACGCACAAAGTAAGCACATGCTACAAGTCAACTACGCAAAAAGTACGCATAAAGTACGCACAAAGTATGCACAAGTTACAAGTCAACTACGCACAGAGTATGCACAGGTTACAAAAAGCATTCAAGTCTAGGCAGAGATGAATGTAATGAGAACTGAAATTTAAGTGAGTAATATTTTTCCAAAGACCATTATAAACATTAGTCACATAATCAATATCACCTAGCCAGTTAACTAATACATCATTTTGAATCAGTGCATCAACATCTATGTTGGTGTTTATAAGGAAGTCCAAAACAACAACACAATCAGTAATATAAGACTCATAAGGATAGTGACATTGCTCCAAAGCAACAAGATTGCGAAACAAAAGTTATGTGCAATCCTCCACCCTGAATTGTGGGATTTCAAGCACCCCTTGAAAAGTTCAAGTCTTGTAAGCACTTGGTTTTAGTATTTACTTTAAATCTGACTCATGCTTCTACCGACTCACTAGCACTATGAAGATGCACCACTGGTTCTTCTCTACTAGGGGCCTTCTTTCTATTGGTTGTTGTAAGTGAAACATTCTAAGCAAGTATGTGAAGTGTCTTATGATTATATTATCACTAGCCAAATTACAACTATTGTAATAGGCAAAATAATCTAATGCGAAAACAAGAAATTAAGGGATATTACCACTGTCAGAGATAAATGCTCTATTAAAGAGGTTCTCAAGAGCAAAAAAAAGTTGGTTCTCAATTAACAACAAATTTAATCTAATTTTAGTGGTCAACCAATGTTTCAAAAAAAAAACATCACCTTCTAACCATTCATTATAATAGAATCTCCAAAAAAGCTCAATTATGAAACAAGAATCAACCAATATAATCTTCACAAGCTCTTCCTTGGTAAGGTCTAGGGTATCAGCATAAGATCGACGAAAGTTGGGTTCAGCCTCTTCCACATGGATAACCAAACTCTCCAAATTTACATCACCAAGTTCAAGGAACTTGTTGAAATATATGAGCTTATGTCTTTCCATGTTTTGCAGCGTAGGATTATGGTGGTGGAAAGGACCAATAGAAACAACCTTTGGGGTGTAAGCATCTTGATTCAGTAAGCGAATATCAAAGGGTACCCTATAGATGCAAAAGTCACAAGTTATTGGTGACTCTGCCATCTCCAACATACCCTTAATATCATTCACAACATCCATTAGTTCATTCTGGGAGCGTTGAGTAACTAAACAACATCTAGTGTTTGGAATCACTATTATGTGGGCTGAAGACATAAATGGTGAAATCATCTCAGTAGATTCCAAACACTTTATGTCTTGATTACGCAGAAAGTATGCACAAAGTAAGCATATGCTACAAGTAAACTACACACAGAGTATGCACAAAGTACACACAAATTACGCACAGAGTACGCACAGGCTACAAAAAGCATTCAAGTCTAGGCAGAGATGAATGTTATGGGAACTGAAATTTAAGTGAGTAATATTTTTCCAAAGACCATTATAAACATTAGTCACATAATGAGTATCACCTAGCCACTTAACTAATACAACATTTTGAATCAGTGCATCCACATCTCTGTTGGTGTTTATAAGGAAGTCCAAAACAACAACAAAGTCAGTAATATAAGACTCATAAGGATAGTGACATTGCTCCAAAGCAACAAAATTGCGAAACAAAAGTTCCGTGCAATCCTCCACCCTGAATTGTGGGATTTCAAGCACCCCTTGAAAATTTCAAGTCTAGTAAGCACTTGGTTTTAGTATTAACTTTAAATCTGACCCATACTTCTACCAACTCACAAGCAATGTGAAGATGCACCACATATTCTTCTCTACAATGGGGCCTTCTTTCTATTGGTTGTCTTAAGTGAAACATTCTAAGCAACTTTGTGAAGTGTCTTATGATTATATTATCACTAGCCAAATTACTACTATTGTAATAGACAAAATAATCAAATGTGAGGACAAGAAATGAAGGGATATTACCACTGCCTCGGATAAGGCTCTATTGTAGAGGCTCTCAAGATTAAAAAAAGGAAGTTGGTTCTCAATTAACAACAAATCTAATCTAATTTTAGTGGTCAACCAATGTTTCAAAAGAAAAGCATCACCTTCTGACCATTCATTATAAAATAGAATCTCCAAAAAAACTAAATTATGAAACAAGAATCAACCAAGATAATCTTCACAAGCTCTTCCTTGGTAAGGTCTAGGGTATCAGCATAAGATCGACGAAAGTTGGGTTCAGCCTCTTCCACATGGATAACCAAACTCTCCAAATTTACATCACAAAAAGTTCAAGGAACTTGTTGAAATATATGAGCTTATGTCTTTCCATGTTTTGCACCGTAGGATTATGGTGGTGGAAAGGACCAATAGAAACAACCTTTGGGGTGTAAACATCTTCATTCAGTAAATGAATATCAAAGGGTACCTTATAGATGCAAAAGTCACAAGTTATTGGTGACTCTGCCCTCTCTAGCATACCCTTAATATCATTCACAACATCCATGTAGTTCACTCTGGGAGCGTTGAGTAAGTAAACAACATATAGTGTTTGGAATCACTGCTATCATCGCAATAGATTTCAAACACTTTATGTTTTGATTACGCATTAAGTAGGCACAAAGTAAACACATGATACAAGTCAACTACGCACAGAGTACGCACAAAGTACGCACAAGTTACAAGTCAACTACGCACAGAGTACATACAAAGTATGCACACGCTACAAAAAGCATTCGTGTCTAGGTATAGATGAATGTAATGGGAACTGAAATTTAAGTGAGTAATATTTTTCCAAAGACCATTATAAACGTTAGTCACAGAATCAGTATCATCTAACCAGTTAACTAATACATCATTTTGAATCAGTGCATCAACATCTATGTTGGTGTTTATAAGGAAGTCCAAAACAACAACACAATCAGTAATATAAGACTCATAAGGATAGTGACATTGCTCCAAAGCAACAAGATTGCGAAACAAAAGTTATGTGCAATCCTCCACCCTGAATTGTGGGATTTCAAGCACCCCTTGAAAAGTTCAAGTCTTGTAAGCACTTGGTTTTAGTATTTACTTTAAATCTGACTCATGCTTCTACCGACTCACTAGCACTATGAAGATGCACCACTGGTTCTTCTCTATTAGGGGGCCTTCTTTCTATTGGTTGTTGTAAGTGAAACATTCTAAGCAAGTATGTGAAGTGTCTTATGATTATATTATCACTAGCCAAATTACAACTATTGTAATAGGCAAAATAATCTAATGCGAAATAAGAAATTAAGGGATATTACCACTATCAGAGATAAATGCTCTATTAAAGAGGTTCTCAAGAGCAAAAAAAAGTTGGTTCTCAATTAACAACAAATTTAATCTAATTTTAGTGGTCAACCAATGTGTCAAAAAAAAAACATCACCTTCTAACCATTCATTATAATAGAATCTCCAAAAAAGCTCAATTATGAAACAAGAATCAACCAATATAATCTTCACAAGCTCTTCCTTGGTAAGGTCTAGGGTATCAGCATAAGATCGACGAAAGTTGGGTTCAGCCTCTTTCACATGGATAACCAAACTCTCCAAATTTACATCACCAAGTTCAAGGAACTTGTTGAAATATATGAGCTTATGTCTTTCCATGTTTTGCAGCGTAGGATTATGGTGGTGGAAAGGACCAATAGAAACAACCTTTGGGGTGTAAGCATCTTGATTCAGTAAGCGAATATCAAAGGGTACCCTATTGATGCAACAATCACCAGTTATTGGTGACTTTGCCCTCTCCAGCATTTGATTTTGAATATTGATTGAGCATAAATTTTTAGTTAAGTATAACAATACAATTTAGTCGTGATTCTCAAATAGGGGTGGCAATACGGGCCAGTCGGCCCAACCCTGTCCGGCCCGCCAAAATATGGGTTGGCCTGACCCGACCATTATTGCTAATAGGGTTCAAAATGTCAGCCCGACTCATATTTGGTAGGGCTGACCCGTTTTATTTCTTTTCAAAAACACATTTATAACCAACTCAATCACAATTTCAAAAATAAATAATCATAACGCCTCATAAGTGTCTTTTAAAACAATCACAAACTAAAGTCCATTATCTTACAATAATATATCATTTTAGTTTAAAACTTGTTAGTTCAAAACAACTAGCCAACATCGTCTTAAACATTAAAATGCTAAAATAATATTAATGTTGTCCCGCCAGACTAGCCCGGCCCGGTCCGACTTAACCCGTCTAAAAAACGGGCTTTCAAACCGAGTTGAATAAGGACTTTTGAGCTAAAATCTTCAATCCGGCCCGCTAAAAAAGTCGATCAAAATAGACTGGTCCGTCAGGCCAAACCCATATTGTCATCCCTAATTTAAAGGTGACTTGGTAATTGTACTATATGTTATTTCATTAAACACGAGGGATGACACTGTAATTTTTGATCTAAAATAAACTCTAAAATAATCAAATAATGGAACGTGGTGAAAACTCTGTTTGTTTTGGTTTAATCAGAGAAGCCACCGAAGATTTTTATTCGTGAATTCAAAAACCGTTTCTCTCACTTCTCCTTTCGTCTTCATGTCTCAGGTAACACTCTCCCATTCCATCGCTTAACCCTACTTATTCAATTTTCCAATGTTTAAGGTTTATTTTATCGATCTTTTCCTTTCTCAACGATTTCACTGTTGTTTTTAGGGTTTAGGGAAGATTTATTATAATCCATGATTCGTGTACCAATTTGATTAGCTTTGAATCATTTTTTACTCTAATTTTGCTATCAGGCCATTCAATTATCGTGATTAATTTCATTTTTTTTACCTGCAGATTGATAACAGAAATTCTTCAGCGTCCAAGCGTGCTAGAACTGATGGTGATTACAGTGCATAGATCTCTAAAATTATGATGTTATTCGGTTATCGTATGATTCTATAGTGCATTGTAATTGTGCTTTTTTTGTTTGTTTGTTTGTAGGAAGTCGTAGGGAAGATGATTGGACATGTCCTAGCTGTGGCAATGTCAATTTCTCTTTCAGGACAACTTGCAACATGCGTAATTGCACTCAACCGAGGCCCGCAGATCATAATTCCGTAAGATGTTAAATCTAATAATGTGCTGCTGTTACCTAAAATTAAAATATGATTTGCATCTTGCAAGCGATCTACAAAAGTTTATTGACTAACTCGGTTACTGTTGTCAAACTCAATAGCCTCTTCATCCCCCATTTTTGTACATTTTTTGGGGTTGTACATGTTTGCTCTCTGTTACTTATATTCCTATTTTTTTAATTTATGTGCCTGCCATCAAAGTCATTCCAAAATGGAATGCAAAATGCAGCATGTTAAAATGATTTATTTATGTTTGTATAATAGCAGAGGGTAAGTGTTTGTATGGGAAGATGTGTGCACTTGCTGATTACTATATGATTTTTTATTATGTATTATTTTCTTATTTTTTACCACTGTATTGTATACTGAATGGGTTTTGGTTAATGTAATTTAACTGGACATAGTCATTGGTGTAAGCATGTGCTTTCCTTTAAAGCTATTCTTATAATGTAATATTAAAGTATTCATATATCTATTTCCAGAAGTCTTCTATCAAGCCTCTACCAGCTCCACAGGGATATTCAACCTCAGTACCTTATTTAGGTTCTAATGTTCCCTCTTCAATGTATCTCGGTGTACCACCATATGGATCGTCCTTATTCAGTGGGTCATCTATTCTTCCCTATGATGTTCCATTTTCTGGAAGAATGGCATATCATCACAATTATGGAAGTCACCTTCCTGCTGGCAGTCCTCATAGACCCCTGCTTTTATCTGGACCGGCACCATACTCAAGTGAATTAATGATGGGAAACAGTATGTTATGCATTTATCTTATTAATAAAATTGACCTTTTTAGTAAACTAGGAAAGGAGTGGGGGAGTGGGGGAGTGGGGATAAATCAGCAATAAAGAAAGCCCACTTCTTGTATTGATTTTTTTCTTTCCATTTTAGTACTATAATGGTTGATGCTTCTGCAATATTATCTTTTGTATATGTGCTCTTGTTGCAATTAATGTAAGTTTTCTGTTGGGAATTCTTGATAGATGGAATGTATGGCTTGCCCCCATTAGTGGATCGGTTTGGCATGGGTATTCCTATCGGACCTGGACCCCTGGTATGATATAAAATATTTAACTCAATTTTTGCAAAGTGTAAACTTCTAATTTTATGATGATAAGTGATGAACCTTGTGTATGTGTATATATATTATTTATATTTGCAGTTTTGCTCTTTCAATATATTATGCAGCAGTTCATGTTAACTATTAATATAATATATGCTAGATTGTATATACTTTCTTTGTTGTGTCACTACAGCCTGGTCGTTACATTTACTTTTTGCATCATTATAGGATATTAACTAGTGATATATTTTCATCTTTTCAAATTTGGATTTGGATACAATCCCTTAATGATTAAAGAAGCTAGAATTTGTCAAAAGTTGTGTCATTTACTGGGTTTTATTCCAAGGTGGAATTTAATACTTAATATTTACCTGAGCAGGGTCTAAGGCCAGGATTTTTTCCTGAAGAAAATTCTCCAAAAAGGGGCGCAGGTTTGTCATATTTAGCTTATGTGTAATATGGTTGAAATGGATGTTTCTTGGCAGAGTTTTTTCTCCCTGACTGTTACTTTCCATATAGATACAGCTCGTGACAGTGACTGGAAGTGTCCAAAATGTGGCAATATCAACTTCTCATTCAGAACTGTTTGCAACATGAGAAAATGCAACACACCGAAGCCTGGATACCAGGTTTTCTGCCTTTATATCTTTTGAGCATATTGATTGTCATTTATATTCAACATTGTTTGATGTGAATTTTATACTGCAGATCTCAAAGTCTGACAAAAATTCCAGTAAGTTACATCACATCTGTCTCCACTTTATTCATGCAATTATCTTATCTGATACAGAGCATCAATTAGTAATTTTGCTTCTTTCTTATTACTTGCCATTCAGAGCAAAATATGCTTGAGGGAAGCTGGAAGTGTGAAAAATGTAATAATGTAAACTATCCATTCAGAACCAAGTGCAACAGACAGAATTGTGGTGCAGAAAAGCCAGCTTTGTCAAGTAAATCTCCATCGCCAACTTCAGATCAAAATGACCAGGTTTGTTGTGAAAATTATTTTCATTTCAATAGCCTTCGTTGTTTGTTGCAACTTTTTATTGATTTTTTAGCTCTTTGTATACATAATGGACCTCATAAAGTGCCAGCTTGTTGCAAAGCTGTTTAAGTGGATTCATTGAAAAAACATTGCTTTTGCTTCCTTCCATCTTGAATCCTTATACTAGTCGCAGCTATATGATTTTAAGTTCTTTCATGTTTGTCCATTCAATCTTTTAATTTGCAATTATTTACTGTTCCAGTGAGTAATAGGACAGGTTTGAGGGTTGAGAAGGTCCAGATTTGTCATCCAACATTGCTCAATTTGGATGTCTGACTGTTGTTCATGTTGTCCTCTATGTTGCTGCAGTTGTCAAGTCACTCACTTTCTCATTATCCGTGTCATGTTGTAGTAACTGAGATGGTATTTGGTCTCTTCGAATCCTTCTCATTATCCATGTCGTGTAGTAACTGAGATGGTATTTGGTCTCTTTGAATCTTATGTTGCATGTGTCTGCCATCTTACCCTGGCAAAGATTTTACAGGCTGGTTATGGTATTTCATTAATAGCTACCGATACTCTCAGAATCAACTCACTGCTCTAGTTGTTATGTTATTGTATGCCTGTAGTTGAGGTACCACTGGCAAGAAAGATTATTGCAGGTTCCTGTTTAGTTCTCTTTTGGTTCGATGGAACTATGGATGAATCAACATCAAATAAAATATAGATGAATTTGGTTTTTTCTTTTTAGCAATAACACGGTAACTGTTAAGAGCACCCTTTCACAAAAACCTAAAGGTCCTCCATCCTATTCTGCCTGTCTTAACTGTCTAGTTAAGTATCTTTAGATGATTAGATGACTCTAGCATATGAACATTTCAAGTCCTTAGATAATTTTGGTTAACATATTTATAGTTTGGGTAGTTGAACTTGCCTTGTGTCTGCTAACTAGCCCATCTTCTAAGTCACATTCAAAGACCATTTTCTTTCATGATGTTGAGGGTGAGTTTCGGCGCAATAGTAAGGTAATGTTCAGTGGTCAAAGGTTGAGTTCAAATATTGGAAAGAGTCTTTCCGCTTGCGAGGGTAAACCTCCGTACCCTCAATCCCCATATTCCACTAGGTGAGAGCCTTGTGCACTATCTTTCTCTAAAAAAGATGTTGCGACATTTGGTTATGTGAAGTACAGATTATTTTTGGTTGATAATAGATTTCTTTGATAATTTAATTCAGAACCATTGATAACATAAGTCTCTGCAAACATTTGCTAGAGCCTGCACTGCTTGTTATTTTAAAAGTAAAGTTGCATTCTCATGCTTGTGGACCATCATTACTAAATACCAATACTAATGACAGTTTCAGAAATCTTACTTTGGAGATGTTACTAAAACGTAAAAATTGTCTTGAATTTGTCTAAATTTGGTTTTTATATCTTTATTTTTCCACGGTCTTGTACGTGTTCTTGCTCTGATTCCATGCTTGTAAATAATGAAAACCATATAGCATGCAAATATTAACTTCAATTGAGTTTAGTCTAATAGAACCTATAAACTTCGGTATTTCTGCCATGTTGAATTATTTCTCATGAGCAGTATATTTGGCTGGGGCATTCAAACCGAAAACCAAGTTAAGAACAGATTTGAAAATCAAAATTATTCAAATACATACAAGGTTAAGTGTTTTAATAAATTGGGATGAACTAGTTTTTCTTTGAGTATATATGTACTCACAATTGCCCTCTTTGACAAAGTCTCTATCTCGGGAATTGTTTGTGCTCTATTCGACATCCATCAATACCACCAACCTCTTTCATCCAATTTCAGTTTGGCTTATGTTCTCAAGATTAAATTCATTTCACAAAAAATTAAAAAAATGAAATTCAGTATAAGTAATTAACTTTCGCAAAATGAATTCAAACTATTGATAAGCAATAATCTTCAAGTAAATCATTAAAAACCCTACCATTTTTTTATTATTAAAACACAGTTTAAATTTATCATATTCATAATGTTTAGGTATATAGTGAGTACTAATAGATAACTAATTCGAATAGAAATAAGAAATAAATATTTAATGACACAAAAGATACTTAAGAAATTAATAAGTGGAAGGCTATAGATGTTGTAATAAATAAGCATGATCTAGAATACACATTTCCATACATTTTAGCATATTAAATTTGTCAAAGTATCATTCTGTCTAGTAACACATCCTCAAAAGTGAAAAATAATCTTGTCCTTTAAGTGATGAAAATAGTGCAATAATAGTAATAAAAGAGAGAGCAAATTAACATCTTCAGATAGTTGCAAACCTACAAACCTGCATGCATGCAAATAGGTCTACATCATAAAAAAAGTTACCTTTAATAAATGCAACATTCCAAGTATGACTAATAAATAACATGCTAACATTAACTACTAGTTCAACTAAACAGTGATCAAATTTGAATTGAGAAATTTTGTGTGAGGGTGTGTTGGTGGTGCAGAAGTATACATTTGTTAGTGTACTCTCTAGGTGGAGAGTGAAATACAATATCTGGGGCAGAAAAAAAAAAGAGAAATACAACAATAATCAAACTTTAGTCCTAGTAAGTGAGGTCGGCGACATGGATAGGTCATAATGTTCTATCATATATCATACTCATAATCCCAAAAAAAAAAGGTATAAAGTCACTACAGTACATAGAGTTAAATATTTAGATAACAAAGCACTACTGGATATATTTTCATGGATAAGAAAAATTCAAGTCAACAAACTACAAAAAAATAAAACCAGAACTTATTTTGTTCAATTGCAATTTTGTTAATGTTTTAATTTTTAGTTTTTTTTTAAATTAAAATTGTCAATTCTCATTCTGCCCCATTCATCAAACCATTATCACTTAATTCTTCATGAAGTCATCTTTTAAGGCGAAAAAAACTTGAGCAAATGACCATTTTCAATGCTATGATATACAGGAAAAAGATGTTACACATGAAGAAAAAGATGGATCAAGAATTTATCAAATAATAAGAGGCCCTTCAATGAGCTAGAGATTCTGTCAAAGGGTGATTAACTGATTATCAAAAATCTACAAAGAGAAACTCAGAGGAGGTTTATCTTTAAGAAAATATGTTGTCAACCATGAATGAAAAAAGAGATTAGCAACAAGAGTATGAGAAATGAGACATGGATGTAAAGAATAAAAGAGAGAAAATAAACACAGCCTACTATGTAAATTCAGCATAGTACTGTAACAAATAAACTAGGACTACAAATAAAGGAATATGAGATGGAACTGACCCTGTTTCTGTAAATTCATCTGGTTGAAAGTATTGTGTTCAGAACACTCTTGTTAATCCAACTGGTTGTAAGGAAAACCAGACTCATAAGGTTCTCTAAACAGTTGAAATTCTTGAAAGCGATTGATATCATCACAATTTGAGTAGGAGATCCACATGCTAGAATTCACTGGTTGTTGACCAATATGCCAATACTCCGGAGGTAAGCGCTGACTCGTAGCATGTGTTACAGGCATGGTTGTGGCTGCTTTGTTCGGTGGTTCGTGTTTCGGCTCATGCGAACCCCAAGAATTGGTTGACAGAAGAGAGAGAGCACGGTGAAAATCTTGTGTGACAGTAGGATCAGAGGAGGTAATTGAGTCTTCTATTCCTGCAAAAGGTATTCTCTACCAACTGAGTAATATTGTAATCTTGCAAAAGATGTTTCATAACTTTAATTATATTATGTATACATGATAAACATAACAATAAAAATTAAATGTGAAATCATGCGACTCTATTATTAGGAAAGATATAAAAAACCTGTATTGATATTCTTCGTTACAATGCCCTTCAGTGTAAAGGGGGTTTCGAAATCATAAGAAACCGTAGTACCAATACTCGGTATTTCATTATTGGATTTTGCAGGATTCAAGAGAAAATCTTTTGTCTGGGGGAGCTTGCTGCTGTGTGTGTGTTGCCAGGCTAAATTTGTAGCAGTCCTTGAATAAGTGAATCGGCTCATATGTTGCCTTCCATCTGCAGCATAAAGATAAATTAAAAAATATAATGTTGTAGTAAAACTTGCATTGCACCATCATGCAATGGATAACAGTAACTAGAAAATTACAATTCGGTTATTATTTGGTTCAAGTTCTGATACGCGGCAAAATCAGAAGTTCGACTAAATATGGTGTTTAAGATCTCATACACATAAAAATTGTGTTAGCGAAATGTCAAAACTCAAATCCAAACGACCACGATAATTAATTCTATCTTGCTGTGATTACAGAAAATGCTAGAATCTTTACTTTGTCTCATGCTACCCGAGTTTCCTCAGGACTTAAGAACTTTAATGTGTCTTGTGCCAATAACTACATCTACACATGTAATAGCAGCATCCCTTCTGAGTCTGATAATAATAGAAAGGGGATTGTTATACCTGGAGTACTGTAAAAGGCTAAAAGCTAGAACTTTTAGACTAAACATAGCTATTATGATTCTTCATTGCAGAGATACACATTTAATACATAAACCTCATGCATTACAGGGACACATTGAGGTTCAGATCAATGCCCCATGGAACTGTTGCAGACTTACAGCTACACTTCTTGAACATGCTGAACTTGTTGAAGTTCAGAAATATAACTTGAAATCCATAAAATAATAGAAAAACAAGTAGAACTTAAAAAAAAGGTCCACAAAGAAAGGAAGTTGAAGAAAACTGATTGTTTTTTTTCTGCTTCCATTTTTTATTTATATGTTTTACTGATACTTACAAAAATGCCACCTTATTTGACTGTCTTTTCTGTTTTCAAACTATCATAGAGGAAACATTGTAAACAAGAAACGTTCTTTCCTCTATTTCCGTCACTAAAGTTTGAAAGCTGGAAATAAAATGAAAACAATGTGGCATTTAGTGAAAGACATAGTTACTGAATATAAAAACAGGAGACAAACCAAAAAAACACCTTAGGAGTTCAATCAGGTTACATTTTATGTCTTAAAGAAGGTAAACTCATAAGTAGGGCATCATAGACAAGTTATGGTAAGTATTTTAAAAGTTATTTATTCAGCAATATTAGTACTCAACTAAGGCATGTCTAGCTTGAAGTTACAGTTCTAAATTCTTTTTTTTTAATTTAAACATCTAAAAACAGATTGCAATCGGAAATTGAGATAATCTGCAAATGAAAGTAACAAAAGTCATTGTAGCCGGCTGGAACCAGTAATGACTATGGAAAAATTCATTTTAGGCTAAGATGCTTCAGAATTTAAAATAAGTCGATGACCAACACAAAACTAACAAAGTTTCTCGGAGAAGGGGACATTACAGAGTTGTAAGATGTATACCATGGGCTGATGAAGACAAAGTTGGTTGATTTAATTGGACGGGTACAAGTTGAGGTTTACGGCGCCTTGCATTGTGATCGGAAAGACGTCGTCTGCAGCTTCTCTTTTTCTCATCAAACTCTGACAGACCATGGAACCTTCAATATTATAAGCAAAGGGAACAACATGAGCCAAAAAGGTGAGAAGTAAATCTGATTGATAACCAATTTGATGATATGTGACGGAGATTTAATACTCAATGTCATTTTCAAACGAACGATTAGATGTTTATTAGAAGCTTTACCTGCTACATTGCTGGCAAAATCGACGTTCCTTACCAGCTATGACCACCTTAGGGGATTTGGAATGACTGTCGCAAACTCTATGTTTGCGATAGTAATCTTTAGCTGCTGAGAGATCGAGACCACAGCCTTCAACCTGACAGCATGGAAATTGTACATTCTGACCATTGGACTTGCATTTTTTACCAGCACTCAAAGATGACATAGGAGCCCCCGAAAACAATGGACTCTTTGAATTACTTGCTGTGCAAACATCCTCAAAGTAGAGCCGCCTACCAAGTTTCAGAGAGAGCAATGGTTCACCAGAGGCCGAAGAAAGCTCTCGCGCATGAGAAATTTCAACCTCAGACAGTTTGTTTTTACCACTGGAATCATCAAAGGAACTTTCAAACGTGTACATAGATGTTTTGCTATCGTTGTTTGATGGTGAATTGATGGAAGCTGATATTGAGCCCTTTGATGAAGAAGCATAGACTAGCTCAGACCTGGAACAACCACTGCCACCGGATGTATCTAACAACCCGGCATTGATTTCTTGGTTTGTTTCGCCATTCCAGTTTGGTGGCTGTGATTTGGAATATTCTGTTGCTTTTGAATTCAGGAAGAGTGAGTGCTCCCAGTCCCACTGTGACGGAGATTTTGCGTTCCAATCCATCAGAGTGCTCAAAATCTGTATCTAACAACCCGGCATTGATTTCTTGGTTTGTTTCGCCATTCCAGTTTGGTGGCTGTGATTTGGAATATTCTGTTGCTTTTGAATTCAGGAAGAGTGAGTGCTCCCAGTCCCACTGTGACGGAGATTTTGCGTTCCAATCCATCAGAGTGCTCAAAATCTGTAATCTTCACCGCTACTATTCAAACGAAAATGCTAATATTTTAGTTTCTCTGTATAAGGACAAATCA
Organism: Lupinus albus; assembly: GCA_009771035.1. Classification (NCBI taxonomy): domain Eukaryota; kingdom Viridiplantae; phylum Streptophyta; class Magnoliopsida; order Fabales; family Fabaceae; genus Lupinus; species Lupinus albus. The sequence continues at coordinate 9,567,189 of CM020011.1, forward strand.
ACCAAGCTCTTGTGGAGATTTAACAAGCCAAAGAAACCACACAGAAACTGCATTTACAGTTTCGGAAAATCAAAAGGCACCAAGAATATTTCTATAAATTCGAAAGAGAAAACATAAAGATACACATGGTTAACAATGCATTGTAACAAAAAAAGTTAACAATGCATGTACATCTAAAAATTGTGAAACTTCCACAAATTTCAAATAATCAATTTATACTAATTAGTAATTACTAAAGGGGAAAAAATAGATTAGTCTTACGAAGACAACATCGAATCAACACTATTCTGTGAATCACATCCATGAGTTGCAACTAAGAATTCTCAAGTTGTGAGACCATGCAGTACCCACAATTTACCACCACACATTTATTAAGATAACTACACTTCACTAACATTTTTGTAGCCATTTTACAATTTGTTCATAGCATTAACATAATGCACTACCATGTTTCTACAATTGATGCAATGTGTTTTCTCTCTTCATTTACCAAAACATCCCTTTCAACATTGGAAGCTTTAATTCTAATAACTCTTATGCAATGTCAGAAGTATGCAACCATTGAATGGGACCCATCACAACAACCCCAACAAATGATAAATAATATAGACAGACCAGAACTTCCAACACTAGAAAAATAGTTAACAACAGAACCAGTTTTAGCTTTCCTTAAAAACCAAGGCCACCAACCATTCATAAATGCCTGAAACCAACAGAATAATAACATGTTTTATATTCAATGATACTTCATGGACCCTATGAAAATGATAAGTCTTGTTTGCTATGACTTTTAGTTCATTGAGCTTAATATAACCAATCAAATATAAATCATTGAGCTTTATTTAGCTAAAGTTTTAATATGTAATGGAATCCAATGGATTAGGTTACTATTTTGCTAGTACAAAGGAAAGTTTCTGGTCCCTATACCCTTAAAAAGCACAGAACCAATTGTTATTGCAGCACAGAAAAAGAGAGAGAAGGGGAAAAAACACAACTTTCATGGAAACCTAACTTTCTTAGCATTCAACTTTCCCAAGAAAATGATGAACCTTAAAAGGGTATAGAGATAAGGGAGAAAGATGAAGAGGGTAGAAAAAAGAACATTTTTTTATGATAGGGTAAGGCTAAAAGTTCAGCCTTTACTTAACATTAATATCAAAGTCTTTGAAAAAAGGAAGATACAATCTGACTCTACCATAAATGGAAATAAACACTGAAAAAATAATGGAAACACAGCAGAACAGTACTCATAAATAAATAATCATAAAAAAGGTTTTTTCTTGTTTTTTTAAACAAAAAATAAAAATGCAAAGAAACCAACCAAAAAAGAAAGAATAAGGTAATGAAGATGTGTTTTGAATTCTCATACATTAACAGTGGTAAAAATGAGTACTTTAGTGGTTTCCTTATTGTGAAAAGTAAGAGAAAGAGAGAACATAGTATGTTGTAGTGAAATGATGAATGGTGAATAGTGAATAGTGAAGAAGGGAATAATACATACCATTTGTGTTGTGATGTGTTGTGTTGAGGAGAGAGAGAGGACAACACAATACACTAACAGTGTGATGTACTATCACAATTCACAACTTCCCTTCTATCTCTGTGTCTTTCTCTCTTTCACACACTCATTATATGTAATTATATATTCTCATAATCTTCATTAACACATGCCTAACACATCATTAATCACACTCCACTTTATTATTAACACATTTATTTTCTTATTCACATTTATGAACTCACTCGTAACAGTTTTTATATTATCAATATATTTATCATAATCCATATTATTGTTCATTAACTCTTAACTAAAAAAAGTAAGAATAGTGTACGATATATTAATTATCTCAAAAAAAATTATATTAACTGCACATATGTATATATCTATAGTTACTATTAATAAAGTCAAAACACAAAATAAATATCCTACCATGGTATAATTTGTGCTTCCCAATTTTACCCTCATTATATTCTAACTTCTACCATAAAACCATATAATCCAATCATATAATTTTTTAATTTTAATTTAGCCCCCATGACCCCAATCGAATATATTCAACTGCAACTTATAATATCTAGCACAATTTACTATATTAAACATTTATTATATGTAGAGTATATTTTACTGACGATAGGAAAGCGAGTTGACAGGCACAGTAGTGCCTATCAACACGCTAGTATATATAACTCTAAAACTAGTCATTTGGAATGCCAACACGGCGGGTCAGGTTTGTGCTTATCCAACCCAAACCTGAAATTCAAAACTCGAATCTGAATTAAGTGAAGTTGAAAACAACGATATCATCACGAACTCGTCGGGTTTCTGATAACCCGAATCTGATGAAAACTCATACGGAACATATATATTTATATTATATATATATATATATGTCAAATCTCTATTTATATAACTTTTATATATCTATGTGAAATTTTATAATTATATATATATTAATCGGGTTAGAGATAGGGTATTAATTGTATTAAACTCAAACTCTAAAGTTGAATTCGGGTAAAACTCGAACCCAATCATATTAGATTTTCTCAATTAAATTCGAGTTTGGTTCGAGTGAGTACCTGCGAATTAATTTTCATTGTAATCCTTACTAGTAATTATATCAAAGAGTCTCAAAGTGCTAACATGTGACCATACTCATACATATTTATGAGTATTCACAAAGGTCACTAATAAGTGGGTATCCAAAAGTAGTCCATAGATTTTTCAATTTAATTATATTTATATATTTTATAATAATCATTATATCTAAATAATTATTACATGAAAAACAACAATAATAAAAGAAACAATCTCAAAAATAATAAAAAATAACCAAACCTTTATCGCATTAGGTGGGATCGGTTACATGAATCAAACGACGGCATACCACTCATTTTATACCATGAGAGGAAAGAAAATAGAAGGAATGAAAGTTGGAAGAAAGAAAGATAATTGAAAATGAGTTAATTTTTTAGTTGTTTGATATGAAAGAAAATAAGTGGAATGAAAGAATTTAAATATATCGAATGACATAAGTATACGTATCTTTCTTGCACATGGTATAAAATATTTTTTAATCGTTTGATTTGATATATTAAATATATTGTTCCTAGTAATTATGTAAATATAGTAAAAAAATTATAAATTAATGAATATAATACATATGCATTATCAATGTAAAAATTTAAACACATTTAGTACATTATTCATGATTCATTTGTATTATTTTTATTTAAGGATCAAATATAATTATAAATGAATATTGAATAATCTAATAACAGTGTAAAAATTATTATATTATCAGTGCATATATCTTTTTCTCTAAATTAATATACTTTTGAGTAATAAAATTTGATTAATAAAACTTAATTTTTTGGAAAAGTAGTGATAAAACCAAAACACATATTTTCCCAAATGAGTTTTTTTTTCCAACAATGAAGAGAAAGTTTTTATGTGAACCCCATACATTTTTTTTCCTTTCCTTCTATTTTCGCTCCTTAAACAAAAGAGGGAAAACTCCATAATCACCCTATTTTCTCTCTCCTTATTTTATAGTTGGTCCTAAACCCAAATAAAAAGTTAAAGTTGTATTAGATAGTTGATACTCAAGGTTTCCTTTGTCAAATCTCTACTATATAAATTAACTATATTATAAATACATGTTGATTATTTTAACCGAAGACTTACAAATGTAAAATTTTTATCACCCTTAATTATTGAATGAGTGATTGAGCTTCAACATTCATGATGAGGCAATATAAATGTTAAAGGTGTAACTTTTTTACTTTCTTGGATTTTTTTTATGCATGGGTTAAATCTAGATTGTCAAAGATTACATTTTCACCTCAAAAATAACAAAAGAAGTTTTTTATGGTCAACATAAAAGAACAATGAACAATAATTAGGAAAATGAATATTATAAACTAGAAAAAGAAATAAAGGTGAAAAAATAAGCCAATATAAGCCATTGAAGAGGGGTAATAGAGAGGAAAAGGAAGGTTACTTAACAATTAACAATCTATTTTCGAGTTAGAGTCTATATGTCACTTTCTTGTGAATAAAATTTGTATGATAATATATCATTACTCTATAAAATATACTTATATGAAAGAATTTCCAAGTCTTATATTTCTTCCCATCCAAAAACCATTACCATTATATACCAAGGTGTAAGGTGATGCATGGACAAACCAAAATCATGATTTATTTGCACTCAAAGATCAAGAATAATGCATTCAACATGGTTGTTGCTTTCTTCCATTTCTAACTTCTTTCTAGTAAACTTTTGCTCAAGTTTGCCTCAAATTTCAGTCATAGTTCAAAAGGTTACCTCAATATCATTTAACATTAAAAGAAGACTTCAACAATATAAAAATTATGCAAGCAAAGTATGCATGTAAATTTTTTGCATAGCTCCTATTATGTCTGCAAAAGCTCTACTCAAATATAACAAAACTTGAAGGGAGAAGAAAGAAATGAAAACAATGGAATAAGTAGAAAAACAAAAATTCTTGAAATGATGCTTGCACCTAGAATTAGCTTTTATCCAAGCTATAGTAACAATATCTAAAGAAAATGAAAGTTTTGGTGGAAATTGCATGTATCAAATACCATCTGATGGTAAGGTACTCTGAATGTTTGACGGCATAAGGATGTTGAATCCATCCGACGCGGTACACACGATCATTCCGGGAATTTGTGTGTGCCAATGTAGTTCTTTCAGGTCCTTTTGTCCCTGATAAGGTAAAAGAAAATAAATAAATGAACACAATTAATCATGAAGTTCTACCATTCAGATAAATAGTGAGTGAAGCATTTTTGACATACCTGGTGAATAAACAATAGTTGAGGAGGAAGATCTTGAGGAGCATTTACTTCTTCTTTGGTTTTAGCTTTAAATTCAGCCTCTTCTTCCTCGTCCTTCTCTAAAGAAAGGTCCCATATTCTGCAGTATAAGCCAATACAGATTACAGATAACTCGGAAAATTCCAAAGATAGTAATGAAGAAAAAAGGTAGCCTCGTCGTATGAAAAATTTAATCTTGTTTGGAATTCGATTAAGGACAATCTGTAGATAACGCTATCGATATCATATTTACTTACGTAAGCTGATTATCGGATGACGAAACAGCCAATGAAGAGGCTTCATGTGGACTCCACTCAATCGATGTTATTGGGTGCTTATGATATTCAAAATGTGCTACCACAGAATCTCCTTCCTACCACACAAATCAATGCACTTTTGTCGTCAGCTTTAATAACAACAGCGAAATAATCAGCAGAAAGAAACAGGACAACGTGAAAGTTTCTTTCTAAATCACAGTAACGCCAAAATAATTATCGACCATAATGCATGTGGAAGTTCCTTGATAGATGGATTAACAGGCACTTCAGTTGCAGATGCAAAATGAAAGATACAAGAAAAAACAGAAATGAAACAAGTGTAAAGAAATTCATCTCAGACTCGGTAGATTTACAAATAAAGTAGTATCTACCAATGCTACTGGAAAATAAGGGTAAAATGAATGATCAGAAAATCGAAGCAAGATATGAAATAACTTGAAACTCCATTGACATGAGAGAACACCCTAAAATGAAGCAAGTTCACACTCCTTTTCTTCTACTCCTTTATGGAGAGAAAAGGGGTATCTTAATCACTGCAATAAGACTACTCATACCTTGAGCAATCTGAGATCACGGATAGAAATAGTCCCATCATCACTTCCTGAGGCCAACATACAACTTGCCAACCTACTCAGTACAATGAAGTACAATGTAAGAAATAGACATAGGATGGCAATAAAGTTATCATAACAGCATAAAATTATTGTTCCATTACCTGTTCCATGACATTACATTCACATCCGCGTTATGTGCTTTAAAAGACGCAGCTGGAGACTTCCCCAAACGGGTATCCCATATTGCAATGCTTCCATCCACAGAACAAGAAGCAAAAACATGAGGTTCTGTAGGACTCCACTGCATGGATTTTAATTGAACAATACAGTTCTCATTAGATTTATAAACTAAGGGAAACTGCTCATAACAGAGATTGAACTGCACAAAATATATATTCAAACCACAAGAGCAACAATTGCTTTGTGCATATTAGTACATACTTGTATATCTTCAACACTAGCAGTATGTCCAATAAATGGAGTATTGTCAACATTCCATGTTGCAGCAGATGTAGGCTCCCACAGATAAATACTATTCTTGCAATCCCCTTACAACATGAAGATCATAATAAATCATTGTATCTCTGCACTAACTAAATATGAAGGCATGCAAGTGAAAAATATAGCTAAACTGAAAATGCTATAACCATAGATTACCAGACACAAGCCTTCCAGGAACAAGAGGACTCCAATCTATCGCAAAGCCTTCATCTTTGTGCTTGAATTTAAATAGTGGGTCTTGATTAAAAACTGCAGCAGCTCCTTGGACACCTTCTGTTTCTGACTCAGCTAGACCATTAAGATGAGTGCTTAAATCCCACACCTACAAATTGATTAATCAAGTATCAGACTCTACTAAATAGATGGTAAAAACTGAAGTGAGATTAAACTTTTCTGATTAAGAAAGAAAAAAAAATGGAGTCAATGCATGAGGCTCCCACCAAGACGGATATTGGGAGGTAGATGTATGCAACTTCACCCTCACAAGCAACTTTACCGTTGCGTCGAGGCTCACTTATAAGCTTAACTTTTCTTATTAAGAGAGACGATGCAGAAAATATAAAGTGAAACATTTAACCTTAACTGCTGCTAATAATGATTTATTTATTTATTTAAAAGTTCAAATATTTTACAGTACTTGGGACCAACAACATTTTTACGTCAGTAAATTATACCTAAAGCTAAAAATTACCATATTCAATCCAACCCACTAGTTACTAGCATAGAATTTTGCCAAAAGTATTATTAGATTATTTATTATACCCCGAACTATCATGGACCCACTAAACCAAAAACAATGCTAAACAAACTTCGGGTCTTATTTAAAATATTGGCTTATGAAGTCAAGCCAAAGTTGTGTGATTCCATATTGTAAAATTATGTCTGCATGTGTGTAAGAGCATGACTGTAGTCAAAAAGTGAAGTCCAACCTTTATATTGTATTTATCTAAATGTTATTTTCTTGAGTCAAAATGAAAGATCAATGCCCTGTTTTCTTTTGTCAATCATAACCTTCTCATCCTAGAAACTTTTAACCACCATTCCACCCACACACAAAAAAAAGAGAACACACGAAACTTTAAATGACTCAACAACAACAATCAAACCTTAGTCCCACTAGGTGATTTGACTACATGGATCAAACGACTTCATAATATTCTATCACAAATCACGTTCATTATCAAAACATTAATCTCCATCATACAACCTTGATTAGTCGAATGTAGGCAATCCAAACTCCTTTCTTTTCAAGAGTTTTCCATAATACATCTTTAGGCACCTTATCATACGTTTTCTCCAAGCCTCTTTGGTACCCTAGGTATCTCTCCATCAATCGACGTAACAAGTATATAGCCTCTATGGTCGACTTCCCTAGCATAAAATCACATTGGGTTTTCGGTTATGTGTGCCTCTTGTCTAATCCTCCGCCTAATTATTCTCTCTCATAGCATCATAGTATGACTAATGAGTTTAATGTAATATTTTCTTAGACATCATTAAACAGTTGTGAGTCAGTTAATGTCTTTCTCTCCTAGAACCTTTCGGGCCTCAATAAGTATATTATCAAGTCCAACCACTTTGTCATTTTTTGTCCTCTTCAAAGCTTCTTTCACCTCAAACTCCGAAATTTTAAGGTAAAAAGTACAATTTTGATCTCCTCTACAGTGTTTAGTGTACCAAATTGCAAAGAATCATCACCCTCATTGAAAAGCTTGTGAAAATAGTTCTTCCATCTTTCCGTAATATATTTGTCTTTCACCGAGACTTTTTCATCTTCATCTTTAATGCATCTCAGTTGTTCCCAGCCTCTTGTCTTTCCTTACCTATCATTTGCAAGCCAATAGAAGCTTCTTTCCTTACCTATCATCCATGTCAGATTCATACACTTTATCTCTTGCTTTGCTCACCGCTTTCTTGGTGTCTTTCTTAGTTGTCTTGTATTTTTCTCAACTTTCAATATATTTACACAAGAACCATGTTGTCTTTCTTAGTTGTCTTGTATTTTTCTCAACTTTCAATATATTTACACAAGGACCATGCTTTATAACATTCCTTTTTTCCTTAACTTTGTCTTCGACACTTTTGTCCTACCACCATGATTCTTTACTCTTTGGTCAAAAGCCTCTTGATTCATCTAGTGTATCCTCTGTTATCTTCCTAATCATTTGTCCATCTCATCCCAAAATTACGAGCATTTACTTGTGCTTCTCAAAACCCTTTGTTTGAAGCTCCTTCGTTACTCACCTTTAATTTTCATTACTTGATTCTAGAAACTTTATCTTAGCCTTCTATCTACTCCACCTGTGATAATTACATCAAAACCAAAATTCTATGTTGGATCACCAAACTCTCTGGGTACAACTTTTTAATCCAAACAAAATTTTCTATCAGACTCGATTCAACTTAATTAAAATCCTAAATTTCCAAGATTTAACTAATACATTAATCACATCATGCTCAAATAGATGATATGATGAACATCTCTCATACACATTTTCTCCCAAAACAAACTCGATTTTGAATAAAACTTCCCCATGGCCCATCAAGTTTTACTTCAATTTACTTAATCATATTGAACACAGCCATATCACATGAATTTGCACTGGTTTTTATCTCTAAAGACAAAGGATTCTTTTAATTTAACTCGAATTAAAAAATTAAACCATATAGTTGAAAAAAATGACCTGTACATAACCAGTATCTGCCCAAGCTGCACAGATATGAGGATTTTGTGTCATGGAGCGTATACGGTTGACACATCCTTCATGAGTTACCTTCCGCAACTGCAGATGCGAAGAGAATGAAAATGTCAGCAAGATCAAACCTAAAACAACCAATATGTTAAATAAACAACTCAAGTGAAGAGAACATTGCCTGCAAAGTGGGACCCTGAGCACCATTTTCATCTTCATCTTCACTATCATCCTCACTATCACTTTCATCATCATCCATGCCAGATTCATCACCTTTAATTTTAGGCACTGGTTCACGTCTCTTCCCAGAAATATTTGTTACTTTAAAAATTCCAATAGAATTCCAAGAAGCTTTCTCTGCCTGTAGCACACACACCATCATAACAATATCACATTTTCAATTAAGAAAAGGTAGACCAACACAAATAAAGCAAATGGATGAGAAAACTAGCAGCTGCTAAGTGGTATAATTACCGTTATAATGATTTGAAAAAACAATAAAAAATCAGCATTCAAATATCAAAAGTCCTTTAAAGAGGAGTTTCTCAGGGATATGTCAGAAAAAGCCCTGTTACCTCATTTGATATTACTAATGAATAGTCACAACTCACAACCTCCAGAAAAAACAAAACAAACATAAGAAATAAAAGATAACCTGAGTCCCTGCCATGAAATACACCGTGTGGGGAAACTCAGTTCGAACTAAGCCCAAAGTGTCACAAACAATATCGAAGCTGTAAAAAACACATTTATAACTTAAGATCACTGGAACTAAACAGAAATTAAAACTAGTTCCACAAAAAAAGTATCCAAGATTTTTGAATTGCAATATTGGTGAATGACAAAGGAATTCTACTTAACATCTATATAACCGTATTGAGGGTGAGCCTCGGCAAAACAGTAAAGTTGTTGTTTAGTGACCAAGAGGCCACTGATTCAAATCTTGGAAACAGCATCTCTACTTGTGGGGTAAGGTTGTGTACATCTACCTTCCTCATACTCCACTAGGTGGGAGTCTCGTGCTATGGACAGACCCACCCTCTAAAACCAGGTGAACCTCGGTACAACATAAGGTCCCTCGCCTTATGAATTGGAGATCATATATTCAAATATTGGCAACAACCTCTATCACGAAGGTTACAAACATCTACCCTTCCCAGATCCCACCAGTTAAGAGACTCATTCATTACCATCTCCTAACTATAAGACCCACATTATTAAATTAATAACAATTCCCATTAACAAAAATACAATAAAACAGATTTCTATCCATGTAAATTGTCAAACAGATTATTCCCAAAATTGAAAAAAAAAACAGAGAAAAAAGAAAGTTACCTGAGACATGGCCATCCAATATGGAAGGCATGAAGAGAGTTATAAGCAGAAGGGTCACAGTGAAGCTCTTCACCTTCTTCCAACTTGTCCACACCAGGTTGCCACACTTTCACAGGAACTTGTGGCCCCAATGATGAAGATGACCCTTCCCCTTTCTTTGATACCTGAAAATTATTATTTTTTGTTACATAAATGGAAAAAAAATGAAATTTTGAGAGGTGCTCATGAAAAATTAGAGTGAAGTGAGTTAAAAGAAGAGAAGAATGGAACCAACCTTGTTCTTTCTCTTTGCTTTCATACGGTGTTTTATGCCGCGAGTCATCTCTTCTGATTGTTGATTTCAGATGGTTGTTGATGATAGATGCTGCTGAGAGGTGCGCGGTGGCGATGGAAAATTGGCGGTGGCGATGGAAAATTGGCGGTGGCGATGGATTGAGGTTTTAAGTTTGGGGTTATAACTGATAAGTTATAGGTAAAACCCACAGTCCAATGAATTATATGGTTTTTGTTTATTTTCTTTATAATTAAAAGTTTAGCTGAATTTTCTTTTCTATTAAATTAAAGAATAAAATATTTCATTATAACTTATCCCCTTAAATCTACTTATTTGATATGTATTTTATTTTTATTCACTCTATAATTTTTTATTTTAAAATATTATAAAAAAATAAGACACATGTAAAACTATAAATGAATTTAATGAGATAAATTATTTTCTGTTATGAGAAGATATATTATTTCCTTTAAATTAATAAATATTTTTAAAGTAATATATTATGAATTGTAATAATCCCCTAATCATATAGAATAAGTATTATACTATTATTTTGGTCCTGATATAGTATGAGAATGGTAAGCGAAAAAAGCATACTCTACATCTAGTTTATTCAATTTTGGAAAATCCAATGGTTTAGATGTATCCTTAATTCAAACAATTGAATTTTCCAAGAATGAATGATCATGACATGAAGTAGGTTTTTTCACTTACTCTTAGAGTAAGTGAATCTCTTCTCTTATTATACATATAAATAAGAAAATCTAATAGTACATATATAAATAAGAAAATACATATATAACATATAAGGAAAACCTTTTAAAGAAAGTAAGCTTCTCTGCTTGACAACAATATCTTACATAATTAATTTTCAATCAGATTATAACATGAGACCATGATGAAAGGGCTAACTACTAAAGGAAAAACTAAGAGAAAAAAGAATGTAATAATTTTTTATATTATCCCTTCATTATATATCATTTATCTTTAATTACCATCAAATATTGTATTAAATATAATTAATATAAGTTAAATGATGGTGAGACTATATACACTAAATAGTGCATAAAGTGCATAAATATTGCACCTAATTTTCAGCAATATTTTTTTTTCTAGATACATATTCAGTTTGCATTAGCATCAACGAACATTTTACAAGTAACTCCATTCATCATGTCACCCCATATCATGTTTCTTCAACAAGGAAATGCACAATTTAGTTAAACTGTCATTTAAATTATGGATCAAATCACATTGTAATATTGTGGTGATCACCACAATCACACCATACCATATTTAAGGTGTGATATTAAATCACAATCATGTGATCACATCAGACATTTGTGTAATCACTCGGATATCATTAAATTTACAAATATTTTTTAATTCCAAAATAATTCAAAGTGCAAACGTTGCAATCCTTGCAGCAACAACCATAATCATAGATAAACCATAAATAAATTCTTCTTAAACATGTTTGATATTGCAAGCATGCATCATGTAACTGTATCCATCTCAAATTCATTCCCTACCCTTTCCTCGCCCCTTTTACATATGAAGGATTAACATGGACCCACAGGTTACAATTGTTATAAATTTTAATGTTTAATTTGGCAACTTTTTTCAAAGATGACTTACTTGTATTTAATTTGTAAGCATTACCACTGGGTTTATGCAAAACTCTTGGAACCCTATCCTTACATGCAATGTTCTCTTAACTAAGTATGTTTAGTCATTGTTTTATATCAATTGTCACTCCAAATTCCCTCAAGAGAAATATAGAAAACAGAAGCACAATAGACATGATTTTAATTAAAATAAAACTCCTTAAAATTCATGAAAACATGAACAGGAACTGGATCTAGTACAAGTATGAGCAGAAAAGTATTGTCATGTTCTACAGCGCTATTGAAACAGAAGTTAGCAAAATCCAAACCAAAGCTCCAATTATGCGAAGCCTCCACTAGTTGCTGTCCTGATTATCTGAAAGAGAGCTGTGCAACAAAATGAAACAAATATGTCAATGAAATTTGAAATCAAAAGCCGAGAATACATCAAATACAATCTAAAACATCCGAAAGCAAATGTCACATTAATCCTCAATCCTCAAGAATATTCTTAAAAAGGACAAAAACGACAAAAAAATTAGCTCAACTGACACCAAGTCCCTTTGGGGATAGTTTAATCTAAGATCAAATCCCACTTTAGCATACCATACCCTTTCCCTCACTACGGCAAGTCTAATCCTTTAAACACACACCGGTATTTTTGTTATGGCTGCAAAATCATCTGATTCACACTAAGTATTGCGATCCAAGTAATTTGCATATTTTTTGCAGATGCTAACAGAATATTCCTTCTTCAACTCACCATTCCAACCATAAACTATGCAGCCATGTCGATCTAAAGGTGTATGAATGTTCTTGCTAAGCAACAATGTTTTGGAGAAAAACAACAAGGTGTATCATGTATTAATATTTCAACCAGAGAAGCAACATAATGAGATGATAATGTGATAGTGAGTTTTTTTTCACTAGTATCTATTGGTATACTTAATGAGTTGCCAAACATATTTCAGTATCTAACTCTTACAATGAAGTAATGTTCGGAGTATACCAAATATAACCATCAACCGCAAAACACATACACGCAGAGAGAAACTTAGAATAGGAGTTGAAAAAATCAGTAAAATGAAAAAGTACAATGACAATGGTATTAATATGATAGTCTTACATGATCCAACGACAACAAAGACGAAGAAACCGAGCAGTATTGGGCCAACAGGATAGTCTTTCCCTTTTTTCGCGGTTGTTTCTGGAACAAGTCCTCTTTTTGTGATGTTCTTGTCAAACTTCACAATCTTCCTTTCTGCAAGTCGCCTTGATGTAGTCTACAGAAAACACCATATTTTACATTTTGCTTTCAATTCACATTGCAAATAATAATTAAATAACCCCATAAATATTGTTGTGCAATGACTCATGTTCAATGGATCTGACATTTTCTCATCATAACTTATCATAACAGCAATACAATACAAGTTATGGGTTTGGACTGATGTAAAGGAGTCGGGTAGAGGGCTATATATAATGTAAACCTAATGTAACAAGGAAAACAATAGCTAAACATAAATATCATTATTCTCTAATAATGAGGGGTAGTCTCTCAATGCTCCTGTGGACATAGGCACAATTGGCCGAAACACGTTATGGGCTTGTGTTATTCTATTCTCTTTTACTATTTGATTGCTCGTTTGTTCCCAACAAATATAATCAACCAATGCAAGATGCAAGTAGCATTGCACATTGGTATAACCAAGGAAGGGCACAAATGCACAATTGACTGTATCGGAATTTTAAAGAACAATCATAGTATTGTGATTTTGGTAGTCTTCAATTGCGGCTGCATTTTCTGAACAAATGTGGTAAATGAAACTTAACCCTAACCACAACTGAAACACTCAAATTGTATGGTCCCTGTATCAGATCCAGAAGCTTAAATTGAGCTATGAAACAAATGATCCATAATTAATAAAACATTTCACGATTATCAGCATTTAAAAACACAAAACTTATGAATTTTTTCGACGACTTAATTTTACCCGACACATGTCTGAATTTAATTATGCACAGACTACAAATCAGGTGAAATCCAATTAGGTTTAACTGAATTGAATTTCTAAATCAACATACTTTAAAAACAAGATGAAACACAACAAATCAGAATCTAAAATCACGCGAGTAAGAACAAAAAAAATCACCGGAAGCTAAAAGAAAATAAGGTACAAAGCTATTAGATCTAAATCCACTGAAAGTCAAAGAAGGTGAATGATACGCGAAGTACCATAGTGGCGGTGATATCGGAATAAATCGCCGGAAAGTGTGATAGAAATAAGAGATCGCCGGAAAAAGAAAAACGGTGGTGTGTTCTTTTCCGGCGGCAACTAACTCCACAACCGTGTTTTATTTTTGATTCTCTGAATTCTATAACGGTTATGAACTTGTGCTGATTTATAATTAATTTATAATTATTATTTTAAGAAAGTTACTAATTCGGGTGAAATTATATAATTAAATAAAAAATTGATTGGATCACCGAAAAAAACGTCACTGCTTCTTCGCAATTGGCTAGAACTATGTAATTGTGAACACGTGGCGTCATAATATTGGATTAAGATTTTTAGTGGACTAAAGAGAAGGTGTTGTTTGGAGTATGAACCAATTGTTTTGGATTAGGCCTGGCGTCTTTTGTAATACCATGAGTATTTCCTCATCGTATGGATAAGAAATTAATTATTTTCATGGTGAACCTACACCTTGTTAGTATTCTCATATCAAGTTGAGTGAACCTTTATTTTTTAATACTACTTATAAAATTCTTACATTTCTACTTTTCCTAAGCATACTTTCATGATTTAATATTAAAAAATAAAGGTTACATACAATCATTAAATTCTATACATTTGTTAATGTAAAATTTTACATACAGTCATTATATCATTTACTATTCATTTGCATTATTTATATTTAGAGTTAGGGTTGGAAACGAGTTGAGTTGACGCGAACCAGAGTTCAGCTCAATAAAGATTTGTTCAGCTCGAATTCGATAGAAGTTATTTTTTTAGCCCAAGTTCGACTCAATTAAAGCTTACGAACTATTCAGTTCAGTTCGAATTGGTTCATTTGAACAACTCAAATAATTAATCCATTTTTAAAAATACTAGAAAATGTTATATATATATATTTGTTTATATATAATAACAATTAACATAAAAAATTAGTTTATATATATATATACACACATATGGAAAATGATATATTCTCCTACTAAATCATCCTATTAATCCTCCTACCCACAAGAAAGTGACATATGTCACTTGTAAACCAATCATTAATAAACAAAGTATCATTTTGTGACATATGCCATTTTTGTGTGGGTAGGAGGATTAGTAGGATGATATATCATTATTCATGTACATATATATCGAGTAAGCTCATGAATCTAATGATTCGAACTATATCATACTCAAGTTCGACTCATTTGGTTCATGAACCAAGTTTATCGAACTAAATAACAAGTCGAATTTTGAATGAATACTAAGTTAGTTCAGTTCATTGTCAACTTTAACTTAGAGTGAATGATAATTATTAAATATGAATAATGAATGTATTGATACCGTAAAAAACTCTTATACAATACATGAATTTTCTTCCTTTTCAATCATATTTATTTCATTTTCTTGTTTTTGAGATATGTGTATAAAATAATAAAAATATTAATTTTTTTAATATTTTGAAAGGGGAAAATGAAAGGCACTTATAGTTTTTAAGTAAAATATAAAAAAATGTTTTAAAAATTAAATCCATCTTTTAAGTTTTGATGGAAAACTTGTATATTTTTATTTTATTTTTTAAATGTTAAAACTAAAGTGAACATTTCTCATCCTTTTGCATTTTATATTGATAGTTCCTTGTGGAAACTAGTTATAAAAATAATTTATGGCATGGGAAAAATTATTCCCTAAGTTTTGAATTGGATCACTAGTATCTCTTGGTACTGTATAAAATTGTGCAAGTACACTATTGATTAGAACTTTGTAGGATAAAATAGTTCAGCTTAGTATATCGAACAACTACTGTATTATAAGAACCTTTCTATAATTACATCTATAAATATGGCTAATGCTACTTTGTATGGCTATTGTCACTCTAAAGTACCACTAAAAGAAAGATAAAAAATGAGACAAGAAATGCTTCAACTCAAAATAGGAGGAAGAAAGAAAAAGGTTAAGGAATAGCATCTCCAGTGTGTGCTTTTTATGAAGTGGTAGATAGAGCATTTGTTTATTAATCAACAACTCAAATAGTCAGAAAGTTCAATGACCCAAAATACAAGCTTATTCAAAAATGAAAAGTTAGATTAAGATGAAACTTATCTTTATCATTCAATGGATCAAACTTATTTGTTGTGAGTCGTATTCGTTTCCGTTTGTCAATATTGTGACAAGTGTGTGGAAAATGTATTACTAGAAACATTTATTTTTTTAAAATTATAATTATGTTTTTAGTAGAAAGAAATATACGACATGATTGAGCTCTAATTGTATGATAGTGCACACGCGTGTGTGATGGTCATGTTGCGTTTTTTATTTCCCATCACAAAACTCTTATGCCCTTAGTGCATACCATAAATATTATATTTCTTTCTCTATCCGATGTGGTCTTTTCTTATTTCATTTCATAAAAAAACAAAAATTCTCAATTGGACAGTGAAAAATATTCTTATTTTATTAAAGGAACATAATCTTGAACTTTATCTCTCATTCAAATATATAACTTTTTCAATGGTGTATTCTATAATGTTGTGTGTTAAAAGGTTATGCATGTCTATTCGATTATAGTGAGTGCTCTATAAATTTATGTCCAAAAATTTCATAGGAAACGACCCCATTTCCATAATTAAATAAATGAGTTTATCAAAAGTATACATGTAGCCTAAGTACACAACTCCAATTAGAGTTAGAATATAAATCTCATTATAAAATTCTTTTAATCCAACCTCTTATTATATCGGGTATAATGTTTCTTTTATAGCATGTTCATCTTGTAACACCCCAATTTGAAACTATGAAAATAAATAATTTCAGTGAAGATTTTACTAAATAGACTTCAAAAGGATAAATTTTCAATGATTTTATTTATCCATAATCTTCATCAACTAGGTATTGAATAAGGTCTATTAGTATGGTAAAATCATTGTTTCCAAAAATATTTTTTAAAAGTTATTTACTCAAAATATATTCAATAAAATATCGAGAGCATAAGGGTATTGACACCTTTATTCAATATAACCCGAAGAAGACCTCATCAACAAATACCAAACTATACTACTTTAAATATTCAATAAGTCACACAATTATAATATATTATTTACTCAATTATAAATCAACCCCCCATCAATTAAAAAATACACCTAGTAAATAGGATAAAATAATTATATCATATCTTGTTGGCTCGCCACACTTTTAAATGCAACATATCATACATGATCTCTTATCATATATATCAAATGAGTTAACTATGTCAGTGTATCTATTCTTTTTTGTTACAATGTACTTGCTCTATTGATTTTTAGGCTTATTTTGGTCGAATAGAAATAGAAGAGAAAGAGAATCAGAAGAGAGAAGCTGAGAAGAAAAATAACTTTTCTCTCATTTGGTTTAGGGGAAGTGTAAGGAGAGATAATAAAAATGGAGTGAGACACATAAAATTTCTTTCTCTTCCCAAGTGAGGAGAAAATGAGAGGAGAAGAGTGACCAAGATTTGTTGTTCCAATCTATGTCACAAATCATGTCCTGAACTAATTTTTTTGAATCTAAAAAATAAAAAATAATGAGTACTTAATTTTTTAATTGACATGACATATTTTCATTGATTCGTGACATGATTTTAAACATAATTTGAGACAACAAGTCATTGCCGAAAGAAGAGTGAAGGAGAAAAAATTAATTCTTTCTATTCATTTTCTATACAATCATATAATTAGGAATGGCAACGGGTCGGGGTCGGGTTTGTGCTTACCCAACCCCGAACCCGAAATTCAAAACCCGAACCCGAATTAAGCGGGGTTAGAAATAACAATACCATCCCCGAACCCGTCGGGTTTCGGGTAACCCGAACCCGAAAAAAACCCGAACCAAAACATTTATTTATATATATATATATAGCTTTTATATATTTATATATGTATATGTATATGTGTGAAATTTATATATATATATATATATATATATATATATATATATATATATATGAGAAATTTATATATATATAGCTTTTATTTATGTATTTATGTGTAATTTTATAATTTTATATATATTAATCGGGTTCGGGGTAGGGTATTAACAATACCAAACCCGAACCCGAAATTTGAACACGGGTAAAACCCGAATCCGAACCCAATCACATCTGGTTTTCCCCGCTAAATTCGGGTTGGGTTTGGGCGGGTACCCGTGGGTTCGGTTTTCATTGCCATCCCTACATATAATACTAAAATATGATATATTTCTCTCTTCTTATTAGGAAACATTAATGTCATGATATTTTTTAAATGTTAAAACTAAAGAGAACATTGCTCCCTTTTTGCATAATTTTAATATTTTCTGTTTTTTAGAATGTTCGCATAAAATAATAAATATAATCTTATTTTAATATTTTTAAAAACTAAATCCATCTTTTAACTTTTGATATAAACGTGTTTTTTACTTCTTTTTTAAATGTTAAAACTAAAGTGAATATTGCTCCTTTTTTCATAATTTTAAGATTTTCTTTTTCTAGATATGTGTGCATAAAATAATAAAAATATAACTTTATGTTAGTACTTTTAAAAACTAAATCCATCTTTTAACTTTTGATGGAAAACTTTTTCTCTTTTCTTTTCTTTTTTAAATGTTTTAACTAAAGTGAATATTGCCCCCACCTCCCTTTTGCATAATTTTAATATTTTCTTGTTTCTAGATATATGTACATAAAATAATAAAAATATAACTTTTTTTTCAAAAACTAATCAATCTTTTAACTTTTTATGATTTTATTTCTTCTTCTTTTATGTTTTAAATGTGAAAGTTGATACATTTGTACCTATTATATAGCTAGTTATTGTCTAAAGCTGATTATAGTTTTTTATAATATCATAAAAATTATCAACTTAATTATTAATTAGATGAATATCTTTAAGACGTTTCAATGATATTATTAATATCAACAAAGACTTCTGATAATATAAGTAACTCATAAATTTTATACCTGGTAAGTAGAGTCAACCAAACATATACACATATAGATAGAGATGAAATGTGTGTAAACACAAAACAAACTTTGTCCTTATTATTATAATATCAATATTTTTATCATTTTAAATTATGATCATTTTGTTAAAATAATAATCATGGCTCTAGCTCAATCCTGTAATCTGAAAACATGATTGCTCCCATGTTCTTCTTATCATTGTTTGCAAATTCTCTAATTTAAGCTTCATGAACTAATTTTCAATCTATATGCAGCTTAATAAAAACCCTCTTAGGGACTCAAACCTTGAACATTAATGTCACGTGCCTATTTTATATCTACTTGTTTTGGTTTTAGGATCCCTTCAGTGTAGTGCAAGCTAGAGTTTCCTGTGTTGTGTGATGATAATTGCATGTTTCATGACAAAAATTGAATCTTTTATTAATTTACTTTTGGACCCTCTTTTTGTTCTGGTTTGCAGCTGCTAATTGACAAGATAATTAAAAAAATTATCAATTTCTGTTCAGAATTAGGAACCCAGAATATTGTGATTCTTTGATTCTCTTAAGGGTATTTGAATTTCTTATATACTTCAAATTTATGTTATTTATTTGCATTTATATGAATTTCAAGTTATTGGGGTGGGTAAGACAACATTTTGTTAGTTTATTTTCCTGTCTTAGTTTTCAGGAATAGCCTTGAAAGGTGTTTGTGTTAATGCCTTTGTGTATTTCCTGAATCCCTTCTCTCACAAGTTCAAAACTTTTTAGTGTTTTATGTTACTCTTTGTGGAGATTCTGTGGATTTAACAGTGGTTCTCTCAAACTCACTAGCACAGTGTTTTGGAACTGTTTGTACTTAACTTGTGTTTATTACTGTTGTGGATGATTTTGCTCTATGAAGTTGGGTTTGTTCTTAAAGTGAGGCATCTACTTTTAGTGCAATGTTGCTTGCTTCTGTCTTTCCTTTTCCTCATTTGGTTCATTAGCAGGGGAACTATGGACACAAATATGAGTTTTTTGGGTGATGGTGGTGGCAAGATGTGGCTCAAATGGTGGGAGAAGATCCGTGGTTTCGGAATTCATCAACACTACTACCAGTATATAGGGTCCAAAAAAGTGAAGAGAGCTATGTGGAAAAAGCTTTTTGTTGCATGGTTGGTTGGTTGGACCATGCTGTCTTTGTGCATCTTCTGTTGTATGAGCTTTCAAGCTACAGAGAAGAGGAGAGAAACTCTTGCAAGCATGTGTGATGAAAGGGCTCGGATGCTTCAGGATCAGTTTAATGTGAGTATGAACCATATCCAAGCCTTGTCCATTCTGATCTCAACCTTCCACCATGCCAAGAGCCCCTCAGCTATAGATCAGGTACTGCGCTTCTGTTTTTTCTAATGATCTTGCAAATCCGGACTTAAATTTCTCGCTGCAAGTGGTTAAATTGAGTTGCCTGATGTTGAGTTATTACTTCATTATTAATTCGGTATTTCGGTGTCTAACTGAACTGCTTTTCTTTACTTTTTTTGGTTTTTGTTAAATTATTGGGGTCTTAACTGATAATTTCTTATCTTGCTAATAAGATAAACTGGTCTTGAAGTTCAGGAGCAGAGTTTTTTTTAATAATTTTTACCCTTCTTTTTCGATAGAGAAGATTCCATTTTCTATTAACATGAGATGATTAATTGTCAACAAGCGAATCTAACTTCTAGCACTTGCAGAGAACCTTTGCTAGGTACACAGAAAGAACTGCTTTTGAAAGGCCTCTTACAAGTGGTGTTGCATATGCTGTAAGGGTACTCCATTCTGAAAGGGAACAATTTGAGAAGCAACAAGGGTGGACTATTAAGAGGATGGATACTGTGGAGGAGAAACAAGTTCACAAGGATGATTATGATCCCGAGAAATTGGAACCCTCCCACATTCAAGAAGAATATGCCCCTGTCATCTTTGCACAGGATACACTTTCACATGTGATTTCTGTTGATACGCTTTCTGGAAAGGTAGGTTTCTGCAATATTTTCTTGTAGAATCAATTATATGTGGTGCACTATATCTGTCAGCTACAGTTGCTAAAACTCACTGATATTTGATACATTTATAATTAATCATGAAAATTGTAAAAATGCTATACAATACTCTTAGATATTATGTTGTTACCCATCCATTCTAAGCTCTAGCTTTCTGGTAAAAGGTTTTTTATTGCGCTTTTAATAATGGTCTTCTATTACGTTTTCAGAATATATTTGAAAGCAAAACTTTTTATTCTCAGTAATTGTTGTTTTGGTATTCCCCCATTCTTCCTTTTTATCTTGCCTGCCACAATAGGACCACATGTAGTGGAGAATATTATATATGAGTAGTCTCTTATTGTGGGCATATCACAAAGCTGAATTGAGACAGAGTTCATGTTTGATATTTGAAGTTTCAAATCTATAGAAACTATTTGGAATTATGGTTGTCACTTGTTCATCAACAGGAAGATCGTGAGAATGTGGTGCGTGCAAGAGAATCAGGCAAAGGGGTTTTAACTGCACCCTTTAGGCTGCTCAAAACAAATCGTCTAGGGGTTATCCTGACATTTGCTGTCTATAGTAGAGATCTTCCATCAAATGCAACCCCAAATGAAAGGATTCAAGCTACTAATGGGTGTGTATAAATATTGGACTATGTTGGATCTGACATTTGATTATTTTTTATAATCTTTCGTACAATTTACCTCGTTCCCTTTTGGTAATAAAAATTTCGGAAGAACCAGTCTTCGTAAGAGAGTAGCATTTTAATGTCTTCAGCACTTTTGTGCAGGTATCTTGGTGGAGTCTTTGATGTCGAGTCATTAGTGGAGAAATTACTTCAGCAACTTGCTAGCAAGCAAACTGTAATTGTTAATGTTTATGACATCACAAATCACACCCATCACATTCCCATGTATAGTTCAAATGTTTTAGGGGATACGTTCTATCATGTCAGCACTCTTAACTTTGGAGACCCTTTCAGGAAGCATGAGATGTACTGTAGGTAAGAGTAATGCTGCAAAAGGAGCTTGTATCTTCATCCTTCTGCAAAATAGGTAGAAATGTAATTTAATGTCATATGATATAATATGATATCCATAGTACAATTTTTGGTGTTGCGGTTAGCAATGCCCAGTTTAGAGTTGTTTTATCTGGAGTTGTGACACCTTTTATCTCGGAAGTCACTGAGCCTTATTTATTTGTTAATATGTTAGAATGATGGAAATGTGAAAGTGGTCAATGACCCAAATAATTAATGAATTAAGTTTGATGCTAACACAGGTTCAAACAGAAACCACCATGGCCATGGTTGTCAATAACTACTTCAATTGGCATCCTTGTCATTGCACTCCTTGTTGGACATATTTTCTATGCCACTGTGAATCGAATTGCCAAAGTAGAAGATGATTGCCGTGAGATGAGGGAACTTAAGAAGAGAGCTGAGGCAGCTGATGTAGCAAAATCCCAGGTATGTAATTATGTAATTTCCTTTTTAATTCCATGTTTTGGCTGAACTTGTAATGATCACGTTAATTGATTATTGCTGCAGTTTCTTGCTACTGTTTCCCACGAGATCAGAACACCAATGAATGGTGTTTTAGGTGAGTGTTCTTTTGTCTATGGTATTGTATAGTGTTCAATGCTTAAGTATATACATATACATATACATACAACAAAAAAGAGTTTCTCAAGCCATGAACTTGCTCTAAAATTTGATTCAGGGATGCTGCATATGCTTATGGACACAGATCTTGATGTAACTCAGCAGGAATTTGTCAGAACTGCACAGGTAAGTGGAAAAGCTCTGATGTCACTTATAAATGAGGTTTTGGATCAGGCAAAGATTGAAGCTGGTAAGCTAGAGCTTGAAGCAGTGCTCTTTGACTTACGGGCAATTTTGGATGATGTATTGTCACTGTTTTCTGAGAAGTCTCAAGAAAAAGGAGTAGAGGTAATATTCCTCTCATCTACTGTTTGCCCATCATGGTGGAGTTTTCAAATTTTGCATTGTTTAATGAACAATGTCACGTCTTCCTAATAAATCCTCCTAAATATCCTCATAATACTACATAAAGTATTCACTATAAATGCACATGTTCTGATGTTCCCTTGTCTTGGAACTAGATAACCCTTTAAAAGATTTCCAACTTTACTAATTAGGAGGATTCTTAGGAGGATGTAGACTCATTCTTGTGTAATTATAGCTCATCACTTTTTATGGTTTTTTTGTCCCGGAGCACAGTTGGGAGTTTATGTGTCAGATCAGGTTCCTGAGTTACTAATAGGTGATCCTGGAAGATTTCGGCAAATAATTACAAATCTCATGGGTAACTCAATTAAGGTAACTCTATAGGAACAAGGAAGGTCATTTGTGATGAAAGTTATTTAATCTGACATCTTACTGTATCATGAAAGTTACTTTGAGATCTTCATATATCCTATATTCTTGCTTTATTGGCATGATCCAGACATTACTATACACATGGAATATTTTAGATAATGGTAAAAACTTTCAGTAAGTTTACCAGTTAAGAGTGGTTGTGTAACAAAATGATGTGTATTTCTAGAATAACTATGATGAAATTGATTCTGTATTGTTTCGCAGTTCACGGACAAGGGGCATGTTTTTGTCACGGTTCATCTCGTTGAGGAGGTTGTCTATTCAACAAAAGTTGATAAAGAATCAACCTCAGAAAATACCTTGAGTGGTTTCCCTGTAGCTGATAGTCGCCGAAGCTGGGAAGGATTCAAGGCTTTCAGTCAAGAGGGACCTCTTGGTTCTTTCTCATCTTCCTCTAACGATCTCATCAGTTTGATTATATCTGTTGAGGATACAGGTGAAGGTATTCCTCTAGAAGCTCAGCCCCGCATCTTCACTCCGTTCATGAAGGTAGGTCCATCCATCTCCCGCAAACACGGGGGAACAGGAATCGGCCTAAGCATTAGCAAGTATTTGGTCCGGCTCATGAATGGGGAAATTGGATTTGTGAGTAAACCAAAGGTTGGATCCACTTTCACATTCATTACAGTCTTCGCAAATGGACTCCCCAGTTCAAATGAGTGTAAAACTCAGCAAATCATCAACCAACCTCATCTTGCATCTTCAGAATTTGAGGGCATGACTGCAATGATTATTGACCACAGACCCGTTAGAGCAAAAGTGTCTAGATATCACATTCAAAGGCTTGGCATTCATGTTGAGATGGTTTCAGATTTCAATCAAGGTTTGTCCGCTTTGACCAATGAGAATATGGTTATTAATATGGTCCTCATTGAGCAGGAGGTCTGGGACAAAGATTCAGGCATGTCATCTCACTTTGTCAATAACATAGGGAAAATTGTTCATGTGATTCCTCCAAAGATGTTCATTCTTGTTAATTCTAGTAGTTCTTCTAGAGCAATGACTGTGACATCTGGTGTTCATAACCCCGCTGTAATCACAAAACCTCTCAGAGCAAGTATGCTTGCAGCCTCACTACAACATGCTATGGGTGTTCGAAACAAGGGCACTCCTAGAAACGGCGATCTCCCAAGTTTGTCTCTTCGCCATCTTTTTCGTGGGAGAAGAATTCTAATTGTAGATGACAATAGTGTGAACCGCATGGTAGCAGCTGCAACTTTGAAAAAGTATGGAGCAGAAGTGGTTTGTGTCAGTAGTGGAAAAGAAGCCATCTCGTCACTGAAGCCACCACATCAGTTTGATGCCTGTTTCATGGATATTCAAATGCCAGAAATGGATGGGTATGCTTCTGCAATACTTTAATCTAAAACCTGATAATTATTGTTTGGAATTAAATTTGAAATTTCCACACAAAATTGGAGTTTTTTTAATTCTTTGCAAATCTTACAAAGTAGTTAATAATATATATAATATAAACAAACATTCACAATTTTTACTCAAAACACAGTTACCATATTGTTACAAGTTCCTTAATATGCAATTCCTTTCCAACAGGTTTGAAGCTACAAGGACTATTCGGGATATGGAACTTAGCACGAACAATGAAGTGTCTGTGGATGACTTTGACAATGTTTCTAATTGGCATGTACCCATTGTAGCCATGACAGCAGACGTGATCCAGGCAACACAGGAGGAATGTCTAAAGTGTGGCATGGATGGATATGTTTCTAAACCATTTGAAGTTGAACAGCTTTATAGAGAAGTTTCATGGGTTTTCCAGTCATCTTGAAAATAAAATAGTTTCTAATCTAAACCGGAGGATTGTTGATAATCGAAGCTCGTCCGTCTTTATTCCAGGACACTCTGAAGTACATAAATAGGTTCAGAAGTCTCCTGAGAGTAAGTTCTGCATTTAACAGCTAGTGTATAGTATTTCACCACTTAAAAGTTTGATGTTTTTTTATAAGAGACTGATGAATTGTAAAGGAGTGATGAAATAATAATAAAAAATTGTTGACTGCAGAAATGGTTGAATCTACATTTTTTGGTCTATTCCATTGTCTTCTGTGAGATTCTTAGGTATCTATTGCTCTATACTATTCGATATGTATCACGTTAGTTACAGTGACAGTGAGAGACAATAATGACTCAAAACTTACATGGTATACTCCCAATGATACAGAGCAAGAGATTTTTCTTACTTTAGGGGCAACTATGAAATTCTCGTCTTTTGTGTTGTTTTCGAAGGTCCTTGGTTTAAAGTATTTGTTTTGTGGCAGGGAGTGTACATAGGAGCTAATTTGATAGGTTGCAATTTAGTTTTAATTGGTAGTTAAGACTTAAGCGTATCAAATCCCTCTTGTTATTCCTTGTAAACTGTCTCTTATCTCATCCATGGTAAACCGGAGATCGAAAATGATTGAGGGTTTTTTGTAGGTTCTGGTGTCATATACTTTTGTAGTGTATGTAACTATGCATACAACTTTTAAGAGTACTGTGGGGTCTAGCATAGGCATGCCATATTTTCTGTGTATTGATGTATTCATAAGAGGTTGATTCAGGTGAAAGAAAGGAATTTAGCTTCTTGGAAACAAAAGGGAGGACATGCACCATCAACCATGTCTGTGTATATGACTCAGAATAAAGATTGGTGTTTGATGTGTACCTGTAGCAGCATTGCTTCCCTTTATCTTTTTCAAGGCTCAAAGCATTGCTTCCTTTTGTTCTTAACCAATGCCTAATTCTTTTTTTAAACATGTATCTGATACATTGTACTACAGTATTTGAGTGATCCGCCATTTTTTTCAGCCGATTTTTATTGACTTAATACTCTGCGTGTCTTTAATGTGACAAACCCGTAGCTTATCTGATATATTTTCACAATTGTAACAAGTTACAATCTCACAACTATAAGCTAGTTTTTTACGGAGAACTTTTAGCCATTTATCTAATACTTGTTGGGATGTTTTTGTTTCCTTTTGTTTTGAAACCAACAACTATTGTTACTTGACATGTGATGAATTGGTTCTTGTAAAATGTAGAAGCTGAAATTGTCATATTTTGATATCAATGTATACAGGTAGAGATGATGAAAATTCTACTGTTTTGCCATTTTAGTTACTCAGTGAAATTAATTCAAATAAAACTCATTCTCAACTCAAATAAAGTGGATTGGTTTTTATTTTGTTCCCTGCATAATTTTTTTTGGCTATTTGCCTTTAAAATCCCTATTTAACTTTCTTGTAGAGGACCTGGAATTTCATACATTTTCTTTGTAGATGACCTTCCCCTTTTCTGTAAAGCTAAAAGACCCTAACAAGAAGCTTTCTTTGAGCTAAACCAGGTAACACTTGAAGCTTTAGCTTAGTCACTTGGAATAGGGTTAAGGTTTGGGGTTTCTTTGTGAGTTAGTATTTAGAGGTTAATGGAATGAAAGTGAAAACTTTGGAGGTATGAAATACACTGGTGAGATGACTCTCAAGTCTTTCATTTCATTTCCAAAATCCAAAAAATATGTTTGTGATTTAGATTTTGAAGGGGAAAATGAAAGCTTCCCAGTTATATAGACACTTGTGAAATGACTCTAAAGCTTTTCATTTATCTTCATTCCCCTCCAAAACCTAATTTATAAACGGACCCAAAACCTAACTCGCAAATGACCAGATGGTCTATTTATGACTTAAGTTTTGGATAATAAGACAAGAGAATGACTTGAGTTACTTTGTTAGAAATAGTAATTCTACCAAAGAAAATATTGATTAATTTGAGTTGTACTAAAATATTTTGCACTAAATATTCCAAACCAGTTTTACGTGAACTATTTTAAATATAAATTATTAATGTCTTAAAAAACCATATTTATTCAAATTAAATTTCCATCGATGTTTATCTGATCTGATAGACTTATTAATTCAGATCATTCTTATTACATTTGAATCATGCTGATTATAAACATATATAATTATATTTCTGTAAAAGTACAACAACGTCGATATGTCCGAGTGGTTAAGGAGATAGACTTGAAATCTATTGGGCTATGCCCGCGCAGGTTCGAACCCTGCTGTCGACGTTTTTACAGCAACCTAGTATTGAAACTCTAGCATCATATGAGGAATCTTTCTCTTCAATAGTACTAAACCAAACACATTTTTTTTGCATGCCCCCTACTGAATTAGTTGATTTACTTATTTATGTTCAATGAAATCTTGAAGCGTTCATATGCTCAACTGGTTTCTTAACATCACCACACTTGTAAAATCTCAAAGTCTAACTTGTTTTGATTTAATGAAATCAATCAAAAGGAAAAAGTGGGCATTAATAATTTTATCATACTTAGTTTTTCCCAAACTTTTTACTAACTCATGGCCCATTTTGTTTCAGATTTTAAAAATGGATTTAAACATTAAATTAATACCTAATAGTCAAACCTTAATCTTATTAAGTAAAGTTGACTAGATATACTGAACAACACTATAATATTTTATTCATTAAAACACAATATTGATATCTAAATCTTCCATATATATTTATATATATATATATATATATATATTATTGGTCTCCCCCTTCCTCTAAGAATGAGATTAACCACTATTTAATCAATTCAAGATTTTTTTTATGAACATTAGAAATTGTATGTAGGTCCAGTGTTTTAAATTGTGGTTGCGGTCGCGATTACAATAATGGTTACATTTATTCTAATTGTGGTCATTGCAATCAACGCAATGTGGATTACGACTATTGTGGTATGAATTATTTTGTGATTAAAACAATATTTTTGAATCCAATGCAGTCTGATGCGATCCGATGCGGTTGCGTTGCAGTCTGATACAGCCGCATAATTGTGATTCAAAGTCACACCGCACTGCAACCGCAATATTGCATTTGCATAAGGTGATACGGTCCGCAATTTAAATCACTGTGTAGGTCCATATTGTGCCATATGTTCAAATCTACAGAATAGTAAGTCATGTGTTGAAATCCCAACTACATTAATTTTTGTATGATGCATCTTCTTCCAACATATCATCCATAAGGTGAGTAACTTCCACATTTTTAGAGAGAAAATAAATCTAAGAGCTATGAAAGACAATTCATTGAATTTGAAATCCTATTTTATCTGCACTCAAGTCAATCTTTTCATAATTTACAAAGAAACATATTTCATCACTACTATCACTATACACAATTAGAATGCTCCACAAACTAAAGTGACTTTGTTCTAAACATCTAAATAAAACCCATAAATTGATCAACCAAATCATTAAGGCTAGCATTGTTCCTAGGGAAATTGATACATATCATCCTGTTCCATATTGAAAACATCCTCAACAGAAGATGATAATGTTGCTTCTTCACTCGTACCGGCGAGTTCGGCCTGTAAAAGAGTTGAGAAGTTATGGATTGCTAGCACAGACAAAATTGTACAACACAAAAGTCAAAATGGTTGATACTTGGAACCTAATTTACCTTAGCTTGATGATACTTCTCAAGCATGCGATGATATTGCTGCCGAGCATTTGGAGAATCAACCATGGAGAGAACCCGCGAAACAGCCTGGTTGATTTCGACATCCACCTTTTGTTTTCTGAACACCTTGAGGATATCTTCATCTTCATCTTCATCAATTGTGTCTATATCTTGTCGGAAACCTCGTAAACCAACTCCTTTTCTTCGCCATCGCAGCACAACCTTGTCCAAGATTCCGACGGCCCATAATACCCGGCAATGCTTCCTAACCTGGTAACCCCTCACATGAGCCTGTCCAAATAAATTATAAACAACCGAGGTTGATAACAATGGCGTTGGATTTGCATGCATGCATGTGCATAAGCAAACATATCTGTTATTTTTCTTTAGATGTAAAATTTATTCACTTTACTTTGGATCTTGAGTGCTAGTTATATATACAAATAAGAATTTATCCACATTGCACTTTGAAACTCATTTTGTTAAATGCTCAAAATGTAAGATTAACATCTATTACCTGTATCTTCACTACTTTTTGACGCAATGTTAAGAAATCTTTACGACCTTTCCAACCTCGATATTTCTTCTGAATTGATAAGGCCGCTGAATTGTGTTCACGTGAATTCCGAAAGGCATGCTTTGAGAAAGCAGAAAGCTCTGGAATGTTACCGATGTTACCAGCATCGATAGCGTAGCTACCCATACTAGCAGCAGCTTCTTTGGTTCTTCGTTTTCTAAAGGAATGTGAACGGAATGCAGATTGTATCCGTGCAGCTGCCTGAGCTGCATTTCTGATAGCTGCCAAGGTATCTTTGAGTGATTCCTGATCCTCACTGGTTGTGAGATTTACCTTCGGAACACTAGAAACTTTTAAATCAGCTTCAAACTCAGCCGAACTTCTTGATAACTCACTCTCTCCGAGTGTGAGACATGACAGATGGCTTGTTAAAGCTACCTCTGAGAGATACCCTGCAAGTCCCTTATGCCCATTGCTGGATGCAATAGAAGCTGCAGTTTTACCGATTGGATCTCGTGCACTTGGATCTGTCACTGCTCCAGCAGATGCACCAGAAGCTATAAGCGAAGCAACCATTTTTTCCCTATATGGGAATGACAAAAACTTCATTGGCACAAAATCCTGAACACTTTAAGTAGAAAATCTAAGTTATAAAAAGGTTTCTAAAGAAACTTGTCTTTCACGGGTTATCGCTGATACGATTACATTTACTATTAATTAGGTAGAATATACATGTTCAACAATTAAACATGTCATATAATTTATGATGAGAAGGAATCCTGCTACATGTGGTTATTATACCCTTGGAGCTGTCATCGATTTCTACATTTGTCTAACTGGATATATAGTACGGACGGAAAGCTGCGCACATTCTTTTCTGTTATTTTTTTATTTAACTTCATATTTTGAAATAACAGTGATTTCTGTTGTGCACATTCTTTTCTATTCTTTTATTTATTTATTTATTATATCTATCTGTAATGCAATCTGCATCTTAGAAAATTTAAATTTCAGACTTGAATCTCTGAAATACTGACAATATCTTTTAGCTTTCATTTCAGTGATTTATGCCTTCCAATAGGAGATTTATTTGTATTCTTTTCACCCAAGGAACAAAAAAACATGAACTTATTACAAATTTTATCGGTCATATTTGTTTGAAATTTGAAGTACAAATTACTTTCCTATTTCAGATACTGACATTTTTTGAAGTATTATGATTTCCTTGTATAGAAAGTATTATCATCTTTCACCAAAAATGAATAAACCAACTAATATAACAGCAAGCATTTTCTATTACCTTCCAAAACGTGCAGCCCAATGAAGCGCGGTCCAGCCACTGATGTCACGGAAATTTATATTCACACCACAACTAAGAATAGGGTTCAAGGCCCACTCAAAACCCAACCCAGCAACCATATGAATAATGCCCTGCTCTTTCTTGGAAAGAGCGAGGCCTGTCTCGTTATCTCTGTCATGGGATCTGCGAGAAAGCCATATCTGAAGCTTATCCTTTAGAAGTTCTTCAAGAAGCCAATCAATAGTACCAGATGAGTTTCCACTGCCAACTAGAAGAGTCTCTATAATCTGGCTCCATGAATCATCGTCGGCTTTCTGTTTTACGAGATGACTTCCAGATTCCGCGTTGTCATTCTTTATAGTTGAATCCGAAAGGAGCATCTGCTCAAATCTAACGAGTAATAGCAGCTCTTCTGGACTTCTAATAGTGGCTTCTGTTTCCAATGAATTACAGTGGCTGCAATAATTGGTCTTGTCGCGATACTCGAACTGTCTGACTTCGCTGCACAACTCTCGGTTCCCAGAAGTAATGCACAGAGTTACCCTTTCCGCCAAGGTGAGGTGGAGCTTCGCAACAAATTACACTGTCTTGAATTATCTCAACAGGAACTTCCACATCATCGAACATACAAGCCCATGCAGAATCCGAGGGATGACAGAGAAAGGACCCAACAATGATGACCTATGTATAGAACATGGGGATTTATGAATCAAATTTCGACATTTAAAATATATATCTTTCGTAGGGAAGTGTTAACTTGAGTAAATGGAAGATTCATTCACTTACTTTGCCAATGCAACATAACTTGTTTTAGTATCTTAATCTCAGCCCGGCAGAGGATAAGTATTTTTAAATAGACCGAGCTTTATATAATCGTATTCTACCACAATAATTTCAGATAGATTTAAACCATCTTAACTACAGATTCTAAAACTCTTCAGGAATCTAGGTAGCTACAGTCACCAAATCCAATAAATATCAATCAAAAGAAGATCACTTTCGTCATTCCGAATATACCAATAACTTGTGCGAGTAATCATAAATGACTGCATAGGGCATGGAAAGAGTTAGCCTCGAAAGGAACAAACCTTCGTAGTTTCAGTGGTATAGCCCATTCTGGAGAGACTTCCTTAATAGTAAACTTCTGATTTTTGTGCTACAGTCAAGCTTGAATCTGTATCCAGAGGTGCGACAATTTGGTTTTGGTCAAACAAGTGGCGTAGTAGTCAGAATTACTTTGTTGTGTTCCTACCATCAAGAATATGGAGGAAATTTGTCTCCAGCAATGCCTTGAGGGAGTGAGAAAATAGATGGTAACATGTGAGAGGCAGCAGAGGTTGATGAAATTAAAAATATGCGAAAAATGTTGTCAACATAATAAGGTGAAACGCAATCATACAGTTTTCAGCATTATTACTGTTGAAGTTTAGCCAGTGACTGTATTCCTGGTTGGCAATCGGTTCCGTTCTTGACGATGATGGAGAACTTCCCTGCTTTAAGTATCCAACGTTTATAATTTTATGAAAGGCAGAAACAAATAAAAAAGTCATTTGAACATATGAGCAAAAATAAATTGCAAAAACCGTAATTCTTTTATAAAATGTCCTAGCATTACTCACATTTATAGCTGGTATGTATACATTTTTCTGCGGTAAGTTGGCTGCAGATGAGGATGATTCCAACATCCTCCGTCCAAGACAACGCTTTTTTATTTCCATCAGGGCAATTATGGTCTAGCGACTCAGGATAATACTTACCATCAATCACCTACAAGAAAATATACTACACAGCTTAACTTACTCTCTTCCCAGTTGATGTTAAATTGTAATGAGAGAAGAAAACACCTACAAAAGAATCTGAATTTGATTATAAGTTCAGATAAATCAAGAAAGAAACGAAGGTCTCAAATGGATGAATAACTAATTCTAAGTAAAAAACTTCCAACACAATGGCACAAATAATTTCATGAGTAAACCTTTAGCCTCAATCATGCAATGCATCAAATACTTCTTTTGTTTCAACTCTCAAGTCTAAACTACATAACAATATAAGGATTTTCCAATTATAGGCTTTTCTGCATGTTTTATTACAATTTCGAGTTTCTACTGGAGTAGTGTCAAATAGATTACGGGCTTGTGTATTTCGGAGACAGTGGTTTTGGACCCGCTAATTTTATTTTTATGATCACTTGGCTAACAATGATCATTCTACATGTCCGTCAAGATAACCGCATATAATAATCAGTGGATTAAGTTTCCGCGAGAGAAACTCACCAGAGTGCCACCAAACAAGAATATACATGGCTATGATAGCTCATAGCTTTGGACAACTTAATCTAAACAACCATGCTATAAATTACCTTGCTGTCCATTATATCCATCATAAAATAGCTCTTGCTTGCATATCACCTCTTTATTTTGCTGAGGGTATGAATCAAGTGTAGTGTCATTCTCACTGTAGAAGGGAATATCTTAACGTTTTCCTCATTCAAACTTAACTGCTCTCCAATCGGCGCAAAGCTTGAGAAACGTTGAGTTCAGTTGAGGTTTCTGATTCTGCATATGTTCCATCTAATTGACCCAATCCATTGTTCCCAGTGTATAGTCCGAGGTAACTTCTACAGATAAAGGACTGGAGAAACTCCGATTAGGCTCATTTGAATCACCGTGTATGGATGTTGACCCCGGGTTGTGAGTAGAGTATGAGCTAGGACTTGGAGTAAATGCAGAAGAGGAACCTGGTGACGATTGTGCGCCAGATCCTGAACTGGACTTTCCCTGCAACATGAGAGTGAAAAAGGTAATGTGGAACTCAAGGCTAGACTACACATCCTATTGTAAGAGTTGAAGTACTTACTACAGAGAAACCGGAGGAAATTTCGAATCTTTGAAATAGTCATCCATATATAAAATAGACGTATGTACGATAGTAAATTGTTTTTGAACAGTAAATGCCACTATTAGATGAACATATTTCACTTTGGAAGAATATGTGTACACATATGAAGGAAAGAAAAAACTCAACATACAGAACTTTAACTTCAAACAGCTCATGACTATTAGATCGAGTTATATAAAAGAAAGTAAGTATTAATACGGAAATGGAAAACATCAAATAAGGTTGGAACTTCACAAAATACACATAGAACTAAATTATCTAAGTTTCACTAGAGAACATTGAAAAGGGGGGAAGTGCATAAAGTAACTAATTATAAACAGGTTAGACAGCGAAGCATCTTGTGCAAAAGGGCTCCTAGGGAGGGCGCAGTATACTTAAGCTAAAGTACTATTTATAAGTTTATCCGAAATCGTGTTCTGGAGACTCACCTCACTTGTTTCTCTGTAATGCACAAGAACAATATGGTCATATGCCCTGTAATGAAACAATAGCAAATGATAAGAATGATTATGAACAGCAATTAAAATAACATAAAGATGAACATATCTCAAAAATATTTATGAATACTGAAGGTTAATTGTGCTTCAAAATCAAGATAACTTATTCTTGACAATTCATTTAACATTAGTTACCTTTAGTGTGAGATTTTTCCCAAGAACTGCATGTTGGTATGTTCATTTAAAAGGGTACAACATGTGGCAATAAGATTAAAATATAAGGCATATGAAGTTAGCTAATAGTTAGAATTCACTCACGGATCCAACATCCAAAAGCTCCGCCTTTGGAAAGTAGGGTTCTGCTCTCCATGTGCATAGTAACACTTTAAGGCCTCAACATTTCCAACCTACCCGTGCAGATTAGCATTAGCGTTGAGATTGCAGAAAAGAATGCTTAATAAGTGCCACTAAACATATAATCATTATATGTAATGAACAGAAAGAGTGATTGATAGCAAAAAGCAGTAATTATTTCTTCCGAAAGGAAAATGGTATCACTCTGACATGCACGAAATAGGCCTAGGAAATAGATTTTAAAATAATTTTGACAAATACCCTCTGTCACCACTCACCATGTTCGAAGAGATAGATATCGAAGTTTGTATATTTTCTTATAACAATAGTGCTAAGATCTCCCCTTCCCGTCTATTAAATATACATTTTGGACTGCTTTGCACCAATGAGACCCCCTCTAGACACTTGCAAAGAAGTTTTCCTTTTAAATGTAACACTAAAGAGCATAACAGCGTAGAAAAATGTAATGCACCTTAAGGCGTTCATGTGCTTCTCCCACAGTTCTTCCATCTCTTTCTTCCGCAGTTATGGCCATCTCTACGGAAGAAACGCAGGACTCTTTTGTTAAACAGAAACAGGGACCCCCGCCTGTTAAGAAATCAATTGCCAATGTTAACAATAATTTTTTTTTACTTATTCTAAAAAAACAGGAACAGAAAAGGCGCATGCATTGTTATTTCTATAATCATTTGACAAATAGAACACAGATGTTACTAGTTGGCTGTTGAGGTGCCTCTTCGGTGAACTGGTACTTCTCATGATTTTGTAAAATGTACATCACTTCCGCAGGCTTCAACCATCTTGTTTGAGCTATTCGATACAGTTCATTGATATTGTATTCGAAACCTGTGAAAACAACAGTAAATAAGTCTATTTAGAACCTTCCTACATCCCCTCCTTACTCTTATGTGTTTACCATTCAGTTGGGAGGCTTTACAACTTAGTGATCAAACAATTGATTCAAATTTCGGGACAATATCACGTGATGCAGCCGCAATATTGTGGTTGCAGTCACCGCTGCAACCGCAATTGCAGCATGACATTGAATCACAATGATGCAATCGCATCAGGACACAACACAGTCAACATCGGACTGCATCAGACTGTATGAATTCAAAATATGTTTTTAATCACAGAATAATTCAAACTTCACCAGCAATCCGCATCACAATGACCACAATCACCAGTAACCACATCTGTGACCGCAAATCGCAACCACAACTTAAAACACTGGTGATCAGTTTGAATTTTTTTCCAGCATGTTTTGACATCTCCAACTGTTAGTAAGCTCTAAAGTGGGTTTGGAGCTCAAAAGCAAGAAGTTTTAGCTTCTACATTCATCTAACTCCAATTGAGTTTTAAACTACTACACTGACCATAATACCCTTAAAAGATGATTGGTGCCCCATAATTTTTCAACACATTCATATTATCAATGTGGTAACCTTCACATCTAAGAACCATTTTGATTAATAAATCCAAACAATATTTGTACTTACCAAAACCACTTCAAGAATAAAAACCCAAACTTAAATCAGTTACTAGGAACCCAGTTTTTAATCAAAACTAAGTTTGGCAAACAGTCATCAAAATGCAATAAGAACTGCAGAGCTTAACAAAGAACTTAACTTTTCTTCTATATACAGCCAAAAGCCCCACTCAATTGTTCCATATCAAAATAATTGAGTATTAACCTCCAAATTGTTCCAAAACCCTTATGGTCCCTACTGAAAGAAGCTGCATCTCATAAAAGTTTACAGATTATCATAAAAATGGAAGCACATGAAAAAAACTACCACTTAAGAAATCAAAACAAAATCAATCCATTGCACACCCAATTAAATTTATATAAAAATCAAAACTTGCTATTAATATTACTATTAAGAGAAAGGAAAACATGTTCACCAGGTGTTGTTGTCATGGTACTGAATCTGAAGAAAAAAATCTACAAGTAGAACTTCAGAGAGAGCATTAGTGAGTAGCTAGATTTTGTTTGAAAGTAAAAAGAAGAGAACTTTGAAGAAGGGATCAAAGATTGGCTTTGATGGGTATAGTAGAAATGGATTTGGTTGAGAGAGAATTGAGATTGAAGATCTTAAAAGGTTTAAGTTTTAAGGTTAAGACTTAAAGAGATGTTAAGTTGTTAAAGAAGAACAACATGACACGACCAAGACCAATTGCTGTAACAATATTATTATTTTAGATTTCTAGTTGCTGTTCTTGTTCTTCACACGTTCACCTATAAGTCACCACTATGCAATTTAAATAAATAAAAATGGCGAATTTAGATTTATTTGGTGTGAATGAAGATGTATATTTGCAGTTGAATGTTGTGAAATATTACCTCATCAGATTTCGTATTAGGTTTAATATGTTTAAATAGATAAACCGTTTAATTAGATTGGATGATTGGATGATATATAATTAATATTTTTATCTGTAAATATATGAATGTAAATTTTATATAATTATATTGAAGTAAGATCTTTTCATCTTTTTGTGCCAAATTAAAATAAAATATTAGAGTAACGTTCCATTTTTAAATTTTAAGTGAACCATCCGGTTAACTTCCAGAATGATTCCGGTTTAACCGGGTTTAACACGGTCAACCCAAAATTTCTCCAATTCAAATAAGTTCAACTACTCACTTAATTAAGACTACAAACTAAAACCGTTTTCAAGTCCAGTTAGGGACGAAGCGTCCCATCCATCCTGTTATAATAACACTGAGTAAAGATTCAAATCATATCCTGGATCCAAGTTTGTACTCTACTGAAAATAGCCTATCAACAGTAAGATATTTTCTATTTGAGTTCATTATTCATCATTTTTACAATTTATCATCCTTCATTTTATAATGGAACAAATATTTTCTTGCATAATTAGTGTGACTCCATATAAGTTATGATTGACAAAAAAATAGTTAGTATTTAAAATTTTAATTTAAATATATTTTTAAACCAATCATCTGTGATAATAGAATAACAAATTAAAGAGTTTGATACACTATTTATAATGCATTTATTTATATTTAATCATTTTGATTATTCATAAAAAATAATACAAATAAATGATTAATAATATATAAATTTTTACGCAAATATATATTACCGAGACATAGACAATATCAAAAACTTTACAATAGTGAACACTATTTCATACATAGTAAAAACTACAACCTAGTTGATGCATAATTAATAAGTACATTTGTGAAGTTTTCTCCAACCTACCCTTTCCCAAATTACCTAAACTTTTTCACCAATAAGAAATGGTATATAAATAAATTTCATTGATTTTAGTGTACTACCAAATTTAACATTTTCCCTTTTCAATTTCATCCATAATTTTCAGATAATTAGACTAATAGTCAAATAAGTTTAATAATATGACAATATTTGATTAATTAATAGTGAAAAATGTGTACAATCCTAAATATTTTGTATTTTCATTGTTAGGGTAGATTATTCAGAGGGTGAGTTTTTGTGTATGGATGGCAATATGGGCTTGGCCCGTTGGGCCAGCACGTTTTGATCGACATTTTTGGCGGGCCGGGTTAGAGATTTTAGCCTAAAAGCCCATATTCAATCCGGTTTGGAAGCCCGTTTTTAGACGGGCTAAGGCGAGTCGGGCTAGCCCGGCGGGTCAACATTAATATTGATTTATCATTTTAAGGTACATGTGATTCTAATAATATAGTCAAATTAATATTGTTTTCCAACCGAACATTTTACACATACCGTGTGCAACCAATTTATTATTCATATATAACACATTTATGAGTAAATTACTTATCAATGTAATTTATATCATATACAATACAAAACATTTACATATTAGTGTTTAATTTATATCATATTTTGTTTAACTTGATTACATTTATCACTTTTTTGTTTAAAAATTATACCTCTCATACATGGTTGATCAATGTAATGTATGTTTATAAATTAGGGTTTTTTGTAAGTGTAGAAAATGGAAGGATAATTTGTATAATTTCCCTAAAATGCATGAAATATCAATGTAATTTAAATGTGTTTTTGAAAAGAAAAAGAAAAACGGACCAGCCTGACCAAATATGGGTCGGGCTGACATTTTGAGCCCTTTTAGCAATAAGAGTCGGACCAACCCAACCCATATTTTAGTGGGCTAAAGGCGGGCCGGTCAGGGCCGATCTGGCCGTTTTGCCACCCCTAGTTTTGTGTTAATAATCATTCTATCATATTCAAATACAATTATTTCTAATGAATGATACATTGTGATTGAAAAAGTGTAATCAACTTATATTAAGCTTATGATGAGTCCCATTAACATTAAACTCGATAATTATATATTTGATAAAACAAATAAACATGGTTTTGAGGAGTTCACATTTTGATACTCTCATATACAAATTAGTAATGTTGTGAAACCCGAGCCGGACGTCAAACCGGAGGAGGTCTTGTATAGGTTCTAACCGGTTTAACCGGTTAAGCCGTCCGGTCGGATCGGACGACAATATAATATCATATATAATTATATATTATATAATTAATTAAAATAAGTGAATAACTTTGCACAAAGCTTACACATAAATCAAAATAAAAGTGCATCAAAGTTTAAGTCTTACATAATTAGAGCAATAAATCAAAACACATCTCATTTAGAGAGTAAACATTCTAATTCATCCATGTATCATTGTCTTGGTTAGATCCTAAGTTTACATTGTTGGTTAAAGATGTACTTTGAGTGTAACTATCTACATCTTCTTGAGGAAAAGAGTCTAAATTAAGCAATCCATCAATAGTAATATTTGTCCTTCAACCATACCTACAAATTAGAATATACGTTAGATTAATATGTATAATAATTAGAAAATATGTATAATACTGATCTTTGAAAAACTTATGCATGAAACTAAGATTATTTGCATTTTTAAACAGTGTAATCGATTACACAATCCTGGTAATCGATTACATTCTGATAAACTAATCAGACATGTGCATTTTACATGATGTAATCGATTACAATATACTCGTAATCGATTACAGCATATTAAAAGCATCAGATATGTGAATTTACATGATGTAATCGATTACAATATACTCGTAATCGATTACAACATATTAAAAGCATCAGATATGTGCATTTTTTAATTTTTTTTAAATTTTACCAATCCGGCCGGTTTAACCAACCGGGTTATTCCGGTTTACCCGGTCTAACCCGTTGGACCGGATTTTCCACGGCCCAAAACGGCTGGAAACCAATTTTGGTTTTCTACATGTACAAGACCGTTTACTCAAGCGGGTGACGGTTGGACCGGTCGGACCGGCCCAAACAGCACTGCAAATTAGTAAACACAAGTTTGTTATTTAATAAATCTTATTTTTTAAAGAAGAAAAAACTTTTAATATATATATTTTAAACAGAAACAAAACTAGTTCAACTGCACAAGTAGCACAACAATAGTAGAAGATAAAATAATTTACCTGCTTGCTGATGTGGTATCACTCATATGAAATTGATTATAATCACTTGTGATCAAAAGAAAATAGTTTCGTTTATTAAAAAAACTGACAACAGTAATGATTTAAAAAATAATCATATTTCAATAATATTTTCAGTATATATGTAAAAGGTTTAAAGTTAATTTAGAAATCAATTTTTTTATGAATAAATATTATGATATCATTTCATAGTAAATCACACAAACTATGTTGGGGTGTATACCAGGTCGGCACGGACATTTAGATGATTAGTGATAGGGATGATAATAGATCTGAATGGGTCTGACAATGTATTATCTGAACTCGTTCTGTTGCTTCATTTTTAGACTCAGACTTACCCCCCTCATGCTGATACTCATTGGGTATACTACATTTGAATCTTCGGTACCAACGGATCTGTGACTACCCATAAATTCAAAAATATTAAAAATAATTGCGAGTAATTTACGCACTTATATGTTTGTTTCCTACAATTTTATATATTAGTTAGATAATGACAAAAGAAAAAATTAAACATAATTTAAAGTTTAAAGACAATTTAATTTGACTATTAAAGACAACTCATTTTAATCAAATAAACATCAAAAACAACTTCAACATATGATGATAATTCATTTAGTAAGAAATATTCAATCGACATAATATTACGTCATACATATGAATTAACAACATAACATCATTACTTAACAATATCACACTTGAAAAACATAACAATCACATTTATGAATTAATATAAGATTACCATTATGATTAACATGATATTATAATTATGTTGATTTATATATATTTAGATTTAGGAAGTAATAACATTTTCAGATACCCACAAGTTTAGATACCTCATTAATTGAACTCAAACTCATCTAACAACAAATCTGATTGGCCATGCGAGCAAGCAGGACAAGCATGTCAAAGGTTTGATGATAATGGGTTAGTACAAGGGAGCAAATATATATCTTATGGCCAGAAGCAAGCAGGACAAGCATGTCAATATAACATCACTATAAGCAACACCCGGTCATTATCAAACAAGACAGAGAGGGGAAATAAGTCGTATGTTAGTTTGTTTCTTTATTTAATGTATGGTTTAAATACATGATAAATTGTAATTTTGAAATATAACCTTAATATAAGGTTTGAGCCAAAACCAAACCTGTAGGTACCTGTCATCAATACTTGTAATATGTAGAGTTTGATTTTGTATTTTTTTGACTCGGGAATAATTGGACCAAAGATTTTGAAACTCAATATTGGATAAGTTGTGTCCGAATAATCAGATATCCAAACTAGTTGGTATTCACACACCTGTAATTCCTAGTGAGAATGGTAAAATTATATGAGAGTGAGAGAGTTCATTTTTAGCCTTTGGATTTAATACATTTTCTAAAACTATAATGTGACTTTTTCTTTCCTCACTTCTTCTTTTTTTCATCAATCATGTTATCTCTTTGTTGTGTCTCTTCCATTATCTCTTCACTTCTTCACTGCATCTGAAAACCAAAATTATATAAGGCCAATGCGAGTAGTAATTACATTTTGCAGCTGAGATTGTATTTTGAGACTACCCACCATATGTTTGTCATTATGCCTCAATGAGTAAATAGATTTTTTTGAATGCATTGTTTTTGTTTAGGTTAGTTGAATACTTTATTTTGTCACTGCACTTAAATGACATTCACTTGTTTTATCGTTCTTCACTATTAGAAACGTGTGGATGACATCCACATGTGTTTCTTCCATGAATTTTCTTGCTTGTTTGATGCTTTGGGTTGAGTTTTCAAGTATTATAAATTTGTAGTACACAATAGTTTATCAAAATGTCTCAATGAGAATGTAAACTTGAAGAAGAAAATTAATAATGTTTGTTGTGGGTTTTGGAAATCAGTGAAGAAGAAGTGAAGAAGGAAGAAAATGTTTGAAACAAAGGCAAAGAAGTGATGAGAAGAAAAAAAAGAAAGTCACATGAGTTTTAGAAAATGTATTAAATTCAACCATTCATTTTAATCAAAGGCTAAAAATGAACTTTCTCACTCTCATATAATTTTATTATTCTCACTAGATACATCTCATATATATATATATATACAAAATAATATGATTAAACATACTTTCCGTCATAAATGTGATGTATATTGTAAAATAGTTTTATATGTTTGTTAATTCTAATTGTGATGTAGTGTTGTGTTGAATGAAGAGATCTTTCACATTTGATGTATTTAAGTGACAATATGAAGGTGTGTAATTATACTTTATTTATGTTTTGTAATTGTATTTGTCATTATCATTATCATTTTCTTATTCTAATTGTTTAAACTAACACACATGATTATAATAAACATATGCAAAAATGTATAACTTTTTCAATTTTTAAATATTTTCTAAATTTCTGAGTACTCATGGATCTATTAGATACCAAAGACCCATTCATAATAAACCTAGCGAGTACATGCATGGGTTGAAGGCAAGTTTAGATATCAAATGGTAAACGAGGCGAATTGAGGTAGTACTTACACACGGACTAAGTCGAATATAGATCACATATTCTACATGATGTCTAACAAAAAGTAACATTTTAATTTATTAGAATAGAGAATATGACACGAGCTTTGTCCGATCTCGGTCAACCTATTGCCATCCCAAGAGGAAGTGATATTTGTGGTTGTCGGGGTTAAAGTTAAAAGTCTTCATCTATATTCCATGAAATACACATGCAAATATTGGGGCATGGTGTTGTAATATTAATTAACCACATAAGTAGTCATTTGTCAAACCACTTCATTCATGGCAAATAACATTTTTAACTTACAACTTGAGTGTGAAACTCAAATTTTAAAAGCACGTGAACAATAAAATAAGTGAGAGATTTAGTTACTCTAAGAGTAAGTTAAAAAACACTTACCCCAAGATAAGTGAAAAACACTTACTTCTTCACACATCATGATCATTCCCTTGGGAAATCCAATTGTTTGAATTGGTGAGTACATCTAAACCATTGAATTTTCAAGATTGGATGACTAAATGAAAATAGGTATTTTTCACTTACTCTTAGAGTAAGTATATCTCTTCTCATAAATAAATACATATGATAGCGATATCATATCCATACTTTTTTAG
Organism: Lupinus albus; assembly: GCA_009771035.1. NCBI lineage: Eukaryota > Viridiplantae > Streptophyta > Magnoliopsida > Fabales > Fabaceae > Lupinus > Lupinus albus. Next base: position 9,610,428 of record CM020011.1, read on the forward strand.
TGGATGTTGATTATTCTCTTATACCCAATATTCATATTATGTCCTGTTTATTTTAACACGTGCAGAATATATAACCAGAATTCAAATTACAACATGTTCAAAAAGTTACGTTGAATAATGTAAGTTAACCAATATAAAACATAAGTAAAAAATAGTCTATCAGACTTTTATAGGATCATTGTAAGTCTACATATTCACATTCATTTTTAATTATTATTGACTTTTAATAATATTAAATATATATTTTAATTATCATTGAGTTTTACATTATTAGTACATCATTGAAATACAAATTTAAATTTTAATCATTCGGACAATCTTCTCTTTATTAAAAATTCCAAAAGCTGGCTACTTTGTTTCTTGTTGTGTATTTAGTTCTTTTTCACTTACTCTTTGAATAAGTGGATCTCTCCCCCTTAAGTTATTAACCATTTACATCTTATTTTTGTTAATAATTCCCGCCAACAAAATATCTCTCTTTTGACCGAGAAACAACTTGTAATTTTATTATAATAAAAAGATAACATGTAATTATTGAAAATTGTATTTCATGGATATGACTAACTCGATTCTCACACCTTTAATGATAATGATTATAACTTTAGAAACATAAATGTATTTTATGTTTCTAAATGTTATGATCATTATCATTAAAGGTGTGAGAATCGAGTTAAGATCATATCCATAAATACATTTTCAATAATACATTTATCTTTTAATTATAATAAAATTACATTTGTTTCTCGGTCAAAAGAGAAGATCTTTGTTGGCGGGAATTATTAACAAAAATAAGATGTAAATGGTTAATAACTTAAGGGGAGAGATCCACTTATTCAAAGAGTAAGTGAAAAAGAACTAAATACACAACAAGAACAAAGTAGCCAGCTTTTGGAATTTTTTATAAAGAGAAGATTGTCCCGAATGATTAAAATTTAAATTGTATTTCAATGATGTACTAATAATGTAAAACTCAATGATAATTAAAAATATATATTTATATTATTTAAAAGTCAATAATAATTAAAAATGAATGTGAATATGTAGACTTACAATGATCCTATAAAAGTCTGATAGACTATTTTTTACTTATGTTTTATATTGGTTAACTTACATTATTCAACGTAACTTTTGAACATGTTGTAATTTTGAATTCTGGTTATATATTCTAGCACGTGTTAAAATAAACAGGACATAATATATTGGGTATAAGAGAATAATCAACATCCACTAAAAAAGTATGGATATGATATCGCTATCATATGTATTTATTTTATGAGAAGAGATATACTTACTCTAAGAGTAAGTGAAAAATACCTATTTTTCATCTTAGTCATCCAATCTTGAAAATTCAATGGTTTAGATGTACTCACCAATTCAAACAATTGGATTTCCCAAGAATGAATGATCATGATGTGAAGTAAGTGTTTTTTCACTTACTCTTGGGGTAAGTGTTTTTAACTTACTCTTAGAGTAACTAAATCTCTTCACTTATTTTATTGTTCACGTGCTTTAAAATTTGAGTTTCACACTCAAGTTGTAAGTTAAAAATGTTATTTGCCATGAATGAAGTGGTTTGACAAATGACTACTTATGTGGTTAATTAATATTACCACCATGCCCCAATATTTGCATGTGTATTTCATGGAATATAGATGAAGACTTTTAACTTTAACCCCGACAACCACAAATATCACTTCCTCTTGGGATGGCAATAGGTTGACCGAGATCGGACAAAGCTCGTGTCATATTCTCTATTCTAATAAATTAAAATGTTACTTTTTGTTAGACATCATGTAGAATATGTGATCTATATTCGACTTAGTCCGTGTAATGTACTACTACCTCAATTCGCCTCGTTTTACCATTTGATATCTAAACTTGCCTTCAACCCATGCATGTACTCGCTAGGTTTATTATGAATGGGTCTTTGGTATCTAATAGATCCATGAGTACTCAGAAATTTAGAAAATATTTTAAAAATTGAAAAAGTTATACATTTTTGCATATGTTTATTATAATCATGTGTGTTAGTTTAAACAATTAGAATAAGAAAATGATAATGATAATGACAAATACAATTACAAAACATAAATAAAGTATAATTACACACCTTCATATTGTCACTTAAATACATCAAATGTGAAAGATCTCTTCATTCAACACAACACTACATCACAATTAGAATTAACAAACATATAAAACTATTTTACAATATAACATCACATTTATGACGGAAAGTATGTTTAATCATATTATTTTGTATATATATATATATATATGAGATGTATCTAGTGAGAATAATAAAATTATATGAGAGTGAGAAAGTTCATTTTTAGCCTTTGGATTAAAATGAATGGTTTGAATTTAATACATTTTCTAAAACTCATGTGATTCTTTTTTTTCTTTCACTCATTCTTCTTTCTTCTTTTCTTCTCTCACTTCTTCCTTTCAACATTCTTCTTCCTTCTTCACTTCTTCTTCACTTGATTTCCAAAACCCACAACAAACATTATTAATTTTCTTCTTCAAGTTTACATTCTCATTGAGACATTTTGATAAACATATTGTGTACTACAAATTTATAATACTTGAAAACTCAACCAAAGCATCAAACAAGCAAGAAAATTCATGGAAGAACACATGTGGATGTCATCCACACGTTTCTAATAGTGAAGAACGATAAAACAAGTGAATGTCATTTAAGTGCAGTGACAAAATAAGTATTCAACTACCTAAACAAAAACAATGCATTCAAAAAATCTATTTACTCATTGAGGCATAATGACAAACATATGGTGGGTAGTCTCAAAATACAATCTCAGCTGCAAAATGTAATTACTACTCGCATTGGCCTTATATAATTTTGGTTTTCAGATGCAGTGAAGAAGTGAAGAGATAATGGAAGAGACACAACAAAGAGATAACATGATTGATGAAAAGAAGAAGTGAGGAAGAAAAAGTCACATTATAGTTTTAGAAAATGTATTAAATCCAAAGGCTAAAATGAACTCTCTCACTCTCATATAATTTTACCATTCTCACTAGGAATTACAGGTGTGAATACCAACTAGTTTGGATATCTGATTATTCGGACACAACTTATCCAATATTGAGTTTCAAAATCTTTGGTCCAATTATTCCCGAGTCAAAAAACAAAATCAAACTCTACATATTACAAGTATTGATGACAGGTACCTACAGGTTTGGTTTTGGCTCAAACCTTATATTAAGGTTATATTTCAAAATTACAATTTATCATGTATTTAAACCATACATTAAATAAAGAAACAAACTAACATACGACTTATTTTCCCCTCTCTGTCTTGTTTGATAATGACCGGGTGTTGCTTATAGTGATGTTATATTGACATGCTTGTCCTGCTTGCTTCTGGCCAATAAGATATATATTTGCTCCCTTGTACTAACCCATTATCATCAAACCTTTTGACATGCTTGTCCTGCTTGCTCGCATGGCCAATCAGATTTGTTGTTAGATGAGTTTGAGTTCAATTAATGAGGTATCTAAACTTGTGGGTATCTGAACATGTTATTACTTCCTAAATCTAAATATATATAAATCAACATAATTATAATATCATGTTAATCATAATGGTAATCTTATATTAATTCATAAATGTGATTGTTATGTTTTTCAAGTGTGATATTGTTAAGTAATGATGTTATGTTGTTAATTCATATGTATGACGTAATATTATGTCGATTGAATATTTCTTACTAAATGAATTATCATCATATGTTGAAGTTGTTTTTGATGTTTATTTGATTAAAATGAGTTGTCTTTAATAGTCAAATTAAATTGTCTTTAAACTTTAAATTATGTTTATAATTTTTTCTTTTGTTCATTATCTAACTAATATATAAAATTGTAGGAAACAAACATATAAGTGCGTAAATTACTCGCAATTATTTTTAATATTTTTGAATTTATGGGTAGTCACAGATCCGTTGGTACCCGAAGATTCAAATGTAGTATACCCAATGAGTATCAGCATGAGTCCGGGGTAAGTCTGAGTCTAAAAATGAAGCAACAGAACGAGTTCAGATAATACATTGTCAGACCCATTCAGATCTATTATCATCCCTATCACTAATCATCTAAATGTCCGTGCCGACCTGGTATACACCCCAACATAGTTTGTGTGATTTACTATGAAATGATATCATAATATTTATTCATAAAAAATTGATTTCTAAATTAACTTTAAACCTTTTACATATATACTGAAAATATTATTGAAATATGATTATTTTTTAAATCATTACTGTTGTCAGTTTTTTTAATAAACGAAACTATTTTCTTTTGATCACAAGTGATTATAATCAATTTCATATGAGTGATACCACATCAGCAAGCAGGTAAATTATTTTATCTTCTACTATTGTTGTGCTACTTGTGCAGTTGAACTAGTTTTGTTTCTGTTTAAAATATATATATTAAAAGTTTTTTCTTCTTTAAAAATAAGATTTATTAAATAACAAACTTGTGTTTTACTAATTTGCAGTGCTGTTTGGGCCGGTCCGACCGGTCCAACCGTCACCCGCTTGAGTAAACGGTCTTGTACATGTAGAAAACCAAAATTGGTTTCCAGCCGTTTTGGGCCGTGGAAAATCCGGTCCAACCGGGTTAGACCGGGTAAAACCGGAATAACCCGGTTGGTTAAACCGGCCGGATTGGTAAAATTTAAAAAAAATTAAAAAATGCACATATCTGATGCTTTTAATATGTTGTAATCGATTACGAGTATATTGTAATCGATTACATCATGTAAAATTCACATATCTGATGCTTTTAATATGCTGTAATCGATTACGAGTATATTGTAATCGATTACATCATGTAAAATGCACATGTCTGATTAGTTTATCAGAATGTAATCGATTACCAGGATTGTGTAATCGATTACACTGTTTAAAAATGCAAATAATCTTAGTTTCATGCATAAGTTTTTCAAAGATCAGTATTATACATATTTTCTAATTATTATACATATTAATCTAACGTATATTCTAATTTGTAGGTATGGTTGAAGGACAAAATATTACTATTGATGGATTGCTTAATTTAGACTCTTTTCCTCAAGAAGATGTAGATAGTTACACTCAAAGTACATCTTTAACCAACAATGTAAACTTAGGATCTAACCAAGACAATGATACATGGATGAATTAGAATGTTTACTCTCTAAATGAGATGTGTTTTGATTTATTGCTCTAATTATGTAAGACTTAAACTTTGATGCACTTTTATTTTGATTTATGTGTAAGCTTTGTGCAAAGTTATTCACTTATTTTAATTAATTATATAATATAAATTATATATGATATTATATTGTCGTCCGATCCGACCGGACGGCTTAACCGGTTAAACCGGTTAGAACCTATACAAGACCTCCTCCGGTTTGACGTCCGGCTCGGGTTTCACAACATTACTAATTTGTAGATATGAGAGTATCAAAATGTGAACTCCTCAAAACCATGTTTATTTGTTTTATCAAATATATAATTATCGAGTTTAATGTTAATGGGACTCATCATAAGCTTAATATAAGTTGATTACACTTTTTCAATCACAATGTATCATTCATTAGAAATAATTGTATTTGAATATGATAGAATGATTATTAACACAAACTAGGGGTGGCAAAACGGCCAGATCGGCCCTGACCGGCCCGCCTTTAGCCCACTAAAATATGGGTTGGGTTGGTCCGACTCTTATTGCTAAAAGGGCTCAAAATGTCAGCCCGACCCATATTTGGTCAGGCTGGTCCGTTTTTCTTTTTCTTTTCAAAAACACATTTAAATTACATTGATATTTCATGCATTTTAGGGAAATTATACAAATTATCCTTCCATTTTCTACACTTACAAAAAACCCTTAATTTATAAACATACATTACATTGATCAACCATGTATGAGAGGTATAATTTTTTAAACAAAAAGTGATAAATGTAATCAAGTTAAACAAAATATGATATAAATTAAACACTAATATGTAAATGTTTTTATTGTATATGATATAAATTACATTGATAAGTAATTTACTCATAAATGTGTTATATATGAATAATAAATTGGTTGCACACGGTATGTGTAAAATGTTCGGTTGGAAAACAATATTAATTTGACTATATTATTAGAATCACATGTACCTTAAAATGATAAATCAATATTAATGTTGACCCGCCGGGCTAGCCCGACTCGCCTTAGCCCGTCTAAAAACGGGCTTCCAAACCGGATTGAATATGGGCTTTTAGGCTAAAATCTCTAACCCGGCCCGCCAAAAATGTCGATCAAAACGTGCTGGCCCAACGGGCCAAGCCCATATTGCCATCCATACACAAAACTCACCCTCTGAATAATCTACCCTAACAATGAAAATACAAAATATTTAGGATTGTACACATTTTTCACTATTAATTAATCAAATATTGTCATATTATTAAACTTATTTGACTATTAGTCTAATTATCTGAAAATTATGGATGAAATTGAAAAGGGAAAATGTTAAATTTTGGTAGTACACTAAAATCAATGAAAATTTATTTATATACCATTTCTTATTGGTGAAAAAGTTTAGGTAATTTGGGAAAGGGTAGGTTGGAGAAAACTTCACAAATGTACTTATTAATTATGCATCAACTAGGTTGTAGTTTTACTATGTATGAAATAGTGTTCACTATTGTAAAGTTTTTGATATTGTCTATGTCTCGGTAATATATATTTGCGTAAAAATTTATATATTATTAATCATTTATTTGTATTATTTTTTTATGAATAATCAAAATGATTAAATATAAATAGTAAATGCTATTATAATAGTGTATCAAACTCTTACACTTTCAATTTATGTTTCATCTATTATCAATTGTGATTGGTTTAAAAATATATTTAAATTAAAATTTTAAATACTAACTATTTTTTTTGTCAATCATAACTTATATGGAGTCACACTAATTATGCAAGAAAATATTTGTTCCATTATAAAATGAAGGATGATAAATTGTAAAAATGATGAATAATGAACTCAAATAGAAAATATCTTACTGTTGATAGGCTATTTTCAGTAGAGTACAAACTTGGATCCAGGATATGATTTGAATCTTTACTCAGTGTTATTATAACAGGATGGATGGGACGCTTCGTCCCTAACTGGACTTGAAAACGGTTTTAGTTTGTAGTCTTAATTAAGTGAGTAGTTGAACTTATTTGAATTGGAGAAATTTTGGGTTGACCGTGTTAAACCCGGTAAACCGGAATCATTCTGAAGTTAACCGGATGGTTCACTTAAAATTTAAAAATGGAACGTTACTCTAATATTTTATTTTAATTTGGCACAAAAAAGATGAAAAGATCTTACTTCAATATAAATATAAAATAATTTTACATTCATATATTTAATAAAAATATTAATTTATATTTAAAATCATCCAATCTAATTAAACGTTTATCTATTTAAACATATTAAACCTAATACGAAATCTGATGAGGTAATATTTCACAACATTCAACTGCAAATATACATCTTCATTCACACCAAATAAATCTAAATTCGCCATTTTATTATTATTTAAATTGCATAGTGGTGACTTATAGGTGAACGTGTGAAGAACAAGAACAGCAACTAGAAATCTAAAATAATAATATTGTTACAGCAATTGGTCTTGGTCGTGTCATGTTGTTCTTCTTTAACAACTTAACATCTCTTTAAGTCTTAACCTTAAAACTTAAACCTTTTAAGATCTTCAATCTCAATTCTCTCTCAACCAAACCTCCATTTCTACTATACCCATCAAAGCCAATCTTTGATCCCTTCTTCAAAGTTCTCTTCTTTTTACTTTCAAACAAAATCTAGCTACTCACTAATGCTCTCTCTGAAGTTCTACTTGTAGATTTTTTTCTTCAGATTCAGTACCATGACAACAACACCTGGTGAACATGTTTTCCTTTCTCTTAATAGTAATATTAATAGCAAGTTTTGATTTTTATATAAATTTAATTGGGATGTGCAATGGATTGATTTTGACTTGTTTTGATTTCTTAAGTGGGTAGTTTTTTTCATGTGCTTCCATTTTTATGATAATCTGTAAACTTTTATGAGATGCAGCTTCTTTCAGTAGGGACCATAAGGGTTGGTTTGGAACAATTTGGAGGTTAATACTCAATTATTTTGATATGGAACAATTGAGTGGGGCTTTTGGCTGTATATAGAAAAAAGTTAAGTTCTTTGTTAAGCTCTGCAGTTCTTATTGCATTTTGATGAACTGTTTTGCAAACTTAGTTTTGATTAAAAACTGGGTTCCTAGTAACTGATTTAAGTTTGGGTTTTTATTCTTGAAGTGGTTTTGGTAGTACAAATATTGTTTGGATTTATTAATCAAAATGGTTCTTAGATGTGAAGTTACCACATTGATAATATGAATGTGTTGAAAAATTATGGGGCACCAATCATCTTTTAAGGGTATTATGGTCAGTGTAGTAGTTTAAAACTCAATTGGAGAATGATGTAGAAGCTAAAACTTCTTGCTTTTGAGCTCCAAACCACTTTAGAGCTTACTAACATTTGGAGATGTCAAACATGCTGGAAAAAATTCAAAACTGATCACCAGTGTTTTAAGTTGTGGTTGCGATTGCGGTCACAGATGTGGTTACTGTGATTGTGGTCATTGTGATGCGGATTGCTGTGTGAAGTTTGAATTATTCTGTGATTAAAAACATATTTTGAATTCATACAGTCTGATGCAGTCCGATGTGACTGTGTTGTGTCCTGATGCGATTGCATCATTGTGATTCAATGTCATGCTGCAATTGCGGTTGCAGCGGTGACTGCAACCACAATATTGCGGCTGCATCACGTGATATTGTCCGAAATTTGAATCAATTGTTGATCACTAAGTTGTAAAGCCTCCCAACTGAATGGTAAACACATAAGAGTAAAGGAGGGGATGTAGGAAGGTTCTAAATAGACTTATTTACTGTTGTTTTCACAGGTTTCGAATACAATATCAATGAACTGTATCGAATAGCTCAAACAAGATGGTTGAAGCCTGCGGAAGTGATGTACATTTTACAAAATCATGAGAAGTACCAGTTCACCGAAGAGGCACCTCAACAGCCAACTAGTAACATCTGTGTTCTATTTGTCAAATTGATTATAGAAATAACAATGCATGCGCCTTTTCTGTTCCTGTTTTTTTAGAATAAGTAAAAAAAATTATTGTTAACATTGGCAATTGATTTTCTTAACAGGCGGGTCCCTGTTTCTGTTTAACAAAAGAGTCCTGCGTTTCTTCCGTAGAGATGGCCATAACTGGCGGAAGAAAAGAGATGGAAGAACTGTGGGAGAAGCACATGAACGCCTTAAGGTGCATTACATTTTTCTACGCTGTTATGCTCTTTAGTGTTACATTTAAAAGGAAAACTTCTTTGCAAGTGTCTAGAGGGGGTCTCATTGGTGCAAAAGCAGTCCAAAAATGTATATTTAATAGACGGGAAGGGGAGATCTTAGCACTATTGTTATAAGAAAAATATACAAACTTCGATATCTATCTCTTCGAACATGGTGAGTGGTGACAGAGGGTATTTGTCAAAATTATTTTAAAATCTATTTCCTAGGCCTATTTCGTGCATGTCAGAGTGATACCATTTTCCTTTCGGAAGAAATAATTACTGCTTTTGCTATCAATCACTCTTTCTGTTCATTACATATAATGATTATATGTTTAGTGGCACTTATTAAGCATTCTTTTCTGCAATCTCAACGCTAATGCTAATCTGCACGGGTAGGTTGGAAATGTTGAGGCCTTAAATTGTTACTATGCACATGGAGAGCAGAACCCTACTTTCCAAAGGCGGAGCTTTTGGATGTTGGATCCGTGAGTGAATTCTAACTATTAGCTAACTTCATATGCCTTATATTTTAATCTTATTGCCACATGTTGTACCCTTTTAAATGAACATACCAACATGCAGTTCTTGGGAAAATCTCACACTAAAGGTAACTAAATGTTAAATGAATTGTCAAGAATAAGTTATCTTGATTTTGAAGCACAATTAACCTTCAGTATTCATAATATTTTTGAGATATGTTCATCTTTATGTTATTTTAATTGCTGTTCATAATCATTCTTATCATTTGCTATTGTTTCATTACAGGGCATATGACCATATTGTTCTTGTGCATTACAGAGAAACAAGTGAGGTGAGTCTCCAGAACACGATTTCGGATAAACTTATAAATAGTACTTTTAGCTTAAGTATACTGCGCCCTCCCTAGGAGCCCTTTTGCACAAGATGCTTCGCTGTCTAACCTGTTTATAATTAGTTACTTTATGCACTTCCCCCCTTTTCAATGTTCTCTAGTGAAACTTAGATAATTTAGTTCTATGTGTATTTTGTGAAGTTCCAACCTTATTTGATGTTTTCCATTTCCGTATTAATACTTACTTTCTTTTATATAACTCGATCTAATAGTCATGAGCTGTTTGAAGTTAAAGTTCTGTATGTTGAGTTTTTCTTTCCTTCATATGTGTACACATATTCTTCCAAAGTGAAATATGTTCATCTAATAGTGGCATTTACTGTTCAAAAACAATTTACTATCGTACATACGTCTATTTTATATATGGATGACTATTTCAAAGATTCGAAATTTCCTCCGGTTTCTCTGTAGTAAGTACTTCAACTCTTACAATAGGATGTGTAGTCTAGCCTTGAGTTCCACATTACCTTTTTCACTCTCATGTTGCAGGGAAAGTCCAGTTCAGGATCTGGCGCACAATCGTCACCAGGTTCCTCTTCTGCATTTACTCCAAGTCCTAGCTCATACTCTACTCACAACCCGGGGTCAACATCCATACACGGTGATTCAAATGAGCCTAATCGGAGTTTCTCCAGTCCTTTATCTGTAGAAGTTACCTCGGACATATACACTGGGAACAATGGATTGGGTCAATTAGATGGAACATATGCAGAATCAGAAACCTCAACTGAACTCAACGTTTCTCAAGCTTTGCGCCGATTGGAAGAGCAGTTAAGTTTGAATGAGGAAAACGTTAAAGATATTCCCTTCTACAGTGAGAATGACACTACACTTGATTCATACCCTCAGCAAAATAAAGAGGTGATATGCAAGCAAGAGCTATTTTATGATGGATATAATGGACAGCAAGGTAATTTATAGCATGGTTGTTTTAGATTAAGTTGTCCAAAGCTATGAGCTATCATAGCCATGTATATTCTTGTTTGGTGGCACTCTGGTGAGTTTCTCTCGCGGAAACTTAATCCACTGATTATTATATGCGGTTATCTTGACGGACATGTAGAATGATCATTGTTAGCCAAGTGATCATAAAAATAAAATTAGCGGGTCCAAAACCACTGTCTCCGAAATACACAAGCCCGTAATCTATTTGACACTACTCCAGTAGAAACTCGAAATTGTAATAAAACATGCAGAAAAGCCTATAATTGGAAAATCCTTATATTGTATGTAGTTTAGACTTGAGAGTTGAAACAAAAGAAGTATTTGATGCATTGCATGATTGAGGCTAAAGGTTTACTCATGAAATTATTGTGCCATTGTGTTGGAAGTTTTTTACTTAGAATTAGTTATTCATCCATTTGAGACCTTCGTTTCTTTTCTTGATTTATCTGAACTTATAATCAAATTCAGATTCTTTGTAGGTTGTTTTCTTCTCTTCATTACAATTTAACATCAACTGGGAAGAGAGTAAAGTTAAGCTGTGTAGTATATTTTCTTGTAGGTGATGATGGTAAGTATTATCCTGAGTCGCTAGACCATAATTGCCCTGATGGAAATAAAAAAGCGTTGTCTTGGACGGAGATGTTGGAATCATCCTCATCTGCAGCCAACTTACCGCAGAAAAATGTATACATACCAGCTATAAATGTGAGTAATGCTAGGACATTTTATAAAAGAATTACGGTTTTGCAATTTATTTTTGCTCATATGTTCAAATGACTTTTTTATTTGTTTCTGCCTTTCATAAAATTATAAACGTTGGATACTTAAAAGCAGGGAAGTTCTCCATCATCGTCAAGAACGGAACCGATTGCCAACCAGGAATACAGTCACTGGCTAAACTTCAACAGTAATAATGCTGAAAACTGTATGATTGCGTTCACCTTATTATGTTGACAACATTTTTCGCATATTTTTTAATTTCATCAACCTCTGCTGCCTCTCACATGTTACCATCTATTTTCTCACTCCCTCAAGGCATTGCTGGAGACAAATTTCCTCCATATTCTTTGATGGTAGGAACACAACAAAGTAATTCTGACTACTACGCCACTTTGTTTGACCAAAACCAAATTGTCGCACCTCTGGATACAGATTCAAGCTTGACTGTAGCACAAAATCAGAAGTTTACTATTAAGGAAGTCTCTCCAGAATGGGGCTATACCACTGAAACTACGAAGGTTTGTTCCTTTCGAGGCTAACTCTTTCCATGCCCTATGCAGTCATTTATGATTACTCGCACAAGTTATTGGTATATTCGGAATGACGAAAGTGATCTTTCTTTTGATTGATATTTATTGGATTTGGTGACTGTAGCTACCTAGATTCCTGAAGAGTTTTAGAATCTGTAGTTAAGATGGTTTAAATCTATCTGAAATTATTGTGGTAGAATACGATTATATAAAGCTCGGTCTATTTAAAAATACTTATCCTCTGCCGGGCTGAGATTAAGATACTAAAACAAGTTATGTTGCATTGGCAAAGTAAGTGAATGAATCTTCCATTTACTCAAGTTAACACTTCCCTACGAAAGATATATATTTAAATGTCGAAATTTGATTCATAAATCCCCATGTTCTATACATAGGTCATCATTGTTGGGTCCTTTCTCTGTCATCCCTCGGATTCTGCATGGGCTTGTATGTTCGATGATGTGGAAGTTCCTGTTGAGATAATTCAAGACAGTGTAATTTGTTGCGAAGCTCCACCTCACCTTGGCGGAAAGGTAACTCTGTGCATTACTTCTGGGAACCGAGAGTTGTGCAGCGAAGTCAGACAGTTCGAGTATCGCGACAAGACCAATTATTGCAGCCACTGTAATTCATTGGAAACAGAAGCCACTATTAGAAGTCCAGAAGAGCTGCTATTACTCGTTAGATTTGAGCAGATGCTCCTTTCGGATTCAACTATAAAGAATGACAACGCGGAATCTGGAAGTCATCTCGTAAAACAGAAAGCCGACGATGATTCATGGAGCCAGATTATAGAGACTCTTCTAGTTGGCAGTGGAAACTCATCTGGTACTATTGATTGGCTTCTTGAAGAACTTCTAAAGGATAAGCTTCAGATATGGCTTTCTCGCAGATCCCATGACAGAGATAACGAGACAGGCCTCGCTCTTTCCAAGAAAGAGCAGGGCATTATTCATATGGTTGCTGGGTTGGGTTTTGAGTGGGCCTTGAACCCTATTCTTAGTTGTGGTGTGAATATAAATTTCCGTGACATCAGTGGCTGGACCGCGCTTCATTGGGCTGCACGTTTTGGAAGGTAATAGAAAATGCTTGCTGTTATATTAGTTGGTTTATTCATTTTTGGTGAAAGATGATAATACTTTCTATACAAGGAAATCATAATACTTCAAAAAATGTCAGTATCTGAAATAGGAAAGTAATTTGTACTTCAAATTTCAAACAAATATGACCGATAAAATTTGTAATAAGTTCATGTTTTTTTGTTCCTTGGGTGAAAAGAATACAAATAAATCTCCTATTGGAAGGCATAAATCACTGAAATGAAAGCTAAAAGATATTGTCAGTATTTCAGAGATTCAAGTCTGAAATTTAAATTTTCTAAGATGCAGATTGCATTACAGATAGATATAATAAATAAATAAATAAAAGAATAGAAAGAATGTGCACAACAGAAATCACTGTTATTTCAAAATATGAAGTTAAATAAAAAAATAACAGAAAAGAATGTGCGCAGCTTTCCGTCCGTACTATATATCCAGTTAGACAAATGTAGAAATCGATGACAGCTCCAAGGGTATAATAACCACATGTAGCAGGATTCCTTCTCATCATAAATTATATGACATGTTTAATTGTTGAACATGTATATTCTACCTAATTAATAGTAAATGTAATCGTATCAGCGATAACCCGTGAAAGACAAGTTTCTTTAGAAACCTTTTTATAACTTAGATTTTCTACTTAAAAGTGTTCAGGATTTTGTGCCAATGAAGTTTTTGTCATTCCCATATAGGGAAAAAATGGTTGCTTCGCTTATAGCTTCTGGTGCATCTGCTGGAGCAGTGACAGATCCAAGTGCACGAGATCCAATCGGTAAAACTGCAGCTTCTATTGCATCCAGCAATGGGCATAAGGGACTTGCAGGGTATCTCTCAGAGGTAGCTTTAACAAGCCATCTGTCATGTCTCACACTCGGAGAGAGTGAGTTATCAAGAAGTTCGGCTGAGTTTGAAGCTGATTTAAAAGTTTCTAGTGTTCCGAAGGTAAATCTCACAACCAGTGAGGATCAGGAATCACTCAAAGATACCTTGGCAGCTATCAGAAATGCAGCTCAGGCAGCTGCACGGATACAATCTGCATTCCGTTCACATTCCTTTAGAAAACGAAGAACCAAAGAAGCTGCTGCTAGTATGGGTAGCTACGCTATCGATGCTGGTAACATCGGTAACATTCCAGAGCTTTCTGCTTTCTCAAAGCATGCCTTTCGGAATTCACGTGAACACAATTCAGCGGCCTTATCAATTCAGAAGAAATATCGAGGTTGGAAAGGTCGTAAAGATTTCTTAACATTGCGTCAAAAAGTAGTGAAGATACAGGTAATAGATGTTAATCTTACATTTTGAGCATTTAACAAAATGAGTTTCAAAGTGCAATGTGGATAAATTCTTATTTGTATATATAACTAGCACTCAAGATCCAAAGTAAAGTGAATAAATTTTACATCTAAAGAAAAATAACAGATATGTTTGCTTATGCACATGCATGCATGCAAATCCAACGCCATTGTTATCAACCTCGGTTGTTTATAATTTATTTGGACAGGCTCATGTGAGGGGTTACCAGGTTAGGAAGCATTGCCGGGTATTATGGGCCGTCGGAATCTTGGACAAGGTTGTGCTGCGATGGCGAAGAAAAGGAGTTGGTTTACGAGGTTTCCGACAAGATATAGACACAATTGATGAAGATGAAGATGAAGATATCCTCAAGGTGTTCAGAAAACAAAAGGTGGATGTCGAAATCAACCAGGCTGTTTCGCGGGTTCTCTCCATGGTTGATTCTCCAAATGCTCGGCAGCAATATCATCGCATGCTTGAGAAGTATCATCAAGCTAAGGTAAATTAGGTTCCAAGTATCAACCATTTTGACTTTTGTGTTGTACAATTTTGTCTGTGCTAGCAATCCATAACTTCTCAACTCTTTTACAGGCCGAACTCGCCGGTACGAGTGAAGAAGCAACATTATCATCTTCTGTTGAGGATGTTTTCAATATGGAACAGGATGATATGTATCAATTTCCCTAGGAACAATGCTAGCCTTAATGATTTGGTTGATCAATTTATGGGTTTTATTTAGATGTTTAGAACAAAGTCACTTTAGTTTGTGGAGCATTCTAATTGTGTATAGTGATAGTAGTGATGAAATATGTTTCTTTGTAAATTATGAAAAGATTGACTTGAGTGCAGATAAAATAGGATTTCAAATTCAATGAATTGTCTTTCATAGCTCTTAGATTTATTTTCTCTCTAAAAATGTGGAAGTTACTCACCTTATGGATGATATGTTGGAAGAAGATGCATCATACAAAAATTAATGTAGTTGGGATTTCAACACATGACTTACTATTCTGTAGATTTGAACATATGGCACAATATGGACCTACACAGTGATTTAAATTGCGGACCGTATCACCTTATGCAAATGCAATATTGCGGTTGCAGTGCGGTGTGACTTTGAATCACAATTATGCGGCTGTATCAGACTGCAACGCAACCGCATCGGATCGCATCAGACTGCATTGGATTCAAAAATATTGTTTTAATCACAAAATAATTCATACCACAATAGTCGTAATCCACATTGCGTTGATTGCAATGACCACAATTAGAATAAATGTAACCATTATTGTAATCGCGACCGCAACCACAATTTAAAACACTGGACCTACATACAATTTCTAATGTTCATAAAAAAAATCTTGAATTGATTAAATAGTGGTTAATCTCATTCTTAGAGGAAGGGGGAGACCAATAATATATATATATATATATATATAAATATATATGGAAGATTTAGATATCAATATTGTGTTTTAATGAATAAAATATTATAGTGTTGTT
Organism: Lupinus albus; assembly: GCA_009771035.1. Lineage (NCBI taxonomy): Eukaryota > Viridiplantae > Streptophyta > Magnoliopsida > Fabales > Fabaceae > Lupinus > Lupinus albus. Next base: position 9,626,799 of record CM020011.1, read on the forward strand.
CAGTATATCTAGTCAACTTTACTTAATAAGATTAAGGTTTGACTATTAGGTATTAATTTAATGTTTAAATCCATTTTTAAAATCTGAAACAAAATGGGCCATGAGTTAGTAAAAAGTTTGGGAAAAACTAAGTATGATAAAATTATTAATGCCCACTTTTTCCTTTTGATTGATTTCATTAAATCAAAACAAGTTAGACTTTGAGATTTTACAAGTGTGGTGATGTTAAGAAACCAGTTGAGCATATGAACGCTTCAAGATTTCATTGAACATAAATAAGTAAATCAACTAATTCAGTAGGGGGCATGCAAAAAAAATGTGTTTGGTTTAGTACTATTGAAGAGAAAGATTCCTCATATGATGCTAGAGTTTCAATACTAGGTTGCTGTAAAAACGTCGACAGCAGGGTTCGAACCTGCGCGGGCATAGCCCAATAGATTTCAAGTCTATCTCCTTAACCACTCGGACATATCGACGTTGTTGTACTTTTACAGAAATATAATTATATATGTTTATAATCAGCATGATTCAAATGTAATAAGAATGATCTGAATTAATAAGTCTATCAGATCAGATAAACATCGATGGAAATTTAATTTGAATAAATATGGTTTTTTAAGACATTAATAATTTATATTTAAAATAGTTCACGTAAAACTGGTTTGGAATATTTAGTGCAAAATATTTTAGTACAACTCAAATTAATCAATATTTTCTTTGGTAGAATTACTATTTCTAACAAAGTAACTCAAGTCATTCTCTTGTCTTATTATCCAAAACTTAAGTCATAAATAGACCATCTGGTCATTTGCGAGTTAGGTTTTGGGTCCGTTTATAAATTAGGTTTTGGAGGGGAATGAAGATAAATGAAAAGCTTTAGAGTCATTTCACAAGTGTCTATATAACTGGGAAGCTTTCATTTTCCCCTTCAAAATCTAAATCACAAACATATTTTTTGGATTTTGGAAATGAAATGAAAGACTTGAGAGTCATCTCACCAGTGTATTTCATACCTCCAAAGTTTTCACTTTCATTCCATTAACCTCTAAATACTAACTCACAAAGAAACCCCAAACCTTAACCCTATTCCAAGTGACTAAGCTAAAGCTTCAAGTGTTACCTGGTTTAGCTCAAAGAAAGCTTCTTGTTAGGGTCTTTTAGCTTTACAGAAAAGGGGAAGGTCATCTACAAAGAAAATGTATGAAATTCCAGGTCCTCTACAAGAAAGTTAAATAGGGATTTTAAAGGCAAATAGCCAAAAAAAATTATGCAGGGAACAAAATAAAAACCAATCCACTTTATTTGAGAGAATGAGTTTTATTTGAATTAATTTCACTGAGTAACTAAAATGGCAAAACAGTAGAATTTTCATCATCTCTACCTGTATACATTGATATCAAAATATGACAATTTCAGCTTCTACATTTTACAAGAACCAATTCATCACATGTCAAGTAACAATAGTTGTTGGTTTCAAAACAAAGGAAACAAAAACATCCCAACAAGTATTAGATAAATGGCTAAAAGTTCTCCGTAAAAAACTAGCTTATAGTTGTGAGATTGTAACTTGTTACAATGTGAAAATATATCAGATAAGCTACGGGTTTGTCACATTAACAAGACACGAGTATTAAGTCAATAAAATCGGCTGAAAAAATGGCGGATCACTCAAATACTGTAGTAGTCATGTATCAATAAAATTAAAAGGATAGAACAAAAGGAAAAATGAGAAAAAGAGAACAGAAAAGAAAGGAGAAAGGAAGCTGACTGCTACAGGTACACACAACAAACACAATCTTTATTCTGAGTCATATACACAGACATGGTTGATGGTGCATGTCCTCCCTTTTGTTTCCAAGAAGCTAAATTCCTTTCTTTCACCTGAATCAACCTCTTATGAATACATCAATACACAGAAAATATGGCATGCCTATGCTAGACCCCACAGTACTCTTAAAAGTTGTATGCATAGTTACATACACTACAAAAGTATATGACACCAGAACCTACAAAAAACCCTCAATCATTTTCGATCTCCGGTTTACCATGGATGAGATAAGAGACAGTTTACAAGGAATAACAAGAGGGATTTGATACGCTTAAGTCTTAACTACCAATTAAAACTAAATTGCAACCTATCAAATTAGCTCCTATGTACACTCCCTGCCACAAAACAAATACTTTAAACCAAGGACCTTCGAAAACAACACAAAAGACGAGAATTTCATAGTTGCCCCTAAAGTAAGAAAAATCTCTTGCTCTGTATCATTGGGAGTATACCATGTAAGTTTTGAGTCATTATTGTCTCTCACTGTCACTGTAACTAACGTGATACATATCGAATAGTATAGAGCAATAGATACCTAAGAATCTCACAGAAGACAATGGAATAGACCAAAAAATGTAGATTCAACCATTTCTGCAGTCAACAATTTTTTATTATTATTTCATCACTCCTTTACAATTCATCAGTCTCTTATAAAAAAACATCAAACTTTTAAGTGGTGAAATACTATACACTAGCTGTTAAATGCAGAACTTACTCTCAGGAGACTTCTGAACCTATTTATGTACTTCAGAGTGTCCTGGAATAAAGACGGACGAGCTTCGATTATCAACAATCCTCCGGTTTAGATTAGAAACTATTTTATTTTCAAGATGACTGGAAAACCCATGAAACTTCTCTATAAAGCTGTTCAACTTCAAATGGTTTAGAAACATATCCATCCATGCCACACTTTAGACATTCCTCCTGTGTTGCCTGGATCACGTCTGCTGTCATGGCTACAATGGGTACATGCCAATTAGAAACATTGTCAAAGTCATCCACAGACACTTCATTGTTCGTGCTAAGTTCCATATCCCGAATAGTCCTTGTAGCTTCAAACCTGTTGGAAAGGAATTGCATATTAAGGAACTTGTAACAATATGGTAACTGTGTTTTGAGTAAAAATTGTGAATGTTTGTTTATATTATATATATTATTAACTACTTTGTAAGATTTGCAAAGAATTAAAAAAACTCCAATTTTGTGTGGAAATTTCAAATTTAATTCCAAACAATAATTATCAGGTTTTAGATTAAAGTATTGCAGAAGCATACCCATCCATTTCTGGCATTTGAATATCCATGAAACAGGCATCAAACTGATGTGGTGGCTTCAGTGACGAGATGGCTTCTTTTCCACTACTGACACAAACCACTTCTGCTCCATACTTTTTCAAAGTTGCAGCTGCTACCATGCGGTTCACACTATTGTCATCTACAATTAGAATTCTTCTCCCACGAAAAAGATGGCGAAGAGACAAACTTGGGAGATCGCCGTTTCTAGGAGTGCCCTTGTTTCGAAACACCCACCTAGCATGGTTGTAGTGAGGGCTGCAAGCATACTTGCTCTGAGGGTTTTGTGATTACAGCGGGGTTATGAACCCAGATGTCACAGTCATTGCTCTAGAAGAACTACTAGAATTAACAAGAATGAACATCTTTGGAGGAATCACATGAACAATTTTCCCTATGTTATTGACCAAGTGAGATGACAGCCTGAATCTTTGTCCCCGACCTCCTGCTCAATGAGGACCATATTAATAACCATATTCTCATTGGTCAAAGCGGACAAACCTTGATTGAAATCTGAAACCATCTCAACATGAATGCCAAGCCTTTGAATGTGATATCTAGACACTTTTGCTCTAACGGGTCTGTGGTCAATAATCATTGCAGTCATGCCCTCAAATTCTGAAGATGCAAGATGAGGTTGGTTGATGATTTGCTGAGTTTTACACTCATTTGAACTGGGGAGTCCATTTGCGAAGACTGTAATGAATGTGAAAGTGGATCCAACCTTTGGTTTACTCACAAATCCAATTTCCCCCATTCATGAGCCGGACCAAATACTTGCTAATGCTTAGGCCGATTCCTGTTCCCCCGTGTTTGCGGGAGATGGATGGACCTACCTTCATGAACGGAGTGAAGATGCGGGGCTGAGCTTCTAGAGAATACCTTCACCTGTATCCTCAACAGATATAATCAAACTGATGAGATCGTTAGAGGAAGATGAGAAAGAACCAAGAGGTCCCTCTTGACTGAAAGCCTTGAATCCTTCCCAGCTTCGGCGACTATCAGCTACAGGGAAACCACTCAAGGTATTTTTCTGAGGTTGATTCTTTATCAACTTTTGTTGAATAGACAACCTCCTCAACGAGATGAACCGTGACAAAAACTGCCCCTTGTCCGTGAACTGCGAAACAATACAGAATCAATTTCATCATAGTTATTCTAGAAATACACATCATTTTGTTACACAACCACTCTTAACTGGTAAACTTACTGAAAGTTTTTACCATTATCTAAAATATTCCATGTGTATAGTAATGTCTGGATCATGCCAATAAAGCAAGAATATAGGATATATGAAGATCTCAAAGTAACTTTCATGATACAGTAAGATGTCAGATTAAATAACTTTCATCACAAATGACCTTCCTTGTTCCTATAGAGTTACCTTAATTGAGTTACCCATGAGATTTGTAATTATTTGCCGAAATCTTCCAGGATCACCTATTAGTAACTCAGGAACCTGATCTGACACATAAACTCCCAACTGTGCTCCGGGACAAAAAAACCATAAAAAGTGATGAGCTATAATTACACAAGAATGAGTCTACATCCTCCTAAGAATCCTCCTAATTAGTAAAGTTGGAAATCTTTTAAAGGGTTATCTAGTTCCAAGACAAGGGAACATCAGAACATGTGCATTTATAGTGAATACTTTATGTAGTATTATGAGGATATTTAGGAGGATTTATTAGGAAGACGTGACATTGTTCATTAAACAATGCAAAATTTGAAAACTCCACCATGATGGGCAAACAGTAGATGAGAGGAATATTACCTCTACTCCTTTTTCTTGAGACTTCTCAGAAAACAGTGACAATACATCATCCAAAATTGCCCGTAAGTCAAAGAGCACTGCTTCAAGCTCTAGCTTACCAGCTTCAATCTTTGCCTGATCCAAAACCTCATTTATAAGTGACATCAGAGCTTTTCCACTTACCTGTGCAGTTCTGACAAATTCCTGCTGAGTTACATCAAGATCTGTGTCCATAAGCATATGCAGCATCCCTGAATCAAATTTTAGAGCAAGTTCATGGCTTGAGAAACTCTTTTTTGTTGTATGTATATGTATATGTATATACTTAAGCATTGAACACTATACAATACCATAGACAAAAGAACACTCACCTAAAACACCATTCATTGGTGTTCTGATCTCGTGGGAAACAGTAGCAAGAAACTGCAGCAATAATCAATTAACGTGATCATTACAAGTTCAGCCAAAACATGGAATTAAAAAGGAAATTACATAATTACATACCTGGGATTTTGCTACATCAGCTGCCTCAGCTCTCTTCTTTAAGTTCCCTCATCTCACGGCAATCATCTTCTACTTTGGCAATTCGATTCACAGTGGCATAGAAAATATGTCCAACAAGGAGTGCAATGACAAGGATGCCAATTGAAGTAGTTATTGACAACCATGGCCATGGTGGTTTCTGTTTGAACCTGTGTTAGCATCAAACTTAATTCATTAATTATTTGGGTCATTGACCACTTTCACATTTCCATCATTCTAACATATTAACAAATAAATAAGGCTCAGTGACTTCCGAGATAAAAGGTGTCACAACTCCAGATAAAACAACTCTAAACTGGGCATTGCTAACCGCAACACCAAAAATTGTACTATGGATATCATATTATATCATATGACATTAAATTACATTTCTACCTATTTTGCAGAAGGATGAAGATACAAGCTCCTTTTGCAGCATTACTCTTACCTACAGTACATCTCATGCTTCCTGAAAGGGTCTCCAAAGTTAAGAGTGCTGACATGATAGAACGTATCCCCTAAAACATTTGAACTATACATGGGAATGTGATGGGTGTGATTTGTGATGTCATAAACATTAACAATTACAGTTTGCTTGCTAGCAAGTTGCTGAAGTAATTTCTCCACTAATGACTCGACATCAAAGACTCCACCAAGATACCTGCACAAAAGTGCTGAAGACATTAAAATGCTACTCTCTTACGAAGACTGGTTCTTCCGAAATTTTTATTACCAAAAGGGAACGAGGTAAATTGTACGAAAGATTATAAAAAATAATCAAATGTCAGATCCAACATAGTCCAATATTTATACACACCCATTAGTAGCTTGAATCCTTTCATTTGGGGTTGCATTTGATGGAAGATCTCTACTATAGACAGCAAATGTCAGGATAACCCCTAGACGATTTGTTTTGAGCAGCCTAAAGGGTGCAGTTAAAACCCCTTTGCCTGATTCTCTTGCACGCACCACATTCTCACGATCTTCCTGTTGATGAACAAGTGACAACCATAATTCCAAATAGTTTCTATAGATTTGAAACTTCAAATATCAAACATGAACTCTGTCTCAATTCAGCTTTGTGATATGCCCACAATAAGAGACTACTCATATATAATATTCTCCACTACATGTGGTCCTATTGTGGCAGGCAAGATAAAAAGGAAGAATGGGGGAATACCAAAACAACAATTACTGAGAATAAAAAGTTTTGCTTTCAAATATATTCTGAAAACGTAATAGAAGACCATTATTAAAAGCGCAATAAAAAACCTTTTACCAGAAAGCTAGAGCTTAGAATGGATGGGTAACAACATAATATCTAAGAGTATTGTATAGCATTTTTACAATTTTCATGATTAATTATAAATGTATCAAATATCAGTGAGTTTTAGCAACTGTAGCTGACAGATATAGTGCACCACATATAATTGATTCTACAAGAAAATATTGCAGAAACCTACCTTTCCAGAAAGCGTATCAACAGAAATCACATGTGAAAGTGTATCCTGTGCAAAGATGACAGGGGCATATTCTTCTTGAATGTGGGAGGGTTCCAATTTCTCGGGATCATAATCATCCTTGTGAACTTGTTTCTCCTCCACAGTATCCATCCTCTTAATAGTCCACCCTTGTTGCTTCTCAAATTGTTCCCTTTCAGAATGGAGTACCCTTACAGCATATGCAACACCACTTGTAAGAGGCCTTTCAAAAGCAGTTCTTTCTGTGTACCTAGCAAAGGTTCTCTGCAAGTGCTAGAAGTTAGATTCGCTTGTTGACAATTAATCATCTCATGTTAATAGAAAATGGAATCTTCTCTATCGAAAAAGAAGGGTAAAAATTATTAAAAAAAACTCTGCTCCTGAACTTCAAGACCAGTTTATCTTATTAGCAAGATAAGAAATTATCAGTTAAGACCCCAATAATTTAACAAAAACCAAAAAAAGTAAAGAAAAGCAGTTCAGTTAGACACCGAAATACCGAATTAATAATGAAGTAATAACTCAACATCAGGCAACTCAATTTAACCACTTGCAGCGAGAAATTTAAGTCCGGATTTGCAAGATCATTAGAAAAAACAGAAGCGCAGTACCTGATCTATAGCTGAGGGGCTCTTGGCATGGTGGAAGGTTGAGATCAGAATGGACAAGGCTTGGATATGGTTCATACTCACATTAAACTGATCCTGAAGCATCCGAGCCCTTTCATCACACATGCTTGCAAGAGTTTCTCTCCTCTTCTCTGTAGCTTGAAAGCTCATACAACAGAAGATGCACAAAGACAGCATGGTCCAACCAACCAACCATGCAACAAAAAGCTTTTTCCACATAGCTCTCTTCACTTTTTTGGACCCTATATACTGGTAGTAGTGTTGATGAATTCCGAAACCACGGATCTTCTCCCACCATTTGAGCCACATCTTGCCCCACCATCACCCAAAAAACTCATATTTGTGTCCATAGTTCCCCTGCTAATGAACCAAATGAGGAAAAGGAAAGACAGAAGCAAGCAACATTGCACTAAAAGTAGATGCCTCACTTTAAGAACAAACCCAACTTCATAGAGCAAAATCATCCACAACAGTAATAAACACAAGTTAAGTACAAACAGTTCCAAAACACTGTGCTAGTGAGTTTGAGAGAACCACTGTTAAATCCACAGAATCTCCACAAAGAGTAACATAAAACACTAAAAAGTTTTGAACTTGTGAGAGAAGGGATTCAGGAAATACACAAAGGCATTAACACAAACACCTTTCAAGGCTATTCCTGAAAACTAAGACAGGAAAATAAACTAACAAAATGTTGTCTTACCCACCCCAATAACTTGAAATTCATATAAATGCAAATAAATAACATAAATTTGAAGTATATAAGAAATTCAAATACCCTTAAGAGAATCAAAGAATCACAATATTCTGGGTTCCTAATTCTGAACAGAAATTGATAATTTTTTAATTATCTTGTCAATTAGCAGCTGCAAACCAGAACAAAAAGAGGGTCAAAAGTAAATTAATAAAAGATTCAATTTTTGTCATGAAACATGCAATTATCATCACACAACACAGGAAACTCTAGCTTGCACTACACTGAAGGGATCCTAAAACCAAAACAAGTAGATATAAAATAGGCACGTGACATTAATGTTCAAGGTTTGAGTCCCTAAGAGGGTTTTTATTAAGCTGCATATAGATTGAAAATTAGTTCATGAAGCTTAAATTAGAGAATTTGCAAACAATGATAAGAAGAACATGGGAGCAATCATGTTTTCAGATTACAGGATTGAGCTAGAGCCATGATTATTATTTTAACAAAATGATCATAATTTAAAATGATAAAAATATTGATATTATAATAATAAGGACAAAGTTTGTTTTGTGTTTACACACATTTCATCTCTATCTATATGTGTATATGTTTGGTTGACTCTACTTACCAGGTATAAAATTTATGAGTTACTTATATTATCAGAAGTCTTTGTTGATATTAATAATATCATTGAAACGTCTTAAAGATATTCATCTAATTAATAATTAAGTTGATAATTTTTATGATATTATAAAAAACTATAATCAGCTTTAGACAATAACTAGCTATATAATAGGTACAAATGTATCAACTTTCACATTTAAAACATAAAAGAAGAAGAAATAAAATCATAAAAAGTTAAAAGATTGATTAGTTTTTGAAAAAAAAGTTATATTTTTATTATTTTATGTACATATATCTAGAAACAAGAAAATATTAAAATTATGCAAAAGGGAGGTGGGGGCAATATTCACTTTAGTTAAAACATTTAAAAAAGAAAAGAAAAGAGAAAAAGTTTTCCATCAAAAGTTAAAAGATGGATTTAGTTTTTAAAAGTACTAACATAAAGTTATATTTTTATTATTTTATGCACACATATCTAGAAAAAGAAAATCTTAAAATTATGAAAAAAGGAGCAATATTCACTTTAGTTTTAACATTTAAAAAAGAAGTAAAAAACACGTTATATCAAAAGTTAAAAGATGGATTTAGTTTTTAAAAATATTAAAATAAGATTATATTTATTATTTTATGCGAACATTCTAAAAAACAGAAAATATTAAAATTATGCAAAAAGGGAGCAATGTTCTCTTTAGTTTTAACATTTAAAAAATATCATGACATTAATGTTTCCTAATAAGAAGAGAGAAATATATCATATTTTAGTATTATATGTAGGGATGGCAATGAAAACCGAACCCACGGGTACCCGCCCAAACCCAACCCGAATTTAGCGGGGAAAACCAGATGTGATTGGGTTCGGATTCGGGTTTTACCCGTGTTCAAATTTCGGGTTCGGGTTTGGTATTGTTAATACCCTACCCCGAACCCGATTAATATATATAAATTATAAAATTACACATAAATACATAAATAAAAGCTATATATATATAAATTTCTCATATATATATATATATATATATATATATATATATATATATATATATAAATTTCACACATATACATATACATATATAAATATATAAAAGCTATATATATATATATAAATAAATGTTTTGGTTCGGGTTTTTTTCGGGTTCGGGTTACCCGAAACCCGACGGGTTCGGGGATGGTATTGTTATTTCTAACCCCGCTTAATTCGGGTTCGGGTTTTGAATTTCGGGTTCGGGGTTGGGTAAGCACAAACCCGACCCCGACCCGTTGCCATTCCTAATTATATGATTGTATAGAAAATGAATAGAAAGAATTAATTTTTTCTCCTTCACTCTTCTTTCGGCAATGACTTGTTGTCTCAAATTATGTTTAAAATCATGTCACGAATCAATGAAAATATGTCATGTCAATTAAAAAATTAAGTACTCATTATTTTTTATTTTTTAGATTCAAAAAAATTAGTTCAGGACATGATTTGTGACATAGATTGGAACAACAAATCTTGGTCACTCTTCTCCTCTCATTTTCTCCTCACTTGGGAAGAGAAAGAAATTTTATGTGTCTCACTCCATTTTATTATCTCTCCTTACACTTCCCCTAAACCAAATGAGAGAAAAGTTATTTTTCTTCTCAGCTTCTCTCTTCTGATTCTCTTTCTCTTCTATTTCTATTCGACCAAAATAAGCCTAAAAATCAATAGAGCAAGTACATTGTAACAAAAAAGAATAGATACACTGACATAGTTAACTCATTTGATATATATGATAAGAGATCATGTATGATATGTTGCATTTAAAAGTGTGGCGAGCCAACAAGATATGATATAATTATTTTATCCTATTTACTAGGTGTATTTTTAATTGATGGGGGGTTGATTTATAATTGAGTAAATAATATATTATAATTGTGTGACTTATTGAATATTTAAAGTAGTATAGTTTGGTATTTGTTGATGAGGTCTTCTTCGGGTTATATTGAATAAAGGTGTCAATACCCTTATGCTCTCGATATTTTATTGAATATATTTTGAGTAAATAACTTTTAAAAATATTTTTGGAAACAATGATTTTACCATACTAATAGACCTTATTCAATACCTAGTTGATGAAGATTATGGATAAATAAAATCATTGAAAATTTATCCTTTTGAAGTCTATTTAGTAAAATCTTCACTGAAATTATTTTTTCATAGTTTCAAATTGGGGTGTTACAAGATGAACATGCTATAAAAGAAACATTATACCCGATATAATAAGAGGTTGGATTAAAAGATTTTATAATGAGATTTATATTCTAACTCTAATTGGAGTTGTGTACTTAGGCTACATGTACTTTTGATAAACTCATTATTTAATTATGGAAATGGGGTCGTTTCCTATGAAATTTTGGACATAAATTTATAGAGCACTCACTATAATCGAATAGACATGCATAACCTTTTAACACACAACATTATAGAATACACCATTGAAAAAGTTATATATTTGAATGAGAGATAAAGTTCAAGATTATGTTCCTTTAATAAATAAGAATATTTTTCACTGTCCAATTGAGAATTTTTGTTTTTTTTATGAAATGAAATAAGAAAAGACCACATCGGATAGAGAAAGAAATATAATATTTATGGTATGCACTAAGGGCATAAGAGTTTTGTGATGGGAAATAAAAACGCAACATGACCATCACACACGCGTGTGCACTATCATACAATTAGAGCTCAATCATGTCGTATATTCTTTCTACTAAAAAATAATTATAATTTTAAAAAAATAAATGTTACTAGTAATACATTTTCCACACACTTGTCACAATATTGAACAAACGGAAACGAATACGACTCACAACAATAAGTTTGATCCATTGAATGATAAAGATAAGTTTCATCTTAATCTAACTTTTCATTTTTGAATAAGCTTGTATTTTGGGTCATTGAACTTTCTGACTATTTGAGTTGTTGATTAATAAACAAATGCTCTATCTACCACTTCATAAAAAGCACACACTGGAGATGCTATTCCTTAACCTTTTTCTTTCTTCTTCCTCCTATTTTGAGTTGAAGCATTTCTTGTCTCATTTTTTATCTTTCTTTTAGTGGTACTTTAGAGTGACAATAGCCATACAAAGTAGCATTAGCCATATTTTAGGATGTAATTATAGAAAGGTTCTTATAATACAGTAGTTGTTCGATATACTAAGCTGAACTATTTATCCTACAAAGTTCTAATCAATAGTGTACTTGCACAATTTTATACAGTACCAAGAGATACTAGTGATCCAATTCAAAACTTAGGGAATTTTTTCCCATGCCATAAATTATTTTTATAACTAGTTTCCACAAGGAACTATCAATATAAAATGCAAAAGGATGAGAAATGTTCACTTTAGTTTTAACATTTAAAAATAAAATAAAATTATACAAGTTTTCCATCAAAACTTAAAAGATGGATTTAATTTTTAAAACATTTTTTTTATATTTTACTTAAAAACTATAAGTGCCTTTCATTTTCCCCTTTCAAAATATTAAAAAAATTAATATTTTTATTATTTTATACACATATCTCAAAAACAAGAAAATGAAATAAATATGATTGAAAAGAAGAAAATTCATGTATTGTATAAGAGTTTTTTACGGTATCAATACATTCATTATTCATATTTAATAATTATCATTCACTCTAAGTTAAAGTTGACAATGAACTGAACTAACTTAGTATTCATTCAAAATTCGACTTGTTATTTAGTTCGATAAACTTGGTTCATGAACCAAATGAGTCGAACTTGAGTATGATATAGTTCGAATCATTAGATTCATGAGCTTACTCGATATATATGTACATGAATAATGATATATCATCCTACTATCCTCCTACCCACCACAAATGGCATATGTCACAAAATGATACTTTGTTTATTAATGATTGGTTTACAAGTGACATATGTCACTTTCTTGTGGGTAGGAGGATTAATAGGATGATTTAGTAGGAGAATATATCATTTTCCATATGTGTGTATATATATATATAAAACTAATTTTTTATGTTAATTGTTATTATATATAAACAAATATATATATATAACATTTTCTAGTATTTTTAAAAATGGATTAATTATTTGAGTTGTTCAAATGAACCAATTCGAACTGAACTGAATAGTTCGTAAGCTTTAATTGAGTCGAACTTGGGCTAAAAAATAACTTCTATCGAATTCCGAGCTGAACAAATCTTTATTGAGCTGAACTCTGGTTCGCGTCAACTCAACTCGTTTCCAACCCTAACTCTAAATATAATAATGCAAATGAATATAAATGATATAATGACTGTATGTAAAATTTTACATTAACAAATGTATAGAATTTAATGATTGTATGTAACCTTTATTTTTTAATATTAAATCATGAAAGTATGCTTAGGAAAAGAAATAGAAATGTAAGAATTTTATAAGTAGTATTAAAAATAAAGGTTCACCTCAACTTGATATGAGAATACTAACAAGGTGTAGGTTCACCATGAAAATAATTAATTTCTTATCCATACGATGAGGAAATACTCATGGTATTACAAAAGACGCCAGGCCTAATCCAAAACAATTGGTTCATACTCCAAACAAACTTCTCTTTAGTCCACTAAAATCTTAATCCAATTTATGACGCCACGTGTTCACAATTACATAGTTCTAGCCAATTGCGAAGAAGCAGTGACGTTTTTTTCGGTGATCCAATCAATTTTTATTTAATTATATAATTTCACCCGAATTAGTAACTTTCTTAAAATAATAATTATAAATTAATTATAAATCAGCACAAGTTCATAACCGTTATAGAATTCAGAGAATCAAAAATAAAACACGGTTGTGGAGTTAGTTGCCGCCGGAAAAGAACACACCACCGTTTTTCTTTTTCCGGCGATCTCTTATTTCTATCACACTTTCCGGCGATTTTTCCGATATCACCGCCACTATGGTACTTCGCGTATCATTCACCTTCTTTGACTTTCAGTGGATTTAGATCTAATAGCTTTGTACCTTATTTTCTTTTAGCTTCCGGTGATTTTTTTTGTTCTTACTCGCGTGATTTTAGATTCTGATTTGTTGTGTTTCATCTTGTTTTTAAAGTATGTTGATTTAGAAATTCAATTCAGTTAAACCTAATTGGATTTCACCTGATTTGTAGTCTGTGCATAATTAAATTCAGACATGTGTCGGGTAAAATTAAGTCGTCGAAAAAATTCATAAGTTTTGTGTTTTTAAATGCTGATAATCGTGAAATGTTTTATTAATTATGGATCATTTGTTTCATAGCTCAATTTAAGCTTCTGGATCTGATACAGGGACCATACAATTTGAGTGTTTCAGTTGTGGTTAGGGTTAAGTTTCATTTACCACATTTGTTCAGAAAATGCAGCCGCAATTGAAGACTACCAAAATCACAATACTATGATTGTTCTTTAAAATTCCGATACAGTCATTGTGCATTTGTGCCCTTCCTTGGTTATAACCAATGTGCAATGCTACTTGCATCTTGCATTGGTTGATTATATTTGTTGGGAACAAACGAGCAATCAAATAGTAAAAGAGAATAGAATAACACAAGCCCATAACGTGTTTCGGCCAATTGTGCCTATGTCCACAGGAGCATTGAGAGACTACCCCTCATTATTAGAGAATAATGATATTTATGTTTAGCTATTGTTTTCCTTGTTACATTAGGTTTACATTATATATAGCCCTCTACCCGACTCCTTTACATCACCAAACCCATACTTGTATGTATTGCTGTTATGATAAGTTATGATGAGAAATGTCAGATCCATTGAACATGAGTCTTGCACACAATATTTATGGGGTTATTTAATTAGTATTGCAATGTGAATTGAAAGCAAAATGTAAATATGGTGTTTTCTGTAAGACTACATCAGGCACTTGCAGAAAGGAAGATGTGAAGTTTTGACAAGAACATCACAAAAGAGGACTTGTTCCAGAAACACCGCGAAAAAGGGCCAACAGGATAGTCTTTCCCTTTTTTCGCGGTTGTTTCTGGAACAAGTCCTCTTTTTGTGATGTTCTTGTCAAACTTCACAATCTTCCTTTCTGCAAGTCGCCTTGATGTAGTCTACAGAAAACACCATATTTTACATTTTGCTTTCATTCACATTGCAAATATAATTAAATAACCCCATAAATATTGTTGTGCAATGACTCATGTTCAATGGATCTGACATTTTCTCATCATAACTTATCATAACAGCAATACAATACAAGTTATGGGTTTGGACTGATGTAAAGGAGTCGGGTAGAGGGCTTATATAATGTAAACCTAATGTAACAAGGAAAACAATAGCTAAACATAAATATCATTATTCTCTAATAATGAGGGGTAGTCTCTCAATGCTCCTGTGGACATAGGCACAATTGGCCGAAACACGTTATGGGCTTGTGTTATTCTATTCTCTTTTACTATTTGATTGCTCGTTTGTTCCCAACAAATATAATCAACCAATGCAAGATGCAAGTAGCATTGCACATTGGTATAACCAAGAAGGGCACAAATGCACAATTGACTGTATCGGAATTTTAAAGAACAATCATAGTATTGTGATTTTGGTAGTCTTCAATTGCGGCTGCATTTTCTGAACAAATGTGGTAAATAGAAACTTAACCCTAACCACAACTGAAACACTCAAATGTTATGTCCCTGTATCAGATCCATAAGCTTAATTGAGCTATGAAACAAATGATCCATAATTAATAAAACATTTCACGATTATCAGCATTTAAAAACACAAACTTATGAATTTTTTCGACGACTTAATTTTACCCGACACATGTCTGAATTAATTATGCACAGACTACAAATCAGGTGAAATCCAATTAGGTTTAACTGAATTGAATTTCTAAATCAACATACTTTAAAAACAAGATGAAACACAACAAATCAGAATCTAAAATCACGCGAGTAAGAACAAAAAAAATCACCGGAAGCTAAAAGAAAATAAGGTACAAAGCTATTAGATCTAAATCCACTGAAAGTCAAAGAAGGTGAATGATACGCGAAGTACCATAGTGGCGGTGATATCGGAATAAATCGCCGGAAAGTGTGATAGAAATAAGAGATCGCCGGAAAAGAAAAAACGGTGGTGTGTTCTTTTCCGGCGGCAACTAACTCCACAACCGTGTTTTATTTTTGATTCTCTGAATTCTATAACGGTTATGAACTTGTGCTGATTTATAATTAATTTATAATTATTATTTTAAGAAAGTTACTAATTCGGGTGAAATTATATAATTAAATAAAAAATTGATTGGATCACCGAAAAAACGTCACTGCTTCTTCGCAATTGGCTAGAACTATGTAATTGTGAACACGTGGCGTCATAATATTGGATTAAGATTTTAGTGGACTAAAGAGAAGGTGTTGTTTGGAGTATGAACCAATTGTTTTGGATTAGGCCTGGCGTCTTTTGTAATACCATGAGTATTTCCTCATCGTATGGATAAGAAATTAATTATTTTCATGGTGAACCTACACCTTGTTAGTATTCTCATATCAAGTTGAGTGAACCTTTATTTTTTAATACTACTTATAAAATTCTTACATTTCTACTTTTCCTAAGCATACTTTCATGATTTAATATTAAAAAATAAAGGTTACATACAATCATTAAATTCTATACATTTGTTAATGTAAAATTTTACATACAGTCATTATATCATTTACTATTCATTTGCATTATTTATATTTAGAGTTAGGGTTGGAAACGAGTTGAGTTGACGCGAACCAGAGTTCAGCTCAATAAAGATTTGTTCAGCTCGAATTCGATAGAAGTTATTTTTTTAGCCCAAGTTCGACTCAATTAAAGCTTACGAACTATTCAGTTCAGTTCGAATTGGTTCATTTGAACAACTCAAATAATTAATCCATTTTTAAAAATACTAGAAAATGTTATATATATATATTTGTTTATATATAATAACAATTAACATAAAAAATTAGTTTATATATATATATACACACATATGGAAAATGATATATTCTCCTACTAAATCATCCTATTAATCCTCCTACCCACAAGAAAGTGACATATGTCACTTGTAAACCAATCATTAATAAACAAAGTATCATTTTGTGACATATGCCATTTTTGTGTGGGTAGGAGGATTAGTAGGATGATATATCATTATTCATGTACATATATATCGAGTAAGCTCATGAATCTAATGATTCGAACTATATCATACTCAAGTTCGACTCATTTGGTTCATGAACCAAGTTTATCGAACTAAATAACAAGTCGAATTTTGAATGAATACTAAGTTAGTTCAGTTCATTGTCAACTTTAACTTAGAGTGAATGATAATTATTAAATATGAATAATGAATGTATTGATACCGTAAAAAACTCTTATACAATACATGAATTTTCTTCCTTTTCAATCATATTTATTTCATTTTCTTGTTTTTGAGATATGTGTATAAAATAATAAAAATATTAATTTTTTTAATATTTTGAAAGGGGAAAATGAAAGGCACTTATAGTTTTTAAGTAAAATATAAAAAAATGTTTTAAAAATTAAATCCATCTTTTAAGTTTTGATGGAAAACTTGTATATTTTTATTTTATTTTTTAAATGTTAAAACTAAAGTGAACATTTCTCATCCTTTTGCATTTTATATTGATAGTTCCTTGTGGAAACTAGTTATAAAAATAATTTATGGCATGGGAAAAATTATTCCCTAAGTTTTGAATTGGATCACTAGTATCTCTTGGTACTGTATAAAATTGTGCAAGTACACTATTGATTAGAACTTTGTAGGATAAAATAGTTCAGCTTAGTATATCGAACAACTACTGTATTATAAGAACCTTTCTATAATTACATCTATAAATATGGCTAATGCTACTTTGTATGGCTATTGTCACTCTAAAGTACCACTAAAAGAAAGATAAAAAATGAGACAAGAAATGCTTCAACTCAAAATAGGAGGAAGAAAGAAAAAGGTTAAGGAATAGCATCTCCAGTGTGTGCTTTTTATGAAGTGGTAGATAGAGCATTTGTTTATTAATCAACAACTCAAATAGTCAGAAAGTTCAATGACCCAAAATACAAGCTTATTCAAAAATGAAAAGTTAGATTAAGATGAAACTTATCTTTATCATTCAATGGATCAAACTTATTTGTTGTGAGTCGTATTCGTTTCCGTTTGTCAATATTGTGACAAGTGTGTGGAAAATGTATTACTAGAAACATTTATTTTTTTAAAATTATAATTATGTTTTTAGTAGAAAGAAATATACGACATGATTGAGCTCTAATTGTATGATAGTGCACACGCGTGTGTGATGGTCATGTTGCGTTTTTTATTTCCCATCACAAAACTCTTATGCCCTTAGTGCATACCATAAATATTATATTTCTTTCTCTATCCGATGTGGTCTTTTCTTATTTCATTTCATAAAAAAACAAAAATTCTCAATTGGACAGTGAAAAATATTCTTATTTTATTAAAGGAACATAATCTTGAACTTTATCTCTCATTCAAATATATAACTTTTTCAATGGTGTATTCTATAATGTTGTGTGTTAAAAGGTTATGCATGTCTATTCGATTATAGTGAGTGCTCTATAAATTTATGTCCAAAAATTTCATAGGAAACGACCCCATTTCCATAATTAAATAAATGAGTTTATCAAAAGTATACATGTAGCCTAAGTACACAACTCCAATTAGAGTTAGAATATAAATCTCATTATAAAATTCTTTTAATCCAACCTCTTATTATATCGGGTATAATGTTTCTTTTATAGCATGTTCATCTTGTAACACCCCAATTTGAAACTATGAAAATAAATAATTTCAGTGAAGATTTTACTAAATAGACTTCAAAAGGATAAATTTTCAATGATTTTATTTATCCATAATCTTCATCAACTAGGTATTGAATAAGGTCTATTAGTATGGTAAAATCATTGTTTCCAAAAATATTTTTTAAAAGTTATTTACTCAAAATATATTCAATAAAATATCGAGAGCATAAGGGTATTGACACCTTTATTCAATATAACCCGAAGAAGACCTCATCAACAAATACCAAACTATACTACTTTAAATATTCAATAAGTCACACAATTATAATATATTATTTACTCAATTATAAATCAACCCCCCATCAATTAAAAAATACACCTAGTAAATAGGATAAAATAATTATATCATATCTTGTTGGCTCGCCACACTTTTAAATGCAACATATCATACATGATCTCTTATCATATATATCAAATGAGTTAACTATGTCAGTGTATCTATTCTTTTTTGTTACAATGTACTTGCTCTATTGATTTTTAGGCTTATTTTGGTCGAATAGAAATAGAAGAGAAAGAGAATCAGAAGAGAGAAGCTGAGAAGAAAAATAACTTTTCTCTCATTTGGTTTAGGGGAAGTGTAAGGAGAGATAATAAAAATGGAGTGAGACACATAAAATTTCTTTCTCTTCCCAAGTGAGGAGAAAATGAGAGGAGAAGAGTGACCAAGATTTGTTGTTCCAATCTATGTCACAAATCATGTCCTGAACTAATTTTTTTGAATCTAAAAAATAAAAAATAATGAGTACTTAATTTTTTAATTGACATGACATATTTTCATTGATTCGTGACATGATTTTAAACATAATTTGAGACAACAAGTCATTGCCGAAAGAAGAGTGAAGGAGAAAAAATTAATTCTTTCTATTCATTTTCTATACAATCATATAATTAGGAATGGCAACGGGTCGGGGTCGGGTTTGTGCTTACCCAACCCCGAACCCGAAATTCAAAACCCGAACCCGAATTAAGCGGGGTTAGAAATAACAATACCATCCCCGAACCCGTCGGGTTTCGGGTAACCCGAACCCGAAAAAAACCCGAACCAAAACATTTATTTATATATATATATATAGCTTTTATATATTTATATATGTATATGTATATGTGTGAAATTTATATATATATATATATATATATATATATATATATATATATATATGAGAAATTTATATATATATAGCTTTTATTTATGTATTTATGTGTAATTTTATAATTTTATATATATTAATCGGGTTCGGGGTAGGGTATTAACAATACCAAACCCGAACCCGAAATTTGAACACGGGTAAAACCCGAATCCGAACCCAATCACATCTGGTTTTCCCCGCTAAATTCGGGTTGGGTTTGGGCGGGTACCCGTGGGTTCGGTTTTCATTGCCATCCCTACATATAATACTAAAATATGATATATTTCTCTCTTCTTATTAGGAAACATTAATGTCATGATATTTTTTAAATGTTAAAACTAAAGAGAACATTGCTCCCTTTTTGCATAATTTTAATATTTTCTGTTTTTTAGAATGTTCGCATAAAATAATAAATATAATCTTATTTTAATATTTTTAAAAACTAAATCCATCTTTTAACTTTTGATATAAACGTGTTTTTTACTTCTTTTTTAAATGTTAAAACTAAAGTGAATATTGCTCCTTTTTTCATAATTTTAAGATTTTCTTTTTCTAGATATGTGTGCATAAAATAATAAAAATATAACTTTATGTTAGTACTTTTAAAAACTAAATCCATCTTTTAACTTTTGATGGAAAACTTTTTCTCTTTTCTTTTCTTTTTTAAATGTTTTAACTAAAGTGAATATTGCCCCCACCTCCCTTTTGCATAATTTTAATATTTTCTTGTTTCTAGATATATGTACATAAAATAATAAAAATATAACTTTTTTTTCAAAAACTAATCAATCTTTTAACTTTTTATGATTTTATTTCTTCTTCTTTTATGTTTTAAATGTGAAAGTTGATACATTTGTACCTATTATATAGCTAGTTATTGTCTAAAGCTGATTATAGTTTTTTATAATATCATAAAAATTATCAACTTAATTATTAATTAGATGAATATCTTTAAGACGTTTCAATGATATTATTAATATCAACAAAGACTTCTGATAATATAAGTAACTCATAAATTTTATACCTGGTAAGTAGAGTCAACCAAACATATACACATATAGATAGAGATGAAATGTGTGTAAACACAAAACAAACTTTGTCCTTATTATTATAATATCAATATTTTTATCATTTTAAATTATGATCATTTTGTTAAAATAATAATCATGGCTCTAGCTCAATCCTGTAATCTGAAAACATGATTGCTCCCATGTTCTTCTTATCATTGTTTGCAAATTCTCTAATTTAAGCTTCATGAACTAATTTTCAATCTATATGCAGCTTAATAAAAACCCTCTTAGGGACTCAAACCTTGAACATTAATGTCACGTGCCTATTTTATATCTACTTGTTTTGGTTTTAGGATCCCTTCAGTGTAGTGCAAGCTAGAGTTTCCTGTGTTGTGTGATGATAATTGCATGTTTCATGACAAAAATTGAATCTTTTATTAATTTACTTTTGGACCCTCTTTTTGTTCTGGTTTGCAGCTGCTAATTGACAAGATAATTAAAAAAATTATCAATTTCTGTTCAGAATTAGGAACCCAGAATATTGTGATTCTTTGATTCTCTTAAGGGTATTTGAATTTCTTATATACTTCAAATTTATGTTATTTATTTGCATTTATATGAATTTCAAGTTATTGGGGTGGGTAAGACAACATTTTGTTAGTTTATTTTCCTGTCTTAGTTTTCAGGAATAGCCTTGAAAGGTGTTTGTGTTAATGCCTTTGTGTATTTCCTGAATCCCTTCTCTCACAAGTTCAAAACTTTTTAGTGTTTTATGTTACTCTTTGTGGAGATTCTGTGGATTTAACAGTGGTTCTCTCAAACTCACTAGCACAGTGTTTTGGAACTGTTTGTACTTAACTTGTGTTTATTACTGTTGTGGATGATTTTGCTCTATGAAGTTGGGTTTGTTCTTAAAGTGAGGCATCTACTTTTAGTGCAATGTTGCTTGCTTCTGTCTTTCCTTTTCCTCATTTGGTTCATTAGCAGGGGAACTATGGACACAAATATGAGTTTTTTGGGTGATGGTGGTGGCAAGATGTGGCTCAAATGGTGGGAGAAGATCCGTGGTTTCGGAATTCATCAACACTACTACCAGTATATAGGGTCCAAAAAAGTGAAGAGAGCTATGTGGAAAAAGCTTTTTGTTGCATGGTTGGTTGGTTGGACCATGCTGTCTTTGTGCATCTTCTGTTGTATGAGCTTTCAAGCTACAGAGAAGAGGAGAGAAACTCTTGCAAGCATGTGTGATGAAAGGGCTCGGATGCTTCAGGATCAGTTTAATGTGAGTATGAACCATATCCAAGCCTTGTCCATTCTGATCTCAACCTTCCACCATGCCAAGAGCCCCTCAGCTATAGATCAGGTACTGCGCTTCTGTTTTTTCTAATGATCTTGCAAATCCGGACTTAAATTTCTCGCTGCAAGTGGTTAAATTGAGTTGCCTGATGTTGAGTTATTACTTCATTATTAATTCGGTATTTCGGTGTCTAACTGAACTGCTTTTCTTTACTTTTTTTGGTTTTTGTTAAATTATTGGGGTCTTAACTGATAATTTCTTATCTTGCTAATAAGATAAACTGGTCTTGAAGTTCAGGAGCAGAGTTTTTTTTAATAATTTTTACCCTTCTTTTTCGATAGAGAAGATTCCATTTTCTATTAACATGAGATGATTAATTGTCAACAAGCGAATCTAACTTCTAGCACTTGCAGAGAACCTTTGCTAGGTACACAGAAAGAACTGCTTTTGAAAGGCCTCTTACAAGTGGTGTTGCATATGCTGTAAGGGTACTCCATTCTGAAAGGGAACAATTTGAGAAGCAACAAGGGTGGACTATTAAGAGGATGGATACTGTGGAGGAGAAACAAGTTCACAAGGATGATTATGATCCCGAGAAATTGGAACCCTCCCACATTCAAGAAGAATATGCCCCTGTCATCTTTGCACAGGATACACTTTCACATGTGATTTCTGTTGATACGCTTTCTGGAAAGGTAGGTTTCTGCAATATTTTCTTGTAGAATCAATTATATGTGGTGCACTATATCTGTCAGCTACAGTTGCTAAAACTCACTGATATTTGATACATTTATAATTAATCATGAAAATTGTAAAAATGCTATACAATACTCTTAGATATTATGTTGTTACCCATCCATTCTAAGCTCTAGCTTTCTGGTAAAAGGTTTTTTATTGCGCTTTTAATAATGGTCTTCTATTACGTTTTCAGAATATATTTGAAAGCAAAACTTTTTATTCTCAGTAATTGTTGTTTTGGTATTCCCCCATTCTTCCTTTTTATCTTGCCTGCCACAATAGGACCACATGTAGTGGAGAATATTATATATGAGTAGTCTCTTATTGTGGGCATATCACAAAGCTGAATTGAGACAGAGTTCATGTTTGATATTTGAAGTTTCAAATCTATAGAAACTATTTGGAATTATGGTTGTCACTTGTTCATCAACAGGAAGATCGTGAGAATGTGGTGCGTGCAAGAGAATCAGGCAAAGGGGTTTTAACTGCACCCTTTAGGCTGCTCAAAACAAATCGTCTAGGGGTTATCCTGACATTTGCTGTCTATAGTAGAGATCTTCCATCAAATGCAACCCCAAATGAAAGGATTCAAGCTACTAATGGGTGTGTATAAATATTGGACTATGTTGGATCTGACATTTGATTATTTTTTATAATCTTTCGTACAATTTACCTCGTTCCCTTTTGGTAATAAAAATTTCGGAAGAACCAGTCTTCGTAAGAGAGTAGCATTTTAATGTCTTCAGCACTTTTGTGCAGGTATCTTGGTGGAGTCTTTGATGTCGAGTCATTAGTGGAGAAATTACTTCAGCAACTTGCTAGCAAGCAAACTGTAATTGTTAATGTTTATGACATCACAAATCACACCCATCACATTCCCATGTATAGTTCAAATGTTTTAGGGGATACGTTCTATCATGTCAGCACTCTTAACTTTGGAGACCCTTTCAGGAAGCATGAGATGTACTGTAGGTAAGAGTAATGCTGCAAAAGGAGCTTGTATCTTCATCCTTCTGCAAAATAGGTAGAAATGTAATTTAATGTCATATGATATAATATGATATCCATAGTACAATTTTTGGTGTTGCGGTTAGCAATGCCCAGTTTAGAGTTGTTTTATCTGGAGTTGTGACACCTTTTATCTCGGAAGTCACTGAGCCTTATTTATTTGTTAATATGTTAGAATGATGGAAATGTGAAAGTGGTCAATGACCCAAATAATTAATGAATTAAGTTTGATGCTAACACAGGTTCAAACAGAAACCACCATGGCCATGGTTGTCAATAACTACTTCAATTGGCATCCTTGTCATTGCACTCCTTGTTGGACATATTTTCTATGCCACTGTGAATCGAATTGCCAAAGTAGAAGATGATTGCCGTGAGATGAGGGAACTTAAGAAGAGAGCTGAGGCAGCTGATGTAGCAAAATCCCAGGTATGTAATTATGTAATTTCCTTTTTAATTCCATGTTTTGGCTGAACTTGTAATGATCACGTTAATTGATTATTGCTGCAGTTTCTTGCTACTGTTTCCCACGAGATCAGAACACCAATGAATGGTGTTTTAGGTGAGTGTTCTTTTGTCTATGGTATTGTATAGTGTTCAATGCTTAAGTATATACATATACATATACATACAACAAAAAAGAGTTTCTCAAGCCATGAACTTGCTCTAAAATTTGATTCAGGGATGCTGCATATGCTTATGGACACAGATCTTGATGTAACTCAGCAGGAATTTGTCAGAACTGCACAGGTAAGTGGAAAAGCTCTGATGTCACTTATAAATGAGGTTTTGGATCAGGCAAAGATTGAAGCTGGTAAGCTAGAGCTTGAAGCAGTGCTCTTTGACTTACGGGCAATTTTGGATGATGTATTGTCACTGTTTTCTGAGAAGTCTCAAGAAAAAGGAGTAGAGGTAATATTCCTCTCATCTACTGTTTGCCCATCATGGTGGAGTTTTCAAATTTTGCATTGTTTAATGAACAATGTCACGTCTTCCTAATAAATCCTCCTAAATATCCTCATAATACTACATAAAGTATTCACTATAAATGCACATGTTCTGATGTTCCCTTGTCTTGGAACTAGATAACCCTTTAAAAGATTTCCAACTTTACTAATTAGGAGGATTCTTAGGAGGATGTAGACTCATTCTTGTGTAATTATAGCTCATCACTTTTTATGGTTTTTTTGTCCCGGAGCACAGTTGGGAGTTTATGTGTCAGATCAGGTTCCTGAGTTACTAATAGGTGATCCTGGAAGATTTCGGCAAATAATTACAAATCTCATGGGTAACTCAATTAAGGTAACTCTATAGGAACAAGGAAGGTCATTTGTGATGAAAGTTATTTAATCTGACATCTTACTGTATCATGAAAGTTACTTTGAGATCTTCATATATCCTATATTCTTGCTTTATTGGCATGATCCAGACATTACTATACACATGGAATATTTTAGATAATGGTAAAAACTTTCAGTAAGTTTACCAGTTAAGAGTGGTTGTGTAACAAAATGATGTGTATTTCTAGAATAACTATGATGAAATTGA
Organism: Lupinus albus; assembly: GCA_009771035.1. Lineage (NCBI taxonomy): Eukaryota > Viridiplantae > Streptophyta > Magnoliopsida > Fabales > Fabaceae > Lupinus > Lupinus albus. The sequence continues at coordinate 9,652,204 of CM020011.1, forward strand.
TTCTGTATTGTTTCGCAGTTCACGGACAAGGGGCATGTTTTTGTCACGGTTCATCTCGTTGAGGAGGTTGTCTATTCAACAAAAGTTGATAAAGAATCAACCTCAGAAAATACCTTGAGTGGTTTCCCTGTAGCTGATAGTCGCCGAAGCTGGGAAGGATTCAAGGCTTTCAGTCAAGAGGGACCTCTTGGTTCTTTCTCATCTTCCTCTAACGATCTCATCAGTTTGATTATATCTGTTGAGGATACAGGTGAAGGTATTCCTCTAGAAGCTCAGCCCCGCATCTTCACTCCGTTCATGAAGGTAGGTCCATCCATCTCCCGCAAACACGGGGGAACAGGAATCGGCCTAAGCATTAGCAAGTATTTGGTCCGGCTCATGAATGGGGAAATTGGATTTGTGAGTAAACCAAAGGTTGGATCCACTTTCACATTCATTACAGTCTTCGCAAATGGACTCCCCAGTTCAAATGAGTGTAAAACTCAGCAAATCATCAACCAACCTCATCTTGCATCTTCAGAATTTGAGGGCATGACTGCAATGATTATTGACCACAGACCCGTTAGAGCAAAAGTGTCTAGATATCACATTCAAAGGCTTGGCATTCATGTTGAGATGGTTTCAGATTTCAATCAAGGTTTGTCCGCTTTGACCAATGAGAATATGGTTATTAATATGGTCCTCATTGAGCAGGAGGTCTGGGACAAAGATTCAGGCATGTCATCTCACTTTGTCAATAACATAGGGAAAATTGTTCATGTGATTCCTCCAAAGATGTTCATTCTTGTTAATTCTAGTAGTTCTTCTAGAGCAATGACTGTGACATCTGGTGTTCATAACCCCGCTGTAATCACAAAACCTCTCAGAGCAAGTATGCTTGCAGCCTCACTACAACATGCTATGGGTGTTCGAAACAAGGGCACTCCTAGAAACGGCGATCTCCCAAGTTTGTCTCTTCGCCATCTTTTTCGTGGGAGAAGAATTCTAATTGTAGATGACAATAGTGTGAACCGCATGGTAGCAGCTGCAACTTTGAAAAAGTATGGAGCAGAAGTGGTTTGTGTCAGTAGTGGAAAAGAAGCCATCTCGTCACTGAAGCCACCACATCAGTTTGATGCCTGTTTCATGGATATTCAAATGCCAGAAATGGATGGGTATGCTTCTGCAATACTTTAATCTAAAACCTGATAATTATTGTTTGGAATTAAATTTGAAATTTCCACACAAAATTGGAGTTTTTTTAATTCTTTGCAAATCTTACAAAGTAGTTAATAATATATATAATATAAACAAACATTCACAATTTTTACTCAAAACACAGTTACCATATTGTTACAAGTTCCTTAATATGCAATTCCTTTCCAACAGGTTTGAAGCTACAAGGACTATTCGGGATATGGAACTTAGCACGAACAATGAAGTGTCTGTGGATGACTTTGACAATGTTTCTAATTGGCATGTACCCATTGTAGCCATGACAGCAGACGTGATCCAGGCAACACAGGAGGAATGTCTAAAGTGTGGCATGGATGGATATGTTTCTAAACCATTTGAAGTTGAACAGCTTTATAGAGAAGTTTCATGGGTTTTCCAGTCATCTTGAAAATAAAATAGTTTCTAATCTAAACCGGAGGATTGTTGATAATCGAAGCTCGTCCGTCTTTATTCCAGGACACTCTGAAGTACATAAATAGGTTCAGAAGTCTCCTGAGAGTAAGTTCTGCATTTAACAGCTAGTGTATAGTATTTCACCACTTAAAAGTTTGATGTTTTTTTATAAGAGACTGATGAATTGTAAAGGAGTGATGAAATAATAATAAAAAATTGTTGACTGCAGAAATGGTTGAATCTACATTTTTTGGTCTATTCCATTGTCTTCTGTGAGATTCTTAGGTATCTATTGCTCTATACTATTCGATATGTATCACGTTAGTTACAGTGACAGTGAGAGACAATAATGACTCAAAACTTACATGGTATACTCCCAATGATACAGAGCAAGAGATTTTTCTTACTTTAGGGGCAACTATGAAATTCTCGTCTTTTGTGTTGTTTTCGAAGGTCCTTGGTTTAAAGTATTTGTTTTGTGGCAGGGAGTGTACATAGGAGCTAATTTGATAGGTTGCAATTTAGTTTTAATTGGTAGTTAAGACTTAAGCGTATCAAATCCCTCTTGTTATTCCTTGTAAACTGTCTCTTATCTCATCCATGGTAAACCGGAGATCGAAAATGATTGAGGGTTTTTTGTAGGTTCTGGTGTCATATACTTTTGTAGTGTATGTAACTATGCATACAACTTTTAAGAGTACTGTGGGGTCTAGCATAGGCATGCCATATTTTCTGTGTATTGATGTATTCATAAGAGGTTGATTCAGGTGAAAGAAAGGAATTTAGCTTCTTGGAAACAAAAGGGAGGACATGCACCATCAACCATGTCTGTGTATATGACTCAGAATAAAGATTGGTGTTTGATGTGTACCTGTAGCAGCATTGCTTCCCTTTATCTTTTTCAAGGCTCAAAGCATTGCTTCCTTTTGTTCTTAACCAATGCCTAATTCTTTTTTTAAACATGTATCTGATACATTGTACTACAGTATTTGAGTGATCCGCCATTTTTTTCAGCCGATTTTTATTGACTTAATACTCTGCGTGTCTTTAATGTGACAAACCCGTAGCTTATCTGATATATTTTCACAATTGTAACAAGTTACAATCTCACAACTATAAGCTAGTTTTTTACGGAGAACTTTTAGCCATTTATCTAATACTTGTTGGGATGTTTTTGTTTCCTTTTGTTTTGAAACCAACAACTATTGTTACTTGACATGTGATGAATTGGTTCTTGTAAAATGTAGAAGCTGAAATTGTCATATTTTGATATCAATGTATACAGGTAGAGATGATGAAAATTCTACTGTTTTGCCATTTTAGTTACTCAGTGAAATTAATTCAAATAAAACTCATTCTCAACTCAAATAAAGTGGATTGGTTTTTATTTTGTTCCCTGCATAATTTTTTTTGGCTATTTGCCTTTAAAATCCCTATTTAACTTTCTTGTAGAGGACCTGGAATTTCATACATTTTCTTTGTAGATGACCTTCCCCTTTTCTGTAAAGCTAAAAGACCCTAACAAGAAGCTTTCTTTGAGCTAAACCAGGTAACACTTGAAGCTTTAGCTTAGTCACTTGGAATAGGGTTAAGGTTTGGGGTTTCTTTGTGAGTTAGTATTTAGAGGTTAATGGAATGAAAGTGAAAACTTTGGAGGTATGAAATACACTGGTGAGATGACTCTCAAGTCTTTCATTTCATTTCCAAAATCCAAAAAATATGTTTGTGATTTAGATTTTGAAGGGGAAAATGAAAGCTTCCCAGTTATATAGACACTTGTGAAATGACTCTAAAGCTTTTCATTTATCTTCATTCCCCTCCAAAACCTAATTTATAAACGGACCCAAAACCTAACTCGCAAATGACCAGATGGTCTATTTATGACTTAAGTTTTGGATAATAAGACAAGAGAATGACTTGAGTTACTTTGTTAGAAATAGTAATTCTACCAAAGAAAATATTGATTAATTTGAGTTGTACTAAAATATTTTGCACTAAATATTCCAAACCAGTTTTACGTGAACTATTTTAAATATAAATTATTAATGTCTTAAAAAACCATATTTATTCAAATTAAATTTCCATCGATGTTTATCTGATCTGATAGACTTATTAATTCAGATCATTCTTATTACATTTGAATCATGCTGATTATAAACATATATAATTATATTTCTGTAAAAGTACAACAACGTCGATATGTCCGAGTGGTTAAGGAGATAGACTTGAAATCTATTGGGCTATGCCCGCGCAGGTTCGAACCCTGCTGTCGACGTTTTTACAGCAACCTAGTATTGAAACTCTAGCATCATATGAGGAATCTTTCTCTTCAATAGTACTAAACCAAACACATTTTTTTTGCATGCCCCCTACTGAATTAGTTGATTTACTTATTTATGTTCAATGAAATCTTGAAGCGTTCATATGCTCAACTGGTTTCTTAACATCACCACACTTGTAAAATCTCAAAGTCTAACTTGTTTTGATTTAATGAAATCAATCAAAAGGAAAAAGTGGGCATTAATAATTTTATCATACTTAGTTTTTCCCAAACTTTTTACTAACTCATGGCCCATTTTGTTTCAGATTTTAAAAATGGATTTAAACATTAAATTAATACCTAATAGTCAAACCTTAATCTTATTAAGTAAAGTTGACTAGATATACTGAACAACACTATAATATTTTATTCATTAAAACACAATATTGATATCTAAATCTTCCATATATATTTATATATATATATATATATATATATTATTGGTCTCCCCCTTCCTCTAAGAATGAGATTAACCACTATTTAATCAATTCAAGATTTTTTTTATGAACATTAGAAATTGTATGTAGGTCCAGTGTTTTAAATTGTGGTTGCGGTCGCGATTACAATAATGGTTACATTTATTCTAATTGTGGTCATTGCAATCAACGCAATGTGGATTACGACTATTGTGGTATGAATTATTTTGTGATTAAAACAATATTTTTGAATCCAATGCAGTCTGATGCGATCCGATGCGGTTGCGTTGCAGTCTGATACAGCCGCATAATTGTGATTCAAAGTCACACCGCACTGCAACCGCAATATTGCATTTGCATAAGGTGATACGGTCCGCAATTTAAATCACTGTGTAGGTCCATATTGTGCCATATGTTCAAATCTACAGAATAGTAAGTCATGTGTTGAAATCCCAACTACATTAATTTTTGTATGATGCATCTTCTTCCAACATATCATCCATAAGGTGAGTAACTTCCACATTTTTAGAGAGAAAATAAATCTAAGAGCTATGAAAGACAATTCATTGAATTTGAAATCCTATTTTATCTGCACTCAAGTCAATCTTTTCATAATTTACAAAGAAACATATTTCATCACTACTATCACTATACACAATTAGAATGCTCCACAAACTAAAGTGACTTTGTTCTAAACATCTAAATAAAACCCATAAATTGATCAACCAAATCATTAAGGCTAGCATTGTTCCTAGGGAAATTGATACATATCATCCTGTTCCATATTGAAAACATCCTCAACAGAAGATGATAATGTTGCTTCTTCACTCGTACCGGCGAGTTCGGCCTGTAAAAGAGTTGAGAAGTTATGGATTGCTAGCACAGACAAAATTGTACAACACAAAAGTCAAAATGGTTGATACTTGGAACCTAATTTACCTTAGCTTGATGATACTTCTCAAGCATGCGATGATATTGCTGCCGAGCATTTGGAGAATCAACCATGGAGAGAACCCGCGAAACAGCCTGGTTGATTTCGACATCCACCTTTTGTTTTCTGAACACCTTGAGGATATCTTCATCTTCATCTTCATCAATTGTGTCTATATCTTGTCGGAAACCTCGTAAACCAACTCCTTTTCTTCGCCATCGCAGCACAACCTTGTCCAAGATTCCGACGGCCCATAATACCCGGCAATGCTTCCTAACCTGGTAACCCCTCACATGAGCCTGTCCAAATAAATTATAAACAACCGAGGTTGATAACAATGGCGTTGGATTTGCATGCATGCATGTGCATAAGCAAACATATCTGTTATTTTTCTTTAGATGTAAAATTTATTCACTTTACTTTGGATCTTGAGTGCTAGTTATATATACAAATAAGAATTTATCCACATTGCACTTTGAAACTCATTTTGTTAAATGCTCAAAATGTAAGATTAACATCTATTACCTGTATCTTCACTACTTTTTGACGCAATGTTAAGAAATCTTTACGACCTTTCCAACCTCGATATTTCTTCTGAATTGATAAGGCCGCTGAATTGTGTTCACGTGAATTCCGAAAGGCATGCTTTGAGAAAGCAGAAAGCTCTGGAATGTTACCGATGTTACCAGCATCGATAGCGTAGCTACCCATACTAGCAGCAGCTTCTTTGGTTCTTCGTTTTCTAAAGGAATGTGAACGGAATGCAGATTGTATCCGTGCAGCTGCCTGAGCTGCATTTCTGATAGCTGCCAAGGTATCTTTGAGTGATTCCTGATCCTCACTGGTTGTGAGATTTACCTTCGGAACACTAGAAACTTTTAAATCAGCTTCAAACTCAGCCGAACTTCTTGATAACTCACTCTCTCCGAGTGTGAGACATGACAGATGGCTTGTTAAAGCTACCTCTGAGAGATACCCTGCAAGTCCCTTATGCCCATTGCTGGATGCAATAGAAGCTGCAGTTTTACCGATTGGATCTCGTGCACTTGGATCTGTCACTGCTCCAGCAGATGCACCAGAAGCTATAAGCGAAGCAACCATTTTTTCCCTATATGGGAATGACAAAAACTTCATTGGCACAAAATCCTGAACACTTTTAAGTAGAAAATCTAAGTTATAAAAAGGTTTCTAAAGAAACTTGTCTTTCACGGGTTATCGCTGATACGATTACATTTACTATTAATTAGGTAGAATATACATGTTCAACAATTAAACATGTCATATAATTTATGATGAGAAGGAATCCTGCTACATGTGGTTATTATACCCTTGGAGCTGTCATCGATTTCTACATTTGTCTAACTGGATATATAGTACGGACGGAAAGCTGCGCACATTCTTTTCTGTTATTTTTTTATTTAACTTCATATTTTGAAATAACAGTGATTTCTGTTGTGCACATTCTTTTCTATTCTTTTATTTATTTATTTATTATATCTATCTGTAATGCAATCTGCATCTTAGAAAATTTAAATTTCAGACTTGAATCTCTGAAATACTGACAATATCTTTTAGCTTTCATTTCAGTGATTTATGCCTTCCAATAGGAGATTTATTTGTATTCTTTTCACCCAAGGAACAAAAAAACATGAACTTATTACAAATTTTATCGGTCATATTTGTTTGAAATTTGAAGTACAAATTACTTTCCTATTTCAGATACTGACATTTTTTGAAGTATTATGATTTCCTTGTATAGAAAGTATTATCATCTTTCACCAAAAATGAATAAACCAACTAATATAACAGCAAGCATTTTCTATTACCTTCCAAAACGTGCAGCCCAATGAAGCGCGGTCCAGCCACTGATGTCACGGAAATTTATATTCACACCACAACTAAGAATAGGGTTCAAGGCCCACTCAAAACCCAACCCAGCAACCATATGAATAATGCCCTGCTCTTTCTTGGAAAGAGCGAGGCCTGTCTCGTTATCTCTGTCATGGGATCTGCGAGAAAGCCATATCTGAAGCTTATCCTTTAGAAGTTCTTCAAGAAGCCAATCAATAGTACCAGATGAGTTTCCACTGCCAACTAGAAGAGTCTCTATAATCTGGCTCCATGAATCATCGTCGGCTTTCTGTTTTACGAGATGACTTCCAGATTCCGCGTTGTCATTCTTTATAGTTGAATCCGAAAGGAGCATCTGCTCAAATCTAACGAGTAATAGCAGCTCTTCTGGACTTCTAATAGTGGCTTCTGTTTCCAATGAATTACAGTGGCTGCAATAATTGGTCTTGTCGCGATACTCGAACTGTCTGACTTCGCTGCACAACTCTCGGTTCCCAGAAGTAATGCACAGAGTTACCTTTCCGCCAAGGTGAGGTGGAGCTTCGCAACAAATTACACTGTCTTGAATTATCTCAACAGGAACTTCCACATCATCGAACATACAAGCCCATGCAGAATCCGAGGGATGACAGAGAAAGGACCCAACAATGATGACCTATGTATAGAACATGGGGATTTATGAATCAAATTTCGACATTTAAAATATATATCTTTCGTAGGGAAGTGTTAACTTGAGTAAATGGAAGATTCATTCACTTACTTTGCCAATGCAACATAACTTGTTTTAGTATCTTAATCTCAGCCCGGCAGAGGATAAGTATTTTTAAATAGACCGAGCTTTATATAATCGTATTCTACCACAATAATTTCAGATAGATTTAAACCATCTTAACTACAGATTCTAAAACTCTTCAGGAATCTAGGTAGCTACAGTCACCAAATCCAATAAATATCAATCAAAAGAAAGATCACTTTCGTCATTCCGAATATACCAATAACTTGTGCGAGTAATCATAAATGACTGCATAGGGCATGGAAAGAGTTAGCCTCGAAAGGAACAAACCTTCGTAGTTTCAGTGGTATAGCCCCATTCTGGAGAGACTTCCTTAATAGTAAACTTCTGATTTTGTGCTACAGTCAAGCTTGAATCTGTATCCAGAGGTGCGACAATTTGGTTTTGGTCAAACAAAGTGGCGTAGTAGTCAGAATTACTTTGTTGTGTTCCTACCATCAAAGAATATGGAGGAAATTTGTCTCCAGCAATGCCTTGAGGGAGTGAGAAAATAGATGGTAACATGTGAGAGGCAGCAGAGGTTGATGAAATTAAAAAATATGCGAAAAATGTTGTCAACATAATAAGGTGAACGCAATCATACAGTTTTCAGCATTATTACTGTTGAAGTTTAGCCAGTGACTGTATTCCTGGTTGGCAATCGGTTCCGTTCTTGACGATGATGGAGAACTTCCCTGCTTTTAAGTATCCAACGTTTATAATTTTATGAAAGGCAGAAACAAATAAAAAAGTCATTTGAACATATGAGCAAAAATAAATTGCAAAACCGTAATTCTTTTATAAAATGTCCTAGCATTACTCACATTTATAGCTGGTATGTATACATTTTTCTGCGGTAAGTTGGCTGCAGATGAGGATGATTCCAACATCTCCGTCCAAGACAACGCTTTTTTATTTCCATCAGGGCAATTATGGTCTAGCGACTCAGGATAATACTTACCATCATCACCTACAAGAAAATATACTACACAGCTTAACTTTACTCTCTTCCCAGTTGATGTTAAATTGTAATGAAGAGAAGAAAACAACCTACAAAGAATCTGAATTTGATTATAAGTTCAGATAAATCAAGAAAAGAAACGAAGGTCTCAAATGGATGAATAACTAATTCTAAGTAAAAAAACTTCCAACACAATGGCACAATAATTTCATGAGTAAACCTTTAGCCTCAATCATGCAATGCATCAAATACTTCTTTTGTTTCAACTCTCAAGTCTAAACTACATAACAATATAAGGATTTTCCAATTATAGGCTTTTCTGCATGTTTTATTACAATTTCGAGTTTCTACTGGAGTAGTGTCAAATAGATTACGGGCTTGTGTATTTCGGAGACAGTGGTTTTGGACCCGCTAATTTTATTTTTATGATCACTTGGCTAACAATGATCATTCTACATGTCCGTCAAGATAACCGCATATAATAATCAGTGGATTAAGTTTCCGCGAGAGAAACTCACCAGAGTGCCACCAAACAAGAATATACATGGCTATGATAGCTCATAGCTTTGGACAACTTAATCTAAAACAACCATGCTATAAATTACCTTGCTGTCCATTATATCCATCATAAAATAGCTCTTGCTTGCATATCACCTCTTTATTTTGCTGAGGGTATGAATCAAGTGTAGTGTCATTCTCACTGTAGAAGGGAATATCTTTAACGTTTTCCTCATTCAAACTTAACTGCTCTTCCAATCGGCGCAAAGCTTGAGAAACGTTGAGTTCAGTTGAGGTTTCTGATTCTGCATATGTTCCATCTAATTGACCCAATCCATTGTTCCCAGTGTATATGTCCGAGGTAACTTCTACAGATAAAGGACTGGAGAAACTCCGATTAGGCTCATTTGAATCACCGTGTATGGATGTTGACCCCGGGTTGTGAGTAGAGTATGAGCTAGGACTTGGAGTAAATGCAGAAGAGGAACCTGGTGACGATTGTGCGCCAGATCCTGAACTGGACTTTCCCTGCAACATGAGAGTGAAAAAGGTAATGTGGAACTCAAGGCTAGACTACACATCCTATTGTAAGAGTTGAAGTACTTACTACAGAGAAACCGGAGGAAATTTCGAATCTTTGAAATAGTCATCCATATATAAAATAGACGTATGTACGATAGTAAATTGTTTTTGAACAGTAAATGCCACTATTAGATGAACATATTTCACTTTGGAAGAATATGTGTACACATATGAAGGAAAGAAAAACTCAACATACAGAACTTTAACTTCAAACAGCTCATGACTATTAGATCGAGTTATATAAAAGAAAGTAAGTATTAATACGGAAATGGAAAACATCAAATAAGGTTGGAACTTCACAAAATACACATAGAACTAAATTATCTAAGTTTCACTAGAGAACATTGAAAAGGGGGGAAGTGCATAAAGTAACTAATTATAAACAGGTTAGACAGCGAAGCATCTTGTGCAAAAGGGCTCCTAGGGAGGGCGCAGTATACTTAAGCTAAAAGTACTATTTATAAGTTTATCCGAAATCGTGTTCTGGAGACTCACCTCACTTGTTTCTCTGTAATGCACAAGAACAATATGGTCATATGCCCTGTAATGAAACAATAGCAAATGATAAGAATGATTATGAACAGCAATTAAAATAACATAAAGATGAACATATCTCAAAAATATTTATGAATACTGAAGGTTAATTGTGCTTCAAAATCAAGATAACTTATTCTTGACAATTCATTTAACATTTAGTTACCTTTAGTGTGAGATTTTCCCAAGAACTGCATGTTGGTATGTTCATTTAAAAGGGTACAACATGTGGCAATAAGATTAAAATATAAGGCATATGAAGTTAGCTAATAGTTAGAATTCACTCACGGATCCAACATCCAAAAGCTCCGCCTTTGGAAAGTAGGGTTCTGCTCTCCATGTGCATAGTAACAATTTAAGGCCTCAACATTTCCAACCTACCCGTGCAGATTAGCATTAGCGTTGAGATTGCAGAAAAGAATGCTTAATAAGTGCCACTAAACATATAATCATTATATGTAATGAACAGAAAGAGTGATTGATAGCAAAAGCAGTAATTATTTCTTCCGAAAGGAAAATGGTATCACTCTGACATGCACGAAATAGGCCTAGGAAATAGATTTTAAAATAATTTTGACAAATACCCTCTGTCACCACTCACCATGTTCGAAGAGATAGATATCGAAGTTTGTATATTTTTCTTATAACAATAGTGCTAAGATCTCCCCTTCCCGTCTATTAAATATACATTTTTGGACTGCTTTTGCACCAATGAGACCCCCTCTAGACACTTGCAAAGAAGTTTTCCTTTTAAATGTAACACTAAAGAGCATAACAGCGTAGAAAAATGTAATGCACCTTAAGGCGTTCATGTGCTTCTCCCACAGTTCTTCCATCTCTTTTCTTCCGCCAGTTATGGCCATCTCTACGGAAGAAACGCAGGACTCTTTTGTTAAACAGAAACAGGGACCCGCCTGTTAAGAAAATCAATTGCCAATGTTAACAATAATTTTTTTTTACTTATTCTAAAAAAACAGGAACAGAAAAGGCGCATGCATTGTTATTTCTATAATCAATTTGACAAATAGAACACAGATGTTACTAGTTGGCTGTTGAGGTGCCTCTTCGGTGAACTGGTACTTCTCATGATTTTGTAAAATGTACATCACTTCCGCAGGCTTCAACCATCTTGTTTGAGCTATTCGATACAGTTCATTGATATTGTATTCGAAACCTGTGAAAACAACAGTAAATAAGTCTATTTAGAACCTTCCTACATCCCCTCCTTTACTCTTATGTGTTTACCATTCAGTTGGGAGGCTTTACAACTTAGTGATCAACAATTGATTCAAATTTCGGACAATATCACGTGATGCAGCCGCAATATTGTGGTTGCAGTCACCGCTGCAACCGCAATTGCAGCATGACATTGAATCACAATGATGCAATCGCATCAGGACACAACACAGTCACATCGGACTGCATCAGACTGTATGAATTCAAAATATGTTTTTAATCACAGAATAATTCAAACTTCACACAGCAATCCGCATCACAATGACCACAATCACAGTAACCACATCTGTGACCGCAATCGCAACCACAACTTAAAACACTGGTGATCAGTTTTGAATTTTTTCCAGCATGTTTGACATCTCCAAATGTTAGTAAGCTCTAAAGTGGGTTTGGAGCTCAAAAGCAAGAAGTTTTAGCTTCTACATTCATCTAAACTCCAATTGAGTTTTAAACTACTACACTGACCATAATACCCTTAAAAGATGATTGGTGCCCCATAATTTTTCAACACATTCATATTATCAATGTGGTAACTTCACATCTAAGAACCATTTTGATTAATAAATCCAAACAATATTTGTACTACCAAAACCACTTCAAGAATAAAAACCCAAACTTAAATCAGTTACTAGGAACCCAGTTTTTAATCAAAACTAAGTTTGCAAAACAGTTCATCAAAATGCAATAAGAACTGCAGAGCTTAACAAAGAACTTAACTTTTCTTCTATATACAGCCAAAAGCCCCACTCAATTGTTCCATATCAAAATAATTGAGTATTAACCTCCAAATTGTTCCAAAACCCTTATGGTCCCTACTGAAAGAAGCTGCATCTCATAAAAGTTTACAGATTATCATAAAAATGGAAGCACATGAAAAAAACTACCCACTTAAGAAATCAAAACAAGTCAAAATCAATCCATTGCACATCCCAATTAAATTTATATAAAAATCAAAACTTGCTATTAATATTACTATTAAGAGAAAGGAAAACATGTTCACCAGGTGTTGTTGTCATGGTACTGAATCTGAAGAAAAAAATCTACAAGTAGAACTTCAGAGAGAGCATTAGTGAGTAGCTAGATTTTGTTTGAAAGTAAAAAGAAGAGAACTTTGAAGAAGGGATCAAAGATTGGCTTTGATGGGTATAGTAGAAATGGATTTGGTTGAGAGAGAATTGAGATTGAAGATCTTAAAAGGTTTAAGTTTTAAGGTTAAGACTTAAAGAGATGTTAAGTTGTTAAAGAAGAACAACATGACACGACCAAGACCAATTGCTGTAACAATATTATTATTTTAGATTTCTAGTTGCTGTTCTTGTTCTTCACACGTTCACCTATAAGTCACCACTATGCAATTTAAATAAATAAAAATGGCGAATTTAGATTTATTTGGTGTGAATGAAGATGTATATTTGCAGTTGAATGTTGTGAAATATTACCTCATCAGATTTCGTATTAGGTTTAATATGTTTAAATAGATAAACCGTTTAATTAGATTGGATGATTTTAAATATAAATTAATATTTTTATCTGTAAATATATGAATGTAAAATTTTATATAATTATATTGAAGTAAGATCTTTTCATCTTTTTTGTGCCAAATTAAAATAAAATATTAGAGTAACGTTCCATTTTTAAATTTTAAGTGAACCATCCGGTTAACTTCCAGAATGATTCCGGTTTAACCGGGTTTAACACGGTCAACCCAAAATTTCTCCAATTCAAATAAGTTCAACTACTCACTTAATTAAGACTACAAACTAAAACCGTTTTCAAGTCCAGTTAGGGACGAAGCGTCCCATCCATCCTGTTATAATAACACTGAGTAAAGATTCAAATCATATCCTGGATCCAAGTTTGTACTCTACTGAAAATAGCCTATCAACAGTAAGATATTTTCTATTTGAGTTCATTATTCATCATTTTTACAATTTATCATCCTTCATTTTATAATGGAACAAATATTTTCTTGCATAATTAGTGTGACTCCATATAAGTTATGATTGACAAAAAAAATAGTTAGTATTTAAAATTTTAATTTAAATATATTTTTAAACCAATCACAATTGATAATAGATGAAATAACATAAATTGAAAGTGTAAGAGTTTGATACACTATTATAATAGCATTTACTATTTATATTTAATCATTTTGATTATTCATAAAAAAATAATACAAATAAATGATTAATAATATATAAATTTTTACGCAAATATATATTACCGAGACATAGACAATATCAAAAACTTTACAATAGTGAACACTATTTCATACATAGTAAAACTACAACCTAGTTGATGCATAATTAATAAGTACATTTGTGAAGTTTTCTCCAACCTACCCTTTCCCAAATTACCTAAACTTTTTCACCAATAAGAAATGGTATATAAATAAATTTTCATTGATTTTAGTGTACTACCAAAATTTAACATTTTCCCTTTTCAATTTCATCCATAATTTTCAGATAATTAGACTAATAGTCAAATAAGTTTAATAATATGACAATATTTGATTAATTAATAGTGAAAAATGTGTACAATCCTAAATATTTTGTATTTTCATTGTTAGGGTAGATTATTCAGAGGGTGAGTTTTGTGTATGGATGGCAATATGGGCTTGGCCCGTTGGGCCAGCACGTTTTGATCGACATTTTTGGCGGGCCGGGTTAGAGATTTTAGCCTAAAAGCCCATATTCAATCCGGTTTGGAAGCCCGTTTTTAGACGGGCTAAGGCGAGTCGGGCTAGCCCGGCGGGTCAACATTAATATTGATTTATCATTTTAAGGTACATGTGATTCTAATAATATAGTCAAATTAATATTGTTTTCCAACCGAACATTTTACACATACCGTGTGCAACCAATTTATTATTCATATATAACACATTTATGAGTAAATTACTTATCAATGTAATTTATATCATATACAATACAAAACATTTACATATTAGTGTTTAATTTATATCATATTTTGTTTAACTTGATTACATTTATCACTTTTTTGTTTAAAAAATTATACCTCTCATACATGGTTGATCAATGTAATGTATGTTTATAAATTAAGGGTTTTTTGTAAGTGTAGAAAATGGAAGGATAATTTGTATAATTTCCCTAAAATGCATGAAATATCAATGTAATTTAAATGTGTTTTTGAAAAGAAAAAGAAAAACGGACCAGCCTGACCAAATATGGGTCGGGCTGACATTTTGAGCCCTTTTAGCAATAAGAGTCGGACCAACCCAACCCATATTTTAGTGGGCTAAAGGCGGGCCGGTCAGGGCCGATCTGGCCGTTTTGCCACCCCTAGTTTTGTGTTAATAATCATTCTATCATATTCAAATACAATTATTTCTAATGAATGATACATTGTGATTGAAAAAGTGTAATCAACTTATATTAAGCTTATGATGAGTCCCATTAACATTAAACTCGATAATTATATATTTGATAAAACAAATAAACATGGTTTTGAGGAGTTCACATTTTGATACTCTCATATCTACAAATTAGTAATGTTGTGAAACCCGAGCCGGACGTCAAACCGGAGGAGGTCTTGTATAGGTTCTAACCGGTTTAACCGGTTAAGCCGTCCGGTCGGATCGGACGACAATATAATATCATATATAATTATATATTATATAATTAATTAAAATAAGTGAATAACTTTGCACAAAGCTTACACATAAATCAAAATAAAAGTGCATCAAAGTTTAAGTCTTACATAATTAGAGCAATAAATCAAAACACATCTCATTTAGAGAGTAAACATTCTAATTCATCCATGTATCATTGTCTTGGTTAGATCCTAAGTTTACATTGTTGGTTAAAGATGTACTTTGAGTGTAACTATCTACATCTTCTTGAGGAAAAGAGTCTAAATTAAGCAATCCATCAATAGTAATATTTTGTCCTTCAACCATACCTACAAATTAGAATATACGTTAGATTAATATGTATAATAATTAGAAAATATGTATAATACTGATCTTTGAAAAACTTATGCATGAAACTAAGATTATTTGCATTTTTAAACAGTGTAATCGATTACACAATCCTGGTAATCGATTACATTCTGATAAACTAATCAGACATGTGCATTTTACATGATGTAATCGATTACAATATACTCGTAATCGATTACAGCATATTAAAAGCATCAGATATGTGAATTTTACATGATGTAATCGATTACAATATACTCGTAATCGATTACAACATATTAAAAGCATCAGATATGTGCATTTTTTAATTTTTTTTAAATTTTACCAATCCGGCCGGTTTAACCAACCGGGTTATTCCGGTTTTACCCGGTCTAACCCGGTTGGACCGGATTTTCCACGGCCCAAAACGGCTGGAAACCAATTTTGGTTTTCTACATGTACAAGACCGTTTACTCAAGCGGGTGACGGTTGGACCGGTCGGACCGGCCCAAACAGCACTGCAAATTAGTAAAACACAAGTTTGTTATTTAATAAATCTTATTTTTTAAAGAAGAAAAAACTTTTAATATATATATTTTAAACAGAAACAAAACTAGTTCAACTGCACAAGTAGCACAACAATAGTAGAAGATAAAATAATTTACCTGCTTGCTGATGTGGTATCACTCATATGAAATTGATTATAATCACTTGTGATCAAAAGAAAATAGTTTCGTTTATTAAAAAAACTGACAACAGTAATGATTTAAAAAATAATCATATTTCAATAATATTTTCAGTATATATGTAAAAGGTTTAAAGTTAATTTAGAAATCAATTTTTTTATGAATAAATATTATGATATCATTTCATAGTAAATCACACAAACTATGTTGGGGTGTATACCAGGTCGGCACGGACATTTAGATGATTAGTGATAGGGATGATAATAGATCTGAATGGGTCTGACAATGTATTATCTGAACTCGTTCTGTTGCTTCATTTTTAGACTCAGACTTACCCCGGACTCATGCTGATACTCATTGGGTATACTACATTTGAATCTTCGGGTACCAACGGATCTGTGACTACCCATAAATTCAAAAATATTAAAAATAATTGCGAGTAATTTACGCACTTATATGTTTGTTTCCTACAATTTTATATATTAGTTAGATAATGAACAAAAGAAAAAATTATAAACATAATTTAAAGTTTAAAGACAATTTAATTTGACTATTAAAGACAACTCATTTTAATCAAATAAACATCAAAAACAACTTCAACATATGATGATAATTCATTTAGTAAGAAATATTCAATCGACATAATATTACGTCATACATATGAATTAACAACATAACATCATTACTTAACAATATCACACTTGAAAAACATAACAATCACATTTATGAATTAATATAAGATTACCATTATGATTAACATGATATTATAATTATGTTGATTTATATATATTTAGATTTAGGAAGTAATAACATGTTCAGATACCCACAAGTTTAGATACCTCATTAATTGAACTCAAACTCATCTAACAACAAATCTGATTGGCCATGCGAGCAAGCAGGACAAGCATGTCAAAAGGTTTGATGATAATGGGTTAGTACAAGGGAGCAAATATATATCTTATTGGCCAGAAGCAAGCAGGACAAGCATGTCAATATAACATCACTATAAGCAACACCCGGTCATTATCAAACAAGACAGAGAGGGGAAAATAAGTCGTATGTTAGTTTGTTTCTTTATTTAATGTATGGTTTAAATACATGATAAATTGTAATTTTGAAATATAACCTTAATATAAGGTTTGAGCCAAAACCAAACCTGTAGGTACCTGTCATCAATACTTGTAATATGTAGAGTTTGATTTTGTATTTTTTGACTCGGGAATAATTGGACCAAAGATTTTGAAACTCAATATTGGATAAGTTGTGTCCGAATAATCAGATATCCAAACTAGTTGGTATTCACACCTGTAATTCCTAGTGAGAATGGTAAAATTATATGAGAGTGAGAGAGTTCATTTTTAGCCTTTGGATTTAATACATTTTCTAAAACTATAATGTGACTTTTTCTTCCTCACTTCTTCTTTTTCATCAATCATGTTATCTCTTTGTTGTGTCTCTTCCATTATCTCTTCACTTCTTCACTGCATCTGAAAACCAAAATTATATAAGGCCAATGCGAGTAGTAATTACATTTTGCAGCTGAGATTGTATTTTGAGACTACCCACCATATGTTTGTCATTATGCCTCAATGAGTAAATAGATTTTTTTGAATGCATTGTTTTTGTTTAGGTTAGTTGAATACTTATTTTGTCACTGCACTTAAATGACATTCACTTGTTTTATCGTTCTTCACTATTAGAAACGTGTGGATGACATCCACATGTGTTCTTCCATGAATTTTCTTGCTTGTTTGATGCTTTGGTTGAGTTTTCAAGTATTATAAATTTGTAGTACACAATATGTTTATCAAAATGTCTCAATGAGAATGTAAACTTGAAGAAGAAAATTAATAATGTTTGTTGTGGGTTTTGGAAATCAAGTGAAGAAGAAGTGAAGAAGGAAGAAGAAATGTTGAAACAAAGAGGCAAAGAAGTGATGAGAAAGAAAAAAAGAAAGTCACATGAGTTTTAGAAAATGTATTAAATTCAAACCATTCATTTTAATCCAAAGGCTAAAAATGAACTTTCTCACTCTCATATAATTTTATTATTCTCACTAGATACATCTCATATATATATATATATATACAAAATAATATGATTAAACATACTTTCCGTCATAAATGTGATGTTATATTGTAAAATAGTTTTATATGTTTGTTAATTCTAATTGTGATGTAGTGTTGTGTTGAATGAAGAGATCTTTCACATTTGATGTATTTAAGTGACAATATGAAGGTGTGTAATTATACTTTATTTATGTTTTGTAATTGTATTTGTCATTATCATTATCATTTTCTTATTCTAATTGTTTAAACTAACACACATGATTATAATAAACATATGCAAAAATGTATAACTTTTTCAATTTTTAAAATATTTTCTAAATTTCTGAGTACTCATGGATCTATTAGATACCAAAGACCCATTCATAATAAACCTAGCGAGTACATGCATGGGTTGAAGGCAAGTTTAGATATCAAATGGTAAAACGAGGCGAATTGAGGTAGTACATTACACGGACTAAGTCGAATATAGATCACATATTCTACATGATGTCTAACAAAAAGTAACATTTTAATTTATTAGAATAGAGAATATGACACGAGCTTTGTCCGATCTCGGTCAACCTATTGCCATCCCAAGAGGAAGTGATATTTGTGGTTGTCGGGGTTAAAGTTAAAAGTCTTCATCTATATTCCATGAAATACACATGCAAATATTGGGGCATGGTGGTAATATTAATTAACCACATAAGTAGTCATTTGTCAAACCACTTCATTCATGGCAAATAACATTTTTAACTTACAACTTGAGTGTGAAACTCAAATTTTAAAGCACGTGAACAATAAAATAAGTGAAGAGATTTAGTTACTCTAAGAGTAAGTTAAAAAACACTTACCCCAAGAGTAAGTGAAAAAACACTTACTTCACATCATGATCATTCATTCTTGGGAAATCCAATTGTTTGAATTGGTGAGTACATCTAAACCATTGAATTTTCAAGATTGGATGACTAAGATGAAAAATAGGTATTTTTCACTTACTCTTAGAGTAAGTATATCTCTTCTCATAAAATAAATACATATGATAGCGATATCATATCCATACTTTTTTAGTGGATGTTGATTATTCTCTTATACCCAATATTCATATTATGTCCTGTTTATTTTAACACGTGCTAGAATATATAACCAGAATTCAAAATTACAACATGTTCAAAAAGTTACGTTGAATAATGTAAGTTAACCAATATAAAACATAAGTAAAAAATAGTCTATCAGACTTTTATAGGATCATTGTAAGTCTACATATTCACATTCATTTTTAATTATTATTGACTTTTAAATAATATTAAATATATATTTTTAATTATCATTGAGTTTTACATTATTAGTACATCATTGAAATACAAATTTAAATTTTAATCATTCGGGACAATCTTCTCTTTATTAAAAAATTCCAAAAGCTGGCTACTTTGTTTCTTGTTGTGTATTTAGTTCTTTTTCACTTACTCTTTGAATAAGTGGATCTCTCCCCTTAAGTTATTAACCATTTACATCTTATTTTTGTTAATAATTCCCGCCAACAAAGATCTTCTCTTTTGACCGAGAAACAAATGTAATTTTATTATAATTAAAAAGATAAATGTATTATTGAAAATTGTATTTCATGGATATGATCTTAACTCGATTCTCACACCTTTAATGATAATGATCATAACATTTAGAAACATAAATGTATTTTATCAATGATAATAAAGTAAAACAATAATAACAACAATAATGACTATGTTTTTAATGGAGTAAAATAACGTGTGTGCATAAATAAAATCTTACACAAGAATATTTCTTGTTCAACATTTAGATAGTATATATTTGATTAAGTTGTTGTCTATGCATCAAAACATGTATTTTATAATTCCATTGGGAAAATCAACCACTCAATTAGTTCTTGGAGATGAACCATTTTTTGTAAAGAAATTAAATTAATCATAGTTTTGAAGAATTGTAGGTGTACTTGATAAGGCCACCACTACATTATTTTTTATAGTAATTTATGTCTAATATAGATATGGCACTACGTGCTCAATATGATGCACGACCGTGCCAACAATTCAGCATCAATAACAATTAACTTTAACAATAATTTAAGATATTAATCCTAATTATAGAATATAAAGTAATGATTATTCGACTCTAATCCTAGTGGAAACATATTATCTAAATATAAATAAAAAAAATAAGTGAACTATGGATTTATAAAATGAAATAATTTTTTAAGCATAATGCTATACAGAATAATTTTTAAGTAACATGCATGAAAGTGATGAAACCTAGCTACTATTAATAGTAATGTGAGACTCTCACCTTATGAGTAGTGATATTACAATAGCAATTGTAACAAGGAATTTCCTTTGGAGTTTTCTCACCTTGTTTTGGGTCCTTTCTTTTTCCAAATCTCCTTCCAAGACTCGATCAATGTGTGAAGAAATTCATTGGTACATTTTCTTTGGTCCTACTATTTTTGTTTGGAACCATGACCTTAATGTCACTTTTTTATGTTCCATATTAATTATTTCCTTATTAGTAACCAATAATGGTTTTACTATGAATGATTTTTATACTTGTGTCGTGGCACACATCTATTATGATAAAATCTATAGGAAAAACTAATGTGGTTGCTTACACTTTCTTAGTTATGAATATTCCCTTTGGTCCATATAGTAGATCCATCTACCAATGTCAACAAATTTGTTTTAGATTACAATATTTTAGTTGTAGTACCTTGTATAAAGTAGGGATGAGTATGTGTGGTTGAATTTGTAAGGCTTGTCCTTATGGTTCTAAATATTGGTTGAATTATTTTTTAAATTCGAATCTAAAAGAATCGAAGTTAACCCGATCTCAAATGTCAATTAGAGCAGTCTTTAAACTCAAAACCGATCCTAAATTCGATTAAATATAATACATACTTGTTTTAGATAAATTATAGAGTGTAATATCTAAGCATTGATAGTGTAAATATTTATGCACAGTCAGTGAATCATCAACCACTCCTTTGTATTAATTTTATTTAAGAGTCAATGATAATTGAAAATGAATGATGCAGTGAAAGTATAAAAAATTATTACATTGTCGGTACATACATATTTTTCTCAACAATATATTTATATATTGTTAATCATATATATATGATGAAAAATTTAGAGAATCAATAATCATACCAATAAGCGAGTATGACCGGGTCTTGTTCATCCCTAAATTATAAAGTGTAAGGCATGACCTTAATTGATGAGTGAACCTCATCTAATAATGTTTGTCATTGAAGTATCAAACCCAAGTGAACTCATATCCAATGATACAAGTATCAAGCCCAAGTGATCCCTTATCCAATGATACAACTATCAAGCCCAAGTGCACATATTTCACTTGAACCAAAACTATTTTTTTTTCATTTCAATTCCTTGCTATCAAATGAAAAATTCCACAAAATGTGCGTGAATGTCATTCAATCCCAATCCAACATCTGTCATATAAAAATATTTTTTTACTAATAATGAATTTATAAGTAAGATATGTGATTTTGGGAGAGAGTAAAAATATTTATAGGAAATCATATCATTATTAGTTAGAGTATGAGTTTGACACGATAGTAAGATTGTTGTCTAATGATCATAAAATGACTAGTTTAAATCTTGTAAACAACATCTTAACTCATGGGGTAAAACTATGTACATATACCATTCTTAAACTTTAGTAAGTAAGAGTCTCGTGCACTAAAACCACATTTTTATATTTGATAATCATAAGGCATTTGCATTTTAATAACCACCTGAATAGCTAGATTTATAATATGCAGCCACGTTATGGCATTGTTAACATCAATCTATGAGTAATTCCACCGACCATGACAACAAACACAAACACTAAAACTAACACGCCACTCTTTGTTTGTACCTTGTCCCTTTCTTTAGCCATGCTCTTTTTACTTGTCCCATATAATTTATTCTTTGCCTTCTTTCTTCAATTACCATCAATCAATCACCATTCCACACACCACCACCATAATCATTTTTTAATTCCCTATTTAATAAGCTACATATATTCATATACTAATTCAACACTTATCAATATTATGTTGTACTAGCACTATTACAAATATTTGTTACACACAAAACTTTTTAGAGCTAGCAATTTTTGGCCGGCGATGGCGGATTGGGGTCCGGTGGTGATAGCGGTGGTGTTGTTCGTTCTGCTAAGTCCGGGGTTGTTGTTTCAGTTACCGGGGAGGGGTAGGGTGGTGGAATTTGGGAGCATGCAAACAAGTGGATTGGCTATTTTGATTCATACTATCATTTTCTTTGGACTTATTACTATCTTTCTAATTGCAATTGGTGTTCATATATACACTGGATAATCACTTCCTAGTAATCTACCATCATGTCATTTTATTTTATATGAATTCTAGGACTTCATAGTTTATTCTACCAATGATGTTTTTCATTTATATTCTTTGTGGTTATTGCTTATTTATTTTTATGTTGTACTTGTAAAAGTAATTAAGGATGTTGTTCTTCTTTCATTTCTCAACCTTTTATGTTGTATTCTCTTTGTTGTCTTCAATCATAAATATAAGTTATGACATATTAACAAAAGTAGTTCAAATTTATTTAAATATTAAGAACTAGCAATATGAGGCATGAAAGTGCTGCCCCAATACATGCCTTGCAACAATGCTTTCAAGTAAGATAGATAGACATGTAAGTATATGAGTATAACTTCTTAACAAAATTTTCCATTTTCAATATCCAAGCTATTGATTAGTTGGTCACTTGGATTTTGTGCTGTTAACAATAGCAGAAATACATTTTGTATAGCCCATAATTAATGCCATAGATTCTTATAAAATAAAAGTTGTGGGCAACTAATTTTAACTATCTATATCTGCATGATACAAAAATGTAAAATCCATGTAGATGAAGTAATTTAGTGAATGTCTTACCTTTAAACTTAAATACTCATACAATATTGTATTCTTATAGAGAAAGTCTCTCAGGACTCAAACCCATCATCTCAAAGACTTATAATCATAGATTTCATTAAGTCGATACTACTAAGCTACCACGAGAAAGGAGAAAAGAGAAGAAATGTCACAAAATACCATGACCAAACCAATAACCCAAGGCATCTACATGAACCCTATCATGAAAGTCACTGATCGAGACACACCATCAACATACCGAATATAAATAAGCCAAACACAAACACTCGTTGCTAAAATCCACAAACACTTTTTTCACTATTCTGTCTCTTACTGTAAAGAAATGTCAATAGAATGTGTGATCCTTGCCATTTGAACGTAATACCACTACAAGGCCAGACCTAACCACTGATGTTAACTCCCCTATTTACTAAATTGAGCTTATAGGAAACTCTATCCAACAAAATTGTCCAAGCAAGATTACGACTCTTCAAAGTAGAATCATGTTTGATATCTTTCCCAAACTAATAAAAATATACAATGTTAACTAATAATTATACAACTTTATTATTATTATTATTATTGTTTTTACTTTATTAATATTGGTTTGAGACAATGTTTGAGATAGAATCCGGGTCAACAAATCTCTATTTTACATTTAACAAGTTAGCTGTAATTTATAGGTTTGTTTGTTTCTATTCTCTTTTGGCTTTACAAAGTTATAAAGAGAATGAGGAAATTGATGGGAAAATGATTGAAGTATTGTAATTGGTAGTCCCAAAAAATGTTTCATTCTATGTATTATAAATTGTGATTGATTAATAAAATATTTGACTATTACTTTTAATTTAAGTATTTTTTTCTTTCAGCAAATAACATATGAAATATATTTTTTGGACATGAAATATGCCCATAATGACAAATATAAGTAGAAAATAATAAGGTTAATGCTAATTTATGAACTATAATTTAGTTCGCTTCAGAGGGAACTTATTTTTAACTGTTAGATAAAAAAATTTAGCTACCGACTACCAGTTGAATACCCTTTAGAAGTCGGTATGGGGGGACATAACTTTAGCGTAGAAGTCGGTTTAAGATAATACAAATGCATCTCCCTATTGAGAAATCGGTTTGGGCCAACCCAACATCACAAAATCCCATTGAGAAGTCGGTATGGGCTTTACCAACTTCCATTCAAAGGTCGGTTTGGGCCATCCCAACTTCCATTAAGAAGTCAGTATGAGCTTTACCAACTTCCATTGAGAAGTCGGTTTGGGCCATCCCAACTTCCACTGAGAAGTCGGTTTCGCCCAAACCGACTTCTGAATGGAAGTTGGTAAAGCTCATACCGACTTTTCAACAGGAAAGACGTTGTCCAAGCTCAAACCGACTTCTAAACGTGGAAGGTTCTCAGTCATCAAATCAATGGCTAAAATTAAACGCAATATCATCCAACGACCAAAGAAGCGTTCGCGTCCAAGTAAACTAACTTGCCGTTCACAAGTTAGTCTATGCAAAATAATAAATATGTTAGGTTGGTGGTTGGGATGAAGGCTTAGTTTGGTAAGGTTATTTAGACTATGTATGAGAGTCATGTTTTGGAGGGGAATAAATAAATGAATGACTTTATTTAAGAGTTGAAGAAAAGAGAGAGAGGTTTCAGAAGTTTTCCAGAATCTTCTGAAGCCCTTCAAATGCTCATTTTCATGGTTCCTCTAATATAGGGTTTTTTTGTATGTGTCGTTACTGATTATTTTTCCTTTGCATGTTTAGTTTTTGAAAGGGGTTAGTAAAAGAAATTTGGCTAACGTGGCTTTATTAATTTAAACATCAGTTCTAAAAGAAAAAAAGGGTATTAAATGGGTTGTTACAAATTGAAAAAAATATATAAAGTACAAAAGGCTTATTAAGGACATTGATAGAGGAAGGTAATAAAAGAATGATAATTCATTCACATCACCTTAGCTTCAATATCATTGGATTACGGTCATGGTTGGCTTAGTAGGGTGTGGATACAAGCACAAGAAGCAGTGACAGATTCGCAATACAGTAAGTCCAAGAGTGTGTATGACTTTGCATATGGAAGTAAAGAATGAGTCTGGTGGAGCCATCGGGTTACATTCACTTTCTTTCATCCCTTCTTTTGATATAAATGTGTATATTGTTTTCAACCTAACCTTCTCCAAACAAAATTATAATCAAAGAATAATATTCATGTCATCACTAATAAATTAAAAACTACTCTATTACTTAAAGGAATTTTAATGAAATTTTTATAGTAATGTTACGGTTCGAGTTGACTCTGACTTATCTGAAAATGGGAATAATGTGAGCGACCAATGCCGACTCTAAACTATTAATTCCATGCTAAAATATTTTAAATAAAAATTACCATATTACTTAAACGAATTTTAATGGAATTTTTATAGTAAGGTTACGGTTCGAGTTGACTCTGACTTCTATAAAAATGGGAAGAAGTTGAACGACCAATACCGACTCTAAACTATTAATTCCATATTCCGAAACATGTTAATTAAATTTTATCTTATTTATTTAAACGAATTTGTATTTTTTACTCAAATGACTTTTAATGTAATTTTTATAGCAAGGTCATGGTTCGAGTCGACTCTGACTTATCTGAAAATGGGGAGAAGATGAGCGACCAATACAGTCTCTAAACTATTAATTCCATATTTCAAAATACGTTAAGAAAAAATTAACTTATTTACTTAAATAAATTTATACTTAAAACGAATTTTAATGAAATTTTTATAGCAATGTCATGTTTCGAGTCGATTCTGACTTCTCTGAAAATGGGAAGAAGGTGAGCGACCAATACCGTCTCTAAACTATTAATTCCATATTTCAAAATACGTTAACAAAAAATTATCTTATTTACTTAAATAAATTTATACTTAAAACGCATTTTAATGAAATTTTTATAGCAATGTCATGGTTCAAGTCGACTCTGACTTCTCTGAAAATGGGAATAAGTTGAGCGACCAATACCGTCTCTAAACTATTAATTTCATATTCCGAAACATGTTAATTAAAATTTTATCTTATTTATTTAAACAAATTTGTATTTTTACTCAAATGAT
The DNA here is from genome assembly GCA_009771035.1 of Lupinus albus. Lineage (NCBI taxonomy): Eukaryota > Viridiplantae > Streptophyta > Magnoliopsida > Fabales > Fabaceae > Lupinus > Lupinus albus. The sequence continues at coordinate 9,678,603 of CM020011.1, forward strand.
TTTTAATGTAATTTTTATAACAAGGTCATGGTTCGAGTTGACTCTGACTTCTCTGAAAATGGGAAGAATGTGAGCGACCAACACCGTCTTTAAACTATTATTTCCTTATAAAAAATATTTTGTAAAAAATCATATTGTATGACTTAACTACTTCAACATATTTTTAAACTACCCAAACCAATTTAATTGATTTTCGAACCAGAACTACATAGCCTTGATTTCTCTATTGCACATAGGGATACGTAGGAGCAAGACGAACTTTTGTCAGGCACAACAATAAAAAATAAAACATTTTGCTTTTTATTAGTGAATTTCAATAAATAATTTTAAGGGTATAAAAGTCCATGTCATTAGCATGGGTACCGTTTTAATACGGGCGGATGGGGTGTTAATACCTTCCCCAATCCGTAATCGACTCTCGAGCTCAGAATATCTGATTAAAGACCAAATTATCCTAATTGGGCATATTTAGAGTTTTCTACGTTTTAACCGCAAAAAACGTACTGGCGACTCCAAGTCAATTGGAAGAGGTAGAAATCGAGTTCGCCTTTTCCCAAGTCGCAGGGCCGATCTTCAAACCGAAAATCGGCTCGCGACATTTCTCATTCTTAATTAAATTTTTATATGACTAACTTAATTGGTTACATCTAAATATAAAAAAAAAACAGAACATAAGAAGAAAACAATAATTCCACAAAAATAAAATGAAAAAGAACAATGTGAATGGCTATGAAAATGGTGAGATATCATTGAAACCTATTACAACAAGGCAATAGAAGGATGCAAATAATAATAATTATTATTATATTAAAGTGAAGAAAAGATGTATGGAGGCAAAGAAAGTGCAGTTTTATGAAAACACACACATAACAGCACTAATTATATTTGTTCCTAATACAAAGTAGACATTTATATAAATTAAAATAAGTCTATTACATGCCAAAGAGATTTACTTTGTTTTTTCTTCTCAATAAAATTGAACCCACAAATTTGGTGCTGAGTGGATCTTATTATAAGGGCATTGGACTAAGGTAACCATCCTGCCATATAATTATTCATGCTTGGTCCTGCTGTCACCACTGATACTGGATCATGCTGATATCTGCACTTTAACATTTTTCATTATTTTTACCAAAAATAATAATTTAAATCTATATACATAATGAAGATGACACCTCAACCATTTTAAATACCAAAAATTAAGTGACTCCATTATTTTGATAATTCTTTAACCCATTTGATATATTAGGATTTCTTCATTCTAATTAGAAATAAAAGCAGAAAAATTTTTAGTTGTATAATTGAAAATATCATATCCTATTTGATATAATAGAATTCCATATTTGAAATTAAGATCGAATCGAATCGAATCAATACATTTCTTATATATTGATAGGTGTTATATTAAATATGAATTAGATAATCAGTCCATATTATTATTTTTTATTTTGAATTTTCCAAATCATTCTATCCCCAAATTACTAATAAAAACATAATCCTATGTAACTATGAACATTCCTAAAAACAAGTTTTTTCCTATCAATAAATGCCTAGCTATTTCCATCTAATCTAATTTCTCAAATGTTTTCAATAATAATTATAATTATGCTTGTTGAACTGAAAGCCTATTATAGTAGCAGTTCACTTTCCTTATGTTGGATTAGACTGTGACCGAGTAGCCTCCAATCTCCTGAAATTTCTATTGTTATCGGGGTATGGGAAGAGTGGAGAGACTCAAGTGGACATCATGTTTTGAACCAAAATCTTAAGACATTAGTTCAATTGACCTTTTCCACTTATAAACCCTTTTCATATCCAATATGAGACTTCACAATTGAATAAACCCACCCTACGACATATTTACCCTTTTCATATCATGGCAACTAAATTTCTAAATTTCCCTCTCAAGAGACTAATATACTAGTGAACCATTATGAGATTGTAGAAGAATTAATATTAATGGTTGAGTTGAAGAAAGAGTGCATACCCAATTTGTAATATTGGCTCACACTCCATTTGATGAAAGAGGTGATCACCTTGATCTTGATGACATGGGTGCCTGCCATATCCCATATCTTCAACACTAGGGTTCAATTGGAGTTGATTTATTTGATACCCTTCCAACTGCTAAATAAACAACAAACACTTTCACTTTATACCATTCTATTTTCAATATCATAATAGGGTCCTTAAATTCTCCATGCAAAGATAAGTTGAATAAGGATCACCTATATCAAAAAATTTCTGTCCCCATGTCTCAAGTTAATCATGTTGTACCAAGTAATGTAAAAAAAATATTTTTCTATTTTTTTAATTTTCATATTAATTACGTGACAGTTTTTTAGTGGATCGGAACACATTGAGACACCATTTTTGGAACAGGTGATCTATAGCTTACTACATTTTGTTTTGTACATGCACATTATCCTTACATTTTATGGATTATTTACTGATACAAATATATAATTTTAGTTTAATATTTTCATTGTTTATTTTTATAAGTCGTATAATGAATTTAGTTCATTTCATAGTTCTATTTTAAATGCATTTAGTAAACATGATAATAAAGACAAAATAATTAAAATTTTAAGACTCGTCCAGATTTAGAAATTTAGGAATTGATATTTTGTTCAACATATGATGTTAAGTTTATATAATGTCTAAAAAATCAATTTTGTTGGTAAAAATTTGACACATAAGGTATGAGAACTTATAACCACTATTTCCTTATTCCCCATGAAAAACTGCACATAATTTTTTTTAATAAATTTGGGACCCATATTTTTTTTACTTCCACCGGACCTTAGACATATTAAGACCAACCCTATTAGTGATCACGATGACACAAGTTCAAATTCAAAAAATAGTCTCCTCACTTACGGGTAAGACTATATACATCTATCATCTCCAAACTCTATTAAGTAGAAGCCTCATGTACTATGCCACCATTTTTTTTTTACATATATAGGTTGTGAGATGTTTCTTACCCTTTGTCTCAAAGATCTGTTAGCCTCACTTAGCAAGTGTTCCTATCCAAGTGACATAAAATTAATAAGTACTAAATGAAGGTACATAGCAAAAAGTGACGAACGAAAGCAAAACTGGATAGAGATCACATGTCCTAAACGGTGCCTCAATATCCCGAGCCAATATGAATGTTATGTTTTATTTTTAAAAAAATTCTTTTATTCATATGATAATATGTCATTTGTCCAGGACAGAGTATGAGACACCGTTCAAGATAGGTGATTCCCATCCAGCAAAACTGTTCTTATTATACCTTGCGTTGAAGATCAGATAGCTGATCCAGCATGAACTGGGTCTGTAGTGGAAACTGTTAAAATATCTAATGTTGCAGAGTATTAAAAAGGCATAGCATAGAAATATTTATATTATCTATATACATATATCAAAGATATTAATATATTATGTTAATGGAATAATCTCGTTTTAACATATGATGGTGTGCAAGTTATCGATTAAACTATTTTTCAAAAACCTCTACCCATCTAAATCATCTATATATATTATATAAGAAAAAAATATTCTCTCATTTCATCTCATGACAAGTGTCACAACCTCAACAAAAAATTTCTCTCCCAAAACACCTCACTTTCTTAATGTACAACCTCTCACACAAGATAAAAGTACATCATACTCATTCATTACATATTATATTATTTAATAATATATAATAATAATAATAAAAATGACACATACAATAAAGACACTTCATTTTGTACAACCTCCCACATAGGATAAAATATATACCTACACATTGTTCATTACCCAATATATTATATAATAAGATATAATAATAATAATAGAATTGAATAGTTTTATTGATAAAAATATAACCATTTTATAAAATTATTCTTGAATTGGTAATACGGATAACATGAGTGTTCTTAACTTAACAATGCGAATATACATGCAACATGTGTGTTTTAACTATGCGAATGTATAGATAACATGTACTTTTATTAGCAATATGAATGTACGAATAACATTTGTAAACCATTAAAATGTACGGGTCATATGTTTGTTCTTAACAATATGAATGCACATGTAATATATGCATTTTTAAACATGTGAATGTATGAATAACATGTATGTTCTTAATCATGTGAATACACATGTAATATGTGCTACTAATCATGCGGCAAAAACTATGAATATTGGAATATTAGAATGATTCATTTCATCCGATCTCATGATTTAATAAGAAAGATTCACTAGAAGGCTTCCATAGGGTTTATTTATTCCGCAACAAGTCTCAGCATAGATTTTTCTAAAAATATGGAGATTACAAGCACCATAGAAGCGTAAAATATAATTAAGGACGAGTTTCTTGACATCGATAAGATATATATCATTAAACTACAAACTCTTAATCGAGTATTTGAATTACTTAAAATAAGAGTCTCTTCCAAAATAAAAAAAATAGTCATTTATTATGAAAAATTGGATTGTGCGAGTAAAAATTGCATGGTAATGAAGTTGGTAAAGTCAATGATCAAGGAGAAAGCTTTTTCATACACCTTTTGGATTGAAGCAATCTACACAATCCTTTTACCTTGATTTCCAGCATAGGCAAATCAAGGTAAAACTTCTTTACAAGCTTGAACTAGTAGAAAGCCATAAGCTAAAACTAGGCACAAGTTGGAAGGCAAGACAATAAAAGACATCGTCTTGGGATATAGAACACCATCAAAAGACTATCAGATTTACAACATTCAAGGTCAATATGAGTGAGCCAATGTTATCCATCAAGACTCAAGGTCAATATGAGACTCTTAATATCTCCTAATATAAGGATGACGTTAGAGTTCAAAGAAGCCATGATAAAGACTATCGAGACAGCAAACTTCGACTTAATGCACTACTTCATTGATATTGTGGTAAGTCAAATAAAAGAAGGAATATTTATCTCACATTGACATACTCGGAAAAGCTACTCAAAAAGTTCAAGATGCTTAAATGAAAACCAATTGCTACTCTACTAGTGAATAATGAGAAGTTGTATAAGGAAGATGAATCTCCAAAGGCAAATGCATCATTCTATAGGAGTTTGATCGGAAGTCTCCTAAACCTCACTAGCTCATTATCATACGATAAATATCATGTATGCTATGAGTCTTCTATCAAGGTTCATGCAAAGCGCAAGACAAATTCATTCTGGAATTAACTGACAAGATAGTTCTAAGATGCTTCAAAGGAACAAATGAGTTCGGTAATATTGTATATGACAAAACATCTCAAGTTTGCACGACTATATCGTTAGTGATTGAGCCGGTTCAAGAGTATTCTCTTAGGCATCTAAGATATGATGAGAAACAAACTTGCACAATAAAAACATGTATTAATTAGATCTGGAAAATTAACAGTGTTGTTAGTCAGAGATTATACTTTATAAGTATGAAAAAATGTACATTTAGAATTACATACCTCAATCTCTTCTCTTATATTTTATAAGTATGATATTGTTGGAAGAGAGGAATATTCATATTATTTGACAGTGACACACTTCATACAAGACAATTAGTTGAGGGAGTACGCATGTTGTTCTAAAAAAATATATCACTTCATGTGTTACTTACTGTGATTAAGTTAAAAGTTTAATAATTAAATATTTTTCTGATCAATTATAGTAAGTGATATATGAAGTGATACACTTTCTACGCTAAAACCCAATGTTAAAAGTGATTTTTAAAAATTAAATGCCAAGTGCCTAGATAATGTGCATATATTTTTCTTTTATAATGCCTGACTTTTTATATCACAAGGAAGTGACTCTTAATGCTATGATAATAACGAATTGGTGAATAACTACTTTAGTTGTATAATTACTTTTAACGAAAGTTATTATTGTTAGGATTATATATTTTACTTTATAATTTGAGGTATGATTGGTTAACATTAGAAACATTCGTACCCTTGTTGATCTGATTTGCTTCAAGGAAGAATCTAACTGTCTTTCAAGTGACTCGAGCTCTTTGCTACTGAGAGAACCAAGATCTTCTCCCATAAGGTTCCTAACAAGGTGCATGGCAACAGTTAAATACATCATTCACTTATTTTCCGTCATTATTTTAAATTGTAAAACCACAATTATGACTGCAATATTGCCATTCCAGGTGTCTCTACAACGATATTACAATTGTAGCAGCATAAATCACATTTGCTGATAATTTTCTACATTTACAATAAACATAATGAAACCATAACTACAATTTAAAACAATATTCTCGGATACAAAGGGATAGATATGTATAAAAGTAAACAAAATAGAGGTAGCATCAATACCTCTGGGACCTTTGGAGGGCTTCATAACGTGCCTTCAGCTTCAAGTATTCCTGTTGAGTACTCAACTCCTACGCTCATCCCACCAAAATCAATGAATGCACTGACATAACTAAGGACCATAGTATACAATATAGTACTAAGAATGTATGTGTTGCAAAAAATGTGCATAAAAAAATATAAATATTAGTGTTTTAAACCAATGTTATTAAAACCGTACCGGTTATCAAACCGGTCAGGGTACTGGTATAGTGGTACAGTAGTTCAACCAGTGGTTCAATAATTAAACCGCATGTCGGTTAAACTGGACATACTTGCTTATATATATATATGTAAACCTATAACAAAAAATTTCAAATGAGTAGATATTCATATTTATAATCCATATTCATAATTTACTTCAAATTCACACAAACAAACAACATTAAGTCTTTAATAAAATCAAAGTCTAAAGTGCAAAACATATATTAATCCAAAATTATCACTTAACAAACGCAAAATACAAATAAATGACCCAAATATCAATCATTAAAGTTGAAGAATTGGTGAAGAATTGAAGATTTGAAATTTAAAAAGAAAAAAATTAATGTACAAACCGACCGGTTTAAACCGGTTTACCGGTTTTGACCGGTTGTATTGCATATATGGTATAACATACGTACCATACCGGTTAGGGGTCCAATTCACCGGTTTTTCGGTTGAACCGGCCGGTACAACACGGTTTTTAAAACATTGTTTTAAACTGTGGTTGTGGTTCCATCGCAAAACTCTAATATTTTATTCATTTTTTATGTTTTTTTCCATGTTGCAGTATCTAGCCCATGTAGTTTTAGTTGCCATATAGCTTGAGTATTAAAGTGGCATACAAAAATATATGTATTTGAAAGTGCTTTAGTAGTTGGGTTGAGTAGAAAATTGATAGTAACATGCCTGAAACACATAAAAATAAATAAATAGGTAACTAACATTTTTAACCTTAATGAAACACATAAGATCTTTCTAGTATGGACATTTGAAGTTTTCTAATTAAAAAATAGCAATGCTACATTTCTTGCAAACAACATTCAAATTTATAAGATTAATACCAATTATTCTTGGGTAACTTAAACATTTAGATCAGAGAATGAAGTAATGAAATTTAAAATGGAGACTCACAGAAAAAATGGAGATTCATACACCTATCTAACTTATATTTTTTTTAAATATTGTTATCCTTCTAATTAAAATATATAGTTCACCTATTCCGTTTGACAACTTCTATAAAATTGGTTGGACATCAACATTGCTCTTCCTCTTACACCTCCATTCATCGTTTTAATACTCACATGGTGAAAGACACGAAATGTTGGAAACTTTGAAACGTCACCTGGTTAGCTATAATTTGAACAATTTAGTTATCTTTGAATGATCTAATTTTTAATTAGCTTAAGCTCTCTTGAGCATATTCTTAAATATACAATTTTTAAATCTTAGCTTTAGATCAATGAACATATGGGCAGATATTCAATAAACTATTCCGGTTCTGATTGAGTAGCTAATCCTCTAACATGTCTCAATATAGTATTATATTGTTGTTCTCCGTTTTTTCCTTTTAATTTTTTACTTTTGTAACTCTTCTCTTAATCTAATAAAATTATCTTTTGCTGATAAAAAAATATATTACTTTCATAGATCTATATTCATGATAACAATGAGGCATATTTAAGGATCAATTGAACTCTGCATACATGAATCTAGGCACTACATATGCATGAACTAGAGTTTATTTAAATAAATTAGAACATGTTTTTTTTTTTAACATATAAATCCCAATTCCTTTATAAAAAATGGTAAGTGTATATATATGAAGTTTGGCAAGCCAAAAAGAACAGAATATCTATAAAATCAGATCAGAAAACCCCTCTAAATTATCTGGTCACCATGATATTCTAACAATATCAATTTTGAAGCTAAATTTCCAACCATATTACTGTGCAGAGGTATAAAATTACATGAAACTTATTATATGGAAGTTTATAGATTTTTCTGCCCTTTCACAATAGAAGGCTCTAGATGATTCATGAACACTTCTTGTGCATACAACTATTCAGTAAAGAACTAACCCTTCATGTTGTAATAATCTTTAACACGTTGAAAACAATTTAAGAAAGAAAGTAAATCGAAGGCAAAGATACAACAATAACACAGTTTTAATCCCACTAGGTTGGTCAGTTAAATCGATAATAAATGACATCATATTTAGTTTTCTACAAAGTAGTAAAGTTTTGTCATATATTCCATAAAATCAATGCATCTTAATAACAATATCACCAAAACTATGGTACATGGAGGATCCTGATACAGATGCATCAAACTTTTGGGTGAAACATGATACAGAATATTAAGGATAACTTTGACATTTATTTTGGAAAAAGGACAAAACTTATATGATAATTTTCAAGTACCTTTGACTTTGTCATTGAAAAAATTATGACCCAAAGGATGGGAAGCTTTTTTGTGTCAGATTCAGTACCAAGTAGATAATTGTCTTTCCCAAATTTCCAAAGGTTTTTTGGTGAAGAATATATTACCTTCATGTGGAACTTTTTTATATTACCTTCATAATTTTCTCTAAAAATATATATTAACATACCTTTCTTAAGAAAACAATGTCTTAATAATTATAATAACTTCCACTTGATTTACTTTCTTAATGTGTCTTCTAACGATCTCCTTTAGCATGTCTAAACTATATATAGCGTGATTCTATATATCATATTGTATACAAAAAGAGTTACTCCAACTTTCTCCCAACTACATTCATTTACGATTGTAAAATAACATTGACGATCTTATTGTCATACGATAAAATTTTCCTTAATCTTAAGTGACACAATTCTATTCAAATGAAAACAAATTAAACAACAGTGTAAACCAACTAATATCCTTTGATCCTAGAACATTCCAAGGCTCAATAGATCTATTATATGTTCCAAATATTTTGTCAATTATATATTAATTTCAAAGTTTGTTTCACTTATAATCCTTTCCTGTACTAGACCCTCCAGTACAGTTAGAGATGAAGACATATGTCATTTAATTTTTTTTAATGGTTCAGATTTTAAATTGTTTTTAATTAATGTATTTTTTTAAAATTTCCAAACAATTTTAGGCCTCACAATTCAGTATTGGACAATCCAATACTGGAAAGGATCCGTCCCTAATGTTTCATATCCTTGAAATTCTTCTTCTAGCTAGTTCTATTTATTAAGGTGATATTATGTTTATATATTATACACAAAATACTAAACCTTTGATCAACCTCAACCCTGCATGTTTATAATGCTGAACGTATTGTAACCCTTAAAAAGTATGAAAATATAAACTATAGGTAAATAATCACAGCAAGGGGAAAACAAAGAAATTTCAGTGATTAAATTAGGCAAGTTAAAAATGCATAAGTAATGTTATTAAAAGATAGTAAATGGGATTAATTATTCACCATTACCAAAGCTTCCCTTGAAGAAACATTAGCCTCAGGTGCTCCATAGTTACATTTCTGGTACCTCTCTAGTGTCTTCAGCATGCTGCATATTTATAAAATATATATAAATATTTTATTTATTATTAATTTTAGGAAAAGAACTTACTTGCAATTGTCACAAACTCATCCAAAATAATTTGAGTTAAATATCATTCTATAAATATAAAATTTTAAAAAGAAAGAAAAATAACCCTTTTTTCCCATGATCTATCAGGTTTGCACAAATAACTTTATTTTTTTAAAATAATAATCTAAGTTATATGAAAAAATATTTAAATTTATTACATGTAAACATTTCTTCTCTGGTGGCACTTATCAAAACTACTGAGGGTAGCTGGTGATTTTATTTTAAATAAAAGACTTTCAATTAATGAAGTACTAATTATATTTGATCATAAAAAATCTTACAGAAATTAACAAATTTAAGATTTAATAATAGTAAAAAACATAAATTATGTATTAAATTATACACTTTTGATATATAAAGAAGTAGATCATTTATGTAGAGTGCCACTTTTTAAACCTATATATATATATATATATATATATAATTAAAAGCATGGAACATATCAATATTTTGATATAAACAGATCTGAAGGGTTCACAATTTTATCCAAAGGAGAATATACTAACAGCAAAAAGAAAGAGCAGCTTTATAAGAAACATATTAATCTGAAGTGATTGAAAAACATATATGAAGTATAAGGAGGTCAAGTTTGATTTAACAAAAGTACCTATCATATCATGAAATCATCGAATTGAAAACATGTATTGTGTCAGTAGTAACATAGAGAATTAAAGAGAGTCATAAGGTGCTCAAGTGGTAAGGATGAAAGACTTAAATAGTGAAGTGATAAAGAGGTTGAATGATCAAATTTCATCTACCATAAAATACTAACATGCTAACATTTGCCGATAAAAAACATAGAGATGTGTAATCAAACAAGAAAAAGGATGAGTAGTTGAGTCCAAAAGAAAAAGGAAAAACACACACCATTTTGCTCTTTGGTACATGGTTATTATGGATCAGAGACAAAACCCTATGTAATTAAGGGATTCATCAAAAAAGAAAAGAAAATTAAAATGTCAAATAAGTAAAAGAAAAAAGAAAGATTATAATGGGAAAAAACAAAGTATTTAGAAATATAAAACAAACCCTAGAGCCATATTTATTTATTAAAAAAATGAGACAAGGGTTACGTTGATTAAGTGATTGTTGCAACACTGAAACCAAAAGAAGAATAAGTGATAAGACTCGAAAGAAGAAAATAATTGATTTTATGTGATTGTTTCCCCAACACTTAATTACATAGAAAAGAGTGCTGACCCCAAGAATCAAAATTTACTTTTTGAAAAAGCTTTTGAAACTAGATCTGTTTCAAACGCAAATGAAGCAAAAAATGGAAAATTCAGAGGCTTGGTTTAGACCCAAAAGAGGGAAAGAAAGAGAAAGCTGAAGCAATGAAACTTTGGACAAAAAAATACATAGAGTCAATACAATACAATAGTGATATAAGCTTCTCTTGTTTAATTTATTATTATATATATATATTATATATAAGTGTATAGTTTGGGATTTAAGGTGTTTCTAGTTGCAGATCTAACAGCAACAAGAACTCAGAAACACTCAACCTGCTAAAAACACCGAGACATTCACAGAAATGGAAAAAGCTCTAACAGTGAAAAAAGATAATAAACTTTTTCATGTTTTCTTAAACCAAAAAATAAAAAAACACTTAGTATATATTATTTATCACAAGCTATGAAAGGCTAGCTAGTTTTGCAAGAAAAGGTGAGAGACTTATTAGAGATCTTGGAATTTGGAAACAAAATCATGAAAACCATATATATTAAAAACAAACAGAAGAAAGAAAGAGAAGGGTGTAGTAATAAAAGTGATTATTTTGTGTGTGTGGAAAAGTGTATAATATATATACACAAGTATAGAAGAAAGAAAGAGAGATATAGTTTGTTGAATGTTTTGCTTATTTGGGGTGTTGAAAAATGATGAAAAAATGTGATATATAATTGAATACTATACCTTGAAGTGCTGCAAAACTCGTACAGTTTTCCTCTATTGGAGAAGATGATGAGAGCAACTTCTGCATCACAAAGTACGGAAAGCTCATAAGCTTTCTTCAAAAGACCGTTCCTTCGTTTTGCAAAAGTTACTTGTCTGTTGATCTTGTTCTCAATTCTCTTCAACTCTACTCTTCCCCTTCCCATCTCTCTCTCTCTCTCTCTCTCTCTCTCTCTTCCTTTTCCTTCACCCTTCTCTTTCTAACACTCTAATATCCATTCACAAAATATACATAAATATCAGAAAAAGGAAATTGTTTATGTACATGTAATTTTTTTACATAGTCAACCTATTATTATGGATCACTTAAGGGTTAATAATCATTTACTTTTAACTAATTAAAATTTAATACACAGCATGATGAATGATGTAATGATAATGTAAAAACTTTATACATAGTTACATGCTATAAAGAGGAGATATTAATTTACTTCAAGATTAATTTTTTTAACCTACTTCACATCTTATTCACCAATTTTAGGGAAATCCAATTGTGTAGAACTATTTAATAATTTAAGCTATTGGATTTTCCTAGAATTGATCGCTAAGATGTATTATAAATATATAATAAAGACTAGGATAAAAAATACTGAATATCTAGATCGAACAATGTTATTAATATTTTTACAAACATTAAATTAGTTACATTATTGATATGATGATCTAGCGGTTCAATTGGAACCATCAAATTGGTTAGAGTATTGATATGATTATCTAGCGATTCAATTGGTGATTTACCAATTAAACCACATACCGGTGGAATTAAATATATAGATATATTATATTAACATTAATATTCAAAAACTAAATGTGATATACATGTGTACATTGGTAATATATCATGTTTTAGAAGTATAAACAAATATAGTAGTTATCATCCTCAACAATAACTTATTTACAATGTGCATTGTAATAAATGTTTTAGAAGTATAAATGAATGCAGAAAATGAGTCATTTTGATAAAAAAAATGTAATTTTAAATGAAAATCGACCGATATACCAATATAGTTTAAATGGAAACTGCTCGATATGTTCAACTTTGACTAATTTTGACTAATATGATGACAAAAGTGATATAACAATTGTATGGTACAGAGTATGAAAACTATATTACTTATTTTCCTGTTTGTGGGCAGGCACCATTTTCTTAACTATATATATAGGAGTCTTAATGTTCTTGTGTGAACGGTGTGTATTTTAAAGAAACAAAAAGGAAAATTGTAAAGGAAAAGTGATGTAGTAATTTTAATGCATTCTCTGCTTTTCTTAAGAATCTAAGCAAAACCATATTTATGAAGCCCTAATACAAACTCTAAAAATCAAACCTCTCTTTATTTCTCTCTCTCTCTCTCTACATGTCTTTTTCTCTCAGCTCTCACGCTGTGTAGGGTTTGACACATTGCTAACTCAATGATAAGGACTCAAGGTAAAGAAAATAAAATTAAAAACCTATGTATTGTAAATTTAAATTCTTAGTGGTGGGTGAAGTAGCTTTCTTATGCACGTAAAGTTAACTGAATTAACATGCTAATTAACAGGGTTGGTGCATTTGTGAATTTTCTGTTTATAACATTAAAGTACGACTTTATTTAAGTTCTGAAGCTCTGCATTAATAAATAAGCCATATACAATTTCAACTTAAATTAAATTCTCTCTTTTTCTTTAAAAAAAAGTATGTATACTTGTTGAAATACTGAGAAACATTATTGTGGCTTCTGAAATTAACCCTGAAGTTTATTTATAGGCAAAAAAGGCAACTTTTATTAAACTTGAGAATAAGGGTTACAATTCTCAACGGTTACAATGCATTCAAAAGGGAAAATAAAAGATAAAAGAAATATCAAGATAGTTAGGGAAGACAATCACATGGATTAGTAGTTAAATAGACCAAGCCCAAGATTTCACCTCCAATTATTTGTAATGTCGACCTATTTGAGTTGAAGATTGTGTCATTTCGTGCTAGCCAAATAGACCATATCAGGGGTGAGCAAGACCCGACCCAATCTGCTCACTCGGTATGGTCTGATCATGATCATACTTGAATAGGGCCGAGTCCATTGGGTTTAGGACCAGGTTGGGGTTTCAAAATTAGGCTCGGTGAATATTTAGAACCGGGTATGGACCAAACATGACCCAGCCTAACCCATCTCATGGTCACTCATACATCATATTTGTATATGTTTTTATTCAAATGTGTAGAGAGTAATATCATCTTTTTTGTCAAAAATATCATTCATTCTCTAATTTTTTCATAATAATAAATAATATTGAGAATCCTTTTATAGAATGAGTATGCAATATATTTAATCGGGTCTAGGGTTAGGTTCAGGTTTAAAGGTTGTGCCAACGAATATTTAGGGTTAAGTTAGCTCCGGGTCTAGAGTCGGGTCGAGGTCAAAAATGATCTGACCAACATTTAGGGTCGGGTAAGGATAAGTCTTGACTTGTCCCAACTCGGCTCATGCTCACCTCTAGACCACATTGTTGCTAGCCAAATAGTACTTAAGATCTTCCGACTTTTCTTGTAGTATGGCAAGCTCATATGCACGAGGAAGTGGTTGATATGGTCGAAAGGAAGAACAATATGCTAAAATCCAACCAATTATATATTCTTTGTCACACTATGTAAGTGAACCTACAAGTAAAAAATAGATGATAATTAGACTCGGTTCATTACAAAAGCTGCAAAGGAAACGTCACTTTGTGTTGGGATAACCACCCTTGGAAGTAAAGTTGTAGAGTGGGGATTATGTTTTGAAAAAGTAGCCACACAAAAGCAATAACCTACACAACAAAGCTTTGAATCCAAAGGAGATTGAGGTGAGTGTGAGGTTGCTCCTATTGATTGATCAGAGAAGCAAGAATTTTTTTTGGTAGATTTGACAAAATACATATTAGATTTATCATTACTCCACATCTAAGAATCAGGAACATTATCATGGAGGACGCACTCCTGAATTTCCCGTAAGATAAGAAGTTGGTTTGAGCTCCTTAGAAAAAAGTTGCCTTCTTCAGGTTAAGTTCCATTCTCAGTATCCTCTGACCATCTACCTAAGTTAGTGGTGGAAGCATCCTCAAACAGACTAAGGATATAAAGCATACTATATTTGGACCAAAGATCATTGGGCCTAACCAATTGTGGTGCTATAATTTAGTAGTCTTCCCATCACCAATTTCATGAACAACATTGATTGATCAGAATAATACGAGCACCAGAAGAGATGTGTTTAGATTTCCAAGCATATAGTCTATATTTCAACTTGTTGATGAGTGGAGATCAAGCCTCATGACACCTGTTATTAATACACGCAAGGATTCCCAAATAAGAGAAAGAGTTGTTGCTAACCTTGCAATTGAACGAGTTAGCCAATACTTTTATATCATCCTCAAGAACGTTCAATCAAAGCAGGATGCTTTTAGAAAAGTTAACCCTAAGGCTGGAGCAAAGCTCGAATAACTTTAGGACACATTTTATTGCTAGGTTATTCTGCTCCAATATTCCCCAATAAGAATAACATCATCAATAAATTGGAGAATAGAGATACCAACACCATCAAAGCCCACCTTGTAAGGTAGGAAAAGACGTTGGTTGATGGCTTGTCACATAAGACCATTAAGGCATTTGGCAACAATCAGGAATATAAAGGGAGATAAGGGATCCCCTTGTCGTTACCCATGTTCGTGGTGAATCTCATATGTTGACTGATGTTTACAAGGATTGAGGTTGTGGTCGTAGTGATGCATTCCATAATCCAACCTATCCACTATTGGAAAACGCCCAGGCGAGAGACATCATGTGATTAAGAAAGTTCCATGATAGTGAGTTGAAGGCCTTTCCGAAGTCAATCTTAAATATTGCACATTATTGTCTAGTTCTCTACACATCATGAATAATTTTATTAAGAATCATCGTACTCTCAAGAATGTCTATTCCTTTGACAAAAGTGAACTGAGTATCACTCATAACCTTCCCAATAACCTTCATAAGTTTGTTAATAACCAACTTCACAAGGAGATATGAAGTATAAATGTTGAGGTTCAAACTCGACATTGCTAAAATCCATCAAAAATTTCCCCTCCCCTTTATTTTTTTTATCAACAAAAGATAGTAAGGCCATGAGCCTCCCTGGGACAAAAAATAAAATATTAGTTAATCAAAAAATATTAACCAACCAAACAAAATTTAGTAAGAATGCTATAGAGCGATTTTTTTTTGTCGGCAAAAGAAGATTTTATTAGATGGAGAAGAATATACAAGAAAAACTAAGAAAAGATAAAATTACAAGGTGACATGTAAACACTCAAGAGGTTTAGCTAGTCAATCAAAGTATAAAGCAAGATCCTTCCCCAATATGTGTTTTATCCAAAACCAAACATTCACCTTTGCGGTGTCTAAGATGTATGTTGTGGATGGTTTAACTTTGTTGAAAATCACCTCATTTCGGTGCTTCCAAATTGCCCAAACAGTTGCAAGCCAAATGATGCTCCAAACTTTCCTACATTTTTATTCTAGAACTATACCCAAATGATATGAATAGTGATGTAGAGGACTTTGAGGCAAAGCGACAGAAATGTTCAACCAATTATACAACAATTGCCAAACAGAATAGATGACTTTACAAGAGGGGAAAAGATGAGTAGAAGATTTCGGTTCGTCATTACAAAATGAACAAAGAAGCCCACCACTATCACGGAGCGAATTTGGCCCAAGAAAAATCAAGACACGTGCATGTTTCTTAGGACATTTACAATAGTTCAAGATTCATGCATCAACTTTATATTGTCATAATTTCTTATTAAGACCCTTCATATCTTACAACATAATATTTCATATTTCCATTAGACTCTGAATGCTCTTTTATTCAGTCCATTACATTTCGTCGTATTTATTTTAATGGTTTACTATTTCTAAAAACACCTGATTATTACAATTTTTATAAAACTAATATTTCCTATAAATTTGATTATGTTAATTCTAAATAGTACTTTTACATTCAATTATTTTGCATATGAATAATGTTTATAAAAAAAATCATAAAGGGAACAAACTTACAAGTATAAAGTAGATACAAATAAATAAGTACATGATAATTTGTAAAACAACACAAGCTAATTATTATTTTCTCCTTCTTCTCCAAAAAGTTGCCATAAATAATAAGATTTGCATGTCCATGTTTTATATGGTTTGTGAAATAATGTGTTAAACAACAAAATAGCATGTTGTTTAAGAGTCAATTTTTTTTTCTGTTTTCCAAATTTCATAATTACTTTTTTATTTTAACCAGTTTTTTTAAAAAGTTAGAGAGAATTATGTAATGTTAAGGGGAAAAGTAAGAAAAAGAGAATGAGAGACAAGAGTTTGATGGGTAGGTCTTTTGAGGATCCATATTCTATGAAGAGACATTTATCGAATAAATAACCTTGCTAGTGGAACTTGTTTTGAAGAATTCTTAAAAAGGTTATATAGATCATGTTCTACTTCACATGAAGAGGGAAAAACATACCCATATCAATTAGACATGTTATTACCTTTGTTGCCAAAGCATGCACTTCTAATATTATACTTCTTTATAACTAATTTTGTGGGGAATTAGGCTTCAATACATTAATGCCAAATTAATGTTTTGTCAGAAGCTTACAAGTGTATGTGTGGTGTTTGTATAGCTAAGTTAATTAATATAAAAACTCTTCTTTAAGTTGAAGTAAGAAAGTTAACTTCAACCTAATATCTTTGCTTTTTTGGCATTAGTACTCATTCCTTTTAGTTAAATATGTTATAACATGCTAATGTCTAACAAGAATTATTAGAGCATCATTTAGTATGTAAGTGGAATTGGATATTTGAATCCTTAAACTATACTATGTCTCTTACAAAAAAATGATCTTTAATTACAATATAATTTAAAGAGGGGAGATCCACTTACTCCAAGAGTAAGTGAAAAAGACATATTTCTCATCTTAGTCATCAAATCTTGGAAAATCCAATGGTTTATATGTACTCACCAATTCAAACCATTGGATTTCCAAAAAATAAATGATCATGATGTGAAGTGGATTTTTTTCACTTACTCTTAGAATTAGTGGATCTCTCCCCTAATTTAAATTATTGCCATTTATTTTAACCTGGTTTTTTCATACTCTTCATCACTATAATTAATAGAGTGGACGGATTGAGTTATATTAAAATCTACACAAGCATTTCAATGGTTTTAAAAATATAATAACAAGGAAGAACTAAACTAAGAAATTTTATATTTTCAAGAACCAAATTGAGTTTTTCCCTAAATCATATAATTTTTTGTTAAGGATGCATAGTGCTAGATTGTGTTACGTAGTTATGATGTTTAATTATTTTGGCAAAAAAATTTGCAAGTTGCAACATGGAAACCATATAGGAAACTATGGTGTAATAAATCAACTTCTATTGTCTAAAGAAGTCACACATAAAACTATATCATTATGAATGAATTCATTTTAATATAGTTTATCATCATAAGACAATAGACTATGAATAGAAACTATTATCAAATAAAATAATAAATCATTTAAAATAAGATATTATTAAAATTGACCAGATAGATATCCAAAACAATTAATTCATGTATTCATTAGGAAATATTTCAATGAAAATGGTAATAGCATGTTGGGAAGTAAGTCATACATTAATTCATGAGTCGTCATAGTTGTAGCTCAACAAGTATTTAAATCATTACGAAACAATGAGGTAGGTGATGTGAGACTTATTTCCCAACATGCCCCCACATAAGTCTGTCGGACCAGACGAATGGTTACATTTGACCCATAACTAAAGGGCATCTTTTGGCTCATGACAACAGAAAAGAAGTTGGGCTCTGGCTCTGAGAGGAGTAGACCAACATGTATTTAAACAATTCCGGAGACAATGAGGTAGGCGATGTGAGACTTACTTTCCAACAACAATAATTAATACTAAGAATCTAGAAGTACCTCACTTGTTAAAGAAGATCTTTCAATCTCCCTTTCAAGGAAGAAAGAGAGAAGAAACATGCACGTCTCAATCATCAAAGTAAAGCTATAACCTTTAGTATCAAACTAATATCCAGAGTTTATTGTCCAATTCCATGGTCCACCACCACCAAGTTCCTGTAACATTATAAATTGGACCACACGCATCACTGTTTTCTCTTAACTTAAATATCATAATGAGGGACAAAGATCACATGTCTCGCTCCTTGTTGCAATCTGTGTCCCATACCAATCACAATGTTGATTTTTGTTACTTTTTACTTTTAAATTTTAAATTATATTCATATAGCAGCATTGTGATTGGTCTGGGATAGAGATTAAGACATGGAGGGGGACAACTGATCTGTATGCCATAATGAGGGGTATCCCATGTGAAATTGATTTTTCTTATTGCCCCATGCAGATGATGTAGGTGGCTGGGTCCCCATGATTTTAATTCCTATCTTATATTTTTGATATCTGAATTTCAGATTGTTCACTTCATAATGTTCTTAAAACTACAGCTATATTCATAAGTGGTTCAGTATATGCATGGCCTTATATGCAGTTTGTTCATTCATTTGTTCCTGTTAATTCTTAACCTAGCTTCTTTTTTTATTTCATGCATGTACTATTGGTGTGTAAAGTGCAAGAGTGGCCCAACCCAATGTCTATTTTTTCTTAATTTCCTCAAAGCTTAGATTGATTAAAGAAGGTAAAAAATATTCAGAGAATGAGAAGAGTAATGTACTTTGATATATGCTTTTAACTAGGCATGAACTCATGTATTTGACAGCTCCAATGCTCCATATAAGATGCTACTAATGGTTATTTTAAGAACATAGGGAGAATAGAAAAGAATCATCTCTACTTGGTTTTACATTTGTATTGAAAGTTAAATATAGTGTGTCATTATATCTAAACAATAAAAACTTCCTATTACTCTATTTCTCATGTTGTTGTTTTTTTAAATATTTGTCTATCCAATAATAGAAAGGGAAATATGAGATTGATTTGATGAATCATAATTATATATAGGATTAATTTTAATTTTGATAGTGACTTTTGGGTAGGGATTAATTTTTATAACATACAAATGGATCCACTAATTATGATCAGTTTTTACAAAAATATTTATGGTAACTTACCATATAAATAGTCTAAAATTGAATTCAATCAATGCATTATTTGTCATACACAGAGAGATTATATGAGCAAACTTCTACCCTAGTGAAATAAAATTTATAGTATTATTCAATAATGAATAATATGCCTATATACCAATTTTGAAATAGGTCAAACTAAATTAAAAATTTGACATGACAAACATATCTCTGGTGCTTATGCTATTCTTATGTAAATAAGCATACTCTTGTATAGGAAAGGAACATGGTGGGTCGGGGTTGAGTTTGCACTTACTCATTCTCGAACCCGAAATTTAAAACCCGAACCCAAATTAAGCGAGATTGAAAAAAAGATACAATCCCTGAACCTATTGGGTTTTGAGTAACCTAAACCCGATAAAAACTCGTCCAAAACATATATTTCTATGTATATATGTATGATAAATATTCATATATATATATATATATATTATATGTATTTGTGTGTAATTTTATAATTTACATATATTAATTGGGTTCGATGTGAGTTCGGGATAGGGTATCAACTATATCAAACCCAAACCCGAAAATTGAACTCAGGTAAAACTCAAACCCGAACTCGAACCCAATCACATTGAGTTTTCCATATTATTTTTATACACATTGATTTCACAAGTACAATTCTTAAATTTTAATGTACCCCTCTTTTTTATTGCTTTCACACAAATTAAAGGAGGAGAGAGAATTAAAAAAATTTATTATGTTTATCACAAAACATTAGAATAAATGACATTTATGGAATGAAGTGAAAAAATATATGATATTCTTAAAATAATTTTTAGGATTTAACTTGATTTATCATATTTTCTCCCCGAACAAAAAAAATATATCAGGTAGGCATTCTGATGTGAAAAGAATTATTATTTTATTTACTCTCCCTCCAACACATATATACATGTAACATACATAAGCAAATCTTGATATAAAACATAGATGGTGTGACTATATTTAATTAATTAATTTGTAAGTAATAATAAAATATGTTAAAAAATTCACTGATTCATCTCAAATTTGGAGTGTTTTCCATGACAATATTCTAAAAAGTTAATATTATATTCATTAATTGATACTTTCTAAATCTTTGAATGTTATTCATCTGGTAGATTATGTGCTATATTGGGAAGTAAGTCATACATTACCTACCTAATTTTCTCGGAAATGATTTAAATATCTGTTGAATTACTCCTCTCATTGCCAATTGTTTTTTAGATGCAAACTTAACATGATATCACAGTCAAAGCTCAACTTCTTTCCGGTTGTCCTAGCCAAAAGATGTTCTTTAGTTATGGGTCAAAGGTAACTATTCGCCAGGTCCGAAAAACTTATGTGGAGAGAGAATGTTGGGAAGTAAGTCCACATCGTCTACCACATTGTCTCGATAATGATTTAAATATCTGTTGGACTACTCCTCTCATTGTCAGTTGGTTTTGAGATTGAACCTTAACAATTGTTTATGATTAAAATATGATTTCGATGAACAAGTATCATCTCCATTAATGGAGAGACAAGTACTTGATTTTACTTATGTTTTTAATTGTAAAAGTGTAATTCCATTATATATAAAAGAATAAAAATGTCTTAGCATGCTATTATTTCATTTGTTTTTTTTTATTATTTGTCTCTTCATTAATTGATAGGATCCTTACTCGATTTAGGTAAGTTAGAAGATAAAGAATAGAGAAAACACGCATTTCATTTTGGTCCCTTAAGTTTTTCGTGGGCACCGAACGTAATAAATTTAAATTATCATTTTGGTCTACAATTTTTAAAACGTAGAGCTACATTAGTACCTCCATTATCACGTGATTGCTGACGTAATAGAGTTGATTATGTGGCACGTTAACTACCTAACTAGTCACACGTGGAGAATTTGTGCTGGAAATTTTACACGTCATCAACATGACATCATATTTTTTTTTAAATAAACATATACAAAATCAATATTGTTTTATAATTTGTCTTCAACCTTATACCATGCCAAAAATGTTTCCTCTTTGGCTCTTTTCTTTACACTCAATTCCAATACCTCTTTTTTCCATTACTACCCTTCAAACTTAAATTGTATTGGTCAACATTCTTTAAATTTCAGCTTATTTTGATCGACATTTCATCCCTAATCTCAAATCATGTGCATCATTAGCTAACAATATATGCTTTCATTGCCACTTATTCATATGTCATTAAACCAATGAGTACTGAAGAGTCAATTAGTAGTAAAGAGTTCTGAATTATTGGAATCATAATCCAAAACCTATTTCATCAAAGTTGAAGAGGTCAATTGGAAGACCTAAGAAGCATAGAAGGACAGATGTGAAGTCAGGAGTTCCACTTGGTAGTTCACAAAAAATGGAAAGGTCTTGGAAGACAACTTGCCCAAAATTTAATGAACAATAACATTATGGGAAAATATGTAAAGGTTCAGGAATGACAGGAAAGAAGGGTATGAAGAAAAAGATAAATAATGACATTGGGGGTAGATAATTAATAATTGTCAAAATTATCTTAATTCGTAAGACTTATTTAGCACTTTTTTATTCTAAATACTTGCTTTATATGATCATAATTTACATTTTGATGATGAATTGTATTAATCCCACTATTTGAGTTTACATGATTGTTTCAGGCTAAAAAGAAGGCTAAATGGGCCAAAGAATGTGCCAAAATTGGCTAAGCATATAAAAGCCACAATCAATTGATGTGCGCTTAGTGCAACAACTGAGCTCACTGAAGGAGGCACTAAGTGTGGAAACAATGCCCAGCAAGGAAGAAGCCATACAAAGGGTCTGATACGAAGAGCGGTGTACTCACAAAATCTAGAAATACAAAAAGAGATCAAGGACGCCAAAAAGATATAAGGAGTCCTAAATTCAAAACCTAGGGAATTAGGAGTCGAATTTGATTTATTTCTTAGGATGGTTTCCCTTCTTCTTAGTTGTTACTTTATAAAGTTCGAATGATGATGTAAATTCTAGGGAGTAGGAATAGTGAAGTTCTTGTATGTTCATAGAGAAGCCGATACTTCTCTATGAACTACAAGTTCTGAATTTCTCTTGTTTCAAGCTATGTATGAAATACTTAGATTACTTATTAGCTGGGTTGGTTTGATTACTCATTAATACTTACTTTTTGTTTGACGAAATGTTTAGTTTTGTTTAGGAAAGAACTTTGTGAAGAAATTTTTGTTCAAAAGTCTAAAGCATATAATTCATCATTTTTGCATAAAACTAGACGTAGTTTATATGTTCAATGAATGCATATGTTCTTATGTTTGCTATATATAGACTCATATTAACAGTGTGTGTTGCTAGATATAGAGGTATGTTTAGCAGTTCATATTTCTTAATTGTATAAGTAGTTGCTAAACATAGAGCTATTTTGGTAAATGTTAGCATAGATCAAGACGTTAGCGGCTAACACATTTGAGGTATGCATTTACTTAATTTGTATGCATAGATTTCTAGTAATGGAGGTGTGTGTGAATCGTAATTGTCGATCTCGTGTGTAAGGTTTTAGCTTTATATCATGAGTTGTTTAGTAGACTAAAGTATTAGTTCTTAGTATAATTGAGGTCCCATATTGTGTGAAAGCATAGTAGTTTTATTATTTGATTGTTTGCCCATTTTATTTAATTGAATAGTGAGTAAATCTCAAAACTAAATTCTAACACTTTTATTATTAAGTTTTTACAATTCAAACTAACCAACTTGAAAACTCTTTGAAAAAGCAAGCTTAGAATAGTAATTTGATTTTAAAAGACCAAGTTAGTAAATTCTTGTGGATACGACAACCCTTAATTTGATTTTGAAAGACACAAACATTTGTCATAAAAAATCTCACTCATAATTTAAGATATTACTAAAATAGATAAAACAACAAATCATATAATTTGACTAAAAATCTCATATAATATACATTTAAACTAAAACTATATTAAAGAGGAATAAAGAATAAAGATGTGCATAGGCTATATTCGACAAAATAATCTTGTAGATGTGGGTTTGTACTTTGTAGTTGTGAGCTTGAAGCTGAAAACTTGTAGTTGTCTGAGAAGCTTATTAAACTAAAGTTGTTCAATAACATTAGTTTTGTAACTATCTGAAATTTGAAAGACGACTAAAAAGTTATATAAGGTGATGCAACAAAAATAATATAGTATTTTCAATGGA
The DNA here is from genome assembly GCA_009771035.1 of Lupinus albus. Taxonomy (NCBI): domain Eukaryota; kingdom Viridiplantae; phylum Streptophyta; class Magnoliopsida; order Fabales; family Fabaceae; genus Lupinus; species Lupinus albus. The sequence goes on from CM020011.1 coordinate 9,702,822, forward strand.
AGGGAATCCACTTACTCCAATAATAAGTGGAAAAACATAATTCATATGTTAGACATTCATTCTTGGAAAATCCAATGGTTTAGATGTACTCGTCAATTCAAATCATTGGATTTTCCAAGAATATATGACTATGATGTGGTATAAGTTTTTTCCACTTACTCTTGGAGTAAGTGAATCACATCCATTTTTCAATTAGATGTAATTAATGAAATTTTTCAAAATTTTGGAGGCTAAAATTTGCCACCGAATTATTTAAACCTACTTTCGCTCTCTAAACGTTACTTCAACTAATTTTATGAAAAAAATAGCTTTCAATAGTTACAAACTCTTTTTTTAAAATCTACAAACTCCCTTTAGTTTTTGTTTGTCGAACAACTTTAATTAGGATCACCAACAAGCTACAAAAGTCAAGTTATGAAATAAGTTTATTTTCATCGGGATCACCAATCACTAGGGGTGAGCGTGAGTCGGGTTTGGACGGGTTAAGGTTTGTCCTTACCTGGCCCTAAATATTGTTCGGACCATTTTTTTGAACCCGGACCTGACCCTAGACCCGGAGTTAATCTGACCCTAAATATTCACACGGTTAGCCTTTAAACCCGGACCCGACCCTAGACCCGATTAAATATAATATATATGCATTTTACATAAAGTCTTTTAAATATTGTTTATTATTGTGAATATGTAATTTGACATATAAAATAATATGTGTATATATATTACTAAACATGTATATATGATGAAAAAATAGAGAATTAATGATATTTTCGATCAAAAAAGTATCATTACTCTGTATATATTTGAACAGAGACACATACAAACATCATAAGTGAGTGACTATGGGACGGGTCGGGACTGGTCATGCTTGGTCCCTACCCGACCCTAAATATTGACTGGGTCTAATTTTTGAACCTGGACTCGGCCCTAGATTTGATGAAATCTAACCCTTTTCAGGCCCAATCATGATCGGGCCATGCCGGGTGAACGGGTAGGGTCGGGTCCCGCTCATCCCTACCAACCACTTATGCACACACCTTTATTTCAATTCGAATCTCTTGCCATAGTGGGCCACTTTGTGTGCATTATAAATTTTAGTGATTTTTAGTAAGAATAAATCACACTTATATCTCTTGATTTTTAGTGAAATTATACAAATTACTCTTTCATCTTTTAAACCTATATAAACCACCCATAATTATATACATATATTACACTGACCACCCTTGTATGAGAGATAAATGTAATTTCTTAAACAAAAATGGTAACAAATGTAAGTAAGTTGAACAAAATATGATATATTGTGAAGATAAGTCCAAATAGTATAAGAGTCAATGTGTAAAGACCCAAATTCTATCCTTGAAATTTTTTCCTTATTTAATCCAAATTCTATGCATTTAACAATAAATCATAATTACCGAGTGAATAAACTTATTTAAAAGATCTCATTTCTTCCTCACACCCGATCTATGAACCAAAAGTAACAAAACAATTCAGCTAACAGAAAAATATAATTCGTATTAATGTAGCTTAGTAACGTCCGCATACAATTAGCTATGGGTTTACAAAACACCCATAGCTACATATATCTCGAGTTACTAATTTTCATGATTAATATCATGTACAACAATCAGGTTTATAATTACAAAATAATTAGCTCAAGTACAACCAACAAGGTTACAAAAGAATGGATAAGAGACATCAAAATAAAAGTCTCTAAGCTCTAAATCAAAAACACCCATACTCCTTCCACCTACCTGCCATGGGATTAACATTGACAATACACCAAGAAAACACAAAGGAATAAGTCGTTAACTCATTAAATATCAATGTAAGTTAATCCACATTTAATAAGGTTAAATAAACGGTTTAAAATCAAGTTTAATTAAAAGTCAATTTCAACGTTCATACTTTTGAAAACCATGCTACATAACATGAGCCAAAGTTTGCTACATTGCTTGAGTCAAAGATTGCTACATTACTTGAGCCAAAGTTTGCTATATTGCTTGAGCCAAAACTTGCTACATTACTTGAGCCAAAGTTTGCTACATTGCTTGAGCCAAAGCTTGCTACATTACTTGAGCCAAAGCTTGCTACATTAGTTGAGCCAAAGTCGCTAACCAATCATGGTCGGCTAAAAACGAGTTTTATTTCCATTGGCACTCCACCAATACATTTTTACGAGTTTTATTTTCATTGGCACTCTACCAATACAAAAAACAGTAAATACATCTGACATCATTACAAACATATACATATATGCTTATAACTACAAAGTGATTTAAGAATCATTTTATTATTCCGAGTTTTATTTCCATTGGCACTCCACCAATACATATACGGTAAATCCACTCCTCGTTGTTACAAACATACTCATATATGTTTATAACAACTAAGTGATTTACGCTTCATTGCATTATTCCGAGTATTATTTCCATTGGTACTCCACCAATACATATCCGATAAATTCACTCCTCGTTGTTACAAACATACCCATATATGTTTATAACAACTAAGTGATTTACGCTTCATTTCGTCATCCATATTAGAAAATCCATACATTTTCTATCACAGTGCATAAGTTAAAGACTTATTCTTACCTCGGTGAGTGTTGGGTTTGGGTTCTTGGCAACTCCTCAAGTTTCACCGACACCGCCTCCAACTTTAGGATCTTTCCTCATCCCACCATATAACACAAGGTTAGTCACTTATACCAAATATCACATAAACAACTTATATTGCATTATTTAACCATACAAGATATTCATCATATTTTCAACATTAGAAAGTAAACTCAACTTCTACCTCTAGCATTTTAACCATTTTCCATTTTAACCCCATTTTCTCTTTAGGGTTTTGGGGTTTTCATGAACCAACCCACAAACTCTTTCCATCTTCAACATACTAACTCTAAACCAAGAGTTTACAAGAGAAAAATAACATAAAACGAATCATAACTCAAAAGAGTGAGTTTCCATGGTTTCCCTCATTTTTTAGAAGAGATCCATAATACCAAAAATGGGTTTTCAAGAGAAGAAGGGAGTTAGGATAGAGAGTTTTACCTCTTCTCAAGCTCTTGAGCAAGAATCAAAGCTCCTAGACCTTGGGAATGCTATCTTCTCTCACCTTTCTTCAATTCTTAACCTAAAAATGTATTTGGGGTTTCCCTCATTTAATGCTCTCATCGGGTTCTCGCTTAAGCGAGCTTATTCTCGCTCAAGCGAGAAAATCCCGCCCATTTTAAAAACTCAGATCTGACCCTCTCGCTCAAGCGAGGGATTCTCGTTAAGCGAGAATCTCACAGTCTCAACAGTCCCAAAATGCCATTTCTCGCACAAGCGAGACAACTCTCGCTCAGGCGAGAATCCTCTAGTGTAACCCAGGATTTCACCCTCCCAGGTGAACATCTCTCGCCCAAGCGAGAATCTTTCGCTCAAGCGAGGATCCCAGGACTGATACTATAATTTTAAAGACTTAAAATTTAGGGTGTTACACAATGTATATTCATTATTTTGGTTAGTTATAATATAATATAAGAGTGATTTAAACATCTCCTTAGAATTATTAATACACTTTGTAATAAACAAAAAATAATGAATAGACATTAATCTTATATTATTTGGATTGTCTTCATAGTATAACATATTTTATTTGACTTAATTACACTTATCATCATTTTTTGTTTAAAAAATTACATTCATCTCTCTTACAAAGGTAGTCAGTGTAATATATGTATATAATTAGAAATGATTTGTGTAGGTTTAAAAAAGGATAGATAGTTTGTATAATTTCACTAAGTATTAGATGTAATATTTCCTTAACCATGGAGGCCAAAGAGAGAAAGTACAACTCTTGTATAGTAAATGTCAAATCATTTTCATACAATACTTTCTCATCTAATCAAATAATGTCATCTCATATGTATTACAAGAGTGATTACAACATTATTTTGTATGTTTTAAGTTTGCATATAATAATATTTAATTTTCAACATATTATGTCTTTTACATTTTGTAAATAGTAAAATCATATGTTATGCGAAATAAACATACATTAGTTAATATTTATCAATGTTATTAAAACCATACCGGTTATCAAACTGATCAGGGTATTAGTATAGTGGTACAGTGGTTCAACCAGTGTTTCAGTAATTAAACTACATGCCGGTTAAACCGGACATACTTGCTTATATATATATATATATATATATATATATATATATATATATATATATGTAAACCTATAACAAAAAATTTCAAATAAGTGGGTATTCAGATTTATAATTCATATTCATGATCTACTCCAAATTAACAAAAACAAACAACATTAAGTCTTTAACAAAATCAAAGTCTAAAGTGCAAAACATATATTAATCCAAAATTATCACTTAACAAACACAAAATACAAATAAATGACACAAATATCAATTATTGAAGTTGAATAATTAGTGAAGAATTGAAAATTTGAAATTAAAAAAAAAATTAATGTACAAACCGGCCGGTTTAAACCGGTTCACCGTTTCTATTGTATATGCGGTATAACATACGTATCGTACCGGTTATGGGTCCGGTTCACCGGTTTTCCGGTTGAACCGGCCGGTACGGTATGGTTTTTACAACATTGATATTTATGCATACATGGTGGATGAAATCATAAAGAAGATGAACAATTTCTGAATGAAGCTTGTACAACTTTGCATCTATTGTGAAAACAAGGAATATGTGACAAAGTCAATGTGACATAAGGATGGCAATGGGTCTAGATGGGTCCGGGTAGTACACTATCCGGACCCGCCCATTCTTTCATTTTGGGACCCAGACCTACCCCAGACCCAGACAGATACCCGTCGGGTCTGCTACCCACGGGTCTATGGGTACCCATAGGATCAACGGGTACCCAAAAATTCACATAATATTTAAAAAATTGCAAAAAAGTTATATATCGTAAAAAAAATTATAATCCAACATGTGAGAATAAAAAAAGAAGCAAATGATAAAAAAATTATAAAATATAATTAAAACATAACTCACAACTCTAAATTGTACTTAAATACAAATCTTTTTTTTTACTAAAAGCATAATTTAAAATAAGTCAATAACACATCAAATATCTAGGATCTCTTCATCAACAACACATGGAACAATTGGTTCCTGCAAAATAAAAACATACAATTTAAAGATATAACAATTAACTTTATAGATAAGAACATCAATTTTTTTATTAACATCATCATCATCGATATCTTCTAGTATAGTATTTGTAATAAAATTGAAGTTCTCTCTTGATTTGGAAGATCCTGAAAACATAAGAATAGGTGTATGAAAATATAGTTTTATAATTTATGGATAATTAAACATGGATAATTAAATTAATAAATTACATTACCTCTTACATCAGTGCATCCAATCTTGAAGGCACATTAATGCCTCCAATGTATGTGGGCGTAATCTACTACGATGAGGAGTAAAGAATCGACCACTAGTACTGAATGCAGACTCCAAAGCAACTATAGAGATGACAAATCCTTAACAATCCTTAACAATCATTTGCAAGGTATGATATTTTGCCCCATTTGTTTTCCACCAATTTAAGATGGCAAATTCACATTCTGTTCTAGGCAATAGTGATTCCTCTAAGTAGCCGTCTAACTCTGACTTGTAATTTGATGAGTTGTAATTTTCAATAACATATTTATCAAAATCCGCATCATCACCTATTATAAGTTAGGGTTAGAAATTAGAAAATAAGGAAATTAAGATTTAAGGAGGAAGAGTAGCTGTTAGGGTTAGAAATGAGAAAATAAGGAAATTGAGGTTATGTTTATATATATATATATATATAGAGGAGGGATCCACTTACTCCAAGAGTAAGTGAAAAAGACTTACTCTTCATCTTGGCCATCTAATCTTGGAAAATCTAATGGTTTAGATGTAGTCACTGTAACGCCCCGAAAATTACTTCAATAATCTTGCTCGAAAATGGGTAAAAAAATTTTTTTTTTTTTGAATAAAGGAGCCATAAAAATTTATGTCCTTATCTTCGTTTCATTTTCGGAACATCACTTAAGTAACATACAATGCGGAAAATCACAACCATTACTTAATGGTAACTAGAAAAACTCAATATAACTTTGAAATCATACTTCATTAGAAAATGTTGGTACAGGTACAAGGCGGAATCCTAATCGTCGCCCAAATAAAAACTACTACAAAATAAATTCCCTACACAAGTACACTAATCAAAAGTACAAGGGCCTGTGTAGGTATAACAGATTCCCTCAATCCTCCATGCCCCCTCCTGGGACATCGAAAAGTGGTAACTCTGAATCCCGATCGAACGATCCATCTGAACAAACGCGGATAGAAGACAAAAAGAAAGAAGAGGGGGAGTAAAACATCTAATGAAAAACTTATCATTGACGTCGTGGAATTACACAGAATAATACACCAAGACAACACATGAGTACATATATATCATGCGATTATACAAGCACATAAAAACAATGAATGAAATATAAAACTCGAGGATTTAGAAACAATATCAAAGAATATCATGTATGCAATGCGATGCATGAGTCCACCATCCTTACTCCTTTATCCTCCCAATAACTATTCGGAAATAACCGAGAGTACAGGTCCCATAACAAGCCGATTTGAACGCACCAAAATATTCCTCGCAAGGATATATGATCGATCTGTTCCAAAGAACTGTCCATTTCAGGACGGTGTCGTATCAAACACTTTCTGGGCATCCCTCTCATCGATCCTGATTGCAAAGAGGGGTTGTCAGAGATCATCTAGTTTGCGCTGTGAGAACTGTCCGATCCAACAGAATACCTCATCCAGGAATACAAGGGACTCGTCTCACCTAGACTCACCCTCAAGACTTTGCTGACGAATCACCGCCATCGTCGTCCCTCTCAACATCTCGGGGCTCGTTCGTCTCCCGTAAATTTCCTCTCCACTACTTCATTATTCATAATGAGTATGCACACTAACCGAGGTTAGCCAATTAAATCTTTTAATCATTCTTTTAAATGATCGGCCCAACCTAAGACATCTCCCAAAGGAATGCTTCTAGTGGGTCCCGATCTTAACACATATAACAAAAAGAGAGAATAATTTCGGCACCACTACGAACCATCGCTGAATTATCCTGGACGGCTCCTCTAGCCAAGCCTCTTACGGTCAAATAATCTCGCTGCGTGGGCATAATATCACACCCTCGACCTCGCCTTTAACAAAGCAATTCCTTACTTTTATTACTTTCAAGAATTTCATATAGTTGTTTACCTTTACAAATTCTTGATGGCAAACATGCCATTGGGCTCTCGTATATATGAGAGTTATCATTCCGACGACTTAAAAAGAAGTCATGTTTGTATGGAGCCCGCTCGCTCAAGCGAGAGCTGTCTTGCTCAAGCGAGATGCTTCCATTTTTGAGGCATTTGTGGCTTAAGCAAGAGCTGTCTTGCTTAAGCGAGAAAACAATCAGTTCTCTTGGTGCCTATTTTAGCTCAAGCGAGAGCTGTCTCGCCTCGAGCTAAAACACTCGTTTTCTCTATACACTTCTCGCTCAATCGAGAGTTGTCTCGGTCAAGCGAGAAGAACCTAAATATCATTTTAATTACTTTTCTCAAGGAAAATATTTCTCATTTATATCAAATGTTTTTAAACCTTGAATTTCAAAATTATCACATACATATCATTCCCATAATAATCATTCAAACATTATAATTCAAGAGTAAACATGATATTTGCATATATAAACATAACATAAATCGGTATTAAGAAATATTGATGTACTTAATCCAAACAAACATGCAATTGATTAAGTACAAGCTTTCTTAATACCCAGGGCAACTCCAAACTTGTGAGGGAGTTTGGAGGTCCTGATGCATATTCGGACACCACTGTGTCACGATGTTTTCTCCCTCACCTGAGTGTGTCGGGTCGTTAGGTTCTCTGTTTGTAGGTGAGCTTACTTGATCCGTTCTCCTCTCGAAATCTTTATTATGCCAAAATAACGTTAATTAGTGAAATGACGATAATTATTATACTTACGAAATAACTTTTTACGCGAAGATAAAACTTCTGATTTAAAATGAATTTAATTGCTTTCGTCCATCCAATTCAAGGTTGAATATCCTTGAATCATCATTTGTCATCGAAAGTCTTACAATCAAATAATACTTTTTAAAGTAAAATTTTCAATAAAACTTATACCGAAATTATGTCGTAATCCGTGGATATACACCAGGCTAGTTCCCAGGAAAGAGAGGTGGGTCATAAAGACACCCTTAAATACCAAATCTTTCCTTAGACAGAACCTTTCTAGACATGTATTCCCACTTCATTTATGTCGTAATCCGTGGATATACACCAGGCTAGTTCCCAGGAAAGAGAGGTGGGTCATAAAGACACCCTTAAATACCAAGTCTTTCCTTAGACAGAACCTTTCTAGACATGTATTCTCACTTCATTTATGTCGTAATCCGTGGATATACATCAGGCTAGTTCCCAGGAAAGAGAGGTGGGTCATAAAGACACCCTTAAATACCAAGTCTTTCCTTAGACAAAACTTTTCTATACATGTATTCCCACTTCATTTATGTCGAAATCCGTGGATATACATCAGGCTAGTTCCCAGGAAAGAGAGGTGGGTCATAAAGACACCCTTAAATACCAAGTCTTTCCTTAGACAGAACCTTTCTAGACATGTATTCCCACTTCATTGTATTTTTCCGATAATTCATAAATCTTATTTTTTGTAAGTAAAACATTTTTACTAAAACTAACCTTTTTACTTTTTTAAGTAAATCTTACCATTTTAAAGTAAGTTCACTTAACTAAGATTCAACATTTTTAAATCATTTTACCATCTAAGACTTCATAACACTTTAAGTTTATAAAGTCAAGACTTTTAGGTAACTTTCATTATTTCAAGTATACTACTAAAGCAAATTTTCATGAACATCTTAACACCTCCTAATTTTTTTGGGAAAAACCTCAAGGGTTAGTAAGTGTTATTTTCATAGTCATGAAAAAGAATGGCTCTTAATTTAATATTTTACATTTAAACATCTTTTAGTTATTCTTACCACTTTAAAGTAAGTCAACTAAAATAAATACAACAATTTCTATGAACATCTTAACACCTCCTAATATTTTAGGAAAAACCTCAAGGGTTAGTAAGTGTTATTTTCATAGTCATGAAAAAGAATGGCTCTTAATTTAATATTTTACATTTAAACATCTTTTAGTTATTCTTACCACTTTAAAGTAAGTCAACTAAAATAAATACAACCATTTCTATGAACATCTTAACACCTCCTAATATTTTAGGAAAAACCTCAAGGGTTAGTAAGTGTTATTTTCATGGTCATGAAAATAAATCATAATGTAAGACTTTCTACTACTTTAATATCTAAAACTTCATAACACTTTAAGTTTATGAAGTCAAGACTTTAATAAATCATCTTTTATCCCAAATCATTATTTTAACTTGGGAATCAAAGAGTAAAATATGTAAACAACTTTTAAAACATAATACTATCTAAAAATGAAATATTTTCAACAACTCATTAACATCATAAACTTTCAAGAATAAAATACAAACTTTTTCCTAAACACATTAAAGGTTCCTTTGATGTTAAAATCATCACCTTTAAACATATTCAAATACTAACAATAATTTATAATATTTCCAAATAAATAACTCATCTAACCTTGTCCAAAGATATAGTTTTTCCATCTAAGAACAAGGAAGAAATTTCAAGATTTACAAAAGTCAAAAACTACATAAAGGTTCATATGATTTTATTATCATCCCCTTTAGTTATGCTTTCATAAAATACTTAAAGAACAAATATAAACTCTACTTTATGAACAAAATAATAAAAGCTCATAACTTTCTATGAAGTATGAGAAGAAGATGAAGAAGATAAAATAAAAGACTACCTTAGTTTGTATAAGGAATTTAGTGTAAAAATGAGAGGATGATGTGAGGTATTTATAGGAGAGCCTCACCCTCATCAAATCAGAAAATTTAATGCAAAGTAAGTAGCTTTAGACTAGCATAGGTGATGTGTCTAATGGTGGTGGAGTGAGAGGATTTGTTGAGTGTTTTAGGGGTTTTGGAAGCTTTTGCATTACTTGTGTAACAAGTAAGTGGCTCATGCAATGATGACTTCCAACTTTATTGATATGATGTAATTTCCCAATAAATGTCGTGTCCGAACATCTTCGGATAATTTCGTCCGAAAATATACAATCTCCCGATTTTGGTTTACGGTTAGAACTTCGAAACACAGAATTTGGAGTGAAAATATTTAGAAATGCGTTCTGGATGAACTTGATGTCTATCTTGACTCAAAATAATATTTCGAAGCCAATGGTGCAATCGGAATTCGATTCCGAGTTACGGAACTCAAAAACACGTTATTGGGCCGAATTCGGGCTATTTGGGCCCGACGACAATTCAAAAATATTTCGTCACAGAAAATTACGAAAATTTACCATAAAATAGGAAATCACAAAACAAGACTAATATTCAACTATGGCTTAGCCTAAATCCACACTGATTAATTTCTACAATTAATCGTTGATAAAATAAATAATTAATAAAAACTCATAAACATTTATAATTCCAAATCAGGAAATTCGTGGTGTTACAGTCACCAATTCAAATCATTGGATTTCCAAAAAATGAATGATGAGGAGTAAGTCTTTTCCACATACTCTTGGAGTAAGTGGATCCTTCCCCATATATATATATGAGGAGAATAAAGAAAACAAGGGAATTAAGATTTAGGGAGGAAGAGTAGTTGTTAGGATTATAAATTAGATAATAAGGAAATTGAGTTATGTTTATATATATATATATATAACGGGTCTGGGTACTAGCGGGTCTGGGTACCACATTATCCAGACTCGCCCCATTTAACAGCGGGTCTGAAAAATACCCAGCCCCAAATACCCATGGGTCCAAAATAAAGACTCAGACCCTACCCGTTGCGGGTATTTTTTGCGGGTACCCACGAATCTGGGTACCTATTGCCATCCTTACATCATAGTTTATTTTTTTTTATTTATCTTTCAACTCCTAACATTGCCTCTCCCCCTTTTGCTTTTCTGATTCTCAACTCAGGAAGGACAATATAAAGTGGAGTCTCCCGCAACTCGAACCTGTGACCTTAGAGACAAATAGTTACTACTATCATGAGTCGATACCTTTAAGATATTTATTGTCATATTTAGTCCATATTTATTGTTATATTCGATATATATATATTGGAAGAGACTAACTTACTTCAAGAGTAAGTTTAAAAAATTGACTCCGCATTTTAGCCATCAATTTTAGGAAAATCTAATTATTTGAATTAATGAGTCTATCTAAACCATTAAATTTTCCTAGAATTAATAACTAATTATATATATACATACAATATCAAGGGGAGAGAATTGCGTCCAGTTTTATTCTTCTAAACTAGCTAGCATTTTTGCCTAATTAAGGTAATGATTTTGTGGCCCAATCCATAATCTCAAGAATCCCATTGTTTATTGGGATGTGTATGGGAAAGACAATTTAGATATCTATTTATGTCTTATGGGATAGTGAAAATATTATGTTTAAGCATGAATGTTCAAAATTAGTTAACAATTAGGAACATGTACCTTAACCTATCAAAGTTGTTCTAACTTAATCAAGGGTTTCAAGTTTTAATAAATAACGGTACTGTGAAGTTATGTTAATATTTTATAAGAAGAATTTTCATAATGATCATATTAGACTATTAGAGTATCTTATAAATAATACTTGTGATGAAAAAGTGAAAACAACACAAATGATGCAATCATGAAATAATTAAAAAAAGACAAGAAAATTTTTTATGTTTAAAATTGGAATATGAGGAGAGAGATAAATGTATACAATTTTAATTTATTTAATTCATAAAAATAAAAAATCAATAACCTTAATTTTTTTGATGTCACGTGTCAGAATCTGGGTTTATGAAAGACGAAGATAGATAACAAATTGAAATGTGGGATGACCCAATTCAGTGTTATTGTGAGGGGACCATGGATTTGTATGATATTATTCCAATGGGTTGGAATAGTGGAAAAGTAGAAGAAAGAGAATGGTAAAGGAAGAAGAATTGAATGGTGTGGGACCATTATTCAAAAGAAGGACATAAGGGATGTCAAAAACTGAAAAACTTTGCTATTTTAAGACCAACCTTGTCTGTGTCAACCTTAATAACACGTGGACCTTATGCCAAAATTGGTTCTTCCTTTTAAATAACTCACTTCACAACTCCCTAAGTGGCCTTGTGTTATAATTACTTTCTTACATTGAAATTAGAGTAAAGTCCTATTTTTGTTCCTTATATGTTTTGATTTTACAAATTTGATTCTTAATAATTTTGAATTACCAATTTAGTCTCCAACATTTTCATTGAAGTTAATGATATGGTCTAGTGAGCCGTTAACTATTGACATGGCTTGATATATTATGTCCACGTGGTCATGTGACTCACGTCAGCTTACACGTAATTTAGGAAAATGACGTCGTTAATGTCCACTGACGGATATTAACGAAAAGACTAATGTGAGTCCACGTTAAATTTGTTACGGACTAAATTGGTAATTTAAATTTATTATGGAAAAAATTGGTAAGGTCGAAAAAAAAAACAAGAAAACAAAACAACACATTCTTCTTCTTGATGATATGAACTAAATTGAAAATTGAGATTAAATCCTTTTTTTAATATATGTATTCTTTATGATTAAAAAACTAATTTCATCATTTTCAGCTCCTTCAAGTGTAATCTTTTTATTTATCATGTATCAACTCAAATGGATGTCTTAGAGATTAAAACAGTAGTAGGTCCAGAAGTTTTTTCATTCCATTAATAATTATAAGTTTTTCATTTTAAATTCTTTATGTTTTCTATGATAAATAGTTGCATGTGAAATAGTGGAAATAAAAAAATTATATACATTTCTATACAACGTTTTAAAAATAAAAAACATAAGGTAAAGAATGTGATATGTTTATACTTTTTTATAAGACAAACATAATATCAAGTTATGAAAGCATAAAGGGTACTTCAAGTTTATAATTATTAATAAAAATGACACACATTTTTCTAAACCAAACACGGCATAAGATTTTCTAGATTTATTATCTCTATAAAAAGTAAAAGGAAGTATGATTTATAATACCATAGTATAAGGATAGGTAATAAAAATGAATATATCAAAATTAACCTTGATGGATTGCTTCTTTTTCTTTTATGACTAGCTATTAGTGTAGTTGGATCAGGATGACATTGTTACGTCTCTCTTCACCTAAGATAGTATGTTATAAAGTACACGTCTCTTCAAATTCAATGTCAATGTCTAAATAAAAATGGTACTTGATTTTTCATACCATACATAAATATATACTAGAGAATATTCCAAAGATTTATAAAATTGTGGTTATTGTTAGCAAGATTATACCAGTTTTATTTGGTTGTGTTTGGGAGTTATAAGAGAAGAGGAGGGAGAGGGATCAATAAGAGGCAATAAAGGGAGAGAAATGATAGGAGAAAGGAAGAGAGATTAAGCTAAATTGCCTCCTTGGTTGAAAGTACAATAATATTGTTTTACTTTTTCTTTAAGAATCTAATTAATAAAGAGAAATGAATAAGAATGTAATTATAATATTTTAATAAGGCTGTTTGAAACTAAATATCTCTATTGTTTGGGAGTGTAAAATTTAAATGGTAGAAAATGAAGGATTAAAAATACAAGAATATTGTTTTACTCTTCTTTTAAAAATCTAATTAACAATGATAAATTGATAAGAATGTAATTATAAAATTTTAGAAATGGTATTTAAGTATTTTGGCATATTTGTTTATAGAAAAACTTCAAATTGTCGGGAGTGTGAAAATAGGCATGTGAATGGTTTTAGAGGGCTTTAGAAAACTTCCAAAACATTTATCTCTCTTTCACTCAAGTCCCAAGTCTCAATTCCCAAATAAGAAGACCCTTGCTAAAATCATCAATTCTATTTCATCTCCTCCAAAATAAGAATCACAAACATAGCATTAAATTTAATGCAAAAGAAAAGAAAAATCTATATATATTGTTAGGTATAGAGCACAATGTGGAAGCATAAGATCAGATTAATTGAGTACTAAAGAGAAGTAAATAAATGAGCAAGAAAATAACACACAAGATTTAACGTGGAAAAACCCCCTCAGTGTGAGAGTTAAAAAACCACGGACGCTCAAGAGCAAAATTCCACTATATGAAAAAGAGAATACAACAAAGAACAATATTTTCTCTCACAAATACTCTCTCAAATGGAACAAGAATTCTTACCAAAATACACTCACAATGTATATGGTTATATGAAAGAAAAATAAGTGTGGTAGCTAATCTTTTCTTGTGATGTTGAATTGTTTTTTTTATATTCCTTTGTACAATGCATGGCATTGCCTTTTATAGGAAAATGGATGCAATATTTTATTGCATTCTTAACACCAAAGAAAGCTTGTGTGGTGGATGTCATAGGTCTGCAAAACATAGGTCTGCAAAAGTTGTAGGCTTCATTATGTAAGGATGCAAATTGTAGACACCTCCTCATTTCTTTGCAATGAAGCTACTTAATGAAAGCCACATAAATCTAACATATATATTTTGAAAAAATTACACTCAAGCTATAATGGTAACTAGGGTATGTCCCAATAAAGATGGGGACTAGCCCGTAGAGATGACAATGGGTTTCCGGATCTGCGGGTACCCACTAAAAATACATGCAACCGGTTGGGTTTGTGTTCATGTTTTGGACCCGTGGGTAATTGAAACCCACAATTTTGAGACCCGCTATTAGATGGGGTTGGATCCGGATAATGAGGTACCCAGAACAGTGGGTGCCCAAACCCGTTATTTCTTCCTAAATTTATATATATTTATATATATAGCAACATAATTGTAATATCATGTTAATCTATATTGTAATATCATATTAATCTATAATTATAATATCATATTAATTCATAAATGTGATAGTTATGTTGTTAAATTGTGTTTTTATTTTGTTAAGGAACAATGTTATGTTGTTAATTCATACGTATGATGTAATATTATGTTAATTGAAGAGTTCTTTCTGAAAGAATTTTGCATCCCAATGTTGAAGTTGTTTTTAATGTTTGTTTGAGTAAAATGAGTTGTGTTTAATAGTCAATTAAGTTGCGTTAAAACTTTAAATTAAATTTTATAATTTTTTCTCTTGTTGATTGTCTAAATAACATATAAGATCGAAGGAAATAAATACACAAGTGCATAAATTATTTGTAATTATTTTTCATATTTTGAATTTATATGTATCAATGGATCAGCTGGGTACCCAAGCACCCGTTGGTAGTATACCCAACGGGTATTAGCACAGGTCTGGACGGATCTGATTCCAAAAAATGAAGTAATGATGCAGATTCGGGAAATGCACTGCCCGGACTCATCCAAACTCATTGTCATCCCTAGAACTAGAGCTTAAACACTGCACCATGTAGTTTCACCCATCCCATCGTATTAATAATGATTCATAACTCTTGGAACAGTTTTGATACTTCTCAGTGAGTGTTCCTATGAATTTATTAATCATGGTACGTAATTTTTTTTGAAATATTAATTAAGTCAGTGAAATTTGTCTGATTGAAATTAAATGGCATAGGTTTAATAATTATCTTAATATTATTTGTCATTAGTTTCCTCCTCCAAATTAATTTGCCAATCAATACAACAATCTTAGTATAACTAAACAAAAAAACCTTCAAGTCATATTTCATGTCATGAAGGGAGAAAATGTTTAAAATAAAAAATAATTTTTAATTTAATCTTCAAGAATAAAATATGCATGTTATAGCCAAGGTGATAAAAGATGCAATTTTTTTTTAAATTAGAAATGGGTATTTATTGTTTCTTTATTATTTGTAACTCTTAAATACTCGAAAATATTTTTTAGACAACTACTTTGAATATGAAACCATCCCAAATAGGAACAAAATATCTTTTGTATGGGTAAGAAATTATTCTCCATTTTTCCTCACCTTATAATTTTGCCATATAAAGTTAAATACATCTTTTGTTGAAAGTCTATGTAACCATAATAAGTGGTTATTCAAATGCTTAACATGATTAAAGTCATCCTAATAGGATCCCCTTATTTGGCATATGAATATCGAATTGGAAAGTGTAACATCCTAATTTTGAGTCTTTAAAATTATAGTATCAGTCCTGGAAGTCTCGCTTGAGCGAGAGATTCTCGCCTAAGCGAGAGTTGTCTCGCCTGGGCGAGAAATGGCAATTTTGGGCTGTTGACACAGTGTAATCGATTACACTATACTCGTAATCGATTACATGCTGATAAACTAATCAGACCTGTGTATTTTACATGATGTAATCGATTACATCATAATTAAAAGCATCAGATATGTGCATTTTTCACATTGTAATCGATTACACCATATGGTAATCGATTACACGAGCGTCTAAGCTATAAAAGTGAAAAAGGATCTAGAAACCTTAATCTTCATTTTCTTTTCTCCCCTTTCACTCCTAGCGGCGACTCCTCATGGATTTCGACCATTCCCTCCACTAAACCTCAAAAACACATCAAAACCTCTTCCTTTTGCTTCTTAATGGAACATTGGAGTGCTTTGGAGATGAAAAAGCAACAATGGAGGTTGAAGGAGATGGAGCTCTTTTGCGGAATAATGGAGCTTATGCAACCTAAGGTGAGGGAGAATACCATTGTGGTCTTAGAGTAATTCATTAGAGTCATCGTTCTCCGATTTCCCTCAAGAATCGGAGCATATTAACGGATAGAAACTCTTTTGGGTGTATATGGCCCATGTGAGAGTCTTTATTTCACATGAGGGTGTATTAGCCATAAAAGTGAGATATATGTGCGGGAAAACCGTTTATTTAAATAAAACGCTATATGTTCATCTATGGTAATACACCGTCATGAAAGATGGTTCTAACGTTAATGTGTTATTTGATGAAGAATATATTGTGTGTGGTTTATTTATGATAATGTTGTGTTATGGATGGTTGATTTGTTATAAACATATATGGGTGTATTTGTATCAATGTTTGTGTGATAAGTTGTTGATTTGTTGATTTGTTGATTTGTGGGTATATTTGTAATAATGATTTTGTGGGGAATGGCTTGTTGGTGATAAATGAACATAATTATACTATGTGATGATGATGTTGTGAGTGGTTTTTATTATGGTAGGATATGTGATATATTGTGTTTATGACATTGATGTGGTGTCTTGTGTTTTGAGGAAGTTGCAATGTTAGAATAATGCAGTGGAAATATTATATTGTGATTGATGTTGTTGTATGGAATTTAGACCTGCCCTTCGTGGTATGGAGTTAGACCTGCCCTTCGTGGTATGGAATTGTGACCTACCCTTCGTGGTATGGAATTGTGACCTGCCCTTCGTGGTATGGAGTTAGATCTGCCCTTTGTGGTATGGAGTTAGACCTGCCCTTCGTGGTATGGAGTTAGACCTGCCCTTCGTGGTATGGAATTGTGACCTGCCCTTCGTGGTATGGAATTGTGACCTGCCCTTCGTGGTATGGAATTGTGACCTGCCCTTCGTGGTATGGAATTGTGACCTGCCCTTCGTGGTATGGAGTTAGACCTGCCCTTCGTGGTATGGAGTTAGACCTGCCCTTCGTGGTATGGAGTTAGACCTGCCCTTCGTGGTATGGAATTGTGACCTGCCCTTCGTGGTATGGAATTGTGACCTGCCCTTCGTGGTATGGAATTTAGACCTGCCCTTCGTGGTATGGAGTTAGACCTGCCCTTCGTGGTATGGATGTGACTTGCCTTGGTGGTATTGATTTGACTGACCTTTGTGATATTGGGTTGTCGTAGGAGTATTGTATTGTTTTGGAAGTGTTGAATTGCCTAAGTGAAACGTGATAATTATACCGATTGAATATGTGAACATTATGTGGTTTAAGTATTGGCTGGTATATAAATGGTATATGTTTACTATGATTGATTTTAGATGATTGTATAAGTTGTTATACTTTAATGATATTACTCCATGTAATTTCACGCTACGATCACCGTAGTTGGTTCTTACTCCCTCTGCTTTTCCTTGTCTGTGTTATATATGAGTTCAGGATGTTGTTGTTGCGTCGTGGATGTTTGCTGATGAGGGTATAGACTGGAGTAGTCGTTTTTGTATTCCAAAATTGTATTTGTATAATGTATGTAATATGAGGAATATGTTGAAGTAACTATGTTGTATAAATGATCTCTTTCAAAAGATGTAATAAGAATTAGCATATTACCTTTAACAGTGTTGTAATTGAAACAAATGATAATTGTATGAATTATGGATTAAAGTAAAGGTGATGTAATGTTTCTGATGAAAATGTATTATTGATTATTTCCGCATTTTGAATTGGGAAACTTAACTAATATTTACATTTAATAAAGTTTTAAAATTTTGGGTTATAAAATCGGGTTGTTACAGAAAGTGCTATGAAAAATAAAACAAGATATAATGACAATTATATTCTTCTATTTATATTTGTAATGACATTTTTATCCTTAAAACTAAGAGTGAAAATATAACTCTCTAGTACTGGAGAGGATTGATGGTCATATCTATATCTTGATGTAATCTTTTAGACATTTACAAAATATGTCACTTTAAGATAGGGAAAATCTCCTCTAGTGTCCATCTTGCACTTTATATTTTAATTTGCATAGATAAATTTTGGTGTTTATTCATTCATTCACTATAATATCTCAACTCTTCATTACGATCAATTATATAAATAATGCACATTAAGCAAAATATATATTAAATTAAAGGAGTCCATCAAATAGACTTTACAAGTGACCTATTAGAGAATGACATGTAGATCTATTAGAGGATGATTGAGTTTTTCACGTGTCATCCTCTAATAAGTCACTTGTACCAATAGCACATATGGTACTTTACCTAAGTTTTGTCATTTCATGTATAAAAATGTGACAGATCCTAATTAAGTTTTAGATCCTTGGAAATAGAGTTTCCATTCCCGAGATTTTAGTCTGTATAATTTATTTTTTGGGTTTATTCCTTATAATTTTTTGTTTTATTTCCTAATTGATTATTAGTCAAATGTGACAACGTTAGAGTAAAATGTAAGTAAAATTTGAGGGATTAAATTTATTTGTTTTAATCTCCTTTTACTATATGTGTGATATTTTAATACAGTATTTATGAAAAAAATTAACACTTAATTATGTGACAACGTTAGAGTTTTATTAGTTTTTTTATATAAACAAATGTATTCACTCGGTGTAAGGAATTATTCTCTTTTGGTACGTGTGTATATATTTCCCAATAAATATTGTTCTCATAAATTAAACTTTAAGTCTAATATGATTCATTGAGACTTTACACAACTATTTCGTCATCTCATTTGCAGAAACTTTATTAGGTTGGGTTGTTTAGTGTGTTTTAATAAATGGGCCGACCACAGTCTTATATTTTCCCATAGAAAACTCAGATGATTGTATGATTTGGGTTTGAGAGGCACATGTTTAAACTTATTATTTTTTGGGCTTAGTGTTAACTCAACGTTGATTATAATGGCTATCCGTGCATTATTGTGTAGTTCAAATCAATGTTGTAAAACCCGAGTCGGACATTAAGTCGAAAGAGCTTCCGTACTAGGTCTAACTGGTTTAAACAGTTAAGCTGTCCAGTCGGACCGGATGATTTTAAATATAATTAATATTTTTTATCGATAAATATATAATTATATATAAATGTAAAATTTTATATAATTAATAATTTTATATAACTATATTGAAATAATATTTATCTATCTTTTTGGACTGAAATAAAACAAAACATTAGAGTAATATTACATTTTTTAAAATTTTAAGTAAACCGTCTGGTTTTTTTCCCGGGTTATTCCGGTTTAACTAGGTTTAGCATGATCGAACCAGAATTTTTCCGGTTCAAAGCGATCCAACTACTCATTCATTTAAAAGACTACAAAACAAAACCATTTTCAACTCCGGTCAACGGTCAAAATGGTCGGACCGTCCGGTCCGGTTACCACAGTTCAAATTGAAAACTCTATTACTAACCTACACATGTGTATGCTTCCACTAATATCTATATTTATGGTATTCTAATTCCTAATATATATATTGATAAATATCATGTTATACTTGAATTAGAATTCTACAAGTTTGAGATTTAATTAGTTATTTTACGTCCCCGAATATATATTTTTATTATTTAGGAGTTAGGACATCAAAACATATTTTTAAATTACCATTACTTTTATTCTTCTCTTATCTAAATTCCACACTCCTAAATAAGGGATAAATAAACTTAATTTGTCTTCATTCTCTTGTTTCTTTCTCTCATAACTCTCAAGCATATTGTTTGCGAATTGATTTTGGAAGAAAATGTGAAAATTTCAAAGCCATGAAATACACTTGTGGAATAGTTAAGAAACATTTTCTTTCATTCCATTCTTCTTCAAAATTCAATTTGCAAACAAAATTTGCTGACATTGAAGACCAAGATAACAGGTGCCAACTTCTCTTAGTGAACACATGTGAGAATAATTTCCTTGCCAACTTTTCCAAGAGGACAGCGAGCCAACACATAAATTTAACTTTTTTCAGGAGCATTTAATCTTCATAAGCACCTTTATAAGCCTGAAAAGAACCTCAACATTGAACAAACAAACTTTAAAATTGGTTTTAAATCAATATGATGGTGATCACTGAAGTGAATTATTATGTAAGGTATAAGGATATTAGAATACGCTCATCCAAATCCAAATTATTCCAGTTTTCATTACTCTTGTCCTAATGTAAGACATAGTAAATCTATAGGATGACCAAAAGGTTAAGAGTTCGATTCCTGGAAGTAACACTTGTTAGAAGGGACAATCACACCTCAAAATGGATTAGTACAAAGAATAAGGAATACCGTTGGTCCAAAAAAATTACTATTAAGACGAATATGATCCAATTTGCTAATTGGATGAATCTAAACAAAAATGATGGTTCAAATTGGATTTTAACAAATTAAATCAATTTTTTAAACCGGTCTAGTCTGATTTGAAAATTTATATCTCCTCAATTCGCCTAAATAAAATTGGACCCAATTATCTTGTCTTTTATTTATTTTTATTTTATTTGTAATTATTTAGACTATGTCACTCTTAAACTCAATATTTATCTCATCTTTTCAAGGATATTTATTCCAACACCAAAAAAAAAGTTTTATTCAATATACTATGGTAAGAATATAGAAGATATTTAAAATAAAATAATAATAGAAGAGCCTTAGATGACAAAATTAAATCACTTCTATCTATTATATTGTATGCAATTTTTAACAATGATTGATGAGAACTGTGATGTAATTTACACAAGATTTATGACTTGGTATAAATATTACATGGAAGTTTCAACTTGAAATTATGGATGATAAGGGATTGTAATGGGTCTAGCTTGTATATTTACTTGGACTCCCCACGTTTTGTTATTTTTTTGGACCCAGACCTGCTATGAACTCACTCAAGTATTCAATGGGTTTGTAAATAACTTTTATATTTGTACATGTGTTACTTTAGACAATTAAAAATAAATAATAATAATAATTACATTACATAATTAAAGTGCAAGTAAAATATAGATTTTTACTAGACCATAGTTATTAATAAAACATATGGAATGTGTAAGATTCTTTCATCATGATATTATATCATAATTATTATAAATTAACAAACTGCTTAGCAACACATAATATCACAATTATTAGGGAAATATGTTTAGTTATGTTATTGTATATATATATATAGGAATTGCGGGTAAGGATACCTTATCATACAGACGGACATGTTCAACAACGAGTTTCAAAATATACTATTTTAACTATCCGTGTGACCAAAAATATGGATTTGAACCTAACTCATTATGAGTATTACCAACGAGTACCCATAGATTCAAGCACATATTGTCATCCCTAAAAGATATTATTCTATTTATGTATCTCTAAAATTTCTAAGAGGAACAAGGTTACAACAATAATGTGATTTTATTTTGTTTTTCAGTTTTTTGTTGATGTAATTTTAAAGCTTTTCAGTAACTTTAAACATAATTCAAAAGTCAAAATCATCTATTCAAACGAATTGATTCTATTTATACCCATATAAGTAAAAAAAAATACAAACTAATTCAAAGTCAAACAATTTTGCTCTACTAAACTATAAGTTAATTGTGTGCTTTAGGAAGATAATAATGTGTAAAATATTGTATTTCATATAATTTCCCTATCTTATAAAAATGATAATTTTTTTGATAAACTATTGTTCTAAATTAAATTTATAATAATGAATAAGAGACTTAAAAATTGCATATTTACAATTTTGGGTTGGAGTTCCACAATTGAAGTAATGTCGCCACTATTACCAATAAAGTTTTATTTTCCAAATGCTTATAAAAAATAAAACCCCTCACAATAAAAAACGTAACATTTTTAAAATTTGATTTATCAACAAACAAAAAAAACTCGATCCATGGGTATCTAAAAAATAGCCACAATATGTACTCACAATAATAACATATGGGTGAAAATGAGTTTTATGATACACATCCCATGGATGCTCACATATTTATAAATTTATTTTTAATTAAATTTATATATATATATATATATTACATTTTTTATTATTATTTTAAGATTATATATTATTCTACTTTATTATTATTTAATAATAAATTGTATTGATTTAACTATTATCATAAATTTATTATATATATATATATCATATTATTCATATAATAATAATTTTTAAATATTAATAAAAATTAAAAACTAATTTAATACACAAAGATATCCGCTACCCATGTAGGTAAAGTCATCCAAAGAAAGAAGATAGATGTAGTATACTATATTAGTAGGAATCAAATCGACACAAGGCAATTAAGGGAAATCCCTTCAAGCTTCCATTATTTCCGAAGGAGGAAATATTCATTGACTCCAAGAGTGAGATTTTAAACTTACTCCATATTTTAGCCATCAATTCTAGGGAAATTCAATAGTTTAGATCTACTCACTAATTTAAACTATTGAATTTCCCTAGAATTGATAATTAAGATGCAGAGTAAATTTAAAAAACTTGATTTTGGAGTAAGTGATCCCCTCCCTAGTTGCATGATTACTATAACAATGATCACAATAACAAGGTGTTTATCAATATAAATGGAATATTTTAGGCATATTTCGTATCCTTGTACATTTATTAGAGTCACAACTTTACATAACACTTCATAATTCTAAGTTTAAATATGGAAAAAGTTTATTTGGTCAACTAAAGGCACGTGAAGCAAAGTGCAAGTACATATAATTAATAGGTAGAAATAGAATAACCCATATTGGTAAATCTAATTCTTCATTTACTTTTTGTTTTCCATTTTTTATTTGAACAATAATAGATACTCCTAGACTATCCAATAAGATGAAAGTGTTATATTAGGACTACGAAAAGCATCCAATAAAGGTTATATTAAAGGTAATAATGTAAATATGTAACTCATTCTTTCTTTTGAAAGTATCATATACCTCTTTATTTTCCTTAAATTGTTTCCTAATTAATTAAGAGTGTAATATCTACGTAAAGATTTATACACAGTCAACACATCATATATTATTCATTTGTATTACTATCTTTATCTAATTAATGATGATTGAATATGAATGATGAATAATACAATGACAGTATAAAAAACTCTTACAGAATGTCAGTATAAGAGCTTAAATTGGGATTAAGATTCTCCATAGCTTTAGATAAACTGCATCAAGGCTTAAATTTAATAATTTATGTTAATAACTTTTTTCATATGGAGAGGATCCACTTACTCTTAACTTACTTCACATCTTAGCCTTCCATTCTTGAAAAATCTAATGGTTTAAATATATTCAACAACTCAAACCATTGAATTTTCCAAGAATGAATGACTATAATGTGAATTAGTTTTTTTCTACTTACTCTTGAGCACGTGTATCTCTTCCCTTTTTTATAAGTGCATCATTTTTCAAGGTTAACAAAAGGTTATCTTACAATACTAAACCCAGATTTGAACCTATGACCTTTTAAGTTTTGCACGTTTTATTTTCTCAACAACATGGTTCATGATGATTATATTACAACTAAAATCCCAACACAAACGTATCCAAAACAACTAGAATAGCAAATTCCAATTATCTATTGCTTGATGTCAAAAGCCACTCATTTTCTATACTGTACATGGCCTTCAGAAAATATATGTACATGTTGTAATCTTCACTTTCCCAAAATAAACAAAAAAACAACAATAATTGACAACCAATGATATTTTTAGTAGACATGAATCACCAGTAATCTAACACTGCAAACTTGACCTGCAATGCAATCTTACCACCCTCAATCACAAGCTTAGCAGCAGTTACCAACCAATGTCCCGGAGCGTCATGCGGGCCACGCACAACCTCAGCTGTCTCCACATACTTAAGTAGCTTACCAGCGCGAACCGGCACAGGTGGACCGTCTGGATAAACGCCGGAGTTAAGTGCAGTCGGAGCCTGCTTCCGCGGACCAGTGACACTCTGCTGTGTGAAAGTAAATGTTGTGCTTAAATTTGTGAGGAAAGATGATTTTCTTGAAGCCTCTGGTGCAGCAGCCCACTCTGACTTCCGGATACTGCAATTCGGTATATGAGCGTAGAGAAGGCGCAGATGAAGAACATTCCTTGGCCAACTCCCTTTGCTAAGGAGTTGTGCACCAATTACTATATAAACACCACTTGAATTGTTTAACCAGTTAGGGTCATGCTTAACCACTGATGTGCACACATTCGAGAATCTCTTCCATCTGACCGGTTCCAGAAATTGGTAGCTCGATTCGTTATCATCAGATCCTCGCCACATAGGTGGTGTGCCACCTGAAGAGAGGGTCATTGTATTCGGGAGGCTTGAAAGATGTTGTACATGTAATGCAAGTCTATCACATTTCCTACCCTCCAAGTACAAGCGGAGACCGACGACAGGTTTTTGTTCACTTACCACCTGAATTATGAATGAAATATCATAATTAATAAGAAGAATATAATATGTACAACAAGAACAAAGGGTTAAGAGTTCAAGCCTGACCTTGATACAAAATGGTTAACCATCTATGTATCAATTGATTTACTTATTTATTTCATTGTAGTTTTCCTATTTTGTGGTCTCTTTTAGAGGTCATATCCTCTATTCTTGTATTGTTTCCTATACATGACACCCATTTTCAATTTGGATTTGATATTTCAGGGTAATTTGGTCGTAAAACTCGCAGGACAAGAAACAAATGGAGAGAACTAAAACAATTGAGTATAAGGACTTAATTGAAAGTTTTTTTGTGTGTGTAGGGGCCAAATTAAAAATAAGTGTCCTGCATAGGGATTAGGGACTTGAAATATATTGACCATAATAGAATTACGAATAGGTTGTATAGAAACAGTCTGTGGCTAAAGATTCCCCGAACTCTATACCCCATCAAAATTCATCATTAACCGAACTGACGGGAGAAAATCCTAACACTAGCCAATAGTTAACTTTGTCAAAACAAATATTAAACTGTTAAATACAACACATGCACTTCTTGTTTTCTCAAACAGCAGGGTTTGGTTAAAAATACCTGAGTAGTGCTGATGTGAAGCCTCGGGCCCAAGAAACTAAATTGTACGGTAGGGGAAGAACTCTTTTTCCGCTGATGCCTAAGAGGTAGCTCACAAAACATTGGTGCCCATTGCTTGGGAATTTGAAACTCCAAGAAGTATCGTAAATCTTCGGGAGGAGGCTTATCTGTACAAAACAAGGGAATCGATGAACTGTTGTGTACTACAGTATACAATTTGGACATTGACATTATGCAAGAAATAATAGCTTCAAAAGTTCATGTCTAGAAAGGTAAAGCATAACGAGGAAAACTTAAGAGCCAAATCATTTAGTTTTTCAGGAAAACTTCAATTTACACCCTTAAACTTCACAGTTAACACAACCATCAGTTAAGTCCTTAAACTTCAAGAATAACTTCCCAACATGCATGAAATATTTCTCATGAATGACGTCTATACTCAAAATTTGGCAGAAATTGTCACGTGCCAGACACATGCTTGGCCTTTTAAGGTCACATGATTGACTGGCACATGGCAATCTCTGCCAAACTTTGAACAAACTTCAGTCAAGAGGACCATCTTGCACATTTATGTTTAAGGACTTATTGCACATCGTGTAAAGTTGATGGGTGTAAATTGGGATATTCCTGAGTTTTAATTTTGGAGCTTATCTACATCATGGTCATTAAAAATGTAAACATAAACTGCATGTGAAGAAATTTAGTAGATCATAGTATTATTGTTCAAAGGAGAGAACATACAACGTAAATATAAATTGATTGCATGAGTGAGATAGCCACTTCCAGGAATTCCCGTGAGAAGTGAGGAAATTGGAACAAACTTAAAAAGGATTGCTTCGGGATTAAAAGGCACTGTCTGGAGCCAATTTGAGTGATTCTGCTTGAACATATCTCCTCCCCTTTTTGAGCAGAGAATAGTGAGGCCCTGTTTCAAGATAAAACAAGATACTCAGCCTAGAAATTTTATTTACTTCAAATGGTAAACATTTCCCGTTCAGCGCTTACATCCTTGCTTGATGTTTCTGAAATACTGGTGAACTGCATTGTGTTTGATTGCATCACTCGATTAAATACCTCGGGGACCTACAAGAATAGAGACATAGCATCAAAAGAAAAGAAACAAATATGTTAAAGTTATAGGAGATAAAAGTTAAAACATTATACCTTCTGTTTGGCATCTGCTGCCTGCCTCTGAAGTAAAGAAGGGCTTCTTGCATCTGAAAATAAAAAATCTCCGAGATCCTCTAAATGTCTTCTGAGATCACCAGGAGGAATCTTTGAAGAATGTTTTTGTTTGACACAGATTACATCTTGACCTCCAACAGCCATACCAACTATTATGTGTGTGCCGTATGTCTGGATGAACCTGCCTAACAAAATTGATCAGCATCTATACTTATCAACCCAAAATTATGCACCATCCAAACTGACAGCAGAAGTAACTCTACCAGACTGTTTCACTTAAGGTTGTATATTGTGGTCCACAACCGCAACTGTGGCCGCAATATTGTAGTTTCAAAAGTCTAAGGAACCACACGAGGACTTCAATTGTGGTCGCATCGGCTACAATTTCCCGCAATTAAGATATTCAAACATGAGCACCCAGATTTACATAAACTGAAATGGGTGCTATCAAGGAGGCAAGGACCCTGTCTAAAAGGTAATTTGAGCCAGATGCTGCAGGTAAGAAGATATGATGACATCCATGTATCACCTTGTTCTTCAGTACCAAACAGACTAATTTTTTTTGGGATGGTCGGAAAAATAAGATCATATAAACGAACAAGTTGAATTCATTAAATTCAACATCATGAAAAGTTATAGAAACTGTAAATAAGTTAGTTTTACACCAGGAATACAGTTACAAGGATCCTTTCATATGTCCATAAATTAATGATCGTTGTGGGATAGCGTTACCTAGACAATGCAGCTGGATCCCATTGAGCCGGAACAGACTTCTTTACTTCCTCTTGCAATATCAGTGGAGATGCAGTTAGGTGCAAATAGAAGAGTGAAATGAAATAACCATCAAAAGCAAGATACTTGGTATCGGCAGCATCACGAAACCAATCACCACTCAAATCAAAAAGAGCATTAAAATAGCCAGAAGGGATTTTTCCTTGCACTGTTGATTTCTGATTTAGCAACTCAGACATCTGCAAGGCAAAAAAATAGATATGTAACAAACAACAATGCATTGATAGAATGAATTGTCTACAGATCTTAATTTACATTGACATCTTTCAAATGTTTCATTTGCTTCCTTTTCTACTACATTGGGGTCAGTTATATAAAACTATAAATAAAATGGAGCTACTATGTTCTATCAAAAACCAATCATCAAACTAGGTTTCAAATTGAGGACCATATCACTCGATGCAACCACAAATTTGGGGTTATGGTGACTGTAGCAACCGCATCATCCTGCAATTGTTATGTGACTCCGAATCACTGTGATGTGGGTCCACCGGGTTCAAAAATGTATTTTTTCAACAACAAAAAAATCACACTACAACAGCTGCAAGCTCACAATCACAGTGGTCGCATTGGAAGTGAATTGTGTTCCAGGGTGAACTTCATAATATCAGGGTCAAGCCTCGGAATTGCCAATTATGAAAGGGTTATTTATCCACCATCTCGAGTGATAGTTCATCACTTCGTCTCACCGGAATAGCTGTGAGAATCCCCGGTCAAAGACCAAAATAGATCAAAAATGATTCTACAAAAGTGATTTTGGGAGAAACTAAAAAAAATATTGCAGCTAAAAAATCTCAATTCCAGCTTTTTTGCAGTTTCTGCATTTTTTTAAAGGCTCAAAGAAAAGACATAGAATTGTCCGAAGTGATTTTTATAACAAAATAATCACTTTTTAATAGCTTAATCAAACAGACACCTAGATCTAAGTCATCTTCAATGATTGAAGTAAGAATAAGAGAAAAGCATAGAAATTGGACCTGATTGAATTCAAGTACATCAGATTTGAAGCGAATTCGATCCCCTTTATCACATTTTATACTCTCAGAAACCCCTTTAATTGAAATTGAAGCTCCTCCACCAGCAGCTCCAGGAATCAAAATATCCCTCCTGCTATGTTCATCAATCACCACCAACCTCTTTTTCTTATTTTCTCCAATCCCCTTTGCAAATTTCAATCGAAAATCACTTGCCAGATCAAACCCTTTACCCACACACTCCAATGCATCCTCCACCGCCATAACTACAGTATCAAAATCACTTTTTTCTTCTTCTTTCAATGACCCAGAAAACAGAACAGAAGAAATTGATCTTAGAAAAAGAAATTAGGTTAGACAAGCATGTGGGGCAGTGATTTTTAGTGAAAAAATGGGAAGAAGACAAATAAAGGTGCTGGCTTTAGGGTTTTTAAATAAAAGGGTATTACAAATTATTAATAATAATATCAATATTATTGTGTTGTGATTATGATCAAGTGGGTTTGATTTATGCAGAATCAGATGAAGATTCCACGAAGGAGAAGGAAAAAGGGTTAATCAGTGAATGTTATAATCAATTAGCCGCAAAAGGGTGTTGTAAATTCATGGTTTTTTTGACTGAGTCAATAGTCAGTGTTGTTTCAAAGTGGGAATTGAAAAAGGGAAAAGAATAATAATAATATAGTAAGAATCAATGGTCAATGTTTGAAAAATATAAACAGATAAATCATAAATTTTAGTGTTTTTTTATGGGTAATAATCTATTTACTCTAGTTTCTTTCAAAATGGGAATTGAGAAACGGAAAATAATAATAATATAGTAAGAATCAATGGTGAATGTTTGAAAATATAAATAGATAAATCATAAATTTTAGTGTTTTTTTTATGGAAATGGATCCAGTGAAAAAATTTACTTCACATCTTCACATCGTAGTCATTCAAAAATTCAATTGTTTGAATTGGTGAACACATCTACGCCATTAGATTTTTCAAGAATGTATAACTATAATGTAGAGTAAAAAAAAATTCACTTACTATTGGAATAAGTAAATCTTTTTTTATTACTCTTGTTTGTTTATACTAAATAATAAGGAAAGGAAAAGTTCTACTTGATGGACTTTGGTATGAAATAAATGGGAATTTATATTTCAGGTAAGTTTTGAAAGACGCAATTAGTTCTATTAATAATATATATCTCTATCGATTTAGTCAATGTAATTAATTGATGTGGTTGGTGAATTTGATTCTTTTGTATTATAATTCAATCTATATTAAGCAATCTATTTCATAGGGATTAAATTGATTGAAATATATAAAGTTATGGATTAAATTGATTGACATTTTACTGAAAGTAAGTAGAATGGATCTTAATTAGAGATGGTAATTAAGACTCTTTGTACTTACTAACTTGAACAATAGTGTTTGAGTTTGATGAGGTTGGGGAAAAGTCATTAATTATTTAAGCTAAGAGTTATTTATTTAAGTTTTTTTTGTCCTATCAAGGGTATTACTACCTTTTAGATAAGAAATTAATTTTTTCGTAGTGTGTGGTTATCCCTCCTAATAAATGTTGCTCCCACAAATTGAACACTCAACCTTTTGGTCATCTTGGGGATCTAATATAACTTTATACTACTAGATCGACGCTTCATTGGTATTTATTTAAGTTTAATACCGGTCAAAAAATTTAACATGATTTTGGAATTTTTGTGGTCTAATGGGATCATGTTCAATCCTAAGTCCACACATTTTTATGGGTCACGGATGAAATAAAAACAAAAACCCCATAATTTATGTGCAGATATATGTATGCGGATACAACTAATAAAATCTTCACAACATATTTAAAATTTTATTCTAATTAAAATTTTATTCTAAATGATAGTATCAAAAAACATAAATACAATTATATTTAAATATGACATGTTATATATGTCTCTATACAAGCTTCTATATTATGTAAACATTAATATCAAAGCTTTTTTATGAGGGGGAGGGATCCACTTACTCCAAGAGTAAGTGGAAAAAAACTACTCCACATCTTAACTATACAATTTTGAAAAATCCAATGGTTTAGATGTATTCACCAATTCAAACCATTGGATTTCCCAAGAATGAATAATCATGATGTGGAGTAGGTTTATTTCACTTACTCTTGGAGTAAGTGGATCATTCCCCTTTTATAAGTTATTTTTTCTTATAATATAACTAATGATATACTCTAGTCAAGAAATTAAATTCTTTTGGGTTGCCTCTCTCAAGTGTCGTTCCTTCAAATTGAATCCTTAGTATTTTAATTTATCGAGAAATGTAGTAGATCTAGGGATGACAAAAGTACTTGCCCAAGGGATACCCATAAAAACACTTGTAACGTGTACACGTAAAAATAACTTTTATGCGTCAGAACGAGTATCACAACACCTGATTAGCTGGCACCCGTGTATTTATAAATTTAATTTTTAATTAAATATTATATATATATATATATATATTTATAATTACTTATTATATATTTTATTATTATTTTATAATGGATTTTAGTGATTTAAATATAATAATAGGTTTAACATTTTTTTATTAGTCATCTAATAATTATTTTATATATATTTATTATCAAATATATAAATATATAATTTAACTTAAAAATTCATTAGATATCTGCATATACCCCTACTCTTACAGGTATCCATAAATGGTATGAGTGTAGAGGCATGGAAAGTACTACCTGTATCCACTTCACCTCGTTGTCATCTCTAAGTGAGCCTTATATCACTAAATAATGTCTTGTTGGTTTTTTCTTATTTAGTTAATGTATATTGAGGACTATGTCTTTATTACCTTATTCTTACCCTTTATTAATTAAATCTCTCAATCAACATTTTTTTAACTTTCTCTTAGGAACAAATGATTTTATCAAAATATGAAATAAATTGCTTACATGATGTCCAAACCTTGAATAATATGAGTACAATTCATCTTCATCAATATACGGCAAAGATTATGGACATATGAGATATACCACAACAAATTTGTGACATGGGAATCACTTGAGTGCCAAGAAATAAAAAATTAGTTGCCAATTGCATACTTTATAATTTTCATCCATTACAAAATCTAGGTTTTCTTGACTTAGATTGTAGAGGTATGTGTTAGTTTTTTTGTTCCTTTTGGTTTTCTTGTTTCCACCATATGCAAAAAAAAAATCAAATTAATTATATACATTTTTGTTAAACCAATTTGTAAGAAAGATAGTAGTTGTATACCAACCAATCATATTCTATGTTAATATTTAACAATTTATTTTCCTCTTAGAATCTTTTTATGACACGTGCCTTAGACTCTCAACAATGGCACACAAATTTGACCATGAATGAATATAGGCTTTAGATGCATTTTGACATGTAAGAGCATTTGGCCTTGGTTTTTATTGAAAGTCATGGCAAAAGAAGAATAACCAAAGGAGACTGCCATTTTGAAATACTTTTGTAGGTTGATATTGGAGGATCAATGGCTTCCAAGGCATGAAAACCATGCCCCAACATGTTTACTAGTACATGAACATGAGATCCATATATTGTAATATTGTACCATTACAAAGTCCTCATCATTATTGGCAATGTTTCTCACCAACTTAAGTGAATCTAATATTACAGACCGATATCTTATATTTAGCTTAATTACACTTAATATTTTTCATGTTTAAAATATTACACTTACCTCCCTTAAGGGAAATTCAGTGTAGTTTTACACTCACATTCTACATGGATACTCAACATAATATATTTATAAATTAGGGGACTATTACACTCACATTTCCTACATGGATATTCAGCCTAATATATTTATAAATTAAGGGGTGGTGTGTATAAGTGTAATAAAAGAGATGTAATTTGTATAGTTTCATAACTATAGTCTTAATATTAAACTAAAAATCTTAGGTAATTCAAATCCCTGACCTTTGGATGTTATAAAAAAGTTGTGATGCATAGATCTTTGTATCCATTTCAAACTTCCCATATTCTTCACACATGGTCTGAATTCAAAAATACTCTTTTCTCGTGGACAAAAATATTGTGTGAGCTGCAGGTAGAAAGAAAGAACACATTTTCTTGACTTCCCAGTTTAACTTTCTTCCATTAATATCAACTCACATTCTGACTTTAACTTAAAGCAAAAGTGACTTTACACAGATCTTATACTTCTTACTTATATAGGTCATCAGAGGGCTCATACTATATAAACCTGTGTTGACTTGATTGGCTTCATCATCACATTCACTGAGTTATTTTATATAGATTTTATACAGTATTTAACTAAAGGTTACTTTAATAGTGGTGAACTAACATGCTTTTTCTTTCTTTTATAATAAAAATTTGTTGAATTTAATTTAACTATAAATTACTACATTTTTATGAACAATTTGAAAATGAACCTAGAGAGATGGTGTGAGGAAAAGTAAACATTGATGGTCTATTTGTGAGTAGGTTTTTGGAATGAAAGAGAAGAATTCAGAGCCACACACCAGGATAATTTATGGCTCTAAAGCCTTCATATTTCCTTTCATTCCCTCCAAAACGTAACTCGCAAACAGAGCCCGGGGGACTTGGGGACAAGTCTAAGAAGTGAGGAAAACTAAACACTTCTTTCAGAGTTGAGTAATGATTTTCTTCTTAGCAATTACAGACCTGAAAAGTAGGTCATGGTTAAATAAATCACAACTTCAAAAAATTTATAGGGTACTGAGAATATCACATGCACAGCTACAAATATTTTATAGATACAGAAGAAGTTTAAGAGAGAAAAGACTATTCTATTTTGAATCTAAGGTTAATGCCACAAACCTTAACTTATGGTGTTGTTACTATTGCTTATTGAACCAACCCCTTTTGACTACAACTCTTCATATTTGTGCAATAACTATGCAACATGAATTCAGTCAATTAGGGGATACGCTCAAATACTCTTTGTAATGCCCTTTGGATACCTTCCTGATCAAGCGATGTAATCAGCTGTATTTCCTGCATCTGCATCACAAGAAATAACTTGGTGAACTTAGATATTGTTATGAATTTGAGCCAATGGTTAAGGGTTCATGATAAAAAACTTGTATACCTGTTTACCAGCTCGGGCAAGGAGATTAATCCTTCGATTAGTGGGACGTTCCTGGCATCGTGAAAGATTCAGAAAGTATGATAAAGAAGACATTAATATGCAGAAGTTACATTAGTAGCTAACAACTCTGAATGAAACTCACATCAGAAAGCCAGATCTGCAAATCTCGTGAGACTGCCCGTTTTTCAAACCCGTGACGCCTGATTCTTGCATCATCTATACTGTGATAGCATATCATCATCACAATGTAGAGAATTAATCAGACACTTGATATTATGAAAGCCTTTTCAAGATATGAAAATAATATAGCAACAATAAAACCACCGCGAAGTAGGATAATCTCTACAGCGGGCTTGTTTGGTTACAAAAATAATATTTGAAAGATAAAATGACTAACAACTGTCGTGACAAAAAAATTAAAGGAAAAAATGGAAAAGCCTTTTGGAATTGGCTAAGAAAATTAAAGGAGGGAGGCACAGTTTTCAAAGAAGCGCTCAAGCGAGAAAAAAATTAAGGAAAAATGATGGAAACATACCCATCTTCCTGTAAAAGCTCTTCAAGTATTCTTTCAAGTCCGGGAAGAGGTAGAATACCACTACGATTACCACCACCCCGAGAATTGTGACAAGCTAAACCGTTCTGTAACAGAATTTATAGTTCAGTCAATTTTCTGAAAATGTTTATGCTCCACTAAATATGTTTCACAAGCACACGCATTGACATGCAAGTTCACACTCCCCTCCTAATACATACAAACATGTATATCTATGCATACATAGTTATACATTCGTATCGTATGTAAGTTCATAGAAAGTTACAAACCTGAGGTACTACTGTGCCCAGATTTTGTACAAATGGATCTTCTTCTAACCGTTTGATTGATAGTGAAATCCTTGATTTTTCTCTGCAAGTACTTAGATAAGCTAGAAGCATTTTTCCATGAAGACACATGAGACGAAAAGGAAAATATTATCTACACTTAACACAACATTCACAACATTTAAAGTCACTGGCCTAGTTAATTGTTATATATGGTAATTGGCAAGAAAGAAACTTGGTTATTCAAAGATTGGAAGTATGAACTTATCAAGTCTAGCAGAAAGAAAGTAATAGAAAATTCCTTCAAGCTATTGTGAGTCTCACCGATCTACGCGGACAACTTTGACCCTCACTACATCACATTCTGTTAAGATGTCTCTAACATTGTCAACTAGATCCCATGACATTTCTGAAATGTGTATTAGTCCATGGAGATGATAAAGACCTGCATCATTATGATGACACTTATAACCTTTCCATGATAAAGTGAAATTAGAAACATATGAACTATGCATAGTAGTTACCGTCAGGGAAGCGCAAATCAACAAAAGCACCATACTCCTCAATGCAACTAACTTTTGCTTCAAAAATGTCCCCTACTTTGACCTGTTTGGAATATCTAGACCAGCTAGCTTCCTTTTCAGAGAACATCAAACTCTGTTGACCCTCATCTGCTTCAATTACCTAAAATTACAAGAAACTGAATCATTCGTAAATTAATATTAAAATCTGATAAAGTGGTTGAAAAAATATAACCTAATTCAGCAAAAAAGCTAGGAATTGTGACAACAAATTAATGCAGGAAAACTAAATAATTCCATATACAAGTGATATAAGGATTAAGCATTTGCTACTTTTGAATTTTAAATATGGTGCTAGAAATGGCTCAAATAAGAGAGAAAATCTATGCTTTCTTATTATGAAAAGCTCAAATGGTCCTTAATAGAATGAGGTAGAGGCCTTATATAGTTTTACATGGGATGACAGTTACACAAGTTTCTGAGAGTGTGAAACGTAGTTGTAGATAGAGGCTTAGTAAGATGTTTGTTGTCTGAAACTTTGAGGGAATATGTTTAACTTGAATTCTCTTGTTCTGGATCTTGTCTCTCACATAGAAAATATCTACTTCAATATGCTTTGTTCTTTTATGAAGGACTGGGTTGTGAAACATAGCTGTTGTACAAAGATTGTCACACAAGATGAGAGGGGGATGATAAGTACACTTAAATTCATTTAGAAGAGATTCAACGCACACTACTTCTTGAGAGATAAGAACTAGGCTTCTATATTCTGCTTCATCACTAGATCTTGAAATAGTGTTCTGTTTCTTGGACCACTAGGTGCTCAGATTGGGTCCAATAAATAGGCAGACCACTGAAACTGTCTATCTGTTATCCAATCTGATGCCCAATCACCATGACAAAAAGCTTTGAGATGAAAGGGGGATTTGGGAGATGCTGATTTAATTGATAGGCCATAGGTAGTAGTCCCTTGAAGATACTTAGGATCCTTTCAAAAGCAGACCGATGAAATTGAAGAGGTTGCCTCAGAAATTGACACACTTTATTCACACTAAAGGCTATATCTGGACTAGTAAGAATAACATAGTATAAGGCTTATAGAAGGTAGGATCACCAAAGTAGTCTGAACCTTGTGTAGTTAACTTGCAATTGCTAGCCATAGGAGATGACATAGGCTTTGCACTACTCATGTCAGATCTTCTAACAAATCTCTGATGTACTTAGACTGAATGAGAAATAATGAATTATCTGAAAGATGTTTGACCTCTATGCCAAGAAAATAATCCAACTTGCCAAGTTGTTTAAGGGCAAATGTTGAACTTAGATCAGAGATCCATTTGTGAACGTATTGAGCAGATGAACCAGTTACAATGATATCATCTACATATAGTTTGTAGATAGTCGAAGTATGAATGAAGAGAGAGTTATCACATTTGCTGATTATGAACCCAAAGTTGAGAAGAGTGGTTTTGAATCTTTCAATAGGGGTTTGCTTGAGTCCAGAGATTGCTTTGTGTAATTCAAATCAATTTTGCAGGTATGCCAGAACAAGTCCTGATCCCGATCAACTAGTAAATAGAATGCATTAATATGGTAGTAAAATAATATAATTACCTTCACGGATATGGATGAATAGAGTAAACCTTCTGCAATCTCCTGGATGGTTTTCTTTGGTTCTACACAAAAGGGATCAAAATTAAACTAAGTCAGCAATTGTAACTTCACCTGCTATTAAGACCAACTAGTAACTAAAATGTATCCACACAGACGACTGAATGACACTCTTAATAAAACATGACTTAATGCTGAAATAAAATAACTGCTAACGAGGGAGCTGGAAATTGTTCAGTTGTGTGAAGTTATGGATATCAAAGAATACACAGAAGTCATATCAATGAAGAGATCTGCTGCAGAAAATGGTTATTGGCTAGCATTTGACATACATGCAGATGAAAAGGTAAATAAGATATTATTAGAAACTATCAAGAATGTGACATGATTTTATAATATTATGCGGGAAAGCAACATCTCTAGTATCAAAGAACTCCAACGTATATTGAGTTCAAAATGCTGTTTGTTTTCAAACTTTCAAAATCTTCAACTATCACCACTGGTTGGCAATTTACTATTAAATATACATAGAACTATAGAAGTGACATCTATTCTACACTGTCCAAGTAAATATAAACTATATAATTCAAACATCCTACCTACTAATTGATCACAAACACCAGCAACATGATAAATTGCATATCATATAACTTTAGCTATTTATACAAAGTTCAGAAGCTATTACTATAAAAACTTTTAAACCGGTAAAATTATCCAAATGTTAATATAATATCTCACTTTCATTGATAATTTCAAATAGTTTTAGTTCTGATCATAGTTACATGGTCAGAGGTACCGGTTTCGGTGTGCGATACCTGGTTCTATGTGGTTCGTCATTTTTCACATTACTATTACAAGACTTCTTTTATAAGGAACTCGGTACGTGGTATATTAAACCTGGCATGCGGTACGTAGGCTAAATGAAGGAATCATGGAACTGGTTCTGGTTTACTAAAAAGAGAAGAGCTTTGGCTGACATCTAAGAGTAAAAATTCAAACAGAAAGAAATTTTTTAATTTGACTCACTGAGCATTAAGATTAGAGAAGGTACATGAAGTGCTTAGCTAAGTAGTCAATTACGGATAGCGGCCTACCCCAAAAACACTTTAGCGAGATAGCAGGTAGTGGGACAACCGTTACAGCTAAGAAACAATGTATAAGTAATTTAAAACCTACACATATAACTACACAAAAATGCTAAAGTAGATCATATTACAGACATGTTCCTAATTATTAATCAATATTAGGAGTATTACAGATTCTAAAGGCGATCAAAGTTGGAGGCCATAGCTGAGTTATATCTCACAATTGAACCACACGAAGATGATGTCAAAATTTGGTTCATTTAGTTTTATAAGAGAATCAATAAAGAGATGACGGAGCAAACAATTAGGGGCGAAGGAAAAATCATACTGAGAAAAGACAGGATATGTTTGTGAATTAGGAAGCCTTGTAATTTTGTTCTATGCTAATGAAAAATATGTAAGCAACCGAACATGTATACTAGAGTTAGAAAGACGAGAAGAAAGAAGAAAATTAGAGTCGAGTAAATATCGCATGGCCTAGGAAAATTAACGTGTTAAGTAGAAGGGAAAGAAGGGGGAAGATTAAATTGCCTAAACCCTAGGAAAAAACCTACCACCTATTAAAAATAGGAACAAAAAAGACCTTTCCCCTCTAAAATTAGGTTTACGCTTGCAAAAAAACATGTGGGTCATCACCCATGATTTGACCTGCAATTCCACCACTATTTTACCTGATACTGCACTACGGCCATACGTGCCGCTTAACACTGGTGTAGTAGGGAATGGCCGAAAAGTTGGTACACATCACAATTGTGCGCTATTGACTACCTAGGTGCTTAGGCGAGGTAAAGGAAGGTGGGGAGTCTTTAACACTTAAATGCATGCTTAAATGGAAAAGGAAAATAAGAAAAAGGTAATAAACATTAACAATGATCATATGAGTACCTTTACAAGAATGTGAGGGGCTCAATAGTGGGAATGGGAGAAATCCCATAAGAGAATAAAACCGAACCATCAGACCGCCACCATTAAAACCTTCAACAATACCATTATAGATGGCTCCACGATCTTTATAGGCCTTTGCAATCTGCCAATCTGCAGATATCTTTTTTTGTTGTTGCAGAAATTAAGTATTAAAACACAGCGGTTGAAAATAGACATTAATGCAAGCAAAGATTAATGCTTAGACTTAAGTAACCAAGGGTTTAATTGCTAAGAAGGTTTAACTTACCTGTCTACCAGCTTGGACAAGGAGATTATACTGCTGGTTAGTAGGAGGTTCCTAGGATAATGAAAGACTCAGATTCAGAAAATATGATAAAGAAAACATTAATGTCCAGTTAGATTATTCTATAAAACTACAAGAACTCTGAAACTCACATTAGAAAGCGAAAGCTGTGACTCCTGTGAGACTACCCATTTTTCGTACCCTTGACGCCTGATGCTAGCATCGTATATACTGTGACAGTATTTCATCATCACGCCATAGAAAATTCATCAGACACTTTATATTATAAAATGCTTTTTAAAGTATAGCTGTATGCTTTGTATATTCAAAGTAAAACAAAATAGTACAAAAACAGATATAGTAAAACAAAAAATAACAGCACTGCCAAGCAGAGAAAATATTGACACCGGGCCTGTTTGGTTATAGTAAATATTTAAATTAAGTGGCTACAACTATGTTTGATACATAAATGTTTAAAGGAAAAAATAAAAATCCTTTTGGAATTGGCTAAGAAATTTAAAGAAGAGAGGCACAGTTCTCAATGAAGTGTTTAAGGGAAGAAGAAAAATATAGAAAAGGGAAAAAAAATGATGGTGACATACCCATCTTCCTGTAAATGTTCTTCAAGTATTCTTTCATGCCTTGGAAGAGGCGGAATACCACTGCTATCACCACCACCAGAAGAATTAGGGCAAAGTAAACCATCCTGTAACATAAAATTTATCGTTAAGAAAATTTTCCGAGTGTAGATGCCTCGCTGAATATGTTTCACACAAACATACAAATGCAAGTGCATGCACCCCCTTCCGATACTTACTTCTGAGATTATTGAGATAAATAGAAGATTGGCGAGATAAATTAGAAAATTTCATATGTTTATAAATCATATTATGTATTTATCTTTTTTTTATTTCCCTAAAATTAAGGGATTCGTGTAGGACTCTACTAATAGTTTACTATTAGAAAAGGCTGACTGCATACAAATCACTCAAGCAATTCATATATTTCATTCATCCTTTTCAAGTTGGTATCAAAGCTCACATGCTGTGGGCCTAATAAAATAAACCTTAATTGTTCCTTTGCTCTAGCTGTCCCATCGACTACCTACTGTCTGTTGGCCCTACACAAAATCTACAACAGTCCCAATCCATAATACCACCATTCAGTCACAGTCAAGGTTGTTTGTGACTCCCTCCCTTGTGGGTCATTAGTCAAACACTTATTTGCCTCTTTTGATGGATTAAGATCTAGATATTTCGAGCACCTATACTGCTATCTCTGCACCCACAAATAAGGGTCATGGGTCCTTACTCCTTTGCGTTTTCTGGTAATCCTTCAATCACATCAAAGCAGCTCAAGGAAGAATTACATGGACTGGCAAGCAGCCGTTGAGATATGGTTTCTAGGCCAAAGTCTGCCTGATCATCTCACAAAGAAGGCAGATGACATTGCTGCTGCAGAATGAGATCAGTGGAAGAAAGCAGACTATCAGTTGGTGTCCTTTTTTATGACAGTCTGTCATTCCAAAGCTTATGGTTCACTTCTGCAGCTACAAACATGTTGTGACAATCTTCTATTTATCTCAATAATCTCAACGCCTACAAACATGTATATATACACATTTGTGATATTTATACATATGTATGTTATGTAAGTTCATACAAAGTTACAAACCTGAGGTTGTACTATGTCCATATTTTCTAGAAGTGGATCTTCTAACTGTTTAATTGATAGTGAAATCCTTGACTTTTCTCTGCAAGAACTTAGATAAGCTAGAAGT
The DNA here is from genome assembly GCA_009771035.1 of Lupinus albus. Lineage (NCBI taxonomy): Eukaryota > Viridiplantae > Streptophyta > Magnoliopsida > Fabales > Fabaceae > Lupinus > Lupinus albus. Next base: position 9,743,629 of record CM020011.1, read on the forward strand.
TGGTTTCTAGTGAAGACACACAAGACAAAATAAAAACATTCTAAGCTAAACACAATGATTCAATACAGTTAAAGTCACTGACCTAGTTAATTATTATATATGAGAATTGGCAACCAATAACATGGTTATTCAGTGATTTGAAGAATGAGTTTATCTAGTCTAGCAAAATCAACAGAAAATTCCTTCCAGACTATCTAATAAGAGTCTCACCGATCAACACCGACAACTTTGACCCTCATTTCATCACATTCTGTTAAGATGTCTCTTACACTGTCAACTCGATCCCATGATAATTCTGAGATGTGTACTAGTCCATGGAGATGATAAAGACCTGCATCATAGTGAGGACATTTATAACTGTGATAAAGTAAAATTAGAAACATATGAACTATGCATAGTAATTACCGTCAGGGAAGCGCAAATCAACAAAAGCACCATAGTCCTCAATGGAACTAACTCTTGCTTCAAAAATGTCCCCAACTTTGACCTGTTCAGAATATCTAGACCAGCTAGCTTCCTTTTCAGAGAACAGCAAATTCCGTTGATCCTCATCTGCTTCAATTACCTAAAATTACAAGCAACTGGGTCATTTATAAATTATGATTAAAATCTGATAAACTGCTTGAGAAAATTATAACCTGATTCAGCATAAATGCGGAGGATTGTGACAACAAATAAATGCAGGAATTACTAAATAGTTCCATGTATAAGTGATAACAGGATTAAGAATTGGCTACTATTTTATAAATAAAAAAGGGACAGCCCAGTGCATGAGGCTTCAACCTAGTGGGGTTTGGGGAGGGTAGAGATGTGTGCAACCTTACCCTCACAAGCAAAGAAGTTGTTTCCAAGATTTGAACTCATGACCTCCAGCCTCCAGATCACAAGGCAAACTACTTTTTTTCCTATAATTTTTTTTGCTACATTTCAAGGTTAAATATGGTGCTAAAAATGGCTCAAATCAGAGAGCTGTTGGATTGCCAGAATAAAACTTAACATTCTAGACCTCATAAGGGCTTAGTAAAGCTCGTGATGTAATGCTACGCTTCAATGACATTAAAAAAGTGTTTGGTTTACAAGGAATTTCATATAGAGGAAATAATTATGCAAAACGAAGATCAGTAATGCATTTTTGGTTCAATAAATAATACTGGAATTATTAATCTTGTAATTACTTAGGTTTGGAGATAAGTTAATGCATGATGGAAGATGGACAAATGGAAGCATAGTGTTCTAGAATTTGTCAAATTGCAGGCAAACATGGTCAAAGCTTGAAAATATTCATATTCAAGAACTTTATCTGTTTAAAAGGCTACAAATCCGTATACCTCACAGAAAAGTAAAAAGGAAAATAAACAAGAGGGAAGCTACAAGGGGAGGACGAAGGAAAAGGAAAGTACCAAAAACAATGATTCCATCTCTATCTTGAAGATTAAAAAGATATTTGTACATGTGCTATCAAATAGGAAATTAGAATGTAAGCCAGAACTCCCTCCTCAACGAAGGGAAGTAAATGGAACCTAAAAGGGGTGGCCAATGCACGAGGCTCCCATCTTGTGGGGTCTAGAGCGGGTAATTGTACAAACCTTTTATCCCCATAGCCCGAGACTTTTGTCCAGGTTCACAGGGCAGCATTATGTTGTGGTTCACCCTCGTATAGAACCTAACTGATTGATAAAGAATAATCTATTATTACTGAAGGAAATGAAGAAACAACAGGCAATGTGAACAAGTTTTGTACTTCTTAGTATATGACATATATAAAAGGTTGGTCCTCTTTATACACCAGTGGTAGAAGACAAAAGAATCATATTCCATAAAGATATAATCAATCAATATTTAGAATAAGGAAATGATAAATTGGAAAGAACTGTTAAGAGATCTTCTATGATATTCTAAGATATAATAAATATTACAAGATATCGGGGATGGAACCATATTCCATACTGCATCTGGGGAATAAATTGGAACCATATTCCATACTTCAGCTAGTACAATTAAATGTAGCAAAAAACGGAATGGAAGAACTGTTGTTGCAAGGGCCACACAATAGAAGAAAAGGCAAACCATATTCTAAGATATAATAAATATTACAAGATATCGGGGATGGAACCATATTCCATACTGCATCTGGGGAATAGATTGGAACCATATTCCATACTTCAGCTAGTACAATTAAATGTAGCAAAAAACGGAATGGGAGAACTGTTGTTGCAAGGGCCACACAATAGAAGAAAAAGCAGACCATATCGGGGATGGAACCATATTCCATGCTGCATCTGGTGAAAACCAGACAAGCATAACAGATAGGCCAAGCATAACGGAAGGGCCAAACTGCACTGGAGTGAAAGCATGCTATATTCGGGGGCAAAGCATTTGGGGAGGGTACCAAACTACATTAGGGATGAAAACATGAAGTCGATCTAATGCCGGATGAGCTAGATCAGACAGAAGAAACTGTTGACGATGCTGGATCAAGCAGAACTGATCAGAGGTAAGGCGAGATCAGGTGGAATTAATCAGAAGCATAGGGATGAAGTAGAACTTATCAGAGACAAAGGGTCAGACAGAATCAATTGAAAACAGAACTGAATAGGGATGCATATTGAATGCAGAACTTAACAAGAATGAGAAAAACAACACTTAGATTTGTGCTTATGGTGGTGGGTAACGATCAACTCCATAAGTGAGAAGGTGAAAATCCTCAGTGTATACATCATGACTTTAGTACCAAGTTAGATTCCATCTTAAAACTAATTTGCATTAAGTGGAGTTGCCCAACATGTTGTACATAAACCACACCCCGGGAATTGAGGCTGGCGATGTGAGAATTCCAACAAAGTTATTATGTATTAGAGCATTAGAGCATGTTTGCTTTTGTGTTTGGAAGTGCCCAAAGGTACTTTCAGCAAAAGCTACAATGTGTTGCTTTTGCCTCACCGTGGTTTTCAACCACAAATCCAAACACATGCTTAATCAATGAATTTGAAATAGGATTTTCTAATGTGTATCCAAGGGCACATTTTAAAAGGTGAGTTTACATTGGAAATTGATGCACTTATGAAATTATTGTGCATCAATAAATGTGTATTCAACAATTAAGCTTATCCTCTTTCGGACAAAGTAAAATGTGCCCTTGGACACGCATTAGAAAATCCCTTTGAAATTATAGCTTACTTATCACCTAATACACAATAGAATCTATGAATTTTTTTTGCATGGAAGCCTAAGGATTCTAGTTATGGTTCAGAACCTTGAATGTTGTACCATATATAGAGATCTGAAAACCATGAAGCCCACTTTTTCATGGCAAGGCTCTTTAGTTTCTAATGCCAGCCCAAATTTAGCAGGTATTCAAGGAAAAGTGTAAATTGTGATTAACTAATTAATAGAATGCAATAATATGGTAATAAAATATTAGAGAATGGAAGTGGTTAGCTTTACAATTAGTTAAGCTGTTTAGTTATTAGTTAGTTAATTGAGTTGCAGCTAAGCTAACAGCTGTTAGCTAGTATAAATACTTAGGTCACTCTGGTAATATTCAGAGATTGAGAAATAGAAATCACAGTTACAAGCTTTCTTCATTCTCTGTTTTCTATCGTTCTGTTTATTTTCTTTACATAAAATAATATAATTACCTTCACAGATATGAGTGAATAGAGTAAACCTTCTGCAATCTCACGGATGGTTTTCTCCGGTTCTACACAAAAAGGATAAAAAATAAAATGATTCAGCAGTTGTAACTCCACCTGCTATTAAGACCAGATAGTATTAGAATAAATAGCCTATAGCTTTTGTATTTAGCTTTTGTTTGTTTTAGAATTTCAGTCTTCTTGTGTTAGGCCCATTGGGCCCTCTGTTATTTCTATGGACTATAAGTAGCTATTGCTACCAAACAGAATGTAACAATTTCATTTTTCTAATTGAATAACAGAAAAGCAAAACTGTTTTTCAGTTTTCATTCTCTCTCACTTTCTCTCTTTCATCTTCTCTAGAAGCTTCTTCTCTTCTCCTTCTTCTACTCGCTTTACTTCTTCTCTTTACAGATAGTAACTAAATATATCTATGCATGTGATGGAATGACACACTTAAGATGATAAAACATGAACTAATGCTGAAACAAAATAATTGCTGGCAAGGGAACCAGAAACTTTTAATTTGTACACTTAAGATGAGGAGTTCAGCAGAAAAACAAACAATGTAATACAAATATCCTAGCTACTAAATGTACATGAACATCAGGAACATAACAAATTGTACAATTAATTTGAGCTGTTTATACAAAGTTCAAAGAGGCAATTGCTATAAAAAAAAATTAATCAATATAATTATACAAGTGAAGGATGAGTCTTGGCGCAATGATAAATAGAAAATAAAAAGCTTTAATATGAACCATTGAGCATTAAGATTCACAAATGTACATGAAGTCCTAAGGTGAGGCAAAGGAAGAAGGTCGAGAATCTTTAACACTTCAATGCATGCTTTAATGGAAAACGAGAATAACAAAAAGAATTCACTAAACATTAAAGAAGAAATATGAATACCTTTACATGAATGTGAGGGACTCAACCGTGGGTATGGGAGAAATCCCATAAGAGAATAAAACCGAACTATCAGGCCTCCACCATTAAAACCTTCAACAATACCATTATAGATGACTCCACGATCTTTATAGGCCTTTGCAACCTTCCAATCTGCAGATATCTACTTTTTTAAAATAAATTAAGTATTGAAAGACGCATTGATTGAAAATTGATGTTCATGCATACAAAGAAAACCGCTGCAGCAATTATTGATTTGATTGGACTTAATAATATTGATCTTCCAAGTTCCAAATAATTTGCTTTAGCCTAAAATAACTTATCATGTATTGACTTATTATTCTAACATTACTGTATGCTACTATACTGTATGAAAAGTATTTTTTTTCCTAAAGAATAATCAAATCATCTCATACTATTCATGTTATCGCAAGTTACAACAAAACTAGCAATTAATAAAACTTTAATAACTCCGTAGGTCCCTATTTGGATAGATTCAAACAGATTCATGAACTAAAAAAGCTTGTAACTGGGTCCCTGAACACAAAATTTGTAATTGGGTCCTCAAACACATTTCTGTTAAGAGTTCCATGATTCATCAACTGATCCATTCATTCATCATTTTTTAATCTCTAAACTTCTTAAAAAAGATTCAAATATATCCTTATACTTTGTAGGGACTTACTGAAGCAGATAGCAATAAGTAATAACCATTTCATTCGGAAAGGCCACTTTTTTCTTAACATTGTCTGTTATTTGATCCAATATCATTCCGTTATATAGGAACAAATTTGATAATAATATATATAACTCTCAAATAGAGTATTAGCACACAAAAATCCATTAACGGAAAAGTGAAAAGTTTATAACAGACCCAAAAACAAATTTTATATGCATTCACGGACTTAATCACATCTTTTTTTTAGCTCAAAGAACTACTTGAATTTTCCCAATAAATATAGTGACCTATATAGTATTTTAATCTTAGCAAAAAGCCAAATAAAAATGGTGTTCATCCTGAATGCACCTCCAGCATGCATATAGAACACAATGATAATCTATCTTGCATGATTATTTAACAGTAACCCATTTGATTTCAGTGAAAAACAACAACAAAAAAACAACATCCACCTCTCATATCATAAGCAAGACCATGAACAATAAAAACAATTTAAAAGAGAGAGAGATACCTGAGATTGAAGATTGGAATGAGAGGGAGCAAAATGATGAAGCATCGGAGTAGAATTATCTTCTATAATATGGGTATCATTGGGAGAGGATAAAAGTTTAGTAGTAGAGTGTGAGAGAGGCAATTTAACAAACAGTTGGTGGGCATGTTTAGAGAAAGGAAAAGAAAAGAGAGAAAGAGAAGAGGGTAGTTGTGAAGATTGAGAGAGTGTGAGGAATGTAGAAGCGGTGAAGATGATATTGGGCATTGTTGCTCAACAAGCTTGCTTTGTTTGTTTGTTTCTGAATAGGTTTATCTTATTTAAACTACAACTTGCAATGAAGACATGCATTGTATATTGTTTCTGAATGATTGGTCTTTTTCTTTCTTTCTTTTTAAGGTTAGTTTTTATTTACTTATTATAATAGTCATTTTTTTAAATTTGGTTTGATAATTTCTATTTGTATCACATTATCTCTCAAATAAAAATGGGTAGCAAGGGCAATACAATGTTGGTAGATCCCGAGGAAGACTAAAATGTCAATAGTTCAATTTATGGAGGAACAATCACGTACTTGAAATGAATTAGTTTCTTATCCGCAGAGTGCGAGATAGACTTGGTAGGGGAGCGACTCAAGTAAGAACAATGAATTGAGAATAACAAATTCGGACCTTACAACTTATCATGAATGATTATGATTAAAAGTTAGTTATCGATCATGTGATAGTTATGTACATGTATCTTTTAATTTTGACCATTCAAATAAGATCAAATGATTCATATTAATTATTCTCATGTGAATCGCTCGCTCCTGTGGGTAGCAAAAATACTTGAACCTGTGGGTACCCGTCAAAATACCTGCAACGGGTACTCACAAAATTAGCTCATGGGTGGGAACGGGTATCATGATACCCGCCCCACGGGTACCCACATATATACTTTAATTAAATATTTTATATTTAATTATTATTAATTTAACATTATATTTGTTTATTTAATTATTACTTCGTAATAAAATTTAATAATGAAACTATAATCGTAAAATTATCATATACATGTCATATTATTTAAGTAAAAATTATTTTTAAAGATTAATTATTGTAAAATATATAAAAATATAATTAGAGTTGAAAATCCGTTGGGTACCCGTTACCCACACGGGTACCAACAAATAGTGCGGGCACGGACACGGGTATGCACTATCCATGTCCGCCCGTGCATGTTGCCATCCCTACTCGCTCCCCACTTGGTAGTACCAAAAAATTGCTTACAAGATTAGTTTAGCTTCATTTTTTGGTACTATTAAATATATCATTCACTTTGGGTAAATAATTAATATATTTTGGATATGTGGTTTCTTATCCCAACAAATGTCGCTTTTAGAAGTCAAACTTTTACAGGGATGACAATGAAAACTGAAATTGTGGGTACCCCGCCCGAACTCAATTTGAATATAATGTGGAAAACCTTACGTGGTTGGGTTTTTTTCGAGTTCAACGTTCGGGTTTGAGTTTGATACTATTGATACCCTAACTCGAACTTCGGCTCAAACCCGATTAATATATGTAAAATTATAAAATTACATATAAATACATATAATATATATATATATATATATATATATATATATATATATATGTTTAGGACGGGTTTCGAGCATGGTATTATTATTTTCAACCTCACTTAATTTGGGTTCGAGTTTTGGATTTCGGGTTTGGAGTTGGGCAAGTACAAACTCAACCCCGACCCGCTCTGTTGTCATTCCTAAACCTTTAACATTTTGATATTTTTTATGCTCGGATATAGCTTTATCCAACTAAATCAACACCTTCTTAATAGCCATAATGAGAAATAGTAGATTTCTTTGGTTGGCAAATTTTATTATAGTGGAAAAAGATTCTCCTGGACCATTCTCCTTTAAAGTTGATCTACAATAGTCATTCATCTAAAATTTATGAGATAATGCCCAAAATGCATACTTAGGAATTACCAATAAATATTTTTGGGTTCACTATTTATTTATTTATATATATACATATGATGGCATATCTCTAAATAATTTTCACTAACAACTCAATTGGCACCAAAAGAGTTAATATTTTGAACAACTATTTTTATCAATTGATGTTTTATGACCACAAGAAAAATGAGTAAGTATCATTTTCATTATTGGAGAGAAAAATACTACAAAAAAATAAATGAAATAATAACATATTAATATATTTTAATCATTTTATATATAATGAAATAATATTTTTGTCATTGAAAAAACACAAGTAAAATTAAATACTTATTTCTCCATTAATTAATTAAGATGATGTTTGTTTGTGAAAAATGACTCCCACAAGTGGAAGTTTCTATGGCTATTTATGTTGGTAGATACGAGTTTTAGGTTGTGGGTTTTCTATGTTTATGTTCATTTTAACATTTATGTCTAGGCAAATCTTCGAATTTCTAGTGTTTTATGTGTGCGGTGATGGTGGGAAAAGGAACAATGGTGACAATGGAACAAGGGTGACTCTTTTTTTAAAAATAAAATGAAAACTATTTAATAACTTCTTCCACCAAATTCACTCATGCATGTTACATAAATCTCAAAAACTATCTTTGTATTGCATTAAGAACAACACTCATTTGTTTATCAAAATCTAATAATCTCTTATTAATTGATAAAATTAATGGTTGATTTGATTAGGTGTGATGATGAAGATTTACATAATCGTTAATAACAATAAGACGTTGATCTAATAGTACAAGACCTCATTAAATTTTCATATTCAACAATTTGAAAATTAATATATCAAAGATTTATTTATGAGTTGATTATGAAAAGATAAGAGAGAAGTGAAAGAATTCAAATTCATAAAATATAATTATGAGATGATTCATAAGTCATTTTTTTCATTTCCTTGGACTCTAAAAACTAGCTTACAACAAGACAGGAACAATTGCATCATGTTAATGACTAACACATCCCACTATTTTTGGTATTAGTCTTTTGAGATTTGTCCCTATATGAACAAAACTCATTGCTCTCAACGAGCTAGTTAATAAATATAACTATAATTATCGATAATAATAAGATGTTGATCTAGTGTTATAAAGTTTTACTATATTCTCCTATAGATTAAAATGTCAAATGTTCAATTCTTCAAAGCGATATTTAATGGGAGAGACAATCACTCACTCTGAAGAATACATTGATTATACGAGGGGAAAAAACTCTAATTGCCATAAACAACTCTTTCAGAAATGCTATAGATGAGAAATATTGAACACTCACAAATCCTTTTATTCATCTAGGGATGACAATGGACACAGGTAGTATCTACCCGTTTTAAAATCGCAAAGCATTAGGGTGGGTACCCACGGGTTTCTTGCATTATCAATGAATTTCTAATTTTTTATTTTTACTATGTTTTGCAATGAGATGAAACTTAATTATTTTTGCGCATTTTGATTGAAAATTAGCAATAATATTAAATCTATAATTAAAATTATCGAATATTGGAGTTTTATATTTGTGTGATTTACTCTTTTCATTCCTTAAGAAAAATTATATATTTTTCTTTGTAAGACATATGTATTTTTACGTATATAATGTAGGGTGTTTCACCACCAAATTCAATAAAAAATGTAGTGAAGATAAAAAATGTAAACAAAGTAAAAGTAAAAGGAAAAAATATATATAAGAGTAAATTACACTAACACCCATTGAGTTTTAATGAAATTACACAAACCACCCATCACTTTTTTGTCCTTACACGAATCACCCCTAATTTTGTACATATGTTACACTGATTACCCCTGCATGATATAAATGTGTAATATTTTAAAAAAAAAATGTATGATGTGTGCAATTAATTAAACAAAATATTGTATATTATGTAGACAAATTCAAATAATATAAGAGTCAATGCATCTTCATAATTTGACTCGTTATAAAATAATATAAGAGTTATTTAAACATTTATTTGAAATTATTAATGTATTTTTTAATGACACAAAAATAATAAAGAAACACTCGCTTTTGTAGTATTTGAAGTGTTACACAATACACAATATTTTGTTTAACTTAATTACATTCATCACACGTTTTTTCTTTAAAATATTACACTTTTATAACATGCAGGAGTAGTCAGTGTAATGTATGTATAAATTTAGGGGTGGTTTGTGTAGGAGGGAGGAGTGGTTGGTGTAAGGACAAAAAAAGGAGGGATGATTTGTGTAATTTCATTAAAACTCAGGGGGTGTGAGTGTAATTTACTCTATATATAATGTAAATGAAGGTCTAAGTAGTTTACTTATTATTTTAATTAAAAATAATACCCGCATGTATGGGTACTACAATATCCATAACCGCCCATATGTACTACAGATATTTTAGAAACCGATTTGTTAAACTCGCGGTACCCGTTTGTGACGTTGTATCTGAGCCCATATGAATTTTACCAGTGGGTACTAGTTTTTTTTTTTGTTGCCATTCCTAGATTCATCTAAACCTAGACGAATGCTTTTCTTATTAATTACTTTCTACAAGTAACAAATATTACATTTACTCACCAAGATTTAACATTTGTAATTACTATTTCACCCACTTTTTTATTTAAAATTTGTTAATGTTTTATTTTTGGGCAATGAATTAATTTTTTCGGTATGTGTAGTTAATCTTTTCAACAAGTATTACTCACAAAAATTGAACATTTAATTTTTTTTGGTTATCGTGACATCTAACAAAATCTTAGATCATTATAGGCGTTGAACATATTTATTTTAAGAGGAGAGATTCACTTATTTAAAGAGTAAGATTTTTTAAACTTACTTTACATCTTAACTATCAATTTAAACCATTAATTTTTCCAAAAATTTATAACTATAATATGATGTAAATGTTTTAAACATATTCTTAGAGTAAGTGGACTCTGTTATTTTAATTTTACTTAAAGAAATATCCCACTTATTACCCAATATTTCCTTACATCATATCCACACTCTACAATGAGCATGAACTCCTAATAGAAGCTCCATCAACTACACAAAAATGGAGTCTTTGAAATCCCCTTTCCTTTTCTCCACTCCACTCCTCCCTCCACCTCTTAAACCAACCACCACCACCACCACCAAAAAACCCATCATTCCCAAAATCCACTCCTCACTCCACCGTGACCCATGGTCACCCATCGACGGCGACATAACAAAACCGAAACCAAGAACAAAGGACCCAAACAACCCTCTTTCCGACGACAACGCACGCCGCATAATCAACGGCAAAGCTCGCTACTTAAGCGTTCTCAGAAGGAACCAGGGTCCTCAGGCTCAGACACCAAGGTGGATAAAGAGAAGCCCTGAACAAATGGTTCAGTACTTGGAGGATGATAGGAATGGACAACTCTATGGGAAGCATGTTGTTGCAGCGATTAAGAAAGTGAGGGCTTTATCACAAAGGGTTGATGGTGAATATGATATGAGAATGGTGATGGGGACTTTTGTTGGCAAACTTAGCTTCAGGGAAATGTGTGTTGTGCTTAAGGAACAAAAGGGGTGGAGACAAGTTAGGGACTTTTTTGCTTGGATGAAATTGCAGGTTTGGTTTGGTTTCGTCTCTCTTTACATTAGTTAAAAGGAGGAGAGGAGATTCTATAATGCCCTTAGTCCAGTTAGATGGATAGTCAGTGTTTTAAATTGCGGTTGCGGTCACGATTGCAGTAACTGTTGCGGCTACTGCGATTGCGGTCATTGCGGCTATTGCGATGCAGATTGCGGCCGTTGCGGTGTGAATTATTTTGTTATTAAAACAACATTTTGAATCCCATGTGGACTGATGCGGTCTGATGTGGTGCACATGCGGTCCGATGTGGTTGCGTTGCGGCCCAATGCGGCTATAAGTGTGATTTAGAGTCATTGCGGTGTGATGCGGTTGCGGCGGTCACCACAAACGTAATATTGCGGCCACATTAGTTGATGCGGTCCGCAATTTAAATCACCGTGGATAGTTAATTGGATTATGGTATCTTCTGATATATGTAGCCGGCTCCACCTAGTGAAATTAAAGTCTGGTTGTTGTTGTTGTTGAATAGTTAACCGCATAGTTTCCCCATAAGTGGTTAAATTGGTTGGGTAATTAGATAGAATTTTTGACTAAGAATGTATAAATAAGTAGTTAATAAGTGGTTGATCCAGTTTAACTGTTGATTAATAATGCATGTTATCTATCCTATTGGTCATACTCCGTTATAGTGTGTTTGGCTTAGCTGTGAAAAATAGATTATTCCACAATTGATTAATATTGTGTACTTGATTATAATAGAGTCAGTTGTATGTTTTGATATGTTTGCTGAAAAATGATTTTGAGATAATTGTTTTGTTTGGGTTGTGTAAAACCTGTGGAATTGTGATGATTAAAGGGGGATTCTTTGATACCATTACTTCAGTTAAATAAATAGTTAATTGCATAATTTTCTGTCAGTGGTTAATTTGGTTGGATAATTAGTTAATGAGTTGGAGTATTAAATTCAATTTATCAGTTCACTGATGATGTATGTTACCTTATCCCATGGTGATAGCTCGTAGAGTATGTGGCCCTACTTTAAGATGTTTGAACTACTAGTTTTAGTGAATAAGGTAGTGTTTGATGTGTAGCCCAAAACATATTCTTTTTTGCTTTCTTTGGTTACATCTCTTTCCATGGAAAGTGGAATCAAAATATTCCACGTTTCAGTCTTCTGTCTTGCTGTGCATTGTTTATAGGGCACACCAAACATGGAACATAATATATATGGTCTGTTCTGTCCTGTTTTTACATGCATGTGGTCTACCAAATGATACTTTAGTGGTTAACTTAGTTTGACAGTTGGTCGATAATTATGTTCCGTACCCCTTTAGGCCCCTGGTAGCAGCTGGTTGAGTAGTGCCACCCTACTTCAAAATGTTTGCCCTAAATATATCGCGTACTGCTAGTCTATATGTTGTAATGTAATTTATTATTTTTTGAATTATCACGTCCAAGGGAAATATCAGAAGGATTTGATAGATACTAGACTTCTATTTATCTGCAATGATTATAATAAAAGCATTTTTTCTCTTTATAGGATGATATATGTAATTTTTTATAACTATGTTATGCGATATTTTCCCATATCTGTATCCTAATATTTTGCTAAAAATGACATATCCCTTTGTCTTACACACTGGCTTTGAATCTGTATGTGGCCTTCATAGCTTTTTGGTACGTAGTTTTGATCATTTTCATGTTCACTTTATTTAAAATATTTGAGACCCGTCTGTATTTTTTGGAAAAAAAATTGTGAACCTATTGGGTGTGCATGTGGCAGTAGTGATTAATGGCCTGCTTAGTTCATTTTATTCTGTTTATTTTGTTCCAAAGTGTAGAGATTGATACTATGAATTGACAGTCTGGTGCTTCAACAGCTGAGCTATCGTCCCACTGTTATTGTCTACACGATAGTAATGCGCCTATATGGGCAAGTTGGAAAGCTAAAACTGGCTGAAGAGACGTTCTTGGAGATGCTTGATGCAGGTTGTGAACCAGATGAAGTTGCTTGTGGTACCATGCTTTGTTCATATGCTAGATGGGGACGCCACAAGGCTATGTTTTCCTTTTACTCAGCGGTAAAAGAAAGGGGTATCATACTCCCTGTTGCTGTTTTCAACTTTATGTTATCCTCTTTGCAAAAGAAATCACTCCATAGACAGGTTGCACTATTGTGGATGGATATGATAGGAAAAGGGACGGTACCTAATGATTTTACTTATACAGTAGTCATCAGCTCGCTAATCAAAGAAGGGCTGCATAAAGAAGCTTTAAGGACTTTCGATGAAATGAAGAATAATGGATTTGTTCCCGAGGAGGTAACTTATAGCCAGCTTATAACTTTAAGTGCTAAAAGTGGAAACAGGGATGAAGTGTTAAGACTGTATGATGATATGATGCTTCGAAGAATAGTTCCTAGTAATTACACTTGTGCTTCACTTCTGGCTCTGTATTACAAATACGAGGACTTCTCAAGAGCCCTCTCCCTCTTTTCGGAAATGGTAAGGAACAAAATTCCCGCTGATGAAGTCATATATGGTTTGCTTATAAGAATTTATGGAAAGCTTCGTTTATATGAGGATGCTCACAGGACATTTGAAGAGACAAAGCAGAAGGGCCTATTGACCGATGAGAAAACATATTTGGCAATGGCACAAGTCCATCTTAGTTCAGGAAACGCAGACAAAGCTTTGGACACTATCGAGCTCATGAAGTTTAACAATGTATGGTTCTCTCGATTTGCTTATATTGTTCTGCTGCAATGTTATGTGATGAAAGAAGATGTAGAATCTGCTGAAGGTTCATTTTTAGCTCTCTGTAAGACAGGACCACCTGATGCTGGTTCTTGTAATGATATGCTCAGTCTCTATACAAGACTTAATTTGATGAACAAGGCCAAGGAATTCATTGTCCGAATAAGGGAAGGTAATATACTTTTTGACGAGGTGCTTTATAGGATGGTTATGAAGATTTATTGCAAGGAGGGAATGCTGCTAGAAGCTGAGCAGTTGACAATTCGGATGGTTAAGAATGAATCTCTTAGAAAATATAAATTTGTCCAGACATTTTATTGGATTCTTTGTCAGTGTAAAGAGGATGTGCAATCTGATGATGAACTACTAGCTATCGAGCCTATCGACAAACTTGACACTACAGCTCTTGGGCTGATGCTCAATTTATATCTGACAAATGGCAACTTTAGCAAGACAGAAATGTTACTGAAGTTATTGCTTGGTTATACCGGGGGATCGAAAATTGTTAGTCAGCTAATCACCAGTTTGACTAGAGAGGGTATGATGTCGTATTGTCTCTGCTATGAAAATGATTATAACTCATTAAGCAAAATTATCTTCCTGTGATACCTTCTTTGACTTAAATTTATTTCCTTTTCCAGGAGAAATCAGTAAAGCAGAATCGCTTAACAATCAACTAATTAGATTTGGCTATGGAATGGATGAAGCCACTGCAGCTTCTTTAATTAGTCGTTACGGCAAACAACATATGCTGAAACAAGCTGAAGATATCTTTGAAGCATATGTGAAGTCTCCTATATCTAGTAAACTATTGTATAACTCTATGATTGATGCATATGCTAGATGTGGTGAACAAGGAAAAGCATATTTGCTTTACAAGCAAGCAACAGAGGAAGGACATGAATTGGGCGCAGTTGGAATTAGCATTGTCATAAATGCTTTAACAAATGAAGGTATGGTCATAGAATAAATAAAGGAAACTTGAATCCGATCTTTATATCAACTTACCACATGCACAGGCAACACTTTGCTCTCTCATATGGTTCTAAAAAAGCAGATGAAATACATTAGAACTTAGTACAATTCATGTAGTCTTTCGGGTTTGAAGTAAGACATAAATCCCAGCTATGTTAAATCTGCAATTTTTATCTGCTGAGTGTCAACGGATCATGTCATATGAATGAGTTATTATGAAATATCTGTTTTGATAACATACATAATTTTTTGAAAATTAAACAGTTGCTCTATTCGTTTCAGAAAAAAAAACAGAAATTTTCGGGAGTGTCAAATGTTCCTTGTTGCATCTCCTTTTAGCATTCAGTTATTTAGCATTTAATTGACAATTGTAAGCATTAATCTTTCTCAGGAAAGCATAAGGAGGCTGAGAATATTATTCGCAAGAGTCTTGAAGGAAACTCAGAGCTTGACACTGTGGCTTACAATACCTTCATCAAAGCCATGCTTGAAGCAGGTTTATATCAAGCATCCTGCTTGCATATGAAACACAAAATGCAGAAGAGCTTTGCTAATATGTGTTCTCTGTGTTTTAGGCAAATTGCAATTTGCATCCAGTATATATGAATACATGTGTTCCACGGGTGTTGCTCCATCAATTCAGACACTTAACACCATGATAAGGTTAGATTTTAATAAGCTGTTCCTTCACTGATAGAATTGTTTTCTTATCCGTCCTTTTGGTTGCTATCTTTTAGACTGATTGTCAATCTGCTAATGCAGTGTCTATGGCAAAGATCAAAAGTTGGATAAAGCTGTGGATATGTTCAACAAGGGTCGCTCATTGGGTGTGCCTTTGGATGAAAAAGCATACATGAATTTGATCGGCTATTATGGGAAGGCTGGTACTGCACCATTTTACCTTAACTTTGATTAAATTTTGATTATTATGGTAATATTGTATTCAAGATTCCCTTGTACTTGGATTTTCATATGCATAAATTTTCTTCATTCATGTCCTATGTGAGTCATATATTAGAGGAAACGTATTTCTTGTTAGTTGTCCTTGATTCACAATGGCTAATAATGAAATCTGTAAAATAATGGGAGAGGGGGTGTAGAGAGAATTAAACAAATGGAGAGGGCAACCTGATGATATTAGTTCTTTGATATTCTAAAATCAGTGTGATGATAGGTGATTAGTTGATTTAAATTCTCATGATTAATTTTTTTTTACATTGTTGCAATCAAAATCCTAACTATTGTTTCTATTTTGTACTTTTAGGTATGATGCGTGAAGCTTCCCAGTTGTTCATTAAAATGCAGGAAGAAGATATAAAACCTGGAAATGTATTTTCCTACTACATTATTAAAACTCACTATATAATCCGCAACTCTTATAGTTAATAATATTGTCAGAGAATTACTTGATTAAAAGCATAGGCTGTAGTACTACAGGCCTATAATACCTCTTAGCATAAATATATATATATATGTATATGTAATGTACACAAACACACATATACATATAACTATGTATATATGTACATACAAACACACACATGTATAATATTATATCTCACCTTGCTCAAGAATTTGTCTTATTTTTTAAAAAAGTTTCTAAGATAGGACCCATGTGTAAGTATTTGTGTTGTTGCAGTAATGCAGTGAATGATTATTTATTCTGTAAAATTATAATTTCAGCATTGAAAAAGCAAGACATATTTTGTTGATATTTTATCGACAATACAGGTTGTAAACTGAAATAATGTCTGTTTAGTGCTAATTGTTTGCCTTTGCTCGGAAAATGCAGGTCAGCTACAATATTATGATCAATGTATATGCTAATGCTGGAGTTCATCATGAAGCAGAGAAACTTTTCCTAGCCATGCAGAGACAAGGTTGCTCGGCTGACTCTTTCACTTATCTTTCCCTTGTCCAAGCATATACAATGAGTCAGAATTACTCGAAAGCCGAGGAAACAATACGTGCTATGCGGAGCAAAGGCATTCCTCCATCTTGTGCCCATTTTAATATTTTACTGTCTGCATTAGCAAAAGCAGGGCTGATCAGTGAGGCCAGGAGGATATATGAGCAACTATCAACTTTTGGTTTAGTTCCTGATCTCGTATGTTATCGAACAATGGTAAAAGGTTACCTGGAAAATGGATACGTGGAAGCGGGTATCGATTTTTTCGAGACTATAAGCAAGTCGATAAAAGGAGACAGGTTCATCTTCAGTGCAGCTGTGCTTTTTTACAGATCTGCTGGAAATGAAGGGAAAGCTAAAGAAATATTGATTTCAATGAACCACATGAAGGTCCCATTCCTGAAGAAACTTGTAGTTGGATCAAGAATGAAGGTCAAAACTCCTTGAGATACAAAATACTTTAGAAATGCATTTGTGTGCTTGAAAAGCAATTGTGGAGAAAGGCCGGCTATGACTTACAAAAGGCGTATAAAAATCTAATCAATCTGATAATGGTGATGATGGCACTGGTCCAAGTTTGTTGCAGTGTGTCTCAGTCAATTAAATTTCGATATGCCAAAAGGACACAAAGCTACTTGATTAAATGAAGTTGAACCAAGGATATGCATGTGAAACTAATAAAGGGGGTGGATTGTGAGGGTTGTGTAGATTCTTAATTGTTTGATCCCACCCTTTTTCCTTACATTCTGGCTGAGCTAGACTGTAACAGGTAAAACATTTCCCTCATACTGGGTTTACTGCAAATAATGTAAAGAGAATTTAACATTTTCTCCCATAGTACACAGTTAAATCTTTTTCTATATTGTATCATTGTATTGACTGGTGTATCAATAATGACTTCAAAGTTATTCAATTTGTTCCTGTTATTTATCAAATGAAAAATATAATCCCTATTTTAGATTTCCTGCTATTTATATGAGATTTTGTCAATCTTTTACTATATGCTTTTTGGGGTTTGCCTGTTTGGTTACTATGTGAAGATTAATCATTACTCAATGCAAAAATTGTCCTACCACAAGTTTCTTAGCAGATAATGGTTGATTTATTTTTATTCCAACCAAATTATGAAAGAGTAACATCCTTTTCTTTTTCATTCCATCACAATTCCTATAACAGTTCTTAAATTAAAATGATCAGAGGGGGATATGAGACATTAAAAATGACCAATACTTAATTTTATTCATTTCTTATTAGCAGTAAAGGTTCATGCATGAAGTTCTGACAACTGTTATCATTTTCATATGGAAACCACAAGAAATGAAAAAAGCTGCTTATGGAACCAAAGACTAAATGAGAAATGGGAGCACATCTTCTGTCCCACAAAATGTGCCATCATTTTGATTGATTAGAAAAATACTTAATTATTAAACTTTTAACTTAAATACATTTTTTTCAACCAATTATAGCAAGTGACACATAGAGTGATACACTTTTTGGAACAAAAGATGTGCTCCGATGAGAAACACACTTCAATTAGGACTCCATGCTAAGGCAGGTCCATAATTTAAGCTTTACTGTCAATGGACATTGGCAGAGGCTCCTGCTTAGTTAGCTGCTGCTGCACTTGCTTGTTCTACTTTGTTCATATTTGCAAATATGTTGCATCCATGTTGTTGTGTTC
Source organism: Lupinus albus (assembly GCA_009771035.1). NCBI lineage: Eukaryota > Viridiplantae > Streptophyta > Magnoliopsida > Fabales > Fabaceae > Lupinus > Lupinus albus. The sequence goes on from CM020011.1 coordinate 9,762,208, forward strand.
TCACTTTCTCCTTCAAAATCTCATACTCAATTTTCACATCCCTGATAACATTCATCCAAAAGAGGTTAATGCAAACTAAAGATATTAGAATGCAGCAAACAAGTTTATTCAGCTATGTCACTCTGGAACAAAGTACTGATATAATGGCACATGCAAGTTGAGGATTATATAACATTGCCAATTGCATACCTATAATGGCACATGCAAGTTAAGAAACATTGTAGTTCTTGAGTTTCAACTTACAGGTAGCTTTGTTAAGGTTGTATGTAATTTTCAATACTTAGCTCTTCTGTTTCTCCTCATAGCTGAAAGCAGAAAAATACTTATAGGTTTTGAGAAAGAATATTTTATTTCTCTGTAGTCATAATTGGACAGTACATAACTCTGTTACATAAAGAAATAAATGGGGGAACAAATCTCCTATAAATCAAGAGAAATCAAAGAAAGAAAAAATAAAAATAAAAATAAACCTAGGTGTTCCCATCTTTTCAGGAATTCTCTCCAGCCATAACATTTCATAAGCTCCTTGAGCCATGACTCTATATGCAGCTTCAACACTATTTCTTGTCACAACATTTTGTTTTTTGCTACTCCATGTAACTAAGTTACCCAAACAAATGTGCAATATCCTGATGTGGATCTTCTATCTGTGATTGATCATGCTCAGTCAATGTTAATATAAGCCTTTATAATCTGTTGAGCATTCTTCTTAAAGAATAAGCATTTACCAAGAGCCTTCTTCAAGTATTTTAGGATCCTATAGACAACTTGAAGATGTTCTTCATAGAATGAATGCATGAAATTAATCCTTGTATTCTTATTTGTGACTACCATTGGCAATTTGGGTCATGTCTATCAGCATGCTTGCCTGAAATTATTGGGCGAGCATGACAAATCTGTCCATTTGCTTAGATTATTTCATTCGCCCGCATACTTTTCTAGGCCGCCTGCATGCATTATGATCTTAATTATTAAGTGTTATGTCTTAATTTTTCAATGGAGTTGATGAATATGTAATGTTAAATTGTTTGAACTAGCGTATTGTTGTGCGTAACCAACAAGACGTTGGTCTAGTGTTGTAAGGCCCCGCTAGCTCCCCAGTACGACCAAAATGTCAAAAGTTCGATTCTTGGAAGCGACACTTGTTGGGAGGGGTAACCATGCACCCCGAAAGTGATTAGTTTCTTATAAAAAGGCGAGGTGATACCCTAGCACAAAAAAAGATTGTTATGCTAATTTAAAAAATGTTAGTGTCATAAGATTTTTATTTTGTTTAATTTTATATATTTTTTATTTTTTTAATTATATAGTAAACAATCTAGGAGCTCACTCTGCCATATTTAGGACGGTAAGAGCAAGATATTTCATGTTCTTTAAAAAAACAGACTCATGTCTGCTCTAATTTAGGCGAACATCACACATACACGATCAGGACAACCCAAATTGTCAATGTTATTTGTAACCTACGTTAGTTCCCCTATCTAGTAGGGCATGTTAAGGGCAACTGAAGTGCGTACATGACACTTTAAGTGCACATGTGTAACACCCAACCTTGTCTTGTTATTCACCCTGAATCCACTAAGTCTGTCACCCTTAACCTTAAATACTTTTGCAGTATTTTATTTACCATAAATGAAATCTTTCCGACTCGAACTCATAACCTTAGGGACGTATAGTCAATGATATCATTGAGTCGCCACCACTAAGCTATTGTATCAATGATCATTAGTGTCTGAATTCATGAGTTCGAGTCGTGAACGTTTCCTTTAGGGTTAATAAAATATTATAAATGTATTTAAACTTAAGGGTAACAGAGTCGGATCGATCATGATGGACCGAAATAAGTATTTAATGAATGAACGAACCAATGTAGCGAAGTGGGCCAGCAAAGGGTACCCAAGTACTAACTACTACTACTACGGTGAGCTATGGTGGTTGAGTTGCAAAACTCAACTGAACTTCCTTCATTGTGATTTTGATTTATAGCGACATCGTCATCACTAATTCATATTCCAATCCCATTCCTCATTCTCCATTTTTTCATTCTCAATTTCCCTTTTCAATTCAATCATCACAATGTCAGAGATGGCGAACACAGATCCCGAAGGAATCGATGGTGTTCGAATGACATGGAATCTATGGCCACGAAACAAAGTCGAAGCAAGCAAGTGCGTGATCCCACTCGCCGTCACACTCTCCCTTCTCCGTCCTCACCCTGATATCCCCACCCTCCCCTACGCCCCTCTCCGATGCAAAACCTGTTCCTCAATTCTCAACCCTTTCTCGCGCGTCGATTTCACCGCCAAGATCTGGATCTGCCCCTTTTGCTTCCAGCGTAATCACTTCCCTCCTCATTACTCACAGATCTCTGAAACCAATCTCCCTGGTGAGTTATACCCTCACTACACGACCGTGCAGTACACGCTCCAAAACCCTAACCCTAATTACGATCACTCCGCTCAATCGCCGGTTTTTGTGTTTGTGCTTGATACTTGCATGATTGAGGAGGAGCTGGAGTTTGTGAAATCGGAGATCAGGAGGGCGATCGGTCTTTTACCGGATAATGCGCTTGTCGGTTTCGTTTCCTTCGGGACGCAGGTTCAGGTGCATGAATTGGGGTTCTCGGATATGTCTAAAGTTTATGTGTTCAGGGGGAGTAAGGAGATTGGTAAAGATCAGATTTTGGAGCAGTTGGGCCTTGGTGGTGGTGCTGTGAGGAGGCCTGCCGCAGGGTTTCAAAAGGGCGTGCCGGGCCAGAGTGGTGGTGGATTTGGTGTTTCTAATGTTACACGGTTCTTGTTGCCTGCTTCTGATTGTGAATACACTCTCAATGCGGTGGGTTTTTTTGTTTTGGATGTGAATTTTGAATGTTTCAGGATCAAATGTTTTAAATTGCAGTTTTGGTAGTTGCTGCAGCTGCATTGTGGCTACATGGGCTGCATTTTCCTTCAACTGCGGTGAATACAACATAATGGCGACTATGATCTCAACCGCAATTTAAAACCTAGGATACTTGTGTTTTGTGGCATTGTTTTTTGACATACTTTTTATTTGCAGCTATTGGATGAATTGCAAACCGATCAATGGCCTGTTTCGCCACACACTCGTTCTTCTCGGTGCACTGGAGTGGCTTTGAGTGTGGCAGCTGGGTTGCTTGGTGCTTGTAATCCTGGGACTGGTGCTAGAATCATAGCCTTGGTTGGAGGTCCTTGCACGGAAGGACCTGGCACGGTAAATTTGTGGAACTTGGTTAATTGGTAGATTTTACTGCAAAGTTCATGACCTTTTTAAATTTGGATGGAAGTTTGTAGGCATTAAGAAGCAATATTCTTCAAACTTTCATATTAGTTGTATGTGGCCTTAGCATATTGTAAGTTTGCCTATGTTGTGCTTTGTTACAAATCTATACTTAACCAGTCATAAGTCCAAATAGAAGATGAAGGTTGTGTTTGCCAGTTCATGGTCAATGTAAAATTTTGTCAAATCTCAATGATATGGGTCCCTCCCAGTGAGAAAAAAACACCTTTGCTTTTGCCCGTAGGACATTCACTAGTGACTATAATTAAAAGCTAATGGTCCAGCATTTTGGTTTTATACTTGCATGAGTTGTCATGGTTGTGTTTGTTTGCTCATAAGAAATTAGATTATTGTGAAAGAAGTTCAAATATTAATGTTTGGTCACTTGTGTTAAGATGGTGTTGTAGTGGAGTAGCAGTAATATATTGAAGCAACTCTCATATTTGGTTGGATGTTTAACTGCTTATATTAGTCATTTAAGAAAGATAACTGTTATCCTGTTATTAGGATACATAATCTGGTAAGTTATAAGACTCAGCTTCTTTTGTGCCATTCACATTTTGGAGGCACACTTTATTATTCGAATCCAGAGTTTAAGTACTAAGGAGTAAGGACAATGAAGTAGACATAGAATAACAGAATAAGTGGAGGTATTATGGGAAGTGCCGTGTCTGTTAGTGCTTATATTCACTGTTCCTGAATCCATCCATCTACAGTTCTACAAAAATCTTTTGATGATGGATATATTGATTTTTAAATTCCTTTGCAGATTGTGTCGAAAGATCTATCTGACCCAGTGCGTTCTCATAAAGATCTTGATAAAGATGCAGCACCATTCTTCAAGAAAGCAGTCAAATTTTATGAGGGTCTTGCAAAACAGCTGGTTAGTCAGGGTCACGTTTTAGATGTTTTTGCATCAGCACTTGATCAGGTATGTCTCAGTATATAATTTTCTCACACAATTATTTCACCAGTTCTTTTCTTTTCTGACCATGGACCTTCTTGCATACAAGGAAGTTTTTGTTTATAGTGTGGGCATCCATGAATAGAGTTGGTATTGTTTTCAGAATGTTGCATTTGATGACAATGGGAATCTAATTTTCACCATTCTTCATCTACGATTTGTGGATGTTTAAATAAATAGGTTGGAGTTGCAGAAATGAAAGTTGCAGTTGAAAAAACTGGTGGTCTTGTTGTCCTGTCTGAAAGTTTTGGTCACTCGGTCTTCAAAGATTCTTTTAAGCGCGTTTTTGAGGACGGGGAGCAATCTCTTGGTCTTTGTTTCAAGTGGGTATCCTTTATTTATTTTTATCTTTCCTTTTTACTGATACTTGATTTTTTTTTATTCAAATTCCAGTCCGCTGTGAAATTATTTATTTTGGTTTTTTGCCCTCATTATTATATTAAAACCCACCTATATGTGTTTGATGCTATACATAGCCAGTCCTAAGCATAGATAAAAGTTGAAGGTTGTGTTAGGCAGTTGGCAACTATCGTAAAACTGTGTTGAATCTCTATGATATGACGACACTCATTACTATATTACTGATTACTTCCCCGCCCCACCACTTCAGTGCAATTTACAGCTGATATGAATTGTTTTCTGTTGGGAGATATTGAAGTGTGCTAGGTTTTTAGTTGTTTCTTGAGCATAAAATTTATATGCATGTGGTGGTTTTGTGCATTTACTTTTCTTGTAGTTTTTTCGATTTCATTAGAACCTTGTATGTTTTAATGTTGTAAAAGTATGAGGAGTAAGTAATATAGAGAGAACAATGATGCATGTTTTGGAAAATTTTAATCAATTCATTTGGTGCAAATTCGGGTTTGTTGAGACTTCTGATTTTCTATTTGAATGTCAATTGACTGAGATTTAGGGTTTTTATAGACCTAATTTTTTGGGCTTCATGTATTCAGCTATGTTGCATGGGTATTTTAAAGAATGTGATGTACCTGATACCAGTATCTTGAGTACTCTTTTGGTGTGAATTGGTTCAAAACTATGTTATTTTAGGCTGGAAACTTAGGATTTTTTCCCTTTCTTCTTCACATCATATTACCGAATTTGAGTCACATAATTGGTCTTTCTTTCTCACATCTCAGCTGGTTTTGGGCCTCAACCTCTCATCTTGATACTCTGGCATTCTCAGCTAGTGCTAACTTTGATCATTTGATCCTAATTATACTGGCGTACCCATACCTAGGATTTTTTAAAAATGTTGTATCTTGTACCCATATTCGTATCCGTATCAGGTACTGATACCACGCCCATTTTCATGCAACATAGGTATTCATAGATACCATTATTGACTTGATCTTACTGTTGCTTTTGGAATACTGATAAGAACCTTTTCTAGTCGGTTCTTTTGCATTTTTGTTTCCTATCTCTCCTCTCTCATTTCATATTTCTGTTTGATAGATTGCCCTTATCTCACTTCCAACTTGATTTATGTATCAGTGGAACACTTGAAATCAATTGCTCCAAGGAAATCAAAATTCAGGGTATAATTGGACCTTGCACATCATTGGAAAAGGTTGGATTTGGATCATCTTATGTTGCAAATCTTAATTTTCTGTTGCCTACTAAAACTTGATTTGGATTTTATGTGTTATTAAAATAAATGAACTAAACCATAAAAATCTGGAGTTTGATGGTTAAATAACATACTGCAGAAAGGGCCTTCTGTTGCTGATACTGTGATAGGAGAAGGGAACACAACAGCTTGGAAAATGTGTGGCCTTGACAAGAGTACATGCTTGACTGTGATGTTTGATCTTTCATCGAGTGATCGTTCCAACACTCCTGGTGCTGCCAACCCACAATTGTACCTTCAGTTCCTTACAAGGTTGTCACAATTTTCATCAATAACACTCACATATACTATGTCGTGCCTTATTCCTCATCCTTTATTACTATTGAATTTGAATTGCCATGTACTTATTGCAGTTACCAGAGCCCAGATGGTCAATTATTGCTTCGTGTCACAACAGTAACTAGAAGATGGGTTGATGTTTCTATTAACTCTGAGGTAGTTTCAGTTGTTTTCTTAAAGTATTTGTGGCTGGGTGTTTGTTTATTTGTCAATGTCAAAGAAATATGTGGTGCTTTTACATTTTTCATAAAATTAAGAAGCTTGAATGTTATTTCGTTTTACTTTATTTCCTTCCTGTTAATTCTGATTCTAAATTTTGTTGTAGATATCTATGTATGTTTATTATGTGGATCTATGATATGAACTGAAAGGCTTCATTTTTATGACCATATCTGCAAAGTCCTTACATTTAGAGTTTATTACTATTTTTTTAATGATTCATTTAATAGAAGAATGACTGTTTCGGCTTCTGCAATTTGTTCTACTAATATGGTATATATGTCCACTTATGTTTAGTCTTCTTGTTATTGTTTTTTAAATGAAAAGCCTTGTATAAAAAAATTGACGGGGCAATATCTTTAGAAGGGGAGGTCATATCGTAATGTGTTAGAATTGAGACAGAAATAGCTGAATCATGATTTATTATGACAGAAATTCCACTACTGATATCAATAAGTGGTAATTTTGTATGCAAAATGGTAGAAACTCTCTTCCTCTCAAGAGAACAGAATGGAAGAAAATACAGAATCCGCTGCCGCATGCACAGTGGGTAGTTACGTGAGGTCAATCCTTCCAAACTGTCTATGTTGGAATTAAGTCCCCTGCTGCCTTCCCTTTTCTTTTAAACTGGGGTAGGGAGGGTAGATGTACACAACCTTCAACATTTCATTTAAGTAAAATGGTGTCTACAAGGAAGTGTGCATGCATTTACCATGTTGGATGCTTGTATTCTTTTTGTGCAGATCATGGATCAAATGATCCTTGAGCATATGAGCAAAACTAAATTATGGGCATATGTGGAAAACATGCAATATATATTGTTATATAGAATATGTAATGTGTAAAACTAGATGCCGACCCCCACCTAGTGGGAAAAGGCTTGGTGTTGTAATCATAAGCACAACTTCATTAAATAAAACCAATACAATTTTCAAATTCAATGTTTCATGACAGAACAAATAATACATGAAGGAGCCCGGTCAAAAAGCACTCTAAGCTAAACTCTGGTCTTTAGTATGCCCTTGGCACAGTAGTTTGTGCTTTTTCCTAGTTTAGATCCCACTACATAAAAGGAAGGGTAAGACCAAAAATTTCATAAACGTAGTTTATTCAAAGAGATAGTGTTAGGCTTTTCTTGTCTATATTTGTCATTGGTGTGCTGCTGTATTTTGTCTTGTCAATGCATATCATTTAAGTATAACACATTTGCTGAAATAGAGTATTTTATCTTTAGGAATTGGTTCAAGGATTTGACCAAGAAACTGCTGCAGTGGTAATGGCTAGACTTGCTTCTCTGAAAATGGAGACAGAGGTATGGCTCATCACAAGTTGTTTAATTATTTTTTATTCTCTTGTTTTGTAAAATCCTTCTGTTAGATTTATTTTCTCAAGTTGCTGTAACTTTTGTCATTGTTCAAATGCGATTGTTGCGAGTTTCAGGAAAAAAACATGGTTGAGATAATAATGTTATTGATAGTGGTGGTTTTGATGAATTTTGCTTTATTTATTTATTTATTTTTATTTATGTGACCAAGTACTTATGAAATGTCACTTCACATACTATTTCGTCTGTTCTTCCTCAAATATATTTTACAACTTTTGGGAAGTAAATGCTCGTTATTTTTTCAAACTGCTGTCACAGTATTGTGGCTTTTCGAGTCTCAATGACTGTACTGCGACCACATTTTGCCTCAATGTTTTGCAATTGATAAATTACAGTAAATTTAAAATGCAACATATCCGCAACCGCAATTTTCTACCACAACGCAAGTTATAGGGAAATGCAAATGCGAGACAGATTGCGCTTGCTTCATATTCTTCTCATGGGACCAATTACTGATGGAATGACAATTCAAGTTAATTTTGCCATTGAACATTCTAGTTTTATGATCTCTATTTTGGTTTATTGAATAGTTTTTGGGTGGAATATTGAATAGTTTAATTGGAGGACTTTACACATTTAACTTCGAACTTTCCTTTTCATACTCAGTTGTGCACATGGATTCACTGTTTGACAGCAGCTTATTTCAATATAGTATTGTTTTGCTAATAAACTTGCTGTAGATAACCATTCTGTTGTTGACTTCTTGTTGGACATGTATTTGTTATTTAAAAATGTGTTTGTATACTTTCAGACTTTTATAACCATGTTTCCAATCTGAGCATCATTTTTTGTTTGATCAGGAAGCGTTTGATGCCACACGGTGGTTGGATCGATTACTTATTCGCCTCTGTTCTAAGTTCGGTGACTACCGCAAGGATGATCCATCGTCTTTTACATTAAACCCTTCATTTTCATTGTTCCCCCAATTTATGTTCAATCTGCGAAGGTCACAGTTTTTACAGGTACAATTTCTTGTAATTTTCATTTTGTGTTGCTATCGGACTTCTTAATAACCTGGTGATATTTGAATGGTGAAATTTATTGTCAGGTTTTTAATAACAGTCCAGATGAGACTGCATACTTCCGCATGTTGTTAAACAGGGAGAATATTAGTAATGCTGCTGTCATGATTCAGCCATCTCTAATATCATATTCATTTAATTCACTGCCTGAACCTGCATTATTAGATGTGTCTTCCATTGCCGCAGACCGGATTCTATTGCTCGATTCATATTTTAGTGTGGTTATTTTTCATGGAATGACAATCGCCCAATGGCGCAACTTAGGATACCATCACCAGCCAGAACACCAGGTATGTGCTCACTGCTCAGACATGTTGATAGAGACCAGTTAGTATTAGCCCAAAGAAATGGATCTAAGACAAGAATTTACACTAGGACAACAAATAGATGGTTACTTTCTGTTTCGTATTTCTTTTTGCATTTGGAAGTCCACCAATAAGGGAATGGGAGGGTTAGTTGTATAGGAGTTGGCCAAAGGGGGGCATGATGAATCTCCTGTATGGGAGGTTAGTTTTCGGCTTCTAGTTTGGACAGGGATTTTTCTCTAGGGAGCATAGCCCTGGAGTAAGGAATTAACCATTTTCAGGTGTAATTTCTAACATCTCTATCTTTTCTAAATTCAAAAAAATCGTTCAAACATTTGGTTTCCATCATATGTCCTGCTAAATAAATTAATTTCAAGTGCAATTTCTACTCTCGTTGATTTTTAATCAATTAGTTTGTTTTAATACAATATTCATAATCTTCTATTTGGGAGCATTGGTACCTTTATGAGTGAATTGTGATGGAAGTTATTTCATTCAGAGTCATTTTTATTAGCTACTAGCTAGTATCCAGTATTGCATTTATCATTGATAGCTCCTTGTTTGCTCAATTTTAATATATGGCACAGGCTTTTGCGCAACTATTACAAGCTCCACACGATGATTCCCAAATCATAATTAGAGATCGTTTCCCTGTTCCTAGATTGGTAGTGTGTGATCAACATGGTTCCCAGGTAAGTATGTGTAACAAAATGGTTTCCCTTTCCTGCAAATAATTTTTACCACTAGTAACACTGATGTTGGTTATATACTTTTACCTCTTCCACAATGTATTAGTAAATATTTTTCATCAACCCATATTGTTTTAAGGCTTGGCTATTGTTGTATTTTGTTTTTAGTTTGTATTTTTCTTGATGGAACCCTTACCTTGATTTTATTGATGCTGAACAGGCTAGATTTTTATTAGCTAAGCTGAATCCCTCAGCAACATACAATAATGCACATGAGACAGCAGCTGGGTCGGATGTAATCTTCACTGATGACGTGAGCCTTCAAGTCTTCTTTGAGCATCTGCAAAGACTGGCTGTCCAATCTTAATAGTAGTGACCAACACAGTTTATAGGTTGTGGACTAAGGTTCGGAAAATTTACCAACGTTGTTTCCTACATTTTGCTGTTTATTTTCCTTTATTTTCTGTCATTAAGAAGAGTAGGTTGTCGCCTGTGTCAATTGAATAATAAAAAAGTTCTGAAATGTGATACTTTAGGGCTCAGGTCAGATTTTGTTCATGGAGAAAATAAAGGGTTCAAGGTATCTTGGAGTTTGGATATTGCGGCAAGAAAGGATAATGAAATTGTAAGTTAAGAGCTACTTCTGCTATAGCTGGAAAACAAATGTGGGATAATTTTTTTCCTTGTATGTTTTTTCTTGTTTATTTTGGCCCAGATCTGAATTTTGGGTTCCTTTGTGGATCAATTCATAGCTGTTTGACTTTGACATGCTCCCTAGGTTGCAAAGTAATGAAAGTCATTTTGGAGTTTGATACTGGTTACACAATTTACAGTCTTGTAACATATGAAGTTTGCCTTATAGATCATGCTGAAATGAATATTTTTTTGGTGGTCAATGTTTTCTTTCAAATCCGGTTAGCCTCACAATGTGAGCTCCTTTTACTAGGAAGATTTCTAACACGTCTTTTGGGAGGGGATCCACTTACTCCAAGAGGGGATCCACTTATTTCAAGAGTAAGTTCTTTAAACTTACTCTATATTTTAGCCATTAATTCTACGGAAATCCAATGGTTTGAATTAGTGAGTAGATCTAAATCGTTGGATTTCCCTAAAATTGATGGCTAAGATGTGGAGTAAGTTAGATAAAGACAATAATGGTGAAAAAATAGATGTTGTTTATGTGAACTTAACATAAGAATATGCCTCCATTTTCAATTGTGAAATGTGTGTTAAAACTCCTGTCCAACAGCCAATTTAGGAGAGATAAGAGGTAAAACTCCTTCCTGGTAGCCGATTTTGGAGAGAGATGAAAAAAAAAGTAAAACTCCTCCCATGTAGCCGAGTTAGGAGGGAGAAATAAAAAAAAATAAAAAAAAAGTAAAACTCCTCCCTTGTAGCCGAGTTAGGAGGGAGAAATGAAAAAAAAAAGGAAAACTCCAATGCAGTAGCCGAGTTTCCCAAATCTACACCAAAATGGTAATAAAAATTAAAGGTGCACCAAGACTGTAAATTTACAATCAATGTACACCAAATATGTAAATTGGCCGTTTTTTTTTATAGAACATGCTAAGTTTGATTTTGGCTCACTAATTCACAAGGGCTTATCCTCCAAAAGGCTTGAGTTTGACTCTCAGTGTTGATACTGCATTTCTTTAAGATAGCTATGATTTCTCACCGGAATCACTTTCATGGTCACCTATTTCCTCAATCTCCATATGCTTTTCATTTTTCAGTGAAAATTAAGCATTCAAAACACTATGGCCTTTGACAATAGGACTATGTTTCCTTTGACACCAACATTGCTTTCATAATCTCAGTGAATTTGATTCATCATTTGTCAAAACACATGGTTTACACCAATTTTCAGTCTCACTAAACAAATAGACTCATGTCACAACTAAAGTCATGAGATTTTTTAATTGATCGAGAGGATAATTTATCTTCTAGTATAAGGATATACATTATTATGTTTAAAAATATCCATGTCACAACTAAAATCATGAGAAACTCTCTTTGCTTTATTGGACACCCTTGACATTCTTGACAAACCATTCTCATAATTATAAGGCACAATATAAGGGTCACTTCTGGGAAAATAATGGAAGCAAGTTGAGATGAAATGGTTGGCTCCACTCTAAAGAAATTTGATTGTGTTGATTTCCATGCACCTTCTTTAGACATTAAAACTTGGCAATCCAAAGATGAAGAACATTAAATTATATTAAAAAGGAACATCATGAAACCATTCCAATCACATTCAAAAACAATTTTAAGATCAACAACATCATCTTTTGCACTTGCTTGGGGGTAGGAATGAGGAATCAAGTTCGTGTTAATGGGTTGCTAACGGATAAACCAATTTGATTTATAGTTTAATGTTTTAAGTAACAGTTTCAATAGTGGTTTTAGAAACTTCAAAAAACATAGATGCTCTAGACATCTGCAAATATTTGTGATCGATGCAATATTGTGATATGGTTTCGATGACTCCCAAAACCTTGATATACTGACACTTGTATCGGTTGCTGAATCGAGCCATTACTTGAAGTTGGAATTTTGGCTGAATAAATCATTAGGCACACCAGCACATCTCTCCATGTAACTCGACGTAGCAATTCAACCTCTCGACAATCCTCAGTTGAATGAAGAAACACTAGTCATTCTCTGGTAATGTATTATAAGCTTACTTTGATGTAAAATAAGTTTTCCCTAAAAACTCTTGGAATAATTTGCTAATACACTTAAACTTGTAAACTATTTTTGCTGGTAACCAAAAGAAAAATACTTTACAATGAGTCGTGAGAAATTGCTATTATCATGAGTTGTCTTGAAAGAATAAACTCAGGTGATAACATGAACCAAACTATTCATTCCTTCCATCTCAAAAACCATTTCACGTCCAACGAATATTTGAACATACCCAAAAGAATGAGACAAATAATGTAGGACTTATTTACTAATACTCAATCTCTCAAATATCACATGTTATTAAATTAAGGATTAAAAATTAGGGGCGAGATAAATGGAAGATTTTTTAATTCTTAAAATAATAACACTTTACTAAAATAATACAACTAAGTTGTTGTAATAAAACACAAAGGGTGTTTTCGCACATTCCTAATGACTTTCTTAAAAATAAGTGGAACTCATATTAACAAATATAAGAGAATTATTGTTATTGTAAGAACAACTAATATAAATTATTTGATCTTATTTTAACGATAAAGATTAAAAGAAGTGATCATGTGATTAATAACTAAAATTTGTAAGAATAGTTAGGATTAAAAGTTAGTTCTGAATCACATGATAACTTAAAAATCATGTGCATGTATCTTCTAATATTGACTGTTCAAATAAAATACAATAATCCATATTAATCTGGGCACATCCCCACTAGACCCAAAATGGATCCATATCTGTATTCAGATATATTTTAGAAAAAAGAGCGTGTTATTTAATTATGTTGATTATGATCCCTAGATTATCTAGAATGAATTAATAGATTCTCTCACTCTTCACCTTTACTTTTGAGCAAAATCTCCAAAATTTGGAGGATATTCATTGAATTAGAAAAATTGTAACTTTTCAGAAAATAGTAATTCAGAGGCTGCAAAAGAGTGGAACTCCCCAACAAGATATCCTGCAAACAATAAGAGAGAAAAAGGGAAAGTCAATTGGTATGTTGCTCATCATCAATGGATCATCATCAGCCTCAGAGAAGGTAGAACATACCTAGGTGGTGGTAACATGCTTCGAGCCGAGAACCGGTCGCGGTCACTTGTACTGCTTCTGCTATCTATCGAAGTGAGAAGAGGGTAAGCAATCAATGTTGACTTTTCGTCTATTAATTCCACTTCAATCAATTTCAAATAAAATTTCTATAACTCTTAATCAAACGGATTTTCAACTTTTAATCAAACCAACAAACAATTTTTCAACCAAAACTAAGTAGTCTTGATTTCCCTATTGCACTTATGTAGGAGCAAGATAAACTCCTGTCAGATACAAAAATAAATAATAAATATTTTGTTTTAAACAAATTTAGTTTTAATAAATTAAGGGTATTTAATTCATGCAACTAGTTAGGGTACCGTTTAAGTACGGGCTTCCCCGATCTGTAATCGACTCCCGAACTCATAACTCTAAATCGAAAGACCATTTTATCCTAATTTGGGCTCAATTCGAGTTTTCCACGTTTTAACTGCAAAAGACGTGGTGACAACTCCTCAAGAGGTTGCGTGGCCGAAAATCCAGGCGCGACAATATACAAAACCGAGGCTTCAAACATAAGCCAAAAATCATAAAACTTCCGCAAATTCTTTAAGTTACAAAGTGCAATTCAAAAGGCAAATTAGAGTTCCAAGCAAGAAATGATCCAAAACAATTATCTCAAAAAGGAGAATTGTCCAAAAAGGTAATCACTCCCCTGAGATTGTCATCAAGACTACTTGATGACAATCTAAGGAGGGTGATTGTCTTTTTGTACAATTCTCATAGCTCAACTTCCACCTGCAGTTGTGAAATGAATTATCAGACATGATAATGCTACAAAGGATAAACAAATCTTGGATTGGGAGAGAATAAGAAAATAATCCTAATGTGGTGTGTGGTCATGTGTGCATCCATAAACTACCATTATACCAATGTTCTCCTCAATACCCTACAAAAAATTAACATGAAAACTTTCCTTTACTCGGTTCACTTTTAATGTAATAGTGTGCTAGCAACCAAAAGTAGGAAAGTTAGAAAAAATCAAATGCGCAGATATATAAATGCAAAGATAAATGAACTTTCTATCATTTCAAAAGGTACAGAAAGTTATTCTGGACTGAGACATTCACAGGTCCTTGATTGTGTTTATTCATATATTCTGAGTTCAACAAAATAATTTAATGTACAAAGATCATATGTTTCACTCTGTGTTCCAATCCCTGTCCCGAGCCAATCGCAGTGTTGATTTTTGTTACTTTTTACTTTTGTATTTTATTCATATAGCAGCATTGTGATTAGTCCGAGACATAGATTGAGACAATGAGTGAGTGAGACATATGATATGTGTCCATAATTCAAGGACTACCTAATATGAATTCTATTGTTGGATCAACACTTTACCTCCAATATTAAGTCATTAAATTGGGACACCCTGAAAATTCAGGATCTTCAATACCAACTTGTTCTGCACTAGTACCCGAATCCAAACTATCTTGTTCCAAAAGTTCCATAGTTCTTGGACTTAGTCCACTATCTGAAAAGTGTGCAAATGCATCTGAAAACACCTCATCTTCGGATCTAAGTCTAACTAATCTTTCTACTATTTCATCATTTACCCTTCTCAGTTTTGCTTTTGTCCAAGTTGTTTGGAGCTGACACAACCCAACCTAACAAATATCAACACATTAGAAAACAAACCAAACCAGTTTTGTTTTGAAAAGTGATACAAACACCAAATCACATAATTTCTTTGTATTTTTCTAAGTAAGAATGTGAATAAGAAGGAAATTAATTCACCTGGTGTTTTATGATCAACATCATAAACATGTTCATCATCAGAACAGTAGAAATGGGTTTGTTCATCAGAGACACAGATTTTGTAACCTTCAATGGTTCCACAAATCTTCTTGTGAGCACGCCTGTGTTTGGCACTTGGATGTGGATTTGGGTAGGACCATCCACATTTGTTACACACATGAACTCCATCACTCTCACACCCTTCAACAGAAACAAAAAACACAACATAAAAACCTAGTACAACTCCTCTCAAGTACTAGAATAGGAGGAAAATAGAAAAAAAAAGTAATTTTTAATTGAAAACTAATTTAAAATCATAGCAATACACATACATAATGTACTCTCCACGAAATATATGTATGCAGAGACAACAACACGTTAAAAATTTAGTCCTAATGGGCACAAAAAACATAAATACGTATTTATTTTCGTTTTCGGATATGACGTGTTGTATATGTTAGGAATAGAGCACAATGCGGAAGCATAAGATCAGATCAATTGAGAACTAAAGAGAAGTAAATAAAGAAGCAAGAAAATAACACACAATATTTAACGTGGAAAACCTCTCAGTGTGAGAGATAAAAAACCACGGGCGATCACAGACAAAATTTCACTATGTAAAAAAGGAGAGTACAATAAATCTTCTTATAATGATGAAGAAAAAAAAAAGTAATATTTTCTATCACAAATACTCTCTCAAATGGAACAAGAATTCTCACCACAAAATCACTCACACAATAAAACAAACATTCACTCTATTTTATGTTGTTGTGTTGCACAAAGCTTAACATTGTGATGATGAATAATTTGTGATGTAGTGAATATGTCATACACTTGCCTTTTTATAGCCAAGAATAATCTTAGGAGGCTAAGTAAACTTGGAGGATAAGCAAACTTGGAGACTAAGTTAATGAAAGCTTGGTATGAAAGCTTCTATGAGAGGCACATTTCCCAACAATCTCCACATTGGCTCAGTACCAAATAAAGTCCTGAAGAGCATTCAAATGCTGTAGAGACCAACCAAATTCAGGTAGTGTTGGAACTTGGTATTTGGAAGTGGCTTGGTAAGCATTGGATTATCTGATGTATGAATTTTCTCCACCATAATTTCACCAACAGTAACAATATCTCGGATGAAGTGACGTTTCACATCAATGTGTTTGGTCTTGTCATGATAACGATTATTCTTGGTCAGATGAATAACACTTTGATTATCACAAAATACTCTAAGAACACCTTGTGCTAAACCAAGTTCATTTACCAAACCTCGGAGCCAAATAGCCTCATTCACACCCTCTGTAGCTGAAATATATTCTGCTTCATTCGTAGATAATGCAGCAATAAACTGAAGAGTAGCTTTCCAGCTGATAGCACTGTTACAGAGAGTAAAGATGTAACCAGAAAAAGATCTCATTTTGTCATTGTCACCAGCATAATCCGAATCAACATAACCTACAACATCATCAGTTGTAGTCTTGCTTTTGTCAAATACCAAACCAATGCCAGAAGTACCTTTTAGATACCGAAAAATCCACTTTACAACACTCCAGTGATCCTTGCCAGGATTATGCATATATCGACTCACCATGCTAGCAGCATATGCTAAATCTGGTCTAGTGCACACCATAGCGTACATAAGACTGCCAACTGCACTGGCTTAAGGAACATGTGACATATGCTCCACCTCTTCCTCTGTATGTGGACAAAGATCTGAAGATAACTTGAAATGTGTAGCAAGTGGAGTAGAAACAGGTTTGCAATCATTCATATTAAACATTCCAAGCACTCTATCTATATACTTCTATTGAGATAAGAATAGTTTATTAGCTTGACGGTCCCTACGAATCTCCATACCAAGAATTTTCTTGGCTGCACCTAATTCCTTCATCTCAAACTCATTATTGAGTTGAGTTTTGAATTTCCTGATCAAAGACTTGTCACGTGAAGCAATTAACATATCATCAACATAAAGTAACAAGTATATGAAGGATCCATATGGAAATTTTTTAAAATAAATACAGTCATCAAATTGACTCCTGTAATATCCTTGCCCAATCATAAAAGAATTAAACCTCTTGTACCACTGTCTTGGAGCTTGTTTAAGGCCATATAAAGATTTCTTCAATCGGCAGACAAGATGATCCTTATCAGGAACAATAAATCCCTCAGGTTGTTCCATGTAAATTTCCTATTCTAACTCTCCATGTAGAAAAGTTGTCTTTATATCAAGTTGCTCTAACTCCAAATCAAATAAAGCAACAAAAGCAAGCAAAACACGAATGAAAGTATGACGAACAACAGGTGAGAATATGTCATTAAAGTCAATACCTTCCTTTTGATTTAAGCCTTTAACAACTAGTCTTGCTTTGCATCTTGGATCTTTAACCTCGGGAATGCCATCTTTCTTCTTATAGACCTATTTACATCTCAATGATCGTTTGCCTTTGGGAAGCTCCGTCAAAGCCCAAATACCATTCTTATGAAGACTTTCAATTTCTTCATTCATAGCCACTAGTCACTGTGAAGAATCAGCACAAGAAACAGCTTCTCTATAACTAGCAGGTTCAGCACCATCATTTACCTCTTGTACTACTGACAATGCATAATTAATTAAATTATCACCATCAGTGTTCCTAGCTGACCTTTTAATTTGTCTTCTAGCTCTGTCTCGGGCAAGACAATAATCATCTTCTTGTTGATGAATAGGAGAAGTGGTACTATCATCACAATCAACTCATCAATGGTTGATTCATTTGTAGAGGAAGATGGAACATCTGACATTAGGAGTTGCAGGCTTTACTATCAACTCCACCTTCTCGCTAGTACCCTGCAAATTACCTGTACCATTAGAAGAAGACACAACAGATTGTTTTCCAGAAGACAATAATGTATCTCGTTAAAAGTTACATCTCTACTAAGAATTAATTTCCGTGACTTTGAATCGGAACACCTTAAGCGATATCCCTTAGACTCAGATGCATAACCAAGAAATATGCACTCAACAACTCGTTAAAAGTTACCTGACCAAATTTCTTCTGGAACTTTGAAGTCAAGTGCCGAATGTGGAGAATGGTTGACCAAGTAACAAACAGTAGATGCTGCCTCAGCCCAAAGTTCACGCCGATGCCATAACCCAGCATTTGAGAGCATACAACGAGCTCTCTCAAGTAGAGTTCTGTTCATCTGTTCAACAATACCATGATTTGTGCAGAACTCATTAAATTCACCATTACAGAACTCTAGTCCATTGTATGTTCTGAGTTTTTTCACCTTTTTCCATGTTTGGGTTTCAACAATAGTTTTCCACTTTTTGAAAGTGGAGAAAGTTTCATTTTTATCCCGCAAAAAATAAACCCAAACCTTGCGAGAAAAATCATCAATAATAGTCATCATATAGTGACATTCTCCATGTGAAGGAAATTTAGAAGGCCCCCAAATGTCAAAATGAATATAATCAAGAATATCTTTGGTACGGTGAGTTGCAGTAGAGAAACTAACCTTTTTTCTGTTTCCCAAAAACACAATGTTTGCAAAACTCCAACTTACCGATGTCATGTTTACCAAGATGACCTTGCTTGCTCAGAAGGTGCATGTCTTTTTCACTCATATGGCCTAGACGTATGTGCCATAATTTGGTGACATCATTATGTGCTGAACCTGTCACAACAGAGCCTTGCAAGACATATAAGCTATCAACCTGGTTAGCTTTTAATAACACAAAGAACACCTTTCGATACTTTTAGTACTCCTTCAGCTGAATATCTACACCCGAGAGACTCTAGGGTGCCAAGAGAAATTAAGTTTCGCTTCAAATCTGGAATATAGCGGACATCAGCCAAAGTTCTGACAACACCATCATGAGTCTTGATCTGAACTGTACATATTCCTGCAACCTTGCATTGGGTATCATTTCCCATCAAAACAACACCACTGTCAACATGTTCAAAAGTGGTGAATAAGTCCTTATAAGAACACATATGAAAAGTACATACAGAATCAAGAATTCATTCTATTTTACTCCTCTTATTAGAAGAGACAACATATAAGAGAACATCACCGTTAGAGTTGGCTTCAATATTAGCAGCTTCAAGGGATTGTTGAGATTTTCCTCTTTCTTGTTTTTCTTGCTTTTTCTTCAAGATGAAGCAATCAGGAATATCATGCCCTGGTTTCTTGCAATAACGACATGTTTTGTTGGATTTACGGCCTCTGGATTTGGATCTGAACTTTTTATAACTGGTACTCCCATTTTCTTGAGTTCTACCTCGAACACTTAAGTCCTCACCCTTGTCCACATAATTAACTTCAAATCAAACTTTTCTTTGGACAATAAATTAGATTTAACATCTTCAAACGATAAGGTATCATTATTTCCATACAACGTGATTTCTTTGAAGTGTTTGTAGGTATAAGGTAAAGAGACAACCAACAAAACAACTTTGTCTTCATCTTCAATATTGATATCAATATTTTGCAGATCTATAATAATAGAGTTAAAATCATCAAGATGAGTTTGAATAGGAGTACCTTCAACCATACGAAATGTATATAACCTTTCTTTGAGATGAAACTTGTTTGCGAGGCTTTTGGTCATGTATAAGGTTTCTAATTTCAACCACAAAGCCGCAACAGTTTCTTCATTAGCAACTTCACGAAGAACCTCCTTGGACAAACAAAGTTGGATTGTTGAAAACGTCTTTTCGTCCAACTCATCCCATTGGTCATCAGTCATAGAAGCTGGTTTCTTTGATTTTCCATCTAAAGTTTTCTTTAATCCGCTCTGAATAATAACGGCCCTCATTTGGACTCGCCAAATAGAAAAGCTAATCTTGCCATCAAACTTCTCAATGTCAAATTTAGACATTATGAAATTCTCAATTGATTAAGAGCTCTGATGCCACTTGTTAGGAATAGAGCACAATGCGGAAGCACAAGATCAGATCAATTGAGAACTAAAGAGAAGTAAATAAAAGAGCAAGAAAATAACACACAATATTTAACGTGGAAAACCCCTCAGTGTGGGAGATAAAAAACAACGGGCGATCACGAACAAAATTTCACTATGTAAAAAAGGAGAGTACAACAAATCTTCTTATAATGATGAAGACAAAAAAAAAAAAATTTTCTCTCACAAATACTCTCTCAAATGGAACAAGAATTCTCACTACAAAATCACTCACACAATAAAACAAACATTCACTCTATGTGTTGCACAAAGCTTAACGTTGTGATGATGAATAATTTGTGATGTAGTGAATATGCCATACACTTGCCTTTTTATAGCTAAGAATAATCTTGGAGGCTAAGCAAACTTGGAGGCTAAGCAAACTTGGAGGCTAAGTTAATGAAAGCTTGATATGAAAGCTTATATGAGAGGCACATTTCCCAACAATATATGTCTTTTTCTCGTATCAAAGAGGATCTTATCCATAAAACCATTCCCTTGGAAAACACAAAAAAGAAATAAATTCCAAGTGTAAGATACTCCCATCTAGTCAATCTAAGATTAAAACTCGTGAGCTATGGGTGACAATGCAAGTAACATTGTGTCACCCTTTCAGAAAACAACTTCCAAAACCAAACACCACAAAAGGCAAAGACTTTTGATAAGAAAAAGAACAAAACCAAAAAAGGAGATGAGAGGGTTTAAAGAGAAAATTTAGAAGAAAAGAAGTAAAGGGACCTGAAGTGTGAGTTATTGTTTGATGTAGTTGGTTATCCATTCAAATAGATTAAGTCAATCATAATGATCAAGAAGAATAAAGCAGAAGAAAAGATGCAAAGGAAGTGGTGTTGTTACACAGTGATAGTGAATAATAGAGAGAAGTGGTACAATATGATGGTTTCATACAAGGGAAAGGGACCCACACCCATGTGTGAATAGAAACCCAACTTACATAAATTTGATTGATGAACAAATAAGTAAAATATTCGTACTTTTGCCAAATAGAGTTTCATTTCACACTGTTATGAGTTAACTTGACATTCTTAACTAGTTAGAAAGATAATAAATTTTAATTAAAATCATGGGTTATGAGTTAATTTGAGATTCTTAACTAGCTTGAAATAATACTTCATCATTCAATCGGATTAGAAACTTAATTCAAATTAATCCAAGTCAAATTCTTAATAAGATACAAAAATGTTTATTTATAGATTGATGATTGATTTTTAGAATTTAATTTTTCTTTGCTAATTATTTTAGAGGAGAGATCCATTGATTCCAAGTTAAGTTTTTTAAATTTACTCCATATCTTAGCCATCAATTATAGGGAAATCCAATGATTTGAATTAGTGGGTAGATCTAAACCATTGAATTTCCCTAGAATTGATGGCTAAGATATGAAGTAAATTTAAAAAACTTACTCCTGGAGTAAATGGATCTCCACCCATTATTTTAAGTTATTTGAATTTGTGTGAGAGTTTGTTAATAGTAACCAGTATAATGATATAAAATAATAATATAAAAGATTTTTTTCCTTTTTCTAACAATTTCATTTTAGAAACAACAGACTTTAGGAGCATTTAAGCATATAAGATCTCATCCTACCGCTCATCTAACTTGATCGAATCATGATCTGACCTAAATAAGGTTGAGTTTGATTGAGTTTACGATCTGGTTCAATTTTAAAAATAGACCTGATGAATATTTAGGACTGGGTAGGGTGTAAACATGACTCTGCCCGGATTCGTGCTATGATTAGTCACTTATCATGTTTGTATGCATCTCTATTAAATTATATATAGAGTAATGACATCTTTTCATAAAAAATATCATTGATTCTCTAATTTTTTCATCATATACACATGATTAGCAATATATGTACATATATTATTTCATATGTCAAATCACATATTCATAATAATAAATAATATTGGGAAAGTTTTACCTAAAATGATATGCATTATATTTAATCGGGTCTAGGGTCGGATTCGGATTCATATAATGACCCGATCAACATTTAGGTCGGGATTAGGGTCAGTTTCAGGTTCAAAAAAAATGTCTTTATCAACATTTAGGATCGGGAAAGAAACAATTCTTACTCGGCCCGCTTGATTTTGTCATATTTTCATCTCAGTATCCGGTGTCCATTTTATTTTTTAAGAATTAGATATAACTATTTTCTTTTAATTGAATCAGTTTGTATAACAATACATATAGTATTAATTATTTATTTTAATTTGTTTGTCAACAAAGCCTAATGCACTTGATATACATAGCTTAAGGTACTAAAATAAATGTTTTGAAAATTTAGGTTTAAGTATCTGTCTCGTTACTACATTTGTTGATTGGGTTGGTTTTGGTTCTTGTATTTTTTAAGTATTTAATTCATCTATTTTGAGTTGATGTTGATTTACGTACTCGTTTTTAACTTTCAATAGAAAACCCTAATAAAATAAACTGAATACTTAAAAATCATAAGGACTAAAGTTAACACTCATAAATATAAGAGACAAAAAAATGTTTATTTTAGTTATGTACTTTTTAAATATTTATTCCCACACCCATGTGGAGTAGAAACCCAACTTAGATAAATTTGATTGATGAACAGATAAGTAAAATGTTCGTAATTTGCCAAATAGAGTTTCATTTAACACGGTTATGAGTTAACTTGGGATTCTTAACTAGCTAGAAAGATAATAAATATTAATTAATTAATTAATCATAGGTTATGAGTTAACTTGAGATTATTAAGTAGTTTGAAATAATAGTTTAGTATTGAATTCGACTCGAAACTTAATTCAAATCAATTCAATTCAATCCTTCAAGTTAAATCGAGTGAAGTTTGATTCAATTCGTTACCAATATTTGTATTAATTATGGAAAAAGTAAAATACCAAAATGTTCATTTATAGAACAACCATTGTTTTTTAGAATTTAATTTTTCTTTGCTAATTATTTTAAGTTATTTGAATGTGTGTAACAATTTGTTAAAAGTAACCAATATAATGATATAAAATAATTATATAAAAGATTATTTTTTCCTTTTTTTAACAATTTCATTTTGGAAACAAACTTTAGGAGCATTTAAGCATCTTCCCACTTGTCATAATTTTATTTGATTTATGATTTGGTGGATTATCTCATGGATGGACATAATATGATCTTACCGCTCATCCGACTTGATCTAATAATGATCTGACCCAAATAAGGTTGGGTCTGATTGGGTATAGAGTCTGATTTATTTTTAAAAAATAGTCTCAGTCAATATTTAGGGCTGGGTAGAGTATAAACATGATTTTGTCCGGATTTGTCCTATGGTTAGTTACTGATCATGTTTGTATGTATCTTTTATTAAATTAAATATAGAGTAATAATATCTATTTCGTAAAAATTATCATTGATTCTCTATTTTTTTCATCATATATACATGATTAACAATATATACATATATATTATTTCATATGTCAAATCACATATTCATAATAATAAATAATATTGAATTTTTTTTATCTAAAATAGTATGCATTATATTTAATCGCGTCTATGGTCGGATTCAAGTTTATATACTGACCCGATTAACATTTAGGTCGAGTTGGCTTCAGGTTTATGTTCGAATTCAGGTTCAAAAAAATGTCCTTATCAACGTTTAGATCGGGGAAAAACAATTCTTACTCAACCTAACCTAATTTATGCTTACCGGTAGATTTTCTCATATTTTCATCTTTAGATATAACTATTTTCTTTTAATTGAATCAGTTTGTATAACAATATATATAGTATTGATTATTTATTTTAATTTGTTTGTCAACAAAGGCTAATGCACATGATATACATAGCTTAAGGTACTTAAATTATGTTTTGAAAATTTAGGTTTAAATATGTGTCTTGTTCCTACATTTGTTGATTGGGTTGGTTTTGATTCTTATATTTTTTAAGTATTTAATTCATCTATTTTGAGTTGGTGTTGATTTACGTACTTGTACTTGTTTTTAACTTTCAATCGAAAACCCTGATAGAATAAACTGAATACTTAAAAATTATAAGGACAAAAGTTAACACTCATAAATATAAGAGACAAAAAAATGTTAATTTTAGTTAATGTGTCTTTTAAATATTTATTCCCTTCATGTTAATATTTTTTATCCAAGTTAATGGAAATAGCAAATATCAATATCCACTTACGGTGGAAGAAATAAATAGTTAAAAATATGGGGATTAAAATTTAATAAACTAAAAACATATTTCAACTAAAAATTATTATTGGAAAAGGGAAAATGACCTAATGTGATTTCATCAATTGTTTTGGAAAACACCCTATATATATTTTTTGATCGATAAATATTAGTATGTTAGTATTTTGTTGTGAGGCGAGACTCGAACCATCAACCTTCTTCTCTCCACTCATTTTCACTACGTCAAACCACCTTATAACTCATTTTAATTTTTTATTTTTTTAGTTTGTTATGAGTGAGACTCGAATTCACAACTTCCTTTGTAACACCCTAAATTTTAAGTCTTTAAAATTATAGTATCAGTCTTGAGATCCTCGCTTGAGCGAGAGAGAGACTCACCTAGGAGGGTGAAATACTGGGCTATACTGGAGGATCCTCGCTTGAGCGAGAGATTCTCGCCTGGGCGAGAGAGGCTCATCTGGGAGGGTGAAATCCTAGAGTATACTGGAAGATTCTCGCTTGGGCGAGAAATATCATTTTGGGGTTGTTGGCACTGTGAGATTCTCGCTTGAGCGAGAATCCCTCGCTTGAGCGAGAGGGTCAGATCTGAGTTTTTAAAATAGGCGAAATTTTCTCGCTTGAGCGAGAAAGGGCTCGCTTAAGCGAGAACCCGACGATGTTACATTAAATAGGGGACTCCAAACACATTTGTGAGGGAAAACCTAAAGAGAAGTGAGAGAATGGAGCATTTTCAAGAGGAAGAAGGCTTGTGAGTCATTTAGAAGCTTGAGAAGAAGTAGATCTCTTGATTATAACTCTCTTCTTCCCTTTGAAACTTGTTTTGGGGTATGTTGGATCTCTTCTCAAAATGAGAGAAACCATGGAAACTCACCCTTTTGAGTTATGATTCGTTTTATGTGATTTTATCTTGTAAACTCTTGGTATAGAGTTAATATTTCGAGAAAGGAGAGAGTTGGTGGGTTGATTCATGAAAAACCCCAAAACCCTAAAAATGGAAATGAGTAAAATGCTAGATGTAGAAGATGAGTTTACTTTCTAATAATGAAGTATGAGATGAATATGTAGGTTTTAGATGTTGTAAACTTATGATGAAATTAGTTTAGCATCATTGAAAATATGATGCATATCTTGTATGGTTAAATGATGCAATATAAGTTGGTTATGAAATATTTGGAATAAATGAGTAACATTTTGTTGTATGGTGGGAATGAGGAAAGATCCTAGAGTTGGCGGCGGTGTCGGTGGAACTAGTGCAGTTACCAAGAACCCAACCCAACACTCACCAAGGTAAGGATAAGTCTTTAATTTGCACATTTGAAATGGAAAATGTGTGTATTTTCTGGTTGTGTAAGGATTAATTGGTGAATCACGTATTTATTATAAACATATATGGGTATGTTTGTAATAAGGATTGCGTGGATTCACTGGGTATGATTGATAGTGAAATCAATGAAAAGGAAACGTATTTTTAGCCGACCATAAATGGTTAGCTACTTCAGCTCGAGTTTATGTAGCAACACTTCGGCCCGAGTTTATGTGGCAACACTTCGGCTCGAGTTTATGTGGCAACACTTCGGCCCGAGTTTATGTGGCAACACTTCGGCTCGAGTTTATGTGGCAACACTTCGGCTCGAGTTTATGTAGCAACACTTCGTCCCGAGTTTATGTGGCAACACTTCGGCTCGAGTTTATGTAGCAACACTTTGGGCCGAGTTTATGTGGCATGTTTTCTTATAAAAGATATGAGAAATTGTTTTTAGCTAACCCTAAAGGGTGTAGCGACTCCGGCTCGAGTTTATGTAGCAACACTTCGGCCCGAGTTTATGTGGCATGTTTTATTGGTAAAAAGGATGAGAAATCGCTTTTAGCTAACCCTAAGGGGTGTAGTGACTTTGGCTCAAGTGATGTAGCACGAAAAATGAATTTCAAAGTGATTTACTAACTTTTTCTAAATGTGGATTATCTTATAATGACGTTTATTGAATTAATGACTTACTCCTTTATGTGTTTGTGTTTCATCATTAATAATCTCATTGCAGATGAACAGGTAACCTGAGGTGGTCTCATTTTTGTAACCTTAGGAGCTTTATATTTTTGGATTTCAATTATTAGCACTATTTTGTACATGAGTGTTTATTGAATTACTTGGAATATTTTGTAACTATGGATATATGACTTACACGATTGACTATAATTCCGCATATACGTAGCTATGGGTATTTTGGAAACCCATACCTAGTTGTATGCGGTAGACACTAGGGTTTTAATTGAATGAATTATGTATTTCCGCAATATAAATTGTATGGTAATATCTTATGTTAAAAAGTGTTTTAAGGAGTGAGAATTGAGAAATCAAAGTAGTATGATAACTGTATGCATGAAGGGATTAAAATAAAAGAAAAATTTTCAAGGATAGAATTTGAGTGCTTACATCCTTCATTTCATTCCTTAAACCTCTTTGATCTTAACCACGAGACCACCTTATAACTCCTGAAATCACCCTATATATACACAACTACATTAATTTCTACATTCTTTAATTTCATAATTTATTTATGTATGATATCTAAATGTATTGAACACCCTATATATATATAATCTACATTAGTTTCTACATTCTTTAATTTAATAATTTATTTACGTATCATATCTAAATCTATTGAAAATGTCAATATAGTTAGTTGATCTATATTAATTTATATATTATGGAGCTATGATGGGATGGGCTTCACATTCAAACAAATATCTCAAGAAAATTATGATAGATCTCCATAAGAAAATGTATTTGGTTTTGTGGTTTTTCACACTAATTAAAATGTATATATATTTTATAATAATATAATAAATTTAAAATATAAATATGTTTTAAGGTTTAATTAGTGGACCATGTTAATGATTGAGTTATAAATATTGGTTGTTAAAATGGTATGATAATGATCATGTTACAAATAACTATTAAGTTTAAGGTTCGAATCATGAATGTGTTTTTTTAAAAAATATGATTTTTTTTTTGTATAGATTGATTCTAATTGATACAATGTTACCTTTCGACCAATATTTCTCATATTGATCAGTTTTTATGGAATTAATTACTTGTCTGATATAAATTTTATATTATATCAATATGTAAATTAGTTTACAAATTGAGGTGCCTAAACCATTACAAATATTTATAACTATTTTACCATTTAGTGTGTTGTGTCTTACTCTAGCCCTTTAGGTGGGTTGCTAAGGCTATGGTTTTTTGAGAGATAATTTTCGTCTTTAATTTTTTATCCTATTTTTGTTGTGAAAATATAATAATATTCTTAAGACAAAATACATTCTAACACTTATCTTTTGAATATACATTTTCATTTTGGCAAGTAATTTTCTAAATGTATAAAAAACATTCTCACATTTATGTGTTTGACTATATAAAAATATATTCCAAAGGTGAAGTAAAAATAGTGAAAAGTATTTTGGGATTTCAAATTTTTTTGGATTCCAAACTGAAAAAAATGAGGGCTAAAAAGTGTATCAGATACTTTTTTTCCCTTTCAGTCATGTGTCTCTAAGCCATTTCATTTGAATGGACCTGAAACACCATGAGAGTATATAGATATCTCTCAAACCCCTAAATCAAAACATGTGATAGGGATGACAATAAAAATCAAACATGCGGGTACCCGCTCGAATCCAACCCGAATTTAATAGGAAAAACCCGATGTGATTGTGTTCGGGTTCGGGTTTTACCCGAGTTCAAATTTCGGGTTCGGGTATATATATATAAATATAAGCTATATATATATATAAATTTCACACATATATATATACTAGTAAGATACTCGTGCGGATGCACTGGGTGGCATTTTTTCCGTATACTTAAGAATACACGTTTTATATGTACATTCATATAGTTAAAACATACATGTTACTTGTGTATTTGTATGAATAAAAATGCATATGTTACTCGTGCATTCGTATTGTTAAGAAGACACATGTTACTTGTGTATTCGCATGGTTAAAAACACATGTTACTCGTGCATTCGTATTGTTAAGAACACATGTTACCCGTGCATTCGTATAGTTAAAACACACATGTTATCCGTACATTGACATTTTTAAAAAGACACATGTGTTATTCGCATTCGTATAGTTAATGCAGACATGTACTATATTTGCATTCATATAATTAAAAATACATATGTTACTTGTGTATTCACATGATTAAAAACACATGTTACTCGTGCATTCCTATTGTTAAGAGTACACGTGTGACTCGTACAAAACAAACATGTTACCCGTAAATTTGCATGAGACGTTATTTTTTTGTCATATGATTAAGAACACATATTACATGTATGGTTAAGAACACACATGTTATTCGTGTACATCCATATGGTAGTTGGTGGTAATGATAGTTAATGGTTATTAGTATTAAATATTATAAATGAAAATTCAATTCTTGAGTTATAAGAATCGATTGGGTATAATTTTAAACATATGTACATGATGATTAATAGAAATTAATATAAATGAATATATAAAAAATGTGGATAATAATAAGATAATAGGATTGTTAATAAGAGTATGAGATATTAATATAATTGTTTTCACAATATTATAAGGAATGTGCATAATAGGATAATATGATTACTAATCAGAATATGAGTTTAGGGAAAATTAAGTCATATAAGAGTTGATTTAGAGAAATAAAAGAAGATTTTTGGAGGGAAAAAGAATATGAGAATAAATGTGTATAATAATATTTTTATGAAATCATGAATGATCATTAAGTATAATAATTATATTTATTCTAATTGAATTATTCATGAATATTGCGGTATGGTAATAGTGATGAATTGTGATTAATTGTTGAGTATAATTTTAAAGATATGTATTTAATGATTAATATAAATTAATATAAATGAATATATAATAAATGTGCATAATAATAAGATAATATGATTGTTAATCAGAGTATGAGACATTAATAGGATTGCTTTCACAATATTATAAGAATTTAAAGTTCCATTTATAAGAATTGATTTTGGAAAAATAAAGAAAGAAAAGAATTGATTTAGGGAGGAATATATAAGGAATGTGGATAATATGATAATAGGATTGTTAATCAGAATATGAGATATCAATAAGATTGTTTTCACAGTATTATAAGAATTTAAAGCTCCACTTATAATAAGAATTGATTTAGGGAAATTAATTGTTGGGTATAATTTTAAACATATGTAGCTGATGATTAATAGAAATTAATATAAATAAATATATATGGAATGTATATAATAATATTGATAAGAATTGATTTAGAGGGAAATATATAATAAATTTGTATAATAGGATTGCTAATCAGAGTATGAAATATTAATAGGATTGCTTTCAGAATATTATACAAAATTAAAGTCTCACTTATAAGAATTGATTTAGGGGAAATATATAATGAATGTGCATAATAGGATAATAGAATTGCTAATGAGATTATGAGATATCAATAGAATATGCACAATATTACAAGAATGAAGAAATATAAGAATTGATTTAGAGAAATAAAGAAAGATTTTTTGTGGGAAAAATAATATAAGAATAAATGTTATAATGATTTTTTATGAAATCATGAATGATCATTAAGTATAATAATTATATTCATTCTAATTGAATTATTCATGAATATTCCAGAATGGTAATTGTGATGAATGTTGATTTTGCATAATAATAAGATAATAGAATTGATAATCGGAGTACGAGATATTTATAGAATTGCTTTCACACCACATCATAACACCGATATTTTACAATTATTACCAACACTTTTTGCTTACAATCTCATGATTCTTTTTCTTCTTCTTAGGTAACATTACATCATACTTTAATTTTCTTCATTTCTGATTCTAAGTTTTTTAATATTCTGACTTTGTGATTTTTGTTAGAGAGATTCATCATTTTCGGGATAATGTGGATGAAAATTTAAAGAATTATTTTTGTTTTTACATAATCAAACCGCAATTTCCTATAGGTAATGGAAATTGCATATGTGCGTAATAGGATAATCTTACAATCTCATGATTCTTTTTCTTCTTATTAGGTAACATTATATTACATCTTACTTTAATTTTCTTCATTTCTCTTTCAAAGTTTTTCATTATTCTGACTTTATGATTTTTGTTACAGAGAGTTCATCATTTTCGGGATAATGTGGATGAGAATTTAAAGAATTATTTTTGTTTTACATAATCAAAGAGCATAATAGGATATGAATTATTTTTTCCCCTAAACTCATATATCTTTAATATAAATTAATATGAGAATATTAGAATGAATGTGCATAATAGTATAATAGAATTGCTAATCAGAATATGATTTTAGGGAAAATGAAGAAATATAAGAATTGATTTAATGAAAATGAAGAAATATTTTTGGATGGAAAATGAATATGAGAATATGTGAATATGATCAAGTGTTTGGTAGAAAAACGAAGGATTAGTAAATGTGACATGTTTGTGTTATTTTGATGTTTGAAATGATAAGTGACATGCATGTGTCATTTTGATGTATGATATGAATGTAGATAGTAATGATACAATGTGTGACTATGCATGGTAGTTGATGATTTGAAGTATGATATGAATGTAGATGACAATGATACAATGTGGGACTATGCATGTTAGTTGGTGGAAGTGTTTGGGTGAGAAAACTTTGCATGAGAAGATGACATGTGTCCAAGACTAATAATGAAGAACCTTTTTTTCTTATAGTATAATAGATATATAAAAGTTATATATATAAATTTCACCTATATATATAATCTATATATAAAAATATATGTTTCGTTTGAGTTTTTTTTGGGTTCGGGTTACCCGAAACCCGATGGGTTCGGAGATGATATCATTATTTTCAACCCCGCTTGATTTGGATTCAGGTTCGGATTTTGGATTTTGGGTTCGGGTTTGGGTAAGCACAAACCCAACCTCAACCCACCTCGTTATCATTCCTAACATGTGATAGTTCCTATTACTCGATTTTCATATTTCGGGTATTATCCCCATCCTGTATAATTCCTAGGATAATCTAATTTGTTCTTTTATTTTTTAATAAACCATTTAAGCAAAACATAAATATATGTAATTTATGGGCCTTTATTATTTTAGTCCAACATAAATATTTCGCTCAAACACATAAACTTGGTAATATGTGTATTCAGATTTCAGATATGTCTAGAATGAGGGAAATATAAATAGGTAGGTGATTATGTAGGCATTCAATTAATCATAATTTTAATATAATACAGAAAAAATATTTTTTTTTATTGTAAATCAATTGCATCAAATGTTGAAACTCTGGGCTAATTAATTTTGAAGAAAATAATCTATGTGGAATGTTTACTTGAAAGATAACATTATGATTAATAGTTTTGTTTTGGGTATATATATGATTACTAATTAATTAGTATTATGATGGATCTATTATATTTCATTAGTTATTGTCACTAATTAGAGGAGTATGTAATTCTTATAGATAAGGGGTTATGCTCCTCAATTGTAGACTCCAGGATGAGCCACAATATGATATAAGCAAAAGGCAAAACCAAATCATTCTCTTCATTCTATTAGAGGAGAAACTAAGGTTAATGGTGATATACAATTGGAAGACCAACAAACCAACATATTATACTATGACTATGCATTTGCATAGAAGAATAACAAAGGACATTAGGATACAAGGACATGAAATTGATGAATACAAGACTAAGGACAACTAAAGTTCATCCATCATATTCTAAATGAATACATTAAGGTACGCTTCCGCTTTAGTTTTATATTTCTTCTTGATGATTTGACATGAAAGATATTGACTAAATATGATGATGTCATTGTTCATCATCTTTAGTATGTGTTATGTATCTTTAAGTATAAAATATCTCCCACCAATAAAGTCTATTAATTTTTTCCTACAATATATTGTCTCATGCCAATGACAATGAAGTAAAAACAACAATAAAAATAAATATTTAAAGTTTTAATTAAAATGATATATTTTCATTGGCATGCGGTAGCCTATAAAACATGATATTTTTAGGCATTCACTTTAGAAGTGAGTAAGTATGTATAATTTATTGACATATTTGTATATAAAGTATTTTCTTGGATTCATGACTAATAATATAATAATGGGTAATAGTTATTTTTTGGGTTTTCAAAATATTCTATATAACACTCTTTGAGCAAATTTGGTTCCATCCATGTTGGGAGCTTCAAAATCATATTTAGTTCAACGCTTAGTTATAGCTTTTTATGAGAATCATATTTGAGTATACCATTGTGAAACCAAAGATATATTTAGAGAGTTTTAGTGAAATTACATAGATCATTTTTACATTTTTACCCCTATAAAAACCCCGTGATTTTTGTACATACATTACACAAACTACCTATGCATGTAAAATAAGTGTGATTTTTTACATAAAAAAATGATGATAAATGTAATGAAGTTAAAGAAAATATGATATATTGAAGAGACAACTCAAAATAATATACGAGTCAATACATTTTCATTATTTTTGGTTCATTATAAGATGCATCAATAATTATAAGGATATATTATTTAAATCATTCTTATATGATATTATAACATACAAAAAATAATGAAAATGTGTTGACTCGTATTCTATTTGGACTTATTTCTACGATATACCATATTTTGTTTAACTTCATTGCACTTATCATATTTTTTATGTAAAAAAATCACACTTATATCACATGAGATGTAGAATGTGTAATGTATGTACAAAAATCAATGGATTTTTTGTCGGGGTAAAAAATGAATGAATGATTTGTATAATTTCATTAAAACTCAGGGGTGCGAGTGTAATTAACTCCAATACTTATACCAGTCATATTTGAGTATGAAATTCAAATCAGGCATTAAGTTTGGAACACTATTGTTACTGTAGTTTTGTTTGTATCCTTATCTTTTTCCATTAATAAAATATTTTACTTATCAAATAACAGTAACAGAAAAATATGTATACTAATAATGTAAGAATATTTTATATTGTTATTGTATCATCCATCATTCATTTTTAATTATCATTAGCTTTTAAATAAAAATAATATCAATGAATGATAAATAATCCACTAACTATATATAAATATATGCATATATATTATACTCAAACAATAATGTTAGACAACATTTATGTACTTTGGTGCCAATCTGGATGCCATGATTTTGGAGTGCCTCCTGATTCAATGATGGACCATTTATCAGATGAGGAACAAAGAATAATACATATCCCATCAAGATGTTAGTTCATGCGCTAGTAATTTATCTCATTTATAATCGGTCACACAAGTAGATTTATATATAATTATACAGCATTCCGGCACCTTACCCGTGAGAAATAAATGCATATTGGTTTGAATCATGAGTTGGTTTGAAAATGACTATAATGTTTTTGTAATGTGATCATACACTTTTATATTTTTGTAATGTGATCATAAAGTTTTATACATGGTGATTCGAGAGTTATTTCTCAACATATACTCTTCAGAGAAGTTTGTCGGATAAGGTAAATGATTATCTTTGTCTCATACTAAAGGACACCATTTGGTTCATAACAACTAGAAGAATGTTGGACTCTGACTCCAATATCATATTAATATTTTATTTCAAAACTAATTGAAGAATTTTTGGAAATCAACTCACAAGTCCCAAAATCAACTCACAAGTCCCACAAGATAGATGAGGATATTGAAAAAAATCTCATGACATAAATAAAAGCTTTATCCCTTCATATTTTCTTGTCTCAAGTTGAATACTCTCTTACTCAACTTCTTCTTTCTTCCCCATAGTCTATGTCGACGCATTTCCGACATATTTCTTCATCTTTCTTTATGTGGTACTAGAATTGAAACATGTAGCCAAATTGTGGGAATTTCGAGAACTAACACCGATAGTCAGTTTGTTGGGAAAAGAATTGGCACGAGTAGCCATACTGTGAGAATTTCAAGAATTGACAATGATAATCATATTGTGGTGTATTCAATATAAGTTCTTACAGTGCAGTGAGAATTCGATAATAAAGAAAATTGAGTTGTGCACCATGAAACATCTTAAAGAGAACAATCTGGTCGTGACTCAGCCAATAAGTATTATTTCATGTCATTTATAATTGTTGCAAGCTAACGAAACAACACTAATTAGCAATAAGAGAAGTAATTGAACGAGTATTTAAATCATGCATAGGAGAATGAGACAAATAATGTGAAACTTACTTCGTAACAAGTACACTATTCATTATTCATTTGTATTAGTCAACTGTAATTAATTATAAATGATGAATGAAACAATTATAATATACAAAACTCTTATATTATGGATGCATATATATTTTTTCTTGAATTATTATTTTTACTCTTATACCAAAGTAGTTGTCATCATTACAAGAAGACAAATTAGAACTAAACCTATGCAACAAGATATAGACAAAATGGACAACCATGCCATCATATCATAGCCACTCCCGTGACCATATTTTTAACCCCAACATCAAAACAATGTCACACCAACCATGAAATTGAAAATGGTTAACAATGAAAAGTTGTAGGAAATGGCTCAGGTATGTGCCTTCCCACATGGCATCATCTTAGTGGATCCATAATTCATGATTGGTGGTCCTATGAAGTGGTAAATATCTTCATGGCTTTATTCTCCTTCATATCATACCGAGTTGGTATCCACCACTTAATTTTTCTCTTCTTTTATAAGAATTTCTTGGTTAAGATTTATATACTAAAATGGGGTCTACAAAAATGGTTCCATGAAAGCAATACTTCACATGTATCGAAATAGATTAGTTCCTTACCTATAGGATGAATAAATACTCTTAGTAGTTACAAAAAATATATATGTTAGGGACACAATTCGTACAAGTGATTAAGGTCTTAAACTTGTACCTTCCTCTTCTATGGGGGAGAGTACAATTTTTTTAAGACCCTTAGAACATGTACATTAGTGTTAGGTTATATACGCGAATTAATATATAGGTTAGGAGATAAAATATTGATTTTTTTTTTGAGTTAGCTAACTATTGGGATTATGTTATTGGGTATTGAATTGATTTAGATAGTAAGTTAAGATTTTGATATTATGACAAGGAAGAGGTTACCCTACTAATGTAGTATTACATATTAGTTAAGGTCTTAGCATATATGCTAATTAATTTAGTATATATCATTGGAGAAGATTGGGAATGTTGGCTAAGCTTAGTATATATTTTTAGTGAAACATGTGCTTAGGTATTAAAACAAACTAATTCAAGTAATAAAGTAATAATAACGATAGCAAAGAGTTAGAGTGTGAGTCCATGTTGGTAAAATATGATAAGAGAGTATATTTAAAGGATTAATAACTTAACAAGCAATAATAAATCTTAACATACACCATATGAACTAAATCATTGAACAAATGTTGATATTTGCTAACCATTGAAGACCATAGAACACTTTAAGAGTTTAAATTCCGTGTTGATAGATAATCCCATATGGGGAGAAATATTAAGTGAAGTCATATTATAAGAGTTTTAAGATTTGTTAATTATAAATACAATAATAACAATTAAGTGAAGTCATATTATAACATTTTATCATAAATTATATCTTTAAACAAATTATTGATGTTTAAGTTATTCTTAATACTGTAAACTTTCTTATATTATTATGAGAAAAAAAGGATATAAAAAACTTAAAACTCGGTTTATAAGATATAAATATCTTCAATTAACTTTTCAAAGTAAGGCTCATAAACTTGGATTTTTTCTTAAAAATTCCACTAATCAAATAGAACTACAGACTTATTTTTCTAAATAAATTCATTAACCAACTTATAACACTCCACCACCTTGTGAACTTGAATGATGTTGGAATATGTCTATTCATATAATCAAATGTAATAGTTGGGTTCACTTCTTTGCCTATTTCATTTATATCTATATCTATACTATCTATACTAATATATAAAGGGAAAACACAAAATAACTACCAAGATTGTGTAATTTATGTTTTCCTATTTTGCCCTTACTAATATATATTTTCTACCAAAAAACCATATAACATATTTCCTTATTTTATGTTCCATATTTAGTTATGTAACTTTTACAATTTTTTCATATGAACGCGATAGTTTTTCCACAAGGATTAAGACAATATATGGACACGACAATTTATTATTTTCATTTTTTAACATACAAAATTGCAAATCATGTTTTGTTGATTTTGTTATAGTTATGAAAAAATATAATAAAAATATATAAATTAATTACAATTCACTCAATAGGAAAGCGGGTTGACAGAAGTGTCTGTCAACATACTAATTATATATAAAGTCAAAACATCTTATAATTATTTATATAGTGCAATTTTTATTGTCTAGTTTTCCCTTCTAATTAATTGTTATTACGATGTTTACCACAATAAAAGAAATATCAATGAAAGTTAGAAGAAATTACATATATCAAAAATATCAAACCATCAATGTAATTTTTAATATAAGTTTTAATAATATCACAATTCATTTCATATTTTTCTATTACATAAATTATAATATCATGTATATTTAATACAAATTTTTTGATATAATTATCTAAAATAAAATATAAAAAAGTAAAATATTTAATATTAGAAAATAAGAATGCAAGATCGACAGGTCGACACTAGTTATTAATAATTGTACTTTTAAATATTCAATATCTTAAATGAAGGTTTAAATACAAGTTTGATTGTAAAGCTTCGCAATCAACTTACACAAGTACTAAATGTGCCTAACAAGGAAATGTCCTTGATTTTAGGACGCTAGTTCAAAACTAGTGTGAATCAATAGAATGATTAGCAAAAGTGATATAAGTAATTAAGTATAAATAATAATGAATTATTTGGTTGTATAGATAATAATGAAATTAATAATTCACTCTGTAAGTTGCTCTTTGCCAACAGTAAAAGGGATACAAGTCTAGCATTTTGGCTGGTCAGAGCAAATTCAAATAGAGTGTAATATCACTATCGACCTAAAGATTTATACACAATGAGTACATCCTTCACCATTCATTTGTCTTATATTATTTAAAAGTCAATAATAATTAAATATGAATGATGGATGATGCATTAACGGTGTAAAAAAACACTGTCTGTGCATACATCTTACTCTCATTTAAATATTCATTATTATGTATGACAAGAAGAGAAGTAAATAAATTTCTATAAGGTGTGGTTTCACTCAAAATTCCACTCACTTTTTTTCCTAATGCTCGTAGCAGCAGAACACTTCCCCAGTATTGGTTATCCAAGACTATCTTTTTGTTTAAATTCCATGGTTTGAGGATAGCTGGTGTCTGATGCAGAAACAATTATCTGTCTGGTTGAATGACTTTTTCTTCAACCTTATTTGTAAATCTAACCCTTGCTCGCTGCAAGCTCTGTACAAACAAGCTGAAATGAGAATTGCTTTTTGACAAACATTTTATGCACCACTATTTCATAAAAGTTAAACCAACCACCAGATGCGATGAAAATGAGTGATGGTGTACAATTTGTGAGGTGCCTTTTTTAATATACATACCAATGTTTTAAATTGCAGTCGTAATGGTTACCACAATTACAGGAAAAGGGCCAATGCAGCCGCAAGCAATTGCGGTCATGATGCCATTGCAGAGATTCTGAAACCGCAATTGCGACGACAATTGCAAATGCAATTTAAAACAATGATATATACTATCATTTGTCAGCTGAAATATAGGAGTTGTTCAATTAAAGGAATTAATTTTGGTGTAACTAAGAACATTACCTTTATTCGACAATGGATGTTAAGATCATCATTCATCTGGCTAAGGCGATCCTTTGCAAGTTGTTCTGTTGCAAATGCCTTTTCGCATGCTTTTTCTACCTGAAATGAGTAGGGATTAACAAGCCTTACTTTGATCAATATTTCTTATTCATGCTGAATGATGACTACTTTGCATATATGTCTAAATTCATAAGTTCACGGGTGATATTCCAAAATTATAACAAATAGAAAAAAAATATCAACCACCAACAGAAACAGTAGCAAGTAAAAATAATAATGAGAACAAAGAAATATTCTCAAGCTCAAATCAGGGGAATAAGAGCCTCCATGGTAGAAAAGGGGAAATTAACTGATAACTTTCTTTCTAAAGACGGAAAGCAAAATATTACAAACATGTCGGGTGAAATAATTACTGAAATTAAGAAACCTCACATGATAACACACATTGCTAGGCTATAAAAAGTAACCATTATAGGTATAGTTAGAATGAGAAATGATCACACATGTAAAAATAGTGATCCAGTGATCAGATGAAGAAAAATAGAAAATATGTAATGCATAAATTATAGATTAGCTAAAGATCTTAAGATCTTGTGACACGCACCTGGCTTCCATCAAAAACAGGATTGCCATTGACCCGATCAGCAGATCTTTCTAACATATTTCTTAGGTGAGATAGTTCCTTTATAAGGTCTGCGGCAACCTCTTCGGCCTCCAGAAACTGGTTTCTGGAAAACTCAAATGCTCTTTCTGCATGAAGGCGAAAAGAAACACAGTTCAAACAGGTGCAGAGCCCTCTGCATCCTCTTGGATTTCTTTTCAGAATTCCTTTTTTAACTCTAAGTTGCTCCAAGACTTTCTGTTGAGACGAGATCTGACAATATCCTTGTGTTTCAGGTGTCTTCTCCCCATTAGATGATATCAAGGAAGAATTACTTCCTTTTACTTCCGGGTGAATTGATGACACAGAAATGGCAGTCATAGCCTCTTCTCTGGGGATAACTCCATTAACCATTGGTCTTACGGGTGTGATTGGTGAATTTATTTTGTGAGCAGAAACTATTGGATCAGGAGAGCTCTCCAAATTGCAGCATCCATTTAATACAACCTGTTCATCTCGAAGTTGAATAACTTCGCATGAATCATGTGATGACTGAGATTCAGGAATCTGACATGTTGGACTTGAACTATTATTATTTGAATCATGAGTATGTGACCCTGTCTCTTGTTGAGTACCATAATTCCCTCTATGATCATCCCTAGGAATACAACCATTTGAACCACTAATGGGAGTTACTTGCAAATCTGACGCTGAAATTGGCAGAAGAGAAGTCTGATCCAGGCACTTCTGAAGTTTGGGGTAATGATCAATTGCTGATACACCTACAAGTGTTCAGATCATAAAATTTAGTTCTAATCTGATTCCAGGGCCAACAAATTTTTTCTTATACCAGAAGCTGAGTATTTTCTAAATGAATAAGAACCAATACTTACAAGGAGCATCTTTCATGGTATTCAAGATAAATGGAAGCATTCTTTTGTAGCCGAAGGATCCATCATATCTCAACAATTTCACCCGCGAGCAGGGATTTAGAGCCTATTTTAAAACCACACAAACAAACTTAAATGCAGAATATTGTAAATGTGTTTTCACATGGAACAACAATCAACTAATTGGTCAAATGAATCAGAATAAAAGAGAAAGGAATTTAAAATCATTTAGATCTGTCAAGTCTAGGATCTAAAAAATTCCATGGTCCTCACCAACATGGTCTTGGATTCAGAGCCATTTCTGATTTCCCTAACACGACTAGCACTTTTGTTGCTTCCTTTCAAAAGTGCACTTGGACCATAAACTATGGCATTCAGATCATTTTCTGCTTTAACACTACCATGTCTTGGCAAGTCTGATTTTTTATAGATATTCTTATCTGATGATTCTTTGTTTAAAACACTGACATGATTTGAAACCACAGTATCGTCTCTTCTGATGGTTGCATGGCTTCTTGCTTCCTTCTCCACGTCTAGCATACTAGGATCCAAATGATTCAGACTCTGACCTTCAGTAGGATTTCTGATAAAAGATTCATGCTTCTCCACACCCTCAAACTGCTTTCTTTCCTCACAATTAATAGTGAATCCTATTTCTTTAATTGAACAATTCTCAGAGGCAAGGCTACAGACATCACCACGAATATAAAGCATATTTTGAGCTTCAGGGTTTGATTCACTAGTGTGCTGTCTGTAAACCTTATTCTGTGCTGGCTCAAAGCCATCATTCTGCACAGCATTTGCAACTTTCTTAACACACTGGGACTCTGCCATTACTGAACAGAGATTTAACTTAGAGTCACTCAAGCATATATCTTTAGAACCAGTCTCAACATTCTCAATATGTTCACTGAGAGAGGAAGCAGATAACTCATGTACTACTTTTGCATCCAATTGCACTGACAATTCAGGTAGGCTCAGGGAAGGTGTAAGTTGTGGCTGGTTACCATGAGATATCTCATTAGCAGGATCTACTAATACATTGTTCACCAAAGCATTACATTTAATTGTGCCATGGTTGGGGCCACTATCTGTCTTATGTTCATCTATTGAAGCTTCTCGACCATGAGATGACAAAGGAAGTTTGAATTCCTTGGGATACATATCCACCTCATCTTTTTGGTGAAGGGTCTGATGACAGAAGTCTGACACAACAAGAAAACAAATAGATCAATTAGCTCCTTCATTATCCATGATATCTTCAGTAACATCTAATGCAATATAACTTGCAAGTGCAGTCAAAAACAAAAAATAGTTACCAGAGTGATCTTCCGTTAAATCCTTTAAAAATGGAAGCATCCTTCTGAAGCTGACTGAACCTGGGGCTTTGAAAAGCTTCCTATTCAAATTAGGCTTGGGCACCTGCATAAACATGCCATATCATATTTAGATTGCCACTAAATGTAAAGCCATGCTGTCAACCTACCCAAAAAACAGACAGAAAATGCACTAAAAACTAGCAGTAATTTAAAGTCTTGACATCTCAATATATGATTATCTACCATCAGCTAGGGTTTTGATCTAATTGAAATTATGCAACAAAATTAGAAAGATTGATTATAAAGATCAGTAAGATAATGTCTAACCAATAATTGATAAAAATCCAAGATTTGAAAGCACAATAGGTCCTTACAGATTTACTCTTAGGAGCAGAATCCTTTCTATCGTCAGATGTCACAAAAAAATCTTCACCAGCATTTTCT
The DNA here is from genome assembly GCA_009771035.1 of Lupinus albus. NCBI lineage: Eukaryota > Viridiplantae > Streptophyta > Magnoliopsida > Fabales > Fabaceae > Lupinus > Lupinus albus. Next base: position 9,803,727 of record CM020011.1, read on the forward strand.
GGGATACTTCTTGTCAAACCCATACGATCGACATGATGCACGTCTTGGGGCATGCTCTCTAATTGGCATAAATTGACCTTTGGATTGTCACATATCACAACATCAGGAGGAGGAGTCAGTATACATTCTTCATTCAAAACAGCAAACAGCTCCAAGTTATGACCACCATGATTAGCCGGCAAAGCATGACCAAGATTACTTTTGTGATTTGAATCATGCTTAAAGTCATCATTGAGCAATGCATGGCCACCATCACTAACACTGTGAAAATCTGCATTTGGACCAGCCTTTGACTCGCTCAAGCATACATTGTTTAGGGATGGCACAGAGAAACACTCAGTAGTTACTTCTTTTGTTTGTAATTTTAAAGTGTTGCCATGAGATAACTCATCAATATGTGCTATCACTGCATCACCTTTTGAAGCTTCAGATTGACTGGTATCAAGAACAGTGCAACTGTCAGTCTTAAGTTCACATTTAGAACCTTCTTTTTTACTTTGTGATAACAATGTAAGTTGGAATTCTTGTCCACCATTTATACCCTTCTCATTTTCCTGGCAATAACCCATTTTAGATGTACCTGTACATTATTACACCAATTAATTTCTTCACTATATACATCTCTAACTAAATCATCATCTACTGAAAGTAAATATTTAACAAGGGGTTTGCAGCACAAAATTGTTACCAAAATCATCTCCCATAATTTCCCTTAGAAATGGAAACATCCTCTTGTAGTTAACTGCACCCGGGATTTTAAACAATTTCTCTTGGGAGCGTGGTCTCAGGGCCTGCACAAAGATCCCAAATAAACTCCACAGGGGCATATGTTGTAATTAAAACATATTGTCACAACAGCAACAAATTAAAATTAAAAGTATACTAGAGCTTTGATCTAAATTACCAGATAATTAACCACAATTAGGATTTAGAGTTATAACTAGGAACAAAATGCATAAACCCATAAGTGATAGGAAAAAAAACTTGTAAGCAAGAGAGGCACTTACAGATTTACCCTTAAGAACATAGCCATTTCTCTGACTATCATCATCTTTTGGGCAAAACTCCTCTCCTGCATGTTTCTCAGCATTTCCAACAAAAAGGGTGTCTTCAACATGAACCTCCTCTACGTGTTTCCCTTCATTTCCTTTAACCTCTGAATTATCATAAATCTTAGCATCCGGTGGAGTTGTTAGCACTAGTTCTTCATTCAAATCCTCAGCCTTCTCAGAACAACTTCCACCATTCTTTCCATCACATTGCTCATCGTGTAATTTTCTGCTCTCAATTGTTGTCTCACTGTTTCCCTTATCGAAATTTAAATCTTCCCGCAAAATCCCCAAATCGGGACTCTCAGTGTCTACAATCCTCATGCTAATATTATCGTCGGCATTCACATCACACTCCCCATTCACCTTAAAACCCTCCATTTCGTCTCTACAATTTTCCACTTCCACAATCGATTTCCCAAACCCTATCTCACCGATCTTCTGATCTTCCGGATCAGAATCCATCAGACGATTCTCCACCGGAGGAATCATATCCGAGCAAGCATGAGTACTCGACTGAGGGGAATAAACTCGCCTCATTCGAAGGTACTTTATCATAAGGCAAGAAAGATCTTCACCACTAGAACCTTCTCCGAACGGTTCCAGTTTCAGCATTTCTTTCTTGCGCAGATCCTCGATCAGAACCATAGCATCATCAACATTGTCGCTACTGCCTCCGTCCTCCGATAATCGCTTCGGACCATCACTTCCACAACCCGTCAGAGACGACCGAGAACGAGGAGATCCAACGTAAGGTTGCTGCCGGAGACTGGAATCGTAGTGGAGGTGACCGGAGCGGTTACGGTGAAGAAATATCTGAGATTTGCTTCGTGTTAGTGGTGTGGAAAGAGGATGAGGCCGCGAAGAATATGAGTGTTTACGTTTACGAGAGATTCCAATAGCATCCATGGCCGCGGCGCTGTATCAGAACATGAGATTTTGGCACAAAGAGATAAAGATTATATGCACCATTTTGATGGCGGGAACGACGAGTTTCGTTTGGTTTTGGAAATTGTACTCTTCAATACAATTAGCTTTAGTTTTCGACTCATGAAAGCAATGTTTTAAAAACCGTGCCTTACTGGCCGGTTTAACCGGAAAACTGGTGAACTGGACCCCTAACCGATACGGTACGTATGTTATACCGCATATGCAATAGAACCGGTCAAAACCGGTTGAAAACCGGTGAAAACCGGTCGGTTTGTACATTAATTTTTTTTTTAATTTCAAATTTTCAATTTTTCAACTTCAATGATTGATATTTGGGTCATTTATTTGTATTTTGCGTTTGTTAAGTGATAATTTTGGATAAATATATGTTTTGTACTTTAGACTTTGATTTTATTAAAGACTTAATGTTGTTTGTTTGTGTGAATTTGAAGTAAATTATAAATATCTACTTATTTGAAATTTTTTATTATAGGTTTACATATATATATATATATATATAAGCAAGTATGTCCGGTTTAACCGGCATGCGGTTTAATTACTGAACCACTGGTTAAACCACTGTACCACTATACCAGTACCCTAACCGATTTGATAACCGGTACGGTTTTAATAACATTGCATGAAAGTAATGTTAATGAAAATGTGAAGTGATATCCAAACAAAAAAATGTTATATTCACGTACTAATTTTTTTATTCAAAAGAAAATGATATATGACACTTGTAAATCAATCATTAATAAGTAAAGTATGACATTATGAAATATGTCATTTTCTTGTGAATATGAGAATTATTAGGATGACTTTGTAGAAAAATATGTCATTTTCCATGTATTGTCAATATAAAGGGTAACACATCTTCTGTGGCCAAAAGCTTAATACTTCATGTGTCACTTTCTCTTGTTGGTCAAAGAAATCATTTAATTATTACACTTTTAATTTAAATGCATTTTTTCTTCCAATTATATAAATTGAAACATAAGGTAACGCACTTTTCTGGAGGGTAGTTGTGTTCTCAATGTAAAGAGATATACATAATTATTATATCATTTGTCATCCATTTATATTTAAAAGTCAGTAATAATAAAATATAAATAGTAAATACAATATAAAAATAGTTTATAGTTTCGCTTTATATATATTCATCTATAAGATTAAATCAGGCAAAAATAATAATGATAATAATAATTATACAATTCAAAAAAAATAACTAATATATAATTGTAAAAATGTCATTCGGTTTTGAAATATATATTATATTACATATCATTTTACAGAAATTTATGTTATATATTATATAACATATACTTAAGGATTTCTAGATGACACATATTTGCAAATAAAAAGATCATGCTCAGTCAAAATCTCACAAACATGCCAATTTTAAATAAAAAGGTCCATTAAAATAATAATTCTAGTATTCTTTTAAAGTACTAAGTTTATACTAAAAAATAAAAATTAATTAAGTCTATTCCAACATTACAAGAATCAAGTTGGATATACGTCCAAACATATTTAATTCAAAATTAATAATTTTAGTGCTGTAAAAATCGGTTCGTGCTAGTCTGTTCAACTGGTAAACCGATAAACCGATCACAATACTGATATGGTAATACAATTATATCGGTTATGTAATCATATCGGCCAAAATCGGTCATGCTTACAATTTTCAATTGAACCGTACCGATTATACCGGACAAATTTTTATTTAAAATTATTTTTTAATTAAAATTAAAAAATATTGTTTTTTATTGATTTTTTAATATTAATGCTTATATATTATATATGTATATCTAACTTCAATGATATGCGATTTAATTAGTAAATCAACAGTTGTTATATCAACCCTAACTGAATTTATTAATAACACTAATAATAATTAAGATCCATAAATAAAAAAGGCTACAAGCTCATTCCAATATACTCCAAAGGATGTGTTTTATACGTATATTCATGTAAGAATTTATTCGGTCTAGATCATGTTTCTAAAATTTCAAAAACAATCCAACATTATCTTAAGCAAATCCAATTTTTTGCAGTTTAATATTTTTGGACCGTTTTTTATTTTCCTTTTGGATAATGTGGATATAAACATACTTAATTATCACTATTATTAGTATTATATTATAGCATGTGTGTATTTTATAACATGTTAAATATTTAATTTGTATAAGATATTCTAGAAGAACTAGGTAATATAAAGAATTGTTCTTAATTTGTAAATTGTTTGTAACTGGAAACGCTTAGATAATTTATACATTTTAAGAGTTTTTGTTATAATATAGCATAATTGTAACTATAGATTATTAGTGCTCCTAACAAAGAAATGAGAGTAATCAATACTTAGTAAATTAGAAATATAATTTGAGTAGATTTGGAATTTTTATTGAAAGGATCAGTTTGGAAAATAAATTATAAGCTACTTATTTCAAATCATGAATTGACTGTTATAATACTATATTTCAAGAAATATTCAAAATTTTCCTTAAGAATCTAGACCTAGATTAATTAACATTTCTATTTCATGATAAGTATTTAAAATGTTATTTTTTCGTAACAATAATTCAATATTATTATTTACAATTTTTCTTGGAAATAAATTGAAATCGTCATACTCTAAATCTTCTAATATAATATTTGATTTTACTCTTTTTTTTTTCAATATGTAAAAATCGAACGAAAGTTTCTTTCTAGACAATTATTTCCTATTAGATTTACCATATCGAGATAAGACTCAATCAACAATCATACCTTGAAGTATAATCGAAGTTGAAACTCAAAGAACTTCAAACTAAAAGAAACTATTGTGTCCTCATTTTCGATTATTGTTAGTTACACAACTTGAGAGTAGGAAGGAATTATACTATATTCCCTATGATTTTAATTTATCAGAATATTTTTTCGATTGAAGCATATAAAACTCTCATTATACATGGGGGGTTAATTACAGATAGAGAAATATATTAGTACCACGACTTTTCATACTAAATGATACCCTCACTAATTGTGTGGGATAATTTTATATCTTGAGGTTGTATGATCATTTATTTATAAAGAAAAAATTTATTTTAAATTTTTATGTATCACGATATTTTATTTTACTCCTACGTATATTGTCATCATCATTTTTAACTGCAATTAGGGAGGAAAGACACTGAAGAAAAATAATTAACATTCATCTTAAACTATCTTCTCCATAGCAGAGATTGAAAAAGCACTATTCGTTTTCGCCTTTCATGAATCATTATGTGATTAATCATTAATTTTTTTTATTATTTATTTGAGTCTGATTTATTATTAGTTGTTATTATTAAAAATATTTTTTCATTAATGATTAGTGATTCCCTACCTATTATTAATTTTTTTTGTAAAATACCTTTTATCCTTTTGCATAAATTACTAAAGTACCCTTATTTATACATTGATTGATATTATTAAATTGCCCCTAATTGAATAAAGGGTTCAAAAACATTATAACACCATTGAAATTACAAAAATGTTCCTAGTTCGGTAAAAACCTAATATTATTTTTAAGCAGTGGTTTGATATTAATCATTAATTATTGGTTGGGACCGGTTTTATAAGTAAATTTAGCTAATTTCAAAGACATTAAGAAAATAACTTAAACACAATTAATTGCTTTTGATATAATTAACAATTAAAAATAGTTACAATTACTATTTTGCATGTCTCATATGGAAAGTTATTTCAATTAAAATGATTTAATCTTTACTTAAAATGTTGGTGTAGAGAATCAAACACACAACTACTATGGTTTTTATACTACTAAAATAGGGTATAATATTAAGTGACACATTTTGTGTTAAAAGAGAATATAAATAGAAGTAATTATTCTATTCTTTATTAAATTTTCAACATTAATGTTCTCTGAATATTTATATCTTTCACAAAGACAAATCTACGTGAGAGTGCAACTATATTTCTACAAACTTGAACACAACCTTTTATTTATTAACCTTTCGAATATAGAAGGAACAAAACAGAAAAAATAGACTAAGACCAAAATTCAGTATATTTTCAAAGACAACCATTTATGCCTAACAAAGTTAATGATTTTATGGAAATTTCACATTTTTGGTAGCGTAAAACTAAAATAGAATTTCACATTTGTTACTACATTAATTTTTTTGGTTAAAACTAAAATAGAAATTGCAGAAAAACAACTAAAATTATTACTTTCTTATTGACACCCAGTAATGACCATATCTACAAACTAATATAATTTATAGGTAAAAAATAATACTTTCCAAATATCAAAATATACATCTTATCAAATTTAGGATTTTCAACAAAATTATTTACATTAAGCATATATATATATATATATATATTATAGGAAGTGACCCTAGTAAAACCATTTGTTATTGCGAGAAATGAAAACAATTAATATAAATCATTTGATATTCTTTGAATGGTAAATATTAAAAGATAAATGTAAAAAAAAATTATTTGATCTTTTTTGAATGGTCAAGATTAAAAGACATTTGCTATTGTAAGAAATGAGAACAATTAAAATAGATTATTTGATCTTTTAGAATGGTCAAGATTAAAAGATAAATACATGAATAATGTTAATTGTTTTACTTCATTATTTCATATTTTGTTGCCATTTTGGGGATTAAGCCAAGATAGAGGGGATATGATTCTCCTTCTAGGAGGCTTAGCGGTGCATAGCACCACAACCCACAAATGGGGCAAATCCTAACTTGTGGGTCACCCAAATGGGTCAGGATGCTGCAAGTAGTGTCTGTCCCAATGTCATTCTCAACCGGGGCGCGTTTACAAGCATGTCGCATTTGTCCAGCCTCGCCCTAGGTAGATGGAGCTCCGACTGATGGCTGTCGCTACTAGCCGGGCTGGTTCGTGTGCGGTAGGCATCCATGGTTTTGAGTTTTGGAAAGTTAGTTTTTTCAAGACATGAAATTTGGGGGTTCTTGATTTTGGGCATAAAAGGTGAAAATTGTGGTTGGAAAATGTTTAGAATCGAAAATATAGAATGTTTAGCAACAAATCTCACTTAAAATGGTAAAGAAATGTTTAGAAAGAAGAAGATGAAGTTCTAATAAAAAGTTGAAGAATCATGTATAAAGAAGACTAGAGTAATCGATTACTCTAGAATAGTAATGAGTTACTCCATCAAAGAAAGCCTAGTTTTCTAGACATTTCATGAGGTAATCAGTTACTCCATTGAGCAATAGGTTGCCTGAACATTCTATTTCTCCCAATAGTCGTTTACTCCTTCGGATCGATTACTACCCTCAGACTCTCAATTTTTAGGTATCCTAGTACCTGGTAATCGGTTACCCAACCAGGGTAATCAGTTACACACCCTAATAAATTTGAAAATGATAATTTAAACACATATATAAACAAGTAGGCATACAATTATAATCATGAACCAAACATGTAAGCATATACCCATGAAATATTATATAAGATAAGTTTGCCTCATCTAAACCACCTAATTCTCTTCTAATTTTTAAAAAATGTTGTTTTGCCAAGAGATTATTAAACATGTCTGCTAGTTGAGCATGACTGTCAACAAATTGTAATTGCACATCTTTCTTTTGGACATGGTCCCTAAGGAAGTGATGCATTATATCTATACGTTTGGTTTGAGAATGCATTACTGAATTCTTATTAAGATTTATATCATAGTGTTTGGAAGGGAATGCATTAACTACTGGCATGCTACTATGTAATCTGCCTTACAGTACTCTAAGTAACACATGCCTATTTCTTACCCGACGAGGAGGCGAAGATTGCCTAGAATGTGACAAGTTCCACTAGTACTTTTCCTTTCAATTTTACAACTAGTAAAATCTGAATCCAAATATCCAACCTAGCCACATATACTTCCTTAAGGATATCATAGTCCAACATCAGTTGTTCCTTTTAAATATTTCATAATTCTTGTTACAACAAGTAGATGTGACTCTTTAGGTTTTGACTAATATCTAGAATATATATTATCAGGTCTATTACCAATAAGATAGAGAAGGGAACCAATCATACCTCAATTCTTATTAGTGCATTTTCCAAATCCTATAGGAGTGGTAAATGCTTTCAGTCATCCATCTCAAACTTCTTGAGTAAATCTTCGTAGTACTTGGGCAATTTCACAAAGATGTCATCCTTCATTTGTTTGATCTATAGTAGAACCAAAATAATATCACCAGCGTAAATTTGAATAAGTAGATTATGATAATTTATTCTCTTAGTAAATAGTGTAGTATGAACCTTTCCCTTTTCAAAACTCTTTTTCACATAAATATTTTCAAATCTATCATACCAGACCTTATATTTAAGGAAAATGTCAACTTTACCTATACTAAGGATTTTTATTGTGTTGTTCTCTTTATAGGTAAAAAGATCTTTATTTCTTGAAGTTTATCATAGGAATCATTGAATCATATCGTGTTATGTGCCTTGAATATCGGGTGTCATGATGCCACATTTTTTGTTTATGGTTTTCAAGCACTCAAACAAAACAAATTAAAATAATATGCTTGGTATCGTGCCCCGATTTTCATCTACACGACTTTTTTTGGAGTCACCACCATATCTTTTGCGGTTAAAACGTGGAAAACTCAATTTAAGCCCAAATTGGATAAAATGGTCTTTTGAATTAGAGTTACGAGACTGAGAATCGATTATGGATGGGGGAAGGTATTATCACCCCGCCCGCCTGTAATAAAACGGTACCCTAGCTAATTGCATGAATTAAATACTCTTTGATTTATTAGAAATACATTATTTAAAACAAAGTTTTATTTTTTATTTTTGTGTCTGACAAGATGAGCTCTTACTCCTAGGTATCCCTAAATGCTTTAAGAAATCAAGACTACGTAATTATATAAAAGTGATGTTGATTTATAGAAATAATTAGTTAAGTTCTATTTATTTCTCTTAAGAAGGGTGAAGCAGCAGAAACTAATGTCTGCACCACATCCCATCTTAAAGAGATTTGAAAATATTAATAAACTTTTATCCACTTCAAGAAGGGTGAAGCAACAAAAACTAACATGTGCACCACATCTCATCTTAAAGAGGTTTGAAAATATTATCCCTTAAGAATGGTGAAACAACAAAAACTAATGTATGCACCACATCCCATCTTAAAGAGATTTAAAAGTATTAATAAATTTTATTCACTTCAAGAAGGGTGAAACAACAACAACTAATATATGCACCATATCCCATCTTAAATAAGTTTGAAAATATTATCTCATAAGAAGGGTGAAGCAATATAATTTAATCTGTGTACCGCATCCCATCTTAAAGAAATTTGAAAATATTATCCCCTAAGAAGGGTGAAGCAATAGAAACTATTGTGTGCACTTCATCCCATCTTATGAGATATTTCAAAATAATTATAATATATTTGTTTTGGTTTTTATTGTTAATTTAGGAATTAATTGAGTGAATAGAAGTGTCCTAACACGACTATTGAAGGATCATTTGAGGATAAGAAATGTTACCATGACTCGCCTCTATTGTTTGATTAATCCCCAAAAGGTTATATATTTTGTAAATATTAATATTGTGTGAAAACATTTTTTTTACTAAAATCAAATAATTTTTATTAAATGTCATTTTAATTATAGTAAGAAATTTTGGTTATTTTTTATTAGGAATAATATTTATTAAATTTGAAAGATGTTTTTTAATTAATTGCTAAATAAAAGGGAATCTTGATTTTCTTATTACTTTTATTGTAGAAAAATTGTTATAAAAAATATGTCATTGCTATAACATTATTGTTGTTTTCTTGCATAATATTTTTGAGAGATATTTTTTTGATTTATTGGAATCATTTAAATAATATTGTATTAAACTAGAATTAGGTATTAAATAAAGAGAATAGTGTAGAAAAGTAAAGAAATATGCCTTTAGGTGGACAATCAGACTCATGACAGCTTATGGTTGGGCGAGGTGACGCGATGGCTATAGAGGGGACATGTGACGCTGGCGGAAGACGACTATCTGATGGTTGGGGGACAAAGGACAACCTGCGATGACTACTATGTGATAGGATTACACATGTGGTCGATGGGTGGCTAGCGACAATGAGTAGACATGTGTCGAACTTCAATTGACGGATCGTGAATGGCGACTAGCGGCGCTTTCACAAGGTAGGATTTGGTTGGCTGCACCTGAATGGTTGTGATCAACCAATGATTCGCTCGACGACACAATGATGGGTCAAAATGGCGGCAACGACTACTCAATTTGGATGAGACACATGGAAGGCTCTCAAGGTCAGTGGTGGCTGATCTCCTATCGTGACATGTGGTGGTGGCTGAAAATTCTCTCCCTTTCCTCTCCACACGAATCCCTAAGGGTGTCAATTTTTCTTTTTTCTATTTCTAATGTCTCTTAGGTAGAGATGGCAATATGGGTTTGACTTGACAAGTCGACCCGTTTGGATTGACATTTTTAGCGGGTCGTGTAAGGACCTGATTTTGTAACCCTAAAAATTTTAAAACTTTATTCACGAAGTCAAGTGATGACTTTTAAAATATATTACTTAAACGATTTGGAAAACCTGTGAGCATACCAATATCACTTATGTTCATGATTCAAATGCGGACATAATCAAAAGTATCTATTCATTAAAAACATACCATTACATTTCCTTTATCATACATATTATATACAATTATTCTTTCTCAAATAATACTTCCATTTAACCTCATCAAAATAACCTCATTATACATGTAGGAGAAAATCACTTGTACAAAAATTCACTTAAACATGTTCTTCATATTACATGCCTTATTCAATTACAATGTTGTGTACTTAAAGTAACTACACTAATCGGTGCTTCATCCGCGAGCATCCAATGTACTATAGCCGCCAACTGAATTCCAATACATAACACATACAAACAGAGGCAAAAAGGGAGTAAGAACCAACTACGGCGACCGTAGCGTGAAATTACATAGAGTAATAACATTAAAGTATTACACCCTACATAACATCTAAAATCAAGCATATTAGACATATACCAATCAATACAATACACCATATAATGTTCATATATCCAATTAGCATAATCATCATATCTCACTTAGACAATTCAATCAAATCAATACAACATACCATAGGATATTCATTCTTCGGTCAACTCCTATAACAACATACTCATACCATTTATCCAATTCAATAATCATCAAGATCATCATACAATAGTCTCTTTCAATAAAGAATAGCAATGCTATACTCAAAGTTATACCATACTTACATAACATTAAAATACTTTCCCAAGCAACACAATACTCCCAAAACAGTACTACACACAAAGAACAAATCATACATTTCTCCAAGAGCCAATACCACATATGACAAGTCTACACCACAAAGGCGACATAATACCACATCGGGCAAGTCTACACCACAAAGGTGATCCAATACCACATCGGGTAAGTCCACAACACAAGATAATCCACTACCACTTCGGGTAGGTCCACAATACAACGATAATCCACTACTACTTCGGGTAGGTCCACAATACAACGATAATCCACTACCACTTCGGGTAGGTCCACAATACAACGATAATCCACTACCACTTCGGGTAGGTACACAATACAACGATAATCCACTACTGTAAGGACCCAAATTCTACCACTGAAAATTTTTCTCATTTTAATTCAATTCCATTCAATCACTCATAACTCACATTACCATTTTAATATCCTTACTTCAAAATCTTATTTCCCCTCCTCACACTCAATCAATGAATCAATAACCACATACATAATCATTTTACCTAGAAGTTCTCATGAATCATTCCTGGAACTAATCTTATAACCTATTATATTATCATACAATTAATCTTGTAGAAAAATATAATTCATTCATATCATTCCCTATGAGTACTAAGACCTCAAAGGTTCTAATCCTCCAAAATAACATTATGCATGGTTACAAATATCCAAATAATGGTAAGCCATGATTACAATCATTTAAATCCGCAGGTAATCATTTAGAATACGAAAAACATAAATAGTGAATCCAAAGTCTAAAGCTCCTAAAGCTCCCGACCTGGCATACTTCAATCGTCTATTTACCTGCAATGAGATTATCAATGACAAAAGTACAAAACACACAAAGGAGTAAGTCATTAATTCAATAAACGTCATTATAAGATAATCCACATTAGAAAAAGGGGTTAGTAAACCATTTGTTTTATAAATTCATTTTGTGCTACATTACTTGAGCCAAAGTTTTGCTACATAGCTTGAGCCAAAGCGTTGTTAAATAACTTGAGCCAAAGTATTGCTACATAACTTGAGCCAAAGTTTTGCTACATAACTTGAGCCAAAGTTTTGCTACATAACTTGAGCCAAAACATTGCTACATAACTTGAGCCAAAGTATTGCTACATAGCTTGAGCCAAAGCATTGCTACATAACTTGAGTCAAAGTATTGCTACATAGCTTGAGCCAAAGCATTGCTACATAACTTGAGCCAAAGTATTGCTTCATAATGTAACGACCCGATTTTCTACCCTTGAAATTTTTTTATTCATTTTAATCATTTTGCATGTATTTTCCTACACTTACTATCATACTTTCAAATTCCATAATCACCTACACTTGATTTGACAGAAAAACATAATTCATATTCGTAATGTCTCACGGATAATGAGACCTCATAAGTATAGTTCTCCGAAATAACCATACACCCAGTTACAAATATCCAACTAATGGTTAGCCATGATTACAAACATTTAAATCCACAAGTAATCATTTAGAATACGAAACATAAATAGTGAATCCAACGTCTAAAGCTCCTAAAGCTCCCGACCTAGCATACCGCATTCATCTATTTACCTGCAATGGGATTATCAATGACAAAAGTACAAAACACACAAAGGATTAAGTCGTTAATTCAATAAACGTCATTATAAGATAATCCACATTAGAAAAAGGGTTAGTAAACCATTTCCGAAATTCATTTTGTCTTGCTGCATTACTTGAGCCAAAGTCACTACACCCCTCAGGGTTAGCTAAAAGCAGATTCTCATCCTTTTTACCAATAAAACATGCCTCATAAACTCGGGCCGAAGTGTTGCTACATAAACTCGAGCCAAAGTCACTACACCCCTCAGGGTTAGCTAAAAGCATATTCTCATCCTTTTTACCAATAAAACACGCCTCATAAACTCGGGCCGAAGTGTTGCTACATAAACTCGAGCCGAAGTCGCTACACCCCTTAGGGTTAGCTAAAAACAAATTCTCATCTCTTTTATAAAGAAAACATGTCGCGTAAACTCGGGCCGAAGTGTTGCTACATAAACTCGAGCCGAAGTCGCTACACCCCTTAGGGTTAGCTAAAAACAAATTCTCATCTCTTTTATAAAGAAAACATGCCGCGTAAACTCGGGCCGAAGTGTTGCTACATAAACTCGAGCCGAAGTCGCTACACCCCTTAAGGTTAGCTAAAAACAAATTCTCATCTCTTTTATAAAGAAAACATGTCGCGTAAACTCGGGCCGAAGTGTTGCTACATAAACTCGAGCCGAAGTGTTGCCTCATAAACTCGGGCCGAAGTGTTGCCTCATAAACTCGGGCCGAAGTGTTGCCTCATAAACTCGGGCCGAAGTGTTGCCTCATAAACTCGGGCCGAAGTGTTGCCTCATAAACTCGGGCCGAAGTGTTGCCTCATAAACTCGGGCCGAAGTGTTGCCTCATAAACTCGGGCCGAAGTATTGCCTCATAAACTCGGGCCGAAGTGTTGCCTCATAAACTCGGGCCGAAGTCGCTAACCATTACTGGTCGGCTAAAAATATAATTTTCCTTCCATCGATTTGCCATCAATCATTTCCCGTAAATCCACGTCATCTTTAGTATAAACACTCCATATCTGTTTATACTAATACGTGATTTACAATATAATTATTGCATGGCCAGGAAACACCCACATTTTCCATCTTCCGTAAATCTACGCCTACTTTAGTATAAACACATCCATATATGTTCATACTAAATGCGTAATTCACAACTCGATCATTTCATAACCAGAAAATACCCACATTTTCCTTTTCCGTAAATCTACGCCTACTTTAGTATAAACACACCCATATATGTTCATACTAAATGCGTAATTTACAACTTAGTCTTTGCATAACCAGAAAATACACATTTTCTATTTCAAATGCAACATTAAAGACTTATCCTTACCTCGATGAGTGTTGGGTTTGGTTCTTGGCAACTTCTCGAGTTCCACCGACACCGCCTCCAACCTTAGGATCTCTCTTCATCCCACCACATCACACTATGTTAGTCATTTATTCCAAATATCACATAAACAACTTATATTGCATCATTTAATCATACAAAATATTCATCATCAATATTCAACCATCTAAAACATGCATAACATCTCATATTTCAATATTTGGGGGTAAACTCATCTTCTACCTCTAACATTTTACTCATTCTCTCCTTTTACCACATTTTCACTTTTGGGGTTTTTGGGGTTTTCATGAATCAACCCACAACCCTTTCCATTCTTGAGATACTATCTCTAAACCAAGAGTTTACAAGATAAAAACAACATAAAACAAACCATAACTCTAAAGGATGAGTTTCCATGGTTTCTCATGTTTTGAAAATAAATCCAACATACCCAAAACAAGTTAGAGAGGAAGAAGAAGAGCTAGGAACAAAAGGTTTACCTCTTCTCAAGCTCTAAGATGAGTCCTAAGGCTCCTTGCTCTTGAAAAGCTCTCCTCTCTCTCTTCTCTTCGAAGTTTTCACCCTAAAATGTGTTTGGGTTTCTGTTTTAAAGAGGTGTCGTCGGGTTGTAATCGATTACTTACATGGTGTAATCGATTACAACGTGAAAAATACGCATATCTGATGCTTTTAATACGATGTAATCGATTACCAGGAGTGTGTAATCGATTACCAGGAGTGTGTAATCGATTACACTGTGTCAGATGCACATATCTGATGCTTTTAATACGATGTAATCGATTACCAGAAGAGTGTAATCGATTACCAGCAGAGTGTAATCGATTACCAGCAGAGTGTAATCGATTACCAGCAGAGTGTAATCGATTACCAGCAGAGTGTAATCGATTACACTGTGTCAACAGCCCAAAATTGCCATTTCTCGCCCACGCGAGAATCCTCGTCCAGGATTTCACCCTCCCAGCTGATCCTTTTTCGCTCAGGCGAGAATCTCTCGATCAAGCGAGGCTTCCAGGACTGATACTATATTTTTAAAGATTAAAATTTGGGGTGTTACACATAACTTGAGCCAAAGTGTTAATACATAGCTTGAGCCAAAGTGTTGCTACATAGCTTGAGTCAAAGTATTGCTTCATAACTTGAGCCAAAGTGTTGCTACATAGCTTGAGCCAAAGCATTGCTACATAACTTGAGCCAAAGTATTGCTTCATAACTTGAGCCAAAGTGTTGCTACATAACTTGAGCCAAAGTGTTGCTACATAGCTTGAGCCAAAGCATTGCTACATAACTTGAGCCAAAGTATTGCTTCATAACTTGAGCCAAAGTATTGCTACATAACTTGAGCCAAAGTATTGCTACATAGCTTGAGCCAAAGCATTGCTACATAACTTGAGCCAAAGTATTGCTTCATAACTTGAGCCAAAGTGTTGCTACATAACTTGAGCCAAAGTCGCTAACCATTTATGGTCGGCTAAAAATACGTTTCCTTTTCATTGATTTCACTATCAATCATTTCCTGTAAATCCACGCCATCTTTAGTATAAACACACCCATATATGTTTATACTAAACACGTGATTCACGATATAATTATTGCATGATCAGAAATACACACGTTTTCCATCTTCCGTAAATCTACGCCTACTTTAGTATAAACACACCCATATATGTTTATACTAAATGCGTAATTCACAACTCAATCATTGCATAACCAGAAAATACTTACATTTTCTATTCCAAATGCACAATTAAAGACTTATCCTTACCTTGGTGAGTATTGGGGTTCGGTTCTTGGCAACTTCTCGAATTCTACCGACACCACCTCCAACCTTAGGATCTCTTTTCATCCCACCACATAACACAATGTTAGTCATTTATTCCAAATATTACATAAACAACTTATTTTGCATCATTTAATCATACAAAATATTCATCATCAATATTCAACCATCTAAAACATGCATAACATCTCATATTTCAATATTTGGGGGTAAACTCATCTTCTACCTCTAACATTTTACTCATTCTCTCCTTTTACCACATTTTCACTTTTAGGGTTTTTGGGGTTTTCATGAATCAACCCACAACCCTTTCCATTCTTGAGATACTATCTCTAAACCAATAGTTTACAAGATAAAAACAACATAAAACGAACCATAACTCTAAAGGATGAGTTTCCATGGTTTCTCATGTTTTGAAAATAAATCCAACATACCCAAAACAAGTTAGAGAGGAAGAAAAAGAGTTAGGAACAAGAGGTTTACCTCTTCTCAAGCTCTAAGATGAGTCCTAAGGCTCCTTGCTCTTGAAAAGCTCTCCTATCTCTCTTCTCTTCGAAGTTCTAACCCTAAAATGTGTTTGGGTTTCTGTTTTAAAGAGGTGTCGTCGGGTTGTAATCGATTACCAACATGGCATAATCGATTACAACGTGAAAAATGCACATATCTGATGCTTTTAATACGATGTAATCGATTGCCAGGAGTGTGTAATCGATTACACTGTGTCAGATGCACATATCTGATGCTTTTAATATGATGTAATCGATTACCAGGAGTGTGTAATCGATTACACTGTGTCAGATGCACATATCTGATGCTTTTAATACAGTGTAATCGATTACCAGAAGTGTGTAATCGATTACACTGTGTCAGATGCACAGGCCTGATTAGTTTATCAGCATGTAATCGATTACCAGGAGTGTGTAATCGATTACACTGTGTCAACAGCCCAAAATTGCCATTTCTCGCCCAGGCGAGACAACTTTCGCTCAAGCGAGGCTTCCAGGACTGTTACTATAATATTGAAGACTCAAATTTAGGGTGTTACAACTACCACTTCGGGTAGGTACACAATACAACGATAATTCACTACCACTTCGGGTAGGTCCACAATACAACGATAATCCACTACCACTTCGGGTAGGGCCACAATACAACGATAATCCACTACCACTTCGGGTAGGTCCACAATACAACGATAATCCACTACCACTTCGGGTAGGCCCACAACACAACGATAATCCACTACCACTTCGGGTAGGTCCACACTACAAAGGTGGTCCACAGTACTATTCTTACAAACATAATGACCCATACACATACCATGTTCACATCATCTCATATAAAATGTAGACACTTATCCCTTATATCATATCTCACCATAATATCCACAACTACAACCATGTCACAATATTCATATTCATCGCATTCTTTACTACGCATAAACATCTCACAACACAATCATTATCATACAAGATAATCATGTCCATTTATTTCCATTAAACAGTTCATCACACAATCATTATTACAAACATACTCATATATGTTTAAAACAAATAAGTGACTCACAACTTAGTCATTATCATAAATATATTCAATTCTTTTTATCACAATAAACAACTCATAACATATTTATCAACATACAAACAATCGTTTATCGTTATCACAATATTATCACACATACACACTATTAACGATAGAACAATCTTTTATGACTATATATTACCATAAATGAGTATTTCACTCTTAGTTTAACAAAAGGGTTTTCATACACATCTATACTCATATTTATGGCTAATACCTCTTCATGAAAGATGAAAACTCTCAAATGGATCACAAACTTCCAAGAGAGTTTCTATTCGATAACATTCTCCAATTCTTGAGGGAAATCGGAGAAAATTACTATAATGAAATACTCTAAGACCACTATGGTCTTCTCCCTCACCTTAGGTTGCGTAAGCTCCGTTGCTCCGCAAAAGAGACACATCTCCCTTCATCTTCTCCAATCTCCATTGTTCCATTTTTCACCTCCAAGATTTCCCAAATGTGCCACCAAGAAGTAATAGAAAGAGCTTTTGATGAGTTTTGATGTTTAGTGGAGAGGAGAATGGTTCATTTGGGTGGAGCCGCCATTGGGAGAGAAAGGAAAGAAAATAAAATGAAGATTAGGGTTTTTGAAACCCCTCTTTTACTTTTATAGTTGCGTAGCCTCGCGCGGGCGAGAATGGCTCGCTCTGGCGAGAATTTCGCAATTTTTCAGCTTTTCAACTTTGACACTCTCGCCCTGGCGCGGATTTCTCGCTCGAGCGAGAATCGGGCAGTATGCTAAGGCTCCTTTCTAGCCTGGGAGAAAATTATAGCTCAAGCTAGAATTTGACAGCTTTTCCAAATTTCACTCTCACTCAAGCTACCACTTCCTTGCTTATGCGAGGTCTCCGAGAAACTCATATTAGAACACCAAGTCTCCATCTCGGGCGAGGTCCTCTCTCTCAAACGAGGATTTCCCAATATATACTCCAACAATTTACTTTTTCCAATCATTCCGAAAACGAAATTTGAGGTGTTACAGGTCGGGTTTGAGATTTTAGTCCAAAAGCCCATATTCAACCCGATTTAGAAGCCCATTTTTTAGAAGGGCCATGGAGGGTTGGGTCGGGCCAGCCCGACTGGCTAACATTAATATTGCTTTAGCCTTTTAAGGTTACATGTGGTTCTAATATTATAACCAATTTAATATTGTTTTCCAAGAGAACATTTTGCAATTGTTGTGTGGAACCAATTTAGTATTCATATTCAAGACATGTATGAGTAAATTACTTATCGGTGTAATTTATATCATATACAAGACATTTACTTATCAGTGTTAAATATAGTTACTATATAAAAAAAAAAGAACTCTTGCCACGTCAGCTAGGGACACATGTCATCACCTCCTACAAAATTTTCCCTCTAAAAGCTCCCGACCTCTTAGTGTCCAGCCTCACATAGAAGATCAAAACCTTATTTTACCATTTGTTTCAATTTGAACCTAATAACCCATTAATAATATATTAATAATTTTTTTTCCAGTTTCATTTCTTTTCTACCCCTACCTATCCCCCTACATTTTCATCTCTCCCGTACTTATAATGGGACGTTTCATTCATTGGATTTACTTTGTCGTCATCACAAAAACACGTGACTTTCTATTTATCTCTCAACAATCTTCTTTTTCTCCCGTTTTATTACATTATACCTACTCATTATCGTTTTTTTCTTTCTCTTCCAAAATCCTTTTTTCAGTGCATTTTTTCGTTGATTTTTTTAATCTATTTTGTAGATCTATTCTTATTTTAATATCTCATATTTAAAGTGCATTTTTTGTTCATTTTGTATATATGTTCTTATTTTGTGATTTTGTTCTTATTTTATCATTGATTTTTTGTTTATTTTTCATTGATTTCCTTATTTTGTACATATGTCCTAAGTCCTAACTAATTTCATTAAGTTGTAGATCTGTTGTTCTAAAGGTTCTATTCGTTAGCTTCTGATAAGCAAGGGTATCATCCTCAAGGACGATCAAACCTTCAAAATATATGGTTGTTGGTTGTTTGCTTGTTTTTGTTATCAGTCTATTTATCTCCTCATCATATCCCGTCATTATCATTTTTTATCCACATTTGCAGTTTGGTTCTCCTATAAGTATCAAATTAATTTTCTCTCTTAATCTCTAATTTTATTAATATATCTTTTATTCAAAGATTCACTAATTTTTTACAACATATTTATCTCCTCATCATATCTTATCATAATCATTTTCTCTTTTCATTTACATTTTGGTTATCCCTTTGAAGCATCTCCACGGGTTAGTTTTATCTCTCTTCATCTCTTATTTTTATTTTTATACACTTTTTTATTCAAATAATCATTCTTTTCATTTTTTTGCATGTTTTCAGAAACACTTATATTGTATTCTCCTCTTAAATTTCTTTTGATTTAAGTTTCAGCCTCAAATATGATATTAGATTATGTGTCTTTCAATAATTCAATTACCAATAATATAAAGTTTATTTATTGTTTTAAAAAGAGATGTACAACTGTTCATGAATATTAAAAAATACTGTGAGTACATTTTTTCTTCATCTTATACTTTCATTGAATTTATTAACCAGTACATATGTTATATATTTATTAAAAAATGGCACCATGATTTTTTTACTTCTCTCTCAAATGTATTGTATAAGTTAATAATTTTTTATTTTCAATTGACAATTTTCCATGTCACATAGGTGAATTTTATTATTTTCTAACATGACTTTTGAATTGTTACTTATGTTATCGGAGTCACTTAGGTGCATTGAGAAAGGTAGAACCAATAAATCGAATGATATTCTCTCTGCTTTTGCAGTTTGATTATGTTTGGCAATTTTTTGAATAGTTTTGTATCATATAATTAAGGATAATAAAAGTCATAAATTATAACCTTTTGTTTTCTTTTCTTTTACATCTACACAAACTTTTCAATTACTAAAATGATCATTTATATGAATTGTGGATAATTATGGAATAATAATGATTTGAGAGAATTACTTTTGAGATTTAAGAGTAATTTATGTGAATAATAAAAGATAAAAAATCATATAAAAAATACATAGTAGAATGACAATAAATGAAAATTCATAAGAAATAAATGTAAAGACCTAAATTCTACCCTTGAAATTTTTCCCTTTATTTTAATCATTTCATGCATACATTTATCATCTTACTTTAATCCCTCATTAATTATTTCGTAAAACACTTTTTAACATGTTATATAACCATGCACTTCATATTGCAGAAAAACATAATTCATTCAATTAATCCTTAGTAGCTACCGCATACAACTAGTTATGGGTTTCTAAGAATCACAATGTCCATAACTACACATATCCAGTGTTACCATAATCAGAATTACATTCATCCCAAAATATTGTTTAGTCAACTATAATACCAAAGTATAGATAAAGAAATCCAAGTTAGGAAACGCATAAAATTCCTAAGTGAGCATTCTCCTCAAAATCCTTCGTTTACCTACAATGAGATTATCATAAACAACACACAAATACAAGGGAGTAAGTCATTAATTCAAGACTAACATTACATGATAATCCACATTTTAAGTATAAATAAACATTGAAATAATTTATCATCACAAGCACATAAATATAAACATTAGTATCTCCTTCCTTCCATTTCCAAGTTATTCATATTCACCCTATAGTATATATCCCATAATATATATTCTATAGCATGCATATTCCTTTCATCCACCCATACTCATTTCTCATCATTCATATTCACCCTATAGTATATATATCCCATAATATATATTCTATAGCATGCATATTACTTTCATTCCAATATACTAATTTCTCATCATTCATATTCATCCTATAATATATATATATATCCCATAATATATATTCTATAGCATACATATTACTTTAATTCCAATATACTCATTTCTCATCATTCATATTCACCCTATAGTATATATCCCATAATATATATTTTATAGCATGCATATTACTTTCATTCCAATATACTCATTTCTCATCATTCGTATTCACCGAGTTTTCCCACAAAGATAAACCTCTACCACTTCGGGTAGGTCTAGTTAATTCTCCATACCACATCGGACAGGTCTAGTTAATTATCCATACCACATCGGGCAGGTCTAGTTAATTTTCCATACCACATCGGGCAGGTCTAGTTCATTCTCCATACCACATCGGGCAGGTCTAGATCATTCTTCATACCACATCGGGCAGGTCTATACCACAATAATCCACTACCACTCCGGGTAGGACAACAACATTAATCAACTACCACTCCGGGTAGGACAACGACAATAATCCACTACCACTACGGGTAGGATAACAACAATAAACCACTACCACTTCGGGTAGGGTAACAACAATAAACCACTACCACTTCGGGTAGGGTAACAACAATATTCCACTACCACTTCGGGTAGGGTAACAACAATATTCTTACAAACATATTACCTCTTTCACATGCCTCATTCACATAAGCTCATATGAGTTAGAAACACTTATCCCTTACCTTGGTGAGCGTTGGAGTCGGTTTCGAGTAACTTTACGAATTTCCTCTACGACTTCCTCCAACCTTATGATCTTTCCTCATTCCCACCAATAACAACAATGTCAGTCATTTATTCGAAATAACACATAAACGACTCGTATTCCATCGTCAAACATTCAAGATATTCACATATTTTCAAGGTTTCCAAAACTACTTTAATACGAGTTTCCAAACATCTAAAACATACATATTCATCTCATATATCAACATTAAAGCACAAATGCATCTTCCACATTTAACATTTCACCCATTTCACTTTTTACTCATATTCACATTTTGGGGGTTTTGGGGTTTTCATGAATAAACCCACAAAACTTTTCCATTCATCAAATATCAACTCTAAACTAAAAGTTTACAAGAGGAAAACAACATAAAATGAACCATAACTCTAAAGGAAGAGTTTCCATGATTTCTCATACTTTGAGAAGAGATCCATACACCTAAAAACGAGTTTGAAAGGGAGAAAGAGAGTTAGAATCAAGAGATTTACCTCTTCTCAAGCTCCTAGATGATTCCCACGAGTTCTTGCTCTCAAAATCACCTTCTCCTCTCTTCTCTCTCACTTTTCTAATCCTAAAATGTATTTGGGGTTTCTATTTTAAAGTGAAATCGTCGGGTTCTCGCTTAGGCGAGAAAATCCCGCCTTTTTAAAATTTCAGATCTGATGCTCTCGCTCAAGCGAGGGATTTCTCGCTCAAGCAAGGCAGCTCTCGCTCAAGCGAGGATCCTCTCACTCAAGCGAGAATCTTACAGCTTCGACAAGTCCTGAATGCCACTTTTCTCGCCCAGGCGAGACAACTCTCGCTCAGGCGAGACCGCTCTCGCTCAAGCGAGAATCCTTCAGTATAGCCAAGGATTTCACCCTCCCAGGTGAGCCTCTCTCGCCCAGGCGACAATTCTTTCACTCAAGCGAGACTCCCAGGACTGATACTATAATTTAATGACTTTAAATTTAGGGTATTTAGGATGTTACAATAAAAACTGCATAGGTGAATAATGACAATAAATATCGCTGATCAGTTGTAAACTAATAATTAATAATTACTTTGAATAAATACCACCAATTATTAGGAGATAAATAAAACTGATGATCATGTCTAAGGGAATATAAACACATTATTATTTAATGTGGTGCTTATTGGTGAGACAATGGTGCTATTCAAGCTGATAAATAATGTATAGTAATCACTACATGCAAATTAGTATGTCTGCTTCATTTTCAAAAAATATTTTTTTTTAATTAAAATGTTCTCATTTCCATTTATTAATATTGTTCATACATTTTCATTAATATCTTTAAAATATTTTAGTAGTTCTAATCCTAAATAATTATGGTCTCCATTATTTTGAAAATGAATCGAACTATGTAATTACAATTTTTATATTTCAATGACCATTTATTACTAAAATTTCATTTCTATCTATTAACATATTATTTTCAAAGTTGCCATACTAAATGATTAAACCAATATTTATTTTGAAAAAAATCTAAGTAATTAATTACAATGTCCCTTTTTTATACTTTTAAAAAAAATAGGAAATAATAAAACAATTATAATAACAACTAATAAGAAATAATATCATAGAAATAAAAGAAATTATAAACATGTTACATTAAGAATTAATCACAATAATATCATAAAATTAAACAAGTTCTCTATATGTACATGTATAGTAAGAATGAATAATATAATTTCTTATTGTATTTATTAGTTAACCAAATATATAGACTATAGAGCATGAAAATCAATCAAAAAAGTACAAAAGTGTACAGATAACATGTGTGTTCTTAGCAATGCGAATGTACGGATAACGTGTGATTTTAAACATGTGAATGCACTGATCACATGTGTGTTCTTAACAATATGAATACACATGTAACATGTGTGTTTTAACCATGTGAATGCACGAATAACATGTGTGATATTAACCATATGAATGCACATGTAATGTGTGTTCTTAATCATACGGCAAAAAAATATCGTCCCGTGCAAATGCACGGGTTACTTGCTAGTTTATATCATATTTCATACTTTGTTTAACTTAATTACATTTATCACTTTTTTGTTTAAAAAATTGCACTTATTTCTCATGCAAGGTTGGTCAATGTAATGTTTATTTATAAATTAATGGAGTTTTTTGTAAGTGTAAAAAATGGAAGAATAGTTTGTCTAACTTCACTAAAACCCATGAAATATTAGTGTAATTTACTCTTTATATTATTAATAAACTTTTGCATAAGATTCACATGTTATACTAAATTGGTTAGTAATATTAATACTAAATTAGTTATACTATAATATAATATTATAATCGATAAGTAACTTATATCACATACAAGACATTCACTAAAACCCATACTTTGTTTAACTTAATTACATTTATCACTTTTTTGTTTAAAAAATTGCACTTATTTCTCTTGCAAGGTTGGTCAATGTAATGTTTATTTATAAATTAATGGAGTTTTTTGTAAGTGTAAAAAATAGAAGAACAATTTGTCTAACTTCATTAAAACCCATGAAATATTAGTGTAATTTACTCTTTATATTATTAATAAACTTTTGCATAAGATTCACATGTTATACTAAATTGGTTAGTAATATTAATACTAAATTAGTTATACTATAATATAATATTATAATCGATAAGTAATTTATATCATATACAAGACATTTACTTATCATTGTAATTTACTCTTTAAATTGGTTAGTACTCATATACAAGCCTTCTCAAAAGTATACATTTTGCATATAAAAGTGGAGACATCTTCTTCTAACCGAACATTTAATGTTTAAAACTTACGAGTTTCAAGCTTTATTGTGAACTAGGAGTATAAAAGTTTAAGACTATATTGTGTTGTTGTTTACAACTTACAAGTTTTAAACTAAGACAATATATTATTGTGAGGTTGTGGACTTTGATTTGAGATTTTTTATTTTAAAAGATATTTATGAGACGTGGTGATTGTTTATTTTTGAAATTGTGATTGATTTGATTATAAATGTGATTTTTGAAAGAAAAAAAAACGGGTCTGCCCGCCGGTCTGCCAGCCCTTCCAAATATAGGTTGAGCTAGCATTTTGAGTCATTTTAACATATTTTGGTGGGCCAATGACGGACTGTACAGAGTCGGGTCGGCTGGCTCGTATTGCCACCTCTACTCTTAGGTTAACCTTAAATGTCCTATATGTATAAAATCAAATACAAGTTCCTAATACTTTGCTTAAGCACCTATATTTTCAACATTATTTTTTTTGCTTTTCTTAAGGGATATGATCCCATTTATTTTTGTGGTCATTTGACCAGACTTTAAAAAAAAATTCAAATAGGGATACTAGGAATAATCCCTTGTTTATTTTGTATTCATTTAGTAAAAAGAATTTAAATATGCAAAAATTAAAAAAACTGAACGTTTTTTGCGAGCTTTTATTTAGTTTATTATTATTTTGAAATGTCACATTATTCTACTTATTTGATTTTTCTAAGACGTTCATATTTACAAGAAACACTTGATTTTATAAAGGTGATTTTCTTTACTCCACTTGTTTGTCTTTCAAAAGAGTAGCCTAATTTGCTACGACTATTTGCATGCATTTGATTGCTTAACAAGTTCTCGAACTTCTGTGTACTCTCTTTGAAATTAACTATGTCCTAATTTAAAATTTTTATCTTTAATTCAAGAGAAGTGCACTTTTGAAATTTCATGCAATCATCATTTGATAGGGAATTTAAGCAATCCAAATCCCTTTGTAAATTTGTTTTGACACTCAAGAAGTTCTATTGTGTTTTTCTGTTTAATGCATATTTTAGAGAGTCTAACATATTCTTCATGTAATATATTAAAAGCATTCTATAAATCATCATATGGAAATTTATTATCTCGTTCGGAGTCACTAACCTCATAATCGTTGTCTGTTTGGTGTGAAGCCATCAAGGAAAAATGTGTTTGTTTCTCAATTTTGAGTTCTGCTATGAACCAACATCATTATCTTCTGATATGACTGCTCTTTAGTGCTTCTTTTCCTTTTTTCTTTTGATAGTATGTTGCTTTTGTAAGGCTGGACATCGAGCAAAGCTTTAGGTTAATTGTACCTCTTCCTATCGCTCCTATCTGCACCTTTAGTACGATGTGATTTTTTACGTATAGAGCATGTAGAGTCTTGCCCCGATGTTGATGCTTCACTATTAGTGGATAACATTTTTACTTCTTTGGTTCCAAGTATTCTTTTTAGAGTGTCTCACATTTCTTTAGAAGTTTTGCAACTTGACACTCTAAAGAACTCTTTTACTCATATGGTCAATGTTAGAATATTTTTGGATTTAAGGTTATACTGGACATTCTTTTTGTCCTCATCATTCCTCACATTTTTTGGATTAGGTTCTTTAACACCACTAATTATAACGTACACACTGTATGGACCCTCTTATATGGCGTTCCAAATATCTAAATCTTGATATTCAATGATGATTCTTATGCGGATTTTCCAGAAATCATAACATTCTCCAACAATGCTTGGAAGACAATTTATGTTGGAACTTTCTCCTAGAAAGGACTTTGAGTCCATCTTAAACTTTAGAATCTAGGAAAAAATTACCCAACCCGTGCTTTGGTGCCAATTGTAACATAAGATGACAAACTAAGAGGAGGTGGATTAGTTTTATGGTTTTATGCAGTTAATGTATATTATTGCAACTTCAAAATTGTTAAACTAGAGATGCAACAAAAAAGTGTAAGTGTGCAAAAATCAAGTAGATAAAATTTAAAGGGTATAAAAATAAAATGAGATAAATATATTTATATTAGTTCACCTTCTAATCTATCGAAAGCTACACCTAGTCTTCTTCCAAACAAAAGAGATTTCAACTATGATGAACTATCAATCGTTTTAAATCTCATCCGAGACTTTGTCTCTGATTAAAATCACCAAATCTCACCTTTTAGAACTTGATACAAATGAAGAACTTGTTTCTAGGGCTTAGGATTGCTATGATTGTATAAAAATTAAACTACCAATCCTTTTATGCCAATCACCAAAATATAACAAAAATTCTCAAGTGTTTAAGTGTATAAAACTTGAAAGAAAAACACTTAAAAATAACTTTTCAGAATTTCAGAAACTTTTGATCAAGTTGTTTGTGGAAGTGTATGGAAGATTGTAGAAAATGTAGAGTGATTGATGTATGAAATTTGTGTAACTAATCATAACAATAGATGTCTTTAAAAATAAGCTTCCAACAAGGAATATTTCTGATGTATTTTTATTGGGTATAGTTGAAAATATGAGGCTTTGAATAAAGAAAATGTTATATTTTAAAATGCTTATAGGGTTTATTATTTGATAGGATTTGTTAATCATTTAAAATGCTTATACCATTTGTAATCTAATAGAATTAGATATTTTATTATAATTTTTTTTATCCTTTTTCACTTTCTTATATTTAAATAAATTGTCATCGTTGTGTAAAATTACTAAAACACCATTCTTTTGTTTGAAAAATTATACCAAAGGAAAAAAGATCGAAATTCCCTTAGATGAGCAAAAAAATATCTATTTGACTTCATAAAAACCATATGCATTACCAAAATGTCCATTTTGGACATAAATTATCAATGGTATACCGAATGGAAGCTCTTTCACCCACAAAAGTGGAGATTTCCTTGTTAAGGGTCTTAGATGGAAGTAGAGTCAGAAGAGTTAGAATGGGTTAGAGCTACTTATGAGCAATTGAACATGACTGAAATATATGTATAAAACAAGGGGTGATTCGTGTAGGAGAGAGGTGGTTCGTGTAAGGACAAAAAAGTGGCTGGTTTATGTAATTTCACTAAAACTCA
This sequence comes from Lupinus albus, assembly GCA_009771035.1. NCBI lineage: Eukaryota > Viridiplantae > Streptophyta > Magnoliopsida > Fabales > Fabaceae > Lupinus > Lupinus albus. Next base: position 9,831,686 of record CM020011.1, read on the forward strand.
TGATGTGAATGTAATTTACTCATATATTAATGAACAATGCTAAGTTTTTGTGAATTTAATATATTAGATCTATTTGATAAGATTTTCAATCCAAAAATTGGTTTGACTAAATTTATTTAATATACAAAATTAATAGATAACCTAATTTAACTTGACAATACACTCATCTCTCACACACATGTGATAATAACATGAGATTTAATATTAATTTTTGTTAGGAGATATTTTATACTTTTAATTATTAATTATTCCTTATGATCCGTTTTATTAATAAATCAAACTAATTTCATTGATATTAAGAAAAATAACTTTAAAACAATTAATATTTAATTAAAAATTGAAAATAATTAAAAATAGTATTTTGCATGTGGTATATGGAGAAATGTTTCAATTAAAAGTTGTATTGGAAAACTATAAATAAAATTAAATTTGCTGCTATTCAAGACTAAAAATGTATTTTTTAATAAGCAAGACTAGGAAGAGGAATAATAATAAATTCCATATTCAATACTATATTTATATATAAAAGAAATCGTTTGTATTGCCGGTTTAACGATGAATCGGTCCCTCTATTAGTACGGTAAGACAATTATATCGGTCATATAATCATATTGGTTAAAACTGGTCAATTGAATAGTATTGGTCATAACCACCAAATTTAATTTAAAATTAATCTTGTGATGAGAATGAGTCGGCACTCACCTTACAAGCAAATACATTATTAGGGAAAAACCTAACTCATGTAATACAAGATAAGTGAGGAACCCTAACTCAATACAAACTAAATTGGTGTTTGATTGAACTTTCAATTCGGGGAACGTAAATCCCTAAAAGATTGAGTTAAGTTCACATAGCAAACAAATACAATATTGGGAAAAATCCTAACTTATGTAATACAAGCTAAATGATGAACACTAACTAAATATAAGCTAAATGAGTGTATGATTGAACTTTAAATTCGGGCATACAGAATAACTCATGTAATAAGATGAAATCTAACTCAATAAAATCAAATATTTATTTGGAAAACTCACTTTCAATTCGGTGCAGAATGAGTGAACTTTCAGTACAAAAATGAGAAAGAGATTTTGATGTTGAATGAATGAATGATTTTGATATTGAATGATTTTGAGGTTCAATGCGTGAATGATTTTCGATGTTGAATGTGTGAATGATTTTTAGATTGATTGAAAGGGTGAAAGATTTTGTGAGGTTTTGAGTTTCGCTGTAAGAGTTTTAGAGTAAAAAAGGTTTTTGGATCTGTGGGAGGTTTTAAGTTTTCTATGATAAGCTTTCAACATCGCACTTTTGAGATGACATCGTTGAAGATATAAATTCCACAACGCAATGTTAAACAAGCGCTGTAGTATATGTCCAATTCAATAGCGGACAATTAAACATGCGTTGTTGAATGGAACATATACAACAGCGCATGTGGAACGGTGTGCTGTAAAACATATCCATAAAAATATGGTGGAAAAGCTCTTCAATTTCACAGCGAATGTTAGAAGGTGCGCTATTGTATATGTTCTATTCCACAACGCAAGTTAATGGGTGTGTTGCTGTATATGTTCAATTCCACAACGAATGTTAGAAGATGCGCTGTTGTAGCTTCTCACTCACAGATTGTGTTATTTGCATTTCAATTTCATTTACTATTTCAATTCTCACTTTCTTGTAGCTTCTCACTCTCACTTTTATTTTTTTATTAATAATTTATTAAAAACATGGATGTTGTTAATATTAAAAATATGAATTTTAAATGTGATTTTTTTAAAAAGTTATATTAAAATTGATTTATTGAAATAATATTTTTTTACCACCATATGACACATTTTGATTTAAAAGATGATATAGATAGAAGTAGTTATTGTCTTCCTTATTAAATTATCAACATTAATATTAGTATAATATATATTTATATCTAATTTCACCGATTTACGATTTAATTAATGAACTATCGTTGAACTGCTATACCACCATATTAATACGGTAAACGGTATGTTAATAATAACACTGATGAATGTGTGGGAGATAATTTGAGAAGAAAGGCTCTAAATATTTATATCTTTCACAATGACAACCTAGAACACAACGTTTTATTTATTAAACTTTGGTTGAATGAGTAGTATTTTTACTAGGGTTCAATACTAAGATTATCCCTGTTCTCTTTTGTTTGTTTAAATAGCAATATGCAAGTTCTTTACTTTTATTTAACTCACTAATTAATTCAGATGGTGCTGCTCATGGGGTACCAAATTTTGCTGGAGGTGGAAGTATTTTTAGAGATTTCAAGGGAGCTTTCATGGGTGGCTTTGCAGCATTCTTTGGAATCCAGGACTCTCTGTTTGTTTGCTGAGTTATAAGCTGCAATTATGACAATTGAGATTGCTCATAAAAAAGGTGGAGGGATATTTGGCTCGAATGTGACTCGTCAATGGTTGTAGACATCTTTAATGGGAAGGGTTTTGTTCCTTGGAGGCTGACTAATAAATGGCAGAGGTGCATGATGTAGATTTCTTCAATGAGATTCAAAGTGTCTTATATATTCAGGGCAGACAACACTTGTGCTGATAAACTAGCTTCATTTGGTTTTTCCTCTAAAGTTTATATTTGGTGGGATGTTATCCCAAGATTCATATTTGAATACTTTAACATAAATAGGCTAGGTCTCCCTAACTATAGATGCAATTTCTTGTAATCCTTTGACTTTTTTGTAACTTTTTATTATTAATATATTGGTTCCTTTGGTTTTAAAAAAAAACTGACTAATTTTACCAGGTGGAAATAATTTTTTTTAATCTCCTGTTCTTCATTCCCAATATAAATACTATGAATTTTTGTTATGTGAAAACAAAAAAATATTCGTGATAAAGAGGCTCGATCATGCATGTATTGTCTCAAAATAATATTTAGTTTACGACCACCAATATGTTTAACCAGAGTACTATTCTTTTTATTATAAACCCTTATAAGTTGATACTTAAACCAGTTAGGTTTAACTATACAGAGGAATCTAGTGGAATATGATTGGCTTTAGACATAGAGACAGAAAATTTTGAGAACATATGATCCTGGTTCTACATACATAACCAAAAATCCAAATAGGCTCACATCGTATTAATTATTAAATAAACCAAGGTTATAAGAGATAACATCTAAGTATATAAGAGCAACCCTTGGCTATTGAATTTAGCGATAGCAATCTAGCTCTGAGGAAACTGGATTCAATGGAAATGGTTTGTCCCATGCATATTTGAAAGTGATTGGGTCATTGTAGAGAGCATTACCAAAATTAAGAAGACACTCATCATTGCCTAAGACCATTAAAATTGAAGGGTCTATTTTCTGCACAGTTTGAAATCCTTGGCAATTTAACTTCACATTAACTTGAACACAATCGCATTTGTTGGTAATAGACACAAACCACTCTGGCTTACCCTTAATTTTTGCTCCTGTTTGAGATTGTTTTATGGAGATATCATTGAAGGAGCATAGTAGGCCATAGCCTGGGATAATGAAAAAACGAACCCAAAAAAATATAACAATAATTAACAAGTATATATAATGAGGTGAGTATTTTAATTTCAAATGTTACCATACCATAGAAAACGTTTTTAAAGCAGTTCTTTAACAACGCATATTAGAAAAATGATGTTATAAGAAAATAAAATTACCTTGAGAAATAAAGCAAAGGAAGAGAAGTGTGCTGACAATATTAATGGTGGAAGCCATTTCTAACGATTAGAAATGCTAGTTTCAATTGCCTTGGGAAATTGAAATGCAAGTATATATTGGGTTATTTGTAGGTAAATTTAGGAGTTAGAATTATGGAAGAAAAACTTAAAATGGTTTTTTGTCCTTGAAAATACAGGCAATTTTAATGTAACTTTTCCCAAATTATTGTTTTATGAATTTTCCTAACTTCTTAGTGCTATTTTAGTTCATTGTTGTATTTTAATCTTTGATAATGATGTGTCAACACCATGATTAGCCATGCCTTCAATTATTACGAGTTCAATTATTATGACACATATTAGTGTTGGTTACATTGCCGACTAAAACTAAAATCTTAACCAACAATATAATCGTCTATTGATGTAAGGCCCTATTTACTGGATTCCCAGGTAAATCAAATAGTCAAATATTTAATTCCCGATATCAATACTTGTTAGGATGAACAACTACATATCTCAAAAGAGATCAACTGGATGGAATACCTTTACTTATACAAAACAAAACTAAAATCTTGAAATATAGAAGGAACAAAACCCAAAAAAAAGTATAGACTAAAACCAAAATTCTAATATATTTTCAAAGACAATCATTTATGTCTAAGAAAAATAATGATTTTACCAGAAATTTCACATTTTTTGATAGCATAAAATTAAAATAGAATTTCACATTTGTTTCTACAATAGAATGTTTTTTTAGGTTAAAACTAAAATAGAAATTGGGTAAAAACAATTATAGGTAAAAAATAATACTTTTCAAATATCAAAATATACAACTTATCTAATTTACCATTTTCAACATGAATTAATTACTTTAACCATATATATATATATATATATATATAAATAAAGTGACTCTAGTAATTGTAATAAATGTGAACAATTAATATGAATTATTTGATATTTTTAATTGTAAAAATTAAAATATAAATGCACAAATAATGTTAATTGATCATATTAACTCACTTATAATTTTAATCATCTATATATATATATATAGTTGTATAACCCATATTTATAGTTCTCCCAATTTTAATAAAATTGTTGATATGGGATATGCGTGTGAATGATAATTATTGCAGATAGAATAGTTCATCAAGTTGGCAAGAAGAGTCAATTGTGTGAGTCATTTTAACGTGTGAAGGATCACTCGTTTGCTTACTGCACTTGCTTGCCACATGGTAGTCATGTGGTGTGCGTCTTTTCCCACCACAAAACACACGTGGCCTTCTTGAAGCACATAGCACATCTCTTTTTTTATAAATACTTTTCAAATATATCCTCAGAAATCCTGTTAGATTGCAAATATGTGAGAGCAACCTTAAAAAAAATTAAGGTATGAATAAAAGCGCGTTACGTTGCAAACCTGAAAGAGTAGTCTAAGCAAAAAATGTAGGGTATGAATAAAAGTACGTGAGGTTGAAAACCTAGAAGGCCGACTTAAGAAAAAGTTAGAGCAAGTGAAGAATACAAATTTCTTGAGAGCCTACTAACGTTGGGGTGAGCCAGGATCGACCTTGATGTTGTTCTCATCAAATTGGAATTGAAATAGTGGTTTTAGGCATTGTGAGATTGAAATGAAATTTTTGGGACATGCACAATGAATGGTCAAGTCATTCAATTGTCTTGGGATCTCAATTGAAATATCCTTCATTGCATATATATCTTTGAAACTTCCTACGTAAAATTCTGTGAATATCAAAAGAAGAATGTCTATTTTATCCCTACTACATTTATATATGCGTGTTCATTTAGATTACTCTCATGTATGTTCATTTAGATTACTCTCACGTTATATAAATATAATGTTAGAAATACATAATCCAATATTTTTTATGATAATTTTTTACTAATGGTTCACGCTAATACTAACAGCTTCAATTTATCATATATTTCAAATGTATGTTACGTAAACTTTGTAGTACGTAGATATTTATTACTAATCAACATTGGGTTTTTGTGAATTTAATATATTAGATCTATATGATAGAAACTTTCAACCCAACAATTGGTTTGATTAAATTTATTTAATAGACAAAATTATTATAGGCGTAAGAGTTAACGTAATTTAACTTTGACATAAACAAGACACTTATCTCACACGCATATATGATAATAACATGAGATTTAATATAATTTTTTAACGAGAGATTTGATATTAATTATTAATTATTCATTGGGTCTGGTTTTATAAATAAGAGCGCACAATAACAACTTCATTCTTAATTGTATCTCATACAATATTTTATAATTAAATACAAATTCTTAGAAATTATGAATAATATCTATTTTTTTCTTTCAATGATAAATATCATTAATATCCTTACTCAGGTCTTACAACTTATCCCACAACTTACCACACAATTTCTCCCTCCTCATTTTTCTTTGGGGTCCACGTTTTCTAATAAGAACTAGTAGGGGTATTGCACGAATTTAATTAAAAAATAAGACTATAATATTTAAATATTAAAAATATTTCCGAGAGTATTAATACATAACTAAATGCACCTATATAACAAATATCAACTCAGGAATATGTAAATTACCTTTACAAAATCAGGAATGTATTACCTTTACAAAATAGTACACAATCAAAATATAAACTCAAGATATACTACATATGCTCCAAATGTTTAAATATTAGAAACATCTGTACTAACATGAATAACATCTCTTAATTATAATAACATTGATAATGAAATAAATAAAAACAATTCAACACAACCACATAGAATTTGTCATGTAAGTATATGACATGTATTTCTCTGCTAATTATATTGACACTTACTCTTGAATAAGTCCATAATCACAATATCAACTCAGGACCAAAATTTGTTGTGGAAGAGGTTTTTTCCACTTACTCTTGGAGTAAGTGGATTTCTCCTTTATATGTATTGACACTAAATCTATATTAATATATAATAGCCACAACAGAACGTTGTTCTAGAGCATAGAAGTTCATGTTTCATCTTATTCTATTTATTAATAGTGGTCATAAATATAGTCAAGCTTTGAATAAACCATGAACATGCAAAATATTAGATGACTTATTTAGGACATTGGTTTTGAATTACCCACCCTTATTTCAGTATGTGTAATGTCTGAAATATCTGCCCAATGGTAAGATATGATTGAATTAACAATGATATATTCCAAGAGACCATAGATGTAGATCTGCAAGTATTTAGACAACAAATATCTTAAATAATAAACCTTCGTTTGTAAAAAAAAAATTCTTATTACTTTTTAATATATTAAGAATTTAATATTTGTATACTTCAAATTATTTCTGTAATAAACATTGATTGTATTAGTTAAAATTTTGGTTGTAGGAATGTCTTACTTTTGTTAATCAAAATATACATTTTTAAGGGTTGTCAAATTTTATCATCAGCCTAGATTGTAACACCCCAAATTTTAATATTTAAAATTATAGTATAAGTCCTGGAAGCCTCGCTTGATCGAGAGATTCTCGCCTGAGTGAGAAAGGATCACCTGGGTGGGTGAAATCCTAGACTATACTGGAGGATTCTCGCCTGAGCGAGAGTTGTCTCGCCTGGGCGAGAAATGGCAATTTTGGGCTGTTGACACAATGTAATCGATTACACACTGCTGGTAATCGATTACATGCTGATAAACTAATCAGACCTGTGCATCTGACACAGTGTAATCGATTACACACTCCTGGTAATCGATTACATCGTATTAAAAGCATCAGATATGTACATCTGACACAATGTAATCGATTACACCATGTTGGTAATCGATTACACCATGTCGGTAATCGATTACACCATGTCGGTAATCGATTACACCATGTCGGTAATCGATTACACCATGTCGGTAATCGATTACACCATGTCGGTAATCGATTACATCGCGACGATGCCTCTGTAATTTACAATGTGTAATCGATTACACACTTATGGTAATCGATTACATCGTATTAATGTAATCGATTACACCATGTTGGTAATCGATTACATAGCGACGATGCCTCTATAATTTACACAGTGTAATCGATTACACTATACTTGTAATCGATTACACTTATCGCAGTGTCTATAAAATAGAAACCCAAAACACATTTTTGGGTTAGAACTTCGAAGAGAAGAGAGAAAGGAGAGCTTTTCAAGAGCAAGGAGCCTTATGACTCATCTTGGAGCTTGAGAAGAGGTAAACCTCTTGTTACTAACTCTTCTTCTTCCTCTCTAACTTGTTTTGGGTATGTTGGATTTATTTTCAAAACATGAGAAACCATGAAAACTCATCATTTAGAGTTATGGTTCGTTTTATGTTGTTTTTCTCTTGTAAACTTTTGATTTAGAGTTGATATTGTATGAATGGAAAAGGTTGTGGGTTACACATGAAAACCCCAAAAACCCCTAATATGAGAATATGGGTATAAAGAGAAAGAGATGAAATGTTAGATGTGGATGATGAGTTTGTGCTTGAATGTTGATATATGAGATAAACTTGAATGTTTAGATGTTTGAAAACTTATATTGAAGTAGTTTTGGAAATCTTGAATATATATGAATCCCTTGTGTATTTGATGATGAAATACGAGTTATTTATTTGTTATTTTGAATAAATGACTAACATTGTTGTTATTGGTGAAAATGAGGAAAGATCCTAAGGTTGGAGGAAATCGCGGAGGAGACTTTTAAAGTTACTCGGAACCGATCTCCAACGCTCACCAAGGTAAGGGATAAGTGACTCTAATTCATACTCACTGATGTGAATGAGGTATGTGAAAGAGGTAATGTGTTGTAAGTTTGATTGTTGTTACCCTACCCGAATAGGTAGTGGTTTATTGTTGTTACCCTACTCGAAGAGGTAGTGGTTGACTGTTATTGTGTCCTACCCGGAGTGGTAGTGAACTGTTTGTTGTGTCCTACCCGGAGTGGTAGTAGACTGTTATTGTGTCCTACCTTAAATGGTAGCGGACTGTTATCGTGTCCTACCCGGAGTGGTAGCGGACTGTTGTTGTGTCCTACCCGGAGTGGTAGCGGACTGTTGTTGTGTCCTACCCGGAGTGGTAGTGGACTGTTATCGTTATCCTACCGAGAATGGTAGTGAAGAATTGTGAACTAGACCTACCCGATGTGGTATGGATTATAACTAGACCTACCCGATGTGGTATGGAGTATAACACTAGACCTACCCGATGTGGTATGAAGCATAACACTAGACCTACCCGATGTTGTATGGAATATAATACTAGACCTACCCGATGTGGTATGGAGTATAACTAGACCTGCCCGATGTGGTATGGAGTATAACTAGACCTGCCCGATGTGGTATGGAGTATAACTAGACCTACCCGATGTGGTATGGAATATAACAGTAGACCTGCCCGATGTGGTATGGATGATGAACTAGACCTACCCGATGTGGTATGGATGATGAACTAGACCTGCCCGATGTGGTATGGATGATGAACTAGACCTGCCCGATGTGGTATGGATGATGAACTAGACCTGCCCGATGTGGTATGGATGATGAACTAGACCTGCCCGATGTGGTATGGATGATGAACTAGACCTGCCCGATGTGGTATGGATGGTGAACTAGACCTACCCGATGTGGTATGGAGATGTAATTGGATCTACCCGAGGTGGTAGGAGATTATAGTTGTGAAAGAACTCGGTGAATACGATTAAGGATGAATACGACATATGAGAAACGAGGACGTTAAGAGCGAAAGTCATATGCATGCTATAGGATATATATTATGTGATATATATATACTATAGGGTGAATATGAATGTTGGAAATGAAGACGTTAAGGATAAAAGTAATATACATGCTATAAGATATATAGTATGGGATATATATATATTATAGTGTGGATATGAGTAATGAGAAGAACGATGCTTCGAATGAACATAATATGCATGCTATAGAATATATATTATGAGATATGTATTCTATAGGATGAATATGGATAATGTAGAAATAAACGAAAAAATTTCAAGGGTAGAAAATCGGGTCGTTACATAGATGAACATGAAAATGATGATAGATCACACATGAAATATAATTACTATATTTAAATTTTTGGATGTGAAATGCAAACTTTTTTAAAATAATAAATAAACTTAACTATTTATTTTGTGCCCGTAATAATTTCTCCATATTGATACCAATTATAATTTTGTAAAACATAAATCTATAATAATGATTAGTTAATAAAAAATGTTGATAGACAATATCAAAGTTTCGATGACATTGATCACCCCCACGTGACAAAACTAATTAAGTATAAAAAAATTATCTAAGGATTAAAAAATGTAAATCATAGAGAAATGTCAATATATAATAATTTCAATATAATTAATATAAAAATTGAACATTTGAAGTAGCAAAATGTCTTAAACATGAGAGCGAATGATTCACGTCACTTCCACCCCTGTGATTAAAGTTCCTAACGCTAACATGTAATGTTGGAAACCTATGGTTAATGTAAAAAACCAAATTCTACCCTTGAAATTTTTTCCTTAATTTAATCCACTTTCATACATTTTTCTATAAATTACATTTACCAATAAAATATCTTACTTTCCCCTTCATACTCAATCCATGAACCAATAATCAAATGCACATTCGATTGACAAAAAAACATAATTCATATTAATGTCGCTCAGTAACTACCGCATACAACTAGCTATGAGTTTCCAAAACATCCATAGCTACAAATATCCAGAGTTACCATTATCCATGTACAAAAATCATGCCCATAGTTACAAATAGTCAGTTTCAGAATACAATCAATTAGATTACAAAAAGAATGGACAATAGGGATTCAAAAACAAAAGCCTTTAAGCTCCTAATCAACACATTTTTTCTCCTCCCACCTACCTGCAATGGGATTAACATTGACCATACACAGAAAACACAAAGGAGTAAGTCGTTAACGTAATAATTGTCAATGTACATTTATCCACATTTTAATAAGGTTAAGTAAACAATTTAAAATAAAAAATACTTAATACCATTTTCATCATTTATACTTTTGAAAACCATGCTACATAACTTGAGCCAAAGTTTGCTACATCGCTTGAGCCAAAGCTTGCTACATCGCTTGAGCCAAAACTTGCTACACCGCTTGAGCCAAAGCTTGCTACATCGCTTGAGCCAAAGCTTGCTACATCGCTTGAGCCAAAGCATGCTACATCGCTTGAGCCAAAGCTTGCTACATCGATTGAGCCAAAACTTGCTACATCGATTGAGCCAAAGCTTGCTACATTACTTGAGCCAAAGTCGCTAACCAATCATGGTCGGCTAAAAACGAGTTTTCTTTTCATTGACACTCCATCAATTCATAAACAGTAAATCCACACCATCATTATTACAAACATACTCATATATGCTTATAATAATTAAGTGGTTCACAACTCAATTCACTATCCACAACCAGAAAATCCATGCATTTTCTATCACAATGCATAAACTAAGACTTATCCTTACCTCAATGAGTATTGGGTTTGGTTCTTGGCAACTTCGCAAGTTCCACCGACACCGCCTCCAACTTTAGGATCTTTCCTCATTCCCACTATATAACACAATGTTAGTCATATTTTCAATGTTTCTAACATATTTCAATGTCGATTTTTCTCGCCCAGGCAAGACCATTCTCGCTCAAACGAGCCAACTCTTGCTCAGGCGAGAATCCTTCAGTATAGCCCAGGATTTCACCCTCCCAGGTGAGTCTTTCTCGCTCAAGCGAGAATTCCAGGACTGATATTATAACTTTAAAGGGTTAAATTAAGGGTGTTACAGTTAATGACTCCATTGTTAACGGTTCGAAACATATATGTCACTATGAGTCACAGAAAAACGAAAATCGACATTAAACAATAAAATAAAATATAAAAAAGTAATCTATCAATAAAACTGAAAATGAAAGTTGAGGAAGGATTAAAGTTTAACATAACCCAAGATGATTTTGAATCTATACTATACTCTAAGCCCTGAAGTTGGTCTATTGGTAGATGGCTTAAAAAATAAAAATAAAAAGTTTTATCATGAACAAAAGATCTTGTTTTTCTTGATAACCATTAACATAACAAAAAATGAGACAGAAGGGAAGAAGTCATACATCGTTAACATGCAAAAATAAAAAAGGTTTCGTTTTTAAGCATAAAGTGAAATAAAAAATAGAAGAAACCAACAATACCATGAACATGAACCTATAAACTCTAAAATAAAATTATCCACAATGAGCATTGCCTTAATTAAGGAATCATAAATAATTCAAACCAAATATAAATTAAATATGTGTTACAATGCATACAACTTTATATATCATATGTTTGATTTTAATAGAATAAATGTAGAAAAATCAATTTCATTATGACAATTAAATCAAATAAAAGATGACTTTTTAAAGCCAAAAAATTGTATTTTTTTTTCCTATAAGGGTTAATGACACATTCTGAATATTTTAGAGACTTTTTTACAAAAAATTGACGTTAAAAAAATTGAAGTTTCTTTTCAATTATTTGGAAGAATATTATCCTTAATGGATACAATGTTATTATTTTTATCACAATTTCATTATTCTTTATTCGTTATTCTTAAAATAATTCAGTTATATATTTATGATTCTCATCATGTACTATTTTATTTATATTCTTATTAATAGCTAATCAACATAAATACACTATGTACAAATTGGATAGACATTTTCCTAAACTAAAATAGAAATGGCGGAAATTCTCGTTAGTAAACTAATATTTCTTCTCACTCTCTCTCATACTATCTTTAGTTATTTCAATTATTTTCATATCATTAATTAATTAATAATGTATATATATTATTTAAATGTTTTAGAACGAATTGTTGATGGAATCATAATTGACGAAGATAATTTAACATATAAATCATTAGATCATTTTATAATAAATGCATTTCAATACACAAACAATAAATATGATAGTTATGTGATTGATATGAATATATTTTCTCCATCCACCATATTTATGTTGCTGTCGACTCAATTCTAGAATTACGACATATCTCTCTTCATTTCTTTTTTTTAATTCTATATTTATACCATAACTTACCATCACTCACCTTATAAATATAAATAAATGGTGGCATTACCATTATTTTTATTTATGATTGATTGATTATAGGAGAGAGAAATATAAAAAATAAACATTAATTCCATATATATCATCATAATGAAATGTATTTCTCAATCATCATTATTATCACTTACTTCCCCCTCTAATTTTAAATTCCTTGAAATATGTGTCACCTATTTAATACTACAATTTTGTAACTCCCCAAAAGTTATCTTTTTCAGTTCTTCTTTTAAATTCATACTATTTTTTTCTTTTGCAAAATTCAATCCTCATATTTTAATTATGCTATTATTTTAATTAATAAGTAAGAAAGTTTGCAGATGAGCATTTTGAGGAAAGGATATGGGGTAGAGAGAAAGGTGAATGTTAATGCTATAACACTTTATGATCATTAACACCAAGAGATACCATCGAGATAAAAAAATATAATTTAGCATATTCTAGAACAAAATTAAACAGAGATGCTAAATTTAAAATAAAAGATAAAGAAATATACACATGTGACTTTAGTAACCTTTTTCCCTCTGGTGAGAATACTAAAAATAAAAGATAAATAATTATACACAGTGAAAATTGAAGGAAACACTCCAGCAAATTAATACTTGCACTACATCCTTACCAAGAGGTATCATAAAAAATAATATAATTTAGCATCTTCTAGACCAAAATAAAACAAAGATGCTAAATTCAAAATAAAAGATAAAGAAATATACACATATGACCTTAGTAACCTTTTTCTATCTGGTGAGAATACTAAATACAAAAGATAAAGAAATATACATATTTAAATTATAGTAAAAATTGAAGAAAGAACTCCAACAAATTAATACTAAATAGATATTAAAAACATGAGCTATTGTTGGGTAGCTTGATCATTCAATGAGAAGAAATATTCTAAATTCAAAATAAAAGATAAAGGAATATACACATGTGACCTTAGTAACCTTTTTCTATCTGATGAGAATACTAAATACTAAAGATAAAGAAATATACATATTTAAATTATAGTAAAAATTGAAGAAAGGACTCCAACAAATTAATACTAAATAAATAATAAAAACATGAGCTATTGTTGGGTAGCATGATCATTCAATGGGAAGAAAGTCAATCAGTATCATTCTGCAAAACCTGATAAACAATAACAGAGTAGGTGGGAAAGGAGTGTGAGTTTAGAGAAAGATGTACAGACATTGGAAAGTAATGAGCCATATTTAATGAGACAAAATTCTTGGAAAAAACACATAAAAATTAATGAAAGACAATGGCTAACAATAAGCAAAACATAAAACAAATATAAAAAAATGTTACATTATTAGTGAAGGTTGAACATAAAAATCATTATTCTTGTAACTCTGAAAAAAGATATGTGAGTATGAGATGTAATCCTCTCATAATGACAAAACAAAAAAATTAACACATTTGTATTCAAAACAGTAATGATAAGGTAAATAAAAAATTATCTTACAAAAATAAATTACAAATAAATGATCTTAAGATTGGCATGCATAAAAAGTAAAAGTATATCAAAGTTGTGACATTATCAAAGTATATCACATAAATTATCTTGATTATGAATATTAAGATGTGAAGATGAAATTGTGAGTAAAAGTATATCAAAATTCTGATTTTTATTACATTTTTGCCATATTCAGACTTAAGATTCACAACATTAATAGTTATGACAATCTAAAAAATAAGATTCATAACATGGTAACAATGAACAATACGATTAACTTGAAGAGCACAAATCTTAAGCATTTTAGAGTATAATAAAGATGATCTAAAGATTTGAACAAAGTAGAACAAAGGGAAATGAGAGAAGATTTCACCTGCAGATTTTAGAAAAGAAGGAAGAGTGTGAGGAAGAGGAAATTTGAGAGAGAATGAGCGTTTGAATAATGAGGGAGTGAGAGAAAATGGGAAACAAAAAGTGAGAGAGAAGATTCCCAAATGACAATTTACATTATTAACCCCACCCTTAAGGTAAAGATAGTTTAAAGGTAAATGATTGTTCTGTAATTGGCTAGTTGCTACAATAAATGATGACAATACTTTAATGATTTAAAATTAATACAAATACCAAAATGTCCCCAAGTGAATAAAAGGAAGATATGTAAATGCATGAGTTTTTTAGTCTCAAATTATTTAACTTTTCATTTCTAAAAAAAATGCGAATGACAGATATACCAATGAAAAATCCAAGTGTCAACAATATTGTAGTCTACTTTTGTAATTTCATCAGACTCTTCTATTCTTATTAAGAAATAGATAGTAGATAACCATAAAAATGTTCTCGTGGAAGAAAAATTCTTAATAAATAAGAATATCAAATTGGTAAATGAGAGTAGAATATTTTTATTTCAATAAGAATGGTGTAAGAATGAACCAATGTATATGCTCCAAATTTAGCTAATTTCAAAGATATTAAGAAAATAAATTAAAAACAATTAATTGCTTTGATATAATTAAAAAATCAAAAACAAATTACCATTACTATTTTTCATGTGACATATGGAAAATTGTTCCAAACATAGTTTTAAACAAAATGGTGTGGATGATCAAACAGATAATTATTATTTTATTTTAACGGATGGTATGAATAAAAATAGTTATTATCTTCTTTATTAATTTTTTAAGATTGATACCACACTAATACCCTAACTACTAAGGTAATAATAACAATGATGGAATGCACAGGAGATAATTTGAGCTCTGAATATTTATATCTTTTACAAGGATAACTTTCTGTGAGAGCACAACTATATTTCTACAAACTCGAAACCTTTTATTTATTAACCTTTGGTTGAATGAGTTATATTTTTACTCTGGCTCAATATAAAGATTCTCACTCTCTTTTTTCAAATAGAAATATGCGACTGACTAATTTTATGTGGTATAAATAATTGTTTAATTTCCGCTTCTTTCATTCCAAATATAAATACTATTAAAAAATAAATTTCGTGATAAAGAGGCTTATGCATGTATTGTCTCAAAATAATATTTTCTCCTTGAACACCAATATGTTTTGTGAGGGTACTATTCTTTTTGTTATTCACCCTTATATGTTGATAAACTTAATTCCGTTCGGTTTCACTACAAATACTGAACCATGTTGCAAATGAATAGAGATTTCCGTCTCACTTTTTATGTCTTATTATGTCATAATCCAAATAAAAGTTGACACATATTTAAAAAGAAAATTCATAAAAATAAAAAGTAACTTTTTTGTTATTTGGTGGAATTTGATTGGTTTGGGACATGAGAACGAAAATATTTGGGGACAGATGATCCTGGTTCATTGCAAATTTATGGATGAGAATCACATATTCTCATTCATGTCTCACTTTGTGTACTAAACCAATTAAAAAGTTCTATTCAACTAAAAAGAAAAATAACAAAATAAAAAATTAACATTTTAATATTATTTTGTGAAGTTTGATTGGTTAAGCACGTGATAACAGAAAAATTCTGGAACAGATTATCCTTATCTCAAATTTAATTAGCAAGAATAATGGAATACCCAACCATATATTTGAAATCCAAATAGGCTCACATTATATTAATTATTAAAAAATAAACCAAGGTTACAAGAGATGACATGAAAGTATATAAGAGCAACCCTAGACTATTGAATTAAGGGCATGCAATCTCTGAGGAAACTGGATTCAATGGAAATGATGTGGTCCATGCATATTTGAAGGTAACTGGGTCTTTATAGAGAGGATTACCAAAATTAACAAGACATTCATTGCCTGAGATCGGTAAAATTGTAAAAGGCTCTATTTTCTCCACAGTTTGAAATCCTTGGCAGTTTAATTTCACATTAACTTGAACACAGTTACATTTGTTAGTAATAGTCACAACCCATTCTGGCATACCCGTAATGTTTGCTCCTGTTTTAGATTGATTTACGGAGATATCATTCAAGGAGCATGGTAGGGCATAGCCTGAGATAATGAACAAACAAATCAATATATATATATATATATATATATATATAACAATAATTAACAAGTATATATTATATATACTGATGTGAGTATTTTAATTTCAAATGTAATAAGAAAATAAAATTACCTTGAGAAATATAGCAAAGGAAAAGAAGTGTAGTGACGATGTTAATGGTGGAAGCCATTTCTAACAATACTGATGCTAGTTTTAATTGCTTTGGCGAATTGAAATGCTAGTATATTGCTTTATTTATAGGTAAATTTAGGAGTTATAAGTAGGAGAAAAATGTTACAAAAATTGACCTTGAAAATATATGCAATTTTAATCCCAAATTAATATTTTTTATGATTTTTCTTTACTTCTTAGTCATCATTGTTGTGATTTTAATTGTTGATAATGATGAGTCAACACCATGATTAGCCATTTCATCAATTATTAAGATACAGGTCACATATTGATGTTGGTTACATGCATGATTGCTGTGGACTAAAACTAAAATGTTGACCAACAATATATTGATTTAGTGGTGTAAGGCCTCATTCACTGTATCCTCAAATAGACCAAAAGATTAAATATTCAATTCATTATAGCAATACTTATTGGGAGAGAGAAACACAAAAAAAATATACGCTAAAACCAAAATTCAATATATTTTCAATGACAAACATTTATGACTAACAAAAATAATGATTTTATGGAAATTTCACCTTGTTACTACTAAAAAAATTGCATGAAAGCATTTAAAACTATTACTTTCTGTTTGAAGCTTAGTAACGACCATATCTACAAACTAATGTAATTTATAGATAAAAAATAATACTTTCCAAATCTCAAAATATACATCTTATCTAGTTTAGACACGTGTATATATATATATATATTCAGATGACTTTTTTAAGTGATCATGTGATCAATAATTAATTTTTAATACTAATTATCTATGTATAATTATAAGGTCTAGATTTATTGTTCTTCAAATTTTTATATGAGAGTTATTCTCACTTGAGTCACTTCCGATATATAAAGTGACTCAAGTGAGAACATTTGTTATTGTGACGAATGAAAACAATTAATATCGATTATTTGATCTTTTTTAATGGTAATGATTAAAAGGTAAATGCATGAGACTTTTCAAGTGATTATGTGACTATTAATTCACTTTTACTTTTAATCATTCATATATGGTTGTGACCCATATTTATTATTCTCACCATTTAAGGAATTGTTCACAAGGAATTTGTTTGTGCTAGTGAATTAGGGATAACAATGAGGTTCAGATTGGTCATGGGTTAAAGTTGGATGATCTTATTGTACCTTTTCTTTTTATTGCTGGAATTCTAATGGTTGAATGGGCATTAGTTCATTCTGGTCCATTTTCTTGTTATGCTTTGAGGTCGAATGGATGTCTACTTCTCTCCTCTTGCATTCAGTTAATACTATATTTATTGGAGAGGCTTTTACTACAAATGTTAATAGTGTTAAAGTAATATTTAGGATTAAGCTGAAATCAATTCCTACCTCTTTCGACTGATTTGAAATTGTTACTATGTTTTTTTACAGTTAAACATATAAACCTCTATTTTATGCTTGATTTGAAAAAATGGTGTTTGAAAAAATATATGAGCTTGGGAGACACTTATGAATCAAGGAATGTTTTAGCACATTGTCTTCCCATAATAAAATGGTACCCTTGCTATTTGCATTCATGGATTAATTATACTCTTAATCTTAAATAGAAATATAGGCTAATGTTTTTTAAAATGTAAAAGATTTCAAATTTATTATGAGTGATAATAATAGATTTAGATGGTAACACATAAGTCGGTGAATATAAATTATTATGGATATAATATTATATGAAATGGGTTAAGAGAGATATATAATAAATATAAGGAATTTGGTGGTAAAATTACAATATTTGAGTTTTTTTAATAAAGTAAATAAAAATTAAAATGAATTGCACCAGAATGAAAATCTTTGCCTAGAAGATGATTGAATATATTTTAATAAGAATCGTTTCCCTTATAATAAATATAATATATGGTATGTTTTTTAAGTATAAATTTTGTGAGAAAAGTTATAACTTTATGAGTTGACCCTCTTAAATAATACTTTATTTCCTATTTTTTCATGGGAAGAGATCCACTTACTCCAAGAGTAAGTGAAAAAAACTTACTCCACATCTTAATCATTAATTATTGGAAAATTCAATGGTTTGAATTAGTTAGTAGATCTAAACTGTTGAATTTTCCAAAAATGGAAATGGTTTGAATTAGTGAAACTTTATAATTTGGTTCACAATCACTAACCTCATAATCTTTGTCTGATTGGTGCGAAGCCATCAAGGAAATCTTGTTTCTCAATTTTGAATTTTGCATTTGAACCAGCATCATTATCTTCTGATATGATGTTTGCTCTTTTGTTATTCTTGCCCTTATTTATTTTGATTGCATGTGGTTTCTGTAAGGCTGGACAAACACCTTTAATATGATTTGGTTTTATGCATACAGAGCATATGAAGTTTTGGTTCGATGTTGATGCTTTACTGTCAGTGACGAACCTTTTTTACTTCTTCGGTTCCATGTATTTTTTCCGAAGTGTCCCACATTTCTTTAAAAAAAATTCAACTTGGCACTCTAAGGAACTCTTTTAACTTTAAGGTCATATTGGACTTTCTTTTTCTCCTCATCATTCGAGAAACTTTTTGGCTCAAATTCTTTAACACCATTGATTACAATGTACAAAGTTTATGGGCCTTCTTTTATAGTGTTCCAAATATCTAAATCCTAAGATTTCGTGAAGATTTTGATGTGCATTTTCCAGAAATCGTAACATTCTCCAACAAAGCTTGAAAGATGATTTATGTTGGAACTTTCTCCTAGAAAGTACTTTGAGGCAATCTTAAACTTTAGGATCTAGGGAACCAATTAACCAACTTGTGCTCTAGTGTCAATTCTACGATAAGATGGTAAACTAAGATGGAGAGAATTAGTTTTCTTGTTTTCAGAACTTAATGCAAATTTTTGCGACTTAAAATTTGTTAGAGTAGAGATGCAGAGGAAAAGTGTAAGTGTGAAAAATCAAGTACATAAAATTTAAATAGTGTAAAGAGAAAAAGAAACACGAAGATTTATATTGGTTTACCTTTTAGTCCACCGAATGCTACGTCCAGTCATCTTGTAAACACAAGAGATTTCAAATATGGTCATTTGTTAATCATTACAAATCTCACCGTGAGACTTTATCTCTGCTCAAAC
The DNA here is from genome assembly GCA_009771035.1 of Lupinus albus. NCBI lineage: Eukaryota > Viridiplantae > Streptophyta > Magnoliopsida > Fabales > Fabaceae > Lupinus > Lupinus albus. The sequence goes on from CM020011.1 coordinate 9,851,723, forward strand.
TCATAAAATCTCACTTTTTAGAAGCACACCACTTCTAAAACACTATATCCCTTTCACCACACCTATGGTGACAATATAGAGAAAATTGATACAAAAGAAGAACTTGTTTCTAGGGCTTATGATTATAACAATTAAACTCATAATCCTTATATGTCAATCACCAAATTATAACGCAAATTATCAAGTGTTTAAGTGTATGAAACTTGGAAGAAAAACACTTGAAAACAATTTTCATAATTTCAGAAAGTTTTGATCAAGTTGTTTGCGAAAGTGTATGAAAGATTGTAGAAAATGTAGAGTGGTTGATGTATGAAAGTTGTGTAATGAATCTTAATTCTATGTCTTTAATCATAGTCGAAGGTAGAATTCGATTGGATTAGCATCCATTCATTTTGGGAGAAGTTGTTTTTGTTTGAATTTGAAAAACTACTATAATAACTATGACTAATCGATTACCAAAGGTGAGTAATTGGTTACCAGAAATTTATGTCTCATTGAGGAATCAGTTACTCATTGCACTAATGAGTTACTCTAAGTTTTTTTTTTGCTTGATAACCCATTACTCAGTTTGGGTAATTTGCTATTCTGTTATAGTAACATATTACTTAGTTCGAGTAACTTGCTACTCGGGTTTTTGAAAGTTTAAGTTAATTTTTAGAACCAATAATAATTTTTAAAATAAAAGACTTTAAGATAAAAGTACCTTTTATAGGACGTGTGTTCTAAATTTTTTTAATGGTTGAGATTTGAAGGTTTTTTTAATTAAATTATTTTTTTAATTTTCAAGTTATTTTGGGCCTCACAATCCAGTATTGGAGAGGATCGCAACCCATAACTCACGCACTCCAAAAGGTTGTAGATCAATGCACCATTAACACATATGATCCAGCCAAATTCCAATGTGTGGTAATAGATCATGACCAAATGATTGAAGCAATTGTTACACTGAAACTAGCATGGGAGGCATGATGCGATTATTCATGTAGAAAAATAATTTTATTTTTTATTTTTTTAGAGTGTTTTAGGAATAATTCTAATGTGTTTCTATTGGGGGATAATCAGCTATTCATAGTAGAAAATTGAGACTTTGAACTAAAGACTGTGTTATTATATTTTAAAATGAGGATGAATTCATTTAATCTCAGAGTAAGTTTTTTAAACTTACTTCATATCTTAGCCATCAATTTTAGGGAAATTCAATGGTTTATATATACTCATTGATTTAAACCATTGGATTTCCCTAGAATTGATGACTAAGATGTGAAGTAAGTTTAAAAAACTTTATTTTGAAGTAAATTGATCCTCTCCCTTTTAAAATATAACACAGTCTTTGGACATTAATTATCAATGGCATACATGATAGAAGTTGTTTCACTCATAGAAGTAGAGATTTCCTCGTTAAGGGTCTTGATGGAAGTAGAGTTAGAATGGGTTAGAGCTAGTTATGAGAAATTGAACATACATGACTTAGGAGAAGAAGCTAGCGGCCATTTTACATGGTCAATTATATCATTGCAGAATGGCGAGAAATTTTGATAAGAAGGTTCACCTAGAGAATTCGAAATAGGGGCTTAGTACTTAAAATGATCCTTCAAAACCAAGAAGATGCTCATGGAAAATGGACCCCAGATTATGAAGGTCCTTACAATGTCCAAAATGCATTCTCAAGAGGGGCTTTTTTAGCCTTGCAAGACATGTATGGAAATGTATTACCTAGACCTTTGCACAATGGTCAAGTTATCTAATTGTCTCAAGAGATCAATTGATAGATGGGTGATTACCTTATACTAGGGCACAAAATTTATAAAATTTTGTAACATGCATAATATCCTTAATAGCATATATATCATTGAATCTTTCTATATAAAATTCCATCAATATCAATAGAAGAAATTTTATTCGTATCCCTACTATAAATTTATGTGTGTATGTTCACTTAAATAACTCTTAAATTATATAAATATAATGTTCGAATTACATAATCAAATAACAATTATTCATTGGTGGTTCACACTAATACTAATAACTCCATTTTCATATATTCCAAATATATATTACCTTAATCTTGTGGTGCATTGATATATTACTAAACAATGTTGAGTTTTTGTGAATTTTATATATTAGATCTATATAATAGAAATTTTCAATCCAAGAATTGGTTTGATTAAACATATCTATTAACTATATAATAAAATTAGCTCCTGCTACATCATCACTTGCCACATGTCATCTTCTTCATTTTTCTCCTCCTAAATGGTTATACGGTAATCCTTTGTACCTTACCACACTATATTTGCATTTTCTTGATTAGAGTTAAGAGATTTAATAAATAATTATTGCATTTCTAATGAGTACATGTTAATTAACTTGACATATGAAATGTTAATGAGGTATGCGTCTTTCTCTTTCTCTTCCAACAATCTTCTTTTTCTCCAGTTTTATTTTTCATTTCATTTAATTATGCTTCTTCTTTATAGTAATTTTATTTCTCTTTCAACAATCATCTTTAAAGTGCATCTATTAATTAACTATAAACTAAATTAGCCTCTGACACATCATCACTTGCCACATGCCATCTTCTCCTTCATTTTTCCTCTCCTAAATGGTTCTATGGTAATCCTATGTACCTTACCACACTATATTTGCATTTTCTTGATTATAGTTAATAGATTTAATAAATAATTATTGCATTTCTGATGGGTACATGTTAATTTGGTATATGAAATGTTAATGAGGTATGCATCTTTCTCTTTCTCTTCCAACAATCTTTCTCTCCCAACAATCTTCTTTTTCTCCAGTTTTATTTTTCATTTCATTTAATTATGCCTCTTCGTTATAGTCTTTTTCTTTCTCTTCCAACAATCCTCTTTAAATTGCATTTTTTCGTTAATTATATTCATATTTTATAGATGTTTAAAATGAATCTTTCATTATTTTATTTATTTATTTTGTAGATATGTTCTTATTTTGTAGATTTGTTGTTATTTTATTATTGATTTTTTTTGTTTATTTTTCATTGATTTCCTTATTTTGTAGATATGTTCTCACTGATTTCATTGTTTTGTAGATCTATTCTTTCAACCATTCTTCATTATCATCCTCAAGAACGATCAAACCTTCAAAACCTATGGTATGTACCCAATATTCATTTATATATATACATTTACTTACAATATTGCATTTGTTTGTTTGTTTTTGTTACTAATCTATTTATCTCCTCAACATTTCTCACATTTATCATTTTCTCTCTTCATTTGTAGTTTGGTTCTCCCTTTAAAGCATCTTTGCAAGTTAATTTTATCTTTCTTCATCTCTTATTTTATTTTTATACACTTCTTTATTCAATGAATCACTATTTTAATTTTTTTGTTTTGCATGTTTCACAAACACATAGAGTGTATTCTCTTCTTAAATTTTTTTTATTTAAGTTTCTGCTTCAACTACATATTTGATTATGTGTCTTTCAATAATTCAACGGTCAAGAATCTAAAGTTTGTTCATTGTTCTAAAAAGAGGTGTGCAATTGTTCATGGATAATTACCTAATCATATTATTTTACATTTGAGTTGAGGTTGTGGTAAAAACAAAACTTTTCTATTATGAATTGAAAATGCCTAATATCCTAGATCCAATGATCAAGCATATTTGTTAGCAATACGAATGCACGTGTAACATGTGTGTTCTTAGTAATATGAATATATGGATAATATGTGTGATTTTAACAATGCGAATGTAAGAGTCACATGTGTGTTCTTAACAATACGAATGCATGAGTAACATGTTTGTTTTTAACCATGTGAATGCACGTGTAATATATGTGTTCTTAACTATGTGAATGCACATGTAACTATTCTAACAAATATTTATTTTCTACATAGTCAGTCATTTGGGTGCATTGTGTAACCCCCTAAAAGTTTGATAATTGGAACATGGTGAAACTCAGTCAGTCTGGGAGCTACTGACTGATTCTCCCCTGAGCGAGAAATTCTCGCTTGGGCGAGGGTATCAGTATTTCTCCCAGAATTTTATCTAGGGACCTCGCTTGGGCGAGATGTGGCTCGCCTGGGCGAGAGAGAGTGTGTTGACACTGAAGGATTCTCGCTTGAGTGAGAGCGTCAGTGTTTGAAAATCTAAAAAAAGGCAGGATTTCTCGCCTAGGCGGCGTATTCTCGCTTGGGCGAGAATCTAAAATCCTGAAACCTACAATAGAGCCCCAAACACGAAAATGGGGGAGGGTTTTGGAGAGAAATGAGAAGAGGAAGCGATTTCTTGGCTAGAGCTCGCATAAAGGCTAAGAGGAGCTAGAGAAGAGATAAACCTCTTGATTTTAACACTTCTCCTTACTTAGAAACTCATTATGGTTATTGGGGTCTCTTCTCTTTGAGTTGGAAAACACCCTAACTCTCTCCTTTGATGTGGTGGTTCGTTTTAGTTAACTTATTTCTTGAAAACTCGTAGTATAGAGTGTATATTTGGAGATGGTGTTTGAAAAATATTGATAGTAAGAAACCCCAAAACCTAGAAACGAAATGGTGAAGAAATGGAATGAAAATGTTAAGTTGGTTTGTGGTTTATGATTGATGATGTGGAATAAGGGGTTAAATGTTTATGAATGCACGTTTGGAGTCTCAATAGAGATAGTTTCGAGAGTCATCGGAGTACGAGTTAAATTGTGGTTGAAACATGTAAAATGAGTTATAATGTGATGTTACAAAATATATTATTGATTATGTTTTTGTGTGTGTGTGAATGGGTAAAGACCCTAAGGTTGGAGGAAGCGGAGTAGATACTAACAAGTTGTCAAACGCCAACACACGCCAAGGTAAGGGAGACGTGTTTCCATACTTAATGATATAATGTGAAAGGTAAACGTAATGGACTTATTATTATGATAATATAGTGATGATTGTCATTATATGGAAGTGGTATTGATTAGCCTTCGTGGCATAGACTTGCCCTATGTGGTATTGATTAGCCTTCGTGGCATAGACTTGCCCTATGTGGTATTGATTAGCCTTCGTGGCATAGACTTGCCCTATGTGGTATTGATTAGCCTTCGTGGCATAGACTTGCCCTGTGTGGTATTGGGATAAATGCTGTTAAATGTGGTTGATAAATGGTAGATTGATAGTTTAGTGTACCTTAACAGTCAAATTATGTTACTGACAGAATTATATATATATATATATATATATGTTTGTATTATAATTATCCTATTTCGATGTACTTATATTGATTATTTTGAATTTGTTATCTTACTCCCTTTTGTTTCTTGATGGCACCATTTGTGATAATCGGTGTACATGTAAAGCTAAGGATTAGCGGATTCAAATGATGTCGTAGTTTAGTTCTTATCTATTTTTTTGTAATAGGGATACTCATGTGTTGTTTTGTATTATGCACGTACTTGTATCCAGTATTTGAACGAATTGACTTGTAATTACGCTTTTAGGGATGGGATGTACGATTAATATGCGTGTGGGGACTGAGTCTCTTTTTTTTGGAAATTAAAAATGTGAAGTTTATGGGTTATGAACCCCAAAGTACTCTGGTAGATTAATTTGCTATTACTGAAATCTAATCGTAATTATATTAAGTATGTAATTCCTGAAAATAGATAGCAGAAGGTTGATTATTAGAATTTGCATGCTTAATAATAATTGGACGAAAAATTTTAGGATATAAATTGGGTCCTTACACATTGAGAATGGTAGAACCAATAGATCTGATGATCTTCTCTATTCTTTTGCAGTTTGATTATGGTTGGCAATTTTTTGAATTGTTTTGTATGATATAAGTTAAGATAAAAAGATGTTATAAATAATAATTTTTCCTTTTCTTTTCTTTTTATATCTACACAAACTTTTCATTTACTAAAATGGGCATTTATATGAATTGGGGATTATGGTCGGAGAGAATTACTCTCGAGATTGAAAAGTAATTGATGTCAATAATGAAAGATAAAAATTCATATAAATAAAAATTCATAGTAGAATGCCAATAAAAGAAAATTCATTAGGGAATAGAAACTGTAGATGTGAATAATGACAATAATTTTTTTATAATATTATAATTTGTAAACGCATAGGTGAACAAATATTGGCAGCGTTGAATAAATACTGCTCATAAGTTGCAAACTAATAATTAATAATTAATTTGAATAAATATCAACGACCATTAAGAGAAAAATAAAACTAATGAACATGACTAAGGAAATATAAACATATGTTGTCATTTAATGTGCTGCTTATTGGTGAGATCGATGATGATATTCAAGTTAAAAATAATGCATATTAATCACAACATGCAGATTAGTATGTCTGCTTAATTTTGAAAAAAAAATATAAACATTTAATTATAATGTTTTCATTTCCATTTATTACTATTATTCATACATTTTCATTATTATGATTAAAATATTTTAGAGTTTTGATCTTAAATAATTAAGGCTTCCATTATATTGAAAAATAATTGAATTATGTACTTACAACTTTCATATTTCAATGACAATTTATTACTAAAGTTTCATTCCTATCTATTAAAATATTATTTTTGAAGTTGTCATACTAAATTATTAAACATGTAATTTGAAAAAAAAATCTAAATAATTAATTACAATGCTCCCTTTCGTATACTTTAAAAATAGGAAATAATAAATCAATTATACTAAAAACTAATAAGAAATGATAACCCATAAATAAAAGAAATATAAACAAGTTACATTAAGAAATAATCAAAAGTAATATCATAAAATTAAACAAATTCTCCACATGTACGTCTATATTAAAAATTGGAAATATAAGTTTTTATTGTATTTATTAGTCAACCAAATATATAGACTATATAATGATTAAAATTTTGTTAATAGATTATTCTCATTTCGAATACATTTTACTTTACCAACGTTCTAGTTTCCAAAGGTAAATTACAATAATATTATCAAGTTAAACATTATTTTATTTTTTCTATTTTGCATAATATCTTTTTACATTGTATCAAATCAAATGAGAGGACATTAAACCATATAGATTCCATTTTTCATTTCTTAATTGTATATTTAATTAGATTTAACTTCTACAAAAAAACATAATAAAGAAAATAACTTTTAGAACGAAACTAAAAGACAACGTAATTATTTACCACGGAGCTCCATGCAACTAAATTTAACATAATAGTTCACAGTTAAAGTGTTGGTATAGAGCATACAATATAATTTTATACAGAAAATAAAGAATAATGATAATATATAACGATGATAGTTATACTTTGAAAAATATAATTCATACTGAATTTGAATCTATACTACCATTATTATGAATCAAAGTGATATTATTTTTTATTGTATCTGTTTCTATATTAAAGTAGAGTTACGAATTATATTGAATTGGGGAGTGAGAGTCCAATAGAAATAAGATATTTAATAAATGAGTTATGTTATAAATTATATACATGGACTTGACATCTTGTCTTAACTCAAACACAAGACATTAAATTTATAAGTTTGATTGCATTGGGCATAACAAGTGTGTTAAAAAAATTATACATTAATATCAAATGATATATATATTATATAGATCAAATATGTTTAAATTTAAATAATATTATTTAGTATTATGCGGGCTAGTCTGCCACAACCCACAACTCGCTTAGGGCGGGTTTGGGCTACAATTTGATATGCATAAATTGTATATGGGCTTTTTAACCCGATCCGGTTTAGTTCGAAATCGACGTGGGGTAGCCCAAACCCGTCCAGGTAGCCCGATTTAGTATGCGTGCATTTGGTATAGATTAAGTTTTTAGTTTCAGTTTATAAACTATGAGATTATAAACTGTTAGATTATAAACTGTTAAGATTATAATCTGTTTATGTTTGGGTACTTTAACTGAAAATTGAATATAAACTAATCTATTTTGTTTGGGTACGGTATAAATATTGTTTTTTACATAGTAAATTACAGAAAAGGGTATGAGGATATTTGTTTATGTTAGGATTATTTTGGTTGTTTTTTTAATATACATTTTTTTTAATATTTATCATCATATATTTTTACTTTAATTTTGCAATATTGCATAACAAAGACTAAAAAATATATTAAAATAAAATACAATATAAAAACTAATATTAATATTAAAAAACAACATAAGATAAACATAAACAAATAACCTCATACATAGTTAAACATAAACTAAAAAAATAAATCAATCCATGATTTTTAATATTGCAAAGGCTAAAAAATATTAAAATAAAATACAGTATAAAAACCAATATCAATATTAAAACAATATATCACATAAATAAATGGAAGTTACTAAACTTAAATTACATAATTCACAAAATAAATAATACATTAATGTTATGTTTTAAGAAAAAAGTTTTCGGGTTTATTAGGTTTATACATAATTAACAAAATTTTAATATTATATAACAAAGTTCTATACATAATTCTTTATTCGTGTATAAATAAAGGAAAGTGTTATGAGGAATTACGGGGTTGAGTGGTGATAGAGAAAAGAAAATAAAAGTTATGGAGTTTGGGAGTGATGATGTGAAGAGTTATGGTGTTTGGTAGAAGAGTAAAAAGATGAGAGATATAAAATTATGATGGGGTAAAATAGGAAATAGAAAAATTCGGAAAAAATAAACTAAAAAAAATAAACCAACCCATGATTTTGGAGCTTCTACTTTTGGCTTATTTTTTCAGAAAAAAGAAACTGAGTTTATAAACTTACTTTAGTTGTCAAACATATATAGTTTATATTTTCAGCTTATTTTTCAAAAAAATAAGCATAAACCACAAATTTAAACTCATGTCAAACATGGCCTAAATGTTCAATGAATTATTGCATAGGTAATAACATTTTTCATTTAATTCTCTATATATGTACACAACCATGACATTTTTTTCATTTTGCCATTTAATGCTACTTTCCATGACATTTAATATATTCAATTTTTCCATTGAGAATTTACACGATCCTGAAGTTTTCAAAGTAATACATGTATTATTTATCAGTACTCAGAAGTCATTTAAAATGTCATTTAATATTTTCTAAAACTCTTCAATGGTTAGGATACGCATGTGGTCGTGTAAAGTTTATCTCTCAATGTTTAATTTTTACTAGTTGTGTGAATGAACGTGTAACATGTAAGTTCTTAATCATATGAATGTACGAGCAACATGTGTGTTTTTAACAATGTGAATGGACGGAGAACATATGTGTTTTAACCATACGAATGCACAAATAACATGTTTTTTCTTAACCAAACGAATGTGCGGGTAACATATATGGATGTTTTTAACCATGAATCGAATAAACGAGTAACAAATGTGTTATTAACCTACATTTTTATCTGCAATTTAACATGTCCTCCATTAAGCATTATGTCATTCACCTTTCTAACTATATTCAAGTGTAGATACCTAACTATTTCCAAATCACTAATAATATATCATCACTTAACTAACTATTCGACCAATTAATAATTTTATTATCCAATATTATGATTTCATTTGGTAACAAAACCTTAATGTAATCCATTCACCTTCCCTTTTGTAGTTGTGGTATTTTAAATTGAAAAACTATACAGTTTCACTCATTCAATATTTACATTAATCTATATATTATATTTAACGTTTACTATTACTCTAAGAACTAATATACTTTTCACCCATCAAAGCTTTGTGATACTTTTTCCACTTAATTTTAATATCATGATATTCTTTGGATTTTAATTTTTCCCTATTATAATTAAAAAACAAATTCGAAATTGAAGTTTTTTATAACTTTTAAATATTTTTTAATAAAAAAACTCATAGTATCACGATTTGATTTCCCTATTTTCATTAAAAAAATCAAATTCAAAAATGAGAAAAACATTTCATTTTCTACAACTTTTAAAATATTTATTTTCAAAAAAATCACATGGTATCATCTTTTTCTTTCCTATTTTTATTAGAAAATTCAATCGAGATTGTCATTTATTTTCATTATGTGTGTTTGAACAGACAAATACATGGGTAACACGTGTGTTCTTAACAATACGAATTTATGTGTAACATGTGCGTTTTAACTATGTGAATGCACAAGTAACATATGTATTCTTAGCGATGTGAATGTACGCATATATAATATGTGTGTTTTTAACCATATTAATACACATGTAATTTGTGTTCTTAATCATATGGCAAAAAAATATTGCTCGTACGAATTTACGATTAAATTACTAGTTTAATATATAAAATTGTTAGAGGCGTAAGAAGAGTTAAGGTAATTTAAATTGGCATAAAAGAAACACTCATCTTACACACATACCTATGATAATAACCTGAGATTTAACATTATTTTTTAAGGTGAGATTTTATATTAATTATTACTTATGGTCTGTTTTATAAATAAATTAAACTAATTTCATTGATATTAAGAAAATAACCTAAAAATAATTAATTGCTTTGATATAATTAAAAAGAATTAGAATTATTATTTTTCATGTGGTATATGGAATATTGTTTCAATTAAAAGTTGTATTGGAAAACTACAAAGAAAATTAAATTTGCCTTCTATTCAAGACTAAAAATGTATTTTTTTTAATAAGTGAGACTTGGAAGAGGAATAATTTGAATCTTGACATATGATGCAATGGAGGATTGTGAAAACAAGAGTGTATCGATTGGTAAATTGATCCCTATACCAGTATGATAAGACAATTATATCGGTCATATAATTATATCGGTCATATAATCATATCGGTCAAAATCGATCATATCAGTCTATTTTCAATTGAATCGTATTGATTATACTGACCGAATTTCATTTAAAATTAATTTTTTAATGAGATTGATTTAATTATATTTGTACCAAAACTTTGGTATGGATGATCAAAGACACAACTACTACCTTTTTTTGTATATATACTTGTAAAACATGGTTTACCACAAAGTGACACATTTTGTTTTAACAAATGGAATAAATAGAAGTAGATATTGTCTTTTTTGTTATTTTGTGACATTAATGTTAGTATAATATATATTTATATCTAACTACATCGATATGTGGTTTAACTAGTGAATTATCATTAAACTGCTATATCACCATACAAAAACTCTGATGAGTACGATAATAATAATAATACCCATGGAATGTATTAGGAGATAATTTGAGGAGGATACCTCTAAATATTTATATCTTTCACAAAGACAGTTCCATTTGAGAGCACAAGTATATTTCTACAAACTCCAACACAACCTTTTATTGATTAAGCTTTGGTTGAGAGTTGTATTTTTACTCTAGTTCAATATTAAGATTATCCCTCTCTTTTTTTAGATAGCAATATGCTAATTCACTAATTTTATCTAGTTGAAATATATTTTTTAATTTCCCGTTCTTTCATTCCAAAAATAAATATTTTAAAAACAAATCTATGTGAAAACAAAAAATAAACTTTGTGATAAGGATGCTCTATTGTCTCAAAATAATATTTTCTCTATGACTACCTATATGTTTAGCCATGACACTAATCTTTCTGTTATTCACCCTTATACTTTGATAAACTTAAATAGGTCCGGTTTCACTTTAAATACTTAATCATGTTGCAAATGAGAAAGACTTCCCTAAAGACTAATATAACACATCATTTTTAAAGATATTCAATAGAATAGTATCAACTCATAAAAAACTAAATTAATTAAATTTTAATATGAAATAGATAAATAAAAATAAATATTAAATTATACCCCCTTAATAATATTCTCTACACTTCTCTCTTCCTTCTCTCATAATGTTACCTATTCATTTCTGCACCTTTCACTTTTTTTTCCTCCTTTTCATTTCTTTTTTTTCTCATATTTTCTGCACCTTTCACTTTTTTTTCTCCTTTTAATTTCTTTTTTTTCTCATCCTTTCTCATTTCAAATTATCTTCTTTCTTTACTTTTGCTTAATCCACACATCTCTTATTTCTTATGACTTTAAATATAATATGGAGCATGATGAATCTCAACCGCTTAAAAATAACGAGTCCAAAAATATTTTTGTTATAATATGGAGCATGCTTTCAATGGATTAATACATTTCAGTCACTATTTTGGTGATGAAATTTGTTAAAATTATGAAATGAATTGGATGTTAAGAAAGAGAGAGAAAGGGACTAGAGAGAGGAACATAAATAGGGAAGAAGAAAATTGAGTTAGTGGATAATGAGGCCCACAATTTAAAGACTTATTCCTCTGTAATTAGGTGTAACTAAAAATGATATGTTGGGTTGTCTCCAACTAAGTTTTTCTTCATACGAATTTAATTAGCACACAATAATCGAATATCCAACCATATATTTCAAACCAATAGGCTCACCTTGTATTAATTATTAAATAAACCAAGTTATTACAAGAGATGACATCAAAGCATATAAGAGCAACCATTGGCTATTGAATTAAGAGCAAGCAATCTCTGAGGAAACTGGATTCAATGGAAATCGATTGTTGGAGGCATATTTGAAGGTGACTGGGTTGTTGGTGATAGCATTACCAAAATTAAGAAGACACTCATTGCCTGAGACCTTTAAAATTGATGGGTCTATTTTCTCCTCAGTTTGAAATCCTTTGCAGTTTAACATCACATTAGCTTGAACACAAACGCATTTGTTGGTAACAGTCACCACCCACTCTGGCTTACCATTAATTTTTGCTCCTGTTGGAGATTGTTGTACGGAGAGATCTTTCAAGTAGCATGGCTGGCCATAACCTGAGATAATGAACAAACAAACCAAAAAATATAACAATAATTAACAAGTATATATAATGAATGTGAATGTTTTTAATTTCAAATGTTATAAGAAATTAAAATTACCTTGAGAAATAAGGCTGAGGAAGAGAAGTGTGCTGACTACAATAGTAAGGGTGGAAGCCATTTCTAACAATAAGAGTGCTAGTTTTAATTGCTTTGGCAAATTGTAATGCTAGTATATTGCGTTATTTATAGGCAAATTAAATTTTTATGGATTGAAGACATGTGTCACATATTGGTGTTGGTCTAATAGTATAAGACTTTACTGGACCCTTAGGTTGATCAAAACATTGAAGGTTTGATTCTTGAGAGCTCCACATGTTTAGAGAGACAATTACACACTCCAAAAAGTATTAATTGTTTATCCATATATCATTAGTTAAAGAAAGAAGCTAAAATCATTGAATATATATGTATGGAGCAAAACCAAAAAGAAATATTGACTAAAAAATTCATTATTTTTCAAAGACAAGCATTTATGCTTAACAAAAAATAATGATTTTATGAAAATTTCACATTTTTTGTTACATCAAAAAATATAAAATTTCCATAAAACTAAAATAGAATATCACATTTGTTAGTACAACAGATTTTTGTGTGGTTAAAACTAAAATAGAAATTGTCAGTGTTATTAATACCGTACCGGTTATCAAATCGGTAGGGGTATTAGTATAGTGGTATAGCGGTTCAACCGGTGGTTCACTAATTAAACTACATACCGGTGAAGTTAGATATACATATATAATATATTAACATTAATGTTGAAAAATCAATAAAAAAAACAACATTTTTTTTATTTTCATTAAAAAATTAATTTTAAATAAAAATTGACGGTTTGACCGGTACGGTTTAATTGAAAACCGGCCGGTTTGACCGGTTTTCACCGGTTTTTGGTCAGTTTTGACCGGTATAATTGCATGGCCGATATAATTGTTGTATCATACCGGTATAGGGACCGGTTTACCGATTCAACCAACTGGTACGAAACGGTTTTTACAAATTTGCATAAAAACAATTAAAACTGTTACTTTTTAGTGAGACTTAGTAATGACCATATCTACAAACTAATATAATTTATAGTTAAAAAAGAATACTTTATATCAAAATACACATCTTTTCATTCTCAACATATATTTATTTATTTATTGAAAGTGACTATAGTGAGAACATAAAAGAATACTTTATTTGATCTTTTTGAGTGGTCAAGATTAATAGATAAGTTTACAAGATTTTTGTAAGTAAATTTTAATTTTAAGTATTCATGGTTGTATAACTCGTATTTATTCTTTTCATGCAATTTGTTTGGGTAGTGATTGAGAGTTATTGAATAGGTACACATTAGCATGGGTTAAAATTGGTGATTATTTCGTGCTTTTTCTTTTTATTGTAGGAATTTGAAAGTTTGAATGGGCATATGAGAGAGGAAGTTCATTTTTTTTTTAATAGGGGTGATTTGTTGTATTGTAGAGTCCAGTACACACAGATATTATAACATGTGGCATTTAAAAAAATTAACAGTGCAAATTTTCAATTAAAATTTTTTTAATCTTCAAATTATTATGGATCTCATATTCCACTATTCAATTTTCTGAGTATCTCAAATTTTTTTTTTGTTATGCTTTAAGGTTGGATGGCATATCTACCTCTCTCCTCTTACATGTGGATGATACTATATTTATTGGGGAGGATTTTACACCTAATTTTAATAGTGTTAAAGTGGTATTTAGGATTAGGTTGAACTCAATTCCGACATTTCCCAAATGGTTTGAAGTTGTTAATGCATTTTTGTGGTTAAAAATATAAAACTCACTTTTATACACAATTTGTAGAATATGGTATTTGAACAAAATATATGAGTTTGTGAGACAAATATGAATTAAGATAGGTTTTAGCACATTGCCCACCTGCAATAAAATGGTATGCTCCTTATGGGCATGAATTAATTATACTCTTAATCTTAAAAAAGTATATAGGGGTTAATGTTTTTAAAAAATAAAATATTTTAAATTTATTATCAGTGATAATAATAAATGTAGATAATAAGACATAAGTTGGAATACAAAATATTACAGATGTAATATATGATATTTGTCAAGAGAGATATATAATAAATATAAGGAATTTTGGTAGTAAAATTACAATATTTAAGTTTTTAATAAAGTAAATAAAAATTAAAATGAATTGCACCAAAATGAAAAAAATTGCCTAGAAGTTTTACTTATATATTGACCCTCTTAAATAATTTTTTACTTCCTATTCTCTCATAAGATTTAAGAGGTTTGAAAACTGAAAAGTTTAAAAAGAATAAATTTATAACATTGAAATGGGTTTGTGATAGATAAAATTAAGAGTCTAATATTTATACATTAACAATGTAAAAATTTATATATAATTTGTATATTATCCACTATTCACTTATATTATATATAATGTAACTAAGAGTTAATAATTATTTTAAACATAAATGGTGGATGATACAATGTCACTGAAAATCATTTTATTTTGTTGATTATTTAATTACGTAATTGTGTGATGATAATGTTTTTATATTTGAAGTGTAAAGTTATTTAATAATCTTAACCAATATTATGATTTTTAAGATTTTTTATATTAAGTGAGTCAACCAATTCGACTAGTAACACAGCGATCTGGCCTAAACATTGAATATCTTGTGCTTCATTGATACAATACCTTAGTCAATTTAATAATTGGTTTGAGTTTAATAATATTGCTTTAAAGTGTCTATTGACACTCATTATCTACCTATCAAAAATTAAGTTTTTATTTTATAATATTATTATGAAGATTCATGATGAATATAGATAGACACTTGTAAATAACAATAGAAATACATCTATGTATTGAATAATGAAAGTTTTTAGATTGATAACATTGAAATTATAAAATTATTACTATGAATTTTTTTAATTATAAAATTATTACTATGATTTTTTTAATTAAAATTGCCGTGTTCGACTTCTTGGCTTCCACCACTAGGAAGAGGTAATAGAAAGGGTAAGATTTTATTCTATCCCTAAAAACTTGAACTAAACGCTAGGTTTTTGCATATAAAATGTAGAAAACCATCTTAATGTCCAACTAGATAACACCATGTTTTTGTTAAAAACACACACAAATATATATATAATATAATATAATTTTAGTTATTTAATAAATAATAATTATATAAATAAGTATGAGGTATAAATTGGTTCATACTATTAATGATCACATACATAAAAAAAATATAATATAATTTTAGTCATTTAATAAATATTAATGATCTCATTAATAGCGTGGACCAATTTATACCTCATACTTATTTATATAATTATTATTTATTAAATAACTAAAATTATATTATATATATTTTTTTTATGTAGGTGTTTAAAAATAATTTATTTATTTCCTACAATATTCTTATATGTAAGAGGGGAAAAACACATATGTAGTTCTCAATAGAAAATTTTTTTGTTAGTTGGAGTGAACTTTAATAATATAAAGATTAAGAGAAAAGAACAATATTGATTGTAGTCCCTTATCTCTACTTTGATAGAGAAATAGTAGTCCACTATCCACTATCACATCTCATTGGAGAAAAAGTATGATAGTGATCATGTCTGCTTTTCCAATATTTAAAGTTTTTTATAAGATTAAAAGAAAAGTCTAACATTTATCATCATCTTTCTCACCAATGTTTAGTCATCAATCACATCCTAAAGGGGTAAAAAATATGATTTTAGTCATCAATGTTCTTTTACTCCTTATTATATTATTATATAAACTAATCATTATTGAAATATGATAAATGTACCAATTTTATTCTAAATCATTTATTAGCTATTACTAAAAATAGTTTTTATACAAAACTTATCATAGCAATACATTAAATGTTATTTTATTTAATTATTTATAAATATACATTAAATTATTTTATAATAGCACTATTGTTATTAATTTTTATTTATAGTAAAATTATTACTATTATTGCTTATAAGAAATATTATTTTATTATTATTATTAAAATGGAAATATGAAAATAAATAAAAAATTACAAGAGAAATTTATGTTACTGTTACAGTCAACATCGGACCAGAAAGACGTGTAGCACAGACACGTCACCATGGCATAGCACTACTAATGATTTGGCTATGCTGGGGTCATTGTTGCGTATATTATCTGGTCAAATTCAACGTGTGGCAATAGATCATGAACAAATGATTAAGGCAATGTTACACTGAAAACTACATGGGTGGCGTGATGCACATTTTAAAAATAATTTTCTACTATTTTTATTTATTATATGAGTGAAAAATCCTAATTTATTTTAGAAATTTTAGTTAAAAATTAAATATTAATTTTTCAAGGAGTAGTAGGTTTTTGACCGATTATCCAATAAGATTAGGATTTTTTTATATTTTTAGAATAAGTTATTTTATCAGTTATGAGTGAATATCTTCTAGAAAAAAGAGTTTTTGTATCAATTATACCATTTAAAAATATATTATAAATAATTATATGTTCTATATAGGTATTTATATAATGGGTAAATAATTTATGAGTAATATCTATAAATTATTTTCTTTGATAAAAAATTTAATGTTTATTTTTCTTTGATAAACGATTATAGTTATGAAAATGTTTATCGTAAAATATCATCATGGTAATATACTACTGTTATATATTTATCCCTTATATTTTTATCTACTATATTATATGTATAATCATAATAAACTTTTCCTTTAATTATATATATACATAACTCCTTATGCATTGGTTTCTCATATTATTATTATTATTATTTAAATTTATTACTTAATAATTATATTATTTTACAGTGGGCTGTACTCATTGATTAGTATATACTATTAAATAAAATTATAAAATATTGAACACCTATCTTATTAGTATTATTATTATAATTATATGTATATAAATATTCAAATTGTGTTTCTCTATCTTTTCTTTCCTTAATTGTCGTTTTTGTGTTATCATATAATTATATATAGACAAACATATATCCTTCATCACCTGATTTTGAGGTGTTATACATTC
Organism: Lupinus albus; assembly: GCA_009771035.1. Classification (NCBI taxonomy): domain Eukaryota; kingdom Viridiplantae; phylum Streptophyta; class Magnoliopsida; order Fabales; family Fabaceae; genus Lupinus; species Lupinus albus. Next base: position 9,869,557 of record CM020011.1, read on the forward strand.
ATATATCACTACAATAAATTTTGGATTTTTTTGTAGGATTTTTGCGGAGGTTTTTCAAACCTCTCCAAATAAATTAAATGAGGTGGGTTGGACAATTAACTAAATATATAGTGGAAGTTTTTTTTTAATTTATGAATGTTTTAAATTGTGGTATAAATTCATTATCTTTGGTATAAATTGACTATCATTTTATATTTCGTTAATGTGTATCTTTAATGTTCACTTATTTAATAGTTAAATGATATTTAATAGTTAATGATATTATATTTTATTTTATCATTTCAGGCAAATGATGATGCAAGTATGTCTGATACACTTTTGGGTGCAAGAGAATCATCTAGAGCCAAAAACATTTAAGATATTTGTTATATATTTTATTTTAAAAGTATCATATGAGACTTCTTTTAGTTTTTTGAGATTTTATGGTGTATTTGGATCTATAATGAAAGACAAATTATAACTTTTTTAACTCTGTTACGCTACCTCAGTTATTTGCAATGAAATTTTATTATTGTTAAGAACATTTATATTTAGTATTGTATATTTAAATAATAATTATAAATTAATGAGATTAAAATTGTGAAGATTATGAAATTAAATTAAGGTTAAAATCCTATAGAAACATATAATAGTTACCTTCCAGCATGTCTCCTTATGTTATTTCGAGTATGGGAGGTTGAAAATCTCCACAATTAACCTTCTCAAAAAGTGGAGGTTTAAAACCTTCATGGTAAACACTACAAAAATCTCTTCATATTGTGGAGGTTTACAACCTCCATAATAAATTATGCAAAAAACTTTCTCAAATAGTGGAGGTTAAAAACCTTCACTAATAAGTTGCTGCCAATTTATCAGTACAAGAGGTTTTCTAACACCTCTGCAAAACGCTTCTAGCGGTCATAACTGTGACGGTTTTTGAAACATCCCCTATTTATTTTGTGGAGGTTAAAAATATTCACTAATTTCAAAAAAAAACTCCACAAAATACAAAATTTGTTGTAATGTACTTTCACCATATTATACCATGCTACATACACATAAAGAAAAAAAAAATGAGCTCACCTTGATCCTCTCTTCCTCTAGTGTATATATTGTATGTCTCTTCCTTTCTTTTCATTATTTACCTCTAGGATACTTATGCATTCGCACGGGTAAGAATGTATTTTGTATGATTGTACGTAAACAATGAAAGAATGAATTGTTAATTAAAAAGTTATTGATGGTTATGTATTTGATTGGTAAAGTAGAGTTGTTGAAGAATGATATATTGCAAAACTTGTTGTATTAGATAAGGAAAATATTGCTAGAAAAAAATTTAGAACACAAAGAAAAATAAGTTGTAGAATATTTGTTAGAGATTTTGGAAAACTTCTTTATAAACAACATTTGTTGTTGTCTATATTGGTTGACCATCTTTATCATGTATCAATATCTTTAATCTTTTTTGCTTTGAACTCTTGAAATAGCTACATCAAATTGATCATGACTTAGCACTGATCTAGGTAGATATAGCCCACATTTTCTAATGATTGGTCTTGACATTTATTTATTGCCATAGCATATGATACAAAAGAGAAATGTCTTCTGATAAGCTTCAAAGGTCATGGTGACTGGTATGAGAACATTGACATCTGGGGAATATATATGATATTTCCAATGTTCTTAGTTCACATGATCTTTACTTCAAGTACATGATTTTCCATTTTACTAGCAAGTAGTCTTGTACCATTACATAATGTAACACCCTAAATTTGAGTTTTCAAAATTATAGTATCAGTCCTGGAAGTCTCGCCTGAGAGAGAGTTGTCTGGGCGAGAAATGACAATTTTGGGCACTCTGAAACAGTGTAATCGATTACACAATCCTGGTAATCGATTACATGCTGATATCTGATCAGATATGTGTAATTTTTCGTGATGTAATCGGTTACATGGTACTGGTAATCGATTACATTCTGATATCTGATCAGACATGTGTAATTTTTCATGATGTAATCGATTACATGGTCCTAGTAATCGATTACATGCTGATCAGATTGTAATCGATTACAACATGTTGGTAATCGATTACATCAAGTCTTTTAACTGATGTAATCGATTACACCATATGGTAATCGATTACACTCATCACTGTGACTATAAAAGTGAAAAAAAGGGATCAAGAAATCCTAATCTTCATTTTCTTTCTACCCATTTCTCTCCTAACGGTGCCTCCACCCAAATGGACCATTTTTACCTCCACTAAGCCTCAAAACTCATCAAAACCTTCCTCTTGCTTCATGGTGACACATTTGGAAAAGCTTGGAGGTGAAAAAGCAACAATGGAGGTTGGAGGAGATGAATGGAGATGTGGCTCTTTTGCGGAGCAACGGAGCTTACGCAACCTAAAGTGAGGGAGAAGACCATTGTGGTCTTAGAGTATTTCATTAGAGTCATCATCTCCGATTTCCCTCAAGAATCGGAGCATATTAACGGATAGAAACTCTCTTGGGAGTTTGTGGTCCATGTGAGAGTCTATATTTTACATGAGGATGTATTAGCCATAAAAGTGGAGATATATGTGTGGGGAAAACCGTTTATTTGAGTAAAACGCTATATGCTCATTTATGGTAATACACCATCATTAAAGATGGTTCTAACGTTAATGTATATATGATGAAGAATATGTTATGCGTGGTTTGCTTATGATAATGGTTATGTTGTGTGATAATGATGGTGTGTGAGATATTTATGGTCATAAGCATAAATGAGTATGTTGTAAGTGATTGATTGTTATAAACATGTATGGGTGGATTGTACCAATGAATGTGTGATGAGTTGTGAATGTGTGATGAGTTGTGAATGTGTCAAAATGGATATGAGTATGTTTATCAAAATGAGTATGTTGTGAGTGGTTGATTGTTATAAACATGTATAAGTATGTTGTAACAATGAATGTGTGATGAGCTGTGAATATGTTAAAATGGATAAAGGTATGTTTGTGACAATGAAGGTGTTGTATATTATTTATGGTGATAAAATAATGAGATGCCTTGTGTTGACTGTGTATGACATGGATGTGAGTGTAATGTGGAAACTCGACCTGCCTGCCCGAGGTGGTATGGGGATTACTCAACCTGTCCGATGGGGTATGGTGATTATTTGTACGGTGCAGAATTGTTGAATGAGATCAAGGGTAAATTATTATGGAATGTGAAGGATGTGAAAAGTGTATACTCTGAATGAAAATCATATGCATGTCATAGGATATATATTATGGGGTGTATATCCTATAGGATGAATATGGATAATACGTGATAAATAAATATGCACACTATAGAACACATATAGTATGGGATGTATGTGTACTATAAGGTGAATATGGATAAAATGCGATGAATAAGTATGCACACTATAGAACACATATAGTATGGGATGTATGTGTACTGTAAGGTGAATATGGATAAAATGCGATGAATAAGTATGCACACTATAGAACACATATAGTATGGGATGTATGTGTACTATAGGGTGAATATGGATAAAATGCGATGAATAAGTATGCACACTATAGAACACATATAGTATGGGATATATGTGTACTATAGGGTGAATATGGATAATATGTGTTGATTGATATATACATATCATGATGATGTTAGATGTGTGTGGTTTTAATACTTTAATGTCATTACTCCATGTAAATCCACGCTACGGTCGCCGTAGTTGGTTCTTACTCCCTCTGTCTTTCCTTGTATGTGTTGTATATTTGGGTTCAGGTTGTGGAGGTAGCGCATTGGACGCTTGCGGAGAAGAGTACATGATAGAGTAGCGGATAATATGTAATTGATATGTTATATGATAAATATTTGTAATATGAAGAACATGTTAAAGTGAATTCATGTATAAACAACTTTCTTGTAAGTGTATATTGAAGTGGATCTAATGTTTGTATTCAAGGTAATTTTGAGAAAGTGTAATTGTATAAAGGATGTATTTGAACGGAAGTGTAATGACATGCTTTTGAAATGAAGGGCGTTTGGAATATTTCCGCCTTGGAAATTTATAAACGTATTCTCTCAAGTTTCCAAACTGTTCGAGTAATGTCTTTCAAAAGTAATCACTTCACTTTCACGAATAAGGATTTTAAAAGAGAATTTTCGAGTTATGAAAATCGGGTCCTTACACATAATCTTTCAGACTGATCTAAATTCCTCAATAACATTATTGGAGTTTCAACTTTCAAATTGATCTTATGATTTGAGCAAATGTTGAAAGTGAGTTTAAAAATTCTAGAGTTAGTATGTTAAATACTTCACTTTCATAAGCATCATACATATTAGTTGAATCTGAACTCACATATTCTTTTTTCTCACTTATAGTTAAGCATTAGAACATTTATTAGTATCATTTTAAGAAAAAAATTATAAAAAAGATACCAAAAATTTAAAGAGAAATAAAATAAATTTACTTAAAATTATACTCAGAACATATTTATTGATTTGATCAACAATCCTAATTGTTGATGCAATTATTCCCTTACATTGCAGAAATTATTCATCATTGTAGTGGTCCTGTAGGTTTGGATAGGTACTAGACACTATGGTATCAATTGGATTATCAAAATCAATAATAACAAATTCTTCACTTCAACACAACAATCGTTAGGCTAGGATAATTTTCCATTTTCAACCTTTAGTATTCATTCTCAGAATTTCTTAATTTCTATTGTGTTGTCATGATTTTGTAAATGTGTGTTCTTTGTAAGAGTGAAAATTCTACATTAATGTCAAAGATAAAACGAATTGATTGGTGTATATATGTACAATACCTGAACAACACCCCCTCGGAACAACTAGCAAGATTTGTCTGAAATCACTTCTAAATACCATAACATTTCCTCCAAATAAAATTGATTCATTTATTGTTGTACCCATTATGTTTGCAAGACTTCTATCAAGTGCCTCAAAGAAAAACTTATGTGTCATGGGAGCTTCATCATATATAATTAGTTTTGTTTGTTTCAATATTCTGCAAGTTTATACCTTTGACGAATGTTGCAACATAGTTCTCAAGACTTGGTACATGTATTCTGAATTTAGAGTGTGTTGTTCTATCTCATCGTAATAATAAAGAAGTTATACCACTGGAAGTCACAGTTAATACAATACGCTTTTGAGAACTCAATGCATATGTTAGAGTTCGCCACATATGTATTTTATCAGTTCCTCCGTAACTATATAAAAACATGCGACCTTGTTGATAGTTAACAGCTTGGGTGATGATGTGGAATATTTTACATTGATTTTCTGCAATATATAATATGAATATGTAAAATTTCATGTAAATAATATATATAGATTAAGTTGAATTTCTCTTTTAATTCAGTTGTATCATAATTAAGTTCTTGATATATCATTATATTGTCTAATTGACTTGTTATATATCCATTTGAGTATGACAATGAAAGAGAGTCTTTCAAGCTTCTGCGATTTTGTTCAAATAGCTTCTCAATCTCTAATAAAGTTAGATTTTGCAATTGTTCAACGGTAAGTATCAACCCTATAAATGGTAAAAAAAATATGTGTATCATATACTATATTTACAATGAAGAAATATAAATTAATTATATGAAATGTAATTATTGTATATCTTGATTATTAGAAATATTTCTTTGATTGGTAAAGAATTTCATTAGATAATCACTATCATTTTTCTTCCCAACCCTGATATGGTTTATTCATAGAGGTTGATAAAAACATTGTGATAAACAATTTCCTCAAGTAGAATCCAGAACCCCAATCCTTGGCTTCTCTCAAAGCTTCAATTTATTCTCTACCACCTTAAGTAAGCACATTACAAAACATGCATCCCTGAATGTAGACTATTGAAAATTTGAAATTGTTATAATATCTTCATAACTTGTTGGTCCTTTAATCACTGTCAACATTAGCCTAAGATAATATAGTTCATCAGTGCATAGAGGAATCCAAATTAGTCTACCAATTGTATAACCTGATTTTTGTGGCTTCCAACAACTACTCCTTTCGACATAAACAAATTTGGACACATATTAAGCTTAACATAAATTTCCCCATTCTTCATATTTTTTATTAGCTTCCATCCGGGATGTAAACATAGAATCTAATATTATTGATCTTGAAAGTATATTGTCAATATCCTCCAGATCAATAAAGTATATTAGTTGTTCTCTTGGGAGATAAAAGTACAATCTTTCTAATGTTGGTTGTCTCTCATGAATTGAAAATTTAAAAATCCTCCTACATGTTTTTATATGGTGATACATATCTAGATATTGTTTAACCTCACCAATGCTCCTTTGATATTGTGATCCACCATTTTCTGTTGGTTCAATAACAGTTGTGATCTTATCATAGTCTTTGTTGATATACTTGAATAAGTACTTAACTTAAGTACATTGGTTACACCAGTTCATATTAATGTGTGCTTGATATTTCATTAATAGATGAGGGTTGTAAAATACAACACTTTTTTCAACAATGTTTTCATTATCTCTTTTCCTATAAACTATATCTCCTATAAACATTATCATCACACAATTACACAATGTTATGCATGCATAAGACAAATTACAATAACCACATGGACTATGAATCATATGTAGCTTGATCAAGTTGTACAATTCATGATCATCACTTTGATTTAGAGTTTCAACTGAGATAATTTATCAATGTCATTTGGAGATTGATATTTATTAGACAGATGCAAAAATATAAGCAACTATGCATGTGGTAGACATATTTTTTGGAATTCAATTATGTACATAACTTAAACATTAGAATAGCAAAAGAATAATGATTCTTTATATTTACGTCCGGTTGGACCGGATGATTTTAAATATAATTAATAATTTTTATCTATAAATATATAATTATATATAAATGTAAAATTTTATATAACTATATTGAAGTAACATCTCTATCTTTTTTGGACGAAATAAAACAAAACATTAGAGTAATGTTTCATTTTTAAAAAAAATTTGAGTGAACCGTTCGGTTCACTTCCCGGGTTATTCCGGTTTAACCGGGTTTAGCACGGTCGAGCCGGAATTTCTTCGGTTCAAATCAGTCCAACTACTCATTCGGTTAAGACTATGAACCGGAACCATTTTCAAGTCCGGTCAGCGATCGAACCGGTCGGACCGTCCGGTCCGGTTATCACAACACTGGTTGTGGCTATACTGAAGTATATACCTCTATTGAGCTATATGACCACCCAAGCTTCTGATTCCAGTGGGTTAATACAGCACCAATTCCTTGAAACATAACAACACTAACAATAAAACCAGTGCCAATTTCCAACAAATAAACAACACCATAACCAAACCCGCATCATGTTACAAACGTAGCTCTTGTTACTGTGGCAATCTCCTTCAATGAATTGGAGCCACCATATGTTTTAAACACTGCAATCTCTGCCTTTTCTGCCATCTGTATTGAGACAGATTCCTCTGCAAAGAGTACTACTGCAGTTTTGCAACACTCATTGCTGTTGCTGAGTGTTTGAATCCATTCAAGATCTTCACCTCCAAAAACGCATATGAATTTACCTTCTGCCATCTAGTATTAAGGTTGTCAATGTCTCTACGATTCCAGTAGAGCACTATTACTGAGTATAATTTAAATATCAACCCCTTCGGATAAAATGCACCCTATTCTCCATATTTCTCTTTTTATTTCTCTTCTTTCGGGATTTAGATAAAACTGGAGAGATGAAACAGTCCTCATCCACTGCCTCCTCAACTCCCTTTACTTCCTCACTTGCCCAGAGAGAGCCTACAATTCTCAAGTCTTTGACCGCAGTTTGGTTACCCATTTCATCTGCAGTTTGTACCACGAAATCATTTTCCCTTTGACAAGGAACACCTTCAATAGAATTTTCCACCCTAGTGATACTTAACTCAACATCAGAAGAATCCTCTTCGACCACAATCTGAGGAGCTCCAACCTTTTCCAAATTATTTTGGTCATCCTTGTGTTCCACAACCAGATTATGCTGCAAATCCTCTCCTTTTTCAATATCCAGATTAATGAAGAGCTCATTAATCTTTACAGGTTTGGGCATCTTCTCCACTGGTTGCTTGGGCCCAGATTTGTCATCTTCTACCATTTCTCTTTTATTTGTTCTCCTACAGTTAGAGGCTAGGTGACCAATCGATTGGCAACTAACACAGAACTCGGGGAGATTTTCGTATTCAATGTAAACAAAGAAATCAAAACCTTCCCTTTCCACAAGAATTTGATCCAGAAGCTTTGCTTTGAGATTGATGTCCACTAGAACTTTGGCAAAGTGACCAAAAGTTCTATTATTAGTAGCTGCATCAAGAGATATTGGAGTGCCTATACCTCCTGCTATAGAGCAAATGATCTTAGGACTCCAGTATTCTGACCCAACATTGGGTGTGAGAGAGTTTTTGAAGACTTGGATTGAAATCAGGTGTCCATAGAAAAAGGCGAAGGAGACCTGGCTTGAGGTTCCAAGATCCTATGGCACACACTGATCGCATGTCCTCCACTGAGTCAAAAGAGAATTCATAAAAACCTTTCCCTAACGAAATCATACTCCATTTCCCAATCATACCCCAAAGAGATAAGAGCTTTCCCTTTAGATCTGCAAATTTAATTGGAGTATCTCCTTTCGAAAGAATCAATCTACCATGAAGATGGTTCTTACATCTTTGAAGGCCAGCTTGATATTCAGCTTCTGGAATTTTTATAGCGATAGCATCTCCCTTAATGCAAGGTTGTGGGAGTTGAGAGAGAGAGAAATCACAACTGCTTTTCACCGCTTGTGCAAAGGATTTTTTTTCTTCGGGAATGTAGTTTGGGGACAGCTCTGATTCATAACCGACTAAGAAGCTCCAAGGAATTAATGGTTCTATTGACTACGAACAGTGAAAGCAAAACCGTAATAGAGCACAATATTAACACAAGGGGAAACCTGGGTCATTGAAGTCACTGTTCTCCACCTTCGCAATCGCCGATTAGAGCTTCAAGAAGATTCCCTTCACAAGTGGGCCCTTCACAATCGCCCTCTGTTTCGATTTCAAAGCATTTGCTTCTGAGTATTCAAACCATTTGTTTCGCAACAATCGCAAGAGAGGATAATCTTCAGAACCCTTTTCCTGACGCACAGGAAGCACATATGGTAAAATGAAATCAAACCACCACATTCATGTAAAGGCTTTTTTTCTAAAGAGTTGAACTCTATGATAACGATTATATTTTATTCATCAAAATGATCAAGAAATATGAAGAACGTGTTGGTGATATAAAGACTCTACCTCAATAATGGAAATATAAAAACCAAAAATCTATCAATCAAAATGTAAAAGAAAATTATCATTCAAGTGAATATGTATACCATGAAAGTCTTGTTTTACAAAACAAAAGAAGAAGACAATTAATAGTGGTGTTAAGGTTCCATCTCAAAGCCAATTGGCGATGAGAGGAGTAACCTAACGATTATTTAAAATATTCTGGAGACAATGAGGTAGGCGATGTGAGACTTACTTTCCAACATGTTCCTTCCACATAAGCTTGCCGGACCAGACGAAGGGTTACATTTGACCCATAACTAAATGACATCTTTTGGTTATGACAACCGGAAAGAAGTTGAGCTCTGACTCTGATATCATGTCAAGGTTTCATCTCAAAGCCAATTGATGATGAAAAAATAGCCCAGGTATTTAAACAATTACCGAAACAATGAGGTATGCAAGTTAACTGGTTATGGATAGAGTCAAGCTCAAAACATTAAATGCAAAAAGAAAATAAAATAAACCAAGGGACCATGAAATGGAAAAGAGTAAGTACATTATCTAGAGTAGTTATTTACATGGTTAAAGAAAAGAGGGTTTATAAAGTATAAGAATATGAAGAAAACAGAAAAAGAAGAAGAAAGTACTATATAAAGAATGAGACAGAATTAGAGTAATCTTTATGAAGAAGATAATGGGAAGGAGATATAGATTGTTACCTCAGAAGTTGAAAGCCTAAGTTGGAGGAAGTGAGAAGATGTTGGATTTCCAAAACCTTACTTTTGTCACTTCTTGATTTTGTTATTGAAACAATGGACATGGAATTATAGCAGTACATACTATACTGATGGACAAAAATTAGGTGCATTAACATAGGAGTTATACTTCTTTCCATTAATGGAGAAGGAAATGAGGTAAAAAAACAAATGAAAAGTAATTTACATTTATATTATATCATTTTCATTTAAAATAAGATTACATTTAGAATATACATGGAGTAACATAGGAGTAACATAGGAGTAAGTTTCCCTAAAATTAATGGCTAAGATGTGAAATAAGTTTAAAAAACTTAATCTTAAAGTAGGTGTATCTCTTCCCTATTTTTATTAGTGTTAGCGGTAATAAAAGAGTTTAAAAAATATCATGTTAGTCATAGATAATATTATGAATGCATTTTTTTAGTTCTAAACAACCCATGATAATTCATTAACAAATGTAAAAAACAACTTCAAGTTTGTAATTGAAAGAGTCTTGGCAAGGTGAGGTAGATGGTTGGTAAATGTAATTTGCTGTGTTTTAAATTGTGGTTGTGGTCATGACTGCGGTAATGGTTGTGGTTATTGTGATTGCGATCATTGCGGCGGTTGCGATGTGAATTATTTTGTGATTAAAACAATATTTTTGAATCTGATGCGGTCTGATATGGTCCAAATGCGGTCCAAATACGGTCCGATACGATCCACATTGTTGTGATTTGGTATCACACTACAATTGCGGTATGATGCGGTTGCGGCGGTCACCATAACCGCAATATTGCGGCCGCATCAGGTGATGTGTTACCTTGTTAGCTACATGAGGTCATCAAAGTCCAGGTCATGAAATATACATTGTAATCCAACAAACAAACGTTGTTTTTAAAAAGGTTACATGTAACTTGTCATACTAATATCCTATTCCTAAGCCATTTGGTCTTAATATACTTTCTTTTGAAGATGACAATTGAGTTGAATTGTAAAATGGGCTTTAAAGTAAGTCCAAATCTAACTCTGCAAGCTCTTGGTTAGAGTTACAAAAACATAAGCTCTTGGTTGGAATTACAAAAACGTTGAAGGTTTAAAATACAATGTTTAGTTATATTATAACTTTTAGATTTAAATGAATATTATCTATTTCAAAATAAGTTTTTGCATACACAATATACTACAGATTGAGTTAAAAAGGGATCTTCAGTTTGCAAGTTACAGTTTATTTGGATTAAATGAAATGATTGCTTGATAGACACTGATGAATTGCATACTGTTAAAAGCTAATGGCAGTATTAGAAACAAAAAGACTACAAATTTGATGATGGGTTTTAAGATACTATTGTTAAGGAAAATGGTATTTATATGATTTTGTATTTTATCTAAAACCACACAATATAAAACATGAGTCTATTTTCACTATTGTTTTCTTGGAGAAACTTCTAAACTAGTAAAACCAAAAAGTCATGCATCAAAGTTCATGGAGAATGTGCAAATCATCTAGGTTTGCTTTAATACTTTCCCTTTAAGTATAATTGAACATCCCTGTTTTTCCATTAAGATGGAATAATAAACATTTTAATTTACTTCACTACCATAATCAAACCAATGAAATCAATAGTGTTTTTGTTGGAAGATAACTAATATTATTTATGAAATTTTAATAAAAAATATATTAAAAAATATAATTTAATTGTTAGTGAGATAGATAATACTTGTTAAAAGGTAAGCTTATTAGCTTATTTAAAGGTTTTGTAGTAATTTTCAAAAAAAATATAAAGAGATAATTTATCTCATCCGGTCACTAAAATCATGAAATGTGTCATATTTAACCATTTTTTATAAAAATATTTCTAAAAATTAAACAAAATAGTACATGTGTCATACTTTTAATAGCTAAAGAAAATAAGTTATCTCCTGATATGATGAAATATTTTATTCTCTTTTTTAAATAGGTTAGTCTAAATCTCCTATGCTACATACACTCCCCCTATTCTATATCCACCTTAGTGTTATGGGAAAATGGATATCACCACAAGATGCATCTTTCTCATCTATAAAATTGGTATCCCCACAAATGAATGTGTAACTATGGTGTTAATGGACTTGCACTTGTACCAATAATCTGACCCAATTAATGGTATAAATAAATGCACCACCTTATTGTATGTGTTTAGAATTCTCTCTTAAGAATTATATCAGGATCTATACAACAACATTAGGTTTTGTATGATTTGACTTAATTAGCTTTAAGAACCACATGATAAAGCCACAGCCTCCATGTGACTTCACACACAATATTCCCATTAATTAAGACTGACCAATAAGTAAAAAAAACCTACTCCACATCATAGCTATGCATTCTTGGAAAATCCAACGGTTTTAATTGGTGAGTACATTTAAACCATTGAATTTTCCAAGAATGGATGACTAAGATGTAGGGTAGGTTTTTTCTACTTACTCTTGGAGTAAGTGGATCCCCTCCCAAATTTAAAATTAATTAAGACATTTCTTCACAATAAATCTATTGCACCAATGCACTTAAAGTAGGAATGATCCTTCTCCATTACCCAAATAACCTAATATAAGAGAAACATGCTTACATTATTAGAACATAACTGGAAGAAGCAAAAACCTACATATCAAGCAAATTGATTAAAATAAATTTAAAAAGTGATTTTTATTGAAGCTATTCTCTTCTGGATACATTTTTCACAATAAATCTATTGCACCAATGCACTTAAAATAAAAATGATCCTTCTCCATTACCCAAATAACCTAATATAAGAGAAACGTGCTTACATTATTAGAACATAACTGAAAGAAGCAAAACCTGCATATGAAGCAAATGAAGAGAACTTGGTGTAACAAAACTTTTATGGTGGCAGAATGGGATCTATGAAGGAGCACCAAGATATGAGGCAAGGCGTAAAATGTCACTAAATATTCCACCAGCTGTGACTTGAGCACCAGCTCCTGGCCCTCTTACTATAAGAGGCTGTTGGTTATACCTTCTTGTTGTGAATGCAATAATATTATCAGACCCAGATAATTGAGCAAATGGATGATCCTTCTTGTATCTTCTCAGCTCTACAAATCCTTTTTTATTAGTCACGTCCACCACTCCCACGTATCTCAACACCTTCAAAGTTCAAAACATAACAAGCTCATATTTATTAGCATGATGGCATAATGAAAAAATATAATAATCAGTGGGCTAATACTATGTTTAGCTGTGTTACACCAAGACGGGTGCATATTGGGTACATGGTTTGTACTGGGTATGAGGTTCTGGTTCGTACTGGGTATGAGGTTCGATTCGATATTTTTCAAAAACTAGTGTACGAGTAACGTTGCATGAATAAGGTATATGTGCTGCTATGTTGCATGATTATGGGTATGGTAATGGTCAAAACTTAGTATTATGTGAAGACTCGGTTATCTAATTATGTGAAATGTGAATAAGAGACTAATTATGTGACTCATTATGATGTGACTATGAAAAAATGGGGAAAAATCTGAAGTCTCCCGGACAAAAAGACACAATTTTGAAACAAGTCACATCAAATGAATAGCTAAGAGTACTGGTACATGCTCGATACAGGTACGTTACCTTCTTTGAAGTAGCCATGCATATAGATGTTTAGCAAATGAGAAATGAGGGGAAACCTATCAACACAAATATAGGCAATGTATGCCATCATGCTCCTAAATTACCAAATATTTTCTACCAACTGCTCAGAGTGTCTCATATTTTTCAACCATTTGGGAGGAGAGTTTCAACCATGCCTTTTCCAGCATGTATGTAGGCCTTAAATTTTGTATTAAATGAATTAAAAGGTCTTCGTAATATGGTGTCATCAAATCAATCACACTGTCAATCCAACTTTGAAATACCATGCATGGATGAAACAGATAATTCAAAAATTCCTTTAGATGCTATAACAAAAAAGAATGCTTAGAGTACTCACTTCTCCAGCATTCTCAGCATCTTGTTGTTTCTTTCCAAACTCCTCATCAAATTTTGGTAGTTGTTGCATAAACTCCTGAGCTGATGCACAAGCCTGCAAGAAATCATCAAAACATCCATGTCAAATATAAGGCCAAAAACAAAAACTAACTGCATATTTAATAAAAATTGGTTCTTACTCTTAATGGTTCTGGGACAAGGCTTTCGACAGGAATATCAGACATTTCTAGCTTTAAACCAGATTCCCTTGCGAGAATGATCACCTGTACAAGCACGCCAGCTTTAGGATATTGATTATAAATTGCTACGATTACATGAAGCAGAAAAATGCTATCATGAATCTAAATCGACATTATTATTAGCCTAGATATTCCAATTACTTATTAGTTATCATAACATTATGCAACACACCTACAATATGAACATAGTACCATTATTGCCCCAGTCATTTATTCTCTTAATTATATAATTTTAATCACATATACTCACTTTATAAACAGGAAAATGGGCATACATGTGTATGTAGAAAGTAAGATAAGAGGAAGAGTGTCAAGATAGGTACAAAAAATGATGAAGGTATAAAGAGAGAATAAGATGCATAATGGCACTAACAAACAAACCTTATTCCAAGGGCGACTCAACAGAAAATCAAATTTCCAATAAAATCATTTACAGAAGTTTCTCGTTTAATGTTTTCTCCTAAAGCATTCTTAGGCCATGCTCAACCCCATTTAATGGTTCACAGGGTCAGTATCTTAGTTTTAAAACATCACATTTGAACTTCAAATCAAATACTAGTCTACTAGATATGTAAAGTCAAGCCCACAACTAAATTCAAGCTTCAAAAAGTATAGCCATTTAGCTCAAACAACCAAATATTTAAATAAGTAAATAAATAATGGGGCTCTTTGATCGGGTAATTGCCCAAGCATAATTGTGAAACTAACCCTAGGGTCATGGCTGGTGGCTTCCCCAGAATGTGATTCCAGGATGAACCACTCATAGTTTGAATCATTTAAACAACAGCCTTACACATAAATCTCAGACAAAGTTACTCGTAATAGTTAATATTGAAACTCAAGAGATGTCCACAACACGAAAGTACTTTATTAAAGCTTACAACAAATTCTGGTTAACATCTAAACAAGTTCAGTACAGTATATTGTACCTTTCTAGCAACATCTGTTCCGGACAGATCATCCCTTGGATCCGGCTCAGTATAACCTGCTTCCTTTGCTTCAGCAACTACCCCACTAAAAGACTGGCCATCTTTGAAGTTATTAAAGATGTAACTCAAAGTCCCACTGCAAAATCAGAAGCAATACCTTAAGATGAATTCACAAATAAACAAAAATGCTAATAGACATTAAGAAACCTCAAAATAATGTTCTAATTTATTTTTCTCTCCAGAATGGGAAAAAATGGAGGGTGGAAAATAAGACTGAATACAAGATTATCACAAGTCTCCGTGTGAGACTGACTTAATATACAAATAGTGACACAGAAATAACATGTCAAAGCAAACCTGAAGATGCCTTCAATTTGCAATATTTTATCTCCGGTTTCAAGGAGGCCACGTAAAGTACTGACAATGGGAAGACCAGCCCCAACAGTAGCTTCATAAAAGTAGTGTGTGTATGATTGCCTTTGAAGAGCTCTTAACCTCAAATACTGGATGTAGAGAGTAAAAGAGTGACAAAGCCCCAAAATTAGTAATAAATATGATTACAAATCTACCGCATCATTCATTTTGCTCAAATTATTAGCTTCTCAAATTAATCTAAAATACGATTATTAGTATTAGATTCTAATTCTTTTCAAAATCTTACACAAAGTTTAAAAAAAGTAATTTCTGACAAAGGAAGTGCTTTTTCTGAGAAAAAATCCTAAACAAATGAGCCCTAACCCCTAAGTTGTCACTCCTCAACATGATATCATGCCAGAATACTTGTGCCACTGGTGGATATGAAACGATGCAATTTACAACATTATATCTTGGTTTATCGGAGGGAATAAAAAATGGGCAGCAGCCAGTGGATGAAGGATATGATGTAGATAACAAGTAAAAATGTAAAAGCTTCCTCTACCAATTTCTTTGTATTGACGAAGTAATAATCATGTGGTTTTTCTTTTCAAAAGCAAATAAATCTAAATTAGTTTATAGGAATTTCTATATCCAGAAATACTTCAAGGAAAAATAGGTTTGATTATCAAACATCAACAAGGCTAATCATGTAAAATAAGTCGACAACAAATAACGACCAACAGTACATAGGTCATAAAAGGACTTTACTAAGTCAAGTAATATTGTAAACATAAAATAAAAAGTGTAAAAACTTCCCCTTTCACTTTCCTTGTATTGATAATTTAATAATTATGTGGCTTTTCGTTTAAAAAAAATGAATCAAAATTAATCTGTAAGAAATTTCTATATCCAGAAGTACTTCATGAAAAGATAGGTTTTGTTAGAATATATGTAAGTATCTCACAATATCTTGAATTATCGTATATCCATAGGATACTTGAATACTGTGAGAATATATCATGATTATATCTTGATTAGTTGAGAGTATCTTAGAATTGAGATTATCTTATCTTTTATAACTTTTTTCTTTATCTAATTAGGAGTCTAATACAACAACAATCACAGCTTAATTCCACTAGATGGGGTCGGCTACATGGATTAAACGGCACTATAATATGAATTAGGGTCTAATATTAGTATAAAAGGTGAAGGTTATCTTATTAAACAACCAATGTAAAGCTTTGTTGAATCTCTATAATATGAATTAGGGTCTAATATTAGTATAAACATAGGTTAGTATTATGTTTTTTGCATCACTTCATTCTCAAAAATATCACAATAAAGTTACTATTATGACAGGTTCGACTATCAAAGCTAACCATGGAATATAAGTCAATGGCAACCAAATACAGTCTGTGTCATCAAAACGACTTTACCTGATCAAGTGGTCCTGAATTTGCTTTCTTATTGGGAGTCACTACATGTATTCCTTTACGCAGCCAGTCATAATAATAGCCAGCAACCAGGGAATCAGCTGTGCAGTCCACTATCACAGTGTTTGGTATTAAATGATTTCCATGCAAATGTTGAGCAAATTTTCCCAAATTACTCACTTCACCGTTTTCCTCACGGAGTTCTCTCCACCTAGCTAAGTCAATTCCCCTGCAGGCAACAATTCGTACAAGTATATCATAATTGAACAAGAAAAAGCTTAGTCAATAAAGAATAAATAGCCAAGGTCATAAGCTAACAAATAAGAAGATGCAATCCGTAGATGTAACTCGATAACCATGTATTGGCCAAAGAATTCCTCTTATCAGCATATGAAGTTCATAAATGTAAGCAAGGGAGAGTAATCAAACCAAAGTAGAAGCCTTAAAGTCAATCATGGCAAGAATCGCGACTCCACAAAAGTAATTATATATCACCTACATTTTCAATTTGTTTCATCTAGTAGATCTAATCAGGTTACCGTTGCTAACCTAAAAGTAAGAACAAAAAAAGGGATGTTGCACTATTAGAGAAGTACATTAGCTTACCGTAAAAGATTTAGCTAAGTGCAGATAGAGGTAGTTAGAAGTGTCAGCAATTGACAACTGTACACTTGTACAGTTGTACTATATACACTCAACTCCCTTTGCAATCAAGTAATGAAATTTTAATATCAATAGATAACAGTTTATGTTTCTCTGAGTTCTTCTCTTCTCTCTCTTTGCTTTCTTCGTTCACGCAGCCATGGCTAACGCCAACACTGAAAACACTGTGACCTCTCCCGTTTCTCCACTACCAGCCTTTGCTAATATGATACCGCTTCAAGAACTTCCGGCATCGCTCAATCTTCCGCTTCCCATCATGAAATTGACAAAGAAGAATTTATTGGTTTGGCAACATTTCATGAACATGATTCTTACCTCGAATCGTGCCTCTCGGTTTGTTTGAGGCACTGAGATTCCTCCTAGGTTTCTTAATGATGATTATCGTCTAATCAATCGCATCAATCCGTCTTACATACTGCGGGAGGAACAAGGTCAAGCAATTTTCTCTTCGATTCTCAATTCTCCTTCAAAGAATCTTCAACCTCAGGTTATTGGTTGTTTTCAATCCTACCAGTTGTGGCAAGAAATTCATCCCTTTTGCAATTCCCAATCAAAGGCGAAGGGACACCAAATTAGGTCACAACTTCCTTCCATTACTCAAGGATCAGACTCAATCTTGACCATTTCATGTGTATGAAGCACTCATTGATTTGTTAATTTCTACTGAGTCCAATACCTCTGGTTGAACACATCGACTATGTTCTTGACGGTCTAAATGAGATGTTTCAACCTATGATTACCTCGTTGAAAGTTAATGTGAGCATCCAACAACTCATTCACTGAAGTCATTCTCACTTATGTATGAAGTTTGTCTTGCAAATAATTGTCACAAAATGATTACAGATGCGCTTTCTGCAAATGTTGTGGTAGCTCCATCGTCGCACCAATCTCCTCCAGTCTTGTCTTTGACTCTGTTGCATCTATATCTGTTACCGTCATATTAGCAAAATCCTTCTCATTATGAATTTACTCACGAAATTCTTATTATGGAAGCTTAGCTTTACAACAGGGGAGCATCTCTATTTATAGTGATGAAGGGTAGCTTACAGAGCTAGCAGCCAGCTAACACAGTTGGCACTAACTAATTTGATAAACCCAAGCTAACACAGCTAGCACTTTAACAAAACTATACTTACATAAGCCTAAGGCATTATGCCCCCTTGAATCAAAGGTAGGTTGGTCAAGGAATTATGGTCTAAGACTTTGAGTTGATTCCTGAGAGAGTGATGAACCTTGTCGAAGATAATGGCTTGGTAAGAATATATGCAGTCTCAAAATTGGCTAGTATATGTTTGGATCCGTTAATGTTTTGTTGTTTCTAGAGCACCATGTGACAAGATTTGGTCCTACAAAGATGCAGGCACCAGATGTAGGTCTTATGTTATCACAATCATATGCCCAAAATACACTTGTAAGATTGTTTTGAATTCTTCCTTTTCCCTTTCTTCTCCTCCAAAACTCAACTCGCAAAGAGACACTTAGATGTTGATTAAGTTAAGAGGTTCCAGCATGCAAGCAAGGTGACAAGGCTACATGCCTTCGGCGCTGCTTTGCAGTGTCTTTATTTTTCTAGAACAAAATGGTCACACATTTTTTGGGATATCATTGCAATTATACTTATCTCGGATAAGTATTGTTCTCATACTTCCTGTTTGGTTCTTTTCACATGGTTTTGGTATCTTTCAAGAAATTTCCTCATTAGACGTGCACACAGATTTGAAAGATCTTCTATATTATTATTATTATTAATTTTTGACTTCATTAGTTTTTCTTACATGAAATTACTTTATACATTTTCTTACCTTCAGGTTCCAATAATCTAAACAAAAATAAAATAAATGACATGTAATAAGAAATATAATGTGTTCCAGAGAAAAGGAGAAAGTGTAAAATGAGGTCCTCTTTCTCAAATAAAGAGCATCATATTGTGTATCATTTTAACTTGCAAATTCTTTGCTCATCCAAAATGAGATTTCAGTTCAGAGGGATTCGACTTACACATCACTAAGAAGCATTGATCTTGAACTGAGTATGCCCATTACACGCAAATCAATGTTAAATTCTTCTTTCAGAACAGAGGCCTGCGTTGAAAGAATTGTGGCAAATTCATATGACATACACACAGATACGACTAGACAGATTTCAAGTTTAGGTATGATTTCCTCAAAGTGCAACTAGGTAAGTTAGAGAAGAAGTAATGTAATTAACAAGTTTCACAGAGGAATACAAACCAAAAAATATAATTATACATTTATTATACATTTAGAGCCAAAAATCATGATTAACAAATGGCAAATTATCTACAAAAATGCACCTGGTCCCTTAGTTGGTCAAGTAGTGTGCTCCCAATTAATCCAGGTCCAATAATGCCCATTGCTAAGGTGGTTCTTGAGAGATAAAATCGGGAATGGACAGCCCGTAAAGCCTTTATACAATCCTCTCGCTTAACAACAACAGTAATATTGTACTCAGAACAACCTTGTGCTATGGCACGGACATTAATATTGGCCTGCTTATGACAACAAGTTCGATCATAAACAAGTTAAAAAACAATAAAATATGCCAAAAATTATAACCCTGGCAATAAGTTGACAAACTACTCAGATAAACACAATTTCCTGACCTTCGCCAATGCATTGAAAAGAGTGGCACTAACTCCAGGAGTGCTTGCCATTTTTTGGCCAACAGCAGCCAAAATGCTACAATTCGGAATAACCGCAACCTGAGAAGAGCTACATGATTTAAAATGTAATAAAAGTGGTAACAAATAGCTTACAAGCTTTAAATTCAACACCATTCAACTACATATTCCAAAACAAAGACAGAAGAAATGAAATTATTGAGTTCTCAAGTTTGTACTTCAAGATTATTAAGAAATAAAAGAATTAAGCACATAAATTTACAAGCTTACTATCACATGAGGAAAGGGACACAAGTAAGAGCATAGGCCAAGAAACTATTTATTTATTTTGATTAAGAAGTACATAAGATTTCCATAAAAAAGAGCAATGCATTCCCTAGTTAACAGTATTCATTAGAATTACATTGAGAATGTCAACCGTCCATCAATCAGTATAAAAAAATACACAAGGTAAGGCCCAAACTTTTTACCGTAAGTGGCAATATAACTGATTAATTTCATTATTAACTTATAAGGGCATAATCCACCATTTGTCCAAGCAAGGTTCTACCTTTAACAATAGTTGGTGCCCCTTCATTTTGACAGGCAATTTTTAAGAAGTAGTTCTCTTGTGCTTGACATTTTACGGAAATATAATAAGTGGCTTAAACCTAAAATATTAATTATATCCCTAGTCTACCCTGATTTCTAATTAAGAGGGAAAAGGGGAGAAGAAAACTTAACAACAAAGACAAATCATATCCGAGACAAGAAAACCCGACTCTTTGGTCTATATTCTCTTAAACAAATAAGGAGCATGCACACAAATGATTCACCCAGATCAGGAAGAAAATGGAAAACAAAAAAATGTATTATGATCAATCTTCAGTCTTGAAACAGAATTGATTTTAACACCTGAGAAAGACGCCCGACACCCAAAGCATGACGAAATCTAGACTGCAACGCCTCAGCAACAGCTTCCACTTCCTTTTCTGGCACAGCGAAGCACACAGAATGCTCACTACTAGCCTACAGAAACTTTGTTAATGACCACTTGAAAGTTTCTATATATCAATGTGGACAAGTAGAATTGCTGAAAACGATTATAAGTGCACCTGAGATATCATGATAACATTAGCCCCAACATCTTTTACTGCGCTAAAAATAGTACTAGCTGTACCTGGAACACCAGCCATACCAGTTCTGCAAAAAGTAACAAAGGAAAACACATTAGACTCTACAAGTTGGTAGATAAATACTGGTTACATGATATCTTGTAATAAAAAGAAATCATCAAAAAGAAAGAATTCCAATTATTAACCAGGCAAAGGAACTATAATTCATGACTTACCCCTCAACATTTATCAGTGCCAGGTTTTCTATGGTCGCGAACCCTTTGACATGATTCGGCGGGTTCTCCATATCTTCATAATCGTTAATCGTAGAATCACATATCTTTGTTCCCGGTGCAGAAAGGTTGAAAATATTCCTGATCACGATGGGTATTCCATACCGCATGACAGGAATTATTGTGCGCGGGTGCAACACATTTGCACCAAAATAAGACTGCACAGCAGACAATTTGAAAGTCAATTACCTTAGTTTTCATAGTCACAAAGAGCTGAGGCTTTCCAGAGTCCAACTCACCATTTCCCACGCCTCTTGATAAGACAATGTCTTCAAAATGACAGCCTCACTAACTGTAGAAGATATTGTTTTTACTCTATCAAAACTTCGTCTTAGGGCAGTCAATCACAAGAGTAAATACATCACCACTATATCAGAGTTACAACTATGTCTCGGTTACTAAAAACAATTCTCATATTACACACATTGTTCAATAAGCACATAAAATAAGGAGCAGCACAAACCTTTTCTAGGATCCGCGCTATACACACCATCAACATCTGTCCAAATTGTGACCTGATGAGCCCTAAATAGAGCACCCATAATGGCTGCCGAGAAATCACTTCCATCTCTCTTCAACGTAGTAGGAATATTTTGAGGTGTGCTTGCAATAAATCCAGTAGCAACAATTACCTTAGATGGATTCAAAGAGTACCATTTTTCAAGTCTTTTCTCGGACTCCAAATAATCAGGATCAACTTGATTAGAACCAGAAGGGTTTACAATAAGGACTTCCCTTGTATCCATCCATTTGCTATCAGTCCCATTCTGCAGAATAAGAAGGGAAGCACGATGTAATCATCTCAATTCGGATAAATAAAATGGTTGCCCTGTGCACGAGTCTCCCACTCAATGGGGTCTGGGGAGGGTTGATGTATGCAGCCTTACCCCCGCTAGCAGAGAGGCTATTTCCAAAATTTGAACCCATGACCTTATGGTCACTAAGCAACAACTTTACTGTTGCACCAAGCTCATCTGCAATTTGGATAAATAAAAAGGAAAGAAGAATTATATTTTTTTAATGAAAACAACAGACCTTCTTAATAACTAAAGACAACATCTGAGCGGACCATAATTCCCCGTGTCCAACAACAAAATCTGAAAAGGATTCTGTTGCATGACCAGCTGCAAGATATTAAGGATATTAGTCAGGACCACAGCATAATTTTTTACCTAAGAATTTATTTTTTCTGCTGAAAAAGGGAACATGAGTATCAAAAGCAAGAGAGACTTGATGTGCCTATGACCTATGTATATTGCACGGAGCATCGCCTTAAGGTTACTGATGTCTTGATGCAACAATGATAAGAAAGTAGCAAGACTATCTCCATCAAGTAGATCATGAGCAGTCAAGCTATGCTTCTCCAAAACAGCATCCAATGTAGATAGGTAAGCCTCGTCCCGTGATTGAGCCTTGTTGACGAGATCATACATCATATCTGTCACCTTTGACATTGCAGAGACAACCACCAACTTCCTATCTGACTCATCATTAATAATTATGTCAGCGACATTCTTTATCCTCTGCGAAGTTCCCACACAAGTTCCACCAAACTTGTGAATGGACCAGGAGTCTCCTCTAGGAAGCTGTTTTTCCTCCACAGATACTTTCGGCAAAACATCTATAGTAAAAAAAACAGAAAATTAAACATAACAAAGCACTATTCTTGCATTCTTAAAAATTACAAGCACGAGTTGTATCAACCTGTCAAGGAAGCAGATATTCTGATGCTTGGTGATTCTCTTCCCCTTGGTAGAGTAAGACTCTTTCTGAGACAGAAACCAAAATATCCTCATGAATTAATAATAGATACAAAATAGGAGCGAAATGCATTTTAAGAGGGGGAAAATAAACATATATAAAACAGACTACTGCTATGGAAAAGGATAAATAAACAAAAAGAAAATAGAGGACAATATACAGCATATAACAACCAAGGGACCCTGCATTTATGAGAAAGACATTATTTTGCATTCATTAATGGTCATATTTTTAGTATTTAATACAACTGCATTCAGAACTCAAATTTGAAACCTCTGGTTAAGTTTGAATCAATTGATCTGCTCAGTGGTTATTAGTGGTCAAATTAACCTATAAAAGTGCATACAACCTCGATAAAATTTATGAGTTTTGCAAGTAGGCACCATGAACTATTTTTTCTTCTTAGTTACCCCTTCAATTTTATTTATTGGTCAAATTAGTTCATACATAAAGACAATGTTACGTTACTAATAATAGGTCAATAAGGAAACCGTTGTCATCAAACTCACAATAGTAGCAATGGGCACACCAATGCAACAATGATTGTTAGTCAAAGTCCATGACAGTAAGAAATCGTCATCAAAATATAAATTGATTTAGAAGAAAATGATAATTAAATTCCGGAGTTAAAAGTGGACAACACAATAATATTTGAATGTAAAAAATTAAAATTAAAATTAAAATTAAATAATAATGATATCACAGCTAAAATTGAAAAGAAAATGCATAGTGAGAATTTTTCATTATCTTTGTGTAGGAGTAATAATTATGAAGAAATAATAGTTCAAATTGCAAAGCATAAAGTTCAAGGGGTGTTGTAGACTTTTCCCTTAAAAAATAAAATAAAAGCTAAACATGATGATTATTAATAGCTACTGTTCTCTTTCTTTTCCTCGTACAAATAATAAAGAAATCCTACTACACAATTCTTCTTCAACTTCAATAATTCCATTCCTCTACTGATAATAGATATTATTTAATCATTATTTTTTTAATTCGAAAAAACAAAGAAGTGTATGTAAGTAAAACGTAGTGTATTTGAAAACGAGGAAAGAACGAGAGAGAGAGAGAGAAATACAAACCGAAGAGAATGAGAATGGTTCAGTGGAGAAAGTGAGAAATGAGAATGGAAGATCTTGTTACGGTGTTGAAGAAAAGCTTCGGGAGGTGAAATAAGAGAGGAAGAAGAAGAATGAGAGATTGCAGAGGAAAACGACGCCGTCATGGCTAATGCTGCAGTTGAAGAGAGAAAGATGAGAGTTTCAGATATTAATGGACGACACACTGAAAATGAGGGAACACGTTTTTTTTGTTTTTTGTTTTTCTCTTGTATTAAACACTCTATATATGAGTTGGGACAAGTGAAGTAAGGAAATATTATTTAGTAATGTTATATACTTCCCTAATCTTTTTACTTATATAAAATTGATGTCATAAAATAATATTTTGTTTATTAGTGATTGATATATGTCACTTTTTTATTGGTATAACAATAATTAGGAGGATTTAGTACGAAGATATATCATTTTTACATCAAAACAAAACTAACCATTCAAATTGGGCGGTAATAAACAGTATACTGTATTTTGGGTCGGTTTAGATTTATTTTTAGGCAACAAAAAAATGTCATTTGATTTAAAAATATAAATAATATGGGGTTTGGTTTGATTTGTTGAAAATTTAGTACACTCCATTGAATTTATATGTGGTTTTGGTTCAATTTAGTATAGTCTTTTCCAGTAAAAAATAACTGACATATTTTTATAGTTTGAAAATCATATAAAAAAAAGTAAATTATATTCACATTTTCTTAGTTTTAGTAAAACCTACACAACTCGTCCATAATTATATATACATTACACTCATTACCCATGTAAAAAATATAAATGTAATTTCTTAAACAATAAAAGACAACGAGTGTAATTAAGTTAAATAAAATATGATACAATATAAATACAAGTACAAATAGTATAAGAGTCGATGTAAGTTTATTATTTTGGTTAGTTACAATATAATATAACAGTAATTTAAACATCTCTTTGGAATTATTGATGCAGTTTGAAATGAATAAACATAAACCCTTAAAGTATTTGGATTTGTCTTCACAATGTAACATATTTTATCTGACTTAATTACATTCGTCGTCATTTTTTGTTTAAAAAATTATATTTATCTCTCTTACATGTGTAGTCAGTGTAATGTATATATATAATTAGGATGGTTTGTGTAGATTTTAAAAAAGGTGCGGATGGTTTGTGTAATTGTACTAAAACTCAGATAATATTATTAAAAAATATATCTATTTCAAAATAATAAGTGTAATTTTGTTTTTAATGTGTCAAATTCTCATAAAAAATTATAAACATTTATTTGAAGATAATAATATCAATTTGAACTAAAAATAACGATGACAACAAAAATAAAAGAAAGAGGACAAATAAAATTTCAATAAATCAACACCAATAATACACCAACATAATTTTATCAATAATAAAATGTTAAGAAATAAATAATATTAATTTTTAAAGAAAATTAGAAAATTGTAAATTGTGCATTATAAATTGCAAGATTAATTAGATTTAGAAATGAAATCATCTTCATTTTGTATATATGTAATTAGTATTGGTTTATTGCGGATCGACACCATTTCTACAATATTAACCAAAAATTGATCTAGATCGATCGATTTCCTAAAAACTAGTCCAATACGATCCAAATAAATTCGATTTTTTGAATTGGTTTTCAGTTTTATTTTTGGGATTAGTGTTGATCACACCTCTATTATCTATCAATGGCAGGTATATTAGTCAAATGTTTTTGGTAGTTAGCTATTAGCTAATAATTTTTTATTTATGATTTATTTTATAATAAAATACATTGGAATGTCTTAAGGTTTTATTTAATTACTTTCATAAATTTGTAAAATAATATTATCTTGTTTGTTGTATAAAAGAAAATGAGAAGAAAGAGAGAGGTAAAAGAGTGAGAGAAAGGAAGATAAATGTTGGTGTTAACTTTAAATTTTGTCAAAAATAATTAAGAAAATGGTATTCACAAAAAAATATTTTTACTCATTTGTGGATATTGTAGTAAATTTTTAAATTTATGTATGACTAGTGTCCATGAAGACCGTTTTAATTATTTTGTGGTTTTATAGATGGTAATAATGATTCTAATAATAAATTCAAAATAAAAAGATTCCTAATAATTAAATCTAGAAGGGTACAAAAATTAAGTAAAATGCTAATCTCAAATGATTAATATTTATTATAAATAATACAAATAAACCCATTTTTTAATAATAGTCATTTTATTTTTTGAATATAACAAATAATAAATCAAAACTCAATAAAAAGGTATTCAGTTTTATCATATTTAACGAGATTTTTCTTTTTGATCGGCAAATGTTAGTTGTTAGTATGTTAGTATTTGTTGTGGACGAGACTCAAACTCTCAACCTCTTTCACTTCACAATTTCTCTTTAATCATCAAAGCACCTTAAAACTTCTTCTTTTTAATTTGTTATGGGTGAGACTCAAACTCTCAACCTCTTTCACTTCACAATTTCTCTTTAATCATCAAAGCACCTTAAAACTTCTTCTTTTTAATTTGTTATGGGTGAGACTCGAACTCACAACCTTCTTCACTCTATTTCTTAAGTTTTTCACCTTAACCACCAAACCACCTTATGACTCCCATGTTTAACGAGATTTTAACCAACACTTAATTATTAAATATAAAATATAGATTAATTACATAGTTATTAAAACCATTTCGTGTCGGCCGGTTGAACCGGTAAACCGGCGAACCGTTTCCAATATTGGTATGATATAATAATTATACCGGTCATGCAATTATAGCGGTAAAAAATGGCCAAAACCGGTAAAAAATGGCCAAACCGGTAAAAATTGGTCATACCATCCGGTTTTCAATTGAACTGTACTGGTCATACCGGTCGACTTTTATTTAAAATTAATTTTTTAATGAAAATAAAAATAATTATTGTTTTTTATTGATTTTTCAACATTAATGTTAATATATTATATATGTATATTTAATTTTATCGGTATGCGGTTTAATTAGTGAACCACCGGTTAAACCACTATACCATTGTATCAGTACTTCTACCAGTTTGATTATCAGTACGGTATTAATAACACTGGATTTAAGTACCCATTTTAACCATTCAAAATTTTCTCCTATGTCAATTTTATCCTTAGTAGTTGGTAAAAACAAAAACTCAAACTAAAGATTATTAACATATTAAAAATTTAAAAGTGACTACTTTGACTCATGCTTTATATTTTTTTTTTTGGAACATTTTGGGTTTTTTAATGTGACTACTTTGACTCATGCTTTATATTTTTTTTCTTTGGAACATTTTGGGTTTTTTAATCTTCGATATACCAAATTGGTACACACAAAAATTTGGAAGGATCAAAATAAGTATTTACTCTAAAATATAATAAAGATTATAAATGTGGTAACAACTAAGATCACATTTTTCATCATTTTAAGTTGAGATCTAGTAGTAGACATAAAGCTTCTACTTCACACTCTTGAAGTGTGTAGATAGATCATGATAAATGTTCAATTTCATTTATAATAAAAATCTTCAAAGATCTAAAGAGTATCCAAGATCAATATCATGTTTTCTCTGTCATTGGACCGAGATGTTATAGCAGATATAGGACCGTAACTTCACTCTCTTGAGATGGAGACAACGAACTAGGTTTGACATTGATTCTTCTTTCGTTCTTTAAATAAATAAAAACGACTCCAAAACACAACATTTTTTACTCATAATTATGTGCTCTTGATTTTCCTATTACACATAGAGATACGTAAGAGTAAGAAAAAATATTGGGGATAAAAAATAAAAAAATATATGTTATTTTGTTTCAATAATTAAATTTTTAATCAATTAAATTAAGGGTATGAAGACTCGTGTAATAAATTCATCAATTTATAATCGACTTTTGAGCTCATACTATTTTTCAAATACCATATTTTTTAAATCAGGTGTAAAACATTTATGGTTTAAACCACAAAAATATAGTGATAACTCAAAATCATCTTGAAGTTGTTAGAATCAGGTGTAAAGGATTTATGGTTTAAACCACAAAAATGCATAGTGATAACTCAAAATCATCTCGAAGTTGTTAGAATCACAATCGACCTCTTATAGAGTTGTGCAGTCGATGATTCATTGAGGATCAGGTCATGACGATGAGAAATAAAGTAAATATTTGTAATATTTGATACAAGAGAATAATAAAAGAAGATAATAAGAAAATTGAAAGATATTTTCGACATTTCATGCAAAATCATTCTTCATTCTACACTTTCTTAGCAAACTAGAAAAGAAATAATTAATGAATGATGGATCATATACAACTTTTATTTTATCATCTCTATATCTCTTCACGACCAAAGAGTAAAATGTTTTTAATTTATTTCTTTTCAACTTTCATATCACAATTTTCTTTCTATGCTAATTATGCTCCGATACATGTAGTGGTGGAAATAGGTCAGACCGCCTATCACAAACCTATTACATGACCTATAACGAGTAAAATTAGGCTAAACATTTTTCATAAACTGGTAAGACTCATGTTTTTTATATCTTTATATGTCAAACTTTAGGTCAACTAAAATATCTATTAAACTATTATAATCATAAACTTCTGGCCACTTGGAAATTAGAACCATAAAATTTCAAAAGTTATCACAATGGAATCTTAAACTATTATAATTATATCAATAATATTTTTTCATATTTCTCAGATAAGGTACAAACACAAAAATATGCATTTAAAGTGAGACCCTACTTATTGTTTTTATTTTATTAATTTTACTTATTTATCTTCAAATTACTTATTTTATGAAAATTTAAACTCATTTATGCTTTTACTAAAAAAAATTAAAAAAATAGACTTGATTATTAAACCATAACATTCCTCTTTAAATTGAAGAAAATGATAATAATAGAAATTCATTATAATCTATCCTGATTGTTGGTGAAATGTTAGAATGCAAGACCTTTGAAATTTGAATTGTCATATGAATATGGTTCAACAAAAGTTTGATTTTGATATAAAAGGGACATCGCTAGTAAGATTATGATGGTTGTTGAGAAAATGAACATTCACTCTCTTTTATAGTTGGATATTGATAAATAATTTAAAAAAAGATAAATTACAATATTTGAGTCAATTAGATAAAATTTAGAAGGTCTTGATTTGTCTAC
Organism: Lupinus albus; assembly: GCA_009771035.1. Lineage (NCBI taxonomy): Eukaryota > Viridiplantae > Streptophyta > Magnoliopsida > Fabales > Fabaceae > Lupinus > Lupinus albus. The sequence goes on from CM020011.1 coordinate 9,899,209, forward strand.
TTCATTTTATTATTTAATAACATAATAGATATATTGGATGGAAGAATCTATTGAAATAATTGTAACAACTCAAAAGTCAATTCAAGAGGAGGTAGTACAGTAGTACACTTTTCCATTTAATTTAATATTTTCATTTTTAGGAATTAATTTAGGAAATTAATTATTAAATTTGTAAATAATTTAATTTTTAGGAATTTATTTTAATATTTAATTTCCATTTAATGTAATATTTTAATAGTTAATTTCATTTAATTTTAATATTTAGATTTAATTCTTCATTTTAAGTTTTTATCATCATAGAATTTTAATTTATTTGCGATAATTAATTTTACATAATATTTATCTTAATCATATTTTAGTGTTTTGCAGGTGACATATCTTTTTGCACATTGATATAATCATACATTTTATTGTGATCTTAATTCAGGTTATGGTAATTTTTCATAAACTATTTCTTATTTATTTTAACTTACCTTTTTATTGTTTTATATTTTTATTATTTTATTAATTAATTTTATGTAAATAATCTACATGAATTTAAATGTATTTCTATTTAGGTTTATGATCTACATTCAACTTATTGTATATGTTATATTTTTACTTTGTTGGTATTGTTAATGATGAAAATATTAATTTATTTAAAAAATTCTTCCATTATTCTCTATCATCATTTATATAGAATTCATGTTTCACTTATTTTCTTATTTTGTATATTATAAAGTAGGAACAAAATTTGAGTTTTTTTATTCAAATGGAGAGGATGTATGAATGACATGAGAAATTAATTTCAAGATGATTAAAAAAATATGCATATGGATAGATATATCTCATTAGAAAGTTATAAGAAAATATTGGCTGAAGAACATTCAAAGATATAAATGGATTTTGTAATCAATGATGATTCAGAAAGTGATAGTACAAAAAGTGATGATGGAGATTGGATTCGAGTAGATGGATTATGTAATCAATGATGATCGAGATACCCGCAAATATTACTGGCAATTGGCTGGGTTTGGTCCATATTTTGGACCCGTTGGTAGTTGAGACCTGTGATTTTAAGATCCACTATTAAATGGGTCTGGGTAATGAGGTACATAGACATGTGGGTACCCGGACCCACTATATATATATATATATAGTAAGATAATTGTAATTTCATGTTAATCTATATCATATTATTATATTAATCCATAATTGTAATAACATGGTAATCTATATCGGAGTATCATATTAATCTATAATTGTAATATCATGTTGATTCATAAATCTGATCGTTATGTTGTTAAATTATAATGTTATATTGTTAAACAATGATATTATGTTGATAATTCATATGTATGACGTAATGTTATGTTAATACTTTTTAATAAATTTTTAATGTTTGTTTTATAATTTTTTCTATTATTGATTGTCTAAATAACATATAAGATCATAAGAAATAAATACACAAGTGCATAAATTCATTGCAATTATTTTTAATACTTTTTAATTTATGGGTACCCATGGATCCGCTGGCGGGTCTGTGTAAAAAATGAAGCAATTCGGACCCATCCGGACCCATTGACGTCGCTAGATTCGAGAGATACATAAGAATTTTACGTAATATGAGAAAAGTACTTAATTTTTAGGGAAGATGTCTACTTACTTCAAGAGTAAGTGGAAAAAACCTACCACATCTTAGTGATTTATCCTTGGAAAATCCAATGGTTTCGGTGTACTCACCAATTCAAATTATTAGATTTTCCAATAATGAAATGACTATAATATGAAATATGTTTTTCACTTACTCTTGAAGTAAGTGTATCTCTCCCCTAATTTTTATAGGTTTATTCCCATGAGTTAGAGGAAGAAGAAATTTCAACTCTTTTTCGTCAAAATACCTAAATATTACAAGTTTAATTCTTGGGGTGTAACCCAACTACAAAATGTGGTTCGGTTCACTTTCGTAACTTGATTCGGTTATTTTTTAAGAAACCATTTATATTCGGTTGGGTTTATAGTTTTAAAAATTTATCAACCGTTGAACCAAACTGTACAAGGTAAAACACTAAAAAGTAAAAACTAGATGTTTTTGTTACCAAAAAAAAACACCCTGCTCCTAAAGATAGTGAGTCATTTGACTTTACAAACTGTAATAGTCATGCACCTATACTTAACTTGGACTAAAGAGTGAAAGACAAAACCCAATTCTCTACTAATATTTACTAAAAACGACAAAACCCAATTCTCTAATTTTTATTATTTTTAAACCTTTTTTAAAAAAAATCATTTCTTAAAAAAAACAGTTTATGTTAAGAAATTAATTTACCCAAAAACTGACATGCCAACATAAGTACATAAAATAATAAAACGAATCCTTAGAAAATTTATAATTTTAAACCAACTTCTCAAACGTTTTATATAAAGTGGATTTCCGTCACATTAAAAAGTTCAAGATCATAATTAAAGTGGATTTCCGTCACATTAAAAAGTTCAAGATCATAATTTAGTTTAAAAGTTAACCATAATTAATAATAAATTGTCAATAATATAATGATAGGTGTAAAAAAAATTATGCCCCATGGTTGATATACCATCCTGGACTAAAATCATGGTTGATATTCACAATTTCTTTGGCCTGATTTTTTGTTTTATTTTCTGAATCAAAATGGTGACTCTCTAACCACTTGAGTTTCATATAATAATTTCTTTTATTTTCACCAAAGTCATTAGTAAGAAGCACAACTTTTGCCACATTTACTTTTCTCTTTTTGTTAATGAAAATTTTGGGCAACAATCACAATTTTATTTTTTATATGAAATCAGGTTCACAAAAAATAAAAATAAGAAAATTATGGTCAGTAGAACCAAAATTGTGGTTGTGAATAGGGGTGAGCATAGATTGAGTTAGGCCGACCCTAAATATTGGTCTAATCATTTTTGAACGCGATGTGACTCTAGATCCAAACTTAATTCGACCCTAATTGTCGATTGGGCCTGTCTTTGGATCTAACCCCGACCCTAAACTTGATTAAATATAATGCATTTTCAGTTTAGATAAAATATTTTTAATATTACTTATTATTATATATATGCATGTAACTTGACATATAATATGATATATGCATATATTGTTAATCTTATATATATGATGAAAAATTATAGAATTAATGATAGTTTTGACCAAAGAGATATCAATACTTTGTACATAATTGAATAGAGACACATACAAATTTATTAGGGTCATGTTTGTCCCCTACTCAACCTTAGATATTGATCGAGTCTAATTTTTAAACTCGAACTTGACTCTAGACATGATAATACTCAATCCTATTCGAACTCAATCATACTCAAGTTAAACCAGATGAATAGATAGGGTCAAGTTCGGTTAACCCCTAGTTGTAAATCACAATTTTACATAAAAATAAAATTGTGGTCTTTTTCCACTAAGTTTGATTCATAAAAATAAAAAAAAAACATACTACCATAATTTTAGCCCGAATGCACAAGAACCCCAATTTCTTTACAAAAATTAAAAGAAAAAACAAGAATATTCGTCTGAGCCGGGTTGAGTTGGGTAAGACTTGTCCCTTACCCGACCATATATGAAGTTAACCCGACCCAATCAATTAGGTAAGTATATGAACCCGAACCCGACCATGAACCGAATTAAATATAATGCATATATTTTTTTAGATAAAATATTCTCAATATTATTTATTATTATGGATATGTAATTGAACATATAAAATAATATATATATTGTTATCATGTATATATGATGAAAAAATTAGAAAATTAACGATACTCTAAAACAAAGAAATATCATTACTCTGTATATATTTGAAGAGAGATACATACAAACATGATGAGTAAATAATCATGAAATGAGTCTGAGTCGAGTTATGTTTGTCCCCTACCCGATCCTAAATGTTCATCAGATCTAATTTTTAAACCCGACCCTAGACCTGATCATATGATAAATGTTATATTAAAGACATAAATAACCGTTTGGATATACTTATGTTATAAATTTTACAATTTCAAAAAAGAGATGAGAAAGAGAGTGAGAAAAATAAAATAGATTTTTGGATATTTGATATAAGAGAAGAATGAAAGAAAATGAATAGAAATATATATTTTATTCTCTTAATCTTTTCTTTGGTTAAATAGAAATTGACAAGAGAAAAATGATGTTGTACATCAAATGACAAGAATATCCCTAAATAAAGAAAAGAAATGGAAAATATTGTTTTATTATTAATTAAAGGCTATAATTTAAATTATAAATTTTATTATATATTCTATTATAATTTCAATTGATTTTTTAATTAAAATTTTTATATTAAAGAAGAGACCTATGTTGTTAGTATTTAAAACTAACAAGTAAAGAAAATTAAAAAAATGAAGGGCATTGTTGACATTTCTTACAAAATCATTGTTTTCTCTTCACTTTTTATTAAATTAGAAGAGAAGAAATTTATGGTATGTCTCATACATTTTTTATTCTATGATCTCTTTCTCTTTACAACCAATTGGGGAAAACTCTCTTTCCCTTCAATCTCTCTTTCACTCTTTTCTCTCTACTCAAAATTCACTCTACCAAATTAAGGCTATAAAGTGGGTTGTGGGCATGAAGAGAAACACCTTAGTGAATTTTTATACTCTATTTGTGGGACAGAAACTGTGTTCTATGTACAAAAGCTAAAAATGATTATATTTTTGGTAAGAGTTTCAGAAATTTCAAAAATCTTGATGCTTTGGAAAATGTGATTAATGCAACTGTGATCGTAATATAAATGAAGCGACTCCCAAGACTTTAACATATTGTCGTGATCAAGTGATGTAAGGTCTCATTATGCTAGATCGCAAAAGGATATAGAACTCGATTCGTATTATCGACACTTGTTTCGCGCATACCCCTATGTACTACGAATTAGTTTGATGTGACCTTTATTTAACTTCCTGGTATAAATGTGCATTTTTAGTTAAAAATGTGTAGAATTTTATCATTTATATAGATTTATTTAAAATGTATTCAATTGACCCTATTTAATTATTCATAAAAATATATAATAAGTTTTAAAAAATTGAAGTATAACTATTAAAATCTGAAAATAAAAACCTATTAACTAAGCATACTAAATAGAGAATATGAGAATATATCTTAGGAGATAAATTATCTCATTCAACCACTAAAATTGTGACATGTGTACCATTTAATTATTTTTTACAAAAAGATATTTCTAAAACTAAACAAAATAATATACATATCATTCTTTTAATAATTGAGAATAAGTTATCTCCTGATATGAGGATATAGGGTATATTTACCATACCACGTATCCCTTTCTATATTGAAGACAACAGCCTACTATGTTATTATCACACAACCAAACAAAGCGGCACTTAATAACTGAAAGTCCATGAATAGGTCCCACACTTTGTCTCTTTCTATAACTAGAGACTTCTATGTCTTTGTACAATCACTTATTACCACAATCTTTTATTTAACACTTCTAATAAGCTTTCTTTGTTTTGGTTCTGTTGCTAATAATCAAATGATGTTTATTCCTATCACTTACAATCATGTTTGCACCTTCTCTCATTATTCTTCTGATCATGCACTTCCTATGATCCTATCAAGGATCACATTTTCTAGCACCAAATGGGGTTGTTGTGGCCGTGTCTCATCTTCTAAACTCTCTCATTTTCGTGTGTCTTGTCACTCCAAGGTGTTTCTTCAATACCCTTTCATGTTCTTATTTGTAAAGTAACATTTTAATGGTGTGAAAATTTCATTTAGAAATTGATCTGGTATCCATAATTTGTTTCATGTTTTAACATGGAAGAATGAAGGAAATATTAGCTAGTATTATTTTATAGTATATGCAACCCTTCTCGGGCTATGAATATACTGAGCGTGTTATTTCACCAGCTTAAATACCCTTGCAGTATTTTATTCCCCATAAAGGAGGTTTGCCGCGACTCGAACTCGTGACCTCAGGAACAAATAGTCACTATTACCATGAGTCGCTACCATTAAGCCATCAGTCTTAGATCTTGAAAAAAGTATGAGTTTGTCTCTAAGTTGAACAATTAAAGGTGTATCTACTCTCACATCATTTACTGTATCATGATTATGATGCTCTAACACTTCATTAAATCAAGGGTGAATGCATATTGTTCACTACAAAAAGAATCTCATTTTAGAGGATCCAAATCGAGCTAATAGATAAGAGATAATATATAATTCTTGTTGAACATCAAAATAGAGACATTTGATGTTTATTTTTCTAAATGCCTATATACAAATAAGAAGGATCACCTGTACCAAAAACTTCATGTCTCCATGTCTCAAACTAATCACATTGCACCAAGTAATATAAAAAATTATTTTCTATTTTTATGATTTTTATTTTTAATTAGGTGTTACTTTTTAATTGGATTGAGACACAAAAACGGGATATATGATCTTCATTCATGTACAAAGAACATAAAAAGTAGGCAAGAGATAAAGATAAATGCACATGGCATCAAGTATGATGTTAAAAACTTAATCTTAAGATAAAATACTTTAATCAATAAGGCGTTGATCTAGTGGTGTAAAACCACACTGTATCCTAATAGGATGACTAAAATGTCAAATGTTCTATTCCTATGAGTGACACTTGTTGGGAGAAGACTATATTGTTTATAATACTCTTGTTATTTTCTTCTGACCACAAACTTATGCATGCAGACAGAGAAAATACAGAGAAGGTGTTCCCCTTTTCTAGAAAAGTCACCACCTGTTGGTTATGGTGCTGTGGCCTCAGATGAGTGGAAAGTAGTTCCTGATATTTGGAGATTTTCTGCGGAGAAGTATGGTGATAAAATAGCCCTAGTAGATCCATATCATGATCCTCCTACAACTATGACATATAAAGAGGTATTTTTTCCTCCTTGGTGTTGTGTCTTTTTGTTAAGTCACAGACACTAAAAATGTTTTAGAAGCTTTTATGGCTTCATGTGTGTAATATAGTGGCTACATGTACAAATTGTAACCTATGATGCATGGATACAATGGTTAAGGTTATGTGATACTACACATGGATATGACTTTTGCTAAAAAAATAAGATATAAGTCTGATAGGATACAGGGTCATTGCTGCCTCGTTGAAATTGAGACAACCACTTTGGTCCCTTAGTCACCTAAGAGTAGCCTAGTACACGAGGCCCTCACCTAATGGTTTTGAGGAGGTAGATATACACAACCTTACCCTCACAGACTATTTATAGGATTTGAACTCATCGGGTCAGAAGGCAAACAATCATGTCGTTGCGTGTTGCATGCACTGTTTTTGAGACTGATGTTATAATTAGGCCTAAAAGTATATTTTGCCTAAAGCCCCTGGACCCAACCCTGTTAGGATATGGTGTAATAAACAAACACACAACACACACACATATATTTATCATATCATAACTGCTAAGATCTCAAAAGCAAAACACAATAACTGGACCACTTTATCATTAAATGTTATACTCTCAATGCTCACTAGACAATAAGTTGCTAAGGTGATTCTTTATATCTTTCTTACACTTTGTTTTGCTCCATATTTTCAGTTAGAGCAGATAATTTTCGACTTCGCCGAGGGCTTGAGAGTTATTGGAGTAAGACCATATGAGAATCTTGCACTTTTTGCAGATAACTCATGTCGTTGGCTTATAGCAGATCAAGGTGTGCAGAACTTCATATTATTTATGACTTCTTAACCTAAAAGATCAGAATTGATTTTTTTGTTTCTCACTTTCAGCGCATCAAGTCTATGAAATTGCCATCTGCATAAATCTTGTGTGCGCTAAAGTTTCAAAAAAACAATTCATAAAGCATGGCTTTAACTTTTTAAAAACACAACAATAACATTCGCAAAATATGTTAGTTTTTTCAAACTATATGTAAGTTTTATTATTATAAATGTAAAGGAAGTGTTACTAACACATCTTTGTAAAAAAATACGACTATGCTTTGTGTAAGTTGCTATTACTTTCAGCACAAAATATGCCTAACCTACGCATAGCCCATACTCTCATGTTAAATATATAAAAATGTTAATGCTCCTTTGCCGAACAGCTTAAACTTTTGGGACAGTTGGTTCTTGACACTGTCAGTGTCGATTTGTTCACATTACAAGTATGTTTCAATCCTTGAAAAGTCACATATTATGGTGTCAACTCTTTCTGCATTTGATACACACATATCGATCCACAATTATTTATCTACTAAAGTAATGTTTTTCAATCACATTGATGATATATTTTTAGTCTAGGTATGATGGCAAGTGGAGTAATCGATGTGGTAAGAGGCTCAAGATCATCAGCTGAAGAGTTATTGAAAATATATAACCACTCAGAAAGGTTTGATACATACTTCGATTCAAACAGATTGTATCTTTTGTAAAGTTCAACTTCATGACTGCTTCCACACTTTAATGTGCAATGTGATTACTTCCAGACTTAATTTACAGATACCTTTTAATATAAAATAGATAGTGAGTAAAATGTGCCAGAGGAAGAAATAACGATAATACTAAAATAAACATGGCACCAGGGCGAAGGTGTAAATTGGTTTAATTAGTTATATCTCTTGTACCAGAACACATATAATTTAGAATTTAAGGAAGAGTTGTCACCATTTGTGTTAAAATAAGAAAAAAATGATTTAGCCTGAAATTGTGTTTGTTAAATGCAGCAGGGATCTTTACGCATTCATATCCTGTGGCTATGATTTCGTGTTTTAAGTTAATAGCTAACAAGTAACAACTCTTAATAATTTGTCCAAAATCCGATTTTTTAGCCACTTTTTTCCTTTTCAAAATGCTCAATCTTTATTCATGACTCTAGACTTTGCTGACTTCTGCTGTTGTTATTCAGTGTTGCACTAGCTGTGGATAACCCTGAAATGTTTAACCGGATTGCAAAAACATTCTATTCAAAGACTTGCATGAGGTTTATTATTTTGCTCTGGGGAGAAAAATCAGACCTGGTTGGTGAAGAAAACAAGGAGGTGCCAGTCTTTAGTTTCACAGAAGTCATAGATTTGGGACGAGAGAGTCGCATGGCATTGTCTGATGCACATGATGCTAGTACATAATATACTCTTCCTCTATGAACTTAGATTATACATATACTTACGAATTATGTTTAGTCCAAATCGTATTTTTCATTATTTATTTATCTTTGAAAAAGAGACAACACATTTATCTTAATCATCAAAAGGGGTAGTTTTCACCCTCTATACTTACCTGATAAGGCGTTGTGCTCTCGTCTACCTTTTATATTGCAGAGCAGCATTATGTTTATGAAGAAATAAACTCTGATGATGTCGCTACTCTTGTATACACAAGTGGAACTACTGGAAATCCAAAAGGTGTTATGCTTACCCATGGGAATCTTATGCATCAGGTTGATTACAAATCTTCTATAAAATGTATCGTTGCAATGGTACTTTCAGAAGGACTGTGTTGATTATGACTATCCTTTTAGTTTAATTTATGAAAATGGTTCTGTAATGTGCTTAAAGTTTTGATAAAGTTTTCTGAAAATGGTTTCAGAAGCTTTATTCCATGTTATGATTATGCACTTTGAGGGTAATCCCTATCTAACACTCCTTATGTACATACATCTTAAAAGTTCACAATGACACTCTTGATTTGTGACCGAGGTCATGGGTTCAAGCCTCTTTGCTTGCAAGGATAAAGTTGCCTACATCTGCCCTCCCCAGACCCCACTAGGTGGGAGCCTCATGTACTGGTCTGCCATTGTGGGACAATGCGAGAAATTGACTAGTGCCAGTTCCTTTGTTTAGTGATGCTAGGTTGGGATGAGCGGTCCACACATATGTCTAATGTAAAATGCCATATTTGTCTTGGTACTTTTTGACGATGAGGGTATAAGGGAAAAGATAGCCCCTTAAAAATGTGAGCCTTATGCTACAAGTGACCTTGCAATTGGTTTCAGTTCAAAGATATTTCTTGCCTTTTAACTTACAATTCATGCTATATCATTTGTTAATAAATTTCTAGATAAAAAGCTTATGGGACATTGTACCCGCTGAAGTTGGTGATAGATTTCTGAGCATGCTGCCACCTTGGCATGCATACGAACGAGCTTGTGAATATTTCATTTTCACATGTGGTATTGAGCAAGTATACACAACCGTGAGAAATCTAAAGGTATTATTATTTGATCATATGTTTCAAATATTATGAAAATGTGGTTTCTAAAACAGTTATAGTGTGACTTCAATCTTAGTGGTTAATTTTTTTATTTTGTTACTTAAATGCATTTGTTAATGTCGCTCATATTTAATTTTTGTTTCTAGGATGATTTGGGACGTTATCAACCACATTACCTGATTTCTGTTCCTTTAGTATTTGAAACATTATACAGGTAAATCCTCTTACAGGAATCATATGAACACACATTGAACTATTGATATAACATATTAAAAGTAGAAACTTGAATTTCTTTTTTTGTATATGAAATATGGTGTATTTCGTCAATGTCAATAATACCATTCCTTTGTATGATGTATGAAGTAGGTTTTTAACTAATGTTTTGAGGTGAGTGAGATATATGAACTTCAGCAATTGGTAGCATGACATAATTTAAGGTTTTATTGTTGTATTTCTTAAATTTTAACAATCATCATTTTGACAAAGTTGTCTTGATTGTTTGTGAATTTGTTAAAAACTAGTACCAAATAAAGAAGTTTGTGTTAGATGGAACTTCATATTTCTGAGGAACATTACTGATATTGTTAGCTTGACTTTTTCCTCGGCAGCGGGATCCAGAAGCAGATATCTACAAGCTCCTTTGTTAGAAAGCTAGTGGCACAAACATTGATAACAGTCAGCTTAGCGTACATGGAGTATAAGCGTATTTATGAGGTCAGGTCATCACCTCTTCTGTTTGATAACCGAAGTTTTTTACATGATTATAAGGCCTATTGTGATTCTTAATGAATCATGGCTCATCCCCTCTTCCCCTTTTTGGATTAAAAACTCGTAATGAATTGTTGTTTCTGTCTCCTTTCCATCCGTCGTTGTGCTTCATTCATTCCAACCGCATCTTACTAATACTTGTGCGCTATCTAGATGAGTGTTATATACTCCCATCAAATGTGTGACTTAACAAATTCCAATTATGTTTTGTAGGGTAAATGTCTTACAAAGAATAAGAAGCAGCCTTCTTATGTCAGTTCAATGTTGGAATGGTTATGGGCAAGAGCTATTGCTGCAATATTATTTCCTGTTCATCTTCTGGCAAAGAAACTCATCTACAGTAAAATCCACTCAGCGATCGGAATATCAAAGGTCTTGTGTTCTTTCTTTTTCATTCTTCTAATACCTGCATACTATGCTTGTCCTTATTTTATTCGTTGTGTTATTTAGAGAAGTGCAGTACTGTCCGTCTCTCCATTGTACCAAAAAATTACCGGCGCCCCTTACTTTGAAAAAGTTTTGGTGAATAAATGATCTGCTATTGATTTAATTAACTATTTGAGTAGTTAATAATTCTTGAATTGGAAACATTCTTACTGAAGATTCTGCTTTTTTATTCTGAATTGGAAACCTTTGATGTCAATTGTTTGCCTTGAACTGTAATTCTCAGTTGTGTTTCTTCTGCTCATCATTCTTTCCCATTATGAGTTAAGAGTAGGAGAAGAAAAGAGATTTTTGAACAGGCTTGTGAGTGGAAGCATAGTTAGATGTTGGCACTTGTTCTGGTATCTGTAAGGTGCTGATTAGTTAGTTGAGTATATCAAGGATAGACTTGGTTGAGTGCATTTTGGATAAGCTCTGATTGCCGAATTGTACCGAATGAGATGCAACAGACTTCCATACAGTGTTTTAAGATGTAACTTAAAAAAAGTAAATAATTTCAGATTTTCCATTGAAACCAAGTACAAAAAAACTTTGGAACATTCAAGCTACAGGTTTTCTGCATTTATGCTGTACTGATTGCCCTATAAAAAGTATCATGATCAGCCATTTGGCTAAGGGCTAGTGTTCTCCCCTCTTTCTCTTCCTGGTGCCTCATGGGCGATAGTAGCCACTGTGGTCGAGGTCTTTCCGGGCTGCAAGAGTATAGAAGTAACGAGCGTATTATTTAGACGATGGTTTCATCTGTTTAGTATTGTCCCTTGGTTAGATAAAAACAGGAGAACTTCGAAACAAGGAGTTTATGCAATTGAAAACAACAAGCACGGTTTCCTTTGAAAGGATTAAAACTTTCCATAAATTCTAGCTTGGCAAAAGAATAAGACACCCTTGCTGCGTAGATGTTAGGGGTTTTAGTTTCTTACATCTTTCTTTCTATTTTTTGGTTACATTCTAGTTGATGTATTCTTTCTTTCACCTTTCTTGGGGTCGACCCTTGGTCCGTCTCCCCAGGTCTAGTGAATATATAATTCGTCGGAATTTTGCACTATATTGTTGCAATTGTCATGATTTTGGAAATTGAGGTCATGACAATGTAAACTTTCTGGTACTCTGCAGGCTGGAATAAGTGGTGGTGGTAGTTTGCCTTTGCAGGTCGATAAATTTTTTGAGGTCTGATGCTTCACCGAAGTTTAACTTGTAAACATTTGTTTCTGGAAACCTTTTCACATCGGTGCTCTTTTATAACATGCAGGCAATTGGTGTGAACGTGCAGAACGGATATGGTTTAACAGAAACTTCACCAGTTACTGCTGCTCGAAGACTTGGATGTAATGTAAGCAATATATAAATTGCGTATAAATACTGCCTGTATATACCAGTATGTGTATTAGTGTAAACTTGCATAAAAATGGTTTGTAATCAAAATCTTAAACTCCAGTAAATGGTTATTGAGAGTCTTTTTTCATTTAAAGCAAAAATGCTCACTTAATCTGTTATTATCACACTGTCTATTAAGAGCACGGCATTGATAGTTACGTAACTTCTTTTGATTGGTTTGTAATTTGAGTCTGCAAAGAGTGGTGCTTTTATCTGAGAATGTTGCAGATGTTTTCTTTTGAAGGTTATTGGATCCATTGGGCATCCGATTGATCATACAGAATTCAAAGTAGTAGATTCCGAAACTGATGAAGTTCTTCCTCCGGGTTCAAAGGGTATTTTGAAAGTCAAGGGCCCACAAGTTATGAAGGGATACTACAAGGTGATTTGCTTTGCTAAAGTGAGAGCACTTTTTGTTTCTTACTTGTGTGTCCACGTCCTACTGAGAGTTAAGCCGATACTCATTTAAGAGATTCATATATACTCTACGAGAATTATACACGTCTAATGAAAATATATCGCTTTCTACCGTGTAACCATACATTCCATAGATCAAATATAAAATATTATTAAGGCATATCTGAACAATTAAAAAAACTGGCACTAGAGTTACGATTTTAGCATGAAACACCAAACATATTTTCCATGATATTCCAGCAACCGCCATGCACATCATGTGATGTTGGTGTTTTCTGGATGCAGTTGTGATGCTTACATGTCTTATTCTTGTTTTAGAATCCTTCAGCTACAAATCTGGCCATAGACGGGGACGGCTGGCTGAATACCGGTGATATAGGGTGGATTGTTCCCCACCATTCAATTGGTCGGAGTCGTAAATCTGGTGGTGTCATTGTTGTGGATGGCCGTGCTAAAGACACTATTGTGCTTTCGACAGGTATAATAGAAGTTTCCACACAATGTAATAATTTTAGCTTTATATCCTACAAGTTATGTCTCTAACCTTAGAAATGATAATAATTTTAAAGATTCTGGACAAAATTTTGGAGATATTAAAAAGTTCTCTACCTTTTTGATTTCTTTAGGCTCCTAGAACTCAATTCGATGTTCTCTGATAACCATTACTTTCTACTTCCCCTTATGTAAGTACTAACTAATTGTTTTAACAAGAGAAGGCGAAAATGTTGAACCGGCAGAACTTGAAGAAGCTGCCATGAGGAGCAGCCTAATTCAGCAAATTGTTGTTGTTGGCCAGGTGAACTCTTTATTTGTTACAACTCTTATAGCTCAAGTTTTATATATTAACTGTATAATGATTTTACTTAATTCGAGATAATTTTCACATATAGGATAAGCGACGATTAGGAGCTGTTATCGTTCCTAACAAGGAAGAAGTTTTGAAGGTAGCAAAGCAGTTTTCAATTATAGATTCCAAAAATTCAGAAGTTAGTGAGGAAAAGGTGACCAGCTTAATATATAAAGAACTAAATACTTGGTAAGACTTGTCTCACTTCTCTTTCTTTTAATGAATGCCACAAAATTTTTATGCCTTTCATGATATATCTGCTATGTTTCTGGTTTTTCTGTTTCCGAGTAACGATAACGTTTGTCTTATAATGGACTTTTTCTCTCGTGAGGATAAGGCTGTAATGCTGTATACACTTACCCTCCTAGATTCCACTAGATGTGAGCTTCGTGCCGTGTCCATACATGGTAAACAAATCAAACATTGTGTTTGAGAATTAAAATCTATCTTGGACACTCTTATTTGCTTGCTCTTGTAAATCCTTATGCATGATGATGTGCCTTGTGAAAGAGAAGGACATTACATTAGTAAAATCATAGCAAAAGGTAGAATGGGCTTTGTACAATATCCATGCTTCAAACTCAAAGGGATCTTGATGGGTGTGTTGGATAGATATAAAACAATTATAAGCATTATCCTAAAAGCTTAAGATTTTGGAGGAGTTGGTTCTTGACACTAATTGTTTCTCCTTCTATCACCTTATGAATAAGGAACTAATCATTTTCGGGTTGTGTGACTGCCCCTCCCAACATGTGTTGCTTCCAGTAATCGAACATTTCACTTTTTGATCTCTCTGGAGATCTAGCGAGACCTTACACCACTAGATCAAATAGTATAATATAATTATTTGGGATATATTTGGTATGACTTATTTAATACTACCTAGATATTATAAAATAACTTACATCTAAGATTAAGGAAACCTTATACTTAGGTACGTAGGGAGTAATAGATTCTTCAAGGAAAAGCCAAAACATGTTTCTTAATTGAAATCAAAAGGCACAATGTTATGTTTCTACCTTATTTGTTGTGCAGGATGTCAGAATCTTCCTTTCAAATTGGACCAATCCTTCTTGTAAAGGATCCTTTCACGGTTAGATTTGGAATTACAACTATTAATAGTATCTTAATGCTGCATAATTGACATGTTTGGTTAATCATTTTCTTGAATTACAGATTGATAATGGTCTAATGACACCAACCATGAAAATTCGAAGGGATAAAGTTGTGACTCAATACAAGGATCAAATAGACAATCTATTCAAGTAAATAACCATGCTCTCAAAGTGACATAAAGTCCTAATTTCTGGGACAACCTTTTTATTGTTGTACTAATACTAAGCAATTGAGAGAGCTAAATTCAAACATTTTCTGATATTAACCAATAGTATCCCGCGTCTAGGAATGACAACGGGTCGGGTTAATGCTTACCCAACCCCAAAACTCAAACGTGAACTAAGTGAGGTTGAAAATAATGATATCATCTCCGAATCTGAGAAAAATCCAAAAGAAACATATATTTTTATATATAGATTTTATATATATATATATATGCGCAATATATATATATATATATAAATTTCATTATATACGCATTTATGTGTAATTTTATAATTTTATATGAGATAAGAAACACGTGTCAATAGGATTAATGTGACAAATTCTTCTTCCTTCAAATTATTAAGAACAACTCCTACCCATTGTATAATTTATAGTAAATTACACTCATAGCCCCTGAGTTTTAATGAAATTACACAAACCACCTCTCCATTTTTTGTCATTACACAAATCAACACTCCTTCCTACACAAACCACCCCTAGATTTATACATACATTACACAGACTACCACTGTATGTTGTAAAAGTGTAATATTTTAAAGAAAAAATGTGTGATAAATGTGATTAAGTTAAATAAAATATTGTATATTGTGTAACACTTCAAATAGTACAAAAGCGAATGTTTCTTTATTATTTTTGTGTCATTAAAAAAATACATTAATAATTTCAAATAAATGTTTAAATAACTCTTATATTATTTTATAACGAGCCAAATAATAAAGACGCATTGACTCTTATATTATTTGAATTTTTCTACATAATATACAATATTTTGTTTAATTAATTACACACATCATACGTTTTTTGTTTAAAATATTACACTTTTATATTATGCAGGGGTAGTCAGTGTAACATATCTACAAAATTAGGGATGATTTGTGTAAGGACAAAAAAGTGAGGGGTGGTTTGTATAATTTCACTAAAACTCAGGGGGTGTGAGTGTAATTTACTCAGTAAACTGTTTTTAATCACTTATTAGATTTGCAATACTATATTGTACTTACTCTAAGTTTCATTTTATCATATATTAAGATGATTAATTTTTTTATTATGAATATAAAATAATGTATTTTGACTAAAATAACATGGGGAGGGATCCACTTACTCTAAGTGGAAAAAACTTACTCATATCATGATCATTCATTATTGAGAAATTTAATGGTTTGAATTAGTGTGTACATCTAAACCATTGGATTTTTCAAAATTGGATGACTAAGATGAGTAGTAAGTCTTTTCCACTTACTCTTAGAGTAAGTGGATCCCTTCCCAAATAACATTATTAACTCATATTTACTGCTATGACACTATTTGATGCAATAAGAAAAATAGTTAATACTCCTATAATGGAAAGTTTTGTAGTTAGTTAGTATATTATCATTATCCATCATTAGTAATATGTATTAATAATGTGTAACAATTAATGATAGTTAATAGATGAACCACAAAAGATATACAGACAATATAAAAATAGCGTTAGTATATAACTATATATACTAGTATGTTGAGAAGGAGTATGCCTATTGACCCGTATTTATATTTTAAGCAACTAAATATTCAATTTTTAAATATTTTATTTTCTATAATCATAATAGTTTTTATTTAGTGTATTTTATATTACAATATTTTTTGATACTAACAAGAGAATTCTTTCGTGGGTAAGGTTTATGATCGTAACTTGTGAGAAATTTTTCTCATTTACGAAGTTTTAAAGACTAATGAATCATTCTGATTAGGACACAAATTAACAACAATGACACCAAAAGCACCGATATGAACAGTCATGATTACAACTATTTTGAATATTAGTAGAATTGTGCAGTGTTTTAAATTGCGGTTGCGATCACGATTACAATTATGGTTGCTGTGATCACATATGCATATATTTGTGTGCTATTATGGCTATAACACTAGTGTACTATTAAGTAAAGACTAACATTACTTAAACACAAAAACAACAAGGTGTTGGACCAGACTACCACCGGGGAGCCTCCACTGACTTGAGAGTTCTATTGTTACCGGAGTATGAGAAGAGTACATAGGCACAAGTGATGCACCACATATTGAACCAAAACATTAAGGCATTAGTTCTATGAGTATTTTCTACTTATAAACTCTTCTACTCATCGCATATCCAATGTGGAACTTCACACTTGAATAAACCCAACAATTTCCCCCTAAAGTATGGGTACCACACACTTTCTGGTCCGCTCCCCCTTAAGTCCACCATATTTCAGCCGAACTATCACCTCTGATACTAGTTGTTAGACCAGACTGCGACCGGGTAGCATCCAATCACCGGGGAGTTTCATTGTTACCGGGTATGAGAAGAGTGCAGAGACACAAGTGATGCACCATGTCTTGAACCAAAACATTAAGACATTAGTTTCATAAGTTTTTTTACTTATAAACTCTTCTACTCCTCCCCTCATATGAACTGTCATGATTACAACTATTTTGAATACTAGCGTGCAATATTTTAAATTATAGTTGTGATCACGATTGTGGTTATAGTTGATGCGATCATCACGTAGGCATATATTTGTGTGCTATTATGCTATAACATTAGTGTACTATTAAGTAAAGACAAACATTACTTAAACACAAAGACAACAGGGAATCAGAGGATAAACCATATTATTACAGAACCATCTTTCTAGTTTCTAGAGAAAAGTTATGAACAAAAATAACTACTTGAAGGTGAACTTATTCCTCATGTCTTATTCCTTGTCCACCTCCAATGGTTCAAATTTCTCATTTTCATGTAACACCCCAATTGTGACATGCGACCTCTCCCCCTTCCGGACCCATGAAACACCGAGCATGTTATCCAACAGCTTAAATACCCCTATGACCTCAGAGACAAATATATTACCATGAGTCGCTACCATTAAGCTATGACCTCAGAGACAAATATACTGCAGAGGGTATTTAAGCTATTGGATAACATGTTCAATATTTTCATGGGCGCGGAAGAGGGGGGTCGCATGTCAGGAGTGGGGTGTTACGTTTCACATATTAGCACTATAAATAGACATGACTTAATCTCATATTCAACACATGAAGCAGTGAACTTTTTACTAAAACTGAAGATGGATTCTCAAAAAACTCAGAAACATTCTGAACCAAATAAGCACATTACTTTTGAAGCTATGAAACACAGCATAGCACCCTGTGGTAAAAACTGTGTGCCACCACAGTCAAACCCTTACAGAAGAGGGTGCTCCATGATTTGCAGGTGTAGAAAATGAAGAGCTGAGATTGTTCAATGGGGAGAATAAGGAAATGAAGTACCTTACTTCATTATATTTGTCTCTTTCCATTGTAATGAACATGCACCTTGCACAAGAATAAAACATTGTCTTTTTTACTTGCACTATCATGGTTGTTTTCATAGCCTTATGTGCTATTCTGTCTTTTGCTTTGTAGACAAAAGATACTAATACATCCACAAATAACAACTGAGTCTTTATCTCACTAGGTGGGGCCAGCTACATAAATCAAAGGATATAATGTTTTTCATATTTTTATTGATAAAATATTGATCTTTAAATCTTTCTTAATCATTTCGTGATTTTTCTTGGTCTCCCTCTTCCTCTATGAATTGGGTTAACATTCATTTGATCTACTCTCTTTACGAGTGCTTCTACATATCTCCTCTCCACATGTCCAAATTATCTATATCGTAATTCTACCATCTTTTTCTATAATAGAAGTTACTTCAACTTTCTCCCGAATACATTTATTTCTAATCTTATCTTATTGAACATGTTCAATCATCCACGCAACGTATAAATTATAAATAATTAGATTATATTAAATTAATTATTAATATGCCTTTACCTCTCTTCTCTCCTTTTCCCTAATTTCACCTTAATCTCTATTTACCTAACACCAATATGGCACAGTTGATATAAATAAATATCAAGTGGCACAATCTTCATCCTAAGGGTTCTATCCTACAACTAGGTCCATACCCCTTTAGCCTGTATGAAAAGAATTTTATCTTGTGGGTACTTAATACTGAATATTATCATATAGTTGCATATTAAGTTCACAATAACATAGATAAATTCATATGATTGTATAAGATTTTTATCAACTACAGATACATGGTATTATTAAGGAATGGCTTTGCATTATTACTTCAAATCTTTTAACATGCAATTCTTGCTTCCTTTTAAGTTTTAATTGACAAAGAAAACTATAACACTTTGGTCAAAGTTACTCCATTAAAGTCAATGAAGTGATGAAGCATTGTGTCACTAATATAAGGTCAAGCTTTTTATTAAGTTACTGCAAATTTTCATTCATATGATCCAACTTGAGAAATATGCAAAAAGAACATATTTAAAAATATTAGAAGCTACTCTGAAATATCAGAGCCAGGTTTCGATCCTGGGACCTGTGGGTTATGGGCCCACCACGCTTCCGCTGCGCCACTCTGATTTGTTGTTGTACATTCGTGAAAGTTATATATAATTCTAATCAGTTAATTACAGTTACTGTTATTATTTTTTAAATAGTCATTATAAATAAATGGTGAATGATTGATAGACAATGTATAAAACTCTTACGTTATCAGTGAATATTTTTTTCCTGATACACACCATGCAAAATAATTTTACATGTATTATATTTCCTTTTAAATATAAATAAATGATATATTAATCATGTATAAATTTTTATATTGAAAATTTTATAATATTTTGACCTCATTTTTCTTTCATTTGTCACACCTCCTTCAAATCATACATGTATCATTCACACAAGTTATTCTATCATGTTTTATTTTGCATGCAATATTAGAACTCAAATTCTTTATTAAGGAAAAACAATAGGGATGGAAATATGGGTTTGGCCCGACGGGCCAGCCCGTTTTAATCGAAATTTTTAGTAGATCGGACCGAAGATTTTAGCTTAAAAGCCTATATTCAACCTGGTTTGGAAGCCCGTTTTTTAGATAGGCCATAGCAGGTCGGGCTAGCCCAACGGGCCAACATTAATATTGCTTTAGCATTTTAAGGTTAAATGTGATTCCAATAATGTAGTCAATTTAATATTTTTTCCAACCGAACATTTTACAATTACCGTGTGCAACCAATTTATTATTCATATATAAGATATTTATGAGTAAATTATTTATCGATGTAATTTATATCATATACAAGACATTTACATATCAGTGTTTAATTTATATCATATATATCATATTATGTTTAACTTAATTACATTTATCACTTTTTTTGTTTAAAAAATTACACTTCTCATGCAGGGTTGATCAATGTAATGTATGTTTATAAATTAAGAGGAGTTTTATAAGTGTAGAAAATGGAAGGATAGTTTGTGTAATTTCACTAAAACTCAAGGAATATCAGTGTAATTTACTCTTTATAGTATTAATAAATTTTTGTAAATGTTCCACACGCTATACTAAATTGGTTAGTAATATTAGTACTAAATTGATTATACTATTATATATTATTACAATTGATAAGTAATTTATGAGTAATTTATATTATATATAAGACATTTACTTATCAGTATAATTTACTCTTTAAATTAGTTAGTACTCAAATACAAGCATTCTCAAAAGAATATTTATTCCATAGAAATGTGTAGGTATATTCTTTCAATAAAGTATCTAATGTTTAAAACTTAGGAGTTTGAAACTTTATTGTGAACTATGAGTAATCTAAAAGTTTAAGACTATGTTGTCTAATTGTTTAGAACTTACAACTTTTAAACCAAAACGATATATTATTGTGAGATTGTGGACTTTTTAGTTTGTGATTTTTTGTTTTAAAATACATTTATGATTATTTATTTTTGAAATTGTAATTGAGTTGGTTATAAATGTGTTTTTGAAAATAAAAAAATGGGTGAGCCCGTCTGCCTGCCAGCTCTGCCAAATAAGGGTTGAGCTGACATTTTAAGCATTTTTAGCAATAAGGGTCGGGCCAGCCCAACCCATATTTGGGCGGGCCGGGCTGACCCATATTGCTATCCCTAAAAAAACATATAATATGTAAACCAATCTTCACTAGTATGCTTCATTATAATCTAGAGTTGTTATATTTTGAAAACATAGTTAGATCCTATTGTTTTGATTATTGAAATAAGGGGAGAGATCCACTTACTTCAAGAGTAAGTGGAAAAACTCTTACTCCACATCTTAGCAATTCAATCTTGAAAAATCCAATGGTTTAGATGTAATCACCAATTCAAACCATTGAATTTCTCAAGAATGAATGATCATGATATGGAGTAAGTGCTTTTCTTGGAGTAAGTGGATCCCTCCCCTTGAAATAATGTTACCAAAACATTATGTCAACAATGATTAGAAGTTTGTTTTGTTAGAAATTATCCTTAGCACCAACTTAAAGGGTCAAATAGATATTGTTTACAAAAAAATCAAATGAGACATAATATATAAAGATATCATATGAGAATAATATATATTGTGGTTGAGCAAATGGTTGAACTATATACAATACTTCTATTTAGTGGAGTTTGAAGAGATAATAGATATACTTAGCTTTATTCCTTAAACGAATAGATTATTTCTGAATTTAAACTCATGATCACTAGACACAAAATTCACCATCTAGCTAAAGTTGTAATTTGATAACAAATGTATTATCATAAATTAATAAGTTATATAAATAGAGATTAAAATGTATGGAAGAATATATTTTTATATTAAGATGTGTGTTTATTGGAGTGTTTTTTCCCATTTAGGCAATACATGTTAGAATGTATTAGGGATGATAACAAGTACGGGTGAGCAGAAGTAGTAGATACCCATTCTACACAAATCTTTTTACCCATACCCACATGTACTTGCAAGGATACCTACTTATGGATTTTTTATTTTAGTGATACCCGTGGATAGAACGGATACCCACAGGTGCATGTTAGTTTTTTAAAATTGAAAAAACCTTTAAATCGTTACATTTTGAACATTTTGTATGTCACATACTTCTTACTTAGGGAAAGATAAGTAAACCAAAGTTGCTTTAACAAATTATACAAATGTACACCACTAAATTAGGTGATACAAATTTAACAAAGTTGTAAAATAATTTCATATATTACTAATAGAGGAGGGATCTATGTTTTTTGCACTTATTTCATATCTTAGCCATCAATTTTAGGGAAATTCATTGACTTCTCTTACTAATAAGCATAAGTATAGGTGGTATGACCATACTCATTCACACCATATATATTACGAGCAAAGTGAAGAACCCATTTCTAAAATATCTAAGTAGTCATTTGTGATATACGTTTGTACCGTTTGAATTTAACTTATATGTTCTTTTTTTTTGTGAGCACTAAAATATATTTTGGGTTTGGGATAAGGATCTACTTACTATAAGAGTAAGTGAAAAAAACTTACTTCTTATTATGATCATTCATTTTTTAGAAATTCAATAGTTTGAATTGGTAAGTAAATCTAAACCATTAAATTTTCCAAAATTGGATGACTAAGACGAATCAGTAATAAATAGATCCCTCCCCTAGAAGCATTATAATATTTTTTAAAATAGATCCAAAATTCAAAATAAGGTTTGAAAAATAAACAGGAGAAGGAAAAAAAATCCAAAATTCCAAATTCCAAAAGCACAGCTATTAGAGCAGCTAAAATCCTAAAACCCTCGACACAAACCTCTGAAACAAAAAACAGAACAACACTTCACCCTCTTCTGTCTTCTCCAACGTTTTCAACCAAATCAATAGTAACTTTGTTTATATGTTTTGAATGCTTCGAAAAATATATTCTTTTCCTCGTTCTCTTCTTCTTCAACACATGGGTACTCTCTCTTATTCCATTCCATTCTACTCTCCTTATTATTCCACTGATAACAGTGAGAGCCATAATATCAACAAAACCCATTTCATGAACTCCTTCAGAAACCACTGCAGATCAGGTAAAGTTAAGAACCTTCATGAAGCTTTGAAATTTTTCCATTCTATGGCTGCAATGAACCCTTTGCCTTCTGTTTTGGATTTTACTTTGTTATTGGGTGTTATTGTGAGGATGAAGCATTACACAACTGCTATATCTTTGGTTAAGCACATGTATTCTTCTTTAGGCATTAAAGCTGATACCTTTACCCTTAATATTGTGATCAATTGTTTATGCCGGTTGAAAGCTACGCCTTTCGGGTTTTCGGTGTTGGGGTTGATGTTTAAACTTGGTTTGGAGCCTTCTGTGGTGACTCTCACCTTTCTTATTAACGGGCTTTGTGTGCAAGGCGACGTGGATAAGGCGTTGGGGTTGGTTGAACATATGGAAATGATGGGGTACCATTCGGATATTCACACTTATGGAGTGTTGGTTAATGGATTGTGTAAGACGGGTGATACGTCCACTGCGATTGAGTGGCTTAGGAAAATGGAAGAAAGAAATTGGGTACCGAATGTTGTAGTTTACAGCACAATTATGGATAGTTTGTGCAAGGATGGTTTGGTGTCAAAAGCTTTAGATTTGTGCTTAGAAATGAGAAGCAAAGGTATTCGGCCTAACCTTGTAACTTACACTTGCTTGATTCAAGGTCTTTGCAAATATGGAAGATGGAAAGAAGCCGGTTCTTTGCTGGATGAGATGATGAAAATGAAAACGACGCCAGATTTGCAAACACTTAATATTTTAGTGGATGCTTTTTGCAAAGAAGGGAAAATTATGCAGGCTAAAAGTGTAATTGCCTTTATGATTCTGATGGGAGAGGGGCCGGATGTCTTCACCTTTAATTCGTTGATTGATAGATATTGTTTGCAAAATCAAATGAGAGAGGCCATGAGAGTATTTAATTTTATGGTTAGCCGGGGTTGTTTACCGGACATGGTAACCTATACATCACTTATCCACGGGTGGTGTAAGATTAAAAACATTAATAAGGCTATGAGTCTCTTAGAGGAAATGGTTAATACGGGATTCACTCCCGATGTTGTCACTTGGACCACTCTTATAGGTGGGTTTTGTCAAGTTGGTAGACCATTAGCCGCAAAAGAACTGTTCTTTGGTATGCACAAATATGGCCAAGTTCCCAATCTCCAGACTTGTGCAATTATATTGAATGGCCTGTGTAAATGTCAACTTCTTTCTGAGGCAATGTCATTGTTTGAGGCAATGGAGAAGAGTAATTTGGATCTTAATATTGTGATTTATAGTATTTTGCTTGATGGGTTGTGCAATGCTGGAAAAATAAGTGAGGCATGGGAATTCTTTTCTTCCATGCCCGCTAAAGGTTTGCAAATTAATGTTTATACTTATACCATTATGATTAAAGGTTTCTGTAAACAAGGACTACTGGGTGAAGCCGAAGATTTACTGAGGAATATTGAAGAAAATGGGTGTCGACCTGATAGCTGCAGTTACAATGTCTTTGTCCAAGGGTTACTGATGAAAAAGGAGGCTGCAAAATCAATCAAATACCTTAAAATAATGACAGAGAAAGGTTTTTCAGTAGATGCTGCAACCACAGAAATGATTATCAATTACTTATCTACTAATGAAAGAGACACCGCATTTCGAGAATTTTTGTTCCCGAATAGATAATGTATTCCTAGATTTTCTCTAAGTGTTTATTTAAATCTAGCCTCATAATTCTTCCATGTTCCATGCACAGGACAGCAAATGGGAAATGGTATAGGCTTGGGAAATTGCTTTTTATTGAATATACAAAACCATTACCTCTCAAGTGCTTGCACCTGAAAACTAGGGCATTTAAGAAAGTTGGTTCTTGGCATGGTCTTATAGCCTCTATAACTAAGTGATCTGGAGTTTAATCCTCTCCACTGTGATTCTTTATATTAAGTTATATTTAAGCACGAGGTAAAGTGGCCATGTACATCGTCCGCACTTCATGTCCAGAAGGTTCTTGTTGAGGGTGCTTGTTGGATATATAAATCATTCTTTAGCCTCCAGCCATCAGATTAAGCTTTCAGAAGAGTTGGTCCTTGATTCTTATAATGGTGACCGGTGAGTATTTAAACTTCTCTTGCACATTTTATTACGATAGAAACTCAACTTAAAATAGCTCAGAATAGGTAGACCTTTTATGCATTAAGAATTAGGCCTTTCCCTTTCATTTTTACAGACTTGATTGAGTAATTGCTGAAGTAAATATTTGTCTTTGAATTAACAAAGTTTAATGATGATTCAAGTTACATTTAGATGTATATGTGGCCCCGTAACATTAAGGACCAACCAACCAATATTGCTAAGGAAATATCTTTGACAGCATAAGTTCTACCTGGTTAAACTTTGCCAAGTATTATAATTTTGTCAAATTGATTCCGCTTATGTAAAATGATTTTGAGATATAAGCTGTTCTATGGACTCGCTCATTTTCCTGCAACCTGTATTGAAGTTGATAAATCTAAAATATGAATTTTCGATCTTGTCAAATTAAGACAGTCTATATAGGTCTATAATCCTATACAAAAGATGAGATTTTGTGCAGCACCGAAGAATTTTAGCTTTCTGATTGATACATCTCACTCAAATATGTTAAATTATCAGCATGTGTTCAGTATCTTCAGCTAATCAGCTCATTGATTTGCAGAAGTGTGGTGCATCTGGAGCAGATTGCCAAAAGATTTAGCCAGAGATCTCTTCCTCTTCATCTTTTGCGGAAGTTTCAAGACATGTTTGTTTTAAGGGAGTTTCCTTGTTTATTGCGCTTCGGGATTGGATTGCTCGTTTAAGCCAATGTTAATATTTTTCTTTGTTTCTCTTCATTTCTTGTGCTCTTTTCTGGTTTAGTAGAATCCCTGATCCTTCTGCAATGTACTCATATTTTCTTGTACTTTATTGTTTTCCCCAAAATTATGTTAGGGAAATTTTCCATTATTCCCTACCTGTTAGAGATTTTTTTTTGTATCTAAGATCTATTGTGAGGATGCTTGTTGCCCTTTTTGCAAGTCCAGTTATTAGTCTTGAACAAAATTTTCGTGTTAGATTTCCCCCATTTAAAACAAATGTTTGGCTTAAAAGTCCTTGATTTGTAGGTTCAACCTTCTTTAATTTAAGCACTTTTTTAGTTATATCCTACATGAGACATTACCATAAAGAATTCAGAAGATTGCTTACTAAATCTTCATTTACACAAGTAAAACACAACAATGTCAGCTGAACTTATATTAGTAGAGATGGGTAGGTAGAAATGTTGGTTACTGGGACTTTGAGATATTAGTGCTGATTCTTCTGCTTAATGGTTTATAGTAGGGTGAAGTTGTGTTCTTATTCTCTGCCAAATATATTCAAAATATTTGCCACTTGTCTTATTAAGTGAAGGTATTTTGCAATTTTTTTCTGTTTACAGTCTTATGCTCAATAAATCAAAAATCTTGCTGTCATACAAAGATATAGAATTATTTATTTGTGCTAATTGAGGACAAGTGTGAAAGTCTTACACAGCCAAAGGACACTGGTTTAGCATTGAACTGAGGTTTTGACGCTATCTCTTATTGCGCGACATATTCTTTTGGCTCTCAATCTTGCAGTCTGAGAAAATGTTCAAGTTACCATAGATTCAATGCTAGAGCACTAGTACCTCACAACATTGATCAGGTATTTTTTGAGATTACCTTTGTTGTGCAGGAGATGGAAGCTAATGGGAGAACGGGTAAGTTTACGCCTTTGTCATAGCTATACTGAAAATTTTATGGTAGTGGTGTGTTTTTGTGTGTTGGAAGAATATCCAGTATTTTGCTTCTTCAGCACCTGATTTCAATGTCAAAATAACTTCATGCATTTTTTCTTTTATTACTGCCTTTGTATACAAATTTTCTTTTTCTTTGTTCTAGGAGTAGATATACTGTTTTATATGTAGTAAAAATATTTTTTTGAGTTGGAAGTTTAAACATGTGACTGATGTGAGTTCTAGTTTTAATAATCTTGATATTTCATTTCATTTGAAACTTATGATTGTGTAAATGGCTTAAGTTTTTATTCATGCTGCCACCTATGATATAATAATACCACTTGTGCACACAAAAATATGTTTCATTTTTTCCACTTGATTTTAAGGTTGCCTCATGAAATTAACCGAAACAATCAATAACTATCTCAGATTGAGCAGAAGGGAGGAAATGTGCTAGAAAGATTGTCTTTGTATGAGTCTTTTATCATAATCTTAATGCCAAATTACAAGGAGAAGAAACATTGAAAGTATTCTACATTAACAATAATTCTAAGCCAAAATTTTAAGGCTTGAAGTATCAAACAAAAGTACCCCATGATGGCTCACCACAATGTGAAGTACAAAGGCCTAGTTAGGATTTAACATTCACAATATAGCTCACTTTTAAAATTTTGAGTCATGAAAATTGTATCATCACTGCAACCATTATTTAAAAGCTTGGTATTAAAATTCAGGAGAAATTGAGCCACATGGGAAATGATACTAGAAATAATATTCGTTCACTTATCAGTCTTCACATGTAGTTGCAACCACAACGGACACATTCTATGACCTTTTCCTTAAGGATTTGTTTGCAAATGTATTTCATGACTCATAAATGTTTCATTTCCCTTCCTCCAAAATCCAACTTCCAAGAGACCTAATATAATACAAGAATGTGAGACCCAAATTAATTTGATGATTTAAAAGAAAACCTTAATTAAAACTAAGTTAAAATTTAAGCCATTAAAAGTTTTTAAATATCATGTCATTATCTCATCTAATATTGGACCATCGAGTACCAGAGAGGATATAGATTCATTAAGGATCAAACAAAAGATGTAATGATTTTAGTATTCAAATCAATAAAAGAGCATGGAATATACAAATGAGACAAATATGTAAATAAACATTTAAATGAAAACATCCTTTACATGAATATCATGGACATAATCCTACATAATAACAATAATACTTATAAGCCATATTCTGCAAGTGCATTAACCAAAGGCAACCCAGAAGGTTGTGAACTACAATATGTGATTTTCAGAATATTTTCAACATTTTTTGCTAGCCAAAGGCATCACCTTGTAAGTTCTAAGATCTTAGAAAAAGCACAAATGTGCAATGTGTTAAAATTTGGCACTTTGACACAAGTTCTAAATATAAATGAGAGGGACAAAATGGTTAACCAATTATCAATTATGAGTATACTTAGATTCGAGCTAGACTCCTCTCCATTACTGAAAATGGAAGTGTTGTGTAAAAAAAAATAAAAAAATAAAAAAATAAAAAAATAAAAAAATAAAAAAATAAAAATACAATGACAATTATATTTTTCTATACTTGCAATAACATTTTTATCCTTAAAATCAAGTGTACGGGAAATAGAGTCAGATCTTATTGGGCCTAGGTCGGATTCAAAAAGTAGACACATGAAATATTTAGGGTCGGATATAGAACAAGCATAACTCGACCCCACCCCGCCCCATTGTCACTAACTTATCATATTTGTATGTGTCTTTATTCAATTGTATATAGAGTAATGATATCTCTTTGGTCGAAAGTGTCATTGATTCTCTAACTTTCTATCATATATACATGATTAACAATATATATAGATATATCTTTCATATGTCAAATAACATAACCATAATACTAAGTAAAATATTGAGAAGACTTTCTCTAAAAGATGTATGCATTATATTAAATCGGATCTATGGTCGAATTTGGGTTTAAAGGTTATCTCAATCGATATTTAATTGATCATATTAATATTTAGGGTCGGATAAGAGATAAATTTCACCCAACTCAACCTGACTGATGTTCACCCCTAAAGTACCTTTAGTATTAAAAAATTGAAACTACCAAATGATTTAAGCATTTATTTATAGAACTCTTATTTCTAGTTTCCTCATGCAACTTTTAATGAATTTTTTTTGGTCAAAACCTAACCTAACGTAATCGAGTGTAGATCCTCTCCGGTAATGGAGAGGCCAGTACTAGTTTAGGATGATAACATGTGGCTAATCTACTTTTTAACGGCTAAGATTTTAAAATGCAAAAAATAATATTTTAAATAAACTAATTCAGGGGAAAATAAAAAATCTTGTCATCTCATCCTCTCCATTTTCAACAACACCCTCCATTGTTATCTCTTTCTCTTCCCTTTTAACATCATCCTTCATTGTTAGACTAGGAAACTTGAAGTTTTTCTTTCTTCTCTTGCTCTTCACCAATGAAAGATACAAAAGAAGAAGAACGTAGACACAAAATATATGTAATTGGATTAGCGGATATGGAAATGGAGATATTTATATACAGATGGAGGGAGATAAATTGATATAGGGATGCATAGGTTTTATTTGGAAGATGATGGAGTTGTTTGTTTGAGATTAGTGTAAGGTATTAGAAACTCAAAAGCTGCTTTATTCAATGAAAGACTAGACCCCTTTATAGTCATAGTCAATTACATCCTGAAACAAAGTGAGGCTGAACAATAGCCACTACTAAAACAGAAAATAAAGACTGAATCAACTGGACTAACAAACCTAATAAATAGGAGCTTATTTAATTCAACTAAACTAGTCCTAAAGACTTGGACAACAGTCCAACTAACAGCTCTTTCATAACCTCCCTTAAGCTAATGTTGTGAAACTCATTAGCTTAATTCTTCAATGTCACACATTCCTAATGAAGTTCGCAGCTTCTGAAAAGCATCTGCTTTTAATGGTTTGGTCATGATATCTGCAACTTGATCAGCACTTGCACAATGAACTAAGGAAATAGTACCTTCTTCTGACAAATTTCTTAAGAAATGGAAACGAACATCTATGTGTTTGCTTCGACCATGCATCACTAGATTTTTGGACAGCTTGATGGTAGAGCTATTATCGCAGTTTATGCTAGTGCATTTCTTCCCTTCATGATTGAGCACCTTGAGTATCCTCTTCATCCAAACAGCTTGACAAGCACATGCAGAAGCTGCTACAAATTCTGCCTCTGTTGTAGATAGTGTAACAATAGGCTGTTTCTTCGAGCTCTAGGCTACAGCTCCTGAGCTGAGTAAAAAAACATATCCACTTGTGCTCTTTCTATCTTCACTATCACCAGCATAATCACTATCTGTGTAGGCTTCTAGCTCCTTCAACTGACTGCTTTTCTTGTATAAAATTCCCAAACTCATTGTTCCTTTAAGGTACCTGAGAACTCTTTTTGCAATTTGTAAATGAAGTTCAGTGGGTTTTGCCATATACCTGCTTAACAGACTCGTAGCATACATCAGATCAGGTCTTGTGGATGTAAGATACATAAGACTTCATACTATTTGTTTGTAATAAGTCTCATCTAAAGGCACCCCCTCTGCATCACCATGAATATTCATACCTGGTACAGTAGGATTGCGGACTGAGTTGCTTTCCAACATTCCAAATCTCCTCAAAACTTCTTCTGCATAGCGTTTTTGACATATGAAGATCCCTTCATTTTTCTGTAGAACTTCAATACCCAAAAAATAACTCATGTATCCTAAATCTGACATGTCAAATTCTCTCATCATTGATGCCTTAAACTCCATTGTCAAGGATTCATCATCACCAGTGAAAATTAAATCATCAACATAGACACTAACAATCATGATTTTACCTTCTTTGCTCCTCTTGGTGAAAAGAGTTTGTTCACTGTCACAACTCTCAAATCCTTCTTTGACGAAATGAGCTTTAATGCGACTGAATCATGCTCTTGGAGCTTGTTTTAATCCATATAATGCTTTGTGCAACTTATACACTAAGTGTTCACTCCCCTTTCTTTCATAGCCTCTTGGTTGATCAACAAAAACTTCTTCACTTAATTGTCCGTGCAAAAAGGCTGACTTCACATCAAGTTGATAGATTTTCCATCCTTTTTGGGCTGCCGATGCTATCACCATCCTTACTGTGTCGAGCCGAGCCACTGGAGCAAATACTTCCGAGTAGTCAACACCCTCTTTTTGAGAGTATCCCTTAGCTACTAAACGAGCTTTATGCTTTATAATCTTGCCATTTTCATCTCGCTTGGTTTTGAAAACCCACTTTACTCCAATCTTTTTGGCACCTTTTGGTAGTTCAGAGAGAGTCCATGTGTTGTTCTTCTCAATGGAATTTATTTCACTATCCATGGCTTGCCTCCATTTTTGTTCTCTTACTGCATCTTCAAAATGAATTGGATCTTCAGTTCCTATCTTTTGAACCATATTAACTTCATCATCATCCGATAAAGAATCTCCGCTCACAAAATCATTCATCCAACTAGGCATTCTTCTCTCTCTTCTCTCATTTTGTGGTTCATCATTTTCTGCAGCAGTTGCTGTCACTTCCCCATCAATTTTACTCACTTCATTACCTCCCTCAATCTCAACCACATTCCTCACTTCTTCACCTCCCTCAGTTTGTGTTTTCTCTCCCCACTCTAAGTCTATACTTACTTGTGTTTCATATTCTTTTCCCCAATCCCACTGCTCACTCTCTTCGAACACCACATCTCGACTAATTATAATTTTGTTTGTTGTAACATTAAAAAGTCTATATCCCTTAGTATTCTCACTTACTCCTAAGAAAATACAAACTGAACTTTTATTGTCTAATTTACCTCGTTTGACATTTGGAATGTGAGCATGAGCAAGACAGCCCCAAACTCTAAAATGATCCACATGAGGTTTGATTCCACTCCAAGCTTCTTGAGGTGTTATATCTTTAACTGCCAAAGTGGGACATCGATTTAGAACATGGAAAGTCCAGTTCACTGCTTCAGGCCAAAATGATTTTGGAATCCTTTTTGCTGATAGTAAGGCTCGCACCATATTCATTACTGTTCTGTTTTTTTCTCTCCGCGACTCCATTTTGTTGGGGTGTGTACGCATTTGTTAATTGCCTTCGAATGCCATTCTCTTTGCAGAAGTTGTCAAAATCAGTTGAAGTGTATTCACCTCCTCTATCTGTTCGAAGACACTTGAGCAAGAGGCCTGCTTCCTTCTCAACCATACTTTTGAATAGTTTGAAACAATTCAGAGCATCTGATTTTTCGACTAGCAAATAAACCCATGCTTTTCGACTAAAATCATCAATGAAGCTTAGAAAATACCTCTTCCCACTGTTGGACATAGGAGATATGGGACCACAAATGTCTGAATGAACTAGTTCCAGAGGCTGAGTTGATCTCCAAGAAGACTGCTTTAGAATTGCATTTCTTGTCTGCTTTCCATTCAAGCAATCCACACATGTGATAGTTGAGGCTGGGAATTTTGGAAGACCATAAACCATGTCTTTGTATTGCAGTATGCGTAGCCCCTTATAGCTTAGATGACCATACCGTTGATGCCAAAGCTTTGAAAGATCATCTCCATTTGTATGAAGGCATTTTACCTCCCTCCTCTTCTCTTCTTGCATTCCATGTGTTTCTGGTGGCTTGGACACAATAGTGAACATTCTGTTTGCACTCATGACAAATTGTACAATTAATCCTCTTTGAGGATGATATATATTGCACACTCCTTCGTGAAATAATACTGCCAAACCTTTCTCTTGAAGCTGGCCAACGCTTAGCAAATTGTTCTTAAGCTCAGGAACAAAATAAACGTCTCCTATGGTGTATAAGATTCCTCCTAGTGCCAGTTTGACAACACCTTTTCCAGCAACTTCCATTCTGTTATTGTTTCCAAGTTTGACAGAATGAAAGAATGTCATATCCAAACTTGAAAACATACCTTTGTCACTACACATGTGATTTGAGCATCCTGAATCAACAAACCATATATCTTTTCTCTCATGATCACCCACATATGCCATTAGTAGAAAGTCATCTTCTTCGAGCTCTGCATAGTTTGTCTCTTTGTTCCACATAGGGCACTCATATTGAAAATGTCCTAGTTTGTGACATTTGAAACACTCAACGGTTGCTTTGTTGATAGTGTATCTTCCTCTGCCTCGACCACGTCCTCGGGGTGATCCTCTACCTTTACCTCTCCCAGAGCTTGTTCTCTCCTCCACTTTAAGAGCCTGATCTTCATCTTCTCTTTTGTCTCGATTAAACTTTTGTTCATGCATTGCTAATGAACTCTGTAGTTCATCAATTGAGATATCATCTGTATCCTTAGATTCTTCAATAGATACCACCACATAAGTGAACTGCTCTGTTAGTGTTCGCAAGATCTTCTCTACGATCTTGGAATCCGTCATATCTTCTCCATTGCTGCGCAATTTGTTTGAAACCACCATTACTCTTGCGAAGTAGTCATTGATGGTCTCTCCTTTGTTCATTTCTAGGATCTCAAATTCTCTTCTCAAAGAATTTCTCAGAGCCTTCTTTACTTTTTCATTTCCTCCGAACTTCTTCTTCAGTGAATCCCACACCACTTTGGATGTGCGTCGGTCCAGAATTTGTTCAAACACAGTTCTATCTATTGCTTGATAGAGGTAATGCTTTACCTGGTGATCTTTTGTTCTGGCGTCTTCCAATTGTGTTTGTTGAGCATCAGTGAGTAGTGTTCCTTTGAGTGGTTCTTCAAAACCACGCTCAACCAAACTCCAAAGACCCTTTGCCTTCAATAGATTTTCCATGAGTTCACTCCAATGATCATAGTGACCATCGAAATGAGGAATTTTGGTAAGTGTCTTATCTTCGCTCATTCTCTTGTGTTTGAAATCTCAGAGGTTGCTGCCTCTCACACTCACTCCCAGTATTTGCTCTGATACCAAATGTAAGGTATTAGAAACTCAAAAGCTGCTTTATTCAATGAAAGACTAGACCCCTTTATAGTCATAGTCAATTACATCCTGAAACAAAGTGAGGCTGAACAATAGCCACTACTAAAACAGAAAATAAAGACTGAATCAACTGGACTAACAAACCTAATAAATAGGAGCTTATTTAATTCAACTAAACTAGTCCTAAAGACTTGGACAACAGTCCAACTAACAGCTCTTTCAATTAGGACCCAAAAATGCAAATAGCTTTCTTTGGGTTTCTCAGTTGGGACTGTCCTAGTATAACAATGGAGACCGTTGTTGAAAAGGAAGAGGAAGAGATGACCTGATTTTTCATTTTCCCCTGGATTAATTTATTTAAAATATTATTTTTTGCATTTTAAAATCTTAGCCATTAAAGAGTAGACTTGCTACATGTCAACATCCTAATCTAGTATTGACTCCTCTCCATTAATGGAGACCGTTGTTGAAAAGGAAGAGGAAGAGATGACTTGATTTTTCATTTTCCCCTGGATTAATTTATTTAAAATATTATTTTTTGCATTTTAAAATCTTAGCCATTAAAGAGTAGACTTGCCACATGTCAACATCCTAATCTAGTATTGACATCTCCATTACTAGAGAGGATCCACGGTCAACATAATCATATCTTACATGAGTATGACTCCTCTCCATTAATGAAGAGGCAAATGAATTTTTTATTATAAGAATAAAAGTGTAATAATCTTTTAAATAAAAAGGGCAAAAATGACATTGCATTTTCCATTTTTTTTGGTACTTGCCTCTCTATTAATGGAGAGAAGTCTTACTCATCTTACATGCATATTTTTTAAAACATCATATTAATGAAAGAGAATAAAAATATTTAGAATTAGAATAAGTAAAAAATTTCTTCAAGTATATATTTTTTTGTGTAAACTTAAGTCCACAAGTTGACAATCAAAAAATATTTTACTTAATTACCTACCAAATATGTGAGCCTTGTTGATAAGTTCAAGTAGAATCTAAAAATTCTGAATTAAAAAAAAATAATAAAATTTAAAAGTGTGTATAAAAATAATTCAAAATTTTATTATTAAATAAACAGTATAAATAAATTCTCTAACCCAAAAAAGTTGTTCTAATAGATTTGATCCAGTATGTTAAAGATAAGGAACTATCCCAAAAAGTAACTAATCTCTTTTTAATAGTTTTGGAATCTATCTTCTCATTCTATAAATCAACCTTATATCACTAAATCAATGTCTGGTTGTTGATCTAATAGATTTAAGCAAATGTTCAATTAAACTACAAACTATACAAAAAATGAAAAATAATATATTCTCCTACTAAATCCTTATGTCCACTAAAAGTAACATATGTCATTTTTTTGGTAAGAGGATTAGTAAGAGGAGAATATAACATTACTCCACCAAAAAAAATTAGAATTTCCAAGCGTGGGGCTTTAGCAGAAAACTAAAAACTAGCAAGACCAAGACCAGTATCAGAGACTGGGTTGATGTGTTTAAAGTCAAAATTCTCTCTCTCTTTCTTTTCCTTTCTAACCATTTCACGATTCGGAAATCGCAATCAACGACGTTCTTCTAGAACCATCCATTCATATTTTCTACGATGGACGGAGCGCCGCCATCTTCCTCCTCCGCCGGAACCGGAGGTGGTCCTGCCCCCTTCCTTATGAAGACATACGACATGGTTGATGATTCTTCCACCAACGACATCGTTTCATGGAGCGCTACCAACAATAGCTTCGTTGTTTGGAACTCTCCTGAATTCGCTCGCCTCCTTCTTCCAACCTATTTCAAGCATAACAATTTCTCTAGCTTTATTCGTCAGCTTAATACCTATGTCAGTTACTTCATTCTTTTCTTCATCGTTACTTTTCTTCTGATCCATTATTTCGTTGTGTTTGTGTGTGTGTGTTCTTAGATGTTGTTAGGATTGAACTGAATTGAAATATTTATTATGTAGTTACATAGATAGAGACTTAAATTTGGGGAAAGTTAGGGCTAGGTGAAAGATAATAATAGCCTTTTGGGGAAATTACACTTTATCTGTGTTATTTTAGCTTAATTACATTTCACAATGCTTATTGTTCTAAAAATTATACTAATGGTCCTTTGAGGTTCATTATATCATTATGCTTACTCCGTGAGAGTGATATTAAAACTATTGACTTCTGCTCTGGGGAGATGATTGTAAAAAAAAGTGGCTCGGTGCATGATGCTA
The DNA here is from genome assembly GCA_009771035.1 of Lupinus albus. Classification (NCBI taxonomy): domain Eukaryota; kingdom Viridiplantae; phylum Streptophyta; class Magnoliopsida; order Fabales; family Fabaceae; genus Lupinus; species Lupinus albus. Next base: position 9,935,471 of record CM020011.1, read on the forward strand.
CTACTTAATGGGGTCTGGGAAGGATAGATGTACACCTTGAGAGCCTCATGTATTGCACCCCGCTTAATGATTGTAAAGTTTTTAAATTAGAGAGGTGTTCGGCATAATTTCCTTCATTTTTTTTGTTTGACCAGATTTTGTCATTCTAGAAACTGCCTCTCCGCTTGCGAGGGTAAGGCTACATATATCTACACCCCACAAACCCTGATAGGTGGGAGCCTCGTGAATTGGCTGCCCTTTCTAAACGGATTGTGTAGTGTGTGTCAGTTGAGGTGTCTGTTCCATACGATAACTTAAGGATATCATATTTATTTTATTAACTCACTTTCCTCTTCATCATTCAAGTTGTTTATTTGATATTGAATCATTATTGACATCCGAAGATTCGGGATATACTCGGAATGCATTGAGGATGGGGATCAATGAAAATCTTCTGTGGCACCTTTGTATATTACATAATTAAGTAAGCTAGTGATTGAGAAAGAAAGGGTAAAAAAATGCTACAGAGTTAAAACACATGATAGAAGGTACTATGAATTTGGTAGCAAAGGAATCACTATATGCACCCTGGTACATTCTCTGCTCAAATAGGTGAATACACTAGTGAATAGTGATCAAGACAGGGAAAGAAAAGTTCATTTTGATTTCATTCACCTATTAGATATCAATGCTTTGTCAATAAATATTATTTATGATAAAGCATTATCACATCGTTCGATCCTTGTACCCAACCCACCTAGTAGGATTAATGCTTGATTGTTGTTGTTTTTGTTGTTCTATACTGTTAGTGTAGGTGGTGGTTGGTATAATGTTATGCATAACAGGTAATGGTCCAATTATTTCCCCCATCTCTCTTTTCCAGCTTTTCCCTTTAATTTAACACTAATTATTACACACTTCAATAAAAATATAAAGCTAATGCTGAAAATATACCAATTCTTTTGCCTTAGTGCTCCTCAAATGAGATAAATAATTGTTTATAGCCATTGATTTTAATTTGTTTTGTTTTTTTATATGTGCTCTATTTTTCAGGGATTCCGAAAAATACATCCTGAGCGATGGGAATTTGCTAATGATGATTTTCTAAAAGATCAAAAGCATCTTCTTAAGAATATTTATCGTAGGAAACCAATCCACAGTCATAGTCATCCTCCAGGTACTCCCGTGGATCCAGAAAGGGTAGCATTGGAGGAAGAAATAGAGAAACTTTCACGTGAGAAAGCTTCTCTTGAATCCAATATTTTTAGCTTCAAACAACACAAGTCAACAGCAAAGCTTCAGTTGGATGATTTTCATCAGAGATTGGATAGTATAGAGAAGCGGCAGAAAAATTTGACGAACTTCTTCGAGAAGGCTCTTCAAAATCCTGTATTTGTTGAACAGATTTCCCGCAAAATTGAGTCCATGGATTTATCAGCATATAATAAGAAAAGACGATTGCCTCAGGCAGATCACTTGTTGCCAGTTGCTGAAAGTAACTTCGTTGACGATCATAGCAATTTTAGAGTGGCATTAGGGAATGTTTTCCATCAAGATTTCTCCAATAAACTCAGACTGGAATTGTCACCAGCTGTTTCAGATATGAATCTGGTATCAGGTAGCACACAAAGTTCAACTGAAGATCGGGAAATCCCACAGAAGAAGTCATCTGAAGGAGAACTAAAAGGAGTGGAGACAAAAAAAGCTCTTTCATTTGCACCTGAAACATTAGAGCTTGCGGATACCGGGGCTTCTTTTACTTTTAACATGGATTCTTGTTTATCACGGAGAGCAGCGGCTACTGAGAGCCCAAATATGCACTCGTTAGAGCTAAGTAGTGAAGAGTGTGATAGTCATATATCCTGCCAACTAAATTTAACTCTGGCATCTAGCACATTGCAGGTAAACACAAATTCCTATTCAGCTAGATCACCCAAAATAGACTGCCAAGAAATTGGAAAGTCGGCAGAATCAAGATTTTATGGCAATGGTAAAGAATCTGATAATGGAACTTCCTCTAACCGAAATCCAGCTAATGAGGTTGCCAACTTAGCTTCACCACATGAGGCTCCAAGTAACAAACAAGTTACTGCAACTGCTCCGGAGAGGGTAAATGATGTATTTTGGGAACAATTCCTTACCGAAAGACCAGGCTGTTCAGACAATGAAGAGGCAATATCCAACTACAGAGCAAACCCATACGATGAGCAAGACGAAGGGCGGTCGGGTCATGGAATCTCTGGAAACATAAAGAGCATGGATAAGCTCACACTTTGAGCATGCTACCTGGATACACTGACTATGTGAGATTTGCATGGTTAATATACATATAACTTGAAACTTAAGGTCAAATTATGTTATACTGCTTACTGTATCATTTGTGAAAATAAAAATTCTGGAATCTACTAGCTTTGGAACTTTTTCTGCCCAGCACCTCTAATCCTTTATTGTCGCAGAGCATGCCTAGTGTATAGATCCAGTGTGACAGTGGCCCTAAGAAGGGATGAGAAAAATATTTGTACTTGGGAGACCTTGCAAAAATACCCATAATGAGTGCCCGTGATCAAGGTATTAAATAGCAGTTGTGGCTTTGGTTGTGCTCCAGTTTTTGCGATCACGGATATCATGGATGATACAATGTGGATTATGATCTAACTTGAACACCGGGGACAATGGAGGGAAGTTGTGAGACAACAATGGAGGGTTTGGCGATGGGCAACTCAATGCCTTTGGCCAAGGAGTGACCTTTGATGCTGTCGAAAATGGCGCCTCCTTGAAATGAATCAAGCCAATTAAGAGTATGTGACAAAGTTTTAAGGAGTATGTTACTTTTCTGTTATGTTGCAGCTGTATTGCCCCCTTTTTTATAAGATCTTGCCATTAACAATATCCAGTGGGTGAGAACGAGTATTACGAGACCTGACTTATAGCTACTCGCATGCCTATAAATTTATTTTTCTAATAAATATTTTATATATGTTATAACTTTTTCTATTATTTTGAAATTATATAATCAATTTTTACTATATTTAATAATAAATTTTAGTGATCCAAGTATGCTGACAAAGAGTGTCATGTATATATATTATTCATTTAATTATTTTATATATATATAGATTATTATAAAATCTATAAATATATGATAAAATAGTATATACATGAATTTAAGAGTTTTTTTATGCATCATTCAATAAAAATAATGCACATTAACAATGAGTGCGGCATGAGTATAATAACAGTGCATTAATGTTAAACTATAATTAAACTTTATAACTTGCGTAGATACTCATGGATAATAGCTACATGCATTTACTACTTGGCACTTACAAATATGTATAGGTATGAGCACTTACAAATATGTATAGGTATGAGCACGTATGAATAGCATAGTACCCGCTTGTTCATGCCCCGTTGTCGTCCATACCCCTAAATACCCTCAATGAACTCTTTAGCTAAGAATCAATCTCATGTAGGGATGACAATATAACCTAAACTTATGGGTATCCATCCAAGTCTAATTTGGGTTTGATGTGGAAACCAATTTTGTTGGGTTCAAGGTTGCTTTTCAACCTTGTTCAAGTATAATGATATATGTTTTGAACCACTCTCCGGCCCTTAATTATATAAATATTAGTAATGTTAGAATATTATATATGGGGTTTGCTAAATGATCCCACCTCATTTTTGTGAAAGATCATGTTAGCAACGTATACCCAAAAAAGTTTTCAAAAATACCTTTGATTACCTAATTCAACTAAATATAATGTTAAGGTTATTTTAGTAAAATAGATTAAAAATTTCTATCCTCTCACCCAAACCTTCCAAATTCAATTCATTCACTAATTTCCCTCCTTCACCCAAACCCTGGAACGTCAAACTTTTCCCTAATCTCTCACCTATCATGCACAAGCTCTCCATAAAAAATAATTGCAGGTGGTAAGATTTTGGCAACAATTGTGTCATGTCTACAAACATCAAAACCATGGTCAATGATAATTTTATAGTTGGTTGCATTTTTTGGGAAACCATGCAATTTTATGCTAAATTTCTTCGATCTCTTAGTTTGGTTTTCATAGCTGTAATAGGTGGTCAACCAATAGAGCCACATAACTTAGAAGGAAGAAGTTGAATAGTATGAAATGTGCATCTAGAAAGTCATGACATTGAACAATATAACTAGTGCGGTATTCGTGAAAAGTGCCATATTTTCCTTAAATTAAAGAAGAAAATAAGAATGATAATTCAGAGAGAATGAATTTTTTCCAGTTTGCTGTACACACTTCACGAATAGAGTTTTTTTTAAGGCGGGTCAGAGGTTAGGGATAAAGTTAGGGTTTGGGTGTATGAGAGAAATTGATGAATGAATTGAGTTTGGAGGGTTTGGGTATGAGTGGGTGGAGTGGGAAATTTCAATAAATTTACTAAAATAACCTTTACATCATATTTAGTTTAATTAGGTAATCAAAGGTATTTTTGAAAACTTTTTTGGGTACACGTTGCTAACATGATCCTTCACAAAATGAGGTGGGATCGTGTTAGCAAATCCTATTATATATATATATCCTCATTGAGAATAGTTCCTCTCCAATAATCAAGGCCCTAAAATAATAAAAAAATAAAAAAATATGGACTCTTAATTTTTTTTAATAACACGTGTTAGAATGTGAGTTAGTAATACAAATCTTAATAGTAACAATCATGACCAAGAATTTTTGTCACCCAAGTTTACTTAAACACACTTCACATCAATGTTGTTAGGACCAGACTGGCCGGTCCGACCGTCACCCAGAAGTATGAACGGTCCTGTACCATCCCACAACCGGGAGCTCTTCCAGGCCGTTTAGGATCGTGAAAAATCCGGTTTGATCAGGTTAAACCAGAATAGTCCGGTTGGTTAAACCGGTCAGTCTCACTTGCAGAAAACCAAGATATCGTTCACCTTCCCCATCGATTGACGTTGCTATCAAAGTCCTTCCTCGTGGGTAAGTCTTCTCCATCGTGAGATTGTAACAATGAAAAGAAATATTGAATCATGAAAAAATGAAATAGAGAATAGTAAGTGAAGAGAGGAAATAAAGATGGGTTGAGTAAAATAGAGATGGGGGAGAGTGAAATAGAGACGATGAAGAGTAAAATAGAGATGGAGGAGAGTGAAATAGAGATGGGTTGAGTGAAACAAAAATGGAGGAGAGTGAAAGAAATATGGAGAGAGTGAAACAAAGATGAGGTGAGTGGAAGAGAGATGGGGAGAGTGAAAAGACATCTTCCCCATTTTCTTATTTCTAAAACTCAAATAATTAATACTATTTATTAAAGATATTCTATAAATAAAAAAGAAAAGTGAAAACATAAATCGAAGAGTTGTGTGGCTAAACACATGACATTGTAGTGAATGGATGTGACACATCATCCAACACAGAGTTTGCAATGGCAGAAATGATGTACAAGTCACAAGTAATGAAAATAATCAAAAGTAATACGTATAATATATAATTATATATAATATTATTATATTGTCCGGTCCGACCGACCGGTTTAACCGGTTAGAACCATTGCGAGACCTCTTCCGGATTAATGTTTGGCTCGGTTTTCATAACATTGCTTCACATATCCTTAACATCTCATTCCCATACTCTTCCCTCACTTCTCTCTTCTAGAAAAACATTAATAAGAAAAAAAAACCTTAAAAGGAAATGCAATACATACCCATACCAATAAACTCTCATGCATCCAAATTCAATGGTGACCCAAGCTGAGCAAATCATTCAGCTGCCAGCAAAGACAAACATAAACGGGAAAGAAGGAAAGGGAATACAAGTGGAAGAGTGGTGTGCACGTTATCATAGATGGAAAAGAATCAACTCCAGTAATGAAGAGGATCCTGACCCATCAGACAAGGTTCCCATCTCTTCTTCCACTACATTATAACTTTTATTCTATTTCTTTTCTTCTTCTAATGATTTTGCTATTAGGTCAAGGACTTGCAATTGTTTTTAACTTCTTCAGTGGAATCACCAACTTATAACTCCAAATGCACAAATTAAAAAACTATCATCCATATATATATATATATATAAAATATATATATAGGATCTATTTACTTCAAGAGTAAGTTTTTTAAATTTACTTCACATCTTAGTCATTAATTTTAGTGAAATCCAATGGTTTAAATCTAAACACTAATTCAACCCATTAGATTTCCTTAGAATTGATGGTTTCCTTACTCTTGGAGCCAATAGATCCCTTATATCTCTATATATATATAAAAAGTTAACAAAATGTGCCAATGGATGAAAGGCTGATAAATAAGAATGGTGATGCTTGAAATGTTATTTTATTGTAGCCGAATAAATATTATTTCATTTCACCTCAGAATGAACATTGTCTTTGTCCCCTTTTATAATATTTTCATATTACTTTTTGTATTCTAACACAGTCACTTTATTTACTCCATTTTCATGGATGTAAAAATCACACACTCAATATTAAACAATAGAAATGCGAATTAACAAACATGAGAATGTTGCTCAACACACTAATATCATAAATTTATTTAATATTTTACAAGTGCAAGGCAACAACTTTTTTGAGTTGGATCATGTTATAGTTTTCTCATTTTTAGTAGATATTGATTTCATGAGTTGTTCTATTATGCTAATAAACCCAAGACTACTAATAATGATCAAACAATTGGACTTAGGACCTACTTTGATTTTCCTTCCAATATTTTATTAAACAATAATGAAAGAAAAAAATAGTTTGATATATTATTATTGTATAATTCATTAACTTTTCAAAAAAATAACATAAATGAATGATCGATAGTCTCACTGAATTTGTCTGTTTCCATAGGCATTGGTTGCCAAAGAATGAATATAATTTTCACAATCCTTTAACTATTAATGAATTTAGCCCAAAACCATGCACATGCAATTGCAAATTACAATCCCACTTTTTCAATTTAGTTTTCTATTGATTTTTACAAAGGTGGACAGAAACACAAACTCAAGCTATTACAAAACCAAAATGAACACAACCCATCCAAAGCATTATTCAAACCTTTGATCTCATTTCACAGAAACCAATAGATCACCTTCCCCTTACCCTTCATACCCATTTAGAACAGAAAATCCAAAATAGGGAAAGTGGAACAATAAAACCGGTACCCGAAACAGCTTTTCTTTTCCTTGAAACTAATACCATTCCTTGATCTTCTTATTCTCAATACCTGTAGTGAGCAGGCTTGTATGGACCCTCCACAGGTACACTGATGTAATCAGCTTGTGATTGGCTAAGCTTGGTGAGCTTAGCTCCGAGCAACCACCTTCTCATCAAGGTGATTCGGCAAAACATAAACCTTCTTCTCATATTTGCCGGTATCTTTCTCCTTCCACAACTCAAGCTGATCAATGAACTGGTTGGTGAAGGAGCATGACATCACAAAACTTAGGTGTTCTGTGGCACAACCCAAGTTCATCAAACATCCCTCGGCTAAGACAATGATGCCTGTGTTGGTCTCGGGGAAGACCCATCTGTCAGTTTGAGGCTTGATGGTGATGCAGGGTGAGACTCAAGACCATGCATGTCGATTTCGTTGTCAAAGTGACCAATGTTGCAGACAATGGCATTGTTCTTCATTTTCCTCATGTGGTTAACCATGATGATGTCCTTGTTACCTATGGTCGTAACGAAGATATCAGCATCAGAGATGTAACACCCTAAATTTAAGTCTTTAAAATTATAGTATCAATCCTAGGATTCTCGCTTGAGCGAGAGATTCTCGCCTGGGCGAGAAAGGCTCACCTGGGAGGGTGAAATCCTGGGCTATACTAGAGTATTCTCGCCTGAGCGAGAATTGTCTCGCCTGGGCGAGAAATGGCATTTTGGGACTGTTGAGACTGTGAGATTTTCGCTTGAGCAAGAGGGTCAAATCTGAGTTTTTAAAATGGGCGGGATTTTCTCGCTTGAGCGAGAATAAGCTCGCTTAAGCGAGAACCCGACGAGAGCATTAAATGAGAGAAACCCCAAATACATTTTTAAGTTAAGAATTGAAGAGAGGTGAGAGAAGAGAGCATTCCCAAGGTCTAGGAGCTTTGATTCTTGTTCAAGAGCTTGAGAAGAGGTAAAACTCTCTATTCTAACTCTATTCTTCCCTTGAAAACCCATTTTTGGTATTATGGATCTCTTCTCAAAATGAGAGAAACCATGGAAACTCAACCTTTTGAGTTATGGTTCGTTTTATGTTATTTTTATCTTGTAAACTCTTGGTATAGAGTTAGTATTTCAAGAAAGGAGAGGGTTTGTGGGTTGATTCATGAAAACCCCAAAACCCTAAAGTGAGAATGTGGTTAAAGAAGAAAATGGGTAAAGTGCTAGAGGTAGAAGATGAATAAGTTTTCTAATGTTGAAATGTGAGATGAATATGTATGTTTTAGATGTTGTAAACTTATGATGAAAGTAGTTTAGAAACATTGAAAACGTGTTAAATATGTTACATGGTTAAAGATGCAAAATGAGTTATTTATGTGTTATTTGTAATAAATGACTAACATTGTGTTATATGGTGGGAATGGGGAAAAATCCTAAAGTTGGAGGTGGTGCCGGTGGAACTTGTGAAGTCGCCAAAAACCAAATCCAACACTCACCAAGGTAAGGATAAGTCTTTAACTTACGTATTGTGTTAGAAAATGCGTGGATTTTCTAACGTGGATAGTGAAATGAAATGTGAATCACTTAATCGTTATGAGCATATATGGGTATGTTGATAATGATGAGGAGCAGATTTACGGCTTAAGTATTGGTAGAGTGCCAATGGAAATAAAACTCGAAATAAAATATTGAATTGTAAATCATTTTGTAGTTATAAGCATACGTGTGTATGTTTGTAATGATGTCGGGTGCATTTATTGTTTATGTATTGGTGGAGTGCCAATTGAAATAAAACTCGGAATAAAACAATAAATTGTAAGTCACTTTGTAGTTACAAGCATATACGATATGTTGTAATGATGTCGGGTGCATTTATTGTCTATGTATTGGTGGAATGACAATGGAAATAAAATTCGGAATAAAACAATAAATTGTAAGTCACTTTGTAGTTACAAGCATATACGATATGTTGTAATGATGTCGGGTGCATTTATTGTCTATGTATGGGTAGAGTGCCAATGGAAATAAAACTCGGAATAAAACAATAAATTGTAAGTTACTTTGTAGTTACAAGCATATACGATATGTTGTAATGATGTCGGGTGCATTTATTGTTTATGTATTGGTGGAGTGCCAGTGGAAATAAAACTCGTTTTAGCCGACCCGAATGGGTTAGCGACTTTAGCTAGAGTTATGTAGCATGGTTTTTCAAAAGTACCGATGACGAAAATGGTTTTAAGTGGATTTAATTTATATCGTTATTTAACCTTATTAAATGTGGATTAACTTACATTGATGTTTTATTGAGTTAACGACTTACTCCTTTGTGTTGTTTGTGTATGGTCAATGTTAATCCCATTGCAGGTAGGTGGACAGAGAAAAGATGATTTTTGACTAGGAGATTAGAGACCTTTATTTTGATGTCTCTTTACCTATTCTTTTGTAACCTCATTTTATTGTACTTGAAATAACTAATTGTAACTATGAATACTATTTTTGTACATGATATTGATCATGGAGACTTGTAATTCGGGATATATGTAGCTATGAGTGTTTTGGAAACCCATAGCTAATTGTATGCGGTAGCTACTAGGTTACATTAATATGAATTATGTTTTTATGTATTAGGAATGTATGTATGGATATCGCATGATAAATAGTCCGGAAATAATCAAGGTAAACAATGTAACGCATATTCAGTTAATAATCATGAAACATAAACGAATTGAATGCTTGCATGAGTTAAAATAAGAGAAAAATTTCAGGGTAGAATTTTGGGTCGTTACAAGAGACAACGTCCTCTAGGGTCAGAACTTGAAGACCTTCCATGAGAGCCTGAAGGGCACAGATGGGGTCGATCTCAGTCACAATAACACGCGCATCGGCCTGCTTCAAGGCAGCAGCACAACCTTTCCCAACATCTCCATAACCAGCAACAACGGCAACCTTCCCAGCAATCATGACATCAGTGGCCCTCATCAATCCACCGGGAAGTGAGTGACGGCACCCATACAAGTTGTCAAATTGTTACAAACCATGGATCAAATGGTGAAAATAAAACTTTGTTAGACTATAAAATGACGCACAACTAGATCCAAATAACACACGATATACAAAAAATGACACAAAATAAGAAGACTCAAATCACACACAACATTTACACATAAAAGGAAACGACCTATAATAAGCATATGCAAATTGAACACAACAATCATACAAAGGAAATAACACAATTCCAAGCCATTTATTAATAGCACATCATGAAGGAAAAACCCATAAATTTAACAATGCACTAAAAAAACATAGTTTTCAAACCTAAATTGTAATTCTCACACTTGTCTCTCAATCATACACTCCAAATTTTAGTAAGCCGAAGACTTCCTACTATCTCTTTATTCCTTATCATTGGTATCTAGAGCTTTTCGATCCTGTGCCATGGCGGAATCAACACGACTCTAGTGTGCTGTGCGAGAAGCAGAAGAAAGAATCATGGCAGCAATTGATCCTTGTGTGTTTCGGCAATTGCATGAGATGGAGCAGCGGATGGAGCTTCAATTTTCGGGATTTCAGGAAGCAATGTGTAACACCCCGAATTTTAGTCTTTAAAAATTAGAGTATCAGTCCTGGAAGTCTCGCTTGATCGAGAGATTCTCGCTTGAGCGAGAGAGGTGCATCTGGGAGGGTGAAATCTTGGGCTATACTGGAGGATTCTCGCCTGAGCGAGAGTTGTATCGCCTGGGCGAGGAATGACAATTTTGGGCAGTGTAATCGATTACACAGTCCATGTAATCGATTACATGCAGATAAAAGCATCAGATATGTGCATTTTACATGATGTAATCGATTACACAATACATGTAATCGATTACATGCAGATAAAAGCATTAGATATGTGCATTTTACATGATGTAATCGATTACACAATACATGTAATCGATTACATGGTGATAAAAGCATCAGATATGTGCATTTTACATGATGTAATCGATTACACAATCCATGTAATCGATTACATCTATGCGCTAAGCGAAAATTGCTCACTGTGAGATTCTCGCTTGAGCGAGAATGGGTTCGCTTGAGCGAGAACCCGACGACTGCTCTTTAAAAATAGAAACCCCAAACACATTTTAGGGTTAGAACTTGAAGAGAAGAGAGAGAAGGGAGCTTTTCAAGAGCAAGGAGCCTTAGGACTCATCTTAGAGCTTGCGAAGAGGTAAACCTCTTGTTTCTAACTCTTCTTCTTCCTCTCTAACTTGTTTTGGGTATGTTAGATCTATTTTCAAAATATGAGAAACCATGGAAACTCATCCTTTAGAGTTATGGTTCGTTTTAGGTTGTTTTTCTCTTGTAAACTCTTGGTTTAGAGTTGGTATTTGATGAATGGAAAGGTTTTGTGGGTTGTTCATGAAAATCCCAAAATGAGAATATGAGTAAAGAGAGAAATAGATGAATATGTATGTTTTAGATGTTTGGAAACTTGTATTGAAGTAGTTTTGGAAACCTTGAAAATATGTAAATCTCTTGTATGTTTGATGAGGAAATACGAGTTATTTATGTGGTATTTTGAATAAATGATTGACATTGTTGTTATTGGTGGAAATGAGGAAAGATCCTAAGGTTGGAGGAAATCACGGAGGAGACTTTTAAAGTTACTCGGAACCGATCCCCAACACTCACCAAGGTAAGGGATAAGTGTCTCTAAATCATACTTGCTGATATGAATGAGGTATGTGAAAGAGGTAATGGTTTAAAATGATACGTTTGTAATTTATGTATTCTGTTGGAAAATGCGTGGCTTTTCTGTTATGGTAATAAAAGTAACATTATTGGGGGAGAACCAATAGAAATAAGACTCAAAATGATTTCAATCTAATTTGGGGGAGTCCCAATGGAAATAAGACTCAAAATGATTTCAATCTAATTTGGGGGAGTCCCAATGGAAATAAGACTCAAAACGAATTCAATCTATTTGGGGGAGTACAAAAGGAAATAAGACTCGAAACGAATTCAATCTATTTGGGGGAGTACCAAAGGAAATAAGACTCGAAACGAATTCAATCTTTTTGGGGGAGTACCAAAGGAAATAAGACTCAAAACGAATTCAATCTATCTGGGGGAGTACCAAAGGAAATAAGACTCAAAACGAATTCAATCTATTTGGGGGAGTACCAAAGGAAATAAGACTCAAAATGAATTCAATCTATTTGGGGGAGTACCAAAGGAAATAAGACTCAAAACGAATTCAATCTATTTGGGGGAGTACCAAAGGAAATAAGACTCAAAACGAATTCAATCTATTTGGGGGAGTACCATAGGAAATAAGACTCAAAACGAATTCAATCTTTTTGGGGGAGTACCAAAGGAAATATGACTCAAAACGAATTCAATCTATTTGGGGAGTACCAAAGAAAATATGACTCAAATGAATTCCATATTATTGGGGGAGTACCAATGGAAAGATGACTCATACGAAAGTAATATTATTAGGGGAGTACCAATGGAAATATGACTCATACGAAAGTAATATTATTGGGGGAGTACCATTGGAAAGATGACTCAAAAGAAATGAATATTATTGGGGGAGTACCAATGGAAATATGACTCAAATGAATGTCGTATGCATGCTATAGGATATATAGTATGAGATATATATTCTATAGGGTGAATTTGAATGATGAGAAATGTGAATGTCACATGAATGTCGTATGCATGCTATAGGGTATATAGTATGAGATATATATTCTATAGGGTGAATATGAGCGATAAAAAGGAAGATGTTGAGAAAGAAAGTAATATACATGCTATAGGATATATATTATGGGATATATATGTTATAGGGTGGATATGATTAACGAGACCGATGATGTTTCGAATGAACGTAATATGCATACTATAGAATATATATTATGGGATATATATACTATAGGATGAATATGAGTAAAGTGGAAGTTAAATGAAGATGATTTGAATGTTTATAATTCCGTTTGTGTGTTTATGAATTACATTAAAGCTTGATTGTATTTGAATGTGGATTATCATGTGATGTTAGTTTCGAACTAATGACTTACTCCTTGTGTTTTGTGTGTTGTTATGATAATCCCATTGTAGGTAAATGAAGGATTTTGAGGAGGAAGCTCATTTAGGGAGATTTTGTGTTTATAAATTTGTTCGTCTTTGTTGATACTTGACATTGTAGTTGAATTGATGACATTTTGAGATAAATGTAATCTGATTAGGATAATACGGAGATTTGTAGTTATGGACGTTATAAATCCGGAAAACCCACATCTGGTTGTATGTGGTAATTGCTAATTGAATGAATTATGTTTTTCCGCAACATAACTTTGTATGATAATACGATAGGGTAAAGAGTATTGTCAAAGAGAGATACTTGACAGTTTTTAATGAAGGTGACGACTGTATGTAAGAAAGGATTAAATTAAACGAAAAATTTTCAAGGGTAGAAAATCGGGTCGTTACACAATGTGTGGTTTAGGATTGCAAATCACAGAATTGAGGGTAAATCGAAGATCCAGAGGTGTGAATGAAGGTGAACATTGTGCCCCAACTCGTCTTACGCGATTAGATTTTCCGAGTTTTAGCAAAGATGATATTGGTTCGTGGATAGCCAAATGTGAGCGCTTTTTCACCCTCGACAGAACACTAGAAGGGGGAAAAGTGATGATTGCTAGTATAGCATTGGATGAAGGATCGTTTCGATGGTTCCAAAATTGGGAACAGGGAAATGTGGGTCAACTTTCTTGGCTGCAATTTGTAGAAGCTTTGAAGGTGCAATTTGGTTTGGAGTTTGATTCACCTTTAGAAGAACTCAAACGATTGACTCAATAAGTTAGTTTAGAGGAGTATCAAGAAGAATTTGACAAATTGGCTTGCCGTATAGAGTTGACAGAGCTTCAGAAGTTGCAATGTTATCTTGGAGGACTAAATCTTGAACTTATTAATGGTGCTAAGCTGTTTGCCCACGAAATTTTTTAGAGGCCACCCGTATTGCAAGATTACAAGAAAGAAGCATTATGTTGCTGTAGAAACGGGCACAGAACTCTACTAATTTTGGTCCTTGACAAAGTAGAAAAGGAGGAACTTCTTTTGACAAGAGGGGTGAAAACGGGGAAAAGAAAACGGTACTAGAAATTATTCAAAAGGGCTTTCTGGGCAAACTGAGATATACATTTCAGAAGAAGCTAACCCCTAAGGAGTTGGATAAACATAAGGCCAAGAATTTGTGTTTCTTCTGTCATGAGAAACTTTCACCTAATCATGACTATCCTCAAAGAAAGAAATTGCAGGTTTTCTTAATGGAAGTGGAAGAGAAGGATAACTCTAGGGTATTTTATGAGATTAAGGATTTAGCATTCCCTGAAGTTGCAAAAGATACTCCCAAGGTGTCCCTAAATGCCATTCAAGGGGACTCCTTATACCTTATGATGAGGATCACTGGTTGGATTGGCAAGAAGCAAATTTTTGTCCTAATTGATACATGCAACACCATAATTTTTTCAACCAAAGGTTGTGTCAAGAGGGTCTTGGTCAATTGCATACCCTTCAGGCTGTTCAGATAACTGTGGCTGATGGTGGAGTTATTCAGAGCCAAGGAAAATATGATAATATCAAGTGGAAAATGCAAGGGTATGAGTTCCAAACCTCTACGATTGCTATTCCTTTAGATAGTTATGATCTTATCTTAGGACTGCAGTGGTTAAGGCAGTGGGGTACTATCTCGTGGGATTTTACAAATTTAATAATGGAATTCTTTGTTGGCAAGACTAAAGTGCATCTAGTTGCTGATAAGGTGAAGAGCAGTAAAGTCGTACCTGCTGCAAAATTAAATAAACTTCTTGTTGAAGAAAAGCATTGCTTAATGCTACAGTTGTTACCATGTTCTAATAACTTGGTTTGTTGTTCTGTTCTAACTAGAATTGAGGAGAATTGTCAGTATGAGGAGGTGAAGGGAGAATTGTTGGCAGAGTACCAGGATGTGTTTGACGAGCCAAAGCAGCTACCACCCTTTAGGGACTTTCATGATCATCGCATTGTCTTGAGGTGGGGGGGGGGGGGGGGTCCAACCCCACAAGCCTGAGGCCTTATAGATACCCTCTTGCCCATAAGGACATTATAAACAAGACGGTGAGAGAGCTACTGGATTCGGGTGTGATACAATCCAGTTCTTCCCCATTTGCTTCTCATGTGGTTTTACTTAGAAAGAAGGATGGAAGCTGGAGAATGTGTGTAGATTATAGGAGACTTAATGACATGACATTTAAAACTAAATTCCCTATTCCTTTAGTGGAGGACTTGCTAGATGAACTTGGCAATGTTAAGGTGTTTTCTAAGCTGGACCTTAGATCTAGTTACCATTAGACCAGGATGAGACCTGAAGATGTTGAGAAGACTGCATTCCAAACTCATTCAGGGCAATATGAATATGTGGTGATGCCCTTTGGTTTGTCTAATGCTCCAGCTACTTTCCAGGGCACTATGAATGCTATATTTGTTGAACTCTTGAGGAAATGTGTTCTAATATTTTTTGATGACATCCTTATCTATTGTTCTTCTCATACAGAGCACTTGGTTCATTTGAGACAGATTCTTTCTATTTTGAAAAACAACCACTTCTTTGCCAAGAAAAACAAGTGTGCTTTCTTCACTCCTAGAATTGAGTACCTTGGGCATTTTATCACAACAGAAGGAGTTTCGACTGATCCAGCAAAGATTCAGGCTGTACAAGATTGGCCTTCACCTCATAATGTTAAGCAATTAAAGGGTTTTTTAGGGTTAACAGGGTACTATAGAAAGTTTATTAAAAATTATAGCATCCTTGCATCTCCTCTTACAGATTTGCTTAGAAAAGATGCATTCTCATGGTCTAAAAGTGCCGATGTTGCTTTTTGTGAACTCAATACTGATTTAGTTAATGTACCTGTGTTGGCTATTCTTGAAATGAGTCAGCCTTTTCTCATTGAGACTGATGCATCAAGCATTGGGATAAGTGTTGTACTTATGCAACACAAACATCCTATTGCTTTTATTAGTAAGGTGTTGTCCCCCAAAAACAGGTTGTTATCCGTTTATGATAAAGAATTGCTTGCTTTAGTTTATGCAGTGTCTAAATGGCACCAATATCTGTCAGCTCTACCTTTCACTATTTTAACTGATCAACAAAGTTTGAAGTACCTCCTGGAGCAGAGGCTTTCAACACCAGCTCAATATAGGTGGGTTACTAAGTTGATGGGGTTATCCTATGTCATTCAATACAAGAAAGGCCAGGAAAATGTAGTTGCAGATGCATTATCGAGAGCCTCTCATGGAGAATTGTTGCAGCTAACTGTTTCAGGCATTTCATTAGACCTATGGGATCAGTTTTTGCAGACTACAGTGGCTGATGAGGCTTGGCGGCGCATAAAGATTGATTTGTTGCATACTCTATCTTTGCAGCCTAAATTCAAGTTGGTGGATGGCCTAATCTTCAGGGACACAAGCTTTTAGTTCCTCATGATTTAGGGGTGAGGAATTTAATCTTGCAATGCTTTGATATATCTCATCAAGGGGGGCATTCAGGAATTCATACTTCTGTTCATATAGTGAAATCTATGTTCTACTAGAAGGGTTTAAGTAAAGATGTCGCTTCCTTTATTCAAAGGTGTGAGACTTGTATGCGATGCAAGTATGACACTACAGCCAGTCCAGTTCTACTTAAACCTTTCCCTATTCCATATGGTGTGTGGGTTAGCATTTCAATGGATTTTATTGAAGGCTTACCAAAGTCCAAGGGGAAGGATACTATATGGGTGGTTATTGATAGATTGAGCAAGTATGCTCATTTTATTGCTCTATCTCATCCATTTTCGGCTTCGGGTTTGACTGAAATCTTCATCAAAGAGGTGTATCGTGTACATGGGGCCCCTGCTAATATAATCAGTGATAGGGATCCTCTTTTTACTAGTAAATTTTGGACTGCTTTTCTGTAACAGTTTGGTGTTTCTCAAAGCTTGTCCACTTCATACCACCCTCAACTGATGGTCAAAGTGAAGTGCTCAATTGTTGTTTGGAGCATTATTTGCGATCCATGACTTGGCAACGCCCTATGGAGTGGGCTGTTTGGTTGCCATTGGCGGAATGGTGGTACAATACCACCTATCACACTGCAATTCAAATGATCCCTTATAAGGTATTGTATGGGAAATCCCCACCTATTCATCTGCTATATTTTCCTTAAAGCACTTTGGTTGAAGCAGTGGATCGTAGTTTTATGGCTAGGGAGGCTATGATCACTAAATTGAAGTTTAACTTAGAGCAAGCTCAAAACCGGATGAAGCACTTGGCTGATAAACACAGATCTGAACGAGTTTTCAATGTGGGAGATTGGGTTTTCTTGAAATTGCATCCGTATAGGCAACATTCAGTGCAGTTCCGTGCTACTGAAAAGTTATCCCCTCGCTATTATGGACCTTATCAGATTCTGCGCGGTGTGGGTGAAGTGGCTTACACCTTGAGCTTACCTCTTGATTGCAGGGTTCATCCTACATTTCATGTCTCCCTTTTGAAAGCTTGTGTTGACCCTTCTATTCCTTGTCATATGTTGCCTGAGACATGGAATAATTTGGATATTGTTCGGGTTCCGCTTAGAATCCTAGAGCGTCGTATGGCTCGGCGTAATCATCGAGTTGTCACTGAGGTGTTGGTTCAATGGGAACATGAACCAGTTGAGGAAGCTACTTGGGAATTGTTGTATGATTTGAAGTTGAAATTTCCAACGTTTGATATTGCTGCTCCTTGAGGACAAGGAGGAATTTAAGGGGAGGGATTTGATATGAATAATTGGTTGGGGTAGTTTGGTAGTTTGGCGGGGAAATTAGTTGTAATTGCATTATTGATTAAATACCTTAATAATTGTTGTATGAAGTAGTTTTGATGAATTACAGAATTTCCAATCTCTTTCAATCTCTAAATTCTCTATTTCTTTCCTTTCTTTTTATATTTCTCTTCTACTATCTCTTTCTTCCTTATCACCTTCTTGGATCACTCTTCAACCCATCTTTAATAATTGTTAACACTATCTGAAACTCTGCATTATCCGTTGAATTCGGATCCGGCAACTCCCATGTCGCTTCAAACTACTCCTTCGCCTTCACACCTTCATGAATCAGTAGCGTAGCATCACCGCCGTCGTCAACAATCAGATCGGGGCCACTGTTGGGACCCAATCGAGGGCTCGCTCCGTGCACCACCAGTACTCCTACAAGGTCTCTCCTTTCCACTCGAATACGGCGGCGTTGTCACGGGCGATGGCGGCGGCGACGTGGTCCTGCGTGGAGAAGATGTTGCAGGAGCACCAGCATACCTCAGCGCTGAGGGAAGTTTGGGTTTCGATAAGGATGGCTGTTTGGATAGTCATGTGAAGGGAGCCCGTGATTCGGGCTCCCTTGAAGGGCTGAGATGGGCCGAATTCAGCCCGACAGGCCATGAGGCCTGGCATTTCGACTTCGGCCAATTCGAGCTCGAGTCGCCCGAAGTCGGCTTGGGAAAGGTCCTTGACCTTGTATTCACGGCCGCTTGTGGTTTTCTCAACTAGCAAAGCCATTACTATAGAGTAAGGAAATTTTTAGAGAGAAAGAAAAAGGTGGAGAAGCTAAGGGAAAAGTTGGGTGCTTATATATAGGAATAGGATATGGGATTTGGTGGTATGGGATTGGATATTTTTTTATGACGCTTGCTAATTTGCAAAAATATTACTAGTTTGTTCGGAAACGAACTACTTTATAGTGGTTAAATGAAATATTTTATTCATTGATTACTGTTTTATTGATCTTTTGGAAGTTGGTATGAAGGTTAACAAATTTATTTTAGAAGTCGGTATGAGAGAGTATAACTTCCAATCGGTCTGAAGTTAGTGTGAATCATACCGACTTCATTGTAGACGTTGGTTTGGGTCATACCAACTTCTAAACATATACCCATAGAGATTAGTTTAAGTATGGATAAATATGTGTTTGATACATAGTTATTTGTATTACTTTTTTTTAACAATAGGCATGAGGACTTGAAAATATTAGATTTCTTAACAACATCAAACATCATATTGGAAGACCTTGAAAATATGAAATTTTAAAAGAAAATGCATGTGACCTATAAAGTTGAATTTTTTCCTTAAGTGCATAAGAGAGATTTGAAAACATAGACTATCTTTAAAACATGAGGGATATGGATATGCTTGGACTTTGTTCTCTTTAAGCATTAGAGTCTGAGACCTAAAAAGTTTATATTTTTAAAAGCATTAGGCATGGAGGCCTATAAAGCTTGGATTTTTCATTAAGTGCATTAGGCATATTGATCTGAAAAGCATATACTTTCTCTAAACATGAGGTACAAGGATCACTAAAAATTAGATTCATTTCTCTTTAAGCACATAAATCATAATAACTCGAAAAACATAGATTTTTAATAGCACTAAGTATAAGGACTTATAAAGCTTGTATTTTTCTGAGGAAGGAGAATTTTAAAATTTTAGGTGCAAAGCAATTAAAAAATGGGCGTGATTAAGACACATAAGGTTGTTGTAATTAAGTGACTTTGGTTAGTGCCTTATTGGCTGCTGAACCTTGACTCCAATGTCAATCAAAGATTAACTCAACTTCATAAATAAAAGTTTATGACGTATAATAAGTAGAAAAATCATACTCCACATTATGATAATTCATTCTTGGAAAATTCAATGGTTTGAATTGATAAGTACATTTAAACCATTGGATTTTCCAAGATTATATGAATAAGATGAAAAATATGTCTTTACCACTTACTTTAAAGTAAATGGATCACTCCTCATTCATAAATTAACCCACTAAAGTTCCCATATTAGTGAAGCAAAGTGTGGGGGAAGGTAAGTGTCACCATCAGTGGTAGAGAAGTTAGGTGTAAATAATTTTGCTAAAATATAATAATAAAATTGCAATATTGCCCCTACCAACCCAATTTTCACCAACAACATATTTGAGAAAGAAATGATATATGAAAAATAATGTTTTTCTTATGCACTGTCATCTTATTATTTAAAAATATTACATCATATTATTTTTTCTTTTTTGCTTTTGATGAATTCCCCATTATGATATAGGAGAAGATCCCACCTCCTATTGTGACATGCATGCCAATTTCTGGCTTTATGTATGCAAACTAATTCCAACAAATTAATGATTAACATGATTGAAGGAGTTAGCTAATTATGTGGTTTGAGAATAAGTTAAACTTTTAAATCTAAGTATGAGAGTAAGCAACACATCTTTTAAACATGGATGATGATTGAACATCTTTTTTAATAATTAATATTTTTTTTAATTGAGAGAAAGAAAAACCTTCAAATAACACTTCAAGAAAAATATATTTATTTCCTTAACCATCAATTTTAGGAAAATCTAATTATTTGAACTAGTGAGTAGATCTGAACCATTAGATTTCTCTAGAATTAATGGTTAAAATATAAAATAAATTTAAGAAACTTACTCCTATAAATATTTCATCCATTATAAAAGGAAAGTAATGGCTAACACCATCACAAGTGGATAAATAACTAACCCAAAAAAAGTAAGCAAAGGCTAAAACAGTCTATTTATATTAGGCTCAAAAAACTCTTTTTAAACACCACAATCACACACACACCATAATCATTTTCAGCTTCTTCCTCCATTTTCCTTCTTAACGTTTTTATTCTCATTTTCCTTCTTCTCATTTTCCTTCTTCACATTTTCCTTCTCATTCTTCTTCTTCTTCCATGGATCCCGTTTCAGAATGGGGTAACACTCCTTTAGCAACAATAGACCCTGAGATCTACGACCTCATCGAGAAAGAAAAACGCCGTCAATCCCACGGAATCGAACTCATCGCCTCCGAGAACTTCACCTCCTTCGCCGTCATCGAAGCCTTAGGCAGCGCCCTAACCAACAAATACTCCGAAGGCATCCCCGGTAACCGTTACTACGGCGGCAACGAATTCATCGACCAAATCGAAAACACGTGTCGTTCACGCGCCCTCGAAACCTTCCATCTCGACCCTCAATCGTGGGGCGTCAACGTCCAACCCTATTCCGGCTCCCCCGCCAACTTCGCCGCCTACACCGCCGTGCTCAACCCGCACGACCGTATCATGGGACTTGACCTCCCTTCTGGAGGACACTTGACCCACGGGTACTATACCTCTGGAGGGAAGAAAATTTCTGCTACTTCGATTTACTTTGAGAGTTTACCTTATAAGGTGAATTCAACTACGGGTTATATTGATTATGAGAGATTGGAAGAGAAAGCATTGGATTTTAGACCTAAGTTGATTATTTGTGGTGGAAGTGCATACCCTAGGGATTGGGATTATAAGAGGTTTAGAGAGGTTGCTGATAAATGTGGTGCGCTTTTGCTTTGTGATATGGCTCATACTAGTGGCCTTGTTGCTGCTCAGGTATAATAATATGAATTTATTATTTTTGTAGGCCACGTCATGCTCATGTGGGCATGATTCTATTTCTGAGAAAGATAGATAGAAATCTAGATATGTGAAATTTCATTTATAGTATGTGTTTTATAGATCTGAATTGCTCTTGTTTTTATAGATGGGTTATAGTATGTGTTGATGAATCGACATTATTGTTACTTTGGTGAAAAGGGGTTATGCTGATTTAGTATATTCTTGATTTTTGGATTTATTGATCCCTCTTAGTTATAAATTTTGTGACTTTCCCTAAAACTTGTACTAGTCAGGGTATATACAAACTCTTTAGAAGTGTAGGGACCTAATTAAAAAAACATTAAACTATAGGGACCTACTTAAGGATTGAATAAAACTGTATGAACTAAGATTAATTTATACTTTTTACTCTGGCCTCTGGGTAATATGTGGATGGTGAAACAATTATGAATGTTTTAGTTTGTGCCTTGAAATTTGTTTCAAATAATCAGGCTTGTTTGATATGAGTAAATTTTTTTGTCTACAGGAAGTTAATAACCCATTTGAGTACTGTGACATTGTCACAACAACAACCCATAAGAGCTTGAGAGGCCCTAGGGCTGGTATGATCTTCTACCGTAAAGGACCTAAACCACCGAAGAAGGGCCAGCCAGAGAATGCAGTTTATGAGTTTGAGGACAAAATAAACTTTGCCGTCTTCCCCTCCCTTCAGGGTGGTCCACACAATCACCAGATTGGTGCCCTTGCTGTTGCTTTGAAACAGGCCATGACACCTGGGTTCAAGGCATATGCCAAGCAAGTTAAGGCCAATGCAGTTGCTATTGGAAATTACTTGATGAGCAAGGGATACAGTCTTGTCACCGGTGGAACTGAGAATCATCTCGTCTTGTGGGATCTCCGGCCTCTTGGATTGACCGGTAAACGATACCTCGCTTACGTATAGCTTAAAAGAAAGAATTTGTTTAAAACTGAAGATAATTTCATCACTGCTTGATGTTCTTGCAGGCAACAAGGTGGAGAAACTTTGTGACCTTTGTAACATTACAGTGAACAAAAACGCTGTTTTCGGTGACAGCAGTGCCTTGGCTCCTGGAGGAGTACGGGTTGGTAAGAAACTTCTGTATGCACTTGATTTTATGATGTGAATCTAATTTTTTAATGTTTTGATATAATCTAAAGACTTGGTTTTTTGTTGTATTGGTAGAAGGTAAAGGCATCTTAGGAAGTTTTTTGTACATTATTATTGGAAGATTTGATATTTTTTCTAGATTTTTCTCATAAGCTAGTTTATCGCGGCGGGCCTTCATTTTGCATGAGTATCTGAAATGCAGGAGTTTGTGTTAACAGGTGCCCCAGCAATGACTTCTAGAGGCTTGGTTGAAAAGGATTTTGAGCAGATTGGAGAGTTCCTTCACCGCGCCGTGACTCTCACATTGGAGATCCAGAAGGAGCATGGCAAACTTCTCAAAGATTTCAACAAAGGCTTAGTGAACAACAAATCTATTGAAGATCTCAAAGCTGATGTTGAGAAGTTTTCCTCCTCATTTGACATGCCTGGCTTCCTCATTTCAGAGATGAAGTACAAGGATTAGATTGAATCATATAATTCTTCACTCAATGTTAGAAAGGTGGAGAAAGAAAAGAAGTGTCTTCATAGTTTATCATGTTGGTATTCCAATTCTAAAATTTGAAGTTTCTTTGTCTTTGTCTTCATGTTTTTGTTAGCTTTTGATATCTTACTTTTTCCTAATAGCAATCAAAATAATGTGTAATTGAAAAGGAGGAGGGATCTAATTACTCCAAAAGTAAATGGAAAAAACATATTTTACATCATAGTCATTCATTCTTAAACAATCTTGAATTGATAATTACATTTAAACCATTGAATTTCTCAAGAATGAATGACTAAAACGTGAATTAGGGTTTTTCTACTTAGTCCAAGAGTAAGTGGATCCCCTCTTATTGAAAAGTGTTTCATTATTTTATCTACAAATTTTGCACTCAACAAGTTACATCTTTGAATTATAGCTGACTAAATATTGTAGAGTGTAGATTATTGTCTTGCCCTCTAAATTTGTTGAGCCAGAATTGTAGAATATGTACCATTACAGGGTTCAACTCCAGAGAAGGAAAATGCAAAACTAAAACGGTTAGAAAAATGAATATCTAAGCATTATTAAACTTTTCAATTTTAGGGCATCAATTCAAGTAAACCCAACAAAAGGAAATTCAATGAAATGGTGAAAGAACAAAAGGAAATTGGATAGGTGAAAATAGGAATAAATAGTAGAATAGAAATTAGGGAAAGGAAGAGTATTAGTGAGTAGCGGTGGGAAAACGCGTGGAAGTGTTGAAATTGAATGAAAACTTGAGAGAAGGAGAAAATGATGAGAATTAGAATAGAAACTTTCTCCAATCAAATGTAAGTAATTTTATATTTTTATAATTTTTTTTAAGGAGAAGTCACATTTTTATAATATTTTTATAATTTTTTTCACCCTTATTTCTTATTTCTTATTTTTAATTTATCTCGTAACGTACCTTAATTAGGATTGTTTTGTTCAATTTTTACATGATTTAATAAATTTTTAAACATGTGTATATAATTAATATTAAAGCATATATATGCAATATTTAGATAACTGAATAAAATCTTCATAGTCCCTAACCAATTGACACATGTATGGAGACACAAAAGTAGGGAAATCGTTGGGTAGCTCCACTTGGAAACGTGGCCGAAGGAATCAAATCTCTGGCAAGCGACTTTGGAGAGCCCAAGTTATCTATGTCACTTCGTATATACCACTAATTACCAACTCATATTTATGTTTTGTTAACTTTTAGTTAGTTATAATAATGCAACTTTAATTGACGTGTTAAATTGTAATTAATGACAAATAGAAATGATATAGGCAATTTGGACTTCACTTTCCATGCCCATTTTTTTCTCCTTTCCATAGCACACGATTTCACTACAAACAATGATTCATTTAATCTATTATATATATATCATGTTATCTTGTATAGATTCCAACAGAAGGAAAAGCATCACATGAAAATGTAATAATTCTTTAGATGTTCTTTAATTTTGGAGAGCTATGGTGTGAACATACGATAGTTGAGGAAGATACGTTTGAGATTCGCCTTAGAGCACTTAGAGAGATACTTGAAAAGGTTCTTCGACCCAAGTCAGTAGATGAGAAACATATGATAATGCAAAGTGTAAGAATAAGAGTGAGAGAGCAATATCAAGAGAAAGAATGCGTCTTCCTTATGAAGGGAATCCTCTGTTTACAGTGGAGAAACATGTGAAATATTCCCTTATATATATTGTTAGTCTGACTTAACAAATGGTTTTGTCGGATCTGCTCCAGACAAACAGAAGTTGTTTTCCTCGTGTTCGATTCTAGCAGGTTCTTACTTTGTAAATAGTTGATTTAATGCATGTACTAGGTTGTGTAGGTGTATTATAGGCCTATTTTGTAGTATCACCATTTTGACAGTATACCCACTCTTCAACATTTCAATCCCTATAACCCAAATATTTTTTGTTTTTTCACTATGACCAATGTGGAAGTGAAAAAATATTTCTGACATTAATTAGTCAGAAATTAAAACTGATACTTTTTCACTTTAGAGAAATGATTGTATTATAAAGTTTAGGGATGACAACAGGCATAGACAGGTACGGGTAGTAGTTATCCACTACCCATTCTGAAATATGGGAATGATACTCGTGCCCGTTCATATCCGCGTGGGTACCTGTGAGCGGGTATTTTGCAGGTCTTTCTGGGTACTCGCAGATACAGCGGGTACCCACGGGTACCTTACATTATTATTGAATTTTTGACATATACATATTTTTAGTAATTCAAATTCAACAATTTATTTCAACATTGAAAAGTACTAATGAAAATTCAATTGTTCATATAAATTTTTAAATTTAAATTACTTTCAAAATATTAAGTCTTAATATAATTACATTATTAAAATTGATATTAGAAAAACCATAAATTACATTTTTCCATTAAAAAACGTCTATAGAAGTGAAACTGTAGGAGAGCTCAAAAACAAATAATATGTACTTCACTGAAAATAATAATTCAAAAAACAAATATAAAAAAGCTAAATGAAGAAGTCTGAAAGTACCATAATCAAATGGTAAAAATATATAACTGCTTAACCTTTTCATACATTTTTATGGACTTCTATACCCTAAAAATTAAATAATAAAAATCAAATACATATATAGTGGGTACGGGTACCACAATACTCGTGCCCGCCCGTTGGCACTATGAGTATTTTTAAAAACCCGTCCAAAAAATCTATGGGTACCCGTTTGTGACCCGTGTCTATGCGGATTTTACCCTTAGGTACGAGTTTTTTTGTCATCCCTAATAAAATTATTGCTATATAGAAATAAAGCTCTGATGTGAACTCAATATATTACTATTAATGGGTCGGTTGTACATGAGGTGGTGCTTTTATAGGATTAATAGAAAATCTACACACTCATAAATCAAATATTAGCTTAATGGTATGATAAAATTAAGTTAGTCCTAATCAAACAATAACTCTAATTATTCCTTAATCAAATCTTCACATTACAAAAACCCAACTTGATTTTAAAAATCTAAGTACATAAGTGACCAAGTTACATAGAGGATGAATCATATTATTACATTGAATTTAGGTATTCTCAAATACTGGAGGGTCTAATATCGGACGAAATCATAATATGTGTCCTCCTAAATAATTAATGGTGTAAATTTTAATTTTAATTTTTTTAAATCATCAAGCCGACTACAAATTCACATTCCAGTATTGGACTCTCCAACACTAAAGATATTCATACCTCATTTCATTATTGTCAACATATGGGAACCAAAGATGTAACCATCTATATTTGGGTTAGAATCACGTGGCGTCAAACAAGGTCAAGAAGCAACAATGTGATTATACAAAACATGACAACCAAAATGGGAAGGAATGAAAAGAATTTGAGACACTAAAATAATAAAATTGTATCGATAATATTGTATATGATATTATATAAAGGATATAATATAATACTAACATTTATTTATATTAATTTTAAATTTCTAATTATATGAGAAAACAAATCATAAAAGGAGATAAAAAAATCAATCATAAGAAATCTCTAAACTAATCTAACAATGGTAGTTATAGTGATATAACATATTTATTATCTTGATACTTAAATATTGGTTAGATATTTTCTAAAGGGGAGGGATCCACTTACTCCAAAAAACACTTACTCTTCATCTTAGCCATCCAATCTTGAAAAATTCAATGGTTTAGATGTACTCACCAATTCAAACCATTGGATTTCCAAGAATGAATGGTCATGATGTGGAGTAAGTGTTTTTCCACTTACTCTTGGAGTAAGTGGATCCCTCCCCTTTTCTAAAAGATGATTTAAGATAATTAATACGAGATGTTAGCGATATTTTGTTAAAATTATATAATTATTTTATAGTAGTGACTTGATGCCTTTAATGATTGCTTTAATTCACACGTATTACCAATTAAGCTATCATTGGAACAAATTGATTTAATGTTGAAAATTCGAGAAAGATACGAAAAAATAAATATTAATGCAGAAAGATGAAAAACAAATAAAAGTAAACGTTAAAAGCCTTGTAAATAAAACAACTTTCTTACCTTCAAAACCATGAAAAAAAACATTACTATTTAGTACAAATTGATCCCATACAAATGATGAATTTAATTAAGGTGCAATCATGGAGATGATTGGGTACTCATATTATTACAGTTTTTAGATTGCTGTTTGGACCATATATCTTATATTATTGTAATATTTATGTATTTTCAGTATAAAGATTTATATAAAGTTAGTATATCATTCATTATTTTTTAAGAGTCAATGATAATTAAAATTAAATGATGAATAATAGGCTTATAGTGTATAAAATTTTTACGCTATGAATTGATGCATCGATTAAGTATACCCTTGTACATGAGTTTTGAGTACTCTTTTTACCTCTTTAATTTATTTTTTGCTTAAAAAAAACAGTACTAAAATATTATATTATATAAAAAAACAAGTTTTGAAATTAAAAACAAGAGAGATGATATGTCTTCTCTTTTGTTGATCATTTATCTAATCTCTTGTATGGATAATGTATATTGCACTCATGTGCATGTGTTATTTGCTTTATAATAAATTTAGATTTGGGTGTGGGGTTTTTAAGTGGTATTCATCCTCAACAAGAAATAAATAATAAATATATAGGAAACAAATTTAAATTTTAAATAAACTATAAAAAGTGTTAGGGTAAAAATGAGAGTAGATTATAAGTATATTTAAATGGTTAAGATTAAAATATATATATATATATACATTATTTTTTAGTGAGCATGTCATAATAGCAATTTTTATTTTAATCATTCATGTACGGTCCACATTGTAAAAATGTCATAATTTTTATAAGAAATATGTACTCACCTAGAAAAAATAATGATCGTGATCAAAGATGACAATGACGTTGTCTATAGTACTTATATGTGTCAGTAACATTACTTATCGCAAATATCCACATGGGTAATGTATATCCACATCTAAGTAATCTAACGAATTTTTAAGTTTAATTATATATTTATTATTTTTTAATAATTTAAAAATAATTATTATATGATAATTTTATTGATTTCATTATGAAATGGTAAAAAATAGATTATATAATTTTAAATTATTATAAAAATTATAATATATAAAATATTTAATAAAAATGTAAATTTATAAATATGTAAGTATCACTATATAAGTTTTATGATATGAAGCAAAAGATTGGAGTTAAACCTTTTTGTTTTTTTTCTTTCTATTTTAAGTGGTTCACTTCTCTAGTTATAACTTTATTTAACTTGGACAAATGTTTTTATTGTCCAAACCCTTATTTGGTAAAGAGTGTGAATTATGGTCATTTACAAACTCAATCACTAAGATAAGATAGATTAATGTGTCTTGTCCAACCATGTATTTGTATTGTTGCCACCACAACAACTATTATTATGAGAGAAGATATTGGTTGTCTCTAAATTGGCACATGGAGTGATATAAGTACGAACTGGGGACAAGCATGAGTCGCGTTGGGTTGAAATGGCTAAGGGTTGTCCCTAAAAGAGTAAAAGTTGATCCGGATGTTTTTCTGAACCCGAACCTAGACCCAAAGCTAATCTGATCATAAATGTTGAGTGATTAGCCTTTGAACCCAAACTAGACTCGATCAAATATAATGCATACTCTTTTAAATAAAGCCTTCTAAATATTACTTATTATTATTGATATGTAATTTGACATATGAAATGATATATATGTAGATATTTGTTAATATGTATATACATTGAAAAAATTAGAGATTCAACAACACTTTTGGCCAAATAGATGTCATTACTATATAAACTATCGGTGGACATGGATTGGATTGGGCCGAGTAAGGTGTGTCACTTATCGACCCTAAATGTTTGTTGGGTGATTTTTTGAACATTGAACCGACCTATACCCTAAGCTATGCCAACCTTAAATGTTAACATGGTCAACATTTGAACCCATACATGATCCTAGATTCACTTAAATATAATGCACTCTCATTTTAGATAAAGTCTTCTCAATATTACTTATTATTATGAATACATAATTTGACATATAAAATGATATATGTATATATTGTTAGTAGAGACACATACAAACATGATGAGTGAGTGACCATAAGCCGGGTTGGGCCGGGTCATGCTTGTCCCTACCCAACGATAAATATTGATTGAGTCTAATTTTTGAACCCGAACCTGCCCTGGACTTGATTAGACGCAATCCTATTCAGGTCTGATCATGATCAAGTCAAACTGGGCAGCGGGTAGGTCAGGTTCTACTCATCCTACTATAAACAATGGATTAGACACACATAAAATGATGATGAATAAAAAACTATTTGTTCCTTAACTAACATAAATATTGATATAATCGAATTTTTGAAACATAACTTAGCCTTAAACTTAATTAAACCTGATCATATTTGAACTCAGTCATAATTAGGTGAATGTAAGAATGACAATGAGGCGGGTAAGAATCAAGTTTGTGATTACCCAACCTCAGACCTGAAATTCAAAACCCAAGCCCGTACCCAAATTAAGCGGGGTTGAAAACAAAGAGACTATCTCCGAACCCGATGAAAACTCGCCCAAAACATTTATATATATATATGTCAAATTTCTATATATATATATATATATATAGTTTTTATATATGTATTTATGTTCAATTTTATAATTTTACATATATTAATCAGGTACGAGGCGAGTTTAGGGAAAAGTATTAACTATACCAAATACGAAGCAGAAAATTGAACTCGGATGAAACTCGAATCCAATCACACCAAGTTTTCCACATTAAACTCAGATAGAGTTCAAACCGAAACCCACAGATTCGGTTTTGATTGTAATCGTAAGTGAATTGGTAGAATAGGGTGCGGCTCACCCATAGGTACTCCCTAACGAGACGTAATATTTTTGGGGGTAAGATGGATGCGGGTATTTTCCCATCATACTACCCTATACATGTATCAGGAACACACACAACGCAATCAAAAACTCCCATAACCAAACTGAGATAGAGAGAGAGAGAGAATACGCAGAACAGAAGAGGAAAAAGAAAAGAAGCACTACGAAAACAAGAGAAAGAAACAACAAAACCCCAGAATCTAGAGAGAGAAACAAAAACAGCTCTACCGTAGTATCAATCAAACACATAGCTTCAACAAGAGAAAGAGAAAGTACTACCCCATTAACTATTTTTATATATATTAACATAATTTTTCTTATTCTTTCTTTCTCATATTTTTATTCATGTGAAAGAATTACAGAGATCTTGTCCTTCTACAATGTTCACTCTGTAGAGGACAAGGTATTCAATCTCTTATAACAAATTTTACCCTTTATACTTCTCTTTCTCAACAAGCAAATTTTCTTCATTTTTTTTCTTGTTGTTTTGTTAACGCTTCTTCGAATCAGAGCTTCTTTTCCCTCTTTTGATCGATACCCATTATTACTTAGGTACCAAAAAGTTCTTGATTTTCATTTTTACGTTTCAATTTTACTGCTTTATGCACTTTTTTAAGGAATTAAAATTGGGGTTTGTGAATACTTTAGGAATTTGAATTAGGGTTTTCTTTCTATTTGGGTAATTTTCCGGGTATTTGTGTATCCTCAGTTTTTTGTGTTTCTCTCTCTAGGGTTTCATTGGATCGTAAACGGGAAGTTACTCAATTGGTAAAATTAGGGTTTTGATCAGAGATTGTGATTCAAGGGAAGACTGTGCTTGCTCCTTCTATTATGTGAAATGGGCATGAGCTTGATATTTCGGGGTTCAAATTGTGGGTTTGAAACTACTGTGTTTGATCATTTTTACTTGGAGATTGCTTAAGATGGTGTTTACAATTGCTTCTATGAGCATGGAAGAAGATTGTCTATACTGTTAAGAGTGATCAAGATTTTGTGAACTGATTTTCAACACTGAACATTCTGGTGTTTTTTTGAGTCTTTTGCTTGGGGCACTCAAGGAAACAGAGAGGATCTTATTTCAGTGGTCCATTTTTGTATCCGACGAAACCCCTTTGATTGAAATAGTTAGGCTGAGTTTAATACCTTTACACAGTGCTCCTAAACATATGCATATGCTAATCAGGGTTGTGTCAAACCATTTACTGTTTTGTTAGGACTTCAGTTAGATTAAGTAGTTGCAGTGCTGCACGTTGATTTTGAATCAATTTCCACTAACATTAGTTTGAGCTGTTTTGCCTATTTTGAATAAGGGAAGTAAACCTTGCTAGTTTCCATAATTTGTGATTGTAGTGGGTACTTGGCTTATGGAGGAATATTGAAGGTGGAAATGATTGCGGTGACATGGTGCATGGACAGGAGCATAGTTGCTGGTTTGTTCCCTTTCTGGAACAGCGCTATTGGAAACTAATTGAAGCACTCTCAATTTTTGAAGAATTTCACATAAGGCATATTTGGATTTTGTGCAATGTCGCGCTGTTTCCCATTTCCGCCACCAGGATATGAAAAAAAGGCTAGAACGGATGAAGTGGACTTGTTAAAAAAGGTTAATATTCTTGTCCTATATTCACATTGTAAATATGATTTGGCTAACATTATTTGTGATGTAAAATGGAGTTTCTTTTGAGTTTCACAATTAGCATCGTTCAGGTTAATTTTCAGAACGGAGTATTTTTCTAAAATAGGTGCTGTCGTTCATTGATGTCCATTTTCATTTATCTAGTATTCTATAATTATTCATGTTTCTTTTGAACAACGGTAAATTTAATGTGTTTAGATTAGAGTTTATGTAAATTGCTAACCTAGAAAGAATTTACAAGCCCTGTTTCGAAGTGTTACATATGCAATGTAACCGTGGAAGTAGAAAAGATCTTGTTTGATTGGGGTGTTGATGCTATTGAAGATTGTTAGAGGTTTACGTGGAGGTATTATTTTGTTAATGTTGATGGTTTGGGCATGTAAACTCTTGGTTTATTTAAGTTGGCTCACGTGACAATAGGTGCATGATATATCAGATGTTGATTTTATCCGTCTTGTATGCTTGTAGATTCACGTTAGGTTTTTCTGTATTGCCCAAAATTTGGTTTTTAGATTGTTGGTGTGCAGTGCGGAGTATTATTTTGTTAATTTTGGATTTATATGCTCTGCTTATTATGTACACATCTATCTTTGCATTCTAATTCTACCATCTGGCCTTGATATTTTATTTTTTACAGTTTGATGGGACTTTGTGCCTTTAACTGAATTTAATTGTATCATCAACTTGTGCTTTCAATTTATACAATGTGATTAGAATTGAATAAGTAATTATCAGTCATCAAGTTATAAATACTAACGTCGTGAAACAATGACCTTTGGGCTTGATGGAGTTTATTTCCCTTTAGAATTATTTTTTCATTGGTTTATTGAAGCAAATATTTAGTGTTTGTAGACAAGGTAGTCAAAATCGCATGCCGGCACGTGGGATCGGACGTTTTTACGTGTTCCGACGGCCCACCCGTGCTCGATCCCATAAACGTGTTCCAAAGGAAACAAAATCATGAAATCGCCGTGTGGGATCGGTGGAATCGGCGCTTCCACCGTTCCTAGGTTGCACCGCTCCAACAGTTTGGGCTGAAACCTGTATTTTGACCCGATTTGCAACCCGTTTTAAAAAAACCCTAAAACCCCAGCCCATTTGAAGTATGAAAGAGTAGAAGATTGAAGATTAAGAACATTATAACTTACCCGTGAAAGATCTTCATCTTCTGTTTGTAAAAGATCTTCATCTTTCATTATATAGATCTTCACCTTGTTAAAAGGTACTTTTCTTTTTAAAGATCTTCATCTTCTGTTTGTAAAAGATCTTCTCTTTCATTATAAAGTTTCTTTTTTCTTCTTCTCTTCTTTCTTCTTCTCTTTCTCTCTCTTCTTTCCACTTTCACATATTTATTCTCTTCTTTTCTACTTCCTTTCTTCTTTTACTTTCTTCTTTTTGTTCGTTCCTTTCTATCTTTTTTTATTTTTTTATTTTTTTATTCTGTTTTACTTTATTTCTTCTTTTTGTTCGGTCATTTCTCTCTCTCTTTTTTAATTCTGTTTTACTTTATTTATTCTGCATTAGTCACTTTATTGTTTAGTAACTGTTTAATTGTTTAGTCACTTTATTGTTTAGTATGGATTTTATTTTATCGAGTGGTATACTTTGTTGTTTACAAATGCCTTTGGCTACCATTTTAAAACTTTTATCTCAGTCATGTTTTGTTTTAAGGCATGTTATTGACAATTTTTGTGTGCCACAATTTTTCAGCAGTGTTGGAGAATTTTTTACAATCTTTTGATATTAATTTCTATATTCATAATCTCTGACTTTCCTGGATATATACAGTGTCTTTTTTGCACATTTAACTTCTTTTCTCTAACCAGTGTTTTAGGTAACTTTTCAATTGGTATCATCTTTATGCGTGTTGGATGAGTGGAGGGAAAAATAGGATTATGAATGAATGCATTAGAGAAAAGTTGATGCATGACCTATTATAAAAAATGGTAGAATTGCGTTTTAGGTGGTTCGGAAATATGTGAAGTCTCATAAAAATTCCACTTAGGAGAGCAGATCAGATGGATGATATCTCAATCGTTAGAGGTAGAAAGATACAAAGAAAAAAGTATAGGTAGAACCGTTGAGAAAGATGTCGATGTAAATGATTTGCTTATAGACATGATTTATGATATGACGTCATAACCTGATTTGGTTCATGTAGCCGACCCCACATTGTGGGAAAAGATTTGGTTGCTGTTGCTATTGAAGTGAGAACTTCCAATGGGCTGCACATGTAAAGGACAAAAAAGGCCTGATAACAAATATCTTCAAAAACTTGATAGTATATGGGAGAAAGCTTCTTTTGAGAAAATTTTGTTAGGAAAGAAATAATGAGGATGTTTAAGTGTGGATTTTGAATACTTGAAGTTGTGGAGATCAGTTAGATTATTGACATTGGATGAGTCATCTATGGGATTGTAAAATGCAGTATGATTAACTTCAATTTGCTTGTATTTTAAGTTGATTGGAGTTGCCTATAGTTTACTTGCACTTCTCTGTGTTGAAGTTTTCGAGGACTTTTAGAAAATTGTAGTTCCAGATTGTATTGATTTTCATATGCCAAATTGTTCCCTTCAAAATAATTTTATACACTGAATGAGATTTCCCCTCTCCTCAATGAGTGAATTCCTTTGGATTATTTGTCTTAGAAACAAGGTGGAGATTAGAATAATATTTTGATTTAGGTACTCAGAATCAAGCGAGAATTAAGTTTTGGAGATGATTATTATTGCTTGAATTTTTGGTCTGATAATTTTTCCCTGAGTTAAAGTACTTCAAATGTCTCTCTGTTATTCTAATTTTTATCACTGCCTTCCCTCCATTTTCAAAACCTTGACCAACAACCCTTGAATAGAGGAAGTTTGTGAAAATAAGTTACGAAAATCCAGAGGAAGATGATGTGTGATTTTTATTGGGGTTATTTCTATATCCAGAGGTATGGCTGCATGAATTTTGAAATAGAATGTTGGTTAAAGCATTTCATTCTAACTATAATTTTGTACTTGGTTTCTAGCGTTTCAAGAATGGAAAATTCCTATACATTTATGAAAAACTGGTCCTGCTTGGCTGTTTTTGATGCTGGAGTGTATTAACTTATGTATACAATCTATTTATCTGGAGTGCATTCAGCAGCAACAACCATTTCCTCATTAAAAATTATTAGTTTTTTCAGTGCCAACATTTTCAGTTTATTAAATTCATCACTTCGGAATGGCCTTGTAAGGCATATTAATGCTCATCTCATCACTTCATTTGTGATAAATGTCCAAAAACTCTAGGATCCCATTTGTTTTGCTTTGAATGCTTCTCTACTTCAATTAAGTACAGGGCATGCTTTGTAGATTACTGTGTCAACTATGGCGCATCGGATTTTGCTTCTTTTGACTGAGAAGATGAGCATAGGTTTTGTTGTTTGTTCTGTGCCTTAATTTTGTGAGAAAAAGATGACCGGGGTTTCTTCTATTTTGCATTTATTTTGAGTCAGGTGTTATAACATAGGAGGGTGTTTTATTATCTTGTTTTACTGTTCTTATTATCTGTTTTCAACATATGATTTGCAGGAAAAACACAGAGAGAAAAAGCATAAAAAAGAGAAGAAGGACAAAGAGAAGAGGGAAAGTAAGGAAAAGAAAGAGAAGGAAGGAAGGGATGGAAAAGATAAGGAAAAGAAGGACAAAAAGGAAAAACACAGAGACAAAAAGAAAGAGAAGGACAAGCACAAGGACAAAGGGAGAGATAGAGATAAAAGTAGAATCAGTTCTGCAGATGACAAAGGATTTTCAGGACAAGCTGTGGACCCCAATGCAGGTAAACTCCATCGAAATGAAATCAAGCAAAGTGATAAGAAGGGTATCTTGTTTGAGGAAAAACTTGCGAAACAATATACTGGTCACAATGGGGAGAAGGCCAGAGAGAATAATCATCTGGCTGAGGAGAGCAAAGATTCTAAGTTTCTCATGGAATTGGAGAGGAGGATTAAGGACGACAATGGAGGAGCTGGCAATCAATTGGTTCAGAAGTTTTCGAATACAAACAACCATAGAAAGGTTGAAGGGACTATTAAGTTTGTGCCGAAGGGTACCTGGTCAGATAGCAAAGAAAAGCTCAAGGATATGGATCTTGATGCTAAGAAGATTGATGGGAAAGAAATTTGGGCTGAAGTTCGACCTATTGGAAATGCTACAGTTCAGAACCCTGCTGGAAATTTTCATCCTAGAGTTGATGGAATGCCCAGACTTGTGGAGGCGAATTTTAACAGGACTTTGGAAGCTACAGTCGAAGGAAAAGAAAAGGTCGCGGAAAAGAAAGATGAAGGAAAAGAAAAAAAGGTTAAGGAGAAGAAAGGTGAAGGAAATGATAAGGTTAAGGAGAAGAAAGATGATAAACGGAGAGATAAAAAGAAAGATAAAGAGAAGGAGAAGAAAGGGCATGGGAAGGACAAAGACAGGGATAAAGAGAAGAAAAAGGAAGAGAAAGCTAAGGAACATACTGAACTTAAGAACAGGGATCAGAATAAATTAAAAGAAAGCAACAAAGCTGGCTGTATGGGCTTAAATTCTTTAACACAGGTTTCGAAGAACAGCCATGAGAATGCTGTTAGTGCAGAAAATATCAAGAAACGAAAGCACATTGAGTCAAATGGAGTTCCACGTGGTGAGTGTTATTTATGACGAGTCATGTTCTCATTATTGCTACTCAATGCTCCTGTTATGTTGTACTTAAAAATAGGAATTTTCTCTTAATGGGTTTGGAGTAATGTTTTCTTTACCTAATAGCCTTATACTAGATACAACATGTTGTAAAATAATGGCGTTTTTTCATGATGCAACATGCTTATGTTGATTTTTTTCTATCACATTGATCAGTTTTCTTGAGTTTGTGCACTCATGTTTTTGCTGTTGGCCGAAAAGTTATTATTATTTTTTTGAATTTTCTTACAGCCAATGACAATTGGCCGAATAAGATTCCAAGACCATCTCCCTCTCATCCATTCACTGAAAATGGAAGGATACTGGAACCATGCCAAGTTTCCATTCCAAATGCTTCAGATAGGCTAGGAATAACCACTAGTATCAAGGTAGATAACAAGGAAAGCAAGATAAATGGCTTTGTCAAAGCTCTTCCACCATTTGCAGCATCTTCAAACAAGGCTCAGATCGCTACCGTGCCTACAGCTCCGGTAACTGAAGCACCTGCAAAGCCACCCCATCCAGATACCAAGTTCTTAAGCCAGGTAACTGAAGTATCTGCAAAACCACCCCATCCAGATGCCAAGTACCTAAGCCAGGTATATTCGGTACCCAAGATGGAGGTATGGTCTAATATTGATGATCATGAATGGTTGTTTAGCAGCAGTAGTTCACAAGAAAGAAAACCAGCAGCGAAATCGTCAGAGGTTTGGGATACACGGCAGGTATGGGCAGAAACTCTGCACATAGAGACAGCAGATGTTTATGCTCTGCCCTATGTCGTTCCATACTGATTGATTATTTAATCGGCGCGCTATATGTCTGCACGTGGAACCCTCCTTTAGCACCCGACATGTGAGGAACTGAAGCAGCTGGGGGGCCGGATTATATTCCATAACTTCCTGATCCATTATTTTGTTGATTGGTGATTGCCTTGATCTTAAACTGTTCAGAGGGTGACTTCTCTCTGACTGACTGCATCGGGAAACATCTACGACAAGTGTTTGGTGCATTGTTGCAGGCGCCAGTTTCTCGGTGTGATTCTCGCGGCAAGCCAGAGTAGTTCATTTTGACAGAAAGATTTCCATTCATATACAGGCATCCTTGCAGGTTGAAGAGAAGGGAGAGGTACAAAGATTTGTGCAAGTTGGTTATTCTATTTTTGGTGAGAGTTGAGATGCTCATGAGAATGTAAGTGAAACTAGATGTGGCCTTTTTAATCTTCACCACAGTTTTGATTTGTTACATAGAACTCTTATTGACAAGAATTTGTATGATAGAGGAAGAAAGAAGTAATCAGATTAATTAATTCAGTTTCATGTAAATTTTATTGGTTATTTCATCATTTTGCATCAGTGTTGCTTCTTAGTGATAAGGATGAAATGGGTTAATATTATAAAAGAGATAAATAAACATTCATGTTAATATATGAGCAAATAGTCAATGTTAATGTTGATGGAATTTATTGTCAACCTCTTGGATAAACTGATTGAGAAGTATGTATATCAGTATCTCAATTTGTTAGTCAAATGTGATTTAATTCACACTCTTTACTGTCTGAAACATAGTTATCAATATTGTCGGTTCAATTCATGAACTGGTCTCTATATTGATATGATACAAAACATTAATGTATGTATTTGGACCTATAAGGCTGACTATATGGATTGAATGAGTCACAATGTTTTTTATCATTATTATGTTTATTGACAAAACATTAATCTTTGAATCTTTTTAAATGTTTGCCTATGGTTTTTATTGGCATATCTTTCCTTAAGAATAAAATTAACTTCATTTAATGTACACGCCTAACAATATTTAAATATACCTTAATCAAAATTTGTAGAATAATCTGAACAAGCTAAGAAAATAATTATACTACTGCAAACCAAAGTGTTCATATGTTTAAGTGCCCACTTGCTAACTGTTTTCCCAATAATGATAACAAATTCCTTATACTTATTTAATTATAAAATTCATGGTAATTTTACCAAATTCCTTACCCAACAATTATATTTATTCAGTTATCTAAATATTTAATTGCTTTTGATTAATGATTATAATTTAATCAATAAAAACTAAATAAACAGTAAATAAGTATCATTTAACAAATTTTAGCTAACTTCAATAGGTACTTAAACAACTACAAATTCACATCAAACTAGCTTTGGACATAGAATAAATAGGTCTGGGCTAGAAAAACAAAAGTGGCAATAACAGGAAATGTTAATTAGTAAGTATGAATCTGAAAAACCGATTTTTTTTATAAAAAATTAATTGAATCTCAACGTGTTGCTATTAAAAAAATTCTTACTATTTATAAGAAGGATATAAAAGCAAGCTAAATGGTTGAAAAAGACAGAATAATCCCTTATAGATAATATTGAAACACAGAGAGTCATAATTCTAATTCTAATCTAGAAAAAAAAAAATTCTAAACAAATAAATTTATTACAAGGGGATGAAGGACATAATAATACTAGTACTAAAAAAGGTAGAAGATTAATATATAAAATTGATAATTCATGATATTAAATGTTTTTAGTCTTCAAGAGAAATAAAGGAAAGAAGATGGAGGGAGGGAAGTAGAGTAGAAAATGAGTTTTTCGCTCATTGAGTTCACAAAATTTCTTTCTCTCCAACTATGAGAAGAAACTTAAGGGAAAAATGTTGAATTGTATGAAATGACAAATATAATGTTTGAAAATCATTCTTTTTAAAAAAAAAATTATTGTAAGTATATTTTTGTCTTTTAAAACATACATCACTGACCTCTTCTCACTTTCTCTCATTTCTCTTTCTTTCTTTTCTTTCATTCAAAATAATATAAAAATTCATTTACTTTATCACTTTTTCCTTTATATTTTCTTTCTTTTTATTATTTCTCTCACACATTTATTTCTTTTGTCTTCCTTTCTTTCCTCGACCAAACAAAACTTAAACTTTCTGTATTGGGCCCAAAATTTCTATACAGGACTCGTGTTATTTAGCCATACCAATTGTTGTGACTCCTTCTGACTTAATAGTTACTTTTATTAGCAAACTAGCAAGTGACCCGTGTATTTGCACATGACAGTATTTTGTTGTTGTATGATTCAGACCATACATTACATATGCATTAATATGGTTAAAAACACACGTTATTTGTGCATTTGCATTGTTAAAACACATATTACGTTTGCATTAAGAAAACACATGTGACCGTGCATTCGCATGGTTAAAAACACACATGTGATCCGTACATTCACATTGCTAAGAAAATACATGTTACCCATACACTTTTGTTATTTCTTGATTGATTTTCATGCTCTATAGTCTATATATTTGGCTAACTAATAAATATAATAGAAACTTATATTGTTCATTATTAATATAGACGTACATATGAAGAATTTGTTTAATTTTATGATTTATTGTGATACTTTCTTAATGTAACTTGTGACACCCTAGATTTTAAATCATTAAAAATTATAGTATCAGTCATGGGAATCTCGCTTGAGCGAGAAAATGTCGCTTGGGCGAGAGAGGCTCACCTGGGAGGGTGAAATCCTGGGCTATACTGAAGGATTCTCGCCTGAGCGAGAGTTGTCTCGCTTGGGCGAGAAATGGCATTTTGGAACCCGTCGAGGCTGTGAGATTCTCGCTTGAGCGAGAATCCTTTGCTTGAGCGAGAGAGTTAGTTTTGAGTTTTTAAAATAGGCGGGATTTTCTCGCTTGAGCAAGAATGGGCTCGCTTAAGCGAGAACCCGACGAGTTTGCATTAAATGAGAAACCCCAAACACATTTTAGGCTTAGAAATTGAAGAGATGTGAGAGAATAGAGGCTTTTCAAGAGCAAGAAGTCTTGGGAATCATCTAAGAGGTAAAACTCTTGATTCTAATTTTCTTCTTCCTTTTGAAACTCATTTTGGGTATGGTGGATCTCTTCTCAAAATGTGAGAAACAATAGAAACTCATCCTTTTGAGTTATGGTTCGTTTTATGTTGTTTTTCTCTTGTAAACTATTGGTTTAGAGTTGATATTTCAAAAATGAAGAAGATTTGTGGGTTGATTCATGAAAACCCCAAAACGCTAAAATGAAAATGTTGTTAAAGGGGGGAAAGGGTAAAATGTTAGATGTAGAAGATGAGTATGCACCTTAATGTTGGAATATGAGATGAATATGTAGGTTTTAGGTGTTTGTAAACTTATAATGAAAGTAATTTAGAAACATTGAAAATGTGCTAAATCTCTTGTATGGTTAAATATGCAATATAAGTTGTTTATGTGTTATTTGGGATAAATGACTAACATTGTGTTACATGGTGGGAATGAGGAAAGATCCTAAAGTTGGAGGCGGTGTCGGTGGAACTTGTGAAGTTACCAAGAACCAAACCCAACACTCACCGAGGTAAGGATAAATCTTTAACTTATGCATTGTAATAGAAAATGTGTGGATTTTCTGTTTGTGGATAATGATCAAGTTGTGAACCACTTATTTATTATAAACATATATGGGTATGTTTGTAATAATGATTGCGTGGATTTACTGTTTATGGATTGATGGGGTATCAATGAAAAGAAAACTCGTTTTAGCCGACCAAGATTGGTTAGCGACTTTGGCTCAAATAATGTAGCACCTTTGGCTCAAGCGATGTAACAAGCTTTGGCTCAAGCGACGTAGCAAGCTTTGGCTCAAGCGACGTAGCAAGCTTTGGCTCAAGCGACGTAGCAAGCTTTGGCTCAAGCGACGTAGCAAGCTTTGGCTCAAGCGACGTAGCAAGCTTTGGCTCAAGCGATGTAGCAAGCTTTGACTCAAGCGATGTAGAAAGCTTTGGCTCAAGCGATGTAGCAAGCTTTGCCTCAAGCGATGTAGCAACTTTTGGCTCAAGTTATGTAGCATGATTTTCATAAAGTATAAATGATGAAAATGGTTTTAAGTATATTTAACTCTGAATTGTTTACTTAACCTTATTAAAATGTGGATTATCGTACATTGACATTTATTACGTTAACGACTTAATCCTTTGTGTTTTCTGTGTATGGTCAATGTTAATCTCATTGTAGGTAGGTGGAAGATGTTAGGACGTTTTGATTAGGAGCTTAGATGCTTTTAATTTTTGGAAGTTCTTATCTTCTTTTGTAATATGATTGATTGTATTTTGAACATGAATATTTGTAACTCTGGATATTCGTAGCTATGGGTATTTTGAAATCCCATAGCTAGTTGTATGCGGTAGTTATCGGGATGCATGAATGAATTATGATTTTCTACTAGGCGAATGTGTATGTTATTTTTGGACTTATGAAATGGGTACGAGCAGGAAATGGGATTTAACATAAGTTATTGGCATTTATATTTAAAATTCGTAGGAAAATGTATAAAGGATGAATAAAATAAGGAAAAAATTTCAATGGTAGAATTTGGGTCATTACATAACTTGTTTATAATTAATTTTACTTCTAAGATATTATGAGAATTTTATTTTACTTCTAAGATATTAGTAGTTGTTAGTATAATTGATTTATTATTTCATATTTTTTTAATAAGTAATTTAATGATTAATAATTTACGGGTTTAATGATTTAGTATGACAACTTCGAAAATAATATTTTAATAGATAGAAATGAAATTTAATAATAAACGGTCATTGAAATAGAGAAGTTGTAATTATATAGTTCAGTTTTTTTTTTCTCAAAATAATGGAGGCCTAAATTATTTAGGATTAAAACTATTAAAATATTTTAAAGATAGTAATGGAAATGAGAAAGTTATAATTAAATTTTTGGATTTAAAAAATAAATAAAGCAGCCATAATAATTTGCATGTAGTGATTACTATACATTACTTTCCACCTTTAATAACATCATCGATATCACCCATAAGCACCACATTAAATGACAATATGTGTTTCTATTCCATTATTTTCATCATTTTTATTTTTTTCTTAATGATCGACGGTATTTATTCAAAGTAATTATTAATTTTTAATTATTAGTTTGCAACTGATAGACAATATTTATTCACTTTTTCAATTACAAATTACAATAATATAACAAAATTTATTGTCATTATTCACTTATGCAGTTTATATTCCCTTATGAATTTTCCTTTATTGTTAGTTTTCTACTATATTTTTTTATATTTTATTGTTCACATTAATTACTCTTAAATCTCGAGAGTAATTCTCTCCAAAATCGTTATTATTCCATAATTATCCACAATTCATATTAATGATCATTTTAATACTTGAAAAGTTTGTCTAGATGTAAAAAGAAAACAAAAGGTTAAAATTTATGACATTTTATTATCTTTAATTAACTTATACGATACATTTGAGAGATAATTAAAAATTTATGGTGCCATTTTTTTAATAAATATATAACATACGTAATGATTAATAAATTCAATAAAAATATAAGATGAAAAAATTGTATTCATAATATATTTTAATTTGATAACAATAAAGTTTTGTTTTTACCGTAACATAGACTCAAAGATAAAAGAAT
Source organism: Lupinus albus (assembly GCA_009771035.1). Taxonomy (NCBI): domain Eukaryota; kingdom Viridiplantae; phylum Streptophyta; class Magnoliopsida; order Fabales; family Fabaceae; genus Lupinus; species Lupinus albus. Next base: position 9,978,416 of record CM020011.1, read on the forward strand.
ATATTAAGTTAACTTCCATGAAAAGTTGTACATATCTTTTTAGAACAATGAATAAACATTATATTTTTGACATTTGAATTATTTAAAGACACATGATCAAATATCAAATATGAGGAGAAAACTTAAATGAAATGAACATGTATAGATTGACAATGTTGGAGGGAAAATAAAGAAAAAAAATTTGGAGGGAAAATAGTGATTATGGTGATGACACATGTCATGGCTAATATGGCAAGGACTTAGTTTTCTTATATAGTATATAGGTTATTACAAAGTATAATATAAATGAATTATTTAAGAGAAAAAGTATGTATGTACTTACTTTATATTGTAACTATATTATTTAGCATTCTCTTTTAATCATAATTGAATCTTACAAAAAAATAAATAATACAAATGAATGGTAGATGATATACTGATTGTGTATAAATTTTTACAGTGTCAATGAATATTACATTCAATATTTAAATAGTTTTAATCTTAGACCAATGTTTCCACTTTTTAATTTCTATACTCATTGGAAAAGACAACCACAAAAAAATTAATTTCTTGAAAAAATATCCTTAATAATGTTTAAAAAAATTATACAGATTAAATTGGAATATGAATATGTAATATATTCTCCCATCTCATACAAATAATAAAAAAATGTAGTTAAAAATAGAGTAAATTACACTGACACCATTGAGTTTTAGTGAAATTACACAGACCACTCATCCATTTTTTACCCATATAAAAAACCATGATTTTTTACATACATTACACAAACTACCCCTACATGTGAAATAAGTGTGATTTTTTACTTAAAAAATGATGATAAGTGTAATAAAGTTAAATAAAATATGGTATATTGTGAAAACAAGTCCAAATAATATACAAGTCAACACATTTTCATTATTTTCATTACAAAATGCATCAATAATTATAAATATATATTATTTAAATCACCCTTATACGATATTATAACGAACAAAAAATAATGAAAGTGTGTTGGCTCGTACACTATTTTGATTTGTTTCCACGATATATCATATTTTGTTTAACTTTATTACATTTGTCATCATTTTTATATAAAAATTACAATTATTTCACATGCATGAGTAGTCTGTGTAATGTATGTACAAAAATCAGAAGTGTTTTCGTAGGGGTAAAAAATGGAGGGATGATTTATATAATTTCACTAAAACTATGAGAATATTAGTGTAATTTACTCTTAAAAATAATATAAATCTTTACTATATTTATGAGAGGAAGAGATAGAGTAGGTGATTCCCTATATTATTTTGTTGAGAACCTTTCATTCACAATGGATTTAATTTCGATACCATTTATTGGGTTTGCCAATAATTGAGCACTAACGTGTTTTGTAGGGTGGAAGACTAATATATTCTATATATAATAAAAAAGTTGATACATGATTGAATAAAGAGGGGTGAAGATCCTTCCTAAATTGGAAAGGAAAATGCAATAAAAGTAAAAGAAAAAGTAGTAGTGTGATGTTTTTATTCTTTAAATATAAATGTAATAATAATTTTACCATTACAAAGAAGTGTAAAATCAATAACTATCCTCTATAGAGAGAAGTCTTTCTTGATAAGGAATGTGATCGATGTGTAATTATTATACATTTTTTAGAGTTGTTGTCATCAACATTTTAAGTGTGTTAATTGTTGAGTTTAGTATATAACTCAATATATTAAAGAGATTAAAAGTGTAACTAGGAGTTTAGTGTCTTGGTAGTTAGTAGTTAAGCTTGATCACTTTTTGAAGGTTACACAAGTTGAATACATAGAAGAATTATTCATTCACCCTTCTTCTCTTACTCACGATTTCATCTTCTTCCCTCTGCATTCTTTCTGTTTCTCATTCTTTCTGTTTTAGGTGTGCAAGAAACCCAACATTAATGGGAGGGTAGGTGGAAGTAAAAGGATACTTGTAAAAGTGAAACATCCTTTAAAATATCTATCTTGATCTAGCTTTATTGTACAAGTTTGAGAGTCTGCTATGTTAATCTTGGGAGTGGTTATCATATAACTAGATTGCACTAAGATTTTCAGAAAATTGCTTTTTAAGGTAATGAATTATATGACAATGCTACTTTATTTGATTATCAACACAAAGGTAGGAAATGAGCCAAACCGAGTCGAGCCTGAGTTCAGCTTAATAAGGGTTTGTTCAGCTCGAAACTCGACTCTAATTCGATACGATTTATCTTTTTAGCTCGAGTTCAGCTCGATTAAAGTTCCCAAACTGTTTGATTCAGTTTAAATTGGTTCATTTAGACAACTAAAATAGTTAAATAATTTTTAAAAATACTAAAAAATGCTATATATATAAATATAACATTGTTTATATATAATAACAATAAAAGATAAAGGATAGAGTAAAAGTAATTTAGGAAACGATGAAAGTGAATGATTAAAATAAACTCATTGCCCTAATTATAAGTTCAAAGGATAGTTTCAATTGAAGATTTATTCATAATAGCCATTTGAATATTCATTCTTTCTTATGTCATGCATTTATATTACATCTATTTGGGCATATATTACAACCAAAAATAGACATCAGAGGTTCAGACATATCTATGCCAACAAAAAATTGTTTAAGGACTATGAAGAGTCTACAAAGTGAAAGATTGTTTACATAGACAAAACAATACCATGTATACTTCAACCTTAAATAATGCACTGTATATGTCTCCCATGCATAGAAATTTAATCTATGTTATACTTCTTAGTAACTTTGAATTGAATTGAGCACTGAATTATCTATTTTAAACATTTTTTTAAAGGTATGCATGCATTTTGATCCAAGTATAAAAAAAAAAGATAATCTCCATTACTGGAGAGATAATTTTTTTTCTTTTACTTTTAAGGGTTGAAGTGTAATCTCATCAAAAATGAAAGGACAAAAATGATATTAAATCTTCCATTTTCTTTGAATTTCAGGATATTTCTATCTCTATTAATGAAAATGAATCTTACTCGTATAAAAAAAACACTCCTAGCATGAGGTATGGTGCTAGTTGTTGTTTACAACCCACTAGGAAAATTAAAGCTTAGACAACTCCAAAATATTCTTTAGGTTAGGAGAGGAATAATTTCTATAATGATAGTTAGAGAAAATAATTTTTATAATGTTTTCATTTTTAGGAATCAATTGAAGTCCTTCTTTTTTAATTCTAGTTTTTTTTGCTAGTTTTTATCACTCATTATATTTCATTTAAGGGCCTCCATTAAGAGTCCATCCTCCTATATTTCTCTAATACTAGAAAGTATGGTATTAATTAGAAATGGTGACATGAGATACCAATTTTTTTTAACAATTCGGATCTTCATTCATTTTTTAATTAAATCGCTTTTAAATTTATAATTAAATCACTTTTAAATTTATAAATATCTTATTATCTTCATATTCTAATATAGTAATCTATTGCTGAAGAATAGAGATGAAAAAAATACCTGAACTCATAGGTACCTGTCAAAATACCCACAACGGGTACCCGCAAAAATAGTTCATGAGTGAGAATGAGTATCATGATACCCGCCTCGCGGATACCCGCATATATATTTTAATTAAATATTTTATACTTAGTTATTATTAATTTAACATTATATTTGTTTATTTTATTATTACTTCATAATAAAATTTAGTGATAAGACTGTAATCATAAAATTACCATATACATATCATATTATTTAATAAAAATTATTTTTATAGATTAATTATTGTAAAATATAATTAAAATTAGAAATCCGTTGGGTACCCGCAGTTACCCGCTACCCACACGGGTACCCACAAATAATGTAAGTATAGGCACGAGTATACACTACCTGTGTCCACCCGTGCCTGTTGCCATCCGAATCGAAGAAGATCTCAATTAGTATTCTTGGGCCACAAGTGTGGCCTATGCTAAGGGAGTAGCCGAGATGAAAGTGTATATGAGTGCATCTTATATTAAATGTTGTGTGGATAAAAGTCTAACCATAGCATTTAAGGAGGCCATGCTACCTCACATTAAATGACACACCATTCCTCCTCCATAAGGACACTACTATACTTTATTCCAATTATGATTTCTTAGAAAATTCTGGTACTCATGGTCTTACAGACTAATTAAAGAATAATTTAAGGTTACGGGAAAGATTATTGGATACTATCTATCAATTACAACTTCATAAAATAATTCAACTCATTGTATTGAACATCCACAAACCACTCTAGAATTACACCCACAAATATAACGACAAAAAAAGAATGGTTCAAATCGTTTCTATTCGAAAGACTCTAACATGAGAATTGAAACATCTCAAGACCAATTAATTAAGGGTAAATATTCATTTTCACCTCTCATATTTTCTTACCTTATGGTTTGGTCCCTCAAAATTTTGAAAAACCTAAAATGGTTCTCAAAAATTTCAAATGTTAATTAAATTATTCATTTTCAAGATTAAATTAGTTTTTATCAGGTATTGTACAACATGCTACAAAATTATTTAACCTACATTTAAAAAATTTAGGAATCATTTTTTAATATGTGAGAAAACAAACTGAGGTTGAAAAACTAAAATTAATTAAGAATGGAATGACTAGTCTAATATAAAGAATTAATGCACAAAATTAATTTCATGAAACATCCATAAAAGGGACCCATAGTGATCCTAACTCAATAATTAAGGTAGCCTTAAGGAATGAGTTAAAAGGAAACACATCTCAAACATGTCGAAGCCACCTTTAGAGTTTGGCTCGTCTTCCTTATTGGAGACGGCAATGCATAACTAAGATTATAACATGTGATAAAAACGAAATTTTAATGGTTTAAATTTTAAATTTTTTAACATCAATTTTTTTTTTAAATTTACACAATCACGTTCTTATTACTGGACTCTCCAATATTTGTGAGGAATTCATTCACTTCTATTGGTACTGTATCTATTAACTAACTACACATTAATTGCACCTGCAGCATACACCACCCACATGACATGAGTCACTTAATAAGTAATATAATAACCCTTCTTTATAACAAAAGATATTTCCTAGTATAGCACCCTAAAAAATTATAAAATTTTATCATTCAACCAAACAAATTTAAACAGATTTTTTATTTTATATAAACCACTCGTATCTAAACATCACAAAAGGTGGATTAATTTGGATAGATTTGGGTAGATTCACAATGGCAATAAACCTTTGTTTTTTTTATAACTATTCCTTATCATAAAAATTGTTGTTATTTACTTATTATTTTCAAAGTTTAAGATAATATTTATTATTCTATCAATTATATTCTAACTAGAAGGTGATGATGAGAGGAATTGAGAATAGTATAATAAGAAAGTTAACAACACTCTTAATTTTTTAATGATTTCATTAATTTATATATAGTAATCTAAGAGGATGATTAGAAAAGAAAACACCAAGGAATTGAATGTTAGAAACAACTACTTTCCCTGCGAAAATGCAATGTCTCTTAAATGCAACCTTACAGTTTTGTCGCCTCATTAATGCAAATTGTCCTTCTAAAGAAACACAGATCATTGGTGTCACTCCACATTTATTTTTAGTTATAAAACTCTAATATTTATAGATCGTCACACTAAAAAGTTATAAACAATTAATATATTATTTATTATTATTATTTTGTTAATTATATTTAAGATTTAATATAAAAAAACTTCTACATTATTAATGCAAATATTATTTTCTCTCCTTTATTTGGTAATGCTCTACAATGATTCTCAAATTTCAATTATTAATTATTGTTTTGGGAGAGGATCCACTTACTCCTAGGAAAATTCAATGGTTTAAATTTACTTACTAATTCAAATCATTGGATTTCAGTAGAATTGATGACTAAGATATAAAGTAAGTTTATAAAAAATGAATTCCTTCTCTATTGTTTTAGAATTATATTCTTATTTTTATTATTATGAAGATCAGAAATAATATTAAAATAAAATAATAAGAAGAGTCGAAAAAGATATGATAGGAAAAACAACAACAATTTGTTAATTCATTTAATGATTTTTTTAAAGCAACGTGGAAGAAACTTATGAAATAACAAAGAATAATCTTATTTTGTCTATAATACTAGAAATTTGTTGTTTTGAAAACTAATGAATTATAAAAAAATTGGTTATGAATTATTAATTATTTGCTTACTATGATGCCTTTAGTAGTAATATAAGCGTGAGAGGAGATTAGTCAAATGATAATAACATTTAGAGTATTTCAATAACTGATAACTTAGATTAAATTATTTTACTTATAATAATTAATTTTGATAATCTTAATGCATAAATAAAAATAGGGGAAGAGAGTAATAAGCTATTGTATCTAATCACACTAGGGTAAATTTACAAGACATGCAAGTATACCTTGATTGACATATTACAATTTTGGTACACCATTTGAGTAAATTACTAGTGGATTGGAATGTGGAATAATTAGAAACTACATGATTGATGGTAATCCCAACATAGAAACTTTGTATCAATATTATTCCTACTTCCTAGCGGATACATCATATTTTCATCTTAAATAAAACTACAAACTATGAAGTCTAGAAAACATTCGAAAAAGTAAAAATCCTAGGTACTAAATATAAGACTCGACATTTTTTCTTTGCCGTCTTGGGTCTTTTTTTATATTTATGAACTTTCCCTTGTGCGTTGAGCGCACCTCCTTCCGTGTTAGGCCCTTCACATGGCTTGATCCACGCTTAGCGCCTCCTGCGCTAAACATAGGTGAGTTGATTTGTGGCTTTGCATGTTAGCCATTCTTGGTCCAGTTAGCCCTTTTCAACCTAAAACACATGTAGAAACTCAGAAGGCGAGATTAGTACAAATTATCATCAAAATCTCACTTATAATTACATAAAGTAAGTATTTAGAATAAAAATGTATTAAATTAAGATAATTTTAGCACTTAACGTATATCAATCAAATACAATTATATGGAACATGTGGCCTTGGAAAAAACTAAAAATGTGCCTACAAAGCACAAATCTTGCGGGAAACGTGGCCTTTAGCCATGAAACGTGCTTGTAAAGCACTCCCTGAAGTCATTGCTGCCATTCAGGATTTTAGCAAAATTGTTTCTCCCTTCGAAGACTTTCAGAAATCTATATCAAATTGGTAATTTATTTAAAGGTGTGTCAAAACTATAATTAGGCACAACTATCCTCTAAATTTGCCCCACATTTGTCATAAATTTATGAACTTGATTTGATATATAAATTATATTTTTAATTTGTATACTATTAATTATTAGTCAATCATATACCATGACTTCTAAAATAGAGGTCATATACTTTTTAGGAAAGTAATAAAGTAGTAATAGATGATATAATTTTGTTTACTATTACTCTCAATTAAATCCTAAATTTATTTGGGGAAGGATCCACTTACTTCAAGAGTAAGTGGAAAAAACCTACTACACATCATGATCATTCATTCTTGGGAAATCCAATGGTTTGAATTTGTGAATATATCTAAACCATTGGATTTTCCAAAATTGGATGACTAAAATTTGAAATATGTTTTTTCCAATTACTCTTGGAGTAAGTGGATCCCTCCCCAATTTATTTAGTTTACCTTCCATTATTTGACCACAAGAAAAATGTTATTCTCATGTTCTCATTTATTTTTATAAATCATCCACCAACAAACTTTACTTGGTTAATATAAAAGAGCATTATCGAAATAACATTTTTTTACATTAGGTGTGTACTCTAATTTGTAGCTAAAAACTAATTAATTTTTTATATATAAAAATTATTGAAGTGCCTAATTTTACTTCTATTAAAGGTTTTATATATTTACATTGACATATTCATCAAGATCACCTCCAAGACTTCAACATTTCCTCCAACCTAAAGGTTCAACCTTTGGCTATCCCACAGAGAAAGGTGACCTTAATTTATTTTATGACAATTGCTAAGACACCAACAAATATATGATCATTGTCGACCGTGACGTTATTATGCTTAATGTTTCATCTCAAAACTAATTGGCAATTAGAGAAATAATTCAATAGGTATTTAAACAATTACCGAGACAATAAAGTATGTGACGTGAGACTTACTTCCCACTATGCCGCCTCCACATAAGTTTGTCGGATCAAACGAATGGTTACCTTTGACCCATAATTAAAGGACATCTTTTGGCCAATGACAATCGGAAAGAAGTTGGACTCTGACTCTCATACCATGTTAAGGTTTTATCTCAAAACCAATTGGCAATGAGAGGAGTAGTCAAACAGGTATTTAAATCATTCTTGAGACAATGAGGTAGGCGATATGGAACTTACTTCCCAACAATTTTGCTTTTTTCTCATGTTGACAATTGGACTCGACAAATATTCAATTGGTGAGTTACTTACATATCTTAGGGCTTAATGTATTTTTTTATACATTTTTCCTATTATTCCATGAGCTGAATAATTGTAATTCTCAAGGGAGCTTGTATTTAGATGTATCCCTTTTATCTAAAACCTTTTTACTTCTTTCTTTCATATTAGGGAATTATACAAAATTTCAATACTACTCTTCTTTGAAGGCATGAAATAAATACTGAAAACAAAATATTTTGAAATGTAATTTAATAAATATATATTTACCAACATATATTTATTCCCTTCAACTACTTTTCGTGACATTATTCACTTCCATTAATGGGAAAATGCCACGTGTTTAAGCTAAAATGTTTAACTTTAAAGCGATGAGTATTCAATTGGATAATTTGATCTATAAACAAACAACCACGAGAACAAAAAATTGGGAGCTAATAACTGTTTGGAATAGGAGAGTCAAAGAAACGAGGAATTTATGACAAACGTATCAAGTGAAAATTTATATAAGTGGTTTTGATATCCTATTTTGACCTAAATTTTGGGCACATTAAATTTATAAGTCTAATCACTTATATACACTTCCTTTTGGGTGTATAATAATGTCAAGAATAGCTTATAACTATACTCCTATTTGTATGCCAATTTGTTAAGAATAGGGGAACCCAAAGTAATGAGATAATTATTACAAACACGTTAAGTGAATAACTACATAAGTGGATTTGATACCAAATTTTGATCCAAAATATTAAGTCATAGTTATATAGGTCTTATCAATTATATGCACTTCAAATTAAGTGTACATGCACTATTATGGTAGAATACCCCTTCACAAAATACACATTTTTTTGGATAATAGGTAGAAAGAATTCTATCCAAGTCGATATTATTACAGACAGTAAAGTCATCCCTACTATTAGAAATTAGAGAGCAAATATTTCATTGAATGAATTACATTATATTAATGAAATTCGATTACAAAGAGACTAATCAATCTATTATATAGAAAATACAAGAGACTTAACTCTACCTAACTCCTAATTAACTAACTAATCTATTTTACATATCTTATAATCATGGAAATTGAGTTTACAATGATTGTTTGTTATGCAAGGTAAATGAGTTTAAACTAATTACAAACTAAATATAATATTAACCTAAAATACCAAAAATATATTTCAACACCTCTCAAGTTGAAAAGTGGATGTTGACAACTCACAGATTGGACAAAAAATGATTTTATGGAGAAAGCTCCAAAGCCTTTGATTGAAGGTATGCATGTTTTTTTATTTATCTCTCTGGCTAGTTTGCATATGTCGTGGGGAGGTTTTTGTTCATCAATTGCAACCAATGCTCATGCAACTTAAGGATTGCATAGAATGATAGCAAAAGAAAACTATTGAATAGAAGAAATTTAAAGAGATAGAAGATTTCTTCAAAATATAGCACATGAAACTAGCAAAGTTATGCTAAGAGAATTAATAGAAGAATTCTTAGATGAAAATGAATTGAAATTATAAGTAATGATTTTGTTCATCAAGAACCAACACAATAGAAAAGATCAAATGATATTATTGCTCAAAATACTATCTTGGTTTCTTGGCCAAAGAATGAGAGAAATCTAGAATGTGATGAAATATGAACAGTACTTGTTCAAGAATAGCAATGCTCAAGATTATCATTGTGGTTTCTTGGCCAAAGAATGAGAGAAATCTAAAATGTGATGAAATATGAACAATACTTGTTCAAGAATAGCATTGGACGACTATGGTGAAATACGAGCAAATTTATGTTCTAGAATAACAATAGAAGAATATGATGAAATATGAATAATATTTACCAAGAAGAATTGAGAGAAAAAGAGAATATGAAGATTGTAAAAGAATATGATAAAGAAATAGAGCAAGAAGATGAATAAGGATTCTTTGATTTTGGCTTAAAACATGATTGTTGAACATATAAGTGTAAGTATCCGTTTGAACAATTGCTCTTTCTTCTTCCAACACTTCTTTCCTTGAACCCCTTGAACAACTCTCTTCCTTTATACCATGGAAGACATAATTATATTACTCTGATACCATATTAGAAATCAAAGAGCAAGTAAAGAAAAGAAAGTATATTTAGTTGAATAAATGAAATTTGATTACAATGAAACTAATAAACATATTATATAGAAAATACAATAGACTTAACTCTACATAGTTCCTAACTAACTAACTAACTAATCTATTTTACATATGTTTTAATCATGAAAATGAAATTTACAATGATTGTTTGTTATGCATGATAATTGAGTTTAAACTAATTACTAGTCCAATAGAATATTAACCCAAAATATCAAACATATATTTCAACACCTACCAAATATTTAATATAATTATGTTATTAATCTACAACAATCCCTACCAGTTAATCTACACGCTTAATGATACTCCAAATCCTGATTTTAGTTGTTAGCTTTTGTCATTTACCTTTTGCATAGTTGATGTGTAGCAGTGGAAACTTTAAAGTAAAAATTAAATATATACACATGGCAATCTCAAAATAATTCAGTTATATTTAAATATGATCAAGAGATGAGATAAAATAGCAAAAACCATTGTCTATAATACAGAGAGGAAAAAGCAGAAATCATTTGTTCATCTATATGAATCTAATAATGGTGCAATATTCATAATTGAGAGAATGTAAGTACATCATTAATTAGCAGATTTAGATGATTTCAATGCAACTATTCTTTTTCTAATCCTTAAAGTTTGTTTAATGACTTTTTATGTTTTCTCTTGGTCACATAATACTTAAAATATCATGCCTTATTATATACGTTAACCATTAGATTTTCATAAAATAGATGATTAAGTTATAAAATAAGTTACTATATCCTGCAGTAAGTGAATCATTTCCCACTAACTAATAATTATCATCATAAAAAAACTAATCATTTTTTTATCTATATAAAATAAAAATTACTGGAATCGTAGGCTAGGGCTGATTAATTGTTTTTTAGCCTAATTAGCATTTATTGAACCACAAATATGCACATTGACAAAAAATATCCAAGTTTGTGCAAACAACATCTTCATTTCCTGTATAAATTTTTTAGCAAGGAAGAGTATTTCCTATTTAGGGTTAGTGGAAAGTGGTAGTTTCCTATTAAGTGGTCCAAACTAATTACATAGGTTAAAAATAGATAAAGTTATAGTGAGAAATAAACTTCTTTAAATACACAATGTTAGGCTAACCATTTATTTTTGTACTATCCAATGGCAACCAAATGCACAATAAAGTATCAATTAAATCCCCAACCAGCCATGCATGGTCCCTCTCATAAAACACACTCCTTCATTGGAATAGAGATCACCTGTCTCATACGATATCATACTTCATGTACCAAACCAATCGGAATGTTACTATATAAATAAAAGAATAATTTAAAAATAAAAAATAATAAAAAGTAACTTTTTGATTGGCCCGAGATAAAGAGTGAGTCATCATTTGATACATGTGTTCTATACCCCCTCCTCCACCACTCTATATATGTTGGCAATATCTCACTCTTGAACAACAACACCAAAGTCTCATTTCATTTTATAAAAAATTTCCCCTAGCTAGGTTAAGCTAATATGGTTTTCTCACAAGAAGAGAGTTTAGTCTATGATGTGAGGCTATCCTCCGTTGGCCCAGGCCGAGTCACCGGGTCGGATGTGATCCATAACCCGAGTGGCTTGGACTTGGCCATGAAACTTCATTACTTAAAAATTATTTACTTCTTTGAGAGTGAGCCTGCCCAAGGACTAACTACCCTTAAAGTAAAGGAGAGTTTGTTCTATTTGTTGAACCACTACTTCATTGTCTGTGGCCGGTTCCGGCGATCGGAATCTGGCCGGCCAATCATCAAGTGTAATGATTGTGGAGTAAGGTTCATTGAGGCTAAGTGCAAGATAACCTTAGATGAGTGGTTAGCCACCATGGATTGGCCTTCTTACAAGTTGCTGGTCTCTCAACAAGTCATTGGCCCTGAATTATCATTTTCTCCTCTTGTTTTGATGCAGGTGCTGTGCCTACATATTTTTATGCATCATACATGACACATTTATTAACCACTATTATTTATATATGTCCACTCTTGCATTCTTTCTCATCATATATACTAGAATTAATTCAAACAATTCAACTAGAAAATACTAAGTAAGAGAAAAAAGTTATTAGAATGTTAGATTGTTAATTTTTTTAAAGATGGCCTAATAAGTGTTTTTAGAACGCTTTTTAATTTGGCTCATTTTATTACTTTGTTATTGTAAAAATGAGAATAATGAATATTAATCAATAAATATTATTTGAATGGGAAGATTAAAATATTATTTTATGATGTTTATATTGAATAATTTTATAAAAGTTGGCATGCTAAACGTTGAAAAATTTAAACTCTAAACAAAAGTTATAAAAAATTGATTATGTAAATACAGAAGAAATTATTTTATAAAATGAGTGTTAAATATTTTTGTTATGAAGATAATATTTTAGTAAAAAATAGTTAAGGCATGAAGTATTGAATACACATACGGGTGTGGCATAATATGCATATATATAATAAGTGACAAAATCATTCAAATAAAAAACAAACATTAACCAAGTCATTATCCCACTAGGTGCAGACAGTCACATAAATTAAATGGTTCTTGTTAATATTTTATCGTCCAACATTTAGTCTCATATAATATTACATGTCTTATAGTCGTGTATTAAAATTGCCCCTTTAAGTTTTAGTAATATATATTTTTATTACATATGACACCAAAACATTCCACTATTTCATCCAACACGCTTGAACCTTATAGTTCACATTTTTATCAATTTTTCTATCGTCTTGGATGATTAACCTAATATACCTAAATTTAGTGAGTTTGGTATATATGCATGATTCATAATATTTACCTCTAGAGTGAGATTTGTTAGCGTCTTGCAAAACTTTCATTTCATATCACTTCGGTTTATATGATATACATGTGCTTCTAAAGTTTTTTTCCACATTTCTAACTTCACATTTAATTCCTCTCTCGAATCTCCCACTAAGACAATATTATTTGCATGAACATGAATTGTGATGCTAGTTCTTGGATATGCACAACAAGCACATCCAAAACTAATATAAACAAGTAAGGGCTTAATATTAATCATTCAATAAGAATAGGAAAATTTTTAAGACTATCTTATATTCCGGTCAATCATCTAAATAAAATAGTAAGTGATTTTGTGTCTATATTATACTATCATGTTTACACCAAACCTTGATCTCATATATTATATTTTTACCCATTATAACTTCTCACACTTTTAATTAAAAGACTACTACCTTATTTTATTTTATTTGTTTAGGAAAGAAATTTAGTAATTATGAAACATGGACACAAAAGAACATATGAGTGAGAATGAGATTAAAAAAGTGGGTGGAAAAACAAAACAAATTTAGGAGAATTGCTTAAAGCATTTTCGGGGTTGTGAGCCTAGTTGGAATAAGGCATGATTGATTTGTCTTGCCTCCTATTAATCCAAAGTCAAGCTTTCACATTTAGAATTTCAATAATTTGTTGGCAAGAGATCTTATTTGAGTTGAAAATAATATAATTTCTAGCTAACCAAATGAACCATATTGTAGCTTACCAAATGACACTCCAAAGTTTCCACCATCTTCTTTGGATTAGTATACCCATGTGCATGTTGAAGTGAGATATTGGATCTGATGGTAAAGCAACACTAACATCCAACCAGTTGTAGAGTAATTTCCAAATCGAATATATGAACTTGTACATGAAGAACATGTATTGGAAGGATTCTTAGTGATCATTACAGAGGCTACAGGCTGCATAGAGGCCCTCCTCCTTGAGGTATGAACCTCGTTCTAGTCAAGGCTTCCATAATGGGTAATTTGTCATGAAAAAATCTACATGCGAAAACACTAACCTTCAAAGTTGTCTTGGAATCCCATAGTAAATTGAGATGATTGTGATATTGTTCCTCGTGGTTGCTCGATTGAGCGAGTAGGTTGTAAGCCGATTTGATTGAGTATTGTTTTGTTTTTTCATGAGAGAACCCCCAGTCGAATTTGTTTTCCTCGAAAGTACATTTCTTGATATCTTGCATAAGTTTGTTGATTAGCTCATGCACCCAAACAAAATGTCATCTTTTCAAAGTTAATGCTCCCTCTCACTTCCATCTTCCAAGGTCTCTTATACATGCATCTATAAACAAACTTATGTTATAAAACTTGATATACTTGGACATCAAGTTTTCTTGCCAAAATATGGCGTTTATTTCTACCCCTAATTAACTTGAAGATTGCCTAAGTCCCTAAACTAAGATGAATATTTAGTGGAAGAGATCACCATTCCTACCCTGAAAGGGTTACCAATAATCTGCCCATAGTTAAACCTTAACACTTGAGACCAAAAATTATTTCTTTTATTGAACATTCTTCACTTTCATTTTCCGAAAGGAGCTAAGTTGAAATGGTAAATGTCTTTGACTCCCAACTCCTCGTATTTTCTTTTTACACATTTTCACATTTTACCTAGTTGTAAAGTTATAACTAAACAATAGGTTATTAACTTCAAATTTATATATCTTTAACCAATATAAAATTAGTGTAGAGATTATGATGTGCAAGCATCATTTTCCAATGCCCATAAAGAAATGAAGAACATCTCTTTCACTGAATTAATATATGTAGACCAAGAAAGTGACTCTTAGAGGACTCAATCTATTAGAGTAATCCACTATGTCTCTTTCTTCATATCGAAAAGGAGAGAATTAATGAGTCCACAAATTTCCTTTAACAACTAGAATGTTATATATGGTGGGGTGGATCATTCATTCATTTCAAAAGAGATAAGGTAGATCCTATCATCACATGTGTGGGTTGTGTGGCTCTCACTTCTATTAATGTCCATTAAATAAAACCTTACCTACTAATTAATTCATTAATGGAAACTTTCATGTCAATTTATCATTTCATCTTATTTTATTTTTGTGAATTGTGTTGTGATCAATTGTCAAAGATTTTTTTATGATGTTGAAATTTTTTAAAGAAAAAAATTTCTTTTATATATGTGATAATAATTAATCCTTAATATATATTTAATAAATTTAATTATCTTACAAGTATATCTTTTTTATATATGTAAAGATATTCCTTACTTTATGACTAAAGAACGAATTCATTTTGAGGTATTGATTACTCTTTTCAATAATATCATTCATAAGAGTCAATTATTTATCATTTGGTCTAAAAATCCAATAAATTTTTATACCAATAAATCAACTTCTTATTGATAAGAGTATCAACATCTCTTGGTGTTATTAGTATTTTCATGCCAAATTTTACATGAAAAGATTTTGTAAAGGAAAAAATCTTAAAAACTAATACATGATGAAATGTTTTTATCTCTAGAGCACCTCATTAATAAACTGTTGGAGTGCAACTATTTTTTTCATAAAACTAATAGTATCTCTCTTCACTTTTTTATGAGTAAGTAACTAATTTATTTTATAATTTATGGTTATATCTCCCAATAAGTATTGACTGATGATTTAAAATTATTATATATTGTTAAAGACAAATTTTATAAACAATAGCATAAATAATAATATTATTATTATTGTTATTGATAATAATAATAATACGTTAAACATACTACTCTCTCATATCTTTTGATGTTTATTCTATAGCCACTAAAGTTCATCGCATAAATAGATAAAATCACCTTAATTTCAACACAATTTCAAAAAAAATTCATTTGTATCAGAATAATAATTGAATTTAATATCTATATAATATCAACTTAATTGTTTTACACAGTCAATATATCACTCACCATTTGGGGAATACATATTATTCTCGAATTAATTGAAAGCATAAACTAAAATTTATTATACTAAAAGATCGAGCATTAATATATTTAAAACAGATAATAAGAAGTTAATATATATATTCCAAAATAATAATAAGAAGTTAACCATAATACTGAAGAGCAACAAAAAAAAGCATGACTAATAATCATTTCCCTCACATGCCAAAATAGGCCATAAAATTCATGATTAAATATGCCAAAATAGGCATTGTTCGCAAAAAAACTAAGGGTAAGATATTCCTACTCCAAATAGGCTATAAAGACAGCCAATGGGCATAACATTATTTAGTCCCTAAAATATGGCATAAGTATATAGTGCATACAAATGCATTGATGCACCAACAATTTGTTATTTTAGTATATTTACTCGTCTGTGTGCCACCTACATGTCTGTTAGCCTGTTTTAAAACGAATAAGGGATATAGATTTGTCCGTTAAGAGAAAACGGACAAGTCTGTTCCGGCTTAAAATTTTCAGGACTTTCGTAGGCACGGATTAAATAGGCAGGGCGACTCATTTTGCCTTCATTATTATCATTAATGACACTTTGCTTTTGCAGATAACCCACTTTAAGTATGGTGGGGCTTCAATGGGTCTTAGTTGGGCTCATGTACTAGGGGACCCACTTTCAGCTTCAGATTTCATCAACACATGGGGCCAAGCCATGGTTAATTTGAACCTAAACAAGCCCATCAATGTCCCAAAACCTGTCACTAAACTAAACGAGTCCATATTTGAAAAGGATATAGTTTGTGTTAAACGAGTTGACCCAGTGGGTGATCATTGGATCCTACCCAACAATAGCAAAATGGACACATTCTCCTTTAAATTAACTAACTCACAAATCAACTATTTGCAAACAAAAATTTGGGGTCAAAGTTTTGATCAAACTCCACCATTTGAATCCATATGTGCAATGATTTGGCAATGTATTGCTAGGGTCAAAGAAGGATTTGAGCCCAACATTGTAACAATTTGCAAAACGGACTCAAATCATATGGCCAATGAAATGATCCACAACAACCAAATTATAAAACGAGTCGAGGTTGGGAGTGAAAGTTCTATTGTTGATACTCATTTAAGAGTTTTGGCTAGCTTGCTTGCGAATCAAGGTATTGATGAGAGGAATGAGATTGAAAAGTTAGTGGACAAAGATGAAGGGGTGATTGATTTCTTTGTCTATGGTGCGAATTTGACATTTGTTGACTTTGAAGAAATAAATGTGTATGAGTTGCAATTGATGGGACACAAACCCAGATTTGTGTATTGGACCCTTCAAGGGGTCGGGGATGAAGGAGTTGTTTTAGTAATGCCGTTGAAAAATGGTTCTATCAACAATGGTAATGATGGAAAATTCGTTACTGTAATTTTGCCCGAGGAACAAATGGTGAAGCTCAAAATTGAGCTCAAAATTAATGGTTTGGTGCTTGAGGGTGATTTAGAGTGAGAGTTCACATATTAATAAAAGAATAACTTATGTTTTAGTTGGTATGTTTGCTTTCAAGGGAAACATATAGTTTGTACTATCTTTGTTTATTCCATTGATTTGGGACCCATAAGTGTTCGTTTGGCAATTGGCATTACTTTGTATGAGTTGTTATCAAATAAATTATTTCAGTTCTGAAAAAGTGATTATCGTTGACAGCAAAATTTTCATCTATTAATTTCGTTACTATTATCCTTTTCATGTTAACGTGCACAAGAGAAAGTTGATTTATTTTTGTAAGTTCTTACATAAACTAAGAAACACAGCATCATTAACATTAGCATCGAGTACATATAAAATTGAAACCCTTTATTATTTAAAGTGTTAAATGGGTTGTTTGTTTTAGATTTTCACACCTTTTAATCAAGAGAGAATATTATTGGTTAGAACCAATTATTCAAGTCACATGTTTTTTTGTGTGAAACAATTATCATGCTTTAATGTTGAAGATTTGATTCTCAGATTTAAAAACAAAACCTCTTACAATGCTACTTGTTTATTAATACTTAAAATATATACTTAGAACTCAAAAAACCTTCCCACATGGAGAAGGTTTCCTATATATATGTCACTAGGAGAACGTTTTCTGTCTAAATGAAGAAATATTGCTTTCTTTTTTAGATTATTTTCTCTCTTTCTCTTCCTTCCCTTTTCACACTCCTTCACTTTTTTAATTGTTGATTATTTATTTTATATAGGTTGGATTGGAGAAATAGAGAGTGGGCTTGTAGTCCCTAACAAAATTCACAAGGATAATGTATTTTGTGTACAAATACTCCTATTTAACTAAATAATTCAAAATCTTTTTGTAAATCTAGCTTATATATTTAATGACAAATAGACCATATTGCTAACTTGTTTCTATTAAAATCATACCACCATTTGTTAAACGTTTGAAATGGTGGAGCAAAGCACCTGTAGTAATAGTAACAATAGAATAAAATATGATCAGAACTAAAATATAAAAAAATGTTGCAGCTCTGAAACAGACACTTAGAGTAATTTACAAGCATTGAAATTCAAACACTAAATTACAAAAGCAAACTGAAACAAATTAGGCAACAAGATTAGACAGACTGTACACGAAACTTATTGGCAACATAGAGCAAATGACTAATGTTGGTGGAAGGATAATTTTGCAGCAACTTGAGATTAGAAGTGAAATCACCGGCTAAGAGACGCCTCCGAATGAGAATGAGCATCGCACAGCATACCCGGAGAAGAGTCTCCTGCAAAGTATTTTGTGGGTTAGTCTTCCTAATTTTTTCTTTCCATTTTGTAGAATAAGGTATGAAGTTCTTCAGGCAAAGAAAATAAACATATGACCCATGCTCCTTGTTGATCAACCATCACAAGTTCTATATAAAGAATTTTGAGAAGCAATAGGAGTATGAAGTATCGAGTAACAGTTACCGGAAGCAAGTGACATGTAACACACTCTACTCTAGCACTCTCAACTGAAAATTAAAACAGAGATACTTTGAAATATATATAATTTTAATAACTTTGATATGTTCTACCAATGTAGTGATCTCACATCTTTCCTTAACAAATAGGATCCTTGGAAGTGCATGATGCACTTTATAGATGCACTTTATAGAGTAAAGTGTGAAGTGGGTTGCTACACAAATCAACAATTTAAGGATATGTATGATGGATCAAGATCACCATAACAATACAGGATGGGGTCTCAGAAGATTTTTTTATTGCCATAGGACTACATCAAGGATCAATATTCAGTCGTACTTGTTTATATTGGCCTTGGATGTGCATACTGAGCATATCCAAGAACCATTGCCACATGCGTTTTGCGGATGATATTGGCTTATGGGAGACCTGAAAAATGAATTAAATGAAAAGCTAAAAATGTAGAGACAAAATTTAGAAACACATGATTTTTGTACAAGTCGAAGTAAGAAAGTATATGGAGTACAAGTTTAGCAATAGGCGGACAAACCCTATTGTAGAAGTAAAGATTGAGAATCATATCACACAACGAGTCACTAGATTTAGGTATCTTGGCTTCGGGTCATAAGGAAATTGACGGAGATGTAGACCATAGAATTCAAGGAGACTGGATGAAATAATGGAGTGTTTCAAGTGTCATATGTGATAAAAAGGTATCACTCAAACTTATGGGAAAGTTTTACTACACGACTATAAGACCTTCAATAGTATACTAGACTAAATGTTGGTCAGTAAAATGTTAACAAGAGAATAGACTTCAGAGTATTGCATTGGATGAGAATATTGTGTTGGATGAGTAGACATTCTAGAGAAGATAGCATTAGAAATGAACATATTAGGAAGGAATTTGGAATAGTTACAATTGTAGAAAAGATGGTAGAATTGCGCCCTTGGGTGATTTGGACATGTGTGGAGGAAACCGGTAGAAGCCTCCATAAGGAAAGTAGATTAAATGAAGGTTAGTCCAATTCCTAGAGGAAGAGGGAGACCAAGAAAAACCATAGATGAAACAAATATGAAAAATTTAGAAAACAATGTTCTGTCAGTGAACATGATTTATGATAGAGCATTATGACGCTGTTTGATCAATGTAACCGACCCCACCTTTTAGGATTAAGGTTCAGTTGTTACTGTATTGTAGTATTTTCTATCAAGTAACTTTACAACTTCAGTCTTCAATTGCTATATCACATCTTATCATTGTGATCAA
Source organism: Lupinus albus (assembly GCA_009771035.1). Lineage (NCBI taxonomy): Eukaryota > Viridiplantae > Streptophyta > Magnoliopsida > Fabales > Fabaceae > Lupinus > Lupinus albus. Next base: position 9,998,841 of record CM020011.1, read on the forward strand.
GTGGTAATGGATCAGAAGGTTAAATGACAGTAACATTGTAGTACAAGGTAGGTAGGTACAAGGTAGGTAGGAACAAGTGTGTACCTGTGGACCATCTGGATCACTTAAAAGAGTGTCCCAAATGTGAAGGCTGTCAGCAAAATTGAATTCCTGAGTCAAAAGGAGAGTAATCCACCTAAATGCATAGAATTGAGGATTGACCTGACATTTAAAACCAGAAAATTAGACTTTTCTGATAGATTGTTCAATATAGTAAAAGGCAAACATGTGGTTGAATGATCCGATGCAGTCACAAAAATGTGGTAAACTAATTAAAGGTCCTGCCACTTTACTGGTAGAGAAACATAAAAAGAGTATAAAACATTAAAAATTGCCAAAATAACAATTCAAACAGAGAGGTCACCCATTAAAACAAAGAAGCAGGCAAGAGAGACATTCTTACTATTTACTTAAGGAGGGGATCCACTTACTCCAAGAGTAAGTGGAAAAAAGCTACTCCACATCTTACTCATTCATTCTTGGAAAATCCAATGGTTTAGATCTATTCACTAATTCAAACCATTGGATTTTCCAAGAATGAATGACTATGATGTGGAGTAAGTTTTTTTTAGTTACTTTTGGAGTAAATGGATCCCTCCCCTTTACTTAATTACACAAATTTAATAAAATAGATTGGTACACAATGTTGAGGTCACGAATTCAAATACTAGAAACAAACTCTCCACTTACGAGGGTAAGACTGCGTAATCTACATTCCTCAGACCCCACTAAGTAGGAGTCTCGTGATTTAAGTTGCCCTTTTAGATTGGTAGACAATGTCCCCCGAAAATTGCACAATTGTAGATATTGCAACATAACTTAACATCACGACCTAAAATAGTTTAACAAACTATACGGAAACTTGTGAAAATATAAATAGGCGAAGGTATGCAATCTTACCCTCACAACTCACAAGCCTATGAAAAAATAAAAAAGTATATTAAAAAATATCTTACTTTAGAAGTCAACTCAAGATGCCGCCATAGCTCCTCATCATGTTCCCTCAAAAGTTGTGACAACCTTGTAATAGTGGAACGGATTCCCACAACACTATTGTCAAGTTGTTGGACAAAGTTGTCTCGAAATCCACTCATTATCTCAACAAAACAAAAAAAAGCGTCTGCTTCAGCAAAGGCCTGCATATTGTAATAGGAACTGTTGAGCACAATTAACCAATAATAATACAATATAATATCAATCTCCATCAATGCTATCTTAGCATAATATGAATCTACATCACTCCGTTGCTGCTTCCAAGCAATTTTTGGCAACAAACCAACATTTCCGTGGTTATATTAATTATTCACATATTTCCATTGCCTATCTTATGTACTGGGCAATACTGTATTGCACTAGGTAACCATGCTTCTCTCAATTCCTGTATGTAAGCAATAATTCTTTTTAACTGGTGACAAATTTGATATGTCTTCCTCATCCCCATCCAGGCGCCCCTTCTATTAAAGGGCACACAGGAAAGTATCAGCCAGTTGAATCAGGAAGCATAGAAAGCAATCAACTTATCATGTTGAACACTTATTATAAAGGAATTTGTGAAATCAAAATTAAAAACAGAACAGTTCCTAGGGATAATATGAAACTAATACCGTCTAGTCTTTATAGATCACGAAATATAATTAAATGAATATACTAACGCTACTTGTACGCATGTATTACACGGACAACAACAGGGAATCAGGGGTTTGATAATGCAGATCCCACCATAGATTATATGACATAAAGGTAAGAGTACAAGGATATGTTATATACTCACTGCATTTTCTTCATCAGGATCATTTTTTAAAACGTAGAACAGAGGAGCCAATATCTCATTCATCCCTTGAACATATCTTACACCGGGGTTTAACTTCGCGAAAATGATTAATATGTTCTTTAAAGCATCCTGAAAATGCCCAAAAAATCAAAAGCTTCATGCCAGAATACAATCAAAGTTGGAGTTTGTATGAATTTCGAGAGAAATAAAGGAACAACCTGATTAGATTTTGCAAATTGAGAATCATCACAGAAAAAGCGCATATCAGGATGAGTACGTTTTACATCTCGGTCAATCTGATCTATGATCTCTGTGTCCTACAAATACAAAGAGGAGAACTTACTACCACAACAACCTTTAGATATCAGATGGTGTGTTAGTGAATAAGCATGAGATTTATATACTTGTGGATTAATAAGGATTAGCAATCACCTTTATTCACTTATTTATTTATTCATTTATTTATTTGCAAAGGAAGCTTCCAAGTAGAATGGTTTTCAGTTGTCACCCAATCAAGTAAAATGATAAGCATCATGGACTGATGTGTCATCAGACTAATTTTTAATGGAACATAAGCAACATAGTTCCCGGAGAATCACAGACATTGCATGCATCTAAGAAAAGAATTGCAGAATAATTCTTATGTAGTTTTAGGCTGAAAGGAATAGATGATTTTCCCTTGAAATGATATATAGTAAAGCACTTGCATTGTACCTGGAAAAACTGATTCCATACACTGGTCTTCCCAAGACTCAAAGGATGCTCTCCATGAGGGATTTCTGATCTAGAGAGTATGGTTCTACTCTTCCATTCAGCATCATGAGTATCACAACTCGTGGAGTTGTACATCTTCCTTGTAATTTCTGACTAGCTAGCCACATAAACATTTAGAATGCCAAATAGATAGAGCAAATAGAATATTTTTGCATTAAAATTCACTAATTCAGCAAAGACTGCACTTGGCCAAACAGATATGCATGCAACCTATCAATGTCATTGACAACATATTTCTTATACATATAATATCTCCGTCCCCTAGCCACAAATAGAATATTTAGTTCAACCACTGACAGTTCTAAGTAGTTAATCACTTGATGTTAGCACAATTAAGGCATCTTTTCAGCCCCGCTAAAACAATAACCCCTTATGTGTTATGTGTTTAAAGCAAAACAAAACATTGTCTAAGATGATAACACACAGGCAACTAACTTACAGGATTCATGAGAATGTCGTCTTTGAATTGTTTGTACTGGGACCTCTTATTTGCTAATTCAGATGACCATAGCCCGCGATCTGGCGGAAGATATCGAAGTAAAAGCTGCAAATGTCAATAAGCATAAATTGTAATAGCATTTTTCAATTTCACTTCCTTGTTTCCATCAATCGGGAAAAATACGCTAGAGTAACTAGGAGCACCCAAACCAAACCCCTTCTCAGAACTAATAATATTATAAATTTAGTGCATGCTTAGCATCCAGTTAGAGGACTTCACTGAATTTGAACTTTGAAGACTTTGGAAGATCCAAACTAAATTTTGAACTTTATCAACATGTATAGCAAATAAAAAATATTAGTTAGCTATAACAGTTCGGGAGCCAAACTTTGGTGGAAGAAATGTAAAAACGATTCATTTATAAGTTTGCTAATACCCAGTTTGAGTTTTCAACTATTACTTTTTTATAAATATTTTCAACTATTACTTTTATTTTACCACAATATCCTTAGAAAATTATTTCCTCATCCTTTCGATGTTTATATCACCAGTCAATTTGCGAGCTGTATATCTAAAAGTCTGTTTGATAAACACCGACCAATCAGTAAATATTAGAATAAATGGGTGGAACTCCACCTAGACATGAGCTCATAGGGTAAGGGCTGCCCAAGTCATTGCAAATGGTTCATTTCATATACTCAACTACACACCTTGCTCACACCATAAACTGGACATTTGTAGCGTTAAGTTTTCCAGAAGTGGACATATGCAGGTGGCCTGACACCAAAATAGACTCTCATACTATTATACTAAATTGATTTAACTTCACCCAAGAATATGAACCCAAGAATATGAGTGAGAATTTTATTTAATGATTGACTGAAAGTGAAAAGGAACTAAGGGTGGTTACCCCTTTCACAACTGAGGTGAACCTCTGTTTCCAAAGTTTAAAACACAATGATAATCTCTATTCTTAATTCCTTTATTTATACCCTTCTACTTAAAACAACCGACCTCACTTCGAGGGATAAAGACTTAGTTGCTATTGTTGTATACCCTCTACTCATTGACTAATACCCTGTAACTACTAATTGTTCTAAAATAATTAGAAATGGTTAACATCACATACACTCAATCAACGTGACACATAGTATCCGAGCATAAAAAAAGGCGGTCTAGTACACAACATTCCCACCTAGTGGGGGATATGGAGATAGTAGATATACACAGTCTTATCTGGCAAGCAACTTTGTCGTTGCATCAGAGCACGCCGACTCCCAAATTAATTGCTATAAATACACTTTGGATAAAAATGAAGATCACAAATCTGAAGTTTGCTAAGTGTTCGAACTTTCAAGCACAAGCATAGAAGAGTTTAGTTATCTACCTTCCAGACGATAGAACGTATCCCAGGAGAATCAGGAATACCTTGACAAGCGAGTCGCCGCAATTCTCGCATATCTATCACTCTCTTCGATAACTACAGCAATAACACATACATCACCAAAACGCAATAACCATTGTCGTTTTATTACTCCTGATAATTCGAAGCAAGAAATAAAGAGTACCTCGGCCATAATTTGAGCCTGCCGAGAGATTTCATCAGCGGAGGGTAATGATGAAACGGCGTCGTAACCGTCGTCACTGTGATGATCATCAATTGGAGTTTCAGTGGGATCGGTGATCGGAGAATGTTGTGTTACCGGAGGATCTTCTTCTTCTTCGATGATCGGAGGATGAAGCGGTGGGGTGGAGGAGGAGACGGCGGCGGCGGAAGGAGGAGGAGGAGATGACCAGAGAGAACTGTTGAGCCAATCAGGGACATTTTTCTTCATCATTCAGATTTGTTGGGTTTCTGAAATTCGTGTACTTTACTTAAGGGCACTGCATTTGTAACACCACATTCAACATTACAAAATATAAATATTTTCGTGTCAATTTGTAATTATTGGCACATAAAAGTGGCATAAAGAAGTGAGATGATATATATATATATATAATTTAGTGAAAATTTATGCACAAATATTATATTATTTTATTTGAATTAAAAATAGTTATAAAACTCTTATTATTGTATATTTTTCTGGTTACCCTCCAAATGCTAAGCACATCACTAGGTGCCTCTACTTTATTCTGAACTACTCTTTATTCTTTATTCAAACCTATTTATAAAGGAAGAGTTCAATAATTTGAGTTGCTAAATAGATTTAACTATTAATTTTCTTAGAATTGATATATTAAGATGTTAAGTAAATTTTAAAAACTCACAATAAGTGAATTTCTTCTCCTTATCTTTAAGAAAAATTAAATACTATAATAAGAAAAATTAAATACTTATATAATCTTTATTTCAGAATAATTAATTTTGTAAAAACGGAAAAAGTCAAAAAGAAGACCCTATAAATAACATGTGTAATTATATCATAGAGATATCAGAGGTTTTTCTGCACATTTTTTAAAAATTAGTGATTCAATAACATATCACATCAAGTTTAGAGGTTATTTTTTCCCTAAAATTTTTTATCGAAGTTTTATCATATGAAAATGCTTGTTGTTTGAATCATATATCTCACTCCATTAAGATTCAAAAATTGCTGAACACATTTTGTTTTAAAAAAAATGTTTGTTATTTTGAGTCATGAAGTTTGATTATTTAATTTAATTTTTAATAGGTATGATTTTAATGTGGCTAAAATAAGTGGTTTTTCATATAATAAAGACTAAATTATAATGACATTACTATTATTATGTTTTAGTAAAATTATATAAAATATTCATTTTTTTTATACGTACACAAATCATCCATATTTATGTTCATATATTATACTAACTATTTGACATAATAAATAAGTGTGATATTTTAAACAAAATGGTAATAAGTGTAATTAAATTAAGCAAAATATGTTATATTATGAAGACAAATCTAAATAATATAAGAGTCGGTATCTATTCATTATTTTTTGTTCGTTATGAAATACATCAATATCTAATATTTAAATCACTTTTATACTATGTTGTAACAAATCATAAACAATGAACATGTATTTACTCATATACTATTTGAGTTTGTCTCCAGAATATACCATATTTTATTTAACTAATTATATTTATCACTTTTATATTTAAAAGATTACATTTATATCTCGTGCACGGTGGTCGGTGTAACATATGTATATAAAATATTGGGATTTGTGTAAGTGTAGAAAATGGAACAATAATTTATATAATTTCACTAAAAGTTAAAACGTAAGTGTAATTTATTCTAAAATAAAAGCCCCTTCTTTTAGGTCCTTATTTTTATCCCAAAATGTATTCTTCGTGTACCTACCATGGGATAAGAATCAATTGTTCCAAATAGTGTCGCATTCCATATTCTGGACCAATCACATATTGTTACATGGATAAAAGAAATGTTTTAGAATCAAAAAGTAACATTCTGATTAGTTCAGGACAATGAGATGTCGTTCGAGATAAGTAATCTCTTTCAAAAATTGCTTTTTACATTCCAAAGATAATTTTCAAAGATTTTTCAGTTTACTTATATAAAAAATGTTTGTTGTATAAGTCATATTTCTCCCTCTTAATGAGGTTTAACAATCTTCATGAGAGTGGAAATATTATCTTTATAGCAAACTTAATTTGCCAATAAAACATTGGTCTAGTAATATAATATCTTATTGAATCCTCACATAACTGAAAAGGTTTCAGTTCTTATGAGTGACATTTATTATTAAAAACACCACACATACAAACATAGATTAGTTCATTACCTATATAATGAGAGAATATCATTAGTTATACCAAAAACACCTAATTTCATTCCTTTAATTTCAAAAAATGAGGAAAAATTATGTTTCAGATGTAATATAAATGCTACATTGTGCTTTGATAGCAACAGTCTGAAAAGTCAACTTAAGTCCAAAATAAATTACTTCATTACCTATGTCAAAAAAATTATTATTTTTGTAGTGTTACAAATACAATTTTAATCTAAATAGTAGCATGTTTCATAGTCCATATATTTTAATGAGTAATGAGTTCTGGGGTGACATTACACCATAGTGACAATTAGTTTATACTTAGAAACAATTAACAGATAAATTCATGTTTTATATTTTTTTCATGATGAAAAAAACGATATCATTTCTAAATATAATAACAACATTTATTTCATTGAGATCAGTTTTAAAAAGGTGCAACACGAGCAATTACCAAAAGGTCAACATTTTAGGAGACTGAAATCATTTCTAAATAAACTTTCAAATATAAAATTTGTTGGGCTGATATTAGAGTATTAATTCAACCATTCATGTCCATAACAGTTAAACAAACTAACTGTCAAGTAATCCAACATTCCTATATGTGTATCCTCAATAAAAGCTTAGTGCTGCAACACCACCTCCCATTACTTGTTTCATGGCTAGGATCTCAGCACCATCTTCCAAATTGAGCTACATTTAAGTTTCATTCATAGAAAACAGAACTTTAGGTTAGTACAATGATTTAAGATGCACACCAACAAATTGAAATATTGATCTCAATTAAGAATGGTAATGGGGCGGTCGGAGTCAAGTTTGTGCTTACTCAAACCTGAACCTGAAATTTCAAACCCGAACTCAAATCCAAACCCGAATTCATTGGGGTTGAAAATAATACTATCATCCATGAGAACACGAAATCAAAGCCTATTTTTAAGGATAGGACAAGGAAATGAAAGACAACTTAACTTCTATGACAATTTTGACACGTTATAAAATGTAAAATAAACAGAACATGCGCTTTACATTACTATAACTTCATGTGTGTATTATTTATTAATTTACTAATAATTTTGTTACAATACCTAGCTATGTCTGTATATTATTATAAAAATAGTGAGCATACATATAATACTATGATCCTGTATCAATTATGAAAGAAATCAGATATTATACATGACTAGATTGAGCAATAGTTGCAATGCAAGGTGTTGTAACGAGGTGACGAAAGTTGCAATTTTATAATTTTACATATCTCAATTGGGTTTGGGTAGGGTATTAAATATACCAAATCCGAACCCAAAAATTGTAATTGGGTAAAACCCAAACTCAGCTCCTAGCAGGTTTTCCCTGTTAAATTCAGGTTGGATTCAGTCATTCAGACGAATAATATGAGTTTGGTTTTCATTGTCATCCATAATCTTAACTTCTTTCATGTTGTGATGAGCCAAAAAATATCATTTACTCATAGGTCAAAGACAACTCTTTGCCTTATTCAATATATATTTGTTACATTATTAATCTCATTATCGACATAAAACATTAAAAGTTATAAAATTTATGAATAAATACTTTATTACGATAATACTAACCCATTTTGGCTTTTGTCTCCCCAGAACACGTTGGCCTTCATATAAAAATTGTGTAGTTGCATATTCTGATCTCTTTTTTTGGCAGTAATCTTGAAATACATGCTTGAATTCACTGTCACTGTTCAACTTGTAGTATAACAGACTCCCATCCTAGAATTGAATGGAAATGAAGGTTAGAATTCAAATCAATAATTTAGAAGTGGAACCAATGTAACATTAGAACTAGAAACTTGGAACGTGATTGGGATTAATTTAAACTTTTTAGTAATTTGGCAAGTAGAGAAGTTTAGAGAGAGTGAAAATTATTGAATCTATATATTATGATTTGCCATTCTTTACTTTGAACTTTTGATACTGCTGAAGTTGCATGGTTATGCAGGTTGCTCCAGCATGACTTCACCAAACTCACTTATCAAGCATACCACATCAACATGGGAGTATGTGCGTTCTGTCTGCTTAAAGCTAGGCTGCTGTCTTGCCTCGGGATGCACCAAAGTCAAGCCTGTCTCGGTCAGATTGCCTAGCCAAAGTCAAGTCTGTCTCGGTCAGATGCCTAGCCAAAGTCAAGCCTGTCCCGGTCAGATGCCTAGCCAAAGTCAAGCCTGTCCCGGTCAAATTGTTGAGCCACGCCAAGGCCAGTCTCGGTGTCTGGCTAAGTCAGGCATGGGACAAAATCCTTATTTTGTAGCCACTGAGTCTTGGATGATGTTGCAGCAGTGCTCTCTTCCTTTTTAAACACATCTTACACATTTTCCATGTGCTCATTATTTTCCACATGTTTACAAATCAGTTATGGATTTGTTGTAAAGTTAGTTTGAGTTCTTGTTAAGTTTCTTGAATGGCAAATCATCTTGTAAAGCACTATAAAAGAGATTGTTTATTCTCTCTTATTAATCAATCAATAATACAATACATTCTTTTCTTTTCTCTTATCTTACAAGTGCAAAAACGCAATAAAAATCAACCCAAATTTTTTTTCCTCTAAAGTAATGTGATTGTGTCTGCCATATTTTTCCATTTTTTCCGACAGTAAAATGTAATGTAACGTAATCACAACCGCAATTTAAAATATAATGATAATTATAATGCAAAATGTAAGCCATATATACCTGTCCCCTGATTGAAAAGTTGACATAGTCTATTTCATTTGAGGCCTTTCTCTTTGAAGCACCGCCGTTGGTAGCCATTAAGATAATCTGCACCAAAAAGGAAAGAACTTTATGATCCCACTTCCTAAAACCCTTAAAAAATGCTTATCTATACATTTCACTCTTAGAATAAACAACCACAAAGGGAACCCCACATTTTATACTATATAATATAACCTTAAAGACCAAAAACTAAGGTCTTTTTCCCCATATAACATTGTCTTCTGCTACATAATAATGATATAAACCAGCAAAAAACACCTTTTTCTGTAACAATGTGGAAAAATGATCTCCAGAACCACACAATGGTGAAGATGAGTATAAGCAAAATCTATACTTGGATCAGAACGGAAGAAAAAGAAGGAGAAAAGAAAAGAAAACTTACTGAAACAGAACAACACTTGAAAAAACAGGGAGTGTAGTGCTGCAGTGGCTATTATTTTTCCATTATTGGTTTGGTACAACAAGTACATAATAATAAACTATTATTATTATACTTACTTTAATTTGAGGTGAACTTTATCAACATGTTTTAATTTGATACTCTATTCATTGCTCTCATTTTCCCTTTTCAACATGCTAACGTCAAACTACAGTTACTATTTTCAACAAAAATTTCATTATGATTCCTCACTGTTTTATTTAACTTAGTGGTCACTTTTGATGTTTAGAGGAATAGTGGTTTAAAGGAATAGTGGTTGTTGGTTCTCACTGAAAAGCCAGGTGCATTTTCCTTGTTGATGCTATACTTTCAAAATTTACTTTTACACTATTAACCTCACCTTTCCTTAATAGCAAAAGCTATTTGTTCTTTTCTTTCTTTTTTGCCATTTAGCTTCTCACCAATTTGCACAAAACAATCATATTTTTCTTGTTTCTTTGAATGGTTACAAGCTCACAATGTCACCCCATACAAGTACATGGACTTGTTAAATAGTTATAATTTTAATATTTTATCACTTGTGGAACCAATCTCAGGATCGCTACAAACTCAGCATACCATACAATACAATACATTATATGAGAATCATTATATACATTGTGAGGAAAGTTTAAACTTGTAATCTCTTTGTTAGTTGATTGATTTTCCAATTGTTATTTTCTTCTCACTTGTTCTTATTATACACAATAAGAACACCTTCCAAAATTAGAGCATTGTCCTAGCTGAAGAACATATAAACCTAACCCCACAAATTGATGAGTTGAGATCCTCTCTAATATTGAGGTAGATCTTTTGATATATGGCACACAAAAATCTAAGGCTTCGACTATTTATTGGTTTTTAAATTAAATAATATAAAAAATAAAAAAATTATATTTCTGCTTACAATTCAAGGTTCAGTACTAGAGAGAATCAAAGAAGTCTAACTCCAAATTGAACCTATATCCACTTTCGTACCGCTGAAAAAGTTTTATTTTTACTTATAATTTTAAGATAAAAATGTCATCTCAATATAAATAAAAGAAAACAAATGTTATTATATTTTTCATGCCATAAAAGTATGGAATCGACAATCATTTAGGAATATAAAGAAAATAAGAAAAGCTAATTCTGGAATAGGAGCCATCCACAATTCAAGTTAGCCGATAATCCACATCGAAATAAACACGAAGAACTAGTGCATGATACTTACTATCAACTAGGGGTATCTTATCGGTGTGTGCAAGATAGGGATGCGATTAGCGGTTATTCATAAGGACATGTATCCGGGCCCACTGATACTTAAAAATAATACTCACAATGAATTGAGTTTGAATTTATGTTTTTAAACTTGTGGGTAAATGTTATTGAAGATTTTGAGACCTAGTACTAGATGGGTCTGGGTAACGTATATTCGCACTTATGTATACTTAGACGTACAATTCTTTCATAAATCCATATATATATATATATATATATATATATATATATATATATATATATATATAACACTATATTCTTAATATATTGATAAACATAAATATGATATTATATTATTAACCACAATTGTAATATTATTAATTAATAAATGTGATTTTATGTTGTTAAGTAGTAATGTTATAATGTTAGCTTATTTATGTGATATAATATATTGTTAATTAAATAATTCTTATTAAATGAAGTTCATCATAATATTGAAATGATGATTTGTATTTTTATGTTTGTTTGAGTAAAATAAATTGTGTTTAGTAATAAATTTAAATTATGTTTAAATAATGTTTTATGATTTTTTTATATTTTTTCACCTTTTGATTGTCTAGATGACATATAGGGTTATACAAAACAAATACACAATTGCATAAGTTGTTAACAATTGTTTATAATATTTTATGAATTTATAGATATTCTAGATCTAGTGGACACCTAAGGACCTACGTGTAACAGACCCATCAAGTATTCACACAGGTAAGTCAAAAAAATCATGGGAAAAATAAATTTGGGATCATACAGCCATACATGAAAGATTAAGATTAAAAATTTAATGATCACATGACCGCTTAATAGTCTATTTGAGTTGTGTTTTTTAGGAAAATGAAATGTTTTAGAATCATATCACATGTGTATTTTATGACACACACCTTTCATTTTCATTCATTTCTTTCGAAATTTCGACTGGTAAAAAGAACTTAAAAGTCATATATATTTATATTTGTTGATTCAAATATTTAATAATTCATATTAATTGTCTTTATTTTTCACAATAATATTTTTTTTTATATAAGTCACTATATATAAGTACATAAAAGTGTATAAATTTGTTATTATAGTTAAATTATTAAAATTTATTTTAAGATATTAATAAATTAGAATATATACACGAATGATAAGATAGATATATAAATTTGTTATTATGGTTAAATTACTTAAATTTAGTTTAAGATATTAATAAATTATATATAACTGGAATGTAATAAAAAAGTATATTCAATACTTATTTAAAAAATAAAATAAATAATAATGATATGAAAATCAAAATTGAGAAAATACATGAGTGGTAACTTTTTTATTTTAATAATTTATAGTTATTCTTTTGCAAGGACCTATTTAATCAACCACTAAACTTCAATGAATAATGAAGAAGAAAAAATAAATTATAATAATTAGTTGCAAAACCCATAAAAATTAAATGGGTTTCATAGAATTTGTCAATATTTTTTATTTTAAAAATGTGATGTGTGATTATACTTTTAACTTTGAAATAAGGGAAGAGATCTACTAAACTATTAGATTTTTCAAAATTTGATAACAAAGATGATGAGTAATTCTTTTTCATCTACTAGGGTAAGTAATTAGATACCTCCATTTGAAATAAATAAAAAAATGAATAGAGGGTGAATTTATTTTTCATCTTCCACCCTGAGTCAAATAGCTATATATCTTATATAGTGAAACATTGATTACAGTGTTGTTGTGTGCATCATCAATGGCGGGTGTATCTCTGAAATGTGGTGATTGTGGTGCTTTGTTGAAATCGGTTGAAGAAGCTCAAGAACACGCTGAACTCACTTCTCACTCCAACTTCTCCGAATCCACCGAACCTGTTCTCAACCTCCTTTGCACCGCTTGTTCCAAACCCTGCCGATCCAAAACCGTCTGATTCATCATTCTCTTTCCATATGCTATGATTCTATTTATTTTTCTATTATATGATGCATTTGCCTATCCAATTATTCATTGCGCAAGAGTTTTTTTTATTTTCAGTTATTTTAGGGTTTAATTTGTTTGAAGTTCTGTGTTCTGAATAGGGAGAAAATATTTCTATTATTTATTATGGGAGAAATTATATTCACTTCTTTTAGGTTCAGCTTAAATTATACCTGGTACCTTCTTGTCTAAGGCTACTCTCATGGTTTTAAATTGCGCAATTTGTGGATTGTTCCATGTGCTACGAATGAGGTTGTGATTATGGTTGCGAAGACTTATGAAACCAACACATTCGGCCTCAATTGCGGTCACAAATTCAGATTTAAAACCTTGGCTAAATTCATATTTAGGTTTCTGTAATTTCGATCATTGAATCTCACGCGAGGCGATTCTAGATTTTGAGTCAAGAGAAGTGCCAAGTGTAACAAACTAAATTAGAACCTCAAAGAGGCCAATGTAGTTTTCCCTTTATTGTACTACTTGATGAATCTTGTCGGCAAATTATTAACTTTCCGAATGTTATTATTTGGGAATGTCTAAAGAGAAGAAACCTGTGATATATTTGTAAAACAGAATTGGGAGTAATGTTTGTATATGGGATTCTCAATTATGTTACTGTTTGGTCATGTAGGAGAGCGATTTGCATACAAAGAGAACTGGGCATACTGAGTTTGTTGATAAGACTTCGGAAGCAGCAAAACCAATAAGTTTAGAGGTTCCAAAGGTGAGTGCAACTCCAGAAGACGCTGCCACTGCAACCACTAACCAAGATGAAGGTACATAAACTGAATGTTTTTTCATTCAAGCTATGCTCAGTTAGGGGTAATATTCATAATTTAGGATTCTAATACAGCTAGAATTCAGTTTTCTGTAATTTGGAAAAGCTGTCTTATAATCAATGCTACCCATGGTGTCAAAAAATTTCACCAATATTTTTTCAGATAAGGAGTGGAAACATCCGTACTTTGTTCTCAGTAGTGGCTGGTTTTCAAATTTTATATTTGCCTCATGCTTTATGTTGTAAAATGCAGAAATGGTTGTTCCTGAAGTTGACAAAAAGATACTCGAGGAACTTGAATCGATGGGATTTTCAACCACACAAGCAACACGTGCACTTCATTATTCTGGTGAATATACATGCAGCCTATTCTTTTAACCTTAGTTTGTATTATTCTTTACGGGGTTTATGATGGTGATTTTCTCTCAATTCTGGCAATTTTTTTACCTTTTGAATTTTTTTACCTTTTGAGTTTTTTCTGTCTTGTCTGAGAAGACCAAGGGGTTCAAGTAAGTCATGTGGATCAAATGGAAGATGACCCAACTAAAATTTGTTATTATTAATTTATAGAAAAATTGGTTTTTGATAGAGCCTAGTATCATCAGTTGATCCATGTGGCTGATCCCACCTAGTGGGATAAGGCTTATTGTTCTTATTACGTATTTTTTCTGTTCACCTGAAAAAATATTTTCCTCTTTTGATGGGTGGGGATGAAATAGTTTGCTTCTATAATTACCTACTTACGTATGCATCAATAGACAATAATGGGGGTATGTAAAGTGTCTGTAGATAACTTTCATGTATTCTGATTTCCGAAGTTAATTTTTTGTCATACGACATTCTTGGTTGTTTGTGAAATATGTAGTCACCTTTGAAGAAATTGAAAATAATATCTGGATTCATTCATTATTATTGTGCCACAGAGCATCTATATAGGAAATTTTAGGATAACATTGTTGGACACTATTTGAGTTGGGTTATGTCATCCAAAGTCTATAATACATGTGTGATAACAAATTAGATTTAAAGATTATTGGATATAATTCTTAGTTTTTTTTATCTGTGTTACAGTCTCTGAATTTTGGATGCCTGTAATATGCGGTTGATTTATAGGGTATTTCATTATGTTATTTATATCGGGACGATGTTAATATTGACTCTGTAGATATCAAACTTTGGCTACTCTTCTACAGGTAATGCTGGCCTTGAAGCTGCTGTCACATGGATAGTAGAGCATGAGAATGACCCTGACATAGACCAGATGCCCTTGGTACAATGTTTTATTTTTAATATGGCTTATCGTCATTAAATGTATGTTGTAAACTTCAAAAGGAATAAAACTAGTACATGTTATGAAAAATGTCTGAACATATTCAGTGTAATTAAATTGCAATCTGTTGCTTTTGACCTGATGGTTCACTCAGATACCTGCCAACACGAAAGTCGAGGCTCCTAAACCTTCTCTTACCCCAGAAGAATTGAGGGCCAAACAACAGGAACTAAGGTAGGAATTTGTTTGTCAAATAAGATTTTCACAATGAGCCAAGTTATGCATATATTCTAGAATTTAAATATTATTATGTGAAAGGTGTAGGGAATCATCTTTTAAATATTTATTGCTGAATGATGCATGATGACCCTCGGTAATGTCTTATCTGCTTTCACTTGACCTCAAGGAGCAGGCAAAGTTAAGCATTTTTCTAATTGATTAAATAGCTTAAGTTGATCCGTTGATGCAGTGAACATCTGATATAAATGCCAATGGCACTCTGGTGTATAGGTAGTCTTGAAGTTGTTATTACAAATATTTCTGCAGATGTCAGTGCTTTCTATTATTGCATGCAGGTTATATATACAACAACAACCAAGCCTTAATTGCCATTGGGTGAGGATGCGGGTTATATATGTGCCATTAGTATAGTACATTATTAATTTTGTCTGAATTTGTGTCTCTATTGTATTTGTTTCTGGGTATTCTGAACTTATAATCAGTTGATATTTGCATAGTTAGATTAGGTTAGATCTTTTAGAAAAATTGAAGTGTATATCTTGTGTAAGGAACTGTAATTTGCCTGTGGCAATTAAGTCAATTTTCTGTTACTGGATTTTATTTAGTCTATGTAACCATTTAATTTTTTTATTACCATAATTGAAAGGGAGAGAGCTCGCAAAAAGAAAGAAGAGGAAGAGAAGAGGACGGAGAGAGAAAGAGAGAAGGTATTCTACAGATTCACCCATTTACTTCTCAATTCTTATTTATGTCTTGTGGATTTTCATTGCTGATATGTGGGCATTTGAAATTTACTTTTTATGATATTGTGATAGAAAGGGGAAATTGAGAGGGATGTAAACTAAAGGATTCAAACGAGGTAAATGAAATGACGGAGTGCTTCAAATGTGATATGTGATAAAAAGGTGACACTCAAGCTTAAGAGAAACTTTTACCGCACAACTATAAGACCTATAATGTCATATGAGTCTCAATGTTGGGCAGTAAAATGTCAGTAAGAAATAAACTCAATGTAGCAGAGATGAGAATGTTGCGTTGGGTGAGTGGACACACTTGATAAGACAAGATTAAAAATGAGTGCATCGGGTAGAACGTTAGGGTAACTCCTATTGTAAAAAGATGATAGGATCCTACCTTAGGTGGTTTGGGCATGTGTAGAGGACACACCAGTAAGGAGAATAAATCAAATATAGGTTAGATTCCCGAGATAGGCACTTGTTGGGAGGGGCAGCCACGAACCCCGAAATGGATTAGTTCCTTACCTATAAGGTGAGGGGAAACCTTTGGTAGTACCAATTTCTAGAGGCAAAGAGATACAAAGCAAAAACCATATGCAAAACGATTAAGAAAGATTTAAAGATCAATGTTTTGTCAATGGACAGATTTATGATAGAACATTATGGTGTCGTTCGATCCATGTAGTCGACCCCACCTAGCGGGGAGGATATTTGGGTGTATGCACATGTGTTTACACTGTTAGTGATATAAAACCATCCATGAGCCTCCAACTTAGAGCTTTAGCTTTCAGGACATTTGGTCCTTGACAAGATATAAGAGACTCCTCTCCTTGCTACCCCCATTCTCCTAAATATAAAGATTGAGTTTCAGCATGGTGTAGATAGGCTTGTGCATTGTCCATTCTGCATGCCAGAATGGCTCTTGTATGAGGAGGCATATTAGAGATATGTTGCATAGACATGACAAACCAACTCCTTGGAATGTATCTAGCCTGTATTGTCTGATATGGATACAATTCATCAATACTGCATAATGAATAAGGATTTAGCTCATTAAAAATACATATTAAGGCTATATTATCAATGTCTAATTTCAAGATGCCATATATTTGCGTATCGCATCATATTCCTGTGTAGTATGTATCTCTGGTTATCTTTTGAAGAATTTGTGGCTTAATTTATGTCATATAAATTTTCTGAAGTTTGATTGGTATATTAATTGTAATACAACATTTGTAGATGCATTTCATATTTTTTAAAAGTAGTTTACATCTTCATTTCCTTGTCTCTGTTTTTATTTAGGAGAGAATTCGTATTGGCAAGGAACTGCTGGAAGCTAAGAGGATTGAAGAAGAGAATGAGAGAAAACGGTCTGGCTTATATTTATTGTTCCGCATATGTCATGCTTTATTTCTAATGTCCGCAGATTTTTTAAAAACCTGCTTCCTTTTGCAGTATATTGGCTTTGAGAAAAGCAGAGAAAGAAGAAGAGAGAAGGGCTAGAGAGAAAATCAAGCAAAAGTTGGAAGAAGATAAGGTTTATTACTTTGAAAATCTTATGATTTAATTTCAGAATATGGATGAATCCTATTTTGAAGAAGTTTCATTAGAATGAATAGTTTCTTTCTCCTAGTTTTATTGCTTTAATAAAGAATTGAAGGATTTGAGCAATGCAAGCAATTTAGGCGCACAACAAAATGTTTTGGACTTCGGGGATTATTTTGAAGATAAAGTAAAATGGAAGCTTATGCAATGAAGAAGCCCTTGTAGAAAATATGACAGGCAAACTTTTTTCATTGACGATCAATTAAATGGGGAAGGTGGTCTGGGAGGAGGGAGCTTAGTTATTGTGAACAATATTTCTTTGGCTAAGAAAGCAATTTTAGAGCCCTCTGCTATTGCTTTTATGACTGCAGGGGCTTTAGAGGACTTTTGTCCAAGATTTTAGGAAGACTTCAGGTGTATGATGATTGACGAGTCTTTTCTTTCAAAATATGGCATGTCACTTTGAATATGTCATTGGGGGATTTGAATAAAGTCATTTTGTTTCTTTATTATGACAGGCAGAAAGAAGGCGAAGACTTGGGTTGCCTCCAGAGGAGCCTTCAGTAGCCAAACCTGCACCTGTTGTCGAGGAGAAAAAGGTATGACCTTGTCCAAAAACGATTGTGCTTTCATTTTAAAGCTGCCTATTTATTTGAAATTTCTTACGCAGAGTTTTCTGCCAATAAGGCCTGCCACAAAAGCTGAGCAAATGAGAGAGTGCTTGCGTTCTCTCAAGCAGAACCACAAGGTACACTTATATGCCACTTATGGATAATTCTTTGGTTCCTCTGCCTATTTGACAGTATTAATAAGTCTCGGATGGTTGTTGAACTTATAGTAATGCAAAATCTAGTGGTGAATAGTGTAAGGGGTACCTCAGAAACCTTCCCCACTTAATGCGAAATAACATGTTTCTCGTGCAAATTATGTAGAGAGCTTGTCATTGAAAAAAACTTTGCCCCCTGAATTGAAGTCCTTTTCTATTTAGGTTATTACTTACTGCAATCACATAGCCTATTTTGTGCTCATGAAGCAGAACTGCTTCCAACCAAGACTTTTAAAAGAATGCTTGTTTGTTATACACTTAAATATTAAATACTTCCTTTTACTCGACAATATAAAAGGTCTGGTGCACTACATGTCAGAGAAAATGTACATATGGAGATATACTGTTCCATGAATATACGTGCATTTAATAACATTTTCATTCATGAACCTAATGGTGAATATACGCCTCAAACTTCTATTAGCTTCTATTAAATCTTTATCCTTTTCAAAAGAAAGAGAGTAAATGTCTATGCATTGATCTGTCCTGCCAAAGTGTTTGGCTTTCTTCTTGAGATGGGGTCAAAGAGGTTGACATGCATATAAATATAATTGTCACATTCATAATTGACTAAGAGCATTAAAAAGGGTTAAAAGCTTTCATTGCTAGATTGTCGTGCATTGGGCTGCCCTTTCTGCTTGATTGTCGTGTTCAATAATTTGACTTGGGTACAAAAATATTAATGCTGCAACTTCCTAATATAAAAGTATGCATGCTCAGTAGTTCTACTAAACTGTAACCATTTTTGCTTGGCCAAATCTGATATTTAAAAAGAGTTAACACTCATTTTGGTCTTCCTAAGACATACACGTCATACTAGTCCTCTGTTTACTTAGTACATCAAATTGGTCCTTCATTAATTAACTAATGCTATCAATTTTATCCTCCACAAATCAAATTGATGTTGTGTATATTGTATATCTTTAAAGGACCAAGAACACCCAACGGAAGACCATGATTTTGTGAATTTCTTTGGAAGACCAAAATATACATTAACTCTTAAAAATCTATTATAACTGCTTGATACAATTTCAATTATTTGTGTTTTGCTTCTAGTGCTTGTATTTAAATAATTTTGTGTTACCAGAGAAGTATAACAAGTGTCTTGCAATGTGGAAAAGTGAGGTCATATATAAATATACAGTGAAAATATTATCAACTATTAGCTACCTTATATATTCTGCTAAAGGAAATTGATTGCTGACTACGCACTAATACTTTTAAAATATGGTTAGTTTAATAACAATTTCTGGTCAAACATTGTTACACGCTAGCCTATTTACATGTTAACTTTTTCTTGGAGCAGGAGGATGATGCTCGAGTAAAGAGGGCATTCCAAACTCTTCTAACTTATGTGGGGAATGTTGCCAGAAACCCTGATGAGGAAAAATTTAGGAAAATTCGACTTACTAACCAATCTTTTCAGGTAAGAAACTTCCTATAGCTGTTGTGTTTGGTTTCTTGAAGATATTCAGGATTCAGCACATACTATTATTACCAAGGGCGGTTTCTTTATTTTTTCCTGCTTTTTTCATAAGAGCAGTTTGCTGAACTCCCCTAAAAATGTTCATTCATACAAAAATATAAAATTTTGGATGGGCTCTATACAAGAGGTTCTGACATTAGAGTCATCAAATACTCAAATAGCTGTTGGGCCTACGTAGAGTTCTGCATGCACCTAATTTTTTTTTAAGATAGGTCCGGTGTTACCTACATATATATCATGGGCAATTCTGTATACAGTTATACACTAAAACAAAAAAATCACCATCCAGACAGGTTGACCAACCATCAGTGTAAATAGCCAGATAGATGGTCCATCCGTCTACGAGTGTGAGCAGTGGTAGAAATAAATGCATTAAGAAAGTAGAAGCCCTAGTAAGTATAGCATATCAAATGAAGGTTAATCCAATTTCTAAAGGAAGAGGGAGACCATGAAAAACCATAAGTGAAATGGTTAGGAAAGATTTAGAGTCTATGTAGCCGACCCCGGCTAGTAGAATTAAGGCTTGGTTGATGTTGTTGGTCGAATTGCCCATATATCATTTAAATAACCTTACATTTATAGTGTCCTGGTGTTGCATGCAGGTGTATTTTTGGATCCAAATACATGCTTGCTCTTCATACCCCTTCCCCTCAGAAATTACTTGCTTGTTCATAATGTTTGTTGTGTCTTAACAGGAAAGAGTTGGTGCGTTGAAAGGGGGAATCAAATTCCTGGAAATTTGTGGGTTTGAGAAGATTGATGGTGGCGAGTTTCTGTTTTTGCCTAGGAACAAGGTTGAGATGGCAGTTCTGAATTCAGCTGGGTCTGAACTAGACTCTGCAATAAAGAATCCCTTTTTCGGAGTTCTTTAGTTGAGAGGCAATTGTTATATTCAGAGGCTTGATAACTATGTTTGATAGTGCTACCATTTGTTAATTAATCTTTTTTAGCTCTAAGTTATCCATAGATGTTTTTGACTGCTATAAAAGTTTGTGGTTTTTACAAAGCTGTTTCATGACTTGAGAATCTTCTCTACTTATTTCATGTGATCCTCTGCTTATTCATTCAGTATAAGGAAAATTTTAATATGATTTTTGGTCTTTTTAGGTTGGGCTTGATTCTATTGTTTCAATTTCTTAAAATGTTTGTTGCATTGTTTTTGCTAGCTGTGATGCTTTCCTTTTTCTTGGGAAGTTGGGAGAATCTATTGTACAGCTTGCAAATAACTATCATAACATTCAATAGAGTGCTGTTTACTGTAACATTATTTCATATAAATAACTTATTATGTGATAATTAATTCAGTGAATTCATTGATACAGCTAATAACATGTTCGACATGGTACTAAAATAAAATCTATTAATATGAAGCCCCTCATTTTATATTGGTTGTTAATTTCCATACAAAATGCAAATCCACATTTAGAAGAACAATATCAATTTCTTTATTTCCATTTATGGTCCTGCCCAGATTTTGCCTCATAACTTCGGAGTTGGTATTCATAACAAAATTACAATTGGAAAATTGAAAAGTCTAAAATTATTCTAAAAATGTCAAATAAGAGTTAAAAATTCAAATTAATCATGTTTAGCATTTTCTGCAATCATCGACCAGAATTATTTTGATTCATATTCATGATCTACAAATTTAGATTATAATTATTTTTGAAACAAAATGATATATACAAAATTTTATAAGCACCAAAGCATATCACTCATTTTAATGCACCTTAGCTAATTAAGGGGTGAATGCATGCTAACTTGCTCATTTTGCATTTTTGCTCATTTTCTGGGTAAGATTTTCCTTACATGTGTGCATTATCAGTGATGGTGGAATTTAAAGATATGAAGAAAGCATTTAAAGAAAAACCTTAATAATCCAATGTCATTGCCCTATCTATAAAACATAGTGTCCAAAGGGAGCAATTAAATTGAGCCATTGAATTAAATTTGAGTCCTATTAATTAAGAATCTCATCATTAAAACCCTTGCTACCCTATTCTTAATCTATTCATAACCTTATACAATTAAAATAGAGGGCATAAGAAGCATTTGCATAAAAACAAGGCTATAAACATCAAAAAGGCTCTTTAACTTGTAGCAAAATTGAGAGCCTCCTACCCTCCAAGATCATAGATAGGCTAAGAGATAAGGGTCATAATGAGAATAAATGAAAAGAAAACTAGAAGCCATGTGGCTATAGCCTTAGAGGGTGCTCTTGAATTGTTGTCAGAAAAAGGAGGATTGTCCCCACCAAAGAGTGGTGCTGCCATTGTAGGTGGTGCCATATTTGGGTTATTCATTCCAGGAGGTGTTGTGATTGGTGTAGTGCCTCCTCCAGCAGTGCTGAACATTACCATAAGGAATCAAACAATTACAAGTTAGTCATCAACCGAGTCTTTATTCCAGTCGGTGGGATCGATTACATGGATTGAACGATATAATAAATTTTCTATCATAAATCATGTTCATTGACAATGTACTGATCTCCAATTTATTCTTAATCATTTCACATAATTTAGTCATTTCATGTGTCTTTATCCATGGTGCTAACACCCAAACTACCAAGTGAAGGAAAAGTTGTATTAAATTGAACATTTATATTATGATAACCATGTGGGTGTGACCCCTCAACAAATGAAATGGCAAACAAATCTAGAAGGCTATAACTCAAACAATATGGCCCCATCACTATCCCATGTCACCAAATGTAAATACTTACCTAGATGAGGCATATGAAATTAAAAGTTGTCATACACATTACAAAGAAATGATTCCATCTTAACAAAAAGTATATTTATAGGATCCTCACTATAAAAGCCTAACAGGCATTGTGGCCTTGTTTTTCCCCCCTTCTAATGGGGCCTAAATGTAATTATACAAGGGAGAAGATTCACTTACTTCAAAAGTAAATGAAAAAAATGTATTTCATATCTTAATCATCCATTCTATGAAGATCAAATGGTTCAAATCTAGTAACTAATTCCAATTATTGGATTTTCCTAGAATGAATGACTAATATGTGAAGTGAGTTTTTTCCACCCACTCTTGGAGTAAGTGGATCCTTTCCTATTATACAAAGGGAGAATTAGGTGTAGGGGCTTTTTTTTAGCACATCAACTTAGGTAAACTTACATATCAACTAAGCATTTAAGTTGATTATTTAGCTAAATTCAACAAATAACTACTGAGTTGTTAATTATTAATACTTTATGTTAATACATAGCACCTAATAACAATATCATTAAGAAGTTAAGTCACATCACCCTCTACCATGTATCTACTTTTTTACTTGCCAAATCAATATTACATACACACTTATACATCCATCACTTCACATTTGCACAATTCTCACTTTCATATAAAGTCTGATTTTACCTTATATATCCATCACTTCACATTTGTACATCATATACATGTAATGTGCATCAAGCTTTATCCTTTTTTTAATTATTAATCTTCACTAATTTCAAGTAGCACCTTGGCAATCAATGTTAATAATGAAGTTAGCTACTGCATCAGATACTCTTTCACTGTTTTTGCTCAATGTTCAGTCACTTTACCTCTGTAAAGGTCACCAACACCCTTTATTGGGTTACACAACACAATGTGTGTCAGTCAAATAGGTACAGACAAATTGTGCAACCCAAGATGTTCAAATTTTGAAAAACTAGAGGTCAGGTGAAGCAGAAATAGGGCAAATGGTTTAGTGGCAGACAGAAAAAACATAGTAGCAAACGTTACAAAATGGTATATTGTATTAGAAAGGAAATAAAATTTGTTGTCTCAAAACATGTCCTGGACCAATAATATTTAAGAAAAAACAGAAAAAAATAACGAGTAAATTTTTTAATTAACATGTCATATTTTTATTGATCCGAAACATGATTTGGAATACAGATTGATTATTGTCCATTAGACACACACATGCAGAGAGACACGTGTCACAAACCCACTTAATAATCTCAAACACAATAAACTCCTGACAAGCCATTAGGATCAGAGAGAGGAAAAGGCACCATAGAGAAAGAAAAAATAATAATAAAATAGAGCATAGTAAATAAGAATCCATTTCCTTCATGATCAAGGAACAGAAAATGTTTCACCAAATCTATTAACCACACCATTTTAAAATGAAGCTCTTTATTATATTGTACTATATACTATATAATATATATATATAAATCAAGTTGCTGCAAAATTATAATTATAATGAGAAACAGGTCATACATTGCAGAAGATGGGTACACACAAGATCCATAACCTGCACAGAACAAAACAACCCAGAAAAAAAAAGAGAAAAATAAAAAATTAGATGAAATTAATCCTCTACAAAAATAAGCCATGCTGAGATAGAAATACTAATCATGGATGTCTTTTTTCTATCACATTTCACAAATGTAATGAACACTGGTTGAATAAAAACTAATTTTATCATCTACTTAGTTGTATTGAACAAGATTCCAAAAAGGGCAAGTTTCCTGAAAAAACTAAATATATCATGATATCATCTATTATAAATGTATCAACTTTCATAAAAACTTCATTTTTTTCCTTCTCAAATCTTGAACCAATGTCAATGGCTACACTATATATAACACAATAAATAGATAAGTTTTTATCTTTAAACCATTGACGATACAATCAGGTAGGGATGTGATATTTATTTACCAACATACCAACCGGAAAGAAGTTGGATCTAACTCTGATATCATGTTAGGTTTCATCTTAAAACCAATTGGCAATCAGAGAAATAAATAAACAGATATTTAAAATATTATCGAGACAATGAGTTAGGCGACATGTGACTTATTTCCCGGCGTAAAGAATGAAAAAAGAGGAAATGGGGACATACTTGGATCACTCTGGGCAACGGTGGCAGTGCCAGAAAAATCACAGGAACCAGGGGCTCTACCCTTTCTCTGATAGAAACTATTGAAAGCATAGGAAGCATGAGCTTGTATAGTGTTTGGTAGAAAGCATAACCCATTAGGTTGAAGAACACTGCAATCAGCACCAGCACTACATGCATAATCCAAAGCTGTTTGCAATGCTTGAAAGCTTGCATCACTTCTAGTCACACACCAACTTGCACCATCACTTCCTCCTCCAACAACAACTTGAGCTGACACATTAACCATGATGCATGTTACAATAATGGTTAATAAGAAGAGTAAAGAAATCTTAAGCTTTGTTGTTGCCATTGAAGGAAGAAGAAGTTATATTATGGTTATGTTTGTTTGTTTTGCTTTGGTAAAGGTTATGAGAGAGTGTTCAAAGGGAAAAAGAGAAATATATATATATATATGTGTGTGTATATATATATTGTGATGAATGTGAAGATGGAATAGAAGGCACCTTTCACTTTCTTTTTGGTTCTCTTTAATTTTATCTTTTTCTTTATCAGAATTAATGTGTATATAATAAAAAAATATATATATAATGTCCATAAAAAATATATATAATAAATTGCACTATGAATGTTATAACAAGGGTTTTATTCAAAAGTTATGAGGTTAGTGTTTGATGTATCTTTGAAAATCAAGCTCACTAACATGTAAAACACAAGTCTCGAAGTTTGTCCTTTTGAAGAGAGAACAATAACACAGTGCCAAATTCTGTTGAGTGGTGCTAATTACCATAATGTTCTTAAACTGAATACTAGAAAATTGATGAACATTAGTATTATTTATTGTGAAAAATGCTAAATAATTAGCATTTAACAATAAATGGGGACACTAATAAAAATAATGAAGTCATAATTCTCCAAATGACACTTATGACAAAGATACAAATCTCATTTCATTTTGTATTTTTATATAACTTCATTCTCCATTAGTGGATAGGAGTCTAGCTCATAATCCCTATTCCTTCATGCATTTTTAAGGTGTTGACAGGGACAACTGTTGGTTATTAAAGGCATTTCATGTCATTAAAAGTGAAAGTAAAAAAAAATGTAAATACAAAAAATAATGAAGGGAGTTTTGTTGAAAGCATTGTATGACACTATTCACTACTGTATGTCATAGTCCAGTTTGTATGGTTGGTTGAGTTATTACATTGGTCCTATATCAAATGTAATGTGACATACTTACATCAAAATAAATGAAAGTTTACAACAAGGCCAAACAGAATACTTGCATTTATCTGCTATGTGCCATCCCTGAATCCTGATTTAATAATCTTTGTAAGTCAATGATACATAGGAATAGGAATGGGGTTTAGATCCTCTCTAGTATTGGACTGTCCAATACTAGAATATGAGACTTAAGATGATTTGAAGATTAAAAAAATAAATTTTAATTAAAAACAACTTAAAATCTACACTTTTAAAAAAAATTCAATGTCACATGTCACTATCTTCTCATGTACTGGATTCTCTAGTATTTGACACGATTCACTTTGTATTCCACACCTTTGTAAAAACTCTTCATTTGATCTTGTCACCTTGTTGATTTTGAAGTTTTACATTCACCACTGGATGACTTTAACAATTTGTGTCAAAATGACTTATTTTGATAGGTTGCATTAAAAAACAAATGATTCATGTTTTCCACTGTTGCATTGCATAAAGCACAAATGCTGTCTACTGATGTCAAATTTATTTTGATGTATATCTTAAGTGACTGCTTAGACAAGTAAAGCATGCTCTAAAGGATATTTGCTAAAATAGTTTTAGAGGGTAATAAAGGGAATGAGAATGTTTTATAATTATCCCACAAATATATTTCATGACTCTCAAAACTTTTTTCTTCCCTTCGGTACTCTAAAAAACAAACTCACAAACCTAAATAAGTGATGCATGATAGATGAATCAAACAAAAACATGATACTCTCTTATATATCATGTTCATATACAAAACATTAGTATTTAAATTTATAACATATGATACATGAAACATCCACCTTATAAACCATGAATTTTGTGATTTATAATTTTCATATATAATTCACTCAATATATCCAAATCTAGTGAATCCATTAATTGAAATTGACAATATTTGGCAGTAAGCAAGAATTTGGATTCACCAAATCAAAAATTGGGCTAAGTAATATGTTGGGCTTCCGGTGTAGGTTCGAACTCTGCTATGTACGCTTTTAGTATTATTTTTATATTTTCTATCAACCACATTCATATTAATCGTTGTTAGTGTAAACATGTTAAGAGTATTTTTAGAAATACTAATTTATAACCTATTGATTGGTGATTAGAAATAAAAGATTTCATAGCAGTTACTTTCAAATCCATGATGGCATCCATAAAAGTTAGTCACCAAGGTGTGATACTTGTAAGTGTGGAAATGGAAATGGAAATCAGATTATAATGAAAGGTTGGAGTGTAGAACATACATGTCAATTATAAGGAATTGTAAAAGAATGTTCATGCTATAGTGCCATAAATTTGATAACTATTAGGTAATGTTTGTATAATTTGGTAACATGGTTTGTTTCATCTATTGCATGACCACCATGATTTTAAATCACTAGAGGTTTTAAGAAATAACAAATCTATTCATTCTATTAATAACCGGGTCCAATCTGATATATCATAACGGATCTGTCATTACCAATGTCTAGAATCGAATAAGAAGGCTTGTCATACAAAATAATATGCAAGCATTACGTTAGGGTTTCTGACAGTGATTAGGTTTAATATTGATTTCAAATTTCACTATAATATTTGTTAGCAGGTGATTATAATTAACCATCCTTTTCAAGATAAATAATATATATTAGGATTTAAATGATGAATTTATAAATATAATATGCTTATATAAGGTGGGAGCATTGACGTGGAAGACTTCAGCTTAATGGGATCCCTGGAAGGTAAATATGTACAACCTTAACTTTGCATGCGAAAATGCTATTCCTATGATTTAAACTCATGACTTTCAGGTTATAATAAGGGAAAGTAACATCGTGGCCATGCATTGTATAAGAATTAGAAGAAAAAACATATTTCAAGATATCAATTGACAACAGATAAATAATAAAAAATTTGGAATCATCACAACCATTTAAACACCACCTAACTAGATTCAACTTAAAGCACAAACAAATAAACCAAAACACTTACTCAATCATGTAAAGCAGCAAATAATGCAAGGCGATTTGCTTTGCCATTATCCATTTCTTACTTTCCCTTCCTTCCCATTCCTCCTTTTCTTCCTTTGCCATTATGTTTACCACCAGATTTTTTACCCTTTGGCGATTTGCTCTTCATATATGAAACTCTGTTGGCTTTTTGCTGCCTCTCCTTTCGGATTTGATCCATATCTTTGATTTCTGAACGTACATGAGAATTTGCATTTGAATTCTGATTCCTCCCTCCTTTAAAATTATTCCTGTTTCCTTTAAAATTCCTGTTACCTCCACGGAAAGATCCTGCATAACCAAATGAATTCAGAAACTTTCAACATTCAGCTTCAAAACTAAAGAAAAATCTCAGTGTTGACATTTACCAACCAGCATAAGAAACTACACACTGAAGAGTGGAGAAACTTTACAAAAAAGTCATAGAAAATGGATGCATCTTAGTAGTAAAAAAATTGTAATTCAATAGTGCTATCAAAATTGATTACTAATCTAACAACTCACAACTATTATACAAAGAGACCAAATTAGATGTGCGTACCAAGCATGGACCATTTTTACTTGGAAAACTAAGCGAAGTATTAAGTTAATAAATACTAATAAGCAATGTATCCTTGTATAACTTTATTGGATTATATCTTTCATTGAATCTGGTAAACATTTATCATATTCCAAAGATAAAACAAGTATAAGTCAGGGAAAGAAGAGGTGTAGGGAATTCTTATGGGGAATTAATGCATGTCAGTCGGGGGAAAACATGCAGGAAAAGGAAACTTGGTCAGCTGAATGTACAAAAAACTGTGGTTTTATGGAATATTTTGCACTTGGCAAACGGTATCGGACATAGCTTCCGTAAAAGATAGCCTTCAGATGAAATGGATTGAGGGCATCTACCTGAAAAATAACATTTTCTGGTACCATATCCCACCTTGGGATTCCAGTTTGGCACTGAAGGGGTTGCAAGGTTAAAAATAGTTCGGCTGCTGATTTTACACAAATAGGAGATGGAATTTCTTTCAAAATGGCATCTCTTCAATAAAAAGTGGATATGACTGGTTGGCACTTGGCAGGGACAGCAAGAGTTATACAATATACAGGCTACAGACCATAACTTGTATTTTGGTTGATGACTCAAAACAGGTCGTCAACTAAGGATAGGTTAATGAGATATATGAACATGGAAAATAACCTATTCGGCTTATGTGAATTATGCCCAGAAACCCGAAACCGACTGTTTTTTAAACATAGATGGTTTCAAGAACTGATTGAGCTATTGTGTCAGTGGGTATGTATTGATTACTGGGATACAAGATTTGACAAATGGACTGTGTAAGTAGCTGCTGCATATAACACATTTGGCCAGAAGGGAATAGAACTTTTCAGCAAAAGAGTCAAACCCCTTTCCGTATCTTCTACATTTAAGTAATGAAGTAGCTATTAGAGTTATGCATCGTTTCCCCTTGTAAGTGATTGGAAGGATATTAGCTTGTTTTACAGGATGCAAGTAGCCAAGTTATTTGGCGAAGACAAGTGTTATAACTAGTTCGTGGAATCGTGGTAATGCAAGTGTTTACTTCCACACACAAAAAAGATAAGAGAACCCATGCTGTCTCCAACAATTGTTTTTGGAGGAAGGGGATAGTAAATACTACTTACTGATATAATAGTATATTATTCAACAAAAACATAAAGAGTAACCCTTAATCATCCTATAATCAATTCTCAAACTAATTCCCTTATTGGATTTTTTTATGTTCCCGTGTTGATGAATGCCTTTACTTTTTCATTTAATTCTGTACTGACATGGATACAGGCAAAACTCAAAATATTAAAAGTGTAGTGAATTTAGTACCTGACAAACTTGTTGATCCCTGAGCATCACCATCATTCGTTCCATTAAGAGATATCTTACTGTGTGAGCGTTCCTTCCACCTCTTATATATACCTGTTTTGTTGGCCTTCGTTTTTGCACCACTCTCTGTCTTTATCTACATTCGTAACAATATCATGTGCTATAATTCCATGGAAAGGCAAATAAAGGAATTTTACCTTGCAATATAAGCACAAACATGAAAGATGAAACAATATAAGCAATGTACCTTTCCATTTGCTGCAACTCGGTCGCCATTGTTTAACTTGATGTACTTTTTACTCCTCTGACACCAAAAGGTTTGAGATAAAAGATAAGTTTTCCACAAATTTAAACAATAAATGTTCCTTTTTATTTATTTTTATTGTTCAACTTCAACCATGACTTTTCAGCATTACCTTATCCCAGTGATACACAGATTTCTGTTTCTTCATGCCAGAACCATCATCTGCAACTAGATCTAGGACAGCTGCTTCCAATCTAAAATATCACATATCATTAGGACCAAACAAAAAAAAGCTAAAGAAAGAAATAAAAGATGGAAGGGATGTAAGTAAAACTGAATCATCCATGTTGAGTGTCACAAAATATGAACATAACATACAAGCAAAGGCATTAAAGAACAAAGAGCAGACCAGAATTTGACACATAACAAAGAGTAATTGGTAACCAATCAAGTATATTTTTACCTATTTGAACCAAATTCTTCACTAGCTTTTACGGAAAGGCCAGACTCCATGTGCTGACAATGATGAAAAGCAATGACAACGATAGTAAGATAGCGTATTATATATTTTATATGATTTACTTCTGTAATCCTGATAAATATAAAGAAAGGATATAGATAATGACTTACTGAATTTTTAGGAATTGAACTTATATAGTATTCGTCATCCTTGAAAGTTTGTGGCTTTCTCTTAGAACCACGTGCTGCTAGAACCAAAGGAAATAAAAGCAGAAATTACTCATTAATTATTCCACTCAAGATCCTAAAATCATACCCTAGTAAAAGAATATCACTCTGAACTTTACTGTGTGTTTGGTAGCAGGAATGTTTTCACATTGCTGGGAACCTATCATTCCCACCCATAAAATTGGGAATTCAAATTTAGATTTCGGGGAATGTTATTCCTCTTGTCATCTTTCTTAATCTTCTACCAAACATGGGAGGGAATCTCACATTCCCAAGAATGTAAAAACATTCCTTCTACCAAACTTAATTGCCTGAGAATGTAAAAACATTCGTGTCAGCTTTACCCTCTGAAATTCTTTCAAGTTTCAATGGTCCAATCTTAACCGCCCACAAATAGCGGTCATAAGGTTGACACACATTTCTAACAAAATGAACTTATTATACTATCATACAGTGAATAAAAAAGGAAAGCTGAAGCTATAGGTTATGATATTCACATTACCAATCTTTCAGTTGATGTTTAAAGAAACCAGCTTATCCAAAATATTACACCCTAGGTTGAACTAGAAACTAGATCGGGATTAAAAAATAGGATACAGGCATACAGCCAAAGTGAAGGATAAATACTAGCATAAACAATAATTTAAAACAGTACAAAAAATATGGCACCATGACACAGATGATTCCACTTCACAAACCAAAACAATACAACAGTAAAAGAAAGAGTAATAATTATATAAAGGGAACAAAACCTTTTCTCCCTTTCTCCGTGGAAGGAATGATTTCTGATTCACTATCCTCCTGCAAGCAGAAAACATGCATATATATCCTCAATAATTGAATAAAAGGAAAAGAAAATGCAGAAGTAAAATTATTAGATTGATTCTGATCGGCCAACACTTTTCAGAATACAGTAGGTTATTAACTAGCCAAATTCAAAGCAAAGCAATAGCCACATACCCTTTCCTTTTCAACATTACTCTTAGAATGCTGTTCATGAACCAATTTTATAATATTCTCATGAATGGCTCTTTTCCTTTTCATCACATCAACCCATTGGCCATTGGGTCCCTGCAATTAAGCATAATTCAAATGTAAAGGAAAGAAAACCATGAAAGCATGCACATCTTAACAAATATTTATAGAGGTTTTCTAGGCAAAACCATGCATGAGATAGAATTGACCAAGAATGAGACATTGACAGGAACATCAATATACATGTCACAACACAATGCAACCACGAATACAACACACCAAAGCGCAAACCACAAGGACACAATAGGTAATTGATATAAAAGACAAGCACTGAAGCAATGACATCTTAACAACATCTAATGCCTAACATGAAATGTGAAGCTAATGATATAAAAATAGCCTCTTCGCTGGAGAGGGTAAGGTTGTGTACATCTATCCTCCCCAGACCCCACTAGGTGAGAGCCTCATGCACTAGGATGCCAGCCCTCATACATATTGGATCTAAAAATGGGGACAGATGATAGATAGAAAAAAACCATATCATCCACCATTATTATCAAACTTTCAGGTACGCAAACATATTAAACTGGAAAATGCTGAGTCGAGTAAGAGAAGCATGGGATTTAATCATCACAAGAAGGCAAACATGAAAACATTATTCTAGATATCAAAGCCAAATGGTAAAATTATTGAATAAGAGCAACATATGGGATTCTTAATTGAACAAAATGTGGCATAATGTCATGAAAGTAGAAATTCACCTGCAAATGCTTTGATTTAGCCCCCTCCCCTTCAGCTTCCAATATGGTTTGCTTTGGCCTGACATTGAATGATTAAAGTTATGCAACTATCCAATCTACCAAAAGAAGGTACATAAAAAAGAAAACATGATATGAAATTTTAGATAATCTTTCACTCACCTAAACTTTTTCAAATTCTCAGAAAAAGCAAGTGCCATTAACTCCCCTGTTTCCAGCACATTTTTGAAAATTGGATGTAGTCCTTCACGAGGTAAATCTTTTACTCTCCTAATGGATTCCTTTGAGGGCACGGGTTTGGTTTTTGAATATAAACGAAATGCATTTTTACAGGTTCTCTGCAATGATTCCAGCTCCGCAGAAGTATCAATAATTTCCCTAACTCTGTCTGAAACAAGGTCAATGACTGTTTGGGGGAAACGACCATAAATGGTTTCTCCATTAGCTATTGCCTGGTCAATTTTTGACTTGACTCCCTCCATATTTTGAAAGACCTCTTCTTCACTGGGAGCAGCTTTGATTGGTTTAGATAAAAACAAATGAAGATCCAAAAGGGATGCCATATCTTCTGGAGTAACAAAAGAATACGCAGTACCAGTACGACCAGCCCTAGCAACCCTTCCAACTCGATGAATGAATATTTTAGGCTTTGGAGGAAAGTCCCAATTGATAACATTATCGAGCAAGGGAATGTCAATGCCTCGAGCTGCAACATCTGTCACAATCAACAGCATTGTCCTTCTTGCCCTAAACCTCGATACATGGATCTTGCGAGCATCATGATCCATGTCACCATAACATACAGATGCCTCAATACCCTCTTCTCTACACAGTAAGTTGAGAAAATCGACATGATATTTCGTGGATACAAAAATCAGTGTCTGCTCATCAGAACGAATATGTTCCCTGATCAAATAGAGCAACGCCGCATATTTCTCTTCCTGTCTCAAAGTGAAAAAAACAACCTTCAAGTCAGGACTAATTTTAGTATCCAAATCGAGGCGCACAAGCTGAGGTTCTCGCAAACCGGCCTTAGCAAATTCAGCAAGCGCACTGGGTAATGTAGCACTGAAAAGCAAGGTCTGCCGGTTGTCACTGAGCTGAGTGAGAATCTGATGCAACTGCTCAGCGAAACCCATGCCAAATAAAGAATCAGCCTCGTCGAAGACAACATACTCAACAGTACGCAACGACATATCATCAACCTCGGACAAATGGTGCATAAGCCTACCAGGGGTAGCAATTATAATATCTGGATTCTGAGATAACTCCTGAAATTGGCCTTCCATACTATCCCCACCAACTAACAAACTAACACGAAGGTCTGAAAAATCATCGAAAACAACATTATAAATAAACTGATTCAAAACACACACAAATTCAAGGGGGAATTACATTTACTTTCTTGATGCTTATTTTAATACACAACACACCACACTTGCTTCGAAATCTACAACAACCACTCCCGAGATTTTAGTCCCTTTTGTTTAGAGCTTGAAAAGGAGTGACTCTAGATTACGTAAAAAAAAGTGATTTAATTTAATAGATTTTACTATAAACCAGAACGCATTGTGTTAGGTTAAAATGAAACTAATCAATTTTTTAGAGTAAGTCATTATGCTTAGTGTTTGTAGTCACCTTTCTCTCTCAGGTCTCAGCTACCACACCACCTCATTATAATCTAAAGCCACTCAAAATAGATTATTCCAAAACCTGATTAATTTCAAATTGTGATTATCAAGTGAATCTTATCCAAACACGTTTCATTATTAATCAGGCTTGAGAAAACAAAGCAATCATTATTTACCGAAACCTA
Organism: Lupinus albus; assembly: GCA_009771035.1. Classification (NCBI taxonomy): domain Eukaryota; kingdom Viridiplantae; phylum Streptophyta; class Magnoliopsida; order Fabales; family Fabaceae; genus Lupinus; species Lupinus albus. The sequence goes on from CM020011.1 coordinate 10,033,295, forward strand.
AGTCTAATAACAATAATAATAAAATAAAACAAAATCGAAATAGGAAGAGTAAAACGCAGTCGTTTAAAACAATACCAGTAAAGTGACCAAGCTCTTGAGTAAACTTAAGAGTTTGAAGAGCCAAATCACGAGTAGGAGAAAGAATAAGTGCTCTAACACCACCCTGAGGAAGATGTTGATCAAGACGTTGAAGCATAGGAATAAGAAACGCTGCCGTTTTACCAGAACCAGTACGAGCCATAGCAACAACATCAGAACCAGAAAGAATAATAGGCATTGTTTTTCTCTGAATCGGAGTAGGAACTTTATAACCTTTGCGTCTAACACCTTTGAATACATTTGGATTTAGACCTAGAGATTCGAATCCACCTGATTTTTTCTTTGCTAGTGATTGTTGTTTCTTTAGTTTCTCTTCTCTTTTCCTTTCACCACCTCCTCCCATTTTTTCTTCTTCTTCTTCTTCGAATTTCTTGGTTCAGTTTAGAATTTCACAGAATAGTTATAAGAGAAGAGAAGAAAAGAGAAAAACGGTGGCTGAAGTGTGGCGGTGGAGTTTTAAGGAAGGAGAAAGAGGCATTAGGGTTTTATACTTTTATTTTATTTTTAATTATTTGGTTTTAAATTTTAATATCTTGCTTCAACCTAGAAGATAATATTTTTTCTATCTACTCAAAACAAAACTAGAAGATAATATATTGTAATATGATGTGTTTAGAAAATAAAAGAATAAAATATCTCTTTGGAGATAATTTATCTCATTCAATTTACTTATTGATAATAATCTTATTTTCTTCTTTTTATAATATATTTTAAATGAAAATTTATAAAGATAATAAAAATATGACATATGTCTAACAATTAGTAAATTTTAGGAGATGAGTTATCTCATTTTATAAATAAATATTTTATTCTTTTTTTCTAAACCCATCATATTAAAGTTTTGAGTAAATTACACTCACATCCCATGAGTTTTAATGAAATTACACAAATCACTCCTCCCTTTTTGTCCTTACACCAACCACATCTCTCTCCTACCCAAACCACCCATAAATTTATACATAGATTACACTGACTACCCATACATGTTATAAAAGTGTAATATTTTAAAGAAAAAACGTGTGATGAATGTAATTAAGTTAAACAAAATATTGTGTATTGTGTAAGACTTCAAATAGTACAAAAGCGAGTGTTTCTTTATTATTTTTGTGTCATTAAAAAATACATTAATAATTTCAAATAAATGTTTAAATAACTCTTATATTATTTTATAACGAGTCAAATAATGAAGATGCATTGACTCTTATATTATTTGAATTTGTCTACACAATATACAATATTTTGTTTAATTAATTGCACACATCATACATTTTTTGTTTAAAATATTACACGTTTATAACATGCAGGGGTAGTTAGTGTAACATATGTACAAAATTAGGGGTGGTTCGTGTAAGGACAAAAAAGTGAGGGATTGTTTGTGTAATTTCACTAAAACTCATGGGGTGTGAGTGTAATTTACTCTAAAGTTTTTTGAGAGAAAGTTATTTAGCTAACCAAATCATATTTAAACCATCTAAGAGTCTTGTAGACCATTTTAATTACTAGCAATGAGATGATTGAATAGTGTAAGATTTTAGTGGATTCTCACTAAAAGTTTAAATGTTCAATTTCTCTATGAGAAATGTGTTAGAATGATCAATCACGCATTCAGAATGGATTAATTGTTTAGTTATATGGTGAACATCATCAATTTACTTAATTATATATTAATATTTACATGACATTAGTTTGCTTCAATATCATTAGTCTGGAATGTGATTTCTCGAGACAATAAGGTAGATGACGTGAGACTTACTTCTCAAAGTATTTCCTCTACATAAGTGTTCAGGACTAGATGAATTGTTACATTTGACCAATAATTAAATGACATATTTTGTCTCGCATATGACAACCTGAAAGAAGTTGGACTCCATCTCAAAACCAATTGACAATGATAGGAGTAGCCCAAAGATATTTAAATCATTTCCGATACAATAAGGTATGTGATATAAGATTTACTTTCGACATCATTAAATACAACACATCCTCGTGGAATGTACTTAACAAATTCCAATTAGGAATGACAACGGGGTGGGGCGGAGTCGAGTTTGTGCTTACCAAATCCTAAATCCAAAACCTGAACCTGAATTAAGCGGTGTTGAAAACAATAATATCATCTAATCGAGTAGAATAGTTTTGTAATGAAGAATAATAGCTTTGTAATAAAAAATAAGTTGACTCGGGTAAGTCATTTAGAGATAGCGTCAACTGTCCTTACCTCTTCACCTATTTGTAGAGGATTCATTCCTCATTTTCAATTAAATTCAATCAATTCAGTTTTGGGAATAACCGTCTCTATTCAATCAGTTTTCTTTTTTCATACTCTTTTTCTACTTTCTTACATCATATCAGAGCTAGATTTTAGATATATGACTTCCACAACTCCAATTTCCCCTTATGTTGCTCAAATCCTTAATCCCATATATATATATATATATATGAAACTTATATTTATGTTTAATTTTATAATTTTACATACATTAATTGCATTTGGGTAGAGTATTAATAATACCAAATCCAAAACCGAAATTTGAACTCGGGTAAAACTCGAACTCGAACTCGAACTCGATCACATCGGTTTTCCCTGTTAAATTCGGATTGAGTATAGACGGGTAGTCGCATGTTATGTTTTCATTGTCATCCATAATTCCAATTTTTTCCCTTTATTTATTCTCTAACAAATTCCCTGCCATGATCCATAACATCCACACAAAACAACCAAATCCTTTTCTCTCCTCATTTCTCTTATCTTTCTATATCTCTTCAAATGGGTTCCAAGAGAACCATGAACCTTGCACTCTCCTCAACCTTCATGCTCCTTTTAGTTGGTTTTGCAAGCTCAGATATAAACAAAGATAAAGCAGAATGTTCTAACCAACTAATTGGGCTAGCTAATTGTATTCCCTATGTTGAAAGCCAAGCCAAAGACCCTACCATAGATTGCTGCACTGGCCTCAAAATGGTCATTGACAACAGCAAAAGGTGTCTTTGTGTTCTCATCAAAGATCTTGATGACCCTAATCTTGGCCTTAAGATCAATGCTTCCCTTGCACTCAACCTACCTACTGCTTGTCACACACCAACCAATCTAACTCAGTGTGTTGGTATACATATCTTCTATATATGGATTCTAACTAATAGAGATCTGTTGGTCCCATATGACGTCACGTACCAATGAAAACATATCGTGTCAATTAATAATACATTTGTTGTTTTACTTTATTATTATTGGCATGAGACAACATGTGAGACGAGACATGGGACAACAAATCTCTTTTCGATTCTAACACCTTGTCCCTCTTATATAATTCACTTTTTAATCTTGTAAACTAAGTAGACATTGATGTAGTGGTGTAAGGTTCTATTAAACCCTCAAATAGACCAAATGTAAAAGGTTTAATTCCCGGGAGGATTACATAGTCCAAAAATAATTAGTTTCTTCATTATAAGGGAGGAATATGTTTGGTTATACAAAAAAAAAAAAGTCATGTAATTTGACAAAAAATGAGGAAACACATATGAAAGTACCACAAATATGTAAATATGGTTCTTCTTGTGCTGATATATGTTGTGGCATGAATTAAAGTTTGATATGTTGTTTCAGATCTCTTGCATTTGGCACCTAAATCTCCAGAAGCTAAGGTATTTGAGGGGTCTGATAAAGACATTGGAAAAAATAGTCCAGCCCCAGCTCCTACTGGTAACTATATGTTATTATTGATTATAATTATTATTAAGAATAATGAATTTTTCTTTGTTAAAATAATTGCGTATTCTATTTTATAATCGATTATAACAATACAATATCTAGATAATCAATTAACCACATTATTAATCGATTATAAAAAATAGAATAGACAACTATTTTAATTTTTTTTTTTTGCTGAAACTTTTATTTTATATTGTTGGGTTGAAATTAAAAATTAACTGCAGTTAGCAATAATGGCACCGGAAAGGGAACAAGTGGTGGTGGATGGGGAAAGAGGTTGCAGATTGCAGAGATGGTTTGTGGAATTTTGCCATTTTTCTTCATATCCCATTTCTTCATAGTTTGAACCATGATCAAGTTTTCTAAACTCAACTGGGATACATTAGTTGGTGTACTTGTATGTGTCAATCTAATATTTAAGTTCTTATGTTTTGGAATACTTAAATTTTTGTACCAAAAAAGGTCTCAAGAAAAAAGACTAATATTAGTATTTCTTTGAAGTTTGGATTCAACACTTTAAGTGAAATTGGATTAAGTGAGTTTGGTATTTGGTGATGTTAGTGATTTTAGATCAATTTATAACTCAATTTATCAATGTTTTTATTAGCTACTCTTATTTCAATATTATTACCCATTCAAAGTTAGTGGAAATGAATTTAACATTGATCAGTTAGATTTCAAATTAATCTAGAATCAAATCACCAAAACTCATTACATTTTTCCCCCTCAGTGTGATCATGTTCTGTGCTCAGTATAATTAAAATTTTCACCTGAATCAATTAAGGACCCAAAACTATTAGACCACAAGGTAGTTCTTGAAATTGCAACTCAATATTTAGGAATTCATCTAAACCATTGAATTTTCCAAAAATAAATAATTGAAATGTGGAGTAGATTTTTTCCACTTACTCAGAGCTATTGGGCAAAGGAGATAAAGCCCAAAAACAAAAAACAACAAATAATCAATAACAAAGCTAACACTATGTAACCTGATGAAGAACAAAAGCTATCATCAGGTCTTTGTTTTCAATCACATTTCTATCATATTATATCAGAGAAATATATAGTAATGGATTAGGTAAAGAAGTGAAGATTTCACATCAAATCTTCTTAATTCACTTTTAGTGTAAACCTTTTGATTCGATCTTATTTAATCCCTTCACACCTGTTGTTGGAAAAATGTCTTAGCCACAAAATCAAACAAGGAACACAAGAAATCTAATGGGCTCAGCCCCTTCATAAACCAATCTATTTGTGAATTTTGCTTCTCAAATTTAATTATTTGTTATCCATTAAAGTATAATGTGAAATCAAGAGATTAATAAGTTGGTTCCAACAATACCGATCACTAAAACCATATGATTCCAACAACACTAAAGAGCATCATGCTATGATGAGAAATTTGATGTTTTTGTAATTCTCACAGGAATCAACAAGGAACTATTTTTACTGATGAAGAAAAGTCTATTTCCCCTTTTACACTAGAGGAGGGATCCACTTATTCAAAGAGTAAGTGGAAAAAACCTACTTCACATCTTAGCCATACATTCTTGGAAAATCCAACGATTTAGATCTACTCACTAATTCAAACAATTGGATTTTCCAAGAATGGATGACTAAGATGTGGAGTATGTTTTTTCCACTTACTCCAAATCCCTTCCCTTTACACTAATCTTGCACTATATAGACATATTTATACACAAGATGGAAAAACACTAAAAATATGGTGTGGAGTTAGTTGTGAACAAGCTAAGGCATAAACAATATCTCACTCAATGTTCTCCTTTAACCCTCACATCTCCATTTGGCAGTACACTTTGTGCCTGTGCTACACGTTTCAACTCCTGCATAAGATGCAATAGTTTTATGTTAGCCAAAACTAAGAGGCAAAAACATGAATCACAATTATTATTGTCATTCGCCCAAAAGAATTTGGTCTCAGGTTTTTTTCCTTCTCTGCTAAGGCCTTTCAAAAAAATTAGCAACAAAATAGTCCCTTGCCAAGTTGTCATGTACAAGATAGTAATTAACTGTGATATGCTGTGGGAGAAGCGCACAGGAAACCAAACCTTATGCGTTTCAATTGTGTAGGACTGGTTATAGTATATAGAATGGGGAAGGGATCCAAGTTGGTAGACATAGTTTTAGATAACGGTTATCGCTGTCGCATGTAGCTAATCATTGGTTCCTCCTAGAAGTAGAAAGCATTTGGAAATTATGTGTACTAAGTTCTTTCTAATTAACATAATCTTCCCTCTTTGACTGTATCATTTGAGAAATTTGAAAGCAAGATGGTAAGCATCCAGAGTAAACACTCTGGTATGAAGAGAAGTAAAGGCACCAAACCACATGGATAGTGTGGATTCTCTAAAGGAATAACATAATTCCCACATAGAAGGGTGGAATGTGAAAGGTGTTAATTATGTTTGAGAAATTCATAAGAGGAAGGCAGGAAGAAACTGACTATGAAAGGGTGGGTGGTTTGCACGCACTTGAAGAAGAACTACATTATCCATTTTCCTTTATATAAGCAAACAATTGGAATCATATAATACAATGGTATGAAAACAATGCCAAGACAAAGTCATGAAAATATGACTTATATAAACAGACATTTTGAATGGCCTAGTGACCGAGTCTTCCACCTAGTGGGGTCTGAAGAGGGTAGATGTACACAACCTTATCCTACAATGGAAATGTTGCTTCCAAGATTTGAGTCCGTGATCTCTTGGTCACTAAGCAACAACCTTATCATTGCACCAAGGCTTACCCTCCAACAAAAATAGATGCTAAGTAACCTTATTGCATTGGGAACAGGAGAAAACTATACTATGGATCTCCCCTTTAAGTGGGAAAGTGTGTCATGCTTGCAGAGCATTATCCTTTTTCTTTTCTTTTCTTTCTTTTCAGTCTCTCGAGAGTGTTATCTCTGTAGTTTTCTTCACCCTGGTCTGTTATTTTACAATTATCTGTTAACCAAAGAAGAGTACAACCAACAACCAATAATCCCATTAGGTGAGGTCAACTTAAGTGGTCATGACTCATGACATTACTTAACGGGTGACTTGGTTCAAGGTTCATAGCTTGCCTTTTTATATTTTCAAGTGTACTTATGTATGATTGATGCTATACATAGTTTGTCCTAAGCCCGGATAAAAGGTGGAAGTTGTGTTATAGGTAATCAACAGCCAACGTAAAACATTGTCGAATCTCTACGATATGGATTAAGGAAAGAAGAGTATTACAATAAAATTGCAGAAACATCACTTCGAATTTCTAGTTCTATATCAGAACTCAAGGTAACGTTCTAGCATATGTGGAGAAACCTCATCAGTATGAGAAGCTTTGAAGAAGGCAGTTAGAGAAATAAATGGACGGATTGATAAGCTCCCTTCCAAGCCAACAATCATTCCACTAGTGAAATGTAAGGGCAGAAGAAGAGCACGAAAATGTTAACAAAGATGATTTAAAAGTACCACCTGAAGGCATCGTGATGGGTTTCGTTTGATATGGTGGAAACAAGCCAGGTGAATGACTAAATAGGATGAATCAGTTATTTCAGTACCAGGGTATGCATCCCATACAGGAGTTACCTCAACGTCTTTCCACTTTGAAGATGAACCCAACCAATGGCTGAAAAGAACATATCAAAACCAGTTTCTCGCAAGATTTGGCAAGAGTATCAGTTATTTCAATACCAGGGTATGCATTCCGGACAGAAGTTACCTTTAACTTCTTTCCACTTTGAAGATGAACTCAAGCAATGGATGCAAAGAACATATCAAAACAAGTTTCTGGTGATATTTGGAAAGAGTATGAGCTGATGATTATAATGAGGCCCTCTGGAGGTTCACAAAAACTGGATAACTGAGAGACTGTAATTATATCAGAAGGTATTTGGTCGGTTAGTAAATAGGGTGAAGGTTTTTTCCTCAAGAAGCATTAGTAGGAGGGTTGGAAGGATAATAGTGCCAAAAAATCTGAGAGATTGCATAAGCCAGCATGAAAGCAGTACGAATGTTTGAGACAGAGTAAGAGGGAAGGGCCTAGGCGCTTAGCCATGGAAGAGGTGAACTATGAGCTCCACCACAAATTCTGGTGGGAAATTTTCCTCTGCAGGAATGACAGAGGACAATGGAGCTCCCCGGTAAATAGCTACGCTGCTGACATGGTAATAGAAGCAAAAGTGCAAAGGCATGGATTTATGCTTCAACTATGATGAGAAAACATACAATGGGAAACAGAGGCAAGATGCCAAAACTGATGCTAGTGAAGGGAACATAAGCAGAAGATGGAGAAGAGCCAGAGGTAATCAGCAAGGAGCTACAAAATTGTAGAAAGAAAAGACCACTAAAATGTAGCAGATACATTCTTTTTTTTTTTTTTGCAAAACTATGAGTGATAAATGTGGAACAAATCAATCATACATAGGAAGATATTTTAAGTTCTGTTCTACATTGAAATAAAGGACCAAATAAGTCACACTTACAGCGGCAGAAGCAGCACGACTCTCTCTAAAACTTTCAACCTCAGCAGGGAAGTTCTGCTCCAATTCCTCCAAAAGATGCTTGCGAAAATTCTGTTCAAATAGAAATGCTAAGTTGAACTGAAGACACTCATTAACTATATGGATGACATAGATGGAAACAAAAAAAATACTTATAATCTAATAAGAAATAAGAACTAGAACTAACCTTCACAGCATCAGTTTTTCCTTTGGTGATCTGGTTCTTTGCAATGCAGTTGTTTAAAACATCTTTGGTAAATTCATCTGGATTCTTCCCATCATCAATTAAACTAACAACCCAGCAGCCAGCAGTGAATTTAAGTTCAAATGTAAAAATAAAAAAGAGCTTATATTAGGTTGTAAAAAACTACAGAAACACATGCAAAGGCAAAAGACTCACTTCACAACCTCCATAGGAACCTGAATGTTGCACTTCTCAGCCAATTTAACCATGTTGTCAAGCTCCACAACAAGACCATTGCTGGAAAATATGATCAGTGTAACATTATATAGTATAAAAAATTTTAACATGCAAAATATGTAAAACAAATGAAACATGTAATAAAGTTAAAAGATTGAAGATAGATACATGCGTTGGAGGAGAGGCATTTGAAATGCAGCATTGTAGGTAGACACGGTAAGGTAAAGCTGATGAATAAGGCCCAAGGTTTTCTGAATGGAATTGCTAACCTGGTTCAGCTTCTGCATAGAATCATCAGCTCCTGCTGCAGAAGCTGTCGATTCATTAGTTTGAGAGATTAGTGTCCCATTTCCTTCCATAGCTGCATTTTGTGATGGATCCATTTGTGCTTTTCTATAAACTCAGCAAGTTAATTAAAAATGTTCAATCCAAAATCCTAAGAACTAATAACAGTACGAGCTATACGAGGTAACACAGAGACTACAAAGAAATTTCCTAAAGGTACAAATTATGCATGAAGTTCTACTAAGTCTAATCCATGTATTTGGTTGGCAATAGTTATTGAAAATTGTCATGGCCAATCCAAAGGGGCCATGATTGTGACATCAAAATGGAATAAAAATTAGATTTAGTACCAGTTATCGGGGAAGAGTACATTTTGTAAAACCCATTTTCTTTCAAGTGGCATGGGAGGCAAATTAAGACAATGAATTGTCTGCAACGAAGGGCAGAGACCAGAGACTTAACCCCAAAATAGTATGTGGACTTGTTTATTGCATTTTGAGGGCGCAAGCGAACATTTGCAAGGTGGAAACACCCTTGCAAATGAGCTGTGTAGCGATCCAATATTGGTGGAGGCCTGAATCTATTCCCTTTGGGAATAGCAGCCTCCCCATTGACGGCCAACAACATTGAATGATTTGTAGTATCAAATGGCGCAATTTCGGTAGAGGCCTTACTCTATTAGGGGCCTCATATCGCCGTGGCGACCCTATTTTGGTAGAGGCCTATCTCTAAGATCTAGTATCATAACACACACGCCTGTCTCAAAGACCAAAGCAATTACCTACAGTAAGTTTCATTAAACAAATACGACCTTAACTGTGTTTCCTTTGTCTTTCCTTTTTTTTATTATTTCTTACTCTTTTTTATTTTATTTTATACTCTCTCTATTTAGAGTGGTCATGGTCACCTTGATAAAAGGAGGAAAACTCAAGGAAAGTAAACCTAAAAAGGAGTAAACAATAGACAAGAAAAAATGAGTGCACAACAACTTCAAGAGTCTGTCAGTGGAGATGTTTATTAAAGGGGGAAAGAGACATCAAATAACAAATCAAGATCCATGTCGTTAGTCAAGACAAATTGCAATCAGTTCATACGCAAAGTGGGGTTACACCACTCAGAATTGTATTTTCTTTCATTCAGTTTGGCAGCTACTTAATAAGAGACGAGTCACAGATTATCAAAGTAAACCTATCACTTCAGAAATGAAGGACTGGAGATCAGAATAAACCCTGTCCAATTAACATCAATATTGGACTTCAAGACTGAAAAGTGAAAAGGACCCAAGAAGTCTACGTGAACTTACATTCAACATGATGCTAGTATAAACCAATCATTAAACACATACCAGACTTGAATAACTAAATCTCCATAAAATTAAACAACCAGGTCATTGCAAGGAACTGAACACTAACGACGTCTTTGACAGGGAAGCTCAAATTCAACCACCTCGGATTAGACCATATTATCAAATAAGTTATGCATAATCAGCAGGTTTCACGGTACTAAAACCTTGTGGCAAGCTACAGGATCTTGAAACTTATTTTGATTCAAAAATTAATTCTAACATTATAATAGCAGCTTTTGCACACTTTTATTAATCTGGTTACAGATTGAAAAGGTAGAATTTTTAACGGAATAAAGTTTCCTAAAAACATCAGCAGGGGAAAGAGTAATGAAGTTTATGCAGGTTTCTCTCTTTCGGGGATAAAATCATAGCTACCAGGTTTGCAATTCTATCTAGTACTCTGTGTATACTGTTCATCACTTCTTACCATATAGCTATAAGACTTCCATTACACTATAAAGTACAGTAAATCGATACGCAGTACACACAAACTACTAGTAACTGAGAGAATTTTGATAATAGTGAATTAAATTTTATCCAATCTTTCCTTTCCCCATAATCACTCTCATGCAATGTTCTTATGAAGGTGTTACCAGCTCGTGCTGAACACGATTCACACTACAATTGTTCAAAATTTGTTCAAAAATATGAGCGGGTCATTGTTCTTAGTCGAATTGACACTAAAATTAAGATCTAACAACGAAGGAATTAAACTTGAATGTTTCGTAATTGGGAAGTTCATACTATATCTCTGCCTCTAATAATTGATAAACCCTAACCTAAGTTAATTCAAAAAATTAAAAGATCACAAAAGATACCTTCGGCGATTAGGATGGTGCCTAGGGTTCGGCGTTGTGATCGCTGGAGTGTTGGAATTAGAATCTCCAAACGGATTTGGGGAAATGATATAAGGGTCACTTCATATATCAATGAACCTATGCCTCTCTTTCATATATGTTAATGTAGTTTCTTGGGTTTGCTTCACTTGTTTGAAATAAATATACTATATATAGTGGTCTAGATTTTAGAGCTTCTAATCCTATTTTTTATTAATAATAAAAAGTAATGCAATATACTCTTACTAAATTCTCGTATTAATCTTCATACCACAAAAAGTGACATATGTCACATGTAAATCAATCATTAATAAATAAAGTATCAATTTGTGACATATGTCGTCACTACTTTTTTGAGAGTAGAAAGATTAAGTAGGAAGATATATCATTTTCCTTATTATTATATTATTAGTCGGTCAAAGCTCACATGAGATGCGATCATAATTAACCGAACTTATTACCAAGTTCTCTTCTCATTTCCTCTTCTATTTATTCTTACATCTTAATTTGGTTGTTTGTAACAAATGATGCACAATGTTTGTTTTCGTTACATCAATAATTAGTAACAAACTAATTGGTAGATGACTATCGTTAGATTCATGGTGAAGTAGAAAAGTTCGGTGGAACTAATAACCTTAGATTATAAAAAATGATGGTAAAAGATGTGTTGTTTGGACAAGATAAAACAAAGGCATTAAAAGAGGATAAACTACGAGCTGAATGAGGATGAAACCTGGTGGGATCGTGGTAGGAACCACATCCATGTTGGATCTAGAACCCTAGAAAAAAGTATTGGATTGAGACCAATGTATTAAATTATGGTTGTGGTCGTGATTACGATAACAGTTGCAGCTACTGTGATTGAGGTCATTGCGGCCTTTGTGATGCAGATTGCAGTCGTTGCGGTGTGAATTATTTTGTAATTAAAACAATATTTTGAATTCGATGCGGTCTGATGCGGCCACATCATTGTGATTCAGAGTCACATCACATTTTCGGTGTGATACTATTGTGGCAGTCACCGCAAGCGCAATATTGTGGTCACATTAGGCAATGTGGTCTGCAATTTAAATCACTAATTGAGACCAAAGTGGAAATATGGACTTAGATAAAGCATTTGGATATGAGACAGATGCTGACAATATCTCTTTAACTGCTAAAGATGATGATTTCATTTGAGATGAGAAATTGTGTATTTCTATGGCGTTTTCTTGCGTAATGTAGAAAGATGTTAATTGCTAGCGGGTCCATAGAGTACAAGGGAACTAGTTGACTTTGACACATGATGTAACACATATATTGGCTTGAATGCATTGTTTAACACAAACATCACTAAAGATGCAGAGTGTTACACATGCATTGACTTGGATGTAATGGTGTGGTAGGGGCAGGGTATTGGTTGGCATTGATACAATGTGTGAGATGTATACTCTTTAAGATGAAGTATGATAGTTTTGTGAACTGTGATTGTTAGTATAGACAATGGTGATAGTTGTTGAGACTTTTCAAGGAAGTTACATAATTCACTTGCTCTGAGTATTGAAAAAGGCAATTGCTGATTAACTTTGATCTAGAGGTTCGGTAGTGTTGAAAGACTTCATAGCAATGGAAAGCTATGTGACATGTTCTGTTGGATGAGAGTACAAATTTGGAGAATCTACGCTAAAAGTTTGAAAAGGAGTTGAGCTCTTAGTGACATCATCAAAGATACTAAAAAAAACTTATGCCAAATGGAGTCCATTCTTATGTATATGATCCAGAGATAGGCATTGAATAAGGTAGAAAAAGATATTCGCTAAGGCGAAGAATGTTCCATAGATTTTATAAGGAGAGAAATATTTCAAACAATGTAAAGATTGTTGGAGTTGCTTGAAGTATAATATAATAAGAAGTCTCACATTACATAAAACTAGAGTGGAGGAGAGATGCCAAAACTATATGTTGAACTCAAGCTCCTTGATATAACTTCCACTAATTATAAGTATCATATGAGTTTTAGACCCATGAGTGTGTTATAGAACTTGTAATCTTAATTTATGTTAATATATTGGTAGCTAATAAAGGTAGAAATAAACTATGCTACTTATCAAGGACATTATATCTTACCTATGATAAATCACACCAGACCTCTCTAATAAACATATCAGACTCAAACTTTTTAAAAAACCTATTAAGCATAACAGATTGACACATATAATTTTATTATATATTTATAATAATTATTTTATATAATATATATAAAATAAATAAAATATAAGTCATATATATGAAATTTGGCATTAGAAATTTGAGATATTAGATTTGTTAATTGAGGACAATCTAATAGCTCATTTAAAGACATGCTTATTAGCCTATTTAAAAATAGACTTATTAATCTATTTAAACATGTGACACATATGTTTGAAAAAAACTTAAACAAATAAACAAGTCAGACTTAAGTTCCAATATGTTAAACAAATTAGACATGTTTAAGCCAATGTCTGACCTAACTTATTTCTACCCTTAGTAGATAACCAACACTCAGAGGGATAAAAGAGTGTTACAAAAGATCGATATGGAAAATGATAAGGCAATAAGCATTTCTCTTACTACTCATTTTAAATTGAGAGCTAAATATAGTCATTCAAATGGAGCTAAAAAAATCATATATGTAATGGGTTCCTTATGCATCTGCTATGGGAGATTTGAAGCAATGTTGTGAAACCCGAGCCGGACGTCAAACCGGATGAGGTCTTGTATAGGTTCTAACCGGTTTAACCGGTTAAGCCGTCCGGTCGGACCGGACGACAATATAACATCATATATAATTATATATATACATATATTATATAATTAATTAAAATAAGTGAATAACTTTGCACAAAGCTTACACATAAATCAAAATAAAAGTGCATCAAAGTTTAAGTCTTACATAATTAGAGCAATAAATCAAAACACATCTCATTTAGAGAGTAAACATTCTAATTCATCCATGTATCATTGTCTTGGTTAGATCCTAAGTTTACATTGTTGGTTAAAGATGTACTTTGAGTGTAACTATCTACATCTTCTTGAGGAGAAGAGTCTAAATTAAGCCCTCCATCAATAGTAATATTTTGTCCTTCAACCATGCCTACAAATTAGAATATACGTTAGATTAATATGTATAATAATTAGAAAATATGTATAATACTGATCTTTGAAAAACTCATGCATGAAACTAAGATCATTTGCATTTTTAAACAGTGCAATCGATTACACAATCCTGGTAATCGATTACATGCTGATAAACTAATCAGACATGTGCATTTTACTTGATGTAATCGATTACAATATACTCGTAATCGATTACAGAATATTAAAAGCATCAGATATGTGCATTTTTTACATTTTCTTTTGTTTTTTTTTTAATTTTACCAACCCGGCCGGTTTAACCAACCGGATTATTCCGGTTTTACCCGGTCTAACCCGGTTGGACCGGATTTTCCACGGCCCAAAACGGCTGGAAACCAATTCCGATTTTCTACATATACAGGACCGTTTACTCAAGCGGGTGACGGTTGGACAGGTTGGACCGGCCGGTCCGGTCCGGTCACAACAACATTGATTTGAAGTATACAATAGTGTGTACAATATCAGATATTGCACATGTTGTTGATACAATTAGTAGTTTTCTATCAAATATAGGTATAGAGTGTTGAAATATTGTGAAATGTATTTTAAGGTATCTTTGTGGTATTACTAGTTTGAGACTTTGTTTAGGTGTTGATAAACCTACTCTTGTGGAGTATACATATTTTGATATTGCTCGAGACATTGATTTCATAAAGTCCACTTCAGGCTACTTGGTTAAGCTTGCAGGATGAGCTTTGGTTTGGCAATCTAGATTTCTCAACCAGTGAGGTAGAGTTATAATTACAAAAGCGTGAAAGAGGTGTTGTGGGTGAAGAAACTCTTATGAAAACTTAGTTTTTTCCATGACAAATTCTTGTTATTTTGTGATAGTCAAAGTACAATTCATCTTGGAAAGAATTCAACATTTTATCATAGGTCCGGACACATTGATGTGAGATATTATTCGATACATGATGCCTCCGAGAGATTGGGTGTGTTAAAAGAAAATAAATGTTGTATTGTTTGAAGTAAATGTATTTTGGTATTTTATTTCTTCATTTTAACTTTTAGTTAACGATGTTATGTATGAAGAAGATAAGTGTAAGTAAAAAAATGGGAGATGCTATATGTAATTTTATTAATACCTAGAGGAGGTTAGTATAATTTAATCAAAATAATATTATTGAACTGGAAGTTTGTAGGATAGTTCCCTAATTTTTGTATAATTCATAAGTTGTAATCTTAGTCTGTCCACATAATTAGATTAATGAGTAGGATTCCTCTCCATTAGACAAATGAGTTTTTTATGTGTATTATAAGGGTAAAGATGTAATCATTTTTAAAATAAAAAGGACAAAAGTGATATTTTATCTTCCACTTTCTTTGATTTTTTGGATATTTGCCTCCCAATTAATGGAGATGAGTCTTACTCCAAATTAAGATAGTGCAATTCTTTTCCCTTTCTTCCATTTGGAAAATTAACAAATTTCGCTAAACTATCAACTTCTTAAATGGAATAACAAATCATTGTGTGGATGATATTCTTAACCATACTATGTAAACATACTCCACTTCTTCTTTATCACCCAACTCTTTCTTCTCCCTTTCACAACTATCATGTGTTTTCCTTTTCTGAAACTAGGTAATCCATGATAAAGTTTCTCTTTGAAGTTCAATGGGTCGTGCCTATTCTGACAGCAACAAAAATTTTATATATATATATTTTTGGCATTTTCAAGGACAAATTATAGAAAATAAAATTTGAAAAAATAACTTCTATAATTGGTTCTCCAAGATATAAAAATGCATTCTTCAGGATCATCAGGCAGAAATTGTGTTCATTATGAAAAATATAAATTATATAATAAGAACTCGAGAATGCAAAATAAATACCGAATTGCATATATTTTTTCATAACAAATATAACTTCTGAAAATGAGTTTTCAAAATGTCTAAAAATGCATTGTTGATATTCTCTTGTAGAAGTAATGTAAAATTTGCATTCTAGACTTCTCCATCCTTATCTAGAAGTTCACACTTTTGGGTTTTCTTATCCTCAATCCTTATACTTGTTTAAGGAACCTAAAAGTGGAATTATAACATTAAGAATAATGAGGAGGGGTCCATTTATTCAAAACTTATTCAACATCTTAGCTATCAATTATAAGGAAATTTAATGGTTTAGATTTACCCACTAATTCAAATCATTGAATTCCCTAAAATTGATGTCTAATATGTGGAATAAGTTTATCTTGAAGTGAATGGATTCCTCCTCATTATCTTTATTTACTCAAGTCTATTATTCTTCAAGAGGGAATCAATTTACCTAAGATAATATATATTTAGTTTTTCCATTCAAAAACATCTTTTCAAATAAAGCTTATAGACATGGAACCGGTTTTTTTGATAAAAAGTACCTTATGAAAAAAATACATAAATAAATACTAATGATTGTTGCTTTATCAAGCAATCATAAGTTTGGATAACTGGTTCTTCACAAGTAAAAATGTCACCCCTTTATGACATACAAGTGATACAACACCTACCTAGTATTAAACAGCATCTACTCTGTGAGCAGCATAGGAATTTCATCCACTGGTGCAGCAAGCTGCACAACATTTATACAAGTTAATAACTATTCCCAAATCTTGTAAGGAATTCCAAAAATAAAAATGAAGAGGATTTGCTAGGGAAACATGTTGCAGATAATAACTCACGTGATCATATAATTCAGTGAATTTATGTTGCTTAGTAGAAACTTAGTTTTGAGAAATTTTGCTCATTTAAAAGGGTAAGAGATGATTGGAAAAAGCTAAAACTCACATGGGTCAATTATTTAATTTGATATTACAGGGTCAATTATTTAATTTGATATTACAGGGTCAATTATTTAATTATATGGTTCCATATAAAGTTTCGTTATAACATCACTTCAGCTTGGATGCAAGATCAATGGGCCTGCCTACTTGTAAGAGAATTCTAATCCATTCAGGATCTATTTGCGAATTGAATTTTGGAGAAGTAATGAAAAAAAAAACTTAGAATTATGAAATACATTAGTCTTCAACTCACAAACAAGGTCTGCAATGACAATGCATCAACTTGTGTAAAAGTAGTGTAACTGGTTTCTTAACTCCTTATGTTTTACTGTATTCACTAAAGAAATAGATACACACCCCATAACACCAATTTATGGAGATAAACCTTGAATCTCACATAACAGATATCACACTTTTGGGGAACTTAATCAGTACGCTAAAGCAAATCTGAACATATACATGCGAATCTAAACGTTCCACTCAAAGTTCGAACACAGTGACAAAATATGTCATTGATTCTATCCGTATTCTTGGTTTCAAAGTTAGTATAGGTGCGTTCTTCTATCCTATTTTTAATAAGTTAATATGCTATAGCAAATCTAATTTTGAAACCAATGTGTTCACCAGCTAACCTATCAGATCAAATAATCTAAACCAGCACACACCCTGAAATTTTAGAATAAGTATAAGTACTTGATTTTACTTATATTTTCAATGACAAAAGTGTTATTCCATTACATATAAAATGATACAAATGTCTTTTCATATTATTCTTTCCTTTGTTTTTTAGTATTTATCTCTCTATTAATAGAAAAGATTCATACTAAAATTTTACTATATTTACTTCTATTTTACCTATTATGTTTTGTCATTGGTCAAACCTACTTATCACATTTTCTTAAAATTGGGAACTAATTTCTTTGTTTGAGCCTCAACACAATCCTTAAGGTTGCTTCCTACTGATCAAGAGTCTAATGGCATAAGTGATGAAAATAACCTCTCCTCCCGTCTCTCTTGTACGGAAGGTTGCGTGTCCCAAAGTAAGATGCACTTAGCCAACTTTTATAGATGACACATATATCCATTTGATTACAATAAAATTACATTTTTGTCATTAAAAACAAAGGGAAAACATGAATTTGTATACTCAATTAAGTGAGAGTCCTAGTTCCACGTGAACACCATATGTTCCACAAACATGAATCCTAACAATATGTATTACCAAAGCTCTACCACTTTCCGCTAAATTCAACCAACCCCTACTAAATCTAATAAATATTCCAAAATTCACAACTAACAAAACACTAATTAAAACAAAAATAGCATATTCCAGAACATATTAGAAAACAGAAAGAAGGACGAATATTCATATACCTGTTCAGATGACAGAGTAGCAATTGTTCCAGCGCAAGGAGAAGAGGTAATGGAGTCGCGACAAGAGTGAACGGTTTTGAACTGGTCAACGCTGAGTTTCTTGTTAATCAAACCAACCTGGAAGTAGATGCTGTTAGAAGGAGGAAGATCGACGCGGATCTCATCGACGTTAAGCCATAGGAATAACCGCTCTACCTCGATACCGTTGAGGTCGGTGATGGAACCGTAGCTAAGTTTTCCAGAAACGGTTTTGTCGTAGTAAACAAGATAATCGAACTGTACGTAGCACGGTTTCTCCAAAACGACGACGAAATGTCCGTCGTCTTCGGAGAGAGTGTAATCGGTGACGGTGCTCGGTAATAGACCGCTCGGGAGACCGTACTTCGGCAAGAGTTCGAAGACGGTTGGTTTGTTATTTGGTGGCGATGTTGCGGTGGCGGTGGAGATAATGAAGAAGATGGTGGTGGTGGTGGTGATTGCAATGAATAATAGATGAGAAATTGGGGTTGTTGCCATGGTTGGTGTGACGGTGGTGATTAATTTCCAGGAAAGGTGCTATGTAACGGTGCTTTATATTGCTTCTATGTTTGAATCATCCTTTTAAATGATTAATTTGGATAATAGTTTTGGAAACTCAAAAACAATCACTTTTCCAACATTTGCGTGAGTTAGGATAATCTGAAGACTCAATTTATTACAAAATGTAAATGGAAAGATATATCTCTTTAGTTATAATAAAATTATATTTTTATCAATAAAATGAAAATATCTAATTGAGTCTCCATTAATAGAGTGTCCTAATTCTAAAAATAGATGCACCTAAAATAACTTAAGTATATTAGTTTTATGTACTATTATTGTATTATTCAATTTATGTGACGACAATGGAAACTCAAGCTACAAAGTATACAATTAAAAAAAATAAAGATCACATAAAATTTTAAAAATAGTTTTATAATACTATCACACTTTTTTAAATTATATAACAATGTATTATTTCACAATTTAATATTATATATCATTTAAATCCAATAAAAAATTAATTATCTAATAATTAATAGATATGTCACTTTACTCATTAGAAAAATCCACTAAATGATTGGTGTTTTTGGTGTTGCCATGCCTTGATGGTAGATAGATTACAAATTGAATTGGTATTTGTTATTAGTATTTAGCAGTATATAGATACAAATTGACAACCTAATGTGAAGATAATTAATCTAATAAATCTCCTATTGATTCTCCACTAATTACCAGGCTGAAATAATTAAAGAAGATAACGTGGAGAGAATCAATCTAACAAATCTCCTACTCATTCTCCACTAATTACAAAATAATTAAAGAAGATAAATGCTAATTATTATTATTAATAGTAAGTATTTTGAGTTGTTTTTTTTTATTATGGAGTACAATTTCAACATATTTAAGGTAACAAATTAAAAAAAAATGTATGCATCAATATAAGAGTTTTTTGTATTATCAATATATTATACTATTATTTAATATTCATATTTAATTTAATTATTATTGATTCCTTAAAAAAATTAATTCAAATAAATTATGAATGATGTACTGTTTATAAATCTGTACACATACATTATAAAGATACAACACTCTTTAAAAAATACCACCCTTAATAAATAAAAATAATGGCTTCCTATATTGAATTCTTTTACATTTTTTAAACTATTTACCGATTGGAATCATTTCTTAATTTGTTTAGTGTCCCAATATACTATTTTATTTTTCTCTTAAAAAATAATTTTAGACTAGCTCGTGGAACACGTGACTTGGCAGTACTCCTAGAGGCTAGTACGAAGGAATCTAACAAATTCACAATTCTCACCTACGAGTTAAGTCATGCACTTCATATGTAGAATAAACTAATATAACCAATTTTACGCATATTATGAAAATTAATTAAAAGGAAATAATTATTTTGATTTAATAAAATATACAAATAGCTATAATTAAAACTGACATTGGAAAGTAAATTTTTTAGAGACTCAATTCATTAATTAGTTAAATGTAGTTAATTTATTAATTATGTAAGTTGAATTTGAGTTAAAAATTAATCTTTTAAATAAATAAGCTACCCTGGAGTCAAATACAATTTAACTAATTAGCTTTATGATCTCACTCAATATCAATATATGAATAATATATATATACCAAAATTATTTATTTATTTTATATAAAAAATGATTTAAAATCCTTTCTATTTTGTATATCCTAATTCAAGTTTTTTTTATATATATATATTTTGAAAGTTTGGGGACTTTAATTAAGTTATTTTTAATTTGAAATATAGTTTGCATTAAACTTGATTTGAAACTCAATTGATACATGCTAATTCTTATCAAGTCGAGATGAGTTGTGTCAAACTCGACACGACACTCGTGTAATGCACGAATTTGTCATGTCATAACAAAATTTAATATTATAAGTGTGACCTAATGCACGAATCTCTCATCCAATGAGTCTAGAGATATTATGGAATTGTTCTACAAAACTAACTTGTATTTGTTACTTTATACTTTATAGTTGTGCATGTAGCTAGAAGATTGTAGTTATGTATGTAGCTTATTGAATTAGGGTTGTTTGATAAAACTAGTTAGGGATGAGCATCACCCGACCCTACACGCTCTCCCGGTTTGGCACAACCGTCATCATAACTGAATATGATATGGTTTCATCAGGTCTAAGTCTAGGTTCAAAAATAGACCCATTCAATAATTAGGACTGAGTAATGGTCAAGCATGACCAGAATTGTCCCAATGCGTCATGTTTATATGTGTATCCAAGTGTGTACGGAGTAATTACATCCTTTTGACTTATATATATATAAATGACCTATTTTATTTATCTTATTGAGAAAATATATTAATTACAATATTATTGGTATTTGTATAACATTTTTAATATCTTATATTTTACCAACATTTTTTTTTCCTTTGTGTTCAATAACCAAAATTGTTTTCGTAATTTTGATTACAAATCATGTTTTGTTATTGTGCATTAATAAACTTCATAATTGCAATCATGCTAAAACCATGGAGCTAGGATCGAAGGACCTGCGATAGTTGAAGGTGTGACTTTGGTTGTTGTGATGGAGCATTTTGACAAGAGCATACATTTGCTTATGGTCCAATGATAAGGTCGTGGTTTCGAGTTTGATTTTTGGTAGTTACCATGTAATTGTGGGATCAATTCCATAAACGATGCCAATGTTCTTCATGTTTGTTAGATGGATGATATGACAGTGATGCCTTTAAGATGAATAGTGTTAAAGATCAACCTTAAAGTGCTAGAAAAATATTGAATTGAGCTGAGAATCAGCTTTGGATTGCCTTGAGAGGGTACATTGAAAGGAACTCTGACGTTCAAGTTAGTATTCATAGATAACAAATATATTCTAGACAAAGTAGGGAGAAGTCAGACAAAAGATGATAATTCCTATGTAAACGGTCTCCTCTATTTGTACTAAATGTCACATGCATACCTTGTATTGAAGAAAGATATAATGACATCATGGTTGATGTCATGCTCCTATTCTTTCAATTAGTGATCTTATAGTGGCTTAGAGATACTTACTTTGGATGTCTTCCATTATAAGTTACATCATAAAAACTTGTTTATATTTATTCTTATCTGTAGGATCGAATCTTGGGCCTTTTGGATTTAGGTCATTGTGTATTGGCCAACTTGTTAGCCTCTAGGACCATTCATGGCCAATTTAGTATGTATAAACCTACAGATAAGAATAAATATAAACAAGTTTTTATTTTTACTAAAGGAAATGGTAGGTCATGAGTGACTATATTGTCTATAAGTCTGAACATTTCCCTAAACTTAAACCAATGGTTACAAAGCACTTACCATGTGAATGAGTTATTAAATGGACTCAACTAACTAAATAATAATGAGAAAGAAACAAAGAAAGAAATAGAATGAAACAAAGAAGGTATACCTTCCATAAATAAACATCTTTTCTATGTGGTTTCAATTTCAGAACTTCAAACTTTCTAGCTCACATTGTAAGTGAAGGAAGGTTTTAACCTTTGCTCTATGTTTATAAAGTATGAAATATGCATATTTAATCTTTTAAATAAAGTATGCACTATGATATATTATGCAATAGGCAATAGCTTTTTATATGTTATATCTTGTCATATATTAACCAAGGGCCAATTCTGGCCACTAAACACCTCAAGATTATTTGTAAACAACAAATTGCAAAATTAGTGAATAAAGGCTACCATCATAGACAAAGTTTCCATTCAAATATTTTACTACAATTTGAGTTGTTCCTCAATTAACAGAAGAAAGATAAAAATGTCTTATCATGTTATGTTTTCCTTTGTTTTTTGTAGTACTTATGTCTCCATTAATGAAGAGAATCCTTACATAGCTCAAAAAGTGATACATCCAGCTATGTTAACTTATATTATACAGTTGGCAGTTTCTTTTCAGCAAAAGAAAAAACATTTGCTACAATTTATTGAGATTGAGGACATTAATGATGGACATAATTTTAGATTTATGGAAAATTATTCAATAATTCAACAAAGGTTTGGACCATGCACTGGAACATGTTTTACACAAAATGGAATCTAATATGCTATATTTTCCCTCCTACCTGAAATAAAGATAGAAGTGTTGTATGTTGTTTTGTAATAAAGCATATATTAGCTTCAAAGCATGCCTAAGAAAAGAGTGAAACAACATTTTTGCAATATCTGCTGAATGTAAAGGAATGACCTCATTCTAATGCCAAAATCAACAAGTAACTGTATTAACCAACTAAACCAACAATTTCCCTAACTGTATTAACCAAGACTGACATATAATTCTGGATCTCATATTTGAAGAATCTGACAGTGAACAATGTGACTCTTCAAACCACTACGCCCCGCTATAGTTGACCATAAATTTCTAACGAAAGAGCTGGCATGACCTTTTCCAGAAATATTTTCCCAGATCTGAGGATTGTTTTCGACGCGTTTGTTTGGACTTGAAATATCAACTAGACTGATGCTCATATTGTTGCGGATAATGCACAGCTTTCCGTTAAGGGGAGCAAGAGCAGCAGCATCAAGAGTACGGGAGCTACCTAAATGAAGCTTGCTATCAATGAACTTCTTCCATGTATCGGTTGCTGCATCATATACTTTGAGCTTGCACCCGTCTCGGCAATCGAGTGCGTAGAGCTGTCCATTCAGTGAGATACTAGGATTACGCCAACCATTGACCATTCCATTACTAACTGGGGTCCAGGTATCAGTTTCAGGTGAATAGGCGTCACAGGCGACATTTCGATTCAACCCAAGTCCCTTCAAAAACCACATTCCATTATGAACAACACCAATAAAGGGCACCATGGCCATGGTCATCTCGGAGACAGAGTTCCACCTGTTCCGGTTGGGGTCGTAAACTTCAGCAGATCGAAGAGTTCTTTGAATTCCTTCACATTCCCCACCAGCAACATATAGACAGTTATTTATAACACAAGAACCAAAAAGATGACGTTTCCGTAACATATCTGGTGCTCTATGCCATTTATTTGTACGGGCACTGTAGAAAATGACACGTCTCATAGATCCCTTCAGTGGATCTCTTCCACCAAATAAGTACAGGTGGCAACCACTAAGAACAGCACAGCCAAATCCCAAGGCTTCAGAGTATTCCCCAGGAACAGGTGGAAGGGACTGCCATAGTTGGTAGACGGGATCGAAAGCATGCAATGAAATTTTTCCATCACGATCTCTTTTGATGACATAAACCCATTCTTCTGCCATTCCGAGACTTTTCCTGAGTGAATAAAAGAAGTTCCCAGACAGAAGGCAATACCATCTCTTGCAAACTAAACGCAGTTTCCTGTGCTCAACACGAGGTACTCGAATCAAACAAGCAATAGCAAGATCATCAGGAAGGCCAGGTAGGAGAGGAGGCTGAACTCTTGTCCTCTCTCGACGTAAATTTTTCCTCTTATGTGCATTCGGGTTTATGTCAGGTTGGATACATAACTTCGACCCTGGAACAAATTTCCTTGCCCCAGCAACTGTTTTCAGGCCTGAGTCTACTTTACAGTAGCAAGAAACAGAGTCAACCTGTGAAACATTATATGTTATCACGCTGAAAGTATCGAAGTACAAAAAATATCCACTAAAAATATGTACATACATAATGTCTAAGAGCACATATTCATGCATATACAGTAAGTTGTACATACATATTATCCACTTTCTAATTTCATGTCCCAAACAATTAAACAGTTTAGTCTTTTGACACTGGTGTTTTCTGAAAGTAAAGCAAAAATGAAGTTCCAAACAAATAACTTCACAATCAATTGACTTATCATAGAATAAATAATTTTATTAAGCTGAAATTTTATTTTTGTTACAAAAGGTCATATTTAAATGGTAAGTTTTTTCATGCTGCTGCTGGGGCAGTGAGTCAGAAGATTATTAGAAAAAAGGAGGAACGTTACACAGCTTACTAACACATACCGTACGATTGTGCATCAGTAAGCAAGGGCTCAAACAAGAGACCCTTAATGAGATTCTAAAAAATCGAAAGGAGTTGTGGTCAACAGCAATGCCTCCTAAAACATTGCAACCATAGTATCTAATTGCACAGCTGCATACCTCTTGAATATAGTTTGGAAAGCACCACTCTGATAACAGGGTATCATGTGTATCATTCTATTCTAACAAATTTCAACATCTTTGAAAACAAAAATTAGACAGGTATATGATATTGATAATGGTTTGTGTAAGAGACATGTTCTTCTACCTTAATAGACACTAGTGTTTTCACCAACCTGCTACAAAAGTGGGAATAGTGGGTCTTACTAATGAAGTGCTGAGACATTAAGTAAATGAAACCACACACAGTTCACTCTACCTTTACCTTCACCGTAATCCTCCCAACCCACATTATCAGCTATGTTTCCGATTACATCAACTAAGCAGGAAGACAAAGACTACTACATCCTCCTTGGTGAATTGACATTCCAAGGTCCTACCATTAAGCCTACAAAATTCAAATGTAGGCAGCAATGTTGCATTTTTTGTAATCTCTGCAACCGCATCATGACTGTAGTCAAGATCACAATGGCCGAATTTCACAATGGCCATTGTGATCGTGACTACAGTCATTGTGAAAGCTAGCAACCACAATTTAAAATCAAGATTCAACTTAGCAATTTGCTTCCATTTCCATAAACAAGCAAAGAAAGCTAGGAATCCAAGTTTTCCAAAACCACAAGTGTAGCACTAGAAATTTGAAACTTTTTCAACACACACATGAGCTGAAACTAAAAAATTGGACAAGAAACTATGTGGGTATGACAGAAATATTATGAAAATAAAAATTAGAAATAAATCAAAAAATATATAAAAATTGAAACAACACAATTGAAATCATGATAAGAAATTAGAGTTAACAATCAACATTCCAATTGGACTTACGAGTGGGGCTTGAACTCTAGAGACTCTGTGAGAGTTTTCAACTAAATGGTTCATTTGTGAAGCTCAATCTCACTAATGAAATGAATTTTCAACACAAATTAAGCATCTTGGTGCAGATCAACAAAAACCCTTTTTAACTTAACCTTCAAGTTTTGCAACGCGATCTAATCAACAGAAAATTGAAGTTTCTATTTTGACTTCAGAAACTGCAAAAGAATGGTAAACGGAGAAATGGGTCATTTGCAAAAAACAAGTTTAGGAGAACTACGAGTTGAAATTGTCACCTCTCCCACTCTTCACTTGCCCCTTCCGTTAGGCACCTAAAAGCTCTTATTTTCTAGTAAAACTTGAATATATCCGTTTAATTATATTATTCACTATTTAATAATCATTAACATTTAAATGAAAGATAAATATTTAATCACGCATCTAAAATCTTTAATAATGTAAATGAATAGTAGATGATGTACTAAGTATAAATATTTACATTCACAATATATAAATATTATCCACTTTATTTTTTTAATTTAAAAAATATTTCACATGGAGTGTGGGTGAAGAAGTATCATCTTTTTTTTTCTATTAATAGAGAGTCAAATGTATATACTTCATTTAATTTTTAATATCAAAATTATAATTTCATTTTAATTATAAAAATAAGTAAGTTAATAAAAACTATATATATTTTTTTTTGAAATACTTCTATCTCTATTAATGTAAATGCTACTGACTAGTAGGAATCTAACACTTATATTTTTAACTTATTTGGGATATACTCCTTGCCCCGTTACACCAATGAAACAATGTTTATTTGTTTTTTTGGATTGATGGATGATCCACTTATTCCAAGAGTAAAATTTAAAATTTCTAAATCATTAGATTTCTCTATAATTAATGATTAAGATAAATAGTCAATAATTTGGATTTGAGAAATGATTAAATATAATGCGTTTCGTTTATTAACGTTATTAAAGTTAGTTGAATAAATTTGTAAAACTTATGTATTTAATTTACTTAGGGTTGACAATACGGGTCAGCCCGGTTCGACCCTATCTTGTCCGCCTTTGCGCTGCCAAAATATGGGCTGACCTGACCTGACCCTTATTGCTAGAAGAGCTCAAAATGTCAGCTCGACCCATATTTGGCAGGGCTGGCAGGCCGGCGGGCTGACCCATTTTTTTTTCTTTCCAAAACACATTTATAACCAACTCAATTACAATTTCAAAAATAAATAACATTAACGCCTCATAAATGTCTTTTAAAACAATCACAAACTAAATTCCATAATCTCACAATAATATATCATTTTGGTTTCAAACTTGTTAGTTCAAAACAACTAGCCAACATTGTCTTAAACTTTTAGACTCCTAGTTCACAATAAAGTTTAAACTCCTACGCTTTAAACATTAGATACTTTGTTGGAAGAATATGTCTCCACTTTTCTATGGAAAAAAATATTCTTTTGAGAAATCTTGTATATGGGTATTAATCAATTTAAAGAGTAAAATATACTATAAGTAAATGTCTTGTGTATAATATAAATGTCTTGTATATGATATAAATTACTTATCAATTGTAATATTACATAATCGTATAACCAATTTAGTATTAATATTACTAACCAATTTAGTATAAAGTATGAAATCTTTGCAAAAGTTTATCAATAATATAAAGAGTAAATTACAATGATATTCCATGAGTTTTAGTGAAATTACAGAAAATATCATTTCATTTTCTACATTTAGAAAACTTCGTTAATTTATAAACATACATTACATTAATCAACCCTGCATGATAAGTGTAATTTTTTAAACAAAAAAGTGATAAATATAATTAAGTTAAACAAAATGATATATGATATAAATTAAACATTGATATGTAAATGTCTTGTATATGATATAAATTACATTGATAAATAATTTACTCATAAATGTCTTATATATGAATAATAAATTGGTTGCACATGGTAAGTGTAAAATGATCGGTTGAAAAACAATATTAAATTGACTACACTATTGGAGTCACATGTAACATTAAAATGCTAAAATAATAACGTGGTCCGTCTAAAAAACGGGCTTTCAAATCGGGTTGAATAAGAGTTTTTGGGCTAAAATCCCCAGTCCAGCCTGCTAAAAATGTCGATCAAAACGGACTGCCCCGTCGGGCCAAGCCCATATTGCCATCCCTATTCTCAAATCCTGTATTAGAAGAATGAAAAAGCATTCAATCTCTTCTTCATTATTTAAGAGTGGGTGAGTGGTTAGAATCATTCAGATGAGGTTTCCAAATACATACATGAACTTCTATTATGTTCTAAGATCTTTAATGTTGTTCCTCGTTTAAATGCTCTGCCTTTATTTAATGATTCCAGTGGAACCTACTAGACTAGGGGAGTGTAATTAGTTTTTTTTTTGCCATGGGAAGTTTAGCCTCTTTGATTCACACAAAAAATATTCTCTCACAAGAAGTACATATATGTTGAGAAATTGCTAAACTGACTAATTTACTATTGTACAAATTAACACATTCCAGTAAAACGAAAAACCAAGTAGTTGTTGCAAAACTGAACTATATGTTCCAAAGTTGGGAGCATTAATTTGAACTTCGCAACATGAGAATAAACTATTTCAGCTTAGACTTAGATGAACCCTGAAGAGGTTTAGCAGCATGACCAAACAGCTTAGACTTTCACAGATAAGAAAGTACAAATCATGGCAATCAACATTGTTAGGTAGACATACACAACTTTTGAAGGATCAATAGTTACTGTCTTTCCGAAAATCCCTTCTTTTACCAGTTCCCAGATCACTAGAAGGGTCCCAAACATACTAGTGCCCCTACCACAATGAAGTAACTTCCTGTGAGAACCTGATAAAGAATTGATGCATGTTCAAATTTATAGTATGAATAGAAACAAAGAAACATAAACCTAATGAACAATGGAATCATGTTTGACGGGGAAAATTCATTAGGACTTGCAATAGGGTAGGTCCGTAGGTGAGGGGAGTTAGGATACTCACCATTAATAGAAAGACAACTGCTTCGAAAACCAAAGGGAAACGCAAACACATATATCCCCTTAATTACAATGAATTTACATTTTTGCCATTAAAAACAAAGAGAAAACATGCATTTGTCTCTTCGTTAATGGAGAGGATCCTAGTTCAAGTGAGAGTATTAATGGAGTTTCCAATGCTATTTTCTAATACCACGAAATATAATGATGTTCTCTCACCTGAATACCCGCTAATGTTTAGTACTAAGCCGCTTCGTTACGTTCTCCGCTGTCTCCTCCAACCTTAGGGTCTTTCGACCCCCAAAATAACAACAATCACAACACATCATTATTCATGTCAAAACAACCACAAAGTCAAACAATACTTGAAACCCCACCAAGAAACAAGTTTACATTATTCATTTCACTCCACTATTTCAAAAAGGGTTCCACAATATTTCAAATAACTCAAGGGTTTTGAAAACAACATAACCCACCTACCATTTTTCGAAAACAACTCATACACAATGAGTTTCACAAGATTTTTCTAAGACTAGAAAGAACCAAGCTTCAAGAGAGGGTTAATGGGGTTTTACTCCAAACCATGGAGAAGAGACCCATCTCTAATACACAATGACACACAATAATAAGGAAAGCCAAACTAAGTGATTTACCTCTTCTCAAGCCTTCTCTTCGACTCTAAGAACTCACAAATCGCCTAGCTGCTTCTCCTCTCTTTTGTTTTCGAAAAAAGTCCCCCAATTCCCACTTGGGGCTTCTATTTTAGGTTTCAGGTTTTCGTACTCTCGCCCGAGAGAGAAAATGCTCGCTTGGGGCGAGAGCCCACGACTCTTTGCATCACCTAGACACTGATGCTCTCGCTCAGGCGACGTTGTCTCGCCCAGGCGAGATTCATCCAGCCTATACAAAACTCTCTCGCTTGAGCGAGAAATCCCTCGCCCAAGCGAGAATCTCTCAGCCTCTGCAACCCTCTCCCCTTAAGCGAGAATACCAAAAAAATCCTAGGGAAAAACTCTGGGTCCCTCGCTTGGGCGAGACCCTCTCGCTCAAGCGAGAATCACCCAGTAATTCCCAGATATCCTGAGTTTCGCAATTCTTAGGGAATTTAATTTCTCTGGGTGTTACAATGACTACAAAGAAATATGATTTTTATGGATACACAAAGGGAGATAGAACACTATTGCATATTCATACTTCTTTCACTTGTTCACTTTATACCAAACCATAGCTCATACTCTCAGCCATTTGATTCTCATTCTTCTTCACTTGACCCTTTATTATGGGCCTTTTTAGCATGATTCATATATTCACTAACATTTGAATACCAAATGCTCATCACCTATACACTTAAAGAATGAGATTCTTTGATCTTTTTTTCCTACCCAGATGCATAAATTACATGTCAAGTCATTGTCCAACATTACAATTAAAAACCATATGCACTAATGATCTTTCTCCATAGGAATGAGGATTGATATATTTCATTTTAGCTAAAGTACATGGTTTTAAAAAATAATTCAGCTCAACGAGCTACAAAGAATTGGATTCATGATTCATAAGAGTTGGCTTTATGGCTGTAGCTTAAATATCATAAACTATGCCTTAGTCATTTCCATCATATTCCACGTTTAATTGGCAACAAAAAATCAGGCAGATCTAGTAGATAGAGTCCAGCAAAGTCACTCAAATGTGTTTAGATGTACTCTCTCACTAGGTTTAAGGTTTTGTTCATTTGATTAGATTGCTCATTATTCAACCTATTCAGTCTGTGTCTGATTCATGCACCCACATCCTGAAGTCAGTCAAACTCAAAACCCTAATCTATTTCATTCACAACTCTACACATTTTTTTTGGATTCAAGACACAATTGGATTTTGACTTGGTTTTTTCCAGGTGCACTTTATTGAAATAAAAACACAATGCATAACTAAACATGCTTAAACACAATGCTGAATTTAAACACACTTGCAGAAATAAACACAATGCAGAACTAAACAAACTAAAAGCAAAAAATAACTTAAAACATCAAAACCAATTTTGTGGTATGCTCATGACAGCTCCTCATCACATATTTTCCTCTTCATATGTTGATGTATCCTCTTCCTCATCTGCACAGATGGTTCGCCAGCGCCTGTCTCCCCTGGAAATGTAGGTCTGACCCCAGGCCACGGAAAACGGTCAATGAATTCCCCATGGCTTGGTCAGAATTGATTGTTTGGGTAGTGGTGCTGGTTTGTGGCATAGAAGCTCTGCTATTGGTGTATCTGACTCTATCAGATGATGTCATTTTGAAGCTTTACATGCTCCATATGAACAGTTAGTCGATCAATCTTCTGCTCTAGGGTAAAATTTTGGTGCTGATGTTGCTGCTAATGGTGTTGTTGAGATGGTTGCTGCTAAGATGTCTGTCCTTATAGCTCAACTTTGTCCTCCTTGCAGTTCTGCTGGATATACTGCTTGGTGATGGGCTTTTTTATTTGTTCAGTTGAAGTGACTTGGACTCCCTACCTTACATACAGTGATGTGATCAAGGAAGGGAAGCACATACTCCCATTCTTACTGCCCTTCGCCGCAGTCTTGTAAATTTCATTTGTCATGACCTGCATCATATCAATATCGACCCCCTCCAGGATACTGTAGATGAGTTAACAGTCATGCATGGGTAAGGATGATACATGACTGTTAGGGATGATGTTAGGTAGCAAGAACATCATCCAGATTTGAGCCAAGGATGTCATGTGCTTCCTATAGATCCTTTTTGGCTGACCATCACTGTTAGTGGTATAGGACCTCCCAGGAATGCACAGCATCTCAACAGTCTCACGATTTGTGAACCCGTTACTCATAATGTGGTTTTCTCCCATCATTCGGTAATAACCATCCAGGTGACCAACTCTTTTCTCAGATGGATTATTCATCATAGCATTGAGGGTATTCTTGACATACTGGATGACTTTTCCCCTCACCCAGGATTTGTGCTCAAAGATCTCCCCACCCTCCCCCGTCGGGTAGGCATTAGCATAAAATTCTCGCACCACCTCAAGATAAAATCTGTCATTCGGTGATGCTATTGACCACCACTTCAAGCGATCCAGCGTTCCCATAAATTCTGGATACTCATTTTGTTGCAGCTCCACCTTTTTCTCGGGTATGAAAACCCAATGAATGAGAGTAGTGAAATGCTCCTCCCTTTCATGTGTGGTAAATTTGCGTCGATCGAAGGATTGTGCAACTTGGGCACTTGACACTATGCATCTGAATGCAAGCTCAAAAGAAAGTATAAAGATGCAGAGGCTAGGCTTGCTAAAGATGATGAATCAGAAGAGGATGTGTTGCATGGTGCAAGATAACAAGATCCTAGAGAAGCTAGCCTGATGATGTCAACAAAGCCTTGTGCAGCAGCCTCAGACAGTTGGTACCTAGACACAGGGTGCTCCAACCATATGACTGGTCACAAGGAGTGGTTCACCTCACTTGATGATTCAATGAAGACTAAGGTCAAGTTTGTATACAACAACTTCATCAATGCAGAAGGAATTGGTAGGATTCTGATTCAAAAGAAGGATGACACTTCTTCATCAATCTCTAATGTATTGTATGTGCCAAGAATGAAGAGTAATTTGATAAGCCTTGGTCAGCTGCTTGAAATGGGTTATAAGATCAACATGGAAGACAAGATGCTTAGGATTTTCAACATCAAAGGAAGACTGATCTTGAAGGCTCCACTTTCAAGCAACATGACCTTCAAGATTGGGATTCAACTTGAAAATCAGAAGTGCCTAAAATCCTTATCATATGAGACTAGGCTTTGGCACCAAAGGTTCTGTCATATGAATCAGAGAAGCCTTGAGTTGATGAGCAAGCTTGAAATGGTAGTTAGTCTTCCTACAATTAGTGGTGAGGGTGATTGGTGTGAAGAATGTCTCACTAGCAAGCAAATCAGGAACAAGTTTTGCACTCAAATCTCAATCAAATCAAGCAGGCCACTTGAGGTTGTGTTTTCAGATGTGTGTGGTCCATTTGAAGAGTAATCACTTGGTGGAAAAAATTACTTTGTGACCTTCAAGGATGATTTCACAATAAGGCAATCACTTGAAAAATTCAAAGCTTTTAAGGCTGCTCCTGAAGTCCATTGTGGAAAAAGGCTGATGATGCTGAGAAGTGATGGAGGGGGTGAGTATGTATCTCATGAGTTTCATGACTTTTGCACCAAGGAAGGCATAACTCATGAGGTAACTGCACCATACACTCCTCAACACAATGGTGCAGTTATGGTGAGAAGCATGTTGAAGTCAAAGGGATTACCCAAGAAGTTTTGGGGTGAAGCAGTGTCTACTGCAGCTTATGTTCTAAACAGAAGCTCCACAAAGAGGCTAAGTGGAGTGACTCCTGAAGAAGCTTGGTCAAGAATCAAGTCTAGTGTGAATCATCTAAGAGTGTTAGGGTCAATTTGCTTCAAGAACATACCAGATAGTAAGAGAAGGAAGCTAGATGACAAGGGTCAGAAACTTATACTCTTGGGTTATCACACTGCAGACTCCTACAAACTCTATGATCCTATGACAAACACTATTTCCTACAGCAGAGACATAAGAATTGATGAGTCTCAAGGCTGGGATTGGAACACAACAGATCAAGCAACAACATCAAGGCCAGGAAAGATGATCATTGATGAGGGTCAAAAGGCTCAAGTGGACAGCATAGTCACTGAGCATGAGGCTACATCAGAAGCAAGAGTAGAGGATAGGCCTCAAAGGCAAAGACACCTACCAACAAGGCAGAGAGATTATGAGGTATTCACTGATGACTTAGTGACTCCAAAGGGTGATCTGGTGCACATGGTTTTGTTAGCTGAGATGGAGCCAATAGACTTTGAACAAGCCTCTAAACAGAGTTGCTGGATTGAGGCTATGCAAGAAGAGTTGAAGTCTATAGAGAGAAATCAAACCTGAGAGCTTACAACCTTGCCCAAAGGGAAGAAGCTCATCTCTGTGAAGTGGGTATTCAAGACAAAACTCAAGCCAGATGGGACAATATCCAAGCACAAAGCTAGGCTGATTGCAAAAGGTTTTCTACAAAAGCCTGGACTTGATTTTGATGAAGTTTATGCACCTGTGGCAAGAATAGAGACAGTAAGGCTTGTCATTGCCTTAGCTAGCTCAAGGAGTTGGACTCTAAGCCAACTAGATGTCAAGTCTGCTTTCTTGAATGGTCCTCTAGATAGAAAGGTATATGTGACTCAACCTCAAGGTTTTGAGGTTCCAGGCGAAACAGAGAAGGTTTATAGGTTGCATAAGGCACTCTATGGGTTGAAGCAGGCCCCTAGAGCCTGGAACAAAAGAATATAAGACTTCTTCTTGAAGCAAAACCTCATCAGATACAAGAATGAGCATGACTTGAAGGAGACAAATGGAGAAGCTTCCATCATCATATGTCTTTATGTTGATGACCTGCTCATAACACGAAGCAGTGTGCAAGAGATAGATAGCATCAAGATCAGATTGAAGGCAGAATTTGAGATGTCTGACCTAGGATCACTCTCCTACTTCCTAGGCATTGAATTCACTACAACAAGTCATGGCATTCTGATGAACTAGAAGAAGTATATCACTTAAGTACTCAAAAGGTTCAACATGAATGAATGCAACACTGCTGCAACACCAGTTGAGATAGGAGTTATCCTATGCAAAGGGAGTCAAGGTGATGAAGCAGTGGATCAAACCATATTCAGACAATTGGTTGGATCTTTGAGGTATATATGCAATTCAAGGCCAGACATTGCTTTTGGAGTTGGCTTGGTCAGTAAATTCATGGAAGAACATAGATCCTCACACTTGCAGGCTACTAAGAGAGTACTTAGGTACTTAAAAGGAAGCTTAGATCATGGTGTGCTCTTTCCTAACAGAGAAGAACACAAACAGAGGATACTCCATGGCTACACTGATGCAGATTGGTGTGGAGATAAGGATGACAGAAAAAGCACAAGTGGTTACTTGTTCAAGCTTGGAAGTGCCTCAATCAGTTGGAGCTCCAAGAAGTAGGAAGTAGTTGCCCTCTCCTCGTGTGAAGCTGATTACATAGCAACATGCTTGGGTGGATGTCAAGGCTTGTGGCTTAAGGTATTGTTGAAGGAGATGGGGTTATGCTTGGATGAAACAGTTCTGATTTTCGTGGACAACAAATCAACAATAAGTTTGTCAAAGAATCTAGTCTCACATGACAGAAGCAAGCACATTGAGACTAGGTACCATTTCTTGAGAGACCAAGTTGAGAAGAAGAACTTGGAGCTGGAATTTTGTACTTCCTCGGAGCAGCAAGCCGACATACTTACAAAGCCATTGAACAAGATTGAGTTTGAAAGGCAAAGAGACAAGTTTGGGGTTGTTAGTCTAGCTAGTTTGAATTATGGGGGAATGTTGAATGTAATTACAAACTAGGTAGGTTAAGTAGTGGGCTTTGGGATTAATTGGGCTAATTAGTTGGTTTTGGAAACTTACTATAAATAGTAGTTAGTTGTAGAATTTAAAATTCAGTTTTTCCATTAATAGTAAGTTTACTATTCATTCATCTTCAACCTCTCAACTCTCTGCAAATTCTCTATTTTCTGTCTTGCTTTCTTTGCTGTGTTACTTTGTGTTCTATCAGTGCCAACTTTCTGTTTCTTGGGAGGAAGGGGGTTCTACTTGCCGACTATTTTTGTTCTCCTGTAAATAGACAAACATGGCTCATTAGTCAATGAAAAACATACCAACAGCCGTAATTTCACTCAACATACTTTTTTTTTCAAAAAAAAATCAACTATCACTACCATTACACTTAGCTAACACTTTCTTAACAAAACACATGAGTGAATCAAGTTTCAAGATATGAACTTTGCTACCCAAAGTTAGAAACCTAAGGTTTTCATTTAATAACCCTCATAGTGTCCTTAAGCTAGAACAATGATGCTATAGAATGAAAGTGAAGCGTAATAACACCCTAATCAATCCTTAATGTGTCTAAAGTATAACTAAGTTAGAAGCATACACATTAGAAAAGAGGATGAACACAACCGTAGTGAGGTGAGAAGTTATAATGCACTTACAATGGTGAGCTCATGATTGAAGAGTGAGTGTGTGCAAAGATTGATGAGTGGAAATTGCCTTGAAGCTCTTGAGGGATGAGAGAAAATGAGAGAAAATCACTTTGCATGTTGCTTTTGTTTTTGGAAAATGGGAAATGAAGGGTTGAGACCCTAATCCCCTTTTTTAAAACTGAAATCGTGGCCTCTCGCTTGAGGGAGCTTTTCTCGCCTGGGCGAGAATCCCACATTTTGTGACCTGATGTCCTCGCTTAAGTGAGGATGTCTCGCCTAGGCGAGAATGGAACATTGTGTTTCAACACGTCTCGCTTAAGCGAGGATTTCTCGCATGGGCGAGATTCCCAAAAATTCTAACCTGAGTCCCTTGCCTAAGCGAATAAATTTCGCCTAGGCGAGAATGGTACAGTTATTTGGCATTGGCTCGCTCAAGCGAGAATCTTTCGCCTATGCGAGAATTGGGCAGAGTTTGAGCATTTTTAAAGCTTGAGCATCCCTTTTTTTTCTTTTTAAAAACAAAAATAAAAACAACACAACGAAAAACAGTAAATGCTGGATTGCCTTCCAGTTAGCGTTTGGGCGAGAATTCAACAGTGAGGTTGGCCAACCCAATCGCTTGGGCGAGAGGTCCATAGCTTCTTTTCCACAAGTTCTTTCGATTTTCATCTTTTCCAATCATTATTAACCTGCAATTGACAAGAAATGTGTAAGTTTTCTAAACAATGCTAATTAAGCTCGATTCATTAGAGTTTGATCAATATTTTAATCATAATTCCACAATAAGTGCCCTAAATCATATGCAATTCATTCACAACAAGACACTTAACATAATATTTAATGTGAATTGACTAAAGAAGAAGTGATTCATGCCACCATCATTTATTTACAATATTATTTCTATCAGACCAACCCATAAATCAGGTTTTATTTGTACTTCCTCAAACTAATCTAATTACTTTAATATATGCGGTTGTATGAATTTTTATATTATTACTACTTTATATATTAATAATAATTAACTATTAAATAAAAGTAATACTGATAATACTTTAATACATATGAGGGATGCATGTATTGTATCATGTATGTATGTTGAATTGTTCATTGCCAGATTGAATTTGTCACATTTTCTTTGGGTTCTGAAACTGTTTCTACAGAATGTGAAAATTTATTTGGTTGTCCTCAAGCTAAAATGTCCATTCTGTCCTCAAATAGACATAAGAATGAATGCCTGGTAAAGATGACCCTGTTTTTAAGCTAGGGCAGTTATTATAATACTTTGAAGTTAGAACATTCATGACTAATGCATACAAAATAAGTATAATTTATATCCTAATTTTTTGAAGTTAAACGGAAACACAATAACTAATTATTCAAAAATGCAAACAAAATTTCATAAAAATATGAAGATAAGAAGGGGTTATATTGTTTCTAAGTAAGCTTTTATTAAGTTTGATGCATGAAAAGAAACATAATCGAACACAACCTCTAACTAAAGTAACGATGACCCACTAGTGTGGTTTGGCGAGGATAGAAGAATAATGAAGTTCACTAACACTTTTATGAAGTTTTATATTGTTGTACTAAATGAAACACAGAACAAACTGATTGGAGTAAAGAGAGAAGAAGGAGTAGAATTCCGTCAATGAGAGCAGCAGTCTGCCACAGAGTGTTGCCATAATAATGAAGTTCACTAGGCATGGATGAATGTAATGCAAACTCAAATTTAAGTGAGTAGTATTTTTCCAAAGACCATTATAAATGTTAGTCACAGAGTTAGTATCACCTAGCCAGTTAACTAATACATCATTTTGAATCAGTGCATCCACATCTGTGTTGTTGTTTATAAGGAAGTTCAAAACAGCAACATAGTCACCCTGAATCGTGGGATTTTAAGCCCCCCTTGGTTTTAGTAAATGATTAGATTTCAGCTTATTTCTATGGGGACTTTTAGGCCACTTTGGACTGTTTATACCTATTTGATGATGTTTATTTCAGGACATTTTTAGCTTATTTTCTGTTAATTGAGCAATAAAGGAAAAAAGTGGGGCCTTACACCACAAGAAGTGAAGGAATCATAACAGCAATTCCTAAAGCCAAAATGTAATGCTGAAATCCCAAAGCTATTGTCTCCACTGTTAACAGATTAACACATAGCTATCACTCACTGAATCAAATTCAAAACTAATAACAATGCAGTTATGAAAAGATTGAAGCTTTAAGCTTTATACACATACCCCAAGATGGGTTTGAATCTATACAGTACTCTAATCCTTGAAGTTGATCCATTGGTGTGTGGCTCATATCTTCTACCTTTATAGTTGCCATGATCACTCTACACTTAATTAGCAACTCTTCTTTTTCTTCTCAGATTTAGAGTGAATATAATGGGAAGAAAGAATATTTAAAAGCTGAAAGATAAAAAAGCTAGTAACAGATTATTGAAGAAGCAGTGAGAAGAAGAGGCCAAGAGAAAATGCACCTGCCACCCACTTTTGTTAGTGTAATTTATCTTTGTTCAACTTTGTAAGCAGTTTCAGTGTACTTTTGATTTTACATGCGATATTATATATTTCACTTAACTTTATCATATTACCCATAATGCCCCTTAAGGAACTTCCAAAAAAAACTGAACTCAAATGTTACCGTTACCTTTGTTGTTCCCCAAACTTTACAACTCTTTTTTTCTTTTTGTGAAACCAAGTTATGAACTTACATTGATTTAATGATATTAATTAATGATGAATAAATGTTGAGTTTGGTTCGAGGTAAAGGGTTGTAATAAGTTTTTTTATTAATCATACATTAATTCTTAGTTTAATTTTATTCTCACTTTTCAGATATACATGTTTGAGTGTTGAATATTTAAAAGTACGTTTAAATGTTTTTGTTTAAAATTAATAACTGATATATAATCTTTTATTTGGAAATTTTCACTTGAAAAATTTTATTTTAAGTATATAAATACCTTTTTATAAATTTTTAAAAGTATCTAAGTAATGTTTAAAATATTTTTATTATATACTATTAATATAATTTTTAACCAGTTCAAAATTAACCTGCATATTTAAAGTAACAACTTTCTAAGCAATTTATATAAGAAACAACATTAATTGAGATGAACAATTAAACATCTGGAATTAGTTTTTATTTCTTGAGTGATGAGATATCATTACAAAAAAAATATTGTATGTTTTGTTATTTACAAATATTATATGAATTATGAAGATTTATTGTTAATTAAATTATCTAGGGTCTTTTAAAACTAAAATGAGTTAAAGTATAATTGCCTTTTAGGAGTAATAAATAAGACTTTAAATTTCTCAAAATATTTTTAGTTGTAAATGATTTTAAAGCCCATGGACTCAAAATATTTTCAGCTGTAAATGATTGTAAAGCTTGCATATAGTGGGAAAGAAATAACAAGATCCTTTTCCTAAAGAATGTGTCTTGAGAGCTTCAAAATCACTTGAGTTGGTGCATTCAAATTTATGTTATGTCGAAGTTTGTTTCAATGGGTGTAGTAATATAAACAAAGGAAGTAGGTTAATATAAAATTAAGAAGTTGAGGATTCGGGTCTCGTACACAACTAACATTTGCCGATAAATAAATAAATAAAAAATACGAAAAGAAGAATGTTGCCATCTTGTCTTTGTACAATCTAGTCATAAATACAACTTGTTAATTATGTAGAAACCCCTCATATTATTTATGACGGTAATTGTTATATTATCTTATATTTACTTAAGTGGCGTAAATTATTACATGGTTGATGACTAATGAATCCAAACATATATACATCGTTGGTTTTAAAATCTAAACATATATTCATCATTGGTTTTTTCATTTAATTTTATATCTTTAATTAATGCATTATTAACAATGAGATTTTGTTTAGTATATAATAATTTCTCAGTGAGTGGACCCCATCCTCCTAAAAGAAATCCAACATTAAAACATTTGGAAACTACATACAATCACTTGTTGATTGAAGATCTATGTAATTCAAGTTCAACTTTACTGAAATGAAGTTAAAACCTGATTATTGAATGACATTCACAATTGTACTAGTAATTGCTATTGTAAAAACTGGTTTGTGCCGGCCATTTTAATCGGTGAATTGATCTCAATATCGGTACGGTATAACAATTATATTAGTCCTGCAATTATATCAATCAAAACCGGTCATATTTGTCGGTTTTCAATAGAATTGTACAAGTCAAACCGATTGATTTTTATTTAAAATTATTTTTTTAATGAAAATAAAAAAATTATTGTTTTTTATTGATTTTTCAACATTAATGTTAATATATTATATATGTATTTAACTCCACAGGTATGCGATTTAATTACTGACCACCGGTTAAACCGTTATACCATTATACCAATACCCCTACCGATTCGATGACCGGTACGGTATTAATAACCCTACTTGCCACTATTCTAAGATTGAAGATTTTTATTAACTGGAAAATCAACACTTTTCAATTATATTATTCAATGTTCTAAGCTTTTTTAGGTTGGCCATTCAATCTTTCCTAAGTGGTAAATTTTTATCCCCAATTATTATATCTCTCCTAAAACTCTCTTTTCAGATTTTAATTCATTTTCAAAATCTTATCCAGTTAAAAGCACATATTTGAGAAGTGATTTTTCAGACAAAATCCTACTTTCTTAGCATAAAAAACACCCTAATATATATTTATAAAAACATACCAGTATTTTAAATTACACTCTCCAATCGTAATCGCAATATTACAGTTTTGGTAACGTCCACAATGCTATCTCGGCCACAATTGTGATTACGTCGGTTGTGTTTTTCCATTTTCCCATAGTAAAAACGTAACATAATCACAGCCGCAATTTACTTATGGTAGTTAAATAGTAACTAATAAGCCATATATACCTGTCCCCTGATTGAAAAGTTGACATAGTCTATTTCATTTGAGGCCTTTCTCTTTGAAGCATCACCATTGGTAGCCATTAAGATAATCTGCACCAAAAAGGAAAGAACTTTATGATCCCACTTCCTAAAACCCTTAAAAAATGCTTATCTATACATTTCACTGCTTAGAATAAACAACCACAAAGGGAACCCCACATTTTATACTATATAATATAACCTTAAAGACCAAAAACTAAGGTCTTTTTCCCCATATAACATTGTCTTCTGCTACATAATAATGATATAAACCAGCAAAAAACACCTTTTTCTGTAACAATGTGGAAAAATGATCTCCAGAACCACACAATGGTGAAGATGAGTAGAAGCAAAGTCCTTACTTGGATCAGAACGGAAGAAAAAGAGGGAGAAAAGAAAAAGAAAACTTACTGAAACAGAACACTTGAAAAAACTGAGAGTCTAGAGCTGCAGTGACTACTAATGCATAGATATATAATTTGATATGTATCAATATATAACACATTATATAATGTATTTTTTAGCAATTAACTTGACTAATGAACTAATCATTTTCTGTAGTTCATCAATTTTATAAATATTATTCACATAAATCAAATTATTAACTTTGTTGGCCATTTTGAGGACCTTGAATACCCTATACAACTAGATCAATGTATTGCTAGTAATACATTATTGGTTTGGTACAACAAATACATAATAATAAACTATTATTATTATACTTACTTTAATTTGAGGTGAACTTTATCAACATGTTTTAATTTGATACTCTATTCATTGCTCTCATTTTCCCTTTTCAACATGCTAACGTCAAACTACAGTTACTATTTTCAACATAAAATTTCATTATGAATCCTCACTCTTTTTACTTTTTTATATGGGATGTGTATTTTCATAGTCTAAAGTCTCCCTGTAAAAAATTAACAAGGGTGGAAATTATTAAAGTAAAAGAATTACCCACGCAAAATAAAAATAAACTTTCTAAAGTTTTTTTAAAGGTTACATTATATATATGAGTTAATACATCTTCATTATTTTTTGGGTTCATTACAATACAGTACAAGAGTGATAAATAATATTTTTTTAAATTATTAATACATTTTGTAACAAATCAACAATAATAAAGAAACATTTACTATTATATTATATGAACTTGTTTCCGTAATATATCATGTTTTATTTAACTTAGTGGTGACTTTTGATGTTTAGAGGAATAGTGATTTAAAGGAATAGTGGTTGTTGGTTCTCACTGAAAAGCCAGGTGCATTTTCCTTGTTGATGCTATACTTTCAAAATTTACTTTTACACCATTAACCTCACCTTTCCTTAATAGCAAAAGCTATTTGTTCTTTTCTTTCTTTTTTGCCATTTAGCTTCTCACCAATTTGCACAAAACAATCATATTTTTCTTGTTTCTTTGAATGGTTACAAGCTCACAATGTCACCCCATACAAGTACATTGGACTTGTTAAATAGTTACAATTTTAATATTTTATCACTTGTGGAACCAATCTCAGGATCGCTACAAACGCAGCATACCATACAATACAATGTTATTTTTTCACTTGGATAACATCATAAATAAATAAAAGAAAATATATCAAATTATCTTATAAATAATATCTAGAAGATATTTAAATATCGATAAAATATCATTATTCTATCTTATATTTATTTAATATAATATCTTAGAAGATCTTTTAGGATTGAAATTATCTTATTTTATGATTTGTTTTCTTATTTAACTATGAGTCAATTATTAATATAAGTAGGATTAATGATATGTCTTTTAACAATATCATCACATCACAATTCATATTACTATCAATACAATTTACTCCCTTCCCTTCATACATCAGCCTTATAATTTTAACATTATATGAGAATCATTATATATATTGTGAGGAAAGTTTAAACTTGTAATCTATTTGTTAGTTGATTGATTTTCCAATTATTATTTTCTTCTCACTTGTTCTTATTATACACAATAAGAACACCTTCCAAAATTAGAGCATTGTCCTAGCTGAAGAACATATAAACCTAACCCCACAAATTGATGAGTTGAGATCCTCTCTAATATTGAGGTAGATCTTTTGATATGTGGCACACAAAAATCTAAGGCTTTGACTATTTATTGGTTTTTAAATTAAATAATATAAAAAATAAAAAAATTATATTTCTACATACAATTCAAGGTTCAGTACTAGAGAGAATCAAAGAAGTCTAACTCCAAATTGAACCTATATCCACTTTCGTACCGGTGAAAAAGTTTTATTTTTACTTATAATTTTAAGATAAAAATGTCATCTCAATATAAATAAAAGAAAACAAATGTTATTATATTTTTCATGCCATAAAAGTATGGAATCGACAATCATTTAGGAATATAAAGAAAATAAGAAAAGCTAATTCTGGAATAGGAGCCATCCACAATTCAAGTTAGCCGATAATCCACGTCGAAATAAACATGAGGAACTAGTGCATGATACTTACTATCAACTAGGGGTATCTTATCGTTGTGTGCAAGATAGGGATGCAATTAGTGGTTATTCATAAGGACATGTATCCGGGCCCACTGATACTTAAAAATAATACTCACAATGAGTTGAGTTTGAATTTATGTTTTTAAACTTGTAGGTAAATGTTATTTAAGATTTTGAGACCCAGTACTAGATGGGTCTAGGTAACGTATATTCGCACTTATGTATACTGAAACGTATAATTCTTTATATGATACATATGAGGTTAAGGTGACGGTGTTACTCCTTTTTTTTAACCTTTTTCTTCATTTCTCCTCGTTAGAGGGTCTATTTCAATAGGAGTGTCACTGATATCTCTTTTTTGTTGGATGCCTTTTTGTGTAGAATTTAGTTTAAGTGTTATAATGACTAGGTTACGGTTAAAAGGTAATTATCTTTTAGTAAGGATGACAATGCGTACCCGAATCGTGGGTACCCGTAAAAAATACCAGCAACGGGTAGAGTCTGGGTCTTTATTTTGGACCCGTGAGTATTTGGGGATATGTATTTTTTAGATCCGCTGTTGAATGGGCGGGTCTGGGTAATGTGGTACCCAGACCCGCTAGTACCCAAACGTTTTCTTATGTATATAAACATAACCCAATTTCCTTATTTTCTAATTTCTAACCTAGTAGTTATTCTTCCTCTCTAAATCATAATTCTCTTATTTTCTTTATTCTCCTTATATATATATATAAACATAATTTAATTTCTTTATTTTCTAATTTCTAATCTTAACTGCTACTCTTCATCCCTAAATACTAATTCTCTTATTTCCTTTATTCTTCTCCACCCGAGCCTCACTCTCTCTTCACCCCTCATTCCCTCTCCAGCGTCATAAGTAATTAGATGTTAGTATTCTTCAACTTTATATATCAATAATTTTTTAAGGATCTAAATTATACTAATATTCTTATTCTTTATAATGAAACAGTGAGAATTTGTTGTACACCTAAAATACATGTTTATCACTGTTTATATATATATATATGCGCATATGACTCTCTTAATAATCAATGTGAAATTGTTTAGTAATATTTAGTAATATGGTATCAGTTTTCTCAGTGTTGAGAAGCAAAATTTAGTATTAAAGTTATGTTGTGACTGCATATGAATTGTTTGAACTTTATTCCCATTCTTT
Source organism: Lupinus albus (assembly GCA_009771035.1). NCBI lineage: Eukaryota > Viridiplantae > Streptophyta > Magnoliopsida > Fabales > Fabaceae > Lupinus > Lupinus albus. Next base: position 10,077,929 of record CM020011.1, read on the forward strand.
TTTAATCTTTGTTGACAATATTTAGTAATATGACTTTATTACTTTATATCTAAGTATGACTTTTTTATCTTGCTATGGACCGATGTCAGAGATAATGTAATTTATTAATTTAATTATTCATGTTTAATTATCTATAAATTATAAAACTATATTTTGATATACTTATTCTTATGTTTTCAGGATCTTCCAAATCAACAGAGAGCTTCAATTTTATTACAAATACTATACTAGATGATATCGATGATAGTGATGTTAGTAAATTTATTGATGTTTTTATTTATAAAGTTAATTGTTATATCTTTAAATTGTATGTTTTTATTTTGCATGAACAAATTGTTTCATGTGTTGTTGATGGAAGGATCCTAGATATTTGATGTGTCATTGTCTTATTTTAAATTATGCTATTAGTAAAAAAGATTTGTATTTAAGAACAATTTAGAGTTGTGACTTATGTTTTAATTATATTTTATAATTTTTTTATCATTTGTTTTTTTTTATTCTCACACGTTGGATTATAATTTTTTTACAATTTATAACTTTTTTGTAATTTTTTAAATATTATGTGAATTTTTGGCTACCCGTAGATCCGCCGGGTACCCATGGACCTGCGGGTAGCAGAGCCGATAGGTATCTACCTGGGTTTGGGTCCCAAAATGAAAGAACGGGGTGGGTCAGGTAGTGTATCCGGACCCATCCAGAGCCATTATCTTCGTGATCTTTTAGCGCAAGAAATGTGTGTTTTTGTACAAACCCAAAACTCTTTATCTATTTCATTCGTACTATTTTCATATAAAAAAAGTTATAGAGTGTATTTTTTTTAAAGCATTACCAAATAAAACTAGGTATTTAAAATTACTCTTTTGTTATTTATATAATAACAATCAAATTGTAGTTTGAGTGATGAGTTCAGTACTAGATTATAAGAGGAAATGATGTTTGTAATTTATTTTAATGGAGAATATCCAAATTCTTGAGTGATGTTAGAGTAAGTAGTAAATAAATGAATACTAATTTTTTTTAAGGACGTGCAAAGGAGGCAAGGGGAATCTGGGACACTGGTTGGATATATTGTTGGAACTCAGTAGCAAAAAGATTAAATTGATGTGGTGATGTTGTCATGACGTCAAAGATTAACAACATAACATTTCGGCATATATTTTTGACAATGCTGTCTTTGAAAGAATATTATAGCGTCTAAGTCAAACAACATAAGACTTTGTTGCCTAAGTCCGAGAATATCTTAGAAAGAATGTTCTTACATCTAAGTTCACTAACATAACAATTTGGTGTTTAAGTCCAACAATTTCTTCAAAATGATGTTCTGGTGTCTAAGCGAGTAAGTAAGACAAAGGTAATAAAAGGAAAAACAGAGAAAATAAGATATCCACTGTGATCCCTTCTTAACTAGGTTATATGTAATTTGTTAAACGTGTAAGTGGCAAGATTGAATTCAATTTAACTTACTTTGAGAAAATAAGGTTTTTTTTTATAAACCTTTGATGTATGTGGTTGTTTGGTCAAGGTGAAAAATAAGATTGATTTTTTAAAAATTTATACATATTATTTCACTTTACGGATAAAAAATTAATCCTTTTAATGATGCATGATAATCTATTTTCACAAATGTAGTTATCAAAAATCAAATATTAATCTTTGTGAGGATAGATCAATTTACTCCAATAGTAAGTTTTTTAAACTTACTCCACATCTTAGCCATCAATTCTAGGGAAATTTGATAGTTTAGATCTACACACTAATTCAAACAATTAGATTCCCCTAAAATTGATGATCAAGATAAAGAGTTGGAGTAAATGAATCTCCTCCCAATCTTTGATATAATATATTACTTGAGAATATTGGGATGTCATACAAAACTAAACTTACTATTGATATTATATATTTTTTTTTTTTGTACATTAGAGAAGAAAACAAAGAAGCCTAGTTGAAGAGATATATCTCTAAGATTCAACCACTCCAATAAGAGCTATCTTCCAAAGTTTAAGACCATTCAATGACTCACGAATATTTTGACAACATTCGCTAGATTATAAATATGAACCAAAATTCCCTTATGATAAGTTGTAGTGTCTCTAAACAGTCACACTAAAAAATTAATATTTCGATTACCAGAAAATAATAATATTTGGATGACATGTATTCTAAGCCATGTTTAGACCATACTCTATCACCATGAATCATGCTAGTATAGCAGAGCCACTACCAAAACTTGATGAAAATCTCAGAGGCCAAAGTTCCTTATGGTTATGAATTATGCCACATTCTACAATAGTATTTGTTTCTATAGATATATATATTATTGACTCAATATTTTTATGTTTGCTAAAAATAATTCTTATTTTGTTTGGAATGTATTAAAATCACTTTTATAACCTATTAAAAGGTATTGTATAAATTTATAATACTTAGTTGGTATTTAAGTTTATAGGATTATAAGGAGAGGGGAGTTTGCTGAAAGAGAAATAGCGAAAGTAGAAAAATCCAATAGTAAAGAATGAAAAGTCTATTTTACAAATTGTAAATCATTTTTTTATATTAAAGGTATTCAAGATGTTGGTTTATTAGTGTAAGACACCATGATATTTTTAGGATGACTAAAGATTAAATGTTCAATTTCGGTAAGTAACAATTACTGGGAGGAACAGTTATTCATGGATTAGTTCCTTATTCAAAATGGTAAGGAGATGGATGGGGATCACATGTCCCCATTCATGTACTATTTGGTGTACCAATCAAATCAGAAAATTTCATTTAAGTAAAAATATAAATAACAAAATCAGAAATTAATATTTTAATATTATTTTATGAAGTTTGATTGGTTAGGAACATGAGGACATGAAAATCTTGGGACAGATGATCCTTGTCAGTAAGGAGATACCCTTAATATTATAACAAATATTTTTTTTTAAATTTGAAATTAGATATCAAGTATGGAAAATATTTATGAAACAACTTTTTATGATATAAAAAGGCAACAAACAATCAACTTTACCAAACACATTTTAGCTACTAGTTAGCTTAAATGTGAGAAAAAACTTATATTTACTAAACATTTTCAAATATGATTATTTTCCTCCATCAAATTATCTTTTTTTTTTGGTGATGTGAAAGGTATTCATCACCCTAAGGGTCAAGAACTAATTATATTTGAGATATATGGTTGTCCAATCTAATAAATATCGTTCTCACAAATTGAACCATTGAAACCTTATACCACTAGACTAACATCTTTGTTGAATTATTTTATTATAATATACACAATTCATTCCAAAATGCATAAAATATTAATACACACAAAAAAAAAAATTAACTTGTATTATTTCTTATAGCTTAAATATGAATGAAAATGAAAACCGAACTTACAGGTACCTACCCCAAATCTAACTTGAGTTTAACGGAAAAACTCGATGTGATGGAGTTCAAGTTTGATATAGTTGATACCTTACCCTGAACCCGATTAATATATGTTAAATTATATAATTATGTGTAAAACCTATAATGTGTATATATAGAAATTTGAGTGTAGAAATATATATATATATATATATAAATATATGTTTTGGACGAGTTTCCATTGAGTTCGAGTTACTAAAACCTGATGATTTCGAGAATGATATCATTGTTTTTAATCCGCTTAATTCAGGTTTAGGTTTATGTTTTGAATTTCGGGTTTGGGTAAACACAAACTCAACCCCGACCTCTCCCGACCCATTGTTATCCCTAAGCCTTAAGTACACATTCCAAACAAATTATTATTTTAAAATAAGTTTCAACAATTATACTCTATTATAAATTGGTTCATATTATAATTGATAATAACATTTCCCCCCTAAAAAGGAGTGGTTATAGAAGATTTCACTTTCTTAATGCCTCCAAAGCTTTTGTTTCTCTCTCTCCACCACTCTTCTCTCTCTTCTCTGCACTCACTTTCTCTCTCCGAAAACCAGAACAAAATAAAGAACCAACAAACAAAAAAACTGAGATCTAGGGTTTCAACCATTTCTAAGAAAGAAGAAGAATTGGGAGGAATCAAACATCATGGAGTCGAATTCTCATGGAAACCTCGATGAGCAGATTTCTCAGCTCATGCAGTGCAAACCCTTGTCCGAGCAAGAGGTAATTCAATTTTTCTTTATTTATTATCAAAAAATGTGGATCTTGGAAACCAAATCGATCAGTTTTTTCTTGTTTCAGAGAAATTGAATTCGGAAATGCAATGGCAATTATTACGCTTCTTGTTTAAATGTTTCGTCAGATTTGTAGGATTCGACCTAGTTAGTTATTCGTGGTTTTTCAATTTTCAATTTTTTGTGATTGGTGGATTATTGTAACTGTTGGTCCAACTCAATTTATTATGTTTAATGTTGTCATTTCTGCATTTAAGGAGTATAATGTATTAGATTGTTGTACAATTTAATTGACTATTAGGCTCCTTTTTGTTTAGAATTGAGGATTTTTTTTTATCTTGCTACATGCTTGCGTGTTTTCTATGAAAAAGTGAATTATTTTCTTACTATATACTTGTGTGGGTTGCTAATCCATGGGCCATGCCATGTTGCATCATGACTCTTGTGTTTAAGGAAAAAAAAAATTTCTTTAAGTGGCAGGGTACGGATGCTTTTCCTTAACCCTGTATATTGAGACATAGGAATCATATGTCAAGCTCCTGAGAATTGGAAAAGACATATTTGTTAGTATTATCATGTATTCATGTTTCAAAAAGTTAGGAGAGTGGAATTTGTTCAAAACGTATTGCCATTCCGTGGCATGTTGCCTTATGACTCTGTTTAAGGAAAAGGTATTTTCTTTATTGGCCTTAGTTGGTTGGCATTGGGTTTTGAAGAAGTTTGGAGCTCTTTGAAACTGTGGTCTTTGGTCCGGGACTTTGGCCACAAAACTAGGTCCATCGCAGCATGCATGATGCTTCCCGGTTTCCTTCTTTATGATACTTCTGAGATAACAGGCATTTGCTGACAAATTGATTTTTCCCATTTAAATAGAGATGATGCCAACAACGACGAAGATAAATGTAAAAAGAAAAGGTTGGTTCATTGAGTGCAATTATTAATTGTTAATAAATAATAAATCATTGCTAGTTGTAACACCATTCTTGTCAAGCATATGTAATAGTAAAGTTAAGTACTTTTTTATTTTGACTTTTTTGCATTATTTTGTCATATTTGATGGGTGGATAGTCAGTGAAATAGTGAATTAGAGAAAAGTATAACCCAGGTTCCTATATTGGAACTTGTTTGTTTTGTTCTGATTGATAACTGAACAAAAGCTAACCAAACCAATCCCAGTTGGTTTTGCTCTGCTTGGTCCTATTTGTTTTTGGCCAAACATTTTTTTCAATGAAAAATTCAGTCCCAACTTCACTTTTTTTCCTTTATGGCTCAATTAACAGAAAATAAGCTAAAAATGTCCTGAAATAAACATCATCAAATAGATATAAACAGTCCAAAACTGGCCTAAAAGTCCCCATAGAAACAAGCTGAAATCTAATAATTTCTAATTTTGGGTCAGTTTCACAAATGAAAACAATAGACCAAACAGAATATATCAGTTTCAGAAAAGGTTAGCCATATGTAATCAAATTTAATCAGTTAGGTTCAGTTTTTGTTTTCAGTTTAGTTTGGTCTGTTTTGGTTATAAACAACCCACTGTCAATAGTTTCCTTGAGTTTGTTGGGATAGCCAAAACCATTTAAAATTACAATTAAGTTGGCAGTTTTGTTTTTTTATTCACTCAATTTCTTCAAAGACTGCAATGTGGTAGTTTAGGATGGTTGTTCTTATAATCTTTTGTTTTGTTCGATTCCCTTCCCCCCCCCCCCCCCCCCCCCCCCCCCCCCCCCCCCTTTAGAGAAGTCCTTTTGCTATTGTGCGTTGAAGTCTAATGTGTTTTTTCTTTTCTTTCATTGATCCAAATTTGATTTTACTTATTCACTTTTATATGCAGGTAAGGGCCTTGTGTGATAAGGCAAAGGAAATTTTGATGGAAGAGAGTAATGTTCAGGTTTGTTTACTTTGTAATATGTTTTTTTATGTCGGCATGTTTTATATCTTCATGTTCTTCAGTTTTGGGGATTCTATTCATCGATTCCATATTCATCTCATCATTATTGTCAGCATTATGCACCATTTTTGTCCTCAATTTGTGTTGATTATCACTTGAGTAACTCTCATTAGCTTTCTGGGCTGTGTTGGGTGTTTTATTTATGATGGTTTTGACTATGTTTTACAAGTGCACTTGTCAGGCTTTAAATTATGATGGTTTTGAATTGCTGAAAATGCTGAAGAGATTATTTTGTTTGCCAATAATTGCAGCCTGTGAAAAGCCCTGTTACAATTTGTGGTGATATTCATGGGCAATTCCATGACCTTGCAGAGCTGTTTCGCATTGGAGGGAAGGTAGTTTTTCTTATATTGGATTTTACATTCAACATTTAGTTACTTTAGTTCTGAAGACTGTATGCTTTTTAGATGTATAAACTAAATAATAATTGAAAAATCAGGAAATCACACGGGCATTTGTTGAAGTATTGCCAACTTACGTTTGACTTATTTTCTGCTTTCTATAAAAGGGCCTCTTTAATTAAATTTCCACTGTGTAGTCCTTGCAACTTTTAGCTGTTGGATTAAGTCTAGTAAGTTTGATATCATCAATGAAATGAGTGTATCTAAATTTATTTCCAAGGTACATGTGTAGTCTAAAACTCATTAGGCAAACATTTAAATTTGCATGAGCAGACATTTCAACAAAAAGAAATTTGCACGAATAGCTTAAGGTTCAAAGATTGTACTTTTCCTTGGGTTGCTAGTGCTAATAAAGTTTTCTTTACTTCTCTTTGCTTTTTTATCAGAAAAATAGCTATGTTTTTAATATCTTTGGTCCCTATGACCCTCTTCACATTACTATGTTTAATCAGATCTGATTCTAATGGAGCTACACTATGTCAGGGAAAGATAGATAGATATTACACCCACAAAACCATGGATGGGATTGCAAAGAGCAGTATCTGTAGGCCCTAGATACCAGCGCCATAGATAGTCGATTGTGGGTAGGGATCTAAGTCAGTAAAAGAGAAGAACAAAAGTATTGAAATCTATGCAGTTGATGTTGAATTTTTAACTTACAAAAAAGATACAGGAACAGTATTGCTGTAGGATACATTCTTTTGCATGAGTTAAGATTTAATTACAATTGCTGCAAAGGGTTTGCAAAGTTGATCGAAGGACAGACTTATTGTTGGTCTTCTGGTCTGATGACCAAGGAAACAGTAGAAAACTATATTTTTAATTGAAAGCAACCCCAATTGTTTATCAGCAGCATTCTTAAGCCTTAGTTATTAAGCCTCTCTTGTTCTTATTTCAAATTTGAGCACTTACGTTATTTGTTTTTAGAGTGTTACTTGGTTGAGCCAATATTTTTGGCATCACTCCTTTGAAATTTATATATTTATTGTCTTGCGTACATGAATCTTGATGGTGGAATACTCATTTCTGGTTTCAACCTTTTGTTGTTAGTGTCCAGATACAAATTACTTATTTATGGGAGATTATGTTGATCGTGGCTATTATTCGGTTGAAACTGTAACGGTAAGTGTGAATTATTGCGGCTTAATTATTTTCTTGGTAGTTTTAATTGCAATGTTTTTGTTGTTGTTGTTTTGTCATAAGTCTTTGTGGGATTATCAGACTAGGGGTATTCTTGTGAGAAGTGATTGATGTGAAATTGTTTATTTTATGCCAGTAATTTGATATCTGCCTAGATGAGTTTAAAACTACTTAATTCATCAGCAGTTGTTTGTTGACTTTGATTCATAGCTCATTCTAATATTACTTTCTTGATCGCATACTCCTGTACTGATAATGATGCAACATCTATGTTTTTGTGGTTATTGCAATTAATTGGTGCCACTGTATAATAAAACATTTGTGATTTTAACATGTTATCTAAAGTGAAATCTGAATGCATAATTGTTGCATCTGTTGATGATGTGTTTATGCCTGCATAACATGTGAGATGCTATAGTAATATCCCTGCATGGAATTAAAATTAACATTAATGAGATGTGGTGTGTGGCATACAAGTTGATTGTAATATAATTTAACCATTATTTGAATTGCATGTTTGAATGATGTTTATTTCTACCAGATAGTATTTCTTTAATTTTGTAATATTTTTGCTCTAATTAAGTCATAATGCAGCTTTTGGTCGCCCTTAAAGTGCGTTATCGCCAGCGTATCACAATTCTGAGAGGAAATCATGAAAGCCGTCAGGTTTGTTCTATATTTTATCATATCACCTATCTGATATTTGTGTATTGATGGTTAGGAAGATCCCTATTTTCCTCAGAGACATGATCTTTGGTCAGTATCAATTGAGTTCTCGATAAATTTCCAAAATCAATCTCCTTTTAGCCCATCCTTCCATGTTTATCCACAAGCAAACAATGTACTATCAAGGATACAGTTGATACCTACTCTATTGGAGAACTAAATTATACAAGTATTAATGACGATACTATTGAATTTGATAAAGTGATTGTTGAGTTATAACTTCTTACTATTTATTGACTGACAATACTCTATTCTTCCAACTACATCTTTATTATTTCATGGGTTAAGTTGTTATCATATGCTTTTGAATGTTACCCGCTGATCTTAGCTTTCTGCTGCAGATTACTCAAGTTTATGGATTTTATGATGAGTGCCTACGGAAGTAAGTACCTACTAAATTCATTATTCTGCCCTTTGTTTTTTGGTGAGCATTATTCTATCTTTGCTAAACTTAAGTGCGTGAATTTCTCGACCTTTATTATGTTCTATCATAAACAAAAACAACCAAGTCTTAATCCCACTAGGTGAGGTTAACTACATGGATCAAATGATATCATACTTTATTATAAATCATATTCATTGACAAAACATTGATTTCCAAATCATTGTTAATAATTTCACATATGGTTTTTTGGCCTTCCTCTGCCTCAATCAATTGGACTGACATCTATTTGATCTACTCTCCTTACTGGGTTTCTATCAGTCCCCTAACACATGCCTAAACCACACAATGTGAGATTCTAACATTTTTTCTACAATATGAGCTACGCCAACTTTCTCAACTTGTCTAATGTGCCCACTCTTCTATCTCAACAATCTCATATGTTCTATATTGAGTTTATTCCCTTGTTGGCATTTCATCGCCCAACATTTTAGCTCTATATAACATTACATGCCTTATAGCTATTATGTGGTAGAATTTTTCAATTAAGCTTGTGTGACACCTTCCTAAAACATATCACACTCTTCCATTTCATCTATCCCGCTTGAATTCTATGCTTTACATCCCCTTTATTTGCCCATCGCTTTGTAATTTTACTCATGATACTTAAACCTTTAGACTTGTAGCTTGGTATGATCCTCAATTTTCATCTCTATTGTAAGATTTGTTTGTGCGCCTCTTACTAAACTTATACTTGATTTTTTTTTATCAGCAAAACTTATACTTGATATACCCTGTCTGACTTCGACTTAGATGAAAACATGTTCTTCCAAAGTTTGTCTCCACATTTATAGTTTCCTATTTACTTCCTCTCTCAAGTCCCCAACTAGGGCAATATCAGTACGGAAATCCTGCATCATGACACTGACTCTTGGATATGCTTTCTAAGCACATCCAGACCAAATTAAAAAGACAGGGGCTCAAAGTTGACCCTTGGTGCAAACCTATAGCAATAGAAAAATCTTCTGACACCTTACATCGTGTTCTCACACTAGGTTTTGACTCCATCATATATATACCATTGATTGCTTGGATATATGCAATACAAACACTTTTATTCTCTAGAGCCTTCCATAATACCTCTCTGGGCCCATCATACGCCTTCCAAATTAATGAAAACCATGTGTAAGTCACTTAGATTCCTTTGGTACTGTTCCATCAAACTCCGTAGCAGATAAATTGCCTTCATGATCGATCTTTCTGGCATAAAAAGAAATTGATTTATTATGTTCGATATAACTATCATTAATGTAGGTTCTTTTCCTGTTAGTATGTCTTGGGTTTAGCTAATATTTCCTATGTTGTGAGATAAATGATAAAAACAGTTTTTTTTTTTTTTTTTACTTTAAAGCTCTTTTGTAGAGACATAATTTGTAGTTAATATTCTTCTCTGTATGATATTTTCTTTTTTCATTTTATTCCCTTGTTTTTTCCTTTCAAAACTTTTATCTTTGAAACTGTGGAATCCTGTTAACATGAATATGCTTATTTGATTTGCAGGTATGGCAGTGCTAATGTTTGGAAGATCTTCACTGATTTGTTTGATTACTTTCCATTGACAGCATTGGTTAGTAAATTATTACATAATTTGGGAAAAAACTATATATAGCCTCTGATTGGATTTGTTGAATTGTTATTATATTTCATGTTGGTTTGATTTTCATTGTTCTGGACTCTCCATATTGCACATTCTGATCTTATTTCTCTTAATCCAGTATGCTTGCTTTGAGTTGCTTGTAGTCAGCTATTTCTCTTATTTTCATCTGTATTCTCCTGTAAAAGTAGCTCTTAGTTCAGCATTCTCAAAATATATTGTCCAGGTTTTTTATACTATTGTTGCTGAGTTGATTTGTTGTTCCTTTTGAAGGTTGAATCTGAAATATTTTGTCTTCATGGTGGCCTGTCCCCATCTATCGAAACCCTTGATAACATACGAAACTTTGATCGTGTACAAGAAGTTCCTCATGAGGGACCAATGTGTGATCTTCTTTGGTCTGATCCTGATGATCGATGTGGTTGGGGCATCTCTCCTAGAGGTGCTGGATATACCTTTGGCCAGGTAGTCCTGTTCATTGTGTGTCCAATCTGTAAAAATGTTTTCCCCTATCATTGTCAATTTTTGTTGATTTCTTATGTATGCTTGTGTCTTCCTTTTTATAGGACATATCTGAACAATTTAATCATTCCAATAACTTGAAGCTGATTGCTAGAGCTCACCAGTTGGTTATGGAAGGATACAACTGGGGTCATGTAAATACTTGTTCTCATTTACATTGCTTTTTTTAATATTCATGGTGATGGCTGATTTATGGTTGTCTTGTTGCAGGATCAAAAGGTGGTTACCATATTTAGTGCACCTAATTATTGTTATCGCTGTGGGAACATGGCATCCATCCTTGAAGTTGATGACTGCAAAGGACACACATTCATTCAAGTTGAGCTTTTTTTCATCACCTACTTTCCTTTCAGAACCCACACTAGTCATTTCTTAGCATTTTATAGCATGTCTGTCTTAATTATATTTTTCAATCTCAGTTTGAGCCAGCTCCAAGGAGGGGAGAGCCGGACGTAACCAGGAGAACACCCGATTACTTCCTATGATACAACTCTGCTCGAGTTGCTGTTCACCAGCTGCAACTAGTGCCTTGCAGTACTGTGCAAGCTCATCTACTTGTCATAATACAAGCCAAACATCAAATTAGTCCTTACATTTCGACATCAGGCTTTGCTGGATGTGTTATTTACTTGTTATAGCAGAGTAGACAGTAGAGGAAGCTGAGGAGCAGGCGATGACTAAAGGGGCATGTGTAGTACCATTCCAACATGCAATGTATCAATTTTATTGCTTCTCCAAGTTTACTTTTTGTATTGACTTTTAGCCAACTTGACCTTTCTATTCTCATTTTAGGATTATTGTTATGGGGATGGGTCTCTGTAGATTTTCCTTCCTGATTTTGAGAATATGTTCTGATAGGAAGTCTTTCTTACTTCTTCGTAAGATGTTTTTTCTTATTATAATTGTATTTGGTTGCTTCTTGACATGCATGGTCACTAATCACTAATGCTTCATGACAAAAATATGTTTTCTTCCTGTTTAGGTAGAACTGCATTTGAGTGGAGATCAATTCAAGAGTCCTATTTATTGTCTATAACAATAGACCATGTTACTTATTGATTCTATGAACTGCTACCTAAAGAAATTGTGCTACTCTTCAAAAAGAACTCATGTTTTGGCTATAAGCTTGCTTGCTAAATGGGAACATATCTGCTGAGAATAGAAAGGTTCTGTAATTGTGTTATGAACTTAATGTTCTCGGGTTCCTTTTAAGGGAAGTTTAAAAAACTTCATCTTAACGTGAATTGGTTAAGAGAAGTTACTAATTACCAAAGATGTAGAAAAAAAGAGTCTAAGGTGTTACATTATACAATATTGGTATTGTAAGTTACACTGAGTTCAAAAATTGATCAACTTCACAAGAGGTGAAGTTAAGTACAATATTACATATCACTTGGTAAATTAATACCAGGTTTTATAGGCTTAAATGCAGCCAACACCACAGAAACCTTACATGCAAGAAATCTCATCATTCCAACTATGAGATTTCAAGGTGTTACTTGAAGATCCACTGAACTACTGCAAATACAGCAAATCCTACAACCAATGCCACACTTGCTATTGGCCCCTTCAATCCTCTGAATAGACAGAATAGTGCTTCTCCCTTGTTACCTGTGATTAATTCTGAAGCTGGCAATGCATCCCCAGACCTCTGCAACAGTTGCAGGTACAGGAAGCCTTGAACCCCACCAATTAAGAAAGCAAATTGATGTACTGAAAATATCAGCAGGTACAGATCTCTGCTCGAATCGCATTTTCCCCAGCTGAGAAAGAAGCAACTGAAATCGAAAAATATCAGTGTAGCATCATAAAATAACAATGAGAACTTCAAATCTGCATATTCTCCCATGCTCTCTTCATTTGAGATCTTTGGACTTGAGAACAGGGTACTGTCATCAAGTCCTTTGTCGAAGAAGCTGATGGGATCAAAAACTTGTACTGATAACCAGTGAAGCATAGTTCATATTTATGACTCACCTTAAAATTAAGAAAGTAAAGTTTAGGCTTCTCCAATCTCTAGTGCCATAACTTCAAATTTTAAAGTTTTGCATAAACTACCAAGTTGATACACAAACCACATGATGTCATCACACACACACACACTTCTCAACATCAACCAACTAGATTCATTGCAGTAATCATGTGCAAGATCAGCAAAGTGAAAGCCTTGATTAATACATCAGACCACAAAAGCAAATAATATAAGTATGACTATGAATTCATGATCATTGAAATTGTAAGAATTGATTAGCTATATTAAGATCAATTGGTAATAATTAGGAAACAATGAAGTACCATAACTGAGGACACACATATATGGAATAGCAATAGACTATAGACTAAGAACTAGTTTTTCATTATTATTTTTTTTTTGCTCTAGAAGCTCCTAAGAATCTCCATGACAACCAACATGTATCAACTTTGATCCATCTAACTCAATTAGTAAATACAATTGGCTGAAAGCCTGAAACTCAATTCTTGATATAAGGAATCAACAAGCTTCCAAGTTTCCATTCCATTAATTAAAAACTATATAAATATTGCATAACTTTGAAAAATCCAATCAATCCCGGACAAAATAGGTAAACACAAATATTAAAAAAAACTATTTGAACAAAGCTAAGAGTCCAAAAAGTTGAGATTTTTAATAGTTTCCTGGGAAAGTGTTAAGTGGGCACCTTGGAAATCAGTAGAAAATTGTTTAGGTTGAATATCAAAGCGTAAAGGTCTTTTTGGGTTTTTGTTGAATGAAAAGGTAAAGAAGGGGTTAATATATGTCTTCTGATACACCTTGTGTAAAATTGCCCCATATCCATTGAAATAGAAGGTATGATACTACTCCTCACAGGAATATTAGGCACAAACAATTCAGGGGAGAAAAATTGAAACAACAAAACAATAGATAATATAGATAAGGAATTAAGATGAGAAAAAATACAACAAGTAGCGTTTGTAGTCCAACGGTTAGGATAATTGCCTTCCAAGCAATAGACCCGGGTTCGACTCCCGGCAAACGCATTTTATTTTATTTTATTTTTTTATTTGCAATTTAATTTTCTCTACATGTCTAAGAGCATGCTTTTCTTTAGAAAAAAAAATGAATGTAAACTTAATTTCTTTATTTTCTAGGCATCATGCTTTTTCACCAATTACCTTAGGCTGCTAAAAGCAATCCACTTCAATGTAAAAATTGTGGTCTCCTACAAATATTATTATTAACATTTTCAGGTTATGTTATAGGAGGTGGTAACATTTTTCTTTTAAATTTCTAATAAATAAAAACCAATAGATAATGAATGGTAAAATGATTTGCTTAAGTATTGCAGTATGTGAAGGGATTAAAGAAAAAAGTCAATATTAGAAATTTATTACAAATTTTAGTATTGTTCTTTTAAATATATAGGGAGGGATCCACTTACTCCAAGAGTAAGTGGTTGAAGTAAGTAGAAAATGATTTATTCCACATCTTAATCATCCAATTTTGAAAAATCTTGCAGTAAGTAGATCTCCCTCTTCTTAAATATATTACTTCTCAGCATTAACTTTTTAATTTTGAATTTGTTAATAATTACCTTTATGGGAATATTTATCAAAATTGATCATAAAATGAGGCAGATATTTAGGTCATAAAAATAAATCCATATTCTCTTGGTCTTAATCACTTGTTAAGATATTTTAACCTATTTGGGACAAGTGGAAGTGTGGAACCCAACATGCCACAACCTCATCGTTATTTGTGTCCAAGACGATAACAACACGGACAAATATACTCTCTATTGGAGAGACAAATGTTTATTTTTTATTTTATTTTTAATGATAAAAATATAATTTTATAATAAATAAAATAATAAAAGTGTTATTGCATATTATTTTTTGTTCGTAATTGTGTGACACTCGTCTAAAAATAAAATACAAAAGTTTAGAATCTTCAGGAACAATGTATTTTTCCTTGGTCCCAAAATACTTTTCTGGATATGGACATATAGCTAGTTCATAGTTGGTATAATAACTTATATTATTTTTGGCTTGTTAGAACTTATAGTAAATTAGTTTGCATTTGAGATAGATTGTTTTTAAATTGCTATAAACCGAGGCTATAGTTTGTGATTATAATTAAATCAAACCATCAAACTTGAACATAATGTTTTTTTTCTTCTTTTTTCCTCCTAATTTATAAGTTTTTTCTTCATAAACTAATTTTATTATGAAATAAGTTTAGTTTATTAAAAAAACTTATGAACAAAAAAATAAAATTATGAAAAATAATCCCAAGCTCATGCACTTACTTGTCTTCAAAAGAACCCTCCAGTATGAAATAGTGACAAGTGAGATTTAAAAAAATATTGGTTAAGATTTTAATATTACACCACTTAATATAAGTTGTTGCATTCCCCCATATTTATCGTAATTTAATTGCAAATTATATAGAAACTTTTAGATTCTATAAAATATTCAAAGTTTCAAACACATGCAGTCTCAGAATGAGATTCTATAAGGTGCGAAAGGTATTACGTGTGGAGCTGAAAAATATGATATATTTTTTTCAAGAAAATAATATATCCTCCCACTAAATCTTCATGTTAATCCTCTTATCTATAAGAAAGTGATATATGTCATTTGTAAACTAATTACTAATAAATGAAGTACCACTTTGTGACATATGAAAATTTAGTAGGATGATATAACATTACTTTTTTTTTTTTTTTTTTTTGTGTAATTCAATACCCTAATGCATTTGTTTGAAGATGAGAACCCCTTCGATTTATATATACATATATAGAGGTTAATGGTAAGTGTATGATGACTTTTCATAGAAAACATGTATGTGAACACTATTTTTTACATTGTTATTGTATTATTGATCATTTATATTTAATTATTATTGATTTTCTTAAACATAGATAAATATTGAATATATAATGATTATGCATAGATTTTTACATTGAAAATATATACATATTACATTTTGTAACCAATATTATTTTTCTTTCTATCGGACATATATATATATATATATTATAAGCACAATACAAAATGAGGTAGCTTCTATTTCGAATTAATTAATTCATCTAGGATTTAGAAACTTACAAATTCGACCCAATTGACCTTCAAATCCCAAAATTGTGGGTCATCTCCATTAATGGAGAAATAAGTGATCTTTTTACACATAGTTTGAGAATGAAAGTATCATTACATATGTAAATAGAATGACATAATTGTATTTTCAATTTTTTTTTACATTGTTTTACACATCACTTGTCTCTACATTAATGGAGAGTATATCTACGGGGTGGGTAGCCATGGCCAAATAGATTAGAATGACATCAATGAGCATGACCCGTTTATATTATATAGTTATACACCATCATTGTGACTTGTCTATTTAGAATACAATTCCTTCTTTTCTTACATAAAATGAGACTATAACATTTTAGAAACTTATATATATATACATGTCAATTGGTATGATCAACTGAAAATA
Organism: Lupinus albus; assembly: GCA_009771035.1. Classification (NCBI taxonomy): domain Eukaryota; kingdom Viridiplantae; phylum Streptophyta; class Magnoliopsida; order Fabales; family Fabaceae; genus Lupinus; species Lupinus albus. The sequence goes on from CM020011.1 coordinate 10,094,332, forward strand.
AATTTAAAAAATTTGTGGTAAGGTTTTTAAGTCGCTTATTTTTTTTTTAATTTTTCACCTGAATCAAACTTAATTTTGATTGGTTGTGCATGATTCATATATGTGTAATAAAATTGAATATAGATCTTGAAACATGATTTTGGAAGTTAGAATGTTAAAATAATAATTAGTAAACATGTCTAGTGATTGGCATGTTTTGCTTTGGAGTAGAAGAATGAAAAGTGTAATGTAGTGCTATACACGCAAAGGAAACTAAATACGTAATTGAATAATAAAATAATTCAACTATCCTATTGGTATCATATAAGAATCTTAATAGATTCTGAATCATCATAATTCATATTATAAAGTCTTAATTTTTAAGCCAATTCCAAAATCTACAATAACCAAATACCATTCATGGAAGAAGATTCCTTAAACTATTCAACTCCAAGTTCCCAACAACACCTTCTTGAACATAACAAGTATCATATTACCAAAACCAAACCAACAAAGAAACTATCACTTGTTCCATTGGTTTTTCTCATATATTTTGAGGTTGCTGGTGGCCCTTATGGTGAAGAATCTGCAGTTGGTGCTGCAGGACCTTTATTTGCTATCATTGGCTTCATAATCTTCCCTTTCATTTGGAGCATTCCAGAAGCACTTCTCACAGCAGAATTAGCAACAACTTTCCCTGGAAATGGTGGGTTTGTGATATGGGCTAATGAAGCTTTTGGTCCCTTTTGGGGTTCTCTTATGGGTTTTTGGAAATTCTTTTGTGGTGTTATAAACTTAGCTTCATATCCAGTTCTATGCATAAACTATCTCAAGTTAATAATCCCACCTTTATCTTCTGGCTTACCACACTTTTTCTCAATATTCATATCAACTTGTGTGCTATCTCTCTTGAATTATTCAGGTTTAGCTATAGTTGGTTATACTGCAGTTTTTCTAGGGGTTATTTCCCTTTTGCCATTTGTGTTACTTACTTTAATTTCATTGCCCAAAGTTGACCTTACAAGATGGTTAAGTTTGGGACAAAAGGGTGTTAAGAAAGATTGGACACTTTATTTTAACACAATCTTTTGGAACTTGAACTTTTGGGATAGTGCTAGTACTCTAGCTGGTGAAATTGATGAACCACATAAAACATTCCCAAAGGCTTTGTTATATGCAGGGTTTCTCACTTGTTTAGCTTATATAATTCCTTTATTAGCTGCCACTGGAGCTATGCAATTAGACCAAAAAAATTGGGTTGGTGGGTATTTTGCAAATGTAGCAGAAACTATTGCTGGAAAGTGGTTGAAATTATGGATGGAAATTGGTGCTGTTTTATCAATTATTGGTCTTTTTGAAGCCCAATTGAGTAGTGCTGCATATCAACTTCTTGGTATGGCAGATTTGGGATTTGTGCCTAAATTTTTTGGAGAAAGGTCTAAGTGGTTTAACACTCCTTGGATGGCTATTTTGCTTTCAACAATTATAGCACTTAGTGTATCATTTTTGACCTTCACAGAGATTATATCTACAGTGAATTTTTTGTATAGTTTGGGTATGCTTTTGGAGTTTGCATCTTTTCTTTGGCTTAGGAGGGAATTCCCATCATTGAAAAGACCATTTCAGGTTCCACTTGGATTGCAAGGTCTTGTTCTTATGTGTTTAGTGCCTTCTGTGCTTTTGGTCTATGTCATGGCTATTGCTACCAGAATTGTGTATATGTCTAGTGCTTTATTGACTATTTTTGGGATTGTGTTATATCATTTCATGAATTTTTGTAAGTCCAGGAATTGGATTGAATTCAATCATGTAGATGGAGTGGACAATGTATTATAGAAGTTACCGGAATACAAATATGTTGTTATAAAACTGTGTCCTCAATTGTGTCTCACCAAATAAAATTTTGGCAAAATTTTATTGAATGAGACATGATTGAGGACATACTCTTAGAACAAGTGATATGTATTAAGTTAGGGTATGTTTGCTCTTATCATCATTATTGTATTTTCCTTGGCTGAATCAAATTGAATATTAATTTATGCCATATATTCATTTGGGGTAGAAGAATCTGTTGTTTCTTGTATTGTACATTTCTGCAAGAGAAATTGGACTCTATCATTCATTTAATTTGTAAGTATACTTATTCATGCAAACTTCTTAGTGAAGATGTGGTGGATGGGGACTCCCTTAAATTTGACCAAAATAAGGTAGTTTAGTTTCAATTGTATTTAGACAACTATTAAGGAAGGTGTCTATATACTTATTTTATTTATTTATTAATATCATATCTGAATCTCATACCAATATAACATGACAATTATTCCTATCAAAATTGGATAATACGGGTTAGAATTATTTAACTTGTATCTTACCATATGGGTTAAAATTGGTTTAGATATGATATATGGCATTATAACTTATAAGAATGCTTGTGGGATAAAATATTAAAAGTGGACTCTTAATAATAAAAATATTGATATGACAAAATGTTAGAAGTGTTACCCATATTATCTAGTTTATATTTTTAACATCATTTGAGGGACTTAGTTTTCTTGGTTTTCAATTACTTTTGGGTTTTGGACTAATAAATAATTTTAGTTTAGTAATACATTTTTGTATTAAAATAATATGTACAATGTTGTGAAAGACCTTCATAGAGTGGAGGAAAAAGGTGACTGTTTATTACATTGCAGAGTCTCACAAATACAATTAGCACTTGGCTCTCATTAAGCTTTTATATGGTGCTCTCTTGTGTCTGATACTATGCACATCAAATAAAAACTGCATTGCCTCCTCTAATATGTAAATATTACTACTCCACATCTTAGTCATCAATTCTAGGGAAATTCAATTGTTTGAATTAGTGAGTAGAACTAAACCATTAGATTTTCCTAGAATTGATGGTTAATATATACAAGATATAAAATTTATGAGGTTAACATAAAAGCACAAATCTTAATTTATGTTTTAACTTTATATCGACAAGAGCACTTGATATCCTGGGGTGTTTGTTTCAAGTCATGCACAATTACTCCCCAGAATAAAGGATTAGGAATAGTATATTTCCATGTTTGCTACAAGTTTATAGAAAATATCTCTGGGTAGGTAAAAGTTATTCCAATGAAAAAGTGTCTAATACACATTACTATGCTGCATAGGTACATAAATGGATAAGTTTAGATTTCTAACATGTAGAAAAGCACACTAGGATTTCCATGGTATAAAATTTGATTATATATGACTTTATTATATGATATGTTGGTGAAAATATGATGTTTCCAAATGAAAAAGGACTGAATCAAGACGCATGCCCTCTGTTAAGAACCAATGATGTCTTTAAATTCTGCTATGAACTGAGAGCTCATGCTTCATTTGATCTCTCAAAACTCTTCTTAATAATTTATTGGAAGCTGTTCTAGGAAACTCTGGCACAATTTTAACAAAACCTACCTGTAATAATGCAATGAAAAGAGTTATGAACATTAATTAAACCAATAATTGAATCATCACAAACCAGGTTAAAATTTCCACTAAATTTTAATTTCCCTCCAAAACTCTTTGGGTTGTAGCTTTTTTAGAAAGTAATATAATGCATTCACTTCAGAAGGGCCAGACCTTAAACAAAGGATTGAGGTTGCTTTGAATGGCTTTAGAGAATTTCTTCTTCAAAGTGTCTGCATTGGAATTGTATCCATTCTTTAAAACTGCAAGTATAACCAGTTGTTCAGGGCCTCCATTTCCAAGTGAAACACTGATTGCAGCTGTCTCCAAAATGCATTCATCAGCCCTGTCACAGACACGTTCGATTTCGAGAGAACTTGTCTGGATAGCAGAAACAAGACATTTCCAAGTAAGCAGAAAACAACCAGTCCAAGCATGCCAAAACAAGAGAAAACAATGGTCATGTGAGTTAGAGAATACCTTCCATTCTAACTAAACTCATGCATGGCACAGCCCACAGATATGGAAAGGTATACATTCTTATAACTAGCATTTAGATGAACTTGTAGAGCAGGTTTATGAAAACAAATTATTTCAATATGAAAATTGTAAGAATATCAATTAATGTTTCTCTCATCAAAACATGGCCAATTGGATGTGTGCTTCATAGTAAAGGAAAATGGCTGAAGAGTTTCACTGTTAGGAATTGAAGAAGGGGGGAGGACTACATAATTATCATATAGGTTGCAGTGTTATCCTATGCTAGCTAAGCATTGCAACCCTAAACGGGCTAACAGGCCAGACCAGACTTTTAAACAGGTCAGACCTAGGCTTTGAAATTTTTTTTAAACAGGCTAACAGGCCAGACTCAGGCTTCTATGTGCTATATAAGCTCGGCCTGTTTAAGGCAAAGCCTGGCCTGTTTCCACCCCTACCTATATGTAAGTATTGCAGCCTATAAAAGGCAAAGTATGTACCTTGAATCAATATCAAAACATTAATGAAAAATCTGTGACCAACTTAGTGCACAAGTGACTGTGCCTTAGAGAAACATGAAGTTGTGTGTACAAGACCAAAATAACAAGTGCTGGGCACCATTGTTAGTCCTTCACCTAGTGATGGCTCTTGTGAGAGAGAGCATGGTGCACTTATGTATATATTCTTTTAGTTTCAACAAAAATAGCTTACGACCATCCTGTAAGCTCTCTTTAGCTTATTTCAAAAAGAAAACTTACTAAATAAATGCTTGCTTAAGTTGTTTATCCAAACACACCCTTTGTGTAAAACTGGGAGAAGTAGGAAAACACATAAAAATAGAGTAGGTGATATGATTGATACCTTGATTCCACCAAGATTCATGGTGTCATCAGCCCTCCCTTGTACGATGAAATAGCCTCCATTAGTTCTCTTGATTATATCTCCATGTCTCCTAAGAACCTGCTTATATAGGTATCATACAGACATGAAAAGTTATAGATAAATAAACCAATCAACAAAGTAGATGACAACAATGATGGAATGAGAATATCTAATGTTAGAATATAGTCTAGTTAATTATGTTGTTTACAAATAAGGGATTATTTGAAAATCCTTAATGTAGATCTGATTTTTAAATAGGTATTAACAGCATTTGATAAACAACTATTCAAGACATCCAAATTTGAAAGAGTATTCCTCTCCTCTCTCTCAAACTATATACTTTTATGGATTTTTTATGTATAATTTGGTAAGTGTGCTCATGCAAACATGTGCTTGTGCTGTTGGATGTAACATGTAAATAACCAACCACAAATACTTCAAGATATTAAGAGATTATGTGGTCCCTTAGCATGAAAGAACTAATATTTCAAGGCATCAGTGTCTAAATGTGAAAATCATTAGTTGTGTTGGCACTAAGCATATTGGTTGAAGTAATTAATACCTTTCCTTTGTATATGGGCATTCCCTTATAGTAAACCTCCTCATGATCAGCATTAAGCAATCTATCAGTTGCTCCCATAGATAGAGGGAATAAGGCCATTTCGCCAACACAAGCAGCATCCTCTGGCTGTTAAATTGGTCAAAGAGATCAAATAAATTAGAAAGACTAAAATATAATCTGTCTGAACCAAGAGGCAAGGTTGCTCTTGTTATTGAAGATAGTTCGATCATCTGAGAGACTGAGACCAGGGTTTCCTGTTGGTCATTATTAGTCCCAGGTCTGGAATTTGTAATAAGCACATGGCACATATTATCTGTTGCAACAACAAAATTACACCTAGGTATCGGCATCGATGAAACAAGGTGTCAAGTCGGTTGCAGCATAAGTAAACAAAATATATGATCAACATATAGAAACTATGCAGAAAATATTCTTACATAAGGAACTCCACTTTCATCAAGGATAACAAAGCCGGTTGTCATTGATGCTGTGCTAAATGCTCCAAAAGCTTGAGGCTGCAGTTGGCTTCCCATGATGTAACAGGCTGCAAGCTCAGTGCCTCCACAACATTCAATAATTGGTTTGTAATATGATTTTGAAGAAAGCCAGAGGTCATCATCAACATTTGAGGTTTCTCCAGTGGAACAAAATGTTCTGAATATAACACAGTTTAGTTCAATTTTCATATTAGTTAATAGTTACTTGATTATTTAAACTGTCAGAGATATTACCTTATCTTTGTCCAATCAAAGCCCTCAATACAACGCGTACTCCTCCAAGCTTTTACCATGCTTGGAACTGTTCCCAAAATGGTAACACCTGCATCCTGAACAATTCTCCCTAAATGAATAAGTTTGTGCTTTGGTTCCATGTATCAAATTCTGCTAATGCATAATACTACATCTAGAATAGCAATTATAATGACACTTTGCTTCATTGTGTATTAATATTTGATTTTAACCACATTCCAGAGAAATTATTGGATGGTCTTGGACACATCTATATTGTGGATCATGTATTAATGATTTTATTCAAAATCAACATTAAAAAGATATGTCATGACTATTGTCCGGTGACTACTGATCTGGGATTATCTGATAATTTCTCCTCATCCAGCCTTATTCAGCTCCTTTTTGTTGCAAAGTCAAGTGCTAGTAGTGACATTGTTTTCATAAATGATAGGAATGTTCCCTGTGACATCTAATCACTTTATTTCATCCACGATTTTTGAAGAAAAACTACTAGTCTGGTTCTAACTAGATTCTGTTCTAGTACTCTTCTGCACCTATACTTTGGTCTGTTGTCCCAACTTTTAAGCATATATTATATGGCTAATTCAATATTATATTCGGAGGAATCACCTGAACAAATTTCCCAAAGCCACGGCCTAGAGGAGATCCATTGTATAGAGCAAGAGTAGCACCAAGTAAGAAACATGAATATATTATATTTGGTCCCATCACCCATCCTAAATTTGTAGGCCAACAATATACATCTCTAGGTTGAACATCAATTAATGCCCATCCATCGGCAGAAGCTCGCATGGGTGAAAGGTGAGTCCAAGGAATGGCTTTTGGATCTCCTAAAAAAGCAAAATATAATAACCAGGGAGTCATTATAACAGTAGTTTCTACCTGATGTGTTTTCAGGAAGAATATTTACCTGTGGTTCCAGATGAGAAAAGTATGTTAGTGACAGAATCGATTGGTTGATAAATTGGAGAGAAATGATATGATCTGCCATGAGTTAAATGTTAGGGGGAGACAAAAAATACTTTTAGTTTAAAAAAATAACCATTTGTTTATATGGCTTAATAGATGCATTAGGAAGCATATTTCCTAGGATACTGTCTTCCAGAAGAGAGAAAACTCTTCCATGATAAGTCTTGTTCTCTTAATTGTACTCCAACATCATCACCTATCACGGGGAGCACAATTACTTTATCTGCAGCTGCTTGAATGACTCGACTGCAAGGAGAAGAATGCATAATTAGGCCTGTGTAAAAATGACAGCCTTAAATGTATCCAACAAAAATTTAAACACCGGTACAAGCACTCTTGACATGTTTCATGTTTTGCATGGCAAAACAGTCTGAGAGGGGCATTCAAAAAAAGATTTAAGCATTAGTTAGAAAAGTAACATTTAAAATACAAACTTTGGCCCAAGGGAGGAAGTAGTATATTCACTTGTGATAATTCAAGTTTTGATAGGAATAATCAGTTTTGATAATTCAAGTTAAAATTCTACTCAGTGCATCAAAACAAAGTATAACTATAGCTGGAAGACGAATATAGCACAACCATGTATACTCATACTCAAAACAAAAAGGCCTTCTCACCAGCACAACAAAGGATACTTCTAACAGTTGATCGTCAAATAACCATTATATTACTGGAAGTTATAAATAATAGGAAATAAGCTACATTGTAAACATCATAGCAGTGGATCGGCGAAAATGCGATTTCAATATTGCATTAAGTATAAAACTAACAAATTTTTACCTGTACAAAGGGAATTTTCTGCCACCTCTTGATATGAAATCCTGAAAACAATTCAAGCTGATTGAGATACCGCAAACTTAATTTGATCAGAAGTTCATCATATAAGTGCTTAACAACAAGACCTTAAACTTAGACTAATATTCTTTACAGGACAAGAGTCCAATCCTTATAGAACAAGTTTCACAGTCATATTTATCGCGACAAAAAATTATTTAACAAGTCCTGGAATTTTGACATGAAAGCATGAAGCCTAGAATAATTATCATCTTATTCTAGAACTCAAATATGTTTAACCTAAATACATGTCAAGCTCTGTTCTCTTAACTAGACATCCATTAGGATTTCATTATGTGAATTTCTAATTTGCTTCAATCTACCTAAAACTCTTGGCACAATGATATCTTACTTCACAAGTACTGTTTTGAGCATTAATTGTTGTTAGTTTATGCATATTGCATTCAAGCTATCACTCTAAAAATACACGCAGTACGCTTTCACTCGATCTACTTTCTACCTCATTAATCCTTCTCAAAACCAAAACCCTTGCCCAGGCTTATGAAGTCTTAATTGCAGTAAATCCTTTACAAAGCCTAATCAACCTGAACAAGGGCCATAAGTTAGTCGAAATTGAGACTAAAAGCTGCACAGGATAGCTAATGCCCTCATAAAACAGTTATAATGGATTCAGGCCTATGTTAAGTAAAATAAAAGTCTAAGAAATAGGTAATATAAAATTTTCTCTAAGAATAAGAGATCCTTCCACATATTTTGCTGAATCTTATCAAACAGGAAACAGAAGTCAAACATTTAAAGATGAATGAAAGTGGAACTTTCTGAGGCGCAATAATGATTTGGTACTCTTAACATTGCTTGGAATATGAGAAAGAACCAAGACAATTCCAAACATTAATCAAAAGGTTCACTTTGATCAAAAGTACCTTTACTAATAAAGTCTACACATAGCACCAAATTTAAATGATCACCTGTGTGAAAATACCCTTTGCTTTTGAAATACGCAGGCGAGTTGCAATTTCTTTAGGTGCAAAGCTATCGGGTATTGATACCACAACACATCCTGCCAGAATAATGGCTAAATATATAATAACAGCGTTGGCTGTCATTTGCATGTCTATTGCGATTGCATCTCCCTTCGAGAATGTGGCATCTATTGCATTTGCTACCAACCTGGAAATGATATGACAAGAACATGTTGAAAAGAAATAATTTCCATACAGGACATAAATAGATTATAGATTGAAAAACCACTTCATGTGTAAAAAGGCGAAGGACCAAAAACCAGAAAGCGAGACACAAGTAGCATAAGAATGGAAATAAAGACAAGAACAGTACAAAGCCAATGCAATGATGCAATTGCAAAACAGCACTTCGAAGTATCATAATAACTGACTTAGCACAAGTAACAATCAATGTAAAGGAAAATTTGAGAAATCAGATATTGTACAAGGAGAAAGTTAACTTTGGTTGAAAAACAAAAGGATCAAATGATATGAGAGCATATACATCACTTGCTGGCGAAGTTGCTTGAGTGAGATACGATTCACCTCAGCATCATCAAAGCCTTCATCTCTCCAAATGATGGCTATACTGTCATCTCGTTTGTTCGGGTGCGCACTTGGTTGCAAGCAGCAATCTGCAATATTCAAAACAGAACCAGGGAGCCAAGTTCCTCCATGCTTGGATGGGTCAGAAGTATCTAATATACACTTGGGAGGTTCCACAAATGAAACTGAAAGTTCCTTAAGGATAAGAGACCAATACACCTACACTTAAAATAACAATACTTAGTTGAATTATAGAATGAAATGGGATCAAATAAAACAATAAAAAGAATAGGGGTGTTAATTAGTAGTTGCCTGAGGGTGCTGAACAGAAAACTTGTGAAAGAGAGGGAAACTAGTAATAGGGTCTTTGTAGGAATCTCCTAAAAGCTTGGGACCATATCTTTCCATGAAACGACCAAGGTTTGTGCGTTTGGCATGCTCTCTAAAGTAAAAACACAACAAATACATGAATTGAATACACACATGCATGCAGCCATAGACAGTTTTATTATAATGAGCAAATATAAGACTCTTATGATATAGTAATGATAGTGATATATAAGGTTTTATAGAGAGCACTTACAGAGAAGGGAACCAATAAAGAGGAGGGTCATAAAAAAGATGAGATTGAGAAGATTGAAGAAAAGAGTAATAAAGAAGTTGATGGAATGAATGAGGGTGAGATGGTTTAAGCAATCTGTTAGTAACCAAATGGTTCCATATATCAGTAGGAGAAGAAGACAAAGATATTATATTACTCAAAACACCATCAAATTCATTGCTTTCTTCTACACTTAACCCTGCTTTCACAAAATCGTCTACACACAATTCCCTTATGCTCTTTTTTCCCATTTGTTCTTCAACGATGTTTTGGTCTTGCCAATGAAAGAAATTTATTGAGAAAGGTATTGTTGGTAGTCGTTCACGGTCATTTCAATTTTGAGGTCAGAATAAGTTGAAATTTTAAATTATATATTTTATTTCAAAATAATTTAAAATTTAGATCGATTTAAGTAATTTTGACTCATTATTATACCTGTCAAAACGGGCTACTCGGACGGGTTCGGGCTAGCCTGCTTTTGATTCGGGCTAAAACGGGTCAGGCTAAAAAGTCCAGTTATATTTTATGTTGCTAAAAATGAGGCCCAAAACCGGATTATTTTATTATTTACACCAATGCAAAAAACTGATGTTTTTAATATTTTGTAATCGATTACGAGTATATTGTAATCGATTACATCATGTAAAATGCACAGGTCTGATTAGTTTATCAGCATGTAATCGATTATCAGAATTGTGTAATCGATTACACTGTTTAAAAAACAGCAAAAACTAATGCTTTTCATATGTTATAATCGATTACGAGTATATCGTAATCGATTACATCATGTAAAATGCACAGGTAAGAAAAGCCAAATGAGAGGGAAGAAAATGAGTAGACAATGGCCCGAGCCCGAATTTATTGTGGCCCGGCCGGGCCGGACTAAAAAACCCGGTTTAACTAAAATACTCAAACTTTAGTACCCAAGCTCTATACCTTTTCGGGCCTTGGCAGGCCGGCCCGCTATACCCGGCCCATTTTGACAGGTCTACTCATTATAGAAATTCATAAATATTAATAATAAATGGATGTTTGGACAAACTTATAAACTGTCATTTGTCACCATTTTCTTCTCAAAATTGAGAAGAAATGATTTTTAGTGGGACAGTTGGTTTATTATTCTACTCCCTTGCTTCTCTCCTCAACCAAATAAGGTAGAGTAGGAATCTCTATCTATATCTTTTCTCTTTCCTCTCAAACTCACCTCAGAGAGTGTAAGAGTATTGTTCTATATATAGTATCAAGTATCAACTATCAGTATCACATAAATGAATCTACCCTTTGATAATCTAATGAAATTTTATACTATATAACAAGATAATAATATATATCCATGAGATAATTTATCTCATTCAGCCAGTAAAAAAATGACATGTGTATTGTTTTGTTTTGTTTTAGAAATATTTTTGTAAAAAATGATTAAATGGTACACATGTCACAATTTTAGTAATTGATAGAAATAACTTATCTTCTTATATCAAAAAATACATTATTCTCATATAACAATATCATGTTGATAATAATAGTATGTATGTAGTAACTAGTATGTGATATTTGATAGGCATTATAAATTTATTTTTAATTAAATATTGTATACATGTTGTAATATTGTAGTACTTTAAGATTACAAGTTATATATTGTTTACTATTTATTATTTAATAATAAATTTAGATGATTGAATTATAGCGATAAATTTATTATATAAATGTTATTATTTATGTAATAATTATTTGTATGTATATTGTCTCATTCAAATTATTTGAGATTGAATGTACATTAATTAAATGGTATAAAATTTGAATGTAATAATTTATAGTTTAATATGTACTGACTTTATCTATTTTATATATTTCTTGGGGGAAAAAACTTTATCTATTTTTTGTACTCAAATTTGAAATTTAATATATGAAATATGTAATTGTTACATTTGTCATAAATAATAAACATTCATTAAAAAATGTATTCGTTAAATGTTTACATTTATAATAAAATACTTAATAATTTAATATTAAAACATTACTAGCATAAAACAATTTAATGATGTGTCATTTTTTATATTAAAAAGGAACATATATAATGGAAAGTTTGATTTTAATTTTATATCATTAAGCTCTAACATTATTCAAGATTGAGGGACGGATTGAACTTCAGTCTTAACTCTTAAGCATAAAACCCGTAAAGAGTAAGTCATCTTTTGAATAAAGTTCACATATTCGAAAAAGGATCTTGTGTATCGGTTGCACTATTTCGGAAATCTTCCAAATTCTGATTACGAGACCTTCAATAATGATTTGCACAACCTAGACAATAGAACAAAAACCCTCCCTCAAACCATGAGATGACTCTATAAAATGAGTATGGATTCTCTCTATTAATTGAGAGAAAAGTTAGGTTATTGTATTTGGTTTTAAGGACAAAAAAAAAATCATTACTAATGTAATAGAATAATTGATATACTATGTGATAGAAAATGTACTTCTATAGTTAATGTTGTATGCGTTTTTCAATTTCCCTCCACAAGTTGTCTAGTTTTCTTCTCCAAATTAATCCCCTTTCTTGGAACTCAAATTTGAAATAAATGCCTCATGGGAACTAAGATTTGGGTTATTAGCCTCATGGGAATCATTATCAACCACACTGAAACGGTTACCTTTGATGCTATAGTGAATTAATGGATTAAAGCCATTTTTTTGGTAAGACCAATAAAACTACATCAAATAATATAAAAATATTAATTTATTTTTTTATAATTTTTTATTTATTAAATGTTCTATTCAATTGGAATTTTATTTATGTCAATATTTATATGAGAAAAAGATATAGAAGGTGACACTTAAGACTTTTTATATTGTCATTGTATCATTTATCATTCATATTTAATTATATTTGATTCTTAAATAAAAGTAATACAAATAAATAATATATAACTATAACTACTAGTATATGAATATTACACTTTATTTATCTTTAAGTGGTAGACCCTCCAATATCATTGATGGTCACAACTAGGGCGTTGAAGGTTTGCTTTAACGAAGGATCAATAATAAAAAAATATAAAACAAATAATGTTAAAAAATTGAATGAGGGTACATCAATGTTTTAGGAGGACCTCATGAGGCAAATCCTCGAGCAATTATTATTTTTTTGCGAATTTTTTTTCTTACAATAAAATTTTGCACAATCTCAACAACTTATAATTTTTTACCTATTCTTTATTGGCTATAATATGTATTGACATTATAAAGTTTTTTACAGTGAGAATATAAAAATTCTTATACTATAAGTACATCCATATTGTTTTTTTCTTATTTAAATGTCACATCAATAATTTTTTTCTTTTCTCTTTCTATCTCTCTTATTAATACACCTTTTACAACAAAAAATGTGCCCACAGTACAAACACAGTCACAACATCGTTTACAAACAAGGTATTTGTCTAGTAGTATAAGGTTTATAAGATTCTTAAAATAATCAAAAGATTAATTATTCAATTCATCTGAACAATACTTATTAGGAGGTGCAGTTACACACCTAAAAATAATTAGTTCTTTACTGAACAAATAATAGAATAATTTTGGTAATACCAAAAAAAAAAAACATGATTTTCTCATGGCTGTTATTTTTGCTTTATCACTAAATGTCTTAATCACTTAGCAAATTGGCTTCATCAAATTAAGTGTTCTTCCTATTGTTGGTAGTAACGTAGAGTTATTCTAAGTCTTTATTCAAATAGTTTTATCAGTTTAATATTATCTTTTTACTAAAATTATATCATTTAGCCACTAAAATTATGTCATGTATATTATTATTTTTAATTTTTAAAAATATTTTTGTAGAAAATAATTAAGTAAGACACATGTTATGATTTTAGTTGCTGATATATATAATTTATAGGAAATATTCTATTCTATTATTAAAGCATAATAAGGGGAGATATATTCCACATATTAGCCATCCAAATTTGGTAAATGTGTAAATCCTTTTCTTTTTATTGAAAACTTCATCCAAGAAAAGTTCTAAAGTTCAAAATTGTTCAAAAACTTGAAGGATTCATCATTGTCACCATGCTCAATTGCCCAAACACTACCATATTAAGTATATTAATGTTTATCTATTTTTTCTTAGAGAAATTGTATGATTCATAGCTTAGTGTGATGGGCTCTTGTATGCATTGTAATTGGGTCTGTAAACTAAAGTCTTAAGTTTGTATTGACTTTAGTTAGTTGAGTTAGTTTAGTTACTATAAAAGGCAAATATTAGTTGTTGTAGTTAATATAACTCATATTCTAAAAAAAAGAGGTATTCTTTTGAATTGAGTCTTCTTTCCAACCACTTTTCATTCTATCATCTTCTCCTTTCTGGTTCGAAGTGCAAACTGCACATAGCAGAGAAGCTCCATAGCTTCTGTTTCAAACATTTTTAACATAAAAGTTACTTTTACTGAAATAAGTAAGCAACAAACTTGTTCCAACTAAGGTAAAAGAGAAATTTTGGTTCAAATATTTTTTGTACTATCATTGCTATCCTTTCAACTTTTTGGTAAAAAACTAACCTCTTACAATTTGCATGATTATCATCCCAACAAATGTATCTACTAAGAATTGAACATTTGACATTTTGATCATCTCACATCTAGCGAAGCCTAACACCACTAAACCAACATCTGATAGTTTGTTTGGTTCAACTATTTGGTTAGATATTCATAACGTAAAAAAAATGATATATCATCATATTAAATCTACATCGTAATTCTCTTACCCACAAGAAAGTAACATACACTTTATTTATTAATGATTGATTTACAAGTAATATATGGAAAAATTCAGTAAGAGAATAAATCATCACTCTTAACATAATGAATAACAATATCCACCTAGCAAATCCCCTATATAAATATCTAAATTTAAGACCATTTCTATAAACAAAAATAAAATATATGTAGATCCTTGTTACAAGAGATTTTCAGATTATAAGCTAAGAATAAGTCATTTGATCACTCTTTCTCCCAAAGGATGTCCAACACTATATATAGTTCATCATTAACTTAAGAAATGTATTGATAAGAAAATGCAATTTAATTTTTTTTCCAACCCAAAAAAGTAAGTGAAGGCAAGAATAACCAACAGTGTGTATGAAAAACAACATCAATAATATCTTGAAGGCCCATTCTCTCAATTTTTCAGTGTCTTATCTAGCTAAAGCACTAAATCTAAGGAACTATCTTAAAGAGATAAATATGGTCTTAAATGCATTGAGATATAAACTTCAAGAATGAAAATGTTACAAAGAAAATAGTCAAAAACTAGAATCCATGAATCATTGAATTACACTATAAAATGCATTGACCTTTTGGTTATAACACAAGCATAGCCAAAAACACACCAATAGTAGATAATATATACTGAAGGGTAGACACTTGCAGATTCCAACTTGCTCCATGATCAGGGCTTGAAGGTCCTAGTGCTGTAGGAGGAAAACTCTGTCCACTGATGCTTGAACTGATAAAAAATATACAATGGTCAAATAAGGGGGAAAACGAGAGTACGAGACAACCCCATGCGAGGCTCTCACCTAGTAGGGTCTGGGTAGCGTTGAAGTACGCACCATTATAGTCACAAACAGAAACATTGTTTTTAGTGTGACCTCATAGTCACAAAGCAGCAACCTTATTGTTGCGCTGAGGCTCACACTCTACATGGTGAGATAAGTTTAAAAAATAACAGTGATCTTTCAAATCTTAATTAAAGATGAATGTTATGTGGATTAAGATTATACCTTCCCGCGAATAAACAGGATCCATAACCTGCAACAAAGTACAGAGCATTAGTAGTTTAGCTAAAAACTAACTTCTAGAAACTCTCAACGCAAGGACATGAGAACACTCAAAAGTAAACATTTCAGTGATAAAATTCTATTGAATGAAATAGAAATTTCAACTATGACATGTTCTGACAAACATAAAAAATGTCTTTGCAAGAGTCCACCACTAGTCCACTAGTTTCTGCCGCTTTTGAGTTTCTTAATTATGCAATTCAAGTTTATCAGTTATAAGCAACAACAAGAAGACATTCCTAGCAGGACTGATGAAGGTAGACAATATGATGTCGTATGAACTTACTAGGATCTCGAGTAGTTGTTGTAGCAGTACCATTGAAATCACATGTTCCACCAGCTCCATGTGCTTTCTGATAATAATCATTAAAAGCAAACGAGGCATGACTTTTCAAATTATTCGGGAGATAGCATTGTTTCCCTGGTTGAATAGCAGCACAGTTAGCTTGGCCTTGTCCACAAGCCCAATTCAAGCCGTCTTCCAGCTTATCGGTCGGTGCACCATCTTTAGCCACACAAAAAACTGAAGAAGAATTTCCAGTAATGCTGTCAGAAGTACTCAAACTCAAAGGATAAACGGTACTTCCATTAGGATAAAAGATGCCCCAATTTTTTTCCGATATAGGCCCATTCCTCTTGTCCTCATTAAACAATTCATATATGTATGTATTGATGGGTATGTTTGGCTGGCTAGGCGGACCTGAATCATTCAAGACTCTCACAAGCAGATTATTATTGTATGTTTCGGCATTTTCTATTGTAGCATCCGGTTCATTTGAACCACCAATCCATGGCCACCCGGTCTCTGAGACAACAACAGGTATGCCGTTGAAATTTAAGGCTTCAATAGAATAATAGGTAGCATCCACCATAGCATCAAGCATACTGTTATAATGGAATAGTGTGTTCGGGTCAACAATTTGCTTCACCGAAGGAAGGGGTTTGAAAAGAGCATATTCAATTGGGAAAAGGCCATCTCCTTTAGTGTATCCATAATAAGGATAGGCGTTTAACATGTAAGAGGAATTTGTGTTTTTCAAAAACTGGAGGAGTTGATACATTGTAGAGTTCCATGAAGAGTCGAAAGTGGCGGTAGAAGGAGGAAAAGGCTTAGGGATGACATCCATAGACTGAGGGGTTGAAACTTTAACACGGGAGTGAAGATTTGCAGCAACAAGGGCTTTGTGAAGAGAATTCAAGGCAGGAATCAGAACAGGTGCAACATTTGGGATTGTGGAAAGAACTTCACTCCCAACTGCTATTGCCGTGATATTGGTCGATGGCACATACGCAACTACATTTTTGTTAACCCAGGCCGCAGCTACTGAAGGAGATTCTCCAATCTTTAACACCTCCTCGTTGGTGACACCGACAGTTACATCAATACCACTGTTTGAAAGGGCTTGAAGAAATTGTGCATTGGCATCATAAAGACGCACATGAGTAATTTGATTGCCTTTTAGAATATCGACCAGTTTCGAAGCAGATGGCAGATCAGAAACATCAGTGCCAATATTTACCCCCACAAATGCACCTACAAGTTCAAAAATGTGGTCCAGCATCAACTCAAAAACAATAATAGACATTCAATCACCTTCCATAAATGAATATCCCATTGTGGCAATCTCGGCCAGGATATTAAAATAAATAAGCACAAAATTGTACCAGGCTACGAAAAGCAATAACAGCAAATTAAGTTTAAAACATTTAGAATCATGTGCAAAAGCAGAAAGAACCCTGAGCTATACAGTGATATAAAAGACAAAATGAAATTATGAGTCCAATCAATGAGTTAAGTAAGAAAAATACACCGAAAGGTATAACTTACCTAACGCAGTGGTTATCATAGCAATAGTAAGCATCAAAGAACTTGCAAGACATTTTTTAAGCTCCATCACGTCCAAAATTACCTTAATCAGTAAGTATAACCCAAAACCACTGCAAGACAAAGCCTTAATTATCAAACTTCGTGACAAAAAATCACATTTTTAGGAACTAAAATTGGCAACATGAAGAGAAAATAACAAGATAATTGAACAACTGTAAATAACGAATTTATGCAGAAAAGAACTTACAGCCTAATTCCTATATTCTAACCTATAATCCTCAAACTCTTCTCCTCTTAGATTTTTTATGAGCAAGAAAATCCCAAAAAAATGATTTCAGTCTCTTATGGTCTTTCCATTATCTGCATTCTACCCACATGCCCATTTTGTAAGGGCTTTCAATTAGGCCATAGCTTAAAGGATCCATCTTTTTGGCTTAAAAAATAGAATTTGGTTCTACTGCTTAGCCTAGAGCCATGAGTGTTAAACTGCATATATTCATAATCATGGAAAGTCCTAAAGTTCATTTTTTTAATATTTTTTTCTTGAAGAGGAAGAGGGAAGGGTAAAACACTAATACAGAATGGGTTAAAGGGTATAACCTAGCCTCATACCAAACAATGGGTTTGAAATATAACCAAAAAAATAAAAGAACCATGCAAGAGTAGTAAAATGGCTCAAAGTAAAAGAACTGAAAAAATCACTGATTTAAGGGTTCAATCATTCAGACACATGAAGAACTTAGCAAACTTAAACTTGAATCATAAAATCCTCATCATTTGTAAAGATTAATGAATAAAATACAAAAAATATATAAAAAGAGCTTAAGCATACAAACCTGATCTATAAATGCTGAAAGAGTTTGTGTTCAAAATAGCAAGCTACTATTGAAAGTTGGAACAGAAAAAAGGGCTGCAGAAAAATTCAAAAGTTGAAGACCCAGATAGAAAAACAATAATTATAAGGGAAACAAAATGTTCTCGTATCCCAAGGAAAAGAAAAGAGGGTTGGAATGTGAAAGTGGAGAAGGGTTAATTGAAGAAGAACGTTAATGTGAAAATGTGATTGATGAATGAGACTAAGAGTTACTAAGTTAATATAAGTGAAGAAGGAAGTGAGAAAGTCTCACTCACTTTACTGAATTACCGGCCACTTTATAACTACACGATATCAACATCCTCGCCGTTAATCTACTCCTCGTACTTAGTGTCTTTTTTCCTTTCTTATTCTACAATAATTCATTGGGGAGAGATCCACTTAATCCAAGAGTAAGTGAAAAAACACTTACTCCACATTTTAGCCGTCCAATCTTAAAAAATTAAAAAATTCAATGGTTTAAATGTACTCACCAATTCAAACAATTGGATTTCCCAAGAATGAATGATCATGATGTGGAGTAAGTGTTTTTCCAGTTACTCCAAGAGTAAGTGGATCCCTCCCCTAATTCATATACTTACTTTAGGTATGAATTTTATCGTAACTATTGATTTTTAATCATCGTTTTTTCTTCAAAAAAATAATATAAATACATGGTGAATGATGTATAGATTGTATATTAATTTCTACATTAATAATACATAAATATTACACACAATTTATAAATATAAATATTATTAATTACAATATATAAATCAATCATTAAACCATTATACTCACAAGCCATTTCTACCTTACCCCCAACTTCATCCACAGATGACAATAGAAATCAAATTTGTGGGTACCCACTCGAACTCAACTTAAATTTAATGAGAAAAACTTGATGTGATTAGGTTCAAGTTCAGGTTTTATTCAAGTTTAATTTTCGGGTTTGAGTTTGATATAGTTGATACTCAATCCGATTAATGTATGTAAAACTACACATAAATACATATATAAAAGCTATATATAATATATAAATTTGACACATATATAAATATATGTTTCAGCTCGAGTTTTTATTGAGTTCGAGTTATCCAAAACATGACGAGTTCAGAAATGATATATTTATTTTCAACCCCACTTAATACGGGTTCAGATTCAAGTTTTGAATTTCGGGTTTGAAATATGATATATATATGTCAATCCGCCTAGTTGAATTTCAAGTTTGAGTTTAGGTATATTTGTTTTTAACCCCGCCCCATTCTCATTCTTAACTTCCATGAATTTCGGCTATTATTTTGAAATGACATACTTAAATATGATACCTGTATTGGATCGAGCCAAGAATAGATCGAAGGGTTGAAGCGTTTTAACAAATACACACAATAGTAAGCCAATTAAAAAACTTAGACCAATGAACTCTCTAATTTTTTAACAAATAAAAAGAAGAATTTAGACTATTCACTCATTGCATCTTCTTTAAAACATACAATATTTTAGATAGAACAAATTGGTATCCCCAAATCCCATAATTAAAAGTGTACATAATCAATTTTTATTTTGTCGCAAAACAATTCAACAACGTCAGCTTATATAGTATTAGATAGCTTATGGTTTTTGTGTTACTTAATAAGCTACTGGCCATTTGATAAGAGTAACTTTTGAAAAAGGAGTGTATATAATATTTGAAAACTACTTTTTAAAAAAGTGACATTTAAAAAGTAAAAGTTTAGTAACCAATTTTAGTCTTCAATATTTTAAAATTTTACATTATTTAGCCTAACTAAAAAACTTTGTTGTTTTTATGATGTTTAAATTATTTTCACATTGAATTTTGTGTGATGTATAAATTATTATTGTATCTGATTGTTAGATGATTTCCAATTTTCCATGTTATATTTTTTAATAATGTATAATGTGAAAAATAAAAATTAATATAAAATGCAACTTAATTATATTTTTAGAAAATATTAAAAATTGCAAAAATATATATTAAATGAAACAACAAAGTAAATAATTATGGATTGAAATAAGCTACCCATACTACACGTTTTTAAGTTATCTTCACATGTTTTTGGTACTATCAAGAATATTCATTCACATACAGAAGAACCCTAATTATACCTTATAGTTATCCTAAGAAGTATCATTCTTAGCAAATATCATTCACAATAATCAAACCCTTTACCTTATAGTTATCCTAAGAATCTGCAAGAACTTACAACATTAAACAAATATTTACTACGTAGTTTTTGAAAATAGAAGGCAATCTATATACTGAGTTCCAAAACTCATACATACACAATACTGAGTTGGGATCCTCTCCAGTACTGGATGTGAGGCTCAGATTGCTTGAAATGTTAAAAAAAATGTTTTAATTAAAAATAACTTCAAATTTACAACGTTAATTTTTTTTTTAAGTGTCATGTGTCGTCATCTCTGGCTGTACTGGACCCTCCAGTATGATCCGTATTCCACAATACTAGGTCTAAGTTTGGGCTGAGTCAAAACCACGTGGCCCCTTTTCCTCAATATTTAGTCCAATCCAATTCTCCTTTGGGCTATACCTTCTTTAATCTTAAAACCCTAGACCCACAAAAACAGAAGAACCCTAATTATACCTTATATATATACTGCTACACTTCCCATACTCCAATTCAAGCTAGCAGCAACCATGGCCGTACCGTTGCTGTCTAAGAAGATTATCAAGAAGAGGGTCAAGAGGTTCAAGAGGCCCCAGAGTGATCGCAAGATCTCTGTTAAGGTATAAAAATCCGTGCCACTATTTTTTTTATTCTCTCACTTGTTATGTGCATTACATTGCATTTTGATGTTTAAGTACTTAAAAAGTTGAGATTTTTTGGATTTAATTGATTATGACTATGTATTTTTTGGTATGATACTGTTTTTTTTAAAGGATATGTTGATTCTTATTGTCGCCCCAGTCTTAATTTGCACCATTAGGTGTAAGATGGTGATTGACCTTTTTAATCCGATCCTCATATTTTATTTATTACCTTCTAATCATTGTAATTATTATCCTTCAAAAAAGTTAACTTGAATCTTAGATTTATATAGTTTTAATTAAATTTTGTTGTTTTTGCTGATCTATAGTTCACACAAATATATATATATATATATATATATATATATATTAGTTGAAGTTTGTGGAATAATTTCTAATGGGATATGAGGATAAAAAAATTTCAGCAACACCCAGTCTTACTATTTATGTGTGGTGAACCTCTGACTATCTGATCCCATCAACCATTTGTAAATTTTAATTTGTTTTCAGGAACATTGATTTTAAAAATTAGTGCTTAATTTTTTGTGTATCAGCGTAGAATGTCATATTATTTTTGTTCTATAATGTAATGAGATATGATGATGTTTATCCATCTATTCTGCAATTGAATGATGATTAATAACATGCACTACCATCTGATCTCATAGTATGAATGTTTAATGTTATATTTTATTCTTTAAATTGTTTTTGTAGTTATATAATCATATCTTAAAATAATAAACTTTATTTGCCTATGGTATCTGATGTTCAGATTTGTGACTTTTGTCTATGGTAGCTGAACATTTCGTTTTACTGGCATATAGTGAATTTTACAGGTCTTGCGACACATTTGGCTTTCTTATTATATAAGCCTTTTGTTACTATTTTCCTGTTTACATCTTCAATTTAAAAGATATTAGGAAACTTGAATGATTTTTTTGTCTATTTGTAAACTTTTTGTTCTGCAATCTGTGATGTAATTTTATGTCATATTGTCTGATTATGCTGTGATTATTATCGTAAAAATCACCATCTTTCGGCTGAGATTGTGGATAAATTCTTTAAATTTATCATGTTACATTATCATCTTAAAGTTTTTTCCCCCTATGATATCTATCAATTGTCTAGTTTTTATACATTGTTGTTGCCGAACATTTTGTTTTAAGATAATTTAGGAATTATAAACATACATCATGACCCATTTGGTTTTGTCATTTACCCATCGAACCATATATCTGTTGTATATCAAACATGTGTATTTGATCCATGGATGTTTATTTGGTGTCACATTTTTTCTGAACATAATTAACCATAATTATTCTGTCTTTTTTCCAATTATATTCTAAGCTGTATCTTGTCTTATTAATTTTGCACAGCCAAGCTGGCGCAGACCTAAGGGTATTGACTCCCGTGTGAGAAGAAAGTTCAAGGGATGTGTTCTTATGCCAAATATTGGTTATGGCAGTGACAAGAAAACTCGTCACTACCTCCCAAATGGTTTCAAAAAATTTGTTGTTCACAATGTATCAGACCTTGAACTGCTCATGATGCATAACAGGTGAAACTTTCTCCCTATTAACGCCGATCTTTATCTTTCAGCTCTCTGATTCGGTCACAAAATTGTTTTTTTATTTTTCATTGCAGGACTTACTGTGCCGAGATTGCTCACAATATCTCTACAAGAAAGAGAAAGGAAATAGTTGAGAGGGCAGCACAGCTTGATGTTGTTGTTACTAACAAAACAGCTAGGCTACGCAGCCAGGAGGATGAGTAATCTAATCATCTGTCAACTTATTTTTGTTTTGTATGACCCTTGTGGAATTTAGATTTTGTTCATCTTTATTTGGTTTCCAAAAACCTGTATCATGCATCATATACAATTATGATTACCTTGTTTCATCTCTTGATGCATTAGTATTTTTGGGTTGTTTTTCCCCAACTGATTTGTGATTCCATCAGTACTTAATTTAACTTGACCCCACCTAATCTAAAAAGAAGTTGAGCCACATCAATAGGAGACAACAAAATAGCTTGGTCATTTGCATCTTGTAAATGTATTTCCCTAAATCAACACTTACATATGATGATACAAATAAAATGGCAACATTGAAGTGAAGTAGATAAATGAATGAATATTTATTTCACAAAATAAGTATGCATTATACATTTTCATGAAGTCACTCAAAGCTAACATGTTCATGAAGATGAAGAAATGACTCTGATGAATTCAAATTTAGGGAGGATGCTAGATTTTAAGCTTGAAAATTGAAGAAAATATTTAGATGTTGTTTCATGTTTTACTAATAGTGAAAACATTAATTTGATAACTATTTACACGTTGAAGATAGATATGATCTAATTATCTTAATTGGTGAAGATGTCAATGGTATCAGTAGTATATTAACTGTCAATGTTATTAGTTAACCAAACTTGTAAGTCCTATTAATATGATAGGTTGTAAAACATTTGCGATTCACTTGTGAGAAATAGAAACAAAGAGAAAAGAGGAAATGCCTTATGTGTTCGAGATACATGTTCACTTGAATTTTATTCTTTGAATGTTTATACTTTGTATTCATTCATCTTAATTTCAACAAATGAATTATTTCTAATTACCCACACTTTCATATATTATATTAGAGATAATCATATTTTGATTCGGATGATAACTTTCACCCATGTGAGGAGTTGACAATTATGAGTATAGTGTATAATATATACTACAAATAATAAATTTATATATGTATCATATATAACTTATTTAATTATTAGTATCTTGGATACTATCAAAATGATATTTACGTCAGGCATTATTCATTGATAGGAATAACATGCATGAGTGAATGATGATATTTGTGTTACAATGGTTTCAATCCTCATACATGCATATATGTTACATCTTGTCTACACATATACATATATACATATATACATATATATATTGCCATATATTTTTAGAATGATCTATGATCTAATTATGTTAATGAATAAGAGAATCATTTATCAATTGATTGACCTAGGCACAAGCAAACAACTTCCTGGTTGCATGAACTCGATGAGCTTATTCCCGATAATAGGGTAAGACATTTCCTATGAGCTCATTGCACCCGGTAAGGGGCACGCCCCAACCCATAGAAGACAAGTACCAATCAAACTGGATTAAAATAAGAGTTCAACATACTAAAATCTCATGCAGAATGGGATAAATTTGCACCCCCATCTACCTCATAAAGCAAAAATTTATAACCTTATATATAACAACATATCATCAAGACCCTTTTGAACCCCATGGGTAATTGTAAATATGAACTTATTACATATATTTACAAAGGTTCCATAACTTCTCCAAAGTATCATCTATATTAAGTTGCTCTACTTTAGCACATAGTTTCAGAGCTTCATAATAGTATAAAAGTTGCACATTATCAACAACAATTGAAGCACATTTCAGCGAAATGCATGATCATAGTCATGATAACGAAAGTTTTTGTATATGAAGTGAGCTAACCACTTTGACATAGCAAATGATAGTATTGCCAACACAACCACTGAATTTCTCTTTAATGCTGATATTGTGCCATGCTTCATTGTGGCAACAACACCAATTGAAGCAACTGATAAGATTTGCAGCATGACTTCAACCACATTGAGGCCCTTATAAGCTAAATTGCAGCTCCTGCAATTCACTACATGGGACCAATACCTGCCAAATTTGATGGTTAATTTAATGTTGAGACCAACGGATTCTTAATAGAGATATGTAGGCAACAAATATCAAGCATTAGTTCGCTTACATTTAATGAAATCAACTCGCCCAAAGGTGAAAGAAGTTTTGAAAAGGATGGAGAGTAGAATATTACTTGACTCACAAAGTTGTTTAATGAAATCATGAAGTCTAAGGAGATGCTATATGAGTGAAGGAGAACATTTTAATATCTATTTATAAGAACAAATGCGACATACAAAATTATTCAAACTATAAGGGAGTTAAGATCATGAGCTATAATTGAGTGGAAGATGAGACAAGAGACGTGTGCCACTATAAATCAATTTGGTTTTATGCGGGGAGGTCAACCATAGAGGCTATATACTTGTTATGGCGATTGATGGAGAGATACATAAGGAACCAAAGGGAATTGCACATGGTCTACATTCGAGCAATCAAAGATATGTATGATGTGGTCAAGACCAGTGTGAGAATACAAGATGGAGTCTCATAAGACTTTCCTATTGCATAAGACTACACCTATGATCAACATTGAGCCCCTACTTGTTTACATTGGTCTTGGATGTGCTTACTAAGCATATCCAAGAACCCATGCTACAATGTATGATTTTTGTGGATGATATTGTCCTAGTGGAGATACAAGAGATGAATTAAATAGAAGCTAGAAATGTGGAAACAAGCCTTAGAAGTACATGATTTTCTTATAAGTCGATGTAAGACGGAATGTATGAAGTTTAAGTTTAGCAAGAGAGAAGAGACAAACAAACCCTACTGCACATGTAAGGATTGGAGATCAAACTATACCACAAGTCACTAGATTTAGATATCTTGGGTCAATTATACAAGATGATGAAAAAAATTGACGGAGATGTAAACCATAGGATTCAACCGGGTTAGATGAAATGTCAGAGTGCTTTAGGTGCCATATATGATAAAAGTTATCACTCAAGCATTAAGGGAAGTTTTACTGCACAACTATAAAACCCACAATGTTATATGGACTAAATGTTGAACGATAAAATATCAACCAGAGAATAAACTCCATGTAAGAGAGATAAGAATATTGGATTGGATGAATAAATACACTAGACATGATTGGAATAGAAATGAATGCATTAGGAAGAAAGTTGAAACGGCTCCTATTGTAGAAAAGATGGTTGAATTACGCCTCAGGTGGTTTGGACATGTATGGAGGAGACCGTTAGAAGCCCGTTAAGGAGAGTAAATCAAATGGAGGTTAGTCCAATTCCTAGAGGAGGGAGGCAAAAGAAAAACTAAAGGTGAAATGATTAGGAAGGATTTAGAGATCAATACTTTGTCATTCGATCCATATAACCGACCCCACCTAGTGAGATTAATATTTGGAACTAAATCTTAAATAAGATTATTATCTATCAAGAGGGCATGAGAATGCTATGGCCACCCAAGCCCAAAGTTGTTATTGTCTTCAGTTTCTAATTTAAAAAAGATTGAAAACTGTGTTCACATTAACATGATATATGTTGGTTTGTCCTTCCTCAAACTATTTTTTTGGCTACACCTCTGTTGTCAAGTAGCTTTTTAGTATCAAAGCCTAAGTGGGCACCTTATAACAGTTCCCCCCCCCCCCCCCCCCCCCCCCCCCTATGATTACTTCTTTACTGCATACTTAGAATTTTAGATCAGAAAGTTTCTTGGTTTTTGCATGACTTCAGTAAGAATGTAATGATTCCTTAAGAACTTCACATATTAAACAAAACTGTAAGTCTATATTTGCAACAACTAAAGATTGAAACTTAAATGTGCAATGATATGTGAGATACCTGTCCATAAGTTGTTCTCTAGGAGGTGTTGGAGGAAGAGCACCATTATATTTTCCTTTCCAATCAACTTGTCCACCTGCATATTTGTTTAACCACTTTCTGAACCCAACCACAAGAGCATCTGACTTTGTTGGCACAAAACATGCTTTTTGCCAATTGGCTGGACCAGCATCCTTTATTTTATGTTCCTATCAAGAAATTTAATAACCAAATATGAGGATACAAATTACTTAAATGCTAAACGACTCAATCGACTGAAAAAATTGCCACTGTGGTCATGTTTGAATCCCATATTCCTCTTTATAGTAGCAGAATCTCCTCAGTTTGTCAGTGTTATAATTTGTTCATTTGATCACAAAATAGCTCTTAGTGAAAGACGTAGATTGATCGAACCAACTAGTGATCCAGATTAAGTGAATCATACACTATAACAGGAATTACCTCAACATGGAGAAGGTATAAATCTGAATCTAGAATCAGGTTTTGTCCCACATGAAAAATCCACCGTGGCACGATTTTATCAATCCACAATCCGAAGTTTCGTGGGAAGCACCATATCAATCTACTTTGACCAGGACTAACCGGAACACAAATAAAGATTAAAGCAAATTTCCTCTGAGTTGATGATTTCTGCATTAACCAAGTTTAACATATTATAAAACACCCTTATGAAAAATGCCTCAGTATTTGTAATCAAAAGATCACATATACTTGATGTTTAACCTGTGTTTCAGCAGATGGAGTTTGATCTGGGTCAGTATATGCGTAAAAAATGGCTGGTGGTATGAATTTGCTTTTGCTCCAACCTTGATTTGCACTGAAACCGTTGGCATCGAACTTTTCAATTGACAATTCAAGTGGCCTGCCTCCTTCTCTATCAACCTTTTCTGTGAAATTAATTAAGCCATACATATGTAAGTTTCATAATATAGAGTAAAAAAAAGGGCGGCCCAGTGCACAAGGCTCCCACTTGGTAGGGTATGAGGAGGGTAGATGTACACAATCATACCCCAAAAGCGGAGTCCGAAGGGACTGTTTCCAGGATTTAAACTCGTGACCTCATGATCACTAAACAACAACCTTATCGTTGCATCAAGCTCACCCCCTTGTATGCATTACATAATATAGAGTAAATAGAGAAATTTATATTAAGTTGAAAGATTTATCTTATATGCCTTTTGGTTTCTGAGTACGCATTATTCCATAATGTGCATATGGAACATGGGCAGGGTCCATAAGATTTTCTATCAGTATCTCATACCTGAAATTGCATATTCATTTAGTTAGAAAGGGCATACTATGTAAGGAAAAGTGTTTTCATGACATAGCATGCAGATTTATATTTTTTCATGCATATATTTTGTTAGAACCTTAAACATTTGTCAAAGAAGAAAGGAGAAAAATCTCTCGAATATGCCAAATGTGTGTGATGCTTGTTTTTCTTCTTCCAGAATCAGCTGATAAAATTATATCAATTACCATCCACAAAAAACAATCAAATTAAACATGATTCCCCTTTTCAGAGGTGTAACAGTTCTAGGACACATGAAATTTGTATCATACTTTCAAGTCTTAAAAATCATACCCATATGAAATATCTCTGTTTCCCATTAAGCTAGTGTAGGATGGATCATCTATTTCTGATATGTATGGAGGTTTTTTAGTTGCAAGAATATCTTTGTATTGAGGATCAGTATTTGGCCAAAACCACAAGATATTGTTTTGCACAATACTTGGATAAGCAGCTACACATGCTTTTTTGAATGTATGGAACTGCACAATTTTTTTAGCAAAAGTTAATAACAGTTAGAATCCTTACACATGTACATTAAGCTAATATATAGAGCATATGAGTGGAAGACAAGACAACAATAACAGAAGAATCAATCTATTGCAAGTTGCAACCACCTTCATATTCCAAATCTCCTCTTGATTGCACAAGAGTTTACACATAAGAGTATAAGACACATGATGTCCTATTGAGAAACAGCACCAGGAATACCAAGGTTTTGTCGATCCTTTTCTAAACCGAGGGATAAATCACACATTCAAAGGAAAACAAATAACAACATCAATTCATCACCATAATCCACCGTTCTCGCCTTACCCCGTACTAGAATAAAAATAAAGGAACTATAAATACACTGAAACAGAACCTCAGAATATCGGAGTGAATGGAAAGATCACCACCTCTACTAATTGTATTTGGCATTGCCAATTTGCTGCTTAGTTTCTCAACATAAATGGTCATTAAGTTTTAAAAATTTCTTTAGTCTGCCATGTTTTACAAGTTCTAAACTAAAGTAGTCAATACAATTTGATCTCACCTTCAATATTTTATGTCAGTGTGTTTTACTAGTACACTTCAGAACATAAATTATGACAAGCGAAAACTATATGCATTGTTTTTTTGAAACAAAAGTACATATTATGGTGAAGATATTCAATTTCAAGGCCACATTACAGCAAATTGATATTGACTAACTTCTCATTCAGTTTCACAATATCTTCCGTTTAATGTTACCACACATAGAATAAAAAAACTATTCGAGACTCGGACTTTTAGAAAAATATAACTACACTCAGACTAAACATGCAACTTTGTATTAGAGCATCTCCAAACATGCAACTTTGTTGAGTTATGAGCCTTATCAAGCAACCTCATTTCTCTCTACTTTTTGCAACTCAGGTAACCCTCTACACCCTACACCCACTCTTAAACAGTTAATCAAATAGGCCTCACAAGTTACCCAATATTTGTATATCCACATATACGGATACGTGTATTGGATACAATACGTATCTGATACGCTGATACGTATTTTTTCTAAAATCTAGGATACGATACGTTCAGGGAACATGTATTAAATAGTAAAAAATATATAAAATATGATAAAATTATATGTGTAAATCAAAATATTCAAAGTAGAAAGTATAATGGAAATTGCAAATCATTATCCTCCATTAGTTTTGCCTTTAAATAAGTTTTGCCTTTTTGTTGAAAAAGTTTCAGAATCCTAGTTTTTTATTCAAAACATTTTATCTTAATATTTTTTTAATTTTTTAATTTTCGATACTCTATGGACATGTATCATGACGAATCGGAGCGTACATGGATACGTATCTGATACCGAAACGTGAAGGAGTTGGTGCATATAGTTAAGTCTATGGGCTCATATTTGTATGGCTATGCATCAACATTATTTTTAACCCTCCAACCATCCCAATTTTTTTTGCAAGAGTTGCACAACCCTGTCCCTGCTGAGTTACCAAGAAACTAGTATAAAATCACAAAAAATGTATTTATTTCTTAGTCTTAGCTGATAAAATGAAACAAAATTATTTACCAAGATGAACAGTTATTTTGAAACAAAAGCACATATTATGGTAAAGATAATTACCTGAGTGCCATCAGGGGGTGCTTGAGGAATGAACTTACATTCTCCAGAGCCATTAAAACACCAACCATGGTACACACACTGCAACCTGCCCCATTGATCAATCCTTCCTTCAGACAAAGGTGCCAACCTATGAGGACATGCATCATCAAACACTTGCCATGCACCTTCATTCCTGTCCCACCACACAACCACATCAATTCCTAGCACCTTCTTTGCATGAGGTTTTCTCTTGTCAAGGTCACAAAGTGGCATCAGAGGGTACCATTGAGAGTACCAATCAAATTTCTCTCCTTTGGATTCATCTTCTGGCTCAGTCTCAGGTGTTTTGCTTGGTTCTGTCAATGGAGAAGAAGGTGATAAAGCTGTGAAAAGTTTGGATTTTGATTTGTTCCCATGAAGTAATGACATTGGAGTATTGAATGAATTGAGTTGTTGGGTGTTAAAGAAGATGGATTTCCTAAGTGGGGTTGATGTGTTAGGTGCTGTTAGGATGGGAAGTGAATGAACTGAAAATGTTAACATAGCTTCCATGTTCCTAAGGGAAACTTCAACACCAAAGTGCAATACTGAAGTAGGAGCTAGAGGTTCATGTTTTTATCCATTCATATTTTATGTAATGAAATGACACAAGAGGCTCAGTTTGATGCAACGTGAGAGGTCAAAACAACAACACCAACCAATTGAATTTGGGCATTTGGCACAGTTTGGCTTAAATGCACTTCGTGATTGAAACACCACAACCAAAATCATGAACACGTTATATTTTGTGGCCTCTAATTATTGGGTTGGGAACGTGGTATCATATTGGACAAGTGCAATATTGAAATATGTGATTGATAATTTAAAATAATTTAAAAGAAACTTTAATTAAAAATAATTTAAAATATGTATCATTAAAACTTTCTAATACCACATTTTATTATCTTCAGCTAGGATAGTATCCATAGTCCTAATTATTTACAATTTTTAGCCACGTGTGTGATAAATAGCTTAGATCTCTATGAAAAGAGTGAGACTTCTATTAAGTGATGGAGAGAAAAAAAATTTTCCTTTGATTTTTAAGGGTAAAATTGTAATCTCAATGTAACTAACAATGATATATGCGTCATGCATTGAATATTTTCTTTGTTTTTTCACACAACTTTCTTCTTATTAATGAAAAAGAGTCACACACCTCAAAACATGGATGAGGTAATGGGTCAACAATTTATATACAACATGTAAGAGTTTTGAATGTGTTACATGTTATTCATATTTAATCATAACGGTTTAAATATTTATGATACAGAGAAAAGTAAACAATGTATAAATATTACGATGATAATAATTTTTTTGGTCCATTTTCAATTATTTAGTTTAATATGTTGAGCCCAAGAACATGTAAAACAACCCACTAAGAAGAGCCTTAGCCCAAAGCAAATTGGTTTTGTTTAATTTAAGAAAACTAATAAAACCAAGAAAAAATAAATTAAGAGCATTAATACAAAAAAACTTATAAAACTGAAGCTTCCATGATCTTGAATCTTTAGTGGCCATGGATTGAAAAGAAAGATCTGTTTAAGTTCAAAACTCGAATCTTTCTTGAGCATCACTTCATTATTCTTAGTACCATCATTCTATTTGGTTTTGTTACAACTTGGAACACAACATTACACATTTACAATTATAGATCTATCTGTTCCATTGTTTGTTCCTTCTTGTCAAGTTTCAACAAAACCATCCCTTCCATTTTCAATTCACCACTGCAAGGTACCCATTCTTTTCATTCATTATTTCATTCAAAATTTCAATTTTGATGGTGGGTTATGTGTATATATACTATATTGATTTTAATCTCCAATTGGGTCTTGCCCTCTTATTTTTCCCCCTCAAAGTTTTGATTTTTGATTACTTCTGATTAAAAAAATCAGGGAATTGATTGGGTAATTAGTTGTTATATGGACCAGTTTCTTGTGTTGTTTTTGTTCCTCTGTTTAGCTGTTAATTTTTGTTTTTTTTTTTGCTCTTTTGGATGAATTTCTAGCAGTTCTTCATGCTCTGGAAATTTGTTTGGGATAATGACTAATATAGACTCATTGCTTAGAGGCTCTTAATCTTGCAAAGCATCATGCTTAATATTAGAAACATTTATGGGATTAGCTTAGTTCTATGTTGAGGCTGTAATGTTCAGTTCTCTCATATGCCATGGGAAACTAATGGTAGCACAAATTACTTATCGACTTATCGTGGTTTGGTACTAGTCGGGGTGTTATGTTTAGGATTTCTTAGAGGCTGACCTTTGTAACATGTCCCTGTACTTCTTGTCTTGTTTAGCAAGTTCACCAGAAAAAGCTTAGCTGTTAATAGTTAGCGACTTAGTGTCATAACTCATACCATAACCACGTGTGTGCAGCACTGCAGCTTTTCTGATTCCGAGTTCAATGAGTTCTTACAAAAATGTAATTCTTGTGCTGATATCCTTTTTTTAATGCCATTTCAGTAATGATAGGTTGAGTAAAGAATCAAACATGGAAGGTGATATTCAAAAGTCTCTATCTTTGGGCCTTAATCGCAGAGGAGGCCGAAGTAATCATAGCCCACCTAAAGGTAAGGGAGGACTGGATTATTATATCATTCACTTTCTCAAATTCTATCAACTGTTTTGGTTCTTTAATTTGTTGAATTTTTTTTTCTTTTTGGTGTTTTTCTTTAATAGATGACATGACAATGAAGTAAAATTTTCCTTTCTTCAGGGAAGGTACCCCACGATTACCCTATGAGGATTGTTTGGAAGAAGGGGTTTATTCGGTTGGTTCTTGTTATAGGGATCTTGTGGATGTTATTAATTCTTATTGCATTGTTGTTCCATATATGGTCTTGTCAAACCTCTATCTCATTTTTATCAGGTTAGTAATTTTTTTAACACATTTGGCTACTTCTTGGGATTCTTTTCAAGCACATCCCCTATCTTTAATTATTCTTACTTTCATAACATAAACTCTTCACCTACTGTTTATTATCATTCATGTGATCTTCTGGGAATTAGGCAGAAGGGAATAAACAATACCAATTTAGATTTTAGATTTTAACTTGATAGCTGCACTATGCCTGCAAGTTTTAGTTGCCTTGTATTAGAAAACAGGTAAAGGAGTTTCGTCTTTCGTGCTATATATAGATTATTGCTTTTGCAAAGAACAGTTTGAAGATTCATTTTACATTATAGATATGGCCATGTTCTCTCTCTCATAGGCACACTTACAAGTTGTTAATATATCATATATTCTTTTGTAGTATTTACTGTGGATCCAAGAAGGCAAGGAACTCTAATTTTTAGTTAAAGCTAAGAATAGTACAATATGTTTAGTTAGGTACGGAAAAAAACCTAGTGCAATTTATTGATAAATAAGAAATGTATTCATCTTTTCTTTCCTGCTCTTTTTACCTTTCACTCTTTAATGGTTGAGAGGGTTTTTTGAAAAGGGAAGTAGATATGCTTGTATAATATTTTATGTATACTTAATTTCTTAAGATTCACCTAATATCTGCAATCTGATCGGTGTAGATGCAAAATTTCTGAGTAGGATGATAACTTAATGAGATGTTGTTAGATTGGTATGCTTCAATTAGGGAATGGTTGTTCAACATAAGCGTTCAGTCTTTTAATTTCTCTCCCTAAATTGTCGATGTCATATCATCATTTATTAAAATGTATCAATTTTCTGCTTGACCTGCAGCTATGTGTAACAAAGATAGCAAGGTTTTCACCATGTTAGACTCTATGGGACTTGTATCAAAACCTCACAGTAAGCATTTGGCGTTTCTATTATCTCCATCTATTCTTTTAGATTTCAGCAAATAGTAACCGGTTTTTGATATTGATGCTGCCCATATTCACTAGGGTGTCCTATTCCTGTTTCCAATGATCCTGATAAAATAGTTATCCCAACTGGAGGAACTTCAGATAAAATTGTCAAAAAATTAACGTATGTTATGGAAGATGAGGTTCCACATAATGAATCTCAGTCATCTCCTCTATTTGGAGGCCATATAAGTTGGAAGCAAAGGGAGGAAAGTTTCAAACCGAAGTCAAACATGAAGGTAAATAATTACCATGATTTGATTAAATTCATTTTAATTGCAAGTAGACCTGTCAAAATGGGCCAGGTATAGTGGGCCGGCCCGCCAAGGCCCGAAAAGGTATAGGGCTTGGGTACTAAAGTTTGAGTATTTTAGTTAAACCGGGCTTTTTAGCCCGGCCCGACCACAATAAATTCGGGCTCGGGCCGGGCTTACCCGTTCGGGTTCGGCCCATTGGCTGATCTTTGAAAAACTCATGCATGAAACTAAGATCATTTGCACTAAAGCACAAGTGTTCTATTTTTTAAACAGTGTAATCGATTACACAATACTGGTAATCGATTACATGCTGATAAACTAATCAGACCTGTGCATTTTACATGATGTAATCGATTACAATATACTCGTAATCGATTACAACATATTAAAAGCATCAGTTTTTTGCATTGGTAGTGTTCTGTTTTTTAAACAGTGTAATCGATTACACAATCCTGGTAATCGATTACATGCTGATAAACTAATCAGATCTGTGCATTTTACATGATGTAATCGATTACAATATACTCGTAATCGATTACAACATATTAAAAGCATCAGTTTTTTGCATTGGTAGTGTTCTGTTTTTTAAACAGTGTAATCGATTACACAATCCTGGTAATCGATTACATGCTGATAAACTAATCAGACCTGTGCATTTTACATGATGTAATCAATTACAATATACTCGTAATCGATTACAACATATTAAAAGCATCAGTTTTTTGCATTGGTGTAAATAATAAAATAATTCAGGTCGGGCCGCCGCAGCCCACTTTGGGCGGGTTTGGGCCTCATTTTTAGCAACATAAAATATAACCGGACTTTTTAGCCCGGCCCGTTTTAGCCCGAATCAAAAGCGGGCTAGCCCGAACCCGTCCGGGTAGCCCGTTTTGACAGGTCTAATTGCAAGTACTTCAATGTTTTATAAGATTATGTTCTGGTTTCCACCTTTAATAAATTTTGTTTTTCTGTGTCCACTCCTCAGGTGCACTGTGGATTTATCCAAGGTGGCGGTGCTGACATGAATCGTGTAGACGTCGAATATGTTAAGAAATGCAAATTTGTTGTTGCATCTGGCATTTTTGACGGATATGATATACCTCATCAACCATCAAATATAAGTTCTCGCTCAAAGAAGCTCTTTTGCTTTCTTATGGTGGTGGATGAGGTATCTCTCAAATTCATGAAGGAAAATGGCACTGTCACAGAAGACAACGATGGTGGAAAATGGGTGGGAATTTGGCGTATTTTTCTTCTCAAGTACCCACCTTATGATGAACCAAGAAGGAATGGGAAGGTTCCAAAGATCTTAACCCACAGGATGTTCCCTCAAGCACAGTATAGCATATGGATTGATGGTAAAATGGAGCTGATAGTTGACCCCTTGCTAATGCTTGAGAGGTACTTATATATGTGGCAGTCTTTTATGCCATTTTTTCCCCTAATGACGTGACATTTTGAATCGGTTGCTCTATATAGATATTTAAATGGCAGCCCCTTTGTAACTTTGTTGAGAGAGCTTACGAGAAGGGAAAGGGGGGAGGCATTCATCTTGATTTTGATATACTTATAACAGTTGATTACACAAAAAGTGGTATGGGCTTCACGCATGTAGTTATGGGCTGCATTAGATCACTTTATCTACCTTTTCAGTTTCTAAATTTTATTTAAGAAAAAAGAACAGTTGATTACACTTGGGCACACCGATTTTGGAAGACTCAATTTGTGTTCCCATTTCTCTACTATATAACCTTAGATATTAGCAAACATGAAGTCGATGCTTTAGTCCTTTGCATGAAAGGTAATGTCAGAATCTCTACGGGAACTTCATCTTTAGATAACATTTCTAATATGTTTTTTTTGTGTGTGGCTTGTTTGTGGTGCTTTGACCTGGGCTTCTTTAGAGGCATTTTTTGGTTAGATATGCAGAGATTGACTTTCCTTGTTCCATGACCCAATCTCTCAGTGTCATATTTGTTGGGATGAAAGAGATTCCATCCAAATTCAAAAAATAATTTGTTTTAAAACTTGAAACTGGGACACTTGTTTGCAAGTTTTATTTTCAGTTGAAATTCTGATCATAGATATTGTGATAACTATAGCCTTGTAACTATATGTTTGATTTGTAGATATCTGTGGCGTGGGAAGCATACCTTTGCCATTGCTCAGCATAAGCATCACCGTAGTATATACGAGGAGGCTGATGCAAACAAGAGGAGGAAACGATATGCACGTCCACTAATTGATCTCCATATGAAAATCTACTATCATGAGGGAATGGAACCATGGAGTTCAAAGAAAAAGACTATTAGCGGTGAGACAACAAAGCAGCATTTCTGGTTTTGCATTTTATTTCAACTGTTTCATTTTAACAATTTTCGTATGTCATTCTGACTTCTGAGATGACAAGTGCTTAGGAATTAGGATTTTAGCACTTGAGTGAGGTAAATCTATCAAAATTACTATTAAAAGTAAACACTAGGACTTAATTCTTATGAAATTGATGTTAAGGAAAATGAATAGCCTTTATCCAGATCCAGTAAAAATTTGCACTTCATATTTTGCTATTTCATTGAGAACCTAGAATAAATGAGTATGGTTTATCTATATTTCTATTAACTTTACTTGATCTATATGTTTTGCAATGGACATAGGCTTTTGCACTAGTGAACTGCATGTCATGTACTTGTACATATTGCATAACAATGATTGGTGATGTGTTAACATTATTAGTTTATGATATTCCAGATGTGCCAGAGGGAGCCGTTATCGTTCGCGAACATACAGCCATTAATAACTTGTTTAGCTGCTTGTGGTTCAATGAGGTTCACCTCTTCACACCAAGAGATCAACTGAGTTTTGGGTATGTTGCTTATAGGTTAGGGGACTCATTCAAATGCTTCATGTTTCCCAACTGTGAATACAATTCAATATTTGTGTTGCACCCTCACACAAGAGAGCACTCTTCTCCAATAGAATGGGTTAAAGAGTTAGATCAACTTAAGAAGAATAGCAAGTTAAGAGAAAGTAGGGGAGGATTAGGCTTGTTTACACCTTATCCTGCTGATCTTCATTCAGTTGTTTTGCCACATGTAACTAGAACATCCAAAGCAGGCTGAAAAGTTTGTTTTTTGTTCTTAACATGTTCATTTTTGTTATGTATTTTTTTCCCAAGGATTTGTTGTTATTAATTTTGCCTAATCTTAATGAAAGTAAAGATTAAAACAAACCTTTTGTTTGCCTTTCTAGCCTTCCTCTTAGTTGTTTATTGGTAGAGTTGTGAGTGTTAAAATTGGCAAGGGAAATTTCCCACCAAATTTCCTTGTCAACCTTATTGTATGTGCTATTGAAATGTACCTTTACTTCAATATAGATTTTAGTTTCGAAATCAATATATGAAAAGTATTACATAATATCTTAAATTAGGTTTGTTTGCTATATCTTTTAGGATTGAGATTAGTATAATTTATATTTATGATTTGTTTGCTTATTTAATCAAGAGTACAAAATTAGTATAAATAAGAATTTATATTATGCTTTTTGTATCACATTATCACCGCGTCATAATTATATCATCGTTCATAATAGTATCAATACAATTTACTTTTTTCATAATCCATTTTTTCCTTCTATACATACTTTAGCATCTCCACCTAGATGCCAAATTTATGAACTTAAATGGAACTAGTAACTTTAGATTGTGACAAAGAATGATGAAAATATCTTGGCTGGATAAGGATTGTCAAAGGTAGTGTGTGAGGATAAGTCGAATGAGTTTAATGAGAATGATACATGGCATGGTCATGGTGGAGACCACATCTATGTTGGATCCAAAATTTTCATGTATTGGATTGAGACACATGTTGATCATGAGACTCTTAGACAATAACTGACAATATCTCTCAAGTTGTTGGAGATGATAATCTCATCTGAGATGATAAGTAGTCTATCCTTATGACGTTTCTGTGACGTGATGGAGAAGGATGATAATTGCTAGCTGATCTACAAGAGCACATGAGCGCCAATTGGCTTTGATTCTAGGTATAACATTGACATTGACTTCAATGCAAGATGTAACACAAGCATTGATGCGGATGTAATGTGTGACATGAGCATTGACATGAATGCAAGGGTGTGATACAAACATTGGTTGAAATTGATCAATGTAGTTGATCCAAGGTTAACAAGATCGCGATTTACCTCGTAGGCTCGCTCGATCTTATGCATTTAAAGGGTGCCTGATCCTACCTATTAAGATTAAAATTTGATTGTTATTGTTGTTATATTCACCATTTTAGAGTGAGCCTGAATATCACACCGATGTGGCTTGTGATCTAGAGGTCATGGTTTTAAACCAAAAACAAGCTCGCCATTTGCACACTTAGATGAGAGCATCATGCTCAGGCTGTTGTTTATGAAGTACACCAAATACACAATGTACAAAAGTTCTATAAGAACCTATATTAACATTTCTAGCAAATGCCTTATGTAAGCTTTGTCATCTAAATTGTAATCAGTATTGGAGTACAAATATGATCCTCACTCTCATTTCAAAAAAAATAAACTGTGAATAAAAATTAAGATTCAGTGAAAGTAGCAAGGTGTAAAGTTACATCAGTATTGCTTTAAAACATAGGGGCAAATAACCCTTAAAGAATTTTACAATTTTCATCCTACATTATGAGTGAAAAAAGAATGCCTGTGTGAATGAATGGAAAGAATAACAAGAATTCATCATATATTTGTTACCTATTAATACAAAAGAATAAATCAATTGGGTAATCCTATTCATTCATAACATATGAATAAGTGGTATCACTGATGTTCCTCTGATCAAGGGTGAGAATTCTGATATTGAATTCTGCTCACTTCTTCTATCTTTAAGTAGTGGTTCTTTTGTTGTGTCCACTCATAAATTTGCTACACTTGTAACACCAGGACTCATTCCACTGGTGGTTCTAGAAGCAAAGGATAATTTAGAGTGACAATCACTTCTTGGAGATAAGTTAACTTGCTCCAGAGCTCGGAACTGAAGCACACAAGGGTAGTCCCTTACACAACCGATGCGCGGTCCAGCTCCCGTTGTCCATTTGCAAGATAACTGCTTCCCTAGTTGGTATGATTTCATTTTTTTATGTGAGTTGATTCTCTTAAGTATTGACTCTTCCGGAATGGTTTCAACGTCATGGTCGTTATCTTTGTCGTCAAAGAAGTTTCGCTCTTGAGTTGTGTGATCTAGCTCTGATTCAAATGCTTGTGCTGTTTCTTGACCACATGTAAGAGATTCCATTTGGAAAATCTCAGAACTTTTCCCTTCAAACACTTGAACCCTTTTTGGTATTTCAAGATTGGTGAGCTTTCTTGCAAGAATATGTGATTCTATTATGATTGGTGCCATCGATACGGCCTCGCTCTTGGTTTCCATTATATTGGCCTTCTCTACAATTGTCTCTTCAGTCTCCGAGCAGGTAACATTCTCAGTGAGGTTTTCTTCAGATGAATGGCACCTAAGATGACCACTGCTTCTCACTGAACTCAATTCATCAACCTCGTCAACCGGAGCCATCTGCATATATAGTAAAGTAGATTTCATCATAATATATTCTTTTACATCTTCAAAAGATATATGAACCATTTACAAATAATGTAAAGCCATTGTTTTAACTTTAGATACCTTTACATCTGAGAGGTTCACATTGTTCTCCTGAAGGAATAAAATAAATTCCTTAAAATTCTCGGTAGTTGGACGATAATGACCACTATGAGGCCAAACTGCCTGTTGAAAAGAAGCAACAAAATCATGTTTAGTGTCCACATAAATAGAAGCATTAGCCATATGGCATGAGGAATCAAGAAAAAGAGTAATACATTTATGAGATTTGTACCTTCAAAACACCATGTTCAACAACTAGTCTCCCAGCAGAAGATGTAGCTCCCCCAGCCAAAAAACTAGAATGCTGAAATGAACCTTTCTTCTTCTTGCCAACAAACAATGTCTTAGATGTGCTGAGGACAAAAATCCATTTCGCATGTTCATCTTCGCCAGTGTGAAGGAGCTCTCCCGATTGTTTGTAACAGAACTTTCCATCCTCCACAACAACTTCATAAAGCAACCTTTCCATCTGAAGTAAAGAAGAATGAATGCTGAATAAAAAATTAAACCAAAGTTGCTCATGCATACATGCAATATGTCTAATAAGGGGAAGTTCATAAAAATGTTGGAAATCTTACCGGACCGAGATATTTAATACACTGCTGCTGAAGTTTAGTACGAGGGCACCTCTCGAGATTTACTTCTCTTCCTTCACCGATATCTAGCCTGCAATTCCAAGCTTGAGTGTCAAAAAATTTATACGAAAACATTATCCTAAATAGTACCCAAAGAATAATTCTGCACATAATATTACCAGTAGAAGAAAGGTTCTCTGCATTGACACTGAAGCCATTTATCATAATAGAAATGAAGATTATGTCCATAGCGGTGGCGTGGGTCAATCTATTTCACACAACCAAAACTTTACCGGTGAGTAATAAAATCGATGAATGAGACCAAGAATTTATACATAGATAAAGAAGTAGTAGAAATTATGTTTGACTAACCGCTTCAAGCCAGTGCTGCAAAGCAAGTTTTTGAGCTTTATCATCTTTTGATAAACCTTTTCCAACCTGCAATTATAAAGAGAAGCTTAAATTCAGTTTCTTACAGCTTGAAAATCACGAATTTAGAGGTTAGATCTTAGGACATAAATTCATCCTTCCAAAAAAATAAAAATAAACTTTCAACACATGTTAATGTTAAATCTTAAAAGTACCTTGGCAGCTCTTGTTCTAGCTCTAGACCAACGCGAAATGGCGGTTTCGTGTTTCTCAATGTCAAAGAAAGATATAGAGCTACGCTTGAGTTCAGCAAAATCTAAGAGCTTCCACCTATGTATTAAATAAAAAATCAAACAAAAACATCTCAGAAACACATGAATTTTGTAAATAGTGGAAAGAAGGCACAACAACAACAAAGCCTTCGTTCCGTTAGGTAGTGTCGGCTACATGGAACGACACCATAATGCTCTATGATATTGAAAAAGGCTCACAGGAAAATAAATAATTACCAGCTTTG
This sequence comes from Lupinus albus, assembly GCA_009771035.1. Classification (NCBI taxonomy): domain Eukaryota; kingdom Viridiplantae; phylum Streptophyta; class Magnoliopsida; order Fabales; family Fabaceae; genus Lupinus; species Lupinus albus. The sequence goes on from CM020011.1 coordinate 10,135,778, forward strand.
TTCGACTAGAATTGCACAATCTGCTAGCTTTCTTCTTGTCCGAAAGCTCTTGTATACTTTCTGCAATTTAAGTGCAGCCATTTGTTTGGGGCTACTTGGATTCAACAGTGCTGATTGGATCGATTCGACTTGACACTCCGGCGTAAAAGACTGAGCATCCACCTCTTTGCCCTGTTTGTAAATCCTTGAGATAGGACTGTTTTGCTCTTTATCAAATGACAGATTCTTAGTTCTTTTGAAACTCACAGATTTTTCTATTGTCATCTTTCCAGAACCTAGAGATTTAAGGATGGTTGGCTCTAAATCTCGACTTTTGAAGCTGACCGACCGTACTGGAGTTTTGATCTCATCATTGCCAAATTTGATGGATTTCACAACAATGGAGTTTATGTCTTCTTCAACATCATTGTACTTGGCAAATGGACATGAAAAAGATATCCCCATATGACAAAAAAACCAATCTGTATAAACTTATGCAATATGTCTGGTCCTGCATGTAAAATACATTTTATTTCATTTGTCAAATAGAATGGAATAAGTATAGCAATGCCATGACAGTAACAACCATTAGAATTCAGAGCATATTCTACAACCACACAAATCCATCAAAGTTCAAAACAATTGGAGAAAGTAACAGATTTTGGAAATTAAAGAAAAGACAATCACAAGAAAAAATCTCCTGACCCATTTTCAAAACAAAAAAAAGCATTATTCTTTTTAATACAGAAGCCCTTTTTATAAAACTGATCAACAAGTATTCAAAATTTATGCTTCTCCGAACCCATCAGAAATTACCATGGATCTACAGCATTCATCACTAAAAGCTTCAATTTTTAGCCAAACAAAGAAAATCCTAAAAGATAAAACATACTAACATAGTACCAAAGGAACCTCATTTGATTATCTAACAACATATTAAAAAAAACAAGGAATCTTCCAAATCAAGTATCATAGATTAATTCAGCATTTCAGCTAAAGAAGTGCATGGTCATCACCGGTTGCATGTGAATAAGATTCAAAGATTCAGCTGAATATGCAATATTTTCTCAAAAGGAGGAAAATGAAGAAAAGGGTACCTGAATATTTGAGAATCTAAAAACTAGGAAGGATATAAGAATGTGAGGTTTCTTGTTAACTTGTTATAGAAAGGAAGAAAGATATTGCAGGTTTTGTTATATGTGATAGATGATTATATCATTGGCTACTCATTCATGTCACATATATATACTCATAATGAGAGAGGATATTGAAAGAGAAAGAGACATGAATAGTTTCTAATTTCCAACCACGTGGAGTGAACAACAGAACAAGTAGACTCACGTTTCTCTGACTATGAGTATTGCTCGAAAAATAATATATAGTCCTAGTAAATTCTCCTATTGATCTTCTTATCTATTAGTGAATTAATCACTAATAAATAAAATATCATTTTATAACATATGTCATTTTTGTGTGGGTATGAAAATTAATATGAAGATTTAGTATGAGGATATAACATTACTCTTGCTCCTCGCCCCAATTTCTTCATTAACTAAATCAATAAACAAAATGCCATCTTATTATTTATTTGTACTATCAAATGCACAGGGTAAGAACATTATATTATCTTTTCTCTTTTATCTTATTTGTTACATTACATAAAAGGGTCTCTTATACCCAAAAAATGCATTTTACAATTGATTTTGCTTACCTTAGACTAACTAATTATTTGCTTATTATACTATTTTTACAATTGATTTTGTTTTCATGTACTGGTGATTGACATTATAATACTTTACTTTGTCCCATTTAATAAAAATGAGTTAAGGATGAAAATGTACAATCAAATCTAAACAGTAAATCTATGCACATAGCCACTGAGTTTGAAAGAAGATAAAGGTAATCAAAAGGTTAGTAGACTATTCGATACTGAAATATGAGGAGAAAGAGAATATTTTAATTTTTATATTTTTTCGATAAAAAATAACTTGAAATAACATCCATTGAAACAAAAAATTATCAAGTGTTGCAATCATCTTCCAATATTGGAGAGAATCTCCATCCAATCAAAACTTGAGAGGAAGCACCAATAATAATAATCCTAGAAGGGCTTGGAATAAATCATACGTTAAAGGAGTTTGACAGTTCGAGTTTTGCATTGCCCACAACTAATATTAGGGATTCTCTATTCCAAAAGAATCTTGTCTCTATAAAATTATCCAATAAAATTACATCAAATAATATAAAATATTACTTTATATTTTTATAACTTTTTTCTTCAATTAAATCATATATTTTGATGGTCCTGGACATCATTGGAAAAATCAAAAGTGACCATATCTTCATTCCTCTAAAATGGCTAGGTGGTGATCCCAATGTTCCTCAAAAACGTAATATTAACAATTTATATATTATTTTAGGAGTCTAAACCAATAAGATAAAAATAAAGTCTTTATAGCGAAATAAATTAGTAACAATTTGTTTATCATTGATGTGTTAGTTACTATTTATTATAAGAGTAAATTACACTCACACCCCTTGAGTTTTAATGAAATTACATAAATCATCAATCTTCTTTGTCCTTACATCAATTATTTTCCCCTCCTACACGAATCACCTCTAGTTTTATACATATATTACACTGATTACCCTTGCATGTTATAAAAGTGTAATATTTTAAACAAAAAAACGTGTGATGAATGTAATTAAGTTATACAAAATATTGTATATTGTGTAACACTTCAAATAGTACAAAAGTCGGTGTTTCTTTATTATTTTTGTATCATTACAAAATACATTAATAATTTCAAAAATATGTTTAAATAACTCTTATAATATTTTATAACGAGCCAAATAATGAAGACGTATTGACTCTTATATTATTTGAATTTATCTACATAATATACAATGTTTTGTTTAATTAATTACACACTTCACATGTTTTTAGTTTAAATATTACACGTTTATATCATACAGGGGTAGTCAGTGTAATATATGTACAAAATTAATAGTGGTTCGTATAAAAACAAAAAAATGAGTGATAATTTATATAATTTCACTGAAAATCAGAGGGTATTAGTCTTATTATAATTATTACTATCCCTATTTCCTTTTTGGCCATTTATCAGTGTAGCTACTACATAAGAGAGCAATTTTATGATTTGACCAACAGCATTTTTTTATTTTCTCACTATGACCACGAATGAATATCTAATTGAATTTGTAGAATGAACTTTCTGACTTGCTTACTTGGTAGAAGTGAGCTAATTGCTGACGAAAATTGTAACACTTTTTCATACATTCATTTTCATACTTAAAAAAATGTCACTTTAATTTGATGTAAGTATAAGATATAAAGTTGTTAAGTTTAAATATATATATTTCTAAAGTGAAAAGCAAATAATGAGTGTTAGAAACTTCCCTGTAGTTTTCTCACAATGTCCCACAAGCACTACACGATAAACTTGTATTATTGGTAATATCAATAAAAAATAGGCAATGTATTTAAGTATCAAACCTACATAGATTTTAAGATATACTAAGCTTGTGGTGGTTCTTTAAATGGGAAACATATATTATCTGTCACCAACATTATAAAATGCATAAAAGCTTCATCTTTCACGGAATTAATATTGGATAATTGTGCATGCATTTTTTGGTAATGGAAGGCAAATTTTGATATATATTCTTTAACAAAAATATTCTATACTAATTATTATAATTATTTTCTATCTTACCAGTAAAAAACAAACATCATTAAATATTCTGATAACTTATTTTTTAATTTATTTTTTTAATGAAATGACTAAATACTGACATAAAATAGTAGGTATACAATATTTTTTATAGTATATCTTGGGTCCCATAAAATTCGAAACTTTAAAGTAATGTTGAAAATAAGTGTTATTAATATTGCACCAATTATTATATCAGTCGGACTAATGGTATACAACATATGATACATCTATGAATATAAATATTATTATTTGCCACATATTAATATTTCAATGATTCATCATATCATGAATAACATTCAAATTCAAGGTTCAAATCTTTATTGTATTATGAAAATATAAAAAAAACTCATGAACAATTAGGTTTTAATGAGTATGATACAATTTGATGGATATTTTTTTTATATTGATTGTTTAGTATAATTAACATATTGTACGGATATATTAGATCGATTCAAGGCATATTTTTATAAGTATTTTAAAACCGTTCAAGTCATAAATTTTGATTTAATTCATTACAAACCATTCAATTGTATTGTCTTAACAAACAAACGGAGGATGTGATATTTAAATAAAGAGAGAAAAACGGAGGATTATGAATGTATAAAAAAGTGTCACAATTTTCATCAATGCAATTATATGTTTAAATTAAATCAATAACAAGACACATACAACTATTTTAATTGTGAAACTCGAGCCGGACGTCAATCTGAAAGAGTTTCTGTATTAGGTCTATCCGGTTTAAATAGTTAAGTCGTCTGGTCGGACCGGATGATTTTAAATATAATTAATAATTTGTATCTATAAATATATAATTATATATAAATGTAAAATTTTATATAATTAATAATTTTATATAACTATAATGAAGTAATATGTCTCTATCTTTTTTGGACCGAAATAAAATAAAACATTAGAGTAATATTCCATTTTTTTAAAATTTAAGTGAACCGTCCGGTTTTTTCCCCGGGTTATTCCGGTTTAACCAGGTTTAGCACGGTCGAACCGGAATTTCGTCGGTTCAAAGCGATCCAACTACTCATTCAGTTAATACTATAAAACGGAGTCATTTTCAAGTCCGATCCAATCCGGTTATCACAACACTGATTTAACTTATACAGATCTTTAGAATGAGATCTTAGAGTTGATTGAGTTATAAGCTTATAATTATACATAGCACAACATTAAAGAATATATTAATTTAGGAGAAAATAGATCATGCATTGATATTTTGAGGATGCATGTTTTATTAATCAGGACATCATTTATCATTACTTCATTAGTGCGTTACATCATTTATCATTAGTACGTTACTAATCATTAAATCTTAAATATTAATGATTCAAATCATGATTGATGATGTATTTATAAGACACATATACTAAATTCTTTTATTTATTTATACTTTCAGTTTTCATTATAATCTTTTAGATTGTTTTTTTGAATAACTACACTACTAAATATTATTTATGTTTTTTAAAAAAGTTTAATATATATTTACCATTAGTGTAAAGTCTTATATCATCCAACGTTCATGTGTATTAATTTTATTTTTAAGCATGTACTATCATCTATTAAAAATATTTTAACAAATTAAATATTAAAAATCGAGCTTTAGCATTATATTATTATTAAATATACAATATAACATAATATAATTTAATTATACTATACTAATATTGATTCTGAATCTCTGATGAATTAAGTGTAAACATGTAACCCATTCCACTTCATATTGTGATCTATATACGCATGAATATTTTATAGATAATATCAAATTATATACTTTGTTTCATTCACTTTTTCATACTTTATAGTTTATAGAATAGATATGTATACAACTGTGTACGGTGTCGGAAAGTGATATACAGCATGTGCACAAGTTGTTAAGATGTTAATATATTATTAAACTAACTGTTCTTTTCAATCATGAAAATTGAAAAAAGGACTAGTTTAGGTGGTAATTAAGGAAACATTTATTAGGAATCTACGTGTTTGTGTTTGTGTTTGTGTTTCATCTTTCGGTTATTTGATTATTTCTTTTCATTTTTCCAATGTTGCAAGTATAGTGGATCTTAACATACATTTCAAATTTCTTAGACAACGAGATCTTTCTTTTCATACAATAGATTTAAGGCAATTAACTTATTAATTTAACTATGTCAAAGAAGTCAACACAATCTAGATGGACTAGATGGTCTTACTAGTTCAACTGTTGATTAGTTTATACTCTTAAATGTATGAGATATGTTAGACTGCTTTAGACTGTAATATTTTTAATCATATTAGATTAAATTAGATTAACCTAGAATAACTCGAAAAACATAATATATTTTTTACTTAAAAAAACAAATCAATATTCAAGATATATTAACTGATTAAATCTTATATAAAATATATATTTTAGTTTGATTTTTGAGTTGAGTTTCATAACATTGATTATAATTCATATTCACAATTAAATAAATGGTTATATGAAGAGAAAGACAAATTGAGTTTGCTTTGATGTACAACTAATGTAATGTTTTTAATGCCATATATCTATTTGCATTGTGCCATATTATTATATTATATATGATATATAGTTTAAAAGATAATTATTATGGGATAAGTATATTTCATTAGTGAGGTACTAATGCAAAGCGAATGTAAGTGCTGAAACCTTTCATATTGTTTTTTGAGAAATAAATGACCATAAGATTAATATAGAGGTATAATTAATCTACAACTAACGATTGCTATTATATTATAAACGATAAGTGTGATCTTAAAATTTAAGAAAACAATGTTTATCCCACACTTATTTTATGGGTGTAGATCTGAAAAAGAGAATATATATATAGGTAGAAGAGAGAAATATATGATTAATATTGCAATATATGAAAAGAAGAAATAAGTTTAAAAATTATAAAAGGTGATCTAGAACAAAAGAAAGTAAGAACATTAAGGTTGACATATGAGCACAAGTTGTCTACATCATTTTTCTATGTCACTTCTATGTGTCACCAATTACAAACTCATATTTATGTTTTGTTAACTTTTGGTTAGTTATTATGGTGCAACTTTAATTAACGTGTCAATTTGTAATTGGTAGCACATAGAAAAGCAACTTGTGCTTTTTAAATACACAGTTGTGTACCATAGTAAAAGGTTAAGTACTAAATACTAGTGTCAAAACGTTAATGATGAAAAAGCTCAAAATCTTAAAATTTTGGAAAATGGGACTAGTATAAATGGGATGAGATCCTTCAATATGGAATTGAGGGGAGAGGTAAATATATAAGTTTTAAATTTTATTTAATTCTAAAATAATAAAAAATCTACACACTTATTTTTTTTGTTATGATGTCATACTCAAAACTTGCCACACTCTTATTCTCCTAGCTGGATGGGAATTCAACTTTGAAAGAGTGATAATTGAATGTGTATGGGACACAAAATATTGTCGGTTCTACGGTCATATTTGAGATCTCCATCTCCATGAATGGCTTATTGAAATACTACAATGATTTTTTTTTTGTCTCTAAGCATGTGCTCAATTCTATTCTCAATCAATCAAAATATATCATATCAGTTAAAAAATTTAAATATTTATGACTTTTTCTATTTTTATTTTATTTTGATTATTTCAAAACATATTTAGGAATGTGTTTAAGGACAATAGATATTTGTCCTTTGAAATAGTACATCTACATGCAGGTGTACCTCTACACATGTGTATCTCTTTGTCAGTTGATGATTTCATGAGGATTGAATTCCACACAGTATGTCACTTCATGTATCACTTGATACTAATGATTAAAAAAATATTTAATTAATTTGTGTCATATTTATTTGAACTATCAATAAATTAGTTCTATTTTTTAAATTAGTCATTAAATATGACTCTCGTAAATATCAAATAGCTGTTAATAATTAATGTGTGTCATTTTTATTTGAACTATCAATAAATTAGTTCCATTTTTGAAATTAGTCATTAAATATGACTCTCGTAAATATCAAATAGCTGTTAATAATTAATGTGTGTCATATTTATTTGAACTAACAATAAATTAGTTCCATTTTCGAAAGTAATCATTGAATGTTATTGTAAATATCAAAAGCAATAATGATAATTAATGGAAATCATATTTATTTGAACCTCAATAAATAAGATTCATTTTTTTTTTAAATTACCAAGTGTGTAAATCAAGGATATAATCATTACCTCTAAAACAGATAACATAATAGAGACCATTTTCTTATCTTATTACCTTATTTAATTAAAAGTGGTGAGCGGCTATCGTACTGCCTCTTCTTTTTATTATATGGGTGAGAATGATATAGAGTCAAAGTTATATTTCATTCTCTAACCCTAATAATTATTAAACATTTCACCAATTTCTCAAACCATTTTTTTCATAAATAAAATTAACCCAACACACCAAACTTTTTCTACCAAGAACTACATAGTCTTGATTTCCCTATTGCACCTAGGGATACGTAGGAGCAGGATAAACTCTTGTCAGACACAAAAAAAATAAAAATAAAAATATTTTTTTTCAATAAATAATCATTTGATTTAACAAGCTTTAGGATATATTCAATTCTATGCGATTATTGCGGGTACCGTTTAATAACGGGCGGACGGGGTGCTAATACCTTCCCGATCCGTAATCGACTCCCGATTCCAGAATTCTAGTTCGAAGACCAGTCTTTCCAATATTTGGGCATCAAAGGGGTTTTCTACGTTTTGACTGCATAAGACGTAGTGGCGACTCCAAACGAGTCGTGTAACCAGTGTTCGGCCGAAAATCGGGGTGCGACAATCATGAACGGGGGATTGGAGCATTCATAACACATGATCATTTATTGATCCTATTTCGAATATTAGATGGAGCAAACGGAGTTTGGAACCATGAAGATTAATGTTGACGGAAGTTGTAACATGCAGAACAAGCTGATGAGATGTGGAGCTGTAGTGCGAGACCACAATGACAAATGGATTTTGGGCTTTTCTACTAGCCTTGACTGGCTTGGAACTTAGGACTTCGTAATGTTATTCTAGATAGTGATTGTCTTGAGGCGGTTCATATACTCTCTAAAAGTTTGGATGTTCGTCTTTAGAGGGTTGCTGAGGTTGTGGATGATATTCGCCGCTTGCTCACGAACGACTGGATTATGGAATTGCACCATATTTTGCGGGAGGTCAACATGTTTGGTCACTTTATGTACAAGATTAGTCAAACTAATATTTGTAGTGTGAGACATTGGGACTCTGTCCCTCTTGATGGAGTTCATATCTTCCATATGGACAAATTATCGTTGTTGTAGTTTGTTTGTTTCTTTCCGATGTACTAAAAAAATAAAGTAACAATAATACTTGAGAAATTTATTATGGCTCAGGTTTGATTCGTACATTTGTATTTCTTTCTACTTTTAATCCTAATCATCAACCTACTTTCTTCTCTCTCCCCTTATTTCCTCATTGTTGTTATCGAGATCTTTTATAGTATGTCAATGCAAATGCAAGTATGATCTCTATTCAATAATAGAAAGATAAATATTTCAAAAAATAAAGAGAAATTAATTTATTATAATATATGTATCATTTTAATTATAATAAAATCATATTTTTATTATTGAAAATAATCGGAAAAAATAACAACTTGTCTATCGAGAGATCCTTATTCATGCCACTGCACCAACCCAATCTATGCGGTCGGTCTACAATCCTTGCCAAACAAGTCGGTGAATTGGTCTTTTATACGTTATGGCACTTTTTACAGTAAATTAAAAAAGACAATTTTAACTAAATGAATGAGGAAGTAGCCACGAAGTTACTTGTGATATATATTTGATTATACTTAATTTATGTGATCTATCTTCAAAGCAAAAAATAAGGTACATCTAAGTAAGTGATGTTGGTAATAGAGTCATAGTGAAAATATTTACACTTATAATATATAAGTGATTGTGCATTCAGGTCAACTACCAAAAAACAAGTATACTTCCTCATCATATTACGCGTGCCTTAGAATGAGTTTTAGTGAATGAATAATAACGTGTTCATTGTAATTGACTTGTCGAATTCAACTAACAACTTTGTAACAAGTCAAGCACCGAGTGATCCCAACACTATAAGCTAGCACATATTATTTATAAATATTATTAAGAATATAATTTATATACAATGTGCGTGTAAAGAATTATACACATTCAGTATATTATTTATTATTCATTTAATTTATTTCTTTTTAAAGAATCAATGATGATTAAATATGAACAATGATAATATATAAAACTTATGCATCGTAAATATATACAATTTGTCTCTAACGTTAATCAATAATGTTTGTTAAACTATTCAATTCAATTCAGAATATAGATTACATACAAAAATCTTATAACAGTAGTATTTATGTGTCACACAAATTAAGGAGGTAAAATCGTAAAAATTGTTAATTTAAATTAGACTGCAAAAGTAAATGGAAAAAACATATTCCACATTATTGTCATTTATTCTTGGAAAATCCATTGACTTGAATTGATGAGTAGATCTAAATCATTAAATCATTAAGTTTTTTCTACTTACTTTATCAAATCTCATTTTATATATCCACTCTCATTTTATATATGAATTAGCATAGTTTTGAAAACCGTGTCGTACCGGCCGGTTCAACCGGAAAACCGGTGATCCGGACCCCTAACCGGTACGGTACGTATGTTATACCGCATATGCAATAGAACCGGTCAAAACCGGTTGAAAACCGGTCAAAACCGGTTGGTTTGTACATTAATTTTTTTTTTTTTTAAATTTCAAATTTTCAATTCTTCACCAATTCTTCAACTTCAATGATTGATACTTGGGTCATTTATTTGTATTTTGCGTTTGTTAAGTGATAATTTTGGATAAATATATGTTTTGTACTTTAGACTTTGATTTTATTAAAGACTTAATGTTGTTTGTTTGTGTGAATTTGAAGTAAATTATGAATATGGATTATAAATATGAATATCTACTTATTTGAAATTTTTTGTTATAGGTTTACATATATATATAAGCAAGTATGTCCGGTTTAACCGGCATGCGGTTTAATTACTGAACCACTGTACCACTATACCAGTACCCTAACCGGTTTGATAACCGGTACGATTTTAATAACATTGTGAATTAGCACCCTTGTCCTCCTTTAGTACATTTCCTGCCTAGCACAAAATAAGCAATTCTAGGGTGATCTTACCAATACCCAGACCCATGACACGAAACAAATTAGGACATGTGAAATGTCCAAATTGAAGACCTCATATAAAAGATTCTAGAATGTCTACTTGGCTCCAAGACATCCAGATAAAGGGACTCTTCTCCATTAATGGAGAGTGAAGTTAGGTAAGCAAAGGAAAAATAACATATATTGACATTTATATCTTTTTCATTTAAAATAAGATTACATTTTTACTCTTAAAATACACATGGAAAAAAACACTTATCTCTTCATTAATAAAGAAGAGTCTTACTCTACCCACCATATATATGACATTATATGCCATATATTATCATCGTGATTAATGATAATCCGCATGACGCAAGTAGTTAAGGTTGTCATATTTTGTAGATAAATATATAGGCCTATAGGGTAAACCCTATTAGCTAAGACAACCATGGAACATCGGTCAGAAATAGCATCGGGACCAAGACAACTGATATGAATGGGTCGGTGAGTGATGCGCATGAAAGTACCCTAAGTCATAAAAGACATGCATCCCTCAATACAATTCACAAGACCTAACTTGGTTCTTGCTTCATCTTCTTCAATTTCATCATTCATTCTCTTTCTCATACTTTCTATCACACCCAATTTAGGGGATCAATCTACCAGAATCTATAACAAAACATGGGGATGTGATCAATTCAGAATTTAGGTACATGCATAGAGCTTATTTAGAATTCTAGATGATTGGACGAATATGTATCCTCTATTATACTGGACACCAAGAGATGATGACATATGTCTTTTAATTTTTTTTAATAATGTAGATTTTAAATTATTTTAAATTAAAATATTTTTAAATTTTTTAATTTATTCTGAGTCTCACAATCCAGTACTGGAAAGGATCTCAATCCTGATAGCAAATGGTTAGCTATGATATTATATTAAGATTTTATATCAAAATCAATTCACAATAAGAATAGTAGTCCGACTTATATTTAAATCATTCCCGAGACAATGAGGTAGACGATATTATACTTACTTGAGAAACATAAGTAGAAGCTCGAAAGGGAATGTATAGCATATGGAGTAAGTTACCACAAGCACATGATTAAGAGGTTGCTTGTAATAACAGCCAGTGATCTTGTCGGGGGGTAAAATGAAGAGATACATTATCACACATTCACACATATTGATAATTAGCACAAGACTTCACATGCAGCCTAAACAATGAAAATCAACAGTACAAGAAAATGAATCCAAAAGCATGCTATCTCAAAATTAGAACCTTCCATAGGATCTATATTAGTATACTAACTTATTACCTCAGTAAAAAATTAGGACTTTGCACTCAGCAGGATGCCAATCTTCCAAGTGAGACTCCTCTTCGCTCACCATTAATGGAGAGAGATGGAGAGGGAAGTGAGGTGAAAAAGCAAAGGAAAAATAACTTACAATAACATTTATATCATTTTCATTTAAAATAAGATTACATTTTTACTCTTATAATACACATGAAAAAATCACTTTCATTTTCCATTAATGGAGAAAAGTCTCACTCTAATCTTCCAAACTTTTATACTTTATTACTGGGAATGGATTCACTTACTCCAAGAGTAAGTTTACAAAACTTACTTCACATCATTGTTATCAATTCTAGGGAAATCAAATGTTTTGAATTAATTGTTAGATGTAAACAATTAAATTTTCTAGAATTAATGAATAAGATGTGAAGTAAGTTTAAAAAACTTACTCTTCTCTTAGAGTAAGTGAATTCATTCTCTTATTATTTATCATAGAACTACCATCACCTGAAAGAAATATATATTCACATATGCATATATTTGTTTAGTGATGTAAGACCATACTAGATCCAGTGAAAGACCAAAATGTTAAGAGTTTGATTCCTATAAATAACACTTGTTGGGAAGAACAACCATATATCCCGAAAAAGATTAGTTTGTTACTCATAATGTGAGAGGATATCATTGATAATACTAAAAATATATGTGTATAAGAAGAAGAAATATATTAATCTAGAGAATAAGAAGAAAAATATATGCTTTAATAAAAAGTAACGATGTCATGGATTATATTGATCTAGAGAATAAGAAGAAAAATCAATTCTTTTTATGAAACATGGTGCTAATCGTTGCATGTTGGAGCATAACAAGCAATGATTCCTCCAGCTTGAGTGATGATTTGTTCCCATTGAACCTAGTGTTTCCTATGTCATGGTTCTTTTTATAGGCCATATCACACTTTTAAAAGATTAGGTCTATGTCTTAATTTTTTTTTAAATGAGTATTCTCAAGACTGTTATGTAGTATATAAGCTCGATTTGTTTCAGACAAAATCTAGTTTTTTTAACCCATAAACGTGTACATGTGGTCATGAGTTTAAACCCAATAAGAGCCTACATATTCACTTGGTTTCCTAGTTACTAAAGTTTCTTTCTTTGAGGACAACCTTTTGTTAAGGCGATTTTTTTGCTATTTAAGATTTATCTTATTAGATTTTTCCTATAGATTCTCCAAGATATAATCATTATCCATTGTGATCATAGGGTTATGATAAATCATGGCCATGTCAAGTATTTGATGCCATAAATATGTGTCATTATTACCTTTTTCGGATACTCTAACATTAGGTTGAGATGACACATTGGAGGATTCTACTAGTTGGGACCTTCAATAATTTTATATTTAAACTCCTAACTAGTCATAATCGATTTAAGTTGCAAATATCAATCCAATTCAACTAGTAAAAATATAAGTTTATGGAAATAATTTATGATGTTCCTATGAATAATTTAAATATTAGTTTTGCTATTCTTATAAAAACTAGTTAATAGTTATTGATTTCCAAAAATGACAACAATATAAAAAAAATACTAAAGTGACGATTAAATTGGGATAACGTTATAGCAAGAATATTTGAAAGAAACATACTAATATCATTTACTAACTTGTTTAATTTATGAGTGAATACTCGATTCGCTACTTATAAATTTATGTGTGTACCAATTTGATCCTAAATAAGATGAATGTTTAAATTAGTATTCAAATATCGTAAATGTGAATCAAAATATTACTTATAAGGGTTATAAATTAAAATTAACTAATTTAACTCACATTTAATATTCTTGTAAAATATTTTGGGTTTTTCAATTTTTTAGAGACAAAATTGATACACAAAATTTTTTGAGAGAGCAAAATATATATTTCATCTTACTTTTTTTATTGAATATCAGATGCTCATAATATATATTTAGCACAGCCTATTTTCTTTTATTTCACATATTAATCCTGTGATACTTTTCTTAATTGGTTGAAAGGGAATAATGTTTCTCTCCTTACACCAATTGTACAATGACATATGTGCATCACTTTTTATATTTTTAATTTTCTTTCTCATATTTTTATATTTTGAATAATGTATCTCCTAGTGAGAAGACAACTCCTCTCCTTACACCACTTGTACACTGACACATGTCACATCATTTTTATATTTTTTATTTTTTCCATGTTTTTTCATATTTTGTTTTCAGAATATTCATTCTCTTTTCTCTCATATCTTTTATTCACTCACGTTTACTTCTCTTCTTCTTCTCTTTCTCTTTCTTCTTTTCTCTTAAAATAAAATAGCAACTTCACATCCACACAAATCAAGAAACAATATTTAAGGATCCAATAGATCAATTAAAGTCTTTGGTGTGTCTCCTTCCACCATTACCACATTTGACTCCTTATAAATATAAATTTGAACTGAAAAAGATTAATATAAAAAACATAAAGTTATATTATTCTTTCATTGTTGAAGTACTCTCCTTTATAAACCTTCTAAGAAATGTCTCTAAACTCATACTATATACTTATAAATATTAATAGGAGAAACCTATAGAACTCATTCACCTCTTATTCATATATAATTTTACCCTGGGCGGGTACAAAGAAAGCTAGGGTTTTAGAATAAACATAATAGAGAGAAAGAGAAGATGAAGAGAGAATATGTGGATATGAGATAAAAGGAGTTGTTGCGAGCGAATTAATGAGTGAAGTGAAGAAGATGAAATGAAAACTCTTTATTTCCAGTGAAGAAAATGATTATTCATAAATAATGTTTCTCCATAATCATATTAATTTACAAATATCACTCTAGTTCAACTAGTAGAAATGTGGAATACTAAGTTATAGAAATAATTTATAACATTCCTATACTTAGTTTATGATATTCCTATAAATGCTAATTTTGATATTCATATAAAAAATAGTTAATACGTTTCCTGAAGTGACAAAATAAATATACTAAAATTACAATTAATTTGGGATATGAGAGTATATCAAAGAAACATAGAGTAATATTAATTAATTTATCAACTTTTTATATATTGAATATCACATGCTCTAGAATACATATTGAGCTCTCTCTCTATCTACGTTTATTTATTTATTTCACATATCAATTATGTGTTACTCTATTTAACTATGAATAATTATTCAAATCAATTCATAGTAAATCAAATCCATTATACTATTATGAGGCACTTTTGTGACTTGAATATTGATTTTCTTACTACTTATGTCTCTCATAGTTTGAGGAAATTTTAGCAAACATATCAATCATATGCAGAGTTTTTTTAGTGAAAAATTATTTTGGTTGTTGATATTCTTTGCACCAACTTTTTTCAGAGAATAAAAAAAATAAATTGGTTCTAGTTTTTTTATATATTAGCCAAATTGGTGTTTTTGGGCAATAATGAAGATTTTCATTTTTTTCTAACACCATTTTTTTATAGTTCTAAAAATATAAGTTAAATTGGTTATTTTTAACAAAAAAAAAAAATTGGATTTTTCATTTTTCAAATATCATTTTTTATAGTCAAATTTTTTTATTAGAAGGGAATACATGGAATTTTATAACCACTGAGTTTTAATTTTAGTGTCCAACAACTTTATAAATTAAATTACCTCGACCAAATATCAAATTAACACTATCTAATTTTTTTTGTTAGTACTATTAAGAATATCTCTTCACCTTTTGGTTAAAAAAACTAATTTATTTTGGAGTGTGTGATTGTCCCTTCCAATATGTGTCACTCTCAAAAATCGAACACTTAACTTTTTGGTCAATCTAATAATCTAACAGAACCTTACACCACTACACCAATGCTTTGTTGGTACACAGTCTAATTATTCGAGAACTAAAATGATTATTCACTTTTTTTTAAAAACTGCACCATCTATATATATATATATATATAATGCAAATCATTTGTTTTGAATCTGAATTTTATTTAGTTTAAGTGAAAACAATACTTTTTTTTGGTACTATTAAGAATATTTCTTTAGTTTTTGGGTAAGAAACTAATATATTTGTAGTATGTGACTGTCCAATCCAACAAATGTCGCTTCTAAAAATCGAACTCATAATCTTTTAGTCATCCTGAGATCTAATGTGACCTTACACCACTAAACCAATACCTTATTGGTTAAGTGACAATAATATTGTATGAATTAATTCAATCATTCATCATCCTTAGTTAAATTTTTTAATTTTAATAACAACTAATTTATAAACTATTGAAAAGTGTAACTAATTTAAGAATTTAATATCTATATAATGTGTTAGTGAACATATTGAACACTATAAAATAAATTCTTATATTATGAATATATAAATATTAATCCTATTCTTTAGGAAAATGTACTAAAAAGTTAAAAGACATAATTGATACATTATTATTACTATATTAGAAAAAAGAAAAAGATAGAAAGAAGTTAATAATGAATGATGACCTACACAGCTAATGATCCATTATACAACAACTTGCTCCTCACTTTTCTTAACCCTAAAATCAAACTCTATTCTCTATTTTCCCTAATCCCGCAACCATATAAATACTCACACTCACTCATTCACACTTTTTGAGTAAGAGAGAACCAAAAATCTCTCATCTCATTTCAAAAAACCCTTCATCGCCGCCACCATGGATCCCGAGTCAACTCAGCTCCAGCAATCTCAACTCGCTGCTATACTCGGTCCCGATCCAACTCACTTCGAAACCCTAATCTCTCACCTCATGTCCTCTTCCAACGACCAACGTTCTCACGCCGAAACTCTCTTCAATCTTTGCAAGCAAAATGACCCTAATACCCTTTCCCTTAAACTCGCTCAACTTCTTCACTCTTCTCCTCATATTGAGGCACGCGCTATGTCCGCTATACTCCTCCGTAAGCAACTCACGCGCCACCATAACGAAGCCGATGAATCGAACTACCTGTGGCCACGTCTCAACGCTAACACTCAATCTACTCTCAAATCGATTCTATTGTCTTCTCTTCAATCTGAACAAATCAAATCGATTTCGAAGAAACTATGCGATACTGTTTCCGAACTTGCTTCTGGTATTTTACCTGATAACGGTTGGCCGGAGTTGCTTCCGTTTATGTTTCAATGTGTTTCTGCTTCTGATTCACCTAAGCTTCAGGAATCTGCGTTCTTGATTTTTGCGCAATTGTCGCAGTACATTGGAGATTCGTTGGTTCCGCATATTAAGCATCTTCACGCGATTTTTCTCCAGTGCTTGACATCTCCGGCTGTTGATTCTGATGTTCGGATCGCGGCACTGAATGCTGTTATCAATTTTATTCAGTGTTTGTCGGGCTCTGCTGATAGGGATAGGTTTCAGGATTTGTTGCCAGCGATGATGAGGACACTGACTGAAGCATTGAATTTGGGGCAGGAGGCAACCGCACAGGAGGCACTGGAGCTTATGATCGAGCTCGCGGGGACCGAGCCAAGGTTTTTGAGGAGGCAGCTTGCTGAGGTTGTTGGGGCTATGCTGCAGATCGCGGAGGCCGAGTCATTGGAGGAAGGGACACGTCATTTGGCGATTGAATTTGTGATCACATTGGCTGAGGCGAGGGAGCGGGCACCCGGGATGATGAGGAAACTGCCACAGTTTATAAGTAGATTGTTTGCCATTTTGATGAAGATGCTTTTGGATATTGAGGATGATCCGGCTTGGCATAGTGCTGAGACTGAGGATGAAGATGCTGGGGAAACCAGCAATTATAGTGTGGGGCAAGAGTGTTTGGATAGACTGGCTATATCTTTGGGCGGGAATACCATTGTTCCGGTTGCATCCGAACAGTTGCCAGCTTATTTGGCTGCTCCTGAGTGGCAAAAACGCCACGCTGCATTGATTGCACTTGCCCAAATAGCCGAGGGATGCTCCAAGGTATTGGAAATACCAACTTCCTCACATGATTTATCTATTTTGGAGAAATATAAAATAGAGACTGTATTATATACATATACTGTTGTTGCTAGGGAGTTTTTGCGATATTTATGGTGGATAGCTTCCTGAATTGGCGATACTCCCTGAATGTTAGATTTCATAAAAATGAACAATAGCCTATGAAATTGTAACTTGACGAGTAAAAAGATGGATTCAGTATGCTACTTTCTTTTCCATTGTAAATTATTAGTTGTTTGTAATTGATTGTTTCTTATCTTGTTCTCTACTAGTTTGTAAGTTATTTTTGTGTGTTGATGTAGGTCATGATAAAAAATTTGGAGCAAGTTGTGGCTATGGTGTTGAACAGCTTTCCAGATCAACATCCTCGTGTAAGATGGGCTGCCATTAATGCAATTGGGCAGTTATCTACTGACTTAGGTCCAGATTTGCAAAATCAATATCACCCGGGTGTGTTGCCGGCACTAGCGGCTGCTATGGATGATTTTCAGAACCCTCGTGTACAGGTTAGCTCCACTTATTGAAATGAAAATATTTTGATTTTGTCAATGAGTTTAGGTCTTATCTATTATATATCATTGAGTAAGATAGCTGTATCTAGTATGCAGAAATATGATTTTCATATCATAAGTAAAGTGATAATATGGTGTTCGACAACCTGTCTGTATATGTTTTAGGTTGTTGAGGAACTGTTAAGTAGAGAGAACAAAGATCGAAAGAACTTGAATCATTGCACTTACGATTTCCTACTTTTTGATCACATATTGTGTTCATCATATGTATCAAGTGTTAGTTGTTGTCTCGTTTGTTTTTTATTCTTTGTATTCAATCTGATATATAATAGTGCTGCCATTTCGGCAATAATCTGATTTAAATAAAATAACCTTTTATTCCATAGAATGAATATTCTTGTAATATTGTTTAAACAGGCACATGCTGCTTCAGCAGTGCTCAACTTCAGTGAGAACTGTACACCTGATATTTTAACACCATACTTGGATGGAATAGTTAGCAAACTTCTTGTAATTCTTCAGGTATGTTTATATATTGTGATTTTTATTATTTATTCCCAAGGGTTAATGTTATAATAATGGTCATTCTGCTGAGTCACCATATGATTATCTATTTCCTTCACTTAATATTTAATATTCTGTTTTCAGAATGGTAAGCAGATGGTGCAAGAGGGTGCTTTAACTGCTTTGGCATCAGTTGCTGATTCATCTCAGGTATATTATATAATCTGCATTCCTTGACATTTATAATTTTTTTGTTCTTGTAGGTTACTCGATTAAAATGACTCTGTTTCTCAGGAACATTTCAAGAAATATTATGATGCTGTCATGCCTTACCTGAAGGCTATATTGATTAATGCAACTGACAAGTCTAACCGAATGCTTCGTGCTAAGTCCATGGAGTGTATAAGTTTGGTTGGAATGGCTGTTGGTAAGGAGAAGTTTAGGGATGATGCCAAGCAGGTAGGTGGTCATTCTTTATCTCCTTTATAATTATTTGTTGTTGAATTCCTTGAAATTGTTATGTTGTCATCTTTTAGCTTCATGCAGTTAAGTGCATCTTCTCACCAACTATTTCTCTTATATTTTTAATATCCTACATATGTTCCTTCTTTACTAGGTCATGGAAGTTCTTATGTCCTTGCAAGGATCTCAAATGGAGACAGATGATCCAACAACAAGTTACATGCTGCAGGTATGTTTCAAATTCATTTGTAGTATGCACATAAAGTGCCCATTTGAATATGTTCAGCCACGATAACACTACTTTGTTGCAGGCATGGGCTAGACTTTGTAAGTGCCTGGGACAGGATTTTCTTCCTTATATGGCGTTTGTCATGCCACCATTGCTTTGGTCTGCCTCTCTTAAGCCTGATGTAACCATTACATCAGCAGATTCAGACAATGATATTGATGATTCTGATGATGAGAGGTCCTGATTTTAGTCCTCTCCTAAACTTTTTAAACAATTAACAAATTGTTATTGCATATTTTGTCCCTTTTGGGGTTTGTCGTTGTATGTTAGTGATAGATTAGGCCTGAGGATTTTTGGATTTTTGTTGCATGGATTAGGGTTATCTCCCCCTCCTCGATTTTTTTAATTGCATGGGCACTCAGAATATCCCAGCACACATATTTGTATTCACTCCTAATGCCAATAAGTAACAACAATTTCATTTGACTGGAAAATCAGAAACATGCATGTTGACATTTTCTGTTAAGCAAGACAAATTGTGACATGTTTCATTTAATCATTATAGTATGGAGACTATCACTCTCGGCGACAAAAGAATTGGAATCAAGACTAGCGTTCTAGAGGAAAAAGCTACAGCCTGTAACATGCTTTGTTGCTACGCTGATGAGCTGAAGGAAGGATTCTTCCCATGGATTGATCAGGTTAGATCTAGACCACCATAACACTGCATATTGTGGACTTCCAAGTGATAATTTACCTTTATTTTGATTATTAATTTATTGTGCTGCAGGTCACAGGAATTTTAGTTCCGCTCCTTAAGTTTTATTTCCATGAGGAGGTTAGAAAAGCAGCTGTTTCAGGTATAAGAATGACTCTTCCTGTGCATCTTGCCATCTTCTTTTGATCAGTGATTTTACCTCTCAGTAAATATTCTCTATTCATCACCCTAACTATTTTAATGGTGATATTCTCTAATGTCTTTTAGCAATGCCTGAGCTGTTACGATCTGCAAAGTTAGCTATAGAGAAGGGGCAATCTCAAGGTCGGGATGCAAGCTATTTGAAGTTTTTGACTGACAGTATCGTCCCAGCTCTGGTGGAAGCATTGCATAAAGTAATTGTCATTCAATTTTATCCATTCGTAATTGTGTTATTGTGGAGTTTCTATGTTTTGGTTTTTATGCAGTGTGAGCAACTTCGTCCTTTAACCTAAAATTTTCTTGAAAAATTTGTAAATTGTAGATATTCATATCAACCAAGACAGTCTATTCTGAACTGAGGGCTGCAAGTACTTTTTTGTTAGTTTAGGAGACTCAATATAGGAATGGATTTTGAGGATCAAACTTATTTTAGTTGATATTTGAGTGGACTATGCCCGATTTGGCAGTGCCACATGTTGGCAACTTGGCATTCCCCATGATAAACTTCTTGCCCCACATTGTCATTTCCTGTGATAAACTTCTCCCACTTATTTTTCCTTGCAGGAACCAGATACAGAGATTTGTGCAAGTATGTTGGATTCAATAAATGAAAGCTTACAGGTGTGTATCATGAAATAACAAAATTATGTTTTTTGTGTTTTTGCATTTTATCTTTAAAAACAAATTTACATTATACATAATTCAGACATTAAGAGAAGTATTATACTTATACTTATCATTATCAATCGGATTCTCAGTTTGGAACAAAATTCATTGAAGAGCCTCACTGCTATTAGTTATTAGGTAATATTTAATAATATAATCATGTCATCCATGTAAAGTTTCATTTTCAATTGGCATATAAAAACAGAACAGTTTGGTTAGTTCCTAGTTGATGGTTTGTTGGAGGTTTTAAAATTGTTATTTATTTGATTTAGTTTAGAACTTTGTCAATTTGCACTGCGAGCAATTTCCTGTTTTCTTAATGCTCAATATTTGGTAAGTTTTGTACTTTATGTCCATTTGTGGGGTTTAAAAGTCTTGTTTTATGAAGAATGTGATGTGTTGTTCAAGAATTGATGTCTGTCTTCAGTGTTAAGGTGTCTGTCTTCAGTGTTGATATTCATATTCCATAACTACGTTTATTATTTGTTGTGATCTTTTCGTTTCTTCTTTCAGATCTCAGGGATGCTTTTGGATGAAAATCAGGTCAGATCCATTGTCGATGAGTTAAAACAGGTTATCACAGCTAGTTCAAGTAGAAAAAGTGAGAGAGAGGAGAGGGCCAATGCTGAAGATTTTGATGCTGAAGAGGGGGAACTAATTAAAGAGGAAAATGAACAAGAGGAAGAAGTTTTTGACCAAGTTAGTTGTTTAATCTTCTCTTATAATTTAAACCATCATAAAATCTGGGCTTTGGGCTACTATATTTATAATTTATATTTCATGGAGACTTGTGTCCTGGTCATCCTTTTAACATGATTATAAATTGTCCCAGGTTGGTGAGATATTGGGAACTTTGATCAAAACCTTCAAAGCCTCCTTCTTGCCTTTCTTCGATGAACTATCATCATATCTGACACCTATGTGGGTATGTTCCTACAACAAGCTACAAACTATTATTTAAATTTTTAATTGCTATTTATTTCTCTTCAATCTTGTCTTTTGTCCTTATCTTTTCTACCTGATGCTGTTGGGTATCTCAGTAAAACTTTGAGATAGCTGTAGTTATGTGATTATGTCTTTACTTTTCTGTTTTCTCACGTTTAGCTAATATATATAAGTGTAGATGAATTTTTAAGTAATTTTTTAAGATATAGAATATAAAATCTGCAATATATTGCTAACCTTTGAACTAGGGCCTTTTTGAAGTCGGGAAGATTGCCATGCTCAAATTAAGTCAGAAAACGTTTTAGTTCAATGATGAATCTTCAATCTTGTTTTCAGATTATGAATTGAGTAATTGGTCATGTGTATAAGTAAAGCTTATTTTTGCATAGATCATATTTGACTTCTATTTCTAGTCTTCACATCTATAATCTTGGAGCTCACACATTCATTTTCATTCATCTTTATTATTCTGTGCACCTTAGCCTGCTAGGTTTGCCTTTTTTTCATTCAACTATACGAGCAATATGGGCGACTTTGTCATTTCCATTCTGAAATTTAAATGTCTAATCTTAGGTCAAGAAGATTCTCATGGACTTTTTCCTTGTGTAACCATTTCTGTTTGCAATTTTTCTTAATACTAAAACATATATTTTAGCCGACCCCACCTAGTGGAACTAAGGCTTGGCTGTTGTTGTAAAGCATGTATTTTATTGTTTTGACTTCTAGTTTAATGTTTTGGATTTAGGGAAGGGACAAGACACCTGAAGAGAGAAGGATTGCGATTTGCATTTTTGATGATGTTGCAGAGCAATGTCGTGAAGCAGCTCTGAAGTAAGCGTTTTTTAGGCGAAACTCCTACTTAAGCAAGTGATTAGTGGTACTTATCAAAATGTGTTATAAACTTCATTATTGTGCATGCCAATTGAGCAGGTATTATGATACATATCTCCCATTCCTGTTGGAGGCTTGTAATGATGAGATCCCTGATGTCAGACAGGTCAGCAATAGAAATGTTCTGTTGGCCATCATTTTAAATACCATTTTTATTGCTTAAGCTGTTTGATTGTTAATGTTTGGTATTTTTTCCTTTTTAAAGGCTGCTGTGTATGGCCTCGGTGTTTGTGCAGAGTTTGGTGGATCTGTGTTCAAACCTCTAGTTGGAGGTGCTGTTTATAGTTTTGATATACATCAATAAAAGTGGAAAATCTGTGTCATATTGTATAACAATATTTTGGGTTATTGCAGAGGCTCTTTCGAGATTAAATACTGTTATCCAACATCCTAATGCTCTTCATGGGGATAATATAATGGCATATGACAATGCCGTTTCTGCTCTGGGAAAAATTTGCCAATTTCATCGTGACAGTATTGATTCAGCTCAGGTCTTTATTATTTCCCGTTTATGATCTCTTTTATAGGTTTACTTCCCAATTGTGTCTGACACTTTGAGTTCATGATGAGCAAGTGAGATGAGAAAGTAAAGGAAAAGAGAATAAAAAGTAGAGAGTTGGAATTCAGAATCTGCATACCGTTTATATGTAACTGAATCTGATATGGTTCTAGTACATGTAGTGTCTAGAACATGCAGAACTCTGTGATAGTTGTGTTGTCTATTTAGTTTGGCTAGATGACATCTATTTTGCTGATGTTTTGGTTAATATCCTTGTTTTTTTTGCAGTTGGTTCCGGCATGGTTGAACTGCTTGCCAATAAAAGGTGATTTGATTGAGGCCAAGGTTGTTCATGAGCAACTTTGTTCAATGGTTGAGAGGTTAGGGCCTCAACTTTATATTTTCAGTTTTTCTGGTGTGCTCCTGCATACCTTTCTCTTATTTTCCTAATTGCCTTCCTTGTTTATGTACAGGTCTGACAGGGACGTATTGGGCCCAAACAGTCAATACCTTCCAAAAATAGTTTCAGTTTTTGCTGAGGTTAGTTTTTGATCACGAATTTGCATGTGTCTGATTTTACCAAAGTTAACCTCTTTTTTAGGGGATTCTGTAGTTGTGTCTTCAACCGGGCCATTTTTTTAATTGATTTTCAATAAAAAGGAAGCTATGAAAAGGGAACCTTTAAAAAACATAACCTATATTATTTATGTGAGGGAAAGGAATGCTTTGAAGTAAAGCACATGCTAAACATCTCATATGCCTAAAACTTTCTTGTTCCATAGTATCTCCAAGGCTCGAATTATTCCATTGAAGATTTGAGTATTTAGTAAGTTTAGAGACCAGAGAAGTGTAAAAAAGCGTACTTAGCACTCGGTAAGAATAAACTATAAAGTATACTTAAAAATAAATTGATTGCAGCTTTACAAATTATTTGCACAGAGAAGAAAAAGCAGACAACATCTGTGAATAGAGTTTTGACTTATAATTGTTTGGCCAATAAAGACTTGGATAGTTTTAATGTGTGTTCTGCGTCCATTTCTAGGATATTTAAGGACTTATTTATTCAAGATAAAGTTAAGTTATCGGTAATAAAATTCTTGATTGACAAAAAAACCGAAGTATGAATGCAAACAAAATAGTTTCAGGAAAGACATTGGTTATGCCAATTACTGTCTAGTAATTGATTAAAGAAATCCCTGATTGACAATTCATATGCAACATATCTTGGTGTCAAGATCTTTGTTGTGTAAAGCCCTGAAGCATTCCACAAATTCCTAACTTTCTAACCTTAGACCTATTAGACAGTAGACATTCCTTTTGACACAGCCGATCGAGAAATAGGGGACATGATGATGCAAGATTTTTTTATATTATACATAATATTGGACTTGTTTGAAATTGTTTCTCCGTTTAATGGTATATCGATTTTGAAATAGGTTTTATGTGCTGGCAAAGAGCTTGCAACAGAACAAACAGCAGGCCGTATGATTAATTTGCTCAGACAGCTCCAGCAAACTTTACCACCCGCCACCCTTGCTTCTACTTGGTCATCTTTGCAGCCGCAGCAGCAGCTTGCATTACAATCTATCCTTTCTTCATAGGTCTGGGATTACACAATTGGTGTCACAATCTTCTTTGAAAACATGCTCTTTCCAGTTTGGTGGTCTTTATTTTTTTTACCCATTCTTTGCCATAAGGTGGTTTTCATCATTCATGCATGGTGTTTTATAGTAGCATGGGTTCATCAGTTTTGAGAATGCTGCATTGCAGGGTCAATTGTGATTGGAAAGGGAACTTTGTGTAGAATTTGTATATTATGAAGAGTGTTAATAGTGCAATTGAGTCCAAAAAAAAAGGTTCAACATTTGTGGCTTGGTAGTTTCTCATTCTGTTCTACCATATTGCGTGAGAAGATAGGGTTGTCTGAGGCAATTCTTGCAGTTTTGTCCCTATTGTGTCGTTTCATTTTTGTCTGTTGTACTGGTGTTTGAAAACATGGTATTTATTATTGCTCATGAAATACTCAAAGTTATTGATTCATCAAGGTTTTGGAATGTTATTTATCCAACAATAATTTGGCCATTTGTCTATTTTTGCAAGGTTTGATTGCTGTTATAGAGTTCTTACCCTTTTACCTTGACTCTAAATTTTCTATATATGCAAAATCACTTTTCATCCCTCAAATTACTTCCTCTATTATTACTGAAAGGTATTCTTGTGAATACTCTGATTTGAATACTAAGATGACAAGTGAAAAGAGAATATTTAAAGATGTTTTGTTAGATTTTGAAAGACAATTCACACATTGATGTCAGGTAAAAGTAGTGGTTGATGCTTCATAACTTGCATTGTCTTTCATTGTTTTAGATTCTAGACTTCTAGTTCATATTCATTAACTTTTTAGATTCATATGAAATTTTTTTGAACGTGGTGCACTAAATTTGCAATAGTTGGCTATTTGTATTTCATGTCAAACTTGTAATGTTCATGGAACAAAATTGGAGTGTATTTCAGCATATTTATCCAAAAAATGAAATATACTGGAGTATCAAAATCTTATTTATAGTCTTTTGTATATTACGTGTTTTTTGGTACTATCAATGATATTTCCTCATCATTTGGATAAGAAATTAATCACTTTTTGGGTGTGTGATTGCCTCTCCCAATACGTGTTCATATCAGGAATTGAACTATTGACTTTTTTATTATCCTCGATATCTAGCAAGATCTTATAACACTAGATTAACGTCATGTTGGTTTGTATATTACACCTTATTGCCACAACAAATATATCGAATGTTAATTCTGTGCTTACTTTTATAAATAAAAAGTGTGCTTGGATTTTCTTATATTAATTTAAGAGGAAGTTAGTGAACCTACGAACTCTTTGATGCATTAAATTTATGATGTCATCAAATTCGAAGTACTCTTAATTGGGTAATGGAAGAGTCATTGTCATTCTTAACTAATAAGAAGGTGGATACATTGTATAATGGTTTGCCTGTATGACTCTCCAACCAATTTCTAGTCATATAATATAATAAGGAAAATGATATATTCTTCTACTAAGTTTTTATACTCACAAGAAATTAATATATGTCACTTGTAAATCAATCACTACTAAATAAATTATCATTTTGTAACGTATGTCATTTTTATATGGGTATGATAATTAATAAGATGATATAACATTACTCATATAATAAATATACATACTAATATCATCAGAAATTATTGGATGGATAATCATATTGGCAGGACCATTATATAATGCAAACACATCCTCATTAGTTAAGAATGGTGGTGACTACTTTATTATCCAATTAAATTTGGTTACTTCAAATTTGATGATGACCTCATAGGTTTGACGCCTGGTTTCCAAGTTTATTTATTTGCACATATATAATATCATATAATTAAGGACAAAACATACATACAATTCATTAGGTACAAACAGTGTTTGTATCTTATTAAAATGTAACACGTGTTCACTCACCACCTAAACTTTAAAGAGAAAGATTCTTAATTGAAAAAAAAAGACTTAATAACATAAATGAACACGTGTCACATTTTAATAGGCTACAAGATACCTAAGTTTTCCCCTAAAAATTTATCCATAAAAGCAAACAATCAATTAGTAAAATGATATATACTCCTACTAAATTCTCATAATAATCTTCCTACCTATAAAAAGTGACATATGTCACTTGTAAACCAATCACTAATGATTTAAGTATCACTTTAAAACATATGTCACTTTTTTGTGGGTAGGAGAATTTAGTATGAAAATATATCATTACTCGATCAATTAACATTATTACACCATTTTGTATCCTGAAGGTGTAAAGAACATAGACCAAATCATTTAATCTTTTTACAACTTCACTTTATTCACAACCAGAAGCATTACAAAGTTGACATAAAATGCGGATAATCATTGTAGTAGATCATGTACACCAAATCCATAAGACTTATACTATTGATCTATAAATATCTAATGGAATGAAATTAATGAATATCCATATTGAAGTAGAAGTTTTTAATCTAAATCAAAGGATCAAATACAATAAAAGTATCAATCACTAATTTTAGTTGACATCATTACATTTCTTTCACTAATAGCAATTAGTGTCTAACTAAGTCTTTCAATATTCTCTTCTCAACTTAGTATTCAAAGATTTTCATGAGAATATCTTTCTATCACATCCAAAAGGTAAGATATCTCCAAAATTAAATAAGCAAAGTGTATTTAACTAATAACCCGTAACATGAAGATTCTTACAAAGTTGAGAATACCAACTACAAATTGGTTTATTTTCACCATTAACAAATCGTAAAAAATAAACAAATAACTCACTATGTTTCAAAATATAAACACATTTTATAGAGAATCTAACACTTTCTCCACAAATCTATTTACATTGACATAAATTGATATTGTTAATTCCTTAGATGTTACCTTAACTCTAAAATGCATCTTGAGGAGCTAAAATACTCTACAATGCTATAAAATTGGTTAGAATGCAAATTGAAGCTTGAAAAGAATTTCTCTACCACATGTATATTTTCTCATCAAATATTAATATGGAAGAGATTCACTTACTCTAAAAGTAAGTTTTTTAAACTTACCCCACATCTTGACCATCAATTCTAGGGAAATCCAATGGTTTGAATTAGTGAGTAGATCTAAATTATTAGATTTCCATAGAATTGATGAATAAGATGTAAAGTAAATTTAAAAAACAAACTCTCGGAGAAATTGATCCTTCCACTGTTAATATTATGAAGAAAATTGAGATCTGAGAAGAAGCCAAACAATGGTGTGACCAACAACACATGACTTCTCACTACAATGGTTATTATGTAATATTTGAAAATGAAGGTAGAAAGTGGGAGGAAAACCTATAATTATCTTTCCATTCATTTTCATAAAACAATACCTCATATTTGTTCTGTCAAAGTATTGTTTGTGTTTTCTAATAACATTTGATTGAGTCTATAGTCCACTCAATATCCTATTAAATCATTTCACACTGGTTTTGGTGTATGAACAATTAGGTTAACTACTTGACTCAGTCACGTGCTAAGTTCTCAATATAATCAATTAGACCAACCAATCTAATGACACTGCCTTTTTGGTTAGTGGAGTATGTTTTATTGTTAGATAAGTTTTTATCAATACAAAAAAAAAACACAAACAAATACACAAACAACAAAAAGTTAAAAAGAAATTGTCATCAAAGATGGTGTATTCACATTTTGAAAAGTGAATGACTTAAATTTCCAAAAAAATAATTTAAGGCAATATTATTAGGACAATTGTGAAGGTAATCCATAATCTAATTATAAGACAAATACCGATGTAGTTTTACCGCATATCGGAGAATTGCCATAAAACTTGGTGTTAAATAACTGTTTACGACAGAAGTAATGGTGGAGGATCAATTATTAACAAGAGCCTCATTGACCCACATGGATTATTCTCTACAAAAATTAGAACCATGTTCATGTTACCTACTAATTAGAATAGGAAATAATATATACATCCATAATATAATAATTTGTTATATGGTAAATGTATTTAATTATTATTCTCTTAAATAACGGTGAACTTTAAAGATTTATTTATTGTCAATACATCATCATCCATTTCATTTCATTTATATTATTTATATGTAGGAGTTAGTGATAAATGAAAAAATAAGTCTCCCTTTAAATGGACCTTAAATAAAATAGATTCTAAACAGGGTTGGTCTTGCACTAGGGTATATTGCCATAATCTAAACTTCTGAGTACTTATGCCTCTTTTTTAAGGCTAAGATCACCTTCATTTTCTTCGTAATAATTAGAGAAGATCCAACATTCCCACCCCATAAATAATATATTAATACTAAATCTGATTTTGATTATTTGCGACTGGAAGTTGTAGGTATATTATATAAAAAACGAATACTTTTTTCTACTAAGATTTGCAAACGTGAATAGAAGAAAACAAACTTTTGAGAATACACAATTCTGAGTTAAAATGATTGACGACACAAACAACACAACAGATGAACAGATCCTAAATCAACAGTAGAGGCATAATAATAATGTGGACTATTTCAAAGTATCAACGAGACCAAACTATATCACACATTGATTAAGAAAAACAATATTGTTGTAGGGCAATGTAACAAAGCATACCCTCATCCGGGAAACAAAATATTGCGAAAATGTCTTCCATTATGAGATCAGTAATCATCTCCTTCCTCTTCATCTTCTGCTCCCTCTGCACCAACTTCCTCATAGTCTTTCTCAAGCGCAGCAAGATCTTCACGGGCTTCTGAGAACTCCCCTTCTTCCATGCCTTCACCGACATACCAGTGGACAAAGGCTCTTTTGGCATACATGAGATCAAATTTGTGGTCAATTCGAGAGAACACTTCAGCAACTGCAGTGTTATTACTGATCATGCAAACTGCCCGTTGCACCTTAGCAAGGTCACCGCCAGGCACAACTGTAGGAGGCTGATAGTTGATACCACATTTGAAGCCAGTTGGGCACCTATCATAACATGGATAGCATCGTAGAGATTATGTTCTCAATTGTAAACATAAACCACAGATTCACATGGTGCAGTGTCCATTCCTCATTTATGTAATTAATATTTTGTAGGCTGGGATGAGAATTTATTTGAGATGGCTACAATGAAATTTACTGTGAAGTTATAAATTAAACTAAGAGTTAAACACTTACGCAGTTAATGCATACATGTTATAGCAATGCACTGACAATGTAAAAACTCTTAAACTAATGTCACATTCAATGTCTGTCCTACATATTATGTTTTATTTGGATTGATGTAGTCCCCATCAGAGTAGATAAACAAATCTATATGCTTACACCACTAAATGGGTGGCGAAATGCATGAGGATTACACCATTACAGGGTATGGAGACTTGGAGAGTGTCTAAATGCCCACATCGTTACCCCGTTTACACGTGTGACTGAGACGAGCAGATAGGAGGATATTTTAGGGTAAATTACCATGTTAAGTGTTCACCAAACATGCTAAATAAGCAGTATTACTAACATTAAATATCATGGTGAGAGCACTTGTGATAAAAGTCATAGCTAAATTCAAGAATACTTACCAATCAACAAACTGAACAGTTCTTTTGGTTTTAATGGTGCCCACTGCAGCATTGACATCCTTTGGAACAACATCTCCCCGGTACATCAAGCAGCAAGCCATGTACTTGCCATGCCTAGGGTCACACTTGGCCATCATACTTGAGGGCTCAAACACAGCATTTGTGATCTCTGGCACTGAAAGCTGCTCATGGTATGCCTTGGCAGCTGAAATGACGGGGGCATATGAGGACAACATGAAATGGATGCGGGGATATGGGACAAGATTAGTCTGGAACTCAGTAACATCCACGTTGATAGCCCCATCGAACCTCAATGAAGTGGTCAGGGATGATATGATCTGAGATATCAACCTGTTCAAATTGGTGTAAGTGGGCCTCTCAATATCAAGGGACCTCCTGCAGATGTCATAGATGGCTTCATTGTCCAAGAGTACAGCCACATCTGTGTGCTCAAGGAGAGAATGGGTGGAGAGAACACTGTTGTATGGCTCCACAACTGCCGTTGAAACCTGAAATCAAAAGGAGGAATTAAATGGGAGGCAATAAAACACATTACCCATTAAGCAATTATTGACTAAATGACTACTAGTTCTATTTTATCAATTTCCAATATATTTACACCACTTTCTAATAAGATAAGTATCTTAGGCACCAGCTAAAGAATCAAGAAAGGTAAGTTTTTATCGAAAAGCAATGTATTTAACAGATTGAAAAGTGATCTATTAAGTTTAGCCATAATAAAATATATTTCTTGAATACATAGCAAGACCCACAAATATCTTATCCATGGCCCCTTAACCAGTGAGCACTGATTAGTAAGGAAAAAGTATCAGTCATGCATATATAAATTTGAAATTAAATGAGTTTATTCGAAATTCAAACAGTTAGAATTATAAACATTAAATATGAATTTAACCTTCAATAAATACTAGAGAACTCACTCTACAAAATCCATCAGGGTGCCATAGCAAGTTTCATTGATGTATCTTTTAATATATTTAATCCTACTAAAAAATCAGCTTTCCGGCTAAAACATTTCTCAACATTCATTTCAATCATGAGCATTTCTAAATGAAAAAATAAACTAATTCAAGTACAAACAAAATAAGCCACAATCACATTAAATCTAATGTGTTGTTGGTTGTTATACCTGAGGAGAAGGGTAAATAGTGAAACCCAACTTCGATTTCTTGCCATAATCAACAGACAAACGCTCCAACAAGAGAGATCCTAAACCGGATCCAGTACCACCACCAACAGCATTGAACACCAAGAACCCTTGAAGACCGGTACAATTATCCGCCAACTTTCTAACCCGATCGAGGCACAGATCCACAATTTCCTTACCAACTAAACCACAATTCCAACAAATCACAATTCATCATCAACAAACTAGCCCAAAAAAATCAAACACTCAACGATAAATTGCAAAAGTATTAGGGTTAGGGTTACAAACCGGTGTAATGTCCTCTAGCGAAATTGTTAGCGGCATCTTCCTTGCCGGAGATAAGTTGCTCCGGGTGGAAGAGCTGGCGGTAAGTGCCGGAACGAACCTCGTCGATGACGGTGGGTTCGAGATCAACGAAAATGGCGCGTGGAACGTGTTTTCCTGAACCGGTTTCGCTGAAGAAGGTGTTGAACGCATCGTGTGCAACTCCAACGGTAGTGTCACTATTAACAATAACATTTAACGTTTATGATGAAATGAAAAACTTAGGTTAAAATAAATATTAAAAAAAACTTAGATGGTATAATTAAATTGAAAAATGAAAAGAATAATACCTAGGCATCATGCCATCAGGGTTAATGCCATGTTCGAGACAATAGAGTTCCCAACATGAATTTCCGACTTGAATTCCGGCTTGACCTATGTGAATGCTTATGATTTCTCTCATTTTTGTTTTCTTTGTTTTCAAAATGAATGAATGAATGAATGAATAAGAAGAAGAAAAGGGAAAATGATAAGGGTTTAGAATACGGCCCACTATGAATGGTGCCAGCCTAGCTTATAATGGGGTCCACTATATTATTATGCCTTTGCTTTCCTCCTATCATCTTATAAATGGGCCCGTCCACTTTAACATTTCCTTTTCTTTTGTTGTTATTAGGGTAAGCAACTTTAGTTTAAAAATCTAGGGATGACAAAAATATCCGACCCGTGGGTACTGTTAAAATATTCACAATTAATATCTGCAAAAATAAATCATGATATCTGATCCGCAGGTACCTGCATATATATTTTAATTAAATATTTTATATGTTTTATATTTAATTATTATTATTTTAAAATTATATTTGTTTATTTTATTATTATTTTATAATAAATTTTAGTAGTTGGACTGTAATCATAAAATTTTCATATACTTATTATATTATTCAAATAATACTTATTTTTATATATTATTTATTGTAAAATATATAAAAATATGATTAAAATTAAAAATTTGTTGTGTACTCACGGGTACCTGCAAATAGTATGGGTATGCACAACTTGTGCTCGCCAACCCATTTCCATCCCTATGTGTAAGGTTCCATTCGATTGTACAATTATTAAATGTTAAGGGTTTGATTCCTGAGTGACATTTGTTGGGAGAATCAGTCATACATTTTAAAATAGATTAGTTCATTATACAAAAAGTGAGAGGATTGGTTTTGCTTTAATCAATCACATTGAGTTTGTAGTTGGAGAGGTTTTTTTTTATAAGTACATGAAACTAATCTATTTCAACATATTGTTGTTCCTTCTAAAGTGTTACTTGGAGGAATGAACACATTTTGGTTTGAGATTTATGAATCATTAGAACCAAATCACTATATTAAAATAAAATTTAATTTCTGCATTCTTCATTAAAATACACACTACCTTCCAGTCTTGCACTATCTTCATCTAAAAAGTTTATAAGGTAGTTAGTCAAT
This sequence comes from Lupinus albus, assembly GCA_009771035.1. NCBI lineage: Eukaryota > Viridiplantae > Streptophyta > Magnoliopsida > Fabales > Fabaceae > Lupinus > Lupinus albus. The sequence goes on from CM020011.1 coordinate 10,169,621, forward strand.
ATTTATATGTTAAGAAGTACAAATTGAAAAGGTAATGTACCAATTGATTCAATTAGCAAGATTTGTTAAGATAAAATAAAATAAAACTATTTAATATATTTCAGAATGTAATATATATGTATTCTCATTATAAGGTTTATACACAATTAATATATTATTTATAATTTATTTTTATTACTTTTTTAAAAGTCAATAATATTAAAATATTAAAAATGGATAAATTCATAAATGATTTCTAACAGCTTATCATATACTAGTTTGTAAACTTGTGATATGTTGAAATAAGTTTATTTTGCAAACTCCAACAAATAATAAAGCAGGAGCACATTAAGGGCAAACATTATGTCATTGTGTCTTACACTTGGCATCCTCAGCAGTAGTTTTTAACGAAAAAATACTAACCGTCCATAAATTTTAGTAGTGATATATTTTATCGGTAAATAGAGAAATATTTTTTAATTAGAGTACAATTCTTATTTATACAAATCCCTTTAAATAATAATAAAAATGAAGTGCAACGACTCTATTTTTCTTCAAATTTATAGAAATTGACATTTAGCAGCGTTCACTTGAGTGATCGTTGTTTAAAGTAGATATTTATGAGCACTCGCTTAATTAAGTATTATTAAAAATATACTTTCAATCATTTAACAATATTCCCTTGAATGGACATTGTTCTTATAATTGTTTACATTTATTAAAAATGTACAACTCACTTTTTTTTTGTTAAATAATTCCACCATTTGTCTACTTTTAACATGGGCTACTGGATTGGATTGTTGGACCAGGGTGGCCATGTGCTGCTAGTCTGCGACCCATTACCTACTTCAGCTATTTACAAAGTTACCATAATTAGTTCAAAACCAAACAATGCCAATTCCATTGAGTCGGGCTCTTCTCCATTACAGGAGATGTCAATGCTTATGTAGGATTATGACACGTGTTAAAAACAAAATTTAAATGGTTTAGATTTTTGTTCTTTTCTTAAATTAAAATTTGTGAAAAGTCACTTCTCTCATATTTCCCAGTACTTGAGAATTCTTGTTGAATTCCATTTACAATGTTACTATAAAAGTACTAATAATAAATCTTATACAGCACAAATTATTTGTCATAGAAATACTCAAATTTACTGTGAATAAAAGTTATGTTAGAACATTTTCTATGTGTTAACATAAGTTATTTCTTCTTCATTTGATAGACATGGAACGATGATACTTTCTAAGACTAACTTCGAACATGTTACACAATCATTGAGTTTTGATATTATATAGTTAATAAACCCTGGGACAATTAGTATAAAATTAAGTTCTGTATAAATATTAGAAGTTTGATTTAGTTTAGTTCTATGTAAGTGGAAAATTGTCTAGTGAAGTAAATTTCATTTTTATAACTTATACTACTAGCTTTGGTGATGTAGACAAATAAAAAGAAGAAAGAAAACTAGTATTTCATATCATGGTTCTAAGACACATTATGTCCGACCAAATATGCATAGGTACCGACAAAATGTTAGGCAAGGAAGATCGACTTATACATGTTTAAATCATGCATGAATAGTCGGTCTAGCTATATAAAAGACGACATATATGGTTACGACAATTAGGATAGGCTACAAGATGACCCTAACAAGATGTTTATGGAAATTATTCATGTAAAGAAATCATTCACACAATTAATTAACCTATACCAACAAGACGTTGGTCTGGTGATGTTAGGTCTCGTAAGATCTCAGAACGACTAAAAGGTCAAGAGTTCGAATCCTGTGAGCAATACTTATTGGGAGGGACAACCACACATCCCAAAAGAGATTAATTTCTTACCCATAAGTAGAGGGAATACATTTGGTAATATAAAAAAATAATTCACTTATATTCTTTGCTTGTGAGGGTAAGACCACATACATACATCTATCTTTTCTAGACAATCAAGTGGAATTCTCGTGCATTATGCCGCCTTTTTTTTTCCAGCATTCATTCATACAAAGCATACAAGGAATTCTAGGGTGCTTGACCCCTTAAATGAGTTAGAATATGATACTAATGAAGAGAGAACAGGATGATAACCAAGGGGTTTGCCTTCAAAGCAATTCCTAATAATGGAAAGCTGCTACATCCATTGCCTCAATCATATAGCAAAGGAAGTTCTTTACTATTCTATAACTCCATTTGATTTTGTCATAGATAAGCATATTTCTCCATTCATACGTTTTCTATATTTTAGTTATCTATCATATGAAAATCTAAAATCTAATGCTTCAGATTTACGAACTAATTTAAATTTTGAGAATCATTAAATTTTCATACAATTAATAATTAAGATGTGTAATAAGTTTTTTTTAACTTACTCATCTCTTCTCATAAATTAAACCACCATGTATGTTCGTGCTAGAACCATCATGACCTTATCCTAGGAAGTGTTTGTTCAAGAATTATCATGAGTATTATATCTTTATCTCCAAGTTACCTAAGATCTGATTCCATCTTCTACCTACATCTCAGTAAGTTTATGTGTTATTAGATCCTCATGATTTCCATAAATTGAATAGTTGAAAATGCCTAAAAATTAAATGATGTGACTATTTATCAATAAATTAGAAAAATCTGGTGTTAGTTCATTTGATGAATAATATTTGAGTTTGAATAGTTATCAAGTGTACTAGTTGATTCAATTGCTGAAACAATCCATATATCAATACAATATGACAGTTATACCAAAACTATTATACTATAAGAAAAAAAGGTTCTTCATTATTAGTCATACATGTCATATTCTCATGCAAAGTTTTCCCACTCAAACACTCCCACCAACTACTATGCATAGTCCCACATTGTATCATTACCATCTACATTCATATCATACATCAAACCACCGACTACCATGCATAGTCCCACATTGTATCATTACCCTCTACATTCATATCATACATCAAAATGACACATGCATGTCACATTTATTAATCCTTCATTTTTCCTACCAAACACTTAATCATATTCACATATTCTCATATTCATTTTCCATCAAAAAATCTTTCTTCATTTTCACTGAATCAATTATTATATTTCTTCATTTTCCCTAAAATTATATTCTGATTAGCAATTCTATTATATAATTATGCACATTCATTATAATATTCTCATATTAATTTATATTAAAGATATATGAGTTTAGGGAAACACAAATAATTCTTATCCTATTATGCTGTTTGATTATGTAAAAACAAAAAATAATTCTTTAAATTTTCATCCACATTATCCCTAAAATGATGAACTCTCTGTAACAAAAATCACAAAATCGGAATAATGAAAAACTTTGAATGAGAAATGAAGAAAATTAAAGTACGATGTAATATAATGTTACCTAAGAAGAAGAAAAAGAATCATAAGATTGTAAGATTATCCTATTACGCACATATGCAATTACCATTATCTACAGGAAATTGCGGTTTGATTATGTAAAAACAAAAATAATTCTTTAAATTCTCATTCACATTATCCCGAAAATGATGAACTATCTCTAACAAAAATCACAAAGTCAGAATATTAAAAAACTTAGAATGAGAAATGAAGAAAATTAAAGTATGATGTAATGTTACCTAAGAAGAAGAAAAAAATCATGAGATTGTAAGCAAAAAGAGTGTTGGTAATAATTGTAAAATATCGGTGTTATGATGTGGTGTGAAAACAATTCTATAAATATCTCATACTCTGATTAGCAATTCTATTATCTTATTATTATGCACATTTCTTATATATTAATTTCTATTAATCACCATGTACATGTGTTTAAAATTAACATTCATCATCATTACCATTCTGGAATATTCATGAATAATTCAATTAGAATGAATAGAATTATTATACTTAATGATCATTCATGATTTCATAAAAAAAAATCACTATACACATTTATTCTTATATTCTTTTTCCCACCAAAAATCTTTCTTTATTTCCCTAAATCAATTCTTATATTTCTCCATTCTTATAATATTGTGCACATTCTATTGATATCTAATAATCTCATTAGCAATTCTATTATCCTATTATTCACATTCATTATATATTTTCCCTAAATCAATTCTTATAAGTGGAGCTTTAAATTCGAATAATATTCTGAAAGTAATCCTATTAATATTTCATACTCTGATTAACAATCCTATCATACACATTTCTTATATATTTTCCCCTAAATCAATTCTTATCAATATTATTATACACATTCTATATATATATTTATATTAATTTCTATTAATCATCAGCTACATATGTTTAAAATTATACACAACAATTAATTTCCCTAAATCAATTCTTATTATAAGTGAAGCTTTAAATTCTTATAATACTGTGAAAGCAATCCTATTGATATCTCATATTCTGATTAGCAATCCTATTATCCTATTATACACATTCCTTATATATTCCTCCCTCAATCAATTCTTATCTTTCTTCATTTTCCCAAAATCAATTCTTATAAGTGCGGCTTTAAATTCTTATAATATTGTGAAAGCAATCATATTAATCTCTCATACTTTGATTAACAATCATATTATCTTATTATTAAGCACATTTATTATATATTCATTTATATTAATTTATATTAATTATCAGATACATATCTTTAAAATTATACTAAACAATTAATCACCATTCATCACCATTTCCATTCCGCAATATTCATGAATAATTCAATTAGAATGAATATAATTATTATACTTAATGGTCATTCATGATTTCATAAAAATATTATTATACACATTTATTCTCATATTATTTTTCCCTCCAAAAATCTTCCTTTATTTCCCTAAATCAACTCTTATATGACTTAATTTTCTCTAAACTCATATTCTGATTAACAATCATATTATCCTATTATGCACATTCCTTATAATATTGTGAAAGAAATTATATTAATATCTCATACTCTGATTAGCAATCCTATTATCTTATTATTATCCACATTTTCTATATATTAATTTCTATTAATCACTAGATACATATGTTTAAAATTATATCCAACAATTAATTTCCTTAAATCAATTCTTATAACTCAAGAATTGAATTTTCATTTACAATTTTTAATACTAATAACTCTGATTTTAATATCATATGCTTGACACCTGGATTTTTCAAGAGCAATTTTGTCATTAAATAATGATTTTTTAATATCATTGTAATGTAAATTGTATGATATATTTCTATATTATACATTTAATATTGTTTGAGTTACTTTAGTCATTTCCTATATACTCCATTCATCTCATTTATGAGTAATATATGTGTTTTTAACTATAACATATGTGTTTTTAACTATTAAAATATACGAATGACATGTTTGTTCTTAATAATACGAATACACATGTAACATATCCTATCTACTCCATTCATCTCATTTATGAGTAATATATGTGTTTTTAACTATAACATATGTGTTTTTAACTATTAAAATATACGGATGACATGTTTGTTCTTAATAATACGAATGCACATGTAACATGTGTATTTTTAACCATGTGAATGTATAAGTAACATGTGTATTTTTAACCATGTGAATATATGACTAATATGTGTGTTATTAATCATGTGTCAAAAAATATCGCCCTGTGCATATGCACGGGTATATTGCTAGTTTGTAATTAAAAATACAAAATATAAGACAAATCATTTTGTACCGCATTGCTCAAAACTAATTTGTGTATATTTTTTAAAAACTCATTCATTATTAGAATTTTGTAATTACATTGTTTTAATATTACTAACCTATGTATAATTATTATGATTGAGTTATAATTATTATGATTGAGTTATATGTTGCAAATAATAATATTTATATTTATAATTTTTTGTTATAATATATAACTTAACATGCATGTAGTTTAAATAGTAAATTATATTATGGGGGTGACGAACTACAAGTTAGTTCGCTGCCAATCGAACTAATTTGTGAGCCGTTAAATCCTATTACCTTCAATCTCAATCGTTAGAATATTGATTGGGTATGGCAGGAAATGACTTCTGTTCAGAAGTCGGTATGACAAGAAACAACTTCTGGTTGTTATGTTTAGAAGTCGGTGTGGCCCAAACCAACTTCTACAATACCGATTTCTAAACTATCGTTAACCTCCATACCGACTTCCAAAAGGTCAATGAAACAATAACCGATAAACAAATTTTTTCATCCAACGGCTATAAAGCAATTCGCTTCCAAACAAACTAAGTAATAATTCACAAATTAACAAACACCTTATATTAGTATTCTTATCGGTTTAATAATTGATATATTATTAATAATAACAATCTTCCATACAAATGACACTACTAGTTTGGCGGCAATCAACTTTCCGGTGCTAATGCTATTAGGTGTGTTGTTGGTATGTGCCTTAAAATGGAAGGTATTCATTCTCCATAAATTTAAAGTGAAGAATCATTAACTGACTCATTTTCTAATTACAAAGTTTTCCACTCATCTATTATATTTAATATAAGGTTTCCCACTTGAATATTTTTAACATAACTTAGATATAAATATGGTATGAGAGACAATTATTTAAAGCTAAACATATTCTTTACTAGACAGAATTTAGGAGGATATAACACATCCTCATAGAATAATTATAAGCCTCATTCATTAATAAGTAAATCTTATTTTGTAAGGTCAAAACACATCCAAACTATTAAGTGTTCATATATATTGATGAGTTAAAATTATTCAAAAATAATGTTTTGGATGTGTTTGAATTATGCCTCATTCCTCTTATTTTTTTATGTAATGGAAATAACTACAGGGTAGGGAACAATGATTCTATATTCCAAAAGCATCATTTATATTTATCTATATCCAATAGAGTTGTACCAAATAATATAAAATATTAAATTTTGATTTTATAATTTTTTTATTCAATTAAAAGATTATGATTGATATGTGATAGCATATATGCATTTATAGGGTAGGTACCTTTTGCTTTTGTGTCTGTACCTACCGAATATTATTGGTGGACACTAGCTAGGAGGAAACTTACCAATTTTGTTTGTGTATGAACAAAAACAGTAATGAAATAATATGAGAAATGCTTAAACCAAATAGAAATGGTTAACGTTAAAAAAGAAAAGGACAAGAAACATCATAGATTTTTAGTCATGAAAAGTTGTCTTTGTTTCATTCTCTTACAAGTAAAGCAAAGTAAAAATGTTAACATACCCACTTCTCTTTCTTTACCATTTACCCTAATAATTCATTAAACTCTAACTTCATTTATTTTATTCTATGATGCCTTTATACCCAGGTAAGCATAATGCTAAGTATATGTTATGATACAACATGATTATTTATTTATTTATGAATATGATCATGACTTTATGTATGCACTATATTCCTCTCTCTTTCTTCTGAATCCTGATCTAGATAGAATTGTATGAAACCATATTATTATACTATTATTATTGCTATTATTATTGCATGATGATAAGATTGGAAATGATGTGATTCATTCTGTAGAAATTGATTGAGCTGTGTAAAATTGGCTGTAACAGAACTTGTTCTTGAAGCTGCATCAATTGGGAGATGCTGTGATGAAAGCTGAATTTTGTGGTATGAAACCCTTTTTCTGACTCTTTTTGGAATCAATCTGATTTGGTTTATTTATTGTTGGGTGGAGTGAGTAGAAGGCTGAGATTAAGGGGAAGATGATTGATTGGAATTTGGAAAGATAAAAGATTGAATCTTTGTTATCTTTTAAGAAAAATTGAATTGCCCAAAAAGTTGGGATTGTTGATAATGAATTAAAAGTAGGGACATGGTGATATCAAAAGATCAAAACCTAGATGTAGAAATAACAAGTAAAGATTGGTACCCTTTGTTCTGCAGCACTGCCATGTCTTGTTATCAAGTGATATATATATATATATATATATAAACTCAGTGTTCTGATATTCTTTTACAACCAGCTTTAGCAAATTGTTGATTGCTTGTCATAGATAAAGTAATGTATTCTTCTTGTTTGTAATAATGATTTCAATGTTTTGAGTTTATTACTAGTCCCCTATGTGTGCTCACTCATTGAGAATATTTGCAGGAAAATGGCAACTTTAGTTGAGAATCCCAACAGAATTAAGGCAAAGGGGAAGCATTATTACACAATATGGCAGACATTGTTTGAGATTGATACCAAGTATGTTCCGATCAAGCCTATTGGCCGAGGATCGTATGGCGTGGTGTGCTCTTCAATCAATAGGGAGACTAATGAGAAAGTTGCAATTAAGAAGATTGGTAATATATTTGAGAATTGTATTGATTCATTGAGAACATTGAGGGAGCTGAAGCTGCTTAGACATATTCAGCATGAGAATGTGATTGCTTTGAAGGATGTTATGATGCCAATCCAGAGAACAAGTTTTAAGGATGTTTACTTGGTTTATGAACTCATGGATACCGATCTTCATCACATTATCAAGTCCTCACAGCCACTTTCTGGTGATCATTGCAAATATTTCTTGTTTCAGGTACTAATCAGTCTCCTATTGTATCTTCGATTTATTTAGCAGAGCTGAAAATATTGTTTTAGATGAGTGGATGCATAAGAAAAGATAGGATTAAGAATGAATGCATTAAGGAGAAAGTTTGAGTAGCTCTTATTGAAGAAAATATGGTGGAGTCACGCCTTAGGTGGTTTGGGCACGTATGAAGGAGACTGTTAAAAGCCTCATTAAGGAGAGTAAATCAAATGGAGGTTAGTCCAATTTCTAGAGGTATAAGAAGGCCAAAAAATCATAGGCAGAATGATTAGGAAAGATTTAGAGATCAATGTTTTGTCAATAGACATGATTTAATTATGATAGAGCATTAAAACATCGTTATATTCAAGTAGTCGGCGCACCTAGTGGGACTAAATCTTAGTTGGTGTTGTTGTTATCTTCTTTCAAAACCTTTATGGTTGTGGATTTTTTGCATGTAGAAAATGTGCTTAATATATGCATTTGAAGAAGCTTTGGTAGGGGTTTGATATGAATTCACCATTTTCTTATAGTTGCCTTGTTTTGATATGAATTCACCATTTTCTTATAGTTGCCTTGTTTTGATATGAATTCACCCTTTTCTATTGTTAACATATATAAGTGAATTTGTCATGAATGTCCAGTTTCATGTATTCTTACCATTCTCAGACAATAGTGTTAGGTGGGTATCAAGTAGTGACTGACCCAGAAATTTTAGGCAGTGACAAGTGACCACCGTTTACTAGTACAGAAGTCCTAAGTAGTATAGGGGTACGTGCCCCCAAAAGCTATAACATGGGTAAGTCACTGGTATCAAGGAGTTGGAAGATGTAGAATTTCCTTATACTATCATTCTAGAGACCATTGAAGTCTAGGATAGGGGTATGTACAATCCTCTAGTTCAGATTATCTATTGGCATATCATTTATCTTAGGTCCTTTTAATTTTGTTGAGCATCAATGTTTCTTTTGTAGATTTATCTTTTACTTTTGTTTGTGTCTGTGAGATCATGCTTATTGCTCCTTTTACATCTTGTTCTGTCTACAACAAAAATCAACCTTAATCCCACTAGGTGAGTCGGCTGCACGGAAAAAGAAACTCGTAATAGGACTACTAGCTGAATTACTATATACACTAAAATAAAGAAAACATAAATCTGCAGAATACTTAGTGCAGCACATTAAACATATCAAATCACTAATTTTTATATGACATTCTAAATTTTTGCCCTTTCCATCTTTCTGGGGCATTCTTCAATTTGAAAAGAACTGAACTCATGAAAACATTGCTTCAAGTTGGGATATCGAATGATCATGCTTCTTCACCAAAGAACAAATTATAAACTATAATTGGCATACATCTTTATATTTCTATGAGTTTTTTATATACTTTTATCAGCATCGGCTGCGTTGCTAATAATAATCTACTAGCTGAAAGCATTGAACATATTCTCAGTCAATTTCTTATTTTTGCATATTTTAACTATCACTGTAATTGATATTCAATCATAAACTCTTATTTTAGCTGCTTCGGGGTCTTAAGTATCTTCATTCTGCAAATATTCTTCACCGAGACTTGAAGCCGGGGAATCTGCTTGTCAATGCCAACTGTGATTTGAAGATATGTGACTTTGGACTTGCAAGAACCAATGGAGTTGATGGCCAGTTTATGACAGAGTATGTTGTTACGCGCTGGTATCGTGCTCCAGAGCTCCTACTATGTTGTGACAATTACGGAACATCGATTGATGTATGGTCTGTAGGATGCATTTTTGCTGAGATTCTTGGTAGAAAGCCAATCTTCCCCGGAACTGAGTGCCTCAACCAGCTGAAACTAATCATAAGTGTTCTTGGAAGCCAGAGTGAATCTGATCTCGGTTTCATCGACAATCCAAAAGCAAGGAGGTTTATTAAATCACTTCCTTATACAAGGAGCAGGCACTTCTCTCAGCTGTATCCACAAGCAGATCCATTAGCCATAGATTTGTTGCAAAAAATGCTTGTGTTTAATCCAACTAAGAGAATCACTGTTTTAGAAGCACTCCAACATCCATATATGACTGGCCTATATGATCCAAGGAATAATCCTCCTGCCCAAGTTCCAATCAATCTCAACATAGATGAAAATTGGGGCGAACCCGTGATTAGAGAAATGATGTGGACAGAGATGCTTCATTATCATCCTGAAGCTGGTTCTGCTATTGCATAGTTGATTCTTCAAAGGCTTTCTAGTCATGTTGCTTCACATAATCTGTCTCTAGAACTAGTTCTGTTTTCCCCTAGAGAGTGAAATTTTACGGACTTAACGGCATCTTTTAACTTGTAAATATGGCCCAGCTGTTTCGGTCTTTCATCTTAATTCTCGCTTGTAATATTTATTGTTCGTCAATTGTTTCCTCGAAGGTTTGGTTCTTGTGGTGTCGTTCGATCCATGTAGCCAACCCTACCTAGGTTTGATTATGAGATGCAGCTTTCTTTAGACAACTTAGCTATTCTTATTTCACTTTGATATCTACTTAACTCTACTTCTGAGAGGAACCTGTGTACATATATTATGCACTTAGCATTGTCTTACTTATGAAATAAAATGAATATATATTCATAAATTATGTGATTGTAATATTTAAGGAGTATGTTGAAATATAAGAAGTAAGCGAGTAGGAATCCTCTCCATTAATAGAGAGACAAGTGAGGTATAAAACACTGCAAAATGAAAAATGAAAATACAATTCAATCCTTCTATTAAACTTGTAATGACTTTTTTGTCCTTAAAATCAAGTGTAATAACCTCATTAACGGAGATGATCCCTACTCGGTTATAAAACGTGTAAAGCAATTCTTGTGATCACACACCATTAATTTGGGTGCTGAGTTGATAGCCAGGGTCTTCAACTTTGCTGCAAAGAAGGGTAAGAAGCATCACATAAAAATATAAAAACATAAACAATAAAGTAATTAAAAGTTACATCATTAGATAAATCTAATTTTGATTACTTTGTAAGTTGTAATTATAAATAAGAGACGCCTATTTTGAAGAGAGTGGAGTGGTAATTTGTTTTCTTGTTGCAAGTCAAATAAGCAACAAAACTTGATATTTTGCAATAGCTGGTCACTTCAACTTGAATGATATTAAGTACCAACCTATCAAGTGAGAATTAGATAAGAATATGTTGAACAAGAATCTTCTTCGAGAATCAAGTGCAAGTTTTGACTCTTCATTAATTGAGAAAATACCAACTCAAATATGTTGTATATCCAAATAAATGCTAGTTCTGATCGGCAAATTTACATACATGGTGCACTTTGACTGTAAAATTACAGTCTTGGTGCACCTTTTATAATATTTACCATTTTGGTGTAAATATTAGAAACTCTCACATAAATTGCATATCAGGTAGGAGTTTTTATTTTTATTTTTCTCATACCAAAAACTCCTCTAACAAAGGAGTTTTTCATTCTATTTCTCTCACATAAAACTCCTCCAACAAAAGAGTTTTTCAAGTTTTTCATTCATTTCTTAATTAATTCTTAAGTTTGCATTTTACCATATAAAATCTGAGTGAAATTAAATCATAATTACCAACAAGGAAACATTAAACATTTATTCTCTGAAATACTAATATCAATAAAAATTATAAAATATTTAATTTTGTAATTTATTAAATCCCAAAATTCTAAAGAGTTCAACCACCAAAAATGAGAAAACCACTATTTCAGAGAATAAATGTTTAATGTTTCCTTGTTGGTAATTATGATTTAATTTCACTCATATTACGATGGATTTTATATGGTAAAATGCAAATTTAAGAATTAATTTAAGAAATGAATGAAAAACTCCAAAATGGTAAATATTATAAAAGGTGCACCAAAACTGTAATTTTACAATCAAAGTGCACCATATATGTATATTTGCCAGTTCTGATCACATATATTTTCCAACAATTGTAAAGTAGGTGTGTCATGGATGTGAAGAAAACTTTTTTTTGTTAGACTTTAGGCCTAAGAAAGGTTATGTACATAATGAATACATTTTTTTTGTCCCAAAAAATATATCATTCTATGTGTCACTTATTTTTATTGGTTGAAAAGTATATTAAATTAAAAATGTAATAATTAACTATTTTTATTAACAATCACAAATAACGACACACAAAATAATACACTTTGTGAACTGAGTAGTGTAGAGAGTAGAAACTTACACATCGAGAATCCATATCTATCTTACTATAAATACAATCGATATCAAGAGTGTATCTCGACCTATAGTCAAATACTAATTTCTTTTAATAGTTAGAGATTAGTGAAGTAGAGTTTTGCCTCTATCAACAGTTTTTTTCATTCACATGATATCATAATCCAGATTAGAAGAATAATGATAGTAGGAATCAAAATTAAGGCTTCCCTGTTTAGATGATGTAAGACACTATGGAGGGGAATGAAATGTAATTACAAAAGTGTCATTATTTGATTGTTTTATGTTTAGCATAAGCTATGAATAGAGATACATTTTCCATTCATCTATTACAAATTCCAAAAAGAGGAATTAAACCATTAAATTATATTTCATTATTTTAATGTTGTATTCTATTTTCCATAAAATATCCAAACAAATCAAATGTTTGGACAAGTGAAATTTAGTTATTAAAATTTGGAGGTGGAAGAGTAAAGTAATGGTCCAACTGAACATTATGGCAGAGATGCTTTATTATATATATATGACACTGTAATGTTGTCCACCCACATGTGATGTCAAATTCAATTAATTGTTGTCAGAAATGTGGGAGATACATTGTGCGGATATAGATCAGTTATCTCATCCCGTCCCAAACTCTGTCCCAGATCAATCACAATATTACTATATGATTAAAATATAAAATTTAAAAATAAAAAGTAACACAAATCAGTATTGTGATTAGTCCAGCACAAAGAATTAGACAGAAAATGAAACGTTGATCTTTGTCCACATTGTGCAGCTCAAAAGCAAGATGGGAAAAATTCATGGGGCCATTTACAGTGAGTATCTGACAATGTAAGGACCAACGTTAAAATGTTAAATATAATATTAAATCTTTATTTCAATCTCTCGTATTTTTTTAACACTTAATAAAGACTAATTTGACCATAAAAAACTAATTTGATACTTTAAAGTTTTTACGGATGATTTTGTGTTTTCAATTTTTGATAAACTAAATTGATAACTTGAAAAGAAAAAAATATATGGTGGAATTTGATGAGTATGTACACTAAATAAAATGAAATCAAGCAAGCATAAAAACAGAACTACAACCATGTCCTTGCTTGGTTAAGATTCACATGCTTAACAATCGTATACGACAAAGATCAAAACTGATGGTGAAAATAACATTTAAATTTCATTCATAAATAATGTATAAGTTGTCATTATTAATTAAGCTATCTAGGATGTCAAGTTTACCCTGTTTCTTTCTTAATCCATCTTATCTAAACTTTAGTTTTAAGAAAGCAACAATGAACAATCATATACAAGCCTAAAATTTTAGCCTCGAAGTTGAAAGTTGTGCCATTTCAAGTGAGTATGACTCATCCTCGTTAATGAAGAGATAAATGAATTTTTTATATGTATTATAAGAGTAAATGTGTAATCATCTTTTAAATAAAAAGGGCAAAAGTGACATTGCATCTTTCACTTTCTTTGATTTTTTTGGATACTTATCTCTTCATTAATGGAGATGAGTCATACTCGAAGTTAATTACAGAAGAATATCTCGATTCTTTCAGATTTTAAGCATATAATTGATTTTATTACAAGTTTTTTTGGTAACAATGTATGGGGATTATTTTAGTACATTAATAAGAATAATTATTTTAATGTAAATAACATAGGATTAAACTTGTATGATAATAGTCATAAAAAATAGTGTGATAAAAAGTGATTATGTGAGATTATTTGCACTATAAATTTAACTTTACTGAGCAGAATTTTCTATATTCACATAAAATACGTTTAGACCGTTTTGGAACTTTTGTTTTGGTCTTACTTATAGAATATGTTGAAGTTTTATGTAAAATAAATGAATTTGTTAACATAGTACTCTTATTTACTTAAATAAGGTGATGACACATAAAATGATATACTTTTTGAGAGATAAAATGTTGTGGAGAACACAATAGAAAGAAAGGGAGATCGAAGAAAAATACAATAAACAATATTTTAGGCAACTGAAACTAATGTATTTGACGGAAAAGATTTATTTATTGAAAGCGAAAAAGGTACCACAATTATTTAAGAAAGAACCTAAAAATAGATGCATTCAACTTTTATGTTGTGAATTCTGTCGGTGATCCCACGTTTCTTCAACATCTGTGCCAAAATTATTATCTATCTGTATATCCAATAGAATTATATCAAATAATATAAAATAATAAATTTTGATTTTATAACTTTTTTTCTTCAATTAGATGACACATTCTAATTAGTTTGAAATAGCATTAGGGAAACCAATAAAACATCCTATATGCATACACGTTTCTTCATTTACACAAGGTTGGTGTCTTTATTAGGTTAGCATGACTTCATGCTTGGCTAACTATTTTCAAATAAATAATAATCAAGTTTCTATACTTTCAAAGTGTAAACAAACACTTTACCAAAAGTATAAACAAAAAAATATAAAATAATGTTGAAATGAACTTTGAATATAAAGAATCCAAATAACTTAATGGTTAGGGTTTAGACCTAGTTACCTACCATTAAGTAACATAGGTAAACTTTTGCATGAGCCTTACTTATAATTTTTTTTCTCACTTCTAAGTTTATTTAATCGTTTGACCATATTTTTTTGACTGTTTTAATTGATTAAATAAAAACAAAATCCTGATTGAATTTTATCTTTATTTTTTTGGAAATTAAAAAATTCAGAAATTGCCATATACTAGTAAGTCTTCTAGTTTTATTAATTAATAATGATGCTTTCACTAAAATTTGTCATAATAAAGCATTATTAAACACAATAATATCCTTTCATCTGTACAATTACAAATAAGATATGAAGATTATTAGTTAAAGTCCCAAAAAAAAGATTATCAACAACTGAAAAAGCCACCTAATTTTTCTTACAATAAAACTACAAAGTAATATTCACATATTTCATACGGTGTCTCACTCCATGTATTGGGTAAATAAAAATGTTACTGTTTATTTTTTTAACTTTTTTATTTTATTGATGTAGCAGTATTTCGATCGATTCGTCTGAGACAAGAAATGAGACGAGACATGTAATCTGTGTGCCGATTTAGGAGTCATCAGTCGTTTAACAATTGAAAAACGATTGGCTGGGGCTGCATGTGCCAATTACTTAAGTGATAAGTTTTGTGGTTCTAAGCTATAATATAAATGTATATATGTTAAGAATTTGAAGCTTCTTGGAAACAACATAAAGATGAAAAAGAGTGAGACCTAAATCATGTTGGTTTAAAAAGGTTATTTAATTTGCAACATGGTTTATAATATTTATATACGATTAGTGTAAAAATTACACATAATTAATATATTATTCATCGAATATTTAAGAGTCGATAATAATTAAATATGAATGATATAATAATATAAAAGATTTAGACATGTTACTGGTATACTGATTTTTCAGCCATGCATATGATTATATAATATTAAAATGCTGCATCAAATGGTTGGGTTGGCATGACCACCCCACTCGATTTGAGTTAAGATACTCTTCATTAATAAAGAGGAAATATTTTAAAAAAATAAAAGAAAATATAACTTTCAATGATATATTTATTCTTCTAATTAATAAAATTATACATTTTCTATTAAAAATAAAAAAAATATATATATTTGTCCCTCAATTAATAGAAAATATCATTATTCACTAGATTTTAGGTCAGAATCTTTTTCCTTTTCATTTTCAACAACCCACAACTGGATGCATGTGCTAATTGTAATAATAATAGACTAAATTTGTTTGGGGGGGGGGGGGGGGGAAACACTCACCATAAGTAACAATAATAGACTATATTTGTTTTGAACTATTCCTGTAATAGAAAATTAATGTGGCTGGTTTCTAAATGTTACATGAGTTTTTTCATTGATGATAGTGGTGTTAGTAATTAAATGTGAATGATTAGAATATTTAATTGTTGTTTTGCAATAGATAATTAAAAAAAAAAAACATAGACCTACTGCACATTATATTTCTATAGTACTTCATCATTAGACATGACAAATAATGTGCAACTTTAATATCTTACTTTACAGTTCAATTGTTATTTTTTACCCTCAACCTTATTCACTTATAAAGTATCTATAAATATTAAAAATAATTAAGTAGTATAATTGTTATCATCTATTTTGACTATAATATTTATCATATTTCATATAATTAATTACTTTTCAATCTTAGATTCTACACCAACTTCATATATTTTGACTAAAATATTTCATATAATTAATCATTTCTCATAAAGTTTTCAGTTACCTACTTTAATATTGAAGCATGCGAAGATGAAATATATTAGAAAATGAATATTTAACTACACAATGTAACAAAGAAAAATTGATGATGAAAAATAGAATAACAAATAGGGATAACATTAAAAATATACATATCATATTGTTTAAGTAATAATTAATTTTATATATTGATTATTATAAAATATATAATTTAAATTCAAAACTTATTGGATACTCGTGGCTAACCTCTATCAATATGGTATCCCTCAAATAGTGTGGTTATGAGTACGGATAATGTGAAAAACTAATATTAGAAGATGAGAAATGTTAATAGTTCATGTTTAGAATTAATTGTATACATTCTTACAATTGTTTTTGTAAATTTTCTGATATGTCGTAAAAAAAAATAACATATATTAGCAAGTGGTACTTTATTTACTTTAATGTATAATGATTTGAGGATGAATGGTTACTTGACAAAAATTATAATATTTATATACTTTCAGTGTAAATATTTATATGCAACTAATATATAATCTACTATTTATTTGT
The DNA here is from genome assembly GCA_009771035.1 of Lupinus albus. NCBI lineage: Eukaryota > Viridiplantae > Streptophyta > Magnoliopsida > Fabales > Fabaceae > Lupinus > Lupinus albus. The sequence goes on from CM020011.1 coordinate 10,187,107, forward strand.
ATTATAAAAAGTTAAAATGATAATAAAAAATTAATAGTGAAAGATAATATAACATTTTATAAAATTTATACATTATGATTTCATACTTTTTTTCCATGCTTAATATTAAATGTTGATGTTGTTTTTAGTAATGATGGTATATTCAGAGTATATTCTTTGTCAAAGCAACTTTCAATAAACTTTGTGAGATGGCTTTTCACAGCTCATTCAATCAACATTGGCGATTGACCATAGATTATAGACATAAAATAAAATAAAAGGATGATAAAGGAGTCCCAAGAAAATTAAAAATTAAATAAAAACTACAACTACCAGATATTATAAAAATACTAAAACTAATTTGATTCATATATTTTAAGATCATTTTTAGTTTTTTTTTTAATTTTACACAGTTGAAATTGGAGTAGTTGAAATTGGAGTACATAGAAAAATACTTCTTTACTTAAAATTTTCTCCCAAGTCACATGTAAGTCACTATCATATTCCATTACCATGTGATAGATTATAGAGGATGAGAATCATTTGTCTTAAAATGTTGTTTCAAACTTTATCATAGTTAATAATATTGTGTCATGTCATTTAAAAATTTAAATCACTATTTACTAAAAAATATTTATTCTTGTGACTTTTCATTTTTATTATCTGATTGGCTGGAACAAGATTGAGAATACCATTTTGGAACATGTAATCCTCATCTCATCGTAATAAATGTCATTGATTTTTCCTAGAGGGATTCTTTTCTAGTCTTTTCCATCCCACCTTTAATTTCACTCTCTTCTTTTTTATCACTACACACCAAAAAATATCATGAAATCACCCACTACTCAATTTTGTGGTTTATTTTATTCCATCATTTCAATGGCCACTTTTCTATAAATTCCACCATTGAATCCCTTCAAAAACCTCTTTCCTTCCTCATCTTATCCTCCTTCTTGAAAATTATTCAATTCCTATCAACCCTTCTCTCTTTTTATGCCATATATTCTTCCTTATCATAATCTTCTTTTTTGCTAGTCTTTCACATAATCCTCTTCCAATCTCTAGAACTTTCTCTTGCATATAATAGTTATCATATATATATGCACACAATTTTCTACCCTACATATTCATCTAAACCATTATTTACCTTAAACTCTTTGCCTTTGAATTTTGATTTGTTGCTCTCTCTTTGCACAAAAACAAGCAATTTGTTTTTGTATTTTTTTGTTGCTCTTATATACATGTATATTTAGTTATGAACAGTTAAGATAGAGAGAGAGAAATATACACAAATGTCTAAAGAGAATAGTGAGATCCTCCTCTCTTGTTATGAGATTAACTCAACCCTTAGGCGCAGGACACACTTGGTTCAATCTTTTTCTGTTGTTTTCCTCTACTGGTTCTATATTTTCTCATGAACTAAACCTCATTTCACTCCAAAAACCCATCAAAATTTATCTCTCTACTTTTGTTCTTTTCATTTTCATTCACAATTTCCATTAAGTTTAATCCACAAAACTTTGCATTAAGGAACTAGTTTTATAGCATAAAACCCTAAAAGACTAAGTTGCATGCATAGCATGGCTTCTTCTCCTAGTTGCATGCATTCAAGTTCTCTTCATAACCCTGGCCCTAGTTCTGAGGAAGATCATCAACATCAGCATCAGCATCATGTCATGGATCAAAAGAAAAGGAAGAGAATGGTGTCAAATAGAGAATCAGCAAAGAGATCAAGAATGAAGAAACAGCAACACTTGGATGGTCTTATTGCACAAGTAGATCAACTCAATAAGGAGAATAACAAAATAAGAACAAGTGTTGAGATCACTACTCAGCATTACCTTAAGATTGAGGCTGAGAATGCAATTATTAGGGCTCAGGTTGAAGAACTAAGCAACAGGTTGAAATCTCTGAATGAAATCATACATTACATAAACTCACCATGTAGTTACATCTTTGATGATGAAGTTTATGAGGATACTTTGTTTAATGATTGTGGTGGCTTCATGATGGACCCTTGGAACTTTGTGCCTGTTAATCAACCAATCATGGCCTCTGCTGACATGTTCATGTATTGATTCATGAATTTTGATTTGGAATTATGTGAGTTATGGTTGCTTCTTGGTGATATTAATTGTAATAAAACTGCTGTTTGTATTTGTTTTTCTTCCTACCAAGTCTCATATAATGATAAGGTTGTTTGCCTTATCGTATGAAGATTATAAATTCGAATCCTAAAACCAATATTAGAAGGATAAGGCTGCATACATTTACCATCATGACCCACTAGGTAGGTGTGGTGTACCAGGGTCACATTTCTTTTTTATGTATGTTGTTTTTATTGTAATGTCAAATACTTTCATTTCTATTATATATGAGGACACATTAAGTGCTATGTATAGTTTAAGAGAGGGTAGTTTCTTCTCCTTTTAAACCAAGAGCCAAAAACATCAATTTTGTGTGTGGAAAATATGCAGATTCAAGAAAGTAATACTAACTTTTATTTATAATGCTGTCCCCACTCTAACCATGACAATACCTTTAATTTTTTGCAGAAAAATACTTGTGTGGAGTATGTTGAGACAACCAATCAAATCTCGACAATACAATAAAAACTTAATTCTAATTAAATTATACTAATAAATGATAGTATTAAAAAAAATATATACCTATTTCCAAATATGACATGGTGTATATGTTTTTACATAAGTTTTTCTCGATTTTTTAACCCAAAAGTGGTTGGTAGGTGGATGATGACCCATTTGAATTTTACATATAAGGTCAAGAGTTTGAATAATTCAGTAATGCTTAAATACATTTAATTTTTCACATACATGTACTTTTCATTTACTTTCACCCGTGATGAAATCTGAACATTAGAAAAATATTGAAGACACTGAAATACCTGAAATCTACAGCCTTTTGATTATCACAAGAGAATCCTTTCTCCCATACATTATTACATGGTATGGTTGAGGATAAATGTTTATAATATAATTAAATCATCACCATTAATAATATATTAATTAATAATTTAAAATTAAATTTGTTTATTCCAAATAAATGATAATTTTTCAATCAAGTTAGCTTCATCATGGGACAGTACAATTTACCAACAATGAACCTCTTGTTTGTCATGAAATTTGTGATAATAAAGGTAGCAACAATGTTAAGAAATTTAACATGGATGCTAAATGCAAAGTATATGTAGTATCATTAATACCTGTTATAAAAAAAAGATTGATATTTATGCATTGTCATTATAAATTTTTATATACAATCATTATGTCATCTACTATTTAATAGCTTATGATGATTAAAATTAAATTGTGGATGATATAAAAAATTCTTAGTGCATATATTTTTTGTCATGAAAAATGAACTATATATGGTGATGTTTCATTAATCCATAAATATGAAATGTATGTCGTTATCTATACTATATATAAAGGCAAAACATGAAATAACTATCACTATTGTGTAATTTCTTTTTTCCTATTTTGTCCTTACATTTTTTAATTTCTATAAAAAACCATATAATTCTAAGTAACAACTTTTACCACATTAACCACCTAATAATAAATACATTTTTATCATAAAGTACTCTTAATATAAAAACATTCTAATCGTACAAAATAAAATATAAAAATTGAATACTTAATATAATAAAATAAGTATGTGAAAGGAATGACTTATATCATATTAACAAAAACTTCATACCAATCCCAATCAGTTAATATGCAAATGCAAAGTTTCTTTATAATACTTGTAAAGATGAACTAATTATAAATCTGGTGGATACTTGGATCTTTAATTACTATATATGATATCATTTGTACCATTTGTTAAAATAAAAGTTAAGTTTTGTGCATAAGAATATCATATTTGCATTATTGATAATATATTGTTGATGCATGCCTTCATTATTTGGATTTGAATGGTTGGACAGAATCTGTGGAAAAATATAATACTTTAAAGTAAAAATTAATTAACTAATTAAATTCCTCATCATGTAAAGGGGTGAAAATGTTGGGAATATAATAATCAAAAGTAGGAATTTATAAACCAATTAGGTCATAATCCTCAGGACGAAAATGTGAGAATTTGGATATTCTCCATTATTGGAGAGTCAATTACCATGTTAAGATTATGACATATGGAAAAAATAAAAATCTAACGGTCATAATATTAACCTATTTTTAATAAAATAAACTGTAAGTATTTATTTTCCTTTATAATTTAGTACTAAACAGTACGGAGTTGAGTCCAAAATGTGAAGGCCATTTAAACAGCTTATGGTTGTAGGAATAACTCATGTATTTAATGAGTTAATTTTTAAATGAAGTTCAATTGGTTTTATTCACCAATCAATTTTTTGTTATTTAAATAATAAATGAATCTTAAGATGGTTGTAAAGGTAGTTTGTTATGTTTCCATCTTCTAATAAAAACATTGTAGTGTAAGTTAGTTGCACTTGTTAGAGGTTGCTTGAATGTGTATAAGGTCAAAGGTCAATTCTAAGGGTTGTGACCGTCTATCCTAAAATTACTATTTATGTTTCTAGCCAATCAATATCTTTTAAGTAATATAAAAATATTATTTTGAGTTTTAAATTTTTTCTTTTTAATTAAATATCACTTTTTCATTAAATCGTGACAGAAGGATAAATGAGCTATTATCTATTCTAAGTTATAAAATTATAAATGATAAAGTTATGAGTAGAATTAGCTTTTACAGAAGATTGACCAGAATTTATATAGCGGAATTCATTAAGATGCCAATTAGCTTTGTAAAATAAAAATAAATAAGAATTAAGATTAGGATAAGAAGTGTCTTAGTCTAAGGAAAAAACTAGTCTTAAAAAATTAACACCAACTTGATACATGAAAATACCATTTTAAAAGAGATGTTACATATATCTCACTAGGGTATGAATCTACTTACTTAGTACGTTTTTTTAAACTTACTCTACATCTTAACCATCAATTCTACGGAAATCCAATGATTTAGATTAGCATTAATTCAAACCATTGAATTTCTCTAGAATTGATGACTAAGATGTGAAGTAAATTTAAAAAACTTACTATTGGAGTGAATGATCCATCCTCATCTAACTATTTATAACATTTACATTAATGAATGGACTACTATTTATAACGTTGACTTTGATAATCCATCCATTTGGTTAGGAATTAAATTATATATTGTCTATCATTGTCTTGAGAATGATATAAATACCAGTTGTGATACTCTTTTCATTTCTAATTGGTTTTGAGATAAAATCTTAACGACACTTGACTTTTTAGGGTTGATAAAATTGTCCTTTTTAAGGTACAATTTTTATTTTCTCAACTTTAAACCATATCTTTATTGTATTCCATACTAAATATTTGATTCCTAATAATAATATGAGAAATGATCCATTACTCCACATTTTAGCCACTAATTATAGAAAATTAAATAATTTAGATTTATTAACTAATTCAAATCATTATATTTCCTAATCGGATGTACAACAATACCACATAGATGCCCTTTATAAATAAATATGGAATTGGAAAGTGTTAGGTGATGTAAAACAATCACGTGCTAAACTTGGTGACTGGATCCTAAGCTACAACAAATGGCAACAAAAGTCTTTGCCATAACAACGTTGAAGTTGGCAAGGTTGATATTCGAAGGAACACCCTCTTCAATCTCTGTCTCCAAAAAAACCACTCACATATAGAGATATTGAGAAAGAGAGAGAGAGAGATGAGAAAAAGCACAAGGGAATTGTGTGTAGACGATTTTGTGAAAGCAGGGTTAAGTGTAGAAGAAAGCAATGAATTTGATGGTGTTTTGAGTAATATAATATCTTTGTCTTCTTCTCCTACTGATATATGGAACCATTTGGTTACTAACAGATTGCTTAAACCATCTTACCCTCATTCATTCCATCAACTTCTTTATTACTCTTTTCTTCAATCTTCTCAATCTCATCTTTTTTATGACCCTCCTCTTTATTGGTTCCCTTCTCTGTAAGTGCTCTCTATAAAACCTTATATATCACTATCATTACTATATCATAAGAGTCTTATATTTGCTCATTATAATAAAACTGTCTATGGCTGCATGCATGTGTGTATTCAATTCATGTATTTGTTGTGTTTTTACTTTAGAGAGCATGCCAAACGCACAAACCTTGGTCGTTTCATGGAAAGATATGGTCCCAAGCTTTTAGGAGATTCCTACAAAGACCCTATTACTAGTTTCCCTCTCTTTCACAAGTTTTCTGTTCAGCACCCTCAGGCAACTACTAATTAACACCCCTATTCTTTTTATTGTTTTATTTGATCCCATTTCATTCTATAATTCAACTAAGTATTGTTATTTTAAGTGTAGGTGTATTGGTCTCTTATCCTTAAGGAACTTTCAGTTTCATTTGTGGAACCTCCCAAGTGTATATTAGATACTTCTGACCCATCCAAGCATGGAGGAACTTGGCTCCCTGGTTCTGTTTTGAATATTGCAGATTGCTGCTTGCAACCAAGTGCGCACCCGAACAAACGAGATGACAGTATAGCCATCATTTGGAGAGATGAAGGCTTTGATGATGCTGAGGTGAATCGTATCTCACTCAAGCAACTTCGCCAGCAAGTAATGTATGCTCTCATATCGCCCTTCTGGTTTTTGACCAAAGTTCTTCGCTATACGGTGTCCTTTTCGTATTGTCGAATTAAGACTGATTCACTCATCAATTATCATTCTGCTATTCCGTTTTCCTTTGTTTTTCCTATTCGCGTCTCGCTTTTTGGTTATTGGTCCTTCACCTTTTTACACTTTAGATAACTTTCAATCTAGAGTCTCTTCACTTATTCCGTGCATGAAATTAGTTATTCTCAACATGTTTATCATTTCCAGGTTTGTAGCAAGTGCAATAGATGCCACATTCTCCAGGGGAGATGCAATTGCAATTGATATGCAAATGACGGCCAATGCGGTTATTATATATCTAGCCATTGTTCTAGCAGGATGTGTCGTGGTATCCATAGCTGATAGCTTTGCACCGAAAGAAATTGCAGCTCGCCTGCGTATTTCCAAAGCAAAGGGTATTTTCACACAGGTGATATTTTAAATTTGGTGCTTTAATAGTAATACTTATGTGTTTGCCAACACTAGCTTTGTTCTCCTCTTGATTTTCCCCATTGGGCATCTTTATCTAACATATCTTAAGAATGTTTTCTGTCGGAAGTTGTATTCCTAGCTATGTTAAATATTAAGTCAAGATCGTCCTATTTCATTCCGCTTTAAATTTTTCTCAGGACTTCATATCAAGAGGTGGCAGGAAATTCCCTTTGTACAGGTAAAAAACTGTTAGCAATGTACTTGTCACTATGTTTTTCAGCTGACTTTTGAATATTGAAATGACGGCTCTGTTATGATGCTTGTGCCTACTTTATTCCTATTATCTTTAACTTTTGGTATACTTGACAATTGAACATTTGTTATACTAAGATTATTTAATAACCACAGGTTGAAGTATCCTTTAACTAATATTTCAAATTTAATACTGTGCTTTTCTTATTGTTGTTTCTGGGATCAAATTCAATGTCATAGTCTACATGCTGGTAAGGGATGTCTTTGTGTAGAACACAGAAAACCTCACTCTGCATATTTATCGTTGCAGTCGAGTCATCGAGGCAGCTTCATGTAAAGTTATTGTGCTCCCGGTGATAGGTGATGATCTAGGAGTACGGTTAAGAGAACAAGACTTGTCATGGAAGGATTTTCTCTCTTCTGTCAGGTAACGCGGATTGCGATGTGTTTTTATACCATATTTTGATCTAATCAAATGGTAATCATAACTGGAAAAGAAGAAGAGAAATTGCAATGCTTATTGTGTTATATAAATGTCTGCAGATCAGATCATTACTCGCCAATCTATCAATCAGTTGATTCTGTAACTAACATACTATTCTCTTCTGGAACCACTGGTAAAGATTCTCCCTCAGAACAGATCGGGTAGTGACTACCGTTATAATGACATTACGGTTATATTTTGGCTTTCATCAGGAGATCCAAAAGCAATTCCTTGGACTCAACTTGCACCGATACGAGGTGCTGCCGATGGATGGGCTGTCATTGATATTCAACCTGGAGATGTTTATTGCTGGCCTACAAATCTAGGATGGGTGATGGGACCAACTCTAATATATCATTGCCTTCTAACTGGTGCAACTCTTGCTCTCTTCCATGGATCTCCTCTAGGCCATGGTTTCGGAAAATTTGTTCAGGTGATTTCTCGTAATCAGATATTTCAGTTCTTATAATTTATTAATACAAACATATCTTAAGTCAAGATAGTCCTATTTCATTCGCAAACAGACCCTTAGTTTCGTCTAGAGGTCAGATTAATCTAATCGAGTTTTAGGTCAAATATATCCTAATAAAGTGAAGGGAAGAAGGAAAAAATGACTCTTTTTATATGGAAAGTATCTTTCTGTGCAAGATGTTGTATTCTGCATCAATAGGATTGTTACATAGCGCAAGCCACAACCTTATCTATTGAACTAAAAATATTCAGGATGCTGGTGTTACCATTTTGGGAACCGTTCCGAGCTTAGTGAAAACTTGGAAGAGTACACAATGTATGGACGGCTTGGATTGGACAAAGATAAAGTAAGGTTCCTTAGAACATTTAATATTCAACTAACTACTAAGAAAAATGAACTAAACTGTGGTTATATGCAGATTATTTTGTTCCACTGGAGAAACTTCAAACGTCGATGATGACCTGTGGCTTTCCTCAAAAGCTTATTACAAACCAATCATTGAATTGTGTGGAGGTACTGAACTTGCTTCTAGTTACATTGCGGGAAGCCCGCTGCAGCCTCAAGCTTTCGGAGCATTTAGCACTGCATCAATGACAACTGGCGTTGTCATTCTTGACGAAAATGGACTTCCTTATGTAAGAACATCACTGAGTTAAAGAACATATTTGCATTTCACTAGTAGAATGTTCAAACTATCTTAAATAAAATTTCATCATCTTATCAGCTTTTCTTATATATTTGATCTCTTTGACCAATACAACAGCCAGAGAATGTTCCTTGTGTTGGTGAAGTGGGCTTGTTCCCTCTGTCTCTTGGAGCATCTGATAGATTGCTTAATGCTGATCATGAGAAGGTTTACTTTAAGGGAATGCCCATTTTTGAAGGAAAGGTATATCGTATATCTAGTTCGGTAAATATACTTAGCACCGTGATGTAACGAGTATTTCCACATTTCATCATTTAGATACAGCTATCCTGAAATATTAGTTCTTTCATGCATATTCTCTTCCAATCTAAAGAGAAGTATTTTGTGGTTTCTAATGATTCATTACATCATGTATATAAACACTTTTCTGAAATTCTAGTAGTTATGAATAATCATCTAAGCTAAAAAAAATGTAATTTTAATTACTCCCCTTCTAGTATTATCTTCGCTTACTATTTCAATTTTCAATTGGCTCATTTTTTATAACTTTTCATGTCTAATTTGATAAATGTACTAAAAGGTTCTTAGGAGACATGGAGATATAGTCAAGAGAACTATTGGAGGCTACATCATTGTGCAAGGAAGGGCTGATGATACCATGAATCTTGGTGGAATCAAGGTATCACATAACATCACTCACTATAATTAATGTTTCAACTTTGCTCTTACTTTAGCATTCTTAATCTGTTCTTCGTACTTAGAATTTTATGTTTCGGATATGCCAGACAAGTTCCATAGAAATCGAGCGTGTCTGCGATAGGGCTGATGAATGCATTCTCGAAACAGCTGCAGTCAGTGTTGCACCTGCAAATGGAGGCCCTGAGCAACTTGCTATATTTGTAGTTCTAAAGAAAGGATACAATTCCAATGCAGAAACTCTAAAGAAGATATTCTCCAAAGCCATTCAAACCAACCTTAATCCTCTGTTTAAGGTATGATTCTTAGTTTATTTTCAAGTTGATTTCAGTTTACTACTATGTAAAAACTGATAAGTTCTAAAGGGACATTAAATTTTGTTGAAATCTGATAGGCTTAGTTAAAGAGTTAGGCTTCCACTTAGACAAGTGTATGTGAGGCGAAAGAATAGGAAAGCGTCCGATGAATAACTAACCAATTCATTCTCATCCAGGAACTCCACATCATCTAAATTCAATTAAAATAAGATCGTATACAAAGAACTGAGTCGGTAGTCGATTTGAACAAATACATGGTTGTGGACTTATATTTTCCTTCGATCCAGGTACATCACTTAAGTTTTATCATCATATCCACCATTTCCTCCGCAATTGTGTCCTTGTTGTTAAAGATTGCGACATTTCTGCACTAATGTCCATTCCGACCCTTTCCTATTCTTTCACCTCGCATAGTCCCGACTCTTTCACTAAGCCTATCAAAATCTAAACCTGACTTGTGATTATTGAATAACTGATTTAACAACCACAACTCTTTTCCTTGCATTACAGGTAAGCTTTGTTAAAATTGTGCTGGAGTTTCCTAGAACAGCTTCCAACAAAATATTGAGAAGAGTCTTGAGGGATCAAATGAAGCTTGGAGTATCAGCTCAGAGCAGACTTTAGTAATATCATTGATTCACTACAGTCTTTCACGTGGAGTAAGACTCCTCTCCATTACAGGAGAGTGCAATCCTATTTTTTAGTATATTTTTAAAGTTAAAAATGAAACTTCATCGTAAATTAAAGGATACAAGTGTCAATATATTTTTTCTCAATGCTTTTTCATGTGGATGAATAAGTGAAGGATTATTTAAGTAGCAATGAACATGACAATCAATCATTGTAAGCATAGAGATTTTCATATGATATAACATATATATATATACACTTTTTTCGGGTGAAGCTCAATTGTAAGGATGCTGCTTAATAATCAAGATTTTTGTTTTTAAATCTTGCGTGCGTATTCAAAACTTTAAAAATCAATGTTACAATATTTTCTTGGATCATCCTCCACTAGGAGAATGCAACATTCCCATCACAGAATAAATGTTATTCTAAAAAGAGAAAAATTGTGTATGTAATGATATTGTAAGAGTTTTTATATTGTAACAGTTTTTTACACTATCATTATATTATCTACCGTTATATTTATCTAAGAACTCTTAAAATAATGATATATTGGCTTTATATAAATCTTTATACCGCATAGATATTATACTCTTCTAAAATAGGTTATATCATGCCATGCTCTAAAACAAGACAATTGTTATAAGCATATGATATATTATCAATAAACCAGTACAACATTCTCTAGAAAAATCATGATAATAATTTTTAATTTTACTTTACATCTTAGCCATCAACTTTAAGAAATATAATGATTTAAATATATTCACTAATTCAAACCATTAGATTTCCTTAAAATTGATGACTATGATATAGAGTAAGTGTCATAAACTTACTTTGGAGCAAGTGAATCTCCATACTAGAGAACTTGAGAAATTACTCATATGTTAAGTCAAGTCGGTTACAGAAAAATGCTAAAACAATTTTGAAAAATACTAGAGTAAATTACACTCACACCCCTGAGTTTTAGTGAAATTACATAAATCATTATTCCTTTTTTCTGTCCTTACACGAACCACTCCTACCTCCTATACGAATCATCCAAAGTTTTGTATATATATTACACTGACTACCCCTGCATGCTATAAAAGTATAATATTTTAAACAAAAAAAACGTGTGGTGAGTGTAATTTCACTAAAACTCAGGGGGTGTGAGTGTAATTTACTCAAAATAGTATTATAAATTTTAAATATTATGTTATAAAATGAAATCCCTTGCTATTTTTTACAAATTAGCCCAAATAATATATTTGGGTCAACGCAGTGGCCCAAATTAAGATTTATAGAGACATGAATTGGCTATAAAATGAAGCTGGGTAACAAAGTTATGAACACTAACTACTCCATGAAGTGAAGGATAAAACAAAAGGTGAGTATATCAAAACAAGAAATTCAGTTACTATACTTTTAGTGGCTATCACTTAGTAGCTTCAGTTCAATCATTTTCAACTTTCCCATATTCAAAAGGGTCGTTTTGGATATCTCTTGCCTCATATGTGTTTTGTGCACTAGCTGTTTGATAAAATGATTGAAAAAAACGTTTGAAATGTTGCCTTCTTCATGTTTGATAGTTATAATACACCCTTTTTGTATGTTTGTTTAGTCCTATTTAAAATAATGGTTTTTTCATTTACTAGGTGAAATTTATTGGGATTTTGTGTTTTTCTAAGCTCTGTTTATTTTTTTCTGAACATAATTGTAAGTTGTAGCATTCTTATCCTTTTCTTCTTTCAAAATTTATTTTATTTTTGTGTAACCAGGCTAAGTAGAAGCAGGGACAAAGAAAGAAAGAGGCATAGTGAAGAATAAAAATGCTGCTTTTCCAAACTAGTGTTCTACCTAGTTGTTCATCACCATTTTGCACAACAAAAGTTGATGCTAGTTTGAGTCCATTGTCATCATTTAATATTCGGAATCGTATTTTTGAATCCGCTCACAGTATTTCTCATTTGGGATTATTCTTCCAGCCCTCTATAAATAGACATCAAATTGTGAAGCCTATATCATGTTCTTTTTCAAGAAAATCAAGTTCAAAACCCGAACCTGAACCTAGCTCAAACCGTAGAGGGAGACCCAAAGGAAAAAGTAAGAATCCAGTAGATGTTGTGCCCAGCAATGATGATAAAAGTTCAGATGATACCATCCCGAAAATAATTCCAAGGAAGAAAAGGCGCGGTCGTAGAAGTGAAGCCATGGCAGTAGAAGATCTTGTGCGTAACTCACTTACACAGGCATTTGCTGCAATTCGGGAACAAAACTCGGATATTTTGGAGAATCAGGAAAAGATAATGAAGGACGTCGTTCCCGAGAGTTCTGATTCTGAAAGTAGTGATGATGATGATGATGAAGAGGAGGATGAGGAAGAAGAGGAAGAAGAGGAGGATGGCCGTGGAAAGAAAATGGTGATCGAGGAAGAAAGTAAACACTGGCCATTGGATGCAGATGTTGGGTGGGGAATAAGAGCCTCAGAGTATTTTGAGCAGCATCCAATCAAGAATGTTATCGGAGAAGATGGAGTCGAAATTGATTGGGAAGGGGAGATTGATGATAATTGGGTGCAGGAGATAAACTGTTTGGAGTGGGAGGATTTTGCTTTCCATCCCAGCCCCTTAATTGTGCTTGTCTTTGAACGCTACAACAGGTAGTTTCTTTTATTTATACTGCTTCTATGTGGTTTTGTTTATTGAAAAGGAAATGAAAAGTGTGCACTTGTAAATGTCTTTAGTGTAGTACTGCATGATGTTTGCTGGAGTAGAGAAGAATTTAGTTGCTAAAACGTTTCTAAAACATCGAAGGGAGTGAGAACTTTCAGATATTTACCTATAATTCTGTTTTTACTTTTAGAAGAAAGCATTTAGGAGTGACAAATTGCTTATTGGTTAGTATTGAATAGATTTTTCCATATGCATTACATATTAGGGCTCAAAGTGAGATGATTTAGCATTCTACTAAAATGTCCTTAATATCCTGAAAACGTCTTTCACATTGTGATTTTGATTTAATTTGTTTGGTGAATGATTTCAATGTGTGAAATGTGAAGGTAAAATGAATAATTCTTTCATAAAAGTGAGAAATTGTATGTTTCCCTTTTAATTTTAAAATTTGGTTTTCTTGTTTCATCTTTTACATAAAAATTCTGTTTTGTGAAAGATTTTGTGATGCCAGTGATTTTCTAGGCATATTTTAAGATGTCAGTTGTTCCCAAAAAGATCTTTTCATTTATCCGGTGGCACTTGATGAGGTTAAGACACTATTAGTTGAGTTGAGTATAGGAATGCATAAAAGTAAGTTGATTAGAAAATCATTTCTGCAAGATTTACTATAAATATATATGCTATTGTATTTTGAATATATGAAAATACAACATTATTATATTGATATATAATCATTATCAATACATTCCACAGGGCCACTGAGAACTGGAAAAATTTGAAAGAGCTGGAGGAAGCAATCAAGGTATATGTGAGAGCCAAAGATCGATTACCGCCCCGGGTATGTTCAATTTTTGTTCATGAAATTCAAAACCTGGAAACAGCCTCTCCGCTTGTGGGATAAGGCTGTATACATCTACCTTCTTCAGATCACACTAAGTGAGAGCCTCGTGCACTGGGTTGTCCTTTAGTTCAAAACCTCAAACTTACTGAACTGCACTTCCATCCATCTATTGCATACCTGAAATGAAAAAATAATGTTACTTTTCATTACTGTAAACCTTCCTTATGATCTCCCTCTACTTAGATTCATATCTTATGTGATTTATCAGTATACAGAAGTTGTAACATACAAGTTATAACATCATCCTTTGAAAACCTGAAATCCCTTGTATTTTTCATTACCATATAATACACTGATTTCCCTGTTTATAGGCTGTTAAGATAGACTTCAATATTGAGAGGGACACAGCTTATGCCCTAAAAGTTAGAGAATGTCCTCAAATTCTATTCTTAAGGGGGAACAAGATCCTGTACAGGGAGAAAGGTGGGATTTCTGATCTTTCTCTTCACTTAGTTTATTTATGTACTAGCAATGGTGGAGTTTGATTTGTTTGCTTTTTCAATTTTGTGTTGGTATATCTTTCATTTATACTTGTAAATAAGTAATGATATATTCTCCTACTAAATCATCATATCCACAAGAAAGTGTAAATAAATGAGAGTCGTTGATCGAGTGATACTAATGCCTTTGCAGGACTGAGAAGTAAGGATGAGCTGGTTCAGATGATTGCATTTTTCTATTACAATGCAAAGAAGCCTGCATGGATAGACGATACGGCCTTGTATTTACGTCGTTGATTAGTTTTCAGCAATTTCACATCACCCTTGTCAACTTCATGGTTTGTGTATGTTGGAAGAATTAGTGAAATTCACAACATTTCCGACCAAATCAACTTCAAGGTTGTATAACTACTCTGTGTATTGAAACAATTAGTCCTCAGATTTCAACCATCAACTTTACCCTTAGTGGAGCATTTTCTCAAATACATAAATCATTTTCTCAAAACTCTCTAATGGAAATACACCATAAAAGTTTTATAAACCGACAATGCATAGATATTACACTCAAACTATATTGCATTGGAAAAAAAGGACTAATATATTCATGGTAGAGGAGTAGACTTAGGGAGTAAAGTAGCTTAATGACATTTTCTGTGAAGCCTTAAGTGTAGTAGAGATTTCCCTAGCACATTGCATTCAATTTGTCTGGTGGGAATTTAAGTTACTATTATGGGTATATTTTATGCTAGGTTTCAAGGTGAAGATATGTCCGACTAAGTTCATAGTTGAGATATGGTGGATCTACTTTTTGAGTAGTGGTGTATTTACACATTGTCCTTATTTTTTATTGCTTAAGGATATCATGATTTTTCTTATCTTCATAGGTTGAGGGAGAGCTTAGTGAACTATCAATAAAAGTAAATAGCTTGAATCATTTTATTAACTATAATAGCAATTAATTTATCCTAAATTGTAAAATATTCACTAAGATATCTTGAATTATAACTTTTTTTCTTTAGTATGGAGGTTGTAAGACTCAAGTGCTAGAATCCGGACAAGGTGTAGTCTGAGTAATATATGAAAGTTCTTTTTTATAATCACATCTAATTGTAATTGGTTTAAGTTCTATTTGTTTATTTAAATAGCTTAATTTTTAGCTCAAATTTAACTCGTTTAATTCATGAGTCGAGTTTATCGAACTAAATATGAAGTTGATTTTGGAACTAACATGGAATTGATTCAAGATAAACCAGTAACCATTTGACTAAAGAGAATAAAGTGCTTACTTATATCAGAAAATAATTTATCTCTTAAATTCACAAATTATTTGATATATGTCTTATTTTTTATTATAATATATCTCAAAATGGAAATTTCTATAAAAAAAGATAAATAGAATATTTATCAAACAATAACATTTAAGAAAATAAATTATCTCAAGACATATTTTATTATTTTCACTAAAACGGAAACAATTCCCAAATGCTACAAATGTTGGTCAAGTGTATCAAATGTGGTTCAACTGGTTTTAAATGATCCAGTTCCTTATGGTTCCCATTAAATTTGACCTGCGTCATATATGCATATATATATATATATATATATATATATATATATATATATATATATAGAGGTTTGCGGTAACCCTCTTTTTTAGTTAGGTAAATGTTAGTATTGAGTACCATAAAAGTTGGACAAAAAATACTCTTAATGTCATATTGAAATGAGTAGAGATAATGATATTTTGGTAAGTTTTTATTTTAAAAATTAAAAATAATAATTTATTATTTTCTCTCTCATCTCACTCGCCATCTCAAACATTCAAACTCATTTCTTCAATTCAAGTAAAAACCCTAACCCCCAATTTTTCAATCCCAATCTTCCAAGTTCGTCACCTCGTCACTGTGTTTGTCATATGAAGGTTCATACCCATGTGCCATTTAGCCAAATTTGCTGCTGCAATGCCATAAAATCACTTCATCACGTTCACCCTCTTTGGTTCCAAATTTGCTACTGCAATGCTATAAAAGATGAAACCATCAAACACAGTGACGAGGTGATGGCTGGGTGAACGTGATGGTTGGGCGAAGGTGGTGGGTGGTTTTAGAAGAAGCGAGAAAATTAGGGATTTGAAAGTTGAGAAAAAATGAAATGAGAAGGAGGATTGAAGTTTAGGGGTGTGAGATGCAATAAAGTGAAATTACGCAAATACCCTATTTATTAAAACTTGTTACACCAAACTATTAAGGGTATTTTTGTCTAAATTTTTTGGTACACCTTGCTAACATGTACCTAACTGAAAATGCATTTTCCCCATGTTAGCAAACCTCATATATATATATATAGACCCACTGATACACGTTTATATATACTTCTATATTTCTATATCTCTATATCTATACTAATATATAAAGGGAAAACACAAAATAACTACTCATGATGGTGTAATTTGTGTTTTCATATTTTGCCCATACTAATATATATTCTCTACAAAAAAACTATATAACACATTTCCTCATTTTATGTTTCATGTTTATTTATGTAACTTTTACGGTTTTTCCATTTGAACACAACATTTTTTCCACATGGATCAAGACAATATTTGAACACAACAGTTTATCATTTTCATTTTTTAACATGCAAAATTGCAAATCATGTTTTGTTGATTTTGTTATAATTATGAAAAATGTAATAAAAATATATAAATCAATTACAATTCACTCAATAGAAAGCGAGTGAGTGCCTGTCAACACGGTAGTTATATATAAAGCTAAAACTCAAGTTACCACCCATAATGATGTAATTTGTGTTTGTACTCTCTTTATTTTATATTTTTTACCAAAAAACATATATATAACTCAATGTTCTATAGCCGATGCATATTCTATGTTATTTTTAAACAATAAACCATTTTTATATAGATTATATATGTGTGATTATGCTTTATTCATTCACATTATTTGCTCATCACATGTTATAAATTAGTAATCAAAATCAGAATAAAAGAGTTGTGATTTTTCTAACCACAAATAAGACGATACATATTATAAATCATAACATTCGATAAGAATGCGGGTCGGCAGATACGAAGTGTCTGTCGACACACTAGTTTTAATAAAGAAAATTATGTAGGCACTTATAATATATGACTTTTATAGATTATAAATAATGAATAATATATTGATTGTATAAAAATATTTACATTAATATTATCCTCTTTTTTACGAGGAAATATATTTTTAATAAAAAATGAATAAGTAACTTTTTTGGGGACTAAATTAGGTAGTAGATGAAACGAGAGAGTCTTGTATGGTAAAATAGTTACGGCCAGTTCTAACCTGCGAACTGCAGGTTAGTTCGCTTCTAAGCGAACTATAATAATAGCCGTACGATTTTATTTAAATCATTTCAGCCGTTGGATATGTTACTGGGTACCGGTAGATTTTTGGCTAAAGTCGGTTTGGGCATTGGTAACATGGGTGAGAAGTCGGTTTGGGCCAGACCGACTTCTGTTGATAAGTTACACGAGCCCAAACCGACTTTTGTAGGTTGTTGTAATCGATTACATCATAGTAGTAATCGATTACATCATAGTAGTAATCGATTACATCATAGTAGTAATCGATTACATCATAGTAGTAATCGATTACATCATAGTAGTAATCAATTACATCATAGTAGTAATCAATTACATTATAGTAGTAATCGATTACACTATTTTAGTAATCGATTACAATATATTAAAGACATCAGATCTGTGCATTTTGTATTATGTAATCGATTACAATATAACAGTAATCGATTACACTATTTTAGTAATCGATTACAACATATTAAAGGCATCAGATCTGTGCATTTTGTATTATGTAATCGATTACAATATAACAGTAATCGATTACAATATTTTAGTAATCGATTACAACATATTAAAGGCATCAGATCTATGCATTTTGTATTATGTAATCGATTACAATATAACAGTAATCGATTACAATATAACAGTAATCGATTACACTATTCTAGTAATCGATTACCACATATTAAAGGCATCAGATCTGTGCATTTTTTAGTATGTAATCGATTACACTATAACAGTAATCGATTACAACAAATTAAAAGCATCAGATATGTACATTTTTTCACATTTTTCCCCAAACCGACTTCTCATGGGAAGTCGGTTTTCCCCAAACCGACTTCTCAAGAGAAGTCACCCCTCCCCAAACCGACTTCTCAAGTCACACCCCCCAAAACCGACTTCTCAAGAGAAGTCACACCCCCACCAAACCGACTTCTAAAAGGTCACTGACAAGTAACAGGTAATCTAATAATTTCATCCAACGGCACATAATCAGTTCGTTTCAATGCGAACTAACCTGCAGTTCGCAGGTTAGAACTGGCCAATAGTTATTATGGTGGCATGTAAATAGTTGTCCCCTCTTCACTCCACTCACTTCTCTCTCATCTCTCTCTATCTTTTCTTCGCTAATTCACTCTTTCCCACAATCTCCACCAACAATGGGAGACGAGAAGAAACCCAAAGTTGGTGTATGGCCCACCGTCAAACCCTTCATCAATGGTGGTGTTTCTGGCATGCTTGCCACCTGTGTCATTCAACCCATCGACATGATCAAGGTTCAAAAAGTTCTCTCCTTTTTACTCTTTTTGTATTCATTCCGTTAAATGAATTAATGGGTCTCTCAGATCTGTGTGTTTTTCTTGCGATCCTGGTTGCAGTGATGGTTTTTGTGTTGTGGGGTTTGATTGTTTTGATGGGTTTGGTGTAGGTGAGGATTCAACTTGGTCAAGGTTCTGCTGCACATGTCACAACCACTATGCTCAAAAATGAGGGTGTTGCTGCGTTTTATAAGGTTTTTATTTTTTTGCAATTTTTCTCATGTTTTTGTTTGTTTATTTCTTTATTGATTCATGTATTGATGTTGATTTTCTTTGTCTAATCATGCATCATTGCTTGACTTATTCTGGAATGGTTTGGGTTTGGCATGTTGAATTTTTTGGGAAAAGTTTTGTTGATGATCTCAATGTGGCATAAGAGATGCATTTGTTCCTGATTCCAATGTGCTGCAGTGTGGTGTGATATGTTTCTTTCACTTGTTTTATATTTACCTTGCTATAGATCTGCAAGTGTAAATGGATTTTATGTGTTTTTGCTTTGGCTTATGAAGTTTATTAAACATATACTTTTGGACATTCCCAGCTATATTCTACAAATTTCTACATTTAATTTTTGGACTTTTTAAAATGTCACAGTAATTAGATAAATGACAATGTTTTTTGTTTACTATGATTCATGCCAAATTTTCAAAATACTATTCCTCCTTTTAATTGAAGATTTATACCTTGTGTTAAATTTATTAATTTTATATTCCCCCCATTACGCATCCAGTAATTTTTAGAATATGCTGTGTCCCAGTTTATGACTTATGTAGTGATTTCTTAATCTTCTTGACGAGTCACTGTTTTGTACAGTTTCGAATTTGGTCTCCTATTGGTTTTTATCATTTACCCTTTTTTGAGGTATGCATCTAGTTGTGCCTAAACTGAATCACTTTATGCAGGGTCTATCTGCAGGATTACTCAGGCAGGCTACATACACCACTGCTCGACTTGGATCATTTAGGTGAGTTTTTATGATCACATTTATCACTCGTAAATCGTAATCCACCATAAAGGGAAACATGATAGATTTTTTCCCTAAGGCTTTACATGATTCCTAACCCTCTATTAGGAGCTTCTATCACTTGAAGGAGCATCATCTCTTCATGCTTTAACTTTTAAGGGCATTCCATCATTTCTTAATGGTTTTATGGTTTTCAGAATCTTGACAAACAAAGCAATTGAGGCTAATGATGGCAAGCCCCTGCCACTTTATCAGAAAGCTCTTTGTGGGTTGACTGCTGGTGCTATTGGAGCGACTGTCGGTAGTCCATCAGATTTGGCACTCATTCGTATGCAAGCTGATGCAACTTTACCTGCCGCTCAGCGCCGACATTACACAAATGCCTTCCATGCACTTTTCCGTATTACTAAAGATGAAGGGGTTTTGTCGCTCTGGAAAGGTGCTGGGCCCACTGTAGTAAGAGCCATGGCTTTGAACATGGGTATGCTTGCTTCTTATGACCAAAGTGTTGAGTTCTTCAGGGATTCTGTTGGCCTTGGTGAAGCTGCTACTGTGGTCGGTAAGTACGCTGTTTTACTACTGTGGAATATTTCATTTGAACATATACCTTTGCCTGAACTCAACTTTACTTCATAAAATGAAGGGTAAATTACCTTTGCCTTCCTAACTTTTATGTCCAAAATAAATCTGTGTATTCTGTTTTTAACCTGACAATACCCTGTCAATGTTTCAAAAGTACATAGTTTGCTACTTGTTGTCATTTAGTAAACCTTACAATTGAAGGGTTTCCACATCTACTATCATTTTGTTTGCTAAAAATTTGTCCGACTGATACATTGTCTTTCCTAATCCATTTTGAAAATGGTCTGACATGAACCTAAATGTTTTGGAGGGAGAGCTGCAGTTCCCCTTGAGATGTTTTGAGAGCATTGTTTGTTTGACATCTCATCCTTAAATGTTTTTGAAATACCTTAAAAAAGTTAAATCTAGATTGATGCGGCTGTTGTCTTCTATTTTTTATTTTTAAGTTGCCAATATCCAATGAGATCTTTTAGACATTCTTTGTGATGTTTGATGTTAAATTCCTATCTTCCCTTCTCTGTATGTGCTCAATACTGTAGATACAAGTCATGAAAATTGAAATGGATATTTTGGTAACGAATAAGCATTGAGTTGAAACAGGATAGAAACCAATGAGTTAGAACAGCTTACATGAAATGACTAGAGTTTAATCATTGCTTTGGTGAAAGGAATAATTAGATGGCCAGGGGTTAAATAACTAGTCAATTGAAATTGAATACTAGAGGTGTGAAACAGAAGTCATTTATGAAAAGGGTTTAGGCTGTTTCTCCAATGTTGAATGTTAGTAGTTAGCTTTAAGTTTCTATAGTCTAGATAAATTTGAGGTAGTTTTTAAGTTAAGGATTTGCTAAAAAAATTTAAACCCAGAATTACTAAAGGCATCTAATGATGTAAACAGGGCATATAGATGATTCAAATTGTTAAGAATGAAAAATCAGATCAATAAATTATGAAGAAAAAGGTAAGCTTCACATGTGTTCCTTCTGGTATCGTTGTGTAATGTTTAATGCAATGCAGCTAAGAATTAGAACGCAGATGGTGGGGAATATGGGAAATTTAGAACTTTGCTAATTGGAACTCGTGAATAAGCTAGTAATTTACTTATTTGACCTTTATATTTTCCTAAACTCAAAGTTTCATGTCTCAACTGATAGATCTAATATCAACTGGATAGCGTCTCAAAACCACAGCAAGAGTCAGGTCCAATTTGCAACTGTTGCCCGTAATTGGTATTTCAATAAGTTGGAATTTAGGTTAAAGATTAAAAGTCGGAAGTTATTACATAGTTCCACCGTTAACTTTGACAATTAGTCATTAATCTTATCTGGATAGGGTGATTGTTGAACACTTAAAAAATTAACTGTGTACTAAAGTTTTTGGCTAATTAGACGGCTACAAGATGTCTGATTGCTACATTTTTTTGGGTGCCCAAAATCTTGGTTTAGAGAATTGTGCACACATAAAAAGTCGACTGGAGCAACCTAATAGGATTTAGTCTGAGCTAATTGATTTTAAACCATGTGTCAGCCTTTTGAACAGCAGGGACTAGCCCTGTTTTATCATGTATGCTGCTTTAGCCTTTGGCATGTGTATGAGGTCATTTGTCAATTAGCACTTAAGAAGTGGAAAAATATCTTCATCTGCAATGTTTGCAAACTTACCACAAATACAAACACGTTAAAATTTGTGTCTTATTGTTCTGACTTTTTAACCTGAAATTGTTCCTTTTTTAAGTTCAAGTTATTGTATTAAGATTATTATCAAGAATAAAGTCGCTGGTGGTAGGTAGAGACTCGAGACTGAGGATTGATATATTAAACATTATCCTCAATTGAATCATGCCTTTACTGTTCAATTGACATTGATTGTTGTTCTTCACCTGTCTGGCCAATGTCCATTAACCATTTGTGTTCATGAATCAACTCTCATGTACCCATGGCCCCATGGGGACACTGCATAAGTGCATATTGATCACTGACTTTCTTTTGAATGGTAATTTATGATATTTCTCACAGAATGTGTATGATAAGCTACAAATGTGAAAATCCTTTTTATACTGCCAAAGATTTATTCTCGCGGTTTGCTACTAACGTAAATTCTTTTGTAGGTGCAAGTTCTGTTTCCGGATTTTTCGCAGCAGCTTGCAGTTTGCCATTTGATTATGTGAAGACTCAGATTCAGAAGATGCAACCTGATGCTGAGGGAAAATATCCATACACTGGTTCTCTTGACTGTACTCTCAAAACCTTGAAAGCAGGAGGACCCCTTAAGTTTTACACCGGATTCCCCGTCTATTGTGTTCGAATTGCTCCTCATGTCATGGTATTCTCTTCTCTCCTGATGTCCTGTCTAAAAGAATCCTTTATTTATTTTTAATGCTTTTTGAGGTAGTTTTTTTTATCGGCTTTTGAGGTAGTTATGGCAAGAGTCAAATGATTGGATGATAGTGTAAAGACCTTACACATAAACCAAAAATGGGTGCTTGTAGTGCACGAGGCTTCCATCTAGTGGGGTCTAGAAAAGAGTGCATTTTTGTGGGTTTGACCCCATAAGCGGAGAGATTGTTTATACGATTTGAATCCAGGACCTTCGGGCCTCAAGGCAACAATCTTACCATTGTTCATAATCAATTTTCCTTGTGTTGCGCATCTTTTTAAAACTTTGTTGAATCACTATAATACTCCACTTAATGTGATCAAAGCTTGGTTGCTGTTCTAATAAAATTCGAATTGTTGAGACAATTTGAACACGGTATTTACTTGTTCCAGGATCCCCTTATCCTTGAATCATTGGGTTTAGACATTACTTCAGGGATCTAAATCATTTCAAAAATGTCAGCAACAACCATTTTATTTCTTTCAACTGCTCCGCTTTACAACGTAGTCCCAAGTTCTCGATTACATTCTTTATGGAAATGAATAATCAATTCGGGATAACCTTTTACAATGACAATGCATTAAAAATTGCCGTTTTTCATTGAAGGTTTTCCTTTATTTATATGTTTTAATGTTTGATTATTTGTTAATTGCTTATGCAGATGACATGGATTTTCCTTAACCAGATTCAGAAATTGGAGAAATCCTATGGTTTGTAGTTTAGTTCTCTGAGGTGACTGAAAATTTTCTGTTGAATTCAAGCTTTTATTTAGCATTGAATAATTTGTTGGCTGTGTTATTGCCAAATTTTCCAATTAAAAACCAATAGAGTTATCATTTTTTATGATTTAATTGATCATAAGACTGAAGTGAGGAATTAGACATAGCTTATATTGTACTAATGATTATATATAGAATAGTATGATTTCATTTTTGAACTAATGTCATTGAGAAATTTATGGAGATAATCCTAAACTAGAATAAGTACTCTATCTTCATTTCAACATTAAGCTTTGTAATTTGGTACCATATTTGAAAATATTCTTGCAACTGAGGATTCATTTACACCTGATTTGTTGAACACCTATCTCTTTTAACTATTTGTTTTATCTATTATAAAACTTTATGTAAGCTGCATTTTACATAAATTGTGATTACCATATTTGATTCATGCATGTTTGATACCATTCTTCAATGATTTGTTGATGCATTGTGAATTAGCATTACCATCTTTTTTTAGTGGTAAATTCTAGATGAAAGTTGAAAGATGATAAGTTAGTTGATTTAATTAAATTTAGTTGAAGGCTGAAAAAACAATGAAGAGGTTAAGAGATGATATGTTAGTTCATTGAATTGTAAATGTTTGATGAAGTCAATCTTGGAAAGTGAAAGTGGTATGTTTAACTGTTTATTATACCAAAAGTTAACTATCAAAAAGGTGTTAGTCTAGTGGTGTAAAATTTTGATAGATCTAGTGATATAAAATTATGTTAAATTCTCAGATATATTAAAAGATCAAAGATTTGATTCTTAGGAGTGATATTTGTTAGGAGTGTTAATCACATACACCGAAATGGATTATTTTGTTAGTACCAAAAAAATATATATCAACATTGAATTTACACTTGTGGTTGTTTGTTATTGCTCTTGAGATAATTTCAAGTGTCTGCCTCACCAGTCACCGGCTAAATATATCAGCTGAAATATATAAGCCATGATTTGAAATTCATCCAAAACATAGAAGAGCTCCAAGATAACCTGAAATGAGGTTGGCTCATTTATTAATACCATATCGGTTATTAAATGAGGTTGGCTCATTTATAGTGATATAGTAGTTTAATCCGTGGTTTATTAATTAAACTGTATATTAGTGAAGTTAGATATACATATATAATATATTAACATTAATATTGAAAAATCAATAATAAAAAACAATATATATATTTTTTTATTAAAAATTAATTTTAAATAAAAAATTAGTCGGTATAATTAGTATGGTTCAACTGAAAACTGACTAGTATGATTAGTTTTGACCAAATTTGGCATGTTTTGCCAGTTATGATTACATAATCGAAATAATTATTGTATATATTGTGATCGGTTTATCGATTGAACCGATTAGCATGAATTGGTTAGCCATTAAAACACTAATCTACTGTAAATGAATTAGTACATTTCATATTGAGATGATACCATACAAACACAACAATGATAAGCACACAATGAATATTTGTATACCATTTATACACTTATAAATTACAAGTCTTAACTAGGATAATAATGAATTAACATTCACCACATAAATGATGTACACATATCATATTCCATGAAATAAATACAAATATATGGAAGGCAGCACTTATATATTCCCCATTATAACTGGTATTAGTTGCATCAGTTTCATTTCTCTCACTGATTGATCCTTCCTACATACTCCATTATCAGCTGGAAGAACATCTTGAAGCACGTCATCATCTCCTTCAACCATCTCTATCACTTTGTTCAATTAGGAACTAATCTCTCTTGGACTGCACGATTATTTCTCCTAACAAATGTCGCTCACAATAATAAAACATTTACATTGAAGAGTTAAATGTCGATTTACATTGGTTCACTTCTTTATTATCATATTACTAAATCCGAGCTATGCTTACTCCCAAGCCTCTCCAATTATAAGAGTAGATTGTTGTGGTTTGGTTTGATTTATTCACTACAAGGGATATGAAAATTCTAGATAAAATGTTAATAAGGTATTACAATGAGTTATCTTTCTAGTTGGACAAAGCTAAAACCCTTAGATTTTTATATAAAAAATTGATATTCAATTTTTAGGAGAATACTTATTTGGAACTACTCAACTACATTAATATTTCCAAAACTCATAATTAATTTTAGAAAACTATTTTAGCTCTTGTTAAGTATATTAATTTTTCAATATTATGTCTTATCACCTACAACAAATTGTCCGGCTCTTGAGTAAGGGTGTAAACATGTCAGATCACCTATCAGAGCTCTATTACTTAGCCTATAACAATTTAGACCATATCAAACATTTTTAGTAAACATGTCACACTTGTATTTCTCTAATAAACTATTTAACCTAAATACGTCAGACCCAAACATTTTAAAAAAACCTATTATGTCTAACGACCTAAATAATGTTATTATATATTTATAATACGTAAAAAAAAACCTAAATAATAAAATTCACTTCAGTCAACATATTAGTTTATAAATTATGACTTTACTTTCAACTTGGTGTCTTTTGTTCAAAGCTAGAAAGATACATGATAATGTTAACAAATTCACAAGCATATTGTTACTTAATTCTTATCTTGCAATTAAAAATATAAAACCCCATAAAAAATTAGGCCCCAATATTCAAAAAAGAAAAAGTAATTTTGTAATTCAATCCATTTCTGTAATTATATTTCTAAATGCTAATACCATAGAAGAAGAGAGGTTGAAAATTCTAACATGTTAGGATTAGTTTGTAATTTGTGTTAACATCTTCAATACATTGTTATTTACTATTTGTATTATTTTTATTTTTAAAATTGATGATTATTAACGCTTAAATGATAAATAATAAGTTAATAATATAAGATATGATATCTATTCTATACTATATATAAAAGCAAAATCTCTAATAATTACCTACATGACATAATTTTTCATTGCCTATTTTGCTCTTCTAATTAACTAGTATTACAAATATACTTATATACTATATATATATATATTATATACTATATATAAAGGCAAAACCTCTAATAACTACCTATATGGTATAATTTTTTATTGCCTATTTTACCCTTCTAATTAAATATTATTACAATATTTATCATACAATAAAATAAATATCAAAATTATAAGTTTTAATATAGGTTACATATATAAAAAATATCAAGTCACCAATGTAATTTTTAATATAGGTTTTAATAATATCAAAAATCATTTTCATATTTTTTTATTACATAAATTATAATATCATGTACAACAGTCAATACAAAAAAATGATATATTTCTCTAAAATGAAATATTTAAAAGTGAAATATTTAATATTAGAAAATAAAAATGCAGGTCGGCATGCACGAAGTGCATGTCGACACGCTAATATTATTAATGGACAAACAACTTTCACATTAAATAATACCAATAAAATTTTATTATGGATTAATTAATTAAACAAAATGATATTTAGATCAGAAAAAAACTAATTGAAAAAAATAAAATAGGAAAATACAAAACCACTTTGTAGATGAAAGAAAGCGTATATACACCGTACTTATACTAACGAGGAGAGAGAAAGTGATTACATCACAAAAAAGAAGAGATAGAAAGCTTGCAGATCGTGATCGATCATCATCCATGGCTTCCACTAAGGAACGTGAAAACTTCGTCTACAACGCCAAGCTCGCTGAACAAGCCGAACGCTATGAAGGTTTCTTCCCTTTTCTCTCTCTCTAAACCCATTTTCTCATCAAGTTTATTTTTTTCCTACAACAAAAAAATACCATTTTTTTATTTGTTCTGATTCCTCCTTAATGAGATTTTCCACTGTTGTGACATTGATTTTTCATCTAAAGATCACTTTTTTTGTTAAAAAAAATCATGGGTTACATTGTTTTGATGTTACTATGTGATATTTTGTACAATCTCTTGAAATTGGACCTGGGTTTTTGCATTTATGAAAAGTTGTAAAATTTCAATTTTTTGTCTGATAGAAATGGTGGAAGCCATGAAGAATGTGGCGAAGCTAAATGTTGAATTGACGGTTGAGGAGAGAAACCTTCTTTCTGTTGGGTACAAGAATGTGGTGGGAGCTCGTAGAGCATCATGGAGAATCCTTTCCTCAATTGAGCAAAAGGAAGAAACTAAAGGAAATGATGTGAATGTTAAGAGAATCAATGAGTATAGGCAAAAGGTGGAATCTGAATTGGACAAAATTTGTAGTGATATTATGACTGTTATTGATCAGCACCTTATTCCATCTTCCCCTGGTGGTGAACCTAGTGTGTTTTTCTACAAAATGTGAGTCATTTTGTTCTTAACCTTTTTCTATCTTAAAATTCAATTTATAATTCTATTGTTTTTATTTGATCTGTTATTTGTAGGAAAGGGGATTATTATCGGTATCTGGCGGAATTCAAGTCTGGTGATGACAGAAAAGAGGCTGCCGATCATTCCATGAAGGCATACCAGGTCTGGTTATTGTATTCAGACCTATTGTATCTATGTGGTTTGTAAAATCTTGATGTTTGTTACCTGCCTTGCTTTGTGATATTCATGATATGTGGGCTCGTGATTGTAAGTTTTAGTTGTGGTCACGGTTGTATTGCATTTACTGCAATTGCGGATAGATGGGGCCGCAATGCGGTTGCGGAGACTGTCAAAACTGCAATATTGAGGCCCCAATTGATGTTGTAGATTGCAATTTAAAATCATGTGTGGACTATATGTTTCTTGGCATGTTTCGGATAAGAGAAGCCAGAGAAGGAACATGTTTTCTTTCCTTTATTAGTTCTGAATTCTTATTTATTGCTATTGTTTTTTATCCTAATCTTATAAGATTAATGAATGTCAGACAAGCGTGCTAACATTATTGGCTTGCATTCTTTTTCTCTATTCAAGGAAGTAGCTAATGGTGACATTGTTCGTGACATTGTTTGATTGAAAAGAGAAGTAGTTATGCCTACCAACATTATTGGCTTGTCTTCATTTTCTCTTTTCAAATGACAACTAACGTGCTATCATTGTCTGATTGTATTAAGTTCAACAACAGCCGACCCCACCTTGTGGGAATAAGGCTCGATTGTTGTTGCATTAGCTTCAACAGCAATGCTAATATGTTTCTTATGTTGATGTTATTATCTCAATCATTAGATGCTTTGTGAGGAAGAATTCATCGGTGATGATATAAACTTTGAAGGAGTGATTATAATGTTTCTTATCATTGAGGTTGTATTTGTTAGGGTGTAAAAGATGGAGTGAAGACTTGAAGTTCATATATGCTTATTTTGTGAGAAAAATAAATGAATCTGCATGGAGCAGACACTCCTATTTGTTCCATTAATCTTGTCTTTCTATCCAATCATTTTGCACCTTCTAGTTCACACTTCACAATATTCCGACCAAACACAATTTCAATGCTATTTAAAGTAGCTACCAAACTCTTTGTTCTTTTCTTTTCCTGCTTTGGTGTGCCATTTATGTTTTTTTGTTTGATAAATTTTGTTATGCTTCTTCTATCTTTTTCCTTATTTTGGGTAGATGAAAATGGATAACGGAGACACGAAAGGGTAGTGGCGTATTGCTTATTCTTCAGGCATGACATTCGTTAATCACTATACATTGTGTCTGATGACTGACCTATGAGCAGTTGTACTTGTGTGACACTGACATTCATTTAGATGAAGATCTAGCCAATGCGATCACTTTGAAGTTGGCTATTAAAATGCAAATTTATTTTTCTACCAGTTCATGTAAATCACTAATTCATATATATTGCAGACTGCTTTCACTACAGCAGAGGCTGAGTTGCCATCCACACATCCCATCAGACTCGGCTTAGCTTTGAACTTCTCCGTCTTTTACTATGAAATTTTGAACTCTCCTGAAAGGTATCCCTAAAATTATCTCTCTCCTTTTGGTATTACTATTTCACGTCTCGTCTCCTCTTTATCCATTGCTACAAGTGTAAGTCAATCTGTATGACAAATTTTACATGGTGCTCCTCATATTTCAGGGCCTGTCACCTTGCTAAGCAGGCATTTGATGAAGCAATCGCCGAGTTGGATAGTTTGAGCGAGGAGTCTTACAAGGACAGCACACTAATTATGCAGCTTCTGAGGGACAACCTCACCTTGTGGACTTCTGACATCCCTGAAGATGGAGGTAATCGTTAATTGAAATCAGTGTTGCCTCTCACTATTCTAGTTGGCCTTATTTGCGATGTAAATGAAATATATAATATTCTTTATTTTTATTCCATCGAATGTCCTTTTCAGGTATAGTACATTGTCATGATTTATGGTTAGTTGGTTTGTTTATGTGGCTATTGTGACTTGCAGAACCCTTTTTGTTTATGTTTTTTATTTGAAGAAAAGTTTATGTTGTTGGCACGTTCCGACTGGTTTCTGTGGCTGGTTAACAGAATAGATTGCCCTATTGACTAAGATAGAGATTCCTACTTTATTGTGCTTCAGAAAAGAGAACCGAAGATTCCTACTTTATGTTATGGACACGTTCATTTGAACGTCGACATTATAATCGAAAAATACCATGTTGAATATCAAAATTCGAAAATATGGAAGAAAAGCCTGCACCTATCAGTTGCAGTGGGAAAAAAGACTAGGGAAGATGTGCGAAATCAGATCAAGCTGTCTTGTTCAATACTTAAATTCTTTGTGGAACTAAAAGTTAGAAATTTGATCTCATCAAAGAGCATTTTTACATGTTGAATTTCTTCATCTTTCTTGCGATCTTAGTAAACCAAATTCTTTCAACCAAGAACCAATTCCAATATATCGTTATTCTATCTCATTGCTTCATGTTATATTTTTTGCTTTCTTCATATTTTATAGTTCCAAGTGTTTCTAGGTTGTGAGTTTGCAGAGTATAGGGTTATTTTGTACTTGGCTGTAGTTCTTAAGAGGTGATATTTTCCCTTGTCACCCGTTTCCTTTTTCAACAACTGTTTCCAGTTTTTTATCAAGTTGGTATCAGAGCCTAATTTGCCAGTTGTTTATGCAACCACATGTTTCAGTCACTATATAAGTAAATCTTTGTTCTAGCCATGAATGCAATGATATCCTTCGTTCGCTCATAAATTTTATGTGTCAGTGTCAAGGGGAACCTTCTTATTCTAATGTCGCAAGAAAGATACATGAGGAAATGCTATTAATAGTGATGTATTGTTAAAAAAGGTGTAGTCTCGTATATTGTCCCGAGATCCGGCAAAACCCCTCCCTGCGTTCTCGTTTTAAAGTTTATTTTATCCCTAATTATATCCAACACTCAATTGGTTTATTCAGTAGTGGTCAGCATCATGGTTTACTATCTACTATATTAATGTTTTGCTGTTTTTCAAACTTGGGTATTTTTTCACACTTTTACTTCCCTACTATTGTAAATTTTGTTATTTCTGTGGTCCTGCAAACCCGAACTTCGGTATTTCCCTGGTCGATAAATTATCTCATTTTTTGTACAGCTGAGGAACAAAAGGTGGAGTCTGCCGGAGTTGACGCCGAGGTAATTTGTGTACTGAGTACCAACTTAGCAGATTATGTGTTTTAATTTTTGGTTTAACAATACAAAGTTATATTTTGCAGTGAGGTGAAGCAGATATTAACTTGTGGCTAAAGGAATTTGTGGTGTGTATACCAAAGACTAGTCTTTTGAAATTCTTGTTAGTTTTTTCCTTTCTTTCTTGTTCTGCTCTTTGAAGAAAGCTTTTAGCTAAACTATAGATAGGGGTGATGTAATAGAACATGAATTTGTTCTCTAGAAAGTTCCAAACCATAGGTTTTTTTTTCATTTGACTAAATGAAGCATTGCTAAGTTTGTTTTGCAAAACATTCATTCTATGCATGTCTTTATTGGCTGCAATTTAATTCACTGCTTCTTTTTTACTTTTAGTATTTATAAAAGATTGCTGGCTTGTGTTCTTTTATCAGTTTCCATATTTTTTTCAAACATAACTAATAAAAGAGTGGGAACTTGAGAGTGAGGATAAGGTTGTCCTCCAATTACTAAGAGGTTATAAATTCAAAATTTTAAAATAGTCTATCCCCTTGTATAGCCCTTTCATCATTTCGGAGTGTGTGATTGTCTTTCCCAACAAGTGTCATTACCTTTTGGTTATCTTGGGAATCTAGCAAAACTTTACACCACTGGAATAACACCTTATTAGTAAAAGAATTATTTGTTTAAAATAATGTATAATTTACATACTGTTCTACCCTACAGAAAACTCAATTTTTATCATTGTAGGGTAGGATGGGACTATTTACCATTTGTTATCAATCTGTTATAATGGTTCTAATAGGTAGGATGGGACTATTAGATTGATTTGATGATTTATAATTTTTTATATTTAAAAATGAGTGAAATCTATATTGTTATACTTTTTTGGAATACCAGATGTCATCATATCCTACATTACCTCACCCCAGTATCAAATATGATCCAGTTTTAAGAAAATGTGAGTGTGAAAGGTAGGAACGGAAAGAAACCATTTGTTATAATAAAATATAGAGTATATTGTGAGACTCAAATAAAAATAAGAATGATATTTATCATCGTAGAGAAAAATTAAATAATATTCTTAATTTATGGAGATTTATAATAAGTTATAAAATAATATACGAGACTTAAATAAAAATGGAATTAGTATTTTCGATATTGGAGAGATGATGTAAGCTAACTACATACCCAATGATGAAGGTCCTGTGTTCCAAAAAATTTCTGTATTTTTGTTTCTAACTAATCAAATTTCACAAAATAATATTAAAATACTAATTTCTGATTATTTTATTTTTAATTGAATAAAACATCTTGATTAGTTTAGTATACAAAGTGATGCATGAATAGGGATATGATCCATTATTCTAATAGAAGGAGACATTAAATTTTAAGGAAAAAGGAGGCATCCAATGAATGAACCACCTTGATCTCATGATACACGCTTCACTTTTCCTTACTATAATGTCAACAAAATATCAAAAGTACAAAGTCAGAATTTCTTTAAATCACGTCACATCCTCTCAAATACAAAAATGGAAATATCACCTAATTAAAGTTGATAATACCAACCATCAGTTTCTATTGGCTACACAAAAGCTTATTACAGAAATGGAATAATATTATTTTTATTATTTTTTTAAACATAGATGAAGAAGGGAGGAGTGGAGAAATGAAGAAAATTGGAACTCATTTGTCATAGTTTTTGAATTTTGATACTCTAAGTCTCATGTGAACAATAGAAGAGAGATATATGCTTACTTTTCAAAGAGCGAAAAAAATGAATAATTAAACTACAATTTGATCACAATTTTTGTGTGTTTAGTTTTTCAAACGTTGTCTCTGTCTTTATATTTTCTCAAAATAGAAATTTGTTTGTTACAATTGAAAGTTGACCCTCCTAATTGTCGTTGTCTTGAATACTTGATCATTATTTTCTCTATATATATGCATCAAACGATGTAGCTTTCGTGGATTGCAAGTCAAACTTAATGAATTAAAACTTTGAATTAGTCATCCAATTATGTACAAACTAGACCACATATAGATGAGAATTAATCTTAACCAACCAATCTCTTGTATTTCGACCAAGACTAAATTTTGAATGCAAACCCAACATAAACATAAATATGATAAAACCGACCATATTTGAGTTCGGTCATAATCATATTAAATTAGATGAACATATAGGATTATGTCATACTCAACCCTACATTGTAGATTGGTAATTCCGACTATTTAATACTATATTTATTATATATATATATATATTCACACAATCAAATAAGAGTACTAACATGAAGGTTTTCCAAATTGCATAATTTCCTTTTTCACTTCATATATGAACGTGTTTTCTTTAGAATTCGCTTTATAACGATCAAAATCACATATCAATGAATAAAGACAAGAGTGACACAAGAGATCATAGCAACAAGAGATATTAATAAGAAACAATTTATATATGTGATTTATAGGTTGTAGGTATTAAGTGAAATAATAGAATATGATCAGAGAATTTGTATTTAATAATAATAAGAAATTGACATAGGAAGCTTACATAGATTATGTTTTTATTTTCAGTTTATAAACTGTAAGATTATAAACTGTGAGATTATAAATTGTTAAGATTATAATCTGTTTGTATTTGAGTACTTTAGTTGAAAATTGAATATAAACTAATTTGTTTTGTTTGAATATGATATAAAGTTTGTTTTTACATAGTAAATTACAGAAAATGATATGAGTTTATTTATTTATGTTATGATTATTTTGGTTGTTTTTTATACTAATTTTTAAATATACATTTTTTAATATTTATCATCATATATATTTTTACTTTAATTTTCTAATATTGCATAATGTTTTTTTTATCGGCCAAGGAAAAATTTATTAATTAAAAGTGGATGTACAAAGTGGAGGGAAGGAAAAAAAAAATTACAATGCAATTATAAAACAAGTTAAAAGAAATATTGCATAATAATGTTAACAAACCAAAATATAAAATGATATAAAAGTGTTAATGAGAGTTATGAAGTTTGGTGGTGATGATGTTAAAAGTTATGTTAAGAGTAAAAATGAGGAGATATATAAAGTTATCATTGGGTAAAATGGGAAATAAAAAAGTTGGGAAAAAATAAGCAAAAAAAAAAAACTAACCCATGATTTTGGAGCTTATACTTTTGACTTATTTTTTTATGAAAAAAAGCTGAGTTTATAAACTTCATTTGGTTGCCAAACATACATAGTTTATATTTTCAGCATATTTTTCAAAAAATAAACAGTAAGTACCAAATAATAGAAGCATAAGGAAAAGTGTTAGAAGCACATGTATATGACAAATAAGGGGAAGGTGAATCTCATTTCTTCCATATGCTTCATTTTCTTTCCGAATTCTTCAAACTCCTAAATACAAAGGGTGATGCACAAGGCTCTTAGTGTGGTTAGGTTTGAGGAAATTAGATGTATATAATCTTATTTTATAAATGAATTTTTTTTTTTTTATGATTTGAACTTGTAATTTTATAGTTACTATATATCAACTTTTTAGTTGCGCAAAATTTATTAAATATAGCATAGATTTAGATACTTAGACAATTTTGAAATAAATAGTTACCCGTTATATAACATCGAATATAATTTATCACCAAATAACCTTAATATATAATAAGTCATATTCATAAAAAAGTATATAAAATTTTTGGAGACTTATGTCAAGACCTGTCAGTTACCTCGAACTAGGATATTCTTCATTAATTGAGAGACAAATACATCTTTTTTCTTTGCTTTAATAGCAAAAAATGTAATTTTATTGTAATCAAAATGATATATGTGTCATTGAAAATTACATTTTCCTTTAATCTTTGAAGTACTTGTATCTCCATTAATGAAGATGATCTACCTCACACCCCTCTTTAGAATTTAGATGTGTAATATAAATAAGATGAGCTTTTATTAATCAAAGCTTTACTAAATTTTAGATTCTTATAGACAAAATGAAAGAAAGAGAAAGACTTTAAAAAAATTGATTACTAAGCCAAGACTCCTATAGTGAAGTGATGTCTAAAATAATACAAAAAGTAGAATAAAATTATAATTATATCTTTCTATTAACACATATAATGATATTTTTATTCTTAAAAGCAAATGTAAATATAATATTTCCCTACTCACTACTTGAACTAATCCTTCATTGTTTAGACGGAAAAACCTGTCCGTAATCACCATGAATCACGGTGGCAACCTGCCACTCAGTCAAATTGGACGGTGGACTAATCATAAAGTCCACCGTCCAGGAAACAACCTGACAGTTTAGCCTTTCGCCGACATGCTCCTATAGGCACGTTGCGAAGGGTGCTGCCAGATGTCCAGTACCTTTGGCATCCCTTACAGAAATGCCTAGTTTTTTTTTTAATAAAGCACTACCGCCAAATATATTAGAGAGAAAACAATCCAATTACAAGAAGTTGCATCTATAGTTAGGCATTCCTAATCTATTCTTATTAAGCTCTTCTAGGATAAATCTGGGAGTAGAACTCCACCAAGTGAACACCCTCGAGGAGACACCGAAAGCCGCTAACTTATCCGCACAAGTGTTGCCTTCTCTATATATATGAGTTGCTTTGAAATTCATTGAAGAAATCCAATCTAAACAGGTGTGCCATTTGTTAGCTAACTTCCAAGGAATGCTTCCTTTCCCATTGAAAATGTCAACTACCAACATAGAATCACATTCCAGCCATATGTCTGTCCACCCATTCCTATAGGCAATCTCTATAGCCAAAAGAGCTGCTTGCAATTCAGCCATCAAGGAATCCAGAATCCCAAAGAAAACAGCAAATCCACCTCTAAAGCTACCCTCGCTGTCTCTGAAGATGCAGCCACCCCCTGCCAGCCCAGGAGCACCATGTGCAGCCCCATCAGTGTTTATTTTGATCCATCCCACAGGGGGAGCTGTCCAAACTACCTCTCTTACTCTGGGAGCTTTCTGGAAATTCTGATTCACTCTTAATTCACGCAGGATCATGAAATTCTCCACTGAATTATTGGTTAGCAAAGCAGAAGAGTTTCCCGAGAGAGAAGTAGCTACCTTAATCCTCGACTTTGCCTGCAACACAGCAATAAGCTTGTTCTCAAATCTGGCCACATTCCTACAAAACCACACTGTATTAATAGTGTGAATTATGGCAGCCTCCAAAACACCCTTCACTTGAGGACTCCATCTCCCATTGTAGCCAAGGAAGAGGCTCTCGAATGATGATGTATCAATGTGGAAACTAAAAATGCTACTCAACCAGTCCCAAAGCTTCAATGCAAATGAACAGGATAAAAATAAGTGGTATGAGTCCTCTGGATTAGAATGACAATTGCTGCACATTGAGGCCAAATGGCATCCTCTCCTCTGCATATTTTCATCAGTGGGCATTTTATGGTGAAAAAGCCTCCACATTGTGAAACTTTTTGAAGGAGGAATGGCCCTAGACCAGATTTGCTTGCACCAGTTCCTGGCCTCCACCACAGGGCTGATGAACTGAGTAGCAGCCTTGAGGGAAAAGGACCCATCACCTGTACCTTGCCAAATTAATCTATCTTGGCACCTGGAAATGTTCAAATGCACAATTTCCTCAACCACCCTAGGATGAATCACAGCTAACAACTTAGGAATTGTCCACACTCTGTTTTCAGCAAAGTCAGCAACCTTAGCCCCAAGCTCAACATGAGATGAAGCAGGAATGTTCAACCTGTCAATCAAAGCCACACCAAGCCAGTTGTCCTTCCAAAAATTGACCAATTTACCATCCCCTACCAGCCACAAAGCCTGCTGCTTAACCAAGCACCAATTAGCTTTGATCCCATGCCAAATTGATGACTTAAAGTATCTAGGACAGGGTGAAGCCTCTGAACCAAATCTCTGCCTACAGTATAAGGCCCACTCTTGTGTAGATGAGAGCATCTCCCAAGTCAGCTTCAGCAGAGCAGCATGGTTCAAGTGTTTAAGAGACCTCATGCCCAAACCACCAGCCATGATAGGGGAGCAAACTTTTGCCCAAGCAACAGTGACAATTTTTTTAGTGTTAGTGTTCCCAGACCAGATGAAGTTCCTTATGCAGACCTCTAGAGACTTGATCAAGCTAGAAGGCCAAGCATAGATGTGAAAACTGTAGGCCACCATACTTTGGATAACTGACTTGACCAGCTCAACCCTGCCCATAATTGATAAAGACAGGCCTTTCCAAGAAGCAAGCTTAGCAATAATCCTGTCAGCTATAGGCTGAAGGTGAAGCCTTCTAGGTTTGCCTTTAAACAAAGGCACACCTAAGTAGCTAAAAGGTAGATTTCCTTGGCTAAAACCCAATAAGTCAGCAATTTGATGGATCCTTCTAGAATTCACACTGCAAGTATAAAACCTACACTTAGGTAGATTAGCATGTTGCCCCGAAGCATTGGCATAATCTTTAATCAAGCTGTTTAAAGCAATCAGGTTTGTTTTCAATCCCTTGCAAAAGATCAAAATGTCATCAGCATATAACACATGGGTGACTGTTTGCAGGCCACAGGGACCAGCTATGGGGCTAATCTTACCTTCAGCAGCCAACTTTGAAAGGCCTCTGCTGAAGACATCCTCTGCTAGACAAAAAAGAAGAGGAGAAAGAGGGTCCCCTTGCCTAACTCCTCTCAAGCAGTTGAAGAAACCCACAGATTCACCATTGACATTTATAGAAAGCTTGGCTGAAAGCAGGATAACTTGCACCCAATGAACAAACTTAGGACAAAACCCAAAGGCTCTTAGAGTTTCCAACAGAAATTTCCAATCCAGAGTGTCAAAAGCTTTCTTTATGTCGAGTTTAATAGCTAGGTTTCCACCAAAGACTTTATAATCTAGCAAATTAGCAGCCTCAGAGGCTAAGCAAATACAATCATGTATGTGTCTCTCCCTGATGAAACCTCTTTGCTGACCAGATATCACTTTAGGAGCAATGGCAGCCAGCCTGGAAGCAAGGATTTTAGTTATTATCTTGAATTGAAAATTTGCCAATGCAATGGGCCTAAAGTTCTCAATCCTGTCTGCACCTGGTTGCTTAGGGACCAAGATAATGTTATTGGAGTTTAGATTAGGGAGCAGCCAGCTCTCCCTAAAAAATTGGGAAACAGAGTTGCACACATCAACCCCTACTATGTCCCAAAAGCTTTGGTAGAAGCATCCCCCAAAACCATCAGGACCAGGGGCTCCCTCTCCATTCATCTCAAACACAGCAAGCTTAATCTCATCCCTTGTTGGCTGCAAAGTCAGCATATTATTGTCCTCTTCAGAAACTAGAGCAGGAATCACAGATTGAATTAGAAGATTAGGGACAGCTTCACTAGGAGAGGCATAGATATCTGTGAAGTAACCCAGCACATGTTGAGAAATAGCATCTTGGTCAACCAGGATGTTTTCACCATCTCGAAGGGAAGCTAGAGCTCTTGTGGCTTGTCTGACCTTAGTTAATTTGTGGAAAAAGCTAGTATTTCTATCTCCATTGGACTGCCAACTAATCCTAGCTTTTTCCTTCCAGAACTTTTCCTCCACATCCAGAGCTAGCAGAAGCTCACTTTGAGCCAATTGCTCCTGATTCAGCAGCTCCTCAACCTGACCCCTCAAAGTGATATCCTCTTGTATAGCAGCCACATTGGCTAAAGCCCTCTTCACCCTCTCATGGATATTACCAAAAACCTGGATATTCCAGACTTTCAACTTTTGTTTAAGCAGCTTTAGCTTATGAGAAAGCACAAACATGGGGCAACCCACCACCTCTAAACTCCAATTTTCCTCCACCAGTCTACGACAATCTCCATGCTCCAACCACATATTATGAAATTTAAAAGCACTGTTCCTTGTTGTGCCAGAAGAGCAACTAAGAAGCAGAGGATGGTGGTCATAAGCAATTCTAGGAAGTGTGGAGCAAGAAAACTGATTCCAAGTTGATAAGCAGTTTTCATTAGCGAGGCATCTATCAAGCCTTTTTTCTGTTGCAGCAGCACCTCTCCTTCTATTCGTCCAGGTAAATTTAGCTCCTCTAGTCATTAAGTGAATCAAATTCCCAGCATCTGAGAACAATTTAAACTCCTCAGAAGGCATCCTAGGAGGAAGGTTGGGACCTCTGCACTCATGGGCCCCCAACACCACATTAAAATCTCCCAAGCAGCACCAAGGTCCCTGATTATCATCCATTACAGCTTGGATATCAGCCCAAAGCTGTCTTCTAACCATGTAGTTATTGTGAGCATACACAGCATTGACAAAAAGAGACTTATTTTCCACCTCCACCGTTGTTGAGATGTGCTGAGCAGAGGAAGCAATAACACTAGGATTAAGCTCTCTACGACAAAGCCCCCAAAGATTAGGCTTCAAGCTACCCCTATCATTAGATCCAAACCACCTAAGATTTAAAGCAGACCAAAAAGAAGGGTTGACCTCCTCAAAACCAATCATAGGCTCAGCTATGAACACCAAACAAGGTTTATTAGATAAACAAAAATTCTTCAGAACCATCCTAGTTTTAGGATTTCCAAAGCCTCTGCAATTCCAGTAAAGAACCTTCATTGAGCAGAGGTTGAGCAACCACCCCTACGGGCAAAATGAATCCTTTGGGAGTGCATCTTCTTCATCTTCCTTTTCTGTTGTGACTTTGAAAGCACCACTGTGAATGGATCCTCCTCAACCTCCCCCACCTCATCCTCTGCCCAGAGACGGCCAACAATAGCCATGTCCCTTGCAACCATAGGGTTCAACTCCTCCGTTACTTTAAAATTTTCCCCACTTCCTTCTATTGTTGGAATCTCCCTGTCCCCCACCTTCTCACCAGAGACTTCGCTATTCGGAACCTCCCTATTAAGAAAAAACTTCTCCATTCCTTCCCTCTCTATTTCCTTATTCCTATCAATCTCCAGATCTATGAAAAGATTAAAAGGAGATGGCTCAACAACTTGGGTTGTTCCTCCCATTGTGTTATCCAACTCAACCACCTTTCTTGGTTTGGCCACCTCATCCACCACTTCCTTAAGAAGTCTTCTACAGTTAGACACCACATGTCCAATGGCTTGGCATCCAGAACAGAAAGCCGGCCTGTTCTCAACTTCAACATCCACAAAGAACTTGAAGCCATCACGTTCCACCAAAATCTTAGTGGGAGCTGTGATTGTTAGATTAACCTCTACCAGAGCTCTAGCAAAATGACCAAAAGCCCTGTTTTTCGTGGCTTCATCAAGGGCTATGGGGGTTCCTATACCTCCAGCTATGGATAATATGATGCTAGGACACCAATACTCTTGAGGTAGACCCGAAATCTTGACCCAACATTGGGAGTGAGTTACCTTTTGCAGCTCTGGATTAAAGTCAGGAGTCCATAGAGATAATCTCAGTAGACCTGGCCTTAGATTCCACGAACCAGTTGCACAAATGAGTCTCATATCTTCCACAGAGGAGAAAGAAAACTCGTAGAAACCTCTGCCTAAGGACAACATATCCCATTTTCCCACCATGCTCCAAAGATCCTTGAGCTTGGATTTTAGCTCCACAAATTTTGTTGGTTTATCCCCTTTTGCCAAGATGAGTCTACCATGAAGGTGAGTCTTGCATCTTTGCAGACCAGCTTGGTAAGCAGCTTCAGGTATTTTAACTGCCACTACGTCCCCCTTGATACATGGTTGAGGAAGATGGGGAATGGAATCAGTGGTTGCACCTCTCACTGTTTGAGCAAAGGTAGGCTTTGGTAAGGTGGTGCTTGAAGTGTTGTCATCAAAGCCACCTAGGAAGCTCCAAGGAACTAGCAAATCTTGTGTAGTCATGACAGTCCAAATAAGTGGGAAAAATGACCTATCAGAGCTTCTCTCTCAACATTCTCTCTCCCTGTACTCTATCCACAATTTACTTGTTTGATTAACGTTGTAGTTATTGAAGTAACAAAACTTTGTTTCCATGCTCTTGCATCTTGGACAAGGCATGACCTTATCAGGGTTTTTTTCTTCTCTTCCATCTTCATTCCCTTTCTTATCTTCGTTTCTTTGTTTACCATGCAAAGTAATTGTTGTGCCAAAGAGCATAATCCCTTCACTATCTTGACCCTGACCCATTTAGATTAGAGATTGATAGATATTGTTTATTCTTAGTGAAGAAGGTTTTGGTTTAGAGTTAAGGAAGAAATATATTGTAGAAGTGCTTTTAGAGTTAGCACAAACATAAAGTATGGGTGCAATTTATAAAATCCATGTGGTAGACGCCAAAAATGTGGAAAATATAAAGTGCACGCATTGCCAAATTCAACTAAAGGAAAAGGAAAACAAAGAAGTGAAGTGAGAAGAGTGAAAAGGATTTGGAAGATAATATGAATTGAGAAAATTTGTGGTAGAAGTTGGTTGTAGAATATAGTTGTACGTGGAGAAAATGGATAAACTAAAGAAATATAACTTTTAATAATACATATATTCATTTGATTACAATGAAATTACACTTTTTGCCATTAAAAACAAAGAAACATACATTTATCTCTTAATTAATAGAAAAAATTCTACTCCATATATGTACAAAAAACATAAATATACATATTATTGTTATTGTGTATATATTAAAATGTTATTAAGTGAAGGCTAAGATGCATATTGTGTTTGTCATGATTTTATTTATTTTTAGAGTTAGCTTC
The DNA here is from genome assembly GCA_009771035.1 of Lupinus albus. NCBI lineage: Eukaryota > Viridiplantae > Streptophyta > Magnoliopsida > Fabales > Fabaceae > Lupinus > Lupinus albus. Next base: position 10,229,197 of record CM020011.1, read on the forward strand.
GAAAATAGATGACTAAGATGTATTTGTCTTTCATGATTTACCCATATAGTGTTTTGATAGTATTGAAAATCAAAATATCATCAATTGTTTCAAAACTTATGATTTTTTCAAAAATTAAGATTTTTTTAAAAAATTAAGATTTTTGACATATTTGTGATAGTATAGGAAAACTTCATGTTTGACCTTTCTCTGTTTTGAAAACAATGTTATTATTATAAATTTTTTATATAATTTGATTTTAGGTAAGGGTTGAGTGTACTTGCACACAAATGTTAATATATTTATTTATAAAAATTATAGTTTATGTGGGAGAAATCATAGTGATTGATGAGAAATTACCTAGTTATTAATTTTTATTAAAATATTTTTTGATCAAATACCATAAATGATATATGAATTGACGCGAAATCTCATAAATAAAATGACATATATGTTACTAGTACTTTCTACATGTGTGTTGGGATCCAAATAAGTGATGTAAGCTTGACTTTTGGAATACTTTGGTTAAAAATAGTAAAAACAGTGACCATTTCTTCCAAAAAAGAAAGATAAATAAGAATAATTCCGATTTGATAAAAAAATAGAAAAAAATAGATAAATAAGTAGTACCTTTTAAAAAGGCAGTAAGCAATTTTCAATGGACCAGGGTTGACTAAGTTACATGGCCCTATTGGCATTTCTGTTCATGTTCTAATGGAGGCAGGATCCTATATGGGATTGTGAAGATGAATTATTATTTTTAGAGAAAAATATATATAATAATAAAAGCATCATTTCATATTAATATTTTATTTTATTTCTTTTCAATATTTATCTTTCGAATACTCGAGATGATATATACTCATTACAATGGATTAATGGGTTTGTTGGTAAACTTTAGCGCATCCTTTTGTTGGTAAATATTTTTAGCTAGAAAACAATCTCATTTCCAACGCATTAACCTGTTTTATTATAAAACAAAAACCTTTTGCATGAGGATTCTTTTTAACTCAGCAAGTAGGGTTTTTTTCTTTTCTAAAGTAGAAGTCTTTGTCCAATTTTAAAAGCAAAGTTATATCCAAACTTAACTTACATATAAATTGCTACTGGAATAAGGGAAAATAATGTTCAACATTGTTGTTATAGCTAGTAGTAATTACTAATCCATCATTTTGCTTTTCTCCATTTCCTTTAAGTGAAAGACAATTAAATGAAGGAAAAAAAACTGTTGAAGTAGAGTACATATAAAATGAAGGCTATTTTACTCAAACACTTTTTTCTTTGTAATATATGCTCAATTAAACTTATGTTTACTAGTGAAGATTTACTCTATTCAATACCATACCCATATGGGTGAGAATCAACCTTCAATTGCATTGCTTTGAGTTATACCTAAAAATGGATTTTGACGCTAAAGTTAGTATATAAATCAAATATGAGAGAGGAAATGATACTTAATGTAAAAATGGCATTCTCTATTTCTAGTAAGTGGATGAGCTTGTCCTTGTACTAAAGGAAGGTCCAATTATCTCTTATTTGAGGCTATACTCCTATCATGTTCATGATCACTCTTGGATTTGGATCATTCTCTATTTCAATGACGAATGTGAAAGTAACTATCAATACATTGAAGGATTTGGACTGAATACATTAATGTGTTATTAGTACATTAATGTGTTATTGATACTTAGAGTTGAATGGGTAGTTGTATGCATATTTGTGGTATTCTAGGTAGGGGTGGCAAAACGGGTCAGCCCGGCTTTGTCCGGCCCACCTTTAGTCCGCCAAAATATGGGCTGGGTTGATCTGACCCTTATTGCTAAAAGGACTCAAAATGTCAGTCCGACCCATATTTGGCAGGGCTGGCAGGCTAGCGGGCTAACCCGTTTTTCTTTTTCTTTTCAAAAACACATTTAAATTACAGTGATATTTCATGAGTTTTAGTGAAATTACACAAACCATCCTTCCATTTTTTACACTTACAAAAAACCCTTAATTTATAAACATATATTACATTGATCAACCCTCTATGAGATGTGTAATTTTTTAAACAAAAAAGTGATAAATGTAATTAAGTTAAACAAAATATGATATATGATATTATTAAATACTGATATGTAAATGCTTGTATTGTATATGATATAAATTACATTGATAAGTAATTTACTCATAAATGTCTTTTAAATTAGTTGCACACGGTATGTGTAAAATGTTTGGTTGGAAAACAATATTAAATTGACTACATTATTGCAATCACATGTAACCTTAAAATGATAAAGTAATATTAATGTTGGCCCGTCGGGCTAGCCCGGCCCGGTCCGCGATGGCTCATCTAAAAAACGGGCTTCCAAACCGGATTGAATAAGGGCTTTTGGGCTAAAATCTTCAGTCCAACACGTCAAAAATGTCGATCAAAACGGGCTGGCCCGTCGAGCCAAGCCCACATTGCCATCCCTAATTTTAGGTTTCTAAAATGGATGTCAGTTATTGGGAGCTATCCATCCTAAAATGGTGTTAGTTATGAAAACTTGAAAAGGTCAAGGGAAAGAGAAAGTAAGAGGGGAGGGTTTCAAAAACTGTTTGCTTGCTTGCCTAAAATTCACTACATTTTTAAAGAATATCAATAATATATTTGGTCAAAGTTTCACTAGATCTCATAATGACAAAAAGATTAATGATTCCATTTATGTAAATGACATTGGGAATGAAAGTCACGTACACTGAAAAAAATTATTTCATCATCCATAAGGTGATGAGATAGTATAAAAAAATAAAATGAATAAAATGTATGTTGAGTGTGCTTTTTTTAATTTGAAACAATTAAAATAGTATGAGTCCATTTGTCTTTTGCCATGAGAATGGTACTAAATGAGACATGAATCACATGATTTAACGAATAATATTGACAAATTGATTATTCTGATTCTTTTGCTATGTGTACTTGTTTCGTACTTTTCATATTGAAAGAGTGATATTCATTTCCATGATCCATTGTGGTAGAAACTAGAAACTTAAATCGGGGTAATTTCTAATTTATGCTGCAAATCCTAGCCATTAATCCAAGCTCCTAAAAAATAAAATAAAAAACTTAATCTAGGCTTATCAAATTAAAAAAATAGACCAACATTGAAAAATAAATTATAATATTTATATTATGTGGCCTTTCCATATGGCATACACAACATACTTACGATATGAATTAAGCAAAGTTGAAGACTACGGGTCATAAATTTCCTATTCAAAAGCTTACCATCAGAAAACACAACCAATGGACTTTTTTGGGTCAATTAAGGATGTTTAATGACTTGTAACTTGGAAGTCACCTATGGGCAGTTAAACCACAACCAAGGCTGGCACTAGGTAGGTGGTGTAGGTACGACCTCTCACGGTTCACGATAATAAGGGGTCCATTTTTAAAAGAGTAAATACTCATTTTAGTTCATTATATTTTTTGATCTTACTAGTTTGGTCTTTCAAAAATTGAGAAACCTAAAATGGTAATCAAAAATTTTAAATGCAGGTCAAATTATTTATTTTTATTTTTAGCATTTTTATAACATCTTAAATAGACTAATTTGATCATAAAAATGACTAATTTTATAGGTGTTCAAATTTTTTAGGGACCATTTTGGATTTTCCAATTTTTAGGGAGATTGAAAAACATGAGGACTGAAATGAATATTTACACTTTTTAAAATAATATTTTTTATTAAATATTTGTATTTTCTGTTTTATTTTATTAATGTCTTTTATTTTTATAATTTATATAATAGTTTTAATTAGTAAATTTTATAGTTTTTCTTTAAATTCATTTGGGAAACATACAAGATGATTAAAACTATAAGATTCGTCAAAATTTATAAATTGTTAATTATTCAAATTTTTTTTTAAGTTTTTGATAGTCTAAAAAAAATCACTTTTTATGGTAAAAATCTATTAATAAAGTGTAAGAACTTGCGGCCACAATTTTCCCAATCCCATGAAAATTTGTCTACAAAATTTATTTTAATAAATTTAGGAGCCGTATTTTTACACACACAAGATCTCATATATGTCAGAACCGACAATAATCACAACCTACTACTTGTTTAAAGTTAGATTTTAGTTTTAGGTATCTACTTTAGTTATCATCATGTTATTTTTTTTTTCCACTTTCTTTTACCTAATTGGTGTTTGAATCCTCTTTGTTTGATTTTTGTTTCAATAGGTAATGTATAATTGTCGAGATATATTTCGATATTTTGAGTTAATATCATATTAGATTAGTAATTAGTTTAAATACATTTCCGTTTTATAGTTAGAGTTAGTTGATTAGTTAATTTTAGTTGTTAGGTCAGTTAATTTTCTTTCCTTTTATATAAGTATTTGATTGTAATTTTTCTATTCGTTCTAATAATAACATCGGACTTAGATCACCATATTTGACGAATTTGTTAAGGTTAATCAGGAGTAAGATAAATTATTTTATACTCATTATTATAAAGAAAATTAGTAGTTAGAGAGAATAATTTTGTTTTTCTTTGTTTGACCCTTTATTAAATACTTAGGTTCCCATTTGACATGATATTTCTAAAATCTATATTATACTAAATCCATCATTTTTTTAAGAATAGTTTATATATTCTATTTGTAATATTTTAATTCATATCTACAAAACTTTTAATGTTAATTGCGTTAAAAAATTCGAGTTGAGTTGACACTTAACGTTGTACCTGTGGAAATGCTATAATATAAACTGTATAAATATACAGTAATTATATGAGAATATTTTTATTTTATTTGTTACCATCCCATCTTTCTCTGTTTATAACGCATAAAATAAAATAAAAATCGTAAATAAGTTTAGTCAAGCTAGGAAAATATTGGACTTGATATAAATTTGATTTGTAAACCAAGCATGTTAAATGAGCCGAATCACATATTCCAAACTTTTTTTATTTCTTTCATAAGAAAAATAATCTATATGCATCAAATAATTTCAACTACACTATAATATTCAACAAACCAAAAAATACAATGCACTAATAAGGAAAAATCCACACCCAATCGCAAACTCAGCTTCTTGCAAATAATTTATATAACATGTCTCCTTCACATAAGTCCATCGGATCAGGCGAAATGTTATATTTGACCCATAACTGAATAACATCTTTTGACCAATGACAACCGGAAAGAAATTGAATTTATATTTCAAAACCAATTGACAATAAGAACAGTAGTCCAACAGATATTTAAATCATTTCCGAGACAATGGAGTAGACGATATGAGACTTACTTCCAAACGTGTATTTTCCTCCATCTGAAACCCAACTCACAAATATACCTTTAAAGTGAAGAGGTACTAGAGCTCTTGCAATAATTCGGACTTGATTGCCATACCAAATACTTGCACCAAAAAGAAATAAAAAGTTCCATATGAACTATGAACTCACTCTTAATACATATTTCATTTTTCACAAACAAATCATATTTAAGGAACCCTAAAGAAAAGATAAAAAATCCTATGTACTTTAATTTGCCAGTAGCCCACAATTTAATCTTTAAGCAACATGCAATTCTATAATTTTGTTTTAGTTGATACAATCTATTAGAGTTTATTATTGGATAGTTTTGTTATTTGCATTATATGGCATATAGCTAAATCTAAGAAAGTGAAAGTTTGGTGCTGATTTCTGGGGTTTCTCTGCAATGATCATCTTTGCCATCCTTTTTACTCAAACCCAGTTGCAAATCTGGCACCAATAATTGCTTATCTCTCTGAAGCTTTTCTTGATTCAACTGCATTTGTTGGGAAAAAATCTTTAAACAAATGATGAAGAAAAGTATTAGGATCCTCTCATGTTGTGGAAAAACGGGAAATGAATCTCAATCTTACATATCTTTTTAAACCTTATTTTGCATAATCTCAGCATAGATCTGTTTAATATCAATTAAGGTATGGTTTAGAATTTAGATTAAATTTTATTTTCCATAACATGAGAGGATTTGATTAAAAAAAAGATATAGAGATATATGCATATATATCATATTTTATAAGCCCTAATTTTACCTTAATCCGAAATGGAGGATCAAATCCAAGCTTCAAGCAAGTGGAATAATTGAAAGGTTCATCAGAGTTTGATAGATGATCCTTGATTCTTGTGTTGTTTCCAATGCTTAATTGATCAGATGGTCTAAGAGATGAAATAGAAGCTTCAAATTGTTGTACAACAGATTGTGACACAGAATTAGATGTTGTAGACAACATTTTCTTCCACTCAGTATTGTTGTTCATAATTTGTAATGGTGGCCACCTTTTTTCTTCATGAAATTGGCTTGGTCTCATGGGTGCAATTCTGGTTCCAGTATCCATTAGTTGAATTTGGTTTGAAACTATAGGTCTTGCTTGAATTTGTAAGCTTGTTGAGGGAATAACTTCATTGCTTATGTAATTTGGTGTTCTAAAAGGTTCAAGATTATTGAAGTACCATTGCTGGTGCCTATTGAGAGAGATTACAAATAAAGTGTTTTATTAATTATAATTTTCTTTCTTGCAAAACCATGCATGTAAAAGATAATGAAGTATTTAAGCCTAGCTGGTTGAATAAATATGACATATATATACTATTTAATTACAACATCTTAGATAATACTGAGAGATAGGTTAAATATTGAGGTATTGCATGTTTCAAGTAATTGAATGAAATATAAATGGAATAAATATGGATGATGCAATCACGATTGCTATCACGATGTTGTTGTAAATACTCAGAAAACCGTAGTATGATGGCCGATTGGCCGCAATTGTGATTATGGAATGCAATTGAACACAATATAAATATTGTCTAATACGAAGTGAAATAATAATATAACTGTATATGCATATGGTTATTACCTGGCATGGGTAACCTTTAAATGTGATATTGAGAAAGATGGGTGAAGGAGACTTTGGAAATTGCTATGTTCATTGGAGTGAGTTGCTAAAATGATTCCACCATTTCCCATCTTGAAATGTTGATGAGGACTCAATGATTGATGAGGTATATGCGAAATACAACTTAAGCGATCATGGGTTGATCTATATTGACTTAGTACTGCAAAATGGACATGATTGAATCATCAATATCAAGATATTTGACTCAAATAAAGTAAACCTAAAACTAAATCCTTCTAATATCACAAGGTTTTGAAAATTGCAGAAAACATGCATGAATGGAAAAATTTTATGGACATCAAAACTTGACAGAAGTGTTTTTTTTTCTTCTTATGCATTATATATAGAGAAGTGTATATGAAATGATTAAATGTAAATAAATATTTATGGTGTTAAATAAGGTGTTAGAAAATTGATATACTAATAGTGAAGTTATAGATGTGTATATGTATCTTATTCTTACATATTTTATTTTTATACAAGCCAAATTCAATTAATAAATCAGAATAGGAGGTACTCAAATCCTTAAAAAAACACTTAGTCATTACATTATACAACAAATATGTATATTTGTTTACATGAGTTAAATGTTCGGGTTCTACCAATACACAACTTAGTTTAAAACCAAGTTACTTAAAAATATTTGTTAACATACAAAATAAGTTTCACAAGTGTCACATGTATAACTAAGGTAGGAATCATTTGCATTATTTAATTTGCATACTTAAGAAGATTTAACTTTAGTTCTCACCTTGCCCAGTCTCGTCAAGCTTCTTGCTTCGGTACATCTGAAATTAAAATTGTATCACTATGAAATTATTAATTATGGAGAAAAAGCATTAAGTTTTAATGGAAAATATAATTCTAAGAGTATTATGTCATAAACTCAAGCCTTCAATTTTGTGCTACCTGCAAATGACTCTTGACATGAGCAATGCTTAGACCTCTCACATTCATTAGCTGAAGCACCAACTTGGGTGTTGCTCCTGCACATTCAATGCAGAAAGTTCAAGTTAATATCTTCATATTAGGGCATAATAAGCTAGATGAGAAATGCCTAAAGTTTACCAACATCGACTTTTATATAGTATATATTCATTGTTTTAAATTGCGGTCACGGTTATGATTGTAATTTCAACAACTGCAACTTTAGTCATCACATTGCATATTGCAATCGTTGCGATATGAAATTTCGTGTGACTAGAAATTTGTTTTTGAACCTATTGCTACCCTAGTGCAACTGCATCTAGAGATGCAAATACATCTTCTAATGCAACATTATATGATTCGAAGCCGTATCATAATTCAATAGTAGCAGTCACTGCAACCACAATATTGACATCGAATTAGGGGCACAAATACTTACTCTCTTGACCACCAAGCCTTTCAACCGCATGCACAAAGGAGAGATGAAGATCAGGAGTCCAACGAAGCCTAGGCATTTTTGATCTAACATATTGTCTCACACCACCTCTTCTTTCTTCATTCTCCAATTCTTTTGAACTTGTGAGACTTCTACTAGTTGAAATCCCTACATCATCTTTTACTTTCTCATCATTTTCCTCATCAACTCTTAGTTCACATGCCTCTTCATTATCATTATTATGTTCACTAGTAGCTTCTTCATTCAAGTCAAATGATGAGCATTTCTGTGATGAAGACCCCAATGAAGTATCCTCACCATGTTCTTCACTCCTCTCATTGTGTTGAATCTCATTATATCCTTCTGACATTCTTATTTTATTTTCACCTCCAAGGCTGGCTTCAATTTCTTTATTGTTTGCAAATTAAGTTAACATTTCATGTCTGTAACATATAGGAAATTAATAATAAATTAGATATACACTTACATAGTCTTTTAGATTGCGACTGTATAATCGTATTTTTCCACAATGATAAACCCAACTGTAACCGTAATTTAAAATATTTAAAAAAGTTAGCAAAATGTGCTAGTGAGTGTACAACAAAGCAAACAATCAATTCATTTAAATAGGAATATGTAATAACAGGCTGTAGTTTATCTACTAAGCTTTAAAGCTCTTAAAATAACAGTGAAGTTTTAAGGAATATGTAACAAATATAGTAGGTCAAAAATCAAGAATTTTAGTATAAAGAATACAACCAACTTCTCTACCTTGTAACCATGTGATGAATAACATTTCTGATGGATGTCGGTTCAGATCTACATATATTATTTAAAGTATTACTATTTGCAACCTACATTTTGTAAACCACCTAATTTAAGTTATTGAATAGTCAAAATATGTGCAGAAAGTGGAAAGAAATTCACTGAAGTATTTATTACTGTAAAAGATGCAAATTATATGTTATTTTATTTCTTATTCAGGAAACTTAACTAGAAATATATGGTTTTCAATTTATCAGAAAGATGGTTCAGGTGATTTCCAAAACACACTCATATGATGAGTATGTTCATGAACTTTCTCTCTCACATACACAAATATAATGGGAAGAAATTCAACATGAAAAAACCAACTAGAAATATAAGTGTTTATCAACTTCTGATTTCAATTTTGTTGCCCTTATGTGAGAAATTGTTGACTCTGGACACGCTAGACAAAGGTGCAGGAACACACTGGTATCCTAATATTAATTATCATAACTTATATAGACCTAGTTATGTAAGATATATTAAGAACACATCTGGGTTAGATATATTAATAAAAATTTCTTTATTTGCTGATAAGAAAATTTATTAAAAGAATACATCTTCATTTGATAAATGGAGTTCAGAAAGAAAAAACAGTTGTTAAAAGTTTACTTTAGAAGAGAAAAATATCCATGACCCTATCTAAGTACACCACAAAAAGAAAAGATGAAGAAGGAAACCTAATTGTATATATATATAAACAGACATCATAAATAATTTGCTCAAAAGACAAAGCAACTAAATTAGAATACTTCGATTTTGATGAGTATTTCTTCTTTTCCCTTGAATACTAACCATTTAAAGATGAAGATATACCTCTATTCTTTCTCTTCCAAGCCTAATAATCATGTAACATGCCTTCACTCATTCACCAAAAGCTTCATGGCCTAGAAAAACTTATAGAATAATTCATGTGCCAGATATTTAACTCTATTTGGTGTTTGATCTTGTTTTCTATGATTTTGGTAGAGGGTGAGAGAGAGAAGGGAATGATATAGAGGCCAAATATAACTTTATAATAGTTGTTTTGTGATGTCTTAATTTTTTGGTGTATCATTCAGCAAGGGAATTAGAGTAATAAGTTTGAAGATATTAGAAAGACATTTATGGTTCCAAAAAGGAATTAAGAGGAAAAAAAATTAAAAATTGAGAATTAACATTATTCAGACAGATATATTACTTGTTCTCTTTAAATTGTAATAAACCTACATAATGGAAACAGATGTTGCTGGTCCCTTTTGTACTGTTGCATATCATGTGACCTATCCTACCCTTTTATTTCCAGCAATCTATTCTTAGACGAATTAGTTGTCTCTAACGGTGTCTCATTCTTTGTCTTAGATCGATTATATATTGCCACATGAATAAAATAAAATAAAAAGTAACATTCTGATTGGCTCGGGACAAGGAATGAAACAGTGTTTGAGACACGTGATCTTTGTCCCGATCTCTTCCTCTTTGTTTGGCCTCTCTCTCCTTCTCTTGACAGTTGTAAAAATCTACCTGTTTGTCTCTCTCTAGCTAGGTTGCTCGTGATTATTGTTATTGTTTTACCTCTCCTAGCTATTTCTCCCTTTCTTGTTGTGATATAGTTATCAAATCAATACTTTCATAACTCTTCACAGCGTATGACCTGGCAGAATTATAATGTTAATGCGTTACAATTTCAAGTGTTTTGTTATCAATAAATGATACAAAGGGTGTAAAAGTGTGACTAAAAAGGGATATTATAAGAATAAATAGAGGCTAAGTTCATCTCATTGGAAAAGGTGAATTTTGTGTGTTAAAGAAATCTTACATTGAAAAGAAGTTAATAAGTTGAAAAATATATAAGTGAAAAGATCATAGAACTATTGCTTAATATAATCAATTATTTGTCTAATTCATCTATTATGTATCTTCTTAAATGTTTGAGCTATCAATCATAAGATAATAAGAAAATGTTCTACATCACTTGATATCCTTTGCTTTTTTTATGTGCTTTTTAAAATATAATAGTTGAAGGATGGAATATGCCTTGATTTCATATCAATGATTTTTTTGGGTTAAAAAAGGACCCATTGAAATACAGTGTTATATTATATTAGTATATATATTTCATTTTCCATCTTAATATAGGTACATGTTTTTATGGGACCTATTGCTTCTTCAACCTTCCAATTTCTTTCATACCTAAAACCAAGACTTTCTTCTCATTTCAACACCACAGCTTTTCTGTCCTATGTGTAATTTCTCATTAGCCACTCTTTTAAATTATTTTTGAAAGAATTTTCTTTCAGTGTCATATGTTTCCACTACAGGCTTCTTTAATTTGCTATGCATGTGTAACTGTGACGTCTGATTATTGTTATACCATTGGACAACCTTCACATATAATGCATTAACTTGTTTAATGTATTATTTTTGTAAAATGAAATTAAAATAAATTGTTATTTTTTATTTGTTGATAAATACTGATTGATCTGTGATAGAAATATAGGAAGTTTAAGGGAGAGAGGATCCCGTACCATAAGTTGACGGGTGTGTGGATTTGAAAGTGGGAATATGTGAATAGAAATCTATTGTTTCATATCATCTCTTATATATTGTTCTATACCAATAATAATAAAACAAAAATAACAAAAATAATAAAAATTTAAAATTTTCAATTCACATAATATATTTTTATTTTGACAATACAATATATGAAATAGGATTGTGCATACTCAAGGACATGCATTATTAGCTATATGACTTCAATATTGACTCTAACATTATATATACTTCCATACATGGGAAAGGAAAAGGAATTAATAGATATTTCTGAACTGGTTACATGCAAACAATATTAAAGTAGCAAAGTCCAAAGCCTAACCATGTATCAGTCAAATTAAACAAGGTATATATATATTAGTGGACATGTTAGAACATGCTGCAATTTTCTAGAAATATCTAGAATGATGGTAATAATGCAATTCTCTAGAAATCTTGAAGATGGTAGAATAGGAAGATTTTTAAGTCATTGAAATGAATTTCTAGAATAATGTAGAATAATCAAGAACCATGCAATGCTAGTCTATAAATAGGCTTTAGGCATTTCACATTTGGTGTAGAAAAACCAAGCATCCAAGCTTAGGAATTAAACCTCCTCCTCCACATTTCTACATTGCATTTCTTGTTCTAGTGCAAAGTCATTGTGCTAATAAAAGCAATCTATTTTCAAAGTTTTTTCTTCAACTACAAAAATAATCTATCTTTTCTCAAATACTATCAGTGGCATCAGAGCTACGTTTCAGTCATACACTGGGCGTAGAATATCACTCTATCCATTTTTCAACTACCTCTAAAAAAATCTTCTATCCATACTAAATCATCTTTATACTTATTGAGCCATGGCTAGCACTATTCAATCATCATCTATTACTATTCCAATTTTCTCTAAAGAAAACTATGATTTTTGGAGCACAAAAATGACTACTTTCTTCCTGTCTCAAGATTTATGGGACATTGTAGAAGAATGATTCACTACTCCAGAGACTACTTTAACTCTTACTGGGGCTCAGAAAAAGGAGTTGAAAGAGAATGTGCAAAAAGACGCAAAGACATTATTTATTCTACAACAAGCCTTGGCGAAGACTATTTTTCCAAGAATAATGGGAGCTACAAGTGCTAAAGAAGCATGGGATACACTAAAGGAGGAGTTTCATGGCAGTGATAAGGTACGAACCATTAAACTTCAAACTCTTAGACGTGAGTTTGAATTACTTAAAATGAGAGTCTGAAACTATAAAAGACTATTATTCTAAAATAAAAGAAATAATCAATCAAATGAAAGCCTATGGGGAAAACATTCTTGACAAAAGAATTGTTGAGAAAATTCTAATTTTTATTCCCAAAAAATATGACTCAATAGTTACTGCAATTGAGCAAACCAAAGATATGTCTACTCTATCGGTGACAGAGTTAATGGGTTCACTAGAAGCTTATGAGCAAAGATTGAGTATGCATGATGAAGGTTCACTAGAAAATGCCTTTCAGTCAAAGCTTCGGCTAAGGTCTCAGAATAAAGATTATGAAAAAAGAAATAAGAATGGTGCGGAACATTCTAGAAACAAAGTGATTTCTAAAGATTTCTTTAGAAGCAAGGAGATTTCTAAAGATCTCTCTAGAAACAATCAAAACAAATATCCTCCATGCGGAATTTGCAAGAAACCAAGCCATTCAGAAAAACATTGTTGGCATCGAGGACAACCATAATGCCAACATTGCAAAAGAATCGGGCACTCAGAGCAAAATTGTCGCAACAAAAATAATCATCAGGCCAATTTCACTGAAGAGTGTGAACATGACCAACAACTATTCTATGCCAACCAAGTCCCTGGTCGTGATAAAGAAGAAAATTGGTATCTGGATAGTGATTGTAGTAACCATATGGCTAAGGACGGGAGCATTTTCAAAGATATTGACGAATCCATCAAAGTACAAGTTCGATTGGGTAATGGCACCATGGTGGAGTCCAAAGGCAAAGGCACTGTCATGGTGGAGACACAGTCAGGTACGCGACTTATTAAAGATGTCTTATTAGTTCCCAATCTTAAAGAGAATCTCTTAAGTATTGGCCAAATGATGGAGAAAGGCTATTCCCTCCACTTTGAGGGAGATACATGTAATATATATGACAACAATAGAAAGCTTGAAATAGCCCAAGTTAAAATGGAGAAAAGAAATAGAAGTTTTCCAATAACTTGGAAATATGCTACTAACATTGCCATGAAGGTGCAAGTTGATGAATCATGGTTATGGCATCGAAGATTTGGCCATCTTAACAATCAAGCCTTAAAGCTTTTATATCAGAAAAGAATGATGAGAGATCTTCCATGCATCCAAGATAATGAAGGAGCATGTGAAAGATGTCTACTTGCGAAGCAACACAGACTACCATTTTCAAGTGGGAAATCTTGGAGAGCTAAACGCTTATTGGAGCTTATCCATACCGACGTATGTGGACCAATGAGGACGCCATCACTCACTAATAACAGGTACTTTATCCTTTTCATTGATGATTTTTCTAGAATGACATGAGTCTACTTTATGAAAGAAAAATCAGAAGTGTTTGGAATATTCAAGAAGTTCAAGGCCTTCGTTGAAAAGCAAAGCGGGAAGCATATAAAAGTACTCAGAAGCGATCGTGGCAAAGAGTACAATTCTCGTGACTTTGATAAATTTTGTGAGGATGAAGACATAGAGCGACAACTCACAGTCGCATACACTCCACAACAAAATGAGGTGTCTGAAAGGAAAAACCGCACAGTCATGGAGATTGCTAGATCGATGCTCAAGGAGAAAGGTTTTCCAAATACTTTTTGGGCTGAAGTAGTTTACACAGCTGTCTTCATAATGAACAGGTGTCCAACAAAGACAGTCAAAGGTAAAACTCCTATAGAAGCTTGGAGCGGTAGAAAACCATCAGCTAAACATCTAAGAGTCTTTGGATCCATCTGTTACATACATGTCCCAAAAGAAAAGAGACACAAACTAGAAGACAAGACGATAAGAGGCATCTTCTTGGGATATAGCACACAATCAAAAGGCTATCGGATATACAATATAGAAACGAATAAACTTATCATCAGTCGAGATGTTCAAGTAGATGAAAGTACAGCTTGGAAATGGAGTGAAGGAAAGATTGAGCGACACAACATCTCTATTCCCACACAACAACCACAAGTAACAAGAGAAGTAGAAGAAGCGACAGAAGATCCAGGTACGCCGACTACTCTCCCACATGAACTATCTTCACCAGAATCTTCTCCTAGATGAGTAAGATCTTTGGTATACATATATGAGACATGAAACTTGGCCATAGTTGAACCTGGAAGCTTTGAAGAAGCATCAAGGCAAGAAGTATGGGTCAAGGCAATGGAAGAAGAGATAAAAATGATCGAGAAAAACAACATGTGGGAACTAGTAGATTGTCCAAAAGATAAAGACGCCATTGGAGTAAAATGAGTTTATAAAATAAAGCTCAATCCTGATGGCAGTATTCAGAAGCATAAAGCGAGACTAGTAGCTAAGGGCTACACTCAACAACCAGGAATTGACTATAATGAGACATTTACACTAGTTGCTCGTCTAGACACTATAAGAGCTATAATAGCTATTGCAGCGGAAAGAGGATGGAGCATTTACCAGCTAGATGTCAAGTCCGCATTCCTAAATGGAGTACTTCAAGAAGAGATCTATGTGGAGCAGCCACAAGGGTTCATGAGCGAGGGAAATGAAAACAAAATGTTACGATTGAAGAAGGCTCTATACGGCTTGAAGCAAGCTCCTCGAGCATGGTACGATAGAATTGATCAGTACTTCATCGACAAAGGTTTCAGGAGGAGTAAGAGTGAGCCTACACTATACATTAAAACCCAAGGTCAGTATGATACTTTAATAGTTTCCTTGTACGTAGATGATCTTATATACACTGGAAACAATATAAACATGATAATAGAGTTCAAAGAAGACATGATGAAGACATTTGAGATGACAGACTTAGGCTTAATGCACTATTTCCTCATAATTGAGGTAAATCAAAGAAAATAAGGCATATTCATCTCACAGAAGAAATACACAGAAGAACTACTAAAGAAGTTCAAGATGTCTGAACGCAAGCCAGTTGCTACTCCGCTCGTGACTAATGAGAAGCTACAAAAGGACGATGGATCTCCACAGGCAGATGCATCTCTCTACAGGAGTTTGATCGAGAGTCTTCTATATCTCACTGCTACTCGACCTGATATATGTATGCTACAAGTCTGCTATCAAGATTCATGCAAAGCCCAAGTCAAATCCACTTTGGAGTTGGAAAAAGAATTCTCAGATACTTGCAAGGAACAAAAAAGTTCGGTATATGGTATAAATCCAACACCAACTCAACATTGCACAGGTACACTGACTGTGATTGGGCAGGTTCGATGGATGACATGAAAAGCACATCAGGTTATGCCTTCTCTCTTGGATCAGGAATATTTTCTTGGGCATCTAAGAAGCAAGTAATCATTGCTCAATCAACAGCAGAAGCTGAGTATGTAGCAGCTGCAGAGACGACCAACCAAGCTATATTGCTTAGACGAATACTTAGTGATATAGGAGATCAAGTGACGGAGCCTACGACTATCTACTGTGACAACAAATCAGCAATAGCGATTGCAAAGAATCTAGTCCATCACAATAGGACAGAACATATCACAATTAAATATCATGTTGTCAGAGAAGTAAGTGAGAATAAAGAAATAAGGTCGAGTATTGCAAGACCGAGGATCAAATTGCAGACATATTTACTAAGGTATTACCAAGGCCAAAGTTCGAGCAACTACGATCGTTGCTAGGAGTCACAAAAAATTGCATCAAGGAGGAGTGTTAGAACATGCTGCAATTTTCTAGAAATATCTAGAATGATGGTAATAATGCAATTCTCTAGAAACATCTTGAAGATGGTAGAATAGGAAGATTGTAGAATAGGAAGATTTTTATGTCATTGAAATGAATTTCTAGAATAATGTAGAATAATCAAGAACCATGCAATGCTAGTCTATAAATAGGCTTTAGGCATTTCACATTTGGTGTAGAAAAACCAAGCATCCAAGCTTAGGAATTAAACCTCCTCCTCCACATTTCTACATTGCATTTCTCGTTCTAGTGCAAAGTCATTGTGCTAATAAAAACAATCTATTTTCAAAGTCTTTTCTTCAACTACAAAAATAATCTATCTTTCCTCAAATACTATCAGGACATAACAATAGCTAAAGAAGTAAATATCATTTATGTATACATTAAGTAAAATTTCACTTTTTATACTGAACATTGAGGTAATTAAGGAAAGGATTCATTTGCAAAATGTTTGAAACAAATGGGTTTTCTTTTAAAGGAAATCTAAAAGAGGGAGGGGGTTGAAATTTACATCAACTTTATTGACTTGTGATGCGCCAAACTCTTTTATTTTGTTGAATACCTCAACCATAATTGGTTTAACTCAAATGTCTTTGTCACTCTCTAAGTTATTAATAATATCAGGGTTTCATACTCCTCAACACTATTTTTACTAAAAGTTGAAAAATGCTCAAATTGTCACAAAGTCACACCCCAATAGTAACATTACCACTTCTAGTTTACCTATATTTTTGTGTCTCAATGTAATTGTTGTTATGCTAGTTGATCCGTGTTATTTTATATCATAGGGTCCATGTTAATTGGTACATTATTTATGCTATTAATTATGCATGAAAGTTGAATGCAGAAGAAACCGTGGGAGACATGATTCAAGTTTGGTGATTGAAAATGACGAGTGTGGGTGTGTCAGAAAGTATTAAACAAAGAAAGAAAACACGTGTCTACCATAATATGTGCTGATCATATTGTTTTTTCCGTCTTAATAGGGTTTTACTTCCCAAGGTACCTCAAACAGGAATTTGGGTTGTTTTGCCCTAAAGAACAAATTTATAGTTTATTGTTTAATAATGCTTCATATATGTGACTTTCCTTAAGTATGATTTTAGATCTTATGTTTGATTCATCATGTGTATGTAGAAATTTTTTTGTTCAAGTTTATTATGATTATTTCTACGTGTAAAAAGAAATTACTTTCTGTTAGGAGTTTCACGTTGAGTAAAATAGAGTCTTATAATTTAAGTATCACAATAAATTTATTATTTTACTCAATATGTGATTCTGTTAGAACTAAAGACTGATATTTTGGGTTAGACCCTTCTAAATCTCCTTAATTGAAAAACACCTATAATCTTAAAAAAATAATGTATGGTCTATATAATTTAATTTCAGGTCACTTCACATTATGCGTGTAATTAAAATCTAGATTCCAAGAGATAAAATACAATCAACTTTGTTTATATAATATATGCGTATAAAATTACGTATAATAACATTAATCTATAAATTTTGGAAGGGTTTGCAAATCAATACCATTACAAATAAAAATATATTGTTTTTTAATATACCAAATATCACTACATGCTACAACTGGTATTTTAATCACGGGATTCCAAGTTTGATACTTGGAAAAATAAAAATAATGATCCAGTAATCTTTCTCACTTATTTGATGTGAGATAATAAATATATATATATATATATATACTACTTCTCATATATAAATTTAGTTGTTTTAATTCTTTAACCAGAGTGTTTTAGCCTTTTAGGACTATCTTAAAAAAAAATTGGTTAACAAATGACATGATGAAACTGATAACATGTTCACATACCATAATCAATCAAAACTAATTACATAGTTTCTAAAGTAGATCATCCTCAGTAGTGAAGAATATCATACTAAAATTGAGAAAAAATCAATAGTTTGATAATTTTCTAGATTATTTTATTTAAAACCTGACATGTTGAAAATTTATTAAAGTATCACATGTCAACACATTCTGATCAACTTCAAATTCTCACCGACCATAATCATTGTTCTATTTGGAAGTTAAAAGCTCCTTTGAAGGTCATTTCTTTTGCTTGAAGACTCTTCCAATATAGAATTCCAACTATGGACGCTCTTGTCAAACGGGGTGTCCCTTTGATTAATGACGGTGCATCTATTTGTGTCTTCTGCAATTCTCACCAAGAATCTGTTACTCACTTGTTTTCTTCTTGTGATTTCTCTTATGCTTTCTGGCAACTTATGTATAATTGGTTAAATGTTAGCTTGGCTATACCGCTTACACCCATTTATCACTTTACTTCATTTTTGGGGCTGATTAAGAATTATTTGGTTTGCTACTATTTGGGCCCTTTGGCTTGGGAGGAATGACATTGTGTTCAACAATGCTAAACCATCTTTACAAAAAAAATTGAACTCATCTAAGGTTCTTTTATAACTATGGACCAAGGTTAATCGTGGGAAGGTCAACATTCTTTCTTATGACTGGAATGTTAATCCTTTAGTTTGTCTTAATTTTGTTTTGTAAGTTGTCTTTATTTATACTTTGTAACTATCCCTTTATTTAATAAAATTATATTTTGCCGACCAAAAAAACATATTCATCTAGCTAGTACTCTCCCCTACAACATAATTTATTTCCAGTAGTAATAATTTCAAAGAAAAACTAAAGTCATATAAATTTTAGGACCCATCATGAAATAGCAATTGGAATCAGTTCAGAAATTAGGTATAGCTTTATAAAAAAACTAAAAGAAAGAATGCAATTAGGTTTGGTAGATGGCACCAAACTCCAAAGAGAGTGATGGTTGTTCATGTGCATGTTTCTGTGCATTGCTCAAAACAAGAGTGTGATCAGAGAGTGATGACAGATATTCGAAGAATTAAAGTAAAGAGTTTAATTAGTATATAAAAAATTGCTCAGAAAGGAAGAAAAATTAGTGATGCTTATCCATGTAGGTTAAAGAAATTTAAAAACATTAGGTTGGTTTTGTCCTCTCATATAAGAGAGTTGACTTTTCACAATATAATAAAGTGCATAAGAATCTTTCAAAGAATTAGCCATATTTTTTTATAATTTCATGGATAAAGACATTTAACCTAGCATTACATTAACATACATTAGAGATCTACACCTATAAAATACTATAAGATTTAAGCTTTTTTTTTTATCTATAAAGGAGAATCATGTCTTACAAGCACCTCAAAAGAATTTTATAACAATGTGCCAATACGTTATCCCTTTTTGTCCTTTCATGACTTTTATGAAGATTATATGCTTTTGGTCTACGAAAAAATATATAAAATTTGAAATTACTGTGTATATATTGACATTATGAATATATATACATATAATGAGTTAGAAATGTACATATATCGCAATCATATTAGATTAGTTAGGACTGTAATTATGTAATAAAAAGTTAAGAATCCATCCTTGACCGAGGAATGAATGTGCGACCAAAATAATGACATTATTATAGTGTTAATAATTTCCTATGACTTTTAATTTATGAACTATGATCATCTCCATTAATGAATAGTCAAATACATTTTTTTTCTTTGTTTTTTAATGGCAAAAGTATAATTTTATTATATTCAAAAGGATATATGTGTTATTAAAAATTGCATTTCTCTTTGATTTTTGAAGTATTTGCTTTTGAGAGGATCATGACTCTTAATTTACCAACAATGCTATTGGTAAAAGCAAGTTGCATATACAATCCCTCACCTCACAAGAAAATGATCCTTATTATTATAGTTTATATTTTATTAAATTGATATTTTATATATACATGCATCTATTTAAAAGCACACTAGCCAATTGCTAATTCATTTTTACTCTACTTTTTTAAGTGTTTAAATATACCCAACAATAGAGTTGTTGGCAAGTAAATACAATTACGGTGGTCCCTCAATAATGATAAAGCTTCAAGTATAGTATTTTAGGGGTCCATAATACAATATAAAAGAAATTTATACTCTAATCAACGATACTATTCTATATTTGGTTTTGTAATTATACTTTGCATATCTATTTTTTATAATGAAAGAAAAACTATTGATGAAAGAGTTCAAAATCATAAAAGAAAATACTAAATTACTTAAGTATGATTATCCTACTACCGCTGACACATTCTCTTTGACATATAAGAGGATGCATGTCTATGAAAAATTATGACAAACTCCAAAGAATGACATTTGTTAGTGTTTTGGTGTTTTTCATAATTTAAAACCAAATTATGAACCTAGATAAGGTGATCTTGGTGGAGATATCAATAGGAATAGAGGATCCTCTTATGAACCTTCGACAAGGTTGAAGATTGGATTTCGAGGAAGAAAAAGATTGAATACCTTAAGGAAACTTCTGAAAAGTTTACCATGAAGATAGAGATGTCAAAGTAGTATTATATTTAACATCAAAGTATTAGTTAGTTTTTGTTTTGAATTCAAAATAATGTAATAAGTGTGGAATACAACTTTTAGTTTTATTTTGAATTTTAGCCTTACAAATGTAGGAAGATTAGACCAACAACTTTTCTTGTAACTACATAAAAATTGTGAACATCTTGTTAATCTTCTATCTCAAAATCAATTGACAATGAGATGAGTAACCCAACATGTATTTAAATGTTCAATTTCAAAACCAATTGGCAATGAGAGGAGTAACCCAACATATCTTTAAATCATTTCTAAGACAACGAGGTAGGCGATGTGAGACTTACTTCCCAACATGCCCCCTCCACATAAGCATGTCGGGACATACAAATGGTTATCTTTGACCCATAACTAAAGGACATTTTTTGGCTCATGACAACCAGAAAGAAGTTGGACTCTAACTCTGATATCATGTTAAGATTTCATCTCAAAACCAATTGGCAATGAGAGAAATAACCCAACATGTATTTAAATCATTCCCGATACAACGATGTAGGCGATATGATATTTACTTCTAAACATATCTTATATCTGAAATATTATACCACTCTATGTAACTTTTATATCTCATTGGTTAGAAAATATAAAGTTAATATATTTTTAATTTATGTTTTACTTATCAAACAAATAAGTATAATATTTGGGAGATAAGATATGACTCTATATAAGTTGTATTTCCTTTATGTAATAATGGTTGGACATATAATTCCTAACTTCTCATTATTAGGATCAACGAAGACATCAACTTTTCATTCAATGCAAAATTTTACATTTTCAAATTACCATTCCAATCCATTCAAATTCTTGTCAAACTGTTAATTCCAATGCAATTTGCATTTCAGTTCCTTTCAATGTCAGTCTTTAATTTCCAATTTTATTTTACTTTCAGCCATTTAAAATTTTCTACAATTCTCAGCTTTCAAGTGCAAATTCTTCATTTAAAAATTTGTAAGAATTTTTTTAAATAAGAATATCACAAGTTCACAACACCTTGTCAAAGTCATAAAAAACATATTAATATGAAAGATATAGCAATTTTAGACTTGGTTACTTTTCACCATCAAGAGTTACATATTTATTAAAATTTACATTCGTACATTTATAATCGCCTATTAAAGAAAATTTGCTGGCAACAATGATTGAATTTAATATTTTTAACAAATGTCTATGGCGATTTACCAACTCCCTGACCAAAATTTAAGGAGTAATAAAATAGCAGAACATATTTGCAAAAAAGAAAAGTAATATCTGCAAACAATATAATAGAGAAGAAGATCTTACATATAATTTACATTATATTATTTGTAAGCATTATAACACTGTTTGAGTAATTATGTTCACCCTTCCATTTTTTAAATGATTATTTTTTATTCTAATGTTGTTCTTTTTGGCTTTAACGTATTTAAATTTTTGTTTTTATCAAATTTAACGTATTTAAGGTATATACACTATGAACACCCATTTTTCGGCCTACTTTTTCAAAATAAAAATAAAAAAATGATAAAAAATGATAATCAAGTCAAATAATTAATTTTACTCATTTGTGAGTATTGTAATAAATTTTTAAGATTTTATAGAGTTATCAATATATATTTGTCCAAAAAAAGCGTTCTGACCACATTCTAATTTTTATAAAATTACTTATTTTTTGATAATTGCTTATTAAAAAAACACTACAATAATTTTTATGACTTTAAATACTTGAATTTTAAACCTTAAAACAATTAATTAGTCAGGTTCGATGTTCACACATATACTAAAAATAAACAAAATAGTATAATATAAAATGAGTAACTTGGTTATCTCCTCATTCAGATTTGTCTTGTGACATTTGAAATAAAAAGTATAGGCACAAACATTCAATGGAAGTTGTTCTAACAAATAGAGTTGATGACATTTACTTTCGCCTTGGGTTAGGAAATAAATCCTTTTATCGAAATTGTGGACAATTTGGAAGATATAGTGGAGGGCATGTATGGTTCGGCTCTAATTTGTATATTTAGTGGAATATGACATATCCTACAATATATAGAATCAGAACAAGTAATTGATGAGATTCGTGCAAGAACATTTACTTTGAGTTTTAAAGTAAAAGTTCAGCTTTCGATTTCTATTAGTATTAGATAGTGATTTCGACTGAGTGAGTCATTTCTTTCGTGATAAACTGTTGGCACAAGTGCTACATTTTCTCTATATGGAAAGGGATCTCACCAACAAGAAGATTGTAGCATGAGGCATATTGTGGATATTTGTATTGATTGACATTAATATATAAGTGAACCCTAGGATTTGACAGTGAACTTAAAAAGTCACCTATAAACACTTTACGCCTAATCATTTTGAATAACGCTTGTATCATCTGGTGTGGTTTTTCTGAATAGGGAATGAACACCTCTATTTATAGACAGAGAACCCAATGGCTAATTTGATATGACAACCTAGATCGCAGTCTCATCTAACTGCCATATTCACCCCATTCTTCAGAAAACGCTATAACTCGTTTGACTAAGTCTCTTTTTTATCTCTTTAACTTGATCAACATGTGTACCAAGCCTGTGACTTTGTCAACAATGTAGGACATAATATTTTTTTATTTCAACCCATTTGTTCCAACAATACTTAACAACACTCCTAATGTTTCCAATTAATATCCATTTCTTATTCATATTATAAAATGTGGTTATTGTTTTTAAAATATAACTTTCATATTTAAATTTTAATAAATAAAAAAGAAAAAATTGTTCAATCACATGAACACCATGTAACATTACTTGACGCAGTATTGTTTGTGTTTCTACAAAGATGATTGTTATTAAGTGTAGAACTATAAAAAAACCAAAAGCATTTCTCACACTAGTTTCCGCGAGTGTGCTCCTCTCCGGTACCGGAGAGGCTAGTACTGGAAGGAGATTATGACATGTGTCTAAAGCTAAATGAATGGTCCATATTTAAAAATGATATTTAATTTAATTTTAAAAAAATACAAAAATAAAATAATAAGAGTAGTAGAAACTGGAAACTGGACGGAGGAAAAGAGAGAAAGCTTTTTCACCATTGCATTCCTCAAGCAATTTTGTTGCATAGCCACACCACTCTCCCTTGGCACCAAGACTTCTTCTTAAACACATGATTCACACTTTTAGTCATTTTGTCAAACACATGGTGCACACAAGAAAACATGTTCATGTGCACTGAATTAAACAATTCTAGAATGAATTTTTTGAACTTTAATCTATATTAAGAACACAAATTTATGGAGAGGACGCATACAAAACTTGGGATTGAATAAAAAACTAATTTCAAATGTGATGAAAGTTGACAAATTGAAATCTATGCAAAGCAATCAAGCCATTACAATGAAGGACTACGTGACTGAGTGAAAGTGACAGTGAGAATAAGTCTTGGTGTTAAGGGAGAGTGATGTGACTGTGCAACAACAATGCTTGAGGAAGGCAATGGTGAAAAAAATTTCTCCCTTTTCCTCCATCCAGTTTCTACTTGTTATTTTATTTTTATATTTAAAATTAAATTAAATATCATTTTTAAATCTGAACCATTCATTTAGTTTTAGACACATGACATAATCTTCTTTCAGTACTGGCCTCTCCAGTACCGGAGAGGAGCCACACTCAGTTTCGGCCTACCAGCTTAAGATGCTAAAGGACCTAATAACTGGACCCAAATAGGAGACTTTTTTTTATGAAATGGACTCCTCTCCCGTACTGGACTCTCCAGTACTGGAAATGTGAGAGGGGTAAAATTTTCAAAATATCTAATTTAAGAAAAACTAAAATTCTGGACCGTTGAAATTTTAGTTTTACCACATATCATGATCATAGATATACACTGTCATTTCCTATAATGGAGAGGAGCCTACTCTTTTTTTATGTAGACCTAAACTACCTTATTACTGGTGAAAACAGATAATTATTAAACATTTAAATTAAATATATTTTTCAAACCATCACAACAACTCTCATATGCAAATGACACATTTTTTAGGTAGAAATATGCTCACTTATTAATATGTTAATATATCTGATGTGGTATAGTTCAATCGCTAACATTGATATCAAACAATTGAATAAAGGATAGAAAAGAATATAAGATAATTTGTTAACAAAATTAGACCAATTATATCAATTTTCTTATACATTGATATACACTTATGAATTACTATAGTCTATACACAATAATTACCACCTCAGCCAATATCTCGACCGCATCGAATGACCTGTGCATCAAACGCATACTGATTAGCATCCAATGAGCATTGGAGAATGTCACACTCCTATCCATAACTTTATTTTCATAAATTTCAGATTATATCCGAGATATCTTAATATAGAAGCCTTTATGACGATTATTTTCTTTATTATTGCTAGTACAATAATAGCGTGAAAACATGTTAGACCGCCTATCATGACCTATTACCTGACCTATAATAGGTCACAGGTCAGGCCAGACATTTTTCGTAAACAGACCAGACTTAGGATTCTCCAAAAGTCTATTTAACCGAAATAGGTCAGACTCAGGCATTTTCAAAAACCTATTAAGTCTAACCGGTCTACCTATGAGATATTATTATATATTTATAAATTATTTTTATTACATGTACAAAAAAACTATATAATATTTTTTTTATGTAAATCTACTGTGACTTAGAGATTATGCTATTTAATAATTGGATATTTAATTGTTGAGACTTGAGCTTAAGTATATAATTAAACTCATGTTAAATATTAGAACAATATTATATTTTACTATGATATTAAAAGACATTGTTTTGTATATTCTAACCTCAAATGCACCACAAATATTTCGAATACATTACACAACATTGGAAGATGATGAAAATAATTGTGATAACAATGTAAAAAATTTCACAATAATTGCTATAGTTATAATAAATTTTTCTAGTTTGTACATATTGTGTTAACTTTTTTTTTTTACCTTAACATGTCTTTAAACATACTAACATGTCTTTAAATAGACTAACATGTCAGACCAGACTTTTAAATGGGTCAGACCTAGACTTTGAATTTTTTTTAAACATGCTAACAGGTCAGACCCATACTCCTATATGTATGCTATATAAGCTCGACCTGTTTAAGGCAAAATATGGTATGGCCTGACCTGTTTCCACCTATACTTAGAGTGCAGAAAACTGGAAAATAGTATAACAAAAGACCAATTTACACTAATATTTTAAGATATAAGATACAAGTTACACACAAAATAAATTCGAACAATTAATGTATAATAATTTCATTATTTATTTAATTTCATAACTATTCATAGAAACATACGTCTATCATAAAATTATATAGCAGAAAACTTAATACTTAAATTTTCAGAATTCAAGTAGTCATGAATAATTATAGAAAAAAAAAACATTCATGGATAAAGAATCATCAATGAAAAGCAATAGTTCCCAAACTAATGCTCAATATCAAATACGCTCAAAAGGAAAACATTGTATTCCTAATCCATTGCATATGCTCAAAAGGAAAAATATGACTTCTTAAACTATGACAATGATACCATATATAAACTTCGACTAGTTTATACACATGCATAGATTAAACTATCATTAACAAGGTAGTCAAAATCTAACTTCGTGTTTTTCACAAAGGTAAGTAAGAGGATATGTGCGGTTCTTATGTACTTGATCAGACCAGAAGTCATGTTTCTAGATGAATATACTTCTTATAATATTGATTTCTTTATAATCTATAAAATATTGATTTCTCCTTTTTGACCCACTTCTTAATAGTACATTATCGATGAAGACAATACACTTTATGGTTGAGAGAGTGATGATAACATCCTTAATTAACAGGGCATGATAATAAACTTGCATCCGACACATTTCTTCAAGTTTCCTTAATAAAACACGACTTTCCAAATGATTAAGTCATTTCATATACCCTCTCATGTGACATGACTTTCCAAATAGTCTTGTCATTTTATATAACATCTATTTTATTCTATTTTTCAAAAAGAAAGTATTATTTTTTTTTGATGAAAAAGAGATTATTAATCAAATAGTGCAAAGAGTTCTTTACAAAAAATAGTGTGATCTAATAAAGTACTACTTCACTCTCAGCAGTCAAAATTAAACACATCCTAAGTATTCGGAAGTGGGGCCCAATGGGACCTACAACAAATTTTAGAAACTAGAAATTTGTGTGTGTGTGGCTGGTGGGGGTGATGAGAGAGAAACTGTGACAAGAGAAGAAAAAAAAACAACTACATTGTAAGAGAGAGAAAAACAACAACATCATTGAGAGAGACATAGATACTTTAGGAACCCAGAGAGAGAAAAAGGGATTGGGAATGCCCTATTGAAGATGGTCCAAGAGAGGTTCTTCCTCTGAGATCATCCTGATAAGGGCATCAACATAAGAAAATTTATAAGGGTTCATCTTATACAATCTTTCCTTTTTTCCCCTCAATTTTTTGTTATCCATCTTGCATTGTATCTAAGAAAGGAGCTTCATTTCTTGTACCCTTTTGCCCCATTTGCATGGTAATTCAATGATTTCTTCCAATTTCAAATATTTTGAGCTTATACTTTTTTTATATTATTAACTTTGATGCCTGAAAAGCTTGCTTGGAGATGGGGTTATTCCTTGTATCCTCATTGTTACCTTTTTTTTGTCTAATTACAAACTTTATAATTTTTAAATTTTTTATTTTGTTATGGAAAAGGGTATTATTCATTATGTGCAATTTCTTTCAGCTCCAACACCACATTGTTGTGAATCATTTGAGAGGAAGATTTTGAGCTTGGTAATGCCTTTGTTGACAATAAGGTTGTAACAAAGGTATTACATTACAAATATGAGGGACCCTAACATGATCTTTGGAGCTAAGAGCATCAATTGTTTTTGTTTTCTATTGTAAATTTTGCTTAATTAGTAGAATTTCTGTTGCTTCATCCAATTTGGTTGAAGGGTTTTTCTGTATAGAAAATCATACCTAGCGATTTTGTACATATATGATATGCCATATCATATAGCTTCTTGGCTTTGAAGAGAAAAATATATTGTCTCTACCAAAGTGACATTGGCTTCACAAAGTGATGGAATGCAATTGGGACCCTTTTGGATTATGGATCAAAATTTGTATCGGATTGGTTTCTTTGTGGGAAATTCAACAGTGTTGGTCTCTGAATGATGAAGGTGATTTTCATGGATTGTTTGTTTTTTGCTCCATTTGTGGAGAGACGTGTATTGCATTTATTGTATCTTGATGTATGACTTTTATTGTGGCATTTGGGATGGAAAATTCAGGATTGGCTTTGTTTGAATTTCGGGTAAGAATAACTTCTGATCCTCTTGGTAATCTGGCTAATTGGAATCCAAATGATTCTGACCCTTGCAAGTGGTTGGGTGTTCATTGTGTCGCTGGTAAAGTGCAAATGCTGTAAGTTCCAAAATTTTCTTTATAGTGAAAACTAATACATGTCACTGTTTGTGATGTTCACAGAAAGTTTACATGTTAATAAGTGCTTAAAGGATTTTGTGTCTTCCTGTTATTTGTTGTAGGGATCTGAATGGACTATCTTTGGAAGGGACGTTGGCTCCTGAGCTTGGAAAACTTAGTCACTTAAAATCTCTGTAAGGATTCTTCACAGTTTTCCGGTGTTTTGTTTTGCCCATAAAATTCTTCATTTTCCATATGTCAAAAAGTGTTATACTCACGCTTATAACACTAACCGGTCATGATCTTGAATAACAGTTTAAATTGAGACAACAAAGCTCTGGTTGAGTTTTATCTTATAATATTATATTTAATCTAAGAGCTCAGTATTTGCCATATCTATCTTTCTTAAGTTCAGTTAATAATCATTTCCAAAAAACAGAAGTTCAGTTAATAATCATGATACGCTACAAATGAAAAGTGCATATGGTTCTCCCCCAAGGTTAGACTATGCATGCTTCTACTAAGTTTCTAGTCTCCTTTCAACATGTAATATGCATTCTTTTGCCTTCGAATAAACTGATTAACATGTAAGGTCATGTTGTAAGCCTGCTTGTGTCAAAATGCAATGTGATATGAAAAGTTACATCCACTATGGTTCCTTGTTTGTGTAGGACATAACCTTATGTTTGGTCATCTTTTACCACATCAGTTGGACCTTCTTACCACATTTATTAATCTGTCTTTAGTAGAAGACTAAATTAGAGGCATTTTCCCGACATTTGGAAATCCAACGTGTCAGCTGACTTAATATTGTAATTTATATTCCATTATTCTAACTCACATATGCGTTGTTGTTACTTTGAATTAGTGTGTTACGCAAGAACAAATTTTCTGGCACCATTCCCAAAGAACTTGGAGATTTAGGCAAGCTGGAGTTATTGGATTTAAGGGAGAATAACTTGACTGGAAGTATTCCATCAGAAATTGTCAGGATGTTGTCGTTAAAACGATTGTAAGTTAACTCTATTTAGCTCTTCTGTTTTGTTAGATTTCTTGGTATACTGACAATTGAATCTTATTTTTTCCATAGGTTGGTTTGTGACAATAAAATTGAAGGCGATACCGAATTTTTTGATAATTGTTTGTCAACTTTTTTCGGCTGCAAGAATAGAAAGTTTGGACACTGGTAAGCACATATTCATTTTCTCCCTGAACTAGTAAGCTTGTAGTCACTATAACTATTTGTTTAATTGTCTTATGAGAGTCTGACAGTTAGAATTCAGTTATATATATAGATATATTAAGGTAGTAAGAGATTGTATACTTGTCTTAATCTGTTTCATCTTTTTTTATGGTTACTAAAGTTTCTAACTTTTTGACAATTTGATGCACGATGCATACAGTGTGTGGCATAGAGACCGGTTCAAGCAATGGAACAAGGCAGATTCATTGATTATTCCAATTAAAGAAGCACTTATAAAATACCTCAATGTCTTGGCACTGCCACTGTGTGTAGATAACTTATAGTCTCATCTCAATATGTACATATACATTTACTTCGTTCTTTCATCTTTTCAAGTTACTAAAATTTTCTTCTCTTATTTGAAGGTTCAAGCTACGGAATACCTCCCCTCATGATTATGAAAAGAACAATTGTAGCAATATGCCTTGTAAGTGGAGAACCATGATTGAACTGTGTCCTGTGAGAAATTGAAGACTAAGCTTTTAACTGACACTCAAAACATGCCTTGCATCATGTAGGTTCTAAGGAGCAAGAGATTAGCCAGAATGTATCAAATTTAGTCAGTTCTGTGCATCGGAAGTTACTCGATCAGTCTAATAACCTCGCTGCTGCACCTTATAGTGGTGGGTCCACTATACAGATCAGTCTTCTTCCATATGCCCTGAGTAGTGGATCTTTCTCGGCGGTGCCAAATTTCAATAAGGAACAAAATCAGCCACCGTCACTGCCGACTTCGCCTTCTGATTCTCCACATTATACTTCGAATCAAACAAGCGAACATGGAAGAAATGATGCTTCTAGAAAATGGTGGAAGTATCTGATTATTATTTTAGTTGTGGTTTTCCTAGTCATTGCTATTATGGTCATGCTTTTCGTTTGGCGAAAACGAGCAGCAAAAGTAATAAAGCCATGGACGACAGGGCTAAGTGGACAGTTGCAGAAAGCATTTATAACAGGTAATGTTCCAATCAGTGGTTTAACTGCAATAAGTGGAACCTGCAATTGAACAATTATGTTCAGTTTCATAAGCTTATCACCTGCTGCGTGTTTTCTCTCTTTCTCTTTTTTTACTCAACCATGTTTGTGTAACTTAGCATTAGGCAGATTATATCTTTTTTAATAGTCAAAGTTTTTTACGGGGAAGGAGGAGCGGGGAAATTATACATCTATCGGAGCTTGAACCTAGGTGCTCACACTTTATGTTCCGTAGCTCTATCAACTGAGTTGCCTCTTGGGGATGATTAGATCTTGGTTTTACCACATTCTTCAAACCTATTTGATTGTAGCAACTATCTAGAGAACATTTAATTTGTTAAGCATGACTCATATATAAGCTTATGACTGTTTCATCATAGAATTTTGAATTGCTGAAAGTGTTGACTGAAACAAATGTTGATATTAAAGATGAAGTTGTAACTGGATTGTGGTTTGCTTACCAAATTTTAAACACCTCAGTTTTGGCCTCTCTCTTTTATGTTCTTTAGCCTGTAGTAATAGGTTGATTATTTGAGGAAGCTAACAGTAAATCCATAACCTTTTTGTACAAGTATTCAGCCTCACCTGTTCAAAAATCGACATTTTATGAATATCTTTAATTATTTTACGATCAACAATTTCAAAGAAAATGGAATTTCGCTTGTTCTACAATATACCGTTCACAGTGTCTACCCATGAATCGCTTTTGTGCGTGCTTTCTTCTTTTAGTTATTAGCTCAAACAACCCCTACAATGTCATGTATATGCTCACTTGTGTTAGAAATTCATGTTAACTGGTAGATTGGTCTTAGGTCTTTTGGTTGGCATGTGTAGGGACTTCGGTAGAAGTTTTAGGTTCAAGTCATGGTGGTAAAGACTTTCCAAAGTGACGAAAAAATGAAATTTATTTCAACTTATTATTGTGACATAAGTGTCATGTCTTCGTATATAATGTAGGGGTCCCCAAGCTGAATCGAGGTGAGCTAGAGACAGCTTGTGAAGATTTCAGCAATATCATTTGTAGCTATAAGGAGTTCACCATATACAAAGGAACATTGTCTAGCGGAGTCGAGATTGCTGTTGTTTCTACTATTATTACTTCTTCCCAACATTGGTCAAAGAATATGCAGAATTCCTATCGAAAAAAGGTTAACTATTCTAAAGTAAACGAAAAAGGATAAATCGAATTATGGGTCTCATTTCAATTGAGAGAGAGGCCTGAATTCTCAAACTTATCTGCTGCTAATATTTTTTTCCTTGTATTTTATAGATTGACACTTTGTCTCGCGTTAACCATAAGAACTTTATCAATCTTATTGGATATTGCGACGAAGAAGAACCATTCACGAGGATGATGGTGTTTGAGTATGCTCCAAATGGATCACTATTTGAGCATCTGCATGGTACTAATACTCTTTGTTTCAGTATATTACCTTGCTCCTAGCAAATTTGAGTCAATTAAAAGATGTTATGTATATTTTTTTTTCCAGGTAAGGAAGATGAACATCATCTTGATTGGAGTACAAGGATGAGAGTTATTATGGGCATGGCTTATTGTCTTGAGTACATGCACGATCGGAAACCACCGATATCTCATACCAACCTTAGCTCACTTTATATATTATTAACAGATGACTATGCTGCTAAGGTAGAGAGATTTCTATTATATTTTGTTCGATTTCGATATATATTAGAAATCGAGTAATATATATTCATCCTATTAAGTCTATCTCAGATTGGAGAGATGACCTTTGGCCAATGTCTATTAACACCATCCAACAAAAAGGGAGATCCATCAAAATGTGAGTTGCCACCGCACTCTGATCCCGAAACTGATGTCTATAACTTCGGAGTATTGTTGCTTGAAATCATTTCTGGGAAACAACCTTATTCTGAAGAACATGGCAACCTTGTCAATTGGGTAAGTTTGAAATTTGTGACCCTTCTCTAGCATGCTCTTAAAGTAGAGATAAGTGTTTCCTCTAGAATAATTACAATTCTGTTGTTGTATGCCTCTTAACAACAAACAAATCATCATCAACTTTTCTAGGCTGCTGAATACTTAAAGGATAAAGGAAGCCTCGGCAAAATGGTCGATCAATCACTGCAATCCTTCAAAGATAATGAACTTGATGTCATATGTGAGGTGATACAAGATTGCATTCAACCTGATCCAAGGTTAAGATCACAAATGAAGGACATTACTCCAAAACTTAGGGAAGTGCTTCAAGTATCACCCGAACAAGCCGTCCCACGACTTTCTCCACTATGGTGGGCTGAACTAGAGATCTTGTCGGGGGAGGCGACTTAAAGAAGTTCCAATTCTCACATTTTCTGATCAAAGTAAAGTTCTAATTGTTTTCTGTGTTGTAAGCCAAGTTTCTCTCTAACACGTGTCAAGCTTGCAGAGTAAAATAGCTTTATGATAATGCTATATGATATTTGCCACTCAAATTCTTTTCTTTTTTCATTCAATTTGTTCTTTTCTAAGCCTATGTATGATTACTACCATAGTCATTCTTGTCACAATGGAAGTATTATGTCATTTTGCAAGTTGGGTGTTGTATATTGTATTTTTTGTGATTAAGTTTGGAAACAATGTTTTAACATATAAAAAATTATATCATCAAATTCCAACACAATTTGCTTTAGGTATATATTGTTGTAATAACTACTCGATTTAGGAAGAGGTAGAATTCGATTCAGACCTCTTCTGAATGATTGGAATCGTCATTGCGGTTAAAACGTTTTTATGTTCAAATTAAAAAATATGGTATTTAAATATGAGTTCTGAGTTTGAGAGTCGATTACAAATTGAGGAAGTTATTAGAACTCTATTCGCACATGCTAAAATGGTATAATCACTAATTGTATGAACCTTTATACCCTTAATTTAGCTGAAAATTTTAATTACTAAAATATGATATTCTATTTTTTATTTTGTATGTCTCACAAGAGTTTATGGTACTTCTATGTATCTCCAGATTCAATAAGTAGATCAAAACTGCATAGTTTTGAATTGAAAATGGATCAATGGATTGATTTAAGATAAAGAAATTGTTTTAATTGATTGAAGGAAAATAAATTACTGAAAATGTTGCATTGGTTGTGAACTGACTTTCTACTTCGATAAATAAAAGGGCCAATACTAATTAATGTAACTATTTCTCGAAAGGATGTAGAAAGTAGGAAACGAGTTATAATCTAAGTAATAAATTCCAGAAATGAAAGAGAATTAATAACAGAATAAATTGCATTGGTCGTTAATTGACTCCCTATTTCGATAAATAACAGAGACAATTGTAATGATCACAATCACTTCTCGCTCGAAGTAGGAAGTAAAAATACAATATGAGTCGTAATCTTAGTATTAGATTATGGAAAATAATTTTTTCTATGTTTATATATATAATTTTAATTGACTAATGAGAAAATAAAAAATTATTTATCAATTTATTTTTAAAAACAAAATTCAACTAATTCTAAAAAAAATAAATGAAGAAACAAAAAGAAAGAAATAGAATCATGTTAAAGGTATAAGAAGCAATATATATGTGAGCTTCGGGAGGCTAGAAAAGAGATAAAAATGTAGTGGTGGTGAAGAAAATGACAATTACAAATTACAGTAAATTATGTTTGAACAATTTATTTACTAATTTAATTTTATATATTTAATCATGTTTTTCAGGTGTTTTTTCTAGTTATTTAAGATATTTTTCTATAAATGATTTATTGTCATAATGTGCATAGCATTTCATATATAATTGATTTTCTAATTGTAAATTGAGTAACAAAATGTTAATATATATATATATATAACTTCACATATTAAATTACATATCATAATAATAATAAGTTATATTGGGTTTAGGATCATGTTCAAAAGTTAACCAGGTCAACATTGAAGGTCAGGTCTAGAGTTTGGTTAGGATTTAAAAGATAATTCAATCAACATTTAGGATTGGGTAAAAGACGAGTCTTATTCAACTTATATTTGCTCCTAGTTTGGACAATTCATTAGGAGGCACTACTACTGATCTAAACAACTTAACTTAGCATTTCATCGTTTACTATCATGGAGATTGCAAAATTTGGTTGTCCACTACTAAATTTGGTAGTACTTGCGCTGGACTTAGGTGTTTCGTCGGACGAATCCATAACATAGGCTACACCAAAATTCCTTCTCAATATTGCTCAATACAAATATTGCGTTGAGTGGATCTTCTGCTATATGCAATTTTCGCTCGTCGCAGTGATTGTGCTGAGTGTGACCTTCATGTCCTATAAAATCTGTTGGGCATGGCATCTGTGCATTGGCCACATGCTGCTTTTGTCCAGAAACTTGACTTTTTGCATCGATTACTCTGGTTTTGGCCTGCACAAACACTCTAAAGGGTAAAATCTGACTATTCACAAGCTTAAGAGCACTTTACCCATAATTGGACTAATTCATGTGATAAACGTCAAAAAGATGATAATTTAAGTATGATATTTTGACACTTATCACTCGTATTGGAATAGATGTGAGAGATCAATGTTATATATTGGACTCAAACTCATTGTTATAATGTGCACCATTATAAACATCAACCAAAAACACATCATTGACATTTGAGCTCATAGGTATTCTAGAGCTTATAATCATTATACTCTAATAATATATTGATAGTCACTCGACACTCACAAGAACGTAGACACAAATTGGTCAAACTCCGTTAATAAATTATTTCTTCTTCTGTTCAATTTATCTCTTACACTTTATTTGATTGATCAACATTATGCAATGATCGTTTTCGCCTAACCAATATTTTTTTGTAAAGAAAAATATCCATAACATTCATGATATACTCAACCAAACGTATAATGAAATTTATATATAGCTTGAGAATCAAATTCTAATAATGATCAGTGTGAACGAAATGTTGATGATGCGTTTGGTCATCAATCAAATTCGTAATGAACTTGTAAGGTGATATAAAATATGAGTAAGATCATATTCATTAAAGGAGAGACAAATGAGATTATTACATTTGGTTTTGAGACAAAAAATTTATTACAAGTATAATAAATGATTAAATTGTCTTTTTAATTTTCATTTTGCATTATTTTATACCTCACTTATCTCTTACTCATAAAATTATACATTTAAATTAATCCTTGTGTAAGTTATTTGTGCCACACGGTTTGCTGACACATTAAAGTAGAGATTCAGAGTTGTTTTGCCTTTTGCTTTAAACATCTATGTTTCTAAATTTACATAACTTACTCATAGTTTTCACTTTTGGATTTTTCCAAAAATATTCCACTACCTTCATGAATAATAATAATTAATTTGTTAACTCATTGCATCCTAGTAAAGTTGGTGACACAAAAATAACATCTTATTGGATGTATCTGTGTCACCCTGTCAGAGTGTGCATGCGTTCACACCATTTCGCTATTTAATGCAATGATTCTTATATGTGTATATAATATTAAAGTTATTTTTTGTCCATTTTTTATACAATGATGTGAGAATACATATTTAGACAAAAATATAATCATGTTTTACACAATATTGTAATAAAATTATATTTTCATATTATGTCTCCAACATCCATTTATCTCTAAATTACTTGTATAATGTTTGAGACAATATTGTTGGTAGATTAATTGATGGTTACTTGTGTATATGGGTTGGGATGCCCTTTACTTCTTTTTAATGAAATTTGTTGGAAAGAAAGAAAAAATGCACTAATGTTACCTTATCTCATTTTTATTTTTTAAATCTCATAAGGTCATGACCAAGAGTGCTTCAAAATCTTGAAAATCAACAATGGTGAGTTGGGCAAGGTGGGACATGATGATATGGAACCAAGTGGCTATTGCCCCTTCTCTTGTTTTTTATAGGGTAGTCCAAGTCAGCATCATGCATATCTTAACATGAAAATCAAATTAGCATTTTTTCAACTTCATAGCCCAATAGTCAAAATAAATCTAAAAAAAAAATGAACACTCACTTTTCATCCCCTTATAAATTTTGTGTAATAATTTCACTTTCAAAAAAAAATTCAAAATGCTAATCAGAAATTGCAAATGAGAATCTAAATAGTCCATAGAGAATGTTAAAATAACTAATTTGACTCACACTTGATATTTTTTGGACTATTTTAATTATTTTAAATTTTCAGGGATCACATTGGTAACAAATTTTTTGAAGGATCCAGATAGATCTTTACTCTATAAGAAAAGAAAGAAGCAAATACCACATATCATCCCATGTTAACTTAGTATCAACATCTTGGGTCAGCATCCATAGCAACTCCACAAATCTATAACATTCTCATCCTTTTCTTTCTTTATTATTTAGACCATAAAAAAATAAAAAGAGAAAGTATGTCCATTTAGTCTATGATATTGTTTATTTTACATAGATAGCATTAAGAATCCTCCTCATATATCTAACTAATGATACTAGGTTGTTAACAGAATATAGGTATGAATCATGTCTTTAGAGAAAACTTAGGAGTATCATTTTGCTTCTTTTCACATCCTTTAGTCTCATAAAAAAAGCTGACTTCACTTTTCATCATCTGACATGGAAACGCATTATAATTGAGAGGAGATAATAATGTTAGTCACTTAGTCCTCGAATTCATGTTTTCTATGATAGAATTTTGTTTTATCACTCTTTATGAGCACATATGAACACACACTTTCTTTTTTAGACAAGTGTTCTAGAATGTTTTGAACATTATCCTAAGTAGTAATTTTCTAAATGAAGTTAGTACATTATTTTCTTCCTGTAATTAAGTTAGTATATTATTTTCATTCTATCTTTCGTTAGGGTGTTAAGATCTTTTCATCAAAGGTAATGTCTCGAATGATGATTACTTTTTGAGTCTACCACTTCTATGTTTTTGTTTCTTCACTATATTCTCTACAATGATGCAGCACTTATTTTGCTGGACCTGATTGTGACCGAGAAGTCTCTATCTATCGGGAATTTCTATTGTTACAGGGTATGAGAAGAGTGGAGAGTTACAAGTGATGCACCACGTCTTGAACCAAAACTTTAAGACATTAGTTTCATGAGCATTTATACTTATAAACTTTTTTACCCATCTCCGCATATCAAATGTGAGACTTCACATTTGAATAAACCCAACATATTGCATAAGCCACTCCTTCAGCCCATAAACTCATATTACATTGTTCTCCCATTAGTTCTTAAAGGCTTTCAAAGTATAATCACATTGTATTTCAATATACACCATAAAAGTTTTTAGTTGATGAAATAACCAAACAGAAGTGGTAAAAGAAGTATATTAAGTATTGTATCCACAGACGTGTGAGGTATTAAATTGGTGGGCAAACATGAATTGATTTGGGTAACAAAAAGAGTGTTTAATGATATTTATATAAAGGAAAATAATATATCATTCTACTAAATCCTCGTAACAATTCTCATACCCATAAGAAAGTGATATATGTTAATTGTAACTCAATCACTAATAAATAAAGTATCACTTTGTAACATATATCACTTTTTTATAGATAAGAGGATTAATAAGAGAATTTAGTATGAAGATATATCATTACTCTTATATAAAAGAAGAGAATTAGATGAAAATGAATTGAATATGAAGAACCTAATATTAAACTTCACTCTTCAACCTCTAAAATCCAATGTTTTTTAAAATTAAGAAAACAATTAATCCTATGAATTTCTCAACACTAGTCCTATTTATTTATCAATATCTTAATAAATAGATCAATAACTAAAATAATCAATTATCAATCTCTTAAACAATTAATCATTCAATTTAAATATAATTAGATGTTCAATGACTAGTTTAATTAATCATATTCCTAGAATTAATAGTTTAATTAATCATATTCCTAGAATTAATAGTTTACTACATGATTTATTCCTAAAATTAATATTTTAGTACATGATTTATTCTAGATCCAGTTCAAACATGAAATTTTTATTAGATATTCCAATCTTAATTTGATTGATCAATCCAAACAAGCTATAGACAAAATAGAAGACATGAAAAACAATAGAATGAAAATAAATTTATAGCAAAAGTTATATTAAATACAATGAGATTAAATAGTTACATCTTATCCAAGAAAAAAAGAATTAGCTACTCAGTCTCATGGAAACCAATGGTTTCAAAGTGAAAATCATTCTTCTTCTCTTTTCATCAACGTGTAGAAGGTTGTTCATTGTTTGAAATATTAGAGGTTGTTTGGTATGGTTTAAATTTTGCAGTTTATGTTTACTTATTGAAAAATAAACTGAAAATATAAGCTATGTATGTTTGACAACTAAATGAAGTTTATAAACTCGGTTTTTTTCCTGAAAAAATAAGTCAAAGGTAGAAGATCCAAATAATGGGTTGATTTATTTTTTTTAGCTTATTTTTTCTCAATTTTTCTATTTCCCATTTTACCCCATCATAACTTTATCTCTCCTCCTTTTTACTCTTCCACCAAATATCATAACTCTTCACATCATCACTACCAAACTTCATCACTCTCATTTTTCTTTCTCTCTCTATCACCACCCAAACCCCCTAATTCTCTGTAAAATTTTCTTTTATCTATACATGAACAAAGAATTGTGTATAAAACTTTGTTATATAATAATAAAATTTTGTGAATTATGTATAAACCCAATAAACCCTAAAACTTTTGTATAAAACTTAACATCTATGTATTATTTATTTTGTGAATTATGTAATTTAAGTTTACTAACTTTCATTTATTTATGTGCTATATTGTTTTTAATATTGATATTGGTTTTTATATTGTATTTTATTTTAATATTTTTTAGCATTTGTTATTATGCAATATTAAAAATCTTGGGTTGATTTCTCTTTTTAGTTTATGTTTAACTATGTATGAGGTTATTTGTTTATGTTGATCTTATGTTGTTTTTTTAATATTAATATTACTTTTTATATTGTATTTTATTTTAATATATTTTTTAACCTTTGTTATGCAATATTACAAAATTAAAGTAAAAATATATGATGATAAATATTAAAAAATGTATATTTAAAAAATAGTGTAAAAAATAACCAAAATAATCATAACATAAACAAATAACCTCATACAATTTTCTGTAATTTACTATGTAAAAAACAATCTTTCTACCTTAACCAAACAAAACATATTAGTTTATATTCAATTTTCAACTAAGGTACCCAAACATAAACAGATTATAATCTCACAATTTATAAACTGAAACTAAAAACTTAATTCATATACCATTTTTAATCCCTTCTTTCTGTACTACACCCATTATACCAACTCAAGTGATTTTGAAGCTCTCAAGACACATCCTTTAGGAAAAGGATCTTGCTATTTCTATCCCACTATGCAAGCTTTACAAATTGATCATGAGCTTGAATAATAAGCAAGCGGGTAATAAAAAATTGATCTTGCTATTTCTATCCCCAATGGTGTCCCAGCCCCGGGCCAATCACATTGTGTTATTTAATTAAAATAAAAAATTATAAAAATATAAAATAATATTTTATAAATTTTTATTATATAAGAACATGGAGACAAAGTCCATTTAAGATAGAGAATCCCAAAAGAAATTTGATGCTCTCAAAGTTTAGTCCATGGGCTTTAAAATCATTTACAACTGAAAATATAATTTTGATTTTTGTCCCTACATGATATTTTGAGAAATTAAAGTCTTATTTATCGGTCCTAAAAAAACAATTATACTTTAACTGATTTTAGTTTTAAAAGACACTATATAATTTAATTACACAATAAATCTTCATAATTCATATAACAATTGTGAATAACAAAACATACAATAACATTTTTTTATAACCAATGATATTTCATCACTCGATAGATAAGGAAGTAATCCACTTTAAAATGTTTAATTGTTTATCTCAACTAGTATCATTCTGTAAATAAATAAATGTTAATAAAAAAATTTATACTTTAGATATGCATGTTAATTTTGAACAGGTTAAAAGTTATATTGATAGTATATAGTAAAAATATTTTAAACATGACTGAGTACTTTTACAGATTTATAAAAAGGTATTTATATACTTAAAATAAAGTTTTTCAAGTGAAAATTTCTGAATAAAAGATTAGATATCAGTTGTTAAATTTAAACAAAAACATTTAAATGTACTTTTTAAATATTCAACACTCAAACATGTACATCTGAAAAGTGAGAATAAAATTAAACTAAGAATTAATGTATGATTAATAATAAAAATTATTCCAATCCTTACCTCGTACCAAACTCAACATTTATTCATCATTAATTAATATCATTAAATCAATGTAAGTTCATAACTTGGTTCCACAAAAAGAAAAAAAGAGTTGTAAAGTTTGACAGTGGGGAACAACAAAGGTAACGGTAATATTTGAGTTTAGTTTTTTTTTGAAGTTCCTTAAGGGGCATTATGGGTAATATGATAAAGTTAAGTGAAATATATAATATTGCATGTAAAATCAAAAGTACACTGAAACTGCATACAAAGTTGAACAAAGATAAAAATAGACTAACAAAAGTGGGTGGCAAGTGCATTTTCTCTTGGCCTCTTCTTCTCATTGCTTCTTCAATAATCTGTTATTAGCTTTTTTATCTTTCAGCTTTTAAATACTCTCTCTTCCCATTATATTCACTCTAAATCTGAGAAGAAAAAGAAGAGTTGCTAATTAAGTGTAGAGTGATCATGGCAGCTATAAAGGTAGAAGATATAAGCCACACACCAATGGATCAACTTCAAGGATTAGAGTACTGTATAGATTCAAACCCATCTTGGGGTATGTGTATAAAGCTTAAAGCTTCAATCTTTTCATAACTGCATTGTTATTAGTTTTGAATTTGATTCAGTGAGTGATAGCTATGTGTTAATCTGTTAACAGTGGAGACAATAGCTTTGGGATTTCAGCATTACATTTTGGCTTTAGGAACTGCTGTTATGATTCCTTCACTTCTTGTGCCTTTGATGGGTGGAAGTGATGTAAGCCATTCACAACTTTATGTCCTTTATCTTTCCTCACTTTGTTTATTAATCGGATTCTGATTTTTGATTCATATAGATGAATTTCCTTGCTTAGGCAAATCTCTATTAAGGAAAAAAATGTTCTTGTTAGTGAATTTTTTGTTTGTCTCTACTTTTAAAGAGCTCAAGTTATATGATAATGGTTGATAGGACCACTACTCCTCTAGTGTTTTGACATGTCATTAGTGACAAGGCTCCCTTACTGGATTCATTCTGTTGTTACCTTATAAAAAAATATTTTTTCGAAGTTTGATATTGTTTTCGGGATTTGAACTCGGGCAAGAAATACTAAAAACTTAAACTTAATGTATGTATATGATTTTGTTTGTTTGGTAAAGTGATCTGGTTTGGTTTGGTCCCACTGAAGAGGAAATTCTGGAGGCCTTGAAAATGAAAAAGTGTCACACTTGGCAAGATAACAAATTGATACTGATGTATTGACTGTTATTGGTTCAGGGTGATAAAGTGAGGGTGGTACAGACTCTGCTCTTTGTTGAAGGAATTAATACACTTGTTCAGACACTGTTTGGAACAAGGTTACCAACAGTTATAGGAGGGTCTTATGCATTTATGGTCCCCATTATGTCCATAATTCATGATCCTAATTTAGCTATGATAGAGGACCCACAATTGGTTAGTACCTTTGTCTAATATATCTTTCACATTTTACCTTACTTTAATTATAAGTTTAAGTTCAAACATTATGATGAATAATGTGGAAGATAAAGCTTATATAATATCTTTAATTATCATCTCCATAACTTATACTAATAAGCTTACATTTATGATATATATGCAGAGATTTCTTAGCACCATGAGAGCAGTCCAAGGTGCACTAATAGTAGCATCAAGCATACAAATTATTCTGGGATTTAGTCAAATATGGGCTATTTGTTCTAGGTATGCTTTTTTTCACCTTTTATGTGAAATGCTTGTATACTTTTGAAGGTTGAATAAAACTTGAATGCAACATTATATAACATGAAATAATTACTGTCCTTTTCTATTATATATATATGCAGGTTTTTCAGTCCACTTGGTATGGTTCCAGTAATATCATTAGTTGGTTTTGGACTTTTTGACAGAGGGTTTGTTCTGGTATAACACTAACCTACATGTTACTAACACATAGATTGTGAAATTTTTTCAAGTATTTGTTCATGGCTAACATTGTTCTGAATCATTTCTCAGGTTGGAGATTGTGTTGAAATTGGAATTCCGATGCTAATCTTGTTTACAATCATCTCTCAGGTACGAATCGAATTCACCGTATAAATCACAATTAGCTCACTTCTAAGTTATAACTATGATATGTTGTATGCAGTACTTGAAAAATTTTCATATAAGAAAACAACCAATACTAGAGAGATTTGCACTACTCATATCAACCACAGTGATATGGGTATATGCTGATCTCTTAACAGCAGGAGGAGCATACAAGCATCGAAAACAAGTAACTCAACATAGTTGCAGAACAGACAGGGCTAACCTCATTTCAGCTGCACCATGGTTGGTACCAAAAGAATTTTTGTAGTTGAATATTTACAATATATATTTGCACATTGACTCTTGAAAATGTTGCTGCAGGATAAAGATTCCATACCCTCTTGAGTGGGGTGCTCCTACATTTGATGCTGGTCATTGTTTTGGAATGGTGGCTGCTGTTTTAGTCTCATTAATTGAGGTATTAATACTTGCATAAAAGTTACATTGACATTTTTTGCTAACTAG
The DNA here is from genome assembly GCA_009771035.1 of Lupinus albus. Lineage (NCBI taxonomy): Eukaryota > Viridiplantae > Streptophyta > Magnoliopsida > Fabales > Fabaceae > Lupinus > Lupinus albus. The sequence continues at coordinate 10,272,537 of CM020011.1, forward strand.
TAAACTTTTATATATATTAATAGTAGTGTATTATGCCACCACTCATTTGTAAACTTTTGTATATATTTGTAGTGTATTTATTGAAATGTTAAAAATCACTTAGTAAGATGATTAGTTATACATTTATAAATGTATGGTATGTTGAAATAGTTTATACTATATTATATATCAAGTTTGTTTTACATAAGATGTTTGTTTTAGTTAAAAAATTCTTTACTTATATGTCATGTGGTCTTTAATATTGGCCTCCTGGTGATGATATTGGCACTGTCTCTGGTTGCCTTTAATGCAATTGCTGGAAAATATGACCGGTACAACCATATTGTAATATGGTCACCGTACGGTCTTAAACAACAATGCTGCATCCTCATTTTAATACCCTGTATAATTGCATGTGTGGTACATCGTATCGAAACTACAAGGTATTTGCGAGAGATCGATTTCACGTCTCGAACATGTGACATATGGGTTGATAGTAGGTAGTCTTACTATGCATTTGCAAGAGGTTGATTCCATCACTGAAATTGAGTTAAAGCCTTTGTGTTTTTTTTACTGATCAGTAATAAAAATAACATCATCTTGTTTTGACAGTCAACTGGAGCATACAAAGCTGCATCGCGTCTAGCTAGTGCTACACCACCTCCTGCTCATGTCCTGAGCCGTGGTATCGGTTGGCAGGGCATTGGAATCTTGCTGAATGGCATGTTTGGAACTCTGACTGGTTCAACAGTTTCAGTGTAAGTGCTATTCTTAATCCATATTCATAGTTGTTCACTTTGTATGGGGACACAAATTGATTCTTTTAGGACCATGGCAGAGAGAATGTAGGACTTCTAGGAAGCACTCGAATCGGCAGCCGAAGAGTCATTCAAGTTTCAGCTGGCTTTATGATATTCTTCTCAATGTTGGGTAAGTAGCAATTTCCAAACTTATGTACTAACTTTAATGTTTAAATCAACTGCATTTGTTCTCACTTAAAATGCATAATTTGTTTCTCTCTTCAGGTAAATTCGGAGCCTTATTTGCATCAATACCATTCCCTATCTTTGCTGCTATATACTGTGTTTTGTTTGGTCTTGTAGGTGAGTAGAACAATCATTTGATCACCTCTTTGATTTTCATTTCTGTTCTTATGACAATTGCTTTTTCTTACTTCTTCTTTCAGCTTCTGTGGGTCTATCCTTTTTGCAGTTCACTAACATGAACTCACTGAGGAACCTCTTCATTACTGGTGTTTCTCTCTTCTTAGGTTTGTCTATTCCTGAGTATTTCAGAGAATACACTACCAACGCCGGTCACGGTCCTGCTTATACCAAAGCTGGATGGGTGAGTTTCTTTGTTGTTTATATATTTTAGTTAATATTTCATGCACTTGGAAATGAACTTTTTCCATTTCAAGTTAAAGTGATTCAACAAAAACTGCATTTGGAGAGTGCTGCTATTGACAGCTTTATGCTTAAAATGATTCATCAATTTTTATGCTATAGAAGTATTTCAACAACAAAAATTGTAGAGAAATGTGTAAGGCAAAACTTTTTATACTTCTCTTGTGTGTTCATAACACCATGTGAAGCAATAAAGTAATATCAAACCAGTGCTATGCCAAAATGCAAATGCTGATTTTGAATCCTAAGAACTTCTGTTTATCACACTGAGAGTTCTTGTTGCCATCTTTTGTCACTTTTGGTGGATCAATTGACATAGATATTACATCTCTTAACAATAGGATAAATATTTCATAAACAATCCTTAGAAAGTGACATGTTAAGTAATGTATCTTTTGCTTTAGTTTATGTATGTTTGTGCTTGATTAGTTGATCCAATAACTTCTAGAACATACCAACAAGACGTTAGTCTAGTAGTGTAAGGCCCCATAGGTTCCCAGATAGACCAAAAGGTCGAGGCTCAATTCCTAGGAGAGGCAGCAATGCACTCTGAAAGAGATTAGTTCCTGACTTAGACGATATACCTTTGGTTATACAAAAAAATGAGTTCTAGAACATTTGTTTTGAAGAAAATCATAAGAGTATTAATTGATTATATAATCTTATATTTGATTTTGCAGTTCAATGATTTCCTCAATACAATCTTCTATTCTTCTCCAACTGTTGCATTGATAATTGCTGTGTTCTTGGACAACACTCTTGAGTACAAGCATAGTGCTAGAGATAGAGGAATGCCATGGTGGGCAAGGTTTAGAACATTTAATGAAGATAGCAGAAATGTTGAATTCTACTCCCTCCCTTTCAACCTCAACAGATTTTTTCCTCCATCATAACAAACCAAATTCTAAGATAGAAAGATGTGTTAGAGGAAAAGCATCATTTCCAGTTAAGGGTTATATTATATGATGTTAATGTTAATGTATTTTTATATAGTTGAAGGTAGCAGAGTGATGGTTCCTTCTGCTTTCTTTTTAGTATGTTTTATATAGTTGAATGTGGTTCATTTCATATTTTCATATAATAGAACAAAGTTATTTTATGTACCAAAAATATAGAATAAAGTTATATCAGGGAGAAAAGAGAAATAGAATACAAAGTGTTGGTGTAATGGTGTAATGTCTTGCTAGATTTATATGATGACCGAAAAGTTAAGGGTTCGATTCTTGGGATATGCTCTGGACGGACTAATTTAATGATAAATTTAATCTTCAAATAACAAAATTATTTTAATAAATTTAATCTTTAAGTTAATTCTTTTAATTCTTTACATGGGTTCCCTCAAATAAATAAGAGTAAATTAATGGACTTCCCGAAATTACAGAAAATCTCTAATGTTACATATGCACATTACACTATCCATGAAATAGTATGACAAAAGTATACATTTGTGACTTTATATATATAGTGTTTACAACTTGAATAGTTAAAAGAATTTAAGTAATATATTACTCACTACTTAACTTTGTAGAGATCTTAAAAGGGAAAAAGGAAACATTACCTACTAAAAATTATTTGTTTATCTAAGAACTATATAATTATGAGATGCATTTTATGAAAAATAATAGTGCTGCCAGGCACCATTAATGATAATGCTATGTTGCGGCAACATTTTATAAAAACACACACAGTCCAAGCAAATATTTTATCAAGCATTTTAGGGCGAACATTTTATTAAATAAGTTGTTAGCAATATATTAATTACAATTCTTTTAATGTTTTATCAAACTAAGTTATGAGTAAAATAATAAAAAGAAAGATGAAGGGTAACTACAAAGACAATGTGGAAAATGTATTGTCTAAAAAAGAAGTGTATTTAGAAAAGGTGACCCCATTATATAAAAAAATGAGAATACAATTTGAGAAAGAGGAGGTTATGTGAAGAAAATAAGAGTCGTGTGGTTCAAAGTAGAGAGTATTTTAGTGTTTCACTCATTCATTTTTAACTATTAGTTAATGGTATTACATCAAAGGGAGGCATGTGTGTAACTATAAAAAGGGAAGAAATAATACTTACAATTTCATTATAAAACTCATGAGATGTCTCTTATAATTTATTCACTAAATAATTTCTTGCCTGTCACCTTTTCTTCAATGTTATTATGTATTTTTTCTTTTTTGTTTTTATATAAAAAACTTCACAGTTAAAGATTACTCTCTTATGAAATATATATTTATTTATTATTTACTAAAATAGACTTCATCTTCCAATAATAACTTTCTTTTTCATGCAACCATTAGAGGATCAAATTCTTATCATCATAGATAATAAATTGAATTATCTACTAACTAGATGCAAATAATATTATTTAATTAAAATTTTCCTTACAATTTTTAATGTAATACTTAACATTATAAAAAAAATTATACAATACATCACTCATTATTTATTGTTATATTATTTGTATTTAAAAGTAAACACTAATTAAACAAAAATGAATAGTAGATTATATATCGGAAAAAAATGCATGTACTATCTTAAATAAATAAAATTAATAGATATAATCATACATAATACATAAAAGAGTAAATTACACTCACACCCCCTAAGTTTTAGTGAAATTACACGAACCACTCGTTACTTTTTTGTCCTTACACGAACCACCCCTAATTTTGTACATATGTTACACTGACTACCCCTGCATAATATAAAAGTATAATATTTTAAACAAAAAACGTATGATGTGTGTAATTAATTAAACAAAATATTGTATATTATATAGAAAAATTCAAATAATATAAGAGTCAATGCGTCTTCATTATTTGGTTCGTTATAAAATAATATAAGAGTTATTTAAACATTTATTTGAAATTATTAATGTATTTTTTACTGACACAAAAATAATAAAGAAACATTCGCTTTTGTACTATTTGAAGTATTACACAATATACAATATTTTGTTTAACTTAATTACATTCATCACACGTTTTTTCTTTAAAATATTACACTTTTATAACATGCAGGGGTTATACATTTAATGTATGTATAAATCTATGGGTGGTTTGTGTAGGAGGGAGGGTGGTTGGTGTAATGACAAAGAAGGGAGGAGTGATTTGTGTAATTTCATTAAAACTGATGGGGTGTGAGTGTAATTTACTCTACATAAAATATTACTATCATGCTAGTATCGAATCTTTGTATATCCTAGTTCGACAACAACTGAATGAACCAGAAACAAAGCACACAACCTTAACATTGTGGTTCATTTCAAAGATACCCAGATTGAAATTTGTTTGTATAATTTAATGTTTGAGGTAACCCCTTTTCTTTGTGGCTGATTGGAGGCACCTTTCTGTGTAATTGAGGTTATCCATATTGTTCTATTTTAATTGATTTTGTAACAATATATCTCTAACAATTAAGTGGGTAGTTGAGAGATATGGATTTCCCACCTTTCATTTAATCACATTGTTAATTCTCTGTAAAAAGTTTTATTTTTTATTTTCTGGGTTTATCACTGTGGAATGCATGTGTTGTTAGGAGTTTATTTTCAGGTTTGGAAAATATTGTGTGGAAGGAACTGATATTGGTGTGATGGATCAGGTAAGAAGCAAAGGTAGTAGTGAGGTTATTGATCATGTTGATGAAGGAGTAGATGAGAATTTGAGCCATTTAATTGAAGGAGTTGTTACAGATGATGCTGTAGATGGAGGTAAATTAGGTGAAAGAGATAGTGTAATAAGTGGTGAAGATAGAACTTCAGAAAAGATGTGCAATGATTCAAGATTGAATAATGAGGTAAAAGAGGAAGAGGGGTCTCAAGAAGTTAAGGTTGAGATGTGTTATCAGCAAAAATACAATGATAAATTGCATGTGGTTGATCAAGGAAGTAGTTGTAATTCAAGAAATTTGGTTAATAGGGAAGTACTTGACCCATGTGTTGTAATAGATTCTTCTTCTCAGATTGAGAATTTCAATGGAGATAATATGAAATTGGAGGCAGAAGTTAATGAATCAGGGTTGAGTAAGGTATCTATGAAAGCACTAAAAGGGGTGGTGTCTGAGACAGATAAAAGTTCATGCGCAATTGATGTAAAATGTGGCAGCTACAAAGCGTTTAGCGAGACTTTTGAAGGTGAAATGATTTGTAGGATTTGTCATCTGGCTTCTGGGCAACCATTAGAAGCTACAGATACTGGAACAACTAATAGTGCTACTAGTACGGATTTGATTCAGCTTGGTTGTGCATGTAAAGATGAGCTAGGCATTGCACATAGTCATTGTGCCGAGGCATGGTTCAAGCTTAGAGGGAACAGGTAACTATTGCTTTTGTTAATATCTATTTATTCCAAAAAGTTTAAAGATCAACTATTGTTTAGTTTAAGTCTTGCTTTGGCACAATTTTGATGAGAGACCCTTATGGCTGATGTTTCAGGCTTTCAGCTGTGTTTGTACTGTGGATGTGCATATTTTAATTACAATTTGGAATATTTATTTCTTCAATAATATTATTTAGTAGATTTTATCTTTCCATGTCTTGTGAAATCTTCGAAATTTTGCAGCATCCTTATAGATGTAGCATTAGGTGAGACCAGGAACTTAGCTGTACGAATTTCTAAGTTGCATTTGTTGTTGATGTTGTTGTTGCTGCTTATTATTTTCAATTTGGTTAGTGTAGCTCATATCTATTTTGATTTTTACTGGTACAGCTACATCTAGTGGAGAACGGCCACTATCATGACCATACCCCGAAAAATGGAGTTTCTATTGGTAATGGACTTCAGTGAGGGTTGAGTTGGGAAAATGCGTCTAGACACCGACCCAGTGGGTTTTCCTTCTTTTGAGATGAAGGATTTTGGATTGGTATAAACAAGATTAGCGAATGGTTCTAGTGTCCGTGAGATGAGACTAATTTAATTGGACATCCATTTGGTGACACTGAGTCTTGGTTTGTTGTGAGCAAATGATTGCGTTCAGTTTTCATGTCGATGTTCATGTTTTTGTCCATGTTTGGTGAAAAAGTGCTCTTGCCTTCACGAAGTTACTTCAAATCTTATGTTTCTCTGTTCTTCTAATATACCGGTAATGAACTAGGAAAATTAAATTTGCACTTCCATCTCTCTCAAAAGAATATCCTTGGCAATGAAAAAGCAAATTTTGATACATTGAAGAATGGCTTCCACCAAGATTGTCTTTTCAAATATGACAATTTCCTAGATGATTCTCAACATAGCCATATTTCACTTAAAACTCTTGTTGGGTATTGTTAGAGAAAAAAACCACACAAGTATGGTAATTGATACTAATGTAAGTTACATAAACCGTTACATGCAATTGTAGACTAATCTATTGGGTTTATTCAAGTGTGAAGTCTCACATTGGATATGAGGGGAGGAGCGAAAGAGTTTATAAGTGAAAAAGACTCATGGAACTAATGTCTTAAGGTTTTGGTTAAAGACATGATATCTCACTTGTAACTCTCCACTTTTCCCATACCCCGGTAACACTGGAACTCCCCGGTGGTTGGACGCTCTCGGTCGCAGTCTGGTCCAACATAATCTCTTCAGCTTGTCAGCTTTTGTTAGTTCCAACGTTAAGTAATCTATGCCTCTTTATGTATTCAAGGGCATCGGCATTATTATTGAATGTAATAGATGCTATGCGAAGCTCTCTCTACTTGCTTTCAATATCAGAGTCTATGTCACTATTCAATTTTGTTCACGTTTTCGCAAGATTCAGATAAGAAATAATAGCTCAGATGTCTGCTGAATTCTATAATTGTTGTTTAAAATTGCGTTGTGCCCGGTGAAGTGGATGGTCGGAAATTACTTCCTTTTATGTCATTCAATGTCAGTTTCTGTTTGAAATTACTATCATGTATACGGTTGAGAGAGAGGAGTGAGGGAATTTCCTTGTCCAACATAATATTTTCTTTTGCTAACAATATTTACAAGTTGTATGAATGTTATCACTTACTTTCTTTGTTTATACCTTTCATAATCACAGGCTGTGTGAAATATGTGGTGAGACTGTAAAAAATGTTTCTGATGTTACTGACAATGGATTTATGGAAGAGTGGATCGAAAGTAGATTTGTCGGCAGTGGTACCGGTACCTCATCGGGTGGCATGTTTGGTGGATGGTTGCGTAGGCATCCATTTTGTAACTTCTTAATGGCGTGCCTTGTAATAGCTTTTGTTCTGCCATGGTTCTTTCAAGTATATATTTTCTAGTCTTAATTCAATGCCTTTCTCTGAAGGGGGTTGCAATGTTTGGAAGCTTCATTATAGAAAAGGTTACCAGCATGGCATGTTATGTCCAGATTGGACTTAGTGTGAAGTTTTGATATATATATATAAGGCGACCCATTGCACGAGACTCTCACTTAGTGGGGTGTGGGGATGGTAGTTGTATGTAGCCTTACCCCGCAAGCGGAGAGACTGTTTCAGGATTTAAACCCATCACCTTATGGTATATATATATATATATGTTGATACAGCAGGATTACCTTTTATTTAAGGGAGAAACTAGAGAAAATTAGGTATATTATTATATGATTTAAGAAATGATACTTTTTTCAAATCTGCATGTATCTGGTGCACTGGTTTGATATTGCAAAGCTACTCTTTGATATGGCATGCATGGACAGAAAGAGGAGTGGGTATTCTTTAATTACATGAGAAGTTAATGCAGCATTGAGCCCAAATTAGAACACTGTGCCTGCATGGTGGCTACTCTATCTAAGACTAAATTATTCATACTAGCTCTTTACTTCATAGTCACATACTGATTTTCAATTTTCAATATAGGAAGACATAACTCAGAAGAATCATAACGCATAACAGGAGGTGGGCGTGTGATTGATGCAGTAGAATTGAGAAACAAAAAAAATCAGTCTAAGATGACCTTTTTAATAGAGATGTGTTTTATTTAAAATATACAATGGACCTTTTTTAGTTAAAATGTTTATTAGACATGCTTATAGATTTATTTCAAATGTATTTAGTTTATCTTATTTAGTTATTCATAAAAAAAAATTACAAAATTAAAAAATATTAACTAAAACCCAAGAAACATAACATATTAACTAAGTATACCTCTGAATGCTTGAAATATGTTTTATTTCGCCGAACCTCGTTATTAAATTCTTTGTTTCTTTTCTTCTGTTTATTCTATGTATTATTTGATTGCTTGTGACCAACGCTGTCCAACGATAACTTCCGATGCACTAACAATTCTTGTTGGACCAGACTTCGACCGGGGAGCCTCCAACCACCGGGGAGTTCCATTGCTACTGGGGTATGGGAAGAGTGCATAGCCACAAGTGATGCACCACATCTTGAACTAAAACCATTAGTTCCATGAGTCTTTTATACTTATAAACTATTTCACTACTCCCTGCATATCTAATGTGAGACTTTACGCTTAAATAAACCCAACAACCCTAATTTAATAACCATGGTCTAATTGGTTAGGATACTTGACTCGAGAACACAAATTTTAGGTAGTATTTTTTGGGTACATAATTAAAGGTAGTATTTGACTTAACTTATTTTAGGCTTTTCTTCTTTTTAAAATAAGTAGGGTCAAACATCTCCATTTAAAACATCTTTTTATGTGAAGAAAACATAAAAGTAATGAGTTTTAAAATAAAATAAAAAGTAACTTGAGGAACTTATACTTTCACTTCTTATTTTTAGTTTCACTATCTTGCTTCCATCATGTACTAGTAGTTTTTTATTTCTTAATGCCTATATAAATTCTTTTTAATATTGATTATAAAATATAAAAACATGAAATAAAATGTGGAACCAAATAAGCATAAATAATAGTTTAAGAATAAATTGAAAAAATAATAGTAGGCATTCTTAATTAATGGAATCAATGTATAATAAATTAGAAAGTAGCAAAATAAAAATGAAGCATACAATGATTCAACAATCACCTTTCCTTTCTTTTGAAATAAAAAAATCTAAATCATTGCCATATATAAATAAATGAAATAAACAAAGCATCAACTTAAACTTAAATTACAAATATTCCTAATCTAAATTCTAAAAACCAGAAATCAAACTTGTCTTCAACGACAGCATTTAGAACATAGGATTAAGAAAACAATAAGAAACACAATGGAAGAAAGAGCAATTGCCACACCAAGAACCACTTTGTTTGGCCCATGATGATGTTCCTTCTTGTGGCTGCTACTATCATCATCAACACTATCATCATAGTCAGAATCACTGTTATCATCAGCAGAAGAAGAATCCTTAGAAGGTGGTGGAGACAATGGCATTCCATATTTATCACAAGGAGCAACCCCAAGTTTTAACTTTGAAGACAAAATAGAATGGTTATAGCACAAGTTACTGTTTCCACCAACCTTCAACACTTGCAATCTCTTCATGAAAGTCAAGTTGAAAGGCACAACCCCATGAAAATTGTTATTAGCAAGGTTCAAATACTTAAGGTTCTTCATTTCTGATAAGAATTTTGGAATAGTCCCATTGAGCTGGTTTGAACTCAGATCCATGTGAACCAAACCTGGTATAGCAGAAATTGAATCTGGGACAGACCCAGAAAATGAATTTGAAGCCAATGAGAGATTTTTCAGTGAAATCAAGTCCCCCATGGAAATGGGTATGTCCCCTTTGAACCCATTGGAAGAAAGATTCAAACTTTCTAGGCTATCAAGCATGGTAATGGAAGAAGGTATAGTACCCCTTAGATGGTTACCTGAAAAATCAATATGGGTAAGATTAGAATGAACATATTTTGGTAGAAAACCAGTGAGATTGGCCTGGGAAATGGTTAAAGTTTTGAGCTTTTTCATGTGGGCAAGAATAACATAAGGACCAGAGGCTTTAAGTTGAAGATTGGAAAGAGTGAGATCAGTGAGATTTGCAAGGTGAGAGAGCCAAACACCAGAGAGTTTGTGGAAGCTGTTGATGGAAGAGAAGGATTGTAGTGAGTAAGTGAGTTGAGGAGGGAAGTGAATGGGGGAAATGGGGCAGTTTATGAGGTGAAGGGAGTGAAGGGTAGAGAGAGATTTAAGGGCAGTGTAAGAGAGAGAAATGTAGGATGAACAATTTATGAGTTGAAGAGAGATGAGGTGAGTGAAGGGTTTGGATGAGTCACAAAGTGTGGCATTGTGGAAAGATGGTTGGGAACATGGGTTCTTTGAGGTTGGGATGTTGAGAGATTGAAGGGCTTTTAGTTGGTTTGGGTCAAGTGGTGAAGATGAAAAAGGTGAAGATGAAGATGAAGATGAAGATGGTGAAGGTGAAGATGTTGATGGTGGTGATGGTGAAGATGTGGGTGAAGGGGTTGGGGGAAGAGGTGAAGAGATTGAGATGGTAATGGTGGGAAAGAGGAAAATGAGAATGATGAATAATGGAGATGGTGGTGATGGTTTCATGGCTTAATGGTTATAGAAACACATCAGAAGGGGAAGGAAAACAAAGAGAGGTGTGAAGTGTGGAAGCAAGGTTTGAGAGAAAGTGAGAGATTAGAGAGTGAAAATAAATTTGTGGAATGAGAAAATGTGAAATAGAGAGAAGGAAGAAGTGGAGATTGGAAAATAAGATTGGACACAAGCTGAACCACTAAAAACAAAATTTATTATTGAAGAGACAAGTACAAAGAAAATTATATTTTTTTATCCTTTTATATATATATATTGAAATGCCATTTTTATCATATATGAAATATATTTATCTCCTTATTAATGGATAGAATAGGTGTTGAAGGTGGACCTTCTTTGGTGTTGTAGTCTATGACAGTTGGGAGTTTCTTTGTTCCCTTCCATTCGGAGATAATTCTAATTTATATGTATTTTACAATTTACTTCATACCTGTGTATTTCGTTATATTATTGAAGAATAACGGTCACATTGAAAATATAAAGTTCATGATAGAAGTGTGAAATATCTACTTCAATGTACGGCATACCTTTTGTTTGTGCATTAAGAAGATTTATATATGTTCAAGGGGATGACATTAACTTCAAAAAAAACTTATTTCACATTTTATTTATTAATTTTAGGCAAATTCAATGGTTTGAGTTAGTGAGTGAATCTAAACCATTAGATTTCCCTAGAATTAATAGCTTAAAATGTAGACTAAATTTAAAAAATTCGAAGTAAATAAATCTCTATGTTTATCATTTTCTATCTTTCTTCTTTATACCTAAGTTTTGTTCTCATGCACAATCTTTTACACCTCACATTTCTTTCTATATTTTTCTTTTTATCACATCATATAACCAATCATATTATATATTTTTTCCTTTTTATCTCTTTCTTCCTGGTACCTTTTTACATTTAATTTTTTATGTAGGATAAACATTCTCCTGTGTTTTAATAAAGCAAACAAATGCAGACCGAGTTATAGCTATGTATCAGGTTTTTTGGGGGTACAATTGCACAAAGTTTAGCTATTACATAGGTATCATTACTTTCAAATAATAAAAACCAAATGCCTTTTTGACAAAATCTATATCAAAAAAAGTTATTTACAAAATCAAGATATTTAACACGTTCATATATATTATGGGGAAGAAAAAAGAACAATAAAATCAAAAATATCATTTCTTCTTGTTTTTTGTCTGTTAAATGTTCATCTATGTATGGGAAGAAAAATGAAGAATAAAATACTTTAAAGGGGAGGGATCCACTTACTCCAAGAGTAAGTGGAAAAACACTTACTCTTTTTTAACTGGATTTTAGATTATAGATCATCTCAATTAATGGAGAGAAACATCCTTGAAAAAACAAAGAAAAACTAACATGTAATGACACATTTATCCTTTTAATTATAACAAAATAACATATTTATCATTAAAAATATAAGAAAATTGAAGTAATTGTCTCCGGAGAGGATCTCATTCTTTTATTTGCCAGAACCTTTTCAGCTGGATCAGAAGAGTGGTAGTTGGATCCAGCTCTTCCTTTGGGCTCTCTTGTTACATGTTTACTTCTTTTGGCACATTCTTTGATGATTACTCCTTAAACTATTAGCTGGACCTTTTATAATTTTCTTTGGAGATCGATAACTATACTTCGTTATCAAGTATAAGCATACAACAAAAAAGGAAGAATAATATAAGGACAAGGGAAGCAATGGGGCATTTCATTATTATAATGTGTTGAACATCACCTTTTTTATGTAAAGAATTATATATGCATTTTGGTTTCCACATTCTTACGTTTCATTGATGCTATTTGTTACTAATTATTACTTATTTCTTTTATGAAAAGAAGAAAAAAAAGCAACAATAATTATATTTATTTTAAGAAACCCTTTGAAACCACGTCATTACACACGGCATCATTTTAACTAACGCTTTCCTGTCTTTTGTCTTCAAGACTTCAACATTCTATGGAGTGCATAAAAAATGAGTGAATGATACAAATATTTTGTCATAAACCTTTAATTAGGGATTAGGCATGCATTTATTTTCGGGGAACTTTTTGTGATTGACTACGATGGTCTTCGCTACTGGATGAGGATCATGACATGTGGTGGAAAAAAGTTTTAACAGCCTGATTTTAAGTTTTTTTTATAAACAAATTCAAAATTCAAAATTCAAAATATTCCTCTTCATAACATTTATTGGCTGAGTAATTTTGGTATGGATTTAATTTCATTAGATTCTAAAGTATATTTAACTATCCATGACACTTAAAAAACATTTATAATTTTTGAAAAAGCCTCTATCAAGGGCATAAGCCACTTTTATAAGTCTATTTCCATAAGTTCAAATAAGCCCAAATAACTTCTTCCAAACAGACACTATAACCCTTGTGCTTTTAGGCTGTTTCCTTGCCAAGGAGTATGATCTTCGGTTTAAGTGCAATAAAAATGCAAAATTGTCATGAAAGCTTTTAAACTAGGTTATGGAATAGACCTTTACCACTTTAGATGTGTCACACAAAATAAGGTTGTCTGTATCAGTTGGGGTGGTGCATAGATGATTGACCTGCCAAAAAAATGTGTATAAGTGAATGCATATTAGACATATCTAACAGAAGCAGAACAATAGCCAGAACCTAAAAGTTCCAATGAAATTATGGTATAAAACTCACTTTGTGGGTTACATTGATGTTCAAATGTAAGATACCATTGTTGCTCTCACTTAACCCAGCATCAGGATAGCTAGACCAATTCCATACCTTCACCAACTTATCATTTCCTCCAGATATTATGAATTTCCCTCTCTCCCCAAACATTGAAAATGCCCTGTTACCCATACAAGTTAGGGGAAATGAGAATTTGATCTAAAGATTACCACATTGATAAGGAATTGACTTACACGGCAGAAACAGCTGTGGTATGGCCACCCGAAGAGTAATCCAAATGCAACCTCTTTTTTCCATTTTGATCTGGATCCACATTGCTAGTTGATCTACCATCTTTTGATCTTGGTTGAGATCTTTTTCGTAAGTTTGAAGAGCTTTTCGACTTCATAGCAGTCATTTCTGATTCAATGTTAATCACGTTAACAACTCCATCACCCCTTGCAACAGCACATACCTTGCCTAATTTATCTAGCATGTCGACTTCTGGAACAGCTATTGCATGAATAAAAGCAGGATTGAGACACTGGCCAGCCGAGTTACTAGACACGTCGATTAAACCTGCAGTTATAAACAGCAATATTCAATATAATTTTACTTTCCCTTTATCGTAATATTCAGTTTCCCTTTATCATAAAATTACTCACATTGCTTCTTAGTGTATGCATGTATGAGTAAAGAAAAGAAAAAGGCCACCATATAAAGTGTATAATTCAACTACGGAAACAAAATCAGCAAAATGATCATTAATTGACATTGAACGAGACACCAGTTGCCAGTTCAGTTATCATCTACCATGCATGTATGCCTCATGTATATATATATCTACACTTCCAGACTTCATAAAGAACTTTTCATTTTCTTCAAAAACCTACCTGCTTGTGACTTGCACTGTCAACAGTAACTAGTGCCTAACCAGCATTTTCATCTTTTACTAACACTATTTTTAAAAGGCTTATCTTGTCATTTATATCTGCTATAGAATCATGGTCAAGGGAAACTAAGGGTGTAAAAGAATGCAAAAAGAATTAAAAACAGCACTATACTTGAAAGTTTCTTATTTCAGAATAAAGTATCTCCCGGTGTAAGGAGATAAATTAACTCCTGGACCCACTTAAACTTTGACATCTGTCATTGTTTTCTTTCTTTTTTCTTCTAAATACTGACAATAATTTGACAGTCTTATTCGGCTTCTAGGGTCCATTTTCATTCATTAATATTCTGTTTCTCAACGTATCTTATAACTCAATCTATAGTGAAAGGAAGAACAAGTTAACTGTGGAACTTATTTGGAGCTTTGTTGCAGCTATTAGTGGCAACTTTAAGCATTTGGGCGAAAATAAAAGATGGAGATCAAGGGCTTGAGGGACAGTCATTGCTATGTCAGCTTCACCAACTGGGTGACCGCCATTAATGGAAAATTGAAGTCCTCTCTATCGCAGGTTTAAGATCGAGGACAAGAACATTTCTCCACCTTGAATCATGATGGGCTATGTCCCTTTTAGGTTACTGATATGTTTTCAGTGGTTTATTCTAATGTTATAATGGTTGTTTAAGCTACTGTGATAGAACCCATGGGGTTTCTTGGGGTTGCTGCTAGGTTGCAGATTGAGGAAAAAGAACAGATATTTAGTCCCTGTAGTTGCTATTTACTCAAAGATTATATATCTCTTTAAAAAAGAATAAAAAAAAGGTGTTAGAGTTTTAGTGGATTCAGGAGACCTTATATCATGATGTACTTTATTATGTTCCTATTTTGCTAAATGCACTGAACAAAATGAGTAATTAGATAATTCAATTGACAAAAACAAAGAGGGGTCTAATTAGATAACTCAATGCAAAATACAAATTAATGAAGAGAAAGTCAGATACTATATGAAAAGGGGAGGGGATCCACTTACTCCAAAAGTAAAAAACTTACTCCTCATCTTAACCATCAATTCTAGGGAAATCCAATGGTTTGAATTAGAGAGTAGATCTAAACCATTAGATTTCCTAGAATTGATGGCTAAGATGTGAAGTAAGTTCAAAAAACGTACTCTTGGAGTAAGTGGGTCCCTCCTCTATGAAAAATATACCAAAATCTGCTACTTTGTTGGGGCGCCCTTTGGAGAAATCCCACATCAGAAGCGTTGAATCAAGACCTCCACTAATTACTGGGAAAAAAACAAAAATTAGGAGTTGACTTCTATGGATGTGGATGCAAGTTTCTAGAATACAAGCATGCAACTTGAACAAATGCACATGGTTCTTACTTTAAAACCTTATTCAAAAAAGTTCTGAAGTTTAATTTATAAATTAAAGCTTATATGCTCTCACAAATTCATTTGGTTAATACATTGAACTCATAAATATCAGGTCTATGAATATTTTAGTTTTAACTTCCCTAATATTATTTAACTTTTAATTGCAAGTGGCTTTCATCTCTTTTGTAATGACAACAAACCTCAGGGGTAAGTGTAATGACAACATAAACTCAAGGGAGGTCGATATAATTTCTAAAACAAGAGAGGTGCAGAATGTAACTAAGACAAGCCTCAGGGGGTGATTTAAATTATTTCCCAATTTTTTCATGACCTCTACATCTATTTGGTTACCAAGAGGCCACGGGTTGAAATCTTGAAAACAGCCTCCCCGCTTGCAGGGGTAAGGCTATCTATATCTACCCTTCACAAACCCTACTAAGTAGGAGCCATGTGCACTAGGCTGCCCTTTTTTGTTTAAATCTCTTGGGTTAATGAATGTGTGTGTCTGTGCAAGTGTGCATTTGCATGCCACTAGGCTTGGCGTACACTTTCACTGCACATCCTAGGAACTCCAATTTAGAAAGAACCAGAAATTATAGTACCAGAGATTGCTCATTCTGTCTTCAATGGTCAGCCCTTCCGGCCCATAGACAGTATTGTCAAGCAGTTCAATGGCACTTGGGCTTGGGCATAAGAGTGATGAGAAAACATGTAAAATTTCATACAAATTTCTAATGTTTCTTTCCAATAAGACAATGGGAATTCCATCATGATGGAAATCTGACATTAGACAACTTACTTACTCAAGTCCATTCCAGGCATAACAATCATATCATATCATCATTTAAAATAAAATAAAAAAATTATTTGAAGTGGGGTGGGGTCATGGGCCTGAGGGAGAGGGTTACATGGAACAAATAAAAATGACTATATAACTACCTTCCCAAGAGTGCCAAGGAAGGAATTGCACAGAGCTACAGATCTGCAATACAAGGTCAGGGTGAAATAAACAACAACATTATCAAGATAGCAAAGTACTTAATCATAGAAGAACAAAATCATAGGAGGGTAAAATGGGGGGGGGGGGGGGGGGGGGGGGGGGGGGGATATGAAATATTAGAGTGTTGACAATAAACTCCTGATCTACAAAAGTAGCAGCAATGTAGTGAAGAACAGTTAAAAAGCAAGAAGAATACACTTGTATGACCAGCTCGTAGAGTTTTATACAGGCATTGATTGCGAATGTCAATTATCTGTAAAAGAAATTTTCAATCATTCAGAATAAAATGAAAATGTAGTATACTTACATTAACTTGGCTTTTCTTAAATTAAAAAGCAATGGCAAAATTATAAGAGCATGAAAAATAATTAATAATATATCGCATTAGATGAAATGAAATAAATCTATTTTTTGTGCTATGTACTGAAGCTTTTAGAATACAATGCCGGCTAATGGTTTTTTGAGAGAATAGATCAGTATTGCAAGGCACTTAGAAAACTCAGTTAATGTCACCATAGGAAATAACAAGAAGGATTCAGTTATCCCATACATTTAAGCTATTGGGTGGAAGCCCGTGAATGTTATTATCTTGGATGCCTATTATTACCTGGAGGGACTAAAGATATAATGAAATATGAAGCAAAGGAGAAGCATGGGATTAACACCCCATGCGATCAGAGGAATCAGTGTGGCTCCAAGCAACCAACTACACACGTGGCTGGGGAGCGGGAGGATGGAAAAAAGAATATATTAGGGTGACAAGTATAAGAAGTACAAGAAGGAATGAGAAAAGGGCAGGAAAGAAATTAGTGATGAAGTCGGAAGAGAGACCAGACACTCTCAAAGTACCTGGGTTATCTGCACATCTTTATATTTTTCTTTCTTTGCTTGAGCGTATTTTGTGATTTTTGTCATGTTTTACAGATCAGAGACTCCATTGATCTTGATAATGGTCTGATTTTGGATCATAGTTGGAGATAACTAGCAATTTCTATCCTATTTGTCTTGTAATTTCTGGCCAAGTTTGTATTCTCTAAACCACTCCCTTCATTCAAGAGGGTTTGAAGTGTGGGCAATGCACAGGGCAAGACGAGGGTCCATTTTTACCTTGAGCAAAAATTTCAACTCTTTCAGAAGAATGGGACAGCAAGGACATCATAGAGACACTTACTACCATATGAAGTTGAATTCATAACAGCTGATAGATGAAATATTTCATAAGAGAAAGTCAGAAAGTGTGTGATGAATAAATATGAAGCATACCTTCACCTCACCACCATCATCTGCTGCAGCAAGAAATGAAGACTTTGAGTTGCATGCAATCTGCAAAACCAGACCCGTATTGGTATTATAAATTACAATGGCATTTTTAACAAATGAAGTGCACCTCCTTACAAGGATAGCATTAGTGTGTCGTGTATATATAATACAACAGAATGGAGGAATGTGCAAGAAAATATAAGCCCAGGTACAGTGCTGCAAAATATCAACACTTTCAATATCCTGTGTTGGTCAAGAAGGTCACACAACCATACTCCTTATTGAAAGTGTTGAGGGATATTTGAAGGTTAGGAGTATGAGTAAGAAGCTGAAAAATATTTGTAAGAGAAAACACTAGAAGTCTAGAAGAACCCTGGAAGTAGGCTCAGGTAAAACAGAAAGAGATTGTGCAGTAACCAGTGGTGCCTCCATCCAGTTGCGATAATATTCCATACTTCAAGCTATGTTCTCTTCATTTGGACTGAGCATTTTCTTGTCTACTTCATTCATTTGCCTAGCTTTGAAGAGTTGCTTGCCAGCCCTTTCCAGTTTAATCTACTCCCTTGTGACCTGGTTTCCCCGATCAAAGGGCTGATCGACTGTGTATCCACCACGACTTAAGTTGTCCTCCATTTGGATTTGCAGCTGTTCGGGCATGTATTTACCACAATTCGCCACTGTTTTGACTTGTATTGGGTATGTTTGGTCATATTCCAGCAAGGGTTACATGTGCTTAGGTTTGTTTGGTTATGTTTGGCTGGATTTGCTGCTGGTTGGCTGGGTTTGTTTGTAACAAGCTGAAATCTTACAGCTTCAGTTTAAGGGGGAGTTTTAGAAATATTAGCATTTATATTGCCATATTAGCACTTGGTCAACTTAAACTATGTTGATTGGCTAGCTACTGATTATTAGGCCACCAGTTAGTTTTTATCAAAAGATTGTGATAAAGTTACAAATAAGAGATCATGCGTGAGCCACAATTGCTCCCACACCCTGTCAGCATAATTCACTAATTTCTATATCATTGAAATCTCTATGGTAATGAATGTCTCAATTTAAGGTTTAATATCAATAGAATATAAATTATGCAGAGCAGAGTGATGTAATAAGCAAGAAAAGTCCTGAAAAAGAACTTTCCCTGTTTGAGACATTGCTCATTAACTGTAGTTATGATAGCATTTATTGATGTAAATGGTATACAAAAACAAAGAAAATATGATAATAGAGCTTCATTTCGTTTTCATATGCCCAGAACCGGTAGAAACATTCCAAAAGATCTAGTAATGCATAACATTATACTTGAATACAAGTCATACTATCTACCTGGTTTATCTCCTCCTTGTTGTAATTATAACTCTCTAATGGCTTCCATTCTCTGTTGGCCTTCAAGACAGAACATAATATATAGAGGATCAGTATAATAATCTTTCTGAACAATATAAGTAATTAAGTTGGAAGAAAAATTAATCACAATTACAGTATAACAAAATCATGCAAACATGTCAAGATATCCTTAAGACAAAAACAAGCAATGCAATATATGTCAAATGTATATACTTGAAGAAGTAATAAAAGGAGAGAAGGGTGTCTTGTAAAAGGAAAAAGAAAGTACTGCAATCAACATTTTTGCCGCCCATAAAATGCTTACCAGACGCACATCGAAACACTTGATCTCTTTTCCCGAGGAAACATAAATCATATCTTCATTCCCTGAATCACAAGCAACGATTGTTTGAAAAAGATGTAAATAATATCATCTACTGGTCGCAAATTAGACGATGCCAACATTGGATTTTGAAAAAAAAGGCTAAGGACCAAATGGAAGTTCATAAACATACTTATGCTCTTTTTTCTCAATAAAATTAAGAAACTTATTAGCACGAAGAGAAAAAAATTAGAAAGTGATGGAAGGATGAACATAAGTAATGCACTTAGAAATTCATATAGTTTTATAATCCTTGGTACACTACAATGAGGGTGAGGTTCAGTGCAACAGTAAAGTTGCTTGCCTTGTAACCTGAAAAGGCCATGAGTTCAAATCCTGGAAATGGTATCTTTACTTTTGAGGATAAGGTTGCGTACATCTCCCTCCCAAACCTCACTAGGTAGGAGCCTCATGCACTGGGCTGCCTAGGTACAGTATTATCCTATCATCACATGGCTTATTAACTAAACTATAGTATTCATTGGAAATTAACCACACTTAGACAAGAGTCAATGAGCTAAGACTTCACACAATAATACCACCAAGCAACTTTCTATCTCTCCAACCATTGAGACTTATAACTTATAACTATCCATCATACTAATCATGTGACAATTTGAAGGAAAAAAAATGAACATCAATAACAATTGAATCAAGACATATAATACTGATATGATAGAATAGATAAAGAGATTAATTAAAAAAGAAGAGTAACATACCTGGTTTGAAACATAATGACGAAACGGGTTCGGTACTAACATCCATAAGAAGTTGTGAG
Source organism: Lupinus albus (assembly GCA_009771035.1). Classification (NCBI taxonomy): domain Eukaryota; kingdom Viridiplantae; phylum Streptophyta; class Magnoliopsida; order Fabales; family Fabaceae; genus Lupinus; species Lupinus albus. The sequence continues at coordinate 10,292,982 of CM020011.1, forward strand.
AAATCTTTGCATCGCATATCAAACCAGCAAACACGACCATCCTTTCGTTTTGTTTAACATAATTGAATCATACAAATTAGAATCATATATATATATAATAAGAATTAAGATGAGTGAGTGTGATAGAATCCTGAAATTTGATGTAAGTGGATGAAACGAGAAAGCGATTGAAGAAAAAATGGGGAAAATGAGAAGGAAGGAAGTAATACCTCGCCGGAAGTGACGATTACACGAGGACGGTCACGTGAGGCAATGCAGCAAGAGGTACTGTCTGTGTGACCTTTTAGGCGTCGAGGTTTTGGAAGAAACGGAGTAGAATTTGAACTACTCGCCTTGTCATCTTCCATTCCCGCCATTGATAGCAGCTTCTTCTTCTCTTCAGAACACTGCTGACTGAACCACGAGCTCACACAACGAGGGAAAATGGAATCATTCTATTTGCTTTTTTTTTATGGGTACCATAACTTCATATATTAGTCCTCCAATTCAAACCATTAGATTTCAAAAATGAATATGATGCTGAAGTAGGTTTTTTCCAGATCCTCCCATTTTTTTTATATATTTACTTTAATTAAATGAAACTTAAGGGAAAATAGATGGCTTGAAATTGGGCCAAGCATAACCTGACCCTATCCGTTATTTCGGTCGAATCCGAATAGGTTGTATCTCATTGATTTAGGGTTAAGTTTAAAAATTAGACTCAATCAATATTTAAGGAGATTAAGAAACATACATGACCTTATTTGACGTCTCATGATCACTCCATCTTATTTGTATGTGTCTCTATTCATTCAAGTATATAGAGAGAATAATGACATCTCTTTAATCCAAAGTATCACAGATTCTCTCATTTTCATTATATATATATATATATATATAAAAGATTAACAATATATATATAAAATGTCAAATTACATATCTATAAAAGTAACAAGACTTTATCTAAAATGATTATGTATTATATTTAATTGAGTATAAATTCGGGTTCAAAAGTTGACTTGATCGATATTTAGGATCGAGTTAGATTCGAGTCTAGAATCGGGTTTAGGTTTACAAAAAAGTTTTACTTGACCCATACCCACCCCTAGCTTGAACAAGGTCGGTTTAGCTCGCCCACCTGTGATTTTATGTATGTAAAGCACTCTCACATAGATCTTGGGTTATTTTGATCTGGTCTATTTGGGCTTGAATCAAATAGGTTTAGAACTATATGCGTCATGTTATAACAAAATTTGTCTGATCAAGGCTTATGTAAGAATTTCTTGGCTTGAATATTCAATGAGATTTGTTCATTTACATTTTAAAGATTAAGCATGATGTGAATTAAGTGATATTAGGTTATTTGGTAATAATTATGTCTTTAAGTTAAAGAGACTTATTTAAAGTGGTTCTTAATTTGTAATTAAATAACTTGAAATTAAATAAAGATTGAATGTGATAAAAGCATTGAGGGTTAAATTTCACTATTCAATCTTTGCCTATATCTAAATGATATAACTCACAAAAATTATTTAAATTTTGATTTGTTCGACATCATTTCTATCTAACATCAATTGTATCCTAATGAGACAACAAAACTCATTTCCTTAACCATCAATTTATTTAATGATTAACAAAATGACTTTTAATAAGCTTAAATAATATCTTGACTAGATTTAACTCTATTCCTATAAATTAGATCCACTAGATGACACAATCTAATTTAAACTCAAATATTTGATTTCTAAGAAGACATTCAACATCTAGAATCATGCTTTACATGATCAAAACTATAACAAACATTGAGAACAAGAATAATCCATATAATAGATTGAAATGATCAAAATAGATATGCCAAATTGAACAAATATATCTAACAGCAACCACAGATAAGTTAATTACTCATTTTTTGGGTAAATAACACAATGGAGAAAAGAAAATGGAGCCCATGCATGTAAGAGAAGTGAGCTCCACAAGATTGCAATGTCTTCAATTTTCAAGTCTCCCTCTCCCATGGGTGGCAAAAACCCTAAAAGTACAACCCCAAGCCTAAGAATCGAAAATTAAGAGGGGAAAGTTGTCCCTAAAACATGAATGCAATTTTCGAGCTTTCTCGATAAGCGATAAGGTCTTTGCTGAGTGACAACCTCAAGAAAACTCGTCTCGCTGAGCGAGATATTCAATTCTCGCTTAGCGATACTAGATGGCATTCCAAAATGCAAAGCCTCTATATTAAAATATATAAGTTTGATCTTTAGTGTTGAGTCTATCAGAATACAAAGAATCATCATATTTATTAAAAAATTTGTTGGTCGGTAATATGTAAATATCTCAATTTGTTCAAGTCTTCGCAACTAATGAGTAATGTAATTGTAAATGGCTATGTTTTACAGTATTGATTCATTAAATACAAAGTTTCATGAATACCCATAGTTGTGATTTATCATGACAAACATATATAAATACAAGTTGGTTTCAATGACTCCGTGAATCACATGAAACAGCAATATGTTGTATTTGATGAGGCTCTTGTTCCTTCATTTCTTCAACATTCTGCATATCCTTGCTCTTACCCCACAGAAGAATGTATAATCCAATCATCACCAACACTGACCCCATCACACTAAACAACATGCACGACTATGAAAATCAGTTTTCAAGGTTGGTTTTTTGTATTTGTTTAGTTATATTTTGTTATCACTTGTAAAAGAAATTCTAATTGAGTTCACTATACTAAACTAAGAACTGCAGAGTTGAGTGTGTGTGCTACATGGTTTTAAAATGTAGACTGTGTTTCTCTGATATGGTCACAATATCTCAATTGTAACGATCACCACAGCCGTAATAAGCTACAGTTGCAGACTGCATCGGTCAAGATTGGTTGCATTAGGCCACAACAACCTTAATGACGATAATATAATGGTAATCACAAAAAATTGTGTTATAATTTTCGCTGTTCGATAACGGGTAGAAGAATTCACCTTCCAAGATGGAGCTGCTCATGCAAAACTGGGATGTCAATCATGGCTGACATTATCTGAATGATAGGACTAAATGCTGCAGCAAAGACAGGACCCCTCTTCTTAACACACCATGACATGCCTACAAAGCACAAACCTGATCCAACTATCCCCTGCAAACACAATATTGTTACTTTGTTGACAAATTTCTAAACTATCTTAAACTCAATGTTGGGAAGTAAGTCTCACATTGCCTACCTCATTGTCTCGGGAATGGTTTAAATACCTGTTGAATTACTCATCTCATTGCCAATTGGTTTTGAGATGAAACGTTAACATGCTATCAGAGCTAAAACTCAACTTCTTTCCGGTTGTCATGGCCAAAAGATGCCCTTTAGTTATGAGTCAAAGGTAACCATTCGCCTGGTCCAGCAGACTTATGTGGAAGGAGCATGTTGGGAAGTAAGTCTCACATTGCCTACCTCATTCTCTCGGGAATTGTTTAAATAGCTGTTAGACTACTCCTCTCATTACCAATTGGTTTTAAGATGGAACCTTAACACTTCACATTACCTTTTTCTTCCATTTTGATCAATGAGTTATACAAATATCACTCCACTAATTGACACCCTCAACTCTGCCCTAGATTTATTAGTATTCTAGAAACACATATTTAGTATTTGAGAATTATCATTACTAGGTGCATATCATGTATCTTCTCCAGACACCTGATAGTTTTTACTCTGAATAGAAAAGTACTAGTATTTTATAAGTAGGTCTTATGAGAAGTTGTATAAATGAAATGTTCAACTAATACTATTCTCATATGCTTAATTCTATCTCTAACTTGGAAAAGTATACTTACAGAATACAGAATTGTGATTATTTGTATATTTCCCTTGATAACCCACATGGAAAAGTTCTTGTCAATGAAAAAGCCAAGGATAGCTGATTGAATGGCTCCAAAAAAGTTCATGATGGTTGTGCTAGAATACTGGCATGGGTATCTCTTGACTATATTTGATTGTAGGATATACCATGAAGATATAAACAGGGTTCCAAGAATCAAAGTGATTACACCAATGGTCCATTTCTCTGTTGATCTAGTAGTAGGAGAAGCTGGAGCTTCAGACTCATAGTGAGAAAAACTATAAAACAAAGGCTTCCCTTTGTAAAATGTCAACAACAATGCTCCTCCTATGCACACAAATGTACCAAGAATCTTTGCTTTCCCACTGTTGCATTTTATGTTTATAGTCTCTAATCTGTAAAGTGTAAATCATGAGAAAGAACAGTTGATGCAGTCACCACTACAAATAATATATATAGAAATGGTTTAGATGGTGTGCATAAAAAGGGTTGCTCAGTGCACGAGACTCCTACTTAGCAGGATTTAAACTCGTGATTTCATGGTCACTAAGCAACAACGTTACGGTCGTTCCAAACTCACCCTTTGGATGGTGTACATATACAAGTTATAACATATTTTCATAGTTTCATACCGAAATGGTAATGCCATAATGAATGTGATCACAGGCACCATATTTACAAAGGCACAAGCATAGGTAGCAGAGGTGTATTGAATTCCTAGAAGGAAGAAGTATTGTGTGATTGATGCCCTACAAGGAAAGTATTCATTACTTATTTTCATACAAACATGTTAACCATAACACATAATTTGAACCAAAAAGAGCTAATGAGAAATGGAATCACAAAGGTAGATTGAATTTTTAAGACTAACCCAACAATGGCACTGAAGAAAAGGTAACAACAAATTCGGAATGTGAGCTTTGGTCTTCTATTTCTGCAACAAGATATAGAAATATAACTAATGAACTAATGATGCAACTTGGCTATTTCCATGGTAACAATATTGAAACTTTTCAAAAGTAAAAATGTGTTGGTAAATAAGTCTCACATCGCATAACTCATTGTCTCAGAAATGATTTAAATACATGTTGGGTTACTCTTGGTTTTGAGACCTTAACATGGTATGAGAGCCAGAACCTAATTTCTTTCCAGTTGTCATGGGCCAAAAAATACCCTTTAGTTATGGGTCAAAGATAACCCTTCGCCTAATCCGGCATGCTTACATGGAGGGGACATGTTGGGAAGTAAGTCCCACACCACATCGCATACCTCATTGTCTCGGGAATGGTTTAAATAGGAAGTTTAGGGGCCATACCTTTCACAAAAGTAGCTCATTGGGGCTAAGAAAATGGAAGAAATTGAAAGGCGGTATGTGATAAAAACCAGATGGTTCATCCCTTCTTCAAGGACTTTCTTGAGAAGAATGTTTACTATGGTGAGAGCAAAAGCAATTGCTATCATTACTATAAAAGGTTTCCATTCATCACAACTCTTCATTTCAGAAATGCATTTAATTCTACTTCAGTACTCTTTAGGGGCAGAGTATGGTTGCAATGCAACACAATATAGAACTACCTCTAGCTTTTATATGTTGGTGTATCTACATGTATGTGTGTGTGTGTCTTTCTCTCTATTTATATGCATATATCTATATTCCAGATTAACTGAATAAGTGGTAAGAAAGCAAGACTATATTCTACATATTAAGAAACAATATTCTATAGTAGTTGAATGGAAAATGTTGTGTCCATTTCCAATCATGTCACTTATCTCCCTTTATCTGTTGAGGAGAAGGAATTATAGTAAGTGTACAGAAGATTAGGTAAGGCAAGTTGTAATCAGAAGATAATAATTGTGCGATAAGTTGCGAACAAACGATGAATCAAATATTAAAAAGAGAGCACGAAAGAGAAATCAAATATTAAAAAGAGAACACGGAAGAGAGAATTACACAATGAATATATTTAGGAGATTCGACCAATTTGTGCCTACATCTTGAAAGCGTTGAGTGACTATTATGTACATCATATCTTTATATCAGCCCGAAACCCATAATTTGTTATTGATATTTTAGAAGAAAAAGATCTTTTTAATATAAGTCATTTACACAACAATTCTAATACAATATGCTCTTGTACATGCTTTCTTTTTTTCTAGTTGCTTTAGAAATCTTGTAGCTGAAATTATTGTCCTAATTTAGGCCATTGGTTTTTTATGTACATTTCATATAGGCAGAAAACATGATATGTTGTTCTGCATGTTTGTCCATGATCGTTTACCCATTTCTAAAATTGAGTATTTTGGTGATTAATGACAAGACCCTTTAGACTTTAGGGTCGAATAGTGGAAGAAATGGTGTTTCTCCCCATTTTCATTTACATGGCATCCAATACTTCTTTATCTTTTCAATTAGTATGAGCGTTGAGCACCACCCCTGCATTAAAAGCATGAAAAGTCAGAATAAAATGTCATGTCACATAGCAATTCAATTACTTCATATCCTCTAAGAATATCGGTATCATATATCTAGGTCTAATACTCTAAGATTTTACTAAATCTTTAAAATGTATTTGATTTCTCTGAACGATACTTGTTGTTGTAGCTTTATTATCGAAGAACTTGTTTATGTATGAAAACACCTTTTTTTGTTACATTTTTTAAAACACATTTGGTAACCTTCAGTTTATACTGAAAATATTTGTTTTGGTACAGAACAAACAAATACTTTAAACTAACACTAATATAATTAGGATTTTATTTTCATGTTGATGTGTAAAAAGCTTTTATATTGTAAATCAATAATTTGTTAGCATATTATCATAAGAGCTTATGTCCACTCAATATTAAACAATTTTACCATGAGAGCAAAACATTACAAGAATGCTCACTATAAAACTTAACCCAATCAAGGGCTTCACTATCTCTTATAGGAGGCATAGAACTCATATATATATATATATATATATATATATATATATATATATATATATATATATATATCTTACACACTTGAGTCATTTTTTTAGTCCAAAACCCCATAACTTATAGGTTTTGTAGCAAATTTCCAAAATCACTAAGATACATTCCAAGTATATGCATAAGGAAGTTAAAAGAATAATTTTATTTGTTTAAGATTTTAAGAAGTGTGATAGACATGGATTTTAAGGTTGGCTTACTCAGTTTATATTCCTTAAACAATGTCCTTATCACAGTTGTTAACACAATCCATCAAACCAATCTTTATGAAATATTGTTTTACCATCGTTATTAATATTGTACCGATTATCAAACTGATCAGAGTACTGATATAATAATATAGCAGTTTAATCGGTGATTTACTAATTAAACCGCATACGATATATATATATAATATATTAACATTAATATTAAAAAAACAATAAAAAACAATATTTTTATTTTCTTTAAAAATTAATTATAAATAAAAAATCGATCGGTATAACCAGTACATTTCAATTAAAATCAATCAATATGACCGGTTTACCAGTTGAACCGGCCAACACGAACCAATTTTTACAACCGTGCTCTAAGGTCATTTTTGTAAGACTCTTTTGAGATTTAGTTTTGGTTCTATTTCTAGCACAATTTTCAAAGTTTGATGTATAATAAATGAATTTATTACTAAAATACATTAACTTATTCAAAAAAAATTAATAGAAAGAGAAAATGTTTTTGTTTCCACTCTTCTTATTTATATACAAAACTCTCCAAAATAGTGTTATATATACATGTAAAGCACAAATACAATTATATCAATTTGTCAAGAACTATATGCTGCACAGTGCACTGTCCATTTAATAAGATTCCATGATCATTGAAGAGGTTTGTAAAAGAACTAGGGCCATTGATTTTCAACTTTTCAAAATTAAATTATCACATAGTTTCCCTTTACAGTAATTGAGAGAATGCAACTTGCATTCTCTTCTTATAGAACAGATACAAAAAAGGAATGCAATTATGCAAAAAGTGTTCCTTCATTATTAACCATACATTTTTTTCAAAGTTTCTGTCCTTCAAAATGCTTACCAATGTTTAGTCCCTTAACTATTTTGGATTTCCTACCAGATCTTGTCATATTTTACCAAAAATATTTAGAACAAGCATAGTGATTTTAACTTTGCATAAGAGAGTCATAAAATATGTTCTTTTGGTATCCTTCACCTGTGAGGCGAGGAACTAATATATTTTGGAGTGTGTAACTAACTCTCATAACAAATGTCGTTTCCATGAATCAAATATTTAACATTCTGGTCTATTTGAAAATTTAGTAAGGTGTCATACCAATAGATAAAATATGAGTTATTTGAATTATTGGACAAAAATGAGTAAATTTGGGATTCTCTGCATTGAAATAAATTGTAAAGAGGGGCATAAAGGCATCTTACTACTTTTATTTTTCCAACTTAGATATAATATCAAATGTGGGAATATATTATTTAGACCCATAAAATGTAATGGAGATTACATATCCTATTTTTGGTATCCCAATATGTATTAATCCAGTTAAAAACTGTCACGTAATCAAAAAGAAAATTAAAAAACAGAAAATAACATTTTTTATATTATTTGGTGAAGTGTGATTGAATTGGGACATGAGAGCAAATTTTTTTGAGACATGTGATCCTTATTCCATAAAATGCTAAAATGTGACAACTATCTATGCTTAAAGAGCACCATACTTTTTTCCCACCTAGGAACTAAAATCATATGAAATTACCAAACCGTTAAGTTAATTTATTGAGAAAACAAACTCATTGTATAGGAAAAAATATGAATAATATGTATTAATCATATAAAAACTTTACACTCACTGTCTAAATTATTTGCCAATGTGAGCAAATAATTCAATTGATAGACTTAGAATCAGATTTACTCTTAAGTCAATACATATTACTCTTAGGAATTAAACTTTTAACATTTTAATATATTTAATTCAGTAGAACCTTACGATACTAGATCAACAAACATAGAGGATACAAAATAATTGGAGAGTTAAAAGTTTAAAACATTGATCTTCTTGAACACTCAAAAGCTCATTGATTATTATTTTCTTCATTCCTTTGTAACTAGTTGTTTAGCTTTTCAACCAAAGGTCATGAAGTGAGACTCTTCTCCATATTAATGGAGATGAGTCTTAACTTTTTCAATCATGATGATGACTCTTTCTTTTCCTGGATATACGTGTCATGAGATGAAGATTTAATTTCATAACTTTTGCTTCGTGATAGATACACTCTTTTACAGAGAGAGCTTTGAAGTAGTATGTATAATGCATAGACACACTTAAGCAATTTTGCTTTTTCTATAAAAAAATAATAACAATGATGGCATGGAGAATAGGATCCCAAATACCACTTTTAAGTAAACCATATATTGTTCTCAAAGTGCATGAATTGTTCCACCAACTATTAGATGCAAATGCAATTGCATACCCAACATACTTTCTTGTCCACTCGTGTTATAATTGCTAGTTGATGGCCCATGATTTGAATATGTAATGTCAATATTTGGCTCAATATCAACAAAGTTAGTGGCCAAGTAGAAATTGCTGCACTTAGAGAGTCAAAAAGACTAATGAACTTGACTCATCTCTATAGTCCAATGCACTTTATATGCTTTTTCATTGGGCTAAGTCATAGGTGGTGGTGCTTGATAAATTTGATATGAGTTGAACCCTGCCCTATCATTGCAAACTACAACACCTTCATGATCATTATGGTTCTTGATAAACACACTCTTAGTACAATGTTAGGTGAAGTAGGTGTTGGTAATTAAGCATGTACAATGTTTGCAATTCGGGATTGATTTACATTGTCGACTACATCAGGTGATGCGGCCAGAATAATATTATGGTTGCAGAGATCATCATAATACCATCATACCACAATTATGATGTATTTTGCCACAACACAACCACATCGTACCATATTTGGCTCTATATGATCGTATTAGGCCATATTAAATCACATCAAATTTAAAAATATTTTATTAATCTCAAAAAAATCATATTGAAACATTCATAATTCACATTGCAATGACTGCAATGTAATAAACAAAATCATGACTGCAACCAGAATATAAAATATTGTATTCAATATGGAACATGATAATATATAGACTTATTCTTTATTGATCTTGTTGCACTAGACTCAACACCAACAATTGTGAAGAAGGAAACTTGGCTCTCTCTTTTTATATCAAAACAGTTTGGTCAAGTACAGCAAGAATGTCATAACCATCATGACTCAAATTCTGAAATGAAAAAGGCTCTATCTATTCTGCCATGTAGTTCTTAGTTCTTACCACCACCGGTATCGTTACAATAAAAAAGATGAATATAATTAACCAAAACTCCTTCCAACTATTATACAAATGAATATTAAAAATAGTTAAATATAATACATATGAGAGTAACATCACACTTTTAATTATATATTTACAAATTCAAAAAAGTTGGTTATTTATAAGATATAAGATATAAGATATAATTAATATTGAGAATTAATAATTATACATGTTACTATGTTTACAAGTAGGGATGAGAACGAGATCTTGTGTGCATGAGTAGTGTTTATTCATACTCATATCCATATTATTTTTGGATATTCGTGCAGGTAGCGGGTATTCACAATTAATCAATAAGTTTTCAATTTTAATTATATATTTACAAATGTTATAATAATCAATATATAAAAATAAGAATTTCTTGAATAATATGATAATTTTAAGATTTTATAGTTGGATCAATACAATTTGTTATAAAATAATAATAAAGTAAAAAAAAAATAAAGTACAATATACAAAACATTTATTTAACAAATAAATTTATAATTACGCGAGTACCCGTGAGACATGTTTATAATTTATAATAAAGTATAATAATCCTCTTTCCCATCCATAACCAATTTATAATTTTCATTTTTTGTCATCCCTATTTATAACACATAAAAACATTAAATTCAATACCAAAACATATTTTTTTTTGCTCTTTTTCTTATTTTTAAGTTTCAGTTTTGTTCTATAATTACAGGATATACCTAATTCATACATATTCATTTTCCATGGTTGAAATCTTCATTTTCTCACATGAAAACAACAAACCAAGTATTTTTGATAAACATTACAAAAAACCTTTTATTTTATTAAATAACCTAATTGAAACTAAAAAATAAAATAAAATAACAAAAGACTATTTTACCCTTCATAAGAAACAGTACAAACGATATCTTCCCCATTGAGCACCATTTTATCTCCTTTGTCAACATTGTGTGGAACCATTTTTTCTCTTCCTCCATTTCTATAACTGTAAGTCTTCTTTTTTATTTTATTCGTATTATTTTAACACTTTTAGCGCAAACTTATGTTGTTGTTGTTGTTCTTAGAATTTCCCTTTATTTGTTAAATCAAATTTTAGCATTTCACACTCAATTATGTCATGTTTTATTTCAGAATCCAGTGTCTGTAATCAACTGCTTCACACAAACTCAAAGTGTGTAATTTCAACTGCATACATTCATTTGATACTGCCCATTGGAAAAAAAAAATCTGATTTTTTTATTAATTGTTAGAATTCGAAGACAAAGTTTGATGCTTTAAGGTTTTCCCATCATTTGAAGTGTAAAATGTCACTTGTTAATGTTATCCCCTCATCCTATGTATCCCCTTTGAATTTTTCCATTTTAAATTCAAAACAAAAATTTACCTATAGTTCCTTAACCCCTTTTCCACATAGAATAGTTTCTAGTTGTAAAAAAAGTAGTATTTTATATACGAATCGTAGGAATGGACCAAATGTATTTAGATGCAAATGGTATGATTATGAGTCATTTACTGAAGAAAGTGCAATGCCCTTGGATTTGGATGATGGGCAAGAATTTGATGATACGGGGTCCCCGTGGGAAGGTGCGGTTGTATACAAACGAAACACATCGGTTTCACATCTGGAGTATTGCACGACATTGGAGAGATTAGGTTTAGGAAAGCTTTCAACCGATGTCTCCAAAACCAGGGCTTCTGTTATGGGATTGCGTGTTACGAAATCTGTGAAGAAATATGTGGATGGAACTCCTGTTCAGATTTCTATAGATGTGACCAGGAAGAGCAAAAAGTTGAGGCTTGATGGAATCATAAAAACCGTCATTAGTCTTCTATGCAACAGGTATTATACTCATGAATTAACATTGCCTACTTGGTACTTAGAAATGTTATTCACTTTCTTTACATTTTTTTACTATATCTAGCTGTTTATTTATGTTGAGTTAGATTATTTTCCCAAGGCTCAAAAGTTAAGAATCTCTGCAGTGAAACTAATTTTGCTTCTTAATAACATTAATTGTTCTTTTGATGCTTGTTTATACATCATTTGCAATTTTTTTTGAATGTTACTCCATCTAAGTGATAATAAGACAAGAGTAGATAACCCTCTGATACCCTTTACTAGTCTTAGGATATTTGTTCCCCTTTTCTCTAGTTTTGTTAGAAGCTGCACAGGAATTCTGTTGATAAGGAATGGTAAGTTGCATTTTTTCTCAGAACAAGGAATGCTTCGCTATTTTCATTAAAGGAATGAGAAAAAAAGTATTCAGCAAAACTAGCTAGGAGCCTACACAATTATAAATACAATTTAAGAACAAAACCCTGCCTTAGACTCACATTTCATATTCTGAATGTTCTCTTTAATTTTAGACTTTCTTAATTGGTCTCCATCCGCCACATTTTATTTTAAAAAGTTCATTGTAAGACCATAAAATTTATGTCAGCAGTGACTTTGGATGGTAGCCATTCTGCTTTAACAAGAAAACATCAACAATTCCACATATATTATATTGTTTCTTTCTACTGTGTGTGTATGTGTGTTTACTTTGTACTATCCAATTATTGCGAAGGCTTAAGACATGAGGGTGTATTTGATAATATTTTTTTTCTAATCTATTTAGATTTTAGGGCCAATAATTTCTGTGCTTGCCTTTGGTGCTATAGGTTGTCTCAATATGCCACATCATCTTGAATTAGAACATTTATTGTCAGTATTGCTGGGAAGTTTATCTCTTATTTTACCATTCAGTTTATGAGTTAAATATTTAGGTTTAGATTTGTATGATGTGTAATTATGTGCATTCTTTCCTTCGTTCCGTGTCAGTGTGAAACTTCAATTAAATAGAATCTACCCATCTACTTTCTAGAAGATATCTAAGTTTTCCTAGGAGTAGGTGTCTGTATTGCCTCGAACCTTTTTTGCAAAAAAATATTAGGACAAGATGTACTTTTGGCATCGGAAATTAAATCATTTCACAAGGAATGTATCACATTCAAAACCCTATGCTAAACCACTCCTAATGTTTGGAGATCCGACTTATGTTTCTGTTAAATCTAACCAAACAAACTTGATTTGTGTTACATGATACATTATCTCCCATATCTCTTTTTGTGTCACTCACACGGAAAGAACATATGAATTGCATCCATCTTCTTTCATGTCTCCACTGTCCACTGCTTCATATGCCGAGCTAACTATACGTATATATAGAGAGAGGACATAGAGGAGGTGAGGTGACTAGTGGAGTTTTCATAGAGCTGAGTGAGGGAAATACCAAAGCGTCGTTGAACTAATAAACTTTTAATTTATTTCTTTGATATAAGTAAGTGGTTAGCGTTATAAAGAAGTAAATAGAGCTCTTCAATCTTTTGGGTGAAGTTTCAGAATTTCCAGGTATGGTTAACGGTCATCAAATAATCTTCGCAACACTTCAAAATTGTTTATGCTTCTTCAGGCATCATTTCATTTTTTATGATCTTACCTGAGAGTTCCCTCCATAAACTTTCTGGATGTAACAAACAAGTCGTAGGGAAGCTTTAAATCCTGAAATTGGTTGTTCTCTCCAATTTCATTGTCACACCTTCACAAAGTTAGTTACAAGGCTTTCGCTGAAAATTACGCTCAATTGAAATGTAACTGCAACTTTGGATATGACCACCTTTTATATTCTCTTCGTTGAAACTGTACTTGTAACCTTCGATGAAGATTCTTGTACATCTGTCTCCTTGATGTGTGGTATAACTAGATTTATATGCTTTGTCCAGAGTCTTCTCTATTTCCAATTCAATACAAATCCCTTCCTACAAACATTAATATCATATTATCATCCCCCAAATAGTAAATGTATAATAGTTCATTTTTTTTTGCATCCATGGCCTAATCGTGAGCTGAACAAATATGATTGGTTTGTTCTGTGAGAAGTAGTAACAGAATCAATCAATCAAATAATAACATGGAAGGATTTTTGGGGTGGTCGAAGTAACACGACATAAGTTTTTTTATTATAGCCGATAGCAGTAGCAGGCTAATTCCGTCTAGGTGTCCCTGGTTGCTGTGCATCACGAGATTCACAACTACCATCCTATAGACTCTTCACTTAGTGTTACATATTATCTTCATGGCTAGTTATTTCAACCATTCAATTAGGTACCCAAGAGTTCAAATATAGTAGTTTCATTGAAGCACTAGTTGTTGAAGAAAAATGGTAGATACATAGCCCCATGGCACGTTCTACAGCGTCTTATTCCACTTCATAGATGGTTTCTTCTACTTCCTTTTCAATCAAATAACTTGTTTGAATGTGATTTTCTATTGAAGGTGTTGCATGCCATCTGCTGAGGCCATATTCACCGAGTTCTCTCTTTTACTCACTGAAGATCCCATTGAGGAACCAGAGACGATTGATTTGGGTGTTTTTTATGGGGCAGATATATTTAAAAGTTCTGGAGACAGTGACGATGATGATGACAATGATGCGTTAATCGATTTGGACGATCAACTATATTTTCCTCCGGAAGAGAAAGAAATAGACATTTCGAAGAACATAAGAGACAGGGTGCATCTTGAGATTACCATGAATTCAATATGTGATTCTGGGTGCAAAGGCTTGTGCTTGAAATGTGGTCAAAACTTAAACACTGGGAACTGCAATTGTAGCAAAGAAGTTAAAGAAAAAAACTATGGCCCACTTGGAAATTTGAAAGAGCAGATGAAGTTGTAAAAATTATGAAGTCAATTTTTATGATTTGCTCATGTACTGAATTTTTATGTCCGAACATCCTTAATTTTATGGGTTTGTTGTACTAAGATTGTTAAGGCTATTGTATCCATATTGATAAATAGCATGGATACTATAGAAATTATGTTGTGCTAACTTCATTGAATCTAAAGTTCTTTCTTTGTTATCATGTAAACTAGATAAGTTAAAAATAGTAATATACTTTTGGGGTGGTAATTGCAGGCTTGCATTACCCTTTGTACTTTTCCCTTAGATATTACATAAGCTCTAATTGGGTGAAGGTTAAAAAAAGTTGAATGAAGGTTGAAAAGCTAAAAGCTTGATAGCTGACTTATTAAATTTGTGAGTTACTAAATAATCTTATAAATCAAATCCTCTACTCATAAGAAATGATGTGATAAAATGATATTTTGTTTATTGATTATTTGTTTATAAGTAGTATATGTCATTTTCTTGTGGTAAGGAGATTTGTAGGATAATTTAATACGAGAATATATTTACATATTTGGTAAAACTAGTTGATTAATTGGTTGATAAGCCATGATCTATTAATAAGAAATATATTATTACAGTGTTACTAAATCATCTTATAAATCAAATCCTCTACTCATAAGAAATGATATATCATAAAGTGATACTTTGTTTATTGATTATTTGTTTACAAGTTGTATATGTCATTTTCTTGTAGTATGGAGATTTGTAGGATAAGTTAATGCAAGAATATATTATTCCTCATCGGTGATATTTGGTCAAACTAGCTCATTAATTGGTAAAACTAGCTTATATGTCAGGGGGCTTAGAAGACAAAAATCACTTGATTTGGCTTATGAAATAAGGTCTTAAAAATGAAAGAAGGCTTTGCTAAAAATCTCATCGGTTTAGTGTATGAGATTTTCACTTAGTCAAATCTGTAGGTAGTTATTTTTAAAAAGGGTGACTCACGAGACTCCCATATAGGGCTTGTGAAGTTAGATGTACACAATTTTACCTCATTTAGCTGACTATAAATTTATTGATGATTCTACCCTTACATACACATGGGAACTGATTTTATTATGATTTGGATGTTTTTCAGATACAAAATGATGGTTTATAATAGAATTTGCAATACAATTAATTACAGAATTTGATGACAACTGGTAAACTCAGGCAATAGATTGATGGTCTTTGGTCATTCAAATACACAGCAAAAGCTGTTGTGATGTCTAAATACAAACGTAGACCAAAACAAACTACTATCTACAACAATTAAAAAAAAAGCTAAGCAAGGCAAAAGAAACAAAATTTATCTCATTAACCACAACAGAAAGTGTCTAGAAACTAGGACCTATAGATTGTGCTAATAGATCTGAAATGGTGGGTGAAATGTTTCAAATTGTGGTTATGTTGCCTTTATTGCAATTATACCAAAATTGTTACCGGTTGCAATTTCTGTTGTTAAATATGCTCATTTCTAAGATAGTTTTGGTTATGATAGTTAGGATTTTGTTTACTTTAAGTGATAGTTTGGGTTTCAAGCAATTACTAATTTTCCATTGTATAAATTCTCTACACTTTGCCTTTGTGTAGAGTCAATTTCCAATAATGAAAGTTTAATGTATTTTCTTCTTTTTTTGCTCTTTCAATTCCCTTCTTTTCTTTCTTGCTAAATTGCCAAGAAACTAAGATTTGTGGTAATACTATTTTGTATAGACTTCTCAAAGCACAATGTGCAATTTAAAACACCACATGGTGAAATTTCTTTCCTCATTTGGTCTGACATTGCAATTTAGAATTATATAGGATGCTTAAACCCTCTAGTAAATTAATCTGAAAAGGGAATAAATTTTACAGATATAAATAGAAAATGAGGAAGGTAGATCACTTGTCCCAAAATTCTATCCCCAATCATGTCTCGTCCAATAAAATGTTGACATCTATTAAAATAATTTCAGCAATAAAAAATAAAATTAAAGTGATATGTGGATGTTTTATTATATGTCAAAATTTAATTGGATGAGACATGATTTTGCAACGATATGTAGCAAATAAGAAGGAACTCTGCGTCTAAGGTGGACCTAAACCTAAACCACAATGATAACATGAGGTAAAAAAACACATACTTCACGTTGTACCTCATGAACATGTTACATACAAAACTTTATTCATAGAACATGCCAAGTATAGCATAACATGGACCAAATAAACATAACATATCAAAGAGTTATATTAGAGAAACATGAGGGAGAGGGATGCCACTTTTAGAATAACTAGTTCCTCCACTGGTATATATCTTGATCAATATACCTTTGTTGATGTATGAAGGTGGTTATTTGTGAAGGAGTGAATTGCGGGGCAAATCTTCTTTGGCAGTGAGCTTAGTCTCTATGACTATAATCACCTAAATGATTTGCAGTTGAATTGCTATCAGCCAAAGAAGTCATTGCCCAGTAATGCACCCTCACACCACTTCTTCTAGTGACTTGTGAGCTTAGTTGATGAACAATATCTGGGTTTTAATGTGTGTGTGTATATATATATATAATGTAGGTGATGACAAAACTTAGACATGCATATATGAAAAACCTAATGGATATTCCTAGCACATCCTTTGTTTTAACAACTAGTTACTAGAAAGAGAGTGGTCCATTCTGTGGCTTTAGTCTCTCTCAAATTAAGGTCACTGGCCTCTAATTTTACTGTCATTGGGGAGTAGCATATAGAAATTCATTTTGAAGTTCCATGCATTTAGTTGGACAATAATGTTCTATGAACCATTAAAATCGTATAACTTCTGTTACAACAAAAGAAAACTATCTCTTACTTTTTCATCTTTTATTTCTATATGTATTTCAAAAAAATCTATCTAAAAAGCAAAATTAAAACATTTTTGTATGAAAAAATGTTAGTTGTACAACTCATGCAACAACTAGAGTTGTCCTTTGATTTTTAGGATATGTGTCTTGATAAAAGGCATAATACCACTCTATTCCTTTTCTAGTGTCTTTTGTTTAATTGTGGAAGAATATGCTGTTAGCAAATACCTATTCTATAACTACTTTCGTTTTGTCAACATACTGCTTGAATTGCCCATTATGATTTCACAACTAATACATGCCAAATTCTGAAATGTCAAGTCTTATGATATTATGCTTTTCTTGCTTGGTAATTGAATAAAATCATGTTGGGTATTCCAAGTGTGAATGAAGAAGTCCTACATTGTGTAAAAGTGGATGAGTTAAAGAGCATATAAGCGGATGAACTCATAGACCTAATACCTTAAGGTTTTGGGTTAATATGTGGTGTCAAACCCACTTATATGCTTCCTTCATTTAGGCTACGGAAGAATGATATATCCCATGGATCAAGATTTCCCAACAAATCATGACATTTCAATTCAACTAATTACACCGGAAAATAAGAGGATATAACATTACTCAATTACACCAGTTATCATGAATCTTTGTTACTCTCATACCACTTACTAATTTTTGTTGTCTGAGAAAATCAGTTATCTTTTAGAGATTAGTAATGCTTTGCCTCAGGGAATATCCACACAAAAAAACATCTACTTTACTGAAGTATACAATATTGTTATGTTGACAAATCTTTAGTGTTTGAAAGGATTTGATGATGAGAGAATCAAGACCAATTATAACAAGAAAGGACCTTCTTTCATTGGAATTGTACTGGATACTGGCATATGCTGATCCTATTCGTTTTTTAGGGCATATCCAAGATGAGATACTCTTAGCTAGAAATATATACTGCTTCTATTATCATCAGGCAAAGATACAATCAGAAAAACAATGTACATTAATTAGTTTATTCTTGTTAGAGAATAATAGTAGGGTTACTGTTTATTAGGTTTTATAGTTTTATGTTGTTGTGCTTGATATGCTACTGTTCACATTATTAGTACTTGACCTAATTATTAATATAAGTTGGGGGTATTTGATTAGTGTTTTTGTAATTTATGTCACAAATTCAACTTATAATTAATATTATTAATTTAAATGCTTGTTAGTGGTCTTTTCTACAACTTTAAATCTTCTATACGTTCCATACGAACTTTCTAATAAAAAGTGACATATGTCACAAAGTGATACTTCATTTATTAGTTAGTTTACAAGTGACATATGTCACTTTCTTGTATGTAAGATGATTTAGTAGGAGGATATATCATTTTCCTTCTTAAAATTCTTTACTCGAGTAATATTTAACTTTACTTATTTCCTTTTTTTTTTTCTCCTCCCATTTTCTTCCCTTCTTAATATTTATATCATATTTCTTTCTTCCCATTATCATCAATTGTATATTATTTCACATCAGTAGAGATGCATATTTGATTTTTATAAATAGCACACGTAATAAGACATAATTAGTTGATAATGTTAATACATTTACATTAAAATTAAACTCTCTAAAGAAGGTGATGTATGAATTTAAGTCTATAAATATTGTTATTTTCACCTTTATATATTTTTCTATTCCATTTTTTTGGTACATATTTTTTGTTTGAATTTTTTATGTGCTTTATCTTTCTATTATACTATGAGTGTAAATCTATACATGGTCAGTGTAAAAATTTATACATAATTATTATATAATTTATTATTCATTTGAATTATTATTTGAAGAGTCAATAATAATTAAATATGAATAACACATGATACAGTAATATGTATAAAACTCATACACATGAATAATTATCACAAACTAAGGTTAATACATTTGGAATATAATTATAATACGACACATTATTAACTAGTACTATGATACTATCGGCATTGGCAAAAGAAAATTTCTAAAATTAAAGTGCCTCTCATGTTTCACACAGAGAGTGGTCAATCGTGCAGAATATATGGTTTTAGATTTTGTGTATATACATTGGTAACGAATCTTATTTTAATTTTATAAGAAGGAACCTGATTTTTCTTGAAATAAAAAATAAATAAAAGTAAGTAGAAACTAGAACGAGAATAGGCCATGATTTATGCTTTGAGAAAGAAGATGCCAGAGAATGTTCGATTTACTTCACACGCAAGGTTTGTTTTCAGTGACCAATGACCCCAAAAAAGTTGTTCTTATGGAGAAACTAGAAGCAGCACATGGATTTGGATTCTGTGTTTATTATACACACTTGTTGGATAGAGAAAAAGACTTTTAACTATATGAACTTATGACTTATGACTTATGACTTATGAAGCACTTTCATCAGGCCATTGCACTTATTCCTCAAATGTTATCCCATGTTTAATAAACAAGAGCCATACTCAAGAGATTAATAATAGAGAATCAAATTTCCCCTGTGTGAATAATGCAAGTCGGATCTTGCAGAAATAACAAATGGATAAATAAAATAGAGAAAAGTAAAAGAATAACACCAAAAAATTTAACATAAAAAAACTTCCATAAATTGAGAAGTAAACAACCATGAGACCTAGTCCATAAATATCTACATTATGTAAAGCATGATTACAATATAACTCTCTAAGAGTATAACAAACAATTTCACCCAAAAATGATGAAATACAGACTTTCTCTATTATCTGACTAGGAATAATAGTCTCACGCTATATTGGATATCAACTCTCTCACTTTCTCTCTATGTTGTTCTTCTCACTTTCTGGTTCATCTCTTACTCACAAGTTCCATTTATATAGAATATAATGAATGATAGGAACACTTCATTATAAAGATATAATGGAAGATTAACTCTTATCATACTTTCAAGACACATTGAAAATGGTACTTCTCCAACTTTAATTTCTAAGTTGGACTTCATAGTCTTCAAAAGTTAATGAATATTTCCAAGATCGTGGAATGACCATCATTGAATGCATTCAATGAATTATCTATCAAGTTTCATTGGATAAGTTATCCTTTCAATTAGGAAGGATTCCTAACAAATATTTCTCTTCCTAAATTAATTGAGGGGTGTCATCAGCCCTGCATCAATACAAATGTTTGTTAGCTTCTTGATTGAAATTGCTTTGGTCAATATGTTAGACCAGTTGTCATCAAAACATAGTGAAATAGCATAAATTTGAATCAAAGTGTATACATCAAAATCATATTATATTCTATCCCAACAAGGAAAAGGTTTAGCTACACATTATCATGGTAACTAAATACAAAGATATACAAAGAGAAAAACTAATGTCACATGAGAAGAAATTATCTCCTCAAAGAACGTAGATTGACTCATCTAACCTTTCACATTGCTTCTACTCCTTAATCTAAGATAAATTACCCTAAAAAATTAAAGAAATTGAGTATAAAGTGTTCCTATTTGAATGTATATTTTACAAACTCGAGTTAACCCCTTAAATAGTGTATGAAATCTGACTTTCATGCTAATCACACTGCCTGTACTTTGAGCGAGTCGCTTAGACTAAAATCTTCTTATTTGATGGGTGTACCTCTTGCGCTGAGCGCCATGATTGCATTGAGCGCTAGTTGCAGACTGCTACTTTCGATGAGCGTGGCTTCTGCGCTGGGCGCAGGTTTACCATAATTTTACCAAATTGTGTTGAGTGCAAGAATTGCGCTTAGCGCAACCAATGTTTCATATTTCGTCGACTCGACCTTCCATATTGAAGCTCCATATATCAAGAACAACATATGCAAAATTCAGTTGGATTCAACAGTCAACGAATTTGGTGTCACAATTGTATTGGCACTACTCATTGATGAATTCTTGCTTTCGTCTGTAATTTAGCTTTTTACAATAATTTCTTTGGTTTTGGTCTGCACAAACACTCCAAAGGTGATATTTGACAATTCAATATATTTATATTTTTAGGATCAATTAACAAACA
Source organism: Lupinus albus (assembly GCA_009771035.1). NCBI lineage: Eukaryota > Viridiplantae > Streptophyta > Magnoliopsida > Fabales > Fabaceae > Lupinus > Lupinus albus. The sequence goes on from CM020011.1 coordinate 10,314,666, forward strand.
ATTTGGATGCAGGAAATAATTAAAGTTCCACAAATTTAATAGTTTAAATATGATATTTTAACATGACAATTTTCATAATCTTGAGGACTAAATTGTTGGAGCATTGACAAAGTCAAAAACCAAAGTAATAGTTCATTCAGAACTTAGTAGGACATGTGTAACTTAGGTTAAGTTGTTATAACATACATTTGTTCCACGAATGTGGTGACAAATGTTTGTCAAACCCAAAGACTAGTTAAAGTGAAAATTTCAAAATCTTGAGGAGTAAAGTGACAAATGTCTACAAAGTTAGGAATCATATAGGTAGTGTATTCATGAAATATATAAAATTCAATATGACGAATTAGTATAATGTTTCTCCCTAAATTATTTCAAAATGTAGATAACAAGTTTGATGCACACGACCTTTCACTCTTCCACCTGGTAGATATTTTCTTTAGAAATGTTTCATATAGATTATGTTTTTTTTGTTTTAGTTTATAAACGGTAGGATTATAATGCGTTAATATTATAATATGTTTATTTTTTATTATTTTAGTTAAAAATTGAATATAAACTAATTTATTTCGTTTGGGTAAGATATAAAGATTATTTTTTACACAGTAAATTACAAAAAAGTTATGAAGTTATTTATTTATATTTTGATTTTTATACCATTTTTAAAGTATATATTATTTAATATTTATCATCGCATATATTTTTACTATAATTTTTTAACTTTTAATACCTCCTGACAAAGACTAAAACATATTAAAATAGAAGATAACATTAAAAATAATATCAATTTAAAAAAATAACATGATACACAAATAAATAAAAATTGTTAAACTTGAATTAGACAATGTACAAAATAAATATTGTACAAATAATAAAACAAACAATCCAAGGAGAGGTCAATAAATATGAAAGTGTTATTGAAATTTGAGGGGTAAAATAGAAATTGAAATTGGTTGGAGAATAATCCATATGTTAAGATAAATGTGTATAAAAGGGGAATGCGTCTAATTTGTTAGTTGTGATACTTGAGTTAGTTACTCAAAATTGCATATAAAGGGCATACCTAATCTTTATAATTCGCTCACTTCTTCAATTTCATTTTCATCAATGCATTCAATAATGAGAAGTTCATTCATTTCAATGGAGTCTTGATTCTTCATTCTTTCTTTAGCTTTCTTTAAAGTTTTCTTTCTCATTCATGCATATATTTTCTCATATTTTTTGTTAATCAAAAAACTTCTTGCATGACTCCTACCATTTTAACACCATCATAGAAGAGAGTCACTTTTTGCTTAATTTTTTCATAAATAAAAGTTAAGTTTATACTATATAGACGAGTTCTCAAATATATTTCTAATACAACTTTAAGTTTATGTTTTAAAAAATAAATAAAATCTACAAATTTTCATCCATATCAAACAAATATATCGTCTCCATGTTTTGCATGAATGTACTCGCTGATGATTTGACCCTTTTTATTGGAAGAACTATTTGTATTACTAAACCCCGATCTTCTTTTTCACCTTATTTTTTTTTGGAGAGAATAAAATTCAAAGAGAAACTACACTAGCATTTGTGGATATCTTTTGTACCTTGGAATTAAGCTTTTACTTTTAATGAAATTTGTATTTAGACAATGTGTCACTACAAAAAATATAGGTGATTACACACAATTCAAAATTAAACCGTTGGTTGGTTGTGATTTTGCTTCAGCTAAGATATATAGCATGCTTTGTCTACAAAACTTTGTATAATTAAATATCAACAAATGAGTGTCACTTCAAATTATACACTTTTTTCCACCTGCAAGCAGAAATTAAAATAAAGTATAATTAAATATCAAGTTTAATGATTAACAAACCGGTATTTTAAATTGCACTTACCCTAAATTTATTGTAACGGTAGAAAATTGTGGGAAAATATATTCGATGTAATATCCTCAGCTCCAATTATAAATTTTTTTTGATAAATAAAATTATATTAAATAAGCACAAGGGGTGTCTACCCAATACAAAGAAACTTGATATTGCTAAGGGTTGTGAATATGGTAATATGTTATATAAGACAGAGTTGCAAGATAATCACTGGACAAATCTCCTTTGGCAGGTTACACGCTAAAAATAATTATTTGATGCATGGTTGAGATGCATGCATATATAATAGTGGAAAACTGCCAAAGAGAACTTGCCCTGTAATGCATTTGCAACTGGGAAGGTGCATATGGCTAAGTGGCTACTAAGAACTTTATTTATGGCTTCCTATGATTGGCATATACCATAGAACAATGCCTTCATTCTGTGCTTCTGTCCTTTCATACGGTTTTATTCCTTTGTTTAGGAACCATACCTTTTGGTAAAGGTTATTTTAGTTACTGAAGAAAATTAAAAGCATTTTAGAAGCACAAAGAAACAAGTGAAACAAAAGTTGGTTTCTACAAATCTATGGTTGTGTGTGGTTCATATATAATTGCATTACGTGTTGGTAACCATATCCAAGCTCCAAAAGGCAAAGCCCCTCTTTCAAGCTGCGACTATATCTATGAACTACAAGATTTTATTAGTGATGAATTTATTCTATTTTAAGGAAAATTGAATCCAATCCGGATCTAGTTTACACCTATAATTATTTTATCATAAATGCTCTAATATCATCAACTAATTCTCACAAAAGTTAAGTTGACATGTGAATGAAGATGATTAATTTTATATTTAACATCGGTAGGTGATTGCGTCTAGGTTACATGACTTCAAACCTATTTCTGATCCTGTGGGTTCTCTGTATAAAATTTTGTCTAAAGTTCTTACTAGTAGCTGAAGTTGGTTGTGGGATCCTTAAGAAGCATCTTAGATGTGATTGTGGTAGTAAATGAAGGGGAAATTTGGAAAATTGATATAGTTTCACTGGTGTAACTTTTTTAAATATTATGGAAGTGATGTAAATTTTACTGAAATTGTGTATGAGATGTGCGATTTTCGAATGTCGTGAATAACACTCACAATTCCTATAAATACCGTGGCTACTCACTTTCTATTTATTTTCTTAGTTTATAATAGTTTAATATTTTTTTGTATCATTTTGTATAGTTTAATAGTATAATATTTTTTTGTATAGTTTAATAGTAAAATATTTTTTTTGTATTATTTTGCTCAAAAGGCACATATTTTTTTTTTGTATAGTTTAATAGTTTTAGGTGTAACATTGAATCATAATAATGTATTTGTATTGCAACCACGTTGAACTACATATGGGTCGTCATTTATTCATGAAACATAAATGTTAATAATTTTAAAGTGATTTATATGAGTAAGATATGTTCTATGTTGATGAACAATGAAAAAGTTGAAGTTCATACATGTAACACGATCCATAGACTTAATGCTTTAATGTGGGAAGTTTTCTACTTAACCCAATAGTTGAATACCTCCCTTTGCTTTTGGACCTCAATCTTAATACCGGGTATCAAAGCCACTTGTTTGAGCTTGTATCGAAAGTCTTCCTAGAAATATGAAGGTTTGGCGGCATCCATTGGAACGACCGTACAAATAAATCAAAAGCACTTAGAAGGAATGAGTTCTAGCAGGTTGAACTCTGGTTGACACTATCATATACTCGAAAATGTTTATACTCAAGGGGAGTGACACCATGCATATGCTAAAGGTATATAGTTTTATTGTCCTTTTCAAATATAATTAAATGAAGTGGGACTGAGAACTTTTGATCAGTAAATATTCCTCAATATTTGATCAATTAAAGGTGTGTTTGTTTTGACTATTTTTAATTCCATTTTCAATGAAATAAAAAAGAGAGGGTAAAAACATGTTTGGGTAGTTGTTTTAATTACATATTTTATAAAACATTAGAGCTTCATTTTCGGAAATTCTGAAAATAAAAATATATAGCATTTCCATTATTTTCAATAATGAAGTTTCTCCATTTATTCTATATGTTTTAACTTTTGTATGTTAATTTCCAAAAAAAAAATTAATGTTTTAGAACTCAATATACAATTATATTTTATTTTCCAACTCTATCACTACTTATTACTCATCTTTTTCAAGTATATTTCTTCATTTTTATTCAGTTTTAATGTACATTAGATTTGGTTATTTTAGTAAAATGATGTTAAATTTTTATATTATTTAATAATTTCTTAAATTATGTGCATAATCTTAAAGAATATATGAAATTGAGGGAATATATTTTTTAATTACCCTATGCACTAATCAACAAAATGTCAAAACCAATCAATGAGTGTCTTTCTTGTTCAGACTATCACTCATTTTCATAATAAAATTTATTTATTTCCCTCTAACATAACAACTTTTCTTCGTCTATCTTAATATTATTGCTAAAATAGTTTGATGATGAGTGCGGTAATTTATGACTTTAGTGGATGAAAATTGTCGCCCTTTAAAGTAGTGTAACCTGAATAAAATAAAGAATAATTGTGTGTTACTTAATTTATTTTTAACTTTAAATTTTTGGAGAACATTTACAAGTGTATGATGCTCATTATGACATTTCACATATCTTTGTGATAGTTAATGAACAAGCCCAATAATTAAAAGTGTTTAATGTATTATTGACATAAAATTTGTTGGAAAAGAAAATGCAAATATAAAATATGAAAATATCCTATAAGATCATTGACTTAATTATTTTAGTGATTAAATTTTATAATTGAATTATTTAGAAAAATAATTATGTCCTTATCTTCTTAATTATTTTAGTGATTAAAGTTTAGAATTGAATTATTTACAACAAAAAAAATTATCTTCTTATCTTCTTAATTATTTTAGTGATTAAAGTTTAGAATTGAATTATTTGCAAACTAGTCCACACAAACACAAAGCCTAAAAGCCACAGCATTGCCTGAATCTAACAAAACCCCTCAAAGAAAACCCCTTCCACAGGTGAAACTGCAAGTAAATAGTAATAAATTGATTTACCTAAAATTAAAAAATATTGTTTTTCTAAATAAGATTTACGTGTAATTTTGCAATATAATGAAGAAGAAAACATTTAAACTTACTGTTTTTTCAAAATTACAGTTTTTTCCACCCTGCCAAGACAATCTTACTCGAAACTTATTTTATATTAATTAATTGAAAATATAAGAATGTTTTTAAAATATTGTAGGTATAATGGAAGGTGGTCTATGAATTCAAGACTAGAAATATTGGTACTATTTTTTCAACCTTTTATATATATACTTTTTTCTTAATGTTTTATTTATCATAAAAGTACAGAATGTTTTCAGAAAAATAATATATAGTAGTGGAAGGGTCATTTATATTTATCCATCATTTATCTATTAATATATAGGTGTTAATTCTTGAATGAAAATAATATATATGAATAATGAATGTAAAGATAACCATATAATTTGTTTTACACTAAGAAGCCATGGGTATCAAACTCACCTTTTTTATTACAGTACCACATCAACTAAGGCCAATATAATTGGGAATAAAATAATACACACACTAACCATATGAATCTGTAATAGAAATAAAATGTATACGTGCCCATAAGAGTACCTTTAGATCAAAATGAAATTAAAGTTCCTTTTACGTTTCACGCTGATATATAGTGGTCAATCGTGTAGAATATATGGTTTAAGACTTTGTGTTTATACAATCGTATCTAAATTTATGTTGGAAAGGAAAAAGAAAATAATATAAGTAGAATGCAAAAAGAAAATAGGATGTGTGAAAGGAACAAGAATCTCATATCCAAAAATTTATGTACGAATGTCCGAAACCAATCATATTCCACAAAGTAGTAAAAACACATTATTTTTTGTTTTTATAATTGATATTTTTTATTGGATTGATACACATTGGGACACCAAAATTTGAGATAGGGAATCTTCATTGCTGTCAAATATGATACCGCAGAACGTTAGCTTTGTTAGCGCACACTTCTCAAGAAAATAATGACCTCAAAGTTGTCTACATATTGGAAGAAGAAAAAATAGGCTTTTAATGAAGCACTTTAATATCATATGTAATATCATATTAATTATAATTCACATCTACAATTCTTAAATCCTTGTATAAATATGTGATATAAGAATAATAACATATTAATTATAATTGTGGTGTTATATTATTAATCTATTATTATAATATCATATTAGTTTATAAATGTGATGTTATAAATGTTATATTATTATACATTGATATTATGTTGTTAATTAAAAACTATGATATAATATTAAGTTGATTAAATAGTTCTTACTAAATAAATTTTCTGTATTGAAGTAGTGATTTAATTTTTATATTTGTTTGAGTAAAATAAGTTGTATATAATTAATAATTTAATTAATTGTGTTTGAATTATATTTTATAGTTTTTTATTATTTCCTCATTTTGATTGCATAAAATAATATATATGACTATGGAAAACAAATACACAATTACATAAATTTCTTAGGAATATTTTTACTATTTTCCAAAAAATTTGGTACTCACCCCACAAATAGAAAGCAAGTGTTGAAGGTAGGAATGAGTCCAAATATAAATGAACAAGAAGACTCTGGTTACTACACTATCTGAAATCATATGGACCCATATTGGCATCCCTGTATAATAGTCACATTTTGAATTCCTCATACAAAATAAGTCATACATAAAACCAACAAGCTTAGCACAATTAGCAAATAATTAAGTTTTTTAAGCATGAAAATCTCCTTACCTATGAAGTGATTAACTCTTCTCTCTTCCAAATATATTTGTCCATTTGGAGCAATTTTCACCAATTTTGGTAAATACAATAATTATAACTGCAACCGTAATTTAAAACACTGTTTTACACATAAAATAACAACATTTTAGAAGGGGACAGAAAGCCCTCAAAGAAGTGAGGTACATGAACATGAACATTTTATGTGTTGAAGCAGGTATTGAAATCTCTCTGAAGAACAACAAAAGTTGCAGTAAATCACTGGGCAAATCTCCTTTGGCAGATTGCACACTAAAATGAGTGCATGCATGGCTGAGATGCATAGATAATAGTGTGAAGCTACCTGCCAATAGAAATCTTGCCCTGTAATGTGACTGCAACTGAGAAGACACACATGCAGACTGAAAGATTAATGGCTAACAGGAAGGTTATTTATGAATGCATGGAATTGGCATATCCTATGGAACAATGCCCTTCATTGTATTTTGCATTTCTCTCTTCCCCTTTTTATTATATGGTTTTATTCCTTTATATAGGGACCATCCTTTTTGTTACTTTTTACATTCACACATCTTTTATTTTATTATAAATAATGGGAATTGTTCCCACCATAAGATCCATGGTCTTCACATTACTCCTATAGTTACCACTTTTTAGTTTTTACTCCCTCTATTTTAACTCTCATTACTTGTTTTATACAAATGGAGAAAAATATTAAATTTTGTTTTTAAAAAAATTGTTATTTTTCTTTGTTATAATTCAACCCCTCTCTCCATTTTATTTCACCGTAATTTTTTTCTATCTCCACAACAATGATGGTAAATATATATTTGATAAATAATTAATATTATCTTAAACTTTGAGAATAATGGTTAAATGTAAACAAGCTTATAAATGAACAGACGGTACCAAATACGACCAAAAATTGGAACATACTAATTAGTATTACCACTAGTTTTTTTATAGGATTTTTTTAGTAATTTCACATGAATTAAGAAAATTGATTGATATAGTGAGTAATATTAAATTAGTCAATACAGGTAACCAAAAAAATTAGTCAATTGATAGATGCAATTTTTCAGAATTATCATTCATTATTAGGATTCATTCTCATTCTATGTTCACTCAATTAATAATTTTATGGTCTCGTTCTCTTCTTCTTTAATCTCAATTAATAAGGGTATTTTTATAATAAAGAATATTTAATATACCCAAAAATTATCAAAATCAACTTATAATAAGGACAAAAATTAATTCTCAAAAAGGTCCAATAAAAAGGATTAGAAAGATTTCACTCTTGGGCTTGACAAAATAAAGGGAAAATATTTTATACACATCTACATTGGCCATGTGCACTTTGTACCCTAAAATTTTAAAACATGCAACTTGATTTTTAATTTTTTCAACATCTTGAATTCGGCCTACTAGCTCTATTGGAGGAAAAGAGTTTTGTTCTACTTAAATAAATTGATGTGCAAATACTATAATTAACAACTTAAAAATACATAACCTTTAAGATATTTTAATAATACTATAATTAACAACTTAAAAATACATAACCTTTAAGATATTTTAATGAGACATAAAAGACTCATAATACTTACAAATACATAACCTTACTCACAGTTTTTTTGAATTAGTGTAAAATTTATAATATTAGATTAAAACATATTTTCCAATAATTGTTTCAGATATTTATTTATTTTATCTTAGATACTAGTATCTATTATTTGTGGATTAAAAGACATAGAAGACAATTTCATAACCAAAAGTGTGGGGAGATAAAAATCAAATTTGATGTTTTCAAAAATAAATGAGAAGCAAAATCCCATGGTCCAATGATATGGAACTTTATCACAACATTAGAGTTATAAAAAAATTGATTCTCAATTATTTAATTTATTGTAATTTTAGAAATTTATTATGTGCTAGAAATTGATATTTTTAGGTGGTTTTGCAAAGAAAAAAGATAGTTATTAAAACCATTTCGTGTCGGCCGATAAACCGGTTAACCGATCTCAATACCGTACGATACAATAATTATATTGGTCATGCAATTATACCGGTAAAAATTGGTCATATCGGCCGGTTTTCAATTGAACCGTACCGGTCATACCGGACAATTTTTATTTAAAATTAATTTTTTAACGAAAATAAAAAATAATTATTGATTTTTCAACATTAATGTTAATATATTATATATGTATATTTAACTTGACCGATATGCGGTTTAATTAGTGAACCACCGGTTAAACCACTATATCATTGTACCAATACCCTTACTAGTTTGATGGCCGGTACGGTATTAATAACACCGGAAAAACCAAATTTTACTTGTGTATCTAAGGTTTTATGAGGTAATACAATTGAATACTTAGCAAGAAAAAATATGTAGATATTTATATGTATATCTATACTACTTAATAAAAGGAAAACTTAAATTAATTTCCCATAGTATAATTTTTTATTACATATTTTACCCTCATAATTTATAATTTAATATTTCTGTAAATTATGAGAATGTAAATTATTCATTTATGTGTAAACTGCCATATCACTTATTAATTAATGCAGTTTTATATGTTGAACAAAAAAACGTGCAATATTTAAAGAATTATGAACACATATTGCACTATTGCAGTTTTTCCTTTTGGGAATATGATATATTGCAGTTTTTCTTTTTGGGAGCATGACATATTGCAGTTTTTTATTTTTGGGAACATGGCATATTGCCGTTTTTCTTTTTGGAAACATGGCATATTGCAGTTTTTGTTTTGAATAACTGAATTATGAACATGATTGATCTTACAAAAGTAAGAAGTTATTATGCACAAATGTTACATACACTTCTCCATCTCCATTTTTATTATACATCATCTCCCTCTAACCTTATGTATTTCTCTTCTCTATCCTCATTCAATTATTTTCTCCCACATGTAATCATCACAATTGTCGCGCCCGAATTTTCGGGCACGCGACCTTTTGAGGAGTCGCCAGCATGTCTTTTGCGGTTAAAACGTGGAAAACTCAAATTATGCCCGAATTGGATAAAATTGGTCTTTTAAACTAGAGTCGTGAGTTCGGGAGTCGATTACGAATCGAGGAAGGTATTAGCACCCGTTTGCCCGTTATTAAATGGTACCCTAACTAATTGCGTGCTTTTAATTTACCCTTATTTGTTGAATTGGTTTGAGTTTAATTGAAATGGGACTAATAGACGACGAGTCAACATTGACTGCTTACCCTCTTCCCACTTCGATAAATAGCAGAAGCAGTACATGTGGCCGTGACCGGTTCTCGGCTCGAAGTGAGGAGAAAGATGCAATACGAGTTGTAACCTAGCTATTGAACCCCAAAAATAATTAAAACATTGGTTATTATTATATGTTTTACAAAGCTTAGAAATTTGTTTGAGTTTACCATGAACTAAAACAACAAAATAGAAAGTTATCTATCATGTTAATGTGACTATGTGATTTATTATATGAGTTTAAGATACATATTGTTGTTTTTTTCACTAGAATAGATTGAAGCAATGATTATCAAAACATTTGGGAATGCATTATTTATATGTACTTGATTTTTTATTTCTTAAAGTTTAAATATGAACATATACTTTAATTCGAACAATGCACCAATGTGGTTTTACACCTTCAAATGAACTGTGCATAAAAACAAATAGTCATAATACTAACCTTGAAAAGTGAATGGTGAGATTATGATTCCTTCTAGCTATTCTATTATTCTCTGTTGCTTTCTATGTAATCTACATTTCTATGTGCTACGTACCTATCTTCCTTTTCTATGAAGTGATATTAAGAGGTTGATGTGACCTTTTTTAGAGAGAGAGGCAATTGAGGTGAAAATGAAAAGAAGATTTATCGCACATGTCTAAATCAAATATATTCTCCTAATTAATTCGAGGGAGAGAATAAAGGGAAACCTGATTCTTTTATTTAGGTGAGTGAATTATTCTATTTATAGGCTAGATATTTTAGCACATGTCTAAATCAAATATAATCTCCTAATTAATTCTTTAGAGGATATTAAGGGAAAAAATTAAATGTGTCACAAATTTATAATAAAAAAAATGATTTAGAGGATTATTGATGATTTTTTAGAATAGATGATGAGTGGATTTTTGGAGTTGTGAATCCCTCACCTCATGTGTCATATGCCTATTTAAAGCTGAATTTTGACAAATATTTGAAAATCAAATCAAATCTCATATTAACTTCCAAGAGAAAGTTAAGGAGATTTTGATTTTTGTTTTTAATTCAAATTCAAATTAAAAACTTTAATTTGTTTTATTATCATATTTAATTTTTAAAATTCGAATTTAATGAAAATCATAAATTAAAAATTCAAATTCAAATCATTTCTATTTTGGGCAGATAAAAAAAGTTTATTTTTATAGAAAATACCCAAAAATATTTTTTTACCTTTATTTATTGAAAATGTCTTTTGGGCCGAACAAAATTGGGTACTCACAACAATGTTATAATAATCTACAATATTCACATTGTTTGCAGATTATCAACAATAAGCAAAAGAAGGCAAAGATATTCATTTTAGGTTTAGTACATTATAGTGAAATATCAAAAATAAGCAAAAGCAGACAAACATATTTCTCCTCATTTTTTCTTCATCAAAGTAACATTTGCTGCATATATTTAAATTTATTATACTAAGTTACATTGTGTGAACAAAATTCACATAAGTGCATAAATTCAACATCGGAAGTAGAAAGTATACTACACATTCCAGAAATCACTGCATAATATCAAGATAAGTCATTCTTTGTTTGTATGTCAATATTGTTGAGGCCAAAGTGACTGTTTATTAGTATGTCAATATTGCCAAGTATATCAACACATCAATTTTATGAAACAGACGAAACAGACAGCACAATATAAAATCATAATATTAATGAATGTTTTGTTATAAAATCATCATATTAAACGGATCGCACAATATAAACCCATATTCATCATCAATATTTATGCAAACTATAATACCTCTAAAATCATGTTAAATGTCAAGCCCGGGAATGTTTTATCTATATGATAAAAGATGGAACTGACTTAGAAAATAACATATAATTAATTATACACAAGTAACAAATCCATAAAATACTAATAAAACAACCGAAGAAAATGTATGTGTCTAATTTCCCAGATCCATAATTACTCAATCACAACATTAGCTAAAATGTAAAATAAATAAGGGTACAATTAAAAAATAAATTCATAATATCAGTGCATGCACAACAAATCCATGAAAAAATATTAATAAAATCATTCAACAAAATAAACTCAATAATTTTGAAGAAAATAAAATCAGTACTTTCCATATCCAGAATTAATCAATCACAACATAAGCTAAAATATAAACTAATATGTCTAAAATTAAAATAAAATCATCATATCATTACATTCATAACAAATCCATAAAAATTATTAATAAAATCACGGAAGAAAATAAAATTAATAATTTTCCAGATCCAGATTTAATCAATCACAACGTGCTAAAATCTAAACTAATTTGTCTATAATTAAAAATAAAAGCATCATATCAGTACATGCAGCAACAACAACAAAATAATTTCATAAACAACTTCAAATTCCTACAATAATTAGAGTAATAATTACGTAATTACAGTAGTAATAAAAAAATTATCTCCAAATAATTATGGATATAGTTTTTCCAAATTCCTAAAATAATTACAGTCATAATTACGTAGTTACAGTAATAATTACAAAATTATCTCCAAATTCGTATTTATAATAATTATATAATTACAGTAATAATTACAAAATTATCTCCAAATTTTTTCAGTTTAAAATTAGTAATTATGGTATACTTTCTCCAAATTCCTACAATAATTAAAGTAATAATTACGTAATTACAGTAGTAATTAAAAAATTATCTCCGAATAATTATGGATATAGTTTCTCCAAATTCCTAAAATAACTATAGTCATAATTATGTAGTTACAGTAATAATTACAAAATTATCTCCAAATTCCTATTTATAATAATTATATAATTACAGTAATAATTTCAAAATTATCTCCAAAAAATTTCAGTTTAAAATTAGTAATTATGGGTATACTTTCTCCAAATTTCAACAATAATTAGAGTAATAATTATGTAATTACAATAATAATTACAAAGCTATCTCCAATAAAATTCAATTTAAAATTACATTTTAATTCCTATGATAATTATAGTAATAATTACATAATAATTACAAAATTATTCCGAAATTCCTATTTAATATATAAAAATTTTAATATCTCCACCATTACAGTAATTTTATGCAAATAATATAACTCACTAATATTAATTCTTGAAACGAAACTATTTGTAAACTATTTACCTTTCTTCTAATTAGTATTAAAAAATTATTTTTATGTAATAAAATTATCGTCTATCATTTTTTTCAGTTTAAAATTAGTAATTATGGATATACTTTCTCCAAATTCCAACAATAATTAGAGTAATAATTAGGTAATTACAGTAATAATTACAAAATTTATTGTCTATCATTTTTTTCAGTTTAAAATTAGTAATTATGGATATACTTTCTCCAAATTCCTACAATAATTAGAGTAATAATTACAAAATTATCAACAATTTTATGTTCAATTTAAAATTATATATTAATTCCTACAATAATTACAGTAATAATTACAAAATTATTCCAAAATTCCTATTTAATATATAGAAAATTTTAATATCTCCACCATTAGAGTAATTTTATGCAAATAATAAAACTCACTAATGTTAATTCTTGAAATAGAAGTATTTGTGAACTATTTACCTTTCTTCTAATTAGTATTAAAAAATTATTTTTATGGAATAAATTTATTGTCTATCATTTTTTCAGTTTAAAATTAGTAATTATGGATATAATTTCTCCAAATTTCTACAATAATTAGAGTAATAATTACGTAATTAAAGCAATAATTACAAAATTATCTCCAAAAAATTTCAATTTAAAATTACATATTAATTCCTACAATAATTACAGTAATAATTACATAATTATAGTAATAATTAAAAAATTATTCCTCAAATTCCTATTTAATATATAGAAATTTGTAATATCTCCACCATTATAGTAATTTTATGCAAATAATATAACTCATTGATATTAATTCTTGAAATCGAAGTATTTATAAACTATTTACCTTTCTTCTAATTGGTATTAAAAAATTATTTTTATGGAATAAATTTATTGTCTATCATTTTTTCAGTTTAAAATTAGTAATTATGGATATACTTTCTCCAAATTTCAACAATAATTAGAGTAATAATTACGTAATTACAGTAATAATTACAAAATTTATTGTCTATCATTTTTTTTCAGTTTAAAATTAGTAATTATGGATATACTTTCTCCAAATTCCTACAATAATTCCAGTAATAATTACGTAATTACAGTAATAATTAAAAAATTATCTCCAAATTTTTTAAATTTAAAATTACATATTAATTCCTACAATAATTATAGTATTAATTACATAATTACAATAATAATTACAAAATTATCTACAAATTCCTATTTAATATATAGAAAATTTTAATATCTCAACCATTATAGTAATGAACTATTTACCTTTCTTCTAATTAATATTAAAAAATTATTTTTATGGAATAAATTTATTGTCTATCATTTTTCAGTTTAAAATTAGTATTTATGGATATACTTTCTCTAAATTCCAACAATAATTAGAGTAATAATTACAAAATTTATTATCTATCATTTTTGTAGTTTAAAATTAGTAATTATGGATATACTTTCTCCAAATTCCTACAATAATTAGAGTAATAATTACAAAATTATCTCCAAATAATTATGGATATAATTTCTCCAAATTCCTACAATAATTACGGTCATAATTACGTAGTTACAATAATAATTACAAAATTTTCTCCAAATTCTAAATTTGTTAACTATGTGAATGTGCGTGTAACATATATATTTTTAACTATATGAATGCTCATATAATATTTGTGTTTTTAATCATACGACAAAAAGTATTGTCTCGTGCATATATACAAGTAACTTGCTAGTTCTATGATTAAAAATTTGTTCACCACATGTCTACTAGAGGTGTTTGACCCTCATGCATGTGGTGCCCTAGTTCATAGAAATTTATTACCCCATGTAAGCGTGTGTACAATCAACGGATCTTAAGATTCTCTAACAAATAACATAAATAAATTAATCATTGATCCTCTCAACCGTCAATAAATTTGGATTATAGATCCCCTTAACAATCATCATAACTATATCATAGACCCCTAATGATAAATAATATCTTTGGAGTATATCAACAATCAAGTTAATTGAATGTTAATTCTTCATAAGAAAAAGTATGGTCTACAGTAAAATTAATTATTACTATTAGAGTTAAGCCTTATATACATTATTAATATTAATTATAAAACAAAACAAAAATAAAAAAATTATGGAATGTTATTTTAAAAATATAGAAAAGTATTAAACATATATTATATAATATTGATTTATACTATTACATATGTGAAAATTTGAAACACAAATAATTCTAGATAAATAAATAAAAATATTGTATATTTCTTATGAGGACATATTAGTGAAGGAGCGACTATATAATGAATAATATGTCAGTGCTCCACATGATCACAGTAGAATGAGAGATAGGATGAAATATAATACATGTACATATAATTATTATATAATTCTATGCAATTAATATTATTTATTCACATATACTTCTTTCATAGATTTTAATATTTTAGGGTATAAGTGTTACATATAATTGATGTAGAAGTATTTTTCATTTTCTTGATTTCATCTCTTCTCTTTTCTCCTTTTCTTTTCTTCTTCTCTAAGTGCTAGATTTTGTTGTTAGAAGACTAAAATCTAAAACTAAAAGGACCTTATCTGGTATCCTCTAATACTAAATCAAATCTTCATTAATCATAATTCTCATTTTGAGTAAGGATATAATATTTTATTCTAAATAATTTATTAATATTTGAAATCATTTGTCAACTTTAAATCTTATCACAAATCAAATATTTCAATCAATTATGTCATAACAATAATGATAATGATAAAAATATCAATTTCTACTGTTTTATAAACTTAAGAGAATAATATATAAATAGTGATAAGAAAAAAACAAAGTTAATCAATTATGTCATAACAATAATGATAATGATAAAAATATCAATTTCTACTGTTTTATAAACTTAAGAGAATAATATATAAATAGTGATAAGAAAAAAACAAAGTAACATTAGCATCCTCCAAAATTAAATAATATTTTGATATATATATATATATATATATAATTAAGTAGTAATATTTATGTGATCATAACAGTAATAGTAAGAATATAATAGCATTAAAATTCTATTATTCCTCTTTATCTCAGCCTTGCAGTATCATCTTAAAATAAATTGACTATATTATTTTAATTATTTTATCATAAAATAAAATATGAATTTCCGTATTCTTTAATCTATAAATCATAATGGAAAATAAGAAAATTAAATTAGAAAACATATTTTTCGTGATGTTACATAGTCCCCAAATTATTAATTCCTAGAATAAGTATAAAAAAAAGTTTTGATAGGCTTAGCTTTATTACGGACAAATCCCTTTAATTATATTCCTAGACATTAGACTTATTAGAATATTATTCTAGTTAAGACTAAAACATGCATATAGTTTCTACATACATATTCTGTAAAGAAAAAATTTGGGTCACAAATGTAATGTTTAAATGTGTTTAGGGTCATTATTATAAGTAACCAAAAGTGATATAATTCAAGTAAATTATATGGCTATAAACATAATTGTCATGAAAATTATTGTGTAGATACCTAAAGTCTTATTTCTATTTTATGATAGGCAAAATTGGAAATAAGTAAATGAAGTAATATATCTCTTCACGTAAGGATATGCACTTCTTATAAATAAGAGGTTATGGTCCCCAATTGTAGACCAAAACATGACACAAGATGTCACATCCAAACATGAACAAAACCAAGTTATTCTTTTCATCCCATTAGAGGAGAAACTAATGATAAGTGTGGTCTACAATTGGAAGGTCAAAGATGTTCTACTATAAACATGTATTTGCATACAATACAAATGATATGAAGTTGGTGGATACACGACAAATTAAAGAATAATATAAAGTTTATTCACCATATTCTATATGAATATATTAAGTACGTTTTCGCTCAAGCTCTAGTTCTATATTTATTCTTGATGATTTGACATAAAAAACATCCAATATAAAATATGAAAGTATTATTCATAATCTAGTCATGCTTCATATACATAAAGAGACATCATACTAGAGATCTCTAGTATTATGTATATTTATTTACTATATAACAAACAAAACTCTTGTCATATAAGCTATGACATGTCATCACCTCCTACACTATTTTCCCTCTAAAATCTCTCTACATCTTAGTGTACACCCTCACATAGAAGATCAAAAACTTCTTTTACCATTTGTTTCAATTTGAATATAATAACTCATTAATAACTTATTAACAACAATTTTTATTTTCATTTTTCAGTTTGTTTCATTTCTACCCATATCTATCCCTACCTCTTCTCTACCATACATTGAGAGATTTCATTAATCGAATTTACTTTGTGGTAATCACAAAAAACACATGTTTCTCTATTTTTCTCAAAACAATCTTCATTTTCTCCTATTTCATTTCATTATGCTTACTCATTATTGTTTTTTTTTTCTTTCTCTTCCAACAATCCTCTTTCTAATAGATTTTTAGATTTTTTTTCGTTTATTTTTTTATTTATTTTGTAGATTTATTCTTATTTTGTATATCTCATATATTTAAAGTGAATTTTTATTTATTTTTTTGTTCATTTTGTATATATGTTCTTATTTTGTGATTTTGTTCTTATCTTATCATTGATTTTTGTTTATTTTTCATTGATTTTCTTATGTTGTACATGCATGTATTTTAACTGATTTTATTTTTATATATTTTTTATTCAAATAATCAATATTTTTATTTTTGTTTCGCATGTTTTTACAAACACCTAGAGTGTATCCTTATCTTAAATTTCTTTTGATTTAATTTTCATCCTCATATGTGATATTTGATTATGTGTCTTTCAATAATTCAAATGTTAAGAATATAAAGTTTTGTTCATTGTTTTAAAAGCATATTTGCAACTGAAAGTTAACCTAATCATATTATTTTACTTTTGAGTCCATGTTATCTAATTAAAATATATTATAGTACATTTTTTCTTCATTTTATAATTTCATTGAATTATTAACCATTACACATGTTATATATTTATTAAAAAAATGACACCATAATTTTTTAATACCTCAAAAGCACTAATATTTATTAATTGTTAATTAAAGATAATAAAATGTCATAAATTATAACTTATTGTTTTCTTTTCTTTTTACATCTATACAAACTTTTCAACTACTAAAATGGTCAAATATATATGAAATGTGAATAATTATGGAATAATAACGGTCGGAGAGAATTACTCTCGATATTTAAGAGTAATTAATGTAAATAATAAAAGATAAAAAGTCATATAAAAATACATAGTAGAATGACAATAAAGGAAAATTCATAAGGGAATAGAAAATGCATAGATGAATAATGACATTAAATTTTGTTATACTATTGTAATTTATAATTGAATAAGTGAATAAATATCGATAGCATTGAATAAATATCGTCGATTAGTTGCAAACTAATAATTAATAATTAATAATTACTTTGAATAAATATCGTCGACCATTATGAAAGAAATAAAACTGATGAATATAATGGAATAGAACACATATTGTCATTTAATATAATGTTCAAGTTGATGATGATATGTCTGCTTATTGGTGAGATCGATGATTCTATTCAAGCTGAAAAATAATGTATAGTAATTAATCACTACATGCAAATTAGTATGTGTGCTTTATTTTAAAATAAACTAAAAATGAAATATAATGTTCTCGTTTCCATTTATTAATATTGTTCATACATTTCCATTACTATCTTTAAAATATTTTAACAGTTTTGATCCTAACTAATTAAGGTCTCCATTATTTTGAAAAAAGAATCAAATTATATAATTACAACTTTTCAATTTCAAAGGTCATTTATTACTAAATTTTATTTATATCTATTAAAATATTATTTTCAAAGTTGTTAAATTAAATAATTAAACTCGTATTTATTTTGAAAAAAAAATCTAAGTAATTAATGACAAATTCTCCTTTTGTATATTTTTTTTAAAAAAATGAAATAATAAACCAATTATACTAACAACTAATAAACAAGTTTACGAATGATCAATATAAATTTTTATTATATTTATTAGCTAACCAAATATATAGACTATGAAGTATGAAAATCAATCGAAAAAGTACAAAAATGTATGCTAATATGTGTTTACGAATGCACATGTAACAGATGTGTTTTAACCATGTAAACGTACAAATAACGTGTGTTCTTAACCATATGAATGCACATGTAATGTGTGTTCTTAATCATACAACAAAGAAATATCGTCCATGCAAATGCATGAGTAACTAGCTATTTTATGTATATAAAGTTTCTCACACTAAAATCTATATTAAAGATTTTTCCTACATATTCAACATCTATAATTATATTCAAAGTAATAATCAAGCTAAAACAAAAATTAAGAATGAGAATAAACCATAAAAACTATTGCCTGCAATCAATATATTAATATGAAATAATATACATATACATTAAGTTCAATAACTACTTATAATCCCATCAAAAGAAAAGTTAACTACTTATTTCCATGGTGGCTAACAGAAAGGAAAAGAAAAGATGAAGAGCTTCCATGGAAAAGCATTAAGATGAGCTTCCCAAAGTTGCAATAATTCAATCTTCAACTCTCTCCCAATTGGTTGCAAAAGATTAATACCCAAAACCAAAATCTTAAAGTTCTAAAATTATAAGTTATGTCGGCATAGTTAAATAGAGAATCTACATATACTAGTAGAAAATATCATAGACTTTTTGATCGAGAAATTTCTTGCTTAACGATTTACAATTTGTGGTTTCAAAGATCCTTAATCTCACTAAGCGAAAAAATATATTCTCTTAGTTAGTAATCTTTGAAGCCATAAATCGTTCCTTGACTTGAACCCTTGCTTTTCTTTTTTTCTTCTTCCAAAATCAATCAAAAAAATAGAAGATTAACTATTAGACATTGATAGGTGCATACACTATTCATATCATACTCAATTTGAGTCAAATAGGCACAACAAGTGCGTTCAAATAGAGTGAAAAAGTGCTTAAAAAGTTAAAATAGATAAGGCAATAAAGAAAAAAGGCACATTTATCACAAGGCATAGTGATCATCTAAATCAGTTTTGTAGCCTTAGACAAAATCTTTTCATTACATATAGAAACATGGATGGAACATTTGACATCATAATTAAAAAATTCACATCTATGACTAATATTTGGCTTTTTAGCAAAGAAAAATATTATTTGTACCTTGCAATATCAACTACTTTCTTTTTTTAAACGTCAAATCAACTACCTATAATATAAAGTTCCTATTTTAGGAAAATAAATCCCAAAATGGAAGTTGTTAGAGTTAATGTACAATTGAAATGCAAAGATAACATTTCTCAAAAACAAACATGTAATAGGGTCCATCCGGACTTAAAAGGATGGACTTTTCAAGTATGTGAAAGACATTTTCTATTCAGATAAATTAAATTCAGAGATTAGTTTTATATCAATGTTCTGAAACTTGAGCCGAACATCAAATTGGAAGAGGTTTCGTATTAGGTTTAACCAATTTAAACAGTTAAAGCATCTGGTCGGACTGAGTGATTTTAAATAATTAATAATTTTTATCTATAAATATATAATTATATATAAATGTAATTTTTTTTTATATAATTCATAATTTTATATAACTATATTGAAATAACATATCTCCATCTTTTTTGGACCGAAATAAAACAAAACATTAGATTAATGTTCCATTTTTAAAATTTTAAGTAAACTCTCCGGTTCACTTCCCGGTTTATTCCAGTTTAATCGGGTTTAGCACGGTCGAATTGTAATTTATCTGTTTCAAAAAGCGGTTCAACCACTCATTCAATTAAGACTACAAACCAAAATCGTTTTCAAGTCCGATCAACGAACAGACAGGTCGGACCGTCCGGTCCGTTCCGGTTATCACAACAATGTTTTATATAATAAAATGGTGTAAGAAAATTGGTAAACAAAATTAAACATATTTAAATAGAGGATTAATAGAATAGTTTACCTTATGCATATTGGATAATGCAAATGATTGTAAAAGAGAGATTAAAAGTGGCAGCAAAATTGCTGGGCAAATCCCCTTTGGCAGTGAACAACACCTCTTAGTATTATTTGTGTCATGTTATGGTGTTGTTTCCTGCCAAAAGGGAAACTACCCTGTAATTCAGTTACACTTGGCCACAGAGTACTAGTGACATCCCATAATGTTATTTATAGTTCTCCTAAATTTAGCATATGCTATGGGACAATGCCACTTCCAATGTTATTTGGTAGATCAAGTGGCAGTGAGTATCTGTTAAGGTTTGAACATTGAAACAAGTTCATTATAATTTCATCTACCGTTTTAAAATGTGGTTGTGGTTGCGATTGAGGTTATGGTTTTGGTTAGTGTGATTACAATCATTATGACCGACTATTGTGATATGGGTTGTGACAGTTGCGGTGTGAATTATTGTAATTAAGAAATAATTTTGAATCTGGTGCAATCATATGCTGCGTAGTACGACCTGGTTCGGCCCAATCATAGTCTCATACGATGTTATGTAGTGTTCCACAATTTGAATCATTGAATGCATGAATTGATCAACTTTTTTTACCCACTGCATCAATTTATTTGTACTACAACTTTGTACATCAAAAAAACATATGACCAAGGAAGTGATCAATCATAATAGGGTTTTAGATTTTGAGGAACATTCATAGGGAATCTGACTTTCTGGAAAGGAAAATTAGAAAGTGTAAATACAAAGAATAGGCCGTGAATTATGCTATGTGAGAAAGAAGATACTAGAGCATGTTCTTTTCCACTTGTAAACGTGAAGAAGTTTTAAAGTACACAAAGGTCAAGAACAAGGGTATAAGCAATTTTTCTTAAGTTCAAACATAAATTAATATTCACCACGTTGGTTTACTACTCTAAAACTTTGTTAGATACGAGGATAACCAAAATATTAAGGGTTTGATTTCTTGAGAGAGGCAGTTGCGTACCCTAAAATAGACTTGTATAATGTTAAGAGATTAAGTTTGCAATCATGTCTTTATTAATACGGTATTAGTCATCAAACTAATAAACGTACTAATATGGTGCTATAGTGGATCACTAATTAAATTGGATGCACATGAAATTAGGTACATATATTATTGTAACATTAATGTTAAAGAATGTGACAAATACATACTTTTATTTACACTATTTCTTAAAATAAAATGTGTACTTAGTGGTAGATTATATTTTAGAAGTATAAAGTATAGACAAATATTGTAATTATGTATTTGATGCAATTTTGGTAAAACAAACTTAAGTCACTTTCACTCTCTAATCCCTTTTTAAATTTCTGCCATGATTTTGTTGAGTCATGCATTCAACCTTCTTTGCTTTTGTGTATATAAAAATATGAATAAAAGCCTTTAACTATTAGTCAAATGGAGGGGAAAATTTGTGCTCTGGGGTTGCAGGACAACTTTAAAATGTGTTTTAACAAATGTTAGGTAATTTATTGGAGAATCTATACTTCAGTACTATTCCTATAAAGGCTCTGCATATTTTCAAAGATTCTTTTTTTCTCAAAACTTGATTAGTAGTTCAGGGTGCACAACAATTAGGAGACACCAAAACCATGATGTGCATATCATAGGAGCCCACTACACTCAAACTAAGGCCCAAGGTAATTGATTATGTTGCTAAATGTTCTTTTTTATTTTAAATATATAATGGATGAAGTGGGCATAGTTGGTTAAAAGCTGAGGACCATCTAGTCCCAACCCTAATTTTTAATGTATTTAATCGAATTGACTACTCAGAAGAGACATATCAAAGTATTGCATTATAGATTTTACTTGTTTTCTTGTTTATTTCCTTAGCTTATTAAAACTAGTGCTCTAAAAAATATATCAATCTCCTATCATTTGGTGCTTTAATTTTTGCTCTATGTCTCCCAAAGCTGCAAACAAGGATTTGGATGCCTCTCACAGCATAAAGTTATTGTTGAAGCTTTTCGATCCATTACTGAAAAATTGGCAGGTATGAACTCCTTACCCCACAACCTCCTGAACCCCCAACCTTAAGCTCCTCTTCACACATGACAAACCCTCACCCTACTCTCACGCCCAACCCACCATTCTAAGTCATCTCACCCTCAAACACATCATCACATATAACATCTCCATTTATCCAACCCCTATACCACCCTTCTTCAACTCACACCACTCATACAGCCGACCCAAAATACTCGCAATGCCCTACCAACTCATGGCCCCAACCAAGACCCCCAAAACTACAATTAATATATTTTGATGGATCTAAATTTTTAGACTGGTTGTTTCAAGCTAAACAATTCTTTCAACTTTATCAAGTCCCCCAGACTAACGTCTTTACATAGACGAGTCAACAACCCCATTGTTGAATTTCATAAAGAATGTCACTCTTCTGGTTGATGACTTCCTAAAAACTACATTATTTTGATAATTAACAATTTAAAAGATATATCAAGACTATAATAATATTTCAGCTAATAATGTACACCATTAACAGGTTGTCACGTTTTAATTTAGGTGTCCAATTTTGAGAAAAAGAATTAATTAACAAATTAAAACATATCAACTTAAAGACTACACACCAAGTAACAAAAAAGTTAAGAATGTGAATCTAGTATACATAAAACAGGGTAAAAGAAACTATACCCATGCCATTTTATACCACCCCACATGAAAAACATGCATGGTTCAATATTTAAATTTAAAAAATCAGAAAATATTAGAGGAAAAAGAATACAATATGGACAAGTTGCCTACTAAATTATCAGACTTTGGTCCAACTATCAACTTCATGTGCACTCCTAATTTATTCAGTGAATAACCTTTAAATTACTAAAACAAATCACGTGAAAATGTGTATGTATATTAGGAACTAGATCCTCTCTATTTGTTTTCCATTTATTTTTAATGATATAATTGTATTGTTATCAAAAAGATATATACCGTTAAATGTTGTATTTCTCTTTGATTTTTGAAGCACTTGAATCTTCATTAATTGAGAGGGTTCTAACCGGTATATTATCTTTAGGTGGACATACTTGGTCCACTGAAATTTAAAGATATTTTAGAAGTTGGTTAAGTGGTTGGTGGTTAGGAAGTTAATAGTTAGTCTTGTATTAGTTGCTTGATTTACAAGCTTTCTTTTTCTATTTTTTCTCTTGTATAAATAAGTCAAACTAAACCACCAACCAAAGGTTACTTTGGCAACATATTGCATCAATTGATTCCAAATAATTACCAGACAAAACAAAAATATTATGGGTCCATTACAAAAAAAATATAATCTTAGAATTAAAATTTTCAGATTTGATATCTTTTATGATTAGCAAATCTAATACAGTAATGTAATTCCAAATCAAAAAATATATTACATATATATCAATTCCTAAAAAATAGATGCAATCATAATCAAATACAAAGTATTACCGAAATTCCAAATCAAATATGTTCATGCATATCTTAAAACATATACACTATATATTTGATCAAATCATAATTATATATATAACATATATGCACATATTCAGATTGCATAATATACCAATTATAAATATATATATATATATATATATACATTGTTTCAAACTCAATATATATGACACAAACATATATATATATATAAGAAGACCATATGCAGTGCACTGTGAATTTAGTATACAATGAACACACGTAACTTTAACAACAATGTTATATAATCTTCAATTATTATATATAACTTGAGGCTAAACAAATTTGCAGCCGAAAAACACAACATCAAAAAATTAATTCATATAGAATATACAAATAGTATATATAACCAAATACTTAACCTACACTCTGATACCACTTGTAAGAGTTCTTTTATTAATTGGTGAAACTACCAATTCTAGGATCTTGAATGTCATGATTCTCACACATAATATAAAACATAGATTTCAACCAATGTCATACCTGAATCCATGTTCGCAGATTTGTTCCTTTGTATGCCTTCGTAGAGAGGTTTTGGTATGATGGTCTTCCTCAACCAAATCCTTGATTCCTCTTGGGACCTTCGTTTTTTTCTCTCTGAGAGAGATGAAAACTATGTTTTGATTTAGTGTATTGGGGACCATAACATTCCTGATGTGTTAACTTATAAGTTCTCATTATTCCCCATGGGTTAACTACTTTGGGTATCCACTCATTAAGCCCATATCCATTATCAGATTATTTTTAGAAGTCACAAATAAGATCACTTATTTTATAACCCCGGAAATAAATAGCCGATATAATTGTATTAAATATATGATGTCCACCTTAATTAGAAATTATAAATTTCTAAAATATAGATCTCTAAATTCTCTTCTTCCTCTTGATTTCTAACAGAAAAGATTAATCTCATAGCTACAGAACCTTCTCTGCTGACCAACCATAAGTAAAAGAAATTATTACAAGATTAACGATATCCACCGATAATATATTAATGATTTAAAATTAAATGAATTCATTCTATGAAAAAGAAATCATGTAACGAGGGGATTCTTATTTGTAGAAATGGTATTTCCAACGAGCATGTGTCTGGACCATTGTAGAGTTGTCCTCCTCATCCTATATTTAAAAAGCAGATTCGTATCAGAATTTATAAACCAAATAAAAGAATCTCATTATCTCATATTATGGTGCTCACGACCTATCTCTATGATTGCAATACAGCCATACACGTCCTTATCAAAGTTCCCACCTTCAAATTTTTCTCCTTTTAATTCAACTATTGCTACATCACTCATAACCTGTATTTTTTCATTATCTCACATGCACCACTATCCTAGTTCAGATTTTAATTTATTCTACCATAGTATTGCCTCATATATCTAAGTATAATCAATGCTAGATACAACTTCTTTTTCTTATGAGTACTCCTCTCCTCAAAGGGTACAAGTTCAACATGTGTCTAAGTCTGTATCTGATAGGTTGTTGGAGAAGTTCTATGATGGGTCAAAGTTTGACTTTGATTATGAACAAAGTGGGTTGTGGTCTCCTCCTGTTCCTCGTACAGTGTTCTTGAGTTCACTAGGAAGGATATTCACTGAGCAAGAAATGCTTCAAAGACTCAGAAGTGTAAATGCAAAAAGTCATAGAAGAAAAGCCAGAGTTTGTTTCAGTGTATGAACATACTTTTTCTTTTTCCTGTTCCATTCGTTCCAAAATGGGTAGTCACGGACAATTCTTTTCACTTTTTTCTTTAATATCATCTTTTATTTCTTTTTATCTCTTTCATCATTTCACATCTTTAATCACATCTCTTTTTTTATCTCTCTTTTCTCTACACACTTAGAAAGTAGGTGTTGGGTTAACATTTTTCATTTTACAATATCTCATTGTCTCATGAATGATTTAAATATTTATTAAATTATTTCTCTCATTATCAATTAATTTGTTTTGAGATGTAACTTTAACAAAAATGTTGTTTCACATAGGAGGAAATAAATCAAATAATAGGAAGTAGAAGTTATGTATCGTGTATAACATTGATATAAACTTTGGAGTATAAACAACGTTGTTTACAACTTGATACCAAATTCCTTTGCTTCTTTCTGAATACGTGGTTAAATATTTTACCCTATTCCTTTTGCAGGTTTTCTGTTGTTCTTGATTCCAGTGAATGTAATGAAATCAAGAAGATTTCCAAGCACTGCTTCCTATATAATTTCCTTTCTTCTACACTATATATCCAGAATTGATGTATATGTTCATTTTTGTAAGAAACTATACTATAACAATTTTATTTGTTAATTTATAATATTTTAACTGTAACCATCTTTTATTCGTTGGGTACTGTCACATTAACATGTTCTAACGTGTATGGTTCATTCATGATGATGTAGCCACATGCTTTTCGTATAGGATAGTGTCAGCACAATCCCTATGTCATGTTGTCTTAAAGTTCAATAGGGAAAATTTATTTAACAATCTAATGATACACAAAAAAGATGTGTACAGTGTATTAGTTTTATGCATCATTATTAATGTATTATTCAATCTTCACTTTTAATTATCATTGACTTTTTAAAAAAATAATACAAATAAGTGATAAATAATATATTGACTATATATAAATCTTTAACAATGTATTCGTATAATTGAAACGTGAATGCGGTTGTACACCAGAAAAACACTCCAACATTTTAGATTGGGAGAGAAGGTGGGGAGAGTGGTAAAGAATGGTTGTGGTTGCAATTAAGTTTGTGATGCATTAATAATATTATTGTAATTTAGTATCATATTATAATTACATTGTGATATATATGAATTGATTATAATATTTTGGCTTATAAAAGAAATTGTAATATTGTGATTATGCCACTATCACTATGAATTTAAAAAATAAGATTATAGGTGGTACCACATTTTCTTAAATGTAATATTAATATGTATTTAATTTTTTCTCTCTAAAGAATTATGTAAATCAATATAGAAAGAGAAATTTCTAAAAATACAAACCATTTGGTTGGTGTAGGATTTAGCTTTGACCTTAAAAAATGTGTATAAAAAGTACAAATAGTTATTCGCTCTTAAAAAGCACAACGTACAAACTAAGTTTTATATAATTTATAATTTAGTCTTTAAACTTAACTAAATTTAACAAAAAAAACATAAATTTACTTTATATTTGAGTTTTCATTCAATTGTAAGAGCTATTGATGAGGTATGCACAATTTTAAAATTCAAGGGGTGATATCATACTAAGTTTGGGAAATATTTGTGTTTGAATAAAAGTTGCATAAAATCTCTTTTCTTAGAAGTGAATGAATACCTTGGTTATTTTTCTAAATGAGATTTTAATTTTTTTTACTTTATGGTTGACTTAATGAGATTTTTTTTTAATTAAATAGAATATCTTTTTTTTTAGGTAAGTAGAATAGAACTTTACATAGATAGAAAATTCTTATAAAATAAACTTGGAACTAGGGATGACAATAGGTCTGGATGGGTCTGGGTAGTTTATTACTCAGACCCGTCCCGTTGCATCATTTTTGGACACGGACCCGCCCCAGACTTATGTACCCACTGGGTATACTACTCACAGATAATTGGGTATCCAACGGATCTATGGGTACCAATAAATTCAAAAATATGAAAAATAATTGCATGTAATTTATAACTTATGTATTTTTTTCTACATCTTATATGTTATTTGGACAATCAACAAGAAAAATCAATTATAAAATTTAATTTAAAGTTTTAAACACAACTTAATTTGACTATTAAATACAATTCATTTTACTCAAACAAATATTAAAAATAACTTCAACATTATGATGAAAAATTCATTTAGTAAGAACTCTTCAATTAACATAACATTATATCATACATATGAATTAACAACATAACATAACTGTTTAAGAACATAACAATAACATTTATGAATTCATATGATATTATAATTATAGATTAATATGATATTACAATATAGATTAACATCAGAGCCTTCCTTAAAATATTTAAAAAATAGTAATAAATTTGCTACACAATGGTGTATTTAATATATTAAATTTTAAAAAATAAAACATTTTTAAGTTAGTATAGGAAAAATTGATTAATATTTGGTGTTGGCGAGTTCTACAAAACTTTGTCAACCAGTGTGTGCTTGTGGCCTTCAACATCAAGTAATTTTGTATTTGGGGAGCTCCTTAGTATTTCCCATTACTGAAATCAGATCTTTCATTTTATCTTAATTTTTTGTCTTATATGTCCTTCTGATGATCACAAAATACAAAAAAAAAATACTTGTACACATATCTCCTTTTCGTTAACAACTAGTAGGTTAACCGTACATTCACACGGATGGTAATATTTTACATGAATTTATTTAAACCTATAAAATAATTTATAAATTAAAATATTATTGATGATTACATTATCACTATCATATTTATGTAAGTTAATAATAAATTAGAGTTGTGATCGAATATCATGACGTAGAACCTCTTGTATTAAATAACATGGCCAGAAACTTCATCAATAACTGTTTAACTTATAAATTTCCTAATACAACACACTCTAAATTAGTTAGCAACTAAACATCTGTTTAAATAAATAAGAAATAAAAATAACAGCAGTCTATCAATTTATTATCTTTCTATTTATTGTTTGATTTATTATTAATTGATCATTTGCAATTAATAGACAACACAAAACTTGGTTTTCACAACATGAATATGTGATTAAGTATGACATAAATTGTTAATACATTGCATTGTTCTATTTGAAGATGAAAAACGTTGAACTTTATAAAATATATTGAGAAACACATCATTATTGTAATAACTAAAAAATCATGAATAAATCATATGGACATTATTATTTAATATTTTGAATACATAAAATCAAAATATTTTAATTTAATAATAGCACTGTGTGCAATTGTTTACATTTTTATGCAAATAATATAACTCACTAATATTAATTCTTGAAACGGAAGTATTTGTGAATTATTTACATTTCTTCTACTTAGTATTAAAATATTATTTTTATGTAATAAAATTATTGTCTATCATTTTTTAAATCATGCAGTTATGCTGAATATCTACAAATTTTCTTATTAATTGTAAAATCATAGTTCATTCTATTAATAAACAAAATTAAAATGAATCAAATGAGTGGTTAGGGTCACACCAAATACTAAATATTATAGTTTGGTTGAAAAAACAAGTCTTTTTATCATTTCTTTCACTCTTCTACCACCATCACACAACTTTGAATGTCTTTAAACTTTTGGAAGTGTGTCATTGTTGTAGTCATATACAGCATATGTTTATTTCCAATACATGTTTTATCACTCAACTCTCTTCAATTAGTGTTGTTTATTTGACTATAATATTTTAATTTAATAATAGCATTGTGAGCTATTGTTTACATTTTTATGCAAATAATATAAATACTAATATTAATTATTGAAACGGAAGTATTTGTGAACTATTTACATTTCTTTTAATTAGTATTAAAAAATTATTGTTATGAAATAAATTTATTGTCTACCATTTTCTAAATCATGCAGAATATCAACGAATTTTTTTATTAATTGTAATATCATAGTTCATTCCATTAATAATAAGATTTAATTCCTACTATTTAAGTTTTAAAAAATAATTAAATGATATTAAAAATTGTTATTTTATGAAATAAATTTTCTCTCAATCATTTTTTAAGTAAGACAGAATATCAACATAATTTCTTATCATTTCAAATATTATACCTCATTCTATTAATAATAATATTAGATTCCTACTAAAGTTTTTAAAATGATTAAATGATATTAACTAAGAATGTTTTAATATCTATTTAAATGCATAATTATTACATATTCCATTTAGCGTTTTAATATTTTAAAAAAAAATTAAATGATATTAATTGAGAACGTTTTAGCTACTAAAAAATTTAAAACATATAATTATGAGCTATAAATAACGATTAATGTTATGAATAATAATATTTTACGACACCTTATGTTGTGTAACAAATAATTGAAGGAAAGATGACTTAGCAACTCGTGTCCAATCACAAAGCACATGATAATGTCATCATCTTCCTCTAGCTTGTTTATTTTATCACCTATTTGCAATGTTATCAAAAGAATCAACATCTCAAACCATAACAAAAAAGTAAACACAATGACACAAATCAAGAAACATATTGATTCAATAAAAATATAAATAAAAAATCAATATATTTAACTAAAGTTTCAGATAACCATAAGGAAAATATTAAACTTAGTGGAGATGAAATGTAAAGCTAGTGCACATGTTATGTATTATTGTATGATTAATTACATACACCGAACATAATATATTGAAGTATGCCGAAATAAGCTTGAAATAAGCTTCATGAAGCTAAAATAACCACAAAAATGTTAACTTTTCAAGTAAAAATGTTATCTTTTTAGTAAATGTTGATCTAAAAAGGCAACAAATAAGTTTGATCCACTAAAAATATTCTCAACAACACCAAAATAACATGCATATCCAAGATAACACCAAAATTGTTATCTTGAACTAAAAAAGCGGGAAATAAATTTCATGGAGCAAAAATATCCAAAAAAATGTTAACTTTTCACATAAAAATGTTATCTTTTAGTAAATATTGGACTAAAAAGCAACAAATAAGTTTGTTTCACTAATTTTTTTCAATAACACGAAAAAAGCATGCATACCCAAGATAACACCAATAGTTTTGAAATAAGTTATGATGAGAAATCATACTTGAAACCTAGAATCCATGGATCAATTTCAAGGATGAGGAAGTTAATAGCAAGAACATGAGAAGTTATAAGAAAAATCATATTTGACGTTGAGTTATAAGAAAAATCATACTTGATGTGATGAAGTTATATGAAAAATCATACATGTGAATGAAGAACTCGGTGCTTGATTTCATAAATGAAGAAGGAAGGATGAAGAAAGACGTTTGAGGAAGAAAAAAAATCGGAGAAAAATGTCAACAATGGAAATGGAGAGAGGTAAGAAAAATGAATGAAACGTTTAGAATGAGAATGGAGGGAGAGGGGTATGGAAAATTAAAGCAAAAATTGGTAAAGACAAATTTAACCTTTAAAATGTCAAGTGTCAGTAATTTAGAATGTCTATGCTATAATTACACCAATCACTTCTATTATTATTAAGATAGTAGATATCTCAATATTACATTTTTAAAAATAAAATCAATGTCTTGCCACTCCAACCAAAGAGTGTTAACATGCCTTTTGTTTTGTCTTATTGGGAGAGATATGCAACCAGTGAATAAAAAAAATCATAATACCAAAGTACATCACATTTTAACCCAAAACTTTCAAGTCTTTAATTTCATTATAACATACAGAGGAAAACACAGAAACAATATATATATTCTACACACAGAGTTGAGACAAATATATTCTACTTTTTTAGACAATTAAACTATAGACTAATAAGAATATCACAATTCTGATCTCTCTGCTAGCTACTCACATACAAAGAATTGGCATCATAAAAAATACTAACATACAAGGTAATTATTAATGGCCATAATTTCTTGCCCAAAACCAAGGCTAAGTAGGGACACATATCACAAGAATTCGATACAAACTAATTATGAGGTGGTTCTATGTGCTTCTCATTGGCATGCCCTTTTTTACTTGGTGAAGAAGATGGCACTGTGCCCTTACGAAGGGCACTTAGAAACAAACTTTCCCTAGAAGATAGGTTCAACTTTTTCCTTCCCTTCTTCTCTTCTCCTACAATAACCATTCTACCTTCTAAACATGAACAAAGTGGAGCAGATAGAACAATGAATATGAGCAACAATGTGCCAAAACGAGACATATATGTGAGATAACTTCAATGCTTTACATAGGTCAAGTTGTTGAAATATATATATATATATATATATATATATATAATGAATTAATGGTTGAGTCAGACTCCTCTTTATTACTCGGGAGGGCAATTACGAAAAAAATCATTGAAAAACTAAAGTTCATTTTCACTTGTATCGTTTAATTTATACCAAATTAGATTTGTAACCTTAAAAATAAACTAAAAAAATAGAATTGCACTCTTGGTAAAGAGAAGTCTTAGTCATAATGGTTGAAGAGAAACATGTAGATGTTTTGTAGGGATGGCCACGTCAATGAGAAATATTTGTGTTGGGTTTGAAAAAAGTTGGTTTATGAGAAGAGATTTGTGGGTCTATTTTGGCATTGAATTCTATGTGATTATTGTTGATCATTAAGTTAGAATTGAATATATTAATTAATTATTAAGATGCAAATAGCTTATTTATTGAGTTATTCAATTCTCCACTTGACTAATTTGTTCGGTTTAACAAAACTTGAAGTTAGGCTGGAAGTGGAGCCCAAAGTTTACAGGTATGAGATTAAAAGCTTATGAATAATTCATATATGCATATAAAATTATTTGTATTTTATTTCATCCATTAATATGCAAAGAGGGTTGTTGAATAATATCAAATAATAGATTTAACATAATTGAATGAAAATTTTGATATTTTCCAATTATTCAAATATAGTGTCAATGCTTGTCACAAAGTTATATCCCTAACCACCACCCAATTATTTGTATCTTTAGAAAGGGATTATCTTCAGTTGGACTAATTTTGCATTAACAAATACTAATCATATAGTTGTAATGTAAATTTAATATTTTTGGATAAGTTAAATTGTGTTTTTAAACAAATGTTAAAAAAAACTCAATCAGTAAATGAGTGAGAGGCATTTGTAAGAATCATAATAACATTTTTCTCCACCATATCATTTAACTCTATATATATATTATATTATCTTTCCTCTCTACACCATATTCCTCCATTTTAAACTTTAAGATGAACATTATTTTTATAAAAATATAGTAATCAGTTAATAAGTAGTATATATTATTTACTATATATGTGATGTAATTGGTGTGAACATTATATATAAAAAAATATTTAAAAAATTGATTTACAATCATCATTTTCCAACTCAACCCATGTGTTTGGATATAGAATTTTGGACCAAGCAGTGTACTTTCTGGGAATGAAGCCCAAAGAAATTAATGAGATCACATATGAGATTGTTTTCCACCTTTCGTACAGGATGAGCTACTCACGTGAGAATAATGTGTTATTGTGAAACAATGAGAACATTTACTATGAATAATTGAATGTTATTTGAATGATCAAAATTAAAATATACATGCACATGATTATCATGTGATCAATAACTAATTTGTAATTATAACCATCAATAATTAGTTATAAGACCAATATTTATTGGTTTCACAGAAGAAGTTTTTATATGAGAATTATTGTAACTCAGATACTCTATTATTGTGCAACCAAGAAAATGATATTGATGTAGTTTAGTTTTTTATGTCAATATTCAATTTGTTACTTTAAAATCATGGTGTTATCAATTTAGTTCTTTAAAATAAATTGTTACCATATTAGTCTTCCAAATGATACATTTGCTACTAATTTAGGTTGTCCCCATATTAATTCCTAAAGATTAATTTTACCACAAATTTAATCCTCCAATAAAATATGTCATTGATATTCTTTCACTAATTAAATCTTATCAAGTTAATCTCTATGTTAAGATGTATTTAACAAAGGAGCTAACTTAGTGGCAATATCGGTTACACATGTAAGACACGTTTATCAAAATAAAGATTTAAATGACATAGTCAAGTTCCACAATTAACATATTAATAAGACAATTCTTTTAATATGTAAAAATCTAGGTGTTAGAATATGAGGTATGAGTTAGAGTAAAATAATTACTTGTATTTTATGAAAATTACCATATATTTATCATATAGATTATGTAGACAAAATATCATATGTACACTGATTAATGATTTAAACAAAAAAAATGATTCTTAGATCTAATATTAAGAAAGTTCATTCATTTATAACAAAGAAAAAGACATTTACATGATTTATCATCATATTTAGTATCATAAATTTAGTCATCCAACGATCACGATATCACTAATTTAGTCGTGCAAATAAATTTGTTACTAAATTATTTAATGAAAGATTAAATTTATTATTAAATTACTGTATCAATAATTTAACGTTTAAGAACTAATCTGTTGACAATTGCAAGTTTTTTAAAGGACTAAGTTAGTAACAAAGATAATATTTGAGAGACTAATATAATCGATATTTTGTGAGAAAACTAAGTAATATTGTAATCTTTGGAAGATGAAATTAACTCTTTACTTTTTTTAAGGGGGAGATTTTATTCAAAACCTTCAGCTGATAAAAATCACCGGCTTTTATTTTCAAAGATATTTTTTGTATTTAATATATGATGTAAAGCGATGTAATTAATATAATAAAACTAATATTTTTTTCTCATTTTGTAACTGGTAACTAGGGATGGCAAAAATACCCGCACCCGTGGGTACCCGTCAAAATATCCGCAACGTGTACCCACAAAAATAGCTCATGAGTGGAAATGGGTATCATGATACCCGCCCCTCGGGTACCCGCGTATATATTTTAATTAAATATTTTTTAATTAGTTATTATTAATTTAACATTATATTTGTTTATTTTATTATTACTTCATAATAAAATTTAGTAATGAGACTATAATCATAAAATTATCATATACATGTCATATTATTTAAGTAAAAAATATTTTTATAGATTAATTATTGTAAAATATATAAAATATAATTAGAATGAAAAATCCGTTGGGTACCCGCGGGTACCCGCAAATTGTGCGGGTACGGGCATGGGTATGCACTACCCGTGCCCGCCCGTGCCCGTTGCCATCCCTACTGGTAACTGTTTTTTATGCGTCCCACTAAGTCCTATCATTTTATTACTCATAAGCAATAAGCAACTTTTCATTCCCGTGGTGTACTTTTATAAAATTATAAATTATTAAAGAAATTTTAACTATATACAATTAAGGTTGGAATTTTACTATAAGCACATTCGACAACCATAATCTTCTTTATAAGTCAATTATCCACTTAAGTTTTGTCCCATGTCACTGATATACAAGCACCTAAAGGGTAATGGAATTTTAAGTGAACAAGTGTATCTTAATTGATAGTGTATATACTAAAACAACAAGTCTTAATCTTATGGTTAGATCGACTATATTGATCAGAAGATAATGTTATAATGTTCTATCGTAAATTATATTTATTGTAGTTAAAATATTGATCTTCAAGTCTTTTCTAGTTGTTACTTATGATTTTTTTCCGTGCCCTCTTCCTTCTAGGAATTGAATTAAACTTCATTTGGTCTACTTTCTATTGTCGATTCTAACGGTCTCCTCAACACATATATAAAATTATCTAATGCATTCGTTTTTAATCTTTCTAACTCTATATTAAGTAATATTGTCATTCATCCAACACAATTTTCTCATATATACTAAAAGTTTATCATCTTATTAATATTTTATCATGCATACAACATCTAATCTTACTTAACATTGAACTCTTATAACATATATGCTAATACTATTAGGTCTAATTTATGTTCAGAATAGGATACAAAGTTAAAAAATATATTCAAACATTAGGCCAAACAACTAAAACAAGTAGTCATCTCAATTTATTTTTGTAACTACAAAGAAGGTGTTGATCTATTAATTTACCACTTTATTGCATTCTTAATAGGTCAAAAGGTTTAAGGTTCGATTTCTGTAACCGACACTTATTGAGAGGAGATAACATATTCAGAAATGTATTAATTGCATATCGTTATGGTGAGAAGTTATACCAAAAAACTTATTTTTGTAATATAAGCAATGAATATTTATTTGACATCAATATCCACTCCCCTCCACAACAACAAACAAATAAAAGGGCACTGTAATGTATCCTAATTAATGTGCTTGAATAATTTGTTGAATATCTTCATCCCAATAATCCACCATACTTTAAGCTTGTTTCAATTTAAGAGTCCTGAGTTATACTCCTACAAAAATATATATTTGTTTTTGCACCCCATCATTTATGTCTTCTCATGTATTTGTTTTTGCACCCCATCATTTTATTAGAATCTACTTGGTTTGTTTTATTAGCAGCACCAAACCCAGCTTATGCCATCAAGAAACTGAAATATGATGAAAACAGGTTTATTTTACTTCATTATAAGAAAATTGTTATATAGAAGTTAAAAAAGTACATGCAAAAATATTAAAAAATAAATTTATACTATATCAAATTTGGATTCAAATATGGACATGTATATCACAAATGTGAAAACAAATTTGTAGTGTTCTCATGGTGTCAGAGATTTTCTTATGTCATTATGTTGCCAAACATTAGAATTTTTCTTAAAGACAAGAGGTATTGATTGATAAGCTTTTTAATATTTAGTAGCTGGATTTGCTCAAAAGGGTTTGATATTAAGAGTGCAGATTAAGCTACGAATAAACTAAAGTATCCAATTGGTAAAGATCATTACATAATTGCTTGAGTATTCTTAAACACACTATTCAAAACTCAATTTTTACTTTAAAGTTAATATGAAGGTAAGGATCATTACTTTGAACGACATATGGTGTATTATATCATTAATATGGAAAAAGATCTTTTTTTGTTACGGGAGAAAAAAGTTATTTTTTCTTTTACTTTTAAGGGTAGAAGTGTAATCTCATCAAAATTAAAAAGTACAAAAATGATATTGTATTTTCCATTTTCTTCTCCATTAATATAGGTTTCTTCTGACATGTTGCCAACAATCCCTTGAACCATAATCAGAAATCCATGTTCTTACTATCACTGAGTTACAGAAATATGACATGAAATTTCCAACATGGGTCATCAAGAGATTGAAAAAGGTTAGGAAACATGACTGCTCTTTGTCTAGAAAAAATGAATAACTATGTAAGGAATTAATAATTGTTACTCCCAACAAGTATCGGTCGCAATAATTGAATCTTAAATCTTTGATCTAGTATGATACCCGAAGATCTAGACCAATATCTCATTGGTATATTGTCTAAGTTAATCTCGCATATGTTATCAAATATTCATGTTGGACTCGGGGATGTCTATTGTTACCGATGATTGGAAAAAAAGTGGAGATCTACAAGTGAAACAATACGTCTTGAAGATAATAGTTTCTTGAGTTTTTTCACTTATAAACTCTTCCACACATCTTTTCATATTCAATGTGGGACTTCACACTTAAAATAATTCAACTATTCATAAAAGCAAGATGCATATTTGAATCCACTCATGTTGTAACAGCAAATTTTATTGGCCAAAATTGTATTGCAAGTAGAAGCTCTTGATGGACCCTTAAAATAACATTATCGCCTATCCCACCACTCTCTAACTTGTTTAGATCAAGATCATATGCTTACTCTTTTTGCCAAATGTGGGTCCAAAATGCCTAAGTCCCTGAACTTTTTCTTCTTACACTATAAGTTACTATGTCATCATTTGTGGCTCCTTTTTGTCATTAAAATTGAACTATACTACATTATATTATGCTCTCTCTCATTGTAACCCTGACCCATTAATCATGCACACAAGGCAGGCTTATACTAAATTTGTAAC
Organism: Lupinus albus; assembly: GCA_009771035.1. Lineage (NCBI taxonomy): Eukaryota > Viridiplantae > Streptophyta > Magnoliopsida > Fabales > Fabaceae > Lupinus > Lupinus albus. The sequence goes on from CM020011.1 coordinate 10,352,746, forward strand.
AAATGTAACATTTTAATTTCAGAATTGAACACTAAGTAGCTAGAAAAGTTAGCACTATCATCTAGGAGCAATGGATGATAAAAGGCATGCTTTGAGCATAAGAATGTCTAATGTTATGATAACTACAACTTCTATTCTTATCATTGCACAACGTCTATAATTGAGAACATTTGCTACACCAAATTTTCATTTAAAAGAACCAAAGTTCAAGCTAATTAGATTCACATAAGAACATAAAACATATGGATTTTTTTCATACGTCTTTGAATATGTTTTTTTTAATCGATAAATGTTAGTATGTTAGTATTTGTTGTGAGCGATACTTGAACTCTCAATCTCCTTCTTTCCAACCATTCTCACTACATCAAACCACTTTATAACTCCTTTTATGAATTTTTTATGGGTAAGATTCAAATTCACAGCCTCCTTCGTTTCATTCCTTAAACTATTCATCTCAACCATAGGATCACCTTTAAATATGTACCATTGCTATATCTAAATATAATTAACTAAACGAGACTATGTGATACTCTCGGTAATACCAAAAAAGACAACACCCAACAACATAGGAATTCAATCTTCAAAGGGTGTAAATGCCAAACATATAGCCCTATAATTTCCATGCCAGAACGTGTACATTACAGAACCTGAGACCAAATTTACATTCACAACTTCAAAAATGACTATTTTTTTTAAGTGTTGACACCAAGTTGATACTTGAAACCTCAAATATTTCTGAGTAAATGATTAAATCAGAGTCATTATATGAAAAAATATTCCAATCAATTCTGAATGTGAAATTTTGTCATCTAAACAAGTTTCTGTATGTGCACACATAAACAACAAAGTTGAACAACAAAATAGACATTTAAAAAGTTTAGACTAATTTCATTAATTTGAAACTAAACATTGTATATTTTAAAAACTAATTCCACTATTGACTCAATATTTACTAGTTACTAGTACCTAACATTTAATAACTTTTGAAATATCACTACTACTACTAAGTTGACAATTTATTCTTAATACCTTAATTACTCCAAACAAATCTACTACTACAGTTTTTATGGTTGATACATTGATCCATCATTGACTAGCCAGAGAACCCACCTGAGACATGTAAACTTGACTCTGTATCACTGTCTTACCGATCTTGAAACCAGGAACCACCGTGAAAACCACCCGAACCTCGCCGGAATCAGAACCACTTGATGATGTTGAAACTGCTTCTTCAATGACACTTTCCATGAACACCTCTGAGAACCTAGCATTCTTCTTCACCTGAAAAACTGTGACATCTTCATGAAATGCAAGTGCCAAACAATGCAGGCACCACACACGTTTTGCCATCTCTGCAAACGCTGAGAAGAAAGGAGAATCAGGGTAGCCCCCAGAATTCACAACCTTCCTCTGGTTCAAGTTACCAAACAAGGAACATTCCATTTTTGCATGAACAAGTTGAAGGTACTTGGACTTAAGGAACCATTGAAATGATGAGTTTGGGTTGTGGGTTAAGTACTGTTTTGGGTTTAAAGATTTGAGCTTTTTGAACTTGTCAAAGTAAAGGCTTTGGTTATTGTAGTGAATGTGGTGTTTTTGGATTTGTTCATTTGGGATAGTGAAGTTTGGGTAGTTGAACCCTTCTAACATTGTTATACAAACATAGGATTCAAATGCAAAAGATTTATGGGTTGGTTTTGTGAAACTTGCATTTGGGTGGATGAATTTGACAGCATCTTCAAGATCCCAATGAGCACTTTCCATTTCTCTTATCATCAACTTAACAAAGCTTCTTATTGATCTCAAAGTGTGATGAAGAAATTGGACAAAATGGGTAGGGTTCAAAAGTGAGAGTTTAATGTTATCAAACATTGACAATGACCCACTTGAGTTAAGTTTCTTCTCAAGTGATTTGTTGTATGAAATAGACTCATCAAGATTTTTCTTTAGTGATGACATTTTAGAGTCTCTAACATCAACCTCAGCTTCAAGCTTCTTGATGGTGATTTCATAAGTCTTCATTAGGCTTTGTTGTTCTTGAATCTCTGCAAGCATTATAGTAATTTGAGGAGAAAGATCAAGATCTTTCTTCATGAACCTTCTCTTCAATTCTGAAATAGCTTTGAGCTCATCCACAACTTCTTGATCAGCAGCTTGAATTGAATCATTGTTGTAAGGATTCTGAGCCATTTGAAGTTCAGCATATGCTGCTTTTATGGTTGTAACACCAGCAAATAATCTTGCTATAACAGCCTCCATAAATGCTTTGTTTCTAGCTTTGTTGTTGGTATCTTCATTCCTGTTGCAATTGGTTTTGTTATGGTAATCAGTGAAGGGATGTTCTTCCTTGACTTTGAGGTGAGAATTGAGCATGCAAATGCCATTGTTTGAAGCAATTTTGGTAGCACTTTTGAGACTAATAACCTTCTGAAAAGTCTTGGCAAATCTCTTGCTCCTACTATTGTTCATTGCTGATTTTGGTTTAATGGTTTCCATCTCAAGGGTTAATCGATTTGTTGTTTGTAGCATATAAGAGTTTGAGGGAATGTATTCACATTTCACAACAACAAAAAACAAATATGATCCAAGAGAGTCATAGAGTTTGGACTTATTATGAGAGAAAATGTTTTGCAGCTAAAGCCAATTTTGGTTCGAAAAGCAGCCACAAATCTTTGACTACTACACTCTGTGTCTTTGAGGTTTGAGTTGAGGATAGAGCTGGGTAGTTATATTAAAATTAATATATAATAATTGCAAATGTTTAGGAGTGTTATAAAAACGTTAAGTTTAAGTGTATCTTGTATTTTGACTACATTAACCAATCGTGTATGTTTTGAGTTATTTACATAATTAGTGTAATTTTTTGAGGAGTCGTGAACCACATCCGTAATTTTGGTGATGTCGTGGATCAGGAATGTGATTTCCTGGGAAAGTATTATACTAATTATGTAAATATCTCAAAACATACCTCAATTATATCTATAGCACATAATCATCATAAAGTATTTTACTTTAATTTCAATTATCCTATCATTATTATTTAATTTAAATTTTGTATATAATGTATTGTCCTTTTTTAACTTTAAAATCTATTTATCATTTTCTTCTCACTAAAGTTTTATTTTAACGACAATTGTTTCCTCCATTAACCTTTGTTGGGTAACATGTATTATGTAGTGGTGAACGTACTATTAATATTACGAGTCTAGCTAATAGCATCGGTTTCTTTTTCGATCAATTAATAATTTAATATTATTTTTATACATTGATCAATTTATCACTAATAAATATAATTAGGGGTAATAAGAAGAAAAACAGTTTTTAATATGTACTGCTAGGTGGATTTTATGTAATTTTCCCATTAAAAAAATTTACAATAAAAATTCATACATTTAATACTTTAAAAATTAAAACATTATGCTTTGTAATCCAATTTATTCATGTTTGAATTCTAAAGTAACATTCTTAAAACACTCGTGAATTTGACATTAACATCAATCATAGTAATTAAGGAAAAACAGCATTATTTATAAAGCGCGGGAAAAGAAAAGATAAGGTTAGTTGTACTTTTCTAATGATAAATACTCGAAGTAGGCTTGTAGCAGAAGAACTTTGACATATAAGCCATTGATTTTGCTCCTTTTCTTTTACCCTTTTTTCTTTCCTACTCTTATTTTCTACCATAATATATGAGAATAATGTATCTTCTAGTATAAAAAAATAAATTATTTTCTTTAGCCACTAAAATTGTGACATGTATTCCATTTAATCATTTTCTATAAAAAATATTTCTAAAATTAAACAAAACAATACATATGTTATTCTTTTACTGGTCGGAGGAGGAGGTAAGTTAATTTATTCTCATAATATATACTTGTAGTGCTACCAAGAGATATGATACTATGATAGTGTGTGGAGCCTTTTTGCCTTACGTGATTGATGGCAATTATGTAATTATGGACCCTACCAAACAAGCACAACCGAAGTAAAAGTAAGTAAAAATAAAGTGTTCACATATACTATATGTATAGCTTTGCTGGTGGGGGATACTGCACTGATACTGATATGTGACATTCAAAAAAGTTCAACGATTCAGATTTAATTTTAAATTACATTTTAAAATTAAGATGAAAAAATAAACACAAATGCATTATTTACCAATATATTGAAATATCATAAATGGAAAATATAACACTATACAATATAAGCTATCACATATTTTGTTTGATTTAAAATATTTTAATAGTTCCTAACATTTAAAATTAACAATTAATAGTATCATAAAAAGTTCCAATTAAAATTGTTAGCATTAGATTTCATTTTAAATTTATGTGAAAGTATAAATACAAATGTAAAACAGTGGGGGTTGTTTCAACTAAATTGTGTTGTTTGGATTTAATAACGTGTTTTTTAATCAAGTAATTAGGTTAAAATATTTTTAAGAAAAATGTTTTTGACAACCTCAGAATTTTTAGTTGTAATTTGACTTTTAAATGAAATATTGGAGATGCATACATAGTTAAAAGTTGAAAAATATGAGACATAAAGATAATTTGATTTGTTGCCAGAGAAAATTTCAAATTTTAATTGTTCATATAACACCATTCTATTTTTAATTTGGGATTTTTTTATAAAGTATCAAAAGTATGGACAAATGCATAGATCAAATTAAATGAAGGGAAGTTAATCAACCTTAACCAAAGGTCTTAAGTTTGAATCCAAGATGCATTTGGTAAGGAGATTGTCTTATTTCGATGGTAGATACTCATTGTTTATACTAAAACTATGTATAATGTTTTTTTATATAACGAGTTAGCTTTTAAAGTCGATAAAGACTCACTCGCCTTAGTTTTGATAAAATATACACAAATCTCAATTCATTAAATAATTTGTTCGTCCATGTTTTTTTATACAATGAACAGTACGCTTTCACCCTATAAATAATAAACTAATATATTTTGGAGTACATGATTATTTATTCTAATAAGTTAGTTCACATGAATTGAACCTTTGATTTTTTTTATAGTTTCTAGATATTTAATTATGTCTTACACCACTAAACTAAGTATGGTAATATATATCTAGCATTAGTTATTTATCTAAGGTTCAATTCATGATAGAGTAGATATCTAGCTATGAGGGAATATTGTTATCACAACAAATCATGCATAGCTGTTGACAATGATTTTGTTATTATTAGGATATATTTTCATTAAAATATGATTTGTTATTAAAATATGATTTGATTGCCTTTTACTATTTTCCATTTATATTTACGTTTCATGTTTGATCTGTAAGTTTAAATAGCATAGACAAAGTTTCGATACAAAAAATATATGAATATACATTTAAATTCAAACTCTTTCTTTACATGGTATCAGCCTACCACCGATCATCAATTGTTTTAATCATCCATGGCTGCCATTAATATTCCAAATCAAGCCTCCCCATATTTTCTTCATTCCTCTGATCAACCTGGCCAATTACTAGTTACACAACTCCTTGATGGTGATAATTATGCCACATGGAGCCGTGCAATCACCATGGCACTAGAAGCCAAAAATAAACTTGGATTTATTGATGGCACCATTATCAAACCAGAACCAAACAACCCCAATTTTTCTAATTGGGTTCGCTGCAATAGTATGGTTCAATCTTGGCTTGTTCATTCCACCATTCCAACTATTGCAAATTCCATTCTTTGGATCAAAAGTGCACGCGACATATGGCTTGATCTTCTTACTCGTTTTAATCAGAAAAATGCTCATCGTATTTTTGAAACACGACGTGCCATTTCAAACCTCTCTCAAGGAACCAATTCTATTGCTGCTTATTATACACAACTCAAGGCCTATCGAGATGAACTTGATTCTTATCATACACTTCCTGCTTGTGCATGTGGTGTTATACCCAATTTCAATGACATTTATGCTACTGAACATCTCATGGATTTTTTACAGGGCTTAAATGATTCATTTTCATCAGTTCGGAGTCAAATCCTCCTAATGGATCATCTTCCTTCGGTGCCGAAAGCATACTCTCTTTTGCTGCAGGAAGAGCGTCAACGTTCATTATCCGATTCTCGTTCCATTGCAATGGAACAATCTGCTATGGCGGCCCAACATACCACTAATTCTCGCTATGACAATGTTAAATCCCTTTATCATTGTTCAATTTGCAATATTGATGGACATTCAGATAGTCGTCGTTACACTAGGATTGGATATCCTTCTTGGTGGAAACATAATCTTGGATCCAACAAAACACGTCGTGGACCTTCCTCTCATGATGGTCGAAACTCGAGACTTTCTGCTTCACACGGTCATCCCACTGATGCTGCTATTGCTTCATCTTCGGATTCTCAGCCATTGGTTAATTTGTCTCAGACTCATATCCAACAATTACTTTCTCTTATAAAGTTTGGTAATGATCAACCACTAGCAAATTTTGCAGGTACCTCTTTTCAATGTTTTGCGTCTTTAAAACCTTCTTCCTCTCTTTGGATTTTAGATTCTGGAGCAACTCATCATATGGTATCTGATCTTTCTTTTTTTCATTCATACAAAAAAGTATCCAATTCTGTTAAATTACCTGACAATAAACTTGTTCCAGTACATCATATTGGTTCTATTTATTAGAACACTGGTCTTTTAATTCCACATGTTTTACACGTTCCCTCATTTCAATTTAATTTGTTATCTATTAGCAAATTGTCACGTGACACTCACTCTTCTATCATTTTTACTCCCACTTCATGTATTTTACAGGACCAGAAGACGAAGAAGACTTCTGTGATGGGTGAGCAACATGGAGGTCTTTACCTTATGAACCATTCTCCAACTATCATTTCCTCTGCAGTTTCATTTAATTCTTACTTTGATTTGTGGCATTGGCGTTTAGGACATCCAGCCTCCACTCTATCTTCCCAATTCAAAAATCTTTTCTAGCATTAAGTTTTCAAATAAATGTTCATGCAATGTTTGTCCTTTGGCAAAACAAACTCGTTTACAATTTTCATTAAGTGGCATTTCTACGGTTACATGCTTTGAGTTAGTACATTTTGATGTTTGGGGACCCTATAATAACTCTCACTCTTCCGGTGCAAAAAAATTTCTTATAGTGGTTGATGATTTTTCAAGAAGCACGTGGGTTTATCTCATGCACCACAAAAGTGAAGTTAACACCGTAATTCCTCAATTTTTTAAAATGATTGAAAAACAATTTCAAACACATATTAAAAAAGTTCAATCTGACAATGCACGTGAATTTTTCAACTCCCACACTAATATTTTTTTCAAAGATTTGGGAGTATTGCAACAATCAAGTTGTGCTTACACTCCACAACAAAATGGAGTTGTTGAGCGTAAGCATAGACATTTATTAAACGTTGCACGCGCTCTGCATTTTCAATCTAATTTGCCTTTAAATTTTTGGGGTGATTTTGTGTTAACAGCTACTTATCTAATCAATCGTTTACCAACTAAGGTTCTCCAAGGTCGTACACCTCATGAAATATTATTTAACAAAAAACCAAATCTTTCTCACCTTCGTGTTTTTGGTTGTTTAGTATACGGTCGTAACACACCAATTTCCCACAAATTTGATAAACGTGCATCTCCAGGAGTTTTCTTAGGTTATCCCCATGGTCAAAAAGGTTATAAAATACTTGATTTATCATCAAAAAAATATATGTAACTAGAGATGTTATTTTTCATGAACATATATTTCCATATAAGATGCTTAATGTTGAATCATCTCCCTCAGTTTTACCATTGCCCCCCGTTAAAATACCTTCCTCTACCACGTATTCATTTGATGACTCACCTCCACCATACGATCCTCTCTCCATCATACAACCAACACCATATATTCATCCACTTAATCCAATTTCCAATCACGAACCATCATCTCCCAACCATGAACCAGTATCACCCCTACCTTCCTCAGTCATGCACAACCGCTCGTCTCGACCACGCAGCCAGCCCAACTACCTCAATGACTATGTTTGCTCTCTCATCTCATCACAGACGTCTTCTTCGACTCCTACTCTTGGTAATCCTTATCCTCTTTGCAATTTCTTATCTTCTCATAAATTTTCTCCTACTTATCGTTCTTTTCTATCAAAAATTGCTACTGAGTCTGAGCCAAAATCATACACCGAGGCTAAGAATTTTCCTGAATGGCGCAATGCAATGCAATCTGAGATTGACGCCTTGTGTGAAAACAGAACATGGTCTTTAGTTTCACTACCACCTAGAAAAAAGCGATAGGTTGCCGTTGGGTTTTCAAAATTAAACGTAAATCTGATGGAAGCATTGAGCGGTATAAAGCACGTTTAGTTGCTAAAGGATATACCCAGGTTGAAGGGGTTGATTATTTTGATACTTTTGCTCCAGTTGCTAAACTTGTTACAGTTAGAGTTATTCTCTCTGTTGCCGTTGCAAAAAATTGGCCTCTTCATCAACTTGATATCAATAATGCTTTCTTAAACGGAGATTTACATGAAGATGTCTATATGCACTTGCCACCCGGTTTTAGGCGTCAAGGGGAGCCTCTTGTTTGTAAGTTAAATAAATCTTTATACGGTCTTAAACAAGCATCAAGAAATTGGTATTCAAAATTTTCAGCAGTTCTCATTGAGTTTGGTTTCACACATAGTACAGCTGATCCATCTCTTTTTTGTCTGAAGCGTGAATTTGGCTCTGTTTATTTGCTTTTGTATGTCGATGATATTCTCATTACAGGTTCAGATCTCCATCTCATAAATTTGGTTAAGGACCTTTTACACAACAACTTCAAAATTAAAGACTTGGGTTCTTTGAAATATATTTTGGGTATTGAAGTCGCCAAATCAAAAAGGGGTCTTTTCTTATGTCAACGACAATATGCTCTTGATATTATATCTGATAGTGGTCTTACTGCCACCAAACCTGTCGAATTTCTGATGGAACAAAATTTAAAATTATCTTCATCTGATGGTAAGCTTTTAACTGATTCCGCACCTTATTGTCGACTTGTGGGGCGTCTCATTTATCTCACTGTCACGCGCCCTGATATCACATACCCCGTCAATATTTTGAGTCAATTTATGCATGCTCCTCGCCAACCACACATGAATGTTGCTACTCGACTTATTCGCTATCTCAAGTCCACTCTGGGCCAAGGTCTCTTCTTCCCTTCTATTTCAAATCTCTCTCTTCAAGGTTATTGTGATTCAGATTGGGCTAGTTGTCCTACTACTCGGTGCTCCACTACCGGATATTGCATTTTTTTGGGTTCTAGCATCATCTCTTGGAAGACAAAGAAACAAAGTGTGGTCTCCCGTTCCTCTGCTGAAGCTGAATATAGAGCAATGGCCAATGCAACTTGTGAAATTACTTGGCTCTCCTATCTTTTGAAAGATATTGGTCTATCTCCTTCTACATCAATACCGTTGTTTTGTGACGACCAGTCCGCTTTTCATATTGCCTCAAATCCGGTCTATCATGAACGAACGAAACATATAGAAATCGATTGTCATGTTGTTCGTGAAAAAATTTCTTCTGGACTTATTACTACTATGAAAGTTAGTTCTGCAAATCAATTTGCTGATTTACTTACCAAGTCATTGGGAAAAGATCAATTCATGCATTTAAAGAGCAAGATGAGATTATCCAACTTACACCTCCCATCTTGAGGGAGAGTGTTATCACAACAAATCATGCATAACTGTTGACAATGATTTTGTTATTATTAGGATATATTTTCATTAAAATAGGATTTGTTATTAAAATAGGATTTGATTGTAATTGATTGCCTTTTACTATTTTCCATTTATAGTTACGTTTCATGTTTGATCTGTAAGTTTAAATAGCATAGCCTTTGTATAGTTTCGATACAAAAAATATATGAATATACATTTAAATTCAAACTCCTTCTTTACAAATACCCTTCCCTATGCCAAAAAAGTGAAACTAGATATCTAGCATTTTTATCCTCATTGTGTTTGTTGAATGTCTTGATAGAAAAACTCAAGCTAAAAGATAATACAAGAAATACCCACAATATGTTTCCTGAATATAGAAACTATGCTGTTTACTTCCATTTTGACGTGACAAATCCTCCACCACTTTTCTTGGACCAGGATGGTTGAATTAAAAGGAGACAAGAATGAATATATTATAAAAGTGGTTCTATCTTTTTCTCTTACACAGGAATGGAAAATTTCAAATTGATATTTTTCTTATTTTGATTAGTTCTACTTCAATTAATCGCACTGAAGCAAAAGAGGGGACCAAGTTTGTGCACATCTGGTGAGAAGATCTATCACGTAGCCGAAAGAACGATTGTGATTGAAAATATATATAGCCTAAAATAATCTTAAATTAAGTTACAGACAACATAGTCCACTTGGGACAAAATAATATATCATTGCTTTATGTCTTCTTCAAAAATAAGTAATATGATGTGAACATGGAACTGAACAGAGTTATGTAAACTTTATTATTGAGATTTTATAGTTTTCATAAAACAAGAATAATGGTAAATTACTAACCTCCATCTACTAGGTGAGATTGATCTTACCTAAATGTCTTCACTCAAAATTTATAATTATATTACGAGGAGAATTATATTACGAGGAGATGAGAGAGATCTATTTAAACTTACTCCACATCTTAGTCTTCAATTAGGAAAATTCAATTGTTTAGACCTACTCACTAATTTAAACTATTAGATTTCCCTAGAATTGATGATTTAGATATGAAGTAAGTTTAAAAAACTTACTCTTAGAGTAAGTGGATTATATCCCTTATATTATTAGGGTCTTTTGTTGGAGTTTGGGCTATGATTTGGGAATGAAATGAGGTTGTGGTAAATGGGCTGAGCAGAATGTTTAGGAGAGAAGCTCGTGGCCACATTGTGCAAATTGCTAATACAGTTAAGATGTATGATATGGATCATGTAGTCCTTTGAGCCCAATCAGTATCTATCTAATGATATATATAATCAGTATATTATCTATTATTCATTTGTATTATTTTTATTTAATAGTCAATAATGATTAAAAATAAATCTTGGAAAATACAATAACGATATAAAAAACTTTTATACTATCATTACAAACATTTTTATTTAAACCTTGGGAATGAAAAATGAAGAAAATACATTATCATACTAAAATTTTAATCTAAAGAAACTTTCAATACTAAGTAAAGTGATTGCAATTATTTTTATACTTCCAACTCTTAACACAATCAATCATATTCTCTTTCATTCAATACTTACTTAATTTCATACTAAAGAAAATCTCCAACCTTAAATTATAGGAGAATATCTAATATTACAATCTTTTTTAAATAACTCTATCTACTTATTTTTGACAACATACTATTTTAGTCCCTTAAATATTTTTCTCTCACTCCAACATCGTAATATTTATTACACTTTGGCTTTTCAACTTTAAAATTATATTGTTTTTGTTAGACTTTGACTCCTCACCCTTTAAGTTATATTTGTTTAAAATATGATATTTCTGATCAACATGTAACTCGAGCAAAAAGGAAAAAAAAAGTACATTTTTAGTGAAGTTAGAAAATATTTTGTTTGTAGGTGAAAAGTAGTATTGGAACTTAAGAAATCAAGGCCAAACAAAAAAAATTTAAAAAATGAAAATAATAGGAAATTGATGAATAAGATGTGAGATAAGTTTAAAAAAACTTACTATTGTAATAAGCGTATTAATACCTATATAATAATATTGTCTTATCCTTCTCTTTTTTTCCACCCTAACAAACCCACCGAATATCAATCAAAGATTTTGGCATATACCCAATAATATCAATATTTTATCTAAATAGAAAAATATTCGAATCCAATCTTTATCTAGAACTTGTTGAATACTCCCAAATACTTTCCTTAATACTCACTCCATTCCATATTGCTTGGTTTTCTGTGTTTCAAAGCAACCTTTTACCCCACTTGCTTCAACAACAGAAAAGAAACATCTTTCAGGGTTAGACTAATTTCTCTCTCATTATATCTTGAAGAAACAACATAGTTTTACTCCTCTCATCACTGTGTATTTTTTCTCATCTATTTTTTTATTGGGTGTCTTCAAAGCATGATTTTTTATTGCTATTTTTTATTTTAAATTATGGTTGCGGTTACTATGACTACGTTTAGTACTATTGCGGAAAAATATGGGTGATGTGGCTACAATTGTAATCATGGTGTTGGGGATCTGCAATTGGTGTTGTGTACCACTATTTAAAATAATACTATCTTTGAAAGGGTTGATCATGTTTATGTACACAACACTCCACCTGATTTCCATGTTCTTCTAACTGTTTTAGGGTTTTTTGGCTGTATTGATTCTTGTACAAAGTCTCTTTTTTTATGTTAACAAATTAGATTCCATGTAGAGTGTTTTAAAAAGTAAATTTTTAAGCTTTTTATTATCTAAGTTTGTGGGAATTAGATTAGCAAAAGAATATGATTGATCTGTTATTGGTACATGCTTAGATTAGCATAGCTATTGATATTTGGTAACTTGTTGGTTTTATCTTTTTGTTGAATTTTTGTGAAGATGTTACATGTCACTATGACCATCACCAGAGTCTCGTGCACTAGGCCGCCTAGCATTTTAAATTGAGGTCGCGGTTGCAATTGCAGTAACGGTTGTGGCTACTGCGATTGTGATCATTGCAGTCATTGCGATGCGGATTGCGGCCGTTCGGTGTGAATTAATATGTTATTAAAACAACATTTTGAATCTGATGATGCGACCTTATGTGGTCCAAATGCGGTCCGAAGCGGTTGCGTTGCGGTCCAATGCGGCCACGTCATTGTGATTCAGAGTCACACCACAATTGCGGTGTGATGCCGGTTGCGGCGGCTACCGCAACCGCAATATTGCGGGCGCATCAGGTGATGCGGCCCGCAATTTAAATCACTGGCCGCCCTTTTTACATGCCACTATTATTGATGTCTCTTGTTAGTAGTTTAGTAAGGATATTTTTTGTCCTTGCAGTGACCTAAATTTATATGATGGGTGGAAGTTCTATTGATGATGATTGGGAGCTTGCTTCATCAACTAATGAGGCTAAGACAGTGGTCTTGGTTGGTCGTACTGGCAACGGCAAGAGTGCAACAGGTAATAGCATCCTTGGAAAGAAGGCCTTCAGTTCAAGGTTAAGCTCCTCCGGCGTCACGAGCACTTGTGAATTGAAGAGAACTGTTCTAAGTGATGGACAACATGTGAATGTTATTGATACTCCAGGTAAAGTATGGAAACTTCTCATTACATAATTTTTGTGCTTGATTTGTGAGTTAAAAGGGGAGTGGTTGTGTTGCTTCTCTGTAGGACTGTTTGATTTTTCGGCTGGATCTGAGTTTGTCGGGAAGGAAATAGTGAAATGTATTGATTTGGCTAAGGATGGGATCCATGCCGTCCTTGTAGTGTTCTCTGTAAGAACCCGCTTTACTCAGGAAGAGGAGGCTGCTTTACGTAGCTTGCAGACTTTGTTTGGAGACAAAATTGTTAATTACATGATTGTGGTCTTCACTGGAGGGGATGCTTTGGAAGATGATGAGGAGACACTTGATGATTATTTGGGTCGCGAGTGTCCAGAGCCTTTACAGGTTTATTTGAGTTTAAGGATTTGGATTAACTGTATTTTTTTTTCCATGATTGAATCCCTCTCTTGATCTGTTAAGTTTTGTTGAGGTTGCTCTGTGAGCTTGTTTTTGGGATTATAAGTTGAATCATGGATTTATAAATCCTTGAAATACTGTAAATTTAAGGTTGAATTTAATCTAGATTGTGACAGTTTTAGACATAAAAATGCAATTTTTAATGTTGCACATCAAAAGTACGATACTTGATGCTCTTAATAAAGAAAATAAAATTGACAATGCACATAAAAATATGATATTAGGTGATGCAAATCTTCAGACTTGAGGTGATGTAATGTACGGGTAAGCTCAGAGATTGGTATGTTTTGCTTAGTAAATTAAGTTGTCATTTGTCTTGTACTTTTTTAAGATTCCTGAGGCCAAGCCAGTTGAAATTGTATTCAGTTTTTATTTTTGTGGTATTCTACCTGCATGGTGTGTGGCCTTTTAAGCTTGTAGGAAGCATGGTTTTGTTTCTCCTTTGTTCCTTTCTATTGACAGATATTTTCTTATGGAAATTGAGGAGTTGCAGCATATTCAGTTTATATTGGCTTTCTTTTCTATTCTGTAGAAATTTTCGTTTTATAAGTAAGACTGTCCGTGGATTATGGACCTCATGCCTTATTTTCTCGGTCTGGTTATTTTCTCGGTCTGGTGTTCTCTCTATGTGCACCACATGAATGCTTTAACTGGGTTGTTCTCTATATTTTAATTTTAGAATATATTTACCTCGAAGCTGAAGGCTATTCTACGAATTTGCTAATATTCAATCAGTTTATGAAATAATTCTGTTCAATTGTTCATGGCTTTCAGTTTTGAAATAAATAGCTGAGATAGATGTCTTTCCTAGTTTGCTTTTATATCATTTTTTTGCCTAATTATGGTGCTTTCAGTAGTATAAGACTGTTGTATTGCCTGAATATCTTGGAATATTGGACTATCCAATGTACAAAATTTTAAATGGAAAATTATGATATTTGTTGATCTTCAATTGAATTTTAACATTTTATAGGAAATTCTTGCTCTGTGTGAGAATCGCTGTGTGCTTTTTAATAACAAGACTAAGGATGGAAAAAAGAAGTTTGAACAAGTTCAACAACTTCTCTCTCTTGTCGACATGGTTATAACGCAGAATGGTGGACGTCCTTATATGGACGAGTTATTTACCGAACTGAAGGTAAAGATTTTGCAAAATTTCGTGATATTATTTCTCATTTCTTTGGAAGATAATAATATTGGCATGATTGCTTAGACTTTAAACAAAAGTGGTTCTCCATCAATGTTTTTGGATGAAATGTTTGTGACAAAGTGAACAAATCAGCTTCCACTAAAAACTGAATTTCAACCTTTTTGAAGTTAAAATCATAGAAGTCAAACCAAACAAGCATAAGAATGTTAGAGGATATATATATATATGTGTGTGTGTGTGTGTGTGTGTGTGTTTAAATACAAAAGACTAAACAAATGGGCTTATATATGATGTCGCCGAATCACTTGACTACAGGAGGGAGCAATAAAGCTGAGTGAGCAACAAAAAGCTGCTGATTCCTTGAAAGGATATTCAAAGGGAGAGATAATGGAGTTTAGAAAGCAAATGCAGCAAACTTATGATGACCAGCTAAAACGAATTACCGAGATGGTACCTTTTTTATGTCTATATCTTCTGATATCCATCATTTCATGTCACTTGATTTTAGTTTCTCTTCCAATTTCTTCTGCTTCTGAACCGTAGCGCTCCATCTGGTCATAAATTGTTACTGTATGCATTTTTCAGCACTGTTAAGCATTTGTTGTTATTTTGAGATGAAGGTGTAGTTTTAAGGATCTAATATTTCGATTTAATCATTTGTCGTGTGACTCAAAAAATGTATGAGTTCAAATCTTGAAAACAGTCACTGCTTACGCTAATAGTGATGTCTCCCGCACTACGCCAAACTTGACCTCTTAAAAGTGAGCTACCGCATTAGCTACTTCGTCATCGGCTTTTAATGACATTGTTGTGTAGGTCGAATCGAAGTTGAAAGAAGCAACTACAAGGCTGGAGCGACAATTGGCGGAAGAGCAAACTGCGAGACTGAAGGCAGAGGAGAAGGCTAAGTTAGCTCAACTCAAATCAGACGACGAAATTCGGAAACTCAGAGAACACCTTGAAATGGCACATGAAGAACTTCGTAAGCGAGGTGAGAATCGTTGTTCCATTCTTTGATTGCATGGAATTCTTCAAACAATTCTGTTTCTATTTTATGTTTCTGTTCTGTCATGACAGTAGTAAGCATTTACATACTCTTGTAAATGCAGTGAGTATTTTACTTGCTATTATTTGTAAATAAGTTATGTTTACTTTTTTATTTTGTTTATGTCAGAATTCTTGTTTTACCCTGGTTATCCTTTTATTTTAAAGTCATTAATTATCATTACTATTGTTATGTAAACATAGGATATTGTTATGTTAGGTGATTTTTGACAGTTAAATCTAACTAATTAGGTTCATATGGCAAGATTGCAATTTACTTAATCCATTAAAACTAATAAAAACTTAGGCAAACAGCATATCATGAAAAGTTTAAAACAGTAGAGCTATTCATTCTTGCTTTGGTATGTAGTTACCAATGTTATAAACTCGAACTGGACATTAAATAAGAGAAATTTGGATTAGGTTTAATCGGTTTAAATGGTTAAACCGTCTAGTTGGACCAGATAATTTTATATAAGTAGTAACTTTACATAAATATATAATTACGTTTAAATTCAAACTTTTATATAACTAATAATTATGTACAATTGTACTGAAATAATCTTTCTATCTTTTTTGGACTAGAGTAAAATAAAACACTATAGCAATGTTCCATTTTTTTTAAATTTAAGTTAACCGTTTGATTCACTTCCCGAATTATGCCGGTTTAACACAATCAGATTGGCATTTTTCCGGTTTAAAGCAGTCAAATTTCTCATTTAGTTAAGATTTTTTAAAACTGATAAGTGATTGATAGCTCGGTCTGGTCCCATTCTCACTGGCTTTCAATATTACTCCCATTGCTACAAAAAATATTAAATTTTCAAAAATAATAATAATACTTATTAAAAAAATTCAAAAATTAAAAATAAATAAATAGAAGGTTTGAGGTTGTTTTGAGTACAAAAAAAATAATAAGAGGAAAATTAGTATTTAACCTCATTTTTAAAATATAAAACTGTTTAGATAAATTGTTTATTAGTTTGTTACACATTTTTATTTCATTATTAAATTAATTTCGAAAATTAATAGAATAATGGAAGGTTGTTAGGATAATTATTATGTTTATCTTTAACAAATTAACTTATAATGTTTGTAACAAAATTGGATAGAGATGAGTCAGAATGATTATCAAGTTGTTGAATGAGTATTTTTCAACGAAGCAATTAGGTTTAATTATAAATAAACCCTCTTAATTTTTAGTTGAAGACACTAGAAAAATACCACAAAAAACTAACATGAAGAAATTAGCAAAGTTAAACCCAACATTAAGATACACATATATTAATCTCTTCTACAAAACATGATATTAATCTCTTGAAAAAGTAACTTTCCTAGAGAGTTAAACCCAACATACACATTAAGATACACACATATAAAGGAATATATATATATATAATCCTTATAATAAAAGCATTGCTAAGCAGAATACTCATTTTTCATATTGTGAAAGTAATCAATCAACTTTTCTCTTTGGGGCAAGGTGTCCTTAATAATAGGATTGTTGACAAAATTGTTCATCCATGTATAAGTGGCTGGATATTTAAATGGGTCTATTATCTCTAAAGACCCTACTTCTTCCCAAATAGGAATAAAATAAGAGATCCATCCAAGTGCAATATCAAGGTACCCAATATTTTCACCTCCAAAAAATTTCTTACCATTTATCTCTTCTTCTATTCTATACATTGCTTCTCTTATTATATTCATAGCCTTTTCACGTTCTTCACCGGTAGCACACATTGCAATAAATGCAGGTCTCATAACCTATAGAACATATATGTATAAAACAAGCATTGAAAAATAAGTTATTTAATAGTGTTGTATGGAATAGAACATATATAGAATAATAATAGTATGGTTATGTACTCCCTTAAAAAATATAAAAATTAGCCTAACTTGTTAGCGTCAAAAATTGAACATGGAATCAAGAAAATGAGCCCAAATGGAATACAATAATTTAAAAATAATCAATTCATTTTATATTTCAAATTGTTTTTTAAATAAGTCTTTAAATTATTTTAATTCCAAATTAATTCTTTAAATTATTTAGCTTTGTAGTCTAAAAACTAATTTTAATGGTATATTTTCATAAAAATATGAGTTAGAGTTTTTGTAGTGATATTCATGACATGTTTAGGTTAGGGATGACAACGAGGTCGGACGAACACAAGTAGTGTATACTCATGCTCATACCCACACTATTTGTGGATACCCGTGCAGATAGCGGGTATTCACAGACACCCAACGAGTTTTCAATTTTAATCATATTTTTATATATATTATAATAATTAATATATAAAAATTATTATTACATTTATTATCAAATAATAATAAAATAAAATGTTAAAATAATAATAATTAAGTATAAAATATTTAATTAAAATGTATATGCAGATATCCGCGAGTTTGGTATCATGATACTCATTCCTACACATAAGCTATTTTTGCGGGTACTCATTGCAAGTATTTTGATGGGTACCCACGGGTCGAATAATTTTGTCATCCCTAGTCTAGGTTGTGAATTTCAATTGAAAATTAAGAATTATTGGAAAAACTTGTCAAGTGAATTCAAAAATGATTTTTTTTACATATTTAGATTAAAAACAAATATAATTTGAAGAATCAATCTACTATTTGTTGCAAGAAATAAATAAAATTTGATAACTCACCTGTTCTTCAACCAAATTAGCCAAAAATCGAGCAATAGCTCTTTGATAAGGTTGTTGAGGCAACAATTGATATTGATTATTCCATGTTTCATCAATATATTCAATGATAACAAATGATTCAGCAATTGTTTTCTGATCATGAACAAGAACTGGAACCTTCTTAGTAATTGGATTAAGCTCTAGAAGAAGATGGCTTTTGTTGAATACATCTTCCTCTATATATTCATAATCAATACCTTTGAGTTTTAATGCCCATTCAACCCTCTTACTATATGGACTCACCCAAAAACATAATAGCTTCACTTCTTGGATTCCCATGAACACTTGTACTATACATTATTTGTGTGTCTATTATTTATACCTAGTTGGTTCTTCTTGTAACTTCGGAAATTATGGATGTATTTTCTATATTCTTTAGACGCCTATTTTGACAAAATGGCATTATATTGACTAGTCACTTGCATATTTTATGATTGTCCAACCACGTGGTTTCAATCTCTTGATATTTTTGTGTAATGTTACTATATAGAAGATTGAGTCTAATATCTATTCATTGTTAATGTAAAGATTCATGTAGATGTGAGAATGGGTCGGGTTAAGAATTATCTCTTACCCGACCCTAAATGTTGATTGAGTCATTTTCTTGAACTCGGGCATGACACTAGACCCGAAGCTAATCTGACCCTAAATATCGATCAGGTCAACCTTTAAACACAAACCTGTTTAAATATAATGCATACTCATTTTAGATAAAGTTTTCTCAATATTATTTATTATTATGAATATGTAACTTAACATATAAAATAATGTGAATGGATTCACTTACTCCACAAGTAAGTAGAAAAAAAACTACTTTATATCATGATCATTCATTTTTGGAAAATCCAATCATTTGAATTTGAGAATACATCTAACCCATTGGATTTTCCAAGATTAGATGACTAAGATGTGGAGTTTGTTTTTTCCACTTACTCTTTTCCCCTAATTGTATAAAAATTAAAGAATCAATGATACTTTCGACCAAAAAAATATCATTACTCTCTATACATTTGAATAAAGACACATATAAACAAAACATGATTAGTGAGTGACTATGAGACGTGTCAGGATGAGTCATGTTTGGTCAACCGAGTCTAATTTTTAACCCGAACTCAATCTAGACTTGATGAAACTCGACCCTATTTGGGTCCAATCATGATCGGACCATAGTGGGTAAGCGGATAGGGTCGGGTACTACTCAACTCTATCAATTGCCATTCATTTTTGTATTACTTTGTGTACAAACAATTTAATTGAGAAAATGTGAAGAAGGGTAAAGAGAGATAACTTGTTTGATATAATTGTGATTGCTAGTGTGACAGAGAAACCAAACTTGAAGAAAATTCAAGAAGAGTTTGGGAACATGTTAGGTTTGCAATTTGGAAAGACTAAACTTCTGTGTGATAGGATGAAGAAAGATCTTTGTGCTGAAATTAACTTGGATAGGGTAGGAATACCATTTGAAAATGACCATAAGGGTAGCAAAATAGTTTTAATATATAAGGGTCTAGAGTTATTGTCCAGCTAAATGAACACTTGCAATTTGTTTGGATAGTAACAAGAACAAATAATTTGATTAATAAAGTAATTAATCAGCTTTAAGAAAACACGGCTAAAATGGTAGTTAGTAATGTCTATCCCATGAATAGCACCATTTTTCCTAATTCTAATTTGCTAAAAGGTAAGAGGTTATTAGGAAAATGTTATCTCGGTATTTTCTTTATCAAGTTTTTTATCTAAATTTTAACTATCTATTGTCTACTTCGTTATCTTGGAAATAAAAAATTGTATAGTCATTGTTTATAAAGTATGTGCAAAAAAAAAAATGTTTACAAAAATAGTACTACAATATCATTACTAGGGTTATTGTTGATGCATTTATATCTTACTAATGCGAATAATTAAAAAATGGGTTTAGGAAACAGTTTCTACAACTTGCATAACTTTCTGTAGTTGATTTGATTTCACATCTATCTTACCTGAATGAAAAGTGGGTACTTCCTTCAATAATAATGTGCATCTTCCATCAGATCATAGCCAATTTAGATCTCACTTCTCATTCAATTTTTTCCTGCATTTTCAAGCAAAATGCAATGTCCTATTTCAGCCAAATCCACTTATGAATCACCATTATCTGTTTTGAATCTTGATATACCACCTTAATCTATCTTTTTTTGTATATGCAAAAATATTAAAAATGTTGCTAAACCGATTATAACTTGCAACACAAGTCCATACAAGTAATATGATCAATGCATCATTATACAAAAGATATATCGAATTACAACCAATAATATTCATAAACCAAACTCAAGATCTAATTTGATTCATATCCATAATCTCGATATAACTAAAAAATTTCCCATAAAATATTACATCAAATAAAACTACAGACTATTTTCATAACTGAACCTTGCACCTACCAATCATTCACCTAGCATCTATAAAAACTACTACACTCTTTGCAATAACAACCAAGTGAACTAACCATTCATTTGCATTTCCTCAAAAGAATCAAACCTTAACCAAAAAATGAAGATGAATCAAATTTTGTTCTTATCATTCCTATTACTTCCACTCATAACCACTACTTTAGCTCAATCACCAGCTTCAGCCCCAAGAAAAGCTCCATCAAAACCAGCCCCTACAATATCAGCTCCAACACCAGCAAAACCATTAGTTCCAGCATTACCACAATCACCCTCATCAGATTCTGGAAGCCAAGACGTAATAAAAATCCTAAGAAAAGCCAAATCATTCAATACACTAATCCGGTTACTGAAAACCACACAAATCATCAACCAAGTTAATGCACAACTTGTAACAACAAAATCTGGAGGCATAACTATTCTAGCACCAGATGATGGTGCATTCTCACAACTCAAAGTAGGTTTCTTTAACTCATTGGGAGAGAGACAACAAAAGGAACTTATACAATTCCATGTTCTACCAGTTTATGTGTCAAGTTCAAATTTTGATTCACTCAGCAACCCAGTTTTGACACTAGCTAGTGATAGCCCTAAAGGGTATCAGATAAATGTTACTGCTTATGGCAACAATGTAAATATCTCAACTGGGGTGGTTGATGCAACTATTACAGGTATTGTGTACACTGATAAGACACTTGCTATATATCATGTGGATAAGGTGCTTATTCCTTTGGACTTCTCTAAACCTAAGGCTATTGCTCCGGCGCCTGCACTTGCGAAGGCGCCGAAAGCTGATAAGGACAACTCTTCTGCCGAAGATGATGATCAAGGTGACTCAAGTAAGAACAGTTCTGGTGCTATCAGTTTTATTAGTAATGTTCAAGGAACAATGTTGGTGTCCATTGGGATTGCTATGATTGCTGCAGCAGCAACATTTTCATGTTGACCAACATTTTCAGAACACTTTATTTTTGTGGACTTATCTATATGTTGTGTTTTCTTTGTTTGTTTAAGATCTATGTGAAGTTGTGAATGTTCTTTTCTTGCTTTGTCATTAAATAAAAATATATGTATGATTGATTTAATTGTCAAAGAAAAAAAATAGTATTTGATTGTTTTGCAATTTTGCTTAGTCTTATGCTTTTAATTGTATGCACTGTTCATAATCTCAATGGTTCTATGAGCAGCATAGATTTCTTTTTTCATAAGTTATGAGCAACATAGATTAAATGCTGCTTTATTTGTTAGGACTAAGGACAAGAGGAAGCATTTTACTCATAGAGATGTATAAATAGTTGTATAACTGATTATATATTAAATTCGTCACTTAATTAAGGAGCAACATCATGACTCCGGACATAATTACAGTAAGATTGTTTGTCTTGTAATTTGGAGATCATGAATCCAAATATTAGAAACAATCTTTTCACTTAAGTAGATAAAGCTCTCTACATCTACTCTCAGGACCCGCATAAGCGGAAGCCTCATGTACTAGAGTATTTATACATCAAATATTCAACACATTTTATTAACCGATACTTTTTTTTTGGCAAATCAACTTTTTTTGCCATACCCTAATCTCCTAGTTTTGGGCATTTTTACTTTTTTTTTATTCCATTTTACTTCAAAAAAAACAAAATCACACATAAATTTAAAAAATTCAAATCCTCTTTTTCACCGGATAATGATTCCAATACTCAGAAGAGAAAATAAATTATGTGAATTTTAAAATTATAACTTTATTAAAAAAAATCTTTAACACCGTGTAGAAAATCTCCAACAATTACTATATCCTCCAATGGTGGAAAGAATCTAGTTTCAAATTTAAAAGGAAATAAGTGTCATGCTTAATACAAGTTGCCATCGCCATCATTTTTTTTACGTCTCTAAGAGAAGGATTTTAACTCAACCCTAACATTAACCAAACCCTATCACTTTCCTAACTATGGAATAATCTCTCCACCTTAAGAACATCATTATCATTTGAGAATGTCTTTCAAACTAGCAATGTTCATCTTTTTAAAATTTAAGACTAAATATCTTATGATATTAAGTAAAATAAATATTGGATGAAAGAGAAGACATATTCGTTGTCTTAAGAATATATAAAACAGGTATTTTTTTACTTAGTACTCCATACGTTCCTATATAGTTGTTCAATTTTAAAAACACACCTTAAGAGAGTTATTAACGGTATTATTTTGCATTAATTTATTGTGATTTTTTCAATATACTTCCTACCTCTATAATGATTATTTTATTTCCATTACTTAGAGTAAACTTGAAAAATAGTCATTGATATTTTCTTGAACTTCTGATAAATAAGAGTGAATATAATAAAAGGATTTTTAAGTTAAATCTTTAGTAATATACACATCATTTCCTTCAAAAATTTAGACGTTGTTTTGTGTCTTCAAATGAGCATGAAATTAATTGGAATTAAACCTTCAAAGTCTATCTTTATTTCATGTTTAGATTATTTACAACTAGAATTTTAATTCCAAGGTTATTTCCTTAAAAAATACAATTAAATCCCTATCTATTCTTAATCTCTCAACATTAATAATTCTAATTCTACACTAATTGATAGACAACAAACAAAAATACAATAGAATTAAAGCAATTATTGTGACCATTTCTATTATCCCCATAACCATCATTACCACCATTATCATTAAAATTATAATTTGATGTTCTAACTTTATCAAAAATAGAATCATAAAACAATATTATTATTGACATTAGAGAGATGTTGGGACATCAAATCTTAGCATGGTAGGTTTAGGTGCCCTCCATCCTAACCTAAACTTCTTTCAGACAATGCCAACTCAAATATTGAATTTCCTCTTCATCTTGCTTGATGGAAATCCTAAACCAATAAACCTACATACAAACCAATCATCCCCTTTCCAATACATTGTCATATTATGTATCCTATGGATTTCAAGCCAACAATCATGTGAAAGCAAATTGCTACTTCCATTCTAGGTTCACACTCTTCTTTCATTCACATTCTAATATTTGGTGTTTCATTATGTCTCACAATCCAATCAAAAAATGTCAACTAATTAAAAAATCATAAAAACAAAAAATAATTTGTTTTTATTACTTGGTATAATATGATTAGTTTGGGCCATGGAGACATGAATTTTTTGAAACATTCTATTCTTGTTCTCTTCCACTCCCAAATCTATTCTCTTTTTTGATATGTTGTTCCAAATTATATTTCATACATTCTTTTTCGCCAATAAAAATAACATATCATGTCAATTAAAAATACAATTTATATTTATCATTATTGTTTTTTTTTTGTTCATTATTATTAAACAAAACGGTGCATAAAACAAGATTTGAGAGAAGAAATATTTGTTTCTCAAACATTGATCATTACCATGATGCACCACCTTTCAATGACAAGTAAAGGAGATTTGCTCTTAGATAGTTAATTACAAACTAAGTGTATCTTTCAAACTAAACACTTAACAAATCCTTCATCTTACAATCCAACCCTCCTTAATAAAATGCAACCCCTCTTTCATAGCAATACATATCAACTCTAAGCAGTGTATTATTAATCTCAAAAAAAGTGTCCCACACTAATCACTTCTAAACCCACCTCAACACAAAAACACTACTTGAACCCTAAAAAATGAGAATAATGCAAGAAACCCTATTTTCCACTTCAATTCTACTACTAGCACTTATTACTTCAGCCCAGCTCTCACCAATTCAACCCCCAACAACATCACCACCAGCCTCACCACTATCATCACCGCCATCACCACCACAACCACAACCCACATTGTCGTCTCCACCGGCTGATCAGCCACCGGTCACCACCGCACCGACTCCAGGATTCAACACAAATCCCCTAGTACCAGTTACACCAAGTTCAGCCCCCACAGCCACCATTATCCCTAAATCACCCACCATTGACATAATCAATATCCTTACAAAGGCCAAAAAATTCTCAGTCATTATTCGCCTTCTGAGAACAACACAACTCATCAACCAACTCAACTCACAGCTTGTCACATCAGGCTCAGGAGGGTTAACCCTTTTTGCACCAGAAGACAGTGCATTCTCAAAACTCAAAGCTGGGTTCCTAAACTCTCTTAGTGATAGACAAAAAGTTGAGCTTCTTCAGTTCCATACCCTTTCTTCCTTCATTTCAATATCTAACTTTGACACCCTCACCAACCCAGTTCAGACACAAGCTGGTGATGACGCTCAAAGGCTTCAACTCAATGTTACCACCTTTGGTGGCAACCAAGTTAGCATGGCCACCGGCGCCGTCAATGCCACCATCACCGGCACTGTCTACACGGACAGCAAGCTCGCTATATATCAGGTGAGTTCCATTATTCTTACAACAAAACTAAATATCAAACACTATATCCACATATTCTTATACATCTCATTTCAAAGTTGAGAAATAATATAAAAATTCAGAACTTTTTTCTTAAAACATTTATTTCCATGTTTCACTAAAAATCAGTTTAGTGGTAATCGTGACTGGCTTTGTGAGTTTACACAATGACATTATAATTGTAATTATGGCCACATCAAGTATATTTTTCCACAATTATGATAAATGCAACGTAAATGCGACTATCACCGATTGACTACACATAAAACATGACTTGATGTTAATAAAATGTTTTGATATCAGGTGGACAAGGTGCTTCTTCCTCTTGATATTGTGCTTCCTAGTAAAGCTCCAGCCCTAGCACCAGTGGCGGCGAAGAAAGGAGGTTTGTCTAAAACAAATTCATCATCTACAGATGATAGTGGTAGCAGTATTGGTGGTGGTGATGAAAGTGATAGTGCATTGCCTGCAGAAATTTCTGCAGGTTACTTGAGTTACAAGGTAGGGATAATGTGGGTGAATTTTGTTGTTGGAACGGGTTTGGTGGGGATAGCCATCATATGATGATGCGGATATGGAATTTGTGGATATATATATATATATATATATAGGGATCGAATAATTTTTGTTGTGAGTTTTGAGGTTGGCTTTGTGTGTAATGGTGATGTTTTTGGGTTTGAGTTTGTTGTGTGAAGAGAAAATAGGTTGTGTGAAATACTTGTATCTGGGTTTCTTTCTTCCATTTGATTTGATAGCTTGTGATTTATGTTTGTCTTGTAGCCAAGTTTGTGAAGGGAATATTTCTGTGTAAAGTTTATTTTTATAAAAAGAATAAACAGTTAGGATTAAAAGTTATCTATTGTTCACATGATAGTCATGTACATATATTTTTTAATCTTTGTCGTTTAAATAAGGTTCAATAATTCATATTATTTATTCTTATTTCTCAGTTTTCACGCGAGTCACTCCCTCTACAGAAAGATATAAAAGTTAATAGAATCTATCACATGACTAACTTAGTCGTGAAGAATATGCTTAAGTTGTTTATATACTAATTGACAAATAACAGTATAAATATTAATTTGTAAACAAGTATACAGTTAAGGGTGTTTATTTCAACTAAAAATTATTATTTTAAGTTATGATTCAAATGATTTGTTTGTTTGATGATACAAATAAATTAAAATTGTAATGATATGATAAAGAGAGTTGAGATTGAACTTCACACTTATTATTTATACACACCTTATTCTTAAAACAATTCATTCAGTAACGATTATTTCATATAATGACCTCAAAATTACTAAAAGTTAATGTCTTAGTCAATTTAACAACTTATGCAAGAAAGACCTATGTCTAGCGACTTCGATACATAAGAATAATCCATATGACTTACAAAATCATGAGCCTATGTCTAGTGATGCAAGCGTAAGTTGAGTAAAAATACAACACATCAATTGTGTTAGTCACCCTTGTTATAATAGTGATGTTTTTTTTTATCAATTATTGGGTAAAAGGACTAGAACAATGCTTCTAAGTAATACTCATATATCTACAAGAAAAATGTTGATCTTTTGAGATTGAAAGCTTGTTACATTGACACCAAAGCTAAGTTTTGGTCAAACTGGAAAAGAACTCTTCAATTTTATGAAATTCAGTTGAAGTTAAAGATGAGAACTAAAAGCATGAGCCATCATATTTGCACAATAAAGCCCCAAAAAATGCATTCAGTAGAAGGAGATGAAATACTTTCCCATACAAAACCAATTGAGCAAAAATAGAATAACAGCAGATACTGAGATTGTTTTGGTAACCTGAGAAATATGTTTGAATAAAAATTTCATGCAAAAAACAATTTATACTATTGTCTAGCCATAATCTGCTAAGTTGAATGCACCTATAATGGGAAAACACAAATCTGCTATATTCCTTATTACATTAAGGTATTAAACATGAATTCAATTTTCCTTTCTTCTACTCAAAGCACTACTTATGCCACTTGAAATTCTAACTTGAACCACACACAAACAAATTTATTTCAGAAGTCTTCATCTAAGTTTTAGAAAACTACAATTCAGTAATCATTATCTTTTTAGTCTATCAACATAAGCCAGAGAGCAGAGTAAAATGAAATGTGATATATACTAGAAGTTAATTTCATATCATGGTAGGTTCAGTATGACCCAAGTTACTTTCACTTAGCCAGTTTGATTGATTTGATAGTAATCAGTTTAACTTTACTATACTATCTAGAATTTTATGCACCTTCTACTCCTATTTTTTATGAAGCTTTTGTTTAGTAGAATAATATAGTGGACTTCACAAGATATAGAACCTTGTGAACATTATCAGTAGAAGTAGAATGTTACACTGTATTAAATCCAAAATGGAAATCCTAGTTGAATTATCTCTTATTGTCTTCATGTAATATACTATCAAAAAGTTCATAAAAAAAAAGTATTTTCAATTCTTATTTGCATACCAGCATAGTTACGCATTATCTAAAATATTGTTCATGATTTCAAATTGCAGGCTGCATCACTTGATGTAGCGTAAATATTGTGGTTGCAATACTCCATCCACACACACAAAATGGCAAGAGAAGGAATCAACAAGTAACTTCTGTCCTATGGTAAAGTAAA
Source organism: Lupinus albus (assembly GCA_009771035.1). Classification (NCBI taxonomy): domain Eukaryota; kingdom Viridiplantae; phylum Streptophyta; class Magnoliopsida; order Fabales; family Fabaceae; genus Lupinus; species Lupinus albus. Next base: position 10,380,783 of record CM020011.1, read on the forward strand.
CATCAGGAAGAAATCAGACGGAAAAAGAACAAAGTGGCGATAACCGTACCAAGCTTAATTCTGGTAGCGTTCACACAAGCGTAGCAATATTGCAGCCGTGTGATGTGGTCTGTAATTTAAAACCTTGAATCATACCACAATTCAGAAAAGGCAGGATCTGGCATATACTACAGAGCAGTATAATAACTGACTGAAATCAATGGAGGCTGCAAACATTCTTCTCAACCAAAATATGGAATATGTATTTATTTCAGAGAAAACCATGCATACCTAGAGTTATTACACATGACTAAGGGGCATCACAAGCAAGAAGAAATAATCAATTGCTACTAAGTTTTCTCTGCTTGACTAACGTGCCCCATCTGTTCTGGAAGGCTATTTGTGATCCGCCAAAATTTGCCTTCGCTCTTTCTGCCATCGTAATCCTTTCTTTCTGATTGCACTTCCTGAGCTTCCGATGAACCAGGATTCTCTGTCAAGAATTGTTCCCAGAATACATCATTAACACCAGTTGCCACAGCAGCTTTTCTTGCAGGTTGTTCTTTTGATGCAACAGACTCAGGAGCAGCAGCTGCGGCTGCGGCTGGCTCAGAGTTCATGTCAATTCCAGAAGATGTAGGCTGAACTTCAACGTCTAGTTTCTCACAAGATATAGATGGACTAACAGCACAACTTGTAGATTCATCAAAATCCAAGTTTGGAAGAACATGAAAAAAGGTACGACCAACCAAATTTGCAATATTCTCCCAAACTACCAAGGATGACTCAAGCTGATCCAAATGCTCCATGTTTAAAGTCAAACCCGAGGTACTTTCTGCATTTTCTCTGGTTCCTGAAGTTTCAACAGCATCTTCCATGCTAGCATCATCACTAAAGTAGCCACTTCTTGGCAACCTTCGTTTTCTATCCACAAATTCTGTCAGTGACCAGATTTTTAAGGCACTCCCAGGTTTCTGCAATACTTCAGAAATGGAAGAGAGCATCTTTTGTTGTGCTTGTTCCAATTTTTCCAAACGATCTTTTGAGCAATGTATTTGTATCTCATATGTTTGCCACTCATGTTCACATCTCCGTAATTCCATAAGAAGTAATTGTTTACCATGTTTAAGTTTCTCTATCTCATCTTTTAGACTCTGCCTTTCTGAGTCCACTAACGGGACTTGTGATTGGATATTATGTAAAGAATGACTATGAACCGGCTTTCGTCTTCGGATATTCTTCATAAGATGTGGTTTCCCTCTTACAAAATCATCATTTGAAAATTCCCATTGTTCAGGATCAATTTTCCTAAAGCCCTATAAAATAGAAACCATGACTCATATCAAGCAATCACGGAGAAATAAATAACAAAACAAGCATTTACATCAATAACATAATGATCGAATTTGCTTACATATGTGTTCAGCTGCCTGATAAAACTTGAGAAGTTATTGTGCTTAAAGAACTTTGGCAGCAAATCCCTCGCGAATTCTAGAGGATTCCACACAACAAAACTTTTACTATTTGCACTCCAGGAAACAACGGAAACCGATGATGGATCATCAACCATCTCATAAGTCTTTGCCAGGAACGGAGGCAGGGAACTCGAACTGCCCGGAGCTTCATCCATCAATCAAAACTCCAATTCCAATCCCTCAATCACAAATCTGAGGCTCCCAAATTCAAAAGAAGCCAAATCTCAATCTCCTTATAGATAACAAAATTAAACAAATAAAAAACCTTAATTCCCAAAACAAAAGTTCTTAAATCTGATTAAAACAAAACCCACCTTCAAATCTGACTAAAACAATCCTCAATCTCCTTATAGATAACAAAATTATAGTTTATAGCCAATAATAACCAAACCCTCCTATTCACATAGTAGAACAATTCATTCACTAAAACAAAACAAAACAAACCAAAACAGAGAGAACAATCCAATACACATGAAATCATCAAAAACCCATGAAAATGCAAGTTTTCAGCATCCTCCTCTCTTACCTACACATACCCAATGAACAAATTTCACTTTCTGTTCATATTTGCCAAAAAAAAAAGAAATTTTTCACTAGCATGGGTTGATTTTCCTTTTAAAAAAATGGGGAAGCTTGCAGGTAAAGTAACAATAATTGAAGAATTAAATCGAAGTGAAAGTAAAATAATGGTAATTTGGTTGATGGAGCTTTGCACATGAGAAAAGGTGTGTGGAAGATTATAGAGTACCAAATAATGATTGAATCGCGTTTAGAAATTTCTGAGTATTAGGTTATTCTTCTTTTTCCTCTTTCAACTTTTTGTGGTATCATTAGTGGTGGGTCAACGCATGTTTGAATTTTGGGTAAATAAAATTAGTGAAATATATTATTTTAAGTTACTAATATTAATCTTGGAATTATAATTTGTTAACATCAATCTCTATGTATCATGTGCATGTATATCATGTATTTTACAAACATTATTTTATGATAATATATATATTTATACTAATGTATGAGTTTTATTTAATCTAATATATATATTTTATTTTTAATCATTATTGAATTAAGAATAGTATAATTGAATTAAGAATGATGTATTTACGTTGATAGTGCATAGATATTATACACTTATTTTATTATCGGTATAAACAATGTGTATATATATAGAGTGAAATATATGCACTAACGGTATAAAGATTTATAAATAGTCAGTATTAATTTTTTTGAAGAATCAATGATAATTAAAAGTGGACATGAATAATAGATTTATGGTATATAAAACTCTTCAACACCTACATTCTTCTCATATATTTAGAGAGATATAATTTCGAAATTATGAAGAGGGTAAAGATTTATACACAATCGGTATATCATTCGTTATCCATTTGTATTACTTTTACTTAAGAGTATTAAAAATAAATAGTAAATAATACAATGATAATGTAAAAAGCTCTTATAAATGTATTCATCTTTTTCTGGAAACCATAGTAATCTTCACAATTTTTCTTGAACAAAGTAGGTTCCTCTGAGTGAAATGGATATTGGATATTGCCTCAAAAGTAGATAACCTTTGAGTGAAATTGAACATGTTGGTACAAATTTTTTGGAATCTCACAATTAAATTGTCTCCATTAGTCTTTAAATTATGGCGCCTTCTAATATGCGAACTCATGTTTAGTTCGCATGCATGCGAACTATTGTTGTTGCCGTTGGATTAAAAAATTCAGATCTCCACCGTTGATGAGGTTACCGGTTGAGGGTTAGATAGGAAGTCGGTTTGGGCCTGGTATACGTTTAAACGGTATGGGCCATTTGCTCATAGAAGTCGGGTTACATGAGTGTAACATATGGGTCTTCAGAAGTCGGTAATGGGCCGACCGACTTCTGTGTAGTATTGATTTTTTTTTTGTTTCTTTGTGTATGGGCCGAGTTTTTGTGTAGTTTAGTGGGCCTAGTGATTTTTTTGTTGATGTATGTTATTTGTTAAAAACTGTATTAAATGTGAAATTCAAAATGTAATATAAGATATTTATAAATAAATGATATTAAAAAATGTATTAAATAATTATTTAGAAATAAATGATTTTTTTTTTACAAATTCCCTAAATGACCACCCGTTCCACACCTAGGAGGTTGCCTAGGACGTCTTGACCTCCCTCTATGTTCAACCGTTTGAGGGTCTTCAGTCGTATTTGTCTGCCCCGTTGGGAAAATATTATCATTAACCATGAAAGAGCTTGGTCCAGCACCATCTTGATTGAAGTTGAAGTCGATATGATTAAGATGCATGTTTGCCGACTCAGGTGTACCGAGTAAAGTAGTGAAGAAGTCATTATGGTCAGTAGAAAATGAGTGGCGTTGAGGCATCAAATTATCAACTCGATCGCGATGGTGTTGCGATGGTTCATAATGAAAAGACATTCTCCCTGGCTGAATATTGTAAGATGAAGACGATGGTTGAGACATTGGAAGTTGTGACGTCATAGGTTGGTTCATCATAGGTTGGTACATTTGTGTTTGAGTTGTGGGAGTTTGTAAATTTATTTGGCGTGGGTCTCGGAGTTGTGTTTCGGAAGATAAGAATAGTTTAGAATTTATTCTATACCAAATATTATATTCTTGTGTGTGGATAGGATATTGGATTTCAGGTCCTCGTAGGACTTGATCCCTACGTTGACTCCAATATTCAATCCAGTGTGCATGTTTGGTAGCCCAATTTGCATCTTGATTACCCCTTTTGTCAACTCTATGTATGGCATCAAGATTCTTTGGTTCTTGTGGTATATCTTGGACTAATCCAAATTGCAGTCTTACTCGATCTGTTTGATGCCATTCTACAATGGAGAAACAAATCAAAGTTGTGCATGCACTCCACACCCTCTTATCTTGTTGGACTTGACGTGGGAGATTGTTGATATAAGTCTGATAAGGGAGCCATTTAAACTGCAAATTTGAGAATAAATATTGTTAGGAAATTGATTTTTGTGTTAATTGTTATTGATAAAGAGTTTAAGATGATTTACATCGCTGGCTTCCATATGATCCAAGCGTGACCTATAACCCGTCAAGTCTCCACGTGGAACTCCTTGAAAGATTAATTGTGTTTGACCCCACCTTCAAATAAAGAATTATTGATTATATAGTTAAAAGTAAGAAATATTTTAAGTAATTGTTAATGATAATTAAGAATTTATATTACCTTTTAGCAAATGGATAAGTTGGTAGGCCATTAAATATGGGTGCTAGAAAAGGCAGTCGATACCATGCCCAAGATTGTAGCAGCATCAAACACCCACCCATGGCCTTTGCATTTGGTTTTGTTGCCCGACACAACTCCCTATACAAGTTTGCCAAACAAGCTGAACCCCAGCTATATCGGTTAACTCTTGATAGGTCTCGAAGTAAATGTAAGTACATTAGATGTACTCTACTATTGGATTTGTCGGGGAACAATTCACCTCCTAAAATATATAGGATACGTGCCCTACAATACTGTTGTAATTGTATTTGTGTAGGGTTAGGGGGAGTTGACTAAAGTTATCAACTAGCCAAGCTAATTTTAACTCACACCCCCTCATATCTTCTTCAACTATTGGGACTTTTCCCAATAGTTCTCCACACATTTCATCCCAATCAAAATAGGTAGGTCCTGTTATCGGCCGACCGTTAACATTCAGTCCTAGTTGTAGTGAAACATCTTCTAGTGTGATTGTACATTCACCACATGGAAGATGAAATGTGTGTGTCTCTGGCCTCCATCTTTCAACTAGAGCAGTTATTAAAGATGGGTCTATGTTGAAACATCGGAGGCTAGACAAGTTAGAAAACCCAGCAAGTTGCATTAATTCATCTAGTAATGGTTCTTCTTCGAACAAATTTGCATGTCTCATTCTAAGAACATCTTTCCAAGGTTCCTGTGAAAAAAAAATATTAAGTAGTTATCAATTATTAACTTAAAAATACATGGGCCAGAATTTTTTTGGCCCAAAATCCAGGACCAGAAGTTTTGTTTAGGCCAGAAGTTTTTATTGCCTAAACCGACATCCCAGGAGGACCAGAAATTTTGTATATGGGCCAGAAGTTAATCTGGCACAAACCGAGATCCTACAACGTGCTATTTTTCACCTAATGGGCCAGAAGTTAATCTGGCCCAAACCGACATCCTACAATGATTTTTACCTGATGGGCCAGATTAAAATATATACTACAACAATTTGACATATTTTAAAAAAAGATTTATTACAACATTTATAAAAAACATATATTTTATATTTTGCTTTTAGAAGTCGGTGTTTTTAAGTGCTACACATATATGGGCCAGAAGTTAAACTGGCCCATCACGACTTCCGTGAGTTTTTTTTACTTTAGTGTTGTACCTGATGGGCCAAAAGTTAATCTGGCCCAAACCGACATCCTATCTCAAATCCAAAAAAAAAATATACTACAACAATTTGACATATTTTAAAAAAAGATATATTACAACATTTATAAAAAACATATATTTTATATTTTGCCTTTGAGAAGTCGGTGTTTTTAAGTGCTACACATATATGGGCCAGAAGTTAAACTGGCCCATCACGACTTCAGTGAGTTTTTTACGTGAATGTTGCACCTGATGGGCCAGAAGTTAATCTGGCCCAAACCGACATCCTATCTCATATCCAAAAAAAAAATATACTACAACAATTTGACATATTTTAAAAAAAGATATATTACAACATTTATAAAAAAAACATATATTTTATATTTTGCCTTTGAGAAGTCGGTGTTTTTAAGTCCTACACATATATGGGCCAGAAGTTAAACTGGCCCATCACGACTTCAGTGAGTTTTTTACTTGAATGCTGCACCTGATGGGCCATAAGTTAATCTGGCCCAAACCGACATCCTATCTCATATCCAAAAAAAAAATATATTATAATATTAATATTATATTTTAAATCCAAAATTAAAATATACTACAACAATTATAAAAACGAAAAACATAAATTTTGCAGTTATAAAAAAAAATATTACAACTAGTAACATTCATATTTGAAATTGATATATTATAATATTAATATTATATTTTACATTTACATTCATATAATAATATTAACATTATATATTAATATACCAGTACGATTAATATTAATATTCACATATTTTATATATATTAACATTCATCCATATAACATTACTACAAATATAATGAATTAAATGAACTAAAAAATAACCGAATAATGTAGGAATGATGATCTATGTTGATCTTCTAGCCTAAGCAATTGTTGTGAATCAGCCATTAGAATGAATTTTTTTCTGAGTATAGAGAGATGTGGAATGTAGTGAGTAATGATAATGAGAGATTTGTGTCTAGTGTAGTTGTAGTTCTAAACTTCTCAATTTAAAGTGTAGGACTACCTACTCCACCTCTCCAATAGCCAATCAGAAAAACAAAAAGAAGAAATTATTGGGCTGTCAGTAGCAGGCTTGCGTGGGCAGGCTTGGGCAGTGAGATGCAGGTTTTGCAGGGATATTTATTTGATTTTCTAGTTGGGAAGTCGGTCTGGGTAGGAAATACTTCCTAATGGGCCTGAAGTTGTTGCGGCCCAGACCGACTTATGTGTGAAGTATGGTATATTTTTTTATACTTTTTTAAAAATTATGTGTAGAAGTCGGTCCAGCTTAGGAATTCATTGTAGGCTATATTTATTTATATTTTCAGGTTTCAGCTTTTCAGATTTCAGCTTTTTAGGTTTGCAGGTTTTTAGGTTTGCAGCTTTACAGATTTTCAGGTTCTCCTTGGGAAGTCGGTCTGGGTAGGAATTACCTCTCAATGGGCCTGACGTGAATACGGCCCATACCGACTTCCTTTGCAAAGTCGGTTTTGCAAGGAAATACAACCTAACGGGCCTAATGTGGAAGTCGGTTTTGAAATAATTAACATTAATATTTGATGTTTTATTTTTATTAACTAACATTTTATTTTTTGTTTTTTGTCTAGTGAGAATTTATTCATGATTGGTGACGAAACTGGTACTCGACGTGAATTTCTTTCTCTTGCTACCGGGAGATATATCAATGATAAAGTCATTTTCATACACTTTATAATTAACTTAGGATTTATAAACTTATAAACTTATTAATTTTATACTATAATAGATTTTCATATTGCTCGCCAAACTACGAACACATATACAAAGACATGCTCATTCTACAATAACAACTTGGTATTTACCTCCAACATTTTCGGTAAGTAATTTTGAACAAATAATATATGAATTTGTGGAACAACTAAATTTATTTAAATAACTATATTGATTAATACATTTGTTTAGATTGAAGTCCTTCTTGGAAAATGTGAAGAAGATATCATTACATCTTACATGAATTTGTGGATGCCCCCGTCTCGTGATCTGAAATATGTAATAATTTAATATTCTCATTTTACTAAATTATATGTGATTAACTATAAAACCTATAATTTTAACATTTTTTTATTTTTCTAAAAGATTTACGTGCCCATAGTTGAAGACAACATGCATTGGTATCTAATGGTAGTGGATATTGATGAGTATGCAATTTATAAAATGGACACGTGGGATATGAAAACTTTCAGGCACAGACGTCACTCTGATATAACAAAACTGGTTTGTATTATTTTAAATTGTGTTATAATTTAATCATTATATTTTAATTGTATAGTAATAAGCATTTAATATGTACAATTTCCTCAAATTTTAGGCTTCCATCTTCGATAAGGTTCTTGATCAACCACAATATGAAATGGAAATGAAATATTTCCCTAAAAATTTGTCTTCGTGGGAAATAAAAAATGGAGATGGTATTCCAAATTTATGGAACAGGTAATGAATTTTACAAATTAATAATTTTATTTATCTATAATTATATTACAATATGACATTTTGTAATTTATCATAGTCGGAATTCTGCCACGTGGGTTATCCAATGGCTCGAGATGGAGGATTCGTTTATGTCAATGGTTATTGGGGAGGTATAAATAAATGAATAATTTTAATGTAATTTTATTATTAACAACCTCGAACTAATGATTTATTTAATTGAAGTTACACGATGAAACGATACGCATGAAGACTGCTGTAAAATTGGTCATGCACGACATGAACAAGATGAAGAAAGAAGTAAAGACCCAAACTACGTTGATGTGGTCAAAACTACCCTTCATCTAAAGACAACATCCATTATTTTTGGTTTTTTTGAAACTGAAGTTATGTTATTAACTTTTTGAAAATTATGTTTTATTATGTAAGCTTGATATGGCCGTGTAAGTGTTTCTTAATTATTTGAATAGGACTTACACTTTTGCATGAATTAGCTATTTTTTGCTACTCCGAATTTCTTCAATGTTTGCAACAGTTATATTTGAATAGGACTTACACTTTTGCATGACAGCTAAAACTATTGGAGATTTTAATGGAATAATTACTCTAATATAATTCATTAGTTACAATGTTATCCATTATATTATTATCAACATCATGTTTTGTTTATTACTCATCATTATTCATCGAAATTATACGTTCAAATTATACTCAAAATTATGCATTTAATATAAACCATGACACAAAAAAGAGAAAAAATATTACATAAAATTATACGTTAAAAAGTAATACAATCATTCTTCATCGAAATCATTATCAAAAGTACGACTACAACTACCAACAACATTTGGACAACTTGCCCTATTGTGGCCAATTTCTCGACATATACCACAATGATTACCTCGCTTGGGCCTTGAGGTAATCCCCGGTACTCTTCCTTTAGCACGTACTCGAACTGGGTCTCTTAGTTGATCTCCAGTTGCATTGTCAACATTTTCCATCGCACTAGAGTGTTGTTTTGATCGGAGTCTACTACATTCGTTATAAACTTTTTCCAGCATCTCAGTAAAGTCTTCCTCCGTTTTGCAAGCAAGATTACATAACACCCTACAACCATCACTCAAAGCTCCATATCTACTACTTTCAACTGATTCTTTACTTAGGTCACATTGCTGAAAATTGAGACGTTGAATATCCTTTGCTTTCTTTGTCCATCTATCAAGAACCAAACAAGATGGCAATTGTGATATGTCCAAAATTAGTAAGACAAAAACACTATGACTACATGGCATCCCAAAAGATTCCATTCTTTTACACGAGCATTTAATGTCCACGATACTGCCATTGTCATAATGTGATACATGCCATTTCTTGTTCGGACTGTAATGCTTCCCAATCTTGTATATTACATGAGTCGATGTTTGTTGGGTAGAAATAATCCTTAATTTTGCAGCTTCCAATAAAACTGCACGAAATTCTTTGAAAACAACCCTAGTATATATCGAAGCAGCATGACCCTCTAAATTATGATAAGGAGTTTGTAACAACTCATCACCATATGAAGATTTAAAATCTTTCATCACCTCATTGTTCCTCATGTGACTTAGACATCGTTGAAAGTGATGTAGAAATTCAGTAACGTTATACCCAGATTCTATATACCTTCCCATTTGTGAGTGTAATCCCTCACAACGTGATGTAGTATGCAAACCAGCATAGAACTTTCCCCGAATGTAAGATCTCGCCCACATACTTCTGCAATAAAAAATCTGAGCGGCCCATGCATTGTTATGAAGTCCATGCTTAGCAATAAGTTCTTCCCACATCATATTAAAATCATCAATATCAACATCAGCATACATAACTTTTTGGAAATCCTTATGAAAGTTATTTTTCTTTATATTTTTCCCAGCATTGTTACATATATGCCAAGCACATAGTCTATGGTGTGCTTCGGGAAAAACTCTTTTGATTGCATTCTTCATCGACAAGTCACCATCAGTGATAACACACTTGGGTTGTTTCCCAATCATTGCCTCCAAAAATTTCTCCAAAAGCCAAATGTATGTTTCCTCTATCTCATTTGACACAACAGCGGCGCCAAACACAGTCGTTTGCTTGTGACGATTCACACCAGAAAAAATTACAACTGGGAACTTGTATTTGTTTCGACCATAAGTTGCATCAAAAGCAAGAACATCTCCAAAAATTGAGTAGTCGAAAATGCTGCATCCATCAGCCCAAAATAATTGTTGTAACTTACCTTCTTCATCTACAGTATGTCTCCAATACATTGCACAATCTGATTTTGATTGGTCCTTTAAGTATTGTAATGCTGATTCTGCGTCACCATTTCCTATTATTCTTTGCTTCTGAATTTGATTATACATGTCCTTCTTGGAGAACCTAATATACTGATATCCACCACTTTGACCGGCAAACGAACCAAATATTTTTCCTGTCCCAATCCTCACTTCTCTCATTGTGTTCATCTGAGCCACGTCTGTCTCTGTCATTCTTCTGTTAGAGGCTATCATTGCACCGTAATGTTCACCCACCAATTCATGATTATGTTCATCAACAAAATAACTAACATACCAATCTCCTTTTTCATTGTCAATGTGGATTTTCATTCTTGCTAAACAACCACATCTAGTCTCTTTTCTCAGCTCCCTCTTCCGAACCAATTCATTTTTTTTATCTCTAAATCCTTCCCTATCACAAAAAAATGATTGCCATATAATTTCACCATCCTTGTTTCGCCGAGTATGATATTTTCTAATGCCAAATCCTTTCTTCATACCATACATCTTATAAAATTTGTAAGCGATATCATTGTTTAAAAACCTATATTTCTTCACATCATCTTCATTTAATAATTGAAAATTTATCTCTTCAAAATTTAACTCCTCTACTTCATTCACATTTTCATCTTCACTACCATTAAATTCATCTAAACCCTAAAATCATAATAAACAAAAACATAAATTCAATATCAAAAATAATAATGAACATTAGTAATAAATAAGAAGCATATACAAAATTTCATACCTCTGCCTGACAGTGAGTTTCATTATTCGTGTTCATTTCTTCTTCCATCTAACAAAACAAAATGTAGAACCTATAAATTTAACATCACTAATATATAACATTAAATAAATATAAACAAAATTTTTAAATTCAAACTCACCTCAAAAATCTGTTTCTAGAAAAAAATTACAAAGTTTACACTGTGTCTCTGTAAAAAAATTTCGCAATGAACCAGTACTGTCAAAAGTTTATTTATAATACATGTCTTATTGGAAGTTATAGTGCAACACACCGACTTCTATAAGGCACTAAACCAAATAAACTTTATTTACTTAAGAAGTTTTACTGAACCACACCGACTTCTACAAGGAAGTGGTATGGTAAGTGGTTTTCACACAGAAGTCGGTTTACAAAATTATTTCAGGGGGTCCTTCAGAAGTCGGTATTCCTTGTACCAACTTCTTCTCTTTCTGAAGTTGTCACCAGCCAGACCGACTTCTGTATGCAGTGTGGGGAGTCCTTCACATAAGTCGGTATTCCCTGTACCAACTTCTTCTCTTACTGAAGTTATCACCTGCCAGACCGACTTCTGTATACAGTATGGGGGTCCTTCACAGAAGTCGGTATTCCCTGTACCAACTTCTTGTCTTACCGAAGTTATCACCTGCCAGACCGACTTCTGAACTATTTTCACTTCCCGGTTGCCGGTAAAACACATTTTAAATCCAACGGTTATCATTCAGTTCGCATCCATACGAACCAACTTAAGGTTCGTATGTTAGATTTGGCCTTAAATTATTGGTAGCAACATACATGTGATGTAAACATATGTAATTGTCCTAGATACCACCTTATATAGCTTCTCTGGGTTACCACTATAACAGAACAGTAATGATTCATATTCATCCTTAAATTTTCCTTTTTTGCTTGTTTGGTTATAATTTGGCTCTTACCTTATTTTCTATGAAGATTTTGATTAAACATAGAATCCAATAATCTATTTGAATCACTCGGAAGCATGCATAGCAAGTCTTGCAAAAAAAGAAATATTAAAAGAAATATTTACACGTGTTTAACTCATTATTCACAATAATAATTTATGAGTGAAAATGTGTATTATGATATGTATATATCTCATGTTCATTAATTTATTTTTAATAAACATTTTATCAGATGGATGAGGTCAAAAACGTGTTTATTTTTTAAGCTTGAAGGAGATACTCACCATTAATAGAGAGACAAATGATGTGTAAAAAAGGGTAAAAAGGAAAATGAAAAGACAATTATGTCATTCTATTTACATATATAATGACATTTTAATTTTTAAACTAAGTATAAAAATATTATTTGTCTCTTTATTAATTGCACGGAGCTATACGGTATTCCTGAATGTGATGTTTTCAGGGTATGGACGCATCTCAAACCTTATCTAAATACTACAATAACTGTAGCCTTATATTAAGATCATTAATTTATTCAATTCAATTTAAATATGATACACCTTTTGGAAGCATATTACGTGTCAAACTTTATCTCATTTGTATAAGAAAAATGATTGAGTACTCTTGGAGCATACATTTTTTTAAATAATTTTATTCACACAACTTTTTATATGGAAATTCATATGTAACTATTATTAAAATAATATAATATAAACATTAATATATAATATAACTTTCGTCTATTGAGCTTATAGCTCTTTTAGATGATTTAAAGTGTGGTATGTTAAACTATTTAAAACAAGTCAAGTACCACTACGTCAAAGAAGGCAATGTTACACCACCTACAAAGGAATAATAATGTACTTTCTAATTGTACTCTTATAAATATTAATTTGTGCATCAATATGTCTTTTAGGCTACTCAACAATGTTATGAGAATTGGACCAAACATTTTGACCGATTCGATCGCTGACCGTACTTGAAAACAACTATGGTTTGTAGTCTTAATCGAATGAGATGTTAGACCGCTTTGAATCGGGGAAATTTCAGTCGATGTTAAACAACAATAACCCAAAAAATAGAAATACTACTATAATATTTTATTTTACTTCGATCCGGAAAAAAAATAGAAATATGTTGCTTCAATATAAATATACATAATTATTAATTATATACAATTTCATATTTATATATAATTATATATTATAGACAATTACTTATTATTAAAGTCATTCGGTCTAACCAGACGACTTAACCATTTAAATCGGTTAAACCTAATATGAGATATCTTCTGATTTGATATCCGATTTGATTTTCAAGACAAACAACTGTTTAGTTCTGGCAACGTTCAAGCACAAACAATAGTAATAAAAGAAAATATGAGTCAAAATAGTCATAGACAATAATAATAAAAGATTAATTTGGTACACATTTACGTCCAGTCGAATCCTTTTGGAAACATAGACTAAAATCTAACAAAATATGATTCTATAATATAAAGAGGAATCTGGAACATACCTTCGGAAATTATTGGACTGAGTTGTAAACTAATGTGCTAACTGTGGGCCCAAAAATATCAATCTTCTCATGAAGAGGGGATGGTGAAGGATGGGATAATGGAGGGATGCATGCATGGTAATAAAAAGAAACAAAGATTTTTTCTGCCTAAATTAGTCAGCTGACCTATGCAAAGGTATATAATGGTACAGCATGGTCCTCCACAATTGTATTTATGTGTCTCCATCTATTTCTATAAGCAAATGATCCTAGCTGTCTATTCTTCTTTTATTTCTATCAATCCTGGCTCTAGATTTTGTTAGACATCAAATTCATAAGACTCATCATTCCTTTAATTTTTTGTTTAGAGATTTGACTAAGTTTTATATTAGTCATCTACTATTTAACACAATATTTACTTCTTATTCGGGTTTATCATAAAATATTATAACGTCGCTCAATTCATATAACTGCTCTAAGTTATTAGGGTAAAAGATGAACTTGAACAATAATAGAAAGGTTTGTTCGGGAAAATTCGATAGTGACAGATTAAGGGGATAACATGTATGGCTGACTTATGGAATATTGGCTGTCAAAAGATATTTGGAATCAAAAAATAGTATAATATTTATGTATTTTGAGTGAAATTTTTTACACAGTTACTATTCAACCATCACTTATTTATATTACATATATTTAAAAGTAAATGATAAACAAATATAAATAATATATTATGTATTAACAGTGTAAAAATCTCTTACAATTTTAATGCGTACATCGTTTTCTCATCACAGAACCGACACCATAAAAGTTTAAATACTAATCTATTCAGTAAAAATTATGAAAAGGAAAATTGTCATCAGCAATGGTTAATTTAGATAGCATTAGAATGATCAAAAACCAATGCTTGAACATGAATCAACTGTTATTTTCATTTCTGGTTTTTCTGAATTTCTTAAATTATATAATTTTGTAAGAATTTAAACCTATGTACTGTTAGTATATTAAAAAAATACACAATTAGTATATTTTTTTAGGTATAACTAAAATCCATGATAATAATCAGTTACAAATGTCCAGCCATATGAACATAGATTTGGCTAAATTATACTATACAGAATGTGCAATTAAATTGTACATTGTAATTTTGTTTTAAGCCAACATATATGTTGTAATTGAAAAGGAAAATAAAGATATAAAGATTATAAGTTAGGATGTTTCCCTAAACAAAGATCTACATGTCAGAACTCAGAAAATGTTAGCATGGAAAAGAACTAGGCTCAAATTGTTGTATGAAGATTGTTATGGGTAGCACTCCTTTGTCTTGTTCTTGGAATAATTATAGGCCAACAACACACTAAAACAAAGAGAAACTGCATCATGAATGCCATAATTGTGATCCAAATAAATATACTCATCTTCCAATACCATATAATCCTCTTGATGAAAGGAAGTTCAGACTCAACAAGTATAGATGAATCATATATTTGAGGAATGCCAGAACCAGGTACATATTCTGATCTCTGCTCAAGGGTTACTTTTAAGCATGATGTAGGTACATCCCCTACAACTAAACCTCTTATCTTGACATTCAGAGTCTGAGTTTCTGAGATGTAGCCAGTAACAAGAGGAACAATCTTGAGGAAAGTCATGATTAGCCGGATCGGCTCGCTTCTGAATTTTAACATGCAAGGTTGGCTTGAACTTGTAATTGTTTTACCATTAGATGATAATAAGTCTACCCTGATCTGTAAAATAATACAAGTCAAAGAAGAAACTTGAAACTAAGCAAGTGAGCAACAGGAAACTATGAACTGTAATAATTATCATTCCTAACTTCTAATTATTTAACCAGGAAAATACTAGTACAAGGAAGTGGCAATTATGAAGTTTAAAGAAATCATGGTCAAATAATTCAAAATTACAGTTAATCCCCAATTTCCCTATCACTGTGCAATAAATAGTTACTTTAAAGCATTCATGGAGTCATGGACCACAATGATAGGATTGGGAACATAGCATATTTAAAAATAAGGTTACACAGAAACAGACATGTGCTAGAACATGTTTGGCAATCCATTTTGTCAGTTAGATATATTTGGCACAAACATGTGCTAGAACATGTTTGGCAATCCATTTTGTCAGTTAGCTATATTTGGGTTTGGAGAATTGGAGCCCAAACCTCTGTCGAAGAAGCAAATAAATTTAATTCATTCATTCATTGAAACTCGGTTTGGTTTTGCAACTAATATTTTGATCATAACAACAAGAAGCAAGCCTTAGTCCCACAAGGTGGAGTCGACTACATGGATTGAACGACATCATAATGTTTTATCATAACACTCTTGGAAAATTAAGTATTGGCAACAGGGAGGGGTGAGTGCAGGTTTTGTCTATCCCGACCCTGCCCCACTGAAATTGGGGCTGGTTTAAGGATAGCGAGGATGAAAATTCCAACCTCAAACCTGCTCATCGGGTTTGAGGAAACCCATGGGAATCTCATCCCTGCAAAAACTAATTTTTAGCAAAGTAAAACTTAAATTTGAAAAAATTGTGTTGATACACTAATTTCAATAGATCTAACAAACAACCATTCTACAATAAGATTGAAGTGTGAGACGTGGGTATAGCAGAGCGGGTTCGGGGTGGATATCAACACTCCCAGACCCGTCCTCGCCCTGCTAAATTCCAGTAAAGGAACATCCGAACCCACACTCAAACCGGTCAATGCAGATTTTCCCCAATTTGGCCAGGGTGGGTTTTATTGCCATGCCTCATCCCTTTTCAATGTTAATATTACCAATTTGGTAATTTTACATCGAAAATTCATATTGATTAATACTATGCTATCCTTCATTCTACCAAAACCACTTTTAACAATAACAACAACAACCAAACCTTAAAACCCACTAGGTGGCTACATGGATCGAATGGCGCCATAATTTGCTATCATAAATCATGTTCTTTGTCAAAGCATTGACCACTAAAACTCAATTATATCATTACCAAGTTTATAACAAGTTTACCAAAACAAGTTTTATGAACATATTCCCAAACACAACCTCAGTCTCTAACACAAATTTAATTTGAAAGCCCACTTGGTGACTATCATGGAATAGTATTGTATTGATAACTCACTACATTATTGTTATCTATTAAAATTTAACAATTTGGACAGGAGGACCAAGGATTGGTCACTTAACCACTTCAGTTCCTTCCAAATGAGTTAAATGGCTAAGAAATCCTTCTTTGGCACAGCCATAAAAGAAGCTCTTAATCTCCTTTCAAAAGGAACTAACTCCTGAAATTCTAATATCATGTTTACAGCATTTCATTAACCACACACCAACAATACTCAAATAATGCAAATATTGAGAGTTGGAACTACTAGCACACGGAATAATAACTAATGAACTATCTTCCAGGGAACAAACCATGACCACAATTAACTTATTTGCTATCAGAGGTTCCAATACTAACATTGTAACATGAACATGCATTACAATTAAGACAAGTCCATACCAACTACCAAACCTTAATTAGATTGAAATGAATCAGATAGGTACCTGAAAGACCCCAAGATTTCTGTTATATCCAGACTCTGGCACTACCAACGAAACAATTACCTGAACCTTTTGTTTAGCAGGTATAACCCCTTTACTTACCCACTCACTAACAGCAACATTAGTCTCAGATTCTTGCACAACACCAGCACATGACATTGTAGGCACATATGCAATAGGTTTCTGCTTAGTGTAATCAAAGTTCAAAACTTGCTTCATCTGAAACCGCTTCTCCACTAACCGATTCATCAAAATTCCACTAACCATAAGTGAGGAAACCAAAAGTGCAATCAAAATGCAACAAACATAGATTGACCACAACAAACCCCATCCACACCGAAATGCAATGTTCCAAAATGACTTGTCTTCGTTGAAAAATCTCTTAAGTGAAGGACCAATGCACCCAAAAACACAATCCCACACCCTACCCAAAATTTCCATGAAATAAATCTTTCCCTTTTCAATTGTTCCATAAGGGTCTACACAAAACATGCAAAAATGGAAAATTGACAACATCGGAAGCTTCATTAAAAAAACGAACAATTTAACTTGGAACAGGATTGCACTAATCACCAACCCTGTTATATAATCGAGCAAATTCGAAGAAGAATCGCGAAGTTCCAAAGCTGATTCAGCAGAATCATCACTGGGAACGTCGTCGTTTTGTGCTGTGGTTGAAGTCGATTCCTCTTTTTTCTCTTCAGTGACAGCACTAGGAGACGGAAAGGAACGAACTTTCTCAGTGAAAATTTCATTTTCCTTCAAAACTTCAGGATTTCGATTATGTCGGGAGCTCGTTCTGGAACCGTCGTTCAAAATATTTTCGGAATCAATGTTTGTGGAATTCGCGGAATCCCTAATTGGTGACCGGTGGCGAATTGAACGGCGCCGGAGTGTTGTTGCCGGAGATGGGGAGGGTGGGTCGGGGTGGGAAATGGTGGAAGAGGAGGGAGAAGATTCCGACATGTCGTCGTGGCCGTCGGCGGAACAATGAAGGAAGAGGCAATCGTCAAGGGCGTCGATGAAAACGTCGTCGTTTTGCAATAGCGAGTCCATTGTAGTGAGATTGGGAAGTTGTAGAGGAAGGTGATCGTTTTGTTTATTCATTTTTTGAAGCCACTAGATTTGATACTATGCTAAACTTATACTAAAATATGTAATCTTATTATTAGGGGTGTAAAATACTTTATTATACCTCCTCATTCATTATGGTCCATCGAACTTGAATAATGTCGAGTCTCATTATATTTAGGATTAGATTCAAATTCAAAAATTAAATTAGTCAATATTTTAGGTTGGGTAAGAATTAAGTATGACCCAATCCGTCTTATGGTCAATGAGTTATCATATTCATATGTGTTTCTATTGAAGTGTATAAAGAGCAATGATACATTTTTGTCAAAAATTCTCATTGATTCTATAATTTTTAATTATATATACATCGTTAATAATATATATAATTTTATATGAAATTACATATTCATAATAATACGTAGTATTGATAAGACTTTACTTAAAATGGGTATGTATTATATTTAATTATGTCTATGGTCGAGTTTATGTTTAAAGGTTGACCTGATCGACATTTAGGGTCGATTTAACTTCAGGTCTAAGGTTAAGTCCAAGTTAAAAAAATGACTTGACCAATATTTAGGGTCAGACAAGGGACAAGTCTTATCCGTTCCAACTCGGCCCATGCTCAACCCTAATTATTTGGAAGGGAATCACTTAATCAAAGAAACTTATTTTATATCTTACACATAATAAAAACTATCTCAACTCACATTCATATTCTAGTTTAGATTTTTATTTTTAATTGTTAGAGGTGAAAATTATTAACACAAAATTTTGCTCTCAAAATTAACAGCTTGCATTCTCTCTATCAAATAGTCAAAATAAATCCATCCACGGTTTTGACACACCAAATATGACTATATTAGTATGAAGAAGGATCAATTTACTCCACATCTTAGCCATTAATTTTAAAAAAATCTAATGGTTTAAATTAGTGGGTATACTTAAATCATTGGATTTTCCTAAAATTGATGACTAATATATAGAGTAAGTAAATAAGTTAAAAAAAACTTACTCTGTGAGGAAATCCCGACCCTATCATTATTAATATCATTATATTTCCAATTAGTACAACAATGTATGCTTACTTTTCCACCATTATTAGTGGTCCCACTCCATAGTCAAAAAGCTTCTTCCTTAGTTAGTACTATGCTACTTTCATTCATTCAAATGGAACACAATTATGCATCTTCTTTCCCCTCTTTGATTTTCCACATCTGGGTTTTCTTATCTTTCCTAAGTGCATAATAACTTTACATTTATTTTTCTTAGTTCATTTATCCACAAGGAACATAAGAAGACAAAAAAACCAACAACTTACTTTTCAAAGCAACTTTTTTGTGTACTTGGTCTCTCTCATGATGCTATCTAGTTTCTTCTTTGCTTTTTTAATCATTGCTTTTAGTTGTTTCAGTTGCTTCAGATATGCAGAATCTAAACTACCCCAACAAGAGGGTAAGTTCTGTTTTCCATTATAGTTATTATAGTGTTGTTAAACTGTATCTTGCTGAGTATTGAAAAAGGGTTAAAAACTTTAACTTTTTAGTTTTGGTGCTTTTCTATATTATTGGGTTGGGGAAGTGATAATCAGAATTCTGGAAGAAAAGCTGTAAAGTTATAAGATGGCATTTCTTTCACACAAAAATTGTTGGTTTCATTGTTGAGGGAGTGGCTTGAATTTTAGGGCTGAAATTTGAAGCATAAGAGCATTCTCATCCATATCGATCCATTTGCTAGTTGAATTTTGGAGGGTAAGGAAGGGAAATGAGAGTCTTTACAACCATGAAATACACTTGTGAGATGACTCTGAAGCATGCTCTTTCCCTTTTTCCGCTCCAAAACCCAACTCGCAAACGGACCCTAAGACTCTTAGGATTTTGCCACAATCACTATTTTGATCACTAAGGTTCAAGTCTTAAGGTAAGACTCTGCATCTCAAACTAAGAATCTCTTTAGACTTGGAATAAGGATGCCTTAAGAGCAAGAGAACTTAGAAGATAGTGGAAGTGGAGGGACCGAGATGATAGGTTCAAGGTTCAAGTTAAAGGTGGTTTGGTCTATCATGTGTACATCAATGAATGAGAAGAGTGAAATCCATGAACAAGGATCCTCTCCATTAATAGAGAAACAAATACTTGATTTTACTTGTGTTTTCAATGGCAAAAGTGTTATTCCATTATATATAAAAGGATAGAAATGTGTTATTGTTTCCTTGTTTTTTGTAGTACTTGTGTCTTCATTAATGGAGAGTATCCTTACTCGAAATCCACTATCAAACAACATTACATGGGTTATGTCTACGGGCATTTTCAATCTCTTCTACCTCACAACTCTTCACCATTATTTCAACTTTCATATTAGGTCTCTCAATCCCCCCTCTCTTATGACCTATTGCCCAACATAAGTACTTATAGCACACAAAATAATCGGCATAAATACCAGCCACCCTTGAGCGAATTATATTATTTCTATCATACAACTTTACTTGTTTTGTCGTAATCATGTTGTCCTCAAATTTGTAACAGTTGATGCTCTTCAAGAAATCACTAGCATGTTGGGTGCCACATATTGGAAGTTTGATAGTGATTCTTGTGAAATTAAAATGGTGGGGTTAACACCAGAGCCACCCAGTGAATCTGAGAGCCGCATTGGTTGTGATTGCTCGTCTGAAAATGACTCCTTCTGTCATGTAGTAAGCATGTAAAAATCTCTTGTTCTGAGTGCTTTGAAGTAATTTATTCTTTGCTACACTCTATGATTAGCAGTTTATATATTTCAATGTTTAATTTCCGTATAGTTATAGATATGAGAAATTCATCGTGGACTGAAAATTTCGGAACACCAATAGCGCGTCTTAATAACGGTTGGCTGAACATAATTTTTTTTTAAAATGATTTTCCGTGTTTCAGTATGCTCAAGGGGTACGATCTTCCTGGCTTGCTTCCACGTCAACTGGTTAACCTTCCATACCTCAGAGAAGTGTACGTCTGTACGAACTATGAACACCTTACAAATCTTCATTAGTTGTATAATGTTGAATTTTAGTTTCTGGTATTTTCATTTCAAACTTACTTTTGTTCCAAAATACGAACGGTTCTACTTATAGCCTTACTAATTTAAATGAAAATACCTCTCATTGTAGTGATTTTGCCTTGAACTACCTATATGGTACAATACCAAAGGAATGGGCTTCTTCGAATCTAACTTCGATGTAAGTTCTTATCAACTAATTGAAGTTTTCATTGAGTTACTTGATTTTTGTATTAAGAACAACATATTATGCAGCTCTGTACTTGTCAATCGTTTATCGGGGGAAATTCCCATGGAGTTGGGAAATATTACCACTCTAACATACCTGTAAGTTTATCAATAATTCCGTCCCAATTATTATTATTTACTTTCTGGAGATTTTCCTTATGTTGATTGAAGTTCACTCGAGGAACTAAAACTTCTGTCTACATTTTCTACGACTTGTATATTACGATATGGTTCCGAAAGCATTGAGCATTAACTTATCTGTCTGCATATTGTGAATAAATATTTTCCCAATATAACTGGCTCGGATTCTTAAATATTATTAACGATATAGTCATTAATCTTACTTTCACATTGGATATCCGTAAATTTTTCTGTACTTATTTCCCCCTCTCCACCTCAGGAACCTTGAAGCAAACCAATTTTCTGGCCCTGTCCCTTCTCAACTGGGAAGTTTATTGAACCTGCAGACTTTGTAAGATAATTTAGTTATATTTATTTTCCAAGATTCTTGTGTAGTATAGTCAGAATAAATTTGAAAAGTTAAATATTTTATCTGACTTTTTATATATGCGATATTATGCTTGCAGGATTTTATCATCGAATAAATTGTCTGGGAACATACCTGTGACGTTTGCTCAGTTACAGAATTTGATAGATTTGTATGTTCTTATCTACCATGTCTCCTTACAAGTAAAAACTGACACTTCATCGTACTAATAATATTTTACTGTGCATTGCAGTAGGATAAACGATAACAGTTTAAACGGAAAAATACCTAGCTTCATACAGAATTGGAAACTACTTCAAAGACTGTGAGATTGTACTTCCCTCATCTTCCCTTGTTTTCAACAATACTTAAAATAATATCGAAGTTTTAGCAATAAATAAACCTACACTATGTGAACTTTACGATATATTTTCTCATTTTGATGTACCTCATTGAAGAGAAATGCATGCAAGTGGATTGGAGGGACCTATCCCATCAAATATATCATTGTTAAGTAATTTAACTCAACTGTAAGTAAAACACCTACTAATTTTTCAATACGACTTTGATATTTTCAATTTCCTCTGTTCGTCTTACTTTTTTGTTATTTATATTTAGCTCATTATGGCAAATGTTATGTTATACAGGAGGATCAGTGACATAAATGGTCCAAGTCAAACTTTTCCTATTTTGAACAACATGAAAGGCATGATAAGATTGTACGTTGAGTTCTATGTTTTTGAAACTAGTCGGGCACTTTTTATCCGATATTGTTAGGTTTAAAGTAATTCGGGATTTTCACTTAGGATTCTGAGAAGTTGCAATATTACTGGAAAGCTTCCAAGCTACATGTGGACAATGAACAAATTGGAAATGTTGTAAGTAAAAGATTTAATTTATATTTTTGGTGATTAAGTTTCCTTTTCAATTCTATTTTTAGTAGAGCAAATACAAATACCATATTTTTTTCCTGTTAAATACAAATACCATTATTTTTCTACATATGCATGGTTACAACATACAAAGGCACACACACGTGCTGGTACACGCGGGTAAGAATATTAGACATCCTATTTATTTTCTCATATCTAACAATGTGCAGTATTATAATTTAAAGTTTGCTTAGGTCATAGATGATAAGAAATTTTGTCCACAAGCAAAAGATCTAAAAGTATTTAAAAAATTAAGGTATTTAAAGTGAATGGAATTTGAGAATTTCGAGAAGAATATAAATTTGTTGTACAAGGTAATGCGAGAAGTTGGGTTAATTGTTCTTAGTTCTCTGGTAATTCCGAAGTAAAACTATTCTAGAGTAGAGAGCAGGGCAACATGCTAAGCATGTTCATTGAAAAATGTACATAATAGATTCAAATGGAATA
Organism: Lupinus albus; assembly: GCA_009771035.1. Lineage (NCBI taxonomy): Eukaryota > Viridiplantae > Streptophyta > Magnoliopsida > Fabales > Fabaceae > Lupinus > Lupinus albus. The sequence goes on from CM020011.1 coordinate 10,404,311, forward strand.
CTGGCATTTATGAAATTTATGAAACAAAAAATGTTGATAGGAAAGTTCCTCCCCCGTTCTTATAATGAATTACACTTTGGAGAGCATAGTACGATGGAAGTGCCTTAGAGGCTCAAGCCAACATTTTCATGTTCACTTCTTCCGTACTGCTTGCATGGCTGTGAAGTTTAAATCTAGTTAAAAGGCTGAAGTGAAATAATACATCTGCTGTTTTCTACTTTATCATCCATATAATAAATGGAACTGATTCAATATATGCAACTTTCTTCAAATGGAAGATCAACATTTTGTTGGCAATTCCTATGCCATTTATTCAAATGAACCAATTTATTCAAATGGCATAAGTAAATTGAACCAATTTGTTATTACCTTTCTTTCTCTGTCTCTTTTTCTTTTATCATTTTAGGCTGCATCTGTTAGTTGGTTCCAGGATACTTCAGCGAACAACATATTTGTTTAACCAAAATTTGCTTCCATGAGAAAACTACAAAAAAGAAGATTGATGATAAATTAATAAAGCTAATTCAGAAACAACTAATAAAAGTTATTCACATAAATGTAGTCCAGAATCCAAATTTTTTACTTATAGGAACTCTTACCATTTCACTAACTTTTGTAGTGATGTCAGCTTTAACAATTTGGTTGGGGAAATTCCAGCGACTTCAATTGAGGGGCATCTGAGATTTCTGTGAGTGTGCTTCTCTAACTGTTAAAGTATACTGCATTGAACTTTAAGTAGAATAATAATGTACCTTCTCTTTCTCAACTATCATAAAAGACGGTCAAAGGAGGTAGTATTTCTATATGTTGTTACAGTTGCTTTAAACAGAACCATTTATGAAGAAATGCACTTCTCTAAAAATGTTACCTTTTATTGCTTCTATGTTCAAATGTTGAAACAATTTTCCATTGCATTTTGCAGCTTCCTGACTGGCAACATGCTAAGCGGTAATGTACCTGATTCAATCTTGATGGCTGGAAGCAATGTGTATGTTTCTTACCTCAACCATCTAAACTCGATATGGCAAATATCATTTACCGCTCTAATTCAAGAGTATTATGGGCTTTTTTTTTGTGTGGCGACTAGTAAGGCAACAGAACTAGTGATTCAAATTTCAAGCATACTTATCCAGTATCTTTCCGCTAGTTACATAACTTACATTGTAGATGTTAAGGTTCATATGAGTAGCCTAACAGGTATATAAATTGTAAGCGTGAGATTGAGGCAGATGACGTGAGAGTTCCAACACCCCCTTCAAGAAATTGGGGTTTAACTCTGATACCACCTTAAAGAAAGAAACTGTAGGGAAACCTGTCTTCTCCTGAACATTCTGAAATAAATATTGCTAAACACAAGCTGATATTTCTCCATTAAATTAGATAGACTACCATATATGTATCTATCCTGATTAATAAGAGAATAGCATATACAAATATTTTGTTAAATCGCAAAATTTGTTATTAGGGAATCTGCCAATTAGTGTCATTGATGATTTTGTTGGTTTTCAAATTACTAGTGAATCAACCAATAATGCCATTCACAATAGATGGATTGTTGCATTTGGTTTACAGATATGAGATACCCTTTGATACTAAAGTAAATAACTAATATTATTTTCAAATAAGAAGTATACCTGATTTGGTGTAGAAATGTTTTTTATGCTTCTAGAACTGCAAGGTGCTTGTTAATAATTAAGTTCATAGGATTAAAGGATATCCTATATTCCTTCTTGCTATATTTCTCTTTTGGAAATTGATAAAATGTCAATTGTAATATCACAAATGAAACAAAAAATCCTAATGTAGCTCCTTTAATAAATGGTGATACAAATAATCCTAAGGTGGCCCGGACTTGTGGAATTTGCTCTTTTGTGATTCTTTTTAGTTGAAAAATACTGTATTCTAGGGGGAGGGTCTTCTTTTAAGGATTCACATTTTTAGGGCAGATTGGTGGGAATTCAAGTATTAGTGGAATCTTAGTGAAAGTTTCATTTTGGACAAGAATAAATAGAATGAAAAGGTATATGTGGAAAGACTAATAGACTTAATACCTTAGCGTTTTCGGTCAAGATTGGTATCAGGATCACTATTTTGGTTTCTTAGTTAACCTATTATATGTAGGACTCCTTCAGTTCCCACTGACCCTAAAAACAGAGATGTCTGTCATATTTGGATTTATCATCTAGCAAAAGATTGTGATTCACGAATACCTTGCCCCCTCCTAGCTTCAAGTCTGGTAAAATAGAACATTTGATTGATTTTGCACTAGATTTGAATAGGATTGTATATATAATGGCATAATTATAGTTGATCATTTAAATTGCTGATAATATTCCTTTATTATATTCATATGCAGTGATCTTTCTTACAACAACTTTTCCTGGCAAGGATCCGAGCAATCGACTTGTCAAGATAACCTGTCAGAATGCAGAAGCTCTTACAATAATTTTTCCTGTGCATTTTTAACTTTGATGTTATCGTAAAACTGATGATTGTTTCTTCTTGTAAAAATTGGTTAGGAATTTAAACCTAAACTTGTTTAGGAGCACCTCAGGGGTCAATGGATCGTAAGAGCCCATCTTTTAATTCTCCTTTTGTTTCAATAATTCTACAAGTTAACTGTTCTAGTGATTTCATTATCACTCTTGATTCTTGCAGACAAGGTTTTCTTCCATGTTCGAAGACTTTCAACTGTCCAAGATGTAAGTATATAATCATCTATATTTGAAATTATGCACCACTCTATAAAGTGTTAGAGAACTTACAAGCTAACTTCTTTTGCAAATTCACATGCCAATTATAAGATTCTAAGTAACACAGGCGTCTTTAAAAAAACTGAGATGATATGGTATAAAATCCCCTTTCCTAGAAAATTGGATGATCAATTTGGAGTTCTGAAGTCTGAACTTCACACAATTTTCCTTTGAATTCCGTTAGTCCTAAAATGGCTTCACATGTGCTAGTGTGAACATGCTTGTATTTAAACAAACAAATATAGAACAACCGCAATGTTTGTCATGGTGTGTACAAGGGTAGATGCTCATGCTCGGTATGCATGTAGCCAGGTCTGTAGCTATGCATGCATACGTTCTACTCTTTTTGTCTTTTTTGTTTCATTTTTTATGTTTTTATGTTAACTGCTTTATCTTGTTTGTTTACTATTTCCTTTTCTGTATCCAATTTGGATTATGCTAAACATGTACTGTAAGTTTGATAACTTAAGTTATAGTTTTTTGCAACATTGTTGTTACTGAAATTGTTATTTTTGTGAAGAAAACACACTAAACTGAAAGTGAAAAGTCGGAAATATAGAATTGGATAAATCATAAGTGCACAATTGCTTTGACTCAAACAAGTTAAATTCATGCTAGAAGAGCTTAGTTCTAGTTGAAAGTGTGTGTTTATTTTATTGGTATGAATTAGATTGTTATCCATGTATCACAACTCTTATCTGAATTGGATTTTTGAACTACCAAAAAATGAAATTGTACAATGATACTTTCTTTTTCTAAATTCTTTTATCCCTTCTTGCAGATTCAAGTTGTTTGCATGTTAATAGTGGTGGAAAGGATGTAACGGTGATGGAAAATGATGAAAACATCCTCTACATAGGAGATGGAGGCGTGCTAGGTGGTGCTGCTAAATATTTTAATGACAATGAAAATCATTGGGGGTTAAGTAGCACAGGGGACTTCATGGATGATTCTGATTTCCAAAATACACGTTACACCAAGTTTTTGGCATCTTCGAATATGTCTGAACTATATGCAACTGCTCGCGTGGCCCCACTTTCGCTTACATATTTTCACTATTGCTTGGAAAATGGGAAATATACTGTAAATCTCCACTTCGCAGAGATACAATTTACGAATGATAAGACATATAAAAGTCTTGGGAAGCGCCTATTTGATATATATGTTCAGGTATTGATCAAAATGAAGAAATCATGTTTTGGTGTCCAAATGACCAAATCAGTATTTAATAAGATTGCTCTGTTGCAGGAAAAATTAGTTCGGAAGGATTTTAATATCGAAGATGAAGCCCATGCTGCTCAAAGACCAAATAAAATATCAATATACAATGTTACTGTAACAGACAATGTTCTGGAGATTCGATTATACTGGGCTAGCAAGGGTACTACGAGGGTTCCTAAAAGTGGAGTTTATGGTCCCCTCATATCAGGTTTCTCTATTGTTTCTGGTGAGTAAGCTCATGTTTTGTAATAATAGCGGGTCAACTTTTTGGTACACATTCCCAAGATAGCATCTAAATTTAGGACAGCTCTTCTATCATCCATCATCATCTTTTATGCATACAGATGGATCGTGAGCTTGTTGATTTATTTTTTCTATTTCACTGGGATGAGAAATTAGTACAGTTCACCCTGGCTGTGGTTACTTTAGTATATGGAAAGATTGCACTATCTTAAATTGTGGTTACTTTAGAATTATTCTTTTCTTCTGGAATTTGGTACGTTGCATTATTGTTCGGGACTTAGGAAGTAAACATGCTTCTCTATCCTTTGGTTAAGTCAATTATCAATCTTGACATGCCTAATAAGTGTTTCACTTCTTCTATTCGGCATTTGAAGTTTTGAACATAGCTTAATTTGAAGTTGTGGTTCTAATTCAAATAGTTTGACGCCTTTTTCTTTTTTACAGATTCTAAACCTTGTTCAGACCGAAAATCTGGAAAACATAGTAAAGTTGTTGGAGTTGGGCTTGGAGTTGCAGCTTTATGCCTAGTGCTTATTATAGTAGGAATCCTTTGGTGGAAAGGCTGCTTCAAAGGAATTATGAAGAGAGAAAAAGGTGATTATCATCATGTTTGGGACTTGAGATAATGATTTATTTTGATTTTCTGTCGGTGCTGTTTTAAGCTTATAAGTAATTTGTATCCACTAACATTTTTTTGTGTTATGGTATATGACAATTGTACTTACACCAACTACTCTCAAACAATGCAGATATGTTCTGTATTTTTCTTTTGACTCAAGTTATCTTGCTAATTAGAACGAAACTTGTTTTTCCCTTGAAAAGACTTATTTTATGGTTGATTTATGGGACAGGTATTGAAGGACAAGATTCTATGACAGGGACATATACTTTAAAACAAATTAGAGATGCCACAGATGACTTCAATCCTACTAACAAGATCGGGGAAGGCGGTTTTGGTCCTGTCTACAAGGTATTTGAGTGAAAGCACTTCATTCCGAACATGAAAATTCTGTATATCTCTAGCTTGTATTCTAAATAGCAGTTGGATTGCAGGGTCAATTATCTGATGGTACTTGGATAGCAGTCAAACAGCTCTCGTCAAAGTCTCGGCAGGGAAACCGTGAATTTTTAAATGAGATAGGCATGATATCTTGTTTGCAACACCCAAATCTTGTGAAACTTCATGGATGTTGCATTGAAAGTGATCAACTAATGTTGGTTTATGAGTACATGGAAAACAACAGCCTGGCCCGCGCTTTATTCAGTGAGTCTTTTCCATTGTTTATTACATGTTCTGTAAGATAGGCTGAAAAGTGAGTCTTCACATAAATTTATCCTCCTCTTTTGATTTGATGATAGAAACTTAATAAGGAGTTGTCTTTTCTTTCCCCATTTGTCTATGCAAATTGTTTCAATGTTCACTGTGCTTGGAATGTCATATATTTACTACTCTCTTTTTTCAATTCTATCACTTCAGCAGAAGGGAAATAGAAACTTGTGATCATGACTCATTAGCTCAACTCTAACTTCTTTTTGTACATCATATAGGCTCTAAGTATCAGCTTAAACTTGATTGGCCAACAAGGCTTACGATCTGTATTGGCATAGCAAAAGGTCTTGCATTTCTTCATGAAGAATCAAGGCTTAAGATTGTTCATCGAGATATCAAAGCTACTAACGTGTTACTGGATGGGAATCTAAATCCGAAAATATCTGACTTTGGGTTGGCTAAGCTTGATGAAGAAGAGAAGACCCATATCAGCACCAGAGTGGCTGGCACTATGTCAGTTATTTCTCCCTTGATAATACAACTGTTACTGATGTTTTCTAGATTCTGAATTGGAATCTGAGAGTTTTGTTTTGCAGGGGGTATATGGCACCGGAATATGCATTATGGGGTTACTTGACGTACAAGGCTGATGTCTACAGTTATGGAGTTTTGGTGTTGGAAGTTGTTAGTGGGCAGAATAATAACGATTACTTGCCAAGTGATAATTGTGTTTGTCTTTTAGAGAAGGTATGCTTCAATCCTCTATCCATACCATGCATTACAAAACCCCGTGTTATTTTGGTACACAATGCAAACATCTTTCGCTTTTGTTGTGGAAAAGAAAGATAAGAATATATTACATTGCAGGTATGTCGTCTGCAACACACTGCAAACTTAATGAAACTGGTTGATGAAAGGTTGGGATCAGAGTTCAACCCAACCGAAGCAGAAAATATGACGAAAGTGGCACTCCTGTGCACTAATACATCGGCATCGCTTAGGCCTACAATGTCTGGGGTTGTGAACATGCTTGAAGGAAGAATAACGATTCCAGATGTTATCCAAGAATCGGGTAGTTTTAGTGAAGATTTAAGGTTTAAAGCTATGAGGGACATTCGCCAACATAGGGAAAGTCTTAGTTTGAGCACAAGCCGAACAGACAATTCAACGGGAGCCCGTACACTTAGCTCTCCCTCTATATATGGCAATGACATACACGAGATATCCTCGGAATTATGATACAGAATATGTGAGGTTTGATCTTTGTCAAGAAACCAAACCAAAATGATTACTATTTCAGCATATGGCAGATTGAAGCTTCATCCTTACTAACATGCTCAAGTTTTGACAATTTATTCACATGAAATGATGTTCTCAAAATATAAACTGGTAATTTCTAACTGGTTTTGAAGGGTGAATACAATGGTACTATACCTTTTCCCCTTCCATGTTTTGATGTTTGAGAGGGACAGGGATACACCCTTTCACTATTTAGTTCTGTGGAAAATGTACACATGCCCCTTGAACTTTAGGGTGATAGCATGTGAATTTTATGGTAAGGCATAACTTATTTGTCTTTGCAGTTCAAGTACTTTTTTTATGTTTATGAAAAAATACCTGTTTGTTGTAACCTGTTTAAATTAAAATGTAACATTTGATTAAATTATTCATTATATTTATGTAGAGATACATAGATGTATGTATGTGTGTGTGTGTATATATATATATAGAACTTTATATTTCAGGTTTTGAGATGAAAGTGTTGGTTGAATGATTGTGGTTCAAATCTGTCTAGGGCAAGATATATAGTCTTGACATAAATTTCATTCTTGTTCAATTACATTCAAATATTTTGTAATTTATTAATAAGATTAGATTTTTAATATTATCTAATACATTACTTGTATTAATATTCAATCAAATATTATACTTTCCATGTGCAAAATATATTTTCCATGTGGAGCCTTAAGATAAGAAGAGTTTTTCACTTATAGTTTTTTACTAGTGGTATAATTGATATGAAACAAAAGTTACAAAACCACAGCAGTGTTAATGAAATTCTAGTATCAGACTAAACCTTATATTGGGTCTGACATGATTATTACTTATTACAAGTTTTGGCATAAATTTGAAATTTTGTGCTTAACATCTTAACTATGTACTAATAAGTTGACTAATATCCATTGGGTATGCATAAGCTGAACTTGGAGATTTATAAGCATTCATTGCAGTAACTTGGTTAACTTTCTCACTAGGATGAACTGCATCAAAAAACTTAAATTGGCTTCTATCACTGCATGGTACTGAATTTGGAAGACATAGTCCAATTTTGTCATCCACTTTGCAGCAATAATAGTTTTCATCACCTGCATAAATATATCATATTTTAAAGTCACTTTTACATTAAAATATTATATGATACAAATTTAACACACCCTTTTGGTCAAAGTACATTAATATATATATAAGTTCAACTTTGTACATAATCATTGAATGAATCTTTAGTGTTAAAAAGAAGAAGAAGAATTATTTACCTGTTGCAATAGCAGCAGTGTTTATTAAGATAAATTTGGCACCAAATAACTCTCTGTTGAGTTGATCAACTAGTGTTCTAAGATTACTATTAAAAAGTATTGAATAATCATTATCTTGTTCAACACATAGTGACCCATTTTTGCCATGAATAGAAATTTCTCTTGGAGTACATCCTAGGCGCATCATGCCAATCAAAGCAAATCTTCTTGCTCCAATTACATACAAAGCCTGCACATAAAAATCAAACTAGATAACAAACTTCTTGAGGTTTATAACATAGAGTATCAATACTATGTGTAAAAAACCCAAAATTTGTTACACTCAAACATACAATTAACTTGATTATGTTGGGAAATAAGTCTCACATCGCTTAACTATTTGTCTCGTGAAAGGTTTAAATACCTGTTGGACTACTCCTCTCATTGTCAATTGGTTTTGAGATGAAACCTTAACATGGTATCAGAAGTCCCACATATGCATAAAACTAATTTTTAAAAGTATTGAATTACAATTTGAATGCATTTGGCTTTGATATATGGTGTCTTACTAAGTATTACTCATTAACTAATAATATAAATGTTGTGATTGTTAAGGAAGCTACTAGAAATTGAAGAAAATACCCTTAATTGTATTGAATATTGTTGGATAAGAACTGCAGCAAATTGTTCAGGGGTAAACAAACTTTGTGATGGGTAATAATCTGGTTGCTCATAATTGTTTATGTAATCATTGCTGCCAATATTCATATAATATAAACACTTGTTTAGGTGTTGTTGTGCTTTTTCAATACTTCCAAGTTTTCCAGCAATTTGAGTAGCTATGATTCTGTGATTTTGTACCTGCTTTTGCAAGCTGAAATTTTCACCCTACAATAGCAGGGCAAACAAATTTGTCACATGATTTTACAAATTAAAGGCATAAAGAAAATGACACAAGACACAAGGTCACAAACTATAACCTAGTGTAATTAAGTCTATTATAGTTGAAAAGTAAGTCTTACAACCTCTACCCCATTCTCCTACGTATGATTTAAATAAATGTTGGGCTACTCCTCTTATACTCAATTGGTTTTGAGATGAAACATTAATATTGTATGGTTTTATGGGCCAGATGATTTAATTATGGGTTAAGTTAACTCTTTATCTTCGTTCTACTAGGCATGATTTAAATACATATTGAACTATGTCTTTTGTGATTGATTTTGAGATAGAACGTTAACAATTTTTAGCTCTATATCAAAATCATCATGAGATAAATGGTTAAAGGAAATAGAAGTTTAATTTTAAGGAGAATATAACAAAACTCTAATACCAATCTTGAACCAGTCTCATTTCGAATTCCTGCTGAACCAGATGCATAATTCACACCTTCAAGTATGTCCGAACCATTGAGATTTGCAAAGGGTGGGGTCAAATTCTTAAATCCCAAAAGTTGAGCTGCAATTACAGAATTATTTTAGCTTCAACAAAAAAAGTATATGATAATGGAAAAATGACACAAAGTTAAACAAAATCATGCATATAGTTTATTCTTTGTTCAAATTAACCAAAATTTATGAGACATAATTAAAGATGTTATGTCCCATATAACCAACCACATGTGTCCCAATCATACCCCTTCTAGTGAAATATGAACATAGGACATGACATTTAATTAACCATTCTTAACCATTATTGCATTTTTTTGACATATGACAACACTTCCTGTTTCAACGGTTTTATAACCGTGGCTGTAAAGCACATCAGATAATGGTTTTTTTTGTTAAGGTTTCATCTCAAAACTAATTGACAATGAGAGGAGTAGCCCAGCAGATATTTGAATCATGGTTAAGACAAAAAAAGGGAAATGAAAGTGTGGGAAATTATTAACTTATAAAATCAGCTTCTGTAAGGCCATTGGTAAATCTTCCAGTTGGACCAGCTGGAAAATCAATCCCATAGGGAAGGTAGTTAACTTTGGCTTTTGTAGAAAGTACATTGTTGTTTCCACAATCAGATAAAGAGTCACCAAAAATGAAATGACAAGGTACTTGAGGCACACCAAGGACACAAAGTTGCATGCATGTTACACTTAAAAAAACCACTTCCAACCATAACTTAGTTTCACAACCCATGTCAGACAAAAATAATCTGAAGAGACAAAAGTTGCTTCTAAACCAAAATTGTTTGGAGTTTAAGCAAAAGATTGGCCTCATTACAAGTGTGAGGAAATATATATATATATATATAGAGTGAAAAAGTGAGAGAAAGAGACAAGTATGAATTTATTCATATAAGATGTCCTAGTTTATATAATTCCATTATACCCAACATAAATTATTTTAACAATTGTGTCAAAAAAATCATATCCCCTTGTCTTTAATATATTAAATTCCACTAAATAATATAAAAATATTAATTTTTATTTTTATCATTTTTATTTTTAATTAGTCTGACATAAATCAGGAAGTGAGACACATTATCTCTATTCAATAAAAGTTACATAGGTATTTACTAAAATAATTTATAGGTAGAAAAATTTAGTCTATTTATCCTTTATATTTGTATTTAAATTTTAAAATTAATTGGTTAAAAACAAATTAATTTTTTTATATAATAATTCGCTTATCCTTTAGTTTTGTTTAATTAAATTTTAAAGTTTAACATATTTTATAGTTGGTCATACTCTTTTTTAGTAAATTTAAAATAAAATATTTTTTATAAACTATGTAATAGGTATAATAAAAAGGGGAAGAATTCACTTACTTCAAAAGCGAGTGGAAAAAACTTACTCCACATCTTAGCTATTCAATTTTGAAAAAATTCAATGGTTTAGATGTACTCACCAATTCAAATCATTAGATTTCCCAAAAATAAATGATCATGATGTGGAGTAAGTGGATCCCCAAATAAAAATGTTACCGGATAAAATGCTGGTTCTACTACACATTTGTTTTAGTTCTATTTTGTTTGAGATTATTTTTTAAACAATAAAAGTGATTATTTTGGTTTTAACCAAACACAACTTACACAAACAGTTTCATTTATGGCATAATATATAAAAATTAAATAACTTATTTTTCGGGTTAAATAGGTGTGCCTTATGATATGTTGAATGTATGAAATACATATAATGAATGAAATGGAAAGAGTTAAAATGAATCTAGTGAAACCAATGAAATGAAAAGAAAAATAAAGGTAACTTAAAGTGTTGAACCTATAAGAAAAATTTAAAATACTAAGGTGATAATTAAAATAAGATTGAGGAAATAACTACTTATAATAATTTTTCACCTAGCTCCTCTTAAAAACATTTGCACATATTCTTGTCTTGATTTAATCATAACAGCCATGGCTATATTAAAGGAAAATCAGCATTAATCAAGCTTCATAATTATTTGGTGTGCCTATATTTAAGGAAAGACCATAACAAAGACATTTCATATTTTATAAGTGTTTACATTTATTCATATTTAACTATCATTTAAATTATAAAATAATATTCATTATTTGTGTATCAATTATATTATTACATTGTTAATTTTAGTAAATGAAAGTAGAGAAAATATATTAGAAAAACAATAAAACTCTATTAAAATGTTAATACTTTTTTAATTTGTTTAGAAAATTTGATTTGTATAGAGTAAGGAAGAAAATATATGGCAAGTGTAGAATAAGGTCTCACATGACTTGTGTGTATGTCCGGATTTTGAGGTTGCCTCAACTACGTGTGACACATTTTCAACTTATTAGTGAATTTATAATTTGCTCAACCCTTCCTGGGACATAGGTTTCTAATAGAGATGTGTGTTATGCATAGTGAAGAAGGAAGAAATGTTTATTATTTGAAAATAAAATATTTTCTTAAAATCATAGTATACATGATATTTAAATTTTTTTTTATAAAAATATTTCTGAAAACTAAAAATAATAGTAAACTTGTCATAATTTTAATGATTGGAGGTGACAACTTTTCTCGGAGGAGATGTCTTTATTTTCTTATTATTTAAGAAAGGTGAAGGGCTAAGTTAAGGCATTTGGGTAGAAATAACATATTGTTTATAAGAGTTAATTAGTTGTAGAGTAATAATTACTTTTTTGTTATATGTTGTATTATTTGCTACACTATATTGATTCTAATATATAACTCATCCTTTCTGTAAAACTGAAAAATTAAAATATAGATAGATAAAAAGTACACATATTTTATAATACAAGTACAAAAATAATAAATCATCTCTAATATCGGAGTTCATTCTTTCCCGATATAATGGATTAAATAACTCTTATTTTCTTATAATATATGGAACATTATTCTTCCACTAATTAATGTCACTCATTGTGGAGGTTATTATCTGATTCTTTGGTACTCAACACGTCCTTGTTCAAACTTATATCAAGTCTTTCAATATGGAACATAATATTATGATGGGTGAGTATAACCACTTAGAAATTAAACTCAAATTTTATTGAACAAATTTCCTTACTAACATTAAATCAAAGGCTTTTTAATCACTAGATAACTTTAATTAAGAGTTTTATAGAAACTTCAAAACTGAAAATAAAAACAGTATTCTTAATGTTAATCATGTTTTTCAACTTTGTTAGTTTGGTCCCTCAAAATTTGAAAAACCGAAAATGATCCCTAAAAATTTCAAATGTGAGTCAAATTAGTCATTTTTAGCATGTTTTACAACTCCTAGTATAGACTAATTTGATCGTATAAATGACTAATTTGACTCAAATTTAAAAAAATTGGGACCATTTTAGGTTTTCAAATTTTGAGGGACAGTAAAATCAAAAAACATAAAAGATTGAAATGTATATTTACTCTAAATATAAATATAGTTGAGTTATAAACTTCATATCACCCATTCTTCCTAATACCTTAGCCTTTTATTCATTTTTCTCTTATTATAGCTAAGTGATATTAATGCCTTGGGTCTATTTGCAAGCTTATTATTGGAGGACATTAAAGAGAGAAAAGAAAATTTTCAAAATATTAATGAAATATATTTTGTGAGATAACTCTCCGGTCTTCTATTTTGCTTCATTATCTTCTAAAAACTCTTCCTAGTATAACCCATGTCTAAGAAACTGGGACCCTCGCTTTAAGTTACTAACTCCATCTTCACCCAATGATTTATTTTATTTTTAATAATGAGGTATGATTTTAATTTTACAAATGAGTATGATTTAATATTCACTTTTTTATTTTTGTTCTAAGAAAATTGTTTTGTATTTTGTTTTAACTTTGTTTCATCCTAACCTTTTTTTATACTATTGTTTCATTATATTCAAAAATGTTCACTTTTTATTTTGAAAAGTTTTATTCGAGAGTCGTAACTTTATCATCTATACTATTTAATAAAGACAAAACTCAATATAACCATGTAATTTGTAGTTCCTATTTTGTCATTATTATCTTCTAATTTCTACCAAAAAACCATATAACTTTACGTGTCAGTCAACACACTAGTATTGAATAGTTTATATGTGAAAATATCTTACTTTATTTCATTTTAGTTTTGTTTTCTTCCATCCACTAATTTTTAATATTATTGCACTCGTACTGTCTACTTTTATAGTTAATAATTGTACACATATACTAATTTATTTCTTATTATATTATTAAATTAAACTATTGTAATGAATGCAAAAAAGAAAAGATTGAGTACTTTTTCAAATTTCACTATCAAGTTAACCAACCTTTCTCAAAGTGGTATTTAGATTCTTTAAATGTATTTAATTCATTAGTTTTTATTAATAACAAATTTAGCCATATATATATATAGAGAGAGAACTATATATTATAAAAGTTCATACAATATCAACAAGCAACAAAATCACCCATCTTCAATCCCAAGTCGCTTTTAAAAATCAAAAACCAAATTTTACAATCTAATATATTTTAAATTTAATAAATTATTATTTCTAATAAATTTTATTGATATTTAAATTTTCGTACCAAAGTAAAAAAAAACGATTGAAAGGAGAAAAATATTTTAAAATATAAATTACTTAATTTTATATTTGAAAACATGTAATTTACTTAAACTCGGTTTTAAAATTTTAACTAATTCAACTCTATTTTACATTTTTATTAGAAATGAACTCATGTATAATGTATTGCATAATTCAACTCTATTTTTTCCATGTTATTATTTGTATTTAAAAAAATAATATATTGTCATTTATACATGTTGAGAGAGAGAAAATTCACGTGATTGAACCATATTATTCAGAAAAATGTAGTTCAAATTAAATTATTTATTATGTACATATTTATTAATAATATTATCGTTTATATTTTGGAAATTAACAACGTCCAGCTTATTATTAGAAACTATCACAAAGCACCAAATTATTCAACATTTGGAAACTCAAATATGAATACTTATTTATGTGAATTTCAGAAACAATATATTATATTATCATTTATATTTTGACAACAATATTGTGTCCCATGAATTACATAAAAACAAATACCGAAATTTGATCATAGGAAACATAATCTAAGTGTGACAACTGTATTCTCCAGAGATATTTCACCACCTCAATATTCAACTCTTTGTAATTCAATTTCTAGGATATATTTTTATATTTGTTTATTAATAATATCATTTGTATTTCAGAAACGATATCTTATTATTTAATTATTGATAATGAAAGTTTTAGTATACTAATCAGTCAAAACTCTATTGAACAAAATGTAATTATTTTATTAATTAATAGAAAATTAAATTTGAATTATGATATAAAATATTAAAATATCAAAGTGTCAAGTTCACATAAAAATCAATAAATTTACTAAAGTACTAGACTATACACATCTAAACATTTAGTTCAACATTAATAATATTTGTTATTAACTTTAATAATGATAATGTCTTATTTATTTGCACAATAAATTAATTTTAAACTTGGCTTGATTATCATTTAAAATGGTGTAAATCTCATAAGGGGTTAGATTATAGTGGCAAGTGAATTACACTACATGAAAAATATATTGTATAGTAACAACACAATAAATGTTAAATATGATACTAGAGAACAAGAAAATGTGTATATACCACCAACTTGCATAGGCACTTCTAAAATTAGAGGAAATATGAAACAAAACAAATTATCAAATATATTTACGATTATAATAATATCTTAGTAAGTTATTATACACATTTTTTACAAATTAAAGTAAATAAATATTATCTTATTTTTTTCATGATATATGATTCTTTTTATGCGTATAAATAAAATATAGCTCTAATGAGATATAATTTTTTATTCCAAATGTTATAAATGTTTCAAAAAAGTATTAATTTGATGAAATTCATTAATTTATTTATTTACTTTAAGGCATTTCTTAAAATCAATCATTAGAGATGAAGATAAGCACCCATAAAAGGATAACTCTTATTGGAAAGCTAAGTTATTCAATTTTTTATTTATCCAGTGCATCATTCCCATGAAAATTACCTTTTATTGTTATTTATTCTTGATCCTAAGAGTTGTTTTAAAGAAAATCTTTAATTTAATGTAGTGGTGTTAGCTAGGTACAACTAATTAATTTGACTCAATTATTGTATTTGAAAAAATAACATTAAATGGATTTTAAAAATTGTGTCAAGGTGTTTTGCTAAATTAGATGAAAATAGAATACTATTACAATAATAATTTGAACCACCATAATAAAAATTTCCATAGTAAATATGCTAATAAATTTGAAGCAATTTCTTCTTTTTTATAAGCAAAAATATTAAAAACACATGAGGGGTGTCAACCCGATTACAACTTGCAAGACAAGTTCATAAAAGTAATATGATCAATGCACCATTGTGCAAAAGATAACGAATTATAACCAACAATTTTTGTAAACCAAACATATAATCTAATTTGAATCATATCTATAATATCGATATAACTAAAATTTCTCCCATTAAATATTATATAATTCCTTATAGTGTAAACACATCAAATCAAAGTAAATCATAGCATTCTCTAGATAGATATTCCTTTATGAAATTTACACAAAGAGTTGTGCAACACAAAGAGTTGTGCAACACAAAGAAATCCACAATATTATCCGGTATATGAATTTGAAGCAATTTCTATCATTCATAAAAATTTGTCTAATTAATTATTTGAAATCTGAAAGTATTAAAATCAATAAAAAGATTAAGGAAAATTGAAAATTACCACAAAGGGTTCTCTCCTTTGAAATATCGTTCTCAAAACTTATACATAACATTTGATATTTAATTGATTGATTAAGGAACTAGTAGCTTAATAAGGTTACTATATTATTATCATTGTTTACAAATCCATAACTTAACATATTTGTGTTAGAGAATATACCATTTTGCCCATATTCTAATACCATATTATATCAAGTGAACAAATTCATATACATTTCTTTAGGTTATGTATAAACTATATATGATCTGCATGGCCAAGAACATGGTTCAGGGAATTTATATGCATGTTCTCATTTATTTTCTTCATACCCTTTAATTCATATGTTACATATATGGAAGAATTTTCCATCATGTTCATCATCAACAACATGTTTCATCACTTGCACAAACTATGCTATGTGTTTAACAATGTTGATATTAATGTGAAATCATCTTAAGAGATCTACACTATTCTGCATATTATCTGGTAATACCCTTTTTTTGTATTTAAATTTCATATCAATGCAATCTCTGAAATTTAACACAATATGTTTTTAACTTTTAATCCGGTAGTTATGTTTTTTTCCTCCTACCTGTTATGTTGTTATCATATTCAAATGTAGAACCCTATTTCTATGTTCATGTTTGTTTGGATCAGGTGTTTATTCATATCTAGTTTTTTATTTATTTATGTCTTTGATCGGATAACTATAATTGACAATGAGACTAACCCTAAGTTCGCTTGTGGTGGTTAGTTAAAGTCCGGCCTGAATGGCGACTCCAAGACTCGAACACTTGACATTGCAGGTACATTCAAAATCCGAATCCGGTTCTTGAACAGTAATATCAATATTCAGTTTTAAGTAACAAAATTTTGTCACCTTTGTCCTGCTATAGTAACAAAATTTAGTTTGGTTGCTTTGTTTGTAACCAAATAAGCAATATAATCACCTAAATGTCTTACAATGTCTAATAAAAAAGGTCATTACAACTTCTGAATATATTCTAGTATCCAACCATGGCCACTGAGTAAATTACAAGGATCATAGCATGCTTGTTAGTTCTCTTGAATGACATTTTTCCCAATTGATGAATAATTTGAATGTTGCTGAAATTTCGGTGCGGAAAACCACAGATGGAACAAGATTACAAGAGGAAACATGGCCGAATCGATTTTGTTTCTTCGGCGGACCGTGGAATTAAAATGTTCTACTTCATAGTCTTTTCTCATATTTTGTTCTGCACATGTCTACCAAATGATGTTAAAATGTAACAAATGAAATAGAGTGTGCAACTATTCTTGTATTTGTGTTAGACTCTGAGTATTTGATTCAGCATTATAGATTGTTTGAGGCTAAGTATTTTACCTTTTCAATGCTGGTAGAAATGAGTTAAGTGAAAAGACTAAAGTTGTGTAATTTTCAGGCCAAGCGTATAACAGGGAACAATTATAACTGCACTCCTCTAACACCAAGGTCTAGATTGGAAAGGTTATTGAGGGAAAGAGAGTTAAGGAAATCAAGTAGGTATCTTCATCCAACCGAGGAAGGAAACAACAAAGAGGGCGACCAACTTCTGAGTGATCCAAGTACGAACGAGAATGATAAGGCGGAACAATTTTGTAATGAAGAAGACCTCTCGGATACTTCGAGAGCATTTACGGAAGAGCAGCCGTTCAGACAACGTTTGTTGGTAGTAGCAAATAGGTTGCCTGTGTCTGCTGTTAGGGAGGGTGTGGATTCATATCACCTTGAGATCAGTGTAGGTGGGTTGGTTAGTGCACTTTTAGGTGTAAAGGAGTTTGATACCAGATGGATTGGGTGGCCTGGTGTGAATGTGAATGATGATGCTGGCCAGGAAGCTTTGACTAAAGCTTTAGCTGAAATGGTATTCAATCTTCTTTTTTTCTTTTTCTTTGGTTGAAGCATAGAAACCAGATTCGCTGGTTTGGTCGGGGAACTGCGAATCGGTTCGTGAGTACCGATTCACAGTGCTTTTGTGAACCAATATGCCCCGATTCGTGTATTGATACTTAGTTCCAAGAGAACCACTATTGAAGGCATCTTGATCAACAATTGAAGTTTGTGTCAAATTGAAGATATAATATAAAGCACAAACACTTCAAAGTAGTTGTTGTGTCCATGTTGGACACATTCATATTGGATACTTCTCATCACTCCTAACTGTATTTTAAAACTTTCGAAATTTATTTTTTGAAGTGCCATAGATAGAAATGTCACAATAGTTAGATAAAATGTTAGCAGTTTGTTATATTTACAATTACTCACACTATTTCTCTTAGTTTAAAATTTGTCTTTTATACCAACTTCATACTAATTTTATATCTTGTATCATAGTCGTGTCGTATCCTTGCTTCATAATATATGTATGGTCTTTGATCACTAGAGTGATTTTTCATTCAATATCCAAGACATGTAGATAACATCAATAGTTATGCATTGTTAACTGCAGAGATGTGTACCAGTATTTCTTGATGAGGACATAGTTAATCAGTACTATAATGGTTACTGCAACAACATATTATGGCCTCTTTTTCATTACCTCGGGCTTCCACATGAAGACAGACTTGCCACGACGCGTAGTTTCCAATCTCAATTTGATGCATATAAGAAAGCAAACCAAATGTTTGCAGATGTAGTCAATAAGTATTATGAAGAAGGAGATATTGTTTGGTGCCATGATTACCACCTTATGTTTCTTCCAAAATGTTTGAAAGAATACAATAGTAATATGAAAGTTGGCTGGTTTCTCCATACACCTTTCCCTTCCTCAGAATTACATAGGACTCTTCCGTCCAGATCGGAGCTTTTGAGAGCTGTACTTGCTGCTGATTTGGTTGGGTAAGTTCTTTATGCATCTCAGTGTTCTGGTGGCTTTGTATGGCTTTGGTTCTGCGACACTCTGTGAATGCTTATTGCATGAGACATCATTAGGAAGTATTTGATGCGCAGACATAACAGGATCTTATATACTGTGCTGTTCTACTTTTGGATCTTATATACTGTGCTGTTCTTTTTATAAAAAGTTAAAAACACAAAATACATGCTCTTTTCTGTCTTATTCTAACATAGATCCTTGAAAAACTATTGGTGTAGCTGAAAGTGATATGTTTTCTATGTTATGTAAGAACATCTATTGTGAAAACATCCAAGTTAATGTTGATTATTGTAGTAAATTTACTTGATAAGTTACTTTGATAAATAAGCACCAACAACCAAAGTCTGTTGTACAGAGTAAAGACATACACAGTGTGATAAGTCCAAATATCTGTATCTTTACTATTCTTGCTAACTGATTGCACTATTTAGTCAAAAGTATGAAGAAATTAATACATATAGGTTAAATAAGCATTCTTACTTGGTATAATTTAGTGCATCCTGAAATGTCTTCTGATGTTAAAATGATTTTGAAGTACTAGACATTTGATCTAATATTCTGATTTAATTATTTGGATTTGCACGCACCCCAGATTCCATACTTACGATTACGCAAGACATTTTGTTAGTGCTTGTACTCGCATTCTTGGGCTTGAAGGTACACCTGATGGAGTAGAAGATCAAGGGAAGCTAACTCGTGTGGCTGCGGTACATCTGCACATTACATACTCTCTTTCTTTTCTACACATCAGAACTGAAATTTCATCTATTATGTAGCATGTTTTCAGCATTTAATACCTTCACCAATGAATATGCACTCCCTGATTTCTTTCTCATTATGACAATGTTTTGTTTTTGGGAGTGTGAAACTTCAGTTTCCTATTGGCATCGATTCTGAACGATTTATCCGGGCTCTCGAACTCCCTGAAGTCCAGGATCGCATGAAAGAAATGCAAGAAAGATTTGCAGGCCGAAAGGTATTGCATATTTCCACAACATTCTTTTGACACTCACTAGATTGATATAATTTAGGAAGGAAGCACTATGTAAATTGATTTTAATCCGTATGGAATTGCGTATAAAAATTCCAAGAAAAGGAAAAAATCATCTGGGTTCACAGATAATGAGTATACTCAAAATATGAGAGACTTATATAATAAATCAGGTCCTTTGAGTGCAATTCTTCTATTGAAAAATGCATGACAAAGTACAAATGCTAATTTACTAAGAGATTATATGTCTGAACTTATCATATCTTGGTTCCAAGTTTTATGACTATGTAACTCTAATCATTTGGACAGGTAATGTTGGGTATTGATCGTCTTGATATGATTAAAGGAATCCCCCAGAAAATATTGGCATTTGAACAGTTCCTTGAGGAGAATCCACACTGGCATGATAAAGTTGTCTTGCTTCAAATTGCTGTACCTACTAGGACAGATTGTCCTGAATGTATGTTACTTCTTTAGGCATGTCAATTATCTCCTGATGCATTTTTATCGATTAACCGAGACGCCTTATTCATTTTTCGTCATATTAAATTATGTAAATTTATGTTTTCACCAATTATTAGTCACTCAGAACTTCAGATTTATGATTTTAATGCTTTGACAGATCAAAAGCTTACCAGTCAGGTGCATGAGATTGTCGGACGCATCAACGGAAGATTTGGAACACTTACTGCTGTCCCAATACACCATCTGGTTGGTCTTTTAAACAATTACTTATAGTCATAGGCATAGATATCTCACTCTGCATTTGAAGATGCATGTATATTAGTGTGGTTGCAAGTACCTATTGTTGAGAATTTCATTGAGTACACAAATTTATTTTCTCCTATCACTACTATATATGAAATGTCATTATTAAAGGAAAACTTATCAGCATCCCTATGATTTTACTTATAATCTATATAGTAGGAGAAAATTTTATCTATGTTATATAAACTGTCCATTTCATAATGATTCTGCCATCAACAAAATGTGAATTAAAATATTTTGCTATAGTTACATAGCTCAAAGTTGTTATCATTGACTTTATCCACCATGTATCTTTACCATAGAACTTTCCTAACATAGTATCCCAAGTGGGATTTCAATACTATGAAGAAAAAACCAAAAATCACATATATTGACCCAATAAATCCTTCAAAATACCCATTGCTAAAGTTAAAATAGCCAAAAAATAAGTTGAAGTTATATTGATCTTCCTATTGTTTAGAAAAGGAGGAGCTTTTCTGTTGCACAATCAATATATTTTTGTAATGTTATCATAGAGAACTTATTTTTCCTACTTCAAATTAAATGTATAATTTTACTTTTTTTCCTTCAAAGATTCAAGTAACTTGGTTGTTCTTTGAATACACTAGTCATGCACTTTAAGATTTCAAGTAACACCTTGGCATTTATTTGAAATTAATCCTATCAAACATTTTGTATTGTTATTTAACCTATCACATGAACATTTCTTTCTATGGTTACAGGATCGATCACTTGACTTTCATGCATTATGTGCACTCTATGCTGTTACTGGTACTCATTTTCTACAGAAAAATACAAGATTAGTCTACATTGTCCTTATTTTTCTAAAGTAATGTTATTTTTCATAGTCAAGCATTATAATATTTAGCTAGTGAAATACTTGGACATTCTTTTATGTTACTTGGAAAATAACTTCATTTCATTTTTATTATATTATGAAACCCATTTTAAGTAGTTTTGTTGAACCAAGTATTCAACATTCATGATATGTATCACTTTCACTCACATTTTGTTTAGATGTAGCTCTTGTAACATCTTTAAGGGATGGCATGAACCTTGTCAGCTATGAATTTGTTGCTTGTCAAGCTTCTAAGAAGGGGGTTCTCATTTTAAGTGAGGTAATTCATATTTTATAACTTCAATACTTTATGCTAGATTAAATTGTAGTACATATCTTCTATCAAATTGAAAACAAAATTTGTAAGGTATGATTCAAAATAAAATGAAAAAAATAAACAGTTAGTAGTTATATATTTATAGCTAATAATACCATGATTTCGGAATTAATAAAATCCCTTAACCCATTGGGTTTTGTCTGAATCCAACATCCCCTCAAGCTATTATTCCCGACTTGCTAACATTCGAGACAAAGTCTGTCTTCACTATGGACTTTGCAAACATGTCAGCTTCTTATGATTTTGGTTGGTTTATATCTCCTGTTGACTTTGCACTTTGGTGTGATACTCATTAGTTGACTTTGTATCTCCTGTTGAGCTTGCCTAATCTGAGTCAACATAGCACTCAATCCCTTTTAGGAACAACAAACTCTTACTAGGAGTCCCTTTTAGGCATTGAAGGATCTCATTTACAGCTTCTAGATTTCTCTTTGTAGGAGAATGCATAAATCTACTTATGATAAATACACTATAAGTAATGTCAGGTCTAATAAGAAAATGACAGATCAATTTTTGAGAGGATTTCCTTTCTAGGGAAGGATCTTCTTTATTAATTTTATATATTCCGTACTAGATCAATGGTATATTTCCTTTGGAAAATGAAAATACCTTTCTTATTCCTAGTTATTTCCATCCCAAGGAAGTATTTTAAGTCTCCAAGGTCCTTTACCTTAAATTCTCACTGAAGCTGACTCTTAACTCTTTCAACCTTGGGTGTCATATCCATTAATGACTATATCATCTACATACAGTAATGCATTTGGGTTACGGCTGCATCGTTATGATTCGTGTCACACATAATTGTGGGATGATGCAGTTGCAGAAGTCACCGCGACAACAACATTGCAGCCACATAAGTTCTGATATTTCCAATTATTTTGTTATAATGTAACTACAACAACCAAGTCTTAATCGGGGGTCGGGTACATGGATCAGACGAAGCTATAATGGGTGTTGAGCTTCCGGTATTGTTTCAAACAATTTTGAATTCTCTATTTGTTATCAGTTTGCAGGTGCTGCACAGTCTCTAGGTGCTGGTGCTCTCTTGGTAAATCCATGGAATATCACAGAGGTTGCTGCTTCTATTGGTTATGCTTTGGATATGCCAGCTGATGAAAGAGAAAAACGGCATCAGTTTAACTTCAAGCATGTGACAACTCACACATCACAAGAATGGGCTGCAACTTTTGTCAGGTTTTAATCCTATAACAAACAATGCTCTCATTTTATTTTTCATGAATAAATCTAGGTGGTATGCTATAGCACAATGGTAAAAGTTGTGAAGTTCTACTTTATGAGATGCATATGTAATATCATCATACATGCCTAATGTAAAAGCAATAAAAAAGTTCGATTACACGAGACTCTCGCCTAATAGGATTTGAACTCGTGACTAATGTAAAAGTAATAAAAAAGTTCGATTACATGATTACACAACCTTACAAAAGCAAGCAAGCAAAAAGATTATATCCAGAATTTGAACTCGTGACTAATTAGTCATTAAACGGCAACCTTACAATTGTGTTGCGGCTCACCTCTTAAGATGAGTAAATGGAAGAAATTTTTCAGCAGTTTCTTTTTTTTTTTAACAATCCAATTTGAGACCAGTAATTAATTGACTGTATAGAGCTATATTGGTTGGCCTATTGATCTAGATATTGACCTGGTCTTTTAATGTTCCATTGCCACTTCTTTTGCATCATTTTTTTATATTCTAAACACACATGTTGTATTTTTACACAGTGAACTGAATGATACCATTGTTGAAGCTCAGCTTAGGACTAAACAAGTTCCACCAGTACTTCCCAATGATGTGGCAGTTGATTGTTACTCCAAAGCCAATAACAGATTAATTATATTGGTATGTTGTTATATCATCAAATGTTGATTTATGGCTACTTCAAATTATTAATCCTATTTTGTTCAATAAGTTTTAAGCTTACATTTGTAAATAGAAACCAACTTGATTTACAAATGCAAGGCACACACATTTTAAAAGTTATATGCATGAAAACTTAGTTTTCTCCAATTTTGAGCAAAGTATTCTTCTCAGGAAAATTGTTCCAAGAAAAACTAAAAATGAGGTTTATGTGAAATTAATGTAGTTTTCTTTATTGTGTAATTGCTTGTATGACTGTCTAGGTAATATTGCAGTTCCTTTTCACCAACATTATACTTTTTTTGATAAGCAAAAATATTAAAAAGGCAGAAGGGGTGTCAACCCGATTACAACTTGTAACACAGGTCCATACAAGTAATAGAATCAACGCACCATTGTGCAAAAGATAACGAATTACAACCAACAATATTTGTAAACCAAACTCAAGATCTAATCTGAATCATATTCATAATCTCGATATAACTAAAATTTCCCCCCTTAAATATTACATCATTCCTTATAATTCAAACACACCAAATTACTACAGGGTTTCAATGCCACTTTGACAGAACCTGTGGATGCTCTTGGAAGAGGTGGTCAAATTAGAGAACTGGAACTTAAATTGCACCCAAATTTGAAGGAACATTTGAAGAAGTTATCTGATGATCCAAAGACAACACTTGTGGTTCTGAGTGGAAGTGCTAGAGATGTCATGGACAAAGTACTTTCAAGAAAAGTTCATCTGCTTTTGGATTCTCAACAACATTTGCTTTTGGACTAACAACTTCTTTGTACAGAACTTCAGTGACTACAATATGTGGTTGGCAGCAGAAAATGGAATGTTTTTAAGACTTACTACTGGTGAATGGATGACAACAATGCCTGAAAATTTAACCATGGATTGGGTTGATAGTGTGAAGGTAGATTAGCTTCATGAAAATCAGTGTTTCTTATATTTGAAGTTTCTTTGATTTCATGTCTTAAAGTCTTTCATGGTTTCTATAATTTTTCAGCATGTTTTTGAGTATTTTACTGAGAGAACACCAAGGTCTCATTTTGAGGTTCGTGAAACCTCAGTGATATGGAATTACAAATATGCAGGTATGTGAAAATATTTACATAAATATTCTCTTTTCCTTTTCAACCTATTGATTTTCCTCTAATAAGATATTTGTAATAGTCATCTAACACATTAGGGTAGTGCTTGACATTTGAACAAAATATGATGGGAAAAGATGTTATGTTTTGTTCTCTTTGGTTCTGCTCATTTTAGTGGAACTTGTGTCACAACCAGTTGAAAACATGTATTTAAATCATGCCTAAGAGACTGAAGATGTGGAACTTACTTTTCTAACATGTTCCGAAAACCAATTGGGAATAAGAGGAGTAGTTCAACAGATATTTAAACCAAACCAAATGAGAAGACTGATACAGACGATGTAAAACTTACTTTCCAACATGTCCTCCACAAAAGTATGTCATATTGGCGAAAAGTTAACTTTAACCAGAAAGGAAATATTTTGGAAAATGCTTTACCTTCTAATATCATGTCATTTTCTATTCTACTTATAGAGGATTCCATCCTATTGTGGCACATCTACCAAAAGCTATGATAAACTCTTCACCCCTTTCCTTTGAGTGAGAGCCTTTAGTGGTTAGCTACTAATATATTTTGATTGTTAATATCAGATGTTGAGTTTGGAAGGCTTCAAGCAAGAGATCTGCTTCAGCATCTTTGGACAGGTCCAATATCAAATGCATCTCTTGATGTTGTCCAAGGTGCTAGATCTGTTGAAGTCAGGGCAGTTGGTGTCTCAAAGGTACAAGCAATTTCATTTGGCTAATAGGGTCTCTCCCTTAGCTTTCAGAAGCTTCTTTTTTGTATACACTCAATTGCATGCTTTTCTACTTGGTACTTTGATATAGGGAGCAGCCATTGACAGAATATTGGGAGAGATAGTTCATCACAAAGGCATGAAGGCACCAATTGATTATGTCCTATGCATTGGGCACTTTCTAGCAAAGGTGCTATTTATTTGCTTTTCTATTATTAGTATTAAGGTTCTATTTCAAAACCAATTGGCAATGAGAGGATTAGCCCAACAGGTATTTAAGCCATTCCCGAGACAATGGGGTAGGCGATGTGGAACTTACTTCCCAACATGCCCCCTCCACATAAGTCTGCCGGACCTGGCGAAATGTTACCTTTGACCTATAACTAAAGGGCATCTTTTGGTCTATGATAACCGGGAAGAAGTTGGGCTCTGACTCTGATATCAGGTTAAGGTTCCATCTCAAAACCAATTGACAATGAGAGGAGTAGCCCAACAGGTATTTAAACCATTCTCGATACAATGAGATAGGCGATGTGGAACTTATTTCCCAACAATTAGTTGTGCCATTATGTTTTTAGAAACTCTTAAACTGCATATAGTCAACACCAACTGATTGGGTTAAGACTCGATTGTTGTTGTAAACTCTTAAACTGCATAATTTCAAAAAATTGGAACATCTCTGCTAGTTATCATTTATGTCTACCAAGACTAACATCAATAGTTTGTTGCTTTAATGACAATTTGGTAGCCATCCTTAAAACTCAAGTTTCTCTAAGCATTGATAGTAAAAATTGAAATGGATATGTCTAAGCAAGTATTGATTTTAGATTGATCAATATCAGAACAAAAATGACATGTTATAGCTACCCTTTGTATCATAGCCTTCTATAATGATTAAGGCAAATAATGACATGCAAATTTATTGTTGGAAATCAAACATTTCAGGATGAAGATGTTTATAAATTTTTTGAGCCTGAGCTTCCATCTGAATCAGCACCAACAGCAGGAGCTCTTCTATCAACTTCTCAGAGGCCATCATCCCTACCAAAATCTTCATCCAGCAGAGTTGCATCCGGGTCAAAGGCGTTTCGCTATAAGAAGCAACGTTCATTGTCGATCATAGAAAGGAGAGAAATCGAATTTGCTAGTGGAGATCCTTGGAGACCTTGGAGACCAAGTGATAGAATATCACTACATGAGGGTTCTTCAGTGCTTGATCTTAAAGGTGACAACTACTTCTCTTGTGCTGTTGCAAGAAAGAGATCAAGTGCAAGATACCTTCTTAAAACCTCAGATGATGTTGTGGATCTCTTAAGTGACCTTGCAGATCATTCATCATTGCCATCAACTTGACAAATGCACCTTTTTTCATGTTAACCATGTGAAGGTCATAAAGTTTTGGATCATCTTTTGTTCTCTTTTGCTTCTTTCTCAGGTGCGCTTGAAGCAACGGTAAAGTTATTGTGCTATGACGTAAGTCACAAGTTTAAATTATGAAAACAATGTGTCAACTTGGGTAAGACTATGTACGACTTACCTTTCCAGACCCCACCGAGTGACAATCTAGTACATTTGGTGGCATTTTTGTCTTAATACTATAATTGCTGTCTAGTAGCAAGTGATATATAAGTTAATTCTTCATTGTCTTGTATATTTCATTGCTAGGCAAAGGGAGACTAATATTTAGGAAAAAGAGATAAGTTACCACTTTTGCATTTGCATATACGGATAAAAGTGTTATCTTATTATATTTCAAGGATAAAAATGTAAAATCATATTATTTTTTCTCATTCTTGTACTTAGCTCTTCATTAATGGAGAGAATTAATATTATTTTTTTGAATTTGTGAATTTTAATAATAATATAGTTAATGTATTAAAAAGTGTTTATATATAAGTGATTCAAGCTAGAATAAGTGTTAATGTAAGAAATAAAAAAAATTCATATGTATATTAAATCTTACAGAAAAAATAATACAAATGAATGATGTATAATGTATTGAATGTATAAATATTTACATTGATAGTGTATAAATATTACGTTCTATAACTTATTTGAATTATAATGATTAAAAAATAAACATGTGATTTTTTTTAAATGGTCATATGATCATTAACTAACTTTTAATCTTAACAATCAATATATGGTTGTATGACTCTAACTTATTATTCTCTTAATTTTTAAATGAGAATTGATCTTCCTGATCACTTCATAGTCTATATATATAAATTTATATAATCGACTCAACTCAAGAACCTAACACTTTGAATGATAATTAACTCAAATACGATTTTTTATTTTATAACCTCAATTTTTTGATCAATTTTCATTGATTAAGTTTATTTTCAACCCTAATAAACACTAATGAGGGAATATGATATTATCATCAAACAAGCTATAATTATTAAACCTTTTTATTAGTTATTTTTTAAAGTGTCAATAAAGTTTAACTTATCAAATTAACCTGAATTTCTAATTTAAGTTAACTGTCATAAAAAACAAGAGTGAACGATACTTGTTATTCAAAAACAAAAAATGTTATACTACATAGTACCAAGTAATTTATCCTTCTTATACATACTACTTTTGACATGCTATATAATATAATAAATATAATATTATAGTATAAATATAATATGTTATATTATAATATGAGGATAATATATACACCTTATGAAGATAAAAAATTATATACTGTAAATAGATCATAGTTCATTTGTATTTATTTAAATAGTTAATAATACGTCGAAATTGCACACACTTTTATGTAATTATTTTATTTTATTTTCCCACTCTTAGGAGGGTAAAAAGGTAAACTAGAATCTTTCCCACCGACATGAGTCGCGAGAAGCGTATAAATAGATAAATAGAAACCCTAAAAAATCAGCGTTTGTGTTTGTACCATTCACCGTTCCAAATCTTCAATTGGTTCTTCTTTGATCTCCAACGACGATCTTTGATTGCTGCGATCTCTTCTTCGGTAAGTTCTTTTCTCAAACCCTTGAATCTTATTCTTTATCTATTCTTTTTCATTTTTCGTTTCTATTATGTGTACGCTATTGATTGTTATGCCTTATTTAGAAAGTGGATTGAAACGAGATCTTGAACTTTCCTTTCTTTAATCTTCTACTTGATTTGTATACGTAATTCTGCGAAATATTGT
Source organism: Lupinus albus (assembly GCA_009771035.1). Taxonomy (NCBI): domain Eukaryota; kingdom Viridiplantae; phylum Streptophyta; class Magnoliopsida; order Fabales; family Fabaceae; genus Lupinus; species Lupinus albus. Next base: position 10,433,194 of record CM020011.1, read on the forward strand.
TCTGCAATTGAATTTAGTTTTCCGTATATTTGTTGGGTGATTATAGGTTTGGACCATTGAATTTGATTATTCTGTGTTTAAAAAAAATCTACTGGTCTGGGTTTATTCACGGTATGAATTTCTTTGGACATAATTTGGTATATTCTATGTCAATTTTGTCTACTACAATTCTCTGGTATATGCGTGTATTCGTCTGATCTATGCATGTGAAAATGTTACCCATGTTTGAATGACCTAGCTGCATATATGATGTAAATCCATGATAATTGTTTTTCTCTGTAAGTGTAGTAGTTTGGACACGTGCTTGTTTATGTTGTGGCACGTCAAAAGTGTTTATTTTTTGTGGAAGGTTAGCTGTAATGACTTAACTTTCATAATAACCCATGAAGAGTGGTGATTGTATCATGCTATTGGGGAAAAGAATTAAAATTTTGCATTTCAATGCCTTATCCTTTTGGGGAATATACATTTAGTTCTAAATAAAAGTAGCGCATTGATCTGTTTCTGGTGAAACTGATGCATATACATTGTTTGTGCAATGATTGCTGCTGCCTTCATTCTCTTACATTCATTTGTGCTATCCAAGTGAGCTGCCTTCACGTAGAAGTATTGTGTGTTTGATGTCTATGCCTCAAAGGACATCTTCAGGTGTTTAGTAACTTGGATATATTTCAATAACAACTTATTTTGACTCATCATGATGATGACAACTGCATCAATAGTACCAAGTAGGAAAATTAAGATTAAGTTACCCACCAAAAGGATTGAAGTTGATCTTGGGACTAAGTGTGAGCTCAGACAAAAAGCATCCCAAGTTGAAGAAAATGGGTTCTTTAATTCAAAGGAAAGGTCCTCTGTGCCAGGTTCCAATAAGAGAGGACCCCAAGGTAGTATTGAGAGCCAAAAGGTGAAGAGGCAGAAGATGGACCGCAAAGCATCTGTGCATTGCGCTACCATTCTGAAGAGTTTAATGTCTCATACACATAGTTGGGTTTTTAATAAGCCGGTGGATCCAGTAGCATTGAACATTCCAGATTACTTCACAATTATATCTCAGCCTATGGATTTAGGAACAATTAAATCCAAGCTGGATAAAAATATATACTTAAGCATCGAGGAATTTGCAGTTGATGTCAGATTGACTTTTTCAAATGCCATGACATATAATCCTCCTAGCAATGATGTTCATTTAATGGCAAAGGATCTCAACAAATTATTTGAGAGAAAATGGAAAGACTTGGAGAAAAAATGGAAGTGTGAAGACGAGCATGAAAAAAGTATGACCGACACAGTTAGAGAAACTGTGAGAAAATTTTGTGAAGAGATGCATCCCCTGCAAAAAGATACCTTGCCCAAAAAGTTGCGAGTACCTAAACTGAAACGAAATCAGACGATTAGTTCATTGGCTGGAAGAGATACTAAGGCAAGTGTTGTTTTCTACAATGCATGTAAGCCAAACTGGAATATGCAAGCATGCAATGCTTTTGTTGTAATTGATGCAACAAAATGTTAACTTTGCAAACCTTGATCTGTGTCCAAGTTATTATTATTTTAATATTTTTTCATTGTGGCGATGTTTTGCTTATAGGTGAAGGTTCTGAAGTCGTTACGGCTTCCTTGCCGAGCAATTGAGAAAGACTTGCACAAAGGTAAAACTGTAAGAATACAATATTGGTTATGGTTGTGCGAAGGAGCTAAAGCTAATCATTATATTCTATAGGTAAAGATAATTATGATGGACTGCATCCTTCTGGCTCTGTAAAGGCCAATCCTTCATCAAGTCTTGTCACACACAAGTGTACTATTTGTGGCGACCTATTGTGCAGTTGTGAAATTCACAGTGATCCGTCACATGCATCTTCAGGTTTCTAGATTTTCTGCCTCTTCTCTCTTGGTTGTGTTATTTGTAATCTGACTTACATTTGTACAATGTTGTAGATATATCTTCTGAAGGATCAGCAGGAAGAGACTTAAATGTCGATGGTGCTGATGCCTTGAGACCGGTACTAACAATATGAATATCATTGGTGAACTTAACTGTTGCTCTTTTACTCATGCCTCTTACTGACAAGAAACTTTGTATTTAATCTAGATTTGCCAAGCCTATTGCAAAACACCTTCTCAGAGGAAATCTGATCTTGATTCTGATGGTGAGAAGTTCTTTTGTTTTTGCTATGTTATCCTACCTGTAACTTTCCAAATTAGTATGTACTGATGATGTGGACAAATATGTTCAGGGTCTGTTAGCTCTCTGGATAGTGAACATTTATGTTTTAGTTCTCAGCTTACAACAGCTGCTACAGATGCCTCATATGGAGAAGGTCAGCATCTTCTTTTATGCATTATTTAATTTCTGGTACATTTCTTCTGTGATTTGTAATGATACTAATTGGCATTTATGTTTTTTGTTTTAGTATGGAGCACTCCTGATTTTGTTGTACAACTGTCACCAAAAAAGGCTCTTCGTGCTGCTATGCTGAAAAGCCGCTTTGCAGATACTATTTTGAAAGCACAACAGAAAACACTTCTTGACCATGTAAGGCTTCTTGGATGGTATCCTGGCCACGCTACTTTCTTTTTGTTTGTTGGTGTAAGACGACTCTGATAGCAGAGTTATTTCCTGTCTCTTTTCATTGCTTTGTTTTAGGGTGACAAGAGTGGTCCTCTGAAAATGCGGCATGAAGGTGAATACTTCTTCGTTCTTCCCTTGTGTACTTTGGAAAACAAAATTTACTTTGATAGAAAGCATCTTTTTTGTTTTCAATTTTCAATGCTCATTAATCGCACCATTTTTTTTACTTTAACTGTATCTAGGAAGTTGCTTCATGAGTTCCTGTAATTCCGTGTTGAACCTTTTGTTTGGAATAGGAGAGAAGGGAAGAAAGAAAGAGACTGTAGTGATAATCAAGAGAAGAATCTTCCTTGTTTGGAAGAAGAGGAAAAAGGGAGAGTTCAAGATTATTGTGTGGGACCATCCACGAAAAACTTGGATCTCTCCAATTTGTGGAGAAAAGGCATGAAAGATAGGCACAGTCATGTGACTGTAAAAATATCCCCAACTTCTATTTTCTAACTACTTATTTTTAATTTTTAAATACATAATCTTTTAGCAAAAAAATATTTTCTTTCTTAACACTTCTCTATCCAATCAAACAATTGGAGATTGACCTTGGCATTTCTTACTCATCATTCTCTTTACTTTTTCTCTCGGACTAAACAATATAAAAACCCCTCATTTCTCTCTTCACATCTTCTCTTTCCCTTATTTCTCTGTTTCCATTTTCTTCCCTCCAACCAAACAAAGCAGAAACATTTCATGTATTATGCATTTGCTTGAAAGCAAAAGGTTTTATTCTTAGAAATTATTTTAGATGACCCTATTTTTTAATTTCTGATTTGATGATACCTTTGGTCGAGTATTTCTGTTGGGGATTGGGTTATTTGATGGCAAGAAAACAACATTAATTAATGCTAGTAATGACCGGAGAAGGTATAAAAATAATTTCACATTTAGGTTTAGGTTTCACATGCACCTAAAAGAGTGTAAATTAGCAGTGCTAGATTGCTATATAAAATGTTGTGGCCGTAAGTTGTAGACTAATGAATACTTGGTTGTTTTGTTCTCACTATCTACAAAAAGCTAATTTGATTGGGATTTGTTCCTTTTTGTATGTGTGAAGTGTTTGCTAAACATTATCCTTATTGAACTGTGATTCAAGATTAGGAAGCTTTATTTTTATTGTTGGGTTTGGTGCTATTTTGGCTTAATTTATGATTAAGATCCTTGTTCATGATATGCATGTTGCTGCATAGCAGAGAGAGCTAGGATTGAAGCTCAAATTAAATCTGCTGAAGTTGCTGCAAGAATAAAGGCTAGAGAAGCCGCACGAGTTGCATTAGAAAAGGTTTTGTTCTTGTAACACCACTATGATTTTTCAATTCGTAACAAAATCAAGGTTCAATCTGATGTGTCTGTCTTCTTTTGTAGATGGAAAGAAGTGTTGAGGTAGAGAATAACTCTCAGTGTTTAAAAGAGCTTGAAATGTTGTGTGGCTGTGTGCAATCTTTTCAAGCCCCAAATAACAAAAATGGCTTTAGAGTTGCAATTGAGACATCAGATAAATCCCCATTGGAGCAGCTTGGTTTATTCATCAAGGATGAGTATGTTACTGCAGATGAAGATGAGGAAGTTCTGGATTGTTGGGAAGAAGGGGAAATCTTGTATTGAAAGAAAATATTTATCACTGTTTTTTCTGCTATACATGTTCATACCTTTTTGACAGGTGAACTATGACTTTAGATGTACATATGTCTGGATAGTTATAGAAATTCATAACTATGATTTTAGATGTACATATGTGAGTTGAATTTTGATGAAGAATGGAGGAAAAAATGAGGACTTGATAATCATGAAATACACTTACAAGATGACTCTCAAGCCTTATCTGCTCTTATTTTGAAACTTAACTCGCAATCTCGCCCTTAAAAGATTCAAATCCCAAAGGATATTCTTCATCATCCTCTAACCTTGACATTAACAATAGGGAAGAATCACCTCTTTAAAAAACCCACCTAAGTCTCTCAAATCCTTAACTTCTTTGGTAAAAGCAAAGAACACTGCATGTGCTTGAGAAAGCTTTGATCTGCATGTAGGATGTTCATGCATAAGAACTAAGAACGATTCTTGCATGATGTTGTAAGGAAACTTATTTGAGAATGCTGAAGCTTAAGTAATAATAATCCAAGATAACTGTAAAGGGTGGTGCAAAATGCTAATATACCAGTGTTATCTCTGTAATATTGGAAGTACTGATATTTGAAAAACAAACTAACCAGAACCACATAATGTAGGAAAATTCAAGGGGTCACTATCTATAGCAAATTGATGTGAAACAAATGATTGCTCAAGACTACTACATCAATTACTATATAAAAAATTCAATACTATAATACACACACATATATATATATATATAATATACTACCAGGACCATTTGGCTTCATTACCTATACCAAGCTTCAGGTATATTAATCCATCAATTCAATGACTTCAAGTGATGAATCTTTCATGTGTTGTGTAAGAGGATGGAATCCTTGCACCAAGAACCATTAATTTCTGGAAACCTGAAGTTCATGATAAGTTAGAAGAATATATTCATAGATGAAGCAAAAGGCGAGCACATCGAAAAAGTAATGTAGGGAATAGAGATTCAAGGCCATGGATTCAGAATGAGGGTAAGAAATCCTCCAAAGCAAAGAAGAAAGCAAAATAGCTTATATTGGAGAGAAAAAAGTAGAAATCAAAAAAATGCAGCTAAGCTTGCCGATCTCTGAAAAATGGCAATCTCTCTCGAAACAACCATTTTCAGAACACCGCGGAGTGGCCACAAACACAATTCTATTATTCTACCCTGAAGCATGTTGAGGAGAAGAGAGGCAGCATTAGCATTACAAGAAACTGTGACATATTTTCTGCAAAACTACATACAATATCTATATATCACCAAAGTACAGAATGAAAAAAAGATAAATACTATAGATTACAAAACAAAGATGCAAATTGGAGTTCAAATGAAATTTGTGGGAATACAATTTTTATGAGACAGAAACATAAGAGCAATATGAGCAAAAGGTACTACTGTTCTATCTGATGACATAAAATTGTTCTGGCAGAAAAACTGGAATGTAATTGTAATAACATATAAGAAACCTTTTTATGTGTACAAAACAAAACTTAGCTGAAGTAAACAATGTTGACCACATGGTCCACACATGACTCTGAAATAACCACAACTTAAAATTACATTAAAAAAGGTAACATTGAAAACATAATGCCTTAAATCAGTCCCACACTAGGTTTTTTAAATCAAGTAAGAGCAACCATTGAGACTTCTACAACTTAAGGCATATGGCTCACTCTAGATGCATTCTGAAGCAACAATAATGACTGCACAAAAACATCAATTAAGAACAAGTATGACTCAGTGCAAGAGGCTTCCTTCTAGCGGGGCTGAGTAGAGCATATAAGCTATCTTACCCCACAAGCATATACGCTGTTTTCGGTATTTGAAAAAGTGACCTATTGATCACTAAAGTCGACTTTACCATTGTGCCGAGACACATCCGTGTACCAACTAGTACCACATTAAAAATTGATTGGAACCCCAAATCAGAAATGCTGGTAATAAACCCAACCAAAAAAATAGGCTTTATAACTAATATTAAAATAAAAATACTATTTTTAATCAATAAAAGCAAAACCCAGTGAGAGAAAAATTGCAAGCACACCCAAAAAAAGAAATGGGTAAGAATGTAAGAGGGTAAAAGAAGGTACCTTGATGGGAGGAACGATGAGAAGAGGAAGTGGGCATTGGAAGAGTGAAGTTTGGTGTGTGGAGAGAGAAGAAGAAGAGAATAATAGAAGGTTTGTTTTGTTTAGCGTAAATGGAGGTAGTAAAGTGTTTAGCATCCTAGTACACTACAAAGTCCAATGTTCTTCTTGTTCTGCTTCTACTTTGACACGTTTATTATGCTCTGCCATGCCATGCCATGCCAATGCTATTATTATTATGATGCTCTTTCAGTTTCAGGGTAACGTATCTCCTTCTCTCACGAACACCTCAAATCAGTTATGCATTGTCAATAACATATAAAAAAATTATAGTATACTATCATTATATTCATTTTATTCTCTTTTTTATTTTGTTTTCTATGTACACTCATCATCTCATGATAAAGATTCTACAAATTTTTACTTTTCTCTAACACAGTATGATCAATAACATATGAGCATGTTTTTTCAAAAGATATGCAACATCAGCAATTCTCACAAGGTCATTACCTTTCGGTATAATAACAAATGCATATTTTTTTTCTTTGTTTTTAATAATATGAAAGTGTAATTTTATTATAATCAAAAGGATAAATATGTTATTAAAAATTGCATTTTCCTTTGTTTTTTAAAGAATTTGTCTCTCTATTAATAGAAAAAAATCATAACTCCTACGGGGATGATGGTGGGAGATCTTCATTCATGGGATGTATCATTTTTCCATGGGTAAGTAAAAGAAGCATATAAGTGAGTTTGAGGTCTACGAGTTTATCTGTTTATATGTTCTTTAACTCATCCACTTTTGAAAAATATGGATTTCTTCATTCACACTTGAAATAGCCAACAAAATTCCCTCAAATGTGAGTGACACCCTTCGAGTGTATTGAATACACTAGAGCTCAACTCTCTTTCTACTTGCATTGTCGTTGGCTTATGCTTTCGACTATTGGATACACTAGAGCTCGACTCTCTATCTACTTGCAACGTCGTTGGCTTATCATTTTCATCAATGGAACACACCGTCTTGACATCTCGTCAAGAAGACTTTCAATACAATGATTCATCATGAATCTACTAATCACTTGTCACTTCAATATTTCGTTGTCGTTGAACCATAATACCACTTATTGGGGGATCTTCATCCATGAAATATACAATTCTTCCATGGGTAAAGTGAAAGAAGTCATTAATCATGAATACTATAAACCTAAAATGAGTTTGACAACACATCTTAACCCAAAACCTTAAGACATTAGGTATGAAATATATTTTCAAAATATCTAAATTCGCATAAGCAGTATATATACATATTATTTTTTCATGATATATAATATAAAATAATAATTGGTTAAGTGGTTGTGGCTAGTCATGTTTTATATAGAAAGATTATTTTATATATACATGCTATTTAATGCGTATAAATTAAAAAACAGATAAACACACTTGCTGGGATTCGAACTCAGGCACCCCTGTTGCCAAACAATGTAACTACCGTTTGGGCTATGTGACATTTCATTTAATTCTTGAAACGTTTTGGCTTATACCCATTCGGATAAGCTGATGTTAAATCCAAATGTGCTTTATTCCACCAAGTGGTATGAGTTTCTCTATAAATAGAGACCCTCAAAGCCATAATCATCATCCGAAAATTCAAGCCTAGAAATCTTCCTTCACTTCTCTAATGCATAAGAGAATTGTGGGAAACATAAATTTGTAAAATACTTTTGAGAGATACGCTTGTTGTGCTTATGCAAATTACATCAAGATTTCCAAAGTATCCTGAAGGGAATTTGCGGTTCATCCCATTTGCATCCAATATACTTAAATTGGTGGGGGCGAATCGAACCTAAAGGTTAGTGTGGTAACCCACACTTTGGAGGTTTCAACGTGCATATCCATCAACATCTTCTTTGTCCAAGTGGTGTAGCATCTTCCCCAACAATAAGATTTTCCAACATTAGGTTTATGAGTTTATCCGCTTATATGTTATTCAACTCATCCACTTTTAGATAATGTGAAATTTCTTTATTTATACTAGGAATATCTAACAGATGAAAATGTTGTATCGATGACACAAGAATTATAAATAAATGTATTAGGAAAAAAATGTGACACACTTAAATGGCCCAATCTAACCACCTGCGAATGGATATTTAGTTCGCATGGATGCGAACTTGATTTTTTCTTGGTGAAGTCGGTTTGGGCCAGTTTGACATCATAACACATAGAAGTCGGTTTGGGCCTAACCGACTTCTGTACATATTGGGCCCAATTTTTTTTGTTGTTGTAATTTTGTGTTTATACCGACTTCTATATACATTTCGATTTAAAAAATGTTAACATAAGCATTTAGCACATTTGGTAAGTTAAGCAGGTTGTTGGGAGTAGGATTCAAACCCACTTCACAGACTACAATAATCTGCTTAACTTACCAAATGTGCTAAATGCTTATGTTAACATTTCTTAAATCGAAATGTATATAGAAGTCGGTATCAACACAAAATTAAAAAAAAAAAATTGGGCCCAATATGTACAGAAGTCGGTTAGGCCCAAACCGACTTCTGTACGGGTCGAAGATAATATAGCCCAAACCGACTTCTATATGTAGTTCGCATCCATGCGAACTAATCATCAGTTCGCAGGTTAGATTTAGCCCACTTAAATACAGGTAATATATTTAAGATACATTATATTTCAGTTTCACTTACTCTACCGTGCTGCCATGCAGTCTTATTTCAAATACAACCTGCTACATAATGTCATAATTTATAAAGGTTTAAATATATTTTTAATTCTCATAAAATAAGTTAAATTTTGTTTTGGTTTTATCATAAAGTTTTGAATACTTTTTTTATGTGATTTGTTGTAGCAGAGACTAAAGACAAATAAGGAGTTAACATTCGAGAGCAAAGGTAACTTATGTCCATCTTCATCTAGAAACTAATTTTTGTTTATATAAGCAACAAAATCATTATATATATCTATATCTATTCTATATTCTATATTATATATAAAGCCAAAACATGAAATAACTACCCCATGGTGTAATTTCAAATTTTCTATTTTGCCTTTACATTTTTCTAATTTTTACAAAAAAATCATATAATCCTAGGTAACTACCATTAGCACATTAACTACGTATCTCACCTTAAATTGAACATTATAATAAATACATTTTTTAACATAAAGTACTGTTAATATACAAATATTCTAATTATATAAAATAAAATATATAAAAATTGAATACTTAATATAATAAAATAAGAATGTGGGTCAGTAGACACGAATTGTATGTCGACATGCTAGTTATATATAAAAGCAAAACATGGAGTAACTTCCACCATGGTGTAATTTCATTTTCTTGTATTTTATAGAGACAAAATAGAACCGTAAAGAAAAAATACGAATAAAAAGGTATGAAAAAGGTACGGTAAATTCTCTATCATTGTAAATTAGATTTAATTCTTCATTCATTTGTATTATTTTTTGAAGAATCGGTGGTAATCGAAAATAAATGGTAGATGTTAGACTAACAGTGTATCAAGCTCTTACATTGTGCAATAGACACGCAATGTGGTTGAGACAAGAAGGAAAACTGGAAAACTGTCTCCACAACACATAAAGTGTTAACCTTGAGAAAAAGATAGAGCACATGTAAATTAGTCTAAATCTATTTGTCTTCTTTTCTTTTTGTGATAATAATACAAAGGTAACAAACATGTGAAACAAAAATAGCACAAGATGAGTAGAACCTAGTAAACTACACCAGCCATGTTGGTAGTTGGGATTCTTTGTCTTTTCTCAACATATGCAAAAGGAAACCATCCTGATTTACCATTGCATTCTCCTTCTGACACCTGGGTCAAAATTACAACTTTTATGAACATAGAGACAAAAACTTTAGGAATAAATCAGAATATAGAAAATCAGGATATTTAACTTAGTTTAATTGAAGTTTTATAGTTTATGTAAGATTTGTATACTTGTATGGTGTACATCTATTGTTCTATCTTTTGTTATTATAAATACTCTACATAATGGAATAAAATGATATAGAAAACTTCCAGAATTCTTCATGTTTTTACCTTAGTATATATAATTGTTCTATCACCTTTAACAGGCTCAATATGCACAGCATATATAATTGTATTGCTCTACTTTGTAACTGAATATTTTTAGAAACACAAATCTTCAATGGGGCATATCTTTGAAAGTAACAACTTTCAATGTTCTGTATAATTATTTCAACAGTTCTAGACCAGGGATTTCATTGACACCAGAAAAGTGAACATAAAAGTATTTTATCTAAATGAATATGGTTGCTCAGAGAATATTAATCTTTTCTTTTCGAACCAATCTGCAGGAATATGAAAAAGAATATACAAGTTTATAACGAGATGAAAACACACCTTTCGTACAACAATAGTCACCCTTTGAGAAACTCAGTTCCTTTTCTGATTCAGCACTATAGGGATGCATTGCCTGAAATAGATGCACCAAAGATCTGTTAATGAAGGACTAAACTACAGACTTAGAATCATGTGGTTCCACATTAAAAATTCATGATTCAGTTTGATTCGTGATTGGCTGCAATCGCGACTCGTGAGAACCACATAATTAATATTACCTTCCTACCTTTACTCGATCCAACTGGGCCGTCTCATCTTTCTATATTATACCACTCACAAGAACTGGCATATTACAAAATTGATGTTTTTGAAATATTTAGACTATAAAGCACAGACAAACCTTTTTTGGTGCAGTGTAGCATGTCATACACCAATACTTTACATTCTGTCTCATTTTTTGGATGACATAGCTACAACGTTATGGATTATGATTTTTCTTCTTAAAGTTTCACTCTAATATACATTCTGTACCCTGGGGTCCTACAATCTTAAGAATTTGGTAACTGTGGCGTGTTCTTGTAACTGTTTGTGCTTATTTGAGGCCAAAGGGAGGGTTTACTCCATTTTATGACATGTCATAAGTTGTTAATATTAAGTATTAACCAATCTAGTTTATGTTTAAGTAATGTAATCATAAGTAATTAATCTCCTCAGAGTAAGATAAAAAGGTAAAAAATCGGAATATATAGCATACTTCGGCCAAGAAATACATTGTTTTCCCTGAACCATTCTCAGATTAACCATAGGAGGGGCAGATTCTTTCTTCTGTCTATCTGCAACCATCTGAGAAAAAGTTCCAATGAGATTAAAATTTGTTGCTATTCAGAGTATGAGCACAACTCATACAAACAATAACAAACAATGGGAAAAATATTTAATCACAATAATTATTTATGAACATAAAATACTCAAATCTTCAAGACATTTAATTCTCGCCTCAGCTTCAATTTCACCAAGAATAGCTGCAACTCTCAAATGAAAAGTCTTTTCTCCTTCAACCTATAAAATCATAAGCACAATCTTTAAAATAAAAAAACCCAAAACAATTACAAGTTTGACATTAGTAGTTGATATGATATTATAAGAATAATGTTTATCATACCATAGCAACAAGCCTTTGAAAAGTTAGTCTCTGCTGTTGTGCATCCACAGCAGCCAATGCTGCTGCGGCTTCTTTTCCGAGAATTGCCATGTTTGCTTTCAGCTCCTGCATCTTTGCTTCTGCAGCATGGAGTTTCGCAACTTGTTCAGCCATCGGAGATTCCCTGACCCGTGCTTGTCTTCTAGCAATCTCCTCCCTCTGATTGAATTTTCAAAACCAATTTGAGTTATAACTTACAAGATTGAGATGAAATAAGTAAGGACACCAGACTCTGAAGTTAACGTTACGGCAGAACCATGCATACAAATTGCATATCCATTCTAAATGTTGACTTACCTGTGTCTCTGCTTCTTGTCTCATTCGACTGTACCGTTGAGCGAGATGGCGAGCATCCTCCAAAGGTACACACTGTTGATCATTGATCTCAAAGGGTCCAAAACCTGGAAATTGAAACCATCATTTCATGTTTCTTTCCTCATAGTTTTAAAATAATATAAATGATAAACTACATTAACCACCGCAGAGGATTTCAAATGTTACATAACCTCCTCTATAGGATCAAAACATACATGCACTCCTTATATAGGATTTTGATCTGTGCTGAAGGATGTCAAGTAAAAATTAAAGATATGGGATTTTGTCTAGGTTTTGAAGCAAAGGAGTTCAACATAACATTTAAAAACGGTTTTCGTATCAATACAAATTCGACAAAGTTTTACGTTGGCTGTGTAGAAGCAAGTTGGAAATTCTATCTTCAACGCTAGCTGCTCTGTAGCATGATCTATTTGACACTCTAATCTAGAGATTCAGAACAGAGTGTTATAAACATTAATGCTTTATTCATGTAAATTAAAACTAAATTTCCTACTAAAAAGGTATGGTACAATGATAACATAGGGTAAGTTTAAAAAGAAGTGATTTGAAGATAGCATTTTCTTAATGAAAAATTAGAAATTATTGTCTTTGTAAACAATTACAACAAAATTTTACCTTTTTTACTTTTTCTCTCTTCTATTGTATCTCTCAGGAAATTGATTTTTTTAAGAAACTACTCATTCCAGCTTCTGATTAAAAACCAAAAAAACTGTTTAATTTTTTATGTTTTTGGCAACAAAAAAAATCCACATTTTACATTCCTATGTGGCTCTTACTAAAATATCATTTCACAACTTCACATTTTACGCATCAATCCCTTGTCATAAAAGGGCTGTCAAGTGCAAGAGACTCCTACCTAAAGGGGTATAAGGAGGTAGATGTACACAGCCCTACCGTTGTGTAGAAAATGTTGTTCCTACGATTGAACCCATGACCTCTTGGTCACAAGGCAAGCAACCTTACCGTTGTGTAGAGCCTTACCCTCAACATCAATTACTTAACATCTTTGTCAAAAATTACATAATCAGCAGTCCAATCTCTTGACAATTTGCACACAAAGTTTAAACATTTTGGGACTTAATCTTGCTTTATGTTTTAGGAGAAATTTTCGTATAATTAGATAATATCGAAAATCACTATGGCAAAGTTCTCTTATAAAGCAAATATCAATAGAAATTCCTAAGACCACGTCATTCAGTTTTATGGATCACAATTTCAACTTTTCAAGACTAGAATAAACTAACAGAAACAAAAGGGAAAAGGTTTGAAGAGTGATATGTAACAGTAATACAGATCTAGGCATACTCACATAAATTAAATCGTGGATACGAGATAGAACTATTAGATTATCATGTTGAACTTGCATTAAAACTAATACACCTGGATAAAATATGAAAAGTGAACCTGGGAAGATAAAAGCTGATTTAATTCTTCTTGCTCCTTTTCTACATGTTTGCGAGCATCACCATATACCGATGCAGCCTTAGCCAATATGTTATCAATGCTGTTCTCTGCTCCATATTGACAGCAATCCTCAGAAAGTTTTGTTCCTGTCTACCATGGACATTGTTTATAAGCATCTACTAAAATCTCGTAAGTAAACAAAAAAAATACCAGGTACACGCTATCATGATTTATGAGGAGAAAAGAAGAAAACAAAAATTCACCTGTTTCGATATGCTTATAACCTATAGCTGTAAATGTTTCAGCTGCTTTAACAATTTCCTTTTGGAAGTCCTGGATCGGAAGATAGTTTCATGCATATCAATAAACAGAACCAACATAAAAAGGCAAGTAATTAACACATTTCTTTAACAAATATATTATAAGGTTAAGCTCATTGATAGACACCCCATAAGTAGGTGTACCCTACAAGGAATAAGGTCAAATGTGCCACTATTGCTAATTGATTCCTTATGCAGTTTACTAGCATTTCACACCTCCAGGTGCTTAGTGGTGACATAATTCTGAGGTTAGTGTGTTAATTGTGGGCTAACATCTTGCCTCGGCAAGGCCTATGTGGAGTTAGAGTCAAATTGAAACTGGCGCTAGCTTCTATTGCCTATTGGGCTTGCGAAAATAAAATTGCGCACTAAAACACTTTATCCTACAAGTGTTATAAGAGCAGCTCATGAGTTCAATTACTTGAAAAGGCATGACGGATGTTAGAAGGAGGATTGTTGGTTTTGGACCAGCATCCTACCTTGGCAAGGCGGGTGAGAGTGAAATCGAAAGCGTTGACTGCTGTTAGATTTAAAGCAACAATAAAGATGTGCCTGACTAATAACTATAGAGCCTATGCAGTGACGTTAAGAAGCTAAAATGCATCGACATAATTGCAATTAAGAAGAAGTAAATAACTCATGTACATAGCTAGAACGAAGCGTAACACACAATAGATTAGGAGGTTATTCTAAAGAAAGTTATAAAATAAAAGTTACTCACCATGGATAGACTTCCCTAATACACATATTACATACTATTTTGAGTTTATGGACTGTGAAATTCACTTTAGCTTAAAACTAAAGATGAATCTTAAAATGACAAGAAAACAAACAGAAAATTTCTACCCTTCCGGTCCGGGTGGCCCTGTAGAGCTTCTCCAATTGCTGATGTCTCTGCATTTCAACCTCATCAATAACCACAACATCAGATTTCTCATAACCACTACTGCTGAATTGCTTTATCACAGCCTGAGAAAGAAACAAACAAGCAAATCAACAAGTAAACACCTTTCACTAAGCCTAATTTACACTCAGGCAGCACAAATCAAACAAACCAAATTTCAAAGGCATTTTAGAACAATGGAAAACAATAATTGCAATGTCACAAAACCTCTATCAATTTCTTAAATTTTTACCTACCCATATCCGAAAATGAGAAGAAAATAATGGAAGTTACACTGCAAACAGTGAAAAATTGAAACTTTGAAAAAGGGTAGGTACCTGTAGCTGTTGTTGTTTGGAAACTTGGTCTCTTAGCTTGTTGGCATGTTTTCTGAAAGCATCCATGGCATTCTAAGAAAGAGAAATAGATCAATGTAGAATGTAACACAAACTACCAAATCCACTTTGATCAGATCCTATGTCACTAAGATGGCCAATCAAGTTATTCCTAGATGTTGTACCATGATGTATAAATTTGTTACATTCAGTAGCTAATAAAATAATATTAAAAACCAAAAAAATACACTAATTAAAATAAATGTGTATTTTTTAATAACAGTAAAAATGACAAAGAAACGTCTAAACTTAATCAACTTTTACGTGAAAAAAGGTTTTAAATTGTTTGTTACTAGATTAAAAATAATTGAAAGAAAAAATGCTGAGCAATAATTTTTGTTGTTTAATAAATAAATAAATAATTTGAATAGCTCATAGATAAAAAAAATTGAAAGAACATCAATCATTCCACCATATATATTATTACATTCAATTCAATAATTAATTTCATAAAAAATTATTCAAAATCAATGTATTATTATTATCATTTGAAAATATATATATATATATATATATGGAGAGGGATCCACTTTCTCTTGATTCTAAGAGAAAGTGGAAAAAACCGATAATTTTTTATATAATTACTATATTATTTATCATTCATTTTTAATTATTATTTATTCTTAAATAGAATTATATAAACTTTATTCTCTTAATTTAATTTAACCTAATTCAATTCTCCTATGCATATACCAAATTCCTGAATTATTTGAGAAACCCAAATCCTTCTCAAGTTTGAAACTTTGCCTATTGTGTTGTGTGGTAAGCTCCAAGTTTGAAACTTTGAAGTTCAAACAAAAATTTCACTCTTTACATGTCTCTAATTCTAAGTGAATATTTTTGTGTAGATTTGTGTTACTCTGTGTGTTCCAAGTTAGTACATTTATTGTTCCTCCCCCAACATTAGAAACACAAAGAGGAAGTGACAGAGATAAAAGCTCCTATTTCACTCTAATCATGCCATCAGGTCCTAAGAAGAGAAAAGCTTCCAAGAAAAAGAAGCAAAATGAAAACAACATCAACAACCTTCAAAGTACTTTTGCCCACTAGTTTTTTTGTTTTTGTTTTAGAGCTTTTGTGAATATGCATGTGCACTTAACTGACAATTATTCATAGATGGGTCCTCTTCAATTATTGATTTATCTGTTTATTTTTTATTTCGGGGTCTTTTTGGTTTATTTGGTTTCATGGGTATCTGTTAATTCTTCTTGTTTTGCATTTATTTGATTGGGATTTTTGTATTTGGGGTAGTTGGGTACCTAGGTCTATGTTATTGTTAATGTTGATTTGGTTGGCTTGATTGATTATTAAATATAACAAATGTCAGGAAATGATGAATTGAAGTCCCAAGATGAGATAGGAAGTGACGGTGAGGTTAGTTCGCCACAACATCATGACCATGATGGTCATCATCAAAATCCATTTAGAGAAGGGAGTGAAGAGGCTGAAAAGAGAGTACCACCAGCTGCTCAACCAATTGCTTCAGATGCCAAGTCGATGGAAGAGATTCCGAGTGATACTCTAATTGACAAAATTTTAGGACAAAAGGAGGATAATGTTGTCTTGATACAGGGCAATGTGAAATCTGAGGAGAGTTCTGAGACCAAAGATGCGAGTTTTGAGCACATCGAGACTGCCAAGGAATCATGTTATGGGAATGTGAATGGCGGTGGTACTTCAAATGATGAATCCGTCACCAAAAATAACCCAAAGGATGAAGATTATAATTCAATTGAAGAGGCAATTGTATGCCATGAGTTGGTTAAATCCATTGATTCTCCACCTTCCGATGTGACTTCGATTGCTGAAAATGCACCAGTTGAGGAGACTGGTAATAAAGCTGCGGAGTCTTCTGTTAATTCAGTTAAGGCTGTGGCTTCTTTGTCTGTGGCAGAAACCGGTGATAATGGAAGTTTATTAGTAGAGAAGACATTAGTCCCTTCTGTAGGAGTGACCGGTGTAGCTATGAAGATAAGTGAGTATAATGTATATCCCTTAATTGATAAGAATGCTAGAACATTAAATTTGGAGGAACCAAAGACAAAGGAATGTGATAGTGAAGTATTAACATCATTGTCTGCCAGTCCTTTCACTAAATCTTTTAATGGTGAAGAACATAATAAGGAATCCGAGACTCCAGAATCCTCTGAAAATCAGGTTTTGCATTTTCTCATCTATAAAACTTTCACCACAAAATTATGGTTTTTAAATCGGTTTTTTTGCTGAATTAATGTGCAGCCTCTTGTAGCATCAGCTCCCCATATGGTGCAAAAGACGTCATGGCTGAGTTGCTGTGGATTGTATGAAGTTGTGTCAGGCTCAGATAGATAAGTTCAGGTCTGGAGTTACTTTACCTTACAAAATCGTATCTGTTGGAACACCTTCTAACATAAAAAGTTGTACTTGCTGAGATGGACATGCTGCCCTCATTTATGCATATTTGTGGTTTTATGAACTGCTTATTCGGTTACATCATTTCATAGTATCAGTCCGTTTTGGTTCCATCCATCACAAGACCTACAAATCCAGAAAACTTGTGAAACGTCGGAACATGTATCTTTCATGACACTTGCTTTTCCTCATTCATTTTTCTTGTTCTTCATTAATGTGGGTATGTCCTGTTTTTTTCAAACTTTTACAAGGACTACTTTGTTAAATTTTTAAAAGCGAAAAGCGCACTAAAAATCAATACTTATTCCAACTGCAGTACTAAAACACTTAAAGTCTCTTGTTTGGTCTAATATCTGGAAATGTGACCTGGTAATTTAGGACTTTTTTGTCCACACTGACAATCATGCCTTCATGAACCAGTTGGTTGCTAAATTATATAGTTGACTACATTTTCATTATTAATGTCAAGCTATAGTAATCACAATTGGTTGCTAAATTATATAGTTGCACTGGGAGAGCATGATTTTCTAGAATTATTATTGTATGCTTATTATTCTGAAGGCACTTCTTTGTTATGATTTATTCTAGTCTGCGGCTGATAGAATATTTATATCTTATGGACACAGATTTTTTTATATTTAAGATGCACTTAGTTTTATTTAAATACTATTTGTTAATTTATAAGCTTATTGTTCTTTATGATAATGCTTACTTTGGGTATTATCTGTGTAATATCAGTATGCATTTGGAACGAAAAACTCAAGTTATGGATTACAATATCTGTCTTCTGTTTTTCTTGCAGAAATACAAGCAATGCGACAAACTTGTGAAGACTTAGAACATTGTCGATTTTGTGATATTTTGATCTAGATTGTTTGGGTGAAGATTTTCGAAAATGTAACAGGCAACAAGCTCAACTATATAATTATTATTATAAGGTTTGTTTACTTACAGTTAGATTTGTTGCAGTTACTGTTGTTAGCAACAATTGCAGCTAAATACAGTCTTTTAAACTACATTGTTCATTCTAGTAGTATTTTGCAATGAGGTATAATTTCATTCTGTGGATAGCAATTGAAGATTTCCTTATAGTTGTGTGTGTGGATTGTGTTGTAAGAAACTTGTCATAGCTTTGTAACTGAGTAAAATTCAAAGAACCTTTTATAAGGATCTAAATGGCCACTTATCTTTTCATGCATGGTCTTTGTGAGAATATTATTTGGATTCTATTGTGCCCTATGTTCATTTAAGACAAGCAAATGGTTATCAAAGTTAGAAGGAAACAATTTTAGAAAGACATGGATAGTGTTATCCTTCAATGCTTTTGTAATTGACTTATTATTCATACAAATCCAATCACTCAAATCAGACCACAATATGCTTTGTAAATTTGAAGTCTTCAATGGTATAAAAACAGAACAAGTAAATAGTTCATAGAGGAAAACAATGGAGAAAGAAATACTAACACAAATACAAATACATTCTCTCATGGACAACAAAAAGAAAAAATAATTAGCCAACTTTAAAGTTTAACTCATATATGCAGCAGCGCCAAGAATAGCAGCTATGTAGAAAAGCTTCTGTTGTTGTCTGCAAGATTGGACATTTCAGAGAGCTGAGGTGTTAAAGTGTCTGTAAGTTTAACGGTTCCTCCTCTCACTTATGTCCATTTATTATGGTGTTAAGGTGGATAGTTGGGTTGTTGTTTTCCCTTTTATTATTTCTGTTATGCAGTTTCTTTATGCCTCATGGCGGTTGAATATATAAAATAAGAGTAGATGGTAATATTAACCTGCTAAATCCCCATAAATATCAGAAGGTTAAAAGTTTGATTTCTGGGAGCGATACTTGTAAGGATGGGCAATCACACATTCTGAAAAACATTAGTTCTTTACTCATAGGGTGATAGATACCATTGATAGTACAAAAAAATTATATCAGGTAAAAACAATAGGGTTTTCTAGGTCAAAAAAGTAAAGGAAAATCATATGTAGCCCAACTAAATGACTAAATTCACATTCTTTAAATGTGATTAAACTTGGTGTACATCTAAAATTACATGGATTTCAAAGAATGTTTCATACACCACAAATAGTTTCATTAGCCTACCTTTTCTTTTGATGTTTCACCCTCTTCACATATTCTAAGCTATCTCACTACTATAACTTTATCTTATCATTCTATAACTACATAAGCCCAAAGCCGAACCCAACTAGGAGGACTAAGGCGAGGTTGTTGTTTATTCTCTAACTACACAAACCTTCTCCAACAAACATGCGTTTAATGAACTATATATGCTACAAGAGAGCTCATATGAGTTGGGGATGGACGAGGTGACAGTTACCCAGTCTTTGTCAATTTTCTCAACAAAGGAATTTGACTTTGGAATTGCATCAAATTGGAGTTTGTTGCTCTGCTTCAATAGCTTCTTCAAAAAATCCATTGAGAATATCATGTCAAAACTTTTCTCTGGGTCAGCTACTGAAGGTGAAATTTGTACCCCAACATTAGCTTCCCGCGAATCAACCAACCCAAGAAGTAGTGAGTTTCCACCAGCAACTCTTTCACTTGGGCTGCATATCTGCAACAATGTACAGCACAAATGAATCAGAGAAAGGATATGTCATCGTAGCAAAGAAATGTCAGAAGTGTTTCCAAAAATACAAGTGCATTTGCAAATCTAGTGG
This sequence comes from Lupinus albus, assembly GCA_009771035.1. Classification (NCBI taxonomy): domain Eukaryota; kingdom Viridiplantae; phylum Streptophyta; class Magnoliopsida; order Fabales; family Fabaceae; genus Lupinus; species Lupinus albus. Next base: position 10,453,491 of record CM020011.1, read on the forward strand.
AGAGTAACCATAAGCTTCAGGAAAACCAAAATTAAGGCACAAAACGGCACGAATTGCTGATGTTAAAACACAAGGTCCTGGTTTCATGGGATATGTTTTGTGCATAAGAGAAGAGTGAGAAAAATAAAATTTGACCTTAACCATAGCAATAATAAACCAACGGCTAAATGGCATCAGAGAAAAGCGAGAAAAAGAAAATTTGACCTTAACCATAGCAATAATAAACCAAAGGCTAAAATGGCATCAGAAATCAGGAGGATGAAAGATAAAGAATTATGAAGTTCTGTTCATGAGTTTATCTAATGGAGGGAGTGGCAGGGAATGAACTGACCAAAATTAATAAAGGTGTATTTGGGAAACTTCATTCAGAATAAATTGTTGACAAGCTAATAAGTTTATGAACATTGATGATATTATTTATTTCTTGTGTGGCCTTTGAGAATGAAACCAGAAACCATTTGTTCTATGAATGCCAATGGACAAGTGAGTTACTCGAACGGGATTACCAAGGTTTGGGTCTAAATTATTGGCCTAAGAGTTTCAATAGATGGGTGGGATGGATTATGCATGCTTTCAGAAACAAGATCAGGAAACATATGGCATGGGCAGCTTACGCACCAGATGCATACTATGCTTGGAAGGAAAGAAATATGAGGAAGTTTCAGCAAAAAAGTTATCAACCAGAGCAATACTTTAATGTGATCAGAAAGGAATTAGCTGTGAGGTTTCTTTTCTGCTATCCCAATATTAGGAATTGGAAGAATACAGCTTTAGTTAGTAAAGTAAAGCTGATTGTATATTTTTATTAAATTTTTAAGCTAGTTTTCTTGGGGCAGTTAGGCCTGAACCATTCCTAGAAGGTGGCCGGACTAACTGGGCCTTTTCTTTGTATTGTTGAATTTGGCTGGTGGTTATAGATTTTACTTCGAGAAAAATACTGACAGTATATGAGTTCTATACATTATTACTACATCATCCACTATTCATATTTTCTCATTATTGACTCTTCAAAAAAGTAACACAAATGAATGGTGGATGATGTACTTGGCTGTGTATAAATCTTTATAGATATTAAACTCGTTTACTTTTACAAAATAAACTTCATTTAAGTATTTATTTATAGGCATGTGACTGCCTCAGACACTTCAGCAAGTAATCAACCAGTTAAAGAACTAAAAAACCAAAAGAAAATTTCATTGCCTGCCTTGCTTATAGGATTATGTGTTAGCTAACAACATCTATAATGAAAAGAAAAAAGAATCTGACCTCAACGTACTCAACTCCGAGGTTAATAAGATTATCGGCAATGCTATGCTTTGAAAACAAGCTAATAAATCCTCCAGATCCAACAGGAGATTCGAGTATTTCCCAAGGTGACTTCATTAGAATCTTATATTTGTTTTGTCCTTCAGGTAAATTGCTAACAACTGGCAGCTTCTCTTCCTCCAAAAACCATACCTGCAAAAGGGTTAAAATATGTAAGATTGTGATCACACTAGAATCCAATTATATAAGCACAAGGTTGAGAAGAGGTTGTCACTAGAATTACATTTAAAAAATAAAATAAAAACTACATTATTTTTTGTGTAAATTGACCATTGATGTTTTGCATATGACCACCGCTTCACTTCTCCAATGTAACAGTATTATTTATAGCATGCATAATCACATCATGAAAGGAAAATAGTATAAGTTAAATGTTACTGTGATATTGATATTTTCAGTTTCCAAGCATTGAACAGCCAATGTTGCATATTTTACTAGTCCCGAGACTAAACCACTACAGGTAAAGTAGAATTTCAAAATGAAAGGTAATGTGGATTGTAGAAACCAAATAATATGATGAACAGTAAGAATATTTAATTTGGGACACAGTACAGAGATATTGACAAACTTTAGTACATATGATCAAGATAATAGAAAACAAAAATGGAGATCTTTGGCATGAATGCATGATGTGAACCTTTTCAGAGTCAAATGCAAAGTTATTGTTGTTTGTAAACAGCTTTCTTAAAGACTCAATTTGTTGGGCTGAGGAAACCAAAATTAAAGGCACAACCTCACGATCTTCATCCTGCAAAAAATCCAAATTCATTAGATGATGAGAAGTTATTTAATAATATATATATATAATATAAACATATACATATATATAGCAGTACCGTCACTTAGATAATACCTGAAAAAACAGCTTATATCATCTTTTTTCCAGCATGATTCATAACAAACATCACATTGGAAACGAAATGGACAACATTAAAATGCTAGTTTTTCTGTTCTCTTTGAATATTTGTTGAAGAGGTGTTCTGTTGAAATTCAATTATGACAATAAATTGATTTTCACAACAGTTAATCTTTATCAGGAGGATATTTACTGACAATAAAAAAAATTAAAAACACAAGTTTACAACCTTTACAAAATTTCCATGATCAGAGAGTAACTTTTGAAGTGGGAGAAGTAAAGTGTCTGTCGCTTCATTCTCAACTATGTCAGGGTCACAAATACACCCCTGATTCTCTTTTTCATTCAAAAGCAGGACTATAGCCATTTTCCCCTCAGACATGAGCTTGAGTCCCTTCTCTTGCAAGATGTTATCTCCATTTCCATGTAAGGAATATTTGGATGATATTTGCATACTACTAATAAGCTTTGCTTCTGAAGCACTGACCAACTCAGCTGCATTCCATCTGATTTTAAGAAAGTTAAAACACGAATGAAATATAAAAGGGCTGAGAAATGGTGACATAAAAAGTCATAAAAAATCAATGATGGTACGGCCAAGTTCATAAAAAATGAACAATTAAATCAGAAAACACTAATATTTCTATAGAATAGTTTACCTAAGGATGAATAGTCATTTCTAAAACCTAGTATTAGATCATATTGATAACAGAAATAGTTTCTCTTTCTCTTTGTAGGGGTGGGGGATGAAGGTGTTGAAGCTTAAAATAACTATGATTTACATTAACTTGCCTCTTGGTAGATTGTTGAAGACCTTGTAATGCCTCCTGAAGCAATTTGGTGTTTACACCAACAATCTGCTCACTAAGCAAGCTCCTCTGTTCTTTCTCTCCATATCGAAGTCCATGAAATACATGTTGTTGCTCTATTTCACCGAGTTTCTTTTTTGCGGCTATGAGGCGCTTTTGAAACTTTTTCCTTTCTTTCCACTCCTGAAATATACCCAAAAATGAATTATTCATATCATTTCTTGGTAGGTGGTATCAATTGCAACCCAGTCATTATAACAGGAAAATTAACCCATAAAAGGCAATTTAAAATTTAAATGATACAAGTTCAACTATTGAGATCATAGCAGAATGCCACATTATGAAAATCTAATTTCACTAAGGCTGACAATAATGCAAATCTGTTAGTTGGATTATCATACAAATTAATAAAAACAACATCCAATTAATAAATAATTATGCTTCACTCTGAAGGCAAAATAACCAATGTAAAACATATATAATTGAAACCATTGATTAATCACAAAATTGCCTTGAAAGGGGAGAGGCTAAGAGGTAACATAACATCAGCAGTAAGCACAAAAACAACAAAAAACTTTGAACATATTCAATGTTCTGTTCAACAAGTATAGAAGAGTATGCCTCAATGTTTTGTTCAAAAAATTCCAAAAAAGTAACAGATTGGTGATAAAGTAAAGGACAGTATGCCTCACAAGTTGGCGTCTTTCTTTTTTGGACCTCTCATCAAATCGTAAGTTTATTTCCAGTAGTCCCTTGGGTGGTGTGATATGCATTTCTCTTCTTTTTGTATCAACATCCGGAACAATTGCTTCCACAAAAGGCACCAAAACAAGCTGACCAGATGCTTCTACTTCTTCAGATCTTGACCTTCCACTTTTATCAAGAATACCAAAGGATGAATCAAGGGAAATTTGCAGAAGGTCATTAGCTCCACTATTGAAAACACCAATAACAGTTCCCACAAGTTCTCCACTTTCCTGATAGGAAAAGGTATTGTAGGTAAACAACTTCAGTTTAAGGATTTAAAAACAATAAAGCAATAAAATACCAAAGAAGAAGAATTCAAAGTGGCATAAATCTATATAAACTGGGTACTTCAAAAAAACGGTGACATAAGTCTTGGATACGCATGGCTATGTACCGAATATGTAACAATTAAATCAAATTGTTTTTTTATTTGGTTGCATGGATTGGGTATGGCAGGGTACTCCTTTGGTGCTGACGAGTGACATTGCAAAACTGCATCATTTTGGGCTAGAAATCTAAGTTGGTAATGAGTCTTAACTTCTCATCCTAAGAGACTCACATGCTCAGGCAGTGTCGGTGACGATCCTCTTACCTGTCTTATATACATTAAAATTTTATATTAACACACTAAAATGTATCTTGTACCTGTATCATACCCATACCATGCAACATATTATAACATTATCTTTAGGTTATTGATAATAGTTTGTTTGCATTTGAATCATCATACTAGCACTTTGCAATTCATTTGCTAAGTCATTTGCTGTTTCACAAAGAAATAGCTATCAACAGGATATATGTATGCAAAGAAAAGAGCTCCACCAGAAGAAGAAAAAATTAATCTTTGAAAGGCTATATTTTAACATGACAAAAAAGCTGGCATTTCTGTAATAGTTCATCAGTGAGAATCACCAAGTTAATTTAATAGACCTAAAAAATATAACATCAAAACAAATGAATAGGAAATGAAAATCTTTGGTCCCATTAAATGGCAATACTTCAACAAAAAATTGAACAAAAACAATGAATAAGGAGAGGAATAATGATTCATAGGAACCTTGAGAAAAACTTTCATCCCAACAAGATCATGTGTGTAAAATTCACCCTCTTCTAACTCTGGCCTTTCATCCTCGGTGACAAGCAAGGTAGAGCCGGTAAGCATCTTAGCCTGCATGATACGAGTGAATGAATGTGTTTGGATTAACAACAGAAAATAGATTATCTCAGTAATAGATTGTTGTCATAATCTATTGTAGAAGAATTGTTTTCCTGTTTAGACAGGGAGGGGATCCACTTACTCCAAGAGTAAGTGAAAAAAAGTTACTCCACATCATAACCATTCATTTTTTGGAAAATCCAATGGTTTGAATTAGTGAGTAGATATAAACCATTGGTTTTCCAAGAATGAATGAATATGATGTGGAGTAGCTTTTTTTCACTTACTCTTGGAGTAAGTGGATCCCCTCCCGTTTAGATATGCTTGATGAAAAGGAGTCAGACTCCTCTCCATCACTGGAGAAGGCAGTTTTGTTTGTGCATGTATTTTTAAGGGTAAAAACATAATCACAGTGTAAATTAAAGGATATAAGTGTCATTGTCCTTTTTTCTTTGTTTTCCCATATAATTGTTCTCTCCAGTAATGGACAGGAGTCTAACTTGAGATTTTAAGATAGTCTATTTTGTTTTGACCGTTTAAAAAATCACTTTTATGTGGTATATTACAAAAAATGATATTGTTATTTCGTTACATTAACAATTTTTGCTCGACAATTAGTTCAATTTTTGTCAAACCACGCCTAAGTAGGGGATGTTCACATCCAAATCGTTCCAAAATAAAACTGTAAACCAATTCAAAAAACTATAAACCTATCAAAACAAAATTTCTTTTAGATTGGTTTTGCAAAGACCCGGCCAGGTCAGATCAGATTTTGGATTCATGTATAAAACTCAATCAAATCGTGCATCTTACATTTTTTATATACTAACTACTCAAAATTGCATATTTACTTTAAGTTGTGATATTTGATGTATATCTTTGATTGAAATATTTTTTGTATTACTTTCATTTGGATAGATTATCTCAATAATCAAACAAGTAACCATAATATTTCATTTTAATATTTAAAATAAAAATTAATACATACACTTATAATTCATGGTTCACTTCATGACTCGGTCAACCTACGTGAGATAGACCTTGGTTAGTTTGGGCATGGCTATAATATTGGGAGTCAAATTGTGAACCCGAAAGCCTAATTTCCAAATAGTGAATGGTAATATTTCTTTATTATAGACAAAACATGTTATTTCCAAATAGTTATAACATACGTTTATGCCTGATTATCTACTCTAGACCTTGGCTAGACTATACCTACATTTATGTCTTCCTCTTTCTTTATATATATATACATTTATGTCTTCCTCTTTCTTTCCAAATTGTATACTCTAGACAAAATGTTTATATTTATGATTTATAATGTAATAAATTTCCAATTGCCAATTATATAATTACTACATTGATTTATACTATTTTTTATTAAATTCCCAATTGTCTATTCAAATAGTGAAATAAATTTATTATTGCAAATTAAAATAAGTACTTTCATTTATAATTGGATATTTGCAATGTACTGGTGATATAATCGGATATCAGTGTAATTCATCGAGGGAGGCAATAATACAATTTTTTCAATTAAATATCAATAGATATAATAAAATAATTATAATTAATTAAGAAATTAATATATATATAGCAATATAGATTTTAATTACAAATCCAGTGTGATGCATGTATCCCAACTAGTATGACATATTTTAAAATGTGAAATTGTAAAATTATGTCTAAGAATAAAGATCATTACTTTATTTCTTTTATATGTATTTATTATTAAAATTATTTCATAATTTTCTTTCTCAAAATTATTTATTATTTATTTCAGTCAAAGTTTACTAGAATCTAATCGTGAGTTTCCCATAATTTTGTGTATCAACATTGTTTACTATATACTATTGAGCTTAATATCAATGTGTTGTCAATATAAAGGTTTTTACATTATCCATCAATCATGTGTATTACTTTTATTTAAAATCATATACTCCCAGTGGACTATTTTCTCTCTATTGTTTACTTAGAAATGGGTTAGAGGCCCCGCAAGTTTTCCAGCCGCCCATTTGTTTTAATTTGCCGCCCACTGTTTTTTCGTCTACCTCTTACCATTTCAGGTCTATAAATCTGAGTTTGTTTCATCTCCCACCAACCCCAACACCTTCTTCGCCTCCTATGTGAGGCCAGCCTACCAATGGAACCTCATTGCCGGAGTATCCACGCGTTCACAGTCTGCACCAGTGAGATCCTGGCTACAACCACCTTCTTCAGAAAGTCGTTTCCTCAGATCCCAGGTCATGCTCAAATCGACAAAACACCCAGAACCGTGGCCTTATAATTCGCTTATGATTCAAAAATTCTGACCCATAATCAATACAAACACAGATTTGTATCTTTGGGGTTCATAATCGTTTGAATCACATTTTGAATCGTCCAATTCATACAATTCTAACTACAATGGGTTCAAGGACTACAAGCTTAGCATATATGAAGGTCGGCCCAAAGAGCTGGTGTGCGTGTTTCACCTCAACCCGATAGTAGACCAACTTAAGCTTGTGTTAACTCGGCAATGGTACCTTGACCTGATAGCTACACCCCGGTTTGAGGAAGATGCAAACTCATATAGAGCTAGAATGCAAAAACAATAACAAATTAACCCAGGATGAATAAGTACCCAACAAAGGTTAGAAAAAATAATGACATTTGATACTGGATAAACAGATAAAGGGGACTGGAAAATAAATAAAGGAAATTGGGATGGAAGTGCTCACATCTATGCAAGCATTGAGTATTACATATGTGACCTCCTTATACAAATCATTGCGAAGTGGGGAAGTCAAGTATTCTTTAACCTTCGCTAACCTCTCTCCTTTAAAGTTCATAATATTCATCTCTTTCTTCTTGTTCTCTTTGTTATCAGTTCTTGCATCATTCTTCTTGTTTTCTTTGTTATCATCAACCTTCTCACCATTCCTATTTTTTATCGCCATCAACCCAGTCTCAGAAACACTTAGTGCAAGAAGTGTTACTTATATCAAGGGTTGCTGACGATTAAAAGGAAAATGATGAGAGGGTTGAAGAAAACAAAGAAAATAAGATTGGTGAGAGGGCTAATAACAAAGAGAACAAGAAGAAAGAGAGGAACATAATGAACCATAAAGGAAAGAGGCCGGCCAAAAAATACTTGATTTGTCCATTTTCCAATGGTTTGTATGCGCACTTCCATCTTAATTCCCTTCATATCTTTTCAATCCCATCTATCTATTTTCCCCTATCTAATCTCATTATTTTTTATCCATTTTTGTGTCCTTATCCATCCTGTTTAATTTGTTCCAATTTTTTCATTCTAGCTCCCTATGAGTTTGATCTAACTCCACTGAGGTGTACCTCCCCAGGCCGAGGTACCCCTTTCCAAGTTAACTCAACCTTACATGGATGTGCCATTGAGGCGAGGTGAAACACGAAAATCAATTCTTTAGCCCAAACTTCAGTCTCACTAAGCCTATACTCCCTGAATCGACCAAGGTCTACCTCACATAGATTGGTCGAGTTATCAATTGAACCATGATCTAAACCCCAACACTCCTCACCATCCTCCTGACCAAAACCCCAATTTCCCACTGCTTGTAACCCAAATCACATAACTTCCTCCATCGGTCCCTATACATATGTAATATGTGAATCCTTGGACCTTAAGAAAGGCAGGTTACAAACATATACAACATCTCGAGACCGATCCTAAGAGGTCATCCTCTCTAGTCATTAGTCGACTTTTGCATGAACACTTTCTATACCGATATAGTCCAAATCAAACAAACTCAATGCCAAAAAATATGCACATGATGATATAACAAATCTCAAGAGTGGTAGTGTATATTTTTGTATACCTGGTCCACAGTGTCAATTCCTTTGAATTTGAGTATCCAATTATTATGTGCAGGGTGATGTCTACCTTGCTCCAGCTCAACTTCCTGAATGGTTTCTTCACCCAAAACATTTTGCCTTAGCCACCTAGTCCCAGGCTAGTACATACAATAGTCATTCATTAATTAATAGCAAATTATGAATAAATGAAAAAAAAGATCATAGGTTTAGATATGTGAAACAACATATTAAAAAGGGACAAAGATCTGATATCCCAAAGCATGTCCTCAAGGTTGTCCCGGACCAATAAAAAATAAAGCAAAAATAGAAAAACTCATAAATGTTTAATTTTTTTAATTGAAATAACGTATTTTGATTGGTCAAAGACAGGCTTTGGGATAACATATCCTTGTCCATTAAAAAACCGACCCGATGTAAGAGTCTCCCAACTATTGGGTTTCTGGGGAGGACATATGTACACAGTCTTTCCCCTCGGAAACAATTCCGAGAAAATATTAACAAAAATTAAATTTTGAAGTGGTATGGGGAAGAATGAGTTACAGTAGAAAAGCGGAGTTGAGGGAAATCGGTGGTGGGTTTGACACAAATCTCGCCTTGAAGACCGTGAACATTGGATAAGTAACCAATGTCAATAAACCCTCTTCCTATTCCTATTCCTGTTTCCTTCTCGTTATGAACAACAACAACGTTCCCTTGGGTAGCTGTAACTGTAGAAACAAACAAAAAAAGTGAATTGAAGTGATGAAATGAAATTGAGAATAGGAGTGAAAAAGTTTAGTAGAGTACCATTGGTGCGGAAGTGGATAGTGGAAGAAGAAGAAGAAGAAGGAATGAAATTGAAAGGGAAAGAAAAATGGAATGAAGAAGGTGGAAATGGAAGAAGTGGTAATATTCGTTGAGAGGTTGGGAGAGTAGACACAATCTGCATCATCTTTCTCTTACACCACCACACATAACATAATCCCCTCTCTTTTTAAAGATATAACATTTTTCATTATAATTCCAATCCGACACTAATATGGTCCATTTTCATTTGATATATGCCTAACTTTGGATTATAAAATTAGATTTAACTTTAGGTTTGGGTAATGGACAATATAATAATAAGATCTCTTTTACGAAAACAATTTATCAATTAATATAATTTTATATTTCTAATCATGTTTTTTCATTGTTTTTGCTAATTATAGACTATACTCTTATATAAATAATTTATTTTCCAACATTATATTATTTGATATTTTTTCATTATATATAAATATAAGTAAATGAATAAATGATTAACAATATATATATACATATATAATTTCATATCTCATTACATGGTTCATAATAAAAATAATATTGATAAGCTTTCACCCAAAAAAATATATACATTAAATTTAATCCAGATTTGGGGACTAAGATTTAAAACCTAGCTTGATTGATATTGAAGTCAAATCACCTTCAAATCTAGGCCCTAATAAGTGAATGCATATAGAAAGAGGCGTATGGATTAGAGACCAATGAGTAATGTTTTTTAAACGTAAATAATTAACAAAACTTTCTTTATAAATACAGTAAAAACTCTTCATGTTAATCTTCTATGTTAGTCCTAAGAAATGCACGATACACATTTACTGTAGGAATTGATTTTGGATGGCTTCTGCTTCTTGACAGATAGAATGTGATTGGTTGAAAACATAAGAGGAAAAAGAGGCAATTTAAGCCTATAAAATTGTGAATGATGAAATGCTTAGTTGAAGAACAATTTCTGTAAAAAAGAGCAAAATCTGAGTGAGATATTAGGTATCATCCAAGAAAACCTTCCACCATAACAGATGAGAAGAAAGTAAAAATGGGATATTGAAAGTAATTGTTCAGAGTAGACCAAATTAGCACACTTATATAGTCCCTATGTTAAACATCCAGAGCATAATTATATAGAGAATAAAACCTCATTGCACAGGGCAGCAACCATATATGGTCTCTTCAGACCAAATAATGGTACATATAAATAATTAGACTGTGAAAATGCCCCTCGTTGATCATCACTTTTAAACTCACACCAAGACACTGAGAAAGCCCTGGAGATGTTTAGGATTAATAACTATTCTGCCATAATTGTTGGGACTGCTTAGATTGTTGGTTTTGAGAACCAGCCAGGGATGCTTCCATTGGATTCTGCTGCTGCAGCTGCTGCAGCTGCTGCTGATGTTCTAGAGAAATGCCACCCTGGGATTGGTAGAAATTAGGGTAGCCAAGGGGTCCAAAATGCTGCGATGGCTGCTGCTGTTGCTGGCTTTGCCGAAATCCACCAGGTTGCTGATTCTGTCCTTGGATGCTGTAATAGGCGCCGGGAGGAGCAGCAGGCATTGTTCGAGATCCAGGCCCATGAAGCCACATGGGAGAATTCTCACTCTGACAAATAAGGACACAATCAGTATCCCATCTTCAATATAATTAACATTGACAGAAAACTTTGAACACTATCACAAACCAGAGACTGATCCAGAAAACATAGAGGGAGGCTGAATATTAAAATATATATATATATATGCATAGGTAAACATCTTCAGTAATTTTTACAAGAAAATTATTATATTAAACAAATTTACAATATATATTGAGGAGGGAGGGGCCAACGCCCAAGCTCCCAAATCATTCCATGCCATAACATCCCCACACCTCACAACAACAAAAAGATGTGAGTAATCTGTGGCCTACCAAATGAACCATGTCTTGAACATAATATGTACATGCCTTTACAAGGATCGTGGATTTTCAAAAGCATAAATGTAAAAAAGTAACGGATAACTTCGCTTTGAGATAAAATAATGGTTTTTATGATAAAACAGTTTAAGGTAAAGCATTTTAAAATGAAGATATTTCTACCTGCTGGAGTGAAATCATATGATTGCTGTCCTTATACTGGGAATTAAGAACATCATCATATCCGATGGTTGTACTGGTAGGGGCAGCAGATTGATTCAAAGGAAAATTTCCTCCAGGAATGCTGGTTGAACTTCCATAACCATATCCAGGTGGAATAGCAGCAGACTGAGACATGCTACTGACAGAAATGCTATTTTTATATTGGGGAAGCAGTGCTGCCAGAGATTGGTGGTATGTGCTATTTTGAGCAAAAGCCTGCTGAAATGCTGATGGCGTGTAGGAATATGTCTGAGGCAAGAATGGATAGCCAATCATATTCGCATAATGTCCCAGAGGAAGGGTAGGTTGGGAGTAGGGATGCACAGCCAGCTGTTGAGGAAGTGCAGGTCCAGTGGCAACATTGGCACCAGGGTGAGCTTGCGGATTAGGTTGGGGTGTAGAAATGCTATTTGCTCTTAGAGCCTGCATGTTGACAAATAAAATTATCAGAAGACTGAATTCCTATGTTCTCCCTCTTCCCAGAAGAATAAAGACATGATCAAATATAACTATAGCATGTAACTCCAGATACTCAGTTGAGAAAATATATGTATATATGATAGTAAATACTTTAGGGTATACCCAACTGACTAGGAATCTGAAATTAAAAGACTTGCCGAGTAGTACTGGCTTAATACATAAACGTTATCAGTTATCACTGGTACAATACAAGCATATAATGTGGCAGAGAAAACTAGTACTGCAGAATTACATTGATTAAATCAAACACCAAATGGCCACAAGACAAGACAACAGATTCTGACACATAATTATAGAAAGGGTGGGAATCCACTTACTCCAAGAATAAGTTTTTTAAACTTACTCCACATCTTAGCCATCAATTCTAGGGAAATTCAATGGTTTAGATCTACTCACTAATTCAAACCATTGGATTTCCCTAGAATTGATGGCTAAGATGTGGATTAAGTTTAAAAAACTTACTCTTGGAGTCAATGGATCCCTCCTCTTATAGAAATTCAAAAGCCTTATCTCATCTAGTACATCCTCTTAAATTGCCAATTGTTCATTATAAACTCTGTACGGTCATGTATAGAAAACACATCAACTGACAATAAATAACTATATAAGCTCATAGCACAAATCACTCATATAGCTTAAGCCAAAACAAGCAGTGTCTTTTCTTTTTGAGAAATTGTTCAGGAAAATAAGTAACTGAACCAGTATAACATCTTCTGATTTACGTGGGCCACTGGATGCAAGTCAGAACACTAACTGATGTCACAAGGTAGTCAAGTGAATTAATGCTTATTATTGTTAGCTAGAATTTTTCTGTATACAATTACAGCCTTTTACATATAATGTAAGCAGGACTTTTTAATTCCATTGCACATTTTTGGCTAAGAAATATCAAATACTGTCTAAGCCATAATACCAAGATTTGTTTATATGAATCAATCTCTTTCAAGAGCCTATATATAGAAAAACTTAAATAGGCTGGAGCAGAAGTGCACCTCTGACATGGTTATAGTTGGGCAACCAATTGAAGATGCAATATTGCTATATTTAGCAGGCATCGGTTGTTGTGCAGGGAAGGGTGAGTATTGTATATTTTCCCTTGCCATTTGAACTGTCGAATCCAACAGAGCACTGGGCAAAGAATTTGTATATGCCTGCTGCAAAAATAGCACTGAAGTTAGTCATAGACAGAAGATTTGATAGATAATATTAATATTAACATTAGTATATGATAGATGGCAGAAACAAAAATACCACCTATTACTAATTTATAGCAACAAACAATCTGTATCAAGATATGGTTTTACTATGATAGCTCACTTATCGCCTTAGTAATAAGAATGAAACATCCAAAAGGCATTTATATGTCCAAACTCCAAATTCCTATTTCCATCATTGAACATAATATAAAATGGTCCATCAAAATTTGAAGTTAATTTTATCATTTCAGCACTTCTATACAATCAAAGGAATGGATAACCACACAGAACTGACCATCCCCCAATTTTAACATCACGTGATCTCAACTTAGATTATTTTAGAACCAACCACATTTCATCGAAGACAAACTGAGACCTATCCTTGAGTATTTTTTTATACAGTTTAATGTTTAAAAAAAATCTAAAAGCTTACCATTACACTAGAAAAGGAAGACAGATCCTGCAGGTGTGAGCTTGTCTGTGAATGAGGAAAATCAACATCTGCTTGTTGAGCCTTTTCATAAGTATAAACATGTGAAGATGAAGGAAAGGGATATTGATTTTCTAGAACAGGTTCGTGGAGTTCAGATTTTAAAGCCTCTGTTCGTGGAATTGAAGAATGATCGTAAGTCCCAGCAGCTACGGCAGTTCTGTGACCTAAATTTGCATCTGACGAAGTAGTAAGATGCTCATCCCCATAATAGTCAGGATTTCTGTAAGAAAAATATGTTTCAAGTAAATTAGGAATAACATGAACAATGCAACGAAGTACACTAATAGTACTATCTAAGCACATACTTAGCATCTGAGGACCCAATTATTGAAACACCTGGTGCTTCAGATGTATCCTCCAAGTTATTTTTCAAGGGCCTACATGCATGTGGCTCAGATTCAGAAAGGGAGGCATTTTTTGCACTTCCAAAACTTCCAAAACTCAGATTCAAGCATTCTGGATTATGGAGTTGTAAGTGATCTGGAATTACTACTGGAGGACTTTCCTCCTCAGATTCTGTCCCTTGATCCTCTGCGTGTAGATTTAGTTGCTCAAAGTTTGCAGCCACTGATGAAACAGCAGCAGCTTCAACTGAGAGGAAGATGTTACGAAATTAAGAATTAGAAACCCTATGTAGTTATGAACTTCAAATAATAGTAATAGAATAACACTTTCTAAACCATTAAAGAAACCCTAATGGCAACATGTCTAATATAAAATTATCAATATTAGTAATACAAAAATGACTCTTAACCATTTATACGTATCTTCGTGATCCTAAAAGCATGTAAGACTCTCTTATTCAAGTAATTAGGATGAGTAAAAAAATTCTGTTTTTATTTCTTAACAAGTTCTCAAAGGGAATACACATGAACAAAACCCTAATGATAGATCACATTAGACTGAGCATCCAAGGGGTATTACAAGAATATCTGACAATGCTCTTTTTAAGCCTTAGGATGCTTCGAGTATAGCATGCAAATTTTTAAGAGAATAAGTGCAGAGAACAGACATGAAAAAACACAAAAAAATAGAGGCAGAAGCAAATTCACCTGATGGTACTAGCACTCCAATTATGTGATAGCTAAACATTTTATATAGAACATATACATTCATCGAAATAAATATACAAGACAATAAAAATGATAAGATATTAAGCATTGCAGTCACCTTCGTTGTTATCAAAAGGATGCTGATGGGGTTGGTAGGAATCGTTGTCCCGGGACAAGTTACTTTCTTCATTGTCTTCCAATTTACTTTTAGCGGATACAGAAGCAGATCCAACGTTGTCCGGATTCTGAACAGGAACTTCTTCAGCTACATATTCATTATCATAAGTCTTCTGCTGCTGATCTGCTTCACCAAAATCAGATGATTTTGTATAGTACTCAGAATTAGGAACATCATCAACAACAGTGGATACGGAAACAGCTGGTTGGTGATGCTCAACAGGCCATTTATTAACAGCTGATTGATGATCGGTAGATGATGGCCATTCATTAACACCTGGTTGATGCTCGACAGATGGCCATTCATTAACACCCAATTGGTGCTCGACAGATGGCCATTCATTAACACCTGATTGGTGCTCGACAGATGGCCATTCATTAACACCTGATTGGTGCTCAATAGAGGGCCAATCATCACCCTGTTGGTTAATAGAGAACCCTTGATCACGATTTATCTCTGAAACCTTTGAACCACGACCTTGCTGATTGGAGGGAATATTACCAGCAACCTGTGGTCTGCCCATCTTGACAATGTCAGCCATTGATCGTTGACCAGTGTTAATCATCCACGGGGATTGCTGCAATGGAGCATCTTGTGATGACAACGAAGGCAATCCATCAAAAACACCAACAGAATCAGCAGACCTAATTTCAAAACACACAATTCATAAGCCTAAAACTATCCTTAAATCAACATTTGGCAGAATTTACAATAGAGCTTACACGAACAACAACGAAAATAGTTTATAACATTCTTATACACTTCTAAAACTACATTTTCGATTTATTTTGACAAAAAAACAAAAACAATTATGGAATAAACGCTTAATTAAGTAATATGAGATGATAAGCATTAAACCTATATGATAGTGGTTGACTGCTGTTGATATTATAAGCAGTTGTCGGCGTTCCGTTTCGATATTCCTTCTTAGGAGCAGGTTTTCGAGGAGGAGGCCTAGTAGAAGTAGAGGAACGAGACCTTGAATAATAATCACTAGTAGTAGCGGTTGTTGCAGT
Source organism: Lupinus albus (assembly GCA_009771035.1). Taxonomy (NCBI): domain Eukaryota; kingdom Viridiplantae; phylum Streptophyta; class Magnoliopsida; order Fabales; family Fabaceae; genus Lupinus; species Lupinus albus. The sequence continues at coordinate 10,469,547 of CM020011.1, forward strand.
GTCTTTTTTCTTATCTCGTTTCGTCTTCTTCACCTCATGAAAAGGATCTACAAATATGAAAGAATAAACATGAAATTGATAAGTGAATATAACGAAGATGATGAAGATTGAGGTTAGAAAGTGTGAGAACCTTGAGAAAGGAGACGATTAACGGCTTCGTCAGGGTCCATGTTAGAGTCTTTGAGAGTGGCATAGATCTCTAGGTCACTCATGTCTTTCACTATTTCCTTCAAATTCTGAACCATTTTTCGTGACGATGCTGGTATTCCTCCGCCGTTGATGTGGCCAACGCCGCCGTTGTTGCCGCCTTTACCACTCATCTTTAGTATCAGTATTTCAGTTCCACTGAATAACCACCCAAACGCCGATGATGATGATTATGATGTTCGCTCTCTCAGAATCTCTCTCTTGATTTTTGCCTAAAAAAACCCTTTCCGCTTCTCCTTTTATCTCCCCTCATTTCAATTATTTATTCTACTATCTCGATTTAATGGTGTAAATTCTCGTTAGGTTTTCGATTTGATATGAGTGATATTTTTTTTTTAGAGAAAAATCCTCTTACGGGTGTAAATATATTGGTTTTGTGTTTTGGGTTAAATTGTATAATTTATTTTGTAATTAGGTTTTATGTTTTTTTGTTCTTTTTTATATTTTTAAAGTTTTATTTTGATTATTTATGTTATAAGTTTGTCATAGTGTTAACCACTACTAAGAACCCTAGTAGTCACATCTGAAAATGACCTAGTTTTAACTTTTAAATCTTCAAACTTCTATTTTATCCTATATTGTTCCTATACTAGTTTATTAGGATTTTCAATAATTTTTCATGACAAATTTAAACATAACTTTATAAACATGAAGAACAAAAATAGAACTTGATTACAAAATAAAGGGCGATTTTGTATAAACTTCATATTTTAACATATATAATAATGATTAGTTGATTCATTTAGATAATATTTACCGGATCCAAATATATTTTAATAGATAAAGACCAAAGTTCAATATCTCATGGCAACATATGATGTGAGTTGATTAAAGGGATGACGTTGTTAACAAAATAATGAAATATCTTATAATTGAAAAAATAAGTTGTTTGAGATTTGATATCTCCCTTATAAATCTTTCCAATATTTAGTATAAATAAATATCAAAATAAATTAATGAGCAACAGATTTTATCTAAACTTTTAATTTAACAACCTAAATTATTATGCATAAACTTTAAATTCCTCAATTTTAATTATCAATACACTTCTCAATCAAAATTTCCAATTAGAACATCTCTCATTTTCTTAGAGAATTACTAACAAGATAGCACCTACAACATATTTTAACACATATTATGTATAAAGGACCAAAATCATGTATAAACTTCATATTTTAACACATATAATAATAATGAGTTGATTCATTCCAATAATATTCATCAAATCCAAATATATTTTGATAGGCCAAAGATCAAAGTTGAATATCTCATAATAATAACACTTGATATGAATGACATTTATATATGTTGAAGTGATGATATCATTGTTAATAAAATAATAAAATATCTTAGAATTGAAACAATAAGTTGTTTGAAATTATCTAACTTATAAATCTTTCCAATATTTAGTATAAATGAATATGAACATAAATTGATGAGCAACAAATTTTATCTAAACTTATAATTTAACAAGCCTAAATTATCATGCATAAACTTTCAATTCCTCACTTTTTAATCATCCATAAACTTCTCAATCAATTTTGCCAATTAGAACACCTCTCATTTTCTTAGAGAATTATTAGTTGCAGATCTAGAACTCAATCATATACAATATAAATTATATTGAATGATCTAAAATATATCATAATAGATCAAATGAAGTGAGTAACATGAATGCAATTTTAAATAACTACATATGCACAAAATAATTATAAGGGTGACATATATAACTATATTTTGGATGAGAATAATTTATCTTCTAGTATAAGGAAATAAGTTATCTCCTTCAACCACTAAAATCATGACATGTGTATCATTTAATCATTTTCTACAAAAATATTTCTAGAACAAAACAAAACAATACACATGTCATTCTTTTACTGACGGAATGAGGTAAGTTATTTCCTGGCATGAGGCGATACATTATTCTCATTTTAGATTGTATATCTTAGTTTTCAATATGTGTTTTAACTATCTCTTGTTTGTTGAGATAAAAACACAATAAATATCTCATTCCATATATCCTCCCAATCATAAATATTTATTCATATTTTATTTAGATTGTCCTAAACACTAGTCATTGAAAGCATAGTACTTTCATGTTCATTGTTGACTTCTATCAAAGCACTTTGTGGGTAGGAAGACAAGTTCCAAAACATCAAAAACAACAAGACAAAAGTGATGATGACATGCAAAGTAATTTTAATGATTTATATTTACTCACAAATTCAAACTATTAGATTTTTCAAGAATAAATGACTATGATGTGAAACAGAAGATAATAGAAGATAAAAATGATTCTACATAAATACGGTTGTTAAACCAAATGTCTTGTCTTAGTGTCATCCATGTTTCACTCTCTATATATTACAACTATGAAATAAAATTGGATAAGATTGAGCATAGGTTTGGTACTTTGATCAATGAATGGGTTTGGAATAAAATAAATATAAGATTCATGCCAATGTGCATTATTAAAGAGAAACTCACAAGAAAATATTAATATATGGAGAATTTAATAATGTTTGATACTTGTATTTTTTTTTATTTGTCTTTTTATTTCTATAGTCGTGGATTGATCATTGATAAATTAGAACCATCACCTTGGCACATTGGTGAATAATTGAATTAAAATCATTGGTATATTTACAAAAGCAAAATTAATTATTAAATTTTACCAAATGAATACTTATGAACAATTATTTATGTAAACTATTTTATACTGAATCCTACTTTTTTTAAGGGTCAACTTTGTTAGAAAATCACAGTTGACATTATTGTAGAATATAAACACATTCATAAAAAATAATATATATTTTTAATAAAAGCTTACTTCCTTTATTTTCTCATTAATTAATGAATAAAATATTTTACCTTAGGAGTCTTTCTCTTTTTAATGCAAGAAAGTCTTCGCAGCATGATGAACCCATAAACTCATATATTTTTAGGTTATCATAAACTCATATATTACTAGTTAATGACAGAAGATTTTTCTAGTGCAAGAAAATCTTGGACCAACCAAAAACATGACACATTATATATTATTGTTATCACAAAGATCGACCGGTATAATTGCATAATCAATATAATGGATGTACCATATTGATATGTGGACTGATTCACCAGTTTTCCAGTTGAACCGGCTAGTACGATCCGATTTTCACACCACTGAAAGCTATCAAGCCCACACAACAATTCAATACACTTACAAATGGGTTGAAACTTGAAAACCAATAACAAAATGAGATGGATACAAGACTCATGCAAGAAGTGATTCTATTTTTTTGCAGTGGATACAATTGCCTACGATATGAAATCCATCTGTCTTAATGTAAGTAGTGATTTGATAAAATTGAGTAAGATTCAAAATACCATGCTATCGATTCAACCGGTTTTACGAAAACAAAATGCATCAATCAATAGGTGCACAAGTTTAGAAAATGCTTACACATATACGGATTCGAATATTCATCAGGGACATGGATTCGGAAACCGTGAATGAATCTTGTTAATTTCTTCAATTACTTCAGTTGTGAGCCCTATCTTGCATGCATTTAGAACCTCCTGGAGTTGCCATGATTTTGTTGCCCCAAAAACCGCACTAGCAACAAGGGGATGTTGCAAAACAAAGGCTGCTCAAAACAAAATAGTACAGGGAAAAGAATTTAATAAGATCGCCGGTCTCTAATGGATGAACACAATTAATTCGGTCAATAGCATAGAAAATGGAATTTGAAAAAAAAATAAGTAAATGAAAAGTTCATTAGCTAATTGCAGGTGATCGTGTAACCAAAAATTGGGATGCAACAACTGAGTCAAGTGATACTTAAAAGTAGGATCTTTGCTAAGGTTGCATTATGTCATCACTAACAATCTTCAGCAATGCTAAGATACACATATATTAACCATCTTTTGTTAACCCTTTAACGAGATACAACAACATCGAAGCCTTAGTATCACTGGGTGGAATCGGCTGTTAACCCTTTAACAAGATAAAATTCATAACATTTTGTTTCTAAAGAAGGAGAAGCAAATGTACTACTGTACAGCATCTGACATCACCGAGGAACAAAAACTTCAGTTCTCAAAGCAAGATTTATTCCCATTTACTGAACTTCTATCAGCATATACAAACTTGAGACTTCCCATTATTATCTTTTGCATAAACAATGTTTTTTGACTTTGTTGCCTACAGATTCAAGAATATGTGCATTAGGACCAAAAACCGTATGCAAGTGCAAGAGTGATGACCCAACTAGTTTTAGGTATTAGGAACCCTTCCTTGCAATCATAGATGATTTCAACCAATATGGCTCATATGATTTAGGACATGCTATGTTTGGAATCATGTAAACAGCACAACTAAGGGGGTGAGTTTGGACATATTAATCAGATTGAAAATTATTATCAAACCTATTGCAAGAGATACTGGATGAAGACCATATATTTTTGCGATATTAACGTATTCCTGTAAATTGGAAAAAGATATGGCGATTAAAATTAGCCAGCAGAAGAAATAACCAGGTACAAGAGATTCTATATTACAATAATCGACCATGACGTCCTTCTTTAAACGTCCACATGAGCACATCTAAGATAAAACATAGAAAAGAAAAAGGAAAAAAAAAGCAGAAGCTGTCCAACAAAAAGCAAAGACAGCTATTCATTTGGTAAGGAAAGCGCAGAAATTTTCTCATAACTGCAACTTAAAGTTCTATGGCTATCAGTTGAGGTTGAAATTTTTTCCTCATTTAGACCATATCAGACGCTCTTAAACCAAGCAAAATTCTAATATCCGAATCAAAACAAGCAAAAATGCACTTCTAAGAGCTAAGCAACATGTGAACTGTAAAGTTCCAATAAGATAATCAAAATATTAGCATTGCAACAATGTCGAGGAGAATCCACTTGCCTCAGCAGCTGCCTTTAGAACTGTATTAGACAAGTTGTATCTGGATTCTCCTTCAGAATACCTCCCTATTAACGACAAGAATAGTATCAGTTAGATAAACTCAAACATACTAGTTACATATCTTACGTTTTTCCTTTCCTTCTTTTATGTTGGGAAAGAGGGAGGGGGTCTTTGAAAAAAACAGACCATGTCTTACAATATGTCAACTATTAACCTTTAAAAAGATTTAACCGAGAATCCCGCGGACCACCACCAGATGAAAAATATTTCCCTGAAAGTATACCCATTGCCAGGGGACTGTAGGCCAGCAAGTGAATACTGAAAAGAGAAATTAATTGAGCACATTACAAATGTAGTAAAAGTTAGAAAGAAATTTTCATGCACTTAGCCTTCATTTCTCTATCCATCAGAATAATGTGGAATTTTACCACTCTGCTTCTATTAAAGCTGATCTAAACATGCTGCTAATATTTAATATATTATGCCTTTTTAATTATGTCCCAGAGATTAATGAAAAAATTTCATGTCAATCAGAGGCAAAACTTCTCAAGATACATTTAACAAGAACTAGGCGTCTTTTCAGAAGCATAAAGTCGAGTAGTATCAAACTTATATTATAATCAATAATGAATACCTCTCCTGATGACAGCACTCAGCCAAGGCAGAATCAAAAGTTCTGCATAGCAGATTATACGAATTCTGTTACTAAAGAAAACAATTAGAGTAAGAAGTAAACATCCAAAGGGAAGAGCAGGGTTGATAGTGAGGGCTCTATGATGTAAATAAAACAAAAAAATTGACATGAGTTGAATGGGAGTGAATGACAACCTGCAAAGATACTATCTTCGGGGAGCAAGCAAATTTTTCAGCAACCTGAATAAACTTCATCACGCCATATGCTGTTTCATTACTAAGCCCAACATATCTGATCTGTAAATAAAATGCACTTATTTTCAGTTATTATTTACGAATTATAAATTTATAACATTGAAAGGCTGACAATTGAAATTGTAACAATACCACTTGCCTTCCCAGCTTTTACAGCTTTGCTGAGAGCTTCAAGTTGTTCATCTATACTAACCGAAGGGTATTGTCGGACTGGGTCATACTCGGTTTCTCCAAACATTGGAACATAGCTACAAGGATTTGTGTAACATTTCAAGAGCTAAGATCTATATATTTGTGTGCTCATGTATGGACAAAATATGAAAGCTGTCCAACATGTAATATTCAAAAACCAACATGAACAAATTTCAAAATTTTAAGCTAACATAAAGATACAAACCGATCAGGCCAGTGAATTTGATAGAGATCAATATAATCCGTTTGCATTCGCAACAAACTGCATGAATTCAATAACTAAGTTGTCAAACAATAGTACTATAGACACAGTCAAAAGATGCAACCAGAAATCTTATACTATATGTCTTCCAAACATGGCCCTCTTCCCCCAAACAGCCTTCCCCCTAGTAAACAGTTATCCATAACATCTAAAAAATTCAGCTTTTAGACCAAACAGGATTGTGAATTCAGAAAGAGAGCAATTAACCTATTATCTATAGCTTCAATAATATTGCCGGCATCCAAACATGTTGGTCCACCCCTAATCCAAGTCATCTGCCCAGACGGTCCAGCAACCTGTGCAAAGTTCGTAGTAGTATGGATTATTCCACACGCATGCAATTATAATAAACAAAGGTTACTTGGGAAAATAGAAAAAATAGTCTAGATGGTAGTACTGAGATCCACATCAATGTAAATTGGCATTCAACAATTATCCCCAAATAAAAGTCACATCACATGTTCACATAATATGAAGAAACCTCAAATACAGATCTTGAACTCTAGAAGAATAGGCCTTTTAAATGTAGCTACAAAAACACAAATATGCCTCTGCTACAATAGAGGAAGACAACCTTTATACAACTGAACAATGTAATAACTAATAAGTTGCTCAAAGTTGGAATTTTTATGAAGCCAAGGATTAACTTGCAACCCCTTTACACTAGTTTCAAAAACTTAAATGAGACATAAGTCAAAGGGAAATCTCGAAGAAAGCTTTAGGTTTACCTCTTTCGGTACTAATTACTAAATGCTCATACTTGTCATTTTTTAGGATGGTCACTCAAAAAGGAAATATTGTGTTTGCAAACTCAACATATTTCACGCAACCAAGAAAAAACTAAATAGAGTGTATATTTGAGATAAAAGATGCAACTTTTTTTATGACATTGCACATGTTTGAAAAGCCTTAGTTCCCAGCCACTCTTTGCAGCTGTTTAATGCATTCATAGATAGACAACCTTTGTTGCAACTACAACACGATCCCTTGGGATTTTTCTTTCTTTAACCCATCGACCAAGATATTCTTCACTCCTCCCCTGAGTCTCAGCTCGCTGAGGCACTGGATACCTACAGCAGCAAGGCAATGCAAATACAATACTAAACCTTTAAATCACAAGTTACACATTAATATGGATAGTTGAGAAGGGAGAGGTGGTAGGGTACATTTCTGCAGAGTCAAAGAAGTTGATGCCAGCATCAAAGGCTTCATCAAGAAGGCGAAATGACTGAGGCAAACTATTCTGCTCCCCAAAAGTCATGGTTCCTGGGAGAATTCAAAAGGTGATTTCAGATCAGTTTAGCTGAATTTAGAGTCTGCTTGTTTTTGGTAATTGGTATAATCAATGGTATCCTTCCCAACAAGTATCACTCCCAGGAATCGAACCTTGGAGATCCAATGGGGCGTTACACCATTGGATCAATGCCTCGTTGGTTAGGTGCCCGCGTGCTGCTTGTTTAAGCCTTTTCAAAATCACTTAAGCGTTCACATTTATTTGGTTGGGCTGTTAGAAAAAACCTTAATTCAGTATTTTTTGAGAAGCTATATTTTTTAATTTCTCAAAAAAGCACTTATGAAAAATCACTTTTTTAAGACTAAACAAACTGCCCCTTAAAGAAATAAAGGTATGAAATTAATGCAATGGACAAAGAGGTGGAACTTACCTAAGCAGAGCCTTGAAACAGAGAGATTAGGAGCAATGTTGATGAGAGGAACAGACATCAGTTAATGTAACTACATCAAATAATGAGACAAGTGCACATATTACATCAAATACTGAATCCAATTTACATGTCTTGGTTCTTAAAAGCAGTACAGTTCAATTGTAAATGAAACTATTCAACATGAAAAAAGCAAGCCATAGTGACAGTGATTTCTATTAGAACATTTGAAGAAAAAAAAGTTGAGGCCTTTTGAAATTGATGACATGTTTATGTTTATGTGAACTAAAATAGAGAAAAAAATATTTGTTTTATACACTATCACTACGTCATCACCACCGTTATTCATTCATATTCATATTTAATAATAATTGAAGGTGTTAGACCAACATAAATATTCATACCCATTATGCAGAAGAAATAGAAAAACAAAGAGAAATGATGATTGACCTGTATGGATTTGGAAGTGGAAAAAATGGGAGGGGTAGTGAGTGTGAACCAAGTTAGCTATTTGATTTCAACTGAATTGAGGTAAATAGATAAGGAACCTAGATACCCTTCGCTCAATTTAGGTAACAAAATATTTTTCACTCAAGCTACTATATTGTATTAAAAAAATGATTATGATATAAAAATTGAATATAATATTTATATACCGATAACTAAGGGTGGAAACATGTCAGATCGCTTATCAATGGCCTAGTATCTAGCCTATAACAGGTTAGGTCAGGTCAGGTCTTTTTGATAAACATGTTAGATTTAAGTTTCTCCAATAGCTTATTTAACCTAAATATGTCAGACTCAGGCCTTTTAAAAACCTATTAAGCTTGCCGACCGACTTATGTAATGTTATTATATATTTATAAATTATTTTTTTATAATATGTACGAAAAAATAAATAATAATTTTTTTATGTAAATACACTAGGACTTAGAGATTAGATTATTTAATAATTGGATATTTAGTTGTTGAGACTTGGACTTAAGTACATAACTCAACCCAGGTAAGTATGTAATTTTTCCTATACTGTAAATAATGTGTTGAATTTTTTACCTTAACAGACCTTTAAACATGCTAACAGGTCAGGCCAAGTTTTTAAATAAGTCAGACCTAGACTTTGAATTTTTTTTAAACAGGCTGACAGGTCAGAATCAGACTCCTATATATTATATAGACTCGACATGTTTAAGACAAAACTTGGTCTGGCCTGTTTTCACCCCTACTGATAATATAAACATTTATATACAATCACTGAATTATTCTTCGTTCAAGTGTATTACTTTTATTTTACAATAAACACTAGTGCAGTGTAACATTATAAAATTTGTTACATTTTTTGTGTATACATCACAGCATAAAATTTGTATATTATATTTCACTTTTCTCTTAATTATTCTATGATGTTAGTAAGCAGTTACCTCTTAACTTGGGTGAATGTAAACCCTTCTAGGAGATAGGAGATAGGAGTATGAAGTTAAGTTTTTTAAACTTATTTCACATCTTAGCCATTAATTGTAAAGAAATCTAATGGTTTAGATCTTCTCACTAATTCAAACCATTGGATTTCCCTAAAATTGATGGCTAAGATGTGGAATAAATTTAAAAAACTTACTCTAGGAGTCAATGAATCCGTCCTTTTTCTTTTTATTTCCCCTTATAATTTTATTATTCTTCATTTGTGTTAACTTTTATAAGAGAGATGATTTAAGGCACTTTCAGTATATTTTAATAGAAAACTTAAAAATATAAGAATTTGGTGTCTCAAACCATGTTTTAAACTATGTCCCGGACTAATAATAATGAAACAAAAATAGAAAAAATGATAAATATTAATTTTTTAATTGACATGACATATTTTTATTGGTCTAAGACATGGTTGTGACACACTTTTTGGATAACAGATCTTTGACAAACACCTGGACAAGCTTAAGAATGACATGATTTACTCAAGCCCTTGTTGGACAAGGCAATAATCACATAACTTGAGTCTCTTAAAAAGGAATATGATTCCAAAACATTCCATAGGAACTATTTACTCAAAGGGAAAGAAAATGGCAGGATAACAAAGAATAGAAGGAGACAACATTCTTCATTACATACCCTGAAAAGTGAAAAACCCACAAAACCAGTGCATAGCCTGTTAGCTTTTGTTTAAGTCCCATGAAACAGTTAAAAAAAAAGTAGCAAAAAAGAGAATGAACCTTGTAATCTTGTAGAGATATCACAATCAAATTCATCATATATATATATATATATATATATATATATATATATATAAGTTTGACGGAACAGACGAAGGATTATATTTGACTCATAATTAAATGACATTTTTTTGCCCACGACAACATGAAAGAAATTGAGTTATGACATCATGTTAATGTTTCATCTCAAAACCAATTGACGATGAGAGGAATAGTCCAACAAGTATTTAAATCATTCTCGAAACAATGAGATAGGCGATGTAGGATCATATTTAATATAAAATGATCAGGCTTTTGCCTTTTCAATCTCCATGCATATTTGTGTACCTTCCCTTGCTTGCTAATATAAACTATCCTATGTCTCTTTTCACAAGTTTGCTTATATTCTTTCTTCTCTCCATGATCCAAGAAAGCTATGATTCTTCAAGTTTTTATTATATACAAATATATAAAAGATGTACCTTAATTGAATAAAAATCTTTTTCTGCTGCTTCCCTTGTTTAATAAATCTTAGCTCATAAACACTGCTCTTAATCTAGAAGCAAATATCTGCATTCCAATCCAAGCATAGAAACAAATCAACTGAAATGAGTTCAAGAAGTTGGCACCTTTCCTTATTCTCCTTGTTTCTTTTCTTCACTTCAGGTATAATAATTATGTGTATAAATGTACTAGTTTTTTTCCTAAGCATTTCTAAGGTCATAGTTATTCATACTTATAGATTCAACTGCATTGAACTTTATAAAGAGTTTATATAACTCATGCATATCACAACCATACATTGATCACTAATCTAGGAAAAACATTAGTTCAGCAAATTATTTTCATTTGTGTCCTAAAGAAGAGTTTATAGGATCTTTGTTGGTTTTTTTGCAGGTATATGTAGAGAAAAATTATTACTTGATGAAGAAAACAATGGAACATTCTTATCAGCTGAAATGGGTACTCAGTTAGATGATATTCCTATTATCAACCCCACAACTCCAGACACAGGAAATACTAATCAAGGGAATAACCCTACAACTCCAAACACTCAAAATCCTTATCAGGGTAGTAACCCTACAACTCCTCAATCACCTGACACATTAGGACAAAATCCTACAACACCAAACACAAGTCCTACAACACCAACATCATCATCAGTTGGTGGTGGTCAGTGGTGTGTTGCTAACCAAGGAGCTTCAGACACTGCTCTACAGGTTGCTCTTGACTATGCTTGTGGGTGGGGAGGTGCAGATTGCTCACCAATTCAACCAAGTGCAACATGTTACAACCCGAATACTCTCCGAGATCATGCTTCTTATGCATTCAATGACTACTACCAGAAGAATCCAGCACCTACCAGCTGCGCTTTCGGAGGAACAGCATCACTTACAAGCAATGATCCAAGTAATGATTTCATCAAACTTACAAGAAACTTGTTTTATGTGCCTTGAAATGGTTAAAAGAAACTTTGCATCCAAAATCTCCAAGGCCAAACCAATGTCATCATTTGTGACTTGGAGATTTTATGCTTATAGACTAACAAAAAATTCCTACTTTATTGTGTTTACTATATGTGCTTCTCTACCTTAAACTAGGATATAATATCTAACATCATTGCAGGTAGTGGAAGCTGCCACTATTCATCAGCAAAAACACCAAGGTGAGAATTTGCAGCAACTAATGTCTCTATGATGAATAAAACATAAAGATGTCATCCTATGTATGCATTCTAATATGTAATGAAAATGCAGCTTGAGCCCACCAACACCATATATTAGCCCACCAAGTCCACCAGCTCCTGTGTCCCCAACTCCACCAAGTACAACAATGCCTGGCGGCGGATCAACCGTCTATGGTCCGGAACCAACTGAAAGCCCTGATGCTGCTTCATCTGCTTCTTGTTCCTTGCTGCTGCTGTTAACATGTGGCTTGGCTTCATTTCACCTAGCAAATTACGTCTAGACGAGAAAACAAGGTCGGTCGATTCATTCGTTACATGATGATATGCTGGAATTCACCCAGTGTTCCAGAAGTTTTTGCAAGATTTACTATTAGTATTAAAACTACCACTACCCTTTATCTATATATGGCTGTTAGTTGATTATACCACAAAATTGGTGGGGCCAAAAAGGATTTATAGGTTCTTGTAGGAAGTTTTTCTGCAATATTAGCTTTCTCTTCCATAGAGAACCTCTGTATCTAATATCAGCTAGCATGTCATTTTATTGTATTGTATTTATAGTGAACACAATAAATCACATTAAGGACCTTAAAATTATAAAGTTTGCACTAAAACATATGATTGGTAAGAATCAGAGTGGACAAAAGGCTAGTTTAGAAAATTCTGCCTAAATTCCTAACCTCAAAGTTGTATATAAATAGGAGATATCATCATGTCAGAAATAATCATGCAACATAAACATGGTTTTTGAATGCAATAGATGCTAGTTTTTTAATTACCTAATGAATTCTACACGTTCACACTTAAATGTGCTCATTCGGTACTTGTGGATACTTATATTGTGCAACCTACCTTGACTCTTGCTTGAAATAGTTGAACTGTTGAACATCATAATCATATAATGTTTTCACATATTTAAGGATTGAACCAAAAACCAGAATATAAGTTGTTACAATCACCGGGTAACATTCCGAAACGGGTTAGATTCATTACCAATATCCAATAGCAGGTATTACTTTGTTGCATATTGATCATAGCATTTCCAACAAGAACAAGGTGACTAAGAAGCCAAGTTGATTGAACAATGATGCAGCAGCTATTAACTCACCACACTATGATTTATTTAGTTGAAAATTCATGAATTTTCAAAAGGATTAAAGTATAGGACAAACACTGGCAAATAGATTTGTACAGAAATGCAGAGAGTGTAGCTTCTTGTGTTACTCATAACAAGAAATTGATACATTGCCAAACATTTCAAGATCAAATCAAAGGGGTGTTTTTATAGACACACATGCTTATGATGCTCAGCAACACGTCTCGTGAACAAACAAAATACTAAAAGCGACAACAATCAAACCTTAATCTCACTAGAAAATAAATTACGTCTTAAAGATGTCGGGCCAGAAATGAATTGTGTGTATAAAAGATGAAAACTAAATGAGATAAAAATAATTCATCTATTGTGAACAATAGAAAAAGTTGTCAAATTATGTTGTACATATAACATTAGTCCAAATGATATTCTTGTCCATATAAGAATTACAAAGTACAAATAATGTATGGACAATAGGACTATACTGTTGTGATTTGACCGAGTCTCAAGGATGGTGTTTCAATGATATAGCAACTTCATCCTAAATATAGTAAGGGAAAACAAAGGAGAATCTAATTGTGAATCACAAAAATTGGAACTAACAAATTTAACTATTTGCTGTTCCTATGAGATTAACTCCTGACAAAAAATGAGCTTCTCATATTGTTATATTCCACTTTTGATCCTTATTCTCTTTAGCTCTCTCCAGGGTGGCTGAGCCGGTTCCATTTATCGTAGGCGTGGTCGTGGTGGTGGTTGTGGTTGTTAATAATAAGATACAAAAAAACATGGCAAACAATAACAACAGGAATGGTACACAAGCACGTAAGGTAATGGTTGTAGCTGATCCAACAAGGGAATCAGCAGGTGCATTACAATATGCACTATCACATGCTGTTCTTGAACAAGATGAATTGATTCTCCTTCATGTTGAGAACCCGAGTTCGTGGCGAAACACGATATCGACCTTCCTAAAGATGCCTTCACTAGGAAGCTCAACCACTGCATCATTGGACCTTGGAGGAGGAGGAGCAGCAGCAGCAACAGGAGAAGGAGAGGTTGATTTTCTTGAAGAAATGAAGCATGCATGCAGGGTTTCTCAACCAAAGATGAGAGTACGTGTTTTAAGGGTGGATATGGATGGTAAAGATAGAGCTTCTACTATTCTTTTATATAGCAACAATGAAGGTGTTGATGTTATAGTTATAGGTCAGAAACGCAGTTTTTCTTCTGCATTATTAGGGTAATGTTCTACTTCATACTACTATTATATTATGGAACTTGTTTCTTCTCTCTATGTCACATTGCATGATATGATTTTTTTGGGTATAACTATATGGAATGGGAACGTTATTGGGTTTCTTCAAGTGTGAATTATCGCAATATTAGTCATGAGGGGACGATAATATAAGGTTAGTTCCGATTATAAAAACATTATTACATATCCTTTATTCTTCATTGAATCATGCATGGTATAGTATTTTTCAAGTAATCATATTTAAAGCACAAGGAAAAATACAATCCAAAAAATATTATCATTTAAAACTTCTTACAAATGTTTCTCTTTCCTAAAATCCTTGTAACCTATATGACCTTATGCAAGCTACCTAAGCTCCATACGGGTTGGGATCCTCTCCAGTACTGTAATGTGAAGCACAGATTCATTTAAAGATTAGAGGGAAAAAAATTAATTGAAAAAATTTGAAATCTGGACCATTAAAAATTTTCAAACTCCACATGTCAGTATTTTTGCTTGTACTAGACCCTCCAGTGCAAGAGAGGATCCGTATTCGCTCCCCACCTAATAGAAATAAAATTGCATTCTTTCCTGAGAATGCAAATATCCTCAAATAGTTGTTTACTGACTATGAGGTCACAACAGTTTCTCATCTTGTGAGAAAAGGTTATTCTTTAGTGGGAGTATCGTGCATTGGACCGTCCTTTTTCTTTTATTGTCATGTAACTAACCTGTTGATGGCTAATGATTGAATGTATATGGCTACAGATATAAGCGTTCAGGAGGAGGAGGGTCAATGAAAGGGACAAAAATGATAGACACAGCAGAATATTTGATCCAAAATAGCTCATGCACTTGTGTTGGAGTACAGAGGAAAGGTCAAAGTGGAGGCTATGTTCTCAATACTAAAACCCAAAGAAATTTTTGGCTTTTAGCCTAAAATGCTTCACATAAAATGAATCTTTCTAACAAAAACCTCATTGCAGTCATTTTTTGCTATGGCTTTGTTTATGGTTTGTCCTGCACTTTAGGACTGCATGGAACATATGAATTTCATTACTCATAGGTTATACTGAAATTGCTATATATAAGGTTTCTCTGTGTTCTTAGTTTATTCTGCAATTGGTGACAAAACCATACCCTGGAGAGTGTAACATTTTTTTTTGGGAAAGCCAACATTCTTCTAACTAAACTTGTGTGTGGCTAGAATGTATATAATAAAAAAGTATATTTCTTCTACTGCTTTCTTTTGGAAGAGTTGTTTCATACTCTTATGTTATCTTTTTGTTAATATCCGATTTTTGGTTAAACATCGTCTCTATGATTTAGAAAAATGGTGAACTCAATTTCAACCTTAATTTTTTGTGACCGGAATTGACTTCAACCTTTTTCTAAGTCGTAGAATCAGTATTCAAAATAAAGTTGCATTCACAGTCAAGCATGGACCACAATAATTAAATAAGTGAATAATACACTTATCAATATGATATTTTGTATAATGCATACACATAAATCAAAATAGAAGTATATCAAACAAGTTTAAGTCTTACATAATTAAAATTATAAATCAAAACACAACTATCTCATATAGAAATTAAATATTCTAATTCATCAAATTATGATTGTCTTCGTTAAATCCTAAATTGACATTAGAGGTTAGAGTTTGAGTTTAACTATCTAAATCTTCTTGAAGAAAAGAATTCAAATTAAGCTGCTCAGTAACATTTTGTTCTTCAACAATACCTACGAATAAGAGTCCAAATTACTTTAATTTGTAGAACAATTATGAAATTGTTGCACATGTAACACTGAACAATACAAATATTTTATACATTTTTCATCAACATCTTGCATTAATTGACAATAATTATAATCATTTACCCAAACATTAACGCAAACAATATACCAACACCTAGCATTAACAATTTAACTCATTCACTCAATTAACATTTTAACATTGTTAACACAAATTGATAACATATAAAGTTGTTAGCACGATAGCCGTGTCTCTTGAAACAAAATCTATCACAACACTGAGGCCTTTTAAAACAAAATTGATAAATCAATCATATATTGATATGCTCATATGCACTGTGAGGTCTTTTAAAACAAAATAAAAAAAACATAGCATCGTGTCTCTTCAAGCATGTCAAGGCAACAACAATAGTTGATAGCTATTAGTTGTAGAACCATTCCTACTAGCGAGTAACAGTCGAACAGTGTAAATGTTCCATCTTTGCACTAATAGTCTCTTATGAATGGGCAACATAGAATACATTAGAAAGAACGCCTCTAAGATTAATGTTCAAGTGCAAACATTATGCCTTTTAAGTTATAGATAACCAAACCTATAATCGAAGAGTCTCAATAAGGTAAATGTGTAAGTTAGGTTTACAACTTCTCAGTTATAATTCGCATTTTCCCAAGACAACATTTTCCACACACAAAATTATAAACCTATTTTATTTTAGCTCTGTAATTTTTTTAATAAAATGTGGAAACTCATTGCATCAAATTATGAATCACAACTAGTTACAAGACACAATGTTGTCATCATATAATCCATATTAAAAAACTAGCATAATAAAACTAGTTATCCACAATGTTGTCATCATATAATCCAATATTAGAAATTCCTGAAACGAGTAAACTGCCAAGTTCCCTGTCTAAATAAAATATTAGCTGCAGATTTCTTGGAATATAAAATCATAAGATAAAACAAAAATAAACACCACTTTCAGACAGAATTGGAATATTTTCCCTTAAAGGCCATCAAGGGGCAATGAAGATAAAATGTAGATATGCCCTTTTCAAAATCAGTAACAGCCAACACATGCTCTCCTTCACATCCAAACTGTTTATGCACTATTCCTCTCCTTGACCTTCATCTTTGACAAGCTTGATCATGTCATCAATTCGAAGGATAGTAATAGCAGCTTCAGTTGCAAACTGATAAACAGCAATGGAAAAATTTTTGCTCAGATAGTTGTATAGGAGGAAGTTGTCACTAAAAATTATGTTTAAACTAAATATTTACCTGAATAATTTTGATTTTGCTCATTGCAGGCTCAATGACCCCAGCTTCCAAATTGTCTCTAACTTTTCCTTCGTAAAGGTCCAATCCCATTCTGGAGAAAATTGGGGGAGCCAAACAAAAATAAGTACTTAATTTTCAGTGGAATGAAATATAATCTGCTCACAAAAATATGATTGTCGCTTCTCTCTAATTTCTGCCAATGCATTTCCATAATGGATTAACACTGTATCTAATCAAGCAACCCAGAATTTAGCACATGATATCACAGAATTATATTGGTAGCTCCATGTCAGAATGGTTGAGGAATTCTAGTTTTGTATAAAATAATGTATCGGTTGATATCGGATATCAGACAAAAACTAGACATTACAAGGTCAAATTTGTATATAATACAACCTAATGTACGAGGCTCCCAACTTTTGGGGTCTGAAAGGTTAGATGTATGCAGTCTTACCCTCACAAACAAATAAGTTATTTCTAGGATTTGAACTCATGACCTACAAGTCACAAGGCAAGCAACCTTACCACTGGACAAGGCTCATCCTCTACGAGGTCAAATCTGTATTTATCCAGAATATAGATTTCTTATCCCTAAATCCTACCCAATATCCACAGATAACTAGATAGCAGATATCTTGAAAGCCTGCCCAAGTTGTCATCCCTGCATGGGTTGGATGAAAACACTACAGATGCTGAAGAGTATATGATATGAGAACAGAGATAAATTCAACACACTGCCATAAACCTTACAAGTATTGAGTAACAAAGTTGAGGAAAATATAACTATTTACAAGTGAGTAAATACCTTGATAATTTTTTCTTATCAGCTTTAGTTTGTGCTGTATGGTGGTAGGCCCGTAATTTCGCAACAAGCTCAGTGGCATCCTTGGCAGCATTGACAGCAAGAACCTGCAACACATAAGTGTCATCAATTATTTTTTAGGACTAAGATGATAGGAAACTAAAACAGACCAATCACAGGTTATCAAAGACGAAGCAGTTAAACAATGGGCCAAAAGCTTACTTAGTTGCTTTTCATGCCTCTAAATGAGCCCCACCACCATGAAACCCACTAAACTAAAGCTACACCACTATATAACTGAAAAATCTAATTTTGGACTGGTGTTCAGGATTAAACTTTACGCTGTGCTAAAGTCCTAGTTATGTGTAAATAGCCTAACGACCTAAAACCTTAAGCTGTTAGCTTATCTGTTACCTTTGGAATGATTAACAGGGATTCAGCAAACTCTGCTATAGCCAACTGCTCCCGGGAACCTAATGTTGTAGCAAGGTACTCCAAATAAACTGATAATGCAGCTTCAACAGCACCTCCACCAGCTACCACCTGAATTTTATGCATTGAAAAATCAAGTATACAAAAAACAGATGAAATAGGAAACTTTATAAAAAAGAAGCCACGAAGTTTATCTGTCCTATGTTGGCTGGGCTCCTGACAAACTTTGTCCCCCAAACTCCAGTTCCGCCCTTTAAGATGACCCAATAGTGACAACAAAAAAGGAGAAAACGTAGAATCATTTTATTTTACATATTCACCTTTAATTTTGTCAATTTAAGCCAGACAATCTATTCCTCATCACTGTCAATTACAATAATATACTCACAAGATAGTATGAACTTAGAACTAAGCTTACTCTAGTAAGATGATCAACTAGACAAACATGCAACATCGCAAGCTCATGCCCAAGTTACAAAAAGTCAACGATAAAATAACAAAGATAAATTATACTAAGCATTATCATTTCAAAAACTGAAATTTAAAGAAACATAATAAAGTTTAACCGAAGTAGGACTGAAAGTTAAAGAATGCATCTTACTGTATTTGATTCAAGAGTTCTCTTGACAATTGACAACGCATCATGCAGAGCTCTATCCATCTCATCAAGCATGTAGTCATTAGCACCTCGGAGAATCAAAGAGACCTATAGAAGAATAAAGAAATGTATGTTATCCACAATGTGCATATCAAAATTCACCACTTATTTCTGAAAACTGTTGAGAAAAAATGCTCATTGGGATATGCTCCCCAACATCAATGTCATCATTCTTCCTTGCATAACACCCATCCACAATTTCTAGTAATCATGATTCCATATTTTCATGGAGTTTCCACTGTTTTATAATGAACATGGTAGGGAATTTTCTGCTCAGGAATCACGTTTAGGACACATTGACTTTCTTCTTTGAGAAAACTCATTAAGATAAAAAGATGCATACAAGTATATACTAGGATAAGCATGCTTGTTAGACTCTCTAGTTAACTCTTAAACTTTTACGAGTTTACAATTCTAGGTCAGAAAACGAGTTAGAAAACGAGTTGGTAAATTCGTACAAGTTCAAGTAAACTCTACTAAAATGGTATGCTCTCAAGCTCACTCTCAAGTTCACAATCCTACATTTATACATTGGTTTGCTCTCAAAATTTAATCTTTTTTCTCACTATTGTAGGTTGAATTATGTATACGTTACAATATATAATAGAACTACAAATCTGACTTTTCACTTTTAATATTATGTATGCATTGTTGTATGTAAGTACAAAATAAAATAAGTGATCAACTAAAGATCATATAACAGTTGGGGTCAAATATTAATTTATGATTACACTATATTATCACTTGCCTAATAATTAAATTAGAACATTTAATACTAGTTTTGGATGTGCTTACTGCGCATATCCAAGAATTGGCTCCATAATGCATATGATATTGTCCAATTGGAGAATCGAGAGATTAATTAAATGAAGCTGGAAATGTGAGACATGCTTTAGAAGCACATGGTTCGTATAAGTTGAAGTAAGATGCAGTATATAGAGTGTAAGTTTAGCACAATGAGGACAAACCCAACCGTAGAGGTAAGATTGAAGATCATACCATATCACAAGTCACTAGATTTAAGTATTTTGGGTCACTCATACAACATGACGAAGAAATGAAGAGAGATGTAAATCGTAGGATTCAAGATGAGTGGATGAAAGGGCAGAGTGCATCAATTGTCATGTGATAGAAAGGTGTCAGTCAAACTTAAAGAAAACTTTACCACACAACAATATGAGACAAAATGTTGGGTGGTAAGATGACAACAAGGAATAAAGTCAATGTAGCATAGATGAGAATATTGTGTTGAATAAGTGGACACCCCGGACAAGATAAAATTAAGTAGAAAAGATGGTAGAGTCGTGTCTTAAGTGGTTGGGCATGTATGGAGGAGACTGTTAGAATTCCCAATAAGTAAATTAGATCAAATGGAGGTTAGTCCAATTTCTAGAGGCAGAGGGAGTCCAAGAAAAACCATTGGTGAAACGATTAGAAAAGATTTAGAGATCAACACTTTAGCAATGGACATGATTTATGATATAGCGTTATATCATCGTTCCATCCATGTAGCACACCCCACCTAGCGAGGCTAAGGCTTGGTCGTTGATGTTTAATAATAGCTTTGAGTATGCCTTAGGGAATAATTAGGTCATAGAAAATATTTTAAATAATATTTGTTAGATATTTAAACTCTTACGTGTTTATGAGTCGGAATTACCAAGGCTTCATGTGTTTACTTAAACGCACGAGTTTGAAAACCTTGAGGATAAGTGATCCTCCTTAAAATCAGAGACCAACAAAAGAGAAAAACCGATGAAGCGGAATATGGCCACTATGCAATACCTCATCTGTAAGGGAAACCCTATAAAAAGAGTAAAGACCATGAACTCAAGACCAAGAAGAAGTCAAACTGCATATGCATACAAATACATTTTTTTACATGTATCATGTTTCCAAAATTGTCCAACATGTAATGCAGTGTCCATGCAACCTAGGGTGGAATGAGAGTAGGCAACGGACCTGTGTTAAGCATATAGTCATTTTAAGAGGGTTTCTTATTATGTATTGAAAGGATTGGGCAGCTTTTCACTCTTGGTGCTTTCTCTTTTCATCAGTTATTTTATTTAAATTTTTCCCTTGTTTAATATGGAGGAGTCTTGATCCTCCAAATTCCCTATACTATTCTTCTCTTCCTCTTAATGAATTTATTCTTCTGTAAAAAAATAAAGGGGAGAAGAAAACATCACCAAACCCCACAATTCAATCCCAAACACTTACGGCACTTGTATTTTTCGTCCCTTTGATCATCACTACAGCATCATCAGATATACGCTCCTCGACAACCTCTTCTGCAGTTCCAAGAAACGATGGTTCAAATGTTTCCTCCCCTTCCATATCAGCAAAAGTTGAGACCTGTGTCAACCATTCACAGTAAAACTCAAGTGAGATAATACAAAGGAAAAGGCATGCTAAACAAAAGATAGTTGTTGCATGACAAAAAAAACTATAACTAAATGTTTAATAAATAAAGATGGTTTAATTAAAATAAGATGAATAAAGAAAGTGTAGTTAAAATTGACTTAGTGAAGAGAAAAGGTGAGTCCCAATAGAGCGACAAACAGCATTCTTAGACAACTCTGCAGTTGTTTAATTGCCTATGACATGGATATGATGTGCAGTTCTAGAAGCTTAAATCAGGGAATGATTAATGTTTTATGAATGTCTTTCATATACCTATAAAATGCATTTCATAAATAATTTGCTGCCCTTCATATTTTGCAAATTTATCCTAACAATTTACTGATGAAATATGAAATTAAAAAACGTAAATTTAAAATATAGTTAACCCAGAAATTTAACGTTCGGTTCCAAATAACTAAATGACAGTCGGGGAATAGGGTGGATGCAAACATTGAAACGACTAGAATTAGGGACATGGGCCCATATCTGATTATTGCATTTGCAACAATTTTAGCAAAAAGATAAATTAAATCACAAATTCATCCCTGATACTTGTTAATAAGATGAAATTCCACTTTTTTGCCAGAAGAATTTGTCACAGAAGTAAAAACAACACTGCAATTTGGACCATCAAGAAGCTCTAAGCAAAAGAAACACATCTAATAAAGGATGTTTGCAACAAGACAATGTTACAAAAACACCATTCCCATCACTAGATAACTAATGCTCTCACAGATATAAGGAGTCCCACTCAAAAGTATTAGAAAACTTGTATAGATGAAAGTAAAAGCCTTTCTATGACCAGTAAGACCAAAACCAAAATACAGCCTAAGATGAAAATAAAGCATCCAACCCAGCCCCTTAGACAAGGAAGAGCGCACTAGTTACTCAACTTATACTTGACATTAAGAACATGTGAAGTGTTCAGATTTCAAAATGCAGAATGGTTTCTAGAGTTGGCAAATTTATAAAATAAAATAAAAAAATCTAAGCAGTTAGATTTCATGAAACATCAAAAGTTAAAATGCATGGAAACAAATATAAATATATATTTTGCATTCCATCCAAACCCACGCAATTATCAATAAACTTTTGATTTAATGCTCAAGTAAAGTATAGAGGAGAAAAAATAAGTGTTGTGTAATCACAGTGCAGGGTAATAATTATTAAAATTCACTACCAATTAAATAACTTACATTGCAGTTTAAATGAATAGGTTTAAATTACGAATGGCCTACCATTGTTGCACCCGTGGCCTTGGCAACATGACGCATATCCTCCTTTCGCACTCGTCTTACAGCAATTGCCCCGGCCTCAACAAAGTACTGAAAACAACAGATTTAGAGTATGAATGAGATACAACATATTAAATAGTAAGATAAAAAATAAAGCCTCTTTAGTAGTCATAAGAGAATACAAAAAGAGATAAGAAACATACCTTCAATGCCATGTCATCAATTCCTTTAGTGGTTAGAACAACATTGGCTCCAGCTTTCAGAAGTTTTTCAATACGTTCCTTGGTCATATCAGCCTCTCTGTGAAGATTGAGCATTTGTTAAAATATTCTAGTACTACAGCTAGATGACAATGAAGAAGAGCTGTTCATAAATATTTAAACCAAAATTCTACAATGAGAAAAACATAATAAGATGACATTACACAATTAGATTATTTTCAAGCATCGGGTCTCTTGGAGAACTTTCATCTTATATATACATACGGGCAAAAAGAGCATGTTATGGTAGTTGGTAGGGCTGCTAGGGTCAGCTGTGAAAAAAGAAGGGTTTGTGAATCCTAACCTATGCTACTAATATCATATAATAAACAATTAGGCTTGGTAATTGTGGATAATGTATAGCACGCATGGTATTTATAATACAAAATAGGGTTACCAAAGAGGAATAGAATAATAGCTTATTAATTCCTAATCAAAGTGAATCAATTCACAACACTCCTAGATATTCGCATGTGCTATTCCTAACACTTTCAATAAGAGAGTAGATTTTTTCATCGTAATATTCCAGGAAAGTGAATCAAAGAAAGTATCTCTATTATAAGAAAAAAAAGTCATACAATCATATTGACACTACCTTTGACGAATTTTCTCAAGCTCCCTAGGATCATTGACTAATACTTGAATGCCCAATTGCATTTTTGTCTTCTGAAGATTGAAATCAAGACATGCAATTTTTGCAGGGGCAACCCTAAGAGGCATTCCTTGAGCAGCACGGCCAGTATTTAGAGCATAACCATTCATCAGAAAGCTATCTCTAGCACTTTGTCCATGAGCTTTCAATATATTGATTCCCTGGACCATGGGTTGCATAAAAAACAGAATTACATACATTCAAAGTCCATGATTGTCGAAGCAAAACTGAACTATGTATAACAGATGCTCAACCAGACATATTGCTCACAATTGGCATCTTTCATTCAGGAAGAAAACCTTATGATAAACAAGATCAACAAACTCTATTACCAACCTTGATCGGGTATTTAACTTCACCACGAGCATTGGTCATCTTCACAGATAGCACTGCATCTACAACCTGTTAAATTGCACATACAAGTCACTTTCACGATTTAAAAAATAATGAATACCTATAACCATGGCCACAAAACTCATACAAAAAAAGCAGTTTGCATTCTGATCCTAACTAACCAATAACTTCAAAACAGAGCAATAAGCATACATAATGAGGAGACTGCCGTCGACAACTAGATGGGCAAAAAGATTAAGAAGTTCAATATACAAAACATGACAAGAAGATAAAGAAGCCCAATATACAAAACAAAGCACCTCAGAAAAATTGCTTCAACTAGGCAATGATGAAATGAATTACAAAACATTCATGATTTTCAATCAAGTTTATACGTTCTAATTTTCAATCACGTTTATATGTTCTGATTTTCAAGGAAACCCTCGGTTACAAAAATTGCTTTTCCATTGGTTATTTGGTTTCAAAAAGTCTCCTACAATCATGAATGAGGTTTTCATTCCATAAGTTTCATGCTAAAGACAACACTAATACCAATAATTATGATAAGAAAAACCAGCTCAGATTACAAAAGGAACCGATAAGAAAGTATCATACATTTAGTATTACATGAAACATAACTAAGAAAATATTAGACCCAAGAAGCATCCTTGAAAGTATATATGAAAATCTATCATTAGATAGTTGACTGATACAATAAACAACTTCGCACATTCAACCCATGTAAATATTGAAACACGATACAGGGTCAGAGTTAGCTCTTATCCAATTGGATATGAACTAACTACACTTTGCAGAATAAGTTGTGCATCCATTTCAACTGATACAAACTCTAAACATTCAAAATAAAGTTATTGAAATTACAAAACATACCAAATTGGCAAAGAAGTCACTATCACCAGCTATCAACTTAGAGGACATGCTTGTCTTGGCACAGTTAATTAGTGGTTCCCTTCCAAGCTTGTCAACCTAAAATTCAATAGAACAATCTTACTAAGACAAGAATTGGGTTTATTAAATAAAAATGTGATCCAGTGTACAAGGCTCCCACCTAGTGGGGTTTGTGGAGGGTAGATGTCTGCAAGCTTACCATCGCAAGCAAGAGACTTTTTCCAATATTTGAATCCATGACGTCCAGGACACAACTTTAAAGTTGCCTCGAGGCTCACCCTCTTTAAAAGATTTCACTAAAATGTTTGGTAAGTAAAAAACTTACCTTTTCAGATAGCTTTTCTTCGACATATCTGCAAGCTTCTCGCATCGCAAGCTATATTGAATAATGATGAATATAAATTAATAATAAACAGGGTTTGTAAACAAATACAAACATGTAAATTAGGAAAAGTGATGGCTGGCTACATACTCTATATCCACTGATAATAGAGGTAGGATGGATCTTATTCCTGACAAGATCATTAGCTCTTTTAAGAAGCTCAGCCGCAACAATAACAACAGAAGTAGTTCCATCTCCAACTTCGCGGTCTTGAAGCTCGGCGAGTTCAACCAACACCTTAGCAGCAGGATGTTCAACTTCCAACATCCTAAGGATAGTTGCACCATCATTGGTGATAGTAACATCACCAATGTCATCAACAAGCATCTGAACTACGATTTCGACAACGTTAGTTATACATTATATATACATTCACTTAATTCATTCGAATAAAACATGAAGGAGCGGTTACAGAACCTTGTCAAGGCCAACCGGACCTAACGATGTTTTGACAATGTTAGCAACTGCTTGGCACGCAACAACTGTTGTTCGACACAACGATTTGGAATATCAGAGATCGTAATAAAATATATAAATTCATTAAATTGTGTAAAAAATAGAGAAAGAGAATGAAGAGTGATACCGTTTTGAGTGCGAACGTCTTGACCAGATTGGCGCTCGCCGGAAATGTCAACCGCCATTGATGGATTGAGAGAAGAGTGAGGGAGAGAGTGAAGGTTGGTGCGAGAGAGAAGGAGGTAGTGGTTTTCTTAGGGTTTCACTTTCTTCACACTAACTACTTCAAAGTTCTTTAGCTCTCTCACTTACTTTAAAATATCACCCTTTTTCTTTCTTCTTTTTATTATGGTTATAATATTTTGGAGAAATGATTATCATTTTATTAGAATGTTCGTGTCCATCCAGAAAAATAATTACGGTTGATATTATAGTTCTTATTATTTAAGACTAACTTGTTTGTCGTGTCTCTCAATCCATTTTCCTATCGTTTGTAATATGTATTTTACATATAATAAATGAATCGTGTTGTATATTATAATTTGCAGTTGAATATATTCAATTGGGCTAATTGTTTAATCTTAATGAATGAATTGATCGTGAAGAATACTAAGAACAAAAGGATTAGAGTGAACATGAAAAAATTAGTTTAAGAGTTTTGGATACCATGATAGCTAAATTGAAATTAGAAAATTATATCATTAAGTTATATAATTTTTTGGTAGAAATTATAAGATAGTGATAGCAAAATAGGAAAACATTAATTATACTATTGTCTGATAATTTTTTTGGATTTTGACTTTTATTAAATATAATTATATAATTATTCTAAATCAGTACAACTGAATCAATATTTGTGGGGAAATTGTCAGTACTAATTATTCTTGAGTCTTGAAATAATAGAAATATTGAATGATGATAGAAAACATGTTTGTAAAAAACAACTAATATGGGGAGGGATTCACTTACTTCAAAAGTAAGTGAAAAACACTTGTTCTACGTTTTAATCTTCTAATTTTGGAAAATCCAATGGTTTATATGTACTCACTAATTCAAACCATTGGATTTCCCAAAAAATGAATGATCATGATGTGGAGTAAATTTTTTCTATTGTTTTATAATACTTTTGTCTCTAATGTATAAAATTAGTCACTGGAATTTTTTTTAAGTTATTAAGCTAAAAGTAAAAAAACTTAAATCATAACATTAATTAATATATGCATTTATTGAATATACACTTCTTCTTGGATGCACATTTTTGTTTTCTTAATTCCTTGACAGTTAGAAAAACCAATTTATGTAACCTTATCATAGCTGGAAATGACATCTCATGCTGGTTACAAATTCACATTTGCAAATAGTGTTGCCTTACTATATTTTCATGATAGGGTTAAATTTCTGATAGTAACCGTTATTGAAGGAACAATGTACATTTCGAAATAGATTAGTTTATTATTGATTAGTTAAATTAATACCCTCAATAATATCAAAATTAGATTTTAGTTAGTGTTTACCCAAAATAAAAGTAGATGTTATTTAGTTTTTACCCAAAAAATGGATTCTATTAATATT
Source organism: Lupinus albus (assembly GCA_009771035.1). NCBI lineage: Eukaryota > Viridiplantae > Streptophyta > Magnoliopsida > Fabales > Fabaceae > Lupinus > Lupinus albus. Next base: position 10,497,000 of record CM020011.1, read on the forward strand.
TAGTTCAATTGTACATTCATCTATATATTGGGAAAAGCCAGGGGTTCTTATGAAAGAAAATATAAAATAAGTTTTTGAAAGATTTAACTTGTTAAATAGATTACCATCAGTTCTCAATTATTAAAAATCCAATATATTTTTAAATATGGATAATCAATTCTGAATTATTATAAATTCGTTAAATAGACATTTTTAATTTGGTTAAAAGATGTTGTTTTTACAATTTTACCCGTGAAGATTAAACTTATCGTATAATAAGAATTGTTTACAAACATCTTAGTAGGTTAACCCTACAAACTTGTATTAAAAGTGATTATTTTTCATTGAAGTCTATAGCCTGGGTGACATGACAATGTTGTAATTTGACACTTTAATATTGACCTTCAAGTAATTAAATATAGTCTTAATTGGATATTTTTTCATTGAAGTTATGTGTTCTTGTGTGATCCCTCTTATTATGTTCCATGTAATACTAGACAATGAAAAACATACATCAATCCTAAGTTTATATACAATCATGTGTATCTTTTTTGAGGAACAACCATAAAAGAGAGTATATGTTTTGAATGTTATAAATGTTCATTCTCAAAATAGGAAAATTCAATATAATTATAAATATCTATATCTGAATATTAAATTGTTGTTGTCAATTTATTTGCATGAGGATTTATAAAAACATGTGATAGAATAAGTCTCCTTTCATCTACCATTTGAAGTGTTGAATATATTGCATATAACATTTTGAAAAATAATTAATTTACTCTAATATCTTAAATAATATAAAGTCATTATGAACGATCTTCATCAGACATTCTCACTTTAAATAGAAACTATTATATAAAAATAGTGCAATAATAAATGAGAGTAACTATAGAAAACAAAATACATGTAATCACACCGGTCAGAATATCTTTTATATGAGATTAATTCATCAATAAATCATGAGTTCTTGTAAATCATGAGTTTTTACATATCATAAGAAATATAGGGTTTGTATTAAGCCAAATAGCTCTTAAATGAATTTGATTTTTATATATCATGTGAAATGCATGAGTTTATATGAACCAAAATAAACCCTTCATAAAATAGTTCACAACTAATATATATATTAATTAGAACAATACAAAGGTTTTAGTATCAAGCAAAATAATTATAATTATTTATGAAATGATAACATAAAAGTAGCATTTTTAATAAGGGTAGGGATCTATTTACTCCAAGAGTAAGTAGAAAAAACCTACTCCAGATTATGATTATTCATTCTTCGAAAATCCAATGGTTTGAATTGGTAAGTACATCTAAACCATTGAATTTTCCAAGATTTGATTACTAATATGTGGAGTGTTTTTCACTTATTCTTGGAGTAAGTGGATCTCTCCCCTTTTAATAAATAACAAAAGAACGTATTGTAAGATGGTTATGTTAAACAAAATGATAGTAATAAATACAGGCATCTGTAAAATAAATTGTATTATATCAATATATATGCTAAAATAAAATTATATACATTATAATACATATATATATATATGGTTTATATAAATGGATTTTATAAATTGATTAGAAGTGATAATAATATATTTAATTTTAGAAAGATAATAATATATAAGATGGAAATATAAATTTGTTTGTAAATTTATGCAAAATAAAATTTGGCTGACTAACTGCTATTTACTTTTATTATAACTAGTAGTAAAATTGGAAAGTTTTAAATTTAAGCTAATATAATTAATTAATTACCCTTATAGACATTTTATTTTTTATTGAGTAAATAAAACTTAAAATCAATAAAAAAGGAAGACATAATTATCTATTTTTTCCTTTATGCATAGAGAAATATTAGATAGATGCACCATAAATCACAATGGGAGTACCAGTTAGTGGCCATAAAACATTATTTTTGGGATTGGGCAATCTTTTAAACAAATACTAGCAAGTTACCCGTGCATATGCACATGCAATATTTTTTTGCTACATGATTAATAACACATATTAAATGTGCATTCATATAGTTAAGAACATACATGTTATTCATGCATTTGTATGTTTAAAAATACACATGTTAGATGTGCATTCTTATTGTTAAGAATAAAACATTTGACCCGTACATTTTAATTGTTAAAAACATAAATGTTACTCGTACATTCACATTGCTAAGAAGACACATGTTACATATACATATTACTCGTACATTCGCGTTACTCGTACAAATATGTGTCTTTTAAACCATATATTCGAATGGTTAAAATACACATATTACATGTGCATTCATATTGTTAAGAACAAACATGTGACTCGTACATTTTAATGGTTAAAAACACATATGTTACTTGTATATTCGCATTGCTAAGAAGATACATGTTACCTATACATTCGCATAGTCAAATCACACATGTTGCTCGTACATTCACATTGTTAAGAACACTCATGTTACCCGTATTACCAATACAATAACAATTTTATAAAATGATTACATTTTCATCAATAAAACTATTAAATTTCAATGACCGATATTAATTAAATTCCTCCTACAAAGTAAAAGATAACATTTTGAAAGAGACTCGGTTAAGGAAAAAAATAGGTGCACGAGTTTAAAGAATATAATATATAGATTAAATGTTATTATTAAATCTTATTAAATAATATATTGAGTTATGAACAATGAGTAGGTATATATTTTTATCTTATGTGGGAGATTGTATAAAGTGAAATATCTTTATTGTGGTTCAGTTTTATTATTATTATATGTTATTAAATAATATATTAAGTAATTAATGTATTTTTATCTTGTGTGAGAGATTGTACATTAAGAAAATAAAGTGTTTTAGGGGAATTTTTTTTGTTTAAGTTGTGACACTTGTGATGGAATGACACGAGGAAACATTTTTTTATTATATAATATATATAGATAACTTGAGGTAACAAATTTAATAAAAGAAAAATAATTTTGAGAGTAAATATTCAATGGAGTGTTTCAAATTTCACATTAGCATCAACTTACTGCCAACGTAATCACATATATGATATAATCTGAATATATGGCCACACATGAAATTCCACAATGAGCATTTTTACATGGTAAGCAAAATGTTATCATCGTAGACGAGAGATTCATTGACTTCGAGAGTAAATTTTTAAACTTACTTCATATTTTAACCTAATTATAGGGAAATCTAATTATTTGAATTAATGAGTAGATCTAAATCATTGAATTTTCTTAAAATTTATGACTAAGATGTGAAGTAAGTTTAAAAACTTACTCTCAGAGTAAGTGAATTCTCACCATTTTCTAAAATCAATTTATACATGAAATGATGTCATTTTATATTAATTTTTAAAAAAGTACACATACAAAACGATGTCGCTTATACAATATTTAGAAAATATAAAGAGAAATAATTCAATTATTTTAAGAGTAAGTTTTTTAAACTTATTTAACATCTTAACTTTCAATTTTAGGGAAATCCAATGATTTGAATTAATGAATAGATCCAAACTATTGGATTCCTCTAAAATTGATGGTAAAATGTGAAGTAAATTAAAAAACTTATTCTTCGAGGAAATAGATCTCACATCACATATAAATATAGAAAATGACATTGTTTTATTTCTTATTTTTACCTTTACCTTGTACTTTGCATAAATGTTTCCTTTTCATCTAAGCTCTCACCCATTCTTTGTTCATTATAACATATTCAAGTTCATTCGTGTGCAATTTCATCTCGTTTTGGTCAACAAATGAGCCCTAATCTTAAGTTAGAAAACAGTTGAATATATTGTGGTCCAAAAACAATAGCATAGAAAGCATATAACTTATTCATTTATAGGTATGTGGTCCCAAATATCATTTTAAATGTTTTAATATATTGTTTATTGATATATGATTGTGCATGTTGTGATGGTGTGGAATATTATTTATATTATCGTATAATAAATGGTTAATATGTAGAGTAAAGTTTTCTCATTTACTCTTCTAATAAGTGTATCTCTCCCCTAAAGAATGATAGAACTAAATGAAAGGATGAAAATGAAAATAAATATGGTTTGAGTTTTTTATACGGTTGATATATTAGTATAATGTACTATTAATATTTGAGAATATATATATATATATTGACACTCACTTTACCATACAATATTCATTTTCAATCATTACTCTTCAAAAAAGTAATACAAATAATGATAAATAATGTATTGGTTGTGTATAAATTTTTATAATGACAATATATAAATATTACACTCTTATATATTTATAAATTATGATATAATAAATTTTTACACTAAGAGACAAATATATTACACTCATGAAAAATTGAAATAGAAATCAATTTCAATTATTACTTGAATAATATATATATATATATATATATATATATATATATATATATATATATATATATATATATGATAAAATTATAGTCTCATTAATAAATTTTATTATAAAATAATAATAAAGTAGACAAATATAATATTAAAATAATAATAATTAAATATATAACATATCATTAAAAAATATACGCGGATATCCGCGATATCATAATACTCATTTTCATTCATAATCTATTTTTGTGGTATCCATTACGAATATTTTGATGTACCAAGATTCGAGTATTTTTGTCATTTCTAACAAAATCTCATATTTATTTTAAAATATAAAATAAGTATAAATATTATGTCAGAAATAGTGTGGGACCAGGACCATCTAAATCCAACCACCCAAAGTAAAAAATCATGGTTCATTGAAATACAAACCACAATCACATCACAACACTCTTCAAATTCAACAACTCTTTCACCTTTCAAGGTCCATTTTCCCTTCTCTAAACCCTAATTCTCTTTCATTTTCGTATCTCCAATAATAACAGCTTTATTTTATTCTACCATTTCATTTCCACTGTTTGTGAGTTTTCAATTTTCATCGTAGCTATTCAATCCTAATAATAATTAGAAGAAAAATATGCATGCATGTGCTACGAGTATCGTGAAATTCGTTGTTATAGTGTTACTAGGTCATGATTGTGTTTGCAATATTTGATTTGTTTGTCACTAGTTTTGCTTCAATTTTTTAGGGTGAGCTTATAAGTTACTTGCGTGTGAGCTTAGGTCACGAGTTCGCTTGCGAGATTAAGGCTGGACCCCACACTCCACTAGTGGGACCCACGTGTAAATTCTGTAAACAGTTTATTCTGCTTGTTGCGAGGATAAGATTGCATACACCTAGTGACTCGACTGGGTCAGAGCCTTGTGCATTGGACCATATTTTTTTGTTTTTCTTGATTTTGTACGTTTTCCGGTCGATTGACGTTAAACATTTTAACCTGAGTTGCCTATTTAGTTGGATGAATTCTCTTGCTTAAAATGCTAATTCATATGGCCTGTATTAAGGGTTTTCTTTTTCTGATAAAAACTATGGGTTACTGTAATCACAAATAGAAGGAAACGAGATCAATTTAAGACTCTTGTAGATGTAAGACAAAGGCATAGTATAAGTGACAATGTAATGAACGACTGTAACAACTTTAGAAAATTGATGATATTCTTCAGTGATCAGTTTTGGTTTTGTCTCCTATAATTCAGTTTTTGACTACCTATATCACTTTTTTTATTTCTATTTGATATGTACTTTTGTATCTATACTCTTTTGTTGGTTTTTTTGTGTTGTGTAGACATATTAGCACATTATAGCCAAATCTAATTATAGACTATTTGGATTCTGGCATTTTGGTTTCATTTCTTTTTCTCCGACTCTGTTTTCTCTGTATAGCACTATAGCATGTAACTATAGCACTCCTGAGTTCTGTTAACAATGTTTGTTCTGATTCCAGATTTAGGCACGGTGTTGCATCTGATTCCGGAAATCATGACCTCTGCTCATGACCTAACTGGTATTTACATACACAAAACCCTTGATGCAATTTATTGTTCTATTGAACCTTTTTCATTCATAGAGTGGTTGCATCCACATTTGAGGTTTAGTTAACAACACATGTATACATGTTGTTGCTATTTCTTGTGCCTAATGGAGTTTTTAGTGAAAAATTTGTATTCAACAGAAACTAGTAACTTGAAGATGGTAAAGATGCAAAACCAGTGTTGTTTTTTTTGTTTCAGTAAAGACTGTGAGTGTGGTAAAGACTGCTATATTGTTGTTTTTTGTGTGATGAAATTATTCCATTGTTAAAATCATTAGATTTCTTTGAATGAGCAGCTTCTTTGGTATAAAATTAAGCATTTGGCTTCTACTTAAAGCAAAGGGGCTTTGTAGCTTTCTCTTATAGAAATGTTGTGGGGTTGGGTGGCTTTGTTTCATTGATGTTGTTTTATTCTTACTGTCTGTCCATTTAGTAAGGAGGATCTCTTACCTCTGCATTCTCTGTAATTATCTTACTTTCATCTTATATGTTTCTACATTGGTTGTCTCATACGTGAAAATCGTATTTTCCCCCTTTGAGATTAACTGCTCAGAGTCATAGCTTTGTAGCTCCCCGGGTCTTTGGTTAGCCTAAGATTTTTCATCATGTCATGGTTCTCATACACTTGCATAATTATAACTGCTGGATGTCTGAGAAACATCTTTCCTTTGATGTCATGCTCGGGGTTGCAATCATGGTACCCTTCCATTTAGATTTGTCCATACACTGCGTTGTATTGTTTTATCTTATAACTTTCTGGTATCTTATTTTAGATTAAAAATCTTTTAGAAATTTTTTATCTTATAACTTCTAGGTATCTTAGCTTCATGCTGTTTCCTCTCTCTTTCCGAGTCTCTATGGAGGGTTTGGCTGAAGAGGGAGCTTTGAATTAAGCTCTTTAGATATTATTCATATCGATATGAAGATTGAAATTGCTCTCTTATCTATTTTTATGCTGTATTCCTCTCAGTCTCTTACATACTCATCATAAATCTGGAGTTTGTGTTTCTATTGCAATAAATGCTTCTGCGTCCTGGTTGTTGCACATGCACAGTAAAACACCAACCCTTGCTTATTTTTAGACCTTTAATGTATTGGCTATTTTGTGTTATTGTTTTAAGTTTAGATTGAGCTCCTTTGCTTTGCTATACCTCTGAAGTTTGGCGTTCTTAAAATGGTGAAGCAGACTTTTGGTCCATATGCTTTCATGCAATTTGGACTTTGATCCGCATCTTATATTGTTTGGGTTTCCATACAGTTACATTAATTTAAATTTTTTTGGGTACTACCAAGAGTGTCCCCTCAACTTTTGGGTTAGAAATTAATCTCTTTCGGGGTGCGTGGATGCTCCTCCCATTAATTTAAATTATGGTACCTCGGGGACAAATACCTTCATAATTTGAAATTATAAGGACCAATTCGTGATGGAAAACAGGGACCAACACCTTAATAAGAATAAATTATAGGGACTAACATCTCGAACAGGTAAAAAATGTAAGGCCAACACTATAGTATCTGGAACCAAAATCCAAAAAAGTGAAAACATAGGAACCAAAATTGAATTTGGTGATATTATAGGGACCACAAGTTCATTTAAACCATAATTTGATGCATTTTTATTCTTCCTTTTCTCATCCTGATTACAGAAGTATTATCTGAACTTGTGCAACAAAATGTTTATCCAGATAATGAGGCTGACAGGCAGCAGCAGTCAGAATCACAGATGCACCCTTCATTTGAAAATGGAATTTCTGATCCTGGTCTTAGTACCCAGAATGTTCAGTATGCAATACCTGCACAGCTTGGAACTGGGCATGCTATGGTATGAACTTCACATTTCTTTTGGCTTTCTTCTCATTTTGTCTTAAAGAACAAAATTTGTTTCATCTGTATTTTGACATCTTCGGTCCTTATTGAAATGGCATCCTAATATTAATTCCACAATTCCCATGGAATGTTTTGCTTTGCATAGGCCATAGACATCAGATGCCGTCCAATGTGTGTTTTTTTTATGGGCCTATCAAATGTGTATTTCATGTTGTAAGTATAATATAGACATATATGTCATTTAATTTTCCATCTCAATTGTACCAATGTTAATAGTTAAGATGAACATAAAGTAAAAATTTCGTTCAAAATCACTGTTTGCACTAGTAACCATGGCTCGGGTATGTGGTTCACATGGCCAGGCTGTTGAGTTATTTTACCCCTCCCCCCTACTGGCGAACATTGTTATTGATATTTAATTTTAGATTGTGATTTTTTTGTGTGAACTTTTCTGATTTGTGTTGCTTTCTTATCTCTGATTGAAGGCACCGCCTGTGTACCCATATCAAGATCCTTACTATAGAAGCATCTTTGCCCCTTATGCTACACAACCTTATCCCCCACCACCCTATGGTGGACAGCCAATGGTATGCTCAAATTCTTTAATGTTGATTTTTGTTATAGTGAGTGGCTTCTTGTGGAATTTTTTTTCTGATACTCCACTTTTTGAACTATATCTTGTGTCAGGTCCAACTTCAGTTAATGGGAATGCAACAAGCTGGTGTTCCTCTCCCCACTGATGCAGTTGAGGAGCCTGTGTTTGTCAATGCAAAGCAATATCATGGTATATTAAGACGTAGACAATCCCGTGCCAAAGCTGAATCAGAAAATAAAGCTATACGGAATCGGAAGGTATTTCATTCTTTATGCTTATGATTATCGTTCTTTCTAATGATGCCAAAGTGGATTAAAAAAAATTAAAAAGAGGAAAAAGGGAAGTTGGATGTTGGAAGCAGTTTGTAAGGTGCTAGCTTCTTGATTTTGTCTCCATTGACTGGATGGATCTCATACTTCCACGCATCCTGGCATTCCCACTTCCACGGTGGTACTTACTTGTTTTTCAAACAAATCTTGCAGCCGTACTTGCATGAATCTCGGCATTTGCATGCACTGAAAAGAGCAAGAGGATGTGGAGGTCGGTTTCTGAATTCAAAGAAAAATAATAACCAACATAATGGTGAGGCATCACCAGACGAATCGGAATCACAGCCCAATGTCAATCTCAGCTCTGATAAAAGTGATCTTGTTTCGGCAGGTAGGAATCCTAAAACTACAGAATGATATCTTTAAACAGCAGAGATATGTTGTACATCACAAGATCAATAAACCACCTGACTCAGATATGTCACTATTGCTTGCTCTGGCATTTAAGCTCTATAGATGTAGAATTTTGTGTAGAGGTACTTTAGGATGTTGCATGATGCAGGTAGAATGTAAATTGAAATGATTTTATCAAATATCACCCTTTCTAGCATTGGGTGGGTATGGTTTTTTATTTTGGTGATCATTTCTTTGTATATAATAATAGTAACATGGAGAGACATTATTATCCTAAGGTCATGGTTTGCTTGGTTCATGTTTGTACTTTAATTCACTATTGTCAAAGGATAGGGTCTCAACTCTCAACCAAGATTGGTCATGTATATTGGTAGTTTTGTGCAAGAGCTGGTAGAAGATTAGGGTTCATATTTCTTGTCCATATTGAAATGCATCTTATTTTTTTGGGTCAGAATTTTGTATCCTAATCTATGTCATTGAAACTGGTAGAATGATAGGATTCATATCCTTTTGAAAGATTAAAGGGAAGTTGTCCCATTATAGTGAGGTAAATTAGAACCTTCAAGTACCAAGGGGGTGTTTATAATGACTTACCTATAATGATCTAGAAGAAAAAAGAAAAAAAAGAAAGAGCAAATACCTATTTTGGTCCCTTCAAATTTTCACGTCTACCAATTTGGTCCCTTATTGAAAAACTCAAATTAGTCTAAAAAAATATCAAACATAGATTAAATTAGTCATGTTTAGAATGTTTTATGACACCTAATAGAGACTATTTTGGTTTATATTTGTAATTTTTTGATATTAATTTTGATTTTTTCGGGGATCAATATATAATAGTATATGTAAAAAAATTAAGGACTAAAGTGAGTATTCATTGAATGTAATTAAGCACCTTCAAATTTATCACCAAACACATTCTCTCAAGCAAATTAATAGTGCCATGGAAAATGATACTTGAATTATGATAGTGTATTTATTCTCTAATTTGTTGCCAACCATTTTGAGAATTTAAGATTATGAGGATGATTTAGATGATGGGTTGAGTAAAGAAGTAGCTCAATTTTGACCTTTAAATTGAGATGAGGAATAAGAGGCACCTACTGATAAAAAACAACAAAACAGACATACATATTCAAACAAATTTTTCATAAGAAACCTCATCCATTACGCTATCCTTTCTATTCTATAGCTTCTGCTTGTGTCACAAATCAAAGAAAACGTATTTTAGAAACGTCATTATAGACTTTGGGCTAAAACTATATAATCTAAATAAAAGCATGACTATAAGACAATTTTAATGTAAAATAAGATACCCTCTCCTTCTGGCCACAGTACCACTTGTGGAACTAGGAGAAATTATTTAACTTGTGAAGGACTTTTTTGTATTTTATGCCTCAATTATTGTATTCATATTAAAATGTCTAAGAAGTTTTGACCGCAAAAATGCGATGGTAACTCCAAATCATCAGTATAACCGGTGTTCGGCCGATAATCAAGGTGCGCGACACTGGCAAATATCAAACTTAAATTTTCTTGGTTCATATAAACTGAACAACGGGTAACAGTTGAGTTATAAGTGTTTCCTTTTTCCTATTAAGGTATCCCAAACAAATAATGAGGGAACACTTCTCTCTTTTGGGCCCTCAACATTATTCCTAAAGCTATTTTTGCATTTTACAATAATCTGTTCTATTCATGCTACAGTAACTAAAGTCCTATTAATATTTTTAATGAAGCAACTATCAATCAATTGAGCATATATTTAGTGTTATTGTAATGTATGTGACTTTATGAATTGTTGGTGTAATGATTTATACATGACTAATACATCATTCATAATTCATTTGTATTACTTATATTTTAAAGTCAATGATCAATAAATTTTAACACTAAATGATATAGTGGTAATATAAAAACTCTTCCAAATAAAAGAAGAAGAAATATAAATTAACTTTGTAGTAGGTTTTGATGTTAAATTCAAGCATGCTACTAGTGGCCTCTCACCCAACCACCATTGAACAACTATCACGTTAAGAGAATGAAAATGAAAAGTCACAGAAATAAATATTTTTTTAATGCAGAGTAATGTAAATTTTTAAATGATATGACACAATATTATTATTGTTTGGGACAGGTTTAGAGACATCATTTTGAGACAAGTGATTCTCTGTTACTACCAGTTAGGTCCTCCAAATTTAATTAATTATATATTCTTGATTATTAAAAATGCTATTCTTATAGAAGTTTTTTATGATTTAATGAAACATATTAAATAAAATAACAAATATAATGCTTCATTAAAAGTTACGTTTAAAATTTATAATTTTTTTTATGCAGTGATGTATTTTTAGTCTTTTAACTCACTTTTCTTTATTTCAATTTGGCTCCTCATCTTTTTATCAATTTAGTCTATTAATTTTATTTCCATACTCACATTAGTTTTTTTTTGTATATTTTTTTTTTGCTATCATGGCAAAATAGAAATAGTAAATTGACCAAAATATCAATTTTGTCTTTTTTGAAGTTTAGGAGTCCTTTCAATTTGAAAACAATTTTTAGAGATTTCATCCAAATAAAATTGTTAATTAAGGACACTGGACACATGTGACATAATTCAACATCAACAAATGCTACACTCGCAATGTGGTTATATGCTACCCCATTTGAATTTTTTGTTCTAATGATATATAATTTTTAAGATGAAAAAGTATATTTTGGTGTGAGAAATATCTCTCATTTGATAAGAGAGTACGAAAAAAAGAAAATAAAAGTGATGAGATCCAACAACTTTTGGTTTATTCTCTCACATGAGAATAAAGAAGAAAGTAAGATAGTTTTTTGTAATTACTATAATACCCTTAGCTTTATCAAATGTTTAATATTATTTATAAGAGTAAAATTGTCTTTTTAATAAGAACATATTTTCTCTCTATTCTAATTATTTCATATCTATTTCCTATCAAAAACTCTTACGATCAACTCATTTTCTCATTTCTTCATTTCTACTAATATTTTTTTCTCTTTATCTTCTTTTATCATATTTTCTTATCTAAACCAAACAAAGCATATTCTCCAAACATTCATCCCCTTTTCCTTAATGAATGAGACTCCTCTCCATTACTGGAGAAGACAGTTCTCTTGAAATACATAGAAAAGTCAAATAATAATGACATTTATGTCATTTAATTTATATTGATATTACATATTTAATCATAAAATTGCACTGAAAAACAAAACAAAACAAACTTATTCATTACTGGAAACGAGTCTCCTTAATTCCATTTACCAACTTAAAAAATCTAAAGAGTAAGCACAAGATTCTCACCCTTTAATTCTTAATCAAAACTAGTATCATTAGTTTTTATTCCTCTTATCCCCTACACCCCAAGTTATAATTTTCAAATGAACACTTCATATTACAATATTTATTTGTTTAGAATCCAATAACACTAGTAATATTATAAACAAATTATTTACATAGTGATAGACAAATACACCAAAAGAAGTATTAAGCAATCAACAACTTATTCATAGTGTGAATGAAAGATATCTATTGGCCTATTGGATTCTAGCCAACAATGGAATCATTATTGGTATCAATGGAATATATCTCTTGGTCTCTTAGTTTTGAATGGGTTTTTTTATTGGTGAATGAGATTATGAAGAAAGGATTAAGGAAAGGGAAAAGGAGAAGGGGATTAATGTTTAGAAAATAAAAAATATTTTTTTTAAATAATTAGATATGAGTCATTACTTAACTAGTATATGGTGAGAAGTTATCTTCTCATATACAATATGCTTTATCCTCAATTTTTAAAAAGATATATTTAAGTGGTGTCATATATAAGCATGACTAAATAACAATTGTACTTGGATGGATTGTCAAACTCAAACCATGAAAATAAATAAATATATATTTACTATATATATATATATATATATAAAAAGCTAAAACATGAAATGACTATCACAATGGTGTAATTTTTATTTTCCTATTTTGCTCTTATATTTTTTTAATTTTTACAAAAAAATCATATAATCCTAAGTAACTACCATTAGCAATGTTATTAAAACCATACCGGTTATCAAACCGGTCAGGGTACTGGTATAGTGGTACAGTGGTTCAACCAGTGGTTCAGTAATTAAACTGCATGCCGTTTAAACTGGACATACTTGCTTATATATATATGTAAACCTATAACAAAAAATTTCAAATAAGTAGATATTCATATTTATAATCCATATTCATAATTTACTTCAAATTCACACAAACAAACAACATTAAGTCTTTAATAAAATCAAAGTCTAAAGTGCAAAACATATATTAATCCAAAATTATCACTTAACAAACGCAAAATACAAATAAATGACCCAAATATTAATCATTGAATTTGAAGAATTGATGAAGAATTTAAAATTTGAAATAAAAAAAAAATAATGTACAAACCGACCGGTTTTCAACCGGTTTTGACCGGTTCTATTGCATATGCGGTATAACATACGTACCATACCGGTTAGGGGTCCGGTTCACCGGTTTTCCGGTTGAACGGCCGGTACGGCACGGTTTTTAAAACATTGACCATTAGTACACTAACTTAATATCTCACCTTAACTTGAATTATAATAAATAAAATTTTAATATAAAATACTCTTAATACAAGAACATTCTAATTGTATAAAATAAAATATATAAAATTGAATATTTAATACAATAAACTATCACAATGATGTAATTTTTAATTTCATTTTTTGCTCTTAACAATTTTTAATTTCTACAAAAAAAAATTATATAATCATATGTAACTACAACCAACATATTAACCACATCTTTCATCTTAATTGAACCCAATAAAAAATTATATTACAAAGTATACTCAATACAAAAAAATATATTATAATTTTCTAAAATAAAATATATAAAATTTGAATATTTGATATCATAAGTAAAAATGTGGATCGACATGAGCGTAAACTATGATGACTGAAATGAGTATTTCTAAAAATAAGACACTTATTTATATGACATCAAAAAGGGTAAACTTAACAAGACGTTGATATAGCGATATAAGACTTCATTAGATTTTCAGGATTATTAAACTACACTTAAAAATTAAACCATTGGATTAAAAAACTTATTGTTGGAGTCAATAGATCTCTTATTAAAAAAAACCTAGTGATTCTTAAACTTAAAACCAGTCTTATTAATATCGTACTTGTCATCAAACTGATAGGGGTACTGATATAATGATATAGCGGTTCAACCAATGATTCATTTGTTAAACCGCATACTGGTGAAGTTAAAAATTGACCGGTACGGTTCAATTGAAAACCGATCAGTATGACAATTTTAACTAATTTTAACCGATATTATGACTAATTCACCAATTTACTAGTTAAATCGACCGGTACGAAACGGTTTTTACAACGATCTTTAAAACTTAAAACCCCCCTTGCGGCTGAGTCTAAAACCTTATCTCTTTGTTATTCTTACTTCTTCATTTCTCGTCTCATATAATAGAGAGTGCGAAAGAGAGAAACATAAAATTCTTATCTCTCTTTTCATCTTCCTTATCCCTTTCTTCTTCTTCATCAATGGATTCTCAATCTTCCCCCTCTCTCTCTCAAACCTCTTCCATTTCCCACAACTTCGTTAATGGGTCCCAGAGTGTCAACGCTGATTTTGATACCCAACCCTCGATTCCCCTTCTCGTACCCCCACTTTCAAATTCACCCATAATTGATGGCTCTTCACCGAATTCTGCTGTTTTTTTTACCCCTAAGTCTCAGATTACTATTCCCAAGGCACCAGTCGATGGTGGGGTTGATGAGAATGAAAAGTTGGGTGAGGATGATGGTGAAGTGTTTCTTGAAGCTTCTAGTGATGATAAGGGTTTTCAGACTTCAGATTTTGATGGTGGTGCTGATTTTGAGAGTAGCAGTGTTGAATTCAATGATGGGTTGAAGATTAAGGACGAGGTGGTTGCTAATGAAGAGAAGGAAGTGGAAAGGAATGAACTTTTAGATGATAGACAGAAGGGTGATGATGGTTTTCACAACAACGCCGTGAGTGGTGAAACTGGTAATTCTGATTCTTTTGATGTAGAATTAGCACATGGTGATGATGTTGATAAGTCTAAGCATGTTGTTGATAAGAATGATGGTGATGTTGTTGTTGAGAACAATGATGGTGATGTTGTTGTCGAGAACAATGATGGTGATGTTGTTGTCGAGAACAATGATGGTGATGTTGTTGTTGAAAACAATGGCGGGGATGTTGTTGAAAACAATGGTGGGGATGTTGTTGTTGAAAACAATGGTGGTGATGTTGTTGTTGAAAACAATGGTGGTGATGTTGTTGTGGATAAGAATGATGGTGTTGAATTGAATAGTGGTGGTGATATTGTTGTTGAAAACAATGATGGTGATGTTGTTGTTGAAAACAATGATCGTGGTGTTGGTGTTGAAAACAGTGATGGTGATGTTGTTGTTGATAAGAATGATGGTGTTGAATTTAGCAGTGGTGGTGATATTGATAAGAATGGTGGTGATGTTGATGACAAGAATGATGGCGTTGCCAAACTTAATAGTGGTGGGGACTCCATTGTGGAAACTGTACACGTTGATGTGGAGTCTGGTGGAGGAGTGGTTGTTGTTGGGGATAAAGTGGAACAAGTTGGTGAGGTGTCTGAGATTGATGGGGTGGAAGCTCCGGCTCGTGGTGGCAGCCTGGACGATGGATTTAATCCAATTGAGCAGGAAGGTGCTAAAGATGTTTTTCATGATAAGGTTGCAGATGGAGATGCTGAGTCTGGTAAGGTTGTTGATACTGGAGTTGATGATGGGAATAAGAGTGACATTGTTCCTCTAGAGAAGGATGAAAGTGTGAAGGCTGTGCAAGATGACATAAACGCTGATGTCCATGCTGATAAGGGGGAAACCAGGACTCATATTGAGGAGCCTGAGATTGAAGGGGTGGAGGCTCCGGCTCGTAGCATTAGCCTCGATAATGTGGTTGTTCCAACTGAGCAGCAGGGTGCTGAGGGTGTCTCTGATAGTAAGTTTGCAGATAGTGATGCTGAACCTGCTCAAAATGTTAGTGCTGGAGTTGATGACGACGATAGTACTGGACATGATGGGCAGAAGAGCGGCGTTGCTCCTCTTGAGAAGGATGAAAGTGTGAAGGCTGTTCAAGATGACATAAACACTATTGTCCATGCTGATAAGGGGGAAACTGGGACCCACATTGAGAAATCTGAGATTGAAGGGGTGGAGTCTCCGACTCATAGCATTAGCCTGGATAATGTGGTTGTTCTGAGCGAGCAGCAGGGTGTTGAAGGTGTCACTGATAGTAAGTTTGCAGATGGTGATGCTGAACCTGCTCAAAATGTTAGTGCTGGAGTTGTTGATGATGATAGTACTGGACATGATGTGCAGAAGAGTGACATTGCTCCTCTTGAGAAGGATGAAAGTGTGAAGGCTGTCCAAGATGACATAAACACTGACTACCTTGCAGATGAGGGGGAAACTGGGACCCACATTGAGGTGGAGGCTCCGGCTCGTGGTATTAGCCTAGATAATGTGATTGTTCCAACTGAGCAGCAGGGGGCTGAAGATGTTTTTGACAGTAAAGTTGTAGATGGCGATGCTGATTCTGCTCAGAATGTTAGTGCTGGAGTTGATGATGACGGTACTGGACATGATGGGCTGAAGAGTGACAGTGCTCCTCTCAAGGGCCAGGCTGTGCAAGATGGCATTGATATTGAGGCTCATGCTGATGATGGGGAAACTGAGAACTATATTGATGCCTCTAGCGAGGTTGATGAGGAAGAACATGGTGGCAATGACAGCTCTGGTGCTCCCAAAAATTACTTAGAGGATTTGGAAGAGGAAGAGCAACAGATTGTTGGCGAGAGCTCAAGGGATCAGAGAATTGATGGCCAGATTGTGACTGACTCTGATGAAGAAGTGGACACTGATGATGATGGAGATGACAAGGAGCTATTCGATAGTGCTACCTTGGCAGCTCTTTTGAAGGCAGCATCAGGCGCAGGTCAAGATGGTGGAAATATCACAATAACCTCCCAAGATGGATCAAGGCTTTTCTCTGTAGAGCGTCCTGCCGGTTTGGGACCGTCACTCCAGCCTGGTAAGCCTGCCGTGCGCCCAAATCGTGCTAATCTTTTCGCTCCTTCCGTTAATAGAGCTGGTACCGATTCTGAGATCAACTTGAGTAAAGAAGAGAAAGATAAACTGGAGAAATTGCAGCAAATTAGAATTAAATTCTTAAGACTGGTTCAGAGACTTGGTTTTACTACAGAAGAATCAATAGCAGCACAGGTGCTGTACCGGTTGACACTTGTTGCAGGGAGGCAAACTGGTCAAATATTTAGCTTAGATGCTGCAAAGGAGAGTGCTTCCCAGCTTGAAGCCGAGGGAAGGGATGATTTGGATTATTCTCTAACTATACTGGTTCTTGGGAAAACAGGTGTGGGCAAGAGTGCTACAATAAATTCAATTTTTGGTGAAACCAAGACCAGCTTTAGTGCATATGGTCCTGCTACAACTAAAGTGACAGAAATTGTTGGGATGGTTGATGGAGTGAAGTTAAGGGTTTTCGATACACCTGGTCTGAAATCTTCTGCATTGGAGCAAGGTGTCAATAGAAAAGTCTTATCTATGATAAAGAAGGTGACAAAGAAATCACCCCCTGATATTGTCCTCTACGTGGATCGCTTGGACCTGCAGACTAGGGATCTGAATGACCTTCCATTATTAAAGTCAATCACAGGTGTCCTGGGTCCGTCAATCTGGCGAAATGTTATTGTTACTCTGACCCATGGTGCCTCTGCTCCTCCAGATGGGCCATCAGGTGCCCCATTGTCGTATGATGTATTTGTTGCTCAAAGATCTCATATAGTTCAACAAACAATTGGACAAGGAGTTGGCGATCTACGACTTATGAATCCAAATTTGATGAATCCAGTCTCTCTTGTTGAGAACCATCCTTCTTGTCGAAAAAATAGAGATGGTCAGAAGGTGCTCCCTAATGGTCAAACCTGGAGACCACTGCTGCTGCTTCTATGCTATTCAATGAAGATTCTCTCCGAAGCTAGTAACCTTTCAAAAGCTCAGGAACCATTTGACCAACGTAGGCTGTTTGGTTTCCGAACCCGCTCCCCACCACTTCCATACTTGTTATCTTGGTTATTGCAGTCACGTGCCCATCCGAAACTCGCTTCCGATCAAGGTGGTGTTGACAATGGTGATTCTGATGTTGAGGCTGACTTGTCTGATTCTGATTTAGATGAAGAGGAAGATGAATATGACCAGCTCCCACCATTTAAGCCTCTCAGGAAAGCTCAAATTGCTAAGCTTAGTAAAGAACAACAGAAGGCGTATGTGGAGGAGTATGATTACCGGGTGAAACTTCTTCAGAAGAAGCAATGGAAAGACGAGTTGAGAAGGATGAGAGCTATGAAGAAAAAAGGTAAAGCTAATGCTAATGATTATGGTTACCCGGAAGATGATGATCAAGAGAATGGAGCTCCAGCTGCTGTGCCGGTTCCATTGCCTGACATGGCCCTGCCACCATCCTTTGACAGTGACAATCCGGCCTATAGATACCGTTTCTTGGAACCAACTTCCCAGCTTCTGACAAGGCCAGTGTTAGACACACACAGCTGGGACCATGATTGTGGTTATGATGGTGTTAACCTTGAGCAGACTCTAGCCATAATTAATCAATTCCCTGCTGCTGTTACTGTCCAGATGACAAAGGATAAGAAAGACTTTAGCCTCCACTTGGATTCCTCAGTTGCTGCAAAACATGGAGAGAATGGATCGACCATGGCAGGATTTGACATTCAGAACATTGGAAAGCAGCTAGCATACATTGTTAAAGGAGAGACAAAGTTCAAAAATTTCAAGAGAAATAAAACTGCTGCTGGGTTGTCTGTGACCTTTTTAGGTGAAAATGTGTCCACTGGTCTGAAAGTGGAGGATCAGATAGCTCTTGGAAAACGCTTGGTATTGGTGGGTAGTACAGGGACTGTGCGGTGTCAAGGTGATTCTGTTTATGGTGCCAATGTTGAAGTGCGGCTCAGAGAGGCAGATTTTCCGATTGGTCAGGACCAGTCTTCATTGAGCCTTTCTCTGGTTAAGTGGAGAGGAGACTTGGCTTTAGGGGCCAATTTTCAGTCCCAGTTTTCACTCGGACGGAATTATAAGATGGGTGTTCGTGCTGGATTGAACAACAAGCTCAGTGGACAGATCAGTGTGAGAACAAGTAGCTCAGAGCAGTTGCAGATTGCACTTATTGCTATTCTTCCAATTGCCAGGGCTATCTACAAAAACTTGTGGCCTGGTGCCAGTGAGAATTATTCAATCTATTAAAATTGTTATCTTGGGTATGTTACTAGTTAAGGAACTAGATTATGAGTTAACCATATTATGTTGTTGCTTCTTTTCATGATTATCCTGAATAATGAGTTTTGTTTAGACCTTTAAATGTCCTTCTATAATGCAGTACATTTTGTGTGCCAGGAAGTTGTACTGAAATTGAGATGGAACTTGCAGGGAATTTATTCAGAATTGTTTTGTTAACTTCTATTTGAATAATGTTGATGTCAGGTTATACCGATTTTCTTGATTTTATTCTGGTTTGCTACTGGAACTGTTGTTTATTGGTTGAATATTATAACTTGCGAAGTTGCTTGTAATACTACTTAGCTGAGAGCTACTTGAATAAATTTGCTAATACCCCCATTGTGATTAGGTGAAAATATGGTGTTCAACTGCATGAAACATGAAACGTATGATTAGGTTTTGTTGACTTTTCTTTTCTAGACCTATTTATGGTATCTACCCTTTTCAGTTCCTTTATAATCACAACTTACAACATTACTTGGTGAACTTTTCTTCCCCTTTTGTCTTGCTATCTGTGTCGCGATACATCAATTACTACAAGTCTCTTCAGGACATCTACCTGTTGCTCATCAGATATACTCAAGTTACTATTGCTATTTTCTTCCTTTCTTTGGTAGTTATGTGTTAGTGGTAGACATGCCTAGGATAAGGGTCATGACATAATGATACAACATTGTTTTTCCCAGTGCATATTAACTGCTGTTGTTACTTTGTTGTATTTGCAGAAATTGTGGTACAAGCATGAATGACCATTGCATTTAAATCTAATTTCAGCATTTATATTTGGTAATCAGGAATTTACTATATATGTTACTTGAATTGTCTGCATTGCTTATTAAATGTGTTCTCTTCATGTACCTACTTCCAGTGGTTTTTTCACTCCCTGTGAAAGAAGTTATAGTTGTTATTTTACTTTAGGTGACTTCCTGTTGTAAAAGGTTTAATTTTCCTTCTTCAACTTATGCTATGAGAACCAATGACACCCTGCAACATTGATAAATTGACAGCACAGTTGACCATCTATGTTGTACCTTAAAAATTTTAATATGCTTTGTCATGTCTACAGTCTACCTGCTATGCTGTGATTAATATTTCTGTCACTCCATCCATGTCTTCAAATATGCTATTGGTTTCAACCATTTTCCCCTTCTTTCATTTCCACATCCTCTTTGTTTCTCAAATCTAGCATGTTGCAGCATTCTATAAAAAATGCTTATTTTGCTTCAAGTTTTGAGGATGGTGTTGTGCCTGAATTAGTGAATCATGATTTCTGCTGCTCATGACACCACATCCTTGGCGTTTATAGTTCATCTGTGCTAACTCTGCTAAACTTTATTCTTTTGCAACTTCAGGAGATCTTTTTTGTGTCTAACTAATGCAGTAGACAATAGAAATATTACAAATAGAAAACTGGCACCTCTAAGATGTAAAATGATGGAATGAATTGCAACCTTTGTGTTTCAATACTTCAAATATTTTAGACAAAAATGCATTTTTGTTTTGGTCTCTTATTTTATTTTCTCTGCCCTCAACTTTTTTTCCTTGACATAGTCCCTAAATTTTTTTTGGGTATAATTAAAGGTATATCTTCACCCTATAAGTAGGGAACTAATTTCGCATGTCTATCTCTGGTCATAAGAAACAACCACTTAACTTCAAGAAATAGTTTCAAAACAAAGAGGACAATTCAGAATCTCTCCTCTAGAGCTACAAAATAATGCAAATGAATGATATAATGATTGTGTCTAAATCTTTACACCGATAATTATACAGATATCACACTCATAATTTAATAGTGTGGGTATCTAAGCAAATTGAGTGAATCCTCTCCTATGAACAATCTATTTGAAATTGCAGGTCACTCCAACCCCAACTTCATTATTTCCATCTTAACCCTTCACCAATTATGGCTACCCCTCACACCCATCTCATTGTCACTCGCATCCACTTGCACTGATAGTATAAAAGTTTTTTTAAACTGTCATTGCATCATCTTAATAAAAAGTAATACAAATGAGTAATAGACGATGCGACCAACGGTATATAGATTTTTTTTACTCTATTAGTGCGTAAATATTACACTCTATAAAAAACTGCTTTTATTGTTTAAAAACAAGATGATGGAACTTACTCCAATAGTAAGTCATTTTCCACTTGTCGATCACTCCCCTAAAAACAATATTGGGTTATAAATATTTTCAAATAGCAAGAAGCAACATATTCACTTAGCAATGGAGGAATTGTGAGAGAGAAAATGTCGAAAGTAGGGTTCGCAAAAAGTATTCAATGAATTCAAAACCCTCATCAGTTCTAACGATCTCAACAATTTTCAAATGCCTTCTCTTTTCTATTCTTACAATGTTATTATCACTATCTATCATATTCTAATTATTAATTTCTATTTCCTTCTGATTGAGAAGGTTTCAGGACATTCTAATCAATTCTCTGAACATCGATTTCTTGAAGTCTATCAAATCTGATCTCGATTATATTTTTCCAGAAACTAAGGTATTTAATTACTTTATTATCATTAAATTAATCATACTTTATGTGAGACATTTGATGAATTAAGATCAGTTCATATATAGTAATAAGGTAGATGTTCTATCCAAAATTTTAATTGCATTTGACGTTTGAAATTGTTATGAAATCGAATGAATGGAGATTCATGTGAGAGAGAAACAAGGATCCTCCTCATTTGAGAGATAAATACTTAATTTTATTTGTATCGTCAATGATAAAAATGATATTCCATTATATATAAAATGATAAAAATGTCTCATTATATTATTTTTTATTTATTTTTTGTAGTACTCGTCTCTAGAGATCTTTCCGTGAGTTTTAATTGGTTGAATAGAGTGTATGAGTAAAAGGGAAATAAATGACCTAACATTATATAACTATGTATATTATAGGATTTTGGATCCAAAACATGAAAAGATGCTATAATGTGAAAAAAGACCCTAATCCTGGTGTAGCCTCTGCCCATTTGGGTATCCTTGCTGCCTTTAGTTCTAGAACCTTATGTTATCATCATGCCTTGTGATTTTTGTTTACAGATTAAATTCCAGATGTTACTTTTAATGTTATATGTTGCTTTTGGACATCATTGTAATATGTTTGGATCCTGCAACTGTTTTTAATATATTTTAGAGTCAATTTGCGAGTTGAGTTTACATCAACAATTTAGGTAAAACTAGCGAGTTCTGCAAGTTTCACAACCGAGCATAACCCTTCTTGCTTGTTGGCATCTTTCCTAAGGATTTAACAATGTAACTTATCATCAGCTATACAAGCTAATGGGAATTGATCATGGATCTCCTGTCTACTCCATTTAATGGCAGAGGGAACTCAAGAATGTTGTCTCTTTCTTCCATTGCCATAAAAGAATATCCTTTTAAAACATCCTCTCCTATGGTTGATCTTATGTATTATTTAATTGCTTTAACCTCTTTTCTCACTTTGTGGGCTCTCTGCAGTTCCAAGTTTCTAGCCTGGTTTAACCACATTTCACGGTGATGTTCCAAGGTTTGTCCACTGCTTCAAAACATTAGTGTTCGGGATTTCTATATATTTTCTTATGATTTTATTCCCATACATAAGTTTTTCTTAATTTTGGGGTAGACCATGAATGAAGCTTATGCTTGAATTGAAGATGGGCTACTAACCAAAGTACAGGTTTAATGGAACAAACTTAACAATGGAAGGAAACACTATTTACACTGTTTTGGTTGAAAACATCTACAAGATTAAAAGGATAATTCCAAAAGACAGTATTTACTATTTAGTCACTTAGAAAACAAGCATCTACATCATCATTATGAAAATACAAAAAATTGATTACAAAATTATGAACCTTAGAAAGAAAACGGTGAAATAAATCAATATTAATAATATAAATTAAACAAAAAGGGGACCTTCATAAGCCAGAAAACACCCTATTACATAATAGATTGTCCAAACTCTTTCTCCAGTATGCTCAAGTCAATCAGGCAATAAATAAAGCATTAAAAACTAGGTAAACCAAAAACTTAAAAACCAGTATATCTTCACTATTTCCCATCTTGCTTCTACCACTGTCTAAAACAACAGAGTAGTACAAGATTTACAAGACAGGAAACGGCCAACCAAGTAAAGAAAACAGAAAGGAAGAAAGATGAAGATGAAGTCCAAATAGAAACAAGATATAAGCAGATTTTTAAGCAGAAAAACTAAGAACCAGAAACCCTAGGCAGTAAAGAAAAATCTATGAGGAGCTAACCACTGTAAACAAAATCCAACCAAAAGGGGTTGGTGCTAGCATTCTATGATCTACCTCCGCCAAACCAAATCTCAAATAGATCTTTATCATCACCAGTCTATCATCTTCAAACACGAGACGGCCAGGCAGATTCAATATGGTGGAACCAATTGCTCAGTATTCAATTGCATAAGGAAAAATATATCCACTGACACAAGATTGGGACCACCATCATAGAACAGAGCTTAGGAACCATTAGCAACCCCATTTGCTACAATCTTAGTCTCGGATACAACTGCTTTAGCACCCTTTGGGGCATCTCCAGTTTTAGCATCAGATTCAATCTTAGAAAGTTTGTGCTCATCAGTATCCTTCTCAGCTAGAGTCAAGTCCTTGAGCAATTCTGCGGCAACTTCAGGATTTTGAGCTTTAACTTCTCCATTTACCTCTGCCTTTTTGTCTGTAGGTTTCCCTTCCCATACCTGCCATGGGATAATTGAAATAACAAAAAAATCATAAGCACATGAAATCAAAGAATTCCATATGACTCTACATTATAGCAAACAAGAATAAAATACACAAAAAGATGTCATGCCTGCTTTGGGCTTTGTTGCTTTGCTTTCTTCTCCAAAATAGTCTTCTGACGAGCCTCATAAAACGCAAAATCATCCAAGATGCACGTCTTGCTGCTAAACTCCTTAAAAATTTTAATCAGCTTCAGACCTGGCTCCAACAATACCTGCATACGTTAACTTGGATGATCAGATGAAAAGAACCCCCACAACTTAGTATCGCCTCAGAAGCAGAATCAAATTACCTCTTGGGTATCCCTACTATTAGTAACAGGCTTGTTCTCATTGTTTTCTAAGGTAATGTGCCGTAATAAATTGTTGGGAACATCCTTAACAATGTGCCACTTAAGAGGAAAACAACCATTCCACTTATCTTGCTGCCAGTATTCAACACTGCTATTAAAATCAACTGGACCAATCATTTCCGCAACACCAACAAATTGCCCACTGGTATTAACCTGCATAGCCATTAAACAAATCAGATAAAATTACCAAATAAACTGAGGATGATGATCAATACCATCAAAACAATGTTTTCTTACCGAGAAAAAAAGGAATACAGGGCAACCACTAGGTTTCTGCTGGGCCTCTTGATAAGCAGCTTCAAGTTTCTTGTTGCCATTTTGTGTACTAGCCCACACATTATACTTGATGCTTTTGTGGATGTCATCCTCGCTATAAGACTTGATGATGAAAAATTTGCCATCAGTGTATTCTTCAGGGAACTCTGATTTGTTATACTGATCAAGGTCTGGAACAGAACTAATCTTATCCTTCTCCTCACCCGTGCTTACAGCTGCAGGAAGGTTCTGCCCTTTGACTGCCAGTATTGTTGGAGCAAAACCCTTTTGGCTCTTATTACCCTTGGCTCTAGGTCCCCGGTTCAGTTCATTCAACCCATCCGTGTTCTCATTGCCATATCCAAAGTACCCACCACTACGCCCCCGAGTTCTGTATTTATTGTCAACAGCTAACCAACCTCTTCCATTTGTACGAGAATCATATCCATGTGTTCCATAACCGATACCAGACCTCACTGTGTTTCCGTACTGACCATATAACTTGTTTGGATACATCCTGTTTATGAAGCCAGGGGTTGTACCCATGGCAGGAATTGGTCTGGGATGTTGTAAGCCCTGTCATTAGTAGTAAAAAACAATGGAAGGAGTTCTAAATGTGTAATAAAAAGTTATAAATTGGGGGGGGGGGGGGGGGGGGGGGGGGGAATAATCATAAATTACGCGTAGTTGCATACCATAAATTGAGAATTAGGACGGAAATTCTGGTTCCTTGATGCAGTGCTGTTATTGCCACCTGATATTGAGGATGTAACTGTTGTGCTATTTACAGATCTTTGCTGTCCATCTGAAAATAATGTGGCATCCAACCAAGGGATAGGTGAGTGTATTCCATCAATAACAAATCTAGGATCCTGATAACCTGAAGTAGGGCCACGACCTGGCGTAGCACTCCTTTTATTTGAAGCATTGGAAGTAAAAGAATTTTGATAGGCTGGTTTAACAGGTGCAGTACCACTGTTACCTTTTGTGTTTCCACTATTTGCGACACCATTAGAATTTCCATTAGTTGTTTCCACAGGAAGAGGCTTCTGATCAGCTGCTACGGACAAGGTAATCTCCCCCGGAGGAGGAACCGTTGCAGTTGGTGCAAATGACCCACCGCTAGTTGGAGTCAATGGCTGGAAATATTGAGGATACTGATAGTGTTGAGGCCCGTAAAGCTGACCATCATTTCCAATGGTTGGGACTGGGGACCCTGCTGGCGAATAAGGGGCATAGGGTGCATATCCATATCCATGGTGATATACCACTGACCCATTGTCCCCATAAATTCCCTGACATATGTATGAAAATAATACATTAGCTAACAAGTGAAAGATGATAAAAAATTGTGGTACTAAAGAAAGTGGAAAAAACTTACAGAAGTCACATCAACCCCTTCTGGATTCAGATATCTTGAATAATCTTCCCACTCGTTACTAGTCCCATTGTAGCCTTAAAAAGATATGACAGAAATCAATAAATAAATTCTGACATATATACATTATCCACCTTACAGAATATAAGCAATGAATTATAATAGATAAATATTGTCATATGGTGCAGTTTTAATCCATAAACTTACCACCATAATAATAGGCTGTAGACGGGTAACCGCTGGAAAGGTAACACAAGTTGGGATCCGCAAATTCCTGTACAAGAGGTGTGACGGACCGATCATAAGGTGGAACCTGGCCATTCAGAGCATTTCCTGAATGAACTGTTCCATATTGATTTCCAGAGGGCTGTACAAAGTTGGAAAAATCAACTTAATAACACAAATTACTGAGAGAAAACACACAACCCCAATGAGTTAGTTTCAAATTGATCTAAGCTGTTATAAAATATTTCAAATTTGAAATGCTATGCTAAAATTGTAAACACTTCCAATCATAAAATCCATCTACGGACATTACAAAAAATTACCTTCTTGTTGGGCTCAGGAATTTCCAGGGGCTTGGGCTTAGTGTCTAGTGGCAACGTTTGCAGCAAATCAGTTGCTTCTGGGTAAAACATAGGGTGAAGGAATACAGTGTTCACAGAATCTAAGTTTTCAGCAAGCATAATAAACCCTAACACACTACAGAAAATACCCTATACCCACAAAACATTGAATCCACAATTTCACAAAACCACCTAGAAACTCAAACGACTCAATTCAGAATATTTCAAGCCTGAAAGTCAATATCAACGAAAATTTAAAAAAAAACTCTCCATACACACGAACACAGAACACGGATATAGCATAAATCCTAAAACCACATTAAACCCTAAACCAAATATCAAAAGAAAACTCAAATCCTTTGGATCCAATCAGAGATTAACCGAAAACAAAACAAAAAATAACAAATCAAGTTCACAGAAGAGACAAAATAAAACAGAAAAAATATGAATAAGGATACTATCAGCGGGACTAGCAACGGTAGCCATGTCCAAATCAATAACGAGATCTTGTTCTTCTAGAAGAAAAAAGAAATAGCAGAGCCCTTATATCCGAATAGAGCAAATCAGAATCGAAGGTTTTTAGCCCCAAATCGAAACCCTAATCGGAGCGAGAGAGATAGAGAGAGAACAAGAGGTGTCGCAGCCGCCAAGGGTTTGGGTTTTTGGGGAGAGAGGGTTTTGTTCATACAAAAGCGGTGATTCAAATAGCACCAACACACTCTCTTTTCCCACTCTCTATCTCACCCGCGGGTTATTTTCTGATCTCATTCTTTCCTTCTCATTCGTTGATTTAGACACGTGTACTGTCTGTATTGGGTTTTTGTTTTTTTCTAATTCTGGTGTTTATATTTGTTATTGGTCTGTCGTGTGAGGTTGTGCGTGGTGTTAACGTTTCCTTTTCTGAATCGCCCTATGGGCGAAACATGGAAACCCTAATTAGAAAATGACACGGATAGCCTTGTCCACATGGACTTGAGGTAGGGGCTTCTTCGGTTTTTTCATCTGTCTATGCTTTTCCAATATATTAATTCATTTCAAGTTTACTAATAAATATATATCTAAAGCAATCAAAATTTCTTGATTTTCCATTTATTTTTAATAGTAATATTGTAATATCATTATTTTTAAGGGATAAAAATATCCTATTATTTTATATTTTTATGTTGTTTTTAGGTATTTAACTCCTCATTAATGATGATGATCCTAACTCAAACAAAAGACACCATGTTTAGATTTAGAGGATGATTTGTTGTTCAATTAACTTACAATAATCACACAAAATAATACTTATTATTTGAGTCATGATTAAGTTGATCTCTTTAACACGTTTTGTAATATTGTCAAATTGTACAAGTAGACTATCAACCATGTCGTCCCTAAGATAAAACAACTTAGTTTTATGTTATCGATTTCTTATTATACTGTAACAATCAATATTAAATACACTTACTGTATAACTATCAATGTCAATTTTTAAAATACTTATAGATTATTTGTGCCAATTATTTTCCCACAGTCTACTACCCGCGTTAATTTTCGAAATTTTCACGGTATGATTGTCTATATCAATTCTTAGTGTCACGGAAAAATTTGTTGAAAATTTGTTGAGATAAATTATGAGGAAGAAATAAAAAAATCAAGGAAGCGATCCCTATTGGTGGGATTACTTTAGTTAATTCCTCTCACTTTTAATCTATGTGGTCCCGGTGTCTAAATATGCCAGCAAACAAGTAGGTACATAAATTGTGTAGGGTATTTTTCCTTGTGTCTCACACTTTGTATCTCATAGGTTTTAGTTAATTTTACTTCCTTCTCTAAGCTAAAATTATGTACCTAAAATTTTATTTTGTTAATTTATTTTTCTTGGTTTATACTTGTGATACTTATTTTTATTTTGGTTTTATACTCATTTTTATAGTCATATTCAATTACTTGTTTTTATACTCATTTTCTTGGCTTTTATACTCATTCTTCTCATGCAAATTTATAATTGAGTTCTTCATAGATATTTTCGTTTAGGTTTTGCTATTTTTTTTAGAATTCTCCCAAGTTATTTTTCCACCCATTTATTTGTAGGACCCAAAAGTTTTGTGTAAATTCAAATATCTATATAATTTTAAATAAAAAATTCAAATATGTCATTATACTTCTTATGAAACCCTAACAAAGATTCCCATGATGAAATTGGTTACAAATTTTCATTAGTTTAGTGGATCCAATTTAATAAATGCTATTGCCTATAGTTATGAAAAACAACTACTTTACTGTAATATATTGTGTATAATAAAAATAAATGTGTTCACATGTGTCAGAGGAAGTTGGTGCAAACATATTAGATAGGGATTCGAAGATATATGATGAAGATAAATAAAAATCTATATGATATCATGATATGTATTTTAGATTGGATTAGACCGAACTTTAGATTAGATCAATTACAAAAGTGAAATGAAAAAAAAATCTATCTATTGTTTAGCAAATGAAAAAATACAATTAATGTGAGAATATGAACTTTTTCCTATTAAAAGTAATGGGGAAGGGGAAAATTGGCATTGTAAAGTAAGAAGATAAGGGAAATTATTAATAATAAAAGATGGTCAAATTTATACAGAATTTGAAGAAGATTTTGTCATCTATATTCATGTTTGCATAGAATAGCTTCCAGAATTTCTCATAAAGTTTTGTCTTTTATATAGGTTTTAATTTCTTCAAGTTTGTGTTCTTTTGTATTGTTGGGTTAATACAGCAACATCATCTCTGGATTGAAGCGCCTTGGATCATCTGAGATTAATTCAACCTGGGATAAAGATCAACATTCTCAAATAGTGTTTCAATCCATGTCACAGCTAATAAGAATGTTACCTTTTGTTTTTACAAAAAAATTATTCGTATGATAATATGTCATTATTCGAGAACTGGGAATGAAACACATGTGATTTTATTCATTCAACCTTAGCTATCAAAGAGTTTGACCCAAATTCAAATCCTTTGAAGATTAAAACTGTTGACTTTGTTGACTAAGAATGTCTTTATTTTTTAAAAAATGTTACAAAACAACTTGTACCTGTATTTTTTTAATACAAAATAATGTTGTTTTATGTTTAAATATTTTAAAATTCCATATTGTTTTTCTGATTATATAAAAATAATGTTGGTCATATATACACTTAACATGTCAAGTCAAAGATTCTATTAATATTAGCAGCTTAACATGAGAACAATTCTCATTTTAAAAGATCATGAAAACAATAAATTTGAGTCTTATAATTAATTGTGAATAATTATTATTAAAATTAGTTATTGGTTATATGATAATCATGTGTATGTATCTTTTAATTTTGATCATTCAAATAATATTCAATGATTTATATTAAAATTTCACATTTCTCACAATAACGAATTTATTATTTTCATCGTAAGTAACTCGTATCCAAACTAATATTCATTTAGGTTTTAAAAGTTTAGGATCAAAATAATAATTTAATTTTATTAAAAACTAAGGTGGCCCTTAAGGCTTATCCATACCTGATACTAAATGTTGTTCGGCTCATTTTTCTGAACTCAGACCAAACCATAGACCCGATTAAATATAAAGTATTCTAAATATTATTTATTATTGTGAATATGTAATTTGACATATAAAATAATATATGAGTACATATATTATTAATGTATATATGATGAAAAATGAATCAATGATATTTTCGACCAAAAAATATCATTACTATGTATATATTTGAATAGAGACAAATACAAACATTACGAATATTAAAAAAATATTATTACTCTGTGTATGTTTATAATTTTCGAACCCAAGCCCAACCCTAAATCTGATGAGATCCGACCATTTTCAAATTCAATATTGATTGGACCATACCGAATAAGTGGGTAGGGTTCTACACACCCCTAAAATGAATAGTTTGTTTAATCATAAATAAAGTACAATATGCACCAAAAAGATTAAAAATAAAAAGAGTGAAGACGATTAGGATGTAAAAGTAGTCTTAAGACTAACGTATGAACTATACCAAAAAACGTGAATACAATGATGAAAGTGAAGTACAAAGAGATTGAAATATTAAATCCTCTGCTCCAATCAACTAAGCAATTAGAAAAGAGAAAGAAAAAAAGAAGAATCTTCAAACATAACCATGGTTTTCAACAGGTTGATTTTGTTATCAGTTGCACGATTTTCAGCTGAAGCTTGGCAATGGTTAACGTGCACTCAAGACCCTTTCACCACTGAAGAATTGTTTGATCTTTTCTTCACTTTCCCTTTTCAACAATTGCGTCCTATTGCTCTCTGTCTATGGAACTTTTGTCTCCACCATCCTTATGATTCCTTGTTCTCTTACCTTCCTTTCTCTGACGATGATGTCTCTTCTGTATCCACCTTTGATTATGATGATGATTATTACCATTCTCATTCTGATTGATTTGGGTTTCTTCCTTTTTCGGTAAAGTAAGTTTCTTTTCTCTTTCTGTGCTATGTGGGTTTTGTTGGATCTTCTGTTTTGATTGAAAGTTTTAAACTTTGAATGCTTGATTGAATTGGGTTTTTTAGATTTCGAATTTTGTTTACTGGTGATTACCGATTGGTGATTTTTGTGGGTTGTGTGTGTATTTCCATGAGTTGGTTAAGATTAGAGCATTTGAAGGTTAAAAAAATGATGATTATTTATTAATCATTATGGTAGAATAAGATGGAATAAGGCATATAAGTTTTGGTCTGCTTTTGATGTACTTTATATATAGAACAGAATGTGACATTAGATAAAAGGGAACAAAACAAAATATCTTGTTCGATTCTGTTATGTTCGCGTACATATAACTATCATAGTTAGAATTTTCTTTCGTGTCACATTTCGTACCTGCATTGAATTCCTAGTCTATTTGGTTTAGTTGATTCATTCATGTCTTAAGATCCTTTTGCCTACATTTTATGTTCTTGGGTTCATTTTATTGAATTTTACCGGAGAAGACATCTCATATTGTATGGTAAATACATATGATGCCTAAGAATTCGAGTAACGGGCATTAGTAGTCCAGTGACAGCCTAAGATCTTGGCAACTTACTGATCAGCAATGCCGCTAGGGCCCCAAGTTGATTTATCCTTCTTACTTCTCACAGAATAAAGTTAATCTTTGTTTATATATGACGTTCTCAGAGAGATTGGTACGAAGAGTTGTTAGTATTTTTTTCCTTTTCTTGTCCCTCCTTTGTATCTCTCGTCCTCTTTTACCAATGGAGTGAATTATAAACTCCAGAGAATGTGTATGTACACTTTGTCTGGCATACCAGGTACAGCTTGGGTATTTACCCGGGAGTAACAGTTTAACTTTTTTCCAAAAAAGTGCAGCCGATTGAATTGCTCCCAAAAACTGCTGTTTTGCACAGCTGTACATATTCTTCCCTTTCTGCTTCCGATGTTTATTTTTCTTCTGGATTTGGCCCTTACAATGCATGCTGAACTCCGCTTCTTGGTGGCTCATGGTGGTGAGGATGAGTAGTACCGATGGTGACTTACGCTGCAGCTCTGTCTCGATTTGGTTGATTATTTTGGTATTTTTAATAAAAATATCTCTGTTTCCCCATAGTGCATTCATTCATTCATTCATTCTTGATCTTGTCCAATATGTTCATTCATTCACCACAACACCCTCATCTTTACAATTATAATACTTATGCTTTTGTTGAAATTTTATCGTCCAACATTTAGATTCATATGATAGATTCAAGATAACTAAATTGTGCTACATGAAACTCTAAGATGGCATTTGCACTGTCACACCCTATGCACTTCGTAAAGATAAAAGGAACATCTTTTGCGACCACCACTACCGCTGCCGCTTTTTGAAATATTCAAATGTCTAAAATACATGTCCATCTCAATTGATTGATTACTCAGTGTATATGTGAACTTCTGGTTCCGGTGATTAAACTTGCTGTTAAACAAAATTGTGAGAAGTTGGAACCTACTTATATGCTGGGAATTTTTCTTTATATATTAAGAAGGCTGATTTTTCTTGTATCATTAGTTCATTGTTGAAATGTTGTTATATTTGGAACTTTAGATTATAAGTAGGTACCGGAAATATTTCTTCTCGGCATTTGTGCAAATTACAAGAGAATGAAGAAATCTGCAATCCTGATTAATAATATTTTGCCACAAATTATCATTTGAAACTTCATTGCTTCCCTGGCTGACTGTGCTTTATGCTGTTTTGTTAGGAAATTGCATACAAATTATCTTCATGAAGTGGCGGAATGGTAGAGTTTGGGTTGTAGGACACAAGAGATCAAAGGTGCATTCTCTGGATCCCAGTAAGTCCCTTATCTGGTTGTTAATAAATGGTAAGACTTTTTTTTTCAAATTTCGCATCGAGGACTAAAATTGTGTTTAAGCTGCGCCGATTGAGTACAAGAACATCTTTTAGAGGTATGTTCTTGTTGCTGATTAACTGATCTCTGCATATTATATATCCTTGTAATTTGTAAAGAGTGATTATGTGAGTGTTTATAAACATTTAAATATGCTCTTGAAATAGAGCATGGTGATATCACTTATTTATATTCATATCTAAACACGATATAGTATAAACCATAACATGTTTCTGAAATGTTGGTTTATTTTTATGCATATTTCTTCAATTTAATATGATGTAAAAAAATAAATGGTGGCAAAGTTAGAAACATCAAAGTTACAAAAAAATCTAAAACAAATATATAATGACAAGGTTACAAATCTAAAAGCTTTGGCAGTGACTGGAGAATTTTCATTGGCATTGCATATTTTTTCAAGCTGTTTCTTTTGTGAGAGTAAGGTGAAAGTTTTGTTCAAGAATGAGAAAATCCAGAGATTTAGAGCTAAAATATTTTTGGGGTGTGGTTAAAATTTGTTATATTGGAGGGTGAGTCACATCGCAATGGTGAGATTGTTTATCTTCTGATCTCGATGTTATGTTTTCAAATCTTGAAAATAATATATTTTTTTGTAGGAGTAAGACCACATATATCTACTATCCACAAGACCCACTAGTTGCGAGCCTCGTGCATTTGACCACCATTTTTAGATCACAAAACTATTATTCTTAGATCTAGCTTCTCTATTACATATAAAACATAGTGATATGAATCTTTGAGCAAGTAAGAAATTGTGTTGGTAGCTGTAGTATGTCAAAAGCTTTGATCACTTGGTATCCCCTTTAGATGATTTTTATGATCCACTAAAAAATAAGTAATGGACAATTCTAATTTTCATATACGGTTGGACCAGATAATATATCTATCGAGGTATGGAAGGTTATAGGAGAACATGATAATAGTTCGTGAAAAAAATTAAAAAGTCGTTCATTATTTTATAACGAAACACAACTCGATTTTGAAATACTATTATTTATATAATACTCTAAAAAGATGAATTATGATTCTTAATTTATTCAAATCATTATTAGTTTATTTTTATTTTTATTTTGAAATTTAATTTACATGATAATAATCTTAAATAAAGAATAAATTTGATATCAATTTTTTCATTGAAAATGTTATTATAACTAGTAAGAGATGAGAATGTAATTTGAAAATATGGAAAATATTTTTCCATACAATATAGAGCATATTTGACATTTCTAAATCGAATTGGTTCTAAATTTCAAACAATGGTTTGATAAATAATGCAAATATAATTCATTTTTTGTTTTATAAATCACGATTTGATTTTGAAATAGTATTATTTATATAATGATGTAAAGAAACTATCAAATTTTCTTATATATCATCTCTTTATTTATCTCTACTAATTAATAATATTATATTCACAAATTCAAGATATAATTATGGAGATGGTGGGTGATACCTAATTTACTAAAATCAACTATTGTTTATTTCGTACTCCTTTGAAAGTTTAATTTCGAAAATAAAATAGTAGTAGGTTTGTAAAATTGTTATCATATTTCTTTACGGTAAATGATATTATACTTTTGGATCATCAAAAGTATATTTTGAGAATACAAAATTAATTCTTAAGCATATTTAATATTTTTAAAATTTAGTCGTTTGAAGTTAACTTTTTATTTCAAACAATAGTTTGAGAAATAGTTAAAAAGTTATTCATATTTTATGACAAATTAAAATTCGATTTTAAAATATTATTATTTATATCAAACCCAAAAACTATAATTCTCTAATCTATTATTCTCTACTTTATTGACTGGATATTCTATTATTATTCCCAATTTATTCAAATCCTTATTGGTTTATTTGCATTTTATTTTAAACTTTATTTTTTGGGAACCAGTAATAATTTTGAATAAAAAATTGATATCAATTTTTCTGACTGAAAATTCAATGTATCTATTATTATTGGCATATTTGTCATATAAACTAATTAAATCTGAAAACTCAAATAACCAAAAATAATTAAATAAAATAATACAGAGTTTTTTTGGTACAAAATTATTTTCCTTTACAAAAAAGGAAATAGAATTAAAAATGGAGAGTAAATGAGTTTATCTTAAATGGAAAAACTAACAGTTTTATGGTAAGAAGTTGAAAGGGTAAAATAGTCATAAAATATAAAATTAAACACAACTGTTAATGGTAAAAATGGAAATATTTAAATTGTCTAAATTACTTGTATGTCCCTCATATAAGTTACTATTAACCAATGAAAATATCCAATGAGTGCTGTTTCTCTTTGGAATACTAAAAACAGAATTGTTAAATTAAAATACTTTTATACATTGCTCCAACATTAAATAATTTTAGAGTAATGTTATATTCTCCTACTAAATCCTCTTATCTACAAAATTGTGACAACATATGTCACAAAGTGATACTTTATTTATTAGTGATTAGTTTACAAGTGACATATGTCACTTTTGACATATGTCATTTTCTTATATGTAGGAGAATTTAATAGGAGTATATAACATTTTCATAATTTCAATATTTTAAATAGAGGAGGGATTCATTAATCCAATAGTAAGTTTTTTAAACTTATTCCACATTTTAGCCATCAATTATAGAGAAATTCAATGGTTTGAATTAGTGGGTAGATCTAAATAATTAAATTTCTCTAAAATTGATGGCTAAAATGTATAATAAATTTAAAAAACACTCTTATAGTAAATAGATTTTCACCCTTTTAAATATGTCTATTTGTAAATAACTTCATGAAATTAATTAAATTACTCAAACGCTACAAAAAAACTAAGTACATTACCCCATAACGTGTACTATTTGCATATAGATTTATGTACCACGTGGAAAAAAAGAGGATCGGTCCATTATTTAATTTTGAGTGGACCATAAACTAAAACTATGATATGTTATCTAAATCTTATCTCAAAAATTTTATGTTGTAATAAAAACATATCATGTTAATTATAAATTTTAAATATTTATTAGTATTATTATTTTTAGTTCATCGTTATTATTAGATAGAATAAGATTTGGGACAGAAGTAATACCAACATATCCATGTAAATAAAATGTTCCCTTTGTGACTATGTGGTGCTTCAAAATGTCAAAAATTTAATTATTGAGAGTAACAGTTGTTAGGAACGACAAACATACATTTCAAAATATATATTAGAACAAAAAGTTGTTTAAGTGAAGGATAGTGGAACCTTTAATTCAGCGACTTTGAGTTTAGGAGAATTATTACATTATTGATTAGGGAGGGATCCAGTTACTCCAAGAGTAAGTGGAAAAACACTTACTCCACATCATGACCATTCATTCTTGGGAAATCCAATGGTTTGAATTAGTGAGTACATCCAAGCCATTGAATTTTTCAAGATTGGATGGCTAAGATGAAGAGTAAGTGTTTTTTGGAGTAAGTGGATCCCTCCCCTTATTGATTTATATATATGTTTTTCATGTGGAGTAGAGTATAAAGAACTCATCATCATGTGAATAAAATTTGCATATTTTTTTTTCTTCTTCCCAATTTTCTATAAGTGTAATATATATATACTTTGATGTACAAATTTATACACTACGTATTATTCATCGTTTATTTGTATTATACAATTATGATTAAACATAAATAATGAATGCTAAAATGAAATGATTTTTCTTCTTCATTATGTATATTGGAAGGGAAGTGCAAGCAACTTGATAAAAAATGAGTGGGAAAAATGAATTTTTAAATCTCTGACATTATTTTGAAAAAAAAATAACTTCTGACATCGTTACATACACACCAACATAAAAATGCATGTGATGTTTTGGAACACCTTCCACGAACATTAACGTAATTAGCATGAAGAGTATAATGTTAGTGTCCAATGTCAAACAATATATTGCTGTTTGTATTCTCTTTTGTTATGCATTTTTGTAGATTACTCATTTGCAACCAAATCTACTACCCCATTTGATAATAACTAAGTTTCATATATTTGGTTATGGTAAATTTATAAGATAATATTAATTAATAAGTCCACTTATAAGAAAAGAAGACTTTATATGTATTCATTATGCATTATTAGAGCTCACCCCTTTAGAACTTTATTGATGTTCTTCATAAACATGTAAATATGAAAACATGTAGACCCCAAAGGATGACTAATTAATGAAACAATTTTCCAGCTTTTATCCATAGTTTTTTTCTCTTATATCTAATACAACTAATTTCAACCCTACCTAGAAGCTTTCTAAGGGCATTTGCAAAAGGTACCTCACTTGTCTATGTGACCTTAAAAGGGCAATGATTTGATAAAGTGGATTACCTTGTTTATTTGTGGGTCAAGATTTTTTAGATATCGAAGAGTGAAATACATAAAAAAACGGGAAATTATATAATTTGACACTTTTACTATTTAGGTGTAATACAATGATATTTTTATCCTAACTATAAAAACAAAATTAATAATTTGACTCAAAAGAATATTGTATTCCCTTTTTGTACAATCTTTGGCTGCATTTTTCTTTGATGTTCACATTAATATTAGGATAAATTTCGTTTTATTTTTTATTTAAATGTTGGGATAAGTTGAAAAAATAATATTTCAGTTTGTATGAATCTAAGCCCATTGTGGAGCAAGTTAATGGAAATGCACCATTTGGAGGGACACCAACACTGACACAATAACATGATATGTTTGTGAATTATTATAGATAGTTTAG
Source organism: Lupinus albus (assembly GCA_009771035.1). Classification (NCBI taxonomy): domain Eukaryota; kingdom Viridiplantae; phylum Streptophyta; class Magnoliopsida; order Fabales; family Fabaceae; genus Lupinus; species Lupinus albus. Next base: position 10,534,892 of record CM020011.1, read on the forward strand.
AAAAATAAACACCACATATATTTGGCATATGCTCAATTATGTTATAAAATTAATAAAATTATTTATAAGAATATGCTTTCTATTTTATATGTAAAGGTAAAGCCTATCTTTATGTACACGATAAAAAAAAATAAAGCATTTTTCTATATAAGAGAAAGATGTACTATGTACACGAATAAAATTAAAATTATTTTTACAATAAAGTAAATATAAAGAGAATGAACTTTTTTTTCTTGGACTAGATATATTTCCACTTTTAAGATTAATGAAAGTGGTGTTTGAAGGATCAGATCCTTAACCTTGCATATAAAGGCAAATTTTGCCAAAGAGCAAAATCCAATGCTACCACATAATAGCATAAGGAATAATGACATATTCTACTTTTTAAATCATAATATATAGCATAAGGAATAATGACATATTCTACTTTTAAAATATTTTAACTATAAAAAAGTAAATTGTATGTAGGTAGAAAATAATATATGTTATATTCTTATGATTATGAGGATTCTAAGACTTTTCTAGATATATATATATATATATATATATATATATATATATATATATATATATATATATATATATATATATATATAACATTTTTATTGCAAGGAAGGAAAAGTTTTTCATGGTTACATAAACTCTAGGAAGAAAAAATTAATATGACTAATTTCAATGAGAGTCTTCTCTTCAACAATTTGTGTAATTTATGTGTATTAATTGTAATTGGTCAAAAAATATTTAATAATTAAAATTTTAATTTAAACAATTTGTATAATTTAAGTATTATTAGTTGTGTTTGACCATAAAAATATTTATTAATTAAAAATTTAATTTAAATATTTTTTTCGTTATTTAAACATTTTTTGATAGTTGCTTAAATAATTAGACCAATGTTATTAAAACCGTACCGATTATCAAACTGGTCAGGGTACTGGTATAGTGGTACAATAGTTCAATCAGTGGTTCAGTAATTAAACCGCATGCCGGTTAAACTGGACATACTTGCTTATATATATATATGTAAACCTATAACAAAAAATTTCAAATAAGTATATATTCATATTTATAATCCATATTCATAATTTACTTCAAATTCACACAAACAAACAACATTAAGTCTTTAATAAAATCAAAGTCTAAAGTGCAAAACATATATTAATCCAAAATTATCACTTAACAAACGCAAAATACAAATAAATGACCCAAATATTAATCATTGAAGTTGAAGAATTGGTGAAGAATTGAAAATTTGAAATTTAAAAAAAAAATTAATGTACAAACCGACCGGTTTAAACCGGTTTACCGGTTTTTGACCGGTTCTATTGCATATGCGGTATAACATATGTACCGTACCGGTTAGGGGTCCGGTTCACCGGTTTTCCGGTTGAACCGGCCGGTACGGCACAGTTTTTAAAACATTGAATGAGACGATCCAACGTCTCAAATTTTACTCGTTAAACCAAAAAATCATAATTTTATTAGTAATAAATTAATTTTTTAGGGTTTATCACTATTTCTCGATATTGGACTTTTTTTTAGCATTATATAATATATGAGATTTAACAAGATCTTACATAGCTGAAAAATAACTTATTGTTTGATGATCATTTTTATAAGAGTAAATTACATTCATATATTTCAAATTCCACAAATTATGTGTCTTTTTTCTACACATACACAAACTCTCATAATTTATTTACATATATTATAGTGGTTACATTCACATTGTAATCTTTTAAACAAAAAAAGTGTTAAATATAATTAAGTTAAACAAAATATAATACGCACATAATTTAAATAGTATATGAGTTAATTATTTGAATTTTGTGTACATCATATACCATATATTTTTTAACTCATTAGACTCATCACCCATTTTTACTTAAAAGATAACACTTATTTCTTAATGTATGTATTAAATAAGAGTAATTTATATTTTATTGTGAGACTAGAATCCCCAATTTGTTTGTTGTATTCCTTCCATAACAACAACAATTATTAAAATATGAACATAAATAAGGTAAAAATGAAAAGAAAAAAGGGTGGCACGTGACAAAATGTGAAGAAGACGCATGGTTGCATCGTTAGCTAACCCCAAATGATTTATTTAAGGATTAAATTGATTGTGAGACACACTTTCAAAAATTAAATATACAATTTCTAATACTTAGGAATAAATAGAAGATTGATTACTACGTCCAAGACCAAAACAACTATTTATTCTTCTTTTTGTATATGTATTTATCTTTTGAACAATACTAATTATAAAAAGATTAGCATATACATTGTAAATATTTGTAAAGATATATAAAGTTCTTTGAGATACTTAGCCATTTAAAGGAAAAGTAATTAATGATATACTTGTATATAATTTGATTGTGGAATTGAACTAGATAATAGAGTTGCCCAATAAGGATTATGAAATATGACTAAATATTAGAGTCCATATAATTTAGCTTAAATCATATTATAATAAAATATACAAATATGATTGTTATAATATTAATATCTCTGACATGGCCAACACTTTTTTACTTTGGACAAGGATCTAAACATTGGATTCCTTATTCAAGATTCAAGCGTTGCATAGTACAAAAAAAACTACCATTCAAACTTAGCACATTGCATAGGACAGTACAAAATATTGATTAGGTTAGGGTCACGGGTGTGTAGGGTCACTGAAAGAATGATTCTTAATTAGATTTATAACTCTTTCTTCACTTTCCTCCATTCAACTCTCTCAATGCATGCATGCATGCAATACTCCGTGAATTCAACATGCTACTACTCTTATATAAGGTATTAATAATAAAAATTAAGACTCAATTACATAATACATGTTAATAAAATTTAAAACATTCAAACTTGTTATGCATCGACCAACTTAAAGTGAGAGTTGTCTATAACGATATGTTAGGACTCTCATATTGAGTAAAATTGCAAACTCAATGTAATACTTAAGTCATGAGACTCTTTCACTTAATAGACTAATGTTTTGGGTTGTGTTATCCTCATGTGTTTAAGTAATAACAATTAATGCTTTCATTAAGAGTTGTGCCATGAAAATGGGCACCTATAGGCTGAATTAAGGTATATTACCGAATAATGATAGGCGAGTGAAGCCGCCAAAAAGAGAAAGATCTATCATCATCTTTTGGGTTGTACTTTCCTTACACCTTCATTTGGTAGTATAGAATTATAGTGGAGAAAAAAGAGTGAGTGAGATTGAAGAGAAATAGAAGTTTTCCACTCTTTGGTTGTGAAGATGAAAGAGAATAGAGAATAAAAAATGAGCTAGACCACATGATTTTCCTTCTCTTCTAAGTTGGTGAGAGAGTGGAAGGGTGATGATTTGACATCAAATATAAAAAATATCATTCAATTGTTTTTCTCTAATTATTGTTTTTAAATACTAGTAATATATAATAAATCTCTTTTGGATATGCAATATGAATTAAAAAATCAATTGAAATTATAATAAAATTTATAATTTAAAATTCTAATTTTTATTTTTAGTTAATAATAAAATAACAATTTGTCCTCTCTTTTATTCATTCGAAAGTATTTTTGTCACTTGTAATATAACATCATCTTTCTATTTTCAATTCTCTTCCTTTTATTTTCTTATTCTTTTATATCAAACATTATAAAAATCTATTATACTTCTTCTTTGTTTCTCCCTTTTCTCCAAACTTTTGAATACAAACAAATAAAAATAGTGAAGGATATGGAGAAAGAGGGATAAAGATGGATGGTTTATTTGAATAAAAATATAGAGAAACAAATAGAAAGTGATTGTTTTTAATTGATCATTAAATAACAATGTTATGAGAATTAGATTAATTTGGATGGTCCGAATAGTCTGATCGTTGATCGAATTTGGAAAAAGTTCTCGTTTGCCATCTTAATTGTCTAAAGGGTTAGACCATTTTGAATTGGGGAAATTTTGATCTGACCATATTAAACCTCAATAAATCGGAAATTAAACCAAACAGTTAGCATAATTTTTTGAAAGAAGTAGAATATAACTCTAATATTTTATTTTACTTCGGTCTAATCTCATTGAAAGAAGTAGAATTTAACATTTATATATAATTATATATTATATAAAAAATCATTCAATCTCATCGAATGATTTAACTATTTAAATCTAATATGAAACATCTTGCGATTTGGTGTTGGAATTTAATAATAATAACTCATTAAAGAACAGTTTAATGGGAAAGTGGAGAAAAAAAGAAGCAAATTTAGAAAGGGGAATAAAACTAAAAAGTGTTATTATTATTATCAGTATTCCTATGTGAAGTGTGGGGTTATTACTCCTTCATAGAAAGTGGGCACTGCCTTGTTTTTCCATTGGATTTTTGTGGGTAAAACAGTAGTGAATGCAACCTCAATGCCAAACTTCAAGGTTTTGAAGCTCTGAACTTTGCATTTGTTCACAGTCACAGAATCTGAGGCTGAGATTCTTCTTTTGGTGGTGAATTTGAAAAGAGTTTTGTTGTAATGGGTTGTGATAGCACTTTGGTGCTTGTTTTGTGCATATGGGGTTTCTACTTGACCTTACTTTCTTCTGGTGTTAGACTTGGTGCTTCAAGGCATAAACTTGAGGTCAACAAACATTTGAATCTATTGAACAAACCTCCTGTTAAGACCATTCAGGTCCTTCCTTCCTTCATTCAATTCTTTGTTTTGTTTAATGTATTTTTTGTGTGTCTCTGTGTTTGGTTCTTATCCACCCAACCCCATTTTCATGTTGTTTTGGTCTGTTTGGCATCTAAGAAAAAAATTGTCTTTATTTTATTTTTTTAAAAAAGATTTATTTTTTCATAACCCCATTTGCTTGTTTTTGTAAAGGGTAGATTTTTCTGGAATGGTTCTGTATGTTTCAAACATTTTCACTCAAAAATCAAATGACCCTCTTTTGCAAGCTTTTTCTACTTGATATTTGTCTTTTAAAAGAAATATATATTCCATGAATCTATGATCTTCTCTATTTTATAAACAATGTAGTGTTGCTGTTCCGATTTCTTAAAACCATGTTTTTTTCTTCTTATTTCTCTCTCCTACACATACAAAGTTAAATCATAGCCCTCTATATGAAATTATAGATTGGATTTTGAAGCAGTAGAGAAAGTATTGAGAAAAAGAACTGGACTTTTTTATTTAAAAAATCAGGTACTGAGTTTTTTAATAGGTAGAAAGATAATAACAAAGTTGGTTTGTATTTTGTATACATTTGCATGCCATTTCTTGAGTTTTTGTAATTTATTCTCTCAAATTGTTGATTTTTAGTTGCTTGAGTGAGTTCCAGTCTTCTATTTGTAGTTATTTTTTGCATAGTATTTCAAGTGTCAATAATGTGATTTATCATTGTTGCAGAGCCCAGATGGGGATATAATAGATTGTGTGCATATTTCTAAGCAGCCAGCTTTTGATCATCCTTTCCTCAAAGATCACAAAATTCAGGTCCATTTTCTTCATTCAAGATTTGCCTTTATTTTTTTCTATTATAATTATTATCTCATTTCCGCCGTTTTTATGTTGTTTTCTTCTAACTATATGCTTTGATTGATTAGATGAGGCCTAACTTCCACCCTGAAGGGCTCTTCGATGAAAACAAGTTATCCGAGAAACCGAAAGAAGGGTCAAATGCTGCTACACCTATCACTCAACTGTGGCATGCTAATGGTAAATGCCCCGAGGACACGATACCCATCAGGAGAACAAAGGAAGAGGATGTTCTGCGAGCTAGCTCAGTCAAAAGATATGGAAGGAAGAAGCACAGAAGCATCCCTAAGCCTAGGTCAGCAGACCCTGATCTAATTAACCAGAGTGGTCATCAGGTAAAACCGTAAAAATTGTCACGAGTGCCTTAATTTTGTATTATCGAGTATCAAGATTATAGTTCCGGTTTTCTTGTTTCGTCTTGTGAGTGGAGTTGGTCTAATTTCCTTATTGTGCAGCATGCAATAGCATATGTTGAAGGAGATAAGTACTATGGAGCTAAAGCCACTATAAATGTGTGGGAACCCAAGATACAACAGCCTAATGAATTCAGCTTGTCTCAGCTTTGGGTATTAGGAGGCTCGTTTGGTCAAGATCTTAACAGCATCGAAGCTGGATGGCAGGTACATGGACCAAAGATCGTTAATTTGAGCATGAAAACTGATCATTACCTTTTTTTTGAAGTCCTCTTTTACGTGTAAATTATAATGCCTTCATATGCTTGTATACAGGTTAGTCCTGATTTATATGGTGATAACAACACACGACTATTCACGTACTGGACGGTAGGCCTATACGTTTTAATCCCGTTGTCGCTTTTATTTTTGTTCTAGTTTTGATCCGGACATTTTTTTTATTGAACTCACTTTCAACAATTTGCAGAGTGATGCGTATCAAGCTACAGGTTGCTACAATCTTCTATGCTCAGGATTTATCCAAGTAAACAGTAACGTAGCAATGGGTGCAAGCATTTCTCCAATTTCTGAATACAGTAACTCCCAGTATGATATCAGTATAACCATTTGGAAGGTAAAATCCCAAAAGTTTCCACATTTTTAGTCTGCAACAATAAACCGCATTTTAAGCACCGTGTATATAATCTTTCTTCCCGACAAGGTATTTGGCATATGGACCTAACATCCAAGTGCTTGGATTCTTGGAAACGTATCTTTCTTCCAAGCATAATGAAATGTTTAAATGTGTCATGTTGAAAATTCAAGATGCGCATGTTCGATACGTTATATAGCTAGTATACGAGTCTTGAATTTTTCATGTTTCGAGTTATGTGTTAAGGTTCCATCTCAAAACCAATTGGCAATGAGAGGAGTAGCCCAACATGTATTTAAACCATTCCCGAGACAATGAGGTATGCGATGTGGGACTTACTTTCTAACATTATGAACTGGCTAGTAAGTGCTTTATCCTTGGTATTGAATGTGTGGCAGTAGCAACATAGTTAGAACCATCTTTACACAGATCCTTAGAATCTTTCCCCAATTTCTTTTGATCATGACATGTATAATGGACCCCTACTGTAATTGATGATTGGGACACTAACAGCTATACTATTAGCTATAATTACACTACACTAGAACACATGCAAGCCACTTATATTTTTATCTCCCTTTTATGCCTTATAGAGTATAGAATATAAGAAGGAGAGTAATATCTATGCAGTATAAGCGTAAAGGTTTATACAGGGTCAGTACATAGATATTTATTAATGGTATTAATTATAAGTAGTTGTGTCCCTTTTTCTTTTGTTGTAGGATCCAAAAGAGGGTCACTGGTGGATGCAATTTGGGAATGACTTGGTATTGGGTTATTGGCCTTCTTTCCTATTCTCATACTTGGCAGACAGTGCTTCCATGATTGAGTGGGGTGGAGAAATTGTTAACTCTGAGGCTAATGGTGAACACACGTCGACTCAAATGGGAAGCGGTCAATTCCCGGAACAAGGATTCGGCAAATCAAGCTACTTCAAGAACATTCAAGTAGTTGATAGCTCCAACAATCTCAAGACTCCTAAAGGGCTTGGCACATTTACTGAGCAATCAAACTGCTATGATGTGCAAACAGGAAGCAATGATAATTGGGGTCATTACTTTTACTATGGAGGTCCTGGTAAAAATCCAAATTGTCCATAAGGGTAAAAAATAAGCTTATGAACTTTGAAAGAAAAAAAAACCCTCCTTTGTATCATTCAACCAACCCTAGTGTTAAGGCCATTTTCTTCTCTCTTGTATACCCTTTTTCTGTGTAGTGGATAGTTTTGACTATTTTTCCTTTTTATATTGAAAGATTCTGCATATAAGCCAGTGAGAAAATGTGGCCAAGTTTCTCAAAAGCCTAAAGAAACATGCCTCTTTATAACATCCTTTATATATATATATATATATATCTTACTATCTTAGTCTTATGTAATTACCAAAACTTGAACTAATTTCTAGAATGTGTTACTGAACTTGTTCCTTTATTTTGAATGATAAGTATGGTAACATGGCTATGTATTTATTGGGTTTTTTCAAGTGTGAAGTATCATATTAGATATGAGGGATGAGTAAAAGAGTTTATAAGTAGAAAAATGTATGAAACTAATGCCTTAAGGTTTTGGTTCAAGGTGCGGTATATCACTTGTGGTTCTCCACTCTTCCCATATCCCGTTAAGAATAGAACTCTTCGGTGGTTGGAGGCTTCCCATCGCAGTCTGGTCCAACAACTGATATCAGAGCCGATGGTTCGGCTGAGATATGGTGGACTTAAGGACGAGCAAACCGAAAAGTGTGTGGTAACTACACTTGAGAGTAAGATTATTGACTTTATTCAAGTGTGAAGTCTCACATCCGATATAATATATGAAGTTATATGTCATTAAATGTCAGTTTCTTTTTTCTCACAAAATATTACATGAGACTCATGTTGAACCAACCCAACTTCTTCATATTCCAATTTAAAATCTTATATACATATATGCCTAATGATAAGTAATAATGAGTTAATAATATATCATAATAATAGAAATAATTGGATATATGTCTTTTGACCAACTGATTTTGATAATTTTTTAAATAGTAATAATAAAATATTTCCCAAAGAAGAAATTATAGTTTTTTAACTTTTGTTGCATGTGAGTGGATTACAGTACTTTGTTTAATTTTTCAACTTTTTGTGAAAGTGGTCCACATCCACCACTGCATAATATTTCAATTCCATCACCTTTTCCAATCTGCAAATACAACCTCATACTATTTATAAAAGCCTGTGTTAACATGCAAACCTGAAAAGTCATGGGTCTACCTATTTTTATTTGGACTTTACATTCATCAAAGTTATCACCCTAACTTATATATCAAAACATAAATGCTTGGTTTAAGTACCTTTTTGTACATAGTTAAATGTTTATTTTTTCTTTAGAATTGATGTCTAAGATATGGAGTAAGTTTAAAAAACTTACTCTTGTAGTAATTGAATCCACACCCATACTAAAATATTGAGTACTTTGTTACAATATTCGTTATAGGTACTATTTAGATTTTTTTATTTATATTTTTGTTGATGTTGTGATATATTTCAGAAGTATATTAATAAAAAATGTAACAGGTAGGATAAAACAATGAAAATATCAAAATTTTAAAATATATAAAACATACTTATTTTTTTGTCATGGAGTGTCCTTACACTTCTTGGAGTTGTGAAATTAAAACAGCAAATGATTTTAAATCATAAAAATGATAGGATTCAGGGAGCTCAAACCGAGAGATCTTAAATATGATTACAATTTATGATATTTAAAACCAATGATAACCTAAGTTGAATCCATGAGTATCTGCACAAACTCAACCAGAATTAAACACACTTTGATCGATTTTAGTTCAGGTTTCCCCCGATTTCAAATACTCGATTTAGGTTTGGGTTTGTTATAGGTGATATCCATCTCCAAATCGGACCCAAACTCGATTTATATATTAAATGTCAAATTATAGAATTATCCTATATATATATAACACATGTATAGCACTAGAGACAAGTGGAGTTGATAATCTTTTTCTTAGCCCCATTCGAGTATGAGATTTTGGGTTTGGGGTTGGTAAAAACAACATCGGCCTCAATCAATTCAATTATTATTCCTATTCACTTGTATAGTGCTCAAATATAACTTTCTAGTTTTTCACATTAAAAATCCCACAAAAATATCAAATATGTTCAAGTCATTCAAATATGAAAAGTTGCTTGCATCATTGTTCCAAGTCCCCTTAACCTTTTTTAGATAGTATCTTCCTGCATTGTATACCCCCTAGATCATAGTGTAGTATATTTTCAATCTCAGCAATATATATGTTACTAGTCAAGTGTCAAAAAGAAAAGTTAAGTCTCACTGGTTGTCTCAGACCAATAAGATATTATCATGTAAATAAAAATGAAACTTTTAAAAACAAAAAGTAATAATTTTATATTGTTTGGGATCCACTTACTTAAAGAGTAAGTTTTTAAAACTTACTCCACATCTTAACCATCAATTCTAGGGAAATCTAATGGTTTAGATCTATCAATTAATTCAAATCATTGGATTTCCTATAATTAATGGCTAAGGTGTGAAGTAAGTTTAAAAAACTTATTCTTGAAGTTAATGGATCCCTCCTCTTTTTATATTACTTGTTATAATCTAATTAGTTTTGGACAGAAAATATGACATACTTAAAAACAAGTGATTCTCTCTTACATATATAAACTTAATAGAGAGACAAATTATTAGTTTTACACTTGTTTTCAATGGCAAGAATGCAATATCATTATCTTTAAAGGATAGAAATGTCATACTATATTATATTTTCATGTTGTTTTTTTTAGTACTTGTCTCTCTATTAATGAAGAGGATCCTAACTCTAAAGTGATACTTTTTATGGGATAAAAGTTGTATTCCCCTGTTAATAATTTTTCCTTCCACTTTTGTCAATTGTCCAATTTCATATAGAGTCCACAATGTAGGTTCTAGATTTAAATTTGTGAATGTGAAATAGTCTTAATCCTCATTTGAGACAAGTGCCTTCGTCAACAAATTAAACCTATTGAAATATACTGAAAATGTTAGAGAATCAACTATGTTTTACTGTTTTCAAATAATGCAATGTCTTAATCCTCAGCCTAAGTGTTAATTTATTTAGAACAAGACACTATTCAATTGTACTTTATTTAAATGTTTCATTTAATAATTTTGTTTGGTGAGAAACTAATACATTTTGGTGTGCATGACAATTCATCCCAACAATTGTCATTTCTAGAAATTGACCCATTGATTTTTTAATCATCCTAAAAATATAACAGAGTCTTACACCTATACTAAGTATATCATTTAGTAAATTAAGTATGAAAGAATAAGATTCTTACCATATCTGAGAAGATATAATAATATTGATGTGATAGTGTGGTAGTGAGAGTGGTGTTTAGATGTGAGGAGAAAATTGTATCATCTTATCAGCTTATATGTTACAATCACAAAGAGAAATATTATTATCCTTTAAAATAATATTTTTTTGTTGAGAAAAATGTAAATTGTATTAGCCACATAAATGCTGAATTTCTTCAAAAAATGGTATGCACTTGTCTAGTGTTATGTCTGAAAATTCAGCAACACCCCTTGATCCGTATGCTATGGATTGTTCCAATAATGCAACCAAACAAAATAAGGCTCTTCATGTGACTGTACTTGTAAACATTGCCAACATAATTAATCCATGTGTTGGAACCAATATTTTTAATTATATTTGTGACTACTTTGTGTATATTGGAATTGTGGGAAAATGTGGTTAAAATTTCGGTCACGACATCCCTATGAAGACTTTTAAAATCGCAATATTGTAGTTAAAGTTATGGTTGGAAAATGTAATTTAAAACATTGGTCAGAACAAAGGAAAGCAAGTCAAGAAATGTTAGACTCATACTTATTAGAATATAAACTACAATATGCAAATATAATGTTAGAAATTTAATCTAACCATCCTGTCTTTTATTAAGACCCTTCTTTTTAGAGCACACAAGCCAATAAATGTTCAAGAAACCTTGGGATAGTTTAAGTATGTTATGTTTGGCCCAAGCTAATTTAGCCCAAGAAACCTTCCTCCTTATAAAGTGAATCAATAAAAAATAAATTTATTTTTCTCAAATTTAAAAAATAGTATAGTTTTAATTATTAAATTAAAATAATAGTCATTTCCCTATTTACCTAAAACAGCTAAACTTCTCATATAAACTTATCCAGAAGAATTAAATAGATATAAATAATGAATAATTTTGTAATAAATTGTTAATATCAAATTCTTAAATAAGTAATAAAAGTCATCATCTTTTGGTAAAGAACGAATCTCTTTCAGTATGTATAACTACTCATTTCAACAAGTATTGTTATCTAAAATCGAACTACTCATTTCAACAAGTATTGGTATCTAAAATCGAACTCTTAACCTTTTGATTATATTAAAATATAACAACGAGTTACAACACTAGATATTCTCGAACATTGTTGTCTCTTTCACACTCTTACGTGAGAGGAAATTATAAATTTATATTTATTTTAGTTTTGTTGAATTATTAAGTTTTTACTAGAGTTTAGACTTCACTTCATAGAAACACAAGAGAAGAGACAATAGGGTTTTATTTGCTTTACTCATTTCTAAAATCATCTATTTTCAATTCCTCTTCTTCTTTTCCTCTTTCTATTCCTAGCTTATCCCAACTTCACCTTCAAACCCTAGCTTCATACCCATCACCCATTTCTACTCAATTTCACCATAATGCTGCTCCAATTTCACTTCAAGTAAGTTCAAAACCCAAATGTTTCATCTTTCACATGCACCTTTATCATGTTCAATTTTTTGATTTTTTCGTACTTGCTTGTTTTTTTGGGTTTATAATCAGGTGCATGTGTTGTTTCTGAGAGGAGAGGGAAGATATGGAAGGGGGTGACCATGGAGTTCTGCTATCTTCTGCAATTTGTGGGTCCCTTTTTACGGTTCTAGGGTTTGCTTCCTTCTTCTTACTTTGGGCTGTTAATTGGAGGCCCTGGCGGATTTATAGGTACCTGATCTAAATTCTTTATATTTCAGTTATAAAGTTTCAAGCTTGAAATTAAATGCTGTTAAATTGTGCCTTATGATTGCAGTTCAATTGTTATACTTGTTTATAGTCATTATTTTTTCTGGCATTGTCTAAGTGTGTAAGTAGTGAAATGCTTAGCTGCGTTTGTTTTAACCATATTGTTGTCACTGGGGAAGCAAGTAGAAATTGTTTGGTATTTTTTTCCGTGCCATTTCGAAGTTGTTAGGCGTTTGATTTTTAATAAACTTAAAAATTCGTGGGGGAAATAGTATAATCATCTGGTGACTTTCTTGTTTTTCGGTAATATTGTAGAATGGGTGGTTTGCTGCCATCCTTGAACTGTGTGAGCTGTTTTTATTTTTAATAACTTGAAATTCTATACACGGGGAATTAGTGTTGTGTCACAAGCTTGAGGCTTCTTAATTTTAAGTAATTACATGTCTTTTCCTTTATGATTGTTTTAAAATAATTTTGTGGGATTCAGAATTAAGATCCATGTCGGTAATTGGTAGTGTTGACATCTGAGAAATAGGAATGGTTTGAAAGTCTACACATGAGAAAATACATAGTATAAATTATTGGGTTACTTTCTGTTTCACCCGATATTTTGTGGAATATAGCTTTTTGTTGCCATTTTCATTCTTTGTTTGAAGTAATTATATTTGCTGGCATTGGTTGCTATGTTTTCTGAATGCTGAATTAGTGAAATACTTGGCTACTTCTGTATTAAAAATAATGTCTTTTGGGAAGCAAGTAGAAATTGCTAGGGTACTTGCCAGTTCTTTCAGTATTTTTGTGAAGTGCTGCCATTTCGTGCCAATTTCAAACCGTGCGAGTTTTTTTGGTTTTTAATAACTGAAAAATTCTATAAATGAGGAATGACTATTGTGCCACAAGCTTGATGCTTCCTAATTCAATTAATAGTTGTTTAAAGTAATTTAAGTTCGCTGGCATTCACTGCCATGTTCTCTAAATCTGTATTAGTGAAATTCTTGGCGACCTTTGTTTTGACGATAATATCTTTTGGGAAGTACGTAATGCGGTTATATTGCACCATGTTTTTAACCTTGTGAGCTATTTGACTTTTAATGACTTGAAGTTCTATCCATGGGGAATTCATGTTGTCATGAGCTTGATGCTGCCTGATTGTAGGTGCTTAGCTGTGATTTCCATTATGATTACCTTTAAATATTTTTTTTGGGGTTCGATATTGTTATGCATGTTGAGTACTGATCCATTGACAACCGAGGATGCCAAATGTAAGATGATCAGCCTAGAACTAGAAGACAACTGATAGGAACCTAGGGAGAACCACACCATTAAAAGTCTAAAACTAGCTATTGTAGTTAGAGAGCCTAAGGTCTTATAAGCTCCACACTTGAATCCGATACTCCTACTGTGGGACTCAAGTCCCATACCTTGTAATTGGATCTTAACATCCCACCACACTCCGAAACCCCGGCACCCATGCGGGCTGGCTGCACATTAGCCCTTTGACTAGTCTCAGGCAAACACTATGATGCCGGCATCACCGCCACACCTTTTGTTTGCAGAATTGCAGCCAAGAGACATGGTGGATTCTCTGATACTAATTGATAAGAACCTTGAGAGAACCACATGTCAAAGGCTGGCTATTGTAGTTGGAGCACCCAAGGTCTTACAAACCCCACATGTTCTGTGCTGGTTTAATCTTGCAATTTAAGTATTCTGTTTTGTTACCCTTGTTTTGGGCTTCTTTACAGTTCACATACACACATATCTATTTCTGTTTATCTGTTTCCATTTCAGTTGGATCTTTGCTCGGAAATGGCCAAATATCTTGCAAGGTCCTCAACTCCATTTGCTCTGTGATTTCCTGAATCTTTCCGCATGGGTTGTTGTTATCTCTCCAGTTCTGGTGCTTATCATTTGGGGGTCCTGGTTGATTGTAATATTGGGTCGAGACCTGATTGGTTTGGCTGTTATAATGGCTGGCACTGCTCTTGTATTAGCATTTTATTCGATTATGCTTTGGTGGAGAACACAATGGCAAAGCTCAAGTATGTATTTTCAGTCTTATTTGTTATTTAACAAAACTGTGTCTTATTCACACACAAATCTTATATATGTTCTATTTGATGTTAGATCGAAATTTCTAAATGCTGAAAGCTAGGTAGAGATTGTTGCATTGCAAAGTTAGGAACCAGAACTCAATTATATAGAAAATGGCAAACACTTTTTATTTATGAATAATCAGAAATCATTGATAAATGTAGCAAAATGTTGAGATTCCAAGGTTGAAACATGACATTGGACCCATGCATCGGTGTGAATGAAAGTTCAAACATCACTTGTTTTATTATAGTATGTCTGGTCATCTTATATGTGGCTTTGTTTAGTTTAACTTTTATGTTGGTTCTTGTTATGATCGTCATGGCTTATATCCAAATTTTTCTTTGATAGGAGCTGTTGCCATTCTGCTTCTTCTTGCTGTTGCTCTACTCTGTGCATATGAACTTTGTGCGGTGTATGTTACAACTGGTTCACGGGCATCTGATCACTATTCTTCTTCTGGTTTCTTTTTCGGAGTCTCAGCAATTGCTTTAGCAATCAACATGCTATTTATTTGTAGGATGGTATTTAATGGTATGCTTTTGAATCATTTTATTTCTTTACTATGATGATTATTATTAAATTATGCCTTGGTTATAGACATATTGCATCCTGATTATCTTTCATGGTGTAGATGGTTTCCTGTTGTACTTACTGCTATTATTTTGATTCTGTTTTTTGTCTTGTATTTCTTTTTGTTGAAATTCTTATTACCAATATTAATTGTAGGGAGTGGCTTAGATGTGGATGAATATGTACGAAGGGCATACAAATTTGCTTATTCTGATTGTGTTGAATTGGGTCCTGTGGCATGTTTACCTGCACCACCAGACCCAAATGAGTTATATCCTCGGCAATCTAGACGGTATGTTCTAGTTCTTGTTCTCGCTATTGACGATCCTAGCAGAAACTATAATTCTAAGGTCTTTTAATCGGCATTCGAGATTAGCTGTTAGTTAGGAAGCAATTATTTTGACCCTTTTCTATTTATTGATGGGTGTAATTAGTGATTACTTTATTTTGGGTTATTTGTTTCCTTTCCTTGCGATAATGATTGAATGATGAATCTATAGTATTGCTTCTCAGATATTTATGTGGATATAGTGCGAGTTCATCATACTTTCTTTCAACTTTTAATTGTTTTCCTTTGTCTTGGCAGAGTTTCTCATCTTGTAGCTCTCTATGTTGGCTCACTATTGGTTCTGCTAGTATACTCCATCTTGTATGGTCTAACAGCAAAGGAGAAAAATTGGCTTGGAGCAATTACGTCGTTTGCTGTTATTATTCTTGGTGATTTAATTAGCCCTGCTTGTTATTGATTATATTTGCTCTTTTTTAATTGTGCTAACATAATTTTTTAATCATTTTATGCACTTATCAGCGCTGTTTGTTTCATTTTCTCTTCTTCTGTGCATTCTTGTCCTTTAGACTGGAATATGGGAGCTTGCCTGTATGGTTTTCAGCTTCTTAATAGTCGTGTTGCCGCACTATTTATTGCTGGAACATCCCGGGCGTTTCTTATTTGTTTTGGAGTGCAATACTGGTTAGTGCCTTTAATTGAAACATATTACCTTTAACCTCAACTGCTTGTATTACTGGTTTGTGACTTACATCTACTTTCCTCTTAGGTATTTGGGGCACTGTATCAGTTATGCTGTTATGGCCTCTGTACTTTTAGGTGGCGCTGTTTCTCGCCATTTATCAGTCACAAACCCGTTAGCTGCAAGGAGAGATGCCTTACAAAGCACCGTGGTTCGCCTGAGAGAAGGATTTCGTAAAAAAGAGCATAATAGTTCATCTAGCTCTTCTGAAGGTTGTGGCTCAAGTATGAAACGGAGTAGTAGTGTTGAAGCTGGTAATCTTGGCAATGTAATTGATGCTAGCAGGGGTGTGGCTGCAGTGGATGGGAGCAATTGGAATAATGGCCTGTTTCAAACTTCTACTTTTCCAGACGGAATCATTAGTGACAAAAGCATAGATAGTGGCAGGTCAAGTTTAGCATTGCATAGCAGCTCTTGTCGCTCAGCTGCTCAAGAGCCTGAACCTGGAACGTCATCTGATGATAGAAATTTGGATCACAATAATTCAATAGCTGTTTGTTCTAGTAGTGGTCTTGATAGTCAAGGGAATGATTCCAGTGCATCAAACTCTGCAAATCAACAAACACTAGATTTGAGTTTAACTCTTGCATTTCAAGAAAGGTTGAATGACCCTAGGATAGCAACTATGCTGAAAAGAAAGACAGGACAAGGCGACGTGGAACTATGTAGTTTATTGCAGGATAAAGGCTTGGATCCAAATTTTGCTATGATGTTAAAAGAGAAAAGTTTAGAATTAGATCCAACTATTCTGGCATTATTGCAGAGGAGTAGTCTGGATGCAGATAGAGATCATCGAGACAATACTGGTAATACAAGTGTTGATAATGTCATGCCTAATCAAATTTCATTATCTGAAGAACTTAGGCTACATGGGCTTGAAAAGTGGCTTCAGTTGTGTAGACTTGTATTGCATCACATTACGGGCACTCCAGAGCGAGCCTGGGTTCTGTTTAGTTTAATTTTCATAGTTGAAACCATCATTGTTGGTATATCTCGTCCAAATACAATCAAAATCTTTAATGCAAGACACCAACAGGTGAGTGCTGAACATCTCTCCCTAGGTTAAGTTCTGCTTTGTTTTGGGGGAACGAAATATATAATAATGCACTTATTTATGGAAGCCTAATATCTGTATTTTATTAGTTTGACTAGGGGTGCTAATTGTCTGAACCTAGCTGTCAATGTTACATAAGCTCACCATGATTTTTTCTGAACTTCTGTTGCTTTTAGTTTGAGTTTGGCTTGGCTGTGTTGCTTTTGTCTCCTGTGATATGTTCAATTATGGCTTTCCTTCAATCACTAAAGGCAGAAGAAATGGTCATGACATCAAAACCGAGGAAGGTACAGTGTTGAAATTATTTTTGGATCAAATATGCAAAATTCTTTCTGGATTTCATTTAACCCTATATTTCTTTTTCGGTTCCTCAATTATTATTTTTAGTCTGGCTGTATATGTCTGTTACTTATTCTCTTTTCCCGTTTTTGTGTGTGTATATAGTACTTCACTATGATGTGTAATAAAGTATTAATTTTTAGTTTAGGTGGATGCATGATAACACATTCTCTCTGTCTCTTTCTTATTTGCTGCTTCAGTATGGTATTATTGCTTGGCTGCTCAGCACTTCTGTTGGATTGTTGCTCTCCTTCTTGAGGTATGCCCTATTGTTCCCGAAAGTCATCCATACTTATCTCCAATCTTAATTTTGTTGGAAAACATTTTTTAATGATTGCAATTGAATTTGTTACTGTGTATTCATTATACACTGTTTTAAAACATAAAAATCTACTGTGCAGTTGGAATGCACATGGTCTACCATTATAGTCAATATTATTTTTGTGGCAAATTAGTAATTTTGTTCATAATTAGTAGATGAAATATGTATTTTGTTTGTGTTGTTGTAAAGAAAGCCAGACTGCATACTTATACCATTACTCTAATAGTTGTTCTAGTGGCACAAAGTCCTTAATAGAATCCTTGTCAAAGTGGGACATGCAGTAATTCCATTCATTTTGTGAAAAAATAAAATCTGTTAAATTTTTTAGAGAATGAATGCATTGAACCAGATTTTCTATTTGTCAGGTTTCATCATTATACAACAAAACAAAAGCCTTTCCCCACTATTTGGGATTGGTCACAACACTGCCATTTGTGTTCTGCCATGAACCAAGTCTTTAGAAAGGCCATTTGGATTTAAATCTCTTGTCATGGTTTCTTGATTTTTCTTTGGTCTTTTTATCTAAAAAATAAAACAATTGGGCTATTTTCCATTTGATGACATCTTCCTATTGGGGATTAGTCTTCATTGATTGCCAAACTACCTCCAGGCAGATTCCAACATCTTTTCCTCAATAGGTGCTAGTTGCTACCCCTACTTTTTCTTTATTTCATTCATTCCTGATCTTACCTTTTTGTAGAATCTCTTCTGATCTATTATAACATTCTCATCTCTGCAACACTAAGTCATGCCGTTGTTGACTCTTCACCACTGGTTAATTTAGTTTGTCGATGGTCAGGACCACATGATACAGTATGATTAGCTTGTTATATGTTTGCACTTCTCTTAACTAGCATATCTACTTATGAACTTATGGTTTTGTTTGCCTTATTATTTTGTCTTTATCTGTGCAGCAAATCATCTCTTCTCCTCGGATTGTCCTTGACTGTGCCACTAATGGTGGCATGCCTATCTGTTGCCATTCCTATATGGATTCGCAATGGCTGCCAATTTTGGATTCCCTGCCTGAATTGTACTGGAAGTGCTGGAAATGATAGAACTCCTGGTAAAAAGGAGGTTAGTTCCACTGCCTCTTCCTACCTACCACAAGGGTGTCTACAATTTTTTTGTTAATGGATGTCTTTTAGCTTTGTCTCCTCCTAGATCGGTTTTGTATTTCCATTGCAAGATATGTTATACATACATATTTGCTAGTTGCATGTTTTTTCTACTCCCATTAGTCCTTCGAAGACCATGCATGTTTGGCGTAGGCTTAGTTTTTTATTATCATCAATTTTTTGTTACATGTTTTTTCAGTGTGATAGGGACCTTTGTATATGTTGAGTCTTTTACCTTGAAGGATCCTTTACCCTTTTGGGAAGACATAGATGAAGTAATTATTTCCCATTTTTGTTAAAACAAAATGCACAATTATATCATGTAATTTAATTTGATTTCCTTTTGAATCAATGTAGGCAAATGGTGCTATGAGTATTATTGTGTGCCCTTAGTTAAAGTTAAAAGTACTTTGTGGTAATGGGCTTGGGATTTGACTAGTAGCACTACACTAGTACTAGACCTAATTACTAGTACAAATAGGTGGTGGTGCTTTGTATATTACACACAACATATCTTCTGACTTTGTATTAATCTCCCTCTTCCATTTAATTTCTTATTTTTATCAATCATCCTCCTCAAAAAATTTAAACATTGAGTATTAAATTTGTTATCATCAATATTTCTATTTGAAGATGAGCTTTGGCGCAACGGTAAGGTTCCTTACCTTGTGAACTGAAGGTTATGAGTTCAAACCTTGAAAACACCCTCTTCTCTTGTGAGGATAAGACTGCGTACATCTACCCTCCTAGGCACACTAGGTGGGAGCTTGATGCACTGTGCCTCCCTTTTAATATTTCCATTTCTCTTGCTAAAAAATGTAATAGTAGTAGAGCCAAAGTTGACTTACAATTTTTATTTTGTTTAAGACGATGTGAGGAGGAAGTAGACATCCTAATGAAATGGACTAAATTCAAAACTTAGCAAGCAAAAAGCGTAGTTGCAACTAACCAACAAACCTTTCGTAGACTCACGTAAAAAACCATGCAAAAAATCTGAAAAAATGCTTTCGGTTTAATGTCATTTCCTACAATTGTCATATATCTGAAAAAAAAGCTGTAAACTTTTCCAGTTATGGGATTCTCTGTTCTGGTAATTATATAATGGTTTGGATGTTGGATGACTTTTATTATAGAATCTTGATATGATATTCAATCAATACTTGCTAGCTTCCAATGAAGCATATACTTCAGAGTATCACAGTTGTAACTTATGGGATTCATAGTTTCGTTTTGTTTGCTTTTGCAGGGTATAGCTCTAATTGGTTGTATGTCAGTATTTGCTGTATCTGTACTGGCTTTGGGATTAATAGTTTCTGCAAAGCCTTTAGATGATTTAAGATACAAGGGATGGAACGGTGATCAGAAAAGCTTGGCCTCCCCTTACACATCGTCTGTTTTTCTTGGATGGGCAATGGCTTCTGCCATTGGTTTAGTTGTTACTAGTGTGCTTCCAATAATTTCGTGGTTTGCAACATACCGATTCTCCTTTTCCTCTGCTGTCTTTATTGGAATTTTTGCAGGTATTTCCTCATTTTGTTCATATTCACACACACGGACACTTACACTCAAATATTGTTCTTCTAGCTTGCGATACTTATATTTTTGTATAATCCTTTTCTGGCTGCAGTTATCCTTGTTGCATTTTGTGGTGTGTCTTATTTGGAAGTCATCAAATCTAGGGATGACCAAGTTCCAACAGAGGGTGATTTTTTGGCTGCTTTACTTCCTTTAGTCTGCATTCCAGCAGTGCTCTCACTTTCCTGTGGCTTGCTTAAGTGGTTGGTAAAATTATCTTTGATTTGTCAATCTATTTTTTATGGTAAATTGGCCCAGCTTTTGGTATGCAGCCTAATAGGTGCCTAATCATCTTTAAATTGTCTATTTGCAGGAAGGATGATGATTGGAAACTTTCACGAGGTGTATATATCTTTGTTATCATTGGTCTACTTCTTCTGCTTGGTGCTATATCAGCTCTGATTGTTGTCATCAAACCTTGGACTGTAAGTGCAACTCATTTAATTGTGATGAATTTGATATATTTTTACCTGTGTACTTAACCTATGTATATCTTTCCTTCCCACATCCCATCCCACCCCCTCTCTTTTTACTTTTTTTCTGTAACCTTGTATTTTCAATTGTTACAGATAGGGGTGTCGTTTCTTTTGGTCCTTCTTCTTATGGTATTAGCAATTGGTTCCATTCACCACTGGGCATCAAACAATTTTTATTTGAGCCGTACACAGATGGTATTTGTTTGCTTTCTTGCGTTTCTATTGGCTTTGGCAGCATTTCTTGTTGGATGGTTTGAAGGTGCCTTCCAAATCTATTATATTGGCATTGATGTGCATATCTTAAGTAGATCATGGCTGCTCCGGTCGTAACATTGTTTTCTTCGTTTCTGCTTTTCAGATAAACCATTTGTTGGAGCATCAGTTGGTTATTTTTCATTTCTATTCCTTCTTGCTGGACGGGCATTGACAGTGAGTCATTCTTTCAAAATTTCAACCTTTAGGCATCATGCTATTGTTTTCTGAAAGCATCCATTTTTCATATTTGTCTTAGAGATTTTCTTCCTTTTCCCCCTGTTGTCCAGGTTCTTCTTTCAAATCCAATTGTGGTATATTCTCCCCGAGTTTTGCCAGTGTATGTTTATGATGCTCATGCAGATTGTGGAAAGAATGTCAGGTTTATCCACATGCTCTCTATTAACTGTAATTTATTTTTAAATGTTGATTATTTGATTTCTTCATTTCAATATATTATCTGGTTACTTAATGTATACACTGCTTCTTTTGGATTTTTACAGTGTGGCCTTTCTCATGCTGTATGGGGTTGCCCTGGCAACTGAAGGCTGGGGGGTTGTTGCTAGTTTAATGATTTATCCACCCTTTGCCGGTGCAGCTGTATCAGCAATCACACTTGTTGTTTCATTTGGGTTTGCTGTTTCTCGTCCTTGCCTTACTCTTAAGGTTTGAGAACTAATTGTGACCAAACCAACCTTTGAATTTTAAATTACTTCAACTTCAAATGAAAGGATTCATAAAATATGTCGATATCTCTGTGAAGTAACTGCCATATTGTAATATTCTAACCTCTTTTTTCAGAAAAATTCTTCTAGTTGAAACTCTAACCTTTCTATACTGTACAGATGATGGAAGATGCTGTACATTTCCTCAGCAAGGAAACTGTTGTTCAAGCAATTGCTAGATCAGCAACAAAGGTGTGTAAATTTGCCAATGAGATTGCAGTACCTTACTCTACCGGTCTACCCGTATGATAATTTTATGCTTGTACTCATAGCATTGTTTGTAGCAGTAGGTCTTCTAACTTTTCTAGTTCAACAATATATATAATAGTATCTACAAATTTCTTTTACTAAAATAAATTTCATGTTAAAATTTGGTTTATTGCTGTGCAGTTAGTAATCTCTTTTGTTATTAACTTCTTCCTTTTGTTATTAGTATCTTTTTTGGTTCATGTATCTACAATAATATCTTTTTTGTTATTAATATATATTCTTCCTTTTGTTGTTAATCTTTTTCTTTCGTTTTTGTGTGTGGATTACTTTATTGGATATGCTAAATTGCTAATGTTGGAAAATAACTTGTTTTCTATTTGTCTTGGTGATTTAACTGAAAATTAGTTTAACTTACTTGCATTGCAGACCAGAAATGCATTATCTGGAACCTATTCTGCACCACAGAGGTCAGCTAGCTCTGCAGCACTTCTGATTGGAGACCCTACCATTATGCGTGATAGGGCAGGAAGTTTTGTGCTTCCTAGAGCCGATGTCATCAAATTGAGAGATCGTTTGAGAAATGAAGAATTAGTTGCAGGGTCATTCTTTAATAGATTAAGATATGGAAGGACATTTCACCGTGAGCCTACCAGTGATGTAGATCATAGAAGAGTAATGTGTGCTCATGCACGTATTCTGGCTCTAGAAGAAGCTATTGATACTGAGTGGGTGTACATGTGGGACAAGTTTGGTGGTTATTTGCTTTTGTTGCTTGGTTTGACGTCTAAGGCAGAACGAGCACAGGTAACAAGACAATCGTAATTGCTTTGCATGCAGCGTTATCTAGGTTCTAGTTATTTTTGCTATAATGACATTCTATTTTCTCTTTTAGGACGAGGTCCGTTTGAGACTTTTTCTTGACAGCATTGGATTTTCTGACCTAAGTGCTAAGAAAATAAAGAAGTGGATGCCAGAAGATCGCAGGCGATTTGAAATCATTCAGGAGAAGTACTGTCCTGATTATCTGCTATTGATAACCTTTAGCAAGTTTTTTATTTTTATTTATTTTTATCATAATCTTTTGCTATGAATTTTATAGTTACATAAGAGAAAAGGAGATGGAAGAGGAAATCTTCACGCAAAGGCGTGAAGAAGAGGGGAGAGGGAAAGAAAGAAGGAAAGCTCTACTTGAAAAAGAGGAACGTAAATGGAAGGAGATAGAAGCTTCTCTGCTCTCCTCCATTCCGAATGCTAGCAGCAGAGAGGCTGCAGCCATGGCAGCTGCAGTGCGTGCAGTAGGAGGTGATTCTGTTCTAGATGATTCTTTTGCTCGAGAGAGGGTTTCAAGCATTGCACGCAGAATACGTGCTTCACAGTTATCTCGTCGTGCACTTCAGGTTCATTAACTTTCTTTCCTATTACTTTTGATTTTATTGGTAATTGGTAGGAGCACTGATAGTTTTAGTCACAAACTGTTTGGTTTGTTTTATGGATTTCATTGGGATAGAAAAGAAAGTGGCAAAAGACATCGAATGGAATGATGATTCCTTTTATATACCCTTGTTGGTGTGGTTTATAATGGAATGAGTTCCATTCGTTTCGTCATTGTGATGTGCTACCTTGTTTTTAATTTGTTTCATGTTCTCAAACCTTGGTGAAGGAACTGAAGTAAACAAGAATTTTGTTTTCACTATGTCCTTCACAAAGTATGAAAGCAGGAAACGGAGTGACAGCAGGGTTGCAGTTTTTGTTGTTTTAGGTAGTAGTGAAACGTAAACCATATAAACCGAAAATGAAAATATAAAAAAATCAAACACTCCCTTAATTGTTTTATTTGACTACACTAATGTATCTACTTTAATTAATTTGGATAACTCCTTTGGAGTTTCTTAATTGATGTAGTTTTGAAGCTGGTGATTATTTGATATCTTTGGCAGACTGGAGTGACAGGTGCCATATGTGTTCTCGATGATGAACCAACAACAAGTGGCAGGCATTACGGTCCAATTGATTCCACTCTGTGTCAAAGTCAAAAGGTCAGCTTTTCCATTGCATTGATGATTCAACCCGAGTCCGGTCCTGTTTGCCTTTTGGGCACTGAGTTTCAGAAAAAGGTTTGCTGGGAAATTCTCGTGGCTGGTTCTGAACAAGGTATCGAGGCCGGACAAGTTGGGCTTAGATTGATTACTAAAGGTGATAGGCAAACAACAGTTGCAAGGGAATGGAGTATTAGTGCAACAAGCATTGCGGATGGAAGGTTTGCCCTTTCTCTTTATATATCCTAGTTATGCTTGGTTTTTTAAAATTCATGTACTAATGTATCTGAGTTCTCTTCTTATTCATGTTTTACCTGTTGTTGCAGGTTATTCTCTAATGCGTTTTTGAAGTTTTCCTAATTTTATATCCTGTCATTATAATTTCATTCAGAAGCATTTCATAATTATTTGGTTTCAGTCTTTCTTATTGCTTTTGCAATTCTTTCGCCACAGGTTATGTTTCATGATTTCATCAATAACTCAAAATTCAAAACTTAAAAGTGTTCAGTATCTCTGCCAGCTTTATTGAGATGCACAAGATAACTAGATTTACCCAAAGACTGTCAGCACCTACTTTTGTTATTTTGATTTTGTAAATCTGCAACTGTGAACAGAATTTATATTTCTCGAGTCTTTAAGGACTCTGTCAAGAACCAATTCTCTGAAAAGCATAAGCTCTTGGGTGAAGGCACATGAATGGTTTTATATATCTAACATACTCTAGTTAATACACATACATGAGAATGCTGGAAAACAAAATGCAATGCTAATATTATTTGCTCTGATTGTTTGTGCTTATCATTTATGTGCTTAATTTGGATTATTCTGTCTAGATGATGGTGTTTTAATGGTGGTAAATTATTGTTTTATTTTCTAACATTTCTGCTTGAATAATTCCGTGCAGGTGGCATATTGTGACAATGACAATTGATGCTGATTTAGGTGAAGCAATATGTTATTTAGATGGTGGGTTTGATGGCTACCAGAATGGTCTACCATTGTGTGTGGGTAGCAGCATTTGGGAACAAGGGACGGAAATCTGGGTTGGTGTTAGACCACCAACAGATATTGATGCATTTGGGAGGTCCGATAGTGAGGGAGTTGAATCTAAGATGCATATTATGGATGCTTTTCTCTGGGGAAGGTGCTTAACTGAAGATGAGATTTCTGCTCTATACACCTCAATCGCTTCGGTTGACTTCGGTGCACTTGATTTCCCTGAAGATAATAATTGGCAATGGGCTGATTCACCCTCTAGGGTATGTTTGTTTGTTAGTTTGTTTTGTTGTTGTTGCTGGAAGAAGACATAGTTGAAAATGGAAAACAGAATAAGTCAATCATGGAAACTTAACGAGATGTCCTCCTAATACAGCAAAATGCTCTGATGTATACTGAATGTTCTTATAATGCATGACTTACATGTTTTCATAGTAAAATAACAAAGGATTTTTGATAATATGTTTGATCTGGTTGTCTAATCTAATGTACACATTTTTCTTCTAGGTTGAAGGTTGGGACAGTGATACCGCTGATGTAGATTTATATGACAGAGATGACGTAGATTGGGATGGACAATATTCTAGTGGGAGGAAAAGAAGGTCAGAACGTGATGGTGTGGTGGTGGATGTGGATTCCTTTTCCAGGAAGTATAGAAAACCTAGAATTGAAACACAAGAAGAGATTAATCAACGGATGCTATCGGTAGAATTGGCCATCAAAGAAGCTCTTTTTGCTAGAGGAGAGCCGCAGTTTACTGATCAGGAATTTCCTCCAAACGATCAATCGTTGTTTGTGGACCCTGAAAACCCCCCAGCAAAGTTACAGGTACATCTCATACATGCGTATATACACTAAATTTACTTTCTTTTCTCACTTAGCATTACTTTCTATCTATAGGTCGTTTCTGAGTGGCTGAGATCAGGTGAAATTGTGAGACAGAACCATCTAGACTGTCATCCGTGCTTATTTTCAGGAGCTCCAAATCCTTCAGATGTTTGCCAGGTTTCATGTTTTCTTTTAACGTGCAAGAATTTGACAATAAATGCTTGCTTATACATACATATATACATATATATGTGTTCTAATGTTATGTGTGTTTTTAAGTTGGTCTTAATAGTTGTTCTGTGCATTGAATAGGGCCGGTTAGGTGATTGTTGGTTCTTGAGCGCTGTTGCTGTTCTGACAGAGTTTTCACGTATATCAGAAGTAATCATTACTCCAGGATATAACGAGGAGGGAATATACACTATTCGCTTTTGTGTTCAGGTAATAAGCATATAAAACGAGTTGAATTCATGAGTCACATCAATTTACTTATACATGAAAAATTTGTCTTCAATCTCTTGTCTTGAGATACCTGACATTTATCATATATGGTTCATGTTCTTTCTAGCTATTGCATATGTATCTGATGCATGCGATATCTTTGTACTATTCTGGCATCTTAACTACTGTGTATTCTGGTTCATGACACGTAGGGTGAGTGGATCCCTGTTGTTGTTGATGATTGGATTCCGTGTGAATTGCCGGGTAAACCCGCATTTGCTACTAGTAAGAAGGCTTATGAACTTTGGGTCTCTATATTGGAGAAGGCATATGCCAAGTTGCATGGCTCTTATGAAGCACTAGAAGGTGGGCTTGTTCAGGATGCTCTAGTAGATCTTACTGGGGGTGCAGGTGAGGAAATTGATATGAGAAGTGGTGAAGCCCAGATTGACCTTGCAAGTGGTAGATTGTGGTCTCAGTTGTTACGCTTCAAGCAAGAGGGTTTTCTCCTAGGTGCAGGAAGTCCTTCAGGTTCGGATGTGCACATCTCTTCTAGTGGCATTGTGCAAGGGCATGCATACTCAATCCTGCAGGTAATGTCAGAATATTATATATTTACTACAAAAATAATCATAATGAGTTTTAATGATAACTAACGTCATACAATTTTAGGTAAGAGAAGTGGATGGTCATAAACTTGTTCAGATCCGAAATCCATGGGCCAATGAAGTTGAGTGGAATGGCCCTTGGTCTGACTCATCACCTGAATGGACAGATAGGATAAAGCACAAACTAAAGCATGTTCAACAGGTAGTTGTGTATACTTTTCTTTATTAATCAGAAGACTATTTGCTCTCCAGTGTTGTTAACATATACAGACACGGTGATCATATTTATTCAAATTCTTTTTTTTGGACAGTCAATGGAAGGTATATTCTGGATGTCATGGCAAGACTTTCAGATTCATTTTCGATCAATATATATTTGTCGTATCTATCCGCCAGAGATGCGTTATTCGGTTCATGGTCAATGGCGTGGTTACAGTGCTGGGGGGTGCCAGGATTATGATACATGGAACCAAAACCCACAGTTCAGACTTCGTGCAACTGAGCAAGATGCATCTTTTCCAATTCATGTATTCATCACCTTAACTCAGGTACAAATAGTATTAGATATTCAATAATGCTTTTATATAACATAATACCTCGCTTCAGTTTCTTTAAAATATTCTGTAATCATATTTATAGGGTGTTGGATTTTCAAGAACACCGGCTGGTTTCAGAAACTACCAGTCCAGCCATGATTCACTGATGTTTTACATTGGAATGAGGATACTCAAAACTCGCGGTCGACGTGCCGCTTTCAATATATACCTTCATGAATCAGTTGGTGGAACAGACTATGTTAATTCTCGAGAAATATCCTGCGAAATGGTTTTGGAACCTGATCCAAAGGGATACACTATAGTTCCTACTACTATACACCCTGGGGAAGAAGCACCCTTTGTACTTTCTGTTTTCACCAAGGCATCAGTAACACTGGAAGCATTGTAGTGCCTAGGTATCAGTCCCCGACTCAAATTTCTTTGCTTGAGTTCTCTGAGGATCATGTACTTGCACTGCTCAAGCCCGGCGTAGAATTATTTGGTAAGTTTCCTGTCTTACAACATTTTTCCTTGTCTCATTTTCATATAGTAAGCATGGTTTTAAATTACAGTCCGAAACCGTAATTTTGGCTACAATATTGCGTCCGGAATTGGTGCTGCAATTTTCCACAACATAACTGCAATCACTATTCACAGCCAAAATTTTAAAACTGTGTTAGTAAGTATAGTTTAAATGGCATCTAAGTATCTAAACATAAATGTTTTATGCATTCACAGCCTGTGATGATGCAATGGTTAAATGTTGGAGGTTCTATTCCTGATGGAATTGCATGGTATTTGTTGAAGAGAGTTGGTAGAAGTACATATAGATAATGTGATTCATGCTCTTGAACCATGCTTCTGTGGCAGCATTGAAAAAGGGCTCTCGGGGTGTACATATAGAGTAGTAACTAAAGGTGTATACTTGTAACCATTTAAGCAAAGTGGGAAAGGAAATAGCTGAAAATAAGTAGGAAATGGAAGTGAAGGAGAATGGGAGAGGGAGGTATAGTAAGTAACAAGCATTGGGTAACTGATTGTAAACAAAGCTGCTATTTTGATAGTTGCAAATTGTTGTACAAACATTAACTATTCTTCAATTTTAGGACAATTTTGTACAAATTATTTTATGATCTAATTAGATTTCAGAAGATAGGAATGTTAGCAAGTTGTATTAGTTATATTTGAAATCTAGTTTATTTAATTGTTCATATTTCTATTTTTTGTTTGTTCAGATGAGGTACTTTTTCAAAAAGTGGTATTCAATCATGTCCAGTATTTTTTTCATTTCAAATTTATCTAGGATGTCAATGAAAACCGAACCCGCTCGAACCCAACCCGAATTTAACGGGGAAAACCCAATGTGATTGGGTTCGGGTTCTGGTTTTATCCGAGTTCAAATTTCAGGTTCGGGCTACCCCGAACCCGAATAATATATATAAAATTATAAAATTACACATAAATACACATATAAATAAATAGATATATAAAAGTGGTATTATAGTATTGATTCTCTGCCAATGTTTCTGTTTCCAGAAGTGATTCTCCAATACATTAAGTTAGCATTTTCCAAGAAATAACTAGACACATTGACATGAATTATAACATACCCTAAGCAATATTTAGCAGGATATGTTCGGGACATAATGTCAAGTTTGATGCATATAAATATAACATACTTTGATGCATATAAGTATTCTGGTATGGAATCCCAAGATGAACCACCAAGTTACCGACTGCGTTAGGAAGATGAATTTACTCTATAAGAGCATTAAAGGGGTGTACTGTATCATCTCTTAGTCACAAGCCAAACATTTCATGTTAGGTTTCCATTTTCAATATTTTTTTATTCATTTCCACACTTTTCCAACACGGCTCCTTCATGTAACGAAAGTTGATGCATATTAAAAGTTAGTTATTTTGTGATATTTTCCCTATAAAGACAAAATGTCATACTTCACTCACTGTCTATGAAATTAATTAAATAGAAACTTTTAACTTAGTTATTTTATTATATTCATATTTAATTTTATTTCACATTATATATATTCAAAGTGTCATTCCCATATTCTATGCTGAGAACAGTTATTCATGGCTGAATTCATGCCACAACTGCAGATTGCAATGTCCTAGATTAATAATCCATAAATATGGGAATATATAGTTTTGTGCTCTAATTTTCATGCCACAAACGTAAAGCATGTAACACACGAAAGCTCTGAATTAAGGTTGTCCTATTGCTATTAGTGGTCCTTAACAAATTAGTGACACTAGAGGGGTTAGTATCTATCTTTTTCTTTACAAAACTTTATCAAAATAAAAATACATAATAAGTATATATGTGAACCATAGCAAACATTTTTTTTTTGTTTAACCACATATATTCTTTAGAGGTAAAATCCTATTTGAGTTGGTATATTGGAGCTAATTCTATTGGTAGAGTTTTTCTTCATATACAAAACTTCAACTCGAATCTTAGTTAAGGGAAAAAAGTATATACTGAAACACAACCAATCATTGGTAAACATATGCCATTTAAATTGAATTAAATGATAAAGTTAAATTCCTCTCTATTACCGGAGATGATAATTATAAAAAAACATTGAAAAACTGAAGTACATTGACATTTGTATCCCCTTTAATTTAAGCTGAAATTACATTATAGGAGTTTGCCTGATAGGAACGTTTCCTAGTATGTGGCTATAGTTGGATGATAAGATTTAAATCTTTTTTCTTTCTATCACAAAATTTGTAGTAGCAACTCATTTTTCTCTCAAATTACTTGACGCTTATGTATAAATAATGAGTTATGTGATATTTGAATACTCAAAATATGATACCTTATTCATACCCAAAGTAAAGCTAATTCACGATCATTTTTCTTATATATACCTAGATTGTGTCAACATATATTGTGAAAACAAGAAAATGGAAGAGAAAAAGAGCAAGGTTAATGAGAGAAAACATGTGTTAATGGTTCCATACCCAAGCCAAGGTCACATAAACCCAATGCTAAATTTCAGCAAACGTTTAAGCACCAAAGGAGTTTATGTCACAATTGTCACAACCATATTTATCTCTAAATCCATGCATAGACTTCACTCATCAACTTTACCTGATTCCATTAAATTTGACACCATTTCAGATGGTTATGATCAAGGTGGTTTTGCTCAAGCTGATAGCATAGCATCATATCTTTCTAATATGGAAGCTATAGGGTCTAAGAATTTGAGGGAACTAATTCAAAAGTACAACTTTTCTGAGTACCCTATAAGTGGCATAGTATATGACCCTTTTCTACCTTGGGCATTGGATGTAGGAAAAGAATTTGGGCTAGTAGGAGCTGCTTTTTTCACTCAAATGTGTGCAGTTAATTATATATACTATTATGTTCATCATGGACTTTTAAAGCTTCCTGTTTCTTCAATACCAATATCTATTCCAGGGCTTCCTTTGCTTGAGCTAAAGGACACACCTTCCTTTGTTGATAACCCTGACTTCTATCCACCTTACTTTGACATGGTCATGAATCAATTTTCTAATATCTACAAAGCAGACTTCATTCTTGTCAATTCCTTCTACAAGCTTGAGGAACAGGTTTTTGTGTCCAACTCTTCAAGTATTTTGTTACATGCATGTATATTTGTAACTTTTTATGTTTCCTTGTATCTTCACTTGCTTAATGGCCGGGGTTAGCAGGACCCGATCCTACCCGCTCACCTGGTATGGCCCCATCATGATCTGTTCTGAATAGGGTTGGGTCTCATTGCGTTTAGGGACCAAGCATGACCCGTCCCGACCCTTCCCATGGTCATTCATTCATGATGTTTGTATGTATCTTTGTTCAAATGTATACAGAGTAATAATACATTTTTGTCAAAAATATCATTGATTCTCTAATTTTTTCATTAATACATGTTTAATAATATATATATATATATATATTATTTTATATGTGAAATTAATAAATAATATAAATGAGTATACGTTATATTTAATCGGGTCTAGGTCAGGTTCGGGTTTAAAAGATGACCCTGTGAATATTTAGGGTCAGGTTAATTACGGGTCTAAGGTCGGGTTCAGAAAAATGGTCTGACAAACATTTAGGGCCAGGTAAGGAGAACCCTTAACTCATCCCAACCCGGCCCACGCTCACCCTAGTCAATGCACAACACAATCACAACAATATAAATTATACTTGTTGGGACTTGGGTGGACACAATTGTGTCCCATGATCCACTGAAGGACAAAACTAAATGAAATTTGTGTTGTACTTTGGCCAATGTTTTTGTCAAGTATTCAAGTCATTTGCAATTTTTGTTCTTTATAGGTTGTGATAATCTTTATATTTTGTAGTGAACCTAATTAATGTTAAGAGT
The DNA here is from genome assembly GCA_009771035.1 of Lupinus albus. Lineage (NCBI taxonomy): Eukaryota > Viridiplantae > Streptophyta > Magnoliopsida > Fabales > Fabaceae > Lupinus > Lupinus albus. Next base: position 10,567,082 of record CM020011.1, read on the forward strand.
ACCTTATTGGATAACATACTAAAGATTAATATGATACTTAATTCATGAAACTCTCTCACCTAATAGACTAGATTTTAGGGTTGGACTATCCTCATGTGCTCAGTTCCTAATAATTTGTGCTTTCATTTAGATTTGTGCCACGAAAATGGTTACCTATAGGCTAATGATTTGAAAATTGTGGTTGAGTTTGGTAGAACAATTTATGATCTTATATTTTTCATATGAATGATATATAGGTGGTGAGTTCAATGTCAAAGCTACTTCCATTATTGACAATAGGGCCTACAGTTCCATCATTTCACTTGGACAAGGTGAGTCCAAATGACAGAGATAATGATATTCATCTGCACAGATTAGACTCATCAGCCAGTACTTGGCTGAATTCAAAACCAGAAGGATCAGTTGTTTATGTATCATTTGGCAGCATGGTTTCCTTGAGCAAAGAGCAAATGGAGGAACTAGCATTGGGCTTAAAGGGAACTGGTTTCAACTTCTTATGGGTGATCAATGTTTTGGAGAGAAAAAAGCTGTCAAAAGAGTTATTTGATGAGATATGTGAAGGTGAAAAGGGTTTGGTAGTAAATTGGATACCTCAAATGGAAGTGTTATCAAACAAAGCTATTGGTTGTTTTCTAACACATTGTGGATGGAATTCAACCATTGAGGCATTGAGCTTAGGAGTGCCTATGGTTGCAATGCCACAATGGACAGACCAACCCATGGATGCTAAATTTGTTGAGGATGTTTGGAAGGTTGGAATAAGAGTTAAGGTAAATGAGAATAATATTGTGAAAGGTGAAGAGATTGTGTTTTGCCTCAGGCAAGTAATGGAAAAGGACAGTGGGAAACAGTTGAGGATTAATGCTAAGAAATGGAGGGATTTGGCTATAGAAGCAGTAAGTGAGGGTGGAACTTCAGACAACAACATCAATGAGTTTGTAAAGAATGTCATAAGATCCTAAAATAATATTCCTAGTACTTGGTTATAGGGAGAGTGATCATTAGATTCTCAAAATAAATTGCAATAAGGGGAGACTGTTTGGAATTGCATTGTGTCAGTTGTTACTTTCCTTTAATTAGTGGTGCCTCTATTCAATTAGTTGACATTAATATTGCATGTAAAATTTTAAAGTGTTGTATCTTTCAGGTTTCGGGTTTGAGTATTACTGCAAGAGTAAGGTTGTTTGTCTTTTGACCTTAAAGTCATCAGTTTAAATCCTAGAAATAGTTTATCCACTTGTAGGGTTAAAGTTGTGCTCATTTAGTCTCCCAAGATTCAACCAGATCCTTTACTATTTCTAAAGTCCCTCTATCCAAGTTTTATACCCTATAAAATGTTGTGGCATCTTAGCTTTTATAAGCTACTTGAACCAGGTCTAGTTGCCCACCTACCACTCAAATTATGCAGTCTTGAATACTTGCTGAGTAATCCAACCTATCTTCAAATTAATACAGGAAACATACAAAGTTAAGTAAAATTGTGAAACTTTAACAAGAAATAGTACCACAATTTATGTTTTGCATAAATCATTTCCATATATACTACTCATTTTATATAAAAGTTCATGTGTCTAATGACTTAAGTGTCTTTTATACTATTCGTCCATAATTCATCATTCATATATTAATTATTATTGACTCTTAAAAAAATACAAATGAACGATGAATTATGTATTGACCGTGTAAAAGTTGATTTTAATAAATTTGGGTTGTATGGTCCATGGTGGTTTTATAAAATTGCATGTTGGGAGTAATTTGTTGTACAATAAAACTTCCATGACCATATCAGTAGCTGAAATCTGTCCTAGAAAGTTGACAGGACTAAAATGTAACCAGATTTTCACAATATGGTCCTCAATCAAGTTGATATCATTAAAACCATGTTACAGTTGAAGACATATATGCCAAGAACTAACCTATTCATTACCGCTACAGCTCTGAAAGCAGGGCCAATTCCCAATAACATTGCCAACACTCTCTGCAAAACAATTAAACAATCTGAGATTTTTCCCACCGTTTGGCTTTAGCTTTTCTCAAGGAGTGTGCTCATTAAGATATACTATACTTCTTTAGTTTTTAGCAGACTTTTTTAACCAAGTGATACAGCATATTTAACATCAACTTGTGTTACTACTTATAAATGGATACTACTTTACCATAGAGAGAGTGTTGAATTTAGCTTATGTTACTATTTAACCAGAACTTGTCTAAAAAACAAACATTATTTTTATAAAGAAAAAAGTATTCTAACTTTAAAGAAGCAATTACTATTACACCAAGCCTTTAGCATAAACAAGACAATCACCATGACTAAAAATTTGTTTGTTGGTTCCAAACAAATTTTAATTTGCCAGCTTGGCTTAAGCTTAAACTAGTGGTGTTATTTCTTCTGTTCAAGTCACTGCACATACATGCATTCAGTTCTTAGCTTCTGATCCTTCCATGAAGATAAGCATTTTGTTGCTGCAAAGTAATAAACTGGGTTTTGTTTTCTTATGCCAATCAGCCAATGTGCTTGGATTCTTTCAAAATGTGTTGTCTTCATGTGGTTTGGATCAGAAGCCTTCATATACATATAGTTGCCTTAGTCATCAAGACACTGATGTCTTTGATTGAGAAGAAGTTGAAATGCATAAAAAGATAGTGCTTGATACCACAAACAACATGTTTAAGCATCAAGGTAATTCTCCTTCACTTTCAGATAATTTTTCTTTGTCAAAGTAGCAATTGAGATTTCTCAGGTGACATATTGTGCTAAAAAAATAACTTTTGAATCACATGCAATAGAGGGTGAAAACAAGTAAATAACACTCACATTCAGAAGAAGAAAAAACAACATAAGCAACAAGACATCACGTTCTTTTTTGGTAACAGGACAATACATATATAAATGTGTAAAGGGGCACCACGCACAACTAGAACATCTTGATGGGGAAAAGTTCCCCTGCAAACACAATAATGTTCTACAAGTCAAGCTTTAGGGTTCTTTTTTGAAACATCTTAGATCATAGTTTTATTTTAGGGTACATTGCCAAGTTCATAAAGTTCGTCATCGGGATCCATCAGCAACAGAACACGATAAAGGATGCGACCAGATGTTTGTTTACTCCTCGGCAGCACTCGCAGCACTTAGATCCACACTGAGGTCAAGAACCTGTTCAAAATCAACCATTCAGGAATGTTAGAATCAGCAAGTTACCCCAAATTACCCAGAAAATCATCGAGAGAAGAATATGATGATTTATTATTAATATCTATGGCTTTCTGTTTGACTCATTAGTGTGTTACTGCGATTGCAATAAAATAAAAATCAACTAGAATCTTCAACTTTTTCATCCACTGGCACTCTTGAGCAAATGGCTAATTTATTAAGTCAACATTTTAAGAAAATTCATGTAGAAATTAATTTAGTTGAAAGGATTCGATAGATCCTAGAAGAGATAAAAACTTCATATCAAGAAAATTATTCAATAAAAAAAATATTTTATTAAAAGATACATGCAATCAGTGAAACTATAAAACTATCATTTTCCAGCCAGACAGCCATGTTTTTTATGGGCAAACACATTTTTTATTTTCAAAGGGACGGGGAGGCAGTGACCATCGGGGAGTTTGAATCCGAGCACTCATGGCCAGACAGCCATTGTATAAATTAAGAAATATGAAAAATCAAAATACAACACAAATTGGATGCTAATTTGATATCAACCACCAAAAGAACACTCAAAACAACCATTAGATATCTTCAACGTCCTAAACGGAATGAATTATAGACAGTGTGCAGCCATTTTTTGCTTGAGGGAGGGGGGAGGGAATATAGCTTTTTGCATAAATTGATTGACAAGAACTAGAAGTCATATCAAAACCAGAAGTGGAGTGACAATGACTCTCAACCAACATTGTTCAACTAACATGCAGTGACTTAAATCTAAGCAACTATTTCCCCATAAAAAAAATTAGGACCAAGAAGAATTACAATACGCTGAATACAGTGACTCTGTAAGTTTGTAGACTATTGAAATTGTAAATAAATGACAATATGATAAAATACACAGTTGCAAACTGTATTAACTATGGAGCTAATTGCTATAGTGGAACTGGTGGTTATCATTTGTGGTACGGTAATTCAAGTGGAAAAAACTTACCTTTCCAGTTATCAATGTATACATGTTGAGAACATCGAGTACAGTTGACTCAAAGTGAGTAGTAGCATCATAACTCTGTCAACAAGTAAATAATTAAATCTTAAGGTCAACCTATCAAGTATTAACAAAACATGAATGCATATGATAAAGTAAACTCACAGTTGATATAAAACAGTTGTCTAAAGTTGGTTCATTGACTGGTTCATATCTGTCATAGATATCATAAAATATCTCATCAACAGGTCCTAGAAGATCAATTCCTGGCTTTAGCTCAGACTCAGGGTGGCCAGTCTCTGCCTCTGCTGATACAAATGCAATAAATTTTCCCTTTGGGGCAACATTGTGAGAATATGAACAACAGAATAGGTACCTACAAAGGACAACAGAATAAAAAATTCAATAAAGCAAGGAAAACTTGAAATATCTATTGGAATTGATGGGATATACCATCAGTTAAGACTCAAGTAAAAATTGCCCAAACTAATCAACGGTCCCCACAGCAGGATTTCTTGATCTATTGTACATGTATTGCAATGGGTTCTACAAACTAAATTAAGTATCTGTCTTTCAATACACCACATAAAAACTTACATGTCCGACTTCCGACCCAACTGCTTTTGAGGCAGAATAACTTGAGCTGAATGGGAGTCATTGGTGTTGGGGATAGGGTGGCTCATGATGACTATTGCCCTTGCAACCCTACCAACTTTCCGAACCTGTTGAAAACATTATAATTTTCTTTTAGAAAGGATGCAGTCTACCAACAAGGGTCATTTTGAAAATTAAAATCAGTTCAACATTTGTGATTTGCCTATAATTTAGTTTGATTCCAAAAAGGACATGGCTCAACTTCCTCCAGAAATAGAACTGGTAATACAGGTTTAGCATGGCCTTTAGACTTCAACTGAGGTACTTAGGAGTATACACTCACGCCATCACCTGAATTGGTTGCACATAGTCAAAATGGAAAATGATTTCTATTACCTTGTTCGGCAAGTATGATGGATCACAAACAACTTTCTTGCACTTTGCAGTTTCCCCTTCAGATGTGACACCAACAACCTTTCCTTCCTCATCAAATTCTACCTGCCATTATAGTAAATTAAAAATCAATTCCTATAGATCTCAGCAGGTTGTTCAAATAAAGTCAAAATCACAATGATTATAATAAAAAGACAGGTGAGCAACTCCAAATACATGCACACAAGTTTTCTTAAATATGGCATTCATGATCTAAATAATAATTGTACTTTCAAAGGAAGGATTTGTTAAAATAACTTTCTTGTTATTGTGCAAGTGTGCCGTGTCATACACCAGTGTTAATTGAGGAGAAAAAAGAGAAATGGAAAGAAATGCATATAATAGAGTGTGTACCTTGCATTCAGGTTTATTCAACATATACGTTCCACCATAAACAGCACTAAGTCGTGCAAATCCCTGAATATAAAAAATGAATTAATAAACCTCAAGCAGAAAATTTTCTAAAAAATGGCCCTGAAAAGAGATAAAGCAAATGGTTGAAGAGATATATAGAGAGAGATACCTGGGGAAGCTCTCCTAAACCATACAAGGGATATATGTAAGATGATCCCCCTTGAAACCGTGCAAGAGACTCTGCATATAACTATGAGTGGGAAATATAAAAATGAACAGGGAGACATAAGTTTAGCAACCAAATGGATAAGATGAAACTTTCAATTAGGAAAAATCCATAGTTGAAAAGGAAACAAGTGTATAATAAATCAGTACACATTTACCTTCATTCTCTTCACAGTGTCCAGTGCTGGCTCATTCAAGTAGCGATCATCTCTATGGAGTGCAATAGCATGACCAATGAAGTCTATAGTGTTATCATCAAGGCCATATTTTCTGTTTAAGTCAGCAAGAAAGGCAAGAGGACTTTAAAATATTCTGTCACCAATCCATCAACACAAAAGTTATACATTCCTTCTCATTACAGGGATGAAGAGACTTAGATGAGTTACGGGCATATATAAACATCATGACATGCAGCATTGAATACATATATGTACACAAACAAAAAGGCCAAATAAGAGTAAGTTTTCACATTTATAATTTGGACTCAAAGTCTTATATATTTACTTTACATATATATAAGTGGTTTCCATATAACTTAACATCTTAATATGAACTCTATACAATAGACTGACAAATTAAAGATGATACCACTTAAAGGTATATGGTCAATAAGACATGGTAATTATACCTATGTAATTATTCCAAAATTAGTTGCAATATGTTCATGCAGAGCAACACAGGAATACAAATCATGGGAGATGAAATCTACAAAGATAATGGGCACAACAAGAAAAGGACACATACGCTATCAGTTCTCTAGTAGTCACTCTGGTCAAGTCCATCCCCTCATGAGTTTTAGGATCACTCTCATCATAATCTTGAACATAAATGAAAAACTTCCGTGCTCGACGTTTTTCAAATATACCCATAAGTGGGGACTTCAAGGCCTCCATATCAGTTGCCGGCACCTTGTGAACCTATAGCAATGGCATTTCCAATCAGCAAAATAATTTAATACACTTAAATATAAATAAATAAAAAAATTCCACTATGATAAATCATTCATGAAATCAAGAACAATGCATACCTTTCCTTTATTAAAAACAAAGCTACCATCCACGGCCTTGAAATAGAGATACTTCGTGACATCCGTATGGATAAGAACCCGCACTAGAGTTCCATTAGCCATCATAAACTAATCCATAATGAGTATATGCATCAGTATATCCCAAAAAAGTCAGGTAACATAGGAGATTAATGAAATGAGAAGAAATTACACCAACCTCCTCTGAAATTTGGTTTAATTACACCAAGTACACTTCTGGCCTCAAATATTTATCATTACACTCATCTCCCTTAAAGGGTGATAATATGAGTGTAACTTTTAAACTGAGATTGGTGCCGAGTGTAATTAACTATGTTAAACCTAAAGGGAGATCAATGTAATTTCCCCATGGAAAAACTTTACCTTGGGCACCATATCAACATTATAATCCCTGCTAGATCCCAAGTGGGGAGGGGGTTTGTCATCTCCCCTGAACCTCTTCCAAAGCTGAAAAACACAGAGAAACCATAATCATCACTTCATTTAACAGACACAGTTCAAAAAATCACAACTTTTCATACAACAAAAATCCAGCCTTAATCCACTAGATGGGATCAGCTACATGGATCAAACCACACCATAATCCTCTATCATAAACCATATCCATTGGAAAATGCAACAACTTGTGATGAAAAGTAATAAGATACAAACCTGAATAAGATTGAGTGAGGTGGACTCTCCTCCATAGTAGTCATTCCTATCCATGTGAAGAACCTGAACTCAACGAAATGGAAGAGTCATCATCAAAATACACATAATTGAAGTGAGAATAGTGGATCTACTCATAAAAAATCGAATTGATAGGTTAAACGGTTGAAATTACCTTGAGTCCATCGACGGAGAGAAGACCACTGAGAATGCATTCCTTGAGACCAGTCCCAAGTACAATCACATCGTACTCTTCATCCATTTTGAATCAAAAACGAAACTTGCAACACAGAGAGGAAGTAATCGAGGAAAGGGAATTAGGGTTTTAGGGTTTGAGATCGATTAGAAGAAAAGAATATAAAGAAAGGAAGAGATCGTAGATTAAGAAGATGCCATCGATCACCGATTTTTTTTATTATTATCTTTTCTTATTTCATCTATTTTATATTTTATTTTTTGTAGGTAGATTTAATGATTTACATCCAATCTAAAATAAAATCAAAAATAAAAATACTGAATTAAATATAAAAAAATACTGCTTTTGAAAATTGGATTTCATAAAAGCCAATCGAAATGAACGAGCCACAATGGCACGTTGGTTTTTTAAATTGAATTAGGATATATTTTATATTATAGTTGTTTGATCTCAATTTCATGGTTGATTCATAAGATCATGACCTATGTGACTATCGATTACATTTGGATGGTCGGTCTAACTACACAAAAAAGATGCAAGTGACAAGGTGGGGCCTAATCAACACCTCCAAAACCATAGACACGTCATGGTCGTGTGATACTAATAAAGTAGCCCACACCAGTTTGACCAAAAACATGATAAAGCAACCTACGTCAGTTAAATAAGCTTTAGGATCATATGAATTTCGTATAAATCAAAGTGAGATGAATTATATGGAATGTAAGTTTAACAATAGACGGACAAACCCTATTGCAAAGGAAAAGATTATAGGTCATATCATACAAGACATACAACGTTATATGAAACTGAATGGTAGACAATAAAATGTCAACAAGATAATAAACTTCACGTAGCAGAGATATGAATATTGTGTTGGATGAGTGAAACACTATACAATATAAGATTAGAAATCAATAAATTAAGGATAAAGTTAGAGTAATTTCTATTGTAAAAAAGATTGTAGAGTTGTCCATTATATGATTTGAACATGTGTTCACACAACCAGTCAAAACCTACGTGAGAAGAGTATATCAAATGTAAAGTATTCTAATTCCTAAAGGAAGAGAGAACAAGAAAAAACATAGTAAAAATGATTAAAATAAACTTAAAGATCAATGTTTTTGTTAATGAATATGATTTATAATAAAACATTATGACATCGTTCAATTCATAAAGTGGGATGAAAGCCTTCTTATTGTATTTCATTTTCTTTCTTTTATCTACCAAACATATTTCCTCATGACCATGTTTACAACAAAAATAAAGACATTTTGATATATGCATGTTCAATATATATTTAGTGGTAGTTTGGTCACTTGTGAAGCTTATGCTAATGATGATATTGAATTTTTTGGGATGATACACATTATAATTATATCATGTTATAGTTATGGGTGAGTCTGGGCCGTGTTAAGGTTTGTTCTTACTCAGCCGTAAATGTTGGTGGAGTCATTTTTTTAAACCCGGACATGATCATAGACCCAACCCTAAATATTCAAAAGGTCAGCCTTTAAACCTAAACCCGACCTTAGACCCGATTAAATATAATGTATACTCATTTTAGATAAAGTATTCTAAATATTATTTATTATTATTGTAGTTTGACATATAATATATGTATATATATATTATTAAACATGTATATATGATGAAAAATTAGAGAATCAATGTTACTTTCGACAAAAAAAGTATCATTACTCCTCTACATTTGAATAGAGACACATATAATCATCATGAGTGAGTGATCATGGGACGGGTCGAGATGGGTCTTGTTTGGTCATACCCGACCCTAAATATTGACTGAGTCTAATTTTTGAACTCGAACCTGACTCTAGACCTAATAAGACCCGACCCTATTCAGGCCTATTCGTGATCGGCTATACAGAGTGAGCGGATAAGATCAAATCCTGCTCACCCCTAATTATAGTTGTACCTCTCAATAAGTATTATTACTCAAGATAACAAAATGCTATTTTTAACCTTATATAACACCGAGGAAAATCTTATTAATGCTTTTTTGTTTACTTTTTATATACAACTAGCGTGTTGACATGCACTTCGTGCTTGCCAACCCTCATTTTTATTGAAGGTTATGATTTATAATATGTGTCATCTCATTTGTGGTTAGAAAAATCATAACTCTTTTATTCTGATTTTGATTACCAATTTATAATATGTGATTGAATAAACCATAACCACACACATATATGGTGTATTGTTTAAAAATAACATAAAATATGCATTAAGTATAAAGGAACATTGGATTATATATGATTTTTGGTAGAAATTATAAAATAAAAAGGGCAAAATAGACAACCACAGTTACACGATAGTGGTGGTTATTAGCTTTATAAAACCCTTAGAATCTACAAATTTGTCAACATATTATTTCCGCATATTGTGTGTATATTCAATTATTATTCACCCTAAAGAACAAATAATCATGGATCGGTAAACGAGATCCGGTTCAGTACGGTTCAATTTGCGGTTCGAGAGAGAACATAAAACAAACCAATCTCAATCCAACATGAACAAGGAACCTCAAGCTCTGTGTCTCTCTTTCCAATTCCCAATCTTCTCCTATTCTCATTCTCTCCCTCAAACCAAACCCTAAAAGGGATCCAACAATTTCCCACATTTCTTAAAAAGAAAAAGATTTTAATAAAATTTTGGTGTTCAATTATTGAATAAGAGATGGAGATTCATTACAGTCAGAGTTACTTTGAAAAACGTCCAATCATCAAATCCAAGGCTCCTGCAGTTAAATGGGTCAAAGAATGGTATTAACCCTTTTTTAAATTCATGATTTTACACTTCTTTTGATCTTAAAGTTTCTATCTTTCTGTCTTAGGGCTTTCAAATTCATGCAAGATTCTCCCTGTGTAATTGTTTTTCGTAGCTATAATGTAATGTGCATTCTGGAAAGAAATAAATTTAGTTCATTGGGTTCAATTTTATGAGTTACTTTTTTCACTGAAAATTGGGGTTGCAGAAGTAAATGTTTTTTTTTAATTTAATGTACCATATTGATATTTTGATGCTAACTTTATATAGAGAGTTTAGTATGAACAAATTATTGTTTATTTTTTTGCATTTGTACTAGGACTGTTTGGTTGCAGGTAAACTATTAAAAGCTGGTCTTATTCCATAGTTACTTGGTTCTCTTATATTCTGTGTACCAAGTACCGGGTTTGTCGGAATGTAAGTCTTGTAATAATAACTTAAAAAGTGACGAGTTGCGTATGGGATGTTTGCATACGATGTAATTATGGTTTATTCTTTTGTTAGTGGAGAGATGAATTGGGTTTACATGGAACTACACTAAATGTATATAAATTTTTAAATTATATATTTTGAAAGCTAATTGAGTTTCAATTGCCATTTTATATTTTATATGATATTCTAATTTCGAAGTGACATATATTTTTTGTAATTTTTCGAACTGTTTAGAAAATGAAGGTTTGTGGGAGCTAAAGAATATTTTTCTTCTTTTTGTTTGGATTTCATTAATATTTTTGCTGGCCATACGCAGTTGCTATTCCTTTCCTCCTTAGTTTGTTTTAGCTTTTTTCCTTCTTCAGTCGGCAGTGTATTGCGCTAATAATCTGAAAATTATTGTTGACAGGGTTCCCCAAGATGTTGTAGCAACTGGGGGGAAGTGCATGCTCTTAAGATGGGTAACAGGTTATTCCTTTTGCTATCCAACACTAGAAATCTTACACAATTGCTAATTCCCGAGTCCTGACTCCATTCTCTGTTTGTATATTGTTCATTTTTTATATGCTTGCCATTCTGTTTTGTTTACTTTATAGATAGATAGAGCATTACTATAACTAGCATAGCCGGAAATAAGGATAAGAACAACCGGATTCTTTCATATTGTTTTATAGTTTGCAATCAAGAGCATTTGTATGCAGTGATTCTCATGCTGAATGGCTGCGCCCATTTCTTTTTATGTAACAGTTGTAGTACAATACTATTTATTAATAATACTGATTCAATAATGAATACAGTTATACAACATGCAACAAATTGAAGTTTAGACCTGTTTTAAATCTAAATCACCGTATTATATGTGATTGTCATTGATTGTGTTCTCTGTCTGACATTTATCTGTTTTACCTTTCTTAGAGGATACCTTGAAGGCCTTGAAAGAAAAGGAAAAAGAGCCATCAGCGCCCGAGCCAGAACCAGAGCCAACTACTGAAGTACTTTTTCTTTGCAGCTATGAAGGCTGTGGAAAGACATTTATAGATGCTAGTGCATTGAGGAAGCATTCTCACATCCACGGAGAGCGGCAATATGTTTGCCACTATGAGGGATGTGGAAAGGTAGTGATTTGTTACTTCAGAGTTCAGGCAATACACATGCATTTCTTGTAAATATGCCATTATACACAGCCACAATTTAAAAAAATTAACATTGCATGGTGCTGCAAAAGCAGAACAAATGTAACCTGTGTTTTTACCACTCTTATATTCAGTGATGATTCTATAACCTATAGTCACCAAACAGTGTTGAACACTGTTGAATTGGAACTTTGTTTGACTGTCTTGCATGCCTTGGATTTGGCTTTTTTGCTTGTGTTTGCTTTTAGTTTGAGAAGTTACACTTCTCTATTATTCCTTCTTTGTTTCAGCCTCACGCTACATCTTTTGGTAGCTACATTCTTGTATCCTTTGTTTCCATTTTAATACATGGTTCTCAGTCATGGTTCTTAGCTCATGCCCGAGAATTTTAACCTGTAAGGTAAATTTCGTGAGACCATAATATATTCAGTGTAACTCTAAAAGAAGGGAAGGAATAAGGCGGAAAACATCGGGCAATGTAACCTTGCATGTTATGGCCAATGGTTAAAGCACTCTTGGTAGTTGGTTCAAAATAGATCCATAACACTCTCCAATTAGTTTCATACATATGTTACTCACAGTTTTTATTCATACATTTCTATCTACTATGTCTCAAGTTGCCATGGCTATCATAGCTTGCTGTGGTTTACATTGTTGTCAGGTCTATTTTGCAGTGTTGAAAGTATTTTCTTTCTATTGCAGAAATTTCTGGATAGCTCAAAGTTGAAACGACACTTTCTCATTCATACAGGGGAAAGGGATTTTGTGTGTCCTCATGAAGGCTGTGGTAAGGTGATACATCTATCCATTGACAAGGGTCTGTTTTCTCTCTCTCTGAGGGCTTTCTTTTCCTAGTTGGCATTGCATGTTTGGTTTATTGTTTTATAAGGTTTGCATATTATTTCTTACCATAAAGATCTTCATTAATTCAGTCTTTTCTTGTCCACTTCTAACCTATGTTCTGGTCTGTTTTTCTCATGGAACTTATCAAATATTCAAGCAGCAAACTTGTGTCTTTAGTAAATGATACCTATGACAATACAGCAAAATATATTGGATAGCTCAATGTATTCTGATATAGACGATAGCCAACAAATTTGGGAATTTATCAATTTTGAAATATAAACGCTAAATCTTGTTTGATAGTTGACAGTGTTGCATTAAATCACTGTGACCATTATCTTCATGAATTATGAAAAAAAATGTCTTCCCAATATGAACTTATCACCTCAAAAGCACCACAAAGGAATCTGAAATGAAGTCAGGTTCGTTCATGGCTAAAGATATATGTTAAGATCTTACATAATATTTCAATTTTCTTTTTATTATAATTGTCAATTTCCTTCTTCAAATTCTACACTTAACTCTTCTCAATGGATAAATTGGTATTTGTATGATATTGACTCAAATCATTTTCAACTATTTCACTTCTCGTAAGCTCTAATATTTGTTTTCCTGGGAAATAACATCTTAGTGGTCAAATTTGTCTGCAGGCCTTCTCCCTAGATTTCAACCTGAGGTCTCACATGAAAACGCATTCACAACAGAACTATCATATCTGCCCATACCCAGACTGTGGAAAGAGATATGCTCATGAATACAAGCTAAAGAATCACATCGCATCTCATCATGAAAAGGTTGGGTATTTTTTTGTGTTAGTTTAACCGGTACATATGTTATTCTTTTACCACTCAATCTGTTAATAATGGATGTTGTATGTCTTTCATGTAAATCAAATCTAGCCTTTTAATTCGTCCAACTTGCTTTACATACGTTTTTATCAATTTGGCCTGTTAATATCTTAATACAATTATGCTATATTTATGTGTATCTTGGATATCTGTATAAAAAGTCTCTAATTCAAGCATGCAATATCTCAAGTCAATTGATGTAAAATTTCTGTAACACATCTTTAGTAAATTTCTGATTCACGTTCACAATCTTATCCTGCAGAATCCATCAGTGGATGTGGCTTCTGTGAGTCATGTGACAAAGTACACTCCACCTTCAGAAAAGCAAACAAAAACTAAACATTCCGGAGGAGCATATGGTTCGGCATCATCTGATCGCCCTTACGCTTGTCCTTATGAAGGGTGTGAGAAAGCATACATCCATGAATACAAGCTTAAACTCCATTTGAAAAGGGAGCATCCCGAGCATGACGAGCATGCTCAGACTAATGCTGACAATGAAATGGATGAAGCAAGTGACCAAGATGCTTATGGTGGTGGGAAACGTTCAAACGGTAAAGTTCAGAAGCAAAGTAAGCCCAGACCAAACCTGAAGTTGCCTCAGTCAAAAGTTGCAAAACGCAAAGGGTCCTCCACTCCCTCTATTGCCACTTTAGCTGTTATAGCTAAAAAACCTTGGCCTGTGAAAGAGGAAACATACGATGAAGAAGATAGCGAAGAGACAGAAGAGGATCGTGACAATGTTGAAGATGGTTGGAGATATGCAAAAAACAACGAAGAAGACGATGAAGAAACAGAATATGAAGACTGAAAGTTTGTCATGGGCATCCTCTATGAATCCTACTACTTTTTAGCTTTCTTCAAAATTTCAGTTTTGTCTTTTATTTGCTTCAGGACAAGGCACAAAGAGTATATTGATCAGTGGTAGAAGTAATGACATAATTTACACTAATAAATGTTTACTAGTCTCAAAACTTGGTGTTCAAGTAACAAAATTTTGTGTATCTTTGGGTCAAGTGTTATCCATTAATGAACAAAGAAACAAGAACCAAAATAAAATTATTGCAGGAACAAGATGTCAAGAGAATCTCCTAGCAGCAACAACCTTATATCTGGAAGGGGTTCTTTCCAACCAACATATTTACCAAAGATTTGCTCCACACAACTGCCACAAAGAATCATTTCTTTTCTCTCATTCACCCTTTCCTAACATGATCACGCAGGTTAACTTTAACAAACCTTAGCTTGACATAAGAGGTAAGTAATGGTAAGGTTATTTGCCTTGTGACCCGAAGGTCATAGGTTTAAATCTTGGAAGTACCTTGTTTGCTTGTAATGATAAGACTGCATACATCTATCATCTACATATCTCATTAGGTGAGAGCCTCATGCATTGGTCCGCCATTTCTTTAGCTTAACATAATTCATATATGATAAACTAATTATACCTTAAAAGAAGTCAAGTTAATATGCAACATACCCAAGTTTGCTTGAAGTCATTTATTAACTCCTAACCTCCATTAGTATCCTAGAAGGCTAGATTCTTTTGAATATGGAAAATCAAACCTCCCTTTCCTTAATCACATTCCAGTAAATTTTCTTCCAATCTTCCAATCTTCCAATACATCCTCATGGAATGAACCTCAATGTTTATCAGAATAAGCAGATTCTCTAACCATAGATAGTAAAGGGGATAAGTTTCTCATACTAACTCATGAAGAAAACATACTTGCTCAACCAACCTGAACAGATTATAAAGAAACTAGCTAGTTATGTAATAACAATGAAAAGAAAGTCAAATAACAACAACAACAAAACTAAAACTAAGAACTTTGGTACTTCAAAATTGTCCTTTGTGGTTGTGTAATAACAATAAAAAAAAGTAGCTAGTTATGTGTTACCATGAGTGGAAATTATTTATTTTAGAGTTAAATATTTATACATTGTTAGTGTAAAGATTTATACACAATCAGTACACTATTTACCGATTATTTGTTTTACTTTTATTGAAACAATGACAGTGTATCAAACTCATACAAGGTCAGTGGATACATATTCTTTCTCCTTATTTTATATAATAAAAACTAACTATTCTGATATTTATTTTGCTCATATTTCTTAAACTTGAATAATTCTATCAAAGATGAAAACATAAATAAATGGAGTAAAATAAAATAAAATAAATTTAGTTTCTAGTCTAGAGAAATAAAAATTAAAACTATTTTATCGTAAAATATTTATAGTTTTAACTAATGCGATATAAATTTTACTTTTATTATTTAATTCATTCATTTTATTAAGTAAGTACAATGAAATAGAAAATTTTATAGTGAGTGAATTCAATTTATTTGAAATGTATTTAAATATGTAAATTTCAAAATAAAATGAATCAAATCCAATTACCTTCAAAAATTAGAAAATATATAACTTATTAAGGCACACTTAAAAGGAAAAACTAAAAGGTTTTAATTTCTTATAATAAGAGCTAACATTAATAAATACAACATTGTAAGTTAGTTTTAAAGAAATAATAAAGCATTGATCCGAAACATGAAAATTACTTTTTGTTTATTTGGGTTGAATTGAAGTATCAAATTGGATGACATGTTGCAGATCAGTTCAATTCATTTTTTTATTATGATTTCAATGGCATTGCAGAGCTTGATGACTTTGCAACATTGATCATAATAACTTTGAGATACAAAGGACAATGTTATAGTAGAATGCACCTATGGATCAGGTTAACAAGATATACAAAGTGCAGTTTAATAAGTGAGACTCCTTCAGTCAGAGGATTTCAATTGTTCATTTCAAGGGTGAATGACACAAAAGTAATGATTCTTTGTAGCACTTGTGTTCATTAAATCTTAGCTAATAAAGTCCCAAACAGTAAAACTTTCATTTATCCACCCTTCTATTCCATTCCATCCATCCAAACATAACATAACAGCCTTCAAAAGCTTTTAGCCTTTTACTTGGTTTATGAGTGAAAGCCAAACTTTTAGAAAACAACAAGTAACTAAAGGAATGCTTCAAGTCAAAGTTTCTCACTGCTACCAAACAAGATGAGTTCAGAAAACAATAACTTCATTAAAATCATATTACAAACATTAGATTAACATAATACATACAAATAATGGACATTCAAACAGCCCTGAGGTAGTTGCAATTTGCAGTTGCACTAGGCTGCCGAAAAACCGGAAATTCACAAGAGGGGGCATACAGTTATATAATCACAGCAAATAATGCAGTGAGGGTGAAAGCTTGGAAACTATTTGTTACCATCTCCGGTAGGTCAACTGACAGATAGAATAAGATTTCCGAGATGACCACCAGGTGCACATTAAATGGTGTGCAATGATAATGATAATTCAATAAACATAAAATGAAAAGACTAAGAAAGCTGAAATTAGCAAAGCGGGCAGAGAGAGGGCACGCGGTGGAAATCTCTGCACAATCCCGCACATGGGAAGGAACAATTCGGTCACAGGTGAGGCAACGTGCTGGTTGGATGTAGAAGCAGAATGCAGCTGCAGCTACAGATACTGCAAACTAAATTCTGAATGCTCCAGTCGCAGGGTCATGCCCTGAATTGGTGTCATGCCCTGAATTGGTGTCCTTGTGTTTTAGAGAAATGTTTGCAAACTGAGATTCGAGGTCTCTGCTGTTGGTGCGCCTATGACTAGTTGATGGTTGTTGCGGCTGATGTGTCTTCTGCTGCTGAAACAATGTGCGCAATCTTGCAATCTCTCTTTCCAGTACTTCCTGTTCCACTGAAATTGAAATTGCATAATTTTACAAGACAAATTTCTTTCATATCTGATGAAACTAATCATGACTTAAAGGAACTCAAGGGACTGGAATGTCCTTCGTTTTCTACAAGGCATATACTAACTCCTAACTTCCATCAGTATCTTAGATGGCAAGATTCTTTTGAATATGAAGAATCAAACCACCCTTTCCTTAATCTCGTTCTAGTAATTTTCTTGCAATCATGCCCAGGTACGTAGAAAGGAGAACTAGATTAACTTTATAGTTTATACTCCCGTGCCACTTCTATGCTAGACATATAAAACATAATGCATTTCTTTTCTATAATATATAAAATGAAACGAATCATAACTTCAGAAGAATTTTCCCAGCAGAGATAAGCACCTCCCTTAAAATACACAATATACAGATTGACATCTCCAAATTTAAGGAGACAGAGAGTTACATTACATGAAAATCGAAATTGCTAATGCTCTGATAATAGCAACTTACGATATTTGATAAGCTGCTCCTGTGCCAAACTTTCTAAACGTTGCTTGAGTGCTTTATTCTCCATACTCAGGATAAGATTCTGCTGGTTAAGAAATTCTAGTTCAGCTGACACTTCAGACCCTTCTGCCTATGTATTGCCATATAAAGAAAAAGAATCAGAACCTACAACTTTCCCATAAGAATCATATATGTATTCTACAAAACAAAAGTCACTCTGCAATCATGCACATATGTTGACTTATCAAAAGTCCAAAGCTTACCTGTAAAGCTTGTACATTTCTTTCCAGCTCAGCTATGTACTGAAGTTTACGGACCCGTGAACGTTGGGCAAATTGCCTGCATCACAAGAGATTCAGAATTATTTTCTCTTGCCATATAGGAATTTTTTCGTTGCAATACAAATTTATTTTTCAACTTAAACCGGAAAAATATAAACATTACATGAAGAAAAGCATGGTTTATCTGCTTCCCCACAATACCCCCAGTAACTTTTATGCACGGGAAATTAGTAGACCAACTCTAGTAATGCACACTTCATTTTGTGCCACAAATAATTGTCATAACTTATATTTTTCTTCCTTCCAAGTATATCATTAAGAAGTTATCCACCACATCCACATGTATAACCTTGAATTTGATACTATAAACATAGACAGCTTATGAGGAAAACTTAAAAGGAATGATAAACCATAACATGGCTTCATGGATTTGCTATAGGAAACAATTCTGCATGGAAGAAAAAATAGAGAAAACAGAAGCACAAGGTCAAACCATTCAACATATCTTGCAGCCTCTAGATCATATATTAGTGGTAAAATCAAGCAAATTACTGCAATTACAATAAAATCAGAAAACACAGAAAATAGCTACATACTGTTTAGCACGTTTTGTATCTGTCTCAGAAGCAGACGACTTGGAATGTGAGCCATCCTTTCGCTCCGAAGATGATTTTGTATCCTGTATTCCAGATTGTACTGAATCATACTTTTCATTTGCAGTTGATGGAAGCCCATCTGTTTCATGTGATGCATATGGTGGTCCTGAACTCTTCAAAACAACATTTTCTTTGCTAGAGGGAGCAACACCTGGATGAGCCAAGGCATTTGAAAATGAGTCCCATGACCTATTTCTCTGTCTTGCTGCATTCATCTCTGCATACGTGGGTATATGACGAGCGTCTTTGCCGTGATCAAATTCTTGAGATGACCAAGATGTAACAGATAGCAGATTCTGATCAGCAAAATTGACATTAGTCGCATTAACTGTATCTAAGTATGCAAAAGAAGAATCACTTGATGAACGCCGATGACCACCCCTTCGCACAGGTGTCTCTGGCTCATTAAGGAGATCATCAAGCCACGAAGGCTGCTCCTCCATAACATGGCTCTCAGAAGAAGTACGTTGGTGGTGTGTGTTTCCCTCTCTAGGTTTTTGTACAGCCTTTGAACCGACTGCAGAACTTGGGACATAATCAGCATATGCTTGTGAAACACTCGGAAACGGACTTTTAGGAGGGAGAAGAGGATGCTTTCCAGGATACATGAAATTTCTGACACCCGACGAGCCCTTTGAATATGCCATAGAAGCAAAATAAATACCTGTCCAATGAGAAGCAAAGAATCACAAAAGAATGTGGTCAAGTATGTTAAAAGAAAAAGAGTGAATACAATACACAACTATGGAAAGATCTTCCAACAAAAAATCAAACAAGCCATCCACAATTGACCAGATATGACCAAATATACTTATGTTCCCAATTACATATGACTGCTTTAAGTAAGCCTTAAATGTCCCGAATAACTGAAATTTAGTCTACAGGCGAAATTGTAAATGCACACAATCTCATAGTACCAAAGGAGTTGGTGTGCCTGGTTCCATATGCCCTAGAAAAAAGACACCAGGAACCCAAGTGTAACTGAGGCAGCTTTAGGCGGGAAAAGCATATCAGTAATCTCAAGAACCATACAATAAAAAACCAAAGCCTTGTCTCACTAGGTATGATCGGCTACATGGGTCAAAACATGCCATAATATTGTATTATAAATCATATCTAAAGACAAATCATTTACATTTAAATCCTTCTAAATGGTTTCTCCAATAGGTCTTTTGGCCTCCTTCCACCCCATCTGATATTCTGACGACTAAGAGCTACATATCCCACAGCTCTATAAAAGTACATATTTCATTGGATAAAAGCCCACCTCATGCTGGCAGATTTATAGATCTTTCTTTCTTACTTAACATACGGCAATTCTATCAATACCCAAGAAATCATTGCTCACACCCAGGCAGATAGATCATCCATCGGTGTTAATGTTGTGAACAGTCAGAAGGATAGACCACCCGTCAGTGTAAATGCTGTACAGAGCTAGGCGGATGGTCAATCCATTTGGGTGTAAGCAACAATTTTTCAGTGTATATAGAATTACCCATATTATACTAGATAGTTGACAAATGTTGTCTGCTCTTCCTTCCCTCACAGTACAGGAGCATCACATACCAATTGGTCTATACTTATAAGTAATGGACACCTGGTATTAAATACTACCAAACACAATAGCACTCGCAATCACATCACACATCATGATAACTAATTTTCAAAGTTTAACCACATCTACCATGCTGAACAAATTGGCATACATAAAACTCAAATCTAAACAATTGTGTCTACCAAAACTTGCAAGGCAAAGGTTCAATACTAATGTAACAGAAAACTCAAAAACAATAATTTATGAAAGAAAAAAATCAGACTTTTATTAGCCACATACCACTAACTCAAGGGAAAAAATCAATCCAGAAACAAAAATTTAAAGTAGAAACTTTACCCCCCACAAAAAACAAAGATGGGGCAAAAAGTATGAGAGAGAAAAAAACGTTGCAGCCAATTAGCTAAAGTTTCTGCTTAATTTTGCCATAACGAAAATTCAAGAAAATAATCAAATATAGAAACTTTATACTGCTGCCTTTCGGCATTGGTCTATGGTATAAGTGTTCGATTCCTGGGAGCAACACTTTTTTGGGAGTTGCAGTCACTTACTCCCGAAAGACATCAGTTCCTTATCCAAAAGGTGCGTGGATATCTTAGTAGTACAAAAAAATACTGCTGCATTTCCTTTAGAATCTACCCAAAGCATGCATAAGCATGCATTCAGAAATTAAGAAGAAAAAAACAAAATTCAACGAAAAAAAGGAAAATTATTGTTAATGGAAACAAAAATGCTGCAATGTGCGAGCGTGGCATCAATCGACCCATAATTTCAATCTGATCGAACGAATTTGGAACGAAAACGGAGATAAATTCGCATTGTATAAGCAAACAATTTTTTGAAGAAAAATAAAAAATAAAAAAAGGGGAAAATCTAACCTTTGGAGATTCGAGATCCTTAAATGAAATAGCTAAAAGGGGCTTGAAATCGAAGCAAAGTTTTGACTTTTCCTAATTCTAGGGTTCGTTTCTTCAACCACCTTTGTTTCTTTCTCTTTCTCTCTTTCTTGAAACTCATCAGAAGTAATAATATTACTATTCCTTCTACTTTTCTTTTTTCACATTTTAGCCCCCACAAATGTCACTTATTCCATAATTATTACATTTTTCTGTGTTTTAAAAAATAATAATGGGTATACCAAAATCAATGAAGATTACACTCATATTTGTTAAAATATTAGTACATCTATTAGCTTTTATGTGAATATGGTTTATCCTAGGTTCCCAATTTTATTAACCACATAAGAGTTACTAGAAGTGTCAATTTACATTTTTTTGTAAATATATTAATTATTAATGTGAGTTAAAGGGTTTTCAACTTTTACATGATGTAAATGATATAAGAATTCTATAATAATATTGAACTATAACAATGAATGATATAAATTATAAATGATATAAATTATAAAGAGTATTATTTTGAGTATCTATTCCTTATACCATTTATTCAGTATTCCTTATGGACTAACATGAGTATCTTTTCCTTGTACTACATATTACATACATTTTATATTTGAGAGACACTCTTTGTTTCTTTAACCCCATTGTCACTTGCATGCTTCTTCTCAATGACCCACTTATATTCACCCAAACTCTGTTCCTTAATGACTTCCATGGATAATGATCATAGGTAGAATTCACTCCACAAACTTCAAAAGATGACCCTATTAACTTTATTGTGCCTATGGTCCTTCAATTTAATGGTAGTTCATATCCGCAGATCTAAGATTCGAGATTACAAATATAAGTTGCATTGAGTGATTCAAAATGTATGAGACTATGATAATGGTATGCATACAATTGTACACATCTAGGGATCATATTAGAACAAATATTAATGATGAAAATTCTAAGGCTAGAATTTGAGCACCTTCTCATTACCTTCTCTTCTCCGAGTCTAAACCATGGTTGTTTTGAAGCTTTCTCATTAAAATTATTTTGATTATTTTTGTGGTATAGGGTATCATCTCACCCCATGAGTAAGGAATAAATCACTTTCGGGATGTGACTATCTCTTCCAACAAGTGTTGCTTTTAGGAATTGAACATCTTCTAGTCATCCTGAGATCTAGCGTGTCACTATACCAATGTCTTATTGATTAATGCCAGACAATTTTGACATATTATAATATGATATTTATATGAAATTAATAACTTAGCTCAACTATTATAATCATATCCATCCACACCCAGCATTTTGAAACAGAAATATGAGAGAGCTTGATTTTTCCAAGGATTTTTGTGGTTGAAAAAACATCCTGGTGCAAGATAAAGTCTTTGCATTTATAGGCGTTTTTTTAAGGATGTCTCTCTCTGTCTCAAACCAATGTAAATGTTACTTTTTTATTTTTAAATTTTTTCTTTTTACTCATGTGAAAATATCTGATTGGTTCGGGACAAGAAATGAGACACACCTTTAATAATACCCTTAATAATAACAGGTGTTTGTTATTTAATGAGACCACTAACCAATGAGATTTACATAGCTAATAGCTTCAACCCAAGTACTTAATACCAAGGCATGAAGAT
Source organism: Lupinus albus (assembly GCA_009771035.1). Taxonomy (NCBI): domain Eukaryota; kingdom Viridiplantae; phylum Streptophyta; class Magnoliopsida; order Fabales; family Fabaceae; genus Lupinus; species Lupinus albus. Next base: position 10,590,031 of record CM020011.1, read on the forward strand.
TATATGTTCTCAATTTGTGTCCTCAACTCTGTCTCATTCAATAAGACGTTGACACATAATATAACATGTAATTTAAATTTTGGTTTGCAGTGCTCAATTTTTTTTAATAAATATCAGAATTTGATTGGATAGGACAAGGTTAGGAAACAATTTCGACAGATGATCCCCATTTATAACAAAGCATGCATGCTTAAGATCCCAGCAACTTCCATTTAGCATATGCCCAAATAATGAGGAAAAGGAATATGGCAGCTGCGTTCATGATCCCAAACCAAAAAATCGACTCTCCATTACTTGAGATGGTTCTTTTCCATGGTCATTAGTTCAAACCCTACGAACAACCTGTTCGTTTTCGAGAATAAGATTGCGTACATTTACTGTTCTAATCCAATAGATGTCACCCTTGTGCACATGACCCATTTTTTATTTTAGAAATAAGCATAACATTAGGGTCATGAAACATATCATAACAAAACTACCAGTATCACTATTCCCTAAGAATTATCTCAAATTATGATAACAAAAACTAGAGAATTATCACAGATTCACATGTCACAACAAAGTTTTTCCCAGATTGAGTTGTGCCATGGAAATCAAACGTGTATATGAATCTGATCACAGTATGTTCAATAATCATCAAAGTTGAACACAGACATGAGTTTAGAAGAAAGTGGTGAATGAACACTTACAGAGAGTATCTTGTTACGAGTTGAATCCAACTGCATAAAATATGCCTCCAACAACATCTCCAGTTCCTCTACATCATTATAATCGTTTCTAGACACAGGACTTTCACTTTTGGTAGAATGGGCTTCAATTTGATGATTCACCAACCCATTCCTGCTCAAATATAATCGACGCATATTTTCATTGTCATCTAATAAATGTTCAATTTCATCCCGCACCTGTAACAGACTAACACTGGGTTACAATTTCCTAAGTATAATATAACTATAGTAGCTAGAATGAACCTTCTTATCTATAATTTGTTTTTTCTTATCAACTCGTGATTCTTTTACGAATTGGTTTTAGGAACTAGAGTTTCACCTACATTTTAAGTGAAACATAGAATAAAGAAAAAACATAGATATACATTTACTATGGTGAAGCAAAAGTTGATTCAAAACTATACGAAACAACACTTGACCCAACATGAGGTAGGCGATGTGGGACCCAACTGAAGGGCATATTTTGACTGATGATAATCATAAAAAAATTGAGTTCTGACTCTCATAACACTTTAATGTTTTATCTCAAAAACAATTGACAATGAGATAGTACTACAACAAGTATTTAAATCATTCCTGACACAATGAGTTAGACAATGTGAGACTTACTTCCCAATAGAAAATATATCCTAGGTAGCAGCATACCTTTTGCACACGTGCCAGAAAACGTGTAAGGTTGCTCTTCAAACTTCGAACAAAGTCAAGATTATTGGTGCTAACATTCTTAGCCAATTCATGTAGTACAGGGTAAGCATCACTTTCAAGTTCTGCAACATTTGAGTCAAGAAGAGTACAAACAAATTCCAAAGCAATCTCCAAAACTTGAAACATCGAATTTTGGAGAAGATAACCATTGTAATTCATTAGAAACTTGCATTTCAAGTTCTCGTTCATATGCAGGTCCATGAAGCTTAGGTTGAGTTTTATATGGAAGTTGTTGTCTGAGTTGTTCAACAAATGGAATCACTTCATGGCGAAGAGGATCAAGCAATAACACTTCTTCAGCTGTGACTATTGCTTTTATAAACTCCAAATTCACTACTATTGCTCTCTCTCTCTCTCTCTCTCGCTGCAAACAAAAGTATAAGTCATTTTCATCCTTCATAATAACCATAACAACTTCCAAATTAACGACGGGAATAGCATAAAATATAACAAGAATAGAACCACTGTCTCTATAATTATGCATGGAGAAAACAAAAAAAGTAACAAAAAAGTGGAAACTAAAAACCCATATAATAACATGACATGGAAGAAAGATCATATGTAATAAAAAATTATTCTCAATTTTTATGATTTTTTTTAAATTATGTGATACTTTTTAATTTGATAAGACACAAAAATAAGGATACTTCTGTTATGTAAGGTGTCAAATACTTGTAGTATTAGCTGGTATATTTAGTTAATAGTTTAGTATGCTTATTATATTTATATTTATTAATATTAAGTATAAATAATTAATAATATACTTTAAAATATTATATTTTACTTTTGTTTTATATAATTTTACATTTGATTTGTGGTTATTTGTGTTATAGTATGATTTAATAATTATACTTAGATGATCATATTCATTTAGAAAAAAATAATAAATGAATCAATATGAAATAAGCACATAATACTAATTTTTCTGATAAATTTTAATAAATGGATTAATTTTAAATAAGCTCCTAAAGTTATTTTTAGGGTTTATGTGACTAGTCTGGCAGGCCGGCCATCAACAACATTTTATTCATCAAAGCAATAAGGAAATGTTTTCTTGGGGGTCTACTTCTTTAATTGTTGCCTTCCATCACAAAATTTTCATTGTGGAAACATATTAAATTAGACTTTGACTTAAATAAATTGACATTATATAGTATATTAAAGTTTGGGTCTGTCTTATTTACTTATTTGAAAAAATTAAAAGTATAAATCTGACTTATTTAAAAGTAACACTAACAATAACTTTTTTTATTAAAATTGTATGTATAGTAATATTAATTATATATTAAAATATCATAATATAATATTAATATAATATTAATATAATATATAATATAATTAAAAATGTGAGTTTCACCTAGACCTGTCAAAATGGGTCGGGTATAGTGGGTCGGCCCGCCAAGGCCCAAAAAGGTATAGGGCTTGGGTACTAAAGTTTGAGTATTTTAGTTAAACCGGGCTTTTTAGCCCGGCCCGGTCGGGCCACAATAAATTTGGGCTCGGGCCGGGCTTACCCGTTCGGGTTCGGGCCATTGTCTACTCATTTTCTTCCCTCTCATTTGGCTTTTCTTATCTGTGCATTTTACATGATGTAATCGATTACAATATACTAGTAATCGATTACAACATATGAAAAGCATTAGTTTTTGCTGTTTTTTAAACAGTGTAATCGATTACACAATCCTGGTAATCGATTACATGCTGATAAACTAATCAGACCTGTGCATTTTACATGATGTAATCGATTACAATATACTCGTAGTCGATTACAACACATTAAAAACATCAGTTTTTGCTGTTTTTTAAACAGTGTAATCGATTACACAATCATGGTAATCGATTACACTGTTTAAAAAACAGCAAAAAATAATCCTTTTAATATGTTGTAATCGATTACGAGTATATTGTAATCGATTACATCATGTTAAAAGCATCAGTTTTTTGCATTGGTGTAAATAATAAAATAATCCGGGCCAGCCCGCCGCAGCCCGCTTTGGGCTGGTTTGGGCCTCATTTTTAGCAACATAAAATATAACCGAACTTTTTAGTTCGGCCCGTTTTAGCCCGAATCAAAAGCAGGCTAGCCCAAACTCGTCCGGATAGCCCGTTTTGACAGGTATAGTTTCACCCCTCAAGGGACCAAGACACCAGCATACCATGAATTGGTGTGTGGAAACCAAATGGTCTTAGGAGAGCAAATTATGTGAATATACTGAAAACAAAATGGCTATTAGAATTCTGAAATGATGATGACAGATCACTAATCCTACTCTACTTTTTTACCACCTTACTAATAAATTTTCTTACTAATTTTTCTACTAGCAGTAATATATGTTACTTGTAAATCAATTATTGATAAATAAAATATTATTATAGGAGTTTTTCTCGTGAATATGAGGATTAGTATGAGAATATATCATTTTTCAACCAATAATATTGAATGCAAATTTCTAATTAATACAATAATACCTCATCTCCCCACCTTATATATATATATATATGATATCGATACTCTTTTAACACTTCAGCAATATGTATTTATAGAGTATCAAAATTATTTTGTTGAAAAATAAATAAATTATAAATCTAATACTTTACGAATACTCTCTGATATTCTTAAAATGTTTTTATAATACTTAGACACACTCAAACTATCATACAAGAGCATTTTAAATAGGAGAAAAACATAAATATATCATTCAATATCAAGTGGACCCGTAGAAAATGGAGAATAAATATATGCATAATGTTAGTCATGGATTAATAAATGTTATCCCATATGTTATTAATTTGAAATTTCATGATAACAATTTTATATTTGTTATGTATTATAAATTTTATAACATATTTTATATTCATATCTCAAATATACCATATCATATAGAATATAAGTATTGACATATCAAATTCATATCACCTGACAATACTCTTATAAGTATAGATACATAAAACAAAGACACAACATAGTTTCTTACGCCACCCAAGTTTTCAAAATTCAAACACACAAGCTTCCATCAAAATTATAACTATAATCAATCATTTATACAAGAGTATGATTTAAACTTATTTCACATTTTAGACATTAATTTTAAGAAAATATAATAATTTAGATCTACCCACTAATTCAAACTATTAGATTTTCCTAAACTTGATAGATAAGATATAAAATAAATATTAAAATTTATTCTTTAATTTCCTCTTCAGATAAACCTCAAACTCAAATATTAAAACCAGAAATTCAAAATAAAAGAAAAATTGAGTAAACTACCGAGGATATTAGAGGAGTGAGAATAGACAGGGCCCAAAATCCTCAAATCCCTAGCAGGAATCGAAGCATGGTGAATGATCGTGTTCTTATCCCATTCCACCATCTCTGTCCTTCCCTCTTGGTCAACCCGCATCCACAACCTCATTAAGCCGGACATTTTCTTCGCCTTCAATTCATTCACGAGGCTCTCGTGCGATGAACCATTTATCGACGGTGGCGTCGATTCCGACAACTGAGATGATCTCGTCGACTTCTTGTGGCGGCGGCGGGGGACATGGCGGCGAGATGAGAAGGTAACCTTACGCATTGTTAATAATTAAGAATTGAATATTAGATAGTGGAAATGAGAGAGAGAATCTTCATTTCATTCTTTCTCGTTGTGGCTCAGTTCTTTCATATTGGAGTTTTATTATGACTCACTCACTAACGGTGCGCGTTGTTTATAGCATGCAAAGTAAGAAGATGAAGAATTAGTAATAGTTAGAAGGAAATCTTACCGAATTTAGACATATTTCATTTTTTTAATAAAAATAATGTAATATTATAATATTCCAATTTAATAATTACACAATTTTTTTACATATATAATTTATATATTAAATTTTCGAGTAAAAAGTAAAAGTGAGATACACAAGAGTCAATGGGGAGTCGAGGAAAACATTAACACTCTCGCTAATTGTATAATTCATTACATCAAAAATGAATTATTTAAGCACAATATTTTTTATTTTTTATCTAACCAGAGTTTATCTTAGTCTTACGTATTTCTAAATGTCATGGGAAAATCAAAATTATAGAAACTAATTATTGGATATGTTTGACTTTTATTAAAGAAATCATTTAATTAATTGAGTGAGAATTAATACTAGAAGAGAGTGTTGATCATAAACCAACTTCACACTTAGAGAGATAATAAAGACATTACTAATGTTTGCAACTATTTATCGACTCGAAATAGAAAGTAAAACACGACATGAGTATGAATGACAATTAGGTGGAGCGGATGGAGGAAGTTTTATCTTGTTCTCATACTCATACTATTTGCGAGTACCAATGCGAGTAGCAAGTATATACAAGTACCCAACTTGTTTTTAATTTTTATATATATATATATATATATATATATATATATATATGTTAGGATACTTACTTTAATTAAAGAAATCATTTAATTATTTGAAGGAGAATTAATAATGGAAAAGACAACATTAATTTAGTCATTAACAAGTTCCAACTTTGAAAGATATAAGAGACAATTTTAATGACTGCAATTATTTCCCCTTGAAGTATAAAGTAAGATATAACACAAGTAATAACCTCACTCACTATTATATTCTCAAAACCATTTGTTATTTTATTTAATTTGTTAAATAAATTATTTTAATTTATCATAATTATTTTTTAAAATCTGTCATATTATATTACCATGAAAATAATAGGTATAATTGAAAAATATTACTAAAGTCAGCTTGAAAATAAAATATTTTAATCTTTCTGTGTTGTATGTTGTTTTTGTTACGATTCAGACCAACTTTGTTTTTTTTTTCCTTAATTTTTTTAAAACTCTAACATTTGGAGTGCAGTAATAGTATTTTCCAAATAAAGATAATCACATTTAATAATCATTCCTTGAAATTTTGATTTTTTTAATGTAATCATTAAATTAAGTTTTGTTTCTACTAATAATTTTTTTATACATTTAATAAAGATCGAAATTCTAACATCATAAGTAAATAACTCAGTTATTTTCTAACATTGAACCTTATTAATCAATTCTAAGATTTATATGGTTGTGTGATAGGTTTTTTTCTTCTTCTTTACAATTCAGTTGCATTTTAAATCAATTATAAGGAGAAGCAAATTTTCATTTTCAACTTCACATTAAAACATTTCTAGCATGAATGTTTCTGAAGATTTATTATTTTAAAGGATAAATAAATGGTCCTCTACTATTGATTTATGATTAATACATTTTTATTTATTTATTAATTCATCAGTAGAATGTTAAGAAGTAAAGTTTAACACAAATAGTTGACTTATAACTATCTTTTTGTTTTATCTATCGTTTTAGATAATAAAAAGGTACTATTATATCAGTTGAACTATAATAACAACAATAACAATATTCCCAAAACCATAGTAGTAATAGTAATAGAAGTTATATTATAATAATAATAATAGTAATAGTAATAGTAATAATTGTAGTAATAGTAATAGAAATAGAGATTGTGTTTGTAAAGACAACAATGACGATACGAGTAGGAAATTGTTGAATTATTTATAGACATTCCAAGCGTAGAGTAACTTCTAGGAGCGGCTAAATTTACTAAAATATTTGGGTACCGGTCAAAATACATATAATTGGTACCCACAAATAGTTCATGGGTGAGAATGAGTATCATGATACTCGCCCTATGGGTATCCACATATATATTTTAATTAAATATTTTATATTTAATTATTATTATTTTAACATTATATTTGTTTATTTTATTATTATTTAATGATAAAATTTAGTGATAAAAATATAATCATAAAATTATCATATACATATCATATTATTCAAGTTATAATTATTTTTATATATTTATTATTATAAATATATAAAAATATAATTAAAATTGAAAATCCGTTGAGTACCCGTGGATACTCGCTACCCGTTTCCATCCGTAGCTAAACCTAATAGTTATATTTGTGAAATTATGATAAAAATTGAGACTTTGGTTATTAGATGATTGAATAATCAAGTCTACTCATGAAGAGCTTTCTACATAAGGGTGTTGGCTTGACATATGAATTTCTTGATATAAGAAGGGTCTCAAACAACAATAAAACATGTGTAAAAAGAAAAAAATATGGAATAGTTGAAGATTTCACTTTTTAAAATTCCCATCTAAATATAAAATTTATTAACCAGTTTTCTAGATGAAATTTTTAAATTTTTGATGTTAATTAATGTATTTACGTAGATTATCATCGACCAACAAGACATTGAGCTAGTGACATAAAATTCTGCTAGATTTCCATAACGACAAAAAAATTAAGGATTCAATTTATATGAGCAACATTTGCATTTGTTACCTTATTTTTCTTTTTCTTTTTTTGGGCTCATCCTTAATTCTTTTCTAACACAGACTCCAAATATTAATAATAAAAACATGACCCAATCTCACAAAGGCAGGGAAAATAAAAGAAGGGCTAGAAAATTAAATGACAAACATACAACTTTGACCGTATCACAAATATATTAATTTGGTGCATAAAAATACGAAAAAATAATATATTTTAAAATAGGTAATATTTAAAAATCAACTTAAAAGAATGCCACTTACCAAAATCTTAAAAAAAAATCAACTTAATTTTATCACTCTTGCTCCAACACTACAAGAAACTTTTTTAGTTGTCTCCAATATATAGTAAATTTGCTTGACAACCTTATAAATGAATCTATAATCTATCCATCTATTAAAAGTTTCCTTGTAAGTTGCAACATATTTTTAAACATTGTTCTTGACCAACATTAAAAGGTCACATTTTTATCTCATGCATTCTTTCTTGACAGGTGTAACTCTTTTATGAAGAAAATTCTCTATCATTATAAATGATTAATTTTGTTTATGTATATCTAATATTGACATCACATGTAATTTTATTTTTTCAGAATTAAGATATATCTATTTTATAAATAAATTTAACTAATTATATAGATTAAAAATAATATTTTAAATGCAATTAATTATTTTTATATAATAAAAATATAAAAGAACTAAAATTATAATCCAAAATTTGATATATGAGGAATTATTTCAATTAAAAGTGATATTAAAAAACTGTAAAAATAGTGAAATTTAAAACCAAAATTCATAAATTAGAAAAAAAATAAACGACCACAGTGGGAGTCGAACCCACGACCTTCTGATCCGAAGTCAGACGCGCTAATCCACTGCGCTATGCGGTCATTATTGTTATTCATATACAATTAACTCTATATATAATATAATGCTACAGCCATTAGTTTCAATAGTTTAACAATCATTATTTTGAAATAATATTATCCATTAAACATTTGAGAATAAAATATCTCTTTCCACTAGAAGGTAATTTATCTTCTTAAATTCACTTATTATTTATATATGTTTGATTTTCATTTTCTCTAGAAGTTTTCATTTTAAAATATATTATAAAAAGAAAAAATAAGATACATGTCAATCAGTGAGTGAACTTAAGGAGATAACTTAGTATAAAAAGATATTTTATTCTCTAAATACATTGAGTACTCAAGATTTGCAGCTTGGTTTTCTTTCTAAATGTGGCAGCTTGGTTTTCTTTCTAAATGTGGCATATTTCAGATCGAAAGGATTCTCAGTCATTAACCCTTACAGAAGATAAATATTAAAAAAATTGATAGCTTAGAAACTTGCCAAAAATATTTAAAAATGGGTTGATATGTTTTTGTAAGGAAAGAATATAACATGTGCCTTGGCAATTTGGTTTAATAATTTTAGTTGCTATAGTTTAATTATGGTGCTTCATGAATCAACCAAATCTGGATTACTAACAAAAATATACTCCAAAAGCAACTAGTATAGCTTCTGCTATAACAACATGCTTTAATGATTTTAGTTGTTAGGGATATCTTTAACAAAACTAGTTTTAGTTGGTATATATATATATATATATATATATATATATATATATATATATATATATATATATATGAATGATTTGAACTATAATTGTTCAATAAATAATCTAGTTATTCAACTAGCTAAATAATTAATTAAAAAGTGTTAATAAATATAATCATTTAATATTTGCGGCCTCAGTTGAAAAATATATTCACATATAATATCTACCATAAAAAACAATGTTTATCATCAAATTTATTTGAATTTATTAAATTATTAATATAATTTTATAAATTTCAAGAGCTATAAACTGAATAAAGAAACTACAAGCTATCATTATCATTATCCCAAGACATATTTGCTTTCCTTTATAGGAGTACAAACAAAATTATTTGCTTTCCTTTATAGGAGTACAAACAAAATTATTTGGACCAACTTAAGCAACATCACTCTATTCAATAAGCAATATGCTTTGGCCCAAGTTGCTTTCAAGGGTAAAGACAATGATTTGTTGTACAAAAAACAGTTTAGCAAATAATGTCATATACTAATGATATTGAAGCAAAAACATAAAAAGAAAATTAATTATTTTAATTTACATATCATATTTATATTAGTTTAGACATCATTTGAGACAACAAATTCTTTTCCACCTTAATATTAGAAGCTACCAACCTCCCAATGAAGGATAATGAAATAGCTAGTTGAAACTTGAAACTATGAAGGACATTATTATCATTGTCAACTTTAAGGTGTGTAAATAAAATTACTTCAAGAATATAACTCTTATTCAAAATTCAATTCAACTCAAGAGAGAAGGAAGAGGAAAGTGTTCGAAGATAAAGAATAAAGATCAACTATCCTATTTTTGGTGTCTCAACTCAATTAAAAAGGAAATTAAAAAAATAAAAAATAATTTTTTTACATTACTTTGTGCAATGTGATTAGTTTAGGACATAGATACATTAATTTCTTAGGACGGATGATCTTTATTGAAGATGAAGTCCCAAATTTATAAGTGAAAAAATTCATAAAACTGGTTTAGATTGTTATATTTACTCTTTCCAAAGGAAGGAAAACACTGAAGACTTACTTAAATCATCTCAACAAGCATGTGAAAGAATCAAAGAAACAAACATAAAATCATAACTAAATAACTAACAATTCATTCTTAAGAAATAGTAAACAAGAAAAGCAAAGCACAAGAGACATAAGATAACATAACATGATATTAATATAAGTAACACATTGACTTTTCAAACAAGCTCTTCCTCCTTATGTGTCTCAATGACAACATCAGACTTAGGAAAAGCAACACATGTAAGAACAAACCCAGCATCTATTTGTTCATCATCAAGGAAGCTACCATCTGATTGGTCAACTTTCCCTGACTTAACTATACCAGCACAAGAAGAACATGCACCAGCCCTACATGAATAGGGTAGGTCAATCCCTTCTTCTTCTGCCCTATCAAGTATGTAATCATTTTCTGAGCATTTAAACTCTTTAGTTCCATCTGGGGTAATGACCTTAACTTTGTGAGTAGTAGCCATGGCAATGACACAACCACGTTCATGTTGAGACTCACCCATGTTTGGGAATGCCTTAAGGGTTGTTGTGGTCATTGGTTGAAACCTAAGGAAGGAGGTGCTGACCATGGTTCCAGAGAGGATTGGTGTAGTAGTAGCCATTGTTTGTTGTTGGGAATGAAATGAAGAATGGATTGAACAAGAGTTGTGGAAGTGTTGGGATTTATTACTAAGTAGTGGTATGGCATGGATACCCTATCTGCCACGTGGCATTATGTTACATCTTGCTGTTGTTATCTCTTTATCATCATAGATTGCTCTTCTCAATCAACTTCACAAACATGTGCTAAAAACAAAGTCAAATTAAATATTTTCATATAATAATATCATAATCATATTTTGCTAATATTTTTTTTATATAATTAGGAACTAATTCTTTTTTAGTTTATGATTATTACTTACAATAAGTGTCGCTTTCAAGAATTAAACCATTGACTTTTTTGTCATTTTGGGATCTAGTAAGCTTACACTTACTAGACCAACGCCTTATTAATAAGAGAATAATGATATAGTGATACAATAATTCAATCAATGATATATCAATTAAACCACACATTGATTAAACTATGAGCGTAATATATACAAAGATTTATTCACATTCACTATATCATCCACCATTTATTTGTATTATATTCATGTACAAAACAGTTTTGACCGATATGATACAATATGATTTGAATGATATTTTACATTTTTGATCGGTTTGATTGCGGGTCACAAAGGTATGCAAAAAATAATTGAACTGTAAACATAAAAGGGTGAAAGGATATTCAAATCTTAATACAAAATTCAGACATAACAAAATTCATTTATGAGACTTGAACCCCTCTTAGGTACATTGAATAACTAAAACACCATGTAGGGGAATTGGACATTAGTACTTTAATGGGAACCTATTCAATATTTATAGAGAGATTAAACAGTGATCACAAGTTTCAGACATTTTAACTATCTAAATTATAAGGACAATCAATTACAAAACCTAAGGGCTACCCAAATATAGAAAAATAATACATCCTCATCCTTCAAACTCTGATTCATCTTGTAAACATTTTTAGTCCCCCCATGTAACCAGAATCTTCCTCCAACAACTTATTGTCTATAGCAACAAACCTACGGAAGTGTTCAGGTCTGACTCGTTTAAAAGTCTTAATCGCATTTGATGTTTCTATAGATCCTCCTCACAAACAAATTTGAACCAAGAAAACCAACAGCTCCTGCACATTTGAAGAAAAACTTTAACTCAGTTCAGGTAATAAAAACAATAGGATTAATGGATTTATTCATAAGATAGCCCACATTTGAAAAATGAAAACATACAATGAAATTGAAGACTTACCACATAGAATTCCTAATCCAAGAGAAAACATCAAAGTGTATCCAAAGTAGAAGCTGGTTTGGAAGAAGCCTGACATCTTAGTCTTCACATAGTAATAGTATATTGAGTACAAATAAACATAAACACTTGTTGATGCAGCTGAAAAGAAAGAAGTCCATTGCCAATGGTAGTTTTCAGCATTTAACAAAAAGTATGTCCCCACAATTGTCACACAAACAGTAACAATAGTAAGAATCAGAAAAACCAGTAGCATGAAGCCATACACATAGTACACCTGTATGTCAGAAAGGAAGAAAAATATATATAAGCCAGTGCACATGTTTACTCAGGTCCATTGAAATATAAAAATATTTACTTAAAAGAAAACAACCGGGCTTCAACCCTACTAGATAGGGTCGGCTAGGCTAATATGGATCGAACGATGTCATAGTGTTCTCTCATAAAACATGTTTATTGCAAATCGTTTCACCTATGGTTTTTCTGTCTCCCTCTTCCCCTACAAAATTGAATTAACATCCATTTGACCTAATTTCCTTAATGAGACTTATAACGGTCTCCTCTACATATGTCCAGACCACTTAAGGTGTGACTAGATCATTTTTTCTACAATTGGAGCTACTCTAATGCATTCATTCTTAATATTGTCCGGTGTGTCCACTCGTCCAACACAACATTCTCATCTCTAATACCTTTAGTGTACCCCATTGTTGACATTTTACAGCTCAACATTCAATCCCATATAACATCGTGGGTTTTATAGTTGTGCGGTAAAATTTTCTCTTAAGCTTGAGTGATACATTTCTATCACATAACACCTGAAGCACCTCGCCATTTCATTCACCCCACTTGAATCTTATGGTTTACCTCTCCTTCAATTTCTCCACTGTGTTGTATGAATGACCCAAAATACTTAAATCTAGTGACTTGTGGCATTTTATGATCTCCAACTTTTACCTCTATCATAAATTTTGTCCACCCCTTGCTAAACTTGTACTCCATATACTCCAGCTTACTTCACTTTTACGAAAGTCATGTGTTTCTAAAGCTTGTCTCCACATTGACAACATAAAACTTTGTTAAATCTCTATGATAATTCTTAAAGAAATACATTATCGAGAAATATTTCCCTTAATATTGTTGTGCTCTGAGAAGACACAAGTTATCTTCCTAACCAGACCAGTAAGTAGAAAGAGGAACTTTATTACCAAAACAAGTCAGTGTGTTGTAGTTCACCTTATAATTCCAGAAGGAAGTGAATACGAAATACATTTCAATGAATATGCTGCCAAAGGGTAGCAGCCCTCCCATCAGAGAAACCACAGAGGGTGTGAGGTACCACTTCTTCTCAGGAATGGGACGAGGAATGGTCTTAACGCGACAGGGATTGTTTGGAGCACCACTCCAGTTTCTTCCAACAACTGTTCCAAGAAGTGCTAGAGGGAAAGAGATGAAAGCCCAAATGACAAAAACAACTACCATTGTGCCAAATGGGATAGCTGCTAGAGACCCATAGAATATAGCAACTGTGTTCAAGGCGAACCCAATTCCAAAGCACATGAATGGGAACAGAGAAGCTGTAAGGATCATGGATTTAATCCAGCTTTTACCTAACAAATGGATAGAAATGTTTATTAACATTCAAACCCAAAAAGAGAAGGCTGACACAAAGTCACCCAAACAAAATTCGTCAACTTCAATGAAATTCTTACCCCCATTTCGTGAGTACATTCCCCCACTCACATAACCAGAAATGAATGATGTGAGAGCATAACATACAATGAAGGTTGTGATAATTGCTCCTCTCCTGAGACACAAATGGATATTCGGAAAAGGTTTACATGATAATGACCGAAAACTAGAACAATGAATAAGTAGCTGAGATGTGCAAGCAACAAAAGGCATGGGCATATTACATTAAGAAAAATTTGTATACAACCTCATTATCATAAAAATCAATATCCAGGCTAACGTTAAAATCAGTTTAAGGTTATAAACATACCCGACATACAGCATACCAATAATAGCTAACAAGATGACAAGAAGAACCAGCAATGCTAGCTGAGCACCTGTGCCAACAACAGCCGAAAGAACAGCTAAATAGCGAGGAGGCCTAAAAACATCACCATGCACAAGTTTCCAACCAGATTCTTCACTAACATCTCTCTCCTGTAAGCATGTAAATGTTAACCAAATTTTGACAATTAGAACCACAATTTTTTTTATAGGAGCAAAAGAATTCATATTTCAACAATGAGTAAAAATGGATAAAAGTCAAGAAGCCATCACCAGAGTTTCCAAATCATCATCCTCCCGAGCATATTTTGCATAGTCATTTCTCAGAGTTCGCATTAATATCATCGATACCAATCCAGTAAGGAAGATGACCATCATGAAAGAGTTAAAAATGGAGAACCAATGGATCTTCAAATAGCCAAAAAAGCAAATTACTCAGGGTCTCGGCACAAGGTAGGATTCACATGGATGAACCCATAATAGTTAACAAATCATAAACACCACTTAAATCTTGAAAAGAAAGCTGGCAGCATTTATATTAACCTGATGCTCAAAGAAAGGATAGTCCAGGTAGACATCAAAGCGGTGTCTGAAAGTGACATTAGTAGGAACCCATTTGATGGAATATGTCAGGTCCAAATGTTTTCCTGCTTCCAGAGGCTTTGGGATATCCTGAGTGAGATTAACATGAATGATCTGCAATAAAGAAGACCTGAAGGTGAAACTTCATGAACCACAAAAACCCACATAATATGTAGTTAGTAATATATTTGATTAACTTCTGACCTGATCTTTATTGTATTTAACAATAATGTTCTTGTGTGTGTAAAGGACATGCTTGCCACTGTCACTATTCTTATCAGGATGTAGCTCACCAACATAGCCTTAAACATGAATAAAATAATCTTTGACAATGGCCAACAAATGAAATGCAAAACCATATCAAATAAAGAATGAGAGGAAGAGGCAGTTGTAGGCATACCCCACAGAGGTAGATCATCTGAACTTGTGTTTAGCGGATCACAGGCCAAAATAAATAACCAAGCAAAGAACATAAACACATTAGTTTGTCAGAAAAAGAAAGGAAATGAGAACCATAAACAATTAATTATTAAATAAAAACAATTAAGAGCCACCTACAGAAAAACCGCTCAGTCACACCATATGAGTATGACAATCAACTGAATCAGGGCAAAATAATATTGATTATCTAACATCCAGTTATTGAAAAATGCATAAGAAATGATGCCACACAGAATCCTTTATTTCGTACTTTCAGTTATACAGATTATAAGTTTGCAACTCATTAAGATTTTCAAGAATGCTTAAAAAACGACTTCACATAAAGACTTGTTCATAATTTCATACTTCTTCCACTTCAGGTGACTATTGACTATAAATATCACAAAACACTCAGCCTGGTGGATCCTATGGTCATAAAAATTATATGATCAAAATGCATCTACTTTCAAGCAGTATGATGTATAAACAAATGATAAATGTCATAATGCATACATCAACAATTATACACACAAAGAAAATAACATTGACATAAATAACCAGAACATGTAATATAAATATCTATTCTTAATGAAGCTGATCAGTCTTGGTTGCAAAGGAACATAGGGAGAGTGTTCATAATTTGAATTAGTCGTTGACTACCTGAAGCCTAGCAAGATATGCCATAAAATAAACAAAAACAGAAATATGCAACCTTTTAACAATAATTGAAAGTACAACCATTCTATGAGTTGTTAGAATAATAAGAGAATCAATGCAAAACATACCCATGAAGAACTCAAACCAATAATTATTCTCTATAGCATCCTTGAACTGTTTAACCTTTGCTTCATCAAGAGCTACCTGGCAAAAGACGGTTTTATCCACATTTCCTGGAAGAATATAAAGAGTATCCATTAAAGCCAGATAGTCAACTAAAAGCCCATTTATGAAATATATGGTACAACAGAAGGCTTCTTACTCAGGAACTTGATCTCAATTTGGCTATCAATGAGTTCATTGCCACCAAGCACCTCGCCGAGACCACCCCATTTGTGTGCAGCCTCAGCACTACTAGATGGATGACAAAAAGGGAGGCTGTAATAGTTGTATGTTTCTTGTGGATTGTTATAAGGACCAACTTTGTTCACCCAAAGGGTAACTGGGTCATCTTGTTGATACTGCAATAAAAATAACAAAACATCCTTTTAAAAATGGAAACCAATCACCACTTGAAAAGAACATACTTAAGACACCGCAGGGTTTGCAGAGCTAACTTCAAACTCAATATTTAAAGGGCCCTTTTATTTCTTATTTCTTTTAATAAATCACTGCTCACACGTTTGTTTGGATAGACTTTCGTTGAAATTACAAAAGCTCCATAAAAACTGAGAAGTGTTTTTTTAAAAGAATCTATATTTTCGATTTGTTTGGGTAAACAGCTTAATTACTTGTTTATTCAATAATTTCCATAAATAGGTGAAAAGGCTTATTTGATAAAATTCTCTAATAGGTTTATGGAAATAAGCTAGAAAGAGCTTTAGGAAGATCACAGGCTATTTTCATAAGCTAAACAAAATAAGTTGTTACTATAAGCTCAAATAAGCTCTTCCAAACCACCCCCTAATAGCTTCTATATAAAAAAGCTCCTGATTCACATTAAAAACTCTAACAAGAAATATTTTTAAAAATTGTAACCAAATGTAAAAAAAACTTCTAATTTGCCCAAAACCAATGCAAAATCACTTTTTAAACTCATAAAAATGCACCCTAAACCTTCCAACAAACATAGAACATAATGATGCAATAGGTATCCATGGTAAGAAGAGACTAAATTGAATTCCATAAACAAATAAACACAAATCATTGAAGCACCTACATTGTAGAGATACCTACACCAACGTGAGAACATATAAATGAAAAACCCAGTTGAGATCTAACACTAAAAGTCACAACTTTTTTCCACTCTTAAACAAACCCAAGACTCAAAATTCAAAAAAAAATGTGGATCCAAATCCAGTTTGAACAAAGATAACACAGATCGAATAAAGGGTTTGAAGAATGTGGAATTGAATTTACCTTGTGGTCTGACTCTGATGCAAAGGCCAAAGTGAGGAAGAGGAATAAAAAGAAAAGGGATCGGTATTCAAATGACATGGCGGTGAAAGGTTCCTCTGCGATCTCAGATTGAAATTGTAGTGAGAGAGGACACAAAATAGAGAAGAAGAAGAAGAAGAGGGAGAGACTATAATAATAAACATAGTGTTATTATTAAAGTATTAACTATTATTATATTGGGTCATATTTTATTCCAATGCATATTTTATTTAAAATATTACTTACACAATTAATTGACTCATACATAATATAATATATGGCAAATCTACACACTTTTATTGTAAAATTATAATTATAATTTTGGTGTAATTTTTCTAATATTTATTAAAATGGTGTAATTTTTACACTATCGTTATGGTATTACTCATTGTCCTTTCCCCCTTATAAATTGACAACCACGTTGGAGTTTATCATTATTTTTGTTCTCCCTCCTAAATTAGCTTTAGGGTTGAAGTTTTTCTTCACAAATCGACAACTCGATTGGAGTTTTTAATGTTCTCTCCTAAATCGACTATAAGGATGAAGTTTTCCATTTTTCTTCATTTTCTCCAAAATGAGCTCCTGTGTGAGAGTTTTTTCATTTTTTTTTTATGTTTTTATGTTTTTTAGGCATACAATATTTGCCCACTTTCCTTATATATTATGCACAATACATGACAACTCTTCTTCATATCCAACTCACTAAAACTAAGAAAACTAAGAAAATAGTAAATAAATAAATAACATACGACATTTTTAGTCATTTATCAAATTTGAGTAAATCATACAACTAATTTTATTGAATAGCTCTAATTAAATAAGTTACTTACACAACTACAAATTACAAATTTCTAAGCACAAGGTAGATACAACCTTATAATTACATGCTAATTTTAACTAAGAGACTCAAAATTCATCTTCAAGTCCTAGCCGAATATAGTAATCAATTGCCATTTGGATTTGTCATTATAATTGTTTTTACATTATCAACCAATCAATATTTTCCATGTGGTGACATAAGGTATTATGGTTTGACTCAAAAGGATTATTCAATGCATAAAACTCTCACCTAGTTGGATTTAGGGATGATAGATGTACGCAATCTTACCCTCACAACAGAATAAATTGTTTCCGGAATTTAAACCTATGACCTCCAATTCACAAACACAAACAACCTTATCTTTAGAGAGCATTAGAATTTAGAGAGCATTAGAATTTAGAGAGCATTAAAATTTAGAGAGCATTAGAATTTAGAGAGCATTAGAATTTAGAGAGCATTAGAATTTAGAGAGCATGTATTAAAATTCACTACACTTTCCTATCAAAATATCTTCATTGTTCCTGTAATTGGCCAGCAGAGAAGGCAAGTATTCAATGCATTCAATGTAGTTGTGTCTGGAAACTTCGCATGCTGACATATTAGCCAGGCACTGGTTAGTGTGGAAGATATCATGATGCTAAATGGTGAGAAACTGCTGCAAGGAACATAGATTTGCTATAATAACTTGTGCACCATTTTGTCTTTCTTGTTCATAACTCAGCCCTGGATTCCAAGTCCTCATTCAATGAATCTTTGTTATTCAATTCCATTGATTTATCAGGGGATTGCTCAGGTTCTTGATCATCACCTAAGATTCGTGCAGTGAACCTTCTTGCCTCGGAATCAAGGTCCGGCCACTCGGAAACTATTCGTCTAGCACCCTATAGGTCCATGTTAAAGTTAAGAAGAGTACATAGACATAGAGGAGTTGCAAAAAATATCAGCAGTAATGAGAAAATAATGAAAACTTGATCACCTGAAGTTTGGGTTCTTTTGTCATGGGATTGTTGCACAGATCAATGGTTTTTGCCTTAGATTTTGTAGCATTACCACACCATGATTCACACCATAGCCATTCTCGAGGCAAAGAAAATATGGGCACATTATGCTGAGCATAGTTAGGAAGATCCTGAACATTTGGGAGGAAATTTCAGTAAAGAAAAGGACCCTCAGAGAGAGAAAATAAGAGAGTATACACTTAAAAGAGAAGGATAATAGAAACTACAGTGGAAGTAGATGCAAATAAATGAGGAAATAAACTCAGGAAAATCTATAACTCGATCTTACATTTCGAAAGGACCGAAAATTGTATTCGAATGGAAAGATCATTGAAATAAATGCAGGCCAGTACATAAGACATATTTTGCAAGTAAAAAAATTATAACTTAAATTCTTACCTGATCCAAGTTGGCTAGACTATTTGGATCCTTGCTAAGTGTTTCATAGATAACTCTAAGATTATCTCCGGCAGCAGTGTCTCGGAACTTCTTCAGATCAACAACATATAATGCACTGCAATCAGAAATTAAAACTGCAATGAGTGAAATGATCTTTGAATGACTCCAACTCTTTGTCAAGACAATCAAGCAAGTAGTTACTAACCTAATATGGTATGGTTTTCCACGCAAATGATCCCTCCAGAAACCCTGTGACACAAGAAAAAGGTCATTGATTTAGAGCCAATGCTGCATTTACATGATATATTGCATTATGTCTAAAACCAAGAGTATCATGTAAATATAACAATAATCAGAGTTTAACAGTGACATTTACTTGTCTCCAAAACCGATATCCGTCCATCTCCTTATTATTATCACAAAATGGAGTATATGCCAGAGGTTTTCCTTTTAAATCCATGTCATAGAGTTCTCCCATGTCTGCCCTGACAATCTGATCAGCATCCACAAAAATGACCTGCATAGATTTTAGACGAATTTCAACGAGACTTTCTTTAGTTTGTCCCAATCTTTGTTACAGCATGGCTTACCGTGACACTGGAATTGACAGCATAAAAGACAAAAAGACATACAAATGGAACTTGATGCAGAAGAAGAAATCATTATCATACCTTCTCCAAGGAAAGGGGAAAAATGACATCTAAGAATAAGATTTTATATGCCCAGATTATTCGCTGCTTTTCTTTCTGCTTATGCAACCATGTAGGCCACTTGTACGTGATTAGTTCATATTCAAAACCGTACTCTTGGGCCATGTGGGGAATCAAATCCTGTGTATCAAGCAACAACCATAATAGTTCAGGCTGTCTGGCAACTCATTATTCTACTTTAATGTTCAAATATACAAATGAGTAAACATGAAAGCATCTAACTTAGGTAGATATATAACCTTAAAAGGAGGAGAGAGGTAGTTCTTTATGAACCAGAATTTAACTGGACGCTCGGTATTCTTTAGAACACTTAGAATCATGATCTTCAGAAAGCGTTCATATCTGGCAAGGCAACAAGCAAAACCAAAATGAATATTTGAACATTGAATTTTTGATGAAAGAAACATAATAATTCCAACTACATATGAAAAACATATCCTACAAATCAAGTATGGAGTTTAATATGCATTGGAGACAAGAGGGAGAACCACTTACAGGTGCCCAGAAGCAACAGAAAATATATTAATCGTTTTTCCATGCCGTCCACCCTTTCCTTTCTCCTATAAGGAAAAAAGGTACAATCTTTTACAATTTTGGAAATGATTGAGTATAGATAAGATGAAGTTAAAAGGGGGAGGGGAACCAGAGTATGGAAGAGTGGGCCAAGGTAAAAATGCCTCAAAATTTACCATGTAATTGGAACAATACATATAGGCTCTATTTTACATAACTAGCTAATAAGCCAATATAAAGCTTGCAAGCTAGGAGCTGAAAGCTAATAAGCTAGCTCATTGACTTTGGATTATTTGGTAAAATTACCTGACAAGCTAGCTAATAGGTGTAAAATGGCATATGCCCCTAGCTTCTAAGTCATAAAGTACCTCAAGTAGCTTATCAAACACATAATAGCTGGTACCTTACTATAAAAACCTCTTTACCAAATACCACCAGGTAGCTTAATTTTCATAAAATAAGCTAGTTGACTAGCTAATAAGCTATTTGGTGGTGTTATCAAATACACTTTAATTGATTGGATAGGTAAATAAGGCTACATTTTTCATATCGTTGGTCTTTCTTTCATCCACTAAAACCCCAGTTATCTCAATGCAAAAAATTACATAGTTTAAAGCATTAAAACATAAAAACAACATCAATCATTTATTTATTTAAAAAAACAGTATCTGTGATTATATACTTTTTAAGTTAGTGTACCTAAAATAAGTAAGGTTTTCAAGGAAGTGTAACATGAGCAGGTGAATTTATGCAAAACAGATAGGAAGAACAATGACAAGAAAAGGGAAAAATAAACTCACTTGCGAACTTCTTTCAGCATTTTTAGATCCTTCCTTGCCGCTAATGAAGCCAGAAGCCCATTTTAACAAGACAGAATCCCAGCCACTCCCCTACAAACATCTCATAAAGAAATCAGTGATGGTTTGCACAAGATTTTGCATAAAAATAATGTTTTTATTTTGTACTTCGAAACATATGTTTTTTGGAAACAAATTTTTAATAAACAAGCACTCACTTTCTTCTTATCATGTCGGTTGTGGTTATCATCATCATCAGGAACCAGTAATTCTTCACGCTCCTTGCCCTTTTTTTTCACAACTTCCATAAGAACTACTTTACCCCGTAAATCATTAATGGTAATGAGTTTTGATGATTGTTTATCCTGATTTCCATCACCATCTTCCTTTAAAATGTACAGCTCAGAACTTCTTCCACGGGCAAGCTGCAAGTACCAAACCCCAGGAGATACTTTCATTTGCCAATATCCCAGGTTGGCCATTACAAGAGTATCAACTAAATGGGGTCTACTTTTCGTCCCGAGAATCAGCTGAAGTCCTCGAGGAGGATCGTGGTCCTTCTCAGAACAATGACCTGATTAGATGAACAGTTAACAAGAATGAGAATAGATTAGGAGACAATGTTTCCTTAATGATTGCTAAAAGAGATAATATTTAGAATAAATTGTGTCTTGTATACACACAGTCCATCTTAATTAGGTGACATTAAAATGCACTAAGAAACAGCTAATCAATCATAATCATGATGGTCAAACTTTGAGTTTACAATCCTAGGACACTGAAACAAGTTAAATTGCATGTAAACTCTCATTTTGTCAAACTTGTATGGTTAATAAAAACTCAGACAGAACTGACAGACTCTTGATTCTGACAGCGAGTAGAGGAATCAAGTTTGCTCTTGGTTTTGGCCTCAAACTGCACAGCTTTGGTTGGTTTTGTTGGGTACTTGGATTGAGTTGCCTCTGTTCGGTGACATGTATTGGGTTCATAAAGCCAATTTTATGTTTTATTTTCCGGTTCTATTACACTGCAAAATATTGCAAGTGCTAGATTAAGTTTAATATGCAGGGATTGACATGCTTTGTTGAATATCACCTAGTTTTAGCCATCTCTTCGTTTTTTGTGAGGGTCATCTTCTTGTGCAATCTTCTCATTCAATAATATTTATTATAGAAAATATATGTAACCGTTGGGTTAGGTATTATGTTTTTCTTAATAAAAAAGAGACTATTATAAAAGAAAAGAGTACAAAGGGAGAGGATAAAGCATCCTCACAAATGAACTGAAAAAAAAAACACTAAAACCCAAGAAACTTAGTCATGCAACAAAGCATGCAATATCTCGGAAAATCTAACGAAGATAAATGGACTATGAGCATAACACCAAAGGGAATCAAATAGAGTAACCCTATCCCAAATGAAGACCAGGGACGAGAAAAAGTTCTTGACAATTCTAGCATTCCGTCCTAACCAAATTCACCAAAGAACATGAATAGAACACTGGCACGAGATCTTAGCAGCTTTGTGAGAGTCAAAACCTCTAAATTTAATGAGGAAAAATGATGCAAATCCATAAGGCATATATCGTAGACTCCCAAATCCCAAAGAGCCTATTCCGAAGAGAGAGCAAAAAATTCCGAACCAAAGCCACACATTATGCACTTATTAGGACATAAAGCACTTAGAGGTCTGCATGTCTGGAGCATGCCATTAATGCTAATTCTGTTAAGAATAGAAAGTCCAGACAAAAGCTTTGACCTTAGAGGAAGATGTAGATTTCCATATGGGCTTATCCAGAAGAAATCTAATTCTATTAGGAGACTTGCAACTTACAAGAGCTAATCATGGAAAAATTACAATGAAAACTATTATCATTGACATAACAAAAGTTGCCTGACTCATATTCAAAATATTTCATATTTGGTATAAATTCTATACGGCGATTGAGTTGTCTTAATGAATTTCTTGTTTTATTAACCAAAAAAGATCAACATGTGCTAAATATGCCTATAAATCTAAACTATGGTGTGGATAAATCTACACTAGTATTCAAGCAATTATTAGTTCTATTTAGTGACTAATATCACAAAGAATCATCATATTGCATTTCTAATAAGAAAAAATTCAATTTTACCAGTGAGGGCGAGAGCTTCAAGTTCAAAAACTGCTTGCAATGTCCGTGTGTCACCAAGGTTCTCAAGAAGAATGTTATCCAGGTCATGGCTGCAGCATGATAAATAATACTGACTAACAAAAGTCACAAAAAGTAGTCTCTCACATGTACACACTAATTAATATATATTCAAAGGGCATTACATAGACCTACTAAAGGCTATGTAAAAATTACATTTACTTCCCTTGTTGCAGAAATAACAACAGGATATCTTCTATTTACTGAAATATATGCAGCATTCAGTTTAGTCTAGAATTCACTAATTGAACTTTTTGTTTCAAAGTTTATACCTGTCGCTATTTATGAAATTCACTCAAGTTTAGATGCAAAGCCCATTATTCTTCCTCACATTTAACACAATGTTAAATCTTAAAGGTGTTTATTCAAATTTCATATGTTTCTCTCTTATCAAAGACGGGCAGATTTGGGCTAAAACATGACATTAGAATGGTACAAACAGCTACCTACAGGATGAGGTTCAGTTATTATAAAATAAAAATGAGGAAGATTATTGTAATTCATTCTGAAGAGTACACTCTTTTGGTCCATGAAAGAAGCAAAATAAAGGTCAATAAAGGAACCGGAACATGAACAATATGAAGAAGAAAAAAATACATACAAAGCAACAACGGGCTCAACAAGCCAAGGTTCAGGAACATCAAGATTCATGGTGAGAGTCTTTGACAATGGCATGTTGGGGAAAAATGCTTTTGGGCCATTTATTGTAGAATCAGTGTTGCTAAAATCATCCTGCAAAAGTCAGAAAATCTGTTATACATAACATCGAAACTCGTGTCTGGAATAATCTTAAAGATAAATGAATAAGATATACCGTAGTTGGCACTACATATCTGTAGTAGCTCTTCAGAGGAAGATCAGCAAGAGAACTCTGGCATGAAATGAAAACCAGCATTAAATATTGATTTTAAAGAAATGCAGGCTGACGCATTATGCTGAATTAAATTACTATAGCTTGTAGAAAATTCCACATGCATTCTTGAAAATCATTGGCAATACATCTCTGAGAGTCAAGGATCTATAAAAGACAAAGGTATCTAGAGAGAGAGGTTTGTGTTACCTATTATGTTTTGTTTACTAATTATGTTTTGTTTTATAAACTGCATGAATTATACATGAGATAAACAATCTGGATCACGTATAGTAAAAACGGGTGGCTCAATGCACGATGCTCCCACCTAATGGGGTCTGGGAAGGATAGACGTACGCAACCTTGCCCCCATAAGCGGAGAGACTGTTTCCAGGATTTGATCCCATGACCTCATGGTTACTAAGCAGCAACATTACCTTGCACCAAGCTCCACCCTCTTGGACCATGCATAGTAAATTAAATGAAACTCCTGCCACATAGTATGTTCATAGCTACTGCACATATATTCTGTTGAGACTAGATACTAATACTCTTCAGATTATACTTTTCAAATTTCACATACGGCATTATAACGTTCTTTACACATACTTAACGGATATAGGTTTTAACACTTGACAGATAAGTTGAGAGATTGGGTAGTTTTGCCTCTTGATTTTTTCTTTTTTCTGTGTTGTTTGTATTTGCTTTTTTTTTTAAGTTAAGGAATATCTCTTCTTATCCTCTTAACTCTTGGTTGTCATCTTCTTTTTGTCTTAAAGAATCTTTTCTAGAACCAAAACAAATAATAAAAAGGCACAAACATAATAAAATATGGCCTTATCAAAGTCAAATTAAGGGGGAATTCAAGGTTCAGCCACAAGGACAACACTTTGTATCTTCTCTTAGCAAATCCCAATGGGGGATAAACAATTCTCTTTTCATTTTCATTTTGATCCCAATGCTTATTAAAGAATGTATTCTGTAGCAAAAAAAACAAAAAACATTTAACAATTATGTTGTTTGTAGAGATGTAGAATAGATATAACCAACCAATGGATTCAGAACAATCCTCATGCTGGGCTGAATGTATTTCGACAAAACTCGAAGAATTCCAGACAATTTCTGGCTCGTTGGGCTTAAAGGATCAAGAACCGCGTCAATGTGAATGCTTGAGTTTTCATTATTTAGAATAATGGCACTGCACAGAAACAAGGATCAAATAAAAATCATGACATCATATGATATGGTTAATTCACCACTAAGAAAAATGTTTGAGTGCATTGTACTAATTAAAAATACCTATACTCATCACTAAGAACCTCAAAACGAGCACTTTCAGAATTCCGCTCCCGCTTAGCCAGTGAAGATGACAAGGCCATGACAATATCACTAATGAATTTGCTGCAAACAACATGAGGCAAATCCAAGAATTGTCATATATTCTGCAGACATAAGACTTAAGAGATTGTACAAACTAAAATAGAAGACGAGATGATATAATATGTAACCACAGGTCAAGAAACCTTGTTAGCATGTCAGGGTCAACACCATCCCAATTCACTTCTTCAATAATTTCCACAATGTGCTTTGTCCTCCGCTTAAACTCTATCGATTCAAGAAGATGCAGATCAGCACTAAAAAAAGTGCTTTCATCAATAGGATAAGTTACCTATAAAAAATAGAAGTTAACGTAAGAGCACAAGATTAAAAAGGATGTTTTAATATTCACAAAAATCTGTCATCAAACTTGAATATATTTCTAAATAAGCAACACAAATTACAGCTTTCAATTAATCAATAGAGATCACTCATACTATGGAATAGTCAAAGATATCAAAATAGTATTACCCTTCCATTAGTGAAGACAACATTGAAATCAGATTCAAGACCAAGAGCCCTATACAAAAAGTTCTCCACCTGAAAACAAGAAGACTAACTTAAATGAAGGAGAGCAGAAACAGGGCAGGGGAAGGTGATTAGGTCTGACAATAACTGTAATGCATTGGTCCAAATGGAAAGGTAACCAGAAGCACCTCAGTCAAATGCTTTCTCGTTTCATCAACAGTAAATTCTGTGAGCGCAGACCTATAGACCGCAGATGGGAACCCATTAGCATCACCAAGTTCACAGACCTTATCAATAAATGTATGAGATTTCTCAGCTTCCACAGCTGATGTAAGGATGTACTGCTGCTGATAGAGTGAGCACAGCTGATCCAAGAAGTCCAATACATTTGTCTTATCGCTGCATAAAACCATGCACCCAAACATTGATATAAAAACCGTACTTCAACTTTTCCAAAAAATTACAGAATTAAATACCAAACAACCTATTAAAATTCAATCAGTTCTGTAGTTAAAAGAAAGGTATACAAAACAAACCTATACGAGGATGCAGTGATTTCAAAGGCCTTAACAAAAAGGAGGCTAAAGAAATTAGCACTCTTATTGGCACTAAACAGAAGACCGACACGACCTTTTTCGGATCCTTCTATCTGTAGCATTATATGCAAATAACAATAACATAAAAATGTTTAAAAGTGCTGAATATGTTTATGTAACTCATGACTGCAATTAAACAAAATAAATTTAAAAGAACCAACAATATTCAAGAGAAATGCATCTTGGTATTAACCAGGTATTGTAGGCCTTGGCGAAGTAATTTCATCCCGCTCCTTGAAGTGATATCAACAGCAAGAAGATGTGTCACAGCCTTTAAATCATCGATTGCTGGTTTGGATCAAACAATCCATATGAGAAAACAAAAGAGCCAGAGTGTAAGAGTGAACCTAATGATTCTAACATTTGAACAACTTACTTCCAGGAGAATGCAAGTGGATTATATCCTTCAGTACAGATCCCTCTCCAAAAGTAAATGACTGAGATATGAACCTCGGTTTGCTGTCAGAAGTAATCTACACCAAAATACCAGCATCAGAAATTGGTTAGTCACACATAATCATACAAGATGAACAGAACCTGAATAATATTAGACTACTATACCTTAGGATTATAGCGTGGTATACCACCTTCTGATAGAAACTTGTCTAATACATCAGTGTTAGAATCTATTTGACCATAATACACCTGCTCCTGTATTCTTGGAGTCTCATCATTCAAGGCATTGATAAGAGATTCCTGGTAAACACAATTGCAAACATACAAGTAGCATTAATGTTTATTCTACCAATACATGATGATGAAGACACCGAGATTATACTTACTAAAGAAAAACTAAGCAGAACATACCCAAAAGGCCAAAAAAAAGTTGAGCACACAAGGTAGATCTAAAGTTAAGCAACACTTGTGAAGTATGATACGTTTAGAAATAGTTGTTGTATCTGTGTTGGATATATATATATATATATAGCATACTTCACGGACACTTTTGGATATTCTTAGTTGTATTATAAAATTTCTCAATTTTATTTTACAATTTTTATACCAATATAGATAGAAATATCAAATATCATCATAATTGGAAAATAGTAGTGTTTAATTATATTTTTTTTTGTGCAAATATTTAATTATGTTTACAATGAATGATACTAACTTTTAAAACATTATTTTTCTCTTTTAAATTAAGATTTGTGATTTTATGTTAATTTTATATAGAATAAACCTTCAATTCAATCCTCAATATGTTTGTAAAATAAGACCGTGAAAGATTTAAAATGCCATCAATTTAAGTCCTAGAAGGACCAACAAGGTGATGTTTAAAACTTTTAAGGATTTATTGGCTGATAAATCTTTCAGGACAAAATATTTAGCAAAGATTTAGAGATCAATGCTTTGTTAGTGAACATGATTTATGATAGAGCATTATGACATCATTCGATCTATGTAACCAACCCCACCTAGTAGGATTAAGGCTTGGTTGTCGTTATTAATAGCTTGCACAGTATAAAAATTTGTGGATTGAGGTATTCCGACGACATTAAAAAAAGAGTGAGAATAATTGTAAAAGAAAATGGAAAAAAGATTGCAAAGCAGAGGAAAATGTCAAGCTCATTACCTCAGTGGGATCTATCACAAGACCATTCATCAACAGCGAACATTGAAGCTTAGACAAACCAAGCTTAAATACAAACTTGGAGCTTTCTTGTGACAGTTCCTTCAACTTTTGCTCCTTATGCAGCTTTAGTAATATCTCTTGAGGTGGGGATTTTACCTTTGGCCTACAAAAACATATTTAGTCCATGTTTATAAATAAAATAGAAGACAAAAGGAACGATACTGCTAAAGATTAGAACCAGCATATTAGCCAAATGTCAGCAGCACACTAATCAAGAAAAAGTACTGCAAAACTCACAATATTGTGTCCACAAATGCTCCTTCAACATGGTGCAATTCAAGACCATCATCTCCAAGACCATCTGAGTCTTTGCGTAATTTGTTAACCTACAACATGAAGTTCTTTCAATTGGGTTGCATATAAGAATAATTGAAGATGTCTAAAACAACTACTCCCCACTTGGTTGTAGTTATCCATAAACAACTACTAACATATTTTTGACAAAGAGTTAATATATAATCATGCCAATGCGTGCTGGATCAAACTGATAAACATATTTATCTGTGTAAATAGCAACTTGCTACACGAAACTGTAGATGCAAAATAAGGTGAATATTCAAGTAATTACATGCTTAACTTATTATTCAACCCCCTCATTTTTCGTTACACCGGAACTTTAGATACAATATTTATCTATGTAAAAGAAAATTGCTACACTGGAAATTTAGATGTAAAATAAGGTGAGTATTTAGATAAATACATATATAATTTAAGATTACACCCCCTCTTTTTTGATATGTTCATGGGGATGGGATAAACCACTTAGGCAGCTACCAAATGTTGGGACTGTAGCCTCTTGAATTTTTTTGTAACAGATCCTTAAATTTGTAAGATAGTGATTATCTAGAAAGTTGCATAGCCTAATCCTTTTTGTAAAGAGGGAAAAGGAATATTATGTCAATGATGGAAATTTGTAGTTCAGTCTATGAAGGACTAACTCTCCTAAAAGCTTAAGTTGCATCGTTAAGGTTTACGAATGATTTTTATATCTAGCATGCCTTGTTACATTAGAATTTTTGGGCTTCAAGCTTGGACAAATCCAAAATTCAACTTTTTTTGGAAGAATGGCGTAGCAAGGGTCGAACTCATGATCACTTGGTCATTGAAGCTTTGATACCATGTCTTGGACAAGCTCTCCTAATAGCTCAAATTGTTGCGTGAAAGTTCAAAAATGGTTTTGTATCTAAGAGTAAAATCAAGCTATTTGACATGTTCAAAATTTGAACTTTAGGTGACGGTAAATAGAGAGAAAAATTTCAAGATAGATGGAGTTAAATGCATGTGCACCATATTAACTACATCTTTCTCTTTTCTCATATGCATTCTTTAGGAAACCAGTCATGAAACTCTGACAAACCTTTGTAGCTAAATAAAAGTAATGGTACAATAAGGTCATGGAATGACAGTGAAATAAGATAACTACTAATGACCGAGTATAGAGTTCATACATTGCTTAAAAATTGGAAAGCCATTTGAATACCATAGTTCTCGTTGATATAACTGAAGAGATATATAATCTGAAAAGAAAAACGAAATGCATCATAAACTTGGCATTAAAACTGAAACATATAAGCAATGACACAAATTCCTGATCAACTAGAGGTAACAATTACCGTAGTAGATATATCCTCGTCCTTTTTATTGCTATTGTCATTGTTAGAGTGTTCCTCTAACTGCGTGACATACTTCGAAGAATACAGCACAATCCCAAATCTCACAGGAACGTTAGCCTCGTGCAAGGATATGATCATATCAATGGCCTAAAATGTTGCAAACAATAAGACAGGTAATGAAGACTTCACTTGGAAGCATATACAATGAACAATGTGAGAATGTTAACTCTGATGAAATAAAAACTTGCCTCAAGACCAGAACTAGTTGCTGGATCAAAAACAAAAACAGCATGGAAAAGGTTTTTACGGATGTGACGTAGCTGCCCGGGGAAGACTGGCATCAATATCTAAACAAAATAAAATATAAGTTATGCTTGGTATAGCTAAATTTTTACAGAAAAACGTCTCTAGCCAAAAAACTGCTCCTGAAAAGTTTGAATGCAAACACACTAGTTTACCTCATTTAAATTGCTCCTCCACCGTTCATATTTACCATCTTCTTCCAAGTTATTGAGATAATGTACATGCGTAGAACGGAAATCAACACGAAATGTACTGGACTCTGAAGGAGGTAAAGTTGAAAGCAGTTTTCGCACAGTGCTATTAGGAATCTGCAATATGTTGGGAATATCAATCATAATACAGTCTATATATATATATATCAAAGCATCATCAAAATCTACTGGAGTTTTATAAAAAAAGGAAAGATGGCAATTTACAGGAGTTTTAAAAAATTTGTTGTCATTTTTTCCACCAAACCAATAGCATTAAGTCCATCACTTCCTTCTCATCTTCTACCCTTATTATTATCCCACATAACTAGTGAAAAAATCATTTACTTATTTAATATGCATCAGATGATATATTTTTATCTGTCCAATGGTATAGAAATTAGACCAGCCAAATAAATATGCCAAAATGATTATTAGATTGCGTTCACCTTCAGTTTTGAGAATTGATCAGCCAACAAGAGATCCTGATGGATCAAGTCAATCAACCTATAAAAAATAATAATTTCAGAGGATTAAAAAAAGCATGTAACTTTAATTTGAGAACGTCATGATTTTTAAACAAACTGTACAAAACTACATATTTATCAATCAACAATTACAGATTATCCAGTTATTACAAGCTTGACATGACTAACTATGCACTACATATGCCAAGAAGGTATTCGGAGGAGTTGGAAATATTTTAACGTTTAAATAATCAACTACATGCTTGCATGAAGTGGCAATGACAATGATATCAGGGAAAGTGATTAAGGTTCTGTGAACAATTGAACAATGAATGAAGATTATTAAGTAAGTGGGTTAATTAAGTTACTAGAAGCTATAAATTATACTAGAAATAATAATCTCAAACACTCTCTTTTAACATTATTATATGTAAGAAATTACTTAAACCCAACATGAAGAGAATGCCATTAGATGATTATTGTACTTTAAATAGGCTCAGCGAAAATAAAACAAAACCTGATTAGAGGTATATAAGTAGATTTGGATTTAACTTCTTCAATTTTTTTTAAATCAAAAGAACCTAAAGATGAAACAGCAATTTTTTCATACGCTGGAAGGGATAGAACAACAACCAGCCAACCTACAATATTCGGGGAATATGAAATACATCACAATATAAAAAGGTATCAGCAGGAGAAAAACTTATTACAGATAAAGGTCAATATCTTCGACACTGACTAAAGCACCATTGACAGCCATTAAAGACTTGCCGGGTGGGATCATCCGCTGGTTTCCCGTTATTTCATCTCGAACAGAATCATCAAGCTGTCGAACGTGGAAGTTTCATAAGAACAGATAATTATTTTAGAGAGAAATGTTTAAAATATCAGAGCTTCTGACACAGGAAACAATTAACTAGATTATGTACCTTCATGCGAGATAAGGAAGAAACTATACTAGGGAAATTTTGATTGATTTCTTGCATTGACTGCAGTGGATCAGAGGCATGGACAATTCTCTGTACAGTTTGATGACCTAGATCTGTTTGATCAGAAAGAGGGGGGAAATTCATTTCGTCAAAACCACAACTATAAGAATCCAATTATCAATCAATTCCAATCATTTGAGAAATAAAAAAATGGTTTAAATACCCTTTAGTTCCCAAACATCAAGTGTATCTGACACGGTAGATGACAATAGATGATCCCTGAAAGCCATGACCTCAGCTGTTAACTCAGGTTTATGCTCCTGCATGTAAATAATGATAAGTAAATTCATTGGCGCCTCTGGTGATTGGCTGAGTTTGAGATGGGGAGAAGAATATACTTCACTATGCATATATATATATATATGAAATATGTTGAATAGATAATAATATGAATTTGACCAAAGCAAATAATAGTAAATATACTTCACTATGTAAATGATTGTGCCACCCCAATTTCTAACATGGTTGACACAAATAACATGGACAATGGCCCCTATATTATGAGCTTTATGTCTAAAGTGAGCAAATAAGGGGGTATCCACCCTCAGATCATTTTATGGGATGGGATCTTAGTTCACTTTATAAATCAAGGGCAGCTACACCCTTTCTAACATTAATTGAAGCCTTGTTCAGTAACCTGTGATTGATGGTGCCTACAAATGTGTCTTTATCACATGTGTGATGCAAAAGAAATGTGTGATCAGACAAACCAGAATTTTAGAGAATATGAATCCTCTGACGTCTTGGCTAAGATCTTCAATTCGGGGATCCTCCAAAGTCACACCTGCAACCAAAACGACATTAATGAGAAGACTATTCACAAGAAGTATAAGTTATCTATCCATGTTATGAGAAAATATCCGATCATTTTATTTGGATGAACTAAATACAAAACATCAATGAATTTGTGAAGTCTGACATTATTGAACATCAGGAAATTTATTGCTCAATTATATATTTCATAATTAAAATTCATGCAATTTTCTGACATTAACAAAGTTGCCGGAACTTTTAGATGGAGAATCTTTATAGCATGATAAACTCAAAAAAAAAAAGACAATGCAATGAGATCAGGTTGGAGCAGGACATGCTCACCAACTCACACAACCAGAAAGATATTAAACCTTAAAGAGAACCCTGCGCTCAACAACATGTGTCAATCATTCTAACCTTTTTTTATTGTACTGTCATCCATGGCCTTGTATTCCATATTCTTTAATGCAAGTTCCACTCCATAACCACCCAGGTTCACTGGTTCACTTGCACCTACAGAACCACAGTGGGCAAAGTTTGCTTCACATCCAGCAGGCAACACTGGCCTTGCAACATACGTAACTTTCCCCTAAAAATCATTCAGTCAAATATCAATAGTTGTTGCAAGGAAAATATATATAACCATTACAGTTCTTTTCAAATCTTAATATACGGGAAAACCCGGAAAACTTTTTAAAGTTTTTAAAATTTCATGACACTATACCTGTTACCATATTTTCAAGATAACTTGAAAAGCTTTGCATACAACTATAAAAGTATCACATTAATATAAACTTGACTTGAAGAAATATATAATAGCAGGAAAATCTATAACATAGAAGATGGATTTCTCATAAATCAGGTGCAAATCATATGATCTTCATGACTTCTATCAGTTTTACGCCTTTCACATCTTTTCTAACGCTCACAATCTTCTTAAGTTTTATCAAATAAAATGATCACATTTACATGGTTTGATCCTAGGGAATAATTACACGGATTATTTTCTTATGCCACAAAAAGCTGAAACGATTATCTTACTATTTAATACCAAAACTAAAACCAGAAGGCTAAGAAATTGACCTTTTTGGAAGCTTCAACTAAAGCAACATGTAATTCCTTAAAGCAATTGGTCCCGAGAGCACCATAAAGGACAGCAACTGGACTTCCAATTTTTGAATCATAATGGACGTGATCAAAATCATATGTTCCAGGTCTCTGAAATGAATTTCCTTCCCTGAAGACAGATAAATTAAAAGTTTGAGGAATTTTAGGTAGCCTATAATAGACAGGAACTTTGAAATAAAATTAAAAGAAACTCAAAGCACGAGGATTGAGGGAAAGAAGTACTCACAATTCCGCAGGGTTTTGAAGCCACACCAGTAATTCAGAAATATCAGTGAACAAATGCTCACCAGTATCCACCCAACAACATTTTCCTTCAGGGCCTTTCAGGTTTACACCAACATGCTGAGAATCTAATTTTCTAGTTTCAGTCTTCGTTTTTGTTTCCAACTTTATCTCATTCCCATCATTTGAGTAACTTTCCTCACCTAGGGGAAATGATGAAAGAGACTCCTTGGCTAATTGCCGGTAAAGCACCAGTCTAGGCGATGCTGATCTCAATATAAGAGAGAACTCAAATAATGATGCTAATGGTTCCTTTAAAAGAGGGCGACCATGTTCCAAAATTTTCTTCAGACAATCTTTAGCTGTTTGAGAGCTAACAGCATCCTTCTCAGCATTAAGCCAACTATCAATGAAGTCCCAGAAAAGGTCTTTTTGTTCCTTAGATAATAATTCACTGTTTACAAGCAGTAAAATGGAAGTTATAGAATGCCTAAAAGTAGACAAGCGAAAATATTACAGCTACCAGAAATATGTTCCACCGCTCAGAAACTTTGCATTGACTAGAAATTGTAGAAAAAGTTAGAGGATAGCCGAGTGTACGGGGCACCCACCTAGTGGGATGTGGGGAGGGTAGATGTATGCAGCCTTACCCTCGCAAGCGAAGAGGTTGTTCCCAATATTTGAACTCGTGACATTCAGATCACAAGGCAGTTAACTAACCATTGTACCAAGGCTCACCCTCTAAATTATAGAAAAAGTTAATTAAAACTAATTAATAGCAACATAGAAGACAGCATGACCTGCAGCTGGATGCTGCTCATGAAGTAACCAGTAATTCAAGTATTTAACTGAAAGTTGAAAACGGCCATGTATGTTGGGTATTCTTCTTAAGTCTCCGTTTCCAGAACAAGAAAAAACATGTGAGACAGGAATGAGCAAATGAAACTGTAGTTTTGTGCACACATCATTATGATGTACAGATAAATCAAGAGTTTTCCATAGGCCACATAAGAACAAGTTTCTTCTATGAATTATAAGAGATGGGCCATGTACAAAGATTAATAATGTGATCAGGTCAGGAATATGTCATGATAAGCCTTTTTACTTCATTGGACATTTAAGATACATGTGAAACTATTGGCACTTCCTATTGCCTATTCACACTCCTTGATAGTCAATTATAATTTTGTAAAATAAAAATACAACAATGATGGTATAGTAGAGAGCATGGATAAATAATTTGGAGTGCCTAGTGTTTGAAATTGTGGATCGAATCACGTTATACGACCACAATATTGCGTTGCCGTGAACGCCGCAACCGCATCACACCGCACTTGCAGTTTGACATGAATCAAAATGATGTGGCCGCAGTGCAAAGGCTGCAACGAATTCAAAAATATTTTTTGATCACAAATTAATTCACACTGCAACAACCGCAATCACATTAATCATCACCGAAATCACGACCGCGATCACATTAATCGTGACCGGAATCATCTAAACAATCAATAAAATGATGAAATAATGCTTCAAATTCTACAAGCTCATCCTGCTCAAGGGCCCTTTCGTTTAGCCTTAAAAAAACTGTAATTTTCTACAATAAGTGATTTTTTCAGAAGCTGAAAAATATAATTAAAGTTTTTCCCACATCTGCTTCTGTAGTTAAACCCTCAAACAAACAAAAATGTGCAAGTGTCAGAAAGGATTAATTTTTTAAATCAAAATAATCACTTTTCTATCTGAAAATCCATAAAAAAGGCTCAAATTACTGCATTCTATTATATCATACCAAACCCATTTGAATCAAGCATATGGGTATTCCCACTCCACATAACATAATTGAGAAATGAAGAATAAGTTTATGAAAAACATACCCAGCTTCTAATAGAAGAGGTGTACCAGACCACTTAGCACGAAGAGAAGTTTGAACATTCTTGGGTGTTGTAGAAACTGAAGAAACAATAACCAAACAACCTAAAACAATGATCAGATTCAAAGCATAAAATCCAGATCTACCCATTTGTACTAATACAAAAAAACAAGAATCAACGTTAGAATTAATGTCCCATTTTCGTTGTGAATGTCAGAACTCAATGTTTCGATTTTGTGTGTGTTCTTCGACTCTCACTATACTATGTTGCTGCCGCGATGATGAAGAGTTTAACCAAATTATTTTGTAACCTATTTTTTTTATTTATTTGTTAATATATTTAGGGAAGAAGCAAATGGAGAAATTAGTTTTTTTTATCTTAAAATATGAGAATAAAATATATCCTCGTATCAGTAGATAATTTCTTTCAACCCGTAAAAGAATGACATGTGTATTGTTTTGTTTTATTTTAGAAATATTTTTGTAGAAAATAATTAAATAGTACACATATCACGATTTTAATGACCGAAGGAAATAACTTATCTACTTATACCATAAAATACATAAATCTCTTAAAATATATATTATTATCACTATATATTGAATAAAAGAAAGTTGTTTAGTCAAAGTTTATAAAGAGCTTAAATGGAATTATAAGAAATGTTCCTTAAAAATAATTTATTTCAAGAAAGAATCTTATATGATTAGTTTTTTTTATAAACAAAACCTTTTTATAAGGCATGTGCATATTGAGATATTAAGCTATCAATTTCTGAATCTATTTGGTATGTAGAATTAACTTTTTTTTTTTTATAACATGGGGATGTAAATGAAAACCATATAGGTTGGTACTAGCCCGAATCCAATCTAAATATAATGGGGAAAACCCAATTTGATTGATTTCAGGTTTGGGTTTTATCTGACTTCAACTTTCGGGTTCGGATTTGGTACGATTGATATTCTAACTCAAATTCGTCTCGAACCCGATTAATATATGTAAAATTATAAAATTACACATAAATATACATATATACTCTGACGGGTTTTCATCGGGTTTGGGTTACCCGTTTGGGTTATCCGAAAGCCGACGGTCGGTTTCAGGGATAATATCATTGTTTTTAACCCCGTTTAATTTGGGTTCGAATTTTGAATTTCGAGATTGAATAAATATAAACCTTAACTCAATCGTTCCTGTTGCCATTAGTCTTTGGTATAAAGTTAGCAAAATTCATGAAACCAAGCTAATCGTAGGATTATTTGTTGGGAATAAGAACTTCAAAGTAATAGTGTGATGGTTGTACATTTTTGTAAACTCAGAAGTTATTTTTAAGCAAAAAGGTAATCCACGATGACATGTGTAAAGTTTTCAAAATGTGCAGGTTCGTTATATGTAAGTTTATCCCCAAAAAAATGATAAGTAGATCATCTAATTTAAAAACATTACTACATATTAATTGGTTTTGTTCTATAACAACCCCGGAGATATAATATATTTAACGGACAGAGATCACCTGTTCCAAACGGTGTCTCATTCTCTATTCCAAGCCAATGAAAATGCTACATTTTGTTTTAAAAAAATCTTTTATTCATATGATAATATGTCATTGGTTCTGGACATGGAATGGGACACCGTTTGGGACAGGTGATCCTCATCCATACTTAACTGTCTTATTTAAATCTTATAAGGCAATATGATCCGAAGCAATTGATAAATCAACCTTTAATTTAATTATGTAGATCAAGTGCTCATTTAATTAAAGTATGGTATTATTGGGAAACAAGTGCTTTAACTATTTATTAACTTTCACAACTTATTTGCTAACTAAGATTGATTTTGGAATGACATGACAATTAAGATTCTAAGTTGAAGTGGGTTTAGACAGTCCTTGTAACTTCTAAGTTATGTTGAATTGGACTTGTGGATATGACTTGGACTTGTGGGTATTAACAAAAGAAAATTATGAATTGTTATATTATGATTATATAAGATACATATGTTGCCACACAATTAAGTCTTAAGTGTACCCAAAACACAACCACAAAGGAGTGGGATTAACTGTCCCAAAATCATTAGGTTTGCATGTCCTAAACCAGTCATCTTTCTCCAAATAATATAAAAATATTATTTTGTATTTTTTTTTTAAATTCTTCTTTTTAATGAAGTGTCGTTTTCTCATTAGACCGGAATAGGAAATTGAGACGTGAATGAAGATAGGTGATCA
Source organism: Lupinus albus (assembly GCA_009771035.1). NCBI lineage: Eukaryota > Viridiplantae > Streptophyta > Magnoliopsida > Fabales > Fabaceae > Lupinus > Lupinus albus. The sequence continues at coordinate 10,628,503 of CM020011.1, forward strand.
CCATTCCACACAAACTTCCTTTCAATATCCTATCCTTTATATCTTAATAGTGAATTCACCATTGGAAAACATATGATGATGCTCAAAAGCCCTAGGCCTTTCTGGGATTGGTGAAACTACAAGAGATCATTTTAATAGTGTATTGTATAAAGTCTAAACGACATGATCATATGATCAAGTTTATACAGAGTTATAAGGTGGGTAAGTGATTAATTAGTATAAAAGATTTAAGAAAGGTAATGATAAGGATATTGAAATTTCAGATCTCACATACTACAAATACTAACAATTGCCCCATTGAAAAACATAACCAAACTTATCCATTAATCAACCAATCACAAAAACATTAGAACAAACAACTTTTTTATTTAAAATACTAAATTATATTGATACCTAAGCACACTCATTCACATGTGCATGCAATACATTTATTTGACATTGGAATATTATATATTCAATGTTTACCCAAACTCAGATAAACACCCCATATTTATATGAGATCTCCCAAGCCTAGTAGTACAAACACCTTTTCCATTAAATAAAATTCAAACTAAATAGTAGGAGGAATGATATTTGAAGTCTCCTTAGTGTTGGATACAAAAAGCTCTTGAAATTCTGAATCCACATTAAGAGCTGCTTGGAGCACTGTAGGTGATATAGCACCCCAAACTGATAATTTGCCACCCAACTCTTCAAACAAAGGCCTGCATATATACAAATAGAAATTCATTTTCATGAGTGTTGCTGGACCACACTACGACGGCTACGCCTCTGCCTATAAGTGAGACATTACGTCTTAAACAAAAACCTTAAGGCATTAGTTTCATGAGCTTTTTTACTTGTATATAAACTATTTTACTACTCATGCATATCTAATGTGAGACTTCACACTTAAATAAATCTAACAAGTATTTTTATCACCTCATATCGTGATTCCCCGCAACATATCATATCACAACTATAATTGTAGACACGTTTTTTCCACAATTGGAATTAACTTAATATAATCGCAACAACAATTTAAAATACTTCATATATTCTTGCATGCATTTAATTAACATTATTTTATTTTGTTCAAAGTTATAAAAACTTACTTTGTTGTTGTTACAATAGAGTAACTCTCCAAACCAGCTACACCAGCAACTTGAGCAACAACATAGAACTGTGGTACCACAACTAATTGACCAGCTTCAATTTGAGTGTCCAATACAAGTTCTCCATTCAAGCCAACAATTTCAATCTTGCCACTTCCTCTAGCAATGTAAATCAACTGAACCACATGGCTAGCTGAATATGATGGTGCCCTAATAGCACCAGGTTCAAGTTTAACTTTAATCAAACTCAACCCAACTTCCCCTATAAAAGGGAACCCTTTCTCAGATAAGGTTTTCACTAATCCACCATTGTTAACAACAGCATCAGGGTGTGAAGAATCTATATTAAAGACAAAACCTTTGCTATGGGGCTTGGGTATGGTTTGGTTTTTTTCTAGCTTAATGATCAAAACACCAGTTTGGCTTTTAGTAAGCTTATTTACCTCATCTTTGTTCAGATTATAGATTTTGCTTATGAGATCATGAGAGAAGTTTCCAACAAGTCCTTGAATTCCAGTTAGAAAGAAATAACTAAACTCTCCAGGAATAAGAGCCTTTGAAGTTTCACCAAGAAAAACAATTACAAGATCTGAGTCTCCTTCATTGAACCACCATGAAACACTTCCAATAGGTACTGGTATAACATCTCCCTTTTCAAGCTTCACAATCTCTTCTTTTCCTGTGTTGGGGAGTACCAACCCAGCTATGCCACCAGTCCCTACATGTGTCATATAATCACCTATTTGATTAAGTATATCCCTCCCACATTATATAGTGGAAATTATTTGCGACCGGGAGCCTCCAACCAATGGGGAGTTCCATTGTTACCGCGGTATGACCGATAAGAGTAGAGAGCTACAAATGAGACACCATGTCTTAAACCAAAAGACTAAGACATTAGTTTTGTGGGTCTTTTCCACTTATAAACTCTTTCGATCCTCTCCGCATATCCAATGTGTGACTTCACACTTGAATAAACCGAGTATAATTTTTGGTTATAAACTAGCTTGTATACTTTAAAGGGGTTGGGGAAAAACAAAATGTCAAAGATATATAGATGTCTAACCTTCAACAACATAACCTAGTTTAGCTGAATCTCCATAATGAGGAAGAGCAAAACCTTGAGGATTAAGCACAAGCTTACCAGCACCCACATTGAACTTAGCCTGTTCAGAACTTGTCCATGTGTAGTAACCTCCACCTTCTCCCTCAAATAGTGTTTGTGCTGTCTTTGGTGTTAAGTCCAATGCCATTCTTTTGTTTTCACCTTTCTATATGAAAGCATTTCAAATAGATTAATGCCCATTGTATAAAAAAGGGTAGGGAACTAGGGATGCATGCATGCTAATTAAAGTGCCCCAACACACTACAAAAAGTTATGTAGTTACAAAAAGTATAATAATATAATTTACACTAACATACACTAAATTTTAGGAGTAAAGATCTTCTTCATCGATGGAGATATAAGTATTACAAAAAAACAAAGAAAAATATAATATGTTAAAATATTTTTATCTTTTTATATATATTGAAAAATAACCATAAGATGGGTATCATTAATTTTCCTGTTTTATTTTGTCTATGAAATATTGGAGAACGTACCAAAAATTAATTAATGTCATTTCTCTTAATCACTTTCTTTATGGTATTGAGACTCCTCTCCATTGATGAAGAGACAAATGTGATATGAAAAAACAAAGAAAAAATAACATGCATTAACATTTATATCATTTTTATTTAAAAAAGATTACATTTTTGCCTTTAGAATACACATAAAAATGACATTTGCTTCTCCATTAATGGAGATGAGTCTTACTCTATGGTATTTTATGACTGAGCTAGTTTATTTTGTTGTTATTGTACTTGATTGAGGTACTGTGTTAGCATGAGTCTAGCCCAAGGATACCAGAACAAATACCAAGTCCACATTCACTAAGACCTTCACTCTTATCTTGTCTATTACTAAATAATACAAAGTAAAAACTTTTATAAAGTCAATATGAGGGTAAAGTAAGTAAATAGATAACAATATATTGTATCTATTTTGACTAGTTAAATGTACCAAAACCTCCATCCAATTTAGATAATAAGAGATAATCCACTCTTAACACATAAGACTCAATTTATATTCTATATGAAAAATACTAAGTCCATAAATTCTCCTCTCTACATCAAGGCACCATATATTGTAAGGTAATAAACTAATAATATTCTTATTTTATATTCACTATGTAAAATAATTATTACTTCTCTTCATCTTCTCAACGTTAAGAAATGAGATGCATAAATAAAATAAAATACTAATTAACTTAAAGACAAAATTGAGATGCATATATTATTCACATAATAGACAAAATTAGTATCCTCCACTGTTATCTTGTCTATTATGTGAGTAATATATTGAGGATCAAGTACCCAAAAAATTATACAATCAACAGAGAATTGATGCATTATTCATTTATTAATATATATATATATATATATATAAGAATAATAGATGATCTAATATACAATATATAAAAATTGCATTGACTGCCGCGCGTGCATGTAAATTAAACTCTTAAAATCGTGTAAGTTGGGTATAGTAGGAACTTGTGTATCTTATTTTATTTGATAGGGAGCTAGAACATTATTTTAAAATTAAAAACTATATTTAAAGCAAAAAAATTAGGAGAAAAAATCACTTTTTTGCTTAAGATCTAAGCTGATAAAGTAAGGATGAAGATGTAAGGAAGCCATAATAATCTCAAAAGAAATTAAAATTCTCCACAGTACCTGTGATCAAAGAGATAAAGAAATATAACAAAGATTTTCAACAACTGTTCCTTCTTTTTTGGGTAACTAATACAGAAAGGAGAAGCTAAGAAAAAAGGATTCAGTGAGAAAGAAGAAGGGAACACACAAACTGAAGAAGAATATAATATAAATGCCAACGTTGAGATATATATCAAGGAAGAAGAGAGGGATATTAATTTATAGAGTTTTAAGTGGAATGAAGATGTGAGTTTTTATAATTTTTAAACAGTTCTTCCTTCATTTTAATAAGATTATAATGTAGTGACTAATAATAATTATAGAAAGATATTATATCTATTTAAAATTAAGTGTATTCTAAGGACAATAAATTTCTTCATGTTAATCTGTCTTTTTAACAAATCTAGAGAATATTCAAATAATTATTTCTGAACTCTATCTCAACTATTTAATATATATATATATATATAATATGTGAAAATGAGTGATTATAATTATTATAATGAGATAAAATAAAAATAATTAAGATTTAATATAGATAAATGTATTACTTTTGTTCCTTAGTTTCAGGCATACAATCTTAAAATACAATTCAACAAGAACAAAGGTAGTAAAAAGTATTTTAGAAAAATACTTAAATAAATTTAATATCAATAAATATGTTAATTATGATTATTAATTTATGTTTTACAATCTTACAAATGGTCAAAAAAGAACAAAGTGATAAGATCAGCTGACCTAAAATATCTCCCTTATCATTCTTTTTGTTTGGTATAGCCACGTGACTTATGCTTTAATAACGTAGATTGTTTATGTCCAGTTAAAAAATTCACACAATCTAGTCTTTTTTTTATATGTAAAGTAAAGGAACCATCAATTTTGTTTTTTTATTAAAAGGCATAGGTATAAAAGTAGAGAGCTTTTTTTATAAGATACATTATGCATGAAGTTTAGAATGATGAATATGGTTCAAAATCAAATAAGAGATAGTCAAAGTAAACTATATATAGGTAAAAAATTACGAATAATAAGATAATAATGAAGCTATAGATAAATTCAAATATCATCTTAAATAAAATTAACAAGATAAATATAAACTATAGATATATTCAAATAAAATGAAACTAACTTAATCTTAAATAAGATAATGTTTTATAAATCCGAATATCATCTAATGGTACCTCAACTCCTCAACCTAAAAGCTTAGTAAGCTTTAAGCTTGTTGAAAATAATTAATTTAATAATAAAAATAACCAAATAATTTTATTATTTCCATAAAATATGGTTGAATTGTCTTGTGAATTACAAAATATGCATATATAATTAACATCAAAATGATCATCAAAGTAAAAAGGAGTATTGTTGATATGATTTATCACCGAGACAAAAGGAACCATTAGAATGATGGTAGGTGAGAAGATAAATCACTCATATGATCACCATTAGAATGATTGTTTGTGGGAAAATAAGTCATTACTAACCTAACACATTAATAGGAGAAGAAAACTATCAGAATGAACGTCGATGAAAATAGAACATCATGTTATAATTATCATCAGAATGATCATCGATATAAAGAGAAATCATTAATAACATAATTCGTAATAGGTAAAAGGACACTATTTATTTTGAAATGAATTTATGGAGTAAATAATAAATTACACTTTGTTTAAAAATAATGGAAACTAATTTTGGAATTGGGCATATATGGCACGTATATAGTACTAGTATAATTGCAAAAGAATAGATGAAGAAGCCATAAAGAGCAAACCCCATATATTGAATGTCAAAAGTGGATTTCTCTACAACTTCCTAATACTAAAAAGTTATTTATAACTGAATATATATTTTTTACATGAAAAATGAATATATTGAATATCTTAACGATATAGAGAGTATTTAATACATTTCTATATAATATCAGAAATGTATAATAAAGTTGTAGAAGATAAAACAAATTAAAAATTGTATTAAAACTCTTTGTTATCAAAGTCAATAATACATGCATAACTTTGTGGGTGCTATTTTTTGGTATAAAAGATGTTATTATAAGTTTAAAGAAAACATACTCATTTTAGTTATTCATCTTACAGAAATTTAATGGTTTAGATTTGTTCAGTAATTTAAATAATTAGATTTCTTGAGAATGAATGACTAAAATGTGTAATAAATTTTTTAGCTTCAACTAAATTCCTTATCATAATATATATATATATATACACCGTGAGTGTAAAAATTTATATATATTCAATATATTATTTATTTATTTGTATTATTTTATAAGAATTAATAATAATTAAAAGTAAATAATAAATGATACAATTAAAAAATAGTTAAATTATTAATTCGTACATATTTTTTTTCATTTATTTATAGTAATTGCACATTTAGACAATTAAATATTTCCAATATCTTAACATTTATTAATCTGTCACATGCATATATCTTACACCTTCTAATCAATATTAGCATTGGATTCCAATAAGAGAATGATTGTGTATGGATAATATAAAGGACAAAACTACAAATTATACTGATAACCAATTAGAATTAGACAAATTATACTGATAACCAATTAGAATTAGACATGTGTAATTTTTATTATCTCTCCACTAATATACTTTAACAAAACAAGAGACACAAGAAAAGATGAATACAAGTTGAAATTTGCAATTAGGGGAAGGGAGAGTTACACTTTCAGTGGGACTAGGAAATTGAAGATGTAAAGAATGGTATCAGTTAGACTTAACAGTGTTAAAATGCAATTAATGGTGAGATTAAAATATGATACATGTCCAATTTTAATTGGTTATTAGTACAATTTGTACATGAGGTATTGTACCTAAGTTTTATCCTAATATAAAATATTTGTATACTGTCATTATATTATTTATTATTATTAAATTTTAAATATAAATAATGAATAATATATAATATATTGATGGTATATAAAATGCATATTTACTCAAATTAGGTGGGTTGACAAAATATTATCTCAAGGATCTATTACAATTTTTAAAATAATAATAGATGATTGTAGTAGCTATCTTGTGAAATTAAATATGTGATCTTTTATTATCAACTCCTTATCGAAATCAACATGCATATTTTATGTGCACGTCACTTATGTCGAGAAATTAAATGCGTGTTATTTTATTATCAATCAATAAGCAATAGCAAATACAACTTGTATATAAAAAAGAGGCAATTGTATTAAAAAAAAATACAATTATACAAGTAACTAAGATACATAAAGCATCATTCATTATGCTTCTTTGGTTAATAATATCAAGAAGAAAGGAATTTTCAATTGGTTTGTGTTTTTTTTGTACTACTAAGAGTTTTCTCTCACATTTTTTAAGTAAGAAACTAATCTCTTTCGGTATATGTGGTTAACCTCCCAGGTGTAAAATGAAGTTATTTTTTGTGGTGGTAATATTGATCTTATATACATTTAAGACTTAATTGAAATTATATCATGAAAATGATCCAACACTTTCTCCTTGCATTGTCACTTTAGTTTTGGTCATTGATGGAAACAATGCAATAATCAGCCAAAGAGAAAGTGATGAAAATGAAATCCTAACCTAATGGAGGCTCCCACCAAATCTTCATCAGATTTCCATCTCCAACATATGCTGATTTTTCTTTAAATAAAGGGTAAAGTAAGTAAATAGGTAACAATATATTGGCTCTATTTTGATTAGTTAAATGTACCAAAATCTCCATCCAATTTAGATAATATGAGATAATCCACTCTTACATAAGACTCAATTTATATACTAAATTCTCCTACCTATATCAAGACAACATATATTGTAAGGTAATAAACTTATAATGTTCTTATTCATAATTGATATATAAGTGGCATGCATATAATAATGTTCTTATAATCGTCAAAAGTTCATTGTCCAATTCTTATAATAGATGTTTATTCATAGTAGTAGTCACATACTTTAAAATTAATTAATCTTTTATCCGTAAGATAAGAGATAACTTTGTTGTGCAAAAGAGACTTTATATTCATTATGTAAAATAATTATTACTTCTTTCTAAGCTTTAAAAAATGAGATGCATAAATAAAATAAAATACTAATTAACTTCAAATTTTAAGTATAGAATGTAAGTTATATAATATAGATTATAATTATATTCTCTATATGTTTTTAAATTAAATGTCTGAATAAAGACATAAAAAAATGTTTAACACAATAAGTATGTCATGGTCATTTTTAGTAGTGTCCTTATAAGGAGAACAAATAATATACATAAAAAATGTTTAACACAATAAAATAAGAAACTATATATTATTTTTAGAATTTTAACAACATTAATTATAAAATGATTAACATTTTTTTGAAGGATGGAGTATATATTTAAACTTTTCAAACAAACAAAGCGGGGCACGTGCCCACTAACTACCACGTGGGTCCCTCACTTGCTTGTTCGTTTATAAAAAGATTGATGTGTCGTTCAATAATTCATTGAGACAAAAGCGTGACTATGTAATATCTATCCAATCATAATGAAACATTTATACAAAACAATATTTCCCTATAATTGATGGCTAAGATATGTACTAAGTTTAAAAAACTTACTCTTAAGTAAATGAATATCTCTTATTAGTGTATATATTTTTGAGGGAAAATGATATATCCTCCTACTAAATCTTCTTACTAATCCTACTATCCATAAGAAAATGACATATATCACTTGTAAACCAATAGCTAATAAATAAAGTATCACTTTGTGACATGTGTTATTTTTGTGTGGATAAAAATATTAGTAGGAAGATTTAATAGGATGATATAACCTTACAAATTGAAGTTTAATTGTTGTCAAAAAAAAAATACTGACAATATGGGCCACCTCTTCTTTATTTTTGCATTAAAAGTTGTGCTTTCATGTATTGTATCATCATGGCATCATGTGCTATTTATTGAGACTATTGTACAGTGCCTTTTCAAGTTCAGAAAAAAGTCAACGTGATTGTTTTATCAATTTTATTTATTATTCAATTTTCAAAAAATAATAATAACAGAATGATGAATAATATATTTATTGTGTATAAATTTTTAAAACTTATCACACATCTTAGTGATATATGTTAAAAAAATACATAGCGAGTAGATCTAAATTATTATATTTTCCTATAATGAATAATTAAAATATGAAATATGTTTTTTTACTTACTCCTATTCGCTTAAGTGGTTTTTTTTATGTTATCATATTAAAAACATGATACAAATGAAACATGTTTTAATGTGGATGAATCTTTATAGTAAACATTTATATGCAATCAGTGCATTATTTATTAATATTATTTTTATTTAAGTGTCAATAATAGTTAAAATAAATGATAAATCATATTATGATAATGTAAAAATATCTTACAATTTCATGCCTATATCTTTTTATCTATATCTATACTTCTATATCTATACTATATATAAAGCCAAAACATGAAATAACTACCTCCATGGTGTAATTTCATTTTCCTATTTTGCCCTTACATTTTTTAATTTCTACAAAAAAACATACAATCCTAAGTAACTACCATTAGCACATTAATCACCTGTCACCTTAAATTGAATTATAATAAATACAATTTTTAACATAAAATACTCTTAATACAAAAACATTCTAATTGTATAAAATAAAAAATATATAAAAATTAAATACTTAATACAATAAAATATGAATGCGGGTCGGCAGACACGAAGTGTCTGTCGACACGCTAGTTAATATAAAGGGAAAACACAAAATAATCACAGATGATAGTGTAATTTTTGTTTCCTATTTTGCCCTTAATAATTTATATTTTCTACCAAAAAAAATCATATAACTTATTTCCTCATTTTATGTTTCATGTTTGTTTATGTAACTTTTACAGTTTTTCCATTTAAACATGTCAATTTTTTTCGCATGGATCAAAGTAATATTTGAACACGATAATTTATTATTTTCATTTTTTAACATGCAAATGGTTCAATATAATAATAATATTACAACTTGACACAATAGGTTGACTTAAATAAAGGTTAAGATCTTCTAATTGCGAGAGGGGACAGAATCAGATTCGCTGAGGGCTTAATCTGATTAGCAAGGAGTTCAAGCTTTAAATTCAGAATCCCTTAAAAAAAAATGGTTCGAATGAGAATAATATATTTACTAATATAATGTTAAAATACTACTTATAATAAAAATGTTATATTTTTAGTATTATTTCAGTTACTTTTAATATTATTTCAGTCATTGTTTGAAATATTTGATATATCTTGAGTTATATAGTAATATCTCATTAAAAAGGTGTAATCTTTGTAAAGAAATATTTATTGAATGTAATATTCATGTATTGATAATGTAAATATCTATACATAATTAATATATTATTCACTATTTATTTGTATTATTTTATTTAAGAGTATAGTAAAATATGAACAATGATAGATCCATTTATTTCAAGAGTAAGTTTTTAAACTTACTATACATCTTAGCTATCAATTCTAGTGAAATCTAATGGTTTAGATATACTCAATAATTCAAATCATTAGATTTCCTAATAATTAATGACTAAGACGTGGCAATAGTAGATGATGATGATGATAATGTATACATGTTTTTCTCTTATTTATTTGCCAGTTGGTCTCATTTCAGTGTAGGATTGCAGCAGGAAGATATTATAAGAAATAAAAAATAATTATTGAATATTTCAGTTCAAACATATGTCATTGGGAACTTGGTGTCGGTTTTATGGTGATTAAATTATTTACAAATGCGATGAGAGGATATTTGGGGAATAAGAAATATAATCATTGAGATTTCATTGGTATGATAAAAAATGATTACCTAAAAAAATTCAACAATTAATGGAATAGAGAAATTCCCATATTTAGGTTACATCTATTTCACCATATGATTTCAAAATTATCAAAAGACTCGATTTTCTTTATTAGGAAAATGATTTTATTCTACTACTAAATATTTGATTTTTCTTTGGGTGTGAATTTTATAAATAAAATAATTTAAACTAAAATATCAATTTTATTATGGTATTGATGTTCCCCGTAAATATTTTAAAAAAGAGCTAACTAAAAGTTGTGAATAAAATTGGTAGTACCATGTCCTTTTTAATTTGAAAACAACTTTCAATTTTTCTATTGTACCTTTTGATTTAATAATAAGTATAAGTTGAAAGTAGATGTGTCTTCCCATGTTTTTTTTACCTAGTCATATATATGATAATAAAATATTTACTCACATTACGACATAAATATTCTCATTCAGTTATCAAAATCATAACATATATCATATTTAGTCATTTTTTATAAAAATATTTATAAATATATATATATAAATAAAGAAAACAATACATATGTCATAATTTTGTATATAATATGTGTGATTCTAAATAATAATAATAAAAAATATGATTTGATTTTATTAGAATCCTTTATTCAAGGAAGATATGTTGTAACATGATATACAAAAGAATGTGAAAAAACAAAGAAAAGACAACATGCATCGACATTTATATCCCTTTTATTTAAAAGAATATTATATTTTTGCCCTTAAAATACACATAAAAAAGTCACTTGACTCTCCATTAATGGAGAGGAGTTAATGAAAAAGTTTAATCTTGTTATGTTCCTTTCAAATCTCAAAAGTATTCATTAGAATTATTTAAACAACTTAAACTATTACATGGAGCTTGGAGGTAATTATTGTACTAAACCAAAATTACGGAAACCAAGCAAATGTTCCATATATATATATATATATAAATATAAGACATTGATTCAGTAGTATAAGATGAGAGTATATGTAGCTATTTCAAGGGTTCAAAGTAAGAAGAGATTCAAGATATTGATACTTGATAATGATTTTCAACAATTGAAGTCAACAACAAATGTAGTTTATAAAAAAAAATTCCAAAATTTATAACATGTACTTTATAACTTCTTTTATATTGTAATTTACAATTTGGTTCATATTAACTTTTTGATTGATATGAAATTATCTACAATATCCTATTTGTCAATATATCTAATTTACAAATGATACATAAAAATAACTTCAAATGACTTAATAATTACCATGTTTCTAATTTAATATTTACCTATTTTTTTAAATAAATCATTCGAAAAACACTATCATCCGTTCGCATGCACGAGTATCATACTAGTAACAAAAAAATATATACACTGACGGTGTATGAGTTTTTTACATTGTCATTGCATCATCTACTATTCATTTTTGTAATAATCATTAACTTTTAAATAAAAGTAATACAAATTAATGATAGACTTTACAATAATTATGTATAAATTTTTACCATAACAAATATTACATTCAAATCTATTTGTATGAGGTTAACTATTCCTGGATATGGACAAGGAAGTTGGGTTCTAAGCCATGCCTTGGGCCTAATTGGCTATGTATTCTACATCTCTCTATATATATATTTATATTTGTTATTTTTATTTTATTTTATTGGTTTCTCTTTTAAATTTTTTAAGAGTAAAACATGTATGCACTAATAGTATTAAGATTTGTTTACACTATCATTGTAATCATCAACCATTCATTTTTAATTATTATTAACTCTTATAAAAAAATTATACAAATAAATAATAGATGATGCACCGACTATATATAAATTTTTACATTATCAGTGTAAAAATATTACATTCACTTTTAATTTTATATAGGGGACACTACAATGTTAAAAAATTTATACTCTCACACCCCAAAATATATGGTCTGAGGTGAGGGTTTATCAAGTGAAGTGATAAGGAAGTCTTCGATCATTATCACAAAATACATTATAACATATTGATATTTGATTATAAAAAAACTATTAATGAATCAAATTCATAATTAAAAAGTAAAAGTTTAATATTTATATGATGAAAACGTATTTTTTTATATTGTTAATGTATTATTCATTTGTATTATTTATATTTACGAATTAACGATGATTAATATATATAAATGATATAATGATAATGTATAAAGTTATAATATAGTTAGTGTATCGATTTTAAACCATCAAAATTATTAGTTAATCAAATTAAATATACTTGTGTTAGCGTTTCATCCTATTAAAGTAGCACGTTGTGGCAGAATAAGATGCGTAATGCCACATGCTGTTTTATTGACAAAGAAAAGCGTGTATTCTTGTTAACTTTGTTTGAATATCAGAAAACAGAGAATCAATACAGATAATATAGGTTGTCATGAAAGAGTAGGGATCGACGAGCAGTGATATTATTACACTTGATTTTAAAGATAAAAAAATCATTAAAATGATTAAATTGTCTTTTCAATTTGTATTGTTTTATTTCTCATTTGTCATTCCATTAATGGAGAGAATCCTGCTCGTCATGAAATGATGTTGTTCACATACGATTAACCACTTATTTTTTCTAAGTAATCTTTGATTCCAACATTTCTCTATAGGAACTTGTAGCTTTTTAGATAACTGATATTTTTTAAATCTATCACTAAGCTATTATATTAGAATTAGTACCATATGAAAACTAGTTTTTTTAAGAAACTACTTAAAATAGTGTTTAGATTTCAATAATTCATCTATCAATTTTACCCTTTTTTGAAAGTTACATTAATTACCTATAATTAAAAAACTATATCATTTACATTTAGTTTTTTTTTTTAAATTTCAAAACTAATTTTATCATATAACCCTATCTACAGAACTACAAGCTTTCACCTAAGTTCACAATAACAAATTACAAGTTGACGACTATAATCTAATTTTAACAAACATACTCTTAATTTATTTAAAAATACTGTTATTTGTTGCATGTTTATAAAAAAATTACATATAAAGTTCTCTAAAAAATTTACACATGTGTAAAAAAATCACATATTTATACAAATCAATAAGTGATTTACATACTTAAAATAAAAATTGCCACCCAATAACCTCTAGAACTTGACTTTGACCCTAACCGGGATGATTAGATTAATTAATAAGTTGAGTCTAATTATGAAACACTATCAACGCGTGACATATGATAAAACAATAAAACAAATACAATAATATCATCTCAAACTTTGAGTACGTAGTATAATTTTGTACATAGTTTACAACTATTGATTATTTATTCATTGTTATCAAGTGGCGAATAAAATGTTATGATTAATAATAGACAAAAATTAGGTACAATTCTTTAGATACAAATGATGTTTGTAGCCTATTAAAAAGTGACATGTGTTTACTCATATCATTAAGTTTTTTTTTCCAATTAAGAATATCTCTTCAAAGTTTAGGTGATGATTGAACACATGTCACATTTTAATAGACTACAAATACCATTTATATATGAGAAATTGTAGCTAATTTTTGTCCTTAATAATAATCAGCTTCGGCTGGCTAATCTTTATTCCTTTCTTTCACGATTTCGAATCGACATCTTCATATAAATTGTAATATTATGTTAGAATTATGATGGACTTTTTTAACTCTCCTATTTGCAATGAAAATTAAATTAAGAGTACAAAATGAAGAAATAGAAATTATTCCAGATTATAATAAGACCATGTTTAGCTTTATATATTATAAATATTTATTAATGATTATAATATACAAGGTTGTAAATTTTCAAAAAAATCAACACATCACTAACAATGTACAGTGAAAATAGGCTATAATTACACCCATGTGCTGGACAGACTATTATTTTAAGGTAAGGTTGACTAACAATAAATACTAAATGGTTTATTTAGTGAACAAACAAAAAGAATGCGTCAGATTTGGCTACATTCCAAATTTCAAAAAGCCTCCTCTGCATGCACAGACAACCAAAGTACCAATCATACCATAATTACCACTTACTCAGTTACTACATACTATTATATTGTCCCTCGTAACGAGTGTCGTTCATAAGAATCGAATTCTTAAACTTTTGACATATCTTGTATTTAATAAATCTTACACTATTAGACTAACACATTCATAGTATATATAGTAGTCTAACATCTTAAGTGAAAAATGACTAAAATAGGAGAAGCCCAAGTTCTTTTTAAGTTAACAGTTCAAACAAATACACGTGGTAGTACTAGACAACAGAAGATTTTCTGTCCTATTTTATATGGTATAAATAGAATAAAGACATTAAATTTAAAAACTATATATTATATATATATGGTATATTTTGTTTTAATAACACCAACGTACCAAATGGTAATGTATTGCATGGTCTAAATTAATAATTGTGAATAGACATCATAGGTGAAACATTAATCATGCAGCAATAATTTTTATACGAAATGGGTTAATGTGTCTCTATTAGAGCATAGTATCTGTACAATAAGGTTCAGGAGTGGTTAAATAAAGTTGTAAGTGGTGGGGTACTTGTCTGCTAGAGAGTTTGATAAAGACACTAAGAGAGAAGGAGATTTTTGTGCTAATGTTTGAAACCATTTTAGATATTGTTTCATTTTCTTCTAAGGGATTTTTTTCTTTATATCAGTTTTAGTATTCATTGGCCTTCAATCCATTTTTTCATTCATTCAAGGTGAGTTCATGGATTCTTAATGTTTGTGTCTTTGTGGTGTTTGAAATTTCATGAATTCAAGAGTTTCTTTTATCAAACAGAAAATTGTTATATTCAATCTATCAGAATTGAAGACCTTAATTACACACATGCTTTATACCCTACATGCATTTATAGTTTGTTTCTTTGTTTCTTTTATTGATTAAAGTAGGTCAGGCAAATTGTAAGGAATTCATGTGAATGAAATAAGTCTCACATATTCATAAGGAATGAGACCATACAAATTATAAGTAGGTGGAGTCATGTATCTAACCTCTCAAGGTTTTCGGTCAATATGTGATGTCAAACATGCTTATTGTGGCTTATCCCATTGCATGCGGATCTTCCCGATGTTTAGGTTCCACAATTTCAACAAGTGGTGTCAGAACTGATAGTTCATGGATGAGAACTGAGAGAAGACGGTTTCTGGTCGATCCATGAGTGAGGTCACTTTTGTCAAAAGTCACTAGGTAGTGTATTTCGTTACAGATGATGAACAATGGCGGTTCAAGTAGGTAGGAGAGTTACATATATGTACCCAATGGATGCAGATCTCTATGTTGTTTGGGCTCCTCAATCCCTACACAAATTTTTTAAACATTATTACAGGGTTGGCAGAATAATGTTGTTTTTGCACAGCTTTGGTGTTAATTTCACTACTTTGACAAGTTATACAGAAAAATTTCATGTGTTATCACAGGCTCAGAGTTGTAGTAAGGAATTGTTGGTAATTAAGTCTCACATCGCTTACCTCAATGTCTCGGGAATGGTTTAAATACCTGTTCGGCTACTCATCTCATAGCTAATTGGTTTTGAGATGTAACCTTAACATGATATCAGAGCCAGAGCCCAACTTCTTTCCGTTTGTCATGGGCCAAAAGATACCCTTTAGTTATGGGTCAAAGATAACCATTTCGCCTGATCCGACAGACTTATGTGGAGAGGGCATGTTGGGAATTAAGTCTCATGTCGCCCACCTCATTGTCTTGGGAATGATTTAATGATTTAAATACCTGTTGGATATTCCTCGCATAGCCAACTGATTTTGAGATGGAATTTCAAGTGTACATCTTAGAGGTTTTCACTATTGAATCAGTAGTGTTTGGCTGCTTGCACTGACCTATTATCTGATTTAGGAAGAAGGAAGTTTTAGATTACATTATTATATATGTTGTTGATCTCAGGCAATTTGTGTTATAATTGTAGCAAAGTATGAAAGTAAAATCAAATTATGCATTATTTGCTTCTTTCTTTGGTTTTTTCTTAACAAGTTCTTTTGTTCCCCAGATTCAATTTGATCATGGCATAGCAATTTTAATCTGTACTATAGGAATTTTTTCATTTCTGTATTTTGTAGCATTCTTCAGTATAAAAATCTGCCCAAGTATGTATTGTGAGTCTGAATACTTCTGTTGCATTTTGAGGCTCACTATGATTGTTGTAATGTTTCAGAGTTCACTGTGGGACATAACAGTGTCGTAAATCTGGTGAAGATACATATGAATTTTCTTATCATACTAGTGAGCGAAAAGTTTAACCTTTCTGAGGAATGGTACTTGTTGGAGTTATCCTAATAAATCAGTGAAAGTCTGCAAGTCATGGAGGACGAAGCAAGGTAATATTCATAGAAACTCCTTTTCTGCCCGGTTCATCGTCTCGTGTTATGTATTTTAAGATGTTTTGTTTCTGCCCGATTATTATACTAGAGAGATTCCTTACTCATCATTCTGTATGCATGTACTATGATTTAACCGTTTCTTGTAAATTGTAGCTTTGAAGAGAAGTCATTTTCGAATGGAGATGTGTACATTGGTGAGATCAAGGCCATACTGGCCCACGGCAAAGGAAAGTACATATGGTCCGATGGAACGGTATACGATGGTGATTGGGAAGATGGGAAAATGACAGGAAAAGGAGTGATTATATGGCCAACAGGAGCGAAGTATGAAGGTGAATTCTCCGGGGGTTACCTTCATGGTAATGGAACTTTTACAAGATCTAGCAGTTGCATTTATAGAGGCGGTTGGAGGATGAATGTTCATCATGGTATTGGACAGAAGGAGTATTCCAATTCAGATAGTTATGAAGGTTCGTGGAGAGAAGGGATTCGTGAAGGATGCGGAAGTTATCGTTGGAGTAATGGAAACAGTTATATTGGGAATTGGAGAAGTGGGAAAATAGAGGGTAGAGGGGTTATGAGGTGGGCTAATAGCGATATTTTCGATGGTTTTTGGGTAAATGGCCTTAGGCATGGATCAGGAGTTCATAAATTTTTGGATGGGGGGCTTTATATTGGAATATGGAGTAAGGGCCTTAAGGATGGAAAAGGAACATTCTACCCTGCTGGTTGTAAACAGCCATCTCTGAAAAGGTGGTGTAGTATTAACAGCAATGATAGTGGTCTATCATTGAATACAGAGAAACATTTGTCGCCAAAACCGAGAGTTAAGCGTAGCATTTCTACAAAGATTGCAGGCAGTATTAGATCAAAAAGTTCGCGCCAAATATCTCAAAGGACTTCATCAATGGATGCAGATCGGAGCCTTCGAGAGCCTGCGGGAGATTGCATTTGTCATGATTCCCCATCCACGGTATCACAGACCATTGATGAAGGCCAGTCCGAGGCATCCGATACAAGAACTTCAGTTTACCAAAGGGAATATATGCAAGGGGTTCTAATTATGGAGAGAACTAGGAAGCATTCAGAATCATCGCATAAAAACAAACGGCAAAATAAGCCTAGTGTGAAGCCAGTGATGCAGAGTTCATTTATGGACATTTTTGGAGGCTGCCAAAGCTATTATCTGAAGCTTAATTTGCAGCTTGGCATCAGGTAAATTATTTGGTATAATGTCACCCTTCTAAAATATTTTTTGGAAAATTTGATATAGTTACTTATCCCTTCCAATTTTTAATATCACCTTTCTTTCCACCATTCCTCTGCTGTTTTTGACTAAATAGTTTACTAGTGTGAGTGTTTTAAATTGCAGTTACCGTGATTTATTCCATTTGATATCTATGTTTCATATGAAGTTCTGATTTGAACAAATATGGATGAAATCCCAGGTACACTGTTGGAAAAATTACACCAGTGCCTGCACGTGAAATTCGGTCATCTGATTTTGGAGAACGAGCTAGGATAAGGATGTACTTCCCGAAAGAGGGTTCACAGAGGACTCCTCCACATTATTCTATAGACTTCTACTGGAAAGATTATTGCCCTATGGTCTTCAGGTATTTATTAACTATATGCAAATGTGCTTCATAATGGAAGAGTTATATCATGAACACCATGCATTGGAATCTTTTCCATATGGCTATAGTATCATCGGTTTGTTTCGAAGTTCTAAGATATAAAAGCATTTTCTCCTCTCTTTTTTATGGTTGGGTTTAGTTTATACAACCACTGGTGAATCATGATTTATTCTAGTGGCAACAAAGTGAAATCCCTATGAAGAATTTCCAAACTAGTGAATCAATGTTGTTGAAGTTTAGTCCAATCCTTTCCCATAGTATATAAATGAAGGAAAGGAATATGTCCATAGTCATTATCAGAATACCATGCATTTATTGTTGATATTGCGAATTTAAGATTACACTAAGTGAGAGCCCCGTGCATCGAGCCACAACCCTTTTTTATGGCATAATAAAGTGCTTAGTCAGGTTATGTTTAGCAACACATGCTCCTTCCTGATATATTCATTGGCAGAATCTAACAACCATAGATTTCCAAACTAACACTTCACCAATTTAATGATATTGGAGTCAACCACATTTAGCTTTCGAGTATCTTTGTGTTCCTTCTTTCATTGCTTAATCACACAAACATTTATTTCCAGGGATTTGAGAGAGATGTTCAATTTAGATGCGGCAGATTACATGATGTCAATTTGTGGTGATTGTGGTCTGAGAGACATATCTTCACCTGGAAAAAGTGGTAGCCTCTTCTATCTTTCCCAAGATGATAGATTTGTGATAAAGACACTGAAAAAATCTGAACTAAAGGTTGGTAATCACCACTTTTTATATAAATAGGACTTGCAAGTGCCACTAATCTGATGATAAATTTTGAGGACAAAACTTGAAATCAATGCTAAAAGGACTAATTAAGGCTACATTAAGATGTTCTTTTTCTGGAGAGAAGACATTTTATGTTAAAGGAAGCACTTTTTGAGAGAAATAAATGATTGCTTATGCTTCAATCTCTCAATCCATAGATACCAGCAGCACTTTGTTAGTTCCACTAATCCGAGGACAATTTTTAAGGACAAAGTTAATAAAATCCAATGCCAAAGTGGGTAATTAAGGGCACCCTTGATAATGTTTCACTCTCTTATAGGTTAACCAATTACCAAGTTAAATGATAACTACAAACTTGATGATTATGTACATATTTCTTGTCTTGTAGGTTCTTCTGGACATGCTTCCTAAATACTACAGTCATGTAGGACAGTATGAGAATACTCTTATTACAAAATTCTTCGGGATCCACCGAATAACACTAAGAGGTGGGCAAAAGGTAACACTTAATATCTATCTCTAGCTTCTTCCTTATTACTTGGTAATTGGTTAACTATAGATATTTTTCCTTGTCCATTAGGTGCGCTTTGTGGTCATGGGGAATATGTTCTGCACAGAACTGCATATCCACCGTAGTTACGATCTGAAGGGATCTTCTCAAGGAAGATTCACAGACAAGGATAAAATTAATGGCCATGCAACAATGAAAGATCTTGATCTAAAATATGAGTTTCAAATGGATATAAAATTGAGAGAATCTCTCCTCAAGTAAGTTCCTATTTTATGCAATGTATTAGTATAACTAAGGAGTATATATAACAAACTTCAAGAAGAATGAATAATCACAACTCATTGAAGAATGACTAAGTAGAGTTAAGCTAATTGTATAAATATCAAGTAGAAGAACATTTCTGGTTATGCATGATTATTAAGATATTGTGGTTATGACCAGAATTTGTTTTTCTGGTGCAGTCAAATTTCTCTAGACTGTAACTTCTTGGAGTCACAGCATATAATTGATTACAGCCTTCTGTTGGGATTACATTTTAGAGCACCGGAGAATCTAAAGGCCTTAGCTGAACTTCCTGGATCAATGCAGCGTCAGGATAGTTTACCTTCGGCTTCGGGATATGGTAAACACCTCCTCTGATGCCGGTTATTTATAATGTGATATTTTGTTGCAAAAACTAATGGTTACATTTTTATATGCATATTTCAAATGAAACATATTTACTTCTTTCACATTTATGATATAAAATCTATAGAAGTTAACAATGATATTGAGATCACTAGGAATGCTTTGCAGCAACAAGACATTGCTCATTATACTTCTGGATATCCTCATCCTAGTTGTGCTTTGAGCCTTTCATTTTTGCATCATTACTTGTGTATCTTCTTAAGTATTGTGTTTTTTTTCCCTTATCGCCCACAAGTGTCTTCACACCCTTTGTTTGTGAGAATAAACTCCGCACTATCATAAATCGGCACGGACCTCACCAGTCACCACAAGGCGTTGTCAAACAGATTTGAGCCCCTATACTGTATTAATATTTCTTTTTATAATTATGGACCACATTGTGGCTTAATCTTACAGTTAACTTAGGAAATTGCCTATAGCAAAATATGGAATAACTGCTTCTCCATGAGCAATGTTTACAGCACAGTTTCTATGCATTTCTTCTTATCTTTTGTGTTAATTTTTTCTTAAGTTGTCTCATTCACTCTGTGTCTGCAAGTGCGAATCCGCGTATATGCAAGCTTGAATTTGTGCCTCGATATTTTTCGTAGTATTGAGTACTTTTTCACTTGCTTTGCTTACACTAGATGTCAATCAAGGGGAGCAGTTGCTTATTCCTAAAGGGTTGCTATTAGTTGCCCATGAACCCAACTTTGTCAACACTGCACCTGGACCCCACATCAGAGGGAATACATTAAGGGCATACTCCATAGGTGACAAGGAAGTTGATCTTTTGCTTCCTGGTACTGCAAGGTATCCTCTATACAAACTACTTTCTCTTCTGCACTATACTACCGGATCGTTTTCGTTTCAATTATTCATCAATTATAGTAGCTGGGGTACTTATGATTACTAAACTAGAAATAAAATTTTGGGGGCAGGAATTAAAACTTCTAAAGGGGTCCAAAGTTTCATAGAATTATGAGTAAAAATTTGAAGGATGCATTAAATAAGTTTCTCCTGATATGCACCTATGTAGCAGAACTAGAAAATTCTCATTTTATATCTAGGTAACAAGTAACATTTATGTCTTAGAAAGCCGACCCGAGTAACTAAATTCAGACTTGGTTGTTGTTGTATTTGTCTTAGTTAGAAAGGCATATATAAACATTGTTTCCTTTACATGTTTACTTTTCATATTGGATGTTCAATATGCATATGGTTTGACCTATAGCCTGTTGAGATTTGATCTTATCAGAATTGAAAGATAAATAATGAAATGCATCAAGCATTTGAATGCAATACATGCTTTCTCTGAAAATCTTTCACAAGACATTCATCCTATCTAAGACATTATTCACGTGATGCGGCCACAATATTGCAGCTCAGGGTGACCACCTCATCACACTGCAATTGCGGCGTGACACCTAATCACGACCGCTTTGGGTCACATCAGACTATATTTGGACCGCACCAAACTATATCGAACTCAAAAATATTTTTTAATTACAAAATAATTCACACCGCAACAGCCGCAATCCACATCATAATAGCCACATTGACCACAATCGCAGTAACCGCAAATGAGACTGCAATTTAAAACATTGGTTGTATCTTTTGATTGTAAATTTATAATTTATAGCATATGTCTAATTGAGGGTAGCCTCACTTGATTGATTACTCAGGTTGAGAGTACAATTAGGAGTAAACATGCCAGCTCAAGCTATTAGTAAAGTTCAGGAAGATAAAATGGAGGCATCAGAAGTAGAACTTTTTGAGGTTTATGATGTGGTCCTCTACATGGGCATAATTGATATATTGCAAGAATACAATATGAAAAAGAAAATTGAGCATGCCTACAAATCCATCAAATTTGACCCCTTCACTATTTCAGTAACAGAACCCAAGATATATGCTCAACGTTTCATCAATTTCTTGGATAAAAAGGTTTTCCCTCAGACTACTTGAATATGTATATTTTTCTACTACTTTGTAATATGTTGTCCCAAACTATGTCTCAAATCTTGTTTTCGTCTAATAAAAACATGTCATATCAATTAAAAAAATTAAACATTAATTATTAGCGATGCTTTTACTTTATTATCATCGGGCGGAATCAGAGTTTGAGACATGGTTTGTGACAGCAGATCTATCATCTTTTGATTGATTGTTACTTAGGAAGAGTAGTTAAGTAGGGGCTATTGCTAGCAAAACAAACACTTCTGTCATCTATTAATATAATAAAGATTCACATTATCCTTTTGTTTGAGTCCATTTGTTGTATAAGATCTGAGTATGAACTTTGTTTATAAGACAAACAATATATTCCTTATACTTTCAGACCCAAGATCTGAACTTGCTAAAATTTGAAATGCAAGTTTCAAGGACTATTACATATAGAAAATATAGACCATATATTATTGAATTGTGATTTTGCATCAAATCATGTGAGTGGATTAATGTTATAGGTTAGTGTTCAATGTGTTTTACCAGATATTGGTCATTTTATTCAACATAGGAAGGTATGTTAGTTTTGGAGAATGTTCTAGTTTATAAATGTTTAGTTGATGATAATTTGTTAAGGATATATGTATACCTACATACATACTATCAGACTTAATTCAAGTTAGATCTTAAATGTGATTTTGTTCTATGCCAGATTTATTATACTTCTGTGTGTACTAACAATATAAATCTTGCTTTTAAGTTATGTGTACATCATCCATTATTATTTATAACTTAATGACTCTAGAATTGATGTGAATGAGAGATGTGAAAACTTTTGCTCCATCCATTCATAACCATTAAACTCATTTTTATTGTTTTAAATATAGTATAAATGTATAATTGGGCTTGTTAAATATAGTTAGATTTAAAATACTATTCCAAACCTAAAATATTGTTTTTAGCAGAAAAGTTTCATCTTTTCTGGTCTTTTTGAAAAGTGTTTGTTAACTTTTTTTGGGTACAAAACTTTGGTCAAATAAATTCAACCATCATGGAACTTCGACATATTTTATTGTATAATTTCAAGACAACAGTTTGGTACTAAATCGAATGAATTGAAAACATGAAAACAGATTTTAGACGGATATAAAATGTACAAACTCCTCTACTGGAAAAGCAAATAGAAATTAAAGGAGAATTATACTGGTATCTTTAGTTCACATTCATATTTCATTTTTTATCTTAAAAACACATGCAAGAACAGGACATAAATCAGCTATCCTAAAACTCAAGAGTTACTAACAAAGAGTTGTTTTAGATGATATAAGGTTTTAGGATGTCCAAAAGGTTAAAAAATTGGTTCTTGAAGAGCGATATTTGTTAGAAGGACAACCAAAGATATTAGTTATTTACCATATGATGAGAAGTTGATAATACAAAAAAATCTAAAACTCTATTTCTCGAACCAATCAAATTTTAGCAAATAATATAAAAACAGACATTTAGACGAGTAATCTCTCTTGCAAAAACAGAACTGTACCTGAGCACTCACAAGATACAGAAGAAGAAGCTTATTTAGAGTATGTTGGTGTTAGTCTACTTTTATTAGTGAGACAATGATCATATGATAGGAGCTTAGATACCAAATCCAGTTACAAAATATTGTTATAATTCATAATCTTAGTTGATTGTCCATTTGAAGAAATGTTCATGGATTATTTGATAATTTTTTTCCAGAAATCAAATTGGTCAAACAAAACCTCACCAAAAATTTTCTAGACATTAGATTTACCTATTGATGAATTTAACGTAAAGTAAATTTAAAAAACTTACTTTTAGAAAAAGTATGGGTGAATATACCTACCGAATTGTGTGTGAAACAACTTAACCAGCACACCGAGTCAACTCACCATTTAAAAACCCAATCTAGTATATTATCCCAAACAATCACCAACTATTTTCTCTCTCTTAAAACCCCTTTCTAGAGAGAGAAAATCGATGAACCTCTTCTTCTTCTTCTTCCAATAACAACAAAATTCATCTCCTCTTCCATTTTCTATCAATTCAACACATGGCGCATTCAATCATATTCCAATCACCACTCACATCTCGTCTCTCTCCCAAACCATCGTCGCTGCCGCTTCCAACGCATGGTCTCCTCCACCTACCGGTTAACCCTGCCGCAAAGCTCCGCCTCCGAGTTATTCCGGTGAAAGCGTTCTCTGAAGCCGCCGAGGTGGAGAGCGATAACGGCTCCGTGTCTTTGTTGGAACGTTGCTTTGTGGTGCCGTCGAGTCCTGCCACTGGTAGCTCTCTGTCTTCTTCTTCGTCGGGTTCGGGTCCTGTGATGAAGGGAAAATACGGTGCGTTGGGTTCGGTGACTTTGGAGAAATCGAAGCTTGACACGACGCAAAAGCAAACCAAGTCTAGCCCTGAGGTTTGTCTTCTCTAATCTCTATTTTTTTTTTGGTTTTTGATGTTTTTTAATAAGAAAATTAGGTTTTGGAATGTTGAGTTATTGAATTGAGTGATGATGAACAGTTGAATGAGAATTGAAAAAAAGAAGATTGTTAATTACTTAATTTCGACAAATTGCTGGCTGAACTGGTTGATGAAAAATTAATTAAATTAAATTTTATATCATTACAATAGATATTATGCTTAGACATGTGTGGAGAAGACAAATAGAAGCCCTTGCAAGGAGAGTAGATCAAATGGAAGCTAGTCCCCAATTCCTAGAGGAAGAGGGAGAAGACCAAGAAAAATCATAGGGGAAATGATAAAGAAATACTTACATATCAATGCTTTGTCAATGAACATGATTTGATTTATGATAGAGCATTATGGTGTCGTTTGATCTATGTAGTTGACATCACATAACGGGAAAAGGCTTGATTGTTGTACAAGAGATAGTGCGCTTGAGTTTTCCTAATGTTTAGTGTTATGTTGGATTGCTGCTGATGAGAAGTTTGATAAATTGAACTGAGCTATGTTATCCTGTTGTGTTGTCTCACTGGTTTGAGGTTGGAATAATTTAAGAGAATTTGATAGAATGTAGTTGATGCAGTGCTTGATCTGCTGAATTGAAGCAAAGAGACAAATAGTTTGAATTTTGTCTTAGTTTATTTGGGATTAAATGCATAAAACAGCTATAGTTCTAGTGTCTTCTAGTTAACCGGAAGTGTTTTAATTTTATAGAGAAACACACACTTTAAAGTTTGACTTGTTTTAAAGTGGCCACCATTTAGTTTTCTAATTTGGACGAGAGGTCTTTAAACTTTAAGAAACAAGAAAACAGCAACTTCCACTCTTAACTAACCGAAACCCTTAATCACCATGTGGTTTAATTACAGGTGGCAATCTAATTTATAAACCTGATTTTTTTTAAAAAGAATTATGGTTTTCCCCTTTTTAAGTTGATTTCGTTAATTACAATTTTCAAAATAAAAATTAAACCGAAAGAGGAAAACATGTTAAGTTTATAAAGAATAAGGACTTTGGAAAATGAGAAACTGCCATACATATTAATAAACATGTGTAAGTGACCAGAGCTGTTGCCCTTGCCTGAGCATCAGAGTATCTCTCCACCATCAATTGCTGTTCTGCTGCTACGGTTGGCTCTGTCACAAAGAAGAGTGAGTTAAGAGAGAATCAAAGGAGTTTTCTACCAATTGCTATCCTTGTCTTAGCTGGGGTGCCCTATGAAGCATAGATATGGATGCGTGTGTCGGATACGATACGTATCTGATATGCCGATACACATTTTTTCTAAAATATAGGATACGATACATTCAAGGATACGTGTATAAAATAGTAAAAATATATATAAAATATGATAAAATTATAAGTGTAAATCAAAATATCTAAAATAGAAAGCATAATGGAAATTGCAAAACATTGTTCTCCATTAGCGTTTGTCTTTAAATAAGTTGACATTTATCTTGAAGATGCTTTGATTAAAACGTATCATATCTATTCTAGTTTTTTGTTCAAAACATTTCAGATACGTATCTTAATATTTTTTTATTTTTTATTTTTGGATACTCTACGGATACGTATCCATGACGAATCGGAGCATATCCGTGTCGGATACGTGTTCGACACCAACACGTGAAGGGGTTTCACGAGTTGGTGCTTCAGAGGGGGTGCCTAGTAAGAAACCATAAATGAGGGGAAATTTACTCTCTGTGCCATTTGCTTTCTGATGTAACTACTAAGCTTCACGAATTACCAGTCAAGTGCTTCTTAACTTACACAGACCATTTCCCTTTCCTCCCAACCATCTATAGCTTTTAGATGTGTATGCTCATATACAGGATTAAGCATTGGGAATGTTGAAGCTATTATTTCCTTTATTATTGCTGCCCTCTTTTGTGCAAACTTTGTGTTAAGGGTCCATCTCAAAACCAATTGACAATGAGAGAAGTAGCCCAACAAGTATTTAAACCATTCCCGAGATAATGAGGTAAGCGATGTGGGACTTACTTCCCAACATGCTCCCTTCACATAAGCCTGCCGGACCAGGCGATGGGTTACCTTTGACCCATAACTAAAGGGCATCTTTTTGGCCCATTACAATCGGAAAGAAGTTGGGCTCTGGCTCTGATACCATGTTAAGGTTCCATCTCAAAACCAATTGGCAATGAGAGGAGTAGCCCAACAAGTATTTAAACCATTCCCGAGATAATGAGGTAGGTGATGTGGGATACTTTCCAACACTTTGATATCGTGAGAAGGTTGTGGTATATCAATAGGACCAGTGATACTTCCAACGCGGTACATGTCAGAAGATTTGATGTTGCACTGTTAGGTTAGCTGAAATTCAAAGTTCATCAGAAGCATGGGCTTAATATCTTGAAAAATTAGCTTATACCCATTTTCGTTCAACCCACATAGTTCTTTTCTTTTTAAATCTGTCCTGACACTTACAAAAGCTTTAAAGTAACCCTCATGTTAAATTTTGTTTTAACGTCATCGATTTAGTTCTTACTAGACATTTTACAGAAAAAAGGGCTGTTAAAACCATTTAACCACTTACTCAGAAGTGATAAGCACCTACTAGAATGAAGGAACACCTTATTTGATGTTTTATAGAGAAAAAGAGTATTCAAAGGATATTTGGATAAATTGATAGTATTATAATGACGTTATAATAGAAGTTAATGATGCGGATTATTTTGGAAACTTTTTTACAAGTTTAAGGATTGATTTGAAAAGAAAAAATATTGGTACTGGTCTGTAAATGAGAGTAAAATTTTAATTTAACCTTGTTTTTTTATTCACCAATTACCTATATCAATTTCTTCTTGTTTGTCTATTACTTGGAGAAAAAGACATTGTTTACCCTTGTCCTGCAATGTCTTCCCCTCAAGCTATTAATTTATAGTGAGCGATACTGGACTAGTTATTGGGTACTATGCAGGAGTACTTGTGTTAAACAACCATTTTATTGTTGTGGATTCATAAAATGAAAATATTTACTTTAAGTGTAGTGTACCGTGTGTTTTGAACTACTGTATTTAAATTTTAGCTTGTGGTTGCAAAAGATGAGTTGGGTGATGGCTGTGATTTTACAAATTCAGTTTTGTGCTTTCTTAGGAAGTTAGTTGAATTCTGTAAGCTTCTTCTGGGTCCTTTGCAAATTCTCTTGTATGTTCAGAAAGTGATCAATGTCTTAAATATTGCAGCTAGACATTGGTGGAGGCAGTGGGGGTCTTGGAAAGAACATCAGTCATGGTGGTGGTGATGGAGGAGATGACAGTGGTGATGATGATGATTACTTTGATGACTTTGATGATGGTGATGAGGGAGATGAGGGTGGCTTGTTTAGAAGAAGGATAATTCTTGAAGAGGTTAGAAATCTTATTTATGCTATTTCATAGGGGTTTCCTTTTTCCTTATTTTCTGTTGAAATACATGCCATTTTTAATTGCTGTCATTTGACATTTACTAAAGGAATGACATTTAATCTGTCCTTCTTGAAGCTTTTTGACCGTAAATTTGTGGATGCCGTGTTAAATGAATGGCAGAAGACAATGATGGATTTGCCTGCTGGGTTTCGGCAAGCATATGAAATGGTATAGTATTTTCCAAGCTACCATCAGGCTGCAAAGCACATATGACTTTACTGACTGAAATCTCACTTTTAGGGGTTGGTGAGCTCAGCTCAAATGGTCAAATTCCTAGCAACCAATGCCAGGCCAACCGCCAGTCGGTTTATTTCCCGAACCTTTCCGCAAGGAATGTCAAGGGCTTTCATTGGCAGGTAATTTTATTTTTATCCTAGTCAACGTCGATTTTTATTTAATAATATATTCACAATTGATATTACTGGATATTATTGCTGCTTAATTATTAGTCTTTGGTTTTTGGCTCAAAGGCTCTTCTTTACGAACAGATAGAAAAGAGCATAAAAATTGGCTAAAATGCACAAACTTTCAATTGGAGAGACCGAGTTTTCAATATTTCCCTCACGATTGCAGTTGGCAGTCTCCTATTAACTGCCTTTTTGAGGAACAACGTTGAAATCTCTACTAATTAACTTAGTCCTACCTACCCATCAACTTTTTTTTCTTCCGTTTTTCCCATGTGTAGCAAGATTGGTTTGATGCCAAGTTATTTGCTTCCACGATTACCACTTCACAAACACTCTTCCCTTGGGTCTTGGTTGGTATATGATGAGCTTAGGGCCAGAAGATTATACTCTTAAACTTTTCTTCCTTGATTCATTTGATTATTCGATTATTTTATAAAATCTAAGCATAAATCCTTATATCTACTTGTCTTATAGTTATAGTTCTTTTGAGAATTTTTAATCAGTTTGTTGCAATTGTGTCTAAACTGCATTCTTATCTTTCCTATATATTATTACCTTTTTGATTAAAACCAATTGTGTTTCGTTGATGGCTTTGCCTTGCTATGATTTGAGGTCTTGAATACAGAGGGCAATCTAAGAAAGTACTGTGCATGTCCAAAAAACAATGTTATGGAGACAATTGAAGATACACAAAAATCAAATGTTTCATGTTTTAGGTAGGGGTAGCTTGAATTGAAGATAAGGTAAACAGGATTGGCTCAGACTATTTGTGTATTAGGGAGATATAAAAATGCAATAATGAAAAATTGTGTTAGATCAAGTAGGAGGAAGAATCTAAGAGGATGCGATGTTGGCCAAAGATGAGCAGGGTGGAAGTAACGAAGAAAGATAGGTCTGATTGGTAAAAGAGTTGGAGGAAAGCATGTCTTTAGCTTTTTAAGAATGACAATAGATAATACATATCGAGGATCCTGAATGTTTTTTATTTATGATTACTGGAGTGAAAGTGAACCCTAAGAATTATTCAGTATATGTTCCCAAACGGAGTTATAGTCCAGTGCGCTTTTTATGTCTCCCGTCCATAAATGACCAAAATATGGACGCTGGGCACCACCTATGCTCTTCCTTTCAGTCGCCCTTAGAATATGAGATTGTATTTTATGCTCATGGTCATGGATACGGGGGTATGATCTGTTGTTAGGTGCCTTAAACACAAGAATAGGGAATCAATGTCCTCCCACATGGCCATGTCTAATAGGACTAATAATTTAATATATCTTCTGTGGCAATATTATGAAATGGAAGTTAATCTGTATTTCTTAGTTCTTGAACTCTGTAGTTGTTGTGTATGATTAATTGATTATTAATGGGATCTCATTTTAATATTGTATTGCACAGGTTGCTTGCAGATCCTGCATTCATTTATAGGTTTCTATTAGAGGGGGCTGCTTCTATAGGTTTCTCGGCATGGTGGGAGTTTGAAAATCGGAAGGGGAGGTATGTTGTTGTTTCCTATTAATATGAAGGTTTGTATGATCTCAATTGATGAGTAAGTGTTGCTTTAATCTTGCTATAGGATAAAACAGGAGTGGGATCTTGCACTTATCAATGTGCTCACAGTTGCAGCATGCAATGCAGTAGTTGTTTGGTCACTTGCTCCTTGTCGATCGTATGGGAACACATTTCATTTTGACTTACAAAATACACTACAGAAGCTTCCAAACAACATATTTGAAAACAGCTATCCATTTAGGGAATTTGACTTGCAAAAAAGAGCTCTGTGCTTTTTGTACAAGGCCGCTGAGTTGTGCATGGTTGGATTAAGTGCTGGTGCTGTACAAGGTGCATTATCAAACACTTTGGCCAGTAAAAAGGAGGGAAGGTATTCGGGGTTCAAAACCACCTGTGTTCAATAACAGAAAATTCATTTAATTGTTAAAATGATGAGTTTCAGTTGTGATTGATTGCATTTTATGTGCTAATACATATTTTACTATAATGTGTCTTGCCTGACTTGTCACAGGTTATCTGTGACGGTTCCAAGTGTGAGCAGTAATGCACTTGGTTATGGTGCTTTCCTTGGAGTTTATGCGAACTTGAGATATCAATTGTTATGTGGATTTGATAGAGCAATGATTAACCGCTTTGATGTAATTGGAGTTGCATTGTTCTTCAGCACTGCATTCAGGTCTGCTTCTTTCCCCACTAAATGAATTTTCTTCATGCTGAAACGGTACTCTGTATCTAGAGTTCAGTGATTCAACTCTTTTACTACTAATTTATGTCTGGCTCCCCTCTATTCTCCTGTTTCAATTATCTGCTTACCGTTATAGAGGCACACATATCTGACATGTTTAACATTTTAAAACAGTCAGTTTTTCTATTTTGTGTATAATTTTTTCATCTTTAGCATTTTACCACTCCACTATTGCAGCTGTTACCAATATTTTAAATAGTTTCAGAAGAACTTATTGCGAACTTGTGATGTATTATTGCCTCAGCTTTTAACATGGATACTATGCAGGGTAATGAATGTTCAATTAGGGGAGACCTCCAGGCGCACTTGGCTCGGGGTTGAGGCAGATCCACTGGCTCAGTCAGATGATCACTTTAAAGTTTATATCAGGCCTTCTGAGAATGTAGAGAAGTCATCCTCAAAATGGTTTATTTCAAAGAATGCACTTGTTTCTGGGCTTGGACTCTTAGGCATTAAACAAGGGAAGGTAGACTCTAGTGCAGAATCTTCAGCTCCTAAAGCTCGAAGAAAAAGGATTGTTCGAAAGAAGGTTGTTGCAGGATCAGCTTAACTTTTTCTGATGTGAACAGTCATTCAAATCCTGCTGTTTGATATTTGCGCTGGAGTTTGCTCCTGGTAAGTGTCCTTA
Source organism: Lupinus albus (assembly GCA_009771035.1). NCBI lineage: Eukaryota > Viridiplantae > Streptophyta > Magnoliopsida > Fabales > Fabaceae > Lupinus > Lupinus albus. Next base: position 10,660,257 of record CM020011.1, read on the forward strand.
GGTTTTTTGCTACCCTCTGGAGGGGGTGACCAGGGACCAAGATTTTTCGCCGCACCAGTAAGTTGGAGGAGGGCTTCATCATTTTTGACACTTTTTATGGATCCTTATATAGATCCTTTGAGCATTGATGAACCAAATCTTGATTGTATTTGAATCTTAGTAAAGTAGAGTAAACTTTAATTGTGCTAAAGAAAGTATTCTATGTATGCAAACTCATTCGAGTTGAGAATATAGTTCCTTAGCTCTTATTTCATTTGTTTCATTTTCAAGAGTTTGTTATCTTCTCTAAATGAAATAATCATATACAAAGTGATATGTCTTTGGGTTTTTTTATCTCAAAATTCTTTCATAATCTTATTCAACTATGTAAAAGAAATTTTTGAATCACTTCTATTGATTAAAACAAAAACACAAAATTGACGTGTATTGAATAAATGTCATAAAATTGCACAAGGTTTGTTAAATAACATTTTCGAAAAGTTTTAATGAACATCATCTTTATTGTTTTCATCCTTTTTTTTATGACGAAAACTGTTTCTTTTAGTCTATTACCTAAAATATGTCAACCGTAAATTTCACTTGCAGAAAAACATTTTCTTTTTTCATTTGGGGAAGCTTGTACAAACAGGATGATATCTTAGAGAATAGTCTGCTTTATAGATTTGATTCTTTGAAAACAAAGAAAACCTATCGTCAAAAAATGTTATAGAAGAATAAATTATGATTAATGAAAAGTATGTAAAGGTGCAGAGCAAATGAATGTTTAGGATATGAGTATAACATGGATTGGCAACAAGGTATCCCTTGATATTTAGCCTTTGTAAGCAAGGAACCCTTTGGGCTGTACAGATTTTCTCTTTTCCTCACATATTCTTTAACTCCCTTAAAGATTACTTATAATTAAGACAAAGTATACACAACTCAATGTCACATAGTTAAGACTTAAGAGATAGAGTGAGTGCATCAGCTCACGGCTAATCCTCACAATGCATGATTCAATGATTCAATGCTTATACTTGTACTAGTTACTTAGTATGTTACCTTCCTTACTTTCTTTGACTAATTTTTCATAATCTCATTTCCTTTTTCATTAAATTGGTAATAGAATATATATTTCATGTATGCTTTTATGTTTTCACTAGCAAGTTTTCCAATTAAAAAAAGAGAAAAAAATGTATAATGTATGAGTTTTATATATTGTTACTGTATCTATTATTCATGTTTTACTATCATTGACTCTTCAAAAAAGTAATACAATATAATATAGTAGATGATAGATAGATAGATATCTGAAGTAGATATCATGAATAGATATCTAGAAATAAACATAAACATTTATTGTTACAAGATCCATGAGGAACATATAGGAGCAAACATTGCACACTTTTTTTCTTCAGACCCACTTCTCCATTTATGGAAAAGTTGTCATAAAAGAAGAGGTACAAAGGAAATTAATGTAAGCAACTTGCAACTACAACACATACAAGTAGAAAAACATGAACTTAATTAACCAAATTAAACAATATATATGGTAGAAATGTATTAAGGAGCATAGATGGCAATTTTCATCCCAAACTGGCAGTGACCAACAAAACTGCATATGAAATAGTTCATTCCCCTAACAAGGGTTATTTGATCCTTCCCTGAATGGTACACTTTTGAACCTCTTTGAGTTTTGCAGCCTGCATATCCACTCTTGTTCACCACAGCCACATTGTGAGCTCCTGGGCTATATTTAAACACTACACATATATACAAAAAATTAGATTTGTAATAATGAAATTATCGTAGAGTTTTTATCTCAAAACCAATTGGCAATGAGATGAGTAGCCCAACATGTATTTAAACAATTCCCGAGATAATGAATTAGACGATGTGAGACTTACTTCCCAACAATTATAATAAGAAATTGTTATCCAAGAGAATAGTGATCATCATATTAAAGAACTTTAGTAAAGTACCATAAGCTCTAAAGTACTAACATAAGAGCATTAGATAAATAAAAAGATGCTAATGAAAAAACTACACTATTTCAAAACTTGAAAAAATGTTATATAAGAAGATGCATGGAATTGAAAGAGTGAATGGAATTAGACTAACCAAGTCTATCACCAGCCCTAAAATGCTTTCCTTTGGGCCAACCAACAGTGTTAAAGGTCCAACCTCCTGCACCTCCAACTCTGTAGGTAGCAGCATGAACCATCTCAGACTCAATCACAAACAAGCATAATAGTAGCACCATTATTGCACTGCCTCTTCCCATACCCATCTTTTACTTTGTACTACCACAAACAGATAAGTGAGAAATAGACAAGTTTTGAGGTATCTGAATATGGAATGAACTATGTGGTTTTATAGCTGAGGATGGTGGAATTGTCCTAGACTTTTGTGACTAAGACACATGGGTCATTATGTCTTTCACGTTCAACATAAATAACAATCTCTATCAATGTTACTATATCTTATACATCAACATTGTCTTCAATTATTAATCATTAAATACAATTAGGAATTTACTTAATCATGGATCACTAATGATATATTATCATATGAATAAAATAAATTTTTTAAAAACAAAATGTAATATTTTTAATGACTCGGGACTGAGAATGAGACATCATTTGGAACACATGATCTCTGCTGATTATGGTTTGCACAAAGATAGAGATACCAGGTCAAAGATCATAAAATATGTACACTAAGATCGACATAATAAAGAAATATATTTATTCTTATTATTTATTAGCTACTAGCACTACAAAAAAACAGTTTTCCATTAAAAAAAAAACCCACCTCGTGGACCTCATAAAGAGGCATAAATTCGTAAGTTCTACTCTACACAAAATTCAATACAGAATATTTTTGGATGCAAGCATGCGTTTTAAAAAATTAAAGAAAAGTTTGTAATTAAATTCATAATGTATGTGATATTTTTTATTTAATACTTATATTTGTAATTCTTTAACGAATAACACTAAACTTTTGTAATGTTATTAGCCTAAAATTTAAAAATTCCTAATATTAGATTAAATCGTTCCAAAATAAAAAGAATAAATATATTTCATACACCTACTAGTTTCTTTAATTAATTGGATTTTTAAGGAGAAAGTTTTTTTATGAACAAAGAAAGTTTATCAACTCCAGCACAAAGAATTCTCACTCATATTATCATATATACACATACATACGGTAAAATCTAAAAGGAAGAAAAAAAGTTAACATACTAATGTCTTAAGGTTTTGGTTCAAGACGTGATGTCTCACTTGTGATTCTACATTCTTCCCATACCCCGATAACAATGAAATTTCCCAGTGGTTAGAGACTCTCCAGTCGAAGTCTGATCCAACAAGTTAACATTAATCAATGATCCAAGAGATTGGGTCATTACACATCAGAGCAGAATCTACATGAAATCACATTGCATGCAATATTAATCACTTATGTGATGTCTTTCCATCTATCTCTAACACACTTTCTTCTAAGAATAAATGAGTGTTGAACTAAGTGAAGAACACACGCAACGCTAAACCTGTTATATCAGGATATATATATATATTTATTAGGAGAATTCAGAAGTATTCTACTTTCAAAACACAATCCTTTGTTTACATGCTTAAGAAATGAGTGAAAAATTTATAAGCTATAAAAACACATGGAGTCGTACGTAGCCTTAATATGGGGTCAGACATGTCTCTTCACTCTTACCCGGTAACAATAGGACTACCCATGTGGATGAATCTGATAAGTGATATTAAAGTCGATGATTCGTTTATGTGTGATTGTTAATTATATTTAAATGTAAAATATCATATTTAATATGAGTAAAAAACATCATAAGAGGAAAAAACTCGTAAGATTTTGTCTTAAAATTTTAGGGTCTCATTTACAAGGGAATATTCAATCTCCTACTAGTAACAATGATCTCCCTAGAGCTCCTAGTTCTACATGTGTCCAATATAAACTTACATCTTAAGATGAAGAATTAAAATAAAATTAGATAAGATTGAGATGTCAGATAAAATTACAGGCCACTTTTGCAGTAGAAAATAGAAAGAAGATTATCATACATTTTCCACCATCTTGCAAGATGATATAATAATGAATTAGTTGGAGTTAGAGTAAAGAATAAATAAGCGAACAATCAAATAGTTAAATAGAAGGAAAAAGATAACATAAGGAATTTGGTAGCTAGGTTCGACCAATTGCAACACATCTCCGTCAGCCTTTAGAGACTACGACTATGTATTAGAAAATAAAGATTTGTGTTTTGTTATTGTTCTCATTGTTACATTAGTTTTACATAACATAAATATATAGTCTTCTACCTCCAACCATTTTCATAAGCTCAAACCCATAACTTATGATGAAAAAAAATATAGTCCATTGAATATGAGTCATTGCAAATAGTTAAAAAGATCATCTATATTTAAAAAATCTCATATTCCTAATCAATCAAATTTTATAAAATAATATAAATATTTTTATGATTTTTTTTAACTGGGTAGTACTTTTTAATTAATCAGAGATATACATAGGATAGGATAAGAATTGGGACATGTGAGGTTGAAGTAAAGTGTACCACAGTGTGTTATAAAATTTGTGAATTTGATTGAGTTATTTGGGTTTGTCTAGCATCTTTTGGGCATAGCTCAGATTTTGAGGAATGCTTAACCCATTTACTGTGGAAATTCAATTAACAATGCCAACCGCAACCGTCCACAAACAGCACTATTTCCGATAATGATCACTTGTCCCAAAAAAATTATGTTTTTGTTTCCTAAGTTAATCATGTTATACCAAGTAATATAAAAAAAATTATTTTTTTATTTTTTTTTTATTTTCAAATTAATTATGTGACATTTTTTAATGAATCGAATACATTGAGATACCATTTTAGACAAGTAATCTCCATTCTATTTCCCATACAACAATATTAAGCATATCTTATCCAATATTCTTAACACATTTGTTAAAAAATAATAGGAAATTTAATTTTGCATTAAAAAACTAAGTCCACCAATTTTTGATATATTATATTATATTCAACCTTTTTTTCAAAACTTTTCTTCTAACATTTTCCCAGTACTCTCTTTCCAAATTCTATGTCTATTTATATTTTAGAAATTCAATATACATTTATAGTTTACTTTATAATTATACTTTTATTTATTATTCTTTATTTTTATTTCATTTTTCAATGTGTATTAAATAATATCATATTGTTCAAATTGTATTGAACTTTTATATCAGTGACTTTTTTAAAATTCATGTATAACACAGTAAACATCGATTTTCAGGAAATTAAAGGAGGTAACACACAAATTTCGACAACCATATTCATCATGAAATTATGAGATGAAAAGCTTCGTATATATAATCATCTTAAACTTTATTCATTTTGCAAATAGGAATCAGGATATAATGGAATATAAGATAAGAACACAAACCCATTTTGGTGCAGATTATATGACTAAAGCTAATGGTTAACTTAGCTCACGGTTGATGATATCATATTTTTACAACTTATATATATATATATATATATTATATCATCTTTTATTACTATTTTTCATATCACCATGTTACGTGGTTCTCTTCATTATTTCTTTATCTGATCTCTCTTTCATAATACATTTGTATGAAGTGTTTTCCATTGCAAGATTATTAATTGCAACCTAGTTAATAACATTTATCTAAGTAATGTGGAATTCATATTTAGATAGCATATTTATTGAAACATGAACTATTTAATCATTTTCTTATATTAGTAAAGCTGTAAATCATTGAGTACTTATTGCATAACCCATACCTAAAACTACTAGAATTAGACATGTAATAAATACATCAATTTGAATTTTATCAACTCACTAAAAGAAAACAATAAAAATAAATTAAATTGGAGAGCAATTATAGATCATTAATCATCACCATTGTACAATAATAAATAATAGGAAATTATCCCAAAGAAGGTTATCAATTAATAGAAGGTTAGGGTTTCAATACCCAAGTCCTTAAAAAACAAGGAAAAATGAAGAAGAAAAATCATGCAATTATCTACCTTCACCTTGTTTATACCCATATCTTATTAATTAACTATTACATTTAAAATGTTCTTGTTTTATTTCCCCTCCTTTATCTTTATTTTTGTACTCTATTTTTAGGGAAGACTTTGGAGATGTTGCCTTTCCCATGATTATAAATGAATAGTTTATTTGGGTATTACCCCCTTATATTATAAAAAAATATATAATAAAAATGTAATAATGTATACTATATTTTGTCCATATATTATCAACAATTCCTGAGCTTTGTCATCAAATGTTAGACCTAGAGATTTTCAAACTCTCATTTTCTGATAAGCTTGTATTTCAATAGGTTGTGTAATGATTATTATTAATGTTACTTTCTCCAACTTAGAATTCTCTAGAGTAATGAAAAGAGAAGCACATGAAAAATAACATAAGAAAATAAAGGAATGTGATACATTTATCCTTTAAATATAATGATATAACACTTCTATTTATCGATACAAATATAAAAACAATTACAATAATCAGAGAATCCTGACTCACTTCCTATTCTATAACCATAATTACTATACACATATAATTGATCACACAAGAAGTGGAGTACCACTTTTTATTGAATTAGTAGTGCTCCTGAGGTGGTCAATCACTAAGCCAAAGTTGTTTTATTCTTCTAAAACCTTTGCATGTTGAATGCTGTTGACTTAAAGATAGCTCTTATGAAACTGTATAAAAAACTAGAGCAAATATTCATTTTAATCCTTTATGTTTTTTTATTACCAATTTGATTTCTAAAAAATTCAAAACTTATAATGGTCCCCAAAAATTTTAAATAATGGAATTAGACAATTTTAGCATGTTTTGTAATCTCTGTTAGGAACAAATTTGATCCTAAAATAATTAGTTTGACCCAATTTAAATATTTTGGGGACCATTTTAGGTTTTTCAATTTTTGAGGAAACAAAATAGAAATATACAAAACATGAGAGCTTAAAATGAGTATTTAGAACTTACATTCCTTTTATATCATGCGTTTACTTCTATAGTTGTAGTTGGACTTTAGATACCATCCATTAAATAAAATTGCTGTCTAAAGTTGAATATGATAATTGCTTTTTTTTTGTCTGACCCTAGCCAAAGGTCCTTTTTTATATATAATTTTTTGTTGCTTAGGTTATTTAACCACTCTTTCCAACAATAATACCTACTGTAGAAAATTATAAATTAAAGATTCAAATAAGAAAACCACAACAATTGTAACTCAAGTAATTCAGAGAAATGGTAATAATCACAATTTTTATCCCCGAAATATTTTATGAAATATACATTGTTGATAATATATTATTAATAGCGTTGTAGAATGTTTGGATACTAAACAATATATGTATTATTTATTTTGTAAGTTATGTAATTTAAGTTTAATAGCTTCCATTTATTTATGTGCTATATTGTTTTTAATATTGATATTAATTTTTATATTGTATTTTATTTTAATATATTTTTAGCCTTTGTTATTATGCAATATTAAAAATCATGGGTTGCTTTATTTTTTTAGTTTATGTTTAACTATGTATGAGGTTATTTGTTTATGTTGATCTTATATTGTTTTTTAATATTAATATTAGTTTTTATATTAGATTTTATTTTAATATATTTTTTAACCTTTGTTATGCAATATTACAAAATTAAAGTAAAATTATATGATGATAATTATTAAAAAATGTATATTTAAAAAAAGTGTAAAAAACAACCAAAATAATCATAAGATAAACAAATAACCACATACCATTTTCTGTAATTTACTATGTAAAAACAATCTTTCCAACTTACACAAACAAAATATATTAGTTTATATTCAATTTACAGCTAAGGTACTCAAACATAAACAGATTATAATCTTAAGAGTTTATAATCTAACAGTTTATAAACTGAAACTAAAAACTTAATCTATACTAAATGAACGCATAGTGTGCATTTGGTATTATAATCTGTTAGATTATAAACTATTAAGATTATAATCTGTTTATGTTTGGGCACCTTAGCTGAAAATGGAATATAAACTAATCTATTTTGTTTGGGTATGGTAAAAAAATTGTTTTTTATATTGTAAATTACAGACAATGGTATGATGTTATTTGTTTATGTTATGATTATTTTAGTTGTTTTTTATACTATTTTTTAAATATACATTTTTTTAATATTTATCATCATATATTTTTACTTTAATTTTGTAATATTGTATAAAAAATGCTAAAAAAATATATTAAAATAAAATACAATATAAAAACTAATATTAATATTAAAAACAACATAAGATCAACATAAACAAATAACATCATACATAGTTAAACATAAACTAAAAAAATAAATCAAACCATGATTTTTATTATTGCATAATAACAAAGGCTAAAAAATATTAAAATAAAATAAAATATAAAAATCAATATCAATATTAAAAATAATATATCACATAAATAAATGGAAATTACTAAACTTAAATTACATAATTCAGAAAATAAATAATACATAAATGTTAAGTTTTATGAAAGAAGTTTTCGGGTTTATTGAGTTTATACATAATTCACAAAATTTTAATATTATATAACAAATTTTTATACATAATTCTTTGTTCGTGTATAAATAAAAAAAATGTTATGGGAAATTACGGGGTTTAGTGGTGATAGAAATGGAGAAAAATAAGAGTTATGGACTTTGGTGGTGATGATATGAAGTTATGATGTTTGGTATAAGAGTAAAAATGATGAGAGAAATAAAGTTATGATGGGGTAAAATGGGAAATAGAAAAATTGAGAAAAAATAAGCTAAAAAAAATAAATTAACCCATGATTTTGGAGCTTCTACTTTTGGCTTATTTTTTCAAGAAAAAAGCTAAGTTTATAAACTTCATTTGGTTGTCAAACATACATAGTTTATATTTTTAACTTATTTTTCAAAAAATAAACATAAACTACTAAATATTAACCATCCCAACCACATACCATTTTCTGTAATTTACTATGCAAAAAACAATTTTTCTACCTTACACAAACAAAATATATTAGTTTATATTCAATTTATAAACTGGAACTAAACACTTAACCAATACTAAAAGCATTCATAATAGGGTAGAAATGGCAAGAAACATTCCTGTTAATTTAAAATAAATAGACGCAGCCAAATAGTAGATATATTTATTTATTTTGAATGGACACAAGGGTCAACGATCATGAGTTGGGCTCCTCTCCTGTAATGGAGAGGCCAGTGAGCCCTAGGATTGCGACATGTGGACTAAAAAATGGACGACTCAGATTTAAAATTGTATTAATTTATTTTTTTAAAAAAATAATAAGTGTAATCGATTACAATATGATGTAATCGATTACAACAGTTAAAAATTTAAAATACAAACTCAACGGCTTGATGTAATCGATTATCAAACAATGTGTAATCGATTACAAAGTGAAAAATGCACATATCTGATGCTTTTAATATGTTGTAATCGATTACGAGAAAAATGTAATCGATTACACATTGTAAAATGCACAGGTCTGATAAAAAAGAAAGGATCTGATACAGTAACCCCTTCCCTCTGTTCATTATTCTCTCTTTCGATAATCCTCTTCCCCTTCCCCATTATCTTCTTCCTTAAACTATCTCTTTTTTTACTCTCTCATTGACTTCTCATCTTCCCCATTTTTATCATTTTTAAGGATTGTCTTCTAGTCATAATAATAATAATAATAGTTTTAAAACTCACTCACTCACCAAACAACAATACACAAACAAGGAACATAGAAAGATGAGATCTTTACTAGTTGAAACAAAAATGAATAATCGTGACATTCCCCTTTCTTTTTCTGAGATTCAACTCTTTACTAGTTTAAAAATGTTGGTTCTGATTTGGACATTTTAAATATTTGTGTATAGTTATAATTTTGCATATGTGATACAATAGTTTTGATTTAATGGAAATTGTGTCTATGGGGAAAAACGATGAAGATGGGGAAGGGGAATGGGATTACTGAAAGAGAGAGCAATGAAAAGAGGGGAGGGGTTTCTGTATCACATCCTTTCTTTTTTTATTTTTTATTTAAATAATTAATAATTAAAATAAATTTTAACTTTAAATCTAGACCGTTAATATTTCTGTTGCCACATGTCAAAATCTTACCTCAGTACTGGCCTCTCCAGTACTGGAGAGGATTCTGTCTCAACGATCATGTAGGCGTATATTTTCATTTAAATATAATCCATAACAATAATGTGTCCCTATAAATGAATAGAGAAAGTAGCAAGAAACAAATAGAAAGAGGATGAGTGAAGTAAAAATAGTTCTTATATAAAAACTATGAGAACAATAAATTTGAGTCTTATAACCAATCATGAATGATTAGAATTAAAAAGTAGTTATTGGTCACATGATAATCATATGTATGTATTCTTTAATCTTAATTATATAAGATCTAATTATTTATATTAATCGCTTCTCATTTAGTGTTTTCACATATGCATAGTTTAGTTCTGCAAAGTAGGGCAAAAGTTATGCTCTACCAAACTTTAAAGTGGAGTTTCATACTCTTGTATAAATAAGTACTAAAAGAGGTTGCTTTTCCATTATAGTTAACCAGATTAGAATGTGAATTTATCTTTTCAGTAGAAAGCACAACAATTTTGATGGAAATTGAGTTGATAGAAATAGAGTTCCTAGAGTGCATATAACTAAATTGATATTTGTGAAACTTTTGATTTTGATTGTGGACACTTGAAGCGTAGAAAAGAAAAATACACAATCTCAAGTGTAATAGAGATTAGAAATCAATTACACAAGAAATTATCTTATATAGCAGTTGATTAATTAACTACCTAACACATGATATTGAGCATGCCTAGTCTCCATAATCGAATGGTAATCCAGTTCCATATGCATGGTCATTCAAATCGAAAAATAAACTTCATTTATAGAACTCTTCCTAAGTCTCTTTTTGGTGATCAAAAGTTTACAACATGATATAGATGCAACACATATGTGGTTTCTTGGTTGGTCCAATAAATGAAGTTTTTTAAGGCAACTTCATCCCATCATACTAAAATTAAAATTGGTTCAATTGGCTATAATTAAATCAATTAAATTAAAAAAAAATAACTACAAAAAGGTAAATTTTAATTCTATTTTCATTCATTAATAATATTTATCATCTTGTACTATTAATTAATATAATTATCTTTTCTTTGATAGAAAATAATTCTTGTACCAAAAAAAAATTGGGATCTTTTAGTCAAAATGCAATGCTCCTTAATTTGGGTATGTTAACCTTAAATAACAAAATTTATAGAATGAGGAGGGTAAGCGTATTATAAAATTAAAATCATTTTATATTTAAAGTATAAATTTGCCTTAAAAATAATAGTAAAATCTCGTATTAATTGTAGGGATAATTTATTTTAATGGAGAATACAAAAACAGTAATCAATGTATATATATCAAAAATTGCAAATTAAAGTCAATGTGAAATTTTAAAATTTTAGAATATTGAAACCAACCATATTATTCATATTTCATAGGCATTTCTCTTACATAATCTCAAGCATTTTATTTTTCTTTCTATCTTATCACGTCATAAATATTTATCATTATCTCTCTTTTCTTCTTATTCCTCTCATTTACACACCAACTTACACCTCTTTAAAATGTATAAGATAAACATTTTTCTCATAAGTTTAGCACCCAAATTAGTTCTTTTATAATTTGGTTCTCATGTAATTATGGGTGAGTGCGTTTGAATGGAACTCTTGTTTTTTGATATTAGAACTAGCTAGTTTCCATCCAAATTAGCTTAGGATTTTGTAGTGAGTGTCATCTTATGATTATTCCCTCAAAAATCTATACTTGATATGTTTATGGTTTAGAGTTTTATAGTAGTTAATAATGAAAGACTACAATGTTTGTAAATTGTTTTCCTGTTCAGAAACAATGTTCTTATATTTATATTGTTTTTAGAATATTTCGAAGCAGAACACGACAAAGAACATACCATAATAACCATGAGTACAAATTTCATTTGTTAACTCAAGTAAAAATACTACATTTGAAATTTGTACTGTTTTCTTTACTGCAAGATATTGTACTCAGTAGTGCAATATAATTTCTTTGTATAGCACCAAATAAAAACTCGGCTTTCAAAAAACCATTTTCACTAACTTGCACAATGTAAAATGTAATACTACTTTCTCATCTGAGTGAACAACTCAGGTGGTTTGCTACCTCCAGTTGCACCAAAAGCAGAAAAACCACCACTTCCTTGTTGGTTGCTAAATGCCCCAAAACCACCAGCACTTGAAGCAGCTCCAGCAAACCCACCACCACCTGAAGCAGCTCCTGCAAACCCACCACCACCTGAAGAAAGAGCACCAAAACCACCACCTGAAGAAAGAGCACCAAAACCACCACCAGTGGGAGCAGCACCACCAAATCCTCCACCTGCTGAAGAGATTCCAGAAAATCCACTTCCAGTGGATGCAGCAGCAGCAGCAAAGCCTCCACCTGCTGATGCTATACCAGCAAACCCTCCACCAGTAGCAGCACTTGGAAAACCACTAGGAGAACCACTGCCAGCAAATCCACCACCAAAACCACTGGGAGCTGCAAAACCACTTCCAGGTAGACCACTACCAAGCTGCCTTGATTGTCCGAAAGAACCAAGAACTGATCCAAGAACCTGTTGACCTGATCCAATTTGTGCCGGCTGCCCAAACGCGTTTGGAGGATTCGATGCAGGAACAGTTGCCCCAGCACCAAAGCCGCCAGAAAATGCACCTGAATTTGTTGAGTGGGCAGGTGCAGTTGGCTGGGAGCTTGGGAAGCTAAAAGAAGCTGGACGAAACAACTCTCCACCAGGAACTGAGAATGAAATTGTAGGGCTTGATGAACTCGTTGCAACATTACTGAATGAACCCCCAAATGGATTTGGTTTAGGCAAAGATGGATTCGGGGTTGAGCCAATCCCAAACCCGCCAAGGCTTTCCAAATTAAATTCAGTTGTGTTACTTGTCTCAGGAGCTTCTTCCTCCATCTCATCCTGATCTGGGATTCCAAAATCCAAACCCCCATTTTTCACGCTTGAAACACTAGCAGGAGCAAGAAGAGAATTTGAAAACTGCATCGGTGCATCAGAAGGTTTTTCTGATTGAGAGTCTCTGACAACATTGAGCTCAGAAGTTGTTGCATTGTTGGAAGACTTTTCATCATTAGGACTTGATTTTCCTGAAGATCCAAGCTTCAGTTCAGATTTACCATTAAGAGGTTCATTTGGCTGAGTGACCGCTTCTGAAGCAGCACTAAGATTGGTCTTTAAATTAGACACAACAGCTGGTTTAATCTCTGGTTTAAGTGTCTTTGAGGTTAAATCTATACTGGTGTTTGAACTAGTCATACCTCTGCTTAATGCGTCAGAAACTGCTGTTGAAGGCAGTGTTGCAGATGAGACAGATGACAACGACGGAGAGGCAGCTGATGATGTTTTAATTGTGGGAAATGATGGAGATTCAAACAAACCACCAAATGTGGGATGTGCTGAAATATTTGCTTTGGGCTGGCTTTTATCAACAATTACCTCAGTTTTTCCAAACAAGGTTGAAGGTGAAGAAATAGTGGAAGAGCGTAACTCAGAGTTCGGAAAGTCATGTTTTCTCAACGATTCAGGAGTAAATACATTTGGGAGTTTGTTACCCACCGTGGAAGTTGTAGCCATAGTAATCTTGCTATTTTTAATGGGCACTTCACTGGATTTAAATGGTGAAGGTGATCCTGGAATTGAATAGGTAGAGATTGAAGAATATTGAGGCATATTTTTATGCAGAATAGACTTATTCTCACTGTTTGAGGAGGAATCAAACTTTTGAACATTCAGTTTTTCAGCATTAAAATCTTTAGCTTCTGTGGAATGACCATGCACCATTGCAGGTGACGGTTGGGATGCAGACCAAGAGGGAAAAGCAGAAATATTGCTTCTTTGTGAAACATGGGGCTTGGACTCTGAAACTTGAGAGGGTGCTAGGAAGTCGTCGGCTAAAAACAGCTTTGAGCGTTCTGATGCCTCTTCATGTTCAAAATGAGAATCTAGAGCTCCCACATTCATGTTAGAAGCAGGGAATACAATTGAAGGAAATTTTGCATCTCCTTGATGAGGAGCAGATTCCTTCGGCATAGAATTTTTGACGTTTTCTTTATTCAGAGAGAAGGGCGATCCATTCCAATTCGGTTTCTGGAGTTCTTGCTGCAGCAGCTTCCTTTTGATGGTAGTTTTAGGAGGTTCAAAGCAGGTCCAATTCCGGTCAAGTGAGTCTCTCCTCCTCCTAGCCATTTCTGATTCACAGTTCTTCATAGCACTGCCTTGAATTTTTTTACACTTATCATTATTAGCAGAGAAATCAGAAAACAAAAGGTTCTTACTAGAAGAAGTCCTCATAGAACCTTTCATGTCTGGAGTGCCAAAAGAAGCATCATAGGGAATTCCAATTGTTTCAAATAGCTCCTTCACATTCTTTTGTTTCTCAGATAGAGACCGTAAACTCAAAGCTGACATTTGTTTTGAAAGGCAATCAGAGAGATTCTCTGCAGCAACAAGTTGTGAGCTAATTGCATTATGCAAACTATGCAATGACTGAATATTTTTTGAAGGTCCATATCTACTTCGAAAAGCACCATGACCAGTACGACTGCCACCATTTTGACTGAATTTATTCAGTTCAAGAGCATTGAAATGCCTCTCCAATTCAATTAACTGATAGGTCAAATCCTGGTTCAAACTCAATATATGTTGTCGCTTGAGCTCCAGCTCCGAATTCAACTTTTGTCGATTCCATAGGTCCCAATATTGACTATCAGAAGCTTGCATGTATATACCTTCCATGTATACTTTTCTTGCTACAACTTGTATTGTCTTATTAAGAAGATATTGAACCTCCTTAAGATGCTCATCCACTTGGCACGTCTGTATTTTGCAATTTTTAGATAGAGCGTCCATGCCTTGCTCCACTGCCTCAATTGAACTTCGAAGTGACCTGGTACAGGCATCTCTAAAACCACCAGCCTCTTCTATTGACCTCAAAAGTAGATCCAATTCGTTGGTCATCTCATTAATATTGCCAAATTGTTTTGACAAATCAGAACTTGATATCCCAAGCTTGGATGAAGCTCCATGTTGCTCATTAGAAGGATGAAACTTTCGAATAGACGACTTCCCAGCTGTACTATTTGCATCTAATAATAAAGGTGAGCTAGTAACTGAGACTGGTTGCATATTTACTGCCCCTGTAGGAATTAGTTGTCCCCCTCTCTGAACAGGCCTGGTGGCAGAATTGATGGCAGGAGATACACCACTCGCATCGTGTGAAATAAGGGACTTTCCACCAACGCTTCCAAAAACATTTGCAGTGTGAACATTTGTAGTACCTGTAGTATTGATTACCAACATCATCGGTATAACTTGAAGTTGAAAACAAAAACACAGTAGAAGATTTTGCCAACAAAAAAGTTTTACCAGCAAATGGATGAGATGTTCTCTGTGTGTCATTTGCATTGTGAACATTTGTGGTACCTGTAGTATTGATAACCAATGTCATCAGTATAACTTGAAGTTGAAAATGGAAACACAATAGAGTCTTTTGGCAACAAAAAAGTTTTACCAGGAAAGAGATTAGAAATTCTGTGTGAGTCATTTGCATTGTGAACATGTGCAGTACCTGTAGATATTGATGTCCAACATCATCAGTATAACTTGAAGTTGAAACAAAGACATGTTAAGGTCTTTTTGGCAATGAAAAAATTACCAGGAAATAGATGAGAAGCTCTATGTGTGTCCCTTGAACTATTTGTATCAGGCTGCACCTCAGTAGTTCCTTGTGAATTCACATAACTTGAAAACCCATGAGCAGCAGAATCACTTTTAAATGAAAAAGAACTAGTGCTACTTCCTAGTGGTACAGTCTTATGGCCAGTGTTCGCCTGAAGTTCGCCTGAAGTAAATGAATTATGACTATCGGTCTGTTTGTTCAAATCTACATCTGGGACCACTTGCTTCACATTAGACTTCAGAGACTGTATACTTGCCACTGATTCCACTTCCCGGTGCTTAGTAAAATCTTCACCATGTGTTATTTGATAAGGATTGGCAAGAGTCTTGGGCTTCAGACTCCCACTCTCCTTAGAAGCCCGGCCCAATTCCTGTTTCTGAGACTCGTGAAAAAAAGTGGAACCTTTGTCTGCAGGTGGCTTTATAGAAGCATCTTCCCCATCACACAAAGCAGAAACAACCTCAGGCTGTGAAACTTCACTGCCTGCTTCACTAGCAACATGGAACATGACAAGTTTTCCCTCCAATGTTAGACATATAAGAACACAATATGGTGAGAGCTCAGTCCTTTCCTCCCCCACACCAAGTTGAACTCCAACTTGCTCATAAATTGAAACATTATCAACACATAGCCCCAACAGCAAATTATCATCACCATTTTCTTGAAGCTCAATTCTCGGAACCAAATTATCTCGTTCAATATCAACAACCACTGGTTCATTCTTATGATCATCATCTACTGACCAACCAAGCAACATAATGTGCTGATCCGTATTCTTAATGTTAGCATTGATTGCAAGCTGGCATTGTTCTATGTAGGACAAGAGAAGGTAGGGTCCACTTCCAAAGGGTACAATGTCATCAAATAATCCTTGGTATATATCACAGAATGAGTGGACAACAAAATCAGAACAACCTCGAGTAATTTCACCAGCTCTGCTTCTAATAACTTGGACAAGATAATTCTCTTCCTTACCATCCTCATCAAGTTGAAAACATCCAACTATAATGGAATCAGGTCGAATGCACTTGACAGAATCAACTTTTACACTGCGATTTTCATCAGAATCGCCAATCCAGGATTTGAAGCTTAACGAAATTGAAACCCATTCTTCAAACTTCTTCGCCGACAAAATGCTTAGAACATTATTCTTTCTCGCCACAGCAACAAATTCCCCTATCACACCCCAATCAAAAGCTTCAACACTGTCCATCACAGATTTAAGTGGCAAACCAGGCTCTCCATAATACAACTGCCTAGTATTTGAAAGGACAAAAAAAGAATTCTCTGAGGTCGTTATCCATCTCATGTCCTTAACAAATGCCGAATCATCACTGAGCGAACATGAAAATTTTTGCTTCACTTCCTTATTCACAAAACTATCAACGGGGTAAAATTGAATCTGACCAGAAACAGAAGCTGCCAGCAACGAATTGTCGGTTGAAAGAGCCAAAATGTGAACCCTACCAATAGAAACATCAACAAGACTGAGCTGCTCTACTGAAGAACCAGTTCCCTTCTCCTTAAATTGTTTGGCGGAATCAATAACATCTTTCGTCCTCACCACAAAAAAACCTGAAGATAACAAATCTTTGATGAACACTGTGAAATACTCTCTACTTCATAACAATTTAAAACAACAACAACAACAATCAAGCCTTAATCTAACTAGGTCGGATCAGCTACATGGATGAAACGACGACGTAAATCGTTCATTAACTCTAAATCTTTCCTAATCGTTTCGACATCCTCAGCCTCTCTAGTTGAACAATTTAAAAATAAAACATAAAAACAACAAAATTCAAAAAATTGTTCAGACCTGAAGTATGAGCGACGAAAATAAGGCGTAAGCGTTGGGAGAGTGCGAGAGGATGAGAAGGTAGGGTTTCCAGATCAAAAATGGAACCATTGCTCTTAAGTGGGACAGTGTCTCCAATCTTGGAAAAGAAATAATCGGTGGTTCCGACTAGTTCTCCTTCGAGCTCGTCTTCTACGTTGATGATGATTGGAACATTTGAGGGATTCAATGCACCACTCATGATTGGTTCTCAACACTAAAACCCTAACACTGCGACTTCTGCCACGTCAGTGGCTACGCCGGAAGGAGGCGGTGACCGGTGAGTGTTGATGACAGCGGCGGGGTTGTGTAAGGTGTGAGGGCGGAGGAGAGGTTCTGATCTGGACCAGAAATGATGACCCTAGGGTTTAGATTTTAAATAAGTCGCTATAAATATTTATACACAACAACCAATTCATTTGTATTATCTTTTTTAGAGTCGATCAAAAAATGAATGATATATAATATGAGAATAATGTATCTCTTGTTATAAGAAGATAAGTTATCTCATTTGGACACTAAAATTGTGACATATGTACATTTAATCATTTTCTACAAAAATATTTCTAAAATTAAACAAAATAATACACATGTCATTCTTTTACTGGCCGGATGAAGTAAATTATCTTCTGGTACGATGAGATACATTATTCTCATATAATATATAAAAAAATTATACTATCAATACATTTTGTTTGATTAATTACACTGACACTCCTGAGTTTTAGTGAAATTACATAGATCATCCTTTTTTTTTACTCCTATACAAAACCCCTGATTTTGTACATACATTACACAGAGTACTCTTGCATGTGAAATAAGTGTGATTTCTTAGATAAAAATGATGATAAGTGTAATGAATTTAAACAAAATATGGTATATCGTGAAAACAGGTCTAAATAATATATGAGTCAACACATTTTCATTATTTTCATTACAAAATGCATCAATAATTATAAATATATATTATTTAAATTATCCTTATACAATATTATAATGAACAAAAAGTAATGAAAATGTATTGACCCGTACACTATTTTGACCCGTACACTATTTTGACTTATTTAAATTATCCTTATTCACAACCCGTAATGAAAATGTAAAAATTACACTTATTTCACATGCAAAGGTAGTCTGTGTAATATATCTACAAAAACCATGTGAGTTTTTGTATGAATAAAAAATTGAATGATGGTTTTTTATAATTTCACTAAAACTCATAGGTGTGAATTTAATTTATTCTATTTTTTTTCTCTATACATTTACATGTTCTTTCTCCAAAATCATTTTACACAATGTCCCAAAATATTATCTCTTTTATTTCAAGTATTGTGTTTTACTCATTCATGCTTATTTTTTAAAACATCATTCTTCTCCTTTATCATGGTCATTCCATATGCTCATCTTCTTTATCACACCTCTCATAGGTTCATATCATTCTCATAACTCATTCTTATAAATCACTTATGTAAGTAAATAGGTGTGTAACCATAAACAATATTAAATTTTTGTTATATTCCCTCTAACTGTATTGTGCCATAATGAAACTTTATAGTTTATACATTGTGACACATGAAAATAATTTTATGAAAAAGTCTTTTCAAATCGGTTAAAATGAGGTTTCAATATATGTGCATTAACAATGTCATTCAAGTAAGGACATCTCAAAATGGGTAATAAACCAATGAGAAAAAATAAAACTAAATTGATTCTTCTGGTAGTGGATTTTGAATATTTGTTTTTCAGGACGATTGTTTGTTTTACTCGATTTTGAAAGTCAAATGTTCAGATCAATTGTTATCTCAATAATCCATCTCATTGAAATATCTCATGCTCTTCTAAGTCACTATGATACATATCTTATGTATGTTATTTTCTTCTATTTCTTCACTTCTTCAAAGTAATTGCTTTGATTGATTTTCACTTATGGGTGTGTAAAAAATTATCCATTTTGGGTGTTTTAAGCTTCTACTTAACTTTTTATTAAGGACAATTTTGTGGGGTGTTTCTGTTTATTTATATACTGTGCATTATTCTTATGATTGGTTTTTTGGTTGATAAATGATGTTGTTTCAAAGGGGTGATGCAAAAAATGATTTTTTTTTTGTGTTGATGAATTTTAATTTGTTGGGCTATGGTGAAATTTGATGATTGGATTGAATATAGTTATAATGTGCTTTTTGTCTGCTTGTGTCAAGTGTTAGATGTTGAAACTACTGAGTTTTCTAGTTATGTTCTGTTTTTGCTGTTGGGTGTTCTGCAAATAGATTCGAAGTTTATATTAATGTTTATCTTAAAATCAATTGACAATGGTATAATTAGTTAAACCATTTTTAATATATTAAGGTATGCGATGCAAGACTTATTACCCAATAATTTATTCTCATTGGTGGTGGTAGGTTAATTTGGAAATGTTGTCCCCTATTTTTTCCTCTATCTTGTTTGCATTTAATGCTGTGACAAACCATTGATTTGCATGGGTCTTTATCAGTGTTGTGAATTGCACATAACTTAACCTGACTTGTAGCTTTTGTGTTTGTTTTCAATCATATATAGTTGTCCATTTTTGTGGATCTTGGAGTACCATTTCTTTCACCCTATTTGAGTTGAGATCTCCTATACCACTATTCATTTATCCATCTATACTAAATCAATAAAATTATGTTAATTAATGTTGTTACTGCTTTTTGAAAGATGATAAATAAAATTACATATAAATTTTATTTAGGTGTCAAGACCCTATTAGTTTGGTATCAAGAGATAGAAATATAGTGGTATAGAAGATCTACACTCATGCTCATGTATATATCGATGTAATTGACTTAGTTGATGCTCATATATCGATGTAACTGACCTAGTTGAAGTTCATGTATAGCGATATAACTGACCTAGTTAATAGTCATGTAAAAGCTCTAGTTGATGCTCATGTTAAAGCTCTTGAAAAGGCACAATCTGGTAATGTTGGTGAGAAAAATCAAAACAAATTGTTTTATATTTGAAAGGCTCAAACCAAAACCACCATATTTTAGGAGTACTAATTACTAAAAACAGAATATGGATCCTCCGTGAGGGTTCAGAGAGATAGTAACATGTGACATTGAAAATTTTGTAATAGTACAGATTTTAAATTGTTTTTAATTTTAAAAAAATTAATATTTAAATCATTATAAGTTTCACATTCCAATACTGTACGGTTCAGTAGCGCAGAAGATCACAACCCACTAAAACATATCTAAACAAGTTATTATGCTTTCCTTGTCATGTCTTCACAGCACAAAACTACAAAAGTGTTCAATTTAATATATTTAGTTTTACCTTTTTAGATGATATGATTTTTTTAATAGATGATATAAAATATTTATCAACCCATACACCACAATCATCATGAATGATTTCTTACTATTCACCTTTCAGTGTACCATATGGCAGTTGCTCCCTATAACATTTTCTACTATTTAACAAGTAAATACATCTAATATCTAATATTTTTAGATTATACAAAAACATTTAAAACATTTATAATTTTTTTTCTTATAGCAAGAGAATTTGAAGGAGGAATGGATAAGAGAATTTAAAATTAAAGGGTGTCATGTGGTCAAGTGATAAGGGAGATAGACTTAAAGAGTGAAGTGATAAGAAGTTTGAGAGTTCAAATCATACTCACCACAAAATATTAATATATTAATATTTGCCGAAAAAAAGAGAATTTAGAATTACTCTATATCTCCAAAAAGATTAAAGAAGAAAATGTAATTAACTTATCTATGAAATTAACACATCTCTTCCTCTTTTTTTCGGTGCAATAATTAAGGTCTCAAACTTTTGCTTCAAGTTCACGTTGGGCGTAACATTTACTTCGTTATTGATGTCTCTATCTTTTGCCATTTATAGAATCCTTGACTCGGTCCCTTCCTTGACTCGGTCTTTGTATTCGATTAATGTATTGAACGAGAGTATATCTCTTGTCTCAAAAATGTGTCACTCAATTTATTAATTATTATGGTTGGTTGAGAAAATATATTTAAGTTAAAAGTTTAATGATTAGATGTTTTTTAACCAATCACAACAAATAACACATACAATGTTGAGAATTGAGATGCTAATGTAGAGTCTCATGGGTAGGGATGACAATTGATCTAGATGAGTCATGCTCCATTCGACCATTTTGGGACTCAAACCTGTCCTTAACCCGCGCAGGTACTCATTGGATCTACTACACATGAGTCATTTGGTACCCAATGGATTTACGTGTACTCATATATTTAGAAAATATTTGAAAAAATTGAAAACAAGACATATATTTGTGTATATGTTTGTTATAATCACGTGTATTATTTTAGACAATAGATAATAATAACAATTATAAAACAAAATTAAATACAAGTACACACCTTTAAATTATAATTTAAATATAATTTTTGAATAAAAATATAATTTAAAATAAGACAATAAAACATATCAACCCTGTGAAAATTACTTCAAAATTAGGGATTAATAAATATAATATTGTTTAAAATATAACATCATCATTATGTCGAAAAAATATGTTTAACATTATCGTATATACATTTAGAAATTGTGAGTCTAAATACTTGCTAGTCTGAATATCTCATTATCCAAATCCGGACTCGTTTAATAATGAGTTTCAAAATATTCGATCCCAAATATTTGTAGATCCAAAAACAAGCACCCAAATCCATTATGGATATTATCAACTAGTAACCATCCAAATACCCATTGTCATCCCTAAAAGTCATGGGAGAAGAAATTAGGTGAAACTTAGCTTAATTATGGGTTATATTCGGAAAAAATGGTACTCTTACGTGCTTCCTTTTCTTTTCCCTAAAATACTCAGTCTTTCTTTGCATATTATCCTTCTAATTAAAATACTAATAATGTGTCATATGCTCCTAATAAATTAGGCTATAATTTTAACTATTAAAAAACTTAGGAGAATTTGTAGGCTAATTTTTTATTAGGATGATGTAACATTTCTTTGAAAAAAATCCTTAATTAAAACTAGTCCTAATTGACCTATTGAACTCAACATTATATAAGGAGGTTTTTCCCACATCCACAAAAAAGTTAATATATACTAATACCAAAAGTCCAAAACCAAGAAATTGCCGGGAGATGAGTCTTTTCCGTATTGGGTTAAAATCTTCTTGAATGAAGAGATAACTGCCTAAAAAGCAATATGAAATATTAAAATAATACGATATTTTTATCCTTTAAAGATAATGATATGATACTTTTGTCTTTATCAAATGTAGTTTGTGCTTGATAACGAGAGTATATAGCATTTATTTCTGACGTGCCCTTAGTGGCTAATGTTTGGCAGAGTTTCTACCTCTGGTTTCAAATCCAGGTTCATATACCAAATAATATTGTGGATTTCTTTGTGTTGCACAACTCTGTGTAAATTTCATAAAGAGATATCTATCTGGAGAATGCTATGATTTACCATGAGGTGGTGTGTTTGGACTGTAAGGAATGACGTAATATTTAAGGGGATAAATTTTAGTTATATCGAGATTATGGATATGATTCAAATTAGATCTTGGGGTTGGTTTACAAATATCGTTCGTTGTAATTCGTTATCTTTTGCACAATGGTGCATTAATCCTATTACTTGTATGAATCTGTATTGCAAGTTGTAATCGGGTTGGCACCCCTTATGTTTTTTTTTTCATATTTTTGCTTATAAAGAAAAACTCTTATCCTTAAAGGCAAATGCAAAACCAAGAAATTGTATGTCCATTACCGATGCATTTCCATTCTAATATAACTGTATATACAAATAATAATAACTAAAGTGGAGAAGCAATGAATGACATCTATTATAGCTGTTGGCAATAGAATACTATAAATACACCTCTTAAGTAGGAAACTAATATCTTAAACTTGCTTGCAATAAACCAAAGAAGCAATCATGTCTTTGTTTTCTCACTTACTACTTCTTCATTCAGCCTTATTAATCATCCTTTTCCCATTAGCTTTTCACAAACTTATAGTTAGTGTATCATCAACCACTTTAAGCATTAACACAGACAAAGAAGCCTTAATCTCATTGAAGTCTCAACTGAGTGATGACACTTCTAACCAATTACCTTCTTGGAGCCAGAACTCATCCCCATGCAATTGGACTGGTGTCCTATGCAACAAACTTGGAGAGAGAGTCACTGGCCTAGACCTTTCAGGTTTAGGACTCTCAGGTCAGTTAAGTCCTTATATTGGTAACCTGTCCTTCCTTGAGACCCTCCAGTTGCAGGGTAACCAATTCAGAGGAGTGGTTCCTGATCAAATTGGCAATCTATTTAAGTTGAGAGTTCTAAATATGAACTCCAACACAATAGAAGGAATGCTTCCTTCAAACATCACTAATTTGGTTGAGCTTCAGATTCTTGATTTATCTTTAAACAAGATTGTAAGCAGAATTCCTGAAGATATAAGCAACTTGAATAAGCTTCAAGTGTTGAAACTTGGAGGGAATAGTTTCTATGGTGCAATACCTGAAACTATAGGAAACATTTCTTCTCTCAAGAATATCAGTTTCGGCACGAACTCTCTCAGTGGTTTGATTCCAAGTGAGTTAGGTAGGCTCAGCAATTTAATTGAGCTTGATCTCACTATCAACAATCTCACTGGAACTATTCCACAAGCTATATATAACCTATCTTCTCTAGTTAACTTGGCTGTAGCTTCAAACTCATTGTGGGGTGAGATTCCTTATGATGTTGGCCTTAAACTTCCAAAACTCTTAGTGTTCAATTTTTGCATCAATAAATTCACAGGTAGAATTCCAGGATCTTTGCACAACCTTACCAACATTAGGGTCATCAGAATGGCTAACAACCTTTTGGAAGGAACAGTGCCACCAGGTTTAGGGAACCTCCCATCCCTTCACATGTACAATATTGGTAAAAACAGGATAGTTAGTTCAGGAGAAAGAGGTCTAGACTTTATTACCTCTTTGAAAAACAGCACCTTCTTGAACTTTCTTGCAATTGATGAAAATAGGTTTGAAGGTGTGATTCCTGAGTCAATTGGCAATCTCTCCAAGGATCTCTCAAATCTATACATGGGCGGGAATCGTTTCAATGGAAGCATACCAACCTCCATTGGTAACCTTAGTGGATTGAAGTTGTTAAACTTGAGTTACAATTCCATCACAGGAGATATCCCGCATGAGTTAGGCCAATTGGAGGAACTAAGAGACCTATCTCTTGCTGGAAATCAGTTATCAGGAAGTATTCCGAACTCCCTCGGCAATCTCATAAACTTGATCAATACTGATTTGTCAAGAAATGAACTTGTTGGTGAAATTCCCACCAGTTTTGGAAATTTTCAAAACCTGATCTTCATGGACTTATCCAGAAACAAACTCAACGGAAGCATACCTAAAGAAATCCTCAATCTCCCAACTTTAAGCAAGGTCTTAAATTTGTCTGTGAACTTGTTGAGTGGTCCAATACCTCAAGTTGGAAATTTGATTGGTGTTGCCACCATTGACTTCTCTAACAACCAATTGTCTGGTGGCATTCCTAGCTCATTCAGCAATTGCCCGAGCTTGGAAAAATTGTTTTTGTCGAGGAATATGCTTTCAGGTTCCATTCCAAAAACTCTTGGAGATTTGAGAGGATTGGAAACTTTGGACCTCTCCTCCAACCAACTCACTGGATCCATTCCTACTCAACTTCAAAATCTACATGTCCTTCATCTATTGAACCTCTCTTATAATGATTTAGAAGGAGCCGTTCCTAGTGGTGGAGTTTTCCGAAATCCCTCAGATGTTCACTTAGAAGGCAATGGAAAACTGTGCTTGGATTTGTCATGTGTGCCTCATGGCAGTGGGAGAAGGAATGTCAAGCTTCACATCATCATAGCCACAGTGGTAGCATTGATACTATGCCTTACAATTGGCTTGGTTCTATACATAAAGAACAGAAAAGTGAAGGTAACAGCAGCTACATCATCTGACCTGCTCAAGCCTCGTATTCCAATGGTCTCTTACGATGAGCTTCGTCGTGCAACTGAGGAATTCAGCCAAGAAAACTTATTGGGAATTGGCAGTTTTGGCTCAGTCTACATAGGCCATCTAAGCCAATTGAACACTGTTGCAGTTAAAGTGCTTGACACTCTAAGAACTGGTTCTTTGAAGAGTTTCTTTGCAGAGTGTGAAGCTCTAAAGAACACGAGGCATCGGAATCTGGTTAAGCTTATTACATCATGCTCTAGTGTTGACATAAAAAACAATGAATTTCTTGCTCTTGTTTATGAGTACTTAAGCAATGGAAGCTTGGAAGATTGGATGAAGGGGAAGAGAAAACATGCAAATGGGAATGGTTTGAACCTTATGGAGAGGCTGAATATAGCTATTGATGTTGCTTGTGCAATGGATTACCTGCACAATGAAAGTCAAGTTCCTATCGTGCATTGCGATTTAAAGCCTAGCAACATTCTCTTGGACGAAGATATGATTGCGAAGGTTGGAGATTTTGGATTGGCTAGGTTGCTGATTCAAAGTTCAGATAATCAAGTCTCCATTAGCTCCACTCATGTCCTTAGAGGTTCAATTGGTTACATACCTCCAGGTTAGTGGCCTAACAACTTCTTCTATAATTGAATAACAGTTTACAACTTACCAAGTAAAATCTCTCTTCAAGAGTTTCGTAACTCATTCAAACATAACTCCTTAGTACAATCCATTCAGAAAAACAAGAAGAAAACTCCTTTCTACAACTATAAATATGTTTCTTGATCTCTATTCCCTTTATTGGCCTTTTAACACATTGTAAAGCAAGAAACAATTAATATTGGGGCAATTTTATAGTTATCCATTTTTTTCTGTTCTATGATACATGTTGAAAACATAGCAGAACCCAAAGGAAAAAAGAGAGAGAAATGAGACATGTTAAATTTTTTACCAATTGAATGAAGTAAATTATACAATTAGAGGAAAGTCAAGCTTAAAAAGGGCAGTCTAATGCACAAGGGTAGAATATATGCAGCCTTACCCTCCCTCACAAGCAAATAGGCTGTTTTTAAGATTTGAACCTACGACCTTCGGGTCATAAGGCAAACAACATTATCGTTACGTCGAGACTCACCTTGAGGAAAGTCAAGCTTGTATACCAAAATATTATGTAACTAAAACCTAACTATTTTTTTAACTCACTGGTATCCATAAATATTATTAACAAGAGGAGGGATTCATTTACTACAAAAGTAAATTTTTTAAACTTACTCCACATCTTAGCCATCAATTATAGGGAAATCCAATGGTATGAATTAGTAGGTAGATCTAAACCATTAGATTTCCCTAGAATTGATGGCTAAGATGTGGAGTAAGTTTAAAAAACTTATTCTTGGAGTAAGTGGATCCCGTCCCGATTGTTTCTTTTTCATGTTTTGTTTGTCTAAGATAGTGTTTGTAATGCAGAGTATGGATGGGGGGAGAAACCATCTACAGCTGGAGATGTATACAGTTTTGGGGTAGTGTTACTAGAGCTCTTCTCTGGGAAAAGTCCTACAGATGAAAGCTTTACAGGAGGCCAAAGCCTAACAAGATTTGTGCAATCAGCACTCAAAGACAACACTGTGCAAGTCATTGACCCTCAGCTACTATCACTTATTTTCCATGATGATGATGACCTTTCCAATGCCAAAGATCCTAATCCACAACTCCATTGTGTAGATGCAATTCTAGGAGTTGCCTTATCTTGCACTGCAGATAATCCCGATGAACGCATTGACATTAAGGATGTTGTTCGCCAATTAAAAGCTACTAAAGATTCTCTTACGAAACAATATGAGATGAAGAGTCCTTCTCCTACTAGTGAACGTTACTTTCAAGTTTCAATTAAATGAAGTATATAGATATAGTGTATGGATATTGGAGAGTGATGGTTGAAACTGTAACTTTCTCTGATGTAGCTAACATTGTCAAATAATGCTCACAGTGTACACCTTCTCTTATATGCTGACAAATTATAAATCCAGACTCCAGAGAAACCGGTGTGGTATAGTTTTTTTTTGTTGAAAATTTTAAACATTCCTACACACCAGTGTCTGAAATGTATAATTTAGAAGTGGTGGATCATAGAAATTAAGGATCTGTTTGTGAGTTGAGTTTTGGAGGGGAAGGGAAATGAAAGATTTCAGAGTATCTCACAAGTGTATTTCATGGCTCCAAAGTCTTCCCTTTCCCTCCAAAAGGCAACTCGGAAACAGACCCTAACGATTGAGAAGTGGTGGATCATCACAACTTCTCCCTCGACTACATTCAATGTCTTTACCTCGGATTGGCATGATGAATATTTTGCATAATGTACAAGCCAAAGGGATCAAAATAATAAATTAGACATCAAAATAACCAATTATAACACCAGCAACTTAACAACTATAGCCCTTTCAAGTGTTAACTCAATAACTTCAACCTGTTGGAATCTTTTGGTTCTTCTCTATCTAATCACTATAATTTAAACATGTTGGATTGCGAAAAATAAATGGAATCCAATGGTAAGAAGCTGGGAGATTATGGATTCCATGACAATTAAACTAACAAATTTTGAGGCTATACAAAACTGGAAATAATATATCTAGAAACAGTAATTTTCAATATGATTTCAAACATAAACAGAAACAAGGTCAAGAATGATACCTTGAAAAGAGGCTAAAAAAATCCAGCATCAGAAACTTCAGAAATATAGTTACAGATTCTTGCTGAATCTAGAATGCTATAGAACTTCTTGAATCCTTCAAAAGTTTACCAAAATTAACATTAAATGGGCACACAAAAATCAAGGTAATGAAGAATCTAACCCGGAAAATATTCAGAATTTTGTATTATGTAGTGAAAATAATAATAATCTATACTAATAGGAAAACACAAAATACATGTAATGTGTGTTTTCTTATTTTACTCTTACTGATCTATATTTTTTACCAAAAAATCATATAACATATTTCTTCTATGTAAGTTTTACGGTTTTTCCATTTGAACACGACAGTTTCTTCACATAAATCAATGCAATATTTGAACAAACTATGGAGTGATCCTTATCCTTTTTCATTTTTTTAATAATATTTTTGTTGTGGCAGATATGATGGTTCTATAAAGTTGAAGTAAAGTACAACTATGGAGGTTTAGGCAGCAGAAAGACAGAGTTCTCATCTCCGTTAAACCCTATTCAAGTATTCTACTTTTCTTCTCTCTTTCCTTTTTCATTTATTCATTTCTTATTATTTGCGTTCTTTCACCAACTATGTTATTCAATGGTTTTAATAATTTCATCATTTTTTTGGAAGAAAAGAGCATGTATTATAGTGTGGAAATTTAACATTTAAGAGAGTAAGCACAGCATTTGGTCATTCAAATCTTTTCAGTTTGCAACATAATCCTCTTGAGGGTGAGTCTCGGCGCAACAATGGTAAGGTTTTTGTGTGTGGAGGTCATGAGTTCAAATGCCGGAAACAGTTTGTTCGATTGCAAGGGTAAGGTCGCTACGTCTGCCCTCCCCATACCCTATTTGGTGGTAGCTTCGTGCCATGAGCCGCACTTTATAACATAATCCTCTTGCTGTCAGTTGGTTGTGTTCACTGTAATTACAGATAATTACGGGATATACGGCAGACATGTCACGATCATAACCACAATATTGTGGCTGACATGTCGCATATTGCGATTTAAAACCGGGATTAATCTCGAGATGTTCAAATAGGTCAAACATGTGACAATATCATGTGGTCTCACTAAAATAACAACTTGGAAAAAAATAGAAGAAGAAAGGGAAAATAGAGCTTACTCACCATTTGATGAAATGCCATGAACTATTAGGTGATATAGGATTTATTTTGATGATGTGAAGTAATACTTTTGATTACCAAGTTCAAACTGAATGTCATTGTTAGCACTTAAACCTGAGTGTATATTTTTATTTGAATTTTGCTTTACATAGTAGAATGTTTAATGGTTTGCTTAAATTTTGTTAATGCTATTTTTTTTGGGCTATATGCAGTAGCGTTTCTGGAAGAAAAAAAAATTGTGAGTTCTGATAACTACAAATGCAAAAGGCATCGTTCTGTGATAGATATGCTATCTATAATCATTTCATATGATGTTTTGTTGGTTATTTGGTACTGCGAGAAAATATGGTTTCCTTCATGGTTGTCAAAAAGGATACATTTACCAGCAGAGGTTTAGTCTGGTAAACATAAAATTGAAATGGGTAAGGGATAGGACATTGGATGCTATTGTTTCTGGTCAGAGGGATCTCAAGGCAGCTGGGATCCTTGTTTCGATCATTTATTCTTCTTCTGGATGCTGCCTTCCGATATACCATCTTTCTCGCCATCGTGGACAACTTGGTCTTCCCAATGACCTTAAGCTCTCCACCTTTATCCGAAGATATCCTAATACTTTTATCGAGTCCCATATAACTGATAGTGGAGGCACTCCTGTACCATGGTTCAGTTTGAGTCCTGAAGCCTTGAAGCTCCACCATGAGGAACTCAACATCCTTCAGCAAAATCAGTTGGAATTCAGGGATAGGTTATGCAAATTGCTTATGCTCACAAGAGATATGATCCTTCCACTACAAACCATTGACCAATTAAAATGGGACTTGGGTTTACCTTATGATTACCAGCACTCTTTTGTTCTAAATCACCCTGAGAAGTTCTCTTTTCTTCGCCTCCCTGATGATCGTATTGGCTTGAAGTTGTTGTCTTGGGATGACAAGCTTGCTGTCTCAGAGTTACAGAAGAATGCTTCTCTACTACAGAAGGAAGAAGACATAAAAAATGGATCCTTAGCCTTTCCAATTAGGTTCACTAGGGGTTTTGGTTTGAAAAGAAAGTGCATGGAGTGGTTGAAAGAGTGGCAAAAACTCCCCTATACTTCGCCATACACCAATGCCTCTCATTTGGACCCCTGTACGGATGTATCTGAGAAGAGGGTAGTTGGAGTTTTTCATGAGCTCCTTCACCTTACACTTCAAAAGCAAACGGAGCGGAAGAATGTTAGCAACTTGCGTAAAGCCTTGGCACTACCTCAGAAGTTCACTAAAGCATTTGAGCGCCATCCTGGTATTTTTTATATTTCCATGAAGAATGACACCCAAACAGTTGTTCTTAGAGAGGCCTATAATGGTCGCGAACTCGTGCAGAATCATCCCCTAGTTAAAATTCGGGAAGAATTTGCAAGCCTACTGAAGAAAGGACTACTAGATAGGAGTAGGGGTGTATACAAAAAAAATAAAGGTGCTAATTTGGTGGAGGGTTTGAGAAAGGAAGTTGGCATTGCTGATCAACTTAGTTCTGAGAATGAATCAGACTCCACATTTTCTGAATACAACTCAGATGGCCGTCTCTACAAAACCCTTGCCGGTGATGAATATTAATGTTTTCTCCATTACCATTATGTTAATGTGGTTTGGGTTGCATCATACTGTTTAAATGTATCAATAGTGCTATGATCTTAGCAAGGGACAGCATTTCATGTCAGATTAGATTTGATCTTCTTGAGTCAGAGTGGCAGCTCAATTTCGTCTAAAGATGAATGGCATGGGAAAGATAGGCACAGGTACAGCCACAATTGTATCAGTTAAGAAATTTTTGTTCTGGAATTTCTTGAAGTCTTCATGAAAATGGGAACTAGAGGTCTATACTTGAAGAGCGTCTATTTTTAAGCTGTTAGGGTATTTATGAGAGATTGTCTCGACATAATCTTAAAAAGAGTGATCCTTATCGCAACGATAAAATGAGTTGCCTTGTAGACGAAGTTTTTTGTTGAAAATATGACAAAGTTCCGTGAAAATTTTTCTTTATGTGTTAGCTGAAGTTTTACTTTTATATTTGCTGTAGTACAATACATCATAGTTTCTACATTGGAGAAGGCTGTTATTAGTTTCATGTTCACATTCACGAAATATTCTGTATTTATACTAGATGCAGCTCTAGGATTTGAATATCTAACCTTTCACAGAAAGTTCAGATATTATGATCAACCACTTTTGGCTGATACATCATTTTCCAATAATATTAATTCCTCTGTTGGTCCTTAAGTTTTGTTAACAAAACCTTTTTGCCAATGAAATCAACCCCTTATCTCCATCTTCATATGTTCCCATTATGAATTACTCATTTCTATTATAGATCTCGATTCATTTCACCTGTGTATGTAACACTTCATTTCTGCATATTTTCACATCTTATATATATATATTTGTGTTGGTGATTAATTACAGTAGTCAGTGATTAGTTGTACACACTTTAAGATTTCATATTTTCCAACGTCACTTTTCCATATTGTTGTAGGATGCTCCATAAAAAACAAGTAGAAATGATCTTTTTAGCAAATGGTGTATGATTTATTAATGGGGTAACTAAAAACTAACATAAAAATAAGCTCAGAAATGAAGATGTTCAATAAGAATCATGATGGATTTGTGCAATTTGAGCCCTTCACAACTGATTTATCAGTTTTTATGTTAAGATTTTGTAGACCTGGTCATAAACATTATGATCTATAAGGGTTACATTACACAAGAATAAAGAACAAAGAAGCTCCAAATGAAGACAAACTCAGTGCAACCTTGTCAACTCTTCTATTCTCTTACATCCATTGCCTTGGAAATGTCATCCATCTTACTGCGGTTCAGATCGAGAAACGACTCAATCAGATCCCCATCCAAAAAGTTTCTGGCATCTACAGTTTTCTTCTCATTTTTAAATGACCTCCATTGCTCATGGTTGAGCCCTCCAACACCCTTAATGACCTTCCTCAAGTTTGACTGAAACTTCTCTAAGAAGACATACTGCTCGTTAGGAAGTGAAGCAATTACCCCAATCACGCCGTTGATGGTGCCAAACATAACAGTTGGAATCTGGCCCACATCAGAATCCGGCAAGCACATAACAAGGGAACCGTGTCGGAAGCGATTGACAAATTCTCCAGTACCATAACCAGTGGGATAGAGCGAATGTGAAGTTTCTGAATGTCGTTAATCGAGCCAATAGTGAGCTCGCCTTCTTTTGCGATTGCCAAACTGTTACGAATAGTAGTTCAGTACCATAACCAGTAAGGGATTTTGCACCAAAATGCACAAGGGCCAGGAACAACAGAAGGGCACAAATCAATAGTTATTTGATGTCAACATAAACAGAGACCAACACTCCTCTCTGGAAAAGCAGCAGAGTTGAAAGGGCACATGTGACTCACTTCCTTTAGATTTACATTACTATAAAGTAGCTGTTGTGAAGTAAGTCTCACATTGCCTATCTCATTGTCTCGGGAATGGTTTAAATACATGTTGGGCTACTCCTCTTGTTGCTAATGAGATAAAACCTTAACAGTAGCCTTTTGTTACTGCTATAAATCACAGTTGGCCGATCAGATGCGGCAAATACATTAGTAACATTCTTCGATGAGAAAGTTCGTAGTGTAATAGGTTGTGTCCCGAGAGAGAGACCTTTTTCCTATCTGTTAACTCTCCAGTACTTGTGTTCAACATAAAGTTTAAGAGATGGCCATCACCAAGGGCACATGGCAAGTAAGATATCTGGAGAATAAAATGAGAAGGCAACATAAATAGAAATTTTTTAACTAAGAAAGTAACATTAAATTTATGAAAAAAGAGAACGTAAGTTGAACATCGTTTAACAACATTACTAGAAATATTAACATATGCAGAATGCTATAAAGATAGTAATGCTTGCATGTGTAAAAATACAAAATCTCAGATATAAAAATTGAACTTACAAGGAACTTGGTAATAATATTCCTGCTTAAGCCTTTGCCAATTTTCTGGTTTGTTATAATTCACTTATCCTTATTGACTTCATGTATTTCAACCTTGTTGTTATGCTGAAATGTGAATATTTTATTTTTAGCTGTGTGCAGTTTGTGAATTTTACGTAAATGATGTCAGAGTGTAGATTCAGCTAGGGAAGAGACAGAACTTGTTCTAGCATAATTGATGAAGGTACCTTCTCATATGTTTGTGTGAGTACTTGTAGCATGTTATACAGATGTTTTACTTGGGTAATAACAGTGTTTGCTAATCTCATTTCTCCATTTATCAAAATAGCAAACCCCAAAAAATTATCTTTTTATGATTACATCGACAATAATTCACGGAAACGGGATTATTTAGAGCAGGCTCAATGGATAATAGCGATCGGTTGGTTAGGACATTGTATCTTTAAAGATTAGTCATACAAGTTTTATAATATTAGAAGGTGAGTGTCATGTTGATGTAATAGTAAGTCATAAACTAACATGATTCATAAATAATAATGGGCAGAGCAGCTAAGAGGTTAGAAGGGTAGTATGTTAGGTTGTTTTGACCTATATATAATATGTCTATTTTAGTTTTAGTAGTCTATATTGCATGGCTCCAATTTTCTTAGTCTATGCATGAATTCAGCATAACATATCAGGTTCATCATAAAGAATGTATCATAAAATTAATATAAAATGTTATATAGTTTTCTTGTAAAGTGAGTATCATCTGAATCACATCACATAAATGTCGAATGCAAAGAAAGTCCACTAGTTTACAACCATGTCGTTTCTTACTATGCTTCTTCCAATAAGGCAATAACAGTCATGTCCTTATTTAGTAGAACTAACCAATCAACTATAATTCTTGTGGAAATTGATGAACTTTTTATCTGTTATGAAGATAGTTATTGATGCATATCTTAGGTGTCCATATCTAACTGATCAAACTTAGTTCAAATAGAAAAAATAACAACTTGTTGGACTTATATGGGAACTTTTTCTCAAGGCAAGCGAGTAGCAGAATCAAATAGATAGACTTCCAATCACTTTCAAGTTTCAATCTTCAATCATCATTAAGTAAAATCCAAATTGTACATTATGTACCCAAAAATGCAAAAATATGCTATTGATATAAACAAAATTCCAACCTGCAGCAATGCTTATTATTAGTATTACAATTAAATCCCAATGAATTTAACTTCCTACCTAGAAAAGTGATCAATGAAATGATCACTACCAACAACTGGAAATATGCAGAACTTCATCTGCTCTAAGCTGAACACCAAAATTGCAATTCAGCTCACCCGACTTTTTGCCAAAGATTGATTTCTGTGTAACCATTAAGTACCATTTTAACCACATGAAGCTGACTACCTAGGGAGAACTATGGGAAACTGGAAATGCATTTTCTCACCGAATATACATATTTTACACTCATTTCTGACACTGCTAATAAAGGTAGGAAGAAATACCAGGAGGTGAATTGAGGATCAAAATGACCAGACATTCATTATCTTTTTGTTTTTTTATCAAGAAATTCCATCTTATGAACAGCTAATTTGTCTTTGCTTTAATACATTCCCTTGAAAACGGGATTTGTCCGGCAAATGCTAGCTCCATATTCCTCATATTCTGCCTTTGTATGACAAGCCTGCACAATAAGCCAGAAATTTCAAACAAGCATTACCAAAGTAAAACATGGCAGAAAGAAATACAAGTTCCCGTAAGCTAGATTTGCACTGAAAAGAGGATTTTATAGGAAGGAAACATAAAGAAAATATGAACTCTAATGATATCACTAACAGAATGACCTTATCATAAGAAAAAACATAGGCGTACATAAAAGTTTGATGTCTTTTTTTATACGCAAATGTAGTAAACAATATTATGTATTATGTTGCCATGTATGGAATTCTGAAGTCGTTTAATCATATAGCGAAGTATACAAAATGTACATGGGCTATCAATGTCATACAAGAGGCAGAGAAAACCACATAACTGAGATTGCCATGTAATGATGCAATCCTTCTCAAGTGCTTGCTCATGGACAAGAAATAATCTAAGATTATTTGCCAACAAATCAAAATATAATCCAATCCTATAAGATCCATACTATTCAACAGTTTCAGATCAAATGCGGTCATGATTAAAAAAGAATGTTGTTTCATTTATTGACACAGTTCTTAAGTAAAAACTGTGTCAAAGAACAGGCATAACACAGTCACAGTACATGGAAATACAAGTTACTATAATAGAAAAGTAGCGATAATGGGGTGCAACTATGTGAGCATTGAGCCCCTCTTAACAAAAGTCATCAGAATTCATACTGTAAAAAATTCAGGTGTTGATGCAAGCACTGAGCCTCCAAACCAAACTGCAAATCTCTGGATAGGATGGCTGAGTACATTGACCTCCACTGGTTGTGACTGAAGGCACACAAAAAAATGCCAGATCAAAGCAACAAGGTCAGGCTTTTCACATGCATGTCAGTGTGACAACTTTGCCCATGCATGAGGGTGAAAGAAAGAGAATCAATTTAACTAAGGTTGAAAAGCATCTACTAATCTTACTTTTATCTCGCCATTTAGACGCGCTTCAGATGCAAGGGCACGGGCATCCACAATTTTCTTTATATCACGTTGCAACCTCCTGTGAAAATCCTTGAACATGGTTGATCCTCCAGACAACACTATATTCTGAAATAAAAAGACAAAATAGGCAATGACGTAAAGTTCATTCATAAAGATCATGTAAACTAGAGCGCTTGAGTTTTATTATAAAGGGAAACCCTGTGTATGAGGCTCCCACCTAGTGGGGTATGGGGAAGGTATCTATAAAGTAGAGGGATTGAATTTTATTATGCCTGATATAAAACTTCTCACTAATGTGCTGCATCCGGGCCAACAACAGAACAATCCCCATGCTTAACATTGGCGTCAGAAGCTCCTTAATTTTAAGGCAATGTAAAAGAGAAGAAGAAAAGAGAGAGAATACGAGTGTGAGAGAAGAGTTGAGAGTGGTAACTGCCACACTTGTTTGTTATTGAAAATAGAGTTAGTTACAAATGAGGGAAACTCAACTCACCTCTATTTATAGTAGGTGGATGGCTTCTCAAGTAAGCTAAGAGTTAGTTATTAATAACTGACTAAACTTCACTAACATAACGACCCCTGAACTAATCAACATAAGAACAGAATAAATGCCACTACTCTAATAGGCAACTATCCACTCAAACTTTTTTAAGTTTACACATATGTTAAATAGCAGATCATAAAATTCAGGCATTCAAAGAATGCACTCTCAAGACTTATTTTAACTTCACCTTATATAGTGCTCTTCTTGTGTCAATTGGTGCTGACTGAATACACTTGTCTATTACAACTGGCAAGGGGGTGGTAAAGTCACTGCTATATATCTCAGGATTAAAGAAAACCTGCAGAAATCATAAGGAAAACATACAAGATATGTTAAATTCACCATCCGGTGGACATAATGAACCAAACTTATAGATAAGTTCCACATTTACACCAAGGCACTATAACATTTTAATCAGTTCTTCAACAGTTAATGGAACATACTAAGGTTGATCACCTTTTGTCGATACTAACTACTCTACTCCATCCATGCAAACATAGCCTAAGGACACAACTAGTTGTACCCCAAGAAGTACAAGACTCTTAGGATACTGCTTGAAAACTTGATTAGTTGATCCTAGGTTTAAATTGCATCCACTCAGCGCCTCATGGATTTTGTATAAGTCGTAGTAAGACGGAGGATATGAAATGTAATTTTAACAAGAGCTAGACAAACCATATTGTAAAAGTAAAGATTGGGAATCATATCATATCACAAGTCACTAAATTTAAGTATCTTAGGTCATTCATACAAGACGATGGGGTAAATGATAGAGATGTGAGTCATAGGATTCAAACAGGTGGATGAAATGGTGGAGTGCTTCAGATATCGTATTGATAAAAATGTATTAATCAAGCTTAAGGAGAAGTTTTACCGCACGATTATAAGACCTGCAATGTCATATGAGATTGAATGTTTGGCAGCAAAGTGTCAAAAAAGAGAATAGATTTCATGTAGCAAAGATGAGAATGTTGTATTAGATGAGTTGGATACACTAGATAAGATTAGAAATTAATGTATTATGGACAAAGTTGGAAGTATCTCCTATTGTAAAAAAGATTGTAGAATCACATTTTAGGTGGTTTGGACATGTGTGGAGGTGACTAGTGGAAGCCCTTGTAACGATAGTAGATCAAATGGAGGGTAGCCCAATTCCTAGAGGAAGAGGATGCCAAGAAAAACCATAGGCGAAACAATTAAGAAAAACTTAGAGATCAATGTTATGTCAGTCAACATGATTTATAATAGAGCATTATGGCATCGTTCGATCCATGTAGTTAACCCTACCTAGTTGGATAAAGAATTGGATGTTGTTTCCTCCTCGCCAGACTAGGTCGTGAACCCTAGTTATTATAACTGAATCATGAAAAGGAACAAACATTGAACCTCTAATGATAAGGTAATCAAATTCGATATCACCTTAATCTTTTCCCATATCCCCATATATGCCCCTCCAATGCACGTAGGTATTTATACAACAAGCAAGTCTTGGCAGGTAGGTATTTATAACTGGAACTAATTGAAATATATAATTAATTCATTAGTCATGAGATAGGTTTAGGTGTTCAGAATAGAAATGTCATTCCATAAAAAATGTATTAAAAAGGTATATATTTATCAAAATGAGTGTCCTCTTAGCATAATTAAAAGCGTATACCAGAAAATCTAGAAAGCCATGGAACAAAGTCAAACCTCAGGGCCAAGAAATCGTTCATAGCCAATATCACAAGAATATGGTGCCCCTGTCTTTGGTTTAATGCCTCTCCATTGCTTTATATACTTGGCTGGTTCTTTGTCGTGCTTATTAAATTCCTAATACATGAGAGAAATTTAGCTATTGTTAGAAATTAAAATTATTAAGTCTAAAGGGTAACTCTACAACCCTTAATTACACCAAAGCAAACTAAAGCAGGGAGATAGTTATAACCTTCAACACACTAATATTAGGATTAAATAAATGAAAGGCTTGTTAACTCCTCAAATGATTACATCAAAGCAACCAGTATTGAACCCAAACCTACCTTAACAATGTCAGAGCAGGAATAGCAATACATTTCCTTCACTTTCCGAGCCACTTCAAAAGAATCTTCTGGTGGTACATTCTCTCCTCTTTCCTACACGAAGCAATGTAAAAATGAGGCAGTTCATGATTCTGGAATATCAAAATTTAGATTGACAATTGGACACGGATTATTACAATATACGCCAGTACAAGAAAATATAACAAAATATATGATTATGTTTCATACTAATCATGAAATAAGTAAACTCGACTACACTTTATTAACAAATAAACATGTAAAGGCAATAAAATTACCATAAAAACATCACACCACATTCATCCATGATTACCATTTATACATGATTGATTTTACCAGTGAGTGTAAATAGTAATTTGTGCGAACCTTCAACATTAGAAAGAATAGGTTCACAGCAATACAAAGTTGGGAACAGATACCAGGACAGTAAAATTCTAACTTTATACCACAATGATTGCCTACCCGCATAAGCTGCTGGACAAAAAGAGTAACATCTTTTCCAGCAATAGGAATTGATCTGATGCTACCTCCAATAACATAGCCATCTGCAACAGGTACAACATGAGTAGCCCCATCTCCAATATCCACTACAACTCCTGTCATCTCACACTAAGAAGAATTCTAAATTAGCCTAAAGGAAAGTCTTCTTGAAAAGGAGATAAATATAATAAAAATGGAGTGACAAAATTTCTTAACAGCTCATGCTGTACCACTGTCAAATTTTTAAGTGAAATAGTGAAAAACCGCTACCTACAGTTCCTATTTATCACTATGGCTCACATTTTGTTTCAAGTGAAAACATCCAAAAGCAATTAATAAGTAAATAAGTAATCCCCTTCAAGATTAATAATCCAACTCCAATTTTATCAACATAAAACACTATCTTTTTCATGACCACCAACCTTAGATGTTGTATAGCCAGCTGCAAGAGCAAGCACAGAATTCACAGCAATGTAAAGTCCAGGCACATTAAAAGTCTCAAACATGATTTCACCGGTATACTCGCGGCTCTCAGGTGCTGTCAACGGACTCTCGGTCAAAAGAAAATAGTGATCCTCCGGATCACACCTCAAGTAGTTAAATATGCACTGCTGCCAGAACCGCTCCATGGCGTCCCAATTTTCAACCTGACCATGGTGGACCGGGTAACTGAGATTGTAAGTGCTGCTGGATCGAGACTTGGCAAGTGCCTCATCCCCAATGAAGAAATCAAGATCAGCCATAACACCAGCATTGTGCTGGGCAACCCAATTGGCCTTGGAAGAGGTTCTAGATTGATTCAGAAATGACTCATTAACTGCCACCACAGTTGGCTCAATAAAGCATGGTTCAACATTACCTGCAAACCCCATCTTTGTATACCTGCAAAAAAAATCAAATTTGAGAGATTCAGAGTCATCCCAATTGAGGTCAACCAAAATTGGAGACAATTCAGTCCGAAAAATTACAAAAAACATAAGACGCATTTCAACAAACACGTGCCGTGCGTGAATGAAACAAATTAGAAAAAAACCCAGATGGGTATAAGAAAAAGTGGGTTATTGAGAGTGAGGAAAAGGGTACCCGGAACCATTGTCGATAACTACAGCTGGACGAGAAGCAGCGGGGTCCATGAGAAAAGTTGAAGGGTGAAAATAATGAATGAAGTGGATCCAATTGTGGAGGTGAAGGAGAAGATCATAGTCGTGAAGAAGGTGTAGGTGAGGGTAATGATGACGCAGACTTGGATAGAAAGAGAAAGAAACGATTGAACAGAAAAAGAGGAAGATGAAAGTGGTTGGTGAATGTTCCTGTTATACCCATTTCAGCTATAAACAACAAATAAACACAAGAAGGAAGACAAAGATGCCATTAACATTAAACTTAGATCATTGTATTATTGTATATAAGATGATTTATTTGCCAATTAAATTAACCTCTGCATCAAACCACGATTCCAAGTCTAATCTCTCTCACTCTTTTTAAGTATAAAAACTCTTTGCCCACCCGAAATCAATGACATCCAGTTGAGTCGGGTCGTGGGTTTGTTTTCATTGTCATCCATACTTTTTAGATTGTATACACTTTCTTTTTAACTTTTTATTTCTTCATTGTTAGGCTATATTTTACTTTTATAGTTTAATTTTCGTATGTACTATACAATCTATGTATAAGGTAAAGTTTAATATTTTGTAGAGGAGTCACTTTTATTTATGACTTAAGTCAAATTATTAATAAAAATTTGTGTATTAAATTCTAGTCTTTTATTTAAAATTGGAGTAAATGATATGTCAGATGTATGATATAATGAATATATTATAAATATTTATATCTATAGTGTTTATAAAAGGGAAACATAAATTAACCACTCATGGTGTAATTTATGTTTTCCTATTTTACCATTTATTATTTATAATGTATATTTCTATAAGTTTAGGAGTCTTTCATTGTAAATTCATGTTTCCTTATTAACTTCCACAACTTCTCTCTCATAACCTCTTCAGTCTCTCTCATAATCTCTTCAGCCTCTCTCATAACTACTTTCTCTAAATTAGCATGAATATATGAAAAAAGTTGTTCCTTTCTAATTACCTTTCACAATTTC
Organism: Lupinus albus; assembly: GCA_009771035.1. NCBI lineage: Eukaryota > Viridiplantae > Streptophyta > Magnoliopsida > Fabales > Fabaceae > Lupinus > Lupinus albus. The sequence goes on from CM020011.1 coordinate 10,701,517, forward strand.
TTATTTCCACAATTTTAATTTATACTTACTCAATTCTTATTGTTAACTTCCAACATATTTAGTTTTCCACTTTGCAGGTAAGAAGTGATGGGAAGCAATTTTACATTTTTAATATAGAAGTTAGTTTTCATAGTCATCTCACATCTGCTCTACATTCATTTCTCCTTCATTATCTCTTCCAACAAGTTTTACATATTATCAGGTATGCACTAAATATTGTTTTAAGATATATTCTCCCTGAAGTGTTTATAATTAACTTACATTTTCTTAAGTTTCATTCATAAATAATGTTATCATTATTTTCCTCTTTACTTATCATTGCTTATATGTTGTTCGAAGAAATGTGAATAGCCACATTTTTCTTTGGTGTGAATTGTCACATGTATCTAATTTCACATTAATTTGGTCATATACTACAAAATTATTTTTTTCAAAGAATCATTTAAATTTAATAACAAAGAAGTGATAATATGACACAGAATTGAAAAATGAAAATTGCAACCCTATAGAGGATCAAACATATATGACCACTATATTTTTGTATGGTTATATTGAAACAATTATTGACTTCATTGGTACATATTTTCAATTACACATGAATTGACATTATATGTTGTTCCTAATTTATGTAATAAAATGTGTACTCTATCAAATTTTTGAACTCTTTTAGGATAGCATACTGATTCTCTTTTGTATATATCATTATTAAACAAATACTTATATGGATTAGAGATTGACTGGAATTTCCTACAACCAAATTAGATTTTGTTTTCCAACTTTTAACTCATTTGCTCTTAAGGTTATAAATATAAACATTCTTTATTTAAATTTGCTACTACATAATTTTAGTGAAATATTCATTATATCATTATCAACATTTATAACATATAAAATACATATTACAATAAATAGGAAAGCGGATTGACAATCGTGGGAGTGCATGTCAACACGCTAGTATTGATAATGCATAATATTATAATTTTAAAATTGTTGACCCACTCAACATCATCAATGGTAAGTGCTATACTGAATATACATACATCTGTTGTGTAAGAGAAAGGTAGTTTTTGTATATATAACCTAGATGACTTAGATATGGGATTGTTCTGTTAAATAACTTGTACAATATACATGTCAAGGTGAGTTTATTGTTTATTTTCTTATAATTATTATGAGTGATTTACTCATTCTTACTCTACATTTTAGTCATTAATTCTAAGAAAATTTAATGGTTTATATCTACTCTCTAATTCAAATCATTAAATTTTCCTAGAATTGATGTCTAAGATGTAACTTATTCTTAAAGTAAGTTTAAAAAACTTACTTTAAAAACATTTTTTTATTACATTAGAGGTAGGATAGAGAAATGCGGAAGTTTGAACATCCAACACGATTTTGTTTTGATATCATGTGTTTGCTAGAATGGAGTGGAACATAGTTTAAGTTTTCATGTAACTCCAACTAGTATGTAGTAAAGTTTTTAGGAATTAAAATTTTGAACTTTTAATCATTGTGCGACTAGGGGAACTTTATATCAGTAGACTAATATCTTATTGGTATAATAAATATGATTTTAAAACATCTTCAAAAATATAAAACACATAACAAATTGAATTCATATTAAAAAAGTCCAAATCAAATTATTCCTATTAATTTCATAATGTAAATTTTATAACAACAATATTCAACTCAACTGTTTTAATATCCATAATCAAGTGGAACCCAAAGAAAGTGAGTAAAAATAAATTTTCAATATTTTTTTTGGTCATTAATTATTTAATGAGTAAATTACACTGACACCTTTGAGTTTTAGTAAAATTACACAGACCTCCCCTCTATTTTTTGCCCCTACAAGAAATCCCTGATTTTTGTACTTACATTATACTGATCACCCTTATATGTAAAATAAGTGTGATTTTCTACATAAAAAATGATAAGTGTAATGAAACTAAACAAAATATGATATATTATAGAGACAAATCAAAATAGTTTACGAGTCAATACATTTTCATTATTTTTTGTTCATTATAATATCGTATAAAAGTGATTTAACTAATATATCCATATAATTATTTATGCATTTTGTAATGAACCAAAAATAATAAAAATATATTGATTCGTATAATATGTTGATTTGTTTGCATAATATATCATATTTTGTTTAATTCCATTACAATTATCATCCATTTTTACGTAAAAATCATACTTATTTTACATGCAGGGTGGTCAATGTAACGTAAGTACAAAAATCAGAGGGGTTTTTGTAGGGGTAAAAAATGGATGGGTGGTCTGCATAATTTCACTAAAACTCAAGGGGTGTCAGTGTAATTAACTCTTATTTAATTCATAATATTATATTTTGGTATAACCAAAGTAATCCCCAAGTGGAGATCACTTGTTCCACTTTTGTGTTCTAACGATGTTTCAATCCAATCAAAAAGTGTCACGTACTCATAAACAAAAATCATTAAACAAAGAAATTATATTTTATATATTAGCTGGTGAAATTTGATTCGTTTGAAACATAAGGAAATGAATTTTTTGGAACGGAGAATCGTTGTTCATTAATCCCACCTTATGAAATGAAGTACTAATAATCTTTTTAAAAGTATGTCTATCATAATAAATGTCACTTTCATAAATCAATTTTTTTATAATATTTTAGTCTATCTGAATATCTAACCAGACCATTCATAATTAGCATTAATGTTGTATTCAATAATATATCATTACTATAATACATTATATGTCAATTTTATTTTAAAAAGGAGAATAAAATATCGTTGATATGAGAAGATAACTAATTTCCTTAAATTCACCCATTAATTAACTTAAGTCTTATTTCTTCTTTTTATAATATATTTTAAAATGAAAATTAATAAATAAATAAGTTATCACAAAATAATGAGGTGGCAGTTTGAAGCATCCTATTCTGGTCAAAGTGAAAGACCATGACCATAGCTGCAACTGAATCCTTTATTCTTAGTATTATTTTATATACACAAACTCCTCTCTACAGCTACGGTTTTGGAACTAAACCAAACCAATTCACTCTCTTTCTTCACCAATAGTAGTTTCTATATTACTCTCTTCTCTACCCTCAACCTTGTTTGTAACAATACCTCTTTGTTTTTCTACTACAAATCATCCATCACTGTGTTTCTATGAGCTGAAAATTCTTATTAGCATTTGAATTTTCTTCCTACCCTTTATATACATTTCATATTTATATGTACCAAAGAATGAGTCAGAGAAATCAGGGTCAAGGGTCTAAGGTGAAGAGAGAGAGAGAGAATAGTAGATATGATATAACACCTAGCATACTTATTTTTTCATGCTTCTTTCTCTTATGAACATTGTTAGATAGAGTTTGGAGTTTTGGAACATATTTTCTTGATGGGTTTTGATTAAAGTTTCTATCTTTATTCATTTCCCTAGCTAGTAACTTTTAATGTATGTGTTGTTTTTTGTGAAATATGTTGGGTGAAGAAGAGGGTAAGGACTCTGCCGGTGGTGGTCATCGGAGAACATATTCCCGGTCAGTTTCATGGACTGATCGAGCTCCGGCGACCCGAAAGCCGCATAACAAGCCGAGGTCATTGCTGGCATCACTTCAGCCTTTATCAATTAACAGAAGCAGTGTTCAGGAGTGGCCAAGTGCTGGATCTGATGATCTTGGAGTTTGGCCACTTCCTCAGACTCCAAGAGGGTCAATCAGATCCACTGAATTGGGTGCTATGAATGAGTTTCAGTTCAATAGGGATAAACTTGCCTTCTATGACAAAGAGTGTTCTAGAATTGTTGACCATGTGTACCTTGGAAGTGACACAGTTGCAAAGAGTCATGAGCTTTTGAAGCAGAACGGGATTACTCATGTTCTTAACTGTGTTGGTTTTGTTTGCCCTGAATATTTCAAGAGTGATTTTGTGTATAAAACTCTTTGTTTGAAGGATAGTCCAACTGAGGACATTACTAGTATTCTGTATGATGTTTTTGATTACTTTGAGGATGTTAGGGAGCAAGGTGGGCGTGTCTTTGTTCATTGCTGCCGAGGGGTTTCGAGATCAACGTCGTTGGTGATTGCATATATCATGTGGAGGGAGAGTCTGAGCTTTGAAGATGCTTTTCAGTATGTGAAGAATGCAAGAGGTGTTACCAATCCAAACATGGGTTTTGCTAGTCAACTCCTTCAGTGTCAGAAAAGGGTACATGCTATGTCTGCTAGTCCTAATTCTATTATTAGAATGTATAGAATGGCTCCTCATTCACCTTATGACCCTCTTCATTTGGTTCCCAAAATGGTGAACCACCCATGTGCACAAGAACTTGATTCCCGTGGCGCTTTTATCATCCATGTTCCTTCTGCTATATATGTCTGGACTGGTAAGAATTGTAATTGTGTCATGTCTTGTAATGCAAAATCGGCAGCCGGACAGGTCATACGTTATGAGAGGGCCAGAGGTCCAGTTCTTATGATCCATGAAGACGAGGAGCCACCAGATTTTTGGATTGCTCTTTCCAATGAGCAATTGTTATCAGGTAATTGTGATAAGGTTGAGGTCAAGAAGGATACAACATTGGCTTCTTCTGAAAAGATGGAGATTGATGATGCAGTCGATAATTGGATTCGTCCGAGGAAAGTAGATGAGTATGATTTGGATTTTGAGATTTTTCACAAGGCACTTGCTGGTGGTGTTGTTCCACCTTTTTCCATATCTTATGCTGAATCAGAAACTTGCCTTCCCGCTAGGGAAAACGGTTGGGGAAGATTGAGGAGAAAGCTTGCTAGCGGTCTCATGAAAGGATTGTTCCCATCCTGCAAAAACACAAACTCATCCAAAGACGAGTCGGGCTTGATTATGGAAGAAGAAGAAGAAGAAGAAGAAAAACAACACTTTGTTGTTGATCCTTCATCACCATCATCAAACCGTCCTTGTGGTTCACCGGATTCGTTTGAGTGTTTTCCAGATAACAGCTCGGACAGGGAAAAAGATACACTTGAAGTCATGGACCACTTTGTTCCTAGTGTTGATTCATCGCTGCCACCATCACCTGGAGGAATGTCAGATTCTAATGCTTGTTTTCTAAGCAATAGCCCAAAACTCAGTTCCAAGTCACCAACGCTTTCACCTTCAAGTTCTGATTATGCTAGCTCATTCACATTTTCACCTTCATCAACAAACTGGTCTTCTCGGTTGCCATCACCTTCTAGCCTAGAATCAACTGAAGCCTTTTATGGTAAAGATGCATCTTTCTTAGATAGTTTCTTTTCACTTCAGAAAGAAACCGTCTCTTCACCTTCAGAGGCATATTCGGCTAACCACTCATTTGGAAGAGAAGACTTCTATTTGCGGAGTAAAGGATCTTCGCCCTCCATTGCAGAGCGCAGAGGGAGCAATCTGCCACCTCACATGGTGCTATCCTCGGTCAATGAATCACCCTGCGACCACAAGGCCCCGATAAGGTCACAGTCGTTCTCTCTACCTGATTTCGATGATAATTTGAGTAAGGATGTTAGTTCCAACTTCGAAGCAATCTGATCAAGAAGACAATAGAGAATGGCTAAAACAGATGTTGATATCATTGCAACAGCTATTGAAAGTGAGGATCATTGTAGCATAGTACTATGTAATATAATAAGATGGTTATGCTTGAGATAGAAAATTAACTTCATGACAATAGTCAATAGTTCAGTTTCTTCCTTTGTAGCCTATAGTTGGAGCCCAAATGATCTATTTTTGGAGCTGAATTTGATTAAAGTACTCTAAATTTTGCTGCATGTTTGAAGTACATAACAACGGTTAAACTTTATTGAATATAAAGACTATCTTCCTTTTCCTTTTTGTCTATTGTTGTTGTTCATAAGAGCCACTAGGCCTTATGAAAGTTGTTGTTGTTTTAGCATGAAAAGGGTGCAAAAAGGTTAATATTTGTAGGAAAATCACATAGCAGATATCATAGCTGATATTGATTTTGTTACAAATGCTACCTCATCCTTTACAAGTTTACAACATCCATTAATTAAAATTTGTTAGTCTTTAACATTTCATTGGCATATAGTTTCTTATATTTGCATGGTTTATATGAATGAAATAAACTATTACTTTACCTCTAAACTATATAGTACTTGCCAATTAACCTGTTCATCAATGCTACTTTTTAGTTTGCTTTTGTTGGATCAACCAAAAACATGAATGAAAGAACCTAATTTGCTTATTCAAGTGTTTGGATATGCACATAATTATAACGAAGACACAACATAAATTTTATGCAAATTTAATATATATGTATTATCAGAAAGGTCAAACATTTTATTAACATCCCTTTAAGATGAATTCACCATTCCTTCAAGCAAAAGTAGTTGGAGAAATAAAACTAAATCACTCTTAGAATAGGGAAGAAATGTATACACCATTTAATATTAGTTAAAGATTTTGAGACACACATTCGAGCGTGGTGGAGGCACCTTCCTCTCTAGATTCCATTTTTATACAATCTTTTTTTGTGTGGGTAAGAAACTAATATTTTATTAGTCCATTCTAATAAGTGTCATTTTCAGCGTATAAAAAAGTTACGAAAAATATTTTCCGACCTGCCGGATTCGAACCAGCGACCTAAGGATATCCCATTTGGATGTCTCCAACTACAGTCCTCCGCTCTACCAACTGAGCTAAGGTCGGATATGATGTTAGTCTTGTTTATTACATCTTAATCGTAACTTCATTTTAATAGTAACCTTATTCCTGAAATTTTAACCTCAGTCATCCCAAACCCATAAAAAAAATGTAGGCACTGACTCACATATAAGTTTCATGTCAATATATTATCTATTATTCATATTTAATTATCATTGTCTTTTTGAAAAAACCAAATGAATGGTGTATGAAAGGAATGTATGTACAAATAGTATATAAGTTTGATATATTCTCACTGCATTATCCACAATTCATATTTAATTTATACTAATGTGCATATATATTAGCCTAAAATATAAACATATCATAAAAGAAAACCTTACTTACATGGAGGGGATCCACATACTCCAATAGTAAGTTTTTTAAACTTACTCTGCATTTTAGCCATCAATTATAGGAAAATCTAATAGTTAAAATTAGTGCGTATATATAAACCATTAGATTTATCTAGAATTAATGACTAAAACGTGAAGTTATATTTGAGTAATTGAATTCTTTCTTACTTACACGTAGGTGCTCTAACTATGGTGAAAGATGTGTTATAGGTGAAATTTGAGCACTGTTGTCTTTTGTCATAAAATTATATGAACAAAAAAGGATTGGAGAGTCAAAAATTGTTCTTTCAAAGACTGGACTTGTGAGTTGATTTAACTATTGTATTTGGCAACTACATGTCAATAATTGTTTAAAAGCTGCTTTAAATATGGCTTATGGTAATTATATTCAACTTTTAAATTCAGTAACATAATGTCATTTTGAAGTCAAATCATTAAAAGCCTATATTTCAGTGTTTATGTTCTTTAATTAATTTTTAGGACAAAATTGTTAAGGTCGTTTGTGATTTGAGTGTTGGATAAAAAAAATAGAAAGTAAAGGTTTCAAGGTTATAAAATGCACTTGTGAAATAGATTTAAAGTCTTCAATTTCCCTTTTTTTTCTTTCCAAAATTCAACTAGCAAACAGATCATTTGGAGAATGTTCCACTAGTTTCTCAACATTTATATACTGCAAGGAACTATAGCTTATGGATTATTTGAATATGTTAGTACTTTGGTGAGACATAGACATGATTTATTTTCTTCAAACCCTTGTAGTATGTTGTGGATTCAACGGTTCAAACCGGGTAAGGTGGTCTTGTTTTTCACTGAAATAGCTAATAAAGTATATAGCATGAATGATGGGTTTAAAGTTTGAGATTCATGTTATGAGAGGCATACACAATATGTCAATGCAAACACCACTATCCTTTGATCCTTTATACCTCTTCTATAGTTTGATTATTTCCTTATGGACATTGGAAATTATGAACTAATGCACCCCCTATGTAATACAACTTAATAAATAATTACATTCATATATTAAGATATTTTTCACCATCAATATAAAGTTTTTGTCCCTTAGTTTCAGAGATGTGATTATACAAATCTTACTCTAATCAAGATAGCCACCTAATAAATTATAAGGGTATGTGACTAATTTCCCTATAGTTAACCTTCTCATCAATTATTTTAAAATAACAATATAACAATTATTATTACTTAGAGACAATATTTATTGATCTGCCACTTTTATATATTTTATTTTAGAGAATTATATTTTTTTTATGTTGAGTATTATACATGTGAAAGTAAATATGAAGTCGTAAAATATTATGAAAAGAACATAAAACGTGAAAGTAAAGTGTATTTACACTTGTTAACACCCACAAATTTGATTTCAAATAATATTGGAATAAATGAATTTTTTGTCAAAAATAAAAAATAGTAAGGAAAAAATAAGAAAGTAGAAACTAATATACACAATATTTAGGTTTTATAGATAGAATAAGTGAGATGATTTACTTATTGCAAGAGTAAGCGGAAAAACATACTCCACATTTTAGCCATCAATTTTTGGAAAATTCAATGGTAATTATGATGTGAAGTAAAATTTTCAAGAATGAATAACTATGATATGAAATAGATTTTTTCCACGTACTATTGTCGTAAGTGATAATAATATATTATTGAAATGAACTCATGGACCTAGGTTGGAAGGAAAAGCCCAAAATGACGAGTCCAAAAGAGCAGGATAATCACCAAGGACGAAATGGTCTTTTCATCTCTATTCAAGAACTAGGGTTCCACATAATAAATTGAAGTGAAAAGTGCCGTCACTCCCACATTGCTCTTCAAACCCTTTGATTTTTCCAACACAGATTCACATTAAGCAATGGGAGTCTTCACATTCGTCCTCCGCCACTCCAACGGCGAATGGAAAGCCAAGCAACACTCCGGCGACATCGAAGCCTCCGCCGCTTCCACCTTCGCCATCCAACGGTCGCTCGTTAATACCGTTCTCGCCGTTGATTCCTCCGGCGGCGTTCAATCCTCTTTCTCTACCGTTTCACCTACCTCCGCTGTTTTCCAGGTACTATTCGTCTTTTTCCTGAATTGTATTATACAGTTTTTTACATTTACTTTTTGAATATCATAATAATTAGATCAATCTTAAATGTTTCTTATAATGACTTTATTTATCTATTTTAGTTGAATTTATTTTGCTTTTATGTTAACCGTATGTTAATTTTATATCATGTAGTGTATTCGTGCCTTGTGTTGTGTTGTGTTGTGTTGTGATATCTGTGCTTCCTTGAATTTAATTTTCTGGAGTTCTATTTTTATTTTTAGTTTTCATTGAAATAATGTTTTGTTGCTCAATTTTTTGCTTGCAAAATGCTTTGGTTAGATAATTTTATTAACTGCATTATTTAGGTTCTACGGATTTTTGGAATTTGAAATGCCGTTGCTTGTTTAGGATAAATTTTGATTATGCTAATTTTCATTGACAAACCTGATGAATTAGATAAGGTATGCTTAGGGTTTTGTTTTTATTTTTGTTGAGGATGAAGAGGGATCCCTTTACACCATTTGAAACTGATTTATTCTTTCACTTTCAGTTGTTGATCATATATACATCTATCCAGGTTAAGATCAAAGTTTCTTTATTAAGAAAAACAAAATCAACTATTGAACGTGATTGTATGAAAAATAATGCTTTGGATCAGTGTAAATAGAATTTTGTTAATTAAACGGAATTATTGGTTTAATGCTAAGACTTAGCATAAATCTTGATCATTCTTGGGTATGTAGAAGTCTAATTTGTGCACATACTGGTTGTATTCTTATGTACTTAGATGATGGGTGTCCTTTTTGAGCATTGGTGGTTTAATCATTGGATTCAATCATTGATAACTGATCTGATTGGTGTATTGTTGATTGTTTTATTTAGGTTATTGTGGGTGGTGCTGCAATTGTTGGTGGTGGTGTTGCTGCTGCTCCATCAGGTGCTGCCCCGGCTGCTGAGGCCGCAGCTCCTGCGAAGAAAGAAGAAAAGGTCGAGGAAGAAGAAGATGAAGAAGAATTCGGATTGTCACTCTTTGATTAAGGTTTTTCGGTTCACTTTAGTTTTTTTGATGAAAAAGTTTTTAATCTTCAATTCTAAATTTTGTAATTTTGTATTTGGTTTGCATAAGATAATTGCACCCTTCATCAGATAGATTTTTGTGCTTCTGTCTCAATGGTTTTATATTGTGTCATTTTTATAAATGCTCAATAGAGACTTTGCCCTGATACCTTCAGGGGTAGTATCATTTATTTACTAATAATGTGTTTTTAATATGCCTCCCACATTTTTTCAGATTTAGTATTGACAATCAAACAATGAATCATCAAAAACCATAAGAAAAACAGAAAATGGATCTTTGCACCATGTAAATTAAAGTTCTATGCTCATGGAAAATTAAGCAAGGAGAGTTGTGATCGTATCAGAACTTATGCAATAGATCCCATCATAATTCTAAAATTAAGAATGCATCAGATCCTATTATACTGTATCAGAGTGTTTACACTTGTAGTGTAAAGATATGCGTGTTATTTGTCCATCTTTCTGCTCTACAATTGGGTTCTTACTCGTGAACAGGTTCAACAATAAACATGTTGCATGTGTCTTTTGCATTGCTTGTTACAAGTCCTTTATCTTGAAATTTTTGGAGGTAATTATACTTATGGGAAATTACACGAACCACTAAGTTAAACAAAATATTGTATATTGTGTAAACAAATATAAATAATATAAGAGTCAATGTATTTTCATTATTTTAATAAAGATACATTTATACTATTTAGAATTATTTATAAAATATATAATATTTTGTTTAAATTAATTATACTCACTACACGTTTTTTTGTTTAAAAGATTACACTTATATTTCATGGTTGTCAATGTAATGTATGTATAAAATTAATGGTGATTTTTGTAAGATGAATGAGTGGTTTGTGTAATAACAAAAGAGAAGGATGATTTGTATAATTTTACGGGAGTGTAAGTAATTAAGTCAATTTTAATTTCACTAAAACTTATGCTACTGGTATAATGTTGCAATTGTGGAGTTATTTTATTGCTATACTCCCAGTCATAATATTGCCCCTGCAGGCAGTGCTCATAATATTGTGCTGTAAAATTCAAAATACCCTTCTCAGCCATTTCTATTTGAGCCTTTGAGGTGTAAAATTTCTGCTACATCAATAAAAACATCCCTTTCTTTGGTGTTCTCTAAGATTCTCTCATGTGACTGATGAAGGTAAATCTTTTCAGAGATATAAGGAAATATGTGAGGAATGAATACACATGTTTGATTGTTGTATTTTTCAGCATTAACCATCACAAACAAACATATGTATTTGATAGAGTTATTGTCTCGCATGAAAAGGAACAAACATATATCCAATTGTTAGAGAGCAAACTTTTACCAGCAATGAAGAGGAAGAAACGCATATCCGGTTCAATCATTTCACTTGTCAACACATAAAAATTCGCACTTCAATTTTTTAAAGGGAAAACGTTCTACCTTCTATTTTTTTAAAGGTTTAACGTTTGCACTTCATTGCTGCTCCCCTCATTTAGCATTTACTTGCATTGTTATTGAAATATCACATACGAAAAGGCAATTTTACTTGAAAAGCCCAAAGAACAGAAGATATGAACCAACAAAAACAATTTCCAAAATAGAAGCTATACACTAGCATTTACTTAAATCATTCGCTCAAAATTGTATACACCATCTTAAAGACATGTATTTTTTAATTTTTACGTGGGAAATTAAAAGAACAAAACAAAAAACAAAAACTACTGTTACTGGGTGTAAACAACACCCATGAGATCCACCAGAACCAGCATAGTGGATGAGAGTTCCACATAGCCAGTATTTCTAATACCATGCTTTTGCTATGATTTCTAAATTGGAATTTGTTCTCAGGAATAACTTTTTTTAAGTGAGTTTCTCAAGTTTCAACCTATTAACATATGTATAATTTATGAGATTGGACATAAACCCCCATATATTAACCACATTTTTGCCACATAATAAACTTTTTTTTTATATATTCTCTTACTTAACTCTGTACTTCATGATTATTAATATTTTTTCATATTTTAAAAAAGTCTCACATATCATTCACAACATTTTATTTGATATGTTTTGTTGTATCGGTAGCCCGCAACAATGACACGAGATAATCTTTACTGGCTGAGTCACGACCAGGTCGCTCTCTTTAAGACGTTTCGTGGTACTGCCTCAAGGTGCAAGCAGACTATCAACCACGCCGTCCCCAGGATAAAACAGCCCAGCTCTCTGTTATACGATTTCTTACTGCACTGTAAGAATCGTTCTCGAATACACCCAAAAATATGGCTTCCAGTGTCAATTCCAAATACCCACAATATTGGCTTCTCATGCCAATTCTATTCCAACAATTGACTACCAGTGTCAGTATTGGAATTTCCCATAATATTGGATTCATGTTCCAACTCTAGTGCCACGGAAAGAAAGGGAGAGAAAGGAGGCCGGAATTGCGTCGGCAGAATTTATGGAGGGAGAAAGAAAGAAGCTTGTATAAGCGTACAAGCTTCAGGTGCAAAAAATAATGAAGGAAGAGACCTCTATTTATAGAATGAGATTTTGTCACTACTCTTGCATCCTCCAATGTGGGACTTGTGAGGTTTTTACAAAAACTTCCAATATGGGACTTGTGAGTTTTTCAATTTCACATCCTAAGGTCCACACTAATGGCATCAAACTACAAAAGTTCCAACAATCCCCCACTTGAAATTAAAAAACGATTTCCGGAAATTTCTGTGGTCTCATTAAGATTGTGCATAAACAAAGGTGTCTTTCGACTTGAACCTTTGCATAGTGAGTAAGATCCAGATTTTACTAGAGTGACTCGTAGTCTTGAACTCTATCTCCGGCATCAAACCACACACAACCTTTTCAAAGGTGTATTCAATAAAGCCAGTGCGTTAAAGGCCATGCACGTCTATCCCAGTTTAGTGAACGCTCTAGAAATTTATGCCCCTTAAATTTCATAGAAAGCGGCCCCCACTTTCACATTCACATAGGTGAGTCTATCAAGAGTACTCCTGTAGTCTAGGTACTCCACTCCAATTGGAGTATAGATCTCATTAAGAGTTTAACTCATCCTTACATATACTGCAAGAATCATGCTTCTCATAATTTCATAGCATGTTCATTCTCATATCACTTCACAACTTGTTATTACCCATTGAACCTATTTCTTGGGGTCTCCAGTCAGTTAGGTCGGGTTACCATCGTGAGTGATCTTCGTTCTAAAGGCAATAGTCCCATAAGCTTAGAGGTATTATGGACTTTCTCTCTAGCTAGTCCTTTCGTCAAAGGATCTGCTAAGTTATTCTCAGTGCGTACGTGATCCACTCTAACAGCTCATGTAGAGAGAAACTCTCTAATGGTGTTGTGCTTACGACGTATTTGTCGTTTCTTACCGTTATAAAAACGGTTCTCAATCTTTGCAATAGCCGCGGTACTATCACAATGGATCAACACAGCTGGTATCGGTCTTTCCCATAGGGGAATCTCAGCTAGCAAGCTTCTAAGCCAACTTGCTTCTTCATTACCTGTTGCTAGTGCTATCATCTCAGCTTCCATAGTGGATTGAGCCAAAATAGTCTGTTTCTTTGACTTCCAAGAAACAGCTCCACCAGCTATGCTAAATATATAGCCACTGGTTGCTATGGAATCATCTCAAAGAGTGTTCCAATCAGCATCGCTGTATCCTTCTAGGACAGCTGGAAACTTTTGGTAATGTAAACCAAGGTTTATGGTTTTCTTAAGGTATCTCATTACCCTTTCAATAGCATGCCAATGCTCCATACTAGGTCTACTGGTAAATCTGCACAATAGTCCAACAACATAGGCAATGTCGGGTCTAGTGCAATCAGTGGCATACCGAAGGCTGCCAATGATGCTAGCATATTCTGTTTGTCTTACACCTTCACCAGTGTTCTTAAAAAGTTTTACACTTGGGTCATATGGTGTGCTAGCAGGTTTACAGTCAAAGTATTTATATTTCTTTAGGATCTTTTCTACATAATGTGATTGATCCAGAGAAATTCCTTCCTTTGACCTAGTAATCTTTATACCAAGGATTACATTTGCCTCTCCAAGGTCTTTTATATCAAAGTTGTTACACAACATTGATTTCACATTATTCACAACATGAATGTTGAAACCAAATATGAGTAGGTCGTCTACATAGAGACATATGATAGTGTAAATGTCATTTTCTGATTTGTAATAAATGCATTTATCACTTTCATTCACCTTAAACCCATTCGATATGATTAAGTTATCAAACTTTTCATGCCACTGTTTAGGTGCTTGTTTAAGACCATACAATGACTTGTCTAACTTGCAAACTTTATTTTCTTGCCCATGGATTACAAAACCTTCAGGTTGTTCCATGTAGATTTCTTCTTCCAAATCACCGTTTAAAAAAGCGGTTTTAACATCCATTTGATGTACTACTAAATCATGTATCGCAGCGAGCGATATTAGTACTCTAATGGATGTTGTTCTAGTAACAGGTGAAAATGTATCGAAGAAATCTACATTCTCTCTTTGTCTGAAACCTTTGGCTACAAGGCGAGCCTTGTATTTATCCACTGTGCCATCAGGTTTCAGTTTCTTTTTCAAAACCCACTTACAACCAATCGGTTTGCAACCAGGTGGCAAGTCAGTCAAATGCCAAGTCTTGTTAGACTCTAGAGAATCCATCTCATCATTTATGGCTTCTTGCCATAAATCAGCATCCAAGGAAGTCAAAGCTTCTTGGATAGTTGATGGATCATCTTCCAATGTATAGACCATATAATCAGGTCCATACTCTCTAGCAGTTCTTGTTCTCTTACTTCTTCTAGGTTCTACTTCTAACCCATCATCACTATCTCTAATCACAAGTGTGTGACTAGATGATGTGCCCCCACTATTCCTCAATTTAAAAGGGAATTTCTTTTCATCAAAGTCAGCATCATTAGACTCAATGATTACTTTAGCGTTAAGGTCATAAAACCTGTACGCTTTGCTGTTTATAGCATACCCAATGAATACACATTCATAGGCTCTACTAGCGAGTTTAACTCTCTTGGGGTCTGGTATCCGGACATAAGCCAAACAACCCCAAGTTCTGAAATAAGACAAATTAGGTTGTCTATTCTTAAAGAGTTCATATGGGGATATTTTGCTCTTAGTCTTGGGGACTCTATTTAGCACATAACACACAGTTAATAAAATTTCACCCCACCAAGAGGGTGCTGCACCAGAACTTAACATGATAGCTACTACTAATTCAGTTAATGTTCTATTCTTTCTTTCAGCTTTACCATTCATTTCAGGTGAATATGGTGCAGTGGTTTCATGAATAATGCCTTTTAATTTATAAAAATCATTAAACATGCTAGAATCATACTCAGTGCCTCTATCGCTCCTGAGTTTCTTTATTTTCTTATTGAATTGATTTTCAATTTCAGTTACATAGACTTTAAACATATCAAGTGCATCACTTTTATTTTTCATAAGATAAATATAAGTGAAATCAGAGCAGTCATCTATAAAAGTTATAAAATATCGTTTACCATTTCTGGTTAACGTTCCATCTAATTCACATATATCAGAGTGTATCAAATCTAAGGGCTCAGATTCTCGCACTACTGATTTATGTGATTTTTTTGTTATTTTAGCTTGACTGCATGATTCACAATTTTCAAAATCATTTTTAGATAATTTGGGAATTAATCCTAAATTACTCAAATTTGTAATTGCACGTTTATTAATATGACAAAGTCTAGAATGCCAAATATTAAAAGCACACAACATATAAATGCAATTAGAAATTTTATTCATGGAACATCAACATTTAATTTAAGCATATCATCAGTGGCGTCCCCATTCCCTACAAATAACCTATTCTTACTAAGACTATACAAATCTGCTACTATAGTCTAGGTGAAACCAGTTTAAGTAAGAAGAATACCTGGAACTAAATTATTCCTCATCTTTGGAGTATGCATCACACCTTTGAGAATCAGAGTCCTCCCAGATGTAAACTTCAGCTCCACATCACCAGTTCCAGCAACAGTAGTGGTGTGAGAGTCTTCCAGCAGCACTTTCTTGTTATCAGCATTCGTGTATGTTTTGAATAGAAGGGAATGCCTGTTCCTCCCGCTAATCCTGTCGCTCCCGGGGAAGCGGATATTCGACCTGTCGTAGCCTACCCCTATCAGGAAGATGAAATGATAGGGGGACAGAAAGGAGTGAACCTGCTGTTCCAATCATTGTGACCTCAGTTAACCCGGCCACAAGTGGATCCTCAACCATGTTAGCTTGTGGAGGATGATCCACTGGTTGGTTCCTGCACTTTCGTGCCATATGACCTGGCTTCCCACACTTGAAGCAGATAAATAGGTTGCCAGAGTCATTCTTAGCGGGTGGTTTAGCATATTGGACCTTTTTAGGGTTCCAATTCTTGTTGCGACCGGTGATCTTAGCCTTATTCCCATTACGGTTCTGATTCTTAAAGTTGCTGCCCGAAGGCTTCAGAACTGCACCTGAGAATTTCTTTCTAGTGCTATTGCTTGATAAAGCCAACACTTCTTCATTCTGATCTTGCTTACGAGCCTCTTCCTCAATGCGAAGACGAGTGATCAGAGATTCCAAAGAAAATTCTTTGGTCTTATGTCTTAGGACGTTTTTAAAGTCCTTCCAGCTAGGTGGCAGTTTGTCAATAATGACAGCTACCTGAAATTGCTCATCTAAGGGCATACCCTCAGTGATGATCTCATGAGCAATTTTCTGAATCTCGTGGGACTGAGATTCTACTGATTTATCATCAGTCATCTGATACTTGAGGTAGCGGCTACTCAGCATATTTCTTAGTCTCAGCTTCCTTAGTATCATATTTCTTTTTTAGTGCTTGCCAAACTAATTTGGCAGATTTATATGGGATGTAATAATCATATAGATCATCAGACAACCCACCAAGAATGAAATGCTTACATAAGTAGTCATTTTCATTCCACAGAGCAATATCAATGGCTAGTTTTTCATTTCCCTCTTTCTCAGCTTCTTCAGGGACCATTGGGATATCATCCTTCAAAACATAGGCAACCTTTTTAACCGTTAGGAAAAATTCCATCTTGGTTTGCCAGCATTTGAAGTTAGTCCCGTCAAACCTGAATGGTTTGCTTAGGTCGAAGCTGTTCGGACCAGTAATATTATCTACGAGTGCCATTGCAGTAGAAACGTCTTAAAATTGTTGTATCGGTAGCCCGCAACAATGACACGAGATAATCTTTACTGGCTGAGTCACGACCAGGTCGCTCTCTTTAAGACGTTTCGTGGTACTGCCTCAAGGTGCAAGCAGACTATCAACCACGCCGTCCCCAGGATAAAACAGCCCAGCTCTCTGTTATACGATTTCTTACTGCACTGTAAGAATCGTTCTCGAATACACCCAAAAATATGGCTTCCAGTGTCAATTCCAAATACCCACAATATTGGCTTCTCATGCCAATTCTATTCCAACAATTGACTACCAGTGTCAGTATTGGAATTTCCCATAATATTGGATTCATGTTCCAACTCTAGTGCCACGGAAAGAAAGGGAGAGAAAGGAGGCCGGAATTGCGTCGGCAGAATTTATGGAGGGAGAAAGAAAGAAGCTTGTATAAGCGTACAAGCTTCAGGTGCAAAAAATAATGAAGGAAGAGACCTCTATTTATAGAATGAGATTTTGTCACTACTCTTGCATCCTCCAATGTGGGACTTGTGAGGTTTTTACAAAAACTTCCAATATGGGACTTGTGAGTTTTTCAATTTCACATCCTAAGGTCCACACTAATGGCATCAAACTACAAAAGTTCCAACATGTTTTTATGTTTATCCATTTTTTATTTTATTTCTTAAGATATATACTAGGCAAAACTTACATATCTTCTCCCATTATACTTCTTTAATTTTCAACATATTTTTATGAATCAGATTAGTTAGATTCAAATATCATCAATTTTGTTATTAGACTTGTGTATATGTCATAAATTGATAATTTATTTATTAGTGATTATATATTATTATTTTATAGATACGAGAATTAATACTAGAATTTAATAAAATGATATAAGATTAATGAGAGAAAATTACCTTATCCCGAGTCCCATGAAATTCACGCGCGCGTGAGGCGAATCCCCGTCCAAAAACAGCTTAACCCATTCACACCGTGACGAGTGGATGAATGGTCCTCTTTTTCCCACAAATTGAAAAACAAACCACAATCTCTAACCTCTCTATCTTCTTCTCACGCTCTCGGAGCTCCGGCTCCATAACCCGATCCAAATCAAATAAAGAAAGAAAAAACTCTCGTTTTCGTTTTATTATCAGATCGCGTGAGAAACTCAAAGAATAAGAAAAATGTCGAAGCCATGGGGTAATATCGGAGCCTGGGCCGCAGACTCGGAACGCGCCGAAGCTGAAGAACGTGAAGCCGAAGCTGTAATCCAAACCTCCGCATCAAATAACTTCCCGAGCCTTAAGGAAGCTGTGAACGCTAAACGACCTAAGAAGAAGACGATGACGTTATCTGAGTTCACCAATTTCGCTGCCGGAAGTGGTGGTGGTGCTTCGTCGGAGTACCATGGCTTGACGACGGACGAGATGCTTCGTCTTCCTACTGGTCCTAAGGAACGTTCTGCCGAGGAAATGCAGTTCAGTCGCGGTGGATTCTCGTCATATGGACGCTCCGGTGGACCGGTGAGAGTTAGAGATGAGAATCGCGATGGTTCATGGGGCGGAGGGAGAAGATCTTATGGTGAATTTGATGAAGAACCACGCAGAGGGAATAGTTCTAGGGTTTCTGAATTGGATCAGCCTTCGAGAGCTGACGAGGTTGATAATTGGGCGTCGGTGAAGAAATCTCTGCCGTCGTTCGATTCTGGCCGACAGAATCGGTACGGTTCCCTCGGTAGTGGTGGCGGTGACCGCGATGGCGGTTTTGGGGGTGGTTCTAGAGGCGATGGCGGTTTTGGAGGTGGTTCTAGAGGCGATGGCGGTTTTGGTGGTGGCTCTAGAGGCGATGGCGGTTTTGGTGGTGGCTCTAGAGGCGATGGCGGTTTTGGTGGTGGCTCTAGAGGTGATGGCGGTTTTGGCGGTGGTTTTAGGGCTGATGGTGTGGATAACTGGGCGGTTGGGAAGAAGCAGTTTCCTGCTAGATCTAACAACTCTGGATCTTCTAACTTTGGTTCTGGTTTTCGTGATTCTGGCGTGGAACCTGATCGCTGGACGAGGGGTACACCACTGCCACAGCGTGAGGAGCAGGAGCGTGAGCGTCCAAGGTTGGTATTAGATCCACGTAAAAGTGGCAATGGTTCTGTGAATGAAGCTCCGGTGAAGACAAATAAGTCAAATCCGTTTGGTGCGGCGAGGCCCAGGGAGGAGGTCTTGGCTGAGAAAGGATTGGATTGGAAGAAGCTAGATTCAGAGCTTGAGGCAAAGAAGCCGACGAGTCGCCCCACGAGTTCACACTCCAGCAGGCCTTCTAGTGCTCAATCTGTTCGTTCTGAGGGTCCAGGATTTCAGGGTGCAGAGGCTGTGGTGAAATCCAGACCCAAGGTTAATCCCTTTGGGGATGCCAAACCTAGGGAGGCCTTGCTGGTGGAGCGAGGTACTGATTGGAGGAAGATTGATCCTGAATTGGAGCATCGCCGTGTTGAGAGGTTGGTGCTGCATTTTAATTTTTATGCGTGTTGGTTGTTGATTTTGGTGCTGAGATTTTCTGGTATTGATTTTGCACTTTAGATTCTCATGTTCACAATAGAGAGTTGATAATGGGATATAAGTTCCTTATTAATACAGCTTCAGTCGATATTGTTCATAATATAGTACAGCTTCAGTAGCTAGTAGTAATTTACCATAAATAGCTTTTATCTTCATTGTGCAAACAAGAACCTTATATGTCCCTTTCATGTGGTATTATTGTAGTGTGGTGAATTAATGTGATTTGGTGATTCTGTGGCGATATTCATAGATTAGGCAAATCTTTTGGTGTGGTAGATAGTTATGATTTATAGAAGAGTCTATACAGGTGCTAATTATGGGGATTGGGTTACATGACTTACTTTTTTGATATGATGGCAATATCTTATTTGGAATTGAAAATACTTTTGGTAAAGTTCTTAATTACTATTATGATGTTGTCTAGTTCATGTTATGGTCAATGTGTTATGGAGCAATTATAACTACACTGATGTATTTCATCTTTATATAGTTTTTCTTTATGATAGAACACTGTAGCATTGTTTGATCCATGAATGTAATCCTTCCTAGTTTGAAAAGGCTTCTTTTTCAAACAAGTTTTTATGTGGTGGAATTGAATAATTGGTAATAGCCCCACTACTGTACTAAGATTTTAATGTGCATAAGAGATGAGCATGAATTCGTTGTTGACACTAGAGCTGTACCATCCACCTGGAGTAGAATCTTTTGTTTTGTTTTGTTTTGAGTTCTATAGAAATCTGTTGCATAATCTTTCCTCTGTTAGTCTGTTTTTCTAAACTCAGATTGGTAGTTGTGACCATAACATTCAAAATTGAGGGCAGCATCTCCCTTGAATGCCAGAGTTTGCAAGCTGGTTTTGGTTGGCCAGCATGAGAATATTTCTAGGTGGTTGCTTGCTGTTGCTGTTTTTTGCAGATTAATTTGCATGCACTCTGCTTTTGCAGTTGTGCATTGTTTTGGGAGTTCTGTTTCAGCCTTCTTGAAGGTTCCATGTGGCTGGAGGTGCCACATTGTGGTTTGACAATATTGGAGTCCGGCAAGGAGTTGATGTTGATAGCAGCAGTTGTTCAGAGCTCGGAATAGTTTTCCGGGAGCTTTATTTCTAACTCTGTTATTTCTTCTTTTTTTCTTCCTGTTTTAGAGTCAGTTCCTTTTATCTTCTCTGTTTGCATATGGGTGCCATTTCTCAGCTTTGTTTTTTTGTTTTGTTTTCCTCTATTTTATTCAAATTTGTCTTGTTTCCCCTTCCTTCATCAGTTTTGCCTCATTATGTCACTCTGGTGTGTTGGAATTATTTGGTTGTTTACTCCCTCTGTTTGTTCTTGTCGGTTGCTTCTTGTGCTTCATTTTTGTCTGTTTTGTTGTTCTGCCTTCACCTTCCCTGTTTGACTTTGGACTGAGATGTTGTTTGAGTCTCTGGAATAAATTTGCTGTGTGTATTAGCTGTTGCTGTTTTGCTGTCGAGGATTGTGGATTTAAAATTGTGTATGCTAGTAGGGCCCTTTTTTTGTATTCTCTGGGGTGGTATGAAACTGGCCCAGTGGTTGGAGATTAATTTTGGGTTTTTAACAGAGCCGCTGATTAGAAAGTTAGAATACTTGTAGGAGATATCTATCTAGGACATATTGCAATGGTTTTGATGTTTGTCTTGTGGTTTGCTATTTGTAAGAGTAACTAATTTAAGGCTTAATAAGCAGCAAGCTTAAGCTTAAGGTGGAGTGTTTGAATATTAGGTTGTATGATGTACGAAGTATTAGTACTTGACTTGATTATTAGTGTAAATAGTAGAATTGAATTATGATGTTATTGTATTACTACTATCTTTCAATACTCACTATATTGGCAGTTCTCTTTTTTCTTCTTCCTTATCTAAACCGTATAATTTCCACAGGTGGATTGCTAAAGTTATTGCCAATAGTTTGCCATTAATCAAGACTTGTTGTCATAAATATAATCTGCCCTTGTTTATTTTATCTGCCTTGTTTATGCACAAAATTGCTGCCCAGTTTAGTCTGATTGATTTCATAATGCTATATTTGTGACTTGCTGATCTTTCAAATATACATTCATCTTATTGACTTCAGAAGAAATATTTCAGGCCTGAGACTGAGGAGGAAAAATTATTAAATGAAGAAATTGATCTATTGAAGAAGGAACTTGAGAAAGAGTATACAACAAATTCAAATAAGGAATCTGTGGGTGGGGCTGGTGTAGACCAAACTAGTGCACGTGCAATCTTACTAAAGAAAGAAAGGGAGCTGGAACTTCTTATCCATGACTTGGATGACAAAGTTCGCTTTGGTCAGAAAGCTGCTGATAGGCCAGATTCCTCAGCAGGAAAGAGTGCTGGTTTTCCTGATAGGCCGCATTCTCAATCTGGCTCGTTTGAGGATACTAGAAGTGTGGAGTTTAATGACAGACCTCGATCCCGTGGCACAGGAGATATGTCGAAGCGGCCTAGTGATGACAGAAGACCATATCAAGGTAGCAGGGAGAGAGGATGGTTTTCAGGTAGCAAAGACTTGATTAGGTAAGAATATTGCATTGTTTTCTCTTCCTTTTTCCTTTTCCACTTCCTTTTCCTTCTTGGTCTTGCCACTCTTAGTTAAAGGTTGCAAATTCTATCTGTGTGGGGGTGTTACTCAATCATGATTTATGGTAGCTGGCTAATCACCCCCTTAACAATCAAAATACAACTACTGCTTGATAACTTCTTAAATCTTAGGGCATTGAATTGACCGTGGCTTTGAATTCAATTTTGTATCGTTTGCCTTTCTATTATTTATACATATGTACTCCTAACATTGTTGGGCCTGGAAAGTGTTTGAGAATGCTGATATTTATTTACTGTTTACAGTTCAAGGTCAAGAGAGAGATGGTGAACACTGAGCAACATTTTTTGTATGGATTAAGAGTTATCTTCAAACTTTAGATGACCAGAACTAATATTATTTTGTCCCCTATTCATCTTTTCTAATCGTTTTGTTCAGTTTTACTCCAGGAATTGGAGAAACAATCATTGAGTACTTGGAACTAAAACTTTTGCCTTATCTATTGTTACATCTTGGAACATTGTAAATTTGTTTTCCCCTTCTGGTAATTTTTGGGTGTCTGGTTGAAATGCCGAGAGCCTGTAATTTTATTAGGAGTAAAATTTAATTGAAGATTATGGAACTTGCTAGTTAATGTGAAATTGTATTGATATTATTACTATATTTTTCCTTCCTTTGTGCATCCTACTACTGCAAATGTGGCTTTAACTTCTTATTGACTTGCTTTGAAGTTTTGAAAATGCAATCCAATAAGTTGACATGTGCCTATTTGACTATTTCTTTGTTACTATTTTTAAGAATTTCAATATAGCTAGAGAGAGGCCTTCACACAAATTTATTCCCCTACATTAAATTATTAATTTATATAAGGAAAATGTTGAAGCTGTAAGTTGATCCTTTTTATTATACCTTCCACATTCCCAAATTTCATAGCCTATATAAAGACATAAGCTAATTCCATGTGCACAATCCAATAAGAAAATAACAAAGCAGCTAGATGTATTGAATCTAAGTTTAACAAAATGCACCAATGTATTTAAATTTCATTAAAAATAGTAAATTAAAATATAAAATAAAGTAGTGTTTATATTTCTTATAAAGGAATGAAATATAATAACCCTGATAAACAACTTTACAATGGTCAAACATGACAGCTTTTAAAAACAACACAAATCTAAAATAGGGAGAACATGGAATATATGCTCCCTAAACTCTCTGCATGAAAACCATAAATCAATTTTAGTGGTCCCTACACAAATATGAAAAGAAGACCAGAAATGCATATTTATCTTGGAATTGATTCCAAGTATTATATTTAATCCAACAACTACACTTAAATTAATAAAATTATCATACATGCATTTTCCTGTTTTTTAGGTGTGAGTAAAAAGGTTTGATTTATTTTTATAGATTAATCTAAAAAAATATAGGTAATCTTGAATAATTATCAAAATATTTGTTATATTAAAAAAACAAATTATTTCACTTGGTATCTCAAAGTTGAGCAAATCTTAATTTTCTTAAAATGTGAGTTTTGTTGGAAGAATGTTATTTAAAATATATTTTATGATAAAAATATTATTTATCATTATGTTAGATTATCTATAATTTTGGAAATTCGTATAAGTGAGATTGCAATAATATATGCATATTGAAAAACATACCATTTAAAAAACCTCAAACCAGATTACCAAAAGTATGAGCCTTTTATACCAAGTTTTCATTTATTTTTTAATCAATGATGAGATATGCATATTAATTCATTAAATTTAAGTAAGAAAACTAAGAGTTGATTGTAGAAAGTCAACACACAACAAAAAGGAGTTAAGATCTTCTCTTGTTACTAAAAAGGTAAATATTTTAAAACCGAAAGAAAGATACAACCTTTAGTAATATATATATATGCATTTGATTACAATAAAATTACACTTAAAAACAAAAGGAAACGTGAGAGTATGCTGCTTCAACAAAAAGAGGGTAGTTAAAATTGAACCTTATCACAGGTCTCACTCCATCATAATCCATACAAGCTATGAAGACAACAACAGAAATATGGAGACAACTAGTGTCATGGGTTGTAATATCGACAACACTATTTCTTGTTGTTGTGATGCCAACAAGTTCTATGTTGCATGCAAGTGCAAAAGAGTGTAGTTTCCCAGCTATATTCAACTTTGGTGACTCTAATTCTGACACAGGTGGTCTCTCTGCACTTTTTGGACAAGCTCCTTCACCTAATGGGATCACTTTTTTCCTTTCTCCTGCTGGTCGATTCAGTGATGGTCGTCTCATCATTGATTTTATAGGTAATTAACCATTTTTGTTTGAACAACTTGGATTTTACATATTCATATATCATGTTTAACACAGTGATGTGATATCCTAGGACTTGAAAATGACTCTGATTTGCATTATTAATCGAATGAGTGGTTAGACCACTTTGAACAGATTCTGATTCGACCGTGTTAAGTACGGTTAAACCGAAATAACTCGGGGAAGTGAACCGGACGGTTCACTTAAAATTTAAAAAAAAATAGAACATTACTATAACGTTTTATTTTACTTTGGTCCAAAAAAGATGGAGATATATTACTTCAATATGATTATATGAAATTATTAATTATATAAAATTTTATATTTATATAATTATATATTTAAAGATAAAAATTATTAATTATATTTAAAATCACTCGATCCGACCGAACGGTTTAACTCTTTTAACCTGTTAAACTTAATATGAAATTTCTTACAACTTAACAATTAGATATCTTTTCATTTCTTGTTTTCAAAAAGTTTAAGAATTAGATGTTTTGATTTCATATGTATTAATGTTAGTAAATAATAATTAGGGTGGAGATTCACTTATTCTAAGAGTAAGTTTTTTAAATTTACTCCACATCTTAGCTATTAATTTTAAGGAAATCCAATGGTTCAAATCTATCCACTAATTCAAATCATTGAATTTCCCTAGTATTAATGGCTAAGATGTGGAGTAAGTTTAAAAAACTTACTCTTAGAGTTAATAGATCCCTCATCAGTAATTAATATTGAATGTAGAAATGCATCTACTTTTTCACTGAAGAAGGATGTTTTGTCTCAAAGTATGTCTTGTACAAATGACCATTAAACAAAAAGGGTGGAGATCCACTTACTCCAAAAGTAATTTTTTTTAAATTTACTGCACATCTTTGTTATCAATTCTAGGGAAATCCAATGATTTGAATTAGTGAGTAGATCTAAACCATTGGATTTCCCTAGAATTGATGGCTAAGATGTGGAGTAAGATTAAAAAACTTACTCTTAGAGTCAATGGATTCCTCCTCTTTTTTGGGTGGGATCCACTTACTCATAGAGTAAGTTTTTTAAACTTACTCCACATCTTAGCCATTAATTCTAGGGAAATCCAATGGTTTAGATCTACCCACTAATTCAAACTATTGGATTTTCCTATAATTAATGGCTAAGATTTATAGTAAGATTAAAAAACTAATATTAATAATGTCAATGGTGCTATACTGCTATTAACTGTTTGCCACTATATTCAATTCTTTAATTATTCCGAATTATAACTTTATAAAATAAACATCAAATCAATGATCTATTAGTAAGAGTGTGCATAGACAATAGAAAGTGTCAATGGCCTTACTTCATACGACATACAATCTCCATTCCAAATACATGAGATTAATATATTATTATTATATTATTTATCATTCATTTTTAATTGATGTAAATAAATGATAAATGATATATTAATTATGTATAAACATTTACATATTTAATTTGATTTGAACAGCAAATAGATTGGGATTGCCATATCTGAGTGCTTACTTGGACTCAATGGGGTCAAATTTCAGTCATGGAGCCAATTTTGCAACAGCTGGATCCACTATCATTTCTCCCAATTCAACCAAGTCTCATAGATTAAGTCCTATCTCCCTTAATGTTCAATCTAAAGAATTCTCTGATTTTAAACTAAGATCAGAACTCATCAGAAAAAGAGGTATACATTTTCATATCCTATTATGTATATTTATTTAATATTTTTAAACGTAACAGGTAAAGATGACAAAACGACTCAATCATAATAGACCCAATATATAACTCCAAATGTAAATGTTGATTTATGTATTGATATAAACGTGAATAGTAGATAATAAAGATTTATTATTATTTTTTATATTACTTAATTAAGCTTTTATATTAAAATATTTATAAATGCTTTTATTTTATTTTTATTTATTGAATTATTGGTTATTTTAATATTGTTCAGGAGGGGTGTTTGAGAGCTTGTTTCCGAAGAATATATACTTTTCTGAGGCTCTATACACTTATGACATTGGTCAAAATGATCTTACTTACGCCTACAAATTAAACATGACCACAGAACAAGTCAAGGTTTATATACACGAAGCTGTGAGCAAATTCTCCGATGCTATATGGGTGAGTTATCTTATCTTAAAGATTAATTTCAATATGTCACTTTGTCTCTAAAACATTAACTAAAAGTCTATCCACAATTAATTTCATAAACTATATCATGATCATAATTCACTAAAGATGGATAAACTCTCATTTACTTTAGCATGTTCGTGAGTTGGGTTTTGAAATTAAATGAACATAAAAAAAAACTTCAAAGTTGTAGCATCCGGCACCATTTTGCGGTTAAAACGTGGAAAACTCAAATTGTGCCCAAATTGGATTAAATTGGTGTTTAATATTAAAGTTATGAGTTCAAGAGTCGATTACAGATCGAGGAATGTATTAGCATCTCGTCCGCCCGTTATTAAATGGTTCCTTAATCAATCTGCATGAATTAAATACCCTTAACTTATTACAATTAAATTGCTTAAAACATAATATTTATTTTTTATTTTGTGTCTAACTAGAGTTTATCTTACAAATACATATCCCTATGTGCAATAAGGAAATCAAGACTATGTAGTTTTGGTTTCCCAATTACACATTGGGATACGTAGGAGCAAAATGAACTTTTGTTATACACAAAAATAACAAATAACAAATATATTTTGTTTATAGAATTTAATTTTAATAAATCAAGGGTAAATTAAATCCATGCAATTAGTTAGGATACCATTTAATTACGTGCTGATGAGGTACTAATACATTTTTCGATTCGCAATCGACTCTCGAACTCATAACTTTCATTAAAAAACCATTTTATCAAATTTGGGTTCAATATGAGTTTTTTATGTTTTAACCGCAAAAGACATAGTGACAACTCCCAAAGAGGTCGCGTGACCAAAAATCGGGGCGCGACAAAAGTCATTTCACAAATATATTTCATAGCTTTGAAGTCTTTTATTTTCATTCATTCTCCATCAAAACCCAAATCGCAAACGGACCTTAGAGATAGTCTCACCTTATTCCTTACTTTGCAAGAATGTTTTGGATGAAGCAGAATGCTTATAGGGAAGGTGGAAGGTCATTTTGGATACACAACACAGGTCCATTGGGATGTCTACCATATATGCTTGATGGCTTTCCTGAACTTGCAGCTCAAGCAGACATGTTTGGTTGTTCCAAACCATTAAATGAGATGTCACAATATTACAACCTTAAATTGAAAGAAACAATTACCCGTATGAGGAAAGAGATGCCAAAGGCCACATTCATCTATGTTGATATGTACAAAGTGAAGTATACCCTAATCACCCATGCCCATGAATATGGTAAGCAACAACAATAACCCATGCACTTCATGGAGAGTTAAGATTCTATATATTAATGGAGAGACAAGTGTTTCAAAAACCAAATGAAAATTCAAACTTTAATTACATGTATATTCCTTTGATTACAATGAAATTACACTTTTTGTCATTAAAAACAAATGGAAAACATGTCATTGTCTTTCCACTAACGGAAATGATCCTAGTTCATATATATATAGGACAAACGAAAAGGAACCGAGTAATTTAATTAGGATGTTTGGTTTAGAGTAATTTATTAGTGCAATAAATAACTTTGTTTTTATTGATAATTACAAAAAAAAATAGGAATAGGGTAGGGAACTATTTACTCCAAGAGTATGTTTTTGTAAACTTACTTCACATCTTAACCATCAATTCTAGGGAAATCAAATGGTTTGAATTAGTGAGTAGATCAAACCATTGGATTTCCCTTGAATTGATGGTTAAGATGTGGAATAAGTTTTAAAAACTTACTCTTTGAGTCAATGAATCTCTCCTCAAAAAATTATACATGAAGCAACAATTCTCCGATTACAAGCTTTGTATCTTGTTTTTATATTTTCATATCTTATTTTCAAAGCTTTTGTCATTTTTTCCTCTTTCAATTCTAACATCATTCAATAAGTATATCAATCATTTTTATTAAATAATTTCATTTTTTTCTCCCATCTCTTAGAAAAATAAATAGGTTATATCAGTCAAAATATAACACTCCTTATTGATTTCTTATTTTGTTCACATTAATATTATCCAATACATAAGTGCATAGGTTAGAGAAACACATATATTTACTATTATAATAACTTCTGTAAACTTAAAAGAAACTTGAAAATCTCTAATGAAATGAAAATATTTCTGGTTTGAAGGTTTTGAACAAGGAATTATAGCATGTTGTGGTAATGGTGGAAAATACAACTTCAATGATGCAGCAAGATGTGGTGCAACAAAGTTGGTAGATGGTAAAAAAGTTATAATTGCCAATTCATGCAAATATCCAAATGTGAGGATTATTTGGGATGGAATCCATTACACTGAAGCTGCTAATCATTGGTTTTTTAAACAAATAGTCAATGGTTCCTTTTCAGATCCTCCAATCCCTTTAAATATGGCTTGTAATTCTCATCCCATTCATCACTAGTAATTGTTTTTTCCTATAGTAGCAAAGGTGCATTTGATCAGATTAATGTTTACACTTGTTTAATAATATGTTTGATGAATTAAGTTTCATTAATATGTATGTCAATTTTCTAGATGAGAAAATTGTTGTTTATTTCTATATATGAATTAATAGAAATTAAATAGGAGCACAAGTTCTTTATGCGACGGTCAATATCTTTCTTTAATGTTTGCATAATTAGTATTTTTTATAACTTGATATATGTTGTCTGCATAATCTTGATGTGCTGTCTGGCTATGATATAATTGACCGATTGTATTAATGTTTTCAAACTCGAACCGAATATTAAATTAGATGAGTTTTTGTATTAGGTTTAAATCTAATCGAATTTCACATTATCAGATTGTTTATAATTTGAATGAAAATAATAAGAGAATGCTGTATTTGTGGGTGCTTGAGCGTTAATTAAAGCCTAAAAAATGTCCCTTTCGCAAAAATAAAGAGCTCTTGAAGAGTGGAATGTGTCACCCAATTGTTTACAACTTTTTCGAATATTTTTTCTACAAGAAATACAATTAATAAGAGGATTAAATGATTAAATTTAAGAGTTTTGATATTTATGTATTGTTATGTATCTCAGTGTAAAAATTTATATATATATATATCATACACTATTCATTTATATTATTTTTACTTTTTTAAAGAATAATTGAAAATAAATAGTAAACGATATATATAAAACTTTTACAAAGAATAATTGGAAATAAATGGTAAATGATATATATAAAACTTTTTATAAGATGAATATTTTCTACCTCTACATTTAAAATTTAATTGCACTTTTGATACCCATATCTTCTCAACGTACTTTAATATTTTTCATTTATTTTGATGACATTTAGTCTGGTGACTTTTCAATATGTACAAAAACTACAAAATTGGAATTAACCCTCAAAATTAATGTTTACAGTTGACTGAATTTAGGGGTGGAAAAATATTACATTAGATTAAACTTTGCCTTAAACAGACCGAACCTATATAGCATATAGGAGCCTGAGTCTGACATGTTAGTCTGTTTAAAAAAATCAAAGTTTAGGTCTGACCTGTTTAAAAGTTTGGTCTGGTCTGTTAGCCTGTTTAAAGGCCAGCTAAGGTAAAAAATTCAACAACATTATGTACAAACTAGAAAAAACAATTATAATTATGAAAAAATTCAACAACATTATGAAATTTTTTACAATGTTATTACAATTATTTCTATCATTTTCCAATGTTGTGTATTGTATTCGAATGATTTGTAGTGCGTTTGAGGTTAGAATGTTTTTTAATATCATAGTAAAATATGACATTGTTATAATATTTAACATGAGTTGGATTATGTACTTAAGTCTAAGTCTCAACAATTAAATATTTAACTATTAAATAGCATAATCTCTAACTCCTAGTGGATTTAGATAAAAAATTTATTATTTAATTTTTTTGTACATGTTATAAAAATAATTTATAAATACATAATAACATTAGATAGGTCGGTCTGTTAGACTTTAGCTTTTTAAAAGGTCTGAGTCTGACCTATTTTGGTTAAATAGACTTTTGGAGATGTCTAAGCATGACTTGTTTACTAAAATGACACAGTCTGGCTTGACCTGTTATAAGTAGAGGTGTCAAAACGGGCTACCCCGGTGGGTTCGGGCTAAACTGGGTCGGACTAAAAAGCTCGAATACAATTTATATATATCAAAATGTAGTCCAAACCCGCCCTATGCGGGTCGTGGGTTGTGGGTTGTGGCGGGCTGACCCGCATAATATTAAAAAAAATTATTTAAATTTTAACATATTTAATATATTTAATATTTATATATATATCATTTGATATTAATGCATAAATTTTTTAACACAATTGTTATACTCAATGCAACCAAACTTATAGATATAATGCTATGTGTTTGAGCTAAGACATGATGTTAAGTCTACGGATATGATTCATAACATAACTCATTCATTAAATATTTTATTTATATTAGACTCTCAATCTCTAACACAATATAATTTGTAACTTCACTTCAATATAATAAATGGATACAGTAAAAAATAATATCACTTTGGTTTATAGTAATGATAGTATAGACTCAAATTCAGAATGAATTCTATGTGTCGAAGTATAACTATCATCATAATATTTTTTTACCTTATGTATGAATATCTTTTGTATGCTCTTTATCAATATTTTCATTGTGAACTACAATGTTAAATTTGGTTGTGTTGAGTTCTATACAGTAAACAATTAAGTTGT
Source organism: Lupinus albus (assembly GCA_009771035.1). Lineage (NCBI taxonomy): Eukaryota > Viridiplantae > Streptophyta > Magnoliopsida > Fabales > Fabaceae > Lupinus > Lupinus albus. The sequence goes on from CM020011.1 coordinate 10,733,065, forward strand.
TTTTCAGTTTCGTTGTAAAAATTATTTTCTTTATTATGTTTTTGTTGTAGAAGTTAAATATAATTAAATATACAATTAAAAAAGAAAAATATAATCTATATGATTTAGTGTTCTCAGTTAATTTGATACACTATTTTGCTAATGTGTTTAAAAAGATATTAAGCAAATTAAGAAAAATAATATAATTATTAACTTGATAACATCATTGTAATTTATAAATATTTATGTTATAGACATTATTCTATTTTTTATTCAAAGTTCATAACACAATATTTAGTATATATTATCTATTTTTTTATCATAAGTTATTTTGTAAAATAATTTTCATCTTAAGCGTATTACCTAGCCAAAAAGTCCTAAAAAAAGTTTTAAAATAAGAGAAAACGGGTAACCTGAACCCGCCCGGGTAAGCCCGACCCGAGCCCGATTTTAATATAGTCGGGTCGGGCTAAAAAGTCCGGATTCACTAATAAGTGTCAAATTTAATACTTAAGCCCTACAAAATTTCGGGTTGTGGCGAGCCGGCCCGCACGGGCCCCCCCATTTTAACACCTCTAGTTATAAGTCAGGTAATAAACCCATAATAAGGTCTAACTTGTTTCCAGCCTTAATTGTTTTGAAGAAATATTGTTGTTTAATAATATATAATATATTTGATTAGATTAAATTAGATTAGAACCTATGTTAATCAATTGAGTCTGTTCTAATTTAAGTAGAGAGATATTGGATTTGAATAGATGTAAGGGTAATTTTGTTAAATACGTGATAAGAAGACAATATCTTAATTATTTTGATAAAATAATTTTTACCTGTTTTTTTAAATAAGGAAAATTTCTATTCTTTTCAACTAATTTAATATTAAAATGTTATATAGGGGACCTAATGCAAAATTTGCCCCTAGTGGCCCTAAGACAATATCTTAGTAGTGGGTATGAAGAATATAGATAAATAAAATAAAAGATAAGTGAGAAGATTTACATGATTTGAATATATGATTTTTAGGTAACAAGATAAACAATATTACTCTTATTTCAAGGTCTGCCCACAATATTATTTGATCATAAATTTCTAATTTTATATAAAAAGTTTTTCCTGATTTTTTAATTAATTTTAAACCTTTTTACATTAATATAAAAATATAAGGAATATATTATATTTTGGAATATATTACATTAAACTCTTTTAATTCATTTGAAATTTAAGGAATAGATTATGAATTTAAAATATAGGTTGCATCTTGTTCTCTATTTTGGACCTTCGGTACAAGAGAGTAGGGAGTCTTAGAATAAAAAGTCATGAAATAATTTACCTCCCCCAATCAATAAAAATATTACATGTGTATTATTTTATTTAATTTTAGAAATATTTTTTTAGAAAATAACTAAATGAGACACATGTCATGATTTTAATGGATGATGAAGATAACTTATCTCATCATATCAGAATATGCTTTATTATTTAAAATAAAGGATCAAAATCTACTTACTCCAAGAGTAAGTTTTTTAAACTTACTCAAAGAGTAAATTTTTTAAATTTACTCTACATCTTAGCCATTAATTCTAGGAAATTCAATGGTTTAGATCTGCCCACTAATTCAAACCATTAGATTTCCCTAGAATTAATGGTTAAGATGAAGAGTAACTTACCCTTAGAATGAATGGATAAAAGGGATAGAAAATAGTTTGTAAAAGTAGTTGAATTGTCACCTAAATTGATTGCACCTAAATTCCTGCATTGACAATTAATATCTATCATATCTTACTTTTCAAACCCCATTTAAAAATAAAAAGAACGTACTTCTACACCAATAAAAAGAACATACTTCAACACTAATTCCATTCAAATTCAAACATTTTCTATAAGGTTTTTGATTTTTCTAATATCTTACTATATCACATCTCACCTATAATTTCTCCTTACTCATAGGGAAAGTTCTTCATAATCAAAACCAAATCCTCATCGCTCTTAATTTGTATTTATTATTATTAATTAAAGTAGTATTTTGTATACACCAGTTAATTCCTGGTTTTTTCGTTGTCTTTGACGTTGTTGTTATTGTTCCTCCTTGGAAAACTCGATTACCACCCTCAAATTCAGATTTCAGTTGGCCCAATTGTTCTTCTTAGTGTTTCCAGAAAAAAGTTACTATTTTTGGCAGATCTGAATTCACCCCATTAGGGATTATAACAATCCAGGTTTGCTTCATTTTTTTCTCTTCTTGTTAAATTAGTGAAAGTGATTAAATTTATGATCTTTTCCTTTTTTGTTAAATATGCTGCAATATTTAGTCTCTGATTTTTCTTCTTTGGATTCAGTTAGTATAAATACTGAATCGAGTGGTAAATTTCTCCAAGCAACAAAGATTGTAATCTATAAAGGTTGAATCTGAGCTAGTTTTGCTTGTGTTATTGTGACAAAATTTAAGGAATCTGAGTGTTTTTGTTTTCTGTGAATCTTACATGGTGGTTGCTGTAATTAAGAGAAAGTGCCACAATGTTATGTGAGTGTGGTGTTAGTTACTCTGTTGAGAATATCAGTTGTTTGTGTTAAGTTACTTGGGGAGGTTATTAAGGGGGAAAGCTCATGCTTTTCTAGCTTATGGTTTCATTTGTTTCAACAATTGGGTTGTGTAAGTTGAACTCCTCTGTAGTAGAAGTGGTTGAGTGGGCAAAGCTGAGTTGAAACTACGGGGTTAGGCGGAAAAAGGAGGGGAGAACTAAGGTTGTTAATAGGTATTGGATTCATATGATGTGTTTGATAGATAGGAATCACTGTTTCAAATTTATACAAGTTACAACTAATCTAGGTCAAAAACTAGTCCACTAGCACTTGACTTACTAGTGCAGTAGTACAACTAGTAGAAGCTTACCCAATTAGACTACTAATAATAGTTCTAATTCAGTTAGCCTTGTGATACCCCAATGGAGATCTTTGGGGGTTATTGAAATCCAAAGTTCAATCTTTTTTCTAATATCAGGGTGTATTTTCACCTTTTGTTCTTTGGAACCATTATTTGGTTCCATTTGTTAACATGTTTAGTTTTGTATCCATTCAGCAGGGCTTGTTTTCGTTTGACAAACACCTCTTGTTTCTTATTTGTAGAGGATGCATGCTACATACTAATTGGTTAAGAATAACTCCTGCGTATAATTTTGTGAGTGTACAATCAGGAAAGCTTGGACATAATGGGGATCGGTACTACTCGCAGGTCTAAACTTTGGAGACAGTTAACTTTGTTATTCTGATTTGTTTTTAAGAACTTCTGTATATCCTAGTTAATGTCATAAACTTCATTCTCATGATGCTTGCTTCTTGTTGGTTGCAGTTCTGCTAGTAGAAAACCAAGTGAAAGTATGAGGCTTATGGTGACAACTTTTGTTGGAATAGTTTTCGGCTTCTTCATAGGAATATCATTTCCATCATTGTCTGCAAAGGTGCGGAGTTTGTGTAGCTTCCTCTTTTTGAGCATATCTCATTATCGAGGGAATTATTACTGATGAGTCGATGTTGTTCGACTTAATGATGGAACTCTAACAATGCTTAACAATTTGCAGTTGAATCTCCCACCTGGACTGCTTCCCACCATTGATGTCTCTTACATTGAAAGCAAATATACAGGTGCCAATATGAGGTCTTTTATGAAGAGTATTAACAAAGAATCAGCACAAGACCAGTTATTAAATGATACAATGAAGGTACGCATCTCATCCTGTCAGCCTTGTGAAGGATATTAAAAGTTACTGGGTTTAAAATGATTCAAGAAAGTTAATTAATCTATACCTTCTTTTGTTGAGAAGGAAAACATTTAGTTGAATTATATGGTTGGAACATGGTCCATAAACTCATCGAAGATTCATGCACCTTATTTGTTGAATGAGGGAAGGTATAGAAAGCGTTCATGAGAAATGTAAACATTCTTGTCAATTAAATTTAATTTATAATTTTAAATCTCTTAAGTTTTTAAGAATCATGCTTTAAAGGATTGTAGCAGATAGAATTTCCTGATCAAGTGGAGTGAAAACTCGGATTCTCTGAACAAATGATGTTCTAGTGTTATTCGTTTCACAGTCATGCAGACGACTGTTAAACCTAAAGATAGATCATCAAATACTTGTTTATACTTTAGTATTTCTATTAATATATCAATTGTTTATCTTCTGCTACGTATTCATGTAAAATCTCCATCTCCCTTTCTCACACTGTCACATACACAGACACACCAACTATTTCATCATCATGAAACTAGAAAGTTGAAATGTAGGAAGGAGAATGCCTTATGAACGGTATGATTTTTTTGTTGATAAAATGATTACTAAAATATAAGGAAGAGACTCGGTACGATATTATTCCCGTGGTTATGCCACAAAAATGAAAAAGGAAAATAAGATAAAGCACATAGCAACCATGAGGATCAGAAGGCATCTTGCTTCTTTTATTAATGGCTTTCATTTATAACTTTGTATAAAATTTGGGAAACTTACTATAATAAAATGGCTTTCATTTATGACTTTGTATAATATTTGGGAAACTTACTATAATAAAATGGCTTTCATTTATGATTATGCACATAGCCGACTCCACTTACTGGGATTAAGGCTTGGTTGTTGTTGTTTGGCTTCTCAAAGTTTGAAATGCTGCATATTTGTATGATCCTCTGCAGATTTGGGTTCCATCAAATCCAAGAGGTGCTGAAAGATTACCTCCTGCAATTATTGAATCTGAGTCAGACTTTTATTTGCGTAGATTGTGGGGTAAGCCCAGTGAGGTGTGTATCCTGAAACATAGAAATCATGTCGTTTTTCATGCATTGAAATGATGCAGCTAGTTACAAATTTTTTTTACAATTGTTAATAAAATTTGTGAAAGAAACCTTAAGATTTTTTATCATATTGTTTGTTTGTTTTATGAAGGAACTTACTATAATAACACCCAAAATCTGTGTTACACCAACATGGGTACGTACCTCTATGAGGTTCAACATTTTCTCAAAAACTAGAGTACAAATACGTTGCATGAATAAGGTATACATGCTGCTATGTTGTGTGATTACGCGTACAATAACAGTCCCTGGTACGGGTACAAGTATGAGATACAACACTTTTTAAAAGTCTAAGATATGGGTACACATTTATAATTAGGTAGATATGATCAAAGTTAGCACTAGCAGAGGATGCAAGAGGCTTAGGATGAGAGGCTGTGATCCAAAATCGACTGAATTGTGAAGATGAAAGGCTAATTATGTGACTCATATTTAGTATTATGATGTGAATAAGAAGAAAAATGGTAAAAATCTTAAGTTTCCGACCCAAAATGACACATTTTAAACAATTTACATCAAAAGAGTACCAGTACCCAGTATTTACCCGATACGGGTATGCCAGTTTCTTTGAAGTACCCATGCAACATATCCCTAAATCCTAGATTGAATATTTTCTGCTTCTGTTATTAGCCTAATCCTTAAATTCCGGGACTAGAGATGCCTTGTCTTTACTGTGGACTTGTAGCAGGTTAACTATATTCTATACGGAGAACATTTGACTAAGTTGTCACTTGCAGGATTTAATCTCTAAGCCAAAGTACCTTGTGACCTTCACTGTTGGCTATGATCAGAAAAAAAATGTCGACGCAGCTGTGAAAAAGGTCACCACTTAATTTTTTTATTATCTCACTGCATAGGCTTGTATATGTGTCCTTTAATTAGATTTGTTACTCGAAACAGTTTTCAGAGAACTTCACGATACTTCTGTTTCACTATGATGGCCGAACAACAGAATGGGATGAGCTTGAGTGGTCGAAGCGGGCTATTCATGTGAGTGCTCGCAAACAGACCAAATGGTAAGAATCTACTGTTCAATCATAAGATTCGGATGACAAATTTTCATTGTTACTAAAACTAATAGTGTTCAGATATTTCAATTATGTTATCATAGCATTTGATTATTTCCCCTCCTAGGTGGTATGCCAAGCGGTTTCTGCATCCTGACATTGTGGCACAATATGATTATATTTTTATATGGGATGAAGACTTGGGTGTTGAGCATTTTAATGCAGAGGAGTGAGTATTTCATATGACATGTGTGTCTAAGGATTTAGTTTTGGTTTTACTCATGAAGTATGATATGCTTCTCAAATTCCAATTGCAGATACTTAAGACTGGTGAAGAAGCATGGCTTGGAGATTTCACAGCCTGGTTTGGAACCTAATGCCGGGTTGACATGGCAAATGACAAAGAGAAGAGGTGATCGTGAAGTTCACAAGTAAGAATGTTGAGAATCCCATGTGAGTTTTCTCCTGGTTCTTGTTATGCAAGAGAATGTGCATTGACTGTTTGTCTCTTTGATTTCTACTAGAGAAACAGAAGAGAAACCAGGATGGTGCAGTGACCCTCATTTGCCTCCTTGTGCAGCGTAAGTATCGGTTGAAGTATTATCATTGTATTTTCTTCCCCTATCAAGATGTTTCTAATTGTGTCCCGCATGCAGGTTTGTTGAGATTATGGCTCCAGTGTTTTCACGAGAAGCATGGCGCTGTGTTTGGCATATGATTCAGGTTAAAAGTTCACTCCTACTATATTTCCCCCCTTCAATTGGTTACTTGTTCCAAGTTTGTTTATCACAGTCTCTTACAAATAATTACGATTCTACCATTCTGGGTCTTTCAGAATGACTTGGTCCACGGGTGGGGTCTTGATTTCGCTCTTAGAAAATGTGTTGAGGTAAGTCCATTATCTCGTTTCCCCAATTCATCTAATTTCTAGAAATATAAGAAATCGCAATCGTGATATGCTAATGAACTTTAAACTCCATGCTATATGACATAGCCTGCTCATGAGAAGATTGGAGTTGTTGATTCTCAGTGGATTATTCATCAAAGTGTTCCCTCACTAGGGAAACAGGTAATTTATTTTTCATGATTGTTCTTGTTATAATTATAATCACATAATGAGGAAAAGATACTAGATTATCACTTTAAGCGATTTCGCCATATGAGAAGATCATTGGAAGCCCAAAAAACAAGTAGAGCAAGTCGAAGATATCCCGATAGTTAGAAGCAGGGAGAGACCAAGAAAAACTACAATTTAAACCATTAAAAAGTACTTAAATTTAACGACCTTTTTGAGGACACGGTTTATGACAGAATACAATGATGTTCATTCCATTTAACCAACCACAACTAGTGGTTAAAGACTTCCTTGTTGTGTTCTTGTTAGAATTACTATATCCACTCATAGTAGCTTTAAGATGTTGATTTGTTTTCCTTTGCTTGATAGGGAGAAGCACAAGATGGGAAAGCACCATGGGAAGGGGTATGTTATGCATGTTCCATGCAGTTCAGCATGATTGTTTAATGTTTCTAGTTGTTTATTTACATTATAACTTCCTTTAATTAATTGAAAAGTTGTAATGTAACTTGTGTTGTTACTTTCTGAAGCCTTATTATAAAATGTATCTTGATGGTGCCAGGTTAGAGAGAGGTGTAAAAAGGAGTGGACAATGTTCCAGAGCCGGTTGGCCAATGCAGAACATGCTTATTTCAAGACTGTAGCAGCTACTGATATGTTTAATTCAACTACTGCCTAGAAGACCTAAAAAAAACTTGATGTTGGGGATGCTTGAAATATATTATCGTATAGAGATACTTGAAATATATTATCGTATGGATGTCACAATACCTAGTATTGGAATGAATGAGAGAAACTAATGTTATATAGTACGTTTAAGTTCTTTGTTATAACTTGCACCGATTAGAAGTACCAATTAGAAGCACCTCATGGGTCTTAGCCCGCCAATGAGTGTGTTAGACATTATAATTCTTATTCTCTATTAATATATTGGTAGACCAGAAGACTTGTGTATAATTGGTCGAATTCTACTAACAAATTTTCTTATCTTCTATTTATTTCTTGCAATTCTATTTTATTATTTATGCCTAACAATGTGCAATTTACTCCACATCTTAGTCATCAATTCTTGGGAAACTAGCGGTGTAAATTAGTAAATAGATCTAAACTATTGGATTTCCTTAGAATTGATGAATATGATGTGGAGTAAGTTTAAAAAACTTACTATTGGAGTAAATGGATCCCTCATCATCTTTAAATAGGTTAAAGTCTTTCCTTGAGGCTATTTAATTTGACATGTTATAAGTATAGAGCCTGATCGACAATTTGAGATATTTCCACCCATAATGATGACATGTATAATTCTGGTATAATCTCTAGACTCCACTTTGCATTGTTGCTGTGCCCTCTAACTTTTCTTTGGGTTGAATTTTACCAAATCAATTCATTTAATTTGGACTTTAAGTTTTATGCCTAGTCAAAACATATTCCTTAGGGATTTGGGTAATTTTATTGGAAAGGATCCACACTCTCTTTTTTTTATATTGATTGGTATTTTTGCATTTATTAGGCTTGTGGTGGCAATTGGTAAACCTAGTTTTGACATAAAAAATCTACAATGAGAAAAGAGAAATGATGAAGGTTGATTCTGCTTTTGTGAAACTTAGAATCCGGATAAAGCTTCAATGAAATTAAATTAATAAGATTAATGCTATATTCTCCTACTAATTCTTCTATACATGAAAAAGTGACATAAGTCACAAAGTTATACTTTATTTATTAATGGTTGAGTTACAAGTTATATATATCGCTTTCTTGTAAGTAAATTATTAAGAGGATTTAGTAAGAAAATATATCATTTTCCAAATTCCAAATCCACTATTATCAAATTATTATTTCAATTGTTAACCAATTGTATACTGGTGGTGTCTGGTGATGGTAAACACTGGAGTAGGTCACATTCACTTGGTGGATAAAAAATGTAACAAGGATCTTTTCCGGTAATTTACGGGAGAAGTTAATTGCTAATTTCTCCACTTGTTTTTAATATAAAAAATATAAATTTATTATAATTAAAATAATAAATATATTATTAAAAATTATATTCTATTTATTTTTTGAAGTACTTATCTCTTGTATAATGAATAGATCCTAACTCAATAAAATGAGTATTATACTATAATCGATTAACTTATAAGTTAGTCAATTTGTTTATTAGACTAATAAATTATTTAGTATTGTTTCGTAAATGATCATATTTAATATGCTACTAATTTATAAACTTAATTTTGATTACATGATAAAAGTATCTTAAAACTTATAAATTAAGGACTTATATTATGGTACATATATTAGCTAATTTATCAACTAATATTTAATTTAAATTCAAGTGAGTAATTTATTAGATTAACCTTTCGGTTCCTACCTTATTAACATTCAGCTAAATTATGAATTTAGTTAACCTATAAACTATTTTATACGCTAATTGTGTCATCAATTTCTTTTTATAACATTTCCTTTTGGATTTATGTGAAAAGTCCACGAATCAACACACCGATTTTATTATTTTTTATAAAATAATATGTATCGGTCTTAATATTTTAAAACTGAATTGAACAAGAAGAAAAAGATTGAAGCAGAGAGACTTCCTAATTGTGGTTCAACAAGTTAAATTTATTAGCACTAAAAACACAAGTTAAACTTGTTATTGGAGGATAATTAAATAAAAAAACATTGATGACGATTTAACTGATTCCACACCCCATTTTATGTTGTTTGAAGAACACTGTTCTCAAGAGATATAGCTATCATGTCCCAAATAAGCAAAAAATAATACGATATATTTTTTAATTAAAAAAATTAAATATTTATTATTATTTTTTGTTTTTCCTTCCATTTCAATGGTTTAGGAGGAACGGAGATCTGATTTCCATCTTTGTATCTCAAATGATGTCCCATACCAATCAAAATATATAATTTAATTAGAGAAAAAAAAGTTATAATAACATGAAGTATTATTTTATGTAATCATATTGGATGAGGACATAAAGATATAATTGTTTTGGGATAGAGGATCATTGTTCGTTTAGGAGATGATTTAGGATATAGTTTGGGACAACTTGTGCCATGATTTGACACATGATTTGTACCGTATATCCTAGTTGAAGAGGTAATGTTTCATTATTTTTATTTGTTTTTTTTGCTCTTTTCTTCAATTTTAATCTTCCGTAGTATTTCTTGTATTACAATGAAAGTGCCCATGGTTATTTAAATGTGGACCAACTTAGTTGTAGATTTCTCGTGTACTTTGCGTATTATGTTTTGTCAAGGGGACCCACATATGTTACTTGCGGAGGTTATTATGGGAAAAAGCACATGCTTCTTCATTATCTTTCACTCTTTAAACTTTCAATTATGGCTGCTTTCTTAATTTGGTCCCATAAAAACTACTTGCAACATACACAAAGTGAAATTTTCAAGTGTTCTACTTTCCATTATTATCATTTATACAAGACATCATAGTAGAACAAAAACTACTTGACTTATGAATTCCCCGACATAAATATATATTTTGGTGTAACCATGTAAGTGTTTTGTTCAAAAGGTATAATCTTTTTCTCTTATACCATGCTGGGTTTTTTTTTCCTTTATCCTTTAACAAATTGTTATATGCTTCTGTATAATATATTAAGGGGTTTGGTTCTGTATTTTTTTGTACCTTCAACAGGACTTGCATCTTTTAAATAAGGAGTTTCTTTGTTTCTTATATATGGAGTAAACAATCAGAAGAGATTGAATATAATGGGAATTTCTACTCGCAGGTTTTCATTTGAAAAATGGCAGCTATGTTATTCTGTTTGTTCTTAAGAGATTTTGTATATGATATATTTAAAGTCATTTTTTTGTTGGCTGCAGAATTACTAATAAAAAACCAAGTGAAAGTATGAAGCTTATTGTAGCTTTTTTTGTTGGAGGTGTATTTGGCTTAATTATAGGAATATCACTCCCAACAATGTCAATAACAAAGGTAAATAATATCTTCTCCTTTTTTGTTGAATGTACTTAATAGTGGAACCTAACTGTGTTTAATAATTTGCAGCTGAATCTCCAACCTGGTCTGTATTCCTCATTTAACCTCACTTGCATTCAAAACAAAGATAACATCAGCACATTACCGGATCAATTATCGAACGATACATCGAAGGTATGCGTATCGTATCATGTTGTCATTCTTATCAAGGAAGTTGAAAGTTTTTGGTTTTGTAGTGATTAAAAAAGAGTTGATAACTTTATGCTTTCTTTGGTAGACAAGGATAAAAAAAATTAATTGAATTATGTAGTTGGAACATGGAACTAGGCCCATAAATTCACCAAAGATTCTTGCACCTTAAGTTGGTTAGGGGAATGAAGAAATTCTTGTCAAATAATAAATTTACATTTTACATCCTAAGGTTTTGAGTTTCATGCTTTAAAGCCTTATGAACAGAACAGTGAATGTTTCATAATTGATCAAGTGATTATTAAAATGTAATGAAGAGAGTAAGATGCTAATAAAACTTGTTGTTTTTACTCTTTATGCAAGAGTGAAAAAGGAAAATAATCTATGGTAACATGAGAATCAGAAGGGTTCTTACCTCTACTATAAATGATGATAGGCTTCTTTTTCATTAATCAATTCAAATAGATTGTTATTAAGGATTTCTAGTATAAGATACTTGGAAAATGGCATGTTAAACTTTGTATGATGATCAGAGAATTGCGCCTTATTTTCATGATTCTATGCAGATTTGGGTTCCAACAAATCCAAGAGGTGCACAAAGATTACCTCCTGGGATTGTTAACGCGCAATCGGATTTTTATTTACGGAGACTTTGGGGTATTCCAAGTGAGGTGTGTATACTAAAACAGTTTATGTGCTCAATGTAGCTATACTCTCCAAATGTCATAAATAATGCTGTTAAATTCAGATTAAGGTCCATTAAGCTTTATGCTATTGTTCATACAACTTGTAAAACAAGTCTTAAGTTTGTTTGATTCCTTCTACGAAAAAAACTTGCGATAATGGTGACCGTAAACTTAGTTTTTCACATGTGTTTATTTTCCTTCTAGCTGTATTTTCTGCATCTGTTTTTATTCTTACCTTATGGCAGGATTTACCCTCTAAGCCAAAGTACCTTGTGGCCTTCACTGTTGGGTATCAGCAGAGAATGAATATTGATGCAAATGTCAAAAAGGTTATCCCTTAGTTTCTCATCTCTTTTTCCCTCTGCATAGGCTTGTGTATGTGTCATTAAACTAGGTATGTTACTTTAACAGTTTTCTGAGAACTTCACAATCCTTCTATTTCATTATGATGGCCGAACAACCGAATGGGACGAGTTTGAGTGGTCGAAAAAGGCTATTCATGTGAGTGCTCACAAACAAACCAAATGGTAAAAATCCTCTACTTTCTCATAAGTTTTGGATGACAAATTTTTAATGTGACATTTGCAGTTAATGTTGTTTACCAAACTAAAAATGGTATGTTATTTCCCTTCCTAGGTGGTACGCGAAACGGTTTCTGCATCCGGACATTGTGGCACCATATGACTATATCTTTTTATGGGATGAAGATCTAGGTGTTGAGAATTTTAATGCCGAGGAGTGAGTATTAGATATGTTACATATTTTGTTTTTGTTTTATTAAGGAAATTTCATAATCCTTTTTTCTAATTTTAACTGCAGATACTTAAAATTGGTAAGGAAACATGGCTTGGAAATTTCACAGCCTGGTTTAGAATCTGCAAAAAAGCTGTGTTGGAATATGACAAAGAGAAGAGATGGTATAGAAGTGCACAAGTAAGAATGATAAGAACCCTGCATCAGTTTTCTTTCTTGCGCTGCAAGTTATGTAATTTTGTCTGTTAACAGTTTATTTCTTCGATTTTCGATTTTCGATTTTCGATTAGAGAAACACAGGAGAAACCAGGAAAGTGTAAGTACCCTACTCTGCCTCCTTGTGCAGCGTAAGTATCTATACAAGTATTACTAATTGTTGTATTATTTGCTCCTACATTGTTGTATCTAATTCTGTTTTGCATGCAGATTTGTTGAGATTATGGCTCCAGTATTTTCGCGAGATGCATGGCGCTGTGTTTGGCATATGATTCAGGTTCAATGGTTACTCTTATTCTTCTTCCATTGTTTTAAATAAAACATCATGGACTAGTAGTTATTGGCATCTTCCAATAAATTGTGATTGTAACACACTTGTTATTGCAGAATGATTTTGTCCATGGGTGGGGTCTTGATTTTGCTTTTAGAAGATGTGTTGAGGTGAGTAGTACATTACCTAATTACTTCATTTCATCTAATTTCACACCTATCTGATGTGTCCAAAAGGGTCTGTTTCCGAGTTAAAATTTGAAGGGTTCAAAGCCATGAATGGCTCTAGGATTATTCATTTCATTTCATTCTACTCCAAAACTCGATTCGGAAACGGACCCTAACAGACATATACAAAGTTAAACAAATATATATAATTTGTGATATGGTATGGGATGGAAAATTAAATTAATATCCTCTTTATATGATAGCCTGCACATGAGAAAATAGGAGTTGTTGATGCTCAGTGGGTGGTTCATCAAGGTATTCCCTCACTAGGGAATCAGGTAATTTGTATTCCATGATTGTTTCTGCTATGCTCAATTCTTATAGTTTCACTCAAATGCAGCACTTAATGCTTCCTTTTCCTTATCTTTGATAGGGAAAAGCACAAACTGAAGGGAATCAAACAAAAACAGCAGCAAGAGCAGTATGTTATGCATGTTTCATGATACTCATTTATTCTTCTCTTATTAGTATTGTCACCTTAGTTGATTAAGTAGACATGTTATTTTACAACAACTAAGCCCAACTAGGTGGGATCGGCTACATGGATCGAAAAATATCATAATGATCTATCATAATAAAGCATGTTCATCGACGAACCATGATGTCCAAATCTTTTTTAATCATTTCACCTATGATTTTTTTTTTATGACAGGTAAAGGAGAGGTGTGGCATGGAGTGGAGAATGTTTCAAAATAGGTTGTCAAATGCAGAAAAGGGGTATTACAGATCCAAGGGAATTGATTTTTCTAATTTGGTCATTCATAATTAGGTGACAACAATAGAAGTCTAATGATTTTTCATTCATATTTTTCATGTTTATAGTTTTTGCATTACATTGTCACCGTTGTTTTTTTATATATTTAGAGAGAATTAATACAATATTATTGAAAACACATTAAAAAATGCAGTTAACATCTATAGCAATTAACATCTCAAGTAACAATCAATTATAAATTTATAAAACACGCCATATATAAGTGAGGCCTTGGTGCATTTATTTAGGATCAAAATAGTAAAATACATATGATCAATGCATATATATGAGAAGTGGGTCAGTATTCAACTTGGTATCACCTTAAAAGTGGAACTAAAAAATCAAGAGATGAGTTTTTCATAAAAAACTATTATTTATTCTTAATAAATCTCATCCCTAAATCTTTTACCCATTTTACTAAAATAACCATAAATATGATACCTATGCAAATGAAAACTCAATATATAATAATATAATATAGTAGATATAGACTTAGTTATCCCTCATTGGCTTGAATAATTGCTTCCTATTATTATGCTCTATCTGAATAAAAGCATCAGCTTCTTGGTCCACGCTTGCAAAAACATGATGTTCACCATTCCTAGCACGTTGATAACGTTGCAAAGTTGTCTCAGCCTCTTTCTTTGGATAGCTTTCTTTTACTTCTTCAGCCATGGTTTCATCATAGTTGGTTATGTATGACACATGAACCTTCTTGTGATGATGATGTTTTCCATGCACAGGCTCTACTTTTGGTTCTTGAACTTGGTACTCGCTGTAAGAGTTGGTGAACCAATATGCCATTTTTTAACTCTTTGAATATGTGGTTTAGGTTGTGTTACAAGTTTTATCATAATTTCACCTTATTTATAGTTTCATGCAACCGTGTTTTAAATAATTTTATTCCATAACTAATTATGATAAGACTGAATCTGATACTTCTGAGACAGAGATCTTCTGTCACAAATGGATCATGTCCTTCTATCCTCATCCAATAAAAATCAACTAAATAATATAAAATATTATTTTATACTTTTATATTTTTTTATTTTAATTAAATAAGACAATATGATTGGTCTAGAACATCATTTGGGACACCAAATGGAACAGCAGATCCCGGTTCATGCTTCTCTGCCTTTGAGCATAAGAAAAATCAAAGATGGATAAAGAAAGATTTAGGTTAGTATCATATATGACTAACCCTTTAAAGAATGTCGTTCAGAAAAATTGAACATTTGATTTAGCTTAATATGATATGTGGAAATCTAAGGAAGTCTTATATGAATAAACGATGTCTTGTTGGTAAATGTAACGAAATATTTGTAGCAAGAAAATGTGAACACAGATCACTTGTCTCACATAGTGTCTCACTCTTCTCTCGAGTCAATCAGTGTTGTATGAATAAAAGAAAAAATTTAAAAACAAAAAGTAACATTTTGATTCGGAATAGGGAATGAGACATCATTGTTTGAAAAATGTAGCATATAATAGTACAAGAAAATTACTAGTTGTTCAAAGATTCTAAGGCCACTACTACCTAATTAGCTGTAATATGTTCAAAGATAGCACGTTGGATTCGTTTCACTTTTACAAATGGGTGATGGGTTAATATGGCTTCAACAAAATGATCCCTATATTCTGTATCGATCGATCCCATCAAATTATATGGAAAATCATTCCTGGAATTTTATTTTAGTGGCACGATATAACATTGGAAAATATTCCTGAAAGTTTATCTCACTGTGTGAAATGTGGATTATTCATTTATTAAGTCAAAGAACTTAAAAAACATTAGATCTTTATTTTTGAACAAGGTAGGGGAAATAATTTCTTGAAAAAAGATAAGTGTTAAAGAGAGGAATCTATATATTTTAAAAATTGAAGATACATGTTATCCATGAAAATTTCCTTCTCTGAAAAAATAGTAAAAAATGATCCATAATAATTCATTCCGAACTAAGTACAAAAATAGTACAAATGTTGCAAATTGAATGAATAGAAAAGTTATAAAAAAAGTTTTAAAGAAAGATTTATATAAAAATAAGGAAAACTAAGTAACCTAATAACTAAAACTAACCAATCAAATAATTTTAATTATAAATTTTGTTGAACCAAAGCCAAAGAACTCACATCACTCAAACAACCATGCACAACGCAAGTCACTATTAACAGAAGCTATATGCTTCTGTTGTTGCAGATAGAACACGAGAGAAAGAGAGAAAGAATGAGTTAAAGAAATGTGAGAAGCTTGTGTGCAAGAGTGTTTAATGCATAAAACAATAACCTCATTTTATTGACTAAACCTTGAAGTTCTATTTATAGCAATCAATTAACTAACTAACTTTCTGAAAATAGAAACTTATTAACTAACAAAACTGAATTATAAAATCTAACAAAATCAACTAATTTTTATTATAAAAGGTAAATAAAATATTAACCAAAATACCAAAATATATTAGTAATATATGTGGGATGTATGGAGAATTATTTTTACTCCTTCTCTCTCATTTCTTCTTCTGTTGTTCTTAAAGTCACAATATCCACTTCATTTCTTTCTGCTACTGCATAATGGCTTTATTACGATATCAAATATTTGTCAATAATTAATGCAGTATTGGAATGTTCGAAACATGTGAAATTTTTGTATATTTACAAATATGTGATGGGTTTTTGGTAAGAGGATTCAGGAATTGTATATAATGGCTTATAAAGAAGTAGAAAGGGAACAAAATAAAATTCTATTTGCTTGGATGATTAATGAGGAAAATAAGGGAATCGTAATTGGTAAAGAATGAGTTTGAAAAACAAATATAACATTCACATGCATAAAGGATTTTGATTGAAGAAAAGAAAAATAGGTGCTTTAGACTTGGTACTTACTTTCATGATATACCGATATCATACTTACCAGTTAATTATATCCGTAAGCAGAGAGATTATTTTCAACATTTTAACCGTAGGTCTATAGCCTCATGATCAATGATTGCAACAACTTTACCGTTGCATCAAACTCTTCATTCTATGTTGATAATTTTTTTTTGCAGCAAGGAATTGGCAAATGCTTGGTTGGAATTATGCTTTGAAAACATC
Organism: Lupinus albus; assembly: GCA_009771035.1. Lineage (NCBI taxonomy): Eukaryota > Viridiplantae > Streptophyta > Magnoliopsida > Fabales > Fabaceae > Lupinus > Lupinus albus. Next base: position 10,750,122 of record CM020011.1, read on the forward strand.
CATTCCTATAAAACTTCATTTGTTTCTTTTAGTTTAGTTTATTAGTAATGGACTACAAGGATAAGTGCTCTGACTCTTGCACATTGATTCTTGATGTTAAAATTATACTTCTGATCCGTGGATTTTGCATTTTAAATTGAGTTAATTTAATTTCTCATTTTCATTAATAATCACATGTGGTGATGATGTTTATTTTGTCTATCTTCAAATAGCTAGTTGTGACTTGTGAAGAATGTATCTTAGAGAAGTTTATATCCACAAATACTCATCTAGAACTGTTTGTTACCTCCTCCTAGATTTCTTCTTTTATTTGTTTTTTGTATTTTACCATGAATTTAAGGCCTTGCCTTATAGTAAAAATTTAAAGTTTAATGAGTTTAGTGTTATAATCTTATGTGGGAAGGATATAGAGTTTAGACTTATAGCAGTATATATTTCTCTTCCAGCCAAAAAAAGAAAAGAAAATGATATTTTTGCCTTACAACTCACACATGTTAGAAAAGAGAACCAAAAAGAAAGATACGTAATGAAATCTCTTTTTCATCTGTTACTTTCTTCTTTGTATTTCTCTCATTTTTCTTCTTTGTTCCTCCATTTTGGGGGGCTACCATGGTTTTCCCTCATAGACATACTCATTTCCTCTCCTCCACCATGGCTTCTTCCTTTTCTTGTCTCCTTAGTCATGTTACTCACAACCCCTTTCATACTCATGTTGATAGGAGATACCTCTTTCATATCCATGTACTAAGCATTTGAATCAACTTTCTTAGATAGCAAAAGCACTTGATGACTAGATGAACACTACACTCATCGCCACACATCTTCCCTCATCAACCTCACCCTTTTTCCTTAACTGCCACGATAAACAAGATCGACACCATATCAAAACCTTTATCTCCTTCAACCATACTCTCAGTCCACCTATGAAACCACTTATCCACTCCATTAGAGGAACATAGAGTGGGGGAATCAAGAAAGTTAGGAGTTGAGGGAGGAAGACGAAGGGACAAAAAGAATGGTGAGTCTGAATTGGGTGCTACAAGAAAAGGGTGAAGAGTTTAGGTGTTGAGAATCAAATTTGGAGAGATTTATCACAAACCAATGAAGCAGTTACATGAACATTTTGCTCTTTCTTTTGTTGCTGGAGGAGGAGGTAACGTGATGTACCCCATTCCCCTTCTTATTAATTCCATTCTTTTAATCATTTTCCATTTCTTATTCATTCTATTCTTTTAATTATTTTCTAGTCATTTTGTTTATGTCAATTTATCATTATAATCCCTTTTAATACCTTGATATATTTGATTTGACATATTATTGTATCTAAATAACTGAACTCATATAATCATGTAACTTATTTTTTTCTATCTTAAGCAATTGAAATAAATCTTTATTTATAAAATTAAATGGGTTGTCTCTTTAATGAAACAAATAAAACATTGTAAAAGGAGGTTCAATAGTGAGTAATGACCACGGTCCTATATTGCGGTCACTTGTACTACTTCTACTATTTATCGAAATAAGGAGATAATTAATAACCAATGTCAATTTTTCATTCTCTTTAAAATGTTTAAGTTGTTTTAAAAATAAAAAAATGTTTTTGGGATTCAATAGCGAGGTTACAACTCGTATTGCATCTTTCTTCTCACTTCGAGCCGAGAATTGATCGCGGTCACTTCTACTTCTGCTATTTATCGAAGTGAGAAGAGGATAAGCAGTCAATGTTGTCTCGTCGACTAGACTATTAGTCTCACTTTAGTTAAACTCAAACCGATTTTTAATAACTTTTAATCAAACCAACAAACAAACGATCTTAATCACTTAAATTTTAATAAAGTAAGGGTAAATTAAAAGCATACAATTAATTAGGTTACCGTTTAGTAACGGGTGGACGAGATGCTAGTACCTTCCTCGATCCGTAATCGACTTTCGGACTCACTACTCTAGTTTAAAAGACCAATTTTATACAATCTAGACATACTTTGAGGTTTCCACGTTTTAACCGCAAAAGACGTGGTGGCGACTCCTCAGGAGGTCGCGTGGCCGAAAATCCGGGCGCGACAAATAGTAAATAGATGTTTATAAAAAATGGAAATGGGACACTGGAATGGTGAAAAAATTAAAGGAGTGAGAGAGAAGGGTTGAATTGTAGAGCTTGATGAAGAAAACGAAACTGAATTGAAATCTTATTAATGATGAATGAAAACTTGAACTACAAAAGGTGAATTCAGAAGATAATGGGAGTTTCTATTTATAGACTAACTAACTATTCATAACTAATTATTTCCTAACTAACTACCCTAGCAATTGCCACGTGTCAAGTCTAAAACCCAAGAGAGAAAAAGATTACGTGTTTATCAAGCTATCGCAATAGATGCAAGTATCGCATCAGATGTTGAGGTTGATGCTCTGCATGGCTTGATGTGCATCTTAGCCATTTTGATGCATCTTGGTGTGTGTGGCCTTGATGTGATCATTGGTGCGTGTGATGTGGGTTGATGGCACGGGCATTAGTATGACTGATGCAGAGGTTCCTCGGTCAGATGATGCAGAGGCTTCTCGGACAGGTTGGTGATCTTCTCATGTGTCTTGTTCTATCGGTCATGCGCCTTGTTGTCTCGGTCATGAGGTTGTTGTCTTGGTCATTAGCCTTGATGTCTCGGTCAAAATTTTCTGTTTGGCCTGTTGTTGTTTTGGACACTCTTTGAGCATGATATTTGGCATGAATGGGGATCTGAATCACTAGGTAATAGGTGAATCAGAAGTGTGCCATGGTGGTGGCTCGGAGGTATTGAGGCATTGGAGTGTTGTGCATGGAAAGGACTGAGAGATGAGGGAAAGGTTTGGAAAAGTGAAGGGTAACATCATTGAAGGATCGAGAAAGATGAGGGAAATGTTTGGTTGAGTTAGACGAGTTTGACTTCTCTGAGATGCTAGTGAAGCCTAGAATTGTGACACGTGTCATAAAAAATAAATGACTTAGATTTAACATTAGAAAGAGAAAGAAATGTATGTTAGAAAGAATTATATGATCTATGTAATTGATTTCACTAAAATTTATAAACTAATTGAATTTACTTTAATTTTTATAATACAATAATATATCTATTTTTTTAGCAAAGTTATTAAATTATCTCTTCTCATATTTTTATCCAACCAGAGGAATAAGAAAAGAGAACTATTTATCTTCCCAATCCCCTCTCTCGTATTAAATAATGGAATAAATTTTCATTCCTTCTTTCCATTTTGTTTGGTGCTAATCATATTTTTGATAATGAGATGGGCTTCTAAACTTAAATTAAGTTGGGATTCTCATGACATTTAAAGAAACGAAGAGTACTGTTCGGCACACGCTTATAAAGACATCCACATTTATATCCTCATTCATTTTTCATCGAATATCAGATACGATGAATAATCTTTAACAATATATAAAACTCATATAATATATATTTTAATCTACAAGTACTAGTTAATTTTCTACTTCCTAATGAAATCTATAAATGTGATAGAAAGCACATTATGTAAAAATCAATTGCAATTAGAAATGAAGCGTTCAGAGTTAGAAGCAGTAGGGTGCAAACTACACCCAAATAACAAGAAACAACAAGGTGTATGCTCATTTTGCTTAAGTGACAAACTCTTAAAGCTCAACCACAACAATGAAACTTCATCTTCTGCTTCTTCTTCACTTGCTTGTCCTCAGTACTTCTCTTATGCCAAATCAAATTATGTTTCCTATTCTAACATGAGTCACTTCAATGGTGGGTTGAAAAAGAGCAAGTCTTTTGCTTTTGTTCCAAGTAACAAATTCATGGATATGGAGGATAATAGAGGGAACAAGAGAAGTAAGAAAATTGGTTTTTGGTCCAAGCTACTCAAACTAATTAATAAAGAAGGATAACATTCCAGAATAATGAAGGAGATAAAGGGTTAACCCATTCTTCTAAATTCTTCTGTCGAAAGAGTTCGATTTTTATTTATTTTTACTATAACATTGTAATTACAATGATAATTTTAGTAGTTTAAGCTTCGCCATTGCCTTGTAGGTGCTGTATTTTATCGCTTAATTTGATTGATGCTTTCACCGTCCTTCATTTCATTAATTTCAATGGTGTTATTTTTTGTAATCATATTTTCCAGTATTCAGAACTCGTCTTATTCAAGTTATATCTAGCTAGTTCCTTCTTTATACACCCAGTTATGCAATTTTACATTGAATAGTGCTTTTCACCGTTGTGTTCGTTTTTTAATCTAATAGTAAGTTTTTTAAGTTTATGTCTAAAATGTAGTGTAAGTTTATTATTGAATTAAGTGGATCTCATCCCAATAAAAATAGCTAACTAAATATTTAGTGACTAAATTTATATCTGCTAAAGATAAATATTTTTGGATAGTTATTTAGGATGCTATTTTATAACCACATCACCTCACAATGAAACGGATTCACTTCACCATCTCTTCTAATTTTATTAGTATGCATTTGACCAATATCAAATTTAAGAACATTTTTTATAACAAAAAGTTCACTAAGCAATGAACACAATAACGGTAATTTCCTTAACTATATTCATGATCAAATTTCAGAACACTTATGGATATACATACATTTATGTATATACACATATAAATATATAAAGAGAAAATAAACTTTATTTATCCAATTGTTTTAACAATTTAATTTTGATTTATGCCAAAACTATTATATTTATATATTAATATAGAAGGTATATTTATATATTAAGTATAAAATATTTGCTAAATATGTATATATGAATTATAATTTTATGAATAGGATTATATGTTTAATATATGCACATTTAAAGATTCCTTATACTTATATATGTAATATATTTTCTAAATATTTATATATTAATAATAAATTTATATATAGAGAGAAAGAAAAAGAAAGATGTATGTACAATGTAAGAATTTTTTAATGGGATGTGGTCAACTTACTCCAATAGTAAGTTTAAAACACTTACTCTACGTCATAATCATCAATTCTTCAAAAATCAAATTGTTTGAATTAATTAGTAGATCTAAATCATTAGATTTCCTAGAATTCAAGGTTAAGATATGGAGTAGGTTTAAAAAACTTACGGAGTAAGTGGATCCCTCCTCTTTTTACTATATTGTTAGATTATTCACCATATATTTATATATAATAAAAATGAATTTTGTATCAACCTTATTAAATGTATAGATATTAAAATTGTATATACAATTATATATTTAATATCAGTAATGATATATTCCCTAACAAACTCTCTTACTCATAAGACATTCATTGATGGACCTGTAGGAGCAATTATCAAGAACACTATATAAATTATTCTACTTAGAAAAAAGATAAAATTAGAAGATAAATTTCATATTTCATTCATTGATTTGAGGAATAGTAAATAATACTCATATATTTAATAGTAAATTCCAATATTAAGAATAGTCATATAAGTGACAAGATTTAAGAACAAAATAATAAACTATATTAATTATTTACCTAATAAAAACAATTATTCTTTTCATTTCCTAATGAATCTCATAAAAATATTCTAACATACATCATATTTTTATCGAGCTCATCCAGCCCTTTAATATCAATATTGTCCTCAAGTTAAACTACTTAGTAATCTCAATAAACAAGGGGAGAAAAAACAATCACCCTTCTTTCGTTTATGAGGAAAAAACAGTGTAGGACCCACCTCAAAAAAATAAACTCTCCAATTTGGAAAGAATTATAGAAAAAGGAACCATTTATGTTCATCCAAATTGTATTTTTTACTCATAAGTAATCACCTATGCTGGGATCGATGGAGATTCATGCTAGAAGATACCAAAAGGTAGAAAAGGTATGTATTATTTTTTATATATACAGTGGTATATCTATTTTTTTTAACAAACTTATTAAATTATCTCTTCTCATATTTTTATCCAAACCTGAAGGGGTATGAAAATACAACTTTACTCTTCCCTTCCCCTTTCTCTCATAATAATGGAATAAATTTTCATTCTCTCTTTCGATTTTCTTTTATGCTAAATCGTATTTTTGGTAATGATGACATAGGCTTCTAAACGAGTAAGACTTCTCTCTATTAATGGAGAAGTAAGTACCCAAAAAAATCAAAGAAAGTAGAAGATGCAATGTCACATTTAAAAGATGATTACATCTTTACCCTTATAATACACATAAAAACTCATTTATCTATCCATTAATGGAGATGAATCCTACTCCTTCTAAACTTAAATGAAGTAGGTGATTCTCATGGCACTTAAAGAAACGAAGAGAGTTACTGTCGGTGCACGATTATAAATACATCCACATTTGCATAGTCAATTAGTCATTGCTACAATTTAACTAAAATAATCATATTTAAAACGTATATTAAAAAAAATATGAAAGAAAAAAAATAAAAAATAAAGAGATGATTTAAAAATATAAAAAGTAACATATATTAAAAACATTTGATATCGAAAGTAAAAAACATTTGAAAAAAGTAATTTACACACTACTAAATTTTATTACAATTTTTTCTATTTATGGAAAGTGATATATATTACTTTAAAAATCAATTATTAATAAATAAATGAAGTATTACTCCCTGTCTGCCACGAACAAATGTCGATTTAGCTCCATTTATCTCTTGCCAGTTTCTAGGAAGAATTAATCCCTTCACCACTAATCACATTATCCTTATATTTTTTATACTATTAATGTATCTATCTCATCATCTTTTGGATAAAAAATTAATCTTTTATAGAAGGTATGATTGTCATTTCAATAAATGTCACTATGGAAATAAACAATTAACTTTCATTATCGAATTCTAACGTGACCATATACCATTATACCAACCACTTTCTTAGACTAGTCTTGGAACTTTAATATGTAACTGTGGCTGCAGTATGCAATTTAAACCGCTAGGTTAACTTGTTGAAAGAGTTTGATTTTTATTTACTTTCTCAGTTGATTATGTAATTTTATAAGTCGTAATTGTAATTAAACTTTATGTCGTAGTTGTTATATTATTGCATGGGTTTGTAGTTGTTTTAACAGTTCTTCATTTCAGGAATCTCAATGGATTTTTACTTATTTTATTTTATCGTAGTTTCTAGTATTTACAAATTACAAGTCCCATAAAATAAATTACATCAATCTTCTTTAATTGTTCATCCTGTTAAGTAATTTCAAAATGATGTTGGATATTTCCGATTAATTCTAATCGTATCCCCTTAACAGAATGATTAGGACTTTGTTCCGAAACCAAATGTTTATGCCTATACATAAACCCCAATAGAACAATCCTAATCCAGACCGAAGAAAACACCAATTGGTTCCATAGTGAAAAAGAAAACGCATACATTGGTTAGCCATTCCGAATGCTCTGAGGTATGTGGGTTGTAGGATGTTCCGGTTGCTAGAGCCTGATGGTTTTCCGTTCGCTCCGCTAGAGGGGAATCCAGAGAGAACGAGAGTGCTCCTGATGTTCCTTAATGTCAAAGGAGAAAATGAGAGAGCTTAACCTTATGCCTTTCTCTTTTCCTTTGTATATATTGGTTTTATGACATAAGTCACATATCCTCATAAACCAACCCTATAACATCAGTTACTCAATAAAACTCGTTGCTCTGCAACTGAGGACCATAACCCATAAAGGTAACACTAACGGTTACCACTTAAGTTGCAATATTCTAATTCAGTCCCTTCATCAAACTAGAAATTATCCGAATGTATCTACACTCATAATATTTCATGACACATATGTCCTTAGCCACCAAATTAATTCATAAGACCATTTTATATATATTGGCTAAATACATAATGGCTATAACACAATTATAGAATTATATTTGTGACTCATAAATTGTCAGAAATTCCAACAAATGATTGTTGCATTTCGTTATTGTTTGTTTGTAGAACATTATCTCACGATAAATATTGCAACTTAAATTTTTTGTGTGTTTACATGTATGATTCAGTTTTTTGTATTATCAGATTTATTTATTTTTCATTATTGATCGTAGTTAACTTTAAAAATAAGTAATGCAAATTACGGGTAAACTATTCAACGTATAAATCTTTATACTAATTTTTAATTAATTTGTTAAGTTAAATATCCAAACTGGACAATTTGGTGAAGAGGAAAAAATTTATGTATTCATTGTTTTAAAGTTTTATTTATTTTCATTATATCATCCTCATTTATTGTTATAAGAGTAAAAATGAATTTTACCAAAAATATAATACAAATGAAATGCTTTTATATAAATATTTAAGGGTAGAGATCTACTTACTCCAATAGTAAGTTGAAAAACACTTATTCCATATCATGATCATTCATTTAGTATGGTTTGTTGATTTAATATATGATATGCATTTCTCATTCAGTTTTAATTACTACGCATATTTGATATGCATCAATTGGGTTAGATTTACTCAATTTGTTCTTGTCATTGATTCCAGTCAATTACCCTTCATCTTGTCATGTTATCAATCAATTCGGCAGGCTAATGTTAGGTCGTAATCCTCTTTTTGTTCAGAGCAAACTTCATACAAATTTTTAATGTTAAGATCTTACTTATTAGAGATGCAAGTATTTTAAGAAATAAAAGTAAACACAATTTTTAATATGATATTTATTCTTTTAATTATAATGAACTTATAAATTTATTATTAAAAACAAATAGAAAAATATATAATTGTATCTTCATTAATGAATATGATGTTTTATTCATATTATTATAGGTATATATTCGACAATTGAAAAGGTTTTAAGTCATTTGATTATTTAGTGTGCTTTACTTTGGGAGCAATAAAATTAGATAGTTTGACTTGACATGTAATAATTATGTTAATTTTATGCATTTTGTGTGTTACTTGACATGTTATTCTTTTAATATTATGCATTTGTGGGGTGTGTGTAATATTCAGAAGATCTATTTATATGATAACCCTATTCTTCTTGTTCTTGCTGAAAAACATTATTGAATTTCATGACATGGAAATGGAATAACTTTATTCACTGTTTATTGACATTATTTTGTAGAATTGTTGTTCCATTTATCTCTATTAATTTATATTTCCTATGTTTAACTTTATTTAATAATTTATTGATTCATGTAAGTAAAGAAAAAATTAATGAAAAGAAAATATATTATAGAAAAAATATAATAAATATCATATAAATCAGCATAGTTATTTCAATATTAAATAAGTGAACATAATTATTATATTAATAATGCATTTTTCCAATATATTGTTATTCTAGTTGGCCTGGTTTTCAAAGACTAATCGTAAATGTCTTACACGGATGTTATTAGTGACTCCCAAAGTCTAAGAAAGAAAATGTGTCATCAATTCTCTTTCATCCAAATAGCAATCCCATATTTATACTAAATAGCACCAGGCTTGTGATTCAAAAATCAAATTTTGTTTCGAATTAATAATATTGAAGAAAAATTAAAAACTAAAAAATATTTTAATTTTAAAAAATTGACATAATATATTTTCATTGATTTAATATATAGTTTCCAACACAGATTGAAACAATATATGAATATCAAGTCATGACAAACACACTTAAATGCAGAAAATTAACAAATCAGTACACGCAAGTATCTAATTTTAATGTTTCCATATGCTTACTTTTCACCATTAATTTGGTCGACATGTGGCGTGCTTTCTCCGTCGTCCAAATTTGATACGCAGCACATTACTACATTAGTTATGGGTACATCAACCTAGGATCCATATGTGAAAAATGACTTATTCCACATTTTAATCATTCAATCTTGGAAAATCAAATTGTTTAGATGTACTTACCAATTCAAACTATTGGATTTTCCAATATTGAATGATTAAGATATGAAGTAAGTCATTTTCCACTTAATTTTTGGAGTAAGTGAATCTTTTCCCAATACATAAATATATATTCCTAAATTGCACTTCATTCTATTTTTATTATAAGACATTTTTAAAGGTTTTGATAATTTTATATAAGATATTTTTATTTTCTATTCAATAATTACTACTTTTTCTCTATTTTTCCATATTAAAGTTTTAACAATCTTTATTTTCTATTTTTATGATTGAAATTATTAATTGATGAACAATGTTAAAGGATAAATTGTAACACATAATATTTGTTAACAATCAAGAAATAATTATTTTTATTGCTATGTGTATTTTAGTTGGAATTATCTTATATGTTTCTTCACATAAAGCTAATTTTGTTCGAATCAATATTATTTTCTTTATTAAATATCAAGGTATATGTTTTTTAACCCAAATTCAAAATCTCTTGATTAAAACAACTCATATGAATTAACTTACCCGCTTATGATTATTATTCTTGTTCTTAATTTTTATAACTTAACCTATAAATTTAATAATATATATAATAAGTGAAAATGAATGGTATAATGATTATATAAAGATAAAGATAAGTAAATATATACAAATTTAATATTATTTTTTGATTTGCTTCTTTACAGGAAAATTAAATAGGAAAAGAGTTTAATGATAAATACCGTAAGTGTAAAAGTTGTTATTACACTGCTGCCTCATCTCATGGATTGGTTTTCTTAAAATATTTATACTTTCCAAATCAATTGAATCAATACTCCCCACTTTTCTTTTTTTGAAAGAAATTACCACACACCCAAATTTACTAGGACATGATGTTTGGGATATTTCATGGAATAATTACTTGTATCATTTCATCTTATAATTAAGGAACTAATCAATTTTCGTATACGTGATTAACCTCCAAATAAATATTACTTCCCCATATCAAACATTTGATGGTGATTTTAAGAATGAGCGAATTTGCATACTGAGATGATTGAATTCTGGTTGTCACGGAAATCTAGGAAAGTGATAGATGGAATAATGAGTTGAGTGTGTGCACAAAACGAAGTTGAAGAAAAGTAAGCACTTCAATTTGCTTTGATTTCCCATAACACACCTCCACCGTTGATATAACCACATGCTTTTGGACACACTCTTTTCCAAGAATCTCTATTTAAAAAGTAGGTCCCACCACCATGGTGGTCCCACACCCACGTCTCTGTCACACTCCTTACTCTCTCAACCGTCAACCTTATACTATTTCTCCCTTTTCTCAAATGGAATTTCTGACCCAAAACTAAAATAAAAGAACGATGTACTTACTTAAAAAATAAGTTTTTTAAATTTATTTCACATATTAGTCATTAATTTTAGAGAAATCTAATAGTTTGAATGAGTGAGTAGATTTAAACCATTGAATTTTTCTACAATTAATGATTTTGATGTGAACTAATTTAAAAATCTTACTCCTGAAGTAAATAGACTCGTATTTAATTACCATTACCAAAAGAGGATGATATAATAGTGTAAGATAAGTTAGATTGGAGAAAAATCAAAATATTAATGATTTGATTTCTAATTATAATACTTATTGAAACATGTAATTGTATACTCTAAAATAGATTAGTTGTTCACTATAAATAAAGTGGGTGATATCCTTAGAAATACTAACAAAATATATAATAACGATTTGTATTTTATTTAGAGTGTATTCTATATATTATTTGTATAAAAAATTATACACATTTATTACATTGTTAATCATTCATATATCTTACCTTTTATTTTTTAAGAGTGAATCATGATTAAATATGAATAATAATACATATATCAACTAACACAAGATTATTTTTATTTAACTAAAATATTTTAAGTTCCATTTCCTAAAAATATAATTTTTAATTGTGTTAAATTTAAATTAGCCAGTGTCCCTGTGATATCCGATATATCATTTTGTATTTTTTATCCTTAAATAGCTCTAATCCTTTGTCGGTTTAGAGAGAAAAATGGAAAGAAAAAGAGAAAAGGATGGACTATATAAAAAAGAAATAAAGTGATTTGTTATTGTTTGATATAAAGAGAAATAATAAATAGACGTTTCCTTCTCACATCATGTTTTTAGGTGTTAACTAGCAAGTGACTAGTGCATTTGTATGGGACGGTATTTTTTGTTGAATGATTCAGAACATACATTATATAAGCATTCATATGGTTAAGAATACATGTTATTTGTGTATTTGCATGGTTAAAACATACATATTACGTGTGCATTAAGAAGACACATGTGACAAGTGCATTCGCATGGTTAAAAAACGCACATGTTATCCATACATTCACATTGCTAAGAAAATACATATTACTCATACGTTTTTATACTTTCTTGATTGATTTTCGTGTTCTATAGTCTATATATTTGGCTAACTAATAAATATAATAAAAAATTATATTGTTCATTATTAATATAGACGTATATAGAGAATTTGTTTAATTTTATGATTTATTGTGATAATTTCTTAATGTAACTTGTTTATAATTTATTTTACTTCTAAGATATTATTTCTTAGTAGTTGTTAGTATAATTGATTTATTATTTCATATATTTTTAATAAGTAATTTAATGATTAGTACTTTACGGGTTTAATGATTTAATATGACAACTTCGAAAATAATATTTTAATAAATAGAAATGAAATTTAGTAATAAATGGAATTGAAATAGAGAATTTGTAATTATATAGTTCGGTTTTTTTCTCAAAATAATGGAGGCCTAAATTATTTAAGATTAAAACTGTTAAAATATTTTAAAAATAAAGCAGACATACTAATTTGCATGTAATGATTACTATACATTATTTTCTACCTTTAATAACATCATCGATATCACCCATAAGCACCAAATTAAATGACAATATGTGTTTCTATTCCCTTGTTTTTACCAGTTTTATTTCTTTCCTAATGATTGATGATATTTATTCAAATTAATTATTCATTGTTAATTATTAGTTTGCAACTGATAGAGAATATTTATTCACTTATTCGATTACAAATTACAATAGTATAACAAAATTTATTGTCATTATTCACATATGGAGTTTCTACTCCCTTATGAATTTTCCTTTATTGTTAGTTTTCTACTATGTATTTTTATATTTCATTGTTCACATTAATTACTCTTAAATCTCGAGAGTAATTCTCTCCAAAATCGTTATTATTCTACAATTCATATAAATGATCATTTTAATACTTGAAAAGTTTGTCCGGATATAAAAAGAACAGAAAACAAAAGGTTAGAATTTATGACATTTTATTATCTTTAATTAACTTATATGATACATTTGAGAGATAATTAAAAAATTATGGCGTCATTTTTTAATAAATATATAAGATACGTAATGATTAATAAATTCAATAAAAATATAAGATAAGTAATGTTTCTATTCCCTTGTTTTTAATAAATATATAAGATACGTAATGATTAATAAAATTGGTATACTCTATTGTTGTTTTCTTCACTCCGTCAAAATAAGAGAAATAAATATTTATTTCTTTTACTTTCAATCTTCCCCTCTCCTATCAAACGAACGAAAGGTGGGGCTGACTTGAACAACTTTATGTATTTATTAGTTAAATTAATAACTATTGTATAAAGAATAAAAGTAAAATTGAATTATAATAAATACATTTTTAACATAAGGTATTCTTAATACAAAAATATTCTAATTGTATAAAATAAAATATATAAAAATTGAATACTTAGTATAATAAAATAAGAATGTGGGGCGGCAGACACGCTAGTCATCAAATAAAATACTAAAAAAAATCCTAAGATAGAAACTTCTCCATTTCTCTGTCTAATGAATTCTTTCTCTAACTATATCTAGTATCTCCACTCATCTAACTCATCTAGTGTAACATTATTATATTTGTTATATTTAGTTTACTCTCTCTTATAGACACCTTAGAACCCAAAATTTGATCCATATATAGGTCTTATAATTTTGTGATAAATTTTTCTTTAAACTTAAGGTGCAACTTTCTATCATGTGTAAGACATGAAGCATCATCCATTTCATTTACCTCACTTAAATTTTATCACTTACATACTCGTCAATTTTCTCATAACTTTTAGTAACTTTTAAAAGAAGTTAGGATAAAAAAATTCTTTTAAACACTTTATGCCACAGTCTCACTTCTAAACAATAAACCATCACGCATTGAATGATAATGGTTTGTAAGATAAAGGTCTTACCAAAATTATTTATTTAATTATTGAGTAATGTTATATTTTCATACTAAATTCTCATATTAATTCTTATACCAACAAAAAAGTGACATATGACACAAAGTGATACTTTATTTATTAGTGATAAGTTTAAAGTGACATATGTCACTTTCCTACAGGGAAGAGAATTAATAGGATAATATATCATTTTCCTTAATTATAACTTGTTCCCCCTTGTCTTCCTCATGTGGTGACATTCATGCATTCTTGACTTCCGTTTCTTAACTCTTGATAATATGATTTGTTTACCCTTGTTTTAAACTATATCTGATATCATATATCATATCAATAAAAATATGTTATAAAAGTTAAAAATAATTAGATACTCATTATTTATTTATTTTGTTATAATATTATTAGTCTAATATATGATTTAAGATATACTTTGCCACATGATACATTTATCCCGTTAGTATAACCCCACATAACTCTGAGATTCTGAATTAGGCATGGTGGTTCAGGTTCTAATTGGTAAGTACACGTCTCCATCCTCACTCCACATGTCTATATAATATATATATATATATATATATATATATATATTAAGAATATATATCTATATAATGTATGTGTAAATATTTATATACAATCAATATATTATTTATTTGTATTTTTTTTTAATAATAAATAATAATAAGAAATGAATGATTATAGTGTTAAAACTTTCACATGTTCTTTGTTCTTTGTATACTTTTTTCTCATATATTAAATATACGTAATCCTTTACGAATATAATATCTATGTATTGTCAGTATAAAGATTTATACGCATTCATTACATTATACATTATTCATTTGTATTACTTTTATTTAAAAGTAAATAATAACTAAAAATAAATAGTAAATAATTATTCATCATATACTACAAGTAATTTTATCGTGAAATATAATATATGGCCTCATCACATGCCTATATTTGTATTCATATACCAATAGGAGAATATGATAAAATGTAGACAAATCACTTTCTTAAATATAATTAACTATTAAAAGTTGAAAGGATATTAAAAAACATGCATTTACATTTCCTAAAGCTTAAAACAAACGTCTCACACGTCTATGAATTTATAAATATCTATATTATATATTTATATGACTCCCACATAATCAGTTCCATGCATTCATATATGTCTTGTTTAGTGGTATAATGTCTTATTGGATCTTTAGTTAAATCAAAATGTCAAATGCTCGATTTATGAGAATAACATCTGTTAAAAGAACAGTCATAAACTTTGAAAAAGATTAATTCTTTACATATAATGTGAGGGATACCAATTATACCAAAAAAATTTAGATATGTCCTTGTCCCTTAGTATCTATAAGACCTTCCAAAATTTTATAAAACTCCATCCTTCGCTCAGGTCTTCTAATAAAATTGTTTTTGGATAATTTCATATAAACTAAGGAAGATGTAAATGCTATTAGATTTGTGAATAATTGTATATAATTTACTGAAATTATCATGAATTATGCAATTAAAACCATTCTCTCTTTTTACTCAAATTGTTTGAATAAACAAACATATATCAATACAAATGTATATACTGTATGCAAAACTTTGAAAATGATAAATAGAATTAAAATAATTGATTAAAAAGTTTTAATGTTAAATACATAATCTAAACGTAAAAGTTAATTTATAAAAAAATGATTTTTCCTTTCATTTTCCAAAATGGTAGCGGCGGGATTTAAATGTATGTACAAGATTGCTTTTTGTATGGGGTTTTGATTTTTCACACCTCTTTCGATTATTTTGGACACGTTAGCAAGCCCTTTCTTCTTTCAAGTATGGAATTTGTGAAATTAGACACTTTGTTATTAAGTAATTTAAGTCAAAATTAGGGTAACTCTATTCCTATTGTTAAATGGATTTCATATTTATATTTCTCATCCAATGATACAACTATATTTTCGTTCTCTTATAACAATTTCTCCATTTTTAATGTTGAATTATAAATGTAAGAACGATATTTATTTAACTTACCGTTAAGAATTAAGAAGAAGAACAACTCCTCTTCAACGATGAACTTGAACGGAGAACGTGCTTATTTCACTATGAATATTTTTTCGTTATCATTGTAGATGCTCTTATATGAAGTAAAATTAGACGAAATTTGTAGAATTAAACATCAGAGTATACAACAATTAACATGATTTTGTTCAACTTACAATCAAACGAGTCAAATGAAGAGTGTGATTCATGATTAATGACAGAAATAAACATTTAACAATATAATTTTATTTTTTTAATTAAATAAATTTTAAAATTCATAAAATATTTTTTCTAATATTTGTAGTAAAAAGGGATGGCACTAAGAATGATAAAGATGGATTCTTGGTTATCACAAAATGATGGAGTTGGATTCACAGGATCTTACTTTAATACCATATCAAAATAGTGCATAATTTAATAAAAATGCTTATTTTTATCTTTTTAGTTAATAATATTATTTTTATGTCAGCACGAAATCAATATTCTAACTCCACCTATCTTATGTTGAAAAGTGCTACCATAGTTAATGTCTTCGTAATGTTAAAATAGAATTAGGATGGTGACAAATTCTTCAAAAACAAAAAGAAATGCAATATATATATATTTATTTATTTGATTACAATAAAATTATATTTTGTTTAAAATATATCATAGTTTGTTTAAAATATGTCATTATTGTTAAATATTTGGTATGCACTCCACGAAAACTACTAATAGTACAAGTATAAAGAGAAAGTGAAACACCCAGAAAAAGAAAACCCCATAAGATTGTTAAATTCCTTGGCTAGCTCATTAATATTTACTTGGTTTTGAAGCTTAACCATGGAAAGATATGAGATAATGAAAGATATAGGGTCAGGGAACTTTGGTGTAGCAAAGCTTGTGAGGGAGAAATGGAGTGGTGAGTTCTATGCTGTCAAATTCATTGAGAGAGGACTCAAGGTTCTATAATCTTTTAAAACTCTACTCCTCTGTCTTTATATCTTTTTTAAGTTGTTAATGAAGTTTAATTTCTATTGGTTTTGCAGATTGATGAACATGTTCAAAGGGAGATTATAAATCATAGGTCCTTGAAGCATCCCAATATCATTAGATTTAAAGAGGTAAATGACCCCTTTTTTCAGTGTAATTAATTTTGCATTCTGTTTCACCTTTCAACTAAAAACACCTTTCTTCGGAACCGTCCGATGATAACGAAACAAAAACATCAAATAATAATGACACGACATATTTTTATTGGTGCGAGATATGTCTTGGGACAACTCATCTTTGTTCTTCCTATGATGATGTTTTTTCCTTTGAACTATTGAAGGAAATCTCTTTCTTTTTATTTTGTTGTGGCATGTTAGAATTTTCATGATCTTTGAAAATGAACTGAAGTGGAAAACACTTCTATTTGATTTCTAAAAAAAACCCTTTTTTGATTTTGATTGTTTATTAAGTCTTAAACCATTAAGATGAAAGAACCATTCATTGCAGGTGTTAGTTACTTCAACTCACTTGGCCATAGTCATGGAATATGCTGCTGGAGGAGAATTATTTGAAAGAATATGCAGTGCTGGTAGATTTAGTGAGGATGAGGTATGATTGACCATTTCCTATATTTGATTGTTGGGAAGTAAGTCTGATATCGCATACCTCATTGTCTCGGGAATGGTTTAAATACTTGTTGAGCTAATCATCTAATTGCCAATTGGTTTTGATAAACACAAAGTTCTGATAACTTCATGATAGTGCTTTTGTCTAAACATCCATTATATTAGTGATGTATTTTTTATAGATTCCTAAAAAGTACTAAAGATTGCATGTTCTGTACATTTTGCATTAAAGAATGTAGGAGTACTTTTTCTGCTTCAGCACATATATAATACATCAGCAATTTAGACATCATATATTGTCGGGAAGTAAGTTCCACATCGCCTAACTCATTATCTCGGGAATGATTTAAATACCTGTTGAGCTACTCCTCTCATTGTCAATTGGTTTTGAGATGAAACTTTAACATATATAGTGTTTTCTTATTGTTTCTTTAGTTTTATTTTGTACATCACAATCTACATATTTATACACCAATATTTGATAATAAATTCTCCTTTTTTGCTTCCATAGGCAAGATATTTCTTCCAACAATTAATCTCTGGGGTCAGCTATTGTCATTCAATGGTACCATTCCTGAACAATTTGAATATAGTTTCATTTTCAATGAACATTGTTTCAATTTTATTCATACAGATATATCATTTTGTTGCAGGAAATTTGTCATAGAGATCTTAAGCTAGAAAACACACTTTTAGATGGAAGCTCAGCACCAAGACTAAAAATATGTGACTTTGGTTACTCAAAGGTAAAAAAGAGCTTATTACTTAATAGTTTCATTTAACAATTTTCAGATTCTGATTAGTCCCTTCTTCAAATTCTTATCCCCTTTTTTCTTCAGTCATCTGTTTTGCACTCCCAACCCAAATCTACTGTAGGAACCCCTGCTTATATTGCACCAGAGGTCTTATCAAGAAGAGAATATGATGGAAAGGTAACTTTATTATTCTGACCCGTATGCACCGACTCTGTTAAACATTATTGACTCTTAAACAAAAGTAATAAATGATGCATTATTGAATGTCGATTTTTTTTATATATTACTCTTTAATATTTGGTTGTTATCCTTGAGAGATGATTAGGTTGCAGATGTTTGGTCATGTGGGGTGACATTATATGTGATGCTGGTTGGGGCTTATCCTTTTGAAGACCCAGAAGACCCAAAAAACTTCAGAAAAACACTTCAGGTTAGTTAGTTGAACAAAACAAAATGCCCAAGCTAGCTAGATTTAACTAAACTTGCAAATTATTAATTTGTTTTGGATAATTTTGACAGCGAATTCTTAGTGTCCATTATTCTATTCCAGACTATGTTCGTGTCACTAAAGAGTGTTGGCACCTACTATCTCGAATATTTATAGCCAACCCAGAGAAGGTAAACTTAATAATTACATGTCTTTCTTACATATACTTTTTTAGGAATCATTTATTTGTTACAATACTAAAAACTTAAAATTGAACTTTGATACAAATATTAGTGTTGGGAAGTGAGAATGATTTAAATACTTGTTAGACTACTCATTTCATTGTCAATTGTTTTGACATAGAACCTTAACATAACATATTATCAGAGGCAAAACCAATTTCTATCCGGCTGTCATGAGCCAATAAGTTTTGAGATGAAACCTTAACAATTAGTACCAAATTTACATTGTACTCTAATTTCAATAATGTTAACTTTGTGTTCTATATTTATACATTCATGTAGAGAATTACCATACCAGAGATTAAAATGCACCCATGGTTTCTAAAGAATTTGCCACTGGAATTTATGGTAGAGGGAGAAGGAGGGTTGCAAAATGATGATATTATAAATGATAATGATTCTTCTCAAAGCATAGAAGAAATATTGTCCATAATTCAAGAGGGTAGAAAGGTAGGTGAGGGCCCAAATCTTTGTGGACAGTTTGTTGGAGGGAGCATGGATCTTGATGATATTGATGCAGATGCTGACATAGATGATGTTGAGACAAGTGGTGATTTTGTATGTGCATTGTGACCAATTTTCCTTAAAAATAGTTTAATATAAGATGTTTCTTTTTAACCCTTAATGTGTAGGGAATCAAAACCTCTCTTCAATGGTTTTTAATTTTCCTTTGAATGTAAATGACTTGTCTTGATCTATGCCTAAGTGGGGGAATATTGGGATGGTACTGATTTATTGCTTTTTAATGCTAGTGCACTTTGCCATATTTTATGGTATGATTTTCTTAAATAATATATTGGTTTTCTGTTATTGGAATATGGTTGGGGACTTAGAATAAGTGATATGCATTTGGTCCCTCGACCCACTAGCTTGGGTCAAACTCCTATTCATTAAAGGAGAGAAGAATGTTGTTTTTTCTCTTTAGTTCTAATGATAAAATTGTCTTATCATAAATTAAATATAATGATACAAGTGTTATTTTATATGACTTTTCTTTGTTTTTTGAGACCACTTCCCTCTCGAGTACATTATAGTAGTCTTATTCCACTTGCTTCTATTCATGGGTGTGTCGTGTTTCTGTTACCATGTAGTATTTGTTTGATCGGATTTAGATAACAGAAATTAATAATTGGGAACTTTATGTTGGTGATGCCTGCACGTTTCTGGCCACTACTAACTTCGAAATAAATGGGGCATTGGTAGTTGCTATTTCTTATCGAAAAGAACAATATCTAAAGTTATCTTTGCTATAGTTGAATTGAGGTACATGCATTCATTTGTTTTTTGGGATATGCCAAGTCCCCAACCATAATTGATGTTCTATCACTAAGATCTCTTGCTTTTTTATTATTATCATATATCATTACTCCAAAAAAAATTCCAAGATTTAGGTAGCTTGTGCTTGTGTTTAAGAGATTAATAGCAGTTTATATTTGGTAGTTTATGTTTATTTTTTGAAAAATAAGGTGAAAATATAAATTATGTATGTTTGGCAACCAAATGAAGTTTATAAACTCAGATTTTTTCCTGGAAAAATAAGTTAAAAGTAGAAGCTCCAAAACCATGAGTTGATTTATTTTTTTAGCATATTTTTCCCAACTTTTCTATTTCTCATTTTATCCCATCATACTTCATATCTCTCTTCATTTTTATTCTCAACATAACTCTTCACATCACCACCAAACTTCATAACTCTTCAACATCACCACCAAACTTCATAACTCTTCAACATCACCACCAAACTTCATAATTCTCATTAATTACTACATAATTTGTTACATAAACAAATAGCAACCTAACTACTTTAGTTAATTATGCAATATTTCCCTTAGCTTGTTTTAAAATTGTATTGTAATTTCGTTTTTGTTTTCCTTCCCTCCACTTTGTACATCCACTTTTAATTAATAATTTTTTCCTTGGCCGATAAAAAAACATTATGCAATATTACCAAATTAAAGTAAAAATATATATGATGATAAATATTAAAAAATGTATATTTAAAAATTAATGTAAAAAACAACCAAAATAATCATATCATAAACAAATAAACTCATACCATTTTCTGTAATTTACTATGTAAAAACAAACTTTATATCATACCCAAACAAAAAAGATTAGTTTATATTCAATTTTCAGCTAAAGTACCGAAACACAAACAGATTATAATCTTAACAGTTTATAAACAGAAAATAAAAACATAATCTATACCAAACGCATAATAAATAGAGTAAGAAGTGGGATGAAAAAGTTTGGTTCTGTTTTTTGTGTAATTCAATAACCGAACCGAATACAAAGATATGGTTCGGTTCAATTCAATTAATCGCAAATTTTATTGCAAGATAAATGGTTCGGTTCATTTCAATTAACCAGAAATTAAAATAGTAATGTTATAAAGTGTTATCAGATACTCTAAGAGCGATAATTGCTTTGAGTATCAGTCATGCGAGTGAGACCCCTATCAAATAATGGAAATAAGTTATTTTTTCATTTGATTTTTAAGGATAAAACTGTAATCTCAATGTAACTAATAATAATACAAGTGTCATTTCATTTAATATATTTTTTATTTTTCACCTAACAATCCCACACCATTCATCCATAAAAAAAGGTTAATTACTTAATTTAGTTATGAGTGAGATATATCATCAGGTAGGTTATGCATTAGTTTTTTAGTTTTCAACACAAGTGACTGGAAGTTGAAAAAAACTTTTCGATTGGTAGGAGCAAAGCACCTTCATTACTGTCAATAACTTGTTGAGGGACTTCATTTTGGGTCGTGTCTAATATGCGGGCTGCGAACTTGCCTGGTTGCCATTGGATTAGAATTACTTGGATCTGAGCCGTTGATATGATTACCAGCTATGGTTAATTCAGAAGTCGGTATGGACCGGGTTTACTTTTGATTATGTGCAAGTCGGTATGGGCCTTGTAAACATATAGCCTCACAGAAGTCGATATGGGCCGAGTTTACTTCATATTTTATTTTTTTTTAAATTTTTTGCTGTTGGGAAGTCAATGTGTAAGGAGATAACATCTCAATGAGCCTCAGATGTTGTTGAGGCCCACACCGACTTCTATATGTACTAACCGACATATGTGATAATTTTGTCTAGGTTTATTTAATTTAATATTAATTATTTTTGAAATCTATATAGAGAAGTCGGTGTATAAATTAACTACATCTAAGTGGGCCTGAAGTATTACTTGCCCAAACCGACATCGTGCTTAGGTAGATTTTTTTTTTGGCTTTTTTTACATATGAATGAAATTAACATTTGAAATTAACACTTGATCTAACTTAGGTAGATTTTTTCTAGCTTTTTTTGCAGAGATTTTTTTACAGGGAAAAAATTAACATTTGATGAGTCGGTTTTGTAGGGAATTACACATAATTAACATTTCATACCATTGCAGTGATATTTTTTTTTGCAAAACTGACTTCTATAGAGAAGTCGGTCTGCCCAAGGTAATATTCATACCATAGCAATGTTATTTTAAGCAAAACCGACTTCTATGGAGAAGTCGGTTCATCATACCAAAACTTCATAAAACCTCGCACTGCCAAACCGACTTCCTTATGTATGTTTTCCTTTCCTAACCCGACTTCACACCGATCATAAAACGTTAACCGGTAAACCAATTTTTGCATCCGACGAATATAATTTAGTTCACATCCATGCGAACTAAATTACAGTTCGCATGTTAGATTTGACCTTCATTTTGAATCAAATTTTTAAAGATAAAAAGTTTCAAAACTTCTCTTAATCCATATATAAAATGTACCGCTAGATGTCTTCTCATACAATGTTTGACTAACAATCTCACGTAAGGATAATTTGCATATGTTGGTCTTATATCAATATGAATACCCTTATGTACTAGAGGGTCAAATACAAATAGAGATAATGACATGTGTCATTTAAATTTATTTAATAGTGTTGATTTCAAGTTATTTTCAATTAAAATATTTTTTAATTTTCAAAGCAATCTGTACATTATATTTTAGTTCTGGACTATCCAGTGCGGAAGAGGATCTGAACGTGTTATATGTGCTCTTCATGATAAGCACAATACTAAATGAATGCAACAAAGTAACGAACCTTAGATGTGCCCATAAAATGTCCTTCACAATGTTTCCTTATTCTTTCTGTGCGAGGTCTAATAACTCGCACCTTTTAGTAGCTTCATGAATCGTTGCACTTCTGTTATTGCAAGCCTCGTGCTTTATCAGGAGAATTGGCTAAAGGGGAAAAGATTTATTTATTACTATAGAGAATTTCTCTTTTTTCTGTTAGTTATTAGAAGGATAAAAGTTTAATCTCATTCTAAACAAAAAGAACATATACAAATTGTTATTGATCAAGAAGTTATCTTGTTACAATTTCAAGTCCATCTAGGGATTAGGATAACTAAACTTAATTCTCAAAATAAGATGGTATATTGTAATGACAATTATCCTCATTTTTTCCACACCCAATAGAAAACTACAAAAATTCCCAAAATCACGAATATTAGTAAGTAGAACAAAAAAAAAAACATAATAATAACAAGTGTGTGATTGTGGTCATGAATCTATTTTCTAATTTTAACAACACTTGTGACCTATTACACAAATACTTGTATGTGATCTATCTCATGTATATGTGCCATATATCATACACTTGTTATTAAATTTAGCATATGAAAAGGAACGTAGATCATTTCTCATGTTTTATGACTCGTCTAATTAAAATGTACAATTTCATATATCAGCTATGATTGGTCAGAAAAATATTTGATTATTAAAATTTTAATTTAAATACATTTTTTCAACCGATCATAATAAGTAACACTTTGTACGGCATATGCTCCCATGCTAATATAGTTTGGTTTGGGCTTATTTTGTCTTACTCTGGGCCTTCATGGATAAATAGAAAAACCCTACCCAAATGCAAAAGAGAGCGTAATTTGGCGCTGTGTTGTTTAGCAGAAACAGTTTCTGAAAGTTAGATACAGTTACACCAAAGCAGAAGAAGAACAAAAATCGTTATGGGTAGAGGAGGCAAATCTCGCACTCAGAGAAAACATTTCCGTCAAAGCAGAGAAAACGTTTGGAAGCGTTCTAAAACCGATCCTAATTCCAGTCCAAATGATGAAAACCGAATCCAAACCAATCCCAATCCATGGACTCCATTCGCTACAGAAAACCGTTCATTCGATAACTATTACAAAGAACAGCGTATAGTAAACGAGCAAGAGTGGGATCAATTCGTAACAGTTCTTAGAACTCCGTTACCTGCTTCATTTCGAATCAATTCTAGGTAACTAACTATTTATTAATTGTTTTTTCTCGTTGATGTGATTTCCATTTTTTTTTGAATTTGAATTCGTTGTTGTTTGGTGATTTTCAGTACGCAGTTCGCTGATGACATTCGTTCGCAGCTAGAGAATGATTTTGCGCATTCTCTTCGCGATGAGGTTGCTGAAGGAGGTGAAACTGAGGCTATTAGGCCTTTGCCTTGGTACCCTGGGAATTTTTCTTGGCATTCCAATTTTTCGCGAATGCAACTTAGGAAGAATCAAACACTCACGAGGTAATTAAATTCTGTGATGCGAATGAACACATGCTATTAATAGAATTCAAACCATATTCAGAATCTATTGTGTTATCTCGGGAAGGATTACATAATTTCAGACTTCAGAAACTCAAATGTACTATTTTCTCACCATAGTAAATGTTTTTTTTAGTGAAAATTGGATTGTAGGATAATCAATCACATTCTGTGAAGTTGATTTTGGATTTGTATTCTCTAACTTAGAATTTTGGCTACATAGTGACTTGGTTCCTTTTTTGGACTTCTTATAACATTTCTAGTCACTCCTTCACCGAAAGACTTCTATACTGTGGACAGATCATAAATCATGTGATTTCAAGGTTGTTATTATAAGAATCAAACATTTTTAATGAGTTGGCAATACATAGGCACTACCGATACATCGCAATTAATTCTTAATTGATTGTGAGATGTACTCATGTATACTTCAGTAATATAAAATTTGGCTTGGCATTTACCATCCTTATGTATTCTCATTTTTTTCTCTTTTCCTTTGCTATCTTATTGCATTGATATTATCATAGCGCATTATGACGTTGTTTGATCCATGTTGCTGACCCCACTTGGTGGATATATGGCTTGGTTGTAATTGCAGTTGTTATTGTTATTTGATTGCTCTGTGATATTGGCAGCATGATAAACTTAAGCTTTGTACATTACTTCATCCCTTTAGGAAATGTTTTTGGGACAAATCAAGACACACATAAAATTAAATAAATTTTTTACGGTATCTAGTTCTTAGTTTTATGGTTCTTTGGAATTTGCATGACTTTTGCTGGAGTGTTGTGTACACCTATTCATGTCTTTATCTTTATTATTGGAAAACTTCTCTAAAGTCAGCTTATTTGTAAAGTGAGCAAATCATGTATATTCATCGTTGTTTTAATCTAAAGTAATGTGATCCTAATTCCTAACCTACTAATCTAAAGTACCCCCTACCACGATCCTAACCATCAGAATGCATGAACATGATATGATCAAATAATTAACTGAAATTTGTAAAGTGCATTATTTAGTTGCTATGACTGATATGACATTTCTCCCTCTTGTTATGTTAATCTTGCAGGTTCCATGAATTCTTGAAGCTAGAAAATGAAATTGGAAATATTACAAGGCAGGAAGCTGTCAGTATGGTGAGTCACTTTATGTACTCTTTCAATCTTAATAATCATGCAAAATGATTTTCTCCATTCTAGAATTCTGATTCCTTTCGTGCCTGGAAGTTAATTGTGCTAACCTTTTTAGATTCTGCCTTATGTCACCATGACTCAGTGTAATGGCTGTTTGCGTTATAGGTGCCTCCCCTCTTCTTGGATGTGCACTCAGATCATTTTGTACTTGATAGTAAGCAACTTCTAGTGCACAAAGTACTTTTTGTTTTTACTAGATGTTATTTGGTTTGCTTATTAGGTATGCATACTTCGGTGTTTCTAACTATTTTACTTTTTCTGTGCTTTTGTTCAGTGTGTGCTGCACCAGGTTCAAAAACGTTCCAGTTGCTAGAGACTATACACCAATCAACTAAAGCAGGATTGCTACCTGATGGAATGGTTTGTGTTGTTTTAATTACACAACATGCATTTCTATGTCTTGCCCGTTCTTAATCTGTCATGCAGTAATGGTTTACATCTTATATGCTTTTTTGGACTGAACATTCTCCCAACTTTAACTTGTCCTGATTGTGCAAGCTGCATATGCAAACTTTACTGATCAATTTTTTTCTTCATAAATAGGTTATAGCAAATGATCTTGATGTCCAAAGATGTAATCTTCTTATCCACCAAACAAAAAGAATGTGCACAGCCAACCTAATTGTCACTAATCATGAAGCGCAGCACTTCCCAGGATGCCGTCTAAACAGGAACCGCGAAAGGGTCGAACCAGATCAGCATATTGACCAACTGTTATTTGACCGTGTTTTGTGTGATGTCCCATGCAGCGGAGACGGTACTCTTCGTAAGGCACCTGATCTTTGGAGGAAATGGTAGCCTTTTCTTCCTTCCAGCTTTGTCTTTTCCTTTTCTTTTTAACCATCATATTCCGTTTTTTATTGGTTGACTTATTTTTTTTGCAGGAACTCGGGGATGGGACAAGGGCTTCACAGCCTACAAGTTCTAATTGCTATGCGAGGTATTTTTTTTGATGATTTTATAGGTTTCCAAGGTTTGCTAGTGTTGGGTTTGTGTTAGTATTTCCTTCTGACATGTGGTTATTGTACATTTGTGCTTAAGTTTTCTCCTTTTCAAGTAGAAGATTGGTGACTAGATAGATAACTTAAGCATACATTTGTTTATCATTGTTTTAATGAGCAGGATGCATACACATAAGTTGAATTCAAACAGACTTATTTGGCATTTGCAATTAACTTTAGTTCCAAAAAGCTCAAGGTGACTTGAGGTGCTTTATCTTTTTGTTTAGGTTTAACAATACCATTGAAACTTTTTGTGCTTCTGGATTAAGTTTGC
The DNA here is from genome assembly GCA_009771035.1 of Lupinus albus. Taxonomy (NCBI): domain Eukaryota; kingdom Viridiplantae; phylum Streptophyta; class Magnoliopsida; order Fabales; family Fabaceae; genus Lupinus; species Lupinus albus. Next base: position 10,777,326 of record CM020011.1, read on the forward strand.
TTTTAAAATAATTGTTGCATGCATCTTTCCTAAATTTTTATACCAAACATATTCACTTGCATGTTCTTGAGATTGAAGGACCAGGGTAGTAATTTTTAAATGTATTCTGTTTATCGTATCCTCTAGAGATGAAGATGTTCTTTACACCTGGGAATAATTTTGTATTATGTAGTTTAAACTGACTTCCTCTTTTTCCCTTCTTTTATTTATAAAAAGAGATTACCAGAGTTGATAACTGCTTCTGTTTGTTGTCTTAACTGAATATAAAAGAACTAGGATTTGTGAGACTTTGATTGTAATATGATTTTGGCAATCTCCGTGGCTATGTTGATTTTCTCAGGCTTATCTTTACTCAAAATTGGTGGAAGGATGGTTTATTCAACCTGCTCAATGAATCCTATCGAGAATGAAGCTGTGGTTGCAGAGGTAATCAAGCCTTTGACTTCTATGTATTTATGTTTGCTGCAGCCGTGCTATGCAGTCTGTCTAGTAGTGGGCTTTACTCATGCAGTACTTAGATATCTAGAGATCTAATGACTAATTGGTATCTGAATCTGTGTATTATTCTGATGCAATTATTTCCTTCAATACCTAGTTTAGTTATATTATAGATCATTTGATTGATGCCTTGGATATATGGCATTTTATGACATTGTCTGTAAAATATGGATGTGTTGATTTAAATCAGTAAAAGCAGAAGTCCTACATCAAGAGACTGAATGTGTTAGTGAATATGAAAGCTGAACATCAATAGTATGTAGCCAATGAATCTTCTAATAAAAAATTGGGAACCTTGCCCTAATGTTCAATGATTTGATCTTGGTATCTTTCACAAAATTAATTTTAAGGTTTTATTTATTGATATTAACATTGCTTATTGTTCATTCAGTTTCTATATGGTGGTGACTGATTTTCTCTCAAAATGTTGCAGGTTTTGCGTAGGTGTGGAGGGTCTGTTGAACTTGTTGACGTCTCGAGTGAGCTACCCCAACTTATTCGTCGGCCAGGTCTTAAGAGCTGGAAGGTTTGTGTCTTCTTCCACCAATTGACATTTATTTCCTTGAGACAAGACATCTGAGTTTCAAAGATAATACATGCAATATTAAAAAACAAAGATCTCGTCTTACCCACACACAGCAAAGTTTAGTGCATACATGATTTTTTTGAACTCTAGAAGTTCGTCCTTGTGATGTGACAACCTGGAGATTTTTCAAAGGAAAATATTGGTTGGTTTACGTAGCCTTCTTAGTTCCCTTTGCTTTCCCTCTGGGTGATGATCAATGTTCCAATAAATCACACTTTCCTTAGAAAAAAAACATTGTACAGCCTGCTGTCTATCTCTTCCAATTCCAATTATTGACACTGCTTGGTTGAAAGGTATGTTTCATAAGTTATAGCCTTAGGTGTTATTACTTGCTATTTGATGGACTTGGAATATTATTCAGATTAGCTTTTGTTTGGAATGTGTCTGGTAGTAAATTCATTCTAATCAAATTTCTGGTATTCAACCAGTTGCTACGGTAAAATCAGGTTTCAAACTCTGAAAAAAATTGTATGTTTATCCAACTTGAACATGGATTCCAGCTGAAGCTGTTGGGTTGTTCTGCATGTGATTCAGTTTGTGGCTTCAAATTAGAGTTGATTAAGTTTGTTTTAAATGATTACGATTTTGGAGATGCAGGTATATGACAAAGGCACATGGTTAGTCTCTTGCAAAGATGTGCCTAAGTTCCGTAGAAGTGTAATTCTTCCAGGTATGTTTCCTTCTGGTGGAAGCTATCAGGACCTTGTTGACAGTGACCGTAATGCTGACGTGGGAGAAGATATTAGTGTTTGTCCCAATGGAAATTCTGAAGATGGTTTACCAACAATTGAGAATTCCGTGAATCATCAGTCTGCTGAGGAAGTTCCTGATTTTCCCATAGAGCATTGCATGAGGATAGTGCCCCATGATCAGAATACCGGAGCCTTCTTTATTGCTGTACTGCAAAAAGTTGCTCCTCTGCCAGGTAGTTTCCCTTAAGATTAATTTATGAACGTTTGTTTCTCTCTTAGATTCTGTTGAAAGATAGTCAAAAGTTCTGGATATTGGAAATTACTGCACTTTCAATGTCATATCTACCTTTTTATGTTCATTGTTGTAGTAAGTTTTTGTTTGCTTTCTAGCAGCAATTCAGGAAAAATCCAAAATGGAAATTGTTGAGCAATATGTAGAACCAGTAGATCAGAGTCTTGAGGATGGACAAGCACTGCAGATTAATTCATCAGAAAGTGCACTTGAAGAAATCTCCAAAGCAGTTTCAGAGGAAAACGTAAATGACAATGAACAAAATACAGAAGATTTAGAAGTTAGTCCTGTTGAAGAACATCATTCCAAGGAAATCAAAGAGCCCCCTAGTATAGAAAACATGGAAAAGAAGGTTCCAGCCAAAAGAAAGCTACAGATTCAAGGCAAATGGAGAGGTGTTGACCCTGTTGTCTTTTTCAAAGATGAAGCAATTATTAATAGTATAAGGACATTTTATGGCATCAGTGAGCAGTTTCCGTTTGATGGTCACCTTGTTACAAGAAACAATGATGCAGGTCATGTGAAAAGAATTTACTATGTCTCCAAGTCAGTAAAGGATGTTCTTAAGTTGAACTTTGCTGTTGGGCAACAACTTAAAATAACTTCTGTTGGCCTGAAGATGTTTGTAAGTATTTTTTATTCTCAATTGAGAAACCTTTTCCCTAAAATTATTATTTTACGTAGTTGATTTCTTTATCATCCTTGCCCCTTATTTTAAATATAAGTAACAAATGGAAGTAATAATGACCGTACCATTAGAAAACACCTAAAGGCAGAGGCAGGTTGCTAATGGTGAAGGTGAAGAAGATATACTAAGTTGTTTTTATTTCTGGTTTCATTGACTCAATGTTTTTTATTCCTGGTTTAATTGACTAAATCTTGAAATACATGTTGAATTCTATTGGATATGAACTATAGTCATCTACTGTGGTTTGATTTTGACATGATAATTGTAAGGGTTACATGATTAATCTAATACGTAAATACTTCATTCACAACCTTTTTACAAACCTAATTTCTTTGTATTTCATTTTAAAACTTCACAAGTTGCATGCATGCCACAAGTTATTGTTAAATAAATAATTAGCATTTCATGCTATAGATTGTCCGGACTTGTGGCATCCATGCCACTTGTAGCTTTGTAGACTTATCCTTTGTAGTAAGAAATATTTGTTGGTCAGTAGTTGACTCAGTGAGAAATGTGGTTTTTGATTTGTTGTTATGACTTGTGAATAATTTGAGTGAAATATACCTGACCTCATTTTGTAGGAAAGACAATCAGCGCGAGAAGGTAGCGATGCACCATGTGCTTTCAGGATTTCATCTGAAGGATTGCCCCTTATTCTCCCATACATGAACAAACAGATTTTACATGCATCTCCGGAAGACTTCAAGCGTCTTCTACAGGATAAAGATGTAAAGTTTGCAGATTTTGCTGATTCTGAGTTTGGTGAGAAGGCTGCAAACCTAATGCCAGGCTGTTGTGTAGTAATTCTGGATAGAGGTATGTATCACCATTTTGTTGAAAAGGTTAAGAATCCAGACTTAAATCCATCCCTGAAAAAACACAGACATAATTGGTTTCTGAAAAATGAAGATCACAACTTGGTTTTCAAAAATCTCAAATGTTGGTCAAAATAGTCCTTGATAAGTCTGAAGTGCTCTGAAATTTATTTTAAAATGGACAAATTTAACCGTCATTTGAGTCAACGGGATCAAGTGTGTTTCGGTGGTTTCAACGAAACCAATTTGGTCTTTACAACTTTATACATCAATATCATCGATGCATATGTGAAATGGCCTTTTCCTTTTTCTGCAGGGAACAGATCAGCTACAGAGTCCCGCAAAGTGGATGAGTCAACGATAGCCATTGGATGCTGGAGGGGTAGGGTGAGATTGACAGTGATGGTTACTACAATGGACTGTCAAGAACTTCTTGAAAGGCTTTTAATACGTTTAGACCCAGAAAAGGGTTCTTCGGTGCCTGTGGACTGTTCCTCTTAATAATGTGGGAGGTGAAGTACAGTGTGTACCCGAGATCAACACTAAATATGATGATGATGTGAAAGCTGCATGAGTTGAAAGGGACTACTGGTTAACAGATATTTAAGCTATTGCATTTTACTGGAATGGCAACTTTTTCCTTCACCGTGATACATTGGTGATGGGTTTGCTTGTTTTGGTTAACCTCGTCACCATGTTTCTAGAACAAAGTCAGACGTTGGTTCATATTGAGATTATATTCTTCAGCTTTGAAAGGTTTGCTCATTATTGCTGTATGGATTAGGGACAATACTTTCGTCTAAGATTTTTCTTGGCCTCCATTATCATCTAGGAATTGAATTAATATTCATTTGATATGCTTTCCTTGCGGGGGGCTTATCTCAGTCTCTTCTACACATGTCCAAACTACCTAAGGCGTATATTGTTATGTCATGTCCAATTCTCTTGCTGTTTAGTCAAGGAAGCTTGTATAATGTTTAAGTTGGTTTTTATTTCCAGTTTTTACTGTCTTTGTCTTGTGGTAGCAACAACTTGAGCTGTAATATGATGAACTTTTTATTCCCTTTTGTTATGATGCTCCTAAGTATGATAACTAAGGAAGTGGGTTTTGTCAGTGTTGTGATTTAACCTAATGGGTATGTAGTTAAACCTGGCATCTATGATGCATTAATACTGGTATGTGTAGCGGATATGACGCAGATACTACACGATAACACTATTTTGTACATTGAGATATGGGTAGTTGATTACAAGACATAATTTTACAAACACCCACACCACATATAAGACCGACTCTACATAATTACAGATCATCTAAAAAAAGTGGAAAAAACATAAAATGATTATAAGATCATGAATTAAAAATAGTAGATGGCTGATTCTATGACTGAGGGGAAAGTTTCCCCTCCCCAACATTGATACAGCAAACAATTGAAAGTATCTGATTTTCCTTTCATGGACTGACCCCACATCATGGGAATAAGGTTTGGTTATTTTGTTGATCATTCTTTCATGACATAGAATCAACACACCAATCTCAAGAGCTTAGAGGATGAGTGGGATGTCACTTGGTGATAAACCTATTGTTTACTTCAGAACAAATTAGTTTATATATTCTCGGTTGGATTTCCCCACACATCAATTTGAGGGTTCAAGAAGGTCCCAATTCAAATTCTGTATATCCACTATTACTTAATAGTTCCAAAATTTTAATTATGTATTTCACATTTACTTCCACATTTTGTGAAGCCTTATGGTCCAAAAGATTTTTCTCTCACCAGTCTTGCTTCCAGCCAAGATAAATCTAGCAAATATAACAATTAATGATTAAAATTACCATAAATAAACCCAAAAAATAGCATATTGAATGAAGGTCGTAGACTCTCAATTACCTTCTTGCTTTGATTTGCCCAACAATAACATGAATCAAACTTTACACATCTTTTGCTCAATTATCTTCTTGGTGGACTACAACATGGATCATGTTTTTAGATTTCGCTATGCCATACGTTTCACATTATCAAACTTTACATATCTTTTTTGTGAAGGGAAGCTCATCGGCCCATGAGGCTAATGCCTAATGGGTCATGATATAATAATAATATTAAATATAAAATTAGTATATTCAAGTCAACTCAAGCTAGCTCATGATATAATAATAATCTGGTAAGATGAAATCAAGATAACTTCAATTATATCCAACTCAATTTCGACTCGTTTATATAATGAAATCAATAGTGCGAGATCAATTTTAATATTTCTTAACTTAAAATCCCATATAATGGTAGTATAATTCAGTATTCTATAATCATCACATTTAAGGAAATATAGATATGAAACCTGAAGTATAAAAAGAATCCCCCACCCAAATTACAAAGAAGAAAGAATATCTCTAATTTCTTTTGCACTTCATCTGTCTATGTATATAAGGAGAAGACTGAAAAGTGTATAATAAAGAATAATCCATGCAAGGAGAAGACTGAAAAGGTAGAAATACATGGACAGATGCATAGGTGCCCACAAAACATTATCTCTTACTGGTTGCAGTCTTACCTTGGCTTAAATCAGCCAATTCCTCAATAACCTTTCTCTCATCACTGCTCAGTCTTTTGGGTATTTCAACTTGAACTCGAACATATTGGTCACCCCTCATATTCTTTTTATTCAGCAGAGGAACACCTTTCTTAGCCAGAACTAGTGTTGTGTTTGGTTGGGTCCCAGTTGGAACTTTTAAATCCACCATTCCGTCTACGGTCGGAACCTTAATTGTAGTCCCCAAGATTGCATCGATGTATGAAATCTTGCAGGTGTATAAAATGTTGGTGTCATCTCGTTTAAGAATAGGATCTGGGATAACCTCAATTACAGCAAAGAGATCACCGGGAGAACCCCCTCGCCTTCCAGCATTCCCTTCATTTCGGACCCTTAAACGACTACCAGAGTCCACACCAGCTGGAACCTTCAGACTTATCCGCTTTGTTTTCCTCACTCGACCGTCCCCAGAACACGTATTGCAAGGTGTCGAGATTTCTCCAGATCCGTTACATGAAGAGCATGTCATCTGCTGCTGGAAGACACCTAGTGGAGTTCTTGTTGACGAGACAACCCGGCCTTGACCACCACAAGTGTTGCATCTGGTTGGTGTAGTCCCAGGTTTAGCACCAGAACCATTGCAAGTTCCACAACTCTCTAATCGGCTTATCTCTATCTCTTTTTCTACTCCAAAGACTGCTTCTTTAAAGTTCAAAAGAAGACTGTAATACTCATCCTCACCGTCAACTGGTCCATTATAAGGACCTCTGCCTGAGCCACGATTCATGTTGTCAAACAGTTGCTCAAACAGATCAAAAGGATTGCTGAAATCCTGACATAACACAGATAATCCTTTGAGAAACAAGAAAATGTTATGACAAAATAAGTTGAGAATCATCGTAAGAGGTTACTTACCCCAGGGTTCATTCCGGAACCTTTAAGCCCAGCCTCTCCAAATCTATCATATATTGATCGTTTCTCATCATCTGATAATACCTGCAAGAGAAATTTAATAACAGAAGACCAGTTGCTACTGGATATGCATAAGGACTATCTGAGACCAATAATCTACATTTTTACCTCATATGCGTTGCTGATTTCCTTAAATTTATCTTCTGCTCCAGGTTCTCTGTGGTGCAAGTACGAATACACAGTAATTCAACAAACCTCTAAAGAAATGAAAGTGTCTCACAAGGAAGATACACACCATAGCACTTAAAGTTCCTAAGCTTCTCAAGTAAATCTCTTAAGAAATGAAGTTGTTGAAATCATGAGGTTTATAAAGGGATAGAGAGGGAAACAATAGATAAAGAAAGATCTCCATAATATCCCATTCTACTATATTTTGATTATATGATGCGAGTAAAACACAAAACACTAGCACTATTTATACTATGAATTAGGTCAGAACTAGAGTAGTACAATTCCCAAGCTAGCTAATACAATAAGACTTAAGGAAACATATTCGGAAACAACTCCTTAGAATTAGATTGCTTACTTGATTAAATCATTAATGACTAATTTTTTTATTAAAAATATTTTAAAGATCTTCTAGTGACATTCAAGGATAAACTGAAAATATTGGGAGATATTTGGTAGATATTCTACCAGAAGTTTCCTATAAACAAAAGATAATTTTTTTTAAGCAAATCACCCAAAGATATTTTACCACTCCTTCCTTAGGAAACCAAATAAGCATTGCATTCCCATAACCTAGAAAAAGTACCACTTATGGGTACATGTTTCATCTGGAGCATATCTTACATAAATAACATATATCATATGCTACAATCTTTAGGTATCACAAGTCAACTGATTTCATAGCTGATGATTGAGATTGACGAGGAATCTAATTGGTAATGATCAGAGACATTTGGGATTCAAGCTTAGGTCAGAGAATAGGAAAAGCAAAGAGGCAAAAAGAATAAAACTACAACCTAACTCATTCCACAAACAGAGAAACTGTTAAAAGACTACTCTCAGATTGAAGAAATAAAATATATGAAATTGAAAAATAACTCACTTGTTAACATCTGGATGATAATTCCTGGCAAGCTTCCGATAAGCTGAAATGTCAAAAGTAAAAGATTTGATATAGCAATGATATAGATGGCAGGCCACTAACAAGCAAATAATATACAGACATCAGTTAATAAGAAATTCACAATCACAGCTGTCAAAATTCAGGTATTGGATAGAAAGGAGATATATTTCACAGACCGAATTGTGATCTTGTGTTGATAAGCACTACCAAATACACCTAATTATACTAACATTCTACATCAAGTACATGTGTAATGCAAATATACAATTGGTACAAGCTTAGCCCAATAAGTCAATAACACTCCTAACATAATAAGAATCCAAATTATGTAACAATAACCTCCAAGTTGAAGAAGACAAAGCTCTCAACTGCTTACAGATAAAAACGACATGTTGGGGCAAGAAGCCAATACAACTGAGATGAAGATCAAGCCAGGATTGGAGAAGGTCAAGAAGGGATGCCAAAAATGTAATTTCTTCCTAAACAATCTCTAAAAAGGAGAAGGAATCTCTAAAAATTCTACGATTACATACGAACCATATACACACAAAAATAGCAAAAACTGATGACTGCCACAGAAAATTGCATCTTTACGAGATCCAAAACCTCTAAACCGAAGATCCAAATATGAGCAGTGAACATGGCTTCAAAGAGCCCCCAATTCTCAATTTCTAGACTATTGGTAGAAACTTTCCTACAGGATTTTACACCATAGTTCTGTTTGATGCTCACTCTATATAAATACCTCGGCATAGAATGCCAAAGAGCAATCAAAGGTGTCAACACTAAATAGTGCAACTAATTTAGATTTGTAAATCATTGGTTTGGAAAAGTAACCCCCATGGTTATTTGGTATTAATAGGACTGAAGAGCCAGGGGAAGCCGTTGTGTTTTATGAACAAGCATAAATTCATATCTATAAGTAAAAGCAATCCTACCTACTTGAGTGATGTCATTACTCTAGTTCCTTTTGATGTTTCGACATACTACTTTGGCAGTTTTATGCTTTGAATTTCCTTTACGGACCTTCTCTTGTACTTGCACACATGTTTGAGTTTTGAGGTGCACCTTTTTAAGTATTTTGATTTCTCAAGCTCAAAGGATGCATAAAGAGTTATATAAAAGGGGGTAATCATTTAGCAGTTAATACTAAAGCATACCACGGCAATCAATTTTGCTTTACATTCAAACCACATCAACACTAAAAATATTTGTGTGTTTACTTATCCACGAAAAAATCTAACAACTAATTAGCAAATCAACATACTATGTCTACATATGAATAAATATAAAGTTATAATTATGGAGATATAAATCATTCTATAATCATCCAGCCAAATAAGGAAGGTACAAAGAAAATACCGCTCTTAATTTCAGATTTGTTAGCATTTTTTGAAACTCCAAGGACAGAATAGTAATCCTGCATTGGCAAATAATAATAAAAAAATCAGTGTAATGTATTGAGTAATTCATGAGTCGAACAAATTAAATTAAGAGGAATGCTTTCATTAACTACAGATCTACAATCATATAAAAAATCAAATAAACAAAACCCATAAGAAACTTATTGTCGCTTAGAAGTGAATCAGTAATTCAAACTTACTGCACTAGCTCTAACAGTCAGCCTTGATCTCCTGCAAGAATGCAATGTTTGAGAAGAACCGACACTGGATAGTGTATGATGCATGGAAATTGGAGAAAGAAAGCTTGAACTTCGGGCAGCCATAAAGCTTACTCTGCTCATAACACTGCAAGGAATATGACTTCAGAAATTACACTCTTTAGCACAATGATGTATGCTGAAAAATTCTGTGTATTTATTGTGTACAATGTTGGAGAAGATTTAATATTTAATGATAGATCGAGCAGAAAACTACTTTCCGGGAAATTTTTTATTTATAGAACCCTGGTTTCTTAGAATTTCAGTACAAGCAGTTAAGCTCCTACGGTCCTACCGATGACAATTAAAGTAATCAAATCGCAAATTACAGCAACTTATGGTTATACCTCTGTTGATGATATGATATAAGAAAACAATGTTAAAGATAACTTGGCTATTTCCCGTGGTGTAATACAAGTGCAAAAACATTAATCATGAATAGGAGCTGCAAACCCCAGATCTACTGTTAAAGCATATTTCAGAAGTTGATATCAACGAGATTCTCCTTCACTACTTCCAATCTAGTATTCCACAAACATACCAAACAAATATTTTATCATAGAACTCACTTGTGGCTGGATGATGCAATCTTGCCTGTCATACTGGACCTTAGTGAAAGCTGAGGACGGATTCCCCATTGTGCAGCAGATGTACTACCAAACGGTGTAATGGCCATCCAATATATCTTCAGCAAGACAATATGCTAACCAATATGAGCTACCTGCAAAAATTGTATATTGAAGTATAATGTGCTAAGTTTGGGAAGATATTATCTGAACAGAAGCAAACAACTAAAGAAAGGAAATATATTTAGTTTACAAGTTGATAAGAAGAAAGATAGTTTAAGTCTTCAAGCAGCCTCATGACACAATGGGATAGAAGCATGACTAAAGGGTGGCTCAATGCATGAGGCTCCGACCTAGTGGCGTCTGGGGAGGGTAGATATACATAGTCTTACCCTCGCAAGCAAAAAAGTTGTTTCCAAGATTTGAACCCGTGACATCATTAAGCAACAACCTTACCGTTGGTTGATGCTCACCCTCCCCAGACATCTTGGCTGGAAGCAAGACTGGTGAGAGAAAAATCTTTTGGACCATAAGGCTTCACAAAATATGGAAGTAAATGTGAAATACATAATTAAAATGTTGGAACTATTAAGTGATAGTCAAGTGGTAAGGGTGGAAGACTTAAGGAGTAGAGCGACAAGGAGTTTGATGGTTCAAATCCCCACCGATCAGTGTTGGGGAGGGGAAACTTTCCCCTCAGTCATAGAATCAGCCATCTATTATTTTTTTATAATCATTTTACAAACACCGATCAGTGGGTGTTTGTAAAGTTGTATCTTGTCATAATCAACTACCCATATCTGATATCTCAATGTACAAAATAGTGTTATCGTGTAGTATCTGCGTCATATCCGCTACACATACCAATATCAATGCATCATAGATGCCAGGTTTAACTACATACCCATTAGGTTAAATCACAACACTGGCAAAACCCACTTCCTTAGTTATCATACTTAGGAGCATTATAACAAAAGGGAATAAAAAGTTCATCATATTACAGCTCAAGATGTTGCTACCAGAAGACGAAGACAGTAAAAACAGGAAATAAAAATCAACTTAAACATGATAGAATCTTCCTTGACTAAACAGCAAGAGAATTGGACATGATGGACCAAATGAAGATTAATTCAATTCCTAGAGGATGATGAAAAATCTTAGACGAAATAATTAGGAAATATTTAGAGATTAATGCATTATAGTGTCGTTCCATCCATGTAGCCGACCCGTTGTTAATTTGGAAGAAGTTTGATTTTAGTGGTGGATAGTTAATCGAGTTAATTAGGTGAAAATAAAAGATTGGAATATATATAGAGAAAGAACAAGAGAGAGAGAGACCTGTTTTGGTCTGAGAGAGGAGAGAGGATTGGAGGATGAGGTTACCGCGTCCTACTTCACTCCCTTTCTCTCTCTACTTCCCAATTCGTTTTTTCCTTTTATGAAAACCAACTTGGTGGTGCAGTTTTTATTTTCACTTTTAATTCTTTAACTAAACCCTTTAATTCGCTGCTTCTATACAACCCTCTAATCTTCGCATGCTCCTAGCTAACTTGTTTTCTTACTCTGTAATATTTATACAAGTTTAAAATTTATATACAGTGATTATATTAATTATTAATATATTATTAATTTAGAAATGTCAGTTCTAAATAAAATATGCAGACAAATAAATGTGAGAATAGTGTATATCCTAAAATCGTGATATGTGTATCATTTAATTATTTTCTACAAAAATATTTCTAAAACTAGACAAAATAATACATATGTCATTCTTTTACTCATAATATGAGGAAATACATTATTGTGAACAAACGCATATATAAAACATGTCATGAACCGACCTTAGCTCAGTTGGTAGAGCGGAGGACTGTAGTTGGGTTTCCCAGTCTGGTATCCTTAGGTCGCTGGTTCGAATCCGGCAGGTCGGATTTTTTAAATATTATCCTTTAAATTGTCATTACCTGCAATATTACTCATCAATGATGCCTTCTCCAAAAGACCCAACTAAACAGTTTCAGTCATAAAACTAATCCTTCAAAAGACTAACAAACCTCACCTTGTTAAAGAGAAGGGCAATAATCCCCCACTAGGAGCATAAGGGTAAACGTTGTACTTGTAAGAACCAAGCAAAGTACCATAGCAAGGAGTAGTAAATTAATTAATTATCGTCCTCATTGTTTTAAATTGCGGTTACGGTTGCGATTGCGGATTGTGTTTGTTGCGGTGTGAATTATTTTGTGATTAAAACAATATTTTTGAATCCGATGCAGTCCGATGTGACCTGATGTAGTCCAAATGCGGTTGCATTGCGGTCCGATATGACCTGATGTAGTCCAAATGCGGTTGCATTGCGATCCGATGCAGACACATTATTGTGATTTGGAGTCACACCACAATTGCAGTGTGATGCGACCTACAATTTATTACATTGATCATCCTTTTAAGAGTCGAGCAAAACACCCGGTTAAGTCTCGGGGGCGTTCAAATGTCAACCTTATAAGATATGAGCAAAATCCTTTATTCTTCTCAAACCTTTTATTTTCAATTTTCCTTTTTAGAGAATGTTATAATTCAAAAAAAATATATTATACAATCATATAACAATAATAATAACTTTAAAATTAAACAAAATATTTATTATACTTACTAATAATTAATAACATGAAATTATATAATTAAGTTGGTGAGAGTTGAAACATTCAATATATTTAACAACTTTAAAAAAATCAAGTTTTAGGAAGTGAGTAAATTTTCTTTATTTAAATAAAGAAAGTAGTTATAACTATTACCCATACTAACATAATGAAATTTTTTACACAACATGGGAATACTTAATTCCATGGGAATACTTAATTCCATTTCTTTATTTATATATTTAAACATTAATTAAAATTGTTATCAACATAACAATTATTACAAATATTACATGTTATAACCCGTTATAAAATAGTATCATGAAATTGCATGATTATCAAGGGAGAGTGTTTGGAGTGACTTAAAATGACAATAAATTGCCTTGATTTAAATTTGATCCCGAAGTAAAAATAGTCTATGCTTTAAATAAAAATGAACTATATAAAGTATTTAGATTAAATACATATTTCAGCACCTCGTACTTTTCAAGTTTACCTATTTGGTCTATCAAAATGGTCCCAAAAAAATTAAATGAGTCAAATTAGTCATTTTTAGAGTCAAATAAATCTCTATCAGATATTTTAAAATATACTAAAAAATAATTCCATGAATATTTGATTTTTTTGGGATGTATTTTGTGTTTATAAAAACATGTATTTATGTATATTATAGTAATATCTGAATATGACAAAGAAAGCATCATCCGACCTTAGCTCAGTTGGTAGAGCGGAGGACTGTAGTTGGACAACATCCAAATAGATATCCTTAGGTCGCTGGTTCGAATCCGGCAGGTCGGAATTTTTTAATACTATGTTGTTTCTTTTTTTAAATACTATGTTGACTAATATTAACAATGAAGCCAAAATGGTAGTTAATAAATGACATGCAAATAATATTATTCATCTTCATATACCTCATTTTAAGTTTATTTGGACTTATCTTATAATATGGTCCATAGACCTTTCTTGATGCTACTCATCTTCATTCTTTAATTTATCATAACATGCAATATTACTTTTCAGCATCTTGTTGTTTTTCCCTTCAGAGAACAAGTTCTAAAAACTACACCTTCTCCATCTTATTCTAGAAAACAAAAAATTACCACATTGCTGCTAATTGTGGTGTAAACAAATAGAGACACAAACATATATAATGCTCTGAGAATTTCTTCCATTTCTCTAATTCCCCCTTTCTAGTTCACTTTGTGACCATTACTGTGGTTTTCTTCCTTAGATTGATTGATGATGGGATCAATGAGGAAGGATTTTAAATTCTTGTAAAGCTCTTTAGGTTTCTCTACGTTGATTGCATGCCCTGCATTCTTAATAACAGTTAGTTTTGAATTCTCTCCAAGATGCCTACAGCACAGAAACAAGAATGATATTCAGAGTTAAAACTTAACACAACCAGGTAAATGTAAAACAGAATAAAAATAAATGCTTTTTTCATGTTATACTGATATATGCATGAAGATTACTCCACTTAATTAGTTTCTTTTTTCAGATACTTACTTCCATTTCCAAGTTGTAAATTTCACATATAATGACAGCAATTTTTAACATACTGCTGGAGCAGCAATTAAATGCATGCTCCAAGAATATCTTCACCATTGATTTATTGATTTCAAGCAATTGGTGGTGAACATTTTTCCAGAGAATGCAATTGTTGCTGCTTTAATATAATGCAATAATTTCATTGTTTATAGTTTTACAGACCTAAAATGTTAAGAGCTGTTTGGAATATAAACTTCAATAATGAACTAAACTTACTAAAACTTACTGTTTCAGTCTGACAGCTAATGCAAACGGGAATACGAGGTCCTTTTCTCCCCAAATTATCAGTGTAGGCTGCACCAATGAAAAGCTATGATTTTTAAGAAGTTGCAGTGCATGGATGCATAATGTGGTGAAATTAATTCATAGCATAAAGTCGCCTATAAAAAATCATATTATAAAGTCCCGGGAGAAGAAAAACCTGGGTTATTTTAGGGAGATTAGAAATTTTTCTATCCTTATGCAATGCTTCAATCAGTTCTTTCCTCTCCTGGCGGTATTCTGTACACATCACCTATCAGTAAAACCAGTTTCATTTCAGCTAGGAAACTTTGGTAAAAAGATTACCAAGCCATGATTTTATTTTCAGTTGACAACGGAAAAAGAGATAAATTTTCTTCTATACAAATGGTACACATCAAATGGGATAATACAACTATATCCTGGTATTTTTGACTCCTGTGTACGCAAGCTAGAGAGTAAGTATTTTGCTTTATCTAAGAACCAAGACCATAAAGCATTAGAATAGCGTTTGGTAGATGGGAGCGCTTACCATATGCACACTAATTTAGTGTGTATTCAGTACGGACTGACATTGTGTGGTGAAATGGATAGCAGAAATTGAAAAAGGAAATGAGCAGCTATGATTCATTACCTAGGAGTGTTACTACATGTTTAGTATATTTAAAATTGCAGCGAAAGGTGAAAGTCACAGATATGATTTCCCTTTCTTCTCTATTTCTTCTTCCCTACAGGCCTTTCCTTCTTTTCGCTCCAAAACTCCAAAAGATCAATCTCAACAGTTTCAGGCTTTCAGCCATAAAACTAATTCTTAAAAAAGCTAAGAAACCTCACCTTGGATAGACACATATTGCCATAGCCGTAGCCAAAACTAAACACATTACCTTGTTAAACAGCATAAGCTCTTTAACAGAAAACTTCAACCGGAAAATGCATCCGCAAGTGACCCCTTGAACACCATTGATGAATGAAATTATTCCAACATTGTCAGTTTTCAAATACTTCTAATTGGGTGAAATTGCTCTATAAATAAAATAGACATCAGCCGGACTTTTATTACAATTTATATTAACTAAAATGTCTTATAAATCCAAACAAATTTCTGCTTCATCTCCATTTCTTTCAATTTTCTTATCTTAGACTAACAGTAGATAAGAACTATATGAACAGTCCTTATACTAAAGTATATGCACCAAGAAACACTTCTCAACGAACTTAAGTATCAGATTCAAATCCAATGAAATGACAGAGTCAATGAGGCCTAAAAGTATATAGGTCACTGCCGGCATTAATCGGTTTACAAGTTTATTTCAAAATATTGTGTCTCATAACAAACAAAACAACTAATTTTCATATGCAAAAACGAAAATGAAGGTTTAGAGTTTGTTTTGCAAGATCAAATAGCTTATAAGCTAGTCAAATTAAGCTATCTAAAAATAGTTCGCATCGCAATCACAGTAAACGCAACAGTTACATCAATCACAACCCCAGCTATCTTATAAACTAGTTATCATAAACACAAGAAAAGAAGAAAATCACTTACATCAATGAAATCATTGAGGAAACAAGTTGGCATGAATTTAATACGCTTAACAAAAGTAAGCTTCACAAGTTCTCTCATCTTGCGAGGAGTTTGAGGCAACAAAATACTAATAGCCTCATCAACACTCTTAACCTGAAACATTCCTTCATCCATATCCTTCTCTTCAAAACACACACCAGCACAACACAAAACCACTTTCTCCACCCTCTCCTCCCCAAACTGCGCCGCCATGCTATACGCCACAAAACCACCGTAACTTATTCCGACGACACTCATCTTATTCACGCCGTGACACGTCATCATGTCCATGACGCACGTGGCTTGGAAGGACTCTGATCTCTCGAGGCGCGTGGTGTGGGACTCGCCGAAGAAGAGAAGGTCGGGGACGTAGAGGTTGAAACGGTGAGTTAGAGGGGAAATGAAATCGTTCCACTGCCACATTGCGTTGGCTCCGAGGCCATGGAGTAAGAGGAGGGAAGGTTTTGAGGGATTTGGAGTGTGTGGGACCCAACAGTGAATGATTGTGTTGTTGCCGAGGTCGGTGGTGGTGGATTTTAGGCCGGCGTTGGAGAAGGAGTGGCGGAAGTGGCGGTTGCGGTACGCCGTGAAGCTGAAGCATGGTGCCATGTTTTTATTATGAGTGGACAACTGTTTCTGTTGACATAATAAAGACAAAATCAACAACTGCTTACAACTCCGGTATTTAAATGCGCAATAAAATAATGATCTAAAAAATTCTTATTATATTATGATCTGTTATTGTAAAAAGCGTGGATAATGGATTGCAAAATTATCTCATCCTAATATCCATTGAGTACTCGTAAAAATAGCTCAGGAACAAGTATCATAATATCCGCGTATATATTTTAATTAAATATTTTATAGTTAATTATTACTAATTTAATATTATATTTGTCTACTTCATAAATGAAGTGATGAGATTATAATCATAAAATTATCTATTAATACTACCGCATGTCAAAGAACACAATTATCCGAATAAATACGCAATCTCTTCATTAAGATTGAACAAATACACAATTATCCGAATAAATACACAATTTTGAGTTATATAAGTATAGTTACTATGAATGGTCAAATAGGGAAATGCAAATTATTCTATGTTTGTAATTAAAACATGTTTCCTTTTATATATTAGTATAGATATACATTTTTTCTCATATTAAAAATATTTAATAAAATAAAATAATTCTATATATGTAGAAGTTAATATATTTTAAGAGTGTAATATTTATGCATTGTCAATGTAAAAATTTATACATATTTAGTATATCATCCACAATTTTTTTGTATTAATACATTTTTTCTCATATTAATTTTTTTTAATAAAATAAAATAATTCTAATATGTAGAAGTTAATATATTTTAAGAGTGTAATATTTATACATTTTCAACATAAAAATTTATAAATATTTAATATATCATACACCATTTATTTGTATTATTTTTTATTAAAAGCTAATGATAATTCTTACTCTCATGTCAAATATGTTTCATATATTTAGTATAATAAGTATAATAAAATCAAAACTTTATATTCTGAACACTACAAATTCATTGTTATTAACTAAACTTTTTTGGTATCACCAGTTATGACGAATCAAGCTTGTATTTATACTATATTTTTTACTATATCTTTTAGTAGATTTAATAAAACAAAGGCACTTGTTTGTTAATCATGGGTATGCTACACCAGTCAGTTATGTTTTAGATACGGTCACGGATTCCAAAAGAAAGTGAAGGTAGAATTGAGGTAGGAGGTTTTATATTTCTGGCCTTGTGTGTACACATGAGTTTCTTCATGGATTAACATCCACAATAAACCTAAGTAAAGACAATTTAGGCTTTCATATAACACAATCAATGTTCTTAAATCACTGTGGCATGGTAAAAGATCGGAAATGTCGGAAAGCGTGAGGTATTATTTGATTAGCCATTGTTTGAGCAATTTGGGGTTCGAGGAACGATTCCATCTTCAACAATGTTAGACACTATCTACATCAAATTTTGGATGCTGCTAGGATAAACACGTGACTTTGGATTAAGAATATCTTGGGGATGTACTCTTTCAATTTTTCTGAATGGATCTCTAACCTCTAGTTTGTTTGAACATTAATTTGTAATTTTCCCTCATCTTTTCCCCCTTGTACATTCAAATCCTCTTAATAAAATCTTCTTTTTTTTGGATAAAAATATATAACACAACCAATAAGGCATCAATTTAATAGTATAAGGCCTCACTCAATCACCGAATATCGTGTTAGGCCGGAGATTCAATTCTTGAGAGCAGTGTGCCGTCGTGTATCCTAAAAGAGATTAATTATAAATAAAAAAAGACTTCCATATTGCAGCCTGTTTATTAATTGTACTTTCATCAAAGGTCTAGGTGTATAACAAATTAATAGAAAACCAAAAAATTACTATCATTGAATCATACATCAAAACCATTACTGCAATTTGTCTCCCTCATGAAAGCATGTTTCCTCCACCTTCATCTTTCCATTTAAGACATAAATTGGCTCTTTTGAGAATAGTCTTCTCTAGCATGCACAACCTCCTCCTTGCTGCTCTGAATTGGATGAATTCACTGTGGGTTTTAAATTTACATCAACCATGTCTTCCTGTTTTGTAGAAGAAAGAGTTTCCATTCCTGGCAAAGCAGCAGCGATCTTACGAAACAAAGGCTGCCATTTTGCATTCACAGAAGACATTAAGGACTCAAGAAGACAAGAACTAAGGTTTGAAATAAAATAATCTCGAGAAACAAAGATAATTGATCATGAATTTGAAGTTTCTAGATGAGATATATTTTATGTAAAAGCAACAGGGAATAGCATCAGGATTTCACAGATTGATAGTTTGATACAATAGAATAAGGATCACAAGCATCATAGTTCAGAAGCTTGCTCTAATAATAATAAACCAAAAATAAGGGGGTGACTTGGAGAATTCGTTAGTTTTCACCTTGATATTGAAGCCTGCTTTTGCACTGGTTTCTATGAACATGATTCCAAACTCACGGGACTTAGCATCTCCTTCCTCTATAGAAACTTGCCTGTTTAAGTATCACAATGGCCTTGTAAAAAAACTAATATATGATTAACATCAAAATATTTAAGCTGCAAACACAAAGTACAAGCTATCTCATGAATGGATTAACTATGTTTCTGCTACTTGTAACTACTCATGATTCACATCCTGAAATTATTTTTTGTTTTGGCCATCCTAAAATTACAATTAGTCTACCAGACATACTTCTACAGCTGAATGATGAAAGTAAATGGAAAAACAATACTAGATATGAACTTCCCTGTAAATATGGCTTTTGATATGATAATAACAATATACAATAGTTTTAGTAAACACCTCAGAATTCTTGGTGTTTTTCAATCTATTTATTACTAAATTTACCCCAACCTATCATTTTCAATGAAATTCATTAACCAACCAATTTCGCTGTTAGGCACTAAGGCTAGACTTAATAGTTACCAAAAAAAGAACATGATAAAATATAAATTCTGTGTAGGCCAAATATTCAGGGAACTAAACAAGACATATTGCAACACAATATGGAAACTCCTGATTATAATTAAAAAAATAGAGCATATCAAGTCAGAAAAATGCTTTCGACCATAGCATATTTAAAAGAAATTCATACAAAACAAATTTAGTAACAAACCTTTTGTCAACAAGATCAGTTTTGTTTCCAACCAATACTATAATAACATCACTTCCCCGTTCTTGTCGTACCTCCTCAACCCATTTGCTAGTGTTCAGAAATGATTGCCTGTCTGCATGGGAACAACTCACTAAGGATTAGGAATTCAAATAATTATATATTTCTACTATATAAAGCACCAATGTGCATGCGAGCAAACATGCATGGAGGGAGAAAGATGTTTTCATAATAACACAATGTGTTTTAGAGAAAAATAAGACCAGAGCAGTCACTAAAAAACACCTACATATCAAAGAATGCGTTCAAATGTCACAGAACCTTTTTCTGAGTAACATGATCAAATAACTTTGAAAACTTATGTCATGAGAATATATGTAATTATCAGGATAGAAATTAGCAAATCAAAGTGGTATAAATGAAATATAAAACTCACTAGCTACATCATATACAATAACTGCAACAGAAGAATCTCTTATGTAGCTTGGAATGAGACTTCTAAATCTTTCTTGCCCTGCAGTATCCCTGTGAAGTTAAAATATACTAAGCTCAGAAATCCTACTAAGGGAAATTTTAATTAAAAAATAGCTACATTGCTACACCACCTGTAATGTGTACTTTAATACAGCGTTCAGAATATAAATACACAAATATAAATAGATTGAGCTTGTAGATATGATTGAAGAGAACTTCAACCTACCAAAGCTGCAAACGAACTGTTCGATCTTCAAGGTACATTGTTTTTGACAAAAAGTCAATACCAATCGTAGCCTGAAATTTAGATGACCAAGTTTTTGTCAGCAACCTAGAACTAGGAAGAAAAAAAACATAACAAAGAAATCAAATCTCCATTTTCAGTTATCATATATGATAACCAACATAAACAAGAAGCATTACAAGATGCCTGAAATTTCATAGTCGCAAGCCCCATACAAATCTATTTAGATCAAACAAAATTATAGTAATCAAGGCTCAATAATGAATACAAGCTCAACTCTAACACTAGACTGACTCAAATATTTTGATGTGGCCCTTTTGATCCCGATTACCGAATGGCCAATGTGAAAATGAAATTTTAAACAACTGGTTTTAATTCCTACCCATCAGTTTGGTGTACGTGTACCCTTAAAAATATGAGCAAAACTACAAGGAAACCCATTCCTCAAATTTAAAGGGATATCAAACGAAGTTAAATACCGACAAAATTCAGAGCAAAAATATCTCGTAGAACACATTGCAGAATATCTATCTCCTCCATATCTTCCTAAGTAGGGTTCACAATATTGCTGTTTTAGACTTTTTAGCAATATCAGCAAACAGAATCACAATCACAGGTCCATTTTCCCGCAATTATCTGCAGATGATGATGTAAATTGCAGCATAACCACAATTTAAAGTTTAAACCATGTTCCTAGATCATAATTAATCACGTGCTCCTAGATCCTAATTAACCACGTGAAATCATGGATCAACATGTCTCTAAAATCGCAGCACAAAATGATCTAGATTTTACACGTAAGAAACATAAATGTATACATATTGATCGGCGTAAAATCAATCACACGCACATATACTATATTAAAAGTTAAAACGCATTTTTGTAAATGATTCATATGACATAATCACAGATTTAAATTGTGAACCGCATCAGCTAATATCAATTGCATAATTCTGAATCACAATAATGCAGTCACATCAGTCCGCAAAGCAAACCGCATCGGACACCATCGGGTTCAAAAATATTATTTTAATCACAAAATAATTCATATCACAACAGTTACAATCCGCATCGCAACGGCCGCAATCCGCATCGCAACGGTCATAATGACCGCATTTGCAATAACAAGACTGTTACCAAAATCGTAAAGTATAATTTGAATGAAAATAAGAATGAATGACCTGATAGGTGGTGTCGAATTTGTCATACATGAAGCGTGTGATGATGCTAGTTTTACCAACAGATTGATCACCAAGGAAAACAAGCTTATATTTAGCGAGAGGAGAAACCGTTGCCATATTCTGATTATTTCACAAATCACAAAACCTCTTTCTTCTCAGATAGATACTATTTCAGATCTGAATCTCATAACTTCTCAAGGTTGAGAGAGAAGAAGAAGAAAGAAGAAAGAAGAAAGAAGAAAGAAGAAAGAAGAAAGAAGAAAGAAGAAAGAGACAAATTCAGGGAAATGAAACGCTGTATTTTCGAGCGCGTGTTTATACATATGGCAACAGAAACCGCTAACTACAACGTGGACCGCATCACCAAACCTTTCAACTTTTCTCTCTCACCTATTTTCCACATAAGAATTAAGTAACGTATTTGGAAATTATTACATCATTCAACCAACTTCACATTTATTTGGAAACTTATTTGAGTTAAAATTAAGTTAGTTAAATTAATAATTCAACTTGACTAATATAGTTCAACATGGTAAATTAATAAACAGATTATATATAAATACCTTATAAATATTTAGTATATAAGCAGTTGAACTAAATATATTATGAACTCAAGACAAACTAAATCATTCGAGTTGGAATGAATAGTTCCCAAACTTAAGTTGACTTCCAACTAAAAATAACTCCTGAATTCAAATCAAGTTTTGAGGTAAACTAAATTTTGTTGAGGTGATCTCAATTTGGAATTGTTTTCCTTTTACACTTACACTGTCCCAAAGTAAACAATACAATAAGAATAAGAAGTAAATATCAAATTACATAAATTTGTAAAACCAAGTTGTGTTGGTGGAAGACTAACTATATATATTTTTCTCAATATAACACACTTTTTTTTATTTCAAATTGATCAAAATCACACCATTTTAAACTGCTCATCTAAACAATTTCACAATGATATATTGCACAAATAAAATATTTTTAATAGTCAAATATTCACTTTATCCTTTATTTTAGCTTTTGCCTTCACTATCAATATACTTCATATATCTACACCTTTATCTATATATATTGAAATGGTCTAGAAATATATTTATATGTAAGTGTACATTTAAAGTTTTCAAATGTACATTTATTTACCAGAATCTCAATTTTAACTAAAATTATGCTTACAAAATTAAATATATAAAGGTTCAGCTAGCCTAACAACCGCATGTACCAGTCATCAAACTGGTAGGGGTACTGATATAGTAGTTCAACTGGTGGTTCATTAATTAAACCGTATACCGGTGAAATTAGATATACATAAATAATATATTAATATTAATGTTGAAAAATCAATAAAAAACAATAATCGATTGAAAACCGGCCGGTATGACCGGTTTTGGCCGGTTTTAACCGGTTTAATTGCATAATCGGTATAATTGTTATACTGTATCGATATTAGAACCGGTTCACCGATTTACCAGTTAAACCAACTGACACGAAACGATTTTTATAACTATGCTCACATGCATCCATTTCTTTTGGGCATGAATCAGTGTATCGTGCCATAACCAGTGGGTCGAAGCAAAATCTTCATGAACAGATACATGTGCATTCTTTTTTTAATGTATGTGCATTTTTTAATGGATGAGATTAAATATAACTTGTGTAATTTATTTTTTGGTCTAAACGGATTCCTCTTCATACTATTGGTTTACAATAATTACATATTTTTAAAAGATTTTGGGCGGATCCCTCTTTATATTTATATATATATATATATATATATATATATATATATATATATATATATATATATATATATATATATATATATATGATAGTTTCTTTGTTGATGCTCTGGAGGGATAAAGATCGAGAAGAGTTTCATCACTTTTCAGGAACAAAAAGGGACCATGATTAAAAAACATTATTTTTAATTTATTTTCTATGATTCTATAAGGAGAAACATGTAAAATATCCAACACTTATGATTTTGTGAACCATAAAAGACACCAATTTTGTATGGTCAACGGTAAACAAATCATAGCTCAAATCCTTCTTAATCAACATAGATGTTACTGTGATAAGAAAAAGAGAAAGTCTATCCTATCCACGCCTTATATATCACTAGTTCATACGTAACCTAGGTGATTGGCAACATGCTCCTTTTTATAAGAATTAGGATCTTCTCTAACATTCAATGACACATATATTCATTTGATCATAAGGAAGTTACACATTTACCATCAAACAAAAAGAAAAAACATCCAATTGTATTTCCATTAATGAAGTCAATTCTTTTATTGTACCGTTAAAGTTTAACAGGCATAGTAAGACCATGGCATACCATAAGTTTTAACAAAAACTTACAGGGAAATTACAAACCCCATACCAATAAAAATTGCTAGCATCAAAAGTTAAACCTAAGCCAATTTAAGCAAAGTGCTTCAATCCTTATGAAATGAATGCTATTGTTGGCAGACACATTTACAAAATGTAAAACTACACAAATAATTTCACTAGGATTAAAACCATATACAAAGAGAGAGAGCATAAAATCACTTATCTCATATAAATTATTCTACTAAATCATATTACTCACAATAAAATGATATACACACTTTCATATATTTAAGAAAATTTAATATAAGGATATATCACAACCCGTTAGATTGTGGTTGTTGCCAGCATTGGCTACAACAATAGGCACATCATTCAAAGCCCTGATTGCCATGTGTATAACTTGCCTCACTTAAAACAATTACAAAACATAATTTCAAAAGGTATCAGCCGTCCCACTTTTTATGTCTCATTGTGTCTCAATCCAATTAAAAGTTGACACCTACTTGAAAATAAAAATAAAAAATAACATAAAATAATATTTTTATATTATTTAGTGTGATATGATTAACTTGGATATGAAGACAAAATTTTTTGGGACTGATTCAATTCCTACATGATAGTAAGACCATTTTGTTAAGGTTGCAGCCTAGAAGGAAAGAAACAACCCAACAACCATATTAACTACAGTACTACACTGGCCACATACTTAATTCTCAGCATTAATTTGGACAACACCATGCCTTTCATATATAATTTTTGTCATCAACATTAAGTGTCTATCCTAATAACCATACTGCAGGTACCTAAAGAATCATCATGAAGTCTCTTCAAGTAACCCAAATACAAGACTCTGGAACTCACATTGATGCCATTGATAAAGTTTCAGATAAAAGCATTGTAGTTCCCAACAAACTTGTCACAGTATCTGATAGCTTCAGAAGAGATCATTCATGGTACATATAGAAATAGGGTCCTTTAAAGTAGGCACATAAAAAACTAGTAACAATAACAATATCTATAAGACTAAAAATTTCATTTTGGCTAAGTTTCCCTTCTACTACTTTGTGATTAACTTTTTCCTTGTTTGAGTTTGTGCAGGTTCATTGCTCCTCATATCCCAACAGACTTTTCAATTCAAGTCAAGGAAACCACATATAACGTTCACAAGGTATAGATAAATTAAATACCATATACCATAAATAAAACCTTACATAAATTGCAGAAAATAAACAGATAACATCATAACACTGTTTAACAGTAATCTATTACAAGACATGCATCTGAATGAGTGATACTGACTGGTGTAGAACACAATTCTATCATAGGGAGCATAAGCATCACTCATTCTTTTTCTTCCTAGTGTGTGTATTTGTGTTTTTCTGCATTTGTTTTTGTTTTTTGTTCAAATAAAGAAAATTCTCTTAGAGAAAGAACAGAATCCCTTAATCATTAGTATGATGGCTACTTTTGCTGTAACAGTATCCCTTAATAGCAAAATGTGGCTACATAGGAAGAGTTGAAGTTCAAACATTGATCTCAAATTCCAGCAATGTGCTGAAGCTTGAAAACTTTCCAGGTGAATCTGAAATATTTGAAACAATCCTAAAATTCTGTTATGGCCTCCCTATAGACTTCAACCCAGGCAACATAGCTGCACTAAGATGTGCATCAGAATTTCTAGAAATGACTGAAGAGCAAGAAGATGGAAATCTCATTTCCAAGGCTGAAGCATTCCTCACATTTGTTGTGCTTTCTTCATGGAAAGACACTGTCACCGTTCTGAAATCGTGTAAAGCATTGTCTCCATGGGCTGAAAACCTTCAAATAATTAGAAGATGTTGTGACTCCATTGCTTGGAAGGTTTCTAAAGATGACCTCACAAGTGAGGATGCAGCAGATAATCAAGAAAGCTGGTGGTTCGACGATGTGGCCACACTCGGCATCGATCATTTTATGCGGGTCATTTCAGCAATAAAGGCAAAAGGAAGTAAACCAGATACCATAGGTAAATGTATTATGCACTATGCCAATAGATGGCTACCAGGAATGGATATGGAATTAGAAGGGCTAAGAGGATATGGGACTGAAAAGAGTAACCTTCAGTTCAGTATTTTTAGTGGAATGAAGAAAGAAAGCACCGGACATAGCAAGGAGCAAAAGACAATCATCGAAAGCTTAGTTAGCATAATTCCTCCTCAAAGAGAAGCTGTCTCATGTAAATTCTTGTTGAAGATATTAAAGATGGCCATGATGTATTCTGTATCACCGGCTCTTACTTCAGACCTTGAAAAGAGAGTGGGAATGGGGTTGGAAGATGCTGAGGTGAACGATCTTTTAATTCCGAGATATCAGAATGGAGAACAAGGGAAAATGGCCAAGTGAGTATGCTGCCATTTTTTTCACACATCAGAATTTGCAAAAAGTATAAAAGAACCCAAGAGTTATGAAAATGATTAGTATCACTAATTTCTATCCTTTTTTTTTCTTTTTCGATTTAGCATGATGCCTAATTCATTTGAAGAATTCACTATGCAAGACATAGATGTAGTGCAAAGAATTGTGGAATACTTCTTGATGCATGAACAACAACAGATACAACAGCAACAAAATCCTGGTAAATTCAATATTAGTAGGCTCTTGGACAATTACCTAGCTGAAATTGCAAGAGATCCAAATCTTCCAATTACCAAGTTCCAAGTTTTAGCTGAATTGCTACCCGAAAATGCTCGATCATGTGACGATGGTATATATAGAGCCATTGACACCTACCTCAAGGTCATCCATTTACTTATTATTACTATCTTGTGTTTTAGTTTCCTGTTCTTAGAATTGTGAAAGGAATTTCAAAACAAAGTTTTGACATTCCAATTTCGACATCTCTCCAGACGCATCCTTCACTGACCGATCATGACCGTAGAAGACTGTGCAAACTAATGAACTGTGAGAAACTCTCACTTGATGCATGCATGCATGCTGCACAAAACGATAGATTGCCTCTAAGAACAGTTGTCCAGGTCAGTTTTCATAAACTCTGGAACCTAATTTTCAATTACTTCAGCTTCAAGCAAGACAAATTAAGAAAAGATCATTAAACATAGATTAAGAGTTTCAGATTCTACACAATAATATGAAAAAATGATCACAATACACAATACAGATTTAGCAGCATCTGTTAGAAATCCATCAAGAAACACAATCAAATTAAACATTAGAGATAGTTTAGGATATATGATTTTATTCAATCTCAGATTCATCAAAACCGAAATTATCTGGAGGAGCATTTAAAAAGATCAGAAAATGTTGAAATAATCTTATGACATTTAATAGAAGGGGAGGGATCCACTTACTTCAAGAGTAAGTGGAAAAACACCTACTCTATATTATGATCATTCATTCTTGGGAAATCCAATGGTTTGAATTGTGAATACATCTAAACCATTAGATATTTCAAGATTGAATGACTAAGATGTAGAGTACATCTAAACCAGGCAAAAGATTACCTTTCACCCATAATTAAATGACATTTTTTGGCTTATGACAATGGGAAAGAAGTTGGAGTCAAGCTCTGATACTATGTTAAGGTTTCATCTCAAAACCAATTGGCAATGAGAGGATTAGCCTAGTAGGTACTTAAACTATTCCCAAGACAATGAGGTAGGCGATGTAGGACTTAGTTACCAACACATTCCATGTAAAAATATGTCGTAGCAAAACAAAAAAGGGCAGCCCAATGCAGGAGGCTTCCACCTAGTATGGTTGTAGCCCAAAAAATTCCAGCTAAAACCACCTAGCATTATTTTTAGAGCCAATAAGATAATAGTGATGATTCAGCTTAAAAGTTGTTGTTATCTGAAATAAAAGCATACAAGACATGCAGGTTCTATTTTCAGAGCACGTAAAAATGAGGACAGCAATGCAAGAAAAAGAGCCAGCACAAAGTGGAATAAACAATGAACAAGATGGAGGGCAAACATCAGCAACAACTATGGACATTAAAACACTGAAAACAGAACTTGAGAAAGTAAAGTCTGACATGTTAGAACTTCAGAATGACTACTTTGAGTTGCAAAAGGAGTATGAAAAGTTGAGCAACAAGCCCAAGAATTCATCTGGGTGGGGTAAGAATTGGAAGAAGATTAAGAACTCCTTTCATACAAAATCAGCAGGAGATGAAATTGGATATGGACAGGACAGGCAAAAGTCACCAAACACGATTCCACATAGAGGGACCCTCAGAACTAGGTTCTCCTTGTCCTAAAGTATTTCTACATATAATATCATGTAACAAACGA
Source organism: Lupinus albus (assembly GCA_009771035.1). Lineage (NCBI taxonomy): Eukaryota > Viridiplantae > Streptophyta > Magnoliopsida > Fabales > Fabaceae > Lupinus > Lupinus albus. Next base: position 10,805,885 of record CM020011.1, read on the forward strand.
ACTGGGATCTTCTCACAAATAGCAAAAATTATAATTTTAATATAATCAAATATATATGTTATTGAAGATGTTATATTTATCTTTGGTTTTTGAAGCAATTGAGTCTATCTTAACTCTTTTCTCAAAGTTACATAATTATGTGGTTTTATGTGCCACATTTTGGTGTTACACAAAAATACTAAGATTTTTCTTGTATAATGTGCACGTCACTTTTATTATATTGTTTGGTCTTGTCTTTTAGCTTTTTATTACACATTTTCCCCGTTTTTCTTCTTCAAATGAATATTTGTTCCAAAAGGTGTAAAAAATTGGTATTCATGAAACATTTTGGCACACAAATTTCATGACATTATTATATCGCTTGGTTTTTTAATAAGTAATAAAAAAATCTTAATCCACTTTATCTAAATCGTTTTTTTCAAAGATCACTCTAATGCTTTTGTTCTGAGAGGGAAATGATTTACCTATAGTAAAGTGTTACTATATATTGTTATGAATATAGTAGACCCTTTCCAAAAAGGAACAAGATCTCTTATCTACAAGTGTGTCCCAATTCTCTATTCCAGCTAATTAAAAATTGTCATATAAATAAAAAGAAAATAAAAAATAACATATTTATCTTACTTGCTAAAATATAATTGGCTTGAGACATGATCGATGACAAGTGATCTTTATTCCACTAGGAGTAAGTTTTCTTTATCAAAGGCTAAGTAAACAAGAACATAAGTGTGTCACAAAACTTTAAGATATTAGATAGTGAATTTTTTTGATTACTAGATAATGAATTTTTCACTTATACTTTTTTCAACCCGTCTCATTGCATTCAATATGAGATTTGATTGTTAGTCTCAACATGCTTTGTATTTTATAACATGAATTTCTATTCCAACCACACTTCTCTTCACAAAACATCCAAATTACATAAAACCCTGAAAATAATGTTTGTCTTCTATCATTTGCAATATGATTTTCAATCTACATTTAGTAATTTAAAGTATATTCTTTATAACAATAAATTATATTTCTATTATGTTGTTTAATGATGTCATGATATTGAAACATAGGAACTTTCAAATGACAACAAGGATCACTATTATCTAATCACCGTTTTTGTTCACCCTCTGCCTATACAGCAATATAAAGATACTTTAGTTCCTAGAGTTAAACTTAACTTTTTACTAAGAAATGTGGCATATAAAATTTTTAATATATGTATGGTAACTTTTTTAATCGGTCAATATGTCACTTATTATATTATTTTATTGAAAAGTTAATAACACATAAATGATAATTAATACCTTAGAAGTATAAAAAAACAATCAAACTATCCTCATTTGTGGGAGAAAGGAAGTATATATATGATTGAGTAAATTATACTATGAAATTATACAAATCATTTGTATATTTTGTGTATATATAAAAAAAATATTGATGAATATAATTAAGTTAACAATATCTTGTATGAAGATACAAATAGTTATTAAAACCGTTTTGTGTCGATTGGTTGAACCGGTCCCAATATCGGTATGATACAATAATTATATTGGTCATGCAATTATACTGGTAAAAACCGGTCATACCACTGGTTTTCAATTGAACCGTACCGGTCATACTGATCGATTTTTATTTAAAATTATGTTTTTAATGAAAATATAAATAATAATTGTTTTTTTATTGATTTTTCAACATTAACTTTAATATATTATATATCTATATCTAACTTTAACAATATGTGATTTAATTAATAAACCACTCTTTATATTTAATAACCGGTAGAACGTGTATGATATATGTTATGATTTGTATCCGTTGTCTTTACTTTCTTTATTACTATTTTATAATTTCTTAGTATTGAATCATGAGTGTATAAAAGCATAAGGTGGTAATTACACTTCATGTTGCTTCCATTAATTTTTTTCTATACAAAATCGTGAAACTCTGAGTGCCACTAACAATGGCGACTTTGAAGGTTAGTTCGACGTTGAAGATTCCTGCTCATGTTCCTTCTCCTGAAGAAGACAGTGAACAATTACGAAAGGCTTTTCAAGGTTACATTATTTACTCATCCATTTCCTTTTTATTCATATATTTCATTGTTACTACTCATCATTTTCATTTTGCTTTTAGATTATTGATCTGTTCATTTAGATCTATCTCACATGTAACTTTTTGTGTCCATTATCTCATTCCATTCTTAAGTTTGTTATTGCTGCATGATAAATAATTATCACGATCATTAAGATCTGGTTCATTTCATTTCTCTTTTTTTCTTTGTAAATTCTTTTCTTAGTGATTTTTTATTTGTGCTTAACTTTGATGCATGACAGCAGTGATTTAAATTGTGGACCGTATCATTTGTCGTGGCCATAACTGCATCACACCGCAATTGCGGTGTGACTCCGAATCACAATGATGCGGCCGCAACGGGCCGCAAAGCAACCACATCAGACCGCATTGGATTCAAAAATATTGTTTTAATCACAAAATAATTCACACCGCAACAGCCGCAATCCGCATTGCAATGGCCGCAATCACAGTAATATTACTATGTCTTATTGTTATGACATGATAGTATATGATTGGATAGCTTTACTAGACAAAGAAGTTGTCATTGTGAAATATCTTTGCAGGATGGGGAACGAATGAAGGATTGATCATATCAATCCTTGCTCATAGAAATGAAGAACAGAGAAAGTTGATTCGCGCAACTTATGCTGCAATCCATGGAGAAGATCTTCTTAAAGATCTAGACAAAGAACTTTCAAGTGACTTTGAGGTCAGTTGAAACTTTTTGAAATCTGGCCTCTTTATGTGAATCTCAATGAAATTGGATTAGTATGGTATTTCAATGAACCATGTACCACTGAATTGGAATGATTAAAAATTGGACTTCAACTTGATAACTTCTCGAGTTTTCAGTTTCATAGTTCATACTACATAGTTTTAGTATTCTATATGGATAACTTTGACTAAGGAAACATTGATGTAGTAGTCACATAGCTGATGATCTGTAGAGAATCGGGTCGCGACAACTGGTCGATCCTCGAAAGTAGTTATGATTTATGTAGTTATTTTCCTGTCTAATGTTTGATGTTTTGAATGGTATAGCGAGCTGTGTTGTTGTGGACATTGGATTCTGCTGAGCGTGATGCTTTTTTAATTAACGAAGCCACTAAGAGGTTGAGTTCAAACAATTGGGTCATTATGGAAATTGCTTCCACCAGATCTTCGATCGACCTCTTTAACGTGAAACAAGCATATCAAGCTCGTTTTAAAAGGTCTATTGAGGAAGATGTTGCCTATCATACTTCTGGGGACCTTCGCAAGGTAAAAAATCTCAAAATTCTAATGTACAGAACTTTGTAGGAGAAGTCTGAAGCACATATTTAAGTCTAAAAACAAATGGGTTCCAGAAATAAGGGTATCTTTGACTGGGTGCATAAATAAATTCAACTAAATTGCTAGGTTTAAAAGTTAACCATGATGCTAGTTTTTATTTTGCACTATTAATTCACTATGCTATGTCTAGGCCTAACACTTTACTGACAATATATCTATATATTTTTCCTTTTGCCTGATGATATTTTACTTGTGATACTTCAATAATAGCTTCTGGTCCCTCTTGTGGGTACATTCCGTTATGAGGGAGATGAGGTGAACACGACGTTGGCAAAATCTGAGGCTAAATTGCTTCATGAGAAAATTGCAGAGAAGGCCTACAATCATGATGACCTGATCAGGATTGTCACTACAAGGAGTAAAGCACAGTTAAATGCAACACTAAATCACTACAACAATGACTTTGGGAATGCCATAGACAAGGTATAAATGTTTTGGCCATTTATGAGAACTAAATCACTGCAATACTCTTATTTCTCTGTTTCCAAACTTGACATCTGCTTTTTGTTTGAGTACCTAAGGGTCTGTTTGCGATTTAAGTTTAGGAGGGAATGGAAGGAGAAGACTTTAGAGCCATGAACTAAAGTCTTCCATTTCCCTCCAAAACCCAACTCCCACATGGACCCTAAAGAAGCACATATGCAGAGTGCAAATTTACTTCGGCAACTATCCATAAACTGGCACAGCTGAATAGAATGCAAAACTTGTGTCGTCAATAACGGTTACTGATTACTTCAAGAAACAAGACTTTTTATCTTCATTCTTTCAGTTATGATCATGTTCTAGATGAAGCAAACTACTAGTATAGTTTTTCATTGAACAATTATAGTATTAGTCCATGGTTGTAGTTGAACTGACAGTAGACTCCTGGCTGCAGGACCTAGAAACCAATTTAGAAGATGAGGATCTGAAATTATTGAAGGCAACAATTCAGTGCTTGACCTACCCTGAGAAATATTTTGAGGAACTTTTAAGGATGGCTATAAACAAGACAGGAACTGATGAATGGGCCCTCACTAGGGTGGTGACAACTAGAGCTGAGGTTGATCTGCAGCGAATTGCAGAGGAATACCAAAGAAGGAATAGCATTCCTCTGGACCGCGCAATCGCCAATGACATTTCTGGTGACTATAAGAGCATGCTTCTTGCACTGCTTGGACATGATGATTAAGAGAGTTCTTGTTATGTGATTTCTACTGTGGAAATTTGGACAGTGGACACACCCCTGCTAGTGACATGTATGAATTATCCTGTGTTTTAAAGTACCATGTTTTGAATATGGTTGGAAATTCAAAACATGAACTCTCACCTACTTAAATAAAATATTTGAGTCATTTTTGATCCCATACAAAGCATAAACCAACTACAGTATAAATAGTTTCTTATTTCTTATCACACAAAACAAGAATATTGAATCTTTTTATTAACCCAGTATATGAGTCTGCAAATCAAAATAAATAACCACTTGCAGAGGAACTCCCACTCAACAATCGAAAACTAATCTATTTCAAGACGTAGAGAACGCCAAATCGGAGTTTGCCTATTGGGTCTCGTTGGCAGATAATTAATACACTTGGCACACAAATATCGATCCCCGTCGACACTAGCATAAGAATTCCCATCTAAGTTGGTATTCCTAAAAAGCTCCAATTGTATATTTTCTATTAAAACACCAAGATTGATCTGCATTTGAATTTTGCATTTCAGTAAAGCAGAAGGTGACATTGGTATGTTGGACCATCAAAGATCAAAATTCATCATTATGAGTAGGGATTAGAATAGCTAACAGTATACATTACTCCTCTAACTAAATTTAGAATGTGGTAGAAAAATAATAACCCTTTCCATTCAAGCACTCCGCTAACTATATAATGATTATAATCAGCATGTATCATATTATACATATGAGTAGTTAGTATATTGCCCCTTTAAAAATAAAAATAGTGTATTGCTAAGCATTCATATTAGGGAAACAAATTTTGAATCCAATAGTTATCTCTCTCTTAATTCTCATAGAAACTTCAGTCAGAGTTTGGGTGAATGTGTCATGCCCTGCATATAAGAATCACCTAACTCTATCAAATATAGTATACAATTCATAGCCACTCTTGCTCTTTATAGTGTAGGTTCCACCAGGGGTGTGCTTCCACCTATCATTGCCAAACCCATTAGCCATCTTGTCCCTTATGGCCCTTATCTTCATCAGTCTTCTCCTCTACCAAGTTGCAATCTTTGGAGATGAATAATTTGTTGTTTCAACTAAACTTATCCAAATAGTTACATGGTATGTGATACCGGTTACACGATGAATCCAATGTGTTACATGATATTTGTTGCCTTACTTTTGTCCCCCAGAAAAATCCTTTACTTTTGTTTCCAATCTCCTTTGAGGCAAGATGAATATTGATTTCAGTCTCCTTTACTAATATAATAGTACAGAATTGATCAGTTCATATCTTCATGGGTAGGACAAATTCATAGATTCCATGCAGGGGATGGGAACAGGAAGAGACAACAACAAAAGGAGAAAGTCATTTTGTCAAGTATTAAATAGAGTAATGAAATCTCTGCAAGTCATTAGATAAAGCCACCATAGCTCCATCCAACTATAACTTATTACTTAATACCTCAAATTCTATGAAGGATTATTGTAGACAAGTGTATGTACCATCTTGCTTTTCAAAGAAATTAAAATTCAAAACTAGCCATAGACAGAAGGGCATAACAGAGTAGACAGTAAGAGAGGACCAACAATTGTTGCAAATTGCTTTTCACAATTCTCTAATTGCAAAGTTCAATGGTGCAACAATATATCAGAAACTAATATGACTATCAAGTCACTTTCAAAAAAAATATGCTTATCTAGCTAGTCTAGTAATAACAAAAGGAGAGATCACAGCTATATCTAATAACTAGACAAAACTGAGGTGTTATTCTTTAAGTGCATGTGGTTACATGTTCACTACTCAACACTTATGTCCTTATAAATATTCCTTAATCATTCACTAAATCATCATTTATTTAGAAAACACCTGCAACACCTGTAAGGCTGAATAAACAAAAAGATGACAAGGACAACTAATCAGGCAAAGGAAAATGGATTAACAGTGGGGGAAAGGACTCAAAACTTAAGCACAAATGGTTTATATACACAATCCTTCAAAAATATTTAAAAACTTCACACTCCTCCAAATAGGATGTCTGCAGTTCTCCTGACTTGGAATCTTCCATTTTTACACTTGGCTACAAGATAAATGGGGACAGCAAATATAGAATATGAAAATCTTTATGTAAATTTAATCTCAACCTCAAAACATAACCACAAATCTCTAGACATAACCACAATCTCAACCTCAAATAGCCAAAAAACTCTGGAACCATGTCCATCCTACTGCTTATGCGGATGGATGACTGAGAAATTGCACTTCAAAGCCCACAAAATATGTAGAGTTAGAACTGTCACAGCCTCAGAAGACCCAATGCTGCTTAACTCATGCTGAAGCCAAAATCAAGGATTACAATTTCAAGTTATGGCTCTTCTTCCCCAAGTCATACATTGTATCCATGCTTTATGTCTGGAGAAAAGATTCAAAAACATGGCATTACATCATTTACAAAAATAAAATTATATGTACAGATGTGTGTGTGTGTGTGTGTTACTTATGGATATATACCTTTAGAAAACAAATTTTAGGAATAACTCACTCTTGCTATTTAACCAAGTGGACAGTAGGGTACACCTTTAGGTTGGGACAATGTCGTCCACAAGAGTTTAGATATCTATATTTCAAATTTAAATATGGCACGAGAAAAGTGGTAACTTCTGAAAGGAAGAGTGACAGGTTGATTTGATAGAATCATCCAGTTAGATTCATGTTCATCTACTTTTAGGGTGACACCTTACACCTTACAATCAAAGATCTCATATTAACTTCGCTTTTGAATTCAAAGATGCAAACTCTTAGGCATATTAGCTTACCCCACCCGCCACATCAAAGATGCATATTAGGAAAAACATATTAATAAGATCATACAGTAAAAATACCTTTTAATGAAGGTTTGTCATAATCTTTCCTCTCATCATCATTGTTCCAATCATCATCATTGCCCATTTCATCTCTTCCATCATTTCCTATATCACTTTCACTTGCAGTTTCCCATTCAGAATCATCATCATTCTCTGGGCCATATACATTGCCACCATCGCCCTGAGTATGGATCCCGCCATGCTTAATAGCTGCATCTCGAAATAACCAAGCAGCACGCATTTGCTTCTTAACTAATCGCTCAGCATAATCTGGAACTTTATTTTGCCTCAGTGAGAGATCAGGATCATTTGACTGAGAGCACTCATTTATAAACAGAATGGCATCCAATAAACTCTCTTTTGCTAACCCAAGCATGTCATAAGCTTGTGCTCGTCTCCATAGGCTTTTGGCATGACGATTGACAGGTCTATGGAGACATAGTGCACGGGTAGCATCGCGTATGGCTGCCAAAGGTTGCTGCAGCAAAAGATAGCATTGAGCCCGATTACTATATAGGACAACTCTCTCCTTCTTGGATCTCATAGGACACAATGCCAATGCTTCTGAGTATTTTGATGCAGCTTCAGAAATATTTCCAGATGAGAAGAGGGAATTTCCTTCAAGCTTGACCACCAGCGCTGCAGCCTGCTTAATATGTAGATCTTCCTTGGGCATATTCTTTTCCCATTTGAATTTCTGCTTCGAATTAAATAGATCCTCAATTTGTTCTCTAGTGTGACTGCTAATTGAGCTTTTTCCTGACCCTTGTAACTGGATACATTCCTGGAGAACATTAACAATGGAGTCACCAAGCTTTTTCTGATCACCCAGAGTTGTAATCTCCGCAAGGTCAACTAATGCAGGAACCACTTTATCAATCACCTACACAACATATGTCGAGACTTGAATCCAGGATGGAAATCTATTTGCAAATACTCAAATGTATACCCTCATAACCTCTAGCAATTGGATCTTGTATAAATGAAAGAACCAGACAAATAAGGAGAAATTGTAAAAGTGGATAATCCAGTGGATATAAGGCATTATTGTTATGCATCTGGTTTACAAATTTATTGGTGTCCTGCCAAGGATCAGGCATCCACATATGATCACAAGCCTGAAAGGTTATTGCCCTACAGCAATGCCTTTATATGTTCAGTTGAAATTGCTACACATAATAAAATAATTAGCTTAAGAGTAATACAACATCCTCCTAAAAATCAACCTAATACTACATAAAGTAAGCATTCAATATAAAAGCAAATGTTCCATTGTCTTGGAAATGCAAAATACATTAAAAATTGTCTATGTTTAGTAATTAGGAGGATTTTAGGAAGATTTGTTAGGAGGATGTAGATTTATCCTTAGCTTAAACTTAGTTTAATTCTCTCTCATTAGCACTACCATTCTAGTATTCAGAAACCATTTTAATCAGTATATTTCTACCTAAAACCTCAATTGCAAACCCTATAAGTTTAAGAATGAAATTAATAGGTGAAGTTATAGGATTTGAAAAGCTTTTTTTTTATTTTAAGAAAAACAGTGTTGTGAAGAAAAAGTTTTTTAGTACAGAGAAAAGGACACTAGGGGAAAACAATGTGCCAGATCTCAAAGTGAACGTATGTACCTAATTCAAATCCTTTCATCTGGGTCGTACCTAATTCAAATCTTCTCTATTTTGAGCATAATGTTTATTGATTTTATTTCATTTTATCTTGAATTGCATTAAAGCAAGTTTATAAAGGCCAATAATCAACTTTCAACATGATAATCTGTACTGTAGCATTTCTCAGTTTTAATGAGGTAATGGATGTGACTAAGTGTAGTAACAGAACCAGATGACAATGCAAAGTTGCAAAACTTTTACCTTGTGACATGTATTAGGATCTTGAAGTATCCATAGAAGACAATCAATAGCCATGTACTGCCAATCATCTGAAGACCGAGCAATATTACACAATGCTTCAATGATAACAGGGCATGCAGCAACAGGTCCCCTACCAAGCTTTTGATGGCAAATTGTTCTCAATAGACCAACACCAGCTGGTGAATTTTCATTAACAAGTCCACCCCACATGTCAGGTAGTTTTACCAGAAATTCAGGCTTGCATATGGTGGAAAGAAATTCAGGTTTAAAAGCAAAACAATTAATGAGCTGAAGGGACCAACATTGCAACTGACTAGCCCATTCCTCAGCCTTCCTGGACTCCATTTCAACACCACCCATGCCACGTGTAAGCAGATCACAATGATAACTTAGCCTTCTATCAACATATTGGTAGAAGTGTGAATAAACTATTTCCAGGGAACTCATTGCTAATTGGATGGAGAGCTCAAGAATTTCACCATGACTTGCTACAGCAGGAAAAGTGCTGGCATATGTAGCTAAATGTCCCAATGCACGAACTGCTACCCTCTGCTCAACCCAAGTTAATCTACCCCTTAAAAGCTCAACTAAAGGAGGAATGACACCAGCATGCACGGCACTTTCGGCAAATTCTTCCATATTCATTGTGTAGGAACCGATGATATGAGCTGCATAATAAGGAATGTATATATTTTGGTCATGAGAAAGCCAGCGCCGATTCTTAAGCCCCTTCCATATTAGAGCAGCCATGCATTCAAATATTCCTAGCTCTACGAACTCAGGATCATTTGGATGTGCCATTGCGGTGTTCCAGAGGCCACTGATAGGGAGAACCTGACCATCATCATCTTGAGATGGAAGCTCCCTAAAGAATTTCAGTACACTTGCCCTGCGTTTGCTAGGATTTCCTTCCTTCATGACACAAAAGAAGCATCCTGGGTATGGACACTCTGATGAAACTTTATCCATGTTTGGTAAGTTACAACCAAAATCTCGTACCGTATAGGGTGGTTGAAGCAAGGAAACTACTTCAAAACTGCACAAAAATGCAATGCATCCACTTTTACAAGCAAATCTACATTAACATGGAAAAAGAAGGAGAGAAAAAAAGTGTCCAATTTCCCATAAATCATTAAAAGGATTCCAAAATTCGGCTGCCACATTACTACATTAGCACATAAGAATACAAGAACAGTATTCACTGAAACATAAAACTCCATAAATCTTCTCACCTAAAAATTCAGAGTGAGAGTAGCTAGTAGCTATAAATTAACCATAGGACAATTCTCACCTAACTCAACACAACACATCATATATCAAGAACATAAAAATATATAATAAAAAAATGAAGAAAAAATACTCTTTTTTACTATAGTTTTGTGCTGTTATATAGAATCAATTGTGCTGCATTTGTTCTACTTCTACAATTACAATAGATTCAATAATGCATGATCTAGTACTTTAAAAAAGGTGATTCGTGAACACTAAGTTACCCTTATTAGCAGATAGTAGAATTGGGTTGGAAGAATATCAGTGAAGATGGCGATGAATGAAGATGACAGATCCGAATTCGTCATCAACCTTAGACCATTCCATTTTGAATTTGAATTCGTCACCTTTAATTGAATTGAATTAGGTTAAAATTGAAGAGAAAGAAGAGTAAAGGGAATGGGAAAGGTGATGAGTATATCTCAACTCAATGAAACTTTTCTATATTTCAACTCAAGTAATGATTTTTCTTGTCATTTTATATAAAAAATTATTAATATTCTTAAATTTATAGATAAAGATATCAATAAAAATTGTTTTAGTGATATAAGATTATACTAAATCTTTCTTTATATATTTTATAAAATCGAAGATAAAAGTTCAATTTATAATAGCAACAATTATATATATATAGTCATATATTCCTATTAATAGAGCATGTGAGGATGATATCGTTGATTAAAACTATAATTCTAAAAAAAGACTCTATAAGCAAGACTGAAAATAAATTTTCGAATGACCAAAAAATGAAAATAAAATGTAAAATGATTTAAAATAATTAATAAATTTGAAGGACTTCATTTGATAAATTAAGTTTCTGGTACAGAATATGAGTATCTTCCTTTAAGAATATTCACAACATGATGACACTAGCTCTTCTAGTAAATGTTTTATATTCTAACAATATACATTTCAAGGAATTGCTTGCCAATTGATAAATTGATTGATATTAAAAAATATGAATCAATAAAAAGTATATGAAATTCAAAATATAAGATAAAATTCACTAGACAAGTAGCATCATCCTAGTACTAGTATGGTGAGAGGAGATTCAAGTTAAAATTTGATGAATATTATCCAGAGGGATGATTCATTTACTGAGTAAGTTTTTTAAACTTACTCCATATTTTAGTTATCAATTTTAAAAAAATTCAATGATTTAGATCTACTTACTATTCAAATTATTAGATTTCCCTATAATTGATATTTAAGATATGAAGTAAGTTTAAAAACCTTAATCGTGAAGAAAGTAGATCTCCTTTAACTAATGTGTTCATAATTTATTAGGAGAGGTTTATAGTTATACCCTTACTTCCATAAAAAAATAAGAATTTTATTAAGGCTGAGGAGTTGGAAATATTTCCCCGTTCAATTTGAAATGGATCACACCATTATATTTTCGGGGTGAATGTATTACATTAAGTTAAAAGAATAAACTACACTAATACTTCTTCTTAAGTTTTAGTACAATTACATAAATTATCACTCTATTTTTAATTTTGGCAAAAAAATTCTAATTTATAAATATATATTACATTGATCATCCCGCATGAGAAATAATTGTGATATTTTAAAAAAAATGATAAATGTAATTAAGTTAAACAAAATATGTATATTGTGGAAACATATCTAAATAATATACAAGTCAATACATTTTCATTATTTTTTGTTTGTTATAATATAATATAAGAGTGATTTATATAATATCTCTTTAGAATTATTGATACATTTTGTAATGAACCAAAAATAATAAAAATGTATTGAATTGTATACTATTTTGACATGTCTCTACAATATATCATATTTTGTTTAACTTCATTACACTTGTAATCTTTTTTATATAAAATATCAAACTTATTTCACATAGAGGGTTAATCAATGTAATGTATATATATAAATTAGGAGTTTTTTTAAAGAGTAAAAATCAGAAAGATAAATATATAATTTCATTAAAACTCAATGATGTCGTGCTTCTTAGTGAAGTCCATTACCTTAAAATTTTAAATGTTTAATTCTTGGTGTACATAAAAAAGATCTATTGACAAGTGTAAAATATTTGACAATGCCATTATATTATCAACTATACTCTTACATAAAAGGCTATTAATGAAAGACAAATAGTAGAGTGGCATTATATTATGAAATAATATATGTATGGGAAGGGAAATGAAGTTTTAGAAGTGATGTGGAAATAGTTGAGAAGAATGCAATCAGAATCACTTACCCCTCCCCATTCACGAAAACAAAAACCTCACTCCACAATTTAATTATTTTCTTACAAACTTATTAGTATATAGTTACTATGCCCATATCTAGGTTTATCCTCTTTTCATCCAAGCGTTGTTCCTCCCACTCTCTCACCCTTTTTCAAAGGTACAATAATCCCCTTCCCTCTCACTCTTCACTATTTTATTTCCCTCCAATTCACTTTTAATCAAATAATATCATCAATTAAATGCGGATTTGAACTCATGAAACCTTATAGTTGATGGCGAATTTTTTGAAGCAATTTTATTGTCTATGATTTTTCGCAACATTCTTAAACTTGGATGCATCACCATAGGATTGTCATTTTTGAATTATTGAAAATGCAATAATGGGATTATGCTATTTTTTTCTGATTATTTTGTTTATTGCTCATTTTTACATAGGTGTGTTCCCTCTAAGACAACTCAAACTGTTAACTTCACAAAATCTACAAGACATTGTAAAGGGAAACAGGATCTTCACCCTGTACACTCTTCAGAATCTTACTCCCAAGCTTCTCGCTCATGGGGTACTTATGTTGTTGTATGTGATGTTCCATTGCTCCTTTTTATGATTACATTGTTATTAGGGAAGGTATCGACTTACTCCAAGAGTAAGTTGAAAAAACCTACTCCACATCTTAACCATCCATTATAGGACTATCCAATGGTTTGAATTAGTGAGTAGATCTAAACCATTAGATTTTCGTAGAATGTATGTTTAAGATGCGGTATAGGTTTTTTCCACTTACTCTTGGAGTAAGTCGATCTGCTCCCTTGTTGGGTGGATTGGATTTTTAATGTATAATGATTCACACTTTTGATTTCCTGCAGCCAGCTGCTGTTCTAGGATTTGCTGGGATTGCAGCATTTTTTCGTTATAATGATGAGAGGAGAGCTGTTCCAAAAGGTATTTCATTTGTAATCTAGTGTTCTCAGTTGATCTGCTTTAAAGAGTTTCAAGTTATGATTTTTGGTGACAAGTGTTTACTTTTTTCTGTAGTCGTTTCTAATACTATTATTCTGTATAACGAAGGGTATTCCCTCCCCTATGGGTAAGGAACTTATAAACACGATACTAAAAGTACCATATGTATTTTTAATATTCGTATATTGGAGACTAGGGTAGTTTGATTAAATGACAAATGCTCGTAAGACAATGTATGATTTATCATGTAGAAATTTGTCAGATTAGGTTGTTGCAGCCTTTCAAAACATGGGAAACTTTACTTTTGAGTCCAGTTGCATATACTGGCTAACTTAAGATATTAAATGTAGCGACAATAAATTAAGGAGGTTAAGGAGTCTCAGTGAGCTTGTATACTTTTTGTACACTTATAATGGTGGGGTTCATATGCTTGGTGGAACCAATTTTTGGAAGTATGACGTATTTGGTTTGGATTTATAGTGCTATATTAAATCCATTCGTACATTTATGGCAAACATTTTGTTCATAGAAAACTTTCAAATTACTTTTGTGACAAACATTTTGTGGCATCACTGTGTCGTCGAATGACCTATATACATTTTGCTCACTTTTGGTCTTAGTTATATTATAAGAACTAAGTTTTGGATGATTACTCAATGACTTGTATATATGTTTGGGGAGGGCTTTTGCTAAATTGTTAGACAAACACATTCATTTGGTTGCAGAATATATCTTTGTTTAATCCAGCTTGACCTTTTGCTATTGTTAAAAAAACTTAATATTTAGATCTCGAAATGAAGAATATTTCTATTTTGTTCTTCATATGTATCAGCTAGTTATTGATGACCTAAATTTGATTTTTATGACAATATCACATTTTTCAACTCAAATCATCCATGTGTTTTGTTGACACTTGCTATAGTGGATCCAACTTTTTCTCTCCTAAAATTCTATTATTTTTTTCATGGGTCTACTGCTTTACAAATTAGGTGCTTGCCAAGATTCAAAACTAGAGATGGGAATAGAACTGAGTTTTATTGTTTTTTGATTTGCTTGGATTCTGTTCCCTAAATTGATTCATGATTTCAAGGGTAAAATGCAGTTGAGAGGATCAAGCCAAGAATTTGTAAGAACCACGTTTAATCTACTAAATTTTTAGTTTGTTCTTGCCAAGAGTGTCCATGAAATCATTTGTGACTTTTAGCTGAAACGGTAACATTTTCTTTTTGAAGTTCTCAATTTTGTTTTAGGTATCACAGCTTAGTGAGTATTGGATTAGATACTTCCTTATTGTCCACAGCATCATCCCAAAATAAATTTGAAGTGATGTTTTATCTCCATTGTCTTTCTCCTCTTTTGATTTTGTTTGGGATAGGGTAACTTTTTTTTGTTTCTCTTTGGTGCTCTGCCAATGGGCTTTACTGTGGGGTTTCTAGTAGTTTGTGAAGGGATTGATATGCTTTGTTGCATTGTTCTACCTCTTAGCATAGTGGTTCCCCTTTCTTTTGTTCTATGAGAGGACTTTTATCCTCTTCTCTTGTACTATTCCATTCTCCTGTAGTGAAACTTTTTTATAATTTTTTTTCTGTATTTGGTTGGTTCAGGTCACCGGGGTAAGAATGACCGGAGCGGGGATATTGTTAATGGACCCATAATTGGCGGTCCATTTACACTAAGTAATACAGAGAAACAAACTGTTACAGAACACAATTTTCTTGGGAATTGGGTCCTCTTATACTTTGGCTACACCTCATCCCCTGATCTTGGACCAGAGCAAGTCCAAATGATGGCCAAGGCAATTGATATATTAGGTTTGTCACTTCCATTTCAGTTTACTGTATTATAACTTTCCTTCTTGGATTAACCTTAGCATCATGTATTTAATTTGGATCAAGAGTCAAAGCAGAAACTTAAGATTCTACCAGTATTTGTTACCATTGATCCTCAACGAGATACTCCCTCACAACTCTGTGCATACCTTAAAGGTTAGATTGTCTTGGTTGCAAAACTGTCATGAATCATGATTTATAATTATGAAACTTTAGCCTTGGTCAATTATGCTTTATGTTCTTCCCTCCCCGTCAAGAATTTTGCCCTATTAACTATTGTCATCTATCTTTCCCTCTGATGTGTACTGCAGAGTTTGACTCTAGAATCATAGGATTAACCGGACCTGTTACAGCTATTAGGCAGATGGCACAAGAATATCGTGTTTATTTTAAAAAGGTAGAAGAGGATGGTGGTGATTATCTTGTTGACTGTTCCCACAACATGTAAGCCGTTGTTCAACCCTTATATCCTTCGCATAAACTAAGATCCTCTGAAACAAGTTTATGTGTAAAGTGAGCAAGTAAAGGTGTATGCACTCTTAGATTATTAGTAGGTCAAGATTTTAATGCATTTTAGATTAAATCCAGAATGAAGACACTCTTACTCGCTCACTGTACACTTAAGTCCATTTTGGAAGAGCTTTTTCCATAGCTATAGTTCTCCATGGTTGCACTTAACATGTCTATAAGCTGTGTTTAAAAATCAGGTATTTGTTGAACCCAAACATGGAGGTTGTGAGATGTTTCGGGGTAGAGTATGATGCAGAGGAGTTGTCGGAAGCGATATGGAAAGAGCTGAACAGAAAGCTCTCTTGATGCTTTAGAGTACAGAATGCTATCCCCATATTAGTTTTTCTGTACTCTTATATTGTATTTCTCTGTGGGATCACATAACCATTTTACTTGGGATGAATCAACTTTTGCGTTGAAAGTGTGAATTTAACATTGTTTTATTGCTGGTTAGACTTGCTCAGAGAAAAATGTAGCAGTGATGTCTTTACAAGATGAGTCATTTTATGATTCATGGATGCTTTTTTATCCTATTTTTTGTGTAACATTTGGATACAAGTTCTACACCAGGATGTTTCCACATCCACATATAACAAGCTATGTTTAAGTTCAACTTTTCTTGTGTAAGTTTGATAGTCCTGCACTTCCTATGTGCCACATTAAAAATGTGAACATGTTAAATATGAAAGCTAGAATCACAATAAACTATTCATTACACAATAATAAAGATAATTTTGATTTTCCAATGCCAAAATTTTTAGGCTGTTGCATAACAAGAATGTTTCCATCTGTAAAACTAAATCTATTTGTCAGTGATCATTTATCATAAATAAAATGTTTTAACTAGAGTACTAGTTCAAAAAGACTCATTAGATTATCTTACATTTGATACATACCTTCTCTCTTTTTCCTATCTTGGACTTCTTCTATTAAAAAAACTGTATATTAGTTGTATTAGAATTCTCTATGTTTTTTGAAACACTAGAATTCTCTAACTTGACATGCCCCTATTCTTACAATTACAAAAATAAGGTCATATAGGAAAAAGAGAAACTAAAACTGATTGCTACATACTGCATTTTTATTTTTATTTTCAGAACAGGTAAATTTGTCTATCATTATTCCTCTCTTTACAATGCCATTTCTTCTTCTCTCCAATTGCTAGAAACAGAAAAACATGAAAAATATGTTTCTTGCAGGAAGGTTTGTTGGCATGCTTGAAGCCACAAGTGTTATGCATTCACCATCTCTACAATTTGGCCTGTTATGTTTGATTTCACATGGTTTGGTTGGAATGTTTAGAATCATCATTCTGTAAAATGAATCTGTCTATACCATAAAATTTCATTTATGTACATATATTTTAAGGAGTCATTGTCTCTTTAGCATAGGAAAGTAGCATTCATTCATCAACATATATTTTAATAAAGCATTCTGCTACAAAATCATAAAAACAAATAGAATTTAGAAGATTGGAGATAAACTGCTAGAGAGAAACTCTGGCTGTTGCTTACTAACTTCAGCCTTCTGTCGATGTAGAACGAGACCATATCTGTTATACCACAAGAGTGTGTCATTTCATGTTTATTTGTTGTTATCGATCAAAAAATATTTAGTTATTAATATTTTGAGAGAACTTTTTTTCAACCAATAGCAATAAATGACATATGAAGTGACAAACTTTCTTATTCGGAAAAATCTTATCTCACTCGGAACAAACTTGGAAAGCAATGCTTCCAAGATCAACAATGACAATGATTGTGGAAAGGCATCAAGCAACAACAAAAAAACAAAAGTTGGCAAGGAGCTTCTGAAGATGCAGCATTTTTAGGAACAAAAGCCTCAACTAAAGCAAGGGATTGTTTATCTATTTTAACCCAAGCCTTCACCCAATGTTGCTGTGAGCAAAAACTAGCAAAGGAACCATCTCAGATAAACAAAAGGTGTCAAGCAATGTCATGTTTGGTAAGTTAGGTAATATAAGGCAAGGTGAGAATAATACTAGTTCTCAGAATGTGATGGATGATTACCAAGCCATCCAAGGGGAGCAAAAACCTGTTGCTAATTCAAGATACACTAACAGTAGGGTGCAAAATGTAGACAAAGGAAGCAAACAACAACATGTTTGTCTGAAGAAGAAGAAGAAAAAAGTAGCTCAGCGTATGAGGCTTCCGGCAAGTGTGATATTGGGAGGGTATATATACACAACTTTACCAGGAGGATATATATACACAAAGGGACGTGTGATCTCGGGAGGGTATATATACACAAAGGGAGCAAAACCTTGTTGCTAATTCACATAATAATATTGCCAGTTAACACGTACATTCATACATGTATCATGTAATCGCAATTAGTCTCTTCTTACTGCACATTTGCATCTTAATCATGCTACTTACCTATAAATATATTTCTTGCATATGTTTAAAGGTAATCACGATATCTGTCAATAATAAAGTGAAAAATAAAAATAATAGATATGACTTTTATAAATTGACAGTGCATCATTCATCATTTATAAGTATCCATTGCCTAAATCGCAGTCGATAGGAGGCTAGGAGCACATGTAAGCATATATATATATATATATGCTCCCCTAAAGTTTATTTAATATATATATGTTTAGCAAAAAAATATTGATAATATATGGATTATTATGAAATTTTAATAAATAAATTTCAATGAGCAAGAAAAGTTTAGTTTAAGATACCACCTTCAACATTTTATTGTTGAAATTATTAAAGATTAATATTTGAAGATATAGTTAAGGTAACTGTCTTTTAATTGTTTGATCCAATAATTCATTTTATATTAGAGAAAAAAATGTATGCACTAATAATTTATGTGTTTGATACACTGTCACTACATCATTCACTATTCATGGTTAATTATCATTGAGTTTTCAAACAAAAAATACAAATAAATTATAAATTATGTATTGATTATGTATAATTTTTTACACAGACAGTGCATATATATTAATCTCATTTTAAGGAATAAAAACAATACAATACAATATTATGCAATAAGATAAGACGAATTTATGGTAAACACATGGTTATTTATATTTAAAAGCAAATAGTTCAATCATTAACCACTTTAAATCTTTAAAAGAAAGAAAATTAAATCTTTAAATGAG
Organism: Lupinus albus; assembly: GCA_009771035.1. Lineage (NCBI taxonomy): Eukaryota > Viridiplantae > Streptophyta > Magnoliopsida > Fabales > Fabaceae > Lupinus > Lupinus albus. The sequence goes on from CM020011.1 coordinate 10,825,100, forward strand.
TGTTTTTTTATTGTATTAATATATTACTTTGAAACTTTAATAATTATATTTATTTATTTCTGATATTTAAATTATTTTAATTATATACCTTGAGAGCATTTGTTTAATATTTGCCAATGCTCTACAAAAGCAAGATTATCACATGGATTACACCATTTTAGACTCAGTAATTTAATATAAAGTTTCCCGAAAGTTTCTGAAGGACACACCATTTTAGACTCAATCATAAAAGTGACTGGACTCACTTGTAAAATACATTAATTTCTTCAAACATTGTTTACTATTTTATTGTCCTTTTCCTCTTTTGATTTTTCACTCTCGAGGAGGTCTACTTCTTTCTAATCAAAAGGTTTCATGTTCATTTCTTATAAATAATATTTTTTATGAGATAAGTTTTTATACATTTACTATCCTTATAACTCATTCAGTAGAAACTTCGTGTATATGACCACCTAACAAATATTATAGATATATCATTTATATTTGATAATTTTATATCATGTAACACAATTAGCCTCTCTTTACTTCTTCTATATTTGCACCTCAATTATTTCATATTTAGGAATAAGTACAAGCATTGTAGGTCAAAGAAGGTAATCAATCACAATATATAGTAATAGAATATTGTATGTAATAAATAGTTTGGATCCCACAAAGCATAGCATTATTATCAAGAACCGGTAGGCACTGATAATGGCAATTATTATCCAAAATAATACAAATAACCCTTCCTCACTCCCAAAAGTTTCTCAATACCAACAACAACACTTCAAACCTTAAACTCAACAAACAAAACCAACATTGTTTCCCTTAAATCATGCTTATTGATGAACAAAGATCTATTGTCCCAAATTACGTCATGTATCAATAAAAGTGTCATTTCAATTATTAACGTGGGCCAATAGATCTTTGTTCATAGTCACACATTAACATACCCAGATCTCAAATAGAAAACTGAGACCCTAACCCAGTTGGTTGAGTAACGGGCCAGGCCTGATCCAAACTATGCTTACATTGGTTCCTAACAGCCCAAAGCTCATAAGGAGAAGTATCCGTAGCGAGCCACTGTTTCACCTCAAATTCCTCTTGATTACAAGGTATGTGGGGCCCAGTTGAGGTAACCTCAACATAGTCACAATACCAACCATTAAATTGTCCCGAACCATCAGAAGTAACATTGATAGCACAAACAGGTCCTCCAAGACAAGGTCCTCTCCCACTGAAAATGTCTAAGTTACCACGTTCGAAGTAGTTGTAATCATTACCCATTAACCCACCCCATAATTCGATGTTATCGATGTATATGTAGTAACCGAAATTGTCCGAGAGTTTGAGTCCGATCTTGGAATCAGTTCCTCCTCTTATTACTGTTCCGGTTTTGACATAGATGGTGTAGACACAATTAAAATCAGGATCCTGTAATCAAATATGAAAAAATTTATAAGTAAATAAATATTAAGAAAATTATAAAAAAAGGACTCGACTTATAAGAAAATGACATATATAAATTAATTATTATTATTATTTTGTGACTAGTTACTTTTATTTGTAGTAGGATATTTCATTTTCCTTATGATAAAGATCGAAATGAGTCTTACGGATGTAATGGTGGTGAAGTAGAGTGAAAGGAGGAATAGGAGATAGAGGAAGAGTGTTGTGGATGAGGTTGCCATTTGCATCTTGTCAATGTGAAAGTTTAGGTGGTGGGTTTATAAATAGAGGGAGTGATGGGCACATATAGGACACCCTTAGAGAGATCTCAACATTATTCTCACGTGTATGTACCATTTCAACATTATCACATGTCTTAAACTGTGTTTCATTCTTTGTCTGAAGTTAATTACATAGTGTGATCATATAATGAAAAAAATTAAAAACAAAATGTAACATTCTAATTATTTTGGGATAGAAAATGAGATATCGTTCGGAACTAATGATATCTATATTTGCCATTTAGCTGGGTGTAAGGTTATTTGAATTCAATATAATATTTTGTTAGTATAAGCATATTACAATGTTGGTAGAGAACACTTATTAGCTTGATGATCTTACCTGGCTCAAAACCGAAATTATTTTGGTACCGTTATGGTTGTGGGTGATTATGGTTGTCAGATATGTAGAAAACCTATATAAAAGTAGTGTGTTGTTTTTTTATTGGGTTGCTGTTTTTGTTGTTGAAAAGGGCATGTGTATTTGTATGAGTACCTCATGAGCCATTTATTTAAAAGGTGTAATATCTATAGTTGTGGGTGATTATGGTTGTCAGATATGTGGATAACCTATATAAAAGAAGTAGTGTGTTGTTTTTTATTGGGTTGCTGTCTTTTATTTATTTGTTGTTGAAAAAGCCATGTGTTTTGTGTTAAAAAAGGCACGTGTTTTGTATTAGTTAATTAATATTTAGGCACCGTTAATATAAAAATTTATACAATAAATATATTATTTATTATTTATTTGTATTACAATTATAAATAATGATTAAATATGAGTGATAAACTAATATTCTTCATGGTATATACATTTTTTTTCTATTTTAAATACTAATTAAATGGTGTAAGATAATGGTACATGTGAAAATCAATCCCTTATTTTAAAAATTATTATATTCTCCCAAATAATAACTTAATTAGCTTCTTAGTTGTAGGGTAAGAAGTTATCACTTATTAGGATGGACAAGCAAATATCCTAAAAGAGATTAAGTTTTTAGTGTTAAGTTAAGGTATACTCTTAGTATATACCAAAAAAAGAGTACTCAAAATGTGTAGAGGACACAAGTTTAAGATAAAAGAAATAATGTGATCATTAGAATAAAGATAGACAATTACATGTACAACAAGGTCTTCACAGGTAGCTCAAAGAGCAAATATAATGTTTTTGTATTTATTGCATATTTTGTATATTGGTTAATGAATATGATCATAATTCACCATAGAACAGTTGGTTAATATATTGTTCAAAATATCTTTAAAGCATGATTTAAGATATACAAAATCAATAGATCAGTATAACAACAATACCAAATATTTATTTTATTAGTTGAAGTCGATTATATAGATCGAACAACACTGTAATATTTTATTATAAATTATATTCATTAACAAAAAAAAAAACAATCAATAATGAAAAAATTAAGTCCAATATTTCATGACAGATTAAACGCAAATCTTTTAGAAAGTGAAATTACTTATTTTGCTTGACATTTGTTAACTACTCTCTATATATCTTTTGAACAATAATATATTTTCTACAAAATCAGTTTACACATTTTCCAACCTCACAGAAAAATCACGTGCCACATATAAATACTTTAAAGTGATATTTTATGTTACATGACATTTGTCTTGTAATATATCTTCATTTATATTTTTTAGTCTTTAATTTTCACAAGCATGCTAATTACACTCAATCAAAGCGCAAAATGAACAAAATCAGTATGAGACACTAATAATAGACGTGTTTACAAAACTAATTTTGTGACATACTTATTAATAACAAATGAAATTAGAACTCTTATTATACCCTCAAAGCAAAGCTGTCTAAACTCCCCACCAAAACCAACACCAAATTAACAAACTCTCATGAGTTGTCATGCTTATGTTTTCCACGTTGTAACCACCCGATAATTTTATTGAAGAGATCAAAGTTCCCACACCATATCATATTCTAATGCATGTGATCATTAAAGTTAAATTTGCCTCATTCTTCACACGATACCTAAGGAGGTAGCGTCATTCTGCGGTTCCTCCTATGGAAGGGCAGACTTCACAGAATGGCACCACCATAAAAGAGGTTAGAGACGACCATGGGATGAACTCGCCAGTTCGGCTGCTACCACCGCCTGGTCGTCTCGACAATCATGAGATGTACATTGTCCAATTTCCGAAGGATCAAATCTACCGTGTCCCCCCACGTGAGAATGCCTTGATCGTCGAAAGACACCGCAACCCACCTAGGGAGATAAAAGGTCGAAGTTGTTGTTGCTCCACGCGCCTCTTGCTAACCCTATGTCTCATCCTTATCACCATTATTGCCATAGTTGGCATAACCTTGGCCGTCTTGTACTTCATCTTCAACCCGATGGGACCCACATTCTCAATCAACGATGTTGTGGTCAACACAATTGGGAAATCTAAGACCCCACAATATGAAATTTTGTTAGGGGTTACGAACCCTAATAATAGGTTGGGACTTGATTATGAAAACAATGATAATGTTGTTACCCTATTGTCCGAGGGGATTAAGGTTGCAACTGGAATGTTCCCAGCATTGGAACAAGGTCATGATGCTACATCCAAAGTCATGGTTGAGCTAACAGGAACAAATGTACCTTTGCCTAAGGCTATGGATATGAGCATGAATGATGTGAAATCAAATAAACCTGTTTCTTTGAGTTTAAACATGAAACTTGGTCTCAGGGTTGTGACTGCGGGGCTCAAAGCATGGGTTATGAAATCTGATGTGGTGTGTGAGTTTAAGGTCAATGGTCTTAGGAACGACACCAAAATCTTGTCACAAAAATGCGAAACCAATTTTAAAATATTGTTTAAGATTATTTGATTAGGATGGTTTGGTATTTACATATTTCAGTGTCGGAAATGAAACCTTTCTAATACTTTACTCGAGAGACAAGTTATTGATTTTGCTTTTGCGTTTAAGGGTAAAAGTGTTATTACTTTATATCTAAAAGATAAAAGTGTCAAATCATGTATTTTTTTTCCTTTTGTTTTGTATTCACTTCCCTTTTTAGGAGAGAATCCTAATCCCTAAGTGTTATAGCAGTAATTTCATGATTATGAAAACATGGCAGCCACATCAATTAAAATATTATGTGATCATCCTCCATCTATCTTTTTGGGTTGTATCCTTGTTTAATTTCTTTTTCGTGTGTTTAATATTTATTGATTTATTTATTTATTCTGAGCCTTTCAGGCATAACTTCATGCAGTTGTATTTAATTTGTTTCTCTAAACCAGAAAGTTAATTTGTATTGTAAAAAAAGAAGGCCAAGTGATACATAGTGAAAATGACAAGTCTCAATATATATGTCTTGTTTAATCAAGGCAACAATATTGATTATTTTCCCAATATTATATAGCACATCATCATTATTACACAATTCTTTTACTACTTCTTTTGAAGAAGATAAAAAGAGAGAAAGATGCATTTCAACACCATCATTGAACGTCCAATCAGCTTACAATCTTCTCAACCAATCTTCCACTTTGAACTTGGATAATGCTCAATTCTCTTACTCTATTTGGAAATCAAAGGCTCATTTGAAAGTTATCACTTTTGCTTGGAGACTTTTCATGTATCGGATCCCTACCAAGACCGCTCTTTCTAGGCGGGGAATCACTTTTTCCGATGGTGGTGGGCTTCTTTGCCCTTTTTGTAATGACGATTTGGAATCTGCTTTTCATCTTTTTTCATCTTGCAAAATTATTTACTCTGTTTGGTAGTCAATTTATAATTGATTGAACATTACTGTTACTTTGCATCAGAATCATTTTCATCATTATTCAAATCATTTGGGATTAGACAATGCCAAGAAGGGTTGGAAAGCTTGGAGTATTATCTGGTTCGCTACTGTTTGGGCTATTTGGAAACATCGGAATGACATTATTTTCAACAAGACTAGTCTTTCCATTCACCACATCTTGGACACTGCTAGGGTGAATGTTTGGCTTTGGATTAAGAACATATTGGGAGTAGAATTTTCCTTATATTCGAATTGGCTTTCGAAGCCTCTTCTTTATCTAAATTTCACTTTGTAACTTTTTTGTTACTTTTTTCTTTATTTTGCTTGTAACATCTTCTCCTTTTTAATAAAATTCTTTTGCTGACAAGGAAAACATCATCATTGAATAACTAAAAAAAATCATAATTATATGGTTTGTTCATAATTATATGGTTTGTTCAATGAGATATTGTAATATTTATTCCCCCATTGTTATCTTTTCTTGCTTAGCCAGCCACTGAGTAATTATTTTTCTGTGGAGTTTACCCAGAAGGACCTATCCAATGTTAACTATAAGTATATATTGTCAGCTAATCATATACCCCATTTGTGATTTTATGGTACTTGTTATAACAGTCATTTCTCACCTACTAACTATGAGAAAGAGAAGAAAAAACATTGAAGGACTACAATGAATAATTACATTTAATTTGATGGGTATTATAGGTTTTATATATGAATAGATTAAACTACTTATCTTAAAGATGTAGTTTTATATGCTTTCAGTATTTGATGGCTAACAGATGCTTTTAAGCCATATGTAATTGTTTGTTGATTTTAGGTTCAATATTTAAGAATATGGTTTATCCACCTACATATAAAGTAAGAATTTTTTAATAGTTACTTAGTTTTGACTATGGAATGAAATTAATATACGTGAATAGTGAGTGATGTAATAGTAATGTTAAATGTTTTACACATGCATAAAAATTAAATTCTCAGGCATTTTATACATGATCTTTGAAAACCATCCCTCTGTCTAGGCTTGCTATGATTTGGATCCTTCTACCTTAATGGTCTTTTTCACAATTTGACACTAAAAAAACACTGACTCAGACTATGCCTTATTTGAATTTTAAAATGCCTTTAGTCACTTTTCATTCATATATGTTTAGGCTATGCCCTATTTAGATGGGCCAATTAAGCCCATCATTTGAACACCTATACACCAAGTTCATCATATGCTTTAAAGGTGAATCCAAGTGAAGGGACCAAAACCTTCTCTCCGTCAAATCCTAAACTCAATTAAGGCGAAATCTTGGTTTTGGACAAATGCTCAACTTGGGAAGGAGCCTATTCATTTCGATGGGCTTAGAACCATTTTGTACCTAAGGATTTAGAACACTCACAATAGAGGGACTCAACCATGTTCATTTTTGCTCAAGTGGATAATTATTCATTTATTCCAATAAAAACAATGTACCCATGATCTCTTAGGATTTGAAGTATAATTAGTTTATATATGTCCAAACCTCTAGCTGCTCAATAGAACTGGCTTGGCCTAAACGTTTTTAACTAAAAACATAGAGCATAGTATTCTATAACAAAATAATGTGGCTGCTGTCTTTGTAGTGGAGTCTCCCCTCAAGGCAGGACCAATTCTCCAAACCAACACGTGTAGGAAATTTGGATCTCTCTTTCAAGCAAATATATTTATGTTTTGTCGGTGCTATTATGTATGACTAAATGTTAATTATAATTTATTTTCTAATATGTTACCAATATTTTACTAGACATCTCTACATATATATATACATTTTCACACATGTTTTTCTCTCGGCTAATTTCTCATAAATCCAAAGACATGGTAAGGACCACATTTATAACCAGCACCTTATGACCCCTTCAATATAGCAAAATTCATGCAAATGTCACCAAGGCATAAAACCTTAATCTATCTCATGCTGATTTATTATGATTAATGAATAAGAAAGAAGAGAATTGACAGAGAAATGATGTTCCACTATGATATCTAGCCAATAATAATTGAAACTTTAGGACTTTCAGCTATGACATTAATCATATAGATAAATATATAGTGGACTCCATCTTTCCACATCGGACACAAAAATTAACAGCTGGGTGTTGTCAAAGGTTGGAGCCATGTTGGTGTCTCTATTTCAAATATCTGTTATTCCTCTCATCTATTAACATCACTTTTTGAGTGGATTCCAACTCTTCATTCAACCATAGAGAGATACCCTATAATAACCAAGTGTTTCTTTCACTTTCCAATAACCTACCCTAACCAAAGGTTACTTAAACCTTTCTCAATCACCTTTTGATCTCATAATTGGGCATGGATTGACTCAACTATCATGATGTAGCCCAACAATATCATTTATCTAGGGTCGGTCCTGACATATCCGGGACCTTCTACATGGAAAATATGGTTCCTTAATTTATTGAAAAATCATAGACAGTTTTTATGGGAATAGAGAAAAATGTGACTATGATTCTCATAGGTCGCAATTTTAACAGTTTTTATAAATTCAAAGGAATCTTAAGTAAAACTATAAAATATACTAAAATCATTATATGATTTATAAAAATAAACATATTAATAAAATAAAATACAAAAATAAAGTTATTATTTTTTAAAATGAGACATTGTTGGAACTTGTGTTGTTGTGAAAATGAAAAAACTCAGAAGTTCCACATTGGAAGATTTTGTAAAAACCTCACAAGTCCCACATTGGAGGATGCAAGAGTCTTCACAAAATCTCATGCTATAAATAGAAGTCTCCCCCTTCATATTTTCTTGCACCAAGTTGAATACGTTTTAACTCAACTTTTTCTTTCTCCCTCATAATTTCCGCCGATGTATTTCCGGCAAACTTCTCCCCCTTTCTTTCTGTGGCACTAAGAACGATTCTTACAGTGCAGTAAGAAATCGCATAACACTGTTTGCACATTTTTGGGCAGTACCACGAAACGTCTTAAAGAAAGCGACCTGGTCGTGACTCAGTCAGTAAATATTATTTTGTGTCATTTAGAATTGCTGCAAGTTACGGTAACAACAGACATTTATCATCATGGGCCCTCAATGGTCGTACTTGTGGAACCTATCGAAGGCCGACTTTACATTGATACATGAAAACACTCTATCTTGTATTAGATCAAATTTGTATATTTGGATTATTGTTAAATGAAATTTGGAATTGTTAGATTGAAGGGGGAAAATGAAGTAATACTAACGAGAATGTCCAAAGGAATATGACTAATAGGAATTCCGAATTTTCGGCAACTCAATAGCAAAATAGTGATCAGACATGTCACACAATATGAAGCCATTATAATATCATGTAGAAATTTGGAATGATAAAGATTAGTCAAATTCAAATATGAGTAAGTCTAAGTAATTTATTATATAGGCAAAAACCAATATAAATAAAAAGATAAATAATAACTCAAATAACAACTACCAATATATATATAATTTATGGATAAATTTAAATAAAATAAAATAAAATAAATCCTAAATAGGATAATGAATTTAAATATTCTCAAACAAATATAACTCATTTATCTATGACCTAAGAGTCTCCATCATTGCATTATGGACTAGCTTTGATGTGTGTTTCTTGTTTCAAAGACATAGAGCACATCTTTTTGCATCTGTATAATATCTGGAGTCCTTTAACATATATGATTTGTAATTGTTTAAGTGTTTAATATATATTAGTCTAGGAAAGTGTTGTTATACATGTGGTGATGACAACTCACATTTCTACTTAAACAAAGCAACACTTGGTTCATAAAAAAAGTGGACACCAAAAAATATATGAAATTAATTATCCCAAATTTCCTTTAGAAAATGATGAGCAGTAGTGATATCTATATGTCAATATGTAAAATGAAATACCTTTTCTATACATATGGGGCACCAAATCTCCTTTTCCTAATTTAAAGAAAAGTAGACTTTGCTTTCATGATACAATTTCCAAGAATGAAAGGAGTGTAGAAATGTCACTACAGTGAATGACAAACATTGATTCAGACATTGAATAATGACATAGCATAGGATGATAAGATTGATTTATTTTGAGTCAGCTTAAGATATAGGATAATAAGGTAGTTTGATAAGGAGCCCTCTTTTACCTTAATATCTAAGCATCCAAATCACTGATATTTTTTATCATCTAATCTAAATACTTTAAGGATATTATTGAGATGCATGAAGTCTATTTAGATTTTTTTGTGAGTTAGTTTTTAAATAATAATACAAGAAAGTGAAAGACTGACAGACATACTGTGATATGAGGTATTAGCTTAGAAGTGTTTTTTTCTCATTATTTCTTCTCCAAAATATAACTCGTAAAGAAATCCTTAGTAATACGTGTAACCATTGGTCTTACGAGTATGAATCCTCTCTATTAATGGAGAGACAAGTAATGTTTTTACACTTGATTTTAAGGACAAAAAAGTCATTACAAATGTAATAGAGTGATTGAATTGTCTTTTCATTTTTCATTTTACATTGTTTTACACCACACTTGTCTCTCCATTAATGGAGATGATCCATACTCTGGTCTTACTTACCCACCACTATTAGTAAGTACAATGCTATACACTTACATTAGTATGATATATGTGAATACTAAATTAGTATAAAACTATTAGTGTATATATATTTTTATCTTCTATACACTAAGTCAAGGGCATATAATATATTAGAATAGTAAGTCTCACTATCAAAAGATATGCCACACAATATGCCATGATATGCCACACAATATGCCATGTTGACGAACAAATATATATTATAGACTTTTGACCCCAAAAATAGAAAAAAATTACATAATCTAACTTAATTTTTTGAAGCAGATTATTGAGTTTAAATCAAGAGTTAGAAAGTGCATCATAGGCTGAATAATTTTTTGAAGCAATTGATATGATAGATGTGAAATGAACTTACTACTTTCATTTCTTGCCCTAAATGCCAAAAGAGTATCACATCATTCACTTATTCAAGATGTCATAATCTGTTTATTTCTTTGACCATGTTTTTTTCCAAATTTTTTTTTGAACAAATGGTGTTAAAGATTGTATTTTCAATGTTGTTTTTTTTGCCACAAAATAATAAATCAATTAGTACATACATATAGATGAGTAGTCTTATAAACACTAACAATTGATATTTTATGATTGACACTTTGCCTTTTAAGAAAAGAAAAGGAGAGAAATCAAAATGTACAAATCTATCGTTTTTCCTTTTCTTTCATTAAATGGTGGATGTCAAAGTTTGACCTACAAATAACATAATTATAAATATAAATGAATATAATACATATTGATAAGCAACTTTATAATATTTAATTATATTATATATGAAGAGGACAACATTACTCCATTCAGACTTACATCTGATGCTACATAAATCTTTTCCCTGTACTACTTGTCTAATTACATCAACCTAGAGATGATTCAAACTCAGAATGACACTTTTGTCATTCTTTTTCCATACAAATTTGTTCTATGTTCTGATCTGAAAAAAACATACCCAAAAATCAAAATGTCCTATATATATATATATATATATATATATATATATATATATATATATATATATTCTACCCTAGCTCAACTTCATTTTTATGGCAGCAGGGTAGGGATGTAAATAGTCATTTGAGGTATGAACGTGTTCTAACTTGTTTCCACTCAACCAAACGCTGAAGGAAATCCATCACCTGCATGAAATAAATAAATAAGAAAAGAGCTATATATCTTTAAAAAATGAATTTTTAATAATATTTCACATTTATTTGAGTTATATCTTGAACTTTTATTTTACATGGCACAACTTTATGACTGATATCATATTAGAATAATCCAGGGCCTAGCTCAATTGACATTTTTGTAATATCAGATATCAAATTAGTCAATGATTAGGCAAAAATGAGTGTGGTAAAAACCGGTTCTGTGTTGGCTGGTTCAACCAGTAAATTGGTCTCAATATTGATAAGGTACAACAATTATACTGGTTATGCAAACATATGGTCAAATTGGCCAAAACCAGTCATACAGTCGATTTTCAATTGAATCATACCGGTCATACTGATCGATTTTTTATTTAAAATTATTTTTAAAGAAAAATTAATGTTAATATATTATATATGTATATCTAACTTTACCGGTATATATTATATACGTATACCTTAACTTTACTTGAAAAATTATATGAAATAAGGAAATTATACTTGCCTCATTTGGTTCTTGTAAAGAGTATGATGCACTAGTCTCCTTTGGAAATTTTGAAACAAGAATCCCAAGACCTTGTCCTCTGTCTATTAGTTTCTGTCATGAGAAAACAATTGAAACCCCAAAATTAGTTCAAATCAATAGTTAACAACAAATATACTTGGCCTCTAAATTAACTTAAAGCAATATTTTTTAACAGACATAACAATTGGACGAAAAAATATCTAATAAGATCATTGTATACCTTGAATGCATCTTCATCGGTTTTATCATCACCAATATAAATAGGAAATACATCAGTAGAGTTGGCAAATCCTAATGAATTGAAAACAATTCAATAATAAGAAATTGATAGATAATTAAACATTACTAGTATATATTAAGGAACCCACTGATTCAAAAAACAATCTTGAATGAATAAATTAATCAAAATACTGGAAGAATTATCCAACAATATATATTGATTATTTTTTAAAGAGCAGTGGCTTATATATGATTGTGTTATTCTTATGTTGAAATACATGATGCATTCTACCAAAAAAAGGATTATAATGCAAGTTTCATTGTAAAAACTCACCAAGTGACTCTAATAAAAATTGCAGGGCCTTCCCTTTGTCCCATTTAATAGTGGGACGAACTTCCAATACCTGCATCATGGAAATTGCATTGAAAGTGAGATTAAATCAGATAAAGTAAGAATGCAACTCCTATGAAGTAATGAACACTATTTAAAATTTATTTTATTTAATAATAAGTGAAAATTATGATATTTAGATTTTTATTTATTTCAAATATCACACAATCAGTAATAGACCCTCTAGTATGAAAATGGGTACTTTTCATTGATGGAGAGGCAAGTACATGTTTCTCTGTTTGTTTTTAATGACAAAAGTATAATTTCATTGTAATCAAAATGATAAATGTATAAACTTCCATTTTCCTCTATTTTTTAAAGTACATGTTTATTCAGAGAAGATACTAATGAGAGAGATCCAAATTCCATAAATTACCTCCATCCTAAAAAAATGTAGATAATTAAACAACAATGACCCACCTTTCTTCCTTGGGTGAGACGAAGCCTTGGGTATTCCTTTAACACTGAACTCACTTGCTGTGCCAGTTCACTCCATTTCTGTTTATGCAGTTGAGTTATTAGACTATTATTTCATGAAAAAAGAGCAATGTTGTAAATAAGAAGTGTAACATGCATTATGGCTTTATAGAACATTTACCTTTTCATCAACACAACGAAAATGAACCGAGGCACAAAATTTATTATTCTCAACCCTGGCTCCAGCAATTGATTTAGTTTTCTCAACCAATTTTTGGTACACCTGAAAATTAGCACACACAAAAAAAAACATTCATTTTTCAATGTTCTAATTTTACTCTTAGAACAAATTTTTGTAGGATGAATAGTAAGTAAGAAAGAAACTACTAACCTCAGCTATCATGGGTAGAAATTCACTAGCAGGTTGAAAAAGAACTTCCTCCGATTTTTTATCCTATAGAACATAACAAAATATCCAATGCAGAAATTAGATTCTCTTTATAATTAGTGAAATTTTTGACCTTACTATATATATATATATATATATATATATATATATATATATATATATATATATATATATATATATATATATATATATATATATATTCTACGTACACTGCATCTAGTTCACTCACTTTGTTGAATTTGAAGCTCTTTGATGGTCCTTTAATATCCATACCATGGCTTCCAGCATAGTATAGCTCTTCCAACCGAACAAAATTATATACCTAGAGTTTTCAAAACAACACCAAACTAATACCTTATTTAATATATAAGAAATTAATCAAAAAATGAAAAAAGGGCTGAATTGAAATACAAAGTGTACCTTGTCTATGCTTCTACCAGTGACTATGGCAGTAGGAAAACACTTCGCAAGCTTCCTCACTGTTTTTCTCATCTGATATGTGACAAATGACAATAGAATAAATCAGCTACATGATTTTATAATCCAAGAGAAAGGGTTGGAGAATATGAAAACATGTAAGCAAAATTAATGAAATACTAACAGAATGAGACATGAAAGCACGATCAGGGTCATTGACTATAGGAGAAAGGGTGCCATCATAATCGAGGAACATAACAATTTGCTTTCCCTGTGATGCATCCACAATTTGTTCAAACATGTCTAATGCTGAAGGGTGTCTAAGCTGTTTCACAAAGGAACATATATATATATAGATCAATTTCATATCCACTACTATTTGTACAAATCTGAGTAGTTTATAATTATTAAGAATGGTTTAATTTTCTTACAATCCAAGAGGTGTATTGTTCTTCAGCCAAAGAAAGAATGGATTTTGCTTGAGTTGGAGAAGAGGCTCTCATGCAATCAACCCATGAATTAATTCTTTGTTCTCCATTGATTTCAATGTTCTTCAAAACCCTCCTACTCCTTGGATATGAATATTGAATATTGTACTTTCCTGGCACCACTAGAGGCTTTTGTGCAACAGAAACAGCCCTTTTGATTCTTGATTTTGTATCTGACACTACCACATTCTGCTGCGTCATCTTCACTGCATAAAAAAATAAACTTTTATCATTATTATTATCATTATCAACACATACATAGTGGACATGATTTAAAGTAAGTTACTGAATTGAACCTTAAGGTTGTTGTAGAACAAACTGTGTGTATGTTATGTTATAGTTGCTTGGTTTTGGAGAAGAATGAAGGGAAGATAAAAAAGCAAAGGAGGGAAAAAGATGAGAAGATGAATGAGAAGGGAGAGAAAATGAAAGGAAGAATATAATAGAAGAGAGTATAGATGGGTTAATAGACACAGCAACCCCAGCCTTCCATTTTATAGTTAGAAATCAGACACTATTTTGGAAAACGAATATGAGGACTTCATTAATTTTCTCTCACACCGAACATGAGACGAGTTGAGTCAGATCAGGTTTATTCTCGTTGATTTAAAACATAAATTTCATTTAAATCATTGGTATCACTATCTTATGGTCCACGTACTCTTTTGGATCTTCTTTGTTATACAGTTGCCACATGGGATTGGTGTTTCCATAATTGCAATTAAAATCTTATGTACTAATTTTAATCACCAATTGAACAGAGGAATGGGGACCAGTCATTAACTTTCATTCATTAAGTAATTCATTTTTCTTCATCCTATAATGTCCTGTTCCTTTTGTCTTTCGTCGACTAGAAAATAAAATCACTCCACGTGGCCAACATCCCTTACCAGATTCATTCATACGAATGAATGACATCGGTTGTTCCCATTTGTCTCAATGGTATATCGAACTAATAAAAAACTGTCATTTAATTAAGATAAAAAATTTATAAAATATAAAATAATATGTTATATTAGTTGGTGCAATTTTATTGAATTGAGATAGAGAGATATGATATATTTGGGACATAGATCCCTTTTCCATTCATACGGCTTTCTGCCGCATTGCATTGAGACAGTATCAATACTTAATAAATAAATAATTGTAATTACATGCCAAATTGCCAATGAACAAAAGCAGTATTTTCTATAAGAGAAATAGAGGACCTATATTTTAAATTGTCATGGTGGTCTCTATCACAGTTATGATATATTTACCGTAATTTTAAAAAAAATTGTAATTAATGTTGTACTATTATAGAGATAGTCAAAACTATTATATTGTAGTCACAATTACCGTAACAAAATTTTGACCCTTAACAAGTTTGCTGAAGTTGTGCCTGATATGGCAACATCATGGTATGCTGTACATTTATTGTCATATTGTTAAAATTTGGTACAAGTTAACAATTTTCTTGATGAACAAGAAGGATGAGAAATGCATGAATAAGAAATAAATGAGAACTTATAGAAAGTTAAAGAAAGAATGGAGAATCAATGATCCATTGAATTGAATGAATTTCTCATTATTGAAATAATATTTCTCATTGTATTTAATGAATGAATATTACAAATATTAAGGAAATCATCTTTTATATGTTATATTGACTAACTCAATGACTAATCAGTAACAAATACATTAACACATGAGAAAGACTTGGTTGGAGACAACCCTAACAGATCATATTTGCATGCAATCAATTATTGTTTGACACATCATGAAATTGTAGGTCTCACTACACCAAATCATTAAATGGGAGATAATGAAAGATGAAAGAGAAAGATTGGAGGGAGAGAGAAAGAGGAAAAAAATATATGTAAATTTGTATATGTGACCCACAATTTCATGATGTGTCAAATAATGATTGTTTGTTTGCAAATATGATATGTTAGTGTTATCTCTAACTAAATTTTTATGTTAACACATATCACAACTAACAAGCTGAAAACAACTAACAAGATAATGAATTAACTATATTGTTAATCGATTAGCACAAACAAAATTACAACAATTTTAACATTTAGAAAATCGATTAAAACAAAAAAAAAATATGGCTATTTTAACCCTTATTTCTACAAATATATATCATAGGACGCCCATTAAAAAAAGTGTTTAGCAATACAAGTTTCCACCTAAAACAAACTCCAACCCAAATGTACATTGAACTATATAACCATCAAAAGCATCACCTTTATTCTTTGCTAAATATTTGTATCAGAAATAAATTTTGTATAAAATCATCATGAGGTTGATAAATTAAATAGTATCCATTTATTAATTAATTCAGTAATATTTTGTCTTCCCTAATGTTTGAGACATGGTTTACTTACATATTGATGGTGGAAGACCCTACACAATATATGAGCAGATTTACTTAAAAATTGATGTGATGAGATAAGAATGAAATATAAACTAATTTTTTTTCTGTATTAATTTAAGTTGGTAGAGTCATTATATTGCAGGAGACAAAGCTTTCCCTATCAAGACTTCAAACCCTAAATATCTAATTAAATTAGAATAACTTTGTGTCAATTGATCTATGCGTTGATGATAAATATATATTATAATATTAAACTATAATAATATGATATTAATTATATGTAAATAATATATCTCTTAGTTGATGCAACTAACTTATATAAAAATGAAATAAAATTTGGGAAGTTAACATTTTCTTGTAATGAATTTCTGTCGTTTAGGCTACAGGTCAATTTTAGATGCGTTGGACTGCATTAATGATGACTCGATTTATTTAGAAAATAAAAATCATTAACTATTAAATACCTACGTAAATTATTAATGATTGTTGTCTTGCTTTATATTTTTTAAATAGTATAATTTTCATTGACACGAGACTTTTATATTAGTGTGGATGGACAAAACGTACACAAAATTTTATCATTTTGATGCATTTAATTGTAAAAAATTCACTGAATTAATAAAAGTAAAAGTACAAATGACACATGTTAATATTAGGGGAGAAATTATTGCCATTTAACAACATTGAATTATTATAAATTTTTATTTGATTTCATGACCTTGTGAATTATAAAATATTAGTTGGTAATGATTTTCAATGCTGAATTTAATCAATATAGGATCACTTTTTTTACACTAATGATAAGAAGAATGTTAATGTCAAAATTTCGTTTATTATTATAATAATTTGCTACTATTATATTTTTCACTTGCTTTCAACTCTCTATACATAGTCTCAATTTCAAATTTCAAAGAAAATACATAGGTACATCACGTACAATTTCTAAAATCACCATAGTTTCTTTTTACATAGTTCTGAAATTAAACCATTACCATATAGAATGGAATGATGGGAATGATATAATATGTATATATATACCTTGATTTGTACGTTTCTCCTAAATTGCCAAAAGCTAATGAAAACTATAGTCTCTTTTCTAAATTCTCATGTTGATCTTTGTCCTAGTGTGGAAAAGGGAAGGTAAAAAAGCTTAAGGGCTTATATTCTAGACGCATGCACCATTAATGGAGAGGATCTCTAATCAATAGCTTTATAGTTATTAATTGAACGAGAAAAGCTAGAGAATTTTGTGGACCAATGTGGTTTCCTTACATGCCAAGTTTCTGAATACGCGAATGTTAGTTAGCTAAAGCGATAGGGAATTCCATATTTTGTATTTTTAACGATTTTCATATTATTCCAAATATTTTGATGTTTTATAAACTTAAGACATACTTATACTTTATTTTTTAACTAAAATCTTATTAATTGTTTCTCCTTTCCATCCTTATTTCTCCATTTCTTTTTAATTTAATTTACAATGTGAATTAAACTAAATGCATAACCTTAAACATGTGAATAGTTTGTAATGAAGTAGAAGTTTTAAATGTGTGCTACTTCACTTGATTAATATATGCTGCTTAATAATTAAGAGCGCAAGATTATAAGAGCGTACATATATAGTATTCTGCTTTCCTCATTCTCTTTTCAAACTCTGTCTTCCTTTGAATTAGACTTTTCATACTTTTGAATTCCTTTCAACTATTTCATTTTCAATTCCATTGTTTATAGGAATATTACACTTAAATTGATACTTTTATATCTAAACCAGTTTAATACTTATGTATTGACTATATAAAATTAATTTTTTATATAGTTATCATCATATTATCAATCATTCAAACATTATCTGAACATGTTCATCATATTAACTGTTCTTGCTATTGTAAGTATCAGAGCTTTATGGTTTACTAAAATATAATAAATTTATAGAGTAAATTATATTAAGTTTTAATAAAATTACACAAATTATTGTGAATACCTAATTTTGTCTGGGGTTTTTTTAAAAACTTTAAAAAAGTATAGAGACTGAGTTGCAATAAAATAAATTCATTGGACAAATTGGTAATTACCCTAAATAACAATTAAACCTAAACCTAATGTTGATGGGTCTATATAAAGACCCACTTAAACTAAACTAAACATACATTTTTTATTCTAAGATATTAGCTTATAAAAGGGAGAGAAATACATCTTATCCTAAAAAACCCTATGTAACAGCTTTTAGAAGAGTAGAAGGAATTAGGATCATTAATGGAGGTACGTACACCCAAAATAAGAGAAAAATAAAATTTGATTTGATATTTCTATCTTTAAGATAAAATGTAATGACATTTTTAACCCTAAGTATAAATGTAAAAGTGATCAATTGTCTCTCTATTAATGTAGAAAATCATTTCGTTGAAGTGGACACTTTAATTTATCCCTAACACTCCTACTGCAGCAGCTTTTTGACAAAAGAGAATAAATAGTGAGAGGTCACAATACAAAGACAAGATAATAGGAAAGAGATTAGGCTCATCTTCTTATTATTTCCAAACAGTCTTCCCCAAAGGCAACCTCAACAGGTATATAGTTTTTATATTTCTACTTGTTAAAATGTAGTATCATATGTTCTTCACATGTTAACACTAATATATATTCATAGTGCACTTATTATGTTATCATTTTCTCATCCTATATATTCATATATGTCATGAACTGTAAATAAAGAGATTCTAAACTCAAACATTGATATCTCTATATCCATGAAAAGCACATTTACATAAACCCCTCCTCTTTTAGAAGAGTAGAAGTGGGCACTTTAATTTATCCCTCACCTTCCACTTTGTTTCCACGGGCTGCTGCCCTTATTTTTTCTTTCCTTTGTTCTTTTTTTTTTCATTTTTTGTTTCATTATTTGTTTGGCACTAAGGATAGATCATTTCTCTCTCAATTTAAAAAGGCAAGTACCACTGTTTTGAAATAAGCATATCTTTATTAACTGTTATGTTGTTATTTGTTTCATTTTACTTCTTATTCTTTAGTTGACTATATTGTATGTTTGTTCTAGTATATTGTTTTTGCTTGGCTGTTCCCTTTATTTAGTATATGTATGAATTAATTATAAAAATAAAATAATAAAAATATGCATGTCTTTATCGACCATTCTATTCTTGAGCGTAAAAATAGAATTTAAGTTAAGAATTTGGGTGATCGGTGAATGGACCAAACCATATTTTTCATTTCCTTCGAATAGAAAAGTGGTGAACGGTTGTCGTAATGTCTCTTCTTTATATTTTAATGGGATTGGCGGTACATGATCACTGTCGTCTTTATCTTTTGAAATTCTTACCCTAATTTTAATAAAAATGATTACACTTTGATAATTTCGAATAAACTAAATGACTGGTCATTAAATGTTGTCCTTGTAAATATCAAATAGCCGTTAATAATTAATGAGTGTCATATTTATTTGAATCATCAATAAATTAAATCCATTTTTTTGAAATTAGTCATTAAGTGTGTTATTGTAAATATGAAAAGTAATCATGTTAATTAATGTAAATCGTTTTTATTTGAACCATCAATAAATTAGGTCCATTTTTTGAAATTAATCATTAAATGTTATTGTAAATACCAAAAGCAACCATGATAATTAATTGAAATCATATTTATTTGAACATCAATAAATAAGATTCATTTTTTTTTTTGAAATTACAAAATGTGTAAATCAAGGATATAATCATTACCTTTTTGTGTGATAAATATTTGAAATAGTAAAATTTTGAAATAAAACAATTTCATGAAAGATATTTTCTTTGAATTCAAAGGTTAGAAAGAAATATCAACTCAAGTCTTATTTTATTATTCTATCAGTAGAAAAGCGGTGAGCGGCTATCGTACTGCCTCTTCTTTTCTTTAAAACAGATAAAATAATATAGGCTAAAATTTTATCTTATTATCCTACTTAATTAATAGCGGTGAGCGGCTATCGTACTGCCTTTTTTTTTATGTGGTAAGAATGATATATGGTAAAGTTATATTTATTTCCCAAACCCTATCAATTACACACTACCTCACAATTTCCAAATAAAACAATTATTGAAAAAAGTCTTTTTTGAATCTATAGGTTATGAAAGGAATATCAACTTAAGTCTTATTTTATTATCTTATTAGTAGAAAAATGGTGAACGACTATCGTATTGCCTCTTATTTTCTCTAAAACAGATAAAACAATAGAGACCAATCTCTTATCTTATTACCTTGTTTAATTAAAAGCGGTGAGCGACTATCGTACTGTCTCTTCTTTTTGTTATGTGGGTAAGAATGATATAGAACAAAGTTGTATCCCATTCTCTAACCTTAATCATTATTAAACACCTCACAATTTCTCAAATCACTTTTTCATAAATAAAATTAATCCAACACATTAAACTTTTTCTATCAAGAACTACGTAATCTTTATTTCCCTATTGCACCTAGGGATACGTAGGAGTAAGATGAACTCTTGTCAGACACAAAAAAATAAAAACAAAAATATTGTGTTTCAATAAATAATTATTCGATTTAACAAGTTTTAGGGTATATTTAGTTCCATTTGGTTAATTCGGGTACCGTTTAATAACGGGCAAACGAGTTGCTAATACCTTCCCCGGTCCGTAACTGACTATCGAGTCCAAAATTCTAGTTCAAAAGACCACTCTTTCCAATATTTGGGCATCTAAGGTTTTTCTACGTTTTGACAGCAAAAAACGTAGTGTCAACTCCAAACCAGTCGTGCAACCGGTGTTCGGCCAAAAATCGGGATGCGACAATTATTCCATCTTTTTTAAATCTACATAAATTTTATGGATACCATATGTTAAAATGTTAAAATGGTAGGAGCCATAAGCGAAGCTTTCTTGTTTAACAAGAAAGATGAGAAATGAAATGATAGAGAATGAAATCTCTATATGAAATGGAAATCTTTCTAGTTATTGAATTGAATAAATGGGTTAAAATGAATGAGATACAAAGTAAAGGAGGTAGACCCATTTATATACTATATTGCTTAACAAACAACTAACCAACTCAAAGCAACTATCAGTCAATCGATTAACTATACTATTAATCGATAACTCTTATATAATTACACATATAATTTATTAACCATATACTTAATCGATTATATAAAAAAACATAACACATAACTATTTTAACAGTCCCCCGCAAGTTGGAATGTATCAAACATTCCAATCTTGAAATGATTTTGTTGAGCATGATGATTATACTCGAAAACCTCCTCTTGCTGATGAGCGAATCTTGATCTCCTAGTCTTGAAATATGAATGTGAATAGGGATGACAACGGGCACGGGCGGACACGGGTAGTAGCTACCCGCTACCCGTTCTGGAATATGGGAATGGTACCTGTACCCGCCCAATACCCGTGCGGGTACCCGTGAACGAGTATTTTGCGGGTATTTCTGGGTACCCGCGAGTTTTTTATACTTTAATTGAATTTTCCAATATATACACATTTTTAGTAATTCAAATCCAACAACTCTTTTCAACATTGAAAAGTACTAATGAAAATTCAATTGTTCATACAAAACGGAAATACATGAAAATATTAATTGTTCATACAAAACTACTTTCAAAATATTAAGTCTTCAACAAAACGAAAATTCATGAAAATATAGTCGTGGATGCAATTTCGCCATCTTCAATGAATGACGTCATTCCCTTTCAATAGCAATACCTTGACTAGTTGGATCCTATAAAATAAAATTTTGAAAATTAAAATCCAAAATAGAACTATTACTAATTTTAGGGGACTTAAAATCAAAATGAACGTTACTAACATCAAAATCTTCCAATATTGTACCACACCCAAAGATGTCTAGTTTTGAATTTGAAGAGCCTGCAAAAATATAATAACTTTGTTCAAGATTTATATAATGAATGTGTAAAAATATGTAATTAAAAATGTAAAAATTATTACCTTTCATGTCACCCCTTAGCCAATCTTGTAGACACATCAATGCCTCTACAGTATCTGGACGCAATCTACTACGATGAGGAGTAAGAATTCGGCCTCCAGTACTAAATGAAGATTCTGAAGCAACAATTGAGATAAGAATTGCCAATAAGTCTCTTGCAATTCTTTGCAAGGTTGGATATTTTATCCCATTTATCTTCCACCATGCTAAGATGTCAAACTCTCCCCCTTGATCGGGCAACACTCCATCCTCTAAATATCTTTCTAGTTCTGATCTACGGTGTGCTATAGTAAAATTTTGTTCAGAAACAAAACTTTGATACTTTGCCCTCCAATCAACATTCACTCCATCTGCCCCAACATCTATTAAATTTAGAGTTTGACTTTGACTTGAACATGAAAAAGCACTATCCTTACCTTTCATTTTAATCTCATACTCTTTTACCAAATCTTCACAAATACTTTTCACCTTGCTCATTTCAGAACCATGTTGTTGTACATAAATTATGGGATAAAAAAAGTCTAAAAAACATAGTTTGTATCTAGGATCTAAAACAGCACCAACAACCATCAAAGCACCAATATCACCCCAATACTTTTCAAATTTGGCATGCATTGCTTCAGCCATTTGGTGAATAACAAGGTCAGTAGATTTAAGCCAATCAACTAATGCCAATTTAATTTCACAAATTTTGGGAAAAGGACATTCGCAGTTGGATACAAATTACCAGAAAACACTAACGTCACATTATATAATAACTTCAACTTTTGACAAATTTCATTGGCCATCTCCCAATCATTTTCACTCGACAATGTTTTATACAGATTTTCCCTCAGTGACAATCTTTGAAAGACATCTCTATATAATGCAACATGGAGGATCAAGAATGTAGAGTTCCACCTAGTTTTGCAATCGAGTTCTAACTTTTTATCATATTGAATGTTTAATTGTTCATACGTTTCCTTAAATTTTTCCTCTCTTTTTGGCGTTGCAGTCCAAAAGCTAACACTATCTCTAACCCTCTCTATGGCAATAGAGATAATGGACAACCCATCTTTCACAACTAAATTCAATATATGAGCACAACAACGCATGTGAAACATTTGCCCACCTAAAATAAATGATCTAGGAGAAATCTTACTCAACATGCACTAAATCATTCAGTCATTTGTAGTGCAATTGTCAACAATTAGAGTAGACAATTTCCTATCTAGGTTCCAATCCAATAGGCATTCATACAAGCAATCACTAAGAACTTCACTAGTATGAGGACCAGACACATATATGAACCTAACATTTAACTAACGAAATTAAAACAACGTTACCAAAACAATATAAAAATAATAAATATTGTGAAAATGTTCTTAAAGATTAGCATTAATACCTCACAAGTCGACTTTGTAGTACCCCAGAATCATCAATAAAGTGTGTTGTGACAGCCATATAGCCTTTATTTTGATTACTAGCGGTCCACATGTCAGTTGTTATTGCAAACCGACTTTGGTTCTTTGAAATGAAAGTCATGGTTTTCAGTCTCTCTTCTGTATACATCTTTATGATATCACCCTTCACAGTATTGCGAGAAATCCCTTTAAATAAAGGTTGAAATGCACCACAAAACTCCTTAAATAAGATGTGATCAACCATGGACATAGGGTACTCATGAAAAATTATCATCTTCGCAAGTGCGCATCTTGCAGCATGTTGGTTGAATGCATAAGAACCAACCAACACTGATTTAGTACCTTTTTTTGTAGTTTTGAGAAGTGCTTGCTTTATATCTGAATTTGATCGACGTATACAACTTTTAAAGTGATTGTGTAAGTGTTTTGTTCCTTGACTTGGATCTCCCAAGAGTTGCTTGCCACAATAATTGCAAGCTGCTTTCCACTTTCCATCTACCCGATGTCGCTCAAAATGATTCCAAATTGATGATATTTGTTTTGGTAGAGCTTCTTCAACATCAATTGGACTTAAACAATGAGTTTCATCTTCAATTAGAGGAGCATCTACATTCATTGGAACTGAATTTGATTCACCAACATTAGAGGTATTAGGAACTTGATTTTGTCCAATAGAGACTTGCTCAGTAGACATACTGCAAAGTTAGAACAATGAAAGTGAGGGAAGATATAGTGAAAGGAGTAATTTATTTAAATACAATTAATTATTCATATTTAAATTATTATTTGACATGTATTATAATACTATGGTTAAATTATATTTGTTCACATACAAATATTTTAGTTATATTGACTGACTTGGTTACTGGTAGATTTTGTAACACCACGAATTTTCTGATTTGGAATTATGATTTTTATGAGTTTTATTTTTAGAAAATGAATTTTCTGCACTAATTGGTAAGGAATTTGGCTAAGCCACAGTTAAGTTTTAGCTTTGTTTGATTATTTCCTATTTTATGGGAAATTTTGATAATTTCGGAGACAGTGGGTTCTGGACCACTGTCGGGGATAAATTCCGCTCGATACGGCTCAAAAATGTGATTTTGAGTTCCGTAACTCGGAATCGAATTCTGATCGCTCCGTTGGCTTCGTAATTTCATTTCGAGTCAATCTAGACCCCGAGTGTACCCATATCTATTTTCTAAATATTTTCACTCCAAATTCTGTGTTTCGAAGTTCTAACCGTAAACCAAAATCGGGAGATTGTATATTTCCGGATGAAATTATCCGAAGATGTTCGGACACGACTTTTATTGGGAAATTACATCATATCAATAAAGTTGGAAGTCATCATTTCATGAGCCACTTACTTGTTACACAAGTAATGCAAAAGCTTACAAAAACCCCTAAAACACTCAACAAATCCTCTCACTCCACCACCATTAGACACATCACCTATGCTAGTCTAAAGCTACTTACTTTGCATTAAATTTTCTGATTTGATGAGGGTGAGGCTCTCCTATAAATACCTCACCCCATCCTCTCATTTTTACACTAAATTTCTTATACAAACTAAGGTAGTCTTTTATTTTATCTTCTTCATCTTCTTCTCATACTTCATAGAAAGTTATGAGCTTTTATTATTTTGTTCATAAGTAGAGTTTATATTTGTTCTTTAAGTATTTTATGAAAGCATAAATAAAGGGGATGATAATAAAATCATATGAATCTTTATGTAGTTTTTGACTTTTGTAAATCTTGAAATTTCTTCCTTGTTCTTAGATGGAAAAACTATATCTTTGGACAAGGTTAGATGAGTTATTTATTTGGAAATATTAGAAATTATTGTTAGTATTTGAATATGTTTAAAGGTGATGATTTTAACATCAAAGGAACCTTTAATGTGTTTAGGAAAAAGTTTGTATTTTATTCTTGAAAGTTTATGATGTTGATGAGTTGTTGAAAATATTTCATTTTTTGGATAGTATTATGTTTTAAAAGTGGTTTACATATTTTACTCTTTGATTCCCAAGTTAAAATAATGATTTGGGATAAAAGATGATTTATTAAAGTCTTGACTTCATAAACTTAAAGTGTTATGAAGTTTTAGATATTAAAGTAGTAGAAAGTCTTACATTATGATTTATTTTCATGACCATGAAAATAACACTTACTAACCCTTGAGGTTTTTTCCTAAAATATTAGGAGGTGTTAAGATGTTCATAGAAAATTGTTGTATTTATTTTAGTTGACTTACTTTAAAGTGGTAAGAATAACTAAAAGATGTTTAATGTAAAATATTAAATTAAGAGTCATTCTTTTTCATGACTATGAAAATAACACTTACTAACCCTTGAGGTTTTTTCCTAAAATATTAGAAGGTGTTAAGATGTTCATAGAAAATTGTTGTATTTATTTTAGTTGACTTACTTTAAAGTGGTAAGAATAACTAAAAGATGTTTAATGTAAAATATTAAATTAAGAGTCATTCTTTTTCATGACTATGAAAATAACACTTACTAACCCTTGAGGTTTTTTCCTAAAAAAATTAGGATGTGTTAAGATGTTCATGAAAATTTGTTTTAGTAGTATACTTGAAATAATAAGAGTTACCTAAAAGTCTTGACTTTATAAACTTAAAGTGTTATGAAGTCTTAGATGGTAAAATGATTCAAAAATGTTGAATCTTAGTTAAGTGAACTTACTTTAAAATGATAAGATTTACTTAAAAAGTATTGATTTAAAAATATTGATTTTGTTTAAATTGACTTACTTTAAAAAGGATAAGTCTAGCTTAATAATCTTATTTTAAAAAGGTTAGTTTTAGTAAAAATGTTTTACTTACAAAAATAAGATTTATGAATTATCGGAAAAATGCAATGAAGTGGGAATACATGTCTAGAAAGGTTCTGTCTAAGGAAAGACTTGGTATTTAAGGGTGTCTTTATGACCCACCTCTCTTTCCTGGGAACTAGCCTGGTGTATATCCACAGATTACGACATAATTTCGGTACAAGTTTTATTGAAAATTTTACTTAAAAAAGTATTATTTGATTGTAAGACTTTCGATGACAAATGATGATTCAAGGATATTCAACCTTGAATTGGATGGACGAAAGCAATTAAATTCATTTTAAATCGGAAGTTTTATCTTCGCGTAAAAAGTTGTTTCGTAAGTATAATAATTATCGTCATTTAACTAATTAACGTTATTTTAGCATAACGAAGAGTTCGAGAGGAGAACGGATCAAGTAAGCTCACCTGCAAACAGAGAACCTAACGACCCGACACACTCAGGTGAGAGAGAACACATCGCGACATAGTGGTGTCCGAATATGGCACCCGGACCTCCAAACTATCTCAAAAGTTTGGAGTTGCCCTGAGTATTAAGAAAGCTTGTACTTAATCAATTGCATGTTTGTTTGGATTAAGTACAACAATATTTCTTATTCCGATTTATGTTATGTTTATATATGCAAATACCATGTTTACTCTTGAATTATAATGTTTGAATGATTATTATGGGAATGATATGTATGTGATAATTTTGAAATACAAGGTTTAAAAACATTTGATATAAATGAGAAATATCGGGTCCCATAAGAAGCATTCCTTTTGGAGCGGACATCATTTAGGAGATGTCTTAAGATGGGCCGATTATATAAAAGAATGATTAAGAGTTCGGATTTTGCTAACTTCGGTTAGAGAGCATATGCATTATGAATAACGAAGTAGTGGAGAGGAAACATTACAGGATGACGTATGAGCATTGAGATGCAAGGAGGGCGACTTTGCTTGACGGTGGTTCGTCAACAAAGCCTTGAGGGAGAGTCTAGGTGAGACGAGTCCCTTGTATTCCTAGGGGAGGATATCCTATTGGATCGGACAGTTCTCACAGCGCAAACTAGACAATCTCTGACGACCCCTCGATTTGCAATCATGATCGATGAGAGGGATGCCCAGAAAGCGTTGTTATGACACCGTCCTGTTATGGACAGTTCCTTTGGAACAGATCGATCATTCATCCTTGCGAGGATGTTATTTATTTTGGTGCGTACAATCGGCTTGGTATGGGACCTGTACTCTCGGTTGTTTCCGAATAGGCTATTTGGGTGGATAATGGTGTAAGGTGGATGAAATGACATAGCATTCATACATTGCATTGCACGAACGTTTATTTTTATACTTGAGATATAATCATTATTCCTCTTTAGTATTGTGCATGTGAGATCCATGATATATTGATTACGACGATATATTTATACTGTACGATGACTGTATATTATTATGTGATTTGTCAGATGATTGAATTGCATGTTATGAAAAGTATATTTTGTCTGAGTGTCCTATTCAGAGTAAGTCCACGCCGTCAATGAATTTTGTTCATTAGATGTCTTACTCTCTCTACTTGTCTATTCTTGTACTTGTTTATAATTTGGACAGATGGACGGGAACTCTACGCGTATACGGAGAACCCTTCCCGACCCTCCAAGCTCCTCGTCGGAGCCGATGGAGGATGAGTCAACTGAGATAGAGGCTGAGGCGGATGCTGACGAGGATGGAGTGATAGAGCTGGTGAACATAGAGAGTTCCATCGAGGTGATAGAACTCTCATCCGACTCTAGCACAGAGGAGGATCCCAATGAGTGTTCTAGCACTCCTAGCAGTGCGGTATCTAGCCGTTGAGCTCTAGGTTTGCTGTCCTTTTTGTTGTGCATGTTTTGGGGATGCTGTGTAGTATAGCATTTTGATATGTTAGTTGGGCGATGGGTATGTTCCGCCACGATTAGATATTTTGTATAAATACTAACTGTTGAATGATGAAATAAATTTCAGGGAAGTATTGTATCATTCCAGTTACCGTTAGGTAACAGTTAGTGATTTCCGCATAGTATGTTACTTAAGGTGATGTCCCGAAAAAGAAACATTTTAAAAAGGAAACAATATTTTTACATCACCAATTCAAAAAAAAAATATTATTTACCTATTTTTCCGCATTAAAATTAAGGTGTATTTTTCGGGGCGTTACAGATTTTGTAATTAATTCACTGATCATTTTAGTTATGTTGACTAACTTGGTTACTAGTAGAGTTTTGTAATTAATTCAGTGATCCAAGCTGTAAATTTGAATTTGGTAGAGAATGAATGTTATATTACATACTTTTGTACTCCAATGTTGTTGCATTTGAAAAGTATTTCTTGAAATAATGTGCCTGAATCTAAATAAAAAAATCAAACCAACATAGTAAAAAGCTTGGTTCTATGCAAGCATGCCCAAATATCTCTAATCAGGATTACAAGAAAAGGACATAGGTTTTGACATCATTGATTACAAAATTTAGTAGTCGCTTAGTGTTTGGACAATGGCGTTGTGCCATGGATCTGAACAAAGACAAACTAGGCAAACCAAGGCAACAAAGATAAAAACGGGTGTGAATAAGATGTTGTTGCCTGTTGGGTGTGAATAATATGCATCTTCATTAACTCACTCATCTTCACTCTTCATTATTAACCCACGCATCTTCATTAACCCACTCATCTTCACTCTTCATTATTAACCCACGCATCTTCATTAACCCATAGCCAATAATGCAATAACTCATGGGATGCAGAGTAAGTTATATTATTAGATGCAATAACTCAAAAGAACAACCTATTGAACTCCCAAATCACAACCCATATCATTTTATTTGCCATTCATTCATTCTTTCGTTCACAAAAATCATATAAACAGAGGACCACACATATACTTTCTCATATATTCATTATTATAAAGTACATGCTCAAAGCCAAACACAATTTATCCATAATATTAACCAATAATAACAAGAAAAATTACCTTTCACAAAACAAAAGCAAAGTTGAGGAGGATGAGAAGAAGGGTGTGAATAAGATGTTGTTGGGTGAGAGATTAGGGAAGAGAAGGAGAAGGGAAAAGGGAAGGGAAGGGGAAGGGATTAGGGATTTTAAGTGGAAGGGAAAAATTAGGGATTTTAAGGGAGAGAAATAAGAATTAAAGAGTTTAGGGGAATGATAATTTTGTAATTACATATATAGCGGGTACCCGCGGGTACGGGTACCCCAATACCCGTGCCACCCATTGGTACTACGAGTATTTTAAAAAACCCGTTCGGAATACCCGCAGGAACCCGTTTGTGACCAGTGCCCGTACCCGTGCGGATTTTAACACTATCTCCGTGGGTATCAAAGCTTAACTATCTACTTTGATAGAAGCTTAACCAACCAAATCAACCATAATGGATGAAAGATATAAACATGGATCTTAATCTTGATCCTAAACTGATGCTTCAATGAGAAAAGAAATACACGCCAAATGTTGTGTGTTTAACTAGATGAGTAAATAAAATAGAGTATCAAGAAGTAAAGGTAATTGAGGGAGTTGATAAAGGAAAGAATGCTTCTTGATAATGTGCCAATGCCTTTCTTTAGAAAAAAGATAACCCAACACTTTAAATCTTGCACATGCATCTAAAACCATCTTTGCAAGTAAGTGAATTGTGGACAGTCTTGAAGTTGTAGATATATTCCCTTGTATTAACTAGCATCAGTTAATAGTATCACAACCAAAACTGAACCATGCAAGCAAACAGGATCATCATTTTGCTCGCTACTAATTACCCAATCAGGATGCCACAATAAAATGATCACCTTAACGAGCATTTTCCTCTCCGTTCATTCTGCAGATGTAGTCTTCATAACTAATTCCATGGTTCTTGCCAAGATGTTGATAGAGTATGAAGTAAATCCATTTGATGGGTAGGAGGCTGAGCCATATAAGAATGACCCAGAAATATTGGAGCTTGAACAATATTACAGCAGGAAACTATTGGAGTTTGAAGCATTGGGGTTGATGAACAAATGGAAGTGAAGATGGAATGAGTTGGAGTTGAGAAGTTGCACCAAGTCTTTGGTGTTGAATATGTTGCAAAAATGGCTCTTCATAACATATAATCTTAAATATGCGAATGATGATCATTCTTTGTTTAATCTTGGAAGAGAAGAATGCATAAGCGAAAGCAATGAAAAGTATAATTATTGCTCTGATACCATGTTAAAATGGTAGGAGCCATAAGCGAAGCTTTCTTGATTAACAAGAAATATGAGAAATATATGAATGAGAAATGAAATGATAGAGAATGAAATCTCTATATGAAATGGAAATCTTTCTCATTATTAAATTGAATGAATGGGTTGAAATGAATGAGATACAAAGTAAAGGAGGTAGACCCCTTTATATACTATACTAGCAAGTAATCCGTGCATTTGCACGGGCGATATTTTTTTGTCGTATGATTAATAACACACATTATATGCGTATTCATATGGTTAAGAACATACAAGTTATTTGTGCGTTTGCATGGTTTCGTGAAGACATGTTAGCTATATAATTTTGTACTTTTTTATCGGTTTTCATACTCTATAATCTATATATTTTGTTAACTAATAAATACAATAAAAACTTATATTTATCATTCTTAATATATACTTACATAAGAAGAATTTGTTTAGTTTTATGATTTATTGTGATTATTTCTTAATATGACTTGTTTATAATTTCTTTTATTTTTAGAATATTATTTATTATTAGTTGTTAGTATAATTGGTTTATTATTTCATATATTTTTTAAAAGTATACAAAATGAGAAATTATAATTAATTACTTTCAAAATAAATATGAATTTAATCATTTAGTATCACAACTTTGAAAATAAAATTTTAATAGATAGAAATGAAAGTTTAGTAATAAATGACCATTAAAATAGGAAAATTGTAATTATATAGTTCGATTCTTTTTCAAAATAATGAAGACCTTAATTATTTAGGATCAAAACTGCTAAAATATTTTAAAGATAATAATGGAAATGTATGAACAATATTAATAAATGGAAATGAGAACATTATATTTAATTTTTAGTTTTTTTTTAAAATAAAGCACACATACTAATTTGCATGTAGTGATTACTATACATTATTTTTTTAACTTGAATAACATCATCGATCTCACCAATAAGCACCACATTAAATGAAAATATGTGTTTTTATTCCCTTGTATTCATTAGTTTTATTTCTTTCTTAACGGCCGATGATATTTATTCAAAATAATTATTAATTATTAGTTTGCAACTGATCGGTGATATTTATTCAACACTAGTGATATTTATTTACTTATTCAATTACAGATTACAATAATATAACAAAATTTATTGTCATTATTCACCTATGCAGATTCTATTCCCTTATGAATTTCCTTTATTGCTATTCTACTATGTTTTATCTTTCATTATTGACATTAATTACTCTTAAATCTCGAGAGTAATTCTCTTCAACCGTTATTATTCCATAATTATCCATAATTCATATAAATGACCATTTTAGTACTTGAAAAGTTTGTGTAGATGTAAAAAGAAAAGAAAACAATATGTAAGAATTTATGACATTTTATTATCTTTAATTAACAATTAATAAAATTCACCCATGTGACATGGGAAATGGTCCATTGAAAATCCAAACATTAGTGTTTTTGATGTATTAAAAATTGTGATGCCATTTTTTAATAAATATGTAACATATGTAATGGTTAATAAATTCAATGAAAGTATAAAATGATGAAAAAATGTACTCATAATATATTTTAATTAAATAACAATAAATTTTTGTTTTTACCAAAACATAGACTCAAAGGTAAAAGAATATGATTATATTAACTTTCATGAATAGTTGCACATTTCTTTATAGAACAATGAAAAAACTTTATATTATTGACATTCGAGTTATTGAAAGACACATAATCAAATATCACATCTGATGATGAAACTTAAATCAAAAGATATTAAAGAGGAGGATATAGTCTAGGTGTTTATAACAAAATGCAAAACAAATACTTATATTTTTTTTCAAAATAAATACAGATTTAATCATTTAGTATCACAACTTTGATAATAATATTTTAATAGATAGAAATGAAATTTTAGTAATAAATGACCATTAAAATAGGAAAATTGAAATTATATAGTCCGATTCTTTTACAAAATAATTAAGGCCTTAACTATTTAGGATCAAAACTGCTAAAATATTTTAAAGATAGTAATGGAAATGTATGAACAATATTAATAAATGGAAATGAGAACATTATATTTAATTTTTAGTTTTTTTATAAATAAAGCACACATATTAATTTGCATGTTGTGATTACTATACATTATTTTTTAATTTGAATAGCATCATCGATCTCACCAATAACCACCACATTAAATGACAATATGTGTTTTTATTCCCTTATATTCATTAGTTATATTTCTTTCTTAATGTTCGACGATATTTATTCAAAGTAATTATTAATTATTAGTTTGTAACTGATCGACGATATTTATTCAACACTATTGATATTTATTTACTTATTCAATTAAAAATTACAATAGTATACCAAAATTTATTGTCATTATTCACCTATGCAGTTTCTATTCCCTTATGAATTTCCTTTATTGTTATTCTACTATGTTTTATCTTTCATTATTGACATTAATTACTCTTAAATCTCGAGAGTAATTCTCTTCAACCGTTATTATTCCATAATTATCCATAATTCATATAAATGACCATTTTAGTACTTGAAAAGTTTGTGTAGATGTAAAAAGAAAAGAAAACAATATGTAAGAATTTATGACATTTTATTATCTTTAATTAACAATTAATAAAATTCACCCATGTGACATGGGAAATGGTCCATTGAAAATCCAAACATTAGCGTTTTTGATGTATTAAAAATTGTGATGCTATTTTTTAATAAATATGTAACATATGTAATGGTTAATAAATTCAATGAAAGTATAAAATGATGAAAAAATGTACTCATAATATATTTTAATTAAATAACAATAAATTTTTGTTTTTACCAAAACATAGACTCAAAGGTAAAAGAATATGATTATATTAACTTTCATGAATAGTTGCACATTTCTTTATAGAACAATGAAAAAACTTTATATTATTGACATTCGAGTTATTGAAAGACACATAATCAAATATCACATCTGATGATGAAACTTAAATCAAAAGATATTAAAGAGGAGGATATAGTCTAGGTGTTTATAACAAAATGCAAAACAAATACCTATATTTTTTTTTTAAAAATAAATACGAATTTAATCATTTAGTATCACAACTTTGATAATAATATTTTAATAGATAGAAATGAAATTTTAGAAATAAATGACTATTGAAATAGGAAAATTTAAATTATATAGTTCGATTCTTTTTCAAAATAATGAAAACCTTAATTATTTAGGATCAAAACTACTAAAATATTGTAAAGATAGTAATGAAAATGTATGAACAATATTAATAAATGGAAATGAGAATATTATATTTAATTTTTAGTTTTTTTTATAAATAAAGCACACATACTAATTTGCATGTGGTGATTACTATACATTATTTTTTTTAACTTGAATAGCATCATCGATCTCACCAATAAGCACCACATTAAATGACAATATGTGTTTTTATTCCCTTATATTCGTTAGTTTTATTTCTTTCTTAATAGTCGACGATATTTATTCAAATTAATTATTAATTATTACTTTGCAACTGATCGATGATATTTATTCAACACTATTGATATTTATTTACATATTCAATTACAAATTACAATAGTATAACAAAATTTATTGTCATTATTCACCTATACACTTTCTATTCCCTTATGAATTTTATTTATTGTTATTCTACTATGTTTTAACTTTCATTATTGACATTAATTAATCTTAAATCTCAAGAGTAATGTATTATTCCATAATTATCCATAATTCATATAAATGACCATTTTAGTACTTGAAAAGTTTTTGTGGATGTAAAAAGAAGAGAAAACAATATGTAAGAATTTATGACATTTTATTATCTTTAATTAACAATTAATAAAATTCACCTATGTGACATGTGAAATGGTCCACTGAAAATACAAATATTAGTGTTTTTGTTGTATTAAAAATTGTGGTGCCATTTTTTAATAAATATATAACATATGTAATGATTAATAAATTCAATGAAAGTGTAAAATGAAGAAAAAAATGTACTCATAATATATTTTAATTAAATAACAATAAATTTTTGTTTTTACCACAACATAGACTCAAAGGTAAAAGAATATGATTATATTAACTTTCATGAACAGTTGCACATTTCTTTTTAGAACAATGAAAAAACTTTATATTATTGACATTTGAGTTATTGAAAGACACATAATCAAATATCACATTTGATGATGAAACTTAAATCAAAAGAAATTTAAGAGGAGGATACACTCTAGGTGTTTATAACAAAATGCAAAACAAATAATTATATTTTTTTTCAAAATAAATACAGATTTAATCATTTAGTATCACAAATTTGATAATAATATTTTAATAGATAGAAATGAAATTTCAGTAATAAATGACCATTGAAATATGAAAATTGTAATTATATAGTTCGATTTTTTTTCAAAATAATGAAAGCCTTAATTATTTAGGATCAAAACTGCTAAAATATTTTAAAGATAGTAATGAAAATGTATGAACAATATTAATAAATGGAAATGAGAACATTATATTTAATTTTTAGTTTTTTTTATAAATAAAGCACACATACTAATTTGGATGTAGTGATTACAATACATTATTTTTTAACTTCAATAGCATCATCGATCTCACCAATAAGCACCACATTAAATGACAATATGTGTTTTTATTCCTTTATATTCATTAGTTTTATTTCTTTCTTAATGGTCGACGATATTTATTTAATAATTATTAATTATTAGTTTGCAACTTATCGGCGATATTTTTTCAACGCTATTGATAGTATTTACTTATTCAATTTTCCATAATTCATATAAATGACCATGTTAGTACTTGAAAAGTATGTGTGGATGTAAAAAGAAAAGAAAACAATATGTTAGAATTTATAACTTTTTATTATATTTAATTATCTATTAATAAAATTCACCTATGTGACGTGGGAAATGGTCCATTGAAAATTCAAACATTAGTGTTTTTGAGGTATTAAAAAATTATGGTACTAATTTTTAATAAATATATAACATATGTAATGGTTAATAAATTCAATGAAAGTATAAAATGAAGAAAAAATGTACTCATAGTATATTTTAATTAAATAACATTAATTTTTTGTTTTTACCATAAAAAACTAAAAGGTAAAAGAATATGGTTATGTTAACTTTTATGAACAATTGTACATTTCTTCTTAGAACAATGAAAAGACTTTATATTATTGACATTTGTGTTATTGAAAGACACGTAATCAAATATCACATCTGATGATGAAACTTAAATCAAAAGAAATTTAAGAGGAGGATACACTCTAGGTGTTTATAACAACATACAAAACAAATACTTATATTATTTTTTTCAAAATAAATACGGATTTAATAATTTAGTATCACAACTTTGATAATAATATTTTAATAGATAGAAATGAAATTTTAGTAATAAATGACCATTGAAATATGAAAATTGTAATTATATAGTTCGATACCTTTTCAAAATAATGAAAGCCTTAATTATTTTGGATCAAAACTGCTAAAATATTTTAAAGATAGTAATGAAAATGTATGAACAATATTAATAAATGGAAATGAGAACATTATATTTAATTTTTAGTTTTTTTTTATAAATAAAGCACACATACTAATTTGCATGTAGTGATTACATTACATTATTTTTTAACTTGAATAGCATCATCGATCTCACCAATAAGCACCACATTAAATGACAATATGTGTTTTTATTCCCTTATATTCATTAGTTTTATTTCTTTCTTAATGGTCGACGATATTTATTTAAAGTAATTATTAATTATTAGTTTGCAACTGATCTGCAATATTTTTTCAACGCTATTGATTGTATTTACTTATTCAATTTTCCATAATTCATATAAATGACTATGTTATTACTTGAAAAGTTTGTGTGGATGTAAAAAGAGAAGAAAACAATGTGTTAGAATTTAAAACTGTTTATTATCTTTAATTATCTATTAATAAAATTCACATGCGTGACATGAGAAATGGTCCATTGAAAATCCAAACATTAGTGTTTTTGAGGTATTAAAAAATTATGGTGCTACTTTTTAATAAATATATAACATATGTAATGGTTAATAAATTCAATGAAAATATAAAATGAAGAAAAAATGTAGCCATAGTATATTTAAATTAAATAACATTAAATTTTTGTTTTTACCATAAAAAACTAAAAGGTAAAAGAATATGATTATGTTAACTTTTATGAACAATTTTACATTTCTTTTTAGAACAATGAAGAGACTTTATATTATTGACATTTGAGTTATTGAAAGACATGTAATCAAATATCAAATCTGATGATGAAACTTAAATCAAAAGAAATTTAAGAGGAGGATACACTCTAGGTGTTTATAACAACATACAAAACAAAAAATGAAAATTAGATTATTTGAATAAAAAAGTGTATAAAAATAAAATAAGAGATGAAGATAGAGAAACCTAACCTGTGAAAATGTTCTTAAAGGAGCAAATGAAAAGATAAAATAATTATGGTAAAATATGATGAAGAGATAAATATGTTGTAGAAAAGTAGTTAATCTTTGAATAAAATATATATAAATAAAATTAGAGATTAAGAGAGAAAAAAAACTTAAAGGGATTACCAAACTGCAGAAAATATGAGAAAATGACAAAAGCGAGATAAGATGAAGAAATAAATAAGTTAACAACAAAAGCAAACAAACAACCAACAACCATATATTTTGAAGGTTTGATGGTACTCGTGGATGATACTCTCGCTTATAAGAAGCTAACGAAGAGAACGATTCGTAGAACATATCTACAAGATAATGAAATCAATTAGAACACATGTACAGAATAAGGAAATAAATGAAAAATAAACAAAAATCAATGATAAAATAAGAACAAAATCATAAAATAAGAACATATATACAAAATGAACAAAAAATAAATAAAATATGCACTTTAAATATGAGATATACAAAATAAAAATAGATCTACAAAATAATAGAATTGTTTTCATAATATTATAAGGAATGTACATAATAAGATAATAAGATTGCTAATCAGAATATGAGTTTAGGGAAAATGAAGAAATATAAGAATTGGTTTAGGGAAAATGAAGAAATATTTTTGGATGAAAAAAGAATATGAGAATATGTGAATATGATTGAACGTTTGATAGAAAAAATGAAGTATTAATAGAGTGTGTGAGAGAACATGATAATGTATGGTCATGTTTAGAAGTGGAAAAAGTGAATGAGAGTGTGACATGTGTCTAGTGATGATGTGACATAACCTTTTTTCTTATAGATATATAGATTGCTCAACAAACAACTAACCAACTAAAAGCAACTATCAATCAATCAATTAACTATATTATTAATCGATAACTCTTACAGAATTACACATATAATCGATTAACCATATACTTAATCGATTATATACAAAAACATAATGCACAACTATTTTAACACCATACCATATACAACTTAAAACTAAAGTTTGAACTAAATATCAATTTATAAACTCAAATGAATCTTAAGTAAAACTATAAAACATACTAAAATCATTATATAATTTATAAAAATAAACATATTAATAAAATAAAATAAAAAAATAAAGTTATTAATTTTAAAAATGAGACATTTATCATCATGGACCCTCAATGGTCATACATGTGGAGCCTACCAAAGGCCGATTTTGCATTGATCCATGAAAACACTTTATCTTGTATTAGAGCAAATTTGTATATTTGGATTATTGTTAAATGAAATTTGGAATCATTATATATAAGGAGGAAAAATGAATTAATACTAACGAGAATGTCCAAAGGAATATGACTAATAGGAATTCCGAATTTTCGATACCTTAATAGTAAAATAGTGACCAAACATGTCACATAATATGAAACCGCTACAATATCATATAGAAATTTAAAATGATAAAGATTAGTTATGAGTAAGTTTAAGTAATTTATTACATACAAAATTAACATACATAATAACTCAAATAACAACTAACAAAATATACATACATTATAGATAAATTTAAATAAACTAAAACTAATTAAATCCTAATTAAGATAATAAATCTAAATATTCTCAAATTTTATCTATGACCTAAGAGTCTCCATCATTGCATTATGGACTAGCTTTGATGTCTGTTTCTTGTTTAAAAGACACAAAGCACATCTTTTTGCATCTGTATAATATCTGGAGTCCTTTAACATATATGATTTGTAATTGTTTAAGTGTTTAATATATATTAGTCTAGGAAAGTGTTGTTATACATGTGGTGGTAACAACTCACATTTGAACTTACAGAAAACAACACTTGGTTCATAAAAAGGTGGACACCAAAAATATATGGAATTATCCCAAATTTCCATTAGAAAATGATGAGCAGTGGTATCTATATATCTACTATCTACTATCTTCTTAATAAGAATAGGATGGGCTGGTGAAATTACAAAAGTAGACTATCATATTGTTCACACTTGGATTTTTCAAGGGTATATCTGTCATTCGCATTTTTCTTTTACATATCTTCCTTTTATTCACTTGGGGGAATTTTGGTATTTGTACTAATTTTAAATCAATAAAGTATTGCCCTCATTTATTGTAGCAGCTAACCAATTACAAAACAATTATTTTCCGTTAACCTATCTTTACCTTAAGGGTGGGGTTAA
The DNA here is from genome assembly GCA_009771035.1 of Lupinus albus. Classification (NCBI taxonomy): domain Eukaryota; kingdom Viridiplantae; phylum Streptophyta; class Magnoliopsida; order Fabales; family Fabaceae; genus Lupinus; species Lupinus albus. The sequence continues at coordinate 10,864,659 of CM020011.1, forward strand.
TAACGTAAATTGCCATTTGGGAATCTTCTCTCTCACTTTTTGTTTCCCATTTTCTCTCACTCCCTAGTTATTCAAACATTCATTCTCTCTCAAATTTCCTCTTCCTCACGCTCTTCCTTTTTCTAAAATCTGCAGGTGAAATCTTCTCTTCTTTCCCTTTGTTCAAATCTTTAGATCATCGTCTCCTAATTTTCATTCTCTTTTTTTTTTCTTTGTAAAAATGCAATCTTTAACCTACAATGAAATGATTTTTGAATAATGTTATTCAATGTATTCTTATTGTTCATTGTTATCATGTTGTGAATCTTATTTTTTACATTGTCATAACTGTTAAGATTGTGAATCTTAAGTTTGGATCTCACGAAAATGTAATAAAAATCACAACTTTGATATAACATTTTCAAAACTGTCAATGTCACAATTTCAAATCTTTAGATCATCTTCTTCAAGTTAATCGTATTTTTCTTTACTTGCCATTGTTGTTAACTTTTTTTCCTTTCTACGGATCTCATCATTTTCATTCTCTTCTTTTTTTTCTTTGTAAAAATGCAATCTTTAGCATACAATGAAATGATTTTTTAATGATGTTATTCAAGATAATCGTACTGTTCATTTTTGCCATTTTGTGAATCTAATTTTTTACATTGTCATAAATGTTAATGTTGTGAATCTTAAGTATGGATCTCACGAAAATGTAATAAAAATCACAACTTTGATGTAACATTGTCAAAACTGTCAATGTCACAATTTCATCTTCACATTTAATATTCATAGTCATATTGAGACCATTTTGTTAGTTTAATTTTTCTTTACCTTTATCCTCGACTGTGACCTTAACTTTGTGACAAATACTTTGTATGCATGCGTTTTCTTTATAAAAATGCAATCTTTATTATACTATAAAATGCTTAAGAGTTGTGTTCTTATGTTCATTGTTACCATGTTGTGAATATTATTTTTTAGATTGTCATAACTGTTAATGTTATGAATCTGAAGTAATTGTAATAAAAATCAGAACTTTGATATACTTTTACTCACAATTTCATCTTCACATGTTAATATTCATAATCAAGATAATTTATGTGATATACTTTGATAATGTCACAACTTTGATATACTTTTACTTAAGCTTAAGATCATTTATTTGTAATTTATTTTTGTAAGATAATTTTTTATTTACCTTATCATTATTGTTTTGAATACAAATGTACTAATTTTTTTGTTTTGTCATTATGAGAGTATTACATCTCATACTCACATTTCTTTTTTCAGAGTTACAAGAATAATAATTTTTATGTTCAACTTTCACTAACAAGAAATTTTTTTTTTATTTGTTTTAAGTTTTGCTTAACGTTAGCCACTGTCTTTCATTAATTTTTATGTGTTTTTTCCAAGAAATTTGTCTCATCAAATCTGGCCCATTACTTTCTAATGATCGTATATCTTTCTCTAAACTTACACTCCTCTCTCACCTATTATGTTATTGTTTATCAGGTTATGCATAATGATACCGATTGACTTTCTTCCCATTGAATGATCAGGCTACCCAACAATAACTCATGTTTTTAATATCTATTTACTATTAATTTGCTAGAGTCATTTCTTCAATTTTTACTATAATTTAAATATGTATATTTCTTTATCTTTTGTATTTAGTATTCTCACCAGATAGAAAAAAGTTATTAAGGTCACATGTGTATATTTCTTTATCTTTTATTTTGAATTTAGCATCTTTGTTTTATTTTGGTCTAGAAGATGCTAAATTATATTATTTTTTTATGATACCTCTTGGTAAGGATGTAGTGCAAGAATTAATTTGTTGGAGTCCTTCCTTCAATTTTCACTATAATTTAAATGTGTATAATTCTTTATCTTTTATTTTTAGTATTCTCACCAAAGAGAAAGAGGTCACTAATGTAAGGACCCGATTTCCATAACTCGAAAATTCTCTTTTAAAATCCTTATTCGTGAAAGTGAAGTGATTACTTTTGAAAGACATTACTCGAACAATTTGGAAACTTGAGAGAATACGTTTATAAATTTGCAAGGCGGAAATATTCCAAACACCCTTCATTTCAAAAGCATGTCATTACACTTCCGTTCAAATACATCCTTTATACAATTACACTTTCTCAAAATTACCTTGAATACAAACATTAGATCCACTTCAATATACACTTACAAGAAAGTTGTTTATACATGAATTCACTTTAACATGTTCTTCATATTACAAATATTTATCATATAACATATCAATTACATATTATCCGCTACTCTATCATGTACTCTTCTCCACAAGCGTCCAATGCGCTACCTCCACAACCTGAACCCAAATATACAACACATACAAGGAAAGACAGAGGGAGTAAGAACCAACTACGGCGACCGCATCGTGGATTTACATGGAGTAATGACATTAAAGTATTAAAACCACACACATCTAACATCATCATGATATGTATATATCAATCAACACATATTATCCATATTCACCCTATAGTACACATATATCCCATACTATATGTGTTCTATAGTGTGCGTTTTATCCATTTTCACCCTATAGTACACATACATCCCATACTATATGTGCTCTATAGTGTGCATACTTATTCATCGCATTTTATCCATATTCACCCTATAGTACACATACATCCCATACTATATGTGTTCTATAGTGTGCATATTTATTTATCGCGTATTATCCATATTCATCCTATAGGATATACATCCCATAATATATATCCTATGGCATGCATATGATTTTCATTCTGAGTATACACTTTTCACATCCTTCACATTCCATAATAATTTACCCTTGATCTCATTCAACAATTCTGCACCGTACAAATAATCACCATACCCCATCGGGCAGGTCGAGTAATCCCCATACCACCTCGGGCAGGTCGAGTTTCCACATTACACTCACATCCATGTCATACACAGTCAACACAATGCATCTCATTATTTTATCACCATAAATAACATACAACACCTTCATTGTCACAAACATACCTTTATCCATTTTAACACATTCAATGCTCATCACACATTCATTGTTACAACACACTTATACATGTTTATAACAATCAACCACTCACAACATACTCATTTTGATAAACATAGTCATATCCATTTTGACACATTCATTGGTACAATCCACCCATACATGTTTATAACAATCAACCACTTACAACATACTCATTTATGCTTATGACCATAAATATCTCACACACCATCATTATCACACAACATAACCATTATCATAAACAAACCACGCATAACATATTCTTCATCATATACACATTAACATTAGAACCATCTTTAATGACGGTGTATTACCATAAATGAGCATATAGCGTTTTACTCAAATAAACGGTTTTCCCCACACATATATCTCCACTTTTATGGCTAATACATCCTCATGTAAAATATAGACTCTCACATGGACCGCAAACTCCCAAGAGAGTTTCTATCCGTTAATATGCTCCGATTCTTGAGGGAAATCGGAGATGATGACTCTAATGAAATACTCTAAGACCACAATGGTCTTCTCCTTCACCTTAGGTTGCGTAAGCTCCGTTGCTCCGCAAAAGAGCCACATCTCCCTTCATCTCCTCCAACCTCCATTGTTGCTTTTTCACCTCCAAGCTTTTCCAAATGTGTCACCATGAAGCAAAAGGAAGGTTTTGATGAGTTTTGAGGCTTAGTGGAGGTAAAAATGGTCCATTTGGGTGGAGCCACCATTGGGAGAGAAAGGGGTAGAAAGAAAATGAAGATTAGGGTTTTCTAGATCCCTTTTTTTCACTTTTATAGTCACAGCGATGAGTGTAATCGATTACCATATGGTGTAATCGATTACAACAGTTAAACGACTTGACATAATCGATTACCAACATGTTGTAATCGATTACAATATGAAAAATTACACATGTCTAATCAGATATCAGCATGTAATCGATTACCAGGACCATGTAATCGATTACATCATGAAAAATTACACATGTCTGATCAGATATCAGAATGTAATCGATTACCAGTACCATGTAACCGATTACATCACGAAAAATTACACATATCTGATCAGATATCAGCATGTAATCGATTACCAGGATTGTGTAATCGATTACACTGTTTCAGAGTGCTCAAAATTGTCATTTCTCGCCCAGACAACTCTCTCAGGCGAGACTTCCAGGACTGATACTATAATTTTGAAGACTCAAATTTAGGGTGTTACAACTAAGGTCACATGTGTATATTTCTTTATCTTTTATTTTGAATTTAGCATATCTGTGTTATTCTGTTCTAGAATATGCTAAATTATATTTATTTTTTTATTTTGATGGTACCTCTTGGTGTCATTATCATTAAGTGTTGTAGCATTATCATTCACATTTCTCTCTACCCCATCTTGAGGTCCTTTCCTCAAAAGGCTCGTCTTCAAACTTTCTTATTTATTAATTAAAATAATAGCATAATTAAAATATGAGGATTGAATTTTGAAAAAGAAAAAAATAGTATAAATTTAAAAAAAGAACTGAAAAAGATAACTTTTAGGGAGTTACAAAATGGTAGTATTAAATAGGTGACATATATTTCAAGGAGTTTAAAATTAGAGGGGGAGGTAAGTGATAATAATGATGATTGAGAAATACATTCCATTATGATGATATATATAGAATTAATGTTTTTTTTTATATTTCTCTCTCCTATAATCAATCAATCATAACTAAAAATAATGATAATGCCACAATTTATTTATATTTATAAGGTGACTAATTGTAAGTTATGGTAGAAATATAGAATTAAAAAAATGAAATGAAGAGAGATATATCGTAGTTCTGGAATTGAGTCAACAACAACATAAATATGGTGGATGGAGAAAATATATTCATATCAATCACATAACTATCATATTTATTGTTTGTGTATTGAAATGCATTTATTATAAAATGATCTAATGATTTATATGTTAAATTATCTTCGTCAATTCTGATTCCATCAACAATTCATTCTAAAACATTTAAATAATATATATACATTATTAATTAATTAATGATATAAAAATAATTGAAGTAACTAAAGATACAATGAGAGAGAGAATGAGAAGAAATGTAACACCCTAAATTTAAGTCTTTAAAATTATAGTATCAGTCCTAGGATTCTCGCTTGACCGAGAGATTCTCACCTGGGCGAGAAAGGCTCACCTGGGAGGGTGAAATCCTGGGTTATACTGGAGGATTCTCGCTTGAGCGAGAGTTGTCTCGCCTGGGCGAGAAATGGAATTTTTGGGACTGTTGAGACTGTGAGATTCTCGCTTGAGCGAGAATCCCTCGCTTGAGCGAGAGGGTCTGATCTGAGTTTTTAAAATAGGCGGGATTTTCTCGCTTGAGCGAGAAAGAGCTCGCTTAAGCGAGAACTCAACGTTGTTACATTAAATAGGGAACCCCAAACACATTTATGAGGGTTAACCTAGAGAGAAATGAGAGAATAATGCATTTTCAAGAACAAGGAAGCTTGTGAGTCATTTAGAAGCTTGAGAAGAGGTAAAACTCTTGATTCTAACTCTCTTCTTCCCTTTGAAAACTTGTTTTAGGTATGTTGGATCTCTTCTCAAAATGAGGGAAACCATGGAAACTCATCCTTTCGAGTTATGGTTCGTTTTATGTTGTTTTTATCTTGAAAACTCTTGGTTTAGAGTTAGTATTTCAACAATGGAAAGGGTTTGTGGGTTGATTCATGAAAACCCTAAAACCCTAAAGTGAAAATGTGGTTAAAGTAGAAAATGGGTAAAATGCTAGAGGTAGAAGATGATTAAGCCTTCCAATGTTGAAATATGAGATGGATATGTATGTTTTAGATGGTTGTAAACGTATGATGAAAGTAGTTTATAAACATTGAAAATATGATGAATATCTTGTATGGTTGAGTAATGCAATATAAATTATTTATGTGATATTTTGAAATAAATGACTAACATTATTGTTATGTGATGGGGATAATGAAAGATCCTGAGGTTGGAGGAGGTAGCGGAGGAACTTGCAAAGTTACCCAAAACCAACCCCGACACGTACCAAGGTAAGGAGGAGTTATTAATGGTATATGATAATAGAAAATGTGTGAATTTTCTGATTATGTATATGATATGTGTATGACTTGCCCGATGTGGTATAGAGAATGACCTGTCCTAGGTGACATCATGTATGACTTGCCCAAAGTGGTATTGTGTATGACTTGCCATATGTGGTATTGTGTAAGACTTGCTCTATGTGGTATTGTGTATGACTTACCTAAGTGGTATTGTGTATGACTTGCCCTATGTGGTATTGTGTATGACTTGCCCTAAGTGGTATTGTGTATGACTTGCCCTAAGTGGTAATAGAAAGGTAAACGTACAAGTGAAAAATAATGATTTGAAATGGTATTGATGAAGGAGGTAACAAAGTATGGTAGAGATGAACGGGTAAATCCAAAGTGTTGGATGTGGTAACATGAGACGGACAAACATGATATGTAGATTTTATCTTTTAATGTCAAGTCTTCTATTAAAACCCTCAAAGTGTGGATTATCGTTTACTAATATTTATTGAATTGATAACTTACTCCTTTGTTGTTGTGTATATCTATCACGATAATCCCATTGCAGGTAAACGAGGTAGTTGAGAATACTCGGTTCGAGGCATGGGGAGCTTAGAACTCGGAATCCTTATTTTGCTTTTTGTTTGATGTAAACTGTTAATTGGATGCTTGTAAATCCTAACTGATTTAGTACTACATTTTTGTAATGCTGGTTATTAATAGCTATGAGCATTTTGGAATCTCATAGCTAGTCATATGCGGTACTTACCGATAAGGAAATATATGAATTATGTTTTTCTGCTTTATGGGAAAGGGTCCTAGTATATTACGATAACTGAATTTGAAGTATTGGATGTTGTTTAACTGAAGAGGAATAAAGATGATAAGAATATTTATATTAAAATGAGAAATAATTTCAAAGGTAGAATTTGGGTCCTTACAAGAAATATTAGTTTACTAACTTGAGAATTTCCGTCATTTCCATTTTAGTTTAGGAAAATGACTATCCAATATGTACATAGTATATATATGTTGATTAGTTAATAACAAGAAATAAAATAGTACATAATGTGAATCATAAATATATAACTGAATTATTTTAAGAATAACGGATAAAGAATAATGAAATTGTGATAAAAATAATAACATTGTATCCATTAAGGATAATATTCTTCCAAATAATTGAAAAGAAACTTCAATTTTTTAACGTCAATTTTTTGTAATAAAGTCTCTAAAATAATCAGAATGTGTCATTAAACCCTTATAGGAAAAAATAAAAAAAATTGGCTTAAAAAAGTCATTTTTGATTTGATTTAATTGTCATAATGAAATTGATTCTTCTATATTTATTCTATTAAAATCAAACATATGATATATAAATTTGTATGTATTGTAACACATATTTAATTTATATTTGATTTGAATTATTTATGATTCCTTAATTAAGGCAATGTTCATTGTGGATAATTTTCTTTTAGACTTTATAAGTTCATGTTCATGGTATTGTTGGTTTCTTCTATTTTTTATTTCACTTTATGCTTAAAAAATACCTTTTTATTTTTGCATGTTAACGGTGTATGGCTTCTTCCATTCTGTCTCATTTTTTTTTTATGTTAATGGTTATCAAGAAAAACAAGATCTTTTGTTCATGGTAAAGCTTTTTATTTTTATTTTTTAATAAAAGATATTTTTTAAGCCATCTAACAATAGACCAACTTCAGGGCTTAGAGTATATAGTATAGATTCAAAACCATCTTGGCTTATGTTAAACTTCAATCCTTCCTGAACTTTCATTTTCAGTTTTATTGATAGATTAAAAAATTTATTTTATTTTATTGTTTAATGTCCATTTTCATTTTTCTGTGACTCATAGTGACATATATGTTTTGAACTGTTAACAGTGGAGTAACCATGAGTTTTCAACATTACATGTTAGCGTTAGGAACTTTAGTCACAGGGTGAAAGTGACGTGAATCATTCGCTCTCATGTTTAAGACCTTTGGCTACTTCAAATGTTCAATTTTTATATTAATTATATTGAAATTATTAGATATTGACAAAACTTTATGATGTAAATTTTTTTAATCCTTAGATAATTTTTTTTCTACTTAATTATTTGTCACGTGGGGGTGATCAATGTCATTGAAACTTTGATATTGTCTATCGATACTTTTTATTAACTAATCATTATTATAGATTTATGTTTTTCAAAATTATCATTAGTATCAATATGGAGAAATTATTACGGGCACAAAATAAATAGTTAAGTTTATTTCATTATTTTAAAAAAGTTTGCATTGCACATCAAAAAATGTAAATATAGTAATTATATTTCATGTGTGATCTATCATCATTTTCATGTTCATCTAGGCCGATGATAAAATTTGACAACACTTAAAAATGCATATTTTGATTAACAAAAGTAAGACATTCCTACAACCAAAATTTTAGCTAATGCAATCAATGTTTATTAGAGAAATAATTTGAAGTATAAAAATATTAAACTTCTCAATATATTGAAAAGTAATAAGACAATTTTTTTTACAAATAAATGTCTATTATTTCAGATGTTTGTTGTCTAAATACTTGCAGATCTACATCTATGGTCTCTTGGAATATATCATTGTTAATTCAATGATATCTTATCATTTGACAGATATTTCAGACATTACACATACCGAAAATAAGGGTGAGTAATCTAGAACCAATTTCCTAAATAAGTCATCTAATATTTTGCATGTTCATGGTTTATTCAAAGCTTGACTATATTTATGACCACTATTAATAAATAGAATCAGATGAAATATGAACTTATATGCTCTAGAACAACGTTCTATTGTTGCTATTATATATTAATATAGATTTATTGTCAATACATAAAGAGGAGAAATCCACTTACTCCAAGAGTAAGTGGAAAGAACGTCTGCCACAACAAATTCTGGTCCTGAGTTGATATTGTGATTATGGACTTATTCAAGAGTAAGTGTCAATACAATTAGCAGAGAAATATGAGTCATATACTTACATGACAAATTCTATGTGATTGTGTTGAATTGTTTCTATTTATTTCACTATCAATGTTATTATAATTAAGAGATGTTATTCATGTTAGTACATGTGTTTCCCATATTTAAACATTTAGAACATAGGTAAATGTTGAGTTTATATTTTGATTGTGTACTCTTTTGTAAAGGTAATACATTCCTGATTTTGTAAAGGTAATCACATATTCCTGAGTTGATATTTGTTATATAGGTGCATTTAGTTATGTATTAATACTTTCGGAAGTATTTTTAATATTTACATATTATAGTCTTATTCTTTAATTAAATTCATGCGATAGTCATTAACATCAGTGTGTTGTGTAACTTACAAGTAAATATGTAAAATGAAATACTTTTCTATAGGGCACCAAATCTCCATTTCCTAATTCAAAGCCAAGTTACATGTGCTTGATTATAGAATTTAATTATATAACCTACCAACTTTATGTCAATAATTCGTTAGTTGGTGCCTACTTGCTCATAGTCACGTTTACTAACGGTTTAACATTATTGATCTAGAGTCAATCAAAGAGTTCAGTTTATAATTTATGTTACCAATCCAACCAACCAAAATTTCTAAACCATATATAAATTAAATATTCTCTTGCTTCACCCATTATTGATGGAGAACTAGAATCAAAACACATTAAAATGATAACCCAATATATGAGACTCTCATCTAATAACATTCTAAAAATGTAGATTGTGTTTTCATGATACAATTTAAAAGAAATCAAAACACATTTTTGCCTTCATTTTTTTGAAGCAACTTACTCAAGAAATCAATTCTTGCCCCAATTTCAAAAAGATTATCGCTTCATTCACTTATTCAAGATGTCATAATCTGTTTATTTTTTGACCATGTTTATTTCCAATTTTTTTTAACAAATTAAATGGTGTTAAAGACTGTATTTTCAATGTTGTTTTTTTGCCACAAAATAATGAATCAATTCCTACATATATATATGGATGAGTAGTGTTATACTGTTATATATACACTAAAAATTGATTTTTATCATTGACACTATTAAGGAGAGAAATCAAAATGTACAAATCCATCATTTTTCCATTTCTTTCAGTAAAGAAAAAGTGTTAATGGTGGATGTCAATGTTTGACCTAAAATAACATTATTATAAACATAAATGAATATAATACATATTGATAGGCAACTTTATAATATTTAATTATATTATATATGAAGAGGACAACATTACTCCATTCAGACTTACATCTGATGCTACATAAATATTTTCCCTGTACTACTTGTCTAATTAAATCAACCTAGACCTGATTCAAACTCAGAATGACACTTTTGTCATTATTTTTCCATACAAATTTATTCCATGTTCTAATCTGAAAAAAAACATACCCAAAAATCAAAAAGTCCTATATATGGCAGCAGAATAGTCCTTTGAGGTAGGAACGTGTCCTACGTGTTCTAACTTGTTTCCACGCAACCAAACGCTGAAGGAAATCCATCACCTGCATGAAATAAATAAATAAGAAAAGAGCTATATATCTTTAAAAAATGAATTTTTAATAATATTTCACATTTACTTGAGTTATATCTTGAACTTTTATTTTACATGGCACAACTTTATGACTCATATCATATTATAATAATCCAGGGCCTAGCTCAATTGACATTTTTGTAATATCAGATATCAAATTATTCAATGATGATGCAAAAAAAACTGGTTTGTGCTGGTCGGTTCAACTAGTAAATCAGTCTCAATACCGATATGACACTACAATTATAATAGTTATACAATCATATGGTCAAAACTAACCAAAATTGATCATACCGACCGATTTTCAATTAAACCGTACCGGTAATACTTACCGATTTTTTATTTAAAATTATTTTTAATGAAAAATTAATATTAATATATTATATATGTCTATCTAACTTCAAAAATTAAGAAATTAAGAAATTATACTTGCCTCATTTGGTTCTTTTAAAGAGTATGATGCACTAGTGTCTTTTGGAAATTTTGAAACAAGAATCCCAATACCTTGTCCTCTGTCTATTAGTTTCTGTCATGAGAAAACAATTGAAACCCCAAAGTTAGTTCAAATCAATAGTTAACAACAAACATACTTGGTCTCCAAATTAACTTAAAGCAATATTTTTTAACAGACATAACAATTGGACAAAAAATATCTAATAAGATCATTGTATACCTTGAATGCATCTTCATCGGTTTTATCATCACCAATATAAATAGGAAATACATCAGTGGAGTTGGCAAATCCTAATAAAAACAATTCATTAATAAGAAATTGATAGATAATTAACAATTACTAGTATATATATGAAGAAACCCACTGATTGAAAAATCAATCTTGAATGAATAATAAATTAATCACACAAAGTGTAGGTCCTTTTAGTTGTTTGTAATTATCAAAATACTGGAAGAATTATCCAGCAATTATATATATATATATTAGTGTATCGACATAGATTTCGTGTTTGCCGATCTGCATTCATATTTTATTTTATGAAATATTCAATTTTTATATATTTTATTTTATAGAATTAGAATGTTTTTGTATTAAAAGTATGTTAAAAATTATATTTATTATAATTCAATTTAAGGTGAGATAGATGATTAATATGTTAATGATAATTACTTAGGATTATATATTTTTTTTGTAGAAATTAAAAAATATAAGGGCAAAATAGGAAAATAAAAATTATATCATGGTAGTAGTTATTTCATGTTTTGCCTTTATATATAGGATATATATATATATATATATAGTATAGATATATATTATTTTTCAAATAGAAGTGGCTTATATATGATTGTGTTATTCTTATGTTGAAATACATGATACATTCTACCAAAAAAAGGATTATAATGCAAGTTTCATTGTAAAAACTCACCAAATGACTCTAACAAAAATTGCAGGGCCATCCCTTTGTCCCATTTAATAGTGGGACGAATTTCCAATACCTGCATCATGGAAATTGCATTGAAAGTGAGATGAAGGAAGAACTGGTACTAGATTATAAGTAGGAAAACAAATTATTTTATTTAAAATAAGTTAAAATCATAACTATTAGACTTTTATTTATTTCACATGTCACCATTTCCGTTTGTTTTTAATGATAAAATTATAATTTTATTGTAATTAAAAAGATAAATGTGTTATTGAAACTTGTATTTCATTTTGTTTTTTGAAGTACTTATCTCTTCCATAAATTACCTCTTGTCACACAAAAAAAAATGTAGATAATTAAACAACAATGACCCACCTTTCTTCCTTGGGTGAGATGAAGCCTTGGGTATTCCTTTAACACTGATCTCACTTTCTGCGCCAGTTCACTCCATTTCTGTTTATATTGCATTTGAGTTACACAATTTTTTCATGAAAAAAGAACAATGTTGTAAATAAGAAGTGTAACATGCATTATGGCTTTATAGAATATTTACCTTTTCATCAACACAACGAAAATGAACCGAGGCACAAAACTTATTATTCTCAACCATGGCTCCAGCAATTGATTTAGTTTTCTCAACCAATTTTTGGTACACCTGAAAATTGGCACACACAAAAAAAACAACCATTTTTCAATGTTCCAAATTTTACTTAGAATAATTTTTTGTAGGATGAAAAATAAGAAAGAAGGAAAGAAATTACTAACCTCAGCTATCATGGGTATAAATTCACTATTAGCAGGTTGAAAAAGAACTTCCTCCGATTTTTTATCCTATAGAACATAACAAAATAAACATTGCAGAAATTAGATTCTATTTATAATTAGTGAAATTTATGACCTTACTATATATACTATATATATGTTCTACGTACACTGAAATATAGTTCACTCACCTTGTTGAATTTGAAGCTCTTTGATGGTCCTTTAATATCCATACCATGGCTTCCAGCATAGTATAGCTCTGTCAACCGAACAAAATTGTATACCTAGAGTTTGCAAAACAACACCAAATTAATACCTTATTCCAAGTGTGAATAAAGAAGTTCCACATTGTGCAAAAGTAGATGAGTTGAAGAGCATATAAGTGGATGGATCCATAACCCTAATATCTTAAGGTTTTAGGTCAAACTCGCTTATATGTTTATTTCACTTAGTCTTAGCCTATAGAATAATGATATAACTCATGGACGGAGATCTCCCAATATAGATATATATGTATAGGAAATTAATCAAAAAATGAAAACGGCTGAATTGAAATACAAAGTGTACCTTGTCTATGCTTCTACCAGTGACTATGGCAGTAGGAAAACACTTCGCAAGCTTCCTCACTGTTTTTCTCATCTGATATGTGACAAATGACAATAGAATAAATCAGCTACATGATTTTATAATCCAAGAGAAAGGGTTGGAGAATATGAAAACATGTAAGCAAAATTAATGAAATACTAACAGAATGAGACATGAAAGCACGATCAGGGTCATTGACTATAGGAGAAAGGGTGCCATCATAATCGAGGAACATAACAATTTGCTTTCCCTGTGATGCATCCACAATTTGTTCAAACATGTCTAATGCTGAAGGGTGTCTAAGCTGTTTCACAAAGGAACATATATATATATATATATAGATCAATTTCATATCCACTACTATTTGTACAAATATTGAGTAGTTTATAATTATTAAGAATGGTTTTCTCACAATCCAAGATGTGTATTGTTCTTCAGCCAAAGAATTACTGGATTTTGCATGAGTTGGAGAAGAGGCTCTCATTGAATCAACCAATGAATTAATTCTTTGTTCTCCATTGATTTCAAGGTTCTTCGAAACCCTTCTATTGTACCTTTTGATTCTTGATTTTGTATCAGACACTGCCACATTCTGCTGCATCATCTTCACTGCATAAAAAATTAAACTTTTATCATTATTATTATTATTATTATTATTATTATTATTATTATTATTATTATTATTATTATTATTATCAACATGTACATAGTAGACATGATTTAAAGTAAGTTAGTGAAATGAACCTTAAGGTTGATGTAGAACAAACTGTGTGTATGTTATGTTATAGTTGCTTGGTTTTGGAGAAGAATGAATGGAAGATAAAAAAGCAAAGGAGGGAAAAAAATGAGAAGATGAATGCGAAGGAAGAGAAAAGAAAGGAAAAGAAGAATATAATAGAAGAGAGTATAGATGGGTGAATAGACACAGCAACCCAAACCTTCCATTTTATAGTTAGGAAATCAGACAAAAAAATCACTCATTTTCTTTATCCTATAATGTCCTGTTCCTTTTGTCTTTTGTCGACTAGAAAATAAAATCACTCCACCACGTGGCCAACATCCCTTACCAGATTCATTCCTACGGCTTTCTGCCGCATTGCATTGAGACAATATCAATCAGTGTTGTGATAACCAGACCGGACGGTCTGATTGGTTCGATCACTGACCAGACTTGAAAAATGATATGTTTTATAGTTTTAATCGAATGAGTAGTTTGACCGCTTTAAACTGGAGAAATTCCGGTTCAACCGTGCTAAATCTGGTTAAACCGGAATAACCCGGAAGAAAAACCGGACGATTTATTTAAAAATTTAAAAAAAATGTAACATTACTCTAATGTTTTGTTTTATTTCGGTCCAAAAAAGATAGAGAAATGTTACTTCAATATAGTTATATAAAATTTTTAATTATATAAAATTTTACATTTATATATAATTATATATTTATAGTTAAAAATTATTACTTATATTTAAAATCATCCGGTCCAACCTGACGTCTTAACTGGTTAAACATAATACGGAAGTTGTTTCGGTTTAACGTTCGGCTCGAGTTTCATAATGTTATCGATACTTAATAAATAAATAATTGTAATTACATGGCAAATTGCCAATGTACAAATGGAGTATTTTCATAAGAGAAATAGAGGAATTTGGTTGGAGTGTATTTTTTACCTATATTTTAAATTGTCATGGTGGTCTCTATCACAGTTATGGTCTCTATCACAGTTATGGTACATTTGCCCTAATTTTTAAACAAAATGTAATTAGTGTTATACTATTATTATAGAGATTGTCAAAACTATGATATTGTAGTCACAGTTACCATAACAAAATTTTGACCCTTAATTATATAACAAGTTTGCTGAAGTTGTGCTTCAACAATATTCTTGATCAATAAGAAGAATGAGAAATGCATGAATAAAAAATGAAAGAAAACTTAAAGAAAGAATGAAGAATTAATGCTTCATTGAATTGAATGAATTTCTTATTATTGAAATAATCATATTTCTTTTTTTGATAAATAAAAATTGTATTAAACCGAGCACAAGGGGTGCTCACCCAATACAAGAGAAACAAATAGTCTACGAACACAAAGTTAGACAAAGTTTGGGATTCATACACCAATTAGAAAAAGATAAAGAATTATGAGACACAAAAGTAGATAACCAAATCCATGATCTAGTTTGAATAATATTAATAAGGTGCACATAACTCAATACCTTCTCCAAGAAAATTACTTCATTTCTCATAATCCAAATTGACTAAACCACTGTGAACCAAAGCATTCTCCACAACTTTGCACAATTACCAATTCGGATGGATTCATGAAACTTCTCATTGTATTTAATGAATGAATATTATAAAGATTAAGGAAATCACTCTTTATATACTATGTTGACTAACTCAACAACTAATGAGTAACGAATACATTAACACATGAGAAAGACTTGGTTGGAGACAACTCTAACACATCATATTTGCATGCAGTCAATTATTATTTGATACATCATGAAATTGTTAGTTTCACTACACCAAATCATTAAATAGGTGATAATGAAAAATGAAAGAGAAAGATTGGAGGGATAGAGATGGAAAAACTATATCTAAATGAGAAAGACTTGTGTGGTGACTATGTATGTAGATACAACTAATAAAATCTTGACAATACATTAAAAATTTAAATCTGATTGAAATTTAGTCATAAATGATAGCACAAAAAAACACAAATATACTTGTCTCCAAGTATGATGTGTTATATATGTTTATAGAAGTTTTTCTCTATGTAAATTTGCATGTTAGAACTACAATTTCGTGATGTGTCAAATATTGATTGAATGTCTGCAAATATGACGAGTTGGGGTTATCTCTAACTAAATTTTTCTCTTAACACATATCACAACTAACAAGCTGAAAATAACTAACAAGATAATGAATTAATTATATTATTAATCGATTAACACAAATAAAATTATATCAATTTTAATATTTAGAAAATCGATTAAATATAATATTAATCAATTATACAAAACAGAAAACACAATTATTTTAATCCTTATTTCTACAAATATATATCATAGGACGCATTAAAAAAAGTGTTTAGCAATATAAGTTTCCACCTGAAACAAACTCCAACCCAAATGTACATTGAACTATATAACCATCAAAAGCATCACCTTTATTCTTTGCTAAATATTGGTATCAGAAATTTTTTTTTGTACAAAATCATCACAAAAAGCTGAGGTTGATAAATTAAATAGTATCCATTTATTAATTAATTCAGTAATATTTTGTCTTCCCTAATGTTTGAGACATGGTTTACTTACATATTGATGGTGGAAGACCCTACACAATATATGAGCAGATTTACTTAAAAATTGATGTGATGAGATAAGAATGAAATATAAACTAATTTTTTTTCTGTATTAATTTAAGTTGGTAGAGTCATTATATTGCAGGAGACAAAGCTTTCCCTATCAAGAATTCAAACCCGAAATATCTAATTAAATAGAATAATTTTGTGTTAATTGATCTATGCGTTGATGATAAATATAAACTAATATATTAAACTATAATAATATGATATTAATTATATGTAAATTATATATCTCTTCGTTGATGCAACTAACTTATATAAAAATGAAATAAAATTTGGGAAGTTAACATTTTCTTGTAATGAATTTATGTTGTTTAGGCTACAGGTCAATTTTAGATGCGTTGGACTGCATTAATGATGACTCGATTTATTTAGAAAATAAAAATCATTAACTATTAAATACCTACCTAAATTATAAATGATCGTTGTAATATTTATGTATTATCATTGTAAAGATTTATAAGTCGTTTTTCTTGTAAAAATTAATGATGATTAAATATAAATATTAGATGATGTACTGTCAGGTATAAAACTCATATATTATCAGTACATATATACATGCCAACACATGTTACTCTTAACTTGTTTATATTTAGAACCATTTATAATAATAAATCAATAGAAACAACTTAAAAATCATAACCATTTTGTTAAGCTTTGTGGTTATTCTACATGCTCATATATTTTAGTCTGAACATTATTCTAATTCTAGATAAAGAAATGATTGAATCTTTTTATGTGTGAAATATGTTAAATGCTTATATTTATTTTGTCGATTACATAAAAATGAGAAAGAATAATATAGCTTATAAGTTTTAAACATTGTCATTCAACATTCATATATACAGTATTATGTAACTGAAATTATAATTTTAGTTTTTTTTTTAAAATAAGTCAAAAGTAACATATTCAAAATCATGGGTTGAATTTATTTTGGATTAACTTGTTTTTTTCAATTTTTCCTTTTCTCATTTTACTCATTTATGATATTATTAGTTTTTTTTTTGTAAAAACTTATTTATACTGTGTATTATTATTTATTTTGTGAATTGTATAATTCATTTTTAGTCTTTGTTATGCAATATTAAAAATAAAAAATTATAGTAAAAATATATATGATGGTAAATATAAAAAATAAATATTTAAAAAATAGTATAAAAAACAACCAAAATAATTATAATATAAACAAATAACATCATACTATTTTCTTAATTTACTATATAAAAAATAATTTTTATACCTTAACAAATAAAACAGATTAATTTATATCAATTTTCAGCTAAAATAAACTAAATTATAATCTCACGATTTATAAAAGGAAAATAATTAAAAATATAATTCATACCCAGAACAGTAATTGTCCAGATACAAAGTGAATCTGTATGATGGCAGGAAAAAAATATTTGTTGGGAAAGTACGAGACATTAAACATAAATATATCAAGCTTTGCCTATATAAGGAATGAATATGATACCCTATTTGGTCATTTCTTTTCAACTTTAAAAATCGTGTACAATAAGTACGTAAGGATTATATCATATGAACTAAAAAAAATTTTGTATTCATGTTCCAAGTCAATCACATTATTAAACAATATAAAAAAAAGTTATTTTCTTTTTTATTACGTGGCAGTTTTTAACTGATTTAATATACATTGAGACATCAAAAATGGGATAGAGATATCTAATTGTAAGTACACTATATTATATTTTACTTAGGCAGTAGCTCACAGATTTATGTGTCTGTGTAATGTAGAAAGACAGTAAAGTGTTTGAAACTTACCCAACAAGAAACACTACGGATCCTATCATTGTCAACATACCCTAGGCCTCACCTATATATATATAGGATACTTAGCTTTGGAGGGTTAGGGACAAGGGACAAGACCCACGCACGTTGTTGTTACTATCAATCCTAGACATTACACGTTTGTTATGTTAGGGCATCACTTTTAAACTATTTAGTCTTTGTTAAAGTATTGAAATCTTTTTCAGGATATGTCAAGAAATGGAAATGTCAAGGGAGAAAATATGTTATCTTGGGTCTTGTATTGTGAGTGAAAATATTGAGATTAGTTAGAAACTTATATTATACTTTATTAAGTTTTGATTTAAATTTTGTTTTGTTTTCTTAAATCTAAACATATCACATGGAGTAACATAAACAATAATGAAGTTAAAGTCAGTAGATTATAATCAAAATTTTATCAGATAATAGTTAAACCTAGAAATAGATAAGCATAAAAAGTGCCTTCATTTGTTTGAAAATGTCATTAATTCAAAGTAACAAAGAAATATATAAATGATAAAAGTACATTGTTCATTTTTGTACTCTTCATTCTTTCTAAATTTAAATATCAATGAAATTTTCGGGTGAGAGAAGTGTGGTAACAAAGGGAGGAAATTATGAAATGATGAGTTTATTAGTAAGACTCCAATAGTGTAGTGTTGTTTATGTTTGAGGGTTCTACTATATAAAATTTATTAACCCATACATTAAGTTAACTACTTCTAACAATGAGGTTAACATAACCTTTCTCTAAAATAATTGAATTGTTTTTGGATGAAACCCACATATTAGTTTACATGTGTGTGACGGATGTGTTAAATTTTAGGTCTAATATTGATTAAGAATATGAGTCAAAATTTATAATAATTTGAAAAACCCTTCACCTATGAACTAATTTTTCTGAACAAACTTTTACGCCAGAGTTAAACACAGTTACTGGAATTAGTTTCTTCTTTACTAAGGAAGAAAACATAAGCTCTTCGGTGGTTGGCTAGTGTTAATTCTAATGTCTAACTATTTAACTATTTTTTTATGTAATGTCATTGTACACGGTGAATATATTATTCATCATTTATTTGTATTAGTTTTGAAGTGTCAATGATGATTAAAAATGAATGATGCACTGACAATGTTGACAATGTATAAAACCTTTACGTTAGTGCATACATTTTTTATAGGGTATTTGTTATAGTTAACGCAGGAACCTTTAACATTTTTCATTATATTCCTTCAGTCCTTCATTCTAACCATATACCATATTATAACTGCATTTTTCTATTTTTTACCTTTGTTGTAGGTAAGATTGGAACAAATAATCTTTTTAACTTCATTTCTTACATTATTCACCTTAACCATCACACCCAAGAATCCCAAAAAGGCTAGTCATATATCATGTTCCATGTTCCATTTTTATGTTTCTAGTTTGGTACCCTATGTAGCCAATGGCGTACAAATCAAATGCTTCATGCACTTCGTGACCAACATGTTTTTTTTATCTCTGTGTACATTGACACAGGTTTCAGTTACCTACTGTGTACATTGGCTTTCTTATAATTATAGTTAGGTACTCAATTATCACTTTTAACATTAATTTTATGAAATATTTTCAAAACAAATTTAATAGTAGTCCATGGTACAATGAATTTGATAGAAGGTAATAAGGTAAATGAAAAATTGTTTAATTATGCCAATGCCCCCACAAAATATTGCCAAATATATAATTATGCATTCTTGTAGGTTCCTGATTTAGTTGCAAAGCTTAAAAATGGGTAAGAATTATTTTCATATTATAAAAATAAAGGAAAAACAAAACATTGTGACACTTATCATTTTATTTATAATAAAATTATATTTTTGTCGTTGAAATTAATGGGAGAAACAAAAAATTTCCTTTTCAGTACTACTGATGATGATCATTATTCCTTTACAAGATATTAGTTTGTGCGACTAAAAATCAAGAACTTATTATTTCAATGAAGCTATTGGTTCTTGAAGAGCTAATAAGCTATCAAGGTTCTCCAACTAAGTTACAAACTATAATTTCACCTAAATAATAAGTTATTTACTCAATTTATGTGTGTGACTTACGTTGTTGGTCACATAATGATTGTACGTGAAGAGGATCACAAAGTGACACACAATGATAATGTTTGTGTTTATGGTTAGGGGAGTTTGTGAGATAATGAAAATAGAGGGTGGAGTAATGGAAAAAAGAATAGAGTAGGGGCAATGAGAGTGGAAGGGTTTTTGTGGATTGAGCGAGAATTAAAATTTGGGTGAATTGAAGGCATTTTTTGGTTTATGAAAAATAATGGGGGGTTTAAAGAACTCATTTATGATATGTAAACCTTTATTTTTCTTTCATCCCCTTTAAAAATTAACTCAAACGAATTCTAAAGGTTTAATTTTTTCCATTCCCATATGTGATACAAAATTTGAATTTTAGAGAATTGCGGGTCTACAAAACTAGTATCTTAGATAATATCGCCTAAGAGCTTATTTGATACAAAATTTGACCATTGAACTTATTTTAATAAGTTAAGAGCTTATAAAGTCATATTTGATATTCAATTTAGATGTCAAGCTTGTTTCATTTTACACCTTTTAACTAACTTAACAACTAATTTTATCAAACAATTTTCAGTCAATCAAAATTATGTCATGTGATTTTTTTGTCTATTTTATGTTGTGGTTGCTAATTATCCATTCCTACCCCGTGTGATGTGATTACTAGTTTAGTTTTCAAGTAGTTTATCAATTAATTCTACCAAATAGAGCATACCACCTTCAAGAAGTTGCATTAAACTCTATTTGATCCAATAGTCTTAACCAAATCATCATGGTTGATGATATATTAATAACTTAAAATTAAATAGATTTATTCCAAATAAACAATCCACATGATTTCCATAATGATCTAGCTTCATTCAAGTCTCTACATATTTAAAGGTGTTGAATGTGTGGCTCAAATTCATTCCACATAGTGATACGGCCCAAGAGACTAAGTGGCAGGCCCAACAGGGTGAAATATCTTCCTAGCTGGCAATAAGACTATGTTATGAAATAGAATGATGCAATTTTATGATTCTGTTTTAACAAACTTTATTCCCTTTTGTAAGATCCAACCATGTATACAGTTGAAATCATTTCTCTAATTTCCCTTTGGCTTATAAAATCTGTATGAAACTAATGATAATGGTATGAAAAATGCATATTCAGTACATTTACTCTAGTCATTAATTTTAGAATCTTCATCTTCCTATCACATAGCCTTATTTGTTTTGTGGCCATACTTATGTAACTTGCATGTTAAGTATTACATAGTTATGAGTGTGCCTACATTTTCTTTTATCTTGCCGAAGCATTCACCAATTTGCCAACACCTCCTACTTAATTGCATGTTACTTTCTTCACTCTTAAGTTTTCAAGCTTGTTTAGTGCCTAGGAAATGGTAAATGGCTACAACACAACACAAGAGCATCACAAAATTGAAGCAACGCAAAACATTACTACTTCATTGAGTGTTTTTGTTTGTTTTATTATCGTGTGAGTAATTTTATAATGAGAATTCTTGTTCCATTTCATAAAGTATTTCTGAGATAAAATATTGTTCTTTATCCTCATTACTATTAGAGAATTTGTTGTACTCTCCCTTTCACATAGTGGAATTTTGCTCGTGAGCACCCGTTGTTTTTTACCTCTCACATTGAGGGGTTTTCCACGTTAAATATTGTGTTATTTTCTTGCTTATTTTTCTTGCTTCTCTTTTATTCTCAATTGATCCGATCTTGTATTTCTGCATTGCGCTATATCCCTAACAAAAGGCTAAGAATCAAGTGGGTTAACTACCCCAAGAGTAATAATATATTACATAAACATGTTTTTTCATTCCCGTTTTATCTTACCTTTGTTATGGAAGTATAACTTTGGTGGATATATTTATAACGAGGAGTGATCCATTGACTCCAATAATAAGTTTTTAAACTTACTCCACATCTTAGCAACATAAATCCAATGGTTTGAATTAATGGGTAGATCTAAATCATTGGATTCCTAAAATTGATAGCTAACATATGAAGTAAATTTAAAAAACTTAATCTTGGAGTATGAGGATCCCCACCCGAATTGAGGGAAAAACATTTACCCTACTATGATACACATTAGATAAGTCAAATTTGATTTAATGGATGCTTTTCTTGTTTTGGTTATCCAAAACAAACGCAAATGTGGAGAAAGCAACAAACTTGAATCATCTTGATTTGGTTTAAGAATATTAGAGTAAAAAAACTTGGATACCATAAATGTTAAAGAAGGTCATGATTCATGTACTGTAAAAGTAATACTCAAACTACCAAGTTAAGTAGGTCAATTTTTAATCTCAAGTTTTAACCAAATAGAAAACATAGGAAAATGGTACCTATCAATGCCCTTCTGCAGTGACATACATAACATAGTAATCACATCACACTCGGGAAGAATGGACAATTAGCTACCACAACACATGCTTTAGCGAAACTAATTGCAAAGGATGAGAAATCGGCCTTATAAAAGTTACCTTCTTTGGAGGTCCGGTCGATAGTCAAAAACAGCTCAGCAACAATCAGAAAGTGCTCCATTACGTTCTATCAATTGTATCTTCAGATCTAAACTGATTCACAGTCAATAAACTTCATGCATTTGCAACTTCAAAAGATACAATATGCAGAATCCCAATACACTTCAGGCTCAAGCTACAGACCTGCTCATCTCTAAATGATAAATTCTAAACTTATAGCTAAAAAATCTATCAAAACCAATGTATGAATTCACGAACTAAGAACCAACTAATATGACAGAGAAAGCAATGCAACCATCCTTTAATCCATTCATGGACATCCCAAAACAGACGCAGATTAGTTATCTCCAAACCAAAACAGGTTGATTCTATCATATTTGTATCAATGGAAATAGCTGATGTGCAAATGTATCCTTGGCAAGTTGATTTAATTATTCTATTCATACTATTATCTGCTCAGGGACATGTGCAACTGATAGAGTTGAAACTACTAAACTGAAGTGTGAAGTGGGTTTACAATCTTAAAAGCATTAGAACACTAATGATTGTCAGAATGGCTGTTGTCACTCAACTCAAGATCAGTCTTGCAGTCGTCTCTCAAATTTTTTACTGTATCACAGCTTGATTCCTGAAAGCATAATGAAATTATTCAAAGTGATAGAAGAGAAAATGAAAATATAAACTAAGATACAGATTGCATAAGTCAAACTTAACCAATTTGGCACATGAACAATAAAACAAGGAAGCGTGGATATGGCACAAGACACGGGATACAGCGAACTTAAAAGTTATAAAGTATAATACAAGTTATTGAATTAATATATGTTTATAAATTAGACTTTAGAAAATGCTAACAAGTGCCATAAGACAATATTCAGTGAATACAAGATAAAAATTTTACACGGGGAAATGATGCACTCAAATACTTAAGAGTTTGGAAACTGTGGTTTTCAAAGCAGTGTTCGGCACTTATTACTAACGAGTCATTAGCAAGACCCATAAGTTTAATATAAAAGTAGGGATCTTAAATTAAAAGAGGAATGATGTTTTGAAGTTAACATGGGTGATTATAAACATTAAAACTATCTTTTATCTAATTATTGTGGCTCATCTACAAGTATAAAAACATTTAGAACTTGGAAAATAGACAGTTTAAAAACAGAAAACAACATAGAAAGTGAAATTGGGATGAAATTCAATGATTGAAAACATAGGCTCGGGTAATAGCATTGAAACTCACAAGCTGACTAATTTCTTGGGAGAACGTATTCTCCATATGAACAAAAAGCGACTTCCACTGATCCATAAGGGTTGATTCTAACTTGGACGATTCGGAAGTATTTTGTTGGTCATTCATGATGGGTTCATTTCCTCCAGAAAATTTGCGCACAAGCAAGTTAGCTTCTTTCTGGCTCTTCCTCAGAGCTAGCCAAACAAAAATGACATAAATAAGATGAAGCAAACTGTATAGTAGAACACTAGAACATACATTACCATTATTTAATTTAGCATTGAAAAACTCTTAAAATGATTTCAAAAACAACTTACCAGTTAGTCTACCCTTGGCATCCTGGTAATAGAGATCCGACCAGATATAAGCAGCTGATAATCAACATAAGTAAAACCCATTTTATTAAACACCAGAACAGAACATAAGGTTGGTTGTATTTGGTTTTTAACCAAATGTTCTCTGATTTCATTTTCTGTTCTCAATGTCACATTATACAAATCATTTTTCCCGAGCTGCACATTATACAAATCATTGAAAAGAGTATACAAATGTAGAAAATGTAACATTTTTGTAATTATTAATTAATGACAACAGCAAATAAGAATGAAAAACATTTTATTAAACGAAACAGGCCATAAATTTCTCATAGAAATCATGAATTTAAATATGTCATAGAGTCAAACACATAAATTAAATGCACCTTTGGAGCAAAAGGAACAAGTGCAGTTTTTTATAAGATCCTCGCTACGAAGACCTGAATTTGCACCTGCAATGCCCTTAAGTGCCGCACATCGTTCCAATCCAACAAATTTACTATCATGTGAAGCCGAAATTGTTGGCATTGGCGATTCCACCGCTATCGGCAAATCACCAGCAACACGAAACTCCCTCTCATTATTTTCAATGCCATGATTTCCCATCGAAACACCACAATCTAATCTATCTTGATTTTTCTCTCGAAACCCTGAAGGATTCTCCGTTAACAAATTGGACTCATCCCATACGTTACTAACACAAGGGCTTTTTCCCTTGTCTTTGTGGTTTTTCTCTGCTCCACCAAATTTCAATTGATTATTTTTGGCAACAAAATTCTCTTCCCCTAAACAAATTTTCTTCTGCAGCTGCAAATCAGCATCGTCACCGGCGCCGGAGATTGAAGAAAACTGCCTCTTCGGAGGATGATTGGTGACATCGGTGAGAGCGGGACAGGTTTTTACAACGGTAGCGCTTAAATTATCTTCACTTTCCATGAATTCCAAATCTATGAACAAGTTTGAACCATTTAGTACTGAAACCCTAACCCTAAGATTGATGCATAAGAAACCATATATGTTGAGAACAAAGAAGAAAGGGAAGAGAAATTTGGTGGAAATGGAGTGAGAAGAAATTGAACTTACATAATTGAAGAGTGGAGAGAAGGGGAAATGAAGAATATAGCTTTTGTTTGGTTCTAAGGAAAATGAAAAATTGAAAATTATGGATTGTTACCACAAACATGCCCTAACGAAAAAAAGCCACGATTCTCAGGCGGGAAAAAAGCGGGCCTCGCGCTTTCAACTTTGAATTATAATCTGACTCATTTCGAAAATCTAATTTCGGGCCGAAACAATGGGTATGGGTATGGGTATGGCCCATTACTTCAACTCATGTTACAGCCAATGGCTTGTTATTAATCAATTATGTAATAATTGTTTTCAAACTATATATATTCATCACATACATTATCGTTCAAATTCTGAAAATAATTTTTCTGTTTGTATGAAGATAATTGGTGGTTAAGAAATTAGTAATTAGTTAGTTAGGTTTGTAATCGTTTTGATTAGTTGCTTGATATGCAAACTTTCTTTTACACTCTCATATAAATATGTTATTATTGACTTCAATAAATGAGAATAGTATTCATTTGTAATTTCTGAGATGGTGCATACTGAGATGGTGCATTCTTTACACCAAGCTCACTCAGTTTTTGGGGAATAACCACAATTGCACCAAACTCCAACCATCACATTGAACTTGTGTACACTTTTTTTGGGGACTCTAGTTTCCAAATCAAAGAACACAATCTCAGGTGTGTTGGTGTAATCATTACATGAATAAGAATCCTCCATCATCATTACAAGGCTTTTTTTCTTGCTTGAAATCAATCTCTCTCTCTCTATTCATCTATTTGCTATATATAGATGATGTTTGATTAAAAAATAAATAGCTACGTATAACATAAAAATTTGAAAAAAGCTAAATCATTTTTGTGGAGAATGATTTTCTTGTAGTTAAAGTTATCATGTTATTTTGAATGAATAGATAGGAACTACATAGCTTTCTGACCATGTTAAGCTTCTAGCTAGATAAGAACTGCATATCATGCTCTTTAGATTATTTTAACTTGTTTCATTAATTCTAACCTTTTTCTTCTCTGTCCCTCTCTTTCTTGTGTTCAGAC
The DNA here is from genome assembly GCA_009771035.1 of Lupinus albus. Taxonomy (NCBI): domain Eukaryota; kingdom Viridiplantae; phylum Streptophyta; class Magnoliopsida; order Fabales; family Fabaceae; genus Lupinus; species Lupinus albus. Next base: position 10,891,399 of record CM020011.1, read on the forward strand.
TAGAGGTGTCAAAATGGGCAGGCCCGTGCGGGCCGGCCCGCCACAACCCGAAATTTTGTAAGGCTTGGGTATTAAATTTGGCACTTTTTAGTGAATCCGGACTTTTTAGCCCGACCCGGCCGGACTATATTAAAACCGGGCTCAGACCGGGCTTACCCGGGTGGGTTCGGGCTACGCGTTTTCTCTTATGTTAAAACTTTTTTTTGGGACTTTTTGGCTAGGTAATAAGCTTAAGATGAAAATTATTTTACAAAATAACTTATGATAAAAAAATAGATAATATATACTAAATATTGTATAATGAATTTTGAATAAAAAATAGAGTAATGTCTATAACATAAATATTTATAAATTACAATAATGTTATCAAGTTAATAATTATATTATTTTTCCTATTTTGCTTAATATCCTTTTAAGCACATTAGCAAAATAGTGTATCAAATTAACTGAGAACATTAAACTATATAGATTCTATTTTTCTTTTTTTAATTGTATATTTAATTAGATTTAACTTCTACCACAAAAACATAATAAAGAAAATAATTTTTACAACGAAACTGAAAAACAACTTAATTGTTTACCATAGAGAACTCAACACAACCAAATTTAACATAACAGTTCACAATAAAAGTGTTGATAAAGAATATACAAAAGATGTTCATACACAAAGTAAAGAAATATTATGATTATAATTATACTTCGACACATAGAATTCATTCTTAATTTGAGTCTATACTATCATTACTATAAACCAAAGTGATATTATTTTTTATTGTATCCATTTATTATATTGAAGTGAAGTTACAAATTATATTGTGTTAGAGATTGAGAGTCTAATATAAATAAAATATTTAATGAATAAGTTATGTTATGAATCATATTCGTAAACTTAACATCATGTCTTAGCTCAAACACATAACATTATATCTATAAGTTTGGTTGCATTGAGTATAACAATTGTGTTAAAAAATTTATGCATTAATATCAAATGATATATATATATATATATATATATATATATATATATATATATTAAATATATTAAATAGGTTAAAATTTAAATAATTTTTTTAATATTATGCGGCCCGGCCCGCCACAACCCGCAACCCGCATAGGGCGGGCTTGGGCTACATTTTGATAAACATAAATTGTATCCGGGCTTTTTAGCCCGACCTGGTTTAGCTTGAGCCCGATACAGGCTAGCCCGAACTCGTCCGCGTAACCCGTTTTGACACCTCTAGTTCAGACCCTCTCGATACTAGAAAGTCCAATTATTTTATATGAAAATACACTGACCAGTAATAACTATTATTCATTTCTATTTATAATTTAGGCTGTGTTTTCAAAATTATAGCAAAATTTGCTGTATGTGATAGTGTTTATGATTTTTTTGTACTACCAAGAATATCTATTTACCTTTTTATTGTCATGATTTGGTTTAGTGCTAACTCACAACGACCTAATCTAATTATACTGAGAAAATAATATATGCACTTGCAGTGTATGAGTTTTATACATTATCAATATATTATTCATCATTCATCTTTAATCATTATTGACTATTCAAAAAAAAATTAATACAAATTAATGGTGGACGATGTACTAACTGAATATAAATCTTACCCTCAATTATATTATGAATGTAATATATATGTACTGTCAATCTAAAGATTTATACACATTCACTACATATAATATGAATGGTGAATAATACAATGACAGCATATACATACATTTTTATTCTCTTATATTATTTTGTAATCTTTAAATATTAGGAATGGCATAACTTTGGAATAAGATTTGGTGTCATCCAATCATGTCCAATATGCATTTACAATGTATATTTTTCTTTAAATAAGTACAAGTAAAAGACTTTATTCACTCAAATCAACAACAGAAAATATGCATGGTAATATAAATACCATATTTTATATCATAACCTCTACTAGTCCTAATTTAATTACTCATAAAATTATATATTATATCACTATATCAAGTCAACTCAAACTTTAGAGTTTAATGGTCAGGTTTTCTATGACATAAACAGTGGTAGCCATCTCCATCTACCCACCAATACTAATATTGTATAAAGATGGTTTTAATAGAAAATTTAAATACATATAATATCTTAAAATCTAAAAAGCATTCAATAGTTTCTTGATATTGCTACTCTCTTTATGTGACAGAAAAATGAGAGAACTTTTATTATGATAATTTGAATACATTAAAAGGAGTCACAGTTTAGAAGAAACATATAACAAGATTAAACAAGTGCAGGGGAAGTTAGATGGGTAAGTGCTTTCTTAATCCTCTCTACAGCAGCTTGTAGGGTAGTAAGGGATGCAGCATATGATATACGAATGCAAGTATCATCTCCAAATGCACCCCCTGGCACCACTGCTACCTGTTTAACACACAACACCATAACACAATGTTATCACTTTCACACACAAAATGGTCTTTTATTTCTATTGACTTTGTATCCATCGTACGTGGTTTGTCACTTTTTATATTATTTTTATATTATTTTATGAGACATTCTTTATGAGGAAAGCATGGTATGGTGGATTCGGTATGCGGTATGTATGGTAAATGAGAGAATTATGTAACCGTGTTTGTTATCATATTTCAAGAAAGAGTGTTATTTTTCAAAATAACAGAGTTAGGGTGCTTTAGTTCTTTCTTGACAAATCTGAAGAGGATAGGTTGAAATAAAAGACCATGTGGAATTTCCTGCTCGTATAATATTACTAAAACCTTGAAAGCCATAGTATGAGTATACCTGGCCCTTATCGAGCAGGTATCGACAAAGGGAATCGGAATCCTCAATTATACCAAATCCTTCGGCTTCTCTACCATAATAGGAGCTGAAATCAATGAATAGATAAAATGCTCCCTGCAAGTGAAAACAACAGTATATGTTTATGAGGTAGAGAAGCTGATAGAAAAAGGAAGAGACAACATTTAAAGTAACTATGAAAGGATAATCAAATGAAATAGAAGAGTTTCAACCTGAGGTTCGGATATTTTAACACCATCCATTTCACTGAAACTTTTAACCAAGAAATCCCTTCGCTCCCTAAATGCTTTCACCATGGTTGAAACAGCCTCGCCACCAGCATAGCCAAGTCCTAAACAGCAACTGCAGCTTTCTGAGTATACTACTCTTTGGCTCCATTAGTAACCACAATCTGATCAGGGGTGTAACTAATTCCATTCTCCTCTACAACAACAACAACAAAAACAATTCCACCACACTATTTTTTAAAACTCCCATCCCGGAAAAAAAATTCGAAAAAAAAGACAGTCCAGTACACGAGACACAGAGAGGGTGGAAATATGCCGTCTTATTTATGGGATGGCAATGGGGTCGGGCAGGCACGGGTGTTGCATACCTGTGCCCATACCCACACTATTTGTGAGTACCCTGTGAGTGAGTATCCGTGGTTACCCAACGGGTTTTTAATTATATTTTTATATTTTGCAATAGTTAATATTTGAAATAATTATTACTTGAGTAATATGATAATTTTATGATTATAGTATATGAAATAATAATAAAATAGACAAATATAATGTTAAAATAATAATAATTATGTATAAAATATTTAATTAAAATATATATGCGGCTACTCGCAGGTACGTATTATGATATTCATTCACACTCATGAGCAATTTTTGCGGGTACCCAGTACGGGTATTTTGATGGGTACACACAGGTAGTGTAATTTTGTCATCCCTGGTCTTATTCTGCAAGCTAGTTTCCTGGATTTGAACCTGGGAAGGCTCACCCTATTTCCAAAAAATAGAAAAATAAAAACAAAAACACAGAGATAATATTATTATAAACTAACCCTTTAACTTGTGACAAATTGCTTGGCGTAGTTCCAATGTACCAGCATTAGGAGTGTACCTTGTGAACCCTTCACGAATAGCATTAATCCCAGCCTACATGAAGAAAAAAAGTTACATTGAAAAAAGAATGAAAATGGGTATCATTGATTTTGAGAAAAGAAAAAGAAAAACCTCAGAAATAATGGTTGGGGTGTCAAAATCAGGTTCTCCGGCGGCCAAGCGAATAACAGGAACACCGGCTTGGACAAGAGCGGTGGCTTGGTCACTGATTGCGACGGTTTTAGAAGGCTTCAAAGAATTCACACGTGGGCTCAACGATGTGTCAATTTCATCGCTATTTGTTACTGTTGCTTTCACTATTACTGTGTTGTTTTTGTGTTTTGGCGCTTCCATATCCAAATTGAGTGAATTTAGAGAAAGGTTAGAGGAAAAAGATAGGATTTTGGGAAGTGGGTCGTGGCCAGAAGAAGAAGGGAAAAGGATTCGGCATAAGGAAGGGTTATATAACGTTGTATTGGCCATATATGATAAAGTGAATGGAATAGAATGGAATTTGATTGTGAATGAGTATAATGAAAAATGGTGTAATAACAATAACTTAAAAGGGGTGAATTTGTTGTTGGTAGGTGAAAGGGAGTTGGTGGAACAAATTCAATTCAATTCAACCTTAAGACTACAATTTCAAACCATAATATTAAGATGGAAAGTTTTTTAAATTTATTTTGCATCTTAATCATCGATTTTAAGTAAATTATATGGTTTAGATATACTTGTTAATTCAAACCATTGGATTTCCCTAGAATTGATGGCTAAGATATAGAGTGGGTCGAAGTAAGAGGATGAGGTGGTGGGGTCTTGATCCTCTCAAGTACTGGACAGTCCAGTACTTAATTATGAGGTCTAGAAAATTTCAAAGATTAAAAAAAAGAACTTATTTAAAAATAATTAAAAATCTAAATCATTAATATTTTTGACACAGTACAGCTAGAGTATCCAAATTGGAGGTGTTGTAATATTTGACTTTGCAATATAAATGACTTTGGAGACATTGATCAACGTAATATTTAATAAATGTTATTTGGATCATGATTTTTATATAGTGCTTCAAAGTTTCAGTTCTTATTTTTATTCATCCCCTTTTAGTCAATTGTTCTTACTCATCATATTTGTTTGATCTCATGTGACTAAACCATTTTAGATTAAATTGTGTTCCTATGCACATAATATGACATAGAAATATCTACCCTGAAAAAGGAGATGATAAACAATAGTGCAATGCATATAATAATATTTGATTAATAGTTCATTCTGCTTTTAGAGATGGGTTTGTGCACATGCATGACACATGGGGTTTCTATATTCTAAAGATAACTAGTCTGAAAGGGAGTAATGATTCTCTCAATTAATGGAGAGGCAAATACTACATTTTCTTTGTATTTTGAATGATAAAATTGTTATTCCATTATGTACAAAGGATAAAAATGTCTTCTCGTATTATATTTCTTTTGTATTTTTTGGTATTTGTCTCTCTATTAATAGAGATAATCTTTACTCGATGAAAGGAGTACTTCAAACCGAGGGAGAGCTGCAATGATATCCTTAATGTGCTTTATTTCTTTCTTTTTGGCCCAATGGTTCTGTTTGCTTAAGAAAAGGAAAGAATTTAGTAAAGTATGCACCCTCTTGATGTTTTGTCCAAACTAATATTCTTGTTATAGCCTGAGTTTTAGTAGATGGAATCAACTTTATGATTAATGATATAATATTTTATCATAAAGAATTATACTATATTTTCATTCATGGGTGTGAATTCAATATTTTCCCCATTGATTTTCTAACACTTTATGATGTTAAAGTTTCATCTCAAAACCAATTGGTAATGAGATGAATAGCTAAACAGATATTTAAATCACTCCCAAACAATAAGGTAGACGTTCTGAGATTTACTTTTTTAACATAATGTACAAATAAGACTCCTACAATAAGGTCACAATCTTATATCTAATAAGGATCAATTTTTGTTCTCATATCTCATTGTGTCGTGAGGTGAGTGGTTTGATCTTCTATTTTTCTTTCCCATTTATGGTAAATTAACCATTTATACTTCATTTCTGTTTCTAGTAATTAATCTCCTATAATGTTGATTTACTTGATTCAGCAACTTGCAACTTATTATTATATTAAACAGGTAGTTTTGTGCTCAAACAATATCCCTCACTTGGTAATTTTTGCATGCCATTGTTATTGAGATTACCCATTACTCAAAGTTTATATATATAAATTATACTATATATTAAAGCCAAAACATGAAATAATTACCATCATGGTGTAATTTCTATTTTCCTATTTTGCCCTTACATTTTTTTATTTCTACAAAAAAAACCATATAATCTTAAGTAACTATTATTAGCACATTAACTACTCTTAATATAAAAATATTCTAATTGTATAAAATAAAATATAAAAAAATTGAATACTTAATATGGTTGTGTACTGCAATTTAAAACCATAGGCCTAATATTAAAACCATTTGTTGTGGTGTATATTATTGAAATTTACATTGCGGGTAATGCAACATTTTTGTCACAATGTAAAAAAAGCAGAAAATTGTACGGCACCTGACATTACTTTTATTCCAAAGCCATTCGAGTTGCATTCAGTTACATAGATATGACAGAATCAATGAATTTCAACTTTTATGAAAAAGAAAAAGGTTAATGGTTTCCCCTCTGGGTCAATAATTTAGGCAATTCCCCTTGGCATTCTTGGTAGAATAAGATAATCTCTGCAAAACCTTAGGTACTAAATCAACATGGTTTTGTAAATATTCAAAATTTGAGAACTATGTAAGGCTAATGGAAATAGCATAAGATTGAAGAAGAACTACTGCTTGCTCAGAAATAGCCCTGTTTCTTGCTTGCCTCACCCAGTCTGCAACACCTTCTGCAGCTCCGGTACCTCTGACACTTTCTTCTAAAAAATCGGCTGCTTCGGCGAGTTTTCCTTCAGCCAAGTAACTTTCAACTTTGTTGATGACAGATTCAATCCCATCACCTGATTGGTCATCTTCCCTAACCTGAATACAAGTGCACATTGTGTTGCAAAGTTAAACATGAAAATATACATTCGGAGTACCATCTTGAACTTCAGGATGTCCTCGATAACTGGGAGTGGGGGCCGAGAAAGAAATAAAAATAGTAAATGTATCAAAGCGCAGATGTTTTGCAACTTCTATTTAACATAAAGGACATATTTAAATGGCATGGCAGTCAGCAATCTGCATACCTTCAACCACGATGCTATATGCGCCAAAGAATGTGCCAATATACCTCCACCTCCGGGTGGGAAGAAGCTGAAGTGTCGTACTGTAGCTTTTAAGGAATCAAACTGCAATGAAGTAGAAGTAATTCAGAAAGCTTCCCAGTCTAAACAGGCACGGTATTAAGTAGTAATGGACAAGGACATTTCAGGAAATTGCAAACATTGTTCAATAATTCCATAGATTGCTTTAGTAGTCAATTCTATGCTATTGTGTGAATTTATCAGTTGGGTTCAGAAGATAGGAGCATTACTGAATGCCAAAGACAAACTATGGGATTGTTCACCACTGGAAAACAAAGAAATCAATTCAAAGGGATCCACTCTCATGCTATAAGCATCAAGATTCAAGAGTATACAAGTTTCAGGAGATCATCAAGAGTTCTACCAGGTTACAAAACAATAATTTACATAAATATGCCAAGAACACAACTTGCCTTGTGCTTTAACTGCAGCTGTGTGTCTGTGCCATTAGTTCGTGTCTCTTCAGGAAGAGATGATATCACCAAATTCAGAACTGAATCTTTATCTAAACCCTCAAGGTTAGACTGCAGAGATTCTATTTCTGCCTGGATTGGCAATCCTTTGGAAAGTGCATTGTCAAGTGCAAGTGCTCCCTGAAGGATTCATGCACTAGTATCAAGAAATTGATAAACAAAACTGCATATATTTTTTAAAATACTATAAACTAATTTAGCCAATAAGGCCTTTTGTGGACAAAAAGTAGAAATAAGAACAGCATGAAGTAACGGATTAAAATATTACCAGAGCAAAATTTTGTGCAGCATTACTTTGACGAGCTTCTTCAGACCGAGCATAAAATGCCATGCACAAGGCATTTATCTTGAGAATTGGAGGGAAATAAATTTTTCAATCAAGTCAAGTCTCAACTTTGAATAACAGTATATGAAAAACAGATACATGAAATAAAGTAACAAAGAATGTGTGTTAATAGAAATTTCAAACCAAGCTTCGCCATTCAAGGATATGTTGTCAATTTTTCAACTACAAAAAAAATCTACGAAGTGTTTTTATCCTTTTCGAACAGATGCAACATTGGTTTTCAAATAACAATGAAAAGTTGATTACTTACTATACCAAAAGATCTAAATTAGTGAACAAACTTTTTCTGATTAGAAACTCACAAAGTAATGACTAAGAATGCAGTTGTCTATGAAACACAGTTTTCCAGGATGTGATCTGATAAAAATTGCAGACGTTAACACCATAAATGGATGTTGTTTTGCACGCTTTCATAAAGTGTTGTACTAATATGACAGAAATTACTCTTTGTAGAAGCTTCCCCAGAAAATTTTTGTACTGGTAGTTATACAAAAGTATGACAGCTATTTAATTTTTCTAAGCCACCCATTAAAATTATATATTCCCTTTCATAAACTAATTGAAGTTCACCCTTACTTTAGTATGGCTAATTTAAATATATGTGTATCTACTCATCCATGACTTTAGTAGAAGCCTTACATTAACATTTGCTTCAGCCATTTTCTCGATTTGGGCAGACTTCTCATTTGCTATAGTAGCATTTAACTCTGCTTTCGCTAATTCCTGAACTGTTTTCAACTTCATTTCAGCTTCATTTTCCTGCCATTACAAAAGATGCACTTGGTTTTAAAAGATATCATATAATATAAAATTATAACACTAACAGCGAAGAGACGGACAAAGGAGGAAAACAGTACTTATACTACCAACAAAAAAGTTGAATCTTCACCTTTTGTTCAAGTTCTGTCTTCAGTTTTTCTTCCATCTTTTCTTGAAGTGTCTTGATAGCAAGAGCTGCTTTTGCTCTTTCTCGTTTTAACTCCTGAAAAGTTAAATATTAAAGTAAAAATATAGATATGGACTGAATAACTTTTAACATTTGGATTATGATCATCTTGACAGAAACAGCCAAGGAAAGGCAAACATCACATACAAGAGAAAACATTCAATTTCATCAATGCATAATCTTCACAAATACAAAACAACCTGGCAGACTAAGTTCAAATTTGATGCTGATTATTTTCATGTGACTATTATTGACTCAAACTCAATAGAATGGAGTTATATATATATATATATATATATATTGAACGACAATAGTCCCTTATACAGGAACTGTTCTCTGTTTAAAAACCTGGGGCAGCCTCTCTCAATGTCTCTTGGTTGCTCCAACTCATGTGTTTGAGAAAAAAACAACAATAAAAAATCATATTAAGCTGAATGTAAAGAATAACAAAAAAATTACCTTGTCCAACATTGCAGTCTCTTCAGAAAGCATGAGTTCTCTAGCAGCTGCATCTTTCAATTTATTTTCATATTTGTCCTAACATGAACAAGGTGGTAGCCAAATTAAGATTAGGAAGCTTTGCACATCATATCAAAAATAAAAATCAAACAAAGTCCAGCTTCCCGTCATATCAAAATCTCATTTCATCATTCTATGCTGACTTTGATAGAATAGAGTAAGCTACAAAAGTTAAAGATGTTATAGGGCAAACCTTCAACACTTTCTTTTCTTCATTAAAAGCGTGTACATCTAAATCAACTTGCCTTTGCTCTGCGGCATGGATGGCTTCTAAGAAATCAAGAACCAGTTTCCCATCCTTGGAAATGTAACCATCATTCAACTCCTCCATTGCACCACTAAGTGGCTAGTGTTTCAAAAAGTTAGCTTTCATGCATGCAAGATCACAAATAAACCACAAAACAAAAATAAAGAAAAGTAAAAGTAATATTCTAAAGTAACCTCTTTTTCTTCAATAGAATCACTGTTCTCAGTAAAACCATGACCATATAAGTAAGTCACAGGGCTTCCTTCAGATATATTCTTTAAGTTATATGATTCAAGGAGGGTGGGTTGTTCTATATCTTCACCTAATAAATTCTGTAATGAAGTAACAAAGGGAAAGATATTTAAAAGCAATATATGTCAAAATTTATTTTAGAAAATAACAAAAGGAAAAAGATTCTTATCAAATGCTATGGAATAACTGAGTCAATGGATAAGTTCACAGAAGATATCCAAAAAAAGCTGTAGCTGATAAACTGCATCTCAAGTCATGACAAATGCTTAAGTACCTCTCTTCTGTCATCTATTTCCTGTTGGGTTGGTTGAATATTTTTCAGCCCATTGTCATCTGGAACTGCACTGGTCTGTGTAGGTGCGGAAATATGTTGAGTTTCCACTTCTGGTCTTGGGTCATTGTTTGTCTCTGTGCTCTTTATGCCAACAACCTCTTCAGACTGCACAACGGATTCTTTACTTGGATCATCAGATGTTCGACTGCTTTGAGGATATTCAGGTAACTGGTTTTCTTTGGCAGCAGCAGTAACCTCTTCAACAATATTAGATTCATCTTGCACTTGAATCACCTTATCCCCTTGATCGTCTGTTTCATTCACTGGCAATGTAAAATGGGTATCAATCTTCACCTTTGCCTCTTCTACAACAGGATTTTCATTGTTAATTTTCTCAATATGTGGTGGAACTAACTGGTCGACTGAATGTTGTATGCTCTCTGAAACTCCATTACTAGCAATGACCTGAGGTTCCTGGGGAACACTATGGTGCTCTTTCTGAAGATATTGATCTAAATAACCAGTTTGGTAAGCTGCCAGAAAAGCAGCACCTACAGCAACACTTCCAACGAAAAACTTTGATAGAGAGCCATTGGACTCGGGTGGCTTTCCTGTAGATACAGGAGCTGAGGCCCTACTTGGTTTAGATGCAGATGAGAATTCCTTTCGCGAAGATAAATATGAAGGTATCTGCTAAATCATGCAATGAAGAAAAGAGGGGGAAATCAGAAAATTAACGGTAACATGAGAACCTGGTTAAAATTAGAAACAATGCTACCAATGTTTACAAACTAAGTAGTCCATATAGCAGACATATAAATTAGTAAATTATAGAAATTGTATTCTTTTAGCAATAATAAGAGTTTCTATATGAACACCTTTCCTACCCTATGGTCCTACAATCAATTTAGTGCAACAGACTCTAGTATATAGATGAGAAGGGGTAGCACTATCCCAGTATTGCAGTATAAATTGACTAATCATTGTGCTAGAAACAAGTGAAATGTGCAACAACAAAAAATTACAGCATTGCACAACAATGTTGTTAGCTGGAAACAGTAATTCAATATATTACATAGACATCAAATATGCACTACGCAGACAAATTAGATGCTTCATTTGAGAGCAAAATGCTTTGACACCTTAATACAACCTAGTAACAATTGGCATATGCAGGAAAGAGGGACAGTTCCATCATAATGATGAAAAATGCTTTTCTGCTTCAAATATTCCAAGATTGTCAAGAATCTAGTACTATTTGAGCTAAGTAAATATTTTCCGAAAACTACTACATTCTTAAAATTGTGTTTATCCTACTTTGTACCATAACTATCTAGGTTTGAACATAAAATTGGTGAAACCAAAGTACCAATTATTCATTAAGTATGTTTGCTCTAATCAGATCAAAACCTTTATCCATGCTATGCATCAGTTAGAAGCCAGATACCACTTTCATAGTTTTGTTTTTAATTTCCAAACACTGCTTCTAGTATATTCATCCTCATGGTGTGTCCTATTTACATAACCGTATCTCGATTTTACTTAGGAAGCTACATCCACAAGTATGATCATGCATGAATATGGGGCAAAATCTAACAAAAGCCAACTGAGCATGAATAATATAGAAAATAAAGAAGATGAAAAGATGGAAAGGGACAACATGTGCTGTCCTACTCCATGTACCACAACCATGTGCTACTTTTTTGATTGATTATTAAATTTGGAAATTATAATTTTTAACCAATCAACAAAAGTTCATGGTCGTGATGCATGGAGTGGGATAACGGATGTTCTCTCATATGGAAAATAAAGTGGAGGTAAAATGAAACTGTCACTGCAGCAAATGATGCAAATGTATAAAAAGAAATGGATATAATGAAGGATCGTCTTATCCATGATTTTATAACTCCTCACAATCTAACCTTGTGAGCAACAAAGTAATTAGTCCTTTGATCATTTCACTCAACAATAAGGAGGCTCGCGTAATATTTTAAAAAGAAAACGAGAAAAAATGTTTTTCAGATGCAAGGACACAAAGCTTATAGACTTCGAAACATAGAAGGTCAGGTTTTCTCCAACCAAGACAGCAGTTAAAACTAGAAGGGGGAGCTTAAGGATTAGTAAACTTATTAATGCTAGCATTATATTTTCAGCCTAACGCATTTTGACAATTTTGGGGTCTTCAGTCAGTGTTGTGTGCTTTTCCTTCAGTTGTTTCACTAACGCTGAATCCAATCAAGGAAGGAAAAGGGAATGCTTCATAATCATTTCACAAGTATATTTCATGACCCTGAAACCTTTTTTCCCTTCCTTCCCCTCCAAAACCCAACTCGCAAATGAAATCTTAATGAATGGTCATTTAACTTACCACCCTTTGATTATAGGACCATATGATCCCAAACTGGGTATCTCTATTTAAGCGATGTAAGTAATGGATGTTCAGTTTCGTGTTTGTTCAGCAACGTGACGCCCTCTCAATTGTGTAATACAACCACGCTCTGATTGCAATTTCTAGAATAATTTTCTTCGTACCCTCAACCTCACTCTCCTTTTCTAATTTATAAACACGCCAATCTAAATCCAATTGTAGATATCACCCAAAATGCATTCTTTTGCAAAAAAAACTAATTATGGCTAACCGCATTTTCCCACAATCGCGGTATATGCAACAACGAAACCAAATTAAAACCAATTGCAGTGCCCAGACTACATATGTTGGTATATAACTAGAGTTTTCACTGTGGCATACTCATATAAAACTATATTATTCCACAAAATTGCATTGGAAATAAATATTGAACAGAAGAAATAACGTACCTGAGTTATAAAACGCCTAGGGTTGGTTCTAAGGGTTCGGCGAGATGATATTTCCAAAATCGACCTGAAATAATAAACACAATATGGGAATTATTCCATCTCGTGGGTTCCGCGTAAACTGAGAGACTGTTTTCAGGATTTGAACTCGGTCGCCGTGGCTCACCCTCTAATAATAATAATAATAAAAAAGTGTTAGTTTAGATAGGGTTACCTCCGCAACATGGCAGTGAATTGAATAAGAGAATGGGTTTGATTTGATGAGAGTGGAAGTGGATGATTGCGTCTTCTAAGGAGTGTTGTCCGATCCTCCTCTTTATTCACTTTTGCAATGGGTAATGGGGTGTTTATGTGATTTTAAAACATTAGGGGGAGGAAAACCTAATTTATTTTTATACTACTACTTCACTCTTTATTTCACTTATATGCTTTTGGGGTATGGGGGAGGTGGAAGAAAAGACAAATAATATTAAATAAGATTATTTTTTTAATAAAAATATAATAGGGGTGAATAAGAGGAGAAAATATAAATATAAAATGACATAAATAAAGATGTGTGTATTATCTAACTAATGCATCATCTATAAATAATTTTTTTTTAAAGAGTCGATGATAATTAAATATGAATAATAGATTATGTGATAAAAGTATATAAATTTCTTACACTATTAGTGAATACATTTTATCTAAATATTGTATACGTAATGAGGATGAAGAGTGGATAAAATTGTAAAATCAGGCATCTTTTTATTTTGCAATGATTGGAAAAAAATTAGTAAGGGCTAGTTCTTGTTTGTCTTTTCATCCATTTTCCTTCCTCTTGTTTTCATTTATTCCAAACGAAGACTTAGGTTACCAATAAGGTGAGTATAGTTTGTAGGTGGGAATCACAAAATATCATATCATGAAAGTGTATGAAATATTTGGTTGAAGAAAAAAAAATCTTAAACAAACTGAACATATATAGCATATAAGAGTGTGGGTCTAGCTTGTTAGTATGTTTAAAAAAAAATTTCAAAGCCTATGTCTGACCTGTTTAAAAGTCTGGTCTGACCTATTAATCTGTTTAAAGACATGTTAAGTTAAAAAATTCAACCCGTTATGAACAAACTAGAAAAAATTATTATAATTAAAACAATTAGTGTGAATTTTTTTACATTGTTATCACAATTATTTTCATCATCTTCCAATGTTGCATAATGTATTCGAATGATTTGTAGTACCTTTGGGGTTAGAATATACAAAACAATGTCTTTTAATATCATAGTAAAATATGATATTAGTGTGTTATGTATTTAAGCTCAAGTCTCAACAATTAAATATTCAATTATTAAATAGTTTAATCTCTAAGTCCTAGTGGATTTACATACATTTTTTATTATTTAGTTTTTTTTACATGTTATAAAAATAATTTATAAATATATAATAACATTACATAGGCCGACCTGTTAGACTTAATAGGTTTTTTAAAAGGTCTGAGTCTGACCTATTTCGGTTAAAGAGGCTTTTGGAGAAGCCTAAATCTGATATGTTTACTAAAAATGTTTGGTCTGACTTGACCTGTTATAGGTCAGGTAATAGGTCCCTAATAGGCGATAAGCGGTCTAACATGTTTCCACATGTTATTAAAGTGTTGGGTTTAGTTATTTAATGTACATTTATATAACTTAATTTAATTTAAGTGTGGGTATGTATGCTGTTCCTTAATTTCATTATATTTTAGTGGGTCATCGGCCCTGATACCATTTGTTTGTACAGCGGAAACGATCACTACATAATACTAGCCACAAACAAACAAATAAAGAGCATAAGAATATTTCAAGCTCTCCTACCATTTGTTAACTTACTCGATTCCAAAATTAAACAAATATAAGACTAATACAGTAACATATTTCAATCACTCTAACACAAATAACAATTCACCAAATCTGTAAATCAATTAAAGGGGATTATTCTAACTTAAGCATATTTTTAAAGTTCAAGTTTATGGGAATACAAATACATTAAGTACTTGATAGTGATAACTTTATCGATTATAATCAGGATACCTTATTAGAACAATATAGCATTCAAACAAGATCAATTAAACAAGGTAAAGATGATAAAATGGGATCAACTATCTTATCCCATAATTTATGGTTTGGTGAGTTAATAGAAATGATAAACTTATCATGTTTATTTATCATCTCCTCGTCATTAGTATATTTTTTATTTGTGAGGAATTGAAATATAAATTAATTTGGTCAAATGCATATAATTTATATGGTCAACTATATATGATGAGTATCAAATAGAAAGATAACAACTTATAATAGTTATATAATTTATAATATATTGTTAGTCCTTATCATATCATGACAAGTAAATAATCATATTAAGATAAAAATCAAAAAGTTCAATTCTTTTGAGAAATTTTTTTAGAAGGAATAATCATACACCTTAGGATAAATTAGTTACTTAATTGTGAGGAGTACCCTTAATTATAAAAATGTAAATGAGAATTATGTTATCTATTTGCATTCTCTCTCACTCATATAAACACTATTGGCACAAAGACATATAAAACAATTCTTTCAAGGTTGTAACATTGTGGTTATGTAAAATCTTCTCTCCAAAGTGAATGATTCAGGATATGTATTATGCATATTATTATACAAAATTTGACAATGCATAAGGTATACTAAAATCAAACTAAGATACATGTTATGATTATTAAGGAGTTTGATTCCTCTCAATTACTGGAGATGACAGTTATGTTTTTTAGTATATGTTTAAGGGTAAAAATGTAATATCAATATAAGTTAAAGGATAAAAATGTCATTATCTTTTGATTTTTCTATGTATTTCTAGCTAATTGTCATCTCCTGTAATGGTTAGGAGTTTGATTTATTATTAAGATAGGATGTGGGAACGAATACAACCAGAAGAACTTTGCAAATTTATAATTGCTTGAAACAACATAAAATATAATAATAATGTAGAGGATTATTATCCATAATAAACCAGAAAACAAATCCTTCTAATTATAAATTTCTAACTATCGGAAATAATTCTCACCTTAACTAATAATTGAATGAAACCCATCTAAACTTCCAAACCATATCTAACCTTCATTGATTTTCTTTGTTCCGGAACTTATCCTTAAGAATTTATTAGCGAATTGGTTTTTGGAGAGTAATAATGGATAGAAAGGAAAGAATTGATAGCCACGAAATATACTTATGAGATGATTATGAAGTCTTCTCTTTCTATTCACTCATTTCTTGAACTCAACTCATAAACAGACTCTGATTCTGGTTGCTCTATCGGCTCATGTTGATGTTGTTCTTTGTACTCACAAAATTGTTTTTTCACAACAAGCAAAGCTTCTCTACACTTTGCTAATTCCCTTTCCTTACACTTGATTTCTTCTTCAAGTTGTGCTTTCTTCATCCTCCTATTCCTTTCTTCCTTCATTGTCTCTCTTTTCAACTTTTGAACACACTCCCTTTGCAACCAAAGTTGCTTAAGTAAAAGCTCTCTTTCAATATTAAGAACATTCATGGCTTCTTCTTTAGTCTCACAAGTTAGTATTTGCACATTTGTCACAGGCTCTACATGCTTCCTCCAATTTTGATAAGAAACACCCATATAGTAATCATGTGGTATATGAGGAATTAAATCAGCATATATGTTAATGTGACAATAATCATTGTTTACTGCATTAGAAGGAAACATGATAACATGGGGTGTTTTATCTGAAGTAGTAGACGAATAATTTTCAACAAGTTTTTCCACTAATTCAATGAAATTTGCATCCATTGCTAAAGCTTAATTATAGCACTACCCAAAATACAAAAGCTTTGTGAGATGCTAATGTTAAATACTAGGATTTAGTAATCCTCATCAACTTTACTTTTTACAAATCAATTATAGTTTGAACTTATATGTGATAAGTTTATCTTTATAACAAAAAGGGTATCCCTCATAACATTTGGATAAAGTTATAGATGGGAGAGCTTAAAAAAATAGAGTGATAAGAAAATATAATATTAGTTGTTTAATAAGTAATTGATGAGTTTAATGTAGTTTTCTCATATTTTATTTATATTTTAGTCTTAGATAATGTTATCTCTAAAGTTAAGTTATCGTTATTATTTACAATAAATTTAATATTTTTAATTTTTAAAATTTTAGTAAATGTGATATCTTTTATTTATGAAGGTATTATATTATTAAACTTATTGAATTGAAAAATAAAGATTGATAGGCTATGTCAAACCTATCAAATCACTAGTTTTATTAAATGAGATTCACAATTTTTTGGCATAATTTTTTAATCTTATGTTTTATTCTTGCTGCTAATTTATATTTCAAGTCGAAAAAAAAATCCCAACTGATTTGTTTAATATTATAAAATATTTAATTTGTAGACTAATATTAAAAAGAGGTTATTTTTAATAGATTACTCAAATATAATCTATTTGTGTTATGTTCCTTCTTTTTATATATATATATATATATATATATATATATATATTCATGTTAATCAAAAGCTAACAGAAAACAGATTCTGATTAATTGATAAAATTTATTATTTTGGGATGATGATTAATTGATAAAAAATATAATCTATTTTTAATATATATTCATGTTAATCAAAACCACCACCTTATTAGATATATATTAATATTGAAACTCATACTCATATCTTTTGGGATATGAGTTAGATTCCTATTAACTAAAGAGAATAATGTATCTCCTCATACCAGGAGATAATTTATCTCCTTCAGCTAATAAAAGAATGACATGTGTATTGTTTTGTTTAGTTTTAGAAATATTTTTGTAGAAAATGATTAAATGGTAAAATGTCACGATTTTACTGGCTGGAAGAGATAATTTATCTCCTTATACCAGGAGATACATTATTCTCTTAAGTAAATTAACTTTCCTAGCATAAGTACACAAATTTTGGAACTAGCTACTAATATTTTTTAAGTAGTTTTAACCTTCAAAGCAAAAACGGTTGTTTTAAACTTGTACCTTAACTAAATATGACTTTTAAACCACTACTAATAATCTTCCTTAACACAATCATCAAACACATATTTTTATACTAATGTATTTTTCTCTTGTTTTTGTAATTGCTTAATGCTTTCTCAAGTGACTAGTATCTGCTTATGATTTTGAATTATTTTAAAGCTACATCTTCAACAAAAAAATAAATTGGGTAAATGGATGACTGAATTATTTTTTGGGTGTCCCTCCTAATAAGGTCGTCTAGTAAATCAAATATTTGATCTTTAGAATTATCAGATGATCCAGTACGATCTTACCTTCACCTCTAGAGGATGAATTGCAGCAAAACTATAAATCATTATATTGAAACCAAAAAAGAATACAAGTTCATTAATTACGTCATAATTCACATTTAACAACGGTCATTTAACGACGACTCCTAACACAACCGAATTACATGAAATGACTAGGAATGCAGTTGATTACGGTAATACCATAGTGGTAAACAGAATGAACCTTATTTTGAGAATAGAACACAAGAACAAGAACAAGATTAGTACAACTAGAAAACATTCTTGGAGGAGAAGTATAATTACTTGAAACAATACAAAAAACACTAGTGCAGTTACGTTGCATATATGATCCATGGAAATTAATGATCTTTAAGAAGTTCATCAAACCATTCTGGTTCCTCTAGAGGCTCAACTTCAGCTTTGTACTTATGAAATTGTTCTTGTACATCTTCTAAACTTTTTCTGCACCCTTCTAATTGCACTCTCTTCCTAAAGAGTTTTTCTTCAAGTTCTTCTTCCTTAACCTTCCACTTTCTTTCTTCTACCACTTCTGTTAGTAGCAACCTTTGAAACTGTTCCCTTTCACACCAAAGCAACTCTAGTATACGTTCACGTTCAATATTCAGAAAGTTTATGGCTTCTTTGCCTTTACATGTTAATGGGAATGCATTGGTTACGGGCTCTACTTGCTTCCTCCAATCATAGAAATTTGTACTCTTACAATAATCATGGGCCAATATAGGAATTAATTCAGCAAATAAGTTGATTTCACACTTATCATCTGCATCATTAGGAACTTGATCAACAGTACACTTCTTAACTTCAGGTTTTTTCTCTGACGTTGAAGATTTGATACTGAGTTTCTCAGTTAATTCATCACACAAATCTGCATCCATTGATAAAGCTAGCGTGATGAACACAAAGTATGGAAATAAATATAGGGCTAAGGAGAAGGAGAAAATTCTTGAGTACAATGCTAGGGCATGTAAGTAGCTATGTTTTATTTATAATGAGAAGGTTTAAGTGGGTTGAGATATGTAACAACTCTACTTAACCGATGAAAGTTCAGAAGAAAAAAATAATAGAACTATTTAAGATTAGATTTGATAAATAAGAATTGATTGTATATCACAATCAGAAGATTGTTTAAAAGAGATATCTAAACTGTTATCTCCTTTTAATTAATGCATGCACTAGATAAAATTATTAATGATCTAAATCTTAACAAACTAATTATCTTTAATTATAAGATTAAATTTAAAATTATGATGAATAAAAAAAATCTTTGATTATTATAATAACGTAATTAGGCCTGCAATATACATGGTGCAAAGAACGTCTATTATTAATTTATTAGGTATATAATAGAAAAGAAGTATGACATAAGAATTTAGTGTGATTTTTGTGTACAATTAAGGGTGGAATTTGGGCATAGGCCTTAGTTTAACTTTAAACAATTATTCATATTGTTTAACATATTGTAGTTTAAGCTTCACTTGTTTGTTGTTTGTCTCTTTAATTAATATTTTTTTTTGTAGATTTGTGTATAACCTCATGTTAGTCTATCTAACATCCAAAACTTTCAATATCAAATTACATATATGCTTTATATATTTTTATTATAGGTATATATTATATAAAATAATTAGTTAAATGTGTAAAAAATATATCAGTTAATAGGCTTCCTAAGAAATATATGTCTAGCTCATATAGGTTAAAATGTCTTTTTGAACTCAAAAGCCTAGACTCATATATTAATTAAAAAGACTCGGTCTAATTTATTATATTTCAGGTACTAGATTCTTGATAGGTGGTATTAACCTTCCACTAAAACATGCAATCCACCAAAAAACATTGGTCGAGGGGTGTAAGATCCCGCTAGATTCCCAGAAAGATCAATAAGTCAAATGTTCGATTTATGGGAACGACATTTGTTAGAATGGACAATAACGAACCCCAAAAGAGATTAATTTTTTACCCAAAAGGTAAAGGAATCCCTTGGTACTAACAGAAAAAATAAAAACACTTATTTAGTTATTTTCCCTTTGATAAAAAATAGTATTTTTATATTTTTTTCGAATAATAGAAAAATGAGTTTAACATCTAGTAACAAGGTAAGAATTTTTACATTAATTTATTATTCATTGAAATTATTTTTAATCAATAATCAAGTGGATAGATATTAAACCTCATCAAAAATATAATTTGAAAAAAAGTTCAATAGGCCTCTAATATAGGATAAATAACAAAATATACAATTAAGCCTAAATTTTAAAAGAAATGCAAAACACTAAATCTGAGTGGAGATGAAGGTGTTGAATATAGAGGCAACATAATAAGATGGAAGATGATACTCTATAATATAGAAGAAGAAAGTTCTTGCATCCCATTTTAATTTCAATAAAAACTATTATTTTATTTCAAATAAAATTGTTATAGTATATTGTTTTCCTTTTATTTTTATAGTATGTATGGTCGTAAGACTCAAATTTATTATTTTCATAATTTTTGTATGTAATTGTTCTTACTTGAGTTACACCCTTTTTATTTATAAGTCAATTATTAATGAGTAAATTATAATGTTACATTCATATCCTAATTTTGTTGGAGGATGTATCTTCTTTTATCTTCAAAACTAATGGCATGACATATGTAGGAAGTTTTGAGTTAATTTTTTCACCCCAAAGTAAACACACATAACTTCTATTAGCTTAAGTCTTCATCTCCTTTCTTTTTCCTTTAGTTTATTCTCCTCTACTTATAGATTGTAATTGTAGCTAGTTAATAACAACTTTCCTAGATTTTCATTCTCTTAATCATAGTTTTAAAAACCGTGTCGTACCGGCCGGTTCAACCGGAAAACCGGTGAACCGGACCCCTAACCGGTACGGTACGTATGTTATACCGCATATGCAATAGAACCGGTCAAAACCGGTTGGTTTGTACATTAATTTTTTTTTTTTTTTAAATTTCAAATTTTCAATTCTTCACCAATTCTTCAACTTCAATGATTGATACTTGGGTCATTTATTTGTATTTTGCGTTTGTTAAGTGATAATTTTGGATAAATATATGTTTTGTACTTTAGACTTTGATTTTATTAAAGACTTAATGTTGTTTGTTTGTGTGAATTTGAAGTAAATTATGAATATGGATTATAAATATGAATATCTACTTATTTTAATTTTTTTTATAGGTTTACATATATATATATATATATATAAGCAAGTATGTCCGGTTTAACTGGCATGCGGTTTAATTACTGAACCATTGGTTGAACCACTGTACCACTATACCAGTACCCTAACCGATACGGTTTTAATAACATTGCTCTTAATTCACTTTTCTGCTCTAAGAAGCAACAATGATTCTTTCTCACTTGCAATATTCAATAAACGCTTTTTCATTTTCTTCTTCTTCATCTTCCACATTGTATAGAGAAATGAGATGGTATCAGAGCATATATTGTTTTGATTCATTTCTTCCATATTTGATGAAAAAATATAATATTGAACACATTGTAATATTGATGAGTTTTGACAAACTATGATACCTTTCTAAGAGGATAACTATGATACCTTTGTATGAAAAAAAATGAAAAACAAAATTAAAAAGGTTGTAACATAGAATATAAAAAAAGGAAGGGATAACTGTATGGATACATCAACCTTAAGATTATTTTCTTTTATTATAAATATAATTTATAGATGGACTTTTTTAATAATTCAAATTGGAGTAATATGCCACAATTTATACGATTAATCAAAGTTGATCCAATGAATAATGATAAGATATGAATTTATATATCTTATAAGATATGAATTTAATTTTGGCGGTCAACATAATAATATAGGCCGACCTGTTAGACTTAATAGGTTTTTTTAAAAGGTCTGAGTCTGACCTATTTCGGTTAAAGAGAATTTTAGAGAAGCCTAAATCTGATATGTTTACTAAAAATGTTTGGCATGACTTGACTTGTTATAGGTCAGGTAATAGACCCCTAATAGGCGGTAGGCGGTCTGACATGTTATTGAAGTGTTGGGTTTAGTTATTTAATGTACATTTATATAACTTAATTTAAGTGTGGGTATCACACACTTATATGTATGCTGTTCCTTAATTTCATTATATTTTAGTGGGTCATCGGCCCTGATACCATTTGTTTGTACAGCGGAAACGATCACTACATAATACTAGCCACAAACAAACAAATAAAGAGCATAAGAATATTTCAAGCTCTCGTACCATTTGTTAACTTACTCGATTCCAAAATTAGACAATATAAGACTAATACGGTAACATATTTCAATCACTCTAACACAAATAACAATTCACCAAATCTGTAAATCAATTAAAGGGGATTATTCTAACTTAAGCATATTTTTAAAGTTCAAGTTTATGGGAATACAAATACATTAAGTACTTGATAGTGATAACTTTATCGATTATAATCAGGATACCTTATTAGAACAATATAGCATTCAAACAAGATCAATTAAAGTCTTGTTGGATAAACAAGGTAAAGATGATAAAATGGGATCAACTATCTTATCCCATAATTTATGGTTTGGTGAGTTAATAGAAATGATAAACTTATCATGTTTATTTATCATCTCCTCGTCATTAGTATATTTTTTATTTGTGAGGAATTGAAATATAAATTAATTTGGTCAAATGCATATAATTTATATGGTCAACTATATATGATGAGTATCAAATAGAAAGATAACAACTTATAATAGTTATATAATTTATAATATATTGTTAGTCCTTGTCATATCATGACAAGTAAATAATCATATTAAGATAAAAATCAAAAAGTTCAATTCTTTTGAGAAATTTTTTTAGAAGGAATAATCATACACCTTAGGATAAATTAGTTACTTAATTGTGAGGAGTACCCTTAATTATAAAAATGTAAATGAGAATTATGTTATCTATTTGCATTCTCTCTCACTCATATAAACACTATTGGCACAAAGACATATAAAACAATTCTTTCAAGGTTGTAACATTGTGGTTATGTAAAATCTTCTCTCCAAAGTGAATGATTCAGGATATGTATTATGCATATTATTATACAAAATTTGACAATGCATAAGGTATACTAAAATCAAACTAAGATACATGTTATGATTATTAAGGAGTTTGATTCCTCTCAATTACTGGAGATGACAGTTATGTTTTTTAGTATATGTTTAAGGGTAAAAATGTAATATCAATATAAGTTAAAGGATAAAAATGTCATTATCTTTTGATTTTTCTATGTATTTCTAGCTAATTGTCATCTCCTGTAATGGTTAGGAGTTTGATTTATTATTAAGATAGGATGTGGGAACGAATACAACCAGAAGAACTTTGCAAATTTATAATTGCTTGAAACAACATAAAATATAATAATAATGTAGAGGATTATTATCCATAATAAACCAGAAAACAAATCCTTCTAATTATAAATTTCTAACTATCGGAAATAATTCTCACCTTAACTAATAATTGAATGAAACCCATCTAAACTTCCAAACCATATCTAACCTTCATTGATTTTCTTTGTTCCGGAACTTATCCTTAAGAATTTATTAGCGAATTGGTTTTTGGAGAGTAATAATGGATAGAAAGGAAAGAATTGATAGCCACGAAATATACTTATGAGATGATTATGAAGTCTTCTCTTTCTATTCACTCATTTCTTGAACTCAACTCATAAACAGACTCTGATTCTGGTTGCTCTATCGGCTCATGTTGATGTTGTTCTTTGTACTCACAAAATTGTTTTTTCACAACAAGCAAAGCTTCTCTACACTTTGCTAATTCCCTTTCCTTACACTTGATTTCTTCTTCAAGTTGTGCTTTCTTCATCCTCCTATTCCTTTCTTCCTTCATTGTCTCTCTTTTCAACTTTTGAACACACTCCCTTTGCAACCAAAGTTGCTTAAGTAAAAGCTCTCTTTCAATATTAAGAACATTCATGGCTTCTTCTTTAGTCTCACAAGTTAGTATTTGCACATTTGTCACAGGCTCTACATGCTTCCTCCAATTTTGATAAGAAACACCCATATAGTAATCATGTGGTATATGAGGAATTAAATCAGCATATATGTTAATGTGACAATAATCATTGTTTACTGCATTAGAAGGAAACATGATAACATGGGGTGTTTTATCTGAAGTAGTAGACGAATAATTTTCAACAAGTTTTTCCACTAATTCAATGAAATTTGCATCCATTGCTAAAGCTTAATTATAGCACTACCCAAAATACAAAAGCTTTGTGAGATGCTAATGTTAAATACTAGGATTTAGTAATCCTCATCAACTTTACTTTTTACAAATCAATTATAGTTTGAACTTATATGTGATAAGTTTATCTTTATAACAAAAAGGGTATCCCTCATAACATTTGGATAAAGTTATAGATGGGAGAGCTTAAAAAAATAGAGTGATAAGAAAATATAATATTAGTTGTTTAATAAGTAATTGATGAGTTTAATGTAGTTTTCTCATATTTTATTTATATTTTAGTCTTAGATAATGTTATCTCTAAAGTTAAGTTATCGTTATTATTTACAATAAATTTAATATTTTTAATTTTTAAAATTTTAGTAAATGTGATATCTTTTATTTATGAAGGTATTATATTATTAAACTTATTGAATTGAAAAATAAAGATTGATAGGCTATGTCAAACCTATCAAATCACTAGTTTTATTAAATGAGATTCACAATTTTTTGGCATAATTTTTTAATCTTATGTTTTATTCTTGCTGCTAATTTATATTTCAAGTCGAAAAAAAAATCCCAACTGATTTGTTTAATATTATAAAATATTTAATTTGTAGACTAATATTAAAAAGAGGTTATTTTTAATAGATTACTCAAATATAATCTATTTGTGTTATGTTCCTTCTTTTTATATATATATATATATATATATATATATATATATTCATGTTAATCAAAAGCTAACAGAAAACAGATTCTGATTAATTGATAAAATTTATTATTTTGGGATGATGATTAATTGATAAAAAATATAATCTATTTTTAATATATATTCATGTTAATCAAAACCACCACCTTATTAGATATATATTAATATTGAAACTCATACTCATATCTTTTGGGATATGAGTTAGATTCCTATTAACTAAAGAGAATAATGTATCTCCTCATACCAGGAGATAATTTATCTCCTTCAGCTAATAAAAGAATGACATGTGTATTGTTTTGTTTAGTTTTAGAAATATTTTTGTAGAAAATGATTAAATGGTAAAATGTCACGATTTTACTGGCTGGAAGAGATAATTTATCTCCTTATACCAGGAGATACATTATTCTCTTAAGTAAATTAACTTTCCTAGCATAAGTACACAAATTTTGGAACTAGCTACTAATATTTTTTAAGTAGTTTTAACCTTCAAAGCAAAAACGGTTGTTTTAAACTTGTACCTTAACTAAATATGACTTTTAAACCACTACTAATAATCTTCCTTAACACAATCATCAAACACATATTTTTATACTAATGTATTTTTCTCTTGTTTTTGTAATTGCTTAATGCTTTCTCAAGTGACTAGTATCTGCTTATGATTTTGAATTATTTTAAAGCTACATCTTCAACAAAAAAATAAATTGGGTAAATGGATGACTGAATTATTTTTTGGGTGTCCCTCCTAATAAGGTCGTCTAGTAAATCAAATATTTGATCTTTAGAATTATCAGATGATCCAGTACGATCTTACCTTCACCTCTAGAGGATGAATTGCAGCAAAACTATAAATCATTATATTGAAACCAAAAAAGAATACAAGTTCATTAATTACGTCATAATTCACATTTAACAACGGTCATTTAACGACGACTCCTAACACAACCGAATTACATGAAATGACTAGGAATGCAGTTGATTACGGTAATACCATAGTGGTAAACAGAATGAACCTTATTTTGAGAATAGAACACAAGAACAAGAACAAGATTAGTACAACTAGAAAACATTCTTGGAGGAGAAGTATAATTACTTGAAACAATACAAAAAACACTAGTGCAGTTACGTTGCATATATGATCCATGGAAATTAATGATCTTTAAGAAGTTCATCAAACCATTCTGGTTCCTCTAGAGGCTCAACTTCAGCTTTGTACTTATGAAATTGTTCTTGTACATCTTCTAAACTTTTTCTGCACCCTTCTAATTGCACTCTCTTCCTAAAGAGTTTTTCTTCAAGTTCTTCTTCCTTAACCTTCCACTTTCTTTCTTCTACCACTTCTGTTAGTAGCAACCTTTGAAACTGTTCCCTTTCACACCAAAGCAACTCTAGTATACGTTCACGTTCAATATTCAGAAAGTTTATGGCTTCTTTGCCTTTACATGTTAATGGGAATGCATTGGTTACGGGCTCTACTTGCTTCCTCCAATCATAGAAATTTGTACTCTTACAATAATCATGGGCCAATATAGGAATTAATTCAGCAAATAAGTTGATTTCACACTTATCATCTGCATCATTAGGAACTTGATCAACACTACACTTCTTAACTTCAGGTTTTTTCTCTGACGTTGAAGATTTGATACTGAGTTTCTCAGTTAATTCATCACACAAATCTGCATCCATTGATAAAGCTAGCGTGATGAACACAAAGTATGGAAATAAATATAGGGCTAAGGAGAAGGAGAAAATTCTTGAGTACAATGCTAGGGCATGTAAGTAGCTATGTTTTATTTATAATGAGAAGGTTTAAGTGGGTTGAGATATGTAACAACTCTACTTAACCGATGAAAGTTCAGAAGAAAAAAATAATAGAACTATTTAAGATTAGATTTGATAAATAAGAATTGATTGTATATCACAATCAGAAGATTGTTTAAAAGAGATATCTAAACTGTTATCTCCTTTTAATTAATGCATGCACTAGATAAAATTATTAATGATCTAAATCTTAACAAACTAATTATCTTTAATTATAAGATTAAATTTAAAATTATGATGAATAAAAAAAATCTTTGATTATTATAATAACGTAATTAGGCCTGCAATATACATGGTGCAAAGAACGTCTATTATTAATTTATTAGGTATATAATAGAAAAGAAGTATGACATAAGAATTTAGTGTGATTTTTGTGTACAATTAAGGGTGGAATTTGGGCATAGGCCTTAGTTTAACTTTAAACAATTATTCATATTGTTTAACATATTGTAGTTTAAGCTTCACTTGTTTGTTGTTTGTCTCTTTAATTAATATTTTTTTTTGTAGATTTGTGTATAACCTCATGTTAGTCTATCTAACATCCAAAACTTTCAATATCAAATTACATATATGCTTTATATATTTTTATTATAGGTATATATTATATAAAATAATTAGTTAAATGTGTAAAAAATATATCAGTTAATAGGCTTCCTAAGAAATATATGTCTAGCTCATATAGGTTAAAATGTCTTTTTGAACTCAAAAGCCTAGACTCATATATTAATTAAAAAGACTCGGTCTAATTTATTATATTTCAGGTACTAGATTCTTGATAGGTGGTATTAACCTTCCACTAAAACATGCAATCCACCAAAAAACATTGGTCGAGGGGTGTAAGATCCCGCTAGATTCCCAGAAAGATCAATAAGTCAAATGTTCGATTTATGGGAACGACATTTGTTAGAATGGACAATAACGAACCCCAAAAGAGATTAATTTTTTACCCAAAAGGTAAAGGAATCCCTTGGTACTAACAGAAAAAATAAAAACACTTATTTAGTTATTTTCCCTTTGATAAAAAATAGTATTTTTATATTTTTTTCGAATAATAGAAAAATGAGTTTAACATCTAGTAACAAGGTAAGAATTTTTACATTAATTTATTATTCATTGAAATTATTTTTAATCAATAATCAAGTGGATAGATATTAAACCTCATCAAAAATATAATTTGAAAAAAAGTTCAATAGGCCTCTAATATAGGATAAATAACAAAATATACAATTAAGCCTAAATTTTAAAAGAAATGCAAAACACTAAATCTGAGTGGAGATGAAGGTGTTGAATATAGAGGCAACATAATAAGATGGAAGATGATACTCTATAATATAGAAGAAGAAAGTTCTTGCATCCCATTTTAATTTCAATAAAAACTATTATTTTATTTCAAATAAAATTGTTATAGTATATTGTTTTCCTTTTATTTTTATAGTATGTATGGTCGTAAGACTCAAATTTATTATTTTCATAATTTTTGTATGTAATTGTTCTTACTTGAGTTACACCCTTTTTATTTATAAGTCAATTATTAATGAGTAAATTATAATGTTACATTCATATCCTAATTTTGTTGGAGGATGTATCTTCTTTTATCTTCAAAACTAATGGCATGACATATGTAGGAAGTTTTGAGTTAATTTTTTCACCCCAAAGTAAACACACATAACTTCTATTAGCTTAAGTCTTCATCTCCTTTCTTTTTCCTTTAGTTTATTCTCCTCTACTTATAGATTGTAATTGTAGCTAGTTAATAACAACTTTCCTAGATTTTCATTCTCTTAATCATAGTTTTAAAAACCGTGTCGTACCGGCCGGTTCAACCGGAAAACCGGTGAACCGGACCCCTAACCGGTACGGTACGTATGTTATACCGCATATGCAATAGAACCGGTCAAAACCGGTTGGTTTGTACATTAATTTTTTTTTTTTTTTAAATTTCAAATTTTCAATTCTTCACCAATTCTTCAACTTCAATGATTGATACTTGGGTCATTTATTTGTATTTTGCGTTTGTTAAGTGATAATTTTGGATAAATATATGTTTTGTACTTTAGACTTTGATTTTATTAAAGACTTAATGTTGTTTGTTTGTGTGAATTTGAAGTAAATTATGAATATGGATTATAAATATGAATATCTACTTATTTTAATTTTTTTTATAGGTTTACATATATATATATATATATAAGCAAGTATGTCCGGTTTAACTGGCATGCGGTTTAATTACTGAACCATTGGTTGAACCACTGTACCACTATACCAGTACCCTAACCGATACGGTTTTAATAACATTGCTCTTAATTCACTTTTCTGCTCTAAGAAGCAACAATGATTCTTTCTCACTTGCAATATTCAATAAACGCTTTTTCATTTTCTTCTTCTTCATCTTCCACATTGTATAGAGAAATGAGATGGTATCAGAGCATATATTGTTTTGATTCATTTCTTCCATATTTGATGAAAAAATATAATATTGAACACATTGTAATATTGATGAGTTTTGACAAACTATGATACCTTTCTAAGAGGATAACTATGATACCTTTGTATGAAAAAAAATGAAAAACAAAATTAAAAAGGTTGTAACATAGAATATAAAAAAAGGAAGGGATAACTGTATGGATACATCAACCTTAAGATTATTTTCTTTTATTATAAATATAATTTATAGATGGACTTTTTTAATAATTCAAATTGGAGTAATATGCCACAATTTATACGATTAATCAAAGTTGATCCAATGAATAATGATAAGATATGAATTTATATATCTTATAAGATATGAATTTAATTTTGGCGGTCAACATAATAATATAGGCCGACCTGTTAGACTTAATAGGTTTTTTTAAAAGGTCTGAGTCTGACCTATTTCGGTTAAAGAGAATTTTAGAGAAGCCTAAATCTGATATGTTTACTAAAAATGTTTGGCATGACTTGACTTGTTATAGGTCAGGTAATAGACCCCTAATAGGCGGTAGGCGGTCTGACATGTTATTGAAGTGTTGGGTTTAGTTATTTAATGTACATTTATATAACTTAATTTAAGTGTGGGTATCACACACTTATATGTATGCTGTTCCTTAATTTCATTATATTTTAGTGGGTCATCGGCCCTGATACCATTTGTTTGTACAGCGGAAACGATCACTACATAATACTAGCCACAAACAAACAAATAAAGAGCATAAGAATATTTCAAGCTCTCGTACCATTTGTTAACTTACTCGATTCCAAAATTAGACAATATAAGACTAATACGGTAACATATTTCAATCACTCTAACACAAATAACAATTCACCAAATCTGTAAATCAATTAAAGGGGATTATTCTAACTTAAGCATATTTTTAAAGTTCAAGTTTATGGGAATACAAATACATTAAGTACTTGATAGTGATAACTTTATCGATTATAATCAGGATACCTTATTAGAACAATATAGCATTCAAACAAGATCAATTAAAGTCTTGTTGGATAAACAAGGTAAAGATGATAAAATGGGATCAACTATCTTATCCCATAATTTATGGTTTGGTGAGTTAATAGAAATGATAAACTTATCATGTTTATTTATCATCTCCTCGTCATTAGTATATTTTTTATTTGTGAGGAATTGAAATATAAATTAATTTGGTCAAATGCATATAATTTATATGGTCAACTATATATGATGAGTATCAAATAGAAAGATAACAACTTATAATAGTTATATAATTTATAATATATTGTTAGTCCTTGTCATATCATGACAAGTAAATAATCATATTAAGATAAAAATCAAAAAGTTCAATTCTTTTGAGAAATTTTTTTAGAAGGAATAATCATACACCTTAGGATAAATTAGTTACTTAATTGTGAGGAGTACCCTTAATTATAAAAATGTAAATGAGAATTATGTTATCTATTTGCATTCTCTCTCACTCATATAAACACTATTGGCACAAAGACATATAAAACAATTCTTTCAAGGTTGTAACATTGTGGTTATGTAAAATCTTCTCTCCAAAGTGAATGATTCAGGATATGTATTATGCATATTATTATACAAAATTTGACAATGCATAAGGTATACTAAAATCAAACTAAGATACATGTTATGATTATTAAGGAGTTTGATTCCTCTCAATTACTGGAGATGACAGTTATGTTTTTTAGTATATGTTTAAGGGTAAAAATGTAATATCAATATAAGTTAAAGGATAAAAATGTCATTATCTTTTGATTTTTCTATGTATTTCTAGCTAATTGTCATCTCCTGTAATGGTTAGGAGTTTGATTTATTATTAAGATAGGATGTGGGAACGAATACAACCAGAAGAACTTTGCAAATTTATAATTGCTTGAAACAACATAAAATATAATAATAATGTAGAGGATTATTATCCATAATAAACCAGAAAACAAATCCTTCTAATTATAAATTTCTAACTATCGGAAATAATTCTCACCTTAACTAATAATTGAATGAAACCCATCTAAACTTCCAAACCATATCTAACCTTCATTGATTTTCTTTGTTCCGGAACTTATCCTTAAGAATTTATTAGCGAATTGGTTTTTGGAGAGTAATAATGGATAGAAAGGAAAGAATTGATAGCCACGAAATATACTTATGAGATGATTATGAAGTCTTCTCTTTCTATTCACTCATTTCTTGAACTCAACTCATAAACAGACTCTGATTCTGGTTGCTCTATCGGCTCATGTTGATGTTGTTCTTTGTACTCACAAAATTGTTTTTTCACAACAAGCAAAGCTTCTCTACACTTTGCTAATTCCCTTTCCTTACACTTGATTTCTTCTTCAAGTTGTGCTTTCTTCATCCTCCTATTCCTTTCTTCCTTCATTGTCTCTCTTTTCAACTTTTGAACACACTCCCTTTGCAACCAAAGTTGCTTAAGTAAAAGCTCTCTTTCAATATTAAGAACATTCATGGCTTCTTCTTTAGTCTCACAAGTTAGTATTTGCACATTTGTCACAGGCTCTACATGCTTCCTCCAATTTTGATAAGAAACACCCATATAGTAATCATGTGGTATATGAGGAATTAAATCAGCATATATGTTAATGTGACAATAATCATTGTTTACTGCATTAGAAGGAAACATGATAACATGGGGTGTTTTATCTGAAGTAGTAGACGAATAATTTTCAACAAGTTTTTCCACTAATTCAATGAAATTTGCATCCATTGCTAAAGCTTAATTATAGCACTACCCAAAATACAAAAGCTTTGTGAGATGCTAATGTTAAATACTAGGATTTAGTAATCCTCATCAACTTTACTTTTTACAAATCAATTATAGTTTGAACTTATATGTGATAAGTTTATCTTTATAACAAAAAGGGTATCCCTCATAACATTTGGATAAAGTTATAGATGGGAGAGCTTAAAAAAATAGAGTGATAAGAAAATATAATATTAGTTGTTTAATAAGTAATTGATGAGTTTAATGTAGTTTTCTCATATTTTATTTATATTTTAGTCTTAGATAATGTTATCTCTAAAGTTAAGTTATCGTTATTATTTACAATAAATTTAATATTTTTAATTTTTAAAATTTTAGTAAATGTGATATCTTTTATTTATGAAGGTATTATATTATTAAACTTATTGAATTGAAAAATAAAGATTGATAGGCTATGTCAAACCTATCAAATCACTAGTTTTATTAAATGAGATTCACAATTTTTTGGCATAATTTTTTAATCTTATGTTTTATTCTTGCTGCTAATTTATATTTCAAGTCGAAAAAAAAATCCCAACTGATTTGTTTAATATTATAAAATATTTAATTTGTAGACTAATATTAAAAAGAGGTTATTTTTAATAGATTACTCAAATATAATCTATTTGTGTTATGTTCCTTCTTTTTATATATATATATATATATATATATATATATTCATGTTAATCAAAAGCTAACAGAAAACAGATTCTGATTAATTGATAAAATTTATTATTTTGGGATGATGATTAATTGATAAAAAATATAATCTATTTTTAATATATATTCATGTTAATCAAAACCACCACCTTATTAGATATATATTAATATTGAAACTCATACTCATATCTTTTGGGATATGAGTTAGATTCCTATTAACTAAAGAGAATAATGTATCTCCTCATACCAGGAGATAATTTATCTCCTTCAGCTAGTAAAAGAATGACATGTGTATTGTTTTGTTTAGTTTTAGAAATATTTTTGTAGAAAATGATTAAATGGTAAAATGTCACGATTTTACTGGCTGGAAGAGATAATTTATCTCCTTATACCAGGAGATACATTATTCTCTTAAGTAAATTAACTTTCCTAGCATAAGTACACAAATTTTGGAACTAGCTACTAATATTTTTTAAGTAGTTTTAACCTTCAAAGCAAAAACGGTTGTTTTAAACTTGTACCTTAACTAAATATGACTTTTAAACCACTACTAATAATCTTCCTTAACACAATCATCAAACACATATTTTTATACTAATGTATTTTTCTCTTGTTTTTGTAATTGCTTAATGCTTTCTCAAGTGACTAGTATCTGCTTATGATTTTGAATTATTTTAAAGCTACATCTTCAACAAAAAAATAAATTGGGTAAATGGATGACTGAATTATTTTTTGGGTGTCCCTCCTAATAAGGTCGTCTAGTAAATCAAATATTTGATCTTTAGAATTATCAGATGATCCAGTACGATCTTACCTTCACCTCTAGAGGATGAATTGCAGCAAAACTATAAATCATTATATTGAAACCAAAAAAGAATACAAGTTCATTAATTACGTCATAATTCACATTTAACAACGGTCATTTAACGACGACTCCTAACACAACCGAATTACATGAAATGACTAGGAATGCAGTTGATTACGGTAATACCATAGTGGTAAACAGAATGAACCTTATTTTGAGAATAGAACACAAGAACAAGAACAAGATTAGTACAACTAGAAAACATTCTTGGAGGAGAAGTATAATTACTTGAAACAATACAAAAAACACTAGTGCAGTTACGTTGCATATATGATCCATGGAAATTAATGATCTTTAAGAAGTTCATCAAACCATTCTGGTTCCTCTAGAGGCTCAACTTCAGCTTTGTACTTATGAAATTGTTCTTGTACATCTTCTAAACTTTTTCTGCACCCTTCTAATTGCACTCTCTTCCTAAAGAGTTTTTCTTCAAGTTCTTCTTCCTTAACCTTCCACTTTCTTTCTTCTACCACTTCTGTTAGTAGCAACCTTTGAAACTGTTCCCTTTCACACCAAAGCAACTCTAGTATACGTTCACGTTCAATATTCAGAAAGTTTATGGCTTCTTTGCCTTTACATGTTAATGGGAATGCATTGGTTACGGGCTCTACTTGCTTCCTCCAATCATAGAAATTTGTACTCTTACAATAATCATGGGCCAATATAGGAATTAATTCAGCAAATAAGTTGATTTCACACTTATCATCTGCATCATTAGGAACTTGATCAACACTACACTTCTTAACTTCAGGTTTTTTCTCTGACGTTGAAGATTTGATACTGAGTTTCTCAGTTAATTCATCACACAAATCTGCATCCATTGATAAAGCTAGCGTGATGAACACAAAGTATGGAAATAAATATAGGGCTAAGGAGAAGGAGAAAATTCTTGAGTACAATGCTAGGGCATGTAAGTAGCTATGTTTTATTTATAATGAGAAGGTTTAAGTGGGTTGAGATATGTAACAACTCTACTTAACCGATGAAAGTTCAGAAGAAAAAAATAATAGAACTATTTAAGATTAGATTTGATAAATAAGAATTGATTGTATATCACAATCAGAAGATTGTTTAAAAGAGATATCTAAACTGTTATCTCCTTTTAATTAATGCATGCACTAGATAAAATTATTAATGATCTAAATCTTAACAAACTAATTATCTTTAATTATAAGATTAAATTTAAAATTATGATGAATAAAAAAAATCTTTGATTATTATAATAACGTAATTAGGCCTGCAATATACATGGTGCAAAGAACGTCTATTATTAATTTATTAGGTATATAATAGAAAAGAAGTATGACATAAGAATTTAGTGTGATTTTTGTGTACAATTAAGGGTGGAATTTGGGCATAGGCCTTAGTTTAACTTTAAACAATTATTCATATTGTTTAACATATTGTAGTTTAAGCTTCACTTGTTTGTTGTTTGTCTCTTTAATTAATATTTTTTTTTGTAGATTTGTGTATAACCTCATGTTAGTCTATCTAACATCCAAAACTTTCAATATCAAATTACATATATGCTTTATATATTTTTATTATAGGTATATATTATATAAAATAATTAGTTAAATGTGTAAAAAATATATCAGTTAATAGGCTTCCTAAGAAATATATGTCTAGCTCATATAGGTTAAAATGTCTTTTTGAACTCAAAAGCCTAGACTCATATATTAATTAAAAAGACTCGGTCTAATTTATTATATTTCAGGTACTAGATTCTTGATAGGTGGTATTAACCTTCCACTAAAACATGCAATCCACCAAAAAACATTGGTCGAGGGGTGTAAGATCCCGCTAGATTCCCAGAAAGATCAATAAGTCAAATGTTCGATTTATGGGAACGACATTTGTTAGAATGGACAATAACGAACCCCAAAAGAGATTAATTTTTTACCCAAAAGGTAAAGGAATCCCTTGGTACTAACAGAAAAAATAAAAACACTTATTTAGTTATTTTCCCTTTGATAAAAAATAGTATTTTTATATTTTTTTCGAATAATAGAAAAATGAGTTTAACATCTAGTAACAAGGTAAGAATTTTTACATTAATTTATTATTCATTGAAATTATTTTTAATCAATAATCAAGTGGATAGATATTAAACCTCATCAAAAATATAATTTGAAAAAAAGTTCAATAGGCCTCTAATATAGGATAAATAACAAAATATACAATTAAGCCTAAATTTTAAAAGAAATGCAAAACACTAAATCTGAGTGGAGATGAAGGTGTTGAATATAGAGGCAACATAATAAGATGGAAGATGATACTCTATAATATAGAAGAAGAAAGTTCTTGCATCCCATTTTAATTTCAATAAAAACTATTATTTTATTTCAAATAAAATTGTTATAGTATATTGTTTTCCTTTTATTTTTATAGTATGTATGGTCGTAAGACTCAAATTTATTATTTTCATAATTTTTGTATGTAATTGTTCTTACTTGAGTTACACCCTTTTTATTTATAAGTCAATTATTAATGAGTAAATTATAATGTTACATTCATATCCTAATTTTGTTGGAGGATGTATCTTCTTTTATCTTCAAAACTAATGGCATGACATATGTAGGAAGTTTTGAGTTAATTTTTTCACCCCAAAGTAAACACACATAACTTCTATTAGCTTAAGTCTTCATCTCCTTTCTTTTTCCTTTAGTTTATTCTCCTCTACTTATAGATTGTAATTGTAGCTAGTTAATAACAACTTTCCTAGATTTTCATTCTCTTAATCATAGTTTTAAAAACCGTGTCGTACCGGCCGGTTCAACCGGAAAACCGGTGAACCGGACCCCTAACCGGTACGGTACGTATGTTATACCGCATATGCAATAGAACCGGTCAAAACCGGTTGGTTTGTACATTAATTTTTTTTTTTTTTTAAATTTCAAATTTTCAATTCTTCACCAATTCTTCAACTTCAATGATTGATACTTGGGTCATTTATTTGTATTTTGCGTTTGTTAAGTGATAATTTTGGATAAATATATGTTTTGTACTTTAGACTTTGATTTTATTAAAGACTTAATGTTGTTTGTTTGTGTGAATTTGAAGTAAATTATGAATATGGATTATAAATATGAATATCTACTTATTTTAATTTTTTTTATAGGTTTACATATATATATATATATATAAGCAAGTATGTCCGGTTTAACTGGCATGCGGTTTAATTACTGAACCATTGGTTGAACCACTGTACCACTATACCAGTACCCTAACCGATACGGTTTTAATAACATTGCTCTTAATTCACTTTTCTGCTCTAAGAAGCAACAATGATTCTTTCTCACTTGCAATATTCAATAAACGCTTTTTCATTTTCTTCTTCTTCATCTTCCACATTGTATAGAGAAATGAGATGGTATCAGAGCATATATTGTTTTGATTCATTTCTTCCATATTTGATGAAAAAATATAATATTGAACACATTGTAATATTGATGAGTTTTGACAAACTATGATACCTTTCTAAGAGGATAACTATGATACCTTTGTATGAAAAAAAATGAAAAACAAAATTAAAAAGGTTGTAACATAGAATATAAAAAAAGGAAGGGATAACTGTATGGATACATCAACCTTAAGATTATTTTCTTTTATTATAAATATAATTTATAGATGGACTTTTTTAATAATTCAAATTGGAGTAATATGCCACAATTTATACGATTAATCAAAGTTGATCCAATGAATAATGATAAGATATGAATTTATATATCTTATAAGATATGAATTTAATTTTGGCGGTCAACATAATAATATAGGCCGACCTGTTAGACTTAATAGGTTTTTTTAAAAGGTCTGAGTCTGACCTATTTCGGTTAAAGAGAATTTTAGAGAAGCCTAAATCTGATATGTTTACTAAAAATGTTTGGCATGACTTGACTTGTTATAGGTCAGGTAATAGACCCCTAATAGGCGGTAGGCGGTCTGACATGTTATTGAAGTGTTGGGTTTAGTTATTTAATGTACATTTATATAACTTAATTTAAGTGTGGGTATCACACACTTATATGTATGCTGTTCCTTAATTTCATTATATTTTAGTGGGTCATCGGCCCTGATACCATTTGTTTGTACAGCGGAAACGATCACTACATAATACTAGCCACAAACAAACAAATAAAGAGCATAAGAATATTTCAAGCTCTCGTACCATTTGTTAACTTACTCGATTCCAAAATTAGACAATATAAGACTAATACGGTAACATATTTCAATCACTCTAACACAAATAACAATTCACCAAATCTGTAAATCAATTAAAGGGGATTATTCTAACTTAAGCATATTTTTAAAGTTCAAGTTTATGGGAATACAAATACATTAAGTACTTGATAGTGATAACTTTATCGATTATAATCAGGATACCTTATTAGAACAATATAGCATTCAAACAAGATCAATTAAAGTCTTGTTGGATAAACAAGGTAAAGATGATAAAATGGGATCAACTATCTTATCCCATAATTTATGGTTTGGTGAGTTAATAGAAATGATAAACTTATCATGTTTATTTATCATCTCCTCGTCATTAGTATATTTTTTATTTGTGAGGAATTGAAATATAAATTAATTTGGTCAAATGCATATAATTTATATGGTCAACTATATATGATGAGTATCAAATAGAAAGATAACAACTTATAATAGTTATATAATTTATAATATATTGTTAATCCTTGTCATATCATGACAAGTAAATAATCATATTAAGATAAAAATCAAAAAGTTCAATTCTTTTGAGAATTTTTTTTAGAAGGAATAATCATACACCTTAGGATAAATTAGTTACTTAATTGTGAGGAGTACCCTTAATTATAAAAATGTAAATGAGAATTATGTTATCTATTTGCATTCTCTCTCACTCACATAAACACTATTGGCACAAAGACATATAAAACAATTCTTTCAAGGTTGTAACATTGTGGTTATGTAAAATCTTCTCTCCAAAGTGAATGATTCAGGATATGTATTATGCATATTATTATACAAAATTTGACAATGCATAAGGTATACTAAAATCAAACTAAGATACATGTTATGATTATTAAGGAGTTTGATTCCTCTCAATTATTGGAGATGACAGTTATGTTTTTTTAGTATATGTTTAAGGGTAAAAATGTAATATCAATATAAGTTAAAGGATAAAAATGTCATTATCTTTTGATTTTTCTATGTATTTCTAGCTAATTGTCATCTCCTGTAATGGTTAGGAGTTTGATTTATTATTAAGATAGGATGTGGGAACGAATACAACCACAAGAACTTTGCAAATTTATAATTGCTTGAAACAACATAAAATATAATAATAATGTAGAGGATTATTATCCATAATAAACCAGAAAACAAATCCTTCTAATTATAAATTTCTAACTATTGGAAATAATTCTCACCTTAACTAATAATTGAATGAAACCCATCTAAACTTCCAAACCATATCTAACCTTCATTGATTTTCTTTGTTCCGGAACTTATCCTTAAGAATTTATTAGCGAATTGGTTTTTGGAGAGTAATAATGGATAGAAAGGAAAGAATTGATAGCCACGAAATATACTTATGAGATGATTATGAAGTCTTCTCTTTCTATTCACTCATTTCTTGAACTCAACTCATAAACAGACTCTGATTCTGGTTGCTCTATCGGCTCATGTTGATGTTGTTCTTTGTACTCACAAAATTGTTTTTTCACAACAAGCAAAGCTTCTCTACACTTTGCTAATTCCCTTTCCTTACACTTGATTTCTTCTTCAAGTTGTGCTTTCTTCATCCTCCTATTCCTTTCTTCCTTCATTGTCTCTCTTTTCAACTTTTGAACACACTCCCTTTGCAACCAAAGTTGCTTAAGTAAAAGCTCTCTTTCAATATTAAGAACATTCATGGCTTCTTCTTTAGTCTCACAAGTTAGTATTTGCACATTTGTCACAGGCTCTACATGCTTCCTCCAATTTTGATAAGAAACACCCATATAGTAATCATGTGGTATATGAGGAATTAAATCAGCATATATGTTAATGTGACAATAATCATTGTTTACTGCATTAGAAGGAAACATGATAACATGGGGTGTTTTATCTGAAGTAGTAGACGAATAATTTTCAACAAGTTTTTCCACTAATTCAATGAAATTTGCATCCATTGCTAAAGCTTAATTATAGCACTACCCAAAATACAAAAGCTTTGTGAGATGCTAATGTTAAATACTAGGATTTAGTAATCCTCATCAACTTTACTTTTTACAAATCAATTATAGTTTGAACTTATATGTGATAAGTTTATCTTTATAACAAAAAGGGTATCCCTCATAACATTTGGATAAAGTTATAGATGGGAGAGCTTAAAAAAATAGAGTGATAAGAAAATATAATATTAGTTGTTTAATAAGTAATTGATGAGTTTAATGTAGTTTTCTCATATTTTATTTATATTTTAGTCTTAGATAATGTTATCTCTAAAGTTAAGTTATCGTTATTATTTACAATAAATTTAATATTTTTAATTTTTAAAATTTTAGTAAATGTGATATCTTTTATTTATGAAGGTATTATATTATTAAACTTATTGAATTGAAAAATAAAGATTGATAGGCTATGTCAAACCTATCAAATCACTAGTTTTATTAAATGAGATTCACAATTTTTTGGCATAATTTTTTAATCTTATGTTTTATTCTTGCTGCTAATTTATATTTCAAGTCGAAAAAAAAATCCCAACTGATTTGTTTAATATTATAAAATATTTAATTTGTAGACTAATATTAAAAAGAGGTTATTTTTAATAGATTACTCAAATATAATCTATTTGTGTTATGTTCCTTCTTTTTATATATATATATATATATATATATATATATATATTCATGTTAATCAAAAGCTAACAGAAAACAGATTCTGATTAATTGATAAAATTTATTATTTTGGGATGATGATTAATTGATAAAAAATATAATCTATTTTTAATATATATTCATGTTAATCAAAACCACCACCTTATTAGATATATATTAATATTGAAACTCATACTCATATCTTTTGGGATATGAGTTAGATTCCTATTAACTAAAGAGAATAATGTATCTCCTCATACCAGGAGATAATTTATCTCCTTCAGCTAGTAAAAGAATGACATGTGTATTGTTTTGTTTAGTTTTAGAAATATTTTTGTAGAAAATGATTAAATGGTAAAATGTCACGATTTTACTGGCTGGAAGAGATAATTTATCTCCTTATACCAGGAGATACATTATTCTCTTAAGTAAATTAACTTTCCTAGCATAAGTACACAAATTTTGGAACTAGCTACTAATATTTTTTAAGTAGTTTTAACCTTCAAAGCAAAAACGGTTGTTTTAAACTTGTACCTTAACTAAATATGACTTTTAAACCACTACTAATAATCTTCCTTAACACAATCATCAAACACATATTTTTATACTAATGTATTTTTCTCTTGTTTTTGTAATTGCTTAATGCTTTCTCAAGTGACTAGTATCTGCTTATGATTTTGAATTATTTTAAAGCTACATCTTCAACAAAAAAATAAATTGGGTAAATGGATGACTGAATTATTTTTTGGGTGTCCCTCCTAATAAGGTCGTCTAGTAAATCAAATATTTGATCTTTAGAATTATCAGATGATCCAGTACGATCTTACCTTCACCTCTAGAGGATGAATTGCAGCAAAACTATAAATCATTATATTGAAACCAAAAAAGAATACAAGTTCATTAATTACGTCATAATTCACATTTAACAACGGTCATTTAACGACGACTCCTAACACAACCGAATTACATGAAATGACTAGGAATGCAGTTGATTACGGTAATACCATAGTGGTAAACAGAATGAACCTTATTTTGAGAATAGAACACAAGAACAAGAACAAGATTAGTACAACTAGAAAACATTCTTGGAGGAGAAGTATAATTACTTGAAACAATACAAAAAACACTAGTGCAGTTACGTTGCATATATGATCCATGGAAATTAATGATCTTTAAGAAGTTCATCAAACCATTCTGGTTCCTCTAGAGGCTCAACTTCAGCTTTGTACTTATGAAATTGTTCTTGTACATCTTCTAAACTTTTTCTGCACCCTTCTAATTGCACTCTCTTCCTAAAGAGTTTTTCTTCAAGTTCTTCTTCCTTAACCTTCCACTTTCTTTCTTCTACCACTTCTGTTAGTAGCAACCTTTGAAACTGTTCCCTTTCACACCAAAGCAACTCTAGTATACGTTCACGTTCAATATTCAGAAAGTTTATGGCTTCTTTGCCTTTACATGTTATGGGAATGCATTGGTTACGGGCTCTACTTGCTTCCTCCAATCATAGAAATTTGTACTCTTACAATAATCATGGGCCAATATAGGAATTAATTCAGCAAATAAGTTGATTTCACACTTATCATCTGCATCATTAGGAACTTGATCAACACTACACTTCTTAACTTCAGGTTTTTTCTCTGACGTTGAAGATTTGATACTGAGTTTCTCAGTTAATTCATCACACAAATCTGCATCCATGATAAAGCTAGCGTGATGAACACAAGTATGGAATAAATATAGGGCTAAGGAGAAGAGGAAAATTCTTGAGTACAATGCTAGGGCATTAAGTAGCTATGTTTATTATAATGAGAAGGTTTAAGTGGGTTGAGATATGTAACAACTCTACTTAAGCCGATGAAAGTTCAGAGAAAAAAAAATTAAACTATTTAAGTATTAAGATTATTAATAAAGAATAATTGATTGGTATATCACAATCAGAAGATTGTGATCAACTATCTTATCCCATAATTTATGGTTTGGTGAGTTAATAGAAATGATAAACTTATCATGTTTATTTATCATCTCCTCGTCATTAGTATATTTTTTATTTGTGAGGAATTGAAATATAAATTAATTTGGTCAAATGCATATAATTTATATGGTCAACTATATATGATGAGTATCAAATAGAAAGATAACAACTTATAATAGTTATATAATTTATAATATATTGTTAATCCTTGTCATATCATGACAAGTAAATAATCATATTAAGATAAAAATCAAAAAGTTCAATTCTTTTGAGAATTTTTTTTAGAAGGAATAATCATACACCTTAGGATAAATTAGTTACTTAATTGTGAGGAGTACCCTTAATTATAAAAATGTAAATGAGAATATGTTATCTATTTGCATTCTCTCTCACTCACATAAACACTATTGGCACAAAGACATATAAAACAATTCTTTCAAGGTTGTAACATTGTGGTTATGTAAAATCTTCTCTCCAAAGTGAATGATTCAGGATATGTATTATGCATATTATTATACAAAATTTGACAATGCATAAGGTATACTAAAATCAAACTAAGATACATGTTATGATTATTAAGGAGTTTGATTCCTCTCAATTATTGGAGATGACAGTTATGTTTTTTTAGTATATGTTTAAGGGTAAAAATGTAATATCAATATAAGTTAAAGGATAAAAATGTCATTATCTTTTGATTTTTCTATGTATTTCTAGCTAATTGTCATCTCCTGTAATGGTTAGGAGTTTGATTTATTATTAAGATAGGATGTGGGAACGAATACAACCACAAGAACTTTGCAAATTTATAATTGCTTGAAACAACATAAAATATAATAATAATGTAGAGGATTATTATCCATAATAAACCAGAAAACAAATCCTTCTAATTATAAATTTCTAACTATTGGAAATAATTCTCACCTTAACTAATAATTGAATGAAACCCATCTAAACTTCCAAACCATATCTAACCTTCATTGATTTTCTTTGTTCCGGAACTTATCCTTAAGAATTTATTAGCGAATTGGTTTTTGGAGAGTAATAATGGATAGAAAGGAAAGAATTGATAGCCACGAAATATACTTATGAGATGATTATGAAGTCTTCTCTTTCTATTCACTCATTTCTTGAACTCAACTCATAAACAGACTCTGATTCTGGTTGCTCTATCGGCTCATGTTGATGTTGTTCTTTGTACTCACAAAATTGTTTTTTCACAACAAGCAAAGCTTCTCTACACTTTGCTAATTCCCTTTCCTTACACTTGATTTCTTCTTCAAGTTGTGCTTTCTTCATCCTCCTATTCCTTTCTTCCTTCATTGTCTCTCTTTTCAACTTTTGAACACACTCCCTTTGCAACCAAAGTTGCTTAAGTAAAAGCTCTCTTTCAATATTAAGAACATTCATGGCTTCTTCTTTAGTCTCACAAGTTAGTATTTGCACATTTGTCACAGGCTCTACATGCTTCCTCCAATTTTGATAAGAAACACCCATATAGTAATCATGTGGTATATGAGGAATTAAATCAGCATA
Source organism: Lupinus albus (assembly GCA_009771035.1). Lineage (NCBI taxonomy): Eukaryota > Viridiplantae > Streptophyta > Magnoliopsida > Fabales > Fabaceae > Lupinus > Lupinus albus. The sequence goes on from CM020011.1 coordinate 10,935,607, forward strand.
TATGTTAATGTGACAATAATCATTGTTTACTGCATTAGAAGGAAACATGATAACATGGGGTGTTTTATCTGAAGTAGTAGACGAATAATTTTCAACAAGTTTTTCCACTAATTCAATGAAATTTGCATCCATTGCTAAAGCTTAATTATAGCACTACCCAAAATACAAAAGCTTTGTGAGATGCTAATGTTAAATACTAGGATTTAGTAATCCTCATCAACTTTACTTTTTACAAATCAATTATAGTTTGAACTTATATGTGATAAGTTTATCTTTATAACAAAAAGGGTATCCCTCATAACATTTGGATAAAGTTATAGATGGGAGAGCTTAAAAAAATAGAGTGATAAGAAAATATAATATTAGTTGTTTAATAAGTAATTGATGAGTTTAATGTAGTTTTCTCATATTTTATTTATATTTTAGTCTTAGATAATGTTATCTCTAAAGTTAAGTTATCGTTATTATTTACAATAAATTTAATATTTTTAATTTTTAAAATTTTAGTAAATGTGATATCTTTTATTTATGAAGGTATTATATTATTAAACTTATTGAATTGAAAAATAAAGATTGATAGGCTATGTCAAACCTATCAAATCACTAGTTTTATTAAATGAGATTCACAATTTTTTGGCATAATTTTTTAATCTTATGTTTTATTCTTGCTGCTAATTTATATTTCAAGTCGAAAAAAAAATCCCAACTGATTTGTTTAATATTATAAAATATTTAATTTGTAGACTAATATTAAAAAGAGGTTATTTTTAATAGATTACTCAAATATAATCTATTTGTGTTATGTTCCTTCTTTTTATATATATATATATATATATATATATATATATATATATATTCATGTTAATCAAAAGCTAACAGAAAACAGATTCTGATTAATTGATAAAATTTATTATTTTGGGATGATGATTAATTGATAAAAAATATAATCTATTTTTAATATATATTCATGTTAATCAAAACCACCACCTTATTAGATATATATTAATATTGAAACTCATACTCATATCTTTTGGGATATGAGTTAGATTCCTATTAACTAAAGAGAATAATGTATCTCCTCATACCAGGAGATAATTTATCTCCTTCAGCTAGTAAAAGAATGACATGTGTATTGTTTTGTTTAGTTTTAGAAATATTTTTGTAGAAAATGATTAAATGGTAAAATGTCACGATTTTACTGGCTGGAAGAGATAATTTATCTCCTTATACCAGGAGATACATTATTCTCTTAAGTAAATTAACTTTCCTAGCATAAGTACACAAATTTTGGAACTAGCTACTAATATTTTTTAAGTAGTTTTAACCTTCAAAGCAAAAACGGTTGTTTTAAACTTGTACCTTAACTAAATATGACTTTTAAACCACTACTAATAATCTTCCTTAACACAATCATCAAACACATATTTTTATACTAATGTATTTTTCTCTTGTTTTTGTAATTGCTTAATGCTTTCTCAAGTGACTAGTATCTGCTTATGATTTTGAATTATTTTAAAGCTACATCTTCAACAAAAAAATAAATTGGGTAAATGGATGACTGAATTATTTTTTGGGTGTCCCTCCTAATAAGGTCGTCTAGTAAATCAAATATTTGATCTTTAGAATTATCAGATGATCCAGTACGATCTTACCTTCACCTCTAGAGGATGAATTGCAGCAAAACTATAAATCATTATATTGAAACCAAAAAAGAATACAAGTTCATTAATTACGTCATAATTCACATTTAACAACGGTCATTTAACGACGACTCCTAACACAACCGAATTACATGAAATGACTAGGAATGCAGTTGATTACGGTAATACCATAGTGGTAAACAGAATGAACCTTATTTTGAGAATAGAACACAAGAACAAGAACAAGATTAGTACAACTAGAAAACATTCTTGGAGGAGAAGTATAATTACTTGAAACAATACAAAAAACACTAGTGCAGTTACGTTGCATATATGATCCATGGAAATTAATGATCTTTAAGAAGTTCATCAAACCATTCTGGTTCCTCTAGAGGCTCAACTTCAGCTTTGTACTTATGAAATTGTTCTTGTACATCTTCTAAACTTTTTCTGCACCCTTCTAATTGCACTCTCTTCCTAAAGAGTTTTTCTTCAAGTTCTTCTTCCTTAACCTTCCACTTTCTTTCTTCTACCACTTCTGTTAGTAGCAACCTTTGAAACTGTTCCCTTTCACACCAAAGCAACTCTAGTATACGTTCACGTTCAATATTCAGAAAGTTTATGGCTTCTTTGCCTTTACATGTTAATGGGAATGCATTGGTTACGGGCTCTACTTGCTTCCTCCAATCATAGAAATTTGTACTCTTACAATAATCATGGGCCAATATAGGAATTAATTCAGCAAATAAGTTGATTTCACACTTATCATCTGCATCATTAGGAACTTGATCAACACTACACTTCTTAACTTCAGGTTTTTTCTCTGACGTTGAAGATTTGATACTGAGTTTCTCAGTTAATTCATCACACAAATCTGCATCCATTGATAAAGCTAGCGTGATGAACACAAAGTATGGAAATAAATATAGGGCTAAGGAGAAGGAGAAAATTCTTGAGTACAATGCTAGGGCATGTAAGTAGCTATGTTTTATTTATAATGAGAAGGTTTAAGTGGGTTGAGATATGTAACAACTCTACTTAACCGATGAAAGTTCAGAAGAAAAAAAAATTAAACTATTTAAGATTAGATTTAATAAATAAGAATTGATTGTATATCACAATCAGAAGATTGTTTAAAAGAGATATCTAAACTGTTATCTCCTTTTAATTAATCCATGCACTAGATAAAATTATTAATGATCTAAATCTTAACAAACTAATTATCTTTAATTATAAGATTAAATTTAAAATTGTGATGAATAAAAAAATCTTAGATTATTATAATAACGTAATTAGGCCTGCAATATACATGGTGCAAATAAAGTCTATTATTAATTTATTAGGCATATAATAGAAAAGAAGTATGACATAAGAATTTAGTGTGATTTTTGTGTACAATTAAGGTGGAATTTGGTCATGGGCCTTAGTTTAACTTTAAACAATTATTCATATTGTTTAACATATTGTAGTTTAAGCTTCACTTGTTTGTTGTTTGTCTCTTTAATTAATATTTTTTTTGTAGATTTGTGTATAACTCATGTTAGTCTATCTAACATCCAAAACTTTCAATATCAAATTACATATATGCTTTATATATTTTTATTATAGGTATATATTATATAAAATAATTATTTAAATCTGTAAAAAATATATCAGTTAATAGGCTTGTAACACCCCAAATTTTAATCTTTAAAAATATAGTATCAGTCCTGGAAGCCTCGCTTGATCGAGAGATTCTCGCCTGAGCGAAAAAGGATCAGCTGGGAGGGTGAAATCCTGGACTACACTGGAGGATTCTCGCCTGGGCGAGAAATGGCAATTTTGGGTTGTTGACTCAGTGTAATCGATTACACTCTGCTGGTAATCGATTACACACTGCTGGTAATCGATTACAGACTTCTGGTAATCGATTACATCGTATTAAAAGCATCAGATATGTGCATCTAACACAGTGTAATCGATTACACATTTCTGGTAATCAATTACACATTGCTGGTAATCGATTACACATTTCTGGTAATCGATTACACATTTCTGGTAATCGATTACACATTGCTGGTAATCGATTACACATTTCTGGTAATCGATTACATCGTATTAAAAGCATCAGATATGTGCATCTGACACAGTGTAATCGATTACACACTCCTGGTAATCGATTACATCGTATTAAAAGCATCAGATATGCGCATTTTTCACGTTGTAATCGATTACACCATGTTGGTAATCGATTACAATCCGACGACACCTCTTTAAAACAGAAACCCAAACACATTTTAGGGTTAGAACTTCGAAGAGAAGAGAGAGAGGAGAGCTTTTCAAGAGCAAGGAGCCTTAGGACTCATCTTGGAGCTTGAGAAGAGGTAAACCTCTTGTTACTAACTCTTCTTCTTCCTCTCTAACTTGTTTTGGGTATGTTGGATTCATTTTCAAAACATGAGAAACCATGGAAACTCATCCTTTAGAGTTATGGTTCGTTTTATGTTGTTTTTATCTTGTAAACTCTTGGTTTAGAGTTGGTATTTGATGAATGGAAAGTTTTATGGGTTATTCATGAAAAACACCCAAAAACCCCCAAAATGAGAATATGAGTATAAAGAGAAAGAGATGAAATGTTAGATGTGGATAATGAGTAGTGCTTTAATATTGTTATATGAGATGAACATGTATGCTTTGATATTTAGAAACTTGTATTGAAGTAGTTTTGGAAATATTGAAATATGAGATGTTATGCATGTTTTAGATGGTTGAATATTGATGATGAATATTTTGTATGATTAAATGATGCAAAATAAGTTGTTTATGTGATATTTGGAATAAATGACTAACATTGTTGTTATTGGTGGAAATGAGGAAAGATCCTAAGGTTGGAGGAAATCGCGGAGTAGACTTTTAAAGTTACTCGGAACTGATCTCCAACGCTCACCGAGGTAAGGGATAAGTGGCTCTAATTCATACTCACTGATGTGAACGAGGTATGTGAAAGAGGTAATGTGTTGTAAGTTTGATTGTTGTTACCCTACCCGAATAGGTAGTGGTTTATTGTGGTTACCCTACTCGAAGAGGTAGTGGTTGACTGTTATTGTGTCCTACCCGGAGTGGTGGTGAACTGTTTGTTGTGTCCTACCCGGAGTGGTAGTGAACTGTTTGTTGTGTCCTACCCGGAGTGGTAGTAGATTGTTATTGTGTCCTACCTTAAATGGTAGCGGACTGTTGTTGTGTCCTACCCGGAGTGGTAGCGGACTGTTATTGTGTCCTACCCGGAGTGGTAGTGGACTGTTATTGTTATCCTACCGGGAATGGTAGTGAAGAATTGTGAACTAGACCTACCCGATGTGGTATGGATTATAACTAGACCTACCCGATGTGGTATGGAGCATAACACTAGACCTACCCGATGTGGTATGGAATATAATACTAGACCTACCCGATGTGGTATGGAGTATAACTAGACCTACCCGATGTGGTATGGAGTATAACTAGACCTGCCCGATGTGGTATGGAGTATAACTAGACCTGCCCGATGTGGTATGGAGTATAACTAGACCTGCCCGATGTGGTATGGAGTATAACTAGACCTGCCCGATGTGGTATGGAGTATAACACTAGACCTACCCGATGTGGTATGAAATATAATACTAGACCTGCCCGATGTGGTATGGAGTATAACTAGACCTGCCCGATGTGGAATGAAGTATAACTAGACCTGCCCGATGTGGTATGGAGTATAACTAGACCTGCCCGATGTGGTATGGAATATAACAGTAGACCTGCCCGATGTGGTATGGATGATGAACTAGACCTGCCCGATGTGGTATGGATGATGAACTAGACCTGCCCGATGTGGTATGGATGGTGAACTAGACCTACCCGATGTGGTATGGAGATGTAATTGGATCTACCCGAGGTGGTAGGAGATTATAGTTGTGAAAGGACTCGGTCAATACGATTAAGGATGAATACGACATATGAGAAACGAGGACGTTAAGAGCGAAAGTCATATGCATGTTATAGGATATATATTATGGGATATATATATTATAGGGTGAATATGAATGTTGGAAATGAAGACGTTAAGGATAAAAGTAATATACATGCTATAAGATATATAGTATGGGATATATATATACTATAGTGTGGATATGAATAATGAGAAGAACGATGCTTCGAATGAACATAATATGCATGCTATAGAATATATATTATGGGATATGTATTCTATAGGATGAATATGGATAATGTAGAAATGAACGAAAGAAGAGATGAATGTTTGCATTTACGTAATTGCGTTTATAATCTATATTAAAGTTTAATCGTATTTGAAATGTGGATTATCATGTGATATTAGTTTTTAAACTAATGACTTACTCCCTTTTTGTTTTGTGTGTTGTTTATGATAATCCCATTGTAGGTAAATGAAGGATTTTGAGGATGAAGCTCAATTAGGAAGCTTTTGTGTTTAATTACTCGCTTGTCTGTATTGCTAAGTGACGTCGTAGTTGATTTAATAGTATTATGAGATGACTGTAAATCCGTTTAGATCAATACGGATATGTGTAGTAATGGGCTTTACAACCTTGGGAGACCCATAACTGGTTGTAAGTGTTAAATGCTATTTGAATGAATTATGTTTTTCCGCAACATAAATTTGTATGATAAGAAAATAGGGTAAAAAGTATTTTCGAAAATGATACTTGAGAGTTTTCAATGAAGGTGACGACTGTATGTAAGAAATGATTAAAATAAACGAAAAATTTTCAAGGGTAAAAAATCGGGTCGTTACAAGGCTTCCTAAGAAATATATGTCTAGCTCATTTAGGTTAAAATGTCTTTTTGAAAAGCCTAGACTCATATATTAATTAAAAAGACTCGGTCTAATTTATTATATTTCAGGTACTAGATTCTTGATAGGTGGTATTAACCTTCCACTAAAACATGCAATCCACCAAAAAACATTGGTCTAGGGGTGTAATATCCCGCTAGATTCCCAGAAGGATCAAAAAGTCAAATGTTCGATTTATGGGAACGACATTTGTTAGAATGGACAATAACGAACCCAAAAGAGATTAATTTTTTACCCAAAAGGTAAAGGAATCCCTTGGTACTAACAAAAAAATAAAAACACTTATTTAGTTATTTTCCCTTTGATAAAAAATAGTATTTTTATATTTTTTTCGAATAATAGAAAAATGAGTTTAACATCTAGTAACAAGGTAAGAATTTTTACATTAATTTATTATTCATTTAAATTATTTTTAATCAATAATCAAGTGCATAGATATTAAAAAAGTTCAATGGGCCTCTAATATAGGATAAATAACAAAATATACAATTAAGCCTAAATTTTAAAGGAAATGCAAAACACTAAATCTGAGTGGAGATGAAGGTGTTGAATATAGAGTCAACATAATAAGATGGAAGATGATACTCTCTAATATAGAAGAAGAAAATTATTGCCTCCCATTTTAATTTCAATAAAAACTATTATTTTATTTCAAATAAAATTGTTATAGTATATTGTTTTCCTTTTATTTTTATAGTATGTATGGTCGTAAGATTCAAATTTATTATTTTCATAATTTTTGTATGTAATTGTTCTTACTTGAGTTACACCCTTTTTATTTATAAGTCAATTATTAATGAGTAAATTGTAATGTTACATTCATATCCTAATTTTGTTGGAGGATGTATCTTCTTTTATCTTCAAAACTAATGGCATGACACATGTAGGAAGTTTTGAGTTAATTTTTTCACCCCAAAGTAAACACACATAACTTCTATTAGCTTAAGTCTTCATCTCCTTTCTTTTTCCTTTAGTTTATTCTCCTCTACTCATAGATTGTAATTGTAGCTAGTTAATAACAACTTTCCTTTTAAGATTTTCATTCTCTTAATTCACTTTTCTGCTCTAAGAAGCAACAATGATTCTTTCTCACTTGCAATATTCAATAAACGCTTTTTCATTTTCTTCTTCTTCATCTTCCACATTGTATAGAGAAATGAGATGGTATCAGAGCATATATTGTTTTGATTCGTTTCTTCCATATTTGATGAAAAAATATAATATTGAACACATTGTAATATTGATGAGTTTTGACAAACTATGATACCTTTCTAAGAGGATAACTATGATACCTTTCTATGAAAAAAAATGAAAAACAAAATTAAAACGGTTGTAACATAGAATATAAAAAAAGGAAGGGATAACTGTATGGATTCATCAACCTTAAGATTAATTTCTTTTATTATAATTTATAGATGGACTTTTTTAATAATTCAAATTGGAGTAATATACCACAATTTATACAATTAATCAAAGTTGATCCAATGAATAATGATTTACCTCATATCTTATAAGATATGAATTTATATATCTTATAAGATATGAATTTAATTTTGGCGGTCAACATAATAATATAGGCCGACCTGTTAGACTTAATAGGTTTTTTAAAAGGTCTGATTCTGACCTATTTCGGTTAAAAAGGCTTTTGGAGAAGCCTAAATCTGATATGTTTACTAAAAATGTTTGGTCTGACTTGACCTGTTATAGGTCAGGGCTAATAGGCGATAGGCGATCTGACTTGTTTCCACATGTTATTGAAGTGTTGGGTTTAGTTATTTAATGTACATTTATATAACTTAATTTAAGTGTGGGTATCACACACTTATATGTATGCTGTTCCTTAATTTCATTATATTTTAGTGGGTCATCGGCCCTGGTACCATTTGTTTGTACAGCGGATACGATCACTACACAATACTGGCCACAAACAAACAAATAAAGAGCATAAGAATATTTCAAGCTCTCGTACCATTTGTTAACTTACTCGATTCCAAAATTAGACAATATAAGACTAATACGGTAACATATTTCAATCACTCTAACACAAATAACAATTCACCAAATCTGTAAATCAATTAAAGGGGATTATTCTAACTTAAGCATATTTTTAAAGTTCAAGTTTATGGGAATACAAATACATTAAGTACTTGATAGTGATAACTTTATCGATTATAATCAGGATACCTTATTAGAACAATATAGCATTCAAACAAGATCAATTAAAGTCTTGTTGGATAAACAAGGTAAAGATGATAAAATGGGATCAACTATCTTATCCCATAATTTATGGTTTGGTGAGTTAATAGAAATGATAAACTTATCATGTTTATTTATCATCTCCTCGTCATTAGTATATTTTTTATTTGTGAGGAATTGAAATATAAATTAATTTGGTCAAATGCATATAATTTATATGGTCAACTATATATGATGAGTATCAAATAGAAAGATAACAACTTATAATAGTTATATAATTTATAATATATTGTTAGTCCTTATCATATCATGACAAGTAAATAATCATATTAAGATAAAAATCAAAAAGTTCAATTCTTTTGAGAAATTTTTTTAGAAGGAATAATCATACACCTTAGGATAAATTAGTTACTTAATTGTGAGGAGTACCCTTAATTATAAAAATGTAAATGAGAATTATGTTATCTATTTGCATTCTCTCTCACTCATATAAACACTATTGGCACAAAGACATATAAAACAATTCTTTCAAGGTTGTAACATTGTGGTTATGTAAAATCTTCTCTCCAAAGTGAATGATTCAGGATATGTATTATGCATATTATTATACAAAATTTGACAATGCATAAGGTATACTAAAATCAAACTAAGATACATGTTATGATTATTAAGGAGTTTGATTCCTCTCAATTACTGGAGATGACAGTTATGTTTTTTAGTATATGTTTAAGGGTAAAAATGTAATATCAATATAAGTTAAAGGATAAAAATGTCATTATCTTTTGATTTTTCTATGTATTTCTAGCTAATTGTCATCTCCTGTAATGGTTAGGAGTTTGATTTATTATTAAGATAGGATGTGGGAACGAATACAACCAGAAGAACTTTGCAAATTTATAATTGCTTGAAACAACATAAAATATAATAATAATGTAGAGGATTATTATCCATAATAAACCAGAAAACAAATCCTTCTAATTATAAATTTCTAACTATCGGAAATAATTCTCACCTTAACTAATAATTGAATGAAACCCATCTAAACTTCCAAACCATATCTAACCTTCATTGATTTTCTTTGTTCCGGAACTTATCCTTAAGAATTTATTAGCGAATTGGTTTTTGGAGAGTAATAATGGATAGAAAGGAAAGAATTGATAGCCACGAAATATACTTATGAGATGATTATGAAGTCTTCTCTTTCTATTCACTCATTTCTTGAACTCAACTCATAAACAGACTCTGATTCTGGTTGCTCTATCGGCTCATGTTGATGTTGTTCTTTGTACTCACAAAATTGTTTTTTCACAACAAGCAAAGCTTCTCTACACTTTGCTAATTCCCTTTCCTTACACTTGATTTCTTCTTCAAGTTGTGCTTTCTTCATCCTCCTATTCCTTTCTTCCTTCATTGTCTCTCTTTTCAACTTTTGAACACACTCCCTTTGCAACCAAAGTTGCTTAAGTAAAAGCTCTCTTTCAATATTAAGAACATTCATGGCTTCTTCTTTAGTCTCACAAGTTAGTATTTGCACATTTGTCACAGGCTCTACATGCTTCCTCCAATTTTGATAAGAAACACCCATATAGTAATCATGTGGTATATGAGGAATTAAATCAGCATATATGTTAATGTGACAATAATCATTGTTTACTGCATTAGAAGGAAACATGATAACATGGGGTGTTTTATCTGAAGTAGTAGAAGAATAATTTTCAACAAGTTTTTCCACTAATTCAATGAAATTTGCATCCATTGCTAAAGCTTAATTATAGCACTACCCAAAATACAAAAGCTTTGTGAGATGCTAATGTTAAATACTAGGATTTAGTAATCCTCATCAACTTTACTTTTTGCAAATCAATTATAGTTTGAACTTATATGTGATAAGTTTATCTTTATAACAAAAAGGGTATCCCTCATAACATTTGGATAAAGTTATAGATGGGAGAGTTTAAAAAAATAGAGTGATAAGAAAATATAATATTAGTTGTTTAATAAGTAATTGATGAGTTTAATCTAGTTTTCTCATATTTTATTTATATTTTAGTCTTAGATAACGTTATCTCTAAAGTTAAGTTATCGTTATTATTTACAATAAATTTAATATTTTTATTTTTTAAAATTTTAGTTAATGTGATATCTTTTATTTATGAAGGTATTATATTATTAAACTTATTGAATTGAAAAATAAAGATTGATATGCTATGTCAAACCTATCAAATCACTAGTTTTACTAAATGAGATTCACAATTTTTTCGCATATTTTTTTAATCTTATGTTTTATTCTTGCTGCTAATTTATATGATTGATTTCTTTAATATTATAAAATATGTAATTTGTAGACTAATATTAAAAAGAGGTTATTTTTAATAGATTACTCAAATATAATCTATTTGTGTTATGTTCCTTCTTTATATATATTAATCAAAAGCTAACAGAAAACCGATTCTGATTAATTGATAAAATTTATTATTTTGGGATGATGATTAATTGATAAAATTATAATCTATTTTTAATATATATTCATGTTAATCAAAAGCACTACCTTATTAGATATATATTAATATTGAAACTCATACTCATATCTTTTGGGATATGAGTTAGATTCCTATTAAGGAAAGAAAATAATGTATATCCTCATACCAGAAGATAATTTATTTCATTCAGCTAGTAAAAGAATAACATGTGTATTGTTTTGTTTTAGAAATATTTTTGTAGAAAATGATTAAATGGTACACATTTCACGATTTTACTGGCTGGAAGAGATAATTTATCTCCTTATACCCGGAGATACATTATTCTCTTAAGTAAATTAACTTTCCTAGCATAAGTACACAAATTTTGGAACTAGCTAGTAATATTTTTTAAGTAGTTTTAACCTTCAAAGCAAAAACGGTTGTTTTAAACTTGTACCTTAACTAAATATGACTTTTAAACCACTACTAATAATCTTCCTTAACACAATCATCAAACACATATTTTTATACTAATGTATTTTTCTCTTGTTTTTTAATCAATTGTGTAATTGCTTAATGCTTTCTCAAGTGACTAGTATCTGCTTATGATTTTGAAATATTTTATAGCTACATCTTCAACAAAAAAAACAAATTGGGTAACTAGATGACTGGATTATTTTTTGGGTGTCCCTCCTAATAAGGTCGTCTCGTAAATCAAATATTTGATCTTTAGAATTATCAGATGATCCGGTATGATCTTACCTTCACCTCTAGAGGATGAATTGCAGCAAAACTATAAATCATTATATTGAAACCAAAAAAGAATACAAGTTCATTAATTACGTCATAATTCACATTTAACAACGGTCATTTAACGACGCCTCCTAACACAACCGAATTACATGAAATGACTAAGAATGCAGTTGATTACGGTAATACCATAGTGGTAAACAGAATGAACCTTATTTTGAGAATAGAACACAAGAACAAGAACAATATTAGTACAACTAGAAAACATTCTTGGAGGAGAAGTATAATTACTTGAAACAATACAAAAAACACTTGTGCAGTTAGTTGCATATATGATCCATGGAAATTAATGATCTTTAAGAAGTTCATCAAACCATTCTGGTTCCTCTAGAGGCTCAACTTCAGCTTTGTACTTATGAAATTGTTCTTGTACATCTTCTAAACTTTTTCTGCACCCTTCTAATTGCACTCTCTTCCTAAAGAGTTTTTCTTCAAGTTCTTCTTCCTTAACCTTCCACTTTCTTTCTTCTACCACTTCTGTTAGTAGCAACCTTTGAAACTGTTCCCTTTCACACCAAAGCAACTCTAGTATACGTTCACGTTCAATATTCAGAAAGTTTATGGCTTCTTTGCCTTTACATGTTAATGGGAATGCATTGGTTACGGGCTCTACTTGCTTCCTCCAATCATAGAAATTTGTACTCTTACAATAATCATGGGCCAATATAGGAATTAATTCAGCAAATAAGTTGATTTCACACTTATCATCTGCATCATTAGGAACTTGATCAACACTACACTTCTTAACTTCAGGTTTTTTCTCTGACGTTGAAGATTTGATACTGAGTTTCTCAGTTAATTCATCACACAAATCTGCATCCATTGATAAAGCTAGCGTGATGAACACAAAGTATGGAAATAAATATAGGGCTAAGGAGAAGGAGAAAATTCTTGAGTACAATGCTAGGGCATGTAAGTAGCTATGTTTTATTTATAATGAGAAGGTTTAAGTGGGTTGAGATATGTAACAACTCTACTTAACCGATGAAAGTTCAGAAGAAAAAAAAATTGAACTATTTAAGATTAGATTTGATAAATAAGAATTGATTGTATATCACAATCAGAAGATTGTTTAAAAGAGATATCTAAACTGTTATCTCCTTTTAATTAATCCATGCACTAGATAAAATTATTAATGATCTAAATCTTAACAAACTAATTATCTTTAATTATAAGATTAAATTTAAAATTATGATGAATAAAAAAAATCTTAGATTATTATAATAACGTAATTAGACCTGTAATATACATGGTGCAAAGAACGTCTATTATTAATTTATTAGGCATATAATAGAAAAAAAGTATGACATAAGAATTTAGTGTGATTTTTGTGTACAATTAAGGGTGGAATTTGGTCATGGGCCTTAGTTTAACTTTAAACAATTATTCATATTGTTTAACATATTGTAGTTTAAGCTTCACTTGTTTGTTGTTTGTCTCTTTAATTAATTTTTTTTTTGTAAATTTGTGTATAACCTCATGTTAGTCTATCTAACATCCAAAACTTTCAATATCAAATTACATATATGCTTTATATATTTTTATTATAGGTATATATTATATAAAATAATTATTTAAATGTGTAAAAAATATATAGGCTTCCTAAGAAATATATGTATAGCTCGTATAGGTTAAAATGTCTTTTTGAAAAGCCTACACTCATATATTAATTAAAAATACTCGGTCTAATTTATTATATTTCAGGTACTAGGTTCTTGATAGGTGGTATTAACCTTCCACTAAAACATGCATTCTACCAAAAAAACATTGGTCTAGTGGTGTAAGATCCCGCTAGATTCCTAGAAAGACCAATAGGTCAAATGTTTGATTTATGAGAGCGACACTTATTAGAATGGACAATAACGAACCCCAAAAGAGATTAATTTTTTACCCAAAAGGTAAAGGAATCCCTTGGTACTAACAGAAAAAATAAAAACACTTATTTAATTATTTTCCCTTTATAAAAAATAGTATTTTTATATTTTTTCCAATAATAGAAAAATGAGTTTAACATCTAGTAACAAGGTAAGAATTTTTACATTAATTTATTATTCATTTAAATTATTTTTAATCAATAATCAAGTGCATAGATATTAAACCTCATCAAAAATATAATTTGGAAAAAAGTTCAATAGGCCTCTAATATAGGATAAATAACAAAATATACAATTAAGCCTAAATTTTAAAGGAAATGCAAAACACTAAATCTGAGTGGAGATGAAGGTGTTGAATATAGAGTCAACATAATAAGATGGAAGATGATACTCTCTAATATAGAAGAAGAAAATTCTTGCCTCCCATTTTAATTTCAATAAAAACTATTATTTTATTTCAAATAAAATTGTTATAGTATATTGTTTTCCTTTTATTTTTATAGTATGTATGGTCGTAAGACTCAAATTTATTATTTTCATAATTTTTGTATGTAATTGTTCTTACTTGAGTTACACCCTTTTTATTTATAAGTCAATTATTAATGAGTAAATTATAATGTTACATTCATATCCTAATTTTGTTGGAGGATGTATCTTCTTTTATCTTCAAAACTAATGGCATGACATATGTAGGAAGTTTTGAGTTAATTTTTTCACCCCAAAGTAAACACACATAACTTCTATTAGCTTAAGTCTTCATCTCCTTTCTTTTTCCTTTAGTTTATTCTCCTCTACTTATAGATTGTAATTGTAGCTAGTTAATAACAACTTTCCTTTTAAGATTTTCATTCTCTTAATTCACTTTTCTGCTCTAAGAAGCAACAATGATTCTTTCTCACTTGCAATATTCAATAAACGCTTTTTCATTTTCTTCTTCTTCATCTTTCACATTGTATAGAGAAATGAGATGGTATCAGAGCATATATTGTTTTGATTCTTTTCTTCCATATTTGATGAAAAAATATAATATTAAACACATTGTAATATTGATGAGTTTTGACAAACTATGATACCTTTCTAAGAGGATAACTATGATACCTTTCTATGAAAAAAAATGAAAAACAAAATTAAAAAGGTTGTAACATAGAATATAAAAAAAGGAAGGGATAACTGTATGGATACATCAACCTTAAGATTATTTTCTTTTATTATAATTTATAGATGGACTTTTTTAATAATTCAAATTGGAGTAATATACCACAATTTATACAATTAATCAAAGTTGATCCAATGAATAATGATTTACCTCATTATAAGATATGAATTTATATATCTTATAAGATATGAATTTAATTTTGGCCGTCAACATAATAATATATAGATATTTTATATAAATATTCATAGCGTCTTTTAGATATGTTTTGTCATTAGTAAGACTTAAGACTTGGAATGCTCGCATTCGTCTTGAATTTGTTTTCAAGCAAAAAAAACTCATCCGAGCCGAAAATATAAACAAGCCAACAATCTGATTTGATTGATTTACATTAAGACATAAATTCCCATCCAATCCAAAATTTATTTGCAGTTTTGGTCTACTTTAGTTCGATTTTTTTTAATAAAAATAAGAGTCTAATGCACTTTCAAAGTGTTAAGAACACATAAAAGTTTTACCTATTTTAAAATAACAAGTTTAATACAATTCTAAAGTGTTAAGTTCATATAAAAAAATCAACAAAGTCTACTTCAAGACTCCAAGTACCAAGTTCGATACCAGGGTTTGTAACGAGCCGAATTGAGTTAGACCATGATCTAACTTGGTTAAGCTCGAAACTTGATTCGAGTTCAAAACAAACTATGTTTTCAGTTTAAAACAATTTGATTCCTCAACATGAATTAATTTAGTTAGTTAAGAGTTTGTGAATTGTTTAGTTCAACCAATTAGTTCAATTCATCAGCTCGAACAATGATTGTTTATAATCATGCCAATTTATAAATTTTACGAGTTAATATTCAAATTCAATTCGTTTATTTAAAGATGTTACTTTTAGATCAAATTTGACAAGTTTGGTTCATGATACAATTTCATTGAGATAAATAATGAGTCAAATTTTGAACGATTTTTCACCTTTAATTGTTAGCCAGCTATATCTCATACATATTCAATTATTTAAGTTGACAATAATGATTAGAGGTGTCAAAATGGGCTACTCGTGTGGGTTCGGGCTAAAATGGGTCGGGCTAAAAAGTCCGGATACAATTTATGTATATGAAAATGTAGCACAAACCTGCCCTAAGCGGGTTTCGGGTTGTGGCGGGCCGACCCGCATAATATTAAAAAAAATTAATTTTTAATTTATTTAATATATATATATATATAACATTTGATATTAATGCATAATTTTTTTAACACAATTGTTATACCCAATGCAACCAAACTTATAGATATAATGTCATGTGTTTAAGTTAAGACGTGATGTCAAATCTACGTATTTGATTCATAACATAACTCATTTATTAAATATATTATTGTTATTAGACTCTCAATCTCTAACACAATATAATTTGTATCTTCACTTCAATATAATAAATGGATACACTAACAAATAATGTCACTTTGGTTTGTAGTAATGATAGTATAGACTTAAATTCAGAATGAAGTCTATGTGTCGAATTATAACCACTGTCATAATAATTTTTTTACTTTGTTATAGATATCTTTTGTATATTCTTTACCAACATTTTCATTGTGAATTATTATGTTAATTTTGGTTGTGTGAAATTCTCTATGGTAAACAATTAAGTTGTGATTCGTTGTAAAAGTTATTTTCTTTATTATGTTTTTGTTGTATAAGTTAAATCTAATTAAATATACAATTAGGAAAAGAAAAATGAAATCTATATGGTTTAATGTTCTCATTTAATTTGATACATTATTTTGCTAATGTGCTTAAAATGATATTAAGCAAAATAAGAAAAATAATATAATGGTTAACTTGATAACATTATTGTAATTTATAAATATTTATGTTATAGACATTACTCTATTTTTTATTCAAATTTCATAACACAATATTTATCATATATTATCTATTTTTTATTATAAGTTATTTTGTAAAATAAATTTCACTTTAAGCTTATTACCAAGCCAAATGTCCAAAAAAAAGTTTTAAAATAAATAAAAAACGGGTAGCCCGAGCCCGCCCGGGTAAGTCCGGTCTGAGTCCAGTTTTAATATAGTCCGGCCGGGCCGGGCTAAAAAGTATTAAATATAATACCCAAGCCCTACAAAATTTCGGGTTGTGGCGGATCGGCCCGCACAAGCCCGCCCATTTTGACAGTAATGATATCCACAAATAACAAAAATAAAATAAAAAACATGAGAATATATGAATGTATGAAGAAATATACATTTTAAATTATCAATTGTACCACTAATCAGATTTAGAGTTAAAATTTTTTTCCTTTACGTGTATATGTAATAAGTATTAGTTTTATTCATTTTTTGCTGTTTCAAATTTTTAGACTTAAAATTCAATTTCTTTTTTGATGAATATGGATCTAAATACATCTACTTAAGACCCAACTCATTTACAGTTTTCATATATTTTTCTATTTATTATTATGATTAACATTTTATTTATTGGTTAATACTAATAATATAATTAAAATTTAATAATATATATAAGAATTTTCAAAATATAGAACATATAAAATAAGTTATTAGTGAAATGATAAATTTTATTTTAAATGGCTTTTAAGATTTATTTAGATATAAAGCGAAAATATAAAATCTAATAGATGCTTGAATTTTCTTTTCCATTTAGTAGCATGAGTCGGTAAGGTAATAAATAACTACTGTATTCATATACGTATTGTATGCGTAGATAGTAGGTCGTTTAGGCAAGCTCCCAGATTTTGCGCCAAATTGAGAAAATAAACTCCGCAAACGTAAACCTTTCTCTCTTTTATTTCTTTCTTCTTCTTTCTTTCTTCTTCCTTTTCTTCTTTAACTCTTCTCCTTCTACCTCTTTCGCTTTCACTTTCTGTCGTTTTCCCAAATTCGACGTCGTTTCAACCCTACCCAATTCCCTCCCATTGTTTCCTCTCGGTATCTTCTTCTATCTCTTCCATTCTCTGCATTTGCTTAATTATTCAAAATTCATTGCACCTTTAACTTGATTTTAATCTGTATTTATTTCTTCGATTTTCAAGCTCGTTTTTTTGTTGCTGCTTCAAGCACCTTTCTATTTTAATCATGTTCTAGGGTTTTAGTGTTCGAGATTTTAACATTTTGTCACTTATTTTGATAAATTGGTTCTAGGGTTTCGTTCATATTGTTTTCTCGTGCAGGTTTGTTAGTAGGGGGCAATGAATAGCGTGTTCAGCGAGCAGATACTTGCGGATAAGCTGTCCAAGCTTAATAACACTCAGCAGTGCATTGAAAGTAACCCTTTTTGGCTGAAAATTGTACTTGATTAATGTGTTTCATTAATGAATGTGCTTTTCTAGTTCTTGTATTGCTTAGCCTAATTTAGATATGTTTTGTGGGTTTGGAAGCATTTCATTATATATGTTGCAATTAATTGCCAATTAAGATACAATCTGTGTTGATTTTTTATTTTCGTCAACGATGATTGTGTGATAAATGAGTTAGGTTGTTGGCAGGTAATTCAGTTCTGGAATCTAAGTCAACATGTCGATTTAGTAAAGGATTTTTGGTATGAATAGCATTGCTATAATTGAAAACGTTACTGTTATTGAAAGGTGCTACTTGTTTCCTGTGTCAGTCACGCAGTCTTTTCAACGTTAATTCTCAAAGAGAAGTGAAGTGGGAAGAGAAACAAAATATCATTGATAGCATTGGGAAGACAAGTGAAGATTATAGCAAGGGTTTCCGATGTATTTCGCTTTTCTAGAAGATAATTTAAGTGGGGAGAGGAACAAAATATGTCATTAGGCCTGAAACCCTTGGACTAATTCTTGTTGTGTGTAGAACTGGAACCTTAATGACTAAGCAACCATAGAAGGAAGCTTTTCATATGGTACTAAAAAGGAATTAATGGGCAACCCTAAGTTTGAGTCATGGCAGAGAGTTATGGAGTATTAATTTAAAAGTGAATTTGTTTCACTGATTCATTTGATCTTTATGTTAAGGATATAAAATAGGTTGCTTACCAGATCAACTTTATTTTTATGCGTTGAGTCATACCCTGTAGGCCCATATGTCACTCCCCAAACTCATTAACAGTTTAATTCTGCTTCACCTTTGTGCAGTTCAAGTATATCCATCCTGATTTCAAACTTGCAAGAATTAGATTATAAACTTTGCAATGACACCAAAACAATAGTGTTCGCCCGAGACTAGTCTAAATATTTTTGCACAGCCATCGTATATGGCACTGTGATGCATGGTGGAATGTTTCAATTCAACTGCAGGGTATGGGATTTGAGTCCCATATCAGAAGTATAATATTCTAGTGTAGGGTTTTTATGACCTTGGGCTCTCCCACCACATTGGTTAGCTTTTTAGGAGTGGTTCTCCAAAGATTCGTAGAGATCGACTAGCTTCGGTAGACACCCATTGTTCTTTATGATAATTTCAACTTGAAAAGGGTTTGTCTAGTACAACGACAGCTCCACCTTCTAGAAATATATGTATTTTTGTATTTCTATAACAACTTACCAGTTTAACAGAGTTACGTTTTTTGTGCATCAAAGTTTTGTTATTACACTTGTTCAGTTATAAGATTAACTTGAAATTGCTTACTGAATTTATGTTGGAGTGTGAAAAAATTAGTATCTGTACGATCACGAGAAATTTATTTGTCTTCTATGTGTATTGATATTATTGATGCCATATAGATTGTTATCTTTAACTTTTTTTATAGCTTTATCACATTGGTGTATATTTCACCGGAGCAAAGCAGAACTGGTTGTTGGAACATGGAATAAACAATTCCACAATTCAGAGATGGTTCAGCGAGTCCCCCTTCTGTATCTTGCAAATGACATTCTACAGAACAGCAAACGTAAAGGAAATGAATTTGTGACCGAGTTTTGGAAGGTTCTTCCAGCAGCAGTTAAAGATGTTTTTGAGAAAGGTGGAGAACAAGGAAAGCGTGTTGTATCTAGACTGGTAAGCCCCTTTTCCAGGGTTTTGAAGACCCAGTGCATACTACCTTACGAATAATTCTTAGAAAAGTAAGAAAAGGGTGTGTGGAAGATTTGGATATGAAATTGTTTCAGACTTAATTTTTTTCATGCATGGACTCAAACTTCAGATATGACTTTTAAATATTGACACATAATTTGTATATCATAATACTTATATCACCATTAACAGTTTGATCTATTTAAAATTTTAACTTGTTGCTTGCCTAATTTTAGGTTGATATATGGGAGCAGAGGAAAGTGTTTGGATCTCAGGCACAGAACCTTAGAGATGTAATACTCGGAGAAGGAGCACCTCCACCATTGGAGTTCAATAAAAAGCGTACCCGTTCTGTAAAAATTATGAAAAAGGATTCCCGTTCCATCAAAATGGTGAGACTGACGGCCTTTGCGGTTCCCACTTCCCCAATTTTGTGGTCAAACATTTTATGCTTTAAGATTATTACATCCTTAAAACTAGTTTGCAATTCTTCTTGCATTACTCACTGTTGTGAATTTTATGGAAGCCAGAAATTGTCCATTGGAGGTACAGCAGAAAAAATAGTCTCAGCATTTCATACGGTGCTTAACGATCATTCCAATGAAGATGCAGAGATGAGTAAATGCAAGTTAGCTGCTCATCGTGTGAGGAAGATGGAAAAGGATGTTGATGTTGCATGTGCTACTGGTAAGCTATGAACAGAACAAAAGTAACTCTTGAACTTTGGAAGCTAGTATTCTCATATATTGCTTTCGTTTTCAGCAAAGGACCCTAAGCGAAAATATTTGGCCAAGGAACTAGAGGAGGAAGAAAATCTTTTGAAACAATGCATTGAAAATCTTAAATTAGTTGAAGCAAGTAGAGCAGAGCTTGTATCTCGTTTGAAAGAAGCTTTGCATGAGCAGGCAAGTTATCTTGTCCACGTGCTCAATAAGTTTTATTTGCATTCTTCAATTATAGGGTTTCTGATTGACATATTGAGTTCCGGATGCCATCTTTTTGGAATCCTTTTGGATATTTTTATCAGGAATCTGAACTGGAGAATGTTCGTACTCAGATTCAGGTATGTGTACTGACAGGATTCTTTTCCTCGGAAGATTGTCCAATTTTGTTTAGTTTTCTTTTCATATGTTTTATGTATATGTGATGTCATATTTAGTTATCATGTATCTAGGTTTTGTCATGATTTAATTACGTATGTGTCTCTTTACATATATCTTATTTGACAACAATTATAGTGAGTTAATAAAGTGATGTAACCTACATAAACTCCCACCTCTTAATAAAATGTTATACAGCAGTATTCTGTTAATTTTTGAGGGAGTATGTGTCTGGAGCAAATAAACTGGAGAGGGGATGCATTTGTCTGATCAAAATTGAAAGTAGGAGCCTAGGAGGGTTTGGTATAATTTCTGGAACTAGAGAGTGCACGCATAATTTTTAGAAACATTGAAGTGCATTAGTGTAATAATAAACTTGATTTAGAAAGAAAAGTCCGTATGAAAATTACTTAGTCAGAGAATCATTATACAAATATAAGGTAATTGGATTCTTCTTAAGCATTGGATGCGATTTATAAGTTGAGCATGCTTCCATCCTGGAATTTGGTGATGTTTTTGCTACTAATGAGTAATGATGCTAACTATTTAAACTTTACGCTGATATGTCTCATTAATGATGTCCAGGTAGCACAAGCACAAGTAGAAGAGGCTAGCCACATGAGGGAGCGGCTTGATAATGAAGATTCTTCATATAAATCGTTTACTGCAATGACTTCAATTCCCGAGGCAAATACAAAATCAGAAGCAGTGACTAAGAAGACATCTGCAGCAATTGCTGCTGAGGTTGCAGATAAGCTAGCTGCTTCTTCATCATCTCAATTAATTATGTCTTCTGTTCTCTCGACATTTGCCGCAGAAGAGGCAAAAAATGCTGGTCTCACTTCCGAGTCCATGTCAAAACTTGAGAAGTCAATCTCTATGTCAGATCCCAACGTTTTTATGTCCACACAACCGATGATGGCCACTCCAAATCATTCATATCCTTCAGTTTTGGTACCCCAACAAACCATGCAGAATTCAGCTGCTGCATCACAAGGTCAATATCACATGCTTTATAATCCATCTTCCCAGCAATATTTGCAGTCAACAACAGGAGGGGTCATCGCCCCATATGGATATGGTAATATACCGCCATTGCCACCAGGACCACCCCCATCGCATATGGTGGGGCCAATTTTGCCTCTAACACATCAGACACTGCAAATTACTCAGCATCAGCCACAACCATTAAGTCAGCAGCATCTACCAATACAAATGACACAGCAAGGTCCAGCACCTCCTAGTTTCCGACCACTTCATTCACCCGGAATTGTGTACTATGGTAATCATCAGCATTCTATATGAAATCTGTTGTAGTGTGAGTTATTTTGACATAAATTTTGATGGTAATGTAATTGTATATAATTGGATAAAAATATATACCACAATTTATCTATATCTTTATACCAAACCAATGTAATCATGCCAACTAATAGTAGTTATTGTTTTTTGATAGATGATAAAAAAAATTATTAGCATAATTTTATTAATTGACATGATTTCATTAGCTTGGTATAGAGAGATAGAGAAATTGTGGTACAGAAGATCTCTACTCATATGTGTCAGCTTTGACTGAAATGTAATAACCCACCAATTACATGAAAGAAATTAAGCTATTGAGTAGCTTTGACTCCCCGGTGGATAGGGGTTGTGTTTTATGTTTTGCTACTGTTGTTGCATCAAATTTCTATCAATTTTACAATCTAGGAATAATGAATAACAATACCCTTTTTATTATTTTGCCACATGAAAGTATAGTGGCAACTGTAATTTTTTTTGAAGCTCCAACATGTTTTAATTTAAATTTGATCGAGTGCTCTCTTATTCCCACTTTCCCTTAGTCTTATGTGTTTTTACTTTGGGAAGAAATAGCAAAGGCAGAAAACAATAGTTGATTGATCAATGAATGGAAATTAGTAAAAAAACAGAACTAACTAAATAAAAATTGAGTTTGGTTAGGAGGCTTTTTGGCTAATATATCATTTTACAGAAAACTTGAGCATTTGACAGCTTTACTCAATTGGAAATGTTACTTTTAAACAACACCATTCATTTCTTCTCTAAATAATTACAAAACTTCACTGTATGAAAGATACTACTAAAACAATGTGATATTCTTATGATCATAAGTAATGACACGACATTTGTAAATAAATAATTAAAAATGGAAAAACACCAGACATCACCTAAATTCTCTACCCGTAATATTGTTCTGTAAATTAATTGTTAATAACGGGAAAAATATATTTCTAAAGCTGATATTAGCAATTATCTTGTCTAAATTAAATGTTGTTATTTTATTTTGAGTTGTACCGTTACTTAGACAAAAAAGATTATAAGCCAGGAAGCATGCAAAAGAATTAAATTCATAGTTAGTGAACCTATATGCAAAAAACTTAAAAATTAAATTAAGAGAGTGGTAATCTCATTCTATATAAATACTTGGATGTTTCTATCATCTCCTAATTAATCTAGAGATTTATTTTATCATTAATCTAAAACTTGTTTGAATCTGCAGCCATGTTATCCAATACTTTGTTATAACCCTAAGTTAGATTTTTTTATATTGTTTAATTTCTTTCTCGTTTAGTTGTCTATATATATGCTTATATGTTTATTGTCTAGAATTGATAAAAATCTCTATGCGTCTATCATATCTTACTTTTGAAGATTATAACATGTTACTTGAGTGTGAAGGAAGCCATGTTGTTCTATAAGACTAAACTATATCTATATTATATATAAAGCCAAAATATGAAATAACTACTACCATGATGTAATTTCTATTTTCCTATTTTGCCCTTACATTTTTTTAATTTCTACAAAAAAAATCATGTAATCCTAAGTAACTATCGTTATCACATTAACCACGTATCTCACCTTAAATTGAATTATAATAAATACATTTTTTAACATAAATTACTCTTAATACAAAAACATTCTAATTGTATAAAATAAAAAATATAAAAATTAAATACTTAATATAATAAAATAAGATTGCGGGTCGGCAGACACAAAAGTGTCTGTCGACACCCTAGTTGAAATAATGTTAAATATGTGATATATCTTATGTGTGTTTGAAACGAAGGAACTTGAGTGTGTCTTATGAAGTGTATTTAATTATTTATTACTACACACACATGTATATAGCATGCCCTAAAAGAGAAAGGATAAAAGAGTAGATAAGTACATGACAATATACTTTACCATTCAATTCATTACTACACCTTCTGGTGGCTGCATTCATTGTTTGTTTACTATATATAATATAAAGAGTGAAAACCATTATGTCTATTAGTATCAAAGAAACTATGAGAGAAATTTTCTATCACCTTTATGCCAAGACAATAGTCCTATTAATATACATGCTAATAGAACTTATCCTTGTTATTAGGTATTTTAAATCATATACAAAACCAATTGCCACCAAAACCCAATACCACAGATTCATTGAAGAGAAGAACCCCACAATTTGTTTCACAAGAAGATTGAGGCCAGATCACATAGAATGCATGGTGTGCTTAACTGAGTTTGAAGAAGGGGAGAAAGTGAGGAAGTTGGAATGCAAACACACATTTCACAAGGAATGTTTGGATAAGTGGTTGCACCAATATTGTGCTACATGTCCACTCTGCAGGAAAAAAGTGTTGCCAGATGATGTTATGATCAAGTATCATCAAGTTCAGCTTCAAAATGATGTAGGGTATCATGAAGGGAATGATGACCTACTTATGTCTTTGTTATCTGCATTAAGAGGTGCTAGTATCGAACAAGGATCTATTGTTCCAGACTATGTCTCAAACCATGTCCTGGACCAATGAAAACATACGGTGTTAATTAAAATAGGTGTTTTTGATTTAAAGTCATTGGTGCAAGACTTTATTGTAAATTAAACCAAGTTTCTTAAATGCACAAGGGATTTATTGTTTTTCCTCTTTTGGATTCCTCATGAGAATGATTAGGGCTGAAATGTAAATAATGCACGTTAGTATGTGCTGCAATTTAAGTTTTATTTATGATGTGTTAGGATTACATTATTTTGCATTAAAATCAGTTTATTCTAAAGTTTTCTGATAGTATAACTACTTTTGAAAAATAAATGACTATGTCTGAGGATGATAATAAGGTTGTGCATAATTGATAAATATATAGTTTTTGTCAAAATTTTGACTTTTATCATATGTATGAAAGTAGTTTTTGTTAAGAAAGAGATCATTTTGTCATAGAAGCTATGAAAAAAATGTAGTAATGTTTTATAAGTCTATAAGACAATGTAATGATGATAGTGTTATATTATAATAGTAATGATTTCATATATTATTACATGTTTATAACACTTTCATTTGGAGTTAGGTTCAATTGTTTTGGTGGAGTGGAAAGTTGGTAGCTAGATTTTGAAAATGGCAGAAATTTGATTCTTGTGAAGATAAAATATCTGAAGTAGTAGATATTTTGGTAAGAAACATTAAAAGATTGTCAACACAACTGTCACCAAACATGTTTTTTTTTATAAAGGAAACTAGTCAAGGAGCAGATAGACATGAACACTTAAAGAAGTATGGTCTTTATTATGGGTATTTTTTAAATACTTGTGTATTAGAGTTAGATCTTAAATATAGGATTAGAGTTTTAGATGAAATAATGTTAGATCTTAAATTTGGGCAAAAAAATATTATTTCCTCACTAGTCAAAAATACTCCATAATTCATTGTTTGATCTTTAAAATTTATTGGAAAGTAAGTATTATACGAAAAATATATCATTTTGTTATGTATGAAAAGAAATCTTTAATTCATATCCTGGACCTAGGGCTTATGTGGAGGAAACATATTAAAAAGTAAGTCAAATATCATTTATCTTATTGTTTAGGGTATAATTTAAATATATATTATGTTGCTCATCTTATTGATGATTGGTTTTGATATAAAACCTAAACATGGAAATAGAAATGTATAGGTGAAGTTAAAAGGACTGATGCATAAGAAATGATTGTATTTTAGGACAATAATTCTAAGGGATAAGAACTAGGAGTAACAATAGGTCAGACCAAGCTTATATAATATGTAATAGTCTGGTTTAACCTCTTTAATTGTTTACAAAATACTAGGGCTTGGGTATGACCCATAACCTATTAAAAATTCTAAACTTTAATAAGGTGAGACCTACCCACCTATAGAAATTGTATTACATTATATATATATATATATATATATATATAGTTCACCTATCATAATTTTGCCGTCTTTATTCAAAATAGAATTCTATAGATCATTAATATTTTATTTAATTTCCCGGTGCTAGCTAGGAATAAAATAATATTTATTCAATAATAAGTAATTTTTTAACGATGATCAAGTTATTCTTAGTGTGTGACTCATAAATTGTACAGTATTAAGTCGAAAGTAGATTTGCCAAACTAATTTACTAGTAAAGGTTAGCATAATGCAACACTTCTTAGCACACTAGTAATATGAATCAACATATTTTATTTTCAAGAACCGAAAGAAGGAGAATAATAATATATACTTTATAATATTAACTTATTATTCTTCCTATCCATAATGAACCAAGTTAATTATTATTAAGCAAAGTACAATGTTGGAACAAATGTCATCTTTCTATGTGCAATTAAGATAATTTGTAGGCTAATTTTGATGAAGAATTTATCAATTTTATAAAAATACTAACACAATATTATTTCGTTCGATAATTATAGTCATGGGTTAACTTTAGAGTACCATATTATGGTTATAATCATAAAGCTCAGATTCCAGATTATGGTTACCTTATTGATTAATTATTAACTCTACAAGTTTAAAATTACACCCTATATCCACTCAACTAGCACAGTAAGTTAATAAGTATCCGAAATAATAAAAAATATTTTAATCAATTTAAAATTTAAGTGGAAGGAAATATTTATATTTCTTCATCACAATAAGATGATGATAATTTATGGTAATATTAACTGTTATAATTGAGTCATTTCAATTAGGGGTGAGCAGAATATGGCCTTACCCGCTTACCCGGTATGGCTCAATCATGATTAGGTCTGAAAAGGGTCGAGTCTCATTAGGTCTATGGCCAGGTTCGGGTCAAAAATTAGACTCAGTCAATATTTAGGGCTGAGTATGGACCAAACATAACCCCCTCTCTACCTGTCCCATGTTCACTCACTCACGATATTTGTATGTGTCTCTGTTCAAATATAAACAAAGTAATGATAATTTTTTGGTCGAAAATATCATTGATTCTTTAAATTTCCATCATATATAAATGTTTAATAATATATATACATATATTATTTTATATGTCAAATTACATATTCACAATAATAAATAATATTTAGAAAACTTTATTTAAAATCAGTACACGTTATATTTAATCATGTCTATGGTCGGGTCCGAGTTTAAAGGCTGACCCTGTAAATATTTAAGGTCGGGTTAACTCCGGGTTTATGGTCGGGTCTAGGTTCAAAAAAATGACTCAGACAACATTTAGGGTCGGGTAAGAATAAATCTTAACTCGTCCCAACCCGGCTCACGCTCACCCCTAATTTCAATGATGATATTCATATATGCATAATCTATATGTATAATTTAATATAGGAGATCTATTATTCTTTATCAAATATAGATAATCTTTATATATATATATATATATATATATATCTATCAAGATCGTTGATTTTTTTGCCCTTAAAGAATTTAGATTAAAACGTGAAAGATCTATTTCCTGGTAGACTCACATTGTACATAGTCACAAGACAAGTATTTTATTATTGATCCGAATTATAACCTCAGAATATTCTCAAACAATTTACTTTGCCACGTCTATCTCCTCCTTTATGATACACCAATATTCCTTCCAACTTGTCAAGTTTCAATGTTTCATTGCTTTCTTAATGGGGAGGAATAGGATCAAGTTTTAATAATTTAAAAAATTTGACCCTTGTAAAATGCCACTTAAACCAAACCCCATTCTTTCAAATAATTTTATGTTTTAACTATTCTTTCAAGAAAATAAAATAATATGGGAGATTTAAACAATGTATGATTCATTATTTATAATTACAGAATAAAATATTTACTCATAATTGAACATTATCCAATGAAAATGTTACAATGTTATTTTATATATTTTTAAGTATTTAAAAAATTCATAAAACATTTACACACAAAAAATAAACTATACTAAACAAGAATTAGAATACAATAAAAAGGTAAAATATTTAAACACATTAACAAAACATATTTATATATGAAATAACAAAAATATATGGAAGGGGCCCTTCATCTACATTGAGTACTTGTCTGATTTCCCTAGTTGATAAGTTCCAAATTGTGAGTGTCCTTCTTTTTTCTTCTTACATGTAATCTTTCGGAGGTTCTGAGAGTTGTATATGCAAATTAATTGTGGTTCTTGTGCTTTTTACAACCATGGAAGAACAATGTTTTTTTTGGTAAATGTTTTATGACCTTTTTAATAATTAAAAAATATAAAGTGAGACATGTGTATCATTTTTATTGAGTTTACTAGATAAGCAGTCTCATGTTATACTTTATTCTCAACTAGATAATACGATTATAAATATTGTATCGTGTTAGTCGGTTCAAGCAGATAACTGATGAATTGGTCTCATGTTAGTAAAGTATGACGCATGTAATTTAGATCATAATGTTTGTCGGTAGCGGATGAAACAAACATTTTAAGTTATTGGACAAATTTCCCATATATGTCATGTCCATCTAATAAATGTGGTCAGAGAGGCCTATCAACATAACTCAAATTGTCAATGATAATTATTTGTAACCTAATTAACCATTAAACCATTTTAATAATTATGTCATATGTTATCAATAATAATTAACACAAAATAATTACCTATGGTATAATTTGTTGTTTTTCATTTTGCCCTTACTAATCAATATTTTATACCAAAAAAATCATACAATTTATTTTCTCATTTTATGTTTCATGTTTGTTTATGTAACTGCTACAGTTTTTTCATTTGAAAATAACAGTTTTTCCACATGCATCAAAGCAATACTTGAACACGACAGTTTATCTTTTTCATTTTTTAACATGTAAAATTGTAAATCATGTTTTGTTGATTTTGTTATAGTTATGAAAAAATGTAATAAAAGTATATAAATCAATTACAATTTTTTTATCAGCAAATGTTAGTCGTTAGTATGTTAGTTGTTAGTATTTGTTATGGACGAGACTTGAACCATCAACCTCCCTCACTTCACCGATATATGATACAGACCAACATGAGTCCCCACATGTACATAACTCTATTATTTATCCTATTCATTGCATAATAAATACGTTATCTCGTCTAAATTAATTATGTATCATACTTATAAGAGATAATTATTTAATTATGAGAATAACCCTTGGTCAATATGAGTGATTATTGCTTAGTAATTTCAATAATCTTAAGGATTAAAGAAGTGTATACAAGAGAAATTGATATTTCAAATGTTTTTTGTACTACCAAAGATATCTATTACCCTTTTAAATAATGAACTAATTCATTTTTGAATGTGTAATTGTTCATACTAATAAATATCACTTTAGGAATCTAAGGAAGTCTTACACCATTAAACCAATTAATTGTCTATAGTTTAAATGTTTAAGTGAACTAGTCATGTAGTATTTGGAAAATGACCTCATCTATTAGAGGGAAAGAGCCAATTAATTTGAGCCTAACTGCTACGCATATAAGCGGTAGTGGAAATATGACCATGACTACCAACGTGTTTCTCTATCATATATATATATATATATATATATTATATTCTCCTACTAAATCTTCATATTAATCATTGTATCTACAAAAAAGTGACATATATCATAAAGTAATATTTTATTTATTAGTGATTGATTTACAAGTGATATATATAATTTTCATATGGGTAGAAAAATAAGTATGAAAATTTAGTAGAATAATATATCATTTTTTTCATATATTAATGTCTTAAATCAAACACAACTTCATCAAAGTGTGAAACACAGGACGCGCACAAAAATAATCACCGATACATAAAAAAAATTAAATGATCCATATCTTTTATTATTATTTATTTAGATAAATTAAAAACTTATAGATTTATCATTTCCTTCGCATTTCATTACTTGAGAGTGTCTCATTTCCAAAAAATACACCCTCTTATTTTATTACAACACTTAAATTATTTCAACATATATGCTGATTATTTGTCATATATTTGTTGGTATAGATTATCTGATAAAAAAGATTAGTCTTTAACTATGAATTGAAAAATACCTTTATAATAACAAAGTAGACTACCCAAATGTTGACAGTCACTCACATATCAATTATGTGTTTATACATGATATCAAAAGTATACGATCAAAAAATATTTTCCCATTTCAATACTCTATTTTACTATTATTATAGTTTATAAAATACTCAGCCTTGTCTATTAAGTGATCTAATTAATTTAAACTAAATAGAATAACCATTTTTATAGTAAAAATCTTTGGCAATTTCATTTCATATTTCTTAATTATTGTTAATGTAATATTTATATATTGTCAGTATAAAAATTTATACATAATCAATACATCATCAACCGCTATTTGTATTACTTTTTTGAAAAATTAATAGTGATTGATAATGAATTATGAACGATGAATTGACAGTGTATACATTTATTTCTCTTGCTTCTTGCTAAACGCACATTTAATAATTAAAAATAAACCCGACATAAAGTGGAATGTAAAGACAGTGGCCTTTATTATAGTTATTTATGTACTATTAATCACAGTTTTAAGCTTTTGTATTCCCATGATGGGAGCTTAGCCTTTCGTTAGGAATTTGGTTCAGTTTCTTTTGGTAGTGACTAATGAGTGTGACCAAATTAGTGGCATGATTTTATTCGAGCTGAAAAAAAATTCAAAGTAACTTTCTAAGTTTTTTAATTCCTTTCTTAACTTCCTAAGACCAAAGTAGGAGACAATAAATACATGACACCTTTGTTTTGTTTTGTTTACTATGTACTTAGTTGCATGCATGTGTTATAGATTACCTTCACAGGTACTTTTCTTTAATCATTTTTTTGTTTTGTCTTTTGGAAATGTGTGTACTTGTTTCTGCATTTGATCTTTGGCAATTAAACTAAAAAAAATTCTAATGTTTCCTTCATTGCACTTCCATGAAAAAAAGTTGAAAAAATGGTGCATGCTGCATGATTCCACTGCTTGATTCTACGTTACCCTTTTTATATATCTTCACTATCTACTTCTTACTCTGAAGCTGATGCATGAACACCTAAGTAGTAAAGTGTATGTAACTTTAAAGTTGTTGGGAATTACGTCCCACATCGCCTAACTCATTATCTCGGGAATGGTTTAAATAACTGTTGGACTACTCCTCTCATTGTCAATTGGTTTTGAGATAAAACTTTAACATGATATCAGAGCCAGAGCCCAACTTCTTTTCGGTTGTCATGGGCCAAAAGATGCCCTTAGTTATGGGGCTACTCCTCTAATTGCTCATTGGTTTTGAGATGAAACTTTAACAAACGTAACTATTAATTACAACTAAATGATACCCTTAACTTTTGTTCCTTGCCTTCTGATGCATGAATACCTAAGTTGTAATATTTTATGATTGATTGAATTCTAATGCATTTTAATAATTCTCAGCAGAAGCATGAATTCTTCATCTTCATCAGCATTTGTTTCCTCAAGAAGGATGAGTGCATGTGACCCTATTAACCAAATTACTATGTGGGAAGAAAATTTTGTAAATAATGGTACTTTAAGCGCATCCACACCTTTAATTGATGCAGAAACTAAGTTAGATAATCAGGTGCAAATTTATGCTTCTTTTTCTTTTTGGTCAATGAGAATATGCATATTTTCTTCCATACTAATTATATATTCTTTTATGATGTTAAATACATAGTCAGTGGATGCTTCTCATGGAATAGTGAGAACATCTAAGAAGTATGACCAACAAGCTAAAAGGCTTGATGATAAGGTGAGAAACTGAGAATACTAGCATAAACTTCATTGACTACACCTAATGAAAATGTTGTGTCAGATTTAATGTTAGGAATAGAGTTCAAGAGTATGAGCCTACAAGTTACTATAGTAAAAATTGAATCTTCCTCATTATGCAAAAATTCAACTTTAGAGACACTTTGTTTATGCTTAGTCTCAGAAAATGCTAGTGCTCAAGGGGATTTTTCTGCATGATACTGAGTTACCTATTACCTTGTCCATTTTTGTTAGTAATCATAACTCTTTTATGCTTATTTGGTGAAGACAAAAAATGAATTTTACGCGCAGATACAAAGACGTCTCGCTCAAAATAGAGAGGCTGCTCGCAAGAGTCGTTTGAGGAAAAAGGTTAGAAGGGTTATACATTACAAGATATGTAACAAAATGCAACAAGTGTTTATGTCACTAATTTTAATGTGATTTTTTCTATATTTCTTTATAGGCCTATGTTCAACAATTAGAATCATGCCGTTTGAAGTTGGTGCAGGTAGAGCAAGAATTTGATCATGCAAGACAACAGGTGCAGCAAAGCTTAGTTAATTTGCTCCTAGTTTCTGTTATGAATCACTCTATATTGTTCAATATCTACTAGTTTTTGATCCATTTTCAATCTCTTGAGGCAACAAAATTGCAGGGATTATATATTGGTGCTGGAATGTGCTCTAATAATTTGGGTTTTGTTGGCTCTGTAAATTCAGGTTTGTTTGTTATTATCCTGCTAACTTCTCTGAGTTTTTTTCTGTTACTAGTGGTTATTCAATATATTAGTCTTATTCTGTGGTGAAAGAAGAAAGTTTCTTAACAATATCTAAATAATTTATATGTGAAGTCAACTTCTAAAACTTATCTGTGCTGATCCATTGAGGAGAGACTTCGAAAATCGCAATGTGGTGGCCTCAATTGCAACCGCGAACCTCATTTATGAAACTAGTTTTTGCACTCTAAAGTACCAAGTTTGCAGGAATAACAACCTTTGAGATGGAGTATGGACACTGGGTTGAAGAGCAAAATAGACAAATCTTGGAACTTAGAAGTGCCTTAAGTGCTCATATAGGTGACACGGAATTTGGAACACTTGTTGATGGCATCATGAACCACTATTTCAAACTCTTTCGCATGAAGTCTGCGGCTGCAAAAGAAGACGTTTTCTATGTCATGTCAGGCGTGTGGGAAACAACAGTCGAACGATTTTTCATATGGCTCGGAGGCTTTCGTCCCTCTGAAGTTCTAAAGGTAATGAATGATGCTTAATAACGAGAGCGAAAGAAGTTCAGAATTTTACTCATATAATCTCAATTAATCATTCTTCAAAAACTAGGATGCTATCCAATAATGCTAGTCACAAACACTTATGCACTTCATATATGCATAGTTTTCCCATCACATTAGAACCAAGCATTAGGATACTTAATTAACTTGTGATATATCTCTTGCCAAATTCTAATATAGCATTAGGTAACCTTGCAATATATGATGCATTAATAAGCAATAAGTTTATTATAATTGCAGGTTCTGATCCCTCTGATCGAGCCCTTGACGGAGCAACAACGGGGTGGTGTCTGTAACCTTATAAAATCATGTCATCAAGCAGAAGATGCCCTTTCAAAAGGTATGGACAAACTGGAGCAAATACTCGCTGAAACTGTCACAGACGGACAACTCGACGAAGAAGCTTACATTCCACAAATGGTTGCTGCAATGGAAAGGTTTGAGTCTCTTGTGAGATTTGTGAACCAGGTAATATACTACACTTCATTGATATCCATTAGAGACAAACTAACATTTAAACATTCCTATGTACCTTAATTGAAAAGTAGGAAGGTTATAGTTATTTTGATTTGGCTATTCAGAAATTGAAACAAAGCTTTATGTGAAACAGGCTGATCATCTAAGGCAGGAAACATTGCAGCAAATGTCAAGAGTACTTACCTTCCGTCAGTGTGCTCGATGGCTGCTTGTTTTCGGGGAATATTTCCAACGCCTTCGAACATTGAGCTCGCTATGGGCTAATTGTCCTCGTCAGACAACTGATTAGTCTTCCAACAAGATATCATATGCACTTGTATCTGAACTCCATGGTGCTGATTATAGCTTAATGAATATCTGTATTATCACTTAAAACATCAAGCCAATGAATGATAAATCGAGTCACTTGCGATAAATCGAGTCACTTGCCCGCAATAGCAATCATTGATTGTCACAAATGGTTTTAGTTAGTTGTTTCAATTGTGCAAATTTTGGGCATATGGCAATGCTTTTAATTAATATGCAACTTTGTTGAAAGTAGAGATGGTTTGAAAGTGGTGTTCTTCCTCAAAGTCAAGCAAATATCCAAAGGAATAGTAATCTAGTGAGTTAATGCCTTTACTATAGGTTATGATATTTGCATCTTCATTGTTCAATGCTTAAGGTAAATAATCATCACCACATTAGTTTAGAGTTTATAGAAACCTACCACTTGAACACCATCATCTAGGTCTACACCATGAGTATGACTCAATTAGCTATATTTTCCATCTACATTACTATGTGCATATCTTAAACACAAAAGATAATTGCTTAGTGACCGTGAAGTCACGAGTTCAAAATCATGGAAACAACCTCTTCTCTTCCAGAGATAAGGATAACTAACCTCCCTAGACCTCACTAAGACACTGCGTGAGAGCCTGATGCATTGGGCCGCCCTACAATAATATTAAAAATAAAATAAAAGAAATTCAAAGTTTAAACATGAATGATCAGATAATCTTTTGGACAAATAGTCAATAGTAACATAATCAGATTTGATGTGAATTCAAGATTTGAAGGCAATGGTAAAATATGTGGACTTTGGTGTTAGAAAACATGGTTCTAAGTGAGAGTGAGGGAAAAAGAGCCTAATGCTAAGTCCACTCTCACTGATAAATTAAACTGTCAATATGGAACTTCCTCTAGCAACAAATAGTTGTCTGAACAATTACACTATATGGTGAAGGGTGAATGTATGATTTTAGTTTTGAGATAACTCTATGCACTGATTTACCGATACATCATTCATTATTTATTTATTTATAAAAACATTATAAAACTTATTTAATGTATAATTGAAAAATGTCATTCATCCTCCATTAAGGTGAATGAGACACCATTTAAGACAATTAAGACAATTGATCTATGTCTGCACTATAAGATAAGGAATAATGTGTTTGATGCGTATATGTGTAATTGTATAGTAATAAAAAGATGATAAGAATGTTATGCATGCCCCTATTTAGGCCTTATAATGAGGCTTTGGACTCATGAGTTCACTCATGAGGATGGACCCGTACTTAGTGTACCCAATTGTAGGAAGAGAAGTTTCCCAAGCTCAATGTCGAACATCGACATCTCTCCGGTAGTGACTATTGAAGGATTGTTTTTATTATATGTCACAATTCAATCTAGTACCGGAGATGATCCCTATTCCTAGAGCACAAGGTGAAGCCATATCCCAATGATAATATCTTCTAATCATGTGTTCACTGTAGTAGAAGCTTATCTCCAAAGCAATGTATGTGGCCTTATTATAGTAAGGAATTGGACTTATCCCTAAGGATGGACCCATCCCTAGCATTGGGGCCCCAACCCAATGGTAGGAATAAGACTTAACACACTCATGGATGTAAAGTTTGACTTAGGTGACTCCTAAAAAATAATTTTACAGGATGGGTACATTTCATTTCATTTTCCACAAGCCATAAAATACTACCATGATAAAATACTATAAGATGAATGCATTGTATTCATTCTTAGATTCCTGTGCAATTTAAAAACTATCACCATACATACTATAACTATAAGATGAATATGATGTATCCATCCTTAGATTATCCTAGAGTTAAAGGTAAGGGTGAGCATCTAGAAGGGTAAGACTTCTCTATTATTTAATCCTAAATATTGAATGAACTAATTTTAAAAATTGAACTCGACAATTTACTCCAGAAAATCCAACTAAATTTGAATTTACTTAAAGTCGAATTAAACATGATGAACAAATAAGTATGGTATCGCTCACCCCTAATAGGAGTGAGTATGACCCAACTGTATTTGCTTATCTGATATGGTTCGATCATATCCGAATAGGGTCAAGTCTCATCAGGTCTACGGATGAGTTCGAATTTAAAAAAAATAGACCCGATTAATATTTAGGGCTTGGTAGGAAATAAACACGACCTAGTCTGGTTTGTCCCATAGTCACTCACTCATCATGTTTATTTGTGTTTCTATTCAACTGTGTACAGAGTAATTACACATCTTTGGTAGAAAATATCATTTATTCTATAATTTTTTCATGATATATACATGATTAACAATATATATATATATATATATCATTTTATATGTCAAAATACATATCCATAATAATAAGCTTGAGAAGACTTTATCTGTTAGATATGCATTATATTTAATCGGTTTTAGGGTTGAGTTCATACTCAAAGGCTAACCTAGTCAACATTTAAGATTGAGTTGACATTGAATTTAGAGTCGAATATAGGTTAAAAAAATAATTCAACTAATATTTAAGGTTGGATAAAGAATAAGCGTTACTCGACTCATACTCACCCCTAGGGGTGAGCAGGACCCAGTATGGCCCGATCATAATCGGGTCTAAAAATGGTCGGGTCTTATCGGGTCTAGGATCGAGTCCAGGTTCAAAAATTAGACTCAATCATTATTTAGGGCAAGTAGGGATCAAGCATGACATGCCCCGATCCGTCCCATGATCACTTCTCATGATATTTGTATGTATCTCTATTCAAATATATACACGATAATGATAATTTTTTGGTCGAAAAAATCATTAATTCTCTAATTTTTCATCATATATACATGTTTAATAATAGATATACACATATATTATTTTATATATAAAATTACATATTCCCAATAATAAATAATATTTAGAAGACTTTATGTAAAATGGGTATATATTATATTTAATCGGGTCTGGGGTCGGGTTTGAGTTTAAAGACAAACCCTGTGAATATTTAAGGTCAGGTTAACTCCGGGTTTATGGCCAAGTCCGGGTTCAGAAAAATGACCCGAAAACATTTAGGGTCGGGTAAGGACAAGCCTTAACCCGTCCCATGTCACGCCTAATAATACACAAAATCAAGACAATGAATATATGTATGAGTAACCTTAATGTGACAAATATATGGAGTAAACAAAAGTTTCATTTATCCTTATAGAAAATAGTGAAACTATCTTTTTTTTTATACAAGTGTTAAAAAATAGAAAATAAAATAAAAATAAAGTACTTATTAATAAAATAAGATTTATTTAATTTATTTAAAACCAAACAAAGCCCAAATCCATGTTCTCTATATGTTTATCAAACTATCATGTCAACTTACTATATATCTATCTTAAATAAACTGTGGAGTAAAAGAAAAAAAATCAGAAAGAAAATAGGCAAAGTAACGGAACAGAGAGAGAGAGAGAGCGAGAGAGAGAGAGAAAGAGAGAGAATGGGTGGAGAAGAGAAGCGGCACCAGATGATGCAGAACCTCTTCGGTGATCAATCAGAGGAAGAAGACGAAGAAGAAGATGAAGAAATCGCACCAATTCCCCAATCCAATTCTTCTGTATCTAACTAACTCAATTTCCCTATTTCGTTTCATATATCTAAATTCCCTTCCCTTATCATATCAATTTGCTTATATTTCATTGCATGTCTTTGTTTAGGGTTCTCTAATTGCAACTTGTATATTTTATTCAACTTCCACGTGTTTTGTCATTCAACAGAACATGTATAATGCAGCTGAATTTAGGGCTAAAAATTTATTGGAGTTATATGACCTAGTTGTGTTGAATTTTGAAGTTATAATTCAATCACACTCACACATGAAGTTTTTATTGACTAGGGTGATGGGGAGGGGGAAGGGGAAGGGGAAGGGGAGAGTCATGGAGGAGAGGTGGATATGGAAAATGAAAATGAAGGGGAGAGATATCAGAGTTCTGAAGAGGTGGAAGTGGAAGCTGGTGATCAAAGAGAAGAAAGTGAGGAGGCTAGAGGAGAAGACACAGATAGTGATGCCAAAGATGATGGCTACAGTCAGAGAGGTGTGACAAGCAAGCACCGGGATGTCGTCGAGAGTGAATCCGAGAGAGACAACGATGATGAAGAAATCGGCGAAGTTAGAAGTCCTAGGTATATGCCCCACCATTCTGGCTCTATATTGTTCATATTTAGATCAACTATAGATGATTTATGTTGCTAATGTTTGTATTATATCTTCATTCTGTTGTGACATTGAACATGTATTCAAAATTTATTGTTTGTTATCTAATATTGACAAGTTCCTTTTTAGAAGCCATAGTTGTCTCTATACATAACATAATGCAGGAGTGCCTGCACACTGAGAGTGTACATTCAAAATTGCTTTTGAATCAATTGCTTCTTAGCTATATTTAGATAAATTATATTTTTCTATTATCAACACGGACTGATGCTACTGTGAGAATTTTCATTTTTTGGCAGTGGATCACCCAGAGATGACAAAGACCAGGCTCGTGATTTACATTCTGTTCCTGAAATTCGTGATGTATTTGGTGATTTTGACGATGAAGAAGAGGAGGAGGGGTATGCAGTTCAGAACGATGTTGAGCATGATTCAAATGTGAGTGCCATATGCCAATATTAATAATCATTGTTATCAGAACTGCAATAAACGAATCGGATCCATTGTGATCCGTTTGGAAAACCTTTATTTAACTTTTCTAGTAACTTTCTGTGGGTGTGACACAAAATTGTGTGAAACACACTATTTAACCTTTTCTCGATAAAAGGGAAATCAACTTTAAAAACCCAACACTCTGAACCCCTGTTACCAAAAAGAAGATAGAGGAGTAGGAGAAAGTTTCCCCTCCTTCCTTCTTGATGGAAACCCGCTGCCCCATCTCTTCCTTCTTCCCCTTATTCTCACCATTAAGTATAGAAAGTTGAGGAATCTGAATCTTCAAGTACTACTTCATTTGTCTTTTCTCTTGCAAGTTGTTCTTGGGGCGATTTTCTGAAGTTAGGGTTTGCGATTAGGGAAGAGGGAGATCTTACCCACTCCTTCAAACTTGTCTTTTGATTTTTTGTCTCATTAAGGTAAAATCATAGCCCAAAAGTTTGGGGACTTACTTTTATAATGTAGATTCATTTGTGGGTGGTTTTATTTTGGAACTTAAATCTATGGATTTTATCCAATCTCCTGACTACATTTGCTAGTTTATTCATGAATTATTTTTTAAATTCTGCTTGAAACATTTGTTGATGTTTAGATCCATTCGGAACTACCCAGCTTGCTACCCATGTAATCATTGAAAATGATCAAGTGAAATTTCCGTTGTTGTGAGTGGATAGTGATCATGGTGGCATTTCTATTATAACTATTATATATGTTATTATATCATTGTTGTTTAACATATCATAATGGCCTTATGTCTGTTATTTCTGAAAGGAGTAATTACTTGAAATATGATGGCTGGCTTTTGGTTATGTAATATAAGTTTGTTTCAAAAGCACGGGATTTGAGAATTTTGTATTTTATCATTCGGAATGGATTTGATAAGAACTAAGAATGATCTTAAGATATGTATTTTTGGGGGATCCATGTGAGTATCTGATAGTCGTTACTGGGGATGATGGTTTGGGTGCATCTCGTTGGATATTTCATCCTACAGCGACAGGGCTATCCATTAGATGTTGTGAGCGGTGCTCAGAAATGACCATCAACAAGATAGAGCTGCCCCGTATGATATGATTTGAGAGAGGAAACAACTGACCATTAGATGGAGCCATCCCTAGGGGTAGGGGAGGGCCGCTATGGGGAGAGGGATACCAGCAATCTGGAGCTACCTCAGACATTGGTTCTTTCACATGTGACCCTTACACTTTATTAAAACTCTAAATTTACTTTGTTGGCAAATGGTTATATCTCATTTTCTTTACCTCTGTGTATTTGTATCTATCATATGATAAATGTAATTACCTTCACAGTTATCATTACAATTGTTCAGTTATAATTTTGTCAGTTCTTGTACTTGCTTTTATTTACTGTAAATGGTTTTAGATGCATGGTTCTCGCATGTTGATAAATTGCATCTTCAAGAATAAATTACTTGTGCCTTATTTTTGAATCATGATTTGGAGTTTTGGACAATAGGTCTTCCATTTTACAATTTGAATGCCAATTTAACATCCTTGTTAATAATATATATCATTTGTCTATCTTTTGTCCATACTATAGAATTAATGATATAGTAATTTCCTGCCTCAGAGATCTCCTATGGAAGAGGAAGGGAGCTACGGAAAGAATCTGAGACCAGAGGACGTACTTGCTGAGGAAGATCGTCAGTACATGTCAGAGGAGGAAAACATTGAAATCAAACTTAAAGAGAAACCACTTGGGCCACCATTGGAGTTAGAGATACCACTGCAACCACCTCCAGCACCTCCAGAAAATGTATGCTTGTAATTTAAATCATTGTTTGTTATTTGGGTGGGAAACTTGCTTATACTTTTTTTATGTTATCTGAATTTAGCTTATAGTTGGGCTGCCTGGAGAAGGCACATGATTGATACTATTTTTTTGCATAGTTTATGTTTTGACTCTTGATGTTTAGATGGCATATGTAGTGTGCCTAAGTGATTGCCTGGATTTTGAATTTCATTGCTCAGCTACATACTTTTCTTTTTGGACAGATGAACATGATTAAAGTTTCAAATATAATGGGTGTTGAACCAAAACCATTTGATCCTAAAACATATGTGGAAGAGGATACCTTTGTAACTGACGAATCTGGAGCTAAGAGACGCATCCGCCTGGAGAACAATATTGTGCGCTGGAGGACTGTCAGGAATCCTGATGGTACAACATCAGTAAGTAATTGTACGCTAATATAGTTTATACATGCCACACTGATTAAGTCTACCTAGTTAATGCTCATGTATAGGAGATGGAAAACATGATGACATTCACAAGTTGCCTGGACATGAATTAGTATTTGTTACTGTTAAACTGCTACCTTTAATCATCTGTGTCACTGTATTGTTAACTGCCCTTCAGTCTTTAATGCCGGAATAACTTGGATTGAAATGTTGCATCTATTCTCTGTTAAAAAACATCCTTCAGGATGAAAGTTGAAGGATTATTATATTTATTTATTTTTTTAAATTATGTATCAGTAGTTTTCTTTTTGTTTCAGTGTGAAAGCAATGCTCGCTTTGTGAGGTGGTCTGATGGCAGCTTGCAGTTATTAATTGGGAATGAAGTTCTTGATATATCAGTGCAAGATGCACAGCATGATCAAGCACACCTTTTCCGTAGACATGGAAAGGTGATTCATGATATTCCCATAAGTTTTCTTTATGAGCTTTTGATTGTTGATCCTCCAATGGATTATGTATAAATGTTTACAGGGAATTCTCCAATCACAAGGAAGGTTATTAAAGAAAATGAGGTTTATGCCATCTTCCTTGTCATCAAATTCTCACCGGCAGCTGACTGCTCTGGTTGACTCAAGGCACAAGAAGGTTTACAAGGTTAAAAACTGCATCACTGACATTGATCCTGAGAGGGAAAAAGAAGAAAAAGAAAAGGTATAATCAATTAGATTTATTAGATGTTTGGTTATATTGCATTCCCTAGTACCATTGTCAAACTTCCTAATGGTTTTTTCAGGCCGAAAGTCAATCAATCAGGGCTAGTGTACTTCTTAACCGAAAGCGTGAAAAAGTGAGCCGGAAATATCCTCCAACTGTAGATAGGAGGCGTCAACTTTCTCCTGGATTTTTGGATGATGAGGTATTTCCAAATATTGGTTCCTCTCATTTTCATTTTAGTGTAGTCTTTGTTTGCCTCTGATGCAAATCTTCAATCCCCCCTCCTCCCCCAACAAAAAAAACAGGATGATGAAACAGATTATCATGATTCTCGTCGTTCTCAACACCGCTTTGAAGATGATTTGGAACTGGAAGCCCTGGCAGAGAAACGAATTATGAATGCTAAAAAGGTATCATTTCTCAGTGTTCTGTACTTGTACATTTATTGTTATGTCTTGCCTTCACCACTATTGAGGGTTCGTTTTTGAATTGTAGTCACAGGGACTCAAAGATATTCCTCGTAAGTCATCCTTCACGCCTGCTAAATCCTCCCGGCGCCCAATGGAGTACTCTGATGATGATAGAGAGGAGTCTGAGTATGAAACTGATGGAGAGGAAGATGAGAGGCCTATCTCACGTAAGAGGAATGAAGATACTGAACCAGAATATGAGGATGACGAAGAAGAGGAAGAACATTATGAAGAAGAGGCACAAGTTAATGATGCATCAGATGAGGAGGTATTCTTATTTTCTTCTAAGATAATAGTTTGTTGCTTTATCTTTACTTTTTTGGTTTGAAGTTAAGGGGGGAAAGTAATGAATGATAACTTCATCCATTGCTGTAGTTTAATACTCATGTTAGAATGTGTTATTGCAGGAACCAAAGCGAAAGAGCAAGGAGATTAGAGGCAGTGTGAAAAGGAAGGGAATTGAATCAGATGAGGACTCTCCTCCTAGGAAAACATTAAGCAGGAGGAGAGTGGTTGTTTATGATAGTGATGAGGAATGAATTTCTTCAACATATTTTCATAGGGAGTAATAGTAATCTTGGAAGTGGTTTATTACCAAACATCATATGGAAGGTATAGACATTTTTAATAATTATCAACATAATGACAATATTTATAGGACATAGCACAAATTTTTGTTCTAAGAATCTCAGGCTATATTTGGATTGATGGAATAGGGATGGAATGGAAAAGAGTGAGATTTGAGCAAGTTTTATTATTAGGACTGTTCTAGTTGTGATGGAATGGAATGAATCATGATGGCATAGGTTCCATTTCAACCAATCCAGAGTGTGTTGTGGTGGAACACCCTTTTTTCTAAATTATTATTATGTTTATTAAGTGTTTGTTTGCAAAATGTGTTTTGGAGGGGGGCAAAGTTTCAATTAAATACTTATTAAAGTATACAAATAAATGGTATGATAGGATCACAACTATTATCGAACCAACACAAGATGGTGAACCGAATACTCTTAAGGGGATATTGATGAGATAAGAAATTGCAGTGATGTATCATTATGAGAAGTATGTTGGAGGATTTTTTTTTAAATTGAAAATTCATGGTAGACAATCAACACTCAAAAGGTTATACTTTCATCTTCTAGGAGAAAAACATGCATACTTTAATGATTACGAAGACATTAACAACATACTTTTAAAAGTAATTGTATTAGAGTCCAATGTTTATATTTTGGATGGAAGCATATAAAGAATACCCACAAGAGCGAATAAAATATATTTATTACCTATCTATTTATAAACAACTTAATGTTTCTTAGGCTCTGGTACAAATAAAATAATCTTTTACATAATTATATAATGTATTGTAGAAGAGCAACAAAAACATATTTCAAGCTATCATGTATGAGGTTAACTATCAACAAGATCACATGTTTTTCTTTTATAAGTACGGATCAACCAGAAAAACCCATATGTTGTGAATATTGATTGTAATGATTATTATATCATAATATCATATGTGATAATAATATGTTTGCCTGTCACAATTTTTTAAGCATGTCTTCTATTTTGCTTATAAAACTATATTTTTTATTTATAGAATTATAAACAACATATGTTTTAGTTAATTAAAAATTTTCTACCATAATTTTTTTGGGTGACAATTTTGTATCAGAACTTTAGATCAGGACAAGTATATAAATTT
This sequence comes from Lupinus albus, assembly GCA_009771035.1. Lineage (NCBI taxonomy): Eukaryota > Viridiplantae > Streptophyta > Magnoliopsida > Fabales > Fabaceae > Lupinus > Lupinus albus. Next base: position 10,979,505 of record CM020011.1, read on the forward strand.
GAGAAGTTTTGAATTAGATGATAGATTCATTCTGAAGGAAAGTGATAGCGCATAAAGTTTATATGTATTTACCTAGCATTGCTTCTTTGGGCTTAGCCTTGTTTTCATACTATACCATATTTTGTATAACTTAATTACATTTATTATATTTTGTTATTTAAAAGAACATATTTGTTTCTCATGGTGGTCAATGTAACGTTTGTTTATAAATTAGGGGGATTTTTTGTTAAAAAATGAATAGGTGATTTGTATAATTTCACTAAAACTCAATGGGTGTCAGTGTAATTTACTCTTAAAACTATGGATGGGGATGCCAACCAAATCCTTTAAGCATCCACCTATTAGCTTCGATTCTGACAAAAATGAGATAAGATTCTATTATGGATATAGACAAAAGAGGGCCTAACTTGCTTGACCTGGATAAGAAGGTTCAGTTGTGGATACAGTCTTTTCTTCTCTGACATGCTACCCACAAAGGGGCAAAGCAGAAATTGAATAAGAAAAAAAGTGGTAGCTTGTGTAGATTGAGGCTGATCTGTAAATATATTAATCTTATTTCTAATGTGCCATGTGAAAGGAATAGATCTAGAAGCATACACAAGCTAATATCATTATTAAACACTTTTTTAATGTTAAATCATTTTGTTTATTTCTTTAATGTCCTCAAAAGACTAACCAACATTCCCTAATGCATCATGATTTTGTTAACTTAGCCTTTTTATTTTATAATATCATCATTGTTAACATGGGTCCTCATTTTCCAATTATATAAGCCTGGCTTTTGGATGCAGAGATAGACACTTTGCATGATTCATGGCTTAGTTCAGTTACTTTTGGATGCAGAGATAGACACTTTGCATAGCAATTTGAACTATCCCAAAGTCTAGTAGGATGATTTGGATAGCAACTTTATTAGTTTCTCTAACTTGTTTGATACTATGCAGATGCAGGAAGAAAAAGAAATTACCTCCTGGTCCAAAAGGGTTGCCAATTTTGGGTAGCCTTCACAAGTTGGGGGAAAATCCTCATCGTGATCTGCACCAACTATCTCAAAAACATGGACCTATCATGTACCTGCGCTTAGGTGTTGTACCCACCATAGTTGTTTCTTCACCCCAAGCTGCTGAACAATTCCTCAAGACCCATGACCTTGTCTTTGCTAATAGACCACCTCTTGAGGCTGCAAAGTACATCTCTTGGGATCAGAGGAACTTGAGCTTTGCTGATTATGGCCCTTATTGGCGCAACATGCGTAAAATGTGCACCTTGGAACTACTAAGCCATACCAAAATTGACTCCTTCAGAAGCATGAGGCAAGAGGAGCTTGATCTCCTGATCAAGCTCCTTAAAGAGGCAGCCTGTGATGGAGCTGCTGTTGATATCAGCGCCAAGATCTCAACACTTGCGGCAGATATCAGCTGTAGAATGGTTCTAGGGAGGAAGTACATGGACAAGGACTTGGATGATAAGGGGTTCAAGGCTGTGATGAAAGAGGCTATGCATTTAGCAGGAACTCCTAACATAGGGGATTATATTCCTTTCGTTGGTGCACTTGACCTTCATGGGCTAAAAAGGCGTATGAAGGTGGTGGGCAAAATCTTCGATGACTTCTTTGAGAAAGTTTTTTACGAGCATATGCAATTAGAGAACAAAGAAGACAAGATCGAGGATTTTGTGGATGTCATGTTAGGCTTTGTTGGTAGCAAACAATCTGAATACCATATTGAACGTCCCAACATCAAAGCCATATTGCTGGTAAAATAAATTACATAGCTCAGCTTTTCCTCATTCTAATACACACACGCACCTATATATATTTCAAGGTTAAATACTTAACACAAGAACTTCAATCACTGTCATGGAACTAATTCTCTAGAGGAAACATAAACTGATTGTAAAAGCACATAAATGGCTATATATCAAACATGTAAATGGGAGAGGAAAAGTAGACAATGGATCTCCACATCAGCATCACACACCCATGTTTAAATATTTGGAATGATTCTGATTGGTCTATAAGTGTCTTGGCTCCTTAAACTGACTTACAACTACATGTCATAGTTCTCACTTTACATGTTCCTGTGACAATACTGTTGTGACAAGTGATTATTTTATATGTTTTGCATAGGATATGCTGGCAGGTTCGATGGAGACTTCTGCTGCAGCAATTGAGTGGACAATTTCAGAGCTCATGAAGCATCCAAGGGTGATGAAGAAACTCCAAATGGAGTTGGGAAGTGTGGTAGGTATGAAAAGGAAGGTGGATGAATCAGACTTGGACAAGCTGGAGTATTTGAACATGGTTACAAAGGAAAGCTTGAGGCTCCATCCAGTAGCACCATTACTAGTACCACACCAGTCCATGGAAGATTGCATAGTTGGAGATTTTTTCATACCTAAAAAATCTAGGGTTATAGTCAATGCATGGGCAATTATGAGAGACCCAAGTGCTTGGGCTGACCCAGAAAAGTTCTGGCCAGAGAGATTTAAGGGAAGCAACATAGATGTGCGAGGGCATGACTTCCAGCTGATACCATTCGGGTCTGGCAGAAGGGGTTGTCCTGGATTGCAATTAGGACTAATTGTGGTTCGTTTAGTGGTGGCACAGCTTGTGCATTGCTTTGATTGGAAACTACCAAATGACATGTTGCCATCAGATTTGGATATGACTGAACATTTTGGCCTCTCATTGCCCAGGGCCAAGCATCTAGTTGCTATTCCTGCTTATCGGCTGCATGATGAAAGGGATTAGAGAAAGATGTAATAACATTTTATGTTTCATTAGGTTGATTTCAACATGGTTAAGAATCATCATTTCCTTTCCTTCTCATCATTACGAAATTACATTTCTATCAACGACAAAGATTGTTTTTCATACCCATACTCAAGGCAAAAAAAACTGTATGTTTGTCCAGTACTACTTTCAAACCAATAAAAAGAGGAATAAGAAATCCTTACATTATTTTTATCTTTGTGTGGCTCCATTCAGTCTTTCTTTGCAAATAGCTTCGCTCCCATGCTTCTTAAAAAGTCTCTTCTGAATAAGTTAGTATTTGTCCCTTAGAATGAGAAGTCAAGCCATCTAGAGCATATAATGTATGTATAAGGTTCGAGGTAGGGATGGCAATGGGGTGGGTTGGGTGCTTTAGGTTGCGCAAATGATGAAAGCAAATTGAGACAACAGACCTCAGACAACTGCCAATATAATCAAATACTATTTCCGCAAAACACAAGTCCCCACATTTAGCATATGCAGGAATCAAAGTGTTAGCTATAGAAATATGATCAAACATCAACAGAAACTCCAATTTGAATACCAAAAGATTCTATCAAACTAACAAATGTCAGATTTCTCTTATGCAAGATCATGTGAACGGGAAGCAAGACAGTCACCCAGTCAGGATGAATCCCAGTAAGGCTCATCGGACGTAGAAAATAACAACCTATGAATGTAACCACATTGAGCAAAACCTAACAGCATTGCATTCAAAGAAGCAATATCCCTCTTGGGCATTTCAACAAACATGTTGTATGCATCTTCCAATTCACCACATTTATAATACACATAAACCGTGGCAGTTTGCACAAAAATATTGAACTAAAACGATGATTTAGCAACATGGGCATGTATAATTTTTCGAGTTCCTGAGAAGGGATAATTTGGCACAGGCTTGTGCTACAAAGGGGCAAATCTATCTTCCTATCCTTGGTGACATTCAAATTGTTAGATATTAGCCAAATCCTTATCATATCTATCTAACTTTATTTATAATAGTTTTTTAAATTGCTTATACTATTTTTTTATCTTGCTTTTCACATATTCACGGTGAAGAGCAATTCATTTACTTCAAATCTTATTATATATCTTAACCATCAATTCTAGAGAAATCTAAAGGCTTATTAATCCAAATCATTGAATTTCCCTATAATTGATTACCAAAATATGAAGTAAGTCTAAAAAACTTAGTAGAATCTCTTTTCATCATAATAGTGTTTAAAAAGTTCTTGTACAATATTTGCTTACACCACATTATTTGTAAATCAAATATCTATTATATATTATATATATATATATGAAAAAAATGTTCTTGCCATATTATCATAGACACATGTTAACTTCTCCTTGATTTTTTTGCCTCCAAAATTGGTTTACATTCTTATTATGTACCCTTACACATTGTACTAAATTTGGTCTATATATTTCATTTTATTTTAACAAATTATTACACAATGTTACTAATATATATATATATATATTTAATAAGAGTGATAATTATGTGGTTTTAAATATATGTAAAAATAAATGTATCTCATATGAATGTACGAGTAATATGTGTTCTTAACCATACGGCAAAAAATATGGTTAAGAATAACCTCTTACATAGGATAAAGACACCTCACTTTATATAACATCTCACATAGCATAAAAATACACTTATACTCAAGGTTCATTACTCAATATAGTAATTAATAAGATATAATAATAATAACATTTAATATATATACTATATAAGAAAAAAGTTTCAACAATATTCATTTTCACATGTGTCACACCCACATCCATTTTTTCCCATCCAAAATTCATAGGTCATCATAATAAGAGAGGAGAAATAGTAATTACTAAAATGAATACCTTATACTTGACACTTGAATTTTTCAATGGCAACTTTGTCATTACATAATGACTTTTTTAATATCATTGTAATATAAATTGTATGATATATTTTTATATGTATACATTTAATATTGTTGGGGATACTTTAGTCATTTCCTCTCTATTACATTCATCTCATTTACGAGTAACATATGTGTTTTTAACTGAGTCACATGTTTGTTCTTAACAATACGAATATATATGTAATATATGTATTTTTAACCATGTGAATGTATAAGTAACATGTATGTTATTGATCATATGACAAAAAATACCACCCGTATATATGCACGGGAAACTTCCTAGTTTCATTATATAATATATGTTAATTTTCTTAGTGAGTTTGAGAAGTTATAAGAAGATATAAATTAAAAAAAAGAAGATGATGTATAATAGTTTTTATATATCATCCGAACTTCATTGTTAATTATTATTATTTCTTAAATGTAAATAATACAAATAAATGGTAAATGATATGCATAAACTTTTATTGTGATAATACATAGATATTAAACTCTATTTTTTTTAAGGAAATCATTACTCTCTATGAAATGCATCATCACTATTGTAAAAGAAAGTGAAAGTGTTAAGTAAATACACATTTCAATCTTTTATGTTTTTTGAACTTAACATTTGGTTTCTCGAGAATTGAAAAACCTAAAATATGCTAAAAGAACTTATTTGGCCAAGATTTAAATTTTTTGGAAACTATTTTAATTTTTTTAATTTTTAAAGAATCAAACTGATAAAATTTAAAAACACGAGAGACTAAGATGAATATTTAATATAATTTCTATCATGGTGTATATATATATATATATATAGGTAAAGCATAGACACAAAGTAATGTATTATTTATTTTATTGTAACTGTCATATTAAATTCCAATACCACTGAAATTAAGACTCTGCACTAAACTTTTTCAATTGAATTCATATCATATCAATTTCATTGATGTGTCACAATATATTTCAGAGTGGTTCTTGACACATGACATAGAATCTCTTCTTCTATGTTAGCTCCCTTTATATATTTGTATATTTTAGTGAGAAAACACCAAGATATGCCAACCTATCTCTTGAGGATTGAGCTCTTTTCCTTAGAAATCACCAAACAGGTTAAACAAAGAATAAACTGAAACACACTTAACTCATGAAGTTACATTATATCTCTTATATTAATTTTTTACTTTTGCACTTTGCATTTTAATATATCTCTCATATACTAATTTGATTGTTGAAGAACTTACATCTATATTATTCTGCTAAACTCTCCTATAAATTCTCATACCAATAAAAGCTGACGTATCATATCGATAACGACATATGTCACGTATAAACCAATTATTTTTTAAGAGAAATCAGTAATTTGGCTCATTGATTCATAGGTATGTTCTATCATGGTAATTTCAATAGAGACCCTCATCCAGCGTTCCACAACCCTCTCCCACCTCCTCCAACTCCACTCCCTCCTCGTGAAGTCCTCCCTCTACCACCGCCCTCCCTTCATCAACCACCTCCTCCTCTCAGCCACCAACATCTCTCTCCCTTTCTCCGCCTCCTTCTTCCATTCTCTCCCCACTACCCCACCACCACCCCTCTTCGCCTTCAACACCCTTATCAGAGCCTTCTCCAACACCCCAACCCCGCAAGAATCTCTCACACTCTTTAAGAAGCTTCAAAGTTCCAACCTTTACCCTGATCACTACACTTTCCCCTTTGTTCTCAGAGCATGTGGCCTCTGTTCCTTCGTCGGGGTTGGTGGGGTGCTCCATTCCTTGGTTTTGAAGATGGGTTTTGGGTCTGATCGGTATGTTGGTAATACCCTTTTGAAGATGTATGCTGATTGCGGGGTTGTAAGGTTTGCGAGGAACGTGTTTGATGAAATGCGTGTGAGAGATGTTGTGTCATGGAGCTCGTTGATTGCGGGGTATGTCGCCTGTGACTTGCCCATGGATGCTTTGAATGTGTTCTGTGAGATGAGGGTGCTGAATGACAAACCGAATTCGGTTACTTTTGTGAGTTTGCTTTCTGCTTGCACCAAAATGGTTAATATCAGTCCTGGTGAGTCTGTTCATTCTTACATCGTGAGGAATTGTATAGAAATGGATGTTGGTTTGGGTACAGCTTTGTTTGAGATGTATTCGAAATGCGGGAAAATTGATAAAGCTCTGAGGGTTTTTAATTCAATGCCTAGAAAGAACTTACAGTCATACACCATCATGATCTCTGCTCTTGCGAATAACGGGCGTCGAGAAGATGTTATTTCTCTATTCAACCAGATGGAAGATATAGGGTTGCATCCGGATAGTCTATCATTTTCTGCAATTCTCTCGGCATGCAGCCACATGGGACTTGTGTATGAGGGCAGAAATTATTTCGATAGGATGGTAAGGTTGTATGGTATAAAGCCAACTGTTGAACATTATGGATGCATGGTTGATTTGCTAGGAAGAGCTGGGTTGATCGAAGAAGCTTATGACTTCATCAAGAACATGCCGACGGAGCCCAATGCTGTCGTACTAAGGAGTTTTCTGGGTGCTTGCAGAAATCACGGGTGGGTTCCGAGTTTGGATGATAAGCTTCTGTCAAAGCTGGAGTCTGAATTGGGGGCAAACTATGTACTTACTGCTAATGTTTTTTCTGCCCGTGCATCTTGGAAGGATGCCAATGACTTGAGATTGGCCATGAAACAGAAAGGGTTGAAGAAGATTCCTGGATGCAGTTGGGTAGAGGTGCATAGTTAATTTTAGAGGAAGTGTCACCCTATGTTTCGGTTAGGAATAGCGGCTTAGGATCTATTTTTCTATGATCTTCCTATATTCATTTGAATTATTGATTGCAATTAGATGCACACTCAACCACTGACTGTTATAAACTGATAGCTTTTAGGAATTTGGACTGACCAGAAACTGTAAATATAATTTCACTCAGGTTTTGATTCTTTTCTGTCAAGGGTTGTGCTTGATCTTCCAAGTAATTCTCGTTCACATTTAGGCCACAAACTCTACATAAGTATTCGACTTTGTTGCCAAGAGAGTCCCCAAGTCATAGACATTTACAAGAGGTCTTCGCATAAGTAATGGGTCTTGGCTATTCTGAGTATTCGTTTAAAAGTTTCCTTAACAACTAAACAACAATTCTATTAGTGGTGCCAAATATGATGTTTTTTCAAAGCAAGTTACCCGTGCATACGCAATGGGAGAGATGAAGAAGAATATATAAAACAAAATGGGAGAGAAAAATAAACAATGAGAAAAATAATTCAACTTGAAAATCAATAATGTGTATTTAATAATAATAATGGATAATAAATTATGATTTTTGGGGAAATAAATTATTTGCCATTAAGTGCAATAATTGAACATGTTTTGGAAGGAAATTTTTTAGGGAAAGAGTAATATGTGTCTTGAAGAACGTTTTTTATATAGTAATAGATATATCAAGTTCTTGTGGGTGCTGTCGATACCTTATTTCTATATTATATTATAATGAATAAGATGTTGGTCTAATGGTATAAGATTCAGTAGATCTCAAAAAGTCAAAGATTTGATTCTTATTAGTGACATTTGTTGAGAAGAACAGAACAATGATTATTTCATTAACCAAGTGAAATATATCCTTAGTAGTACCCAAAAAAATATTATTATATTAGGATACAATGGTCTCTTTTCTTTTCTTTTCTACTTTGTAGTGTAGAACATGACCATATAGACATTATAGGTTTCAAACAAGTTAGCTAGGTACCTAGGTAGGTCCATTACAATGAGATTCTCTATACTAGTTTTGTTTCTCTTTCTATTATTCACCTTCAATGTGATATATGTTGTTCATGGTAGAGTAGTTATCAACAAAGGTGTTGTGAGTTCTAGCAGTTCTACCACTACTGTGAGTTTGAATCTCACTCTATATTCCTACCTCTACCTCTTAATAATTTTGTTTGGTTTTTCAATTCTACTGATATTATACCAGAATGAGATAAAAATTGGATTTTTATTATTATGCAGACAAGAGATGGATGTGAAAAACAAAGGAGTGAATGCAAGGAAGGAAAGGGTGGGTCAAAAGAAATGGAATTTGAGAATGAAGACTATGTTTACACCAACTCTTTACCTTAGATGAGGTGTTTTTAATTCATTATGTCTTGTAATGTAAATTTATTCCATTACTGGATTATGTGTTGCATGCAATCATTCCGTTTTGTCTAAAGCTACCTTGCCATATCAGTAATTGCAAAGGGTTTATGAACTTTCTTTTATTTATTTATTGTTTTTATGAGATCAGTTATGTGGATCAGTTTCTGGGTTGTAGTAAAAATTACAGAAAAATGGTTTTTTCAGATTATGCATCATAGTTGTGTGTGAGATTTAGAAAGATTATTCATGTTTTTCAGATTTCACCTTATGATGAAATGAAAAAGGAAAAAAGAGCATAATAAGAGGATCACCCTTTTACAAAACATTACTTCTTTTCATGGATCTCATCAAAGCAATGCAACAATACATTGGAAAATAACTGTTAGTCCTAAGCACAAAGATTAACCTGAAGGTCATGTAACCTGAACGTCATAGATTCGAATTCTGGAAACAACTTTCTTACTGGTGTGAATAAGGTTGTATACTCATTAGGTAGAAACCTTATGCAATTATACTACCTTTTTAATTCAACTTTTTTGTTCCTTTAAATGCTAATGCCACATCTTTGTTTAAGTTGTAGAAAATGTTTTTTTATTTGTGCTTTATTTGCTAATTAAGCAACGTCTGTCTTCTCAACTGGGTTCAGGTTATCAAACTTTGTCACTTCAATTTTGATGTTGAGAATATTGAGAAGAAAGATGAGAGTAATGACCCTGCAAATGTTTATTCACTGTTCTCATCAATCAAACATCATTTTGCAAAATGAAGGGGGAAAAACAATTGCTTAGTATGAAATACAGAAACACTTTGGAGTCTTAATAGCCACAAAATAAAAAGTAATATTGTGATTTTAACATTAGCCAACTTGAATAGACCAAAGTCAAATGATGTATTTTTATAACCAAGATTCTAGTTTAGAGTTCTGACACAGGGAACAAAAAGAACATGTTCACATGGAATTCTTCATAAATCGAGGTCCTCTAAGAAGATGGCCAACAACCTATGATTTATCAACCACATAAGATTTTCTTGATATATTATATCATGTTCCATGCTTGTTAATTCACTCATTATTCTTGGTGTATACATTTCACAGTTTTTCATGTAAGGTTTATTTTGAGGAAGAGCTTACATGAAAAGCAGGTGTCTAAATCAGGAAGCTAGTTATAGCTATAAAAAACAGATGGAATTGAACAAATGGAAACTTGAGAGAGAGATATTTTTTTGTATAACAAGGGTATCTCCTCACCTTATGGTTAAGAAATTAATCCATTTAGGGTATGTAACTACCCCTGTCGACAAATGTCATTCCTAAAAATCGAACATCTGACCTTTGGCCTAGTACAACAGCAACTTACATAAGCAAGAAAAATAGTAACTTAAGTTCAATATGTGTATTTGATGGCAAATACTTACACTTGTACTTTTATTGAATAAATTTATGTACGTCAGTTACAACTTACAAACAATGCTTCCAGCTGTCAAATTTTGTTGGAAGCTGCACCATATCATATGGTAAATACAACAATGCCTATAGATTACATGGATATAAAGTAAAAAAGTATGAACTTTTATTTGAGAAATTACATTTGTAAGGAGTGGATTCATATTTTTAAAGACAAAAATGTGGCTTGCAAAATGTAATAATCAATTGAACAGAAGAGGCCTTCAGAAAAATTCAGTTAAAAGTTTATGCATGTTGATGTCTTGCAAAATGTTGGCTATTAACTTGATCTGTTGATGCTTTTGAGGTTGACTTGCAACCATGACCTTAACATGAGCAACATGTCCATCCTGAATCTGCAATGGGCTAAATCAAACAAAAGCAATACGAGTCATGTCAAGGACCCAAAACAATGTTCAATGGAAACTATGAAGTATTTATTATAAGTGTCAAGCCATTTACAGATAAGAGTTGTAAAACACTGTCAGTATTTCATGCTAGTAACATTTTTAAAGATCTCATGCTGACATTTGCTATGCAAACTTCATAGTATAAAAATGAAAGGACAATCAAAAGAGTGTTTTGCTTTTTTTAGGGAAGATAACTATCAAGGGAAAGTGGATGGATATTTATGGGGGAAGGACCTATTAACACAAGTGGCTAAATCTGTTATAAACAGGTGACAATTAACCACTCCAGAAGGTGTTGGAACACAGTACTATAATACTTAGGAATGTAATCAAGTAACATTTTCTTGCATATAAGTTTCTTAGTTGAATGCTTAGTCTCAAATACCATAAATCAATTTTCAAATTTAGAACCAGCCAATATGTCAGGGAAGTCCAATGCATGAGATTCCCACCATTTTGGGATCCAATATGAGGAGGATCACATGCATGCAACCTAAACCTTGAAATAAGAGAACTAGACAAGAAACAAAGATAACAACAAGGATGCCCATTGCCCAAGTTCCCACCATTGGGGGTTTGAGAAGGGTAATATTTTATACAACCTTAACCCCGGTGAACCAAAGGGTTGTCGGCACAACTAGAATCTATAGCCACTAGATCACAAGGCATTAACAAGTACCATAGATGATGGCTCAATGCACGAGACACCTACTTAGTGGGGTTTGGGGAGGGTAGATGTATGCAGTCTTACCCCTGCAAGCGAAAAGACTGTTTCCAAAATTTAAACATGTGACCTCATAGTCACTAAGTAACAGCCTTACCCCGGTTGTGTCAAGCTCACCCTCCCATGACGCCGAAAAAATCCCAAACAATTTTTTGACCACCTAATTAACATTCTAGCCTATTTTCTTAACGTGAACAACACATTAGCTTTTGAATATTTAAAAAAATAATGCAACATTCACCTAGTAGTTGCTTAAGCAGTCCCTGTAATCAACCGCTCCCGTTCATCTAGCTTCTTGGTCTTCACAATACCAATGAGAACTTGAAGACCAAAGATTGCACAAAAGAAATAAGCTATGGTGGCAGGCACCTGAAAAAGATAACAGACAATTGAGGAACTACAAAGTATCACCACATAATCAATTGATTGACTTTGATTATCACCATGAGGAAGACAAGTGGGATGGGAACAGCTTACCTGAATTGAATTGAGATACAGAATTGTTGCAAGATTTATTAGGCTCCCAGCAGCTACTGCCTGTTAATTGACAAAAAGTTAACATGAGTATACATCGTGCCAACAGCTTTTCATTTTTTTTTCCGTCTAAAAATATCATAAACTATACAAATCTTGCATTTGGTTTATAAAACATTTATTCATGGAATATACTGGTGTCAAGAGTCAACATACACCTGCTTGTACGGGTATTCACAAATGCATAAGGTCCCAAATTTATTTTTCTTAAAAGCTGAACAAAGAGAAGTATAATCATGTAAGGACAGGTAAGTTTATTTAATAAATTACATGAAGCAGTAAAAGTATCCATTCTCATTTCCATAATTTAATGAGTTGTTTCCATTGCAAGTGTGATTACCCAACAACCAACAGTTACTTCCAGTATTATAATAAATTTGAATGCCATGCATGGCTCCAAAGAATGACAGATACATGAAGGTTTACCGGTTGTCAAACAGACTCGAACCAAATTCCAAGAAACAAGTAAACTTATACTTCCACTAAGTTATATGCCAGCTTCACTCACATTCCCTATTGTCTTCTGGACAGTGGCAACACGTTGGAAAGCTCTCTCAGATTCCAAAGTTCGAACTCGGAGCTTTAAGTCACCTTGCTCCTGTAGGCAAATACAGTGAAATTATATCAGACATCCAGAATAAATAAAATATACAAATCAAATAAGCAAGTGAAATTATATTTACAAACCAATTTTTGGATAATTCCAGCAAGCTTTTCAATCCGATCAGCTTGTCTAAATAAGTTGTAAAATGCTTGAGATTGTCTTTCCCATCTCTTTCTGAAGTCCTGTACAGTTATAAGCAGGATATGAGAAAGAAAATCATAATACTTGGAATGAATTCAAGCACAAAGAACAAGCTTGTGACTGCCTTTAGGATAACTTCGACTCCTGCCTCGCGGAATTTTAGCAACTCCAAAGCATAACTATGACCAGGAAGGCTAGTTGTGTTAGATATTGCAAACATATGTTAAAACTTTTGATATTAAAAAATATAAAACTATGAAGAGCATACTCACGGTTTGGCAATCTCGGTAATATCAAAACGGGGGTCAAGACCCTTTCCGATACCATCCAACACTGCAGAAACAATGTTGACTTGTTACCTTGCAGTCACATTCATATAACATGCAAAGAAACTCTTTAACTTAAAAATATTTACCTGAGAAGGATCTAACAACAAATGTGAATGTAGCAGGAAAACGGAAGGGCTGGTCTGCTGCAATGGATAGTAAATCTTCACCTGTTTAAAGGATTACAGCTACAAATAATTAATAAGCCTACATGTTGCATGATGTATTGAACCAAGGTCATATTTCATTTTTTATGAGATGGGAATGTGAATGGGAGTGTTAATGGATTAGAAAGGAACATTCACTCCTACATTTCACTTGCTACGAACAGGAATTGAATGATGACTTCATTCCATTATTTTGGTAAACTATAGTTGACAATAGAAAAAAATACAAGTTAATTGATGATATTTTAGGATCACGGGCTTGGGTTGGCCTGATTTGGGCCAACTAGATCTTCACTATTGGCCTGTGCAAATTTTTCTGGCCTAAAAAAGTACAGATCGGTTCAAAAAGGGGTTGAACAGGTAGAAACAAATAACTTTAAGTAATGGAAGTTCAGACGCAGACCATGTACTTATAGTTGAGGCTGGTCATGTCAAACTTCAAGGACGAAATCATATTAACCAATCAGGAAAAGTAGGTTAAAATTCATAGCATTTGGAATTGTACACAGCTTTTCACCTACGTGAAAGCTATTGGATAAAATAGTAACAATTATTATAGCAAATAGTCAAAACAATATATTCTTACCTAGAAATCATCTATTTTCATCTTCACATCTAGCCAGTTTAATCAACTATAATTGTTCTATGCATACATCCAAATGTTCTAAACCTAAAGACACAGACAATAATAGACCAGGTGCATTACCAATAGCAGCTAGACGTTCTTTCTTCTTCATTATTTTTTCCTCCTTGCTTAATGGCTTTTTGAATCCAAGTTCAGCTTTAGCCAACTCTCTCTCCTTCCTTTGTGCAGCCAGACGCTCTTCAAAACTACAAAAAGATAAGATTAAAGAACTCAAGGTCAAAGATTGCTAGAATGACTAATAGTACAGAAAAGTTGTTCTACCATAAAATATAAGTAAGAGTCTGCGGGAAGAAAATATTAAAAACCTAGAAAATCAACAACTAGTCAGAAATGTGGCATAACAATTTTCAAATAAATATCAATATGTTTATATTCATTTTGGAAAATCAAAGTTTAAGGGAAGGGGTGGTTGCCTCATTTGAAGATTATGGCTTGCTACACGCCTCAACAAGGACACAAATGGTACTAATAGATGACCTATATGCTCGGTATATTCAAGTGTGAAATCTCACATTGGATACGAGAGGATGAATGGAAGAGTTTATAAATGGAAAAGACCTACGAAACCATTGCCTTAAGGTTTTAGTTCAAGACTTGGTGTCTCACTTGTGGCTCTTCACTCTTCTCATGTCTGGGTAACAAAGGGACTCTCCGATGGTTGAAAGCTCCCTGGTAGTGGATGAGTCCAATAAGTAGTATCAGAGCCGATGATTCGGCTGAGACATTGTGGACTTAATGAGGAGAAGAACGGTAAGTGGTACCCATACTTGAGGGAGAGATTGTTGACTATATTCAAGTGTGAAGTCTCGCATGGATATCAGTGGAGGAAAGTATAAGTGTAAAAGACCTATGGAACCATTTCCTTAAAGTTTTGGTTCAATACTTGGTGTCTCACTTGTGTCTCTTCACACTTCCCAAGCCCGGTAACGAAGGGACTTCCAGATGGTTGGAGGCTCTTCAGTTGCGGACGGGTCAACACTGCCAATGAAGGATCACCAGCAATATTCAAACCCAAGACCTTTGAGTGAATGCAGTTTGATCCTACTGGTTGAGCCAACCCTCACTGGAAATTATCACCATATTTCTAACAAAACTAATCCAAGATAAAAGGATACTATTCTTCAATTTAAAAGTTATAACACTTGAGTGTTTCAAGAGGCCTTGGCATGTATTGAAATCAATAATTTACAATCCATATAATGATATAGACTCGTAGAAAAATTATTTTCCCGAGCACCAAAGTGTGGATTCTACTTTTGATTTATGCTCACTAAATGGGTTCAATAAACTTACCTATTGAGAAAGAACTGTGCTGTCCGTCTAACAGCAGTCATATCTCCAGTTGGGACAAGAACACCCATTTGAATCATTGCTTGAAGGACCTACACCAGTGCACCAACTTCAATTGGTAAGAATTTGAGAGTCAAGAATGGATATCATGCTCTTGTTTATAGCATTATGGGAAACAGTTACTTTACCTTGTCTGCATCCTTCTCATAAACTCCATAAAAAGTTTCAAGTAAACCTTCTCGGACATTTTGACTGATACTGTAAGAAGCAACTCCAAACATATTTGCAAACACAGTCATCTCAAAGTTTAAAATGTGACTTGTAAATTCATATTGTAAATGGACAGAAAAGTCAAAGAACATACCTTCCCATCATACCAAAATCATAAAAGATCAATCTTCCACCATTGACATCATCAACTGCAATATTTCCAGGATGCTGCATGAACAATTTACAAAATAATTACACACAAGAAACAACAAATCAAACTTCCTGAATGATAATAATGAAACATGGGAACTCACAGGGTCAGCATGGAAGAAACCATGCGATAGAATCTGCTCCAAGTAAGACTCAACAGCATATCGCCCTAACCTGTAGAAGATAAATCAAACGTTATATGCATTTGAATTTTAGATGCTGTCCTCGGTTCTTCAGATGCACAGAAATAAACGGTAACATTACCGATAATTTTGACAAAAATGAAAAAGAAAAATATTCCGTTAACCTTGTGCGGTCAACACCCAGTTGATCTAAAGCTTGTATTTTGTTTATTTTAATCCCGGGAACATACTCCATTGTTAGAATCTGAATTGGATAAATAGTTAAATAAGCAAAAATATCACAAGTGAAATGGGAAAGGTGCAGATTTGCAACATATCTAACAGAAGTGAAGGTCATACCTGTGGTGTGGTATAATCCCATACGATTGAAGGGACTTTCACATAATTCATGTTCTTAAAGTTACTCGCGAATAGTTCTGCATTAGCAGCTTCCTTGGTATAATCAATCTCCTGAAAATAGTTAATTCAATTTAAATAGAGGATGTGCAGGAAACACATGCAAACATCATATGGAAAAAAGAACAGGATCCAGAACTCAACCCTCCCAACCTTTGCAACAATTGCTAAGAACCCCTTTATTAATGCATCAGATACGTGTTAACACTTCCAAAGTAATTATACCATTCTTGGTTTTAGAAAACAACTGATGAAGTATGAAAAACTAAACAAGCATGCCTCTACACCTACACATCATAAATCCTTTTCTTCCATTTTACTCCATAATCTAGCCAGGTAAATTGCATGCCACCCTATCCCTTCTGTCAAAATAACTGAAGTAACACCCTTAGTTATCTCCTTTTTTATTAAGGAGCTTCTCATCTCAATTAACCTTCAAAAGTATTTACTAGAACTTTGTTATAAAAGTCTCCCATGACCTAGAGGAACTTCCTTGGTTTGCATATGTGCAATTCCAAAGAGCAGAGCCAGCCGATAGACCCATCCAATGCATCCAAACTAAAATGAAACTCTAAAGATGTGAGCTAGACATATGACTTTCTTCAGTTGATCTCAAGTAAACTAAGAGTGTAGCGATTTTCCAGAATATCGTCACCTGATATAAAACGGAGGCACACTCATCATAAATAGCAACCCAATCCCTCTTTGCACCATCTGATTTAGGATCAACTTTTTGAAGATATTCAGCAATAACCTGTAGGGAAAAAAGGTCCAGGTATGAGTATTTTATGCAGTGCTGCCAAAAACTTCACAGGCCAGAACCTGGAAGTATATTAAAAACCCTTCATGCAATGAAAAGGTTAACAAAAATAAATATTAAAAATAGTTAAAATCTCGTATAAGCCTTGTCTAGATCTGATCTTGTCAGATTACTAAAAATTATAAAAAAAAATTAAGGAGAAAGCAACAGATTAATCAAAAAGTACTACAAAGTTGCACATAGCACTAGAAGCATAAGGGTTATATGAAATGCTTATAACACTGACCCTTAGGTTTTTAAGATCGATGTCAAAAAGACCCTTGAGACCAGGCCTTTGCACTTTAATAACAACATCCTGTCCCTTTAACTTTGCACGATGAACCTGACCTGCATTAGATGAAACATATTTAACTATGAGTTTAGATATATCCTGCTATATACTCCTCTTACTAATCCTCCTAATGTTAATAAAGAAAATTTAAAATGAAAAAGTAATGCATCCAATGTCTTAGAAAAACAAAGAGCATTCAATATATTCTTTATTTAGTAAGTACGACTGTAGGATGATTTAGAATTAGTCTTTCTTTATTCCTTTCTTCTAATTTAATATTGCATGGAAATCTAAAACTCAGGTACACTTGATCTCATTTCCTTCTCAGATTGAACATTTTTTATTAAAGATACATGAAATGTAAAAGTTTGGTTACCAAGACTTGCAGCAGCTATTGGTTCGTAGTCAAACTGATCAAAGATGCCATCTATAGGAGATCCAAGCTCCTCTTCAATAATAGCTATAGCAGTCTCTGAGGGAAATGGAGGAACTTGATCCTGAACCAAAAAAAGATGTAACTTAGGCCCTGAAAAATGCAGCCTTGATATGTTTCTCTTTTTTAGATGTAAGCCTTCAGTTTTTCCCCAAAGATGCTTTTGACATCAGCTTTCTAAACTGAAAAATAAACATTCTCACTCATGGTGTCAAAGAACACTGCTTCCTGCCAAACTAGACAAACAAGATTTACAACAAACTGAATTAAGTACTCAAAAACACAAGGGCACCAATGCCTCGAACCTAACCTTATAAAATGAAATTGTCTCTCATGTAATGGCTTCCAACATAAATATACATAGATGATTCTGAATTTGGTACGAGGTCACCACATGATTTCTTATGAAACAACGAATAGAATATATTGATGGTAGAATGCCAAGCCTCAAATAAAGAAATAAAAGAGCAATCCTAAATGTTAGAGCCATTTTTATCCCCCCCCCCCCCCCCCCCCCATGAAACTATAGATACTACTACAAATAACAATAGAGAAGAAAAAGGCAATGCAACAAAAGCAAGTTCAAAATATCCCTATGCAGGGAAATAGTCTTATAAATGCTCTTTAAATTCCAATTTAACCTGAAGTTCTGACAGCTGGTCAACATATTCTTGGGGAAGAATGTCCACCCTTGTAGAGAATTGCTGGCCAATTTTGATGAATGTAGGACCTAATCTCAGAATGCTTTCCTTCAGCCACTTCGCAAGGATCTTTCGCCGTAAGGTTTTCTTTTCCTCAGTCATTCCTCCTGTAATATAATTCACATGACTGAAACACGAAATTTGTTTACTAATGAAAAAGTGCTTCTTCAAGCTTAGTAGCAGCACATGATTCCAATGGTTTGAAACATCGATCATAATCTACAGTTGACAAATGGCAAACCTCGATATGAAAACTTCTGATTATTCAGCCAAGCCTTAAAGATAAACGTTATAACAAATCCCCAAATTTCCATAGTTCTCTGGATAGTCGAGTAAGTCTTGAATCTGCTCCAGCGACCACCAGGCGCAGCTGCTACCTGCGAAAAATCAGACGTTCATCTCAAGTGTGCAATCGTGAACATAATGCTTTTTTCCTTCTATAATCAATCAATGAATCATATTTGGATACCTTAATTACAAGCTAGTTAGATTAGTTTAACAACTCAGCAAATTAACCCGATCAATATTTTAAGTAACCTATCTACACTAACGACATAGTCAACGGTACAACCCAAGTAATCAATCAACATTCATGGTTAGCAAAATACAATGAATCAAAGTGCTTACTAATAACCCACTTGAGTAGTCTTCAACAGTATCTAAAGGCCCATTTGTTTAAGGTTATTTTGGTTTTCGATTAGTAAAAAACTCTTCTGATGCTTGCACATTTGTATAGTCGACCATTTACAATTTAGAAAAATCAGAAACTACAAATAAGACTGAAACTCAGCTCATTGAGATGCTACAAGCCTATTTGTAAAGGCGCTTTTTCAAATTAAAAAAAAAACCCATCATTTTAATATAAAATAAAATAAATAAAAGTCACTTTTGACATTCATATGTTTGGTTTGTTTTATTTATTTATTACTAAATATGTTAACACGGCAAAAAGAAGCTGGAATTAATCTTTAAGGAGAAACTAAATCATTTAGGTACTCACAAAAATGTTTATCCTAAACAAATTTCCACATGGTCACATTTTTTAAGCATAAACAAATTGACCCTATATTTTTGCTAAAACGTTCCTATTTTTTTGGTACTACTAAGAGTATCCCTCATCCCCTCACTCTATACCATATGACATTTTGGAAAAGTCGTTCTGACTAAAATAGTTTCTAAGTGATCAAATTCAGCCTCCAAACAATCACTTTTGTAAAATCACTTTTCTTCAACCTAATTAATGAAGGTAATAACTCCACACCGCATAATCATACCTCAACTTGTGACTCCCGAGATTGTTTGAACCACACATCTTCTTTCCCAATTTCCTCCACTCTCTTCTTCCTCCCATCTTCTGCATTATCTTCCACTTCAACTCCCTTCGCCGCCGCAACACCGTTACCATTCACATACTTCACTAACTCACTCTCCTTCACCACCCATCTACTCTTCTTCACTGACCCACTTGAACCAACACCAACACCAGCAAATCCATTTCCACTCCACTTCACATCATTCACTCTTTCTTCAATCACCGCTCCTTCTTCCTTCAAAGCACGGATTCGCGTGCGAAGTGTAACATTGCAGTACCTCGTTGAGTTCCGAGAAATGGAATAGCGTGAGGGGGGTTTACAGAGAGAAACGCGGCGGTTGAGTGGAGAGAGAAAGTTGAGGTCGGGTAAGGAGAGAGAAGAGGAAGCCATTGATTGATGGAATGAAGAGAGAGAATGTGAAGATGAACCCTACTTAGCATTCATGGCGTTGAAGTTTGAATCAGAGAGTGAGATAAGGACACGTGGCGAAATGAAGATTAGCATAGAAGGTTTTTCTGGATTTTGATTGGTCGAGGATTTTCGCGGGTTGTCTTGTTCCACAAAAACCACGTTGACCTCTTTCTTGTGTTTCAGTGTTTGTGATTACGAGAAACTATTTTACCTTGGTTTTTTAAAGTAAATTTTCCATCAATTTTTTTTTAGTATTAGTGAGGATATTAATTCATTTTATAGGTAAGAACTAATTTTTTAGGGTGTGTGGTTGTCCCTTCTAACAAATGTCTTTTTGAGAAATTGACTTCTTGACCTTTTTGTAGGAATGACAATGGGGCGGATTGGAGTCGGCTTTATGTTTAACCAACCCAAAACCCGAACCTGAATTAAACGGGGTTGAAAAACATAATAGTTTCCCTGAAATCGTCGGATTTCGGATAATCTGAACCCGTCGTGGATTTCGGGTAACTCGATCGAACGTAATAGGAACCCATCCAAAACATGTTTATATATATATATAAGTACTATATATATGTGTTCGAAGTAGAGTATCAATTGTATCAAACACGAACTCCGGTAAAACCCAAAACTCGAACTCATACACATCGGATTTTCCCATTATATTTGGATTGGGTTTAGACAAATACTCACAAATTATCGTTACCTTTTAGTCATTATGAGAATCTAACTAGACCTTAGATCACTGCATCTTATTGTTAATTTGTCAAATATTAAACTTCTTATCATATTAGTTTCTTAAAAATTAAATAAGTAGGTAGGTGGGCAATGAATATGGTGATTAATTATATACATGTTATTGTTTGTGTCATAGATGAATCAATTTTACGTGACATTAAATCTGATAATCGTCATTTTTTAAATTATTAATCATCTTGGGTTGAACAATTTTTACATATATCACTAATTTTTTAAATTTATTTCTAATCTCACACCTACCTTTTAGAGGAAATGAGAAATAATAGATAAAAGAAAGTTGTGAATCTTTTTCGGAATTTTGGTTTTAATGTGGGAATAATTTAAATTATGTAGTAAAATAACTATGTATTTAATGTGTTAATCGTGAAGTTTGACATTGTCATTTAAATCTTTGTTTTGATTATCTTACTCTTCCGAAGGTTATAGTCTTAACGAAATAATCCTCCAAAGGAAATTTTCTCCAAATTTTTCTATTAAAATTTTAAATTTGTCACTTAGTTAATCTATATCATTGAGAGATTAATATGATAATAGATTTTTGTGGCAAACAAAGTTGATTGAAAATTTATTTTTGAAGGAATTTTATGTCTCAAATTGCGTATTGATCAAATTAAATACCCTTAAAATTTATTTTTTGTAGACTTTTTTTCTTGGACGAAGAACTCTTGTGAGATCTTACAAAGGGATACTAAAAGGAAATTAAAAATGATTATAACGTGCTTTAAAAATGTTAAGCTTAAATACTAGCACATTTAACTTAACCAATTAAATTCTTCTAATGACTTTTTTGTCCTTTAAACTTGGGTATGTGAGATTTTTTTTAAATGTTACCAACAATCACCCATATTTTGGGTCATTGTTTCGCTACATAATTCAAGCATGACAATTGGTAGGTAAGGGTTGGAGTAATTTTTTGGTTATTTTATGATAACGACTAATACACTTAGTTGAGTGTTTTAAATTGATGAATGCTAAAATGAAAATAGAGAAAGATATGAGAAAATAGAATGAATTTTAGTAATGTTTAGTTGTATAGAAAAATAAGAGATTTCTCTCATACTCTTCCCGGAACAATGATATGTTATCTCAAATTATGTCCCAAGTCATGCCTCAAATAAGAAAAAACATATGTCAATTAAAAAAATTAAAAATTCATTTATTTTCTATTTTTGGTTCAATATCATTGGTCCAAGACATGGTTTGTGACACAGTTTGCAACAGCAGATCCCTCTTCAAATATTCATTATTTTCTATTTTTGCTTCAATATCATTGGTCAAGACATGATTTGTGACACAATTCGTTGTGACATCATATCCTGGTCATCTTCCCCACTCATTTTCTCCTGAAGAAGAAAGAAACTTCATGGACCCAACCCCATTTTCATTATCTCTTACTTAAACTCCCCTCAATTGAGAGAAAGACACTATCTATCTTCAAGTTGTTGTCACAAAAATTTAAAAATTAAATATTTTGTACTAATAAAAAGTAGTGACACATGTACTGACCCACTTTTGAGACAGAAAATATGTTCTCGTAAAGACCATATTTGTAGTAACATAAGGCCCGCCTCTTGGTGAGACTGCCATCAAAAAACTTAATCGTGACAATTTCTTATGGACCAACCCCTGAGATGCCCAGTTTGTGGAGGCAATCATGGTGGACACTATTCTAACTAACTTCAAGCAACCTACCAACCCGGAAAGTTGTATTTCACTAATAGAGTATAAAGCTTTTACAAGAAGAACAGATTTTTGACTATTCATGATAAAGTTACATTAAAGGAAACAATGATGACACTGATTTCTTCTTTTACCTTCTAATGAACACTGCCATACATCTAATTCTGAAGGGAAAAAGAATATAATCTGATAACCAAGAGCCATACTAAGTGCTGCTCCTGGAAACCAGAAAACGTCTCAATTCCTTCTAATACCTAGTTCATTTCTCTAGAATTTCTGAACTAGAATTTTACATTGTATGTCCCTTTAGACAACTACACTTGGAAAAAAAAATATGATGGGTCACCAGGGGGTTACCTCCAGAACTTGATCGTAGAACAAAATCTCAATTGTGTTAGGCGAAACTAGCCATGAAATTTGCACTTATTAATTTGGAAACAGTCACAGAACCTCATGAGCCTTTCCGTAATACCTGTTTATGAATGGAGACTGCAAACACAAACAACTGGACATTATAAAAACAAGAGAAGCATTATAAATGTACTGAATGCAACTAAAAGTTCAAGACATAGGGGACTAATAATAACTTTAAAATCAGAGGCTTTATAATAATGGATATAGTGATATACCCATCCAAGCGTGTTATTCTTACTCCATATTCATGCAGTGAATCAGAGAGACAATGGGCAAAACAGATTAAAAGAGATTTGATTCAGGGGAAGAAAATGGTTACTGCCATAAAGATGTTGCTATTTTCACTTTCTTTTCCTTCCAATAAATTGTAAGCAGCATCAAATTCAATGTAAATCAGGTTAATCAAGGAGTAAAAATAGCAAAAGGGACTAGAATTTTCCTCAAGAGTCCTTTTAGAATGATAATATTAATTGAAATGATATCGGGTAATCTTTTTAGAATACGAGACTTTTAATTCATAAATCCACGCATTATAAATTCCACCAAAACTAAAAAAAACATCATATCAGAGAAGCTACTTCAGGACAAGATTAGATGATCTTTTTTAAAGAGGTTTCGCTTATAAACATGTTGAGGGATTGGGTTAGCTTCACCTCATTGATGTTTTCTTCGTTGTGTGTATTTTCTTTTGATTTTACGTTGGACCTCTTATCCACCAAACTGTCTGTAACCATCTCTTGGTCTTAATATTTTTTATTTTATCCATGACAATGAGTCATCTTAGAATGCCCAAAACATACCTTAACATTTGATACATCAGGTGCATCTGGAGATTGCACCGGGTAGAACTTATAAAATCTCATAGTCTCAAATGCAGACTTTGTTTCCTCACTCATGTCTGCAATGGCTTTTTTCCGAGCTTCCCTAGCCTAGATGAGAGTGAGTAGGTAAGAATGCAGAAAGAAACACATTATGTGAGGAACCAACAGTACAGAAAGTACCTCTCTATTAGCTTTTTTTGCTTCACGAACTTTTTCTTTGACAAATTCCTGAATAAAGTAAAAGTATTAGCCTAACTTACTTCATAAAAGGTATGGAAATAATTAACCAACTATATATCTTCCATAGTTTGGTACCTTGAAGGCATCCTTTTGATCTTCCAATAATTCCTCCTCCTCTATGAGCTTATCAGTAAACTCCTGCAAAATAGAACCCAGTCCATCATTATTTTATTTCCGCTTGCCCTTTACTTTTATGCTCTCTATTAGGAGGACAACAAGATGGTCCAATAGCGAAACAAATGCAAAAAAACAGCAAACAAAATACAAGGTATCCTCATATTTATCACAGCCTCAATGATAAAGACAGGTTAAGATTTTCTGGAGTTCAATATAACATAGTAACATGCAGCCAATTATAGACAGCAGTGGGTATTGCAAAAGGACAAGCAGAGGAAACATTGAACTTCCTGCAGGTTAATATCAAGCTATTATGAAAATTGGCTATTGATTGTGGCTGTAAAGGTATAATAATTTCAAAACTACAATCACTAGCATGCTTAATCTGACATTTTAAATTGCAAACACCAGAAAGTTAATTCATTACCTCGAGTTCATCTAATTCCCAATCAAATTCACAGAAAACCTGCAATAACAAAAAAAGTCAACATTATAAAAAACAAATATGTGTATCCATATCATATGAAAAAATGCCCCTAAATAAAAAAAAATCACATTTTGTCAATTCAGTAGAAAAAGTTCCCTATCATAATTACCGGTTTTGGCTCAGCTGGATATATTATTTGAACCTCGGTGCTTTGTTCAAGTTCATCTTCCTTAAATGGCTGGTAGAAATCTGCAAAAAGAGTTGAAGTAATCATTAACAACTACCCTAATAAGAACATTAAAAATAACTTATGATGTACCATTACGCTTCAAACAAAATGAAGTACCCACAATTAATGAACAAAATAACAGTGAAGTTCTACAATATTGCTGATAGATGATATTCTACAGTAAAATTCTACAATATTTGGGGTTTCTATTGGTCTTATTCTCATATGGCCAACCAAACCACCTTGATGCAATTCTACAATATTTTCCTTTAAAGGTGCAATTCCTACTTCCTTTATTTTTTTAACTATGGAATAAAATTTCATATTTCGTAACAATGGTTAGAGAAGAGAGTTATTTCATCTCCATAATCCCTAGTAGATAGAACTAATAAATGTAACCAGGTAAACAATTGCACTACTCTCAAAGCAAAAACTTACAAGGCAAGCAGTACTCGTATTTCTTCAAACGATCCAACTTCAGGTGTTTTAAAGCAGACCTGTACCACATACATTATATCACAGGAAAGATGAAGTCATATTCATGTATGCACTACATCAAAAGGTCAATCAGTCAAGAGCGTGTAAATAAAAATATAAACATCCAAATACCAACATCTAAAAGTAAAGGCCTGATTAATTGACCAGTGTATAGGAAATAAACTGCCAACTTGGAGGTGGTAGAAAATATGATCAAAATCATCAAATCATAAACATTTAGCTTTCCTAACTAGCATTCCTTAATACATATTACAGATCCACATACTCAATTATTTCATATGGCCCAAAGGTCCAAGACACTACTCTTTAGTGACCAAAAGAAGTAATAAAAAGCTATAGGCATTACTGATAATTGTATATTTGAATGTCAAGCCTATTTCTGCATCACAACAAGGATAACAAAAACACTTCTCAAAATTCACATAATGTTTGTGACAACACAGTTGCATCAATTACATCAGGCTTGTTCTGGAGGTTATTGCATTATTAACAATCAAGAACCAAGAATGTCCCAAAACACTTCCCACCTAATGATCCGGCCAACTTATTTAAAAAAAGCATTGAAGTTCATAAAGCAATAATATAAATTTGAACAGAGAATCATGCACAAAGTTGAGGATTCCACACAAAATTTCAAAAAATAATAACTTCTTCTAGACAAGGTTGCAATTAGAAAAGGGATATGATGCAAATGTGATAGGATTATGTATAGCTCATAAAATTTAACTTCAAAAGTGAATAATGATAACTATGAAATAAATAGAGAGTGAACCTAAGAACAATGATAGGCATGCTTTCATAACTAAGGTAAACAATAAGGGGATAGGAAGGGGCCATGTTGGCATGTGGCAAAGCTGTGTGATTAGTATGTCGTGGAGTTATTTTAAAAGAAACAGAGGGCAGGCAGAATCAGTTAGTATGAAAAGAATACTAAGAGACTGTTCAGAGCAAATCCATTTAACACAATAAGGAACAAAAGAGTTCTAGCAACAAAACAAAAACCTATCAAGGTGCAAGAGACTAAAGTTTTCTTTCAGAGCAAATCTCTTAAATGAGAACTTCTAATATACCAGCAAGTTCAGAAGCATGTGCATATAATACAAAACTGTGAGGGGAAGTGAAAGAAAAAGGTATACCTTCTTTGGGTGCATCTCAAGATAAATATTTTATGAGACTTTAGCCTATCAACTTGGCTATCTCTGTTGAAAATATAAAATTATGAAGATCAGAGATGAGTATAGAATATTTCATATATTAAAACCAAATAAAGCACCACACATAAACAAGTTGGGATGAATACCGGCCCTCCAAGGGAATATATGGAACCCAGTCCATTTTCATTTGTTTCATGGGAATTATCTCTTCAGACTCTCTCTGAACTGAATTGATCCCAATTTTATCAGATGGTGGGAAGGGTGATACAACCTGTTTGCAGAAAGAAAGTAAAATTCTTTAAAATTTTAAAATCACACTGAAAACTAAAAAACAAAATCATCAAAATCAATACAAGGCGGATCAACATGTACACGCAACAGGACACATGCTAAGAACTGACATTTCAAAACAACACCTTAATACTGAAAAAGTTGGGCATAAGGGCCTTAAGTCTATGCACAATAACAAGGTTCACATGTGGGGAGGGAGATACCAATTTTATCAGATGGTGGGAAGGGTGATACAACCTGTTTGCAGAAAGAAAGTAAAATGCTTTAAAATTTTAAAATCACACTGAAAACTAAAATCCAAAATCATCAAAATCAATACAAGGCGGATCAACATGTACACGCAACAGGACACATGCTAAGAACTGACATTTCAAAACAACACCTTAATACTGAAAAAGTTGGGCATAAGGGCCTTAAGTCTATGCAAAAGAACAAGGTTCACATGTGGGGAGGGAGATACCAATTTTATCAGATGGTGGGAAGGGTGATACAACCTGTTTGCAGAAAGAAAGTAAGATGCTTTAAAATTTTAAAATCATACTGAAAACTAAAATCCAAATCATCAAAATCAATACAAGGCAGATCAACATGTGCAGGCAACAGGACACATGCTAAGAACTGACATTTCAAAACAACACCTTAATACTGAAAAAGTTGGGCATAAGGGCTTTAAGTCTATGCCCAAGAACAAGGTTCACATGTGGAGGCACAGAAATCATAGCTAGGAAGAACATGTATTACTGCATTTTTGCAAGAACGAGGGACTAAGTTTCATACAAGAGCTCTAAAGCAATAATCTATGTAGTCAACGCATCTTTAATGTACATGTAGGAAGCTCAGTTCGACAACTTACAGCTACTACAACAGGAATGCAGACAACTTTGTTTTCACCTTTAAACATGACCAGTTGAGCTGTGGATGACAAAATTAATAAGATGTAAGAAGAATGAATAAATAAGGAGAAATTGCAAGTTTGCAACCAAGCAAATCCAAGCTACCATCTTCAAAATGACCAAAAAACAAGTTAGCAAGGTGCTTACGCTCAGTACAACCAAAGAGGTAAACCTTTTTCCCATGCAAAACACCACCCTCTTCAAATGCATTCTGAAACACAAATCACAACATCATCATCAGTAACTCATCGAATAGATCAATAAATCAATTAATTTCACTCGAACACAAATCATCAATGAAAATCAGAGACAAAAAGGCTGGCCTCAACACTCACTTCTAGATTAGAGAAATCCCACTTGAATTGATAAACTGTATCCAATTGGTCCCACTGACATTATAACACAAAGTGGTAAGAAAATTACACAACAACTAAATAATGACCACAGAAAAAAGAATATCTAGAAATTCAACAAACCTCTGTACCAACAGGAAATGTTTCCTTCCATAAGTCTTCCTGCACAATCAAACCAACAAATATCATCTATCAGCAATGCCAATTAGCACCACAATATAAATATCACAGTCGAGTCAGATCAACCAGATTATACCAATACACTTATGACACTATCGAATCACCGATACTTCAAAATAGTTGTTGCACCGGAATCTAATGCAAACTAGATACTTTTTTTATCTATATGTCCAATTATTTTATGATTTTTTGTTTCTGTATCAACTTATTGTATCTGTATCTATGCTTACTAGCTCAACACCTTATCTAATCCCTAATATAAAGCCGAAAATGAAACGTTGTTGAAACATGCAGTAAACAAAAATACTCAAAATAGTTATATGAACTTGCAAGTATAGCTACGAAACGAAATCTGAAATCATTGAAGCGTTTCACAGTGTAAAAAAATGGAATAACAGAAACGACAGCGTTTGAAGTTAGAAAATGGAGTTACCAAATTGCGTTGATCTTCGAAGTATTCAGGTTCGGATTCAGGTTTGGATGGCTTGGTTCGTGTAGGACGAGGAGGTTGGTTTGTTTTGGACACGTTATCTTGGTTCGTTTTCCTCTTCGTTCCTTTCCTCATTGTGCTTCGGTTTCAATGGAGAGAATCTAGAGAGAGAATAAAGGATGAGAAATAGGGTTTGGTGTTTGAAGAAGAAGGCGCTAGATCTTGTTTCAAATTGATAATTATGAGATTTATATGCCACGACGCTAGACCCAAAGTTTGTTACATGAGAACACATTTACTATCAAATCAAAGTTACTTGGTAAGAAAACACATTTAATATCGAATCAAAGTTATTAGAGTAATGAATTAATGTTTCTGGAGTACGTGGTTTTTTTATTGTTTCCAGGAATTTAACTAAGATCATCCTCACACATTTTACGACGATAATTCAATTATATTAAAGTTGTCAATATATTATAACAATAGATATATATATATATTTCTATAAGTGTGGTGAATGTTGTCTCTCTAAACCCGATTTCATATTATTTGTAACGTATATTTTACCTGTAATAAATAAATTGTTTTAGATATTGTAATTTGCAGTTGAATACATCCGATTAGAGTAATTGTTCAATCTTAATAAATGAATTGATTGTGAAAAATATGATAAGATAAACAATTTAAGAGTTTTGGATAGAGGTTACCACGGGGAATAAATTAAAATTAGAAAATTATATCATTGGATTATATGGTTTTTTTGGTATAAATTAAAAGATAATGAGGCCAAAATAGAAAATCATTAATTAGAGAATTGTGTGTAGTTATTTTGGGTTTTAGCTTTATTAAGTAGTATATATAACATTATATCTATTATTAATATTTATAATAACAAATTTATATCTATATCTATATCTATACTACTAATAAAGGCAAAACACAGATTAATCACCCATCATGGTGTAATTTGTGGTTGCCTATTTTGCTCTTTCTATTTTATAATTTCTACAAAAAAAAAACCATATAACTCATATCCTCATTTTATATTTCACTATTGTTTTGTGTATTTATATCCTCATTTCATATCAACAAGCTAGTATTCTTTAAATAAAAATGTTGTTGAATTAAAAAAAGGTTAACCACCAAAAAGCTAGTCAGAGTGAAAAAAAATCATTAAGAAAATGGCTTATTTAAATATATTATCAGATTAAAATTGTGATTTGGAAAATAGTTTTTTTCCAATTAATTAATCCCTTTACAAACTGATTACATGATTTGTTAAAAAGGTTACAGAAATGCCAATTGGTTAAAAAGGTTTTCCTATTAGTGCAAAGGTTTACCACTTAGGTAGGCAATAATTTTTTTTTGGCTGATTTAAGAAAATTTAAGGTAGTTTCAAGTTTGTTAAATATATCAAGAATGTTTTGGTTTAGTGATATAAGATATTGTTAGATCTAAAATGATTAAAAAGTTCATGTTTCGATTTCTATGAGTAATATTTGTTGGGATGGTCAATCATGTACTAAAAATATATTAGTTTCTTACTCATAGGATGAAGAATATATTTTGTAGTATTAAAAATAGTTTGTTAAATATATGTGTGGAGACATGTGTAAAAAACAGTGAGGATAATATATATAATAAGAGTTGATAAAAATGAAATCAAAAAAATGATAACCAAACAAGTTTTAAATGATTAATTGTTATTATATACTAAACTTCAAGACTTCTAATCAAACTCTATCTAGTATTATGGATGTCTTAGGCTAAAGAATTTTCAAACAAACAAAAGATGGTATACAAAAAATAATTCTTCTTCCTCTAAATTATTTATTGATGAGGAAGTTCTTTTGTCTTCCTAAATGGATAAATTGTCAAAATTACTTTTGATTTTGTTAAGGTATAAAGAAAATAATAATAAACAAAATCTTTATAACTTAATGATGTTGGACCATCAAAATTTATTTATTTAGAGAAATAATAATTTAGTAAATTACCAGTTTATTGATTTAAACCATCTTTGTTTCCTACTATTAAAAGTATTATATTATTTTTTTAGACAATGAATTAATCTCTTTCTGGAATGAAGTGTAAAATAAATTAAATTTAACTTGAAAAATTCAACTCGTTAAATAAGTTGATTTTAATGTTAGTATAGCTCAAGTTGTTAGTATACACTTAGGTAATATTTTACATACTAAATAAATAATCAATTATCAACATGATAAACTCCACAAATCTAATTAATGAGTTAACTTAAACAAATCACCAACTAATAATGACAAAGTAAAGTAATTGGAGTTGACAAGTTGACTTAAGAAATTCACACACTAAAATCAGGTATGAAAAAATAGCTCATATCCAACTCAATTTGAATTCCAGACTAATCCAAATTTTGTATAGCTGAACACAAATTTAAGTTAATTTGTTTCCGACCATAGCTTATAACTCAAGAAGAGGCTTACCAAAAAACTAAGGGGAGGGATCCACTTACTCCAAGAGTAAGTGGAAAAACACTTACTCCATATCATGACCATTCATTATTGGAAATCTAATGGTTTGAATTGGTGAGTACATATAAACCATTGAATTTTTCAAGATTGGATGGCTAAGATGAAGAGTAAGTGTTTTTTGGAGTAAGTGGATCCCTCCCCAAAAACTAAAGAGAAAGGGAAAAAATTATCCGATGATGATAGAGTATCTTAAAAAAATACAATATTTATCTACTGGTTTGGAAGATTTTTTAAAACCCAATTCTCTTATTTCCAAATTACATCGGTTATTATTATCATTTTCCAAGTTATATTTATTTAATATTTTATCGATAGTAAATAGTGAAAAAAGTAATAATAAAATAAAATGTAAATCAACAAAATTATTACAATTTGTGGGGTATACTCAGTTCATAAATTTAGTAGCCCTCAACTAGTGAAGAAATAAAAGGGCATTCACCTCACACACATCATCGTGAATGAAAGGCCAATAGTCAAGTATTACATTAATATTAAAATTGGAATATCTACAAAAATTTATATATAATCAATAGATTTTATTATATTTATTTTTATTATTTTTGAAGAGTTAATAATAATTAAAAATAAATAATAAAATGTATAGAACTTTTACGCATTTTACTCAATTTGTAATTAAATTAGTTAGCGCCGCCACCAGTCAGCATCCGGTAGTTTCAAGCCCCCAATCGACACGTGTCAGTTGCAATTCCATTTCCTTGCACCCACACACTTCTTTTTTTCTTCATTTTCTCCAAACTTATAGCACATGATAATAATGATGATGATTAAACATAGTATATACTTAATCATTACAAACTCTCCTTTCATATTCTATCTACTGTTTATTATTTACTGTTAATTATTAATTTTGTAATACTTAGGTACACATGGTATATACTACTATATGTTATTCCAAAGTTTCAATGGCTCCTGCAAAACCCTAGCCACCTTCCTTTTGTTCATACCATGAACCCATATCTGTAAGATTTTTTTATTACTATTATTGTGTTTCATTTGATTAATTAATTCATTGTTTATTTTACTATGCTGATTTGAAATATGAAAATCTTTTGTTCCCATTATTAATAATTGAGTATAATATCTATGTACTGTGTGTGTAAAGTTTTATACACGGTCAATATTGTTACCATTCATTTGTATTACTTTGTATGAAGAGTAATATAAATTACGGATAATGGACTGACAGAGTATAAAACTTATATATTGCGAATGTATACATATTTTTATTCTTGATAATTTCTAATAATAAAGGCATTTCTTACATTTTTTAGGTTGTCAGTGCTCAGTAATATCAATTATTCAACATTCTATATAGTCACTCAATTCAATTTTAATTTATTTTCCTTTTTCATAACAAAAGTGATGAGAAGGTTGATTTGTTGTTTTACTTGTCAGTGGGAGAAATTGGACCCCAGGATAGGTAATTCTTGATGCAATTACAAAACCGAGCATTTTATAACTATGTGGGGTCAGCTATATGGATCAAACAATGTTATAATGTTTTATTGTAAGTCTTAGCAAATTCTTGATGTGCAGCCAAAATTATTGTTTCCTTTTTTGTTTTTTTCGCGTCATGCGAACTAACACATTTGTCGCTATTGTTGTCAATTCCGAATTTTGCTCGCAAAGCAATGCTTTTATGCCAGAGATTCCTCCACAGTTTCAACTTTGCATGGTTCATGAGTTGTCCTGAGCACAACTGATTTTGCGATTGTCGGTGGAAAGGAACTTGAAATCGGAAAATTGTTCATCTGGAAGCAGATTGGTTGAGGGGGTAGTGCCTTTTTCGTCACAGATGGGTGAAGATGGCTTTCGTGTTGGTGGGTTTTCAGCTGGTCTGGCTGTGATCTTGAAAGGTGAGGAGAGAAAGGAAAACCCGCGACTTCTTTCTTGTTGTGATGATTCGAGTCACCAATCTATGGAGCGAACCCTCGAATACGTGTTTGCCCTCCCTAATAGATCACTCAATCCAGTGACTGGTTCAATTGACAGCAAATTTATTCGCTCTGTCATTAGGAAGGATTTCTCTAAGTTTAATTCGAAATCCAGTGATTCATATAATCAAAGAGATGGGATTTTTGTTAGAGTTGGTTGTGGACATAATGTTGTAGGCCTGGAAAGTTCCAGTATCCGCGGTGATATTGGAATCGTGAAGCAGCGGCCTTTGCTTGTAGAGAGCCTGTCAAATTTCAGTAGTGTGAGGGCCAATACTTGTGTTTGGAAAGGAAAATGGATGTATGAAGTTGTGTTAGAGACATCAGGTATTCAGCAGCTCGGTTGGGCTACTCTTCACTGCCCTTTCACCGATGATAGAGGTGTTGGTGATGCTGATGATTCATATGCATACGATGGGAGGAGAGTTAGCAAGTGGAACAAGGATGCTGAGACATATGGCCAGTCATGGTTTGTTGGTGATGTCATTGGATGCTGCATAGATTTAGATCGCGACGAAATTCTGTTCTTCAGGAATGGTAATTCTCTTGGCGTGGCATTTCGGGGGATTCGAAAAATGGATCCTCCTTCGGGATATTATCCAGCAATTTCTCTCTGCCACGGCGAAAGATGTCAATTGAACTTTGGGTCTCACCCTTTTAAGTATCCAATTGATGGTTACTTTCCTCTCCAGGCTCCTCCATCTAAGAGCTATTTTGTCACCCAGTTGCTGCAATGCTGGTCAAGGCTGTTGGACATACATTCAGTGGAACGGGCTGAGCATTCTTTAGTTCAAAAGTTGAGAAGAGTGAAGAGGTTTATTCCATTAGAAGAATT
The DNA here is from genome assembly GCA_009771035.1 of Lupinus albus. Lineage (NCBI taxonomy): Eukaryota > Viridiplantae > Streptophyta > Magnoliopsida > Fabales > Fabaceae > Lupinus > Lupinus albus. The sequence goes on from CM020011.1 coordinate 11,013,277, forward strand.
TTTTCATCCCGTTTCTCGTGCAATAGCTGAGGAATTATTCTATGTATTTGGAGCAGATACCAGGGGCCAAGAGTATATGGTTTGGGGTCCGTTGTTGTCTTTCATGTTTGAAGTTTTTGGATTGCATGAACCCCATGATTATTCAAGCTTGGATCAAGTTGTTGATGTGCTGCTACAATTTAAGGGATCACATTTTCTGTTTGAACACATCATAAATGCCCTTTCCTGTGGTTGTAAAGTAGCCCCGTTTGTTCTAATGGAATGTCCATACTCTGGATCATATTCTCACCTTGCATTGACATGTCATCTACTTAGACGAGAAGAACTTATGGTGCTTTGGTGGAAGTCACCATATTTTGAAATCATGTTTGAAGGTTTTCTGTCACAAAAGAATCCAGACAAACAGGATCTGGAGTCCATGATACCAACTGTTTGGTGGCCTGGTTCATGTGAAGATGCAACTTATGAAGGTAACATGATGTTGACAACTACAGCTCTCTCTGAAACAATCAGCAAGGTAAATTCGTTCTCCTTGTCTGAAATTATCCTCTGCATTGCTATGATTTCTGGAATAGGATAATAACACAAAGTTAGGGGAGAGTGTTATAAATTGAAATGAGGCGAGTATCATGCACTTTATTCCACTTTTGATGTGCCTACATGATTGATCTTTGATGTTTCTCGACATGTGTTCTTGTTCAATCATCTTTTCCATGTCACTGTCCCTCCTAAGTAGGCCAATGGGTCAGAGGCATGGCTGCCTGGGTTCCTAACATCACATAAGCAGTGCTGGAAACTATAGTTGATGTAAATTTGATGCTGAAAATGAGGCCAAATATTGAATACTTAACATATTCCTGCTCAAATAATCATGTGATATAACTATAATTAATGAATATGAATGCTCCCAGTTCCCCCATAAGTTATCAACGGTAAAATCTCAGGCATGCTTACGTTCTTTCTTAAAATAATAACTCGAGTAAAATGATTAAATATTTATTTGATATACTGATTATTCTAGTTGACCATGATTTCACTTTCACTTTATAATCTCCTTCTCCATCATATTTGCATCTGGTTTAAGAATGCAATCAAGGAATAGGGGTGATGGTCAACGTTGATGCCCTCATAAATTTTTCCAAGGTTGAATAAATTTTGTCATGTGCTAAGTACTTTATCTCATTTATATCATATGAACATTTTGCTCATTATTTAACAAAATAATGCTAATCATAAAATTGTTTTGTTGCTTTATAATTTTTTTGAATAATATAATTTCTTATCCAAGGATAAAATTTTGTGAATTATTGTTCTTGTGGATGCTCCTTCCATAGTTTTCTTAAATTATCTCTTATAACTTTTCAACATGCAGATAGAGGAGAAGCACAGGGATCTTTGCCGCTTAGTGATACAGTTTATACCACCTTCAGCACCTCCCCAGTTGTCTGGGGCAGTGTTTAGGACATTTTTACGAAACCTTCAACTGAAGAACAGAGGAGCAGACCGAGATATCCCACCCCCTGGAGTTTCTAGTAACTCAGTTTTCGTTTCAATTTATACAGTTTTACTTCATTTTCTATCTGAAGGATTGGACTTGGGTGACATCTGTGACTGTTCAGAGAGCTGCAAAGCAGACATTGGCTTACTTCATAGAGGTGGTCTACAAAGTTTTCCTGTAAGGTTGTTTCTGAAAAACGATTTTCTTGGAACTGATATTCCCAGGCTTGGAGGATCCTATGCTCGTTTATCAAGGCTACACCCTGTACTTGATCATGAAATGGAAGTGATTCAATGGTATGAAGGCTGCATGGATGATGTAGAAACCAGAGTTACACATTCAACCAGGCAGAAGCCATGCTGTTGTTCTAGTTACGACTCTGATTTTGCAGGAAACTTGAAGAATCCAGTCAAATACAGGGCTGAAGGTTCTCACAGCCACTGTAGCTCTATTCCAGAAAGGTCTGCTCATGTAACTCCTGAATGCATTGATAGGAGTTTGGAAGATGAGATGACAGATAAACCTAGATCCAGTGATCAATCTGAACCTAGGTGTGGTCATCGCCAGGTGCATCATATGAAGACTTCTCCTAAGGATAGTGCTTTGTTAAAAGCTACACTACTAGAAGAAGAGCTACTTGACGTGTTACTGTGGTTGTATAAATATGGCCTTGCATCAAATTTCAAGAATGTGAGTATAATTTACTCTTTACGCTCTTAATTGATGACTTTATTATAATATGATGGGAAATGATATATAGGTATTTCCTTGAGAGTTTTTTTTTGTGCGTGTGTCTATATGTTATACACACACATACAATGATACAATCTTATCCGTCTTGATTATGAGCGGGACTACACTTGTTTTGTAGGCATCATACTACATGACTCATCAGGCACAAACAATCTTGTGTTTGGAGGAAACTGATAAGCAAATAAGAGAAAAATCTTGTAGCGAGAAATTGAAGCATTTGAAAGAATCTCGGAATGAATATAGAGAACAGGTTGTTGATTGTGTCAGGCGTTGCGCTTGGTAAGATTACATATGCAGCATTTCTCCATTAACTTTTGTTTTATCGGTTCATTCTTTTCATTATGTATGTGTTTTTGCTTTTCAACTAGCTCTATACTTCTGAATGATGTTAGATTGGAAATTTGCCGGAGTAACAGTTAACTAATGTGGTTTTTTGTCGTCATTTTCTCATTGTTAACCTACTTTGATGACATCTTTTTTATGCTGTTCTTTGCTTCTAATATTAAAATTTAGGTTGTAAACATTCTGGGTTTCTGGCAATTTTTTATATTAATGTCCATTACTCTGTTTTTTGTCAAACTCTATTTGGTTACTATTCATTTTGAAACTTTACTTACACGTTACAACATTATTTTTCATTGGCCCCTATTTAGATTATTCAGCTAAATTAAACTCTAAGAAACAGAATTTTTTTTCCAAATCAAGAAAATAGATATATGGTTCATATTTTTCAAGTCACTGAAAGAATAAGTTTTTTATATTGTATTCTTTTATATAATGTTCATATTTATTTTATGTTTCATATTAACAATTTTTTTTGGCTAAGCTCATGGCATATGCACCAGGTTGGAATTATTATTTATGATTTCTAATTGCTTCTATCACCTAAGACTGTGCTATCACTAATCTTGCCAAATCCCCTCCCCGGCGCCCACATTTTATGGAATTACATTTGTTTGACAAAGGGCATTCTTTGCTAACCTAGTTGTCAGTTTGATGTTTGTGTAAGGTAGCTGTTATTATGATTAGCTTATAGAGTTAAAGTAATTATGTTTAGTTGTTGATTTTATTGCTACTATTCCTATACTCTCTTTCGTATGAAGTCAGCAGGATAAGAGAAGGATGATAAATGAAATTAAAATTTGACGACTTTATAACGGACCACAATGTTTTACACTTGTTGCAATATGAAACAAATTTTCTGGATGCTTATCAAAAAGTCTACAAATAGTAATTTTGATAACCCAGAGACACATATTATTTGCTGTCTTAACATTATTGGTTTTTTGGGCATTTCCTGTTTACAGGTATCGTGTATCTTTATTTGCACGATGGAAGCAGAGAGGAATGTTTGCCATGTGCATGTGGGTTGTCCAGATGCTGCAAGTTCTGAGCAATACGAATTCAATGTTTATCTATGTCCCCGAATATTATTTGGAAGCCCTGGTAAATAAGAAATTGTAACTGGTTTAAATTTTAACTGTTGTTTTTTACTCACTTAGCTGCAGGGGAAAAAAATAAGTGTTCAGCAGTTTTCTGGTTACCCTCTTCCCTTTATTGGGGTTTACTTTGCTCATCTTTTGACATATTAGACCGTGTCCTTGATGCATTGTGCTGCCCTGCTGGTAGGAGAGAGTTATAGTGGGAAAGAATAAAATTTGATATTGGCTTGGGAATTATGCATATCCGACCGGCCTCAGTTGATCTGTCTTCAGTCTTCACATAATACTAATTTATCCATTAAGTTTTATTTTAGAGTTAATGATTCTCCTTCATACAGGTTGATTGCTTTCATGTGTTGCGGAAAAGTGATCCTCCATTTGTTTCATCCACAGTTTTCATTAAGCAAGGACTTACTTCATTTGTATGTGTCATATTTCAATCTTTATGTCTCCGCTTTTCTTTCCTTTTTCTAAAGATAATTCTAGTGATGCATAAATGTCTACTTGGATATCTGGTACTACGTTTTGGGTAAATGGATCTCTGAGGCCATAGTCATATGATATCAGCCTACAAGAAACAATTTGATACTCCAAATTTTGGGTGTTAGAGTTTAGATAAGTATTTGGTGTCTTGTACTGTCTCCTAATGTAGTCATCTCCAAATATTTGTTTGGTCTCGATCAATACAGGATCGGAAGATACTAATTTTTTATTCACTCAAGGTAGTAATAGACCCATCATTTCATTGGTTTTCAGTTCCCTTGATATATTTGGGATAGTTTTAATACCATGTTGGATGTCATTGACTTACTGGGGTGACCTTATGGCTCCCTTTGAAAAGGTTAATAATGCCATGCAAAATAATATGGTAGGCGTTGGCAGTAAAAATAGATACAATTAATAGGTTAGAAGTGATGTTATTTTCAATACTTGAGAATTGGACACTAATGATTTATTGATTGGGCAATTTCTTTCCCTACTGTTTATAAAGACAGCGAAGTGGTAGTTTCCATCCTTTCTCTTTGCAGCAAAAGTTTAAAAAATATCCTTATGCAGTTTGTTAATTGAAGTATTGAGCTCATATAAGAGTATAAAAGCATAGTGTTATCAAAGAGAACATGATTAAAACAAATGATATTTCAAATTGAACCTCATTTTCCTATGCACATCCCTTGTTTTTCTCAGTTTCTTCAATCCAGTCTGCGTTGCATTTTCATTTGATTGCAAACATGCATGTACAAATTTATAGTATTTATAGGATACAAATTGTAGATGAACATTTTACTTCTCATGGATTAATTGGATTCTATCCTCTCTAATAGAACTAGGATTATTGTAGAGCTGACTAGTTATGAAAACTAGCGTTCATGACATACTGATATCTATTGTCATGCATACAGCAAGATTGTGAATCAATCTGTCATCTATGGTGTTTCTACCATGCCTTCTTAAGTATGCTTGGTTGTCCTTTTAATTAGGTCACCTTTATAGCTACTCATTTCGATGATCCAAGAATATCAAGTACGGATCTCAGGGATCTCCTTCTTCAGTCTATATCTACCCTGGTTCAGTACAGGGAGTATTTGGTTGCTTTTGAGAGCAATGGTGCAGCCACTCGAAGGATGCCAAAAGCATTATTATCAGCATTTGATACCAGATCTTGGATCTCAGTGACAAACATACTTGTGCAATTCTGCAAGGGTTCTGGTTTTTCAAAGAATGGAGAATCATCTTCGTCATCAGTTATTTTCCATGTATGTAACAACTAAGAACCTTTTTTTGATAGAACTAAGAACATTCACTCTGTAATTTTTACTTGGATAGCTTTCTAACATCAGTGTCTTTTTCTTCCTGACCCAATGCAGAGGTTGCTAAAAGAAGTATGTATGAACAATGAGAGATTGTTTTCAGATTTTCTAAACCGTTTATTTAATACACTTAGCTGGACCATGACTGAGTTTTCAGTTTCCATTCGAGAAATGCAAGAAAAATATCAGGTCTGGATATCTGCTTTCATCCTTTATTGAGTTTGCAGTTTTGTTTACTTTCGGTCTAATTATTGCAGTGTATGTAGTGTTCTTAGATATAGTAGTACTATATGGGACCTGGGATTTCAGTTTTTCATGTACTCACTTTTATAGAAGAGTTTTTCAAGAATTTCCCTTTCCTAATAATCTGACTGGCTCGAAGTAAATTGGACCGAATTTTAATGTTCAAGAAATTCGGCTAGTGTATTTTGGCTAGGGTTTGCATCACATGTTGGGCTGTTCAAACCCACTCCGGTCTTTTATAAGAATTTGCATTAAGTGATAAATAATGAAATTTCTTGACTTAAATTAACACTTGTTACATTACTTGGTAATATTATTTATGCTGGCATAGTCTATTTCATAATACATATTGTAAAACATCCTTACTTTTAGTGCCCACTTCTAAAACTTTAACTTAACTATATATATGTCCAAATTTGTATGATTTATTTAATTATCGTGTCAAGTCGGTTCTGGTCGTTCATTTGTCATGCCGTAATTGGATGGGGTTGATTCGACAAAATTGGCTCAATCAAAAAATTAGGGCAAGTTTTAGCCAGGATAAACCCATCCCATGATTACCCCGTAAGTTGATATTTGTTTAAAGATATAATGTGTGCATAAGGTTGAAGTTGAATTTATAAACATCTCTAATTTTTTATCAACATATTATTTGTTTGGCTAATTTGGAGTTGTGTGTCAATTTGGTATGTTTACTTCATTCCATTAACTTATTGCTGAAACACCTCCTTTGCAGGAAATAGAGCTTCAGCAAAGGAAGCGATGTGTTGCATTTGATCTTTCATGTAATCTTACAAGGATTCTAGAGTTCTGCACTCGTGAGATTCCTCATGCATTCATGTCAGGACCAGAGACAAACCTGCGAAGGTTAACTGAATTGATTGTCTTTATCTTAAATCAAATTACTTCAGCAGAGGATGCTCAGTTTTTTGACTTGTAAGTTCCGCCTGTGACTTGAATCTTGAATTTATAGACCACAAATGAATGAAGATTTCTGTGTCAAATTTTTTATTTGTTTGGGATCTTTCATTTACAGCCTATTGCTTCACGATAGTAGTCAAATCTTATGTCCTTGCTCGACCTATAACAACGGTTCCTTGAGGATAAGGAACCTTGTGGGTTAGCTGAAAGTCATTGTCCTTTATTGAATTTGATGAACAATGAACTCTTCTCTTATATTATTCGCAGATCACTTGGACGACATGATCAATCTTCAGAGAAAGTAAACAGAGGCATGATATTGTCACCCCTTGTAGGGATGATCTTAAATTTATTGGATGCTACTAATTTGGCTGAATGTCGGGAGAACAATTATCTTGTGGATGTTTTTGCAAGCATGGACTGTCCAAGTACTGTTCATTATGGATTCCAGTATCTTCTGGATTATAACTGGGTTAGTTACTTAGTAACCTCAATAATTTCACTAGATACAATTCCATATGAGCAAAATTGAATATTTTTTGCAATATATTGGTCATGTTTCTGGTTGTTCCGGGACCTTTTAAGTCTAGTCAATATTTGTTGAGATTAGATTTTCTTTGACACTAATGTTTAGCATTTTTATCAGGACGGGTCTTTTAAGGGGGAGGCTTATTTGGCAAAATATGAGCAGCTAGAGAATTTTCTAACCCTCCTTACTAGCCACACTATGGCACAAAATGATAAGGTGGAAGGTGTTGGAGAAAATGATATTGATGATAGCATGTGCTGCATATGTTGTACATACAAAGTGGATGCTCTGATTGAACCTTGTTTGCATAGATCTTGCTATGGCTGCATAACCAGGCATCTTTTGAACTGCCAGAGATGTTTCTTTTGCAACATAGCAGTTACAGGTATAAGCAAAATTGATGAGAGGATGGGCTAATGCACACTTTTTTGTGGTTGCTTGGTCCCTGGTGGAAGTTGAGCCAGTAAGTGACTTATTAGCTTATCTAGAGGAAAGGAAACCAATAGAGAAGAGGGTTTATAGCAGGAAATATAATAAAATAGTGTAATAGTTGCATGGTTATTGATGAGTCTATGTGTCATAGGGGTTAATATGAATGGTGTAGGAAGTCACCATGTTGAATTGAGGACTCTGTTTATTGTTGTTCTATAAATATGCAATGTATGTGGCAAGGAAAATCTCCAGTTCTCCTTTCAGCTTGACAACTCTTCATTATTCACAAGATTAGCTTAGGAAACCTGACAAAATGTTTGGTGCAATTACATGTCATCACATATTTTCTCTCTCGAAAATTTGTACCTTGATGGCGATCTGGTCGAATCGGCTATACCTAGTTTGTAGTTTCAGCTGTTCATTGCTAGCAGTAATATCTGTTTCATTGATCATTCCATTGAAATGTTTGATGAAATGCCTAACAGGAGTGTTACCAAACTGATTCTTTGATCCAAAAAATCGCCCGGGAAGTCGAACACTGTCATCATGTGATCTTTCAACTGTTTCAGAATGGTGGAACAGGATATTAGTATGGAATGCAGATGAAACTGCAAATATATTATAGGCTAGAACAGCATCAAAATGAAACATAGATGGTAAGTACTAATCCGACTTAATGACAAGTTTCCGGTTCGACTTTCTGTAAGCCTAAGTACTAATCCGACTTAATGACTCCAAGCTCTCCCCCAGGCTAGAATGCACCTCCCATGGCTCCTTCCATGAGGGATGAATTCACTCAACTTCCTATTCAAAATGGCAAGAGTATGAATCTTTCTGCTCACAATAGGTCTTTCTTGGTCGCGAATAGTTCATGTGTAGCCGACTTGATTCAAAAAAATGAATTTTTGGGATCTTCTGCTATCCATGGTGTCCCTTTAATAATATGTCGGAGGAGGGTCTCCTCCACCTCATCTCTAGAGGACCAATTAGGAAAAGGAAATTGAACTTACTTGAGCGTCAAGTTTCTTCCTTATCTAACGAGATGTATATTTTCGAGCTTGATGTTTGTCATATTCAGTGCTGGATTGAAGATCTTGATGCCAACATTGATCAAATCTTGAAGGCCAATGTTGTTTATGAGTGTGTCTCAATCGTCCTTGAGGGTAAGTAAAAGAATGGATATTTGAAGTATGAGAGAATCATAACCTTGAACTTCTAACATTGGATTGATCAAATTTTACTTCTCAACTCAAACATGGAGATACAAACTTTGGGAGTGAATCCAAATTTCTTCATTGTCGGGTAAACTTTATATCGATCACCCCAAAATTGAAGACTTTATCCTAATTGATTCAACTTTTATAAACCATTCCAAAGTGAAACCTCTCGGCTTCACTTTTGATCTCATATGAAATGATTGTGGATTAAGTCAAGATCTTACCCAACACCGAGGCGGGGAACACATTTGTCGTTCCAAGTTGTATAACTATTTTTGTAATTGATTAAAAGTGTAATAATTAATTGTTTTTATCAATAAGGGAAATGATATACTTTTTATGAGAGGAGATGTGCTTCCTGATCTATAACAAAATCTATATAAAAAACAATAATGTTATATTTCATACTAAAACATCATACAAGTCACCTTATGATAAGAAAGTGACATATATCATTTGCAAACCAATCATTAATAAACAAATTTTTTAGGTAACTCATGTCACTTTCTTGAAAGAGGATTTAGTAGAAATCAGTGTTTTAAATTGCGGGCCGCATCACCTGATGCGGCCGCAATATTGCGGTTGCGGTGGCCGCCGCAACCGCATCACACCGCAATTACAGTGTGACTCCAAATCACAATAATATGGCTGCATCAGATTCAAAAATATTGTTTTAATCACAAAATAGTTTATACCACAACGGCCGCAATCTGCATCGTAACCGCGTTATATATATGATTTTACATATAAGAAATTCCAACAAAATTAAGTATAGATGAGTGGCTATAGATGGGAAGAGCACATGATTAATGTATCTGGCATCCTTATGCACTACGTATTCACTATATTCACCACTCTTCTCACATTACTTACCAAACAAACCAACCATTTCATACCTAACCATTCATTTCCCTCCCATCATGGCAATTGCAGCGCGTGTGGTGCACTGCGAGCTGCGGTTAGGAAAACCAGCGGTTCAATCTAGAGAACCAGGTGGTTCGAGCCAGGTATCAATTTTGAAAACCAAAGCGGTTGAAGGAGAAGGCAACAACATAGTTTTGCAACCGAGGCTATGTACTCTGAGATCATACGGTTCTGATCGAATCGGAGTGATCAAAACTCGAAAGGATGAGGCCATGCATGATGATGTTTCATCTTTCTTTGCCACTTTGTCTCAATATATTGATAGTTCTAAGAAAAGCCATGATTTTGAAATCATCTCTGGTCGTCTTGCTATGGTAACATTTTTATTTCCTTTATTTTTATAAAGGAAATCGGTCTGTTCGATTTTTGTCAGCGACACTGACAGCCGGAAAATGAATTAGTTACTTATGTGTTCGATTCTTGTCAGCGATACTGACAACCGAAAAATGAATTAGTTAGTGAATGAATGGTTATAACAAAAAAATATTATAATAAATTGTCAAACATTACATATCCTTTAGTGTAGTAAACATAGTTTACTTGAATATTGAATTGGTATTTGGGAAAGGAAATGTTTTTTTAATCACTACTAAGGATGGTGAGATAAGTTTTTGACTAGTGAATTCATATTCTCGAAATTGTCTTTTCGCTTACAAAATACATCTCATTGAAACACAATTTTCTCACTTTGGTAGAGAACTGCGAATTGGTTCTTGCGTATCAATTTGTGGTCTTTTGCGAATTGCTTATGGAACGAACAGATTTTCGTCTACTGTGTAAGATTTTTATGTGGTAGGTGTCATATGTGGGGAATTAGACATTCAAATGAAGGATTGTTTGAGAACCATCTAAAAATATGATTATTAGTAGTAAATCCGATTGTCTTACAAGTTGAAAACTACAAAGTGCACCCTTCTTGTCTCATTTTGTGTTGGTGTCCCTTTAAGGTAAGGAAATAAATTATACATAATAAATTGTCATGCACCTTTTATTTTACTATTAATGATGTTTTTTTCCTTTGGTGTCAAAACATTTTGGCTCTTTTAGAATAACTATCTTAAAAGTGGCACATGGGTTGTATGAATCATTCAAAACAACTTTACATTAACTTATTAAACTCTATTTGTAAGTAGTACTATGCTGAATACCAATGACCTAATTAGCTAATTGAACCAAGTTATTATTAATCAATAACTAAGTACTAGTTTTGAGGCCTTCATAATTTGCATTTTGTTTAAAAGAAAAACTTGACAGTAACATGATATAGCCCTATTAGTAACTATGTTTTTTTCCTCCTGTTTAAGGATAAAGATAAGGTGTTGGAGCAGTTGTTTTGTTTTTGTTTTTATAACATTAAGTTATGTCGACTTTGGCTTTGATGCAGATGGTATTTGCAGCCACCATAACAGTGGAATTGGTGACAGGAAACTCGGTGTTCAGGAAGTTGGATATTGAAGGAATCACAGAGGCTGGAGCAGTTTGTTTGGGTGCTGTGACTTGTGCTGCCCTCTTTGCTTGGTTCTCAAGTGCCCGAAACAGAGTTGGTCGAATCTTCACCATCAGCTGCAACTCATTCATCGATTCTGTTATCGACCAAATCGTTGATGGTCTGTTTTATGAAAGCGAGCCTAGTGATTGGTCCGATGAGCTATGATGCACTATCACTTAAGGTTTGAGATAGACCAAGAAAGATATAATGCTTTGCAGGTTTATTGTGTGTAAAAGTAGTAGACATAGTTAGAGTAAAATATAACATATATACACGTAGATGAAAAAACAGCAAAAAGTTCTGCTATTGTGATGAAAAATAATTAATAGAAATAAATGATGTGCATCATGCACTGGTTCATAGTTGGATGTTGAACCTATGAATAGCTATATCTCCAATGAATAAACAATTAGGTTGTGTACTATCAGATTAAAGAACCTTCATTATTATTATTATCATCAGATTTGTATATTGCATATCAAAATAAGAAATCAAATGTGTTGCTTGTATTAAAGCTTGAATCATGAAGTCTTCTTTCATGAACAAGAAAAAGATTGGAAAGTGAAATTTGTAGTTCATAAACTAATTTATACAAGAGTTTGAATGTCATGGCTTGAATTGGATTAATATCAACTATGCTGCAATCTTGATTGCTTGAATGCACTTGCTTTCTTTGAAATTGATTTCATTAAGGCTTCATGAATGACTTTGTTATTTTTCAAGAGAGGGAGCAAACAAAACCTGCAAACATTGTTTTTTGAGTGACATGAATTCTTGGTTTTGTTCAAACTGTTATAAACATATCTCTACTACGATTTTGTGCATAGCTTTTGTGTTAGAAGAACATACGGTCCATGTAGTTAGATTTTGTTGCTGATCTTTGTTGAGTTGTGGCTAGCTTCTGTTTATAAGTCTCTGCAGGGAAAGAAACCACCTTCTTATATGTTAAACCTTCTGCTGCAAGAGATCATCTGTCCCAAAAAAATTGTCTCCATGTTTCTCTGACCAATGAAATTTTACTGAGTAATATAAAAATATTAGTTTTTGTTTTTATGACTTTTAAGTGACACTTTAATTGGACGGAAACACAAATGGAAATAACTGATCTTCATTCTCAAACCCTTATCTATTTCTCAGTGAGATTATGCATCTTGATACCTAGTTCTTGAAAAACTCTTTAAGTTAGCATGTTTGTTTCTTTTGACATTATTGAAGAATCAATTTCAACACACAAGGTCCTTCCATCTTGCACCAATCATTTCAAGTTTCTTGAGATTTTTTGAAGACATCCCATTTTGGGGAATGTATCATCAAGGCACCCACAGTTTTAGAGATTCATTCCTTGCTGCACCAATGCAATCTTACTTTGATGTTTTACATGGAATACCTCATTGTTAACAAGTGTTTTTTCAGCAATTATTTTTTGTACAACAAAATTAAATAGCATTCCCATATTTTACATGCACCAAAATAATATAGGGGTGTCAAATGGTTACATTGGATTATAATGGATGAATGAAAACAAGTTGATTGTTCAATTAAGGTCCACTAAATTATTGTTGAAATGAAAGTAACCAATGCAACCTGTTCAAATTAAGATGAAGAACACACACTACTCAATTCAATAATGAAACACTTAATGTTGTTTCTCACATTAAAAATAGACTAGGGTCAGTTTACAACAGAAACTTTAGAGGGAGTAAGTTATATGTAAAATTGATCCAAACTCAGATTTCAACATCATCTCATATAGTCATATATGTACATTAAACAAAACAATTAAATTAAATACAGTTGCTATTACTTGTGAGATCAGGCAAAATTGCTAACACAAATTATTCAAAAAATGTTCTATGACTCATTACTTTTTATTCTGAATCGGGAAAAAAAAATGAAATTGCACAATACCAACACCTTAATTGCAAATTGATGTGAAAAATAACAACAATCAAACCATGCTTGCAGTGAAGTTTGTACTAGGATCCTGCATAACAGCCATCTTCACCCTTCACAAAGCCTTCAATTTGTTCTAGTGCCTGTAAGATACATAGACATATAAATTAGATAAGTATCACCCACATTAAATTTAAATTTAACTATAGTGCCCATGAATGTTTCAGTTGGCCATGATTAGACAAACTGGAATAGAGTTAGAAGAGCATATGGCAGAAATTGATGAAGACCTCAATTGCAATGGTAATTGGAGACAAACTGGAAACATCTCCTTGACCCAGTTTTGCTGCTATGTCTGCACAAAACAGAAAAGTATAGGAAATTGCATTTTTATTGTTAGCTAGGAAGGTTGCAACATGGATGAACAATGTGTCTTGAGCTTCACAAAAGATTGCAATGCAATGGAAGCATGGACCTCCTTTCTTTGGCGCGAGGTTGGGGGAGGGTATATACAATAATATCAGTTTTGATGCTTTATTACGGTAAAGTTTGAAATACTTATTGTTACATACATTAGGGCAAAAAATATTAACTTATGAAGTCACACCAATATAAACTTAAGAAGTCACACCAAGGAGACCGAATAAATACAAATCCACAGATTCTTGACAAAACCAGAAACAAAGATTTTTAGACATACTTTCTAATGAAACTCTGGTATTGGCGTTGGCATATGCTTCACTCCTCTCTTCAAAAAGAGCAGACAATCGCATGAAAGTCTGCAGGTGAATTCCAAAGGGTCAACATATTTAGTGTACAAATAATTTTGATGCAAATTCCTATTAAGATAAGTTGCTCTCAATTAGTGGCTTTAATTCTTAGTGATTAATGGTTATGCTAAATAAAGAAAAATACCAGTGCAATGGAAAATAAATAATTTACCCGTGTGTAAGCATCTCCTGCTTCATAATGTAGAAGGGGGCGAGAATTTGTTCCTACAGCTGCAATTCTCTGTGCCAAGGCTTCCACCGGTACATCTAACCAAACACTAACCCCCTTGTGCATATATTTCCTAGCAACCCACATACAAGGACATGTATGTAAATCATAAAAAGGGAAGGCCAAGCATTTCTCAGTAGTATGCTAATTATTGTACCAATTGATAGGCCTTGTAACAGCACCCCCACCAGTAGAAATAACAAGTCTATGCATCAGGGACAGCTTTTGCAATGCCTCAGTCTGAACCAGTACAATAAGCAAGGAAAAGGAATGGTGAATGTGTTAAAATAACTATTGAGGAAAGCAAATTATAGTAGAACAGAAGAATAGTAATTGGGAGACAACGTGGTGGCTTGTTAGCTTATGTCATTATCATCAGATATTAAGTAATGTACTTTTATTAACATAAAATTCCAGAGCCTATAAGTTATAATGAATTATTTTACCTAAGTACCAAACATTAAACCTAGCACGGTTTTGTAAAAAACAAACCATTGCACTGAACAACCCAGCATATTGTTTGAGTCTTTGAGACCAATCTCACTGTAGAACTCAAGAATAAGTATATGTTTGTTATCAGGGCTAGATTAGGTTATAACTCCACTTCCATGTAGGACCTTGTGGCATAGCCAGTGACCTCTAAACATAAGTGCCAAGCAACAATTACAGTACTACTGGCCACTAAGTGACATTGACAATTAATTCCTTGCTGCATAAAGGGCTCTTCTGACCACGTTCATTGACATACAGGTTTACAATCAGTACCTGCCCTCTACACCTTCTGAGAGAAATATTTGTTTTTAGGAGAAGTAATGCTTCGAACCTTGATGATTTTATTAAAAAAGTTAATTCAAACACAGTGGGTAATGTACTTGAGAACCGGACGTAAGAAAACCTTGATGATTTTATTAAAAAGTTAATTCAAACACAGTGGATAATGGACTCGAGAACCAGACGTAAGAAAAGGCAGGCTAATAACAGGTTCAAGCCTCTATAAATGGGAACCCTGTGCCTCACACCCAGCTAATATGCGACTTATGCCCAACACCAAAGGAAAGACAAACCAGGCTCTCTGATACCACCTAATCTAGAGGAAAACCCACTCCTAAAAGCCATTTTTTTAAGAAGGGAGATCCTCCAGTATACATCGGCAAATTGGTCTTAGGCTCAACCGATAGAAAATTTATTTGCAGTAGTTCGAACTGCTTGGAGTAATATATTATTCACATATTTTTACAAGAGAACCTAAAATGTAAGACATTTGTCCTGCATTTTTCCTCTGGCAGCTTAAAATATAAAGATAGATGAGGAGACTGGATTCGATTAAATAGACAGGGATATCTAAAAGTTTAAAACAACATACAGGAATACGCAAACTGAAAACATAGTTCTTTCCGACAGACCTCCTTATCACGAAAGAAAGCCTCTCCATGGTGCTTGAATATATCAGCTACAGAGTTTCCACCAACCTCTTCCTCTATCAATGAGTCACTAAAACACCCATAAGTTCAGAACATACAGAAGAATATTCAGAAGAAACTCAAATGTGGCATGAATAGAGCATTTATATTGTAAAAGACAAATACATGTACTCTGTTGTAAAATGGTCTCAACCATAAATCTTGAACACTAGCCTTAACTGAGACCTTCCCTGTTTTCATCTACAGGATACAGTCAAACAAATATGCCTTTGTTGCATCTCCATAGATTCCTCTAATATCAATTGAATATTGTTGAAGTATATCAGATCACACATAAGTTATTAATTAGCTTTATAGCCAAGGTTCATTATTTTTATATTCTACAAGTCTAATGGATATTCAAATTTCAAATGATGCATGATTTACTTGCATGAAGGCTCAATTTTTTCTTTAAAGAAAAGAAGAAAATAAACTACCATACTAACCAATCACAAAAAGAATATCCAAGCACTTGTGACAAAACCTTCCCCACAGTTGTCTTCCCAGAGCCCATCATTCCTGCATGTCAAATTTAAAGTATTTTGAATGCTAAATCCAAAGTAATTATAATTTCAACTTATACCATGTAATCACAGACTTTCAACCAAGAAACTGACCGACAAGATATATACAGCGTCCATTTAAACGTGGCCTGATGTCTTGTGATTTATTCTGCAAATTTATTGATTCAAGTAAGATAATGAAATCTAGCTGCTTAGACAAGTAACAAACCAAGTTATAATTACCATTTCTTGATGCTTTGCTTGCTACAATAGAAATATATAACATCACTAAACTAAATCGGCTTAAATTAATTAAAACAGACAAAGAGCATCATGCTTTCACCTTCAGAACCAACTGTTCGTCAACAGGAGCACGACAGCTTCCAGATTCCACTGTTGAAGCTACAAGAGTAACATTTGAAATAAAATGTAAATATTCAAGATGGGCATCAGATTTATTTTAGACATTTACTAGCTAGAACCGGTTGTAGGCATATTTACATACAAAATGTTAAACATCATGCACTTCCTTAAAAGAAGTGACAAGTTACACCCTCTATTCCTACTTATCTATCTCATATTGGAAAAATATTATTCCTAATTACTTGTCTCATTTAGAAGTACTAATTACTGGTTTCTAAATTTACCCTTACTTAATACTCTCTTAATTTACTTAAGTAGTGGAAAGAAGGTAATGCAGATCAGCAAGTTTATTGCATTTCTTAATTTGTGCTTTCTTCTAATGGAACAAATAAATAGGAAGTGACAGAAACTTTTTCAACTAATCAGTAGAAGGAAACGTAATTGAAGCTAGCTCAAATTTGGGCAATAAAGAACATCTGGTTTACCTTGTTAGAAACTGCTCTAAGGGTTCAATTCCGAATTGGGTTTTGGAGGGGAGTTAAAAGAAATGGGAGGCTTTAGAAACATCTCACAAGTGTACTTCGTGGCTCTAAAGCCTTCCGTTTTCCTTCCGTCCCATCCAAAACCCAATTCCCAAACAGACCCTAAGAGGTTGTTTGCGGATTGTTTATTTGGAAGGAAAGGAAGGCTTGGGAACCATCTCATAAATGCATTTTATGATTCCTAAACCTTCCCTTCCCTTATTTCCCACCAAAAATCAACTTGGAAATAAGCCCTGAAGGATCCATATGGTGAGACAACTATCTGTGTCCAAGCTTTTCAATACTGATATTCCGCTACATTAATCTCAAATATCTCTGCCCAATTTTCTTCAACAATTTGTCATAAAGCAATTCTTACTGTCAATACATCCTTAATTGAAGAACAATTTACATAAATCAGAAGTGTTAAAGTACTAATGACACACAAGCCAAACTTTATGAGATCACAGTGATTTTGCAGAAAAGCATGACATTTATCCATTGCTGGTAAAGAAAAAAACAAAAAACATATCCATTTCTGGTAAAGAAAAAAAACAAAATAAACATTATTTATTGAGTAAAATTACAAAGGGAACGGTACCTTTGAGGGCATATTTGCAAAAATAAAAATAAAAAAATTGACAGCAGCTTGACAACTAACAACTATGGTCCATTTCCGCAATTAGTAAAAACCAAAACAATTAGCAAATTTAATTATCAAAGATCATAATAAATAATAAAGCATAAATCGGTGTATGTAGCTGATGTGAGACTAATGATTTTTGTTGTTATTTGACCAATAGCTTAAAATTAATATTCGATTTAAATTCACAATAAAGCAAGTAAAAATCCAAATTGAGAATTTGTGAATAGAAAATGAATGCATAATATAAAAATTGAAAGAGAAGATGATAGAATAGATATTATGAAAGAAACCTGGAAGATCATGATAAGAAGAAGATAGTTCGAAAGAGGTTGTTGTTCTGCGACAAATCTTTGAAGGTCTTGCATGGTGATGTTGGTTTAACTTGAACGAAACAATAACTCGAAGGTTCTTTGGATTCCGAGAGAGAGTCACAGAACTAGAAGGTTTTGTTCCAACGAAAAGATTTTTTGGTTGAAATTGAAACCATGTTTGAACAGCTTTAGCATCCATAGCTTAATTTCTTGATTAAAAGGACACAGTGTGTTAATCTGAATCCACAATTATTTCGAATTGTGGGAATTTGACCTGTTCTTATTACTCATTAGTGCATGGAATGTTTTTCTTATTTATTTTATTTTGGTTTATAATCT
The DNA here is from genome assembly GCA_009771035.1 of Lupinus albus. Lineage (NCBI taxonomy): Eukaryota > Viridiplantae > Streptophyta > Magnoliopsida > Fabales > Fabaceae > Lupinus > Lupinus albus. Next base: position 11,031,568 of record CM020011.1, read on the forward strand.
CGCGTATTATTATAATATTAATAATAATAGTGTATAATTATAATTCAATAGAATTAAATATTTATGCATTGTCATTAGGGATGTCAATGAGTACCCGGATATGCGGTTATATGCAAATAATATCCGCAATTGTTTGAGTTTGAGTCTATGTTTTAGACTCGAAGATAATCGAAATCTGTGATTTTAAGACCCGATGTTAGATGAGTCTGAGTTCAGGTAATGAGGTATCCTGCGTACCCAGATCCGTTATTTCTTCCTAAATCAAAAAATATATATATAAACATAATTGTAATATCACGCTAATCTATATTGTAATATCATATTAATCCATAATTATGATATTATATTAATCGATAAATGTGATTGTTATATTGTTAACTAATGATATTATGATGTTAATTTATATGTATGATATAATGTTATGTTAATTGAGGAGTTGTTACTAAATTAATTTTTCATCCTAAGGATCAAGTTGTTTTTAATGTTTGTTTGAATAAAATGAGTTGCGTTTAATAGTCAAATTAAGTTGTGTTTAAAACTTTAAATTAAATTTTATAATTTTTTCTATTGCTAATTGTCTAATAACATATATAAAATCGTAGGAAACCAATACACAAATGCATAAATTACTTATAATTATTTTTAATATTTTTGAATTTATGAGTACTCGTTGATCCGGTGAGTACCCAATGACCTATGTGTAGTATATCTGGCTGGTATTAGCACGGGTCTAGGTGGGTTTGGGTCAAAAAGAAGCAATGGGCGGGTTCGGGTAATTTACTATTTGGACCCATCCATACCCATTGTCATCCCTAATTGTCGTTGTAAATATTTACATTCAGTTATATTACATCATACAAACTCTTATACATTTAGTGTATACATATTTTTCTTAGTTTAATGTTAGAATTTATACAAATTAGTCTTAAAATCTCGAATCTCAAATACTTCTAGATTCAAAAACATAGACTCAAATTCGACTCATGACGAATATTATTTGCGGGTACCCACGAATCAAGGTACCCATCATCCCTAAATTTATCAACTTAAGACTAACTAATAAACTAACAATCATCCAAATTAATAGAAATAAAATGATATATGTAACCACCATCCAAATTAATAAAAAGTAAATGGTTTTAACTTTACAAAATAAAAAAGATAAGACACATTAACACCTTCTAAAAAATTACATATGATGTCAAAGTGGAAGTGTAAAAATTACATCTCCTATTTACTCTCCTAAAAAATGTTGACTTTATATAATAGTAGAATTTATACCAAACATATCCTAAAGTTATATTGGGTAGGAGGATAGATTTGAACTAAAACAAGTCTTACTTGCTTAAATTAATTATATTGATCAAATGATATCATAGTGATTTATTATATATTATATATATTATATCATAGTGATTTATTATATATTACATGAAGGAGGCATCTCTAAATATTTCAAACTTGACCCAACATTGACTTTTTTTTAATATGTGTCTCTTCTGTTAATAAATGCTTAATTACACATCCTATTGTGTTTATATCTCTCTTATTCCTATTAATATGAACTAAAACACTTTTCCTCTACTTATCTAATATATTTTCTTAAATCTAGTATTTTCATCAAAAGCTTTGTAGCCAACTAATCCGTTGCTCTTAGATCCTTTCAAATCTCAACTATTAGGTATATTATCTCGCCTTACAAATTGTACATTTGTATAATATATAATTATGTAGAGATTCAAGTTTCTCAACCTATATAATATAATAATTTGTTCATTTATGTAGACATTTAATGTAGTAACAACTAAGCTTCAATAATGGGATGAAATTTATTGCCCCACACTTTGAGCTAATCCATCTACCAAAGTATTTTGGTTGGCAAACAAATATTGTTCATTTTTCAAATAAGTTTATTGTATTACAGCAAAGCACAGGGGACGGAGTAAGTGGAAAAACCTACTCCACATCATGATCATTCATTCTTGGGAAATCGAATTGTTTGAATTGTTGAGTAATCTAAACCATTGGATTTTCCAAAATTGGATGGCTAAGATATGAAATATGTATTTTTCACTTACTCTTGAAGTAAATAAATCCCTCATCTACACCAAATTACAACATTTTGACACATTAAGATACACAAAGATAACAAATTTGTCTCTCCTCACTAACACTCAGTTGTAACTACATCTTAATTTTTAATTTAATCATTCAGTTCATTAAAGGAACCATTTAAGTTCATGATCATGAATTTATTCACCATACTTTGGAACTGGAGCAGTGTCATTAGTCATGAAGGGCCTTTACATGCTTAGCAACTACCATCTTTAGTTCTTTACCTCTGATTAGGGATCACAATATGGGCTTGGCCCGACGGGCCAACCCATTTTGATTGACATTTTTGGTGAGCCAGGCTAGAGATTTTAGTCTAAAAGCCCATATTCAACCCGATTTGGAAGTCTGTTTTTTAGACGGACCAAGGCGGATCAGGCTGGGCTAGCCCGGCGGGCCAACATTAGTATTGTTTTACCATTTTAAGGTTACATGTATTCCAATAATGTAGTCAATTTAATATTATTTTCCAACCGAACATTTTACATTTACCGTGTACAACTAATTTATTATTCATATATAAGATATTTGTGAGTAAATTATTTATCAATGTAATTTATATTATATACAATACAAAACATTTACATATGAGTGTTTAATTTATACCATATATCATATTTTGTTTAACTTAATTACATTTATCACTTTTTTGTTTAAAAAATTACACCTTTCATACATAGTTGATCAATGTAATGTATGTTTATAAATTAAGGGTTTTTTTGTAAGTGTAGAAAATGAAAGGATAATTTGTATAGTTTAACTAAAACTCATGGAATATCAGTGTAATTTAAATGTGTTTTTGAAAAAGAAAAGAAAAACGGGTCAGCCCGCTGGCCTGTCAGCCCTGCCAAATATGGGACGGGCTGACATTTTGAGCCCTTTTAGCAATAAGGGTCGGGCCAACCCAACCCATATTTTGGCGGGCCAAATAGAAATGGCAACGGGTTGGGGTCGGGTTTATACTCTCCCAATCCCGAACCCGAATTCAATGCGGTTAAAAATAACATTACCATCACCGAAACCCAACGGGAAACCCGAAAATCCTAGTGATATATTAAACTAGTGGTGCTATATTAAAATAAAATCCTACTATTGCAGTATTAAACCACTACTATATTAAAAGTAAACAAACATTAAATGAGTGAAACACATTGTAACCATTTTGTTGGTGTAGTACTGGTGCAGTAACCATTTTGTAAACACTAAATTAATCTTTTGGTGTAATAGTGATGTAATACAATTGCTGCAATATGTCTAAATGTTGTAAGATGCTATTCTGGTTGTGTCTAAATATGTCAAGAAGATGATGTTCTTTCATGTTGACTGTTGAACAAAAGACTCATAATGGCATAAAAATAATATCTCCCTAATTATCCTTAACTCGGGGCGGGTTCAAGGTAGGGTATAGACTATACCAAACCCGAACCCGAAATTTGATATCGGGGAAAACCCGAACCCGAACCCAATTATATCGGGTTTTCCCCGTTAAATTCGGGTTGGGTTCGGGCGGGTACCCACGGGTTCGGTTTACTTTGCCACCCCTACCTCTGATTAGATTAAAAAAAATTAACTACCATAGCAATTACTAACATAGAGAGAATCACAGACTGTGTAGATCTGAAAATGAAAGTTTTATCTTCAAAATCAAGAACAGTTATCATTTATCACCAAATGAGCAGAAGCATAACTTACTCTATCCACAATATTTAGAAAACAATATAAAGGTACTTCTTAAATATTAGGCTTTCACACAACAGTTGAAGTAGCTGAAGAAGCTCCTCCTTGCCTATCAGGTTAGAAAATTATGTAAGATGGCATGTATAGATAATTTAGCAATACATTAGAAATTAGAAATATCCCTAAGATCAATTTTTTTATGGATCTAGAGAATGATATACTGTACACTTCTATTTAAGTATTTAACACTTCCACCAAAGACTCTTGTGTGGGATTTCTTTATACTATGTTTCTCATAACCACATAAAAGGACATTCTCTATGCACCACATGACAAATGAATGGAATGTTATATCCATTGCATGTGCAGCAACTAGAATTGCGTATTGCCTAGGTAGGTATCTACTATCTACATCTATATAATAAACAATACTCACTTTACATCTCTATAAAACCAGTTACCCTAAGCCCCACAATAATATTATGTGTATTGTATAATTTTAATATGCTCCCCTTCTTTCTTTTGGTGGAAAAATATTTGTGAGTTTTCACTATTTTATTTTACACGACTTTTCCCTTCCATATTGTGTTCATTAATATATGGTAAAGCTGCTAGAAATGTAGAGAATCACGTATTTATGGGCTTTACTTCTTTAATATTTTATTGAATTCATTTAAGTATCTTTTTTTTCCTTGTGCTATACATTAACTGAACCGACTTGGTAAAAAATGTATATATTCATATACTTTATCTTCAATTTAGTCACAACAAGGGATACTTTTATTAATTTTAAATCATTGGGTTCCGTTGGGATAGTTATGCAGAGTATAATTCTCCCTGGAGGCCGGAGCAAATGAAGAGGTCAACCTAACCTGCTTGATAGCTGTTTTGTAACAATCATTCTTTGGTGTTATCAATGGTATCCCCTCACTTTTTGGGTAAAGAACTAACTCCTTTCGGAGTTCGTGGCTGCCCCTCCAATAAGTGTCGCTCCCATGAATCGAACTATTGACATTTTGGTCGTTCTAGGATCTAGTGGGGCCTTACCCCACCAGACCAACGCCTTTTGTAACAATCAATTTGAATAACTTTTCCCATAACCCAAAAAATGCAAAGAAAAAGGGACTTTTCTGAAACTGATGATATAGTAAATAACATCACTGATCTAACTCACTATATTGGGCGATAAAAATATTTTACCAAACATCCATCTCAGTATAAAAAGGCGACCCATTGCACGAGGCTCCCACCTAGTGGGACCTGAAGGAGATATGTATGCAACCTTAATTTTACGGGTGAAGTGACTATTTCCAAGGCATCCATCTCCCTAACTTTCAATCTGTCATTATAAATATTCTGGAACCCTTTATAACTTGTTTCATACTATTAATTTCCTTGTCACTTAAGTTATAGCTACAAGCCAACAACTGCTTCTTTGGGTACATCCTACAACTATTATTCGCACAAACTATTATTTCATTAAAACTACAACAGTGTTCAAGAGTTGTGCCTAACAAAGCAATTATAAGCTGACAAAATTAGTAAAGAATCTTACAGTTGGAGAGTGGGTTTGATCATAGTGGTGGGGGTGATGGTGCTGAGTAGTGTGGGCAGTGTTTACACTGGTAGCTGTTGAATTAATGAACTCTTCTTCATTACCAAGACTTGCCCTGGAAATATTTGTCTTGTTCTGCTTCCTAGTTTCCCTGATTTTGGAGAAATCCATTGAGTAATCTGGGACTTCGCCCTTCTGATCCCAGTCTCCAAACTGTGGCACTGATAGCCAAGGACTATTTTTCTACATTGACATGATTTACAATCTAGTTATCAACTGGTCACTATAACAAATGGATTTTCGTTATAAACATACATGTTTATATAAATAATGTTAGAATACAAGTTCTTAGTTATGGTAAAATTTACTTTGAATAAAAAAACCAGAAGAACCATATTACAGAACCTGCTAATGCCTAAACTGCAGAATGCACAGAATGCAGATTAACTGTACCACCTTTTCAACTCCATCGTATATTTTATTTACAAAAAAAATCAGTGGAAAAAATAGAATAGCTTAATAGAGAAGGCTTGTATGAAAATAAAAAGGTTTGGCCAAATTACTATTTTGATCCCTTTAATTAATTTTTTCCCACATTAGTCCCCTGACTAAATTAGCATAAACTCACAATGCAAAGTTGTTTACATAATCAACCAATTATGCATTGATAGATTGTTAACCTGGACTTTTCAACCACAACATTGACATTCCTAAAATATATAGTAAATTATATTAAAAACCCCATGCTCATGACCAAAAGGTGAAGTATTCGATTCTTGAGAGCAACACTTGGGAGAGGCAACCACGAATCCCGACAGAGATTAGTTCTTTACCTATTCTGTGATAGTACAAAAAAACCTCATGTTCATGAATGATGATAACAAATACTACCATCTCTGTGAATGCGCACGGTCAATAATAACATATTTATGCCAAAATCAAAGGCAAAATAACAGAAGAAAACAATCCAATCCTTATGAAGTTTAACTTTGATTTAATTACATTAAGCTTCTATGTTATTTTGAAATTTCGAAAAGTTCCCAAGCTTCATATCTAATCATATTATAATTATCCCTATTATCAATTCAGTTGATTAAGCCGTGAAGTGTTTTTGTATGCATTTAAATCACCAAAGAAAAAAATTATGTACGTAATTTGTAAAAAAAAAAACCGATTAGTTTAATTTCTTATTATGCTACTACAATTTTCTCACACAAGTAGTCACAACATTTAAAGAACAGCATTAGCTTCAAAATTATAAAAATAAAAATAAAAAACAAAAATATGCCTCCTCTACTTATAGTTTTCATTTGTTTCACTCGAAGCTACGAATGAAATAGTAGTGAAAATAAAGATAGAAGCATGCATCAATTTTGTATCGTGATTACGGTTCATTTCAGCGATTAATAGAACCATGCAATTTTCTCATACATCCACCATTCCAATCAAACAAATCGAAGTGGATTAATTTCCTTCGCTTTTGTTAAGAACCAAAACGAAAAGACAGAGAGAAATAGAGAGAGAAATGAACCTCTTTGCGAGCCTCCATGTGAGTAATTGGGATATTGAGAGAAAGAGAAGGAAGTTAGAATTAGAAGGGTGTTTATGTAGCTATAGAAAAGTGAATTGTCAATTATTAATTATAAAGGAGGGGTTTCTATGTCATATCTTATTACTGCACTGTCCCTATAAACATTACATCACATTCAATTCATTGGACAATATATGATAAGGATCATAAACTAAATCTTTCAACTTTCTTGATAATTAAATATAATATTTATATAATTTTAATATTAATGGTGGCTTTTTAATTGCACACTCAATCATTAAATAACTGTTTGTTTATATAAAAAAGCTTTGGATTTTTTTATAGGTAAGTATGCACCACATGTTTTTTCATTTTGGCTACCCTTCTGTGAATATTCTCTCTACTTTGTACGGCAACTTTATGCCTTTTGAATAGGTGAAAAGTAACAATATAATTGGGGGCTTGAAAACATAAATTACAATTTGAAATGTCAACCACCCTTGTTAATTACAAAAACATATTTTAATATAATCGGGGGCTTTGAAACATAAATTAAAATTTGAAATGTCAATCACCTTTATTAATTACAAAAACATATTTCTTATAACTTAACGTTATTTGATTTAGGGATGACATGACAATAATATCTTTAGACCAGGTAATGGTTAGTCTTGAGATAATTGTATTGCCCTAAAATTAGAGAGGTTATAGAATAGTTGATGGTGGACCAGACTTTAAAATGGACGAACTATTTGCAGTGAAAATGGTTGAGGTCATGCTCATGTTCATTCCATGGGTCACTCTTAAAAAAGATATGTGTGAGCCTATGACAACTCTTAACTGACTTGTAGGAGAATCTTCACTTTATGAGTAATCTTACAAATCAGCTCTCGACCAACCTCAAATTCAAATCGTATAAACAGTTGCAGTACAAAATGAAAACGCATGGATGCAAAGATACCTACACTCTCCAAATTTCCCTTATATTCCCAATCTCTTCATTAGGGGGTATTCAAAAAATTATTCATCAATGTACCAAATCCAACAATGTTCCATAGAAAATAGAAAATAGAAAAAATATGTATACACCGATAGTGTAAGAGTTTTTAAAACTCTCAGTGCATCATCTACCATTCATTTTCAATCACCGTTGACATTTAAATAAAAGTAATACAAATAAATGGTCAATAATGACTGTGTATAAATCTGTACACTATCAATGCATATATTTTACTCTCTAAAAAATATATAATAAAACTTTTATCACCAAGCCATGGCCAATTAAAACTTAGGAATAAAAAAAAACATCTTATTCACAAAAGGTGATTTGTTATAGCAAGAAAAGAGAGGTATGATACAAAAGAATCGACCATGCATCATTTAAATTCTCCCCAAACTTTGAATTAGCTCCTCCTTCCACTGAGCTTCTAAAAATGAATGAATCAATGGACAAGTCACATAAGGAACAAAGGGTTCAACAGACAAAAAAATCTTCATCCCATGCAAGAATTCATCAGCAATGACTAATTACCAAACACAGACATCTCTAGACATTAATATCGGAACGCTTTGTTCTCGCAGCAGCACTGATTTCTGAGGAGCCAGATAAAGAAAATCTCGGGAAACTATAGTTTTCAGAGACTGAGACTGGCTGTTGAGGATAAAGTGTGGGGGGAGGAGTTAGATTGCGTTGAGCTGGAAGGGGAGGAAGCATGTTGTAGTTGTAAGGATCGCTTCTTCGACTACATTTGACAATAAACTATGTAAGGAGACGAGAGTGCAACACAAAACAAGCTTAAAACAAAAAGAACGAAAACACGGCATGATGAATGATAATGAATAAGCACTATATTTTTTTACATACAGAAAAGTGAGCACTATATGTTAGAACTAATTCATGATTATTCCCATCAACAAGATATTTAGGGAATAGTCCTACAACTACCCTTCCATACATGATCTGGGATTTTCTCAATCTCCATATATGTCACAATACTCAGCCAAACCAAAAATTGCATATATGCATGAGTCTTTCCTAAGCTGAAAAATAAGAACATGAAAGCATCTTGCAGCCAAAGAAAATTATTTATAGTAATGTATGGTGATAAGGTAAAAGCATTGTGGCATGCCAGCATCAAGATGATTTAGAAGACAAACAGAAAATACCTTGTACTATAACATTGGTCATCTTCAATAAAATTGTCATCTATACGTTGAGAAGGAACCTGAACTGAAGGAATAGACCATGCACTTGGTGCAGGTGTTTCATCAGAGAAATATCTTCTCCTGATCAACTAAGAGGAGAGGTCCCACAAATTTTAGATGACAACCCATACATTAAAAAGGGAAAAGGGAGATAAAGTGATCGAAGATCACACTCACCATGTGGAAAAATTTCATCATACCCTCCTTGTCATACCTTGCTTCTTTGGCAGCCTGCGGATATCCAGTGCAAAAATCATAAAAAGTATAAGAAGAATGAATTGGATAGCAACAATTCAACAGAATTCATAAATGACAGATCTCTAAATCAAATGTTATCAGATAGTATTTTAAAGGTGCATATGGTATTTCAGGCTTTGAGTGACTACATGAGAAATCAAGATTCCGAAGAGTATAGCATCTCCACTACAACATTTTATAAAGCTCAGCTCCGTGGGCAATGGATGAGAATTGAGACAAATTCATCATTTATATTTCACAGTGAGCAGGCAAAAAATATGTACTCACCAACATCATAAAATTACTGTTGAAAAATATAATTTTAATTGTTAGTCTGGATTTTGAAAAAGATTAGCTGGAAAAAAACATTTTTTACTCAAGAAACATGCCAACAACTTGAAATGTTAAGTTTCAATGCAAGCCATCCATAATATTCAGCACCTACAAGAAATGCACACGGTGCCTGGGAGGAAAACAATAGTTGGTAAAGTAAGGGGGCAGGTAAGGGAATCATTTTTATTAGTTCTAATTAAATTCCACCCCATTCCATGACCTACAACCACTATTCTGTACGTGGAAGGGGGTGACCCAGTGCACAAGGCATACACTTAATGGGATCTAGGGAGGGTAGATGTACGTACTCTTACTTTCGCAAGTGAAGAGGCTGTCACCAGGATTTGAACTCATGAGAAAATTATCTCTGTAAAAGATGTTCAATGTGTACATCTAAGTTACAAAAAGGCACAACTAAAACTTTAGGTTGCCACCATACTGGCTAGTGTTGAAAATCAATAGTAATCAACATTAACATCAGATTTATTCAAATCTACCTGAATACAGCATCCTAATCCTAATGACTTAAAGCATAGAACATATCAAACATAGGAAGTGAAAGCATAAAGCAAAGTATTAATTAACAGTCACTGAAAGAAAAATTCAGTTGAGGCACTTACTGAAATGAGGCCTCCAGTACTAGGAAAACTCTCGGTCAGTGGAAGGTCCTCACTGGATGGAAGTAAACCTTGCTTCTCCACCCACTGGCGTGCAACGTCAACAAGATTCCCACTACTTCCTCCTGTACCCTCTTTTGAAGCAATATCAGCTTTGTTACCAATAACAATGAATGGAACCGGAAGACCACCAGGGCCACCAAATCTGAATGGAGCTGAAAATGTCCCGGTTGCAGCAATCTCAGCTGCCCACTTCTGCAAGCTAGCCTTCGTTCTTCTCTGTGAAAGATCGTGAACAAAAATTACACCTGCAAGTGAAGTTCAAACAAGAATTTTTTAGGTTTCAAATTCAGACAGCCAGCTTTCAAATACACGGAAGAAGTCACGCACTGTTAAGGCATCGTCAATTAGAAAGCTAATTATTGTCAAAGTTACAGAATGCCCAAATGCTATTAAGAGATTGATGCAATTATACATGATAGTGGTAATTAGGATATAGACCATGACTGTTCAGATATCAAATTATAAAACTAAAACAATAGGAGCTTTGTTACTTACCATTAATCTGTGAATAAAACAGAGACCGACAATCTTTGTATCGTTCATGTCCTGAGACATCCCACAGTTCAACGAAGAAATCTCTATCCGAATCACCTTTATGGCTACTTGAAGAGCTGCCAGAATTTCCATTAGTAGTGTGCTGGAAAAAGAAACAGTGGACATTTGGTGAATACTTTGAAATTTGAACTACATAAAAAATGAATATCTTCATGTGTAACCAGATATTACAGGTTGGAAGAGTTTTACCTTCACAGAAACTGTACAACCAATTGTCTGTGGGGGACGAGCTACAGGAGAACCTTTAACAAGCAGGTGAACCAGAGAGGTCTTCCCAACACCTGCAATAATAAGAAAATATGACATATGTGCAACTAAGATACCTCTGAAAAATGGTTAGAGAGAGAGTAATAAAAGATGGGGCCGAGGGCAAACAATCTTGTGCTCATTAAAATCAAATTATTTCTTCATCATTTAGAGACGGTGACTGATGCACTTCCAAGTATGTGAAATTAGGAACTAAGAAGCTATTTTGATGTACTTGATGAAGTAACCTGAATAAATACAAACCATAACATCTCCTAAAAACTACAGAAAGACACCCCATTTGAGGATCATGTTCATTGACAATGATCTCTAAGTCTTTCTTAATCGTTTTGTCTATGTTTTTTTGCCCCCTCTTTCTCTAGGAATTTGATTAACATCCATTTGATCTACTCTCCTTATGGGCTTCTACCGGTCCCCTCCACACATGTCCAAATCACCCAATGCACGATTCTGCCATATTTTTTTACAATAGGAGCTAATCCAACAGTCCAACTTTCTCCCTAATGCATTCATTTATAATCTTATCTTGTCTACTATGAACACTCATCCAATGCAACATTCTCATCTCTTCTACACAGAGTTTATTCTCTTGTTGATATTTTACTGCCCAACATTTTGTCACATGTATTATTACAAGTCTTATAGTTGTGCGGTAAAACTTCCCCTTAAGCTTGAGTGGTACCTTTTATCATATATGATACTTGAAGCACTTTGTTATTTCATCCAACCCACTTGAATCCTATGATTTACATCTTCATCAAATTTCATATATCTTGTATGATTGACCCAAGAACCCTAAATCTATTGACCTGTGGTATGATATGATCCTCAATCATTACCTTTACAATAGGATTTGTCCACCTCTTGCTAAACGTACACTCCATATACATCGTCTTACTTAGGCTAATACGAAAATCATGTACTTCTAAGCTTGACTTCATATTTCTAGCTTCTCATTTAATTCATGTCCCGAGTCTCTCGGTAAGACAATATCATCCACAAAAAACATGCATTGTGTGTGGCATTGGTTCTTAGATATGTTCAATGCGCACATCCAAAACTAGTGTAAACAAGTAGGGGTTCAATGTTGACCCTTGATGTAGTCCTATGACAATTGGAATATCTTTTGAGACTCTGTCTTCTGTTCTCACGCTGGTCTTGACCTCATTGCATATCATTGATTGCTCGGATGTAGACAACTCAAAAACTTTTTTCTCTAAAACTTTCCACAAAACCTCTCTAGCCATCTTACCATACCTCTTCTCCAAATCAATGAAGATCATGTGCAAGTCCCTTAGGCTCCTTCGTATCTCTTCACCAATCATCATAGCAACTATATAGCGTCCATGGTCGACCTCCCCAACATAAAACCAAACTGATTTCCAGTGATATGTGTCTCCTATCTCAACCTCCACTCAATTATCCTCTCTCATAGCTTCATAGTATGGCATATGAGCTTCTCTTGTCTTAACATACACTCAATTATCCTCTCTCATATCTTCATAGTATGGCACATGAGCTTAATCCCTCTATAGTTTGCACAATTTTGTATGTTGCCCTTATTCTTATAAATAGGGATTAAAATATTTTTCCTCCACTTGTCTGACATCTTTTTAGACCTCATGTTCTCATTAAACAACTTTTGAGTCATCTAATGTTCTGCTCTCCTAGAAGTCTAGAACCTTCCATACATCAATAGGTATATTATTTGGTCCAACCGCTTTGACATTCTCCAACCTCCATCCTTTTCAGGGCTTCTTTAACCTTTGACTCTTGAATTCAATGATAAAAAATACAATTTTGACCATCTTCTTTCGTGTTTTGTCTATCAAAAAGCAATGAATCACGTCCCTCGTTGAAAAGCTTGGGAAAATAGTTATTTCATCTTTCCTTAATATCTTTGCCATTCACTAAGACTTTTCCATCCTGGACAGAGTACTAAGTAACTTACATGAATACTACTAGTACTTAAGACTCGTTGTCCATAAAGCCTATAACAATAAGCCAACTTTGCACCTATAATTCCTTAATGCCACTCATTTTGCTCAGTTCCTGAACTTTACTGTTTCAGACAAATAATAATATATTTCATCACAGTATTTAGAGACTACAATCACACAAAAACATCCTGTCTTTTGCTGAACTCATTCACTAAACCTGAGCATGTCCTTAAAATAATACGAAAATCATTAATTTTAACTATATCACATTAACAGTCTGACACCACTGCAGGGTAGACATTTACAATCTTAATAAATCCAAACTCGTGTTTGAAGATGGCATATAAACTGTAACACTAGGTTCTGAATAAATCAGCAAGGTCACATACATGGGTCTCAATACTATACCCTAAAAAAGGACACATGACTCAGGAACCTCAATGCCAAACCACATAAGGTTCTCAGCAATTTTCATTTTCCACCATCTTCAAACATAATAAGATGGTGATACCATTCCAATATCTATCATCCAATGTCTAAACCATTTCAAGTTGAATTTGTAGCCTTATGCATCACACAGCATAAAACAGCTAATATAAGTAACATCTCTTTAAAGTACAGCCTTGCACATAGTTACCTGATTCCCTAATAATTTTTTTTCTCCTTTCACCCTATGAGTAAGGAACTAATCCCTGCATGGCTGTCCTTCCCAACAAGTGTAGCTCTCAGGAATTGAACCTTTGACTTTTTGGTTATCATGGGACCTAGCAAGACCTTGCACCAATAGACCAACGCATTGTTGGTTGATTCCCTAATAATTTAACCTAAGTAACACGTGCCAGATTTGGCGTACCATATACTAAGTTCATTTTGAAAGAAATTTTGTAATATTAATGTAAAAAGTTACAAAATGAATAGAACTTACAATCACACACGGGAACCGGTACTACGAACCATGCAGCTATGCTCCTACACTAAATCAATCTATTGGAAAAGCAATACTAAATTTTCTCCAAATCACACAATCAAAGTGGTTCCAAACAGAAAAAATCATAACAAAGATTAGAGTAAACCCTAAATCCAATTAAGGTGTGACGAAATAGTTGCTGAAGCATTTTTGACCAAATAAATAATAGAAAGATATAAGAAGTTAATAAGATATACCTGAGTCACCAACAACAAGTACTCTAACTTGACCACACAGAACGCTGGCGTTTTGGTCTATGTTATCTCTTTCACGCTCTCTCCAGAACATGGTTTCTTCTACAAGTTTCACTACTGTAACAATGACACCATTGTTTGATATGAGAAATGTGTAGCAAAAGGATCAAACAGAAAAGGATTGAGAAGAAGGTTGATTGGGATACGCAGTGTGTTAGAAATAGGGAGGTTGAAGAATATGGAAAATGGTTTCGAATTCGATCAAGGGATTCGTGTAACCCACGCGACCAAAGAGCACGTCAGAAATAAATAGAAAAGTTTTGTATTTTGCACGTCAAATATAAAGAGAAATGTTTAATTGGAGAACGATCACCGACCCAAATTCCATCCTTGAAATTTTTTCCTTAATTTATTTTTTCACATACATTTTCCTATAACTTAAAATCACAAATTTAACAACATTATTTTAAATCCTACTTTCATGTTCATACTCATTTCATAACGCAATATTCACATACTCGTTCATTTGGCATAAAATCATAATTCATATTAATGTAATCCAATAATCACCATATACAACTAGCTATGGGTTTCCAAAATACTCATACCTACAAATATTCAGAGTTACAATTATCAAAAAATTATAAGGATCATAGTTACAAATACTTAAATCCGCAAATATTCAATCATATACAAAAAGATGCAAATAAAGGAATCCAGATTTAAAAGTTCTTACAGCTCCAAATCAAGTGTCATTAACTCTTCCAATTACCTACAATGGGATTAACAAATGGCCACACACAAAACGTACAAAGGAGTAAGTCATTTTATTCAATAAATATCATTTACTATAATCCACATTTAAACGGGGTAAGATAAACATTGTAAGCATTCTAACATAAAGTCATTACGTTTTCGTTTTACATCTTACTACATCATACGACCATTCTTACTTCCATATAAAACTTTGTTACCCTCTTCATCATTCCGATGTTACGTAGTCACTTCCCACTTACACGTACTTCCACAATACCACATATGGCAAAACATTCGATTCACTGCCACTTGGGCAAGACATTCAATTCAATATCATTTGGGCAAGACATTCAATTCAATACCATTGGGGCAAGCCATACACTTTCTTGTTACAACCCATATCTTATTCTTTTCGAGTCAACCACATAGAACAGCATATCTCATAATGCATATCTCGAAATAAAATGTTTATCCTTACCTTGTTGAGTGTTGGGTTTTGTCCTTGATAACTTTGCAAGTTCCTCCGGCACCGCCTCTCACCTTAGGATATTTCCTCATTCCCACCACATAACAACAATGTTAGTCATTTATTCAAAATAACACAAAACAACTCATATTTCATCTTTAACCATCCAAGAGATACGTACATTTTCAATGCTTCCAAAACTACCTTGTCTAATAGTTTCTAAACATCTAAAACATATATATTCATCTCATATTCAACATTAGAACATTTACTCATCTTCTACGTCCAAAATTTAACTCATTTCCCTTTTTTACCACATTTTCATTTTTAGGGTTTTGGGGTTTTTATGAATCAACCCACAAACCATTTCCATTATTGAAATATCAACTCAAAACCAAGAGTTTACAAGAGAAAACAACATAAAACGAACCATAATTCAAATGGATGAGTTTCTGTGGTTTCCCACCTTTTGAGAAGAGACTCATCATACCCAAAACAAGTTTCAAAGGGAAGAAGATAGTTAGAATCAAGCTTCTAGATGATTCTCAAGACTTCTTGCTCTTGAAAATACTCTATTCTCTCACTTCTCTCTAGGTTATCACCCAAAAATGTGTTTGGGGTTCCCTATTTAATGTAACAGCGTCGGGTTATCGCTCAAGCGAGCTCATTCTCGCTCAAGCGAGAAAATCCCGCCCATTTTAAAAACTCATATTTGACCCTCTCGCTCAAGTGAGAATCTCACAGCCTCTACAGCTTCATGGTGCCAATTCTCGCCCAAGCGAGACAACTCTCGCTCAAGCGAGAATCCTTCAGTATATCTCAGGATTCCACTCACCAGGTGAGCCTCTCTCGTCCAGGCGACACATTTCTCGTTCAAGCGAGACTCCCAAGATTGACACTCTAATTTATAACTTCAAATTCATGGTGTCACAGTGGAAACAGGTCAGTCTATGTCAGACTTTGCCTTAAACAGACTGAGCTTATATAGCACATAGGAGCCTGAGTCTGGTCTGTTGGCCTGTTTAAAAAAAATTAAAGTCTAAGTCTGACCTGTTTAAAATCGTGGTCTAGTCTGTTAGCCTGTTTAAAGGTCTCCTAATGTAAACAAATTTTAAAATTTAAAAAATTATTATAATTATAGCAATTAAGGTGAATTTTTTACATTGTTATCACAATTATTTTCATCAGCTTCAAATGTTGCGTAATGTATTCGAATGATTTGTTGTGCATTTGAGGTTATAATATACAAAACAATGTATTTTAATATCATAGTAAAATATGATATTGTTCTAATATTTAACTTGAGTTGAGTTATGTACTTAAGCACAAGTCTCAACAATTAAATATTCAATTATTAAATAGTCTAATTTCTAGGTCCTAGTGTATTATTTACATAACTTTTTTATTTAGTTTTTTTGTACATGTTATAAAAATAATTTATAAATATATAATATCATTATATATGTCGGTCTGTTAGACTTAATAAGCTTTTTAAAATGTCTGGGTCTGACCTATTTTGGTTAAATAGGCTTTTGGAGAAGCCTAAATCTGGTCTGTTAACTAAAAAGGTCTGTCTGGTCTAGCCTGTTATAGGTCAGGTAATAGGCCCCTGATAGGCGGTCAGACCTGTTTTCACCCTTAATTTCATGTACCCGGTCAATCACAGTACTACTACATGAATAAAATAAAAAAATTAAAAATATAAAGTAACAAAAAGTAAAATTTTGATTGATCCGGGACAGGAAGTGTAATAGGAAATGGGACGGGTGATCTGCGTCCTTTTTAATCAACCAAACTTCTTTAATTTTTATTTTTATATTACATACATTCAGGAAGGTGAGCGAAAGAGGTAATGATACTGAAAAATGATGAATATTATATGACTTTTAAATTTTTCTCATATAATTCGTTTGCTTTAAAAATTGAACGAATGAGATTGAGTATAACTATGTAATTTAATTTGAGTGTAAATGGATCTCTCATCATGAATTAATTTTTATTAAATCCTCAAAAATAAAAAATAAAAAGAGAAGTTTAATATTTTGCACCTGTACATTTTTTCCATATCATTCAAGATATATCATTTATTATTTATATGTTTTAATTTTATTAAAAAATAAATCATCATTAATATATGAATAATATGATGGTTGTGTTAAAAATAATAGGATATTGATATACCATCATTCATGTCCATGTTTCATGTATCGCCAAATGAAAATGTGACACTTAATTAAAAAGAACATTATAAAAATATAAAATAATATTTATATATTACTTATAGAGAGATAATTGGCTAGAGACATGAAATTTTCATGTCTGGATATGGAGTTAAATGTCATGAATGTGATCATCGTATATATTATTCATCATTTATTTGGATTATTATTTTTTATTTGAGTCAGGGTGGTCGTATGGTGTTGCCAAGTGTATGGTAGAATTATGAATGTAGCAAGCAATGGAGACTTATATGGATGATGAAGATGAGTGAGAAGATAGGGTAATTACCATGAAAAGAATAAGTATTTCAAGTAAATTGTGATTGCATGAAGGGTGTGATAGCACTATAGATGACAAATGGTTGTAGGGACTAAAAAATCAAACTTTATCAACATTAAAAATAAAGTTAATTGCTCTATAGATCCCTGAAATTATTTGGATAATAAAAGTAGGTCCCTAAATGTTATAATTTCGGAACTAATTACAAATTTAAAAGTTTGATAACATAATTACAAAGTTTAAAATTTTAAAGACTTCCATTTTAATTAAACCTAAAAAATGTGAGCTAATGCTGAGAATCATAACCACTAATTTCCATCTACGTGATAAAAAGGATTTAATTTACAAGTGCCAAAATCAAAATCTCTCTATGTATAAGAACTAAAAATATAACCAAATATTCTTTTTCGTGTTTGTATAATTGTTATTATCATGAAATTTCAAAAAATAATGAATTTTGTCTACATTGACAAAATCTTTTAATTTCATATACTTGACACAAAAACCTTACCACATACATCTTTTTTAATTAAGCAACACCAATTAGTTGACACAACTTATTAACAAACAGTGACAAAAGATTAATTAAAGTGAGAGAAAAATATTGCATTTACAATATATGGATTTTATATATTGTCATGATTCACCATTATATTTAATTATTTTTTATTTTTCAGAAAAAATAATCCATATAAATGGTAGATAATATAGTAACTATATATAAATTTTTACACTAGCAATACATAGATATTATATTAATTGAGAAATGAGAAGATTTGAGGAACACAAGTTTTCTATGTCACTTCTCTATGTTACTTCTATGTAACACCAATTACAAATTGACACGTCAATTAAAGTTGCACCATAATAACTAACCAAAAGTTAACAAAACATAAATATGAGTTTGTAATTGGTAACATATATAGAAGTGACATAAAAAAATGACATGGATAATTTGTGCTGACATTTTAAATGTAGCAATTGATAAATGGGCTCTGATGGTTGTGCACACTATCATAAGTTGTTATGACATAACTTGAATCTTCTCTATCTCTTTCAACTGTTTTCTTCACACTGCATCCTTCAAATGAACATTTGTAATAGTTCCTGTTATCATTTATGGAATCCATTAGCTACTTACTACTTATTTGAAAACCTAAATTTACTATTAACTGAAACCAAACAAGATAATTAACGAAAATAATGAATTTCTCTGTATTAAATTGATGATTAATTATATAAGGATAGAACAAATTAACACTATCCATTTCATATTGATATTGTCCATGTTTTTTTATAAATAATCAAACACACGTTTATACTTTATTTTTACAATATTTTATTTATTTATCTTATTTTTCATTCCATATTTATCTATTTTCTATAAAGTAGTTTGCGGTGCAAATTTGAATCTGATTATTATAGTTAAATAATAATTTTATATTATTTAATGACTTATTAGACTATGATTAAACTAAAAAAATTGTTGGAAAACTTATATCTTACTTTGGGTAGTATTAATCACCCAAAGTTATCACTAAGATGATGGTTTAGTAGTGTAAAACAATGTTAGATATTTAGAATGATCAAATATATAATAACTTGATTTTTAAGAATGACACTTGTTGGGAGGAACAATTACACAGACTAAAAATGATTAGTTAGGTAGTTGTTCTTCAAAGATACCCTTTCCCAAAGCCATTAATATATGTTCAGCCGCCGCACCATTCATATAGAGACAATACACATTAACTATCGATTATAGAATTAAAATATTCTCCATTAATGAAGAGATAAATGCTTCAAAAATTAAAGTAAAATATAATTTTTAATGACACATATTTATTTGATTTCGATGAAGTTATACTTTTTCCCTTTAAAAACAAAAAAGTGATATATTTTGTCTCACCATTAGTGGAAAATATATTAGTTCCCCACTGAAAGTAACATTTGTAATCAACATGGTTTGTGAACAATCAAATTTCATAAGAAAAAGAAGTTAGTATAGTGAAAAATGATAATTTTAGTTTCTGGAGGAATCCACTCACTCCGATAGTAATTGGAAAATAATTACTCTATATTTTAGTCATTCAATTTTAAAAAATCCAATAGTTTAGATGTATTCATCAATTCATAACATTGAATTTCCCAAGAATAAATAATCATGATGTGGAGTAGGTTTATCCCACTTACTCTTCGAGTGGATCCCTCCCAAGTTTTCTAATACATATATTCCTCTTATCTTTCTTACCCCGCAAAACCCTTTTATTTAATCCACATGCTTCTAAATACACCAATATATTTCTAGACATAATATTTTCTTTTAAGAAAAAAGACACGTGCCCAACGGTCCCATCCCTACCACAAAAAAGAATTTAAATTTAAGTAAAAATTAAAATTGTTTTTTACATATACTATGATTTCATCTTAGTTTATTAGTACATAGTATATATTATATATTTACACTTTATAAAAAAAATACTATATATTTACCTTAGATTGGGATTGTTCTTCACGGATTTCTTTCCATACTTCCTCCATTTGAATCCATCATCCATAATCTCAAGCTCTGATTTTGTTCTAAACGCAATCCTTGAACTCTTTTCTGTCTTATTTCTTTTACTCTTATTTCTGCATTTTCTGCATATACATGTAACATTATTCAACACAATTTAATATTACACATTTTCTACAAATAAAAAGGAAACATAAGTTTAATTGTACATAAACATGTATATGTGATATATATGTTGCATACATTTATACATATAATATAAAGTGTCGTAAGCTAAGACTATATAAACACTTATACTTGTCTATTTGCACTACCATCAACAATATGTTGGTCTAGTACTGGTGTAAAACTCTGCTAGATTAATTCAATTCATATTAGCGACAATTGTCGAGAGAGACAGTCACACATCCCGAAAGAGATTAATTCGTTACCAATAGGGTGAAGAATATATTGGTAGTACCAAAAAAACTACTTGCATGATAATTGATGATGGGTTTGATTTTTATTTCTATAAAACCATGCTTAGCTAATGAAAATTATTTATAAACAAATACAAGATTCAATAACCATGCCAAACACATTTTTCATGTTAATTTGATGAATAAAGGAAACTAAAGAAAAGAGAGAGGAAAAAAACCACTTGCATGTTATTATTATTGTTCTTTGAGGTTGCACCATAATTGAGACCATGATTGACATGGTTATTATTTGCTTTCTCCGATGATTCAGTACTTTGTGACCAAGATTCTTGATTATCAACACCAATATCATCTAGCATAAGATAATCAGATAATATGAAATCTGAGGATGATGGAGCTAAATTTGAAGAGTGATCATAATTGGGATAAGGGTTTACAAAATAATTGTCCATTATTGTAGATGGTAGTGCTAAGTCCATGGTGTGGAAAGCATTTGGCATTTATAAATATGAATCTTAGTCTATGGTTTTATATTAAAAAATAATATCTAAAAGTAGCATTAGGATTATAATATGATTTTATTTTATATAATATGCTTTTCTAGTAATGTTGTTTCCAAACACTTTCATGGAAGGATGCATTGAAGGTTCCTCACTGATTCACATGTGTCAACATCAGGTAGTGAAGTTGAAGTCATTATGATGACGTAGTTGTAATTGGGTATTTTATCAAATAATACTTTGGGTACTCTAAATAGCATGTGTGTTTAAATGAAAGAGTAAATAACTCTACTTGTAATGAATGAAAGAAAGAGAAAAGAAAGACGTAAGAACTCTTTCAAAAATGTGTTTCATATTTTCCAAGTTTTCTCTTTTTATTTCCCCAAAAATATCCTAAGTTGAATCTGGGCTGAAGTATATTTTGGTAATTACAAACAAAAGAAAAGTACATTTTGGTAGTTTATTAATGGATCCAATACAGTGGTACCTACTTATCCATTGAAGCATCAGCACTTGTGGGCTATGGCTGCTTAATATATACATATATATATATAATGAACATCCTCTGTCCCAAAAAATATATTATTTAATATATTATTACTTGTGGTTGGTCATAAAAATATTTAATTAAATATATTTTTTAATCAATCACAAGCGATCGTAAATAAAATGACACAATTTTATAGGATAATAGATATGCTACATCTATCATGTGACACAGTTTCCTTAGACAGGGGTAAGAGCATAAAGGGGTTAGGTGACACTTTCTCTTAAATCAACGGAAGACTTGACATCTTCACATATTTAAATTTTTTAAAACTTCACATATTTAAAAATTTAAAAAACTTATGTTTGAGTTCCTTTAAATATATGATATGTTATGAGGCATTTAAATAACTATCATATTTGCTTTTAAATAGACTCATTGACATTGATAATTAAATTATATTTTATATTAAAATTATATATAATAATATTAATTATATTATGTTATAATATTATTATATTATAGTTTCAAATAAACTGAATTATTAGGTTTAGTAAGACTTCTAGATAGTATAAATATAATATGTTAAACTAAATAGAATTTTAAAAAATTGCTATCTATTTATGAAAAAAGCCGAATCTATCATATTATAGATTAAGTAATTCTATAATAAGCTACATAAACTGTTTTCAGCTCATACACTCTGGTTGTAATATTTTACAACCAGAATAAAAGAAAAATAAAATTCTCTTATTTTTATGCGTATAAATATATAATCAATTTATTTATAAAGTACAATTAATCAAGAATCTAATTAATATCATCTTTCAAATTTATGTAGCATGAGGAAATGTGGTAGAACATGATAAAACATAATAGGTAAATTCTTTAATGTTTGGCTTAATTTACAAATACAACAACACACTGGCATACCAATATATAACTAATTTCAACTATTTATCATAATAAAAAATAAAAAATTTACATCATAAAAAAAGGTGATGAGTTTTTTTTGGAGTCAATTAGTCAAAGCCTAAACCATGAAGATTTACATAATGTAATTTTGGAAGTGTTCAATGTATCATAAGGCATGGTCAAATAATGATAAGTAGATCCTATAAATGTAGATGCATAACACATAACATTGCTCTATCTGCTTTTGTTTTGGGGAGACATAACATAGTGAAAGTACAAGGAAATAGCTTAGAAGATAAGAACATTGACTCCACTTACATCAATATTTTGACAAATTAGATGTGAAAGTGAGAGAAGGACATTGTGGTTGATAATTGGACACTTGTTTTACGAAGGTATATAACCTTCAATGACATATATTTCTCTTTGATTATAATGAAATTATACGTTTGTTTTTAAAAATAAAGGAAAAACATGCAAATGTACCTCAATTAATGAAGGTGATCATAATTCAATATAAAGTGAAGAATTTTTATGGGGATTCCTAGTTAGATTTTATTTATTTTTTGGCTGAAAAAATATGATTAAAATATTGATAAGTTACTCCCAATAGTCATAAAAGTGATGTTTTATTGTTTGGGGGAATAAATGGAATATAATCATAAAAGTGATGTTTCGTTGTTTAAGAGTTAGATTTTAATATTCATCCATTTTATTGTAAAGTTTTATATATGATGACCATAACATTTAATATTTAGGTGTATTACTTATGTTTTATATCAATAATAATTTAATATTTAGGTGTATTACTTATGTTTTATATCAATAATAATTAACACATAAATTTAATATTTATATGTATTACATATGAAGAGTAATAATAATTAGAATGTACTAACTATGTATTGTCTCTGTAAAGATTTATACACAATAAATATATTATTCATCATTCGTTGGTATTACTTTTTTTTAAGAATCAATGTTAATTGAAAATGAATGATGAATAATAATTTTTTTTACAGGATAGCGCATTTATTTTTCTATGAAGAGCTATTTATTACTAGAATGAATGAATTTTTATATTACAAATTAGTTTTCCTTTGATTTGAGGTCAAATTGGGGGTTAGAATTAAATGGAAATATTCTATTTCACCCCCTCTAAAACTCCCAAATATAATCAAACAAGTAGAAATATTTTATATCACTATTTATTTATCTTTATATCAAGCCAATAAAATCATATTAACTAATAAAATAATGTTGATAATTTTTTTTATCATTTATCAGAAAACAATAACTACTAATATTAGTTGACATATTAATTAATAAAATAGTTCATACCCATTGAGATTAGGATATTGTTAGGTGACACTTAATCAAATATCCTAAACTGGGTAGTGCTAGGTTACACTTAATGGAATATCGTAAATACTATTTCATTCAAATAAACAATGAATTTAGAATTTAAGATAATGATAAAAAAAGACAGTTAAACAAAATAAATAAATAAGAATTGTTTAAATATTAGAAAGTTGTTTCCAATATAAGGTTACTATTTAGTGAATCATTCTTATTGCAATCCTTTTATTAAATTGTGGAAATGAGTCATCTAATTACATATCTTCACAATGGTAGTGTAAAATTCAATCTAATATCGTACCTGGTCTCATTGTCAAATTCTTAATGGGTTACCCAATGAAAATCCTGAGAATCCTATAACCTAAGTGCTTGTCTGGGATAGATTAAAGTTTATAGTTTATGATTATTTTTTGAAAAATAAGCTGAAACTATGTATGTTTGACAACCAAATGAAGTTTATAAACTCAGTTTTTTTTGAAAAAATAAGCCAAAAGTATAAGCTCCAAAATCATGGGTTGATTTATTTTTTTAGCTTATTTTTTCCTAATTTTTCTATTTCCCATTTTACCCCATCATAACTTTATCTTTCTCCTCATTTTTACTCTTCCACCAAACACCATAACTCTTATACGATAATATAACAAACAAAAAATAATGAAGATGTGTTAACTCATATACTATTTGGATTTGTTTCCACAATATATCATATTTTGTTTAACTTCATTATACTTATAATCTTTTTTATGTAAAAAATCACATTTATTTTACATGCAGAGATAGTGTGTGTAATGTATGTGCAAAAATCAGGGTTTTTTTTTGCAAGAGTAAAAAATAGATGGGTGATATGTATTATTTCATTAAAACTCAGGGGGTGTGAATTTATATTGTATTTTATTTTAATATATTTTTTAGCCTTTGTTATGCAATATTACAAATTTAAAGTAAAAATATATGATGATAAATATTAAAAAAATGTATATTTAAAAAATAATGTAAAAAACAACCAAAATAATCATAACATAAACAAATAACCTCATACACTTTTCTGTAATTTACTATGTAAAAAACAATTTTTCTACCTTACCAAAACAAAATAGATTAGTTTATATTCATTTTTCAGCTAAAATATATAAACATAAACATATTATAATCTTAACAACTTATAATCTCACAATTTATAAACTGAAACTAAAAACTTTATCGATACCAAACGCATGCTAAGACTCAAGTTCAAATATTACAGGTCCTAAAGTTAGGTCTCCTCTTTGGAGTTCCCTGATCTCTGATCTACATAAGACATATGGACCTATAATCTTTTCTGACTCATGATCACCACAAACTACTATTTATTCATGTTTGTTCAATTATATACAAAACAATAACACCTCTTTCACCCAAAATAATTACTTCTTTTGGTTGTAGTAACCTATTCAATAATATAATTTCATCTTTTAAGACATTTTTTTTGGAAACGATTTAATATAATTACATAATGGTAAGGATTGATTGAGAATTTAAAGATTAGCCCAATGAGACAAGGCCCAACCCAACCATATTGACATGGGCCATGCAAAACCATAGAAGTAGAGTACAGAATAAGGTGTGAGTGGGTGTACCGTAACATATCGTAGTTCCTTGTCGAATCTGAATAACAAAGAAGCCCTAAAAGCATTGGAATTGAAGATAGAAAACTTCAACCGCATAGAACACCAACAACAACACTAAAACGCCGTCGTTTCGATCTCAACATGGCACTCAGTTCTCGTCTCTTTTCCAAATCCAAATTGGTCTCTCTCATTTCTCCTCTTTTTATTATTCAATTTCTCATTTCTGAATCTGTTTTTCTAATGTTGAGATCTACATAGCTACCTTTTTTTCTTCATAAATTTTATATTTGATTTTTAAGAATCGATTTCTGATTATACCATTGATTTTTTCTTAAAGAATATTTAATTTGAAAAAAGAGTGAGATTTGTCAATGGTTTTCAATAAGATATCAATTTATTAATTTCTGATTCTATTGATTGTGGCAGTTACAATTTGTAATTTTTGTTTTAGTCAATACACTTGGTTTGTGATCTATCATCATCATCCATTGCCATATTATTGAAAAATGGTTTGGAACTTATTATTTACATCTTTGCATAACATAGTCTGTAACTAAACATGAATAATATTGTTGAATGCTTTGCATCTGCACATGCAATAAATACATAAGGAGAGATCAGTTTACGCCAGTGTAAATCGAAAAGCATTCCAACATGTTTTCCCCCTACAAAATCCACCATTGGATTGTGAAAAAATAATTCATGTAAGAATGCTTCTAGAGTTACACCGTTGTTAATGATCCTTCCTTCATATATATATATATATAAAGTACTTGTAGAGTCCGATCCTCTCATATATATATATTGTCAATGTACTTATAGAGTCTCCCGGAACTGATGGTTTAATGCATAAGCACCGTAGTTAGTAATTAGTTGATGTGAGAAACTTGTTTATTTATAAACACTATGGGCTTTGTGAATATGTGTACATACTGAATTTTCCATGATGTGCTAATTTTTCTTTTCTTGTTAAAGGTGTATGGAAGTCAAGTACTTCTGCAAAAGGAGTATGCTGTTCCTGTTCGTCACTTTGCTAAAGAGTCTGCCCCTCCTGCCCTTAAGGGAGATAGTGAGTTCTCTTCGAGTTTTATTGTTTATTTTAGAGTTCCTTTACTGAATTGATCACTGTACTTTGTTGTTTGTGTAATTATTGGTCAATTAGAAGTGAAATATAATGCCATTCACTTCTCTATTTGATCCAGTACTTGGACTTTTAGTTGCTTGTCTATTTGTTATCCGTGCAACTTGAGTTTGCGTTATGTAAAATTGAAAAATACATATGCAATTTGATCTTTAATATAATTTATATTCTTTTTATGTCACTTTCTTACGTTGTACTCTTAATTTTATGTACATAGCGATGCTTAAGAACATCTTTGTGGAGTTGAAGAACAAATATGAGACAGCAATTGAACTACTAAAGAAGGAGAAGATCACCATTGATCCAGAAGATCCAGCTGCCGTTTCTCATTATGCAAAGGTCATGAAAACAATTAGGGAGAAGTGAGATTCTGCTATACCTTATTGTTTTACTTTTACCAGAATCTTTATGTTGAATATATTATCTGTTTAGTTATTTAAACTTTCAAGCATTTGTTATACTTTTTAAAACTGTTTTAATGTTTTACTTATGTTATGCCTACAATTTCCTGTGCATATTGCAGGGCAAGCTTATCGTCGGAGTCCCAACATATCCAAGAGTCCATTGAGACTCAAACCGCAGATATTCCTGATGCCCGGACTTATCTTCTCACCCTGAAGGAAATAAGAATCAAGTGTGTGATGGTCTATTCTACTTTCTTCATTCTGTAGCTAGATAAGCTTATTGATGGACGCCCTTTTAAATTTTAGTTTATACTAAGTTCTGTACTATTTTTGTGATATGTAATATGTTCTTTTCATTTAAATTTACCTTTTTGAGCTCATTGTCAAACAGTACTTATGTTTTAACACCTTTTATCTCTAAAATTTGCCAAATCTTTGTTTCTTTTCCTGAAAACTGTAATTACTCTAAAAATATTATTGCGTGTTACCTGATTAGTTATCTTTTCCAAAACTTTGTCTATATATGTGTGTTTTATATAATACACAACTGAGAGGAAATGCATAATGATACACACATACCTTGCTTCAAGATGTCTCATGTTCTCCACTTTATGAGCTCCTGTGTGACGTATACATTCCTTTGCAGGAGTGGTCTTATAGATGATCTTGGTGCAGAGGCTCTGATGATAGAGGCATTGGAAAAAATTGAAAAGGATTTAAAAAAACCTCTACTGAGAAATGATAAGAAAGGAATGGACCTTCTATTGGCAGAGTTTGATAAGATTAACAAAAAGTAAGTTCACATCTCTACATTTCTTTTTAATATGTTGGGCTAATATTGAGATACATCTAGATTCTAGCCTTGCAAGGTTTCATCTATACCTATATTATCACATTTACATTGTTGTGGATTGAGAGTTGTGAGCATAGGATTCTCTCTATAAATAATTCTGTGGTGATTTTGTAATCGAGAATTCTCCGTTTGAGGCATTTATGATCCATAAATCTCATAAATGGAGAGTTTTTTTTTGTGATTAGTAATTTAGTATAGAAGAAAAAATATTTAACCTCTTGCATCATCTTGATACTTCTTAAGGATTTGTTTAGTCTATATCTTGTTGCTTGCCAATTGACATGCTTCTTTGGCTGGTTTTAAATGCCTCGTTTATAAGTGAGAATTCTGAAGTTTTTATTCCTCTTAAGTTGAACAGAATGAGTAATTGGGTTGTAATTACTTTCCATTTCTCTCTATATTCTTTTTTGTGTTGCCACCAGACTTGGAATTCAGAAAGAAAATCTGCCGAAGTATGAAGAGAAGCTAGAACTCAGCATTGCCAAAGCACAACTGGAGGAGCTGAAGAAGGATGCTCTTGAGGCTATTGAAACTCAATCAAAGAGGTATTGCTCATGACACCATTTATTACATGTTTCTTTTTTTATTCTGCCTCCATTTTTTTGATGATTTACCCAGAACACATTTGGTATGCACATAATAGTTCTCATTATTTTGTGCTTAACTATAATTCATAAGATAACAGTACAGAATGCTACAATTGTTTAGCTTTTGAAATTATTATGTATGAATATGAGGTGACGACTAATTATTGCTTACAGCCATGTGGATAACTACTGTTGAAAAAAATACTATTCTCTTTCCTAAACCTAAATGTTAGAACTACTATTTTTATGTTTCTGTGCAGTAGGATTTAAGTTTTGACAATTTTTTAAATTCAATTTTCATTAAGAGTAAATCAAATAGAGATTAGTCCAATTTCTAGAGGAAAATGGAGGGCAAGGGAAAAATCACAGACGAAATGAATAGAAAATATTTAAAGAAAAAACCAGAGATGAAATGAAGCTTGGTTGTTGAAATTTTCATTGCCATGTTTGTAATTTTCAGGGAGGAATTCAAGGATGAGGGAACAGTTGATGTCAAATCTTTGGACGTCAGAAACTTCATTTAAGATACTTCTGCATGATATTTGAGTATATTCAAGATTATTGCATTTGGATAATGGTGAAAACCTTGTTTCTTCAATAAATGTACACCACTGATTTGGAAGGGCAACACCAATGCCAGTTTGAAGAGTTTTGAGATTTTCAAGGTTCTTTGTATTCCAAATTTCTTTTTAAAACTGGAAGTTAAAGCTATTAATTTTTTTCTGATTTTTGTGCTGTCATGTTGTATCTAAAGTATTTATTCTTGCTGAGATCATATGCATGTTCCAGTTTTATAAACCACTGATTTTTTTTATCAGAAAAGAAAATTTATTAATTGGGTATGAAGGGTAACCAAGCAGTTATGTTTGATAACAGGAATAAGCAAAACCTAACATAATACTAATAGTGTGTTTAACACCCTAAACTTGTGGAGATTATTGAATGGTGTTGGTAAGTGTTGCATTCTTTTTTTAAATGTCTATAACAGGATTTGATTAAGAAATCCAAGATAAAATTTATGTATTAAAAATTTGGATATTCAAAAATGTTAAATGTTCAAAATTGTTATATGTGTCTGTTTAGATGATCTAACATTGAAATGATTAAATAAATAAAACGATTATCTGTTTATTCATACTTTTTATGTAGTTTTAAGTAAATAAATAAAATGATTATTATTGTAAGTGTATTATACAACTTACAAATTATAAATACATATATTTCTTCATGTTATAAAAGGAGCTATGTTATAACATTACACCAAAATTTATGTCAGAATCTGAATTTGAACATCACAAGCACTATTCTCATATCAGATTATTCTCCTGTCAGACTTTTTTTTTTCTTTCGAAATTACAATAGAGCACCGTTTGTGCTGGTATAGTGGTATACTGAAGCTACAAAAAAGGGGCCTGAATTAGGATGCTTTATATTGATATATTTCTCTTGTGCCATTTACGTCAAATACTAATATTGTTTATTCATCTAATTTTCTTAATAAAAACATTACAACAACAATCAAATCAATAAGAAAACATTGAGAATAAAACAAAAGCAGTATCAAATATAGTCACAATACATAATCATACACTTCAAAAACGGCTCTCCACCAAGTGCACCATATACTTGAAATTTATGAAAATGAATTGACTCAGTCATGAAGACTAAGAAAAGTTAAGCATTTTTCCTGTGTATTTTCAGAATGTGGGTCTGCTTTGCATTTCTCCTGTGTATTTTCAGGAATATTAACCCCTAAAAGACTTGTTATTATATCTTTGATGGTTCTTCAGAGTTTTCTTAGTTGAGTCCTTCTTTTTGCTTGATTTATAGTTGTGGCTATCTATACCCCTCCTTTTGTCACTCTTATGGCTTCCCTTCTCTTTTTCCCTGCTGGATTTCACACTAATAAGACCAAAGCAGATGTTTATAAATTGAGACAATATTTGTTGTCTTTCCAATTTTGTTAAACAAAGGAGGGGCATAAGAGAATGTCATTCCATCTTTTCAAAACAGGGGAAGTCATCATTCATCAAACAAGAAAACAAATTTAACATGGAATGACATACTCAAATGGATTTTAGAGGATTCATGGATTCATCTAAAGGCATAGACATTAAACTCGTGCTTCGGATTCCTAAAGATCAATTGAAAAAACTAGAGTAAATTACACTCACACCCCCTGAGTTTAAATGAAATTACACAAACCACCCTTCTATTATTTGTCCTTACACCAACCACCCCTACCTCATACACAAACTACCCCTAGATTTATACATACATTACACTAACTACCCCTATAAAAGTGTAATATTTTAAAGAAAAAATGTGTGATGAATGTAATTAAGTTAAACAAAATATTGTATATTGTGTAACACTTCAAATAGTACAAAAACGAGTGTTTCTTTATTATTTTTGTGTCATTAAAAAATACATAATAAATTTCAAACAAATATTTAAATAACTCCTATACTATTTTATAACGAGCCAAATAATGAAGACGCATTGGTTCTTATATTATTTGAATTTTTCTACACAATATACAATATTTTGTTTAATTAATTACACACATTATACGTTTTTTGTTTAAAATATTACACTTTTATATCATGCAAGGGTAGATGGTGTAACATATGTACAAAATTAGGGGTGGTTCGTATAATGACAAAAAAGTGAGGGGTGGTTTGTGTAATTTCATTAAAATTCAGGGGGTGTGAGTGTAATTTACTCAAAAAACTAGTTAAGAGTAGTAATGGTACTGACATTTTTGTAGACTCAGTGTAAAGAAAAAAATTTGGGCAACTAATTTAATTATATGAAATTGGAATATTAAAGTTCAAATAACGAAAGGAGTAGAATCATGATTGGTGGATTCCATATTAGATCATTAAATTGTTGTAAAAATGGATCCTGCAAAAAAATAATTTGACATGAGACATTGTCCTAAATAGGATTCAACCTACTAATCTATCAATAAGTTAAGACTTAAGAGGAAAATCTTGGGAGAATGAAACATGTAAAATATTGTGTCTTGAGAATCCACCTAGTGGTTTAACAAACTCCCTTTTGTAGCCAAAATGAGAGACTTTGAAAAATGACCTGACTAATGAATGCCACACAATTAACAACAATGATGGTGATGAGAATGATGCTTTGAAAAGTGATGACACAATTCACAACTTGATGATACCATAAGAATGAGGCTTTAAAAGGTGGTGTCACTAATAAAAAATAGTAATAAAAACAATATTGAATGATGGATAAAGCATATAAAAATACTTGGTAAAAATGTGACTTATAAACTTTAGAAATACATTGAGAATACAACACCCATCACCCATGGAGCAATGATTAACAAAGCCATTATTAAAAAGCTAATGCTTGTGTTGAAGGCAAGGTATAACATTGTCCATAGTTGTGTGTTGTGTGTGAAAACAGGTGGAATATTTTTTTTTTAAAGGATTGCAGCCACACAATACAACATCATTTTGTGAGACAAGGCAAATGAATATTTTATATTGATGTACAGGAACACTATACACTTTGTGGGGGAGAACAGCATCAGAAATCAATGGGACATTCTATTCTATTGACTTCAAAATCAACAATAAACCACTCTATGCTCCCTGCAAACCCGTGGGTCCCTTGACCCTGCCTGTGCCTCCCTTCAAAAAATATATGGAGAAAACAAAACTAGAAGAGCTACAGATACAGTGGCCTAATGTACAACCATCAAGTATTTACTCAACCAACAAAAAATTGTAAATAAACCTCTGGCTCTAAGTATTATTGTCTGCATTTTTTGTCCTTCAATGTTTGCAGCAATAGCCACTTACTTAATTGTTTTCACACCAGCAGTAGAAGTCAAGAATCAATTTCCTGTCCATTGTAGTTTGTCCAATCATATATGATGATCTCACATTAAAGGGAGGTAAGCTCCACCATGACCCTTCCTCAGCACTAGAGGTGCCGCGTTGTCAGGGACCTTATCCAATTCTTCATTGCATGCATCAGTGACATCCCCAAATCCAGTTGCTACAGTGGCTAACTGCACTCGCAACCTCAAATCTCTTGTCCGCTTCAATAAGCACCTGAATGATCGTCCTAAATATTTAGCCCACTCAGCTGGCAACCCTCCCCCTGTGAGCCAGACAGAGAAATGGGATTGGTCCCCTCTGGCAGCCACTTCGGCTCTATAGAATCTAGCTAAATCAATCAG
Source organism: Lupinus albus (assembly GCA_009771035.1). Classification (NCBI taxonomy): domain Eukaryota; kingdom Viridiplantae; phylum Streptophyta; class Magnoliopsida; order Fabales; family Fabaceae; genus Lupinus; species Lupinus albus. Next base: position 11,064,545 of record CM020011.1, read on the forward strand.
CATTGATGGCTGAAGAGGTAGAACTGCCACAAATTCAGCCACAAACTCCTCCATTAGTTCAGGTTTGAGCATCTGGTTCCAGAGTACTAAAGCCCACTCACTTGGCTGGTTCAGGTTATAAGCTTCAGCTACGATTAGAGCCTCTTGAAAACGAGACTGCTCAACTAATGCTCGTCTAGCATTGGTTTCTGATCGATAAAGCCACTGGAAATCTGGCATTCGAATCTGAAGAGACAGAAGGGAAGCCTGAGCACAATCTCTACGTGTTTTGTTGCCAGCATCAATGGAAGAGTGAACTTCAGCTGCTTCGATGTAGTAGCGCATAGAATCCAATAAGTCTTCATTGTGGTCCTTGTTGTAGCGTCGAGACCACTGCTCAGCTGATTGCTCTGCACGTGACTCTAAAAGAGCTGCTGTCTCATGTTTCATATCAAAATGATTGTAGACCTGTAAAGAAAACACAATTTAATTAATCTATCACACTTTAATCTAGTTTCAAAGTTTGCTCCATCTTGAAAGATATAAAACACCGGAGTAAGTAATTATTCTGAAATAATAGGCGTTCACTTGTTTAATATGATTACATAAATAAGTGGGCATGTCAGAAGCATTCAACCATCAATCTATATTATATATACTACATGAACAAAACTGATAGTATTTGATATTGTACCAACATAAAAAAATACGAACCATGGCAAATGCATCAAGGTCATTAGGGTTGAAATGCTTCAAAGATGTAAGAACAGCCATCCGAAATCCTCTGACAGCCTCAGCAGTTCCTGTGTTTGTGTCTGCAGCAGCAGAATACTTCTGAAGAAGAAGATCCAATTGACCGTTTTCTATAAGAATGCCAAGAATGAAATTGAGAGCATAAAAATTTCCAACTCCTGTTATCAGGCGAGCCAAACATGGAAAATCACCCTCCAAGACGTAAGCATCAACCCTGGTCGTGGCAAGGGCCACAAGAACATCAACTCCATCAAGGCAAGCAGATGATTTGTAGAAGTGGTGGGACAGAATAAGAAGCTCAACCTGAAAATGCCAATTACATGCGGCAGAAAAGCATCAGCTGCAAGACAATGGAATGTCTCAGCCAGAATCACTAAGACACTGCCTTCACATATTTTTTCCTCCAGATTACAACGTCAGAATGAGTATTCAAAAGCACCCCGAAAGGGGTTAGTTCCTTCCCCAAAAAGGTGAGGGGATACCCTTGGTAGTATAAAAAAAGCAATTAAAAAAAATACATTCATGTGATAATGGTCAGAGCACCAAGTTTGTGGTGTAAGTGGTCTCTCAATCCTTACCATTTACATCAGATTCATTAAGTGGTGTAAGTGGTTCTTTTAAAGGGTTTTTCCTCTTGCAAAAATAGAATTAATTACAAGACAATTATCCCGTAGTAAAGATTTTTTAAATCGTGTGGACACTTGCACCATAAAACAACACTTCAGTTATTATCCAGCTATTAAATTTAAAAATAATTATCATGTTGATATTGTTGCATGTCACATTTTAGGAAAACTTAAACCACCAAACATCTAAATGATTAAACAGTTGATAATTTCATTTGTTTGTATATTGTCATATTAAAGTAAGACCATTTTGCTGGAGTATGATGTGATCTTATAATAATGTGAATATTTTTGCGCATGATCCCAACTCTTAATCCAACAATCAATTTGTGAGAAATTCATCCAAAAAATATGTCAAAAGACCTGCACTGCTTTATGGAATTGAATGTTAGGCAATAAAGATCTAACAAGAGTGTAAGCTGAATGTTGCATAGGCAAGATGAATGAAAAAGATGATAAAATCCTGCCTAAGGTGAATTTGGCCATTTGAAAAGGAGACCAACAAGAGTCCCATTAAGATGAGTTATCATACTAAAGATGGCCTAATAGTTAGACTGGGGTAGTCAGAGACCAAAATAAACTCTAGGCCATGAAACACTTAAACACGACTAAAAGGTCTAAATGGCCTGGCTTAAGACGAAGACAATGACATTTTTTTTATCTATGAAGCTGAGCTCACCTAGCAGGGAAAGGCTTTTGTTTTAAGTTAGAGCTGACTACGTTTATCATCATTTCAAAAATCAATATGAAAATAGAACTTTCCAAGCATAGTCTAATCATTTTTGAAACATAATAGCATAGTAAGAACCGGATGGCTGGCTCAATTGGTGAACCGGTCCCAATATTAGTACATATGATGATTATACCAGACATGTAATTAAACCAGTCAAACCAGAAAATACCAATCATACTGTACCATACCGGTCAAAACCGATTTGTATATGGAAAACTTAAATATTTTTCAAAATGACACAATAAGGCTTCAAACCTTGAACTTGGTAGAGTTGTTTATAACTTAGTTAGTCATTGAACTATTTTAATTATTGCGTGTTATATGTTGCAAATAATAATATTATATTAATAAATGTATTATGTTTATTATAATATATTTAACTTAACCGGTATATGTGGTGCAATCATTGACCCAATAGTTGAACCATTGTACCACCATACCAATACCCTCTCTAACCGATACAATATTATAACACTGCATAATAATGAAAAAATGTATAATAATGAAAATGATCAATGTGATAATACCTCACAGGCATGCGGTATTTCTTGTCCAGTAATCACTAAACGCATTAAGGCATGCCCAATTTCTGGTTCAGAGGGGCAAAGCTTCGCCCACTTCAAAAAGTCAGAAAATCTCCACAGAAGCGGAGCAGGTCCTTCCTCCTTTTGTGAATCCATATATCCTCCACGATGTGCAGCCAACACACCCTGGACAATACAAAGAAGTGAATACAGCGATATACTTATATGAAGTACCTATCAGCTTCATGGACTTGTATCTAAACAGAGTCGTTTAATACGACATCTGTATAACTGACATGTCAAAAAGACAACTGTACACCGATATGGAAGCAATTTACAAATCTTGGATAATTTATTTACTGCCTAAATAGGCAACAAGTCCACCAAAAATCCATCCATCTACTACCAGAGGGTACATCTCACATTGACCAAATACAACACCATGCCATAGAAAAAACTATTATTAACTAGAATCTAAACAATAAAGAAGCATAATGAAGAGTCAACCTTTAGGAAAGATTCAGCAAGTATTTGAGCAATACTTGCAGCTGACATCGGATGAGTCTGCACAAGAAAGTTGGCCTCCTCAAAAGACTCCTGTGCTTTAAGAGAAAGCAGCTGCAGCAGCTCAATCGGTTGCTTGTTAAACGCCTCAAAAAATAGGAGGCCCAAGGCATTTGCAGCTTTTATAACTGCTATTATTCTCTTACATAGCCCACGCCCACTACCTTCAGTAAAAAAGGCCACAAGACTCTCCAAAACCTAGCATTGCATGTCCACATTATTGTATTAATATACATTTCTTAACATCAACAAAAAAACCATCACTATCTTGCATTAACAGGGAGGGGTTGGACAAAAACCTGCAGTGGGTCAACATGGTGTTTGTCATTCAGTATACCATACGACTGCATAACCGAATGAACTTCCTCATCAAGCATTGACGTAGATACATTGCCAGGAGGAGTTGAAATAGCAGCAAGCTTCAAAGCTGCATCCACAAGTCTAAATTCAGTTGGTGTTTTTTCAGGAGAGAACTTATGTTGTAGTTGCTTGGCGGCAGCAATTTGACCACATTCCAACAAAGAAAGTACAGCCCTTTCCAGCTCTCCTGCTCCAACCCTTTCCTCCCACCTAGAGAAAGACATTTCCACTTTTAAGTTTACTTCTTGAATCTGCAACTCACTTTTTAGACCGAGAGAACCGGAGCCATCATCAGTATCAGCATTTTTATCTGTTGATTCAATAGGTGGGCGTCTTGATGCCATGTACCCTTTGGCTCTTCTTTTTGTCTTTGTACCCCCAGCAAATGTAGTTGAAAGACCAGTATCCACCACTTGATTCTTGTGAGGGATTTGGTTACTTTCCCTTGACTCATATTTTTCTACAGATCTAATCCTCATTGTATTTATATGGTTGTCCATCTTTGCTATTATACTTGCAGCTCGATCAATAATACTGGAATCATTCTTGATGGCGTTTTCCCTGGTAGAAAAGGTAAAATTGAAGTCTCCTTCATTCTTCACGTGAGTTTCAGACTCAACAGCTAAGAGCCATACTTTGGTTTCAATTTCACGCAGAAGATGTGATGGGCACACACTGAAAAGTTCAGCAGCATGATAAGTACATATATTAACTCAAATTGAAAAAGAAAGTAATTCTCGATATGTTCCATACGGGTTGGAAAGACTTATCATCCCACTCAGCCATTGCAGAGAAAGCAATAACAGCTCATGAAGCTCTCTAGCAGGAAGGTCTTTCTCTACTGCTTCGGCATGCTTAAGGAAAAACAATCCAGCCTGAAATCAACACAATGGAGATAAACTTTAATCATAGAGCAATATAGCATATATCTTTAGCTGAACATTGACAGTAGTAGAAATCAAACACACTTGAAGAGGAGGAAAGGAATATCTGATGAATAGTGTGTGGCAGTGGCTCCATAAAGCAACCCTCTCTTCTGGCACATCCCAAAGAAACTCCTTCCATTCAGCTACCATAGATTCAGCCTAGCATAGGTAGCAGAGGCAAAGAAAGGTGAGGGGAGGGATTGGGTGAGAAGTAATTGCAAAACTATCAACTAAAACTTAGTCACAGAAAAAATCATGCAAAATGGCAAAGAAAAATTCAAAGCTCCATCCTACACAGATTTACAGCATAAGTTAAGCAGATACAATATACAGCTGAGTTTATGAGCTTTTATAGATGTCTAAAGAACAGATTGAGAAGTGAAATTTGTGACAAGAAAAAACATTTTCCACACAAGAGATATCTGCCACTAATTTGATTAAATGATATCATCATCTGCACCAAAATTTATTAAAACAAGAAAATCACACAAATCAATTAGTTTGACTCTCTTTTGTATTTTTTGTTTTAGTTTTCTTCTTTAGTTCTAGAGGATTTCTACCATCTTGCTTTTGTAATGTTATCTTCTTTCTCAAATATAATCTTTCATTAAAAAATTATGTTAGAGTAAATAGTAATACATGACTATGTACGGTTTTGTATGTTGACATTAGAGGAAATATTTATAATCAGGTTTTTCCTTAAAACCATTTTAATTCATTGTTTTAAATATGGATTGAGTTTATGGTCCGTAAGAACTAATCCATCTCACAAACAGGTTTATAATCGTAAATATCACCTGAGATTCAGTAACATGATGTATTGCAGATTTCCAGGGTGCACCACTGGCCTCCAACTGCTTGGCCCAGTTCCTTGCCTGCTCCCAGTGCCTATTATTTTCTAGTGCAGACAACAGTGAGGCATCATCCAATGTTTCATTATCTAAGTGTAACTCATCATCTTTACGAAGTAGAGGCTCTGCTAAATTAATTTTCCAATAAACCCTTCGATAGTACGCTGCTGCATATCCACCATCACCAAAGTCAGTGGCAGCAAGAAGTTGCAGTAAGCATCTTTTTTCATAAGGAGAGGGGCAAGTCGAAAGCACAGCATCAGCAGCCTTTGAAGCAGTGGAACTAATCCATGATGTTCCAATCTGCCCTTCCCTTCCTATATTTGCCTGCAAGTAGATTGATTCATCCTTAATTCGTGCAGAAAAGGAGCCCAAATGTGCAGAAGCTTCTGAAAGGCGCATTTGTGAGAATGCCTGAAAGAAAGAACAAAAAAAGACAAATTCCATAATGGCAAGCTATTACATTTAAAAAAGCAAAAAAAAAAAAAACAAGTTGAAAAGTGCCAAAAAGTTGCACCTCAAACACACAACTTGCAGGTTTGGCCACACTTGATTCAAGTGATTGATTATGTTTCATATCATCAGATTCAAATTGATCAAGGATATAATTTTCCAACAGAAATTCCTCAGAAAGGATGGGCAGGGAACTCAAAATTTGTGCCCAGATTTAACATCTTAAGTTGCAATTTAGATTTACATTTAAAATATTCAAAGCAAAAATATTAAGAGATCACTTTATCTGGTTGACAGCATCAGGAATGTCCCCAAATTTAAGTAAACTCTGATGCGAAAGAGTTAATCTGATGCACATTCCTTTCTCAGTTATATCAGAACACATTGAGTGGGGAAGTGCAATCATTTACTTCTGGCTCATTGGGTTTCAGCACCTTTAAATTGTTTTACTGATCGCCTCCTGGTTTTCGCAGAAGGCTGGTAAACCCTAGTCTTAGATTTGCAAGCAAGCAATAATGGTATAAATAATTAAGAAAGCCACGAGGTTCTGGTCCTTATAGTTTGAACAATTTCTTTTGCTTAGCTTCAAAGGTTTTGGCAAGAAACAAAGGTAAAGTTTTATAGCAGTGTGCTATGTTATGTTAGTCTAATGTATTTGTCTGGCTTACCTGAAGAGCACGGATGAATGGCAGCAAGGGGCATGATGGAAGGAACATCTCAAATGCCCTCAGCAAAGGCAAGAATAATTGCTGTTCACAAAGCACTGCAACCATCTTGGAAAGAGAAGCAGGCCCTTCACCGGAATCGCTTGCAACGTCAATGGATCCAGAATTTTCTACTCTTTTTTTATAACCAGTAGTGTTATCTTGGGAATCAAATACTTTTTCACCGATAGAAGTGCTTCCAATATCAGATATCGCAGTACAGGAGTCTAGTGAAATGGGTGTCATTAACCGTCGACGCTTAGGACTCTGCCTATTGTAATGAAATGTAAGGACTCTAACGCTTACAGGGAGGGCATTAGTTGCATTTACAGCTGCTCCAACATTATCTGCAATCTGGGAAGCAATATCGTTCACCTTGATGGATGAAGTTTCTCTGTCCACAGATAAAAGAAAATGAGTTCCAACCATTGAAGTATGTCTGCCTACACACCTGTTTAAGTGCATGTGTCTAAGGATCAATAGACACTGGTATAAGACTTGAAATACTTAAAAGTCTTAGACCTTTAACAACTTGTCATACAATGTAAATTTCCAATCATTGAAATTTGAATCAGACAACCAAGCTTAACCCACTAAGTGTAGTCAGCATAAGAAATGTAAACAAAGCAATGGTAGAAAAAGAAGAACACAGAGAGAGAGTGAGGAAGAGAAACTGAAATTGATTTTCTCTATCATGTTTTCTTAATGAACAAGGGAAGAGAGACAAGACAGCTAGCTACACCCTTACTCCATCAACAGATAACTAATCTGTACTACACTAAACAAAAACTAACTGTACTAAACTGTTGTATTACACTCTAAAAGGGTTTAGTGATGCAGGCTGGGCATCTGATTGTGATGATAGGAAATTATTTCAGGTGCTAGCTTAGTTCTAGAACCTAATTTAATTATATTGCGGTCAAAGAAGCAAATCACTATCTCTAGGTCCATTACATAAGCTGAATACAGAAAAATCTTGCTCTATTAGCTCAAGAGTTTAGGTAGGAGCAACCACTCTTGACTGAGCTAAAGTTCTTATTTTCTGCACCTCTGATTTTTTGTGATAATCTGATCACAGTGGCTCTGGCTCATAATCCAGTGCTTCATCAGAAGACAAAACACATTGAATTGGAATTATTCTTTGTGAGACACAAAGTTCAAAACAAGACTCTTCAAGTAAAGCATATCCCAACCAATTTTCAAACTGCAGATGCTATCACAAAGCCTTCCCTAAGAGATTAGCTCAGAGTTCTTGATTACAATACTTTGGGTACACACCCCGAGCTTCAGGGGGGAATATTAGGGAATAATAGTTATTTAAGTTTTGATATAGTCAGCTTGTAATCCAACTGTGTATGTTAGACCAAGTAAGACTTGAGCTCTATAAATAGAGCTCCCTACTCATTGTATCAGTTAAGTTTTCAGAGATATAAAAGACTAATTTCTGTTTTCAATATTCTTCCCCTCTCTCTCTCTCTAGAGGTAGTTACTTTTAAATATCTGAATAGATAAAAAACCATCACCAGAATATGATTTGCTAAAGAAAGTTCCAGTCACCTTGCTGCAGTAATTTCCAACCAAACTGTGAGGCATGATAATGAAGAGACATCAGAGAAACATGAAGCAACCATTGCTAATATTGACCAGGACAACTCTTTTGCTTTCATCAAGAGAGCCTCTCCAGGACTTTTTTGCTTTTCACACTCTGCTAATATTTGGAAGATTTCAACTGGAACACACATATTTTCATCAGGAAAGTTTGTTTCATCACCTTTCTCCGGTGTATCCAAGGGCGACCCAGATGTTGCCTTTTTCTTTGACTGCACTCCTCTCAAAACTGTCAACATATGAAGTCTGAATCGTGGATCACTAAACTCCTTTGATGCCTAGCATTCACAATCACAATGAGGTTCAAACAGAACTTTTTTCACTTTAACGTTACTGACACAGTTTTGCTACATGAATTAGAATAGGAAACAAGACTCACCACTTGGACCACAGTATCAAATGAATATCCTCCAATTTGAGCTTCAGACAAAAATTCAATCTGGCAGGGGCAGCAAAATCCTTAGATAAAAGTTTGAGGGATTAACAAAGGCAATAATAAAAGCAGAAACATACCCAGTCATTGTCTCTAGCTAATACAGCAAGGTACTTAGTACTTAAGGGAAGCTGGTGCGTCCTACAGAAATTTGTTACCAATGTCCAGTGCTGGCTAGCAGCCTTTCGTTGAGATCTTAATTCAGTTCCATCACCATTTCCACTTAATAGCCATGACCCGTAGGTATTTCCATCAACCAATTGTGGAAGGGTTGACTTTTCCAAATGGTGCAAGACAAGCATAAGAGCTCTTGAAGGTCGTTTACTTGGGGCAACTGTCTCAGTGGCAATTACAGGGGAATCCCTGTGCATATACTCATCAGCTAGAGCTCGAGCAAGAGATTCTATTACATCACCTTCATGAGACATTGCATGAAAGACAGATCCCTTAGGTGATAATTGCCTAAGATTTTCATTATTTTCACTTGATTTGTAGAAAGAAGATATCCGTTTTAGCACAGCAATATCAATGTGCATCATGCTGGCAGACAAACCACAAAGCTCCAGAAGAAAAGCACATGATGCAACGAGCATAGAATCCTCAAAATGCATAATAGCAATTGGCAAAACCTGAAAATTCAAGTGCTGCAACTTTCAATCTACTGTTCAAAGTTCCAAAGTAAGTGTGTAAATATGAGACATCTAGTAAGAGAAGTGATTATTGTGAGAGGTGAGATGAGAGGAGTGGTTATCTGAGAGGTGAAAGGAGTTAATCTTGACCAATATATCTTATTTTGAACGGTCAAGATTAGAACAGAATAACATGTGACCTTTTTATGTGGTCATGTGATTTTGATGTAAATTGTAACCTTAACCACCCTTGTAAGGTTGTTGGAAAATAAAGTACCACCTTGAATAGAATGGAGCAAGTTGAGCAACATATAAGTGGAAAGACCCATAAACCTAAAACTTTAAGGCTCTGAGTCAAGATGTTATGTCAAACCCACTTATATTATTATTCACTTAGCCCATTAATGAAGAAAACCAAGCTCACTCCGTCAATAAAAGACTTGGACAGGGCCCATTCCTAAATTCCGATAAAGATTCAGTTGTCAGGACTCTCTACTCTCTCCCTCTCATAATTACAAGGTGCTCTCACCTGATATAGTCCCAATGTGTCTCTGTGGGTGTATGGGTGTGTGCTATTTTTATGAATAATAATCTATAAAATCTGGCAAGAACTAGTTATATTACATATTAGGATGCATACGGGAAGGTGTCTAACATCAAAATCAAAGGAAACAATAAGATGCAACAAAGACCTTATGGTAGATTAATTGATACAGTCAATGATGTAAAACCATTCATGTCCTTTCACTATACAGCTTAATCTTTTAAGTTCACAAGGTTTCAAAGTCAAGTGCTCAGAAGTTTGGCCCTTGCAATCTCCACTGTTAATTGTTAGAGTAACTAATTAAAGTAGCTAATCTCTATTGTAATCACTCGGATTGTAATAACACAATACAGATTTCCTTTTCTATCTCTCTCTGTCTAGTTTTTCTCTTCACACCATTCAAATGCCTTCATGTAACAGCTTTACGCATTGAGGTTGAATCGGTTTTTACCAAATAGATTCATTTGAAAGCTGGACTTGGGAATGATCACTACCAATTTCAGTATTGACCATCAAGTGAATAATTTTTAACAAACAACATTTTATCTGCTTAATGCATTGATTTTTTTAAAATTTTATCTCTCACTTCAAGTACATAATCAGAAAATTAATTTAAAAAAACCCTCACAGATGAAAGGAGAGTCCCTTCACTTTGTCCTAATGGTGAAAGAAGTGTTTGCACATCGGATTGAATGTTAGTCTGTCCATGAGCTGAAGTACTGGCTTCCCCTTCTGATTTCAGACTTTGAATTCTATGGGAAAGAATTTGGTTAAAAGCTGCCAGTGCTCGCCCACGGTGCAAATGATGCTCAAGCCCAAGTCCATTTTCCTGAAAAATCAATAACATTAAAATCATATAAAGTAAAAAAAAAAAATATACAGATATACAAATAAGCAATTATGATGGCGAGTAGGAAGCGAAGTGTCAATAGCATATTTGTAGCAACAAACATGGAAGGATATTGAAAAAAGATACTACTAGATATAGCCAGAATGAGCTGGCATTGTCAATAATTTTTGGATGGATGAATAGTCCCTAGCATTTTGACTTACCAAACAAATATCCATGAAGTGTACCAATTCTGTCAACAAATCTAGATGTGTACCATTAGTCCCTAAAAAGGACTTGATCAGGCAAATATCTTTCACGGCCAGGCAAAATGTCATGCATTTATTGAATCAAACAATACAAACCCGGAACTGCAAAGAATTCAGTCTAAAGGGTACCTCATTTTGTTTAAGCCAGAAACTAAAGCAACTTTCAAGGAAGATAAAATAATGGGCTCATAAGAGTCATGTCTGGCTAAAATTGAACAAGATCAAAGAAGCAGAACTCTCCCTGGTAGCCATTGGTTATACTGCCTTTATCAACTCACATATATACCTTATAAATTACAAATATAGAACAATGTAGCAATAAATCTAACTTCCATACCGAAATGCAGGCGACAAAGATTAAGGTCTCCTAGGGGAGGCAAGTATTGACTGCGTTGTAGTCTATCTTGCCAGAAACATAACTACTACTGGCAAACCCAAAATTCCAGCAAAATGATGGCAGTTTCTTTTAATCCTAACCCATTTTTCATGTGCCACCATGTGCTCATAATGATTTTTTTGTGTGGAACCGTGTTTCCGTTAGTGTATTTTACACTTCTCGAAACATGTTTCCAGTAGTGTGAAAAAACAAATGGTGGTGGTAAATGGACAAGAGGGTGATATTAATTATAAAAAGAAATCACCAAAAATTATGTTCCATACTATTTGACCTCACATATGACTTGTGATTCTTTTGACACAGAAAGGAAATTGGAATGACATTGCAACTCGTGATTAGAAGAACAGAAACCAAATAGACATCAACCCAACGAGGGTACGAAGTCATTGGGTTCACTGGTTCAACTATAATTGGTTGAACCAGTAACTATTTTATAAAATATTGAAAAAAAGCAGCTCACTGCACGAGGCTCCCACCTAGTGGAGTCTGGGGTGAGTAGATATACACAGTCTTACCCTCACAAGCAAATAGGTTGTTTCCAGGTTTTGAACTCATGGACACAAGGCAAACAACGTAACCGTTGCGTCAAGGCTCACCCTTTTTATGAAATATTGAAAGAAGAGATAAATATAAAATGTTGATTAATAGTAGTAAGACTCAACATAAAGTTTTTCTCAATCAGTTTATAAAGGATAAATGTGTAACATTTTATGTTGTAATAAGCAGGATGGATAGGGTAAACAGTATTGTGGGGTCCAAAAATAAAATTTTATACCCATAGCAAAACCTTAACCCAACCCTCTTCAATAGGATTCAAAAGCCCAGGAGTATCTAGAACTATTTATTTGTGCTTTTAAACAGGGAATTTACTAATTAGCTTATTTTATTAACATTTTATAAAATTTATATGTAAGTTCAGAATTGTCATGGCAGCTGAAACTAAATTAACGCAAACTAAGATTTTGATATAATGCTGTCAAACTGTTTGAAATGTTGCTTCCTTTCTTTAAGCTTGCACATATTATAGTAAATTGTTGAGCACCTTAAACATGCAACAAGATTTACAGCGTCTATAAAACTTCCAGGTTGCAGGGATCAACTTAGACTAAGTTACAGAAAGGATTTAGTGCTAGATGAAGAAGTTGGAACACTGGATGCCTCATGGTGAAGTGGTGAACTCTAAGGGAGTAAAACGAGTACAAAAAGGTGAGTTGGAAAATCAATTCTCCAAAACAGTCACACAATAAAATAGAGAAAAGCAAGCAATTAAATTAGATGCCATACACTCATACCTCAAGTAAAGGACCATGCAGCTCTTCTTGAATGTGCCTTTGTATAGTTGCCTCCCAGGAGATTGCACTTATCTCAGCATGCACATCAGCATTTATGAATAAATCAATGTCTCTATGTAACAAAGTTTCCCCAGTAGGGAACCCTGAAAGTGTTTGGCATCCAAGAGGACCCTGTGATATCATGAAAATTACATAATTTGGATTGCATATATAGGCACGTACTGTGTTTTGATAACATGCTAACTACATGATAGACAGATTAAGGTAACACACAAACTACATGATTTAAGGTATTTCAAATTTCAGAAACATCCTTCAAACAAGATGACGCAAGGAAACACAGTTGTGTGTTTAAGGATGAACATGAATGTATAACCATACATATGTATTTTTTGCCAGATGGACACACAGCTCACAGGTAAACAAAAAAAGAGAGGGGGCAAGAGATCAGAGGTGAGTGTGTCGTAACATATGGCATGTAAAGCATACAGTATTTTTTAAAGAGACAATATCATACAAGTAAAGCTTGAAGTGGATTTTAAAAAATGTATAGAAAAGTCAGCAGAGCAATACAGTGATTCAAAGAACAAAACAGACCTGGACATAAATCTGTATCAATCTCCGTATCGGCTTAGGAAACCAGCACGGAAGCATTTGTAGAAGTGATGTATCACGTCCAGTAGAGAAAAAGATGTCATCACGCCAACTAAGATAGTCCGACAAAACTGCCATTGCAAATTATGATAGACAAAAATTGATGCAACGAAAAAGGAAAAGAGGGTAAGTGTAAGGTGCCAAAGTAATTCAAGAGAAGGGGTGGGGGTAGAGGCTACTGAACAAATGAGGTTAATAGCTAACCACTTTTTGCTTTGGGCACCAACAAGCTCAGTGTATCTTGTCCAAGGCATGCTGCTACAAGTGTGCGCCATAATGTGGGAAACCGTTGCAAAGAAGGCCTAAGATTTTCCAACGTGCACTGGGCAGAGGAATTACTATGCCTAATTACACCACCACTATTTAAGCAGCTTTGAATGGGGACAGCAGCATGCATCAGGGTTGCCAGAGCTGCCATTTCTCCCCCTCCTTCAGCAATGTCATCAACGGTGCGAATTATTTCATCTAACTCCAGAACACTGAGGTCACTTCCAGGCACCAAATTACTTGACATTATTGAACGAGCATTGGCAATTGAGGCCTTATATTCACACCCCTTTACCCTAGATAAGAGTAGCCATCTAGCCCATTGACAACCAACCTGTTAGGAGGCAGTATATCAGCAACAGATACAAGCACATACGACAAACCTTTTAAGTATATACACTCAAATATCTATGCATCATAGCTGAAACAGCCAAATAAGAATCAAAGTTACATGAAAGCCAGGTCTGTAATCACAAAATCAAGTGAACTGATAATATCCCCTGTCAAATGTATACTACCTATGCTAATAAAGTATACTATCATAGTGATTTGAAATAATAAAGACAAAAAACAAACAAACAAACAGATTAGATAAAATACAGGGAGAAAACAATCAATGGACAAAGAAACTTACTGCAGTTTCCTGTAATGCGTAAAGTGAATTTTGATCAAGGACCAAATTATAATGGTCAAGGTAAAGGCTTAAAAGATTTGGCAAGTCATACTGTGCACAGTGTTGTACCAACATTTTATGCAAAGCTTGTACAGCTCCATCTCGATTTGATGAAGTTTCAACATGATCATCCTCAAATAAGATCTGATCTCTGCCAGAAATGAAACCAGAACGAGCCAAAAGAGCTATCATTTCCATTGTTCCTTCCCAATATTCCTTCAAGAATATAAATCTTTTTGCAAGCTTTTCTTCCAGAAGCATCCTCAACCACCCAGAGCATACATCAGGTGAAAACCTATATATTTGGACGTCTGGAATTACCATGCATACAGAATCTAATTCTTCATGAGAGACAATGAAACTTCCAAAATTTGAAGACTTCATATTGCATCCAAAAGATGAGGCAGGCTGTAAAACATCCAAATTAAGTTGAAGGCTTCCAGTAGATAGAACATATGAAGGCATCACGTCGAGCAGTGCAGAGACTTCCTTCCAATTATTGCGGCCCATGTGATATTCAAGCTGTGATTCCCACAACAAAGCAATACCCAAAGGCAAACGTTGATCCAATATCATCTGTAGAAACATAGATGAAAGAATAATGAAATCGAAATTACTAAGAAAGTAAGTGCTTTTTACATCAAAGAAGCATAGAGATCGAATTAACGGCTAAGCAACTGCAACACCATGACTAGATACATTATTAGGAGGAATCAAATTACTTTCACAACTACAATTTCCTTGAAGTATAGAACCCTATGCCCCACCTAATGGGAAAAGGCTTTGTTATTGTTATTGTTGTTATATAGAACCCTGAAACTTGAAGTTCAAACCAGAACACAATAAGCATGTAGAAAGAGATCTTATGAAAGTGCAAGTTGAAGTTGCGTATTATTTTTTTAATAATAATGGAATATTATTAGATGAGAAGAGAAAACTACAAAGGAAGAGGATAAGGCAACAAAGCTTGTCAACTGTTCTACGTGTTTAGGAGAAATCAAATTATTGTCACAACTGGAATTTTATTCGAAGTATAGAACCATGCGATTTGAAGTTCAAACCAAAACAAATTGAGCATCTAGAAAGAAATCTTATAAAAGGGCAAATCGAAGTTGGGTATGTATTTTTATAATAAAATAATTATTATTAGATGAGGAGAAAAGGAAGGATACAGCATCCCCTAAAACTAAGTGAAGAGACGTGAATAAAGCATGCTAATCTCTCTACTTGTCTCACAAAGAAACACAACTAAAATGCTCATGGGTAAAGCACAAAGGGATGTCAAAAGAGTATCCCTATCTCAAATGAAGTCTGAGTCAAAACAGAGTTATTGAATAAACTAATATTCCTTCCAAACCAAATACACACAAAAAAAACAGAAGAAAACAGTGCACAGACACAGCTTTGGCTTCTTTACAGGAGCCAAAACCTGTCGGTAACCGAAGTTGAAAAATGAAGAGTTTATGGTAGCAAAACATCAAATGCAAATTACTAGTAAGTCGTAAGAATTTTTGCTTCAAACCTGATCCAGTAGACATGAAGAACTGATTAAAAAAATTAGTTTTTAAAAACTTTTAGAAATCCATATTAAATATTTCTTTCAATGAGTAAATGAAAAGACAGCAGCAGCAGCCCAATATCAAGCATTGGCATGCTAAAAAAATCAGTGACAAAAATGAACATCATCCATACAAACACAGAGACACAACAGAGAAGCAACTTACACGATCAACAGTTCTTTGCTCCCAGGCATCAAACCAGACAGCAGCAGCAGCCCAATATCCAGCATGAGCATCATCTTCGTCAACTTCCGCAGAACAGGAACTTCCATTAATATTCATCCACGAATCTAACACAATTCCATCAATCTCACCGCATTCAATGACGAGGCTATCAAATGAATGGATATGCAAAAGCCTTAATCGGATTTCTAATGGTGAAACAGAGTCTGATGGAACACTGGTATCTTTCAGCCGGCGATGATATGTTTTCCAGAAACTGCTACTAGCATAGTGACTCTTCTCGTACACATGCACAAATAAGATCACAACTCTAAGTTCATGGAAATCTCTCCTTCCGGTACTTAAATTGTGCTACATTGACTACAAAACAAGACAAATGTTCCACATACCTCAATCATTGACATGTCTTCCAATATCTTCCACTCATATGGCCCTAGATATTCATATCTTTTCATTTCATTAGCAATGAGGGCTCGTAGAGATCTCCTCACAGTGCCAAACAAAAGTTGTTTGAGAGAGGATTCAATGTTCTCTCCAAGTCTTTGAAGTGTTGCAACAGCAAGATCAGTTTCACCCTGTATAATTGCATTATGAGTCATCCTTTTATTTTCATTGTGACAACTTGGGAGTTAACTACATTACCTTCAAAAATAAATCATATGCAACAGCTCTTCCAATGTCACGAACTGCAGTGAAAGTATCATGGGGCTCTTTGTCAGCAACAAAATCTTCCAACTGATGAAGATGCAGTTGAAGAACTGCCAAAGGGAGACGACCAGAGAGCAGAGCATCTTTAACCACAGTCTTAAGGTCCAGTTTATCTACCTTCCAGCGTGCCATCATCTCCTTTGGATTTTCCACAGGCAAACCCTTCTTTTCTGAAATTCCTCCTGATGGGGTAAAATGAAATGCTTCACCAAATTCTTCTGAGACCAAATGGGAGTTGGAGTCAACAGGCACCAGTGTGAGATTCTCATTATTGCCGCTGTGTGGTGCAGGTAGAGGATAAGGAAAGTCACGCTGGTTCAACATATCCAATGACACTAAATCTGATGGAAGAACTGACAGTTGAGATTCATCCTGCAACATTTCCGTACTCATTAAAGATGACTCTTTTCCCCTGTCAACCTGCAATTTAACAATAAAATACTACTTAATTTTCAGGAAAAGAAGCAACCATTTTAAGAAGTAGTCCAAGTAGAAGAACCATGGAGCACCAAACCAATCCTTGACTGACCCTTTGGAATATTGACCTAAGCCTAGATTGCAGATTCCGGATGATCTCCAAGAAGTGAGCCATCTCTCGCAGTTTTTGAGCATAATCCACCTCCATTTGAAGTTTAACTGGTTCGATTGGGGGAAGAGAAAGTAGACCTGTCTTGTTAAGGGCCACTGCTATGCATGTATCTCTTTTATGTTGTAGCAAACCATATTCACGGAGCATCTTGGTTGCAAAGCGAGTAGCTAGCGCAAGAAGCCTAAAAATATTGACCACAAAAACATAATATCGCAAGTCAGAATTAAAACAAAACAAAAAAACATTTGTGGGTGCATGCTATCAGAATTCTAAAAGAATATTAACACCCAGGCTGTGATTAAATGAATAGAAGATTTATATAGCATCTCACTAGCCACCAACTCATGGATTTTATACATTAAATAATATTTCCTACCTCTTTATAAAGAGGAGGATTAAATAAACATGAATAACGTAGATACTGATTAAAACTTATCATCAACCAATTGCATTAGCTTAAATTTCAGGTATAACCATAGGGCACGACTCCCACGATTGCGACCACCACCATTATCTGCCACCACAATTGCGATCACCACCACGGCTGCCACGACTCCCACGATAACTTCCATAGGCACAGAAGTGACAGATTCAGATCTTGGAGCCAAAGAACGAAAGTTGGAAAGACGAATGCACCTGGTGAGTGCGTAGATGCGACTTCACAGAAGCAGGCGACAACGAAGGTGAGGAACCAACAGCCATATTGGCAGAAAGTGAATCATAGAGAGCTTTGCTTTTATTTTTCTCAAGACAAGACTGAAAAGTCAAGAGAAATGACTCAAGATTGTAATAGAAAGAAGATCAGGTTGACTCTCAATAGAAGTAATCACATTTTGAAATTCCTCGATCAATCCGTCCAAAATATAATCAAGATGCTCATACGTAGTAATTGGAGAACCAATGAAGATAAGAGCATCAACTAAAACCTTGACCTTCATGAAATACTCTGAGATTGTATCAACTGCTACTCATGTAACTCCTCCCACAGCTTCCAGGAATGAAGTCAATGAACGCAACCAACAACCCTAGGTTGAAGGTTTTTAGGGAGAGAATTCAGAATCCAAGAGAAGAAGAATTGATCATGTTCTTCCCAACATAGAAATGCAGGACTTACACGATTGATGAGTCTATCATCATCATTGAGAAAACGATGAGGAATTTAAGTGCCAAGAACAAAATGATTTGCACAACTGGAAGTTAGGGTTGCTAGCATAAAATGGCGCCAAACAAGGAAATGCTTCTCTGTTAACTTCATTGATGTAAGCGGAAGCACGAGGAGAAAAAACAACCTGTAATGATGCATGAGAAGATGAGAGTGGTAGAGAAAGAGGAGAGGTCCCAGTGGTAGTGGTTTCCATAACTAGCTTGCGTGATACCATGTAAAAGGAGAGGAAGAGAGAGAGAGAGAGAGAGAGAGAGAGAGAGAGAGAGAGAGAGAGGAGAAAAAGGGAGAGAAGAGTGTGAGAGAAAGAGAAAAAATTTATCCGTATCTTACTAATCAAAGTTAGTTACAACTTACAAAAGATGAGGGGATGGATATTTATAGTTCGGATAGATGAGTTAGCTTGGTCTGCAAGCTATCTATATACCTAACTAACTTTACACTAAAATAATAACATAACAACTAACTCTTAACTCTTATTATACTTAGTACTATTCTCTAATACTCCAATACTTAGAACTGCAAAAATGGACATTTACTCATTTTTTACAACAACGACATCATGCCTAACAACTAGCAACTTGGTTTATAAATGGTAAAGAAAAGAACCCAAAATACAGATAAGAGATGAAATAAACAAGTAAAACTTACCTTGAAGCAGCAGAAGTTTCACTATCATTGCCACTTTTATTAAGTATAAGATAAATTGCAGCGAAAAGCAATCTTAAAATCCCCTCTTCTTCAAGATTCACATCCACAAGCATTTCCAAAGACCTGCTCATCAATAAAACTGGAGAAAGTGAATTTCATTAGATAATATTTGCCATAGAAAAGGCTAAATATTACACTAAGACATCAAATGTTATTCATCTATTTACAACTACACTTCCACTGAACCAGTGCAATACACGAGACAATTTAATTCACGGTGATCTGGAAAAAACATTACGACATAAAATTAATAGATAAATTTTGCTTGAAGAAGCAAAACATTTCTTGACAAAGTTCCAAAGAACCACTAACAAAGAGCTAAATACCAACAAAACTCGGGTGAAAGACAAATTTCTAGCCCTTATTGCTTTTACACTTTTGTCTGTGTCAACGGGTAGGTGGCTCATGCTCAGAAGTGGTGCAAGATTTTACTAGCCATGGCAGACAATACATGCGTTACAGCAAAGGGAAGCGAGAACCCATATGAAGAATCCAAAAGGAAGAGGAAAGGCTAATACCTAATTTGTGTATCTATATATATGTTCCTCATTAGCCAAGTGCATGATATTGACCATTCAGTATAATATTGTCATTGCAGTTCTCCTCTAATTTTTGGTGCTTATCCTAACAATAATTAAGACTTAAGTGAAGAATTGACTAAAACTCCTGGTTAAAAAAAGAAATGGTTGATTTCAGGGGGAAATAAGTTCATTCCTTGAAGAGGTCAATCAGCAAAACTCCTCTCAATTGACTAAACAAGTTAGCCAACAAGAGCAGGTTAATCTGCTGCGTCAAGGGTGATCAATTATTCCAAAAGGTATCATTTAGGGAAACTCTAAGAGTGACTAATAAATAAATAACAGATTAGAATTTATTGACTTCAGTGCAAACCTGTACTATTCAGGTTTCATTGAACATTTGATGAAATATTTAGAATGGATCCTGATAGCTCAAAATATTGAAGAAATCTCTTTTTTTATAGAAATTTTTTTTTTATTAAAGACAAGAGGATGAGGTATTTCTAAAGCATACAAACCAAAGGGATGGGGTGGAGGGGGTTGAACTACAAATACAGACGGGCTTCCCTATACAAGCTGCATATTGGATATGGCAATTCCCTAGAAACAGCCGTGGGCACAACATCAGAGAGAAGCTACAAGGCATAACTTGTAGCCGAGCAAATTTAGGAACAAGTTTACAGCCCTTAAAGAAGTGTATGATATATGCCAAATGCTCCAAAGAATCACAAAACATGCACATTGCCAAAGAATTTTGTCCTCCTTGTTTTACCCAAACCTTCAAATAGAACTGTGAAGAACCAACTTTCCCAAAAGCTTAAGCCATTAGGTGAAGACATGTAAATAGTTTTTATATATATAACACCCCAGCAAATTTAGGGGCCAGGTTAGCACCCTTACTCCCTTAGAGAAGTGTATGTTATATTCCAACTAAATGCTCCAAAGAATCGCAAAAAATGCACACTGCCAAACAATTCTGGCATTTGATTTTACCCAAACCTTCAAATAGAACCGTAAAGAACCAACTTCCCCAAAAGCTTAAGCTATTGGGTGAAGAAGGCACGTGAATGGTTTTTCTATATCTAACACACCCCCTCACGCAATAGTTCTTCTGAGCTTGAAACATGGACTATGTACAGGCTAACCATAACTTATGTTGAAATATTAACTTCCTTTATTTGTTTAGAAGAATGGGAACGGCAATGATTGAACTCCTGACCTTGGTCATAGAGGCTCTGATACCATGTCAAGAACCAACTTTCCCAAAAGCTTAAGTTGTTGGGTGAAGACACATGAATGTTTTTATATATCTAACAAGAACCAATAAAAACTACTAGGGTAGAAGGGCACACCCATTGCAAAATCCCAGAATGTCTAAGTGAATTTCAAATACTCCAATTTACATTTTCCCACAGCAACATATTATATCCGAAGAGTACCACTCCAAAACACGTGAAATATAAACCAACGCCACAGTGGTTAAATTCTGGCTTACCTTTCTATTTCATCAAAATTCAAGTAGTCCAATGCTATTTGCAACTGACGAATGCGAGAAACTTTGATGTCCCATCCTGACAAATAAATAAATAAATAAGCATAAACCTAAAATTTAATTTTAGGAAATTCTAAGTAGTGTGTCAAGTGTCAACTCCACTGTACAAACTCAACAAATTTTAAAAACAAAAAACTTACCAGCAATATTTTATTCTACTTTGTAATCAGTCTCATTTATTTCTTGAATAGACAATCACATGGTTTCTACACTATATGAAAAATAGAAAATCTTGAAATAGCAGAAGTTTTTGCATATTGAAACTATGTAAAACATTATTAGTTGGCTAAATCGATTTAAACTTATTCAAATGGACGAATAACTTCATCAAGGCGGGCTTTTTTTATATAGTTTAGTGTTACTTTGCATTAATATATCATTTGAAACTTTTATAAAATTATGTATGATAATTTATGGATTTTGAGTAAGTTATTTAGCCAATGTCCATTGGCACCCCCATAAGTTTTTTCCCAAGGTCCGCCACTGTTAACACGTG
Source organism: Lupinus albus (assembly GCA_009771035.1). Lineage (NCBI taxonomy): Eukaryota > Viridiplantae > Streptophyta > Magnoliopsida > Fabales > Fabaceae > Lupinus > Lupinus albus. The sequence goes on from CM020011.1 coordinate 11,086,091, forward strand.
ATAGGTCCCAATTCACCTAACTCGGAAACTTCCTAAGCACCAAATATCAAGGTTGAGTGATTGATGGGAGAAACCACAGACAACAAAAATAGGGTGACAATAGAATGCTGATCATACAGAAAGAGAAATAAAAGTAATTATATACAAAAGTTGAAGCAGTACAGATGAATTTAAAAAGTCAAGTAATAACTGGTGCAATGAAAAGGGAAATAAGATTCTTTTCATGGAAAAAGAAATTTTATTAGCCGGTCAAGGATAAAAGTAAGGATTCAGGATTAAGATATGCTACTTACAGAAAGATAAATACACACAAAAAAGGCAATAAAAGCAAAGGAATAATTCTAAATCCTCCAAAAGAATCAAGCTAAGAATCCCGTTAGTTACTCAAGAAGAAAGTATTAAAAGCTTTTTGGGTTTCCAAAATATTAAATGCTTCAGGTTTTTCATTTAATATTTTATGTTTTCAGTAATTAGGAGGATTTGTTAGAAGCATATATAACACTAATCAAAACAATTAAACTTTCTGGTGCCCATGCATGTCTGCCAATGGAACTCATAAGGAGACAATGATCGGCTACAGCCTATAGGACAGGTATGTTTTTTTGGCCTATATGTCGTCAAGGGAGTTTCCCTATAAAATATCCAAAGCAAGTGGAAAGATTTCCATACGGAGATTTATTGTTTTAACTCTACTTTTTATATTTATGCTTTCTGTAAAGATGGCATTTTTTGGATACATTTTCCTTCTCTGATTAAATACAATTTGACTCTGGCCCACTGAATACCCTCTAAAGAGTGACCCCCTAAATAAACTATGTGGAAAATACACACATAAACTAAATGAACTAGTTTCATCCCTAATAAGAAAGGGGAAGACTACGAGATGCACTATGGCAGATTATAAAGAAATTTAGTTGGGTAACACTCACCATTTTCCAAGCACAATCGATCTGCCTCTTTGATGCCTTCATTCAAAAGAACTCTATCCAAAATTTCAGCTTTCCATGGAGAAAACTTTGTTATTGGATCTTTTATTTCCACATTGTCTTTTACTAGAACTGAAGTCTCTATATCCTTACTTGATTGGCGATAACCAATGTACTCAACGGGAAGAAAATTTGGCAAAATTGAAATAGAGGGAAGGTACACTGATAGACCACCTTCTCTCACAATATAAAAACAACCTTGGAATGTGCAACCAATTGCGTCTCCAATAATAGCTTCTTCTTTTCCATTAAAGTTGTATACATCACATGCACTGTCTGACAAATATTCATCATGGACATCTAACTTCACTTGCAGATTAAAATGGACAAGTTGAGAACCTTTCTGATTATTTACATACTTCTTTTTAGAAAGAATAGTAATTCCCAAATGAGAAAAACAAATAGAATCAGCGTCACAGACTCTAAAGCTGGGAAGGAATATCTTTCTCATGACCGGTGACTTCACATCAGAAGCAGCAGAAAAACCACTAGAATAGGAACCACACAAGCCCCCCTTTTCTGCAGGCGTACAGCCTTCAACTTTCTGAATCACATTACCCATCACAGCTTTGTCTGTGACAGAAGCAGTTCCATTTTTCATTTTCAAATTATTAGAATGGAAACAGCCAGAAAAATTAGAGAATACCATTTGGCGATCTATATCAGAACCACCAACACTGTAACCAAACAACATCCCCAGCCCAAAATTCTGACGGTACGGAAGCAATTTCTCATATGAATAATTCTTGTCGGGCACATATTCACCCAGAGATATAACATAGATCACACCACACTCATCAACTACAGCTAAAAGTGAGGTATGTGACGCAACAACTAACCTTTTGAATGATCGTCTAATTGAATCATTGTGCTGATCAGACAAACTAGCCTTAATGTCACAGTCTTGTTTAACGTCTATATCACCACTCGAGGGCCATTTTTCTAATCCTTGCAAATCAAAACTAAGATCAAGTCCACAAGCCTTTGGAACATTTAAATGTGTCACATATTCACCAGACATTGCAGCGTAAAGAACAACCAAACCAGAAGAACTAAGACAGACAAGAAAGTTATCCGAAAATTGGAAATCCATCCACTCAACTGCCTGACCTAAGTTTATTCTTTCATCTAGCTTCACCACTGAAACCCACTGAATACCCCAACTGTCTAACCTGGCAATGAGAAGTAAATTCCTGCTCCTACCTCTTTGGTTTGGATCATTGGTATTGATAGACATGTGATCGATTAAAGTAAAAAAGAATCCCATAAAGCAATATGAAGCACTCGAGAACACTCTGGGGCATTCATAGAACCCATTAATCTCAATACCAAATACATTGAAGAAACAATCCAACTTAGCATCTGCTCCACACAAGCTCAAGCTAAAGTGATCAGATGCATCGTCTGCCGAATCAGCTGGTTCCTGCAAATTCTCTTTATTATGGAATGATTTTTCTTTGGAGAAATGGTCCAGAGGTGGATTGCCATCAAAAATATTAAACGAAACCACTTCTGCAGAGCAAGGAAGATCTGTATTCTTGGGAAACTTAGTCTGAGCACTACCATCAGAAACAGTAGTTTCAACGTTAGTGAAAAATGATTCTAAGTATCTCTTAGCAGCAAAGTCTCTCAATAATTCAACCCCACCCTGATTTGCATTCTGACCTCCAGAGAGTTCATCACTAATGCTGGAAGATTCTCCATCTTCCATATTTTGAGTTAATGTAGCACCAGGCCCCCATTCCACCCATCTGCCTTGCCTAAAGTCACCCTCTAATGCAGTTTGAACCACTCCTCTGGCTTTATTTGGTCTGGAAAAAGCATGGACTGTCACCCCGCGTCTTCCAGACACAAATAAGAATTCTCTAAACGGAGCATCACCATGCTGATCATAGCTGTCTCCACAAAGCGCCCAGGCCAAAGAATTCACATCACTAATGAATGGATAACTATTTGATCTTGAACATTTAATTTTAGCAGGATCAGTATCAGGGTCGATATCAACTTCTGATCCTGAAGTGCAAGCTACACCATTCACCAAACCTGATCTGTCAGACCTAGTGAACGCCTGTGAGGAAAGACTTGATGAACCTGGATTGTGATTATCATTATCGTAGCCACTTTCTTGACCACCAGAATGGGACTCTCCTGCAAAAACAAGGCAGATGCACATACCAGAAGAGATTAACAAAGCAAATCAAAAACATCTGCATGCACACAACATAAGGCGATCAACACCATGATACAGACAATTGTCAGTGAAAACTGTGCTGTTGGACATCCGACATTGATGGGCAAACTACGATAACAAGAAAGGAAAAACGAAACCACCTTTAGTCAGTGGAACCAAAACAGCTTCCCTTTGATACGAATGCAAAAGCAGTATCTCTCTTGTAGGAGAAAGAAAAGCTTCTCGAAACTCTGAAAGCTCAAGCAGTGCCTCAGATGGGTCCCACTTATGCAACTGAAGTATAACAGGATCCTCACTGCCCAGGGGCAAATCCATCACGCTCCTAATTCAACCAAACCACAGATTCAGCAAAAAAGGAAAATAAATCGTAAAAAGGACAAATACTGAAGTGGTAATAGCTAATAACTTAACTAGTCCTGGGGGGCATTTGGAAGTACTAATAAAGAGCTTATTTGGGATTATGACTTATGAGAATAACTTATGAAATAATTTATCACCTTCCTATAAACTTTCTTTACCTTATTCCATTTCAATACGCCTATCAGATAATTTTATGAACAAAAAAATTCTTAGATTAATTCAAAGCAGCTTATTGAATAAGCGCTTAATTAAGCTATTTATAATTTACTTAAGCAACGCCCTTATTCAAACTATAAACACTTAACCTCTTTAGCTCCAATATTCAAAAGGTCAACCTATTGAGTTCACGAGACTTGAAAAATGGCACAAATGAAATTTAGCATAACTGATCCATAATTCGCTATAGCACGAAAAAAAAACTACAGCAATAACTGGATAAACCTGTAATATTTTATTTCATTCGTCAAAAGAAGCTAAAATCACCGGTAGAATCGAATACCGTGAATTAGAACGAATCTAAAAAATCAATCGGGATGCAATAATTTCTAACCAGACAATATAAGTAACCAATAAATAAAATCATTTCCGATAAAAATAAATAAAATCATCGAGAGAGCATAATTCAAAATCAAAGAGGACATAAAATTGAATAAAATGAAAGCGATAAAAGAATAAGGTAAAATAAAATTGGATATAGAACCTGAAGGTTGAGGAAAATCAAGAGAATAGAAATTGAAATTGCATGGATTTCAAGAATCAGTTGGAGAATGAGAGAGTGAGTTTTTGTTTTTTGTTGTTGCGATGAGGAAAACGGAGGTTTAGTTTAAAAGTGTAGAAAGAATGAACGGAGACAAAATTACAGAACGGTTAAAGAGAAAAAGGGCATGGACTAACTCCGTTCTTTACTCTCACAAGGTACCCGATCCAACTCCGTAAGGTTCTTTTTTTCTGTTAGACTTTAGAATGATTTTCAAAAAGTTTATATTATTATATAATTTTAATATTTTTGTCAAAAGTTTTTTATTCACTTAAGGTAGATTATTATTTCTATTTAAGGGTTATATGAGTGAGGAATGATGAAGTGAATGTAAAAAAAAATTTGTTCACTAGTTTTTCCAATTGATATATCATTTTCTTTTTAAAAATTATTATATGACAAATAATTTAATAAGTTTAATAAGAAATTTTATAATGTAAACACAACATTTATTTGTTCATATGTTGATCATTCTTAAACATAAACATAAAATATAATGTAATTATTGATACTAGTATGTTGACCGGCACTGTTATGTCTATTAACTCGTTTTTCAATTGTTTGTAATGTGTGCTCTACATGCAATAAATAAATTGTGTTAGATATATTATAATTACAGTTGAATATATTATAATTTGCATTGAGTTATATGATTTTTTTATATAAATTAGAATATAGTTAGGGCAAAATAAGATATCATTAATTACATTACGATTGATAGTTATTTTGAGTTTTGACTTTATTAATAGTATATATTAATAATATATATTAATTGTGTACAAAAATTATAAATATTAAACTCTTTTTGAAAAATTCATAGGTAGCTTATAAAAGTTTTTTACACAAATATGCTTCATCTCTTTATATATAAAAATCTTAAAGTAGGTACACGTGCTTGGCTATGCATTTAACGGCAAATATAGTTCTAAATCCCCTAATTCATTAAATGAAAACATGAACAATTCTTGAAAATGTAAAAAAAACATTTAAATTTTTCTCGATCTAATAAGTTAATAATCTTGGAGGATGAGTGGTGGAATTTTGAATTATCCCTTAGTTTAAAATTTGAAATCACTAGACTTGTACTAAAGTTGTTTTTTATGGTCCTTTTTCTCACTATTTTCAACCAAAAACTATAATATTTGTGTCATTAAGTTGAACTAGGGTGGAAATAGATCAGGTCAGGTCAGATTTTACCTCAAACAGGTCTAACCTATATAGCACATAAAAATCTGTATCTGACCTGTTAGCCTGTTTAAAAAAAATTCAAAGCCTAGGTCTCGTCTATTTAAAAGTCTGGTCTGGTCTGTTAGCCTGTTTAAAGGCATGTTAAGGTAAAAAAAAAATTAAAAAATTAAAAAAATTATGTACAAACTAGAAAATTTATTATAATTATAGCAATTAATGTGAATTTTTTACATTATTATCACAATTATTTCTATCATCTTTCAATGTTACGTAATGTATTCGAATGATTTGTGGTGTCTATCATCTTTCAATGTTACGTAATGTATTCGAATGATTTGTGGTGCCTTTGAGATTAGAATATACAAAACAATGTCTTTTAATATCATAGTAAAATATGATATTATTCTAATATTTAACATGAGTTGAGTTATGTACTTAAGCTCAAATCTCAACAATTAAATATCTAATTATTAAATAGTTTGATCTCTAAGTCCTAATAGATTTATATAATTCTTTTATTATTTTACTTTTTTGAACATGATATAAAAATAATTTATAAATATATAATAACATTAATAGGTCGACCTGTTAAGTTTAATATGCTTTTTAAAAGGTCTGAGTCTAGCCTATTTCGGTTAAATATGTTTTTGGAAAAGCCTAAGTCTGATGACCTGTTTACTAAAAAGTCTGATCTGACCTATCATAAGTCAGGTAATATGTTCCTGATAGGCGGTCTGGTCTGTTTCCACCCTTAAGTTCAACATGAAAAGGTGGACAAATTCATATATATTTTTCATAACATTCTAGACACATAGTTTACTTAGTTAAAAAGTAAATACAATTATAAATAATGCAAATTATATAGTGTACGCCAATGGAGACTAAATTTAAATGTCACCTATTAAAAATAAATTAACTTTGTTATATACTAATCTCCTGTATGTAGTCTCATATTCCAATTTTATGATATTAACGATTCAGTTTTATATATTTCATTTCAAAGAATTGGAATATTTTTGTCAAAAGTATTTTATTTACTTTACATATATTATTTTTAATTATGCTCCAACATCTCATCTGTCATGTCACCAACACTGTTAAGGCGCTGTTCATAAATTGTGACTCTTGCATGTTGTGATTACATCATATTTATCATAATTGTGGAAAAATTGCGAAAAACATAGTCCATACGGTTACAAGTGATGTATTGCAAAAAAAAAAACTTGAATACGAGGTAAGCCATTGAAGAAGAAAAGGGAATGTAAAAAGGAAAATCTTACGGGGGGAAAGAAGAGAAAGAGTTTGAGATGAGAAAAGTTGATGAGAAATAAAGTTTTTCTCTCATTTGGTTTAGGGGAAAGTTTGAAGAGAGAAAGAAAAGAAAGTTGGTTTCACCAAATTTGTTTCTCCTCCCAAGTCAGGAGAAAATAAGAGGAGAAGATGAACTAATATCTGTTATCTCTCAATCTGTGTTCCAAACCATGTCAAAGAGCAATGATATTGAAGCAAAAAAAGAAAGTTGGTTTCACCAAATTTGTTTCTCCTCCCAAGTCAGGAGAAAATAAGAGGAGAAGATGAACTAATATCTGTTATCTCTCAATCTGTGTTCCAAACCATGTCAAAGAGCAATGATATTGAAGCAAAAAAAAATAAAAAATAATTATAATTTTTTTAATTGATATGAATGCTTTCATTAATTCGGGACAAAATTTGAAACATAATTTTGGACAACAAATCATTGTTCAGGGAAGAATGAGGAAGAAACACTAATTTTTTTCTCTTATTTTTCCATACAACCAAACAATACTAAAATCTACTATATTTCTCTCTTACATATTTATCTCTTCTTATTTTTTTCCTACGACCAAACTAATAAAATGATATACAAAACTTCCTCTAATAGAAAAGTAGTAACCATATAAAGTTCTAAACAAACTGAACAACTAATAATAGAAACTGAACCTAACAAACTAACTAGCACATGGTTAATGGGCCATAAACAGAAAAGGCCCAAAATGAAAATAAAAGAGAAAGAATAAATAAAGGAAAAATAGAAGAGGAAAAATAAGATGGCCCAATGCAATCAAGGAGGCCCAAGTAACCTGTCATAACACGAAAAGAAAGCATGAAGGGGGAAGCTTGGACATCAAGAAATCGAGTTTTAATAATCAGAATCGCAATTGTAATTATAGAGTACTATTTAAATCATCGCTACTACGGTTGCACACAAAAGAATGATCGCATAAAGAAATGTATGGAGTGTTTACTCGAGGATCTAAAGATAGTGATAACCACATACGAAAAAGACATAAACACTCTCCGAGTGTTAGTTACCAAAGAAGAGGAGAGTACAATTGCTTGCTAGTCAAGCAAGCTTATCGGCACTCAAGCTTCAAGCTAATGGTTGCCTAAGTTAAATTGCATTGATTATAGTAACTTAATGAGAAAGTTATTATAAATTGTTTATAGGTAAAGAATTAATCACTTTCAGAATTTGTGGTTATCCTTCCTAACAAGTATCATTCCAAAAAATCGAATTATTAACCTTTTGGTCATTCTAGATGTCTTACATTACTAAATTAACGTCTTTGTGAACAAATTTTGTAATGAGAGTCTCTAGTAATTGAAACTCCCTTATATTATTCAACGAAACAATTATTTCAGAACTACTTGTGATTTTTTTATTTGAGAACGATGTCAATAAATAATTCAGTTTTATTAGTGTAACTATCATGTCACTGTAAAAAAAAAACAGTCATTGAGCATACTCTCAAGTTTCTTCCACAAATCAACAGCTTTTTGAAAAAAGTAACTTTTTGATTTATCAAAAAAATTGAGGGACAAAATTGTTTGACAATTTTTCCAAGGATAAAATTATTCAACCAAAAAAAAATTAGGAGGTATTTGATGATTATTTTTAGAACTAAATTGTCTCATAAAAAGAATTTTTCTAAAGCTATTTGTGATTTAGTTTAGGACATGTATTTTTTATCTTTAATTAATTTTAACATTGATGAACTTTTCAATGAACAATTGAACAATATATTTTCATCAAATAAGATGTGAATATAAAAAGTTATAAGATGCTTATAATCTATGAATGTTAGTGTAATATTTATGTAGTTATAATGTAAAAATTTATATATAATTAATGTATTTTTATTGTTTATTTGTTTAAAAATCTATAATAATTGAAAATAAATAGTGAATGATGTATTATTAGGATAATATATATTTTTCTCTTTATTAATATATACAATTTTCATTTGTATATCTTTGATTAAATTTACGATTGAAAAAAATTGAAAGTGATGGATGTGTGCAAATTATGACAGTGACAATGACTTGTCAATGCGCTAGCTAGCGTGAGGTTGGTGCAACATTATAACAGTTCAGACGTGACCTAGTTTTCCTGAGGAGTAAAAAACTAAAAATATTCTATTATTATCAAATCCTCTTATTTGAAGTGAAATATTTTTTTTATAAACTAATAGTTAATGAATAAAGTATCAATGTGTTATTTTTTTGTGGATTAAAATTTTTATAAAAAGATTGAGTAAAAGTATATATCATTTTCCATCTATATTATATGTATTTTTAATTGTTTTTATTAGTATGGTATGTTAAAATTCAAGGTGATACCTTATTAACAATGGATCCTGGTAAGAGAAAAATGTTTATTCACTTTTCTATTTTCTAATTCAACAAAAGATCCTTTTAAATATAAAACTAACAAACTCAAATAAATATTAATAATCTTTTGAATATATACCTCTAGCTTGGGCGAGAGGTTCTCGCTCATGCGAGAAACCCATAGAAAGTTTGGTCTTCGACCTTGGGTTTCTCGCTTGAGAGAGAGGCTGCATGTATGCAACATATATAATCAACATGGTATTTATCATATATAATATATTTTTTATTTTATAAGTAATTGTTAATATAATATTTGTAGTATGCGATACTCAAACTTTTTATTATTCCACTCCTTATACCCTCTTTCCTAACAAAAAATAAATATATATATATATATCTTTTAATTTTAACCATTCAAATAATATTTAATTATTAATATTAATTGTTATATATCTTATGACAACAATGATTCTCAATTGGATAATTCTTATGAATTGATTATTACAAAATATTTAGATATATAAATTAAACTTTAAAAATTTAGAGACAATAATGCATGCCCAAAAAATTGAGGTAAAATGACATTTTTAATACAATTATTTTTGTGAATATATAACACTTTCATATTACTATTCCAAAAATCTCAATCGAAGCGTTAAAGTTCAATATCAAAACCAATTTATAATAAGAGGAGTAATTCATCGCATATTTAAATCATTCTCGAGACAACAAGGTAAGCGATGTGAGACTTACTTCCTAACATGTCTCATCCACATAAGTTTGTCAGACCAGGCGAAATGTTACATTTAACCCATAACTAAAGGACAACCTATGACAACCAGAAAGAAATTGAGTTATGGCTCTGATATCATGTTAAAGTTTCATTTCAAAACCATTTGGCAATGAGAGGAGTAACCCAAACCTACATAAGATTACACTTTATTTATGAAACAAGCAAACACATAACAAATACTATTTCTCTAATACCCAACAAAGGCATTAAGAATTTTCACCAAAAAAACAAGGGCACTAAGAGTTAACATATTCTTGTGGTTGACACATTCCAAGCCACACTTATCAGAAGGATAATTAGTGGACCAATTGGCCACCTTATTGTGTTGGAAAGCATACCCTACAATGTGGGCTTTGAATGCCATTGTTGATGTAAACATAAGGATATAGTTATGCATGCATGCATCTAAGGGTGTGAAAGGATAGTTAGATAAAGAAAGGCTTCATAGAAGTTAAGTAAGGGATATATACAATAAGGTTGAGAAGAGTAAGAGAAAAAACTTTTATCATAAAAAAGTAAAAATACTACACTGGAATTTGTCTTTGAAAATTAAGGTATAAAGACAAATGGGTCTTCTTCCCTGTCCTTAAACTTACAATACAAATATGTTTGGTAATTCACCTAAATTATAAACTCATCATTCATTTATGAAAAATAAGTAAAAATTGACACCTCTTTTATGGTAGATTGCTTTTTTATTGCTCATTTTTTAACCAATTTCATTTCTCATTTTAACTCTCAATGTCAATAGCATTTTCATATTTTTTAGTTGAGTTAATTACACTAACACCCAAAAGTTTTAATGAAATTACACAGACAACCTCTCTAATTTTTACCTCTACAAAACCCCTGATTTTTATACATACATTACACTAACTACCTTTACATGTGAAATAAATGTGTTTTTTACATAAAAAATGATGATAAGTGTAATGAAATTAAACAAAATATGATATATTGTATATACAAGTCAAAATAATATATGAGTCAATGCATTTTCATTATTTTTCGTTCATTACAAAATGCATCAATAATTCTAAGTAAATATTATTTAAATCACTCTTATATTATATTATAATGAACAAAAATAATAAAAATATATTGACTCGTATACTATTTGGATTTGTTTTAGCAATATACTTTTTTTTGCTTAACTTAATTACATTTATCACTCATTTTCCTTTAAAAGATGATTTTTATAATTTCACTAAAACTCATGGAGTGTCAGTGTAATTTACTCTCAGATTGAGATCGATTATTTTACTATATTTAGTGTTTGTTTCATATACATGAAAATTTGTATGTTTTGTTTATTTTTTAAACAATAAACTTAAAGTTGTAGTAGAAGTATGTTTGACAATTTACCTCAATTACTTTTCATTTTACCCCTGAAATTTTAATAGCATTTTCGAACTAATATAAGTAATAATATAATTGAATGGGATGATGAGTGTGTAAGATACTCCGATAATGAATTCATTGAATTGCATAACACATATATGATAAGTTAAGACTATCATGTTAGAACATTGTACCACTTAAAAAATCAATCTTTATATACATTATGCGAAATAAATGTTACACACTAGTAGAGGTGTCAAAACGGGCTACACGGACGGGTTCGGGCTAGCCCGTATCGGGTTCGGACTAAACCGGGCCGGACTAAAAAGCCCGGATACAATTTATGTATATCAAAATGTAGCTCAAGCCCGCCCTATGCAGGTTGCGGGTTGTGGCGGGCCAGCCCGCATAATATTAAAAAAAATTATTTAAATTTTAACATATTTAATATATATATATCATTTGATATTAATGCATAAATTTTTTAACACAATTGTTATACTCAATGCAACCAAACTTATAGATATAATGCTATGTGTTTGAACTAAGACATGATGTTAAGTCTATGAATATGATTCATAACATAACTTATTAATTAAATATTTTATTTATATTAAACTCTCAATTTCTAACACAATATAATTTGTAACTTCACTTCAATATAATAAATGGATACAGTAAAAAATAATATCACTTTGGTTTATAGTAATGATAGTATAGACTCAAATTCAGAATGAATTCTATGTGTCGAAGTATAATTATCATAATAATATTTCTTTACTTTGTGTATGGACATCTTTTATATACTCTTTATCAACACTTTCATTGTGAACTGTTATGTTAATTTTGGTTGTGTTGACGGTAAACAATTAAGTTGTTTTTCAGTTTCGTTGTAAAAATTATTTTCTTTATTATGTTTTTGTTGTAGAAGTTAAATCTAATTAAATATACAATTAAAAAAAGAAAAATAGAATCTATATAGTTTAATGTTCTCAGTTAATTTGATACACTATTTTGCTAATGTGCTTAAAAGGATATTAAGCAAAATACAAAAAATAATATAATTATTAATTTGATAACATTATTGTAATTTATAAATATTTATGTTATAGATACTACTCTATTTTTTATTCAAAGTTCATTACACAATATTTAGTATATATTATCTATTTTTTTATCATAAGTTATTTTGTAAAATAATTTTCATCTTAAGCTTATTACCTAGCCAAAAAGTCCCAAAAAAAGTTTTAAAATAAGAGAAAACGGGTAGCCCGAACCCGCCCGGGTAAGCCCGGCCCGAACTCGGTTTTAATATAGCCCGGCCGGGCCGGGCTAAAAAGCTTGGATTCACTAAAAAGTGTCAAATTTAATATTCAAGCCCTACAAAATTTCGAGTTGTTGCGGGCCGGCCCGCACGGGCCCACCCATTTTAACACCTCTACACTAGTCCTAGAATGAAGCATTGACCCAGTGACAGAGAAAATAAATAATTCACCAAACATGTGTGCCCCACATCACATGGATGAAGAATTGATAGAATTATTCATTTGCTTCTTTTTGTTGGCTTTGAATCAGAAACCACCATTCACTCATTACTTTGCAGATTCTTTCTACCTTTTCTATTAGGATATTCTCCATTAATGGAGAGAAAATGTATCTTTTCCTTTGTTTTGTAATGACAAAATTGTAAATTATTATAAGCAAAAGAATATATGTGTTATTGAAGATTACATTTTCCCTTAATTTTGGATGTTACTTGTCTCTCCATTAATGGAGAAGATGCTAACTCCTTTTCAATTACACATTACAATGGCCACATACTATTATCAAACATGGTCCAACCAATTATGTAAATTGTGGGAAATTGAGGACTTTCATTGTCAATCACTTCCAATAGTATTATTAATCATTCCAAATCTTGTCACAATAATAACCAAATAACTTAGTTTCTTTCTTCTACTTTTCCTTCAATGGGTAAAGTGTGACACTACTTACAACTTTTGATAACTTAACCATAAAAATAATTACTTCAATCTATAAAATTTGGTGTGTTCAAAATTGAAATTGAATCATGTTAGTTTTTTAATTGATTGGATTATATTAGTGTTTTTTAGTCTAGTTCATTTTAATGTGGTTGATGTCATGTAACATATTTTTGAATTGGGTATTTATTTTAGCTATCAATCAATCATATTTATAGTATGAATGTTAGATGATATAATGATAATACAAAAACTCTTATAATATTAGTGTATAAATTAGCAAACAGAACAATAAGAATCCAAATTGATTCATTCATGAAAGCAATGAATTTTCTATTCAAGAAATTGATGTAATTGTCATTTGAAAGACACTTTTTGACATATAATATTATTGCACATGCATCACAGTGGACGAGACTCTCACGTATTAGGGTATGAGGAAGTAAATACATGCAGTCTTACCCATAACAGATAAGAAGTTGTTTCTAAGATTTGAATCCGTCACGTCACTAAACAACAACTTTACCGTTGTGATTCAAAAGCCATTATTAAGGATGATCTGGTTGAAGACTGAGAAGTACTATGAAAATCTAGGACACATGTTAACAAGTGAAGCAGTGTCTATACATATGTCACAAATTGAACATCTTTGTTTTCATGAAGTAACAAGATTGCATACATCAAATTGAAGGGTGACCAAAGCAACTAAGCAAGTCCCTTTTATCAGTTTTCTCTTATCTGAAAGAATTTGAAGTGGAAAAAGGAGGAAAAACTTTGGATAATGTCCACATTTTTCTTCTTTTTTGCCCCAAAGAATCTTGAGTTTTACTGAATTTATTGCCTACTCCTTGCTTAATTCAGTGACCTCTTTTATGCTCATGTCTACCATTTCAACAGCACCAAAACCTCCATCTTCAGTGGCAATTGTAGACTTGGAATGTATATCAGATCCTACTTGGATTTCCTTAAACATTGCCATGACTTGAATCATTGTCGGGCGCTTCCATGGTCGATAATCCAAGCAAGCAAAAGCAACATTTAAGTACTGCATAAGCTCAAGCTCAGGATTAGGATCCTCTTTCCTAAGCTCAGGGTCAAAAACATCAATTTTTCTCAGTTTGGCAAGTTGTTTAACCCATCCGACGAGATTGTCATCACCGAAATCACTTGAATCTGTTGGCTTTCTCCCTGTAAGAAGCTCCAATAAGACTACACCATAACTATACACATCACCTTTAGTTGAACATCTAAAGCTTTGATAGTACTCTGGAGGAACATAGCCAGGGGTTCCGGCTAGTGTGCTGACACTTAAATGAGTATCCATAACATTCACGAGCCTAGCCATTCCAAAATCAGCAACTCTAGCTTCCAAATTTTCATCAAGCAATACATTGCTTGATTTCATGTCTCTATGAATGATGTGTGGAGTACAATTGTGGTGAAGAAAAGCCAATCCCCTAGCCGCACCAATCGCGATTTTCTTCCTTGCTGCCCAATCAAGCTTGATCCCTGCTTTCTTTTGATCATGCAGAATATCTAGGCTTCCATATTTCATGTATTCATACACCAAAAGCCTTTCTTCTCCAACCTGGCAGTAGCCAAGAAGTGGAACAAGGTTCCGGTGCTCGATTCTCCCTATGGTTTCCATTTCGGCAGTGAATTCCCTATCCCCTTGTCCACTAACATGTATAAGTTTCTTGATGGCCACAACACTTCCATCCTTCAATTGAGCCTTGTAGACAACACCAAAACCACCAGAACCAACAATGCTGTCACTGTGAAAGCCATTGGTAGCTTCAAGAAGATCGGCGAAAGTAAGCTTTAGAAGGGAATTCTCAAATGTCTCAAGGTTTATGCTGAGTGCTTCACGAGTACCGGTCAGCTTCCAGCCAACATTAGCTGTCCCTGAATGAGAACGGCTGTCAACATAGACATCAAGCACGCCTTCCTTCTTCCTCCTTCTTCTTCTGGTCTCAACGGCGATTATAACAAAAACAAAGATACAGAACAAGAAGGATAGCATTCCCACGACCACATTTGTTGCTATAGTTACCTGTTTCCTATGCGACTTCCGATGCTGTACATTTGTAATAGATCCTGATTTTTCCCCACATGGAGTAAGATTAACTCCACATAAACCAGAGTTATTCAAGAATCTACTAGCAGGAAAAGTTAAAAATTGCCCCGATCCAGGAACCGGTCCTGATAGATGGTTGTTTGACAAATCAATTTCTGTGAGAAAGGATAGTCTGGTTAAGGATTGTGGAATTTGTCCTTCGAGCCTGTTGCTTCCGAGATCAAGTATGTCAATATTTTTCAAGTTTCCAAGCTCTTCTGGGATGTTTCCAGATATATCATTATGGCCCAAATTCAGAATGTATAAATAGGACATTCTCCCAATCTCCTTAGGAATATTACCAGACAACATATTATGTGAAACATCCAAGAAAAGCATAGAGCCGTTGTGGTAAAACGTAGGCGGCCGAAGTTTACCTTGATAACATCTCGTGATATTCCACGATGTCCTGTTTGATATCCTGTTCATCTGATCCGGCCTGATCCCCACAAACTCAAGCAAACTTCCTGCTCCATGGAACCCCTTACTACCATCATTCTTGATGTACACAAACGTCTTCCCACTCATGAAATTAACTGCAATCTTGCCTGATTGCTTAAACAACTCCAGAGGAATCGGCCCGCTAAGGTAATTAGTATTTAGATCCAACCATATCAAGCTGCGACAATCACCAAGTTGCGGCGGAATCCTTCCAGAGAAGGAATTGTTACTCAATTTCAGGATTGCAAGATTGGATAACCGCCCAATCCACACTGGAATCTCCCCGGTGAGCTTATTATTCGACAAGGATATCCAATTCAAGTTGGTGCAATTGCTTAGGCCAGAAGGAATCTCCCCACTCAACTCATTAAAATCAAGGATCAAATTTTCAAGTGTCTTAACATACATCAATTCTTGAGGAATTTCTCCATTGAGAAGATTAAACCAAATGATCAAATCGCGAAGATTCAAGAGAGACCCTAAACTTGAAGGGATAGTGCCTTTCAAGTAATTGAAACTCAAATCCAAAGCAACAAGTTGAGAACAGTTACCAAGTGAAGGTGGAATAAAACCAGTTAACAAATTATCCTCTAAGTACAATTCCTTCAAAGTATTCATAGGATCCTCACATAACCCTCTTGGTATTGACCCTTCAAACTTGTTAGAACTCAAATGCAAAAACTCCAAACTCACCATCTTCGACAACGACTCTGGTAACTGACCCGAAAACCCATTGAACGAAAGTGAAAGCCTTTTCAATCTCTTCATTTTGGCCAATACCTCAACCGGTAATTCACCGGAAAATTCATTGTGGCTAAGAACCAATGACTCCAAACACGAACAAGAACTAAAACCACCCGGTATCGTACCCGAGAAATTATTCGAGGAAAGATCAAGTTCAACAAGGCTGCCGCATAATTGCGCCAGCCTTGCCGGAATCTCTCCCCGGAAACTATTTCCAGCAAGGTATAGAAATTTTATACCACCACCACGAGGAATCAAAGAACCAGAACCAGAATCAAATAATTTATTACTTGAAGCATTCAAGTATACTAAATTATTGCAACGAGAAAGTATTTCAAAGAAGTAGCCGGAAAACTGGTTACCTGAGATATCAAGAAACTCAAGTTTAGAACAGTCACTGAAAGAAGGAACAGTTGCAGTGAAATTATTATAAGAAAGGTTAAGATGGTGCAAGTTAATGCAACCGGAAAAGTAAGTTTCCCCGGTAAGCATGTTATGAGAAAGGTCAATGAAAGTGAGTGAAGTGGTGCAGTTAGTAAGCATAGGAATAGAACCAGAGAGGTTAGTTAACTTGAGAGTGAGATTTTGAAGGTAAGGTAGTGATAGAAGATGGGTTGAAACAAGAGTGAAAGTGGTAGATAAAGTGATTCCAGTGAGGTTAATAGAGGAAACATGGTGAGTTTGTGGAGTGCATGTGATGCCAGTGAAGGAACATGGGTTAGTTGTTGTAGGGTATGGTGCCCAGTTTGAGAGGATAGAAGGGTTTGGGAGAGAAGTTTTGAAGTTTATGAGTTGTGAAAGTTGCACTTCAAGAGTGGAAGATGATGATGATGTTGTGAGGAATGATATTAAGAAGAAGAGGGTGAAGGAGTAGTGGAAGTTGATGGTGCTATGTGAGGTTTTCATCATATTTTGTTGTGTGTTTGTGTGAATGGGTAGAGAGTGAGTTGAGAAAGAAGAGGTTGTGGGTTTAGGTAAGCACAGAGAAAAAAAGTGACTTTAGGGAGATGAATGAATGAACATTACAGAGACAGTCTCACATGCCATGTCACTTTCTCACCCTCTATCATATAGATGTTCCGATGAGGGTCACGTGTCCCGAACGATATTTCATTTCCTATATCGCACTAATCATATGGAAAAAAATGTAAGTTTCACATTGTTTACCTCATTGTCTCGGAAATAGTTTAAATACCTCTTGAGTTACTCCTCTCATAGTCAAGGTTTTGAGATGAAACTTTAACATTATATCAGAGTCAGAGCCCAATTTCTTTCTGGTTTAGTTATGGTTAAATGTAACTCTCTGCCTAGTCCGACAGACTTATGTGGAGGGAACGTGTTGAGAAGTAAGTCTCACATCGATTAACTCGTTGTCTCGGTAATGGTTTAAATACTTGTTGTGCTGTTTCTCTCGTTACAATTGATTTTGAGATGAAACAAGACATTTTTGGGATATGAATCTTTGTCCACATATGTTGATGTCATGTTCTCTTTCATGTATCTCACCCTTCTGGAGTTTTATTTTTTCTATCTTTCATGTGAAAAGGGTAACAATTTTTCATGTAATGTGTGTATGAAAAAACAGAAACAAGATACTGTAAGTATAGTTTTCTTGCTATAAAAAAAAGTATTCATTCATTTAAGAATCAATCTCTTTTGCCCATTTTAACATATCTAGAGATATGATGGAGTGTTATATTAGTAGACCAATTACTTATTGGTTATAAAGTTCATGATTGAAATTTTATTTTTTTAAGTATATTGTCTAGGTATAATGTTCGTACGAGGTATGAAAAACATTTCATTGGGAGAGAAAAAAGATATTTCAACACGTCCTTACAAATAAAGAATACAGTACAGTGAACACCATTATATTAGAAATAAATGTGAGTTTTTGAACCATGATAAATTTAATTATATTAAACAAAATATGATATATTATAGATACAAGTTAAATAATATATCAGTCAATATATTTTCACTATTTTTTGTTCGTTATAATATATAATAAGAGTGATTTAAATAATATATCCTTATGATTATTGATGCATTTTGTTATGATCCAAAAATAATAAAAATGTATTGATTCATGTACTATTTGAATTTGTCTCCACAATATATGATATGTTTAGCTTAATTACATTTATCATTATTTTTTATTTAAAAATCACACTTATTTTTCATGCAGATGTGATTAGTGTAATGTATCTATACAAATTAGGGAGATTTTGCATATGTAAAAAATGGATGGATGATTTGTGTAATTTCACTAAAACTATGAGGTGTCAGTGTAATTTACCCAAAAAGTAATTATTCATTTCAATCTGTCATGTTTTTTTGACCTAATCAGCTTAATCCATAATAATTTTAAATTATCATTTAAGTTTCCAATGTCTTCAACGTGGAATCACGTTAATCCTTGTATATCTTCTTATATGTTAATGTTGACAGATTTACCTAGCTACATATGTCGTTAAGTGATAACGTGACCACAGGTGACAATTCTATGGTGACAACTTTTGCCAACTCAACGAAACTACGTAGTTTCGATTTAAAAAAGAAGAAGACACGACACAAAAATAAGACATCATTTTGTGTGATCTTCTCCCTTCCCCCTTACCAGTTCCAATAAAAACACTCATTTTTGTCCCTCAAAATTTCCCTAAATAACATGTTAGTTCCTAGTGATAAACACAAATTTTGAAACCTAAACTAGTTTTCTTTACATCATATATTCACCCAAAAAATATTAAGAGAGTACAATAAGTGATATGTAAAAAAAATCAAAATAACATTATTTCGCGGAGTTGGCAGAATAAAATCACCATATGTGATTATATTACCACTTAATAATATACATACGCAAGTTGGTTAGTTAGGAGAATAAAGTATTTCCTTATATAATGAGATAATTTAACTCATTTAACCAGTAAAAGAATAACATGTGTATTGTTTTGTTTAGTTTTAGAAATATTTTTATAGAAAATGATTAAATGATACATATATCACAATTTTAGTACCTGAATAATATAATTTATCTACTTATTCCAGAAGATACATTATTCTCTATTAAATAAATAATGCTTCAAATTATTATAACTAAGTAAAGTCTACAAAAACATACAGAATTGAACTTGGTAACTACATCTTGAAGAAGTGAAAACCTAAGTAGATGTATATAAAAAAGTCGTTTACAATCGTACATGGGTGTCATGAATGATGGAAAGACAAATGCATTTTTTATTTATTTTTTAATGGCAAAATTATAATTGTATTGTATTTAAAATGATGCATGTGTCATTAAACATTACATTTTACATTGGTTTTTGATGTACTTGTATCTTCATTAATGAAGATGATCTTAACCGGTCATGAATACTGATCTATCATGTCAGAGTGTCACTGACTCAATGCATATTTGAAGATTTCGAGTAAAAAATTACTACAAACTTTTTTCTACTTTTTATATAATTTAGTGGTATATGTATGCTTTCTAAATTAGTTGCAATACAATAACTTAATACTATATAGTTATACGGTGTTAGGTAAATTTAAAATTATTATTTTACCTAGCAATACAAAATACACAAATAATTTTACTGTGTGGTTGTTTTCATCCTCGTTTAAGCAAGCTATCCAAATATACGAAAAAACATTTATTGAAAATGCAATGTTTTAATTTTTAAGTTTACCACTTTTTATAAAAATGTATATCCAACGGTTAAGATACTCTCCAGTACTGAAAAGTTCAATACTAGACAGTCTAGTACTGCAATGTGAGACCCAAAATATTTTAGAGACTAAAAAATATTAATTGAAAACTGTTTAAAATTTACACTCCTAAAATTTTTAGAATGTCACATGTCACTATCTTAGCTTGTACTGGACCCATCAGTACATGAGATATCTATATAATTATAATAATATTTTGACCGTTTGATGGTTGATATTGTATACCATAAGTGAGAGAACTGGGACAAGCGATGTCCGACATCGCGCAGCCGAACAACGTCCTACGTTGTGAGGGCCCCGGAGAGGGTCTCCGAGACCCTCGGAGGGGATGAACAGAATTACCGACTGAACGAAGGTATGAGATAGCACCCCTAGGGGTGCTATCTCATACCGTAGTGAAGGAGTGAACGGAGTGAACTCCCAGAGGGATATCGTAGATATCCCTTCACTACGGTTTTACGCTAGTACACCGATAATAAAACTATCTATAAATATTTTGTGCCCGAGACAATTCTATTTAAATCGGGAAAACACATAATATAATATGCAACGAAGATTCTTTTCATAAGTAAGACTACATATGAGGTTCTTATTTAGGAAATAACATGTACTGACCTATTAAACAATTAGGTGTAGATAAATTATTAATTTGAAATGACTTATGTAAAACTGATTAAGCAAAAATTGAATTAAATGGAAGTTGCCAATACATCATATTTTGAGAAATGTACTAAAAGAGATAAAGAATGGAAGAGAATAAAAATAGGCATGACCAACACAAATTTCTCTCATGAAATATACGTAGAGATAAGGTTAGAATGAAAAGAGTTTGATGACTTGAAATTACAAGTATGACCATAGAAACTCTCATTTATTAATATTTTTCCATTCTTATTTTATGGGCGTTTTTGTCTTTTCAAATACAACATTTGATCTCTTCTTATTTTTTGGAAATCAATAAAAACAAAACTACGAAGAAGGTCTATGTTGATGATTTCAGTCATACAACAATGAGCAAATTCCAAATACAACATTCTTGAAAGTGATTGTGTACTAATCTTTACCATAAAATCAGTCATTGAGTTATCAGCAAGAAAATAAAATATTATTTCTTTTCTTTCATATTTTACTCCTACTAAATAATATAAAAATCTATTTTTTTTATATCAGAGATATTCCCAAACGAACAAAAGTATGTGGGAAAGTTGATGGTAATTGAATTATAGAAACATGCGATCTATTATTGTAGAATCATTAATAGAAGACGCGAGAATCATAGTTTTGCTTCTTAACCGCACTAGGGGTTATGAATCAGGTAAATGAGATCACATATTCTAAACGGTGTCTTATTATCTATCCCAAGCTAATGAAAATGCTAAATTTTGTTTTAAAAAAAATCTTTTATTCATATGGTAATATGTCATTGGTTCAGAACACCGTTCGGGACAGGTGATCCTCATCCTTTAGATATCTGATTAATGAGTTGAAATAACATTAATCAGTTTTTTTATGATTTATGAGAAATGATTAATCTACACAACTAGGGGTAATTAATATTTTTTTCAGTTTGCATCTTTATGAGAGATGATTACATGTTGCAATGTGCATCATATTCAATCATTGGTGCAATGTTTTTAAATAACAAATGATATAAATTACCGGTAAGATACTAATTATTTTTATTATATGCTTCTTAATAAGCATCACTTTTACAAATTAAACATTTAATTTTTGTCTTAATGATACAATAGATAAGATCTGACTTGCATGCTCAATGTGTTAAAGTTATTAAAGAAAAAGTAACAGTGAAGGCATGACATTAATACTAGTCAAGTCAATTAAGGAACATGTTCATTTTCTTATTCAACATAAATATTTACATGATTAGGGGAGATTTCCTTATCTAACTTAAATGAACATAAAAATTGTGCCAAAATATTTCTATCCGTATCAAATATTAACACGTGTAATAGTGTTAACTTAAAAATTAATTTAACATTTATTTGATGCATATTTACTAAAATCTTATTGATGATAATGAGTTAGACATAAGAAAATGATATAATAAATTTTAATTCAACTTAAATATGCAACGAAATAATATTAACCAAACTTTAAAGATGTAAATGACTAGAATATCATCATGGGACAAAGATCATAATACCACATTACAAACTTAAATATGTAAATAATCACAATTTTACAATATCCAAAAATAAATAAATAAATACTCAAATTTATTTCTATGGAAACATGGTTCCAAATTAATTTGAGCAATACAAAATGGATATTCAAATACCTTTTAAAAATTAGATTCAACTTTTCAATTTCAAAACACAGAATAATCACTCAGGATAATGTAATTTTTGTTTACTATTTTGTCCTTACTAATCTATATTTTCTACCAAAAAAATCATATAACTTATTTCCTCATTTTATGTTTCATATTTGTTTATATAACTTTTACAGTTTTTCCATTTTAACGACAGTTTTTCCATATGAATCAATGCAATATTTGAACACGATAGTTTACTCTTTTCATTTTTAACATGCAAAATTGCAATTCATTTAATATAAAAGCGTGTCGACATGCACGTGAGTATTGAACACGCTAATATATATAAACTAAATTAACTTATAAAAGATTTTTATACTGTCATCAATCATCTGGAATTTCTATTTGAATATTGACTCTTTTGGTGAAAGATATAATAATTACATATAAATCTTTACGATATATATTAATTTTTTCCTCCATATTCGGATATTTTACATAAAAATCTAGAATAATTATTATTATTGAGTATTGAAGCACGTGTGGGGCAGTTGGAAAAAGATTAAGGAACACCGTCATTGTTGAACTTTATTATTTTCTTTCTCTTTTGTTCTATTCCTAAAAAACTCCATTGTTTTTTTCCTTCCCAAATCTGAATCACTGAATCAATAAAATGGGTAAGAAGAGAAAATCTGTGGCCACGCGCCTGGATGAAGTGGATCGAAGCATGTACTCCACTTTCTGTTCCACCGCTAAGTCTCTCTCTCATCTCTACACTCACGCCATGACTCAACAAAAACTCTCATTCCAAGCCGGTGAACGTCACGCTCTGGTCTTCATCTCTTTTTCTTATTCTCACTATTCAATCTTTAAATTTTGTATTTTTTTATGTTGCTCTTCAACTTTTACTACCACTTACAGTTTTTTAGGGTTGCCTGATTTTTGGGTATAACAATTTAATGGCTTTTTTGACTCCTTTGCTTTTGTTGTGTTCAAAATCTATTGAATGTATTTGTTGATGTTTAAAATCGATTATTGACTCGCTTTTATGAATGACACTGCTTTGTTTGCTTACAGGAGAAAATGTATCAGTGGATTCTTAGACAGCAACAAGAAGGATCAAGGGTCAGCAACATTGATATACTTAATCACTTGCAGGTTTTCTACTCTCTCAATATCTACTCTCTTTCGGTTTTTGTAATGTTATGATACTCAGTCCCGAATGTTTTCCGACCTTACCAATTTGTTCCCTCGAAAATTGAAAAAAGACAGAATCATTATCATTAGTTATTTTTAGCATGTTTTATAATACTTACATAGATACTAATTTAACCCTACCAAGGACTAATTTCACTCCACGGATGATTAACTTCACTCACATTTGAATTTTTGTCAACTATTTGGTGTTTTTTTCTCAATTTTTAAAGATCAAACTGGTAAGTCAAAAGACATGCAAAACTAAAATGAGTATTTACTCTTATTTTTATGAGAATAATGTATCTCCTTCCGATAAAAGAATAATATGAGTATTGTTTTGTTTAATTTTAGAAATATTTTTGAAGAAAATGATTAAATGGTACACATATCACGATTTTAGTGGTTGGAGGAGATAATTTATCTCCTTATACCAGGAGATACATTATTCTCTATTTTTATTAGCGGAATTAAATGATATAATTAATGTAAAATTCATATTCTTTTCCAAATTGCCTTTTCCGTGAAAAATTTCTCTTCCTATCCAAATTGTAATTGAGTTAGTTTGCTCCTTATATTATGACCTATCTTTTACTTTAATGGTTTAGGTACTGACAATTTTGCTTGCACTAACACTCATAAATCGTTTTGCCAATTGCTTTGAATGCGAATGTGAAACTACTATGTAATGGGTCCATCATCCTTCAACCTTTCGTTTTATAAGTTGTCATTGTATGAACCTGAAAACCTTAATTTGTGATTACATTGAATACTTCCACAGTGTTTGTGTTTTAAATTGCCCACAACTGCAATTGCAATTGTGATAAACACAACAATGCCATAACTCAACCGCAATTTAAAACATTGGTTCCTTCTCTATCCATATCTTTTTATTTGAAGAAGAGTTAGTTTGTTCAGTTGTTCTTATGTGTCATCTCGATCTTCATTGTTGAACTAGTAGTTACATAATTCTCTTATTCACCCTACATATCATACGTGCCGCATACCAAATTCACTGGTACCTTATCATCATAAAAAAACTGTCATAAAAAAGCTATCATAAAAGTAATATATAAAAAGTGATGAAAATTGCTTACTGGGGCGA
Organism: Lupinus albus; assembly: GCA_009771035.1. Lineage (NCBI taxonomy): Eukaryota > Viridiplantae > Streptophyta > Magnoliopsida > Fabales > Fabaceae > Lupinus > Lupinus albus. The sequence goes on from CM020011.1 coordinate 11,110,929, forward strand.
ATCATGTAACTATGATTGATTGAACTAGAGTCAAAGTATGAAAAAGAAATTCCTTTTTTTCCCATTCACTTCACATTTGTTGAAGTTTCCTACATATATTACAGTTATATGAATTGAGGCTATCCATCACAGTTAATGAATCCATTTTCAGATGTATCTTAATTTAAGCTGAATATAGAGATATATAACCATGAGATATGCATGTTATGTAGAATGAGCTTGAATGCGGAGCAGAGGAGCCACCAATGTCCCCAAGGCAAGCATCTCAGCAACAAAATTCCCAGACTTCAGTGCACACTAACACTAGTGCATCCGTACCCACTAATGCATTTTCAACAACTTCTGTACCCGAAATACGTACCGGGCAACCTGATCAACAAGTAAAGAACTCTGTATTCTCAAACGCGCTCTCTAGCCCCATTCGCCGCAACCTGCAGCTGTATCATTTGGCACAGGGTAGCTGTCCTTCAAGTAACCCTGTGTCGTCGGGGAATGGAAATCGGAACAGCGAGATGAATAATACCAGTGGCCAGAACAAGGATACAAATTCTTCGAACTCCAGTGATTGCATGGATATGCATGCAGACAGTCCAGTACATGATTTTTCATACTGATGCTGTAATATTTAGAATAGGGAAAAGTAAAAACTTGATTTATGAAATTTGTGGTCATAAGTGTGTGGTGGTGGGAAGTGTTATAGTTTTATTGTGAATACTCTCTTCAATTCATTTGTTTAACATTATGGTTCAGTTGGAAGATTGAACATAAGTTTACTTGTTTAACATTATGGTTCAATTCATTTAACATTTGTACAGTTTTATTCGATCAAATAAATTTTATTTGAAAGTATTGTTACTTATCAGTAACACTTTAATATTGGATTATATCCAAAAGTTGTAATCACAAAATTTCTTACTCCGGGTGACTATAATCACGAAATTTAATATTTTTGGATAAGGTTGTTGAAAAGTGTCAAATAATTAAGTTTCATAGACCAATTTGAAGAGTATATTAGAATAGGTGTTGTTAGGCCCATTTTGAAGCCCAACATGCCCATAACTACGAGACAGCAAAAAAGTTTGCTTTACAAACTAACTTTCATTTCCCTCTATTCAATATTTTATGAAAGAGAATAATTTTTCTTTGATGCACATAGATTATGAATATTCATTGTTGAAATTATAGAGGGAGGATCTTAATTGTTGTATATAAGTATTTTGTCTATGTTAAAAATTATTTGTTGTGATACATGCAAAACCCCATTAGTCTTTATGACCTAATTTTATATGAGATGCATTTTAATTTTGGATTTGGTTATTTTTGAACCATAAGTCTTTTATGAAAACTTGTATGAAACATTCATTTTTTAAGCATTATATTTTACTAACAATTACATTTACAATTATGATTACAATTTAATGATTTGTAAACACTTTTGGCCTTGATTCCTTTGGAAAATGTAGGACTACTTAAACTCTATTCCACACCAATGAACATTACCTATCCCATTTGTATCTTAATTTGTGTTTTATCCAATTAAAAATTAATATTTAATTAAAAATAAAAATTATAAAAATATAAATCAATATTTTTATATTAATTATTAATATTTGATTACTATAGATATAAAATTAAATTTTTTGGATATGTGATTTAATTCCTGCAACCCATGTACAAGCCAAAGTCTCTGAGAAAGCACGTGACAGTCAGCCCCAATGTCTCAAAAACTTGAATTTGAGGTTCATCAAGCACCAAAGATTTTGGGACCACTCCGTTTTCCAACAAACCTTATCCCTTCCCTTATAGGGACATAATAACAAATATTATAATCATAAATGAGGATGGATCCACTTACTTCAAGAGTAAATAGAAAAAATCTATTCCACGTCATGATCATTCATTCTTGAAAAATCCAATGGTTTGAATTAGTGAATACATCTAAACCATTGGATTTTCCAAGATTGAATGACTATGGTGAAAATTATGTTTTTTCCATAAGAGTAAGTGAATCCCTCCCCATCATAAATAAAATGATCGTGATATAATTTTTCTAAGGGTGGAGATCCACTTAGTCATCAATTCTAGGGAAATCCAATGATTTAGATCTATCGCTAATTCAAACCATTAAGTTTATATAGAATTGAAGACTAAGATATAAAGTAAATTTAAAAAACTTTCTTCTTTTTCTAATTATATTAACCTGTCTTCAAACCTGGATTAGGAATGTTTTTGAGATATGGTCCTAAGAGTTCAGTCAATATAACTGACTCCATATAATCACATTAAAATTTGGTAGTTGTTGTTTATTGTATTGCCCCTTTTAATTATTCTTTTTTACTCTCGTATGTACAATCATTGTTGTTTATTGTAGTATACCTATTTATACTATTTGTTAACACAAAATGTTCACCTCAATAGTATACCATGTTTTAGAAGTATAAATAAAGATAATGATTATATGTTTGATCCTCTATAACAACATTTTGGTAAAAATTAAGTTAATTTCATAAAAAAATGTAATCTATTACTATATAAGAAAAAGATGTTCCAATACAATATTCATTGTCCATGTGTCAGCTCCTCATGCATCCTTTTCCCGCCTAAACACATACCCACATCTTAACCGTTGATTTCTGCCCATCCACATGTCTTTCGTCCACAATTCTCCAACCTTTTCATTATTCCCAAATCCATCAAACTCTTCATTTACCCTAATTTCATTTCATCCAACTTCTCTCATCCTCAATTCTTCAAATGACTTTTCTCACCCCTCTTCATTTTCCTTCATCTCACCAAAATCTTCATCATCCCTAATTTCTCCAACACTTCATTATCTTCCGATTTCAAAATACAAACTTGGGTTTATTCTCGAAAGAAGATTTTTCTTTATTCTTCTTCATCTTTCCTCTCTATATTATATTCTCTCTTTTCTCTTTTCCTACTTTGTTCAAATCTTTAGATCATTATTTTTCCTTCATATTTTTCTTTGTATTCATCATTTTTTATATTTTTCTTTACTCACTATGATCTTCATTTGAACTTCATGTATTAAGTGTAAATCTGACTTATCATCCTCTTCACGGTAAACATATTCATCATTTTTTCTTTATATTTTTCTTTGTATTCATCCTATTTTTATTTTTTTCTTTACTAACTATGGTTTTCATTTGAACTTCAAGTATTAAGTGTAGATCTGACTTATCATCTTCTTCAATTTAAACATATTCATTATTTTCCCTTTATATTTTTCTTTGTATTCATCATTTTTTTATATTTTTCTTCACTAACTATGGTCTCTAATGGAAATTCGTTTTCATGATTTTTTTGTAATGTTATAAAAATCACTTTTTAAGTGTAGATCTGACTAAGATCTTATAAAAATCACAACTTTGATTTTACTTTTACATTGTCATAAGTGTTAATGTCGAATTTATTTTTTACATATTAATATTCATAATCACATTCTCATTATTGACGTGATAATCATATTCACAACTTATGGCATTTTAATTAGAATAACAATAAAGGAAAAATCATAAAAGAATAGAAACTGAATAATGACAATAAATTTTGTTATACCATTATAATTTGCAAAGTAATAATTACTAATTAATAATTAATTTGAATAAATATCACTGATCATTATGAAAGAAATAAAAGTGATATAAGGGAATAGAAACATATATTGTTATTTAATGTGATGCTTATTGGTGAGATCGATGATGCTATCCAAACTGGAAAATAATATATAGTAATTGCTACATGCAAATTAGGACGTCTCCTTTAATGTAAAAAAACTAAAGAATTAATTATAATGTTTTCATTTCCATTTATTAATATTGTTCATACATTTCTATTACTATCTTTAAAATATTTTAGCAGTTTTGATCTTAAATAATTAAGGCTTCCATTATTTTGAAAAAGAATCGAACTATATAATTACAATTTTCCTATTTCAATAATCATTTATTACTAAAATTTTATTTTTATCTATTAAAATAATATTTTCAAAGTTGTCATACTAAATGATTAAACCCATATTTATTTTATTTGATAAGTGTCATCTTATTTTTATTAAACCATTAAGTATATGCTGCTAATTTTAATAAGGATATGCTGCTAATTTTATTCATTTATGACAATAAAATCAATTTTAAAAGATGTTATTCCTTAGACAACCACTTCCTTTTGTTTTTGTGATTTGAACAAATTAGTAGGAGTTGACTAAAAAATGTTGAAATTGAAAAACAAATTTTTAATTAAAATTGGAAATATGATCAATCCCAAAATTAATTATGTGGACAAATTTTTAATTTTTAAGAAACAGAATAAAAGACATTCAAGAGCAATCATGCCTAATATAGATTAAAGAGAAATTTAATCCAAAATACAATCACCATTCAAATCCCAAAATTAACTGTGGGGAACAACTATTTAATTTAAAAAAAAACAAAATAAAAGGCATTCAAGGACAATCATGTCTAATAAACATTAAAGAGAAATTCAACCCAAAATATAATCATCAATCAAATCCCAAAATTAATTGTGAGGAACAACTATTTAATTTAAAAAAACGGAATAAATGGCATTCAAAGGGCAATCATGATTAATAACTTTTTCTTGAATTTTAATTTTAATTGTTAAAAATAATCATTTCTTTGCTAATTTAAATATGATCATTGTCATATTCTTTACTCATTTTTTCTACCCATACTTATATCCTACCTCTTCATCTCTCTCATACTTACAATGAGAGGTTTCATTTATCGGGTTGGTACTTATTTTGTCATACTAGATGATTAAACCCGTATTTATTTTGAAAAAAATCTAAGTAATTAATTATGATGTCCCATTTTGTATACCTTTTAAAAAATATAAAATAATTAATCAATTATACTAACAACTAATAAGAAATAATATTGTAGAAATAAAAGAAAATATCAACAAGTTATATTAACAAATATATAAGTTTTCTATATGTACATGTCTATATTAAGAATGAAAAATACAAGTTTTTATTGTATTTATTAGTTAACCAAATATATAGACTATTGAGTATGAAAATCAGTCAAAAAATTACAAAAGTGTATGAGTAACATGTGTTTACGAATGTAAATGTAATATCTGTGCTTTAATCATTCAAATGCACAAACAACTTGTGTATTATTAATAACCATATGAACACATGTAATGTGTGTTGTGTGTTCTTAATCATACAACATAAAATACCGACCCATGCTTTTGCACGGGTATTTTGCTAGGATTAAATGAAAACTAAATCCTATGACCAGTAAGATTTAAATAAAAACTGACCGATGCGACCAGTTTTGACTGATAAGGTTGTATGATCAGTATATTTGTTGTACTATACCTAAGGGTGACAAGTGAATGAATTCGGATTTGGATGCTAATGTATGAATGAAAAGTCATCCATAAATTCATTTAAACAAAATTTGAAGTTAATCAATTCATCCATATCAAAACTTAATGGATGAATTCTAATCCATTCATGACTCTATTTTTATGGATTTAGATGGATGAATATCAAATTCATTTGAATTTTTTATTTGAACTAAAAATATTATCGAAGAAAATCATTATTTTTAAAACTATTATCTCAATAGAATATTTTTTAAGAATCCCCAACTTCCTTCACTTCACTCCTCTTCTTTAAGAATCAACCCACCTTATAACTCTTTTTTTTTTTGAAAATTTGCTATTGGGGTGAAACTCGAACCCAGAACCTCCTTCATCCTATGAAAAGTTTTTAACAAATACTTATATTTTAATCATCATTGACTCTTCCATCTTAACCACCAGACTACCTTATGACTCCTGTAAAGTTTTTAACAAATACTTATATAGATTTATATATGATTATTATATCATCCAACATTCATTTGAGTTATTTTTTTTGAAGAGTCAATGATGATTAAAATATCAATTAATATAATTAATATCAATTTAATAAAATATTAAAAGTGAGAGTGATAATCATGAATTTGATTGAATTTCATTTTCTTGATTATTAAATGAAATTGAAAATCAAAAACACCATTTTTAAATTATTTGTTTTTTGAATGGATTGCATATCCAATGAATATAATGTACGAATTCAAATTTATCAATTACTAAAGTTATCCATTTAAATCCATCAACTCTAATAGATGTATTTAATTTTTTAAAATTTGAATTAATTGCGGAATATGAATAATTTTTTAAATTTTGAATTAGAATTCAGTCCATCACAACAGGACAAAACATATCACAATTAAATATCATGTTGTCAGAGAAGCAAGTGAGAATAAATAAATAAGGCTCAAATATTGCAAGACCGAAGATCAAATTGCGAACATATTTACTAAGGCATTACCAAGGCCGAAGTTCGAGCAACTACAATCGGTGCTAGGAGTTACAAAAATGTGTATCAAGGAGAAGTGTTAAAATATTGATGCACATTTCTAGAAGTTTTCACACTCAAGTAATAATGTTTTATCATAATATCTAGAATTACCCTAAGCTTCTAGTAGATTATAGTGTAGGTACTAAGCAATATAGGCTAGAAATGTATGGAACTTTCTAGTCAAGTGTTGTAGAAAGTCTATAAAAAGGCATTCACCCTTCATTTGTGAAGTATGCAATGCATGAATTGTAGCCAAAGCCTCCAATCTATTCTAAATACAATATCTATTGTGTATTCCTGTTTCAATCTAATTAAGTTTGGCAATTGCTATATCTCATCCGATTCTAAAACTTTGTTTCTATCACTATATCTACCATCTTTCCTCAAATACTATTAATACTAAATGAAATAAAGAACCTTCATAAATTGCATGTGTAAGCATCCATGTCTTACTATATAACTAAAATTCATGAATTCACCCTATCTAATCTGATTTCAAAGGGTTCAGGTGGTTGCTTCAAAGTCCCTTGTACGTAGGGTATTCCCACAAAATAAGGACGGAGCCCCCTTTCCATAAACGTCTTCTGTGTCCTCTTGCTACTCTTTCATTTCCAGGCTTTTTTGTTTTGGCTGGGAGGAATATATATTTGGTTAAAGATATTAGGTTAATGTGAGGGAGGATTATCTGTGTCCCAAAAGTGTGCCCCAATTTTATTGGATGGGGACAAAGTATGAGATACACTTTTGGGACAGCTGATCTGGATTCGGTTAATGTAATATGGTGTGAAATGTTAGGGGACACAAAGTGCCAACTAAGTAACATTAAGGGAATAGAACCATAAGCCATTTCTCCTCTTAACTTGAATCTTGTACCCCAAGCAAAGTGTTGTCACTTTCAAAGAGGACATAGCAGGAGACATTGATTTGAACCTAAAACCCCATAATTTTGTTCTTGTCATTGGAAGAGAGTGAACCTAATATTGCCTATAATAAGAGGGAAACTAGACCATATCAAATTCAACATTTCATAGTTATAACCATACACTCAATTATAGTATATATGGCTTTGTTACCTACCAAACAATTTCTCGTCCTTGCTTTTCTTTTGCTTTGCTTCATCTTCACTACAGGTAGAGTTGAGCTTAATTAGTTTCATGTATACTTGGAAAAGATCGTAAATCATATATTTAAATCCTGAAAACATCTTCTTTGAAATAAAAATTCCACACATCGTTTCAAATCTTAGAAGAATATCTCGTCGGCCGGGTTGAGTATATTTCCCCACCTTAGACCTCACCCATGAATTTGGGTTGCCCTTATTTTTATTGTGTATATTTAATATAACCAAAGTCTATCATTTATGTGTTGCTAATTTTCATTTGATTTTCTTGCAGGTAGAAGTTTGAGAGAGAATAGTGATGATAATGGAGTTGAGAAGGGCCAAAGTAGTATTTACGTGTTAATACAGAATAACCATGAAGGGAAACATAGTAGTAGCAATGAAGTGGATACAATGGATTACACGCCTGCCAAAAAGAATCCACCAATCCATAATTGAAGTCTCATTTTTTCCTTAAAAAATTTTGGTAGAAAAAGCACCAACCCAAAGTGCTTAATTATTGTGCAATTCTATGCTTAATGAATTTCAATGTATATAAATATCGTCTCAAGTCTTTAAAGTCTGTTTGCGAGTTGAAAGGAAAATGGAAAGCTTAATCATATTCTGGCTGCTACGAGATCGTATATTAGAACTTATGTACATGTCATTTTTTTGAAGTTGGAGAATGTGATGGGGGTTTTCAAAAGTTATAATGTTTCTTTTACTATTTGTTGAGTGAGATCTTATATCATACATTGTCTCGTGTATTAAGTGTAAACATGATATGTTTTTATTGATGCTGGATAGCACGCATATAGGCATATGGGAGATGCTCGGTTTTTCTTTCACTCATGTAGTCATGTTGTCCCCAAAAGTCAACTAAAACTATGGAGCATAAAGTGTGAACACATCTAATTCAAACCCTCTAATGACAATTGCATTTTCCCCACTTTCCATTAAAAATAGCCCATTAAAAACATGTTTCTTTCACTGTTTATGATAGTGCTGCAACTATATATCTCTATGTCATTAAGGGGTCTATTATCACATCCTTCAATACCCTTCCAAATCATAATAGACCCATGCACAATTTGTAAGGGACAATGCAGGCCTACCAAGTAGATTATTAACGAACTCTTCCCATGTGATATATACAAAAACTTATTGTCTTACTCATCCAAACAAGAAAAACATTGTTCAATGTCTTATCAGAAAATGATCTTAGTCTCATTAATGTCTGTTTTTCTCCCACCATACATTGATGCCTATCCAGTGCTACACATATGGAAAAAATCATATTGGGCACCATCTTAAACACCAAGGCAATTCAATGATTGATACTAGCTCTCAAATAATGCAACAAGTTGAAGCTTAATTTGTTGATTAACGTCAAAAATACATATTTCATAAGAGTTAATTACTCTGACATCTCTGAGTTTTAGTGATATCACCCAAGTCACAAATCCCTTTTCTACACATACACAAACCCCAAATTTTTATACTACATTACACTTACTACCTATGCAGAAGAGATAGTACAATCTTTTATGATGTTTCTCTCAATCTTTCCAGTTTTCACATTTATAACTAGAGGGTTTAACATTACATACCAACAAAAAATCATAAGGTATTAGTTTCATGAGTTTATCAATTTGTTATTCACTTTGATTCTAACACACAATGGTAAGGACTTGTACAAAAAGATGGAAAACACACAGATGAATATGAGAAATCAACAGGGCATTCATTTCAGTGAAAATCGAATGGCCTCACAGTTATGTAGCAAACAATTGACCACAGGTTTAGCAAAACTTAAATTTCCTTTGAACAGTAATAAAAACAAACACTTGCAAATGAAGCAATAACTCCAGCAATACAACAAAAACAATATTCCATGCACATAGCTCTTTGCTTAATTCCAATGCTCAACTGGAAACATAAGCTTATATTCCGGCCGGTGCGTGCGATTATAGCGGTTGAGAATTCAGTTGTCTCAGGGATATATGCATGTAAAGAGTAACTACAAAATCAGGGAACAAATAACTGAATAAATCTGTCAGAATAACCATTAGCTCAAATGAATCCAAGTGGTTATTCATTCCCTCTTGTAATTACACTCTTTAAATGTAATGGACCTAACCAGTCTACCACTCCCCGACTGAGGGTTAATTACCTATCGATGACCGGAAAAAACCACTGCTACTTCCAGAACCCCTGGACTTCCTTCTAACAACACAAAGGGCTTTTTTATTTATATTTTCTTTTTGGGTTCTTTTATATTCTCTCATAGAAAAGCATGCTGGCCTCACAAGAAAGAACATCTTCCTCTGAAACAGTGTGCACTTGAGAATCTGAAACACAAAACCAGCGCAATGGAGTTTGATTGTCGGAGACATCTTCTGAGGACTCCACACATCTGTAAACAGTGTAATGGCCACTCCCAGCTTTACCAAAATGCTCCACGACAGAAACAAGTCGATACAAACATGTTTCATTAGAATTTGGAGAACAAGAAACATTCACCTGCACAACAAAGCATAAACTAATGAAGCTGAGAAGTGTCTAAACTAGCAAGTAAATGAACTATTAATCATCCTTCCATGCAAAGATTACTCAAGAAGAATATATGTATGGGGCAAAGTAGAACAAAAGGATACATCTAGGGTCCAATTGACCAACTTTAGAGATTAGGGTTATCATCCTAAATCCTAATTAGTACACGCCTTTTTTTAACTATACTTAGCGCAATGCTTTTGAGTGTGGTTTGAGCACGGGATAAGGAAAACTGGTTCGTGATGAAAATTAACATTTTGGATTATGACATGATATATTTATTTATGTAATAAGTGAGGTAAATTCATCAAGATGAAAAAAATAAAAAAAAAATAAAAAATTGGACCAACCTTGTCAGTGGGTTGCATGTGCATGTCAAGCTGGATGCTTTCTGAAGAGCCTTCAGAGCAAGGAAACAAGGTGTTATTAAGAAGTGTCTGACCATTTTTAGAGGAGACAATTCCAGCATCAATAAGATCATCCGAATTGATCTGTTCTGTTGCAGCTCCAAAAATTCCACTGAATTTCAACGTTGATCTTTCAGATTGCATATTACGATGGTTTGGCAGAGAGCTTCTTCTGTCACTTAGTAGATTTAAGGGCAGATTTTGTACATCTACATCCTGTATTTTTACTCCCAGACTAGTTGTCATGAATGGAAAGATATCCAAAATCAATGGAAAAGAAGCATGGCCCTGCATGGCAAAAAATCATCTGTGATTTAATGAATAATATTCATATGCTGGGTATTCTGTACCTGTTGTTTTAATCTCTTGTAAATGTTTTCGGACCTAAAATAATAGTCGCTTATGGCCAACCCACTAACAGCTTAATGTAATGAGTATTAGGTTACTGAGAGTGGGGGAGGGAACATTGCAGAAAATTGAAGTATTGAGGTATTCAAGATCCAATCTGCCAAAGATTCGAGTACCTGCAGTTTGATTGATTCTCCGAAAGCATTCATATGAACTCTTTTCAACTGGATGCATAAAATCTGCAAGCAGATAACCAAGCATTTAAAATATGATAGATTAAATCACAAGAGAACGGACTCTTGAAAACGCTAGATATGCCAGAACACATTGTATATACCAAATTCACATTTTAGAAAACAGTGAAAGAAAAACACCTACCATAAGGCACTGTTTTCTTTCCCATTCAAATAAAGACTCGAGTGAACAAACAAGGGAAGGACAAAAAATTAATTTTATCATTGATCTTAACAACCTACACATAGCATCAAGAATCTAGAAGTGTTCTAAGCAATAGGGTATCACTACCACCCTTCACCCAGTAGTGATTTTATTGCAAATTGCAACTGTATTTACAAGACGTCAAATCAAAAAAGCAGCAAAAAATGATTCATGCTAAATAGATACAGGATTGTCATAATTACCAAATAATAGCATAAATGGATCCAATCTTACATGAGCATAAAGAGTCTAGTTGAACAAGGAATGCGTTTTAGTTTCCAACAAAGAGTGCAGGAAGAAGATCAAGCAGGCATACCCTTGGGCACCGAGCAATACTTAGCTGCTTCAGTGTATGTGAAAATCGATTTGACCAAGGTAGTTTTTCAAGATTGGGCATTTTTCGGCAATCACATGATTCATGGTCAGAACATCTTCTAAGTTTCTTGAGTTCTACCTGAGTAAAAGGCACAAAAATCATATGTTAGCAGTTGATAGCGTAAAGATCGGTCAATTGCATGGGTCAGCAACCAACATTTATCCATCTCTTAGCTCATAATCTGTCATTATATATCTCTAATAAAATAAAAGATTCATGCAGAAATGACCTCACTTCCTTCCAGTAAGGAAAGATATTTTACTGCAGCATTATGCCAACAGTGGCTACAGCGATAGTTCTCAACATGTTCAGCAACAACGAACTGCTTCAGGCAATCCACCAGTGTACAACGATATCCCTGCAAAACATAACATCACATGGAACCAAAGGAGATATGCAGCAGTTCAGTTATCAAAGAAATAGCACTGCAAGTATGTACACTACTCTCCAGAAGAAATAGTGAAAACATTGAAAGTACAAAATCATTGACAATAATATTTAACCTTACAATGTTTGAGCTACTGTTAAGAACTGGCGAAAGGGGCAAACAGTCAAAAAGTTCAAAGTTAATCGAGATCTGCAAAATGAACAAATATTAAGAACTATCGTTGTAACAGTAGACAGATAGTACTTAAAGCCTTGATCAGATAAAACAAGAGTAGGTCCCCAAACATCAACATATACAAGATCAAAAGAGTTAGAGTAAACAGTGGTAGACTTAGGGGCATGAATTCTATGAGATTTGCCAAGACAACAAGCATTGCAAAAGTCAAAATCTGTTTTATTGACAGTGGGAATATTACAATGGGAAAGTACTTTGTTTACAATAGTGGCATGAGCATGCCCTAGTCTGCTATGCCACAAATTGTAAGTAGAACTAGACTTAGAAGTAGTGAAAACAGTGGGCTTGCAATCTGTTGGAGAAACAGAGGCAAGATGAGTGAGTTTCTTTAAGAGAAGACTTGGGAAGGCATATAATCCCTTTGAGGTGAGAGACCCTTTGAGGAGGATAATTTTAGAATCCTGTGATTTCACCAAGCATTGCAAAAGTCAAAATCTGTTTTATTGACAGTGAGAATATTACAATGGGAAAGTACTTTGTTTACAATAGTGGCATGAGCATGCCCTAGTCTGCTATGCCACAAATTGTAAGTAGAACTAGACTTAGAAGTAGTGAAAACAGTGGGCTGCAATCTGTTGGAGAAACAGAGGCAAGATGAGTGAGTTTCTTTGAGAGAAGACTTGGGAAGGCATATAATCCATCTGAGGTGAGAGACCCTTTGAGGAGGATGATTTTAGAATCCTGTGATTTCACCAAGCATTCATTAGCATGAAATTCAAAGAAGCAATTATTGTCTTTGGCAAATTGAGAGACACTAATTAAGTTTTTAGTGATTGTAGGAACAAGAAGTAGGTTGTTAAGTGAAAGAGAAATATTGTTATTGTAAGGAGATAAGAAAGAAGTAGTGCCACTGTAAGAAATAAGTGCTTTGGAACCATTACCCATGTATAGATGCTCAGGCCCAAACTGTTCAGCAGACTCATGAACCAAGGCAGGATCTGATGTGATGTGGTTTGTGGCTCCAGAGTCAAGGTACCACATGGAGCGCTTGATATTTGTTGGTCCAGTGGTGACATTCATGGCATAAGACTGATTTTGTTGATAAGCAGGTCTAGGAGTGTAGTATGATTGTTGATTGTAAAGTCCAGAAGAATAAGATGATGCATTATTTCCATGGTAGGCATTGTGAGTGGAAAATTGTTGAGGAGGAGATCTTGAATTGTTGTAAGTATGAGTATGATTAAATCCAGAGGGTCTAGGAAACATAGGATATGTAGAATGAGGATGAGATGGTTGATGAGGAGGGTAGAAAGGATAAGAGGGATCTTGTGGGGCAAAGTAGCACCACTCTAAATCATGACCAGGTCTGTTGCAGTAGGAACAAAAATAGTTAGATCCAGGCCTACCTTGATTTCTTCCTCCTCTAGAGAATCTGCCCCCTCTTCTTCCAAAACGACCATTTCTTGCATTGACATTTAAGTAGTGAGGTGGTTGAGATGTGGAGTCAAATCTGTGAGAGGGTGGGGATCTTGGTTTGGAGACAGAGGCTGGGGATTGATTGGGAGAGGACATAGATGCCACATTAGCATAAAGAGCATCTGATATAGCTTTATGTTTGTTCTTGGTCAGTCTTGATTCAAAGGTTAGCAATGACTGTTCTAGGTCATTGATGGATGGAGGCTCAATTTGGCTTTCAATGGCTGTGATAATAGTCTGAAAGTCTTCATTGAGCCCATCTAATATGCAATCCACATGCTCTGCAGTAGAGATTGGAGTGCCTATGGGTGCAAGAGAGTCAGTAATGACCTTTACCTTAGAGAAGAAGACAGAGATGGAGTCAGTGCCTTGAGAGAGAGTTCTAATCTGAGCTCTTAATTGTCTGCTTCTGGCCTTTGTGTAAGCATTGCAAAAAGCTTTCAATTCTTCTCATAGCTGGTAGGAGGAGGTGCAGCCAAGAACTCTAGGTTGAATGGACTCAGAGATAGAGTTGAGAATCCATGAGAAAACTGTTTGATCTTGTTCCTCCCAACTAAGATAAGAGGGACTAATATGTTGATGAATTTTGTCAAACTCAGAGAGATACATGGCTGGAACATCAGGAAGGTGCACAAATCTGAGAGCTCTATTAGATTTTAGGGCTGCAGTCATGAATTGGCTCCATGTAAGGTAGTTTTTCTCACTAAGTTTGGTTGTTGGAATAGGTAAAGAAATGGAAGGAGAGACAGCTTGTAAAGGAGCAGAAGGGGGTGGGGATGGAGGTGAAGGAGGAGGATCTGTGGTTGAGGCCATTAGAGATCTGATACCATGTAAAAACTATAAACTGAGCATAAAAGAAAAGCTAAAATAATCTGCTAAGAGCATAAGAGATACTTCATTTTATTATTGATTTTGTTATCCTACAAGCAATAGGCTCAACTCTTATATAGAGGAGTTAGCAACCCAAAAGACTAGTCTCTTAGATAGGAGTGCTTCATGGCTTAAGTGCCACATTGAGTGTACTCTATTGATAGTGACTCGATGGTAGTCCTTTCTCTTTTGGCAGCTCCACTCACCTATCAGTATTCGGTAATATACTTTAATTCAGCCTATAGGAAGCCCTTTCTGTGACACAACTCCTAATGAAAGACACTAATTGTTCGGACGTAAGCACATGAGGAGACTCCAACCCAAAAGACTAATCTATTAGGTGGGAAAGTCTCATGACTTAAGTACCACATTAAATTAGCTATGTTACACAATATGAGACTCCTAACATTGACCCAAGGGTTGACGTCCACGACGACTTTCACTCTATTGACATTGACCCGATGGTAGCCCTTTTCCTTTTGGCAACTCCATTCACCAGTATTCAGTAATATACCTTATTCCAATCTATAGCATCCCTTTTTGTGGCACAAATCTCCCCCAAATGTTAGGTCTTAAGCACAATTGGAGAGCTCAACCCAAAATACTAATCTATCAAATAAGAGAATCTCATGGCTTAAGTATCATAATGAGTTTGCTACGTAACCCAATGTGAGACTCCTAACATCACTATTTCTCCCTTCAACTTTTTGCTTCCAAATGCAAAAAGTGTCAAATCAAAACTGCAAGTCGTTAAAAACATCTCTCTGAACCTTAACACTAATAGGAACAGTTATAGAATGATTTAAAACATAATTGTACCTCAGCCATACATGCAGGGTTGTAAAGTCAAATACAGATTTTGTTGAGGGCAATCTAAACTCAAAAACAAGGACCATGCAGTTTATGTGCAAGTGATTGGGGGAATGTTCAAAACAATGGTTGTGAAAGACTCATGTACCTGGGACAAACAACTTTCACAGTTTAAGCTGCTACTAAGAATCCCATCAAAAGGTCCAAGAAAGAGTTGCTTCCATCTTTCCTGTTCACTCAGCCAATCCCTCTGTATTGGAGTAAGAATTCTATTATTAGAAGCAAAAATGCCTGCTAAAGAACCCACATTTGGAGCATAACAACCTCCAAATTCTTCTCTCAGAGAGCATATCAGATGGAGAAATGCTTCAGCAGCATCCTACAAACACAAAAGTTAGGGATTAACGAGATAGAGAACAAAAATATCGTTTGGTTGTTAAATCATTAAAGAAACAAAAAAAAATCACCTGCTGGCTTGTCAGATTAAAGTTAGGAATGTAATGGGACATGGCGAGCATTATATTTCGTGGAGTCAGTACGACCTTTTCTGAGCTAACTGAGCTTAGTTCTGCATAGAACATTAAAAATCTATCGAAAATATCTTGATAGAAAAACTGTAGCATAAAATATCTTGTTCTAGAAAATCAATTCCAAAGAGACTCAACAGAACATCTAACAATTTACATTTTTGTTAAGCAGAAATCCTGAAGGGAACTCCATTCCACAAGTCAAACCAAAAATGTCAAGGGAAAAAGTGGGGATTGGGAGAGAGGAGGGAAAGAGGATGACCTTGCATACAACCAGAACTCAGATATTATATTATATTTTTTTTCAGATTGAAAACAAAGTGTATCCTACTATGTTTACACAACAACAACCATTTTCCCAGTAGGTGAGGTCGGTTACATCAACCAAACGACGTCGGAATTTCCTATTATAAATAATGTCCACAGACAAAAATCCTTCTCCTCGGTTTCACCTGTACTTTTTATTGATCTATTGCAACTCTAGGCATTTGATCTAGTCTCCTCATTGGGCATTCTACAAGTCATTCTATACATCCCCGAACCACTTGAGACGAGATTCTACCATCTTTTCTATAATATATTTTACCTCAACTTTATGTCTAATACATTCATTCCAAAGCAACCAGCCTAATAAGTTTATATATAAGATAACCAAAATTGCAGATATAGTTACACAGTTACCTTCTAATAAAGAAGCTAAGGAAACAGCAAGAGGCATGGTTTCAATCATGTCCTCAGTCCCAAATTCAGTAATGACACCATGAAGAAAACTCTGAAAGCAGAAACAACTAGCCAGAGCCTGCAACAAACTCAAACCCAATAATCAATTATTCATAGAACAAAGAGGACACATAATCATTACAACACATATCAAAATTCATTTGCAATTGAATCCACAAACAAGAAAACATAAAAAGTACTGATCTTTGAACTTATACTAAAACCCCATCAAGCATAATATTACTCTTAAACCCTTACCTGCAAAACAACGTTGAGGAAACAATTGTTTTGGAGGTTTTGCAAGCCAGGAACAAAGAGGGGTTTCTGAGAAATATTATTATGGGTATCTCTGATAAAGGGAGAAGTAAATTGAATTGGTAATCGTATAACAAATTTGCCATCTTTGAGTGCTAAAATGACACCAACTAAGCCAACAAGACCAGCAAGTGCTACGCGAATTGTGAAAGGTTGAGCCCAATTCATCATATGATTTTGATACATAATTGGAAAACCATGGTTGACACTGCGACTTCGACCACCCAACATGGCTAGCTGAGTTTTAAGTAGTGAAAAAGGAATAGTGAATTGAGAAACTAGAGGGTTAAAGAAGGTGCAAGTAAATGAAGTTGGGTTTTAGTGGGAACCTACAAGTAGATGTCAAAATAGGCAGATCCGTGTAGACCGGCTCGCCACAACTCGAAATTTTGTAGGATTTTGGTATTAAATTTGGCTTTTTAATGAATTCAGGCTTTTTAGCCCGACCGGGTATTAAAACTAGGCTCGGGCCGGGCTTACCCGGGCGGGTTCGGGCTATCCGTTTTCTCTTAGTTTAAAACTTTTTTTGGAACTTTTTGGCTAGACAATAAGTTTAAGATGAAAATTATTTTACAAAATAACTTATGATAAAAAAAAATAATATATACTAAATATTGTGTAATGAACTTTGAATAAAAAATAGAGTAATGTCTATAACATAAATATTTATAAATTACAATAATGTTATCAAGTTAATAATTATATTATTTTTCCTATTTTGCTTAATATCTTTTTAAGTACATTAGCAAAATAGTGTATCAAATTAACTAAGAACATTAAACCATATAGATTCTATTTTTCTTTTTTAATTAAATTTAACTTCTACAACAAAAATAATTTTTACAACGAAACTGAAAAACAACTTAATTGTTTAGCGTAGAGAATTCAACACAACCAAATTTAACATAACAATTCACAATGAAAGTGTTGATAAAGAGCATACAAAAGATATCCATACACAAAGTAAAGAAATATTATGATGATAGTTATACTTCGACACATAGAATTCATTTTGAATTTGAGTCTATACTATCATTATTATAAACCAAAGTGATATTATTTTTTACTGTATCCATTTATTATATTGAAGTGAAGTTACAAATTATATTGTGTTAGAGATTGAGAGTCTAATATAAATAAAATATTTAATGAATAAGTTATGTTATGAATCATATCTGTAGATTTAACATTATGTCTTAGCTCAAACACACATCATTATATCTATAAGTTTGGTTGCATTGAGTATAACAATTGTGTTAAAAAATTTATGCATTAATATCAAATGATATATATATATATATGTATATTAAATATGTTAAAATTTAAATAATTTTTTTAATATTATGCGGGCCGGCCCGCCACAACCCGCATCCCGCATAGGGCGGGCTTGTGCTACATTTTGATATACATAAACTGTATCCGTACTTTTTAGTCCGGCCCAGTTTAGCTCGAACCTGATACGGGCTAACCCGATCCTGTCCGGGTAGCCCGTTTTGACACCTCTACTTTCAAGTATCATTTTCTATTGGGATCCATGTTTTGCTTGATTGTCGGGTTTGTGAAAGGAAAATAACATATCTTCTTAATAATCCTCATAGTCACAAAAAAGTGACATATGTCACTTGTAAAATAGTCAATAATAAATAATAAAGTATCACTTTATGACATATGTCATTTTTTATGGGTAGGAAGATTAGTAGAAGGATATAACATTACTTTTGGTTAAAAGTACAGAGTGTCATTCATTTATCTCATTAAATTCACTTATTAATATACTTTTGAATGAAAACGTCAGCAAGTGAATTAAGATATTATGTCAAATAATTTATTCTTTTTTTTATTTATGGTAGGGCCTATTTTTAGTTGGGTTTATGATTGTTCAATCATGGAACTCGATTCCAAATATAATGGGTTAGAGAATAGACTAATCTTTTGTTCTGTTAGGTTTTAAGTAATCCGAAACTCATATCAACCACACCTAAAATATTTCAGTTGGGTTTGAGACGGATTCGGTGCAAAATATTACATATACTAAACCCGAACCAATCTTTGAGTTTCTCGGATTGAAACCGAGAAAATGTTGGGCTGCAGTGATGGTAGTTGGGCCCATTACAACTCTGGGGTCGAGGCCCAATAACAATAGCTTCTAAATTCTCCTCGCTCTCAATTCCTTCCATTTTCACTTTTCAATCCATAATCAGCGACTTCTCCAGAGATCTCTCTCTCAAACCCCAAACCCAAAAATGGTACTCTCACTTTCCCTCTTCACCAATTTTTCGATATGATCCCTCTATCTTTATGGTTCATGCGTGTTCTACTTAATTTTATCCATTCCACATTTCAATTTTGCTCAATACTTGTTTTCATTTTCTCTCTTATCAAAATGCGTAACTAGGTTATTAGGTTATTTATTTATTCGTTTTAGATTAATCTAGTGATTATGTAATTGTAACAAACGATTCTTCTGAATTTGTTTTGTAGGCGAACACCGGGAAATTAGATGCGTCGATAGAGCAATTACTGAATGTAGAGAAGCAGATGCGGCTCGCTGGTGAGGTTGCCGGAACCAGAAAGGCTGCTACCGATATTTTG
Organism: Lupinus albus; assembly: GCA_009771035.1. Lineage (NCBI taxonomy): Eukaryota > Viridiplantae > Streptophyta > Magnoliopsida > Fabales > Fabaceae > Lupinus > Lupinus albus. The sequence continues at coordinate 11,130,425 of CM020011.1, forward strand.
AAGCTCTGTTTCGACGCTCGAGCTTGGAAAACCCTCAACGATCAGATTATTCTGTTGTCCAAACGACGCGGACAACTTAAGCAGGTAATTGCAGCTCACTCATCAGTGGATTATTGCTTCCAGGTTTTGATTGCCGCGGAAGGAGGAAAGTATTAGGTGTTGGTGTGTTATGTGTCAGGTTTAGGGTTTTAACTCGCTTTGAAAAGTTCCTAGTTTTTTGTGTTTATTTAGAATGGTTGTGTGTTTACTATTTACAAATGTTGTGTGTGTGTGTTTTGTTGATGGAATTTTGTTTACTCGCCTAATTGGACATTGTATATTTGTGAAATTAGAAAGCAAGGTTTTAAAATGTCTTCAGCAACCACAAACCAAAACTTTTCCTGCAATTGCAACAAATGCGTTCAAATTAAGTAACCTGTTAAGTTTCCATCTCTGGAGATTGAGTAGCTCAACAATTATATAAACCACACTCTGGAGATTGAGGCACCCCCTCCACATAAGCCTGTTGAACCGGGCCAAATGCCCTTTCTGGCCTGTGACAGAGAACCGGGAAAAGTTGGGCTCTTGATTTGATATCATGTTAAGTTTTCCTTTCAAAACCAAATGACAATAAGAAGAGTAGCCCTTAGGTATTTAAACCGCAGCCGGAGATTGAGGCCATTGAGTCGGCTGCGTGGGACTTCCAACATAACCACAGTTTGAAACCATGTTATAGAAAATATATGTTCAATTTTCTTCACTGATTTCATCATCTGCAATCTGCTAGGACGTTGAGAATTTTAATACCTGATTTTTGGAGTTATGTTGGAATAGGCTATCTGCATAACCATGTGCAGTTGACAACTTATAAATTCATTGCTTGGAGTTCAGATATGATTTTGTTGTCTTGTAAATGCTACAAGAAGCATGGTGTGGTTCAATATTATTAATCTGATTCTGTGCTCACAGGCTGTAACAGCAATGGTCCAGCAGGCTATGCAATATATTGACGAAACACCAGATGTTGATACTCGCGTAGAACTTATCAAAACTTTGAACAGTGTATCTGCAGGGAAGGTGAGCATACAATGTTTGCACTCCGTATTCCGTCTTATATTCTCCAAATATAGCATTGTTCATCTAATAAGATGCATATCCGCATGCTGTATCTGTTGTTAGATATACGTTGAGATTGAGAGAGCTAGATTGGTGAAGAAACTTGCAAAGATAAAGGAAGAACAAGGGCTTATAGCTGAAGCCGCTGATTTGATGCAAGAAGTTGCGGTAAGTGTGGATGTGTCATTTTTTTTTGGCTTTTATATATCCAATTAGTACAATTAGCTTTCAGTCTACTTAATATGGGTAATCTTAACAGGTGGAAACTTTTGGCGCCATGGCAAAAACAGAGAAAATTGCATTCATTCTTGAACAAGTATGAGAATTTCTTCTATTTCTTTGAGCAATAACATCAGTTGTAGACCATTAATTTCTTGTTTTGCAATTTAGCCTGCTGATTTGAGAATTTTCTATGTTAAATGTGTAGGTTCGTTTGTGCCTAGATCGCCAGGATTATGTCCGTGCACAAATACTCTCAAGAAAGATTAGTCCAAGAGTATTTGATGCTGATGCATCAAAGGAAAAGAAAAAGCCTAAAGAAGGTGATAATGTTGTTGAAGAGCCTGCTGCAGATATACCATCTTTGCTGGAGTTGAAGCGGATCTATTATGATCTAATGATTCGGTATTTGAACCCCTAGTTCCCTACTTTAGATTCTTACCTAATAGATCCCATTTCTTCACCATGTATAAATCAACCATAAATTCATGGTTTCAAATTGCTGTCTGCAACTGCAATTGTGGCCACTGTATTTTGCTTGTGGAGGTCTCCATAACCACATCTTCTTGTAATTGTACCCAATTTTAGATAATGCTTGGAAAATTCAAATTAAAACCATGATCATGATGTGGTTCGTATGTCGCAGCTTAGTATCATGACATGCTGCTGCCACTTAGAATTGTATGGAAAAGGATTATTAACATCACATGGAGTCTTTGACTAATTGACATTAGAAATGCAGGTTTTAGCTTTTTTTCCTATCAAAACTGTTCCTTGTTTTTTTTACAATTAATATCTCGCTCTAATTATATTCTATTTGCATAGTCAACATCTTTTTTTAAATTGGACTAAGGCTTGGTGGTTGTTGTTTATATTTTCCATCTTGTTTATCAATATTGTTTGCATACCGTAAGTATTTGCTGTCCCACTATTGTAAAATGAGATGACACAAATTGTGGGACATCAATATCACCACCTTATGTGCAAAATGCTTTATTTAACAATTGTCATTCATGCCAACGTGTTGTATGGGCCTGGTTCGCTTTATTTTTGTCAATACCTATTTCATGTTGCTGCATGCTGTGGATCTTAAAAGTCTTTATTGTCTTATGTTGGTTTTTATTTATTGTTGAAGGTATTATTCCCATAACAATGACTATCTTGAAATTTGCCGTTGCTACAAGTCAATATATGAGATTCCATCTGTCAAAGAAAACCCTGCAGAGTGGATTCCGGTAGGGTTTATTTGTTTTGCCTGTTATTGCTGATTGTATTGTTATACAACATTATCTTTTTCTGAATATTGTCTTTATGTATAGATCCTGAGGAAAATTTGTTGGTACTTGGTTCTAGCACCACATGATCCAATGCAGTCAAGCCTTCTCAATTCAACCTTGGAGGATAAGAATCTATCTGAGATTCCAAATTTTAAGTATGTTTTTTTAATTTTAATCTCACGTGTCTTCTTGCACATTTTCAAATAATTTGTTATGATTTCTTTGTCATCTGACATACCTGTTATATGTGCCATAGGCTACTTTTGAAACAAATTGTCACCATGGAGGTCATCCAATGGACAACTCTGTGGGATACATATAAGACTGAATTTGATAATGAGAAGACCTCTGGGAAATCTTTGGGTGAGAAAGCAGCAGAAGATCTAAGGCAAAGAATAATTGAACATGTAATTGACTGGGCCTTTATATTTCTTCGTTCCCATCTCATCAATTTGCTTGGTCAGTGTTGTGGGGTATGCCTTGTATTTCACACTTAGTACTTCTGTTTCCTTTCAGAATATCCTTGTTGTATCGAAGTACTATGCGAGGATTACTTTGAAGAGACTTGCAGAGCTTTTGTGTCTCAGTGTGCAGGTTTGTAATGCCAGTTTTTATTTGTGCTGTAAGTAGTGCTGTTGTGAATTGTTCAGTCATTGTATTCCTAGTTTTATAAAGAGAAAAGTTAGTTCTCAGTTCTCACAATGTGAAGCCTGTGAAGGATAAGGGTTGGAAGCATCTGTCTATGTTGGTTTGCTGCTTTAGTTCGCTTGCCACCTCAAGCTTGTTATTGTCTTATTTATTGTTTAGCTTAATTTGAATATGGTTGTCAAGTGAATGTACTTCACTTGCATTTCTTAATGTGTTCAAAATATATTTTTCTCCATGTATGTAGTGTGAAAATCCTAATTAATTTTCCTTATGAAACTCAGGAAGCTGAGAAGCATCTCTCAGACATGGTTGTGTCTAAGGCACTGGTGACTAAGATTGATAGGCCAATGGGAATAGTTTGTTTCCAAACAGTCAAGGATAGCAACGACATTCTTAACTCGTGGTCCGCCAACTTGGAGAAACTGCTTGATCTTGTGGAGAAAAGCTGTCATCAGATACACAAGGAAACCATGGTGCATAAAGCTGCTTTGAAGGTTTAAGAAGGTCAAGGTCCATATCAGCAAGTACAGTCACAAGTAAAGCTCGTCTTTTCCCCTCTCCTGTAAATCACGGACACACCAAAACATTTTGGTGCTCTTTGTGTGTCGGATTTCATGACAGGCGTCCAATTTAAAATTATTTTCCGACTCCATAAACACTGATTTCCTTGTCAAATGCTTTTAAAGCTGTTTTCATGCCATGTAGAATTCTTGAACATTTTCTATTTTATAATAATGTTTGTTTTTGCTAATTGCAGGGGCACCTCAATATAGTTGTGATTTTGGACTGAGTTGCCTTATCAGGAATGTTAATTTGAATTGCCCATCAACCATGTTGGTGAGGATTTGCATTAAACAATGTCTTTTTTATTTTATTTTACATTGCCATTCATGTAGCCAGAAATATGGTTCCTAGTACTGAAAGTAGTTTTGTTGTATACTACTGGAATATACTTTATCACTGACATCTAACAGGATCTCAAACGGTCTTGTTTCTAGCAGTGGCAACAAATCCAGTGCTTGTTCATTTATTTGTGGGTCGTAACATATTCCCTTGTGCCTTTGTTGTTATTCCACTTTCTCTTGCAATTTTATAATTTCTGAGCTCTATGTTGCAATCATATATTATTTGAGTTACTTGAACGTGCTGGAAGCAAGAGATAACTCATCACTTTAATTGAACTCATATCCTTAGTTAAATTTGTTTCCCCCTAAAATCGAGATCATGATGCATTTTTTATCATCACTTATTCTTTTATACATTAAAAAATAATCAATATAGAGGAAAAATTATGACATTATTTTCCCATTGCAAACTCCTCAACAATACATGCCTGCATTTATCTTGGGTGGAGTATGAGCCTGTGAATATTAATTTATTCATAGCATTCTAAGATCATCAGGTTGGCCATTATTAGCAAGACTACCCTCTATACTATTACATGAGCTTGATATATATCTTGAACTCTCCTTCATTACTTTAATGAAAAAAGTAGTTCCATTTTTTTCATTGATATGATTATTAAAATAAACAGAATCAAAAAATACAATTTTTTTTGGAGGTTAGGATGAACTGCCTCAAAATCTGATGGGTTTGTACTATATCTAGTGATCTTATTCCTAGCAAAACGAAGTGAACATGGATGAATCCACGAAAGGAGGGGCAAATAAAACATGGATGGTTAGCAATGTAATTTTTTTACATAAACTATGCTTCTAAATTAAACTCATTTTATTTAAAATATTTTTCACAAAAAATGTGACCTGGACAACACTATATTAAATGAAAATAGTGAGGAGCGGAGGATCAAGTTCAAAGTTTAATACATGCATTATTATTTATCTACCTACTTAGTGAGAGTCTCATGGGAATGTTTATTAGTAACCTTGAATTACCTTCTACCTTTTGCTTACATAATCCATTATATTAGTTACTTGCTATTTACGTTTTGTTTATCTCTAAGCCTTTTTTATGACATTTATTGTTAACAGTATGAATAGACAATTTCAAATAGATATACTTCAATCGAATAAGACACATGAATACTTGAATAACAAGCTGAGCATAGTTTAACTACTTTTCTTCTCACTGGGGACTGTGGTAATGCTATTAGATTACGTATAAGGATTACCTGTCACAAGTTGGTATTCCTAACCATGTCATATCCAATTACATATTGTTATGTCATTTTTTAGCAGTATATAATTGGTCGGGACAGGGTTGGAGACACCAACTTGGAACATGTGATCCTAGATCACCCCATCTCCATTTTTCATTTTTCATTTCCAAGTTATGTCTACTACAGCTCTATATGGAGGAAAAAGGTGAGGATAAGGATTATAAATTTATGGGCACCCCAATGGGGAACACTAATTATAAGAAAGAAAATACTAAAAGTCTAAAAAGTGTCCTGCGCATAAGGCTCCATCCTCCTGAGATCTTGGAATCGTAGATGTACGCAACCTTGTTTCGACTCCTGAGACCTTGGAATCTACATGTACGCAACCTTGTTTCTGCAAATGGTGAAGTTGTTTCCAAGATTGAACCATAAATTCTAGGTCATAAGGTAAACAACCTTACTATTGCTATATTGATAAATGGGATGAAGATGATTCAGAAGGTCTCACAGATGAAGAAGCTGATGGAGATGAAGGATATTGAAGATGAGAAGCCATGGTAAATGACAATGTCATGTGAGAGTTTGAAAAGTGGGAATAGTCATAAAAACTACAAGAAGGGGTATAGGAACCATGCAGAGTGCTTAGAGCTTCAGTTTGAACTAGCTCAGTGGCTGGTGGAATGGACAAAATGGTAGTTGGTTTTGGATTGAAGGGTTGTTGTTGTTGTTGTTGTTGTTGTTGCTGCCTAATGAGTGTCACATTTTGAGGGAAGTTGAGTTTTGCTTTGTTGCCTCTGAAATGCAAAGAAGCTTTGTCATAGGCTATAGCTGCTGCTTCAGGTGTTTCAAATGTTCCTAACCAAACTCTTGATGCTTTGAAAGGGTCTCTTATCTCTGCAGCCCACTTTCCCCATGGCCTCTGTCTCACTCCTCTGTATTTTCTTTGTGCTTGTTTTTCTTCTTGTTGTTGCTCTCTCACATTGTCTGTTTTGTATTCATATACAGAACTTGTTCCTATTTGGTCTTGGTTTGTTTCTGTTTTTGTTGTTGTTGTTGTGCTGGTCCAGTTTCTTGAACATTGTGTAACTGTTATATTGAATATAGTTGTATTAAAAGATGGGAGGAAAAGTACAGTTTCTGTTTCCATATCTCAATATTAGGTTCACTAGTATATTGCACAAATAGTTTGGTTGCTAATATTCTCTTATATTTTGTGACATTTGTAGGACACTTCACATAAAATAAGAGTTAACTTAAGTGCAATGGATTTTTTATCATGATTAGTATTATATTCAGAAATATGTAAGACCCTGATCTTAAAATCTTGTGTTTTTTCATAAATTAGTAGTTGTTACCTTTCTTGGCTATATACAAAATGGTTAAGATGTGGAGTAAATTTAAGAAACTTATTCTTGGAGTAAATGGATATCTCTTATAAAAAATAGTTAAAATGAAAAACACATTATCTTTACTCCCTGATGTATTTCACAGATGGCCCGAACAAAGATCATTTGTCCTACTTTTCGTGTCCTAAGTGTATCACAACCCAATTAAAAACTGTCACCTAATTAAAAAACATAAAACAATTTTTTTTACATTACTTGGTATAATGTGATTGACTTGGGATATGGAGATGCCAATTTATTGGGACGGGTGATCCTTGTTCCCGGACCCCATCAAAATACCCAAAACTCTGTAGACAAAACAATACTATCCAAAAGAAGTAAATAAATAAAAAGTTCATATTACAAAGATTTAATTTGATACTTACTTGGTCTAGCAGCATTTGAGATTGAAAAATCACAAAAGGGTGTATCATTTTCTCTCTTTCTCTTGAGAACAGAATTGCCACCATAAGATGAAGAAGAGGAAGATAGTGTTGCAGAACAACAAGCCATGTTTCTTGTTACATCAAAAGTATCAACACCACTTTCTACTTTTACACTATGATCTCTATCATCATGAATAACCATATAATCATCACCTTTAGGTACATCTCCACAAACCACATGAGTTAAAGCTGAAACTATATCACACATTTCCTTCTCCATATTCAAACCAGGAATTTGAAACATCATTGGCATTGACAACTTTTGATGTGGTTGGTGCTTATGTTATGTTGGTATAACTTTGTTATGTTAGTGAATAACTTATTGTGATGTGCACGAACTATATATATATATAAAGTATATGCAATTGGTATGAAAAACTCGTTTTGTTTTTCTCTCTGTTCACTCCTTAACTTGATTTTTTTAATTATTATCCCACTACACCTTGTCTACACTTGATTGTTTTTTTCTTTGTTATGTAAAAACTATGACACTAACAAGTTGCGAAGCATTAGCATGAAACTTTAGGGATTTTATGCATAAAATATTAGCATATGAACCCTTTTCACACAAAAATTAAATTACAATAACATTTATGCATTTTACTTTACATTGAAATGACTATTACATCCTTAAAATTACATTAAAAAATGTAATTGTCCTCTCCATTATTGGAGAGGAGTCTAACTCAAGAGTGAACATAACTTATTATATCATTTTTGTATTATTGCTAGTAAATATTCGTGGAGGGTCCATTACCCTATAAGATTGTGATATATGACTTTAAAAAAGTAACAGTACAAATTTTAAAATATTTTTAGACAAAAAATTATTGTGAATAATGAAATTAATCTAGGTCTCATATTCCAGTATTGGATCATTTAGTACTTGAGAGGATTCCAAGCAAAGTTATAACCAAAAGGTTAGCTAAAATGTGCCAACATTTATTAACTTGTTATAAAATGTTTTTATAATGATTAAGGATGGTAATCATGAAAAAAAATCCAATTCAACCCTGCATGTGACTATTGATATGAAACTAGTTTTTTTTTAATATGTGACCAATGGCCTATTCTTACTAATAAAAAACTAATGATATCACTTCTCATAAAAAAAAGTAGTTGCTATGAATATGTTCACAGGCACATATTATAAAGAATAAAAAACATGCATTTAGTATTCCCAATAAAACTTGTCCATAAGAATAATGTGCAAACTTAGCATGTAAACAACAAAAGTGAAGTGAAGGATAGTGAATGGTCAAAACCGAAAAGTGTGGAAGTGTGAATGCTGCAACTTGGTAGTGTTTATGTGCATACAATCAACTTGAAAGAAGAAGTTGCAACCCCACATAGATTTTTCAGCTCAAGTTATGCTGTCGGTGACTCATTTATATGATTCTACAAACATTTCTCACTTTTCACTTTTTCCTATTTGCTATTTCGTTCATATTTAATTCACAAGTTGCGTCTATAAAACTCATACACTTTTTAATTAGTTCACATCGATTAATGGTAAAAAGATTAATCTTAGTTTTTAAAAAAGAAGGAACAAATCCAAGTAATATTCCAATAATCTTCAAATAGGTTAGAGTATTGATATGATATTATAATAGTTTTATATGTATTTCACTAATTAAATTATCGGTAAAATTAGTTTTTCTTTCCCATAATATATACATATATGTATTATCCAACATTAATGTTAAAAACTAATAAAGAATGTATGATAATTATTTTATTTAAACCATTTGTTGAAACAAAATGTATGACTTTGTGGTATAATATTTATAGAAGTATAAGTAAAAATAATGATTTTTTGTTGGATCATCCGCAATAATATTTTAGTGAAACTTAAGTTACATTTCATACCAAATTTATATGAAAAAATTGATATATTTAAATAAAAATCAGCCGATATAATCAAGTTTGATTAATATAATTGATATAATTTATATATTGTGAGAGCCATTTCACATTTGATAGATAGATTAAGGTTGTGTAATATTCAAGTCAAACTACTGAACTAGTTAGTCCACCTTAGTAGATTTCTGTCCACATATGTAAATTATGGTTTAGTTTGTGAAATAAAAATGTGATACTAATTACTAATAGAGCAATCAACTCATTTTCATAACATCCCCAATTAATATAAATCATTATATTTTATTTGAATAATCAAGATTAAAAATATATATATAACTATCATATAATCAATAACTAACTTTTAATATTAACCATCTATAATTAGTTGTAAAGTCTATATTTATTATTTTCACGATTTTTATATGAGAATTGTTTTGTTTAGATGCTTCAATTTCATTTTGTTTTGCTATCATTTTTTGATTTTGGATTTGCATCACATTCTGATTGAAGGACAGCATTTTAGGATAAAAACTGAAGTTAACACGATAGCTTCGGTCAAATGGTTGACCTGTACACATGATATCAATTATGTTGAGTGGATAAAATCATAGTGCCACTTGGCGATGGCATATCATGTATTACAACCCACATTATTTGTCCTGAATATTTATGTCTTCTTATTCCAAACTAATTAAATTTTATCAAATAACATAAAAATTACTTTTTATTTTTATGAATTTTCTTTTTAAGTATATATCAATTTTCAATTGAACGGTAACACAATGAATAAAATATGGAACACATGATCTCAATTTAAATTATTTAGCTTTAGAAAATAAAAAAATGTTTGTAAGAAAGTAAATATAACAATCCAGTGATCGACTAAATTGTATAAATATAAAATAATATAATGCATGATAACTATATGAATAGAATTATTTTTACATATAAGCTACATTACTTGTGACCCTATATTAGGGATGATAATATGGGTTTAGCCCGAAAGGCCAGTCCGTTTTGATCGACATTTTTAGCGGATTAGACTGAAAATTTTAGCTCAAAAGCTCATATTCAACCAAGTTTGGAAGCCCATTTTTTAGACGGGTTGGGCTAGCCCGGCGGGCCAACATTAATATTGCTTTACCATTTTAAGGTTACATGTGATTCCAATAATGTAGGCAATTTAATATTGTTTTCAAACCGAGCATTTTACACTTACCGTGTGCAACCAATTTATTATTCATATATAAGATATTTATGAGTAAATTACTTATCAATGTAATTTATATCATATACAATACAAGACATTTACATATCAATGTTTAATTTATATCATATTTTATTTAACTTAATTACATTTATCACTTTTTTCTTTAAAAAATTACACATCTCGTACATGGTTGATCAATGTATTGTATGTTTATAGATTAACGGGTTTTTTGTAAGCATATAAAATGAAAGGATAGTTTGTGTAATTTCACTAAAACTTATGGAATATCAGTGTAATTTAAATGTGTTTTTTAAAAGAAAATAAAAACGGGTCAGCCCGCTGGCCTGTCAGTTCTGCCAAATATGGGTCGGACTGACATTTTGAGTCCTTTTAGCAATAGGGTCAGGCCAGCCCAACCCATATTTTGGCAGGCCAAATGCAGACCAGGTAGGGTCGGGCTCGCCCGTTTTGCCACCCTTATCATATATACAATAATGTACAAATAAATATTGATATTTCTACTTTAATATGTGACTGCCTTGGTGTTGGATACTTGGATATAAGGTTTCAGGGACCCATCAGCTCATTTGATTTGTCTAGATCTTAATAAGATCCATAATAGCTTGGTTTTATTAGCTTTGGGTTCGAATAAGATTTTATATCCCAACAACCCTCTCAATGTAGCTTTTCTATTGTGTACAAGTTAATGATATCTCTTTAACACACAATATATAGTTAATAAATATTGCATTTAATTTCAGCTACATATGTAATGCTTAAAATTGTCCGTTGAACCCAACTTGGTAGTTCCGGAAATTAGAAAAGTTACCAAGGTTAAATGGTTAATATATGCAATTATAGGCTTGTTTATCTTGTACTTAAGCATGAATTTCATTGCTATATTTACCACCTAATCCAACGATTTAGCAATAGGGTATATGTCCTAATATTAATAATTTACGTTTATTTTATTTTATGATTTTTCTAATGTGTGCATTGAGTATATTTTAATTTGCTAAATGAAGGCTGGTTTAGATTGAGAATTGACACATTTGTATGTGCATTAATAACCAGATTTTTTATTAAGGTACTTTACTAAATTTATGCAAATGGGAAAAAGGGTTAATATATTCAGTTATTAGAGGATGTTTGAATAGTCGAAAGATGAAACAAAATTGGTGATGCCCTTAAAATGAAGTAGTATCCCTTAGAATGGGTATGATACAACAACCAAATAAAGTCGTGGTCAAACACTCACTTTTCATCACACATTAATCCATTATACTATCAATAATCAATTCATATTCCCACATGTTGCTTGGGACAAAATGTAGGTAAGAGAAGAGAGGAAAGTGATGTCCTTAGAGCAACTATAACATCTAATAGATTAATATAAATTTTATTTTCATTTCAGTCACATATTTATATACTGTTTTAGGATAATAGTGTGACTAAATAAATACAGTGCAATTATAAAATAGTATATAAATAACTATGTATTACTAATTTAATACGTCACCGCCCATATGCCTTTGGGGTTGGCATATGATGACGATGGTTAACACATGCATAAAACGTATTTCATGAGTGGTACGAGATGAGTTGGTATACTCTCTGTTATCAGAGAAATAAGTGTTTCAAAAATAAATGGGAAATCCAACATTCAATGACATATATCCATTTGATTACAATGAAATCATACTTTTGTCATTAAAAACAAAGATGAAACATACATTTCACAAAACAAACAAAAAAGTTTCATTCCACCCTTTTAAATAATTTATACTTATTTAAATACTTTTCCTTTTTTAAGTTGAATAATATTTATGCAATTTATATAGATGAGAATATGAAGTTATGAACTATAATATTTACATAACTTTACACATCAAAGTACATAAAACATTACTAAAGACAGATAATACTCACTGACCTTGCATAGGGCCTGTTTTTTTGTAACAATAAAACATTTATTACATCTTCATCATACCATAAGGCATCGGTTCTTACTTCTTCCATAAAGGGCAATAAAACAATTCACTTGACATAGCTCCTATGATTTCTTGTCACTCTTCAACTAAAATATGATACAAGAAACAAATACAAATGAAACTGACACCAACCTAAATACTATACAAAGCCATAAATATTACTAAGACAGCTTAAGATTATCATATACCATAAATTCACTAGTAGAGCCGTTTTATGATAAATTGCAGAGGTTAGCCCTTGTGGGTTTTGATCCCAAAATCAGAAGCAATTCCCATTTATGATACTCTCAACTGCCACAAGCCAAACACTCTTCTGGGTTTGTCAAAGAACACACCATCTGTGCCATTTTGGTACCATCATCTTCCTCCAACACCTTAGGTTTTTCCTACACTCATAACAGAAATTTTTAATATCAGAATGTACAAATCACATTAATGGAATTATTGATCAAATCATTTTCTTATTTTACTTTGAGGGCAGAGGTATCGACAGTGAACTTGATAGCATCAGCTGCAGCTCGTGTTCGGAGATAATACATCCCAGTCTTCAGACCCTTCAAGACAATAGAAATCGAACAATGCCAATTATAAAAGAGTTGGTCTAAACCTCCTCATCAAACGAGATATAATTCTATGCAAGAAGATAAAACTTGTCAAGTTGTATATCATGAACAGAGGTCAAAAATAGCATAGCGAACAATTTTAAGTTTGTAGAGATAAAGAGCAATGCAAAGAAACAAACCCAACAGCACAGAAATCAACTCATCAGTTTCAACTTTAACTATAATCCCTTTACAAGAAATCAGTATCTCTAAAATAGACCAGCTCTGGAAAAGTAATCATACTCTAAACACCAAAATACAATGCACAGAAAATAAGAGACGATGTGCATACAATTCAATAAGTTTGATATTTTCAACTTGCCCCAAGTAAAAAGTTTGATACCTTGGACCAAGCATAGAAATGCAAGGAAGTCAACTTTCCAAAGTTGGGCTGCTCAATGTGAATATTTAAGCTTTGACTCTGATCTATGTAGCATCCTCGATCAACAGCCATATCAACTAATGTTTTTTGCTTGATCTCCCAAACAGTTCTGATCATTTTAAATTTAGTTAGTATAAATGTATTAAATCCAAGTTTGGAGTAAAAAATAATAGTGCTCATACTTGTATATAGCTTTCAATTCATGAGGTATCTCTGGTATTTTCTGGACGGAACCATTCTCGTGGATTATGTTGTTCTTGACTGCAGGAGACCAGAGTCCCATTTCAGTCAAGTCATTAAGAAGATGCTTGTTCACAACAACAAATTCACCGCTGAAAGACAGATAGTTACTCAATTAGCAAGCAATATATGGCAATGGCATACGAAGACAAATAACATGGGATGGCAAGCAAACCTTAGAACTCTCCGATTGTATATATTAGAAGTATAAGGCTCAAAACACTCATTATTGCCAAGAATCTGGCTAGTAGATGCAGTTGGCATAGGGGCAACAAGAAGTGAATTTCTCACACCATTCTTTGATATCATCTCCCGAAGTGAGTCCCAATCCCAACGACTTGAAGGTGTCACACCCCACATGTCTGGCTGAAGAATTCCCTGCACGATACAATAAAACACCTAAGCCACTAGAAACATTTTTGTTCCACTGCATTAGATAACTTGTGCTCCGGAGTCCGGACATAAAAAAGGGCAAAAAACCTCACTTTGACATACATACCTTGCTTACAGGACTCCCGCTATATGTTTCATAGGGACCTTCTTTAGCAGCCAATTCACAAGAAGATTTGAGAGCATGATAGTATATAGTTTCAAATATCTCCTTGTTTAGCTGTTGAGCCTGCACTCCATGTCCAAGTAAACTATCAAATTGAAGAACATATATCTTAAACTGTTGATCAACTAGCAGTACTAGAAACACTATTTACCTCTGGTGAGTCAAATGCCATGCCAAGTAGTATGAAGGTATCAGCAAGACCCTGAACTCCAATACCAATGGGTCTATGCCTTAAGTTTGACCTTTTTGCATTGTCAACTGGGTAGTAATTAACATCAATTATTTTATTAAGGTTTGTTGTCACTGTTGCAGTAACCTATAAGTAATCACAAACACAGCCCTCAGAAGTCTAGTCATATAATAATTATGTCAAATTGTCGGTGCATGGATACACATCAAAACACATACAGAACATTAGTATCATATATGGTAAAATATTAACAATAAACCATACCTCTCCTAGCTTCTCAAAGTCAAAATATCGATTTTTGGAACCACGGCTGCCAACAAGCTTAGATGCATGGGACTCCATGGGCACACCCTATAATAAGAAGAATAACAGTCCGCATCAGTATGAACAAAATGGTCTAAAAATCAAATAAACATGAACCTAGCATGTGAGGTATGCTAGAGATGTGCCACCTTGTCTTTAACATATCGTGGCAGTGCAATTGATGCCAGGTTGCACACAGCTGTTTCTGTCGGACTTGTATACTCAATTATCTCAGTGCACAAGTTTGATGACTTAATTGTGCCAAGATTCTGCTGGTTGCTTTTCCTGTTGCAGGAGTCCTAGGATATAGGAAAAATATGAATACAAAATCCTTTTAAAAAAAAGATTCCAAAAGCCAAATTTGATTTTATAACCCACCTTAAAAAGCATGTAAGGGGTTCCAGTTTCCATCTGGGACTTCAGAATTTCAAACCAGAGATTTTGAGCCTCTACCACCTTCTTTGCTTTTCCCTGCATACAAATGCATTTGGTTAAGAAAATGCAAGGCAATATTCAGCATCACAAAAGGTAGGTTCTGAAACATGCAAAATCATTCTACATGTCAAAATTGAACTTACCTCTCTTTCATATCGAAAGTACAGCTTCTCAAATTCTTCACCCCAACAATCTGCCAAACCTGGTGCTTCATTGGGGCAAAACAAAGACCATTGTCCATTACTCTGAACTCTTTCCATAAAGAGATCAGGCACCCAAAGGGCATAAAACAAATCTCGAGCACGATGCTCTTCCTGCAAAGAGAGCACCAACATATAGTGATATTCAATAAAACAAATCTTCACCATAGAACAAGACTGAGGTCATAACCATATATTATTACCACTTAAGTTCAGGCAGTCATACCTTTCCGTGATTTTTTCTTAAATCCAAGAACTCAAATATATCAGCATGCCATGGCTCCAAGTACACAGCAAATGCACCTGTAGGAAAATATTTGTAACAAAGGTAATTTAGAAATATACATCAATTATAGGGTTTGTGGATATGTATAAATGACTTTACCTTTCCTCTTGCCTCCGCCTTGATCAACATAGCGGGCAGTATCATTGAACACACGCAGCATTGGAACAATACCATTGGATGTCCCATTAGTTCCACGAATGTAACTGCCTGTGGCACGAATGTTGTGAACAGAAACACCAATTCCTCCAGCTGATTTGCTGATTGCAGCACACTCCTTCAAAGTATCATATATTCCCTCTATACTATCATCTTTCATACACACAAGGAAGCAACTACTCAACTGTCAAAGCACATAAAGAAACAAACCTTACAAACATTAATCTTACAAGCATAAAAGAAACAAATCAAAACTCGGGCTCAATAAAAGAAAAGGGGTGAAAGATATGGAGCACAAAAAGGTAACCATACCTGAGGCCTAGGTGTTCCAGCGTTGAACAGAGTAGGAGATGCATGAGTGAACCACCTCTGAGACATTAGGTGGTAAGTTTTGACAGCAGAATCAATGTCATCCTTGTGAATTCCAACAGCAACCCTCATCAACATGTGCTGAGGTCTTTCAACAACTTTTCCTTCAACCTTTAATAGGTAGGACCTCTCGAGGGTTTTGAAACCGAAGTAATCATAGTCAAAGTCCCTATCATATATGATCTCACTGTCCAACCGAACAGCATTCTGAAACCAAACAGAAAATAATAAAAAGTGAAATTCACAACATCATACATAAAGAACAGCAAATCAACACTTGAAGCGTTTCATTTTCAGATCACGTACCAAAAAATCAAAAAATATATAAAGGTAAATAAATCTTCTGAGGTATTGTTCATATGTCAACTAATTCCTTACAATATCACCAAATTTCAAATATGTGTGACATATGACAAGATATTCAAATCTATCAACCTTTTAAATTGTGGTTCCATTAATTCTTGTAGTTACATTGCGTGTTTACCACAATTGCAACGAAATGAAATCAATGAAACCACAATTATAGTAACAATGCAATTACAAAGAAATCAAAATTTCAATATTGCAAGCTAAATCGCAATTGACACCACAATTTAAAATTCCAAAACCTATAAATAGAAATTCACAATAAATAGAGAGATTAACAAATCAGGATCATGTTTAAGCAAAGGCATACCTTCATGATAATTCCGTAGACATCATCAGCAATCAGAGGAGCCTTTAATCCCGATCTCTTATTAAAATGGTCGTACATAATCTTAATCCTAAAACCATCAAATTTTCACTACAGTAAACACCAAATCATCTAATCAAAACAAAACAAACACATACAATACTTTCCATCACACTTACGTATCAGAGAACGACTTCCTCGTGTTCTTATGCAGATTTGAAACAGCAATCCTAGCAGCCAACTGCAACATCACAAACAAAACACATCAAATCATATCACATAAACCTTCACTCCTTCAACTTCAACAATCAAACACAAAATAAGCCCTATAACATAAACAAAAGAGAAATTGAACTAACAGAAGCATAATCAGGGTGGTTGGTGGTCATTGCAGCAGCGGTTTCAGCTGCCAATTCATCAAGCTGACTAGTTGTCACACCTTTATAAACACCGGCACAAACTTTCTGCGCCACCAGAACCGGATCGCAGTGTTCGGTACTCAAACCATAGCTTAACTTCTTCAGCCGCGCGGTGATCTTGTCAAAATGCACTGTCTCTTGTCTCCCATCCCTCTTCACTACGTACATTTTTTTTGTTCTGTTTTGAGTGGGGAATTTCTTCAAACAGTTTTCGAGCACAATACAAAATGAGATGATAGTGTTGTTAATATATAAGAGGGTTTGTGGGGTCTGGGGAAATTAAGGCAATGTTTGAAAGATGAGTGATAAGCTTTTTTTCCCTCTCAAAATTTTGAAAAATTCCCGCGTGATTTTGCACTGGAATCTTGAAATTGGAAGTTTAAAATGGAGGGAGCTTTTCTTTTATGAAGACTTTTACTGTGTGCTGTGAATGATGGATTGATTGTAGAAATGTGAGACCACGTTTTTGTCTTGCTACAAGCGAATCGACCTTAACATCTTTTGTGTTGTTAAATGGGTCACTCTTATTATTTTATACCAGCAAGTTATCCGTGCATAAGCGATATTTTTTGCTATATGATTAATAATACACATGTTATTCATACATTTACGTGTTACTTATACATTCATATGCTTAAAAATACACATGTTACATGTGCATTCGTATTGTTAAGAACAATCATGTGACTTGTGTATTTTAATAGTTAAAAACACCTATGTTACTTGTAAATGAGATGGATGGAGTGGAGATGAAATGACTAAAGTATCCCAACAATATTAAATGTATACATATAAAAACATATTATACAATTTACATTACAATGATATTGAAAAATTCATTATGTAATGACAAAGTTGCCCAAATATCAAACATATGGTATTATATTTTTTTAGTAATTATTATTTCCTCTTTGTTAGCTGTGAATTTTGGACGGGAAAAAAATGAATGTGGTTGTAACACATGTGAAAATGAATATTGATAAAACTTTTTTCTTATATATAGTATATATATATTAAATGTTATTATTATTATATCTTATTAAATAATATTTTGGTTAATGAACAATGAGTATAAGTATATTTTTATCTTATTAAAAAATATGGTTAAGAACACATATTACCTGTATATTCATATGAGACAGATTGATTTTTACATATACTTAAAACAACATAATTATAAATCTTATTAAATATATATATTAAAAACATTGTGTAATAATTTGATAAAATAAAATGAAATATATAGACCAATTTTAATACAATGTGTGAAAGTACATAATAAGAATTTGGACCAATTTTGGAGGCAAAAAAGTCAAGAAGAAGTTGACATTTGTCCATGATAATGTGACAATAACATTTTTTCTTATATAGATTTGTTTCTATTTTTCTATAACTTAACTAACTCAATTTCCGTTTTTAAATTTACCCCATAAAGCTACTTCACATTTCCATTTCACTTCTATTTATGTTCTCTCTTGTAGAAAGATAGTTACTGTTAAGAAATAATAACAAGAATTGTTCTCTCTGATAATGAATTTGAACGAAAAACGTGTTTGATTCATTACGAAAGATTTTTTTTCTTTACCATTGAGGGTAATATAAGGAATGAGATCTCATCATCTATGGATAAAAATCTCTTCCAACTTAACTGTTGACATTTGAAGATCCAATATGGTCTTATCCTAATATACACACAACCGTTTAAAAATAAAAAAATGTTGGAACAAATTCTCACTATTATGCAAAACCTAACATGTACGTTATATTTACTAGCGTGTTGACAGATACTGTCGTGTCTGTCAACCTGCTTTCCTATCGTTTATAAAGTGTAATCTACATACAATAAATATATAATGTAATAAATTATATTACATATTGTAATTTGCATATATTCAATTGGAGTAATTGTTCAATATTAATGAAGTAATTCATATATAATCATGTTCAGAATTTAATTATTCATAAGAAAAACTGTCATGTTCCCAAATAAACTGTAATATAAAAATTGCATCATTTAACAGTTTATAGATGAATGAATAATGTACATAGATATTAAGGTATAAATTCTGAAGGGTAAAATAAGTATTTAAAAATTATATCATTGAAATTATATGGGAAGTTATTTGAAATTTTCCCTTTATTTATAAATAGTATAGATTCATCATAATTAGTTAATTTATAAGTGACCTATTTTAATATCGGATAATACAATTTGTACAGAAATTTACTATAAATATATTATTATTATCCAGAACAGTTGGATTTGTGGACCCAAAATTTGGGTGGATATGAGTGGAAGCTTCTTCAGCAAAAAAATTATTCTTATGATCTTTGGTTGTGCACTTGTCCTCACATAGGGACAAGGGGTGGGTAATTCTACCCTAGATTCTTGGGTATTCTCAATTTTTTATTTATTTGTGGGATTAGTTGGTAAATATATTAGGTTTCATGTTCATATTTCTTAATTTATTTTTTTATTTTGTACAATCTTAACTTTTATTTTCAGCCTTTGTTTACTCATGAGTATTGATGTTAACACAAATATTTTGACAAAAAACTTGTAAGAGAAAGGTTATATTTAGATGTGGATAAAATATTTGATTTACATTTTAACTTTTGAGTATTAAGATTAGGTTTCAGACCTTTTCTTAGGTACATGGTATTAATCAAATGCGTTGAAGGTTTTTGGATGCAAATATGATATCTCACAAGTTGTGTTATTCTATATATATAATGGGATGTAATTGGTTAAAAAATTAGTTAATTATTAATTTTTTAATTTAAATTTAATTTTTCAGTTAATCACGTATTAATGTTATATTCAGTGACACAATTTGTAAGATAAAATATATGTTCTCAAGGTTTATCAACTCACGAAAATGCATCCCTCTAATGGTATATGCAATGACACAATTTACGAGACAACATATATGCTTCAAGGTTTATCACCACACGAAGATACATCCCTATGATAGAACTTGAAGTGGAATATGAAGACATGTTTCTTTCCCTGCACTTGCTCAATCCTAAAACATGATCTCTCAATATAAGGTTGTTCAATAGAATTAGCAAATTCAAATTCTACCTTGTATTTTCATACACTTAAGAATAATTTTACAATCTTTGTATTAATAATAAGAATGAACTATAGTTTAGAAGCTTATACTTCTTGGACAACCAATAAATCAACTTAACAATTCAAACCAATTAATGTTAATTAACTTATAGCAACTAAAATTAATGTGGCAGAATTCAAAAATAACAATGTTTGAATCGTGTTACTTCTAATCGTAGGTTGTTGTAGTAATCCAATTTAGCAGGTGTATAATTTTTTCCTCCAGTTAATTGAAAGATTGATCCACAAAAGACTAAAAATATTTATTAATGGAATATTTAATTAGTTTAAACACCTAGGAAAATAATTTGAAATCACAAGGGAACTAAAAGATAAACAAAGAAAAAATACGTTAAGATTGGATAAAAAATAAGATAAAATATGATTAGATAGGAAAATATATGTTACAATAAGGATATCTATAATGATAAAATTTAGGTACAATTCTTTATGTACAAATGTTATTTGTAGTCTGTTAAAAGGTGTTATGTGCTCACTCACCACCTAAACTTTGAAGAGAGAGATTTTTAATTGCAAAAAAAGAGAAAGACTTAATAACATTAATAAACACGTGTCACCTTTTAATAGACTACAAAAACTATTTGTACTTAAGTAACTGTCCATAAGTTTTTTCCTATCTATAATGACTCATAATATATTTCATACAATCATTTATATAATAGTTTTTTGTCTGTTATAAAAAATAATTATTTCCCTCTTATTATTTTTGGTCCATCAAGTTAATAATTTGTTTCATTTTAGTTTGATATTTTTTATACTTTATTACCGGAAAGTTATTTATATTTTCATAATATATAAAAATTTGGTTTTTAACTTTAGAATATTCTTTTATACCAATTAAAACAATGACAAAACTTAGGTAAAGTACCATAGGTACTAATGGTACTTGTAATCTATTAGAGGGTGACACGTGAGTATTTTTTTCTATTTTCAAGGTAAAAAAATACCTGATTGTAAAGGTAATAAATGTTCCTTCATTGAAAGTAGAAAAAATGTTCACGTGTCACCCTATAATAGGTTACAAGCACCATTAGTACTTATGGTACTTTACCTAAGTTTTGTCCTTAAAATAATACATTTTAACACATAACATTTACTATGGTTAACACACTTCACACGACTCGAGAATAATGAGAAATTTTTTAATCAGTTAACAATTATAGTATAGATAAAAAAAATTAGAACAATAAAATTAATTTTAGGAACGATATAAATAAAATTAAACTCCAAATCACCAAAGTGTTGCAAAATAAAGAGTAAAGGACTGAGATTATGATTATTAATGTAGTGAAATAATTTGATCCTCCTCCAAATCTCGACTTTATTATTTAGCCGATAAATTTAGTTCATGAACTAAAAGAGTTAAATTTAAACTAAATACAAGTATTTTTTTACCTTTAAAATAGAAAAAAATACTCATGTGTCACCCTATAATAGGTTACAAGTACCATTAGTACTTATGGTACTTTACCTAAGTTTTGTCCTTAAAACAATACCTTTTAACACATAACATTTACTATGGTTAACACACTTAACACGACTCGAGAATAATGAGAAATTTTTTAATCAGTTAACAATTATAGTATAGATAAAAAAAATTAGAACAATAAAATTAATTTTAGGAAGATATAAATAAAATTAAACTCCAAATCACAAAATGTTGCAAAATAAAGAGTAAAGGACTGAGATTATGATTATTAATGTAGTGAAATAATTTGATCCTCCTCCAAATCTCGACTTTATTATTTAGCCCGATAAATTTAGTTCATGAACTAAAAGAGTTAAATTTAAACTAAATACAGGTATTTTTTTACCTTGAAAATAGAAAAAAATACTCACGTGTCACCCTATAATAGGTTACAAGTACCATTAGTACTTATGGTACTTTACCTAAGTTTTGTCCTTAAAACAATACCTTTTAACACATAACATTTACTATGGTTAACACACTTCACACAACTCGAGAATAATGAGAAATTTTTTAATCAGTTAACAATTATAGTATAGATAAAAAAAATTAGAACAATAAAATTAATTTTAGGAACGATATAAATAAAATTAAACTCCAAATCACCAAAGTGTTGCAAAATAAAGAGTAAAGGACTGAGATTATGATTATTAATGTAGTGAAATAATTTGATCCTCCTCCAAATCTCGACTTTATTATTTAGCCCGATAAATTTAGTTCATGAACTAAAAGAGTTAAATTTAAACTAAATACAGTCTGACTTGTTATGTTCATGAGTTGACTCGATTATTTATATCCGTATATATGTATAAGAAAAAAGATTTATGCACCGATAATGTAAGAATTTTTTATATTGTTACTGCATCATTCATTATTCATTTTCAATTATTATTGCATCCGAGTCTTAAATAAAAGTAATACAAATAAATAATGGATAATACATTAACCGTGTATAAATCTTTACAGTGTCAGTACATAGATATTACACTATATGTATGTATATCTATATGTATACTTCTATACTATATATAAAGCCAAAACATGAAATAACTACCAACATGATGCAATTTCTATTTTCCTATTTTGCCCTTACATTTTTTAATTTCTACAAAAACAGTATAATCCTAAGTAACTATCATTAGTACATTAACTATCTATCACACCTTAAATTGAATTATAATAAATACATTTTTTTAACATAAAATACTCTTAATACAAAAACATTCTAACTGTATAAAATAAAATATATAAAGATTGAATACTTAATATAATAAAATAAGAATGCGGTCGGCAGACACGAATTGTCTGTCGACATGCTAGTGTATATAGAATATTTAAATTTATACATATTAATCAAATAATCATCATTGGACATAACGAACTAAACCAATCGAGTTAATAAGTTAAATTAAACAATTTGTGAACTCACAAACCAATCGACTCTAAGGTAATAAATCAAATAGTTTATAATCTTTAATATAGTCGAACTTGAGGCAGAAACATATATTGTTTCAAACTCGACTCATGTTTTGAAACAAACAAATATTTATAAAACTGAAACAAGGTGAAATTTAATTTGAATGAGTTTGGTTGTTTGGAGCCCTAACCTAACAATTAATTAACATTTTTGCCATTTATTAGTATTGGCGTGTCGACAGACACTTTGTGAGGGTCCGACTCACATTCATATTTTATTTTATTAGGTATTTAATTTTTATATATAAAATAATGTTTTTGTATTAAGAGTAAGTAAATTATATTAATAATAATTATTTAATATTATATGTTTTTTTTTTTTTTTTTTTTTTTTTGTAGAAATTTAAAAATATAAGTAACCTGAAAATAGAAATTACACCTATTTCATTTTGGTTTATATTAATTGGATATATAGTTTGATCTAATCGAAACTTCTAGATTATACATACGGAAGGGAACCAAAACCACCAAACCAAACCCATCTTCGTGTTTCACTTATAATTCCGGCAATAGAAGAAGGAAACCCAAAACCCTAGAAATTCAAAATCTTCGCACCACGACGCTTCCCATCTCCACTTCATAGCTAACTTCACACTCGAATCCACAGAGACAAATCTGAATCAAGCAATGGATTTCGACGAATACGAGTATCTGGAGAAGACAGTGGAGGAGCAGGAAGACAACGATTCCTCCAAGAAGAAGGAGAACGAGAGGAGTTACCGGAAGCGCGATGTCGATGATGATCTCGACGCCGCCGATGACCGCCGCAGGAGCAAGAGGTCCAAGGACGACGACGAGAACGGTTCATCTAAGAAAGATAGGGATAGGAGCAGTAGAGAGAGGGAAAAGGAGAGGGACAGAGATAGGAGCAGCAGAGAAAGAGAGAAAACAAGGGATAAGGATAGGGATAGAGAAAGGAGGGATAGGAGAGATAGGGATAGGGATAAGGATAGGGACAAGGACAAGGACAAGGAGAAGGAGAAGGAGAAGTATAGGGAGAGGGAAAAGGAACGTGCCGAGCGGAGGGAGAAGGAAAGGGAGAGAGAAAGAGAGGAGAGGGAGAGATCTAGAAGGAGCAGGAGTCGTTCTGAGAGAGAGATCAGAGAACGAGATTTCGAATCGCGAGATGGCCGGTAATTAGTAATTCCTATGAATTTTGATGTTTTTTGTGCTATATGTTTGTGAATTAAGTATGTAAAATCTAAGCTGCTTTAACTTAAACTGAAATGTGTAGTTGTCTCTCTTCAGGTACTAGTTACTACTATAAATTTTTCTAATAGTACAACAGATTGGGTTGGATTAGGGAGGAGAGAGCTTGTAATGCCAAACATATATATATATATATATTTGAGTAATCCTTCAGTCATTGATAGATTATTGTGCCATCAGAGAGGTCCTTGGTTTTTTGTTATCAATCAAGTCAATGGCCAATATGGTGACATTTTAAATCTTTCAAACAGTTAATTGGTGTCAAAAAGCTTTTATGGACAATGCAATAATTTAAGGATAAATTTTGTGCATTTTAGCTTCTTAGGCCACACCTAGAGGTGGGTGTAGAGTTTGTTCTAATCATTTCATCACCAGTGTAAGAATTGAATTTCTCTCTGTAGGCATCAATTAGCATGACATATTTTAAGATTTAGCAGTATTCACAATGGAGGTATTAATTCAATATGCCATTAAGTTAATGCTGGATGAAGGATACCATTAGAAGCCCAGTAAACATAGTAGATCAAATGGAGGTAGGTCTAATTTTAGAGGAAGAGTGGGGTCAAGAAGAAACGAGGGACTGTTAGAAGCCATATTATTATTATGTAATTAATCTATTACTTAATAAGTTGCATAACTTGACAATAGGATCCTGTTTGTGCAATCACTGACATCTTGGCTCTTGCCATCTGATTTTGAGTAGCCTTGTCGAGATCAGAATGGAATTGTTCAATTTGACTAATTTATCTCAAGAAATATAGGGCAAAAAATACTGACCACCTTCTGATTTACCTCAGGAAAACTAGTATATGATTATTAAGTTCTGCTTTGGTTGACGCTTTTGTTAACAAATTATATCTTGGAACTACAGTTAATCGCTCTCTGTCAATATTAAGTGTCGTTTAGAACTGATGTTAACGATGTATATTTGGATTTGTTCTACAAATTGTACTGTCTGGATATCAAGTTAATATACCATGAACTTCTCAATAATTTTTCTCACAGCTGAATTTTAATTTGATTTTCAGGAGAGGATTTAGGGATAAGAAAGAGGCCGCAGAGCCTGAGGCAGACCCAGAAAGGGACCAAAGAACTGTTTTTGCCTACCAGGTTGATTGGATTGCCTCCCCATTTTTCCGTGATTTTAAATATTAAATATTATAAATTATAAAATTAGTAAGGTCTAACATATTTGGACATTTTGGTGTCTTTTTTCTGATGACTGGCAACATGCTGTGTGGTGATTACAGATGCCCTTAAAAGCAACAGAGAGAGATGTATATGAGTTCTTTTCAAAAGCTGGCAAGGTTTGTTGCTCTTAATTTTTACATACCATTAGAAGTTTGGAACTGTCATGACTTGCACACTTAAAACAAAAAAAAATTGATAATTTTTGGCTGCATAAGAACTGTGATGACTTCAATTAGCATTAGAACTGTTAGTATTATCTTACTTCACATTTTAAAATAGTCGATTCTCAATTTGTGACGAGTAATAGCCTTCATATAAATTGTATGAGTGTACAAGCATATTAAATGCATCATAGGCATATAGATTTAGTTGTTGATGCAGTATATTCTCCCATGCCTTCCGTTTCGAGCTTCACAGTAACTTAATTGCGACTCAACATTCAGTTAATGTGTGTTGTGTGAAGAAAAGTCATGTAATGATACTTTCGACAACTCAAGTGTTTGCATGCTTAGTGTAAATGTCAGCCTTACATCTGCTTTTTATATGTGATATTGCCTCTTCACTATCAAGTTCTGATGTTCCTTATTTTTCAGGTGAGAGATGTCCGTCTAATCATGGATAGGAACTCAAGACGATCTAAAGGAGTTGGGTATGTTATTTCTTGTCAAATAACTACTTGTTTACATGCATGTGCTATTATGGTATCAGGGTATCAATATTCACGAATCATGCTTAACTGTATTCTTAAATGGACTAGCAATGCAATAATGATGAGGGATGGTGGGAATACCTTGCACTCATGTTTAATCCATTCATGCTGCGTACTCAAGGTAGATGACATAATCCCATTACCTGTTTGGTCTTAATCCCAATTTTCTCCCTCTACGTTTGTCATACAACGGGAACTTCATCTGTATGCTGATGAACCTTTTCGGTTTGTGTTCCTTTATGAATTGAAAGTCACTCATAGTGGGTGTGGGGCTTGATAAGGTTGTGCTATGGGTAATGGCTGTTGATGTTTAGGCAAGATGCTTAGGGACTTGACACTGTTTGGCTTTTAGAATCATATAACAATTTGGTTACCATCCTATGCGGCTTTAAGTTGGGTTTCTTTTCTTAGGATTTGATTTGACATGTGCACATATATAATAAGCAAGGATGCAAGTTTCTGTTGCTTACTGTTCATGTCTCAGGGGTTCCCCGTCTCTCTATGTTCATATGATCTTCTCTTATTCTTGATTGTTTTGCAAATTTAATACATGCTTTAGTTTTGTATTTTTATTATGCCAGGCTAACATTTTCTTTATATGAGTCAGATACATCAAAAGAAACTCAGCTTGAGCTGTCTGCACTAGAGTTTTTGTTTCCCTGCATCTCTTTGCTGCATGCTTTGTAAGTTTTGATTGCTGCTGTTTGTTTTCTTGTTCTGAAAATTTGATGCATGCTGTTGATGAGACTGCAGGTATATTGAATTTTATGATGCGATGTCAGTGCCGATGGCAATTGCTCTCTCTGGCCAACTTCTTTTTGGGCAACCTGTAATGGTCAAACCTTCTGAGGCTGAGAAAAATCTTGTTCAATCTACTGCTACCAGTGGAGCTGCTGGTGTGGTAGGACCATATGGAGCTGTGGACCGAAAACTGTATGTGGGGAACCTTCACTTCAACATGACTGAGAGTCAGCTGCGGGAGGTATTTGGTTAACTGGTTTTTCATTGTTACATTGTTTGGTGTTGTGAGGATATAGAAGTTTGGCATGAATTTTGCCATTGCCTCTATTTGGGTTTATGTGTATGAATGGCCAGTATTTTGTTGAATAACAATAAAAAGGGCGGCCAATGCATGAGCCTCCCACCTAGCAGGGTCTGGGGAGGGTATATCTATCCAGCCTTACCCCACAAGCGGAGAGACGATTTCCAGGATTTGAACCTGTGATCTCATATTCTTGTTGTCATTAATCAGCAACCTTACCATTGCGTTGAGAGGCTCACCTCTTTTATTAAATACCAGTAGTTTGATAAAAAAATTATTCTCCCCTAAAACAACTATTGCTTTTCTCATCTAGTTTATCGCCATTAATTAGAATCTTGAATTCTTATGTTAGCTTGCTATAGGTCTGGAAATGAAATTAGCAACTTAAAATTGGTTTGAGACACAACTTGTTAATTAGCTCAATGAACTTGGTTCATGAACTAGATGAGCTGAAAATTGAGTTTGTTAAATATACGAACTGAACTTGAATCAAATATAGTTTGAATAGCTAGGTTCATGAATTGACTTGATTATATATCTGTACATATATAAAAAACATTTTATAATTATTATATTTGTATATACCTTTATATTGTTATGTTAATATATGAATATATATATATATATATATATATATAATATCGAAGTTAAAAAACTTCATAAAAATTGACCTAGAATTTAAATATATATATGTGTGTGTTTGTGTATATATGGATGATCATCACTCAAGTTGACGAGCTGCACTACTTGCCCTTTAACTGTTTGAACAGTTTGTGGACTTTAAGCAAGTTGAGTTTGTGCCGAAAAATAGATTGTATTGAACTTGGCTTGAAACTTGAGTCGAGCTAAGCCATACTTGACTCATTTCACCCCTAGTGTGTTATGTTTTTATCTTTTGACATTGTTCTTTATGTTGTTTTAGATTTTTGAGCCATTTGGTCCGGTGGAGGTTGTGCAGCTTCCTCTTGACTTGGAGACAGGACACTGCAAGGGTTTTGGATTTATCCAAGTTCGTTTCTATCAATTAACTTTTAATATATTGTTTTTCAACTTTATATTGCTTTTTGGCAATATCATTATCTGTATCTTTTATTTGTATTAATTGGACAGTTTGCCCAACTTGAGCATGCCAAAGCAGCCCAAAGTTTAAATGGAAAGTTGGACATTGCTGGAAGGATTATCAAGGTAGAAATATCCGTGTTGGTCTTTTTTTGTTTTTCACTTGTATGTCTTCAAATTTGTTGATAATTACTTTGCTAGTTTTGCTTGTGACTGACGTTCATAAAATTCAGGTTTCATCTGTAACTGATCATGTTGGAAACCAAGATACAACTGCAAAATCTACTGACTTTGATGATGATGAAGGTGGAATGGTAAGTTTACGCCTGTTATATAAAATAATTGGTTCCCACAAGATGACATGTCGTTGAAACCTATATCATCATGCAATATTGGAAGTTTATATCTTTCAAATTACAAAAAAATATCTTGGTTGGCCGGATGTTTTTTGAGCTACGATATTGTTTAACCATATGTAACAATATTAGCTATAAATATTTAGAGATTAATGACAAGATTTTTCTTATGTGAGTGTTTATGATTTTTATTTAGCTTAAAAGTTATAGGATTAGGCTAGCATGTCTTCCAGCATTCCCAATTCTGTTCAAACTTGTTTTTTACTATCTGTTTTTTTCTATCTTTGCCCTTTTCACTTTGCCATTTTCCACTGTCAGAAACTGCATGTTTTTTCTTCTGATTAGGGCAGTGCCTTGGTGTGGTTAGGAAACCTCTGTCTCTTTTCCACACTCCCTCTTTTTCAGTGTATTATTTTGTTACAACATTACTTTTTCTTCATCATAATGAGTTCCTTGGCCATGTATTATGCTTTTTTATGCAGGTTTTAAATGCGCAATCAAGAGTAGAACTTATGCGTAAGCTGGCTGGTGATGCTGCGAGGTTTGTCTATAACATTTCCTTTTTATATTTTGGGAATCTGTTCATTATATTCACAGCCTCTCCAACATTGCAGTGCTGGTGTCCCCATGGTGAATGGGTCAGCTCCTGCCGCTATTAGCTTGCCTATTGGTAATCTGGGAACAGTGCCTGCAACAGCCTTCCCATCACTAGTTATTCCTACTCCAGTGGCAGAACCTGAAGGAATCCCTAGCGAGTGTTTGCTGTTGAAGAATATGTTTGATCCAAACACTGAGGTCCATTATTAATTGTTTATATACTTGTGCTGTTTCATTCAACAAAGTACTGATGACTGGTATTACAATGCAGATGGAGCCAGATTTTGATTTAGACATCAAAGAAGATGTAGAAGAAGAGTGTTCTAAGTATGGCCGGGTGAAACATATTTATGTCGACAAGTAAGTTTTTGAATGTGTAGCATGCATCTATGAATCATCATTAGTATTGTTTGTTACTTTGTACTTTTCCTCTTTTCTCATTGCATATGAATTGCAATTCTTTAATTGTTCTGGCTTGTATACAGAAGAAGTGCCGGTTTTGTGTATTTGCGGTTTGAAACAGTGAAAGCATCAAGTGACGCTCAACGTGCAATGCACAACAGATGGTTTGCTCGCAGATTGATTTCAGCTATCTTCATGGTACTTATTTAGTTGTCTTGCATTCCCTGCTTGGTTCTTTCTTTCTTGTCTTTGGACTTGAAAATGTGGTACACATTAACTTGTCAAATTTAAACATTTACTCATCCTAATTATTTCTTATTTAACCTCATTAATATTGTACAGTTCCCTTAATTTAAAAATGAAAAATTACACCTCTCCTCTTTCCCTTCAAACTCCTTCATCCAAACATGTCCTCAAGGGTAGTCAACTATAGAACATTGCAGCATCTAGAAACAGGAGTTTTCATGTATCTTTTTGAAGTATTCCGAGTTATACTTGTCTGTTTAAAATTTAAGGGTATTTCGTTTCTGTCGTAAATTTTGAAGCCTTTTCGGATTTTTTATTCAATGTGTACTATTCCAAAATCCCATTCTACCTGTTCATTTTCCATTAATACTCCATTTCAGTTTTAACCCCTGGGTTAGATCAGTTTTGTATCAGTGTGTCTCATAATCACATTATCATAATATCGCTCGGAGTCCTACCGTTCATCTCATATTTTGACATTTCTAATGTCATGCCACAATATTTTGACTTTAAAATGAGTTCTTTTAAGAAATTGTTTGTTTTGCAGCAACCTCAGGAATATGAAGCCAAGTTTAAAGGGGAATCTTGAAGAAAAGCAGTGTCTTGAAGATACAATCTGCATAATTATGGTTTAAGCTTTCATAAATTAAGTTAATATGCAATAGAGTTTGATTTATGAATCGTATTTGCTATATGATTTCAAGTTGTAATGTAGCATACATATTAAACTGTCGAGCTGTTTAATGTATTTCAACAATCATGCTTTCCTTTTTGTCCTTCTTACGTGCTATGTAGGACATATCATTTATATTTACATTCTTTGAATAGTGATTTTAGGCTTTTCCAAATAGTTGATTCTACTGCTTGCTTCAGAATTAAGCTGTTTTGTTGGATTATTTTAATGGTGACTCAAACTGATCATCTTTGTTTAACACTTTAACCTAGTATGAATAGTGAATTAAACTTGTTACTTCATGGCATTATTTTTTTTATACGGAAACATAAAATATAAATTAATTAACAAATACTACTAATCACTATTGGATGGGAGATAATATCACTAAGTGGATAATATCTCGAGTCTAAATTTATTTTAATTACCATTAATCACTTGGATAGGAGATTATATCACTTGTGCGAATATGAAAAGGAAAATTTAAGTTGTTTGGTGGATTTTTTAAATTGTTTGACTTAATATCGTTAATTTTAAAAGATGAAATGCAAGGTTTAACTACAATGCTACAGATATGGACATATTATACTCTGAAATACAAGGAATAATTTTGAGCAACATCTCCCAACAATAAGAATGAATAAAGCAAATATTTGTCAAAATTAGTGAGTAGATCTAAATCATTGAATTTTTTTAAAATTGATGGCTAAAATATGGAGGAAGTTTAAAAAACTTACTCTTAGAGTAAATTGATCTCTCCACTTAAAATAAAAGAGATATATTATATCCTGTCCTTTTATAGGATATTTTTCCCAAAAAAAAAATCGCACTTGACTTAAGAAATTTAGTAAGTCTAAATAAATATTAGATTTAATTGTACATATTTTTTCAGAATTATTCTTCAATAAGATTCAAATAAAATATTTTATGTAAAAAATAATTAATACATTCGATAACGACACTGTAATTTTATAAAAAGAGTTCTAAAAAAAACATAAAAATGATCAAACGGACCACTAAAGTTTATAGATAGTTTAAATTTGAGTATCAAAATACTAGCTCTAACCCAAAACCCATAGAACCATTTAATTCTGAACAGAATGGGTTTGAGTTGGGTACTATGACTATGGTAAGTTTGGATTTCTAGGTGAAGAAGATAAGCTCATATGCTCGTGAGTAGCTTCTGCTTGATCAAGTGGTGTTTGTTATCTTCTATACTTTAGACTTTATACTATCACTTTTTACATAAGCTACGGGTAACATTTCCTACCAAACTATCTTTATATATGACAATTTAGCATAATATCATTATATAGGTTTAATATTTACAAAACACGCTACTGAGAGGTCATGGTAATTTGGTAATTTGTGGGAGAGAAGGGCACTTTGGTCCTCACAGAAAGTGCCAAATTTGTTGAGAGAGACTGGTTCTTTTAACTAATAGGTGCTTGAGAAGTTTTTGGGCCAAATTCTTTCTTTTATCTCATCTATTAAGTTATTTTCTTAAAACAAAAATATGGAAGGCACCAATATGTTAACCATGTCGATAAGGGCTTTGTTTATATGGACAAGACTTTATTGACCGATTTTATAATCATTTTAGTGTTTTCTTTATTAATCTTTAGCTATGACAAGAGATATCATTGATACATATATTTATGGAAGTCATGATCCAAGAAGTTAAGTTATGAGAAAAATAATGAATGAGTATTAAATATTGTAATTTTATTATTCATCATTTATATATAATCATTATTGACTCTTAAAAAACAATTATTATCATTACATCATAGTGTTTTAGTTGGTATATATTATTGTTCTACTATAGCCAAGTAGGATAAAAACAAGGACAAAACTTAGGTACAATTCCATAGGTACAAATGGTGCTTGTAGCCTATTAAAAGGTGACACATGTTCATTTATATCATTAAGTCTCTCTTTTTTCAATTAAGAATCTATCTTCAAAGTATAGGTGGTAATGAACACGTATCATCTTTTAATAGATTACAAACATCATTTGTACATAAGGAATTCTACTTAAGTTTTGTCCTAAAAACAATTCTTAGGAGCAAACATCTTGGACCATTCAGGTCAATGACTTTCTCATTGCACTTCAAAGCATTGACTTTCTTTTGTATTGTTGACAGAAAAATTTGGGTGTGATATCAACACGTTATATTTAAAAAGACGACTTTATGTTTTGTGATATTATTATTTAGGACTAAATTTTAATTAAAATTAAATTTTTAATGTGTTATTTATTGGTTGTTATGTTGTTTTGTTTTCTTTCCCGTGATTGTAACTTACAAGATTCATAGCTATATATTTTTTCTTTTCCCCCAGAGACATTTAGTTGGCATAATCTAGAATCACCAATTTCTTCTTCTTGAACATAAGCTCCATTTTGGACTCTCCCGTTTTCTCTAATGGTCACCAATTAGAGAGAAAGAAGGAAATAAAAAAAAAGGGAAAGATGAGAGGAAGAGGTGCTAGAAATGAAAGTGTTGACAATAAAAAATGGACACTCATGAGAATGAGGATAGTGAAAAAAACATTTTAATGGGAATTAAGAGATTTTATTTGAATTGCAAACAAGAAGTAACACCTACTTGAAACGGGTTTGAATCCTCTCCAATAATGGAGACATCAAAAAACAATATAAAATTGTAATTGAAATGACTTTATTATCCTCTTAAATATAGTAATATGACATTGTTACTCTTAAAGTCACATGTAAAACTCCTAACTTGTCTCTTCAGTACTGGATAAGAGTTTTTTCCACTTGAAAACACAAGATTTAAGAGGACAAATACACTAATTTTGTCTATCATGTTACATTTCACTTTTGCTTAATCGATAATTAATTAACCTCGTATTTTATATAAGTGCCACTCTTGGCTTGTTGCATACTTTTATCATTTAGTAAAATTTCACACCCCATTACTCCATTTCTTTCTTTCCTCTCTATATTTTTTCAACAAGTTTGACTAGAATTTTCATAATAATGATTTATAATAAAAAATATAGAAATTCTGCTCAAAATGAAATGGCTTAGTTAATTGCGGCGATGACTAAGAACTTGATTATATAAGTTGATGATATAGGTTGATTATTCACATTATTTTTTGGGTCCAATGTCTTAGTGTGAAGATTGACATTATGACTCTTGCTGAACTTAACTTTCAATATCGAATAAGGTATCTCTTAATTCTATTCTAGCAGAAGATAATTTATCTTCATAAGTTCGATATACGCCTTAATTCCATTTTATTTAGAAATTTTTATTTAAAATATTATAAAAATTAAAAAAATAAGTCACATTTTAAACAATGAATAGATTTAATGAGATATGTTGTACGAGGC
This sequence comes from Lupinus albus, assembly GCA_009771035.1. Classification (NCBI taxonomy): domain Eukaryota; kingdom Viridiplantae; phylum Streptophyta; class Magnoliopsida; order Fabales; family Fabaceae; genus Lupinus; species Lupinus albus. The sequence goes on from CM020011.1 coordinate 11,164,416, forward strand.
AATACTTTATTCTTTATATTTAATAAACTTCCAATCGTTTTCCTTGATTTATTTTGAATTGTCTTTACTATATGTTTTTTCTTCCCACTTCCTGTTCATGAATCATTCTTGTAACTATTATTGTTTCTAAATATCTTTCTATAAGTGATGTTCATATTTTTTAAATATAATTACTATTCACACTGGCATATTATACTATTATAATAACAAAAAACTACACTCATAATAGAATGGAAATATTTATAGATTAATATTTTATCAATAAATATAATTTATGATAAAATCCTTTGATTCATATACTTAAACTCACATGAGTTTAACTGGTATTGCTATAATAATTGTTCATATTAACTAACTAAAGAAAAAAAAGAATATATTTGAACTCCATATTAACAACTAACTTGAGACTTTCATACTTTAACATAAATCATTTACCCAGTAAAATAAATAAGAACAAGATTTTACAAGATGATATGGTTCTCAAAAGCTTGACTAAATTAAATTTCTGCTCTAAAAACTTAAATTATGATAGCCAAATAGAAAACTAGGAGTGGAAAAAATGTTTGCATGCAAGATCCAAACTTCTGAAGCTTTTCATTTTGCAATAAATCATCACACGCTTAAATAACATATATAGTTTGTACATATTCAATTAAAGGTAATCTTTAGCTTTTCCTGAAACAACTTAACACACAATACCACTTTGCATGCAAGAACTTCAGAAAACACCTCAACTCTCTCCTTTCATGAGATACTCTCTGATACCGAAGATGAATCATAAAGAATGTGATACGTGGCGAAAAAAAGTTTTAACAACCATACTTTTAAATTTTTTAATAAAAAAATTACCATAGATAGAAAAGTAGGAAAAGACATTAGAAGTAGGAGTAACTAGTAAATCTTAAACCTACCAAGTTATATAGATGACATTCACAACCATATGAAAGATCCATTTTCTATACATATAATGATTAATGAATTACTAATCATAGAAATGAAATGGGGATCAATCATAAAACTAATAAAAGCTTCAATATGAATCCAAATCACAGGTACTTTATTTCATGCACCAACACTTAACACATTAACACTTAAACCGTAACACAAAGTAATTAGGTGATTTAGAAAACGCAGTGCTGAGACAAATTTCTCTATAGTTAGACAATTGAAGCTACCACAAACTTGTATACACACAAAAATCTGGGACTAACCCAACAATATTTATTAAGATATATTATTTACTACTATCCTAGATCCTAGTTTTCCCTACCTAGGTTTAGATAGGGTTATTAAAACTACCCTTATTTCTCTTTTTATTAGGCCCTTACCCTTGTTCCATTTCCAGCATTAAGAGGCCTTGTAGTCATGTATATATTCACTAGAGACCGATATCTTCTTTGTTTCTTTGGCTGAAAAACTTCGAAATCATTCCCGAAAATCTCTTGTATCTTTGCTATTATAATATCATCATTACATACCCTTTGCTTAACCCCTTCTTCTTCTTCAATATAATCCCAGGTTCTTGTTCTTTTCCTCTTCATGAAGCTTGAAGCAATGTTGTTGTTGTTGTTGTTGCTATTGTTTTCTTCGTCACTCAACTCCATAAGATGGTGTGCTGCTTCCATTTCAGACTCTGTGATGAAGTGAATGTGATTGCTTTTACGCGAAGAACATGAAGAAGAAGAAGAGGGTGATGTTGATGTTTTTGTTGCCATTGATGTGGTTTATGTTTCTTTCTCTATGCAACTTCAACGAGTATTTGTTGCTGTTACTATTTATGTGGTTTGATGCGTAGAGCGCGTTTTGAAGGTACGTGTTGTGTGAGTCTGGTTTAAAAGAAAGAAAGAGAGAGAAGCTAGAAACTACGAGGTTGGTTCCATGAAAATGGCCACCAAACTTAAAATCAATATTTATATTTTTATCTTAATGTATTTATCTTAACCAATAGAAAGTACTCTAACAAAATCAAAGAAAATAAAAGATGAAATGTCATTTTTATTCATTTAGTTTTTGACAAGATTATATATATATATCTTTCGTAAAAGAAAAAAAGGAATTTCAGTATCTATCACTATCATCATTTAGTTCTTATTTCTTTATTTTACAACACCAATTGGCCACCGTTGGATTTATCTTAGAATAATCTTAATATGTGTAATGAAATGGTTTTGTGTAGTGTAAGTTTGCCTTAAATCTAAAAACGACCAAAATATTATCATTTGATTTGATTCGTGTACGCTATATTTGGATAATTTTTAACATTTTTCATTTTATAATGAATTATATTTGACTAGGATTTCATCTTTACTTCTTTAGCATTTAACCTATTTTGACTGGTGGCATATATTAAAATAAAAATAAAATGATTTTACATGCTTTTTTGTAAAACTATTTTTATTTTATAATCATGAAAATTAAAAGATATCTACCATTCGACTAAAACTATATTTCAACCTTTTATTACAATGATGTATTGTTGACTAGGGTTAAGGATAATGATAATATTTATTGTAATTTTGTTTGTATGATCTAATTAAGTATTTTCTTTCAAATAATTATTTTATATGATAAATTTGGAAAAGTGTCAGATAACTAACTTTCAATTTTTATCCTGCAAATAAATTTGGATAATTTTTTTCAAACATTTTTAATGTTTCAGTGGTTAATAAATTAATGTTATATACGTCTTATACTGCATTATAAAACGGATTAATGAACATGCAAATGTTTCAAAAATCTAAGGGAAATACAAGACACATATATCTATTTGATTACAATGAAATTATATTTTGTTATTAAAAAATAAAAGTAAAACATGTATTTGTCTCTCAATTTCACCAATAAGAGTACACTTAAGTGAAAAACCACAATTGTCCTTAGAGTAATTTGAATTTGTTGTAATAATACATTTTCCTACGCTGTATATTAGCTTGACCCAAGTCATGGAATCAATCTTGTATGATTTCATTGATTTGTTGCATTGAGTAGAAATTTGAAAGCACTATGATAGAGAGATATATAAGAGTGCATTCCCACCCATGGAAAACTTCACAGGAATTTGTTCAAGTTGTTTTCACAAATATTTTAGATATTTTAAAATGGCTAGCAGAAGATCATGGTTGTTTTTTTAATTTTAAGGAAATGAAGTTAATTCATAATGTAAAACTATTTGGCATAAAATGTGAGAGTTCTACTTCAAATTATTGGAAGTGCGTTCTAATTAATTATTTTTAGCATATTTTACAACACATGATAGATACTAATTGGAGCACATTTGATTTTTTGGGATCATTTTGAATTTTTCGATCGAGGAATCTATAGATGAAAATTAATTTCATGTTGACAATATAATTTTGAGTCAGATTTTAGCTATACAGTGACAAAACAAAATTCTTGGTTTTCCCATCTTCCTGAAGTTCTTAGGGAGCGTTGAAACATAAATTAAAGAAAAAGAAGTGGAAGAGTTGAAGCATAAAAATTGTCATGTTTTGAGTGTGTTGAACTATATATATTTGACTAGTTAAGCTTCTTATTTTGTTGATACAAATACGGGTGTGAAATGAAACTTCAATTTCTTAACGCGTCTTTCCTCTTTTTTTGTACTTTCCCTCACTCCATAACACAAGTTTTCCTCGTCATCAAGTGTTACGCAAGTTATAAACAACATCAAGGTTGGAAGTAAAGCAATCTTGAGTACATTAACGCGTCACATAGGTTTCTCTTTTATATTTTTGTCGACCTAACCATAGGGGTAGTAGTGGCCACGTTTTCACCACATAAGAATGATAGTGGTCTCTTTAATTGTTTCTGATATGGTTTTTGAGATTTTTGGACCTAATAAGAATGATAGTGGCCTCTTTATGTATCCCAATGAAAAGGGTGCCAAGACTTACTATGATAGAAAGAATGTAAGATTCTAGGAGCTCACCTTCGATTTTATAGCCTTTGAAAATGTTATATCATGACCATGACTATTTTTGGGTATATCTTTTTATGGTAATCTTCTCTTGTAGGGATTTAGGATTTAACATATAAGTATATTGGGATTGTTACATTATAGTTGTATGACATGTCATGTCCGCCCATATGCATAGGTCCCGACCAAACACTAGATAAGAGAGGTTCATCTTACACAGTTGTTGGTCATGCTCGGAAAACTAACCTAGTCACGTAAAGGATAATATTGACTTGTTAGACTCTCGTCGGCATTGTACAAGACCACAAACCTCTACTATAAGACTATCACACGGCCTGAACATGACTGTCGCACCACTTACACAAGCGTTGACCTTTGCTACAGAGTTGACCACACTCTATGCGCCATGCACAGTACCCTATCATACGATGAGAACATGCTTGGAAAAGGTTATAAGTCAACCATTCCATATAAAGCATTGTACCAGTCAAGGTACAAATGTGTCAAAGGCACCCGATACGGATAAAGTAGGTTATGCTTTGTTTGGGGTAGGCCCAAAGGTAGTTTCAAATTCTAAACTACCTTCTGCTACTAACCACTTAATACACATCAATAAAAACAATTACTTTGTGATGTCTCCAGGGTTGTCTTAAATGTAAAAATATTTCAGTAACTAAGCCACTTATCTAGTTCCAAATGATATCAAGTTAAAGACTGAACAAATCTGAAAAAATAAACTGCATTATTAATAATCAAGTTTCTAGTGCCAAGTGTTGAGTAAAACAATAAACAAAAAGAACATCTGAGAAACAAGAATATCCATAACTGTTGATGGTATTACATATGAGGAAGACTAAGCCCATTTTCCCAAAGGTTTTATAATTTAAACAAGAACAACCTTCAAATATGACACCTAATTTTTGAACTAGTGCAATTCCCTCATTTTGGAGAGGGAATAATTTATCATTCTTATAAGAATACATGCAAAACATGGAACATAAGAACACTAAAAAACCCACAGAAATATAATGAAAGAATAAATGAAAAACTCCTATTACAAGTAACAATGTGTAACCCTCCAACCATCCTTTCTTCTCTTCCCCTTCCTCCCTCTTTATCTACACACCCGAAAAATACAACTTTCCATCCAAAATTTCGCGCAAGATTGCGACGTGTCTTATCAAACGAAATTCTTGTTCAACATGCAGTGTAGCTGAGAAAACACCTTCAGCTATTTCTTTTATTCATGACTCATCACAATTCAATCCACAAATTTCTAAAACGGGGCCATCTCTATTGACGAACGGGTTAATTCTAACCCACAAGAGAGTCAAGATAGAGGCCAGAAGGATTGACCACACCAGTACAATGGTCGGCATCCTATCTTGTTTACCAAGTAAACCCTTTAGGAAGGGATAGAGATGGAGGATGACCCACAAGGCAAAGAATAACCTACCGAAGAGCGGTCCCCATGAGTCGTAACCATTGTTGATAGCATCTGAGACTCCAACGACCACACCGACAATGTTCATGATTAATAAAGTCATCGGAGGAATTAACAGTGATGTCCACTTGAAGATATAGAGCTCTGAGAATTCTCCATCATCGGCAGCTTTCGAGGTAACAGTGAAGTTTGTGTTCACACCAGCCAAAACTTTCAGTAAACCTTGGAAAAGTGCAAAGAGATGTGAAGAAGCACCTCCAATCACCCAAAACTGTTCATTCCTCCACCAATCGTCGATACTAACACCACCCCATTGCATCTCAAGGATACCGGTTGCTGCAATGGATATGAATAGGGCCATGAACACAATACTGGCATAGTTGCTAATCTGCATATATACAACATATACGATTTCATGTCAGTAACCAAAAGTAAAGGAACACAAATGACACAGTAATATGCAAGCCATAGGCCATGAAAGGTGAAAGCTAATTTAAAAGCTACTACTCTTGAGACAGTTAATAAAACTCAAATTTACCAATCCATTTGAACTGTCGAAAATGAATTTTAACAAAACAATGCACTATGTTTTCAATTTTCTTAATTCCTTGGTTGTGGAAGGGAAATTTCAAAGTGATTGCTTTCCAGACAGACACAATAGATACTGCATAAAGCTTACCTCGGGTACAATAAATTTTCCGGTGAGAAGGCATATTGCTGGCAGAGTACAGTAGACAATCAATGGGAGGGAAGTCCATGGATAAACAACGGAATTTATATAGGAAAATCGTTCCAACATCTTCAACCCACCACCATAGCCATACCAGATTGGACAATGTCTGCTGAAAAAAATCTCGACAGACCCAAGAGCCCACCGAAGAACTTGATGTAGACGATCTGAAAGATTGATAGGTGCTGACCCCTTGAATGCAGGCCGTTTAGGAATGCAGTACACAGACCGCCAGCCATGACAATGCATTTTAAATCCAGTCAATATATCCTCCGTCACAGAACCGTAGATCCACCCACACTGGTGATGAGTAAAAAGTTATGAGCCGAAGGAAGAATTGTAAGAATTAAAAAACTAATTTTTAAAAGATAAATAAAAAATAAATTTCATCGGTACTAACTTCTTTTCCCCATTCAGTTTTGTCTTCATAACCACAACTGATGACTTGGATGGCTTCCTTTAAAAGGGATGCAGGACTCACACCCAGTGGAACTCCACCATTTTCCAAAAGTGTCGAGGCTACAAAAACCGGAGACTGTCCAAACCTCTTCTCCAACTTTGTTTGAGTCAAGCTCGGTGCCTTCACAATGTTGGATACTGAAATAGAATCAATTTAGTCATATACAATACAATCCAGGAGTTTCATTAAAGGAAGTGCTTTAATTTGTAAAGACAGCTATATGAACCAAAATTCTAACCTTCATTCCCTGCCTCAATATTTTCAAGTGCGTGTATCTGCTTCGACGCTTCACTGTGCTTCACCTTCTTTTTATCCTTAGAGTTCGCGTTCTTTTTCTTTCTAGAGCCAAAACAGAAGCAGCACCATTTTGGCAAACAGTTACAGGTTTTGCTAGGAGGCTTCTTCTTTTTAGGTGCATCATATCCATAAAGTGCATGCCTTCTGAAAACACATCCAGTTCCAACGTAAATTGGACCTTGTATTCCATCCAATCCTTTCATGTTGATCTGTTTGCAATTGAGGATTCAGTAATTGTAATAAGTGCAGAAAGACAAATAACCAAATAAGAAATAAAACAGGAGCAGAAAACTTACATCAAAAAATACAACATTCCTATTTGAGTATCTATCATGCCGATCAATCCCATCAAATCTTTGAGGAAATTGTACATAGCAAATCTTCCTCCCAATTTGAGGGTCCATCATAAAACACATAGCTTCCCTAAGTGCCTTGCTATTGTTAATGTAGTGATCACAATCAACATTCAGAAGAAAAGGAGCATTTGAGATAATTGCTGATGCTCGAACCTGCAAATAATCGTTGTTATTATTAGTACCTAAATGCATTAGTTAAGGCCACTACATCACAAGTTGAATCTGAACCTAAATAAAGTAAATTTAGACTTGCCAAAGCATTCATTGCCCCAGCCTTTTTGTGGTGATCAAAGCCTGGTCTCTTTTCTCGAGAAGCATACACCAAGCGAGGTAACTCGTTTCCTTCAACATCGCGAACTCCATCATGACCAAGGAATACCTGTAAAATACAAAAAGAATGTCGTCATTCTCATCTCCAAAGAACGGTAAAATGCTGACCACTGGAATCCAAATCTTCTGTGGTCAAAGCATATGTAACTCTACTTGCAAAACATGGATGCAATCAGTATTTACTGCAAACCGTTTTGAAGAAGGGTATACAGGGGAACTAATAAAATAATTTTTTTGTAAGATTAATACCAAAAAAAAATGAAAAGACGGATTTTAACAACACCTCAACCGAAACGCAGCACTATATACAAAAAATATTTTCGGTATCTGTTAAACTGATATGCCGTCTTACCTGAATCATGCCAGGATGATCCCTCACATTATTTCCAGGCCAAGGAGTTCCGTCCTGCATGGTCCATCCATCCTCAGGAACCTTTTGAGCTGTAGCCACTAAACTGTTAATCCTCACCTTAAATTCTTCGTAATCCCTCTGTGTAACAGAAAAAAGTAGAAGGACCATTAATAGTGTCAAATATTTTCACCCTTTGGGTTCAAAAAGTAAATTAAATAAAAATAAAAACATGCAAGCAGAGAAAGTTGAAAGAAACCTTCATTGCTCTCCTTTCCCTGACAAATGCTGGATGTATTTTATTTTTCAGATAATCAATCTTCAGACCAAAATACCATTCTGGGGCACGGGGCTCGATATTGTATTTTTTACAAAAAGGAACCCATCTCCTAGCAAATTCAGATGTCTCAGAAAGTGCTTCAAAGGTAAGCATGGCAGCACCATCATCTGAGACATAGCATGCGACTTTATCAACCGGATAATCAACAGCAAGAATAGAAAGAACAGTGTTTGATGTTATCAGAGGAGGTTCCTTCAGCGGATCAACTGTACTGACAAAGACGTCCACGTTGCATAACTCAGATGGCTTCCCTTCTTTTTCATATCTGCAGCAAAAATTGAAAGAGACATACTAGAAATGTAAGTGTACACAATAAATGCAAATCAAGAAAAAAAGTCACTACATGTGGTAGAGCTCGATTACCTCAGCGAAAGACGATCAAGATATGTTTCTCTCTGTATAGGGTACCATTTTGGAAACTGATCCATTATCCATGATACGGCAAACCATATTTCACAGATAACTGATGTCAACCACAAGCCATATGCGTCAGTAACTGGGTGGAGAATTCTATAATGAAAGAAAAGCCCGAGGATTACAAGGCGGAGAACTATAATTATTCTATATGGGTTTATCTTGCTCGAAGGGATAGGTAGCTTCCGAGAAAGTGGCTGTCTGCCTTCATCCATCCTGATATAATATATTCAGATAAAAATGTTAATACCGAAAACAAAACAAAAGGTGATATCTGATGTAGCACAATTAGGAACATAAAGGGGAGAAAAATCGAAAATTGAGTGAAAGACTTACATGGGCATATCAGGGTCATCAAGCTCATCACCCAAACCTCCATTATTGTTATCCCCTTCATGCTTCACCACCTGAAGTTTGCCACTCTGTCTTTTCTTCCAGTCCTCCATCCGGTCTTTCCAAGCCACACTTCCATACCCATATACCGCAATGTCTTTCTTCGGAACCATTGGTCTTGGTTGCACTGTGACAGAACATGCACCAAGATAACAATATATACAGATAACATGAAATGTCAAATTGTTGAATATAACAATTACACAAGACTTACATGGAATAGATGGATCAGGATAAGGCATGGGATGAACTCTACTCCCATTATTCATATAAGGGGGAACAATTAGAGCATGTCTATCAGAAGATATATCAGGATCCTAAAAATAGTAAAAAATAGTATGTAAGGATCGTCGTTGCCAGCGTGAAGTAAAACAGAATTTGAAGGAAAATCATACATATGAAAGGGAAATTCGAAGATATACCTCCTCCCCATAAGTCAAGAGTGGGATTTCAGAATTGAGAGGGGGCGAGCCATGCTCCAAATTCAGAGGAGGAGAGACACGTCCAGAATACAATGATTCTGAAATTGGTCGCTGGCCATAAGCATCAGGGTTCTCGTAATCAAACTCATGTTCCAAGTCATCAATACCATCTTCATCCTCATCACCTTCGACCCTAGGACTACCTGGAATTCATTCATTGGTACTACGAATATAAGAAAAATGTCTACAACCACGGTAAGGTACAAAATCCAAAGAGGAATAAAAACAAATCTCACCTTTGATACGTTTGTATCTGGTCTTACACTGGGGGCATGCCTGATTCCCCTCTCTTCTTTCATATTCATAGCAAGGCCGACAAACAGGGAAAGCACACTCGTTACAGGCAACAAAGGGCTCCCCATCCACCGTAACCTCTATCTCATCCCCGCAAATCTGACATATCTGTCCACTCAGCTCTTGGACAGACTTAATCTGAGAATAATCGTAACAAAAAAAAGAGTGTTATTGACATATGATTCACAATTCTTTGGAAAACTAAATAACATAACTCGCCAAGAAGATAGAGCATTCATAAATTCCAGCCCTATAAAAAGATTACAAACCCAAGTATCAATCAACAATGGTCTTTGTTGCACAATTGAGTGAGAAAATAAAGTAAGAGAAAGAGACAGTTAATTACATAGTAGTACAAACTAGTTATTGATATTTTCAAAGCTAATCACAACACAAGCAAATAAAATCACACATCAACATCAAATTTTCCCATATGTGACAAAATAATTGTAAATTGTTCCACCCTCACCAAGTCACCAGTCAACTAATCTTCTAGTAATTCTAGGAGAAAAAAAGGGGAAATGCAGAGAATCTGGAGAAACTTTTACACAATGCAAAACACCAACTACACACTCCAAAATGGTCAAACAGTAGCACATCAATTAAATCTTAATATTATCTCCAAAAGAAACCAAAAAATAAAGCTCCAAATTTGAAGAGCAATAATGCTCCCAATCTTCATAGCCAATACTTCAGGAGATAAATTGAAAGGACCACCATTTCTTCAACTCAAAAAAATTTAAAATTTAACTACAGAGCATACATCAAAATACAAAAAAAAATTGAAGTCCACCGACACAGAAGGAAATGGGAAAACCAAAAAGATCAACACTTTATACGCAGAACCATAGATCAGAACAAAAAAATAGACAAAATTGAAACAACAAAAATCCCCAAAGGCCCTATTATTTAAAAAAACCAGATATAGAAAATGGAAGAAAGGAATGAGAAAAGGAACTAACCCTTGCATTCTCATCTGCATTGATGAGCACAAACTCGTTCCTGTTATGGGAACCAGCAACTAGTCTACCTCCTGTGTTCATCACTCACTCCACTCTTTCACACTTCTTAATCTTAAAATCTTCAAACACACATAAGAACCCAACAACGAAAACAACCTCAGTAGTGTGAAAAACCAACAAGGATCTGATTTTGAGGTTGTCTCTTACAAGATCCACTTGTTCATTCCACACTCACTCTTTCCATAAAAACACATCAACCCCAATTAAACCGATTCAACAAACAAATACTCACACTCCCTTTTTTTCCCTTTTTCAATATATATATATATATATAATATATATGTAACGCAATGTAATGTAATAATTCCTAACAGTAATAAGAATAATAAATGAAGAAGAGGATTGTTTGTGTGAGAGTATATTTGGGTTCCTTGATAAGGCAGCCACCGACGGTGGCTGGTCCCAATCTAAGGCAAAGAATCTAGAGAGAGAAAGAGAGAGTGAGAGAGAGAAATGTACAAAAAAAGAAGGAAATAGAGAGAGAAAGTAGAAGTAGTAGCATATGTGTTTGTGTGTGTGAAAATGATGAGGCGTAAAAGAAGGGGATTTATTACATAAACAAGACAGAGGGATCCAGACATAAAGCTACACTGAAACCACACAACACATTCTTAAAAAGGAACATTGTCATGTATTTGTCTAGTGGTATAAGGTATCAATTGATCTCGAGATAAATCAAAAGTTTGATTAATAAAAATGACACTTCGAAACAACAAACACACATTAGTTTTTTAACCATAAGTTGAAGATATCATTACTTATATAAAAAAAAAAGAGTAATACCATTTTTACCATTACATTAATTTTAATTCCTAAATAATAAAATAATAATCAACTACTTAGGACTTTGGGATTGTTGTAATAAGAGCTATTATGGTAATAGGTATGAGTATTTGGTGGTGATGTAAGTGTGGGGCCAAGTGTAAAGTGGTGTAGCTGGCCTTATATCCGCACTAGGGTTTGTGGAACAATAATCAAATATAATATTATTTGATTTTTATTTTATAATAGGTATTGAAAATTGAATATATGTCTTCGACAAAAAAGCTATTAAAAAGGGTAAAAAAATTGTCGGCAAAATGTAATGTAAGTGTGTTGTGTTAAAAATCAGAAATGGAAACAGTGTTTGTGTCCTGGGTCCAGTAGCCAGTGAAGTTTGTGGGTGGATTTAATGGTAATTATTATATAAATTTAATATTTACATATTGTCGATGTAAAAGTTAATACATAATTAATATATCATTTATTATCTATTTACATTAATTTTATTTAAGAGTCAATAATAATAAAATATAAATGATAGATAATATAATAAGAGTATAAAAATTCATATATTTGATACATATATTTTTTATCTTATTATACTAGAAAGAGTTAGAAGAAAAAATGATAAAAAGAATAAAAGAAAGTGTAACTAGACCACTCTAAATGGAAGTAAAGGTTGCATCAAACTGGCAAATAGGACTTCACACGGCGTAGATTATGTCTTTAAATCAAAAAGTACACTTTCTCTCTCTTCACCCTAAATACTTTCTACATTCACACTCTATAAATTGTGTATTTGTAAGATCACAAATTGTATATTTGTAAATTAATATTTTATTTTCTTAAATGCAAGGGTATTATTCTTTTTACATGTTTTATAGTTCCAGATATGTGGGTATTGTCTGGATCTACCTTTTTTATAGACAAAAGTTTATATTTATTACATTGACCTTTTCAGGTAATTTTGCTTACTTTGATGTTTTAATCATTATAGATTATAGTAGTTGAAAATAGGAATAACAGATACCAGAATCTGTCACACCGATTGAATTCATACATGAGCTATTTTGGTGCAAAATTGAAACAATTATAAGAATAGAAAAAACTTGGCACATGCAGTAGATCTGTAAGGGAAGTTGTTATTGTAAAAAAAAATGCTTTAACCGTTTTTTTCTGTTTATTTTTTCTTTAGTTATTCAAAACTTAGCAATGTCTACTTGTAGATTTTTAGTAAAAGTGGATTAAATCCATAAATTGTGCTTTGAGATCATATATTTTAATCATGAAATGTTCATTTTGGAAAAGGCTCTACCCATAATGAAAAAATAGTCATTCAAAAATGACCAACATATTAATTATGTCATCCAAATATTTCAGACATTAATTTAGTCTCCCACATAAATAAATATTAATATAGAGATTAGGTTTTTATTAATTATGTGGTCCAAATATTTCGTGTTTACTTATAAAATACATAGAGTTTAAAGGATTTTTGTGAACTTTCCCTAAAAAAATATACTGTTGAATTATATTGATGTCTATTTTTTCTTATTATTAGTTTAGATTAGGGGAGAGTATGCCATGCGCAAGGTTCAGAAAAATCATCAACTTCAATAAAAATTTATGGTGGAATTTGTATATTAATTGTTTATCAGAAGAAGAAAACATGAAAATCAAACTCAAATCATAATTGATACAAGCACAAGACTCTATCAGATATTTAGTTCTTTGTGTATGAAGAATGATTAACCTTGTTATTTATAGAAAATATTTTTCACACCAAAACACCATGGTATAAAAATACGTGTTGTAAGTAACAGGGAAAATATGTGTTTTTGGAGAATAATGTATCTAAAAACTAAAATCATATTCTATTTGACAAATTTCTATAGAAATGTCTCAAATATAATATATATTATGATTTTAGTGGTTGGAGAAGATAAATCATCTCACAGTATGAATAAATATTTTATTTTCTTTAAAATATATACCTTAAAATTGTTGTGAAACACTTTTAAGCCCAGTTTTTGTGACTAATTCTATGTGATTTTATCTTTAATGTGTCAAATTGATATACTTACATTTACTATTAATAGGTTTGTCATAATGAGCATGACAGACATGTATTGAAGTATAAACCATTGACCCAAAATATATAAAATATATTTCACTAATGCAAATCATAGAATACTGGAAATAACAAAATGAAGCATGCCAACACTTTATTGACCCTATCATACGTTGCAAGAAGAAGAACATGTTACCTTTTAAATTCTATATAACATGGTTCATTTAGATAATTAAATTAATATCTGCCAGAAGGTGAGAACAATTAAACTTATTGCTGGCCACTTGACAAAAAATGATGAAATAAACTATTTTGAGAAATGTGACTGTTTAAATTTGAGATGCATAACTTAATAACTGTTACTTTCGTTGACTGTACTTCAGTTATGTTAATTAAATTGCATCACTTAGGCATTTAATTAATATATTTATGCTTAAAATTTACAAATATGACTTGTCAAATTCAATATATTGGTCAAAATAGATTTCATTTTTTCCCTTAGCTATAAAATACGAAAAATATTATATCAATTTAAGTATTCCGTTTAGGGAGTAAACTGTGAGACCTTTTAAGGCTTCGTGGACTACAATAAATTTTGTACACTTTCATTATTGTGTGTGCGAGAAGGGTTTAGGTATTTACATCTGTATTGTGCATTTGATTGAATTCTAAACATATATTATAGTATCATTATTAGTAATGTTTAACTATGGTTTTTGGCCAACCTTCCATCATTCACTTCCCTTTCTTTATTATTTGTGTAATATATATAAATATTAAGTGTAAAGATTTATATGGTCACTACAACGAGTGACCATGGGTCTAGTAAATCGGGTAACGCTTATTCATTATTTGACCATAAATGTTGGTATGCTTATTTTTTTTAACTCATATTTGATCATAGACCCGAATGTAACCCGACCATAAATGTTGACCGGGTCTACTTTTGAACCTAGATCTGAATATGGATCCAATTAAATATAATGAATTCATATTTTATATTGTTAATTGTGCATATATTATAAAAAATAGAGAATCAATTATACTTTCGACCAAAGATATGACATCTCTCTATATGCAAATAGAGACAAATACAAACAAGATGAATGAATAACCATGAGACGAGGTTGAGTAGGGTCACCTATGTCCCTACTCGTCCCTAAATATTGTATGTGACTAATTTTTTAACTCGAACCCGACACCAGACCCGACGAGACCTGACCCTATTTAGACTCAATCATGATCGGGTCAAACCGGGTGAGTAGGTAGGGTCGAGTCCTGCTCACCCATAATCACTACTCATTCACCATTCATTTGAATTTTTTTTTGAAAAGTTAATCATAAAAATATGAATAATATGTTATATAGTGACAGTGTATAATATTTATACATGATCAATGTATACATTTTTCCTTTATTATTATTAGAATTAATAAAAATTTAATTTTAGATAAATAATATAAATAACATATAAAATATAAACATAAATACTTAGAAAGAATAAAACATGATAAGACCAAATTTTATTATCCAACAACTAATTCTCTTTATTATAGTACATATATCAAATAAGGTTATTTTAATTATTATTAAAAGTAAAAGTTCATTTACTTTAACTTAAAAGAAATATTGATCGTGTTAAAAAAAGTAATTAATGATTGACATGTATGTGTTACAGAAGTGTGTACTTATGAAGTCTCGGAACCTCTCGCGTAATAAAACTTGAAGTGATTAAATAAAAAACACAAATATCATCTTACATTATTATCAATTCTTGGGAAATTTAATGGTTTGAATTAGTGAGTAGATCTAAACAATTAGATTCATAGAATTGATGACTAAGATGTGGAATAAGTTTAAAAAAACTTACTTTCTAAATAAGTATAAAAAACTTACTATTGAAGTAAGTGAATCTCCCATCTACATTTCTCATTTCCGATCCCTTTTTAATAATCATGACTTATGTGTCACAAGGCAGGTTCGGGTGTCGGTGGTGATATTTAATTGAATACTATTACTATTACATTAAAAAAGTCGTTTTCCATAATTTATGAAAAGTATGTCCAAGTCAGTAAAAGCAAGATGTGGTAATCATTTGTGTTTGATTATTACCTTAATAATTGTGCAATAAATAATGATTACTTTTATTTTTATCACAAATGGTAGAATAAGAATACACACCATATTTTGATACTTTTTTACTTTCTGTTTTATTTTCCTAATTGTCCTATATTTCCTAACTACCAAATATTTTATTTTTCTACCAATTTGCAATTATACTATTATATTATTACTATTTTAATTCATGATGTAATGAACTCGTATATTTCTCCTTCCTTAAACACTTACATATGTGATTGAATAGAAAGATCACTCAAACCTTTTTTTTTTTTTTTCACAAAATTAAAGGATGAGAGTGTTGGAAACATAATTCAATGAAATTAAAGGATGCAAATCTATATACTATATAAGAAAACTAAGTCCTTCTCACATTAGCCATAACATGTGTCATCACCACAATCACTATTTTCCCTCCAATTTTTTTCTTCATTTCTCCTTCAACATTGTCAATCTATATATGTTTATTTCATTAAAGTTTTCTCCTCATATTTGATATTTGATTATGTGTCTTTAAATAATTCAAATGTCAAGAATATAATGTTTCTTCATTGTTCTAAAAAGAGATGTGCAAATTTTCATGGAAATTAACTTAATATATTCTTTTATATTTGAGTCTATGTTATGATAAAAACAAAACTTTATTGTTATCAAATTAAAATATACTATGAATATAATTTTTTTATCTTATATTTTTATTGAATTTATTAATCATTACATATGTTATATATTTATTAAAAAATGACACCATAATTTTTTATTAAAAAATGACACCATAATTTTTTTAATTATCTCTCAAATGTATCGTACAAGTTAATTAAAGATAATAAAATGTCATAAATTTTAACTGTTAATTATCTCTCAAATGTAGACAAACTTTTCAAGTACTAAAAATGATCATTTATATGAATTGTGTATAATTATGGAATAATAACAGTTTTGGAGAGAATTACTCTCGAGATTTAAGAGTAATTAATGTGAACAATGAAATATAAAAATACATAGTGGAAAACTAACAATAAAGGAAAATTCATAAGGGAATAGAAACTGCATGAGTGAATAATGACAATAAATTTTGTTATACTATTGTAATTTGTAATCGAATAAGTGAATAAATATCGACAGCGTTGAATAAATATCGCATATCAGTTGCAAACTAATAATTAACAATTAATAATTATTTTGAATAAATACCGTCGACCATTAGGAAAGAAATAAAACTGGTGAACATAGGGGAATAGAAACACATATTGTCATTTAATGTGGTGCTTATGAGTGATATCGATGATGTTATTAAATGTGAAAAATAATGTATAGTAATCACTACATGCAAATTAATATGTCTGCTTTATTTTAAAAAAAAAATCTAAAAAATTAATTATAATTTTCTAATTTTCATTACTATCTTTAAAATATTTTAACAGTTTTAATCCTAAATAATTTAGGCCTCCATTATTTTGAGAAAAAAAACGAACTATATAATTACAAATTCTCTATTTCAATGACCATTTATTACTAAATTTCATTTCTATCTATTAAAATATTATTTTTGAAATTGACATACTAAATCATTAAATCCGCAAAGTATTAATCATTAAATTACTTATTAAAAAAATATGAAATAATAAATCAATTATACTAACAACTACTAAGAAATAATATCTTGGAAGTAAAATAAATTATAAACAAGTTAAATTAAGAAATTATCACAATAAATCATAAAATTAAACAAATTCTCCATATATACGTCTATATTAATAATGAATCACATAAGTTTTCATTATATTTATTAGTTAGCAAAATATATAGACTATAGAGAATGAAAATCAATCAAGAAAGTACAAAAGTATATGAGTAACATGTATTTTCTTAGTAATGTGAATGTAGGGGATAACATGTGTTTTTAACCATGTGAATGCATTGGTCACATGTGTCTTCATAATGCATACGTAATATGTGTGTTTTAACCATGCAAATATACAAATAACGTGTGTTCTTAACCATATGAATGCATATATAATGCATGTTCTGAATCATACAACAACAAAATACCATCCCGTGCAAATGCACGGGTCACTTGCTAGTTCACATATATAGTAGGGACAATGGAGCTAAGTAATGGAAATTTGAATTTGATATAATCAGATAGTCGTCATATTTTGTAGGTATGAGGAAAAACTAAGGCTTCTAATTTATAAAATTATTTAATTATGTGAAATTTGTATGGTAGTGTTTGAGTAAAAGTAATTTTTTTAAAAATAGTGATGATGAAATAAAAATGTATTCATTATATTTCAAAAGAATTTAATTATATAATATGTTTATTTGGTTATCATTATGTAATATTTTACATTAAATATTGAATAAAAGAGATCTTATATAAAACTAAGAATATATTTTTTCTTTCTTTTTAAAGCCTTAAGTCCAACATTTTTATGGGTCAACTTCCTAATAAATCTTAATTGATTTAATTCTTTCTTCATCTTAAGGATGGCAATAAAAACCGAACCCGCAAGTACCCGCCCGAACCCAACTCGAATTTAATGGGGAAAACCCAATATGATTGAATTCGGGTTTGGGTTTTACCCGTGTTCAAATTTCGGGTTCGGGTTTGGTATTGTTAATACCCGAACCCGATTAATATATAAAATTACACATAAACACATATATAAAAGCTATATATATATATATATATATAAATTTCACACACACATATATATATATATATAAATTTCACACACATATATATATATATATATATATAAACTTCACATATATATATATATATATATATAAATTTCACACACATATATATAATCTATATATAAAAATATATGTTTTGGTTCAGATTTTTTCGTGTTCGGGTTCGGGGATGATATTGTTATTTCTAACCCCGCTTAATTCGAGTTCGGTTCGGGTTTTGAATTTTGGGTTCGGGGTTTGATAAGTACAAACCCGACCCGTTGTCATTCCTACTTCATCTCAAGTTAAACTCTTACTTCAATTAAACTATATTATAATATAAAACAATAGTGTTGAAATAAAATTGCTCAAATAAATAAATAAAATATTGGGGGTCCTAATTAGTTATGAATCTTGTGTCACCCATATGCCACACACCTTTATGACTCGTTTGCGAGTTAGGTTTTTAAGGGGAAATAAATGAAATTAAAGACTTCATTGATATCACATTTGTATTTCATGACTCTCAAGCCTTTTATTTCTCTTTCTTTTTCAAAACCCAACTCGCAAGCATACCCTTAAGTTTTGTTTGGGAGTGTGATTTTGGAGGGAAAGAGAAATGATGACTTTAGATATTCCCCCCTTGTTTGGGAGTTTGATGAAGGAGATGAGAAGGTTTTGGAGGGTTTCTCAAACCCTCAATGTGTCTATTTTTGTATTTCCTCCGATTTAGGGTTTTCCGGGAGACAATGTAAAAATAACTACATATTTTTAGAAAAATTATATAATTATATATTATTGTTCACTTATTATTATTAATTACGTTTTAAAGAAAAAATAAAAAATATTCTAACCTTATCATTAGTTTACCCTCGTTCATCTCAATTTCATACTCCCAAACAATAGACAGAATTGTCTTCCTTTCCCCTTCTCTTCCTTCCCATTCCTAGTCATTTGATCCATCTCCTTCCGTTAATTTCTCTCATAACTCCCAAAGATAGCTTAAGGGATACTCTAGGATA
Source organism: Lupinus albus (assembly GCA_009771035.1). NCBI lineage: Eukaryota > Viridiplantae > Streptophyta > Magnoliopsida > Fabales > Fabaceae > Lupinus > Lupinus albus. Next base: position 11,183,898 of record CM020011.1, read on the forward strand.
TAACCATGCTACCTTTGAGTACTACCATGATGACTTACACAATAGCTCAGAAGCAAGACCATGCCACCATGCTTAAGTTCAGCCCTTCCAAATTGTAAAGCATGGCCATTCTAATTTTGAAGATGGAACTTATCATTCAGTGATATTATATAACATTCTCAATGTCCTATTGATATATTTCCATTCAGGTTCAAGACCATGCCAATGGCAACCTTTATAATTTTTCATCCTTTTTCAAAATGACTATTATTACCTCATGTAGCTATTGTCTTAGATGAAAATAAACATCATATCATTTTTTTGGGTTATTTGATGGGGCTAAAACCCCAAAACAACTAAACTAAAACAAATCTCGATAAATACATCATAGTAAAATCAAATAGAAGTAAATCCCTAACTACATCTAGATGGAGGAATCTCCATGAGATGAGTTTCCAATTCTGGAGTACGAGATATATTAGCCATGAAATCTGCCACCTGATTCACTTCCCTGTGAATGTGACTACATCGAATTCTCCGATCTTTCTCCGGCCAACTTCTGATAGCTTTGATCAAAGGTGCATAAGGATTGAATCGATCACAACCCTTTAAAATTAATATGATCTCTACATGTGAATCAATTTCAAGAATTATATTCTTCAAACCTTTACTCCAAGCTAGAGTTAGCATTGAGTAAATACCCCAAAGTTTTGAGGGAGAAAATCTTCTTCATTCAGGGTATTCTTCCCAAACTTAGAAGTATATAATAATGGTAGTATTTTACCAGCATATCTTTTGTTAGAATTTTGGTTGTTATTCACTTACTTCAAAAGTAAGTTTTTTAAATTTACTTCATATCTTAGCCATCAATTCTAGGAAAATCCAATGATTTAGATCTACACAGTAATTCAAACCATTGGATTTCCCTAGAATTGATGGCTAAGATGTGAAGTAAATTTAAAAAACTTACTTTTAGAGTCAATGGATATCTCCTCATGTGTTATTTTCATATTTTCAAATATATTATTACATTGTCTTAAAAATAGTTTCTTTACCTTTGCTTTTGAAAATATATATTCAAAACAAAAATCCAATTTGAATATATATTTTCAAAATTGTCCATCGTTTTCTTTTCTTAATAACTTTTTAGAAAAAATTCATCTTAACTTCCAAAACATAAAAGATTACATAAAACTCTCACCAACACTACTTTGACACTAAGTTTTAAAATTAGAGAATCAGCAAAAATTAAAACCAACATTAAAAACCTAAAAAGTAGTTTTAGCTTTTGAAAATTTGTAAGCTGAAACCAAAAATCTTGCAACCGGGTCCTTAATTTGGATTTTGTTTCCTCATTTACCCAAACAACATATTATTATGACACTCTTTAATTTTTTATAAAACAGTTGACACTATATAATTAACTTAGGGCTAATATTAAAATAAGTAAGCTCCTTACCTCAACGATAAAAATAAATAAAAAACTGAATAAGATGTTGTTGTTCAACATTCATCATCAACCTTATATATTTGATATTTCTGTGTTTTTTCTTCTCTATGTTAAAAATGTGTTACCACCCTCTCCATTTCTTCTTGTTGTATACTAATCATATAGTTTTCCATACATATACATGTATATAATAAAAGTTGATGATAATAAAACATTAATCAAATTAAAGTAATTAATATATAGGCAAAAACCACTATGATGAGATCAGATAATAACCATTCAAACAAGATAAACATAAATTAGAGATAAACTCTAATAAAATGAAACTAATAAACTATTCTAAGTAAAATGAAGTTATATCAATCCTAATATCTTGTAATACATATTATCTAGCATCCTGACAAACTTCATTGTTTAATTATAATCAATTCTAATTTCTTTTTGTTGTTGGAACATCCATTCTTTTTTTGTCACATATGGTGACATAAAGTAGATATGTCTTTTACGTATATGTACAAGTATTACTACATGAAAAATAATAAGATGTATTTAGTTATTTGTGGATTATTACATGAGCAGACCCATGTTAAGCATTTACAAAGCTCATAATTGGAGTTAGTCCTAAGTCTTAATAAGAAAATGTCAGAATAAAAAGCATGTGAGTCCTCCGGTAGGGGCCAGGGACAACCGAGTTAAGTTCCAAACTTTCAATATCATAATTTTAAGTGGGACCATAAAGGAATATGCGGTCACTGGCTGGCCATGCCTTCACTTGTGTTTGAGTGATAGTGAACCGTCAACAACCTCTTTGTTTTGTTTTGGTTAGGGCCGGTAATGAACTGAACCAACTCATTGTCCAATCAAAACTACCGTTGTTATTTATCTTAATAAATTTGGTTTAAGAATAAAACGATTTGAATTTGATTTAAAAATTGAGTTCGTTAAATGAACGAGTTGAACTTGAGTCAAATATATTTAGATGGGTTAAGATCATAAATTGACTTTATTATATATATAATATAATATTTTATTTTATACATATTAAATAAATAATCATTATTCATTCGATCTGATAATTAAACTAAAATAGTCAAGCTAATGAATTTATCTAAGTAGTTGATGAACTCAAAATGTTGAGTTCAAATTGGAAAATGGGTTGTATAGAGTCGAGTTTTGAGATGAATCAATTTTTATCAAACTGAAAGCATGTTTGATTCATTTCAACTTGCAGTATGCTATAAAAAATTGTGTACGATAGATTTTGTCTCAATTTTGGAATCTAATGATTTATAATAACAAATATAGGAGATAATATTTTTTCCAATCAAAATATATGAATACTATTATTGTCATGTGTGATGTGATACACTTCATGAAATATTAGATCCATCACTAACAACATCATATTTAAAAGACTGAAAAAGAAAGAGAAAATGGGGTAGCATTGTGGGGGCAGATATATTCGACACGCTGAATCAATTACAGCCTAGCACTAGTGTTAGCATTCATATAGATCACATGTACTCATTCATATTTCACTTTGTGTATCAAACTAATTAGAATGTTTCATTTAACCAACAAAAAAATAACAAAATCAAAAATTAATATTTTAATATTATTTTATGAGATTTGATTAAATAGAGATATGTGAACAAAAAATTATTGGACAAAAAATTCTTGTTTGTTCAACCACCCATGCCATTTCTAATGCATTAACATATTATTTGCAATTTCTCTTCTTTTTTTGGGTATGTATTTTTGCATCAATGCCATGGGCTCTATGCTTTCTTTCCTCTCACTGCAACCTTGCATAGGTACAACATGTTCAACACACAAACGAAAACACAGGAGTTTGTCTATTTATATTTAACTTTTATTTGTTGTTTTGTTTTGATTTTTATTACAAATCAAAAGAGACGGGTCAATTTAAATATCTTGTTGACTAGTTCAATCATATATATCGAAAGTGTCGGTGGCTCAGTGTTACTCTCTCATTCTTCACTGTCTTTTATTTTATTTTATGAAATATCCTTTTCTTTAAAGTTGCTTTAAATAAGTATACCAATAATGTTCTACACCACAAGCAAGTAAAGGTCATTATGTTATTATAATAACGGGCCACAACACAAGATACAACTCTTTCTTTCCACTGGTTCATTGAAATATATAATGTGACAGACCACCTACCCTATAAGTATAATAATTATCAATATGTATATTATATATATTGGTATCAATCAATTTCATACACGTCATTAATAATTTGTAAATTTTATGAGCATCTTAACTTTGTCAATTTATATTTTTACAAGAAAAAAAAAGTACTTCACACTTTGTTACTCAAGTATCAATCAGTTGTTGAACATGTCTCTGGAGATGCTCAAATTATACGCATCACATAATCATAATACCAGCGTGGTGAAAATTGTCAGAATACAAATAGTGTTATTGACGGTAATAATTATACTATCAAAGATATTCCTTTAATTTATGGGTAATGAACTAATTTCATTTGGGCGTTTGAATATTCCTCCCAACAAATATCGCTCTCAAAAATTGAATTTTTAATCTTTTGATTATCATATGAATCGAATGAAACTTTACACCTGTGGACCATTGACTTTTGGGTATAATTAACTGTAGTTGCCATAAAACTCTAATTATTGTGTCAACAAATTTATGTTTACACCGTACTCATTTGTTATGCATGTTTATCCAAAATATTTTATATTAAATATAAAATTTGACAATAACCAACACTTTCACCTTCATGATATAATGACTATAACTACCACTATTATAATGGTGAATGGTCTAATATCCTAAATGTTGTTTCAAACCTATTTTATAAGTGTATTAGAATATTATTGATTCTGATTTATAATACTATTTGGAACATAAGTATGTGTCCCTATTATCATGGTTATTATTGCAAAGGTACATGTATAAAAGAGAAAACCCATCATGCCCTGAAAATGTGACAGTGAGACGTAAATGTAATCATAACAAATTAAAACACTATAATTTGGTTGGGTAGACGTCATTTAACACATCAAACTCACTTCCAATTGTTAATGATTGGAGGTTTAAAGTTATATCCTATGTAGAAAGTAGATATTTAAATAGGTAAACGTTAATAATAACCCAGAAAAGTACAAAACAAATAATTAGAGATTGTCAATTAGGAACAGTTAACGAATAAAGACAGCTCATTGCTATTTTGTACAAGGAAAGGTTCACTAACTAATTATTAATTGAGGTCCGTTTGTTAAAAAAATCTAGATTAAAAAATTTCACTTCTAATATTTTCAACATCAAATAAAGAATTTTACCAACATCGTTTGATCAGACTTTCGGGACATAAAGAAATGGATTTGGGAAAAAAACAAAAGGAGTAATGACGAATTTATCATTTTAATTATAATGAAATTATGTTTATGTCATTAAAAACAAATGAAGAAACAAATATTTGTCTCTTTATTAATTGAGATGATAATTGTTCAAAGAAATGAGTATTTAATCAAATGGAGTATAGAAAATCAAAATGCTCTACTTTTCTAAGAATTTGGAAAATCAAGTCATGATTCTCACAAATCACATCACAATATATTTGTTACTTCAAAGAAACATCACTTAATATATTTTGAGTTATATTATATTGGGCTAATAATTAGTTCAAACTATAAAATAAGTTGATTAACTTCTTTATAATTTAATTTGATTCAAATTTATTCAATACATTCAATGATTCTATTTGTCCTCCTTGATTTCTAATATACAGCCACTGACCAAACTAGCAATTTAAATTATTACTTACCCTAAGACAAGGAAGATGGGTGAAATCAGAGAATGAGAGGAACTGAATAAAATGAAAGGGATAAAAAGTTAAGAGACTCATTTCCCTGTCATGGCCACAAGTGTATTACCCATACCCAATTAACTTCTGTTAGTGACAGAAACTGTTCTGTGATTTGATAGAAGATAAGATAGGCAGAATCCAACAGACTCACTCATACCTTGTATTCACTATCTTCCAAATCAAATGAACATGTAAGTCAAACCTCTCAATTAATATATAAAAATATTATACTTAAATGCTGAACAATAATAGTAATAAAAAGTAAAATTTTGAAGTCAATTACAATGTTGCTACATGAATAAAATAAAAGTAATAATATGTAAAATTTTGATTGGTCCAGAACAGGAAGTGAGTCAGATAATGAGACATGTGATCTTTATCCCTTATGATCCACTGTTGGAATGTCTCACTACCGCCGGGAAGTCCCATTGAAAAGCTAACATTTATCATATGTTACATTTTTAACCAAAACTTCATATTAAATTTATGGGTAAAACCATTTATATGTTACTCACTTTACTCATTTTCCTGGATGTGGGATATCTCATTCACACTCATTCCCATGACTCACTTATCAAGTGTCTAGCCTCACTTATCTAACAATGAACCCTTTCTTTTGCTAACTAGATTTTCACGTATATTTAAAGGTGAGGTCTCCATTAGATAAGATGAATAAAAATATTTATGAGTGACATGTGGAGGACTTGATTTGAACAATTATATAATACACACACCAGAAGTAGGGATGACATGTTTCGGGCGGGTTCCAATCGAGTTTAGATTACACGAAACTCAATGAGTTTGGAGATGATATCATTATTTTTAATCCAATTTAATTTGGGTTTCGATTTTGGATTTTGGGTTGGGTAAGCACAAACCCGACTTTGATTCGCCCTGTTGTCATTTCTAACCAAAAGTTCCATTAGGCACAAATCGTTGCGCTTCATATTGTCAGATCATTTATCATAAATGATGTCTCACTCTTTCCCCTAAACTAATCATAATGATACTTTTTATTTTCAAAAAATTTCTTTTATTCATGTGACAATATATCATTGAATGAGAACATAAAATGTGGCAATGTTGGAGACGAATGATCCTTTCAAGATGAGTAGTGGTAGCCCTAGGATGGAAAAATAAATAACATTAGGACTTAGGAGCCAAATAAATATTATAATATTTATGCACTATCTGTGTAAAAATTTATACAAATTTAATATATCATTTACCGTTCTTTTTTGAAGAGTGACGAACGATGAATTGACAGTGTATAGAACTCTTATACCGTCTGTGCATACATTTTTTCTCAAATATTATATAGTATTTTAGACATTGCATCTTGAAATGAGTTCTCCTTCATTGGGCTCGAGTGACTCATACGAGTAAGCCCAACAAATAACTCATAAAAGCGCCCATCGCATATGGCTTGGAGGTTGGAGATTCTTGTTCCTGTTATTATGGCACCAGTGACCCAAAGATTGGGTGGGTGGCCCAACAATTTTTTCTTAAAGCTAGCACTAAGTATGGTATGGCTAGGGTCAAATAGTTTGGTTCAATTTATTATGTAGTTTAGGATTTGGACAAAACAGAAAGAGTGGTTCCATTTAAATTACTTTTTTAGTATATATAAAATAGAAATGAGATTCATTTACTCTTGCATTTACTCCACATCATTGTCATCAATTTTTGGAAAATCCAATGGTTTGAATTAGTGAGTAGATCTAAACCATTAGATTTCCTAGAATTGATGACTAAAATGTGGAGTAAGTTTTGAAAAAACTTACTTTTTGAGTAAGTGAATCTCTCCTCTATTCAATTTATGGATTCTTCTTTTTTAAATCTTAGCAACAAATTCGTGTGTCACTTATCTATACTAATATATAAAGGGAAAATACAAAATAACTACCCATGATGGTGTAATTTGTGTTTTCTTATTTTGCCCTTACTAATTTATATTTTTTTTACCAAAAAATCATATAACATATTTCCTCATTTTATGTTCCATATTTGTTTATGCAGCTTTTACGGTTTTTCAATTTGAAAACGATAATTTTTCCACATGGATCAAGGCAATATTACACGACAGTTTATCCTTTTCATTTGTTAGCTTGCAAAATTGCAAACCATGTTGTATTAATTTTATTATAGTTATGAAAAATGTAATAAAAATATACAAATTAATTACAATTCACTAAATAGAAAAGCGGGTTGACAGACACTTCAACACGCTAGTTGAGATAAAAGGAAATATTAAGGAAACTAGTAATCAAACAAAACACTAACTCACAGCCAATCCATAAAACCAAAGCAGAACTGTCATAGAAAGGGTATTAGTAAAATTTACAAATCAAGTTTTGCCATGCTTTTTCAAATTTGTGCACAAAATAGGCAAATGGACATTAATCATTTATAATAGAAAATAAAAGAAATGAAATGTAGGTTAGGACATGATCAATAATATATAAAACAAATGGACATTAATCATCTATACCAAGCATAACATATGATCAATAAATATATAAATGGATATGGTTTATGATATTTGTAACTTAGGATATGAGAATCAATACCCTTTGAGTACAATATGATTCATGTCATGTATAATACTGCTCCTGAATGTTAACCATGCTAAAACATCAATTTAGTTTTTTATTTATCTTTATTTTCAACATGTTCTTATAAAAAATAAAATATTAATTTAATTCTCTATATTTCTAATGTTCACCAATTTCATACTTTTCTTGTGAAAACATTAATTAGATTTACGTCGGAATATAAATAATTTGTAAGATATTCACTTTTCACCATTAAAATATACATTTTCACCTAGAGATAATGTGTGTATGCCTTTTGAATTAAATCTAATTAACATTACTATAACTGGGAGATGAAATTGACAAATATTACTTATTAGATAGATAGATATCTGACTATATAGATATTTTTGTTAGGAAAGTCAAGTTGGTTATGTAACAAAATAAGTTAATTTAGTTTCTAGATAATGTTTGTTAGTTTTTCGGCCTTCTTTCATGACAATATTAATTAAATTTAAACTTGAAAATGCTTAACTCATCAAATATTCAATTTTCAGTTTCCACTATCTATATATGCATTTTTTCACTTGGAGCTAAAAAGATATATCATTTTCCTAAATAGAATTTTAGATGCACATACAAGGCTGGTTGATAATGATAAAAGTTGATAGGGTTTTTGATTTGTTATTTTCTTTAAAGATTGACATATTTAATTAAAAGATTTTATTGGCATGAATCGTTTCATTAAACATTGACATTATCTTATTAAAGATTGAACCAGATTTTTGTGCAAGTAAATGTAGTAGAAAAAAATATTCTTGCCATATCATTATGGACATATCTCACACTCTCATTCACTTTTTCCCCTCCTAAATATGTTCATATCTTATCATGTTTTCTCACATACTCTATTATTTCTTCATTTTTTATATCAAACACTCATATTCTCATATTTTTTCCCCTCAAAAAATCTTTCCTAATTTTCCCTAAATCAATTCTTATATTTCTTCATTTTTTCTAAACTCATATTCTAATTAGCAATCATATTATCATATTATGCACATTCCTTATATATTTTCCCTCAATCAAATTTTTTCCCTCAAAAAATATTTCTTCATTTTCCCTAAACTCATATTCTAATTAGCAATCTTATTATCATATTATGCACATCTATTATATATATAAGAAAAAAAGGGTTTTAACACATCATCATGTACACATGTCATTATATAATGATTTTTTTTGATAATATCATTGTAATGTAAAGTGTAAGATATATTTCTATATGTATACATTTAATATTGTTGAAGATACTTTAATCATTTCTTCGCTACTTTATTCATCTCATTTACGAGTAACATATGTTTTTAACTATTAAAATATACGGGTTACATGTTTATTCTTAACCATACAAATGCACATGTAACATGCATATTTTTAACCATATGAATATATAAGCAACATATGTGTTATTGATTATGTGGCAAAAAATACCGTCACGTACATATGCACGGGTAACTTATAAAACTACCATAAGTAGTGTGCATATAAGCTTATAACAATTAAGATGGGGAGAAGTCATAATTATGCAACTAACTTATTGAATGAGAGATGTTCAGTAAAACTATGTATGAAAGTATTTGAAATTTGTTATTAACTAAAAAGACGTATACTATTTAATTTTTCTACTTGTTCAATTTTTATTACTTAAATTAAAATTAGTATGAGAAATATATATATATATATATATATATAAAACAATGTATGATTCTATACACATTATAAATCTCTCATTCATATTTAATTATACTTTTAATATAAATTATTTTTTAGTTATTTTAGAATTGTAAACTTTTTTTATAAAATAGGAATTTACGTGCTTATAAATTATAATGGAACAATATTATACCCCTATATTTCATTAACTCTTTTAATAAAAATTATACCCAAATTGATAGCTTATATTATGATGATATAATGATATATCTTTCAACAAATTTTCATATATCACAAGAAAAAAATAAATAAATATATATATATATATATCACTAATAAATTAATAATTAATAAACAAAATAAAATCTCCTCAAACTTGTTTGTTATGTCATGATCTATATCTTTCCATATTTTTTTAGTTGATATTATTACCGATACAACCTAAAAAGATTATCTATATTTAAATTTAAAAAATAAAGCTATATAACAAACTCACCCCTTCCCTCCGTTTTGTTTCTATTCCCGCAAAAACACTCAAAAGAGAGAGCGAGAGAGAGAGAGAACAGATACATTGATTTTGTTTCCATATCTTCTCAGTTTCATTCCTTTTGCTCTATTCTGTTATGGATTTAGATAATTTTCGTTCCATATTGGACAGTGCTAGCGTCGACGTTTGGACATTGATCGACGCTGCACTCACCGTCGCTTCCGTCGACTACGCCGACGAATTCAAACGCCGTAGAGATGGAATCGCCGAGCGCCTTTACAAATCCGCGTCAGCTTCTTCGCCGTGTCGAAATGGTGTACAAAATAACAATACAAAAATCGAGAAACTTCTAGAGGAAGAGTTGAATCCTCATGGAGTGTTGTTTGATGATGAGAACAAGAACAAGAACAATAATATTCTAGAGATTAAGAAACAACTTGAATGCCCTAATCAGGTTTTAAATTTTATTAAGCACTGTTTTTTAGTTTTAATAATGTTTAAATATTTTTTGTTGTTTAATTGTGATGTTTTTTTATTCACTAGTCTGAAGATACGTTGGTGGAGTTGCTACATAATCTTGATCACATTGATATTACGTATGAAGCATTAGAGGTAACTTTTATTACATTTTGCGGGAAAAATGTACTCGATGTGGCTCCCGTTACTTATTGGGAGACTACCGAAACTGCAATATTGTATATTTTTTTTATAATAATGATTATAACGTAACCTGGGTTGGTTCCTCTAGGGCACTGATATTGGGAGGCATGTGAATAAGTTGCGGAAGCATTCTTCTAATGATGTTAGGAGATTGGTGAAGCTTCTAATCAGGTTTTGGAAACACTCCATGATTCTTTTCTAGAAAATATTTAAAATAAAAAATAAGATTGAATTTTGATTATTATTGAGTTTTTTAAACTTACTTCACATAGCCATTAATTATAGGGAAATCCAATGGTTTAGATCTACTCAGTAATTCAAACTATTGGATTTTCCTAGAATTGATTGCTAAGATATGAAGTATGTTTAAAAAAAACTTATTCTTGAAGTCAATATATCCATACTCGTAATCATGTTATAGTATAAAAAATTTGTGGTGTTAAAAAATGTCGAAGAAGTGATATAACTCGAATGAATTTTGCTATTTTGTACTGCAGAAAGTGGAGAGGAGTTGTAGATGAATGGGTAAAGTCACGAGAAGCAGTTAAAAATGTCATGGGTAATCTTCGACTTAATCTTCAATTGGGTGCTAAATTGATGATTATATATTAATATTTTTGATATGATATCACAGTATCTGATGAAGACTCTCCTCAGCAGAAAACCCCACAGAATGGGCTTCATCAGGTGAAAAAAAATCTTTTCTTTCCCATGGGAAGTTGAGGTTTTGTTTAGCAATTTGGTTTTCTAATGTTCCATTCTTTTTGCAGATTCCTGATTTTGTATGCTCAACAAATCCACAAAGTGAGTATAGCATCTGATTCAAAGGTTTTTTTATCTATCATTTGGATTTTGGTTGATATAATACATGTTTCTTTTCTGCTCATGTAGATGGAAATTCTGGGTCAGAAATAGAACTAAAACCAAAAGCTATTTCTCGCAAAGTGGCTCATCCAAAATCAGCAGCACCTGCACCACTATCACTTCCTACTTCTGCTCCTCAAAATGTAAATTATTAGCTAAGCTTAACTGAGTAGCCTATTTTATTTCTCAGCATTCTATGAGATTCAGTTTATGTGATCCTAACACATTGTTGAATAATTGCAGAGACAAAGGGAAAGCAATTCTGACTCTGAAAGACTTGCATCTGCAAGAAAAAGACTCCAGGAGAATTATAAAGAAGCTGCAAATGGTGGGATTTTCTTTTCCTTGTTATATATTCATTTTCGTTCTATTTCAATAATGTTTCTTTGTATTACTGACATAACTTTTGTTACTGTTGGTGAATGTCTCTAGCTAAAAAGCAGAGAATGATTCAAGTGATGGATCTCCATGAGTTACCTAAACCCAAGAATAAGAATGTGTTCTTTGCAAAGAAACAACAAAGTGTTCATGGAAGGTTCTGGTGAAGCACATCCCAGCAAGTTTAATATTAAAAGGCTTCTTTGGATGCACAAATGTAAAATAAGCTTTTGTCTGGGGTGATGAGGGATAAATCCTAGACCCGTATATTCCCTTTTCATTTTTACTCACTAAAATAGGAACCCTTGTGGTTTTTCATTTAATTAATTAATAATGGCAACAAGAAAATCAATAATATTTACATGGAAAATGATATACATTCTCACATTTTTGGCAATTATGTGACATTCATATTTAATCCTGATAAAAATCTTTGGCAACATAACTATTACAAATTAAAAAGCAACAAAAAAGTGTCTATTTCATTAATTGAATGAATGAATCTAACGTTGAATGAGTTAAATTACAAAGAAATTAACAAACATGTTAAGTATAGAAAATACAAAAGATTTAACCCTATCTAACTAGCTAATCTATTCTGTACATATTTTAATTATGATAATTGAATTTATAGTGTTTATTTGTTACAGGTGTCAAAACGGACTATCCACACAGGTTCGGGGTAGCCTGCATCGGGTTCGGGTTAAACCGGACTGGGCTAAAAAGTCCGAATACAATTTATGCATCTCAAAATGTATCACAAACCCGCCCTAAGCCGGTTGTGGCGGGCCGACTCGCATAATATTAAAAGAATTATTTAAAATTTAAGATATTTAATATATATATATATATATATATATCATTTGATATTAATGCATAAATTTTTTAACACAATTGTTATACCCAATACAACCAAACTTATAGATATAATGTTCTGTGTTTGAGTTAAGACATAATGTCAAGTCTACATATATGATTCATAACTGATTTATTAAATATCTTATTTCTATTAGACTCTCCATCTCTAACACAATATAATTTGTAACTTCACTTCAATATAATAAATGGATACAATAAAAAAATATCATTTTTGTTTATAGTAATGGTAGTATAGACTCAAATTCAGAATGAATTCAATGTGTCGAATTATAATCACCATCATAATATTTCTTTACATTTTGTATGAATATCTTTTGTATGATCTTTACCAACACTTTCATTGTGAGCTGTTATGTTAAATTTGGTTGTGTGAAGTTCTTTATGGTAAACAATTAAGTTGTATTTTAGTTCGTTGTAAAAGTTTTTTTTTTTTTTATGTTTTTGTCGTAGAAGTTAAATCTAATTAAATATACAATTAAGAAAAATATGAAATCTATATGGTTTAATGTTCTCATTTAATTTAATACACTATTTTGCTAATGTGCTTAAAAATATATTAAGCAAAATAGAAAAAATAATATAATGCTTAACTTGATAATATTATTGTAATTTATAAATATTTATGTTATAGACATTACTCAATTTTTATTCAAAATTCATAACACAATATTTATCACCTATTATCTATTTTTTTATTATAAGTTATTTTGTAAAATAATTTTCATCTTAGGTTTATTACCAAACCAAAGGTCCCAAAAAAGGTTTTAAAATAAGGAAAAACGGGTAGCCCGAATCCGCCCGGGTAAGCCCGACCCAAGCCCAGTTTTAATATAGCCCGACCGGTCCGAGCTAAAAGCCTGATTTTAATATAGTCCGGCCGGTCCGGGCTAAAAAGCACGGTTTCACTAAAAAATGTCAAATATAATAACCAAGCCCTACAAAATTTCGGGTTGTGGCGGGCCGGCCCACACGACCTTGCCCATTTTGATAGCTCTATTATTTGTTATGCAAGTGACTTTAAACTAATTCTTATTTCAATACAATATTAAGCCAATATATCAAAAATATATTTCAATTCCCCTCAAGTTGGAGAGTGGATGTTGATAACTCTGCGGTTGGACAAAAAATGATTGAATGTATCGGAGAAGGCTTATTGTAAGAGTTATCTTTGACATTTTATTGATGTACATTTGTACGTTGCACTTTTACAGTTTATAAATATTTGATTAGTGAAATTGAAAGTAATAATATTGTTTAGCAACACAATAAAAATAATATAAAATGATATTATTTGTCAAGAATATTATCTTCATTTCTTAGCCAAAGAATCGGAGAAATCTAGAATATTATGAAATAAGAACATTACATATTCAAAAATAACAATGTTCAAAAATGTCATCTTAGTTTCTTAGATAAAAAATAAAAGAAATCAAATGATATGGTTGGGTCTTACTTACCACTATGACTAACAATGTCTTAACAAAATTTGGTATCCAAGTACCTCATAAAAATATATCAATGACTATTTTGACTTTATTCTTGGAACCAAATTTGATCCTAAAAAAGTAACAAGTTTGGTCTTTACCTTCCTTTTTTTGTTTGCCCTTTTCCCCTTCTCACACCCAAATCACCACCATCAAAGGTTGTTGTTCTCATGTTGCATCTTTCCCCTCATTTATTGTTCTGCAAACTTTGTACCCAAGCCTCACTATTCCACTTAGCCCCACCTCTCTAATAAGTAGGGATCTTTTCTGGTAATTTGGGTGATAAGTGACGTGTAAAATAGGTATAAAAGAAAATGAAAAAACAATTATGTCTTTCTATTTACACATGTAATGACATTTTCATCATTAAAACTAATGTAAAAATAAAATTTGTCTCTCCATTAATGAAGATGATCCAATACTCCTATGTAATGCACACATCTTACCCTAAACCAACATGAGCCATAATATAATCCAACCCACTTGTGTTAACTCATTCAAAATTCTAGTTTAAGGTTGCAAGTTAACAAAACAAAACACAAGCAAAACAGAGTAACCATCCTTATAGAAGATGCACATAATTTATGAATTGAATTACTAGATAATTAAAGGAATTTAAAAAAATAGAAAAAGATATATAATTAGTAGAGTAAATTACACTCACACCCCCTGAGTTGTAGTGAAATTACACAAACCACCCCTCACTTTTTTGTCCTTACACGAACCACCCCTAATTTTGTACATATGTTACACTGACTACCCCTGCATGGTATAAACGTGTAATATTTTAAACAAAAAATGTATTATGTGTGCAATTAATTAAACAAAATATTGTATATTGTGTAGACAAATTCAAATAATATAAGAGTCAATGCATCTTCATTATTTGACTCGTTATAAAATAATATAAGAGTTATTTAAACATTTATTTGAAATTATTAATGTTTTTTTTAATGACACAAAAATAATAAAGAAACACTCGCTTTTGTACTATTTGAAGTGTTACACAATACACAATATTTTGTTTAACTTAATTACATTCATCACACGTTTTTTCTTTAAAATATTACACTTTTATAACATACAGGGGTAGTCAGTGTAATGTATGTATAAATTTAGGGGTGATTTGTGTAGGAGGGATGGGTGGTTGGTGTAAGGACAAAAAAAGGATGAGTGATTTGTGTAATTTCATTAAAACTCAGGGGATGTGAGTGTAATTTACTCTAATTAGTAAACAAACGGAGGGCCAAGCCCAAGTTGTATTGAGCATGTGCAAGAGGATAAGTGACATTGTCACTAACCAAGTATCATATTTCTCTTCGTTAATGGAGAATATAATTATATAAAAAATCAAATAATAATAATATTTTATTTACATTGAAATTACACTTTTATCCTTTAAAATACACTAAAAACAAAATTGCAACTCTAGCTCATTCTCATTTGCAAAAATATCAGAACATAAAATCCTGAACCACTCGAGTGGAATTGGAATTTCCCTTTTGACATAAACATATAAGAAAAAGAATAAATAAAGTTGCACATTTATCCAAAAGAATTGACAAAACGAACAAAGTGAAAATGACCTCTCTCCACACCAGGAAATAATACTATATCCGTTAATGTTTTTCTCTTGAATGAAATTCGATTAATTTTAATTTTATTTATCTCTAATGTTCAGAAGTTTATTTTTCCCTATTTAGTATCATTGAATCTTTTATAGATTCACGTAAAATAATCGAAAACAATTAATTACCACATAGAGAAACAATATATAAAAATCTTTTTAATAAGAAAATACTCAAACGTTGTCGAAAATAAAAAACCTAGGTAAAAGCAGAACTGAACGAAGCAAGAAAGGTTATTCAGATTTCTGAATCTAATACGGTGCCGTCTTGTTCAGAGTTGCAGCCATACAGAACAAACAATGGCGACAAAAGCTTTGTGTTTCTCTGTGTCTCTGAATGACTTTTCGAATCGTTTTGGTTCCAACCCACGACCCATTTCTCCTAAAGTTCGCGTTTTTACTCTCAGATGTTCTACTGGTAACACTATCTCCAACAATTATCTTTTTCTTTATAATAATAAATCATGTTTATGCGCCAAAAATTTAACCTTTTTCGTTATTTACATGCTGGGGCACCACTTTAATAGTTTCTCCTCTCACATTTGTTGTCTGCTATCACAACTCTTGGAAATTATTGCATACTAATTAATGGGCACCCATGAAATTTTGTAATGGGAGTTTTTTTAATCGTTACATGATCATGTGATCATAGAATTATTGAGTTTCGAGTTTTAATGAATTGGATAGTCGGTTCTATGCTCTTTGCAATGGGGTTAAGCTTGTTTTGTAGGTAAATATTTCAATGCTTGTATTTTCATAATCTGAAACAGAACTATGGACCCTGCTTTTGATGTATTTGGTATCCTTTCCAATTGTTTTCTTTTTGTCGCCTTGATATAAACATGTTCTGTTCTGTTTGCTAGTTTATTCTTGAAATTGAAGTGAAACCTGTCCTTAGCTGTTGTATAATCTTCAAATATTTGAACTTATCTTGTGCATTCGGACACCCTTTTATCATGTCTCTACCAGATTAAGGTTTTAGATCATTGAGCAATTAAGTAATAAAGAAGTTGATTGGGCCTCGGCTTGGTTGGCTAACGACTATTATTAGCTTGGTCATTAGTCCTCCTTAGTCTTGTTAGGAACAAAATACATTATTTTTAGCCGGAGTTTGATGAAATTGATGCAATTATTTTTACTTGAAAAATAGGCAATGGAGAAAGGCCTTGGAAAACTTCAGATGCTAGACTTGTTCTAGCAGATGGATCAATATGGAAAGCAAAGTCATTTGGTGCTTCAGGAACACAAGTTGGGGAAGTTGTTTTTAATACATCATTGACTGGGTAATATGAATTATTAATCTTAAAGATCGAGTCTTAGTTATAGCATGCAGTCATGTAAATACGTGGATAGCTGGATGTTTACTTTGTTACGTTTGTGCACTGCAGGTATCAAGAAATTCTAACTGATCCCAGTTATGCTGGTCAGTTTGTGCTAATGACAAATCCACATATCGGTAATACCGGCATAAATTTTGGTAAGTATTTCTATCCTAACTTCTAAGAGCTTGTTTGGAATCATGTTCATAAACCACGTTAACTTGAAAGCTAAACTATGTAGCTTCCTCCAAATGTGTGTTTGGGTTGGGGGCTTTTGAACATGGAACCAAACACACTATAAGTTCATTTAATCCTTTGTTCTTGTAAGTCACTTGAAAACGTTTGATGTAATGCCTGCCAGATGATGAGGAATCAACACAGTGCTTCCTTGCTGGTCTTGTAATTAGAAGTTTGAGTATCAGGTTCTACTCTCATGCTCTGGAAATGAATCGTTGGTTGATTTTTGTTTAGTCTACTCACTTTCCCTATTTCGTTGCAATATATATTTATTCAGTACCTCAAACTGGAGGTGTGCGGAAACACTAGGTGATTACTTAGCAGAAAGGAATATCATGGGTATTTGTAAGTGATTTATATGGTTCTATTTATGTTATTTTGATAATATCTTACCCCCTTTATTTCTTTAGTTTTTAATTTAAACTTTCATGGTACTTTATGATGTGACAGATGATGTCGATACACGTGCTATCACTCGTAGATTGCGTCAAGATGGCAGTCTTGTTGGTGTCCTGAGCACTGACAACTCGAAAACGGATGAGGAACTACTTCAAACGTCTCGTTCATGGGACATTGTTGGTATGGATATATGTGCCTTCAAGGTTTTTCAAACCATTCTTTTGATCCATTAGGTTGGAGGCAAGAAATTGAGAAATAGAGAAATGTATAAGAGAGTAAAAAGAGAGAAATAAAGTGAAGTTTTATGTTGTTTGGTTGTATAGAGAAAGAAGTGATTTTACCCTCACTCTTCCTCTCGCATTTTCTCTTCACATGAGAGAAGAAAGAAATTTGGTAGACCCCACTTCGTTTTTTACCCTCTCTTCTTAAACTCTATCCTCCACCAAAGGAGAGAAATATGATATTTCTCTTCAACTTCTCTCCTCTCTTTCTACTCTACGAAATGAAGGCATAAGGTGGAAGTACATGATTCCTATTTCATTTTGCAGGTATTGATCTTATAAGTGGAGTTTCATGTAAGTCTCCACATGAATGGGTTGATAAAACAAAGCAAGATTGGGAATTCAATTCTAAAGGACCTGTTGAGAAGTTCCATGTAAGTATATGCAGTTTGCTGTCGGAATTGTCTCTTTCCTTTTTGCTTATTATTGAGCAACTTAATCTATACATCATGCCGGTGAATCAATTGTAGGTTGTCGCTTATGATTTTGGAATCAAGCATAATATACTACGGCGCCTGGCATCTTATGGCTGTAAAATCACTGTTGTGCCATCTACATGGCCAGCATCGGAAACTTTGAAGCTGAATCCAGATGGGGTACTTTTCAGCAACGGTCCTGGTGATCCATCTGCTGTCCCTTATGCGGTTGAGACAGTAAAGAATATTGTGGGAAAGGTACCGGTTTTTGGAATTTGCATGGGTCATCAGTTGCTAGGACAGGCTTTAGGAGGCAAGACCTTTAAGATGAAATTTGGTCACCATGGAGGAAATCATCCGGTCCGTAACCTTCGAACTGGCCATGTTGAAATCAGTGCTCAGGTATGTGATGGAATGAAATTCTTTACTTTTTTCTACCTTAATTATGTGAAATGAATGTAATTAAAAAAGATTGTTTGGCTTGATCTTTTATCTTGCCATGACATAGAAAGCAGTACGAAATAATCTATTTATGCAAATAGTGAATTATGCTTCATTGTTGTAATTGTTTGATATTGCTCCTTAATAATCTTGGAAGTTTTTATGTAAATTTGCAGAATCACAACTACGCAGTTGATCCTGCCACGCTGCCCGAAGGAGTGGAGGTTACTCATATCAATCTTAACGATGGAAGTTGTGCTGGTCTTGCGTTCCCTGCTCAACGGATAATGTCTCTTCAATACCATCCTGAAGCATCCCCGGGGCCTCATGATTCTGATTATGGTATGACACTTCTACCGCCCGTGTGCGTGAAATAATGAAATTCCACAATCTTGAAAAAAAATCGATTGAAGAGCAGGATTGGTTTTCTAGGATAACATAGGATGTCTTCATTTCAACTAACTTAACTGTTTCTTTTTGTCATGTTTTGTTTTGATTTTGATGAATAAATACTAATGTAACTCATTCATATTTGCAGCATTCAGGGAGTTTGTAGAACTAATGAAGCGAGAAAATGCACGTAGTGGTTGAATCAGGATGAAAAGAGTTTAGTAGAAAGTTTAGGTTAAATTTATTCATGTTCTGTCATCTTTGTCTCAAGAGGGTTGATTGAGGTTTACTTTATCCCGTTTTTGTACCCGGGCAAGATTGCCTAAGATGGTTGTAACCCTCAATTGAGGGCTCTATGTACTTTTGTTGAGAGATTAATAACGTGCTCAAGTTTTTATTCCTCCCAATACATTGATTCTTGATAGTGTGCCAAAAAATGTTATTTTAAGTGGTAAAAGTGTCGCATCTTACGAACACAAAGCGGTTAAACAATAGCTTCATATGAACACAAATTTATGCACGTGATATGCTTATGGAAGATTGGAAGCAATGGAGTTTTCCCTTTTATGCCTTAGGTCCCTTTTAGTTCACTAAAAAGTTATAAAATTGTTGCAAATAGGGTCTTCACCTTCCACTCTAATAAACTGCATTCATGTTTGATCTAAGACATTTATTTAACAAATGGAAACTAACAACAAAGTAGTATCTAGTACAATAAAAATGAAACCAAACACTTTGTCTCTCTCTCTTTCTCCTATGATTCTGATTCTCCTTTGGCATTATAATTGTGACCCCTTAGGAACAGCCATACAAGGTTGAACACAGATCACCTATCCGTAACCCGATATCCATTTCCTACACCGGCCGATTAAGGAGCTTAGTGTTCCAATCACCATTCATGTGTTGTTATATCTCAAACCCAACAACACGAAAATCTACTATTCACTCTATCGATCAACAATTTGGTTTGTGAGCAAATACATGTGTTCATCATTTTGATTGAATAATAACTAGGATTTGGTTCATCATGTTAATAATCCAGAATTCAAACATTAAACACAGTAAGTAATCCACGAAATTGAAGTAAGAAACATAAAAAACCAAATCAGATTCAAAGAAAATAACTAACAATTAACATTAACACATCGAAACTACATGGTTGAGATAACCAAAACACTAAATCAAGTTAACTGATATGAAATTGAAATAATAAAACCCTAAGCCCTTTCTCCTCTGATTCTCCTAGCAAGTTGAATATCCTTAGGCATAATAGTAACTCTTTTAGCATGAATAGCACAAAGATTAGTATCCTCAAAAAGTCCAACAAGGTAAGCCTCAGCAGCTTCTTGAAGTGCAGAAACGGCACTGCTTTGAAATCTCAGATCTGTTTTGAAATCTTGAGCAATCTCACGAACCAAACGCTGGAACGGAAGTTTGCGAATAAGAAGCTCAGTGCTCTTCTGATACTTCCTGATTTCTCTCAATGCAACGGTTCCAGGTCTGAATCTGTGAGGTTTCTTCACTCCGCCGGTGGCCGGAGCTGATTTCCGAGCAGCCTTGGTTGCTAGTTGCTTCCTTGGGGCTTTTCCTCCGGTGGATTTGCGAGCAGTTTGCTTGGTACGGGCCATTAGAAAGTTCTGGAAGGTTCGAGAAGAGAAATTGAGATTGAATTGAATGATAGAGAGATTGAGAATGGTTGATTATGATGAAGAGGGAAGAGATGGATTTATAGTTTGGGAGATTGAAAATTTTGGAGGGATTGTGATTTGGGGATTTTTGAAACTGAATTTTGGAATTGGAGCGATCCGTGTCAAGGTCAATCGGACGGTTTTAGAAACCGTAACTAGACTAAATTTCAAGGATGTCATAGTAATGTAGTCTAAATTATTTAATTATATATTAGCTAATAGATTTTAACTATGAATTCACTTTTTTTTTTTAAATGCATATACATTGGTAGTGATATTACATGTTTAATTATTATTGACTGTTCAAAAAATAATACAAATGAATGGTGAATGATGTACTAAATTTGTATAAATCTTTACACTGACAGTATATAGATATTACACTTTTTCTTTTATGTTTTTAAGTAATATCTCCCTAGATATATTGTTACATTTTATAACTAATCAAAATGTATTATTTTACATTTTTTTTATTCACCGTGTATTGTGTATCACTCATCATTTAAGAAATGAGAATGAGACAAGTTTGACACTTAGTAGTTAGTACGTATAAGTATGACAACAATCATTTCTCATAATTCTAAATTTTGTTGAACCAAGCAACAAGTTATCTTCCCTTTTATTATTTCCTTAAATTCACACCATATGTGCTCCAACAAAAAGTAGGGAAATTAAATTATTATCTCAAACATTTTAAAAATGTATTGATCCTACAAAATAACAAATATTTGAGTTGTCTATGTTATTTATAATCATTTAAAATAAATCTTAAAATAATTTAACAAAATGATGATTTGTGCACCATTGTTTTTCTAAAATCATTTCCTGGTCCTAGCCTTATAGCATATTGAGAAGTCAAATCTAATTAATATAAGAGATAATATTTTATCATAATTTTTTATTACCATAAATTATACCAACATTCTTTTTAAGTTTAGCTTAATTACACACTATCCATTTTGATTAAAATATTATACTTATATTACTTATAGGGATAATGTGTATAATTACTATTTAAAAAATATTAAAATTTAAATAAATTATTATGTAATGCTCAAAACAGTGGTGATATATGAGATTTATTCAAGTTCATATAACATATCAACATAATTTTATATGTTTTCTCTTTTCAACTTATTTGCTTAATTTTATTTCCTAACCATGTTTTGAAGACTCAAATTTATTATTTTTACAATTTTTATATTATAATTGTTCTAACTTTGGGTGCCTCCTCGTACGTGTGTAATATAGATATATATATTAACACTGTCTATTGGTAAGAATGTAAAAGCCATAGTAGTTGTAAATTACGTATATTGGAGGGACACAGTCCCGAAGCTTATATGAAGATGAAAGATTGTCATTACAACGTATTTGAAAGCGTCAACGATTAACAGCAAAACATTTGTACCTACAAAGAATTTAACACAACAGCGTCCAAGGTAACACTGTTGATTGCTGTGATCTATCCATTCATTAAATGGACTTATGCCGCTCATCACAAGCACCATAAAATCAACGATTCACTAATTCATCATATAAAAACTCAAATGTAAGTGTTTATGAGCAAGTAACCGAAAATAATATAAAATTTGTTGACACATAACTATTAACATTAATGTTCCAAGGGAAAAAATTCCTTCAAATGTAAACTTTAAATAAACAAAAAAAGGAAAAAAATGAGGACATCACAATCAATCCCTTGCTACAAACAACCTACTTAAGAAGTTGGCATGGATGAACCAAGAATAGCCCAATGCACAACACATCCAGAGTGCCACACAATATTGTTAACAACCTACTTAAGAAGCGGAGAATAGACCCTCCTTATATGATACTTCTTTAACTCTTATCCACGGCAATATTGTTAACATTACACGACAGACACGAAAAAAGCAACTAGAGCAAACAAATAACTCACCATTAAAGCATCTTTTGAACTTAGAAGCACTTCCTGTGGACAATGGATGGACCAGACTCATCATATTCACCCTTTGATATCCACATCTACAAACACAAAACATGTTTTAGATTGATAGAAATGGCACAAACTTGGAAGAACTAATTAATGATAAAATAAATCACCTGCTGGAAAGTGCTGAGGGATGCAAGGATTGATCCTCCGATCCAGACACTATACTTCCTCTCTGGTGGAGCCACAACCTTAATCTTCATGCTGCTAGGAGCAAGAGCAGTGATCTCCTTGCTCATCCGATCTGCAATGCCAGGGAACATAGTAGAACCACCACTGAGAACAATGTTGCCATACAGATCCTTTCTAATATCCACATCACATTTCATTATAGAGTTGTAGGTGGTCTCATGAATTCCAGCAGCTTCCATTCCAATCATAGATGGCTGGAAAAGAACCTCGGGGCAACGGAATCTCTCCGCTCCAATTGTGATAACTTGTCCATCAGGAAGCTCATAGCTTTTCTCAACTGAAGAACTGCTCTTGGCAGTTTCAAGTTCTTGCTCATAATCAAGGGCAACATATGCAAGCTTCTCCTTCATGTCACGAACAATTTCTCTCTCAGCAGAGGTTGTGAACATGTACCCCCTCTCAGTGAGGATCTTCATCAAAGAATCAGTTAGATCACGACCAGCAAGATCCAAACGAAGGATTGCATGGGGGAGTGCATACCCCTCATAGATTGGTACGGTGTGACTCACACCGTCACCAGAGTCCAAAACAATACCTGTTTTTTTAAAGGAATTGATTCATTGAACAAATGATTTGATGATAATGAAAGAATGAATCAAGACAGATGATAATATACATACCAGTTGTGCGACCACTTGCATATAAGGAGAGGACAGCCTGAATAGCAACATACATCGCAGGCACGTTGAAGGTCTCAAACATGATCTGGGTCATCTTTTCTCTGTTGGCTTTTGGGTTGAGGGGAGCCTCAGTGAGAAGCACTGGGTGCTCTTCAGGAGCAACACGAAGTTCATTGTAAAATGTGTGATGCCAGATCTTTTCCATGTCATCCCAGTTGCTGACTATACCATGCTCAATAGGGTACTTCAAAGTAAGAATACCTCTTTTCGATTGGGCTTCATCACCTACATAGGCATCCTTTTGACCCATCCCAACCATAACACCAGTATGTCGAGGTCTGCCAACAATACTGGGAAACACAGCCCTAGGAGCATCATCACCAGCAAATCCTGCCTGTACCATATTAACATCACCAGTTCAGTTATGAACATTGACTTGCAGATGCACATGCACATGAAAAAATAAAGCTACTAATTACTAACCTTGACCATTCCAGTTCCATTGTCACAAACAAGGGGTTGAATATCCTCTGCATCAGCCATCTTTTACCAACCTGCATAACACATCGGGCATCATAAAATACACAATATCATTACAAACAACATTGTATGGACAACCAGTAGCCTTTGAAGATTAAGATCTATTTCAAATCAGATACATCAGTATTTGCAATCAACTTTAATAACCACTACAAAAAGCGGCATTGTTTTAGAAGGAAAAAATGATGATTGAGGACTCATAAAAAATTTTATTTTATATTTTTGTGTACAACTGCCATAATTTATAAATTAACATAAATTCAGTGTCATAGAATAACGGTTCCACAATATAATAAACCATGGATAAACTATTCAATGAAAATTTTCTAATCTAAGAAAAGAATAATAATTAATTATAATCATAAATAATAATAAAATAGTGCCGACATACACATATAACAAAACAAATCGTCCAGATCTCTGAGCTGTAGTGGATCGGAACTGAATAGAGTGAGTGCTACGCAATATAAATAAATAAACTATACATCAACCGAACTAGCATCATATACATTTGGATAGGCAAATGCATGTTTTACCTTTGTTTTCAATAGCAAAATTGTAATTTCATTATAATCAAATGATCCTAACTCAAATCAACCACCTAAAAACCTTAACCTAACCCCATTTCCCGCAGTGAAGACACAAGAATCAGAGTAAAAATCAAAACACGGTTCTGATAAAGTGCGAGGTACCTGGTATTTTGTTTATTGTTATAGATTTTTTTTTTGTAATTTCATATTTTTATTAATCTTATATTCTTATTCTTATAAAGATAGTCTATAATCACTTATACTCAAATATACTTATACTAAGTATATTTAAGTATAAGTATATTTGAAATATTAAATATAGCAATCTCACGGAGAGAGAAACACTATTAAACAAATCTGAATATACATTATAGAAGTGATTAGAAGAATCGGCAAAAGAAAACACGTAGTTTGCACCGTTTTATGATCGAGAAGTAAAAAAAGCAAGAATAAAGTGAATAGTTGAGTTGATTAGTAGAAAATGATTGGGATCTGAGTAAAGAGGAGTTAGATAGAGAATTATTACCTTTGAGATAAGAAAAGATGGATTTGGCAGTTGAGAAAGGAATGGAGAATGAGAGGTAGAAGTGAAAGACTTATATATAGAGAGAAAAAGTAGTGGGCACTGTCCTGAATCTTAACGGCACTAATAAATACATGTTAATTCAATTAAATATTTATTATTATTATTATTTTGCTTTATTATTACCCACGTGTTGAAATGTCAACTCGCTTTTCTATTAAATTAATTATAATTTTGCATGTTAAAAAATGAAAAGGATAAAATATTGTGTTCAAATATTGCCTTGATCTATGTGGAAAAAATGTCGTTTTCAAATGGAAAAACTGTAAAAGTTACATAAACAAACATAAAATATAAAATGAGGAAATATGTTATATGGTTTTTTTGGTAGAAAATATACATTAATAAGGGCAAAATAGGAAACAAAAATTACATTACCATAAGTGATTATTTTGTGTTTTCCTTTATATTAGTATAGATATAGATTTATGTAAGACTAACGTGTTGACATTTATTACCATGTCTCTTAACCTGATTTCATATTGTTTAAAATGTATACTCTATATGTAATAAATGTCTAATGTATAAATTGTGTTAGATATTATAATTTGCAATTGAACTTGAATATATTCGATTAGAGTAATTGTTCAATGTTAATGAATAAATTAAGTGTGGAGAATGAGAGGATAAAAATGACGAGAGAAAACACGAGAGAAAAAATTTAAGAATTTTGGATAGATGTTAGCATGCAAATTTTGAAATTAGAAAGTTATTCATTGGGTTATATGATTTTTTTTTGTAGAAATTAGTATATAGTAAAAAAATAGGGAAACACAAATTACATAAAGGTGAGATGATTATTTTGGGTTTGGGCTTTATTAGGTAGTATATATATAATATAGGATAATTTAGTGGAATACTAATCTAATATTTGGATGGTCGATTTTCACATTTTAATATATATTTTGTATGAAAATAAAATTTTCTTTACTTTACATATGTTATAGTTGATTAAATGAAATGATTATTTTCACAGAAATGAATATATTATAATGTTGAATAAACAAGGTTAGCAATCTAAATCCTAATTCTTTTGGCAAAATGATTTTCAAATGAAATCTACTTTTTTCAAGAATGGATTTAGGTGATATAAAATTATGAGAGGATTCATCAAATTTTTAAACTAATGAGTCAATCACAACATTCAATTTAAAAAATAAATTATATTTGATTGGATAAATATTATCCATATAAAGATAGATATTGTAATCAATAAGTATCCATATAGCATGAACATTTCAGGTATTAAATTATTTTAAAAGTATTAGATTTATGCAGCATTGTAATTTTTCTTATAAGCTAACTTGAAATATTGACTACAAGATTTGGTAGTTGCATATATAATTGAATCTTAGTAAATTTTTGTCAATTAAGCATAACTGTATTTAAATTGAGATAAAAATGGTAAAATAAATTCCAATATTATGGCAAAACCACACTTATCAAAACACACACATTCAACAAACGTATAAAGTAATGCATGAATGAGACAGTGCGTTACAAATAAAAGATTTTGTTACCTAAACAAATTTAATTTATAAACAAAAACTTATAACTAAAAATTAAACAAAAACAATTTCAACCAAAACGCACCCAATTTTTTGTCTTTTGAATGGTTTGGCTTTCTCTAATTAATGGATTGATAATGGGGCATAAGGACACTTTTTTTAAGAAATAATTAAAACACACAAAATTTATGTAAGGTATGTAAAGTGTAATGGATCATATAATTCAAGCACATTTTAAATTTTTGAATGGCTAATTTACTGCTTTATTGGATTTAGGGAAGAAAATAAGAAGATATAAATATATATATATATATATATATATATATATATATATAAATAAAAGAGTGAGGAGATAAAAAAAGAAAGAAATAGAGTAGATTTCCTATGTTTAGTATAATAGCATAAAGAAAGAAAATAAAGAGAAAGATACATTTTCTTCTTTTAGTCATTTGTTTGGTATTTGGTAAGATAGAATTGACAAGAGAAATATGATATTATACTTCAAAGAACATAATATTCCTAAATAAAAAAAGGAAAATATTGTTTTATTATTAATTAAAAATTGATGTTATAATTTTAAATCATAAATTTTATTATAATTTAATTGATTTTTTAATTAATATTTTTTATATCCAAAATAGATTTAAGTATGTTACTAGTATTTAAAAGCAACAAGTAGAGAAAAAATGAAGAGTATTTTTGACATTTCATACAAAATCATTACCATCTCTTCACTTTATCACCAAATTGGAAGATCAAGAATTTATGGTATATTTCACACATTTGTTTATTATTTTACCACACAACTAAAGAGGAAAAGTTTTCTTTTTCTCTTTAATCTCAGTCACTTTTTCTCCCACTCTAATTCTATTATAACAAATGAAGACTATAAGTCATTGGATATGGACGACTTTGTATTGGATAAGCAAATTGTAAGATGCCAATAACTTTGTATGACTCAATTTTAATATCAAATGGGTTGTCACCGGTAAAGCGTGAAGAGCGAAACATAATAAGTTCCCCGATAAAATGCATCTTACTGTTACGTAATAAACTATATATACATTATATTTCATAATAATATATTAGTAGCCGTTTATTACTTCCGAGCCAATCAAACCTAATTAGCATATCCTCTTATGTTATTCTCAAATCTTTATTATCTTCTAGCATTCAGTAAAGTTCACAACAATGCATCTTTTATTTACTTTCACATAATGATGTATAGTAGGGTTGATAACTGTTTTTGTGTAGGTTAATACCATACAAAATATGAATTTGTACTTTATCATATCAACATAATGAAGAAGCGTTAGAAAGCAAAAATAAGTGAATTCCACGCAAAGATTAAATTATTATTCCTCGCTTCGCTTGGGTATAACTCATTCCATACAGTAAAATTGTACATGTTAGGTAAAGTTCTTTTGGTATATGATAGTGAATGGTATATCACATATCCTAGTCATTTAAATCAATCATTTAACATTAGTATATCTAGCGTTTATTTTTTCAAAAGGAAAAACACTTATTAGCAGGTGACTAGTATATGATGTTTATAAAAAAGGAGAAAAAAATAACTAGGATATGATGGACCAAACTTTTGCATATAAACTTTTATCTCAATCCATACATAGTCAAAATATATATATATATTCTAAGTTGTGTTACGTTGGAAGGGGATATGATACCCTTCCTGAAGTGGTGGTTGCTGCTTTTCTTCACTTGAATAACTTGGTAAGCAAGCACCGATTAATGCATTTGTTAAATTTTTAATGCGATACTGGTTGATCCTGTGGATACCAACCTCAAAGCAATCATGAATGTATATTTCTTTTATTGAATCTATGGTATTTATCATGAAGCAGAATTTGTTTAATCTAGTGGTATAAGATGGGTCTGGCTCCTCTCCGTTATAGGAGAGGCCGGTGAATAAGTGAGATTTTGAGATATGCTACAAACAAAAATTAAATGGTCTAGATTTTTACTTTTTTTTAAATTAATTTTTTTTCTTCAAAAAACTATATCTCTCACTGTCTCACAATTCTATTACTGGAGAGAAATCTTTTCCACGAGTCTGGCTCTTCTCCGTTACGACCAGTGCATAAGTGAGATTTTGACATATGAAGATGAATCTTTTCCATATAAGACCTCATTAAATCCTCATAAAAACTAGCAAATAAGTAAATGGTTCGATTCTTGATAGCGACATTTATTGGAAGGGAAAACCACACACGCTAAAAATGATTAGTTTTTTGACCAAAAATATTCGATTCCTAGTAATGACATTTATTCGTGAATGTTGTGGGTTAATTATAAGAAACTAATCAGTTTAGAGGTGAGTATTGCGTGTTTGAAGTAAATGCTTAAAAGTTAAAACTACATAGATCAACTCCTGCCCCTAAAGAGAAACTATACAACAAACGATAGGTAATTCATTACACAATTCTTGTACACTGTTAGCTTATATCAATAGTTAATAAGAGTCACTATAAGCCTTTCAAAATGACGAAAAATGCAGAAGAAACTAAACCTACAGATCCAATTAATTATT
The DNA here is from genome assembly GCA_009771035.1 of Lupinus albus. Classification (NCBI taxonomy): domain Eukaryota; kingdom Viridiplantae; phylum Streptophyta; class Magnoliopsida; order Fabales; family Fabaceae; genus Lupinus; species Lupinus albus. Next base: position 11,213,482 of record CM020011.1, read on the forward strand.
TTTGTAATGGATAAGATGTTGGATGAGTGAAGAGAATAGAGTGTGAACAAATTTTTGGTTGTTGTTACTTGCAACTTTGCTTGATGCTCCTCATATCTATGGATGCATGGGACCCTATATTGTTACTATAATCAATCTTGCTGCATTCAACAGATTGGGAAACATGAAAGTGAAACTGTGACAATAGATTGGGGAGAGAAAGCAAATTCTACAAGCTAGCTTTTTATATATGGCTTTAATCTTATACATGAATGCCTTCAGGATTTTATGGGTGCAGAAAATTGAATATTGAAAGTGCCTCCCATGACACATTGTTATTGTTTATTAATAATTGGTTTACAAATTTGATATGTCATTTTCTTATGCGTATTAGAATTTGTATGAAAATTTGTACGAGGATATATCAACTATTCATAAAATAGTTATTAATAAGGTTTTACATTTTATTTTAAAGCATTGCATTTGAAGAGACTTTATGTAATGATTTCAACTAAGTTTTTTCATTTGTTATACCCAACAGAAGATCATTAATAGCAACAATAATGAAATTACAGCAGAAGAAGTTTGGTATACAACAAGAAGTTTGGTACATGAAATTGTTACCCCCTTCACCACTTCCAGAAAACATTCGAACCACACTTGTATTTGTCTTTTCCTTCGCACTCAAGCTCCAAATCCTCGGAAATAAATGGCACTTTCTGCATAAATTTAAAGATAGATAGTAAAAAAGACTAAAATTTATAGGAATCTAAGGACAAAAAAAATCTTAAACATCAAATTAACATAACATACTTTTACTTCATTTTGTATTTTTGAAACGTGTAAATAAGAGATATAAGTAAATATATATGTCTAAATTGGAATTTCAAAACTTAATGTTACTATAACAACGGAATGGAGATCACATGTCCTATATTTTATGTCTATTGTGTCACAGTTCAATTGAAAATTAACATATACGTTATTTAATAAAATTTGATTGGTTTGGGACATGAATATTTAGGGTTCATAACAACCTTAAAGAGCACAAAGCTTTGGGAAAGCAAATAAGAAAAGCTATATACCTTTTGCTTAGCAAGATCTTGGCAACCAGTGAAATTCTCAGGGAATTTGCAAGTACCAAATTGCACTGTGTATGCTCTAGCAAAATTTGCTCCACTTGTAGCTAACCTCTTCTTATCATTCAGTTCCTACATCAATCATAAAAAATAAGCTAAAAATGTGACTTTTGTTCTACTTGTTCTTTTATCAAATATTATACCTATTATTTCATTTTCCTGTTAAAAATACCAACCCTAAAAAGGGTAACTAAACCATGACTATATAGCAAAGGCAAGAGATTGAGTAGACCTTGTTGGCCTTGCTTTTTTCAAGGTAATCTTCAATGACACCAGCATTTGCTGCAGAATTTGAAGCAATAGCAGCAGTGCTGAAAAGGGTAGCTGCCAAGAAAACAAGGGCACCTCTTCTTCCTTCACTTGCTTGTGATTCTTTGGGGTGTGGAACTCTGGCTTGCTGGGCCTTGATCACATGCAACTTCTGACTAGAGACTGGTGGTGATGCAACTGAAGGCATGGAAGTGAGCTTAGCATTGAGCTCTGAGCATCCAGCACCAGATATGGTGTAGCTACAAGCCAAGACACTAGAATTCATTGCAGCCATGGATGAATGTTTTTGTAATGAAAATTAACTTGATTTGCAAATGGGGTGCTTAATCTTAGAGGGTATTTTATTTTATTTTAGTTTTTGTTTGTTTGTTTGAGGCTAAGGATGTGTGAGAAGGAGATATGTTAAAAGGTGTGGCTAAAAGAATAAAGATTGTGGTAGGAATGTGGATAAGGTGAGATTGCCTCACTCCTCATTGGTAAACCTTACTCTCCTTGCTATTTTTAAGACACTTAAAAGATTCCATGGTCTATATTATTCTTGGACCCACTTGGAAATCTATGGAAGAGAGATTTAATCTCTTACATTTTGTCAGATAGTTATATGAAGTTAATGAAAACATGTTATATCAATTAAAAATCATAAATGTTATATCAATTTCATGTATGGAACAAAATCCGAGACAACATATTTCTATCACATATCATTGTGGAGTGGCAAAAAAAGAAACCAGTGAGTTTAGCCACTAATACCAAGCTATATGTTCAAGCCTCAATGTCATTAGTGTATTTTTTTTTGCAAGGAGTTGATGGCATTTTAACTCAATAAGCGATGTAAAACACAATGATTTACATTGGTATAACTTGATTAAAAATTATATCTGGCCATTCTGAATTTAATCAAAGTACCTTACCGAATCTTAATTAGAATTTAGTTCAATTCATGTTGCAACAATTCACTTGAAAGGCCATCTACAAATTAATCTGAAAGACTATTTTATTTTATTTTTTGTGCTTTCTCTTGCAAGCTTGGTTACGTTTCATAGTGCAATACTTGATGGAGTAAGTTGTGTTTCAAACTGATTATGGTTAAAGCAGATTCTCAAACTGCTATCAGGTTCTTGGAATGTGGAAATAAGTGTGGAATCTTGAGTTTCATATAAATTGAACATATGGAGGAATGTGAGTTTAATAAGAGACACATAAATCCTATCTTAAAGTTGAAAACTCAAGATCATATTATATCACAAGAAATAAGGTTCAAGTACCATGAACCAAAACTATAGAATTCAAATGGGATAAATGAAATTGAGGAGTGCTCTATGTGTTATATGGAATAAAAATATATGACTTAAACTTATGAGAAAATTTTACTACATAATCATAAGACTGGAATGTGGTCTAAGATTGAATGTTATAAACTTAAAATGTTTGGCTGAATAGACACATTCGACAATATTGAATTAAACATGAACACATATGATTGAGTCTCACCATAACTGGTTTGGGCATCAATGAAATAGATTGTCGGAAGTTTTAGTAAGGAGGATAGATAAAATGTAGATTAGTCCAATTTTTAGAGACAAATGAAAGCCAAGAAAAACTAGGTATGAGTAAAACAATTAAGACATGATTTATGATATAATTGTTTGAAATATGCAGGGGAGATATATGTAAGGAGTAGTTGAATGGTGAATATTCATATTTCTTTATAGTGTACCCTCAAAAGTGAAACCATTATTATGCAACCTGCTTTCCCTCTTATGTGCTTTTGCAGTTATTTATTAACTTCAATTTTGCTTCATTTGCCATTGCCCTACAACCATACTTTCTGAGAAATTTAGAAACAGATGGATGGTTCAGAACCAATGGTTAGAGACAAGTGTTTATCTTTGATGATGTATTAATTACTTAAAATTATGAATTTATTTAAAATCTAGGTTTAAAATGTGTCTTAGACCACACACATTTATAATTCATGTGTTGAGTTGAACTTTAGTAAATCAAAGTTCAGCCACCTGGGATACATAGTGTGATTAGTCAGTGTCGGCAATGAGACACTTTCTAAAAGTACTATGTTATATAATACTTACCCTTTAGTACTAACTTTAATTGTAATTGATTGGTAGTGGTTTTCTAACTCAGCTTCCATTCACTATATGCTGATTATGCTCCATGAACTGGATAAAAAGTACGTGACACTTTGTAAATATATATTTATTATTCTTAGGATTTTGTAATAGCAATCAAGACTGATATAAATCTTTGATTTCTTTGTGGTCATGCATGAGATGACCTTTAATTCTCTTTGAACATATTTAAGTTAAATTTGTTAGTGAATAATGAATACATTCCTAGTTCAAGTGACTAATCACTTTAGTTGAAAAAGAATGTCACTACAACTTGAACTAAATTACTGTCACATTTGGGTTAAAACCACTTATGGTTGAACTAATCTGATAAATATTCACCAATAACCACTTATGGTTGAACTAGTGTGGAACTCTATAGTTACGCACAAAACTTTCTAGCTCAAGTGGTTCAATTCTAATAATGGTTTCTGGCACCATAGTGGCTTGTGATCCAACAATCTTGTGGCAAGTCTCAATCAGGCATTGTCTACATTTAGGGCAAGATGAGTGTGAACTAAGCCATTCATCAATGCAAGGAACATGGAAACCATGGTTGCATTTTGGCAAAAATCGCACCTTATCATTATTGATGAACTCTGAGAGACATATCACACATTCAGTGTCCAAATTTGAAAGATCATTCAGCCTAGCTGAGTAGGTCACTATAGGGAAAGTGTTAAGAGCTTTCTTCTTGATTCCTGTGTTGGCTAATCCAGATGGAGGGTTACTTGTGCTGGATGAGTCAATATGAATGGCTAAGTTTGAACATCTTAAGACACACCTTACAATGGAGTTCAAACCTAGTGAGCAAATAAGAGAACATAATAGGACTGAGAGTACCATGACAACATTTGATTCAAAACTATGACCTCCAAGATATAGATTTGTTGAGTTGAGGCTGTTTATTGTAGCTGGTTGGTTGGTTGAGTTTGTTGATAAGTTAAGGTTTTGAAGGAGTAACCTCCTATAGTGGGAGACCCCAAGAAGTTCATGGACATAATGTGAAGTATGCATGTTTGTTGGGGTTCTTTGTGTTTTTTGATGAGTTAGTTAGATAACTTACTTAAGGTTGTTGCCTTGGGGGATTTATATATAGGTCCTATAGGATATATGGTATCTGGCTTTGATATAATAATATATATGAAAATATTATGAACTATATGTTGACAGGTTGCATATTTGAATATTCCACAGGTATTTTGGACAGATTGGGGATTTTAACTTTTTATATTGTTTTTTAGGTGTAATGTGATTGGTTTAAGACATAAAAACATGTTTTTTTAGGATGATTGATCTTTGTTCCACATTTTGTTTACACCATTAAACCAACTCATTGTTACTTATATCATCATTATAGCAAGGGTGTCATAATTTAGACCAAATAAAACTTCACACATTCCACATATAACTGAGTTCTTTGAGTATGATTACATAGATTTGTCTTACGCCTTCTGTATGGAAAAAAAAACTGTTAGAGGAATATATACCCATTTCGATAATCTCCCCATCTCAAAAAAAATTATTCTTTGGTTTTGGATTAAGGGTACCTTCAACGGAACAAAATTGTATAGTGTTCAACAAGATTAATATCATATTGTTGTTATTCCTTAAGAAAGGATAGCATGCCCGAGAAAGGAACCTGAAACTTCGTTATAGAAATGACTTGAAAGTTGAAAATTTTGGCTTTTGGTTCATACAATGTCCCATCTTTTGGGTCCCAATGAAAAAGGTTGAGGCAAGTGGTTCATCCGTACTTGCCCACGGGTAAAAGTTAAAGGCTTCTGTTTTCTTTTTCACCAACTTCCCTTTTGGTGAACCTTAACTCACCTTAACAAATTAAACATGAAACATGGTATTTGTGCAATATGCGCCATTAAGTTAAGGAGTAGGATCCTCTTCATTAATGAAGAGTGAAGAGACAAATAATATTTTTACACTTAGCTTAAGAGTGAAAATGTCATTACATGTATAAATAGAAAGACATAATTGTCTTCTCATTTTCATTTTTACATTGTTTTACTCATCAATTATCTCTCTATTAAAGGAGAGGATCCTTATCTACTCTTAAGTCCGGATGAGTTTCAAACCTTCAACATCATCCATCCAATAGCATGGGATCATTAGTTAATTCTCCTTAACAAATTAAAAAGCAACATATTGTAATTATATAAGTATCCACTTACATTTTCTTAACATTCTGAATTATAACGACAGCTACTTATGTTAATAGACCTCGTATGAATGCTAAATACATTTTATGAGACTGGTGGATATGGGTTACGATCATCCCTCTATTGTCTAGTACTAGAATGTGAGGCTCAAAATGATTTGAAGATTTAAAAAAACTTTAATAAAAAATAATTTAAAATCTATGTCATTAAAATTTTTAAAACACTACATGTCATTATCTCTGTCACTGTCAGTACTAGACCTATCCAATGATCCATATTCAGTTGATATATGGCATATCAATATTGGAGGAACTATGCTAAATCCTTAAAATCATCATATTATTTCTAAGAATCTATCTTTCAATTAATATAGTAGTAATAATAATAATTAGTTGATTGAATTTAAAGATACTCATCAATAGTACATATCAACCATCACTTTGTAAGAGATAGAATAATACTATTTAACATGTATCACTATATATATATATATATATGTCCAAAAATGGACCCAAATCTTTTTTCCAAATAAAAATTGTTTTGCAATCTTCACACTATGCAAGTAGTTAGATCACAATCTCTTAGACTAGACGAGTTATGACACCTAATAAAAGCAGTTATTAGCATTGTGATTAATAACAAATCATGCAAATTGCAATATGTTTAAGCCATGGATTTGATCTGCAATCTGATTCTAACACCCTCCAGCTACATATCCTTTTATCCAGAAAGTGCATGTGTATAGTGGTATATATATAATTTAATTCAGAAAGGTACTAGGATACAAGTGTAAAGGCTTCTCTTTTGCTTTTTATTTGTTTTAACTTTGTGTTAAGTGCTGATTGAAAAATTGGTGCTTTTTATTTGCTTCTCACTCATAATTAATAAGCTCTTCTTGTATTCACTAGTTTCAAAGGGAGGTGCTTTTGTTTTTTGCTTTGGCTGTATTGCAAGTACCACTACTTGGATCTGTATCTTTTTTGGGTTGGATCTCACTACAATTGTTGTTTCTTTGGACCCACATCTAGGTAGAGATAAGGAAATGAGAGTCACTGAGAGGTTTGATGAGTAGCATAATTAAGTTACATAATAAGTATACATGACATAATAATCATTGTTCTAGAAAAATAAACAAATTGATGTATCTTCATATGCTATGTGCATGTCTTCATCTGGTATTTTCTAGAAGCCTTGTGCTAAGAAGAAATTATTGCATGCTTTGAGACCATTGATCCTAGACATATTCCAATGGTTAAGTTAAACTTATGAGTTTATTGAAAATCAACAATTAGGGTATGTTCCATATCAACCATCTCCAACTGTGTTGTTGGTGCAGCGGAAGCGATCGTTGCGCAATGATGGTCAGAAGCAATCAAATAAAATGCATAAAATAAATAAAAGAGAAGAAACAAAGAATTTGTTAACGGGGTTCGGCCAATTGTGTCTACGTCACCGGGAGCGCTGAGCGCCTACCAAAATATTATTAGAGAATAAGGATTACAAACCCTATCACACTCATGGGCCCAAGTGCCCATGATGTGTTTCTATTTAGTGTTTATATCTGATGCACATTACAATAAGGACATGAGTACAATATATAACATTGGTTACTCTACTCCATTCCAATACTAGCTGATTTGAGACTAATGTAATAACATATTTCAAGCATTAACAACAATCTACACCTTGATTGAAGTAGACGAATATCTCGCTTATTAGGAAATCTACACAAGATTCTCCACCTTACCGAATATCTAACTTCACCTTGCTCATTGTGTTATTCTCTTCTCTTTTACTATTTGATTGATTGCTTGTTCCCAACACGTGCAATAATTTTTAAGTTCACTTCAGCAACTTGAGAATGTTGGGAAGTAATTCTCACGTCGTCTACTTCATTTTCTTAGGCATGATGTAAATAAAGTTACTCTTCTGATTACCAATTAATTTTGAGATAGAACTTTAACGTGATATCAAAACTCAACTTCTCTTCCATTATCATTAGTTGTATAATGCTCTTTAATCATTTGTCAAAACTCAAAAATAATATTTGATTTTGAGATGAAATATTAGCATAAAACCCCACAAGTCAAATTAAGTCTTTGAGTGTAACTACTGAAGCCAGCCAGTGTTTGGTGTTGGAACACATTCATATGGGTGTATATTCCATAAAGTTAATTCAGTGAATGAGTGAGATATGCAATTAAATTTGTTTAAAGAGATATCCATCTCCATGAGAATCCACTCACTACTCACAAGTGGGTTGATTTAAGAAGTGAAAGGTTGCATTGCATTTGCATTACTCTAGAATTTTGCAGTTTATTCTACCATCTGATTAATTTTTTATGTTTCAATATGACCAACTTGTTTCATTAGTATTCATTATTCATCTCGTGACTCGTGTTTATGTTTACAGAGTTAGTGTCATATTTGAGACCTTAATCGATTACCTGAGATTAAAGAAAATCTTCTGAGATATGTATGTATCATGTATTACATTTATGCATAACAATATGTTAAAGAAAATCTTCTGACCATAACAATATATTACATTTATGCATTAAACAACTATATTTTACATTCATGTCGTATGTCATAAACCTCAATAACATTAAAATTGCAAACTAAGTGTGATGCAAAAGGACATCAAAGAACACTAGTAGTATTGCGGCTTATAGTTTGTGCAAATAGGATTAAATTATTTCTTCCAAGATCTAGTGGTTGATCTTTCTCATGATAGATTATTCACTTTTTTTTTTTGCTTTCCCTGGTCTCTTTTCTCCTTTTTGTTAATTTCTAAGGTTTATTAGGTTATTCCATTCATATATGTTTTTACTTTTGCATTCATACGAGTGTTGTTCAGCTACAAAATAACTAGTATATCTTACATCTGTCCTTCCTAATTTTTTTTTTTGTAGTAGGAAAATATACTCTCATTGTTTTAATAAACACACTAGATATGAACCGAACATTGTTCACATACCGTTGTAATAGGCGAACAACCTAATCCTACTACAATCCCATGTTGTGAAGAGCCGATATTGAGAACTTAAACATTTCTGTTGACGTGAGCTCTTGGAGATGATCAACATGTTATTCTAGAGTAACTTTTATCCATTAAGCGACCACAAGCCTAACATGAATACAACTTTGTGGTTATTATTCTCAAATGGGGATTAGCTGTCCCATTTTTTATGTTTCATTATGTCTCAATCCAATTGAAAGTTATCCATCTACTTGAAAAGAAAAATATAAAAAATATAAAATCACATTTTTATATTATTTGGTTGGATATAATTGGTTTGGACATAAGGACATAAAATTTTGGAGATATATGATCTTGATTCATTATTTTGATGGTGATCCTAAAATTTATGTGTACATACTACATAGTGAACCTATCATTTTTCATTCTTATCTTAAAGGACACTCACCTTATATCAAATTTAAAGTGTAGACATACTCAAACCTTAAATATGCTACCTACATAATCATCTAGTCTTTACTAGGGTACAGTAGACACACTAATAGTATACAGACAACTAGCTAGTACCTAGTAGGATATCTTTCTGAAAGGAGGTATGCTCCTTATATATTCCAATTGGCACTGATTGCATTTTCCATGTGTATATATGAGTAAGCATGAATTCTCACAGCACTTCACTACCAAACCTTATCCAGAATTTAAACTAGTGTATAGGTTTGTTGGGAATAAGAGAAGAAATGATTGAATTATTGTTGTGTTGGGTGTATATGGGATATTCTTGTCTATAGGATTGATACTGAATATTGAATCTAACAACAAATCGAATCTAAGCTTAATTATATAAAATCAAATAACATTAAACTTAAAAAAAACTAAATCAGATCCTAAACATATTCTAACATAATAGAAATTATAATCATATATATCTCTAATATCCCCTCAAACTCAAGTGATTGCATATCAACTTGAGTATGAAAATGAAAGTAATAAGCAGACAAGCTACACTTGGGATAAAATCATATTGCAATGATTAATACATCAACATTAATTATAGATGACACTGTCATATATGATTAATACAATAGTACTCATTATAGAGTGTCTTGTTATATATGATTAATACAATAACGCTCGTTGTAGGTATCAATGTTGTATGTATTTAATTCAATAGTGTTTATTATAGTCGACGTTGTTGTATTTATCAAATATATAACAATGTTCATTAGAGGCTGCGCTGTTATATATATTACATACAACGCTCGTGTAAGCGCTGTTAAAAAATATATATATTCTACTGTACTCACATAGACAACACCCAAAAGCGTTGTTATATCCCTAAAATGTGTGTTGTTGATGTAACTCTAACATAGTATGTGTTTGGGATGATATCATATATGAAGCATCAAATGAGACTAAAGCAATGATGAGATTAGAGAGAGCTAATCAATGGTAGTGGTTGGATCATATATAACTTATTAAAGGCAACATGATGACTAGTTACAAGGCGTTGGTCTAGTGATGTAAGGACTTCACTAGATTCTCAGAATGATAAAAAAGTCAAGGGTTCAAACAACACTTGTTGGAAATGGCAGACCCACAATCCGAAAAACTCAAAACTGAGAACAATTCAAAATGAATCAGCAAACCAACTAGAAGAAGTATCACCAGCCTAAATTCTACTTGTCTAAAATTAAAATTACTGACTCAGTTGACACATAAATAAACACAATGCATGAGGTATCACTATCCACACTTGCACTCATGACTAGGATTGAGGGCAGACACTAGACACTATGCATGAGGTACCAAAATTAAATAATACTTTTTATTTATTTTGGATGCCCTTTCATATGGACTCTGGGTTGCATAGGGCTCTTATTTATATTCAAAATTTGGTATAAAATTCCACATAGTTAATTTGTTTTTACATTAGTTCTCCATCACAATTTGCATCTATGACCTCATTTTTATTTAGATAGTTAGTTTTTTGGGTATAAATTAGGGACACTTTTTCCTAAATCCTAAAGTCAAAATTTGGTCTGTCCGCGTAGCCTTCATTAGTCATTACCTCCATATAATTTCTCCCCAAACATGTTACCTGAAGCACACTTTTTTAAAACAAGAGATAATTTATTTTGAATTAAAAGTAACCATTAAGGCCATAAAAAAACATGATCAATGGAAAGCAATGTAACAACCCTAAACCAAAGCACACGAAATAGCCTTATGTAAGCATAAGTAACAAAATAAAAACCAACCACCTAGTTAGGGTTTAACATCACCCTTCGACGGAATACGAGATGACACTTCACAATGCACATAAGATTATCTATCAATAAAACGATCAGAAAATTTTGGAGCATCATATGAATATCCATGATATGGTCTATTTGGTTAGCAAAGAATGATATCATATTCAACTCTACTAAGACCCCTTCTTGTACCATACATCTTATTAGTACAATTTCACTTAACAAAAAAATGAAAATAAAAAACAGAAGCCGCCACTGATGTGAGTAAACATCCTATTGAATTGATGTAATTGTGATATATGGGAACCTTACATGGACCTATTTGATAAAGTATAAATTGGAAAATCCTACAAATTTGATAAACGTTAAGTTTACTATTGTTATCAGATAACTAAGGCCTGATAATGCCAAAGCATAGGCCCTCACTCAATTCCTTGAACAGCAAAGGACACTTCACCAATTCTCATTGTATAGAAAGGCCATAGCAGAATTCCATTGCTGAGAGGAAACACCCTCTTTAATGTGATTAGGGCCTTGCTCTTCAATCCACGGTGCCTATGTCCTCTTCGGGATTTTGCTTAGTACACCATCTCCAAGCTTCCACAAGTTCTTCACTTCCCTCCTTTAAGCAATCCAATAGTGAATATTCGCTCTTTACAATTGGCAAGTAATGCATCCTTTTTGGTTGCCCTAATATCTGAATCATAGTTACATGGAGCCTATGTACCACGTATCGAATTCTGTGTGTTGTATACCACATATCGAATTTCGTGTGTACCATGTATCGAATTTCGTATGTTATATACCACGTACTCGTACCACATACCATATAACTATGATCTGAACCGAATCCACCCATGATTTATAAAGTGCAGTTCACACTAGAACAATCTTTCAATCTTCACTATAGATACGTACCAAACCTTCTGGCTCAAGTGAGTCAATCCTTATAATGGTTTCTGGCACTGGAAGTGGTACTACACGTCCAGGTTGTGATCTAACAATCTTGGGGCAAGTCTCAGTGAGGCACTGTCTGCACTTAGGGCAAGATGAGTGTGAACTAAGCCATTTATCAATGCAAGGAACATGGAAACCATGGTTGCACTTTGGTAAAAGTCGCACTTTATCATCATTGGCAAACTCTGAGAGACATATCACACACTCAGTATCCAAACTTGGAAGGTTCATCTCAGCTGAGTAGGTCACTATAGGGAAAGTCTTAAGAGTTTTCTTCTTGATTCCTATGTTGGCTAATTTTGGTGAAGGGTTGGATGATGATGAGTCAATATTAATGACTAAATTTGAATACCTAAAAGCACACCTTATGATGAAGTTCAACCCTAATGAGCAAATAACAGCACACAGTAGGACTGAGAGTATCATAACAACATCTGCATCAAAGTTATGGCCTTCTAGATATAGATTTGTTGAGTTGTGGCTGTTAATGGAAGGTTCTGGGGCATTTGTTTGATTAAGTGGATTTTGAAGGAGTAACTTTCTTGAGTGGGAGTGCCCAAGAAGTTCATGGACGAAGTGTGAAGTAAAGGAAGTAGAAGCATACATGTTTGTCTTTGGTGTTCTTTGTTATTCTTGATGAGTTAATCAGGTAGCTTACTTAGGTTGGTTGCCTTAAGGGATTTATATATATAGGGTTGGGAAGTTAACAAGGTATGGGTCCTATAGGATATGGTATTTGGCTTTAATGTAGAGTGTGGAACAAACTATATTATAAGAGAATGGCTGCTTTATTAGAGAATATTCAAGATGGGGGGATTTAGTTGCTCACTTAGTTGTGGCTTAGAATGTGAGTCTAGTCATAATACTAAGATTGATTATTTTATAACTTAGACATTCTGAATTTAAATTTTAGAAACACCATCTTCACTTATAAGGTTAATATCGTGTACATCTATCCTCCCTAAATATTATTAGTTAGAGCTTCTGTACTAATTTTTATTATTTAGTAGTTACTTTTCTATTATGTATACCAAAATGCCAATGAATTCAAATGGCCCCCTTTTGCCACATGAAATTGTTTAAAATTGTGGAATGAGAAGGACCCTATCTTATCATGTTATTTGGTTTGACCCGGTCATGATTAGATGTATATATGATCATGTTTCATTAGGTTTAAGGTCATGTTTGAGTTCAAAAATTAGGTTTAATCATAATTTATGAGCGAGTAAGGAACAAATATGACTTATCTCATCATCATTAATGGTTTCTATTTGCACGTGTTTGTTTAGTTGTATAAAGAGTAATGACACCTCTTCCCAAAGTAGATAGTACATTTTCTTGCAACAATCTATCTACTAATGTAATTTCATATTTTAATCGTTTTTAATTGTTTGTGTTGTTTATTTAGGACATTTTTTTGCAAAAAAATTTATTGCAACAATGTGTAATTCATTGATGTCATTGATTATCTAAATTCTCATCATATATGTAAATGATTAACAAAATATTTGTATATATATTTCATATCTTAAATTACATATCAATAATAATAAATAATATTGAAAATATTTTATCTAAACAGATAATTCAGTACATTTAATCACATTTAGGATCAACTCATATCTAAAAGTTAATTTAGTCAATATTTAGGATTAAATAAATATTCGAGCGTATGATTGAATTCAAATCAAGAAATAATTTGATCAATAGGGTCGGTGGAGGATATATATTACACATGACATGTTCACCCAGCAACTTGTGTTGTCATTAATAACAAATCATCCAAATGGCAATATGTTATATTTAAGCTATGGATTTGATCTGCAATCTAATTCTAATATTCTCCAACTACACTTTTACTTGGAAAGTGCTTGTGTATAGTGGTATCATATTATAAATTTAAAGGAAAAAAAGTTATGAGACTAGTGGAGAGGCTTCTTTTTTTGTTGCTTTATATTTGTTTAACTTTGGGGTGGTTAACAAATTGGATAAATAGCATATAGTGATTAATTATTGGCTTGACAATCTTGAAAGGTGGTGGTGCTTTTGCTTTTAGCACTGGCTATCATTACGATTATCTCTATCTATTACTTGGATTCGTATATTTTTGGGTTGGATCTGACTATACTGTTATTGTTTCTTCGGACCCACATCAAGGTATATAGATAAGAAAATGAGAGTGACAAATAGGATACATGAGTAGCTCTATATCATAATTACGAGTGAGACCTCTCCAGTAATGAAGAAGACAGTTTTAATTTGTATTTTTAATGATAAAGATATAATATAAATATAAATTAAAGCGTACAAGTGTTAATGAAGTTTAACTTTTCAATGTTTTTTCTAATAAATGTTTTCTCTAGTAATAAGAGGAGTCTGACTTCATAATTATATACATAACATGTAAGAGTTATTAGAGAGTTAAGTTGTTAAGTTGTTATAGATAATGATCATACTACAAAATTTTAAAGAAAAAGACTAATGATCAAATTGATGCATAGGCATAAGCTAGTTTCTTAGTTAGAAATAATTGCAGACATAAACTTAATTTGTCTCCATAAAAATGTTATAAAAGAAATTTTGTTAACATTTTCATCACAATTACGAGTTTTTTTTACGAGTGATGTCTCGTATTATAAGAATATTTTATAAGAACTTTTTATGAGAGAGGATAATTAGAAGAATATTTTATAAGGGAAAAGAACTTATAAAATTTTGGTTTAAGACATAGCGTTTTTTTCACTTGTATCTATTCATTCTTATTATGAGAATAATATAATTTTCTCATGGTTGGAGGCTTTAGGATCACGATCTAGTCCAACAATAAAACTTAGATAGAAGGGGTGGATGATACTATAATTTCTGTATATGGTGGATACACCCTTTTTCAGGTAGCTGAAATTGGTATATACAGCCATGGAAATTAAGGAAGCACTTGTGGATTTAATGGGAGGTAGTGTTTGGTGGATGGGGATCATTTGTTTCAAAATGGTGTTCCCAATCTGTTAATAATATTGTGTCACGTCATTTGAAAATGTATATCAATCTTCACTAAAAAATATTTATTGCTATGAGTTTTCATTTATATTCTCTGATTGACTGAGACAAGGTTGATGACATCATTTTAGGACAGGTGATCCTCATCCATGTTTGGTGGTAGAAAGCACACATATGGGTCCACTTAAAAAAAATGAAAGGTTGCTCTGCATTTGCATTAATGTACAAGTTTGCAGTTTTCTCAACTAGATGATTAATTGTTTCATTAATATTCCATACCCAATTTTTTCTATTGGGTTTAGCATCCCTTATACTCTTTTAATATATTTTTGCCTATAAAAAATAGTTCATCACCAACTTGTTTCACTAATAATCATTATCTTTTTCTTTAGACCAAGAATTGCACCTTAATTGATTGCACCACCAATCCCTCCTGTTCCTATGAGTGCTTTGTTGAGAATTCTATTTTAATTTTAATTTTCCACCATGGGTTTGATGCCAGAATTTCCAACATCTTCACCTATTATTACCAAAGTAACTTTAGCATGGTATTTGTTATAGGTAATTCTCAATCCTGAACCAAAGTCAATTTATATAATAAATTTCAATTTATAGAATTATCCTACAAATATATATAAGTAACGTATGTAATTATGTATGATTTTAAAGTATAAAGAGATCCATTTAATAATACGGGGACATGTTTCGATCCAATCGCGATACGAGTTTGGAAATACTCGAAACCCAATGGGGCAAGGATGGTAATCTATTTTTTGCATTCGGGATCAGGGTTTGATAAGCATAATCTCTACCATATCCACCCCTTTGATATTCCTATTCTGAGCCGTGAAAATGGATATCAAGACTTTTTATTCCTTCAGCTCCATAAAAATAAGTCACTAAACATGGCCAGGGAAACATATACAAGAACCAAAAAACCAAAGCACTCGAAATAGCCTTGACCATGAAGTATAACCAAGAAAACTATAATCCAACACCTCCTACCTTTATAAAATTGATTTATTACTATACCAAATGGTTCCAAAGTATATGTTGAAGCTGTTGGTGCTGTTGAATTAGCACCAAATTTGTATTTACACAATGTGTGTACTATGTAGTCCTCAATTTCATGTTAATAACCTCACATGTGAGAGCATTGTTGAATCAGTTCTCATACATTACCACCTTTACTTGCGAAATTCAGAAACAATTTCCCTTTTATGTGTGATGCAAAATGGACACTTGCGGAAACGACAAGTGAATAAAGAAAATAGAGAATAGTAGAAGAACGACATCAACAATTTTAACCTGAAAAAACCTTCTTAATGTGAGAAGGAAACAAACACGTGACTTAGTCCAAAAAATATCTTCATTATAGAAAGTATGATTACAATATTTGATTCTTCTTACAGAGAAGATAACACTAATCTCAACCAAAAATGATGGAAATACAAACTCTCTATAGTATCTCACTAGGAATAACTAATGTGGATATAAGTTCTCTCACTTTCTCTATGTTATTCTTTCTCACTTGTTTGTTTTATCTCTCCGTCACAAGTTCCCTCTATATAGTGAAGAGAGAAGGCTTCATCATAAAGACATAGTGAATGATTAATTATTATCATACTTTCAAGATACCTTGACAATGCTACTTCAACTTCCTAAGTTGTACTTCATACTTTTTCAAGAGTCAATGAGCAATTCCAAGACCTACTCCAACTTATATACTCCAACTTTCTAAGTTGGGCTTCAAAGTTTCCAAAAGTCGTTCGTGTTGGGTATTACAAGTGTGAATGGAGAAGTCTCACATTATGGAATAGTGGATGAGTTTAAGAGCATATAAGTGGATAGACTCATAGACCTAATACCTTAAAATTTGGATGAGGACTATACATTTTTCAAAGAATGGTGAAGAGTGAGAGGTCTTGAACTCTTGATCATGATTCAGTTTCTAGTTTCAACAATATGCACTTAGTACATTTTGCTCTATGACTATTGTTAATAATCCACAATTGTCTTATGCTAGATTTGGTTGCTTGCCAATCAAAGTCTTGAAATTGTTAAGCAATAAAGTTCCATTCCATTTTTTCTCATTCATACAAATATTCTAGCTGTGAAATTTGCCATTTAGCAAAATTTAGATTCTAGTATTTTCAATCTCAACATAAGTCTAAACATTCTTTTGAATTGGTGCAGTGTGTTATATGGGGACCTTAATACCAAACTATTTATGAGGGGAAGCTATAAATCTTGACTATTGTGGATACTTGATCAAGTATAAAATCAGAAACTCCTTCAAAATTCTTAAACATTCAATTTTTCACTGTAATTGAACAACAAAGGTCTTATAATGCAAAAGCATTGGCCCCCACTAAGTTCCTTGAGCAGCAAGGAACACTTCACCTATTCCCATGTGTATAGAAATTCTTCAGCAGAATTCCATTGAGGAGAGGAAACACCAATACCTTCTTAATGTAGCTTAGCACTTGCTATTTCAATCTACAAGTACTTTCCTCATCAACAGAACTCCATTTCCAAACATCTAGAAATTCTTCATTGCCATGCTTCAAGCAATCCTAGACCAAGTCCAGTTCCAGCCATGACTCATAAAGTTCAGCTCCCATTAGAACAGTCTTCTGAGCTTTGGCAATCGGGAGCATTATATATATGCCCCATATTCACTTATATTGCCGGATTAAAAAGAAGACAGTTCAATGCACGAGGCTCTCATCTACTGTGGTCTGGGAAGTGCAGACGTATGCTTCCCTTTTCGGCAAAATTAGTTTGCTTCCCTGTAGTTATGTACTAAACCTTCGGGCTCAAGTGGTTCAATCCTTATAATGGTTTCTGGCACTGGCAATGGCACCACAGTTGCTTGTGATCCAACAATCTTATGGCAAGTATCAATGAGGAATTGCCTACACTTGGGGCAAGATGAGTGTGAACTAAGCCATTTATCGATGCAAGGAACATGGAAAACATGGTTGCACTTTGGTAAAAGTCGCACCTTATCGTCATTGGCGAACTCCGAGAGACATATCACACACTCAGTGTCCAAACTTGGAAGGTTCATCTCAGCTGAGTAGGTCACTATAGGGAAAGTCTTAAGCACTTTGTTCTTGATTCCTATGTTGGCTAATTTTAGTGAAGGGTTGGATGATGATGGGTCAATATTAATGACTAAATTTGAACACCTAAAGGCACATCTTATGATAGAATTCAACCCCAATGAGCAAATAACAGCACACAATAGGACTAAGAGTATTATGACAACATTCGCATCGAAATTTCGGCTACCAAGATATAGATTTGTTGAGTTGTGGATGTTAATGGAAGTTGTGGGGGAATTGGCTTGATTAAGTGGATTTTGAAGGAGTAACCTTCTTGAGTGAGAGTGTCCAAGAAGTTCATGGACAAAGTGTGAAGTAAAGGAAGTAGAAGCATACATGTTTGTTGTTGGTGTTCTTTGTTGTTCTTGATGAGTTAATTAGGTAGTTTACTTATATTGGTTACCTTAGGGGATTTATATATATAGGTGTGTATCTCATTTTGATTTAAAGTATGAAAATATGGTTATTAATTATTTGATGATTGTTTGCTTTATTAGAATATTCCACCTTGGTTTTTGGCCAGATTGGTGTTCTTAACTTTTTATCTTGATAAATTGTAAGATATATTTAGAAGCATATATGGATCTTTCACTATCTTCAAACTGTGCAAATTGTTAGAAAAGTATTGTAATTAATACTACAATCAAAGTCTAATACTCTGCATAAGTACTTTTATGCTGAAAGTGCTAGTGTGTAGTGGTATGATAATATAAATTTAATGAAGAAAGGTGCTAGTAGACAAATAAAGAGGGGCACTTTTTCTTGCTTTTTTGTCTAGCTTTGTGATGAATAACAAAGTGGAGTAGCATATAGTGATTAGATAGTAAAAGTGGAATACAAGGATAAGAAAGTAATAACCTCTTGGCTTGACAATCTTGAAAGGCTATTTGGCTATAATTATATTACAAGTGTCACTATTATTACTTGGATTCGTATCTTTGTGGGTTGAATCTGACTAGTGACTACTATTGCTTTTTCTCAGGACCCACATCAATGGATAGATAAGAAAATGAGAGGGGTAGGGGTTAGAAATTGAGTAGCATAAGCAGTATAGTCTTAGCTAACAAATATGTATTCATCTTATCATATTTTTAAGATGATATTAGACCATCTTGTGTTCTTGTATATTGTTCAAGAACTAGAATAATGGACAAATTGAAGCATTTGACAAATTAAGTGAGATAAAGATCATTTGTCTCAGATGGTATTTCATTTAATGTCTCAGACAAATCAGATATTGACACAAATAAAAAGAATTTTTAAAAACAAAAAGTAATATTTTTATATTACTTTCGGCAGATCGCTTAGCCCTGTTCATCTTTGGTGCAAGAGTGCTCGATCATTGAGCTATTACGCACTCTTTCAAGGGTGACTGCTTCTAGGCAAACCTTCTGGTTGTCTCTGCACCCCTACCTCCTTTATCATTGAGTGGTCATTTAGGGGCCTTAACTGGTGATCTAGGTTGACCCTTAAAATTTGATTAGTCCAAGATATGGAATATGACACCCTTATAAATAGGTGATCTTTCTCCTAACCTAATTAAGTGTATAATGTAACAATTCATTGGAGATTTTTTTATGGGGGTTGTGGATTTAATTGATGGAAGGTCTTATTTGTTCTTGAGTGCAAGCATATGATTATGGGGTATCCCATAAAGCTAATTGATCTAGATATGTAATTGGATTTGCTTAAATGATTCTCCTAATCCATCCTTCTAGTTTGAACAAAAATGTTACCCATAAGTGGAGAATATAAGTGGTTTTAGATTTAAAAAATGAAGGATTGCTTTGCAAGTAATCCCTGATCAGAATACTTAATTAGTGAGTTATTGTTTCCTAATATCTATTATTGTTTAAAGTTTAAACTACTCTCTCACCCCATCATCACTAGTAATCCTCGAACAAATTGTATAATTAGTCTCCTCTTATACACCTCAGTTTTCTCAAAAGATATATGTTGTTTCCTACGTTGTTTCACGCTAATAAAAACATGCCAATTCAAAATATTAAATCTTTATTTTTATTATTGTTTTTGTTTCATTATCATTTGTATCATATGTAACAGAGATCTAAAACAACATATTATGTTATACGCTGGTACTAAAACTGTAGTTGCATATTTTTTTAATGATGACTTTCATAGTTGGAATAATATACATTTAATAATATGGTTAAATAGATTTTATTTTTCTCATATCACGCCAGAATCTCTTTGCTGGCAACAAAGTGAGCAACTAGTTTGAAGAAGTCGGGTCCTCCGCATATATATATATAAGTGTGTGCATATACACTGATGTGATGTTATGAAATTGAAAGGACAGAAAAAGGACCATTACTTATAATTTGTGCAAATTGGATTAATTATTTCCTTCAAAGATCTTATAGTTGATCTTGCTAGAATTCTTTTTTCAGTATTGAATAATTCACTTTTTGGCTTTCACTGTTTTCTTTTCTCAATTTTCTAAGTTTTGATGATGGCCATCATTGACCAGATTACCCACTCCATAGAAGATTTTACTTTTGCATGCGTAGCATTGGTTAATGCTTAACATAGAAGTACCACTTCAACTTTCGTTAATAATTTTTTGCTTATCCAAAAAAGGCATAACATGGATACAACTTTTTAGTTGATTCTGTTATATTTCCCTTTTTGTTAAACTTATCCAAACATTCAAATGATTCAATGAAAGAAACCAGATGCCACTTACCGACAATGCTGTGTGCAACTTGCATGGACACTTGTGGTAGTTGCACCAGACATAACAATGGAACAAGAGAAATACTTTATTATTATTAGGTGAATTGTATAAACTAGGTTTCTCCACAAGTTAACATTTGGTGTTTTTAAAGGACAAATTCGTCATTCAATAATGTTTCTTTTTTAATAATTCAAAAAGATTATTCCATATGGTATTTTATTAAAAAATTATTGCAATCCTTATGTGGGACTTCTATTTCATTAGGGACATCTTTGTCATTGTATTATTCAGTCAATTCTCTTTACAGTAATATTACAAAAAAAAGACGGAGTTAAAACTGTAATTTAATAGGTGAAGGGACAAGCATGTGGAACACATGGCTCCTCAATTTCAAATGGACGGTGGATATAGAAGAAGGACTTTCGCCTTCTCTCTCCGTCCGCATTTCACCTTCTCTCAATTTCCTCTTCTCTCTCATTCTTCATTTCATATCCTCTCAATCTTCTCCTCACAAAACCTTCAAATCACCATATTGTTCTACCATGGTTTCCATTATGTTCTCACTATGAAGGCCTTAATTTATTTTGTGTTTTCACTATATTTTCTAATATTTAAATGATGATTACCATTTTTCTCTCATCATAATGATATTTTTTCTTCCCTTGGGGATTCCATGTTTTTTGTTCACTGCATTATATTTGTCTTTAATGATTTCGCATTTTTATTCTATCTTCATAAAAGATGACATTTTTATTCAATTTTGTCTTCATTTTTTAAAGAAGATAACATTTTTTTGGGGATTCTATGTTTTTTGTTCTCTGCATTATCTTTGTCTTTAATGGTTTCACATTTTTATTTCGTTTTCGTAAAAATGACATTTTTATTCTCATTTTTCTGTGTTTATCTTTCATAAGTTTCCATTTTTTTCCATGTTAAAGTTAGGTATTTGAAATTCAATTATCCTCCCATTAATTTACTACACTAACTTGAAGTCATTAGTAAGTTTATTTTTATTATTAAAGTGTCTATTTTAGAGATGTTTGGTTGAATCACTCATGATTTATTTTTTGACCATTTAATATTTTGGTTTATAAATTTATTTACCTTTTATCTCTTATTTGTTGATCATTTAATATTATGACCATAAAATATGATATTTTTATTCCATTACGTCTTCATTTTTTAAAGAATATGAGATTGTATTTA
Organism: Lupinus albus; assembly: GCA_009771035.1. Classification (NCBI taxonomy): domain Eukaryota; kingdom Viridiplantae; phylum Streptophyta; class Magnoliopsida; order Fabales; family Fabaceae; genus Lupinus; species Lupinus albus. The sequence goes on from CM020011.1 coordinate 11,235,373, forward strand.
CTTTTTGTCGGTTGTTGATCATTTAATATTATGATCAGAAGAATGAAATCTTTTGTATGGCATCACTGTTGTATAAAATTTATATTTTACACATATTGGTTATGACCTTTATTTAACATGTGACATTCTATTAGTTCGTCTGAATCATTTGTTAACTTAACACATATAAACTTTATTTAACATGTAACCTTATATTTGTGAATTTTATATTATGATCATAGTTCTTCAATCTTTTTGATGTGATCAATGATAAGTAGAATATATATTTTGGAGATTTTGGTTATTAGTTTTATCTAACATGTGACCTTCTATTTGTTCATTCGAATCATTTGTTAAGTAAACAAATATGAACTTTCCACGCATGTCCATCGTGGATAATGAATAATTTCCCCATCTCTAATTTATTTGTATTTTTAATTTAATGTATTATATGAAATAATACTTAAATCAAAACTATATATATAAATTAAAATATAAAATTATTTGTTGGTATCACTCTATGAATTTGAAACTAATCAATTTTGATATATGTAATTGCCCCTTATCTTATATGTATGAAATTAATTCATTTAAAATCAGATAATTGCTCCTCCTAAATTCACGGAAATAAAATATTTGACCTTTAGCTTACATGAGGATCTAGTGAATCAAGTCCAACATATAAAATATATAAAATTGATCATGACACATAATCATTCTTCATTTACTAAATTAATTTTGAAAATAGAAATTCACAAAAAAAAATAAAATAAAATAGCTATTGGCGGGACGGGTGAAATTTCTTTTCGACCAGGAACAAGAGACGGCGGGAATAACATTTGCTTTCACAAATTGAACCCTCAAACAAGAATTTAGAAGTGAAGAAAATCCAAAACGACACCGTTCCTCCGTTGTTTTCGAGATGGACTCCGAACTGAAAGCGGCGAGATCCGCCTACCGGAACGCCAAGGCGGATGGTAACCACCGCGAGGAGGCGCGTTGGGCGAACGTCATCAGCGATATTCTAAAAAACAAAGGAGAATATTTTGAATCCCTTAAATGGCTTCGAATCGATTACGAAGTATCGCTTAAGTACTTGCCCGAGAAAGACTTGCTTTCAACGTGCCAATCCCTCGGAGAAATTTACCTCCGTCTCGAACAATTCTCCGATGCACTGATTTATCAGGTTAATTTCCTCTTATTTCATACAGTAAAACCTAATTTCGGTTGTTTTATAACATTGCTAGTTTTTTTATTATAGAAAAAACATTTAGATCTAGCGAGGGAAGCTAACGACATTGTAGAGCAGCAAAGAGCGAGCACGCAACTCGGTCGAACATATTACGAATTGTTTTCGAGATCGGAACATGATCATCACTCAATTCGTAATGCGAAGAAGTATTTCAAGTGTGCGATGGAGCTGGCGGTTACTCTCAAGCAGAATCCGCCGAATAACAAGTCTTCGTTCCTCAAGGAATACATTGATGCACATAATAATATAGGAATGCTGGAAATGGAGCTTGATAATTTGGATGAGGCGAAGAAGATATTAAATCGAGGACTAGAGATTTGTGATGAAGAGGAGATTAGTGAATTTGATGATGGGAGAAGTAGGCTTCATCATAACCTTGGGAATGTGTATATGGAACTTAGGGTTTGGGATCATGCTAGAAAGCATATCAGAAGGGATATTATAATTTGTAACAGGATTGGACATTGCCAAGGGGAAGCGAAGGGGTATATTAACCTTGGTGAGGTGCATTATAGGACTCAGAAGTATGAAGATGCAAGGTCTTCTTACGAAAGGGCGCTTGCTTTGGCCAAGTTGCTGGAGGACGAAGATGGTTTGGTTAGGCAAATTGATCGGAATATTGAAATTGTGAAAGAAGCCATGAAAGTGATGGGTGAAATAAAGAAAGAAGAGCAGAACCTTAAGAAGCTTAGAAGAGCTGCAGCAAATGCAAGAGAGACACCACATGAGAGGAAATGTTTGCTGCAGACAATTAAGTCTCTTGATGGTCTCATTGATAAATCAAGGTCGATCTCTGTGTGGGAGAAGGTATTGATTATGTTTTCGTATATCGTAATAATTCTGTTACCTAAAAGCCATTTGTTTTGCAATGACCTGTAAGTTTAACAATGTGCAAATGTGGTAATTCTAGTTTTACTCTATGATTTCGGAACACTTATCTGTACCAATTAGGACTTTTTTGGTTTGTTTGGCCCACTAACGTTGGTTGGTGGAACTATGTGCACTTAGAGTTGCTCATAGTTAGTTTCCATAACCACGAACTTGTTAATTTTTGCTGTTACCATTGTTCTTTTTTTTTTTTGCAATATGTTAAGTTGGTTAGGGCACCCTTTTAGTAAATGGGACGTCTCGAGTTCAAATATCAATGAAAGCTTTATTTTAGAGAGGGTGAGCCTCAACGTAACACTAGGTAGTCAATTGTGGATAGCGGACGATCCCAAAAACACTAGAGCTGGATGATCGCTACAACTAAGAATTTTTTTACAGAGTTGAAGGGGAGGGGGAGAAGGGAAGAAACCGGGGCTGAGAGTCACATGTTTTCAGTCTTTTAAAAGGTAAGGTGTTTTCACATGTCTTTTTAAAAGGGAAGGAAAGGGAGTTTTTTTGATTAAAAAACCCTAAAAAATCAATACCATATTACCATGTAATAACAAATAAGGACAAAAAGGACATTTTCCATTAAAATTAGGGTTCTTAATGTTGGAGCGGTTTTTACAGCTGGTTTTGAAGCATGATTTTGCTGTTAATCAACCCACGACGGCACGACAACCAACCGCACTGCTATACGCCATTTCGTTGCAGTGAAGACCGACGACGTCTGTGATCAACCCTACTGTGTGCGATCGACTACCTAGGTGTAACAATAAGGTTGATACTTAGTAATCATGAGGACATAAGTTTAAATCCTAGAAACAATCTCCCCTTTTGCAGGTGTAAGGCTGCATACATCTACCCTCCCCATGCCCCACTAAGTGAGAATCTCGTGTATTAGGCTGTCATTTCTTTAGTTCAATTGGAAAGCCTATATATGAATTTATTATGAAGAAAACGTGAGAGTTTATTTAGATGTGTTGAAATTTGTGATTGTTGGAGCACTAAAATATGTCTTCACATATTTTCTTAAATCAAGCATTATAGTGCATGTGTTACTGATATGATGTTTTACTCCATGTTTGATTTATTTGACTATCTATTAGGATTATTAGGTGAATAGGTAGACCTTTTGAAGCTATGGTATGTTTAGTAATTACTAGCATGTCATCATTCTTGTTTAGCAATGTGAATTTGCAAAGGAGAAGAAGAAAATAGCAAGTGAACTCTGTGACAGCCTAAAGCTGGCTGATTCATATCTGGATGTTGGAGAATCATATCAGAAGCTCAGAAAATTCAACAAAGCAATCAAATGGTATAAAAAAAGTTGGGAAACGTACAAAACAATTCGTTACTTGGAGGTAAAATGTCATTGTTTCATCATATAAGTTCAACAGGAATGGGTCCTCTTATGATTTTGACATGACTTTGTCATTTGAAAAGAGAGATAGATGCAAATACTTTAGATAGTGGGGCCTTCTTAAAATGTGTGGGATCCTGTTTTTAGGTTTTTTCCTGTCTATCTCTCTTCACATGAATTTGTCCTTTGAAAATTTGACATGAGAGGATTCATTCTGTAAGTTGAACACCTTTGTTCTATTTTTCCTTCTGACTTTAATTCATTATGAATTATGACACAAATCTGAATTTAACAACTCCATGTGATTATTTGAAAAAGTTTGTAATGTGTATTGCAATTTAGTTGCTTGCAATGAAACATGGGGCCCTTTCTGGAGCAGAGTTCTGTCCATGTTAGGAGAAATTTATATATCCTAATAGTAATACGCTAGTCGAACTAAAGAAGTTACATGACTCAGAAATTAACTATGTCGCGAGGCTGTCATTATAATTCTTTATAATAAAATCTATGAAATTGAGTATATTACTCTCATTGTACATCAGATTTTTTGTGTGCCAGGCATGTATTGAACTCTTATATTATATTCAACATAACACTTATAATCCTGATGGGACAATGGAAGTTGGGCACTTCAATTTTTCTGTGTCAGCGTCCTTGCTTCTTAGGTTGCTTGGTATCCAAACTCCAAATATATGTAGCTGAAATAGTTATACACACACACACATGCGCTCCACTTTGCCCATGGCAAAGATGCTGCTTGGTTGATTCTTATGCTTTGCTGGTAATGGTTATAGGGGCAAGCGCTAGTGAAAATTAATATTGGTAATGTGTTGGATTCTACCCATGATTGGAGAGGAGCATTAGCTGCTTTTAAAGAGAGCTACAGGTAATGGTATCCATATATTAAAATTTACACCTTGGTTTAGTTTTCTGAATTTTGAGAACTGGAGTGTATCGAACAAGAATAATTTTGTAATTATAACTATTCTCCAAGATGCTGAATTTATTCTCTCATATGCTTTGATGCATCTGGGTTGCAAAAGACATGTGACTTACATTTTGTATTTTGTGGGAGCACTACAGCTGTTTCTTGGTGTATGAAAGAAAATTACTACAGTGAGATTCTTCTCATCATGCAGTTCCTTACTGTGTTGATGACCAAGTCATACTGGTTTCTTTAAAAATTCTCAAAACTTATTGCCGTGTTAATATATGTTTGGCTGCTATAAGATTATTTACTTGATTTATGAACATCATGAAATTCAAATTTTAAAGATGCAATGAAGAACACAATGTCATGCTACAAGGTGCTTCTAACAGTTGCAGCATCATATGCAACCCACCCTAAAGTTGTTTGACAAAATACATCCTTGTTGGCTTCCTTGTGGTGGTTTTATATGACCTATGCTCATTTGTTTGTGCGGTAATGCAGTATTGCTGTTGAAGCTGACCTCCCTGATGTACAGCTTATGGCCATGGAAAATATGCATTATAGCAACATGGTACGATTTGATGATGAGGATGAGACAAGGTAAATGATTTGTGGAAATCTATAATCCTTATATACACATTTCTTGTGGTTATTAAGTTACTCATGGACTCATTTTAATATTCTAACCCTCAGAGGCCAAAATCTTGTAATCTACAAAGTGGAATCTGTTTATTTTGTTTGCGCTTACATGTTACATGTTCTATTACTGCTGATCAATCGTGATCCTCTATAGGAGGTTGAAACTTCTAATTGATAAGCAAAGTAAGTCAACAGAAAAAGATGCAGAAGCTAAAAACATAGCAGAGGATTGTTGCTCTGAGACTGATACTGAAGCAGGTGATAATCTGTCAAACAGTGGGTCTGATAATTTCTGCTCTCGCAAGGCAGTTTCCAGATCAAAAACTGTGACTACTGGAGAAGTATTGAAAGATGACATGCCTCTTATATCACTCTATCAGTCCATAAAAGGCTCATCCAGAAAGATAACAGGCCATGTGGAAAAATTTGCCAACTCTACCAAGCAAGCAGAGCAGTCAACCAATCTAACCAGCAATCATCAGACAGCAGTTGGCCGTAAACGTGTCCGTGTAATTCTTTCTGACGACGACGACGATGAGACAGAGAGTTCAAGCAGAAAGGATCATCGTTGCCTGTTTGAGGATTTGTCAACTGATGATGCAAGTATGTTTCCACCATTACTTGCTTTGTTCTGACCCTTAGACTTCCTATTACAAAATTAAGTACTGACTGATACTTGCCCGATTGCAGTTAAGGGGAAATCCAGTCCTCATAATATTCAGGTAATGAAATCTCAGCCTCCCAGGTTGTTGTTTTCTTGTGAGTATCAACATGTGGATGCTCAGCCTTTTTTGGGATGGCAGATGTTCTCAGAGTATGAATCTAAACATGCACATAATGTTGAAGAAAGTAGTAGTTCTTTCAAATGCCGGAGTCCGCATAGTGGCACTAGACTTGGCAGACATTCTCGGTCTTTGAGCAATGATATAGTTACCGATCCAGATTTTCCTAGTTGTTCAAAATGTGACACAGATGTCTCTGGCAAACAAAATGTTGACGCCCATCCCACCATGAAAAATTCCCAGAATGATGTGAGTTCTGTTATGGCTTGAATAAGAATATATTTGAGAGTTCATTATTTTGCCAAAATTTTCTAACCTCTTATCTTGTTTATCTTCTCTAGTTGCAGCAATATATTACATGCTGGATTGGGAATGATCTAATTCACATAGAAGAATCCTTGTGTACTGCCAATGATCAGTTGAACATTGAGTCTTTGAAGGCTTTAGTTGCATGCTCATACTATCTACAACTTCCCGCAGAAAAGAGATCAGAGGGTAGGCAGTTCCTAGTTTGAGTGTTTTCCGTCGCAGTTAATATTAGCGTTCCACCCGATACACCCAACCATGCGGATCCTCCCCTGTGAAGTATGGCACCTCTACTCTCCTTACTCTTTCATCTCTTTGATTCTCTTCCTCTCGGTTTCTCTCCTTACCTCCCATGCTCCTCTATTACTGTTTTCCCCTTCTCCTTCCCTACCCATCACCCTTATTTCTCTTATTGCTTCTTCCAGCCGATCCGTTACAGTTCTCATCAAATTCTCCATTTGTAGCCGAAATGCCTCCAGCAGCGAGGATTGCATTCCCTCCAACCTTTTCTCCACATTATCTAGTCGGCTATCCATTCTTGTCGATACCATCCAGAGGCTGCCAGGATCGGGAGCTCTGATACCAACTTGATAGGTACCAGCAGAAACAGAGAAAAAAAGAAAAGCACATAGAGCAAGAAAAGAGAGGTTTATGTATTGATTCAGCCAGAAAATGGCAAAGTACCAAATTACAGCATATGAAAGTATTCCAAACGAAAGTGCAGAAAATTATAAATGGATACTAGGGAGAATAATCCCTTTTCCGTGACAGAGGTGTTACTCCTTTCCACCCAATGATTGCCTGATTATTCCCCTCCTACTTCCCTCCTCATATTCCCTTCTTTGCTGATCATAGGATCTGCTCCCCCAATATCCTCTTGCCACATGTCCTATTGGTTAGAGCCATGTGCAACCAGCTCTATTTCCTTTGTTCCTATTTTACCCCGAGCCATATTCCTCTTTATCTGATATACCTTCTTGATTGGAGGCACATCAAACACAAATTTTGCCTTAATATATCCTGTTTGTGCCCAAGCTTTTTTGCAACAAATTCTTGTACTGCATAGGACTGGTATCCATCTTGATATTAACTATCATGGACTTAATTCCATGCTTCATTATTTGTCAACTAACAATTAAGCCACAGTTTTATCAACCTCCTTATTAACTTCTAATACATTTACTTCATTAGTTTTTTATTCATTTATTTGTGTTGTTTTGCAGATTTACTTCACTTTACCGTTTCTTAACTACTGAATTCACTTTACTGTACTAATATAAATTTATGAGTAGGTTTGTTGCCCATTGTTCAGTACTTAAAATGTGCTGGAAGAGATTTAGAATCCATGGAAACCGTTGAAAGTGTTAAGGAACACCTGAGAAATGACACAGTTGAAGCTTCCATTGATGGTATGCAATACTAATGCTTTTTGGCTTCAATTCACCTGCATTACCACCATGCTATTATTTTTCTGCTATGTCCTTAACTTTTTTATCTTCTGATCAAGAACTTCTTCTCTAATTATTTCTTGCATGATCCCCATAAATATTTCGATCTCAAGAATAGCTCACATTTTATCAATGGATAAATAATTTATTCAACTCATTGTCATTTGATATTCATTGATTTTGCAATTTATGTAAGCATAGAAATTAGACAGCAGAAGAGGTGTATGATTCATTTGACAAAGCAGACAGTCATAGGCATGTGCTGTATTGGAGCTGTATCAATTTTAGCTTTCGACCATTTATCTCCAACTGAGAAATGTGGTTGATTTCTATCCTTTACAGGGTGGATTCACAAGTGCCTAGTAAAAATGTACACCGATTGCTGCAAAGAGTTGTCTGAGATACCTAATATGAAGGTACTGAAGAAACTTTATAATTTAGAGGTAAGAAAGATCATAGTTGTATCAATTCTTTTATTGCCACTTCAGAGTGACAAATATGCCTTTTCATTTTCACCTGTTGGACTGAATTTGGATATTTACTACAACTGATTAACTTATTGTTGTCAACAGGTTTCAGATGATGAAATTGTTGCGTCTGAGTGTGATCTGCATGATTTGTCTATAACCCCATTGATAAATGCACTGCATTCCCAACAAGCATTTACAATGCTTGACCTCTCTCACAATTTGTTAGGTACACTGTTCTGATTTGTGATTTTTTTGCTTTAGATTCTGCTGTATTGTTTCAGCCTGCATATTGTCTAGTGAGTAGTGACCATTCTTTCTTTACTTTTATTTTCTTTTCGTATGCTTATGCTTCAAGGGGAGCCATTCTTTTTTGTTCTCAAGTCTCCTCTGTATTTTATTGACAAAAAAGTCTGGCAGTAAGTCCTTGGTTGGTAACTAAAAGAATACTAAAGCATAAAAGGATTAAAAGAGAAAATTAGATTATAATGAGTGAAATCAAGTGAATAGTTTCGTATTTTTATTGAATTGCTATATTTAGGAAATGGGACAATGGAGAAACTTCAAAAGGTATTCACAGCATCAGGCCAATCTTATTGTGACTTGACTCTGGATTTGCATTGCAATCGCTTTGGCCCAACTGCTTTGTTTCAGGTATGGTGCCACCTGTGACTCCTTTTGCCCTCTGCCTGTTTTTCTTCTTCCTCTTACTCCATCTTCTAACATTGGTTCTTGTTAAATGCAAATTTTAGCTATGATGGTCTGGGATGATAGTTTCACTTTATCATCCTTTTTAGAATGAACTCATGTCATTATAGTCGGGCCATGGGAGCATATACTTGATATTAGTTGTTGTGTGTTGTGAAAAGATATTAATTATTTGTCAAGCCTTAAAGCACTAAAATAACAAATGACTTCACCTGCCTTGCTCCCTCAAGGTCATTTCAATGGTTTTCAAATCTCAGTCTCTTCCATAAGAACTTTCTAATCAATGAATTCTTCATTAATATATGATTAAAGAATGTCTCTAATTGCATGGCTAAGATGCTATTGATCATTGTGTTCACAACTTACTGATATGTTAACTTTGCTTATTCTTCTGTTAGATTTGTGAATGTCCAGTCCTATTTGCTCGACTAGAAGTGCTTAACATTTCTGGAAACCCTCTTACTGATGCATGTGGATCTTATCTTTCAACTATCTTAAAAAGGTGTACAGGTAAGGTGCATGATCTGAAGCTCTTTTGAAAATGTGGAGACACTTATTGTCTCTTGAGTGCGCTAGTATAGTTTATATGAATTGCTGCTGCAGACATATCCTTATTTCTACTACAAGTGTTTTCTTTTGTAGCCCTCTGTAGCTTGAATGTAGAGAATTGTTGTATCACATCAAAAACTATTCAAAAGATTGCTGATGCATTGGACTCTAGATCTGTACTTACACATCTTTGTATAGGTATAATGAACAATGGATTTATCATTCTTTTCTAATCCCTTATATCAGAATCATATAGCATAATGGTGATATTCCTTTGGCAGGAAATAACAGCCCTGTATCTGGAAATGCTATAGTTAATCTTCTGTCCAAGCTGTCTACTTTGAAAAGGTAGAAACAATTACACTGATATCACCATCAGTCTCTGTAGCATCTTTACATAATTTGTATTAACAAGTTTAAATTTTTCGCTCATTGTAGGTTTTCTGAGCTGAATCTGCATGGTCTAAAACTAGGCAAACCAGTCATGGATGCCCTTTGCCAGCTTGCAGAGACCTTGACTTTATCAGGATTAATACTCGGAGAAACGGGTATTGGAACTGTGAGTAAACTCTATCTTCTACCATGTGTTCATTTTATTGTTGATACCATTATTTTTGTTTTGTTTTAGCATGCAAAACTAACCTATTCTTCTGACTGGATAGAGGCATTATTTTGCAGGAAGGAGCGACGCAATTAGCAAAATCATTGCTCAAAGGAACAGAAGAGCTTGTGAAACTTGATCTATCATATTGTGGGCTAACATCTAACTTTGCTTTAAATATCAGTGTCAATTTATTTTGGTCCATCCTAGAGCTGAACCTGGAAGGAAATCCTATTCTGCGTGAGGTTTGTTGCATGTAACTAAGGATTTCTATTGCTATTATTCTTATAATGCATCCTCTTTTGTTGACTGTTTTATTTACTTGCTGTTATATGCTGCTGTAACATTCAACATAGAATCTGGCTTCTGTTGCCATTTCCTTACCCTTGACACTAGTTTGCAGTTTCTAGGTGTAGTACTTTAGTTATATCTGTGCTGATTTTAGTGATGTTTTATGTGAATTTAACCAGTTAAATTTATTTGTTTCTGTTAAGACAAGAAAGGGCAGTTACTTTAGTTGGTTAGAAGGGGTTGATGTAGTTAGTGAGAGGGGAAAGGGTCAAAGGGTGGAATAAAGGATGTTTATTGAGATCTTTGTAAGCAACCTTTGGAGAACTCTCCCCTTGTCATGTTCAGTTCATTCCATCATTCAATAAAATTCATCCATTACATTTCCCAATTGTAATCAACTTCACAGATCTGTTCTTAGGTTCATGACAGTTACTTACAATTTAATATCTCTATTCTCTAATAAATACAGGGCAGCAATATTTTATGTTCTCTTCTCATGAACCCACATTGCTGTCTTAAAGTTTTGGTCCTTAGAAAGTGTCAACTTGGGCTCACTGGAGTTCTTCACATAATTGAGGCACTGGCAGGTAGGCATTAAATCATATTTGGGTGGTAGTTCCTTATTTAATATTTTAGAACTATTATAGCATGATTGTTTTGTTTTCTTTTATCAGAAAACTGCTGCCTGGAGGAGCTTAATCTTGCTGCTAATTCTGTTCCAAATGAACTTACTGCTCTACAATGTGACACATCGGTTCAAGGATGCTCACACAATCAGGAGCAAAATGCTGATACTATGAAAGTGGATGAAAATCAAGAGTTCCTTCACACTGATTACGATCAGCTCGAAGTTGCTGATAGTGAAGAATTACCTATTAGAGTAGAAGCTGCTGCTTCAGGAATCGATGACAGCTGCGCCAGTTCATGTAAAAAAAATTCTTCATCCCCTGAGTGCTATTTCTCACAACAGTTTTCGGTTGCTATCGCTAAAGCAAAGAACTTGCAATTACTGGACCTTAGTGATAATGAATTTTCTGCACAAGCTGCTGAAACATTCTACAGTTCATGGACAACTTTAAGACCGCTTTCAAGTCACAAGCACATTACCGAGTGTATCATTCATTTCTCAACGAAAGAAAAAAAGTGCTGCAGAGTAAAACCATGCTGCAAGAAAGTTTGATTTTGTTGCTCCCCTCCAATGTCACTGTCCTGACGAAAGAATAAAAGTCAAATCTCCAACCAATGATTGATTTGCAGTTATATGAAACACATTGTTTTTTATTTAATTTTTCATCATTAACGGCTATAATTTCTGGATGTCAGTTGTAAGTAAGACACAAGTGCTCTTGCATCATTTATCGTGGTTCAGTTTATTCAAAAGTGAAGTCCTACATTAGGTGTGAGAGGATTAGTGAAAAAATTTATAAGTGAAAAATGTTCATATAACTAATGCCTTGAGGTTTTGGTTCAAGCTGTGGTGTCTTACTTGTGACTCTTTACTCTTCCTAGTTGTAGTTTGGGAACGCTCCGATCATAGTCTGGTGAATATAAAGTAAAAGACTTTAATGAAACACATTTATCGTACTTTTATGTATATATAATAGTATGTACGGATTGACTAACCTTACTAACTTGGTAGTAGTTGTATTTGTGCATCATGCAAAGCTATGTATTAAACATAGTAATAAGTATTAGGTGTGTAAATGATTGGAGGCAAATCGGACACTGAAAGCTTAGGCCCCAAGGAAATCAGATCGAAGGATCAATACAGCTAGGCTAGAAAATAAACAAAACCAAAGATATGACCCATAACTGATTGGACTAAATTTATGCCCTAATGCTCTAACCTATACCTATTAAATTTTATTGCAAGGTTACGGTTTCAGAGTTTTTAAAGATGAATTATTTTTGGAGTAATGTTATACCCGTACTAAATTCCCATACTAATTTTTCTACCTACAAAAAAGTAACATATGTCACAAAATGATACTTCATTTATTAGTGATTGGTTTACAAGTGACATATATCACTTTCTTGTGGATAGGAGGATAAGTAGGAGAATATATAATTTTCCTTACGATTAATAAGTTAATCAATCCAACAACTATTAGATAGATAAACATGCTTGTAGGATTAGCAACATGTGGCAGGAATAACCACAAAGGAATTAAATATTTGAATTTGAATTTCCCACACTGCAACTATAGAGTAGAAAGGAGTACTAGAATATAAGTTGTGAGTGATACCCCATGCTCAATGTTCAACATTACTATTCCAGCTTATGGAATGAATTATCAGCAAGTATAATTGATTGGTTAATTCAGTTTCCTCATCCTGGTGCCTGAGCTATCCAGAATTCATTTTTTGGGTGCGTACACTGGGAACTATTCATTACATAGTTGAAAGTATTCACTTATCATCTTTACAACTCTTTGGGTTAGAAGTATTAGTATTATTATTGATTTCATATCAAATATCAAATAGTATGTACGAGAGCATATCTGTTGTCCCAAAAAATGTGTAACTCCATATGTCATTTACTACGATTAATTAAAAAAATATTTAAGTTAAAATTTTAATAATTAATTGTTTCGCTTATGAGTCTTATGATTCTCCATTATGCTTTAATCGCAGGGTCATAAATTCACTTATCATCAAGGTAATATTAGGTGTAGCTTATTATGTATTTTCTTTTTCATTATTAATTCAAACCATGCTTGCTTAATGTAGTTATATACTTTCTCAATATTAACTTTGACAATATATAAAGGAAGTTGTAATAGGTAAATGAGACAAATCAAATTAAAAGCATTTTGTAACACCTAAATCTGCTTCTTTTCTCTGTCTCCTTCTCAATATGAGAGTACATGTTCGGTTGTTCTTTATTTTTGAAAGTAAGATTTATTCTTTCCAACAACATAGATATTTGGGGAAGGATCTTGAAGGGGATGAGGATGACTCAAAAAATACCAGCCATATCAACTTTTTGAATCATATTATAGGGTTTTTATCAACATTCTCAGATTCAGAGGGAACAAATATTTCTATTTTTTATGAATATGCGATGATGTTGCTCACATGTCCCAAAAAATCCGTCTTCATCACGTTGCATTAATTAATATAAAAAAGTTGTTTTCTATTTTTTTAATTTTCTTTTTAATTACGTATTAATTTTTAAGTGAATTGAGACATATTTGAAACAAAAAAAAAAAAAAAAAAAAAAAAAAAAAAAAAAAAAAAAAGAGAAATCTCATATTTTCCTATGTCACAGTTGTAGCATTAATCAGTAAGAGAAGGAGTGCCACACGGAACAAGCGCATTAATGTAGCATTAATAACAATTGACCTAAATATCAGTAGGAGTCTTAGTTATCATAATGGATTCTCCTAAATATCAACATGTTATTTTTCATCAGTTTTTTATTTATCAAGATATACGTCGAGTAAGGATTCTCTCTATTAATGGAGAGACAAATATCACAAAATATAAATGAAATATAATATGAGAATACATTTTTATCCTTTTGTATATAATGAAATAACAATTTTGCTATTGAAAATACAAAGAAAATGTGGTATTTGTCTCTTCATTAATGGAGAGGATCCTTACTCTTAATAGTCGGTATGCTTTGTTAGATCCCTAAAACGATTAAAATGTTAAGAGTTTGATTCCAGAAAGTCATACTTTTTGGGAAGAACAATCACACATCTCAAAATGAATTATTTGTATGAGTAATATAATTATTATTTTATATTAATATATGTACTGGTTCATTTATTTCCGACTATGTGTCAACAACCACACTAAGCTGTTACATGCGCCTACCAATACCTACTTAGAAAAATAATTTTCAAGGGGCAAAATGAAAGGCCTTTATTAAACGAAAATGTTTAGCCAAGTTTAATAAATATATATACACATAAGACATGGTATAAAATTAATAAAGATAGGATGAAGGGGACCCATAGACAAGTTTCTGAAAATTCATTTTCCAGAATTGGAATTCAAAGATTCCATTGACATTTTTGTATATCACATTATCACATATGAAATTCGGGATAAGGATTTATCTTTTGTTTTCAAACAATTGGGAAGGTATACCCTCCATGTTGATATTATTCTTTTATTAAATGACCTGGAAATAGGGAGAAATATATATATGTATATTATTTTTTATTTTTTGTTGTTGATATAGTTCTTTCTAGTTTTGGCTAAGAAACAAAGATATAGCATGTCAATAAAACGTTATTCAGAGACACTCTGTTTTATGGGAATGAAAATTGAACACAATTGAGTAAGTGGTTTTCAGACAAATAAAAGTTAAAGGTATTTAGAAGAAAAAAACTTATTTGTATGTAGTTACATGTAGAACTTCTTTTCCTTTTGGGTAAAGATTAAAATAGGTTATCATGAATGAATTGAAATTAATGTTGTGAAACCCGAGTCGGATGTTAAGTCGGAAGAACTTTCATATTAGGTTTAACCGGTTTAAACAGTTAAGCCGTAAGGTCGGATCAGATGATTTTAAATATAATTAATAATTTTATCTATAATTATATAATTATATATTAATGTAAAATTTTATATAATTAATAATTTTATATAACTATATTGAAGTAAAATTTCTCTATTTGTTTTGGACTGAAATAAAACAAAACATTAGAGTAATGTTCCATTTTTTTTTAAATTTTAAGTGAATCGTCCAATTCCCCTCCGGGTTATTCCGATTTAACCGGGTTTAGCACGGTCGAACTTGAATTTCTCCAATTCAAAGCGATCTAACTACTCATTCGGTTAAGACTACAAAACAGAGCCGTTTTTAAGTTCATTTAGCGATCGAACCAATCAAATCGTCCGGTTCGGTCCGGTTATTAGAACACGAAATAATAACCCATACCAAAGTCTTGGCGTTGAATACGGATCATCTGTTGTACTGGAGGGTCTAGTACAGTCAGAGATGACGACACATGACATTTTAAATTTTTTTGACGGTGCAGATTTGAAGTTATTTTCAATTAAAATATTTTTTTAACATTTAAAGTAATTTGAGTCTCACATTCCAATACTGGAGAGGATCTCAACCCGTTTGCCTTATCAAATTCACATCATTTAGTAGAACCCATATATACATTATTTAGTAGAACCCATATATATTTTCTGAAGTAAATTATACTTTTGTTTAGGTGGCTGCTGGGAATTAAGAATAGTCGTACAAGAAATTCAACACGTGCAGATATGTAACATTAGTTAATACTACTACTCCTACTAAATACTGAAACATTTCATTGATTTCATGTCATGTATACAACAGAACAATATCATCTAAACCGAAATTCTATATCAAGCTGTCCATCTTTGTCTATACTAATTGATTCACACTCCAAAAGAGCCAAGAAAAAAGAAAGAACACTAGTCACTAAACAACCACCATGTTAGGAAGTAATTCTCATATTGTCTACCTTATTGTTTCGGGAATGATTTAAATACGTGTTGAACTACTTCTCTTATTGCCAATCGGTTTTGAGATGGAACCTTAACGCACACAGAGAAATCCAGCATTACATCCAAACATTATCAAAAGTACAATCCATGAATTAAACTATTCAGAACCTATGCCATGTGCTTTTGTTAATTGCATTGTTTTCTTAATAAAGACAATATAAATAAAACACATATAAGCTAGCCATCTTTGCCACAAAAAACTAGTATTGTGCTTCTTCTTCAGGGTGATTTCACACTTATTAAGCCAATATCATTGTGCTTCCTTGAAGGAGTGGAGTATGGGATAGGCATCCCTTTAGGCAAAAACCCAAAAAAGTGACCGTAGTGCTGAGATTTTGACTTGAATTTGTAAAGGTTTGTGGTTCTTGAACCATGGCAGTGGCTCATGAATATGAAGAGGAAGAAGAGCAGCAAGAGAATTATCATTAGAGGTCTTCTACACATAACCATGGTGAGTTAAAGTATCACTATATAACTCACAAGGTGGTGACTAATGAAGATGTAGTAGCTGAAATGGCTAGGTTTTGAGGAAACTAAGGTGGAAGTAGGAGCAAGAAACATGGGAAATTAAATTCATATTTGAAGCTGTGTGCTGCTATGTTTGAGAGTTTATGTGTTATGTGGCGTATAATTTGGTATATAGAAAGGGGAGAGACAAAGAGAGTAAATATATTAAGTGAAAAAGAATTCAGATGGTTCTACAAGTAGAATAGCCAAGTTATAACTTGAAAGCCGAAAGTTGAAAAGCCTAAGGAAAGCGTTTTTGGATTGGTGATGGACTATGGTGCTCAAATCTAGGAATGATAATGAAAACCAAATTTGTGTGTAGATTCCAACCCGAATTTCATGGTAAAACCCGATGTGATTAGATTCGGATTTTACCCAAGTTCAACTTTCAGGTTAAAGTTCGGGTTTATTACAACTGATACCTTACCCGAACCCGATTAATATATGTTAAATTATAAAATTAGAGATAAATATATATATAAGCTATATATATATAAATTTGACATATATAGAACTTATATACATAGAAATATATGTTTCAGACGGATTTTTATCGAGTTCAGTAATGATATCATTGTTTTCAACCTGTTTAATTCGGGTGGGTTTTGAATTTCGAGTCCAAAGTTGGGTAAATACAAACTCAACCCTGACTTGTCTCATTGTTCCTAATTTAATCTTCCACTCGAATATAATATGATGTATAAAAGTATATATTTTAATTTATTTAAATTGAAAAATAAATAATCTCGAGGCTCGGTACTAGATTGTATCTCTACCTCTCTAATGGCTCTTACCGGATGGGAAAAAGATAATAAAATTATATAATAGAAATAATCACCAAACCTTCGGGATTAAATTTTTGGAACGTGAAGGTTGGATGGAGTATTGGAATAAACTTAATTGAATCTAACTATACCCTAAAACCTGGCTCATAATGAAAATTGATTAATTATTATAAATGAATTTTTAATCAACAAGGTAGGACTTCAATGCTTCTATATAATAGTAAAATGAAAAGAAGAAAAAGCAAATAAAAATGGGATTTGTTCTCCTTTGAATGCCTAGAAAAGAAGGAAAAGTAAGGGGATTAATCAAAAGGATGAGTGAATTATGTCTTTCTTTTTTTGTGGTCAGAGGAATGTTTGGGACCTACACCATATTAATGGTTGACTAAGGTACACGACAAAGATCACATATTTCATTCCCCGTCTCACTTCTTATCCCGAGCCAATCAATTTTTTTTTTGACTTTTTATTTTTAAAATTTTTATTTTATTCATATAACAGCATTGTAGTACATGGAGCGGGACAAAAAGTGAGACGGATGATCTGTGTCCCCTCGCCCCTCTATTACTGGAAAGCTTGTTCATTTGCCATGGAACTTGTTGTAGGCTCTGATTTGAAGCATTTTCTCTGTATTTCTATGTCTTAACCCATTCCCCTAATTAAAGGACCTAGTGCTGCATTGCCATGTCAATGTACACATTACATAAACAGTAAGTGAACTACTACTAACTCACGTATATTCTGACCTCAAACTTGCCCCTATCTTACCATTTTCACATTCACAAGTAACCTTCCTATGCATTTGAGAGTTATTGCTATCTCTCAGTATACCTATGTGCTATGAGTTGTAATTGATGACAATAATATTTAATAATTATATTAATTTAAATAATTTGTTCCCAATCAATTATAACTCATGACTCATATAGTGACACATATTATAGGTTAGAAGATGTGCTCTCATTTGTCAAAGTGACTAAAGAATTGAGACAAATATCATTTATCCTAAATTTTTTATGTCATCATGCCTCTAGTCAATCAAACTTTACAATATAATATTAAAACTTCAAATATAAAATGAAACATGAATAAGGACATGTGATCTCTGTCCAAAAAATTTAACCCCACTTTCTATTTTTAATGTTAGGTATTATTATAGTGAATGTCTATAGCAAGTAAAAGTGAGACATCATTATAAATAAAATAATAAAAATATGTATTTGTGATTGATAACACTTTTGTCTTTTGGAGTACAAGAAAACCCGTACTCAATGTTATACTATTGTCT
This sequence comes from Lupinus albus, assembly GCA_009771035.1. Taxonomy (NCBI): domain Eukaryota; kingdom Viridiplantae; phylum Streptophyta; class Magnoliopsida; order Fabales; family Fabaceae; genus Lupinus; species Lupinus albus. The sequence continues at coordinate 11,253,638 of CM020011.1, forward strand.
ATTCCTCTAATATTATTTATGTTTGATACATGATGAACAATGAGAATTTTAATTTGTTCTCAATATTGAAGCTTAACGAGAGAATCAGTTAACTGTTATCTCATATTTTTTCCATTATAGGATAGGGCATGGCCTTGGGTCTCAGTGCTCTCTAAGTGTCCCAGAAATGCATCATGCATGCAATTTCATTTTCTTTCTGCTTCTTTTTTCTGTCTCTACTTTACATCTTTTGGCTGTTTTGTGAAACTTTTAATGGCAAATGCAGCTTTCAATTTGTCTATATGACTATTCAAATACTGTTGGAAGCAGCAAGGTTACGTTGCTTTTAAGCTGTCACCATATTTAGGACACATCACCCTACCATATTTGATAATACCATTATTTTCTTACCCACACCAAGTCACCTAACTTTACTTCTCTGACGTCAAAGGAGTTGAAATTTATCTGCTTAGATGATCAAATTGAAGGTATCCAATCCCGTCCCATAAGAGAATAATTATTTGCTAGGAGCGGGATTTCTTTAAACCGGAGGAACTTTATGCTCTTTATGCAAGGAGCACCCGAAATCCACTCACCACCTTTTCTTCTCATGCAATTTCACCTACTTCGTCTGACAACTCATTTACAAATGGTTGGACATCGGTGTCGCTTTGCCTATTATTCTAATCCACCTCCTTATAAACCACATGGGCATGGTGAAAACAGGAAACATTCGAAAGTTTGGAGTGTTATCTAGTTTGCCACAATTTGGGTAATTTGGTTATCTAGGAATGATATAATCTTCAATTCAGTTAAGCCTTTTCTTCATCAAATTTTTGATTCATCAAAGGTGAAATTTTGACTATGAATTAAAGGTCAGCAGGGGATAGACTTAATTCTTTATCCCGATTGGAGAGCTAATCCACTAATTTGTCTCAATATTGTTTTGTAATTCTTTTTATTTTCTTTTTCCTCTTGTAACTTTTATTTCTTTTAATAAAATTATCTTTCCCAAAATTATCTTTGCCCACAAAAAAAAAAGAGAGAGAATAATGGAAGCCATTTGAGATAATAGATGCATATATTTGAAAAATTTGGGATGTTACTGAATTAACCATAGGATCCAATACAGAACGTTGGAAGAGAAATAAAACTATAATAATCAATGCACCACACTGAACTTAATTTGGTGGTCCTAGATACTAGAACGTTGGAAGAGAAAATTCAAAATGAAAATGGACACCAACATCTCTTACATTGAAGTTGCAAGTGGTTTGATTTTGTTTAAATAAGATTTCAGATTTGAGTCTTATACATGACCGAGATAGCTGGGTATCGTGACCGTGTCGCTGCTTGAGTCATGACTAGACCATGCATATTCTCAAAGCGCGCACACCAAACGAGAATTCTGACCGAGACAAACGTACCAGCCATTGCGCACAAAGAAAGCATTCTGACCGAGAGAAGGGTGCATCAGGCGCACCATCCACGGCACATCAGGGGAGACAAATGGCGCACCACACACCCATTAGTTGGTGCGATGGTGGCCTTGTCCTTGGCGCAACAGAACCAGATTTGGCACATGTTTTTCATTTGATCTTGTTCAATTTTGTGATACTTCTAAAGAATGAATTTGTAGTAGAGCATTTTAATTTGACATATGCTAAATAAGAAGAATTAGTTAAGTTTTTTAATTAGTTGGGATACTTTCATAGATTTTGTTAAGCCTCAAGTAATTCTTGTACATATACTTGTTGTAAATACTTTTTCCATATCAATGATACAATTTTTCATTCTTCTTCATTCAATATGATTTCAAATTCCAATATATGCATGGAAAAAATAAAAGTTATTATAACTTTGTCCCTTTAAGATGTGTCTTTTTATATATTAATCAAGGTTAGATGTTATTTTCAGATATAGAATATATTGTTAGGACTTAGGAATCCCAAATTAGGTAGTATGACAAACTCAATGTGATATTAAGTCATGAGATTCTCTCACCTAATAGACTAGTCTTTTGGGTTGAGTCTCCTCATGTATTTAAGTCATAACAATTGATGCTTTCATTGAGAGTTGTGTTACAGAAATGACTACTTATAGACTGAATTAAGGTATATTACCAAATACTGATAGACGAGTGAAGCCGCCAAAAATGAAAGGGCTACCATAAGGTAAATGTTGATAGAGTGAAAACCATCATGAACGTCGATCCTTAAAGGGGGCGACATTGTTAGGAGTCTCACATTGGATAGCATAACAAACTCAATGTGTTACTTAAGTCATGAGCTAGACTAATCTTTTAGATTTAACTCTTCTCGTATGCTTAAGTACCATATTAGGTTTCCTATGTTGCCCAGTATGAGACTTCTAACATATGTATAGACATAAAATAAATGAATAGAAAGGTGAGGAAATACACACCATGTAAACACAATGTTTGGTTGCTACATTAAGTAGAGTTAATGTGATGAAAAATGTGTACCCTAATTTAACTATTTGAAAATTGTACTTAATTTACTACTTTGCAAGTGTTGACTCAGTCATATCAGGACTATTATCCTTCCCTCTTAACCATGTCGACTTTTCGGGTACGATGAGAGTTGTGTATGGACCAATTCTTGCTTATTCAATTGTATGTCTGACTCAAACTCATCAGATGGTGTTGACCGATCATGACACTTGATGAGTTGAATTTTGGAATTAATAAGAATAAATTATTTTCTTTATTTTAAATTAATCAATGGCATAAACTCAATATTGAATACAAAACATCTCCAATGTCCAATAGGCAAAAGTCTCTATTATAGTTTTATTTTTGGACCAAAAAAATCCCAAATTCAATATTTATTCCGGTTGGGAGCCGTGCCCGTTGTCCTATTCTGCTAGTTTCGGCGAGATATTTGGAAACAGGGGAAAAAGAAACAAATAAATAATATATTATTTTATAAATATTAGCATACAAAATTACAAAATACTTTATGAAGAAAAATAATAAGACGGTCATTTAAAATTAACATATTGAGAGCAAATACATTTATTTTAGAAGTAAATTAAAAAACATATTCTACATTATAATTTGGAAGGATCCACTTACTACTCCAATAGTAAGCAAAAAAAACTTATTTCACGTCATGCTCATTCATTCACATATAAACCATTGAATTTTCCAAGATTTAATGACTAAAATATAGAGTTACTCTTTGAGTAATTGGATCTTTCACCTCTAATTATTACTCTATCAAAATCTAATAATTTAAATGAGTAAGGATATGAATTATTAGATTTTGATAAAATGGATAACTAAAATAGTTTTTTTTAATCTTAATCTTGAATAATTATTTTATGCAAACAAATAAAAATAATATTTAGCGGCACATCCATGGGATAAGCCCGAGCAGTGGGATGTTTGAGAAAGAGGGTTTGGCGGCAGAGTAAGTGAGACACAAAATTCTGTTATGGCAATCTCCACTCCTTTACTCTTTTCCTTTCATTCTTTTTTATCTCCTTCTACCAAACTCTCTTACCCTTTTTCACTTTTTAATTCAACCTCCTTTTCCAACCTCTTACCAATTCGCTCTTCTTATTCTCAAAATGGTAATGCTTCTTCCTCCGACCCCTTCAATTTCAGGTACTTCTCTTTCTTTCACCTTTTTACTTCAAAAATGATTACACATCAATATATTTGTATAATATTATGACGTCATCATTTTGATATATGTAGCCGACCCTACCTACTGAAATTCAGAGTTGATTGTTATTATTATATACTTCGTTTCAAAAGCTATGCTATTATTATTATTATTATGTTACGGTTAAAACTGAGAATATTTACTTTGATTCAGGGAACCAGAAATTCCATCTATGTCTTCATTTCAACTGTCAATGAATGAATCTAGCAAGCCTTCATCATCCAGATGGAGAAGGGTTTTGCTCAAAGTCAGTGGAGAAGCACTTGCTGGAGATCAGTTACAGAATATTGACCCTAAGGTCTCCATTTATCGACCCGATAATTATATCGCGGCGTCTCGTCTAAGGAATTAAATGAAACAACTTAGATTAGACTACTATTTTGTTCTTTCTCTGCATTGTCTTAGTTTAATTATTTGTTGATTGTAGATAACTATGGCCATTGCTAGGGAAGTTGCATCTGTTACTCGCCTTGGCATCGAGGTAATTATAGTTCATACTTTTTTACTAACATGTTTCTTTTTCTTCTATTCTGGATTTTATGATGCGTCATTGTGTTGCTTTACATCACTTGGCTAGTTAAGTGAATCATATTTGCAGTAGTTATTGTCAATTTGCAAAATAATCTTCTAGAGGAGTGCTACATAGTTCTATTTTGAAAATAGCAGTAATATTCTTGGGGGGTTTATTATATTATTGCTAGTTAGATCATTTAGAGTGATAAGAAATTATATGAACTTTTTTTCACGTGTAAGTGTCAAATGCTTACTTACATTACAATGTTCTTTCAGGTTGCACTAGTGGTTGGTGGGGGTAATATCTTCCGCGGATCTTCCTGGGCTGGATGTAGTGGCCTGGACCGCTCGTCTGCTGATTATATCGGGTGATTCCCTTAATCTTACATAAGCTTACCTTTTAACTTCTGTTAGAACTCATTTTGCATGATCACAGAATTCTGTCTTAATTCTATCTCACGCACTAAGTTCACAGCCCTGATGCGCTTGTTGTTCACTCAAAATTCCTCTTTGTTATGATTTACTCTACCCTACACGGTACTCTGGCTAAAATGAATAGTACTTAGTTCATGCTTTTTGACCAATTTTGTATAATTTATCCTCTAGGATGTTGGCAACTGTCATGAATGCTATATTTCTTCAAGCGACAATGGAGAGTATTGGCATTCCTACTCGGGTGCAGACTGCATTTCGTATGTCTGAGGTTGCTGAACCATATATACGCAGAAGGGCTGTTAGGCATTTGGAAAAAGGAAGGGTTGTCATATTTGCTGCTGGAATTGGAAATCCATTTTTTACCACTGACACTGCAGCAGCACTCCGGTGTGCAGAAAGTAAGTTAATTTATTATTCCTGTGATGGAAGACAAGCATATCACCCTTAGTTTATTCCTGTGATCTAAAGCAAGCATATCACCCTTAGTTTTATCTGCTATATCGTTGATGGCTTTGTCAATAGTGTTTTCGTTCTAGCTTCTTTACAAAGCATGTGGATTTAAAAACAAAAAAAACAAAACTCCCCATATCCATTGCAGTAGTTCATACTAACTGTGCTGTTCTCACTTTAGCATACATTGTAACCTTAGCTGCTGTTATACTTTTATCTCTTCTATTGTTGATGACATTACACGGTGAACCTCAAATAAGGTTGGTGCCTTGTGATATGAAGGTCATAAGTTCAAATATTGATAACTCACTCTCCCCTTGTGGGTTAAGTCTATGTCTATTTACCCGACCACATACTCCATCAGGTGGGAGCATAATACATCGGGCTTCCCTATTGCCGATGACATTGTTCATGTGGTTTACATCTTGGCTTCTTGACAGAAGATGTAGATTTTTAATACAATTGCAAATATGTTCCACTGAATTATAGTGTTTTGGCTTACATTTGTTCTCACTTCAGCTTACCAATTCAACTTCAGTGCTGCGAACTTATCTTTATTACACCATTTATTCAGTTAATGCAGAGGTTGTACTCAAAGCAACAAATGTTGATGGAGTGTATGATCATGACCCAAAGCTTAACCCACAAGCACGTCTTCTTGACACACTAACATATCAGGAAGTAATTTCAAAAGATTTGTCAGTGATGGACATGACTGCCATAACTTTATGCCAGGAAAATAATATACCTGGTAAGTCCTGCAGACAAGCATTTATATGAACCACTCTTTAGATTTTTTAGTTGAATTAACTCATGTTGGTATTAGATTAATTATCTCTACCAATAATGTATTGGTCTAGTAATGTAAGGCTCCACTGGATCCCCAAATAGACCAAAAGGTCAAGAGTTATATTCCTGGGAGCGACACTTGTTGGGAGTGACAGCACACACCCCGAAAGGGATTAGTTCCTTACCCATAGGGTGATGGGATATCCTTGGTTATAGCAAAAAGATTAATTGTCTCCTAACCCTCTGAAATGTCTCCTCTTTTATAAGCTGACATCCCCTTCCCTTGTGGTGCAGTTGTAGTCTTCAATCTAAACAAACCAGGTAACATTGAGAAAGCCATTAAAGGCGAAAGGGTTGGTACTTTGATCGGGGCAACTTGGAATTCAACATGCCAAGAACATGAAAAGATCTGAAGTCCAAATAGTGATTAGTTCTTGTGTTTCTCCTATACTGCTATACAGTTTTCTAGCTGGGGATGCCAAAAATGTGAGGCATATTATATTGAAATTGGTTTTGATGTACTTGTGGGCGTTGTTTTGAGTTAGAAATATGTAAATATAAAAGTAAATTCCTGTTGTTTCCCTCCACATGGTTTGATTATTGATTTTATATTATTTTTAAAATCAACATTTTGTGTTCTGAGCTTTGCCTGGTTTTTGATAAATCACTTAGTATAAGTAGTAAAATTATGAAGAAAATAACCACAAACACTTTTATGTATCTCAATACATGTTTCGGATCCTGTACTGGTGACCAATAAATTCAGCCAATTGCGTTACAACAGTTGAACCAAAATTATCTAAGGATATAACAAAGAAAAGTTGTAGCAAAAAGTTTAATTGCTTTTTTGGTTTCAGTGCAGCAATATACACATGTACAAAATTAATTAGGCACGAAAAGTCAGTCAATGTTGAATTTTCTACCCACCTACCCAAATATGATTCAATTAATAAATAATCAACAAAGGAAACATGAAAATAAAAATAAAAAATTAGTCAAAGAGATTGAAGAGATCCGGAGATGGCAGCGGCGAAACCACGGCGGCGGAAAGCAAACCAGACGGACTCGCCACGAAAGTGTTTGTTGACCAAAACGGACTTAGGTCATTCCAAAACGACGCCGTTTGATGCAGTTCCGTCACCGGCGAAAAAAACCCTGACGATATCGGCGGCAAAGTTGCCGGTGCCTGCGACAATATCCCTGGGAATTGACTCATTTCTAGTCCATCTAACAGCCACATCATGTCATCATCATCTCCTCCGCCATGAACCCTTTCCTTCTCCGACGGGCTAGTTTTTTCGATAGACGCTAGTCTCGCCGCCGGCGAAACGTCACCAGATCGGAGTGCGGGGTCGTCGCCAGAAGACGGTCCGGTGAGGCGTTGGACGGTGTTCTTGAAGTCGTTGATGGTGACATGTACGATTTTGGGCGATACGGAGTATATTATTAGCGGTTGCCGGGGCTCCGGCGGAAGCGGGTAGTGTGCAGCCGGAGGCGGCAACGGCGGCTTGCAGATTTTGTGGGATTCTTTGCTTACTCTGAGAGCCGGTGGACGTGGACCTTGAATTTGAAGCTCTTTCTTTGGAGAGGGCGACGAGGTTCCTTCGCCGGAGGAAAATTTCGGCAGGTTCATGATGGTGATGGATCGGAACTGAGAGGAAAAAAATGGAAAATAATATGGGTGTTGAATGCAGAGAGATAAAGCCTACAAGGTTTAGAACTGAAATATAAAAATAATGTTTATAATTGATGGGATTTTAATAATACGTTTGGACCAAAATATTTGTATTTGATTATTTTGCCACCAATGAATGGTTGGTCATTTATTGACTTTTAAGCTTAGGGGAGGGTCTTTAGTCAAACACATGTTCTTAGTTAAGTTGAAAATAGACATTTTGCAAAACAAAATAATATATCATCCTATTAAATTTTCCTATTAATCTTCTTACTCATAAGAAAGTGACATATGTTACTTGTAAACTAATTATTAATAAATAAATTATTATATTATGACATATATTAGTTTTATATCATTACTCTTTTTTCCTATACATATGTAGTCCACTTTGTGTTATCCCCACCCTCCAATTCCTATATATCTCGGTTTTGCAAAAAGGAGAACTGTTCAAGGTTAAGAAATCATTAAACAATGATATAAAACTAGTGGATTATTTGGATATCTATTATTAATCACTCTTTCTCTTGATATGTTTAAGGTTAAGAAATCATCAAACAATGATATAAAATTTCATGCAATTTAACTAAAATAATCTTATTTATTGATAATAGGAAACTAAATTAAACAATAAATGGAGAAATAAATGATAAAAATATAATAATAAATAAGAGTACATTTGAAAAATAAGAATAAATATATATTTAGTTTCTAATTAATGTGAGAAATATGAAAACAAGTGCATCTAACACCTTCTATGAAATCATGAAAACACGGGAATTAGCCTATGCTTGGTGGTTGGTACCATTAATGAACATAGTGTGTGAAAATAATAGTCTAGCTGGAGACACAGGAGATGGCATTATGGTGGGGAGGTTCATCTCAAAGTATATTTATTGTCTTATATTTTATTTCATATATTGTCTCACGCTAATGATAATAAAGTAAAATAAAAACAATAGTAATAATAAAAAAAATTAATTTTTAACTAACATAACATATTTTCATTGGTGCGAGATAATAATGTACTATTGGGTTCAATCATTCAAATGTTTAATCAGTACAAAACATAATGCTCTAAATCAAATCTCACCTTAGTGACACTTGACTCACTACATGTATTAACTTATTGTGATCGTGTAATACATAATAAATTTAACTAGAAACTTATAAAATTATAATTTTTGGTCAAGCATAATACTTCAGCACATAAAATGTGACAACTTATAATGTTTGTGACTTCTAATTTCATTCTAATCAACGTTGAGAGAATACTTCACCATCATTCAATACAGTCATAGTTGACAAGTTGGATGGAGCACTTTACTAGTGCATAGAGAACAAAATTTCTTCAAACCTCATGATAAATCTTCTTGCATAATTTCTTCCATGTAACCCCAATTTAGGGTAGTTGACACTGTAATAATTATGAGCGTAGAATTTATATATAATGAATATAAAAAATAATACATAATTAGTACATTATTCATTTGTATTAGAGTATTACATAGATGTGACAAAATTATTCACAATCAATCTAAATACATCAAAATCAAATCCTTCCAAATTCATCAATTAAAGTTAGTGGATTTGACTTCATCTATTATATCCAATGGATATATCCATTTGGATGTATATCAAATTCATCCAAAAAAACAAACATTAAAAAACAGTGATTTAAATTGCGGATCACATCAGCTAATGCGACCTTAATATTGTGGTTGTGGTGACTGTCATAACCGCATCACACTACAATTACAGTGTGAATCCAATCACAATGATACGGCCACATATAGTCGGAACGCAACCGCATCGGGCCGTATTTGGATCGTATCAGGTCACATCATGTTGCATCGAATTCAAAATATTGTTTTAACTACAAAATAATTCACACCACAACGACCACAATCTGCATCGCAGTGGTTCCAATGACCGTAATCGCTATCACACCAGCAATTTAAAACACCATTAAAAAGTGATGTCTTAATTTTTAATTCATTTAATATTTTAGAAAATTAAATTCATCCAAATCTATCCATGATTCTCACTTTGAATTTTTTATTTAAATTGACCGCAATTTAAAACACCATTAAAAAGTGATATCTTAATTTTTAATTCATTTAATATTCTAGAAAATTAAATTCATCCAAATCTATCCATGATTCTCACTTTGAATTTTTTATTTAAATTGAGATTAATTATATAATGTGAATGTAGTTAATATGAAAAGTTTATTCTTATGTATATAAGATATATAAATATTTGTTAAAAATTTTATACGTAGAACCCTAAATAAATTATTTGTTTAAAAGTAAAAAAACTTTAAAATATTTTTTTAAAACATCAAAAATATTTTTTTAAAAGTTGATTTTAAAATATATTTTATTGAAATAGTAGTTTTAAAAGAATACTTTTATTTAATATTGTTTTAGTTGCAATAAAATAATTAAATGGATTACATTTTCATCCATCCAAATCCATGAAAATGGAGTCATGAATAAATTAGATGGATTGTAATTTATCCACTAAATTTGGATATATATAAATTGAATAACTTAAAATATGATTTAAATGTATTTATATGAATTGATTGATGACTTTCTATTCATCCATTAGTATCCAAATCCTATGATTTGTCACCATTAATTAGTATTCCTTATATTTTAAAAGTAAATGATTATCATATGAAATAGCTATATAAAAATCTCTTATATGTTGACATTACATTCGTCTTTTCAATTACTATTGCTTTTGGAACTAACCAGGTAATGAAGGAGCTTAGAGTTGAATTAGGATTATTAACAAAGATTGAGCATTTCATTGAGTTTTTGGAGGATAATATATCATTGAACATTTGATGTTTTCTCATTCATAAATTAGTTATGACTTTGTTACTTTTCTTACATTATAGGAGAGTTTGTAAGATAATATACCATTTTACATAGAAATAACTATTTAGAAATGAAGCTAACAAGTTTTAAATTTAAATATAATATGAAAAATTAAAATCAAATAAGATTAAATAAAAAGTTAATATCTTGTTTAACAAGGGAGGAGATCCACTTACTATAAGAGTAAGTTTAGTTTTTTAAATTTACTCCACATCTTAGTCATCAATTCTAGAGAAATCTAATGATTTTAATTAGAGAGTAGATTTAAACCAATTATTCAATTCGAAAAATTGTAAAACTAATATAGGCTTGAGTTCATACCTCTCAATAATATGGTCCAACGCTTTAGTATTCCCAATCTCTTCTTCCCTCTTCTCCTTGTGAGATCTCTTCAAAGCTTTCCCTTGTACTATTTTTTTTATATGGAAGATCTTATAAAATGTTTTACACTAATATTCAATTCATTTATATTTTGATATCTATGTTATTATTTCAATAATAATAAAGCTAAAATTTAACAAATGTTTTACTACCACATTACATACAGTACACCTAGTCAAAATTTCTTCACATAGATTCACCAAAAAAATACTTCTCCATAATTTTCAATTAGTTTTTCACAATTTTCTAAAGTATTATCAATCATGCTTTACTCTTAACCCTTGATAATGCATCACTTAACTGTTTGTGTAAAAGTTGAAATTGGTAGGTATATAACAAAGATAGATAATATTTGGGCTGGAGATTTATTAATTAGCATTATAACTGATAGCCCAAAAAATGATAGCACTACTCTAACTTGATTGAGAGGATTTTATTGCTTGAATCATTGTTATTCTTGATATGAAGACTATTTAATGAACCATATTATTTGCAGATAGAATTACACGCATTGAAGTCACTAAATTATCTTATATTGGTTATATAGATTGTTAAATTTAAAAATGATAACAGATAACAAGACTCATAGGAATATGATGAATAAGGATCCATTAGTGCTTTATTTTTCCACGCTAGTTGTTTGTGTTAGACTAATAATAATAATTATTAGCAAAAAACCCATTCAAATATCAGGTGAGTTTGTTAACTATTCATTAATTTTGCATGATTGGGTTATCCACTCTTAGATTCTTAGTGGGTTAAAACTATGAGATTATTGATCCTTGGCGCAACCATAAGAATGCTATCTTGGTCACGACTTCAAATCTCTGAAACAACCTCTATTTCTCTATGGAGTAAAGTTACATGTATCTTCCCTCTCGGAACCCTAATGAATGAGCATATAATGCAATGGATCATGTATTGGATACACTAAAGGTGAGTAATGGGGTAGTCAGAAAATACCGTTGCCGACATTCAGATTTACCTGTCAACCATGATTTTTGGTTGCACGACTTATTTGAATCGTCGATACATTTTATGGTAAAAAAATGTAGACAAATCTTTTAGCACAATTATATTGGACTTTGAATTTTTGATATACTGGTTTAATAGTCTATTAGAGAATATGGACACCCTATCCCTTAAATCTTTAAGTGATACTCCTCACTAAATTTTATAAGAAATGAAGAAATGTCTAGAGATTGAACAATGATGTGGGAAGAATAAGCCACAAGTTTATATATCGGGATAATCATATACTTAATGTTTATGTGACTACATTCTTTCTCCATTGAAAAATCATTTACTAGGCTAGTGCAAAACTAATTCTTAAAGGGATGGTGTTATTGCATTGACATGTCATGAACAAATTTGCTGACTTGCATATAAATCTAAACTTTTCTATGGTACTGAAAAGAATCATCTCAAGTAGTTAAAAGATAAGTTATTACATCTGTTCATGTATTTAGCGATAAAAATGTCATCAAATTATACTTGAATGGTAAAAGTGTTATATCATGATATTTTTCTTTTTGTTTTTTATGTACTTATCTCTATTGTGTAATGAGAGGATTATGAACCTCCACAAGGTCAAGTGGAAATTTCCCTTGTTCCTCCAAGAGTAGGAATGAAGGTATGCAGAACCAGGAATTATCCACTGAGGAAAAAATACACTATTGGGCCAAATATCATGGATCCAAGCCTATCACAATCTGGTTCAAAAACTTAGGAAAATCTTAAAAACGTTGAAATAATTTAGGAAAATAAAAATAGAATATTGTTATTATTTTAAGAATTTGATGTGTAATGTCGGATTTACATTCTATCAAATGATTTTATTGATGAAAACTATATAATATCAAATTTACGACTCATATCTGTGTAGCTACACAGACAGATGTTCTTTGCATAGTACGCATATCTTCTTCTGTGCATATATTATACTCAATTATAGCATAATTAATTATGAAAAGTCAAAAAATGATTTTATTAACTAATTCATTTTATACTTTCCATAATTCTAAATTATTAATTAAAAGATTAGTCAAAATGGAATTCGACTAATTCCTAAACATATTTTATTTGGGACCCACACCATCTAGTCCAAAATTTAGTAAATGAATTATTTTATTCATACTTCTATTCTATACTAATAAAGGCAAAACATAAATTAACCATCCACCATGGAGTAATTTGTGGTTGCTTATATTGCCCTCATTACTTTATAAATTTTACCAAAAAACCATATATCTATACTATATATAAAGCCAAAACATAAAATAACTACCACCACGGTGTAATTTCTAATTTCCTATTTTGCCCTTACATTGTTTTAATTCATACAAAAAAATCATATAATCATAGGTAACTACCATTAACCACATATCTCATCTTAAATTGAACATTATAATAAATACATTTGTTAACATAAAGTACACTTAATACAAAAATATTCTAATGGCATAAAATAAAATATATAAAATTGAATACTTAATATAATAAAATAAGAATGCGGGTCGGCAAACATGAAGTGTTTGTCGACACGCTAATTATTAGATAATGTCAAAGATTAAAAATAATATAATGAAAGAATTGTGTCCACATACGTCATATGCCGCCGGTTTTCTCAAATTCATGACGAATATTTATGGTTTTATAATCGAATTGAATTTATTATGTCGATGGAATTGTTTTGTTCTTTATGTTGATGTTATATGTCGTTAATCTTAGAATAATGAAGTTATGGGGTTTGATTGATAGATAAGATTGAAGATTTTCATATCATTTGCCAATTTAGATAATCATTTATCATCCTTGCTTACCAAATGGTTTCACATGTTCAATTAGGACATTTGTATAACCACTTTAATTGAATCTTATCGTAAAGATAATCATAATAATGTTGATTGAAGTGCAACTTTAATTTAGTCCTAAAAGCTATGCATTCCTCTCAACAGGAATGGTTTTTAAGGGTAAAAATAAAATTTTAATATAATTAATACGGATATAAGTATCATTCATTTTTGTTTTTTTATTTAACTTTCATCTATATAATGGAGATGATTCTCACTCATTAAAATAATGCTCAACCATCATCAAATAATTGGCGGAGTTAGATGATAAAAATTAGGCAAGTCAAAATTGTACCACACTATATTTGGTGTAGTTTAATTAAACTTGCCTCAAAAGTTTCTTTTATTTATATATATAAACATATAAAGTATAAACACTAACATTTTTAAAAATTTGTCACCTTCAATGGATTATCTTTATTCTCAGTTTATTTAAGTTTATCTTATGATATAAATACTTGTATATGTGTTATGAGAGCCTATAAAAATAACTAATATTTTCCCTTATACACTTGTTAAGCTTATTTCCATTAAGCTCTTGAGCCTATGGAATAAATTTTATACGGCTAATACAAAGTATACATTATATTTTCATGCTCGAAAGAGGCATCACAGAAAAAGCCCACTCTTCATTTTGTGTGTGTGATGGAATCCTTAATTCATAAACTTTTATATGAGAAATGTTCATGCCATAAATATTCATTTATATTCCAAAAGATGTTGAATATAATGATAACAATCCTGAGAAAAAAGTGTGGTATGAGAGTTTTTGGCTTTATATTCTTCATTTCAGTAATTAATTCCATTTCCCTAACTAATTTGAGACATGCACATATATATAGTAATGGATAGAACAAGTTTAATTCGTACGACTTTACTGCATGCATATCGTTTAATATTTGATTGTGATCTGAATAGTAAATATTAGAGCATGTACCAACAAATTAAAGATCAAATATAAATTGACAAGTAGACAAACACAAATCACTATCAAATATCAATAATGGCTTGTTAATTAATCAATCAATGATATATAACGTACCCTTATCTTTTTCCTCTCTTATTTCCATGCCAACGAAACTATGTCCAAATTAGATTCCAAAGCCTCTAAATATGTCACAAAACCATAAAAAAAAACTTGGTTAGGATAGAACTCCAAAGAAGAGCTTTCCAAGTTCTATTATTAGACCAAACAAGGATAGAAGCACTTTTCTTTTCCTTTTTCCTAAAATGGAAATATGAAATTCATCACTCTAAACAAGTCACTATAGTCCTGACTCTGAGGAGGCCATTTTGAAGAGGTTGAGTTGAATTCTATGACACCCTTTAACTCTCTTTAGTATGGTGGTGGGAAAGTGAATGCATGGGTTGGTGTCAGATCTGACCCCAATCCTCCTCGTAAAGCATGTTCTTCCATATATACTAACTATTCTTAAAAGTAAGTATCCTTATGCTAAGGGGAATTACCTCCTACCCTTTTTATTCTCATACACTAATTCCCTCTCTATGGTTTCTGACTGGTTCCATTGTGGAATTCAACTAAGTTCCATTCCTACCTAGGATATTATATTTTCATAAATCCCTACTTTGATAACTTCTAAATGATTTCTTCTATGGTGAGTAGGACCCAACCCTACTCGCTTACCAGGTATGGTCCGATCATCATCGGGTCAGAATAAGAGCGGGTCTCATCGGATCTAGGGTCGGGGTCGAGTTCAAAAATTAGACCCAAACAATATTTAGGGTCGGGTAAGGACCAAACATGACTCGTCCCGACCGTCCCATGATCACTCATTCATGATATTTGTATGTGTCTATGTTCAAATGTATACAGAAAAATGATATATTTTTGGTTGAAAATATCATTGATTCTCTAATTTTGTATATATATACATATATTATTTTATATGTCAAATTACACATTCACAATAATATATAATATTTAGAAGACTTTAGTTAAAATGATAATACATTATATTTATTCGGGTCTAGGTTCGGGTTCGGGTTAAAGGCCGACCCTATGAATATATAGGGTCGGGTTAACTACGAGTTTAGGACCGGATCCGGGTTCAAAAAAATGGTTTGACCAATATTTAGGGCCTGATAAAGACAAACCTTAATCCGTCCCACACTCATCCCTAATTTCTTGAACATATTTTCCATTGATAGAAAGCTATTCAAAGGCAACTATAGTTGGCCAAATACACACAGCTTTTGAGTCTTATCTTTACATATTGCTCATCAAGATTTATATGTTCAACCGCTTGAAATTATTGGATAATCTCGTATCAATAATTTATAATATGATTTTATAATTAACCATACATTAATGTATTAGAGTATTAATTTCAAATTAATATAAAGACGTCGTTTACAAAATAACAATAATTTCTATAATATACAAAATAAGTTTTTCTATCTAGATATGGACTTCATTTCAATATTAATCTTTGAGTAGCTTTAAAAAAATATCTATTGACACTCATTATTAATCAATCACAATTTAAGTAAAAAAACAAAAAATAGTATATGATTGGTTAATTGAAAATGTAGATAAACAAAATCTAAAATATGAATAATCTCATCTTTCATTTTTCTTCTTCGTAAAAGTTTATCTCATAAACACTAGGTGGAATCTAGTGGTGATTGGAATCAATCAAATTATGTTGACGTGTAAGGTAGGTACACTTTGATTATTACTTTTCAGGCTTCAATACAAACTTTCGCAAAGTGTGTAAGACAGTAAATGCAAATTAAATTAGCATTAGTCCCCACCCTCGTAAAAAATTGAAGATCCCTTCTCCCCCAGAGAAAAATAAACATATTTTGATAGCAATATGTGTACTGAATATTCATTTAAATGGTTTTATATCATTTATAAATTTAATCGTAAAACATATTTTATTATATTTGTGTGTGGATTTTTTGTTTGTTATGATTTATTACTCATGTCAAATTAAGTACAACAATTTTCTTTTTTCTTGTCTACATGATTAATGAATGGTCTTAAGTCTCATCTAGATGCAAACAGTACACGTACATTCACATGGAAGGTACAATAAATGTCCATGGCGCAATAATTTCTAGTCGACCAAAACAATGCGAAAAACTAGAAAAGAAAATTAAATGAATTAGTTCAAGTTACAAGAATGAAAAAATAAATAAAGAAAGCTAGAGTAGTAGTATGGGGATTAATCTTAGTCATAAAAAAAGGAAACCAACAAGTTTGTAATTCTTGATAGTATTTTTAATTGTAGTTGTCATAAAGTTGATACTTTAGAATTTAGATGCAATTGTGGTGCAATACGGTTGAAGTTGTAGAGAATCATAAAACTACAATCAATTATAATTGCATAATTCAATTTAAAACAAGGTTGATATCAAATCATACAACATCTACATCATGTTTTGAACTCTTGATTTTCAATTGTGAATTCACCTCAGAGAAATATATTTTTTGGACAAGGAAATTTTTCTTTCCCTTGTCTTTGGTCCTAGATGAGTAATATATATGTTGTGTAATTAAACTGAATAACCAGTGAGTAGAGAAATATGCAAAGGCCACAGTGATGAAACGTGTGAAAAAAATTGTTTTGGTAGCTAAAGGCAATTAAGTGAGATGGAGTATTGGAAACCCTAGCAAGCATAGAATGATGGTTTTGTGCATGCGCAAGGTTAGAACAACATAGAATTATAACATATATGGATACAGTGAAAGTCATGAGGTGGTGCGTGTTGTACTTGAAGACACTGAAAAATCATTAAAAAACCAAAAGGAGAAGAAATGATCACACACCAATGTTACCCCACCCTTTCATATCATCATCACTCATCACTCTCACCTTGGCTGATGTAGTTTGGTTTGGTATATCAACTTTGTTCCTTCTTATTTTCTATTTTCTTAATATTTTATGACGAAAAAATTTATACACCGATAGTGTATGAGTTTTATACATTGTCACTGCATCATTTAACATACATAATTAATCATTATTAACTCTTTAAAATAATAATATAAAAAATGATGAACGATATAATATATAAATTTTTACGTTACACAAAAATTAAACTCATATTTTATTTCATATCACTTGTGCATGTATAAAAAATGTTAGGTTTACATCATTTCAGTATCACATTTTTTATCAGTCCTACATTAGGGTTTCCTACTATAGACACTAATTTATTCTAATATGTAAACAAATCTAATATATGGATTTTTGAAAAGAGAGCAAACCACTTAAATCAAATTATTGGTAAGATTTAAACTTATGATTTACTCTATTTCTATATATACAAATAAGAATTAAACCTTTAATATTATTGTAAACTCTCAAGAATTTCGACTATATACCAACTATAACATATTATATTTAAAAATCAAGTTTTAAACATTATATTTAATATCAATATAATACATTTATCTCTAATTTGCATTTGTACATGCATATATTTTAAAAATATATTGAAAATCAAATTAAAGATGAATATTTAATATGCAAGTGTTTGGTATATTGTATTCTTCTTTATATGTACATGTACCATCTCCTCCATCTATGCCTCAGTGGTCAGAAAGACAGAAACACATATCTCTTTTCATTTCCTTTGCTTCTATTTTCAAGTTTGTTCTCTCTCTCACTCTACTCTCATTTCCTCCATGTTCAGAAGTTTGTGTCCCACATATATGAGAACTGAATTCAACTACACATAAATTGTAATGTAACTACATATATTTCCTGCTCCAGTAACAGAAAATCTTGTCTGCTCCAAACCCTTTCAATTTGCTGCATACACCAGAATCTGATACCTTAACTGAATATGATAGATGCTAATCTTCTAATCCTTATTATTGCTTCAATCAGCTTTAATTTGTACCTAATTATATATTTCAAAGCAGATTATGTCGTCAATTATTTAGTGTCTTCTTTAATTAAGATGACCCAAGCAAACTAAACAAGGTTCTTGGTTGAATTTGAATCATTTTGTTGATTTCCTTTTGATGGGTTATTAAGACGGTCTACAATTTTTTTACCTTGTTTGAATTTGTTTGGCAGAAAGGTTTTGCTATTAAACTAAATGACATCAACATTCAAGGTGCATCAATGCAAGATATATAATAAATTAGGTTGTGTATGGTTTTTCAAATTTTCATGCGTTGGATAATGCTCTTTGATGGGGAAAAACTTCTATTTTTGGAGTATATAACATCAGCTTCTGCTTTTAAAGATTAGTTGGCTTGAAGAACACGATACCATCTTAATTATTTGGTAGTAAGCTTATTTCTCATTAAATACAATGATCATCAATGATATTGATATTTCAATCGTTTTGTATATATGTTGATGTTTAATGGAATTAAATCAATCATTAATTCAATATGATTAGTCCAATTTGCTTTTCTTGATAATGTTTGGTGGCTCGATACTCTACAAACATTTGTCATAAGGATTAAGCATTCATTAATTGCTTATTAGAATGTTATTTTATAGTGGAAAACACTTACTCCACATCATAATCATTCATTCTTGAGAAATCCAATGGTTTGAGTTGGTAAATATATTTAAATCATTGGATTTTTCAAGATTAGATGGCTAAGATGAAGAGTATGTATTTTTCACTTATTCTTGGAGTAAGTGAATCCCTCCCCTATTTTATATTATAAAGAGTAAGTCCCTCCCCTATTTTATATTATAAAAAAATAATATTAGTCCAAGAATACATGTAGCATACGAAATATGAGGGTGATGTCAAAATTAATTATGACTTTGGACTTGTCATCTTAGACATCAATAAATTACCCCAATTGTTCAACTCACTGAGAAAGGGATCGGATCAAATTAAAGGGAAACTTCCATATATCAATGATGGTGTATAAATTCTACAGTATATGGTTTTCTGGAAAAAGACAAAATAACAACTGATTGATCATTAATTATGAAAGACACATTTAATTTTCTTGCAATTCTAGGAATCATGGGAAGTGCCACATTTCATCTTTTATTCTTCATATTAAAAGTTTGATATACTTTTATGAGAAAAACGTGAATGAATTTAATATATTGTTATTACGTTATCTATTATTTACTTTTAATTATTATCATCTCTTCAAAAAAATACAAATGAATAAAGAATGATATACTGTATATAAATCTTTATATTGTTATTGCATAAATGTTACACTTTAATTTTATTATCGCAAATTATTTGAGATAAAATCTTAATACCATGCACTAAATATACCTTGGGAGGTAGTAATTTCTCGTGGATATATTCACTGGATAATACTCTTCCTTTTTTCTTTTGATATGCTTTGATGTTTAAAGAATTATGAACTCATTAATTAATGTAGAAATTGAATACTTTTAACTTAGTAACTAAAATAGAGAATAACATCTTCATTCTTATTTAGGTCTCACACATTATTTTATAATCTATTATAACTCCCAATGAAATAAGAATAACATACATTTTCTCCACAATTACAAATTAAACATCATTCTTATTTGGATCTCACAATCTACCCCATACATTTGCAATCCCAAATTTGTGTTCCTTCTCCTCACTTTCCCCGCAAATCTTTTATCTCTCTTCATTATTCTTTAAGAACAAAATTCACAATATAAAAATGTCACAAGGGAGAATATAATAATAATGTTCTTATTTTGTCTTTAAGAACAACCACTTTGATTGCTCTAAACACTTCAATTTAATTCCTATATATTTCCGATAATAAGAGAAATAAATAGATAGAAGGTGAAAATATGATACAATAAATTGAAAAAGGAAATAAAATTAGTCTTAAGATTCTAAAATGTTAAGAGAGTTTGAATAAATGAAAATATCAATACATGAAAAAAAAATCTTAATCCATTCTATAGATATTGGCTCGGTAGAATGCATGTGATTCCAAAATTGTGTTCCAATTAATAATATCATAGCACATACTGAGACTATATATATATATATATATATATATATATATATATATATATATATATATATATATATATATATATATATATATAATCCTCCATAACTTAAGCTTTTAGTGAAAACATCAATTAAAACTTGATGTAGCCTTAATCCAATATTTCTCAATATGTTAAAACATATTTCCTTAAAAAAAAACCTTTAATTTTTTACTTTCCTAAATAAACATCTTTAAATACGTGTAAACATCCCGTAAGAAAAATTTAGAAAAATCCTTCTTAACACCAAAGCTTCTTCAAATAATTTTTCTAAAGATGGTGAAATTCTCTCTCAAAATAATGATAGTAATGATTGTTTATATTAATGATTTTCAAATGTGTTGCTTTAAATTGTGGTTTTTTAGGTGTGTTTACCACAAATGGGGAAAATGACTAATGTAACCACAACTAAGAAGATAATATTATCACAAAGATTCCCAAAATTACAAAAATTGTAGTGGCAAGATGGATATGAAGTGAATTTTAAAATACTTCTTTGAAGCTTTAGAATGTTATTTATATATGGATAAAAAAGTCTTACCGTTTATTTAGTGGTGTATAAATCCTAGGTTTGGCATTTTGAACCAATGTTATAAAAACCGTACCGTACCGGCTAGTTCAACCGGAAAACCAGTGAACCGGATCCCTAACCGGTACGGTACGTATGTTATACCACATATGCAATAGAACCGGTGAAAACCGGTGAACCGGTTTAAACCGGCCGGTTTCTACATTAATTTTTTTTTTACAAATTTCAAATTTTCAATTCTTCGCCAATTCTTTAACTTCAATGATTGATACTTAGTGTAATTTATTTGTATTTTGCATTTGTTAAGTGATTATTTTGGATTAATATATGTTTTGCACTTTAGACTTTAATTTTGTTAAAGACTTAATGTTGTTTGATTGTGTGAATTTGGAGTAAATTATGCATATGAATTATAAATATGAGTACCTACTTATTTGAAATTTTTTGTTATAGGTTTACATATATATATATATAAAAGCAAGTATGTCCGATTTAACCGGCATGCGGTCTAATTACTGAACCACTGGTTGAATCACTGTACCACTATATGAGTACTCTGACCGGTTTGATAACTGATACGATTTTAATAACATTGTTTTGAACTTCTGTAATTCTAAGAACATCTGACTTTGTTGTATTGGGTTAGTACCCTATGTTTATTTTTAAATTTTACAAACATTCATTTAATAACGTGCGCTTCAACTTGCACCTACTATTCTGAGTTTTTCTTCAGTAAACAAATTGTATTTAAAAGGAGTATCACTCAATATAAGAAAAAAAGTAACATTAACTTCGCAATTTTTTTGTATCTAAACTTTCAAAAAATATTTGCTCACAAACTTTTCCTTTCTTCTTCTTCTTCACTATTCTTTGTCTTTTTTGTTAAGCAAAGGTAATTCATTAAAAAAGTATAAGGGATGCTAACCTATTAGAAACAAATACAAAGCACGAACCACACTAAAGTAATCTCTCCACAAACAATTGTTTTAGTTTTTCTCTATTCTGTTTGCGTTTTTCTTAAGGTTATGTTATTATATCATAACCTATCTGATATTACAAAAACAAAAAACACCCACACAATGAAATTAAACAAACGAAATCGAAAAGAAAATTTACCTTCTAAAATCTGATAATGAACACGAACATAATGAATCAAATCAACTCGACATTCGTTCGAATATCAATTTATTATTTAGCTTGATAAACTTGTTTCATGAATAAAAAAAATGAATTTTGGCTAAAATTTGAGTTTCTTAAATAAACGAACCAAATTTGAGTCAATTACATATAGACAATCTTCATTACATGAACTTTAATTAGTAGTTACATTTATTTTTAAAATTCATAAACTTTTTTTATAAAAGAACTTTGAAGATAAATATGAGTGAAGTGAATAACACTTCTTGATTTGAGCACAATAACAAGAAAGTAAAAAGAGAAAGATGTAAATGAATAACCTCTTTATTATTGTGTGAATGAATTGATGAATTACACAAATGCTTATGCTCTTTATTTATACAAGAGGATAAGCAAGTGAATTACAACAAACTAACAAACTAAGAAAATAAAAAACAAGAAAGAATACAAGAGTTAAAGAATGAAAAACAGAAGGAAACAAACTAAAGCCAAATATAGTTTACTTGTGGCCCAAGTAATTACTTGCTTGAGGCCCAAGTAACTCTTCCAGCCTTGATACTGTTGTGAACAATGTTGATAAGGGTAGTGACTTTGATTTATGTGAGAAGATGAGTGAATGTCTTCCTTTGCCTTGCTGTCTTGAGTGTCTCGGTCAGCTGTGTTTAGGCCTAGTGCACAACTTTCTCGGTCAACTGGTGCATGTTGGCTTTGCCTAGATGCATGCTTGCTTCGATCAGGTGGTGTGCTGATGCTTGAGTCAGATGCGCCAAGTTGTGGCGCACTGTCTAGGTCAGGTGCTCCGATGTCTCGGTCAGGCGCATTATAGACTAGCTCAGATGCGCAATTGTCTAGGTTTGGCTCATGTGTGTCGGTCAGTTTGCTGAGTCTTGACTTGAGTTTGTCGGTCACGATAGGTGAGCTTGACCTTGCCTTCTCAGTCAGAATGGTTGATAGGCAAGCTGACTTTGGCACTTGGCTTGACTTTGCTTGGCTTGATGTGGGCAAGATGATGGCTTTGTCTAATACTGTACACGTATAATATACTAACACCTTGTAGATTATTAAATTTTGTTGATGAGCAACATATATTTGAGCTCGTTAACCCGCTCAAATTCAGCTCGAAACTCGACTTGAGTCAATCTTTAACGAGTTGACCGAAACTGATGAACATAAACTTGTTTTCCAACCCTAATACCCCATATCACACAAGTCCATTTGTGAGTTGAATTTGGGAGGAAATGTAAGAAAAAAGAAAGCTTAAAAATCATAAAATACATTTGTAAAATGACTCTAAGGTTTTTTTATATTCCTCTCCGAAACTTAATTCGTAAACACCGGAAAAGTCTTTCCACCATCCTGAACCTGTGTGATAGTTTCTCAGAATAACTTTTCCCCAAACTTCATTGCATTGGAGTCATAATATCTTACTCTATAAAATACTAACTCACACCCGTCCTTTTTTACCACCCTCCATTTTAACTCTCGTTCCTCATATACAAACATCATACCACTTGACCCATGATATATTTTTCCTCTCCTTACTTTTCCCCAAAGTTAATTTCTCTAAATAGAAATCACAATGTTTATGACATTTTAGGGATCGTAAAACTTGATAAATAGTCTCAAACTATTTATAATAAATTGATGTAAATTGGGTATACATA
The DNA here is from genome assembly GCA_009771035.1 of Lupinus albus. Classification (NCBI taxonomy): domain Eukaryota; kingdom Viridiplantae; phylum Streptophyta; class Magnoliopsida; order Fabales; family Fabaceae; genus Lupinus; species Lupinus albus. Next base: position 11,277,593 of record CM020011.1, read on the forward strand.
TTTGACATTATTATCTTTAGGGATTTATTATTATTATTATTATTATTATTATCTCGAGGGATTTAATAATTAGGGTTTTAATTGCAGATTATGTTTGCCAATTATGGATTTAAATGTAGGAAATCCACTGCCTTATGCACAAACTCTTTCCAACGATTGTGCACTTGAGGAAATTAAGTTCTAGTCGTGAAGTCATCTCAAAACACTTCAAGACAGTTTTGATTATGCGCAAATTGCGACATGTTTTCCCCAATATTTGTTGTATCCACTGCAAATTGAAAATTGAAAAAAGATCTCAGTTTAATACAATTTTTCCTTTATAAAAAAAAATTGAAAAAGTGAAACACCATAGCTTGCTTCTATCACTTTATACCCTGCAAACTTCTATTGGTAAAAGAAATCTCACATGGTTGAGTATTGTATAATTGAAGTGTATATAACTGACAAAAATTATAGACCTAACGTTATAAGGTTTTAAGTTAAGATATGATATCAAAGTCATTTATCTGATGTTTCACTTAGCTGATTTGTTGAATCCTAACAAATGATACGATGACAAGGCTAGATTTGGACGAGCTATCATTAATGATAGTTGTTTGTGGATTCATGTGTGGAGTCCTTTGAGCTTGTGTTGAAGGTCTTCATAGCAATGTGGAGGCTAGACGACGTGTTCCATTTATAGCACTTTTACATGCATATGAAGAAGTTCTTGGAAGTAGTTGATTGTGGATCCAGATGTGGGGATCCTTTGGGTTTGTATCGAAGGTCTTCCTAGTAATTTGGAAACTAGTCGACGTATTCCATTTGCAGCATTGAAGAAGCTCCTTGAAGGTCCGACCTCTAGTGGACTAAGTTCTTGTTGACATTGTCGTATACTCAAAAAGGTTTCCAATGAAGAGGGAGTTATTATAAGTTAAGGACTCACACTTGAGAGGGAGATTATATGATTTCAGGTGTGAGTAATTTGCGAGAAAGAGAGGTTCAACATTAGTCAGTGTTGGATAAGTTGAAGTACATATAAGTAACAAGACTCAAATATCTAATGCCTTAAGATTTTGGATCATGATATGATATCAAACTCATTTATGTGATTCTTTACTTAACTCATTTTAAAAGAGACCACAAACCACTAATACATTCATAAAAAACAAAAACAAAAGTGTCAATGAGTCTACTTTAACCTTCTCTCTATTTATTAACTTCACTTATACAATGGGGTGTGACATGACCTAATGTGTATTTGATATAAGGATCAAGACAAACCCGTTGACCATGAGTTTTTTCTTGTGACTTTTCTTATATGGTATGACAGCATCTATATCGGTGGTTGAGATTTGATTCAGTGTTACCTCCAGATGGAAAAACTCATTTATAATGACAATCATTCTTAGTAGAATGACCGAAATATGAGCATTGATTTCTCTGTAATTTGGATGGCTGAAATTTGGATTATTTCGATAAGTAGGAATGTCCCACTCTTCAACAACAAAGAAAACAAATTTAGAGGATAGTGTCAATGAGATAAAATTCAAAGCTTAGATCTGAATCAAAGATAAATTTAAGTCTACCTATTTTTCTATCTTCGAGTGGACTTCCAATCTTGTTCTTTGTTTTTAATGATTGTATCTAACCTTTGGGATAATGAGTATATTGTTGGGTTTTGATTGTAATGTTTTCTACTTATTAGGTATAGTGAAAAGTTGGGTTGTGACTTTTTAAATTCTTTTATGAAGTAATATTCTTACTTCAATTTCTTCATAAAAAATTTCCTTATAGAAAAAAACTTAACTTGTACATCTGCCATTTAGAAGATCAGGATGACTATTTGTGTATATATGCATGACTTTATTCAATTTCTCAATGTATGTGTTGTCCAATCTAAATTGTTACATCATGTACTCTAAGAATGATTATTTCACATAGTTATATGCCTTCACAAAGTCCACCGTCATTATGGAGCATTTCTTGTCAGATTTGTTGCTAAGTCTACTATACCTCTCTAGAAGTGTCACTCTCAGAAATTGGACTTTTGACCTTTTAGTCTACTTGTGAATCCAGTAAGTTCCTTCACCACTAAATCAACATCTTGTTGATATCCTCTAGTTTCTCATAATCATAGGGGCTATTAATTTTTCATTTTCACCACAACCTAGAGTAGGAAAAGGCATATCATCTAATAAATACATATATCTCTATAAGTATCATTGGTACTCTTATCAATAATAATATTTGTTTACTCATAAGAAAAATATAATAACGACCATATATGCTAACAAGAAAATAAAGTGTAATAATTTTTTCATTTCTCCTCCACCCATCTGTCTGAAATGAAAAGTATTGAAATATTTTTTCCTCCTCCACTCTAATACAATTGCATGGAAGAAATGATTGTGTACGTCCCTTCTGCAAAAGTACTTCCTTAATATATTTAACATAGCTATATACCAAGAAGTCAATTACTCATGACTACTAATTAAAATGAACCTTATCTAGCTAATCAATGTGCTGAGTAATGATATTACTCAAATCAATCATTAAAATCAGGAAACAACCTAACTTTTATTCATTGCCTTAACTATTGTTTGGTCTCACTTTTACAACATAGCATACATTGAATAATATAATATTACCGTGATAAAATGATGTGGTTTGGGATCTAGTTTTTGGTATTAATTAGCTTCTTTTTAATAATTGATGTGATTGCCTTGATGTATTTAATTTAGACTAACTCACTATTAAATTTGGTCTTAGTTTCAATGAGATAGCCAACGATACAATATGATACAAATATGAATAATTCAAACAATAACTTAAAAATACAAATATATTTAAAAAGCATTGTATTGATATTATGGGACCATATATGTATCAATTGTGGGGAGTAAAATTTTATTTCAAGTAATACTTCACCTAATATGTGAAGGGAGATATATACATAAAAACTCAAACACATTGATCCCACAAATTTTGATAGAGATTGGCTATTTAATTATTTATACCATTTCCTATCTTCACATTTTTGTTATGTCAAAATTTTGGTAAGAGAAGATTCATTGATTGAGATCATCTATCCCATTTTTGGTGCCCAAGTGTGCCAAATCCAATCAAACACTCTCACTTAATTGAAATGAAAATTAAAAGAATAAAAAATAACTTTGTTTATATTACTTGGTGTAATATGATTGATTTGAGATATGAAGACATGTTTTTTTTTGGGACGGGTGATCCGAAGATTCATTTCCATGAGCTGCCATCCATCCATTCCAAAATTGAGTGAATGAGACTAGGGGCGAAATTATACCAAGGAGAGAGAGGCATATAAAAATGGTAATAAAGGAGAAGCAGCCCTAGGATTTCAGTGCCAAAAAATCAAGACAATTGAAATTGGAGAGAGAGAGAGATTCTTGTAATGTAACTAAGTCATTAGTTGGTCTTCCCTAGGTGTAATTCTTTTCACCCCTAGCTACACTACTTTTTTTCCCCTTAATCTTTGATATATGTTGATATTTTGTAGAACCGCATTGAATCCCTTTAATTCCATACACAACACCTTTTCTTTATATTCATTCATCTTACATGCTTTTTGCAGTGACTCCCCTTTCAGTAAAAACCCGTTTTCATATACTTCCCCTTCTCTTTCTCACATAGGGCCCCCTTACACACTATATACCTTTTGATTCAAACACAGTGTATGTTGTGAACCATAAAATTCCAACAAGGTAATTAACTATCTAACTAGCCCTTCTTCTTCTTCACCACACAGCTGGCACACCCTTTTACTACAGAAGATAGATAGATAGATAGATAGATTTATCATGAAGAATTAGATTATTTATAAGTGATCTTTCATTTCCACTTATCAGATCAAAATCCAGTTTATTGAAGCTTTCTCTCCCTTTTCTTTTAGATCATTTTAAATATATAAAAAATCTCCAAATTAAAGCAACTTCAGAAGCTGCAAATTTTTCATATTTTTGCTTCATCATGGATACCAACCAGCACACTTCATCATTCACAAATGTTAACAACAACACTTGGAATCTTGAGAAGATGGAAACAAATGAACATGGTGGTATCATTCTCCAAGTTCAAGATCAACACCAAATCCCTATGGCTTCTACAATTTGGCAAAACAACTACCAACATCTTCTTCAAATACCACCATCCTCATCCTCATCAACTATACTAGCCCCTAACTCTTCTTCTTCATCAGGTTTTCTTAGTGACATACTTGGAATCCGCATTGAAGAAGATGAAGAACCGGAAGAGGAGCTTGGAGCCATGAAAGAAATGATGTACAAGATTGCAGCTATGCAACCAGTGGACATAGACCCTGCCACTATTAGGAAGCCAAAGAGAAGAAACGTTAGGATTAGCGACGATCCTCAAAGCGTTGCTGCACGCCACAGGCGAGAGAGGATTAGTGAGAAGATCCGTATCCTCCAGAGACTCGTCCCTGGAGGAACAAAGATGGACACAGCATCCATGCTCGACGAAGCGATTCGCTATGTCAAATTCTTAAAGAGACAAATTAGGTTGCTTCAATCAACTCCTCAAAACCCTCCACAACAACAACCACAGTGCAATGTTGGTGTTGCTTCTACTAGCGCCTTGTTTTTAGCCTCTGGTGGTTGTGATTGGCCTTTTGCACCAAATATGTCACACAGTTCCATCGCTGTCGCGGCCACCATCACCCCCACCACCGCTTCCATGGAAATGCCCGCCCGACTAGGATTCAACACCAGTAGCCATGGACAAGCATATGATGGATCCTCAAGCTTTACTCATCATGAGGTAATTAGTGAATAATTAGCTAGTGTTTGATTAATTAGGTTATATATATAAATATGCTATAGCTTATATAAATATGTATGTATATGGAACCCATGAGTGATTAATATTAGTATGCATATTTGAGTTTGAGGGAATTGAACAAAAAAACTGAGAAAAAGAAAAGATTGAAGAAGTGGCTAGAGGCATGTGTGAAGAAAATGGTTTGTTAGGATATTGTTGACTAAAGGGTCTGTAGAATAATCATAACGGTTGGCTTTGGTTACGTATAGCCATATATATAATATATAGAAATACAATAATAATCATAATGTATGTGCAGTTTGTTTGAGTGTTGGCCTGAAAGTTAGTTTGGCTGACTCTCTCTTCTGGGAATAAATTACACTGTGACGTGATGAAGTCTTTGAATAATAATGAAACATGTATCCATCTATGGTCATTCTTCTCTCTCTCTCTCTCTCTCTCTCTACATATAACTTCTCTCTTTATCTCTCTATATGCATAATTACACATATACATGCTTATTGGCATGTGTGCAGTGTGTGTGAATTATTATATATATATACATGTCAAAAGAGTGATTTCTACTCCAAGAATGACAATATATATAATATGAGAGAATGTAATTAATTAATTAGGGTCAAGGTTTTGAGTTTGATAATGTGGAAGAAAACCCTAAAGGAGAAATGGGTCAAAGAGAAAGCACATGCTTACACAAATCTAACCTAGTTAAAGCTGAACATTATCCCCTTCTAGTTTTCCACTGCCGTTACAATTACAGAAGCTTGATTGCCTGTATAAAGAAACTGAATTGAATATGGCTTTATTTAAAGGAAAGGGTAACTTATATAGTATAGTTTATTCATATGCAGTTTACTCCAAATTGCTTTATTACCCTTTAAAATGTGACTTTGCCCTTCTGGTTTGTTAAACTCTGATTTCTTTCATTCACTTTTGATGGAAAACATGCACATGTTATAGAGCTTTGGAGAAAAATGTTAACATAACATCATATAACATCTCTCATTCTTAGCTAGCTTTTTGAGGTTGAGTTAGGCATAGTTTGCACAATTCTAATATGAAATCAAAGTCAATTACTGAAAAAATAGACTAAATGAACTAAATCTTACGTTAAAAAAAGAGGATAGTTAAACAGATTATCAATGAATTTTTCATGTTATACAACAACACAACAGAACAAGAATCACCAAGCACTAAATGTTACTTTTAAATCATCACAGGGAAAGTAATTAAACTATCTAAAGAGTAACATATTGTAGTTGTAACTAGATGTTGGCCTGTTGTTTCCTTGTGTGATATTTTTATTGATAGAGTTTGAGTATTCAGATGACATCTCACTCAGATTTGTATATGACAGATTTATTTATCAGAAAAGGAATTTATTAAACCCAAGCAAGTGTGCAATATTAAAGCATACTAAATAAATGCTTTAGGAAGGATATCTACTCTTAACTAAGAGTGTAATATTTATGTATTATTATTGTAATTTTAAGAGTGTAATAACTATCAAGATAAATATAAATTAGAGATAAACTCAAAAAAAATGAAACTAACTAAACCCTAGGATAGATAATGTTATATCTATCTAAATATAATCTAATACACCACCTCAAGCTAAAGCTTAATAAGCTTTAAGTTTGTCGTAAATAATTCCCTCAAAATGAAAATAAAACTAATTATATGATTCCAAACAAATCATTAGAAATATGTTCTAATTGTAAAATCTGCAGGTATAATCACCAGCAGTGTGAAAAGAATTCATTAATGATATAATTCATCACTAGAGAAAATAGACGTCATATATGGAAAGAGAAATCAATGATATAGTCAACATCATAATAATGGCATTGGGAAAAAATCATCACTAACATAATTCGTTAATATGAGAAAAGCACCACGAGAATGATAGTCAGTGGGTGAAAAACTCAGTAGTATAATCACCATTGAAATGACCGTCGACGGGAAAAGAAATTAGTGTTGATATAGTTCATCACTTGGAGATAAGGTATCATCATAATGATCATCGATGGAAAAAGAAGCCAATATATATAAAATGAAGAAAATGAATTTTTGTATTGGAGCATTTTGTATTTGTTTATTTGGATGATTAATGCATGAAATTTGAAATTATTAGTTTTGAAGAAGAAATGAATGAATATTAATGAGAAAGTGGCATGACAAATGAATGTAACTAATTGAAGTTCCAAATTTTCATCACCTCAGTTGCTGGATAGTGATTGGACATGTCAAAGAGGATGAAATTGCCCTGATATCGTGTGAAAGTTTAGCATAATAAATATTTGTCAAACTCAAATAAAAGTTTGTCCAAATAATCCATTATATGGATGAGATCTTTTTACTCCAAAAACATAATTCATACATATTAATCATTTATTCTAGAAAATCCAATGATTTAAATTAGTAAGTATATCTTAATTATTAGATTTTCATAGAATGAATGGATAAGATTGAAAATATGTTTTTTCCACTCTCATTCTTTGGTATATTGGTTATGAATTGAACAATATTGTAATGTTCTATCATAAATATTGAAGATATTTGTTAAGAAAAATAGTATGTGGATCAAAATTTATGTTGAAAAACTAATTGAAATAAATGTATTAAATTCAATATTTTCTAAATTAAAACAGTCACTTTTTTATCAACTAATACCCTAAGAATACAAGTAAACTTTCTCCTTTCATTTATACACAAATTACTCAGACATAGTTTACTCACTAACAATAATAGGATATGCAAACATGTGCAGTTAGAAAATAACTAAGAGCCAGCTATTACATTGATGGAGTCAACTTATTATGTTAATAAAATTGAATTGCATTGGCTAACAATCATTTCCTAACTCAACATACTTAACATGCTTAATTTTATTGTTTTTTAGTACATCTTAATATCAACGCATAATTTTGTTGTTGAATATTAGATAGATTAATCAGCTAGCTTGTAAATATTTTTGTTCATAACCTAGTTCATCCACCAACTTGGCAGGCTACAAATTAGATATCTCAACTCATGAATAATTCTAAGTTGTCTTGATTTATCATTTTATTTTTTCCTGATAATTAGATTTATAAAATATGGAACCTTTTTTGTATTCTAAAAAGTAGGTTTACTTTCTTTTTTTTACAATAAATTGTTCTATATAAGTCATGTTTTATAATGTTTTATTGTCACCTTATAATATTTAAATAAATTATATCAAATACATCTTTGATGTTTTTATTTCTCTTTCTCCTTCCTATTTTTCTCTTTCTATTTTGCAAAGCAACAATGGTAAAGGTATAATCAAAATTAAGACATGTGATATGGTAGTTAATATATTTTGCAATACTCTACTATACCCATGAGACATGGGGAGTATAAAACTCGAGTCCAAGACCTTAGGCCTAAGATTATGATGATTTTTAGTTTAAGTTTTGAAATTTTAAAAATCAAAATCATTTCGAGATTTATAATTTCAATTTCAAGTTTTTAAAAGTTGTTATAATTTTCAAAAGTTTTGTCCATTGCTTCCACCATCAACATATACATCCTTCTTGTCTTTTACCAACTTTGCTATCACCATTATATTGATGAGGTAAAACAATTTTTTAAACTAAAATCGTGTGAGTGTTGTTTTTTAGAATGGTTAATATTGATTATGTTAAAATCAAATAATCAATTTCAACACAAATTTTGTGAGCCATATACATTGTTAGTTAGCACCTGACCGTTGAAGCTATCTTAAAAAGTGTACTCCATTTAATATTTATGATAAGTGGAGTCTATATCCTAAGAAAAAAGATAAGCAAAAAAAATTATATTATTCTACTATATGTTCTTGTTTATCTTTTTTCGTTCCATTATCATGTTATGTTCCATTTATTTCAATAGAACTCGTGTTCTGTTCCTAAAGGCCAAACATCATATTCCATTCAATAAAATGAATCAAACATTGACAAACTCAATGGTGAAATTATAAACACAAGCATCACATTTCATCTTATTTCTACAAGCAAACAAGGTTTATATGAGAAGAAGGTTGAATAATGGATCATATCTCAGACCCAATGGGCTAAAACCTTTTGTTCTGCTTTTAACATTTTTTACCTTATTTTCTTTTCTCACCCACTTGACTGTGAGGCATATAGCTTATAAGGGAGTCAGCGCATCTATTTTTCTCAAAAAGTGTTTTCCGTTAATATGATTCAAAAATATATTTAAGTCACAATTATAATAATTAAATACTTTTTAACAAATTATAAAAGAAGACATATAAATTTGTACACTTTTTAGAATAGAGAATGTCTTCTCATAAGAGTTGGTTTTAATCCAAAAAAAAAAAGTAAATGCCAAAAGAAACTATCAATCTGATGGTATTGGTCATTTCAACCGAGAAATAGATGAATCGGTATTCATACCGGTTTAGTACTTATATAAGCTATATAATTATATTGATTAAAATTGGTCGATAAATTTTTAATTGAACTGTATTAGTCACATGAACAATTTATTTAAAATCTTTTTTATTTATGAAAATAACTTCTTTTTTAATCAAAATGTTGGTTTGAATTATCAAACACACAACCACTCCATTTGTCTATAATTCTAAAACATGATCTACCACCAAGTGGCACATTTCATATCACAAATAGTATAAATAAAAGTAGGTATTATTTTCCTTATTAATTTTTTAATATTATCATGTGTATATATAACTTCATCGGTACACAAATATAATGATTTACTCCAAAATAAGATTATATTTTTCTTTTTTTCTATGTTGTTCAATCATTTATCAATAATTCAGAAAAAAATGAGTTTATGGTAGCTAGCAATAATTTTCCTTTACCTTCAAAAAAATATTTAATTTTTGACAAAATCCAAACATTATTTCAGATATTAAAATATGTATCTTAAATGAATGAATAATTTCCTTTATTAAATTAAGGATTAAGGACAAGACTGAAAAGTGAAAACAGAGATTTGATTCTTTGACAAAATCCGAACTTAATTATATTTATTTTTCTATACTAACAAAAATGATCATTTGATGGTTTCTTTTATGGCATTTTTCCAAAAAGACAGGAAAACAATGAGACTCAGAGAACATATGTTTCAGTATACATCCAACAAAAACATACCTCTCCTAGACTTCTAGTATAAGTAAATGAGAAAAGGATGTAAATGAGAAAAGGACGGATGATTTAACATTTATTATTATTATTATATCAACCACCACATATACATATACATATACATATACATATACATATATATATATATATATATATATATATATATTATTATTATTATTATTATTATTGTCTCTTTAAAAAATTCAAATAAATTAACATAATATAGTAATTATGTATAATTCTTTACTCATATGGTTATGCTGTAATTAAATTTGCAAAGTTGGAAGTAAGTGGAACCATGGTTGAGGTTGTCTCTGCCCTGTTTGTTTATTGTCTAATGCCATACATGTCTTAAACTGTTGTTTATTGCTTCATGCCAAACACATCTTAAATTACATACAACGCTATTCTCCGCATCCTTCTTCCTCTTTCAGTTTATCTATTTCCCCTTCAAGATCCCCGATTTCACATCACCCCATCTCTCACTTTTTCTTCCTCCGATTTTCCTTCTTCTCTACCCTCACATCCAATCCATTTTCTGCATCTGGGTTTCTTCCCCTCTCTTCAAAATCGAATCTTTACCATCTGTGTATTAATATTGATGCTATTATTCATAAGGGTCAGTGTTTCTTTTTACAATGTTTGTTCCTTTTTCATGAGTTTATTTGCATAACGTGATGGGTGCTTTAGACCCTCATCACAATAATGATGAGTGCTTTGAATAGAACCATTTCCTTTAACAAAAGTTCATCTTTCAATCGAAGGTCTCTTAATATTGGAAGTCCCAAAGTTATTATTAGCCGATCTGGGTGGGTCTCTTTGAGGTTTCAGGTTCTTGTGATTATTGCTTCTGTGATTTCATTCTTTATTGCCGTTGGTGGTGGCTACATTTACCTACTTCCTAGTATTAGCCACGCTTTTTTTCAAACCCGAGGTATCTTTTCAGACTACAACAATAATGGATCATTGAGAAAATGTGATGTATTTGATGGAAGCTGGGTTCAGGTCCCTGATGGTTATTACCCTTTGTACAATGCCACTGAGTGCCCCTTTGTGGAACAAGGGTTTAATTGTTTAGGGAATGGAAGGAGTGACATGGATTATCTTAGTTGGAGGTGGAAACCAAAAGATTGTCATGTTCCAAGGTTTGATGTGCGTGTGGTTTTGGAAATGTTAAGAAGCAAAAGGGTTGTTTTTGTTGGTGATTCAATGAGTAGAACACAGTGGGAGTCTTTGATTTGTATGCTCATGGCTGGGGTTGAGGATAAGAAAGGTGTTTATGAAGTGAACCAGAATCAGATAACAAAGAGGATTAGATTCTTGGGGGTAAGGTTCAGTGCCTACAATTTCACCATTGAATTTTTTCGGTCGGTTTTCCTTGTGCAGCAGGGTCCGGTTCCTAAACATGCGCCAAAGAGGGTCAAATCGACCCTTATATTGGACAAGTTAGATGATATAAGTGATCAGTGGGTTGATTCAGATGTTTTGATATTCAACACTGGACATTGGTGGGTGCCATCCAAGCTTTTCAATACGTAAGCTTCCCTTTTTCATATTTTAATAGTATGTAAGTCACTTGCATAAGCTTTTCAATAGGTAAGCTTTTCAAGTGTATGTCATCGGTATTTTTATTAGCATAATATGCTGTGATTGTAGTGATATCATCACCATGCTCTTTACCGTTCTTCTTTATCTGTTTAACATGATGATTGTAATTATTATCTTTATTTTCTTTGTTTTTTTGCTTCTTGCTTTCTAGCTTCCTTGTTTCTTTCCTTCCTTGCTTCCTTGCTTCCTTGCTTTCTTGCTTCTTGCTTTCTTGCTTCTTGCTTCTTGCGCTTCCTTGTTCTTGCTCCTTGCTGCTTCTTGCTTATTGTTTTTCGTTAGTTTCAATGACATGATTTTGCAGTTCATGAATGTCATTGTCTGCATTTTCCACTGTTCTCTCTAAAAGCTTAATGTTCGGTGAAGTAATGCAACTTATCAGGTGCAAAGGCTGTAATAGCAGAAATATACTTATTATCTGTGCTTGGCCTTTTGTGAAATGAATTATCCGGGTGAGGTAGAGGCAGGTTTTGAATTTACCTTGAAACCAAGAGGTGGAAAATGCAGAAAGAAATTGTTTTGAAAGGAAGGGCTGGGGTCAACTTTTCACCGTGGAAGCATCAATTATAAACATTTTTGAAATCTATTCCATTAATTATCAACTCTCAATTAAAAACAGAAAGAAAATTATATAGTGAACATGATATTGATATTCATTAAACATTTATTCACTTGCATTTTAAATTTCTTTGATGCGCATGATCTGTTCATATTTTGAAACGTGTATATATTCTATTTTGTAAACTCATGTGTAAAATGGTCGTCATTGTGTTCAACAGGGGCTGCTATTTCAAGGTTGGGGGCTCTCTGAAACTTGGGATGTCAATACCTGCTGCCTTTAGAATAGCACTTGAAACTTGGGCATCATGGGTTGAGAGAGAGATTAATAGAAATCGAACACGCATCTTCTTTAGGACATTTGAACCATCTCACTGGAGGTATTCCTGCATTATTGGTAGCATCATACTCTATTTAAATATGTTTACTTTTGTTCTTTATATAATTCCTTAAAACAATCAATTTTCACAGCAAATTTTACTAAGAAATAAGAACTATAATTTATTGTCCTGTTCTTCACTTTCCCCCCTTCAAAATATCCTTACATCATGCATATAGCAAATATTTCTCAGTTTAAGGAGCTTTAATTCATGCATGGGAATTTCAACCTTTGAAATTTCGGTTGCTGGATGCGCCTTTTGCAACTCTATTTTCTAGTTAAAATCTGCACATTTCAACCAAATCTTTCATCTAGCTTTCGTGTTTTCTGCAGTGATCAAACTCGTGGGACTTGCAATCTGACCCGATACCCCTCGTTAGAAACTGATGGAATGGACCAAAGCTTGTTTTCAGACACAGTTTTGGAAGTTGTAAAAAATGTAACATTTCCTATAAATGTTCTACATGTTACTTCGATGTCAGCTTTCCGGAGTGATGCACATGTTGGTAACTGGACTGACAATCTATCTATTCAAGATTGTAGCCATTGGTGTCTACCTGGAGTACCTGACATGTGGAATGAAATTGTCTTGTCCCAACTGTTTACTGATGATGAAAACCCTTTTCAACAAATGGAATGACACAGTAAGTTTGGTTACTTTTTAATTCTCTTTTTCACTTTTCAACAAATGAAATTGTCATGGCATGATTTAATTATACTCATGATTGGCTAAAATGAACAAACACCCCTTAATATTTACTGGTATAACCACTCCCCTATGTTTAGTAGTTAGACAAATATTCCCCTTTCATTTACTTTTTGTATAAATTGATAATGAAATCATTTTACTTAAAAATGTAAAAGATTTAACTATTACTCAATTTAGTTGTTATTGGTTCTAGTCTTCAGTAATATTTTTAGAAACTGATAGTTTAGGTTTCTTAATGTGCATTACTTATTATTTTGATTGAGTAATAGCCAAGCCTCATGTATTTCTCAAATGACACTACTTAAATAGTCGATAAATAGAGAAGTGATCGTAAGCAGTCTATTTTCCTAATCACTAACATGGTGTAATTGCGACAATTGCGATAATGTTGAAGGGATGTATGTGAAGCCTTCAACTTTTTCTCTTTAAGATCTGTGTGAAGCCACAAAATAACTATTTGCCTCAGCAATTCTATTTAATAGTAGTTCTATTTCTACCCTTTGAATGATATTATTACACATCATGCTAAGCTTATGTTAATGTAATGGTAACTTATGTCACTTTATTTCTTAGTAGTTTCTGTTCTCAATCTGACCTATGCCTATAGCTGGCAGTATTATTTTCATATGTGTCATGCTTTTTCGGGAAGTTTATTCCTCCTCTCAAGTCAGATGAAATTTTGTTGTAACTTCTCTTTTAGGTTGAATACTTTGGATTTCTCTACTTATTACCACTGCAAAGTATGTCTTTAGTCATAAAGGCAACTCTTAACCGAACTTTTAGCCCACAGATATATATACATACAGGGAAATTGAGTATATTGGGTCGATCAATACAACACAATAGGAAAATAGAGGGAGATGTAAAGCATAAGATTCAAGTTGGGTTGATGAAATGACAAATTGCTTCAGATGTTATATGTGATAGAAAAGTGTCACTCAATTAGCAGAGATGAGAACATTGTGTCGATGAGTGAACACACTAGACATGATAAGATTAAGAATTAATACATCGAGGAGAAAGCTGGAGTAACTCATATTATAGAAAAGATGGTAGAATTGCACCTTAGGTGGTTGAAGCATGTGTGAAGGAGACTGCTAAAAGCCCTATTAAGGAGAGTAGATCAAGTGGTGATTAGCCAAATTCTAAGAAAAAGCATAGAACAAAATGTTTAAGAGATTAATGATTTTAATGATTGTCAATGAACATAATTTATAATAAAACATTATAATGTTGTTTGATTCATGTAGTCGATCCCGTTTAGTGAGGCTAAGGCTTGATTATTGTTGATATATATATATATATATATATATATATATATATATGCAAATAAAGAAAGAGAATTTCTAATGCTTCATCTTTTATGTTTTTCCTTTTTTCTATGTATTCTAAGGCTTCATCAATGGTGGAAAAGAATTAGTTTTCTTACATACTTTATTTCTGGTTGCAGATTTGAGAGACTAACGTTCTTAGTAATTACAAGTCTACTTCAGACTGTAGCCATCTCAAGTCTACATTTTCTTAGCAAGTATAAATTTCATTCCCGTGCTAACACCCGTAAATCTAGCCATCTCGATCTGCAATTGTTGAACTCGACCATCTACCACTGGTTTTCTGCAACACTCAAAATTGCACCAGATTTTGTAAAACTTAGCCCCAATACAAATTAAGGTTGTACCAGATTGTCTAAAATACAAAGATGAAAAAAAGTATTTTTTTTTAATTTTCCAATTCTTTGTATCTCAAAAGGTACTGCCTGGGATGTAAGCTGTAATCTACATGTCATGAGTTTTTGTTTTATTCATGACAGTGCTATTGTTCTCCACAACAAAAGAGAGAAGGAATAGTAGGAATCAATTATAAAATTTTAGATTCTCTTAATCTGAATGATATTGTTAAATTTTTGCTTCACCAGTATGAGCATTTGTATTCAGACTCTTTATGTTCATCTATGTATTCTGCACAATAAAGTGTGTAAAGAACAATAGATTGGATGGAAACCATTCTGCTAAGAACCAAATGAATCCCAAGTTTCAGTGCCCTCAATCACCTGGAATACGCGGCTAATGCTGTCACTGCATCTGAAAATTGGAAGTCTAAAATATTACAGAATATCAAGTACAAGTGGTAAAGAAATCCAGGCATTAGCTTAGAAGAGGATGTGCTCATCCAAGATAAACAAAAGTCTGTTATTGAATCAATTAGTCAATGGGATTTGTATTTTGTCTCTCACATGGAACATAATTGTCATTCTCTTCTCATGATGAGATAAGAAAGTGTGCACAGTCATTCAAGAATCTTCAATCAAATTGATTATTCAAGTTCATTTAACGTGATTTCTGTTCATTCAACTTTTTTATTTCATCTCCGAACATGTACTCTAGCTTTGTGCTCAAATAATTTTTAGCACTCCTGTACTGAACTTTTTATTTCATCTCCGAACGTGTGGAAACTAGGAATAAAATAAAGGGTAGAGCATTGATTCCAGAAACATGTCATGTAACTTGTAAGCTTTGAAGAAAGTGTGCTTATGAAGTTGACCGAAAATAGTGGGGAAGGGGTTGGAGAAATCTTCAAAATGATGACTGTCTTTTCTAAAGATGTATATGGGAACCAATGTTACAGAACATGTAAACATGTTTACATAAACAAATACAAAAACAGAAAAAGATAGATGACAGAAAAATATGCGGAACAAAAAGATGTACACAGGCAGACCTAGATGTAATTTATCAGGAATTCAAAATCATGGATCAATTGCAATAGGAGTAATACGCTTCCTTGCTGGCTTATTTGAGATGGGTGTACTCTTTCTACTGGGCATTTGTGTCCCTTCTTTTTCATCTGGTCCTGATTTTATACCTTCAGAACTTGATTGCGTTTTCCCCGACTTCGCTCCTGCTTCAGTTTGTTTAACATCTGGACTATTTGGCCCTTTCACTGCCTTCTCTCCTGCTCCAGGTTTTACTCTACCTGAACTTGATGGTTGTTTGCCTACCTTATTTTCAGCTTCCCTTTTTCTACTATCTGATACAGCTGCTCCAACACTCCCAGTTGCATCAATGACCATGTCATCAACCTTTTCTTCTGCTTCATTTTTCCTACTTTCTGCTATAGATGCCTGAACATTTCCAGTTGACTTCATGATCGTGTTATCAGCTTTCTCTTCGGATTCACTTTTCCTACTTTCTGCTCTAACTGCTCCATCATTCCTAGTTGACTCAATGACCATGTCATCAGACTTCTCTTCAGCTTGCGATTTCCTGCTTTGTGCTACAACAGCACTAGCATTCTGAGTAGGTAGAATGACTGTGTTGTTGGATGCCCATAGGGGGCTGTTACTCTCCTCTGAAACCTTTCCTTCTAGAACAAATATGCAATAGCAAAATTAAAAACCTAGTAGTGAAAATATGACTGCAACAAAAATAAGACCACTTACCTGATATTGAGAAAGGTGATCCAAGTTCGTCATTCTCAAATTCTACCAAAGAGCAGAAACCATCTTGAGAGGACAGTGCCAGATAACGGGCATCAGAAGACCTTTTGATAGAAGCTACAGTTAAACCTTTCCCAAAAAAGCCATTTTAATTTTCAAACCTAAAAGTATTTAACCTTTACCAGGTGATGTCTGTTATTGATGCATAGTGAAGACCAGCTAGTATAGCTATTGGAGGAGTGCTCTCAGTGTCATAAACGTACAACGAATTCAAAGTGGCCACAGCAAATATGATGCGATATGGGAGCTTAAATAGTCCATCTGCACTAAACAAAATCAGCATTATGCATCTGTTACTGCTGTACATTCCCCGTGACAGGAGAATGCCAAGCAATGCTAATAGGTGGGTCAAGAAGTATTAACTGTAAGTTGACCCCATATGCAACTTAGGCAATTCAATTGTAACAGTACCATCCTAGCATCATTTATATATAGTGAATTACATGTATAAAAAGAGCTTAAGTACCCGACTTTGTTCCACGAAGTTTAAAAAATATGGGGCAGAACCGGACAGCAACAGCTTTGCTTGCACAAGGAAGCTGTATAGCAGGCCTGTATATCAGGTCAGAAAATAAAGTAACACATCACAAACAAATAGTTCTGTAACTTAATTCCTTGTCTTTGACATGAATAGTTGAACTTAAAAAGGGAATATTAATTCTAAGGTTTGCTGCATTGAAATTTGGCGAGTTATCTAAATAGCATAAAATACAATGTCTGTCTTGGATTTGCATAACATTTTCAGCACTTAAAAGGTTAAAATAGCTGGAAGACTTACCGAGAAAGATCTTTCCTAGAAAATATGTAAGCAGCATTTACAGATTCAGATGCAGAACCAATTTTGTATGAGCCTGAAATAGGAAGAGTGGCCCGTAAACTTTTCAATAAGAAATTGAGCATTTACTAAAAGCAATGCAGATCCTGAAAGGAAGGAACCAATAATTACGACTCAACTAATAGGTTGCAACAAAAGTATACAGATGTCAGGCCAAACCACATGGGAACAAAATTAAAAACTGTCCAGACATGAGTATGCAACTAATAATACATAAATTGACAATATAACCAGCTTTGACGACTTCACCCACTCTCTTATAAAATTAAAGAGATAGACTACAAAAAAATCAAACACTGGCCTAATTCAAGAAGAATGTGTGCATACAGTTACAAAAACTCATCCAGAGAACTCAAAAGTTCAAAGATTAATTGAATCGAGATCTACTCAAGTAAATACCTGCAGGCAGAAGTAGAAATGAACCATCAGGAGACCAGGCTAATCTTCTGAAGAAAGATGGCAACGTCTCATCATGGAAGAGATGATATTTTGTTGACTGCATTTTAAAAATATGACCAAGGTTCATGCGTGAGACAAACCATCTATGGAGCAAATACAGAAGAATATATATATCTATATCCTAACCTTAGAATTTTTTAATAACGGGTGTTCCGCCTTTGCAATAATTTGTCGACAAACATAATTGATTTTCTCAATGCCCTTTGATTTAAGAGGCTTATTGATGTAAATTCTGCAAGTCCTGTCAGAACTAAGAGAAGCAGCATACTTCCCTAGAGGGTCCCATGCAACCCCTTGAACATAATGTGCATGTGCATCCAATGTCTGAAGGTTAATGCCTGAACACAAGGATAAAGTGCTATGAGAATATAAACCAACTATATCAAATGCCAATCTGGCATTAAAGTGACAACATATCAACTGCCATGAGATACAGTTAAATCAGATTAAGGACGGTGCTGCAGTTACAAGCTGCCTTTCTTACCTTTGTTAACATCCCATATAATGCAAGAATTATCAACTGATCCGGATATTATATGTGTAGAATCATTAGACCACTGCAGATCAAGAATGTCCTTGTGATGGGATCTAATTCACAAAAATAACTTCTATAAGCAGGAAATTGATGCAGACATGAATATCCAAATGTATACTGAAGAAAATTGGTATTTGCATTCAAATAAATAATGAAAAGTAAATTTAACAACAGAATGGATGGATTAACACACAAAAATATGAAAAAACTGCCACACTGCCAGCTTTTTATGACGATACTAATTAATAAAATTATAATGCATGAAAGGTCTCATTGATGGATCAAAGCAGAGGTCTTACCGTAACATCTTGAGAACTTTCCATGTCTGGGCAGAGTCTGTACAATGTAACTTCCATATTATAAGCTCACCTCCTGAAAAGTGGGAAAAAATTATTGGGAAATGATGCCTAGTTACATCAACTCAAACTAATAACTATTAAACATGTTTGATAGTGGTGATCAAATTCATACCATCAGCACCAGAGGCTAGTAGTTCACCTGCAAACCGCAAAATAGTGTTGTTAATAACAGAAAGCATAAATCCTTTTTATAATAAGTGAGGATGAAGAATAACATTTAATTGACCCAAGTAAGTAGAATTTCATTAAGCAAAAAAATTCTAGGAGTAGCAAAAAGGGTTGAAGAGCTCCTCATAGTGAAAAATAAATCTAGGGATGAAATTTAACAATCAAATGAACAGCCAACTTAAATATAAGTTTGTGAGTGATCTAATAAACAATTAAACTAAATGACCTAAAAAACTAGAGTTCCTCATTTTTCGCAGTTCTAATCCAAAATGAATTCTTTAATCATTAATTAACACAAGGAAATGATAAAGAAGAAGCAATATAGTGATACTGCCATTACCAGAAGAAGAGAAACGAACAACATTCACAGCAGAACTATGGTAACTCAAGTTACTAAGATACGAAACTTGAGGTAGCTTCTTCTGTGTTCCAGCAGCAGATTTTATTGACCAAAACTGTAAAAAAAAATTGAAATGAGCCAATAAATTAAACACGTGAATAATAAAAAAAATAAACATCAAAGCTTTTAAATTCTGCGTTCATAATATGATAATCAATAACGCCAACATTATAGAGAACGAATCAATCAAATACAAAATCGTTAAACCCTAACCCTAAGAGAGAGAAAGGATTACCTTGATGTCGAAATCGGCGCCGGCGGTGGCGAGAGTAGAAGAAGGTGGGTGGAAATCGAGGGTTAATATAGGTTTTCCTTCATGCCAGCTAATCTGAACTGTGCCACACTTCATTTCTGCGTTTGAAGATGGGGAATTGAATCAAATCAGTTTTAGGTTAGAAATGTGATGTAGAAGATTGAAGAAACTCAAGAAAGGGGAAAAGGAATTTTCGCGCTCATGGTTTTGACTTGGCGGGAAATGTTTCTCACTCATGCCCTCACCTATAAGTAGAGATGGCGAAAATGACAATCCTGCTCGTTTTGTCTGAATCCTCAAAGCCCACAAAATTTAATACCATATTAATTGTCGGATAAAATTTGATGTTTTTCGGATTTTAAAATGAGCTAATAGACATGTGGTTTATCTATCTGTATTGGAGAATAATTAAAAATTTACATATAATAAGTAAAAACAAATTTAATAAAGTTGTTGATGAAAAGAATTGATATTTTATACGAAGTTTAACAAATCGTATTACATTATAATTTGTAATCCAAATGTGTCTACACAATATATATATTGTCCAATTAGAAACACAAATGAGCCAAAAAAAATGGTTAAAAAATCATTTCATCTATCAGTAAATCAACGTCTTATTGATAATCATAATATTAATTGATCAAATAATTAATATAATAGTATACTTGATATATAGATATAAAAATTCCTTGATGGGAACTTTAAAGCTTAGATTAATTACTTTTTTGTACTATTTACTTACCAAGAAAAAGATCAAATGTCATTAGATTGCATCTAAAGAATAAAAATATTATATTATGTAAAAATTTCTTTTGTTTTGTGTGTATTTCCCTTTGAGTGTAGATGATCCTCGTCCTTTATTTAGATACTTATTTTCAGTTGTGGATGTAAAAACATCATTTCGATGTCTTTGGATACAAGCCATAAATGTTTGCCCATTCTTTCTAAATAAACTCTTATGATCGTTTTGCACAAGCTCTTGTGCTTGGAGGATAAATTCTCCGGTTTATGCCTCATAAAAAGGATGTGGATCATCTGTTCCAAAATGGTGTCCCCATCTCTGTCCCAGCCAATCATAAAATGAGAAAAAAAATGTAAGAAAAAAGAAATGCAAGTAATATAACTTTTTTAAATGAGATGACATTTTCTGATTGGTTGGGACAGGGATGAGGACACCATTTTGGGACAGGTGATCCCCATCCTCATAAAAAGAACTAGCAAGTTGATGTATCATTGAAACTTTTAAAGTTTATGTACTTATATTCTCCTATTTAAT
Organism: Lupinus albus; assembly: GCA_009771035.1. NCBI lineage: Eukaryota > Viridiplantae > Streptophyta > Magnoliopsida > Fabales > Fabaceae > Lupinus > Lupinus albus. The sequence continues at coordinate 11,298,578 of CM020011.1, forward strand.
GATATACTTATTCATTTATGACTTTCTTCTTTTGGAATAAATTATAGTAACTTCTGATTCATAATCCAATTGGCCAAGGATCCTAGATTTCTACCTTTACATGAATAAATGGCCATTCACATATGTACTTAACTGCTACAACACATATTCTCTAATACTCAAAAAGAAAGTATTTTTTGTTTTAAAGATAAAATTGTAATCTCATTATAACTAAAAAGATATCGGTGTCACTATATAATAGAACCAGGAGCAAGTCTTTGGTGCAACCAAAACACAAAAACACATAGTTTTGACATATGAACATGAAAGAAGTTGAGGTTGTAATTGTAGGTTCTGGTCCTTCTGGCATTGCAACTTCAGCATGCCTATCACAAAAATCAATCCCTCATATACTTCTTGAAAGAGAGGATTGTTATGTTTCTCTATGGAGAAAATATGCTTATGATAGATTAAACCTCCATTTAGCTAAAGAGTTTTGCTCTCTACCCTTTATGCCACACTCTTCCACGAGCCCTACTTTCCTAACCAAAGCTGAGTTTCTTGAATACATAGATAGTTATGTTGAACATTTCAACATAAACCCTCTCTACTATCGTTCAGTTGAATCTGCTGTGTATGATGAAGCTGAAAAGAAGTGGAGGGTTGAAGCAAAGAACATGCAAGAGGGTTTTGTAGAAGTGTATGAGGCTAAGTTTCTTGTGATAGCCACAGGTGAAAATAGTGAGCATTATGTTCCTGATATTCCTGGACTTGATAGTTATGAAGGAGAAACAGTGCACTCAAAGTATTATAAAAGTGGTTCAAAATATGAATCCAAAGAAGTTTTGGTAGTTGGTTGTGGTAATTCTGGAATGGAGATTGCTTATGATCTTCACAAGTGGGGTTCTTACCCTTCTATTGTAGTCAGAAGCCCGGTAATAAGATCACTCAACTTACTCTCTCCATGCATATTACAGTATTTTTAGAGAATAAGAATAATGTTATATCATCCTACTAAATCATCTTATTAATCCTCCTACCCACAAAAAATTGACATATGAGAGTAGGGATTACAATTGGTTTTAAGGACAAAAAAGTCATTATAAGTGTAATAGAATGATTGCATTGTTTTAATGGAGAGGGTCCTTACTCATAATATGAGAGCTAAGTCTTTTCAACCACTACAATCATAACATATATTTATTTAATCATTTGCTATAAAATATTGCTAAACACTACAAAAATACTACACATCATAATTGTAGTGATTAGAGGTGATAAATTATCTCATTGTACGATGAGATACTTTATTCTCATATTTTAATCATCGCAATATTTATACATTATGAGTATAAAGATTTTATATGATCACTGTATCATTCATGATTTATTTGTATTATTTTTTTTGAAAATCATTATTGTCCTCTTAAATAAACATAAAAATTTACACTAGAAGAAAAATATTAAAGTCATATATAATTATATATATTATATATCTCTTGCTTACTTTCTTAAATAATATATATTTCAAAATATATCAAAACATTATTGGCACGTCATGGTATTTTAATGTGCATGGAATACTATCATTATTCATAATAATATCTCTTTCAATTAATTTTTATTTTATTTTTTACGAATTATAATTAACCTAAGACAATTCAATGATGTGATATATATTTTTACCATAACATAGTTGTGAACACATTTTAATTATGAGAATACAACTGTAGTGACATTAGGTGAATGCTTTTACCATAATAATTAGCTGAATTTGAATACTTATCCATTTAATTTGTAGATCCACATTCTTAACAAAGAATTGGTCCAACGAGGCATGCATATGTTGAAACATTTGCCTGTAGAAGTGGTCGATAATGTGATTACAGAACTGGAGAAATTGGCATATGGTGATTTATCCAAATATGGGATTTATCCACCAAATAAAGGCCCATTCTATCTCAAACAAGTAAGAGGAAATGCTCCTGTTCTTGACATTGGAACTATTCAAAAGATTAAAGATGGTGCAATAAAGGTACTTAAGAGTCAGATACCGAAATTGATTAGTTCATTATGTATAGGAACGAGTCTATAATTAGCTCCTATGTTTTTTTTTCTCTTTTCTGTTTCTTACTTGCTACCATCAACACAGGTTATTCCATCACAAATAATGAGGATTGAGAACAAGAAGGTGGTATTTGAAAACCACATGGAAAAAGAGTTTGATGTTATCGTCTTTGCTACCGGTTATAGGAGCATAGCTACAAAATGGCTTAAAGTATGGCTCTATATATATATATATATATATAAGGCTCTTGTGTTTATCTAAATTTACCATTTTGCTAACCATTTTAATAGCTAATTAAAATTGTATTTGGATTGAGTAGAAATCATTTTATATTTTTAGAAGTCGATTTAGTTTGAGAAATCATTTTTTATTTTACTTTTAGTAATTGTTGATAATTGTAATAGTTGATAATTTGTTAATCATTGCTTTATATTAGGTATAATTAGCAAAACCATTAAACATATAATTGGCTACTTTTTGATGAAAATATTGGTTAGTCTAAAATATTGTCTCATATATTATCTTATGCTAATAAAAGAATAACGTGTCAATTAAAAATTTAATTTTTTATTATTATTGTTAGTTTTGCTTCATTATCATTATTAGTGCAGGACAATGTATGAGACAAAATCTAATATATTAGATCTACGTTCTACTTCTTATGTATAACACTCTCATGATATTATAAATACAACAAAATTAATTGGTATTTTTTTGTTGCAGGATTACAAGTATGTTCTTAATGATAATGGGATGCCGAAAAATACATACCCAAAGCACTGGAAGGGAGAATGTGGGTTGTACTGTGCAGGACTATCAAGAAGAGGCATATTTGGAGCCTCAATGGATGCAGAAGCTATTGCTAAGGACATTCACCAAACTATAAGTCTCATCACAACAAAACTTCAATATCCTTCTAAGGATATTTAAGTCCTTTTACATTTTATCGTGAGATCGTCTGTTGTGCCATAAATTGTGTCACTCTATATATCATCATTTATGATTGGTCAAAAAATATATTTAATTTAAGTATATTTTTCAATCAATCATAACAAATATCACATATGGTGACACATTTTTTAGGCAAGCAGATTTCCTCCTCTTTTCATTGGTTTTTGGAATATCAAAATCTTAGGGATATTATGGCTATAGCTGTTTGTAACCATGAAGATTGAACCATAAATTATAGGTTACAGGCTTTTGGTGGTGATGAATAATAATAACAAAAGAGGAATGAAATGGATTTAAAATTTTGCTTTTATTAGTTTCTCAATGTCATATTTTCTTTATTATATTATTGTTGCTACAATATGCTTATATGACACACTAGATACAAGGAAAAAAAATAGACCAAAATATTATATGTTTGATCCCTACGAATGATGATTGTTGAGATGAACAAACATATACACACAAAATAATTAATTTTTTATCAATATAGTGAAGGGATACCCATGGTTAAATAAGAAAGATATTAGTAAAGAATCCCATTCATTCATTCTCATTCAATGATTAATAGTAAAAGGATACTTTTCATAAATAATAAAAAATAAATTTAGATTAATTAAATTTTGAGTCATTTTCGTTGTTTTATATTTTTTTAAATTTAGCATAAATATGGTATAGATTATTGCCCTTATATATATTCATGTTCTTTGCCATATTTGTACAAATTTTCTGCTCATTTTTTAAAAAAAGAATTGCTTCTAAAAAATAATTAATAGCATACTTAAGCAAATACAATCTTTTTGAGTAATGGTACATCTCAAAGCGTTGGTATGTAAATTTTCTTAACCAACGTGAAAGTGTCATATCTAAAAATCAATATCCCTGCTCAAACACTTATTCATATCTCCATAGATGAGTCTCTTGCTGATCATATAGTATGGGGTAATGAAAAGAAGAAAAATTAAGGTTTAATTGCCCCTAAAATATAGTTTATTACCTTGAAGAATGTATTCCTTAATCAAACCTGCATGATTATCTTGCATATGGAAAATATATAGGACCCTCTGTGCCTTTAATTAATACACCTTTGGCAAGCAAACAATGAAAGACCCCATCTATAGAGGCTTGGGGATTTGATATTGATGTCTGTTTTGTGTTAGCTGTGCGCTGTAATGGCTCACATGCTCACATGTGTCTAATGTTCTCTTCGATGCGGTGCATGTAGCGAACATGGGCTGGCAATTGTTCCCTGTTCTTAAGTCATGAACCTACCCAAATAAGGATGCTGCTAAGTTTATCTACCTTATTCAGTTTAGATAATTCAGAATCTCTAACCTAATTGCAACTCTGCACACAATAGAAAATACCAGATCAGTAACATTTATCTTGAGTCAATGGCTTCAGAGCCTCTTAAAAAGGATCGGCGCCCCCAAATTTGGAATGCCTTGCTTAGATTAGGGCATTCAGTGCCATGCTTTGAATAATACTGAAACCATTCCATAAACAGCGCGTTCTGTTGCTTTAGTGGTAGAGTAAGAAGTGTTTGACCCATAGCCTCTTCCAAAGCCTTCATATCAAGCCCTTTTCTGCATCTCTGCAACCAACCAAAGTCCAACAGCATAGGTCTGAACCATGTATGGAGAAGCCCTGATCTAGATTCTAACCGGCATTGTAGTTTTCTCGTACCCATGGCAATAAATAGCATTGCCGACACTCGACTGAGTTCATATCTGATCATAGGCGATGCATTGTCATGCATTTTAATAAGTTGTTTCTTATCTGCCCAAATACCTACAAAGTCTCCAGCCAATTGCCCATCAAGCATAATTTCCAGCAACCAGTTAATGTTATCAACCTGTCTTGAGATTCGCTCAATAAGAGGTTTACGTGTATCCTTCTTTGTCAACCTTTCAGGAAGGATGGTTTCAGATGCCTCCTCAAAGAGGCTGACAAGTGAACCGAGACAAGAGTGGCAAACAGAATATAGGTCCTCCTTGTTGAGGTCAATATTGTTCTTCTCATAGATTGAGCTTTTGCAAAGAAGACCCTTCATTAGTGACTTTAGTTCACTTCTTGCATTGGCATCCTCGCAAGCACTAATAGAACAAATAAGCTGACGGGCCACATTTGATAGGGAATCTTCTACTGAATCATACAAGTATAGTCTTCCTAGGATGTCTCTTGTTGTTGCATCATCAAACTTAAATCTTGTGAATAGACTCCTTAGCTTCTCTTCTTCCTCCTCAGTCCAAGGAACAGCCTCGAGGTATTTTAAGCAGGCCAAAACACCCTTAGTGAACTTGATACCTGCTGAAACCTAGTAACATAGCAAGACAACCTTGTCAGAGATTAAAGAGTCACACCATTCACCAATACACAAGCTCAACTCTAATTAAAGTTGCTTTAACTCCAAGAACTTGAATTGCAAGTTTTATACCGTGGTCTTTCGTTCAATATCTTTACCTTTAAGGTACATATCACTTTTATTTATTTTCATGCTTCTCCTTTAACTGATCATAATGAAATAATTCATCATCTCAAAAGTAAATGTCATACCAGTAATATCTTAATACCAGAGTTATACTTATGGCATAAACAAGGCAGCAAGATTCATAAAGAAGCGATTAGAGACAAATAACAGACATTTGTAACATTTTATTCTCATTTTCTCTTCTCATAATACCCAGAAAATAGATTCCATCTTGGTGATAATCAATGAGATTGACAATCACGTAATACCAGCAAGCAAAAGAAATCAACTCCCCCTATACTGTAGTCTTATAAAAACTTCATTTCAATATTTCAAAAACACCAAGATTCCAAGAAATGCACAAGCTTTTACAAATTACAATGGACCCTCACACAGAAATCAACCTAGAACAAAAAACAGCATATATAGATAAAGCCATCAATAACTTCAAAAGCAAAATGCAGCAGCAGCAGATAGAAACATAGGATTACATTTTCTTAGAGAAAAACACACATGAAATGGAAAAGACAATTAATTTCAATAACCCAAATGAAAGACTAAAAAAGCAAGAAATTAAAAACAAAGTTGAAGTAATTAGGAACCTCTAAAATATCAATAGATCGAAAAACACCAATGTTCTTGAGTCTCTTGGTAAAATTATGATCATTATCCTCAAACATGAGTTCAATGGTATCTTTAAATACACCCAAGTTTTCAACTTCAGGAACTTCCATTCTACACATTTTATTGGTTTCATCTTCCAACCCTAACCCTTTCCTATAATCCCCAATCAAACCCGCGAAAACCTCCGAATTCGCGCTAAGAACAGAAGAACTCAGCTCCAGAACCATGCTCCCTCCTTTCTTCCCTCTTAAATTCAACCTCACATCAAACCCCTCCTTGAACTGGGAACCCAGACTCTCCGGCGCCGGAATAGTCGCCGGAGGTGATGGTCGGAGAAATTGTGTCGGGGCGCGGAAACTGTTGGATCGCGCGGAATCGAGGGTTGCGGTAGTGTCGTCGATGGGTGAGACCCGACCCGGAGATAAGATCCGGCGAGGGTCGATTCGAGATACTATGGGGAAGCCAGACTTGGAACTCTGTGGTGAGTTAGGGACAGAGAGTGTTGTTGCTTTTCCTTTGAATAGGGTTTCTGATTTGTTTGATTTGATGGAATGGTGGTGGTGGTCGGGGCTTGACGGTGGGATTGTGAATGAGCAACACCATGTTCTCCGCCGTAGCTTCGGTTTATTCCGTTCCATAGCCATTAAGTTAGAGTTTTAGAGAGAGAGAGGGAAAGAAAGAGATAAATAAGTGTAAGGTGACATTGGCATTGCTGCTATTTCACGATAGATGATGATTTTTTTTGGAAGGGATAGACTGTCCTAAAAAGTGGTATACATTTTTAAATGATGTGACACAATACTATTGACTAAGACAAAGTTTAGGACACAATTTTAGGACACTATCCTGATCATAATTATTTACCACTAATGGTGAGGCCACCCTTCATTAGAGTTTCATAAATAAATATAACTAAACTAATATACAAATAAATAATGGGAATGATATATTATTACTTTATAAATTTTTATTAATATTACTCTTCTCCGTAATGTTGTGGTTTTTGGATTATTACTTTTCATTTGACTTTCAACTTCTTTTCATTCCTTCTTTTTTTTCTTCCCATTCATTTTAAACTCACAAAAGTATATAGTATATATAGGGGTCTGTATTTTTAAAAATAGAGTTAGATTTGACATGAAAAGCTTAACATATAATTATTTAAGGTCTTTAAATATGTTAATATATATATTTTTAATATAGTTAGACTCCTCTTTGGTACCGGAGAGAAAATTGATATAAAAAGAGCAAAAAAAAATGTTATCACTATTATATTCTTTTATTTACACTTATAAAGATGAAGAGATACTATTTTATTTGATGGACAACAAAGGGACAAGTGATGCAGGCATCAAATAACACTATCCTCAGAAAACATTAAAAATGTTGCAAAATGGGTGTGCTGTCAAATTGTAAGGGTATGGTAAGAGTGAAGAATGCATAGGCAAGCAAGGAATCGTTGGTATATTTAGTTAAGTTTAGTTTAGAGTTTTAGTATTTTAGGGAAGTACAATCTGTTCCTTTTCCTAGCTTGTTTCTCAGCCAACCCAAGTGAGAAACAAAGAATATAATTACTATATAAACAAATTGTTTTAGTGTAAGTCTTACAAAAGTATTTGTTTCTAGTTTCTATTTCAATATCTTTCTTCACCTCATTCACTTTGGGTATAATAAAACAATTGAGTTTAGTTTTGGAAAGTAAATCACCATTAACACATCTCCTTTTTTGGGTGAACAGATTTGTTCTTTTTAGAGAGGGACAATTTAATGTCTTGACATATAGTTAGTACATGTATAACTATTCAACTGACATCAAATGTCTCATTTATATATTTTATTGTTGCGCAATTTAATTGAAAATTGACATATTTTTTTATATTATTTTGTTATATATGATTCACTTGGAAACAATAAATTTTGTAAACACACGATCATGATCCATAACTATTATATATGTCATTATATTAGTGAAGATTGATTATCCTCTAGTTTTATTTAAACTGATTATATTGGAATATTTTTATTTAAAATTAGTGATTCTTTTTAGAAAATTGACTTATTATTTCTTTAAATCTTATTGGAGATGATCAATCACATAGCTACTATCTTTATTTATATTTCTAAAATATAGTTTACTATTCAGTCACACATTTTATTTTTTTGACAAATGAGGTAAGTAAAATTATTTATCATCTTGTTAGTATAATATATATATAATTTCAACCAGGCAAAGTTTAATTAGTGATGATAGCTTTAAGTTGAAAATACTTTTTGAAGTAATATTTTTTATGCTTCATTTGGTTGGAGGAGGAAAATAAGAAGAGAGAAATATATAAGAGAGAATAAAAAGTGAGAAATAGATGAGAAATATAGTGTATTTTAATGTTGTTTTGTTGTATAGAAAAAGAATAGAAATAAATGAGTATTTTTTCTTCATTCTTCCCTGAACTAGAATTTGTCCCGAATCAATGAAAACATTCATGTCAATTACAAAAATTATAATATTCATTATTTTTTATTTTTTATTTCAATATCATTGCTCTGGATATGATTTGAGACAACAGATCTAAGTATCTATTCTCATCTCATTTTCTCCTTACTTGGGAGGAGAAACATATTTTATGGGTTCCACCACACTTTTCCTTATTTCTTCTCATTCCTCCCTTGAACCAAAGGGGAGAAAAACTCTATTTCTCCCCAACTTCTCTCTTCTTTTTCTACTATACCAGGTTTAGTGTTTTGTGAATTTAGAGTAAAATAATAGGGATTAGTTGTGGCATGACAATTTCCAAAACCAGGTGGAAAATGATATTTATATCATTTAAACAATAATTTTAATGTCATTAAATCTATCTATCTTGTTATATCCTCTGACTAAATCTTCATACTAATCATCTTACCTACAAAAAAGTGACATTTATCACTTATAAATCAATCACTAATAAATAAAGTATCACTTTATGACATATGTCACTTTTTGTGGGTAAGATTACTAGTAAGAAAATTTAGTTCTTCACACATTTCGGGAATATCATAAGTTAATAGACCCATTCTCATCCGGTTCTTACAAAAGTATATCAAAAGTGATAATAGTGAAGGAAAATCAAGAGTCGGAAAGCAAGCTCTATTATAAAATTACAAATTTGCAAGAAAAGGAAGCAAGTCCAAAAACCACTCACTATCAAATAGACCTCTAGGGATACACGTGCATTCATGGCGGCGGTGCATACACATGCTTATACCTATATTATTTGTGGGTATTCGTGTGGGTAGTGGTATCTGCGGATACCCAACAGTTTTTTTAACTTTAATTATGTTTTTATATATTTTACAATAATTAATATATAAAAATAATTGTTACATAAATAATATGATATATATATGATAATTTTATGATTATAGTCACATCATTAAATTTTATTATGAAATAATAACAAAATAGACAAATATAATGTTAAATTAATAATAATTAAATATAAAATATTTAATTAAAACATATACGCGGGTACCTGCGGGATGAATACGATGATACCTCCCACCCATGAGCTAATTTTACAGGTAGCCATTGCGTGTATTTTGACGGGTACCCACATGTTCATGTATTTTTATCATCCCTAATCAAATATTCTCATATAACCTGAAAAATATCTACATCCCTTTCATTATTACTACATTAACACTTTTAATAAAACAAGTAAAACATAGTTATTTAACCAACTAATGTGTATGCAATTATAATATATGTACTTATTTATTATGAATGATATCTTTATTTTATGTTAAGATCAAGTTCGAGTTCTAAATTTTGAGTTTAAGTAACTACTTACCATAATTCGCCTTGTTGTCATTCCTAATTAACATGTTTTATCAAAGTTGCATAATTAACTTCAATATATGTAGCAAAATATATACAATCATTAAAATTTATGTGATGAGGATTAGACTTCATTAGTATTTAAAGAAAAAAAAACTTAACAATTGCATTATTTAACAAATCCCCTTAAAATAAATGGCACTCATTTGGAGAAACATATAAAAGGGCCAGAATACATGTTAATAAAGTTATTAGCGATGCTTGCTTCTTAAGCAAAAGAAAGCACGTTAGTGGTTTTGGGAAGAGAAGTGTGATTGATGATAGTAACTTTTCGGATACAAAGTAAATCGTTGATTGCCCCATAGTTCCTGAAATTTCATTCTTCTTTTCCTTCTCTGTTTCGTTTATCTGGGTAGTTTCAATATTACACAAATCTCTCTTTGTATATATATATATATATACACATTTATCATTATTGCGATGATTTCTTATTCTTAATCAAATCAGTGGCTGTTATTATGTGATTCAGTTTATAGCGATGGATTCAAGTTCTGGGCAACAGGAATTTGATTATTTGTTCAAGTTATTGATCATTGGAGACTCTGGTGTTGGCAAAAGTAGTTTACTTCTATGTTTCACCACAGATGATTTTCAAGATCTCTCACCTACAATTGGTTTGTTTAATTTCATTTTTATCTTTATTTAAATGCTTATCCCTTTCTGGGTATTCTAAAAGCCATTTACTTGGCTTTTGATTTAATGTGTAGGGTACAACTTAGGGGTGGTGCTACCACATTTTGTAAAAAAAGGAATAATCAAATTATAATATTTGGAAATAAATCTAGAAATAGTAAATTATTACAATAATTGAAATGAATAAAATAGAATGGATTGGATGAAAGTTTAAGAGTCTAAATAAAGTCTGAAATTTGAACCACTATGATGTAAAATTAGAGTCTGAAGAGGAGAATGTTGATGTATATGATGAGTGTGAACTGTTATGGGTTCCCTGGTTCATGCATCTATGAAGATGCCGTTGTCATTGAGATAGTCACAGCCATAGCTTTAGTAGTGTAGTTTAGGCTCAGATCACTGCCATTGCCTCGTAAATAATGAATGCCGTCATTTTTCTTGTTTATGCTCAAGTTTTGCAGATTGTTTGTAACTTGTAAGCATACTGTGATATGGAATTTCATGTCCAAAATTTGTTAAATTAGTAAGTTAACTTTCCTGTTTTATGTCTTCTTTCATGTCTCTTGCAGGTGTTGATTTTAAGGTCAAATATATGATGATGGGTGGTAAAAAGCTGAAGCTTGCCATTTGGGATACAGGTATTCACTTTTATCTATTTATTAACGTTTCACTTTTTGTTATAACTTTCTTCAGATTCCTGTCTATTAGTGTGCTGAAGTGTGGATATGGTGATCATTCTACTTTTTTAATAATGCAGCTGGTCAGGAGAGATTCAGAACACTGACAAGTTCTTACTACCGAGGGGCACAAGGGATCATTATGGGTAAGTCTCTATTTCCATTTTTTGACTTCCCATCCGATCGTACGTTTATTAGGTTAGTGGAAATTCCTTGAATTTTCATGATATATTGAACATTGGTATGATCCTGGAATCATGCAGTTTGTTGGTGAATTGCTCCTTTGTCTAGTTGATTTAGGATTTAACGTCCAAAGTGAATTTTTGTTTCTGTTATTAGTTGTATTCACCAGGAAATGGCTTCCACATGTGTATTAGGTTAGATGTATTATGCCGAATGGTATTTGGAAATTCAGAATTGTCCCCTCCCCCAAGTTGATATAGTGTTGAAATTTAAGTTTTTGACTTTATGCTAGTATCTTCATTTTGTTCCTCTTTCTGATGCAGTTTATGATGTAACCCGACGAGAAACATTTACAAATCTTTCTGAAATATGGGCAAAGGAAGTAGACCTTTATTCAACAAATCCTGACTGCATCAAGATGCTTGTTGGAAACAAAGTAGATAAGGTATCCTTTATGAAATTTACAGTATGCTTTCTCTATCTCCATTTTCATTTATATCTGCCTTCCTGTGCATTCCAATCATGTCAATATATATGTTCTAGTATATAAGCTTATGCATGTATTTCAGGCTGACATACTGCGATAATCTCTGCTCCCATTATGTTTGTGTATAGAGGTGGCAAAATTATCCACAATCCATTCAAATCCAAGAAAATTAAATCCATCGAAATCCATCCATTAGAGCTAATTAAATGGATATAATCCAACGGATAACTTTAGTAATTGAGGGATTTGAATTCATCCATTATATCCAATGGATATATCCATTTGGGTGGATATCCAATCCATCCAAAAAACAAACATTTAAAAATGATGTTCTTTACTTTTCAATTTCATTTACTATATCAACTCTCACTTCCTTGTAGTGTTTCTCACTCTCACTTTGAATAATAGGACATGTGGATGTAGTTAATAATAAAAGTTTGTTCATATGTATATAACATGCATAACTATCTATAAAAACTTTACACATAGAACCTTAAACGTCGCTAGTAGAATATTGCAAAAAAATATTTTTTGAAAAGTTAAAAAATGCAAATTAAAAAAATAAAAGCACATTAAAAATATATTTTCAAAAGTGTTTATTTTAAATCATTTTAAAAAAGGTGATTTTAAAAATGTTTTATTGAAATAATAGTTTTTAAAAGAATGATTTTCTTAGAAAATATTAGTTCCAATAAAAAAACAAATGGATTGGAGACTCATCCGTCGAAATCCATGAAAATGGAGTCATGCATGCAGATCCATTTTTAGATCCCTTGGTTTTACAATTCTAGCTTCAACTCTTAGATGTGGCTAATCAGCTATTTGTTTCTTGTTCTGACTTCTGCATCATATCATAGCTTATTACTTTATTTTGTGTCTTACATTCTGTTATAGGACTTGACATGCATGTTTCGGATATTTGCTTTTTCAGGAGGCTGACAAAGTTGTGACAAAGAAAGAGGGAATAGACTTTGCCAGAGAATGTGGTTGCCTATTTATTGAATGCAGTGCTAAAACTCGAGTTAACGTTCAGCAATGATTTGAAGAGCTTGTTTTGAAGGTATGTTATGCCCATTTGAGGACACAATTTTGGTAAAAAATGAGTGTGTGCATAAGGCAGAAATGTGAAATTGAGAAATTTTCCATGCAATCTTGAGGAAGGAGTATTTTTCGCGCAAGGTCGATGGGACAATGTAATTATATCTTGAACAATAAATAGATTTTGAGACTCAAAAGTTGAGGTGTAAAGAAAAATTGGTTCAGGGACAAATTGAAATAGATGACATTTTCTTGAATTGTGATGAACAATAAGAGACGATGACCATGCCATTTTTTTGTTATGCAGATTCTGGATACACCTAGCCTCTTGGCAGAGGGCTCTAAAGGGGTAAAGAAGAACATTTTTAAGGATAAGCCACCCCAGTCTGATGCATCCACAAGCGGTTGTTGCTGATATTAGTAAGTTATTTTACTCAACCTGCATTTTAAGAATTAAGGCTTCCAAGAGAAGGGGTTGCATCCATTTTCACTTGAGACTCAGTAGTTGAGGTGTAAAGAAAAATTGGTTCAGAAGGTGGGGATAGTTCAATTCTATTATTAAATTATTGTTGTAATATTGCAATAAACTTTCAATACGAGATTCACTGCTTATCTGAAGTATAAGCCATTGAGCTGGTGTTGATAAGGTATCTTCTTTCCTTTTCTTTTTGAACTGCCAACTAGCCATGACCTTTTATTTCTTTTCCTTTCTTTCTTTGTGAGAATGGTCCCACCTTTTATAATTTGTTTGAAAAATGCTTGTTGCATATTTCTTTCCTGTAACATTACCTCCCTTGATTGTGAAGTGTGAAAAAAGTTGATGTATATAGAAATTAAAAAGAGAGTTAAGATTAATATAAATATGAATGATGTTATCTGTACAACTAGTTTATACATCCAATATGTATACATACCTTTATAGAAAATAAAAAAAAGAAAATAAGAAAATTAGACATTATATTTCTCTCTTTTTTCTTTCTGAAAAAGTAAGTAGATGTACAAATGGATTATACAAGTAAAAGGGTAGGACTATAATCTTTATTAGTCCAATCAAGCCAGAGAAAATGAGAAACAAATCCCGTCAGATTGACCAGATAAAAGGGAAAATGATTCTTCCTGTCTTTGAAGTTTGTGTTCAGCTAAAAGGGAAAATGATTCTTGATGCCTTTGAAGTTTGAATCCACATATGGTCACTTGAAGAAGCAAGAAAACTGTGGGAGAAGCAATGTTATAGACTTATAGGGAGGCTTTAATTTAACTATTGGACTTTGAGGTTAGTATAAATTTTGCATTTAGGATTTGTTGTAAATTATCACATTATAAACAGTTCTCCTAGAGATAAGATATTCTTTGATGTTGCCAATGGATGCATAGAACTTGAAAATGATAAAAAAAACCAAATGGGAGAGTACAATTAAAATGTATGGAACTGCATTTTTTTTTTACAATATTACATTGTATATTTGTATGTACATTTCTATTAGGTACAAATTAAAATTTGACTAACCCATAAGACTTAATACAAAAATCAATCAAAGACATAAAAAAGAAAGAAAATTGTTTAACTATTTTTGTTAATGAGTTATGACACAAGATGGTTGGAGCAGATTTAATTATGCATAAACAGAGGTTACTCATCTATGAAAACTTTCTGCACTGAACACAGTACTACGTTCACTTGGTGGTGGAGTAGTTGTTGAATGATGGCTTATTTGACTGATAAAATCTTCATGTTTCTGCATTGCATTGAAATCTGGTGTTACTATTCCATCTCCTACATCTAATTCTGCTCCAATATATTGTTGCACTACTAAAACTGAAGCACTTGATGCAAAATCTGATGATGCTAACAAGTCCCCTATTGCCCCTAACTCAGGACACTCACTCCAATCAGTGAGTCCTGCTGTTAACTGTGATATCATCCCTCTTCCTCTACCAACTATGAAAAGATCATGCATGTCATCCATTGACCTTATTGCAGCCACTGTTTCCTCTCCATTATTCACTGTCTTTTCAATATAAACAAGTGATTCATCATTTGCATGACTAATTCTAAACAAGTGTATAAGCTTATCATCTAGTTCTTTATCATTATCCTTATCTGTTTCCACTGTTAGTACTCTTGGTTCATCAGGGTCCACACTATGGTTGTGATCCTTTTTTGGTTTTGTTACTTCTTCGCCTGGCATAAAACGCATTATAGTGAGGGTTATACCTGGATGCTCACACATTCTCCATGCATAGCTCAATGCTTCTCTATCATCTGGTCCTCCAAAGAATAATACTGATACATGATGTGATACTTGATCTATAGGTAATCGGTTTGAGCCATGTAAGCCTTTATCTACTAGTATTCCAACCGAGCAAGGTGATTTTGCGAGCACGTTTTGGTTGACGCTGCGAATCGCCATGTTTGTAGGTTCCATGCCTCCATCTACAGTTTGTTGCTTATGAAAAGGAAGGATTATGAATGCAACGCGCTTGTTTTCTGCGAAATTGCATACATCTTCATGCATGGTGGAGTAAGAGGACACTGCTGTTAAGGGCTGGATTGAGACAAAAGCAGCATGTTGCTCATAGTTTGCGAATGCATTGATTATATGGTCAGTTTGTGCTTGTGACCTATTAAGGGAAGGGTGATCTGATTTTCTAATGTTTTGTTGAATGAGTAAGCTTGATGAATGGCCAGTGAATTCAATCAAATTGAGCACATAGATGCATATTGGTGACTTCTTTGTTGGATTTGAAGCCTCAAGGAGATTGATTATTGTTGGCACATTCCTAGGGGTATGGACACATACTAGGACTCTAAGTTCTGCATCTCTCTTTGATAATTGAACTGTTCTTTTTTTGTAAGATATGATCCTTGCTGGTCTATATATAATTGAAAGGCCAGGTACAATTATTCCAGTCATTAGTATAGTTATAGTCACCATGATTGCAAATGATTCTGCATCCAAAATCTGCAATCAATTATCATTGATCAACATGATTAGATGACTAAGAGATAAATTAAGAGATATAGTAGTTGGTACTAATAATAGTATGAAAAATTATTCCTACTCTTGAAGCATAACAAATGCATGCTAGATGTAGCAGTACTAGAACTATAGTATGAGTAATGCTGCATGATAAAAGAAAATTATATAATACTTATAGTTTTATCTAAATTATATAATAAAAAAAGAATAGGGACAAAAATGATTTGGTTAAGGTATAAAATGTGATGTACAAAAAACATATTGAGAATATCAGGGTTGGTGAAATTCTGTTCATACACTAAGTATCCTATAAAACATGAGTGTAATATGCAATGTAATTGAAAAACAAACATGAGATTAATATACTGTAATCCTTTTCTAACTTCATTATTTTACATTTAAAAATTGACAACTTTCTATTTAGGATTAGAAGAATGAGGGAAAAAAGAAAAGTTCAAATTTTGATTTACATAGTTGTTGTAAAAAAATATTTTTGATATTTTTCCTATAGTATTATTGACTTGTACCTTTGAGTCCCTACCAATATTAAGCACAATCATTTCAACAAGGCCCTTTGAGTTCATGAGCAATCCAAGGGCTGCACCTTCATTAATTGACATGCCATATGAAAGTGCAACAAGTATAGTGCCTGCAATTTTGCCAATGCATGCCATAACAACAATAAAAATTATTATGCCCCACATATGAATCCCTTTGATGAGGCCTAAATTAGTGTTCAACCCACTAATTGCAAAAAAGAGAGGAAGCAATAACCCAGACATAAAATCCTCAAGCTTTTCAATAAGAGCATCACCAAGTGGCCCATGTGGTATTACCAAACCAAAGACAAAACCTCCAACAACAGAATGTGTTCCAAGAGCATCTGTTATGAAACCTGAGACCATAACACCTGACAATATAAGACAAATATATAAATCACTAAAGTTTTCACCTTCAGGTGTTTTCCTTATTACCCAAGATATTAATGGTCTCACAGCAAAATAATAAAATGCTATAAAAGCCAAACTTGACACTACAACCATTGCAGAAGCCAAAGTAGGTTTCTCATTATCTACAAGTGCAATTGAAACAGCTAACACAGTCCAAGAACACACATCGTTAACAAGTGCTGCTGAGAGAGCAACTCTTCCCATCTCTGAGTTGCTTAGTTTTAGCTCAGTGAGGATCCTAGCAAGAACAGGAAATGCAGTAACAGATAGAATAACACCAAGGAGTAACATATAAGCTGCTTTGTTTGCACTTTCATCCCAATGTTTGATGAAAAAAAATGTGCTTAGAACTCCAACAATGAAAGGCATGACCATGCCAGCAACTGCTACTGTAGCTGCTTTTCTGCCTGTACGTTTTATTGCTGATAAGTCCATTCCTACTCCTATCATAAACAGAAAATAAAGGAGACCAACATTTGCCATTGTTTCAATCACCATCACACTTCTTAAGGGGAATACTGCATTAGCAAAGGTTTTGTTTCGTCCTAGCACTGAAGGTCCCAATATTAATCCACCCTGCATCCATGCAACCAAATAAATACTATCACCAATTTTTTCTATAAGAAAAATTGTACTAAATAGTATCAGCAATTAATGATGCATTTATATTCCTCAGCATCTTATTTGTGAAGAGGAAATGATAACATTGCATGTATGATGTATCACATTCTTGCAAATTTAAATGTATAGGGAAAGATTAGAAATCGTATCATATCGCAAGTTATTAAATTTAAGTACATATCTTACGTCATCCATAAAACATGATGGAAATTTACAATTAAATTATAAGATTCAAACGGGATGATGAAATAGCATGTTGCATTAGATGTCATATATGTGATAGAAATGTGTCACTCAAGACAATATTGTTGCTTTGGATGAACGAACATATTACACAATATAAAGATTAGGAATGAATTTCTATTGTGAAAAATAACATAATCACGACTTAGGTGATTTGGACATGTGTAGAGTGTGTGGAGAAAATCATTAGAAGTTTGAGTACTATCTTAATGAAATTTGTAGGGTTCTTATTTGCTCTTCAACAATAAAACGTATAGTTTCTTTCCTCTATTTGGTTCAATGTGTGTCATAGATAGTAGCCAACAAGAACCATTTATCAATATGTTAATATCATAACCAAGGTGAGATAACTCATATTTAACAGATAAAACACAATCCTTTTTTCTTATTCCCAAGCACATAAATTTGTGGTACATGGTAGTGAAACAAACCAAGATTTCAGCAATAACTCGTGGCTGGCGAATTGGCTTGAGGAGGAAAACAAAAGTGCGTGTAGCAACCACAACAAGAGTAACTTGCAATATGAAGAGAGGAAGAGCATAGTTCAAAGGACTTTCTCCTTGCCATATCCCATTTGATGTTACCATATTTGGTGCATAGCACACTACTTTATCTACCGTTGCATTTTTTGTATCAACTTCCACGTCCATTTTATTTATTTATTATCTTCTACCTTGAGATGAAATTTATATATATAGAGAGGCTTCTTTTATGTGTCAAATGTGTATTATTACATGATTTGTATCATATGCATGCAAACATGGTAATATGAGACTTGCATGCAACATGGTAAATGAGATTTGCATGCAAAAGCTTAAGAGAAAAAGAATATATGTGATGTTATGTGAAGGGTAAATTGAAAGTGAAAAGAGGAGAAGAAGGATGAATACAAAGAATAACTTTTGCTATTATGAAAATTATGAAAAGAAGTCACCAAATTGGTTTTGATTTGGTGGTTGTCCACTCTAAGTGGGGGCTCTACTTAATTTTCATGGCCTATATATTTCTTAATCCTTATCTTAAATATAATTATATGTGACAATGCTAACTTTCCATATCACCCCGTTGACCAATATAATTTTGTTGGGTAAGCTTGATTATCTAAGAAAAATGCAATCAAGGGTTTAATTATTCACCACATCAAATCAAATTTCAAAGATATGGAAGGTTTGGTGGATCCACCTGTCCCAAAATGGTGTCCCTAGCTCTGTCTCGACTAATAATATTGTACCACGTCATTTAAAAATATACATCACTATTCACTAAAAAAATATTTATTCCTATGACTTTTCATTTTCATTATCTGATTGGCTGGGACAAGTTGTGGACACCATTTTGGGATAAGTAATCCCCATCCATGTTTGATAGGGATAAGATAATCATATTTAGTTTTAATGACACCAAGAATCTATTCCTGTGGCCATAGGTGAATTAGAATTCGAATAGGGATTCTGTCCCAAAAGTTTCATGTCTCCTTGTCCATACTCAATAAAATTGCATCATATAATATAAAATATTAAAATTTGATTTTATAACTTTTTTTCTTCAATTAAATGACAGATTATGATTGGTTTGGGACACCAATGGGGATAGCAGATCTCCATCATGCATTCTTTTTTATAAGACTTCTTTATAATAAACTCATACATAGTATGCAATGATACGTGTTGAGTTCATTATATTGTACCTAAGGTAAATGAAATACTTATGTATTATGGTTACAAGAAGATAATAAACTCATACATAGTAAGCATTGATACATGTTGAAAGGGTTAATGTTTATCCTGTAACAGCTACGCTCCAAAACCATTTACAATTTGGTTTAACACCCTACCCTTGTTTTACAATTACCTACTGCACTCAAGTGTTCAATGTATAACTGTTTATGTCAACAGAGAACAACCAAGAATGCTACAAAATAATATATATATATATATATATACACTTTGTTACCGTAAAATAATATATATATATACACAAAAGCTCAGTTCAAGAAGCTTTCAGGGTATGTTACACAAAAGGATACACTGTTCCCTTTACTTACAGTTCAAGAAACCATGATGTTCAGTGCAAAGCTAAAGCTAAAGCTTCCACAACAACAACTATGTTCCAGGGTCAAGTCACTGATTAAGGAGCTTGGACTTGACCATGTTGGTGGGACTAGAGTTGGTGATGACAGGGTCAGAGATCCCTCTGGATGGAGAGAGGCGCAGAGTTTCGATAGGTGTTGAAGTCATACATGACCCAAGAGTGCTCATTCTGGATGAACCAACTTCAGGGCTAGACAGCAACTCAGCTTTGCAGATAGTTGAAATGCTTAAGGTCATGGCTGACACTAAGGGAAGAACTATAATCCTTAGTATCCATCAACCTGGGTTCAGAATAGTAAAATTGTTCAATTCATTGCTATTGTTAGCCAATGGATGTGTGTTACACCATGGCACTGTGGATTTTCTGGATGTGAATCTAAGGCTAATGGGTTTAGAGCTTCCTCTTTATGTTAATGTTGTTGAATTTGCCATTGAGTCCATTGATGCCATTCAGCTAGAAACTCCAAGGCAATTGCAAAGGGAAATGCAACAGAAGAAAGGTGATGATGCAGAAGAACCAGGTGAGTTTAGGAGTGGTAAGTTTACTCTACAACAGCTCTTTCAACAGTCCAAGGTGATTGATGAAGAAATCATCAATCCTGGGATGGTTTTCTCTTGTGATTTTGCTAATTCTAGACTGGGAGAAACTGTGATTCTCACTCAAAGGTTCTCGAAAAACATCTTTCGTACAAAAGAGCTCTTCGCGTGTAGGACAATCCATATGCTGGTTTCTGGGCTTGTTCTGGGTTCCATCTTTTGTAACCTGAAGGATGATCAAGTAGGAGCAGGAGAAAGGGTTGGCCTATTTGCTTTGTATTAACATTTTTGTTATCAACCAGCATAGAAGCTCTACCAATCTTTCTGCAAGAAAGGGATATTCTGATGAAGGAGACATCTTCTGGAAGCTATCGCGTATCATCCTATGCTATTGCCAATGGCCTAGTTTACTTGCCATTTCTACTCATCTTAGCCATTTTGTTCTCATTGCCCTTATACTGGCTTGTTGGTCTCAACAGAAATTTCATGGCATTTTTGCACTTTATGTTGCTGATATGGCTGATTATTTATACAGCCAATTCAGTTGTGGTGTGTTTCAGTGCTTTAGTTCCTAATTTCATTGTTGGGAATTCATTGATTGCTGGTGTCATTGGCTCATTCTTCTTATTCTCTGGATACTTCATATCAAATAATGAAATTCCTAACTACTGGGTTTTCATGCATTATGTATCTCTGTTCAAGTATCCCTTTGAAGGGTTCCTGATAAATGAGTTCTCCAACTCAGGGAATGCATGCTGAGAGGGGATACTGTGCTTAAAGAAGGGTATGGAGGAAAGAATAGTAGATGGAAGAATGTGGGGGTTATGGTGTCATTCATCTTGTTTTACAGGTTCACTTCTTATGTTATTCTTAGATACAGATGCTCACAGAGGGGGTTCAAGAGTGTTGCCATAATCTAAATCATGTCTTTTTTTTGTATAACCAAGGGTATTCTCTCACCATATGGGCAAGAAATTAATCTCTTTCAAAATACGTGATTGTCTATTCTAATAAATGTCGCTCTTAAAAATCGAACATTTGATTGCCCATTATACAAAAGATACATCCTTTGTGTAAAGTGGCACTTAAGCCTTTTTGAGCTCACTGTTAAACAAACTGATATAGGCACCTCTATTACAGTGTAACATCAGTGCAGTCACTTTCATCATCACAATTCAACTTTTGTGAGAAATTCCTAAACTAGATAGGTTTTCTTCCAAGGGTGCCTTTCATCTTTTACAAAGAAAACATGCAGCACACTAACCTCTCACCACATCTTCCCATCTACTAAGGTCAGCAAAAATATCTGAAATACAAGGGATCAATCTCTAAGAGCTTTTTCCACCACATACTTCCCTTGTTTATTGTTCTGTATTCTCACAAAGAAATAATGAAAAGGACCAGCTACTGGATCTCTCAACCCAAATCCAAATTAAACAATATTTAATATGCAGAAAGAACACTAAATGAAGGCTAGAAACAAGGTAGGGGAGGAACAGACATCAAATGAACAATTTTCAATTCCATAGTTAACAAGGTAATGAGCCACTGAATTCTTTTATGACTGAACTAACTAATAATATATGCTTCCCATGTTATACAATATAATACAAGATGATGGAATGAAAAAGAAGTAAACATGTAAGGACCATCATTTCACTTTCCAACTGAGTAACTGGTCCGATGAATAGCCGAGTTACTCATCATCGCTATTATGCAAGAGGGCCCCTCTTACTTTGGTCCTGCCCATGAAAAGAAAAGGGATGAGTATACTAGGATAATAGCAACAGCACTAAAACTGAAGTTAATATGTTAGTAAGAACAGGTTACCTGCGATGTGCTGGCACCACACGATTCTTAACTTTTGTATCACGACCTGCTTGCTTATCTGCGAGTCGGCAACAGGGTGGAAAAAATTCATTAACCCTAGGAGATTCCAGAGAAGATGTATAATGTTTGCAAATACAGGCCAAAAACAACTTGCACAACCAATAACAATAAAATATAAGCAGAAGTTTCCAAATTACTCTTCACATTCCAGAATATTCACGTTGGGCTAGATGTATGTAGCATTTCTTCTTGACACACAAGAAAATAGATCTAACACAATTACCAATTCTCTAACAGGATAAATAGTTACACAGCTAAAAAATGGTAGATAGATCTGATCTGATAACTTGCATATTTTACTTAGTCAGCCTTCAGATATATTTTAACAAAACAAACTCACAGCGTATACCTTATACACTAACCAGTGAAAGTGTAAAATCTCCAAACCAGGTAAAGGACATACTTTTCAAAAAGACAGAGTACATAACACACCTGGAGAGCTTTGCATTCCGTTAGTAGAAACTGCTTTTTCTGAGTCACTAGTCTTTTGAAATTTCTGCCTCTGTTCCAGTTGTTTTTGCATGATTTCATTTCTTTCCTGACAGATTGGGTACCCATCAATAATCTGACAATGGTAACGAAAGAAAAAAAGTCCAAGTGTACTGAATTATTACAAGCAGTAAATGAGTTAACGTTAAAGCGTTTGTTCTAGACATCTAAGATTAACAACATTATCAAATTATGTTCAAAATTTGAGGAGCCAAAATTTTCCATAGACTTAGAAAGCGTTCAGGCACAATTACTTGTCCAGATTGAGGAAAGAAAAACCTAACATTGGCCTAGGGATATATGAAACAGACCATATCATACTGCATAATTTGTAAGACCTTCAGAATACATTAATGAATCCCACACTGAAAGAATGAGAAGTTGAGAACCCTATAATCTTTAGCCATAACTAATGACAATCAGAACTTTCCTGCTATAATTTTGATACTGCTGGAAAGTAAGAATGCCATATCAATTCCCAACCAATCCCCAACAAAAAGAAAATACGATATGAGAAATTAACCAAAAAATATTAAAAATAAATACTCTATTGTAATAGTTGGATCTCATTTGCTACTTTACCTTTTCAGCTGCTCTCATGTTTGTCAACCGAATAGATTGCTCTTGCTCTGAGGGAACAATAAATAAAAGAAACAGTTAATTCCAGCATAGGCCCATATAGATCCAAATTAAGCCATATATAAGTTTGCTTACATTTATGGAAGGCACATGTAATTATATGAATTACAATATGAGATAGATAGATAGATACAGAAAGAAAGAAAGAAAGAGAAAGATAGATTAGAGGAGAGAAGGTGTAAGTGTGTAACATAGCAAGAGAGTCCAATATGTGTGCATAAAGGTTCACAAAGGTTCACAGACAACAGAAAATCAAAATCATTTGGTCACGAATATGGCCAGAGAGTCAGTGACATGAACCAGAATTGTAAAACTGAACGAATGCATGTCCTACCCAAGTAGTATCCTGATTAAGAACAATAGCATACTTTTCTAAAGCTGGCTATTGTTAAAACCAAAGCAATTTACATCTTCTGATCAGAGCTAACAAAATCTAGGGTGCACAAGAAAGGGGATATATAATATTGAAAGAAAGAAATATAAATGGAGAACTAAAAAGAATCCAAGCTTTTCACAAAAGCAAAAAAGGGAGGGTTTTGTCAGGTATACGAGGACATGATAACAGCCACACAATGAAGATTGGAGACAGATACTTGTGTTAATCTGGCAAATTACAACAGTAGCTTGTTAGATGGACCAAGGATAAATTTCAGAATGCCTATTCAAGTAAAAAAATTCAACAATTGAGCTTCTAATGCCAAAAATATAGAGTAAAATCCAACATAATATAGTCCTCATTTATACACATAAGTAGGAAGAACCAAAATAATCAAGACCTTCCATATGATTCAAAATATTGATTCAATATAGAGAGGATGGTCTAACCTTCTACAAGAGAACACTTGATGCTTTGGTATGCCTTAAAGAGCCTCAAGGATAAATTTGACATAGCCTCACTAGCAGTGGAGTCTACAAGTTTGATAAGCGGGATGGTGATTAGAGGCATTCCTTTTGATTTCTGAGCAATTAATTTTGCATTACTAATACCTGAAAAGCGTAACACAAAACAGATTGTAATGGCCAGTGATTATGCTTCTGCAAAAATAGTATGGCATTCTTTTTGTATCAGAAAACTTTTAAAGTCAAACATATCAAAAAGGTCTGTGTAATTTATACTCCAAGGTTTTAAAAGAAAACATATAATCTCTTTTACTTTAACACAGTAAACTGAGTAAGCAATTACAAAATTAAAGCCATAAAAAACAATTCCACAAGAGCCACACGGATGCAAATTTCATAAGCTAGTCAGCAATTACTATCATATCCATGCCATCAACAAGAGGTTATAGTGTGTACATCAAATCTAGATTTACTTCAACCAACCTTGAAACATGATAACAATATGATTTTGACATAAATTTACAAACCACCATAGTACTAGTTTCTTTGAAATTTTCAAAGGAAAGAAGCAAAGAGTGGAACTGCAAAAGTAATAAGAATTTTAGAATACTAGTTACCATCGGAGTTCAAATTTGCCTCTAAAATCAGCTTAAGATTTTCTGATTTGAGAGAATTTATAAAATAATCAGCAAACTCTGACCAAGAGCCCCCTAATCCAATGATGTCCCTCTGCACAAAAGGTCATAAGACAATAGCTAATATAAAATAAAAATACTGATCTTTCACAAATTTTAAGCAAAATCATATAACACTGCAAGGAAAAAGAAAGACCATTTGATTTTGGGATTAATAGCACCATAGCATCAATGTCTCCAAATACCTAAGAACTAAAACCCCAAAGATGGATCAATTCGTTTAGTGTAATGTGTGACATGAGACACTCATTTAAATTAAATGTAATTGACACACACTAACATCATGGACCAAATAGACCAATGATTGCCAAAGTCAACAACAACAACAACAACCAAGCCTTTGACTTTACAAAAAAAAGGCTCTGACTTCGGCAACGGAAATGGTTACCAAAATCAGAGCCTATTTTTTTGTAAAGTCAGGTACTAATATGACTGATAGTGGCAATTTCAAGGACCAAGTCGGTGTTGAAAACAATGTGGTTTACCAAGTTGGTACTTAACATGCCACATGAGACATAAAAGAGCAGCCTAGTGCCCGAGACTCTCACCTAGTGGGGTCTGGGGATGGTATATGTACACAACCTGTGAAACCCAAGACCTTTGTACTGCATGAAACATATGGTACCAAATTGATTGAGAGTAATCACTAAATTTACTTTTTTGAAAAGTCTAAGACAAACATAACCAACCACAACATTTTCAGAGAGTTGAAACATTATTAGACCATTCCTGTTTGAACCAACAAAACACTATGACTCACATTTACTTATAATATAAAGAGAAATAAGGCAGAAACAAGGGAATGAGAATGCTCACAATGTCCTCAAGCATGGAAATAGAAAGATGAACTCCCCAAGTGTCAGAGTGAAAATCAGTTACATAAATCACAAGGTGAAAAGAATCAAGTACATAGGCATGGAACAAAAAAGGTCTCAAAGGACAAGAACTATGTCCTCCCCATTCCACTTTGGGTTCACCAAATATTGGTTCAAAGTTCTCAAACACCATTGACACTTAATATGATGATGCTTCCTTATCTAACAAATTGAATACACTGTTACAAATGATAAAACTTGAGTTACCAATAAGAAGATTAAAAAAATTTAGGGTTTCTTCTGATGAGTGATGCGTGTTAAAATTCAAGTGCTGGTTATGAAAAATCGTTACCTGTGGCACGTGGGTACGAGGCATTTGATCAAGAGAAGAACGAAAGATTCCAAACAAATAAGGTCCTAATGATTCTCCGTTTTTCCCTTCCTAGTATTTTTGGTTCATTTTCTCAGCATCCAAATAACTTTGTGTTGACAATTACTCCATGGTTATCAAAATTATGGTTTTTATTATATTTTGTCAATTTTTGTTAGTTTGTTTTCATGTTCTTTTTCTTTGGTGTGCTTTGCTTCTGAGAAGGTGATGTTGGAGAAAAAGATTTGACGAATCTTGTACGAGAAAATGTAAAGGTGTGAAAAAGGTTTGTGCTAGCTCATATTAGTTTAGGGTTAATTTCAACTTTTGTTAAAAAGTTTGAATACAATTTACGCATATCAAATTATAGTATAAATCAGTCTTAAGTGGGTTGTGGTAGTCTGATTCGCATAATACTAAAATATATTTATTTAAATTTTAATATTTTTAAAATATATATATTATATGATATTAATGTACAATTTTTTTAACACACCAAAGTTATAAATTCAATGTCTTATATTTAAGTTTAGATGTAAGCGATTGCTCTTACCTTCCTCAAGTAATTGGTTGCTGGAAGGATTTCCAGCATAATTCCATTCTCAAAATTGAAGAAACTACGAACATGGTACTATATGAAATACCTCATCCGTGAAGGTGGTCTTTGTTTTACTAAGCCAACTTGGGTCAATGGTTCTATGGTCTTTGTTTTACTACGATGGTTTTAGAAGCATTATATCATTGAAACTGTATATTTTGGGGTTTTGAATGGCTTAGTATACACACAAAGCAATCCATTACATGTGTTCAACACACCAAAACTTGGAATCTTTTGGTCACAATCAACCTGAATGAATGAGACTAGGGCTGGTACCAATTTTGAATGTAGCTTCACTGATGGCACATGGTTATTAATGCTTATATCTTCTATCAATTGTAAGTTTCGGGGCCAGAATCAAAGTTCAAAAGTTTTTGATATAGATCAAATAGATGCATCTGAAAATTGCATTATTCAGAAAATTTTAAGTTCAAAAGTTACTAAAATGGACCGTTGTGTACTAATACAATTGAAAAACTAGTGAACTGTACTCCAAATTGACACAATACAATAATTATATCAATTATTATGTAATCATATTGATCAAAATCGTTCAATTTTATTTAAATCATACCAATCAAACTAATTGGTTTCATTTAAAACTACAAAAACAAATTATGAAACTAGTGGAAGATCAAACATAACATACATATCTAATTTTTATTTGGACAAAACTTAGGTAAAGTAAACTAGTGATATATGTTAGAGGGTGATATGTTAACCTTTTTGTTTACTTTAAAAGAAATTTTTTTTATTAGATTTACAATCAAATATTTTTTGATCTTGGAAATAAACAAAAATGTTACCTAATAGGTTACCTGTTACCTAAGTTTTTTCCTTTTTATTTAGTTACCTAAGTTTTAGTTGTTTTATTACCGGATTTCATGCGACCCTGACTCTGTCCTTGTCTGTTTTTTTCGCTATCTTATCACACTCTGAATTTCTCATATTTTTTAAATTTTCCTCTATTTTTTGTTGCATTCCATCATTCTCTCTTTTGATTCTTTACTGCAACAATAGAATTGAAAAATGTTATAATGTTCTATCAAAATTCGCATTTGATTATTTAATATCCTTAAGAATTCGCGGTTTCGCTGCTTTGAATTTGAAGGTTTCCGTTTTACTTTTATTTTAACATTTCACGTTGTTTCTGACCTAATCATGCATGCTTTCTTCACTGTGAAATTTCTTCACTGCATTTTCTTCAGTAGTGTAGACCTATGTGATCGTTTTTTATTTTACGTCAGATATGCTTTTTTTCCCTTCTGTTTTCAACGTTTCCAAATTTGGCGCGGTTCCGAATTCTTCAGTTTGAGACTCTGTTGTGGAATTTCATCGAGTCTAAAATTTCTGATTCGCTCTTTATGATTCCTCTGATTTTTACTGGAACCTGTGATTTTTACCTGAATGTGTTTCTTTCATTTCATAACACTGCGATTTAATGGATTAAGGAGAATGAGAGAATTGACATTATATATATATGTAAAACCTTCAAATTTTATTTGATTGAAATATACTAATCAAACAGTTGGAATTAGTGTTTGATTTTTTGTTTGGTTCATGATCAGGTTTAAACTATTGGTGAAGTTTTGTACCTGCAAACATGGCTATGGCAAGATATACAAGGATAGACAACAATAAACGACGATCGCCGAGTTATTGTTTGACTGTGACTATTGTTGTGTTTGTGGCTCTATGTTTAGTTGGGGTTTGGATGATGACATCATTCACTGTTGTTCCTGTAAATGAAGATGTGGTTCAGGAGACTAATAAGAAAGAGGTGAAAGAACAGAGTCAGGTGAAACAACCGGTGATTGACACGGCGAGTAATAGCAATACTCGGCAGTTTGAAGATAATCCTGGTGATCTGCCTGAGGAGGTAACCAAGAGGGGCAATAGTGTTCCTGTCACCTCTGAAGACAATCCTGCGGCGTCGGGCGAACAGGAAGAGAAATCGGAGGGGAAAAATGAAGAGAAGTCTACTGAAGATACTAAGACAGAAGATGGAGGAGATAAGAAAATAGAGGCTAAAGATTCCCAGACAGAAAATGCTGAATCAAACTCAGAATCTACAGAAAACAAAAAGGATGGTGTTGATGATTCATCTGAAGGAGATTCTGAAGAGACTTCATCTAAAAAATCTGATTCTGATGCAGGCGAGAAGAAAAAATATTCGGACGAGAGTGAGAAGAAATCTGAATCTGATGAGGTCGAGAAGAAGTATGATTCGAATGATAACAAGCAGTCTGATTCAGATGAAAATGGGAATAAAATCAATAAATCTGATTCAGATGAAACTGAAAAGAAATCCAATGAATCAAGTAAAACAACAGAAGAGAATGTGGAACAAAGCAATAACAAAGAGTCTGATAAAAGCTCTAAATCTAATGAGAAGAAAACAGATGATATTGTTTCTGGGGCTCAGTCAGATCTTTTCAATGAAAGTACCACTCAAAATGGATCCTTTTCAACTCAGGCAACTGAATCGAAGAAGGAAATGGAGTCCCAAGGTCAAGGATCCTCCGAGCAATCTACCGTGCACAATTGGAAACTTTGCAATGTCACTGCTGGCCCTGACTACATCCCATGCCTTGACAACTTGAAAGAAATTAAGCAACTGAAGACTACTAAACACTATGAACACCGAGAAAGGCATTGTCCTAAAGAACCTCCTACCTGCCTTGTCGCTCTTCCTGAAGGATACAGACACTCAATTGAATGGCCTAAAAGCAGAGAGAAGGTAGAAATTATAACTCAGATGCTTGTCATTTATAATTCTTGGTTTGCAAGTTTATTCTTACATAAAATAATAATGTTTTTTCATGCAGATATGGTATTACAATGTTCCACACACTAAACTTGCTGAATATAAGGGGCGCCAGAATTGGGTTAAAGTTACAGGCGAGTACCTCAGTTTCCCTGGTGGTGGAACCCAATTCAAGCATGGGGCACTTCATTACATTGACTTTATACAACAGGTAAAATATATGTTCATTTCGTATCATGGTTTACTTTTATTTGTTACTTTTAATGTTAATTGTCCATATATGTTCATCTGGATAACCTTTTGCTGCATTTTCTTGAACCCACATTACATGGTTTGTAACAAACTGGATCTGCCAGTTTTATTTGATCTCCACCTGAGCAAATTTATCATCTGATAATCTTATATCCCATCTTATTTTTTTAAATGTACTAATCTCTACATCTACATCTAAATGAAGTTTACTTTATAAGGAATAGAGCAAAGTTTCAGGACATTATTGTTACATATGCTACAAATGTCAATAAAACTTTGTTTGTGGTCAAATATTTATGATTTATTAGATTTCACAACCATTTTAGAAAACTTTATCCCATCTATTCATGTATCTTAAAAGGAAAAATCCAATTAGATATGAATAGGGAATGTCATACATAAGTGGCATTCCTACTATGGCACTTGATGTTCTGTGTTGCATTTTTTTAACCAATAGGAGAAATAGTGCTACCAGGATGGTAAACATGGCATGCTAGTAGGTCTAACCTGATATTGGATGGTGCTAGTTGTATATTAGGAGACAATCAGAATTTACCAAATAAAGAAGTGTCAGCATCATTTGAACTTCTGTAAATAATTTCTTTAGCAATAGTAGTCAACATAACGATGAGAAAATTTTAGCCTTTCATGCTAGAATTGCTCCATGGATATGTACTTTGCTTTCTTGATGCTGTTGAGCATTTTACTTAATATAAGGAGCTTTGCTGATGCAGTCTGTACCTGATATTGCTTGGGGTAAACGCTCGCGTGTGATATTAGATGTTGGATGTGGTGTTGCCAGCTTTGGTGGCTTTCTCTTTGAGAGAGAAACACTTACAATGTCGTTGGCCCCAAAAGATGAGCATGAAGCTCAGGTACAATTTGCTCTTGAAAGAGGAATTCCTGCGATATCTGCTGTGATGGGAACAAAGAGGCTTCCCTACCCTGGGAGAGTATTTGATGTAGTCCATTGTGCACGATGTAGAGTTCCATGGCATATAGAAGGTATTTCAATGGCAGCATTTTATGTACCACTATTGTACTTCATCTGCTTGGTTTGGGTATGTAGATTGTAACTTTTAACAACTTCCTTATATAGATAGATAATAATGACACAAAAGGGATGCAAACACATCTGGCTTATATTTTTTTGAAGCTTACTGTTTGTATAACCGTAGGTGGTAAACTTCTTCTGGAGCTGAATAGACTATTGAGACCTGGTGGATTTTTTGTGTGGTCTGCTACTCCTGTTTATAGGAAGGTGCCTGAAGACGTTGAAATATGGAATGGTAGATGATACCTACACTACTATATGCCTCTCTCTTAAGCATTTTAATGTAGATAATTTAATTTTGACAGTTTATGAATTTATTTGCAGCAATGAAGGCACTAACAAAAGCAATGTGTTGGAAAGTTGTGTCCATCACCAAGGATAGACTGAATGGAGTTGGTATAGCTGTATACAAGAAGCCAACTTCTAATGAATGCTATGAGAAGCGTTCTAAGAATGAGCCTCCGATATGTCCAGATTCTGACGATCCTGATGCTGCATGGTATTTCTTCCTTAACTAATACATTAGTAGTTTATATCCTATCATATTTATTTATTATTACTATTATATGTATAATTTAAAACCAAACAGAAAACAGAAGTTTCTGACTCATTTAATCGTTGATGTTCATCTTTAAATGTAAAAACATAATAAAAATTATTTGTAACAGCTGCATATATTTTTTTCTTAATTCATTGCCCCCCAAAGGAACATGTGTATGAACTATGAAGCATAGAAACATCAACAAACCAAGCTTAATATGGTCCCCTTTGATACAGTTGGAGGAATGTTAAGAATTTCTGCTACCAGTGAACAGTGTTTTGTTCAAAGTTAAACTGCGTCTCAAGAAACCTGCATTATAGGATATGATACTAATACTCTCATATCCTGCACCAC
Organism: Lupinus albus; assembly: GCA_009771035.1. Lineage (NCBI taxonomy): Eukaryota > Viridiplantae > Streptophyta > Magnoliopsida > Fabales > Fabaceae > Lupinus > Lupinus albus. The sequence continues at coordinate 11,330,285 of CM020011.1, forward strand.
TTTTCCAGCATTGGAATTGATCTCCCTACTATCCACACACATGGTTGGATCCCTTGTCCAAGATTTAATTGGTCATAGTTACATTTTGCCCCCAAAAAGGGTGTGGAAGATTTGTCTTTCTATAGCAAATGATTGTTTTCTAATATTTTTTGTGGCAGGAACATTACATTGGAAGCTTGCATGCACAAAGTGCCAGTGAGTACAACAGTACGTGGCTCACAATGGCCAGAGCAGTGGCCAGCAAGACTGACCAAAATACCTTACTGGTTGAGGAGTACCCAAGTTGGAGTTTATGGAAAACCTGCCCCTGAAGATTTTACTGCTGATTATGAACACTGGAAACATGTAGTTTCCAATTATCTAAATGGAATGGGAATTCAATGGCCAAATGTGCGTAATGTCATGGATATGAGATCAGTCTATGGAGGGTGAGCAAAATGCACTGTTCCAAATGTTAACTTGGATTATATTAACCTGACATCCTTTTGTTTTTCTTTGGGTGCAAGATTTGCTGCAGCTTTAAAGGATTTGAATATTTGGGTCATGAATGTGGTTTCAGTTGATTCCCCGGATACTCTTCCTATTATTTATGAACGAGGTCTTTTTGGCATATACCATGATTGGTGTGAATCATTTAGCACCTATCCCAGGTCCTATGATCTTCTCCATGCAGATCATCTGTTTTCAAAGCTTAAGAAAAGGTGCTAATAACTCCTTTGTTTCTTATTCATCTCCATAATCTTTGTTATCTGATTACTAATTATCCACATGCTTGTCTCATTTTGCTCATGTTTATTGGCCAAACAGGTGCAACTTTGAAGCTGTAGTGGCCGAGGTTGACCGGATTCTCAGGCCTAAGGGAATGCTTATTGTCCGGGATGCTGTTGAGACCATTAACGAGCTTGAGAGCTTGGTGAGGTCGATACAGTGGGAGGTCCGCATGTCTTCTTCTAAAGATAATGAGGGCTTTTTGTCTGTCCAGAAATCAATGTGGCGGCCTACGGAGTTGGAGACACTCGAGTATTCGATTGGTATACAAATATAGTTAGATCAGTTTTTGGGTTTGGGGTGCTAGAAATTCTTGTGTAACACTGTTCTTCAACCATTATTTATGTGCGATGTTAGTTAGACATTGTTGTATTGGTCTTTTTTCCAGTGATAGTTAAATTTGATCCTCTCAATTTAGAGGTTGGTGTCTTTTGCTGTAACACGTTGTTGATAGTTAAGGAAATATGATCACATTCATGCAAATGTGGAGATCCTTGGTTTAGAAATATAGTTTAGTTGAGATTCTGGAATGTTACAGTGAGTTGGTCACTAGAAATTGGTATTAGTTTTGGACTTTTTTGAATATTTGGATCAGCAAATAGCATATCTTTTGATTTCAAATAAATAAAAGACACTTTATGTTGCTACTTTATTGGTAGAGGAGAGTTAGGGAAGAGAGAAATGAGGGAGAGAGAAGTTAAAGAGAAAATAGAAGTTTCTCCCATTTGGTTGAGAAGAGAGAAAGAAAGAAGTGAGAGAGTAAAAAAGTACGTGTGTTCCACAAAAACTCTTCCTCTCCATTTGTGAGAAGAAAGTGAGAGGAGAAGAAAATGAGAGATTAAATTATATATTTCTCGTGTTTTTCTTTCTCTTCTCCCAAACAATACAAAAATTTCATTTATTTCTCACATCTTTCTTTCTTCATACTATCTTTTTCACCTCTTTCTCTCTACTCATTTTCTTTTCTAAAAGTTATTTTTTAAAAATTTACTTCAAGACTTCAACTAGTTTTAAAAAAAAAAATAAGTCATTGGTTAGTTTTTTCCATTTTAAATGTTTATCAAAAATTACATTAATTACATCAACAAGATGTTAGTCTAGTTACGGGATCTCTAGGTACACTAAAATGTTTAATTCATATAAGTGATACTTATGAGGAAATATCTTGGTTATAGAAAAAAATTACATTAATTACATCAAACAAATACCTCATAAAAATTACAAATAATCATTATAAATAATTACTGACAAATTTACCAAAGATAATTAAATAATTAATTATACAATTATTGATAATTTTACCAAATCCTTAATATTTATTTAATTATAAAGTTAATAATAGTTTTACTAATTTATCTACATATTTTATTACTTCAATTACTAATTATAATTTATTTAATACTAAATAAATAATATATTTTTTAGTCATTTAACGGATTTTAACTAATTCCACAACTAGTTTTACTGAAGAGCTCTAAATCATGAAGTTACTTAATAGAACCATTGTCGTTGTAGTGAAGGTCCACAAGGTTTGAAGATTATGAGAAAGAAACAAAATGGATTTGAACTCCCATGCTTATAATACTTATGGAGAGGCCATCCTTTTAATGGTAAGTGAAAACAACATAGTCATCAAATTTTTTTTTAATAGTTTAGATCTATTTATTAATTCAAATAATTAGTACAAAATAAATGACTAAAATTTGGAGTAAGTTTTTTTCACTTACTTTTGGAGTAAGTGAATCATTTCTCATACTTATAATTTATGTTTTTGTTACGACTTAAAGTATATTAGAGAAGTTTAACCCGAAAGACAATTCTATTAGGTGTAATAGTTTCATTATTAAAGTATCACATTAACTTTGTTATATTTACCCAATGTAATACTCATAACGTTGTCGCATTCTTTAAGGATCGACGTCCACGTTGAATATCACATTATCGACATTGACCCGATAATAACCTTTTATCTTTTGGTGACTCCACTCACTTGTCGGTATTTGATAATAAATATTAATACAACTTATAGATATCCATTTCCACTACAACATGATACAATTAAAACACCAAATTGTTGGGTTAAAGGGGTAAAGAATAACAAAAAACAAAAGTTCTGCAATAATCTAGAGATTCTTTGTCCCCTTTCATAATTTAAATCCATTACTTAAAAACACATGGTAACCCTAATTGAAAAGATACTAATATACTTGATATTATCCTAATTAGTACTTACAATATCATGTAAATGTAAAATTAATAATTTGTCCATCCACGTAATCTCCATTCAGATGGAGGGTTCTCTTTTTCCCTTTGTTTTGGGCCCATCATCAATTTACTCTAACTAATTTGATTTTTTTTTTTTTGCTTTAGAAAGATTTTGGCATTCTATATATGTCTTCTATCACAAAAAATATGTTATTCTATGTATTAATATGATCGATTAAAAAATATATTTAAATTAAAATTTTAATAATTAAGTATTTTTATATTTAATCATATTAAATGACACATAGAATAACACACTTTATGAGATAGGAGATTTGATTATTTTACGGGTAATATGGAGAGGAAAAAAGAATTATAGAAGAGGAAAAGGTAACAAACTAAAACAATATTTTTGGGTACAAAAGCACAAATAGAAAAGGAGGATATCCATGTGGCGGGGGTAGGGAGTGATTGGTAGCTAGGATACTAACAATATATCTAATATTCCACTTTATAATTTTTTGGGGAAAAAATCCTAAATGGAATTTTTAATAAGGCAATATATTTATTATTATTAATAAGTTTAAATGTAATGAAATATAAGCATCAAAACAATTCAATGAATAAATGTTAGATATTGGGTGAGATTTTATCCTTCAACCCATAGTTAAAACTGTTTTGTGCCGCCCGATTGAACTGGTCTCAATACCGGTACGATACAATAATTATACTGATTATGCAATTATACTGGTAAAAATCTGTCAAAATTGGTAAAAACATGCCAAAATTGGTAAAAACCGATCATACCGTCCGATTTTCAATTGAACTGTACCGGTCATATCGATCAATTTTTATTTAAAATTAAATTTTTAATGGAAGTAAAAATAATTATTATTTTTTATTGATTTTTCAACATTAATGTTAATATATTATATATGTATATCTAACTTTACCGGTATGTGGTTTAATTAATAACCACCGATTAAACTATTATACCGCTGTACTAATACTCATACCGATTTGATGACCGATACAGTATTAATAAAATTGCTTCATCCTACCAATCATCATCTAAATTTATAATAAAAAGAGTCTATCCAAATCCAATACACCACTTTTAAATTTGGATGGGCTTGAATTCAACCAATACATGGACATCCAACAAAAAAGAACACAATTCATGTTAAGAAAACAAAAATCTCTAGAGAAACACATATTTTAGAGAAAATTAAAATATTTGACAAAAATCAAGAGAGAAATACATATTATAGATAAATTTAAAATATTTGAAAAATATGCAAATGTTAATTAATGATTTGGATATATTAATTTAGATTATGGAAGTAGTGAATAATTTTACATATGACTTAATGAATCTTACATCAATTAATTGTTAGATTATTTTTTATTCTTGAATTAGAATCCTAATTCAAATGTATCAAATCTTATATATTTACTAAGAATACGTTGATCTAGTGAATAATTTTACATATGACTTAATGAATCTTACATCAATTAATTGTTAGATTATTTTTTATTCTTGAATTAGAATCCTAATTCAAATGTATCAAATCTTATCTATTTACTAACAAGACGTTGATCTAGTGGTATAAGACACCATTAGATTTTCAGAAAGATTAAAAAGTTAAGCGTTCAATTCTTGTAAACAACATTTGTTAAGAAATACAATTACACATTCCAAAATAAATTAATTTTTTATCCATAGGATCCATTTGATAGTACATGTTGAACTAGATGCCAACTTAAGATAACTCAAAGAACAAGAATACACGTTGTGCCAAAAGTAGTTTGTAGTTATCTGAAAAATAAAGGTAGAGTAGTGTAGTAGGTGATATCATATTTTTTTAATTTAAAAAACCAAAAAAGTTGTCAAAATAATCAATGAGTACTAAAAATAGTTAATGAGTTTTCATTATATTGTTCAGGTTCATATAATTCATTAAATTTAAAATTTATTGAAAATGCCATATTAAAATACTCATTCATTTTGGATATTTTCAAAAGTGAAATATTAAAATTTGTGTGGATTTTCTTATTACAAAGTATTTGTACATTAAAAAATTGTGAACCTTTTACTTTTAAGAATCGACACTTAATTGATAGAGTTACACAACATCGTGTAACATAAGCAAGTGTGTTTAAATCTTGCATAAAACTGTCTCTATTTTTTATTTATTTTATTTTTGTTTATATGTGTAACTCTAAAAATGTCACAAAATCAAAGGGAAATCAAATATTTATCTCAAATTACTCCTAAATAACACATTACTCCTCTATTATCATTTTGAAAATTTGGTGTTTTAGGTACTCTTAGGTTGTTCTCAACTCTCTCTTTTTATTACTATTTTTTATTTAAAATAATAATAAATGTTGGATGGTATCAAAAAAATCTAGAGACATGGGTTTGGTATGGGGCATATATGTTGTCCAACAAGTTATGCTATTATATTATATATGTCATCCATTATCATTATGATTGGTTAGAAAAATAGTTGATTATTATTAATTTTTTAACTTAAATTTATTTTTTAAACCAATCACATGCCGATGATATATATCGTACTCAAGATGGAGAGTATTAATGGATAAATAAGTACTTTTTTTTGTTTGTATTTTTAATCACAAAAATGTTATTCTTATATATATAAAAGAATAAAAATATCTTTTATTTTTTATTTTCTTTTGTAATACTTATCTCTTCATTAATTGAGATGATTCTTACTATTTTAAGGGTGTTTCATTCCCTTTCTCGTACCAATCAAAAATTGCCACAAAAATATAAATATAAATTTTAAAAACAAATTTTTATTACTCGTTGAAATATGATTGGTCCGAAACGAAGAATAGGTAGAACTTTGTCACAAATAATCTTGTTCTTGCTCCCCCTCCTACCTATATATATCTTCTACCTTCATAATTATGCATCTCAAATACCTTGTGCTTGTTCTAAAAAATATTATTTTGATTTGAAATGGAACCAAGTGGTGCCACTAGTCTTGTGCACACTCCTTTACCAAAAGAGCTCATAGATGAAAAAGGTGGTATGATATTTGACAAACATGTGTTACAACAGCTAGAACACATTCCCAAAGAATATTATTGGCCATCTTCTGATTTAGTTGAGACCTCTCAAGAGGAACTCAATGAACCTCTCATAGATTTAGGGGTCATGATGAAGGGTGATGAAGCTGATATTGCTAAAGCTGCTAAGCTTGTAAGGGATGCATGCATCAAGCATGGTTTCTTCCAAGTTATTAACCATGGTGTTGATCAAAATCTGATTACTGAAGCTTATGAAGGGACAAAGGAGATTTTCAACCTTCCCCTGAGCAAGAAAATGGTTGCTAGGAATGTACGTGGTGAATTGGAGGGTTACTCAGGTGCACATGTTGAAAAGTTTTCTACTATGTTGCCATGGAAGGAGACTTTTACTTGGAGATACCATCATGATGATGAATCTGAATCACAAGTTGTTGAGTACTTCAAGTCTGCCCTAGGAGAAGAATTTCAACACATTGGGTAAGTTCACCTTAAAATAGTTTGGCGCACCCATAAAATTATTGCTTATTAATTATGAGATTATGAGTTCAAATCCAGAAAACAATATATGTACTTATGAGAATAAGACGGTATACATCTAAATTATGCACTAAATCATTTTTTTATTACTTTGAGAAAATGTACAACTTTATCGGGGTTTAGGGATAAATTAAATTATTGTGTGTGGCATTGATCATTTTGATTTAATTAAGATTATTAATCTTAAAACCACATAATATTTTCTCAGATTTGGTTTTTTATAATGGCCACAAAGAGTGTGTTTTTATTTTATATTTCCTTTCAATTATATATCCTTCATCATAATTATCAAAAACTACTTTTTGATAATCATGATTATAAAACCAAATAAAGTGAAAGGAAAACCACTTTCTTATTTCATTGAATATATCATTTAATATAAATTTTATTTTTTTTTCTTGCTCTTTACCCAGTTATAAAAAAACATTATTAAAATGTTAATTCATTTCTTTTTATTTTTGTAAGATTGTCAAGAATTTTCCTTAAATCATTCTTCTCATTTTAAATCAATTTTATAAAAGAAATCATATAAAACATATCGAGTGATAATAACATTTCTATACGTGAGAAATGATAATAATGATTTTTTACCCTTAATCTTGTTTGAAAAATTAATATCAAAAAATAAACATATATTGTTTGAAAGTTACTATGAACAATGTTATTGATTTTTACTGAAAAATTGGAACAGGTTGGTGTTTGAAAGGTACTGTAAAGCCATGAAGGAATTATGTCTTATGATCATGGAGCTGTTAGCAATTAGTTTGGGTGTGGATCGATTGCACTATAGGAATTATTTTCTAGATGGTGAACAAACTATGAGACTCAATTCTTATCCACCATGCAAGGAAAATCACCTCACCCTTGGTAATGGTCCTCACACTGACCCAATCTCATTAACTCTTCTCCATCAAGACCATGTTGGAGGTCTTGAAGTTTTTCTTGATAACAAATGGCTACCTGTTCGCCCTCGACCCGATGCTTTTGTTATAAACCTAGGCGACACTTTCGTGGTACGTCTGTTAAATACGATATTCGATTAAAACTTGATGTTCCGATAAAAAAATCGACTTTATATATAATGGTGTTTAATGTTGTTGTGTTAGGCATTGTCTAATGGGAGATACAAGAGTTGCATGCATAGGAGTAGAATTGACAAGGAGAAGGAGAGGTTTTCAATGACTTGCTTTGTGAACTCAAGAGTAGATAAAATAGTGAGACCCCCAGAAACTCTATTTGGCAAAGATGAACCAAGGAAGTACCCTGATTACATTTGGTCAGATTTGGAAAATTATACACAATTGCATCACAGGGTTGATGCTGATAATCTTGAATCTTTCTTTCAGTGGATTCGCTCTAACAACAAGTCATCCACTTAATCATGCTATTTCTGAATCCTTGATCAAGTGTGTACCCACCAAAATAAGTGTGCACTAGCCTAATTTATCTTGCTTGCTTAGATAATTAAGGTTATATGTACATGGGATAAAATAAGAAGTTTCAGGTTTATGTAATAATCGAACTGTTGCTAATAAAACAATCAGTATGCATAAACATTATGTATAGTGCATGCAATTTGATATCTCTTATGTGATGTTACACCCATTTAATGGTCTTCTGCTATGTTTTCTTGTTGGTGGTAGGTTTCTGGTTTAATTTTCTGGTTTACACATTCACACACTAAGTGAAAAATGTTAATTTTTTAATAATATTTCAATTCATTATGGAACAAAACATTATTATATTATTGTCAATAATAGTGTTTCATAAGTCAATAATAGTGTTATCTAAGTTGGATTGGGTCCTAGCAGTTACATGAAGTGCTCCACATGTAGAACGAGTCTAGGGGAATTCATTGGTGAAAATCAAAATACATTTTTTTTATTTTCCTTTTCAGTTTTCACTTGTCCTAACCCTACTTACTTGCCTATTTTTATGCCCCTCTTTCAAGTTTATATCAATACAATATGTAATGTAACATTAATATCCTAAAAGCTTATACCACTGCCTCACACAAGAGCTATGGAAGATGATCATAAGAACCATATTAATTTGCCAAATGGGTTCAATAGTGGAAGCCCTGAAAGTCCATGCTTAAAAACAAACAACAATAACAACAACCATAATAGTAATAAGGAACAAGATCGTTTTCTCCCTATAGCCAACGTTGGTAGAATCATGAAAAAAGTGATTCCTGCTAATGGAAAAATCTCTAAGGATGCAAAAGAGACTGTACAAGAATGTGTATCTGAGTTCATAAGTTTTGTAACAGGAGAAGCTTCTGATAAATGTCAAAGAGAGAAGAGAAAGACGATCAATGGTGACGATGTCATATGGGCTATCACAACCTTAGGGTTTGATGATTATGTTGAACCATTGAAAATCTACCTTCAGAAATATAGAGAAATTGAAGGAGAGAAACTTAATGTTCCAAAGCAACAACGTTCTGAACAAAGACTACATCAACATCATAGCCAAGATGAAAATAATCAATCATTAAATGGTAGTTTATATTCTTCAGCAACTCTCATTTCTCAATCTCCTTATGTGGCTACAGATCAATCATTTTCACAACCATTCTCACCAAATTCAATTCAGAAACAGTTACGACCGCAAGACCAGATTGACTCATTGGGGCATTGGTATGAGTAAGACCAAGATTTTATGTACTTTGGCTGCATTTTAATTTCACTATATTAAAATTTAAAATGCATAGTTGTTATTGTTATATGCTTATTAAAGTATAATGTAACGTTTATATTTATACATATGTATCAAAATTGTTTGTGCTTGTATTGATCTTTCTCAGTGTATATATATATATATATTTGTCTTCTGTATCACTAACATAATTTTATAAAATCAAAATCATCATTGATTAATAAAAGTAAAAATAGATAATATGGATTAATTACTAATAACCTCATCAAATATTTGTGAACATTGGATTGTTTTATTGGCATACAATTGTGAAACACTTGATTATTTTATTGGCGTATACCATCAAAAGTCATAACCAAAAACAAAATGGTTGTTTGTTCAAATCCAATCAACATAAAAAAATCCAAACTCCAAAGCAACTAGAAATTGGATATGGATGGCTTAGAAGATTGAAGCCATGGAATGAAACCTTGAAGTGTAGCAACATCAGGTCTATAATGTTTCTGTGTGAACTCAAATAAATCAGCCCATTTGAAATCAGGATATTTTCTTGGCTCTTCTGTGCCTATAAGGCTCTCTGGGGGTCTCACTGTTTTGTCCTCTTTTGGGGACACAAAGAAAACCAGTGACTTTCTCTTCACTTCACTGTTAACTAGTGCCCTATGCAAGCAACTCTTGTATTTCCCATTGGTCAATGCCTAAAACAATCAAACAACATTATTATCCATTTTTTGTGTGTTCCATAATATACCTAATTATCTAAGGGATGTACATCACTTCACATCAAGTGAAGTTGGCAAAATCTTAGTATATGGATATGTCAAAGAACAAGGTGGACCAACTATATATAATTAGATTGTGAGACATGTACAGCCGTAGAAACACGTATAAATCGGAATTAATTGTCCCACTTTTTATGTATTATTATGTATAAATCCAATTAAAATTTGCCACATATTTGAACAGAAAAACAAAAAAAAACATAAAATAATATTTTTATATTATTTAGTAGAATATGATTGACTTAAAATATGAGCACTGAAAATCTTGTGGGGTATCACTATTCTTTTATTTATTTTCCTGCCTATTGTTTCGTTCAACTATAAATGTACATATTATATACTGGCCTCATCTGAAGTCATTTCACTTCATTGTATAAAACTCACAAGATTACAAAGTAAGATTAAAATCGGCATAATGTCTATTTAAAAAATCAAATAGACATTAGATAATGTCTATTTGATTTTTAAATATATATTTTTTATAAATAGGTCAATGTTAACGAAAATTAAAAAAGTAAGATGGAAATAAATATATAATATCAACTTGTACAAAAAATGACATAACATAACTCATAATTGTATCAATATCTACCTATGAGTATTTGAGCTATTATGTTATTCCCCAACCACACTTGTGGTTGTGATATTATTATAATTTAAAACATACTTATCTCATATCTAGCTAGAATGACTAATATGAAAAATGCTACTTCTACCTTCATGATATGGGATATATGAGTGGGAAAATAAAACATCTTAAAGGTAAATCTTAAAATCCTTTATTGGTTGCATGTATGAAAAGTGTCAACAAGAAGAAAAGAAAAAGACAAGTAAACATACCATGAAAGTGTCACCTATGTTTATGACAAATGCATCAGATCGAGGACGAACAGCGAGCCATTTATTATCAACATAAACTTCCAAACCTCCAACTTGGTCTTGATGAAGAAGGGTCAATGAGGTTGGATCACTGTGAGGACCAGTTCCAAGAGTGAGCTTAGAACCATTGCAAGGTGGGTATAAGTTGCACCTCATTATTCCTTCACCATCTTTGAAATATTCTCGAAAATGCAAACGATCCAAACCCAAACTAATGGCCAATAGTTCCATAATTACCAGACTTAATTTCTTCATTGCTTCACAGTACTTTTGATATACCAACCTATTCAAAGATTCAAAAACAATACAATCATCTTATGTTGCGGCTACATGGACTTATTAAAGTTTTCTAATTGTACTAATTAAAATTAAAATGTGTCTTTCAATTAAATAAAAGAATCATATAAAAGTAGAATTATATTATTTAATATAATTTGATTGAATAGAAATAAGGAAGTAGAGAGGCATGATATATGTTCTTTTTTAAAAGGATATCTCATAATTACATTTTTTTTATAGTAAAAAAAGTGTATAGTAAAAGAGATATGAGATAATCTTAAAAAATCATTCTCCTCATTGAGTTATCGTACTTATCCATGATCTTTATCCTCTTTAATCATTGCACCATATATTTTTTTTCCATAAACAAGTTTTTTTTATGAAACGTTATATTAGTATTTGTTGTTAAGGAGATTCGAACTTCAATCTCTTTCATTTTACACATTCTCTTTAATCATCAAATAACCTTATAATTCTTTTTTTTTTTTTTGTAAATTTGCTACGGGTGAGACTCAAACTTACAACCTCCTTCGCTATATTCCTTAAACCATTCACCAGCAGCAAATGTCAGTATGTTATGTTAGTATTTGTTGTGCATGAGACTCGACATCCAATCTCTTTCATTTTACTCATTTTCTTTAATTATCAAATCACCTTATAATTCTTTTTTTATTTTTATTTTTTTAAATTTGATATGGATGAGACTCAAACCCACTATATTCCTTAAACTATTCCCCTTAACCACCCAAACCACCTTATGACTCATTTTCCATAAATAAGCTAAGTTCTCAAATATAGGTAATTATATTTTTTATTTAATTGGTTTCCTTTGTTAGGACAAATTAATATTTATTATAATCATCATAATTTATATAGTTTCTTGAATTAATTAGTAAAATTAGCAAATTCACTTATTAGTTTATTTCATTTAATTCCTTTTCTTGTTAAAAAGATATTTCTAATTGCTATAATTACTATATTATTAAGAATTAAGTCTTATAATAACCAAACTCGTTTACTTATTTTTATTATTTTAAATATATTTTTGGAAGTCTGTTAGACACTCTAGAATTTTCTGTCCAAGACTAACGCGTAAGGACTAAAACAAACAAAAATAATTCAAGAATTAGATACATTCATAGTGACCAAAAAAGATATTTAAGGCTTTTGTCATTTAGCTAATCATCTTACAGAAAAAATACTTTTTAATTATTACTACTAATTTTTAGATTGTTCACTAACTGTATATAATACTAGTTTTTGAAATTCTTAAATATTTTCTTACTAATTATTTTTATAAATTTAAAATACCCATAATGTACGAAATACTTGCTAGTATAATTTAAAAGCAAAGCATCTTAATCGCCCCATTTGTTATTCCAATTCCAAGGGTTCATTGCTTTTAAAATACCTTGAATCGTTCATCTGTTAAAACCCCAATTTAGCTTATCTGACAAATTCGTTTTATTTTTTTAAATTATATATCTCATATATATATACAACAATGTTCAAAATACTGAAATTTAAATAGATAAAACTCTCTTAGTTGAAATCTTCATGGGTTGTAATATAAATAAATTATATTTAGCAAATCACCTTTACAATCAATTTGGACAAAAAAACAATGTAATATCTTAGATCATATATGTTAAAGATAAATATTCCATATGATGGAAATGAAAATATGATGCAGTCATTCAGAACCTTTACTATATGAATTAGTTTTTTACCGTGTTTTAAATTGCGGTTTTGGTTGAGATTGTGGTAATGGTTGTGGTTACTGTGATTGTGGTCATTGCGACCGTTGCGATGCAAATTGTGGCCGTTGCGGTCTGAATAATTTATGATTAAAGCAATATTTTTGAATCCGATACGGTTTGATGCGGTCCAAATGCGGTCAGATGCGGTTGCGTTGCGGCCTGATGCGGCCGCAACAGTGCTTTGTTACGGTGTTTGGTGTGAAATTCAATGGTTTTTTATATTAAATTTGATCCTCAATTTCTTATCAAAGTAGGGTTATGGATAATCATTATAAAGCTTAGACAACTTCTACTACCCTTAAAATATAACATAGAGTTGTAGAACTTACCCAGTGTGATTCAGGTCTTCTCCTAAGACACGGTTGAAGTAATCAACAGCTTGTAACTCAGATTCATTTCTATCGTAATAGTATTTGAATGAAAATGTCTCTTTCCATGGCAACTTCGAAGAGAATCGATCTGCATGAGCACCCGAATATCCCTCAACGAAACCAGGTTTGATTTTAGCACTGACCTTCTTGTTCAAAGGAAGGTTAAAAATGGTGTCAACTTCTTCATAAGCAGCATTTATGAGATCTTGATCCACACCATGATTTGTCACTTGGAAGAACCCATGTTTAATGCATGCATTCCTCACAAGTTTAGCAGCATTAGCAATAGCAGCTTCATCACCTTTCAGCACCACTCCTATGTCTATGAGGGGTTCGTTGAGATCTTCTTGAGATGTCTCAACTAAATCAGAAGAGGACCATTGAAATTTCTCTGGAACGTGTGGTAGCTTTTGAAGGAAATTTTCGTCAAAAATTATAGGGTTGTTTTCATCTTTGAGGTGTTTTGGTGAAGGACATTGGACAAGATTGGCAGCAGAATTTGAATCCATAGGAACGTAGAACAAGAGACACGTTAATTTGACAGATCAAAACAAGACTTTTAGGTATAAGAACAGCTGTGAAAGGAAGAGGAGGAGGTTACACAAATATATATATATATAACTGCTTTTCGTCGGCAAATTTACATCTATGAGGTTGGTTGACTTTTTTATTAACATAATGGGCAACTTTTTGGGAATTTATGGGGGAGTGGTAAATTTTAGGTAAATCATGGACCCTGTCCACGTTTTCCCTTTATTTTTTCGTAAAACGTGGAAATCGTGGACATTGTCCATGTTTTTCAATTTTTTTATTTTTTATGGAAATCGTGGACCACATCCACGATTTCCATTTTTTTCTTATTTAATTATTTTCCAAAAACGTGGAAAGGGTTAACATTTTTTTTTGGAATTTAACATAAACATGAATATGGTTAACGGTTTACACACTGTAGGAACATAACCATCTAATAGTTGCCTTTTATAATTGATGTAAAATGAAATGAAGGGTTGTGTTCCTATATTTCTAATGTGGTTCTTGCTTCTATTAGCTAAGCTTGTGAGTTTGATTGTGTTATGCGTGTTTGATTGTGTAATGTGTGGTATATAAATATAGTGTGTAAACCGTTAATCATATTCACGTTTATGCTAAATTCCAAAAAAATTAATAAAACGTTAGCTAACAGAAAAAAAAATAATTAAATAAGAAAAAAAATGGAAATCGTGGACCTAAAAAAATTGAAAAACGTGGACAGGGTCCACGATTTCCACATTGTACGAAAAAATAAAGGGAAAACGTGGACAGAGTCCACGATTTACCTGAAATCTACCTCTCCCCCATAAATTTCTAAAAAGTTGTCCCATTATGTTAATAAAAAAGTCAACCAACCTAATTCATGTAAATTTGCTGCTTTTCCTCTTCAAAAATTATTAGTTGGTTCTAGACTTCTATTGATATGAAAGGAAAATTTTAAAATAGGATCATCCGTATCACAAAATTCATGTCTTTATATTCTAAATCAATCAAATTCCACCAAATAAAATATAAAAAAAATGCTCAACCTCCTTACTATAAATGTTGTTTCTTTTTTCTTGACATTTTTTCTTAAACCTTTTGAAATTATTTTATTAATTCATTATTCAAGATTAATTTTTTATTATTTATCAATTAAACTAAAATTATATTTTTAAAAGGAATATCATGACTCATGTCATATCTTTCTTTCCTACTTTAAGTTAAAAAGTGGTTGTAATCATTAATATTATATTTGCTATTCATATATGAAGATAGTTCATGATCAATGTTTATCTTTTTTCTATAAATTTTATTTTAATTAATTAAGATAATTCCTTATAAATATTTTCTATAAATAATAAATATTACTAAATGTTTTTAAATTAAATTGAGAATCAAAAAATAATCACAATTAGTACTTGTCTTCCATTTTGTACCCGGATTGAGAATGAATCACAATAATTTAGTATTATCTCTACTATCTCCCAGACTAGAAAGAGCATCTTTGATCTCCTTCTTTTCTTTCAATATCAATTAATTAAAATCAAATCTGCTCAATCAAAGACTTTTTTATGTAAATTCTGATTTCCTTGCTTGTAAGAAGCAAGAGCAATATAAACTCTATATTGAGACACCAACATAAAAAATAGAAATTGTATTTTAATAACTAAATATTTAATTAAACAAATATTGGATATGAATTAGTCGATGTAATTAGCAAATATATCTTTGAATATGGGCGTTCTATACTCGTAACTCGAGTTCATTGACTAACACATCCTAAAATTAAACATAAGAATAACTTTCCACATTTTGTTCGTTCAAACATTCTTGTAATCGTAATTCATTTGAAGTATGATACATTTTCTATTTTCTTTCTTTAAAGTCGTGTAATATTGTTAATTTAAATTATCACACTAATTTATTTGGTTGGCTTAATGAAGGGTATCTTTTCATATGATGCTAACAATATTCAAGCAAAAAAATTTACTTAGTATAATGGAGTTAATTCTCTCATAGAGATATTAAATTATAAGTTTGCCCTACACCAACACCTCACAGTTTAGGCTTTAAACTAATAATAATTTGACACGTGATAAAAATAGTTACCATTTATTTTATGTTTTTTATGAGTTGTATGTCAAGTTTTTTATGTGGTTTACTAACAACCAATAATTTCTCTTCACGAGAGGGATTTTCCTCCATACTAAGACTAGATTCTCAATCCTTATTTAAGGAAGTAGACATATACTACTTGAACCAACTATTGTTGGCTTAGAATTATCCGTTATATCATTCTACTCAATTCTCCTACAAATTTTTCTATCGATAAGAAAATAATACAAGTTATTTATAAATCAATCATTAATAAATAAAGTATCATATTAGGAGTTATGATGTATATAACTTTCTTGCGGGTAAGATGATTTAGTAGAAATATATATTATTTCTCCTTCACACTATCTAATAATTAGTTATTATTTCACAAAATAGAAAATAGGAATATGATTGAAAATAGAGAAAAAGATGTATAGACTAACATTGTAAAAGATTTTTACGTTGACATTGTATCATTCATCATTCATATCTAATTATCATTGACACTTAAATAAAAGTAATATAAATGAATAGTGGATGATGCATTAATTGTTTATAAATCTTTACAATGTGAGTATATATATTACTATCTTAAAAATAAGGAGTATGGAATGACACTTTAGCATGCTACAATACCCCTAGTTAGAAAAGTAATATAATATCTATATATAGTAAATATTTACACATGTTCGGTGCATTATTTACTATTCATTTGTTTACTTTTATCTAAAAGTCAATAATGATTGAAAGTGAATGTTAAATGATGTAGTAATAGTGCAAAAAAAATCTACACTATGATGTTTTACTCTATTTTTTATTGGAAAACTACATATGTAGGGATGACAATGAAAACCTAATATAATCTCAGGGCTAGGGATGGCAAAAATATCCAAACCCGTGGGTATCCGTCAAAATACCCACAACGAGTACCCGCAAAAATAACTCATGGGTGAGACGAGTATCATGATACCCGCCCCGTGGGTACCCGCATATATATTTAAATTAAATATTGTATATTTAGTTATTATTAATTTAACATTATATTTGTTAATTTTATTATTACTTCATAATAAAATTTAGTAATGAGACTATAATCATAAAATTATCATATACATGTCATATTATTTAAGCAAAAATATTTTTTTATAGATTAATTATTGTAAAATATATATAAATATAATTAGAGTTGGAAACTCGTTGGGTACCGCGGGTACCCGCAAATAGTGCGGGTACGAGCACGGGTATGCACTACCCATGCCCGCCCGTACCCGTTGTCATCCCTACGCAGGGCGTACCCTTATTTTTGAAGAGCAATCACTTGACAATTAACAAATTGCAATATTGACACACTTTTTTAGTGTCACTTATTTTATGTTCAATAATGAGAATTATTTCTTACGGGTAGTTTTAGAGTTTTTGAAGTTTAATTAATTTTGGAATCTGATTTCCTTTAAGTTGAGCAAAGGCTCCTTACCGTAGAACTTATCAAAATTCAATTTTGTGGGGTTCATAGACTTATTACCGTTAGGTGTGGTGTCTTACTCATAGTTCTTATCAAGGATCCTTCCTTGTGGCAAACATCTTAAGTTTATCAATCAATTCAACTTGTAGCGCCTTCAACCCTTCATATCTTAACCATTTTACCCAATCACAAACACACAAATTAAACTGTGAGCATCACCGACCATACAACCAAAATTGTGGTCAACACACTCAAAGAACCAAACACAATCGGCCAAAACACTAAACTCATGCACCAAAATGTGGATGTGGCATTTTAGACACATTCTGCGAGTCATCTTTGGGTTCAATCAAGAACGGTCGCTCAAGTAGGTCAACCCCCTCACGGAGGTTCACATCAAGTGGTATTAGAGTCACTTCTTGCTTGATTTACGAGTATCATGTCATATCCAGAAAATCATAGTCAACCCATGTCCCCAATGATAACAAAGCTATATATATGTCATGATGAGCACTCAGTTCCAAACCCTTCAACGAAAAATTGAGCAAATCATAATCAATATCGATAGGCAAATTGATGAAAAACGGAAAAATGATTCTAGTGATCTTAGAAAAGGACCAATGAGAGATGGACGTGATGAAGAAAGGCAAGATGGACCTACGAACCTTCATGAGGAGTTAGCCTAAAAGTCATGCCAATATAATTTAATCTAAAAAATATATGAATGAGTATAGTTTGTCATTTATTTACTTTTTGAAGAGGATATGGATGTTGAAGTTTTGAAGGGGATGTGGACATTAAAAAAATATATTATGATTCCTAACGTTATTATGATAGGCAAGAGTGAAGCCAACTATGGTGATTATCAATTTCCAGATTCCAAGATTTGTTTGTTTCGTTTTGTAGCAAACAAGCACAATAAAACATGTGATCCCTATCCACAAGAGATATGGCCTAATGTCACCTTCATAATATTTTCATATTTTAAAGTCACAACTCTCACATATTTAATAACTTGACTTTGGATATGCAAACTGTTAAAAGAAATTCTCCCTACTAATTAGTTTTTCTATTTGGGGTTGATCTAAATGTGACAATATGATAAATCCTTACATATTTAGATATGTTTCTTATTCTTTCATTTAGCACGAATCAAAATAAGGAAGTTCTTCTTCACCTCAATCGATTTCAGTCTAAAATTGATAGCAAACACAATTAGATTAGTTCAATCATTCAACTAAAAAAACATAGGGAAAATATAATATTTTCAAATATTTTATAGTCATTTTTTGTGATTTATTAACTTATTACAAAATCTAATCATTTGTTATCTATGACTGTTTTTTTATTTCAATATATATGATTGTGAAATGTTAAATAGTAGTGTACTTGTATGAGAGTTATTTGGCCCTGTCTCTATAATAACTCCAAGCTATATTCGGTGGAAGTTTGGACATATATCTCTAACAGTAAGACACAATACCTCCAAAACTCACAAACTGAGATGATGTCAACTTTATTATATCTTTTTAGATTTGTCACATGTCAGCAAAGTCATTTAAAAGATTGTGTCTCTGAATATCCTTGTTCCAGTTTCTACCTAAAGATCCAAATAAATGTAATAAATGGTGTGTAAGAACATCTATATCCATACATTCTTATATTATTCTTATTTGTTAAGAACTCATTGTATAGGAATAGTCTTATCTTTATTCTTATAATAAAATGTGAATGCGTGTCAAAAGGAGAAGAGATAAATCAATTGTTATTCTAAAATATAAAAGTTTGAGTAAATTATGGGACCCAAATAAAAATAATAATAATAATTGTTATTATGAAAAAATTAAATATTATTCTTAGTTTATGAAAATGTATAATAAATTATAAAATAATATGTAATACCTAAATGAGAATAACGAGATGCTTTAACATCACCATTCACGTGAACGTGATCTGCAAATTGATATGCTTTGGTTTATTCATTCATTATTAGCTTGAGTTCGAGTGTTACCAACAAATATGTCATTATCTTGATTTGATTTTAGGGTAAGTTAGATGACTAGGACTGAGAGAGTGGTCATGTTTGGGTCATGCTTAATGGGTCCACTATTCCAATTTTATTTGTATTTCGTAATTGGCTTAGTACTATGCAATATTTAGAATATTAATTGATAAATTAAGGAAAAGAGTTGTAAATTTTAATTTAGTGGGGTTAGTTTCACATTTTTATTAAATATTTGGTATATATCTTTTTTGTTTATTATGTGCAAGGTGTGATTTTAGACAAGTTGTGGCTAACCATCACAATTACTAATGATTTTTAAATTTGCCAAACAAATTACAACTAATAACCACAAGTTTGTTTCTCTATATAGATATTATAATTACAAACACAATATCTTTAGGGTCTATTTGCAAGTTGGATTGAATGAAATGAATGAAAATTGAAGAGTCGAAAGTTGTTTTATATGTTCCATGTAAAAAGCTAATATATAATGTTGGAGGTTAAACATAAATCCTTGCTATGCCTAAAGCAACATGCCAATCTGACCGAGGAAATGAAATCTGACCGAGACACTACATTAAATCTGCCCATAAAAGCATAGCCTTGGCTCAACTAATTACCCACTGCTGCACCAATCCTTTGGCTACTGATGCACTTGTTTGTTGTTAGAATTAGTTTAGGGTAGAATATTTTGACTTAGTCTCTTTTATGTTATTTCTAGTAGTTCATGGTAGTTAAGTTAGTTAGTGGCTTACCATTCAAGGAAGGTAGTTGGATTAGTTTATATATAGGGTTTTGTAGACTTCTCCATAATTCCATTATTTCTCTGATAATTCATTCAATAAGAATTTTCTGTTTTCATCCTCTTTATGAGTTCTTGCAAAATCAAGATATAAGACGAAACTAAAGACATACGTGCAAGTATGTTTTTTTCTAGTGTCTTACTAATTAGTGCTATAAATGAAAAAGTTACACCAAATACATAATAAAGAGATCAAAATACTCCTCTAAGGCAAAATTTCCTAAAATAGTTAGAAACCAAAAAATGGGTGGATAGTACACTATTGACAACTTTGATGCTGCAGGTGGATATGCATGTTTTGTATGTTGTTGTGATAGTGAGTTTTATGACTTCACATGCTTTTCATTTTGTTTTCATAACAAAATAGACATCATTCCAACTCTTCAATTATATATGTTAAAATATTATTTTTTTTAATCAATGATCTAAAATATATCATAATATAATAAATAAGAGATATGAGTATAATTGTATATAACCAACAGATATAAAAAATATTAAGTAGTATGTACCATTTTTGGTGTATCGGATAGTCCAGTATACTGATATGTAATCCAGATTAAATTGATCATTTAAAATAAAATTTTAAATTAAAATCTAAATCATTAAAAAATGTTAAATGACACAGGTCATCATCAGGAAGTTTGTTTCTTATTGACCAGACACTACGTTTTATTTTGATCACGATTCACAACTGCTATATTGTTTTCTTCAGCTTCATCGTGGGTGTGATGTTGAATCATTTCTCATTTGATTTGTGTTTCAATTTTCTATCTCAGTTAATTAAAAATTGTTATATAAATAAAAATAAAAATAAAAAATAACTTGTTTATCTTAGTTGTTAAAATGTGATTTGTTTGAGACAAAGTCGATATAAAGGATCCTTCTTATATGATAAGAGGGATTAGGATTGTTGCAACAAAACCTGACAAAGATGGAATTACATCAATGGATAGGATTAGATGTATTGAGATTGTGAATATCCACAAAAGTAATAAATTAATCTGATTTTATTGAGTGACCAATAACATAGAAGTACAATATTTTTTTAATAAAAGACATTATGAAAACCTTATGATGGAAAACCCTCCTTAGGAATAAAACTACCATGAAGAAGAAAGAGTGTCCCAAAAATTTTGAAGTACAATTTTTAAATAGGATACTAACCTTAAATTATTCCTAATATCTGCCCTAGAAGTGGCACGATCACATAACTACTAGAAAATAAACTAATTTTTTAGTACATTAATAACTAATAATAACCATCTTACTTCTATTCTAATCAAAATTATAATAATGCTGCTAGATAATCATTGTACTTTGACAGATGGGCCTCTAGCAATTATTTTAGAAATGTGAGGATCCAAGTTATAAAAAAAAACTTGAGAGACATAAGACAAAACTACACTTCTTTAAAGCGACATAAAACAACTAAGAATATCCGTAATGACCTATACTTAAACAGATAAAAACGATAAAAATCAATGGTTAATGCAAAAACTCCATGAAAGTGTACACAAAAAGAGGAAATAAAAAAAAAAACTACGTTAAATAACATTTTAATGAACTTATTATTTTAGAATATGTCAATATCTTCAAACAAATATCCTACCATGGAACAATCATTTCTCTTTCTTAAAATGATCACATCCCTAGCATAACATCACGCAATAACAGATCTTCTATCTCACCTTTAAAGAAAAAAACGTACTTCATTATAAGATCCATTAGATACGATTAAAAGTTAATGATTCAATTTCTGAAAATTTCATTAGTTAAATATGAAAAAAGTGACTAGAAAACGGTAGAAGGGAAAGAAATTCAAAAAACATGAAAAAGCATTTATTGATTAAGCGTTACCCATCATTTTCAAACAGAACATGTGAAAAAAGAAACGTGTTGAAGTGCACGCAATTCCAACAAGATTAAGAAGAAATCAAATACAGCACTAAAATCAATTAATAAAAAAGCTATAATCAGTAATCACTTATATGATCATCACCAACCCAATTACAACAAGACTAAGAAGAAGAAGTAGTAGATATTGCTGAAGCTCTTCAATCATTTTCAACTCAATTCCACTCTCACATTTCTTTCTGGTCAACAAAATCTATCTCTATTATATTTTATTTAGAATAAGTAGTAGAATTATGTTATACTAAGATTAGTTTTGAAATTTATTTTCCATTTTGACATAGGTGAAAGAAGAACTATAGTTATGGGAAATCAAGAATCAACTTATGAATCTCATGATGATTTTTTCCAACAACCTTATTCATATTCTGGAAATTCAGGGACTAGTGGTTATGATGAACAATCTTCTTATGCTGAGAGTTCGGTGAACACTACTGGATATCAACACAAGCAGCTTCCTACATATATTGCTGACAATTTCAGTTCATTGGATCAGGTTTTAATTGCTACTTTTGCTCATTGATTTAGAGAGAGGATTGTTAGTATTAATATGCTTTCAATTCATGGTTGTGGTTATCGAAATTGCGGTCTATATAGTTGCAATTGCGGTCTATATAGTTGCAATTGCGGTTGCCATGTGGTTGTGGAAACTCATGCAAATATTGCAAGTTCTGGACTGCAATTTAAGACACTTTTAGGAATTACTAGGAAAAATTGTTTCCTTATAATAGAAAAGGAATCAACAATCCGTTATGTAGGAAATTTTAAGCTTATTTTAGATGGTATTTGGTAAATTGAATTCAGTCATGTATTAGAATATCCTTTGAGGGTTTTTTAGATATGTTTAAATTGATAGTGTTGCAAACATAGTGATAGAATTGAATATTTGGGACCTACCCTCAAAAACATGAATTTATAGCTAACCTTTTTTAGTATGAGAGTAAGTATGAAAGAAAATGGTTGATGAAGTTAATATAGCCTGTACACACAGTTAAAGATGCTGTCCATATTACTCTTAGGTCAATCTTTTTTTGATTTACTGTACATGTATCCTCCATGGAACGCAATCATGTTTAAGCCGGGAACATCCTCAGCATGTTGGGGCTGGTTCTCCCGAGGGGAATTTTTCCATCTTTTAGGTCGATTTTATAAGAAGGGAACTAACTATTGGTGAACTGGATTGATTGTATCTGTGCTGATGTTTTGGATATACTTAGCTTTAGCATGTTATATTTTAGGTTGTTTCATCTCTAAGAGAAGCTGGTCTGGAATCTTCAAATTTAATACTTGGTATTGACTTCACCAAAAGCAATGAATGGACAGGTAGTTCTTTCTGAAAGTGAAATTAATCTGGTACATGCATATAAGTGCAGAGAATACGGAAAACTCACACCTTTGTAATTGTAGGGAAGCACTCCTTCAACCACAAAAGCCTTCATTCTATTGGAAGCACTCCTAATCCATATGAGCAAGCCATATCTATTATTGGCCGTACTCTCTCTTCATTCGATGAAGACAATCTGATACCATGTTTTGGATTTGGCGATGGTAAGTAGCTGTTTCTGCCTTGAAGAGAAATGTTATCTGTTTATCATCTATTGATTTTGGTCACTATACATCTGTAGCATCTACACATGATAAGAATGTATTCAGCTTTTATCCTGATGATCGCTATTGTCATGGTTTCGAGGAAGCACTTGCACGTTACAGAGACATTGTTCCACACTTAAAATTATCAGGTTTAGTATTATCTTCCTTGCTGACTAAATCTTACTACTTCATTACAAGTATCTGTACCACATATAGTTCACAACTTTGGACAATAAGCTTACTATTGTTATAGACTAGAGAGACACATAAATGTACACACATATAAAACATTTTCTTTTGATAAGGAGACTTTATTATGAGATATTGCAAGGGACACTTAACCCATTACAGAGAGAACAAACTAACCACCTACCATAGCAATACAAGCTAAGGGATTATTCATGTGGTATTAGTATGTTTACTATTGTTGCAAAACATTATTGATATGGTATTTTTTATGCCTAGGCACATTGAGTTTCAGAATTTAAAATGCCTAAGGAATCCAATCCTGGCAAATAACTATGACTAAGTTCAGATACTGGTTCTATACCTGTTTGATGCTATGCTGATTCCATACTTCACTTTTGGCTGAAAACTGGAGTAGCTCTTGTATTGCAGAAGCGTCGGGATTTATCACCTGGAAACCCTTTCTCTTATTTCTAATTTAGAGCCTTCTCCTTAAAATTCAGCTTGAACAACTTTTTTCAGGAATGCTAAATAGCTTTTTAAGGTTAAGGTTTTAGTTTGGAGAGTAGTAACTAATAGTATTAACATTAATCACTGGCCACTGGCACATAGGCCTCATAACTTAATACACCAAGTTTCCTTTATATTTGTCTATTGTGTTTCTAGAGTTTTGAAACAGATAGTAGTAACTTGGTAGCTATAAATAGAGTATTTTGTGCTGTTTGGATAAAACTGAATTTGTCTACCTGTTTTGTTAGTTTTCATTTCTATTTAGTATGGAGATTTGGAGAGTATAAAGGATGCTTAATTGTGGGTTCAATTTTCCAGAGAGAATTTCTAAAATATTTAGCCTGAAATCTCGCCCTGCTCATCTTTTGTGGCACTGGCTTGGTTTTTTGTCTTCTTTTAGGGTTCACCTCATGGGTATTTTTTGGTTTCCTTGTCATCACAGAGGGACTAGATTGCCTTTTTAAGCTGATTTATTTTTCAGTTTCCCTTTTTCGTTGCTATATTTCTTTGGGTCATTTTTGGGATCCTCCTACATTGTGATCCTGTTTTCCATTGATGAATTCTTCTTTTATTTCAAAAGGGAAAACATACATAATTTATGGCTAAGGACAGAAAGATTTAAATTATGACGGTATTCTCTATCCATAGGTCCAACTTCATTTGCCCCCGTGATTGATGCAGCAATTGACATTGTGGAGAGAAACAATGGCCAATACCATGTTCTTGTCATTATTGCTGACGGACAGGTTTTATCTCTTTACTTTGTCTCATTCTTTTTATTTGTGGCATGTGTTAACTAACTGTCTTTTTCTTAACTGCTTCTGTTTCTGGAATACCTTGTATTTTTTATAGGTTACGAGAAATTCAGATACACCACACGGAAAGCTTAGTCGACAAGAACAAGCAACTGTTAATTCTATTGTTGCTGCAAGGTAATACAATTTCCTTTGTCTTCTTTTGCTATTGTTCATGGTATCTTTCTTTTATGTGGAGCTATTTTGATTATCAGTCACTATCCTCTCTCAATTATTTTGGTTGGGGTTGGAGATGGACCATGGGATGAAATGCAGCATTTTGATGATAGCATTACTCAGCGCTTATTTGACAACTTTCAGGTACTTGAAAGATGTATGAATAAGTATGTATATATATCACCCTGACTTTCTGTAGGAGTTGTTCTATGAGAATCAAACATACCAGTGGTATGTGACATGGTGGTGATCTGTTTGAAAAATGACTGACTAATCTCAAAATAAGACTGCAAAATACCATATTTTGGAACACCAATCTTAATCATGACATGAGTTTCTGCACTACTCTACTGTTTCTTATAAGCAGTTTTTTATGGGGAGGGGGGAAATTGTTCGGCTTCCGGGGTTCGAATTCAGGTGTTCACACTTTATGCCCTACAGCTCTATCGACTAAGCTGACTCTTGGAGATTGCACTACTTTACTGTTGATGTCTTTTTAATACTTTTACAATCGATATGTTAGCTACTCTGTGTTCCTTTTTGCCTCTTCAGTTTGTGAACTTTACGAAGATCATGTCTGAGAACAAAGAGGAGTCAAAGAAAGAAACAGCATTTGCACTGACCGCCCTTATGGAAATTCCGATTCAGTACCGGGCAGCCCAAAATCTACCAGTTGCTAAGTAAGTCATGAACCACAAATATGATAGTTCTAAATTATAGTGTAGAAGATAACTATTTCAAATTCTTCAATGCAGTGAAGAATCAAGTCGTTATCAGCGTAAAAGACCTCTGCCTCCGCCTAAAGAAGTAATAGGTCATGACAATGCAGTCCTACAAGTTCCAAGCATGACAAAATTTCAATCGATTGAGCCAACAGCTCCACCCGAAACAGAATCAGTATGTTACCACTGTGCCCCACTATGTTGTCTTTCTCCTACTCTAGATTCATTTTAAGATCACATTGTCATTAGGAGATAAATCTCTTTTGCTTGTTCTAGGTATGCGCTGTTTGCCTAACAAATCCGAAGGACATGGCTTTTGGATGTGGTCATACAGTAAGTCTGTTCAATGAAATTATTCTTGTTTAATGCTTATGTCAATGTGCCCTGATTATAAGCACTGTATGTGTTAATGTTAGATTTTGCATTGAATGTAGGTTATAATTTCACATTTGAGGAACTTTTACTTTTGCATTAGTGATGAATATTTTTCCTCTTCTCCCCTCATTTGAACAAAACATTTAGGGAAAAAAGGGTGTATAACTTGCATTGAAAATTGTGTCTTATTTATTTGCACATTGTTTTTGTTGATAGACTTGCAAGGAGTGTGGCGTGACATTATCTCTATGCCCTATGTGCCGGCAACAAATTACAACTCGCCTGAGACTATACACTTGACTTGGGGATTTCTTAGCTGCTGTTTTATGTTTTCTTACAGTGCCCCTATTCCTATTCATAAAGGATTAAAATATGTATAGTTCTTGTGTTTAAACAAAAATGTTTATTGAAGTGTTAGAATACTGGGACTATTTGTATCATTATTACATTTATTGTTGTTGTGACTATTTGTATCATTATTACATTCTTGTTGTTGGGGCTTTAAAACTGAAGATTCAACACTATTAGGCGTATCGTTATATAGGTGTCTAAACATGTTTTCACTTAAAAAACATGAGCAATGAAGAGAATCTACTAGTATATACTCATTTTGGTGGAGTTCCCCTATGATTCACTGTCTGTTTGGGAATGGTAAAAAGAATGAATCAGAGCTATGAAATACTGTTTGCAATTTGAGTTTTGGAAGGGAAGAAATGTAAAATAAAGGTTTGAGAATCATGAAATACACTAGTAAGATGACTTCAAAGCATTTTGTTTCCCTTCCTCCCCTTCTAAAGTTCAACTCGCAAACAAGCCCTAAGAATGTGTTTTCGATTTAAACCAGTGTTGTTTGGACCGGACCGGCCGGTCCAACCGGTCCAACCGTCACCCGCTTGAGTAAACGGTCCTGTACATGTAGAAAACCGGAATTGGTTTCCAGCCGTTTTGGGCCGTGGAAAATCCGGTCCAACCGGGTAAAACCGAAATAAACCGGTTGGTTAAACCGGCCGGATTGGTAAAATTAAAAAAAAAATGTAAAAAATGCACATATCTGATGCTTTTAATATGATGTAATCGATTACGAGTATATTGTAATCGATTACATGATGTAAAATTCACATATCTGATGCTTTTAATATGATGTAATCGATTACGAGTATATTGTAATCGATTACATCATGTAAAATTCACATATCTGATGCTTTTAATATGACGTAATCGATTACGAGTATATTGTAATCGATTACATCATGTAAAATGCACATGTCTGATTAGTTTATCAGCATTTAATCGATTACCAGGATTGTGTAATCGATTACACTGTTTAAAAATGCAAATAATCTTATTTTCATACCTGAGTTTTTCAAAGATCAGTATTATACATATTAATCTAACGTATATTCTAATTTGTAGGTATGGTTGAAGGACAAAATATTACTATTGATGGATTGCTTAATTTAGACTTTTTTCCTCAAGAAGATGTAGATAGTTACACTCAAAGTACATCTTTAACCAACAATGTAAACTTAGGATCTAACCAAGACAATGATACATGGATGAATTAGAATGTTTACTCTCTAAATGAGATGTGTTTTGATTTATTGCTCTAATTATGTAAGACTTAAACTTTGATGCACTTTTATTTTGATTTATGTGTAAGCTTTGTGCAAAGTTATTCACTTATTTTAATTAATTATATAATATATGTATATATATATATAAAATTATATATGATATTATATTGTCGTCCGGTCCGACCGGACGGCTTAACCGGTTAAACCGGTTAGAACCTATACAAGACCTCCTCCGGTTTGACGTCCGGCTCGGGTTTCACAACATTGCTTTGGAGAGGAAGAAATGGAAAGGGAGGTTTGAGAGTCTAAGAAATATAACTGAGAATTAACAGAAGTGGAAACACAGACATCCCATTACAGGATGCAACAAATTAACCATAGAGAGAAAGAGAGAAGAATTTGAGCTGAAAAGTAAGAGAAAGTTTGTTTTATTTATTCAGCAATATTACAAGACCATGGTGGAAGACAAGTTAAAAGCATAAACATAAGTACCATAATCAATAAACAATCATATGTTATATATCATGAGTTCTTGATGGAGGATGATCCAACGTTGATTATATTTTTTATAATATCATTCTTGACCTTTGATCTGGAAGCAGGAAGGTTGCTGAATGAACCAGTAGGATGTAAGGACCCTTGGCCCTGAGCTTGGGCACCACCCTTACCACTCATACTTGCTCCTCACTATAAAAGCTGAAAAAACTGATCTGGTTCTCCCAACTACACTGCAACAACTGATTATATACAAGTAAAATTAATCACTTTTTTGTTCTACTTTTTACTGTGGAGGTAGGAATTTTTTGGATAACATACTAGTGTTCATGCTTATCTTTTTGCTTGAAAGTGTATAGAAAAAGTCAAGCTTTTTATGCCTAAAGGTGGCTACATAATACAAACATAATTTGGTGGCTGCACTTGCACAGCACTTCACAGTGTTCATACAATAAAAAAAGAAATATAGAATAAAACACATTTGAGCATGTAATTATTATTTTTATTAATATGGTACTGACAGATGTCACCCTTGTATTATTATTGGTTCAGGTATAGATGCTGACGAAGATTGATGAGGTATACAGATCGAATAATTTTTTGGAATATTCCGTCGATTGATTGAAAAGAAACATCACACTCAGAAGTTAAGAACAATTAATCCTTCACTTAGAATCTATTTTTTTTTTTTTTTTTTTTGTTTTTGTACTACCTATTATAATAGATTAATGATTTATTTACTCTAAAAATTTATTCTTAAATTTCTATAGAATTAATGATTTGTGGATTAAGTTTAAAAAACTTATTATTAGAATAAGTGAATCTTTTCCCCAATAATATATTATCATCTTTTTTTAATAAGAAATTAATCTACTTTAGGATATATGATTATCATTTTCAACGAGTATCAATATTAGGAATCGAACTTTTAACATTTTCATTTTTCTAAAATTTAGTGAACACTACTAAACCATGATTGAGAATGATCAAGGTTAAGACATGTTAAATCATATATCAAGGTTAAGTCATGTTAGAAAGTGTCAATAATTATATTCATTGAAGATGGGTTTTCAATTTTGCTTCTGAATTGATGAGAATATCTATCTTTTGTTTTGGTGATGATATACGCATAATATTCTTGTCTTAAAATGAGTATAAGATGTCTATGTTACTTTTCTATATAACTTTTATGTGTTATTAATTACAAATTGACACATCAATTAAATTTGCACCATAATAACTAACCAAAATTAACAAAACATAAATGTATGCTAATAAATTTGCTATAAAAAGACGTAATAAAACAGAAAAGGAAAAATTCAATATCACGAGAGGGACATCTTGGAATGCAAAATATATGCAAGAGAGTCCTCCAATTAAAACTCGACATTTTGATTTGGGCATCTTTTGTTTTTTCATTACATTTTCAAACTATCGAGTCAAAAACTCAAAATATTTGCATTTTCAACTAGCCTTCATTACATTTTGGAAGTCTCTAGTTAGAGTCCAATATTTATATTTTAGTTAGGGAATCTTGGAAGGTAAATTTTGTTTTTTTTATTCTGAGATATTTCTCTCACGATCTCAAATATTTTTTACAAATACAATAAATTATATATTTTTGTCCCCAAATTGTGTCTCAACCTCATCGCATTCAATCAGATTTTGACATTTACTAAAAAAATATGTAGGAAGCAAAGTTTAAATTATATATTATTTTTTAAAGTTAATTACACTGACACCCCTGATTTTTAATGAAATTACATAAACTACATTTCCCTTAATTGCCCTAATATTTTAAACAAAAAACGTGTGGTGAGTATAATTAAGTTAAACAAAATATTATATATTGTGTAGACAAATTCAAATAGTACAAAATTGAGTGTCTTTTTATTATTTTTGTTTCATTACACAATATATTAACAATTCTAATGGGATGTTTATATAACTTTTATATTATTTTGTAATGAACTAAATAATGAAGATGCATTGACTCTTATATTATTTGGATTTGTCTACATAATATACAATATTTTGTTTAACACTTAATTACACACATCACATATTTTTTGTTTGAAAGATTACACTTATATCTCATCAGGGGTGATCAGTGTAATATATGATTAGGGTGGTTCGTGTAAGAGGGAGGGGTGGTTCGTGTAAAGAACAAAAGGAGGGTGGTTTATATAATTTCATTAAAATTCAGGGGGCGCTAGTGTAATTAACTATATTTTTATTATGTGTTAAATTCCGTTTAAATGAGACAAGGTTTGGAACACAAGTTTGAGATACTTAATCTCCATTCGACTACTTGGAGATAGTTACTAAGCAACATAGATCACTTTCACTTTGTTTAAATTTCCTCTCAAAATTAATTAACAATGAGAGAATTTAAAATATTACCGAAACAAATGAGCTAAGCGATGTATGACTTATTTCTCAACTTGTGTCTTCATATAAGTCATCAGACCCATGACAATTGAAAAGAAGTTGAACTCTAGAGCTCTAATATCAGATTATTATTTCATTTCAAAATCAATTAATAATAAAAAAGTAGTTCAATAAGTATTTAAAAGAAAGTTATATAGACAATGTGAGTAAATGTGAGTAGTTCCTCATAATATAACATGTGTATTTTATAAAATTTAGTTAGGATTATCATATATTTGTGCCTCAATATATTGTTTAGACTGTCCTTATTAATTTTTGCCCATGTGATTTTAAAAAAAAATCAAATTATTATTATTGTGAGTACTAATCAAAATATTTCCTCATAATGACTAGTGTTTCAAATGTTAGTTATAGAAATGCTAAAAAATTTAATTTAACTGACCTTTAATATTTTTAGAATCATTTCGACTTTTCCAAATTTTTTTAAAAAAAATTGATAAATATTCCAACAAAAAATTCAACACACCCAATTTCATGCATGAGCAGAAACACACTCTATAATATAATCGCATAATTATGAAATTAACTCAAACCCCAACTTGAATAACCATAAATGGAATCCTATTCCTTCTCTCTATGCGCGTATTTGTTCCTAACATTCACCACATTTTAGGTTAATAAACTTTTGAATATGTGTCCCATTTTACAATTTCCCATTTTCAGGTTTCATTGGAACAACATCACAAGCAAAATAAACAATACAACTGAGGAAAATTTCCCATCTTGATGAAACCTTCTCGATCATGCCAAGCCAATAACTAACCCACTTTTTTTTTCTTAAGATGGGTGATGATATAGATGAAATATTGATCCAAGCTTCACACATTTAATATATCATTTATATTGTTCCAAACCTTAACTGTTTCGACACACAAATGTCTGTGTCTAACCCTAGTTCCGGTCGTGCATTCATATGGCTCATAACATGTCTTTTATTCATATCTATAATAGCAGGAGGAGCATGCCTTGTTGCATATATGGTCCTTCCAGAATCAGAAATTGCATCATGGTTACCCGTGCTTGGTGTTTCATTGGTTTGTCTACCATGGGCATTTTGGTTCCTCACTTTCTTATACAGATTCTTCTCACGGTGTTGTGGATTTAGAATTGGTGGTGTTGGTAATGGTGGTTCTGTAAACCTAGCAAGAAACCATGACGTGAATGGTGCATGTCAATCATTAAAAGGTGGAGAGTTAAATAGGGCATCTTCTGTTGCATCACATGAGAGTGAAATGCCACTATCAAGATCAATGGCTTAGTCATCATCATATGAGTAATTAATGTGATAATTGATTGATATATTCTATTGGAGTTTTGGTCTTGGTGGGTTTTACTTTTGATACAAGAAGCTTATGACAATGTTATTATACCAGGGAAGCCAATTCAATTGCACCAATTTCTTTTCATATTTTGTTCATGTTATTTTTGGATTGGCCTATGAGGTAATAATTGCATATCATGATCCTCATCCTTATGGTGACCCTGCTTCTAAATGTTGAATCAATTTCTTATCAGCACCATACAATGCATATATACACGTACATTATGAATAGGCATTGATAGAATATATGCAGGATTTTCCATATATATATATATATAACACCAATGACAAAATATAGAATTATAGTTGACATTTTTCATTGAAACTCATCTTTTTCGTCATAGTTTTAAGGAGCCCTTTGGTATGATTTTGTTAGTATAGTTTGTTAAGAAATTGGAATTTGATAATTGAACTCTCATTGGGTTTGAATTTTGTCCCTTTTCTTTATTGAAGGATTTAGTTACTCTCTTATATCCTTTTGACACAACTTTATGACACTCTTTCCTTGCTCTTTATCTCTTCATGAATCGTTTGCTTATGCAAGGACCAAGGTTTTGCAATTTGAATTTCTTATTTTTGTGTGTAGCTCAAGTAGCTAGATGTAAGGTTACATATCAAAACCAATTGATAATGAGAGAAGTAACCCAAGACAACCAAGACAATGAAGTAGGCGACGTGAGACTTACTTCCCAACATTAGTAATCTTCGAAACCACGACCACTATTGCTATTGAAATTGAAAATGGGTGCAATTTTAAACCTCAATTGGTAA
Organism: Lupinus albus; assembly: GCA_009771035.1. NCBI lineage: Eukaryota > Viridiplantae > Streptophyta > Magnoliopsida > Fabales > Fabaceae > Lupinus > Lupinus albus. The sequence goes on from CM020011.1 coordinate 11,363,349, forward strand.
TATGAGGATGACATATATTTGTTGTTTGGACATAGTAAAATAAGTTATTTAAGGAAACTCCAGCCTTAGGTTTTTCAAACAAAAGGTGGCTTATAGTAATCCATAAACATAATATTAAGCACAAGCTAAAACCACAATCACTGTCCAAAAGCACTTTTTTCTTACATAAAGGAGCTTAATAGTTGGATTGGAATGGTTTGTATTTCTTCAAGTCATCCAAAACACCAGCCACAGAGCCAACAGCAGCAACAACTGATATTGTGAGACATCCAACACTAAATATTTTGAGACTAATCCATCTGTTACTCCATTTTGGTATCTTCTTCTGTGAGATATACATCTCCACTGGAAAGTAAACAGTTAAGGGCCAAAATCCCAATGCTCCAATCACTCCAACAATGCCATTGAAGAATGGAAGCAACATTGATATAACAGTGGTTATGATAACAAACACTGTCCTCCAAATCAATCTAAATAGGTTTAGTTTGTAAGATGAAAGCCAAGGGATTGGAATATTGAGCTCCTTGTTAATAATGTTGGGCCATCTTTGTGTTGCTAATTTCTCCATAAAAGCAAAGATGGGTTGGGCAAAGACTTGATATGCTCCTACAAGGTGAACTACTATAGCAACATTGGCAATGTCTACAAGCCAATATGGTTCATAGAAACCAAATCCAGTGAGTAAATTCCCTGGTGCTTCATTTCCAAAAGCAGCATAGCCCATGCAGCCACAAAGCATATAAAATGTTGTTGTCACTGCAATACTAATCATTGTAGCCTTCTTCATTGTTTTTGCTTCTGATGGTGGAGATTTTATAGTGTCCTGTAGTCACAATACCAGATATTAACTACTTTATATGATAATTCAATTCTTCTCATTTACATCAACCAACATTTTGACATAAAATAATGATTAATGTTGATTTGTTAAAATATCATGGATACTTGTATAAAACTCAGGAAGAGGATGATCTTAGCATAATGAAAATGTTGTTGCTTGTAGGGTTAAGATTACATAAATTACCTCCTCTCCTCAAACTCCATTAAGTAGGAGCTTCGTGTAATGGTCACATTTTTTTTAACTTGTATAAAACTCACTATGTATAATAGATAATGTGGACCAAGTCAAATCCTTTATCTTCATCAAACAACTCACTCAACAGCAGTATATTGTTGGTGTCCCTAAGATTAATGAGTTGGTTAAGCTACTTCATCTACTAATTTCTAGGATTAAGTTAGTGATCTTCAAGTTGGTTAAACTACTTCATCTCCTAGTTTCTAGGATTAAGCTAGTGATCTTTAAGTCAATCTTATAATCAATATTTAAACTTGTATTCGATCATAATGGATTGAAACTTATTTAGTCTATACTAATGAAGTATAAAGAGAAAGGTGTACTTGAATTTCAATGAGAACCACAGCATATGAATAGGCAAAGGCTATGTCACCAAGAGCCTGGGAAGTCCTCCAAATCTTTTGAGTCTCTGACACATTTTGTCCAATGCTGATTCCTGTGAGGCTACCCTTGAAAGTACGATTTTCTGTTCATGAACCAACCAAAATATCAACCTAAGTAGCTAGAATTGAAGTACAACATGCAGAATAGGATAATACCTGCAACTTTGGCAATTCCAAGAGCTAGACCAATTATGGAATATGTGAAAGACATTACTGCAGCAACAGTTGAAAGCCACCATATTTGATCAAAATCTGGAATTTGAGAAAGGAACATTTGGGTTGCACCAAAAATGATCATGTATTGGTTGCTTGACATGTGACATGGGTCTTTATGCCCAGAATGATGGAAACAGTTAGACCTTTTGATTGCCCTGTGAACCAAAAAACCAAAGAAATTATAACAAACTTAGCAATGATTATTAAACTGCATGATCCTATTCTTAGAGTTCAATGAAATTAAAGATATATGGTATTTATAAATTATATAAAAAATGTAAATATATATCAACTTACATCATGCTAATAGAAGCTGCAATAGTGTATCCTATTACAATTCCCAACAGATTCAGGTACTGGAATATCCCACAAAGAGTAACACTAACTCCACCTGAAAAAATAAATTATAGTGCATGTTATTCTACATGCATTGAAGGTCAGATCTTAACATGGTTGCCCATTTTTTCCTTCACTTGTGAACATATTTTATTTGAGAAAATTATTGTAGACTCAAAACATAGTTTATAAATGATACAAAACTTTAATGGATATTAGACTTTTCATTTTTTATATTTCTTGAATTTTGAATTAACTTTTTGCTTTTTTCTTCTAAACAAAAGTTTACTAGTTTACCTCACAAGCAAAAATAGCAATTTGAAAATGAAATCATTTAAAATGTTAAAGTCATTTAATGTTGTGACAAATATTAATATTATATACAAAAAGTCAGACTAAAAAATAATTTGTTTTTTTACTAGATAAGACTCTTTACTCTTGCTCAAACAAAAGAAAGGAAATAAATTATTACATAAAGGATAAGGTGGTCCATTGAAATCTATTAAAATATCTTTTCACTAGTAGTCTGGCTTATTTGTCATCTTTTCTTGGCAGAGGTTATTAATACTTCAACTTATCTGTCAATTTAAAAGGAAATTACTTTTTAAGGATAATATTAACAAGTGTTATAAAGTGACGGTTACATCCACATTATTTTAATTGATTGAAAAGTAAATATAATATGATGATGAGTTGAATCCCATGGTCTTAGTTGTATGAATATGAGCAAACCATAATAATTAAAGTTACTAAACATATATGTAATAATAATAAAATATGTGAAAGGCATTAAAAAGAAGAATAAATATTATATTACCAAGAATGGAGCGAACAGCATCCATGTAAGTATAGTTTCTCTTGCCGGTGTTGGGGTCTCCGGCACGGTAAGATTCAGCAAGAATAGAAGAAGTATAGAATGTGACCAAAGAGAATATCAACATTACTGCAGGTCCTGCTATCCATCCTAACTGAGCTATGGCCCAACCTAAGGACAGTACCCCTGATCCTATCACTGCTGTTATTATGTGAGAACTCGCTGTCCATACACTTCCTGCATGCAAATTTCATTCATTTCATATATCATACATATCACTAAAAATAATTCTTATTTTTTGTACTAGGATAAATGTGTATGTTTTTAATGTTGTTTGTTATAGACTTCTCTCTCTGCTTACTAGAGAGAATCTAAACTCGATAGACATAAGAATTTATACATATGTAGCTAGTTTTTTTAAAGAAAATATTTTACAAAAAAATGGCATACATATAGTAGTGAGGAGGCATTGCATTAGTCTAGTGGTGTGAGATTCCATTAAATCTTTATGATGATCAAAATGTTTAAAGTTCGATTCCTTATAACGACAAGTCATGAACTCAAAAAGAGATCATTTCCTCACTCACGCTAAGGGTGAGGGGATACAAAAAAAATTCTATTAGAAAGATAATAGAGGTGTATATTAATTATGATATGAAGTAAAGTACCAGTTCGTTTGAGACGACCATCATCATCAAAGCATTTGGAAGAGGTAATTTGTGATTGTGAAGGCACATCTTCAATGTCAAAAACTTGAAAGTTGGTTGTGGCTGGGTTTTGAGGCATATTTTATTGGTGTTGGTGAAACTTGGAACAGAAAGCAAAGCAAAGCAGAGCAATTTATGTGTGAGAAAAGAGTATTGATATAGAAGAGACAGTGAGAGAGTTTGGCACAAAAAACTAAGTAATTGACTCAAGTTAAGGGGTGCTGTTGACTTCTGGCACAGGTCGGTTATGGGGTGGGGCGATTGTATTTATAACTACGAATTATTTGAGTGAGATCACTCATCTCAAACGCTGTCTTAATCTTTGTTCCGAGCTAATAAGAATGTTGTATTTTGTTTTTAAAAAAATTCATTTATTCATATGATAATAAATCATTGGTCCGGAACAAAAATAAAGAGATCGTTTGAGATAAATGATCTTCATCTCAAATTATTATGTGTACCACTCCCCACCACATTTTTTTATTGGAATAAAACTCTTTCAATTTTCAGACATTAATGTATTATTAACTATAAGACTTTCATTCAGATAATTAGTCCAATACTATCAAAACTGAGTTGGACATAAAACTAGAAAACACGTAACATAAGTTTATAATGATTAAAAATAAATGATATATGATATAGTAATAACGTAAAATATTCTTATACTATTAGTACTAGCGTGTTGACAAATACTCACGTGTCTGTATGTTAAAAATGAAAAGGATAAACTATTATGTTCAAATATTGTCTTGATCAATGTGGAATAATTGTCATGTTCAAATGGAAAAACGGTAAAAGTTACATAAATAAACATAAAACATAAAATGGGGAAATATGTTATATGGTTTTTTGGTAAAAATATATAAATTAGTAAGGGCAAATTGGGAAACAAAAATTACACCATCATTGATGATTATTTTATATTTTCCCTTTATATTAGTATAGATATACATTTTATGAGTTGTTTTGATTTATCTCACTCAAACTAAATTTTCATAATCCAAAACAGCCTTACTCTTTCCAGTAAGAGTGAGAACAAATATTTCTCATTTATAAGGTTCTGAATTCAATAAATGAAACGTGGGGTATAGCAGGGGGAAGGTGGAAATGAAACTATACAAATTACTAAAGTTGAAAGAAATTGAAATGCCAAATACACTCTATTCAGTTGTATTATGTTAACCTGTCATGCTACTTTTTATTATTTTTATTTGATTCAAGAATTCTTTCAAGTTCCAACTATGCAACTTGCATTAAAAAAATATTTTTTATAAGCCTAAGTGTATTAAGGGTGCTCCCAATTAATCCATTTACATAAATCAGATCAAAATCTATTCTAAGAGAATCTCTTAATATATTCGAAAGGATTGAGACACTGGTCAATGAAGTTACATAAAAAATTCAAAGTTAAAAATCATCAAATGGTTGGTAGTTAAAAAATCAATTTATATAAATGGGTTTTGAATATAAAATAATTAAGGTTTATAAATAAACATATGATTAAATTTGTGCAAATAGTGTTACCATAACTTGCTTGCTCATACGTATAACTATTCAACTCCTTTGTGTCTTCAATTTTATGCAATAGTTACACCTAAAGTCATTTACAATTGGATAAAACTTAAGTAAAGTATTGTATATGACCTATTAGATGATGACATGTGGACCTTTTTGTTTACTTTTGAGGAATGAACATTTATTATATTTACAATCAAACATTTTTTTACCTTGAAAGTAAACAAGAAAGTTCATATGTTATCCTCTAATAGGTCAGCTATACTACTAGTAGTCTAGTACATATGATATTTTACCTAAATTTTTGTCGTCCTCTTTACTATTCTCATTGAGATGCATTTAGTTTTCTGATACATGATATTATTATTTTTAGTGTTTTCCAACATATTGAACTGTCATTAGGTTAATTTTCTAAAATGCTTTTTTATATTATTATTATTTTCCAATATTTGAGTGCGAAGAACGAATCTAAGAGAAAAAGAGATGTGGTCCTCACAGCACTTTGTTTTCAAGCATATCATCAAGACATAATGGAGCACTCACAGACTTGAGATTCTCCTATTTCTAATTAATTCACAATTCAAAAACATTATGAAAATGCATATACATATGGGCATCATATACGAGATAAGAAGAATGAATTGAGTGATATATATAATAGTTTATCCAATCTTATGATTTGTAAGTTGGGAAATTATAACTAGCTTATTTTCATTTTGAGATAAGTATGTTCTTATTATATACCTTATAAGTTGATAAGTTTTTATTTTAATTTATAGAATATTCATAGATTACAAAGGAGTTGATAATAATATAACCTCAAGTTGGTATCATCACCAACCTTGTAAAAAATAAAGTTTAAAACCCATCATAACAGGTTATCTCACTAGCTTAGATATCAAATATGAAAGTAATGCTTGAAATAAGTCTTTTTATCAAACATCAATATATTATTTATTCTTGATTAAATAAACTACTTAAGTAACTTATGAACTATTGAACAAATTAAATAGGCTAGTTAGTGATATTATCAAATAGATTCATAGTCTTTACTTTTGTAAATTTGCTTTTTTGTACTATCAAGGGTATTTATCACCTCGTGGATAAAAAATTAATCTCTTTCGGGATTCGTGGTTGTTACTCCAAACTGTGACTTTCAGAAATCAAACTCTTGATAATTTTGGTCTTTCTAGAATATAGCAAAATCTTATACTAGTAGACCAACTTTTTGTTCCTATTTGTTGATTTGTTTGTGTGACTAGCTATTATTATTTCATTTTCGTGAGTTAATGCTCGCTTTCTGTAATATTTCTTTAAGAATGCATTGGGTAAATATATTAAAGCGGTACGGATATGGAAATAACTTTGACAAAATTACTTGGATGAAAGTTTTAAACTTACTAGTAATTAAAAAAATTATTAATTACTTTTAAATCAATCAAAATTTTCTCATTGATTTGACCCCACAAAATAAATATTATTATTCTATATAAATAACTCAGACAAGGTTAGTCACTTAATTATTGAAGTGCTATTCTTTATACATAATTATTTTAACAAAGTTACTTACAAATACTCTATATTTTATACTTTTTTTAATATTTAATTTAAACTAAAATAAAAAACTGGGAGTGGCATTTAATATCTAAATTTTAGAAACAAAAATGATTCCGGTCAAGAGTGATCCTAAAACCAATACAATGCAGTACCACAATCCAAATCAATGGGGTCCCATTAATGGCACAGAGATCTATATCTTTTTTCTTACATTTGTTTGTTGGTTACATTTATCTCCACAATATTATTCAAATATTAAATTTTTAAAAGAATTAATAATGTTTAAGTATAAATGATAAATGATATATATAAATCATAGACTCTAGAGTGCATATTTTTTCTTTTTAACTATAGTTCACTAAAGATGATGCATAAATTGATAATTATTATAACTTGAAACCTCGATCCCGACATTAAATTAGGAGAGGTCTCTTTTTTAGTTTAATCGGTTAAACTATCTTGTTGAACTGAATAATTTTATATATGATAAATAATTATTTATAAATATATAATTATATATAAATGTAAAATTTTATATATTGAAGTAATATATATCTTTATATTTTTTGGACCAGAATAAAACAAAACATTATACTAGAGTTTCGATTTTTAATTTTAATTTTAATTAAACTAGGTTCACTTTCTCGGTTATTTCGATTTAATCGAGAATGCATTTGAGACAAAAAAATTCTGGTTCAAACTGATCTAACCCCTCATTCAATTAAGACAACAAACCATAACCGTTTTAAAGTCTAGTCAGAAATCGAAATAGTCGGAAGGCACTAATTATAACAATACCATATCTCTTAAAGCTTATACTTTTAAGCAAAGTCTAAAATATGGTGTCATTTTATAATTAATACTCCTTCAATTTCATGTATTTTATTGTTTAGTATACGCAGTTTAAAATTTTATTAAATTTTTTATATTTTGATTATAATATTTTATTTATTTCTTGAGATAAAAAAATAGAATTAATTAATAAAAATAATATGTATAATTAATGAAGATATAAAAGGAATTTTTTTGGCCAACACTTGTAATTGTAAGACAACAAATTTGAAATAAAATGTAAATTTTAAAAACCATTCATTTTTATAAACCAATGCATTTTAGAAAAGTATTGCGGTCACTAAATTATCTCTGATTTTTATTTATTACATAATAATTTTATGAGAAAAGTTACTTGGTCATTCAATTAGTTCATGTAAAAATTTAATAGATAGGGTAATTTTGACATAATATTATATGATCTTCTTTATATTAAATAAAATTAAAATACTGAAATTTTGCTTATATTATTGATAACGAGTTGATTATGAGCAATATTCATATGGTGACATATGCAATATTCCTAAAACTTGTAGTGATGTTAATTTGAAGCTTATGAATAATTCAAAAATAGCACAAAGTTATACAAAGTGGGTTCATGGTTACTTATAAAAAGTAGACTTTGTATTCTCTCCCACCTGAAAAGCTTATATTGTTTTATAAATGTGTTAGGAGTCTCACATTGAGTACAATAGCAAATTCAATGTGATACTTAAGTCACGAGACTCTCTCATTTAATAGACTAATCTTTTGGGTTGTGCTATCCTAATGTGCTTAAGTCCTAACAACTGGTGTCTTTCATTGAGAGTTGTGTCACGGAAAGGCCTACCTATAGGCTGGATTAAGGTAAATTACTGAATACTGATAGGTGAGTGAAGCCACTAAAAGAGAAAAGTCGGCCCTAAAGGGGGCGGCAATGTTAGGAGTCCCACATTGAGTAGAATAGCAAACTCAATGTAGTACTTAAGTCACAAGGCTCTCTCACTTAATAGATTGGTTTTTGGGTTGGGCTCTGCTAATGTGATATATTTCACTTCCTCTAATTCTTCCTTTGATATCTGTCGTGATCTGCATCTTCTTATATATAAAGCTAAATTGCATGCAAGAATAAATTAAAGTACCACATCCTTTCTGCTTTTCCTATTTTCTACGAAATTGAATGAATTAGTCACCTTAATTATTTGGTTGTGTTAATTTATGAGGAATATTTTCCTCAAACTCCTGAATTATTAATTGAAGAAGTTTAAATGAGTTTCGGATTCGTTTTAGACACTTTTTAAATTTTACTTAACTTTAGCCTTTTATTTAAAAAAAATGTGATTTTATTCTCTCCTCAAAGACTAAAAAATACATAAATTTCCATATTTTAGGATCTCATTTAATTTTTTAAGATCTAAATTTTTTAAGGACTAATAACTCAAATCAATATTTTTTAGATAGTATATATTTTTTATAAACCCAAAATAAAAATTTATTTAACCCAATGAAGAACATACAATAGACAAAATTTAGATGTTAAAAGATTTTATGTGTAAATAATGCGTCTGTTTGGCCTGTATATCCTGGCAGAATTGAAAAGTTTTAATGTCTAAAGGACAATTTGTTATTTAGGACAATTTCATACTTTATTTGTTACTTAAATACCTTTATTCTAATCCTATTATATTAACATGAGTGACGTACATATTTATTTTTCTATGGATCATGGTCTATTCCTATTTCTGTGAGGTCTCCTGTTATATTTCTTTATAATTATATTTAGCTTTACCTCGCGTGAAAAAACTGCACTCCATAAATGGTATCAAATTAAGGTTAGCAATATACCTTATATATTACATCCACTAAAGATATATATAGTGACATTATTAGCAAAAATAATAATAATATACACAATATGCTTCTATGAGAATCTTGAATTAGTAGTCAGAGCCAGATTTGCACTTGATTTTTCTTCTTCTTGTAATTTGATTGTGACAGTGCACGTTCGGAATATGCATCATTGATAAAATGAGTGAATAGAAGAATGAAACACCACTGAAAGTGGGCTTCGAAGGTTTTGACCTCAAATTTGGATAGTGGTGGTGGGGCCATCCTAAGTTGTTGGATGTGCTAAAATTAAATGTCCACTCTATCAATTTGGATCTGGGTTAAGGATAACATATATTCACCTTATAGGTAAGGAATTGATCATTTCAGAGCGTATGTGTATTCCTCACAATAAATGTCACTTTCAGGAACTGAACATCTAATATTTTGGTATACTTGATGATCTATTGAGGTCTTATACCACTAGACTAACGCTATATCTTAACAAGTATATAGGTGCAGATTCCATATTCAATTATTCATGGGCAAGCTTGTGTGGATGGTTAACTAGTCTTCTAGAGGCTTAGATTGTGTACCTAAACTTTCAAGTACAAGTCATAGTCATGGGCATTGGTTGAGGTCATGTCCTTCAACTTTATAAAGTGGTGAGATATAAGCACTGAATGGAGCCACGATGGAAAAGGTCACATGCAGGGTTTTCAATTATGCTTCATCTCTATGTTGGTCTAATACGCGCTAAATTCCTCCAAGCAAAAGTGCTCAATTATGGAATGGTTCCCAGATAATATATAATGATAATATAAAAATTTAGCCAATGAAGATTGCTTAAGGGTTGTTTAAACTTTTCAGGGAAAATATACAAAATTTAAGGTAAAAAGTGATTATTTAAAGGACAGAAGTTAGGTGTTGTTTCATTGACATAACGTGCCATATGGTATCATACAAGGTCAAATTTTAAGGTTTGATCCATGCATGAAAGTGCAACACTTGTGGTGGAACCAAAAAATGATTAATTTCTTAAACATAAAAATATAAGATAATATCTTTGGTTAACATAAACAAAATCGTTTTGCAATGTTTGTGGTTTTGACCATTATTATAATTACATTGACCACGTTTTTCTCATATTTATAATTGTGATAATAAACACACGAACACAATTCAAAACTTTCATAATTCATACATAGTATAAGGAATACATCACGTACATATTGGCGTGTGTACAAATATTTAAACATATCATGTATATTAAGGGGACAAAAGTGGTAAGAAATATATTAATGGGACAAAAGTGGTAAGAAATATCGATTGTCTCAAACCATTATCTCTAAAATTATGTCATGTACCAATAAAAATATGTTATTATCATTGTTGTGGACAAGATTTGAGAGTTGATTTTGGAGGGTAGATATATGTTTCAAAAGTAGTAAAATTCAAGCTTGTGAGAATTATTCAGTACAAGAAAATGCCACATGATATATATCCAGCTAAACCGAACCATTTCTTCGTTACAAGAAATTTTACGTGCTCGTTAACTCATGCCAATATCATTAATGGTTATTCTTCTCTCAGTACCAGTTTGGATGACTCTTTGTAATTATTATTAATTTCAAAATTGTATTATAAAATCTAATCTTAACTTTGGAGAGTAGTGCAAATGAAAATCACTTAATCTAAGATAATATATATTATAAGAGGGGCAGTGTAACGTATCTAGAGATAACCAATAAAATTTTCACAAAACATTAAAATTATAATTCTAATTAAAATTTAATTATATATGATAGTACATAAAAATATAAATATTATTATCTCCAATATATATGTCTTTCTCTTATACAAATCTTATCCAGCTACCCACCTTATGGTGTTTATGAATTTCATGAACCTCGAGACCGGAGAGCTGCACAAAGTGAGTATCATGCATGTGTGGATAAGATACATTGGTCAATTCCAAACAATCTAATCATGATTCGATTATATGTAGGACAGTATTCGATTAACTAATATCTTACTATGTTTGATAAATTCAAATATAATGCATAATTAAATCATAGAGTAAAAGAAATAAGAAACTAAAGCTAAACTATATTTTACAATATATGTTTCAAAATAAACAATTATGAATATAAAATATTACAAAATTAAATGTCAATCAACTCTATACCTAATTGTGCAAAAAAATATAAATTTAAGATCATTAATTCATGTGAGATATATATGGAGAAAAAATGGGACAATCTAAATCTATCTTAAAAGCATATCAGACTTGATTCCTAAATCTTCAAGCATAATCTCAATCTATCCTAAAAGAACATTAGACCTAATTTCTACATCTTAGACTTCTTAAAATCATTTTCCAGACTAAATAAATTGAATAGATATCATCCCTAGTATTGAAGGGTTCGGTACTCAAATATGAGGATATTATAATTTTAGAAAGTTTTGAATTTTTAATTTGAAAATAAAGAAAAATATGGACAACAATTAGTGTCATGTCTCAACATATCTGGCTAGTACGGTACATAATATGCACTCACAGAAATGGGTGGGTGAAAATGATATTACAATAATTCACATAATTAAACACCAAATTCACTCATAATCTATTCAAATGCATTTATGCATGCTTTGATAATACATTATTGTCATTTAGTGTTATTTAATATAATGTTAGGAGTCATGCGTTGAATATATTAACAAAATCAATGTGGTAAATAAGTATGATTCTCTCCTACTTGATGGACTAGTATTTTAGGGTTAGACTCTCTTCGTGTATTTAAGCTCTAATAATTAGCATTTTCATTGAAAGTTATCATAGAAAGAGCTACTATAAGTTGAATTAAGATATATTACCAAATAATGACAAATGAATATAGTTGTCAAAAGAGAAATGTTATTGGGTCAATGTCAATAGAGTGAAAGACATTGTAGACATCAACCCTTAAAGGATACAACAATATATGAGTCTCACATTAGGTAATATAACAAATTCAATATATTACTTAAGTCATAAAGGTTTACCACCTCATAGACTAGTCATTTAGATTAGACTATCCTGATGTGCTTAAGATATTATTAACATCGGCGAGGAGAGGAATGGTTAGTTCTGGACTATCATTCTGATTCTACTATAGAAAGGCTTGAGTGTGGGGAATTGGGCATATTCAAATGTGGGTGACTTGCATAAACTAACTCAGAAACTATCTACCATAATAAGCCCTTAAATAAATCTTATTAACAAGAAATGAATTTAATTGTTTCAAATATTTTGCAATTTTATAATTGAGCGTTGAGCCACGTTAATCAAAAAATGTAAGTGTATAACCATATACAAAGTCTTCTCAAGAACCGGCTTCATTAGTAGAGTTGAGAAATATATTACTCTGATCTAAGTATTAGAAGTATGTTCTCCTCCCTTATAAAGCAAAACGTAATTTGCCCATAAAAACAAAAACAAAAACAAAATTACTTATGGAGTTAAAGGTAGAATCTCATACTTTGTTAGGTTTTTTTGTTGTTGGAGTAAGAGTAAAAATAAAATTTGAATTGAAAATTATATGGACAAGATTTGTTTTAAGAAAAGTAAATAAATAAAGATACCCTCCAAAATAATATTTCTACCTTGTTATATCATATATACAACTATAATTGCCTTCGATTCATGAGTATGAATCCTCTCTATTAATTAAGAGACAAATAAAGTTATTACACTTGGTTTTAAGGACAAAAAAGTCATTATAAATATAATAGAATGATTGAATTGTCTTTTCATTTTTTATTTTGCATTATTTTACATCTTACTTAATGGAGAGGATCTCTACTCTCAATTCATAGTGTTGTTCAAAACTTAAAACAATTCAAGGAAATGGTAAAAAAATTATAATCCAAAGAATCCCATTAGGCAGCTATAGCTGACTATTGTTAATAATTTGGATTTGGACGGGCCAATGAAGCGGGCTCATCAGACATGCCGATTAAGTAAAGGTTACAGCACAGTTTAGTGGATTTTAGGCTTCAGGCCTATGGTATATTATTTTGGACTTATGTGAAGACATATCTATATAAAAACAACCAATAAAATATTGATAAGATATAAAAATATAATTCTGATTAAAATTCACAAATATATTTGTATCAAAATATGACGGGTTAGATACGTGATGTTTCTACATAAGTTTTTCTAATGACAGTTGATATTAAAAGTAAGAAATTCTTTTAGCCCACAATTTAAAATTTGGAGAGTATCCTTTTCTAAATTTTTTAGATACCATAACCGCCCTTACCATTTCATAATTGTTCCTCTTCGTTCATTCAAGAAAAGCTCCAAAATTATGACTTTTGGTACGTAAGTTTAATGAGCTTAGATCTCAAATCAGTATGGGATACACCTAATTAGTGAGGAGTAAATAGAAACTTAGATGTTACTAAATTAAGGATGAATCAACTTATGGAGAAACAAGAGAGAAGAGTAATGCACACTACATTTAGTTAAGTAGTATACATTGTTTTTTTGGAGTTTAAGAAAAATAAATGGTTGAATTAACTATCTATATCTATAGCTGATGATGACTTTTCATTGATGAGGAGGTTCAAGAGATAAGATAGTTTACAAGATATTAAATAAAAACTTTGAATGAAATTGTATAAAAAATTATTAGGAATACATTATCAATTTATCATGTTTCTAAATATTGGCTTTGAGAAAAGACAGAGGAGAAAAGAAAAGATAAATGGCGCTACGAATATCTTGTTCCTCAGCAACAACGTTCTTCAACTTCAAATCCAAATTCCCTTTCTCACCATTCTTAGCTTCATTTCCGAACCCTAATTCTATCTTCAGCACCGTTCGAATTACTCTATGCCATGCCTCAAACTCAAAACCACAGAATAAACGTTCTTCCTCTTCACCAACCACAAAAAAGAAGAAAAAGAAAACCACCACTGTTTCCGACCCTTTGAATTTCACTGATTTTGAAATCTTGCAAGATTTTCCCGCCGGTGTCGATGTCACTGTTCATGATGATGATGGTACGGATAACATTTCAGATTCTTCTTTGGCTCACTCTTCTAGTTCATTGCCGCTTCCTGAACCTCCCGCTGGATTCGTTCTTGATGGTAATGGCAACGTTGTTCAAGCTTTAACTCATCGACTCGTCACTATTGTGAGTTTCTTCTTTTTAATTCCTTATGTTAGATTCAAGTGGAACTATCTAGTACTTGATGTGAATATTGAATTTGAGCTGAATTAGTATCCTAGTTTCGTAATTTCATGTTGTAGTAAAACCCTAGTCATTAGGATTTAATGCTCTGTGGTATATATGCTTGGTTAGTGTGAAAATAGGTAGATATATGGAGAATGATTATGTCTAGATATGTGGTTTTGGAAACATAGCATAATTGCAATGACAATTTCAGTTTAAAATTATGCTATCTAAATGCAGTTCCATTTTCTACTTCAGCTGCTTATTTTCACTCCAAAAAATGAAGCCTCGAGCACCATTAATTTGCTTCTTAATTTTGCTAAGAGCTTTAATTATTTTACTGGTTATTGTAGTTATATGAAGCACGCATACTTCAACATAGTCATCGTGTCCATATTGGACACTTAATGGACATTTTTGGACGTCTTCGAATACTCCTTTTAGTGCTTTACATTTACTTTTACTTTTAAAATTTCCATACCATTGTAGATGGAAATGTCATTAGTTTGGTAGATGTTAACATTTTATTATATTTACAATGACTCAAACTAACTTCAGAAAGGTATTTCTTCCTAGTTTAAGATTTGTACTTATAAGTTAATTTTGCGCTAATTTTATATCTTCTATGCCATGTCGTGTAATTTTTAAAAGTTGTTCTATTCCTTAGGTCGTATCATTTATTCATTTTGTATCTGTTCTTGCTATCTGTAGTTGGTGTCATGCGGCAAATAGGCAAAAAATCATATCTTTCTTTCGGTGTGTGTCTCTGTTGTGTTAGCTTGTTGTATTCCTTATATCTATAAATTCTGAACAAGTCATTAACAGGTTGATCCCACAAACAACCTTCCATTAGAATGTGTGGTAAGGAGAGTGTTCAGAAGTTCCGAAGGACATGACTGTATGTTGCTCTGCCCAGTTGATACGTAAGTTCAAAAGAAAAAAACTTCTGCATTGGTGTAGCTGCCCTCATATGACTATCCCATTAATCCAAAACCTTTTCATTCTATTATTCCTTGACTATGGACGGTGGAATTTTTACTGCAGGCCTATCCAAATATTAAAGAGCACAAATGCAGACGGGTGGTCAGCTGTAAGTTTTTACTTCACTTTCTAAGTCTCAATTTTTCTGTATATTTATCAGATGATGCTATGAACTGGTGTTGTTGTCTCTATTCTATGACTTTAGTTTTGACAAAGATAACATCTTTTGCTCTCACCTATATGCCTATATATGACAACATTCTTTTTAAAACCCTTCACAAATTTTGAAGCATATACCTTCTTCATTGATGGGATTTCATTGTTTATTCTGGCAAAATATGTATTTCCTTTTTTATTTCTTGGTGAATCTCCTCATTCGAGTTTATTCATATTTACTTTTTGGGTTTTAGGTCAGTGATAAGGAAGTTGAGTCTATTCTGCCTGCTGCAGCTTATGCACTTGCCAAGATACATATGCATCTTGTCTATAGCGGGTATGTTTGTAGTTCCTTGCAATGTAGAAAGTCATGAATTTAACTTGTGTTTGATTATCACAAAATATTTGTGTCTCCGTATTAGATACTGTTATACAGCACGTGGTGGTTTTTGTTACACAGAAGAAGACATATTTGACTTTCACACAGGTAAAGATTTCTTTGCGTTCCCTTTACACGGAAGTACTACTGTCTAATCTTTCTTTCATCAGTGTATAAACAAAGCAGAAGTTCATTTTGTTACAGGAACATTTGGTTTAAATTGTGCCTGTTAATTACTGAGGTTCTATAATGCACAGGAAAGCTTATCAAAGTTCTGTGTAGTTCCCAGTTAAAGCTTGGTCCTGCGCGATGTCAACTTTAAACTCTATCTTTTGTTATTTTTCTTTGTTTTTGAGTGAATATATAACTTTCTCTTTGTGCTATCCCCCTCATCATCTCCCGTGATTTTAAAGCCATGTGCTGCTCCATCTTACTTCGGCTTATACGAAAGTCATGTGCTTCTAAAGCTTGTCTCCACATTTAATTCTCCTCTTGAGTCTCCAACTAGGACAATGTCATATGCAACTAGCTTCCCGTTTAATTCCTCTATTCATTTGAAATTCATTCAAATACAACAACAAACAACAACCAAGCCTTAATCCTACTAGGTTGGATTTGAAATTCATTCAAATAAAGATACAAAGTTACATAGATTTGGGAGGATAATGAATCCTCCTTAATGTAAGAACAATACCAAAAAAAGAGAACTGAAGCAAAGCTGCCGAATCCCTCATCATATCTACTAGCATGAGAGCCATTAATAAGACCATGTACTTTGCATGAGGTAGAAACCAAATTCCTAATAATATCCCAAATCAAATCTTATGTCATATAATCCTCCTTAAATATGACAGCCTTCTAGCCTCCTAGCCTCCAACAAAAGGCACCGAAGTGTAGCATAGGCTGCAAGTTGCCACAAATTTTTGCTTCTCTTCTACCAAAGCCACGAAAGCTAATCATCAGAAATTGGTCGAAGGATCTTGGACACATGAAACATTTAACAAGAAAGAATTCCATAGCGAAACTGCAGCTGAGCTGTGTGAGAACAGATGTAGAACTTGTCTGAGCAGGTAAAACACATAACACATTTATCAAGGGAAAGAACCTTCCCATAATGGTCATAAACCTAGATCTATTAAGCACCACAGCCCCTAATTTTTTTTACCTTGGGGAGACTTACTGGTAAAGTGATAATATGCTACACAACTATTTGAATTGAAGCCCAAAATCTAATTCAGAATGTTTTACAATTTTGCAGATGAGGGTAAAGGAGTGGACGGGTTGCCAACTGAAGCTGTAGAAATTACATATTTCGATCTGGTAGTTTATTACCTTAGATTAAACAAATATGTTACTATATCTTTGTTTCCTTTTGAAGGGTATTTTTACTAGTAGAAATTTAATGAAGCGTTTTTACTAGTAAAAATTTAATGAAGCGTTTTTCAAGTTAGTAAAGAAGCGATATTGCCTAGCAATTGTTCTCCTTTCTGGAATCTGGATGCATTGAAGTTATTGTAACTATATGGGATAATGCTTTGTGATTGCCTTTGTGCTTTATTGTTTACTACTACACACATGATAAAACCAGTTTTCTGAGTTGAATTATTGTATACTTCCCATTTCAAAGTGTGTTACTATCATCTCCAGCTTACCTTACCCTACCCATACAAATGCTTCTGCTGTTTTCCCATCTTTTTAGATGAATTCTTCTGGAAGAATCCTAAACCATCAGTGTTGTAGTATATATGTAATTTACTATCTCTCCATGTCTCTATAGGCTGTTTTTATCATGCATTTCTTGTGCAGTAGTCATCATCTAATATTTAAAAGTTTGCTAAAGAAACCTCCGGCCTTCTGCAAACCTCATGAGAATTATGGACGTTAAGATTTATTGTGTGCTAATTTATAGTCCTTTAATTGCAGGAAGGTGCCCAATACATGATTTATACGCCATCTGATCCGCATCTTTTTGTTGCCGTAAAGGTAAGCTTCGATATGTACAAGTTTCATTGAGCAACTTGAACATGCAGCATTGCATATTATCTTACTTTTTTTCTCCGAAATGTATTTTATAAGTGACTGGAAACTCTCTAGATTCCAAAGTACCAGTGTCAATGTAGTGTTATAGTTCTTCTAGTTCTAAGTTTCTGAAACTGGCAATCTGGCATGAGATGCTGGTGATCCAAAGCAGAACATAATTACTTTGCCTTTCTTTGTGCAGGATCAGAATGGGATTTTGCAAGTTGCTGATGATGTAAGTAGGAAATCACTGAAGAATTGTTCACTATTTCCTGTCTTTGTTCCATCAATCTTATATTCTTTAAGTTGCATGGGCCCTTTTTCCTATTTTACTCCATTGTTTTCTTAGGTCAGAATGCCACGCCAAGGGTTTGGCTCCCTTAATATTTTTTGTTTCTGGAAATTTGCTTTCATTCTAAGTTTCAGATGCTGTTGCTTACATTCAATTGTGTGTGTGCGCGCGTTTTGTCATAAGGTTTATATTAGTGCCCAGTAACTGCTTGAGGTTGCTAATGACAACATTTCTGAACAGGAACTGCTTGAAGATGCTGCTATCTTTGATGCCATAGATGAGGAAACTGAATTTAATGCCTTAGCGGTATGTGGTTCCTTCTTCCAAATTAACATATTTTTTTATTAAGTTTGACCCTATTCATTTATGTATCTTGTGCTGTCTTACCCCCGCAGGAAGAAGAAGCTGCATTTCTTGAATCGGAGATAGATAGGTGAAAAGATAAGCAAGATATAATTCGTAGTTTCATACTATGGAATACCATATTCTGGCTTGATTGCAAATATCTTGAGGATATAATAGCACCCTTTTGTCTATATGATCAATTTTGTGAGGATACTATATTTTACTCAGGATTAAGGACTGCATCAGAGTTCTTTTCTTCCATAATCACAATAAGGTGAATTAGTGTTGAAAATTATATATTAATCTTAAACATTTGTGGTGAAGTCAACATGAATGCATGATGATCCATGTGAATATTGCTTTATGTCAGTTGAACATTACAATCTTTTATCTCTCATTCACTACTTTTTATGGGTTACCTGCTTAAGAAATATTTTATAAAATAGGCTTAGTGCATTTTCGAGCTCCAATTTTTTTATCTCGCAGTTGTGACACAATCCCTTCTTAAGGGGTAGGATAGATTTTGCTATTCAAGTGAAACATTTTAACTACACATGGATCAAATTGAACAACTATGACCTAGTTTTAGTGATTTAACAAGGAAGAGCCATATTAAATCCAAGTTGCTATTATCAATTATCATACATGCACAGCATGTTTTAAAGGGGGGAAGTGGTGAACTGTTTAAAGATAACAAGCTAACAATAGGGTAGAGCCCTTAATCTAACTTCTTATCTAGTGTAGGGGATTTATTGATGATCACAGATGCCTTATCTTCAGCTTCCTTGGCATAGATCTCTCCCTTCTGTTGGAAATACCTCTCAAAAGCTCTTGGAAGGTACCTTGGTATCAAAAAGCCACACAGATTGATTGAAAAATAAACCAAATTGGCCACTGCCAGACCCCTCCCGAACCAAAACCATGCTGTATCCTGCATGCACACACCATGCACCAATTTAATATGAATAAAGCTTTCTGCTAAATATAATTGTATGGAAACCTTGTAACTATGTGTGTACTGTGTAATAAAGAGTGAAGAAAACAAAATAACCTTAAAGTGTGGATTTGCAGGCAAGGATTTGTTTAGCCACACATTATGTATCCAATCAATATCAACAAAGATCCTCTTAACTGTATACATCAATGGCACCAATGCCCTAACTGGTGGTGAAAACAGTGACAAACCACTTATTACATTCTCAGTCAATATTTGAACTGAGAGCAAGAACAAGTGTGGGCTTGCTGATCTTACTGCATGTTCATCACCTCTTCCAAACCCACCAAGAACATAGGCCAAGGGCAAGAACAGACCCACTATGGTCCCAACAACAACATAAGCTTGGAAAAACATGCTTCCATGGAAGATAGGGGATTGGGGTCCACCAGAACCATATGAGGGAAAAGCAAAACGGGAAAGTAGTAAGATATAGAGAGAAACAAGTGCAGGGAACACTAGATCAAGGAGTGGGACAAGTCCACTTGCTGAGAAAACTAACACAAAAGCCACAAGCTGAAGTTCTATTACACGTAATGAACCAATCAGGTTCATGCTTCTAACTCCAGCACCAACAACATGTTTCTGCTGAGGCTTGTTTGTGGTTGTGCTTGCTGATGATGCAGTTTTGTCTGGCTCACCAGACACAGCTAAGGTCACACCCGACATGGCTTTCCTTAGTTGATTGTTTCACTGAGGTTGTTGATTAATCAAGTCCTTTAACTAAACTGAAAATCTGTGAACAAAAAAGAAGTTACTTGTATGTAGATATAATTGCATATTTATGGTCATTGTTAAAGATATCACAAGATTCATAACATATGCATTAAATAGAGAACCCATGATTCAAGTAAAGCATGAATAAAGTATAGATGGGTTGGGATTTAATTGCTTAAATCTAGAATATGTATATTATTCAGAAAGCTAATAGAACCTATACTATCTAATGTGATGTGAAAATACATAGAGATATGTACATACCTAGTAGCTGAGTTGGGTCAAAAAGGTATGATGAAAATGACGAGTTGAAAGAGAAACTGATGCATATTTATCTGTGACATTTTATCAGATAAAGATGGGAGAACTGGAATGATCAGAATTTTAATTGATTAAAAAAAAGTGATTCTGCTAGCACTACAACTTATCATGCTAATGTGTAGTGTAGAAAGTGTGACACTTGTTTACTCTTCCACGTGGATCGTTCACTGATCTCCACGCCTCATGTTGTTCTTGATTTTAAATTGGCTTAGAATTACAAGTCATGTGCAAAGCTGCCACGAAGGGAGGATTGATACGATAAAAATCACATCTTTACATTCATGTCTCATTTTTGTATCAAACCAATCAGAAATTTTCATTCAATTAAAAAGAAAAATAACAAAATTAGAATTAATATTTTAATATTATTTTGTGAAGTTTAATTGGCTAAAGATATAAAGACATAAATTTTTTAGAATAGAGCTATCTTATCCTTAGTATGTGGTTTGTATAATATTATTAAGATTTCTTTGTGATGGATCCAACACGTGTTAATATGTATGCTAGATTCCACATGCCATACAAAAAACTACAAAGATATATGGAAGAATCATGTATATATCATGAAATATTTTTTACTCATTTTTTAATAAATAAAGCATGTGGGTATGAACTTAATCATCTCAATGCCCACCAAATAAGTGCTATTCAGAGGACTCTAAGCAAACGCTTTTGAGATTAGAGATGACATAAATATCTGGACTTATAAGTATCCGTTAAAATACTCATAATGAGTACATGTGAAAATAGTTTATAGGTAGAAACAAGTATTATGATATCCGTTCTACGAGTACCTACATATATATTTTAATTAAATATTTTATGCTTAATTATTATTAATTTAACATTTTATTTGTCTATTTTATTATTTTTTATAATAAAATTTAGTAATGAGACTATAATCATAAATTTATCATATAGATATTATATTATTTAAGTAATAATTATTTTTATATATTAATTATTGTAAAATATATAAAAATATATAATTAAAATTGAAAACTCATTGGGTACTCACAAATACCCAATACCCACACGGGTACCCAAAAATAGTGCGAGTATGGATACGGGTATATACTACCCATGTCAGTCCGACCCCGTTGCTAGGTGTTATTTAATTTGATGGCAAATTTGATTTTTTAAATTGATGATGGGTGCGATTTCTTGGATTAAAAATATCAAATGAATCATCATGTCAGTGCGATTTCTCAATGTAAGGCCCAAAAGTTGTAGTGGTCCAAACTCAATTTGAAGGTTGTTCCAAGTTTCTACCAAACAAGTGGTAAATTGTCATATTTGGTCCCTTACTTTACAAGGGAAACAAGAGAATGAAGTCAATGTTGGCAACTAGTGTGAAGAAAGTTGATGAAATTTCCCAGAAGGTGTTGAATTTACTAGAGTACAACATGTTCATTTCTCTTTGACCTATGTTGGCTGTTCCTAAGTCCAAATAGATTCATTGCACAAACATGTTCAATTACCATGTTCCTTGAACTACAATTCCTTGTCATTTATTAGGCCACTTTACAAGTTGATTCATTAGGCCTAAGAGGAGACAAGGAAGTAGACAGAAGCACATATTTATTGCAAAAAGTATATTATTTCATGTGTCATTTATTATGATCTGTTAGAAAATATTAAATTATTAATTTTTTTACTTAAATATTTTTTTAATCAATTAGAGCAAACGAAGTGATGTACTTTTTTGAAAGAAGGGGAAACTTGGTAGGCAAGTATTGAAATAGAAATGGTTTCTATTTTCTCAATCAATGACAAAAAAAGTGACAACGTGAATAAAAGATGGAGAAAATACTTGTTTTAAATTATTCACAAGATGACAAACTAACTAGCGCGAAGGTTTTATTATTTGTAAAAAAAATTATATATAAAGTTAATTGATTTTGTACATCGTTGGTTCACACTTCACACCAAGTGAGTCACAAATACACTTAAAACAAATATTCCCTAATGCATAAAGTATGTTAACCCCTTAACTTAAAGGATTAAAACGTGGGTCCTACAGAAGAAAATGTTGTCGAAATGTCTCCACATAAATCCTTAGCAATGTAACATCCAAGCAGCTTCCACATTAGACCGACGCCTTTGTCAATGTACGCACACGTCACATTAATTAAGATTCACATCCTTTGTTGTTGTTTATGAGTCATTTTTCTAATCCCCTAGAACAAGAATAGTAGGTAATAAAATGAGAAGCTACTAGAGTGAGCATTTTATTTTTTATGTTATACTCTTCATATTTTTCATTATTTTTAAAATGATTTTTATTTCAATTCATTGCCGTTTTATATTTTATATTATACACTTCATATTCCATATTATGCTCGACGTACTAAAAAAGTATTGATCTATTAGTGTAAGACCATACTAGATCCTCAATGAGATATTGAGGAGCCCAACTCCTCTCCAGTACTGGATAGTCTAGTACTGGATTACTAGGGGAAATGATGATTGCAATTTATATTATTAAAATATAAGTTAAAAATATGACTCTTGAATTTTTATTTTGGATACATGTCATAATCCTAATGTGGTAATGAACTCTCCAGTAATGGAGAGGATCCAAATTCAATATTGAGAGGAATAATCATGCATCTCGAAAGAAAATATCTTATTGCCTATAAGATGAGAGAATATCATTGATTATACAAAAAATTTATGATGTCCTTTTACAAATATGACCTTAATTTGAGTGTGAAAATAATAGTAGGGATACACTTAGGAAAAAAAAGTATTTTAATACCATTCATCACCCATAGATATTTTAGTTTTTATCGTCTAGCATTTGCCTTATATAGTTATGTATGTTATCAATTGTGGCGGACGATGGGGAAGAAGAAGAAATGCTTGGAAGCTAGATAAAAGTAGGGCTCCTCTCTACTAATGAATAGAAAAAGAGTATTTTTATATTAGGTTAAAAATGTCATTATAAGTGTAAATAGAATGATAAAATTATCTTTTTATTTTCCATTTTAACTTGTTTTACACATTACGTGATTCAATGTTGCTTACGGACAAAGATTATTTGTCTCATTCTCTGTCTCACTTCCTGTCCCGGGCTAATCAAAATTTTACTTTTTATTATTTTTTATTTTTAAATTTTGTAATTTATTCATATAACAGCATTACGATTGACTTGATACATGAAGCGAGACAAGAAGTGTGACACATTATTCTTACCATGTCAACCGTATTACTCAGTATAAATCTCATTTTTATCATTTTGAGAATAAAAAATCCATATTCAGTGAATAAAAAATAAAATGACATTATTGGTTATCTTAAAATTAGAAGGACAATGATAAGTAAGAAAAAGAGGTTGACGAAAGCAGTGACAGAATAAGCATAAAAAGTGGGACATTCCCACATGTCCCTCGGTTCAAAGTTCAAAGGGTTTCTCATTTTCTCTGTGGCTTTTTCAACTCCTCTACATTCATACCACCTTCCCTTCACTCTATAAAACCCACCTCTCTCATAACTTCCAACTTCAAAGTTTCCACGCAGAGAAGAAAGAGTACTAAATAGTTTCTGCTTTCATATACACAAATGCAAGGTGAATTAGTGTTACCGCCAGGGTTCAGATTTCACCCCACTGACGATGAGTTGGTGAATCATTACTTGTGTAGAAAATGTGCTTCTCACTCCATTGCTGCTCCTATTATCAAAGAAATTGATTTATATAAGTTTGATCCATGGCAGCTTCCAGGTACTTCATTTAAATTTCCCATTCAAAATTCATTTCATTTTTTTTATAAATGTTAAAATAGTTGTGTATCTTGTTTTATTTATAATCGATTAAACATATCTGTGTAATTCAGTAATAGTTAATCGATTAACAATATAATTAATCGTTGATTACTTAAATATTCTAATTCACTTTATATGTTCAGGAATGGCTGCTTATGGTGAAAAAGAGTGGTACTTCTTTTCTCCGAGGGATAGAAAATATCCAAACGGTTCACGTCCCAACCGGGCGGCGGGGACTGGGTATTGGAAGGCTACCGGAGCTGACAAGCCGATCGGAAAGCCGAAAACGCTTGGCATAAAAAAGGCCCTTGTTTTCTATGTAGGCAAAGCTCCTGAAGGAGTCAAAACTAATTGGATTATGCATGAATATCGCCTTGCCAATGTTGACAGATCTGCCCACAAGAAAAATAATTTGAGGGTATAACAATTTTCTTCTTCCTCATTTACTAGAATGTTTGTTTTGTTAAGAAGTAAGTTACACATCGCCTACCTCATTATCTCAGAATAGTTTAAATACTTATTGTTGGTCAAATTAGTCATTTTAAAAATGTTAAATGTTAATTGTGTGACATAAGATCATACTGAGATGAATTATTTGATTTTGATGACAGCTTGATGATTGGGTGTTATGTAGAATTTACAACAAGAAAGGGAAGATTGAGAAATTAAACTGCATGGATCAGAAAGCAGCAGTATCAAATGTTTCAGAGGAAGTTGTTCAGTATGAGAATGAGATGAAGCCAGAGATTAAGAACATGTATGGCCACATTGATTTCAGGAATGACCAATTGCACATTGACACATCAGATTCGAGTCCAATGTGGGATCACGTGGTTTCGCCAGATGTCACTTGTGAGAGTGAGCCAAAGTGGAAAGAACTTGAGCTTGGTCCAACCTTTGATTTTCAGTTGAATGAAATAAACATGCCACCAAATGACCCTTTTGCCCCTCAGTATCAAATGAATTCCCCATTCCATGACATATTAATGTTCTTTCAACAATCATAGATGAAAATGACACTGACCCTTTGAAAAAGTTGGCATTCACACCTACCTAAACATTGGTGCATGTGTGGTGACTATTCTCTTCATTTGGATTATAGTAGGAATGAGAATTTGAGATCATGTGAAAGTAAAAAAATAAGCAGAATGATCTTATATTGGTCAAGATTTAAAGATGTTAGGATGTTACAGTGTTGACATCTAAGGGACATTGATGTTAAGAATTCTTGTTCCATTGATGTTGTAGCGACAATTTTTTATTTTTTCAATTGAAAGGAATGAAAAAGTAAATATAAGTTATCTTTTGGTGAAAGTGAATATCTTTTTGCTTTAAACTTGGTTTTTTAAACACCCCAAGTGGGAGGGTCCAAATCCCACACTATCATAGCTCATGGAAAGAATATTCCCAAATTGGGGAAGCAAATCACACATTATAGGAGTGTACATATAATGTTGAGAATAATGTCATTTGCACCCCAAATTCCAGTGTTATAGAATGTGAAGTTTTCACAAAGTTGTGAGAAATAGATGTTCAAATTTCATTTACTTTATGAGATTTTTATACGAAGATGGTCATGTGTGTAAAATTGAATGGGATCTACCATTTAATTCTATAATCAATAAACATAAGTGGATATTTGCATCAATTTGCACTATCTTACACTTTTAATTCTAAGTTAATTCTTCACGTCAAACCAATGTAATAACTAATCACTTATGTAATAAGAAATACTGATCAGAAGTTGTATTACAATCACAATTTTTATACTGACCAGAAATTGTATTACCATCACGACTTCCATTTAGAAGTCGTTATGTACTATCATGACTTCTATATTGACAGAAGTTGTATTACTCCCTCACGACTACTTCTATACGGAAGTCGTTTAACGTTACCACGACGTTTAAAAGGTGCACAAAATAGTAACCGATGTTTCAATTTTTTCATCCAACATCTATAAAGTAGTTAGCATATTAGGTTTGGCCAAAATAAATATATTATGATGATGTTGAGCCCTAGTAATTTTAAAGAAAGAAAGCAACAATGTTATATACACATGTCACTTCATTTATCTACACAAATTTCACCATCCATTATATTAGGTCCCACTTTATTGTATGAATATCACAAGATGTGGATCATAGTAGTCAGCAAATCTGTAGAAGCATCTTCCTTTTTGAAGATGTTGATAGCATAAATATTAAATACCCAAATCTTTATCAAAACTTGATCTGTTTAGCACTATTATCAGCTGTACTTGTCAAGTATTCGGTATTCCATATCATGAAATTTTCTTGGACTTTCTGCTGTGACTGTTGTGGTTTTATTATATTCTTTGCATTAGCAAAATGAGCCATGCATGCATCCTACGAACTCAGACATACTATTTTGTAATAAAACAAGAAAATAAGGACAAGGTAGACTTAATAGCTACTAAAGCTATCATATTCATAGTTCATATCCATGAATTTGCCTATTGGTGTTCAGTTTATAGGAATGCATTGGGATGAAGCAACACTTATCCACTTAGCATTTGCAATGCATGTAATCAAATTCCCTCGCATAAGTGTAGTAAAGTAACTATAACTAATGCATTTAACATAAGCATATGTACCTAATATAGTGTCTGATACTATTGATAAATCCAAATTATTTATTAACACTCTTACCAGTATCAAATTATTTATTAACTTGCCATATCATTCAAAACCTTCCTAGCTGAAGAACAAGCAATATTTTGAATGTTCAGCAAGCCAATAAAGTGCACTTTGCAAGTTCTCTCCAGTAATGGAGAAAAAAGGTCCTACCGGGAGTCGAACCCAGGTCGCTGGATTCAAAGTCCAGAGTGCTAACCACTACACCATAGAACCTTTGATGTTTTTGTTTGGTGATTTATGAGAAAACCTAACCATAACATACATAATTTCTCTTTGAGTAAGAAAGCAAATCGAGCTTTGTTTTTTACTTCATACTTATTTCCCTCCTTTCATGTTGAGCATCAATCACTGATAATTCGTTTCATGCACTCAATACACAAAAGATTATCAAAATAATTGCTCTTAATTAGGACTAGTATAAAAAGATCTCAATAACAATATATAAATTTTTACATTGTCAATATATCATGAATTATTTATGTATTAATCATTAGAAAAAAGTTATTTCCCCCTAACAGCATAGAGATAAATGATTACTAAGAGCCTTCTTACCTAAATAATAATGCATAATATTATCTAAACCGAATATTAATTAGAATAGCACGTATTTTACACAATATTGAACGATAGAGGCTCATTTTTTGCCCCTAAGTCTTCCCCTCTAAATTCCACAAATGAAGTGGATGTACTAATAATAATCAGAAGCTTAATGAACACTTAAAATTGATATAATGGAATGATAGGAAAGTTTACAAAGAAGGGGTGGTGGCGCAGTTGGCTAGCGCGTAGGTCTCTTAGCTAAGAGTAATCCTGAGGTCAATATTGTGCACACATAGCAATTGATCCAAAGCAGTGAGATTGTTAGTATGTTTCTGTAATACATAATATATTAAAGAATGAATGGAGTTCCGGTAAGTGTTAACATAGTTAAACTCCTCTCCATAGAGAGGGAAGTGGTGTGTAACATAATGGAAAAAACAAAATGAAATGATATCGTTTTATTTATATTTGTAATGACATTTTTATTCTTCAAACTAGGTGTAAAGATAATACTTTTCTCTCAAGTAATGGAGAAAATCTGAACTCATGTTAACAAACTGACTCGCTTTACCTTCAAATCTCTTTTGACACATACCCTCTACATATCTCAGCGTCTTTCTAAACTAGACCTTTAAACTTCATTGACAAAAGCTCATTCTCCAACTTCAAACACTTATCACATTCTTGACTGACAAAGCTAGCTCCTTTTGAATCTCTTTCTCCAATAAACTAATTTTACATGCAAGAGTTAATTGGGTTTGAAGTTCTTAGGGCCGTAAACGAGTCATACCGAGCCAAAACATAGATCAGCTTGGTTCAGTTCAATAAGGATTTGTTCAGCTCGAAAATCGACTATATATATATATAACGGGTCAAACTGTATTCAGCTCAAGTTCGAATCGTTTATTTAACGAGCTCAAGTTCAGCTCATTTGGTTCATGAACCAAGTTTATCGAGCTAAATAACGAGTTGAGTTTCGAATGAATGCCAAGTTAGTTCGGTTCATTGTCAGCCCTAAAAGCGTTGTAAACTTAAAATATGCTTCCCTTGTGTGACTCATAGTCACCTGATACGTGGTTATCTTTGGTACGTGTGCTGATACGTAATACGCAGTATGTTACCCTGTCAAGTACTAGTTCACTCGGTGTATATTCACTAGGGTTTCTATAGCTTTATGCACAATCATTTCTAGTGTTGATTCTTCTAGATTTGAATGAACTTTTGTTTCACCATAGGAGAAACATCAAAGGATAAAATTCATTCTAGTTTATTGTAATTCATACATGTGAGTAAGTATATGTACATTACAAACTTATTTTATTTTACTTAAAACAGTAGGTAAAAATCCGATTCATTTCTTAAAGGGAACTAGATCGCAAAAAAACACGAATTGGTACAAAAGAACCAATTCACATTTCTGTATTAAAATAAGAGAATTGTGTTTGAATGGTACTTCAATTTGCATTTAACATTAAACTCATCCCTAATTCAAGTATATAGGCTTGCATTTTGCCAGCTTTATATCCAATTAAGCATTACAAGTTCAAATTAGTTGATCATGAAAACTAGCTTTAATAATTTTGTTTTTTTTATTGAACGTATTATTTCTTCATTTACACTTGGAATATTTAAAGTTATAGCTAATGGTTTACTACTAGAGATGGTCCATGGTTAGCTTTAGCCCTATTGTTAATATCATAATTATTATTCGATTTTGAAGTGCGTGAATATAACTAGGATATGAAATGTTTTCTAACATAACAAGGCACTGAAATCTAATTCATTATAACATCAATCCTACCTTTATAACTATACCAAGGACACACTAATATATATTCAA
Organism: Lupinus albus; assembly: GCA_009771035.1. NCBI lineage: Eukaryota > Viridiplantae > Streptophyta > Magnoliopsida > Fabales > Fabaceae > Lupinus > Lupinus albus. The sequence continues at coordinate 11,392,826 of CM020011.1, forward strand.
TTTAAAATAGTATAAAAAACATTTCTAATTTGTATGTAAAAATGTCTTTTTGTATATCATTTACATAGAATTATTCTTTTAAACTCCTTTTTATTTTCATTTCTAGTAGAGGATTATAAGGTCTTATGTGAAGAAATAGAGAAGAGAACAAGCTCAATAATAATAATTACAAAACACAAATATTTTTATTTATTAAATTCTTCCAAACTCAACAAATTCAACTTCACCTTTTCAAACTAAAATAGAAATAGCACAAGCTCAATAATAATAATTACAAGCTAACACTTGATCATATAATATATATTTTTTTAATCATAGATATTAAACACTTATATCATGATATATAATATACTGACAAATAATAATATAAAAAGTCTTATAACTTACACTCTCTACTAATTTAATATACCAATCTTCTCATCTTATTAAGATATGCCAATTAAATTGGAAAACTAATGTCAAAAATTAATCAGAAACAAGTGCAGATTTATTTCCCTTCCTATATTAAGAAAGCAAGTATTTTTTCTTACCCCAATAAATAGAAGCAAAGAACAACAATAAACAACCTGCAAGTGTACCCCAAGTTGTAGTCCAAAATTGACGAGGTTGTCCATCAAAGAGATCAATATGAATATTCATGCCAAACAATCCCACCACCACAATACCAGCATTAAGCATCATGTTTAATGTGCCATATATTACTGCTACTTGTAGAAGTTGATTTCTCTTATCATCCAACATTATGTTGATGTAGTCCTCTGTGTCATCCACATACTCACTCGACTATTAATTAACCAATGTTTCACATACATAAATAATACATATATCAGTCAACATTTTACTATTTCAAAATGATATAATAACTAGAGAGAAAAATATGTATACATGGATATTATATTGGAATAGATTTTTACACAATTATGAATGGTGAATGATGAATGATATATTATCTGCGTATAAATCTTTACGATAACATGAAGAAGTGAAAATTAGAAACATACACTGGACAATTTTTGTAAGATTCCATTTATCTGTGCAAAATAAGCTTCTAGAAGCATCTCCAGTTCTTCAACGTCAAGCTTAGGTTCATAGGAACTATATGACCTTTTGGAATGTGATTCGTCGCTATAGGAAAGCAAAGAGTTAACTATATAATTGTTGAACTGAGAAATGGTGCATATATTTAATTAAATACCAAGTATTTATTATGCAAAATAAGCCTATTCCATTATATATATGCAAAATAAGGCTATTCCATTGTTTGCACCTTTGATCTTCATCTTCATCGAGTTCTGTATTGTACCCTTCTTTTAATGATGCCTGGTCTACTAAACGAGCTTCAAGTTTTTGTGTCAAGTACATTTCAGCCATATCATGGTCATCATCCAACAAATGTTCAATCTGATCTCTTACCTGTAAAATCGAAATCCAAGCTTAATATTTCCTACTTTTCATATATAACCTATGAAAGAAAAATAGGAAAATGTGTTTTTTATACCACAAATGTATAACCTATTGTATACTATATGTTGAGGTTTTAGTATTAAAATAACAGCATTTGCAAAAATGTTCTCATACAATCCTTTAAATAACATGGGAAATCTCATGCATGTTTTATTTATCACCTTTGGTTGCTTTTAAATAACAAGGTAGCTTACTATCAAAGATGATGATAACAGAGTGAATTTACTTTCCAATTTAATGCCAGATTCATAAAACATTGATACATATATGGGAACATTACACATGAGCAACGTAGATAGTGAATATTGATGTACCTTCTGAACACGACCAGAAAGTGCAACCAAACGACTTTTGATCTGTCTTACACGTTCAAGATTGAGTGTGCTAATCTTAGAGGTTAATTCATCTAAAGCTGGGTAAGTCTCATCCTCCAATGTTTTAGTCTGATATGGTACAAATCATAGAGCTTATAAGCATATATAACTCAATGTAGAAGAACATATATATGGTTAAAGAAACAAGAGAAACTTCAACAACAACAAAAATCCAGAGAACAAAAACAAAATCCAAATGATGGAAAATTTATAAATATACAAACTGTCCTCTATACTAAAAAATATACGACTATATTATTTGAGGTCACTGATAAAGCATTAGAATATTCTTATTAGAAATTACACATATTATAAGAAGATATTTAAGTGTTTATGAGTTGAAGACATATATTTTGCTAATTTGACCCCTCAGTTGCACCAACAATTAATTAACCTGATAAAGTAAAATAATAGGTAGAATTTACAAAACTCAGATATAGTAAAAAAAAGTAAGTACAAACCTCAGATTCAAGGCACCTGCAAGCAGATTCAAGACATGCTTCAAGTGCTTTGAACTCAAATGGTAACTGCTTAGGTGGTGATGCTACAGGTACATCTTTTCCACTCCTAGAGCTACCCCATTTGATTTCAATGTTTGACTTGTCTGGTAAGGAATCAGAACCTTCATGCATTGTCGTGGATGAATTGTTTCGGGAATTAGTGCCACTGTGCAATAAAGGTGATTCCTCCATCATAGTGCTTGTGCTATAATCATTAGTGTCCATGTCATTGCTCATCTGTGGTGTGAAGTTTAATTTGAACCAGTAAGAATGCAACAAAAAAAGTTACTTTGTTCTTCCCAAATGATGTATTTAACATTTTAAAAAGTGAGAAACCTATTTATTTTTTTGCAAATGATGTATTTAAATATATTATGTGAATGTGATAGGAATTAGTTAGGATCAAACGATAGTAATATCCCTGCATACTTCCTATGGTCTTTTTTGCACTGATCTGCAAGGTTAAGGTGTAAAATTTCAGCTAATTTTTAGTTTTTTAACTGCATTGAATAAAAATTGGATGAAGCATTTAAATTTTGACTAGTTTTACATTAAAAATTCCATAAAAAATTAGAATATTAATTAACAATATTTAATAATTAAGTAATATAAAAAATATACAAATAAATAAGTTAAAAACATCATCAGAAAAAAATTATAAATAAGGACAGTAATTAGAGTGGGTTTGTTTTTAGAATGAGTAAATAAACATTGATAAATTAAAATGCATGGAGGTTTTTCATCTGTACCGATAAAGACACCCTTATTTGGTAAAGTTTTTATGCACGTAATATCTTTCTAAAAAATTCTTACGTTAATCTTTCTGGTATAAAATGTAATGTTAACAAGTTTCGAGATACCATGATAAAAAGAAGAATCTAACGTAATATAAAACAAAAAATTATTTAAAAAGGCACAAAAATTTAGAAACTATGATTTCCAATGTAATTAATGTCTATATTTTATGTTTGATTTCTTAAATGAACTGATAAGAAAAAGATGAATTACCCGATGCGGCATTTCATTGGAAGAAGAAGAAATGCGAGAATGAAGATCGTGAAGAAATTGAAGGAAAAGAGGATTAGATGAGTTAATCATGAGAATCTCAGTGGCAGTGATAATTGCTTTGATATGTTCCAAATTAATAACAATAGCTTTCTCTCTTCCTAAGATTGATGATGGTTGAGACAACATTGGATCCAGAATCCTAAGATCACGTGCTGGTAAACTTGTTCGTCTCATAATGTAATGTTTTCCAACTTCTTCAAGTCGTGATTCTCCTGTTTCTGAAACCAATAACCATACTTTTACTCCGATACCTTTTCTTCGTGTTTGTGCGTTTGGTTGCGTCATTCTTACCTTTTTTCTTCTTCTGTGATGTTATTCAATTCTTAATTATGATCACTTTCATAATAACCAAACCTATTTTCCTTAAAACTCTCTTATTTCTATACTTGCGCAACAAACTTTCAATGCAACCCTCTTATTTATTAATTCTTTTATTTTGTTTTTTGTTTTTATTTATGTAAGGTTTTTCTGCTAGAGTGAGAAAGGTACAACCTGCTTAAGGTCATTGAAGACCATATTTTAAGGACCATTTATAGTGGAATGAATTTGTGCAATGCATGGGATGTGTAAAAAATTTAAAAATGAAATTTTGAATTAGCTAAGACTTTTTAAATTTAACAATCTTTCTAAACTATCAGCTTTAATTTTATCCTAATAGGCTTAACTTCTATCCTTTCCCAATATGAGTGTAAATGTCACAAGTTCTGGTTGTATTTCAAATTTCAAAACATAGGTACTCCCAAAGGCCAAAAATGAAAACCTCCACACTTATAGTGTCCAACATATTCTGAAATAACAAATTTGAAATATATTATCATAATTTCATATTTTGCTTATTGTTGGAACAAAGCATATAGATAAAAATTATATATTAAAATGAAATTTTTTGTTACAAGTCCTAGTTAAAAATATATGATTGGCCTTGGACATTATTTATTGGGTCAGGATAAACCTAATTGGGCTTTACATATATATAACAATCATTAGACTTTATTAAACCTAATTGGGCTTTACATATATATAACAAATTATGTGGAGTTAATAGTTATGTTGTCTTATTCTCTATTCTTTATCCTCTTGCTCTTTATGTGTAATGATTGCTTCTACTGCAGTGACATCTTTGAATACACATCTCAAATAATTCTCGGTAGAGAAATGAAGTGTAATTTATATTTTGATAGTTTAGCAAATAATTTGTTGGTTTATTATAACATAGCTATTCACATAACTTTTATAACTAAGAGATCTAGAGTTTCAAGGAATATTACAATACTCATCTTTATTTCAGGGTACATATCTTTTGGTATAAACTGTGCAGTATGTGTACTAAATCTTGTTTGGTACCAATGATATTAAAGTAAAAATAAAAAAATAAAAAAATAAATTATTTAATTGATATTGCATATTTTCATTGTCAATTTGGGACATTGTCAGTATATTTTATATATATAAATCGTATTGATAAAGAAATCTAATAATTTTTTATGGGGTAATTAATTTATGAAAACAATGTTAGAGGTTACTGATAGGAGCTTAAATTTTTAAGTAGAATACGAAATTTATATAACTAAAATATGAGATTTATAATATAATGATATTGTATCGTGATGCAAGTGAATGGGTACTTTCATATATTGTACATCAAACTGAAATGAATATATGGTATGCATATGCAAGTGAAAATATTTACATTCAGTTTTCAAATATGAGGACTTGTAAATTAGAACAGTATAAATTCAAATTTGACATGGATTGATTGTGTGTTAAAATCAAAGGGAATGGTAAGTTAATTGCACGTTTATTCTTATGTTAGTAGATAATTGAACATCAACTATATTTTTTCTTATAAAAAAATGCAATATTTAAAGAATGGGAGTGTATGCATGCATATCTCGTAGAAAAAAATTATTCTCAGCTGGCTTGTGAGTAGAGTACAAAAACAGTTTCAAGTGATAATAAATTGATGATGAAGGAAGCTGTGAACAATAAACAAGTGCAATTGTTTCCCTTCTCTAAAGAGACCAAGTTCCAAAGTTGTCATGGAACCATCACTTAGTACCTCTCTTCTATGTAGAGAAATTATTATATGTGACATGATCAATAAACCCATCAAAAATCAATTTTAAAATAAAGAAAAAAGTAACAAATTTGAAATTTAAACAAAGAAGAGGCTTAGAAAGCCAATCCGAATATAAGGAAAATTCTACCTCTAGGATGTTCCTAATCCATAGCCAAACATTCACCTTAGCATTGTCCAAGATGTGGTGAATCGGAAGACTAGTCTTGTTGAAAATAATGTCATTTCGATGTCTCCAAATGGCCCAAACAGTAGCAAACCAGATAATACTCCAAGCTTTCCACCCTTTGACTAATCCCAAATGATTTAAATAATGATGAAAAGAATTCTGAGGCAATGTAAGAGTGATGTTCAACCAATTATAAATTGACTGTCAGACAGAGTAAGTAACTTTGCAAGATGAGAAAAGATCAATAATTGATATTAAAGTAATGATTTAAAATTAAATACATTTATTCTAAAGGTGACTACTTTTGTTTGGAGACTTTTCCAAGATAGAATTCCGACTAAGGACGCTCTTGCTAGGAGGGGATCTCTTCACTCATGGGTGATGGCCTCTTGTGTTCCTTTTGCAACGCACATTCAGAATCTCCTCACCATCTATTCTCTACTTGCAAACTTATCTATCAGGTTTGGCAATTGTTTTATAAGTGATTGAATATTAGTGTTGTTCTGCCTCCTAACACAATTCATCACTTCCTCCACCACATTGGTTTGATCAAGGACATAAAATATTGGAAATTCTGGGGTGTCATTTGGTCGGCTACAATTTAGGCGATTTGGTTAAGTAGAAATAATCTTATATTCAACAATGTTTTGCACTTGCCTCAACAAATTCTGGATTCAGCTAGAGTCAAATCTTGGCTTTGGATTAAAGGTCAAAATGGGGTGGACTCCAATACACAATACTCTGATTGGATTGATATCCTTCTACTTGTTTGAATAGTGTGATGTAACTTTCCTTTTATTTTTTCTTTGAACATTGTAAATTTCCATCTTCTTCAATAAAAATTCTTTGGCTTATCAAAGATAAAAAGTGGACTCTAAAGAAAATATATATAAATGAATAATAGATGATACAATATTTCTATAATATTACAAATATTAGACTCATAATTATATGCCTCAAATTCATTTCCCAAACACAATCACATCCTAAAGACATGGTCTGATATCTATTTACTCTCTCTCTTCTTCAATTTCAAATGCCAAAAGATCTCTATTATTACTGTGAATCTGGATAGAGGTAGCTCATAGCATCACTGATCACACCTTTTTTCCTAACATGGTTTCTGAATTTTCAACAACTTTAAAAAGCTCCATAAATACATTACACTAAAACACACATGTTTTCAGACAGAAGCACTCTCTATCACACACATATATAGCAGAAGAGGATAGAAACACCGTTTCTTATATGTTTCTCTTTTTCCCATGGCATTAGTTTGCATCATCTTATGCATGCAATATATCTGAGTCCTCATGGTAATGGAAGATGGTCATATATAATCTCTCTACTCGCTAGAAGTAATAAGATGGTCATATATGTTATAAGTTACTAAAGTCAAGTTTATCAAATTAATACGAGTTTACTGACATAAGTTAATTTATCAAGTATCAACATGTAATTTACTTTTTGTTAAATAAGGTAGTTAATTAGTTTATAAGTTATTTGATGGTGTTACCAAACATTCTTTATACTATTGTATCTTGAGAAAAAATGTATATATTAAACGTGTATGTGTTTTATACATTGTCAATGTATTATATATCCATTGTGCATATTTAATCATGATTGACACTTTTGATATATACCTTAGCAATTATTGGCATTTCACCCCAACAAAAACTATAATAAATTCAATAGTGTATATTAGCCAAGCCAGGCCAAGACAGGTCAGAAAACACAACTCTGACCGAGACAAAAAACTCATTTGGCTCGGTCAGACACTCACATGCTAAGGTCACATGCCCAGGTTAAGCCCGGTCACAAAACATGCAAGACACAATCACACGCCAAAGTCAGACTCGGTCATGCCCCAAGCACCACACGGTCACGACGAGCAGGATGACTCCGTCACACGCCAAGTCTACAGCACCTTGTCCTGATGCACTCGGTCAGTAGCCTCCTAAGCATGGCACAGTCACACAAGACAACATGACTCAGCCAAAGGCCACACCTAAAGCATCATATGGCCCAGCTCACTCGGTCAGAAACCCAAGTCAACTGCAAACAGGAGTGGGCATCAGGTTTCTTGGCACACAAGCAACTAATCTTATCATCATCTATAATCTTTATTGATAAGATATTTTAGGCATATTTAAGATTAGATAAGATATATTTCCCATGTATAAATACTCTCATTGCTTATCCATGTAATTCAATGAATGAAAATACAATGAAAGCTAATTGCAATTTGATTAAGTTTCATAACTACTTTTCAACATTTCAACATCACTCCAAAGTTCTTCTTTCATAATAGAGTACATTGATTATTTAATTTAAAATGTTGCTCACATCATATAATTCATTTAATGATGCAAAGAAATTTAACCATTAAGTTGTTTTATTACCTTTTCTTTACGGGATAACTGTTAATTTACCTGAAATACATTATATCATGTTCATGAAAATGATGCCTTTTTCACAGCGAATAGTGAGGTTATATCCCTAGCTAGCTTCCCCATAGTTTTCACCACTCTAAACCGAATAGGGGTAAATTCAAAAAAGCTGAAAGCGGTTTCAGAATTGAGGGGACTTTTTAGAGTTTGAAAGGGTAGAAAGACCTAGAGGGGTTGAACAAGCTAGTTGCAGATAAAGAATTTCACTTGTGATAGGTTTTAACTGTTCCAGCCTCATCCTAATGCAGCTTTCTTGTCCACGTGAAATAAACATTTGGGGTTTTGATTAGACAGTTTAATTGTATACTACTAATAATAATATCCATATTACCTAGTAGTCTGTGAAATATTAATGGTAAAATATAAAAGAAAGTGTTGGTTTCACACAGAAATTAAGTTCTTTTTTCTTTCTATGTTGGATGTTTCCCATGTGATATTTGTGAAGCTTCTTTATTCATTTCTTCCATGTAACTATAATTAGCCTTAATTTAACACACCTAAAAACTAAGGAGACCTCAAGATTTGTTTCTATCTCTCTTTATCTCTGTGACTCAGAGAGAGATAAATAAATAGAAGAATGTTGGAGGTCCGAGTCTCGACCCACAACAAAATACTAACATGCTAACATTTGCCGATAAAAAATAATAAAGAAATAGAGGGTGGGATTAGTTTTCTTCAATAAAAGTGCTTCAGGTGTTAAAAAAGGTACAGGCGTACAGCTTATTTGTGATACTTGAGCACATGCAGTTACATTCTAATTAAAAACTTTTGATTTAGTGAGTCTGATTAAAATTTTGAAATGTAAAGAATGATAACTAAAACTTCCTTTTTATGGTGAAATGATTTTGTTGTGCTGTTTGGAAGTAAATGCAATGTTAAGTTCTAAACTGATGCACACTAAACTTATATATTTTTGTCATATTTATATACAAATATAAAGTGATGATTGAACCAGAACCAAAGTACATAAACTCATCATTTCAAGTGGTACTCTTCATTCTTCAAGCTTGGACAGAACCTGTAAGAAGCTAAGCTAGCATAACTGCACAAGGTTAGCCACAAGTATGATGAAAGCTAAGATCAAGTCAGAAAGGATAACAAAAAATACAATCTTTACAAAATATTTACAACAATCGTAGCAGTGCTATGATATCATTAGATTGAAAGTTCTGACCTTGAAAATTATAACTGTAAAAATAGCCTTTTCTGCTATATATAGCAGATAGAAATTAAGCTGAACAGAAAACCTTACAAACATGTTGTAATAACCTTAGAAACTTAGAAACTTTCACTGAAAGAATTGAGATATATTAGTACACACACTTCATAACCCTCAAGACAAACAACATTCCTCTCAACTAAACCCTTGCAGGGTTAGAATATTTAACTATACAAACATTCAAACATTCATATACATATAGTAACCTCCTCCAATATGAAGTTTGAACTTCAAAAGCAAACAAGTTTTGAGGGGAATGAAGCCTGGTCCGAAGCCTTTTTGTTCTTCAAGGCTATGAACATTGATTTGTTTAAAGCCTCGAGCCAGCCAACATTCCCCTCAACAAAAAAACCCATCTGGTGAATCAACTTTTTGTTTCTTGCCTCCATTCACCTCACCCTGAAAACCCTAACCCACATATAGGTTCTTATATAGAGAGAGGCTGTGTGTGTGAGCTAAAGAGAGAGAAAGAGGGGAGAGAGAAACCACTGACTCACACTTTCTAATAGTAAAATATAATATGATAATATATTTTTATCCATTTATTTACCCATTCATATGTTCCAAAATGAACTTAAGCATAAAGCTCAATTACCCCATGCCAAGAAGTAGTTGTAAGTAATAAAATAGAATAGAGATCGGACAGCATTACACGTCCAAAATCTTGTGATATTTTCTGACAGTCATGTCAATTAATAAAATTAAATATTCATTATTATTTATATTTTTGTTTAATTATCATTGATATGAGATATGATGTTGTTTCATTTCTTATATCATCAATTACATTGTGTTATATGATTTAAAAATTGCAAATGATTGTTGAGGTATTTTATAAACTTTTAATATTAATTTTTTATGACATAACACAGTCTAATTTTCTGAAACATAAAATGAAACAAAAACATTTTGGGAGAACTAATATCTATTTAATAAAATAATACAAAGCATTTATAGTTACTCAACATAAGTTGTAAGGAGACATTCATTGAACAATGAACACTTAAGTGATTCAAATTTTCTTATGCAGGTAAAAAAAATTCTTACCAATATCTAGAGTGAGAGTGACTACAATGTTAGGATCAAGTTTTCCCGAAATTCATGACTCCCACACAATTTTCTTTTTTCTTTTTAAAAATATGGGAGTGCAAATGTATAATGAGATCTTGTAAAATAATTGTATATTGAGCTACATAAAATTCCAAGCTAGTGTAAATATATTATAGGTGTGAATATATTATCCTCTATAGTGTGAGGTATTTTATAGGCCAAAGTACATTAATTTGGTATTTTTGTTAATGTTAAGAAAGCATGTTAAGGTCCATTATGCGATAGGAATCACCTGCTGGTGCCGGTTACATGCAATCAGCAGTTCCCTTGTGGTCAAACACACAGAAAAAGACAAAAGTATTTAAGATACAATTTACATGATAGATGTGTGTACCTTTAATATGATTTGTTCATCATTGCTTTATTATTTTTAGGTTTTTATTATCCCTATTTTCAAATTCCCATTAGTACTATACTTTACCCGCACGGTCACACAAACAATCACATATTTTCCTCTTTTTGTGTGTTTATACTTTATAGGTTTTAACGGGTTAATTAATCTCTATCATCTCTGCTTGTATTTTTATGGAGGTAATATCCCATTATTACAATCTCAATGACAATGATGATGGACAGTTAAGTCATGACCCAACCTATTGTGTGCCCACTAGCTAATACTATACTAAGAGTACTAATTAATCCTCCCTCAAAAAATTGTTAAAACATTATGACCAGTCAAATTAAGTTCAAATAATTTATGACAAGAATTTAAAATTAGACACTACAATAATGATTGAGTATTACATATATGTCTGTGAAGTTGTGAACTTTGGCCAGTAGATTAGTCCATAGATATTAAATTCATAAATTTATTATTCCTCTCTATGTCCACATGAGAAGGAGGAATAAATATTCTTTCCATTAATTGAGAGACAAATACATATATTTTTATTTATTTTTAATGACAAAAATGTAATTTCATTATAATTATAAAGATAAATATGTCATTGAAATTTGTGTTTTACTTTACTTTCCTAACCGGAGAAGGAGGAGTGTCAGGTTTCTACTTCATGAGAACTTCACGTCAGATAAGTGTGTTTTTTCCAACCGTGTAGCAATATGTAGTAGACCTATTATTATAGTATCTAAAAATTACTGAATTCCAATAATTAGAAGAATGGAAACGAAATGATAATGCTAATGATTATGATTGCAGTTGGTGATCCTATATATATATATATAATGGGTATGGCTGTGGAAGTTGTATTCAATGTCCTAGATTTTTGTATCCTTATATCATATAGAATCAAACTTTACAAAATAATATAAAAATATTAATTTATATTTTTATAATTTTCCTTTTAAATTATATGACACATAAGACGAGACATGAATAGAGATACGTGATCTTACGTTATTCTCAAAATGTGTTCCGTGAAGCAAGTCATGAGAAAGAAGACGAATGGGGAATGAGTGAATCAGAACCGTTGAGTTCGAAAATCCAACAGGCAGGTATAAAGAAACCGTAGACCGGAAACGTCGGTGTCAGCGGGAGCGTAGGAACGGGAAAGAACCCGAATAACGAGGAGAACATGAAATTATTACCATCACCAAACACTCTATCATCTTCTGTGTAATGCAGCAGTGGCATTTAATCCTCTTGACGTGGACTACTCAAACCAACACAATATATGTAGTAGATACTAGAAAATAGAATCTCATCCCCTCTTTAGTTTACACTCTCATCCCTTCATTTCATTTCCCCTTCTTCCAAGTTCCAACCTTTTTTATGTAAAGAATATAGCTAGGACGTTTATGTTGATACATATAATGTTTTCTTCCCTATCACAAACTTACCTAAGGGGAAGTACCCATATGTGTTCGTGGTTAGTTTGGATCATATTTTAGATAAAACATAATTCAATTCAAACATATAATTAACTTAGAGGTCTGGTTTGTTTATGTTAATACATATTATATGTGATTTTGATTATTTGGACTGATTAATTTATAATAGATTGAAACTTTACACATACATTTCAAAAATCATAAACATAATTAAAATATTAAGTCTAATACATTTTAAACTGACAAGTTTACACACATTCGTGATAATATTGTCACAACCTTGTCACAATAATGTTTACATACACAAAGACATAATGCGCAAGTCCACAACTTTGTTCCTACTACCATGTTAATTTAAAAAAACAAACAACATAACTAATGTATAAATTTAAAAATTGCTATATCAAAGACCGCAACATAATTAGGCTCACAATAGTAGGTAAGGACATTAGATTTATAAGAAGATGTTCTCATTCAAAAATAAATAATTGGATATACTATCGGTTGATGTTGATTTGTTCTTTTTTGTGTGATTATATTGTATATCAGAAGAAATTAAATCTAACAACTTAATTATATTTATGTAAGGAAATCTTTATGGTATCAAATTTTTACTTATGTGTAGAATATATTACTTAGCAAACATATATTTTTTAGTCATACCAAGTGATTATTGAATCTACCATATAACTAATTGATTATTGAATTTTCATTCTAGTTTGTTTTAGAAAACTATTGAACTGAAGTATTAAACACTTTTATTTGTGCATATTCATAATAAGCCAAATTAATGTTGTCCAGTTTGGATCGGTCTGATTCCTAGTGTTGATCCAATAGCCGGTCAATTACATTCGGTTTTTACGGTTTCGGTTTATTTTGGGCGTAAATAATATGATATAACAATACTCCTTGATCAATTAAAAAAATACTTCTTTATTAATTAGTATTATTCATTGTATCTTGACCAATTAGAAAATAATTCTTTATTAATTATGTGTAATACTACTCTCTTACTTTATTTCTTCCAAAAAATTTACTTTGCACGGTTATGCACACATTTTAAGAATTTGATAAATAATGTAAAAGTTGAATATAATTTGATAGAAATAATTTCATTTAATGCATATTGAAAATTAAATTAAAAGAAATAGAGAAATAATGAGTGAAAATAGAAATAATAGACAATAATATAAACAAAAAATAATGGAAAGATGTATTTCTAAAAATATCAAAAGATTTGAAATAATATTAAAAAAAACTATAAAAATATGTAACGAAGGAAGTACTTTTTAAGGGGAAAAAAGTAAAACAAAATAATTCTTAGGTGGTGTAGTGTTTTCCTGAATGGAGATTGGAGAGTCAAACCCTAGAGCATAGAATCGAAATTGTTGAGTCAAACCCTAGTGCGACGAATCGACGGCTGAGATTCTCCGAGCACAGAATGGTGGTGGCATCTTCATAAGATTACATTTAATGCTCGTTGGTACGGCGGAGAGTGGGGCCGTCGCCAGAGGACAAGGGCACGTGGTGCGTATTCAAGAGGTGTTACCAGATATGTTTGGTTTGTGTTTAGGTGGGGACCACCATTTCAATTATCAGGTCATCATAATGCTCTTAAGTTTAGATGCTGAACACAACACTCCTATGTTGCGCATTTCATGGGCCACCTCTTACATTTATATCACTTAAAAGAGTAATAATATATCATCTTATTAATATTTTACCCACAAAAAAATGATATATGTCATAAAATGATATTTTATTTATTAGTGATTGATTTACAAGTGACATATGTCACTTTCTTATGTGTAGAATGATTATTAAAAGAATTTTGCATGAACATATATCATTTTCCAATCACCTAAATTTACTTCAAATGTAAACAATAATCCATATGAAAATGATCACTTTTATTGTGAAAATTTCCTACTAATTTTCCTAACAATAAGAGTAATGATATATCATCTTATTAATATTTTACACACAAAAAGATGATATATATCATAAAATGATATTTTATTTATTAGTGATTGATTTACAAGTGACATATGTCACTTTCTTATGTGTAGAATGATTATTAAAAGAATTTTGCATGAACATATATCATTTTCCATCACCTAAATTTACTTCAAATGTAAACAATAATCCACATGAAAATGATCACTTTTATTGTGAAAATTTCCTACTAATTTTCCTAACAATAAGAAAGTAGCATATGTCATTTGTAAATCAATCACTAATAAATAAAATATCATTTTATAATATATATCATTTTTTGTGGGTAAGATGATTAGAATGAGAATTTAGTAGAAGGATATGAATGAGAATATTATAGTATTGATTTATTAGTTTTTTTTTTAAATGGTGATGATAGTGCAATTTTATGAGGAACTCTACAATGGGACGGTTGAGTTTCTTATTTTTTGACACGTATTGTAATCATCAATGGGATTGGAGTTTTTAATATAACATGAATTTCTTACGTAGTTGATAATGAGTTTGGACTTTTTAATATATAATATGATTTTTTTACAAAGTTGACAATCCCATTCGCTGGTATTGGATGCATCATAACAAAATACAAAACAGATCACACAACACAATATAACATTCACTTTTTTCTCTTCTCATTTCACATGACCAATTAATTTCTCCAAATTTTTATTATAAAAATACAATAAAATAAAAAGCACAGCTTCACGCAACACAAAAACACAACCCATATAAAAAACAAGTTCGTAAACCAAATCAAAATCAAAATTTGAAAATACAGGTGAGAAAAACCAAGGGAAAAAAACCAAATTAAAATTGTCAATATTATCGACAATTCCTGAAAAACTACACTAATTTAGTATCGGTAATTAAATTAAAAGGTACAGCAATAATAACACAAAAACACAACCCATATAATTAATCATATCTTACTACCATATTACTATGAAGAACAAAAACTTGATATGATGATCAATATATAATCAAATTACCCACTAATTATACACCGTTAAAATCGAATCGAACCCTTATTGAAGTGAGTGATACCTATATGTAGTATATTTGTAATCACTCTTGAGTTGATTTATAGGAATGAGAGTGAAAATCTTCTATACTGATCTGCACTCTAGGCATGAATGGAAGCTCAAAGCAAGTTTTGCCTGTGTTATCACTTCCTTTTACTAAAATATGTGTGTCTAAGAGGAATGAATATATAGAAAACATTTTAAAATGAAACATCATGGTAGGTTCAGATTAGGGATGACAATGAAAACCGAACCAGCGAGTACCCGCCCGAACCCAACCCGAATTTAACGGGGAAAACCCGATGTGATTGGGTTCGGGTTTTACCCGAGTACAAATTTCAGGTTTGGTATTGTTAATACCCTACCCCGAACCCGCACCGAACCCGATTAATATATGTTAAATTATAAAATTACATATAAATACATATATAAATTTCACACACATAAATATGTATATATGTCACATGTATATATATATATAAATTTAATATATATATATATATATAGGTATTAGCTATATATATATATATATATATATATGTTTTTTCAGGGTTTTTTCGGGTTCGGGGATGATATCATTATTTCTAACATCGCTTAATTCGGGTTCGGATTTTGAATTTTGGGTTCAGGGTTGGGTAAGCACAAATCCGACCCCGCCCCGTTGCCATTCCTTGTAAAGATGAGGGGTTTGGAAGGGAAAAGAAGAAAACTATTTATTTTTCAATTATAAATTATAAATTATTTAACAATTTTATAAATGGATAAGGAATAATATGATGAATTTTATTGTGAAATTTTCCTCATCATTCATTATTTATTTATAAAAATATCACATAATTATTTTATTTAAAATTAAAATGTATGATTTTCTTCTCATTTGCCACTAAAACCCTCCCTTCAAAGACAACTGAAGCCTCTAACTAACTTAAGTTAATAAAAAATATAACCTCTTTGAGGTTAATTAAGATGTCTTAGGGTTAGCGGTTCAACTAGTCATGAATGATTTGATTTGGTATAGCTATGCAGTTTTTCTATTTATTTAAAAAAAATACATCAATTGAAAATAAAATATATTCTACGAGGCATTGGTTGACCAAAAATGAAAAAAAAAACACAACTATTTTTATTATTATTAGAAAATATAAATCACAAATAGATGAATAAATAAATTGAAACTCATAATTACTTACTAGTAACATATATAACAATTATGTAATTTAGAAATTTATGAATGATATAATAAATGACTACATATATAATAATATAATCCTACATGTATAATAATTAACAATAAAATTAGTCGTACAATTCATAATTCATAATCAGTAACTTATATAATAATTTGGTAACAACAACATATATAATAACAATATTGCAATTAGTAATTTAGTAAATGTCTGAAATGAGAATAATTCTCATATAAAAATTGTAAGAACAATAAATATGAGTCTTACAACTAATCATGGATAATTACCATTAAAAGTTAGTTATTGGTCACATGATAGTCATATGCATGTATATTTCAATCTCGATCGTTCAAATAAAATCCAATGATTTATATTAATTGTTCTTATTTCTCACAATAACGCATTGTTCTCACATGAATCGCTCCCTATTGCATTTTGTAACATATATAATAATATCATATATAACAATTTACAATATATACTAGTTTTAAACACAATACCACAGAAGTTAGAGATGGTTCTAAATCTTCAAGACACTGAACATTTTTATAAAATTGGATGAAGAATTCAAACAAAAGTACAATATTATTCTATAACTTTAATATGCGGTTGAGTTTGAAAATTTTCTAATTTTCTAAAACCATAAACTGTACCAAAGTTAAATGGTTTCTTAAAAAAAGACCAAATCATGAAACTGAACCACATGTTATAGTTTAGTTCGGTTCTACTGATTTCGTGCTTTAAACCATAAGTGTTTGGAATGCTAATCTCACTTTACCTTCTCTCCTCTACGAACCTATGTTTGTAAAAAAGTGACTTACTGCTTCTCAAGGCTAACTATCTATGACAAAAAAACCATGCAATGGATAAATTTATCTCTCAATGCATTCATACTAAATTCAAGAAAATGAGAAAGAATGTATATCAACCAACATTCTTATTTATTTAACAATATAGATTAAATATGGGATGGAACATGTTCGGGATTGAAAATAAACATCAAATAGGTGTACAAATGTTTAAAATATTAAAAAAAACATAATTAAATTAAAAACAATATTAAAAATTGTATTAAATTATTATAGGAGTGGCGTTTAAGAGAAACAACGGTCGTGCTGGTGGGAGGTAGTCAATAAGGTAATAGATCTGAATATTTAAATTTTTAATTAATATAATATATTTTTATTAATGCAAGACAAAATTTGAAATAACATATATTTCTCTATCGACCTCAACTCTCAATTGACGAGCCATATGGTGAATAGGAAAGCTATGTCCCAATGTTTTGACTTATCATGGCAGTCATTTATTACCTCCCTCCACTTTATATATATCAAAGATATGTGCATGTCAAACAACAGATTCCAAAGATTTGAGAAACATTTCAGAAGCTTTATTATGTTTTGAAAGGACAGTTAATTGGTTATTGCATAAGAAGGAAATTAATGGGTTTGATGAAAGCTGCTTTATATATAGGACCACTACAAGATGATATTTTCATGTTGAAGAAATCAGTTTATTATTAAATAAAAAAATTAAGACATAGAATAGGTGTTGGGTAAATATACCACGGGGCAAAAATAATAATTTCTGACCAT
The DNA here is from genome assembly GCA_009771035.1 of Lupinus albus. Taxonomy (NCBI): domain Eukaryota; kingdom Viridiplantae; phylum Streptophyta; class Magnoliopsida; order Fabales; family Fabaceae; genus Lupinus; species Lupinus albus. Next base: position 11,410,850 of record CM020011.1, read on the forward strand.
ATTAATTGTTCATCAAATCATTAAGATGAACTAGAATTCATATTTTACTGGTATAAGTATTCCTTTGTGTATTAGCCTTGATGGAAAGGCTCTTCTGTACCAAATTGCAAAACCAGAAATCAATGAGAATATTCATACCCAACAAATAAATGTGTAAGAGGGTATCATCAGCATGTAGGGTCACAATTAACTAGATATAGACTCAAATAATTGCATCATGATTTACTAAAACCACCTAGTAAACTTTTTTCGAGGAAAAAGGCAAATAACATTAGTTTATTATACGAGTGTTGTTTGGGTATTGTTCCTACCATCGAACCTGAGTCCCAAAAGTTGGGTTTGTCTAAGGCCCAACCCTAGCAACGCCTATCAAATGAAATTATGAGCTTGGTGTGGATGTCATCATATGTGAGCCGATAAAGAACTTGATGATCAACTAGAATACGAGATGTTGTCTAATAGTATAAGGTTTCACTAGATCCTCAGTTATTATATTAGGTTAAAACCTAATAAACAACATTTATTGGAATAAATAGTAATAAACCTGTTCGATATGATGAGGAGATATACTTGATTATACACTAAAAACAAGAACGAGAGGAGTGTTGGAATGAGAAGCAAGGAATCTTGAATCCCTTATGAGAGCTGATGGAAGATTCATTGGACCCACCGTTAGTGGTTTTATGATATATGTTGGGGGAGATAGACACCCTTTGACCCTATAAAATATCCTTCATCACAAAAGAAGGGCATTCAAATTAATTCATATATTCTCTTTCTTCACATCTATATACTATATAATAACAAAAAGTTCTTATTCCACATGTCATCTTTTCATCATTTCTTTTCCTTCCTAAAGTGTTATATAGTATTACTATGTACATTCCCACACAACATCCTCACTTTTTCTACATTTTATATTTTAACAATTTAAATGTTAATTAATGTTTGGTCCTTATGTTTTGTTTTGTGAAAAAGTATTAACTATTGAATATTAGAGGAAATTGAAATCCCTTTTCACATTCAACCTATTTTTTTTATGTTTCTCATTTCCTTTCATTTATACCCTTCATTTATCTCATACCTCTTCATTTCTCTCGTATTGCTACGTTTCGTTCCCAAAATTTACTTTGTCATAATCACAAAATATATGTTTTTTTCTTTCTCTTCAAACAACATTTTTCTTCAACAATCTTTCCCTTCCAACTATATTTTTTTTGTTTACTTTTTCATTGATTTCTTTATTTTTTATTAGTGTTCTTATTGATTTCATTATTTTTTAGATATGTTCTTCAAAAAATTCTCTCCGTCAGCGTCTGATAAGCAAGGGTATCATCTTAAAGGACGACCAAACCTTCAAAAGATATGTTATGTACTCAATCTCATTTTATATATATATATATATATATATATTCAGTTGCAATATTCCATTTGTTTGTTTTTATTATTGATATATTTATTTCGTTCTTAACATTTTCTCTATTCATTTGTAGTTTGGTTCTCCCTTCTAACATCTCTACACTTTAGTTTTATATCTCTTAATCTTTTATTTTATTTATACACTTTTTTATACATAGAATTACTAATTTAATTTATTTTTTTGCACGTTTCAGAAACACCTGAAGTATATTCTATTTTGAAATAAGGTAAGAACCATGGTTAGTTATTTACGGTTTTGTATTTTATTTTTTTATTCAATGATTTTAAAAATCTATTGTTTAAAATATATATTTGTTGCTTATGTTACCACAATCATTTGGGTCCATTGAGAATGGTAGAACCAACGGATTTAAAGAAGGTTGTCTCTTCTTTGGCATTTTGTTATATTTGACAATTTTTTGGATCGTTTTGTGTGATATAATTAAAAATAATAATATGTCATAAATTATAACTTTTCTTTTTCTTTTCTTTTTACATCTACATGTACTAAAATAGTTATAAATTCAAACATTTCATTTTTATTTTTCATATATATAGCAAATGTGTAGTCAAATGCTCATGAAGTATTTAGTTAACTAATTAAACAAATTTCTCCATTTTTATACATAAATGTAAAAAAAATAAAGATATTTCGTTTTCAGATATAATTTTCTTATATTATTACAATTGCTCGTAATTCTTAACATAGGTGAATGCATATCACATTAGAGACAACCTTTATTTTGAAAAATTAAGGCCTAAATAGTAGTAAATAATGTGTGATATCAATTAATATATTATTTTAGTGGTTGTAATCCAAAAAAGTAATGTCTACTTTATTTTGAAGAAAAAAAATCTAAACATTTAATTACAATATTCTCATTTTAATTTCATTTATTACAATTTTTCATGCATTTAAATAGTGTCGATCGCTTATCATTTATTACTATTACTTTTTAACGTTCATACATTTTAATTTCATTTATTACTATTTTAATTGCTGATTAGTTGCAAACTAATACTTAATAATTACTTTGAATAAATATTACCGATCATTGAGATAGAAATAAAATTGATAAACATGTCTAAGGGAATAAAAATAAATATTGTCATTTAATGTGTTGCTTATTGGTGAGATCGGTGATGCTATTCAAGTTGACAAATAATTTATAGTAATCACTACGTGCAAATTATGTATTTTTTATTAAAAAAATCTAAATTTTTTATTAAATTGTTCTCATTTTTATTTATTAATATCGTACATACATTTTCATTACTATCTTTAAAATATTTTAACAGTTTTAATCCTAAATAATTAAGGTCTCTATTATTTTGAAAAAGAATCGAACTAAGTAATTACAACTATTATATTTCAATTATTGTTTATTACTAAAATTTCATTTCTATATATTAAAATATTATTTTCGAAGTTTTCATACTAAATGGTTAAACCAATATTTATTTCAAAAAAAATCTAAGTAATAATTACAATGCCACTTTTGTATACTTTTAAAAAAAATACTAAATAATAAACCAATTATACAAGTAATAAAAAATAATATCCTAAAAATAAAAGAAATTATAAACAAGTTACATTAAGAAATAATAACAATAATAACATAAAATTAAACAAGTTCTCCATATATACATATATATTAAGAATTAGCAATATAAGTTATCCATACTGCAAAAATACTATCCCGTGCAAATGCACGGGTCACTTGCTAGTTATAATAGTAAAAAAGTGTTTTTTTGGGCTGGACAAAAATGGGTATTCACACTATAAAATAAAATTATTTCTAGAGTGAGTTTGATTTTCTTTGCCAAACAATCACATAAATCATAAACTTAAAACCTTTCATCACATTTCACATCTATAACTTTGACTCCTTTGCAGTTTGCCCTCAGAACCAAAAATAAAGAAACTTTGAAAGAAGGCTATATCAACTATTACAAACACAATACTTATCCAAGGTTACAAATGGTACATGCAGTTGTGATACACATATTGCAACTAGAAACTGACCCTCTTATCTTATGGCTATTTTCTTTAGAAACAGTGAAATATATATATATATGTATATGTTATATATAATCTATGATAACAAACAACTTTATATATATGTGAGTATTTCAAAATTGCCTCAAGCTTTGCCTATCTTGCTTTGGAAAGGTGTATAGCCTCTTGATCAAAAGTAGATTCATCACTCCAAACAAATTGATGAGTCATGTGTGAGAATTCTTGATTCCTAGTCTCTTCAAGTTTCTGCCAATCAACCCATCTATCTGCCAAACCAACTCCTTGCAGCATTTTAACTACCTCTGACATTGTCGGCCGATCCTCGGGGAAGCCTTGCGTGCAAAGCAATGCAACTTGAAGAATTGTCTCAACTTCTTTTGGATCATAACTCTCCAAATTGTTATCCACAATGTCCCCTAGCCTATTTTCTCTTAGTAGCTTTTTCACCTGTTTATAGAAACAACTTTAATCAACTCAAACATCACATCTTACAATATGATGTACAAGGTAAGAAAATAGTTCTTAGAGACTAACAAATTATATTTTCAGTGACCAATATGACTGATGCTTACAATTTCAGAGATTAATGTGGGAACAACTACTATAATTTGATGGAAGAACATGATGGTTTACACAAAATGTTTAGAACAAGCCAAGAGTATTCACATGAACCTAAGAACATTGATGAATAAATAGCCATCAAGCAGCATTACTGTTATATAACTAATAAGTTAATAAAATAGAAAATGTTACATGATCAATCAGAAGAACATCCTCCTCTTCTTCAAGGCGAGATAGGTCAATTGCACGCTGACCTGTGACTAGTTCAAGAAGTGTTATACCATATCCAAAAACATCTGTCTTTTCTGATGACTTTCCGGTGGACAAATATTCGGGCGCAATGTGACCCATTGTACCCCGCACTTGAGTGGTAACATGAGTCATCCTTGTATCAACCAACTTGGCTAGCCCAAAATCACCTAGAACAGCTTCAAATTCTTCATCTAGTAGGATGTTTGCAGCCTTTAGATCACGGTGTATTATCTTAGGATTACATTGCTCATGTAGATACTCCAAACCATGTGCAGTACCAAAAGCCACTTTTTTCCTTGTTGGCCAGTCCAAACCTTTCTCATCAGATTTTAAATCTAAAGCAGCATTGAGAAATACTGTTAAGCAATTACCACAAGGCTTGGAAAGGGGTATGAATCAGATGTCCTATTCCTTTATTTTGACTTGTTTAATTCTGAATTAAAGCAACATTATTCCTATAATTGAAGTTGATAACTTGACAGACAAGTTAGTCTTTTATATTACAAAATTCTGTTACTTATGTGATAAAACTCTATTGTTGAGCATAGATTCACAGAAAATATTTTCTGAAGTTTAAACTGCAATCTAGTGTAAACATAAAATAGAGAGAAAAGGATTGAAGAAGTTATTATTTTTACCTCTCAATTGGTATGCTACACTTAGATTTTCCATGAAAGGATATACAAGGATTCTTTCAGTTGTAGTAGTACAGAACCCTATGAGTCTTAGGAGATTTCTATGAACTGCAACACTTATAAGTTGAACTTCTCTTTCGAATGCCGCCTCTCCACCAGGGTTATTATAATCCGAGAGGCGTTTCACAGCAACTTTTGTATTATCTGAGAGTATTCCTCTGTAAACTTTTCCAAAGCCTCCTTGGCCAATTACACTGCTTTCACTGAAATTCTTAGTAGCAACTTGGAGTTCACGCCAAGAAAATCTTCGCAATTGTCCAAATGAAATTTTGATCTCATCTTCACCTGTGAAATGTACCAACTTGGAGTTTTACTATAGTATAAAATATGTATCTGAAGAAAATGAAATACCATTCACTAAATTCCATGCTATATAGTTATTACACCTACAGGGAAATGTATTTATATTTACTTAAAACTGAGGAAAATCATTTCCTACTAAGCATAATTAGTTTATGCTTACACAAGAGGATCTTTGTTAGACAGGAAAAATTACCTGAAACATCAACAAAGACATCACTTTTGTGTCTATGCATTTGATGGTACCTATATGTAAAAATAGCTCCAAGACACAGAACTGCAAATGCACCACAACTTGCAAATTCCACAACTTTTTTAAGTTTTGATTTGTGGGTTGAATCTGCAGGAAGAGGTAAACTTTAGGAAGCAACTAGCTTAACTTTTCTTCAAGCCAAATTATATTTTCTTCTATCCTTAGAAAAAGGTCATTTTTTTTTGGTTTTACAAAGTTAAAAACAAACCTGGGTGTTCAGATTTAGAAACACAAGGCTTATCAAAGCCCTCTCCACAATGAAGGTGAGTATCTGAAAAGCTGAAAGTAGTAATGCAAAGAGTAATCTATAGGTTTAGAGCATGAAATATTTGTTACTAAAGGAAGATACTCAAGAGAATATGAAGTTATAGTAAAATTTACTTGAACATTGGAACTAAAAATAGTTGCATTGGGATACTTCCAGTAAGATCATTTGATGAAAGATCCCTGCCAAAAGAAAACACTTCAAAATATGGAAGTAGTACCCTATATCATTCAAGACCAGGGTAAAATCATAACATATGAGTTCTGTTTTATGTTTGGTGTATTTTGTAAAGGGAATAAAACAAGTCAATCCTTGTTTGTCTTGTTTCATCCTATTTTTCGGAATACCGAACACTACCTAGGATGAAGCAGCAATGGAACATGGCCAGATAAGTTGTGTAGTCTCAATCAACTGAATCACACATGAGGTCTTCACTTTCAATTTTATACTGTTTGATCCTCCAAGAAACTTTTAAGTTCTTATCATTTTTGTACATACAAGGAGGGAAAAATGAATGAGAAATGGAAAGTGTTGCCTTACATATGCTTTAGACTAGAAAGTTTACTCCATGTAGCTGGTATAGAACCCTTAAAATTGTTGTAAGCAAGATTTAGATATTGTAGGTTTGTCAAGTTGGAAATGTAATCAGGTAATAAACCTGAAAGATTATTGTTCTGTAATTCCCTGCATGAAGAGTATAGTTAAGACAAACTAGTAGGTATCATGGAAGGAAAAATAATTCAAATCATTAGAAAACCAGTTCCTTAAACTAAAATCCTTGCATATTTTTTACAATGATTTCAGTATAATATGCACAATTTACAATTTGGGAATGAATAAGAACCCTTATTACATAGGCTAAAAAATTAACTTTATGGGATCATACTTCTATTCTAGGAAGTTTTACTTTAAGACAAATGATTATAATCTGATTAACTGCATTAGTCCAATAGCAGAAGTTGAAACTCCTACAAATAGTAACTTTTCAAGATCACAACTTACAAGCTAACCAAGTATTTCAACTTGGCAATTGAGGGAGACAGTGTTCCAGAAAATCCATGAGAAGCTAGGGTCCTGTAAATTACTGTAAAACATTAAAAAGTTCCAATGCAAAATAACAAAATAATAGAGAAAAGGATGAAAAAATTCTTGTACTTTTTATGTGTATATGAACTTACAGAGATATGACATGTCCATTTCTACAAGTGACATGAGACCAACTATAGCATGGGCTAACAAAATGACTATCCCAATCTGTTATTTGATTATTGGAATCATTCAGGTACTTCAAAAAATCTAGTAGAGCTTCTCCTGAAGAGTAACCAAAATAGTTCAGCATGATTCAATATTGTTACCAGTGTCACATCATCATTATAACTAAAGTTTTTCATTGGTATTTGGTAGTGAAGTCTTTAACCAGTGCTTTCAAACATGTATGATCATATAATTCATTAAAAATCATATGATTCATTACACACTAACACAGAACCAAAAATTAAATTCCAACAATATATGTTTGTGTTGAGAAAAGAAAAATCAGCTAATTTTACCACACCTTCTACATCAGGTTCTTTGATTGCATAACTGAGTCTCAAGACACTAAGGAATATCAACCACCTCATCAATATTTTCAGAAGATCACAGCTAAAATTTGAGCCAGACATATAATCCTCCTCTGGTTTTTTGAGTCCCTTTTCAGAATTTTCAAGAGGAAGAAAAATTCACCTAGAGAAACATTCAATACCATTATAACAAATAATAATATATGCACATATATTAAACATGGCTATGATTATATATTTTGATCTTGATAAAGATGTTTATGTCTCTATTTATTTTATGTTATATACATAGGAACAAGCTACCTAGTATTATTGAAAGTGTTGTGATTATAAGAGACAAACAAATTAAGGAGGGAAGGGACAAAAAAACATACTAAGCTAGTTTAGCTTGCTGCATGCCATCATGAACATAGAAGCAGTAGTTGAAGGAGGAGAACTTTAATGTTGTCATAATGATAAGTGTCATGATCAAATGAAATTGAGTTATGTGTATTAGTGCAAGGGACCCACATGGCAATGAACTTTAATGTGTATCAGTGATCATTACTTTTCCATTGGTCGAAAAATATAAAGTTAATATATATTTAGTTCATATTTTATTTTGCTGATAAGAAACAAGAAGTACATGAAATGATACAAATTTTGGATATAACACAAAAGAACATGTGTTGTTATTATTATTATTATTTTGAATATATATGAACCAAATAAAATTAAAAAGTATACGTATAAAGATATAAAAAGAATATACCAAGAGGCCAATGGGAAAGAATATGAGAGCAAGTTGGTATTATTAATGGTATTGTTGTGTTGTTGTGTCAGTGGTGGGAACAGAATGAGAATCCCACTAAACTAGCATTTCACTTTGTTGATTTTAATAGTAGTGTTCATTCCCCCTTTATTTTTATTTTTATTTTTTACCCTCTTCTGTAAGTAATAATTTGATAAGAGAATGCTCCTCCAACTATGAAAGGCATCATTATATTTTTTTAACCTAATGTCATATTTGATCCAAAGTAATAACTCTAATATTTGAATCCAAACATGGCAGATATGTTTTTTTTCTTAATCAACATATGATATTCTTATTTTGATGTTAAAAGAACTATAATTCAAGGAATATATCTTATTCTTATCTTTGTGCTGAGTGTGGCACAAATAAAACTACCACTAAAAATGATTTGACTATATATTCTCGTGTACCATGACAATGCCTCTTCAATTTTTTCTAAAGGCTAAAAAAGAAAGATAAAGAACCACTTTAAATATTAAAAGAAGCACCATTAACAAATAATGCAATACTACAATTGTTGGACCATGGTGGAGGATAGGAAAGACACAACTAAAGTGTAATTATAAAGGATAAATAATTGTGATTGATGCTTAGAAATTATGGGATAAGGATTTCTTGGCTAGAAAAATATTACAAAAACAAAACGAGAAATAATATACTATCATATTTAAGTTTTAGACAAGACTAGGATCTGCTATTTTAAGCACGTCCCCAAAGCGAATCAATCAAAATATGTTATGTTAATTAAAAAATTAAATATTTATAATTTTTTTTATTTTTTGTTTTATTTTAATTGATGCGAGACAAGTTTGGGAACAATATATCTTTATCCCTAAGTTTGAGGGAGTGTTATGTAATGTGATAGGTTTGTTGGATATTTAGGTAACAAACAGCTTATAGAACATAGAAGGAAAGGAAAAAAGGATAGGGCTACATTATTTATTGTTGTACTTAGTTTGGAATATAAAATCCTAATTAACTAACAGATAACGTATAAGTTTATTTCTTTAAATAATAGGTGGTATTTTTTTTCATTATTAAGAGGCACTATCGATCCCATAAGAAAATAAAAAGGGCTGGAGGCTAACAAGATGTTGAAGAAAAATATCTACACATAATGTTATTAATTATATAGGACTAAGATAATGTACTTGTATTCTTACATGTTGTGAAATAAGATATAACTTAGCTTAGTTTTGGTTGATAAGATAAACGTTTTATTATTTTATTGTTATAGGCGTCTTCATGTATCATAATCATATATAATTCATACTGAATAAAATTAGTTCTACCTTCTAAAAAATCATGTTTCGCAATAGTGAATAACTATAGTTAATTTCTCATAAATTATAATTTGAGAGATGGCAAATAATTACAAAATTGTGTGTCCGGTTCCAAATTAAATGTAAAACTTGATTATAGTAATTGATATAGTGGAAAAAATGTGGCTGCTGGGATTCGAGCCCAGGTCTCCACGGCCACAACGTGGAATTCTTACCACTAAACTACAGCCACTTTGTTTTTAGTAATAAAAATCTTATATCTAGCTCTAAATTTGTTCCTAGTTTTTCTAGTTGCTTACTCTAAATGAGCACTCTTCATTTATAATAGACTTATAATCAAATTCTCACAAAAAAATGATTTTGCAGAAAATGTGGGGGAAAGAAGTAGTCTTCAATATATAATTTAATTGACATAATTTCCTTTCAGATTTTATAAAATCCCGACCCATATCCTTCTTTTAGTTTCATTGTTTGAGAGTAATGTGATTTATCATTTATGATTTTACAAGTTTCATTTTTGTCAAAAACATCTTTAGAGAATTGTCTTTTTAAGCCTAAACAAAAGGACCTTATATTTCATGCCTTCTTACAAAAAATGATATTGCAAAAGATATGAGAGAAAGAAGCAACTATGAATTTCATAGTCCTTTTATATTTGACATTTCTCAAGAATTTGTGATTAGCTATCGAGGAGTAATTCTGTAGACATTAGATTTGTCGTAAGGGGACGAACATGATGATTATTTTTATGGTTAAGTTAGACTCTCATACAATAAGTGAGATCAAAATTTGGGAATTACCACATTCGGGAAGTATCTCAATTCTTGATATAGATAACTCTCATTGAGTTAAGTTGTTTTTTACTCTTTAGATACGTAAAAGGCGTAATAATTTACGAACTTCGAGTTAGTCCATATACATGTGAAATGTTATTTTATCCATATGAAATGTGCATTTCAATATTAATGGCAGTAATTATTATCGACAACAAATTTAATATGTATGCATACAAAAACTATTAGCCCAGTGTGGAAAATATTTTAACTTGTCAACTCAAAAATCATAGTGGATCAAGACAACTTTTGAATGGCCCATTAACATGTGAAGCCAAGAAAATCTAAGAAATTAAGAAAATCAAGATTGTTGAAACTCGTTTGGCCTTATTAGCTCATGCTTGTTTACCGTTAAAGTTTTGGGATCATGCCTTAGAGCAATTTATCTCATTAATAACTTCCCCTTATACCCTTTTGTTTGATAATAATCTATATTATTTTTCTCTTAAAGATTTTGGTTGCCCATGTTTCTCCCATCTCAGACCTTTCAATAAACATAGACTTGATTTTAGATTTTAATACTGTGCTTTCTTGGATTATTCACTGTCTCATAAAAGTTATTAAGGGTAACCTACCTTATTGGTAAAAAACTAATTTTTGTGTGTGTGGTTACTCATATCAAAAGTATCACTTATAGGAATTTAATCATTCAGTTTATGATCTTTAGGATCTAGTAAAGTTTTATATCACTAGTCTAACAAATTGTTGATAGAAAATTCAGATTTGAGTACTTATATGTTTCTTTTATTTTAAGTCCTCTGTTTCTTTGTTCATACTATATGTTTTTTTAATTACCTTTTTGTTTCTGGCAGTTCTGAGCTAAATAAGAAGGCCGTGAAGACCGACAACATGCGGATTGAAACACTCCACCATGCAGATAAAGACAAAGTAGAAACATATATTCTTGAACTTCTCTTATGGCTTCACCGCTTGGCCATCAAAAATAAAGCTGGCAGCGATGCGGCTGAAATGAGGCCTAACATCAAGCCCCATATTGACACTACCTAAAAACTGTAGAAGTAAGTTTTACATCGTCTACCTCATTATATTGTGAATGATTTAAATACTTCTTGGGCTATTACTCTCATTGCTAATTGGTTTTGAGATGTAATCTTAACATGGTATCAGAGCCAGAGCCCAACTTCTTTCCGGTTGTCATGGATCAAAGGTAACCCTTCGCCTAATCTGGCAAGCTTATGTGGAGGGGGCATGTTGGGAAGTAAGTCCCACATCGGCTACCTCATTATCTCGGGAATTGTTTAAATACTTGTTGGACTACTCATCTCATTGCCAATTGGTTTTGAGATGAAACCTTAACAAGACAATCCATCAAGCTACTCCTCTCATTGCCAATTAGCGTGCAGAAGCGATGAAGTAGCAACACGCCTCCACAGGAGTGGAACTTCTCTGTAAATTTTGGCACTTTGGATTTCCTTAGGGTTTCTTGTTTTAGTGAAGTGGGTACCCTCCCCAGACCCAAATATTGTGCTTGAGAAATTAATACCATGGGTTACTAGATTATGAGATACTATAACTATATGGATTGTTAGTAATGAATTCTCATATTGGTTGATTGTGAGAGATGAACATTGATAACTTGGGCAATCCTCCTATTACCAACTAACTTTTCAATAGTGATTTTGAATGTGTTTAAATTATGTTGAAGTACCTAAACCTGTTATGAAATCTTACAAAGTTATGATTCACAATTATCAAGTTATCATAGTTTTACTTCAATTATTGAGTTTGATAATTGTGAGAAAGCTTAAATAGCTCCCTCCCAACAAATTTGAATGTGAGAAATGCCTAAATAGTTCAAACTATCCACAATGACAAAAGGAGTCATAAAAACCATGGAGGGTTGACTCAAGTTTGTAAATGCTTATTTAATCTGAGTTTAAGCCTTACATATCAAGAAAATTACTACTAGTGTTAGCCCCACAATATTGTGAGTATTCTCACCTAAAAGAAAGTGGAAGCAAGATAGTATGGCTGGCTACACCAAACAAAATAAAACATGAAATGATAAAAGAAAAAAAAAATCATTGACTAAACAATCAATGTGAATAAATACTAAGATAGATACTATATGCCAAAAAGGGTCAACAGTGCATATAGGCTCACTTTGCCAACATGGCCAACACCTACTCTCTTTCTCATTCTGATTTGACTACACTAGAATGAGTTATCAGTATTACAATTTGATCTTCATTTCTCACCTCATAGTGTTTATAAGAGTATGTTTCACTGTCAAGTTCCATCATTTTTCTCATTATTAAATTAAAATGCCTAGACACAACATACATAGGTAGATACTATATGCCAAAAGGGTCCAAATTGAGGTGCCTAATTTTATTTCTGTCTTATTGTTTGCCCCTTGGTCTTGGTATGTATAGTTCAAAAGAAGCAAAAGGGGCATACCACATTGCATTATTACTGTTATTCTGCTTTTCAAACTCAGTTTATAGAATAATAATAAGAAGAAGAACAGAACATATAATAAGCCAATGAAACACCTACCTACCTCTTTCTTTCTAGCTTCCTTTCTCTTCTTTTCATAGCTTACTCACTGAAAAAGTGAACAAGAAAAATACACCAAGTTTGAATGTACATGACATATAGAGACTGAGGGACATTGGAGGGGCCCTTTGGGCACTTTTCTTTCTTGTTGCTCAAGTAAGCCATTTCTTTTTTTCTTGAGTTCTCCAACAGAAAACTAATGTTCAATAATTCTATCATCAATCTTTTGACTGTCTCTACAGTTTTTACAATATTACCCCTCTTAGTTCAAATTGAATCCCTTCATATGCATATATATGCATTTTTCTATTCCCTATATACCCCTTTTCCACAACCTCCATAATGGTCCACAACCACAACAACATTAATCAGAAAAAGCATCTCATCACATGACTTTTGATGTCTTACATTTACAAGCTAATGTTACAATCCCACCCCTCAACAAAATAAAATAGAAAAGTGGTACCTTGTCCCCAAATTTCTCCACTACCCATTTCAGCTCATTAATTTGGAATGCAACAATGATATTCTCACTTCACTTTTTTCACATCCTATTCAACATAACTTATAATCATTGGTCAAAGAATTTTTGCTTTGACAATCACAGTGCATATATGATCAATGATTATAAAGCATGTGTTATAAATTGGGGTGAGAAAAAAGGGGCTTGAGATGCTTATCTTCCTTTGTAATGACTAACAAACAAATTTTAAGCCATCAACAAGCAAGGCCTCCTTTCCCAATCTTGTGGATTAAATTTTAATCACAACAAATCTGTTTAAGCCACACATGTTTTGCAGTATTTACTGATATATCCTGCTGCATGGGGTGTCGTTTGAGCATTCTGGAGTGAACTTGACGCAACGATAAGGTTGTTGCTTAGTGACCATGAGATAACAGGTTCAAATCCTGGAAACAGTCTCTCCATTTGTTAGGGTAAGGTTGTGTACATCTACCCTCTCCAGACCCCATTAAGTGAAAGTCTTGTGCACTGGACCGCCCCTCTGACCAACCATATCATTTGTCCTCTACAAAGATTCTATGTATGAAATCCCTAAACCTTCTAGAGTATAGCTTGGGATCAACGGCTGAGATGGAGGTGGAGTCCACCTGTAGTGACTTGTATGCATGTTCCAGCTTTTTGCTAATATCATAGTCTTGGAGAATGTCAATGATACCAAAGTAGAGGATTGATTCACCACCATTACTACTACTATCTGAAACTGAAGGGGTAGAATTGCTACTTCCACTACCCATCCGTTGATCCAATTCCTTATACACGCTCTCAGCTCTTGCTGGCATGTTCATTCCAAGTCTGATTAGAGGTTTCCTGGAATATCAAGAATCATTATGTATCAAGTGTTTGCATAATCAGGATGCAAAACACCTATCACGAAGAAGGCCAAAAAGAAACAAGATCAATGAAGTTTGTATATTAACTCTACTGTAAGAAGTAATGATTAACTCCCTCCAATGACTAGATTTTCCAAGTGCGAAGGGGGGAAAATTCATGTATATGTTAACAAGCGACGAAAATATTTATCACACATTACTGCCACACAAATAGAGTTTGCTTAGGTTTATTAGAATAGTTTATGACTTTTTCTAATAAGCTCTTTTTAACTTATTTCAATAAACTTACTGGTGGAGCTTGTGAAAATATCACACCCTTAACCTGCAAGTTTCAAGTCCTAGAAACCATCACTGACCCATCAATATCCTTTTAGCTCTGCCCTTATCTAAAAGATCAAAATGACCCCACCAGCATTTTAAGATGGAACCTTTTAACCTCTTTCTTTGTTTTAGTATATCCGGTGTCCATACACACTAAACTAAACCTTAAGGACACGGCACAAGCATAGAAGCGAAAGCAATTGCCAGTAATGGGGTGCAAACAAGAGTTTGATGTTAAAGACACAATTGCTATTGCTACCCCCCCTACGATCATCTTAGTACCTGAAATTAGGTGCATAATTGAGGAAACCAGATTTCCTTATTTGATTATATCTATATAATAAATGATGGGTTGAAATTTACATTGACAGGTTAAGCCAGATTCTAAACCTCCAACATTGTCTTATATTGGATAATAATGTAGGCAAAATCCAACGATATTCTTAAAACAGTTGATTTTAGTAACTTCATAGCAGATTATTCTCACTTGAAACAACAATGACAATCAAATGTGAAAAGAGAAAAGAGCATACCGGCCTATGTGCATCTCATTGTTATGCATATTTCTCTTGCCTGTTAAATCCATAACCAAGCAGATTTTATACCCGTTGAGGATTTAGTCAACTCGTGAAAAGGAACGTGGAACTAGGAAGTAAAAGACATGTACCTGGGTACAAATCATATGTCGAACTTTTAATCTCATCAACTGAAGCACCATCACGAAAATGAAGGCCAATTAGAAGACTGTAATCCATTATTCCCTCTGCTTCAAGGAATTCACAGTCTCTATCAAGTTGCCTGAGCATGAACCATTACAAACATCAACTCCAAGAACAGCACTACAAATGTTGAAAGTAAAAGAAATATGAAACTACGTAAATTATGTACCATTTAAGTTCTTGGAACCAAGACTGTTCCAGGCGAAAGACAAAATTAAGATCAAGGTCTTTGAGAGTAGTAGTCTCATCAATTTTCTTCTCAGGTTTATCTGTTGTACGACCATGAGAAGAACCTTTGAGATCAAACCTCTTATGGATCCGATACTCCGAACAGAATACATTTCCCATTACAATAAACCGGGTCTGTTCATTCAAAGAATCGCCACAAATTTCATTACATTGTGACAAGTCAATAGCTAACTCAATTTATCAGAGCAAGGCTGAAGTTTGAAATCATACCTTTTGACCTCCAATGGGTTTGACACAATGAACACCAAGGAATGCTGTTACTAAGGAGTTCTTGTACTGACAAACATGTTGGTAGTAACTTGGAAGCATCCTGATGAGAACCTGACATGGCCACCAATTAGTTATTAATGAATAACCTGATAGTGAGATACCAAAGCTGAAAGTGAAATTTTACCTTACTCAGTATAATGTATACAGTTTTTTTTCTTCCAAATGAATACATTCCAACAACTAACCTTGACTTCAGACTTCTTCACAGTCTTGATAATAAAGCGATCATCTTGAGTGAGGTAAAACAAGCTTCCGCTTTTGCCAGGAGAAGACATCTCTCTAAGTGAGCCACTTCCAGAAATAGCAAGTATGTAATTGGAAGGATCTATGGCAAATAACTCTCTTAGATGTCTAAACACCCAACCCAACCAGCAAACAAGTAAATATAGACATATTAGTATAGCATACACAACCAATCCTTCTGTACTCGGATATAAATAATGAGATGAAAACATCTACCGATGCAAAAAATAAGAATGATATAAAATGATAAACACCTGAACACCATGGGACAGTAGTCCTTCCACCTGAAGTCCACTGAGTGATGTGGAGGTGTAAACTTTGACCCTTCCAGTGGGAATCTTGTCCAGAACTTCTCCTTAGGATCGAAGTCCTCCGGCCTAAGCTCTCGCATGGTCATAGCATGCTTCCAAACAGTGTATCTGGTAAGAAAAAACCCCAACAAACAATTCCTCAAAATAAAAAACCATAACATATATGCCTCATGTGATATAAGTGAAAGTGAAGAAACAGTAATACCTGATACCCAATTGAAAACTAAGCATCAAACCATAGCTCTTGTGACCATTACACACAATTTGACCAGGCTTCTTAACCTCAGCATCATCAACACACCAAGATGGACTACAACCTAGTCCAACATTTTCTGACTCAAACTCACTACTATCCTTATAAAACATAGCAGCCTCGACATTATCCACAATGTCACAAGTAATATCTCCAGCTTCACCATCAAGTTCCCATATACAAATCTTTGGAAAGCTCACACCTTTACACCCACAATCCCCAGAAGATCTCTTCCTAGCCAAAGCTATTACAATCTCATTATCATTATTCTCCTCTTCACTCATAAATTCCATACCCCAATTTCCATCAAACCAAGTAAAAACACCTTTCCCTTTAGGCACCCCATTTTCCCAAAACCCTTCATACCTATTCCCATTACCCCAAACCAAAACCCCATTTCCAAAAATCCCACCTTTCCTCCATTCCCCAACATACTCATTCCCATTCTTCCACACATACTTTCCCTCTCCTTCTTGAAAATTCCACCTCCACCACCCTTCATAAACATCACCATTCGCATACCTCTTCTCCCCGAACCCGTGCTTTCGGTCCGCGACAAATGAGCCACGGTAAGTGTCACCGTCCACTCCGGTGAAAACTCCGTACCCGTCGACCCGACCCGACTTGAATTCACCCTCGTAAGTAGCTCCCGTGGGCCATGAGAATTTCCCTTTGCCGCAGGGTTTTCCTTTCTTCCATTCCCCTTCGTACATGCACCCGTCGGACCACACGTATTTTCCGGTGCCGTGGGGAGTGCTTCCGGAGAGGGTTCCGGTGTAAATGTCGCCGTTGACGGCGTTGGAGGAAGATGAAGGGGAGACAGTGGGAGTGACGCGCCGGGAAGGAGGTTTAAGGTGTTGTTGGGATTTTTTCTTCTTGGGTGCTGTTTTATGAAGGTGTTGGTGAGAGAGAGTGATGAACGTTTCTTGCATTTCTTTTCCGTTAGTATCACTACTGTTAACTGTTAAGTTCAGTGGCGGAGGATGGTTGCCGGAGAATGAAGAGACGGCGGCGACATTTGTAGAGAGAGTATTTAAATTTTATATTATTGTTATTATTTATTATTTATGTAAGTTGGTAGTAGCTTCACTTTAGTTTCAGGACCAACATTGCTTTGCTACCTTTGGCTTTATGGTCTGTTTTCTTTGTTTGTTTTTTGCAGCATGTTCCATTCCACCTCAATTTTATTTTACTTTTACTTATACAGGTGTAGAACTAGTAGGCATTGTTCTTTATAGAGGAACCTAGTTGAACTGAGTCAAATTAAAATGTTATTCAATTTAGGTTAACAAGGATTTGTTTCGCTCAAAATTTGATTCAAGTTCGAAACAAGATATTTTTAACTTCAAATTTGACTTGGTTGGACAATTTGAATAATTAATTCACTTTAACAAAACATACTATCACAAATTATAAGGTGAAACTAAAAATATACTTTATACTAAATTAATGGAACCCAAAATAATTGTAAGAATATTATCCGATAGCTACAAAAAGCAAGCCTAATGCTTAACTGTACGAGGGAATTTGGATAGAGAAAAATATAAATGATTTTTATGTACTACCAAATATATCTATCAATTTTTGGCAAAAAAAACTATTTATAATTAGAATGTGTGACTTTCTCTCCCAATAAATAGAATGCACATTTTATGTCCTAAAAAATGCATCACTCAGTAAGCTCTCAAGAAAAAGAACTCTCAAAACCCATCAATGACACTCCATGTTCCATCTACTGCGTGCCACCAGCACCCAACATGATATCTGTTAGATCGATGTGGTCATAGGCTCATAGCGACCATATTTAACGTTGTTTGTGGTATTGACTCTTAGTTTTTTTCTGCTAATGTGGTTTTAGAATAAGTTACGACTTATGAGTATTGATTACTCGTTCTTTGTACCTAAATATTTTTTCTTCTGTAACAAATGTGAATTATATTTTTAGTATAGATGGTATTTTGTTGAGTCTGTATTTTGTATGCATAGGTTTAGAAAATGGAGTAAAATTTTAAATCCATAAATTGGTTTTGTTTGAAACAAGATCATCTCCATTATTAGATCGACTAGATTGGATTTCATTAAGTAATATGTGTTCCAAACTCAAAAAATAAGCTAAACAATTGAATTAAATTTTTTAAATCACCAAGCCAATATTTTTACATAAGGTTTAAAGAAAAGTTATTTTCACATAAAGTTTGTTAAAATGGTAGAAGTCATGCATAGAAGCTTTCTTGATGAACAAGAAATATGAGAAAGAAAATAAAGAAAGAAAATTAACTCATTCTCATTAATGAAAAAGTGAGTCAATATGACTTATATATACAAGAGAAAAGAAAAAAAGAGAATAAGAAAGCTTGTAAATCAAACAACTAATACAAATCTAACAATTAACTTCCTAACCACCAACCACTTAACCAACTTCTAAAATATCATTAATAAAATTGAAAGAAAAGATTTATTATGTAAGATTATCTATAAGGTGAGCCAATAAAACTACCTTCAATTAGTAAATTACCTTACAATCTAATTTACCAAAAGCTAAATAACTCTTTTCGTGCTCATTATCATATATCAAACCAACAACACACAAATTACGTGGTCGTGGGTTACAAAAAAAAAGTTTAATATGTATACATCCATATGAAAGATTTTTTTTTATATTGTTTGTGAGTTATTGAATATAAGTTATTAAACTCGAGTTAAACTATTCGATCCAACTGGGAATGAAACATTTGAACAGTTTCAGTCGTTTTTTTGATAAACTATGCATTAACATACGTATGAACCAGTTCGATTCGATTAGTTTTAACATAAAATTGGTGATTCGATCGATTAGATTAGTTTGACTTGGTTAGTTCAATTAGTTTTAAAAACATCTAAACAAAATAATGTTGAGAATAAAACAATCTGGTTTTTAATTCATATGTAATTACATTTATCATAATTATTGTAATTATATTTGTTATTTGTTAGCTTAGGTTGGAACAAAACTTTTATCATCTAATTGAGTTTAAAACTTATATGCGTGTCTTTGTTGCGATTAAAACATAAAACATATATTCTCTAATAATGTTTTCAACTTATTTATTGTAAGGGAGGAGATTCATTTACTCCATATCTTAGCCATCAATTATAGGGAAATCCAATGGTTTAGATATACTCACTAATTCAAACCATCATATTTCCCTATAATTGATGAATAAGATGTTAAGTAAGTTTGTACATTTGGCATAAAAAATAAGTAATTGAATTCCTCCTCCTTTTTGTAATGATAAATTTGTACATTTGGCATAAAAAATTAATTAATATTAGATTTTGTAATATCAACCGAGGCAACAGGTCAAAGTTCAAACAAATAACCAAATAGTTTGACCAATAACCTAATACTTTGATAACAGACCCTAATTTAATAACATTCCCCCACAATATTAAAGTCTTACTAGGACAATATGTTAAAAGTAAATGAAAATGCAACTATAAGCCAATTATACATTATTCAACCAAAAATAGTATGCAAATTATATTCACATTTTGATTCTTAAACAACATTAAAAAAGAGAAATATATATATATACCATAGGATATTAGTTTTTTTACATATTACTATATCACTTATCATTCATATTTAACTAATATTAATTCATAGATAAAATTAATACAAATAAACATTTCTATATAAATATTTGGATGGAGATCCACTTACTCCACATCTTAGCCATCAATTATAGGAAAATTCAATAGTTTAGATATACCCACTGATTCAAACCATTGAGTTTCCCTAGAATTAATGATTAAGACGTGAAGTAAGTTTTTCTCTTAGAGTAAGTTTAAAAAACTAACTTACTGTTGGAGTCAATGAATCTCTCATCTAAATATTTACCAAGATTCATAAATATTAAACTCTTACAATAAAGTCGTTTTTCCTATAAGGAGGGAGAAAAATAAAAAAAACGTGAGAAAGTTGTTAGGCTTTCAAACCTCAGAATACAAAAAACGGAGACTCACCGCACACACTCACACACACCTCTTCTCTATTCTCTTCTCTCACATTCCTCTGCTTCCAACATTTACCAACCTTCTTCACTGTAACTACTCTCTCTCACTGCAATTTTTTACTTCCCTTTTTAACTAATTTCATTTTATATTTTTATTTCACCTTTTCCATTTCTGTTCTGGCGGGAACCCATGTTTTTTGCACCGTCTCCACCGAATTTTTCATTTTCTTGTTCCCCCTTTCGTTTCTGAGCGTTAATGTTGTGTTTCTACGTTGTTCCTTTCTTTGTCTTTCGATTTTACGACAACTCGTGCCGCGTTTATTGCTTTGGCGCTTGCGTGAATTGGTACGCAACTGTTTTTATTCTGAGATCTCGAAAATGATAAAATATAGGGTTTCATTTTCATTGTTGGGTGTTTTAATCTTCAATGTAGGGTATTGCATGTGCATATATTAAAAAAAACGTTTTTGTTTGTTTTTGTTTATTGGGTGTTGGGAATGAGCGTTTTGGGGTTTCGTATGAACCTTTGTGATGCATTTTTAGTTGAGTGTTTGATTGTAGATTGATGGTGTTTTTCAATTCTGTGCTAAAAATCTGCATGGGTTTGTTTTCACTAAGTGACTTTTCATATTTTGTTCACGAGAATGGGTTAGGGTTTCTACATCATACACATGTTGCTTTTGATTAATGAATTTGAATGGCATGAGCTTATAAAAGCTGTGTCTACTTATATTGGGTTAAACTGGATTATGAAAGCATAGACACTTCAAAATAGTCACTCACCATACTTATTACTTGTATCAGTTAGCAAATTGCATCCTATAACTTTTTTATATTTACTTTTTTGATATTTTTTATCCCATTTTAGATGGAAATGCCCAAATAATTAGATAATGTTAACATTTGACTATGCTTACAATGCCCTATGCTAAATTTAAAACATTATCTCTCTTAAGACTTGTGCTTTTATGTTGACCTTATTATAGCTGTATTGTGCCCTATAGTTTTTAAATTTGTCATATCCCCGTTACGAGTTGTCATATCTTCTTTGTCCTGTGGGCTGTCATATCCGTGCTTCCGGTGATTGATGAACTTGAGCAAGTAGAATACAGTGATGACATTTTCTTTTTTAGAAGTAAAAAAATAATAGATTTTATGGTTTTTGATATGATAAAGTTCACCCAGCTAAATTAACTATAGGACAAGTGGATTCTGATTTTAGTTTCTTATGTGTTGTGGTTGCTTATAGCAATTGGCATGTTCAGGAACTATATGGTCACACTGCTGAGAGATTTCTGTTCTGTTATATTATCAATGCAGGGTGCTTGTCTCTGTTTGACAGGAACTGAGGTTCTTTCTCAATGCCTCTTTTAAGGAGAAAGCCTTTTACTTTGGTCGAGCCACCTAAGGATTTGAAGCCAGATGAGCTGGTTTACCAAATTCGATTTACAAAGGAAATATTTCGAGATTATCAGTATCCTTTGTAGTAATCTACTTTTGTTGTTATATTTAATTTTAATTATTTTTAACTTAGAGTGGCTAAAAAGTTATAGTAGTTTGTCTTACTTAGCATTTTGGAATAGCTGTTGGAAAGTTCATTGACAATGTATGTCTTTGGCATTCATTACTTGATCCTAGCAAGGAGAGGATAATGTTTGGTTGGCCTTAACATGAAGTAGTGAATACTTGAACCATTTAAATCTATATCGCCAGAGGATTTGGATGTGTAAAGTCTCTGGAAAAACTAGCTTGACTTATGAAGAGGCTTTGGTGTCAGAACAACATGCCACTGAGAAAGTTAAACAGTTTCCTAAAGAATTAATGACACCTGCTCTAAACATTATCCAGTACAGTAAGATCTACTTTATTCCGAGATGAAGAAATATTTGTTAAATCAATTATGCATCTGTTTTTTCCCTTTTTCTTTAGGGATTTTTATAGAGATGATTTCCTTTTGTTCTGAATGACTAATGAATAATTCTAATGGTTTATGATTGTAAAAATATAGGAAGTGGCTCGGGTAAGAACACTTGTTATTGTGAGAAATGAGAATAATTAATATGGATCATTAGATCTTATTTGAACGATCAAGATTAAAAGAAGTGATCATGTGACTAATAGCTAACTTTTAACCCTAACCATCCATGTATGGTTGTAAGGCCTAGATTTATTGTTATTACAATTTTTATGAGAACTGTTCTCACTTGAGTCACTCCCTATATATATATAAAATTGTGTTTTACAAAGTAAGGAGCTAGAGAAGTGCATCTTTATATGGATGGATAATGATGTTTAGTTTTAATCCGACTACTGGACTAGTGATACGAAGGGGCATCATATATGACACTTACTTGAATGGTTGATCCAAAGTGTGATCTGTTTTAATCTAGTAATGACATTTGAAAGAAAAATAAAGGTGGCTTTGGACTTCTGTGCTGCACTGATATTTGAGGTTCCTTTGTTGTCTGGGTTTGTGATTGTCGTGTTTACAAAACATTCAAATTAAGTTTTCAGTTTTCATTTAGCAGTATATTATATCATATATGCTCATTCATTATGTTGTGTTAGAGTAATAATGCTGGCAGCACTTGCAGATATCAAATTGAAGCCCTTAAATAATGGCCATAACTTTTATGGAGTTAGACTTCTTAAATGTATTTTGTAAATAGTTGACCGGAAGATTAGTTAAAGAACCTGGTAATGTTTATGACAAACTTGAAACTATGAAAAATGCCTGTTTAAGAATATGTACACATGCATATTTAGAGTTGGGTTGTAGAATTACTTCGCTTTTCATCAACAGGCCTGCACTATATTTCATTTTGTCTAGTACTGCTAAGTGATCTCTTTGTTTTTGTAGGTATGCTCCCTTTGAAGGATCTTGCTGATTCTATTAATGATAAATTGCTGGGACATTTATATGTGGGTGCTGAACTGTTTGTGAAAAAGGATGAAGGACCATATCCATGCAAAATATTGAAAGTCATCCAGGAGGGAGTTGACAAATGCCGTTATGAGGTAGCGTGGCTCAACAAGGACAAGAATATAACTGAAAACGCTGATGTCTGTGCGGAAGATTTGGTGCAAAAGAAGCCTCTTTTTAGTAGAAATATTTTGAAGTCTTTTATCCGCGAATCCACATATCGGAATGCCCCTTGGGTTTTACACGAAGAACTGGCACAAAAACATGGAATCTCAACTGACATTCCTAAGGAGTTACGAGGAAGAATTTTCATCAAAAATGGAATCTTAACCTGCTCCAAGAAAAGAAAAAATGAGGTACATACAGGGAGATATGATAGTTTCAGTTTCTTTACTTTCTATAAAACAAAATTATTGTTGTTTGTAAATAAGGTGGTAACAGTGATAGTTATCAATTGTGCCTATCATGCCGTTGTTTTGTGGAGTGGTTCAGTGCGACCTCTATTGCCTCCAATCACACCCACTATGTGTTTTGGCTGTTGTTTTGTGCAGTTTCTCTTCCTTTTCCCACTGTTCCCTTCACAGAGCTCACTGACAAGGCAACCACACCCAGTTATTACTGACTGTTCAACTCCTTCAAAGCTGTTTGACCTTAAGATGTGGAACTCTTCAACTGATCACTTTTAAAGATAGGGCCTAACCCTAAGCCAGTACCCACAGAAAAAAACCCTGTTTTTTAAAAGGACTAAGATGTGATACTCTAGTTATGATCATAGAAAACATAATAAATTGGATACCTGTAAAAACATAACACATCATTAGAGTTTGAAACACTTCTTCACCAATTTATTATTCATTGATAATTAATATTTGAAAAGGCCAAAGTTTTTTGATATATAAACCCATTATTTTAAAATATTGTATATATATATATTCTTAAACAATTATATATGATAAGTTTTTAGTGTCTACGAATATGGACACTCTTTGTTTTATAGTCCCAACCAAGTTTTTTTGTTTGTTTGGTTTGCATCGGAAAAAGATACAAAAAATGTACTTAGCCCTTACCGTTACAGTCATTGTTAAGGATGATGTGGCAAATGGAGTACCACATCATTCGTGTCACTTAGTTGGCAATTAAACGTTGGCTGCAAAGTGGTGACAGGCTAAAATGATATGATAACCACTTCTGCAGAAATCCTAAATTCTAGGCTTTGTGCTCCCTCCCTATAAAACCAGCAACCGGGCCCTCAGTGTGGCATCTATTGTGCTATATAGTTGAGGTTTTGAGGTCGGCTGTTACACGCTTGGTCGGCTGTCGATAACTGTGGTAACAAGACATGAACACAGCACATATGGTATTATGTATGACTTATTAATTAATTAATTAAATTTGTGATGTCATTTTTCTGTCTCAATTTTATCATGTTTAGGAATCAATGGTGGAAACTGAAACCAGCAACAAAAGGAAGAAGTTAGATCACTTGGATGGTTCTACCCAAGAGAAAGGTAGAGTTCAAGATTGAAATGATTTGTGGCCGCATGTTTGTTTTTATGCAGTTGTTTGAATAATTTTGTTTCTTGGTAGAATATATTTTGATTTTCCCCAAGTTTTAAAATTCAATTTTATCTTTCTCTTATTCTCTATTTTGTTGGAATGGGGTGGTCTGTTGTGCAGAGGACTAAAGGTGCATTTTGTGTTGTGTCTCTAACTAGAAAATATTTTCTCTCATGACCTAGAAATTAATACTGTTTAATAAACTTGTATTGCGTCACACAACTTTCGCTTAGATTAAAGCCATCATGGTTTTACTTTATCTAAGTTATTATTTTTATCTCAATTTTTGCAGAAAATGGCCAACACATAGACGAGCCAATCAAATATCCAATTGATGATCTATTGGTGAAGCCTGGCCCAGATGATCCTGTTTTCATTGCTCGTCCTTCTCCTTCGAGAGACTTTAATGTTTCAATGGATTGTGTAGGAGATCTCTTAATGATTTGGGATTTTTGTTCTTCTTTTGCTAAACTGTTGAATTTGTGTCCGTACTCTCTAGAAGACTTTGAAAATGCAATACGCCATAGGGAGAGCAATGTGGTTCTCCTTGTGGAATGTCATGCAGCACTCTTTCGGGTTCTCATCAATGATGACGGAGAATACTCTACATTCTTAAGGAAACAAAGACCAAAGCATAAGGTTATCATCTCAAATATATGATTTTTGTTAATGTGATTTATGGATTATTGTCCATATTTTGTGAGATAAGATAGGTCCAATTAAACCTTTCTCGTTCCTATTTGGTAATCTTTCCTAACTTATTATCCCATTATTGTTTTTGATATGTTAAATATCTCGTTCATTTGTATTTTCAGATTACAATGATTAATTGGTCAGAGTATTTATCCGATTTTCTGGAAATGATTAATATTCCTGGACTACACCAATTTGAAGCAGCCATTAAACGGGGAAGATATGGCCTTTTAGATGTCAATGCTAAATTGGAAATCCTATCAGAATTGGTTGGTCGAGTCCTTGAAGCAGGAGTTTTCAGGAAAAGAATGGATGAGCTTATTGAACAGCGACAGGCACTTGGAGCCTCTAGAAGGGAAGAAGCACTGGAAGATGGTAGGAAAAGAAGAAAAGAAAAAGAGCAGTTGAAAGCTGAGCCAGAAAGCAATGGAGTTGTGGATGGGCATCATCTGAACAGTGCAAGTGTCTCAACAAAAAATAATCACATTATGCAGAATGGAGACATGGGAGAGAAAAGAAACGGAGAGATCAAACCATCTAGGAATGATACACCGGGTAGAAGGTTAGATCTCGGGTCCTGTTTCTGCTTAACTGTATGTATATCTGCAAATAATTTTTCTGTTTGTTGGTTATTGCATTTCACTTTTTTTCTTTTAAAAATTAATGTGCAGTGGGATCAAACATTCAGATCCAGCTTCAAAAAAGATACAGAAGAAGCTGATTTCAGAGCTGGAAGAACCAGCAGAAAATGGTAAAGAAGTATCCAGTAAGAAATTACAGAAACAATTAAAGGATGATAAGGATCCATCAGAGAAGAATAGTGTGGAACAGAGGGTGATTCCTATCTCCCTGCTTAAATTGTTCCTGTTTTTTTTATTGATTGTTATTGACATTGTTTCTTATAACAGAGAGCATATTATGAGTGGGAGATGGAGAAACGATTAATTAGTAGAAGCCCATTAGGCAAGGACAGAGATTATAATAGGTATTGGTGGTTCCCCCGTGATTGGAGGATATTTGTTGAAAGTTCTGATTCCAAGGAGTGGGGATACTACGGCAGCAAGGAAGAGGTACTAGTATGTAGACATGCTAATGCTATATTTACATTTTCTGCATATAGTTTTCTAATTTTCTGTTTGGCATGCTTCAATAGGTTGATGCATTGATGGGTTCACTGAATTGCAAGGGTGAGCGGGAAAGGGCACTACAAAACCAATTGGGAAAATGTTATAATAGTATATGGTGAGTTAGAATTGCTTTTTGATGTATGACATGCGTGGTGGAATACCTTCATACCTTTTTTCCCTTCCTTTCATGCACTATGTGAAATCAAAGGAAGTTATATATGAAGCTGGTTTAGCAAAAGGAGGTAAGTTGGGTTAATCAGTATTCTGGAGTTGTTAGCTATGGCTGAAGTGAAATATGATGTACTATAAATATGAAGTTACCATGATACTATAAATAACTTACTTGCAGAGTTGCAGTCATTGTTGTTTCTTTTCTTATAGAGTGACACAAACTTACTTAGTACTAGTATGTGAAACATGTACATATGTGTAATTGAGATAAAAATGGTGGAGAGGAGAATTAACTCTAAGGGTAAATGCAGAGAGCGATGGAAGAAAATATTATTTAGATTTTGTTATTGTTTGAATGTACTTTTCCTTTAGTAGCAATAGTTGGTAGTAATTTATTTAACAGACATTGTTTTTGAAAAACTTTTTGAACAAAGTGAAATTTGAAAGCTGCTTCAAGGTTCACTTTAGTAACTCTCTATTTCCTTTTTTCATTGTATGTTTACAGCTTAGAGCTTCAGAAGAAATCGAAGGATTTGACGCACAAGGTTGAAGCGGATGAGTCTGTGGTTCGAAGGTCTACTCGTGTTCGAGCTCCACCTCAGCAAAACCCCGCCAATGCTTTCCTCAGATATGTTAACAAGTGGAAGGAAGAGTAGCTGGTCTCAAATCCACCTTCAAACAGATGAACCTTGGAATTTTTTGAGGGAACTAGTGTGGTTCATAGCCTAGAGAGTAGAAGTAAGGATCAAGTAGTTTTTCTATCCATTTTTGGATGATCACAGGCAAGCATGTATGTTGCTTGTTTCTGAAATTTTGTATGACAGATACCATTCATTAATAACAGCAGGCAGAAACTGGTAAAAATTGTCAATTTCCTCATTTTTATGAATGACATAGATGAGAGTAAAGATAGTTTTTTGCTGTTATCATCCATTGATGTGTTTATGACATGCCTGGTTTGGACTACCTAGTCACTTAATGTGTTTATTTGCAGATTTTAGGTCCCTATTGCATAATTTTAAAACTTATACACCCCCCCCCCCCCCCCCCCCTCTTCCCCAATCACTACTGACATACTCTCTTCTTCTGACCACCACCACTGCACCATCGCCATGACCTCATCTTCTCGGAAACACCTCTTCAGCATTCCTGAGTTTGCAAGGGAAGCCAACTAAAGTTCAAACAAAATAGCCCCTAATTATGGTGCACTTGCTCAATATTCAAAGTTCATTTTAAGCTTCTCATTCTTATGCAATGATAAATCTGTAATTTTAGGCTTGTCATTTTAACTTGAAAGTTATAGTTAAAAGATGATAGATGAAAGTTCATCTCGCCCAACTCATTCACCATTAGATATATAATAGATTTGTTTTCCTTTTTCTAACCATATAAGTAATTTTCACAATAGACAGTTAGTCTAGTACAACAAAGCGTGCTTCTCATTAATATATTTGATTTAATTCTAAACATTTTCTGTTTTAAGTAATAAACAATACTAACAAGTATCCCAAGTCAGATTTTTTCAACACTGGAATATGAAATTAGTAAAAAAAATATGTAAACAATTAAGGGAAGGAATACATTAAAAATGCATTTCAGTTTCAAAGTACATTTGTATTATATGTAATTTGAAGCATACAAAAGATAAGTTAGTAGCAGCTTATGATGTTCAATATCAATTATACATTGTTACTTGCATTTGGAGATGCCAATGGAAACAAAGTTAGTAATTCTGGTTCTGAGAATCCTTGTTTAGACCTTGGTGATGGATGCAAATAAAATCTCCTCTCTCTAATAGCTTTTTCTTCTTCTTCAGTGTTTAGTTCAGGTACTATTGAATCATCTTTGTTTTCATCTTCCACAAGAAGAGTTAATTTGGAGAAAATAGTTGAAGGGGTGGTGGGACTTGGAAGAACACTTGAACTACCTGATCCTGGGCTTGGAGGAAAGCTAGAATTTTTTGATCCTGGGCTTGATGCTGATTTATATTGAAAAGTTGGTTTCATTATCTCAAGTTTTGGCTTCATATATTTTCTTCTCTCATGAAGTTTTGATGTTGTCCTTTTCACATTAGGAACAACAACCTTTGTTGCATCTCCTTCTTTTGGTGCTGCTAATGTGGTTTCTGATGGACCTGTTAATCTTTGTACTACTTCCCTGAATGCACTTGAATTTGTGTGAACAAATGTTGTTATAGGTTTACAATCAGATGTTGCACCATGAATTGATGGCTTCTCCATTCTCATCAATTATTTCCACAATCAGATTTTACAATAATAATAACAA
Organism: Lupinus albus; assembly: GCA_009771035.1. Classification (NCBI taxonomy): domain Eukaryota; kingdom Viridiplantae; phylum Streptophyta; class Magnoliopsida; order Fabales; family Fabaceae; genus Lupinus; species Lupinus albus. Next base: position 11,440,077 of record CM020011.1, read on the forward strand.
CCTTACCTGCAATATTCATGACTATAAGAATGATACATAACATAAGATAAAAGTGGCTAAAGATTCTAAACAAATGCAGACTTAGAATAATTACATGACTCATTATGACCCCACAATATCAAATTATATGCCTTAGAATGATAAATAAAATTGCTTCGTGTCCTGTCATATCAAAGTATGGATCATGTATTTGAAACTACATTACATGAAAATTGAAAAATGTGCCTCAATAATGCTCTGGCATTTGCTAACTCAACAAGTCAAGAATCTTAGTAAATTATGGTTTTTCTTTTAAAAGGAAGTGACTAAGATTTTGTAGCTCTAGACATGTTATACCTAATTGTCTAGTGCCTGATTCACCTGTTTTTCTTTGACCATTGAAGTCATGAAATTGGACTTGTCTGGCTGTTATTTTGATCTCTCATTTAATTAACTAAAATTGATAATCACAAACTTATCTAGGGAATATTGGACCAAATGTCACATTTTTATCTAAAAAAATCTCATTTTTCAGTTTGAAAAAAATGTACATAAATTGTATTCTAGGGTTTAAAATTTTAGAGTTTGGGAAAAACATTACCAAATCATTAGTATAGGGAATAGTCTAATAGCCATAGTTATATTATATTTTATATATATATATGCATGTCAGCTAAAGAAAAAATTGTATTCTATGCTTCTCAAACTTCAAACAATGCAATCCCTAAATTGCAAGGGTAAGGGTGGAAGACTTAACAAGTGGAGTGATAAGGAGGTTGAGGGTTCAAATCACATCCACCACAAAATTCTAATGGTGGATACATAATTTGACCTGAAAAAAATCTGGTCCTCCATCTCTCTTTTGATAGCATACTTGATGCAAATTTGAACAATAACATTGCAAAGATGAATTAATAAAAAAAACAAATATGCAATGGAAACCACTATACACTTATTTCTTCTTTTTGTGTCACTCAAGGGAAATATAAAGATGCATTATATTGCAATTCAATATGACATAAAATATGAAACCATTTGATATAACAATGAAGTTATTTGCATACCTAAGATGGGTTGATAGAACTCAAGCAAAAGCTACTGCTTTCTTGTACCTCAATATCCAAAGAGAAAGGAAGAAAAGAAAAGGGAAGAATAAAAAATGTGAAAGAGAAGTAAGTGTAGTTAAGGTAAAGGATTTTCTGGTACAAGGTTGAGAGACAGTTATGACAAAGAATCTGTGACCTCAAAAAGCTAACCTACCATTTAGTTTTGACACATCAATTATCTGTTGTAAAGGGTAAATGGACCAAACCACTTTCCTTCTGTTTACTTCCAAAAAAAGGGTTGGCTTAACTCAGCTTCTAAGGAAATAAGCTATTCTAAAGAGAGAGACAACTTAAGGATTATTACCTTTTTTAAGATAATATTCTTCTACACTACAAAAGCTCAATGCATGAGATGAACAACCATGATGTATAAGTAACTCTAAATTGTGTCTGTTTGAGATTTTCAAGGCACAAAAATAACCACCATCTCTTTGAAATATTCATTAGGGATCTTCTAGACTCCAATATTTGCCTTGAAAAGGTTATAGCTTATAAGGTACTACCAATCCAAGCATGCAATAATTTACTTAAAAAAGAAATACTTTATTTATTTTCATCAAAATTTAATTTGCTGGATTGCCTTAATTACCACTGGCTTGGAAACATGATATATAACTAACATACAAAGAGTAAAAATTAACATTAACCTTGCTTGCATTAGTATGGTCTTGAAAAATAATTAAAATTAACTTAATAAAGAGAGAGAAATATGAATTTAGACTTTTAATTATTGAAAGTGGACATTTTTAATATATATGACTAGCCAAATTAAAATTCCTTTACCAAAAAAAAGTTACATTTTTAGTGTATTTTACACTAAAAATACACAATTATTACCAATTGTTAGTCACATATCTACAATCACTTCATCACTTGTTACTAAACAGTCTAAACTTGTTTGGACGAGATCACTTCACTTTAATAATTAAGCTATGGAGTAAACCAAAAATAACAATAAAAAACACTCGGGGTCATTAAAAAAATTTGAAATAAATTTCACAAAATACAAAGGATTTATTATAAAAAAAAGTAAGCTATTGCAATAGCTTTATTGCAACAAAGCAAACTATTGTAATAGCCTCTCCCGTTTAAAAAAGTAATTTAATATCATATGGACCATTGACCCACATATCAACTATTAAACTGATAAGCTATTGTAATAGCCTCTCCCCTTTAAAAAAATAATTTAATATCATATAGACCATTGACCCACATATCAAATATTAAACTGATAAGAACAGATACTACACTTGATATTAGCCAAAATGCCGAGAAAGGTATGATACATTTAATGATTGGGCTTCATTTTTATATTGTGTTGCTCCTAGCCGCTTCTAAGTTTGATCAATGTGGGACTAAAAGAAATATTAGTTGTCCCTTGTTCAGAGAAAACATGAGGACTTGTGTTGAGAAGTGTTGGCATTCTTCAAATGGGTTGAGCCCATCCCAAATTACAAACTCTTCTTTCCTTACATTATTTTAAAACATATTTTTTACTCTATTCAATGCTTGTCTCTTCTAATGTTATTAGTGATGAGATAGTTTGGAAGAAGGAAATTATTGGCACTTACACGATTAAGTCGAAATACTGGTAGCTTCTGGATCAAGGCCATAAAGTGGATGATTGGACTTGGATTTGGAAAACAATAGTGCCTGAAAAAATCTGATTCTTTCTTTGGCAAACTTGGCCAGCTATAATGCTATGAGAATATTTGTCACAAATATTCTTTTCAAGTTATTTCGTTAGTCAACATTAGTATTTCTCATTTCCATACGTGTGTCTGTAGCAGTAACAATCAAAGACTTATCGACCAGAGATTGAAATGTTTGTTTGGAGCAAGCGGTTCGTGAAACATACTGACCAACAATTTTCTTAACAAAAATGGGTGCTAATAAGGATTTTAGTTGGATAAAGTAAGATTTTCTGCCATATAGTATATACCATCACTTCTTGAGAATGATAATATGAGTCATGTTATCTAAAAATGTAAATTATTTTTTTCTCTATTTTCGTTTTAAGATGTGTCAAGATTCAAAAAAAAAATACTACACCCGAGAACACTTGTTAATATTCTCCTTAGTAAATAAATAGTTTTTTTAAGTACTTAATAAAAAAAATGGGATTATTACACGGCCGAAAACATACATTCTAACTTAGAGGAATATAACACTTGATTACTCTATGCATAGGCTGAAGCTTGAGACCTCATATCCCGGAAGTTGTTTGTAGAAATGCCCCATTCACAAATCTACATTCCCCTGGAAGAAGGTTTTATACCGCTCTTCAGCTCACGAAAAATAAAATATAGAGTAGAACCAGAATTTTGCTAACACGAGAGAATGTTTTTGTTGTCTATCATCAGGAAATTATGCATTTTTACTTGGCATAAAGACATCATAAATAGAAAAAGAACTATTTCACAAGAACAACATCAGAATATTTAATCAGATTTAAACTAACAAAGAACCATTTCATAAGAGCATCATAAATAGATAAAAATATATAAACTAGAGTTGTAGGGCCCTTCTAAGGAAGGACACCTCCAAAAATAAGCGTATGCCGCTTAAAGTGTCAAACACACGGTATTCTTTAGTAAAAGGCGAAAGAATAGTTCGCTTTGTGTATAACACACGGCTCCGTTAGATTAACAAAAGCTATGTACTTGGTTTTTATATTGAGGGCACACCTTTATTCACACTGTTATATAAGATGTGGGGCTTTATGTATAACACTCAAACATTTGACAATATCATAGAAACATAGCATTTTGTTCAGTAGTTTTGTGGTCCAATTACCGGACAAGCCTTATGAAGCATAGGCAGATATATTTTCACAGTGCAAAAAACAATTTTCAATGTTATCACAAAAAGCTAAAAGGTAGAAAGTGTCAAATTCCAAATGCAAGGCTCTAAGTAACATAAATTTGGTTTGATAAGGGTCAAATTAACGAAAATAACTTCAGTGAAGACGTTTTTCAAAGGGGATTTGAGTATACTAGTACCCAATATCACAACAGACTTGTGAACTGAACTAAATACTTTTGCGTGATCAGTTTGTGTGTTAAATGTTATCCCACTTACTTTCACATTGTGACATACTTGGTTAATGAATGAATCCAGATTAAAATCTTCATTGATGATTTTCAGCAACCCGATATACTACTTATATATCATGTCTATCATCTCCTAATGACATATTTCATCCCCACTATTCAAATGTATTTATATGTCTGTGAATTTATTCAAATGTATTTCTATGTCTGTGAATTTATTCAAATGTATTTCTATGTCTGTGAATTTGTATCCTTTATTGAAAGCACGAAACTGAATGATAAGTTTGTAGCTTCGTTTTCCAAGTTCTGTTTAAACCTTTTCTAGCTGATGTAGACACAAGAACATGCGACTTTTGACCAATCATTTGTTGAGATGACTGATAGGATGTACTTGCAATTTAAATGATAACTCTGAATTACTCTGAAATCAGCTTTAAGGCATGAATTTTACATTACGTACTTTAATCTATAAAAATGAGACTTGTATGTAATCCAGAACACAAGGAATATTCTATTAAATCAATACAAAGATTTATAAGACAAAACTAGGGTGTTGAAAGATTAATGGAAATCTCCAGTCACAATCCAAGCCAATTAGAAATTGACATATAGAAAAAAAAAAAAATAACATTTATCTTCCTTGCTAAAATATGAATGATTTAGGACAAAATTTAAGATATGATTTAAGACAGGTGATCCTTGTTATTAAAAGATAATGTAAAAGATTAAAATACAAAGAGATTATTACAATATTTTAATTAATAAAAATTTTAATACTATTGTTGGAGGGTGTGCCAGGCCAAAGATTAAGTGCAAAGCTGAGGCGACACATGAAAGACCCAATAGCAAGCCATTGAAATGGTCTCTCCCCCTTAAAAAAGTAATTTAATATCGTGTGGGCCAATAACCCACATATCAGATATTAAACTGATAAGAACAGATACTACACTTGATCTTAGCCAAAAGGCCGAGAAAGGTATGAGTTTTACTTATGCTGGGCTTCTATTTTATAGTACTTCTCCACCTTACTGCATCTTAGTTTAACCAGTGTGGGACTACTAGTAATAATGCTCTATGCATTTTGTTCTCTATACAACTTTTACACATTGAAGACTTTAATCACATGAATGGTTTGATACGAGAACCTTACCAAATAATATTTGCATTGTTGTTTCGTGAAAACTATTCATTGCTTTTATCAGTTTTGATGAATACAAATTCACATTATTTGGAGGAATCATTAAGTTTGGTGCTTATATTTGTGTCCTTTGTGTGCCTATTTTGCAATTTTTTGGTTCTTCGTTTACACCTTTCCTCGAAAACACTTGTCTCAGGTGTTCTTTTTGCTAGAGAACGAATATCCTATTTTCCATTATTGGAGCTTTTGAACTCTAAAACACCAACTAAGTTGTAACAAAATTGATGACTTTTTTCTAATACGAACATTTGATACTGTATTTATAAACTTAGTACCGTGTCTAACATAATACTAAGACCCTTGTCATTGCTTAAGAAGATGGACAGTCACACTGTATGTTATGGAAGGGAAACGGGAAAATCATCAAACATTTATACATGCAATTAGTAATTGAATCTGTGAACATTAACTTATTTGTAACATGAACGAGGCTGGGATAAGGGATGGCAATTGGTACCCAGATCCGTGGGTACCCGCAAATATTACCCACAATGGGTCTGGTCTGGGTACATGTTTTAGACTTGTGGGTAATTGAGACCCGCGATTTTATGACCCGCTGTTAGATGGGTCTGGGTCCGGGTAATGAGGTACCCAGACCCGTGCATACCCGGACCCACAATTTCTACCTAAATCTAAATATATTTATATAATGTTAATTTATACTGTAATATCATATTAATCCATAATTGTAATATCATATTAATCTATATCATAATATCATATTAATCCATAATTATAATATCATGTTAATTCATAAATGTGATTATTATGTTATTAAATTGTAATGTTATATTGTTAAACAATGATATTATGTTGTTAATTCATATGAATGATGTAATGTTATGTTAATTTAAGAATTCTTACTAAATGAATTTTTAATGTTTGTTTTATAATTTTTTCTCTTGTTGATTATTTAAATAACATATAAAGATCAGAGTAAAAAAATACATAAGTGCATAAATTACTTAAAATTATTTTTAATAATTTTGAATTTATGGGTACCCATGGATCCGTTGAGTACCCAAGGACCCGCGGGTATTAGCACGGGTCTGGGGCTGGTCTGGGTCCAAAAGTGAAGCAACGGGGTGGGTCCGGGTAGTGCACTCCCAAGCCCATTGCCTTGGTGGATTAAGCACACACAATGTCAGACATCAATGATTAAGCACTTCATCAATGCTCCACAAAAATGTAGGATACTAACCCAAATGTGCATGTTTAATTTGTCTTCATTAGCTAATATAAAGCTGTCAAAATGGGCGGGCCTGTGCGGGCCAGCTCGCCACAACCCGGAGTTTTGTAGGGCTTGGGTATCATATTTGACATTTTTTAGTGAATTCGGGCTATATTAAAACCGGGCTCGGGCCGGGCTTACCCGGGAGGGCTCTGACTACCCGTTTTTATTTATTTTAAAACTTTTTTGAGACATTGGCTTGGTAATAAGCTTAAAGTGAAAATTATTTTACAACAAAAACATAAGAAAGAAAATAATTTTTACAATGAATCACAACTTAATTGTTTACCATAGAGAATTTCACACAACCAAATTTAACATAACAGTTCACAATGAAAATGTTGGTAAAGAACATACAAGATATCTATAACAAAGTAAAGAATTATTATGATGGTGATTATAATTCGACACATAGAATCATTCTGAATTTGAGTCTATACTATCATTACTACGAACCAAAGTGATATTATTTGTAAGTGTATCCATTTATTATATTGAATTGAAGTTACAAATTATATTGTGTTATAGATTGAGTGTCTAATAACAATAATATGTTTAATAAATGAGTTATGTTATGAATCATATACGTAGATTTGACATCACGTCTTAACTTAAACACATGACATTACATCTATAAGTTTGGTTGCATTGAGTATAACAATTGTGTTAAAAAAGTTATGCATTAATATCAAATGTTATATATATATATATATATTAAATACGTTAAATTTTAATCTTTTTTAATATTATGCGGGCCGGCCCGCCACAACCCGAAACCCGCTTAAGGCGGGTTTGGGTTACATTTTCATATACATAAATTGTATCCGGACTTTTTAGCCCGGTCCGGTTTAGCCCGATCCCGATGCGGGCTAGCCCGAACCCGCAAGGGTAGCCCGTTTTGACACCTCTAAGCTAAAAAACCTTCAAACAAATTTATAGATACCAATAAGCCCAATGACTGTGGCAACATAGTTAGGGACTTATTCCCAGGTCTTGAATTTCTTGTCTCTAAAAGGGGTAATCAAAATCTATTCATTTGCTCATTCGATAATTATAATCTTTGGAATAAAGTACATGATTCGTATAATATCAATCAAGGTGTTTAATATTAATCAGGGTGCTTAAACATTAATTTACAATCAAATTTATTATAAGCGCAACTTAAGCTCACATTTTTCTAAGATAATAAATATAATAGATGAACCAGTTGCTTTTGCATACGAATTGATAACCCACTAATGAAGTTTGTATACAATTTCAGTACTTCAAAGAAATATACACACAATTTAATCTAAAGATGAAAAATAAGAAACGGGGTAAGAAACTAAAAAGTACTGGAAAATCTAATTAGACTTAATTTAACAAAAATCCATTACATAAGAACATAATAGATAGATAAAAATATAAAGACTAGAGTTATAGGTCCCTTCTAAAGAAGGAAACCTCCAAAAATAAGCATATGCCACTTAAAGTGCCAAACACAAGGTATTCTTTAGTAAAAGGCGAAAGAATAGTTCGCTTTGTGCACTCCGTGACATTTTAGATGCCAACTTTTGTAGCTGTTAACCTTTTCTAGCTGATGTAGACACAAGAACATGCCAACTTTTGACCAATAATTTGTTGAGATGACTGATAAGAAGGACCTGCATTTTAGATGATTCATGTGTGAGATATAGTGATAAATCTGAATTACTCTAAAATCAGTTTAAGGCACCTATCTTCAGTTTCTCATTTCGCTATTTAATCTCCACAAATGCGACTTTCATCATTCAAGTCCAGAACACAGGGAAAATTATATTTACACATAACAAACAAACCATTAAAAGACACAGAAGGGTACAATATTACTAGTTAACATACAAAGTTAAAATATAAAAGTAACTACAATATTTTTAATTGATAATAAAAATTATAATACTAGTGCTGGAGGGTGTGCCAGGCCCAAACTTTAGTGCAACACTGAGGCAACATGACCAACATATCAGATATTAAACAAATAAAAACAGATACTACAATTTTGGCCGAGAAAGGTATGAGCTTTTTTACTGCTGGGCTTCTTTTTTATAGTGCTTCCCCACCTTACTACTTCTAGTTTAACCAGTGTGGGACTTCTATTCTGTTGTGCCAGTGCATTGTCGTTTCGTGAAAACTCCCAATGCTTTTCTGGTTTAATTCATTGCTTTTATCAGTTTTGATGAATAAAAATTCACATAATTTGGTGGAATCATTAAATTTGGTGCCTACACCTTTCCTCGAAAACACTTGTCTCAGGTGTTCTTTCTGCAAGAGAAAGAATATCCTATTTTCCATTATTGGAGCTTTTGAACTCAAAGCACCAACTAAGTTATAACAAGAATGAGGATTTTTTCCTAATACAAACATTTGATACTGTATTTGTAAACTTAGTACTGTGTCTAACATATTACTAAGACCCTTGCCATTGCTTAAGAAGATGGACAGTCACAGTGTGTTATGGAAGGGAAGCAGGAAAATCATCAAACATTTATACGTGCAATTAGTTATTGAATCTGAGAACATGAACTTATTTGTAACATGAACGAGGCTGAGATTAAGCACACACAATCTCAGACATCAATGATTAAGCACTTCATCAGTGCTTCACCTATGAAGAACCTTAGTTGCATTTTGCTCTATGCTTTTTGTAACTGTAAAAACTGTCACAACTTCAGGAACAAGAACAAGCTTTATCTTCCAACAAAGAATGATTCCAAAACACCTCCTCTAATAGCCCAAAAATAGATCTTCCCTCATTGCTTCCTTATCAAGAATATTGCTATTGGCATCAATAATTCTTGCATCAAGTACTTATCAGATTCAGCACCAAGACCATATTTTCTCATCATGGACCCATATGCACCTCCCATCGCGCTTTTCTCCTATATTTTGTAATAGACTTCACCAATTGTTGCACCTGTTTGAATCCAAGCACTCTTGTCATCAATATTGATGTCCACACCACGGAGCTTTACCAAGTCAATGATCATGAAAGGTACTTCAATTTCTGAAACATGAGAACTTGTTGCTGGTTCTGGACCTAGCCAGGAGCGAAGTCACTAACTTTTTGTTATTATTAGTGTGTTAGTACTGTTGATGTTACATTTTTTATATTGTTTTGGGTTTCAACAACAACAGAATTATAGGGATAAATGAATATGATTTATGGTAAAGTATTTATGATGTATATAACTAACTTCACTTAAAGTTTAATTGTTGTTATGTTTGAATAAGACACGATGAACAATGCTCCAAATCTCGTGGTTGCAATGCAGTTATAAAATTGCGGACACATCCAATAGTGGGAAAATATGGGCACCATTACAATTGTGAATTGCAAATTGAAACACTTGTAAAATATAACATCAGTGTGAAGAGGTGAATTTTGGCTCACTTTGACGATCAATGGTTGATTTTGGCATGCTTGGATCTAACATTGCTCAGAAACATTGAAGTGAGAATGGGATGGAGTGTCATTGTAATATACCTAAGGAGGGTTTGTGCAAATTACTCAATAAATAGATTATATACCTAAAGAGTGTCATTTTAAATAGATTATTCATATACAAGAGATACGTGGTCTGCTTTGAAAGTAGAGGGGAGATGCGTTTCAAGAGAAGACACTCAAAATCCAGATTCCTGCACTTTTCAGCATCATGTTTCAAATTAAAGGGATTACCAGGGTACATGCCGTTTCAAGAGGAAGATTGTTTGATATTATTTCTCTTCTTTATAGAAGTTTTAAAATATATTTTAAGGAAGACTGCTAAACATTCTTGAAAATTGATTGGCAATAGGATTGATTAATGTTGGGAAAAAGATTAGGGACAAAAAATTTCATGATTGAACAACTGGGCACAATATTTGCATTGCAAGCAAAATCCATTACTAAACGAAAGAAAAATAATTGTACAAACTCAATTTAGCTTGGCATAGTAAGTCTCCAAAATGTCAAGCACTGGCGTAACAGACTATCTGGTTTACAACTCCTTATTCCAAAAGGAGGTGAAGGAGAAAAATGAAACAAAGTGCTATCTGATCTAGTATCCAACTAAAGCTCAAAATCTATCTCTGATAATGATATTCTTGTTCGGCTTCCCTTTCAACCATTTTAATTCTCTTGCCTTGTCCTCCGGCGTGGAGCACCAGATGTTTCCTCCTTCTCTTTGTTTTCTTCATTCTTCTCTCCCTCTTGGTTAGTGGAAGTTTCTGCAGGTTCCTTCTTTGTCTTCTCCACTCTTGCCTGTAAAACAAGATATGTGGCCCACAGATGAACATGCATTCTAAAACAAAAACTACAAGAAAGAGTGCTCTGAAGTTTATTGGGGAAGATAAGAGTTTCACTACTGACCGGCTTCTTGCCACCAAATATGATCCTCAAGAAAATTGACAAGAAGACAACCACAATGGCTACTAGAATTCCAATAGTCAGATTTGGTTGCTTCTCACCCTTTTCAATGACATCCTGCAGAGAACCATAGAAGTTCAGGCAATAATAAGTGAAACACAACGGATAGTAAGGTTACTACAATAGAAGACATAAGTTTGGTTACTTACAAGTATTTTTAGCTTGTACGCACTCAGGAAGGGAATGTCAGCAATCTGGTATAAGATATCAAATACCTTCTTCTGTGCAAAGTCAAGCAGCAAAATCATGCATAAGAAAAAGGAGAAAGTGGGTGTTAAAAGCCCATAGAGAGAAGGGAAGAGAGGGAAAGGAACTGCAAAAGAGATTACCTGGAAGCCTGCAAGATCAGCTGGACCAGTTTCCAATTCTTCTTCCTTCTGTTTCTCTTTCTCAATGGTAAACTTGGGTTTCCATGTAGTCTCCCGATAAGACGATGCAATCTTGTCGTCTTTAGCTATCAAAATGTTGTCAAACAATATGCCATCTTGCATTGTCCAAATTTCAATACCAATAGCAGCAATAGGCTCAAAATTTGGTTTTTCAAGTTCAAAGTAGTCAGGGTTTGGGATCTCCTGGGGCTTCCAGATACCCTTATAATTGGGGTTATCAATTAGGGGGGCATGCCATTTTCCCTTATAAGCTGGATTCTTCTTCGTTGGCCTCTTCCACTCACCACAACCAGGGGCTGCTTCACACTTTGGGTTATCAACCTTGGGGGCTTCCCATTCACCATCCTCCTCGTCATCCCAATCTTCTGGCTTTGTTGCATCTGGGTCATCTATCTCCTCGGGTTCATCATCTAACCAACCTTCAGGTTTCTCAGCTTCTTCATCAACAATTTCCAAGGGTGCATCCTCATCCCAGTCTTCTGGTTTTGTTGCAGTTGGGTCTGGAATTTTTGCTCTTTCATCCCAGTCCTCAGGTTTCTTATCCTCAGGATCTGGGATTGTCTTCGTTGGGATAAGAGCAGGCTCAAAATCCTCAGAAGATAAGAAATTTGCCTTTTTCTTCTCTTCCCCATCAATCAAAATTTGCAACTCATTGTCAGGCTTCAAAATAGCAGTGTACACATGAGATAGCTTGTCAGCTGGGACAGATGGGGGGAACTTGAGATGGTGTTCAACATACTCCCCAGTCTTGGGATTCTTATGCTTGAAAATGAAGTGCACCTTGTTTGTGGCCCCACATTTGTCAGGCCCAAACATGATAGAATAAGGAGATTCATTGTCAAACTCCTTAGGTTTCCATCCAGCCTCTTGTGGTCGAAGATATTTTAGATATGCACCACCACACTCAAGGCCGTCCTGAAGGCGAGTCTCAAACTGAAGAACGACTGATTCATCCTTAAGAATCACAGGCTCACCAACTTCTTTCACAATAGCATATTTCCTCGCCTTCTCGCTGACAAGAAGTCCATAATCATCATGCCCTTCACTCTTAGCATGCTTCCAGACACCTATAATTCAATCGACAAATCAAATACCATACAAAATTTTGGAAAAAAACATACTATCTGTCAAGATAATATTGCCAAAGGTAAAAGATACAAAACTTTAAGTTTTCATTGCACCAGCAAAAAAACCATATATATATACACACACACATACATGTCTACTTCACCCAATCGCTTCAGATATGCATCCCACCAGGGAACAAAGGAACTAAAGCATAAAAGAATCAAAACAGAGATTGAGTACAATCTAATCATATCTGCAAATCTAAGGATAATAAGTAAATACAAATGTTGACATATCATCTTATAGAAGTACCAGACACTAGTCATTTTTCATTATTTATCATTATCCCTTCCAGCTGTGTGCAGTCAACTGAACACTTATTTTTATAAGCAAGAAAAAACTCATTCAACTATTTGAATAACAGATTTGATTATTATATGTACATCTTCAGAATAGAGTAATAGACTCAACACCATTCCCTTCACAATCTCTATTTTAATTAGAGTTAACTAACATCCATTATGGTCACTCATAAATACAAGTGTATCATCTTTGGAGAACAATTATTCTTTATTACATTATATCCATTTCCATTCTACTTTTCAGGATAGGTTTTGATCATCTAAAATTACAAATTTAGAAAGCTCATTATTCCATTTCGTACAATCATTTGTGAAATTCATTTAAAAAGCATAACAGTAAGCAGTAATATACAAAAACATTACAAGGAAAAAAATAAAGCATATTCATCACACACATCTTAACAAACAACATTTAAAATTAGAAAGAAAGAATAACAGACATATGAAAAGAAAGAAGTTAGTTACCGTTGTACTCTTCCTTCTGTGATACGATCCAACGGTCTTCAAAAGTCTCATCAAATGACTCGTAGAAGATCTATACAACAATCCCTCAACAATCAAACAGAGCTCACAAAAACACAGATCCAACACAAGAAAACAGTAAAATATAAATAATAAAATAGAAATTAAGAAATAACGAATTGGATTGAATTACCGCATCATCATCGGAAGCGTGGAGAAGCTGAAACGAGGAGATGCAAATCAAAAGGAACACCGCTAAGATCCTCATAGGTATTCGCTCTCTCTCTCTCTCTCTATTTCACTGTTACAGTGAAACCCTAAACTCGAATGGTAGAAATGTGAAGAGAGTGAAATCTGAAAATGTAAATGAATCTAACTCTTCTCCTTTCTAGTTGAGAAGACTTGTTGTTTGTTCTACTTTATAGATAGATATGTGTGACATTTTCGTTGCGACTTGTTTCAACCAATGATTTTATGCGCCACGTTATACTATCCAATTATATTTTGCCACGTTATACTTTTTGCATCACTCCAAATCTATATAAATCTAATTTTGTTTTTATTTTCTTATTCTTTCTATAAAATTTTCTTTTATAATTTGATTTTGTTCATTTTTATAATCATTTTCAGAAATTTGTGTATGGTAATTATTTGTTTTAAAAAATTTCAATACTTAATATTACTAATTCAATAAAAATAAAAAAAGAATAAGCGTAAATGGTAAAAGTTAGTTTGAAAAAAATATTTTTTTAATAAATTCAATACCAATAACTATATGGACATTACAATTTATTATATACAAATGGTGCTTGTAGCCTATTAAAAGTTGAAACTTGTAAGATGTAATACATATTTTTATTGGTCTTTTCATACTTTAAGTTAATTGTTTTTATCATTTTGATTTGTTACTTTTTATCTCACATTGATTTTACGAGTTTATTAATTATCTCACATTGATTTTACGAGTTTATTAATTATCTCACATTGATCTCGGCATTAGTTTTTATTTAACGTTAGAATATCCAATTAAATTAATTAAAAATATTTTTTTCATTCCATCAAGCCACGTGTTGACCAGAGACCAAACAATATGACAAAAACTATTATTTTAATTGATCTAAATAAATATTCTGATATCCAGATTGATTGGGAAAATTGAAATATGCCTAAGGATTAAAATGAGAAAAACAATTAACTTAAAAGATTAAAGCAAAACAAAAAATTAAGGGAACATAGTAAGAGAAACAATTAAATGTTTGATGTTTTGTAGTTTTAGAATATGTATTTTTGAAGAGATTTTGTAGCCAAATAAAAATAATATGATAATATTTAAGGGAGTGTAAAAGTTTTGTATTTGACCGTAGAAATGTATGGACATAATGTATGAGTTTTATACATTGTCAATGTGTTATCTATTCTTCATATTTAATCATTGTTAATTTTTCAAAAAGAAATCAAAATAAATAATGAATAATATATTATGAGTGTATAAATCTTTACACTGATACCAAACATAAAATGTTGGTACATCTAATCTACGAAATTCGGCATTTAGGAAGTGCATTGTAGAAAGTTTGGGCATTGGCATGGTAAGAGAATTGATACAATTAGAGCAATGTTAAATGCAAAGTGAACCCTTTGCACATGCATACCAGGAGTCTACTATACTAATCACCTTCTCTTAACATACAAAATGATTTCTACTAGTTTTGTGTTTAAGGAGGAGGAAGGGAAAAACTTTCAAAAAATATGTAGTTACTTTCATTTGATTTAAATTTATTTATGATTTTTATATTTATCTACTGTTATTATTTTAGTGTTTCTAATGACGTTTTCTTATAAAATAAATTGATTAAACAAGAAATCCTTATTATCCTAAATTTCTAGAAGAAAAAAATGAGAACCTCGTTAGTAAAAAATAGAAAAAGGTGAACTCTATGATTCAAATTGGATTTCATTAGCATCTCTCATCATAACATTCATTCAATTATATTCAAATTGGATTCAAATGTTTTTCTCCATTTGACTTTTGACTTGCATCTTCTTGTTTACCTTATAATTTTATTAAACAACTTTTTAAGTATGATTTTTTAGAATCTTCCTAAGTATATATATATTATTATTATTATTATTATCATCTTCTGATATCTAACTATTTTATCATTCTCTATCATTTTCAAAGTTTCTTTCAAATGACTCTTAAATTTTATGATCCTCCTCTTTTGTGTTCAATCTATAAGACAATAATGATCATATTCGTCATTGAAAAACTTGTGAAAACACATCTCCCATTCATCTTCATTAACTTTTTTTTTCATTCAACATAACTTTTCCATCTTATTTTTTTAATGAAATTCACTTGATTTAAGTCACTTATCTTCAGTTCATTGTCATTTTGCAAGCCTCTAGATGTTTCTTCCTCTCCCTTAATACCTAGAGATTTGTTAACCATCATACTCTCCCTCTCTTGCTTCCTTCATTGTTTTTTTGGTGTATTTCTTAAATACCTTGTATTTTTTTAGCTTTCAATATTTTATATAAGGATCATGATTTATATTCTCTTTTCACTTTTAATTTTATCTTAGACGTTTTGCCATGATTCTTAATCTTTTGGTCGAAAAGCTTATAGATTCACTCATTATCTCATTTACTATCTTCTTAATTTCATTGACCATCTCGTCCCGCGTATCCTTGGTGTGGTAATTGACACTTTCTCGTGGTTCTAAATCCCTTCATTCGAAACTCTTTTAAAATATCATTCATTCTTCACCCATCAATTTTCACAACTTAATTTTTGGGGCTCCACCTTAACATTTTCTCTTTACTCTACTCTTAACTCTTACATCCACATTATTCACCATTTATTCATTTCAATTGTTTTCCCTGTAAAGGTACCTATATTTCATGTTCCAAATCATATGACTAGTTAAACTAGCAAACTAAGTTCTTATAAAGCGACCCAGCCAAGTATAAGGAGGTGACAAGACCACGTGAATTATTTTATAATCAGGACATCATAAGGATGGAGATCTGCTGTCCCTATCGGTGTCCCCAATGGTGTCTAAAACCAATCATAATATATCATTTAATTGAAGAAAAAACTTATAAAATCAAAATCTAATATTTTATATTATATTATGCAATTTTATTGGGTAGGGAAAGAGAAACATAATACTTTTGGGACATAAAATCCCTATTCATTAATAAGGCAATAATTTTTATTCCTCATTGTAAGGAAAGGAATTGAGATTCCCAGACATAGTTACAAGATTGACTTTACAAACATACAAATTCCTCATAAAAAAAGTCTCATGAGATAATTACACAAAGCAATGAATCATGAGATAACTGTACAAGTACTATCTAATTCTCATCCATAGCATTTTTGGTAACTTGTCAAGTTAAGCTACATCTGTTAATCCTTATGTTATTATATACTAAGTAGCTATCCTAAACAAAAGTTAGGGTTGTTGGGTATTCTTTAATTATCTTATCCTAAAAAATGAATCATTTGCTTTCTGGATTTAGTAGTCCTAGTAAGAATTAATAATGCCTTTGGGGTTTGGACACATATACTCTTAGAAAACTTTGGTCCCCTCACCATTCCCATATAGGTACTAATTGGACGGTGCCAACCCATTGTGCCCTATATATAAAAATGCAAGTGCTTTATCTTTATCTTCTTCCTTTACTATCTTTACACTTGTCTGTTTTCACCTTTTATTATTATATAACTACTCTAACCACCTTTTTTACTATGTCACCATGTTATTTGTCATCTTTTTTCACGTGTGTGTAAGGCTCTACTCCTCTCTCTTTCTCCATCTCGTATATAAGATATTGATCGCATTTGTCTAAAGCAGATGAACAATAATATTCTTTATATTTTTCATAAGGATTGTAGCTAGATAAGCATTATATTTGTCTATGACAGAATAATTAGAGGGGCCTTTTTAAAGTTGAAATGTGAATGAGTGAATCTTTTCTTCTGTCCTTGCTTTGCTTATTCTTCCTCTTTTGTCTACTTATTCAATCCCAAATATGTTGGATAATGAAGGCTTTTCATCCAAGTGTCTTTGCTTTTGAATAGGATATATATATTAATGCTTGAATAATGTAAGGCAAGTAAGAAACCCCTCCTAATAGTCCTTTCATTCCTAGTGCAATCTTATCTACAAGCTAAGCCAATTAACAACAAGGATATGGAGAAAGATGAAGATGAAGATGAAGATGATGATAAGAAAGTTCAGTTTATGAATATTACCATGCTACTCTCTTTTTGAAGAGAGAAGTATGAAAAAGGCAAGTCTCAGTGGCATAGGGAAGGCAAAGCCTTTCTTCCAGATTCAATTCATGAAGCTGCACATGTGCTAGTGATTATCCATGAAGAAAATGATGATAACAAAGTTCAGTTTTTGAAAATTATGCTACTCTCCCTTTGAAAGTAGAAGCATGCAAGAGTAAAGTCATAGGGGCTTAGGGAAGTCAAAGCCTTTCTCTTGTTCATTCCATGAAGCTGCATAGACATAGTCTGCAGTTTCATCTTAGTTCAATGTTGTGTTGATTACTATGTTTCAGTGTTCCTTTTGTTTCTCATTTCACCTATTTTTTAGACTAATCACTTTCAATGCTTGACTTAGAAACCACTCCAACAGATGCATAAGAAGGCAGGGTGCAGAAACTGAGGTATAGTGACTAGCTAGTGAGTGATTTGAGAAATACAGATTGTAATGTTTGCCATAACTTTTTAGAAGTATTGAATAAAGTAGTCAAATGTTTGTTGGGTAAAAAAAGAGTCAAGATTTACTTTTTGCTGTCAAATTTAGGTACAGCATCCCTGGTCTTTGTATTTGTGTAAGATAACCTATGTCTTTATGTGATAAGGTTGTGTATACAAACCCATCCAAACCCTAGCATATCAGAGTTTCTTGCATTGTGTCATTTTTAATGTAAATACATAAATAAATAGAAAGTTAATAATAATTAAATATGAATGTAGATAATGTAGCAACAATATATAAAACTCATATACTTTTGGTACATACATTTTTCTCGATACAAATATACACTATTTTATGATTGATCATATATCATCTTTTAAGCATCCACATTTAAATCAATGTAAGGTGGAGCAAAGTTATATACACCAAGCGTTATTTGCATGGTGCACATGAGAAGCTTTATGTAATAAGAGCAAGTCATGTGGGTCCTAAGAAACATGATGTGATGGCAAAACAATAATGAATTAATCCATTATGCAATACGTCATGAATGCTTCTAAGAACTAAAAGCCAACAAAGATGTAGATGTTAGATAATGACCTTGGAAAGTTCAAAAAGCATCTCAATATAGCATTTTCATGGGTCATCATTCATTTTTGAAAAGATACTACAGATTTTCTCCCACTCTTTATATCAAAAAAGATAGATATTTCATTATAGTATCCCACAAGTGTCGCTCCCATAAGTCTAAACAATTTGAGTCAACTTGCAATAATTCATTTTTTGTCATTGTTTCCTCAACCTCAGAAGGATGCCATCCATCACTTTTATTCATTCAGCAAAATTCACATGCCTATTTGTACATTAGTGGTATTTCTTATAGCATGAAACTAGAAGATAGAGAATTAAGTATCTCTACTTTTGACTCTAGAACATTGTACATATTGCATATCCATAAAGGTTAACAACTATTACATTGGTGTGTGTATATATATAGGCATAATACAACCCTACTTCCTCAATATTCAGTTCAGATAAGCATGGGGAAAAACTATCTGACTACAAAATCATGTTTTATGATATCCTCAGAAGAATGACTATTTGCAATAATGCCTAAAGGACTAGTTATCTCTTTACTTTTTCGTCGTCATCAACAATTCAAGACTTCCTATAATAGTTGTCTATATAAGCAAAAGCTATAACAACTCTAATCTAGATCTAGATTCTTCTTCATATTTTCATAGACCATATAAGTAATGCTTGCAGCAGGCACAACTTTGAGGAGATTTGGAATGAGTCCCTTGTAGAAACCTCTGAAGCCTTCATCCTTAAGAGTTTTCCAAAATACATCAGACATTCCCTTGTATGCATTTGAAGAGTTGCAGGGTTGTGCCTGCAATCTGAGAAGCACGATATGGTAATGTCAGGTTCTCGGCGAAATGCATAAAAAGAAATAACAAGAAAACTGGCCCAACACCGTACCTTGTACGGATAACCTGAAGTGGATAGACACAGGTAGCTCCAACAGCTCCTGAGATAGTTCCACATCCCAGTTGTACTAGAGGACCGGGTTCTACGAAGGGTAAAACAGAAAAGGTTTAGGCCATAAAGGTTGAACATTTTTGAAGTGGCAATTTATCGTTAAAAAATCAATTCTGTTGAAACAAAATAAAATCAGTGGATTCAAGAGATAGTGTGGTTGCAGTAATATCATACCGCTGTCAAGAATATATCTCTTCGACATATCTTTCAAGGTGTCATAAGCAGTGAGATCAATGCCTGCATAAGGAATCATACCGAGAAGAGACGGAACAAGCCCTCTGTAGAAAGCCCGTGGTCCCTCATGAACCCATATATCCTTTGTAAGTCTTCCCAGCTTCGGAACCCTTCCGCCATCAGAAGCACAAGTCTGTAACCTAGTTTTAATAAGATCCATCGGATATATAGCCATCTGTGCAACCGCACCAGCCATACCACCTGCAACTAGTCTTCCAGCAGTACCAATATCTGCGGACTTGTTCCCTTGAGCCTCTCCGATTACATTTTTCAGCATTTCATAAGCATAAAACTTGATAGCACTTTCTGGTGCTACCTTCACAACATTTAATCCATTACCACGGAAAAACCCTAATAAACCATCTTGTTTCCATATCTTCATCACGGCTGGCATAATAAAAGCACGCTCAGATTGAACTTGTAACACCACCTTGAGACGATCAAGAGGAGCAGTTGCTGTGCGAGAAGCAGCTCCAGCAATCCCCCCTGCAATAAAATATCGGCTCCTGTGCACATGCTTGCTGATGCCTTCGGGAATGACAGCTTGTTCTCCAATGTCTACGAGGCAAACCCTCTCCCAATGATGATATATATTCTCTATAGTTGCTTCATGAGGATAAAGTAGCAGAAAATCTCTCCATTCTTCAAAAGTGATGATCCTGTTATTATCCTTATCAACATGTTCTACAAAGCGAGCAAGCTCCTCCTCATCCATTTCAATCCCTGTGGCATAGAAGCTGCATCAGCTTATGATAGATACTATGAGGAAAAAATGGAAAAAAGGTTCCCCAAATGACATAAAGGAATAACATCCAGAGAACCTATATAAAAATATACAATGACTGACCATACCACAACAGAATCCACTATCAAAGAATTAACTTGAAACAGGCTACACAAATTCCAAGCAACATGCAGATTCCATTGAATTATTCCCAAATTTATTTTACAAAGAATTCTACAACCAACACAGTAGCACATCCTCAAATGAGATACAAATCCACAAGGAAATAAAAGGAATCAAGGATTAACCAAAGTATGAAATAAAAAACCTCCACAGTCTATAAACATTTTTCACGTACAATTGTTATTACTATGGCAATAGATGCGCTGCTCTTAAGAGATAAAACCTTCCAGTCACAATTATAGAGTTCGAACCCTGTTTCTATTGACCGTAAACTACTAAACAAGCTTACCCGATAAGTTTCTCACAGCAAGGTTGTCACAGCCACAACCACAGCCAATGCAACTTTAAGGAGTAACACCCAAATTTCAATATGTCTTTACTTGGACCACTCATGGAAAAGGAAAATGGGAAGCAATAGCCAACAGCACAATCATTTCACTTATGAAATAATATAATAGAAGGATGAAGAGTATACTAATTTAGCAAACAACAACGGAAGGCCTTTTCCATTAAGGGAAGTCGACTACATGGGTCAAGCAATACTACTATGTTTGATTAAAAACAACTCTTCAGAAAGGTTACTCAGTTTTTGTTTTTTTCTAGAAAATAGCACACCCAACAAGTGTGAGACTAATCTCTCAGGCATTTCAAGTGTTTAAGCAGGGACCACACCCAATGTTTTTCCCAAACAAATAATCATGGAACCAAACCCAAGGCTACATGCTAAAGGGGCCTAAAAATCTTCCATTTGGGCATTGTAAGATATTTTAAAAAGACTCACATCATACATGAAAATGCGACCGAGTGCCCGAGGAACCGACCTAGTAGGTATGCAGAGGACATATGTATAAATCTAGGCAATAATTACAAGCAATAACATAAACCAATAAACACATGATTGAGTAAGGGGATAAAAGAATACCAACCAGCCTTAACAAGTGCATCCCAAAGCTCTTCGGGTAGAATGCAGCCATTGTGTTCAACATCAATAGCTTGAAAAATTCGGTAAAGTTCCAATTCCTTATCATCCATATACCGTCGAAAATCGGCATAATCAATCCTACCATCCCTATCAGCATCACACACTTTGAAAAGCTCTTTAGCATACTTATACTCAGGGGGTATATGCAGTGCAGATAACCCTGCTTCAATTTGAGCATAATCCAAGTATCCATTGTTGACAGCATCAAAGAAATTGAACAAACTCCGAATTCTAAGATCCCTCTCTTCTTTCGTCTCGCGCAACGCAAGTAAGACATGATCCATTGAAACCGGTCCCGTTTTCTTGCCGTGACCTGCGGCCGGAGCCGCCGTGGATTTGGCTTTGGAAAACCCCACGTGGTCCATGTCTACAGCACCAGACATGATGGTTTTTTTGAAGGTTGGGTTTTTAAATCACAACAAAATTTGATTTTGATTTTGACCCAATGAAGCATTTGAATGAAAGTTTCTAACTTTGGGTTCAGATCTGGAAATCATAGAAGACCAGGTGAAAGATAATAGCAATTGAATTGACAAGAGTGTTGTGTGAAAAAGGAACATGAATAATAAGAGGGGGAAGAAGTACCTGAAATTGAGTCACGTAATTAGTGTTGAAAATATGAATATAAATAATAATAATAATATATATTAAAATATAATAGAGATGAAACTGAATCGTAGTAATTAGATTTAGGAGGTAAGATATACCCAAAAAATCTGTAATTCAGTGATAAGGATAAAATGAAATAAACTAAGGAAAATAAAATTGGTGACTATTTATGATAAAAAAAATGATATATTATTCTATTAAATTTTCATATTAGTTCTTATACCTACAAAAAATATATATTACAAAATAATATTTGATATGTATAAAGATTTAGTAGAAAGTTACGTAGCATTATTATTTTTTTAGGTATAAAGAATTAGAGTTTCAACAGCAAGGTGAATAAATTGAGGAAGAAGATTGGGGCAAGTGGTTTTTTCCCTAGAAAATATGAATTATGTTTGTAGTCCTTATAAAAAAGAGAGAGTTGCTTTTACTCCATATAAATCAACTTTTTTTATAATTTTATAATCTATGTGTTAATGACATGTTATTATTGATTAGGTCACATCAACATTTTCCATGTATAACAACAGGCACCCAAATCAACTTCAACAAAAACTATGAAAGGTAAACTCTAACTCCTAAAAAGACCAAGTGGTTTGATTTATCGTACTAGTCATCAAACCGATAGGGGTATTGATATAATGATATAGCGTTTCAACTGATGGTTCACTAATTAAACCTCATATCAGTAAAGTTAGATATACATATATAATATATTAACATTAATGTTGAAAATCAATAAAAAACAATATATTTTTTTTATTTTCATTAAAAATGTTAATTTTAAATAAAAATCGAATGGTTTGACCGGTAAGGTTTAATTGAAAACCGACCGGTATGACCGGTTTTCACTAGTTTTGGTCAGTTTTAACCTGTATAATTACATGATCGGTATAATTGTTGTATCATACTGGTATATGGATCGGTTCACCGGTTCAACCGACCGGTATGAAACAGTTTTTACAACTATGATATTTCCTTTAGGAAAAGAAACATGAAAGTTTTAACCAAATTTTCTTGGCTTAAGTTTAGTTCTACAATTTTGACCAAAAAGGCCAAAATAGGTGCTAACACCAACAACGTGGCATGCATACCCACCCATTTAGGGTCTGTGTATATGTGATACAACCTTCACATCCTCCAATCCTCAATCTCATTTTCAAATATCAATTTAGCTTTTTTGATGCCAAATTCACAAAGTGATAGAAAAAGAGAAATGGGTCACAAAGAAAAATCTAAAGAGAAAAAAGACAAGAGAATGCAACAAATATCACTTTTGAGGACCATTCCTTATTCTGATCACCAGAGGTGTTACATTTTCTAGCTATTCAATCTCTCATAGCTTTATAATATTCTTTTAATTAAATATAAAATTGATGAATGAATCTACCATTGAATTTATTGTTGTACGTTTAACTAGCAATCAAGTTGTGTATTAACATTTGTATCAACCTTTAACAATTAATTCATGAAATTAGTTTATACTCTTATCCATTTCATGCATAGACCAATAAAACGTTGGTCTAATCGTACAATACATCAGTGGATCTCCAAATAGGCTAAAAGATTAAATATTAGATTCATGTGTGTCACACTTATACACTCCGAAATAGATTAGTTTTTTATGGTTCGGGTCGTTATCCCATACAAAATTTGATGTATAGTAAAAATAGCATGTATTAATTTATGCATAGGTGGTGGTCAAAGGAAACAATTGCTGTGGTGACTGGTGCAAACAGAGGAATAGGGTTTGAGATATGTAAACAACTTGCTTATCATGGAATAACTGTAATACTAACATCAAGAGATGATAGTGTTGCTATTGAATCAATTAAGGTCTTGCAAGAAGGTGGTCTTGATGTGGCTTGTCATAAACTTGATGTATTAGATTCTTCATCTATCAATCAATTTGCTGAATGGTTGAAGGAAAATTATGGTGGCTTGGATATTCTGGTAACCTTGTAAAACTTATGATTAACTCATTATAATCTTATTCCAATTGAATTAATGCTTTTTGTTTTTTTTGTTGGGAATTAGGATATATCATGTTTATCCATTTTGAATTATTTTATTGTAGTGCATACTTTATCAAAGATAATGAGATTGAATTATTTTATTTTTGAGCCTTCAATCTCAACAGTTAAAATCTTAATTGAGTAACTGTTATGTTTAGAAGTCAATATGACAGGAAACAAATTCAACATAGTACCAAAGTCGGTATGGCCCAAACTGATTTCTGTATTGTATTGTTATGTTTAGTCGGTATGGCAGGAAACAACTTTTGGGGTGTTATGTTTAGAAGTCGGTATGACAGGAAATGACTTATGAGTTGTTATGTTTAGAAGTCGGTATGACCCAAACCAACTTCTACACGGAAGTCGGTATGACAGGAAATGACTTATGAGTTGTTATGTTTAGAAGTCGGTATGACCCAAACCAACTTCTACACGGAAGTCGGTATGACCCACTCCAACTTCAGACTGATTGGAAGTTGTACTCTCCCATACCGACTTCTAAACTAAATTCGTTAACCTCCATACCAATTTTGAAAAGGTCAATGAAACGGTAAACAAAATTTTCCATCCAACGTCAGTTCGCTTCCAAGCGAACTAAGTACTAGTTCGCAAATTAGCAAACACCCAAAATTATATTTCAATAAAAATACAAGGAAGAGTTTAACATGTGTCATTATTATATGTTCTAATCTTTTCTAAGCAATATATTATGATGTATCTGCAGGTAAATAATGCAGGTGTTAACTTCAATTTTGGGTCTGATAATTCTGTTGAAAATGCTCATAAAGTTATTGAAACAAATTATTATGGCACTAAGAAGATGATTGAAGCTATGATTCCATTAATGAAACCATCCAATGTTGGTGCTCGTATTGTGAATGTTACCTCACGTCTAGGTCGATTAAATGGCAGAAGAAATGTAAGTAAAAAATAAGCTGCTTTTTTAAAACAACTTTTCTGTTCATGTTTGATTAAATAATTGAACTTTTTCTTCATTTATGTGCTTATAAGTTTTGAGAGTACTGTTTTGATTCTATTACAGCATAACTTTTTTCTTTCTCTCCCTCTTAGAAGCCATCATCTTTCTCTTATTGGGGACAAGCTAAGGAAGCTTTTGTTTACTTCAGAATTAAAGAGAGATTCAACTGTATATTTGTGTCAATGAAGTCATACATTATTTAAAAATGAATAAAGTATAGAGACTTCACAAGTGTTTTAAGATTTTAGGTTACAATGTAGTATCTAGCTCGCCTTGTTTATCATATGGGTCTGGATCCTCTCAGGCACTTGAATGTGAGGTTATAATAGGTTTGATGATTTATACATTTTTATATTTAAAATCTATACCATTAGATTTTTTCGATGAACACGTGTCACATATTACCATCTCCGTCCAGTACCGGAGAGGATATGGATTCTGATCCTATCTTGCTTGATATGATGAAAGTGCTGGTAAAAGAAGCATTAGTAGTAGTTTAAAATATTTGAGTAAATTTCCTTTATTCTTATATGGATAAACATAAAATCTCATTGAATTCCTAACATGCCTTCTATGTTCTAAAGTTATCTAGTATTTCTGTGAACAACTTTTTCCAATGGTTTGTGGTAAAATATTTTATCAGCCATTCAGCTGGTATAAGCCATTACTTCCTAATGCAACATCTGCTAGATAAGAAAAATCTGATTATAGGTTATTATTGTTGTTACAGAGATTGGATAATGATGCTTTGAGGGAGAAACTTAGTGATATAGAATCTCTTTCAGAAGAGATAATTGATGAGACTGTAAATACTTTTATGCAACAAGTAGAAAATGGAAGTTGGGTCTCTGGAGGGTGGCCTCCAAAGTTTACAGATTATTCAGTGTCAAAACTTGCAGTTAATGCTTATACAAGGTTTCTGTCAAAAAAGCTATGTGAGAGACCAGAGGGTCAAAAGATTTATATTAACTGTTATTGCCCTGGATGGGTAAAAACTGCTCTAACAGGTTATGCAGGAAGTGTGACAGTTGAGGAAGGTGCTGATACTGGAGTATGGCTTTCCCTTCTTCCTGATCAAGCAATTACAGGGAAGTTTTTTGCTGAGAGAAGGGAAATTCACTTTTGAATATTTCAGATTGGAACAATGAAATTCAGACCATTTTTTACTAAGGAAAAGAAACTAAGAAATCTGATTCAGTTCAGTGGTGAGGGAATACTATGATCTTTTGGATATTGTGGTTAAATAATAGATGATAGATTCTTTAAACAAGTCTTCAATGTGACATACATTAGATTATTTGAGGCACTTTTATTATCATTCCTTTGTCTTTACATGTCCAATGTTATTATTTTGTATCATGTTTTAATACATATTTTTTTACTGGCAAGTTCATTGGTTCATATATTTGTTGATTTTCCTTAATCACTTTTGCTCAAGGAAAATAAGTTTTCATTATTGGTTTTGTACATATTTTCTACTAACTAAAGTTACTACATACTTCATGTACTACCTTACCTATTTTTACATTAGACGTTTCTTAATTCATCAAATGCAATAATTTTACAAACGGAACAAAGAATTTGAACAATGTCTATACTAGACAGAGATAACGACATGTGAACGTGAGCCTAGGAATACAACCTAGAACATTTGTTGTCGAACACCTTAGAGTATTGTCTCCTCCATTTATAACAACATGAGATAACAAATCCATATAGCTTTATTGAATAATATTAGTTAACATAGTTAAATTATGATTTTGGAAACTGACATACATGGACACTTATAAAGCAAGAATGGTCTATAAGTTGATGGTTTCACTGACCTTACTTAGCCTTATTTTTCATGCATTCAAGCACACTATCAAAGCTTTTTGTGAAAGAACCCAACACCTCATGTTCCAGTTCTGATCCAACAGAATTCCAATCAACTCCCAACTCCTCAATTGCAGTGTATATCCCTTCTACCTCTGATATATTTGCATCAATGGTTCTTGAAAGGGTACCATGGTCCAAGAATGCTTCAAGAGCTTGGTCTGCTATGGTTGAAATCTTTAAAGCCACCAAAGCAATACAAATTCAGCAACATGATTAATGAATGATCACATTTTAGCATTTACTCACCAACATTAATCTATATTATATAGTCATGAACTTTGAATAAATTTCCTTTGTAAATGTCACCCTTAAACACAAACAAACATGCCAATCAAAGTAATAGAAAGGCAACTTATATGGCTTACCGTATCAGGTCCAATAAGTGAACCAACATATAAGGTGTCAGGGTTAGCTGAATTTTTCACAATTGTTGAAGCCCACATTAACCTTTGCTTTTTGGCACCTCTCTTTTCCAGATTCTCCCATCTTGGACCAGAAAACTTTTTCTGGTAAAGCTGATAGGCCAAGACTGCTTGAGCAATGGCTGCCTAAATAAATGTCAAAATATCTTCAGGCAATGGTATAAGGAAAAAAAATTCACCCGAAGAAAAAGTAAAGAATAAGGGCAGCCTAATGTACGAGGCTTCCACTTAGTGAGGTATGAGAAAGATAGATATACACAGTCTTATCCTTGCAAGCGGAGAGACTGTTTTCAGGATTTTAACCCGTGATCTTATAGATTCCCTTCTATAACTGTAGTAAAAAAAATCGATTTTTCAAACCTTTCCTCTGAGATCAAGAGCCTCAGCAGTACCTATCTGCTCAAGTTTTTTGTCAACTGTAACATCTACCCTACTGATGTAGAAAGCTGCAGCACTTGCAACCTTAGAGAGATCAGTGATCCTAGAAGCTTCAAGGCCATCTAAGTAAGCATCAATTACTGCTTCATATCTAGAGAGGCAGAATATGAGCTGTTCAAATACACAAAAAAAGTAAGCATATTGCACTTACATATTGCCATTTCTTCAGCTTGAAGGATCAAATTTCATGACATGATAATGCACTTATGCACATAACTTACAGTGATATTTACACTTATCCCCTCAGAAATGACCTCCTTTATAGAAGGGATGGATTCTTGAGTTGCAGGAATTTTAATATAAGCATTTGAACATCCAACTTTTTTATGAAGCCATTTTGCTGCATCAATTGTTCCTTGTGTATCATTTGCAAGGTTGGGAGAAATTGGAACAGATACATACCCATCTACACCATCTTTTTCATTGTAAATTGGCTCCAAGAGTTTGCATGTATCCTGAATGTCCTTCACAACTATTTCCCAGTAGGCATTTTCTATGTCTTTCCCAGCCTCTATCAACTCCCTCATTTACCATAAAAAAACAAATTAATAATAAATATATTGCACCTTCAAAGTGGTGTTATTATTATCAGTTGCATGTTAAGGATGAACTAGGATCCTCTCCATTAATGGAGAGGCAAGTGCATGTTTTTCCTTTGTATTTAATGACAAAAGTATAATTCCATTATAATCAAAAGGATATATATGTCATTGATGGTTACATTTCCCTTTGGTTTTTGAAGCACTTACCTATCCATTAATGGGGAGGATCGTAACTCATTAACATGAGGAAACAAAAGTGCATAGTTATTTTAAACAAACAATTTTAGGATCTCAATTTGCAGAAACAACAAGTGCAGTTTACTATGTTATCCTGAACGGGTTAGGATACTCTCCATTAATGGAAAGGTAAGTGTTTAAAAAAAACAGAGAGAAATGAAACCTTCAATGACACATATATCTCTTTGGTTATAGTGGAATTACACTTTTGACATTAAATACAAAGGAAAAACATGCATTTAACTCTTCATTAATGAAGAGATATTAGTTCCATGATACTAGTTCCATGTTAATGTGCCTAATACCACATATTCAAGAATAAAAGAGTTCTTACATTTCATTGACTATTGAATTAATTTTTGTTTAAAAATTCAGCATCATCAAATGAGGAAAATAAATAAAAAATGAAGAGGAAGAAAAGGATATGTTTGACATTCATTTTTTTTTGGCTTTTTAATGCATATTTGTTTAGATGGTGCTGACACTTGAAAGTGAAAGACGGAGTAATGATTTCACCACAACTATCACAAAGATCAGGCATGCCAATATTCTCTTATCCCATGGGTAAGGAACTAATCCCTTTCAGGGTGCGGTTGCTCCTTTCAACAAGTGTTGCTTCCAGGAATCAAACTCTTAACATTTTTAGTCTTTCTGAGGATTACACTACTAGAGCAGTGCCTAGTTGGTGTAATGCTGGTGCTTTAAATCGCACTACACAAGTACTATTGATGTTTAACATGAATGCAATTTAACCGAAATTTAAAACACTGTACTACCACAAAAATTGATGCTCACAAAACAGTACAAGGCTGAGAAATCCCTTTTCTATTGTAGCAACAAAGTAAATAAAAACAATATATTGCAAACAAATGTGAAATTACCTCAACTGTTCATTGTAAGCATTTGATGATGATATAGATCTCTCAAAAATCTGAAATAGAAGACCATCTTGTACTAGAGTTAATTAAATCCAATAAAAATATCCCCTTTTGGCACAGTATAACATGGGTATATTAACTGAAGCAAAAAAATTACACTGGGGTTGGTAGTTACACCTCTGATTCCTTTGGCAATGAATGGAACCAAATCAGAAACAGGGCGACACAGATTGTCATAGTAAGGACTCTGTCTGTGCTTTTCATATAGATCATGAAGAATTGTTCTATTCATCCCTTTCCCATTACTACTATTACCACAACACCTTAATTTGCTGCAGATTATGAAAAGAGATAGCAAATGTTATGTTTTTGTAAGCAAATAATATATATAAGTAAGGTTGTAATTTAGTGAGATATAAGGTAGTAATTATACAAGTGCTAACCTTAAGGGTGCAGTAATAATATGTATCGGAGTTGATATTGTATGTGAAAGTGGAAAAGCAGTATTGGTATGGAAAGAAGTGATGAAAATGGGTGAAGCCATGGATGGCAATGATGGGGAGAAAGTGTGGTTCAACAAAGTTAAAGAAGCGAGTGAGTTAGTGCATGCAAATGCAACTTATAGTAATAACGTAGAGGAGAGATATAACAAGGATACAACTAATAACTTCTCTTCTTTAATATAAAAAATGTGGTCCCAACTCTCTGCTTCTCTTATTTCTAGATCAACTAAAATTACGAGTAAGACCGGAAGCCGTAAAAAACCAAAGAAAATGGAAGATGCAATATTATTTTTGTCATTTTTATTTTTTATGAGATTACACTTCTACCCTTCAAAGTAAAAAAAAATTTATGATATTTTATTTGGAGTAAATTACACATATACTATGAGTTTTAGTGAAGTTACATAAATTACCTATCTCTTTCCTACACTTACATAAACCCCTAATTTATACACATACATTATGTTGACCACCCGCATGAGAAATAAGTGTAATTTTTAAACAAAATATGGGAAGTATAATTAAGTAAAATAAAATGATATTTTGTAGACACAAATACAAATAATATGGGTTCATAAATTTGCAATAATTATATAGGATTTACAGCATGTATATAGAACATCAACCAAACATTTATCTAAGAATGTTCCTATACCCCGTGGACTAAATTTTTGCCTTCTCAGCTTAGGAGAAAACAAAAATTTCACATTGTAGCATAGTGTTCTTCAGGACGACCCAAACACTCAGAAAAACAAAAAATGAGCAAGAGTAGAGAATTCCACCAATGAAAACTTGATCGAACAGATCCCAAAAGCTGGCTGGTGTTCCCTTATCGGCATTAGCATTTAGAAAAACCATGAATTCTCAGCCCTTCGGCCATGGGATACTGGGAATGAAAAAGGGTAAGGAAATAAGATGACCATCAATGAATTGAACATTTTTATATGTACATTCTTCACATGACTAGAGGCTTGGTTGGATATTTCTGCTCCGCATGTAAGTTAAAAATTGAGTAGGTAATTCTGCTAGAAGTGCTTGAACTACTGAAATTTCTCCACCTGCAATAGGACCAAATTTATACATGCTGGATAAGTTAGAAAAGAATGATAAGTTGGATATTTCATTCATAATTTGCAGACTGATACCAACTTTGAACATCCCGGAATGGAACAAATTGGACTATATCACGCGAAGCAACACGCCCAGTTGAACTTTCTAGCTTTTCTCCCCCGTCTCCATCCAACACCTGCAAAATTGAACAACAAAAAACACTACATAAAGCCCTCTGGTGGTATACCCAGTCACACTCAGCTCAGTGCCTCAGATGCTAAACAATTACAACTTCCATTTTATAATCTGTTTTATAAGATTTTTGCGCAAGAACTAAAAAAATGTATTAAACACCCTCAATTTAGTTCATAATAACATTTGATTAAACTAACCCTTTCACTCCATTAACGTGGACCAGACTCTCACCTAGTGGGGTTGGAAAAAATATAAGTATTATACAATAAAACAAATTCTTATCTGTAAAATCATATATATTATTTAATACCTCCATTTCTTTGAAATCAGCTCCTCCTACACCAACAATAAGGATTGATAATGGTAGGTCAGATGCTTTAACGATAGCATCTCTTGTTTCTTGCAGATCTGTCACTACTCCATCCTAGGATGATTTAAATTCAATTAAAGCAGCAGTGGAAAAAACAAGGTCATTTGAAAACCATAGGCTAAATGATTAACAAAGATTTAGATACCAATGCTTTGTCAAAAATTGCATATTTTAATTCTTACTGTAATTATTAACAAAACAAAGTACTTTCTTCCACCAGCTGCTACAGATTGGCTAGCAACCAGTGCAGCATTGCTTATGACAGGTCCAAAAAGAGTTGGTCCTGCAAGAGAAACGTTAAGTAAGGCACTTGTGTATGCCATCATAATTCCTTGAATCCCTTCCACCTACAAATAACAAAACTTGCCATTATTAAAGAACTATTTCAATAAAGTGAGATCAAACATAAAATTTCTACCTCACAGTAATGACTGCTTCCATTCAAATTGAAACAATGGGATACAGGACCATCAATTGGTCGTGCTCCAAATCCCCATGTAGGATATCGTTTGTCCGAATCATAAAACTGTATCACCTCCCCAACCTCAACAATCGCCTAGAAAAGCAATTCATAGAACTAAGGTTAGTAAAAAATGAAGTTGTGAAACTCAAACCAAAATCATTTCTTACCCTCTGGTATGCATTTGGCCGTCCTGAATGATCAATATAATGCAAAGAATCTGGAAGGCGTGGATTTCCATTTGAAGCTGGTAAACAACAGGAGGTTAATCCATAAGAACACATTGCATCTTTGTCACCACTTAACCCTACATAACTAGCATGTTGGACGGAAATGTGAAACAAGTATAATTAAGTTTATCTTCTTTTATAATCCGAACGAAAAGGTGCTGAGGAGTTTGGGGAAGGGAAATGGAGAAGATGAAGAAGGGGAATATCGATCTCATTAGCTGTAGACATTCCAACACTACCTAGCACACCAGTTGAAATTGGAAACCTAAGCGATAAACTTCTTGAAAATTGGATAATGAGACCAAAGAGTATATTAGCTAAATGATAGTGAACTTATGTTGCACTTCACACATATAACATTACTGTAAACCTTTATCTCTTCCATAATAAACAACTATTGTAAGCTTAATACTGTCAAAAGAATGACTTTGCAAGGCCAATCCTGTGAAGCAAGGACTGAAGCTATTGGAAAAACTATGAAAATAAAAATCAATTCCCAGACTATAATACAATAATCATAAATTATCACATCCTCCATCAGTAGTTATTTTATATTCATGTATCTACAGAACATTATATCACATCACAGAGATTTGACAAAGTTTTACGTTGGCTGTTGACTGCTTAACGTTTCTTCAACTATTATCCTGGCTTAGGACTGACTATGTATAACATCAAACACACATGCAAGTTTTCAGATATCAATGTTTTGTCAATGGACATGATTTATGATAGAGGATTATGACGTCATTTGATTTATGTAGCCGATCCCACCTACTGGGACTAAAGTTTGGTTGTTGTTGTACATCTACAGAACACTGATATAATATTCATTGCAATCCAGAAAACAAATAGGTATAATAAGTTTGAGGATGTGTGGTATACCTGTAAAATCAATGGCCACCATGAAGTTCAATTCAAATCCCCCAGACAAGTAATCCAGGAAAGTATATTGGATACTTTCAGAAAATTTGTCCACAAATAGCCGGCTCTTTAACACCTGTATTATAGTTAAATATGTCAAGAATTCATGATTCAATAATCCCACTTTAATATAATAAAACTTTGTTCACCAACAAAAAAGAAAAACCTTGTTATGAGAATTATGACCCACAGCAGTGGACAAAAATAAATTTTCTCCTTGGCCACCAGAATGAACCTTCTCCAAGTCCACTAAAGATTTCTGCACTTTTCTGATAACACAAGAATAAACAAACAAAATATGAATTTAGGCCCAGAAATAGATTTGAGACAATGGACAGACAGATGCAAAAGTAACAGCTGATTACCCCATCAAATCATGTTTCCCATTGCTATTGAAGTTATAGCATTCCACTACCAAGGGACTTTCCTGTATATAATATAAATGAAAATGAGATAGTTTCCACCATGTCCAAAAGAAGATAAAGTGGTGCAAGAAAGTATGGGTAATTTTTTTTTTATAGTAACAAAAAATGAAGACAGCAATCCTTGACGTGACAGAAAGGTTACAGCATTTGACTTGTTGGTTTCCAAGGCATTGTACATCAATCTTCCCAGACCCCATGGGGGTTGGAGCCTCATGCAGTGGGTCACTGTTATGATATCAATATAAGCATGCTTTAACTTACTGTTGTCACTTGTCAGTACAATATCTCAAGTACGTCTACACTAACCAAAACCTATATTAGTCATAACAAGCATTGAGATGCAACTGTGCAAGGAAAAAATTATGACAAGATTTAAAATATAATCTTTGTATAATGAAGAGAATGCCTTGTTTGAAAACGATGCAACTTTAACTAGTGACCTTCCATTTGGATAAATATTTGGAATAAAAAGACATGGCTCTTTATAGACAATCAAAAGTAGAAATGTCCATATAAAAATATAATGGCTATACCGAGTATTTATGGCCATGCCAAATGGCATTGTTAAAGATTAGGATTATTATTGTGCTAGTAGTGTTAAAGGGTTGTGCACTTGTACTAGTTATATTACACTTGTACTTGACCTAAAATATATGTATAAATAGGGTACCAGACTTGTTTTTAACATCAATAAAGTTCAGAATCATGTTAGTAAATTGTTCTATCAACTCCTTATATTTTCCCTATGGGTTGTGGACCTCTTGATACTGGACTTCCGCAGTTCCTACCAGGAGGTTCACAACTCTTCAACTGATCAATCCCTAAAATACATCTCCACCAGGGCCAAAAAGCACCACACCAAGCATCTGATGCAATTCCCTCTCTGGCCAATCTCTGCAGCCTGCAAAGACCTTGCTAACTCCACCATTCAACACCTGCTCAAACCCTTTCCTTCTGGGATCAGGTTTATAAGTGTATTCCATTTTGGTATTTGCTGATTAATGAATTTTTCCAGAATCAGTCTATTTTAGGATTATTTTTTTCAGGCCTTCTTGTCCAGGTTTGCCTTCTTGTAGACAACATCACGACTGCTTCTCTGTAGCTTTGGGCACTGTACCATGGGTTTTGCAGTTTGAAGCTTCCAAATGGTGGCTTTTGATGAATTTGGGGGAGTTTGGTCTATTTATTTGTAACAACCTAAGAGCTTAATGAGCTTCAGATTGAGTGTAAGAATACCAGAATTAATAATTTTCTAAGTGTTGGGAAGTAAGTCCTACATCGCCTGCCCCATTATTCGGGTGTGGTTTAAATATTTGTTGGGTTATTCCTCTCATTGTCAGTTTTGAGATCGAACCTTAACATTAGGGAATGCTACCGGGCTAGTAGTACTATATCTGACCAAAACTTTTAGTACAGATTGGAATATTACTATATTAGTGAGTGTTTCACAATTATTTGAAGTTATATTAGTAAATGGTTCACTCTTTCATCTTTTCATCTACTCCTTAAATTTTAACAGACACATAAGATTACTGTAAGTGAGTTTTATACCTTGCTTCCTACTTGTTGGATATTCAAGAACACTGGCTTCCATGCAGGGTTGAGATCATTCTTTATAACTTCTGTTTTGCAAATTGGGATATGGGCACCACCTTCCACAACTTTTGATATCAATAAAAAGGGATCCTTCAGGACAAACAAAACAGATCTTATATAATAACTCGTACTCCTCATAATTCCTAACAAAAAATAGAAAATAAAGACATACACTTCTGGAGAAGAGAACCCTATATTCCAAATCTGAACACCTGAATATCATCTCTATTGTAGTTTTTGAGGTAACACATTCCTCAGCATGCACTGAGAGCTTCCCCCAGTTTTGGGAGTTGGGAGGTCTCATAGAATCTCCTCCATGTAGATCTAATGTCAATGATCGATCAACCTTTGTAATTATCTGCAAAGGCAAAATTGTTACTTCTGATGGGCACAATTGTTGTGATGCTAATTTATTTTCAGTAATGCATAGTGCAGCATAATTTGAGTATGATATTCATGGATTAAAAAGCTTCCAATATGTTTGGTCATTATCCAACAAACTATCAACTCTAAAGACTGAAATGTTAAGCATTTTCAAGCACCATGCATTGAGAAAAAGAATGATAGAGTGGGATAGTGCTGAGTCACAAAGATACAGCTTGACTGAGAGTATAATGAATTTTCTTTTAGTTGTCAAATACCAGCAAACAAAAAACTGGATAGTCTCTACATTACCTCGGATAATGCACAGGTTGCCTCACCTAGAAATTGTTGCTCTTCTAGCTTAAGCATCTGCATTAGTTAACCAAATATTTACACTCTTAACTATTATTTCATCTAATGAACGAGCAAAATGAAAAAGTCCACATAGTAAATTAATATCTTATCATTGAAAGAACTTGGAAATGACCATTGGACGAACTCTATAAGGAGAATGTGCAGATTCCGAACCACTTTTGAAAAATTAAGGTGGGGATTTAGTTGTTATCTAGTGAATTTCAAAGAAGGCTAGGAGAAGATTGATAGAACTTGGAAATGATCATTGCACAAACTTCATAAGGAGATAGTACAGAATCTTAACCAACTTAAAAAATATTCAAGTGGGGGTTCAGTTGTTATCTAGTGAATAAAGGTGTTAAGGTTCTATCTCAAAACCAATTGGCAATGGGAGGAGTAGCCCAACAGATATTTAAACCATTCCCGAGATAATGAGGTAGGCGATGTGAGATTTACTACCCAACATGCCCCTCCACATATGTGTGTCGGACCAGGCGAAAGGTTACCTTAGACCCATAACTAAAGAGCATCTTTTGGCCCATGACAACCGGAAAGAAGTTAGACTCTGGCTCTGATACCATCTTAAGGTTTCATCTCAAAACCAATTGGCTATGAGAGGAGTAGCCCAACAAATATTTAAACCATTCTCGAGACAATGAGGTAGGCAATGTGAGATTTACTACCCAACAGAAGGCAACAAGGATAGTGTGAGGAGTCTGAAAGTCTAAATTATATTACTCAAAACATATTATCCAATGATCCATGTTCATCAAACAAGCAAAAACTTTTAATTCTGTCCTCATATCCTGCAAAAATAGTAAAATTTGCAGCCACGTAGAGAAAAGGTAGCACTGCAGATATAACATAAATTATCTTCACTAAACAAAACCTTGAACTAAATACAAAGTGAAGGTAAGAATCTCTGAGATAAGAATATGGAGAAGTGACTGTCATGCAACAATGTACGTTGAGGCTTATAATGATTTTGAATATTAAAATGCTACTTTTCTTTAAACCTTCCGAACATAAAAATGTTGACAGAGAAATTTTTCATTCAGCAATAAACATTTAAATCATTTCATACATATATTTGATCACGTATCTAAAATTCTAAAAAACGGGACATAGTAGACTATTATCTAGTTTGATAATGAAAATAAATATTAGAACCATATCTTATTAAAAGAATTTAAGCATGTGTGCCATCATAA
This sequence comes from Lupinus albus, assembly GCA_009771035.1. Taxonomy (NCBI): domain Eukaryota; kingdom Viridiplantae; phylum Streptophyta; class Magnoliopsida; order Fabales; family Fabaceae; genus Lupinus; species Lupinus albus. The sequence goes on from CM020011.1 coordinate 11,477,416, forward strand.
ACACTGTACCTTCACATGTGCATTGTGAAACTGAGTATCAACATCATACACACGAAACCTGTGATGAAAGAAATTTTACAGAAACATTACTAGTGAAACAACAAAATGCTCATTCGGCTTGTTAGAAATATTAAATATCAACTTTTAAACTTACACTAAAACCTGAACAATCTCGAAATGGTAAATGATAGTATGCTTCGTAATCCATGCAGGATTCAGTGAATTAAGAACTACTTCTGTGCGTCCAAGTTCTTCAAGCACGCCATTTTTCCCTCTTGCATAAAGAACCATAATTGGATCACTCTACAGCAAAGAGCAATTAGAGAATAATCACGATGAGAATATTAGCTAATAAAAGCATGTGTAACATTCTACTTTTAGAATGAACAAAAACCATATAAGCCAACTATATAACAGTATACTATGCAGGATTTTGTTAATGCAGCCCTAGGTCTGAGGTTAAAGAAACAAAAGAGGATATGTTTTATTGGGAAACTAACTATATAAATCTTTTGGTTCCTCCAATGCATCATTTCCCAATAAAACATATCCTCTTTTGAGTTTCTTATTCATGTCCCTAAGGGCTGATTTTAACAAAACCCTATTCATATTGTTACCTCTATTAACTTCATCCATTTGCCACCAACATTATCAAATGTTGAGATTAACTATTTTTTTAATTTGAGATGTTTGGTATCCGGAAATCACTTTCGACTCTGATTAATCCGAGGCGAGCTAACAAGGCACAATTAAAGGTGCAAAACTCTACCAGAACCTATTCTTTTCAATTCATAACACCCGAATTTGAGACCATGTTTATGGATAACTAAGTTCCTTGTCAATCAGACCAACAAGGTCACTATTGTTAGAATTTGGTATGAGCCATGAAAGAATAATTTTCTTGATAAATCAAGAAGAATGAGAAATGAAAAACTTAAAGAAAGAGAAGAATGAGAGAAAGAAAACTTCATATTATTTTCATTATTTCTCAAATGAATTGTGAAAGGGAGAGAAGACAAGAGTTTATATAGTCAAAGATAAACCTAACTAACTGACCTAAACTAATTGATCTAAAACAGAAAAATACATATATTTTAACATGCCCCCGCAAGCTGGAATGTATCAAACATTCCATGCTTGAAATGATTCTATTGAATCATGATGATTATATTCTAAAACCTCCTCTTGCTGGTGAGCGAATCTTCATCTTCCAGTCTTGAAATATGAATGTGAAGCAATAACGACGTTTGACCACCATTTGGCAGAAGCTTAACCAACCAAACCAACCATAATGGATGAAAGAGAGATAAATGGATCTTAATAATTATCCTAATATGTTGTTTCATTGATGTAAAATACACACTATAATAATGATGTGTGTGTGAGATGGATAAGTAGTAGAGTATGAATGAGTGATTTTATTATCGTGGTTGGAATCCACCAAAGATAGTGACTTTTCAGCACCCTTTTTCCTTGATGCGTTTGAGTTGTTCTGGTTTTGTATTGGTATCACCACATTCTGCATCCCTTCATACATAGCATCTATAACCTTCAATAAACTCAATCGCTGATAATAATCTCACGAAAAAATACCATCTCTGGCAGAAAGAACAAGTATATCTGCTGGTATTCTTCTTGACAAGAATCCCATTTTCTAGCATGGACCCTTTGCTGCCTGTACTTTCTAGTGCAGCTACATCACTTCCCTTGCCGTCTTGCCCTGGGTATGTTTGATCTTGCATAAGTTTCCACTTATAGTTTGATCTTTCAATGGGAATTTGCAATTTCTACTAGAACCAATCATGAAGTTGTGCATGCAAATAGCAACATTTGGATTATGTGTAGCATGTGACAAGAGTCTGCATCATGGTGTTGTACTCTCAAATATAGGGCTTGGCTTTTGATATGTAATCCAAGAAGAGAAGGCACACTTGGACTGTAAGAAAAGTGTATTATAGATGTGTATTGTGTTGCGCAAAGATAATTCGCTGTTGTGTGTGGTTTCTTGATGCTAGTTTTCTTCCCAATTGGAGAAGTGACAAGAAGGTTTTGGATGGATTTGTAGTTATTAAAACCATGTTTGAGCTTGTAATCAAAAAGGTGTTGGCATGGCTGTGGGTTTGAAGAAAAATGGTTTCTTTGGAACATAACGGGTTTCAAAGAATGTTTGAAAATGAAACAAAGAAAGAAAACATATGATTGATGAAGAAACTGAATTGTTATGGTGTTATCTAAAAGAATTGATGAAGTTGCTTAGAAGATTAGGATAGGACTGTCTAAAACCCCACCTGTTTGAGCTTTGAAGTTTCTACACACTTGACTTCTCTACCAATAGAAACAGAGAGGGGTCCATCAGGACAGGGCAATTGAGCAAGATTCCCAAATTCCATGTGTTCAACTTCACCCTTAGCCTTGACACACCAAGAACGATCAAGCTTCATGTCATGATGGAAGTATCCATGCTGGTATATGTAAGCAAGACCTTGGAAGACTTGAAAACACCATCATGTATAGATGAAGAAACAGAAACAGAAGCACAAGTTTCTTCTTCACAAATCCATTGCTCATTATTTGACCCACAATGGATAAAGAATTTTGCTCATAAGCAAAGAAAACACAAGAAGAAAGATTGATAGATAAACAGCGGAAGTCATAATTACATTGCTCTGATACCATGTTAGAATTTGGAATGAACCACGAAAGAATAATTTTCTTGATAAATCAAGAAGGATGAGAAATGAAAAACTTAAAGAAAGAGAAGACTGAGAGAAAGAAAACTTCACATTATTCTCATTATTTCTCAAATGAATTGTGAGAGGGAGAGAAGACAAGTTTATACAGTGAAATATAAACTTTGACCCAAACTAATTGATCTAAAATAGAAAAATACATCTATTTTAATAAGTTAAACTATAAAACTTTCCATATCGATAAATAATAATAATAATAAATATAGAATGAAAATAAATGAGGTTCAGATTTGATGAAATGGTTAAAACAAGAAACCTTGGAAAGCACATCGCGATCACGCAAGCCAGAAGCAGAAAACGACAACTGCAAGAGAGAGAGAGAGAAGGGTTAATTGAAGTGTAATAGAAAGTGAAAGAAGTAGTAAGAGAACGTGGAAAGTGAGAAGAACCTCAATCTGAGAATAGAGGCCGTGGTAGCCGCGAGACCTGAGGAAGTTATCGACAGCGTCGTTGCCAGCGTCTCCCTGATTACGGAGATCGGCGGAGGTGGCGCCGATGGCCGTACGGGCTCCGGGGACGTCGGAGCAGCAGTTACCCATTTGAGGAAAATTGACTTAATAAGGAAGTGGGTGAGAAGAAAATAAATGATAAGAGTAAAGAAGTGAAATAAAACGCATCTTCAACAACGGATGAGACATTCAAAATGATAATCCATTGATGAGACATTTGCGCCGAAATCCAATATTTTGAATTAGTTAGTAGATCTAAACAATTTGATTTCCCTAAAATTAACAATTAAGATATAGAATAAGTTTAAAAAATTATCATACTTTTATCCATGTACAAAAGGATATTGGGTCAATTAGCTTAAGGTCAAGGTTTCTACCAAAAATTGAGAACACTCATCTGAAAAATAGATTATTTAATGATGTAAGATCTCTTATTCTTAATTAAGTGTGTCATTGTATGGATTTTTTATTATGATTGGTTAAAAAAATATATTTAAATTAAAATAATAATTACATATATTTTTAATCAATCACATCAAGTGACTTATAAAAATGACCTATCGGATTAACTTCGGGTTTGGGGCCGAGTCCAGGTTTATAAAAATAACCTAACTTACATTTCAAGCCAGATAAGAATAAGACTTAATCCATTCACACTACGTGAGACAACAGCTTTTCAATACGGCCCAATCTAACCTGCGAATGGATATTTAGTTTGCATGGATGCGAACTTGATTTTTTCTTGGTGAAGTCGGTTTGGGCCAGTTTGACATCATAACACATAAAAGTCGGTTTGGGCCTAACCGACTTCTGTACATATTGGGCCCATTTTTTTTTTTTTTAATTTTGTGTCGATACCGACTTCTATATACATTTCGATTTAAGAAATGTTAACATAAGCATTTAGCACATTTGGTAAGTTAAGCAGGTTGTTGTAGTCTGTGAAGTGGGTTCGAATCCCATTCCCAACATGTTTTAACTTACCAAATGTGCTAAATGCTTATGTTAACATTTCTTAAATCGAAATGTATATAGAAGTCGGTATCAACACAAAATTACAAAAAAAAAAAAATGGGCCCAAACCGACTTCTGTACGGGCCGAAGATAATATAGCCCAAACCGACTTCTATATGTAGTTCGCATGGTGCGAACTAATCATCAGTTCGCAGGTTAGATTCGGCCTTTCAATAGACTCGTATTCCTTGCTATTCGATTTTTAGTTTCAGTAATTTCCTACAACACAGGGTCCAAATCCAAGTTTAACAACATTTTGACACTGTTAAGACAACATGATATTTATTTCTATATATCTTTTATTAACATTAGTTCCCAATTGTCGGATAACAAAGTTTCTAAAGTTGTAACTTCAAACATTAGTACATGTACTTTCCCCCTCCCTTTTAAAAACAAGATTTTTTCTATAAAAAAATTAACATTAAAATTCATATCAAATTTAGACAAATGAATTTTAAATAACCTAGTCTTTCATAAACAATATTCTATAAATAAATAAAATAAACAGCCAATGCTATGCACCAGTATTCTGCTAGTTTGACACAAAGAACAAGTAACAACTATAGCACCTTCATAAATAATATTTTTACTTACATTTAAGGAAAAGCATAGTTGCAAACAAATAGGTTCAACCCAAAAATTTTAGCTTCAGTAAAGCCACATACTCTAAACTTGAAAAATGGCAGTAAAAATGTAGGAAAACAAAGAAAATACTAGAATCAGCAACTTCATTATTGTTATGTACTTCAGCCTCTGAGAACTTTGTGAGGACCCTCTATAGGGAAAAAAAATTTGAACCCTTTTCATCCTTTATACAAATATTCCCTCAGAACAAAAAGAAAATGTCAATGTACAATAGACCTGGGGTTGATATAACATTACAGTACATCATTGAAGGACAAGTGTTAGTGCCCCGGGTTTCTTTAAGAGTCTATTCCATTAGCAGTCTCTACTCCACTTGCTAGAGTTGAAGAACTTCCTTGGCCACCGTTCTCCTCGCTACTGCCCGTGCAAGATTTTCTGGGTCGCGTTCTAATATTGGCACCTACTGGAAAAGGCTCCTGCAGATACAGAATAGGTTAGTTTTTCCACAGTGTACGATATCACTAAAAGAACCCGATTTCAGAAGAGCTTGGTTAATTGTAATTGAAATTTATGTTATTCCCCTCTAATTGTAATCATAGCCTTTTAATGGAAAGCCCACACTTTTAATACACGCCATGTACGAAAAAGGTTTAAACCACCAAAAACGGATAGTATCTTATGCAAAAACCAGCTTTGAGTTATGAGAATCAGAACCATTATGCCTAATTATTAAGTTAAAGACATAATCATCTAAAAGCTATTCCTGCAAGTTATTTCTAGCAGAAATGGTTGATAGTAAATATACCGGAAACTGGTTTAAGCCAATCATTTTGTAGAATTGTCTTCTCTATTGGATACACCAGCACTTAATTTAATGGTAAAAAGATTTTGGATATGAATACGAAATCATGTACTTTATTTGCAATTTACTTCTATGAGCCGACACATAAATGCCAGCAAAACCAGATTATCAAGCAAAATTTAGGGGAATCACAGAAACTACAGTAGCTCCTTTGTAAACAGTAGTTAACACTTAGAAACTGGAAAATGATCAAAAGTCTGCAATCAAAGAAAGAGCTGATTTACCCTATCACCAGCATTTGGGCCATCTGTATGAAAGATAATAGGGCGGCATCGTTTATCTTCATTCATCAAGCTTGAATTCTGGAAATGAGCAATAAGAGACTCTTTTCCTTGAATTCGACCATACGCAAGTGAGGCAACTTTTTCACTGTTAAACTTCTCCCATTTTTTCCCATTAAAAGCCTGAAGTGTTTCATATCTATCAGTTCCATCATCACATGAAGAAATGGAAGAAAAAGATTTAATTCAAAATTCAAACAGATAAAAGAATATAATTAGTGTTACGTAAGAACTTTCACACAACCTGGTAGAAAGGAATAATTTGAGCTGGACCGATCATATTTATGAATGCATAGCCAACGTTACATTTGTTCTGCAACCATTTAAAGAATTGAATTAGAAACATTTATGAATTATCTCTTTGAAGGAAAGAACCAACAACCAAAAGTAAATACTTGCCTTGAAGTCAATTGGTAAATACAGAAAATCGTAACTTCCCGGGCATTGCTCATCTATGGCAACAAGAAGCATCTTTGAAGTATACCTGCAATAAAAAAGAGAGAAAGGACAATCAAAAGGCCAGTGACGAAGAATTTGAATTCTTTGCTACCTATAAAATCAAACTGATATAAAAATAATGTGTTACATGTGCACAGACAAGCATAAGTGTCTCCGAGAGAGTGTAAACAAACGAGAAATATATAATATTTTATCTCTAATGCTTAAATGAAGAAGACAAGAGCCAAGGCTTAGCTCCTAACCTGGATAGAATCATTAAATGCAAAATATTTTTATGTGAATATTTGCCACACCTTAAAATAATCTATAAAGATAAAATAATTGCTTTACAGTAACCAACAATCTTATCAATTAAACATTTAGTTTTAAACATAAAAATGACAAGGTGACAAATCAACAAAAAGAAATCCAAAAATCCGGGAAGACCAAATGACATACTTGTTGGGAATGTTTTTTATCATAAGCGTTGTTCGGCTGTCTTCCCCATGCAATATGCGACCTAGGTCGAGTTCATATTGTTTTTTATCAGCATTGTTAGTGTTTGCTTCACTTCTACGCTGATAAAGATTTCTCATTTGTTCACCGGTAAAATCAAATTTTGTCAATGAAGTAGGATGCCTCCCAGGGAAAATATGTGACATCTGCTTAGGAGAGCTCTGAACATCATTTGACGCCAGTTCAGTGCTATTCCCACCAACATGAGAAAACATGTGAGAAGATAAATGTGGTGGATGCAATTGCCAAGAACCATGAAAACCTCCACTTCCTAAAGAACCCAAGTGAAAACCAGAAAGTTCAGGGGACTCTCCCAAGTAAGAATGTTGCCTTTCCCAGGGTGAGACTGTAACAACTGGTGCTGATCCAACATGATGGTCTATATGTGGTGTTCTCGGCATCTTAGGTAGTGTTCGGGAAAAGCTTGGCATCTGTGAAAGGCTCGGAGCACAAGCACTGTTAACAAATGATGGTGTTTTCTGCCAGAGCACGGCACCTGATGAAGGTTTCTGATGCAAACTGGAGCCATTCCACATATGATAAAGGCCATTATGTGGGTGGATTCCATTTCCTGATGGACCTAATAAAACAAAGGTTTCATTCACATCAGGGTTTTAAATTGCTAGGATATCATTAAGGTAAACAATTTTATCCGATGTAATAATTTTCTCATTCCTATTATCATTATCTATAGACAATAATCATTTCAAAACTGTTGCATAAAAAGAAAGGTTATGCTTGAAGCATCCTTAGCATATAAACATTCTTTTCACTCACCTCCTGCATTATACTCTGATATGTTCCTAATTGAGCCCATTCCCTTGACGTGCCTGCCGTCAGAAGCTTCTGTTGTTGCAGTACCAATATTGCTACCCATGTTTCTAATGGTGCTTGAAAAGTTATAAGGACTACCATGAGGCAAAGTACCATGATACTCGGGTGAGGAATGAGGATGAAATCGTGGACTAGATGCAAATTTCATTGCATCAGCAATGTTACTGGACTCACGAAAGCCAGCCACTTTTGCAGCAGATGTCACTCCCACTGTGTTTTGAATGGTAGAATTCGATGGAAAGATTGCATTATCAACAAATGCATTCAAATTTTGCTGCATCGCAGATTGAAATCCCTGATTATATACATTTCCTAAGCAGCCAGGTCCAAGTACTCCAGAAGACACTTTTGCTGTAAGTGATGTCCAGTGAGACCAAAAGGAGCATTTGTTCCGGGGTAAAAAAATAATTTAAGGCAGACAAAATCTTACCCTTATGTGTTAATGGTAAGTTGTCAATAATACTTTGACCAAGACCGGCATCACCTTGCCCCTTATAAGACTGCTGCACCAGACTACAGAAGCAATGATTGTGATGTCAACAGAAGAAAATAATTTCATAGAAGTGCGAGTTTTTTCCATCAAGGTTATGTATAATAACTTTGCACTCCATTAACGACTAAAAGCAGAAAAAATTTAAAGGTAGTAAGAATAAATATCCATATCCAAAATAAAATTTTCTTCCAGAAAATATATTTTCGAAAGCTACATATAAAACAGAAAACAGTAAAAAGAGCTAATACAAAGTAGACAATAAATATAAAAATTAAAAAGCAGTGGGAATTCGCCATCATTTTGCAAACCTAGGATTGTAAGGTTCAAGCTTGATCTGCTTCCCAGCAATGCCAATTCTGTCCAGTGCACGAAGAGCAGCTTCTGCAGCTCGCACATCATAAAACTCTATAAAATTGTGATGATTCATTTCTGGATATTCATATATCTGCAATTAAAAACATACCATGTAATGAAGTTCATATCATCTTCATATAACACAAGCAATGAAAATGGATGAAAACCACAAATGAACAACTTACTTCTTTAATTTCTCCATAAAACCCAAAAATCTGTTTAAGCTCATCATTTAAAGCATATGAATCAAGACCAGATAACTTCAGTGTACCGTGGCCAATATCCTTCTCTGGAGCATTGACCTAACATGTCATCAAGTTTTGAAAAAAATTATAAACAAAACACAACTAGGAATGTGAAGCAATTGAAAAAGAAAAACACATGACAATAATACTAAGACGATAAGAAGAAAAGTACAACCAACTTTATCCAAATGAAAGCAAATCATGAATACAGGACAAGTTATTAGAAATGTACCTTTGGAATTGAATAATGTATATCAAGTTTCCTTGACCTCAGTGGCCTGTTTTGAAGCGCTTGCATTGCATCTTGCGCTGCTCTTAGGTCATAATAAGAAATCATAACAAAGCCGCAATGCTTACAGGCTGTATAAATGGTTCGGATATCTCCATATTGCTGCAAGAACAAACATGATAATACATTTTCATTTTATGGTTACTAGCAATGAAATCTTTTCAGAGAATTCTAAGATAACATGTAGCAGAAAAGAAGCATAAAGATGTACCTCAAAGAGAACCTTTAACTCAGAGTCTTCTACATTGCTATTAATGTTTCGCACAAAAAGTGTTCGAGAAGGTTGTTCACCAAAAGGAACTTTTACCTTAGAACCTCCATGGAAAACAGAATCTACATCCAGACCATTTGTTCTATTTCCTGAAGTTAGATGTTCATCTCCTTCCAGCTCCATGCCCCCACCACTGCTAAACAAATCATAATCTTCAAAGTCATCATTTGTTCTGGCATGAGTGTTGTATCCTAACACATCAGTGACACCGGAAAACAGATCATCTTCATCAGGAAGGAGATTCCCTATAATGTATTCTTCGATAGATTTATAAGGTTCTTCTTGAGGAACAGGATCAACGGTAATGGGCTGATCAGACAGAACATCTTTCCCCATCAACCTCACTGCACCAATATATGCATATAAACACACAGAGTAAGGATATCAATTTGACTAAAGTAAACTCAGAAAGCATTAAAGAAATAAGATATAACTTTTATGAGTTTGGACAAGATATCGAACATTTAACTGATATCCAATGATGATAGACAAGAAAACTAATGCACCAGAAAATTGATTCCAAAGTATTAGAAAGATAAAAGGGTATCAGTACTGATCAGTTATTATGCATTAATAAGATAAAAGAAAGATTGAAAGAATGCCCAATTTCGTCAAACCAGAATTAGTGGTTCTTGGTTGGATCAATGTGAACAGTAGTTTATTGAAAGAATGGAAAGATTTAAAAGAAAAATGAATTGTACACAATAGAGTACCGCGACCCTTCCCTTTGGTTCCTCAACCAATTCCAACTATTTTTCTCCTTTTTCCTTCCAAGAAGTCAATTCTCTATTTATAGACTAACTAACAAACTAACTGCTTAGGGACATTTTAGTAAAAGTGTTATAACTAGCCAATCTCTAACCAAACTATCCTATTCCCCTTTTATACACATTTTTAATACTAGGCCTAATCTTATCACAGAAAGCATTAAAGAAATAAGATATAATTTTTATGAGTTTAGGCAAGATATCGAACATTTAACTGATATCCAATGATGATAGACAAGAAAACTAATGTACCAGAAAATTGATCCCAAAGTATTAGAAAGATAAAAGGGTATCAGTACTGATCACTTATTATGCTTTAATACCCTTTATACATGTATTCTAAGTAGGCATGAAACAAATTCTTACATTTTTGGCTAAATATTTCAGACAAAGAGCTGGAGAATAGACTACTTTCACATGGGACAATGTTGGTGATAATCTTGTCCCCAATTGAACCATATGAGGTAGTTGCTGGCTGCATATACGGATCAGACCATGATCTGGGATGATAATATGATGATTCCTTGGAATCTTTCAACACATCAATGCCTTCTCCACGAAAATGTAGCTTTTCTGTACTTTCTCCAGATAGACTAGTCTGTGACAATTGTAAGCTAGATTTTGCATTTCTACCAAGGGATGATGAATCACTCAAAGTGCTGTCAGGTGATGCTACTATTCCATTCTTTCCTGAAAAAAATCAATATAGCACAACTTACTTATCCAGAATTACGTTACAATTTCTGTCGTTAAACTAGTTATTGATACACATGAATGAACAAACACAGAAAAGGCATAATTTCCATAACATTTGCAGCAATTACGCATTTATTACAAACTGAAACAGAAGTTTTAGTTTTTGGCTTCACATCAATTACTCAATATTCAAAATATTTACGACATCGATAAGTAACAATGTCAAAACCAAATTGAATTGTCAACTTCTGAACTGAAGTGTCGAAAGATCAATTAATGTCTCACTACTTGTTGGTTAAAAAACTTGAGGCATTAATGACAAATCAGCAAGCAAACCAGCACGACAACATATATTACCATTTTGGAAAAATAAAAGGTTGATTAGACCTCACCTCGTGGGAATTGATCATGAATAGATTTTTGCTTCTGTAGTCCAACATTCCTCTGCCCAAAAAAGGTTCAAGACAGGTTTAGGAAACTCACAGGTCATAAAGGCAATAAATATCATTAAGGTCATGCAAAAGTTGAATAACATTCCGAAAAAGAAGACCGCATATCTAAAGCAACAAAGTGTGTCTGCATTGGTGATCACTAAAAATCAGAGGGTCCCAATTATTTTTATGATAAATCAAGAAACATTTTCGTGAACATACAACAGTTTGAGCATTTACCATCAAACACTCGGGCTTTCAATACCAATTTCATAGGGTCGTATTACAGAAGTAGACGAAAATATACTATATAGGATAGGTAGTAAATACCTCACTTTGAAAGGAAATGTCGTCAAAGAAGTGAGATGAGGCAGAAACACCCCTCTGATCCATTACTTGAAAAGGCATCCTGAAGCTCAGACTCCGGAAAATCTCGAAAAGAGAAATATCAACGAAAATTCTTCACCTGCTAGCTTCCTTGGACTCTAGTCACCATCATCTGTAAGATATTTATGGTCATTTGCTAGAGAAAGTAAACTGCATATCACAGTGAACATGGCACTCACATATCAAAACTGCTATTGGCAATATGATAAAAAAGCCTTAGCAAAAAACTTTAGGCCATCATTTATCTCAAGTTCTGAACTATTCAAAAGCTGTTAGAATCTAGTGAAACTCTGCTACCTAGAGTCTGATTGCAAAATTCAAAGAGATTGGTACAAAAGCTAACCCAAAAAAAAAAATAGTTGCATCTTCAACTAAAAACCAACTGAAAAGGATAATGATATAGGGAAAGGAAGAAAGTTTGTTGCTTACCTAACAACTACCTAATAAATTGGACCATTGGCTAGATATGAAAAATAATAACATAGGAAAATTGAAACAAAACCTTCTATATAAATATAAGTTAAGATATTCCTACTAAATTGTACATAATGAACATCCTCTTGTGCAACCAAAAAAAAATGTGGCATCTAAGCCTAAGTTCACAATAATACTCTACCTTTGTTTTGTCATGAATCAAGTGAATTTTTCAGGAAAAGTGTTCAACATCAATAGATCAAGTGCAACCAATTATGAACAATTATGACATAAACAAGCTTTAATTTGAATATAATCTCAAAAACCATCACCAAAAAGCAGAATTTAGATTAAAAACATTCAATAATTAAAAAATATGTCAAACCCAACAAAATTATCTCACCTTCCAAAACTCTTTCTACTAGGCTTCTTCTCTCACAAGAAACTCGAGAGAAGAGAGAACATGAGAAAGAAGAAAAAAAATGAATTTTGATGGAGGATTACAACATGGGGTATTCAAAAATCAAAGGATTTCATGATATTTAACAAAAAGCTCGCCTCTTAAATCTGCATTGGTTTGTGGAAAATATCACCAAATGAGAAAGCAAAAGAGTAAGAGATACATGAACACAGAGAGAGAATATTTCTTTTTAAAAAAATTATTATTTTCCCTCTTTTTGTTAGTTTGTGAGAGAAAACAAAGAATCCATGAAAAAAAAATGAGATTCAGGTGAAGCACAACGCAACAGAGTCAAAGTCTGCGGCGACAGTGAGAGAAAAAAATGTGTGCAAATCTTGGATGAGAGAAACATCATTCATATTTAATCATTAGTCTATTAATTGTTAAAAAATAAACAATAATGAATGAGGAGGGATCAATAATATTTTAGCCATCAATTTTATGAAAATTTAATGATTTAGATTTACTTAGTTTCTCCAGAACGTGGAGTAAGTTTTTTAAAGTTATTCTTCGGTAACTGAATCACTCTCCGATTATATATTACTTTGAATCAATATTTACGATAATTAAACATATATATTAATATCTAATTAAAAATGCAAAAAAACATTTGTAAAAATAATGAGAGAATATGTTGGTAGCTTGTCGATGTTTTGGATTAGGTTTGTAATAATTAAAAAATAATTTGTTTACTGAATTTTAAAACTTAATAAAGTAAGTATATGGATCAATAAAAGATAAGGTAATTACTATTTTAGAATCATAAAAATATGGTATATTTATCTTATATTTAGTAATTATCATGATTAAATTATTACATAAAGAACAAATTTCTTTTGGGATATCTTCTAGCCCTATTGCTATCAAGAATTCAACCTTTAACATTTTAATTTTTCTAAATATATAACAGGATCTTATACGTCTTTACTAACACCTTGTTGGTTACTTTAGCTAACATGTAAAAAGCTATTTTACAATAAGATTTATGTAACAATTAATATAAATTAGGTAAGTATAAATGTATTCAATTAATTTTTTATTAAATTTTTAAGGTAATTTTTGAAAGTTAATAAATTATTAATTAAGTACAATTAATTAATATATTATAAGCACGGAAATATGTAATGCTTATCTTATTTAATCATTAATATAAATATATATTACATAAAATACTATGATTAATAATAAGCTATTTTAAAATTTTACCTAACCTTAAATGTATTATTAACTATATTATAAGTTTAGAAGATATTAAATTAAGAATGTACAATTTATATATTTCGAGTAAAAATATTTATATATAATTAATATATCACACACCATTTATTTGTATTATGAATTTTTTAAAAAGAAAATGATGATAAAAATTAAACAATTGATTGTACAATAATAATAATAATAATAATAATAATAATAATAATAATAATAATAATATAAAAACATTGAAAGATGCATATTGTTTTAAGGAGCTGTTAGGTGACATTTGGGTATTTGAATGACTCACAACATCCTTAACACCACATCTAATTTTTTATTAGAATAAGAATATTATTTTTTATTTGATATTATTTCTTAATAGTATTCATTTTCATAAGAATATTTCATATATTTATTTTTATCAGAAAATATGCATCTCACTTGCAAAAAGAAGAAGATAGATAAATAATATTTGATACAAGATAAGAATGGAAAAAAAAGATAAATAATATTTTCTTCTTTTAATCATTTTTGGTTTGTTAAGGAGTGATAAGATGAAGATAATATAAGGTTTCAAAAGATAAAAATGTCTCTAAAATAATAAAAAAAGATAAAAATATTCTTTTATTATTAATTAAAAATAAATATTATAACTAATAATTATAAATGTATATATATTTTAATATACTCTTAATTAATTTTTTAGTTAATATTTTTTATGTCCAAAAAGACTCATGTATCTCACTAGCATTAAATCAACAAGTAGAGATCAATAAAGTGTTTGACTAGTAATGTAATATTATGTTAGATGATCTATAGGAGCTATTTGTAGGGAAAGATAATCATGCACCCCAAAATGAATTAGTTCATTATCCAAAATGTGATGAAATATCCTTCCTAATATAGAGAAAGTATGAAAAATGAAAAACATTTGATTCAAAATCATCATTCTCTCAACTATCCCATCAAACTATAAAAAAAAAGAATTTATTGTATATCTCATATTAGCTTATATTTTCTCATCTTTTTCCCTCTTCACACCCAAAGAAGATAAAATCTTTATTTTTCTACTTCAATTTCTCTCACACCCTTTTGTCCAATCTTCTATCATAAGTACGTGTATATACCATATAAATGTGGCTAGATTTGGCTACTTTTAATTTCAAAGATTTTTATTGTAGTTTTAAGAGACTGATGTGAAGTTATTTTATTACATTGTAGTTCCATCATACACACATAATTCTATGTAATACACACTCAACATAAAAAATAATGTACACAAATTTTTATTACTAGAAATTTTATTAGAAGAGATTAATAGTTTTTCCTAGGAAAAAAGGAAAAATTACAAAATAATTTTGAGACAATTAAATAGATTGTCAATCCAATCTGAATAGAAAAGTATTGAGTTCATTCATTACTGACTCTTGATTTATAATCATGATTTCACACTGATTACACAATTTTTTATTAAATGCATTCATACATTTAATCATATTCCTTATAATATGAATCACATATGGGAAAAAAGTTACCAACATGAAAAAAATATCATATCTTACTTTGGAAGTTCATTCACCTACATCTAAAGCACATTTTTATAAACATAGGATTGTATCTATCTCATCTCAATCCTCAAAGCATATTTGATTTCTTCCTGTCTGTAATAGAGAAGCAATGGCATCAAATTCTCAGAAAATTGTTGAGGCTGCTTCAACTGATTCTCCAACA
This sequence comes from Lupinus albus, assembly GCA_009771035.1. NCBI lineage: Eukaryota > Viridiplantae > Streptophyta > Magnoliopsida > Fabales > Fabaceae > Lupinus > Lupinus albus. The sequence continues at coordinate 11,492,880 of CM020011.1, forward strand.
GCAACACCAGAAGTTGGAAAACAATCTGCAACAACAACAGAAGTTGAAAGAATCAAAGCCACAAGGTACCCAAGGTGGACAAGACAAGAAACACTTCTTCTCATTGAAGCAAAGAAAATGGTGGAAAATAGAGACCATCTTTGCAACTTCAATTCATCATCATCTATCCTTAATCACACTGATCCAAAATGGAACATAGTGTCATCATGTATTCAGCAAAAAGGTGTGAAAAGAGGACCTCTTCAGTGCAGAAAAAGATGGGGCAATCTTCTCACTGATTTCAGAAAGGTTAAGAAATATGAGACAGATACAAAAGGTGATGATGGTGAATCTTTTTGGATGATGAGGAGTGATAAAAGGAAAGAAAACAAGTTACCAGGGTTCTTTGATGAAGTGGTGTTTAGGGTTTTAGATGGTGAGGCTTTAAGTGGTGCTACATTGCCTTTGGCTTTGATTAAGATGGCATCAAAACCTGAGAATAGTGCTGAGAATGTTGAAAAAATGAAGTTATTAGGGCAAAGTGAGGATGATGAAGATGATGAAGATTATGAAGATGATGAAGATGAAACTGTATATGATAGTGAGAAAAAGTATTGGGAGGGAAACAGTGAAAGAAAAATGGTATTCAGTGCAATAAAAGCATCAACTTCTAAGGAAACATTTCTGAGAGGAAGTGTCAAAGTAACACCTACACTTGCACTTGCACTTGCACTAGCACCTCCTGGTATGAACATTACTACATTCATAATTTTTTAGATTAAATTTTATTTTTTTTGTAGCAATTTTTAAAATTTGGAGATTGAATTGGGTAGATATTTAGAATATGATTCAATTGCTTTACATTTTGTTTCAATTATTCCTCCACAAATTTATTTTTTTAATATTCACTTATAAGAAATTTTTGATATATGCTTTGATAAGATTTTCCCCCTCAAATATCATAATAATCAATTCTTTTCTATAACCAGAATCTAATCTAAGTAGGTTCTAATTAATATAAGTGAATTTTAATTGAGATTATTATTTTGATCTTAGACAAACAACAAATAGATTTTATTTTACACCAAAGTTTTAAATAAAAGTTAACTAGTTCTTTACATAACATGAAAATAACTTATTTTTTATTCTTAAGTAAACTGTCCCTAAATCTTATATTTTGATCCAATTGATTAAACTTGTAGTTAAATTGTAATAGAATTGTAATTGATAAAATAAAACTTAAAATGAATATAAAAAATATAAATGATTGAAGTTTTAATTGGTTGAAATGGATAATCTGGTTTGAAATTAAAATGTTATTTCATAGTATGTAACTATGTATTTATTAAGATATTACTAATATTTTTTCATTAAAAAGTTGGTCCTTAGAAATAGTTTCAAATTGTTAAGAGGCTATTATTTGTGATGGACCAAAATCAAAATTAATGAAAGCATGGGAATCAAAAATAGGATGAGAAAGACAAAAAAAAAAATTGAGCAAATATAATTGGATTAATTCTTTAATCTAACATATAGTGAATTTCTTTCTCTTGACATAAAATTATTATTATTATTATTATTTTTGGTCGAATACTCACATATCACAAGAGTTTATGTACGAAGAAGGTATAAACTTTTATGACTCACATATTTGAGTTTATGTACAAAGAACGTATAAACTTTTATGACTCATATATTTAATTATTATTGACTTTTCAAAATAATGACATAGCATAAATATTTGTACCGAAACTTCATAAATATTATATTAAAAAAGGAAATATAGATGGACTAGAGAAAGTGACAAGTAGTTTTAAAAATTACCTTACTAAATGAAAAATAAATATAATAAAAACATTTTTTATTTCATTTTATGCTCAAACTAGATATAGTAAAAAATTAAAAAGAAGAAATATTTTAGCAGTTTTATATAATAGCTTTTTAGTGACATGATTAAATAATATAAGACTGAATCTGTTTAATCGTCTTTCATTCTCTGTTTGTTTCTTCTATAATCTATTTTTTTCTTATTGATCAATCATGTTATTGTTTACACTAATAAGCAGAGAAACAACAACATTCATCTTGCCAAGGGAACTACGATCCTAGTAATTAGTAAATCAATAAAGTGATTATAGCAATTTACTAATTCTGGCAATTTTAGTTTGATGCAATAAGGTTTGGTTCAAAAAAAATTATAATACAACTTTCTTGATTTTAATTTATTTATTACTATGATTGTCAATCTCTTAATTTGGACCTAGTATTTTATCTTTTCCAAGTTTCCAAAGGAGGAATATTGGAATATTATTTGAGATACACACATGATCCTATCTAGAGTCTATGCAATAAAAATATACACAGAGAGATGCTGATAGAAAACTTGCATTTTTCAGTGCATATATAGTTTTCTTTTTGTTCAAGTGTGACAAATGATTCAACAATACATATAAAAACAGACCAAACTAATGATTTGTTTTTTTCTTTTGTTTAAATCTTAACTAAATGACATTGACTCAGGTTGTCAGAAAGAACCTGAGTCTGAAGAGGGATACAAGAAAAGGAGATTATCACCAGAAAATCATGAAGACAGAAATAATTTCAGCAATGATATTATGAAAGTGCTAAGGAGGAATAATAACATGATGAAAACCTATCTTGAAGCTCAGCACATGAATCATCAATTGGCCATGGAGCAGCAGAAGGAACAATCAAACAAGTTAGTTGCAGCTCTTGGCAAGATCACAGATGCTATCACAAAAATTGCTGACAAAAAGTAAAAGAATTCTGAAGAACATGGAAGATCCTTCAGGGGAATCATATCTCAGATTGAGTATGAGTATGGAAGAACATGGAGTTCATTATAATCAACTTCATCCTTTTCTTTTTTCTAGTACTATGGCTATTTTAATAAGTACTTTTGAGATTTTCTCTCCATGTTTATACTTTTCAGGTAAAAACACCTTTATATATCATTGTTTGCATGACATTAAATGTTTACTCTTTCAATTCTGGATGGAGTTGGAGACTACAAATCCTCTGATCTTTAACTATAGAGCATCAGTGGTGTCTTTAACACTTCTCTAATCATGTTAGCAAGAAATGCACATTAGCATTTTTTGGGTACACCACATTAACATTTTACCTTTAGAGGTTTAATGTCAAACAATATCCATCAATATGCAGGGATAAATATTTTTGTCCCTCTAGATGAGACACAACAGAGTAATTGAATTGTGAGAGAGCATGAGTTAGAAAATCCTTGGTTGGATCTTCTTCCTATTTATAGAGGGATCAGTCATGAGTGTATCTATCTATTGTGGTTGATGGGGTGAAGCAGGCGACCACTGTCCATACTCAGCCTGCTACACTGGCAGCCGTGGGCGTATGGGGGTTAAATCCCATGTCATATGGGTGTGGCACAGCAAAACAGCTGCATGGTATCATAACAGAACCGGCCTCGGGTGGCTTGTATCAAGTTCACGCCACTTCGGTCCATGCACTATGGGCAGATACTCAGCCAAAAACAGACATATCTATTATCAATTACTTACCATAATTTTAGTTTGCGTATATCTATTCTCACTAAGTGGGAGCCTCATACTGAAGCTTCCATTTTTCAGTTGCATTTAATTTATTAGTGTTTCAGGTTTACTAGGTCATCAAAGGCTTAATGGTTAAACACAACCACAGACCCACACCCAATATTCAAAACGCCAAAATGTAGGTCTGGAATGGAATACCATACATTTTCTTATAAAACATTGGCTAACCTTTGAGTTACCTGAAACCAAACTCCTCAAAAAGACAAACGGCAATACAGAAACTAACCAACCACTCTACTCCATTATTAACCATTGCGACTTCCGAACACTAGGAATAAGATCACTGGAATCCCTTAACACAGTGGACTGAGAACTCTCCACCTGTACACTCAATTTCATGAGGAACCACTCCACTCATCTCCCCCCAAACCATAACCTTGCAGTGCTTAACATTTTAGCTTCAAAGGACTGAAGCACACTTGAGTGTACATGGGTAAGGGTCACTGGACGTTTTAAAATAACAACAAAAGGTTGAAACTCTGAGGACACATACTGCATATATTGATAATGAAGGAATCAAAATCATCATCTTTGGGTGCAGCTAGTTATATATATAATAAAAAAGGTTCAATGGTGCCTAAGTTTAGTTTCAAATTTGAAAAAAAAAATCAATACATCTGAGAAGTAATATATAAAATATAATTACGTGCACAGAATCGTGGCATACAAAAGTGAAAGAAAAAAGGCCTTATAATTTACATAAGGAATTTCCTGTAGATAAAATAATTATATCATCCAAAACTTACTTCCCAATCCTCATTACAAAGGGACAGCTTCAATGAGGTTAGCAAAATAAAACTGGGTAGTGATTAAGCCTTTCTTCCTTATTGTCCATCCAACCTTGCGCAACGCCCTCTCTACATCTGCCTCCGAGTGAAGATATGCCCTTGTTGCCTTTGAAGGTCCGGGGAACAACTCTCCAACCCTCTTTAGCAAATCATAATAAAATGTCTTGGGTGCAAAACTCAGAATCAATCGGTTGGTGGCCAACGATGCTAGGTGGGCAATCATCCCATCGGCTTTGTTTTGAGGGTAATGAATCAAAACATCAAGACAGATCACTGTGTCGTACTTGCCATCTAAGCTCTCCAAATCCTTCACTACAAACTTCGGCATCACAGGTGCTGGTGAGAGGCCGTCTTCACTGGCTACAAGTTGTTCTTTTGCCTGCAGGAAACAGAAATTCAAAATGTAGTTACTAGCCATAACCTACTGTATAATCAAACAAGTAAAAAATGAAAGGCCTGCTACTTGACTTCATCAAACGACAAGATATAACTAATGTATTGCTGTGGATAAACACAATTACATTATGAGTTCACATTTATATATTTTTTGTCAGGGTATTTTCTCAAGCTATCTAGTTACTATACAAAGGCCCTAAATTTTGGTCTTCTCGTTGAGTGTGACTCACTTACCACCACACAGTGACTTAATATATATAAAATAGCGGCGGTGGCCCAATTCATGAAACTCCGACCGAGTGAAGTTTGGGGAGCAGTTGTATCTTTGTAAAGAGAGACTGTTTCCGAAATTTGAACTCATAACCTCCAGTTCATATTTGAAGCCACCTTACCATTGCACTCAAGCGTGTTAATATTCACCTCTCCAAAACTTAAAAATGGATCCTCTCATAAAGAGAAGCCAGCTTACCACTGCAATTTATATCTAATCATATACCACAACAGTGATTTTAGGGGAAATTACATTTGCTTAATTATACTTCAATGTAATTTCCCCAAATGACCTCGTTGTAGTAAATTAATACGATATTAGGATGTTTATTATAATATTTGTTATGAGATTCATTAGAAAAATGATCAGGATATGATAGTAAATTGATATTACATTAATATTTCTAGAATGTATTTATGTTGTAAAATGATGATGATAGTCGTCATCATATTATGTTTTCTTCGTTAACTTTAAATAATGTATTGTTTATCGGTAATAGGAATCAATCAATCAAATATGAGGAATTTAGTATTTATTTGGTTATCTGTTATCTATATTCTATAGTGTTCTAAATCGATTACTTCTAGCACTTAAATAAATAAATAAAAAGTGGACCTGTTTTTCAGCTTCGGCGACCATAGCAGCAGAGATATCAGTAGCGGAAACAATAGCACCTTCCTTAGCCAAAGGAATAGAAAGCGAACCGGTCCCACACCCAGCGTCACAAACCGTCACTCCCCGAAGCGAACCCTCATCTTTCAACATCTGAAGAGTGTTCTCCACAGTCTTAGCATGACCAACCCTTATATCTAACTGAACCCGGTTCACATCCTCAGTCTCTCCATAAATCTTCTTCCACCGCTGAAACCCCGTGCTGTTGAAGTACTCCCTCACCACCTCTTTATCTCCGCCGCCAACCTCCTCCGCCTGAACCTTACGGCGTCTCTCGGGGTCAGTAAGGGAGAGAACGGCGGCGAGGGCGGCGACTGATCCTCCGCCGATAACGGCAATGGTGGTGGTGTCGAAGTCGGCGGTGGTTGCGAGAGAGAGTGGAGGAAAGGCGAATGTGGAAGAAGGTTTGGGAATGGAGGGAGAGAATCTGAGAGGGAAGGTGTTGGTTTTGGTAGGGATGAGTGTGGAAGACCATAAGGGCGCTGAAAACGCCATTTTCTAATGTTATTGTGAAGAGAGGATTTTCCGGTGAGTGAAGGAGATTTTGAACTCAGTTCAGAAGAAGTGGGTAATGGAAAAATCTTATCTAAGATAAGAGAATCTCAGCTTCTATGTCTTTCCTTTTATTGGGTCCCACTTCTAAATATTAAACTCATCTCCTTCAACCTTAGCTTATGATGGATATTATATTTAGTAACTATAATACATGTCATAATTTTGATGATGAATGGAAATAAGAGTAAATTACACTTACACTCTCCGAGTTTTAGTGAAATTATACAAATTGTCTCTCTCTTTTTGTCCTTACATGAACCGCCCCTAATTCTGTACATATGTTACACTGATTATCCATGCTTAATATAAAAGTGTAATATTTTAAGCAAAAAATGTGTGACGTGTGTAATTAAGTTAAATAAAATATTGTATATTGTGTAGACAAATTCAAATAAGTTAGACACAAAAAATTATGATGTTCCTCACCATAGAGCCCTTGCCTTTGCTTGCACTAGTCTGATCTACATTGTTGGTTGCTACCACATTCTTCTGTTTCCTTTTAGGTTACCTTGCTTGTGTTAAGTATTCTTTCATGATCCTTTAGGGTTTTTTACCATAATTTCTCTGCATTCCCATGCAAAGGTCTTGCTTCTGTGAATCCTCCTCTACATTAATTAAGGAGATAAAGCGGTATCCCTTGTTCCGTTTTTGTACTTCCTTACCCAATTATTGATTTACATTAATATCTTTGAGGTCATTTAACCATCATCCAAGGGCCAAGAGAACAGGATATAATCATTTCAAACTCATTTTGAAAACTCCATATATAGGTGAGGGATACAAAAAGATTATTTTATTCATATAACAGCATTATGATTGATTTGGTGCATGGAGTGTAATGTTCATAGATATTCTAGGTTTATCGATTTTTCCAAAAAGGTTTGCACCACTCTTCAAATTATTTGTTCCAAACCTCAATGTTTGGGGAAGGATCTAATGACTCATATCAACATTATGGATCTCTTGATTCTTTATCATCATCTTCTTCCTTGTACCATTAGATTGTAATAACAAATCCTTATAGGGTTGTGTTGAGTCATGAAAATGGCAATCACCTCCTTCAATGCATGATTCCATGTTTTAACCTTTTTTTCATTCTTCTTTAATTTCCTTCCGACCATCTTCTTCAATAAAACAGTCTACTCATTGACTTTGTATTTACTATTTTCAATTCAAAATTTTGTAGAAAAAGAAAAGGAGAAGAAAAAATATGTATATAGAGTATGAGTTGTATTATCCAACGTTTATGTTTAATCATCGACTCTTGCAAAAAAAATACAAATCAATAGTATGAATGATTGTATAAATCTCTACACTGACAGTACATACATATTACACTCAAAGCAAAAACCAGATCTTAGAAATCTCTTTTGATTCCATGGTGGGACACTCATAAGATCCATAATGGTTCATTATCTTTACTTGCATTTAATTTGCTTCTTTAGAGAGAAAAATATATCAACCAATAACACATTTTTGAATATTATGATCTATTTACCAAAACTAAAAACTTGCCTAAATTGATATTTTGGTCCAGATAGCACATTGATCACTTTAGTGTCTAGCTTATCTCTTTAGTTATTGAAACTTTAGAAGATCACTCACTTTAGTGTCTCCCCTAATAGAATGGAGATTAGATGTCTTAAAAATGTATCCTAAATTATGTTATATTCAATAAAACTTTGACACATAATAAATAAAAAAATAACATATCATTTTATTTGTTTCTTATTACTCATTTTTTTAATAAATATCAAAATTTTCATAGAATAGGACATGGCTGATGATAGGATTTGGGGACAACTTATTTGCATGGGTCACAGTGAGGTTCCTCAACTTATGTAGTGTGACATGTTAAGTGCGAAAATGGGCATGAGCCATGTATCACGTGTTAACATAAAGATAACATGTAGCATCACATCAAAATGAGACATGAGTCAATGAATTTTACACAAAACATACAAGTAAATTTTCATTTTTGTCCGTAAAAGGTATGAGATTAGTTACTAGATTATGGTAGATTGAAATTTCCCCTCTATTATCTATAAAAGTGCAGAATTAACCTTGCCAGCAAAATGACAATTTATGGGGAAGGTTTGTGTAAAAACTAAAAACCATTGACATGTTACTCTTCATTATTATAATATAATTTATTATTATTTTCACACATCACTCATGGAGAGCGTAAAAATAATATTTATACATTGATAAATGATGCAATCACAGTGTATAAAATTGATACATTTTCATATTGTATATATACTATGAAACATGTTGGGGTCCAACTTTTAACCCCTCTATTTTTGGATTGGCATCAGCATCAACCCAAGAGCACCAAGTGGGTAATGATGTTAAAAGTTGGGCCCAACAGGATAAGGTAAGTGACATTGCCAACCTGGCTCACCATAACTCATAGGTGGAGACAGCATACGAGTAAAATAAATTTAGATCACGGGTGAGCTGAGTTATATTTGGTTCCTAACCGATCCCTAAATATTATTTGGGTCTAATTTTTAAATTCGAACTCAATTGATCCTATACCTTATAAGATTCAATCCTATTTGAATCCGACCATGATTGGGTTATATCGGGTGAGCGAGTTTAATTGGGTCATGTTCACCCCTAATTCATATATCTAAGTCCTTATGGGTGTGTGGCAAATAATCGGTATCACTTATCCCAAGTTGGTGTCCTTAAACTTGTCTCGGCCAATTATTTATTGTCATGTCATGTAAAAAAGAAGAAAAAGTCACAATATTTTTTTAGTAGAATAGTTGGTGTATTTTTAGATGATATGTTAGTAAATAATTGGTCAAGACATAGTTGGGAACACCAACTTGGGACAAGTGATCCCCATATGTGTGCAAGTGCTCATAAAGGGTCCATAATTAATGGAGATCCATTTTTTCACTCGTAAAACTAATTTTATCTTTATATTACTATTTTTATTCTTTTTAAAATGAGTAATGAAATATGTCACTTTCTTATAAGTTTGAGGATTAGTACGAGAATTTAGTAAGAATATATATCATTTTCCTTTTAAAATTTATTGTATTTATCAATAATTATTACTCAAACACAAACTCATTCAACAACAAATTACTAAATTTTCAATCACAATTACTCACAAATCCAAAAACTTCAACCCAATCTATTGTAAGTATTATTAATGGATACGAACGGATCTAAACACTCATTATCATGCCTAAAAATAATCAAATAATATATTAACATTAGTTTCAAGACTTATATTAATGGAATAGTGTCCTTCACACAAAAATAAATTTGAATAGTAATATAAACTAGACAAAATTATGAACTAACTCCACCAAAATTTGAATAAAAATTAATAGATTACAAATGTGGATCAATTTCATTGCAAAATGATATTCAAAATTATATGATTTTGTCGGATATATAAATATATAATTTAAATGCAGATATCTATCTCCATTCAGATATAATTTTAGAGTAACTCTTCCAAAATTAATCATTCATCAGTACAGTGATATATATAAGGAAAAATGTAAATTTGTTTGGTACTATACAATAAAAACATGAATTAACCATCTAGAATAATTTCACACTAAAACATTACCATTATCATGGGAATCTAGAATTTCAGATTCCAAATCTTTTCTTTTAGCTTTTCAAATGGATGTAATATGTAGTGTGAGTGTAAAACTTTATATACAATTAATTTATCACTCGTAATTTATTTGTATTATTTATATTCAAAATTAAATAATAAAAAATATGAATAATAAATCATATAGTAATTGTGTAAAAATCTATGTCCGCACATACATTTTTGTTATATATTTCAAATTCCAAGAAAACATATTTGCGGTTAGGGTATTTTTCTAATCTTCTCTAAGGGTGTGTCTCTTGTACATTTTTAGGGATATATAAGTGAGTTGTTACATAGCATATTCAACTTACTTTGTCTTTATTCAACTTATTATTATTATATTTATTTTTTAAATACTTAAAATTGGACATTTAACCCCAAAAAAATGATTGGACGCAGTAGTAATGTCTGCCTTCTTAAACAAATTATTTAAGAGGTTAGAGCAATGTTATTAAAACCGTACCGGTTATCAAACCGGTTATGGTACTGGTATAGTGGTACAGTGGTTCAGTAATTAAACCGCATGCCGGTTAAACCGGACATACTTGCTTATATATATATATATGTAAATCTATAACAAAAAAATTTAAATAAGTAGATATTCATATTTATAATCCATATTCATAATTTACTTCAAATTCACACAAACAAACAACATTAAGTCTTTAATAAAATCAAAGTCTAAAGTACAAAACATATATTTATCCAAAATTATCACTTAACAAACGCAAAATACAAATAAATGACCCAAGTATCAATCATTGAAGTTGAAGAATTGGTGAAGAATTGAAAATTTGAAATTTAAAAAAAATAATAATAATGTACAAACCAACCGGTTTAAACCAGTTTACCGGTTTTCACCGGTTTTGACCGGTTTTCAACCGGTTTTGACCGGTTCTGACCGGTTCTATTGCATATGCGGTATAACATACGTACCGTACCGGTTAGGGGTCCGGTTCACCGGTTTTCCGGTTGAACCGGCCGGTACGGCACGGTTTTCAAAACTATGGGTTAGAGTTTTGAATCCTAAAATTATTATTTTGGGTATTTTTTTTTCATTTCCCTGCTCTTTTAAAGTTATCCATCATTCTAATATCGTTAATATAAACAAATAATTGTTTACATTTTATATATGAAAGTGACAATTTCATATAATCCAAATTAAATACTTTATTTATAAAAAAATCACAGAAATATAAAACTAATTCTATTATTTCGGTCTTATGTTGTAAATTTTTATTAGATCCATAAAAAGACCAAAATGTCAAGAGTTTGATTCCTGACAACTGTCATTTATTTGAATAGACAGTCACAAATACGAAATAGATTAGTTCCTTACCCAAAATATTACTTTACTAGTACAATAAAATGATTTACTAAGTTGAAAAATAATTAAATTGTCTTAGTTATCCAAAAAAAATATTATTTATTTTTCATCACCTAGATCACAACTCTAAAACTCAGCTAATCTATACACAAATCTTAAATTCTACATCCGGTCGGTAGAAACAAAACATGGACAGAAACAAATATATAGAAAAGGGAGGGTAATATTTATGTATTAATAGTATAAAAATTTATACACGATCTATATATTATATATTTATATTACTTTTAATTTAAGGGTTAATAATGATTGAAAATAAATGAATGATAATATTATAACAATGTAAAAAATTCTTACATTATTGTATACATATTTTTCACTAAAAATAAACCATCGTGCATGGCCACCCAAGACTTATATATATATATATATATATATATATATATATATATATATATATATATATATATATATAAACCCCGTGCATGTACATACATTAATGGAGTGTTTCTTTATTAGGTGTATTAAATTATGAAACATAAAAAAACTTAGGGAAAGGAAAGTTGTCACGATACAATATATAGATAAAGAGGGGATACATAACTACAATAAGAGCTAATAAAATGAGACAACCTACTTTCTCTTTTGTCTTCGTGCTTCAAAGTATACTACATAAATACACAATTCCCCATACCAAAAAATAATATATAAATATACATGACACATATAAAAACACCATTGTATGGCATAATATCATGCATCAAATTGAGTTCCATCTATTGTATGTGGAGTTATAGCAAGGGAATATACTCTATAGTAGTCTTCACTTCAGAAATTAAAGAGTAATTTATTAGACCTCTAATATATGGAAAAAGATTCTCTCCATTGCATGAGAGAGAAATTACTTTTTTTCTTTACTTTTAAGAGTATAAGTGTAATCTCATCATAAATAAGAAAGACATATCTGACATTTTATCTTCCATTTTCTTTGGTTTTGTAGAGTATTTCTCTCTCAATTAATGGAGATGAGTCTTACTCATAATATATATATATATATTAGAAGTCTAGAGATTCGTGCTAAGCAATAGAAATATCAAAAATTAAGAGAGATTGAAGTATGTAGTTGCTGCTTGTTGAGCAACATGTTCCCAAAACCAAGTTTGATGTATACTATAACAAAAATGTTAAATTATATGATTTCTATCTTATATAATTGCAATTGATTATATCCTATTCTTATTATATTAAGATTCTAAATGATTACATTTAATTATTTCTACAAAAAATAGTTTTAAAAACTAAAAAAATAGGCATATCATAATTTTAGTAACATGTGATAATTTATCAATGGAAATGTAAATGCCGAAAAGGCACTAATTTTGTAGGAGAAAACAAAAAAATGGTATTAAATAAAGTGGGGGAAACAAAGACATGTTGGGTCGGTGGTTTAATAGAATTATCTAACCCTTTTTCTACCTAACTTTTTCGATTTGGATCTTCTCCATTACTGGAGAGTCCATTATCACCTTAAGATTATGACATATATCCAAAATAAAAATTCAATAGTCATATTTTTAACTTATATTTTAATAATATAAATTGTAATCATCATTTCCCATAGTAATACAGTACTAGACTATCCCAATATTGAACTATCCAGTAGTACTAGAGAGGAGTTGGTCTCAACTTTTGGTATATTTTAAGTCCTATCCCCCACCAATACAGTGTATCCCTTCACCCACCCACCCACCAATGGAGACATGAGTGTATGAGTTGTTGCATTATATAACTCACAACCAAACGTGCAAGCCTCCAACCTTATCTCTAATTCCTCGTGATTTTGATTAATTTAAAGATCAGGTGACTAATATTTACGGTGTAAAAATTTATACAAAGTTAATACATAATTTATTTGATTCACTTTTTTGAATAGTCAGTCAATGACGATAAAACATGAATGAATGGTCAATAATACAATGAAAATGTATAAAATTCATACATTGTTACTAAACACACAACTTCAATGTATCTTTTTTTGTGCTATCCTATGATGTGCCATTACATTGCCTTTGATGCAAATCTGATAACTCATTCCCTTTATCTTCCTTATTTGTTACTTCCCCACACCAATGAGGATTTTCCATTTTGCCTCTGTTCCTTCTTTTCTCTCCCTTTTCAATACTTATATCATCAATTCATCATTCAACGTATCTTTTTAATCCACTTATTAAGTGTCTCTGTTCCTAATACTTTTAAATTGTTAACATTATTTTCGGAAAATTGAATTTTATTCAATAGGAGAGTACCAGGGATATTCATAAAGTACATATGTTCAGATTACATAACACCCATAAATGATATAGTTTTTAAGAGATATGTTCCCAAATTAATGGATTAATCTACAAAGAAAAGAGATTCAAGTATTGATATTGATATGTACCTACTCATCCTCCAACATATTTTATATCCCACAATACATATTAATTCATGTGTTATTAGTTGTGATTGATAAAAAAAATAGTAATTAAACTTTTAACTTAAATATAAAAAAATCAACCAATCATCACCCATGACATATGGAGTAATATAATTTGTGGGACAACAAATATGTTCTCTCCTATATATTGTATCTATTATATTTGTCTTCATTATTTAAATTTTTATGTTTATATGTTACTTGTATTTCCATTGTGTAATTTTGTTCTACCTTGTCTAAATATTTATAGTTGTTTATCATGTTTCCATCATCAATATTGGGGTACTTTGGACTTCTATTTTGGTTTTTTTGTTTTAGAAAATGACAAAACCTATGTACAATAAGTACAAATGATGTTTGTAATCTATTAAAAGGTGATACATATTTACTCACATTATTTATATTTATAGCTAATGAATTGTACATAAATTTTCTCCTTTAGAATAAGACCAAAATTTTATCATTTTGGTGTACAGTAGGACGTTATATCGCGTGATACGATTATGACGTAACACATTTCCCTTTCCACGTGTCTACACAACGGACGCTGTTTCCATTGTGTGGTCCAATTTCTGGTTTCAACAACTTTACCCACTTTTATAAACAACAACAACACTAACAGAAATAAAACTCCGTTTTAAGTCCGCAACCGTTCGTTCTTATCGTAACGGAGCCATTGACAAGTAAGAAGGTTGACGTGGATGGAACAACCTTTTTTCCTTCATTACTGTAGATGCTTATAGGATCATTTAAATTAGGATTCTTTTCATTAATAAAAAGTTACCTGCTTTGAGAAATAAAAAAAATGTCACTTTCATTAAAACATATATCATTTTAATTATAATAGAATTAAATTTTTGATAAAAAAATATGCATTTGTCTCTTATCTAATTTAAAGGATCCTTATCTTATCTATCTAGATCTTTTTAATAAATAGATTAAAAATCATCTAAAAAGTTTATTGAGCTTAATGAGATATTGATCACATACATCACTCCTTCTATCCTATTTCAGATTAAGTTTTGACTTTTGAACGAGCATGTGTCCTACCTTGTCTAATTTAGCAATAAAATTAGAGTTATCTTTAAGTCCATATTTTTACACAACTCATTTTGTATTTCCTTAAAATAGAGAGGTATTGGGAATAAGATATTCGTATGGATAAGATATTAAGTATTTAATAAAGTTGTTACTCAAATAAACAAACTTAAATTCCAATGTAATATTGTAATACAAATATTCTTGGTATACTTAGCCCCTTCAGACATGTTTAAAAAATTTTGGGTTACACATGTTTTAATGTGTTTAATGTTATTATTATAAGTAGCTAAATTAAAGTGATCTACTTCAAGTAAAGTTTATGGTTATAGACATAATTATCATAAAAATTATTGTGTAGATACCTAAAGTATTATTTCTATTTTATGATGGACAAAATTGGAAATAAGAAAATCAAGTGACATCACCTTCATGGAAGGGTATGCACTTCTTATAAATAGGGGTTATGGTCACCAATTGTGACCACCACAACACAACAACAAAAAATCATTGTTCTCTTCATCCAATTGGAGGAGAAACTAAGGCTAATGGTGATCTACAATTGGAATACCAACAAACCTATATGTTCTACTATGAACATGCATTTGCATACAAGGATAAAGGAGGGCATTAGGATATAAAGAGATAAAGTTGATGCAATGTTTTAAAAATTGTGCCGTACCGGCCGGTTCAACCGGAAAACTGGTGAATCGGACCCCTAACCGGTACGGTACGTATGTTATAACGCATATGCAATAGAACCGGTTTAAACCGGTGAAAACCGGTCGGTTTGTACATTAATTTTTTTTTTTTTAATTTCAAATTTTCAATTCTTCAACTTTAATGATTGATACTTGGGTCATTTATTTGTATTTTGCGTTTGTTAAGTGATAATTTTGGATAAATATATGTTTTGTACTTTAAACTTTGATTTTATTAAAAACTTAATGTTGTTTGTTTGTGTGAATTTGAAGTAAATTATTAATATGGATTATAAATATGAATATCTACTTATTTGAAATTTTTTGTTATAGGTTTACATATATATACATAAGCAAGTATGTCCGGTTTAACCGGCATGCGGTTTAATTACTGAACCACTAGTTGAACCACTGTATTACTATACCAGTACCCTAACCGGTTTGATAACCGGTACGGTTTTAATAACATTGAGTTGATGGATACATGACAAAGACTGATATGAGGTTCATTCACTATATTGTATATGAATATACTAAGGTACGATTCCGCTCAAGTTCTAGTTTTACATATTTACTAGCAAGTAACTCGTGCATTTGCACGGAATAGTATTTTTGCAGTATGGATAACTTATATTGCTAATTCTTAATATACATGTAGATATGGAGAATTTGTTTAATTTTATGCTATTATTTCTTAATATAACTTGTTTATAATTTCTTAATATAACTTGTTTATAATTTCTTTTATTTCTATGATATTATTTTTTATTACTTGTGTAATTGGTTTATTATTTAGTCTTTTTTTTAAAAGTATACAAAAGCGGTATTGTAATTACTACTTAGTTTTTTTTCGAAATAAATATCGGTTTAACCATTTAGTATGAAAACTTCGAAAATAATATTTTAATATATAGAAATGAAATTTTATTAATAAATGATAATTGAAATAGAATAGTTGTAATTACTTAGTTCGATTATTTTTCAAAATAATGGAGACCTTAATTATTTAGGATTAAAACTGTTAAAATATTTTAAAGATAGTAATGAAAATGTATGTACAATATTAATAAATGAAAATGAGAACAATTTAATAAAAAAATTAGACTTTTTTTAAATAAAGCATACATAATTTGCACATAGTGTAATACTATACATTATTTGTCAACTTGAATAGCATCACCGATCTCACCAATAAGCAACACATTAAATGACAATATCTTAGACATGTTTATCAGTTTTATTTTTATCCCAATGATCGGTAATATTTATTCAAAATAATTATTAATTATTAGTTTGCAACTAATCAGCAATTAAAGTAGTAATAAATGAAATTAAAATATATGAACGTTAAAATGTAATAGTAATAAATGATAAGCGATATGCACTATTTAAATGCATGAACAATTGTAATAAATGAAATTAAAATGAGAATGTTGTAATTAAATGTTTAGATTTTTTTTCAAATAAAGTAGACATTAATTTTTTGGATTACAACCACTAAAATAATATATTAATTGATATAACACATTATTTACCACTATTTATGCCTTAATTTTTCAAAATAAAGGTTGCCTCTAATGTGATATGCATTCACATATGTTAAGAATTACGAGCAATTGTAATAATATATGGAAATTATATCTGAAAACGAAATATCTTTATTTTTGTTACATTTATGTATAAAAATAGAGAAATTTGTTTAATTAGTTAACTAAATACTTCATGAGCATTTGACTACACATTTGCTATATATATGAAAAGTAAAAATGAAATGTTTGAATTTGTAACAATTTTAGTACATGTAGATGTAAAATGAAAAGAAAAAGAAAAGTTAGAATTTATGACATATTATTATTTTTAATTATATCATGCAAAACGATCCAAAAAATTGTCAAAGATAGAAGATCATTGAATCTATTGGTTCTACCATTCTCAATGGACCCAAATGATTATGGTAACATAAACAACAAATATATATTTTAAACAATAAATTTTTAAAATCATCGAATAAAAAAAATAAAATACAAAATCGTAAATAACTAACCATGATTCTTACCTTATTTCAGAGTAGAATATACTTCAAGTATTTGTGAAACGTGCAAAACAAAAAATTAAATTAGTGATTCTATGTATAAAAAAGTGCATAAATAAAATAAAAGATTAAGAGAGATAAAACTAAAGTGTAGATATGCTAGAAGGGAGAACCAAACTACAAATGAAGAGAGAAAATGTTAAGAAACAAACAAATGGAATATTGCAAATGAATGTATATATATATATATATAATATATAATGAGATTGAGTACATACCACATCTTTTGAAGGTTTGGTCATCCTTTAGGATGATACCCTTGCTTATCAGACGCTGACGGAGAGAATTTTTGGAAGAACATATCTAAAAAATAATGAAATCACTAAGAACACTAATAAAAAAAATAAAGAAATCAATGAAAAAGTAAACAAAAAAAAGTAGTTGGAAGGGAAAGATTGTTGAAGAGAAATGTTGTTTGAAGAGAATGAGAAAAACATATATTTTGTGATGATAACAAAGTAAATCCTGGGAACGTAACGTAACAGTATGAGAGAAATGAAGAGGTAGAGGATAAATGAAGAGGTAAGGGTAGAAATGAAATGAAATGAAAAACATAAAGAAAAATAGGCTGAATGTGAAAATGAATTTCAATATCCTTTCATGTTCAATAGTTAATATTTTTTCACAAAACAAAACATAAGAACCAAACATTAATTAACATTTAAATTGTTAAAATATGAAATGTAGAAAATGTGAGGATGTAGTGTGGGATACATAATAGTATTATATAACACTTTAGGAGAGAAAAGAAGTGATGAGGAGATGACATGTGGCAAGAAGAACTTTATTTTATTATATAGTATATAGATTATTGATGATTTGACATGAAAGATCTTGACTATATATTATACATCTTTAATATAAATACAAGTCTCTCATCATAAAGTCTATTGGAAATTTTATTTTTCCTACGGCAAGAACATCAAAATAAATAATATTTGCACAATTGCACATAAAGACTATCTAGGCTTAACACATAAACATAAACTATGATTTGTGCAATAAATTACAATTTGCAACTCTTCCCTCTCACACTCAAAGGGTCGAATAAATATGAAATACTATAAAATAATAACATATTATTGAGTAAACTAACTTATATAAATTAATATTGAATAAACTATTCAATTCCTAATAATTACATAGTCATCCACATATCTTATTTAGAATTTAGTTAGTATTGTTTTATTTAAATTTATTTTATTAGTTATTATTTAAATCATTATTATCTTATCGTATGTGAAAACTTTTATCTATATAATAAATTAATTTGAATTTGACTAATCTTCTATCATCCTAAACTATTATGTGGCATTAGAGCAAATTCATTGTTCGTGACGTGTTAAGTTGTTATCTTGTTGTCGAGATGTCAAAAATTTGGAACTCTAATTAGTTATTTTCTTTTTTGTTTCGTCACTTTTATCATTAATATTCACTTTAGGATTTAGAATCCAAGATAAGCATGAAAAAAGTTATATTAGAAAGTAATATATTCAATATTTAAAACATATCTAAAAATGGATTTAATTTTCAATAGACGTTTTTCTTTTTTAATTCATTACCTTTAGCCATTAAGATGATATCAGAAAACCTTATATTATCCTATCTTTTATCCTTATTAAGATATCATTTAAAATAATTTGGTGGTTATTTTTATAAAATAATTTATATTTTTTTGCTACATTTATTGTATTTTATTCATTAATGATGAACAACAAACTGTATTTTTTTTATTATTGATGACTTCTCTTCATCCTATATATAAGGAATTAGTCCCTTTTAGGTGTGTGATTCTCTCCATCAAATGTGGCTCACGTGAATTGAATTATTAACCCTTTAGTTTTTAGAGATTTAGTAGAGTATTCTTATATCACTACATTAATGTCTTGTTAATCAATTGTCTAAATTTGCTTGTAGGTTTACTATTGTCTAGCTTGAAGCTGGTGGCGAGTGAGGTTTGCAAGGGAAGATAAAATTGAAAAGGGGAAGAAGGAGATTAAATAAAGAAATGAGATTAATTAAGGAAAGGTTTGGTCCATAGGTTAGGGGACATAGAGGGAAAGGTTTAGGACATTGTCGAACTTGCCATTGCTGAGGAGAGAGGAGGCACAATCAAATTGGACCCACTTTTACATTACTTGTAATCTACATAGGTGAACATGACACCCCTAACCAAAGCATTGTTTCTAGTACTTTTTGTATCTATACTTTTCTCATTAATACATCTTTCTCATATTTTTAGCATTTCATCAAAAAGTTTCATTATTATTAATCATAAAATATAAAGTTATATATGTTTAATGAGAAATGGAATAGTACATAAACTACCTATAGAGTGGTATACACTTATGAATAGATATCATAAAGTAATCATAACCTAAATGAAACATGTTGGAGATGATTGAAACATATTATTGAATTAGTTTTATATTGTCTAATATTAGAATATAGTAGAATAATAAATGTTATGTACTTTATTCAAGTTCATTGTTATAATATGTATTATACCTCATGGACACTTAAACTCATAGATGTGTCCGAGATTATGATATTTATTCTATAATAATATATTGTTAGTTGTTCAACACTCCCACTGACGTATGCACAATTTGATGAACTCGGTTAATAAACTTTCTTGTCTTATCATCTTCTATTTATTATCTTACTCCCTCAAGTGTGGGTACCACGCACTTACATATTCTCTTTCCTTAAGTTCATCATGTCTTAGCTTGACTATCATCTCTAATACAACTTATTGGACTTGATTGCAATTGGGGAGCCTCTAATCACATGAGAGTTCCATTGTTACCGTGACATGAGAGGAGCGTAGAGCCACTATGTCTTGAACCATATAAATTGTTGAATGAGTCGTTTTCACTTATAATAATTTTTTTACTTCTTCTCTTATGTCTAATGTGAGACTTCACACTTGAGTAAATCTAACTAAACATATTCAATGTTCAAACTAACAACATATCACAATAAGTGAATTTCCACGTTCTTAATTTTTTTGTATGTACCAATTTAATCATCGAAAAATAAAAATAAAAATTAGTATTCAATGACCGTCAATATAAGTAATGAGTCAAAATAGTCCTTATTATATGTTATAAAATATGCTAAAAAAATAACTTGACCTACATTTAATATTTTTAGGTCCACTTTGATTTTTCAATTTTTAGTGAACGAAAATGATACAACAAAAACTTAAAAGAATCAAAATAAGTATTTACTCCACCCCATAATATCCCAAATGCAAATTTGTTGTAATGGTTTTGATACAGTAAAATGTTCTTCGGATACAACTTGCAAGTTCTCATTCATGCTTCGTCACCATCACCCAACACTGAATATCATGACCATTATTACAAAAATGGACGTGTGATATTTTGAATACCAACCCTTCCAATAATTCTGAACTTTGTGATGATTATTAAAATAAGGGGAGGGATCCACTTACTCCAAAAAACACTTACTCTTCATCTTAGCTATCCAATTTTAAAAAATTCAATGGCTTAGATGTACTCACCAATTTAAACCATTGGATTTCCCAAGAATGAATGGTCATGATGTGGAGTAAGTGTTTTTCCACTTACTCTTGGAGTAAGTGGATCCCTCCCCTTAAAATAATATTACCTTGCAGTGATTAGAGCAAATTAAATATTGGTGACGGAAAGGGTGACAATTTACACTTGTATTTTCCCTATTAATAATGATGAACCACTTAGATTTTATTATCCACTTTAATACAAGTTATGAGAGTATAGATAAGGATTTGGATTTTTGAAAGTGAGATTTTGTAAGTAAGGGTTCTTTAAGTATTTTTTTGAAGAGATAATGAATCTTCTGGTATAAGGAGATAAATTATCTTATTCAGCTACTAAAATTATAACATGTGTATCATTTAATCATTTTCTACAAAAATATTTTTAAAACTAAACAAAACAATACACATTCATTATTTTACTAGTTGGAGGAAATAAATTATCTCATGATATGAGGAGATACTTTATTCTCTTTTTTGAATTATAATAAAATAGAAATTGCATCATGATAATAGTTATACTTTGTTTTAATTTTATAACGAGTAATAAACATAAATTGAAAATATTAGACATATATTTATGAAAACATGAAAGAGTGTAGATGAGTAAAAGTTTCTAAATTTGTAACTCTAAGTTTTAGATATGTTGGTCCAAATATAGGTGAAACTAACTTCTCCCCCTATGAGTGTGTGTAGATGAAGATGGATGAAGAAATGACACACATTTTTCATGGTTTGTTTGCCTTCCACGATTCATTGACATTTTTAAGCTTTCTTTCTCTTACCATGTCATTCTTTTCTTGTGCAAGTTTATTCTCTCCTACATTTCTATGGTAATTTGTCACTCCAAGAGTGGGGGAAGTCCTTAATTGCAATTAGTTATTTTAATTTTTTTTTATGTATGGTCCTTAATTACTATGATAGTAGTACTCAACCATATTATGACACGACTTGTAAATTTTTTTGACTCAACATTAATCCAATAAACAATGTTACCATTGTTAATTCAAATCTAACGGTATGTGTGTTTGTGAAAATATGTTCTCTTATTCTATGCTTCAGATTCATTTCTTTGCACTCAATTAACATTATTTTCCTTTTTATTTGATTCACAAATTTATTTGTATGTATTCTCTTGCTCCTTATCAGGTGTGTCTTCCACCTACTCAAAATTGGAAATTGAAGACAAACCTATAGTAATTATTTTTCTTATTATTTGCAATTTTTTACCAACGTCCTAATCCAGTTAGGGTACTAGTATAATGTAGTGTGCCTAAATACGGTTAGGTCTATTATTCTCCCTTAGGATAACATGTCATCCACACAAAAAAGTAACAATAAACCATCTTTGTATGGTAATTTGAGCTTGTAAATCCATAATGTTTGTTGTTATCTGACGAGTAAGACATGTAAGTTATGACGGGAGGATCTAGTTACTTCAATAGTAAGTGAAAAAAATATACTTCACGTTATGATTATTCATTATTGAAAAATCTAATGGTTAAATTGGTGAATACATTTAAACCATTAAATTTTCCAAGATTATATAACTAAGATGTGAAGTAGATTTTTTCAGCTAAGAATAAAAGAGTAAGTGAATTCTACCCTATAACTGAATACTTTAGCTCATGAATTTCTCTTCCGAATGGACATGGTTAGAAAAAATTAGGTGGCCAAGAGGCTCAACTTCCAAAAGGCTTAATTACAATTATAACCCTAATGGGACTTTGAGTCCTAACACTCATGGGAAATGACATTATCATCTTTAAGATATATTAAAGATAAAGAATTAATCTTTTTTGGATATGTGATATAATTCTAATAAGTATAACTCAAAGAAATTAAATAATTGATATTTGACGTAGTAAAATATATAAGGATCTAACTGGACCTTACAATACTATCATTTTAAAAATAATGATATAATTTAATAAATAGATACATGCCATTACATATAATGACTTGGTCAAAAGGGAAGGCTGCAACAAAAAAGCTTCCCTTTATGTATAAAGATAAAAAAATTATTCGACTACTTTCTCCTCTTTGATGAAATAAAGAAGTATTAAATGCATTATATATCTTCAATATAGTAAAACAATTTTTTATTTAATACCTTTTTAAGGAAAAATTATCCTCAATATTCTTAAGGTTTCTCATTATGTATTTTTAGCATTCAAGAAAAGTATATTTTATAAGAAAAACAAAACAAAATAAATGTATAATATAATAAAATATTAGAAACATATAATTTTTCATGACAGTTTAAATAAAAATGGCATTACTATATAAGTATATATAATATCTTTATTTTGAATAACAAATTTTGTGTGGTGATAAGATTACCGGAAGACAGGTAATAGCCGGTAGTTGGGAGTGGTTAAAAATTGACTAGGGTTGAAATGATTGCACGCTATATTGACCGCTCTCTCTGGTTAACTGTATCCTTTTCCGACACTCCTTCTGTTTCTGTTCCTGCAATCATTTCCTTTTATCTTTTTCAAGAGTGAGAAAAAAAGTTAGAGAGAGAAAGTTGTTGAAGAAAGGTTCAATTCAGAGTTGAAGAAAAAGATAAGATATGAGAGATCTGTGAGATAAAGAAAAAGATAAAAATGATGTCATCATCAGATATAGCAATGGACGGAAGAGGAAAAATCAACAACCACAACAACGACGGTGCTGCTGCTGGTGGTGGTGGTGGAGAAGGTCAAAACGGTAAATAACTTGAACTAGTTAGTTTGATTATAAGTTTCCTTATAAGAATTAAGAAATCTTTCATTTATGGAATGTGTGAAGTGATTAATTGCACAGAAGCAGAACAAGCACTTTTCAGAGAGCTATGGCATGCGTGTGCGGGTCCACTTGTTACTGTGCCAAGAGAAGGAGAGCGCGTGTTCTATTTCCCTCAGGGTCATATTGAACAGGTTTTGTTACTAATCTACTCTCTCTAGTTCAATTTTCCAATTATGTAATTGTTTTGTGTTGTGATTTGGTGGTTATGTACAATATTAGGTTGAAGCTTCAACTAATCAAGTAGCGGATGAGCATATGCCTGTATATGATCTACGCTCAAAGATCCTTTGTCGGGTCATGAATGTTGTGCTCAAGGTACCACTTCCTTTCTTTGCACATAAATTCTAAAAATAGGGCGGCCTAGTGCACGAGGCTCCCGATTAATGTGATATTGGGATGTAGATATAGGCAGACTTACCTCTGCAAGCGGAGGGAATGTTAAAGAAAAATCTTAGTTGTTACATGAATAATAGGACACTGACAATTAGTTTTTTTTAATTAATTTCAGGCGGAGCCGGATACTGATGAAGTGTTTGCTCAGGTGACCTTAGTTCCTGAGCCAAATGTAAGTTTTGTTTTCTCACTTGTTTTTTCTGGTTAATTGAGCATAAACATTGTGTGGTTCTTATGTTTTTTTGTGTGGATCCGAATGATATAGCAAGATGAGAATAAAGTTGAAAAAGAGACGCCACCAGCGACGCTGCCAAGGTTTCATGTGCATTCGTTCTGTAAAACCCTGACTGCCTCTGATACCAGCACTCATGGAGGGTTTTCGGTGCTGAGGCGACATGCTGATGAATGCCTTCCTCCTCTGGTTTGTCTTTTTTGCTTCTTACTGTTTCTTGTGCTTAATTTCGGTTTTGTTGCAGCTGAAGTTGGAGGTGTTCTCCTTTGTTCTTTGTTTGTTAACAGGATATGACAAAGCAGCCACCTACTCAGGAATTGGTGACCAAGGACTTGCATGGGAATGAGTGGCGATTCAGGCATATCTTTCGTGGTAATTTGTTACTTGAAGTTATGTCATATGCATAATAATAGATTATGCCTGTTACTGATGACTCAAGTAAATTGCAGGTCAACCGCGCAGACACTTGCTGCAAAGTGGTTGGAGTGTTTTTGTCAGCTCGAAGAGACTGGTTGCTGGGGATGCATTTATATTTCTAAGGTTTGTGCACTTGCTTGTTGTATTTGCTATTCTATATGGTAATGAAACTAACTTCGGTAATTTCAGAGGTGAGAATGGGGAACTTAGGGTTGGTGTCAGGCGTGCGATGAGGCAACAGGGCAATGTTCCATCGTCAGTTATCTCTAGCCACAGCATGCATCTTGGTGTCCTGGCAACTGCTTGGCATGCTGTCTCCACTGGGACAATGTTCACTGTTTATTACAAACCTAGGTTTGTAACTTTCTCTCGAAACTATGTTCGTCAAACATGTTATTTTGGTAATTTCAGCCTGATGACCTAACATCTGGTTGACTGCTGTTGTAGTAAATGATAGGAGAGTTTATGGGTGGGTGTGCTGAATCCATTGCAGGATTTATAGAAATTCTGTCAATATTGTTTTGCAGGACCAGTCCAGCTGAATTTATTGTTCCATATGATCAATACATGAACTCTCTCAAAATTAATTACAACATAGGAATGAGGTTCAAAATGAGGTTTGAAGGTGAAGAGGCTCCAGAGCAAAGGTATGGATGGTTCATGTTATTTCTCATTATGTGCTCATTTTATCTTTCATTTTTCCTTATTGTTTATGCCATCTGGCGGTATTGTAATATTTATAAACATGCAATTTGAATGGAAAAAATTTCTTGACCTGACATGCTAAATTTGTAGGTTTACTGGGACCATTGTTGGAATTGAAGATGCTGACCCCAAAAAGTGGCCTGACTCCAAATGGAGAAGTCTCAAGGTTGTATTTTAGTTTGTGACACTGTATTACTGATGATTTAGGCATGTCATAGTGGATTTCCTTATGTCTGATGTGTCTTCCAGGTGAGATGGGATGAAACATCTAACATACCACGTCCTGATAGAGTTTCGCCTTGGAAAATAGAGCCTGCTCTGTCTCCTCCTGCTCTTAATCCTCTTTCAATGCCCAGAGCTAAAAGGCCTCGATCTAATGTGGTACCATCATCCCCAGATTCACCTGTTCTTACTCAAGAAGGTATGGTTGAGTTTCTCTGGATGTTTGATGTTTCTAATAATTCTACCTTTGTTAAACATGTGAAGCCTGATATTTTTTTTGGTGATTAGGAGCATCATCTAAAGTAAGCATAGACCCTTTGCCAGCAAGTGGATATCCTAGGGTCTTGCAAGGTCAGGAATTCTCGAGCTTGAGAGGCAATATGGTAGAAAGCAGTGAGCCTGATAATGGCGAGAAGTCTGTTGTGTGGCCACCTGCAGTAGATGATGAAAAGATTGATGCTGTGCCGACTTCAAGAAGGTTTGGACCAGAGGGTTGGATGTCAGTGGGGAGGCACAAAACATATTCAGATCTCCTGTCAGGCTTTGGGACCAACAGAGATCCTTCGCATCTATCCTTGCTTGATCAAAGAGGCCCTCTAGCTAACCCTGCTAAAAAACATTTATTTGATCATGAAGGCAAACTCAATGTGGTAGGTAGTAGTCCATGGTCTGTGATGCCCTCTAGTTTATCATTGGACCTCATGAACTCTAATACAAGAGGTTCTGCACAGGGTGGCAATGCAGCTTATCAAGTTCGAGGGAAATTGTGGTATAGTGCATTTGGTGAATACCCTGTGCTTCATGGTGGTCATAAAGTTGAGCATCAACATGGAAACCTGATGATGCTACCACCACCCACAGCTCAATACGAAAGTCCCTGTTCAAGAGAACTGTTTCCTAAACAAACAGCAGCCAATACTTGTGAAGTTACAAAACCAAAAGATGGAAACTGTAAGCTATTTGGCTTCTCACTTCTTAGTAGCCCCGCTACATGTGGTCCTTCTATGTCGCAAAGAAATGTTGTAAATGAGCCACTTAGTCCCTTGCATATTCCACCAGATCAGCATCATGCTTTTGAAAATGATCAGAAGTCTGAAAATTTGAGGGGCTCTAAACCTGCAGGTGGTTTAGTTGTTGCTGATGACCATGAGAAGCCTTTACTAACTTCTCAGTTGCACCTGAAAGACGTTCAACCCAAACAACACAGTAGTTCTGCTAGGAGCTGCACTAAAGTAAGTCTATTTGATCTCTGATGTTTTTATATTTAAAAAATAGCATCTAGGATTTTTCAGGGGAAATTAATCTAATGCTGTTTATTCTAGGTTCATAAGAAGGGGATTGCGCTTGGTAGGTCTGTGGACCTTACAAAGTTCAGTGGCTATGATGAATTAATTGCTGAGTTGGACCAAGTCTTTGAATTCGGAGGTGAATTAACTTCTCCGAAAAAAGAATGGCTTATTGTCTACACAGATAATGAGGGTGACATGATGCTTGCTGGTGATGATCCATGGCCGTAAGGATCTTTACTTAATTATACATCTTTGATTAACCTGTTATATTCAGTTTTATTTTTTCTTGACAATGACCATTTTGCACAATTCTATGTTTAATTTTAGGGAGTTTTGCGCCATGGTCTGCAAAATGTATATCTACCCAAAAGAGGAGATTCAGAAGATGAACCCGGGTACCCTAAGTTCAAAAAATGAAGAGAATCAGTCAGCTAGAGAAGGTGCAGATGCACAAGAAATTAGATGTCAGCCCCAGCATCCACCTTCCGACACCTGATAATTTTGTAGGTTTTATCTGCATAGCTTATAGGTAACTTTTCTCCAAATCCAGCTTTGACTTGATTCAATTCAATAATAACATATTTGCAGAAGATATTTGTCTGCTTAATGTTGCCATATTACGTGTAAATATTGAATCTAGTTTCGTAGAATATCATGGCATTATGTTTTATCATGATCCAGATTTGGAAGTGGAGTGGAAAGTAGGGGACTATTATAAAGCATTGAGGTAGAGAAAGTGGCCTGAAGAAGAAAATCCAACTTCTGAATCTGTCTGCTTATTAAGTGAATGTTTTTTTGGGTTTGGAACCAGAATATGGATGTAGCATGAATGAGTAACCATTCAGTTTTGGACCTTACGTAGAATTAGTAGTAGTGTATATAATATATGCTTTTCTTAGTTATACATTCCCAGTATAGTATGTTATTTCCTACCTTGTACATAGTTTTAGTTAATTTCCCATCCTTAGAATCCCAACCCATTAGTATGCATGCATGTAATTAAGTTTCATATACAATGGCAGATTATCTGATCTTGAATTTGATTGTGTCTTATTTCAATTGTAATTTGTTCTAGTATGAACAGCTTTGATGGAAATTATTGTGGATATATATATTTGCATCTAGCAAAATGTGTAATTAAATTTTGCCCTTAATGCTTATATTTTATTTTGCCCTTAATGTGGCTTTTATGGCCTTAAGGTTTCCACATCAGCTACCTAGATTGGAATTGTAGTCATATAATGAGAGCAACAAAGTGGACACATTTGGTATGAAAAATTATTGATTGAAGATTTGAAATTTGTTGGTGAAATGTATTTGTGGTTAATTGTGGTGATACCATGGCACTGTCACTTGTTTTCTGGTCCTTTCCTCATTGGGTTATTGCTAGCTCAGTTGTGTGATAAAGCTTCCTTCCAACATATTAATTTAAAATCCAAGCTTATATTATGTATGTTCTTTTTTGTTTGTTTAAAAAACAAAATATTAATTTAAAAAACCGAAATTAAATTTATTAAATAAACGAGTTGGCCATGTCAAACACTACCTTAATTAGTAATTTCTTTTTGAAGTAATTAGGGGAAAGTAATAAAGGTTTATAAAAAAATAAAAAAGTAAAATACTTATACTATAGGAGCACGTTGTGGACCTCACTGTTTGCAGGCTATAGTCCTATGTGTGTAGCAATCTTTGGGCCATAGACTTAAAAGTAGGCTCCAGTGGTGGCAGTATGGCTGGCAAAAACCCTTTTAATTGTATGGTGCCCCATCTCTTCTGTCCCTCTTCAGAAGCCAGCATTGAATTTCCACTTCTGTCTGGTAAGACCATTATTTTTATTTTTTGGGTTTAAAATCAAATCAAATTTGATTTGTCAGGAGAAAATTTAGTTGCTTATTGTATAAAGACATTTAATTGAACATATATGGCTGAACCTCGGTTCAAAATACATCTTCGGTTTTCATGGTAGGAATGACAACGAAGCGGGTCAGGGTCGGGTTTGTGCTTACCTAACCTCGAACCCGAAGTAAGCGTGGTTGAAAAAGATATCATCTCCGAACCCATTGGGTTTTGGGTAACCCGAACCCGATGAAAACTCATCCGAAACATATATGTTATATATATATATATTATATATGTATTTATGTGTAATTTCACAATTTTATATATATTAATCGGGTTCGGGTACGAGTATCAACTATACCAAACCCGGACCCGAAAATTAAACTCGGGTAAAACCCGAACCTAATCACATCGAGTTTCCCCGTTAAGTTTGGGTTTGGTTTAGGCGGGTACCCACATGTTCGATTTTCATTGATATCCCTAATTCGTAGACTAATTGAATACCATTATCTGCTTTTCATTTATCATTAATATTTAATCTAATCGACAATATAAATGTGAAAATTTATTTGTACTCAGTGTGCCAATAAATTTTTAATGGCAAGTAGACTAGTGATGGATCTAGGACGCAAGATACAAGTTATATTAAGTGGTCTAAAATGTATGATAAATGAATAGTACGAGTATAATTAATTTTATATAAGTAGGTGTGCCAAAACTATCAACTATAATGATAATAAGTACACACACAAATAAAATAGAAGTAGACCATCATCTTCAAAAAAAACATGCAACCAGTGCTAGTAGAAGTAGTGCTGTTAAATTGATAATATCCATGCATGTAAATTTAATTTCTTCCTATTGAAATAAAATAGAAGTTAAAAGAGCTAGAGTATAGTACTTTGAATTGTGAGCATTTAGAAGGCATCAATATTCCTAAGTTGACTATTGAAAAAGGATTGATATATTGACTATTTGAAATGGTAGCCAATATATAGTTTGGTTATTGGCAGAAACATTAGGTCAGCAGTTTGGTATGAGTTATGAAAGAAAACTAACGAAGAAAAAAGAATGAGAAAGAATAGATTGAATTGATAAAATTTCTTATTAGTGAAAAATGAATTGAATTGAGTTACAAATATTATGAAAATTACCTTTTATACACTACATCTATTATAAATAGAAAATATATATTGTTAGCGGCATAATCGATTAACTTAGTTGTTTAATCGATTATTGCACACACAATTCAGTTTTAACTAACTGACTAACTAACTAGTTAATCAATTAACTATACCGTTAATTGATTAACCAGTGTTGTGATAACCGGACCGGACCGGACGGTCCGACCGGTTCGATCGCTGACCGGACTTGAAAGCGGCTCCATTTTGTAGTCTTAACCGAATGAGTAGTTGGACCGCTTTGAACCGGAGAAATTCCGGTTCGACCGTGCTAAACCCGGTTAAACCGGAATAACCCATGAAGAAAACCGGACGGCTCACTTAAAATTAAAAAAAAATGGAACATTACTCTAATATTTTGTTTATTTCGGTCCAAAAATAATATAGAGATGTTACTTCAATATAGTTATATAAAATTATTAATTATATAAAATTTACATTTATATATAATTATAGATAAAAATTATTAATTATATTTAAAATCATCCGGTCCGACCGAACGGCTTAATTGGTTAAACCGGTTAGACCTAATACGGAAGTTCTCCCGGCTTGACGTCCGGCTCGGGTTTCACAACATTGTGATTAACGAATGCAATATCAAAACTAACAAACTGAAATCAACTAACAAGATAATCGATTAACCATATTATTAATCAATTATCACATACAGAATCTCAACTATTTTAACATAGCTAAACCGAGTTAAGGAGAAACAAAATAAGACACAGTTTACCTAGCTTTATTGGATGTGACCACATGAGTGTAGTGAACTAAGCCTAATAAATATACTCTCTAATTGGATACATACACAATTCACGTGGAGAAATTTTTGGATGGAATCAGAACAATAGTTTAGGACATATCTATATTATTGGTTATTTATAATGAGTTAAAATTAAGTTATTCATAATCAATATTAAAATTATATTTTATAATTTATGTGTCAATGAGTTAAAATTAAGAGTTAATTCAAAATCATTCATTCCGGTATTTGTTCTAGATCATTCAACAATTTATTGTACAAGTTATCTACATTAAGCCACGAAAAAAAACATGGTTGTTGAACATATAAATACATTATTAAATTACTAACAGGTAATTAAAGAGATCAGACTCATAATAATAATAATTAGGGGTGAGCAGAACCCGATCCTATCCGCTCACCCGATATGACCCGATTATGATCGGGCCTGAAGGTCTAGGGCCGAGTTCAGGTTCAAAAATTAGATCTCGTCAATATTTAGGGCAGGGTAGGGACCAAACATGACCCGTCCCGACCCGTCTCATGGTCACTCATTCATGATGTTTGTATGTGTCTCTGTTCAAATATATAGAGAGTAATGATACTTTTTTGGTCGAAAATATCATTGATTCTCTAATTTTTCATCATATACATGTTTAATAATACATATACACATATATTATTTTATATGTCAAATTACATATTCACAATAATAAATAATATTTAGAATACTTTATGTAAAATGAGTATATGTTATATTTAATCGGGTCTAGGGTCGGGTCCAGAATTAAAGGTTGACCCTGTGAATATTTAGGGTCAGATTAACTCTGGGTCTAGGGCTGAGTCCATGTTCATAAAAATGGTCTGAATAACATTTATGGTCGGGTAAGGACAAATCATAACCCGGCCCAACCCGACCCACGCTCACCCCTAATAATAATGGTAATGTAGGTTGGTCAATATTAATATAGAGAGAAAATCACCATCAAAATACAAAATTGATTAAGAGGAAGAAAAAAGTGAAAAAATGATTAATGTTTGTTGGCCCTTGTGACATGAGTTTCATCATGGCCATTCTTACCTTGCATTAATGTTCCTTTTACCTAAAGAATGGAGATAACATATGGTAAGCAAATCAAAGAGAGCCTAATTTTCATTAAGACAATAAAAAATATTAAAATTAATTAGTTTAATTGTCCTAAAAGGAATGTAATTTGGAATTAACCAAAAATAGAAATTTTATCAAGGAATTTAATATGGATAATGTGTTTTTTTTGGGGTAATGGATAATGTGTTTTCTATACTAACAAATGAGAATCTTTCTCATATTTCAGAAGCAATACACATAACAAAAAGTTCATTCCAAAAACCCAACCTTCTTAAAACATAGTTACCTGTTTTGTTAAACATCATGGGACATTTTAGATCTAGATGCATGACACCATCTTTATGGCACTTTGAAACAAACAAAATACAAAACTCTTCAAGAGTGAAATGGGATATGATAAGAAAGGGAAGAGATTCACTTACCTCCAAGAGTGAATAAGTGTAAAAAACTTAGTTCACATTATATTTATTCATTATTGGAAAATCTAAATATTTGAATCATTGAGTACATCTAAATCATTAGATTTTCCAAGAATTGATAACTAAAATGTGAAATAAATTTTTTCTACTTACTCTTAAAGTAACAATTGTATCCCTCCGGATGAGAAATATATAATTGATGTTTTGAAAGTGGGAAAGAGGAATGGATGGAAAAGGAGTTCATCTTCACTGTACCTATGTTCCTAATGCTGATTGAAGACATTTTACATATCTTTTGTCTCAAAGTTTATTTTGTATCACTTTATATATCACTTATTTCTCATTGATAAAAAATTGTTGAACATAAATTAAATATAAAATAAGTTTATATTTTTTGACGAATGAAAATATATATTTCATATCTTACGATAAAAAAGATATATTTTCCGAACAAAAGAGATATATAACTCATACTCAAAGACAATTCAGTTTTTGCATAATAATAATAGGATACTCAAAGACAATTCAGTTTTTGCATGAAGGAAATAATAATATAGGATTAGATTTTAGTTAAAGAGAAAAAATATGTATACACTATACTATTCATATCTATTTAAAAAATTCAAATGAATGATAGATAATATTAGTGATACCAACATTAGTCGGGCATGTGTGATAGGAGAAGGTATATGTTAGGGTAGAATATATCTATATTTATATACCGTTTAATAAAGTCAAAACCCAAAGTAACTACCACAATGATATAATTTATGGTTCCCTATTTTGTCTTCATTATCTTCTAATTTATTCCAAAAAAACTATATAACTTAATAATATAATTTTCTAATTTCACCTTATCCTCATGGTAACATCTATCCAAAACTTTTAAATTGTTTCTCTCATCTCATTATCCACAATCAATTCATTCATTAACATTGAACAATTACCCCAACCAAATATATTTAACTGCAAATTAAAATATCTAACATAATTTACTATATTATACATTTAATACATACACATTAAAAGGAAAGAAAAACAAGTTGAATAACAGAACTATTATGAGTAGGATCAACTGTCCCAAGATGATTACGTCATCATGTTCCAAACTAATCATCTTTTTTCAAATAATATAAAAATATTATTTTACATTTTTAAATTTTTTTTAATAAAATGTCAAATTTTCATTGAACCTAGACAGAAAATTGAAACATGAATGAAGATGAGTTGATTTAGTATATATAAAAGCAAAGGTATGGATTTTATCTTTTAGGCTCAGCCACCTACCTACCCCCTTTCTCTTCGTCCCACCATTCATACTATACCGTCCACGCCCCTTCTCTTTCTCTTCTTCTCTCTTTCTTTTCAATCCAATATTCTTCTTCTTTTCTTAATCAACTTCAATTTCTCTCACCTCTTTCTGGATTTCAGTGTTTCTGGTATGCTCATTTTCTTTTCTCCTTTTCTATTTTGCTCCATTTAACATTATCATTATTATAGCTATCTATCTATCAATTGTAGCATTTGTTTTTTTTCATTATAACTTTGCTGGGTTTTGTACTGCACTAACTGCTGCTTCAATCAGGTTTTGGAACTAGGTTCTGTTACTTCCTTTTCTTCTTTTGTTTATTTTGTTCGGCGCACCAGGTGTTTGCTCAATTGCTTTTCTTCTCTTATGTATAAATTTAACATCTTTATTCTCTGACTTAACTTCCCATTTTCTCTCCTGCCTTTATCTTCTCATAACATGCATATCGCTAATTTAGCTCTTTAACCGCACTTATCCTTTGTCTATCTATGTTAAATTGTGGGCTTTTAGTTATTATTTTATTAATATTTTTACTTTTCATTAGCTTGTTATCTTTGAATTTATGAAGCTCTAAGTATGTTGTTTTTGGTTGCATTTTGGTCCTTTGTTTGTGGTGTTTATTCGCTAGTCCAACATTTGAAGCTCTTATGCATGTTTTTTATTGAATATATTTGCAGCATTTATTTTTCTGAGTATCTTAGATTTATATGGCTTGCAGTTTCATTTCACAATTTTGGGTGGTTGATGTGTCCATAGGGATTTCTTGTCCTTTATATTAATATACCGTGTTACTTGTGAACTAGCGTCTTGTAAAATATTGCAGCAAGCGGTTCAGAATCATGTCTAGGGTTTTGGCTCAGTCCATTAGCATTCCGGGTCTAGGGTCTGGGAAAAAGAGTGGTCAACGTAACGGGTCAGGAAAATCTAAAAGACCAGCCAAAATGATGTCTACCTTAAGAATGCCTGGAATAAGACTGACAACTTTCTCTGGACTACGTGCTTCTAATCCTTTGGATACCATGTTGAGACCTGGGCAAGATTTTCATTCTAGGGTGCTAACTGCAACTTCTTCGAGGCGAGCAAGGGCTAGCAGATGTGTACCTAAGGCCATGTTTGAGCGTTTCACCGAGAAAGCAATCAAAGTAATTATGCTAGCCCAGGAGGAAGCACGACGGCTTGGTCACAATTTTGTTGGAACGGAACAGATTCTACTGGGTCTTATTGGTGAAGGCACTGGTATTGCTGCCAAGGTGCTGAAGTCTCTGGGAATTAATCTTAAAGATGCACGTGTGGAAGTGGAAAAAATAATTGGAAGGGGTAGTGGATTTGTTGCTGTTGAGATTCCGTTTACCCCTCGCGCAAAGCGTGTTTTGGAACTCTCACTGGAGGAAGCTCGCCAACTTGGTAAATGGTTTTCTACCTTTATTTGTTCTTTTGCATATCTAATTACTTAGTTACAGAAAGGCATTTGCATTACTGAGAACTTAATTCCCTTTCCCCACCTGTCTATAAGCTATTTGCTTGTTTTGTGTCCAATGCATATATGTATTTTATTTGAAGAGTCAACTAATTTTTGTTGATTTAGAGAAGATTAAGAACATTGTAGAAGAGCATGGATTGGGTAAAACACCCCAATGAATAATGATTTACAGAAATAAAGACCTTGAACTAAATTACCTAGATGGGACAGATTTAAAAAATCTCTTTGTTTAACATTTCTTGTGTGTCTCTCCTGTCAAATGCTTCAAACTTTAATGCTTTTCATGTGGCGATCCACCATAAGATATTGCCATCTTTCCTTCAAAAAACTCAAATGAGTTCTACAAACTGGTTATAATTGTCGAGATGTCTAGTAATACTCGAAAGTGGCAGTTTTCTTCATGCACAGTTGAAATTCTACGAAGTTGCATGCTCATGAGCACAAAAATGATTTCAGGGTAATTTATTTAATGCATGAAGTATCCTAAACACAAATACTCGACAAACAATTATTTGCTTAAAATACATTCAAAATGACTTGTGGAGTTTATCTGTGAGTTTTTTAGACTGATTCTCTCTCTCTCTTGACTAGGGGGAAGGGAATAAAAATTGCATCCAGTTGTAATATTTTGTATGTACTTGCTGCACAATCTGAGCTTACTCCTTGAAATTTTCAGGTCACAATTATATTGGTTCTGAGCACTTACTTCTGGGTCTTCTAAGAGAGGGAGAGGGGGTAGCAGCACGTGTTCTTGAGAATCTTGGTGCTGATCCAACTAATATTCGCACTCAGGCGAGTATTATATCCTAGTTTATTCTGTGTATGTTTCTATTACATATGGATATACCTTTACCTTCTGTGCTAAAATCTTTTAATCTCTATTGATGGCACAGGTTATTCGCATGGTTGGTGAGAGTGCTGATAGTGTTCCTGCTAGTGTTGGTGGTCCAGGAGGTGGTAGCAATAAGATGCCAACTTTGGAAGAGTACGGCACCAATTTGACCAAGCTAGCAGAGGAGGTAATATGGAGTTCCTTATTTTCCTCCTGAACGATGGTAGATGCGACTTCATTTTGTTTAAAGCATAATTGTGTTTCTTCTTATCCTCCCTCCAGGGAAAACTGGATCCTGTTGTGGGAAGGCAACCACAAATTGAACGTGTCACTCAAATTTTAGGCCGTCGTACCAAAAATAATCCCTGTCTTATTGGAGAACCAGGTGTTGGGAAGACAGCTATTGCTGAAGGTTTGGCCCAGCGGATTGCAAAGGGCGATGTTCCTGAGACCATAGAGGGAAAGAAGGTTATTAAAATAATATTTTTTCTACATAATGTAAAATTGACATTTGTTCAATTCAGAGGATTTTCCATTCCAATTTCTCTACTATTAACATGTTACTTCAGGAGGGTGAGCCTTGGTACAACGGTAAGGTTGCTTGCCCTGTGGTCTGGAGGTCATAGATTCAAATCCTGGAAACAACCTCTTCACTTGCGAGGTTAAGGATACTCGTATCAACTCTCCCTAGATCCCACTAGGTGGGAGTCTTGTGCACTGACCCACCCTTTTTATCATGTTACTTCAACTTTGCTGGATCTGTGTCAACGCTTCTAAAATAATACCCCATTCTTCTAATTTTATTTTTTGGAATTTTACTTGACTAAGAAAGAAATCTTTTTCTAACAGTCCATTAAACCAGTATCGCATCATGCTCATTTTCACTTATCTAATTGTAGGATATTAATTTCCCATATCAGTTTAAGATTATTATTGATCAGAATTTTTGTATTTGTGGGTGTTTAACATACTTTTGAGGGGTTCTGAATGACATGAAAGCTTTGTCTTGCTCAATCATATTTGGCACATAACAGTATGGTTATTGGTTATATGCCATTTCTGAGCTAATTTAGCAATTAATGGCAAGCAAGTAGTCAATCATATTCTCTAAGTTATACCTGTTCACTCGTTAAACTTATGGCCCAAAGCGTTATTGGTTAAAAATTCTAATGCTGGTTTCAGCACATTATATAATTTACTCATATGATAGGCTTTATTTAGAGTGAGTAGTTACCCCACAATGCCTCTTCTTTCTTATACTGACAATGTACCTCGTGTTCTTCATGGTTTAGGTTATAACCCTTGATATGGGTTTGCTTGTAGCTGGAACTAAATATCGTGGAGAATTTGAGGAGAGATTGAAGAAACTGATGGAGGAAATCAAACAAAATGATGATATAATACTTTTTATTGATGAAGTGCACACTCTAATTGGAGCGGGAGCAGCCGAAGGGGCAATTGATGCTGCAAACATATTAAAACCAGCTCTTGCCAGAGGTGAACTGCAGGTAATATTGTCCTTGAGATGTTCAAAATGGATATACTGCCTTTTGACAATGCCCTTGAAATCAACCTGCGTGGCAAAAAATGCTTGTCCGCATCACTCTTGAACTGTAAAAAGGGATAAAAGTAATTACTCTTTTCTATGTTATAGTCATATGCTAAGATTGCCTTAGCCGTTCCACACTTTACAACAGGAACATCCAGTATTTCTTCTGGTTGTTCACTCAATGTTTGTAAACAGCTTAAAAATTATGATATTTAATAGGTCTGATATGGCGAGCTATCAATTTCGAATTCGAATGATTTTTTTAATGAAAAATAATGTTGTCATTTCCAGCATCTTCAAGTTCAACCTTTGTCAATAGCAGAAACCATAGAGTAATCACTGTAGACCAGTTGTGAATGTGAAGACGTCTGATTATGCCACACTAAAATATCCATGTGCAGCTTGTAAATTAATATAGATATGGTTAGAGCAGTTTAATACTTATATTTTAATTGTTCTGAAAAATGTGTGCATGCAAATTTATCCAGTGTATAGGAGCTACAACACTGGATGAATACAGGAAACACATTGAAAAAGATCCAGCTTTGGAGAGACGGTTCCAGCCAGTTAAAGTGCCAGAACCAACTGTGGATGAATCCATACAAATACTGAAAGGACTTAGAGAGCGCTATGAGCTTCACCATAAACTCCGCTATACTGATGATGCTCTTGTTGCTGCTGCACAGCTGTCACACCAATATATCAGGTTTTTCATAAATTTTTCTGCACAATGTCTGATCATTTCCCCCTTTCAGTTTTTCTAATGTATATCTTCTGGTATTTAGCATCGGCAGTCCTCTTTGAATTGTTTTATGATACTTATTTTGAAACTCTAATATGTCTGTTTGATATCCATATAGGAATAGGATATCTTGTTTTTTATTCTTCCATATATCAATTATTTGCTAGCTTATAAGTATGCTTTCTCCTGCAGTGATCGATTTTTGCCGGACAAAGCTATAGATTTGATTGATGAAGCTGGTTCCCGAGTCCGGCTTCAACATGCTCAGGTTGTTTGTTTACCCTTCCTCCAACTAGCAGTTATTCTATCTTATATTATTGACCTAATTGGGCTATATTTATGTATTTCCAGTTACCTGAAGAGGCGAGAGTGTTGGACAAGGAGGTCAGGCAGATTGTAAAGGAGAAAGAAGAAGCTGTTCGCAACCAAGACTTTGAAAAGGTAATGCTATTTTATTTATAATTTAACTTGTAAAGTTTTATAACTTCAACAAACAATTTGAAAACATCACACCACTTTGGTCCAATTAGATAATCTACTTTTCTCATTGAAAGTAATGTTTTGCCTTTGATGAACAAAGAGATCAGAGGGCACCCCTCCTAAAAAAACTGTGAAGTGACTTCTCTTTCTAGTTTGTTGAGTTGAATGAACACTGTAGTGGTTTGTTCCTTGCTCAATTGTACCAAATATATCTCTAATTTGTTAGTACTTCAGGCAACAATTAGTGAGCTGATGATTCTTAATTTTTTTAATAGGCCGGAGGACTACGAGATAAAGAAATGGATCTTAAGGCACAGATCTCAGCGCTAATAGAGAAAGGCAAGGAGATGAGCAAGGCAGAGAGTGAGGCAGGAGATGAAGGCCCAGTTGTGACTGAAGTTGACATACAACATATTGTCGCCTCCTGGACTGGTATTCCTGTTGATAAAGTCTCAGCAGATGAATCTGTCCGCCTCCTCAAGATGGAAGAAACTTTACACAATCGGGTCATTGGTCAGGATGAAGCAGTTAAAGCCATCAGCCGGGCTATTCGCCGAGCCCGAGTTGGATTGAAGAACCCTAATCGTCCAATTGCCAGCTTCATCTTTTCTGGACCTACTGGGGTGGGAAAGTCTGAGTTGGCCAAAGCTTTGGCTGCATACTACTTTGGCTCTGAAGAAGCCATGATTCGACTCGACATGAGTGAATTTATGGAAAGGCACACAGTCTCCAAACTCATTGGTTCTCCTCCTGGTTATGTTGGTTACACTGAGGGTGGTCAACTGACTGAGGCAGTCCGACGTCGTCCCTACACTGTTGTACTTTTTGATGAGATTGAAAAAGCCCATCCTGATGTATTCAACATGATGCTTCAGATCCTGGAAGATGGAAGGCTAACAGACAGTAAGGGAAGAACTGTGGACTTCAAGAACACACTTCTTATAATGACATCAAACATTGGAAGCAGTGTTATCGAGAAGGGAGGTCGTAAAATTGGATTTGACCTTGATTATGATGAGAAGGATAGCAGTTATAACCGAATAAAGAGTTTGGTGACTGAGGAACTTAAGCAGTATTTTAGACCAGAGTTTTTGAATAGATTGGATGAAATGATTGTTTTCCGGCAACTCACTAAACTGGAGGTGAAAGAGATAGCAGACATAATGCTGAAGGAGGTGTTTGAGAGACTGAAAACAAAAGAGATTGAGCTTTCAGTGACAGAGAGATTTAGGGAAAGAGTGGTTGATGAAGGTTATAATCCTAGTTATGGGGCTAGGCCTCTAAGAAGAGCCATAATGCGCCTTTTGGAGGATAGCATGGCTGAGAAGATGCTTGCTAGAGAGATTAAAGAGGGTGACTCAGTTATAGTGGATGCTGATTCTGATGGTAATGTGATTGTGCTCAATGGTAGCAGTGGTGCACCACAGTCACTTACAGAGGCTCTTCCTCTCTAATGTCTTTGCCTTTTGCTATGGTGTTTGTACCTTTTCATTTTTTTAGAACATAGTTCTAGCCTGTTTTAGTTATTTGATTATGGCCTCAGGATAGTTGAAATAATTCTTACGCTTTAATTTTTAATTAAGATAATACATCTAATCATAAATAGTTCCATGACAACCCCATTCCTCTGCTTTCTGCCATAAAAATCAAACCTCCCATTTCCTTTACTCTATTCGAAAATCAACTTGCAAACAAACCTTTAAGATAATTTATTTGTCATTTTCCCTTTGCCTTTTCTCATTTCGATTGGAAAAAAAAAATCAAAGTTGCACCACTAGTCACAAAAAGTAAGCTTTCTCCAACAAATCAGAACCATTATGTTACTTCTGGAATTATTTGTTAATTTGATTCTAAAATGGATTTTTCATTAATTTTAATGAGATAAGAAAATCTCAATTGATAAATAACTAATCAATATCGTTTACTTACAAATTCTCCCCAATTTCAATGTGATTCTTTCAGGATCACTCCATAAGCTATTCTAATAATTAAATCAAATATGCATGACTGTAATTCCATAATTTCTGGTCTTTGAAAATGACTTCATTTATGGTATAATTCATAATTCAGATGTTACAACACTTACAATGCACATACTAACAAAATTGGGACATGACTTCCGAATCCTTATTCTACTTACACTTACTAAAAGGAAAAAACAATTAGACGTTCCTAACCTTCTGAGTGGTGATATTTTGTATAGTAAAGCATCACATTTTGCAGTATCTATTCATCTATTATTGAATGAGATGACCTTTGTGTGGGGCTGACACTCCCACCACGGCTAATCTTCAAACTTGACAAAGACTTTTGTATCTCCATTGTCATAGCACTATCTACACTCCCAGATGATAGCTTTCTATGCAATTTCTGTAAATGTAGCTTAAGTGAGATGCTGCTTAGTCCAGCATTCTGCCCACATATGGGGCAAACTTTCATCGTTGGTTTCCGCTGTTGCCATTCCATTGAAACCTTTCCATGCAGTTTTTGATCCAGTTCTTGTAAGGTTTTCGCAAACCCATCGTTTGGCTGTGCTCGTCGGTGAACTCGTTTCAGAGCATTCCATGCTTCTAATAAAGTGAACTTCCTGCATCACAAAGCTTTCAGATAAAACTGTCCTAGGTGTCACTAGCAGTAACGATTGTAAAAATCAAAGAACATAAACTTATGGTTGCTACACGTCGAATTATATTAGCCAGAAGATCCATATATTAATATATTAGCTAAAGGATCTATATGTCAATACATTAGCTACTAAGATTCAATTATTCAGTTGCAATTGCAATAATGAATGGTCCTAGTCCTTCCGGAGGACAGGATCATTTTCTATTACTTAAAGATTTTATAAAATTTCAATTTTACTCACTTCCTGAGCATCAAGTAAGCAAGGACCAAGGTAGCACTTCTGCTTCTACCCTCAAAGCAGTGAACTAAAACCTTTTGACCCATTTGTTCAACATGATCAATAAAATCACACGCTTCTTCATATATGCTATTGATGTTAAAATCTTCATTGTCACACACCTGCTGAAATGGGAGAGTGAGCAGAACCAACGTAAGACATTTTCAGGAAAGGAACCTAATAATAACAGATTCTTTTTGTTTTACAGAAAATAACATTTGAAAAACACATAAGAACAGGACTGCAACATATCATACTGGATAGCAAATCACATTAAGGGGATTGCTATGCTACCATTATGTTAGTACTCAGTGTGAGTTGTCAAGTCTATGTACCCAATAACACAAACTTTCAGGATCATGGTAGTTGACCATAGTGCCACAAGAAAACTGATAAGTTATTATAGTGAGAAATGAACAAAATTAACTTAATTAATCCTGCATGATAATGCAAGGATAGCTGATTCTCAAAGAAAATATATAGACGTGAAACAGGAGCATAGCTGATTCTCAAAGAAACCAAATCTATTCAAATAAATAATTGAGGATAAAGAATAGACAAGAGACTATAATGTATGACTTACAGAGAAATTCTTGTACTCAAATAGATCAGGGAACTGAGAATCTGACTGTCCAATTTCATTGGTACACAAACACAATATATGTGTGATTCCTAAGTATTGTAGCGTGTATACTGATCTTGCAGCCAGTGCTCCACCAATAAACAGACTACTTGTAACAGCAGATGGTTTCTCTGTACTTGCAGCCTCAGATATCAATGCAATTCTCTCAAGGATATGCTCAAGTCTGACCTGAAAGTTAAAAGGGTTAAAGCACACATAAATAGAAATCCATCATAAATGAAAGGAGTCTAGTATTTTTCAGTCCTTCATACTATAAGAACTAATTATAACCACCTTAAGTTCATAGGCATCAACAACACTGTTATTGTCACTACCCTCGAAGAATCCTGGATTGAAATTGTTCTCTTGACATAGCTTGATGGCATCGCTTTT
Organism: Lupinus albus; assembly: GCA_009771035.1. Taxonomy (NCBI): domain Eukaryota; kingdom Viridiplantae; phylum Streptophyta; class Magnoliopsida; order Fabales; family Fabaceae; genus Lupinus; species Lupinus albus. The sequence continues at coordinate 11,535,601 of CM020011.1, forward strand.
AAGCATTTCATTCCACTGTTCCAATTCTTTATTAGATTCAGCATCAACCTGGAAATTGTGGTAAAGTGTAAAAAGCAGAAAAGTTAGGAAAATATTTGGTAAAAATGCTTTATATGGCAAAGAAACAGCTAATCACATTGCTATTATATTCTTATTTTCCAATCACCATGATGCACATCATAGCATAAAACATCTCCACTATTGCACATGCAGAAAAAAATCAAATGAAACTGCTGGCAAATATTTAATTTGAAAATCAATATCTTCAATTGCTTTGGTGACAGCATTTGGTCTATGCTGCATAATGTAATCACATCACTTAGGCAATAAGACATCATCAAGAGCAGAAATAAAGGCAACAACAATCATATGTATTTACAAAACAAGAAAGCTCGAGCCGAAAGCGTAAAACTAATTTAGCAAAATCCCTGCTCTCACTTGTGAAAGTGACAAGCCGACAAGAGCATGTCCTTGCAGAATCGTACGCATAGCCCACATTAATCAAGCGTAAATATGCGATACAGTTGTACTGGTTTGCATGATAAATCAAGTGCTGTTGACTCTTTATTTAAGATCTACCCAGAATCAAAAGGAAAAAAATGCTCCAATATACACAAGAATTCAGATTACCCTATCAGCAGCAGCACAAAACCATGTGACTAATAAACAAGGTTATGTTACCTATGAAACAAACCTTGGAAAACTTATTGAAGTCGCGGAGCTTAGCTGTCAAGCGGAGACTACGAAGTTGCTCCCCCACACTTCCTTTATTGAACTTCCCATGCCAACTTTCCTTTGACACAGTTGAAGCAGAGTCAAAACAATCTCTATTGCTTGAAGATGATTGCCTTGAAGTAGACTTTTGTGATTCTGAATCAGTAAATTCTTGATGGTTTTCATTAGAAAACCTTCCCTTATTTGGCGTAGAGGAACAACTACCATTAGCAACCAGTGAAGGTGAGTCAGGAACCACTGGATCCTCTTTGTCAGATTCCCCTAAAGATATTTTGCTGACAATGTTCATAAACGATCGGAACAAGGTATCAAGTCTTTGGTGAAGTGTGAGAAGGAATATTTGAAATCCCTGCAGATCCCTAAGAGCACCACGGAAACCAGTGCGGAGTGCATGAACAACTGATGTCATGTCACTAGCATGTATATCAGTTGCATTCATGTCTTTTCGTTGAGGACATCCTAATTTCCCTCCAGTTATATCATATAACACATTTGAGCCAAACTCAGAACTATTGAGAAGCAACTCAACCAATTTAGGATAATTAACCTGATCATTTGCACGTTTCCCTGCAGGAGGTCGGCGAGGAACACCAGAATCAATGGCTACAATGCTGAAGTCAGGAGTCAGTGGTTCTCTTGATGATTGATCTTTAAGGCTCATCATGTAAGTGGATGGTGATTCTGTGATCTCTGAAAGTTCAGAGGCTTGTGATACCAAGACAGGTCCTTTATGAGAATCCAATCTGCTGTCTGCAGAAGTTGACCTTCTTTCTTTCTGAACTGCCCTAACCACCTTTGGTCTGTATTTTTTAATTGCTGAATCAATAACTGTTTGTAGTGTATCCGTATCTGTATTTGCAGATATCATCTTTTCGGCCAACAACAAATTTGAAGAATTCCCACGCCATCTAAGCTCATGGCATGGGAGCCTATCTTCATTCCTTATGACGAGGTCCAACATTAGTACCCTGCCAAGAGCTGCTGACGTTCTTTCTGCGGATTCCTGTGACTCAAATGTTCTAGAGCTTTCAAGCAAAGGTGATCCATGCACATAACTGCAAAAGGATGATGAACCTTTAGAGTAAGCAATCAGAATTTATTTTGTAGAAGAACAGCCGTGTGCTTTCTCAACAAAATATACTGTTTAGTTGCAGCTATAGGTAATAGTGTTTAAATAATATATATAGCTAAAACTTCATACTACTCATTTGTACTACAGGCTGTATATAACCCCTTTTCTCTATTATATGTACAGTGCCAGTCATTTACATATTCATAGAGATATGATTATTTAAGATCCTATGGGAATGAGAACTACATATATGAGAAAGACACTGTACATACATATGAGAAAGACAGACGTACCAAGAAAGATACTTGATTTGTCACACAAGGTAATCAGAATCTCATACATGATAAAGAAAATCATCTATTTCAAATATTTAATTAAAGCATGTCAATGCTCAGTCAAACTCTTATAGAGCCTATTGAAATACAGCTATCAAAAAATCAGTAAACAGCATATTAACAATGTCTGCTTCATTGAAGCCAATATGATTGTAAGTGGCGAAGTAAGCAAAAATATATTCCATGCTGCCATGTTATAAACCAGATCATATTAAAATAAGATTTGGATCATACCTCATAAAGAAGAGACATCGGCTAAGCTCAAGTGCTTCCAAAAGTTCAAAACATGTCATTTCACCTACTTCATCTCCCTCAGAACATGCTACCTCTCTAGCTTTTTCTGTAGCTTCCTTTATCTGGTGCCACTCTGAACTGGTATTGTGAATGACTCTAGCCTGCACCCTCCAAATAATAGAAGAGAATGAATATGTAGATGTATAATCTAATAGCCTGAGCTAGAAGTGTGGCAGTTGTGTTAGATAAAACCTAAAGGAACAACCTGTGGGGTTTGGACTCCCAACCACTTGGAAAATTCATAGCCAAGGCGTTCAGATTGTGTTGCCATTCTTGAAGGTGAGATCTTTATAACAGCTGCTGCTTCTTTTGGAAAAGTATCATTGCGATTGAAAAAGGCAAAGAAAACAACCCCTCCAGAATTTACAGTTACCTATGTGCACACAACTAAGGAGAAAATGAGACAGAAATTAAGATCATAAACACTTTATGCATACCTTCCTATCTAATTTGGTAGAACAAAAACTAAAACACATGATTAAGGTTAATACAAAAAGTGAACTGATATGCATCGATAATGCTATTACTGCCGCTGTGGTAGAACGAATTAATAGGATAGCCGCTGATACCAAGTACTAACCCTTGGATGAAAATAAATTGGCCTGAAGCTAAACTAGCAAGAAATATTATTCAACTTTTAAAACTAACAATTATCAACATGGTCAATACCACATGCTCTCCCTGTATCTTACTCTTCAGCTTAAGTTGAAAAAAGATAGGCTCAAATATATAGTCATAGATAAAATGGCATAGATAAGATCAAGAAAGGATATCTATATGCAGTGTGCACATTGGCCTATGTGTGCAACCTATTTTGGCAATATACAACATATGAGTTGCAGCTAAAATATGAATCATGTTTACACAACTAAACACAGGGTATCATATTAGTTCTTGCACAGTTAGACAATGGCGAACCAACCTCAAGAGCTTTGTTCATTTCATCCTCAGATAGTTCATTGCTACTGGTGTGTTCAGTGTGGTGCAGCGAAGTGAGGCTGTCCCAAGAAAAAGAGCTTGATTCAATGTCCAACATTGCAGCTTTCCCAAGCCTCTCCCATAAACTAATTTCTGTTTGCTCAGGAAACAGATCCCACTTTGCATCCCCAATTGATTCTCCGGTACTGAACATAAATTATGAGCATTAGCAACAGACACATTAAATGCTTATTAACTCCACAAGACCATAACAAATATCCCATTTTATATATACAAAAGTTATCATCTAAGGGTTCGTTTTCAAGTTGAGTTCTGGAGGAGGAGCAAGGGAAGGGAAAGGAAAGGCTTAAGAGTCATCTCACGAGTGCATTTCATGGCTCCCAAGCCTTTTCCTTCTCTCAATTACCCTTCGAAAACCAACTCGCAAACAAACCTTAATACTTTTAAACATGATTTTTCTACACCTGACGAGCGATGCATAAACTCGTAATTAACCACATTTGTTGTATAAATACCAGGTTAACCATTAACTAACAACTCATTAAATATCCAATACACGTGCTAAACTACGAATTTATACATCATTTACCAGGTATACAAAAAATGGTGTAAAATTGTAGTGTAAGCAAACCCTCCCAAAATTAAAAAACTATAGCACCCAACAAATGGCTTATAATAAGTAACCTAGAACTAGAAGACATGGATGCGGCGGCGATGGTGGTGGTGGTGGTGGTGGTGGAAGTGCGGTGAGGGAAGCCAGAGGAACGATACTTGGTGGTGCGTTTACGAACCAATTGGAGCCATTGCGTGAAGCTAAACGCAGGCCCTGCAGTGAATTCTTCCAACATATAAAAAGCCTGCATTTCCATAAAGTTTCAAACTTTGAACATTTTATTGATTGATTTTGATCCATCAAGTTTCAATTTCAGAATGACCTAATGAAATTATTGAATTGAAAAAGAAGAAAAAGAAGAAAAAGAATAGGAGTAGGTTAGAGACCCAGGAAGTAACAGTGAGAGGAAAATGAACCTCAATCTTAGAATCAGTGTCGGTAATTTGGAGTTCCAATTCCTTGTCTTTCTCTCTGACTTTGTTCTGCAATGTATCCTCCTTCATGTAAATTATTGCGTAATAATAATCTAAAAATTACAAATCTCATTCAATTAGGATCTACACTCAATTGTTATATCATATTTAAATTAATGCAAATGATTCATTAATTTAGCATCATTTTTATGTTATGTATGTCTATTTGTTATATTATAATTGGGAATGGATCTTAAAAAAAAACTACATGTTATAGTCATTCATTCTTGGAAAATCCAATGATTTGAATTGATGAGTACATATAAATCATTGGATTTTCCAAGAATAAATGTCTAAGATGTAAAGTAAGTTTTTTCTACTTACTCATTGTAATGATATCATTACATACATAAATTAAATCTTAAATGTGAGCTCATCGACTATATACATGAAATGACTTAGTAAATTGATATTTCGTTTATAACTTTTTTTTGATCTCCTTCTTCCTTTTGAAAATGAATTGATTTCTCCTTACGAGAACTTCCAACGATTTCCTCTTTACTTATCCAGATCATCTAAGCTGTGACCCTACCATTTTCTCTCGAATTACCCCGTCTCTCTTGTTGATGCATTTATTTCTAATTGTATCTCATTTTATTTTATCTTAGTGTATTCACTCATTTACATAAAGTTTATCTTATTGTTCATATTTTACCGTCCAATATTTAATCACATGAAATATTGCATAAGAATGTCTTATGGTAGTCCAAAATGATCTAATCTCCATCACTCCCTAAATTTACATTCCCTATGTTTATATACCATTATTTGAATTTTTTGTGAGAAATAGAATTACAAGGAAATTTTTTGCACTTCTCAAGGAAACAGAAATAGAGAGAGCATAGGGAGGGTTAACGTAATGGTGATAACCACTTCATACATAATTCTGTACCCTAAAAAGTAAGATACATAAGAAAGAATAGGGCATAATAGAAGATTCAAGTTCTACTACTTAGCAGAATACAATGGTTGTACACAGTACAGTTTCAAATACTAGAGCAATAAATGGAAGGTTTGGGTTTCACTAGATTATGATATTAAGCTCATCCACTTTCTTTTTTATACGGTGAGTCAGTTATGGATTATGATTCTACTATGTTCAGTTCTTCAGATCTATTTATTATTCTTACATCTTAAATCACATGAATTTATATGCTTTCTTTATGACGATCTTTTATTATGAATATATATTCAGATCTAGCAATGGTGTTTTTCCTTTTTGTAATGATGATGGGATCAAAGCTCTTCTCTTTCTTCAATATATATTTAATGAAATCCTTATTATGATTATATGCACCATGTGGACATTAACTATTGCTCAAGCTAACCCATGCAAACTGGTACTTTAACATAAATGGATATGTAGCATGTATATATAGTGTATAATTTATTAGGTTTGAGATAGTGTATGAGTTTTATATAATATCATTATATAATTTATCATTCATATTTAATCATCATTTAATCTACAAAAATTAATCTAAATGAATGATAAACGATATAATAACTGCGTATAAATCTTTACCCTGACAATACATTGATAATATACTCAATTAAGAATCAAATAAACATTTTTAATCGTATAGATTAAATTAATCAACAACATTAATCCCAATGATTAAAGTATATTTTGTTAAATAATAATACACAATATCCATAATGCGTATCCAATGGTCATAAAAGAGAAACATTCCTAACTAGAATTAGAATATAGGACCGAAATTCCTACTTATTTATTGTATTTGAAGATTTTGTGTGTGTTTTATATACGTGTTATGTTTAAAAGCTCAATAGTATATTAGTTACTATTTATCATGTTGTGGGAGGAACTTAACCTCTATACAAAAATAAAAAATGAAATAAATTTATCGTAGATTAATACATTTATTTGTTAAAAGGGAATAAAGAGAAGAGTAATAAATAATAAATATTGGTGAAGATTGGAGCATGTTACACAAAGTCAAAGACTAACGAAAATCATGGAGATTTTCACTTCCCTCTTCTATTGTTCATTCTTTCTTTGGCTTTCACTCTCAATTCCTAGCCACAAACCTTCCCATTTCTTCTCACTCAACATTAACCATTCTCTTTTTTTTTACTTTTGTTCACACACATAAACATATTACACACACAAAAAATAACAACAACATTTGTTGTGAATTCATCACTCAATGGCTCCCTCAGACCACTACTCTTTTGTCCCTTCATTCTTATACTCATCAAAAGCACTCTCCCATTTGGATACTACTTCCATCAACAACACCAATGATCATGTGTTACCATCATCAAATGATAGGAACAAGAATCCTATGATGATTCCTGCACCTAAGGAGAGTATTCCCATGTTTTCTCCTACTTACTATGCTGCATGTTCTTTTGGTGGCATCTTCAGCTGTGGCCTTACACACATGACAGTTACTCCCCTTGATCTTGTCAAGTGCAACATGCAGGTAGTAATAATTTTAATTTTTTCTTTCTAGAGTAATGTGTATTCATGTAATGTTATTTGTGCAAATAAAATTTCATGACTTCTATTAAGACAAATACATTTTTTTCATCTTTTATTTATACAAGCATCTAAATAGTTGTGGATAAAATATTTCTCTATTTTTCTATACACTTACATTTGGATTACATAACATCACATAGATGTGAAGTGATGTCAGGTTATGGAAGTGCATAAATTAAAGCTTTTTCCATTAAACTATTTTGTGTGCCTAGTTGTCTATCATATTGCATTCACTTTGCTATGAATGGTGTTTGAATCATGATTATTTTGATTCTCCACCATTTATATTTCCAACTTTATGCAATATGTAGCACCATGTTGAATCAGAAGTTTTTGTTTTTTGAATTTCCTATTACACCACGAGATAAATAGGAGCAATATAAACTACATTTAACCTAAAAAATAATGCTTAGAAAATAATATATGCTGCTATTTTCAGATTGACCCTCAAAAATACAAGAGCATCACATCAGGGTTTGGAGTATTATTTAAGGAGCAGGGAGCTAAAGGATTCTTTAGAGGATGGGTTCCAACTTTGCTTGGTTACAGTGCTCAGGGAGCATGCAAGTTTGGATTTTATGAGTTTTTCAAAAAGTACTACTCGGATCTTGCAGGAGCAGAGAATGCAGTAAAGTACAAAACCTTCATATATCTAGCTGGTTCAGCTTCAGCAGAAGTGATTGCTGATGTTGCCTTATGCCCCATGGAAGCAGTCAAAGTTCGTGTACAAACTCAGCCTGGTTTTGCTCGAGGTTTATCTGATGGGTTCCCCAAGTTTGTGAAGGCTGAGGGTGCTTCCGGGTACGTACTATTTTCATCCCGATACATAATGAGTCAGACTCCTCTCCAATAATCGAGTACTCTAAAAACCTATAGGCTATAGGGACAAAGTATAGTTTAACCTTTTATTTCTGCTGGTCATGTATCCTTAGTTTTTTATTTTCGAATCTCTCCTAATTCAAAAATGTTTCACACACATTTAGATAGATCACCATCACCATACATTCTAACATCTACACAACTTCCACCATCTGATTTCAACTTGTCCTATATTAATTATTTTCTCCATAATTACACTTTGAATATGAAATAAGATTTCTCTCCGGTACTAAGAATATGAGAAAGAGAGAGATTTTTTAAAAATTTTAATTTAAAAATATATAAAATATAGATCATTTATATTTTGATTTTGTCATGTGTTAAGATCTTAAGTGTATACTGCCCTCTCATGTAATGGAGAGGAGCCAGACTCCTTACATGATCACAACAAATCAAATGTGAGAGATGTAAGGAGTTAAGTGATGTATAAAAATCATTTATCTTCCAAATTTGATCAGAATTTGATTTGATCTTCAGGCTGTATAAAGGGCTTGTTCCTCTTTGGGGCCGCCAGATTCCATGTAAGTTTCAACACTTCCATATTTATGCCCAATTCCATGCATGGTTGGTTATCACATGAATAATCTTAAACCTAATTCTTAGCACCACAGAAAATGTGTGTTGTCATTCTCTCCAACAATTATTGTCTTCAAAGGTTCACCTTGCAATTTTTTTGTAGTTATGGAAAATATATAGCTATTAATTCATTTATTTATTTATAATAATCTCTCCGATTGGAAGTAAGATTGCATACATCTAACCTTCTTAATTTCACTAACTAGGGGATAAGGATCTTCTGTCACAGAATTTTCCCATTCATCTGTCCATAATCAATCAAACTTCATGAAATAATATTAAAATATTAATTTCTGATTTTTTTATTTTTATTTTTAATTAAATGAAGTCTTCTAATTGGCTTGGTACACAGAGTGGTACATGAATGGGACATGTGATCCCCATCCCTAAACAAGGAGCCTCATGCATTGCATTGGGCCACGCTTTTAAATTCTTAATCTAGTTACTATCTATATCTACATACTCCTTATGCTTTTGATGAGTTCAAAATTTCATTCTTGCATTATGCAACTTTAAGGTGCATTTTGCCAACAGGCTATACCTTTTTTTTTCCTACTTCCCACCTTACACTTTTGGTTTATGTCAGACACAATGATGAAATTTGCTTCCTTTGAGACTATTGTGGAGATGATATACAAATATGCCATCCCAACCCCTAAAGAACAGTGCAGCAAAAATAAGCAGCTTGGAGTTAGTTTTGCAGCAGGATATGCAGCAGGTGTACTATGTGCTATTGTCTCACACCCTGCTGATAATCTTGTTTCTTTTCTTAACAATGCCAAAGGAGCCACTGTTGGTGATGTAAGTAGATATATGCATACATCTACACATAGATAAACACAAACATTAAATGATATTTTGATGGATCAATATTTTAAAACAAGTGTTAAGATATTAGTAAATGTTAGAGTACTTTTTTTTACATTCACCATGCATTCCCCTTTAACTCATGCATATAAACTAACATCTTGTTGGGAAGTAAGTCTCACATCACCTAACTCATTGTCTCGGAAATTATTTAAATATATGTTGGGCTACTCATCTCATTGACAATTGGTTTTGAGATATATCATTAACATGATATCAGAGTTAGAGTCAAACTTCTTTCCGGTTGTCATGGGCCAAAAATGTGATTAAGTTATGAGTTGCACATATGTTACCTCTTATCTATACACAGTTTTTATCATCTTACTATAATTGATATAATATATAAAATTGTAACCAAACATAAGACTCAGCCTCATTCTTTTGAGCATATTCATTGTTACATTTGTAGGCTGTGAAGAAGATTGGGTTGGTTGGTCTTTTCACACGTGGCCTTCCTCTTCGTATAGTTATGATTGGAACACTAACTGGAGCACAATGGGGACTCTACGATTCTTTCAAAGTATATGTAGGACTGTAAGTAGCTTCTTCTTTCATCACAAAGTTACTGCTTGATTTTAAATGTCACTACTTGTCACATGTTTATGTCATATATGTTTCTCTTTTCTGTTAATTATAACGTTGATGTTTGCTCTTTCAGGCCTACAACTGGTGGAAGTGCTCCTGCACCTACCAAGTAAAAACCACACAGACACAAAAGCTTATGAGTTATGACTATTTGGAACTTGGAAGAGATTTTGTTTTTACATAGAAATAATGTTAGGATGCATGATAATGATTATCCAGTACTATGATGAGTGTTCAGTTATTTATCATATATTAATATTTTATATAATTTTTCAACAAAGGTTAAAAAATATTAAAATACAAGATAATAAAAATCTGTATCAACCTTTGAAAATAACATGTTATATAAATAAATAAATAAAAGTTACTAAATTTGAATTAGACAATTCATAAAATAAATAGTATACAAATGATCAAATAATATCCAAAAGAGAGATCAATCCAAAAAAGATGGAAGTCTTATAGAAATTTGAGGAGCAAAATGGAAAGTGAAAATGGTCATAAAAAATAAGCAATAAAAAAACCCACTATAAAATAAATGTCACTTTTTACTTATTTTTCATAAATAAAAGTTGAGTTTATACTCTATATCCATAATTGTAGGTCTAACAACTAACAAGCACGTGTGAGCATGGGCTAGGTTATGTTGGATAAGACTTGTGTCCCTTATTCGACCCTAAATGTTGGTAGAATCATTTTTTGAACCCGACTTAGACCTAAAGCTAACCAGATCCCAAATATCGACAGAGATAACCTTTCAACCCAAAATCGACACTAGAGCCGATTAAATATAATGCATATCACTTTAAGATAAAGTCTTTTGAATATTTTACTTAGGGGAGGTATCCACTTACTCCAAGAGTAAGTGGAAAAGACCTACTCTTCATCTTAGACATCCAATTTTGGAAAATCCAATGGTTTAGATGTATTCATAATTCAAACCATTGAATTTCTCAAGAATGAATGATCATGATGTGGAGTAGGTTTTTTCCACTTACTCTTAGAGTAAGTGGATCCCTCCCCTTTTACTTATTATTATGAATATGTAATTTGACATATGAAATGCTATATGTATATATATTTTGTTAATCATGTATATATGATGAAAAATTAGAGAATCGGTGATACTTTCAACTAAATAGATGTCATTGCTTTATATACAATTGAATAGAGACACATACAAACATGATAAGTGAGTGGCCATACGACAGATCAGGTCATGTTTGTCCTCTACTCGGTTCTAAATATTGTTCGGATCTAATTTTTGAACCTAGAGCCAATGAAATTCAACTCTATTTGAACCTGATCATGATCGAGGCGAATTGAGTGAGCGGACAGGGATGGGTCATGCTCAACCTGGTCACCAGGATAAGCAGTTGGCCTTTATTATGAAAATCTCTCATAATAACCTCTTTATTTATATGAAAATAGTGAGTAATTTATATTTACTTTATATATAATTATAGGGGTTTCTGATGTATGCTTAAGAGCACGTGATAAAGATATCTAAGGTAATAAATTATATACCCAAAGTATAGAATAAATAATTTTGAAACAGTAAAAATATTTCTACCAAATCATTGATGAATGATGAGTGCCATGGGGTGCTGGTTGCATTACATTATGAATCCTTCAGCTTATATTTAATTAGTATATAAGTGGGTTATGAATCCATCATTTAAGACTTACTTACAATACATTGGTTTGAGCTTTCGGTAATTCACACAACCCAAGCCCCAAGGGGTTGGTTTTGAGTAGGGTTCACAATTATCATCACTTTCAGCATTGTTCTTCTAAATTAGGGAAAACATGGATATGTACATGCATAAAATATTATATTGCCTGTTCTAAATATAAATAGGTTTGACTTGTTAGCGGCTCTAAATAAAACTAAAAAAAATACAAATATACAAAATAATATTTGACAAATCTATTAATTTGATTTCAATATTTTATCTAATTAGGTTAAGGCTAATGTTTAGGTTCAGGTTAACATATATTTAGGGGTAATAAAATTATCCACAATCAATGATTGATCCAAAATCCATCCAAGTTAAATTCATCCAAATCCATCAATTAGAACTAATCAATTTAAATGGATATAATCCAATGGATAATGTTGATAATGGATGGATTCAAATCCATCCATTATATCCAATGGATATCCATGGATATATCCATTTGGATGGATACCAAATCCATAAAAAAAAGTAAAAGTAAAAACATTTTTTTAACAAAATAATTCATTCAAAAGTTGAATTACCCTTTCTAACAAAAATATTCCCTCAACAGAAGATTGCTTTCTTCATCTATGGAGGATTTTTTCCCAATATCTTCATACATTCTCATCTCCATTGAATGTTTTGTTTCTTCCAATAGTTTATTTTAATTTTGATGTTCCTTCAAGATTGATTGATATATCTTTTGATTCCTTATATATACATTAAAATATTATTTATTGTATTGTATTGTGGATGCTCTTGTTGGAATGATAAATTATTTGCTGATTATTGTACATGAGGCTCCCTCATCACAGTAATTGTGTTACTAGTTATTTTTAAGCTTAAAACTTATGTTAATGCAACATTGTAAATTTATGTTATTTTAATCTCAAATATTGATGAGAATATGCTTTAATTTTGTGGATTTGTGCTTGCTAGAAGTTTATTGGTCATCTTGCTTTGGGTATAAAATCTTTTTTTACTTAGCTTTTACATAAAATTGTATTTAGTGTTTAACATTTCTTGCCAATTCTGTTTCTCTTATATTTCCTTCAATTGGATATTTCAACTATCTATCAATAATGTAATTTAACTTTGATAAATATAATTTATGTTTGTAACCAACAAAAAAACATGAAGAGTGAGAGAAATAGAAAAAAGAATATATGAATTTTATGATATACGTCAAATTTTTCTAACAACATTAACTTGAAGCTTACTTGAAGGTTTAACACCGAAAGTTTAAGTTTAACCATATGACTTACCATTAAAATCTTTAAAGTTAATTTCTTAAATTTATTATTTTTTGAAGTTTCGGATAAAAGTTTCAAAAGTTCACATTTTTAAACGTGTTTTAAAAAAAACTTTTTAAAAATGTTTTTTTTTCTACCTGAAGTCATGGATTGGATTGAATATCTATTCATCTAAATCCATGAAAATTGAGTCATGGATGAATTGGATGGATTATAATCCATTGGATATGGATGGATTGGATAACTTAAAGTATGATTTAAATGGGTTGATGGATAACTTTTCATCCATCCATTTTCATCCAAATCCATCTATTTGCCACCCCTACATATATTAGATATTAAATAATATAATTTGTCATTCCCCTGTAAATTTTTTTTACTTGTTATGGTTAACATTTTCCATCAGTAAATTGACTTTATAACCCCTGTTAGGATAATGATTTATTATCTCAAAATATATCCTAAATTATGTATCAAACCAATTAAATTTTGTCATGACATTTAAAAAATTAAAATTCATTATTGTTTGTTTTTCCTTCATTGTCATTAGTTTGGAACATACTTTAGGACATTATCATCCATAGCTAATGATACTTTACAAAATAAAATAAAAAATTAGTTTATGTTTTTATATTTTTTTATTGAACTGTCAACTAAAGACACGAAATAAAAATATAAAATGGGATAGGTGATTTCTATCATATAAGATGATTGAATAATGCATATAAATACACTAAAAATCTAAATAAAAAATTAAACTCTAAATTAAATTAAAAAAACAATACATTCATCATGCATGCATGTCTAGTGGTGCATTATTTAACTTCTTCGTTTAAGATGATAAGGTCTGTTCTGATGGGCAGCATTCACATTCTTCTTCTATTGTCTTCATGTGTCGATCACTCTCAAAAGTGGATGCCTATTTAATGCAAATTTAAATTTTGGAACCCTATCAATTTAATGCACAAGCTGACATATGACTCACTAAATTGACTACCACTTCCAACGCCTGTTAGCCATGAATATTGATAACTACTACAGCAATCCAAGACAATCAAATATTGCCTCTATTTCTTTAAAAAGTTATATATTTTAAATTGGTTTTTTATAAGAGTTGATTTTAAAATTTAAGTCAATATTTTTTGTGTTCCGCAATGGAAAAAAGAAATTTTGGAGAAACATTACAACCAATGAGACACCTAAATGAGTTCATCATCTATTCCACAAAATAGAACTTGAAGGTAGGGAAGCAAACTTTAAGAAGATTCCAAGAATGCGAGAAAATTAAATCAAATAACATAGTGGTCTCAAAGATAATAATTGAGTTAGGACCAAACCGAAAATAAAAATTATATCAAACACAATAGGATTTAGAGCACGAGAAGAACAAGTGATTTGTTGATTCACCCATCATACCATAAAGAATACAATTTGGTTGGTCTTGATCTCCTAAAACTCTTCGTCGAACCAGGTTCAATTTTGTTAAGACTCCATCCAATGAAATTCTGCACGCTAAGCACGTCATCTTAGATGAGACATTAAATGCAGACATTTTTCTAAAGACATTACAATAATATTAGGTCAGTACTTAAATGCAATACTATATATTATCCGATCTGAGTATAATGTCAATTGAACAAGAGCCATTCTGCTTGGATGTGGTGAAAAACAAGTCCATAGAAAAATAGTGCACGTTACCTAGCTATAATGTACACACTACAAATACAAGCGTCTTTATTTAAAACTCCCAGATCATTCTTTAATATTAATATTATTTTAGTTACTTTGACGACAATTAGGAAATGTGGTTAAATTGATAGTATTATTAAATTTACCTAACAATTAAATGTAGTAATTTAAAATTATTCTTCATTAACGAGATTCATTTATTTTATCCTTCACTCAATTAAATATTAAGCTTTTCTTTTCAATCAATTAATTTAAGAATGTTTTGATAGCAAATAATCAATTAATTTATATAGAATATTGAAAAGGAGTCCTACAAAAAAGGATAAAAACTAAACTATTAAAGAAGTCCTATAGAAAAAACGTAAGATAATATCTAAGAACAATACCATTTTGAATGGAGATAACCTATCCCATTTTTAGTATCTTAAATATGTTATAATCCACTTAAAAATTGTAACATAATTAAAAAAAATTAAAAAACAGAAAATATATTTTTACATTACTTTAGTGTAAGTATGTAACGTGATTGACTTAGAACACGAGAACATAAATTTTTTGGGATATATTATCCTTATTTTACCAATTTTGTGATTCATGTCTACATCCATGAAGTCATGAACCAAGACGATAATCTCTTCCTAATTTTAAGAATCACTGTACTAAGTTTTTTTAGGAGAGAAAGAAATTAAGTGGTAAATTTGGAACTGTAATATTTTGTTTATTCACTTCAAATACAACCACACTTTTCATAGATCCAAACTTTACTTACGCTACTAATAAGACTTAACCTAAATTGATAGATAGCTCATTTTTCAAATTGAAAACATGTATTAACAATATGTTAGTTTAGTAATGTAAGGTCTTGTTACATATTTAAAAAGATCAAAAAGTCAAATATTCGATTGCTGATAGCAATATTCGTTGAGATAGACAATCACACATCCTGGAAAAGATTAGTGACATAAATAGTATTTGCAGCAAACACTGACATAGAGTGTATGTAGGTACCGACGCCATATAATACATGCAGATATACATATACCTATAGTCTATTCAGAATTAAATTTGGTACACAATATATACATATATGAATAGGAATACTCAGACTATCCATGGAGATTATTAATATATACATGTGTAAATATAAAGACATAATTGTTCTTTCATTTTTCTTTTTACCTACTTATATTCATCACTTATCTCTACATTAAGGGAGAGGATTCATATTCATACATATATAATCCACCCAACCCATTTATCACATGTGGTAGATTCGCCGGTATCGCAAGATTTGATTACTCACTGTGTCTTCTTTTGTACGGTGGCGGTGGAATGAAAGTGACTTACTCTATTTTTTTGGTTATGGCAGCATCACCCACCACCTGCTACCAGTTACCCAATTTAATTCCAATCTCACTCAAGTTTTTGTCATGTGTGAACTAAGAACAAATTTATTATTAGCTCAGAATGGGAAAAAATAATATTTTTTGTTAATGACAATTCAATAATAGAGTTTATGGTGTGACATTTAATATTAAGCCTGAATTCTGTTGGATTGAAAGTTGAAACATCCTTTGATTTATTAAGAGGTGAGGTGAGGATGGTCATTCTATTATAAAACAGATTATGATTTTGATTTATTATATAATAATTTAATGATTGTAACTATTATTTGTAGATATAAAAATATATGTATTGATAGTATAAATTTTTTATATATTATCAGTCTATTCTTTGTCGTTCATTTTTAATATCATTGACTATCCAAAAAGTAATGCAAATAATTGATATGATAATGTATTAATTATTAGTGTAATGAAAACCGTGTCGTACCGGCCGGTTCGATCGGAAAACCGGCGAACCGGACCCATAACCGATACGGCACGACTGTTGTACCGGACACGCAAGAGAACTGGTTAAACCCGGTTGAAAACCGGTCAAAACTGGTGAACCAGTTAAAACCGGTCGGTTTTTATATTTTAATTTTTTTTTTAATTTCATCCCTAAAAAGTGAAAATACATTGCCTCACATTTCAAATTTTCAATTCTTCACCAATTATTCAACTTTAAGAATTGATACTTGTGTCATTTATTTGTATTTTGTGTTTGTGAAGTGATAATTTTGGATTGATATATGTTTTGCACTTTAGACTTTGATTTTGTTAAATACTTAATGTTGTTTGTTTGTGTGAATTTGAAGTAAATTATGAATATGAATTATAAATATGAATACCTACTTATTTGAATTTTGTTTGTTATAGGTTTATATATATAAGGAGGTATGTCCGATTTAACCGGCATACAGTTTAATTACTGAATCACCGGTTGAACCAATGTACCACTATACCAGTACCCTAACCGATTTAATAACCGGTACTGTTTTAATAACATTGTTAATTGTTAATTATGTATAAATATACAACCAGTATATAATATATTAATCTATGATACATCAATTGTAGGTTAAATAAATATGCTATCCATGTCATTTCAGTCAAAGTCATTGCACCAACTATATATTCATCACGCCTAGACTATAGTATTATAAAAGTGGTGATTTGAGAGTTCAGAAGCAAAGGTTGTGAGCATTTAAAATGTGACTAAAATGAATAAATTAAACCAGCTAATGTCCAAATATCAATATGTTAGTATTTATCGTAGTTATTCGAATCATCAAATTCATTCACTCAATTTTTTAAATTATTCATCCTAATAATTAAATTATTTTATGACCTATTTTTTAAATTTGTTATAAAGAGACTTAGACTTTTAATTTCCTTAAACTATTCCCTTTAACGATGGTACTAATCATCTCATGTTCGGTCCCTCTTCTTTATACAATAGATGGACAGAGAAGTTGTGTGGCCAAAAAATAATTATATTATATATATATATATATCCTGTTTTTTTTATGAACGGGGTTATATTATGTAAATTGCTTTATTTTCATTTTTGATAAATAAAAAATAAAACTCAAATTTCTCTCTTCTCTATCCTACCCCATTCCCTAAATTGTCTCATATTAGTTCACTCCTCTCTCCATCAAATCTGTGTTCAGGTGGACACATGGATTTTTTTGGTGAACATGTGAAGGAGGATTAACAACCAAATGCAATTTAATTGAATGGAACATAACAAATACAGCTAAGATAAGAAAAAACAAAGTGCCCATAGTCATTGTTTAAACTTTAAATAATAGAACTGAAGCTATGACAAAATATTATATATTATAATACATTTATTGTTTATATAAAAATATATATATATATATATGTGATTATATATTTAATATCAATAAATTTGAAAACTTTATGCATTATGTATGTATACATGTGTATATATACATTTGAGTTAGTTCTTAAATCTAACAAAATGAATTGTATTTGACTCAAGTTTGATTCTTTTATTTAACGAGTTCAATTTATTGCTCAATTGAACTTATTTATTCACGAACTAAGATTATCAAACTAAATAATAAATTGAGTTTTAAACAAATTTTGAATTAATTTGGTTCATTATTAGTCCTATTTTAATAAACAACAATATCTTTGATTTACTATCCATTTAGGACTTTCAACAATTGTTTTTATATATATATATATAATTCTTAAAAATTTGCATTTTTTACATCTAAAGGAATGATATTATTTTTAACTTGGGTCGACCTTCTTTTTTAACAAATTCTGGAATCTATGAAGGGTAAAATCTTAACTATAATCAATAGATAAAGGGGTAGGAATTCAATAATTTAATCTGATTAAGTAGCAAATCCCCTATAATATCTTATTTAATTGATTTATAACTAGTCTTTGATTACCATCTTACTTTTATACTAATTATATACTTGTTGTGCTATTAATAATATTACTAGAAAAAACAAAAGAAAAAGTTTTCATAATGATTCCAAAATGAAAAGAGGAGTTATAAGGCTTCAAAATATATTAGAAATGATGTCATGAAAGATGATTAGGGAGAAGCTATGAGCCTTCAATTCTTATACGTATAATGAAATCTCTACACCTTTAGATTTTTGCATGAAAGAAAAAAAAATTCAAGAACTTTGAAACACAAACTATTAATAATGCTTTTAAAAAAATTTGACATAACATAGTAGAATATTATTGTCATGAAACCACTTGCTAAAATTAATATTACAATTTGAAATCTTTTAAGTTAATTGATTTAGTTTTTCTTTTCTTTTTATATTTGTAAACTAAAAATCAACCAATCAAAATGTGGGTTTTTTATATATATTTAAATATTAAAAAATATAGAATGACATGTCATGTTGCATGTCTATAATTACTTTATTTTGAATTTTAGTCTTTAGAAAGCTTGTGAATGTTGAGGAATTTTTTAGTTGGAGATAAATCACGGCAAAAAATGTGGATCAAGAAAAAGTCTCTAACTTATATAGATATAATACAAAAGGTTGCATGACATGCCCCATGTCTATAACTTATTTATTTTGAACTCAAGACTTGGAAAAGCTTGAGATTAATAATAAGCAAAAATATTTCTAAAACAAAATAATACACATGTCATTCTTTTACTAACCGGATGAGGTAAATTATCTCATAGTATGAGAATATATTTTATTCTCAACGAGGAAAGTCCTCTTATTTATAAAAAGAGGAGTAATTAATTTCAATTGTGTCCGTAGAATTGGGCCAAAATTTCGAAGAAATAGCTCTAATTTTGGATGAATGCATTAAGAAATAATAAATTTCAAAATCAATTTTGTTTTTGAGTCTATGAAGTAGGTTTATAAGAGGCCTTAAAAGAGAGGGGATGAGGAGATATGAGAATGAAAAAAGACTTCGATCTCACCCTTCATCTAATTAAATTATTGGAATAGATAAATAAGTTTTACCTTTGAGGCAAAATAAACTTATTCTACTCTAATAATTAAGATGAATTTTTTTCCTTATAATATGTGGAGATGGACACACATTAAGAAAATTAAAATAAGTTTTTTATATCGGGAATGATGTTTTTATTATCTTAAAAATTGATATAGTAATTAGTTTCAGAGTATAAAAAACTCTTGCTTTTAATTTGGAGATTTCATAGCCATGTGCAGACGAACACAAATTGTGAAAAATCATAAAATTCAATATTTACAAAATTCGCATAAATTTTATAGGCAACTTCAATTCATTATCTCCAAGTTTTTTTTATAGGCAAACACATTTTATTTCAACGAGTACAAGGTGGACTCAAATCAACGGGAGGACAATTTCAATACGCAAAAAAATGTATTAATTTATGTGTCAAGATTTATCAAAACAATCCTTAATTTTTAAATTTTTAACTTAAATACATTTTTCAAACAATCATAAATAATCATATGTGAAGTGATACAATTTTATAAAATAGTAGATATGCTTCCCAAATCAACCATTGGAAGTTATGTTGGCCTATTCTCATATGGAGAAACTTACATACAATTCCTTATGTACAAGTGGTGCTTCTAGCCTATTAAAATGTGACACATGTTCACTCACCACTTAATCATTGAAGAAGGAGATTCTTAATTGCCAAAAAAAGATTTAATGACATTACTTAATGATATGTCACCTTTTAATAGACTACAAACATCACTTGTACATAAGGAATTGTATGTAAGTTTTATCATTCTGATTATACATTGGATTGGTTTCTTTATCCCAAAGTTTATTAGTATTAAAACCGGATAGAAAATAGTACCCTGCTTTCAAGCCGAAAATTGATGAATTAATTTTTTACAAAATATTATAAGCGTGGTGAAGAATCAAACATATAATTGTTACCTTCTTTTTATTTCTAAAGCATATATCATCAAATTAAACATTTTGTTTCAACGTATAGTTTAAATAAAAGTATTTATGATATATATGTATATCTAATTTTTTCAATATACAGTTAATTAGTGAATTATTGATTTGACAACATATTAATAACACCAATTAAAAGTGCTCATTAGTCATTATTAGAATTCATTAATCATTGTAGTTTTACAATGTTGAATTCTCTCTTTTATATATTTAAACAATATTCTTAATTCACTCGTTAATATAACCTCATTAAAAAAACTAAAAAATGAGTATTTATTGTCCCTCTAATTGTTTAAAGCATGTTACGTAGGTTAAGAGTTTCTGAGTTTCAAATCTTCTCTTCCCAATTCCATCTTTATTATTCCCCTCACGATGCCTTTAATTTCAAGAACTTTCCCTTAAATAATATTTAGGGGAAACGCGTAATTTCATGCACCAGAAATCATTAATCACTATTTTCTTTCTTTCTTTCATTATGTGTCATTGTAGAATACTTTTCCATATAATATTTTTTGTATGCTTTATTTTATTATGGAGAATGTTAATAAGTATCATATTAAACTTAAGACACTCACTTTTTGTTCGAGAAAGGTGAATAAAGATTGTCTTGAAAACTATTGAGAAGTATTAAACTAAACTTAGGTATAAATGGTGTTTGTAGTCTGTTAAAAGGTGACATATGTTCATTTATATCATTAAGTCTTTTTTTTTTGCAATTAAGAATCTCTCTCTTCAAAGTATAGGTGGTAATGAATACGTGTCACCTTTTAATAGGCTACAAGCACCATTTGTACATAAGGAATTGTACCTAAGTTTTGTCCTTAAACTTAATACTAAATTAACATACTAAAAACTAACATTTGCCGATCAAAAAAAAATTATTTCATTTGTATTTTTTAAACAACAATATTAAGACAAAATGCATATCATTCCGTCTGAATTCTCATTAATTAATTTTTTTTTCCGAGTGGTGTTATTTTCTATATATATAAAAACGTTTTATTTATCCATTGATTTTTTATTGATTCGCCAAACATTTGCCTGTTTAGTTACATATATGTCATATTTTTCTAATCCAAATTAATAATCAAAACAAATCTCAGCCGTACAAGTAAATTATAAGGAGAATGAAATTATTGTTATTATTTTAATTAGTCATAGAGTCAAGGAGTGAAATTCTGACCCTATTCTCCAACACGTTTTTTTATGAGCTATATATTTCTCAACACGTTAGTATTATTATTTAACGCTAAGTAGGTAAAAATAATTTTTTCCCATGTTGTATCCTCGAAATAATCTTATGGCAAAACAAATTATACAGTTGAAGTTTGGTGAATTTCCATTGCTGGTGCACAAAATTGAAGATGCTAACTTTTTTTTGGGTGTATTATTTGCTATGTCGATATAAACTTGAAGCAGATTGGTGAATTAACTAATCATCTTGTTCAAAATTAAATGTTATTAAAAGATTATGCTTAAATGAATTTTTTTGCAAAAAAGTCATGTATTGTGAAATTTACATAAACTATATGGCATGTAAGATAAAATAAGAATGTGAGATATGTTATAAGATATTTTAAAAAATATGGGTTACTTAGATAGATATATGAATTTTAATTATTTTTTGAAAAGATGTAAAGTTTGTGTAAAATCCGTTGACATTATAATGTGGTTGCCATAAGTTAAAATTTCATAGGAATGACACCCTCAATAATTAATCTCCTTATCACTTCATTTTTGAAATTTACCCTAATCATCATATCAGTTTATGACTCTAAAAAAAAGTTATATATTAATTTTAAATCTTTGAGCATTATCTTAAAAATTCAATGCAAGCCATGCTG
The DNA here is from genome assembly GCA_009771035.1 of Lupinus albus. Taxonomy (NCBI): domain Eukaryota; kingdom Viridiplantae; phylum Streptophyta; class Magnoliopsida; order Fabales; family Fabaceae; genus Lupinus; species Lupinus albus. Next base: position 11,557,801 of record CM020011.1, read on the forward strand.
CACTTTCTAATATCATCAAAATGCTTGTTGTTTCACTCTCATTTTGGTTTATTGTTTGTTTTTTCACTCGAAATAATTTTAGTAACGTGATAATATGTAATTTATTGAGGCTGATAATTGGCTACAACCTTAAGAAAGTCGTGTTTTATCCTATCCTCTTTTTTACTACAAAAAAAGAATCTCACACGCAATGCTATAATCAACTAATGTAAAAAATGAGATGAAATTGTTACTTGTAATAATCACATGTAAAACTTTATAAACGTGTAATAGATGTAACATGAGATTTTTTATTTTTTTATTTTGGTACTACCAAGAGTATTCATTCATTATATGAGTAAGAAACTAATCCATTTTAAAAATATATTTGTCTCTTCCAACAAGTGTCGCTCATATGAATCAAACTCATGACATAAATGTATAATAGATGCAACATGAGATTGTTACTTTTAAAAGTTTTTCTTTTTAGTTATATGACAATATTTGATTGGTTCTATATAGAGAATGATTTTGAAAGCATGTTATATATGTTTCCTTCTGTTTGATATTGGCATTATTCTAACCCTCTTTTTGTTACGTGTCCGGCTTCCCACCTTAAATATCTATGTTAAAAATAATATTTATGTGATTCTAATGAGAAACAAAACAGCACCTCAAAAGATATAAGATTTATCATTTGTTAATAGGGATCTTCTTCTTAAAAAAACCTTCACAGTATAATTGATACAAAATTAAAACGTGAGATATAATTGGAGATAAGTTTTTAATACTTGATAAGTATACTTTTTTTGAAGTTGTTATCATTATGAATCAAAGTTGGATGTTATTTTTCCAATGATAATAAATCAAGTAACTAGAGGATGAAGGTTTTCTGCAAATTTAAAATAAAGATAGTTCATGCCTTGTTTTACATTTTTTATAAAGAAACAAAATGTTTACATTATAAAATAATGCTTTTTGGTTGTTTTATTTTGTGAAGCTTATTATCATAGAAAAATGTATAAATGTTAACTTTCAATTTAAATATATTTTTATGTTGATATTTAATTTTATTTGAGATATAAACATTTACTTATATATATAATGTTATGTTCTTGTGTCCAATATTATAGAATTTTACATGTCAAGTTGATCAATGTAAGACTTACTTAAATAATCATATATCATAAATAAAATATTAAAGGTTAATATGTAATTTATCTAAACAACACTTGTTGAAGAGATAATCTTATAAATCAAAAGAGATTATTTTTTTTATCTATGAAATAACGAGATAATCTTAAATAAAAAACATAGTCTATGTTGGATGGCTATGTTAGAAGTGGTGGTTCATAGCTAATTTTAAAATTATTTGTTTATGAATTTAAGCTATTTTAATAAATGATTATTACTACAGTCTTATAGGAGCAAATTTTCGGTTGATGATATTAGACCGGTCAATACATAGGAATGGGTTACTGAATAAAATATTTGAGTATTTTATGCGGAAATATCTGTTTATATAAAAATATTGTTAACATGAATATTATTTTTATTTTTATCAAGGAGGTGAAGTAATTGTTATTGTAACTTATTTAAACGGTCAAAGTTAAAATATATATGTATATATTTTTTAAGTGGTCATAATCATCAATATATGTTTGTAAGACCCTATTTATTGTTATCAAATTTTTTATATGAGAATTGTTCTCATTTAAGTTATCTTAAGGTAAATAAGTCTTCATTAAGATATATTCCATTACCAAAAAAAAATTAATAATATATTTCATGATTTAGAGAGGTATTGATTAGATATTAATATATTTATCCAATCTTTATTATCTTACCATCACATGTTAATCTACCCGATTTTACTTTTTATAACATAAATTATACTTCTTATAATATTCAACCGTTGTATTAAAATAAAAAAATAGAGGCCCATAGGAAGGGAGTAGTAGAATGTTTATAGTTGATAAACTCGTACAACTAATATCTTAAGGTTTTAATTTAAGTTTACTTGTGTTTTTTCACTATTATCATGTCACGGTAACAATGTGACTCTATAGTGGTTGGAAGACGTCTGATTGTAGTTAGGTCCAACAAGTAATATAAGAATTGATGTTTTGACTGTCACACCAACCCGGTAAGTGCGTAGTACCTACATATGAGAGAAAAAGTGAAGAAGTTTTTAAATGAAAAATTCATGAAACTATTGTTTTAAGGTTTTAGTTTTTCCCGATAATAATGAAACTCCATAATAATTGAAAAGTTGTTATGTTTATAAATAATGATGAAACTTTAAATCCACTTAAAAAAAAGAACTTTAAATAATTGAACTCTTACATAAGACTAAGACTGAAACAAGTGATTTTTTTATATGTGTCCATATTGTCTTACCTTTTTCATCATTTTTTGTTTATGTACTAATAGAGATAGTTTCACTCCTTATATAAAGGTATGGTTTCAGAGTTATGTGACAGACCAACTTTTGCCGAGTCTTCACACTGCCATAACTGGCCTACCTTTGAGTATCAGAAGCAGAAGCAGAAGCATAAACCAGAAAGTGTCTTTGCCTTTCTTTCTTCCATCACTTTCTTAATTCATAACTTCTTTGATTTTCTAACCCACACCACACCCTCTCATATCAAAATGTCAGCTTTTTCATATCAATACCATCCTTTTCTTGTTAACCCTATATTCATTCCCAACACTCCTATCCAACTATCTCATATAAACACTTCCCTTTCTCCTTCTTATGAATTTCACCATCTTCAACCAGATCAAGAAACTAGTTGTGTTGATCAAAATTCCACTGAGCCTTGTTCTGTCACCAAAAGTAATCATAGTCCTGAGTCCTCCATGGTTGTGGATAAGCTTGAAAATGGTGACCATGTAACTCAGAAAGTGGCTAATATGGAAAAGAAGAAGAGAAATAGAAATGGGTCTCTCTTGAGTGGTTCCCCATCTAAGGTAAACTTGAGTTTTGATGGGTTTTGTTCTAACTCATTCATTCATACATGTTTTGTTTATTGAGTAGTACTATTATAATTAAAGCCATGTTTAAGAAATCTAAATATGAAAACTTGCATTGGAAAACATAATGAACTTTTGAAGTATTGTATGCATCACTTTTCAATACTAAGTTTCTTCTTCTACCGGTTAACATGTTCACAATTTAGCTTCAAAACATAATTAATATTAACATTTCCTTTTATTAAAGTATATTAAAGATTATAAGGTATTATTGATTTTATGTTCAAGAATTGTTCTTATCTTGGTCTAGTATTGGTTTATCATATTTTACCATACTATATATATATGTTGACAAAATTTTGGTGTATCTTATTAGTTTAATTACTTTGTGTTCATTTTACAAATCATTATAGGACTCAAGAGAAGGGAAAAGCAAGAAGAAAAAGAAAAGCAATGATGAGGTAAAAGAAGAAAACAAGGCAAAAGAAGAGAAGAAGATTGAGAAAGAAGGTCCAGAAGAGCCTCCAAAAGGATACATCCACGTTAGAGCAAGAAGGGGTCAAGCAACAGATAGCCACAGCCTTGCTGAAAGGGTAGAAACTTACAACACTCTTCAACAACTACAATTTATTTGTGGGCCCCGAATCCTCTTCGGTACTTATAGATCGAGATTGGGACATGTGAAACAAATAAATCTTTAACGAACATGATTTTAAGTTATTTTTCAATAACAAATAATAAAGTGATCCTTTATCCGCTTATATTTCAGTACTGAACTAAAATTCATTGTGTATATCTCATTGTGAATGTTGCAAAAATGGATTTCAGGTGAGAAGGGAGAAAATAAGTGAGAAGATGAACATGTTGCAGAAACTTGTGCCAGGCTGTGATAATGTGAAGATTATTTCATAATCTAATTATCTTGATATTTTATTTGGTTGAGACATTATATGTTAATATCAAATCTTCTGACAGCTACATTATTTGATTTAATAATTATAAATATATAGGTTACTGGAAAGGCCCTTGTCTTGGATGAAATAATCAATTATGTTCAGTCCCTACAAAATCAAGTAGAGGTACCACACCAATGTACTTGTATTTTTTCCTAGTTACTTCACATTGTTCATTATCTACAATTATACAATATATGTGTAATTTTATACGCCTCTCTATCCTGTGCAGTTCTTATCATTGAAGCTTGCTTCTGTGAATCCCATGTTTTTTGACTTGGCTATGGACCTAGACACCCCAATGGTTAGACTATAGAATATAATATATTGTATATCATGTAAAAAATTAATGTGTATCAACTTTTTATCTTTTGCAAATAAACTAAGATCATTATCCATTTTTAATAGCATACAAATTTATTTTATAAAATGCTTATAAATTAGTGATATGATATAACTAAGATATGTCTAATAATGAAATTTTGTCTCACTAAATTTTCAGAAATTAAATAGCATAACATCACCATCACCAACACCACTATTACCACAATGCAGCCTCAACTATTCCACAGTTTTTGCTGATACATCCACCATGGCAACCACCAACACCACAGGTTTCTCTACTGCTAATGACTATCTTTTGGACTATGCTTTTCTTCAAGGGCAGAGGTCAAATTTCTTCTCTGAGGTATACTAAACATAAATGACCAATTAATAATCATTACTTCAGATAACAATGGTCATTCAACTTCGTAACAGTCTTAAGTCATTCTTGGTGTCCTTATTCTGACAAAAACATTATTTTCAGTATAGTGGAGGAGATCAATTCTGGGATGTGGAAGACCAACAACAAAAGTTTCTTAAGCCATATGGATTCAGCAATGACTCATCTTCCTTAAATTAATACCAATTTCCCATAACTCTCTTACTATGCTACAAACATGTTGTAAGCTCTCAAACCATGCCCTGTAGTAAAACTTTATATTATTTTTATTATAAGCAAAGTTTCATACTCATGGGTTATCTTTTATTTACATACTATTTTTTTCATAATCTCATAATTACTTACACACTTATTCTCTTTCCCTTCCTAATTATAGAAAAATTATTGCATCTTTGAGAACTAACAATAATATAATATTAACTATTAATATATTATTAATGATTTAAATATGTCCCAAGTCATTCATATTGGAACGAACAATGATCTGTTGTCTTCAAATATGTCCCAAAGTCTATACCGCACCAATCAAAATGAAGCAAAAAATAGAAAAAGTCATGAATGCTTAATTTTTTTAATTGACACATGACATATTTTGATTGGTCCGGGACATGCTTGAGGACGTGTTTTGGGACACCAGATTCTTGTCCTATTGGAACATGCATGCAATATATGTACCGCACCAATCAAAATGAAGCAAAAAATAGAAAAAGTCATGAATGTTTAATTTTTTTAATTGACACATGACATATTTTGATTGGTCCGGGATATGCTTGAGGACGTGTTTGGGACACTAGATTCTTGTCCTATTGGAACATGCATGCAATATTTGTACTGAACCAATCAAAATGAAGCAAAAAATAGAAAAAATCATGAATGTTTAATTTTTTAATTGACACATGACATATTTTGATCGGTCCGGTACATGCTTGAAGACGTGTTTTGGGACACTTGTCCTATTGGAACATGCATGCAACAATTTATTGTACATTATGAGAGTGTTGTGAAGCAAGTATTTTTTTTCTTATAAAATCTTGTTAAGCATAGACCTTTTTCTACTTTATTTGTTTTTATAAGATTTATCTTTTCTAGTAGGTAGGGAAATTCCAAACAAGCACCATAACCAAATGAAGATTAAAGTGACCCTTCAACATGAAAAAAGTGCACCAATATTAGTTGATGAAAAACCTCTCAAGGACAGAAAATGCCGACCAAATAATACCATATCTTTTTCTAGATATGTTGTTGTTTTGTACCTGTATAAATTTTCACCCATCCAATCCAGTCTCATGATGCATAAGATTCCTGGAGACATGAGACATTGAAATTTATGGCATGTAAATTATTGAAAGAATGGATTATTGTGGTGACAGTTATTCTGTTGGGGGAAGTTAATTTCACAGAAATGAAGGGTTGATGCTACTGATCATGTTCTTGACATGACAGGCCATGCATTTGTTGGTTCAGTTAAATTCATGTATATCTGCAGAATCTTCAGAGTTTTGGCTTTATTATTGTACCTTTAATTTATTACCATTATTTGCGGGGTTGAGCCATTTGGTTTTTATAGTGAATACATGGCCTTTTTTTCCTTCCAATAAACATAGTTTTGTGTATAACAAATTGGTACCCGTTTGATTAAGTGATATAAGGTTCTGTTAAATTTTGATGATGACTAAAAAGGTTAAAAATTTGATTTCTATGAGCGACATTTGTTGGAAAGGATAATCATGCATTCAGAAATAAATTAATTCATTATCAATCCATAATGTGAGGATATACATTGGTAATTTCAATTCCTAGTAAGTTAAAAATGAAAGAAAAATAATAGAGAAATGACTTATTGATTGGTCTAATTAAAGTTGGATTTTAATTTTTCCATGAAGTTGTAATAAATGTTCAATATAATGTTTAATATATAATATTAACAATCTAATATGTGTCAAAACTTATATCGTCAATATTCCCTAGATCATAAGTTGACACAATATACAGAAAAGCGAAAATATAGTAAATTGTAAAAAAAACTCATTTAGTTCGTTACAAACGTATCATTAGCTCTAAGGAGATATTGCTTAAATACACAAAAGAGAATAGTAAATTCATAATCAACTTCTATATACAAAATTACAAATGGTCAAATTATCATAGCTAATGTATCATTAATTAATTAAGAGTAATTTACATTAACATAATTGATAACATTAGAGGATGTACTTGCAAAAAAAAAAGGGAAAGTGATGTATATAATTTTATTAAATCTAACTTTAATTTACTCTTTAATAATAATTAAAACCAAATTTATTAAAATTGAAGATGCAACCCAATTATGAAGGAGAAGTAGGACTGAAAAAAAATTGGGAAAAAGTGAAGTGAACAATGTTTGAAAATTGCCTTTAGAATTAGCAAGAAGCAATAATTTAAGCTCATGATTAGACCATAGAAGAAAACCCTCTTGCATGAAAATTAATAAATTAAACAAAAAAGGTTTTTTAAAAAGGAAAAACGACTTTTTAGAAAGAATAAACTATTTTTAATAAGAGTGAAAATCATACTTATTAACTAAATATTAAACCTCATTATAACAAACATTTTTTTTGAAAAAAAATCATTTTTGAATATAAAAATCATATACTATTTTACCACAAACATTAAATTATATAATATTGTAAATGAACATTTGTGAGAGAGACTATTTATGATGGTCATGTATAAGTACATATAATAGATCAGTATATAGAAATGAGAAGAAGAAAAAAATGAAGAGAGAAGAAAGAGGTGTGAATGCTAAAATAACACAAGAATAAAGAGATAAGGAATTCATAAATATTAAAATATTAGAAATGGAAGTGATTTTTTAGAGGGGATAATGTTGATTAAGAATTTGATTTTCTATAATATTTGTATATTTAAAATGTTGTCACAAATGGTTTCTAAGGAAGTGAAATTCATTTATCTACTTTTAATAAAGCTATTTACCAAGATTTGAACCTCCACCTTTGTCCTTTCACAAATACCTGAGGTCAAATCTATTTTTTAATTGAACTAACTAAACACTGGTTGGTATATATAAATATATTTTTACTATAGGAAAAAAATATCATAATTTTATTTTACAAATATTATAACTCTTTTAATAGTCCAATCATACTAATGTAATGACTACCTACACTATAACTATATTTACTAAACTTTCAAAATGATCCGTTGTGAACTTTTGATGCTGCATAACAAAAAAAAAACATAAATAAAAGATGCAAATAAGTGTTTTCACACATATATCAAAAGAACATATCTTAACTATTTACAAACAAATCCAATCATTGTTTTTCCCTCTCTTAATTCTTGTCCTCCTACATCTACCACTGTATAATTTTCCAAAATGGCAAGCATCATTGATATAAGACAATACTTTTGCCCCTCATTTTTATCGAGTTTCGCTTTTCTCCGTCATTGTATAGTTAGGATTTTAACACATGTCAAAAACAACATTTTAATGGTCCAGATTTTTTTACTCTTTTAAAATCATTTTTTTAAGAAAAACATTTTCTCTCACATTACTGGACTCTCCACTACTATAGATGAATCTTTTCCATTTTTTATCTTCCTTACTTCCACAATGCTATTCTCCATTTATGTGACAAGTGGCAGCTGGAGCTAGCAAAATAAATGTTAGACTAATGTTTAAACATTACTATAGTTAGACTAAACATGAAAATTAGCTTTTCACATATGGTTTGAAAAGCCAAAATAAATGAATCAATTTAAAATGTAGATAAAGAAATAATTTCATCTCCAATCACACCAAGAACCTAAAACTAATATTTTTCCTCTAAGCTTTGCAATTATATGGACAATCCATGTGGGTTTTGTGTTCAGCCCTTTTTTTTTTTTGCATGTCCACCCACATGTTGCAATGTTCTCACATGTGTCCTTTGCAAAAGTATAAATTATTATATGGTCCATAATAACTGGTTCAAGATAACTATATTTGATTTGAAATAAATTATATAATTTTAAATCACTAATGTATCTTCAATGATACAAATTTAATTAATGTCATTGATTTTGTATTATATAATAATTTCTCCTCAAATAGAGAGTAAACATATCTAGTTTTCATGTCTTGTATAAATAGGGTTAATTAGGAGATGAAAAGAGCAAAAAATTAAATTAAATTAAATTAAACCCTTGTTAAGCCATGTCTAATAATTTTTGTGTGATGGATACACATGCTCTAGAATAATGAACTTCATATACCGTCCTACTAGGGATGACATAAATATACGGACTCGTAAGTACTCGTCAAAATACCCAGAATGAGTACTGCAAAAATAGCTCATGAATGGGAACGAGTATCATGATACCCGCGACGCGGGTACCTGCGTATATATTTTAATTAAATATTTTATACTTAATTATTACTAATTTAACATTATATTTGTCTAGTTATTTCATAATAAAATTTAGTGAAGACTATAATCATAAAATTATCATATATATATATATCATATTATTTTAGTAATAATTATTTTTATAGATTAATTATTGTAAAATATAAATAAAAATATATAATTAAAGTTGAAAACTCGTTGGGTACCCGTGTATACCTGCTACCCGTACGAGTACTCACAAATAGTACAGATATGAGCACGAGTATGTAGTACCTGTGTCCGCCTGACCTCGTTGTCATCCTTAAGTCCTACTTATTCATGGTTGCTATTTTAGTCCTTGGTACTCACCCAATACAACATCATACATATGAGTTATATACAACATCCTACATGTGTAACATCTACGTATTGTAAGTGTAAAGATTTATATACAGCTAATACATTATCTACCATTTATTCATATTAATTCTTTTGAAGAATGAATAATGATTAAGCATGAATGATGAATAATAGAGTAACAATATATATAAGTCAATGCATACATTTTTCTCTCTCCACAAATATATTGAAATAGAAAAATAATGGAAAATATTGAAGGAATATAATATTTATGCATTGTCGGTAAAGATTAATTTATATACAATCTCTACATCATCTATATAATGTATATAATCTCTACATCATCTTTTTGCCAATGATGATTAAATATAAATAATGTATGATATAATGTGACTATATAAAACTCATACATTTTCAAGTGTATAAAGTATCCCATATACGATATATATTAGGATGTTGATAGAGGAAACATTTTAAACTATTGATTTGGAAACACCTCCATATTCTTCACCAATCTATTGATTCCAAATATATATGCCTAAATCTATTAAAGGTGAAGGATAGTAATGGTTGATGAGTTACAATATCATTATTGTCAAATCATAGCCAATGAAAGCTGGATTTGAACACCAGAAACTGTCCATTTTGTCCAAATGTTGGTGCAAATTCACTAATTGGCTCCAAGTAGCAGCAAACTTAAGAACTGGTCATAACCAAGAAAGCAATTATATCCTTCAAAGTTCAAACACAAGTCCCAACCAAACCATTTGAGAAGACAAGGTGCTGCCAATTGTTTTAGTTATTAGTAGCCAAAGCAGTTAATGCTGAATATATTGTTTGCTCGCCAACACATACACCTGCAATTTAAGGATCCCACTTATTTATGAATATTTTCATACTTAACATATCAAGTAGGGTTTTATCCATGAACTGCATGCAGTGCAAGTATTAGCACTGTTCTTTGGTTAATATATAATAAAACCTCTTGCTTCTTGAAGAATTTCATTTTATCTCTACAACAATATCATTCCTCAGAATCTCTAATTATCAATTATACAAAAACTTTCTTAGATCCATTATAACATGAACTTAAGTATATCATGCAGGCATTGTCAATTAAAAAGTTCTACACTGATATGGATTTACTAATATTTTGAAATGAATGAACTAATATTATATAACACAGTATAGTTATACTTAAGTTGTAATAATGTATGTGCGCTGCTGAAACTGTAGAAAATTGAAGAAAAGGAAAATAAAATTGCTTAAAAAGGCAACCTTGTAATCTTTATCATATATGACAGAAATAATTAAAGTTTTGCTATCAAACAAAACTTCTGAAAAATGTCTCCCAATCAAACCAGAGCTACAACTTGTTAAACAAAACTTCTGATGGATGATATAGTGACAATACAACGTTCATTTATATTATTTTTTTGAAAAGTAAATGATGACCGGTACTAATAATGTTGCATGCATTTTTTTGTCTTATATATATATATAATATTAGGCTTTCTTTCAATATCTATAAGACGGTTTCAATTTCTTATCGTACACACATATGATAAACCGATTCACTATTACTACTTTACAGGCTCATGCTTTAATCATCAATATGGAGTGCTTCTGGGGCTCAATGTCATCACTGTTTGTAATATTTTTGGTATTTCCAAGCGTTTTGTGGGTAAAAAAGTGTAGCCTTACTATAGTTTCTGCATATTTCCGAAATCATGTGTCCATGTGCTTGTCTACTTTTTATGGTGGGAAATTAAATGTACATGTGAATTATATTGAAAAGTACTGCATTATATTAATATTTGAACTTTCAAACTCCTTATCACTCCATTCCTTAGAACTTTCATTCTAAAAATGGACGAAAATGATACTTAAAATTTAGAAGGCCCCAAGTTCAATAATTTGGTTAATTATATACATGCATAAGGATGCAATAATTTTACCTTTGATGTACATAATGGTATCACAATCAGATGAAGTTAGTGAATAAGTACATCAATATGTGTTAAAACATGCTGCAATTTTCTAGAAAGATCTAGAATGATGGTAATGCCACAATTCTCTAGAAACATCTTGAAGGTTGAAGAAGAGGAATTGCATCTCTAGAATATTCTACAAAGTTGTAGTAAATACTATAAGGCAATAGATTTAAAATAACAAGTAGTATAGTTCTAGAATTATCTAGAAACATTGAGACAATGTAGGGTAGAAATGTATGGAATTTTCTAGTCCTTCCTAGGTGTTGTAGAAAGCCTATAAATAGGCATTCACCCTTCATTTGAAAGGCAATGCATGAATTGTAGCCAAAACCTCCAAGCTATCTAAATCAATTCTAAAGCCTTGTTAATATCACTATATCTACTATCTTTTATCAAATACTATCAGTGGTATCAGAGCTACGTTTCGGTCATACACTGGGCGTAGAATATCACTTTATACCTATTGAGCTATGGCTAGCACTATTCAATCATCATCAATTCCTATTCCAATTTTCTCTGGAGAAAACTATGATTTTTGGAGCACAAAAATGACTACTTTCTTCTGGTCTCAAGATTTATGGGACATTGTAGAAGAAGGATTCACTACTCCAGAGACTACTTTAACTCTTACTGCGGCTCAGAAAAAGGAGTTGAAGGAGAATGTGCAAAAAGACGCGAAGGCATTATTTATTCTACAACAAGCCTTGGCGGAGACTATCTTTCCAAGAATAATGGGAGCTACAAGTGCCAAAGAAGCATGGGATACACTAAAGGAGGAGTTTCATGGCAGTGATAAGGTACGAACCATTAAACTTCAAACTCTTAGACGTGAGTTTGAATTACTTAAAATAAGAGAGTCTGAGACTATAAAAGACTATTACTCTAAAATAAAAGGAATAATCAATCAAATGAAAGCTTATGGGGAAAATATTCTTGACAAAAGAATTGTTGAGAAAATTCTAATTTCTATTCCACAAAAATATGACTCAATAGTTACTGCAATTGAGCAAACCAAAGATATGTCTAGTCTATCGGTGACAGAGTTAATGGGTTCACTAGAAGCTTATGAGCAAAGATTGAGTAGGCATGATGAAGGTTCACTAGAAAATGCCTTTCAATCAAAGCTCCGACTAAGGTCTCAGAATAAAGATTATGAAAGAATAAATAATAATGGTGCAGAACATTCTAGAAACAAAGATATTTCTAGAAATTTCTTTAGAAGTAAGGAGTTTTCTAAAGATCTCTCTAAAAACAATCAAAACAAATATCCTCCATGCGGAATTTGCAAGAGATCAGACCATTCAGAAAAATATTGTTGGCATCGAGGAAAGACACAATGCCAATATTGCAAAAGATTCGGGCACTCAGAGCAAAACTGTCGCAACAAAAATAATCATCAGGCCAATTTCACTGAAGAGTGTGAACATGACCAACAACTATTCTATGCCAACCAAGTCTCTAGTCGTGATAAAGAAGAAAATTGGTATCTGGATAGTGGTTGTAGTAACCACATGGCTAAGGACGATAGCATTTTCAGAGATATTGATGATTCCATCAAGGTACAAGTTCGATTGGGGAATGGCACCATTGTGGAGTCCAAAGGCAAAGGCACTGTCATGGTGGAGACACAGTCAGGTACGCGACTTATCAAAGATGTCTTATTAGTTCCCAATCTTAAAGAGAATCTCTTGAGTATTGGCCAAATGATGGAGAAAGGCTACTCTCTCCACTTTGAGGGAGATACATGCAATATATATGACAACAATAGAAAGCTTGAAATAGCTCAAGTTAAAATGGAGAAAAGAAATAGAAGTTTTCCAATAACTTGGAAATATGCTACTAATATTGCCATGAAGGTGCAAGTTGATGAATCATGGCTATGGCATCGAAGATTTGGCCATCTAAACAATCAAGCCTTAAAGCTATTATATCAGAAAAGAATGATGAGAGATCTTCCATGCATCCAAGATAATGAAGGAGCATGTGAAGGATGTCTACTTGGGAAGCAACGCAGACTACCATTTTCAAGTGGGAAATCTTGGAGAGCAAAACGCTTGTTGGAGCTTATACACACTGATGTATGTGGACCAATGAGGACGCCATCACTCACTAACAACAGGTACTTCATCCTTTTCATTGATGATTTCTCTAGAATGACGTGGGTCTACTTTATGAAAGAAAAATCAGATGTGTTTGGAATATTCAAGAAGTTCAAGGCCTTCGTTGAGAAGCAAAGCGGGAAACATATAAAAGTACTCAGAAGTGATCGTGGCAAAGAGTACAACTCCCGTGAGTTTGATAAATTTTGTGAGGATGAAGGCATAGAGCGTCAACTCACAGTCGCATACACTCCACAACAAAATGGGGTGTCTGAAAGGAAAAACTGCACAGTCATGGAGATGGCTAGATCGATGCTCAAGGAGAAAGGTTTGCCAAATACTTTTTGGGCTGAAGCAGTTTACACAGCTGTCTATATAATGAACAGGTGTCCAACAAAGGCAGTCGAAGGTAAAACTCCTATAGAAGCTTGGAGCTGTAGAAAGCCATCAGCTAAACATCTAAGAATATTTGGATCCATCTGTTACATACATGTCCCAAAAGAAAAGAGACACAAACTAGAAGATAAGACGATAAGAGGCATCTTCTTGGGATATAGCACACAGTCAAAAGGCTATCGGATATACAATATAGAAACGAAGAAACTTATCATCAGTCGAGATGTTCAAGTAGATGAAAGTGCATCTTGGAACTGGAATGAAGGAAAGGTTGAGCGACACAACATATCCATACTCACACAACAACCACAAGTAACAAGAGAAGTAGAAGAAGCGGAAGAAGATCCAGGTACGCCGACTACACTCCCAAATGAACTATTTTCACCAGAATCTTCTCCTAGACGAGTAAGATCTTTGGTAGATATATATGAGACATGAAACTTGGCCATAGTTGAACCTGGAAGCTTTGAAGAAGCATCAAGGCAAGAAGTATGGGTCAAGGCAATGGAAGAAGAGATAAAAATGATCGAGAAAAACAACACGTGGGAACTAGTAGACTGTCCAAAAGATAAGGACGTCATTGGAGTAAAATGGGTCTATAAAATAAAGCTCAATCCAGATGGCAGTATACAAAAGCACAAAGCAAGACTAGTAGTTAAGGGCTACACTCAACAACCAGGAATTGACTATAATGAGACATTTGCACCAGTTGCTCGTCTAGACACTATAAGAGCTCTAATAGCTCTTGCAGCAGAAAAAGGATGGAGCATTTACCAGCTAGATGTCAAGTCTGCATTCCTCAATGGAGTACTTCAAGAAGAGATCTATGTGGAGCAGCCACAGGGATTCATGAGCAAGGGCAATGAAAGTAAAGTGTTACGGCTGAAGAAGGCTCTATACGGCTTGAAGCAAGCTCCTCGAGCATGGTACAGTAGAATTGATCAGTACTTCATCGACAAAGGTTTCAGGAGGAGTAAGAGTGAACCTACACTATACATTAAAACCCAAGGTGAGTATGATACTCTAATAGTTTCCTTGTATGTAGATGATCTTATATACACTGGAAACAACATAAAGATGATAATAGAGTTCAAAGAAGACATGATGAAGACATTTGAGATGACAGACTTAGGCTTAATGTACTACTTCCTCGGAATTGAGGTAAATCAAACAAAAGAAGAGATATTCATCTCACAGAAGAAATACACAGAAGAACTACTAAAGAAGTTCAAGATGTCTGAATGCAAACCAGTTGCTACTCCGCTCGTGACTAATGAGAAGCTGCAAAAGGACGATGGATCTCCACAGGCAGATGCATCTCTCTACAGGAGTTTGATTGGGAGTCTTCTATATCTCACTGCTACTCGACCTGATATCATGTATGCTACAAGTTTGCTATCAAGATTCATGCAAAGCCCAAGTCAAATCCACTTTGGAGTTGGAAAAAGAATACTCAGGTACTTGCAAGGAACAAAAGAGTTCGGTATATGGTATAAATCCAACACCAACTCAAGATTGCACGGCTACACTGACAGTGATTGGGCCGGTTCAATGGATGACACGAAAAGCACATCAGGTTATGCCTTCTCACTTGGATCAGGAATATTCTCTTGGGCATCTAAGAAGCAAGCAATTATTGCACAATCAACAGCAGAAGCTGAGTATGTAGCAGCTGCAGAGACCACCAACCAAGCTATATGGCTTAGACGAATAGTCAATGATATGGGAGACCAAGAGACAAAGCCTACGACAATCTATTGTGACAATAAATCGGCGATAGCGATTGCAAAGAATCCAGTCCATCACAACAGGACAAAACATATCGCAATTAAATATCATGTTGTCAGAGAAGCAAGTGAGAATAAAGAAATAAGGCTCGAGTACTGCAAGACCGAAGATCAAATTGCAGACATATTTACTAAGGCATTACCAAGACCGAAGTTCGAGCAACTACGATCGTTGCTAGGAGTCACAAAAAATTGCATCAAGGAGGAGTGTTAAAACATGCTGCAATTTTCTAGAAAGATCTAGAATGATGGTAATGCCACAATTCTCTAGAAACATCTTGAAGGTTGAAGAAGAGGAATTGCATCTCTAGAATATTCTACAAAGTTGTAGTAAATACTATAAGGCAATAGATTTAAAATAACAAGTAGTATAGTTCTAGAATTATCTAGAAACATTGAGACAATGTAGGGTAGAAATGTATGGAATTTTCTAGTCCTTCCTAGGTGTTGTAGAAAGCCTATAAATAGGCATTCACCCTTCATTTGAAAGGCAATGCATGAATTGTAGCCAAAACCTCCAAGCTATCTAAATCAATTCTAAAGCCTTGTTAATATCACTATATCTACTATCTTTTATCAAATACTATCAATATGTGTAGTTTAATAAAGCACATGCATAAATGACACAGGGCTTATCATAAGCTTAATTAGTTTGTTTGTCCTTACAGTTGCCATTTAGTGTAGGTGTGATAAGGACATAACAATGTTCACCCACAAATAGTAGCTGCAATTAATATGTGGTATTAGGAGAGTTACTTATGTAAGAACAATACTATATATTATATTGTGTTAAATGAAAATAATTAATATGAACAGTTGAATCTTATCTGAAAGGTTAATATTAAAAGATACATATACATGACTATAACGAATAACTAACTTTTGATCCTAACAATCTATGGTTGATGGTAAGACTCATATTTATTAATCCCACAATTTTATATGAGAATTGTTCTCACTTGAATCACTTTCATAATATTAGTTTGTTAACCAACAGTAAAATGACAATTCAGTTCATGAGACTCTCAATTAGTGAGGTCCAGAGAAAGTATAAACATCATAGTCACTATAAACAACAACCTTACTATCCGGATGGTTAAAAATGTTTGTGCTTTGAGATCAATTTTCACTTTTGGTTAAAGAAGATGACATGTTTTGAAAATGCTAAAAACATGGCAAAATAAGACAGAAAAAAACATATCAAGTATGTGGCTCCGTTTGCTTGAACTAAGATTATGCTAAACAATAATAGTGAGTAGTGACATAAGCTACATCGAGTTCTTTGGAGTTTTTTGAAGACATCTTTATCCAGATGAGAAAAACATGAGTACACTAACAAGCAACAAATCTTGTTCTTATACAATTTTTAAGCATGGTGTCTTATATATTATATATCTTTATGTTGGAGAGGGGATAAGGCATGTGGGTTATCCTATTCCTATTCATTAATTCTTATCCATAGAAGAGATACAATTTTCATTATTAGAGGACACTGTCTTACATCATGTTTGACATAACACTAACTTACAACTTATTGACTTAGTCTTAAATCTTATAGGGTTGTTTGATATAAAAAATAAAGATTGTTGCTTTTGAAAAAAAATGCACCTTTTAAAAAGAATGTGAGGTTTAGGGATGACAAAAATACTCGTACTCGTGGGTACCTGTCAAAATATCTGCAATGAGCACCCGCAAAAATAGCTCATGGGTGGGAACAAGTATCATGATACTCGCCCCACGGGTACTTGCATATATATTTTAATTAAATATTTTATATTTAGTTATTATTAATTTAAGATTATATTTGTTTATTTTATTATTACTTCATAATAAAATTTAGTGATATTACTATAATCATAAAATTATCATATACATATCATATTATTTAAGTAAAAAATAATTTAATAGATTAATTATTGTAAAATTTATAAAAATATAATTAAAATTGGAAATCTGTTGGGTACCCGCAAATAGTATGGGTATTAGCATGAGTATGCACTACCCGGATGTTGCCATCAATAAAGTTGCTTAAGTTAAGACCTCAAGAGTCTTATACAATATATTATCTTTTTTATACCAAATTAAAATAGTTTTTTGAGTGAGTGAGTCAACTATATATATACTTTGACGGTTTTTATTTGGCTTCATAACTTTCATCTATGATTTCACATTTTTCGACTACTTTTTTTTACTAAATAGAACCTTTTATGGAGGGATGATAAATGAATGGAGATCAACTGTCTCATTTCTAGTGTTTCATTCCAATTAAAATTTGCCACTTAATTAAAAAGAAAATTAAAAAAAAAACAGATTTTTTTTTATATTACTTAATGCAATGTGATTAGTTTGAGATAAAAAGATATAAATTTATTAGAATATATAATATTTGTTGAGGGATAAGCTCTTGGATAAGGATGGGAGGAACCAATAGTCTATAAGGTGGACCATAGATGGTCCCACTTAGGCATGACCCTTAAGCCATATATTTCTCAATCCCTTTATCTAAAGGAAGGAAAGATTATTGAAACAGAAGTTTACATTGATTTATTATAAGAGTAAATGATCTATCAATTATAATGGAAGATATTCTTATTATCTCATCATCAATTATTTATATTTGATCATTATTAACATTTAAATATAAATAGTATAAATAAATAATGAATGATATATTCTAAGTGTATATAAACTTTTACAATAACAATGCATAAATATTATAATCTTCTTATAAAATGGAAAATTTGGAGGCACCCATACCTCTTTTTGCACCTAAGCATGGGTTGCCCCAACATTGCACTTGCAACTTTAGTCTATACATGGTTCCACTTGTTTTATGTTCTCATCTATATATTCTATATTTCTATTCCTTGTTCGGTTGTTCATCTTGAACTCTTGTCCCTCCCATATCTTATTCTCATATAAGCAAATATTAAATGCCCACCATCCTTGTCTTCCAACCAAAAGTTCCCAAGAATAAAATTTAAGAACAAAACTATAATACAAGAGTGTGTTTTAAAACTGAGTGATGGAAATTTCGTAATTTCTTACAATCGAAATTCCAAACTAGAGGAATATCACAATTGAAGTTTGAAGTGGGTGTTAACTCATAACAATAATCTTATTACCTTGGGTTGGGTCATATTTGGGCCAGACCATTTGGTTCGTGAAAACTTGTTCTTTGTTTAGATCTACCAAATTGGGATGGGTAGTGGGCTTATTAGTCCACTACTATAGATATGTGTGTTCTTTGAAATATAGTGTTAGAGTACTTTTTCACATTGAGTTAATTACACTCGCACCACCACGTAAGTGTTAATAAAATTACATAAAATATTATTTCATTTTTTGTCCTTACACGAATCATTTATTTTTCTTATACTAATCACTCTTAATTTTGTACATATATTACATGATTACATCTGTATGATATATAAATATAATAATTTAAATAAAAAACAGGTGACATGTGCAATTAAGTTAAACAAAATATTGTATATTGTACAGACAAATCCAAATAATATAAAAGTCAACGTGTCTTCATTATTTTGTCCGTTATAAAATAATATAAGAATTATATAGACATATTAGAATTATCAATGTATTTTGCAATGAAATAAAAATAATAAAAAAATACTCAACTTTCGTACTATTTGGAATTGCCTACACAATATATAATATTTTGTTTAACTTAATTATACACGCCACACATTTTTGTTTAAAAGATTACACATGTATCTCATGCATGTGCAATCAATATAATATATGTACAAAATTATGGGTGGTTCGTGTAAGAGGAATGAGTAATTTGTCCTATTAACTCTATCTAATTAGTACGGACTCTATTAACTAAATACTATACCAAAAATAATAAAAAGAAACATCATTATTTACTATTTGAAAATTATTTCTATTAAATTAGCTTGCGTTTTTTATTTTATTGGACAAAGAAAATAAGCGATTGACTGAATAATAAGACCTGGTTTGATCTGAAGTATGAATTAAATTAAAACAAAAAACAAAAAAAGAAGCTTCACTATTATTACACAGTAAATTCGCATGGAGATTGCATCTGATTAGAACAGGAGTATTGAATCTCCATAGTTCGATAAACCCTAATTCGTTCCTCATTTTTCTTCATCGAATCGATGAGGGTTCTGCAACTTGGATTATTGCTTGTATTGGCATCTGGATTTGCCGCAATTTCCATTTACATAATCGGACTCTCTAATTCCTCTGTATGTATGTATGATTGAAATTATAAGATCCATTTTGCTTCAATTTTCCTTATACCTAATCACCGTGTAATGTAACCATGTATGCACAGATCTCAATTCTCAGCTTACTGATGAAGACACGCAAGCGTTGCTTTCCTTGCACAACTCTTTTGAGAAGTGTATGGTAAGGTTTCACTCTCCTTTCATTTTTGTCGCTTCATTTGTCTTCAAATTTCATTCATTATCATTTTTAATTTTCTTATCCAACATATATAATTATATACAATGTTATTGCTAAGATTGTGTGTGAATCTATGATTGTTTGATTCGTGAATTAGGAAGCAGGTTTTATATTGGTTTCAATTGGATTCCAACTATATTTTTGTGAATTAATATTTCTGCAGATTCAGTAATGCTCAATACACTAACATTAAAGGTTGGACTTTTGATGATCATCGGGAACCTTTTATACTTAGTTTCAAACGTCATTTTTTTAAAATGTTTGCAAACTATTGTATTATCTTGGAGCAATTATGATGGCAAGAAGATTTCTTAATATTGGTTGCACCTTCGTGCGAGACTTGGCGCAACGGTAAGGTTGCCTATAGGGTTAACCTTGGGGGCAACAGTAAGGTTGCTGCCTCGTCACATGGGGGTTACCACTTATAATCCTGGAAACAACCTTTCCACTTGCGGGGATAAGACTCCTTACATTTACTTTCCCCAAACCTTACCATGTGGAGGCCTAGTGTACTAGGACACCCTTGCTTGCATCTCAGTGTGGTATTTATTTATATTTTGGGGAAGGGTGTGGCATTTATCTTACATTGATGTGCTTTGGATCTAGTTTTTTTATTATGGTTTCAATACTTTATAGTTTATACATCTCTAAAAATTGCATTATCAGTACAGATTCTTTTGATATTTGACGGGGTTGCTAAGTTTGTGTTTTATGCAGAGTGCAAATGGACTTGGCCTGAAAGCAGCTAGGGGTGGAGATTATTGCCAAACCACAATAAATTTCCCCAGTGACACCATCCCTAAATGGGTATTTTCCTAATCATCACTGATCAATTTATTATTCATTAAAAAAGATGCTTCATATGTGGTCCTCAAAAGTATTTTAATTATGACAATCTACATCCTCTGGTAAAATTGGTTCCTCTTATTCAGAAGTATGAATTCCGACATACTTAACCAAATATGGTTTAAAAGTAGTTAAACAATTACCCCATTTGTTGACTTAAAAATTTCTGATTAACAGAAGGATCCGAAAACTGGTAAACTTGAAGTTCTGTCTTATGATTTTAATCTTTGTGAAGCTGTGGCTACGTGGGAACAGGTAAAATACTTGGTCTGTGTTTTCAATTTTTCATGATTGTGATTATGCTGAAATCTATCATCCCTTTCATGAGATATAAATCCAGATGATTTTAATATCTTATATTTGATAGATATTACTGTTAGAGCCAGTGAATGCGCATTTTTCAATCTACCACAAGGCAGTTCAATTACCATTGGCATCCTCTATGCATTAATGTCAAATTCCTTTTCTATTACTTCTACTGTTGTTATGTATTTTTTGCGTTCTAAAAGAAACACACGACATATGCTTTACGTTTTATTGTTGTGTTATGAATTGATTGCTCAGGTCAGGAACAGTACTACTATACTTACCAAGGAATATATTGATTCTTTACCGAATGGATGGGAGGAATATGCGTGGCGTAGGATCAACAAGGGAATACTTCTGTAAGTAATTGAGCGACTGAAATTTACTGAACAGTTAAGTAATTAACTAATTATGCAATGATGGTAACCTTTATTATAAGGATGACAGCCAAACTAATTTCACACTTTAATTCATATATTAGAAATGAATTATAGTAGCTTACTTTATATAGCTGGTTATAAATTTCCAGAAAAGTTATGCCAAATTCAAAACCGAAATGGTGTTGTTTTTTTATCCAAGAATGCAATAGTGAGCTTTATATCCAGAAATAAGTCCTGTGATATATTACATGAACCAGAATAGTCTGTCAATTTGTCAGTCCTAAGACATTTTACTAGTCTGTTAAGAAGTCACCTAGAATTAATTTCTGTGACAAATCAATTATAAAAATATATAGACTATTAGCCAAGAGATTTTCATTATTCAGTCTATAGGCCATGACCCACTTGCTCCTGTAAATGTGATAAACCTTAAGCTGTCTTCTCCAATCTTCTACTAATTGCTAGATACACATAGGCTTCTCAATAATAACATACTCATCTTGTTCAATGTTAGCATATTTCGAATTATCTAGTGGTAAACTGGGGGTTCTTATTTGGAAGGACGGTGAAGTTAATGGAAATTTCAGACTCAGATGCTTCTGTTTTGCAGTAACCACTGTGAGAACAAGACCTTGTGCTTGGAGAAACTTTCACTAGTGCTCCCTGAATCACCACCGTACTTTCCAAGGCAGTTTGGGCGATGTGCTGTTATTGGTAATTCGGGAGATCTCTTGAAAACAAAATTTGGGAAGGTGATAGATGGTTATGATGTTGTCATTAGAGAAAATGGTGCTCCAACACAGGTTATTTGCTCAACAGGGTTCTTTGTTTTTTGGGAGCAGGAGATGTCCTAAAATTTTTAGACCTTGTCCCACTCAATTGTGTTTATGATGGCAGAACTACACTGATCATGTGGGCAGGAAAAGCACATTTCGCCTTCTAAACCGAGGATCTGCTAAAGCACTGGATAAAGTTGTGGAATTAGATGGTAATGCCACTTTTTATAATTAGTCCCATTTGTTATAATGCCAATCATGAATTGTTGGAACCTTACTACCAATGCTGTTTCTGCAGAACAAAGAAAAGAGGTCTTGATAGTAAAAACAACAATTCATGACATAATGAGCAAAATGATTCAGGTATGTTGCCTTATCAATTGAAAATGCCTTCTAAAATCTTTACTTTTATACTGTTGTGCTACACACTTGCAAAACAATTGGCTTTTGTTTTATGCAGGAACTTCCTATAAAAAATCCTGTATATCTCATGCTAGGTGCATCCTTTGGTTCAGCAGCAAAAGGAACTGGGCTTAAGGCTCTTGAATTTGCCCTCTCTATGTGTAATTCAGTGGATATGTATGGTTTCACTGTGGATCCTGGTTACAAAGAATGGTAAAATATTTTCTGTTGGCAAGTAGTTTTTCTGACTAAATACTTCTTTCATTGGAATATGATTACCTGATCAATAAACCTTTTATTTTTCTTTCAGGACAAGATATTTCTCTGAATCACGTCAAGGCCATACTCCATTGCATGGAAGAGCTTATTACCAAATGATGGAGTGCTTGGGAGTAAGTAAACCATACTTTTGTTACTGCATGTCAAATCATTTAGATTCTGTTAATTTTAGTGTCATGAAAGATGACAAGTTTTGGAGAAAGGCTCAAGTCATACTAAAAGAAAATTGACAAGTTTTGCTTGCTTGCTGTGTTGACTTAGGACTTAAATAGGGTGAGTAAAATCATCCAATTTCTTGTTCTTCTTCTAAGCACTGATTTTATCTATCTGCTTTCATTGTCAAGCTTATCAAAATCCATTCTCCCATGCGAGCTGATCCAAACCGTGTTGTAAAATGGGTACCAAGCCACCATCTTATAAGGGCTGCAAGGATTGCTTCCGAGAAATTATTGAGGTAAATACCCCCCCCCCCCCCCCCCCCCCCAATCCATATTTGTATTTTTTTTATGTTCGTTTTTGTGAAATTTTTGCCAAGGGACCTACATATGAATGCATAACTATAGTAACATGTATCTTAATATCTCTTGCCTTGTGCTCCTATTTAGTAAAGCTGAAATTGGGGTGAATAAAAATTATTTAGTAGTTTATTGGTCAGTTCATGGGTAGAAAGTTGTTGGTCTTTGACCTGTTCTAATGGAAAACTGACATACCAAGAGGTCATGACTCATGGCCCTTTTGTGTAACCACACTTAGCATCAAATATTAAAATTTTGGAAGGCATATTATATGAACTCACACGTGCCATTTTATTAATTGTCTTCATAATTTGGGCTCCACATTGTGACTTATGAGTATTGATTTGATTCCATCTGAGATTAGTTGGACTTTGTCAATCTTATGATTTGTACAGGAGAGTTGGAGCAGGATCTGGAGATCCACTGGGTGCATGTTCCATTGTTAAGAAACAAGTTAAAAGAAATGTAAATGGAATTTCAAAGCTTAGAAAGGAGGCACTTGATCATATGAGGTATGTGAAGAGCACAACCATGTATCCTCTGGAACACAGTCCTGGACATGGGTTGCTTTGCACTGTTCCATCTGATTTAGCTGTATAGGGATTTTATGCATTCAGCTTGTGCTCTTAGGAACCATCTAACCCACTGATTTGCCAAATCTTCTGATTCTTCGTTTTATGCAAAATATGTGATTAACTTGAGAAAAGGGGATATGAATCTTAGCCATCATTGGTGTGGTTAGAAATATTTTTATTCATCCTCATTCTTTTTTTAAAGAAACTTTTTAAGGACTTACATTTGTTTTGACTTTTGAGAGATGATGGCTGAAAAGTTAGGAAATTTTTTGTTGCCATTTGTATTGCTTAGTTGAAGTATAATGAGTTGGGCTGTAATGGAATAAGCTTGTGTTCTTTAAGTTATAATATCAATATAACTGTATGCCTTGATTACCTTGACGGGATTGTTGTCCCTAAATTATGTCTTCAACTATGTCCCATCAAATTAAATTTTGACATTTAAACATTACTAACGTAGCTAAATATTCTTTTAGAAATTTATCTTATTTTTACGTTTTAAGTTGATTCTCTAACAACAACAAAATCAATTTAGTACTTTATTATTTTTGTTTGCTATTATGCCCTTCTGTCATAATAATATTTGCTTTTTACGAGAATGTATCAGATTGTCGCTGGAAATTCCTTTTTAGTCATCATACCCGGTATTTTATATAAAAAATTAAGCTTTTTGACAAAAAAAAAATTATGTCTCCTTTCATCTCTTATATTTATCTTCATTTCTCCATTGTTAACATCCTCAAACTTACTTCAAATCATTAATTTTAGGGAAATCTAATGCCAGAAATTAGTAAGTAAACCATTAGATGTTCCTAAAACTGATGACTAAAATATAGAAAAACTTACTTTTTGAATAAGTAAATTCACTCTCTTTAAAAAATAGATTAAGTTGATACCTTTTATTGGGCGACTAAATTAATATAAGATTAAATAAAAATAATATTTTAAGAGCAAATTACAACAAAAAATTTGGATTTGTGTTTTTCTTAAAAGTAAATTATATAGATATCTCTAAGTTTTAGTGATATTATATAAAGGGGTTTGCTAACATGAGGAATGTGTATTTTCAGTTAGGTACATGTTAGCAAGGTGTACCAAAAGATTTGGACAAAATTATCCTTAAAGTTTTGTGTAACATATTTTAGTAACTAGAGGTACTTATGTAATTTAACTTTATCCCACACATAGTGTAATTGATTGTTCTGATAAGTGTAATCGATTACCATATGGTGTAATCGATTACACCAGTTAAAAATTTCAAATACAAACTCAACGGATTGATGTAATCGATTACCAAACATAGTGTAATCGATTACAATGTGAAAAATGCACATATCTGATGCTTTTAATATGTTGTAATCGATTACTAGTACAGTGTAATCGATTACATCATAAAAAATGCACATACCTGATGCTTTTAATATGTTGTAATCGATTACTAGGATAGTGTAATCGATTACACTGTTTAAAGTTAAATTACATAAGTACCCCTAGTTACTAAAACATGTTACACAAAACTTTAAGGGTAATTTTGTCCAAATCTTTTGGTACACCTTGCTAACATGTACCTAACTGAAAATACACGTTCCCCATGTTAGCAAACTCCTTATATAAATAATTTATACATTTTTAAACCTACACATATCACATAATTATATACATACATTATACTGAATATCTCGTTAATAAATGTAAATTTAATTTCTTAAAAAATGGTAAAGTAAAATTAAGTCAAACAAAATATAGTATATTATGAAAACAAATTCAAATAATATAAAAGTAAATGTCTGTTTATTTTTTTTGTTCGTTACGAACGCATTAATAATTTTAATGAAATGTTTAAATCATCTTATATTGTATTGTAACTAACCAAAATAATAAATAAGCATTGACTCTTATACTATTTGGATTTGTCTTCACAATATACCATATTTTGTTTTACATAATTACATTCGTCATCATTTTTTGTTTAAGAAATTACACTTATTTATCTTACCTGGGTAGTTAGTGTAATGTATATAAAATTATGGAATGTTTGTGTAGGTTAAAAAAAGATGAGCATATTTTATATATATAGCTCTGATAAAACTTTAGTATGTATGAATGTAATTTAGTCTAATATTTTTGATATTTATCTCTAGAATATGTTTTGACTCTCTAGAATCATACTTAGACTTTATGAAAAGGATATAGTTGTAGAATCTCCGATTAGTAGAATATTATGAAAAATAAAATAAAAAACATGCACCGTACACCAATCTAAAGATGTCATTCTTCAACCTGGAGGGATAAGAAGAACTACAATAATGGAAAGTAAGTACAATGTCTATCTATGTTCATAGAAAATCATTGAAAACAAATCCTTGGAATTCAAGTGGAGATGGATTATAACTAATTGCCACCACAAGCTTTGTTTTTTTTACTCACTTCACTTCAACTTTAGTACTTGTACTGTTACACTCACTTTATTCTTCTCCTCTAATTCACTTCATTTACTTCTATTTCACCCTCCTCATACTGTAACAACTATTCCCTCTTCTCTTCTTATCCACTTCCAATATCTCTATTATTCTTTCACTCATTTTCACAAACACATCATGGCCGAGATTCAACCTCTGCCGGAAGACCATGTTAGCGCCGCCGCCGGTGGATTCGTATCCAAGCGCCAAAGAAAACCAAGTGTTAGATTAGGTGATATCGGAGGAGGAGGACCACCCTACGCCAATTCTCACCATCACCCTCGCCGCAAGAACAACAACAACAACACCCATAAGCGATATAAGCCCCACCCTTTATTCAATGACCCGAATCCTTCGATTAAACCCTCAAAGATTCGACCTTTGACCAATTTGGCACCCTTCCAAACCCTAGACCGCGATGGGGAACGAGGGCACGTGGATACCCTCGCAACCGGAACCTGGAGAATAAACGAATCATCTAAGAAGATGGGTCCCACCAAGAGAGCAAGATCGAATTGGGTTTCAACAGATGAAGAAAGGGGTTTTGATGTGCAAAATTCAGAAAGCCCTTTCAGTGAAGAACTTAGTCCTATGGAGAATATTGGGGTTGATGGGTTGCAATTGCAGCATCATAGAAGGTCTTCTTCATTTATAGGTTCTGATGGGCCCTCTGATACTAATGCTACAAGGGATTGGAACAAGAACAATGGTGAAGATGGGGTTAGGGTTTGGCTTAGTGGGTTGGGGCTAAGTCGTTATTTTTCGGTGTTTCGAGTTCATGAGGTTGATTATGAGATTTTGCCAATGTTGACATTAGAGGATCTTAAAGATATGGGCATTAGTGCTGTTGGCACCAGAAGGAAAATGTACTCTGCAATTCAAAAGCTTGGAGAAGGGTTCTCATAATGCTCAACTATTTTATTCCTTTCTCCAAAGGCAACCTTGGCACAATTATGCAAATGTAAGCTAAAGCTGTCTACTATAGACTCACATAGAGGGAGCTATATAGAACCATGTTGTCCTGTTTTGCATGTTAGCTAGAATGGGAGGATTCTCAGCCATAGCAAGTTTAGAAGCATGTGTCTGAAATGAGGTTCTAGTACATAGTCACCTAATACGTGGTTCTCCTTTGTACGGGTGCGGCTGGTATGTTACCTTGTCAAATACTGGTATGTTAGGGATATATTCAATAGAGTTTCTATAGTTCTTTGCACAGTTGTTTCTAGTGCTGCTTCTTGTAGGTTTGAATCAACTTTCGTTTTAGCACAGGAGAAATACCCAAGGATAAAATTACGTCTTGTTTGTTGTAACTCATTCATGTAAGTGAGTGTATGTGTCAATTATTTTTCTTTTCTTTTACTTAAATTGTTGGTAAAAATTATGTGCGTTCCTTAAAGGGAACCAGTTCGCAAAAGAATCACGAATTGTTACGAGAGAACCAATCCGCGGTTCTCTACCAAAATGAGATAATTGTGTTTCAATATTTTAGTATTTTCTCCCTCAGAACTTGTTTTTTTGTAGGTTTGGATTTAATAGATTCGTGCTCTTGCATTAGTTGCATGTTCTTATTTGAGAAATATCCTTTTTTGAAATTAGTTCAAGTACATATAGCTTTGCTAATTTTGTTGGAGTAATTATAGTTGTATTGTCATTCATAACTCTGAAAGAGTATGTGATGAAAAGGAAACTTGTTATGACGTTTTTGGAAAGTTTTTCCTTTGAAAGTAAAGGAATGTGCTGTTGGTTTTCTTTATGGTTTTAATTTTGATGCTGTGTGAAAGTTGTTTAACAATCATGTACTGCTATGTTATTAAAAATATTTATCTATTATAATAACTACCTAAAAGTCACACTTATAGTTTAATTTATGGCGCAAAAAAGTTTACATAAACAGTATAACAAACTTGAACTCTTGCAAGCTTGTAACACTGTAATGGTAGAATTTAGTGTTTAACTGGGGTTTTTGGAATTAATTGTGCTGGTGTTTAGTTACTTTTTATGGTGCTTCCTCAAAACCTGTGTTTGGAGTAATTATTTGATCACTAGATGGTCCTGTATGGATAGCCAAGGACATATTTTTGCTGTTGAATATGCATTAATGACTCAAATTTTATGACCTTATTCTTTATCAATGGTGAAGACATGTCTTGGACTATTTATCCAAGATTATGCAATAATTTCTTATGTTCTTTTATTGGATGAGCAAATGGTATGAGAGTGTATCTTTAATGATGGTCATTAATGTTGCTAGGCTAAAATGATATGATCAAATTAATCAACATATATAAAGCACATAGTGTTGCAATTAAATTCTTTTTGTCTTTAATATATAGTGATGCATGCACCAACTAAAAGTGGCAAACTTGGTGTGTTTAGTGGATTGAATTTGAATATCTGTATATATTAAATAACAAAAGATATGAAATAGAGTGAGGATAATTATTTGCATGCATTTTCTGTATCTCAAATGCTCCTTTTTAATCTTCTATACCTTGTAGACAAAGAAGACCATTAAAATAGGGTAGAGGAAAAAAATAGATTTTTCGTTAATATAAAATTAACTGCAAAAAAAAACTTTATAAAATGGATGAATGATGGCTTTATCCTGAAACATTGTGTCAATAATAATTTACTCAAATACTATCATGCCTGGTATTGTCACATATATTGCATAGTGCATATATGAGATTGAGATGACATTTATGCAGCACATTCATCAACTAGCACTCAACTTTTCTACTTGTGGAGGTAAGACTGTGTACATCTATCATCTTCAAACTTTACTAAATGAGAACCTGTACTGAGTTGTCCTAGCACTATTGGCATTCCTTACAAAATCAGCAATTCAGCATTCATATGGTAAGAGTGAAGGTCTTACAGGTAAGGCTAGAACCAATCAAATAGCCATGGAAGCTTGCCCAATTAACCAAACAAGGGTCTCCATTTTCATATAATATGAGACAAAGTCCCAAGAAATGGAATAGCAAGGCAAGTCAATCCTTGGCTACCAGACATGACTCTTAGCCTACATACAAGACCCTTCCTCTCATATCCTTAATTCAACTATGATGTCTACACTGAGTAACTATACCCCTATATATAGTTATCATGTGATACTTGAATAATACATAGTAGACAATATACATAAAATTATATATTTGATAACATATTCCTTATGCTCAATTTAAATGTCACTTTGGCCTCATGGTTTTTTTACTTTGGTTATCTAATAATCTTGCTCAGTGCAAAAGTGCACGAGAGTCTCTTTTAGTGAGATCTGGGGAGGGTAGATCTACGCAACACAACAAGTTCAAATCTTAGAAACAATTTTTTTGACTACTAAGGTAAGCTTGCATATATCTACTAAGTCAGAGCCCTGTATACTGGCCAAACGATCATCCAATTAAGTATGGTGGTGGCCAGAGATAGAGGTTAGAGAATATGTTCCAATATGTATAATAGAAGGGACAAGGCATTAATCAATTCACAATATATATGTATATATTCATCAATGTTGATCTTCTAACGTGGAAGGGCTGAAATATGGCAGAGTCAACTACCACAGTTTGCATGTTGATTGTTGATGAAGCAACTTGCTTAGAATCTGTTCGTTTTGACATTCACTCAAATTATTTTGGACTATATACACACAAAACAACAATGGTTATATTGAAAATGTAGAATAAGTACTAAACCACTTGTTAACTTGCCTTGAAAATACTTCATCAATGCTATTAAAGACAATGGGGTTTTGAAACAAATTTGGTATCAGTCAAATGAACAAATTGAGTTACTTACAACTTTCTAATTTATCTACTTTCTACTATCAATATAAGAAAACAAAGGGCCGGTGATATTACTATAAAAGACATCTTCAAATTCTGCCATTTGGAATACTAGGGGGTAAATTTGTAATAAAAAAATTAAATTGATTAAAAAAAACCAAAATGTTTTCCCTTCAATGTATTTACTAAAATTTCCTTTACTTTTTCTTATTGTATTCACTATTCATAGGTCAATTATGTCATTGTACCTTACTCTTAAATATTTTTTAATTGTTGCTGCAGACTTGTAGTGCAACCATTACGTTGATAGTAGATTACTAAATTGGGCTTCGATATTTTGCTCTACAATTCCTACAATAAGGATAATTTAGTCACTTTAATAATAATAGTACAATAAAATAATGCTACATGGAGGCTTATTTATTGCTAATAATTGATATTACTAAAATGGGTATTGACATATTGTTGATGTTAAATTTTTGTTGGAGATAATTTTGTCTTTTGATTATTGAAGAGTAACCTCCCCATTTCAAATTTCAAACTTTTGCAATCTTTTTCTTTTTCTTTTATCTCCTCCGCTCATCTCCTTTCTCCACTCTTAATATGCTCTACTTTTCTTTCTCCTTCTATGCTCTCTCTTTTTGTTCATCTATTTTTATCCACATTCACGTATATGTTAAATTACTTGCCCAAAGGTATGTTCTTTTCTTTTTATGTTCATCCGAATTCCAATTTTTTAATATTAATTTCTTCATCCATGAAATTATTATTCTAAATGTGTCCTTATTCATATATTTTTCCTAAGAAGATGATCTTTTCACTAAGAAGAGAACATTTTTCAGATTTGCAGGTATTGTTTGTGCTTATTTTGAGCATTTTATTGTCTCTATGTTCTTATCCATATTTTTTTAAAAAGATATGATTTTTCCAGATTTGAATGCTTTATGTGTTCTTTATGCATTTTTTATTTAGTGTGTGTCGTGCTCTTTCTCCATTCGTTTATTCACATGCACTAAATCAACTAACATTTTAACATTTTTTACACAAGATCTACAAATACACAAAATGGATAAAATAATCCACCTGCAACAACACAGAGAAAAACCCATGCATGTGAAATAGGAACAAAGAAATGAGATCCTCTACTCATTATCTAAGTAAAATTTTGCCTCATTTTTATTAAATACACGTTATTTGTTGACTAACATATATTTTTTGTTCTGTTTGTTAATTTTTTGCCCAAAGGTAGGTTATTTCCTTTTATGTTCTTAAAATTTAAATTTCTTAATGTTAATTTCCTCATCCATGAAAATATTATTTTATGTGTCTATATTCATATTTTTTTTCTCTAACAAGATGATCTTTTCACTAAGAAGATAACATTTCTTCACATTTGCAGGTATTGTTTGTCTTTATTTTAAGCTAATCTGAGATCAAGAACTTTCACACACAAGGTTTGCAATTTTTTGGTAAATGAAATTTTTTCACAATTTTTAGTTCTAACTATTTGTGTTTGAGGAGTTGAGATCTTATATTATTCAAATGTATGTTTTCAAGTACTACATTTAGTTCAACAATTACTAATGGTGAATTTTAGGTTATCTGTTGCTATTTTAGTTCAAAGTTTACTAGGAAGCTAACATTTTTGCCTCAAATTAAATGCACCCATTTTTTATTTTATTTTTCCTTTTGCTACATTAATGATGAGTGTGGACAAGTTAGTCTCGTCCTTAGTCATTATTGAAGCTATAACTTAGCTAGGTGGCACAAAGAAAAAGTAGAAATGCACTCTTCTGAAATATATTTTGGGAAGTAAAAAACTTTGAACACAATTATCGAACAACTTTGAACAAGTAAAAAACTTTGCACTCTTCTCTATGCAACTTTTTCTTTCCTAGATGTCAATGTAATACTTTTTTCAAACTTTCTATCTCATACTCTTTATGCATACCTCACTCTTATTGACATAGTTGGCACCGTCATCGGGCTGAAGAAGAGAACAAGTTAGTCATTTTGAATAGATTAGAACTTTGACACACAAGGTTCAGACATAGGTTAGATGTACAATTATAAAATAGAAGCACATGTATACTAAGATGGAAAAAAGTCATAGCTTTAAAATAATTTTATGTGTAGCTAAAAAGTTGAAAATATTCAGTTGAAAACAATTTAGTATATACAAATAAGTAAATAGAAAACAGTAGTTATTTTCTCTTGGTGCTATTTGCTTTTAAATTACTATATTGTTGATCTAATGTTTAGTATATTTACATCCTATGTTTTTATTACAGACATCAAATTTTGTAGTTATGATGAGGTCTATGACCATAAAAAGAAAACAAATGATTTGATAATCACCAAGACCGTGGTAAAAGGGTTATGTTATGCTATTTGTGAAAATTATGGGTGAGTTTGGTTACTTAGGAACACAAAAAATAAATTCATATCCACTAGCATGCTAAGGGTTATTCTTCACATGTTTCTCATATGAGTCAATAACTGACTTGCATCACTCTTCTTCTTTGCCTTGCAGGTGGAAATTTCACCTTCTTCATAGCATGGAGAAAAACGATACGTGATGAGAAGAAATTGCAAAAGAACTTTAACATCTATGTTTTAGTTAAACTTACATTGCTAATGTTTTAGTTAAACTTACATTGCTAATGTTTTAGTTCATACATCTACATATTGTGTGGTTGAATAATCCAATATAGTGGAAACAAAAAACTAAAAAGTGATGGATGTCTCTTTATGGTTGGCTAACCGAATATAGTGTAGGAGACAAACAATACTAAAATATTATCTTTTAGCATATTTTCACTTGCGGAGTTTGAAGATGATCTAATTTGAAAAGAACAAAAACTAGAATCAACTAAAAACAATCATAAAATATACATAAATTATTAGTATTATATAGCAATTTTTTTTTTATTTTTGTTTGTTTTATTTAGTTCAGATTCCTTAGTTTTAACCCATGCTCATTATGAATATATATATATATATATATATATATATATATATATATATATATATATATTAACATGGACAATTTTTATTAGAAAATTATGTACAACTATTCTTTAGAACATGTATGCTAAAATATCACAATTGTTTGTCTTTAGTAAATTAATATAAAATATATTATAGTATTTTTCTCTAGGGATTTGGTGAGAAAAAAGATTAGTTTTTTCTATGTTCTTCATGCTTATATTGTTAATTTTTTATTTTGTACTTCTACCTTTTATACAATTGGCTAATCCAATGCATTAAAAAATCAAATATGTAGAAGACTTTTTATACTTCATACAGTTTTAGTACGATCAGATCAATAAACAAATATCAATTATTTGCTTCTTTTTAAATTATACGTGAAGACTTTAAAAGATGACTAAAATCATTTTGTGTATTCTTGAAGAAGTGATCATGCCACTGATACTATTTTTATAATACTCTAGTTAGATTTATGTTCTTCATTTTTTAACAATTGATCACTTCAAATTATTGATCTCGAGTTATTTATATCTTTGTATTATATTATTTTTACTTACATAAAGCTATAATGGAACGACTCGTGCGAATGCACGAGTATACTACTAGATTGTCTGTAAGCATTGCCCAACCAAACTACTCTTCTTGTGATAATGAATAACATCATCTACCCATTGTATTTACTTCCACTACAAAATTCATTAAAAACGTTAAATGTATTTGTTGCATGAATCTCACGTGATGTCAATTAAAAGGTCATAAATTCCTACCTATACATTCGTTTTCCACATGACACACATAAATAACATTATTCTCATTAAAATCAATAGATTTAGCATTACACTGTTAACATAATAAATGTTATATTCTAGAATTTGGTAAATCGGAGGAAAACAAAATAGAGTATAATATTTATGCATTGTTAGTGTTGTGAATTATTTTTTTAAGAGTCAATAAAGATTAGATCTGAATGATAGATGATGTATTAACATTGTATAAAACTCATACATTATTAGGGATGACAACGGGCACGGGGGGCACGAGTAGTGCATACCCGCACTATATGCGGGTATCCGCGAATATCCAATTTAAAATATATTTTATATATTTTACAATAATTAATCTATAAAAATAATTTTTACTTAAATAATATCCACGAGGCATGTATCCTGATAGTCGTACCCACCCATGAACTATTTTTGCGGGTACCCATTATGAAAAAAGTTCCTTTTTTTATATTATCTACCAAAGTCTTCTCCAATTTTGAATAGGATTGTAATAAATATGTTGCTGTAGTTTTTCTCTAATAATATCAAATGTTTGTTATGTTTCTCTATAGACTGTATTCTCTACTGATGAACATGACTCAAATAACATTTAAGTCATAAGTTCATCGAAGAGATTGCGGGGTGAGATTGATGCGAACAACTCTCAAAGTCTTTTTTATGCTGAATCTGAAATGTCATCTTCAAATGCCCATAAGCATATGAAGACTGAATGAGTTTTCTGCATTAAATTTGATGGGTTTTTTTTGTAACCACTTACGTTTTTGTTGTATGACAAATGTGACGTATATTCACTGTGGTGTAATTTTTTGAACCTCACCTCAGTTATTAACATTTAATTTTTTGAACCTCACCTCTTATGAATATATATATATATATATATATATATATATTTGTGTCAGTGAATATATTTATATTTATGTCAGTCAAAATAAAATATCCAAAATACGGTACTATCTGTGCGAATGCACGGGTGATATAATATATATTAAGAGTGTGAATTTCATACTCTCTTTATTCCTTTATTTTTTTGGTAATCTAAGGCTCCATAAATAAAATAAAATCAAGACAATCAATTTACTCAAGTTGACTTCAGATATGTGGTCACGCAAATAAAATTCAACCGTATAACAGATCTTTAATATCATCTACGTGCATTATTCCATTCTTCTTTGTTAAGAGAGTATATTTTGAGTTTTCATGTGCTTAGTTTATAACCTTTTTTATCTCAGAAAAAAGGTCACTTTTGTCCCACTTGAAAGGAACCCTTAAAGGTATTGAAGGGTGGGGGAACATTATAATACCACAACCCGACTAGTCTATTGATTTGGACTCCCTTCATATATTTTAAGTCCTAAAAATTAGTATATTTATAGATAATGATTATACATAAATATTACACCGATAAACATTTTCTTATACATCCCCTTTTACGTATTAGATTTTTTCTTAACCCTCCCTTCATTTTTCATCACTAATCACACCCCCTCTTCTCATTTCTTTCTTCTCTATATCCTCCACACTTCCTAAAGACGATGTGAGAGTAACATTTTCTTATCAACAAATTAATCTGATATTTATTGGAGAAATGAATTATTGTTTTGAGTTGAACTACAGGCTTAGCTCAATGTCATTGAGATATTGAATGTTTGATCATGTGTCTCATTCCTTTTTTATGAATAATATACAATTTGAGAATAATTAATTTAAATATTCATTAGCTTAATATTTTCTTTATATGTTTTCTCCAATATAGAAATGACACTTCAGATTACTTCATTGGGTTCGAACCGATTGATATTAAACTCAAACTTGGCTGGGATTAATGAGGCAAAAAAAATTACATTTTCCTAAAACCAATAACGATCTAACATTTGACACGGTTGGATGATCTCTTTGAATATGATTCCTCTCTAGTATTGGGCTTGTGAGAGATGAAAGTTAAAAAAAAAAATTAATTTAAAAAAATATAAATAATCTAGATTATTTAAGTTTTGATTTTGCCATATGTCAAAATCTTAAGCATGCACTACCCTTTCCTATAATGAAGAGGAAACAAACTCGATTTCTTTATAGTAAGTGAGTGACTTGATAAAGTTTCATTTTAGGGTGTATTTGGAATAACTTTTTTGTATCTAATCTCTCCATTTATTGGAAACTTATGAGTAATGGAGTTGGGCAAGTTGGTTTTGTCAAGTTCTCTTTCCATTAGGAGTGTTCATATCCAAACCAATCTAGGAAGGAAATTGAAAACCAATCAAAAAAACCGCAATAGTTAGATTTTAGGAACTAGACTAACCAAGAGCACCCCAATATTTGTTGCATGTACACATAAAATGTAGAAGATTATGATATTGTGTCTTATTAGTTATGCAGTTGATAATCCAAAAGTATATTTATTCATACTTTCTAATGGTTAAAAATATTATTACTTATTAGTTCATACTTCCTCATTCTTAAATTTATGATTTTCATGCTAATGTGCTTTTATGTTGTTGTGTCATTGTTTTTTTTGGGTACTGGCGGATAATATTGAAGTTAAATTAAGAGTTTCATTATGTTTCAAACTTGTACTAAATATATATTTATTGGTTTTATGTGATATTAACACTTTAAAAATATACTAAACTTGTTGTCCTGAAATATACCAATTTTTTATGTTTTTTAACTTAGACATTTTGATTGTGTATTTCCCCTAAACTTAGGACAATACAATAATATTACATGTGTGCTCTCCAAACAAAAATCACAATAAATTGACAAATTATTGAAAATACATTTGTTACAGTGAGGAAATGGAAAATAATAAGTGTGAAAACGACGTTGTTTTTGTGAGGAAGGTGGTTATGAATTATGATGTTATAGCTTTGCCTGACATATTTCTCTCCCTTCTTCGATTCACTTCCAGTAGCTTCTGTAATGTAACTTCTCTCTCATTTCTCATTTTACTCTCTTCTCTTTTTTATTCCTAATTTTCATTTTTATTATCAATTCTGTTTTTTCCCTCTGCTTAGTACTTGCTTCCTCTCCATTACTATCACTTTTTTTTAATTTAAAAAAAATCACCTTTTCCTTATACCCTTGAAAAGAGTAGATTTTTGTTTTAGCTTATGTAGGAAGGAGTTCTTGAATTGGGAAATTGAAAAAAAAAACTGTTTTTTTTTTTAATACTGTGTTCATGGGTTGGTTGGTGTGCAATATAATAGTAGTGGTTAAATGGAAGAAGCTTTTAGAGTTTGGCTTCTAAATTTACCTATTAAGTTTTTTTTGCTTAATGGACAGCATAATTAATCACTTTTCTATTACTAGAACTAGATTACATAGTCACACCCATTTTCATGTAGTGTAGCCAATATACACATTTGCTTTCACTTGTTTCTTTATCTGAGCAATGAATTATTAGTTGCGTAGTTGTGTCTATTGTCTTGATTATCCTGTAACTTGGAGAGTTACTTTTTTGACATATGTAGTAGCTATAGTAATCTCAATCAAGTATTATCTTTGTGGGTTTCTCCTGCATTTAGATTTTGCTGGAGTTGTTTCACCTAGTGGTATTAAGGTTTGGTTGTTATTGTTATAGAATTTTTTTTGAATTTAAGTTTTTATTTATTTATTAGACTATTGAAGTCTCGTCTTTGCCATATTATTTTCTTAGAGTCAGTCGGAAATCGACAATCCAGTTTTATTCAGTATTTCCTCCCGTGTACCTCATGCCTTTCTCTAATTGTGTGAACGAAAGCCATTAAATAGGTTTGGCCTTAATTATTGAATTGAAAGTTTTCTGGCTTTTCTCGCCCTTGTCGGCTTCCATTCAACCCATCATATCATTCATGGTAAGGAAACGATGGGAAAATTTTATCAATGACAATGGTACATCTTTCTCTTTGTAAATTTCGAGTGCTTGTTATTTAGTGATCATTGATCACCTTATGTTGTAGGATACAGCCACGGTACGTGGTACGAATATGGATACACCATATATGCATGTCAATATAATTGTTTTAAAAAAAGTGTGTATATATATATTTATTATATAATAGAAAGGTACAAAGGAGCGTTACCAATACCTCCTTCAGAGGATGCAATGTCACACGATGAGAGACTAATTATTCTAATAAGATATAGCATCATGGCGTGGCTGAGAAGAAAAAAACTGAATTCCATCCTAAAATGATGTAGTTTTGGAATAACCCACACCGAAAGCATACCCAGTCTTAATGTATCCGAAAGCATATCCACTATATACCCATGCGTCCCCAGCATGTCCCATTACACGGCATGGGTACGTCATTTTTGGAGTACCCATGCTTTTTTGCCTTCCTGTCTACTAAGTATTTATTGCGTTGTATTTCTCCTTAGATGATTGGTGATCATATCTTTTTTGGTAGAAGATCAAGATTAAAATAATAGGCATATCCTTCATATAATGATACACATTGTAACGTGGTGTTTCTAAGATGCTAAAGTTTTCAATTATTAACTTGCAAATTCTGAGTGATTGGGGACATATGATGACATCTATGTGATCTTAACAATATGATTCCTTACTTAAGTCTGGTGGACAAAATCATTCATTACCTTTATTATTGTTTTTTGTTAATGTCTGAATTTCTTTGTAGCCAATTAATGCATGCTCATTTTAGGCATTTGTGGTGGGAAACTTCCCATTTTCCACCGTAAGTTTGTAAAAAAACCAGGTCTTTACTTATTTGTTTTGCTTTTTTACTTTTCTGGGCTAATTATGAGGAAAGCTACCTTTTCACTTAAAAAAGGCGGCCCAATGCACAAGGCTCCCATCCGTTGGGGTATGGAGAGGGTAGATGTACTAAAGCTTATCCCGACAAGTAGAGAGGCCGTTTTTGGGATTTGAACTTGTGACCTTCATATCTCAAGGCAACAATTTTACTGTTGCATCAAGGCTCACCCTCAACTTTCTGACTTAGACTTACCTAAACTGTGTGACCTTCATATCTCAAGCATAGGTTGGAGACCTTGAGTATTTTTTTATCCGATTCTCATCCTACAGTGTATAGCTTAAGTGAATTTTAATGACTAACATCCCACATTAAGTCTAGCACTGCCTATGTCCTTAAAATTTAGTTGCATAAAAGCTATAGCTGATAAATTGGAGCAAGGAAAGGTTGAGCGTAGTTTTTGTCTGAATCCAACACTTTTTGTCAAACGAACGGTGGTCTTGCTGTTTCTGCTTTCATCTGTAATATTTTTTTATAAAATAAAGGCTATAAATGTGTTATAGACTTTTAATAAACTGTATTAGAATGTTTTTTGAATTCTTTCATGTTATTTTTGGTTAGGCCTCATCTATAAGATGCCCCCAGTCCCTTCTTAAAATTTTCTCCCAGTATGATGTTTTTTCTTCTTCTTGTCTGCTTATTGATTTGATGCCAAGCTGTTGCCTTTCTCATTTGTATACGGAATATATCTTTCAGCAGGAAATTGTTGAGTAATTAAATTTCAAAAGATTTGATGACAGTTGACTCTAGCTTCTGCATCTATTGCTAAATCCTCTGGATGCAAGATGGATGGTGGCCGCCAACATCAAGACTGTAGGCATAAGGTGGAATACCGCGGAGGAGTACATTCCCCGGTGACTACAATGCATAGATTTTCTATTTTTGAGCATGCATTACTGGATTTATTAATATAAGGTTTTAAATGTGCAGTGGAATATGGATGTCCAGCATCTGCGTGAAGTAAAGGAGCCAAATGCACTAGTTATGAATAAGAAAATTAGGTCCATTATGGCTGAAAGGCAGGCTGCCATTCTAGAACTTGAACTGGAGGCTGCTATATCTGAAAAGATTGAAGCCTTGGCTGCCCGAGATTTAGCTTTTCGGCAGAGGGATGAGGCACTTGCTCAGAGGGATAATGCCATAATGGAATGCGATATTGCCCTCGCAGCCCTTCAAAATCGGAACAATGCTGCGAACTTCCCAGCAGGTGGAGTTCAATGTGGTTCAAAGCGGATGCACCAAGCTTCTTACAGCACAAAGGATAAGCCAGTAAGGGATACCACCCCAGTGACTGTTATAACTGCTGACGCTGTCAAATCTCATAAAGCTAAAAAATTGAAGGAGAACAAGGTAATTAATTCTAAGGCATCAAAGTCACCTACCAAATTAGGTGAAGATTTAAATAGGCACGCTTCTTCCCAAGGGACAAAGATCAAATCTGAATGGGATAAGCTTGATGTTGGCTTGAATTTGGTTGCATTTGATGAAACTATCATGCCGGCCCCAGTTTGCACATGCACGGGAGTACCACGGCAGTGCTACAAATGGGGGAGTGGTGGATGGCAGTCATCTTGTTGCACCACGGCATTGTCAATGTATCCACTACCACAACTTCCGAATAAGCGGCATGCACGCATTGGAGGGCGAAAGATGAGTGGAAGTGTCTTTACAAGACTGCTCAGTAGGTTGGCATCAGAAGGCCATGATTTATCTGTACCGTTGGATCTTAAGAGTTACTGGGCCAGACATGGAACAAATCGCTACATTACCATCAAGTAAAGTGCAATCAGTCTTCTCCATGGACTAATGCCTGGATAAGTAATGATATGCTTTAATTTTGTGAATGCAGTTAGTTGATTTTTCAATAGAAGGGTGTTGCTCTTGTTTATTTTCAGTTATTGGTATAGCTAGACCCAATTTTTGTCCCAACAAATGTGGCAGCTGTGAACTATCATCATGTACATGTGGCTTTATAGGTAGCCAGATTTAGAAC
Organism: Lupinus albus; assembly: GCA_009771035.1. Taxonomy (NCBI): domain Eukaryota; kingdom Viridiplantae; phylum Streptophyta; class Magnoliopsida; order Fabales; family Fabaceae; genus Lupinus; species Lupinus albus. The sequence continues at coordinate 11,598,737 of CM020011.1, forward strand.
TGATGGGGTCCCCCATGCTTTCAGCTTTGCCTGATTATTGTGAAATCGTTGAGTAGAAAACATTTGTCCACCTTTTTTCTTAAATCCCTCTGTTTTCGATGTTCTAATTGAATACAAGATAGCCATATAATCTGCAGAAATTGAGAAAAGACATGACATAAAATCCAAGACCATCCTCATCTTCATGGTGCACTAGGTACATATATTGTAACATATGCTCCATATTTCATTAGTTCAACCTTCACCAATAACCATACTTCTTTGAAGACTTAAACACGAACCTCTTCTAAGTTCATTGCGAAAATTGCAGTAATTATCAGAAATGAAGTAACTAGGACATAGAAAAATCTGAGCGAAATAGAAAATCTGTCACACAATTTACTAGAGTAGGCATGGATATAAACCCATTTGAATATTCAAAACTATTCAGGTGACTTTACCAACTATTTTAAGTGTTTGAGAAAATTGGTCCTTGATATGATGTATGAGTTTCCATAACCAAGAGATCAAGAGTTCGATTCTCGCAATCCCATAATACGCTTACTCCTTAGTCGTTGGAATCTGAAAATTCCTCCTTGGTTGTTGGAACTATATTTTTTCACCGAAAACTAGGTTTTTGATCCCCTACCACCAACATTCTATAGTTATGAACTCATGCTTAAGATATCTAATCATCTATGAACTGCATTGGTGCTAATGAGTTACAAAGTGATGCAAATCTAATGATTCATGTTGTAGATTATATTACAATTCATGAAGGCCTCAGTTCTATGTATAAACCCTTCTCAATTTGAAATTTCAAATGCTATCTCAGTTCTGCCTTCTCAATTGACTAGGTCTGCTTCACCAAACTCAATTTTTAGTTTGCTTTTTTCTAATAATATACTTTACTACTATGCCAGTTTAATACACTGTTAATGTAATTTGTGCTTCCTTAGTGGTGTGATAAACACTACCATAACAATACATCAAAATTGAAAATCTATTTGTCCATACACACAAAAATGAGTTCTGTTGCTTTCCAAATTGTGGTATTGAAACTCAAGTTTGCACTGTTTGGTTCTGTTTTGAAGTTGTCAAACATGTTTACACTACATTCAACACACATTTAGAGATGGTAAACATGATTTCAGGGATACAAACACCATCTCAAATGCACATTATACTTACTCACTGGTCCTAAGTTTAGAGATAAATGCACTTTAGGTGAGTGTTTTTCATTCAAACACACCTATACCTCATTGAATTCATCAATGTAATAATTGATAGTCATGTAGATGAACCATAAAAGCAAAATAGGTAGTGATGAACCCATGAATAATTTAGTCAACCTTCAATCAATGCTTCATTTATGTTTTTGACTAAATATGAGGTTGACAGATTAACATATATGAACAGAGAAATATAGTGTACATGATTCATGAACCAGAAGTTCACAAGTTGTTTTACATAGTGAACAAAGACAAACTGGTTGTAATCTATGCCTGATTATGAGAGAAGATGTCAATGCATAAAAATAAATAAACAAAAAGAAGGTCTCAAATGAAAAAAGAAAGAAAAAAAAGTATTAATTTTGTTCATAGTTTCTAACAGCTAGTGTCATAATGAATTCATTTTTGAACAAGTAGATGTGTTCTGCTATTGCCAGTACAGGAAGACATTGGGTGGTAGCAGGACTTAACCTTGAGAAGAGTCCTCACAGCCCCAAATTTCATCATCTTATTTCCTTTTCTCTTCCGAGTTGATTCGATTTCAACAATCTGAGTTACCTAACAATAACAGAAAACAAAACCAAGATGACTGTTATTGTTTCTTTACTACAATGTATTGTTCAGATATTACAATCTTCTACTTACTTTAATCCCAGTTTCCTTTAGCTACAACTTCTTTTTATGGCTTTTAAATAAATTGTCCGACTTAGAGCGCAATGCTTTATTGATGAACATGATATATGATAGAGAGTAGCTGAATAGCATACCTCGTTTGAGTTTCTTGAGGTCTTTGATGCAGCACTATGAATACTGTCAGCACTAGCTGACTTCTTGTGCACTACAATGCTTTCATTCTTACTTGCAATGGTTTCATTTGTACCTGCATTTGTCAAGCACAGTTTAAGTTTGCATAAAAAATCTTGTTACTAGTACAATAAAGTTGGACAACATTCTCAACAACTTCACTTTTTTATAATTCAAACTTCAATTATATAAATCGAAGTTGTCGAATATATATGTGTGTATATATATATATATGAATTATTTTTTATAAAAAGATCGGATGTTTTATCACATCACATGTGCTATTCATTCTTTCACCACTCACTTCCTTCTTCGACGTGCTTTTTATTTTCGGTCTCAATGCAATAAATTCTGAAGCTTGGCGATCTTGGATATGCAACTCTTCCACATTCTTCATTCTCGTCGTCGTCATCATCTTCATCATCACTGTTTTCATTATCACATTTTGCATCTACTTCTTGTTCATTCTCTCTAGTATTTTCCTCTTCATGTTCCTCAACGACATCATCAACATGAAACACTTTGTCTTGGTTATCATGTTCTGTGATGGTGTCTTTCTCCTCTTTCTTCTCCTCCTCCTCCTCCCCCTCGGTTTCGGATTCGCATTCAGAGTTAGGCAATGGAACCACTCTGGAAATTTTCTCTATACTTATCACCCGGACCACCATTGTTTCATCTTTGACTTGTTCCTTATCTTGTGTCTCTTTTTCATTTTCATAAGTATGAGAATTATCATCCTCTTCGTCATGACCGTCCTTCAAAAGTTTTTTCCGGGACAGGGTACCTTCTATTTTTAGGGTACCTCCATTCCTACGTTTTCTAAACTCCTCGAACCGGGTAAGAAGAAGGGGACGAATTTTCACAGGTACCACCACTCCTTCCCTTGCATTTATCTTTGAACTACCACCCCCCATTGTGGAAGGGCTAAACAATGCAGAAAGAAAGAAGCAATGCTGAGAGAAAAAAAATGAAGGAAATTAAGGGTAGAGGGTATAGGACATTCTCAATTTTTAGGGGCATGGTTGTTATGGAAGTTAAAAATATAAACCACAGAAAAATTTGTACACTCTGTTATTACAGTTATTGGTTTGTCAATAATAGATTGTAACTATGTTTTTCATTGTTGGATGTTGGAAATTGTCAGCATAAGATAAAGAAGAAGCATTATGAACCGTTGGGATCTTCATACCTTTCTTGGTAAACAAGGCAAAAAAATTGCATAGCCTCTCAAACTGATTTTTGCCACCTATATATTTTCTCAAATTGTGGTTTTATATGAACAAGGCATTAGTGTAAGCTCTCAGGATATAAACCAAAATGTCAAAAATTATATTATTGGAGCGACATTTGTTAGGAGGATATATATATCTCGAAAGAGTTTAATTTTTTACATATAGCTTAATATCACACGTTGGTCGTAGCGTTATACCGATCCTTTTAATTAGAAATAGATGTAGATATACACTTAATTAGTGTCCTATACTTCATCATGCATTATCATTCCATTAGCTTATAAGTCAGTTAAAAAAGCTAGTTTACTTATAATTAGCTTACTCATAAACTAATCTAAAGTTTATAAGCTACCTACATGTTTATAAGTTGGGGTTAAAAGCTTATTGAATGGCAATTGATTTATAACTCAACTGATAAGCTAGCTAGTGGAAATTATCAAATGAGTTTTAGAACTTATTTTTTATTAGTAAATTAGTTGAGTAGCTTATAAAGTATTTGATAAAAATATTTCATTTTGAGTTTATTGAAGTATGGGAGGGTGACATTGGAGTATTTTGTGTGATATATAGCATTTGAATTTTTTTTCATTTTAGTTTTTACTACTAATAATAATGCTAGTTTATTTTTTATTTTCATGTAGGGGAAACTGTGGAAACATTTTTTCATATATGTTTGAAAAAAGGAAATAAAGAGAATATAAAGTAGTATTTTATAATTTATAATTATTTGCAAAACTAATAAACTTTTTTGATAAAATGTAAAACTGGAAAATGAAAAATATAGAAAACATGTCCAATTAACACTCTCTTTAATAAGTTATTTGTGAACTTTGACTCCTTTATTTTCGAAAAAAAATTCTCTTCATTAATGGAAAGAAGAGACAAGTGTTTATTTTTCCTCATATTTTAATGGCAAAATTGTGATTTCATAATAAATAAAGGAATAAAAGTATTATTGCATGTTGTCTTTTGTTTGTTATTGTGTGACACTTGACTCTTCATTACTAACTAAGAAAAAAAATTGAAAGAAAGATAATTGAAATCACTAAATAGAAACATGAAAATAGACTTATTACAAGATTACATGATAAAAAAACAAGCATATGATATTCTTATACATTCAAGAAATAACCATATTCCACAATGAGTTAGCAAACTCCTATGAGTCCAATTTTCTTAATAATGGATTATATAACACAACATTAAAGACTTAATCGAGTTTCTCTCATCAGACTCCACTAGGTATAAGTATCGTACAATCATATAATTTTACAAATAAGTGATCATTAATTATGCTCTTAAAAATCAGCATTACCACTTGTTTCTTCTTGATCTAAAGACACCTCTACATTATTGCTGGAACTTGAACATGATGATGATGTTGAAGAATGGGTACTCTTGCTTACCATCATAAAATCAAACAACCTTGGAAGATTCCTAGTTGTATTTATTTTATGCATGGGAATGGTGCTACCATCACTTTCTATTACACTTCTTTTCTTCATTAATAAGCGACATAGAACCCAATCTCCTATCTCGTTCACATAGTTCTGCCAACCCAAAAGCATTTCATACATAAATATTTGCAAATTGCATGCAATATTTTTTAAGGGAATGACTCAAATGAGAATAATCATATAAAAACTATGAGAACAATAAATTTGGGCTTTATAACTAATCATGGACCGATTATGATTAAAAATTAGTTATTAATCACATGATAGTCATGTGTTATATCTTTTAATTTTGATCATTGAAATAATATCTAATAATTCATATTAAATATTATCATTTCTCACACTATAATAACCCATTGTTTCTACCTCATTTTTCACGATATATAAGTTTCATACTTCACTACAAGAACAAAATTCACTAATGTTACATCTATACATAAAAATATACACAAGGATTATATATAATTATCAATGTGATCTTAATTATTGATATTGATTATTGTTAACAACAATACATTATTAGTTTATTTGAAAAACTGCAAAAAAATACCCCTTGTACTACTATTAAATGTTATTACTCAAGTAACGATATGATATGAAAATGTTGGTATATAAATAAGAATAAACTTATGATGAATATTAAGTGTAATCCAAAGGAATAATATTAAAATAATTGATGAAACTTACGTTTTGTATAGTGAGAAGGCGATATTCATGCAAGACCCAATGAGTTCTAGATCCATCTGGAGATTTTCCTTCATAGAAAACAAGAGTTTTTCTTGTCCCAACAACACTATCACACGTTGAAGTTGAAGATGAAATTCTCTTATCTGATCCTGTTGCTTTCCAATAACCTGAGTTTGTTGTTCTGTTCATGCGATTACCATTTGGATACTTAGTTTCCTTTGTGCTGTAAAAGTACCTTTCTTGTTCATCACAGTTCCCTAATTAATCACATATTATTATATATAATTAAGTTGTTCTAGTAAAGCAGAAGAAATTTTTTAATGACTTGTTAGTTGCAATATATGCATGATTATTATTCTTCACATTCTTTGACTATGGTTTTTGTATTGTATGTTGTGAACACATTTGTATAGGAATAAAATAATAAGTTACTAATGAAAAAGCTATGGAGTGTTTGGTTTAGATTCTCAATTATTCAGACTATTAGGTAAGCATAATACCCTAAAGGAGTTATAAGGTGGTCTCTTGGTTAGGGTTCGAGTCTCGTCCATTAATTCTTGCTTATATTTTTTATAGAAAAATTACTTTCAAACAAACACTTACTACGTATATCACATTTAAAAACTCAATATTTTTCAACCAAAAATACCAGAACAATAGTATTATTTCTAAACAAATGTTCATATATACTACACAATAGAAAAATCAAAGAAGGAAAAGGTTGAGAAAAGGAGTGATAGTTTAAGGAATTATTGTTGTTACCTGGTAAATCCCAAGGATCATACTTGCAGACATTGATCTCAGGAATAATAGAAGCAGGCAAAGGGTATGAAAAGACCTTACATTTCAAGTATTGATACACAAGTTCTTCATCTGTTGGTTGAAAACGAAAACCAGGAGGTAACATGCTTATTCCATTCTTAACAAAATTCATCTTGTTCATTTTCTTCAAACAGGTTAAACCTTTTCCTTCAATTCAATAATCTCCACACACACAGAAATAAGAAGAAGAAAGAAAGATGGAATGGAAATAAAAACTAGACTTAGACTACTCTTGAGTAAACTCATTGAGTTTGTGATTTTATATATATAGGCTGAGATATGAGAGAGAAAAGGTGGCATTGTAAAATTTGATGTTTGTGGATTAAGTAAATGATTTTCTTTTCTACCCTGGTATTAAAGATCTTTTTATTTGCCTTTTGGATTTTGTAATATTCCAAATTGTAAAAGTTATGGCTGAAAAATATAATTATTTTACCAATAAAACTTATTTGCTTGAACTTCGAAGTATATATATTGGTTAAGAAAACTAATCGTGAGAATAGAAAATTATTCCATTAATTGCTGATTAAGATTTGGGATGAAAATCACAATTAATGACTTAGGAATATGTTGCATCACCCAAATAAAATATTCCTTCATTCATATAATTATAGAAAAATGATATATCATCTTATTAAATCATTCTAACTACAAAAATGTGACATAAATCTATACTTTATTTATTATTGATTGGTTTATAAGTGACATATGTCACTTTTTTGTGGGTAGGATGATTAGTAGGAGGATATAGTATTACTCATAATCATATCCACCATAAAATCTTTCTTCTATTTTTCACCTAAAATGAAGGTGTTCCTATATTAAATACGTTCCTTACAGTAAAAATCATTTTCAAGGCCCTTCGTATTTGACTTGTAATCACACTAGAAAATGGGACTGAGTGTCTAGTTTTGACACAACCTTTTTGTACCTGAAAGTCACAACTTCAAATATTACAATCAACTTCTTCTTCACTAATGAAACTAATGTTACATATGTCTATTATCACACCTTATTACGTGTGAGTTTCGTGCACTTTATTGCCCTTTTAGTTACACTTAATCTTAGTTTCAATATGTAATTTCCAAAATATAGAGTGTAATACATAATTAAGTTGAAATTAGGAGAAGCTAATGAAATTTATCTGACTAAAAAATTTTAAGTGTAAGAAATATTTTGATCATTCTGAAGTGAGAACCAAACTAAACTAAAGGTGTTGTTACCTTTATAAGAAACTTTTGCATGTGAGAGTGATGTTTGATCCTGAGAGATGACTCAGCTTAAGTATTTTCTATTCCACCTAAGTTTCATAAATTAAACCAAGAACTAACAAACCCATTATCCTTAACTTGCTTTTAATTTCTCAAAACAATTATTCACCACACTTTAAAGTTTTCCTATAGTGGATTTGCCTTATAGAATGACAATGTTATAGGCTTATGGCCGCAACCTTTTTATTTGTAAATTTGAATAGTTGATGGATATATGACTCAGACCTACCTTATGTCTGCTCTGAGTGTGTTTCTAAAGAAGAAGCTTCTTTTTCTTCTTCTTTTTAATAGTTTTCTTTATATTATCATCATTTAGTAGTTTCTAACTTATAAGATAATAAAACAACATGCCCAACTTTTCTATACTGATAATGTAAAGGCTAATGTATCATTTGTAAAATCCATATAATAAATTATATTAAATTTTACGTAAAAAGCATCACGGTAATATCTATGAGTGTAAAGATTTATATTCATCATTTATTTGCATTAATTTTTTTAGGAAGAATAATGATAATTAATCATAAATGATAGATGATGATAGATGACAATGTAAAATCTCTTACATTGTTAATGTATACATCAGTGTTATTAATATTGGACATCAGTGTTATCAAACCAGTCAGGATACTGATATACTGATATAACACTTCAACTGGTGATTCACTAATTAAACCGTATTTCATTGAAATTATATATACATATATAATATATTAACATTAATATTGAAAAATCAATAAAAAAACAACTTTTTCTCATTAAAAAATAATTTAAATAAAAATTGGTCGGTATGATCCGTACGGTTCAATTGAAAACTGACCGGTTTTGACCAATATAATTGCATAATCGGTATAATTGTTGTACCATACTAGTATTGGGACCGACTTACCAATTTACTGGTTAAACCGGCCAGCATGAACCGATTTTTACATACATCTTTTTCTCAAAAATCACATGCCTAAATGGTGGATAATATAAAGAAATTACATTAATAACCCATAGTCCCATACTCTTTCTCTCTTAATAACAAAGCAAAACCATGGTCTTAGTCAACTAAGATCATATACTAAAAAAATGATTTGTAATTTCCTAAGTTTCCTTCACCTAGAAGATGTTGACATTAAAGAATGTAACTTTTCCAATATAAATCAGATTCTGAAAGATTCACTCCATTAAATATAAAAATAAAAATAAAAGCCCATTCTTGCATGTTTGAATGTCTTTTCTTAATACAGCAGCAACATAAAGTTGCTCATTGTGACTGTAACATCCTTTAAAATCCTATAAACCATTGTTATGTAGCTTCTCTACACATGGGTCTCACATATCTTTATAGTTTATAATAATGCATGTAACATTGTTTCTATTTTAACTTGGTTTAATTTCCCTCTTCTCTCTCCATTTTTCTGTGTGTGGAGCCTCTCCTACCAACCAATGTTTCTTCTTTTTCTTTCATGCAATAATTTTCAAAGTTCATTAATTTTTTGTCAAAGTGAACTGCACTTTTTGTTTATCAAGAAAAACAGCAGAAAAAGCAAGTTTATTGCTTAAGGCATAAGAAACTGTCTATGGTTTTCATCAGGATCAATTTCTCTTAATTAGTATATCTTGAACCTAAGATTCACAGCTCCATTTTTAGAATTTAATTAGTTACAATATAAGTTATGTATTAGACACAAAGTTCAATCATATACAAATAAGGAAATCAACCTATATATGTAAGCTAATTTTTAAATAGTATGAGATTCCATATATTCATGTATGTGACAAAAATATTATATCATGACAATATGTATGAAATTTGTTTTTCTTATATGAATTGTGAGAATAATTTATGAAAAAAAGGTGTGGTAAAAAATATTTTATACAAAGTACTATTAATATTATAGAAAATAAAATGAGAATGATAGCTAACTAAGAGATATATGGCCTAATGTCAAAATATGATAATAGTCCTTATGAGAAACTGTTTTCAGTCTGCTCCCTCCATCCAATGAATCTACAAGTGTTTCAAACTACACACACCATTATCTTGAGATTTTTTTGGTATCATTTCCCAATAAGTATCGCTTACCGGAATCGAACCTTTGACCTTTTGGTCTTCCTGAGAATCTAGCAGTACCTTACACCACTGGACCAACGCCTTGTTGGTAACATTATCTTGAGATGAGTGTGCTTATAATGGAAAGGTTTTAGAGTATCTTCCTCCGTTTAAAAAGTAGTTGATATTGACAGTGATTATATTACAATTTTATAGGCTCATGAGTGGAAATTTTATTACAATTATATCATTGGCAATTAATGCAAATTTTATTTTCTGTTGACAGTTATTCATGCAAATTTCAAATAGTTGAGTTGATTGATGCAAATTTCATAAACTTTTCCTTTCACGTTGAATAATAATACCTCTCTAACATCAACTTGTGCTTTCTTCATTACTGTTGATCCCTTACCATCTCTGCCATTGCACAGTTTATGGTAGGTCTTGATGTCTCTCTCACTTCTAGCACCAAAGATGTTCTGAAAAGTAATCATCAATTAGGTTAAGCTGATGCAAGGACATACAAAAAGAAAGTCATAAGATATAAACAGATGGAGGAGACTGACTTCAATAAAAGTCATGTAAGAAGAGTATATCAAGAAAATGTTCAAGAGGAACAGGGAGATCAAGAAAAATCATAGACAAAATGATTAAGAAAGACTTAGAGAATAATGTTTTGCGATAAGAGTGATTTATGATAAAACGTTATGACATTGTTCCATCTATGTAATCGATCACACCTAATGGGATAAAGGCATGGTTATATTTGTATATTAAACAATCATCTAAATTATACAGTAAGGGGCAAGGATATCTTCATGGAAGTATTTGCAAGAATACTATAGCCTTGACATTGTTTCTAGTTAAACAAATATCCTGGTTTTTACCATTACCATCTATATGTTAGGAGAATATTTGGTCTGTTTTTTGATGCAATGTCTCAAACTTAGGCCTCAAACCTGTCAAGAGTTGTAGCCATTTAGCAGAAGGAAACAAATCTGCTATGGCAAAACCTGCAGCAACTGTAACTATTTCATTTGCCACTGATAATTTCATTACCTCCCTAGCATACTCTGGTGAGAAAACAACAATAGTGAAGACATCTCCAAGTTGCAGATGCATCAAGGGGCCATATATTTTGGCCAAGTTGCAGATGCATCAAGATCACCGTCCATTTGAACTACTAAAACTGTGATGTTAAAATGTAAAAGCAATTTGGTGCTGTTTATTTACAGATGACTATGGCACTGGTCTTGTATTTTGTCTGTTTGATTGCAAGATGTATTTAGAGTCTTAGTTGTAATCCCAGGAAATCATAATGTGATTTGTCCTTTTTTGTTTCAAATTTGGTGGTAAGATATGGAACTTGGAGTCTTGGTGGTATTCTACAGCTTCTTCATGACAATGAAACAATCCTAAGAGGGATTTTGAATGCTAGCAGAATCTCTAAATGCCTCAGATTAATGAACTTGATTGGTTGTTGTGAGTTGTGACTCTAATTGCTCCCAACTACTTGTGAAAGGGATAAAATAAAGGAAAAGCAAAAGATAAGATAAAAAGATGTAGAGATTCCAATTTATCAATTTTCAGTACAAATTCTAATTTTCTTTTTCTGCTGTACAGAAGTTACTCTTCTAAAGTAATCAGGAGATCACCACACATTGTGTAGACAAACTATCTTACCATCATTAAAGCAAGGTCCAACCATGTTTGGTATTTAATCAAAAGACAAACATTACTTCCCTATCAACCTCAACTCAATGAACTCCCAATCAACTTTAACATAAACCCTTTTCTTTTTCCCATTACTCCTTTGAACTTTTAATTTACATCTCTGAAATTGTCCTGATAAGTTGACATGCTATGCTCTGTGCAGCAACTATAATTGAGATCCCACTATGCTAGCTACTACAGACACTTCCTGCAGTCCTATTTGATTCCCCAACTGAGGGTACCCCATCCTGAACATCAGGACTTACATTCAACATTATGCTGATTCTTTCCCGGAGAGGGTGCCCAAGAGATTGAGTATCTTGTCCCTCCCCACCTTCTGTGTGAAGGGTCCTGCTTAAATCCAGAGACACAGCCGACCCACTATCCTTGCTGTCTTCCTCATTGTTAAACCTCTCTCCATAATCACTTCCCTCCTCATCAGTCTCATTGTAGACTTGTCTCCCTCCTAATTCCACGTTTTGTCTGGCTTTTCTCATCATAGTGAGGGGATGAGCACTCCCTCTTTGAGATAAATCTGATGGCTCCTTTGGAATTGGAACCTTAGATCTGAAATTGTTCTTGGATGGAGAAATGCTAGTGCAGAATACTTGTTTGAAGTTCTCAAGTATCCCTCTGTCATATGGGTTGGCTTGTTCGTCATATCGGTATCTAAAATTTTCATAAGTAGACTGCACATAAAACAAAAGGAATTTCATTAATGTAAGAAAACCAAACTAGAAATGCTCACGAGTGTTTCATTGTTTACACGTTACGCCATTACCATATCATTTGGTATAGTATACAACTTTAAGGTTCAAAGGGATTATGAGATGAATGGCACTCAAACCTGGTTTGTGCTGATGAGATACGTATGGAACACAGTAAGGCCACCAACAAACCAGACACAAACGAAACTGTATATTATTAATGCGATTGAAGCAGGAGTTTTAATCATTGCTCTCCAAATTGATATTTCCTCAGAGTCCATGATTCTCTTAATGTAGACCCAGCAAAACCCATGTATATATAAGCAAAGAAGAGTTGAAGAGAAGACAAATATGTAGTAGAATCGGTAATTTCGCTGCAGCCATGTACATACAAGCAAAGAAGCCAAACAAAAGGTTATTAAGCAACTTCATTATCATATTCATATTACTACCAATATAATCATTTACTAATTGTTATTTGTCCTTATGCATATGCTGTTGTAAGTAATGCTGGGCATGAAAGCAGAAAATACCAATATAAATGCAAAAAATCATCCACTAGTTTCTTTTATTGACAAGTGATAGAAATATGTAGTCAAGAATATGGTCAGCATACTAAAAAGGTAAAAACAAATATAATGAATTTCAGTAGACACACTGAAACTTACTCAGATATCTGTATAGGAAGCTAAAGCTATGATTTCTAGTGTCACTGATATCCCTCCTATATCAGTTTATGTTGTTTGAGTATTCCTTCCATGTAATTTTAAGTACTACTTAAAGAATTTCATCCAAGGAATATCATATTCAATATGCTATACCTTAGATAAGTGGTATTAACACGTCTGCCTATCATCTCAGCAGCAATTTTGTTTCATATTCGTATCTATTTTCGACTAGTAGGTGACCATAAGCATTTGAACAAATTAAACTGAAAATTCAAATATCCTAGTGAATTTGTCTTTATCTGTGGGGAGTTTACAAGACCAGGAAGAAGATTTTACTAAATAATCAATTGGTAAAAGAAAGGACAGAATCAAAATGTAAATGTTGATACGCTAATGACTGAGATAGTGTTCTCTGGATACCATCACTGAAGATGCGGATATTAGATTACATATAAGACAATATAAAAGAATAACCATTACCAATCCAATACACTGACCCACCCATGGACAGTGATGATCAAATCTCTCCACGCAGTTATCACACACTGAACAATGAGAACAACGCAGAGGTCTGTAGAGCATGCAAGTATCACAATATTTGACTTTCACAGATATACCATTGACAATTACATTCTTTGTCCGTGGAAAACGTGGCCGTTGAGTTAGATCATTGTCGATATTGGCAGTCACATCATAATCCTCTGGTTCTGGGGGATGAGTATTACGAGGTACTATGCCTGGATCTCTTCCTGAGGTCAGTACAAGGGTGATCAGGACCTGGGAATATATTGTAAGACTTAAGAGTACAGTGGTGAATTGAGTGACAGACATAATGTGGTAACAGATGTCAAAAACTAATGAAAATGTAATTCCTCCGATGAGAAAACTTAGATGCTGTGTAATTCTTTGAGGTGTGGTTTTCCAACAAGAACATGATATGTGTTTAAACAAAAAATTCTAAGTTTAAGGAAAAATGTTGGAGTCTTAGCATAATCCAGATATTATATCTAAAACTATTTATAGAGAGCAAAATATGCAGGCTGTATGATCTCCGAATGTCTATGACAATAATTACACTAGTAATCTTGGACCTCCAGTCTGAAAATAGTGTTCCTCTAAAACTATGATGAGTTCTGAATGCCTTTTGACTTTTCAGTCATTAACATGTATAATTTTATTTAAATTACATTAACAATTTAACAGTAAATGATAAAGAGTGGCCCATTGCATGAGGTTTCCAGGATTTGAACCAATGAACTTCAGGTCACAAGACAAGCAACCTTAAAGGTAAATGATAATGCTCCAAAATGATATGTAACTAATGCAATATTTATTGGTAACAGGTTATAGGAAAACTTCTTCTTGCATTTAGGATGAAGAGTACAGTAACCAGACATTGGCAAGTTACAAGATGGAATAGCCAGAGCAATTTGTTTTAGCTGAAATACTATGATAATTGCAAACATAGAATTGATGGATGCAAATAGAAACATATGTCATTTGGTTGGCTTCAAACCTTTGCTTCTAGATGACTAGTCATTATTCTAATAACAGGACTTTCAATTTGAAGCCACTCATTCTTGACTTTCCAAACCAAAGTTAACAGGACTTTCCTTCTTGTTCGCGAATTGAATTTCGAATCGGAAGGAAAAAAATAAGGCTGCAAAACCATTGGCTTCTAAACCTTTCCCTTCCCTCCATTAACCTCTAAACCCCAACTCACAACTTACTACATTAGACATAATTATTCCAAAATTTAAAAAAAAAAAATCAAGTTTTGCACATGAATGATGAAAACAACTTACAAAGAGTGTATGAACAATAATTATGATCATGATTGACCATCCAGAATGATGAGGAAAATCATCTATCAGTTTTCTGGCAACAAAAGCACAGAAAACAGCAACAGGGGCAATAATAAGAAACATAGATAAAAACACAGAATTGAAATCAGGTCCAAAAATAAGCCTCCCTTGAAGCAAAAACACCTGCATAATTTGAACCACCAAAAATTCAGAACAATAAGCCATAAAAATCCAACTCCTACATGTATAGTATAGTATAAGTGAATACAGAATTATGAGAAAGTGATTATCGTGTTGTTGTGTTTGACTTACATTATTGCCTCTCCAGACGCGGTAAGTTCTGACGAGAGGAGGAGGAGGAGTATCGATGGATACGGCGGCGACAGAGTCGCGATTCGCCGGCGGTGGAATCATTGCATAGAAGTGAAAATGAGAGAGTCGTAATAATAATGGAATGAAGAGAGAGAGAAACTAAACAACAAGTAGCGTGCCAAAATTCAATGCTTCATGTTCAAGGGCGGCATAATATCTCTAGTATTACATTTTCTATCTAGTCCACTTAAATTTACGAAAATGATATATATTTCTACTAATTCAGAAAGTAACATATCTATCACTTTGTGATATATGTCACTTTCTGTGAATACGAATAATAGCCGAAGGATTTAGTAAGAAAATATAGCATTTAGATATATCGATATTAATATATTATTTTTGTGAAATAAAATAAAAATAAAGTTTTATTTTTGTTTGTTGACAAATTCGGATTAATCTAATACATGATGATGAGATGGAAATATCTTGGTTTATTGTATTTTTATCATGAACAACTTGATATTGTTTGGTACAACTAAATGACTTGACTTTAAATAAAATTTTGCAAAAAGTAAAGTGGAAGATTATTATGTAAAATTTGGCTAAGCATTTCTCAAGCAACAAATAAATTATTACTTTTTTATTAGAAAGTGAAGTTGAAGATATTTAATAATTACTAATGAAATAAAGTTAATAGTCTTGCTATTTGAATCTACCAAAATTGCTTTTTGTTGATGATAGTTTCGATTAAGAATTGCTTTCTTCATGATGAAGACTAAGGATGGCTAATGGAAGGTCAACTTTATCATTTGTTTCATTATCCTTACTTTATCATTGGTTTTATTATCCTTATCAAGATTACTAAAAAAGAACAAAGTATTTTTTTTTGTACATTTAAAAAGATTAAAAATGAAATATTATAAAGATTCATGTATAAGATTTTGAGACCCCTCTCTAGAGCTACATCCCAACAAAATCATTTGATAATGAAAATCTGTTGGCTTCTATGGTAAAATTAGTCGGGGCCAAAAGGTGGTAACTTATCCTAGGATGAATGTTTGTGGTTTAAGATTGCTTATCTCTAAGTAGTGAACTAATATAGTTAAAAAGTGATATAATATTTAGTAAAATCATTAAAGAATATATTTTAATTAAGCAATAATGCATTGGTCTAGTAGTGCAAGGTTCGAAAAGATTAATGATTCGATTTTTTGGAATGACAATTGTTGGGAGGGGTAATAGTACACTCAGAAATGAATTAATTTCTTACCCATAAAGTAAGGGAATATAATTAGTTATACAAAAAAAAAAATGTTAATGCACATTTTATCTCATTTTTGTAAAGCAACTTTGTAAATATTTTTATCTTTTTCCATTTATATTATCAACATTTTATTATGTCTGAAAATATTTATTTTAGAACAAAATTGGTTTGTTTTAATTATTATTTTATTACCTAAATTATAAATGTTGAAAATATAAAGTTTATGTATAGATAAAGAAAAAGAGTGTTGGGAATAATAAAATTTATTGATATTATTTTGAATAAGGATATGATCTAAGATACATAACTTTGAGGAAAAAATTATGTCAAATGGATTTTTAGGGCTCCTCCATCTTGTGTTGGGAAAAAAATTACGCCTTATGACTTTATCAGCACTTACAAATATATTTATAAATTATTCACTAAAACAATTTTTCATTATCTATACTAATATAAAGGGAAAACACAAAATAATCACTCATGATAGTATAATTTTTGTTTCCAGTTTTGCTTTTACATTTTTTAATTTCTACAAAAAAAAACCATATAATCCTAAGTAACTACCATTAACACATTAACCACTTATCTCACCTTAAATAAATTATAATAAATATATTTTTAACATAAAGTATTCTTAATAAATTGTATAAAATAAAAATATAAAAATTGAATACTTAATATAATAAAATAAGAATGCGAATCGGTAGACACTTCTTCGAAACACTAGTATATAGTTATAGGAATTGATCTATCTTGGTGTATGAGTTCGTTCTTTTCCAATTACACAATCATTCATGACATAATCTATTTTGATAACACCTTAAAACAATTTAAGATATAATAAAATAATATTTAAACATTAACTTACTCATATTTGTAGAATATTTTAGAGGAACATTCTCTTTTGAAGGATAATTTAATTTTTTTATGGGAAGTTAACTTTTAACTCAAATGTTCCAAAAGTCGACTCAATTTTAGTATTTCGGGATATAAATTTTAGGTGTGTGAATTCAAACTCTGGAAAGCCCTTCTCCTTTCCCTTAAAAAAGAAAAAATGCATTTAAAAAAACTACAATTCAAATTTATGGATATTGTTTTAATATATTTTGTTGCATGAAATATTTCTTGGTGATTATGGTTATATATTTTTTAAGCATTCAATAGGTGAAAATGAATCTTTTTGAAAGAGTTAAAGGGTGTACCCTTATTTTTGTAAATGCTTGGAAGAGAAACTCTTAGAAATAATAAAAGGGATTGTTGATAAACTAGTAATACTATTCTAAGTATGTTAATTGAAAAATAAATATATTTAAAAAGTATGATTAATAAATAACTGTTTTTCTTGTGTATTATTTAACAAAAAATATCTTCAAATAAAATGAGTAATGACTAACATAAAACACGTTGAGTGATATTTTTTATGGGTAAAACTGAGTTATACTAATTAAAACAAATTATTATTCACCAACGTTATATGAAGAGAATAAATTGGGGGATCATATCATTTTTTCTTAAAAAAGAAGTTGCAATGTTTTTACGCAAAAGTTATTGACTTTTATTTTTGAAGTTTCCAGCTACAATGGAATATCTTTCTTTCCCAATAGTCCACGTACAAGATGGTCCCACTATAATTAATGATGTAGCAATTAATCATCCTAATCGTCGAGTTTAACCCGAATCATTTCCATTAATAGAGAGATAAGTATATATATTTTCATTTATTTTCAACGACAAAAGTATAATTGTATTGTGAGTAAAATGATAAATATATCATTAAAAATTATGTTTTTATTTATTTTTGAATCAATCAACTTTCCATTAATGAAGATAATCTTAATTCGGGATTTAAGTCAACCAAAGAAAAAAAGTACTACTATTCAACTTGAAATGTTATAGCAATAACCAAATCAAATATGAAATGCTAATTTAATCAGTTTGATTATGATGTTGATGTTGCAAAAAGGACATGTACAGAATTTCTAAGTATGGTTGGGATTGACTGGTTCCATGTTAGAATCGTCTTCGTGTATTTAAATATTTGAATAAATTCACTGTATACATATTAGCTATATTAATTCCTATTAAAAATTGGAATATATATATTTTTGGTTGAAATGATATAAATAAAAATAGGTTACGATGATAAGGATGGAGTATAATATGCATTATTAGTGTAAGATTTATATAGAGTTATTTATATTATTTACCATTTATTTAGATTATTTTTTTGGAGATTTAATAATAATTAAATATAAATAGTTAATAATACAATAACAACATATAAAACTCATTCATACATATACATTTTTCTTTCGGGACAAAACACTCGTTTGATTTAATGAGTTTGTGATACTCATTGAAGTATGGAACAAAATGAACTATTGAAACACAACTTTGTACTTGGTATATCTATTTAACCCCACCTCACCCTTTTATCATAACCCAAGTCAATTAGGGGAGAATGATTCTATAGGGTCATTTTTCTATTTTCATTTCCCTAACTAATCAAATATATTAAAATATTATTTTTTATTTTTTATTTTTTATTTTTAATTTAATTTAATGAAACTTTTTAATTGACTTGAGATACAAAGTATAACATGAATAAGTATATATGATCATTATCTTCAATTACCTTCCTTTGTTGATGTTCAATGATTGAGATGCATATCAAGTTGGTTATATTAATTAATGAGACGTTAATCTAATGAAGTAATACCTAGATATTTTACTAGATCAAAACTCAAAAGTTTAATTCTTAATAAAGACAAAGACAGTTGTTAAGATTAAATATTCTATACACCTTTAGTTTTATTGTCCTCTTTTTTCTTTATGTTATAGTTAGATTAGTACTAATTAATATTGTTCTATTTGTGAAAAAAACGCTATATATTGTTTTACCTTTAGAGAATTTAAGCACTCATTTTTGTCCACTTATGTTTGCTTGGGGTCATTAGGAGCCACGAAATTCTTGGGCCTCACTTATGGGGAGGATTCCTATGTTATGGCTTCAACTACAATTTAACAGTTGTAGATCCAAACCTCAAGGTTGACACTGAACTTTGGAATTTATTTTTCCTAACCCAAAACAATAACCTTAACAATTGTTTTTTCTCCTCCTAAGTAAGGTTATGACTAAAGTAGTAAAGTGGGAAAATAATGCTCTCTTGGGTCATTTAGAAACTAGATCTCTATACACTTGATTCAAGCAAGGATGAAAAATATTTACTTTTTGAGGAGATATCAATTTACTTTAAGAATAAGTTTTTTAAACTTACTCCATATTTTAGTCATCAATTCTAGAAAATATAATGATTTAGATCTACTCACTAATTCAAACCATTGGATTTCCTTAAAATTGTTGGTTAAGATGTGAAGTAAGTTTAAAAAATACTTAAATAAATAACTCCTTGGACTTTTAAGTTTTAAGCCCAGTTAAATATACAAAAAAAATTATCATCCTACAGTAATCATATGTGTATACCCCTCATTTCATGACATATTTACATCATCCACTTATATATTTGATGTAACTCACAGTAGATTTCAAATGTACGCGTAAATGAAAAATAAATTGAAGTATCACTATTAAGCTATCACCATATTCATCAATCATGAATATGATAAACATTTTTAATGTGTGTATATGATCGCCAAAAACCATTCTTTTTAATGAGATAAATATTGAAAAACAAATAATGAATATGATAAACATATTTCATTCTTTTTTTAAACATATTTCATTCTTTTTTTACCGACAAATATTAGTATATTAGTATTTATTGTGAGCGAGATTCGAAACCTTAATTTCATTCTCTCCACCCTTCTCACCTTATGTTAGTTTTCCCATTCTTTTAATTGTCATTCAAAAACCGACTCGTAAAAATCCCATTAAAGAGGGAAGTGGGAGTAACACATTAACCAATGGAGTCCCACTTGGATCTCAAAGTATGAGTTGTAAGGCTTAAAAACCACTTGGTGGGTGACACATCAGAAAGGTAACATGGTGGGGATGGTGGTTTTATGAACTTATACCGTTAATGGTAGTAGCTAACTTGATTTTACCCTGGGAGAGGGCATCCAAGTTGAAGAGATTTAAACCAAAATAAGGTTAGAGGGCAATAAGGGTAAGAAAGGTGTGTTTGGATAGTGTTTTAAAGTAAATGGCGTTTGGGAGGAACAACTGGAAAGTGGATATAATAATGCTATAGTGATGTTTGTGTAGGAAAAATTTAACATAGACTTTAGAACGGTGGAAGAAGACTTTATATACTTAATAATACATAATAAATATTAAAGATGATAAACAATACTATTATCATATATATAAATATATAGTCAATATATTTCATGTCAAATCATCAAGAAGAAATATAAAACTAGAGCGGAAGCATATCTTAATGTATTAATTGAAAATAGGATGGATGAACTTTAGTTGTGCTATATCACTTTTAGTCATGTATCCACCAACTCCATGTCCTTTGTCTTCTATACAATACATCCAATTATAGACCATCATTAGCCTTTAGTGTCTCCTTTAATGGAATGAAGAAAATAATTTGGTTTTGTTCATGTTTGTATGTGACATCTTGTGTCATGTTGTTGTCTACAATTGGACCTCTTATTTATAAGAAGTGCATACCCTTTACATGAAGGGAGATGTCACTTGATTTTCTTACTTCCAATTTTGCCAATTATAAAATAGAAATAAGACTTTAGGTATCTACACGATAATTTTCATGATAGTTATGTTTATAGCCATAACCCTTCCTTGAAGTAGATCACTTTTATTTGGCTAATAAAAAACAATGACATAAACATATTTAAATATTACATGTGTGACCCAATTTTTTTTACAATTTGCCCTAACATACAACCCCAAATTAAACACGAATTCTATTCCGTCTCAATCACAATAAATCAAAAAATAATAATAAATGTTTGAATTTTTTAATTGACATACAGCGAATCATTTATAATGTTTGCACTCACGTTTGCAACTTGACTAGCCTCACCTTCCCTTTTGTGCCCTTTATAAAGGTTCCCTCCCTCCACATATTGATTCGTGAAATTTAGAGAGAGAGAGAGATTGATTGAACTAAGGGTTTTATCACTTTGAGAGTGAGAGACATTTAGAGAAAGAGAGAACTATTCCTAAAGTTTCAATTAGATTCAAGAGATGGCCATGAACCACGATTCTTGGGCTTTTATTTTCGGTCTTATAGGTAGATATTATTAGCTAACTATAGAGCCATATATAGTTCATTGTTTTTAATTCTTTCATTAGCATTAGGTTATTATTTTCTCCCTCATGTCCCCTTATTTTTTATATATTTTAAGACCTTTGGCATGCAAATTGCATCATATTTGATGCTATCAAATAATATCATGCAATAGTATTCAAGAAATCGACTATATATAGAGAAATAAAAATAGGGGTTAGAGATTATTTTTTGGTGCTAATGGATGTTTTTCCTATTTACTTTTATAGGCAACATTATCTCCTTTATGGTATTCCTTAGTCCAATGTAAGTGATATTTCTTTTTTGCTTTACCCTATTCCTTGCAAATTAATTAATGGGTAAGCTTTCTATAGTGTACACTCCTTAACAAAACACATGAATTAATATTTTTGTGCAGCCCAACTTTTTACCAAATTTACAAGAAAAAAACATCTGAAGGGTACCAATCACTTCCATATGTTGTTGCACTCCTCAGTGCAATGCTTTGGATTTACTATGCATTGGTAAAAAAAGATGCTGCACTTCTTCTCATAACCATTAACACTTTTGGAATTGTTGTGGAGTCTTCTTACCTTGCACTCTTCCTATTTTATGCATCAAAGAAGGCTAGGGTATTAACCTTATAACTTTCTCCCATTCATATTTTTCTTCATTTTCTATAGATCCATTTACTCTAAGAGTAATTTTAAAAAATTTACTTCAAATTTTAGCCATCAATTCTAGGAAAATACAATGATTTATATCTACTCACCAATTCAAACTATTAGATTTCTCTATAATTAATGTATAAAATGTAGAGTAAGTTTAAAAAACTTACGTAAATGGATCCACTCTCGTTTTTATTTAAAGTTTTCCTTGAAATAGTTTATTTATTTATTTTTTGTTTATCATAGGTTTCCACCATCAAGCTTCTTCTCTTGTTGAACGTGTTTGGTTATGGAGCCATGCTTCTAGCAACTCTCTACTTATCTAAGGGAACAACACGTCTTGCTATTATAGGATGGATTTGCTTGGTTTTTAACATAAGTGTATTTGCTGCACCTCTCTTCATCATGGTGACAATTTAATTAATGCTTAAAATCTATTTTATTATCTCTTTTCATTTTTAATCTTCTACATTTGGCAGCAATAAATAACTTCTTATATGATCAATACCTGCAGAAAAAAGTCATAAAAACAAGGAGTGTGGAATACATGCCCTTTACTTTGTCCTTCTTTCTAACCATCAACGCTGTTATGTGGTTCTTCTATGGCCTTTTCCTTAGGGACTATTACATTGCTGTAAGTTCAATGCAATACACACCATCTTCTTATCCTAAGTTCCTAACCTTTGAACTCTTATCTTTAATTTAAGTTGTTATCGAGATCACAGTTATTTTATGTTTATTATAATTGTGATCGTGATGTTAATGTAAATATTCATCAAAACTGCAATCGAGACTGAGGGTGAAATATTTATTTATGTTTATCATTTTGCCTATAATTTTAGTTAATATATGATTATATGTGCTAATATTCAGTAAATTATAGAAACGTTAATGTGTGAGTTGCACCATAAAAGTTATGTGCCTGCTCCATTAGTTTTGAGTTCCAATGAAAAGAAAACCAAAGTGCAAGATGGGCCCCATATTCCTAATAAGTTGGTAAATTATTTGAAAAGCTTTATATGGAGGATTATTTAATTTGATTCCTTTCCTCTTCTTCTGGATAAAAAAAGAAGTATATAATAATTTGAACATTAAAAAGTATTTATTAATTAATGTTTACATTTTGGATGATGCAGCTCCCAAATACACTTGGGTTTTTGTTTGGCATAGTTCAGATGGTTCTGTATTTGGTGTACAGAAATGCCACACCAATAGCACTAGAGAATCCAATGAAGGTTCAAGAATTAAATGCTCATATTGTTGATGTTGTGAAGGTTCAAGATGGAGCTAAAAGTGGTGCTATTGACAAAGTCTGATTTCACCAATGGGAATATGAATATGGAAAAAAAATGGGATTGGTGACAAAGAAAGTAAATTTAACCTAAAAGTTTCAGTTACCTTGTTTCAGTGTTTGGTTTTTGTTAATGTAAAGTTGTGGTTTCAATTTTCTTGTACGAGTATTTTTAATCAAACAAGTCAATTATATCATATAAGGCATAGCAATCTTAACTTATCCTTGGCCATATTATTCTCATATTATTGTAATGCTACAAATAATGTAGTAAGTTCTCCTCTCTCAAGTTCATCCCTAAGTGAAACTCATGTCAATTCACATTGTTGTATACCTAATCATTTTCAATAAATGAAAATTAATTATTTTAGTAACTTTTCAGACTCCTAATCATGTCAATTCACATTGTTATATACTCTCCTATGATATTGGATGTAGTTAAATGATATTTTGGATATTTTTAAGATATGGAAGTATTTATTTTTAATTTAATCTTTTCTTTATTTAATACTAGATGATTTACAAGATAAAATTATAAAAGTTATGTTAAAGCTCTCCTTAAAGTTTAGAAGAATAAAAATTGTATATATTTGATGATGGCGACATTGTTCCATGTTTTAGACAAAAAGGGAAGGTATTAAAATAAACCTTTGCCAATTATAGGGGGAATTACAAAACATACGGATAAGAATTGTATAAAAATTGAATCTTAGTTAAATTTTAATTGCATTTGCTCAAAATATCAACTCCACTAATATATATATATATATATATATATATATATATATATATATATATATATATATTGTTTTGTAGATAGCTCGTAACAATGATACGAAATAATATTCATTGGTCGAGTCACGATTATATCGCTTTTTTTAAGACGTTTCGTGGTACTGCTCAAATTGTGCAAGCAGACTATCAACTATGTCGTCCCCAAGATAAAACAATTCAGTTCTCTGTTATTGATTTTTTACTAAACTGTAATAATTGATCTCGAATAAACTCACGATATGGCTACCAATGCTAATATAATTCTCGAAATATACACAGTATAATTACTCGTGCCAATTCTTTTCTCACAATCTGACTACCATTGTCAGTTTCCAAAATTCCAAAAATATGACTGTCTATCTCAATTCTTAGTGTCACGGAAAGAAATGGGGGAAAATTTGCTGAAAATGCGTTGGCGGAAATTACGAGAGAGAAAGAAGAAAATCGAGTAAATACGTACTCAACTTGGGACAAAGAATAATAAAAGGAGGAGATCTTTATTTATAATAAAGGGAGACTTACTCAAGTTGCTAAGTTGCTAAGTTGCTCAATGCCAAAGGAAATAAGTATCCCACCATTTTTTTCTCACTCTTGTCTCATGTTACCAGGTATTGTATTTAACTATGTTCTCACTGAAATAGTATCTGTTCCAGATAGTGATTTTGTGTTTGGGCAAATGCGCAAGTACATTAGATGCATGTGCACACCATGCATTTTCACTCAATTTTTAAAATAGTTTTTTGTTTAATAATCCAAGGAGAAACATAAACTTTGTATCAAATGTCATAAACTAGAGGATTTATGTTACCCTAACACATCATATATGTTTAGTGGTAGCCTCCGTTGCAAGGTAGATACCATGAACGTCTCAAAATAAATGGCACAGAAGGAAATAAAAGAAGACAAAATCGATTTTGTATTTTCTTTAACTTCCTTTTGATCAATTCTCAAAGGGAAAAGCTTAAACCTTTTGTACACGTTGTTAATAGGAAGTAAGTCTCACATTGATTATCTTATTGTTTTGTTAATGGTTTAAATACATGTTTGACTACTCCTCTTATTGTTAATTGATTTTGAGATAGATCTTTAACAGTTACTATATTCTTGTACACTTTTTAATTAAACGTCAACTTCTAATCTAGATCCGAAAATTATGTAAGGATTTGTTTCAAATGGCTCAAAATTTTTTGAGTATTTGAAGGTGGATTGATAAGCTCAATTAAAGGGAAACGGTAGGTAGAAAGAATTGCCACATAAAATGCACTAACAAAACGGGAAAAGGGAATAATGGGCCACAAACAATGTGATAATGCAGAAAAAGATGATCACTATGCGTCTTAAGATAAGTATTTGAGGGCTTTACGCAAATGAGTGAGCCTTGTGTGGCTCACTTGCTCTAAAAGTTGCCTATGATAATTATGTTGAAAGATAACGTTGCCTTGCACAACACTTGGGTGGGTGGTTCCCCTATTCGTTCCTACAAGATGTGCTAGCATGCAAGATAAGAGTGATGTAATAAACCACTTTTTTGGTGCTACCTTTAAAGCTATTTAAATTCCTTTGTTCCTACCTATAAATAAAAACGCAATGGACCAGCCATGAGTGGTTTAGAAGGTCAACGGGCGGACCACTATGTGAAGACCGAAGTACAATAGGTCTAAGATCTGGACCGGACTCACAAGGTCTAGGATCCAGTTTATAGTATAACTTATAAGGGAAGACACCTTTAAAGGATATCTAAGGACTATCATAAACGTATATGTAAGTCTGCCAGATTCATTGATCGGAAGGACAAGAGCATGACGTCCTTGCATCTTCCTTTAGTGCAAAGTAAGCTCATCCAAATCAGTATACATATAAGAAGTCATCTACACATGAAGTATCTTTATCTCTCTAACATCCCTCTATCTTACTCTCTTTGTCTCTACCATTCACTTGTCTTACATAAATATTGATTTGGGAGTGGAGATCCTTTTTAGGTATTCACCTAAGGATGTTCAAGGTTATCATCGTATCTAAGTTCTATTCAATTTTATTAAGATACTCGAAGATCAGTTCTCATCTTGATTTAAGTATAATTTAGTTAATTTTAAACCGACTCCAAACTAATCCAACCATAAATATCATATCATTATCATGTAGGGGTGAGCGTGGGCCGGGTTTAGATGGGTTAAGGCTTGTCCTTACCCGGCCCTAAATGTTGTTCGGGTCATTTGTCTAAACTCGGACCCGACCTTAGACCCGGAGTTAACCCGACCCTAAATATTCACAAGGTCAACCTTTAAACCCGGATCCGACCCTAAATCTGGTTAAATATAACATATACTCATTTTACGTAAAATCTTATAAATATTATTTATTATTGTGAATATATAATTTGACATATGAAATAATATATGTATATATATATTATTAAACATGTATATATGATGAAAAATTATAAAATTAATGATATTTTATACCAAAAAAGTATTATTACTATGTATATATTTGAACAGAAACACATAGAAACATCATGAACAGACTATGGGACGGGTCGGGACAGGTCTTACTTGGTCTCTACCTGACCCTAAATATTGACTGAGTCTAATTTTTGAACTCGAACCCGGCCTTAAACCTGATGAGACCCGACCATTTTCAAATCTGATCATGATCGAGCCATAACGGGTGAGCGGGTAAGGTTGGGTCTTGCTCACCCCTATAATATCATGTCATCTCCTCGCTTCACAAAAAACACCCATTATAATATTTATCCATTATCAAACCATATCTTCTATTTAATAAATTTATTTGTCTTCTTTGTAAAACAATTTTGTATGTACAAACTTTACAACTTCTTTTCAACAAAAAGAAAACTGGGTAATACAATTTATTTTTCTTAACATTTCCATATTTCTTCCATAAAGAATATTATCAAGTTTGTTTTCATGTACAAATTTATTGTAAGAATTAGTTGTAAGGATGTCAATGGGTACCCGGATCCGTGGATACCCGCAAAAATATCTGCAACGGGTCGGGACTGGGTCCATGTTTTGGACCCGTGAGTAATTGAGACCTGACAATTTTAAGACCCGCTGTTACATGGGTCTGAGTCCGGGTAATAAGGTACCTAGACCGGGGTACCCGGACCCACTATTTCTTTATATATATATATATATATAACAACATAATTGTAATATCATGTATATTATCATATCATATTAATCCATAATTATAATATCATATTAATTCATAAATGTGATGTTATGTTGTTATGTAATTATATTATGTTGTTAATTCATATCTATAATGTGATGTTATGTTAATGGAAGAGTTCATACTAAATGAACTTTTCATCCTAATATTGAAGTTGTTTTTAATGTTTGTTAGAGTAAAATGAATTGTGTTTAATAGTCAAGTTACGTTGTTTTTAAAACTTTGAATTAAGTTTTATAATTTTTTCTCTTGCTAATTGTCTAAATAACATATAAGATATTATAAAACAAATACATAAATGCATAAATTATTTGCAATTATTTTTAATATTTTTGAATTTATGGGTACTCATGGATCCGTTGGGTACCCAAGGACCCGTAGGTAGCATAGCCAGTGGGTATTAGCATGGGTATGGGGCAGGTCTGGGTCCAAAAATAAAGCAGTGAGATAAATGCACTACCCGGACCCATCCAGACCCATTGTCATCCCTACTCAGTTGCTTTATAATGTTTGAACAAATGGGTGACAAATATTTTTTTTCTGGTTTTGTCTATAGGTCAATATTATAAAAGGAAAATGATATATTCTCCTACTAAATCCTCATACTAATCCATATACTCATAAAAAAGTGGCATATGTAACAAAGTGGTACTTTATTTATTAGTGATTGATTTACAAGTAACATATGTCATTTTTTTGTGGGTAAAAGAATTAGTAAGAGAATTTAGTACGAATATATAACATTACTCATTATAAAATTATCATCCTTCATCACATAGGCATGCAAGGGGTACCAATTCGGCCTCTCAGATTTGATTCCATTTCTTTTTCTTTCATTTATTTATAGTGCCTCTTTTGACGTAAATCTTTCTTGTGGCTTATTTCAACTATTATCCAATGATTGTCTCATAATGATGTCCTAGATATACATGATTTTAGTTATAGTTTATTTGATTTATCAATGAAGGGACGCTATATATACCATGTGTCGTGCATCAACTTTGTGCATGGTGGACTTTGCTTAGCTCATTCTTTAATTCAATCATATCTTACTCTCCCTAACTTTTATTGTCTTTACTATTTCTCCATTTAATAGTTTCCACCACTTATATGTATAGTATGCAACCCCTCGTCTTATAATACATGTTCATTTCAACCCTATCATTTTGTGCCATTGAATAATTAAAGATTGTATATATGTCCCTACATTGCTAGTTCATCTCACTCAAATTATTCAGCGTTAGAAGATATGTTTGTGCTAAGATTAGTTTTAAATGAGTTAGAATCATCTCCATTAATGGAGAGACAAATGCTTCAAAAATTAAAGGAAACTGCAACCTTCAATGACACATATATCTCCTTGATAAAAACAAAGGGAAGCATATATTGATCGTAATTTGTTTTAAAACATCACATTAAATGTCCTGTCGTATTAAAGCAAACTACTGAAGATTTGGCACATTCATGACATAATGCACTAAATGATGTTGATCCTTAATGATTATCGATTAATGCATAATCAGAGTTTTTATCCTTGGGTATAAGTATAGTTCTAATTTAAGTAAACTCTTTAATACATTTTTGAGTAGTACATTTAAAGTGGATATTGTATCAGACATTATCTTTCTAGAAAAAGAAAAGGCGAAATAGCAATATGAGACACTTGTGTTTCTCTCTTCCTTCTTTTTTCTCTAGAGAAAAAAGAGACCTTGTTATTCTACTGATTTAAGCTAATTTTTTAATTCGGTTTAATTGGATTTTATCATTTTCATAATCCAGAGACTAGTACCCTTCACACCTCATTTAAAATAGAAAAAGAAGTTTCTAATAAAAAAGGACGAACAATAATAATGGACTCTTACTAAAGGGAGTAGGTTCAGATGATAAAAGATAAAACATAAATGCAAAGTACTTACCTAATTGCAAGGCTTCAATTCATAGTGCTAAACTTTACCTTGTGTAATGAATTATTTAGAACAACTCTCTCAACTAGGATAAAACTACAAGAGAAGCACTAGTAGTGTATACAATGTATTGAGAAATAAGCTATAGAGGATGAGCTTTCTTCACCATAAAAATATGTTTAATGGCATCTAAAATTATATTTTGTGATTCAAATCAATGAAATTTTTGGAGAAGCTGAAATAATCAAAAATGCATATATGCTTGTGAGGAGAAGACCCAACTATAGGCTAAAGTCTTGTGTCATTAGATATAGTGATATCTTTGATGTTGAATGTAACATTCACTCTTCTAGTTTTCTACTTAAATACTAATATGATTTTCATAAATAATATTTTATAATAAATTAATTTGTATTATCCCATGTTAGTTGAGTAAGACGTTACCTTGCTTAGGTAAATAATTTTCATAAAAACTAGTTGTTAGAATTAGATAATGAAATATTATTAGAAGACTTCATGATTAAATTTTTACTATAGATTTGAGCTTAAATAATGTGTTTGGACTACAAATAAATAATATGATATATCTAGATAAGTTTTTCAATATCAAAAGTTATGTGTTTGCCTATCTTCTCTTCCAAATGATTCTTATTAACATTTTTTATCTGGTTTAGAAACTTGGAGGAGAAGAGAGATAAAATAGTTGGTCAAAATCTCACATATTCCTATTTTACTTTTACTCTAAAGTAAGAATGTAATAATTGGATTAATACCTTTAAGCCGACAACATTAACAAAGATATGGCATATGAAGCAAAACTAGACAATTGACCCACTATTTTAATACATCTGACAAGTCTTGAACACTACATTTCTCTATGCAAACAAAACAAAAACCATGATAAGAATCAAAACACAAACAACCTTACATGATATTGTGTAATTACTAAGAGTATCACATTTTATGAGTAAGAAACTAATTCATTTTTAAGTGTGGTTTGAAACATCGCACCGGTCCGTACAACCAAACAGAAAGCCTTGCACAATTTCTTCTTTACTATTTGGATTTTCCTGTTTCTAAGTTCAATATAAACGACACAGCTAATACCGTCGTTTTGTTTGCTGTTTGGCCCCGCCAAGATGATTAATAATAAACTAATCAAGTTATCAATGATTTTCCATGGAAGAAACGTCGTCGTTTTGTAATGCGTGTTGGACTCGGTTCACCACCAAACACTTAAGTAAAATAATAAAAAATAAAAAGAAAAAAAAAGCAGAAGAAGAAAGAACAGTGGCACATTCATACAAAAGTCAAAACGCGAGAATAAGAAAATCGTTCCCACGAATTTCGCGCTGATTATACGTCGGTGAAGGAGGTAGTGTTCGAACCTCAATTTCAATTTGATTCTGCTTTGTTTTTTAAATCTTTAAATTTTCAGATCTTTGAAGTTTGAGTCGTTTCAATTTTTGTAATCAATTGAAGAAAATAAGTGTTAGGGTAAGGTAAGGTAAGGTTTCGATTGAGATGCCGGAAGAGGATTTGGTAGACATAAAATTTAGATTGTACGATGGCTCCGATATCGGACCCTTCAGGTACTCTTCCGCCGCTACCGTCGATGTGCTTAAGCAAAGGATTGTCTCCGATTGGCCTAAAGGTCAGTTAATTTCACTTTCCCGCTTCTTATCGATTTCAATTTTGTTCATTCCGTTGAATTGTTTAGTTTAGATGTTGATAATAACTCAATAAGTGTTATTTGAGAGCTGCGGTTTTAGAATTAGGTAGTGCCTAAATTTCACGGTTCTGTCAGTTTGGTTTAGAGATTTCAATTTATATTATATTTGTGTTCGAGTTTGTTTGTTGTGGTTAAATTTGATACGTGAATGATTCTGGATGTTACCGGTTGTTAAGTTTAGCATTACCATTAAAATGTCACTTAGGAATGAGAACTGAGGGCTGTTTGATCCATTGTTACTAGGTTCGCTCACTAACCTTGCCTCCTGTATGCTGAATTCTTCGTTTTAGCTATCGTGGACCATGTTCACCTTAAAGAAAGTCTTGTAATAATAATGTTAAAAGTGATTAACAGTGTACTTAGCTATTGTAACTGGTTTGATCTTTTGATGATTCTGGAGAACGTGGTATCCATTTTTATGCTAGAAAGTGCTAAGTTCAGCATCTGTGGCTATCATTGAAATCGTAGTATTGATTATTTCAAGAAAACCATAACTATCCTGTGTCAGCTAAAGTCTGAACTGCATCAACCCAACGAAGTAAATGGACAATAGGTTGCAATGTTGCAATCGTGGCAACTATTATTATTATTATTCGAGTTGCAGAGATGCTTATTTTTTCATTGTCATTTGTATGTTAGTTTATTTGGGTGTGCAGACTGAAGACTATAGAAACTTCTCGTCACATTTCTCATTCATTCTGAATAACATGTATGCAGTAATTTGTTTTGCCTAAAATTTTAAATAGGGAAAAAATTTATTTCATGGATCATGAATTGTACAAGCCCTGTCAAATAAAACTACTGTATCAAGTCATAAAAAGACTTCTATACCAAAAAGAACTCTGATATTCTAATAAGTTACATCTCTATCTTTGACCCCTTTGAAGAACAAATGAAGTGTGATGAGTGCTTTTCCTCCTAATTTATTTGTTAACATTATTGTAGAACTATAAAATTATTAGACATGCTTAGAAGGATATAAGGAATGAGAGTTAACTTGAAATTAGTCCAGAGCATTCTAAAGTCTTGTTTAACTTGCTAGTTGGCTTGATATGATTGAAAGTCACTGTCTAAATGAAATTTTTATTGAATACACTGATTATGGCATTAGATAAAGAAGCAGTTCATCTGAAAGTTGTGGCTAAACTCCTTGCAAGGGAAATTTTGCTCATAAATGGTCTTCACTTATTTAATTCTAATTACACTTATTTAATAACTCCCTTTTTTTTATTTTTTAAATTTGTTATGGGTGAGACTTGAACCCACAAACACTCCATTCCTTAAACCTTTCACCCTCACCATCAGACCACCTTATCACTCCCAAAGGTTACACACGACTATATTTCTAGTTAAGTTGGTATGGACTGTTATATATTATGCCCTTGTGGTGATTATTTACTCTGTCTCAGAATTAAAAGCATTTACTGATTTATTCAAGTTGGTAATCCATGTAGCTTTTTTGGATTCTTTTTTACTATTTATCCCCTAATGTAGGTAAAACTGTCATCCCAAAGGCAGCAAATGAATTGAAATTGATTAGTTCTGGTAAAATCTTGGAAAACAACAAGACTGTTGGTCAGTGTAAAGTACCACTGGGTGACATTGGAGGGGGAGTTTTAATAATGCATGTTGTTGTACAGCCATCTCTAGCAAAAACTAAAGCTGGTAAGTTCCCATGGACTTCTTTCTATATAAGGAATACATTACATTTTTTAGTTATGTTTAACTAAGATTGTCAACTTTTCTAAAGCTTATTGCCTTTATCTTGTTATATGGTATTAAAATTATGGAGCTCACATCAGAACCAGCCTCCACATGTTAGGAGATGGATCTGCATGTTGACATATTGGCTTGCTAATATGCAGTAGCTGAGTGACTTCAGAACCCCTGTGGAGCATTTCAGTCACTTGTTGAAATAGATAAGGTATAGAAATGGCAGAAAACTAATCAGGGATCTTGTAGATGAACTGAGTTAGTAGACCTATAGAAAACAAGTCTTCTTTTTTCATTCCCACTTTTTGCATCAAATTTACGACCCCGTTACTTTGAATAATTGAATGAACATTTCATAACGACACTGAAAACCAAAAGTTTTATACAGCTTGTAGGTTGTAGCTGACGGGCTTTTGATATCTTTTTTCTCTCTCAACTCATCTGACCGTTTTTTATACCGGGTGCTGGTTATAGGTTTTGCTACCTTCCATTTAATGGAGATTCTTGGGGAGACTTGGTCTGCCCAAGTTTTGAAGACCAAGCCAATAAGTAATTGATATAACATCAACATATATGTGTGTATATATAATCATTAGGAAACTTTCTTACCCTAGATGTTATTAGAATTTGATTTTCCCTTGTTTGGTTCAGGTGGTAAAGGAAATAAGGCTGTTTTGTTTTAGGTTCAAATCTCAAAATTTAAAAATAAAAAATTCTAGAAATGTAGGGCATGCAACAACGTGAAAGATGGGGGTCTGATGTTCTTTCGGGTATCATATTTGCTTCATAGGCTGCATTTTTTCTCATTCATGACCACCAAGTGTTCTTCTGAATGATGGTAGAGGGTTATATATACAGCATACTACTACTGCGTTCTATTCATCTACAATTTATATTTAATCATCATTGACTCTTCAAAAAACGTAATATAAATGAATGGTGGATAATACACTGACTGTATATAAATTTTTACACTGATAGTGAATAGATATTACACTCAAACAACTATACATACAGCCTACTATTATTGCATTCTATTCATTTTGTGTGGTAGAGGGTTAATATGGACACAATAATTGCTGAAGGATAGTTGTCCATAAAATAGATTTATAATATAAAGCTTATTATGGGCATTGAAGACTCTTTTTTTTGCAAGAGTCCCACTGTACCATAGATTTGAAGGTTGGAGGATAAGATAATAATATAATTTGATATTTTGATTTCTGTTTTCCTCAACAGAAAAGAAGATTGATGATTCACCTAAGAAGGTTATCTGCTCTTGTTCCATATTGTGAAGAAAGTTCATTGAGTTGGAGATGGTCATCAATAATTCATCAATCACTCGTGAACAACAGAAGTCACCTGCTTGAAAAAACCTATATATTTTCTGTATTCCTATGTAAAATACGTATATGGTCAATTATATGTTCATACAAAAGTTTGTGTAACTGTGAATTCTGAAGATCATGTGATTCTTTTATTACAAGGTCTAAAAGGTTGAAGACATTATAACCATTGATTGCTACTATTTTTCATTATGCATTTCCAATGTCATGCGTGATATCATGCCTTTTCAGGTCGGGGAGAGACTAGTTTTGGTCTTCCTTTGAAATGAGATTTCAATCATAATTAATTGGAAATAGAATAAATATATGGGGTCATTATTATAATTCTCATTGATATAGAAATATTAAAAAAGAGACGATATTTTCCTAAAGGAAACGGAATTTGCCTATTTGATGTCAATCAATTTAGCTATGTAGAAACTAAATTTCACAAAAGGAGAAACAAATGAAAGATTTAGAGTTAAGCTGTATATGAAGTTTTAAAAACACTAAGCTAAACTCGGCAAGGGACCATAAATAAATGACGATAAAAACGCTGTATTGATCAGTGATTATGAAATTAGTTAATGATTTTAAAAGGGGTTTATGCGTTTACTAGTAATATAATGTAAAAGTTTCATTTATATATGTTTGTAATATCAAAACGGGCATTAATAGAAAAGTCATAATGATTTCATTAAGTCTATTTTGTGTTGCTATATGAATGAGACTGGTAAAAGATTGTGGGATTTGATGGTTTAGAGATTGCAAAGGGGATTTTGGGATTGTGATTATTGGAGATAAAGTTAAGCACACCCAATGGTTAAAATAGTGCTAAGAATGAATTTATAACATAAGATTTAAAATGGAGACTAATTGCATATAGAAATCTTGATTTTGGGAACTTTTGGAGGAGTAAGGGGAAGAAGTTTGCCCTTGACCAAGTGAAACGACCCTTTGCATAGTCATTTGCAAATTTCCTAAGAGAAGTTAAATTTTGACTCTAATATCGAAATGATGTTTCATCTCAAATCTGTTTTATAATATGAGAAGTAGTTCAACAGATTTAAGTTATAGTTTGGACGATGTAATAGATGGTGTGAAACTTATTATTACAAATTTGAGTGGGCCTAGTCAGTGAGCCTGGTCTTCTTCGTTAATAGTTAATCGAACAAGTCAACAATATAATTAAGCCTAGCATCAAATCTTAAACTCAAACTTTGAGACATTAGATAAATCTTCAGATTTAAATATTGTTCAACTTGCCTCATTTTATTCAGTGACGGATTTCTTTATCTGTCCCAACACCCTCCCCCATGAGGTTGGCTTCCTCTAAACAATTTTAGCATATAAACAGTTTTGGATAACAAGAACATAAAATTGTTTGAATACCATGACGAAGAAAGAATTAAACTAAGTCAACAGGTAGCTTCTCTATATTGGTCAAGAAAATTATATCATTTAAAAGAAGCAGAACAAGAAACTATACACAAGAAATGCTCCCACATCCTATATCTCAAGTTAGGAACTTTACTTAAAAGGTCAAACCAGCCTACCAAAAATATAAGCTCTCCAATCAGAATATGCAGCAAAAAGGCTTTCATCGATTTGGTTTGGCACCACTACACTTCCTTTCAAGTCTCCTTACCTTGTCAAGCAGCTCTTGAATGGTATTTGATGCATCCTGCATGAGAATCACAAAATCTTATAAGGCACATCCAAAGACTAGCAAAATATCATATCACGGTAATTTTAGATTCTAAAAAAATTGGCACTTTCTTTTTCCA
Organism: Lupinus albus; assembly: GCA_009771035.1. Lineage (NCBI taxonomy): Eukaryota > Viridiplantae > Streptophyta > Magnoliopsida > Fabales > Fabaceae > Lupinus > Lupinus albus. Next base: position 11,634,345 of record CM020011.1, read on the forward strand.
TTTTATTTCCTAATATGGTTGAGTGAAGTTTATGTGAAACCCAATAAATAGTGAACCCATGTGGTTTATTGGGTCCTATATGAAATCTACCCATATTAAATATCAAAGAGTGAATGTGTTGAAGACATTCAAAGGAATATGTTAGCATCTCTCTCTTTTTTTGTCTTTAGGAGAGAAAAGAAAAAAGGGCATGAGGGCAGGACCTGAAGCTTCTTTCTCAAAACTTTCTCCTCGCCATCTCGCCGATCCCTTTCTTCAGAGAATACATCAATTAGAGTTTCTTGTTCCTTGTTCAAATCTTCAATCTTTTTTTCTGCGGCGCGGAGCTGATAAAGAGAAGAGGAAAAAAATTAATAGATAAAAATTAATAAACATGCAATTAAGTTTAAAAACGGAAAGGAATTTAGAAATTAGATAAATTCATAACAGGATTGACGGGAAAAAATAATAATAATACCATACCATATGGAGCATGGTTTAGTTATCTTGGATATATCATAGAAAGTGGTCAAGTGATTCAAGGAGAAGTAAATCATAGGATTAAAAAAAGGAGGAATAAAGAAATGCCTTAGACATTGTTTGTTGATCAAAAAGTGTCTCTCAAAATAGCCTGAAAAGACATGCACTTCCTAATGGTGCCAAATATTGGCCAGGAAAATGCAAAAGGGAGCATAAGCCAAGTGTTTGGAATGAGAATGTTAGGGTGAATTTTTGGACAGAAAAGAAAAGATCAAGAAAGAAAGCATTGGAGAGAAACTGAGTAGGCACTATTGAGAAACTGATGACAGGCTTGACAGCATCTTACCTAATATGGTTAGACCATGTAAAGAGAAGACTAATTGAGAGATGTATGCACTGACAGTGTAAGAGTTTTATTCACTATAACTTCATCATCCACCATTCATTTTTAATTATCATTGACTCTTCAAAAAAATAATACAAATGAATGGTAAATGATGCATTGACTGTGTATAAATCTTTACACTGATGGTGCATAGATATTACACTCATGTAGTATAGCCCAATAGACAAAGAATAAGACCTAGGAAAATTCTAAGAAACTGTTTAAACAAAATATTGATCTAAAACTTGGTTTTTGACGGAAGTTGGTATTATAATTAAAAAAACTTCATTTCATATATTGTTATAAACAAATATACCCTTTATCAAACCAAGCTCTTCTTTTATTTTCCAGCAAAATGTCTAAATAATAAATGGTTATGGCACAAACCTGTGTTTCAAGAGATTTACACATGTCTTTCTCATGCTGGAGAGCCTGCATCACATCCACTAAAATTTCATCCTCCTTCCTCTCTAACCTAATCACCCAGAAATGTAGGAGAATAAATGGTCAATTAGCCCTGCTAAATACAGAACCAAGATATGCAGCAACAAGAATGAAAACAAATTTCAAGAATAGGGATATACCTTTTCTTCAACTCAGAATTCTCTTCTTTCAACTGCTGCATAGTAAGCAGCTCAGAATTAGATGGTACTTGTTCACCATCATAAACATCTTGTCCCTGGATTTCAAGCACTGTTAGGAGCCATTTTCAAATTACACCTGAACAAGAAAAAACAATCTCAAGACATGCATGACCTTTAGCTTGGATGCCCGTGTGGACTGTATGGTTTTTCCACTTGGTGTAGTAGTATCTTTCAAACGTAAATTTTCATTTTCATGTGACTTTTCAGCATGGGAAATCTTTTGACTACTGCCCTTTGCTTGATTCTTAGGTAAGACAACAATATCTTGATCACTGTCATCCTCAGCAGATGATGATTGTTCAGGTGAACTAGGAATCCTACTGTTAGGAGAGGCTGATGCGCGACCATTCATGTACGCAGTATATTTCTCTGATTCTTTTCGTATCCGTCTCTGATTGGGTTGTAAATACATCTTGTCTGATGGAAGTGGTGTTCCCTTGTCATTTGGGGCAGAATATTGCCTTTTTAATCGAGACGATTCAGGGACATGTTCGGGAGATGTCTCTACAGAACAGATGCATTTGTACAAAGTCAATGTCATCCGAAATAAGATTCCATAAACCATGAGCAAAAATATCAAACTAAAACAAAGCAAGGCCTCATATCAAACCTCTATCAACATATTCTCTCCCTTGTTTTTTCTTTCTAATTGAGGCATAACCAATTCTATCGCAGTTAGATCCCCTAAACAAAGTACGGGATAATAAATTAGTAAAAGAAAAACAATGCGTAAATTATGAAACCAACAGTCACAAAGAATCTAATAGAAATTCAAGCATCACCAATAATTCTTCTGCATTTGTATCAGTTTTGATTCCAGTCTTGATAAAACTAACGTACGCTCAAAGCCCTGCTTATCATGAGCAGGCTCTACAAAATTGGCTTCCAACACACCTACAAATAGATAAGAACTTTATCTTAAATAAGCACAGTCAACTTGGTAAGAGGAAACCGAGAACATAGAAAAGGCGTCACCTATGACCCCACGCCCACCACTTCCTGCTGGATTCCAAATCCTCCAGAATGGCTGACAATCATGAAAACAACTGGTTAAAAAATTCTAATGACAATTTTAGGGCCCATCTACAAACATACAGAACACAGCAACACCCCAAGTCCAAAAACCCACAAATGGGAGCACCAGAGCAGTCTGTATTGGTTGATTTATCATAAAACAGACACAACAAATCGTTTTCAGAACATAACTCGAGACACCACAGATTCCTTAACACCAATGCAAGGGATTGAGTGCAAAGTTTCTCTTCGATAACAAGAAAAACAAAGACAACTTAACAACTAAGAAGGTATTCTTAATTGTCTAAAAAGCACTTAAACAAAGAAACTTAATTGGGAAAAGGGAGGAGGATGACCCTCCACACATACAATATGACATACCCACCTAACAAGTGACTTAAAATCCTTTGTAGACCATAACAAACCCTACCTTAATGAGTCGATTTTTATGATAAACATTGAACCCTGAAACATCAATATGATGAACTGCATCCTTGACAAATCCAATAGTAACAGCAGCAACCATCTGTCACACAAGATATAGTTAAAATCATGTTGATACACAAGTTAGGAAGATCAAACTTAAAAATTAGTAGACATAATACATTTGAATCCTTCGGAAACCCATCTGCCGCAGATTGTGGCCTGTATGTCACCTCCTGAGACATCATCATATCATTCACTATGTTATGATGAACAATATCCTTGCCACGGAGAATAATCCGAAAACCAGGAGGAAGCCGCAGATATAAAATTGAGGCATAACTCTGATAATTAAATACAATGAAAATGAGAAACATGATTAAACAAAAACACATCAGATAATGTCTATATTAAACAAGAAATTGTACTAAGAGAGCATCTATAACGGGAAATGCATAAGGTTGCACAAGGATTGTATGGTTGGAAAGCCAAATATTTGATGAGGTGTATGCAACTGCTGCATAGAATTATCCTGGACCCTATTAATACTTTCTCAGTGTTTTGACCATGAAAAGTTTTAGTTAAACAAATAAAGCAGTCATTTTGACTTACCCTTAGTGAATGTCGATAAGTTAGGAAGTGTCTAGAATTGGGAAACTCTTTAGCCATCTGTATGTTTTTCTCATCTCGATTTACACCTCTGATTTGAATATCCTACCACAAACAATATGCACCATATCAAATTGTATAAAACTTGATCAAAATAAATATATATTTTTGTGGGGGAGGGGGCAATGTGTTTCTGTTATTATCAAGACATACATGTGGATCTGTATCAAAATCAAGTTCCAGTTGGCCTTGGTCATCCTCCCAAAGATTGTATATAATTACTCGTGTGCCATGATCTTTCATCAGGTTGAACTGAATTGAGTAAAAATAAGATGAGAAAAGTTAATCAACACATACATATATACCCTAATGATTTACTATGTAAAAGAAAGCAACACTCAGATGAGAAATTCAGAAAAAAGATAAAATAAATTTTCCGCAACCTGGTCCAAGTGATTACCTGGCGAAGAAGATCAGCTTCATCATAAAATGGTGACCAATGAACTATCGTATCAACATTTTTGTTCCAGTCATCAGTTGAAGTTCTTACAATCCTATTCCATTCGATTCCCCCTCCTTCATAGTCCAGCTTGTATTCCATTAGACACAAGTTAGATGCATAAAAAAGACCATAAGTTCAATTATTAAAATTCACTACCATACAGTTGCTACAGTAAATTACAACTACCACCACCCTAATGCTTCACTGCCTCTGACTGAAATATAATTCATCCAATCTACAACTATATCCACCCTATCCCAGGCTTTAAAACCAAACAATCCATTTTCTAATCAATACATGTAAACCTCATAACAGAAAATGAGATAATAAACTGCAAGCACAGTTGATGCAGCAACTCAAGTAAACTAAACATGTTAGAGGTATGGGAATTTGACTATTCAGGTAGAGAAATCAGACTATCCCATTATTCGAATAATAGTATAAAAAGGTGGCCAAATGCATGAGGCTCCGACCTTCTGTGGTCTGGGGAAGATATATGTACACAATGTTACCCTCGCAAGCGAGAGGATGTTACTGGGATTTGAACCTATGACATCAAGGGCATAAAAGACTGGCTTACTATTGCATTGAGGGGACATTAAATACTAATGAGGCCGTGGCTTACAGACACGGCAGTGAATATAAGAGGTACTATTTGACACAAGACAGTTTAGCTTAGGTCTTACAAAAAAAACTAAAGCAAGTAATTAAATAATCAAAATAAATTACCATGGGTACCACAATGTCTTCCTTCCCTGTATTCCTCAAAAATGTGTATGAGAGCAAGCCAATGCTTTGTGTAGAGCTAATAACAATGTCCACAGCACCCAGTTAGACACAGAAGCATGCCATAAAAAATAATGATATATATAACAGAAAATAGGCAAGGTGCAAAAAGAATTCATGCTCATACTGATTATCCGCTTTACAGATATAGATATGCTCAAGGATGGGACGAGATTGATACCATTCTTCTTTATAGACAATACACAATGATTTCTTACGACAGTGATTTATATTTTCTATTTTGTATTTAGTAAGATGTAAGAATTACGTTCTCACTTTAAATTTATGGAATGGTGATCATATATTGATTATTTTATGCACATTTATACATGTATTTCTCTCTATATATATATATATATATATATATATATATTAATATATTTTTCAAAACTAGTTGGAAATTATCTTAGCCATGAAACAAGAAATAAAATAAAGATGAAAGTTACACAGGCTATTTAATGAAGAATTCATAATTTTACTGCAGGCTAAACACTAGAGGTTAACAAAAAATACAGGTTTTATTGCAAAATTACAAGTCTAAGATAAAATAAGCATTCATGAGGATGGATTATAGCAAAGCTAGTGGGTCGGATGATATACTCATTAAGGTATGGAAAGATCTAGGAGAGACAAGCACAAGTTAGCTTACAAATTTTTTACAGATTATGAAATCTAAAATAATGTTGGACGAAAAGAGAATTACTTCGATCCATATTCTAAAATGAGGAAGACACACAAAATTGCATAAATTATGGAGGGATTAAACTGCTGAGCCATACTATGAAGCTATAGAATAGGGTAATTGAGTGGAAATTAAGACAAGGGATTCATGTTAAGGTGAATCAATTTGGTTTTATATTGGGGAATCGTCCATGTAAGCAATATAGTTGCTATGAATTTTGATGGAGTGACATCAAGATAATAAAAAAGGACTTTACTAGGTTTTCATAGATTTGGAAAAGGCATAAGATATAGTGCCAAGAGAAGTATTGTGGAAGAGTACAGATAAAATGGAGTTTGTATAGACTAAATTTGAGAAATCAAAGATATGGTGGGTCATGACTCATGACCAGTGGTGCCAAAGAAGATTTTCCTATAACTATAGGAGTGCACCAAAGATCAACTTTGAGTCCCTATCTTTCTACCCTGCTCTTCGATGTGCTTACTTAGCATAACCAAAGTTGAAGCCATGATCATGATATGCATGCTTTTTTTGCAAATGATATATTCCACCAAGATTCACAATTGAAAATTGTTAAGATTTCATTTAGCTTGTAAATACTGTAGGTGAAGAATTACTTCATATAATCTTCACTTACAGATAAAACAAAAGACTATTTAAACCTCCAATCTCTAGATAACATAATATTCCAATACTAATGATAAATTGTTGGAATACTTTACCCTTATGCACATGCATTTAATTCCAACAAACACATGTGACCTAACTATGTTGTCATCATTGGCAGAAGAAAGGTAACAAATACCAAAGTAACCTACGTCAGAACTCAAGTTTCTTAATGCAGAAACAAAAAATCATACCTAAACCTGGGTAGAAAAAAAATGAAACAATAAGAAAATCAAGCAAACCTCTTCCCATCTTTCCCTTGCGAACGGGAGAATACAATTACATCAGCCCCAAGCCTCATGGTACTTGTTTTGAAGCCATTTCCATCTATTACATGAACACAGAAAGATCAGTATGCTCTTTCCTTAATGAATAACCATAAAATATTTATCAGACAAGGCTCCTTTACATTAAGCTTGAGTGCAAAGTGAGGAAATAAAGATGTTTCCACCACTAGATAATTTAGCGAATTGAGATCTATAAGCATTTTAGCTGATCAAAGGTGGATACTCCCCTTACTTCAACACTTCTCACCCAAATTCACTTTAGAGGAGCTTTATCCATATTTATTTTATATAACAACAATCAAGCCTTAGTCCCACTAGATGGGGTCAGCTAAATGGACGAACAATACAATAATGATTACATTGTCCAATTGTATTTGCCAATTTGCTTTTTTCAGAATACCCCAATGACATGCATTGACGCATTTTATCAGGATCCATCCCGCCACCGTTATCTGAAAAGGAACAAACAATCCAGCATCTGAAAAATTATAAAAGAAAATGAAAATAGGACAAGACGGGAAATAATAAAACACTTATTAGGACCGTCTTGTAAATCAAATTTGTAAACCTTTGCCACATACATTCTTATCATTTCAAATCATGAATGCTGTTTTTTCATTGATGGAAAAATGCACAGTTGCAATTGTACATTGACTATCAATTTAAAGAAAGACAAACTATTGATGATATGAAGGTGGGATTATAAATTAAAGGAATGGAAATGCCTTCTAAATTGCCTACCTTCCTCTCATATAAAACTTTAACATTTTATGCAAGAATTTCTAAATAGACCATAAATTTGAATTGAGACCTGTTTTTTTCACTGAGGAATAAAAGCCAAAATATTTCTATGAAATTCTATTGGGCATTTTTGAACAAGGTAGAAAGAATTTCTCCCCTACTTTTTATTACTAAATCCAATCATCACCACAATCAATATGCTTCGTATTTCTTTTCTTTCTTTAGTTGGATTAGGGAAACAATTGACTAATGATAATACCTTCAATCAGCAACATCCTTGTACCATCTTTCTTACTTACAAGCCTATCTACATTGACATATGTTGCCCCATTACAAACCTGAAGTCAAACTCAAAAAAAAGTAAGTGAAGGGAAATAATCAACTTGCACATTATTCAGAAGTGAAGTTGGCATACCTCATCCAATGAATTGTCCAAAAGCTCAGCAAAAGCTGCATAAAGCAATCAATCTAAGCATACTAAATAGCAATAAATACCAAAGAATAGGGCAAAACTCTAAATCAGCTCAATACTTTTTTAGGGAAAGTCATAGCACAAAAATGAGTAACTATTCATACAAGTGTGTGAAGTTTACCTCCAAGAGCCCACTTATGACTTGTGGCATTAGAGTGAAGAAATTTAGGGTGAACTCTGACATGATCCATACCAACTGCACATTTTACAAGAACAAGAAATATTAAGCTAGTGTGGCTGTCAAGAAAAAAGGTTAGCTTAAAGAACCTCAGGTTTTAACTTTTAAGGCATACAAAATGCTTACGGCAAGAAAAACATTACTAGAAAAATATATACAAAACTTTGAGAATTGCTTGGATTTATCTAAGGTGTAATAGAAGTTCACAGTTTGAAAAGGGGACTACATTTATTCTTGGTTGCAATAACATGCAAATCGAATACCAGTATCATTATCATGGATCATTAATCAGTGTCTGTATTTATCCGGGGAAAGCACAATATTCGAAAGTGATAAATAAAGGTTACCAAAATTGATATTTCGAAGAACAATTGACTCTGAAATAATGAAACAAAAATAACTTCAAAATTCAATTAACAACTTCAATTACTACCGAGATCTTATGGCCTAATACAAATATATTTTGAGACTTCTGACAGCTAAATTGCAATACAGTTTCACAACTAATGGGACTCAAACACATAATCCTCTCACATTTTCATCAGACTGGGAAGAATTCCTGTAGTCACTCTTCACCATTTTCCATTTTCAAAGTTTCTAAAATGCAAAGACAATATAGGCTAATCTCTGTATTTCCCAAAAAACTTAATGTAAACTGATGGTAGGCCAGAAACCATGCTTAGGAATCAAAAAATGAGATTTAGGCTAAAATAAGTTCCTTGTCCCTTCAAATGAGGGTCACAATGGCTAAAACGTGACTTAGGTCCTCACAAATATGAAACTAATTTTCCAAATGACCATTATTAGTCAACTTACACAAAAATCATTCCACAGTGAAAATTGATAATATTCTTTCAATTCAAAATAAACATCGAAAGTGGTAAACAAAACCCTAATCAAAATAGAGAGAAAAAACGCACCAGTTGAAGATTCTAAGCCACTTGAAGGAGGTCCATCAAAATCACCAGCCTTCCAAAATTGCTTGCAACCGTTCGAATGTGACGCAAAGTTCGCAATCACATCGGACCGCACCAAAGCAGAAGCCGAATTAGGTGCCGGCAATGACAGCACAGCCGGAGGCTGCGGAAGCGCGGTCGGCGGAGGTAGAGGGCTGAGAAATCCAATGGGCAAAACGATTCCCACATCGTTTGTCTTTCGCTTTTTCGAAGAATTCTCTCCCAAAACATCAACATCGGAATCTGAGTCGGAATCGCTACTGAGTTCAATTAACCCGCCAGGAGGAGGATATGAAACGACGCCGTTTCTTTCCCTCCCCTTTCGCACATTCGAAATTGGAATTTCTAACAACTCATTCTTTACACTAGCCTCCATCGCTAAAAAAGAAACAAAATATTCAAAGAAAATTACGAACAAGAAGAAAAAAAATACTATTATAGATGAAGGAAATGCTTAGTTTCTTTGAATAATTGTTATTTTTCTTTGATTTCTATGAGAAGGGAAAAGAAGTTGAGTTAAAAACAAAAAGGGATATAAAGAGGTGAGAAAAGAAAAGGGGTTTCTATTTCTGAGACCCACGAAATTATGGGGTATTGTGGGTATGGGAGGATCCACTTACTCCAAGATTAAGTGTAAAAACACTTACTTCACCTCATGATCATGACTAAGATGAAAAGTAATTATTTTTTGGAGTAAATGGATCCCTCCCCTTGTGGGTATTGTTGGGGCACTAATGTTTCTTTAAGAGAATATTTATGATTTGGGATGAAAACTCTTACCTCTCAACTTTTCTGTATTTGAATTTTGCCGGTTCAATATTTTATTTGTCCTTTGAAAATAAATGTGACATAAGACGGAACTTATGGCCAAGAAATTGAAGAAAAGTAATGCTATCACCCCTTTATGGGCACCGACTTATAAAATAAGTAAAGTCTATGAAAAATTTAATTGTTCATGAGTTAATATATTCATATCGTTATACTTTTATTTAATGAATGACTAAAATATGTAGTAGTTTTTTAATTTATTTTAGGAATAAGTATATCTTCTCTCATAAAATATTATGAGAAAAAATTATAAATATCAACGATAAATTTATATGTTGTCATTATATCATTTATCGTTCATATTTAATTATTATTGCTTATTTAAAAAGTTAATCTAAATGTATCATACATAGTGGAGTGATTTTATATATATTTATATATATATATATATACACACACTCACCTTCAAAGTGAGAATTAAAAGATTTGAAAGTGGAAGATTTTCAAGACCAAGATTTAAATAATATTTTACTCTCAAACATATATATTAGATACAGCTGAAATGTTGAATAGAGATAATATGTTGATTAATAATTAGAAAGTAACAGTGGGGATATTAATGATGGTTTACGAGTAATTAGTGATTTGTCATAGAATAAGGATGATAAATGGGTACCCAATGGATGCAATGGAAAAATATCATGTCCTTTACCAGAAGGAGAAGTTATTTTTTCGTTTACTTTTTAAGGTTAAAAGTATAATCTTATCATAAATAATAAGGACATAAATGTCATTGCATTTTTCATTTTATTTGGTTTTTTAGAGTATTTATCTTTCCATTAATAAAGAGTAGTTTACAAAATGGTGTATTTTTACATTCCCAAATATGCACCAGTTCACGTATGTGTGGGTAAAAATAATAAATAAATACTATATGATTGTATTTTATTATATATTTATATATTTTGTAATAATCAATATACACAAATAATTATTACATGAACAGGGATATATTTATATAATAAATTAATGATTATAGTCAAATAACTATAATTTATTATGAAATAATAATAAAGTAAATAATACATAATCTTAAAATAATAATAAAAATAATATATATATATATATATTAAATTAAAAAATATGTAAGTACTAACAAAGTGAGTATCATAAAACTTGTTCTAACCCTAAAGTATTATTGTAGGTGCTCATTGTTGATATTTTTATAAGTACACATGGTTGATGTCCATAAATAAATTCATTTGTGGTTTATAGCTTATTAGTTGGAGGTGGGTGATTTTTCCTTTTTTTACCCTTGTTAGGTTTTAGAAAGTAAACCATATTGTAAATAATCCTTGTATAAATTTTTATGGAGGACTTCAAAGGTGATGGATAATGTTAGTAAGAAAATGGATAGGATAGTAGGTTGGTAAGAAAGCTTTAAAGAAAAGTGAGATAAACAGAAAATAATTTATCTCTTGGTATAAGGAGATAATTTAATCATTTTCTAAAAAAATATTTATAAAACAAAACAAAACAATACACATGTCATTCTTTTACTAGCTGAATGAGTTAAATTGTCTTCTGGTATGAGAATATATTTTATTCTCACACTAAAATTTGACTTTTTGATAAAAAAAAACAAAAAAGATAGACAAAATTGAATAGTTATTAAGATGAACACTTTAAATGTGGGAAAAAAAAACATTTTGAACTTATTGATTTGGTTTTGATTTGTTAATATGGTTTTCACATAAATCAAATTGTTTTTAGATATTTTAATAGTGGAAAACATTTTGAATGAATAATAAGTTGATTTTTGTGAAATGTAAAAAGAATTTTGGTTTTCTTTGTTTTACATGTATTGGTTTTTTAAGGTGTTGCATTTATGATAAAAGACTCTTCACCCAAATGGATGGATTTTGAAAATATAGGTTACTTATTTTCGAAGTAAGCCTAAAAAAGGTGAATGATATTTTGAATATAATAATAAGTTGATCTTCATTTTCTCTATCTAGATAATAATCTTGATTTTATATCTTTCATTTGAATTTATTCTTTTGGATGCATTATTTATTAATATTATACACATAAATCAAGAGATTTTGAAAAGATAGCTTACTTTCTAAGTAAATGTTTCACTTTAATAAATAAAAAAACCTTTAAAAATACGGTATAATTAATGACTAGGTAGAAAAATGTTTAATTGTTTGTTACATTTTTAAAATAATATTATAATATCAATTAGTCGCTGGTCTAGTGAAATAAAGTCTAAGTGCATCTTCATATATAGTATTAGGTCAAATATTTCATTCTTCTAAGTGACATTTATTGGGATGTGCATTCACATACAACGAAAAAAATTAATTTATTACTCATAGAGCGAAGAGATATCCTTGATTATACAAAAAAATATTACAATCATTTTTCATTGTTAATCATCTTATAGGGTATTATTATGAGAATTTTTAGAATAAATACGTAGGGTAAGGGAATATAGCATTATCTTAACAAAGAGTATAAAGTTATTCACATTAAAATTGTGTTATAGGTGACAAGTTAACTTATTTTGCAAGAAAGTCTTGACTTGTTTTACAAGTGAACCATGTTTTTTTTTTTAAAAAGACCTTTGGAAATAGGAAACTGAGTGATGATAGAAGATAAATAAATAATTAAATAATAAATTATCATTGTTATTTAATATTGTTTGTATTCCATCTTTGATCTTGAACTCAATATAAGCCTAAAACTTTATTAGACTTGGAAGCCAATTTATTTAGAGAGAAAGGCAAGAAAGTAAGACAACTAAAATGCATGTTCTCACGATTCTATTTCTCGACACACAAGTGAAGATAGATTTCTCATCCTCTTCCAAAAAAACAATCCACACTATGATTTTGCCGATAAAACACATAAAACCATATATTTTCATAGTCTTGGCAAGTGATGGTTTTTTTTTTTCGCAATTTTGGAAAGTGTTGGTCTTGATCTAAGTTTCTCAAGTTCAATAATCGATTACGAATCGATTAATGTATTAGAATATCATTTGTTTCAGGACGACACTTTTGTTAAATGTATGAAGCTGAATACATCACATACTTGTTTAATTATTTATTTACAAACAACAAACAATATTTTGTATTTTTGTGTATAATAAAAGTTTATCTTGTTTGCACATATCACATGTGCAATAAAAAATAAAAAATACATAGTTATTTAGGTATACTATTTCATTGGTTAGGTGTACTTTTAATTTATTTAAAAAACATAAGTCACATGTTACGATCGTTCAAACGATAACGTGAGGAAAATAAATGTTTCATCACAACTTTTCCTCAATTATTAAAGAATATTTTTTTACTCTATTTTTTAAAGAAAATAACTTTACACAATATAAATAAAACATCATAGACCCTTCAAAGAAGTAACTCAACATGATTGTTGAAGGACTTAAAAGACATAAATAACTACCATCATTGTTTTATGAGGAGAGATGCATTTACTCCAAGAATAAGATTTTTAAATTTGTTTCACATCTTAGTCATCAATTATAGGGAAATCCAATTGTTTGAATTAGTGAGTAGATCTAAATCATTGAATTTCCCTAGAATTTATGGCTAAGATATAGAGTAAGTTTAAAAAACTTATTCTTGGAGTAAGTGAATCTCCCCCTTCTTTCATAAGCCTTAATGTAATTTATTAAAAATATTTGGTATTTGTTTGATGAAGGATTCATTATTAATTGTTTATTAATAAAAGATTTTTATTTATAAGTTGACTTCAATATTACAAATATTTTCTATTAACTACTTTGATTCATTATTAAGTGTTAATTATTATAAATATTTTCTATTAATTATTTAGATTTCTTTTAATTATTACAAATATTTTTATTAATTGAGTGGATTTTATTAGAAAAGAGATGATATTGATCATAAAGTATCGTCCATCATTCAAAAGATGTAAAAAGCTACCCTAGACTACTAAAAAAGTGACTAGCTAGAGAAGTTTTAATAAAGAATTTGTTGTTTAAAGCTATGAATCAAATCACTTTTTTTTCTTTGTAAAACAATTAATATAAGTAAATCTAACTTTTTATAAATATCGTTTTTTAACTTTGTCCGGGGCAAAATTGGATATTCACACATGCAAATTTTAGGTTTTCTTAATTCATATTCTTCGAGCAAACTTAAGACTTCCTTTATCATTTTGTATGCTGCTCTTGTCGTTGACCCTCCAAGTTATTACAAGGGATTCTCCATCGTCATGGGTCTCTTACATACAAAAAAAATATTATTTGTATTTGTCCGCACATACCTATTTGTGGGTTTTTATGAGTACCCACATGTGAATATCCAATTTTATTCGGCTAATAGCAGCCTAAAACTATTTTTTAGCAAATCAAAATTATTTATTAAATAATTTAAAAAATAAAAAATATATAGGCTTCAAGTGTTTTAATTTCAAAAAATAAGAGAGAAAATTAAAATTTATCACATACTTTTTAATAAAAAATAAATTGATAAATAACTGATAATGATGTTTATTAAAATATTATAATACGACGAATGTCAATCCACTATGACAATTCATAGGTTGATGGTTAAATCACCACAATATAAGAATTATCTTTGAAGGCTACCCATTTTGCATTACCATACACAATTTATGCCACGTTAACTCAAAATAAAAATATCATTAAAAAAACATTCATGCATACATGAAATCAAAAATGAAAAGAAAATATACATTACTCACACATTCATCGACTTATGTATTCATACATGCATTTGAAAATAAAAATACATTATTCTTACATTTATGGATGACAATGACAAACAAACTCGTGGATATCCTTTCGAACCCAACCCAAATTTAACGGGAAAAATCTGATTTGACTGAGTTCAGGTTCTGGTTTTATTCGAATTCAACTTTTGGGCTTGAATTTGATGTAGTTGATACCCTACCCGAACCCGATTAATATATGTATCTAGTGAGAAAGACAAAGTTATGTGAGAGTGAGATGATTGATTTTTAGCCATTGGATTAAAATTAAAGGCATAGATTAAAACCATTTTTTACAAATTCATGTGTCTTTCCCTCCACTTCTACTCTCACACAGGTCCAACCAGAAATAAACCTAGGATCTGAACTGATTGTCATTTCTCTTTTGTTCACTCTTCATGCGTCTAAAATCTGAAGTCAGTTGAGGACTACAATAAATTTGAATACCATTGAATCCGAAGAGAGGGAGTAGGGAACGATAAAGTTCTAGTGGAAATAAAAAAGGATGAAAAGTTCCCGCACTGAAGATTGTGGAGGTTCAATTCAAAGATTAATGGGTGAAAAAAATATGGAAAAGTAACAGAGGAAGGGAAATTGTATGGGGATGGACTTGGTTCCTATTATCCTTTTTAGGGACAGAAAGAGAGATGACGTTCATTTGTGATTGCCGAATATATTGGGTTGTGAAGGAGATGAGGTTCCTTTGAGATTGCTGTATAGAGTAGAAATAAAGTGGAAGACAAAAAATGGTATCTGTTCCAAACCTTTGATTTTAATCCGATGGCTAAAATTCAACTCTCTCACTCTCACATAACTTTGTATTTCTCACTAGATACATCCCCTATATATATAAATACATGTTTTGGACGAGTTCTGTCTGTTTCAGGTTATCCGAAACACGATGAATTCGGAGATGGTTCAACGCTTAATTCGAGTTTGAGTTTTGAATTTCAAGTTTGGAATTGGGTAAACACAAACCTACCTCCGATCCATCTCATTGTCATTTCTACTTACATTTTTCTCCTTATTTATTCATTCATGGCTTAAAAAGAAAATTATATTTTATTCATATAATATTCTACATATCTATCAATTTAGTCATGCATAAGATACATTTTAGAAAATACAATGTTTTACTTAATCATCAATTTGTTCATTCATAAGTGTCTAAACTAAGGACCATCTCTAATTTTGGAGGGAAGTAGCAAACAAAATATATGTAATGTGACACTTATATTTTAAATTAAGACTATAAACTAAAAACAACTACTTTTACTATTGTGGAGAAGTCTAATTCTCTCTCAATCCTCATGGGCTATAGGGATGACAACCAGATTGAGCGGACAGTAGTATATATCTATTTTACCCGTACTATTTGTGGGTGTTTGTGCTGGTATCCATGAATACTCAACGAGTTTCAATTTTATTTATATTTTTTACATATTTTACAATAGTTAATATATAAAAATAATATGATATGTATATGATAATTTTATGACTATAGTCTGATCACTAAATTTTATTATGAAATAATAATAAAATAAAATAATAATAAAATAAACAAATATAATGTTAAATTAATAATAATTAATTATGAAATATTTAATTAAAATATATACTTTGGTACCCGCAACTGGATATCATGATATATGTTCTCAGTTCTAACCATTAACTATTTTGTGGTATACATCATGAATATTTTAATAGATATCCGCTAGTCCGAATATTTTTCTCATCGTATTGACGACGGATAGCGCAGGACACCATAACATGACCGTTCCCTCGTTTCAGAAAAAGGAGGGAAAAAGTTAAGGCATTTTGAAAAACCAATCTTCCAATGTCGATACGCCGCCTTAGGCTAGAAGACTACGAAGACGACGAAGAAGGAGAAGAAGCAATTCAAATACTCTCTTCCCAATCACACACTACTCCACCGCATCAATTTCCAATTTCAAACCCTACCAATCTTCCCTCTGAGTCTCTTCAAATTTCCTCCGACGAAGACTTCGTTGACGTCCCCGATAACCTCTCACCGCCGTCTCCTCAGCCCTCTTCCGACTGTCCTATTGCCGATTCTCTCCGCCGCCTTGGATTGGGACTGAAGAGAGAGTGGCTCAGTGATTGTCTTCGCGAATTGGATTGTGCCCTAAGAGGTTTCTCAGGGTTCGATGTTACTACTAAGGCCAAGCTCTGTTTCGAACAGTTCCTTTTTGCTGATATGAATTTCTGTGGGAGTGGCATTCTTCCTCCCACTGTGGATTCCATGCATCTTGCTCTGCTTCCCGGTCCCTATGTATTGCAGGTGCTTTATTGCATTCAACCGTTATTAATTGATTTATATAGATTTCAAAGTTGGATGATAGAATATTGTGATGTCGTTTGATCCGTTGGTTTGGTTCAACAGAGAATAGAAAATAACTACAAAGCCTATTTGGAAAATAAAACCCTACAAAATCAACTAGAAAATAACTTAGAAGACAAATTTAGCAGTTTGTATATTTTTGTATGGTGTTGTGCATTTCTATATTTTATAGTTCGTTGAACTGTATTAGCTACTGGCATTGTCAAGTTTGCAAAAAAATGTTTAACTAACTATGTAACAATCTCCCAAGGTTCCTTGCTGTAACTGGAATTTAGTGTTTCATCTTTCTATAAGTTATAGTATGTTTGGTTTTGATTAATTTTCAGGAAAGATTGTAGTTCCCCATCAGAAGATCTCTCAATTTGAATTATAAGCTGTTTGAATACAAGATAAGCAGTGTTTGGTAGACATGGTAAAAAGAGACTGAACTTCTGTTCTATGTTTGGTTTATTTTATAAATAGGAAACAATATGAGGTAAGTTAAAAGAGATTTTGGTTCCACTAATAAGGTGGACCCAAAGAGGAAAATAAACAGAAGCACAGAAAACTCAGTTCCATTTCTTTTGTGTCTTGGTGCCAAACACCATACAAAAAATTTACTGTAATGTGTTTTAGTAACAGCAAAATATCATTTGAACTAGAGCATTTTTTATCCTTTCTCAGAGAATCCATAGCATCTCAGGTGGCTTAGATCCAAATTATGATATTGAATGATGGACAGTGGGTCAAGCAATTTTGCATAGATGGTTGATGACCAACCAGTCAACCGTTAACCATGAAATGTATTTTCTGCTGATAGATCATTGATATGAATTTCATTTGTGGTACCTGACAACTCACATGCCCATACATTTTCATCAAAGTATTTGTTTTACTTTGGATTGCTTTGGCAGGTTGATGAAATAGTTAATATCACTTGTCCTCTCAGAGGCAGATATAATCAAGCCCCTCCTGGAGCTAAAAGGTGCCTAAAGTTGTCAATGACTGATGGAATTCAGAGAGTCTTTGGAATGGAGTACAGGCCCATTCAAGCTCTTGAAGGGTGTGCACCTGCTGGTCTAAAGGTTTCTCCGATGCCATCCCTTCTTTTTACTTCAGTTTGCAGACACTGTGCACTTAAGAAAAACATGATATTCCCTTTGAATACATGTAGATTAGGTTGACTTGTTGAGATTACCATGGTGGTCTTATTGTATAGTATTCATGTTTGTGGCAGTGACTCAACAAGAGGTTATTAATACTTGGATTGTGCGAAATCATGCCCATAATAATGCTCATCTTGCATATATATATATATATCTATATGTACCATGATTTTGGCCTTAGGAATTATGTTATTTTCTATATTGAATATCAACTTATACTTACTGGATTGCTTTTGGATATTTTATTCAAACAAGAAAAAAAGATATGTAATTTCTAAACTGCCAATGCTTATATAGCACTTTCAGTGTATTTTGATTCTTCTGGTATATGGTACCAGCTCAATTAAATAAGTAATGGTCTATTGGTCCATCCTTTATTTTACTTTCTTCTCACGACCTTCACATTGTTTGATTCTTTTCCTTCTTAGCAAGGGTTAAATTTGAGGGATCTATTTGATACTTGTAGGTTGTTATCTCTAATGTACATGTACGTCATGGACTTTTGATGCTGGTCCCTGAAACCATTGAAATTTTGGGGGGATTGGTTGAGCAGCTGGATGCAGCTCGAAAGCGACTAGTTGATGAATTAAATAAGCCACCCAGAGGAAAAAGGTACAAATTATTGCAATAGGATTATTTGGATGAATGTGTAGTGAAAAGTTATATCTCAATGGCAGCTTCATTGGTATAACTGCAAACATTCTTCTTGCTTCTTTAATCCTGTACAGAACTAAAAATGGAGCGCTTCCTCCTCTAGCAAGTAGAGCAAATCTTGCTGCATGGCCATCAAGTGGGGTTGATGACCTTAGGCACAGTAGCTCTACGTTACGAAGTAATGATTCTGTCCAAGTAAACCACCAAGGCACGCCCTTAATCTTACAAATAAAAATACATGTATGCCTGTTTGGATGGAGGTGTATACCTATTGTAAAACCTGTATCCATCTTAGTTTTCTTGATTTTTGTTCTCATCTGTTCTCCTTGCCATCATTTAATGACAGGTGCTCACGTGAACACTCATGGCTCTGGTACTCGTGCTGCACAGTCATCAAGTGGAGTTCATCTTAGGCACGAGAGCTCTACGTTACACAGTAATGATAATGTCCATGCAAGCAATCAAGGTACATCTTTATCATAAAAATAAAACACATGCATGCTTGTGTGAATATATGTGTATACCTAACGTGAAACCAGTATGGCAGCACAGTATCCATCTTAGTTCTCCTGATTTTGACCTCATCTGTTCTCCATTTCTGCATTTAATTATAGGTGCTGGTCTGAGAACTAATGGCACCAGTAATAGCTTACCTCGTGCTGCATGGCCATCAGTTGAAGTTGATGATCTTAGGCACAGTAGCTCTACGTTTCGAAGTAATGATTCATTCCAGGCAAGCAATCAAGGTACATCCTTAACTTACAAATAAAAATAATAGTATGTTTGTGTGGATGGAGACATAGAGGTGTATACCTAAGGTGAAACCAGTATCCATCTTAGTTCTCTTGATTTTGTTCTCTTTCGGTCTCAATGTCTGCATTTAATTACAGGTGCTGGCATTGGCACAAATGGCAATGGTCACAGTTTAACAACAGAAGATACTTCGCATATGGGTTTACAAAATGATGTTGCCAATTCAATACCCCGGATGGCTTCCGATGCGGAGCCCATGAATATGGATATGCATGAGGATACGAATCATGTGTCCGTTGCTAATTCTATGGTTAACCAGTTCTCCTCTATTGTTGCAAAGGCTGAGGAGATGCATATAGATGCCACTAACATAACCAGGGGAAATTCTGTTAGCAACCAATCTTCTCATATGCGCTCAAATATTGCAGTGGCGCCTGAAGACACTGTTCATATAACGAGAGAAAGAAGATATTCCTCCACTGTTTCAAGCTCTGATGATTTTCATATGTTTGATGCCAGTGATGACCCACTCATATTCTGTGGAGACGAAGAAGTTCCTTTTACATACTTAGCTAGTTTGTCAGCCAAGTGGGCTGCAACGAAGGAGAAGGCTCCTTCTGTTCAGGGTAAAATTAAGGTAAAAAATAAAGTCCTGAAGAAACACAAACACAAATCATCTTACATCTGTACAGCATTTACCACTTGATTACAATTACTCCCACCTCATTTTCTATATAACACAACATGACCCTGCAACCTCACACAAATGTGAGGTGACGTTTCTCATCTCTATTTGATACGTGTGAAAAATTAGCCAAACTCCAAAGCAATAACTAACTCTTCTTTCTTTAGGCAGTGATTTTCACCTTTGTGCATGTCAGTACTAAGATTTTCAATTGTCAGCCATTTTTAGCTGATGGAATAGCCTGATTAGCAACATACTTTACTACATTATTGTCATAAGCTCTCGGAGCAGAACCCACGTGCTCTGTTTACGCTCCTCTTTATATTGATTTTCATATTGTGTGAAATTTGAATGAGGTATTCATTGATATTCTACAATGAATTTGGTTCACGATTTTCATTTTATAACACTATTGGCGTTTTCTTCTGAATTTTGGCATTTTTCTTCTTTTTCTCATGTGTAAATGGTTTTTTTTGGTAGTGCTTTTTGACTGGTGTGAAGGGATTCCAGTATAAGAAAAGGACAACATATGAGCTTCAGGCATATGTAGACGATGGTAGCCTTATTTCAGAAATCCTTATTGATCATGATGTGAGTTTGCTTTACAATTTAAGCTTTTATTATGCGGTCTTCATCTTTTTTTCTGTACAAAGTTGATCAATGATTGAATCTTTTAGGTTGTTCAGCAAGGAATTGGTTATTCTCCTCAGGAGGTCACTGCAGCTCTTTCTTCTCCTGACACCAAAATAGTCCACAACATGAAGGAGACAATGCGTAGATTCCAAGGATTTTTAGCAAACTTTGAGGTAACACAAATCTCTCTCTCTATGTCCATTATGGTATCTTACAGATTAATGCAAGTTGTATGCAGTTAGGCATGATAATTGGCTACATATTTCTAATTGTTTTTTCATTCTGTTAATCCATATTTTCTTGACTTTTCTCTCTAGGGAGTAATGCTTGTGGAATTAAATAGAAAATCTTCCCTCCCTCTTGCCCTAGAGATGAGTCAAGGCTGTCCTCAATCTGATGCATGGTTACTTCTGAGAAGGCTAAAGTCTCCTCAACCTGCGCAAGTTCAGAGACATATCCTTTCGGATCCTATAGAATTATCCCCTTAACTATCTGAATTCTGTACGGTTAGTATTTCATAATTTCATGGGATGTGAATAGCACTGTAAAGTTTAGTCACATTTTTTTCTACGAGTTCAAATCCCGGAGGTTGCTTGCCTTCTTTTTCTGAGGCCATGAATTCAAATCCTAGAATCATGGATTAATTTTTTTCATTTGTTAGAATAAGATTATATGCATCTCACCTCTTCAGAGCCTACTAAGTGAGAATCTCGTGCACCCAATCCCTTTTTATTTTAGGGTGAAAAAGACAACAAAGTGGGGTAGATTACAGTCCCCATCCGTTTGTTAGCAATCCAAAACAGAAAATTTGTAGTTGCCAAATATAATGTCACTTTCAGACAAATAAGGTTGTGAAGTAGTACAAATAATAAGATTGTGACATAAACGTCATGATCTGAAAACGACGACGGCAAAGTTATGCATATACATTTACCCTTATATCATTAGATATTATTTCCATCTTAACATGGAATCTCCCATATTTCAAAGGCATAAATACGAACTGATGGATGATTGGTTAGTTGCGTTTGATCTTGGGATTTCTGATTGACTCAGGATACATGTAATTCTTTAAGCCTGACATGTCAAGAAGCTTCTTGCTAATTGTACCCTTGTCTGAAGACCCTGACATTAGTAGCCAACGGTTCATAATCTCCAGTACTTCAGGGCAAAATGCCTTCCAATAAAATGTACTCTTAAGAAATCCTGGTTCTGTTAAATATGAATCTCCACGGCATGCACTATTCACAATTGCTTTTGCAGCTCCTGTCACTGATCTTACAGGCATCACACTAACTATAACCTATTGAAAAAAGAAAAAAACTCATACTGTGTATGAACTATCAAATTTTCTTTAGAGTAGCTTTTGAACAAAATAAAAATCTTCTAAAAATAACAACTATGGACTTCAGTATTCGGCATGAAAAGTAAAGGTAGGTAGCTTACATCTCTAATTTCTTGGTCAACAGTCATTTTTCCTTCCTTGGATAGAAACTTCCCTTGGGTAATTTCTGATTCAACCAAACCTGGATTGACTATTGTTATTCCTATTTCCTTTCCCAGTTCAACTCTCAAGCTCTCATAAAAACTCATCGTCGCTGCTTTGCTCGACTGAAAGAATTTCAAAACTATCATTCATTAGTGGTCATTCTTAATGGAAGTTTATACTAGTTGAAAGAACTAGTGTCTTACGTTGTAGAACATCATTCTTGGCGTAGGTAACCATCCTGCAGAGGAAGCTATGGCTATGATCTTACCTCTAGATTTTCTTAGGTGAGGGATTGCAAAATAAGTACCATATGCTGAACCCCAGAAGTTAATTTCCTGTTAGATAAAGAGTTGCACAAAAATCCATTGTCAACCAAGGTACTTATACGAACTAGGATCCTCTCTAATGGAGAGACAAATACATGTTTTCCTTTGTTTTTAATGGCAAAATTGTAATTTTATTATCATCAAATGGATATATGTGTCGTTAATAGTTACATCTCCCTTTGGTTTTTGAAGCACTTGTTCAAGGGTGAAAACCCTAACTCTACTTATACCTACTAATTTATATTCACTCATTGCTAGCCTAGTGAATGTAATTTAGGAAAATGCTAGAAACCACAAATATTATGAATATTGTGGTCATGAATTAAAACACTATACTTAAACAAACTTTATTACCATTGCTGGTGCAAAATTAGTGATATCAGTTATGTCTTCAAATAAGCTGAGAGGAAGTATTCCAGCATTGTTCACCAGATGATCCACTACAAAAAAATGTCACAATTAACAAAATGATTATTAGTTAACAGTGCACTCCTCTGAACTTAGAAAATCAGAATCATACAAAAAACTTCAACTTTTTTCTTACATTGTCCAAAGTGGTTAACTGCTAAGTCAACAAATCGATTACAGTCTTGGGCAATAGAAACATCTGCAGGGATGGTAATGACATCAGGGGATCCAAGTGATTTGGCTCTGATAGCAACCTCCTTCAGTCTATTCTCTCTTCTTGCAACAAGAGCTAGACGTGCCCCTCTTCTACCATACTCATAAGCTAGATGCTAATTTGCAACACAAATAAAAAAAAATCTACTCAGCTATCTATAGTATAAGAAAATGGGTGGGATCCGCTTACTCAGTTTTTTAAGCTTACTCCACATTTTAACCATCAATTTTAGGGAAATCTAATGGTTTGAATTAGTTGGTAGATCTATATTATTGGATTTTCCTAGAATTGATTGCTAAGATGTGAAATAAGTTTAAAAGACTTACTCTTAGATACACTGGATCCCTCTTCTAAGAAAATTAGTCAAAAATTTGTTGTCCCATGTCATGTTCTGTACGAATGAAAACATATCATGTCAATTAAAAAATTTAAACCTTCACTATTCAATATTATTACTATTTTCTCTTCATTGTAGTTGCATTGTAAAAATTTTGGAACAAGAGATAAATATTTATAAGTAACAAAGATCATTTGTCTCACTCCATGTATCAGACCAATAAGTATACTGTTTTTTTGTTACTTTTTATTTTTTAATTTATTCATATAGAAACATTTTGATTGGTATGGTACATGGAGTGAGACATGAAACTTTATCCGTTTAGAAGAGCATACATTTGGAACTTTAACCTTTATATCACTGTGTTTTAAAGTGTGATTATGTTCTATTTAATGCAATTACAAAAAAAAATATGACCTATGGTAAAACAAAATATTGTGTTGCCAATTGTGGTTATTACAAACTAAAATTTAAAACTACGTTTGGTGTGTGAATATATAAGAACCTCGCCTATGCCTGAAGAAGCTCCAGTGATGAGTATGACTTTTCCTGCAACATTCTCACTCAGCATTGATCTTATGACAAAGTAAAAACTCTTGATTAACAGATATGATGATAAAATGAGTGAAGTAAGGGTTAGAGGGGGAAGTAGAATGTTGAAGATGCTGTGAATGACGTTGAAATTAAGCATGGTTTCAGTTGGGTTTTTCTATGATGAAAAAGAAGAAAAAAGTAGTTATATAGTAGTTTGAATAAGGATATCATGTCTCATAAAATTCTTGTCCTCATGTATCAAGTCAGTCACACTATATTAAATAATATAAAAATATTATTTTATATTTTTTTATTTTTTTTTTTTGATTACGTCACAATTTTTAATTGGATTAGTATACAATAGGACACCAAAATGATACATGTGATCTATAGAATTTTGGTGTTACAGACATGGTGTTAAGGTTATGTAGCGTTGGCATTCTGCATGGAAAGGAAGGAACACGTAACACTTTTATGAACAGGATACGTGGTAGCATAGTTCAGTATTAATCTTGAACTTCGTCATTGACTTTTTAAACAATTTCACACGTATGTATTTTATATTTATTTTACATCTTATCACAAGAAGTTGGTTAAGTACATTAGATAATTTCATTTCTTATTTTAGTCTAACATATTATTTTATATGATTATCACAAGAGGTTGGTTAATTACATCTTATCATAATATTTAATTTTTTCCACAATGATAAATATGATTCTTGTTTTTATAATAACAAATGAATCTTAGAAGAGCAAATAATATTTAAACATAAAAATGTTTTTGTGCAAGTAGTATTATCAAGAAATAAGAATCTTACAAAAGCAAATGAGTGAAGAATATTTTTATTTCAATAAGAATATTATAAAAACAATGAATGAAGATGTTATAAGGATATAACATGGAAGTATATACTAATTCAAAATTTATAAATATGGCAGAATAATCAGCAATCTATAACCCAAAAACATATTCACCACACTGTTGGGAAGTAAGTCACAGATTGCTTACCTCATTTTTTCGGGAATGGTTTAAATACGTGTTGGGTTACTCATCTCATTGCCAATTGGTTTTGAGATAGAACCTTAACATGGTATCAGAGCCAGAACCCAACTTCTTTCCAGTTGTCATGGGCCAAAATATGCCCTTTAGTCATGGGTCAAAAGTAACATTTTGCCTAATCCGGCAGACTTACGTGAAGGAGACATATTGGGAACAAATACTTATTGTCCACGAGTTATCAAAGGTAATATGCACATGGGAATTATCTTGTGATTAATTTTGTCAAGTGGTGTATAAGTGTATTATTGTATATTATTATTATTTTTGATAGAACAAGTGGTGTATTATTAAAACTTAGGCTTTCTTAGAAATCTACCATTATATCCTTCCAAGTTCGAATATAAGCTTAGGATAACCTTTATGTCAGAGAATTGATCAGATTCGAAGGTGCCAAGAAGCAGCCCAAGGGGACCCTTAAAAAGTTAATTAGATATTCTAGATCTGAACAAATGATTAAATTAACTACCTAGTTAATATTTTTTAAAATTAACACGTGTAGATCTTTACGTACAAGTGGGAAGTACGTAGATTACTTATCAATGAAGTATTTTTTGGATGACCATGCTCGTATCAAGAATAAATCAGAAATCTTAAAAAATGGGCCGTACTATACGTATTTATGTAATTATGTCTGACATGTAATAACCAAAGTGGAAAAGATGAGATTTTTATCAAAACTTTTATTATCTCTACAATTAAGCCTTTAATAGTTAATACACAAAACTTAGCTAAAAGCAGAATATGTGGTGGTGGGAGAAGTGACTTATTATAGAGGTTACGTGGTTTTTGTTTACTTTTAAGAAATGAACATTTATTAAATTTATAATCAAATATTTCTTGATTTTGAAAGTAAACAAAAATATCTCTCTGTCATCCTCTAATAGGTCATATGGTACTTGGTTTTTTTCAATAGTTAACAATGCATTCCATTCTTCCATCATTGACCATGTTAACCTGCTTCTCAGTTCTCACGTAGCCGTTAACACAAACACAGTGATAATTGCTGAAAATGTAGCCGAGGTTGTAACAATTGCAGTTGGCGGACAGTGATTAGAAACATTTTTGGAAGTTGGTTTTTGAAGGAGAACTACGAAAAATTGAAGGCTTACAAATGTATTTCATTGTTTGCAAGTCTTTCCCTTCTCTCTATTACCCTTCAACTCGCTAACGCATCGTAAGAGTTAGTTTACGAGATAAATTTTGGAGGGGAATATAAAGAAATTGAAGAGTTCTGAGCAATCTCACAAATATGTTTCAAGTCTTTCATTTTCCATATTTTCACTTCAAAACTCAACTCACAAACCGACCTAGGTCGAAATGTTTAGTAGCTACCATATTGTAGAAGGCTAAGTTCAAGCTTCCTTTGCCTGTTTACTCTTGCAATGAATTCATCAGCCCTTTTGTTCAGTTGAAACAAATTTGGTTCATCTCCTTCACCCTCCTCTTTTTCAGGCCATGTTTCTGTACCTTCCTTAACCCACCCTTTGTCCTTTAACCCTAAACTTTTCAGTTCATCCTCTCCTATGATGTGCACATTCTCCTTCACATGTTTCTCAAAAAAATTATTTTTGACCTCGTGAGATGGAATTTGAGACTTTTTAGCTTGGGTACTATGAATATACTCATCATAGTAAACATTAGTAGTTGAAGAAAGGATTCTAGAGTTTACTATTAGGGCAAAAATGATGAGGTTTCCTATGATGAATAAGAGCTTTGAGTTTAACATGAAAGGTATTAACCTTGAGATGTGCACAAAGAAAAAGACCTTGACCGTAGAAGAAAGGTAGGGTAGGGAAAGAGTGACACAGCAGAATACACTGCAAGTTAAAGCAGTTAAGGAATAGAAATACAAATTTTCTAAGAACTCACGCCTCTTGTACATGTTCATGGCTTGAATCTTCTTGAAATGTGTAGCATCCATTAGGGTCAAGTTGCCTTTGAAACAGGGTTTTAAGGTAGGCTTAGAGAGGAAGAGTTTATTTATTTATCTTGCTGAACATGGAGCATAAGAAATACCAAGTTATATAGATTGAGAAAAGGGGTTGATTAGTAAACTTGCACTCATGTTACTTTATCAATTATTTGATAAGGATTTTGACAACTTTTTCTAAAGGCCATTGAACATGGTGGTGTGGGAGGCCCCTTTTTCCTTTCAAATTTTATCTTTTACTACCCTCCACTTTTGTATTATGAAGTTAATTCTATTATGTGATTGAATTTCTCAATAAGTGTTAGTTTGTGAGATGTTTGATTGACTTTCTCAATATATAAGTGTTATTTTAAGTAATCAAACTTTTGATTTTTAACTTGGTAAGACATATGATGATTCAGTAAGATTTTATATTATTGGAACAAGTTTTGTGGTATCCTATACGCTTCTAGTTGATGGTACTAATGATTGCCAATATAATTTTCAAAATTTTAAGCTGTGAAGTCTAATCTTGTTGTTCATCTAGTTGGAGGCTCACATTGTATAATTAATATGAGATAATTGAACATATGTTCTTTGTGGTGAGTGATAAATTAAAATAATATATGGTGGTAAACAAAATATGAATAAACAAATACTCTCTGTTGCTTCTCTGATTGTGATTCCTCACGAATGCGAAATTTGAGAATTTTTTGTCACAAAGAATATTATCTTTAACAATAGTAATTTGTTTTAAAAATGTCATATGCATATTCCATGATTCTCATCTCTCATTTTCGGGTGTGTGAATAGTAGACCTTTATGAATACCATTATTCAAATTCTTACGAGAAGCACTAAATTTCCATATAAAATTACTCTTATGCTAATTTTATTCTAATTCTTATTTCAGTCCTAAATCTCAACTAAATCTAATCCTAAATATCCACTAATTTAATTTTTGAATTCCAACTTAACCTTAAATCCAATTAAGTATAATATTTTTCTGTATATAAGATCTTATCAATATTACTTATTACTATGAATACGTAAATCATATATATATATATATATATATATAATGAAAATATTAAAAAATCAATGACAATCATTTGCAAAAGAAGTCTAAATAATTAGGAAAAACTATTAAAATTATATTAATAGATAAGTTGATGTAACAAAATACACTATCTATAATTATCAATAAATTTTATTATTTTGTAGTTGGTGGAAGAGAATATAACATTTCTCATTTGTCTTATTTTTACCCACAACCCCCTAGTAAGGAAAGAAATCATTTTGACTATATATGAAACGCTTCAGAATCTATTATCTCTTTTCTTTCTGTGGTCTTAATGCAAGAGGAGTGGTTAGATTTCCGTTAAAGGAATTCTTTAACTTTTCGTTTTACATTCCTTCTAGCAGAAGCGTTCATCATTGACTTTAAGGTTAATGACATAGAAGAAACATATATACTTTACACTTCTTACTGGTAACTTCATATTTAACAACAGAATAAATAGCATGCACCATGCATGTTTCATTAACATTACAAATATCATTTGCACAAATTAGATTAAAATGACTATGATTATAACTTCTTGTGTGCCCCCATTAACACAAATTTGTTCTTATTAGTGACGTGTACATAACAATAAAATCGCGCTCCAAGTTTAAATTCCTATAATTTGGTTAAATGGCATTACTCAGCTCCTACCATTTTCTGTATGCTTAATTATATGCCAATTATGATACATTAATCTTCAACTTGTGTCTGATTTCTTAAAGCTTTTAATTGTACACAGATATCATCTTGAGACACCGGCTTATGCATGAAAAGGGTAGCTCTAGCATTATGAAGAGAAAAATCACAATATAATCATTTGCTAATCAATCAAAAAACTTGTTAGAGGTAAAGAACAATATATTATTAACAATTGTTTGTGTATTTTGGGCTTAATAGCTTAGTCATCTTATTAACTTTATTAGTCAGTGCAAAGCGCCAAGGGCTTTTAGATGTGAGGGGGCATACTGTAGTCTTCTGCAAAAGTTGCCTTTGATTGATGGGTATGTGGGACCTCCTCCAATTTAAGATATGTAAAGTTGTGGTACATGTGACTTATTAGATAATGATATGTGAATCTTTTTATTTATTTTCAAGGTCAAAAATATTTGATCGTAAATCTAATAAATGTTCATTCCTTGAAAGTAAATAAAAAAATTAACGCGTCATCATCTAATAGGTCACATGTTTCACTAACACATATTACACTCCCTTAAGAAATTGGATTCTCTCCCACTCAAATTAGAGGGAAAATAAGATTTTGTAATTTGTAAGTTAAAAATAACTAAAAATTTGAAGCTTTAAAAATTTATTTTTACCATTTGTTATTATATCTAATCAATATTTGATCTTTGAGAGTATTTGAGCCCCACTTTAAGATAAGAAAGCCATCCAAAACAAGGAAGAACAGCAAAGGAAGACTAATTATTTGGTGGGTAGCATTTGCCGTATCATAATCTAGAGGAGTCATTGCTAAGAGAAAGTGACAGAAAAACAAAGAAAAAACAAAATATAATGACACATTTACTTTTATTTATATTATAATGATACTTTTACTCTTAAAATTATATACACAAAACTCTTTCTCCAGTATTCGAGAAAATCCTAACATATTCTACGCTCTAATATAATTATGAGATGAAGTTTGGTGTATGGATGGGGAGGGTGCTCCAACATAAGGTAAATTCATTTTTTGAAAATTTATGTTGTCCTCCTATTGATGATAACTTGCTTTCTATGGATCTCTAGTGTTCCTCAATTTAGTGCTTATGCTTGTTAGAAAGCCAGAGAAAGAGAAGAGAGAATTCAATGAATAATGCAGTGTTTTCTTATTGAATCAATCAAAGAATGTACTTTCCTTATATAGCAAGAAAGCCAACTAACTAAACTGAATTTTAAACTCAAACTTTCTATAATTGGCAAGTTCTATTTTAATCCTTCTAATTACTAAATCTAAATCTAAAACTACTTGGCTTATCTATACATGTTAATCACAACACTCTCCCTTAAGCCAAGCATGAAAGTGATACAACACCCATCTTGTTTTATGCCTTGAGATTGAACCATCTGGGTTGAGTTTCTGTTTGAACACTCATTTGACCCCAATTTGATGCTTATCCTTAGGAAGATCAACTAAGTCCCAAGTTCTATTCTTTTCAATGGACTTGAGTTCTTCAATCATTGCATATTTCCACACTGCTTGATTTAGTGCCTCAGCTTCTATGACTTGAGTTGCTTCTGCCATTAGTGCCAAGTGCACTAAGTCTCCTTCATATGTGATCTGATCATCATAATGCATCTCAAAGTCACTAAATCTTGAAGGCATGATTCTATTTCTGTATGATCTTTGAGTAGCAGGTGCATCATTTATCCTTTCACTTCTACCTTCTAGACTTCTTGCTTCTGAAACTCTTTCTTCTGAAGTTGAGCACTCATTGCTTAACACATGAATCAATCTTCTCAAGCTAGTTGTCTTCTGCTTCCAATCCCAGCTTTCATGCTCAAGTATGATCACATCTCTACTGAATTGCACTTTATCCTTGATAGGATCATACAACTTATAGGCTCCTGTAGGATGATAACCAATCAACCACATAACTTCACTCTCGTCTTGAACCTTTGTCCTCTTCTGATCAGGAACATGATTGAATGCTAGTGACCCAAACACCTTTAGATGGCTAACACTAGGCTTCTGACCAGACCATACTTCAAGTGGTACCTTTCTTTCAAGCTTCTTTGTTGGATTTCTATTGAGGATATAGACTGAGGTTGAGACAACTTCACCCCAGAATTTTTGTGGCAAACCTTTCTCCTTGACTAAGCTTATTGTCATGTCCATGATGATTATGTTTCTCCTCTATGCAAGTCCATTGTGTTGTGGAGTAAAAGGAGCTGTGACTTCATGCTTAATACCATACTTTTGACAATAGGATTCAAAGACATTTGAGGTGTATTCTCCTCCACCATCTGTCCTCAACACTTTCAGCAGCTTTCCACTCTCCCTCTCCACCAAAGCTTTGAAATTATGAAAGCATATGAAAGCATCACTCTTGTGCTTTATCACATAGAGCCAAATCATCCTACTATACCCATCTACAAATATGATGAAGTATTTGTTGCATGCAAGTGATGGTTCTTCAAAAGGACCACACACATCTGAGTGCACCACTTCTAAAACACACCTTGATCTCATGCTGAATTGAGATTGAAATGGCTTCCTGGTTTGCTTGCCTGCTAAGCAAACCTCACATAGCTTCTGGTTGATTGATCAGAGGAATACCATGCACCATCCTTGATGACCCAAGCTTGTGTAGACTTGTGAAGTTCAGGTGACCAAATCTTGAATGCCAAAGCGAACTTTCTTCAACATAACTCATAGCAGCCATACATTGAGCATTAGCAGCCTTGAAGTTAACTTGAAATGTTCTATTCTTGGTGGGTTTGCTTCTTAGAATCAACTTCTTCTCTACATCAAAGACTTCAACATGTCCATTCCCCATCACTGTGGTGAATCCCTTATGCACTAACTGCCCAATACTAAGTAGATTATACTTCATGCCAGGAACAAACAAGACATCAGCTATATTGGCCTTTGATCCATTATCTCTATGGATCAACACATCACCAACTCCTTCAACCCTCAAGGTGCTATCATCTGCAAACTTCACCTTGTTCTTTCTGCTTGAGTCAAAGTTCACAGGCCAATCTTTGTTGCTTATCATATGGTTGGTGCAGCCTGAGTCAAGATACCAAGCTTCTGAGTGTGCCTCTTCTGCAGGAGTTGTGACCATTAGAGTTAAGGATTCAAGCTCTTGCTCTTCATGAGAACAAAAGGCTTCCTTTTCATAATGTGCTTTCTGTTTTCCCTTCTCAACAGTGCACTCATAAGAGTAGTGACCTGTTTTATGGCAATTGTAACATTCTACATGTATGTTGTCATACTTCATTTGCCTTGGTTGTGCTTTTCTTTGATCCATTCTTCTTTCAGAAGCTTCTGGCCATTCTGCACCACTTCTACTGTTCTTTTCCTTCCAATTCTTGATTCTTCTTTCATCTTTGACATGAGATGCCTTCAAAGCTTGATCATTGCTTTTGATGGGATGTCTTTCAAGAAGCCTCATCTCATGAGCTTCTAAAGAACTTTGTAGCTCCTCAATCTTCATAAAAGTCACATCCTTTGATTCCTCTATGGCCACCACTATGTAGTCAAATCTTGGTGGCAAGGATCTCATTACCTTTTCAATGATCATGAGATCTGTTATGGTTTCTCCACACCCCTTCATTAGATTAGTCAAGGTGAGTATCTTGGTGAAGTAATCTTTAACTTTGTCACTTTCTTCCATTTGAGTCAACTCATATTGCTTTCTCAAGGTTTGTAGCTTCACTTTCTTGATCTTGACTCCACCATCGTGACTTCTAACCAGAATATCCCAAGCTTATTTTACAGTGCTATCATTCTGAATCTTGCTGAAGTGAGTGTCATCTGCACACTAATGCAGAAAGAACAAGGCTTTATTGTCCTTCTTCTTAGCCTCTTTGTATATTGCAACCTGCATTTCTGTAGCTTCTGGACCAGGTTGAGGAACACCATCTTCAATGGCTTCTCTTACTTCTTGATAGTTGAACATAATCTTCATTTGTGTATTCCATCTATCCCAATTCTTTTCTGTTAAGATGGGTAGGTTCATAGATGGAATTGGAATGTTCATTTGTGCCATTCTTGCTCAATCTTTATGCTGCTAACTGCTTCTTCTCTTCTGCTATCTTCTTGGATCTTCTTGCACACTTTTCTTGCAATGTTACTTGCACAACTTCTTCACTCTCTGCAGCCTCAACCACACCACACAACTCTTCCAACTCACACGCAGTGATTGCTTGATCTATGTATGCCTCAGCTTTGATAGATTTGGGTTTGTGGAAAAAAATGAAAAATCGTGTTGCCCAAGATTGCAACAAGCTCTTGATACCAATTTGTTAGAAAACTAGAGAAAGAGAATAGAGAATTCAATAAATAATGCAGTGTTTTCTTATTGAATCAATCAAAGAATGTACTTTCCTTATATAACAAGAAAACCAACTAACTAATCTGAATTTTAAACTCAAACTTTCTATAATTGACAAGTTCTATTTTAATCCTTCTAATCACTAAATCTAAATCTAAAACTACTTGGATTATCTATACATGTTAATCACAACAATGCTTGTGTTTTTCTGATCAAGTTCGTTACTTAGGATTAGGGATCATCTCAATTAATGGAGAGACAAGTGAGGTATAAAATAATGTAAAATGAAAAATGAAAAGACAATTCAATCTTTCTATTAAACTTGTAATAACTTTTTTGTCCTTAAAACTAAGTGTAATAACTTCACTTGTTTCTCTATTAACGAAAGGGATCCTTACTCATTACTTAGAGATGAGGTCCAACCGCTCTAGCTTCTATAGGGATTGGGGTCTTATAAGGCGCATGGGCCTCACAGTTTTAACCACTTTTCCATATTATCACATTACTGATATTCAGGATACTCAATTGCATGTTTTGACATCTTTGATAGTGATTCTTGACACCTTGATAGGTTGGCAACGATGTTTGGTGCCCCATTTATTGAGTCCATTAAAGTTGTGAGTGATTCAAATTGAAGACTATATCATGTGATACTGCTTCAATATTGTGGTTGTGGTGACCGCTATAATTGTGGTATGACACCGAATAACAATGATATTGTTGCATGAAGTCACAACACAACCACATCAGATCGCCTTTGGGCCGAATCAGGTAGGAATGCAACCGTGGGTCGCATTGATTTCAAAAATATTTTTTGATATCACTTTGGCATTTAGCTCGCCATACATGTGAACTTTGAGTCATCATCATCAAGGCAAAAGGCAAAAATCAATGATCAAGAAAATCTTAACTTGAAGAAGAAAGAAAGAACTCAAAATGAAAAGAAACTGATATTGATTGTATTGAATGAAAGAAGAATAATGGATGATTTGTTACAAGGCTCTACACTCTTATTTATAGCACAAAAGTAGAAGCCTAACTAGAGTCTAACAACTAAAAAACAGCTAGAAAGGGAAACTGGTTTAACTAACTAACAACCAGAAAACTAAGAAATAGAAAGAAGGCCAAGAAAAAAATTTAATCAGTTTGAACTTTTATCAAAGTCTCTTCTTCTGCATCATTAACGGACTTTAACAATACACCTGCTTGGGGAGGAGCAGCGCTCAGATTTCGCGGTTGGTTTGTTGGTTGAAGCCATCCTTGGGTTTCATAATTATATATATATATATATATATATATATATATATATATATATATGAAGAAATGTATTATTTGGATATAAATGTACCTAAATGAATATTCAGTACAAATGCAGATCCATCTATAGCAATAAAAGGACTTGCTTGTTGTAAAGAGCATAGTAAAATTATGATTAACCCAATTGAGTTACAGCAAAATCTTAAAGACAAGGCCGAAACTAGGTTCCATGATTTGAAAGCAAAAATTACACTGTCATGCAGCAATTCCTTGGAATTTTAATAGAAAGTATAAAGAGTCTAAAGCATTACTTTTCACTATCAAGATTGGCATTTATAAATCACATGACATACTACAGCAGAAGACTGCAAAAACTAATAAAATAAGATTCACTAATCTTACGGGTCTGGCTCCTCTCGTGTAATGGAGAGTCCAGTGAGCCCTCAGATTGCGACACGTGTAATAAAAAAAATGGACGGCTGAGATTTAAAATTGTATTACATGTAATCGATTACCATATGGTGTAATCGATTACACCAGTAAACAGTGTAATCGATTACATGATGATAAACTAATCAGACATATGCATTTTACATGATGTAATCGATTACACTATACTCATAATCGATTACAACATATTAAAAGCATCAAATATGTGCATTTTTCACATTGTAATCGATTACAGAAAGCCGTTGAGTTTGTATTTTAAATTTTTAACTGGTGTAATCGATTACCACGTGTGGTAATCGATTACACTTATCAGAACCATGTCTTTCTATTTTTTTTAAAATATGTAATCGATTACCAGGGTTGTGTAATCGATTACACTGTTTACTGGTGTAATCGATTACACCATATAGTAATCGATTACACATAATACAATTTTAAATCTCAGCCGTCCATTTTTTTTATTACATATGTCGCAATCTGAGGGCTCACTGACCTCTCCATTACAGGAGAGGAGCCAAACTCTACTCTTACCTATAGCCGGATTGATGAATAGTAACACACTATTTAAAAACACCTACAAAATATCTGTTTTAAAGTTTAAACACTTTAAAGTTGATATCAATTATTCATTATCAATGTGACATTTTTTATTAGTACATCATCTCGTATTCATGTGTATAACTTATTATTTTCATTTAAAATTTAATGATAATATATATGTAAATAATAAATGATACAATGTCAATATAAAGAAAAATTAGATTATTGATACATAAATATTTCTATTATAAATAACAATTTATTATTCTCCTTTCATAACAGTTGCCTACTAATCTTTTTAATTTTACTAAGCCCAACAGCATTTTAAAACCCATATTAATAAATAAATAAAAAAGATAAGCCCATCTCAGGGCCTTGATATTTCCAACCGGTCCACGTTAAAACCCATTTGATGCATTCAAAGATCTCTCTCTTTTTTGATTAAAATTTGAGTTTCTTCCAAAAGTTGAAGTTACCTACAAAGTAATCTATTAACTTTGCTTTTATGGGAAAAAGGTAGTGTCGCTTTCTCACTATATGAGTGCGTGATACTTGTCTGCTTCTCTTGTAAATAAAAGATACTTGTAAATTCCATGAGAGATTCTTGTACAAATAGAAAATGTTAACCACAGCTCAAGATTTTTGTTCAGACATGTTTTTGTTTATACTTGATGAACCTGTGAATGATATTTATTATTTTATGGATGACATTAGTTAGAGTTAGTCCCAACATTTAATTAATATGATACATGTCACATGTTATGAATTGAAATTTTTTGATACATAGAGACTAAAATCAATGAAAAATACAGTTTTAGCACATTAGATTTGTAAATATTTATCTTGTCTCTTTGGAAAATAAATGTAACATGAAGGATTGTTTTTATAATTCCACCTAATGAATAAGAGAGATAATAGTTGGAAATTAATAATTATAATTATTATAGATAGATAAAAAGTAAAATAGTAAATTGTAACCTTAATTAAAAAAACAGACATATTAATTATATTTCTTAATTTATACGCTACAAGATTTCATTTAAGCTTAATGATTTCATTTGTCCCTATTTACAAGACACTATTAAATAATTCCTACATATTAAAAAATATGTAAAATAGTTGTAACTATCTTACAAAAACATTAACATTCTAACATTTTTCATTTATTCATTATTACCAGAAGTGAAATGTTTATTAGAATATGTATGAAATAATAAATACAGAAAATAATATGAGGATATATTTTGTACAAATTATCTAATTTACATAGATAATATAAAGTGACTTATATTTAGAAATAAAAGAATTTATTAGAGAAAATTTTATGCATTCATAATGTAAATGTTTCTACAATTTTTAAATATACATAATACAAATAAATAGATGATAACATAATGCATTCCAATGCTTTTCATCATTTTATACAAATAATTCAAAGTAGCTTTATGCCTAACCCGACCATAAAGCATGGTCCACGAGGAATGTAATGGAGATACATAACAACCACTATAGGTAGAAAGAAAAGATGGGTATCCCTAATGAAAACTCATGACTTCTGTAGGGGACAACCTTTCATTCATATAATAGTGTAGGGCAAATAAACTAGGAATAGAAAAGAGATTCTGTATACCTTAATTTTATCTAGAGTGAATAAGCAATTTGCTTCCAAAAAACTTGTACTTAACAATTCTTTTCACATAAATTAAATTTTTTCGAATCAATCATAAAAAATATGTTTGTCAAAATAGCTTTTATAGGAATAAAAGTATCCGAAAAATGTGTTTTAAAATTTTACTATTTAACTCAAATTAGACTCTCTCTTTTTTTTAAATTAATATTTGTGAAATTTTTCAAAAAAGAAAATGTCTTAACATTATCAAAGTTAGTATACAATGTCCACCATTCCACGACCAATAATATAATCATATTAGAAGAAAATACATGGATTTCAACCAGCAATGGCAAGTAATCAATGAGGATGGAAAAATCATTTTGAACCCATCATCTTGTCAAAAAGTGTAATCAATAAAAGCAATGACATCTATACAAGCTGAGAAGGAGGAAATAATTGATAAATTATTCTTAAATAATAACATTCAAGTATGGTTCAATGATTCTATGATCTATGTAAATGCTTGGCATCATTCTCATCCAACCAAACTATTATAAGACATGTGACATTCATAAATAATTGTTTATCGCATATTCTCAGTGGGATCCAAATTATTCTCATTATGGAATATAGTAAGAAACTCAAAATTGCCCCACAAGGCACACAATTGTAGTAAATAAATACTCCTACAACAACGTATGTCTTTTATTCCATATTTATGATCTAAAAAAGAAACAGTTTCCAAATCAAGCGTATGACTTTCGAAATATAGCAACAAATAGTGCTATTTTAATAATTAAAATTAACAAATTCTAGAAATCAATATGGACAACTTAAACTTGTTTATAACATTAATAATATAATTATTCAAATGGAGCCAATAGCATTTTCTCTTAGGTAATCATGATATTCAAATCATTCTTATTTTATCCTAAGCATTCTCAACGTAAATAGGAGTTGCTCAATGTAATTGGCAATGTCAAGGAGCTCAATTATTTGAAGAATGACACATATAGCATAAACAAGCTACTTCTCTCAATATCATTCAATGTTTTCCTTCCTTTTCTTACATACCATCGATTGCTTTTTTGTTCTTTCGGTTTGTGTTCACTACTAAATACTGTAACCTTCTGTAAATATTTGGGTAGGAATAAAATTCTTTAGCTGTATAATTTAATAGATTTAACATATATGAATTTGTATGAAAAAATATGTGTATTTCATGTAGCTATCTTTGGTAAGCACAATGAGAAATATGCAAATAAATACAATGAAATTGTCATTGATGTTTTTAGGATGAAAACATGAAAAACTAATTTAAAAAAGGGATTGGTCTACTCGTAGGGAGTACAAGTTGTATATTTCACTTCTATGTGTCACCAATTACAAATTCACATTTACGTTTTATTAACTTTTGGTTAGTTATTATGGTGCAACTTTAATTGACGTGTCAATTTGTAATTGGTGGCACATAGAAGTGGCATAGAGAAGTGACATAGCCAACTTGTGTTCTACTCGTAGAGAAAAATTAACTTGAGGAATCGCTGAGGGTGTTAGCCACCTCATACCGCCCATTATAAAAACGGTACATAAACCAATCATATAAATATTATTTTAATATATTAATTTTACTCTCAAATTATTAAATAAAAAGAAAAAGACTAAAAACAAATTATTTTTTGTTGTGTTGGCCGAGACATACATGCTCTTACGTATCTCTAGCGGCAACATAAAAATAAGACTATGTAGTTCTTGTAGGAAATAGTTGATTGATTGATATATTTTCCTTATTTTATTTTTTATAAAATGAACAAGACAAGATAGCACAGAAGGAATTGGTCCTATAGTGCACTACCTCACTTTGCCTTAGATAACACAAGGTAGTATGATTAGGAACGAGTCTTATAGTGTAATAATTTACATTGCTTTTATTAGATTATTTTTAAAAGAATAAGATGAGGTAAATCAAGAATAAACTAGTCTTATAGTTCACTATCTCTCTTTGTTTTAGACAATACAAAGTAAGCAACAAAGAACTAGTCTTATAATCCACTACTATCTCTCTTTGCTTTAGACAATAACGCAACAAAGAACTAGACATATAATGCACTACTTTATATCATTTAATAAATTATTTTAAAAATAATAAGATAAAGTAACGCGACAAGGAACTAGTTCTATAATGCACTATATCTTCTTGCTTTAGACAATATAAAGTAACGCCACAATAAATTAGTCATATAGTGCACTACTTTTATTAATTTCCACTAGCAACACGTGATTGCAAATTTATATCATTTTTAGTAATGGACAAAAATTATGATAGGTGACACAAATAAATCTTTAACAAATATAAAATAAAATTATTTTTTAATAGAAAATTAAATTAATAAAGTTTTTTCCGCCTCATATTTTAGTATTCTACTCTCCTATTCAATACTAGGTGAACTCAGTGATTGATGAAACTGGTGGTTGTTTCATCTACACTAGTAAGACCTGACGACCACATAGTATATTTTAGGGGTAAGCATGATCCGACCCTACCCATTCACCCGGTATGTCTTTATTGTGGTCGGGCCTGAAAAGGGTCGTGTCTCATCGGGTCTATGGTCGGGTTCGGGTTCAAAAATTAGACCCAGTCAATATTTAGGGTCGGGTATGGACCAAACAGAATCCGTCCCGACCCGTCCCATTTTCACTTTCTCATAATGTTTGTATGTGTCTCTGTTCAAATATATACAGAGTAATGATACTTTTTTGGTCGAAAATATCATTGATTCTCTAATTTTTCATCATATATACATATTTAATAATATATATACACATATATTATTTTATATGTCAAATTACATATTCACAATAATAAATAATATTTATAAGACTTTATGTAAAATGAGTATATGTTATATTTAATCGGGTCTATGGTCGGGTCTGAGTTTAAAGGATGACCCTATGAATATTTAGGGTGAGGTTAACCCCGGGTCTAGGGTCGGATCTAAGTTCGTAAAAATGGTCCGAACAACATTTAGAGTCGGATAAGGACAAGTCTTAATCCGTCCCAACTCGAGCCACGCACACCCTAAGTACATCTAACCCCCAGGCACGGACCAAAGCTTCACTAAGTATAGTGTATTTAATATACTAATTAACTCCACAGTCTCAATCACCTTATAAACTGTTACAATCTTGCGTGTACGGAAGAACAACAAAAATGGGGGCCAAAGAGTGAGAGGTGTCATATTTTGGAGGGTGGCACCAACCAAATGAGTCATCCATACCATGGCTTGCGTCATTAACCCATTTCGGTTCTTAACTTCCGCCTATTACAGACAAAATAAACTAGTAGGTGTTATGTCAATGGATACACCATAAGCTAGATGGGATTCGAATATTCTTTTTTCTTAAACGTCACTCATTGTGTCATCCACCGTCAACGAAGGGTACCCTCTTCCATCATGACTGAGTTGCGTTATAAGGTAAGTGACGGAAGTGCTGGTGATAAGATTGTAGCTAAGAAAAAAATAATTTAATTTAAAACATTTAATAACTAATATTGCTTAAAGAGTCTTATCCACTATTAATTATCACTTATTAAACAAAATTAGTACACGTGAATTACAATGATCTACATAAAATGACACATGTGGGAAATAATTATTATTGTGGTAAATGAAAACAGTTAACATTCATCATTGAATCCTAATTAAATAGTCGAAATTAAAAGATAAGTATACATGATTTTTTTAAATGATCACATAACTATTAACAAACTTAATTATAACTATCACTATGGAATAAAAATCATTTGTCTCAATATTTTGTGTTTCATTATATCTCAATTCAATCAAACTATGTCCACTAATTCAGAAAAGAAATCATAAAAACAAAAAATAGTTTGTTTTTATCACTTGGGAGAATATGATTGACTTGATACAATGGAGATAGACATTTTTCGTAACATGTGATCATTGTTCATTACTATGTAGTTGTAAGGAACCAAGATTTGATGCCCCATTTTCTGTCCCCAATGGTGTATCTGACGAATCACAATGTGTCATTTAATTAAAATAAAAATAAAAATATAAAATAATATTTTATATTGTTTAATGCATTTTTATTGGATAGGCACAGAGAGACAAAGTTCATTTGGGACAGATGATCCATGTTCAGTTGTAAGAGTCATATTTATTATTTATTATTCTCATGCTTTCGTATGAACAATATTCTCATTCAAATAATTTATACAAAAAGAAATAGTTCATTACTAATAACGTGAATGAATATATTTTATAGTACCAAAAAAAAAACTATACAGCTTAAGAAAATAATATATACGTAGAGTTGGGTTGTATTGATCGTTGTTGGAGAGTATCAACCAACTAGAAAACTAATGTAGAACTGGTATTACCCAGAACAAGAAATTAACAAGCACAACCACCTCGTCATCATGGTTAAAAAGATTTATCGCACACGACACACTATGTATGTGGTTATTGAAAACAAAATTGGAAAGAACAGGTAGAGAAAGGGACTTTTCACATTAATGGATTTAGTAGATGGAGTACTATGCAAGGCTTTGCCCTAAGTTATTAGTTTTGCATTCTACAAGTTTACGTATAAGATTGGTCCACGAAGGCACAACAATTGTCAGCATTGTGTTTATTTATTACTTGATTGGGATCTTGCATCTTCACACTAAATATGTTTGGTCATAACGTGTTGCTTCCCTAAATTTATATTAGGAAAAAGTGCAATAAACTTGACATTATTCAATGACTTATTGCATTTCTTAATTGAGTATTTGGGTTTTACTAAACATTCTCATGAGTATCATGAGGAAATTGTTAAGGTGTTTGGAAAGTTTTATATTATATGTGTTATCATCTTTAAATTGATTTAAACATATGTTAGATTTTTCTCATTACCAATTGATTTAAATATGGAACCTTAGGATAATATGAGAACCAAAAGATATCATTTTGTCTTGGAACAAAGATAATTCATTGCCTTATTTGGAGAGAATGTTGAGAATTACAACCAAAATTATTTAAATACATATTGAATATTCCTCTTGTTACTAATTGGCTTAAGATAAGAAAATAAAAGTGCAAAGTCAATAAAGAAAATATTAATCATATTATATTAAATTTATTATTTTCCATGGTACTTAACTATACTTTTTGCTTCATTAACCATTGCCATTAGGTCAATACTTTGCAAAAATCTTCCTTAATTTGTGTGTTTTCATATAATGAGAGTAATAAATTTGAAAGAAAGAGTATTAAATGTGGAGACATGTTAGGCAAAAAGGCTAAATAAATCGGAGACATTTTCCTTCTAAAATGGATTTCCTTTATTGAGCCAAGTTTGGTGAGAGTAAAATACATTTTCCCCAAATTAAACAGAGAAGGGCATGGTCTAGCTAAAAGCTTTGGAGAAATGACAAAAAGCATATTCAGACTTATCTATGTAAATTAAAATGAACTTATCTATGTAAAAAATGAACTTGAGGTGGAATGGAGATTAATATGAAAATTAAAAAATAGAAAAATATTTTTTTTTTACATTATTTTGATGCAACATAATTGACTTGAGACATGAGGACATGAATTTTATCCTTATTCCTTGAGGTGAGTATGGTTGTGAATGTGATCTATTTAAGGGGTGGGGATCGACTTACTCAAATAATAAGTTTTTTAAAGTTACTTCAGATCTTAGTCATCAATTTTAGGGAAATTCAATGGTTTAAATTTACCCACTAATTCAAACAATTGGATTTCCGTATAAGATGTGAACTAAGTTTAAAAAACTTACTCTTGAAGTCAATGGAACCATCCTCACAATTTAAATGTAAAAATTGAGTTTAGTTATATTTTTTAGTGCTTTCCCATTAAAATTTGGAACTCTTATTTTTATTGGTTCGTGCACATTAGGCCAGAACTGGAATACTCAGTTATCCACCATCACTACAAAAATAGATCGCAAAGCCATAATATTCCCTCAGAAGAAAACAAAAACAAAGCTTTCTAAGCTGGAATGATGAAATTAGCATGTGAGATCGAATCTTTAAGAGCAACTAGGAAGCAGTCACAAACTTTTCATATGAAAGAATTTTGAGTCATAAAAAGACTGTTCCATAATCTAACATATGTTGCCATGACATGATTAACTTATGTGTTAAACTACACACTAACCCCAAAAGACATTGCATTGCATGTGCATATATATATATATATATATATATATAGATTAGAAGATAAATTATTTCATTCAATCATTAAAATCGTGACATGTGTATCATTTAATTATTTTCTATAAAAATATTTCTAGAACTAAAAGATAATGCACATGTCATTCTCTTATTGGCCGGGAAAGGTAAGTTATCTCATAATATGAGAAGATATATTATTCTCATATATATATATATATATATATATATATATATATATATATATATCCGAGCAATTATAAGTAGTTACCAGTAATATAACTTAGTACTAATTAGTCTACTTTACCCACCATTCCCTACTTCTACTTTTACTGCCATAAACTTTGTCAGAGTGCAATGATCTTTTTTTTTTCTTCTTTTTCTTTCTCGTCTTTTTTTCTTCTTTTAAAAAATGTGTTTTTTCAAAGCCATTATAATTTATTGAGTTCAGTTTCGTTTTTTTTCTTTTTTCCCTTTTGCTTTTCTTTTCCAGCCTATATTTTTCTTCAATCAATGCACAAGAGAAGGTACAAAGTAAACATTCATTAGAATTAAGTGGGTTGCGCAGTTGAGCAAAGTGAAACTAGAACTTGAACACCTACAGTAGCTTTTGTCATAAGATATATAGAATATATGACAAAATGGTATAGTATTTCATAAATTCATGCAAATTTGCATATTAAATATATTTCTTAGTCTATGTGATACAACATTAAAAACAATTAAGTACTCATTTCCAAGTCATTTGTGTCAATATATGATGTCTCAAATTTTGTCATGCATTAATAAAATTATGTCATTTCAATTAAAAAAATCATTATTTTTTCTGTTTTTGCTTCATTAAAAAGTAATATTGATTCACATAAGTAATGGAAAAAGTGAAGAAAAAAACACAAAGATAAATTGTATTTTGAAAAACACAATAAATAACATATAAATTAACATAATCACATATTTCTTAAGTACATGTTTTACAATTGGAAAGATAAATACAAACAATGTAATAACAAGTACCCAACTATCTTTTGAAATTTGAATATAAAAATTATTAAAGGTTTTATGTTCTGTAACACGTAGATTACAAATCATAATCAATATTATTTGTATTAAATTTATGTGAGTAATATTTCTTTATTTTACTATTTATCTCTTTATAATAATTGCAGTAATTATTTCACTAATTATTACTCATATAACTACAAAAGGTAAAATTATAAAATGACAATTAATATTTTCTTGATTTTATAAAAATATAAGTAAATAGAAACAACTTTTTTTGTTAGTGAATGGCATATATAAAGGTCGGGAGTTTAGGCACACCTAATAAGAGAACTTTCATTTCTCTTTAATTTGTGATAGATACTACTATCGTACACTAAAGAAACTAAGAATTTCATTTTTTTTTTCGTATTTCCTTATACCAGAAGATTATTTACATCCTTCAATTAGTAAAAGAATAATATATGTATTGTTTTGTTTAGTTTTAAAAAT
Source organism: Lupinus albus (assembly GCA_009771035.1). NCBI lineage: Eukaryota > Viridiplantae > Streptophyta > Magnoliopsida > Fabales > Fabaceae > Lupinus > Lupinus albus. The sequence continues at coordinate 11,678,836 of CM020011.1, forward strand.
ATTTTTGTAGAAAATGATTAAATAGTAAACATTCATGATTTTAGTGGTTGGATGAGATAACTTATCTCCTTATACCAGACGATACATTATTCTATTTTTTGTACGTGACTTCATCTTTTCTTTTCTTTTTTGAAATTTACACTATATCTAAATTTATAGAAAGATAAAATGAACGAAAAACATATTTGTAAACAAGAATTAAAGTCACCAATTTGAAGTTAGATAATTTAAATCCCAACCTATACACCAATGGGAATATTTACCCGATAAATAAGTATACAATATAATCACACAAACAACCTCTTATAACTGTGTAAAATGAGTAAAAAAATGTATTTAGAATTAGATTTAATATAAAATACATTATAGTTTAAGTTTGTTACATAATATAATTAATTTACCTACTTTACACATAAAACCGACCAAAATTTTCATGCATTTCATTACCACATAGTCTTTACCATCTTTAGGTGTGAGCGTGGACCGAGTTGGGACGAGTTAAGGCTTGTCCTTACCCGATCCAAAATTTTGTTCGTACTATTTTTCTGAATTCGGATCCGACTTTAGACCCGGAGTTAACCCGACCCTAAATATTCACAGGGTCGGCCTTTAAATCCACATAGACCTGATTAAATATAACGTATACTCATTTTACATAAAGTATTCTAAATATTATTTATTATTGTAAATATGTAATTTGACATATGTGTATATATATTTATTAAACATTTATATAGGATGAAAAATTAGAGAATCAATAATATTTTCGACGAAAAAGTATCATTACTTTGTATATATTTGAACAAAAACACATACAAACATGATGATTGAGTGACTGTGGGACGGGTCGGGCCATACTTGGTCCTTACCTGACCCTAAATATTGAGTGAGTCTAATTTTTGAACCCGACCCTTTTCAGGCCCAATCTTGATCAGACCATACCGGATGAGCGGGTAGAGTCGGATCCTGCTCACCCCTATTTAAAAGTGTTGATAATCACCAACTTATATTCTCAAATATTTTATTTGCCAATTAAATCTCTGAAATATCAAATGAGGTTTCCATTACATTATTTGTATTGAAATTGTAAATTTTCGCAAGATGAGTCATTGCCAGGTCAATTTTAAAGTGTCCTACTCATTGTATGAATATACATGTCCCACTGCACTCACATTCTCACGATGTTTCAATTTAACAACAGTATCTCTGCACTCTGGACCACTTCCACTTGTATAATTGGTCTCGTTGTGTTTTCCAATGGAAAGTAAATAAAAGTAAAACTAAAGCTTCACTCACATAATTTATACTGCTTCAAAATGATGGCAACATGTAAAAAAAATGATGAACTTTACGATTAAGAATAAGACCCAAAAAAATCATGCATAGTTAAAATTAAAATGGTGCAATACTTAGTATATGGTTTGAGAAAAATGTAATTTGATGAACTGAATTTATATTTGGCTACATTATTATTAAAAATAATTTTAATGTCATACTGTAACATTTAAAGTTTATTTTAGATACCAAGAAAGTGTTGGTTACTCTCAATCTGAGAGTGACACTCACGCATCTTGGAATAGATTAATTCCTTAACTACAAGTAAGAGGATATCATTGATACTACAAAAAACTAACTTTTAGATATGTAGTTACTAAATTGCCGTATAATTATATTTTATAATTTATTTTCCCATTTAATACAAAAAATGAACTGACGTTGATGCATTAATTTGTTAAAAATTACTAAATTATTGAATTAAAAAAGATAAGCATACAATTATATGTTAACTAAAACATAAAGAAAAAATTGCAATAATAAAAGACAACTTTAAATTTAAATTACTAATTATTCTACATATGATAGAAAAAACTCAAAAAGGGAAGGATCACAAAAGGTAATAATGAAAGAGGTGAAATTGGAATTAGTAATAGTTTAGTAATAATATAATAAATAAAACGAGTCATAGTAAATGATATATAGTTGATAATTTATAACTAAAAGTGTATTATTATATTTAATCATTGACTCTTTAAATAAATATAAATTTATAATAGATGATATAATAATTGTATATAAATATTTACATTTATATTACATAGATGAGAATAAAGAATTTTCTCATACCAGAATATAATTTATCTCCTCAAGCCAGTAAAAGAATAACATGTGTATGGTTTTGTTTTAGAAATATTTTTGTAGAAAATGATTAAATAATACACATGTCATGATTTTAGTGGCTGAATGATATAATTTATCTACTTATACCAAAAGATACATTATTCTCAACATATATATTATATTCAACTACAAAACTTAAACCAACTTTTACTAATGGGGGGATAAAATTCCACTTCTTTTCACACTAGTTGTCAAACATTCTTAAAAACTTAAAAGTATGTTAGAAAGCGCTAATGTACTTCTCAACCTCCCCAATTGTTTCCCTAACACACTTAATACCATTTAGTGTTTCCTCATACAGTGCATTGCTCTACTTTATCAATATCTCTTATAAAAGCAATTTATTCAGTAAAATAGAAGCTACATTTGCGGTACTAAAAAACTTAAACAGAAACTATTGATATTATTTTGAACAAAATTATAAACTAAAAATAACATAAAGTAAATTGAAAATGGTTACCGATAACAGTACTTTACCGGCATTAAAACGACTGTGACTAATGTAAGTACTATTTTGAAATTTTAAATACAAATTATAAAAAGTAAATTGAAAATAATATAAATTCTAATGATTTTCTTAACCATCACTTTTATTTTTTAAGAAATTATAAAAACCAGAATCTTTTAACTTAAACAAAAAAAAAACCATTTTCCTTTTACATGATAACAAATTAGATTATGATCTCTCAATTAATAAAGAGACAAGTGATATATAAAACAAAATAAAAAATAAAATAAAAAGTCAATTATGTCATTTTATTTACATATACAATGACATTTCCATCCTTAATCTAAATGTAAAAATATTATTTGTCTCTCTATTAATAGATATGAAACTATTCCAACAAATTAAGGCTAGAGCACAAAAATGATCAGAGTGAAAGTTAATTACGTCTCGATATCAGAGCTCGAATGTTCCTTATATAGCTACGTTGTTGTAGGGATAAAAAACAAACTCTAAAATAAAAGAGTTTTTCATATAATGGTGGAGTTTAAAATTGACCACAATATCACAAAGGAAATAAAGTTATCATTGCCTTAAAGCTTCATCCGCTGTTGTAGGGTTAAGGTTCATTCACTGTTGTTAGGTACAAGGATTGGAAAAAAATGTTGAGACTTGAAAATTTCAGGTCCATTCATTTCCACTTGCATTCATCTTTAAATTACTGTTCTACGTTACCAGTCATAAATGCATATAAATACCCACTAGTTGATACAGTAGGCAGAAAGAACATCTCCCAAGAAAGTTAAGGACAACATAGAAATGAACAACTAATTAAAATCATTTTTTATTAATACTAGTACTGCATAATAAAGGAAATTAAAGGACCATGGAAATTGAAACACAAGGTGCTAAACTGTAATTAATTATTTATATTCTCATATATAACAAATTAAAATTAGAAAAAGTACAAGCGTTACAAAACTCTACAGCTTATATCTGCAGCCTGAAGATTATACTTATACTTTAATATAGCAAGAAAAGTACTGAGTGCATGATATAGAAATCCAAAGACATATCACCAAATCTAATTCCAATATTACCCCTGACATTTCACAATTTTTACATGACAGTGCATGCATTAGGGTTCTCATCACTGAAAATTTGAGGAGGGTAAGATGGACCAGGATATGCATGATAATACTCCATTTCATACCTTGGTGGAATGTAATGGTATTCATTCCTTTTAAGCTCCAAAACTTGGTTGGTTTCTTCTGCATTTCCCTCAGTTGTTTTTGCTTCTTTTCCTTCTTTCTTTTCTTTGTTCTCTTCTCCTTCACCACTTGCTTTTTTATCTTTGTGACCTTCCTCAGCTTTCTTCTCTTCCTTTGCAGCTTCTTTTGCTTCCTCTTTCTTTTCTGGCTCTTGCTTCACTATCACTGCTTGTTTCCCAGTTCTCTTATACACATATTCTACTAGCTTTTCTGCCTCAAAAATTCCCTTCACACTCACTTGTGAACTCTTCAGATCAGGTTCCGCTGATTCCACACCTGAGGGATATAGTAGCAATATAATTTATTCACTAAGAAAACCTTTAGTATAATAATAGTACATGATCCAGAATTAGAAAACTACGAAAGACGAGATTTAATATTTAGTGTAATTATAAATGAGATTAGAATCACAAACTTTGATAATTTAAAAGACTACAATTAATAATAAAAAATACGAATCTGAATTAAAAGTTGACAAGAAACTTTAAAGAGAAATTGTAACGCACCCTTCATTTTCTCAATGCGTCGCTTGATTTCCTGGGAGCAAGCTTCGCAATGCATGTGAACATTGAGAACAACAGTAATAACCTGAGGCTGCAAAAATAAATTTTCAAAAATTAATTCAAATTGATTAGACAGAAAAAGAGAAAGAAATTCAATAGCTTAAAATAAATTTAGGTAACGTTAATTTTTTTCTGTCACAAAACAGAAACCTCTTCTTTCTTCTCTTCAGGCTTTGGTTTCTCCTCCTCAGGTTTTTTCTCTTCCTCCACCGGTGGCTTTGGGATGGGAGAAAGAAGTTCAACTTGTCTATGGCTCTTTCTCTGTACTCTCTCTTGAACCTTTAGTGGATCTGCTTTTTCTCCTTTAACCACCACTATGTGAGTCTTGCAATCTGTTATTACATCTTCAACCCCTGATAACAGCTCAAACAACCACATAAAATTTCTGATAAAAACCTCACCATATAAATTAATCACATCACTTACAAAAATAGTATACAAAAGTGAAAAACTCACTCACCAGGGAACCCTTTAAGAGAACGACGAACCTTGCGAGCACAACCTTCGCAATGCATGAACACTTTCAGCACAATATCTGGCGGCGGCGGCGCAGGTTTCTCCGGCGTTTCCTTTCCATCCTTTGATTCCTCCGATTTTTTCTCCGTCGCTGCTTTATCCGGTCCCTTATCTTCCGTTTTTCCTTCTTTCTTCTCCTCTTTCACTTCCTCTACCTTCTTCTCCTCCACTTTGCTTTCTTCCGGTTTCTTCTCTTCCTATACAGAAAAATAAAATAAAATGAGAACCCAAAACAAAAAACATGATAAATTTTGAGAAAAATAATATAGTGTATATAGTGTTATGATTATGAAGACCTCGCCCATTGGATTCAAAGCTTATTGTTCAGAGAAACACTTAGGGATAAGCTTGTGTTAGTTGGTGCTGTGAAAGTTTTTGGGTCTTTTTATTTTGCATAGTGTGGTGTGGGGTTTGTTTGGGATTTCTCTTTCTATATTTACTGTATACAAAACCTTTCGATTTTGTTGCTTAATTGGTTCAGAACCATCAGATCTGAATCCACTCATTTCTATTATCATCGATGACGTGGCATCGTTTAAGAAGCACGTGCAATGGAGGAGGTTTATGCTTTGTACACATGGGTCTCGCAGGTTACCTTTACTAGTTACTACATTGCATTACTGGTTTGACATTTTCTATGCCGAATTTGACTGTTTTGGAAATGACTAGAATGTGCAACTCCCCACCTTACTCTCATACTCCTTCGCCATGACATAATATCTTATGTCAAAATATATGTTCCTTCATAGATGAAAAATTATAATTACGTTATTAGAAGAGGAGGGATCCATGTACTTTAAGATTAAGTTTTTTAAACTTAGTTCACATTTTAGTCATCAACTCAATAGAAATCGAATAATTTAGATTTACTCACTAATTCAAACAATTAGATTTCCTAGAATTGATGACTAAAATGTGAAGTATTATTGAAGTAACTGGATCCTTCTGTTATTAGAATATATAATAATTTAATATTTTCATTACTGACAATAACTTTTAGGATTCTTTAACAAGTTTGGATTTGGGTTTTCTATCTTGATGGAAATACTTGCTATGGAACATTGTCTTTATTTGGCTTGGAATTAGGAGGATCGTGGATTAACTTTAGAGAGTGATTGTTGTTAGGCAATTAATATGATCAACGATAAGATGCAGAGTCACTTCGAGCATTTGGTTCAACCAATTCAGAAAATCTTCGAGTTGCTAACTAGGAATTGAGAAGTTCGTGTATATCATATTTTCAGATAGAGAAACATGTTAACAGATTGTATGGTCAAACTTAGATTGAATCTCTATGTCACTTCAAAGATTTGGAACATGCCACTGAGAGGAGCTATCATCATTGTGCAAATGGAACCAAATCATATCCTTTAGTTTTATGTCTTTTCTCTTCCAATATACCCGAAACAAATCCATATAAAATATTATTATTTTTCTTAGAAACATTTATCCTCTATATATGGAAAATTAATTATGTTAGGTTTATTCAAGTGTGAAGTTTCACATTGAATAAGATGGGAGAAATGAAATTGTTTATAAGTGAGAATGACACATGGAAGTAATGTCTTAAGATTTTGGTTTAAGACGTGGTGTCTCACTTGTGGCTCTCCACTATTCTCATACCTTAATGACAATGGAACTCTCCGATGGTTGCAGGATTCCATGTTGCAATCTAGTTCAACAAGTAGTATAAAAATTGATGGTTAGGCCGAGACATGGTTGTCTTAAGCCTTCATTTGTGGTGTGTCCCACGTAAATTATTCTCTTGCCACAAGTGTGAAGAAGGTGGGAAAAGACACACCAAATTTAAAAAATGACCAAACTACCCTCATTACTTTCACACCTCTTTCATTATTTAATAGGATATAATTGTCAATTCAAGAAAAACTCACACCTCTTTCTCTTTTATTTCTTTCTTCTTTCCTTTTTATATCAAACAACTCTTAATTCTACTATATTTTTCACCTCTTTCATTCTACCTTTATTCTTTCTTTCTATCTTTTATCTTCTCATCTTCTACCCAAACCAAACAAAGCATAAAGGGGAAGCGGGCTAAGAAGTGTGTAGTATCCACATTTGAGTGGGAGATTGTTAGGTTTACTGAAGTGTGAAGTATCACTTTTGATATGATGAGTGAGTGTAAGCGTTTATCAGTGGAAATGGTCTATGGAACTAATACCTTAAAATGTCTCATTTGTAGCTCTCAACACTTGTCATATCCCAATAACAAAGGAAATCTCACGTGGTTGGAGGCTTGTATGTCGTAGTCTAATCTAACAAGTGGTATAACAACCAATAGTTCGGTTGAGACATGGTAGAATCAAGGTATAATATCATCTCCATTAATTAAGAGACAAATGATTTAAAAGATAAAGATAAATATAACTTTTTAATGACAATCAAATTACACTTTTGGGGACACTGATCACCTGTCTCATTCTCTGTCTCACTTCCTGTCCCGGACCAATAAATTTTTTACTTTTTGTTACTTTTTATTTTTAAATTTTTTATTTTATTTATGTAGCAACATTATGATTGGCCGAGTATATGGAATGAGACAGGAAGTGAGACGAGTGATCCTTGTCTCACTTTTGGCCTTAGAAACAAATGGAAAGACATGCAATTATCTCTCCATTAATGGGGTGATCATTATTTCATTATCAATTGATTTTTAATAATGTAATATTAGAGCTAGAGTGCATTTTCTCTAGAGTTATCATGATGTGAAAAATACATTTTGTATATGATTAAATGTAATCCATAACCTGAACTAGATGGTGGGGCATGTATCTCATCCTTATTGCCTCGCCCTAACAATTTACAAAACTAATGAGGAAAGTGTGTAAATGCTCGACATTTATTTACCATCATGTGTTGGTGATTATTTATTTTTCACTTTATCATAAGCTATAATCTGCAAAATGGGTACGTTAGCTGTGTAGAATCAACAAAGGGGTCGTAGAACTGTAAGGAGGGATCATAAGTTAAGGGTCCTACGGATGGAGACATAGCTTATCGAAACTCTATATACGTATTTTGGAACACAAAGTTGCAAGGTACCATGTGCATCATATAACTTGAATAACATGATTCTAGTTTAATATTTTCTAAAAAATTTACATCAATTATTATTTGTATGACTTTTATTTCATAGTTAGTAATGATTATAATGTGAATGAAGTTGCACCAATAAAATAAAAAACTCATATATTATAATATAAGCACAAATACTATTTTCTCTTAGATGCTGTAGGAAAAAAATCTGATGTCAAACAAAGTTTATATCTCTTCTGAATTATTAATAAATAAATAAAAAATATATATTTCAAGCAATAATAACTGACAAGTTCGTTTCAAATTGCATTGAAGATACCTATTTATTGTATAAATAAAATTTTAAAAGGATATTTTATTACTTTGGTCAAAAAGTTCCTCAAAAGGAACAGTATATTAAAAAGGAACAAGATTTCTTTATTTTGGATGTACCAAAAAAAATTCGGAAATCTTGAGGAAGAGGCCGTAGGCTTAAGGTTAGAGTGTTAGAGTGAATTTGCTGCTATGGTTGGTGAATGTCTTAATTTTCATTAGAGTAATGATAAAAGTGGTGTTCGGTTTAATAAGAGCCGATAACTTGTTTTAGAAGATGTACCTAACTTCAATGAATTCACTGAGTATCATGATTATCAAATAGACATCAAGAGCTTCTTTTGAAAACAAAGTACAACTCAATTCTTCATATAAGTGAGTTTATTGACATTCCATTTTTTTATGTTTTATTATCAACATCAATATAAATGCAAAAACAACATTTTGTCTCTAGTAATGGGGATGATTCTTTTTGTCTTGTGGTTTGTATTAGGAGTGAGCAGAACCCGACCCTATCCGCTTATTCGGTATGGCCCGATCATGATCAGATCTAAATAGGGTCAGACCTCATCGGGTCTATGACTAGGTTCGGGTTCAAAAATTAGACACAATCAATATTTAAGATCGGTTAGGGACCAAATATGATTCGTCCCGATCCGTCCCATGTTCACTCACTCATTATGTTTGTATGTGTCTCTGTTCAAATGTATACAGAGTAATGATACATTTTTTGTCAAAAACATCATTGATTCTCTAAATTTTGTTCATTATATATACATGTTTAATTATATATATACACACATATTATTTTATATGTCAAATTACATATTCACAATAATAAATAATATTTAGAAGACTTTATGTAGAATAAGTATACGTCATATTTAATTGAGTCTTAATTAGGGTTGATTTTAGGTGTAAAGGCTAACTCTGTAAATACTTAGGATGAGATTAACTTCGAGTATAGGGCCGAGTTCGGATATAAATATTGACCCTATGAATATTTAGGGTTGGCTTAACTTCATGTATAGGATCGGGTCCAGATTCCAACCAACATTTAGGGTCGGGTAAAGACAAGCCTTAACCCCTAATTTGAATGCAAAAACAAAGACCCAATGAGTCAAATTTTAAAACGAATCCCATGTGGCATTGTAAGCCTTCTAGGATGTTGTTGCCCTCTTCAAGTAGATTTGTCTGATGTGTATAGAATCATAGATCAAAATCATCATAACATATTTTTATGAACAAAATCACCACGCAATGAAACATGAGTTAGCAAAAAAAATAATCAGAAAATTTGACTAGACCTCATTTACGAAAAAAAATTGAAAACTTGACTATACATTACTTCGATATGAAGCTAATTATATGCTACCGTGGCATTATGGCATTAGTGTCCTAACACATAAACCACTTTCTAGACACGACGCATAAATTATATGCATGTGCGACAAATAGCTTTAGAAGTATGGTTACAATCAACACAAACAGCGGTGTCTCCTTAGTGACACCTAAATTTTGATCAACACTATTCCCATCATTTTTTCTTTTCATTTTTTGGTCATGGACTAATCTTATTCAAATGAAAAAATCTAGAAAACTTCTTATGACATATTAGGACATTGCAATGAGACCAACTAACAGAAATGCAAGAAAACAATGAATTTAAGGGAACTTGGGCTTATTGCCAGAAACATGATATTCTTGTTAGGTATATTTATCGAAAATAAATATTATTTACAAGGTTATGTAAATCCAAACAGGTTGTTAGAGAAAGGTGGAAACCAATTAGGGTTTACAATTTTCATCAGCTTAGATGTCAAAATCAGTCTTTCTTAAATTGTGAAACCATCGAGTGGATAAATCAGTCTTTCTCGCATCTTTGATTTGCATTAGTGCAGTATACTATTTATGCATTTCATAGATATTAGAATATTATATTCGACATAACATATATAATGTATGGCCCACGTAAATGGAGATGCTAATGTTACTTTTCATAGACATAAGTTCATTTTTATTTGTGTTACTTATATTTAGGATGATGGAGATGCTCATAACTTTTTTTTTTCCTTGTTAAGTTTTTTAGATATTAGTCCCTTAGACATAACCACTTCAATCATATGCTCTCTGCGTTTGAATTAATGGAAAGGTTGGTGTACGATTTATATCATAAAATATGTAAGATATCGATGACACTACTGTGCAGTTTTGAGAATCTTAGTCATTAAAGTGGTCTTTATAATAATAAAATTTGAATTCTTCAAATATTATTTTCCGTTGGATCTTTAACTTCCCAAGGTGCAGCTCCGTTCTGAAACAGTGGGAATCAATTTCAATACATGACAACTTCGTCATATGATATATTAAAGAAGGTGAAATGGCGCTCCTTGTCAGAGAAAAGGATAAATATCATGGTCAAATTATTTGATTGGAGATGCAAGTAATGATGCGTTGTGGGGATCCCCTCTGAAATACATTGGACCCACTTAAATATGGTCCAAATATTATGATGAGTAGTGTTCCAAACAACTCATCTCCATTATAGGAGACGATATTATAACATATGGTAAAAATACCTGAGAGGAATTCATTTCAATATTGTTACCCATTGATAATTTTACACCTTGCAATGAATTAATTACATTCACTTTCACTTGAGTTTTACTGAAATTACATAAATCAAATTTTCAATTGTTTTGTCTTTTACACAAATCATATTATTTATTACACAAATTATCATTAATTTTGTACATACATTATATTGAGTATCCATATATATGTTTAATCTTTTAAACAAAAAAAACATATACTGACTATAATTAATTTAAACAAAATATTATATATAGTGTAAACAATTCTAAACAATACAAGATTGAGTGTCTCTTTATTATTTTTGTTTCACTACAAAATACATTAGTAATTCTAAGGAGATGTTTATACAACTCTTATAATATTTTGTACTGAACCAAATAATGAATATGCATTGAATCTTATTTTATTTTGAATTTGTCTACACAATATACAATATTTTGTTTAACTTAATTACACACTCACACATTTTTTGTTAAAATATTACACTTATATCTCATGCAATGATGATCAATGTAATATATGTACAAAATTAGAGGTGATTCGTGTAAAGACAAAAAAGAATGGGTGATTTATGTAATTTTACTAAAACTTAGGGGACGTTGGTGTAATTAACTCTATAGTTATTGATTCAACTAATAAGCTTTTGATAGATATCCTCTCTAGTATTGGATAGATTCTATTATAACTTAAGTATATGAGAAAAGTTCAACTAAAAAAACTAACCTATTAGGTAAGAGAATCTCAAAACTTAAATATTACATTGAATTTGTTATTGTAATCGATGTGATACTCCTATTGTCAAAACTCATATAAACTACTAAAGCAACTGAATGAAAGGAGTAACTACGTCCACCGTGGTAACTGGTAAACAAGGGAAGGTGGGTTGTCCGTGACTGTGATGTAAAACTCTGAAAGTGAGTAAGTGTAAATTAATTGGGCTTTTAGTTGTGAATCTGTCAAATTTGGGCTTTCATTGTGGGCCTTGTCACCACTTGGACAATTTGTTGCACACAATATATCTATTCAACGAAAAAAGGTTAACTAAATCTACAATTTCTTCTATTCATTCATTTAATTATATCCATAGTTTATAGTTTGTGTAAAATGTTTTCTAAGGTTTTTTTTTTCCTATATTTATGTTTTTAAAATAAAATAGGAACTCTCTAAACTGATGTGTTAACATTGTTGCCAAACTTTAGGAAATTCTAATTCTTAAAAACAAAATGATTGGGAGAAGAAATGGCATGCAAAAAAAATGATAAAAGCTTCTCCAAATATTGATACAGTAAGGCTGTCTTTAGTTCTAGTGAAAATAGGAGGGACGAAAATTGATAGAAGGAAAAATGACTTTTCTTTTGTTTGGTTGATAAGGGAAAAAGGAGGGAAAGAAAAAATGTGTGGATCTCGTACTAAATATTTCCTTTTCAAATGGGAGAGGAAAACACATGAAAAATAATCATTTTAATAAAATGACCATAATACCCTTGTTTTATCTTTAAATCCACACTTTTCCTTTTATATTTTAGTAGCGCAACGACAGACACTCCGTATATGCTGACCCGCATTAAGTATTCGATTTTTATATATTTTATTTTATAAAATTATAATGTTTTTGTATTGATAATACTTATGTTAAAATATTATATTTATTATAATATTCAATTTAAAAGTGAGATATACGGTTAATGTGCATGACAAGTTATAAACTACCAATTATGCCACGTCCTAAAAGCAATATTTTATTGTCTCTGAATTGTTTCGATGAAGAGTAATATTAAATCATCTTAAATTTGTATACGAATCCTTTTAACTATACAAAAATTAAGATATGTCATTTGAAAATCAATCATTAATAAAATACATTTTGTAACATATACTATTTTCTTTTAGGTATGAAAATTTAATATAAGTATATATCATTGTTTTTTTCCAGATAAAATTAACGTTTTAATAATATGATTTGTGATAAAATTAACAGCATCATTTGGTTCATCGTACTTACCAAAAAAAATACAACCTCATGTCAAAGTCATAATTTTCTCTTTATATTTGCCTCCACCTGAGTGAAGATAGGTTATGTAAGATTTTGTCCAAATAGGTCTAAATTTATTGTATAATGTATATATATTTGAGTCTAACCCAACCCAAATGTCTATAAAAGACTTTATTATTTGAATATTTTTTTATACACTTTATGAAACTCAGTTTTTTAGTACTATTACTATTTTATAGAAGTAGATAATTATTTAAAATCCATGGAGTTTAAATTTAAATCATATTTAAATACTCAATTATTTATGGTAACTTGTCTATCATTTTAGAATTGATTTATGGATAATGTTAAGAATGCCAATTAGGCTATGTTTAGATGGAGCCAATACTGTGAAAGGACTCATGAATTCTAGCATCTGTTGGCATTTTGTCCAAACCATTTTGTTACCTTGCATTAAAAATCTATCCATTTACAACCACCAAATCAAGTTCTGTGAACCACATTTTTTATGGAATAAGACTTATATCCGTTAATAGAGAATGAACTACCAAAAAAACTAAAGAAAGTAAAAAATACAATGTTATTTTTATCATTTTTATTTTGATGAAATTAAAATTTAACCCTCAAAAGTAACATAAAAAATGAAATTCTCTCCGGTGATCGGAGGTGATCTTTTTCCTTTTTTATGAACATAAAATAATCAGAAACCTATTGTGCAGAGCTATGAGCTGCAGACTGTGCTGCTATTTGGCAGCCCCATCATGCAAAGACATTTAGATAATTATTAATGTCGATCATCTCTCATAACATATAGACAAATACTTCAATTTCTTTATATTTTTAATGAAAAATATGTTACTTTGTTATATTTAAAATGATATATATATTATTATTTGTTAGATTTTCTTTGATTTTTGAATGACTTCTTTATATATTAATATAGATGATGGATACTCTATTTTGATGCATGTTGGCTGGAAGTTTCTGTGCCCAAAAGCTGCTGTGACTAGTCGCACTCATCCACACTTTTTCTCTCTCTCTTTTACTACTCTAAAAACTTTTAATATTTAATATATATATTTTGAACAAAATAACTTCATTTAACACACATTAAAATAAAACTAAAAAGCAATGAAAAGGTGAAAATATTAAAAGATATGGACTAAAGAACTAGTATTTATTTTTCTTGGAAGCCACTGAAATATTCGATGGGAGTAAATCATGAAACCGTTGAATATTAATGACTTCAAAAAAAACTTCTGTATGCAAATTTATAGTTATTAACGTATTATTATAGTAAATACATAGTGTTGTATATTTTTATGAAAGTTTCATTATGTTTTAATATTATACCATTCAATATAAGTTTTCTCTTAACTTGTATTAAAGGCTTAATATTTTTTATCTTTTACCTTATTTATATGTTTTAAGTTGTTTATTTTTTGGTACAACTTATGTCCACTATTGTAATCACATTCTCACTTCAAAACTCTTAAAACTATACTATCATTGTTGCAATTATGATTATGGACCATAAAGTTGATACTCACCCTAATAGTATTTATATTGAAAGACAGAATATTATTTTGACTATCATCCACTTATATCTTGTTAACAAACTTAATTTTTGAAAATACCCTATAAACCAAGAAAAAAAACATGTTAAATTTTAATTGATTAATCTATTTTTCCAATTTATAATCTAATAATGTATAAAAATAATAATCAGTGTCATACTCTCATGGCTGCTTCTGCTCAAACCTGGAGCCCCCAACATTAATGGTAAGCATCTACTCCAAAGGCCCACTATCACGATTCATCATTAGCCTTCTGAGGATAACCTAGTCGAAGAGTATATATTCTTTATATTAATGAAAAGATAAATATTAAAAAATAAATAAGGAATACGTTAAAATAATTTTATCTTTTTATATATATTAAAATGATACTTTTATTATTAAAAATATAATAAAAAATAAATATTATCTATCCATTAATGAAGATGATATTTTTTCTCCAACATAACTCACAAAATGATCTACATACATTTTTTTGATTCTTTTTCTTCGTTTCCGCTCAAATAAGCTCATAACTTAGCTCGGGTTGTTATCATTTTAAATTTTGAAGTGTTTTCTGTTTTGTTCCCCAGCTCTGTCTCCAACTGGAGTGTTGTTTACTATACTACCAAGTTGTAAGTTTCAAGTTCCAATTTCCAAATTTCAAGATAAATGAAAGAGAATTACTAAATCATCATGATCAATCAGTTTAAATTCTTTTCAACATAGGATGCTATATAATATGACACTCAAAACTTACATATGTCATTTTTTTTATAGGATTTTAGGAAAATTTATTAGAAGGGAAAGACATACCATGAAATGTGAAACACAATGCCACATGCTTAAGCACCCATTTTTGTACTTCTTTTTACTGATTAATAAATGTTGAAAGCAACCAACAACCTGTTCTTATTATATATATCTACTTTCTTTCCATTCTCAACCTATATTTGGTAAAACAATTTTTTTAATTATTAAAATAGTCACTTCAACTTCTTAAATGGACCATATCAACTACACCATTAATTTAGTTCCATTGCTTCATGTTCTCTCTCTCTCTCACTCTTTCTGTTCTCTGAGTTTTATGTTCTGCTTTCAATACACTATATCCTTGCAAATATTTGCACAAATCCACCATTTCATCTTCTTAGGTGACTAACAAGGTATGATTTTATGTGGGTTGTGGACAAAATCCTATCTTTTTATGTCCTTTTATATTATTTAAAAATAATAAAGAGTTGGAAAAAAATCCATTTAGTTCATTCATTATATATGTTGTTGGTAACCTATCAATGTAACTTCCTGTTTCCTTGGAACTCTTACAAGTTACAACTTAACTGGCTGTTAGGTAGTTAGTTACTCAATAATTATGTATACTTAACCATTTGATTCAGGTTTGTTACTTTTATTTACCCACCAAAATAGGGACAAAATATGTCATATGTTGTGTTGTATAATATTAATTGCCTATTTCTGTCTATTTTTTTCTTCATAATTTCTATCAGTTGTCAATTTAAGAATTTGGAGTTTGGTTGTTGACTTGTAATAAGAAAAAATATATACTTTCTTTCGTGCCTTTAATTGAAGTTTGGTTAAATTTCTTTCTATTAATGTCTAGTGTTGCTCACAGCTTTAATTTCATCTTCTTTCTTTTCATGCAATTTGAGAAGGGTGAAAAAACAAACAAAAGAGTGAGATTTTGTTGAACCACCAGAGCTGAAAAAAGTGGGAAGTGTTTTTATTATGGACTGGAATTTGAAATCACCTTCTTTGGATTTGACTGAAGTGGATCAAGGAACAGTTTTTCTCAACATGGAAACAGTGGATAAAGGGTCAAGTGGGTTTGGAATATACAGAACAAAAGGGGAGTTTTCTGTGGACTTGAAGCTTGGTCAGGTTGGGAATAATGTTGGCATAGAATCAATGTTGTATAAGCCTAAAGATGCTGTTTCTGGTGCTGGACTTTCCAAAATGGTATCAACCTTAGCTTCAGGGTCATCTAAGAGGGCTAGAGCCTTTAACAATGGGAACCACACAGTTACATGCCTTGTGGATGGGTGCAAAGCTGATCTTAGTAATTTTAGGGACTATCATAGGCGCCATAAGGTGTGTGAACTTCATTCCAAGACTCCTCAGGTCACAATTGGTGGCCGGAACCAAAGGTTCTGCCAACAATGTAGCAGGTGTGTGTTGAGTCAGACTCCTCTCTAGTACTGAAGAGTAGTTACACTAATTGTCCAAATATTATATAATAATAATAATTGGACATTTAGTGCCTACTAATCCGGATTCGAGATAGACATTACTCGATTTCAAGCGATATTGACATGACTTGTTACATGCCTGAAATTCTTTAAATTCTGAAATTTCTTTCCTTTGTGCAGGTTCCATTCACCGGAGGAATTTGATGAGGGAAAGAGAAGCTGCAGAAAACGCTTAGATGGACACAACCGAAGGAGAAGAAAGCCTCAACCAGAACCACTCATGTGTTCTAGTAGTTTTTTGTCCAATTACCAAGGTTTGCTTCCAGTTCCTATCTACCTTCTCTTCAGTGGACCCATATGTGCCTAGAATTTGAGCAGACATATGCTGAAGATCCCACATAAAACACAATTATATAATGCAATTACTCAAGTATGTGTTTGTCTAATGGTGTAAGTCACGCTAAATCCCTGGAAAGACCAAAATGTCAATTGTTCGATTTCTGGAGCGACACTTGTTGGGATGGACAATCACGCAGCCTAAAAGAAATTAGTTTCTTACTCATAGAGTGAGAGAATATCCTTAATAGTACAAAAAAATTATGCACTACTCACCTTGCTTAGTGCTTTGCCACCATCCCTTATTTGGCCCTTTGATGTCCACACTATTGAAATTCTAGTGGCCAATAAAATAACATGTCAGTACACACAGTCTAGAAAAAAAGGTATCTTGCTTTTAAGAGAGTGTAGCAAGCTAGTCTATCATTTGTAAGTAGTTTATCTATTACTGGAATATCATGTGTGATGCCTTTAATTTCTTACTTAGTTTGGACATAATTTCTTGACAATAGACACACATAATGATACCTCAAAGACAAAACCACCATTTTACTCCTTGAATTTGTAAGCACCCGTGATATTAGTCCTTTATAAAATTATCATTTTATTTGTTAAAATTTTAAGCACTAGTAGTATTAGTCCTTAAAATTGTAAAAATGAGTCATGTTATTAGTCATTGAATCTATGGACCCTTTGTACCAATGAATCATAATTAAATGTACTAAAGTGACTAGAACTTATGATTTGGGACTACAGTGATAATTTCATAAAACCAAAGGACTAATATAAAGACTATTTACAAATACCTTGATAGTACCAAAGGACTAATATTCCATAGTTCATTACCCAAAAAAATAATCTCTAGTTCTTGAATTGTCTATCAATTATTAGGTGGTCCAAGATCAACAGTCCCAAGTGCGTTCTGTTGAGGGACAAAGATTTGTTGTCCCAAACTATGTCCCGAACAATTTGGGACAAAAGATCATTGTTCCTAGTCGAGTCGATGGCTAAACTTTAATGTTACACATGAAATTCAATGACTGAAAATATACTAGTACCTTTTCAGGCACCCAGTTGCTACCCTTCTCAAGTGCACAAATATACTCTTCCCCTTCTGTGGTGATTCCTGCTTGGAATGAAGAAGTTATTCCTTCTCAACACCAACAAGTAAATTTCATTGATAAACAAGACCTTTTTCTTGGATCTTCTCCAACCACAAGCTACAAAGAAGGGAAACAACTTGCATTCTTACAAGGTGATCACAATTCCACTGCCACACTCAACAATCAAAACACAAATCTTGAGACACTTCTCAGAACTAGCCCTTACTCAGAAAGTAGTGAAGGAATGAGATGCAAAATGTTCTGTGATAATAGCCTAACAAGTTCTGTTCATGACTCTCCTTGTGCTCTCTCTCTTCTGTCATCACATAACACTCATGGAAATGGATTGAACCAAATGGTGCAGCCTCATTCATCATCACTTATGCAACCCTTAGGCCTGAGCCTGCATGATAATAATAGCTTGGAACCTGTGAACTCAGTGTATAACATTGGCTCTAATGGATCTCAAGGAAGTGATGCTCCTCAACTATTTCCCTTTCAATGGGAATAGAGAATTTTATGATAAGGACTCATATTTTTGGTTGCTGGTTTATAATGAATTCTTTCCCTAACACTATTTTTAATGTAAGCCTTAAACTATAAAAATACCTATTCTATTCATTGAATTTACTTATTACTCTTATGGGACATTGTCCTCCCAATATATTTTGTTTTTGCGCGGTTATCTTAAAAAAAACCCATAAAGTAAATTTGTGTCTAAAGTAAAAAGGTAGGAATGCATAATCCATTTAAGCCTAGATCATTTACTAAGTTGAAATTTCAATTATAAATACATATGCGGCTGAACAAAGTCCTAAACTCATAAACTTAATATTTTAAGATTTTGGATCAAAATATTATGAGTTCTTCTACTTGTTATCGATAGCCTTTGTTAGTAAACAAATTGCTTTATATTTTAGTATGCATCTTGCGATGACATGGAATGCCACGTATATGTGGGGCCTAGTTGGTACTGTTCCAGTGAAAATGACTTTGGCCCGAATAAGTGATCATTTTCATTGGAACAACGAACTCATTTTCCATTTTTTCCTTTGTCAATATTTTCCAAATTTCTTATGCTAAGATTAAAGTCAATTAAGTTGATAACTTTGGGAGAGTATCTTTCAACCGATGAAGCATCATAGTTATAGATAGAATACAATGCAACATTATTGAGCATCTTGATGGAACTACAAACTAACTTTAATCATTGAAGCACGGAACTATTTGGCTATACTCAATCATCAACATATGACATTAATGTTCTCCAATTCTGTAATATCCTATTTTTCTATTCTAAATATAATATTTCTTTATTCAATTGGTGGAATGGAAGTAAATACCTTTACGGTTGTCTTAAACATAAAATGCATGACTAGCTAATCTTTCATTTAATCTTGACTATTTAAATAAGATAAAATGATTCATATTAATTGTTCTAATTTATTTTAATAACGATTCTAATTCCAATTTTGCAATTAAGCATCATGAGAGCAAGTGAATAGGGATCCTATGTCCCAAATGTACTATGTCTCATTATATCTATCTAATAAAATTGTATCAAATAATATAAAATATTATTTTATATTTTATAACTTTTTTATCTCAATTAAATGACAGTTTTTCATTGGTGAGACAGCAAATAGGGACAACTGATCTCCTTCATTATAGAGCAAGTACTTGCATATTCAATTTCGGGAAGTGTGCTCCACAATCTCACATGGTGTGACTCTACATGAGTTTTGGTCTAACAGGATCTGAACTTTCATATACTTCCAAAAGCATCTACCTTTTTTACGTGATTTGATTGAACAAGCTTGATAATTCTATTCCATATTTCTCCTTATTTTCTTCTCAGCCTAGAAAGCGATGGAAAATAGTTCCCTCATTTTTGGAAATCTTTTCCTCCTTTATGTCAGCGAGTACCTTATATCATCTTTGCTGAACCTGAATCTTCACATGACAATATGAACATTCATTTATAATTTTCGTTCATATCCTTTCCAAAGTACGTAGTACTAGTAATTGACAAATTTGAATTGTAGCAGATGAATTCAATGCAACCCTATATAACCTTCAATTCAGATGACCTACCTAGCTAGATCTTATTCTTTTTACTAAATAAAGTAGTTTCACTTAAAGGAAATTATTATGATCAATTCATCTTAGATGTGCTGAATTGATAATAAGTCAATTAGAGTGATTTATGACTTAGCTTATAAATTATTTTATATTTAAAATATAATTGATTAATTAATTTTACACTGTTGGTTTGTTGATTTATGAGTCTGATTGATACTTAGTGTTGGTGTGTTTGGTTGCTAGTTTAGCTATCCTCATTAGCTTAAGCTTATCTTGATTATGTGTTAGTGTATAAGCTTATTTCCCCTTTTGGCAATCAGTTAGGGAGATTAATTAATAGACTACTATAAATAGTAGGTTTCTGTTTTGTTATTGAATTAATTCATTTCTAATGGAAAATTATTCAAACACTTTCTCCTCTTCATTTTCCTTCCATTCGAAGAAATAATTTTAATTCAATGAGTTAGATGAATCATAAACTTTCATCCATCAACATTTTAGCCTCGGGCTAATTTTTTAACTAGTTATGAAACAAATTAGGATAAAAAAACAAAGTGAAATACCTTAAATGACACATATATCAATTTGATTACAATAAAATTAAATTTTTATTATTAAAAATAAAGAAAAATTACGTATTTACCTATTGATAAATGGAGAGTATCCGGTTCTTATCAAATACACTCGTTAAATCTTAGACCCTAAATATGGTACGTGGCAAAATATACTGTGCTATTCTAGGGTAATGGGTCTTATAGAAATTTACTAATCATTAGTGCTGGTGTTGTATACAGTGAACTGCATATCCCTGAGATGCTGGTGAAGATTTGCTTGTCCCACACATTAACTATGAAATAATTAAATAAATACATACATATATATAATCTCTGTGATGGGTTCATGCATGTAACCATTAGATATAAACACATATGGTTCTCCACAATACCAGTAAGAAAACAGTATCAGTTGACAATTATATGCGGACAACCTGAAAAGACAAATATTAAGGTTTTGTCATGATGACCAGTTTGATGGAATAGTAAACAATGTCCTACATCTTTGTGATGATGCTCTCAGCTTTCTGAATGAAATTGATTGATAGTTCTAGCATTTCTATGATTGTAACCAAATAAATATGAAAGACAATGTAACCGTGATTCAACTGGTCATATATCGGTGTACGATTCATGATTCATGACATTGTGTTATGTGTTTTGTTAATGCACTGTTTTGCCTAAGTTCAAATTCGCACACAGCATCATTGCTTTTTCTGTGGTTGATATTGAAATCTTTGAATGAGTAAATACTGTTGACTACTACTCATTTTGTTTGAGAAACCGTATCTTTGATCGCTTCACATCCTTTTATGATGATTTGAAGCATTGATCATTTAATAAAAGGGTAGCGCTCAAAAACTTTCTTTTGAAGCAAGTTTAGCTATTTGCTGTATGTAGATAAGGAGTAGGGATCCTCTTCATTAGCAGAGAGAAAAATAGTATTTTTACCCTATGAAAATATCATTACATGTGTAAATAGAATGACATAATTGTATTTTCATTTTCATTTTTACTTTGTTTTACCCATCACTTACCTCTTCATTAATGAATATGATCTCTACTCGTAGTAGATAAGACCATTAATGCTTACTAAGCCAATTCAAGAAAAAATATTAACATTATTACTCTTTAACTCAGCAAGATTTTAAATATTGGTATGTAATAATGATTGGGTCCATTACATTTTGGTTTTAGTAGTGTCTCTGATTGTGGTTACAATCATATGTGATTTCATCTAGCAGGCATATTTAATCTGACCACAATAACAACTCCAATTTAAATTTGTTCTAAAGTAAGAAAATATTGAATCATATAGTTTGAGGATTGGGTAAAAATTTAACTGGTCATGATTGCGACTCGATGTCATCCATAACTTACTTATGGGAAAGTCTATGATCTGCCCCCACTATATAAATATTTTTTAAATTTCAATTCATAATAGAATCAAGGTGCCTAGCTACTGTATTATTGTACCACACCCTTGACACTTTGTTTAACTGTATTATCCGAGCCTTATATATTTAAATATTTAGAGGGTTTTTGGCAAATCAAGCTAATACATATCAATCTTACAACATCTTTGAAAAGCATCAAACCACTGTTGGATCAATAATGTTCTGATTGATGTCTCTCTTGTTTCACCATATCTAACTTTGCTGACTCACGAAGGAGCATCTAGTACATTCATTTGTGATCAGTTTCAGTTTCAATACTATATATGGGAGGCAGAATATTACTGAATAGTGGTAATTACGAGGTTAATTAATATAAGCTATGTTTGATTATGCAGGAACATAAGGCCAATAGTACTACTGTAGTGATGTGCAGAATAGGAATGGTTGAATAAATAAATAAAAGAAAAGATGAAAATGATAGAATGGACAGTAATGTGATGATTTTGATTGTCTCAATAATATATCCGCAGAAGTGGTGATGTGATCATGGTTGCAATCCTAGAAATATATACCAAACACATTCTTTGAAAACTACGCAACATGGGTACCGATTTACAATAAGTGGAGATCACATGTCCCATTTTTTGTATCTCAATTCAATCAAAAGTTGTCACATATTTACAAGTAAAAATCATAAAAAAAAAATTAACTTTTATATATTATATGGTGAGATTTGATTGATTTGGTAGATGAGTATATAAATTTTTTGGGACCGACTGGTTACAAGTACTACTAATCCTTCAATTATGGAATCTTGTTTATCCATTTTGAAGAAAAACTTAACATAGTTCACAACAAAATAGCCTAATCAAAGTCGATATGATTCATGACACCTTGCTGGCTGGCTTGTGTATTAATTGTTGTGTCTATTATTCCTCAAACACATCTTTAAAACAAAACATAAGTAGATAGAATGAAATCCGTACAAAACACATGACAAAGTACTTTATTAACCAGCTCACTCAATAAATTAATGAATAAATTATACTTACACCCCTGAGTTTTAGTGAAATTATATAAATTATCCTCATTTTTTTGTCCTTACACGAACTACCCCTAATTTTGTATGCATGTTACACTGACTGCTCCTGCATGATATAAAAGTGTAATATTTTAAACAAAAAATGTATGATGTGTAATTAATTAAACAAAATATTGTATATTGTGTAGACAAATTCAAATAATATAAGAGTCAATGCGTCTTCATTAGTTGGCTCATTATAAAATAGTATAAGAGTTATTTAAATATTTTTTTGAAATTATTAATGTATTTTTTAATGACACAAAAATAATAAAGAAACACTCGCTTTTGTACTATTTGAAGTGTTACACAATATACAATATTTTGTTTAACTTAATTACATTCATCACACGTTTTTTCTTTAAAATATTACACTTTTATAACATGCATGAGTAATTAGTGTAATATATGTATAAATCTATGGGTGATTTGTATAGGAGGGTGTGGTGGTTAGTGTAAGGACAAAGAAATGATGAGTAGTTTATGTAATTTCATTAAAACTTAGAGGGTATAAGTGTAATTTACTCTAAATTAATTACACATAACCCATGCGGACAAGCAACGTGACAAATTATTGCAAACTTCTCTACATCAATAACACAGAAGGAATTGTGTCTAACCTCTTATATCCCAAACAAGTATCAAACCGATCAAGGAAAAACAAATAAAATAATGAATATAATCAATATTTAAATATTTTAATTGATATAATATGTTTGTATTAGTGTGAGACAAAGTTGAGATAATAAATACTTGTTATAATAACACTAAGGGGCACTAAAAATTGATGTGAGATTATTCTACTTCACTAGAAATATAGATTTGTAATTATCCTTTGTTATCTTGTGTCATTTGAATCTAATTAGAGGAGGTTGCCCTTGCCGAGCGAGACTCCTCTTCATTACTGGAGAGGACAATTATGTAAAAACACATAGAAAAGCCAAAAGTCAATAATATTTTTACCCCTTTAACTTATACTGATATTACATTTTTACCCTTCAAAATATACTACAAAAATTAACTTTCAGGAGTTTGACTCGCCCTTGCCATGTGGTTAGATCTTAGATGATTTATAAAATTTAAGAAGGTCTTAATGGATGCACATTAAATATAAACCATTATCACTAATTTAAAGAATATTACTTAAAATTAATGACAAGTTAGTACAATGGCATACACCATTATATTACAGTTGTGGTAAAGATAATAGAAGTGTTATTAATTTATTTGAGTTGGTTCATTAATTATTTTTATAGGTTAGAAATAAGAAGAGATAGCAATAGCTTAACATTGAGAAACAAATAAGGATGATTATGAATGAATTAAGCTGGCCTGAATCTTTGTCTGCAAGAGTGACAAGTGATTTCCATGCAAGTTGAATCAACTTGCATAGTAGCCATTTCTCTCATCCTCTCAGCACGTTCAACCTCTTCCCTCGCCATCTCCCAAATTTCCCTCGCTCTCGAGAACTCCAACTCCGCCATCTCCATCTCCCGCCGCGTCAGTTCCCTCACTCTTTCCGCGTACGCCTTCTCCATCGCCGCTAGCCTTATTTGCTCCGCCGCCTCCCACTTCATCGCTTCCACCACCGCCGTAGAACCAACGCTGATGGATAACTGCAGGTCCAGGGAGGGTCCAGTTTCCGTTGTCGTGGTTGATGATCGCAGCCGTAGAAGGGATGATTCGGCGGCGGTGTGAGAGCGTGGTGAAGGGAGAAGGTGGAGTGCTGTGTTGTGTTGGTGTTCCATTGGAGAAAATTGAGAGAAGATGAAGAATGAATGAATAGGGTAGTTATGGAAGATGAGAGGAAAGTGTTTTTGAGAGGGTAATGGCGGGGGAAGGAGTTTTTGGACTCTGAATCCCCGTAGAGTAGGTTTATATAACTAACTTCACGTGGTTATACCATTTTGACCTTCGTTCGACATTGTTTAAACTTTAAAGAAATAAAGTGTGTTTTTAAAGGAAGAAAGAGGAAAAGCTATGCATACTTTATGAATTTAATTTGGACAACAATTAATACCAACTGAATAAATTAATCGATAATTTTACATACTAATGTATTCAAATCTATTTCTATTTTTTAATTATTTTTTTGTATAATTAAGGATATTCTTTCACCGTATGAATAATGAACTAATTTTTTTCAGGATGCATGGTTATTTATCAAATGTTACTTTCAATAATCGAACATTTTTTTATCCATGTGGGAAATCCAATAGAACCATATATCACTAAATCAACGTTTTGTTGTTTTTTAGCTACACTTAACTAAAATGTAACTTTTTATTATAATATAACTTTAGTAAAAAATCTCATTTTATAAAATGATATTTTTAATTGAACAACTACTATATCGTAAACAAATATTTGAATTGTCAATTATTTTTGCTTTTAGAGGAAATATTAACTTTAGTTTTTATAAAAAAAATTGTGTGTCAATTTGATTTCCGAATAAATAAAATTTAAATCTAATACTCAGATATCATGAACATGTGTCAAAGTATATACCATAATAGATCATAAAAATGATTAATTTAACAACTATTATTTGATATTTTTGGTACTATTTTGAATTTTAAATTTTTAAGGGACTAAATTAATGCGCACAAATTTTTTTGAAGTATTAAAATATGTCTTTTCTCTTATTTTATATAAGAATTGTGTTAATAATTTTTCACTTTTAATGAATATAAATTAAAATGAATAAATTTGTTTAGAGAAATTAAAATAATCAACATTTCTTGAAATATGAATGATGCTAGATTTCTTTTTTTTTTCTTTCTATCTCTATATGATGACAATTCTTTGTAATAATTAAGAACATCATAAAAAGAGGAAGAAGAAGGAGTAATTTTGGTAGAAGATGAGGATAGGGGATTTAAAAGGGAGGGAAATTCCGTTATAACATGAGGGAAAAGGAGGGAACATAACGGATCACGTTATTTGAATACCGGTGAATTGCGATAGTGAAAAAAGTTTGTGGCATCCTTTTTGTTTCCTCGATTATTTTAATAATTTGATCTTTTATTTTCAAAGAGGACATGGAATGTAATAATTACAGTCGCACGTGCGCGTTGTTGGGAGACTGACTCATGAATCAACTATATATGAAAATAATTAGATTTTAGTTTTACAATATATATAAATTCAAACATTTTTGTTATACTCTTTAAGAGTTGAACAGTATAAAACTATTTTTTAGGAAAGAAATGTATTCAAAAGAATTAGAAGGAACCCAACTAATGAATCGAGGACAATGTTTCAAGAAATCAAAATTTAATTTAAACACCATTATGATACTTAATATTTCTTTCTTATATGTTTTAGAGAAACATTTATATCTATATCTATATCTATACTTCTATACTACTAATAAAGGCAAAACACAAAATAACCACCACCATGGTGTAATTTGTGTTTTTTCTTATTTGCCCTCATTAAATTATAAATTTTACAAAAAAAACCATATATAACACATTTACATGTATATTCATTATAACAACTTACCATTTGGACATTATACTTTAGGAAATACATAGTTTTAATACATAGTTTTAATACCCTCATAATTTATAATTTAATATTAATGTATATGTGTAAATAACCTAATCACTCATTAATTACAGTTTTATATGTTATAAAAAAAACATATAAAAGTAATAACTTAATTTAATAAATCATAAACTTGTGTAATACTCTCAAATTTAGATCAAAACATAACTTAATTTAATGACTTCTTATGTCCCGTGCTTATGAATAAAAAATAAAGTACTAGAGAATGAATATTCATAAACTAATATTCAAACTAAGATAAAAGCATTATACAATGCTTTCAGAATCATTAATCATAACTGCAGTATACAATATTCATTAACTGCGTAAAATATTCATAACTTCAGTATACAATACTCATAACTGCATTATACAATACTCATAACTTCAGTATGCAATACTCATAACTGCATTATACAATACTCATAACTGCATTATACAATACTCATAACTTCATTATACAATACTCATTAACTGCATAAAATACTCATAACTGCAGTATACAATACTCATAACTGCAGTATACAATACTCATTAACTGCATAAAATATACAAGACTCATTGGCGTGCATTTTATGTGTTGTGCAGAAAATATACAATACTCATTAACGTGCACTACTACAGTTACCATATTAAACTACTACATCATAATGCACTGTTGCAATTTTCTTTTTTTTAGAACATTGCCTATTGTAGTTTGCATATTGCAGTTTTTTTTAACATGACATAGGGCAATTTTTGTTTTAAATAACTGACTTAAGAACATGTAAACAGCTTATAAAAGTATATGAAGTCATTATGCACAAATTCTACATCCCCTGCTTTTAACATTAGGTATTTCTTTTATCTTTTCTCATTCAATTATTTTCTCTCACATTCCATATTATCTGCAGAAGATTATCAACAAAATAATCAGGTAAAGAAGCAAACTTATCACTCCTCATTTTTTCTTCATCAAATTCACATTTCCTACATATATTTAAATTTGTTATAATGAGTTACATTAACTGTGCAACATGTACAGAATTGCATAAATTCAACATAAGAAGAAGAAATTATAAAACACATTCGAGAAATCACTGCATAATATCAAGGTAAGTCCTCTTTATTTGTATGTTAATATTGTTCATGCCAAAGTGACTGTTTATTTATATGTCAATATTGCCAAGTATATCAACACATCAATTTTATGAAACAATATACACAATATAAAATACTGTGCCATCGTTTTGTACTACCATTCAATGCAATCGAGTTTTGTACTTTGCTATCTTTGTTGCCACTTTCCATTCACAATTATCCTTCCTCCTTATTTTATGTAACATTTTATGTCATTCATTGGGTTACTTTGCTATATTTATTCACAAATGATAACTTAAAATGAATAAAAACAGAAGAGGAAGAGAGAGAACGGAGATATGATAAAGTTAAAAGGAAATTTTAGAAGCGAAAAAGATATGGTTCTTCGGGATTTTCCTTCGACAGGTCAGCCTTACCTCGCCGCGGGTTCGTGGAGTACACGCTGATATGGAACAGCCGTCAAGCCTCACTGTCCTGCTGCATCATTTTCTTCTCCTGACGATCGGAAACGTCGCGGTTGCGAAATGCAATGCTCTTCACGAACAGCAACCCCCGTCGTTGCCTGAACCCATAATGAAGTCGCCGACCGCCCAGAGGGGATCCTCTTCTCTCCATCTCATCTAAATCCCTAAACCTAAAAATAAAACCCCTAAATCCTAACCCTTTCTATTTCTCTTCTTAATTTCGGTTGGGCCAAAGCCCATGTTTTTTATCTTTTTCTGATTCACCCTTAACACTATCACAATATAGTTATGATTAATAGTCATTTGTTTATCACATAAATTTAATAATTGCATTTTTATTAATGTTTGATACTTGAAATATATGCTGAACTAATAAAATGACTTTTTATAAAAGGAAATATTTTTTTACAATAATATGATAAAGTTAAAAATTAATTGTTGGGTACTTGGTTATTATGAAAACTCTAATGCTCTATTGGACTGAGTTTTACTATTAATACTTATTACATACTTTTTATTTCCTCACCACTTCTTTCAAATAACATTCAAAAAATATAATTATAATAATTAACACAAAAACTTATATACATTAGCCAACTATCTACACTTTTTTAATAAGTTAACATATTATTAATTAATTATATATTATTATTATTAAGTATTAATACAATTTATACATACAATAGTGGATAATATATTAATCGTATATAAAAATTTACAATGATTACACATAAATATTATACTAACAAATTATTGAATGATATTTTAACAATTTGTACTATACATAATTAGTATATTTGTTAATTTTGTCATCTATTAAATAATTGGTATATTTCTTAATTTTGCCATCTGGTTGAGTAAGGTAGGTTGATGTGTTAAACTGTTTTTGAGGATTTTACAAATATTCGTAGATGTTAAATATTTTTTGTTTAATTTTATCGAAGTTTATTTGCAATCCATAATTCATGTAGCATAAACGTAGCAGTGTAAATATATATGTGGGAGCAAGTTTTCACATAAAAGTTAAAAAAAAGAGTGTGTCATGCCTTTAATTGTGTCATTATGGTGTCTCCTTCCCATTAAAGAGTTTTGGAACGACATATTAGTTTTAACTGCAATTAAAACTGTCAATTGCAATGTTAAGTTGCTAACTCACTATTATTAATTGGTAACATAGACTCTAAGATAACATATTGTCTTCGGCGTACATGAACAACCACCAAGCATTACTGTTAGCCCAAAACAATATATCAATTTTGGTGTTCATTGCAAATTATAATATTGCAAATTATAATATGTAATACAATTATAATATTAGATATATATTTATATAAAGCAAGAGTACCCTTAGGATAACCGTAAACATCTAGTATCCAAACGGGTACCCATAAATAACATTGTTGTCATTCCTACTTTTACTCCATGTGTTTTATTTTTGTAGATTCAAAACAGTGAGAAAATTCTAAAGGTTTTTTACACTATAAGAGCATGATCAATCATTTATGTATTTATGATCATTCACTCTTATGTAAATATAATAAATAATAATGTAACAAACTTTATATTAAGAATGCACATCCATAAACTCTACTTATATTATTTCATTTTCATTTAACACATTAACTTATCTTGTTTTTAGGTTTATGCTCGTTTTATTTTACGAAATAAAATGTAAGTTTTTCGATAATAGAAACATTGCATTGAAAGTTGATGTATTTAGTATCTTCAAAAAAATTATTTGTTTGATCTTTAAAAATTGCCACTTGATGTATTATTCTGTTAGCATTTCATAGAATAACTAAAAATATTATAGTATAAAATAGTTTCCCCTGAAAGCCCAAACACTAAAAAGTACCCCAAAAAAAAAAGTAAATACTTTTGAAATATTGTAGTAAAATATTATATTGTAGCAAAATATTACTGGAATGCGGTTTTATAGCTTTATGGTAGGGCACCCTGAGAGCTAAAAGGTGATCCACTTTCTATATAAGCATTCATCAACCCACACTCAACTTCCATGCATGTTGGCACGTGGGAGAGTGGTTAGGATTTAACTTAGATATATCGTGGAAGCGACTCACGTGAGAATAATGTCCTACTATAAAAATTGAGAATAATTAATGACTATCAAATTATTTTTAATACATGTAAGATTTAAATTTATTATTCTCATAATTTTAATATGATAAATGTTTAATTTTCACTATAGTAAACCCATAATAAGCTCATAAAGTGTTGTCATATTATTAATTCATTAACTCAGTTAGTAGAACTACTGAACAAGAAGTGTGAGTACTTAGTTTAAATATCGATAGTTGTCTCTTAGCATAAAAAAGAATGTCATATATATTCATTTAATTAAAATGTTAATACTTGGTCGTTATTTTTTGGTACATTTAAATTAGATCAATTACACAATAATTTATTCTTCATATATGTGATGTGGGTAATCTTTTTACCCATCTTCATCTCTTAACAATGGCATCATCATGTGATTGGGAAATCATCAGAAACCATTTTTATATGCCAATATGTTTGCAAGGTACATGTGGACTGGTCAAATATATGTGGTCTCGCTTGCATGAAGTTTGGGTGAGAATAAGGAATAACTTCTATGAGTAAAAGATTGAGAAAAAAACTAATCTATAAGATGTAAAAGAATCTAATGCACAACAAGAAACTGTGAAAGGTAGAATTATGTCTACAACTTCAGGATCTATGCTAACTTTAAGTTGCTTATACCTTTTCTCAAATTAAGAACAAATTTTATTCATTCAGAAATTGATGCGGTTTGAAAAATACAATCAAATAATTCCTCTTTTTACGTATTTATATATATATATATATATTTTACCATACCAATAATTCAGATGCCAATATTTTCATAATCATTGATGTAACATGACGTATCCATCATTTGTAAAATAGTGAAAACATGGGACTATATATATATAACCTTGATTATGTGACTGATTTAAATTATAGTACAAATCAAATTTTAAACATGAAATAGGGATGGGGATCAACTGTCCAAAAATGGTGTCCCCATCCCTGTCCCAACCAATTAGAAAAAAGGAAAAATATGCAAGAAAAAAAAAGAAAAAAATAAATGTAAGGAGTGGATTTTTTAAACGATGTGACGATATTTTATTGGTCGGGACAGGGATGATGACACCATTTTGGGACAGGTGATCCCCATCCATGACATAGTTCCTTTTGGTTGGTGGAACCTTGAAATAAAATATAATGAAATCTTCTATACATAATTACACATTATTTTGTACTTTTACTATAGAGAATTTGTCACCTCATTAAAAATAACTTAAAAATGTTAGCACTCATAAAAGGATTTTGGGTTTGGTTAGGACTTCTTAAGTACATGCAATTAGGGCTATGAGCGATTTTAACTTTGCTATTTTTACTTCCCTCAACATTTCCCTCCATAATGAATTATGCATGATTAATTAACACGCGGAAATAAAAATTATTATTTGTAATGACAATTTAATTGGATGTATCTAATAAATATCATATTTATATCAGTTTTATTCTATACATATTATAAATCCTTACTTTTGGTATGAATTTTTTTTGGCAGATTAAAAAATTCATGCTAAAAACTAAAAAGATAATTCTAAATTAGTAATTAAAGAAAGGTTTTTCACTGGCTTGATTTTCCTTTGTTACAATTGAATTATAAAAACTCACTTTACATCTAATTAATAATGGGTAAATGTTAAGAAATATCATATGGATATTGGGTAAGGAACAGAAAGTGTAAATTTTATCTCGAAAACCGATATTTTAATGTCATTTTTCTTAGTTTATATTCCTTAAATAATATCTTCATGACATTTCAAGAAAAATGAATCATTTGTATTTTGTATACACACGTTTTCCCAAAATGATAAGGAAAGTTTTAGTTACAAAGAAACAAAAAGAAGTGGGGGGTAATGGAATCTTTTCACCCCATCTGTTCTCCTAAACTTTCACACTTATCATACCCATCTACCACTTTCCATATATATTTTGATACTACCACATTTTTGATGAGGAATTAATGTGTGGTTATCCTCCCAAACAAGTGTCGTTATCAACATCTTATTATATATATATATATATTATTGATTATGTATCTTTACTTGTGGGCCCATATGCCTTCTTGGTACCATATATGTAATCCATGATTAAACATTTTTGTAGTTCTCACATATATATTTTTTATTGATGCATACAAATAATAAAGTTTGATTTTAAGAAAAATGACACGATAAATCAAGAGACCTTGATTTTTTTCAACTATTTAAACATATCTAAGCAATGTGTTGTATTGGATTATTTACATTTTCTATTCAAATTTATAACCAGTGAGTTTAATACGGGATAGAAGTAATATTTGAACATAAAATAAATTTAGAGTAAATTATACTTACACCCCTGAGTTTTAATAAAATTACATAAACCACTCATCCTTCTTTGTTATTACACAAACCACCTCTCCCTCCTACACAAACCACCCCTAGATTTATACATACATTACACAGACTACCCAGTATGTTATAAAAATGTAATATTTTAAAGAAAAATGTGTGATGAATGTAATTAAGTTAAATAAAATATTGTATATTGTGTAACACTTCAAATAGTACAAAAGCGAATGTTTCTTTATTATTTTTGTGTCATTAAAAAATACATTAATAATTTCAAATAAATGTTTAAATAACTCTTATATTATTTTATAACTAGCCAAATAATAAAGACGCATTGACTCTTATATTATTTGAATTTTTCTACATAATATACAATATTTTGTTTAATTAATTACACACATCATATATTTTTTGTTTAAAATATTACACTTTTATATTATGCAGGGGTAGTCAGTGTAACATATGTACTAAATTAGAGGTGGTTCGTGTAAGGACAAAAAAGTGAGGGATGAATTGTATAATTTCACTAAAACTCATGAGGTGTGAGGGTAATTTACTCATAAATTTATGAAAGGTTTAGTTACATTACTATATCTATTTCCCGCGCACTTTCCCCATTCTTCTCAATATCCCGCTTCTACTCTGTTTATCAACTCTCTCTCTTCTTCTTCTTCTTCTTTTTTCGTATTTTATATATTTAATCTGTTCTCATATTTACACCCTGAAACTACAACTTGGTGCATGTGTTAACTCTCAACTCTTAAATTCATCGTCATAGCAATTTCACTATTACTTAGAAAAATTCCATGAACTGTCGAGAGGCCACTGTAGCTGCCACTGCTACATTATTCGGTGCGTTGGCCTCCGCAGTCGCACTCCGTTTCTTTTACCGCTCCCATTCATCCAAATCAATTCCCTCTCAAAACCACATACACTCTAATAACCGCTCTTCAATCGACCCTTTTGATCCCTCTAAGCGCAACGGGTTAGTAAATCGAAGTCATGTTTCAATTAAATTTGAATTTACTATCATTTTTTATAATGTAAAATGAACATTTTCAGATACTTATCGTGGGATGATTATTTCATGGCAATTGCATTTTTGTCAGCTGAAAGATCCAAAGATCCTAACAGACAGGTTATATTTCATTTTCCAAATATATCAATTTACTGTTTTGAATTCAAAGCTTATGTGTTATTGGTTTTGTTATATTGTAGGTTGGGGCGTGTTTGGTGAGCCAAGATGGTATCATACTTGGTAGGTTCTTTCAGTTCAATTGTCAAACACTTTATCTGCATTCTTTTTTTTTTGCCTTCGGACTTACTTCAATTGTGTTAATAGAATCTCTACTTCTTTTTTGGGTAACAGGTATTGGTTATAATGGATTTCCAAGAGGTTGTGCTGATGACAAGCTACCCTGGGCAAAGGTTGGTTTTTAGGCGAAGAAGATAAAGCACCATTCCTGAGTTTATAAACATTTGTCTTTTTAGTTTATGATTTTAGTAAATTACCATTTTAGTTCTTGAAATTATAATCATCAGTCCTGTTAGTAGTTAAAATTATGATTCATTAATCAAATAATGTTCTAGAGTGATCCAAATTGCAATATTGCCGCCTCAATTGCGGTGGTGGAGAGCAATTTTAATCCGCTTAGTCTATATTTAAAGACCAAAATGGGTAATGCTTATGATGTTATGGATTGAAATGATAATTTCCTACAGTGGATAATATATGATGGTTGGTTACAGTTGAGTATCATTAAAGCATTCTCATTGTGAAATTTGTCTTTCAGAAATCCAGGACTGGGGATCCTCTGGAGACAAAGTACCCGTAAGTATTTTGCTTTCACATGTTCACTCTACTTGAAACATTAGTTAATATGTTTAATTCCAAACATATGCATTTTGTTCTGCCTTCAATCCTGTGCGTGGTTTAGTTGTGTTGTTGTTGTCATTGTATTTCTTTCATTAGAAAAAGTTTTCATTGACAATGTTGTGCCTATTTTAGATATGTTTGTCATGCAGAAGTAAATGCTATTCTTAACACAAATCATGCCTCTGCTGCTGGACAAGTACGTTCAACTGCATTCTCTGGTTACCATATCATTTTATGTGTCTAGTTTAGTTTGTAAAGGTTGCAGCTTCTAGATATTATTTTCATTGCTAGTTCTTTATGATTTTTCTTTTCTAACCACCATATGGATCATTCACACACATTGAGCATGTGGCCACTTACAGTCTTACACCAGTTTGCACGTTAAAGAATTTTCTTTTAGTTTGCATGTGAATATGAATTGTGGAACCATTTTTTATAACCATCTGGTGCTAAGAGATTCCTCATCTCTCTTTTTTAATTCATGCAGCGGCTATATGTGACCATGTTTCCTTGCAATGAATGTGCTAAGATCATAATCCAGGTCATTATCCTTCTTCATGAGAATGAGAATATAGTGTTTTGCGTCCTTATCATGTTAATGATATAGAATAAATCATCTCATATCATCCATGCTAGTTCTTTCTCCCACGATCATGTTATGCATCTTGGATCAGGTTCCCATTGCAGATGCCACAATGTCATTGCTCAATTCTACTGTGGGTTGTCTTATATGGTAAAAAAATAAAGCTCACAACCTAAATGGTAATGTAAATCACATTGCTGTTTAGTGATAAGTTGATAGAAATTGCAGTGATTAATCGACTCTTATTTTATGATAGTTATATATAATCCTGGTCTCATTGGTAAAAATTTGTAAGAAACTTTGGCACTATTACCTGTCTTGTTGGCAACAGCCATTACTCACCCGGGACAAAATCAGATGTCCTTTTTATGCACCAAACTATGTGTCACAGACTTATCATTAGTCAAGAAACTATTTCCTTTTAAATTATGAATTTAATTATGATTATTTAGCCAATCACAATTTTGATACATGGAGTGGAACACAAAATGGGATAGCATATTTAATCTCTATTCACCTGTTGAACGAAAGAAGCCATGGAGACAAAATAATAAATGACAATAGAGAAGTTGGTGACTTTGAAATGGTGCAGCAGGCTCTGAACATAAGCTGTTGGGCAGTCAGAGCCTAACTTTGCAGTGTGTTTAGATTGCATGAATCCTCTATAAATAGAGGCATTTTCTTCGTTCAAAGACGCGGAAGCAAATCATAATACAAGTCTTTGCAAGTGAAGAGCCTCAGGTAGTGACTAGAGAGTAAAAAACTAGTGTGAGTAAATCCTAAAGAGTGTAAGATGTGGAAATATAAATCTGATACTAGGAATTATTGTATTTGAATAGGATGAGGTATCAAAGGGAAACACTATATTTATACCTGTGAGAAGTGTGGAAAGGGTATAGTAATTATCTTGCATATAGTGTGTAATATTTTTCGGGTATGTCGTGTGGTTTTTCTCTTTGCTTTGCCACACATTTGATTATGCTATACTGCAAGAGTTTGTAAATCTAGTTCCTTTATATCTACTGGTTCTCATTGTCATATTACAATATCATTTAATTTTTGTATAGGTCATCTTTATATTGTTAATCAATCATCATAAAAAATGCCATGTGAAAGGACCCTAATCCATATCTAATTTCTTTCTTTCAGTCAGGAGTTTCTGAAGTTATTTATTTTGTAGAGAAGAGGTTAGAAAATTCAGATATTGCATACATAGCCTCTCATAAGCTACTTTCATTGGCTGGTGTAAAGGTAAGCTCATCCTTTCCAAAAATTTCTGCACCTTTTATAGTATAATGAACTTAGTTTGCTTGCTGATACTGATTCACTATTATTAACTACTGCATTTGTTAGTTCCTTATATCTGTCTTTCATATCTCTAGCCAATATTTTGAGGATCTTCAATACAGACTTGATTAGAGTTTTCCTTAACTTTCAGGTGAGGAAACACCAACCACTGATGAATGAAATTCGCTTGAAATTTGAAGAGCGCTAGATTTCAAAGCTTAGCATAAATTTAGTGTGTGTTCTTGGAGTCACTATTCATGGAGTTACTGAAATAGCTCTATCAATTCTGAAATTCTTCTATTGCAGAAGAGGACCTATATTCAGATGGCTCGGCAAACCGTATAAGAACGAACAGTGATAACAACATCTTTTGATCCTCCATTGTTACTCTATACCTTAAGAATTAACCTTGTACCAAGTATAGTGATAATCAAACATGCTATATGCAAAATCATCCTTAGACAACTCTGAAGGGGTCAAGGTTAAGTAAGAAATGTTTATTGTCATTCCATTGTGTTTACTACCACTTCTACTCTGTTATTGTGTTCTACTTTGTTTCGATCTGATAGTTCAAAATAACTAACTTGATAAGAAGTTGTTGTAACTGGAGTGGCAATATAAAAACCCGGTTTTGTAAAATGTATGCAAGATTATCTTTATGACTCTCCTTTATATCTATAACTGCAACAGTGAAAAATAGTCTTTCCCAACGTTGGTGATAGGCAAATTTGATTGTCTATATCACTATATTATTACAGATATCAGTCACAGCAGATATTGTCGTTGCAGTCCAAGCTTCAGCTAAATTTTTTTATTCTTTCTAAAGAACATTGCTTAAGCATATTGTTAAAGTAAAAATTTCTCAGTAAAGAAAAAAAGGTGCCATCTTCATATTGTAGTTTACCAGTGTGGTAGGTAAAGAAAGATGCACAGCACAAATCCTTTCACCTTTGAGTTTAAAATCATCTAGCCCATGAATGAGGTTTACAAATGGTGGTGGTGACTGAAAAACAATCAGAAAATGTGCTGTGGCTCATGTGATAATGGTGATTTTGTTTACAACAAAAAATAATATCAATAATTCCATATATAAGTCCTCCAAACATTCTCAAATAAGTTTGACCCAAGATAACTCTATTTTAATTTCAACAGTAAATTGAATTTTGGTTCTTAAATATCAATAATGTCTCCATCATTATCAATTATGTTGGAATGGAAATATACTCTAGTCTAATGGATAACAAATACACCAATAATTCTTTCTGTCTTTATTTTTATATGTTATGCTGATGCCTTTTATTTTATTGCTGGTCTGAGAATCAAAAGAGGTAAAACTTTAAATTGTTTGTAGGTATGTACTATGTACATCATCTACATAAAGTTCATGCATTTGGCTTCTTAATCACTATAGGACTTCTGACATGGTGCTTGTGACTTACCCAATCCAGTGTCCCAAAGAAATAATCAGCCTTGGATTCTTTAAGTGGCCCCAATGTAAATGTAACTCTAAATTCTTTCTTTTCACCCTTTTTCTTAAATCTCAGAAACCTAGGCTTAACTGAAACTATAACTTCTGGAGGTGCATTAACATGCACTGTATATTTTCCCGGAGGTCCAACATTGGTAAGAGTACGAGCAACACTTTGTGAATGCCCATGGTCCAAGTTAGTAATTGAGATAGATGGGTAATTGAAATCAGCTATGCTGAACGACTTGGGACAAGTGTAAGGCTTGCCGTAGAACAACTTAATTATCGAACTGTTGTAGCCGCGACCACACAAGAAGTTCAAATAATCAGTAATGTCTAGGTCATATACAAGTCCTGGGTCCACTGCACGATTAGGATGAATAAGCCCTGCACCATAGTCAAA
The DNA here is from genome assembly GCA_009771035.1 of Lupinus albus. Taxonomy (NCBI): domain Eukaryota; kingdom Viridiplantae; phylum Streptophyta; class Magnoliopsida; order Fabales; family Fabaceae; genus Lupinus; species Lupinus albus. The sequence goes on from CM020011.1 coordinate 11,717,222, forward strand.
TGGAGTTGCCCTGTCCAACATGTACTCAGGAAATATTTTTGTCCTGTTCCATGTGTAGTCAAGAATTGGTTTTCCTCTGTTATCATTTATTCTAGCTGCAAAAGACATGAATTTTATGTTTAGAGGGTATAAGAATTAGAAATTGAATGCTATTATCTTACAAGTATTAAACTTTGTGCATTTGAACTTCTCACACTTTATGTTTAGCTATGTTTCAGCCTATGGTTATTTTAAACTTTATAGCTGAATTCATACTCGGTTTTTTTATTCAAATCGATGTCTTCATACCTGTGGTCATGATCGCTGATTTGATAGCAGCTGCACTCCAATCAGGATGGAATGCTTTGAGCAATCCAACAAGACCAGAAACATGAGGGCATGCCATTGAAGTACCAGACACAGCCATGAATGGAGTTGTGCGTGTATCGAGTGTGCCTTTTGATGCAGGTACTCCTTCAGAATAAGCAGCAATCACATTAACTCCTGGTGCAGTGATATCAGGCTGAAATGCAAACCAAAGATTACACTTACTTCATCACTTGAGATTTGAGATCATGCAAATGGTAGTATTCAAAACAAACAACAAACCTTTAGGATTGCTGGCTCAACCAGACTGGGGCCTCTCGATGAAAATAGAGCTATTATCGGAGCCGGTCTTACACCTAATTTTGTTTTCACTCTAGAAATTTGAGCCACAGGAGACCTGCATCAAATATGCATAATGCAGAATGCTATTACTGTATGAATAAGCTCGACTTCGGCTCAAACTACGAAGAATTAAAGAATCCTTAAGCACGAGGAAGAAAATTTACTTGGTGTGATTGATGTAATTTAAAATGTAACCGCCTTCCGTGAAGTTAATACGTGATGCAGGAAGCACATGAGGTATAGGTTTAATTGTATCCAATGTACTATTGTCATCAATCAAAATCATTCCAAAAGCTCCTACACGAGCAGCTTCCACACCTTGGTCAATAATATCACTTACATTTGTATTACATACCAATATTTTTCCCTTGGCTTTGTTAGTATCTAGAGATCCAAAATCACATCGACCGCTACAACGATAGATAAGATCATAAGAGAATATCAACAAGAAAACAATTATTCGAGAACATCTTATTGTTATAGTGATTCTTACGCGTAGCTAACAGGTATATTATCAGCCTTGGCATCTGCAGCATTAATCAATGGGTATAACTTATCAGATGGTGAGCCAAACTGAGAAAGACTTAATCCCTAACAATAAATAAACAAATGTTGTGTTAGATTCCATATAGACAATGTAGATTGATGCCGATGAATATAGTTCTAACAACGAAGAAAATATGTAAGAAACACTATACCTGGAGGACTTTTTTGTCACCAAGCTTAATATAATTAACAAACTCTCTATCCATTGTGCTGGCAGCAACTGTGATCATCCATGGTTCCACATTAGAAATAGCTCCAGGAGTTGGTCCATAATTTCCACCGGAACTCACTACAATTTTGCCATTGGCAATTGCATGGAATGACCCTATGGAGATAGCACTCTTAAAAAATTCATCGCTACCTCCACCCAATGATGCCGAAATCACATCAACCCCATCACTTATGGCAGCCTCAAAAGCAGCTAAAATGTCTGCATCAGAACATGAACCACCTGGTCCCCAACAAACTTTGTAGGACGCGACACGAGCTTTCGGTGCACCACCACTTGCTGTTCCATTACCATTGCCAAATACACTTGCATGAGGAACAAAATTTCCAGCAGCAGTTGATAAAGTATGTGAACCATGGCCATTATAGTCACGTGGAGTGTTAAAGGTGATATTATTTGTTCCTTTAGTTTCAGGATCTGCTTGAAATCCTTTGTAAAAATATCTTGTCCCGATAAGCTTCCTACATTTTTTGTGAAACCAACCACATAGGAACGCCAATGAATTAATCAAAGAGAGAGTATATTTGTACAAAAATAATCATGTTCTACGCTGGCATTAAACAAAAGTTCCATAAACGTCAACTTACACCTTTTCAGATTAGTCAATAAACTACTAGAGTAGTTCGGTAAACAAAAGTTAAAGTAAACTTGTAATATTTAAACTACTAGAGTAGTTATAGGAAAGGCTAATGGTATTGTTCGACCAACGTGAACTTATAGCTTTTCAGATTAGTCAATAAACTACTAGAGTAGTTCGATAAACGCCGGAAATAAGAAAGGTTAATGGTATTGTTCGACAGACGTGAACTTACAGCTTTTCAGAACTATAAACTATTAGATTAGTTCGATAAACAAAAGTTAAAGGAAATTTTTAATATTTAAAATGAGTTTATAGAGTTTAAAAGCTAATTTTCAATAATTCGACTATCAATTTTACTCTTCAAAATATTTAAAATTACATTAGTAACATCTAACTAAAAATCCATATCATTACTTTTAGTTATTTTTTCAAATTTAGCTAATTTCAAAGGTAGTTTTACCAAACATCTCTAATATAATAAACCACTTATATAGCTACAAGCTTCCAACTAGCTTAATAACTATAAACTACAAGTTGCAACATCATAACAATATGCTAATTTTGCTTTTAAGAGAGCCAAGATAATGGAAATTGATTATTTGAGAAAAGTAATGGGCACAAAATTAGAGACAAAAATGAAGTGATGATGTTTAATTTGTATCAAAATTCTTTATGCAATATAACACAATTAATTAAAAGTTTAAATATAAAAGGAGTTGAACTTAGGAAGAGTGAAAAGTAAAAAACCTATTGCAATGAAAGTTATCTGGATTCTTATTGTCAATCTGACAAATTCCACGCCACCTTTTTGGGATCGGTCCAAAACCTTCATCACTAAAACTTTTTGATTCAGGCCAAACACCTATTACTCGCAGCATCAATTAAAATATAGGGTGAACACATGATGTGATTTAAAAAGGAAAACATCAATTAATTGAAGAAGCATTTCAAAAACTTATAAGTATCATATGAAGAATTAGCAATAGCAATAGCAAAAATAAAATTTGTCACATGACCGCTACAAAAAAATCATATACATCAATTTTTTAATTTTAATCATCTAAGTATCTAATTCTTTTTCAATTATTCTAATTTCTTACCCTAATTTTGTTCCCTATTTGATAAATAGTTGAAAAATCTATGTGAAATATTACAACAATTTAAATAGTTCAAATCAGGTAAAAAGATTAGACTTTTCAAGGTCAACAACAAAACTAAAATTTTCACCCTTCATTACCTGTGTCCAAATTTGCAATAATGATATCTTCCCCCATTGTTTTCTTCCATATTGAGTTATGTGGGATTGCATCATTTTTCTCTACTCCAAGAAAATCCCATGAGTGAGTTGTGTGCAACTCTCGAATTTTGCTTTCAAAAACTGCTACTACACTTGAATGCTCTACATTAACACAAAAAACACCAATATGAAAATTTAAGTGAGTGAGTATTGATAAAATATTAAATTGTCCATTTCCCTATAAAATTAAAGGGGAAATGTCTATAGTATTGGTATGCAAAATTGATAAATTTTTAAAGAGATGCATCAATTTGAATTACTTACTTGCAACCATAGCTGCTTCATCTTCATCAAGTATTGCAGCAAAGCCATTGATGTGTCTATTATAAGAGTAAAAAATTGAATCTTTGGCCTTTTCGACGCTGTCATAAGAAAATACATCTCATTAGTCCAACATGGTTAATTTTTTCATCATAGAATTTTATGGACATAGGCTTAAGTTGTATACCTTCCAACATGTAATCCAAGTAATTCATAGTGATAGTTCGTAGCAGATTCAACATCTTCTGAGGAAAGGTTTGGATCAAAAGAATGTGATCCTAGATATACAATATAGGACTAACAAAATAAAACATGGGTGAATACTAAACATTCAAATATGAAAATTAAAATAGAGAAATAATAAGCTTTTTCAATGTCACAAAAAAATTGTAACCATTTTCAATGGTATAAATTAGAATATATAGTTGAATTTTGCAAGAGTCCTTACCTTTTTTATTGCTAGGGAAGGTTGATGTAGCATAAAACAAAGAAGAAGAGATAATAGCACATGATAAATATATGAAGACATTGTTTTTTTCTCACGAATTAAGTTTGTTTACAAAATAAATTTGCAAATTGTATTTTTTTCTTCCCTCACTTATATAAGCTTGTTGTGTTATTGGTCTGAGACCAAAACAATGATAATAGTGCAACAAACAAATTCTAAATTATTGTGTTTTATAAATGGGTTGGGAAGTTCAATTTGAATATTATTTTTCATCAATATTTGATAGGAAAAGTTTAATTATAAATAGCATTCCTTGAAAATTATTTGGCTCAAAGGGATTAGTTTCATTGGTAGAGAGAACACTATTGGTGCAAACAATTTGTTTTTAAGATAAGAAATCTTAACAATTAATGAATCATTTAATATTAAATCTACATTTCCTTCTATCTTGATTTTATTGTATTTTTATCCTAAAATGATTAAATGAAAAAAGTAATTGATATAAATAGTCAACTCATATAGTTGACTCATGTATTGACACCAAGTTAAATGGTGTCAATTTCTACCCCATCAATATTTTTTATAAAAAATAAATTTAATGTGATTAACCATTAGTTTGATTAGATTGAACATTCCTATCATATAATTTCCGCATATCAAATTTCACAAAAAAAAAAGTCAAAATTGTTTACTACTTTATTTATATACATCAAGATTGATGTAATATTCATAGTGCATGATTTTCTTGTTTGTTAAGTGAATAAAATCGGTACTTTTTAAATTTATCTAAAAATAAATGTTGTTTTCAAGACAATAATTGTCCGACTATAATTTTTGTTTTATTTTAAAAATAACTTATTTATCGACTATCTTGCAGTAAAATGAATCTATATCTTCTAGTATGTGAATTTTTATATAAAAATAAAAAAATTATTCTGAGTCATAAATATTGTTTTTTATTATATTGAATTATTCATAATTTTTGGAGTATATGTAATTGAACTTAAATTAAATACATTTCACCAGTATTATATTTTTGTTAAATAATTTATCCATTAATATTCATTAATAATGTTTTCTTTAATACCATTTCTTACTTTCATCATTTTATCCCTTTAATCTTTTAATCCATTTGTCATTTTATCCTTAGCTACAGGACATTTATCCTATTATTTAATTACATATCATTTTTATTGTAATATTATACTATTATTATATAATAATAATAATATATTTAACTCAAATTCTTCCTTTTTTCTGCTTCACTTCCTATTATATTATTATATAGATTATATATATCCTACCATGCAGTCTCTATTATTCTAGAAACAACTGTGTACAAAGTATGATAATTTGCATTTTCGAGGGTATAAGAAATTGAACGCTATAATATTAGAAGGGTAAAACTCAGTATGTTATAGCATTCAATTTTAGTTTCTCTCATTTTATATTTAATTATTGTGTGATCTGATTTTCGGTGCATCATAGCACTCTACTTGTAAAGAGATAAGTCTCAATTTTTTATATTTCCAAAATGATTTGGAGCCACTATTATATTTCTTGGTAAAAATATAGAAAACTTTCTTAATAGCTAACTTGGATAATATATCCTTTAAAACTGAGTTATGAGTTGGAGAATCAATTACTCGTTCACTCATATTAAAGCGATATTATTGCTAATTGCATAAATTTTATTGTACTCTTAATTTATTTTCAACATTAAATGATTAAAACAAAATAATTTATTTTTATTTTTATATGTCACAAAAGTTCATCTTATTCATACGTATCTTTATCTATGATTAGAAAATTAAGACTGTAGTTGTGTGTAAAAGATTAATTTGTTGGTTTGATTGATTTAAAAATTATTAAGAATATAATCACTACAATTTAATAGAACTATATGTGATTATATGACGTTTATTGTGAATCGACTTTCCACTTTAGTCAAGAATTTAGAAACAACACAAGTAATAGTCAAACCATAAAAAATCCATCAAATTTACCATGATTAAAGCTAAATAATTATTTTTAAAAGTATTTAATAAGAGAAAAGACGGTGCACTCATATACCAACTCCTCCTTGGAGGAAGTTTTAGTCTACATGAGACATAAACTATAAAGTCCGATTAAATTTACTATAATTAAAAATTAATTAATTAATTTTAAATGAAATTAGTAATGAAAAGACAGTGTTTATCGTATACTGTTTTCCCATTTTTGACATGAAGTTAGAGACGACGCGAGTCAGAACTGAACCATATATAAATTCCATTAAATTTAATAATTTATCATGATTAAAGATAAGCAATTAATTTTAAATGAATTTAATAGTAAAAATATAGTATTGATCGTTGACTAACTTCCTGCTTTTGGCAGGAAGTTAGAAAATATGTGAGTCACAATTGAAATATAAAATTTTTATTAACATTTTTAGGATTCAAAAATATTTAAATTAATTAAATGAATTTCAAAGCAATTTTCACCATAACTATCCTTTATAAATTCTACTACTAATTTTTACTCAATAATTATTAATTTCAAGTTATTGTTATATAGGAAGAAATATTATTTTTTAAAAGAAAGAGTATTTATTATTAAACCAATAAATTAATTTTTTTTATTAAATAACTTTCTTAAAGAGATGTTGAATTACTGAATATAAATATTTATAAAAAATAATTTAATTATTATTTTTTAAGTAAATAAAACAAAAGAAGGACTATACATGTATATATGGCAATACTAGATTGGCCCAGCTCAGAAAATCAGGTGACAGTGGAAAATGATTATCCCTATTAGTGAAGAGAAAATTTTCTTTTTCTTTTACTTTTAATGTTAAAAGTATAATCTCATCATAAATAAAAAACACATAAATTATATTGCATCTTTCATTTTCTTTGGATTTTTAGAATATTCGGTATGAGTTTTACGTGCTGACAATATGTCTGATAAAATTATTGTCAATGTGTCTGTATGTTACGTGATCCATTTTATAATGTGTCTGTATGTTACGTGATCCATTTTAAATGGTGAGTTATACTAATTAAATTGAAAATGGTGAGAGTTTATTCATTCATTGGAAAATGTCAACAACCAGTTATAAAATAAATTAGAAAATGATAAAGTTGTAAGGGAATTATAGTCTTAGTTATGATCGTGGACATAAAATAAACGGCACTAAAGAATAAGTATGCGTTTGGTATGTATGAAGTTTTTAGTTTCAGTTTATAAACTGTGAGATTATAAACTGTTAGATTATAAGCTGTTAAGATTATAATTAGTTTATGTTTGGGTACCTTAACTGAAAATTGAATATAAACTAATCTGTTTTGTTTGGGTAAAGTATAAAGATTGTTTTTTACATAGTAAACTACAGAAAAGTGTTGATGTAGAAAGATTGTTTTTTACCGAAAATGTTGACGTAGAAATATTGTTTTTACATAATAAATTACATAAAGTTATGACAAGGTAAAATGAGAAATAGAAAAATTGGGAAAAAATAAACTAAAAAAAATAAATGAAACCATGATTTTGGAGGTTCTACTTTTGACTTATTTTTTCAGGAAAAAAGTTGAGTTTATAAACTTGATCTGGTTGCCAAACACACATAGTTTATATTTTCAGTTTATTTTTCAAAAAATAAACATAAACTACAAAATTTAAACCATACCAAACAAATCAACGGTGAAGGTTATTAAATGAAAAATGTAAGTAAATATTTTTTTTATATTAATGGGGAAATTTTAGGTAATTTTATTTGTCTAAGTGTGTTTGGCAATCTTGCATCACTTTTTTGTTAGATTAATGGATGCAAGAGAGTAGTTGAATGAGTTTTTAGTAATTTAAAATTAATTTTTACATATCATATTGTCATCTCCAACCAGAAAATATTCATTCATATAAAAAGATCCAATATTATGTGTACATATGCAATAATAAATTTTTAGTTTTAAGTTTTGACAAACTAAAACTAGTTTTAATTTTTCAAATACAATTAGTTTTCAAATTTTTTGTGGTTTTCATTTTTAAAACTTTTTGTTAACTTTACAAGGCATTGACTGCAACTTTTTGTCAACCTAAATTCCTACATAAGGAGAGTTGTGAAGATGGTGGCACCGAAAACTAATATGTGGGTGGTGGTGTAAGTGAAAATGGTGATTATTATTAAAACCGTACCGATTATCAAACCAGTTAGGGTACTAGTATAGTAGTACAATGGTTCAACCAGTGGTTCAGTAATTAAATTGCATGCCGGTTAAACCAGACATACTTGCTTATATATATATATGGTACTAGTATAGTGGTACAGTGGTTCAACCAGTGGTTCAGTAATTAAACCGCATGCCGGTTAAATCAGACATACTTGCTTATATATATATATATAAACCTATAACAAAAAATTTCAAATAAGTAAATATTCATATTTATAATCCATATCCATAATTTACTTCAAATTCACATAAACAAACAACATTAAGTCTTTAATAAAATCAAAGTCTAAAGTACAAAACATATATTTATCCAAAATTATCACTTAATAAACGCAAAATACAAATAAATGACCCAAATATCAATCTTTGAAGTTGAAGAGTTGGTGAAGAATTGAAAATTTGAAATTTAAAAAAAAAATTAATGTACAAACTGACCGGTTTAAACCGGTTTTGACCGGTTTTCCAGTTGAACCGGCCGGTACGGCACTGTTTTTAAAACATTGATTAGCATGGTTACAATAGTAGTTGTTTTTCAGGTAGGGTGGCAACAATCCTGGTGATGATAGCCGTGGTGGCGATTGTCGACATAGTGATGGTGGTATTTAGGTAGTGATGGTGGTCAAGATTATCTCGTTTGGGATGTTTAATTGTTGTGGTGGTGACGACAATGATAATGATGTTGATGAAAATAAGGTTCGTATTTATTAAAATGATAGTTGAAATAGTTATAATTTTGAATAATGACAATGATGATGATGCATATTAAGATAATGATGACGATAATAATGGATAAAGTGAATAGTTGATATTACATGTCATGACAATAGTTGAGGAGATATTATATGTGATGACAATAATGATGGACGTGAGAGTGACAATTGTAGTGTCGAGAGTTATTAGGTGTTAGGGTGATGACTACAACAATAATGGTTTTCGAGTTAGTTAGTAGTGATTGTTAAATTGTTTACAGGCCAAGGGCCTTGAGGATATATTTAGCGGATATATTTTTTTAAGTTACAAACTATAACCAAAAACTTCTCTCTGTTATAAAAGTTGAGGTAATATCATTTTGAAATAAGTTTAAAACTGATTCACAACTTTTTTCCCAAACACGTTTTGATTTTAAATAGCATATCAAACAAAAACTAGAAGTGGGCACCCACCTCAAATAGGGTCTTATTTGTGTGGATTATAACTACCAATTATTTGAAATATCATGATTAAAACTTAATCATTAAATTAGAAATCAGTTTTTCTATGCTATGTGGCATATCTCATAATGAAGAGGTGGATAAGATTATATGACACTCGAAGTAAATTCTTAAAACAAAAAATTGTGGATTAAGATACTTCCCTTAAAACACGTGGTGCAAATTTTTTTGTCTTAACTATACTCTGCACATTAATTAAACTCTTAATGAAAATAATTATTACAAACCATGTACCATTGATTAATAATGTGAAAAAGTCCTTCTATTTTTATTAACATAACATAAGAATGTACTCAAATAACATATCATGATTCCCCGCTGATACGTGTGAATATAGATCACTTGTTTCACATGTTGGTCCGAAACATGGAATGAGATATCATATAGAACAAGTGATATGTGTATCGATAAAATCTGGTATTAAAAATGGATAATGCATCCACAGTTAAAAAAACTCGCATTTATCTGTTTTCGAACAGAAAAAGAGTGAGATGAGAATAACTTCCCCTCTCTTTCTCTCACATTTCCCATTTTTACCCACGCCATCAATTTCCTCCTCCAAAACCAATCTCACCCCAAAAAAGAAACCTAGAAATTTCAGTGCAGTAAGGAATGACCACCACCACCAGTATCACCGGCGGCGGCGGCGGAGAGGACCGTGTCCTTGCGACAGCTCAGCAGATTATGAAGAGCCTCAACACTCCAAAAGATGTTCGCGAAGACATGCTCTTAATCTTCTCTACCTTCGATAACCGCCTCTCCGGAATCTCCGACCTAATCAACGGTGAAGAGTCCAACAACAAGAACGAAGAAGATCTTCAACGCTTCCAAGCCGCTGAGAAAGTCATTCTCCGTTGGGACCCTTCCTTCTCTACTGAACCTTCCCGCCACTTCAACTCTCTCCTCGATTCCAAAAACGACGCCGTTGACTACTTCTCCGCCCTCGACGAAATCATAGACTTCATGGAGCAATTATCGGTCGCGCCGCCACCGTCATGTGACGGAAAAAGCGGACAAGTCATGGTGGAGCGTGCTGAAAACGCGATCCAGCTCGCGATGTCGAGGCTCGAGGACGAGCTGCGACACGTGCTGATTCGCAACACTGTCCCGCTCAACGCAGAGAGACTCCGCGGTTCGATGAAGAAGGTTTCGCTCTCTTTCGCTTCGCACATTGACGAGAATTTGGAGAGTTTCGGTGATCATGAAATCGGCGACCGCGGTTATGATCGGTTTCACTCACGTGGTGCCAGCTTGGACGATGAAGTGATTGTCGATTTGGTGAATCCTGATGCGGTTCTTCAGCTAAGAGAGATCGTTGAGCGAATGGTAAGATCTGGTTATGAAAGAGAGTGCCTTCAGGTTTATAGCAGTGTTCGTCGTGATGCTTTAGACGAGAGTTTGGTAATTCTTGGTGTTGAGAGATTGAGTATTGAAGAGGTGCAGAGGATAGAGTGGGAAAGTTTGGATGAAAAGATGAAAAATTGGGTTCATGCAGTTAAGATTGCTGTTAGAGTATTGTTGTGTGGTGAGAAGAGATTGTGTGATAGTGTGTTTAGTGATTTGGATGAGAATTACTTGATGAAGAAGATTTGTTTTAATGAGACTGCTAAAGGATGTGTGCTGCAGTTGTTGAATTTTGGCGAGGCTGTTACGATTTGTAAAAGGTCGCCGGAGAAGTTGTTTAGGATATTGGATATGTATGAGGCTTTGAGGAATGCCTTGCCTGATTTGGGGGCTTTGGTTTTGGATGAGCTTGTGATTGGAGAGGTTAGAGGAGTGCTGAGTGGACTTGGCGAAGCGGCAAAGGGAACGTTTGCTGAGTTTGAGAATTGTATTAGGAATGAGACTTCCAAAAAGCTGGTCATAACTGGGGATGTTCATCCACTGCCTCGTTATGTGATGAATTACCTTAAGTTGCTTGTGGATTACGGAGAACTTTTGAATTTGCTCTTACAAACTAATGATGAGGATCTTCACCGTTTTCAGAATGATTTTGGTGGTGATAGTTCTCAGTTTGAGTCCATGTCCCCCTTAGGGCGTCGAGTGCTGTTACTAATGTCTCAGCTTGAGTCTAATCTTGGGGAAAAATCAAGACTCTATGAAGACAATGCAATGCAGCATGTATTTCTGATGAACAATCTCCATTACCTAGTGCGAAAAGTGAAAGACTCGGATCTTGGAAAGGTGTTGGGAGATGATTGGATTCGCAAGCGACGTGGTCAGATACGCCAATGTGCTACAGGCTATCTCAGAGCCTCTTGGAGCAAGGCCTTGTCTTGTTTGAAGGACGACGGGATTGGAGGGAGCTCTAGGAGCTCATCAAAGATGACTTTGAAGGACAAGTTCAAGAATTTCAATTCATGTTTTGAAGAAATATACAGGATTCAGACAGGTTGGAAGGTACCGGAAGAGCAGCTTCGGGAAGAGCTACGGATATCTATATCAGAGAAGGTGATTCCTGCTTACCGCTCATTTCATGGGAGGTTTAGTACTCAGCTAGATGGAAGGCATGCTGGGAGATATGTAAAGTATACACCTGACAGTTTAGAAATCTATTTATTGGATTTATTTGAAGGAAATCCCGCTGTATTGAATCACATGAAGAGAAAAAGTACATAGCATAAATACAGTGCTTATAACAGGTGAACACATTTCACAGGGATCAGTTAAGAAAAGTTAATGTATCATGTTTATATTGTACTTGGATAGGTGTTATTTATTGTGTTATTTATTTTATAGCTCTTACTGTTAAATGAATTAGAGTTTGTGAAATTAGAATCTCCTCCCAACACCCAAGCCCCTTCCCAAATATCCTATGTGAAATTAGAGTTTTTCTCATAGGATATTCATTCTCTTTCTGTAATGGAGTCCCAAAGAACGTACTCTTCACTTGATCTTTTTCATATGAAAATAATGGTTTGGAATTCTGAGTCTACTACCATGTGCAGTTCACTCTCATGTTAAGTTTGTTACTTACTACAAATTCTTCCATTCATTGCATCTGCATTTTCATTTATGAATTGCTTTAAAGTTATACTTTTTGTAAATGGCCAAATCAGAAGTGGTTATTGTATAATAGTTAAATGCACATATTTGCAACTTGTCATATTTCAGAGCCTAATAATGGCATTGAAACATAGTATGATAATCATGCCCCATTAGTGTTTTGCAACTGTCTACTTTAAATATCATTTTTTTCTGTTGGTTACTAACCAATTGTTTTTTTTCGTCTGTTGGATTAATAATAGTTTGAAAGTAAGAGGCTTTACCTAGTGGGAGGGACATGATTTACAAGCTTGTCTAGTTGTCCCCACCCTGTCCAGCTATTAATGGTTTTAGTTGTGTAATGGTGATAGATTTTGTACCCAATCTTTATGATCATTGCAAGCAATTAGGTGTGACTCAAGTTGTATCATAATTCGTTTTTAACTTAATGTCTTTATCACATGGAAAAAATTATAGTATGTATACCTCTATTTTTTTCTTGGTTTCGACGTCATTGGTGCAATATCATTGAATTACTTTGTGTTTGACTGAGTCTGCTTCCAATATAACTCTCCTTGTTTTAGTTGGTTTTCAAACTTCATATTTCCAACTTTGAAAATATGACATCCTTCTGCACCATAAGAAAAGTAGCATGTGTCATTTTTTTGTGGTGTGAGAATTTGTATAAGAAGTTAGTAAGAAAATATATCATTACTCTTCCATCTTTTATTTGGTCAACTTCCCACGCGAACTTGACTAGTGAAAAACATGAAGTCCCAGATGGTTGGATTACCTTCTAAGAACATAAGTTACATATGTTCCAATTTCCTAGCTGCAGTTCAATTAAGCTTAGTCCATCAGATAATAATGATGTCTAGTATTGGTCTAAGAATAACAATTTTTAAGGGAAACAATCTTTTTCAAACTTGACAAAACTTATAGTTATACCATAATTACAGTACCCAGTCACAAAGTAACACCAGATAAACTGGTGCAAGTAACTTGCAAACTGCCTAAGTTACAAAGACCTAAGCCTAACATCTTCAACCCTGAAGAAAACACATAAAAAGCAATTTGCATTATTTTTATCATTTTTACTAAAAAAAACTGCTGCAACATCAGAAGTTATTCTTCCTTCATGCCTTGCCTGTTAAACCCTGCAGTTTGCAGGCAGCGGGAGAACACCATCGAAGAAATCGCCAAAATAGCCACGGGGCTCGTGTACTAGCCTTGAGATGATATCTCTTAGTGTGATCAGTCCTTGCAGATTCCCATCATCATCCACAACATAAACCCTATTAATCTTCTCATAGTCAAATAATTGAATCAATTCTTTGACAGTGCAGTCTTTTTTGCATGTTATATATTCGGTTAACTTTGGGAAGGCTTTCTGATTCTTCTCTAAGTAGCTTCTAACTGCTGAGAGGAAGTCCTTCACTTTAATAGTTCTTGTATAGTGTTTAACATTCAATGAGAATGTGTCAGATAGGACAACAAAAGAAAGAACATACAGTCTAAACAAGTTATATCTATTAAATTATATATAATGACAAACCTATAATCATGGTAGATTTCTGGAGCAGTTAGCAAGAATTGAACATCTCGCAAGCTTATATTACCAACTGGCTTGCTGCCACCTCTCTCGATTACAGGTACCCCTCCAACTCTCTTTTTCCTCATCAGTTTAAATGCTTGAAGGACTGGTTCATCCTCACAAACCTGAAAACAAGGAAGAAATCCATTGTAAAAAAGCTCATCACAAGTTCAACAAGCTTAATTGAAAGAGGAAAATGTAATCTCTTATCTTAGTTTAGAGCATTAGCCATATATTCTGAGGTACATTAATTTTAAGACATTTAGGAAAGCTTTTTCTCCATACACATTATAATTATCGGAATTCATATTTGTCACAGTTTAATGCATTGAAGAGCTCAATTATACCCCACTTTATATCAGAATAGATTATATGCATGAAGTTATGCCTATACAGGACATTCAGGCAAGGGTGTGTCTGTAAGGATTGGAGGATTAATAGATTGGATTAAGCTTGTTGCCCGACCTGTGTGATCATCTCTCACATCCTCTTACATGCTAGTGCTAGGATCAGAATATAAATTAATAAATGTACAGGAAACAAGGGGAGTTTATATGCAATCAGATGGTGAAAACTACGTGGATATGAGATATCTTGTGTCAATAGAGCATTATTCTAACCGGTTGTAGTATAGCATTATGCTAATACTACTATTTCATATTATACTAGGTGTATTGTGGTAGGACTTGACTGTTAGTTAAGGTTTGCTACTAATGTATACCATTTTTACCATCAGTTGATGCAGAACTGTAACTTAATAGTCACACACCTTGATGATATGATATGGTGGCACCAGGGGAAGACCAAGTTCAGATAGTTCCTTTGTTCCCCAACTTTCAAACCACTGAAGGCCAGCACATTCAGCCAACATATGAATCACAGCAGACTGTGTAATGATGTTATCAATTGTACCAGCACCTAAATCTACCACAGGAACACCCTTCATCTTGTACTTAGAAAGCAGCAAGAGCATGGTTAGAAATGAGTTTGATCTCTCTAAAGCAAGGAATGGCGCCCAGCGGAACGTCCCTGAAATATCACGAACCTGATTGATAAAAGGTTAGCTACTGAAATAACCAAACACGATTTAAATCAAACCAAATGAAATTGTATTTTAGGTTGACATTGAAAATGGTGGTATACAACCTTGGTATTCTTATAAAGCTCAGAAGAAGTGAGATCCTCAAAGAAGTCCCCTGAAGTTGTTGCAGCAGATCCAAGGCCTAAGGCTTCTAGCTCTAGAGCAAAGGTTATTCCATTAGCTGCAGCTGCAATAGCACTTGCACTTGATGGAGTTGATGGACTCTTAGGAGTTGAAGGTTCAGACTGGAAAGAATATGGTCATATTGGCTTAGTGCGAGTATGAAACGTCCAACAAAATTACTTCAATTACCAGGTATCATCTTATTTTTCAAATTACTTCCCTTTTCAAATGGTCCATGGTTGTATTAAAAACACTATCACACATAATAACAATCACATAATCCTTCTATCAAGCAAAAAAATCTATATAAAATACATCTCCACAGACCAAGATAGTAAATTCATATTAGACAACAGACATAATATGGTAGATAAGTCTAACCTGATGCAGAATCCATACAACAATTCCAGCAAACTCGACTATCCCGATATATCTGTCAATCCAACTAGCATCTTCAGGTGCATCAACATTCACCACAGGTGCGCTGAGAACGTTGTGATATGCCAGTATTTTAACAGCCTCAGCTAGGGTGGCGTCTGATTTTATCTCAATTTCTAAACACAATAAAAATATACATATTAAGACCAAAACAGAATGAGAAAACACTAGGAAGCATATATACTCCAATACATCTTTCAAATATTTCTTCCTAACTGTATCTCGAATCAACGTGAGGGTGAGCCTCAGCACAACACTAAGGTTGTTGCTTGCATTATAATCTGGAGCAATAGGTTCAAATTGTGGAAACAACGTCTCAGCTTACAAAATTAAAGCAATATACATCTACCATTTCCAGACCCCTATTTGGTGAGAGTGTCATACACTTGACCATCTTTATCCCGGGCTACTGTCCATGGCTGCCCCATGCTTCTTGAGAAAACATAAAAGGTACATACCATAACTTATATGTGTCAGCCTAAAACTTTTGTCTTTGGTTGATCAGATACTATATCAATTTAGAAAAGAATGAAGATCCGGAAATCCCAAGATATTGTGTGTTAAAGATTCTCAAAGTCATGGAACAAAACTGGTTTATAAGGAAACAGTCAAGGAAATCATATGAAGTCAACAAATCTCATCCTTTAGACTATTTCAATTTTAAATCATAGAGAGTATCTCATGACCATTATAGAATTTAATTGTTAAAATAGGTTTCTCTATTTAAGAATTATAATCATTTTGTATCACGTGTGTTCATGTTTACAATCAAGTGTAATAAAAACAATTCTTCTTTAAAAATCATTATATATGTTAATGTGTCAATAAAACAAGAGTTCAAAACAAGATATAGTGACTACCTTGGTTTGAAGGAGCTAAAGGAAACGCAGAGACAGGGATGCTTTCAAAACAAGCATTAAGCTTCTCAGTAGGACTTAGCTGTGGTTCCTGAACATCCCACAAATCACTCACTCGCATACCAATCTTCGCTTCTGGGCTCCTTGGAATTATCTTTCTCATTGTTGCCATTGCCATAACTCTCTTTCTCTCTGTGTAACTACAATGTTCAAAACCTTAACATCTTTAACACATTCCCATAAATATAACTGAAAAATAGGATCATGCTATAGCATTGGCATCTACTAACACCGTTGGATTTCTGTACTTTAATTTTGATTTTTAGACTTGAGATACAGTGTACGGCTATGATGATGTTACACAATGTGTGTAAAATGAACTATAGTGGTCAACGTGAATGGTGATGTAGCCCCATACTATTCGCCATGCTTATCCATATTTGTGTCTATTAATTAATTAATGATGTATGGAAACACATCCTTGTCCGGTTTTAACTATGGGCCACAAGGTGTTTTGCACTGTAACATGACACAAGGAGTACTTTGCGTGCATGGAATTAAGGACAGGTCACAGGTGCTACATTATATTTCCTTAAAATGGTTGGACCGATATCACTTGTTCCGAATGATGTGTCATTTTATATTATAAGCTAATCATAATATTACTTTTATTTTTTATTCATGTGACAATATATTATTGGTTCGGGACAGAAAATAAGATATCATTTGAGATAGGTGATTCGTGTCCTGAATGATTACCATATTGTCTTCGGTAGTTTGTACTAAAATTAACAAATAATTTAAACAATATAGATACTTTTTTTCTTCTGAAACATATGTTACAAATTTTATTCGGTAGGAGAGAGGATATTGATTATTTGATTTGTATTGATAATAAATTGTGCTTAAATAGTAAGACTGAAACATTTTTTAGTTCTCAAAGACAATAATGATAGATTGGTGTTACACTTCTCTTACGTTTAATAGGTTAAATGATTGAAAAATGGCAGTACCAATCTTTTAGACACTAGTTTTTTGGCTAACACTTTCACAACCTAATATTAGGCACATTTGGACGTATTATTAGTAGATTATGTATCATTTCCCCCCTTTTTATTCATACTGGTTGGCACCAAAGATATTGATTTAGTGGTATAAAATCTATTAAATACTCTCATATGGTTTTAGTTTAAAAATTAAATGCTCAAAAATATATTAGTTTCTTAGCCATGAATGATTTTCTTTATAGGAAAAAAACATTGGCGATGTGTTCACTTATATAAGCTGATATGGAAATATTGAAAGGCACGAGGTTAACTTACTTATGCATTAGTTACCTCTACGTTGGTTGGTTTACACATTACAAGGAAAATTTGAATCCTAGGCTAGAGCTTTTGATCAATAATCAGTTTGGCATAAATAGTGTGACAAATTATTCTTTTTCATAAAACAGTGATTGAGGTGAAGGGAAGGGCAACATCAGTATGATCAGACAGGTTTTTTTTATTCTCAGTTTTCGACTCTATCGAACCAAGCTAAAATAGCTTTGATCTATTCGAAGTTTTTAAGATATATTTTAGAGTAAATTACACTAATATCATTTGAGTTTTAATGAAATTACACAAATTACCCCTCCTTTTTTTGTCCTTACACAAACCACACTCTCACTTGCACAAATCACCCCTAGTTTTATACATATATTACACTGACTACTCTTGTATGTTATAAAAGTGTAATATTTTAAACAAAAAAATTTGTGATGAATGTAATTAAGTTAAACAAAATATTGTATATTGTATAACATTTCAAATAGTACAAAAGTCAGAGTTTCTTTATTATTTTTGTGTAATTACAAAATACATTAATAATTTCAAAGAAATGTTTAAATAACTCTTATACTATTTTATAATGAGTCAAATAATGAAGACGCATTGACTCTTATATTATTTGAATTTGTCTACACAATATATAATATTTTGTTCAATTAATTACACACGTCACACATTTTTTGTTTAAAATATTACATTTTTATATCATGCATTGATAGTCAGTGTAACATATGTACAAAATTAAGAATAATTCGTGTAAGAACAAAAAAGGAAGGGTGATTGGAATGTGATAGTAATTTACTCTCTGTTTTATTTGAAGAATGAGCCTATATCCATTCCGAATTATGTATTTACCTATCCAACTAATTTTCTGATAAATTATGAATATGAATAAACAATTAATTTCAAGAGATACAAAATTGGTAGAACTACAAAATATAAAATGTGAATACCTGAGTTTAAACCCCCAACAACTGCACAATTTCTTTCCCCATCATATAATCCTAATTTTAATTTCCACTATACCATGATAAAATTCTTCACCTTCTCACAAAGTGCATAACAAAAAAGATGGCATTTGATGTTTTTTTTATACTATCATTTGTTTAAATTTAATTTATAACAAAAATAAAATAAAAACAAATTACATTTTTTTTTGCTTAAATTTATAGATATCTAGTGTATAAAAAAATTTATAGACAAAATTACAAAAAATAAGGAAATTTGAAAAAAAATCAAAACTAAAGATAACTTACTCTATCAAAAAGGTCCGTAACATCATATGATCCAATCCAAAATTGCATATGATGGTCAACGAAAGAGTCCAAAATATTCCACGGTCCATTCCCCTGCCTATATATAAAGAGCGAGCATAGAAAACTTACGGTGTTGGCGCCACGAACACCGTCGTGCGATCGCGAAGTTTGGTTTTCTCAATGGCTTCTCCATTCCTCGCTAATCTTCCAAATCGCGGTGTTCTCCCTTCCACCACCGTCTCTTCCAATCAAGTATAACTTATCTTCTCCCTCCACTTTTTCACTAATTACTGCACTCTTACATTTAGTATAGCGCTATCATAAAATAATGCTTTTCTGCTCACTGTGTTTAATGATATCTCATGTTTTCGTTCTCTTCAACTACAATTATGGTATAAGTAATGTTCCATCTCTAATTTTTGTGATGTAGATTTTTTGTTGAATTTTAACCTAAGGTTGCTAATATTAAATACAATTTGGGGGAATAACACTGCGTGCCTCCTACTTGGAGGAGATGAGTGAAATGATAACTGAATTTCAAGGGAGTTGAGTGTAGCTTTTGAAATTTCTCGAGTGTAATTAAGTCAATTGGAGAGGTCAATGTAATTTCCCCTATTTGTATAATTTGTCTTTTAAGAATTTCTTCTGCAAAGTGTTGAAATTATGATTATCGGTTGTACTACAAAGAGAAATCCAGTCTCGGTTTGGATACCGATAGTATAACATTGTTATCTTTATTTACCATTTGCTCTTTCTGCGCTTCATTGTTGATTGTTTGTCTGATAAACTTTATTTATGTCAAGAGCATATACAACCTTCTTTATACACATGTTTAGCATATTTGTATTCTAGAAACCTTCTTCATGATAATATCTAGTATTTTTTATGCCAAGCTGTCATTGCCATAATGCTATTTTTTTATCATAGAAATTGATCTCCTTCCAATTTTTGTGACCTTATGCTGTAAACTTGATATTATTATCTTTTATATTTTTGTTCGTAGATGTTATGTTTGAATTTGACCTTCTGATTTTGCAGAGTGGGATGCGCATATATACATGCATTCGTGATACATCACCTCCAGGTCTTCGTATTCATTATCTTAATTGCACCCATAATTCCATAAAGCATATTGTGTAACAGCCCCAATACTGTTATATCGTGTATTTTACATTGTTATCCGGATGGAAAGTCTTTCTCTAGAAATTTCTGTTAAGCTATCATAAGCAGTTATTAACGTGATATACTGTTTATCAACAAGTTTCACTCTCTTCACTACAGTTAGAAGAATGTCTCTTTATCATCGATAAGAAACATTGCACTAAATGAGGATCAAGTGTTTCTCTCTTGCACATAATTTTTTTGTAGGGTTGTAACTCATGACCATGAACTGAAATTTTGTTGAGACAATAGTCCACATGAGCCATTATGTGGTATATATATTTAAAGGGCAACCTCGAGATGTTGTGAGTTCAGGGAAGGCTTGGAGTGTTGGACCCATTATGTGGATCTAGTAGGCAGCCTTACCTTGCATTTACCAGTGGCTGACTCTACAACTCAAACCTGTGACCTCGAAGTCACATGGCCACATCTCCAACTGTTGCATCTACGCTCCCCTTCTGAGTCTTGTATTTTATTGTTTCTCAATTTGTCTTAAATTAGATAATTTAGTATTCTTACACTGTAGTAAAATTCATGCTTAACTTTATGTTTCCACCAACTTTGTCAAGCATGCTCGGACCTTTATTATCTTAGTTTTCCTAAAGTAAAGGTTCATTTTCTGAATGGATCATGTTATTGAATTGTTATGTACTTTGTCGAAACTTTGGGAACACATGATATGGATTACAAGCTCCTGCCACCCTCTTGAGTCTTGACAATGTCAATCACCTCTCTGAGTCAGCTAGCTACTTATGAATCATGTTAAAGTGTTAAACATATGCTAATTCTAACATTCATTTCTATAGTTGTTTTTTAAGTAGGAATTGTTGTTCAATGAAGTTCTGACTCTCTTGTTTATCCAGAGGGCCAACATATCAAGACAAACCAACAGAACATACTGATCAGGTCACTTACTCTGAAGAAACAAAAGGATGTATCCGAGAGTTCGAGAAAAAGGTATCATTCCTACCTTTTATAGATTACTAATATTTTAAGTGTATGGTATTATTGTATACAAAATTCCCAACAAATTTGCTAGCATGTTTTCGCTTTTGGTGAAAACTTTTGAATGTTTCTCTTGCCAATTGTTAGCTCCTCTAGTGGATTAGTTTATGGCATTGTCTCCCATTCTTTGATGCCTATATTTTTATTTTGTCTTAGTGTTATTGAATTCTGCTTTATTGAACAACTTATCAGGCCTGCTGAAAAGGCTGTGGAAAGCAGAGCTCCAGCAAAGAGAACAAATAATCAATTAAACTCTCTACAAGGTGGGTTCATATGGTCTTTCTAATCCACTGGCATTGAGTAAGCCTGAAATATAGTTTAAGAATTTTGTCTTATATTTCCTACACACTTATGTGTACCTCTTTTTTCTAATGACATACATTTAATTTTTCTTGAGATTACTAGTTCATCTTCCTAATTCTCAAATGGATCTGTCATTATTCAGTCGATATTTTTTCTTTCAAATCTATAACAAAGTTGTGTATGGTAATGTGTAACAATTTTTGTTTGTAAAATGTATTTAGTTGTAGTTTATAATTTGCTTTCAAGTCCCTTATCAATGAGGTTCATTTTGCATCCTAAATTGCACGACTTTGTAAGCAAATCATTCTGGGTACTTGGGTATTAAGTTGTGTTCATTTTTATTAGTGGTTTAAAGAAAGTAGAAAGAGAACCAATATGTACTGCTATCGTTGGTCTTGTTATCTGCTTGTAAGTTCAGATTTATAATTTTCTTAGGTAAGACCTCAAAATGCTCAGCCTTGTTTTAAAAAAATATGACAGATATCACATTTTTCCCTGTTGATTTGAGATGAGGTCATATGTTCAAGTCATTTGCATAGAGCCTTTCTAAAATGTCTTATTATGCTTCGTGCATTCTACTATATTTCAGTATGACTTATTTTACTTTGTCCTATTATGTATGGCTTTTAAACATTCAGAGGGATCAAATAGTCAAACATCTCATAGGGATTTCCAGAACTTGACTGTAGAGAGGCTCCGTGCACTTTTGAAAGCTCAAGGTCTTCCAACCAAGGGAAGGAAGGCAAGTCTCATGGTTTCTAATTTTTATTTCATTCCTAATAGTTGATGTGAACGTTAACTGGTATACCATGGTTATAGTTATAATCCATGAGGGATTATTGTTTAAGTACTTGCATATGTATTTTTTATTTATATTATTTTGGTGTTTGCATTTTATTAACTAGTGAATAAAATCTGCAGGATGAGCTTATTGCACGCCTTAAAGAAGCAAATAGTTAAGCATGGCATGGAAGGAGGAATAGTTTGTTCATTAAACATGCAATTTAAGAGTATAGTTAGTCTACTTTTTAATGTAACTTGGAATCTGAAACTCAATGTATTACTACTGTCCCATTTGATTATTTCAGGAGTATAAGCATTATGTTAGTTTGGCATGTGAATTATATGTAGTTTTGGACCAAAAAATTGCACAATTAGTTTCACTAATGTGTCTTCCAAGTTGCGTTCCTTTTCTGTTTTTTAAATCAGCTTGATTAAAATGTGATAATTTATTCTTTAGAAATCGTTATGCCAACTTTTTTTTGTCAATTCACTGATACATGGGATAGGGGTGTGTAATGGAAATCACATTCACTATAGCATCTCTTGTTAACCTTGCAGTGTAGAGGGTTTTTATGGTAACATTTGGGGTGTCAGTATATCCTACATTATTTACCATTGTATCGATATTAGTTCAACGGTATTCTAAACGCCTGCGAACATCAAAACCTCAGTGTTGTGTTAGAGTGTCGTAAACTGTCATTTTGCATTTACACCCCTGTTTGTATGTGTTACTCCTTCATCTTTAACATGTTCTTTACAAAATTGGTCATATGGTGCCTTTTTATGTGGCCCTGTTATAGAAATGGAGCAACATGGTGCCTTATCTTAACTGTGTTCTTAAATGTATTATAGGAGGTTGTTTTGTACTTAAACCAAAATCTCACTGGTCAGAGTCATGTAGATTTTGAGATAGTATGACGTCAAAATGGTGCCACAAGAGGTCTTGTTGAAGAAAGAAGGGTAATTGTTGAATGAGAGAGAGGGTGAACTCTTTTTTTGAATAATTGTTATTTCAAATTAATTTAAGTTGTATACTTATAATTTGATCATAATAAAAAAATATTAATTTTTATGAGTTGTCATATTTCTATTAGGTGGAATTTATATCACAAATGTATTCTCTCAAGTCTTTCTATTCCTACAACAATCAACTAGCAATATAAGAAAATTAGACAACCAATTTTCATTCGAACCAAATCACATTTCCTAATTCCATGTCTTAACCAATCATATTTTAACAAGTAATATAACCATATTAATTTTTGTTTTCTTTTTATTTATATGACAATTTTTAATTGACTAGGACAGAGAATTGAGACAGTTGGGATAAAATATCTTCATTATTTTCATACCTACAGGTTTTATAATGGAAAGGGTATTAAATGTCGTTAACCAGCTTTACAGTTTACTAGTCACTGAATATAACGGTAGATCACACTTTTCTACTCATCCAACGGTTTTAGTTGAAGGCACAAAACAAATCATTGTGTTGAATCCGTTAGGATATGAGACCTCATGTGACCTAACAAGGGAAGCTCTTGTTGCGGAACTTAGCACATGCAAATACCCTCACAAACGATCCATAATCACTATAAATAATGATTTTGTTAATCATTGTTCCAAATGCAATGCCTAAGGATTCCAAAAAACTGAATCCTAACCTTAACAGACATCTTAAACACAAATAATGTTGAACATTCAAATTTTTACTAATTCATCAAGAGCAAGAGTGAATTCGTTTCAGATCATCAAACTATCAAGGAGGGCAATCATCAATGCAACTTCAGCAACAAAATTGTTCTCTGCCAGAAAACAAGTTTGATTATTTTATTTGGATATGTATATATAGCTGGAAGGTGAGCTACATGGTAAGACTGCGCACGTCTACCTTCTCCCATTAGGTGAGAGTATTTACATATCGGGTCGCCCTTTTATATGTACATATAGTCTAATGTCGTTTCTTGAAGGGTAGTGGTACAAAGTAGAGTTCTAGTTCAAACTCATAACATCACACTATAAGACCACAAGTGATGCTACTTATGTTTTGGTTTGTTATTCTTGGCTCATTTTACAATGGACCATGGGCAATAAGAGAAGAATCAATAGATGCAAATATGGTTGAAGGAACCCCAACAGTGAGCCAGGGCAATCAAAATTCATGAGTCAATATACTCTATTAGTACACTACACTAAACAAATAAGTAAGAAGGAATAAAGAATTTAGCAATGTTGGAACAAGACCTTCGAATGCTGTCAGAAAATAATCCCCCCAAAAATGTATTTTACAATTTTCTGTTAGGTGCTTCAGAAGCATCACTTCGTCCAGTTTTCCGGTTCAGGTAGCGAATGACAGCATCCTCAACCCTGAAAATATTAATAAAGAATACAAACAAATTACAAACAGCTTTTGATTAAATATCTCTTCTAATATATATGTTGGCCCTGTGTAACATCAAATTAACGACTGATACAGCATAGATCATCCTAGTCATGCCTTCCATTTTAACTCTTCATTGTCATTGAGTTTTTTTATTAGAAAAAAATGGTCATATACCCAGCTTAAATAAACTTTTAACGGCCTAAATTTTAAATTATTTCTGAATACAATAATTATATTTTTACCAAAGCTATCCTTTTTCCTCATATTATTCCAGTACGGGGGAGGATCTGAACTCTCCCCAACTGCCTTGTATCCCAAATCAGACAAACACTTTGCAATCTCTGAAATCTGAATAATGTGTAAATCATTTTTTAGAGTACAAACAGGACTCGGTATAAGCCATAAAATGGTAATACAGTTTCCTATTTAAGAAGCATGGAATAGACGTGAACACAGCATGATAGGTGAAAATGTAAAATATTGAAGTACTGTATGAAGTGCCATGTCGTGTCTAAAATTAGTTCCTTAGAAGTGCTGTATTCAAAATCGTGATTCTAATCATATATGACAATTAAGGTCAAAGCCAACCAAGATGAATATTTTATTCATGCATGACTCACAGCACAACACACAAAAAATAGGTTAAGGATAATAATGCTTACCATTGTTGATTGTAGAATTCAGATTGCTGTTCCTTTTCAGCAATATGACTGGCATCTCCAGCAACAAGCTTTAGATCTCTGCTCTGAGATGCGATCAAAGCATTAATGAACTCTGCTGGGGACTGACTAAAGCCAAGAAAGAAAGCTCGTCTCCTACGATGCTCGTGGATCTTTTTTATGGAAGTGTGTATCAATTCGTCAAAAGCATCAATCTCTTTGTGACTCTCGATGCTTGCCAAGAATGCAGACATATCCTTCTCAACTGAAAGAGGTACGTCAACCTGCACATCGTAACATGAAGTTCCAACTGGACAATGTCCAGAAAGCTTGATTTTATGCTCCAGGTGTAAAGGCTGTGGTTGGGATAAATGCTGCGATATCTTCTGAGCAGCCATGGAGAATTTCATTTTCTCTTCTCCAAACACCCTTTGGAGAGAAGCATCACACATGAAGAATGAAGGGTCATTTGGGCTCTGTAGCTTCCTGGACTTCACATAGTGCCAAAGTGCAGCTATTATTCTTGCCCGAGTGTCGAACTCAATCCCTAAAACTTTAGAAAGTTGTGACGAAACCATAAACTTCTCAGGTGTATGATTCATCGTCATTCTGATCACTGCAGTGAATTCTTTGTCTCCTTTCCTCTTTACCTCAAAACCATCCTGTTCGGCTGGTGAACGAGCACTATCCCATACAATTGCGTGATTATCAGGATAGAATCCCTGATCCAAGTATATCACGATTTTCTTGAAAAAGGCTGAAAACTTGGGGTATGAAGGATTTGATCTCTGCGAAATCCCAACTGCCACAGGATCCTTACCATCTTCCAATATCCTTCCGGTTATCTTGAGAGACCAAGAAGGCTCCATTCCAACTTTCTTCTCAGAATCCAAATTTGTCTGATTTGAAAACGTATTATACACATAAATCCTCAGAGTTTTCCGAGCACATGGAGGGTTTCTAACAGCCTCCTGTATGTCATTCTTTTTCCTCGCCAAAGTAGCATCCACCTGGGCCTCGAGTTCAAGCAACTGACTATAAAGAGCAGACTCCGGCAAAATTGCAGCCACCTTCTCTGGTATTTGCTTCTCCGGTAAACTCCTCTTTTTCCGTGGGGGAGCCGGGGTCAATTCCATAGTCTTAAATGGCGAAGCCTGGTTAGCATTAGACGACCCAGAGAGCCGCGAAGGCGGCTTTTGAGCTGAGCGCTTCACAGAAGCAGTGGCCGGAGCAGCAGCAGGCACATTAGTATTGTTGGCATTACCATGGTTAACTGACTGAGTTGGAGGTTGAGGGTGCTGTGATTGCACTTGAGTATGAGAGGGTGCAAATTGTGATGATTGTGCAAGTAAATGGGTTTGGGGTTGTGAAAGCTGAAAGTGGCCATGGAAGTGTGGAGCACCTTGTGTTTGAGACTGTGACTGAGAGAGAAGATGGGGTGATGGATGGTTTATGACGGAGGTGGTGTGCACTGCCGTTGTTGTTGCTCCGGAATTGCCGAAAAACGACGGTGGTGGTGCCGCTGCAGCAGCACTCTTTGCTAGATTATTATTCATCGTTCCCAAACTCTGCTTCTAGAACCTAACCCTAAATTTCTCAACTAAGAACAAAAATCTAAACTTGAAGTTGAATACACAAAATTGATCAAGTGGGTACCTTGGAAAACCTACCAGAGTTCGAAAAACAATAATTATTGGATCTAAAGCTGTTAAGGTGGATTAGGTTTAGAGAATGAAAACCCTAATTACAAAACGACAATGGTTGATATGAAACGAAACCCAGTTTGTTTTGCAGAAGAGGGATAATTAAATAATGAGAGGAAGCGGAAGAAAACATTCTTACTCATGAATCTACACAATGAAAGATGATTCTATTTCTTCTTAGCGGCTTTATTTGCGATGTGACTTTTACTCCTCTTTTTCATCTTTCGTGTAACACTTTCCCCTTCTCTTTTTTAATCTCTTACTCGTTTATTTTACATATAGAGTCATTTCACCAACAATTTTTTTTTTAGTTTTATATATTATAATTTTTATTTAATATTTATATTTTATATATTGATTGATTGTGTATAAATTTTTACTAATTTTGTTGAGTGGTGTTAAGACATTTCACTGTATGAGATTTGACTCCTGGCCCTACTCATATTCTCGTTGGGTGTCATTTTTTGGGGTCTGTTTTACTACATATGACTGTTCACTCCTTTGGTAAAAAACAACCAAACAATAATATTGGATGGGTTTTCCTTTTTTCTTGATAGAAGTAATAATATTAGTAGTGGATTTCCTAAGCCTATTCCTTGCCATGAAAAATTAATCCATCTCGTGTGAAAAATAATGTATAATTATGCAATCAAGTCAACACTCATTCAAACTATATTTTTTTTATTTTTTTATATATTTATACTTTTATATACTATATATAAAGTCAAAACATGAAATAACTATCACCATTGTGTAATTTCTATTTTCCTATTTTGCTCTTATATTTTTTCATTTCTACAAAAAAAAAACTATATAATCCTAAGTAACTATCATTATCACATTAATCATCTATCTCACCTTAAATTGAGTTATAATAAATATATTTTTAACATAAAGTACTATTAATACAAAAACATTATAATTGTATAAAATAAAATATATAAAAATGGACTACTTAATACAATAAAATATGAATGCGAGTTGGCAGACACCGACAAGTTATATTATATAATGTCAACATCAATTATCATATAAATTTTAAATAATATGATTTAAAATATGTGGAGACTCTAAATCATAATTATGACAATTATTTTTTTATTTTGATGCTCCACAAAATAAGGGGATCGAATGTTTATGAGAATTTTGTTTTGGATGAATAGACACAACCACCTAAAATTTGAAAAAATGATTAAAATACATATAATATTTATTTATGTAGTTATTTATTAGTTAAATAAATAATAATTTGAATAATTAAATAAGATAATTTAAAATCAAATTTTCAATCCTTTTGAATTAATATTTTATTTATAGTTGAATATGCAATATTTTATTTATTTTATTTTACTTTTCTTATCATTTTCATTATTTTTGTAAATATGTTACATTAGTTTATAATATCTTTTTGGTCACATTGTACAACATTAACAATGATATAATATAAAAATAACTATACATTTATCTAACAATCAAATGCATAAATAATTTATATATCACCACAAAATTTAGTGTGATATCTATACTATATATAAAGGCAAAACCTAAATTAACCACCCACCATGGTATAATTTGTAGTTGCCTATTTTGCCCTCTTTATTTTATAATTTTTACCAAAAACCATATATAACCCAAGATTAATGTTCCTCTATACTCAATGAATATTCTATGTTATAAATTATATATGTGTGATTATGGTTTATTCATTTACACTATTTATTCATCACATATTATAAATTAGTAATCAAAATCAGAATAAAATAGTTATGATTTTTCTAACCACAAATGGGATGACACATATCATAAATTATAACATTCAATAAGAATGCGGGTCGGTAGGCACGAAGTGCCTGTCGACACGCTAGTGCTTTATAAAAACAATAGTTTTTTAGTTGATGCAACTAATATAAATATTTAAAAAAATTAAATGGTAAAATTAGTAAATGGATTATTAAAAGTCATTTTCATTTTATAGAAGTTATTTTCAAGTAACTTAAGTAATTCTCAAATGCTACAAACTAATTTTTAGCAGGTACAATCTCATTTTTTTAAAGCTACATATTCATTAGATTTTTATTTACCAATAAACTCTAATAGCTGGTTGATTGAGTAAAAAGACTATAAATTACCTAATAATGTACAAGGTCACATTCTCAACACTGCTTACAAATTAAGCTAAACTTACAATGATGATTAATTCACCGGACATGCCATTTTAAGAACTACCAAATATTTAACTATAACATATTTATACATAATTAAATGAAGTCACACACAAGGATATAAAATATAAAACATTTTAGTTTTATTTTCTATAAATTAATTTAAGAGTGATTTTTCTTTATAACCTTAGGGTAGTACTCACTATTTTATGATTGCTTTTAAAAATACTTTTAGGTTAATACAAAAGAGATCCACATATGATATTTCAGATCCAGACAAATATGTGAATTACTAGTCACTTTATTAAAAATCAATTTAAAAACCTATAATTTAACATGTGTTGCAATTAGTTATATTTTGTTATGATGGTAATTACTAATAATTTTTAAAACCGTAGTATATATTAATAAATATTACCAATGAAAACACAAAACATTGTTTCTTTCTTGTCACTGTTTTTAACTTCTATTTATTCTTTAGAAAAAATAAATTAACAAAATAGTAATTATATTAACATTAACATAATGTCTAAGATATATTTTGTTCATTATCATCTCTTTAATAATTTATAATTATATTTAAAATTGTAACTTAAGTAGTTTTAGCCTAAATAATTTTCATTTTTGAAAGTATTAATTTATAATATTAAATTTATTGATGAAAAAATATAGAATGGAAATTAGAATGCTAGTAATAATAATTAGTATTGGAATTGGTTGAGAAGGTAATAAATAGATTTTGGTAAAAATTAGTTGATGAATTTACTTTAATTATAGTAATAATTGTTTTAGAAAGAAAAGTAAGTAAAAAGAACATAGAAAAGTTATAAGAGGAGAAAAATTGAGAGATCCTAATAAATAGGTTTTGTATGTAGATACCGTAAATTATTTTTTCTTCCTAAATATTTATTAAACTTTAATTATTGGTGAAATTAGTCCCCACGTACATACAATTTTAAATTATTAATAATGAAATTGAAATTAACATATGGTGTAAGAATACATATTAAATTGCTTTATTCTCCAAGTATCTGGATACCATTTTCCATCAAATGACACCTCTACCTGATCATCTTCATTACTACTGGAGAAATAAATTTTTTTATGTTACTTTTAAAGGTATAAATATAATCTCTTCAAAAATAAAAAGGACAAAAATGACATTGTATCATTCAATACTTTATTTAGAATCCTCATCCACAATAGAATCAATCTTCAACTCCTTCCTTCATTTAAGTGTCTTCTTCACCATCTCGAATGCATCATTCACTTTGAACTGTAGCCAACTTCAACAACACCACATCACTACCTTCAACACTTTACACCATGTGTTAATTTTAATTTCATAATAATTTAAAATCTATGTATATATAAACCAATTTTACCAAATAAATAAAGTTTAAGGAATAATTAGGATTTTTTTTGCGGTATTTACTTGCAAAACACATGAACTTTAAAATATCCTTCTAGGTGGGAGAATAATCTCGCTCATGATGAGAGAAAACTTATATAACATATCATATTTAAAAAAAATACATTTATGTTTTTCAGTGTTATTATTTAGGATTAAATTTTAATTAAAATTAAAATTGTAATATGTTGGGAAGATCTTATTAGCTGTATACACATACATAGGTCTCTACACAAGTTTTTATCAATGCTAGAAAAACTTATATCGAGACATATATAACACATTACATTTAGAACCAAATACATTTATGTTTTTCAATCAAGATTAAAATTTAATTAAAATTTTAATGTATTATTAAGCTCTAGTTGTATCTACATACATACGTCTCCGAACCAAGACGACTCATAAACGATCAAAACAATACTCAAACTGAGCCACAAATTCAACAACACAACTTAGCGCATCATAACCATAACCCCATCCCTCGCTAAATTGCGCTTCACCTACTACACGAATCCTAACTTACGCACATGGTGTCGCGTCCCATGTATTACAAAAAAGAAAATAAATAATAACGAAAAATATATTTTATTTTACCCAAAAACAAAAAAGTAAAATAATTTCATTTATCATATATACTGGGAAAAAAAACCAGAGAAGTGTGAAGCTAAAAAAACAAGAAGCAGAAAGAAAAAAGAAAGAAGCATGGTTTCAACGAGACGAAATGGATCTCTCTCTGGTAACAGTTCCAAAAGATCTTCTTCTCCACCCGAAGATAAATCTCCTTCACCAAAGCGTCAAAAGGTTTTTCCACTTTCTCTTTAATCAATCAAATGAATCCAAACGGTTCGATTATGAGCTAGTAGTTTTGGAGAATTTAACCGTCAAATTTTGTTTCTTCTTGATATTAGGATTTTAAGATTTATTCGAATTTTCTAGGTCGACAATGGCGGTTCGCCGGAGAAACCGATGCCTGTGACGGGAAATTCCAAAGAGTTGCGTACTCCTGAGCCGGCGGCTGATCCCGGAGAATGTGACTCCAGCGTTGTCAAGATTGCCGGAGATGGTGGAACTGATGCTGTGAGTTCAGGCAAAGCTGATGCTACCGCCGCTGCAGCTGTGGCGGCGCCGATTACTGATGGTACATTTTAGCTCTCAGATATATATTTTTAATCCAAATTTTCTTTTTCTTTTTCTTTTTCTTTTTGGATTTTACTGAATAGGTGCTTGTCTCTTGAATTTTACTATGAAGGTTCTTCGCTGATTGATAAGTCCAAGCGTGCTTTCTCTTCTTGGATTACAAACCAGAAGCCATGTCCTATATTTGAGAGTCCAGCACCGTGGTGCAGACTCTTGTCACAGTCTGCACAGGTAATTTCATCTTTATTTGAGTTATTCGAGTGAAGTGAATAATGATTTTAGTGGTCACTCTCTGGAGTGTTGAGTCCCTGTGTAGCAGGTGGAATTTATTGTTAATATTGAATTTTTGTCACTGTTGCAGAACCCAAATGTTGCCATTTGCACGCAGAACTTCACGATTGGTTCTTGTAAAAATTGCAACTTACCATTGAAAGATCAAACTATAAGTGGAAACTTATGCAAGATCAAGCATACCCAGGTATTTCTGAAGGCTTCAAAGTAAGGTTTCTCGATGGAGTTTTCTAACACTGTAATATTGTGTGTGGTCAGGCTCCTTTCAAAACAGAACACCCTAATGAACCATTTTACCTGGTTACTATTTCACAAACTTTTATAATCCTTCCCTATAGTTAATTGCAGTTGGTGTTGCAGTTCTATTCTGTTTTCTTCAATTATAGAAAATTGTGGGAAAATGCAGCTCACACGGCCGCAATTGCAAAACCTCCAAAAAAGTAACATCGTAGCTATGATCGCAACTTGGACCAAAACACAGTACTTATCTGTAGTCGTGTGCTTGGATTGTTGTTTTTTCCAGCTGTTTGAGCTGAGTACTTTGGAATGTGCATGTGCAGTATGCTCATTGTTATTTCTGGAAATGATCAGGGCAAGGGAAGTGATGTAGCTTCGCTAGAAAGTACAGGCAGCAAAGGGTCCGTTCTAGTAAATGGGATGCTTGTCAAGAAGAATACCAGCTGTGTTCTTAACTCGGGTGATGAGGTGGTTTTTGGTTTGCTGGGAAATCATTCTTATGTATCCTTTTAGGTCATCCAGTTGAGCATGATCTTTCCTCCACCGTGCTTCTTGAAATGAGAACTATTGGTTATAGTGTTTGTCTATTTCTCAAGTTTTTTTTTCAGTCTTGCATCGGTAATTTTCTTAATTTGTTTTCAACCTAGATTTTTCAGCAACTAAATACTGAGGTTGCAGTTAAGGGTGCAGAAGTCCAGAGTGGTGTTGGTCAATTTCAGCAAATTGAAAGGAGAGCTGGAGATGCTTCAACTATGGCTGGGGCTTCTATCTTGGCTTCTCTTTCTAGCCCCAGACAGGACCTCACAAGATTGAAATCTCCAACTGAAAGTTCTAGTAAACCTCACCTGGATGCCTCTAGTCATTCTGTTCTTCATGGTGGTATAGAAATTGAGATTAATGCCTTGGAATCCACTCCAAATGTGCGTAGTGCTAAAGCAGCTGATGTTGGAGCAAGCGAAAAGGATTCACCAATGGATTGCGATCTAGATGCTAGCACAGAGGCAGACAATGTAAAACTCTCTGGGGTGAATGCTTTTCTAAGGCCTTTCTTCAGGATATTAGTCTGACCTAATTTTAAACTGAAACTGAACAAAAGCATCTGTAAACAGGTATTGGAAGAAATAAATGGGATGCGAGATAGGCAGCCTGCATCGACTTCGAGTAAATCTGTGCGCTGTGCAGTATTTAGAGAAGATGTTCGCGCTGCAATACTGGATGGAAAAGAAATAGATGTGTCTTTTGATAACTTCCCCTATTATTTGAGGTATAATTTTCTCCTAATCTATATTTAATGCAATGATATGTGAGATCCTAATCCTATAAATGCAATTACTCTGGGTACCTCTTTTTTTTTTATCATTTGAATTTGTTACATGGGTATGAATTTATGGGTGCGCTTTTATTATAAATAGTGGTTATGAATTAATAACTTGCTTACACATGTCAGTTGTGAATGTTGTCACATTCCTTCTTCAAATGTCTACATAGTTGGATTTTAGGATGTTAGGAACTTAGCAATTGACTTTAGCATTTAACTTTTTAGTGTGTGTTGAGGTTGGTATATTCTTTGTATCAAATATTATTGTTTAGTTATTTGACTTGATTGTCTCTTTGTTGCAATGTGCTTGAAGCCACTGTTATAGCTCCTTTCTTTGATGGATCTGTTTGCAGTGAAAATACAAAAAATGTCCTGGTGGCAGCTTGCTTTATACACCTAAAGCATAAAGTTAAAGAACATGAAAAATACACTGTGAATCTTACAACTATAAACCCTCGTATTCTGCTCTCAGGACCTGCAGGTGTGTGGGTACTATATTACTGCTCTCTTCGTTTTTCTTTAACTGTTAACCTAATTTGCTAATTTTTGTTGTTTGCAGGGTCGGAAATCTATCAGGAGATTTTGGCAAAAGCGCTTGCAAAATACTTTGGAACTAAGTTGCTCATATTCGATAGCCATTCACTTTTGGGTGTAAGATAAATCTTCCTTGTTGGTCTGATATTGTGATCGAGCCATGCATGCTTCTTTAGTTGATGTGTCCTTCAAGTGTTTTTGATTGAAAACAATCATAATGAATCTTTATTTGCTTGTGATGACAGGGTTTATCCTCCAAGGAAGCTGCACTACTTAAAGATAGATTTAATGCCGAAAAGTCCCGCAGCACCACCAAACAAAGTCCTACAGCCACAGATTTGGCTAGGAGCATGTATCCATTAGCTAGTGAAACAGATATGCCTAGATCTTCAAATGTACCTACATCATCTGGCCTTGAGTTTCAACTTAAGATGGATACTGATGACATACCAGCTACCTCTGGAACAGCCAAAATTTGCTTGTTTAAATTAGGTATGTGCTCCTTCACTTATCTTATGGTACTTTGATTTTATCTCAAAAGTCTTTGTAATTTCCATATATAATCATGCAGGTGATAGGGTCAAATTTAGCTCTTCATCTTCTTGTGGCTTGTATCAGACATCTTCAAGGTACATATTTGTAGTAAACTCTTCTGAACTGTTTTCTCTTTTACTCATTGATATACATTGTTGTGTACATTTTCTTGCACTTGTGAGATGAGCTATGGGACTTTAGTCATCATGGAACATAGTAGTGTAATGGATGGATCTTCATTCGCCAAATTGAGGTGCAACACCACAATACCCTAGTTACTCATGATTATGAAATGACAACTCATATACAATTGAAAACGAAGGGATTATACCAGTGATAGCAGATTGAAACAGCCGGGGGGGGGATTATTTATGTATTGCAATGTGATGAAAGATTCTGACTAATATACCCCTCTGGTTATTGGGTTGGAGATGGTGCTTCTAGCTCTTGATGCTTAACTTCTTTTGTATTTATTATCTATATATTGCACTCTCTCCTGTTCTTCACTTCAGGTTTGTGTGGGAAATATGGTAAGGAAAGAAATGAGAGGAAATAAAATAGGAGTAATGAGAGGGAGGTATTAAAAATGAATCCCCTCCCCCCTCTGATTCATATCTCATATAGGAGTGATGAACAAGAAGCACAATAACAACCAAGCCTTAATCCCACTAGGTGGAGTTGGGTACATGGATCGGACGATGCCATAATGCTCTATCATAAATCATATTCACTGACAAAGCAATGATCTCTAAGTCTTCCTTAATCGTTTCACCTATGGTTTTTCTTGGCCCTCTCTTCCTCTATAAATTGGACTAACCTCCATTTGATCTACTCTCCTTATGAGATTATACTGGTCTTCTCCAAACATGTCCAAACCACCTAAGGCACAATTTACAAGCTTTTCTGTAATATGAACTATTTCAACTTTCTCTCAAATACATTCACTTCTAATCCTATTTTATGTAGTGTATTCACTCATTCAACATGATATTCTCATATCATAATATGAAATTTATTATCTTGACATTTTATGCCCAATATCCAGTCCCGTATTGCATATCTGATAGTTGTGTGGTAAAGCTTGAGTGGTCCCTTTTCATCACATATGACACCTGAAATACTTACCATTTCATCCAATCTACTTTTAAATCCTATGGTTTAAGAGGTATCATAAAATAAATATTTACCTATCTCTTAATTAGGTATTAATAAGATCATGTAAACTTGTGTAGTCAATCCGAGAGCATCCCAATCGATCCCAAAAACGGGATAGTGGTATCACGGATGGCGGGATGTCTGGGATAGAGAGGTTTAGGGGAGCAAAATAAGCATTTTATACTAAACACGTAATGCTAAAAAGTAGAGCATTATGCAAAATTGAAGATATAAGCTCAAAGTCAATGACATAACTCAAATATAATAAACGTAACTACTAAGTAACTCAAAATTCCAATAAAAACAATTATGTTTTAAGGAATTATGCCTCTCTAAGGCTTAAAAACAAGTACTGAGTAATAGGTACTTAGAATACTAGTCTATTCTAAGCATTCAAAGTAATTTAGTCAATAAGGTTGATGGCTCAGATAGTGGTGGCTGAGAGCCTGAGATTGATGGCTCACAAGGTTGCAAGGGTTGAAGAAGAGGAAGAAGTTGCAGAACCTGCAAAGAGAAGATGAAGATAACCAAGTTTTTGGAAAGAGAGAGCCAATCACTGGAAAAAGAAGTTTGTTGCTGGAAGAAGGGTTTGAGGGTTGAGAGCTGCTCACCCAAGGTGCAGTTGTTCGAATGTGTTGAGAGTTGGCCAGTGCTGTCCTAGGTCCTTTTGTTTGAATTAGGTTCAGGATATTATCTAAATGACCAAAAAGTCCCCCAAAAAAAGATTAACATTTTAAAATGGGATTTAACCAGGTTTTCCCTTCCCAGTCAAATCCCACTGGGATGAGATCCTGGGATTTGGAGCTGTGATAGCCAGGATTCAGATCTTTGATGGAATAGCAAATCTCATCTCAGTGTTGTGCCAAACTGGGATGGGATCAACTACTTCTCTCAGCAATTCTATTAAATTTTTCTTTAGTTTCAGTTTATCTCTATTTTTAGTAGAATGTAATTGAAATATTCTTTTCTAGCTTATCCCTCCATAATTTGGAGCTGTGACAGCCAGGATTCAAATCTTTGATGGAATAGCAAATCTCATCTCAGTTTTGTGCCAAACTGAGATGGGATGGACTACAGCTCTCAGCAATTCTATTAACTTTTTATTTAGTTTCAGATCTTTGATGGAATATTTATTGGCAATTTCACATATAGGGGCCCGCCTAATGGAAGCCTGGGAAAGGTTGTCTTACTTTTTGATGATAACCCGTTGTCTAAAGTTGGTGTGAGATTTGATAAATCCATACCTGATGGAGTTGATCTTGGAGATGTCTGTGAGGGAGGTCAAGGATTTTTCTGCAAAGGTAAGACATTGCTATCTGCTACAAATTTATTATACTTTTTAGATATTCCATTTTCTTGTATGTTTGAGCCTATTTTGGTCCTAGATTTCGAAGGTGACTTTTTTCTGTTTTCAGTCAATGATCTACAATTGGAAAACAGTGGTGTGGAGGAGCTGGACAAGTTACTTATTGATTCGTTGTTTGAGGTTGCCTTTCACTTCGCGCTGTGGTTTAAGCATCTTGTAATCATTTTGTGGCGCAATGTTAAACTAAAATTTTATACTATTTGTGTCAGGTTGTTTACAGTGAGAGCAGAAGTGCACCATTCATTTTATTCATGAAGGATACCGAGAAGTCTGTAATAGGAAATGGAGATACATTCTCGTTTAAAAGCAGGCTTGAAAACCTTCCAGACAATGTGGTGGTAATAGGTTCACACACTCACACTGACAGTCAAAAGGAGAAGGTAATATATATTTTTGGTTAAATAAATTTGTAGGTTCTGATATTATTTGGGGTTTTCAATTAGGTCCGTTTTTTTAATGCTTGTGATTGGGCCTATGCTGTTAGAGAGCTACTACAATTTTTCAATGGTAGGCTGATTCGGTCCATATAGTTTCATAAACTTTTGATTGAGTTCCTGAATCCAGCCTGCCATAATACCATTTGAGAACCACTATTTTTAACATTGCTTTAACAATAGGGATCCAATTAAAATTTGTTGAAACTATAGGGACCTAATTACAAGTCTCGAAAGATAGGATATAACTGAAGGTCTCTAAAATAGTATAAGGACCTAAGAATTAAGATTAATTAACCATTTTTTGTTCAAATCATAACTCTGTTTTTGTAAAGATAAAATGTCATGCACATTGAGGCATTAGAAGCTTTGGGACCCAAGAGCCCATTGACCCTGAAAGTTTGGTCCATATGATTTGGTTTATTTGCATGGAAATTTGTTGAAACAATGAATTAATCATTGTCTGAAGATCCGTACTGTTTTAGTAGTTATGCAATTTATATAATCCTTTTGTTTTATATTAATCGTGAAACTAAGAAAGATGTATATTTTAGTGAAGAAAGATACAAATGAGATGTTATATATTTAATCTTTTGAATTTGTCATTCCTTGCAGTCGCAAGCCGGTGGTTTGCTTTTTACAAAATTCGGTAGCAATCATACTGCCCTTCTTGACATGTCTTTCCAGGTAATGGCTACAACTCCTTTTGACTTCATTTCCTCTTGTTTGAAAATGAGAAGCAGGAATTGCATGTATGCTTGTATTTTGCACAGGTTCTATTGTTCTTACATGCAATCTAATTACATCCTTTCAGGTTTTAACAGTTATAACAACATTATTTATTTTTTCAGGATGGTTTAGGACGATTGCGTGACAGAGGAAAGGAAGTCCCAAAGCCAAACAAAACTTTGTCTAAGCTTTTCCCAAATAAAATTACAATTCATATGCCACAGGTGTGTTAATTGGATTGTCTGTCATTAGCTGTTTTTATACAATATTCATAATGTATTTCCTGTTATAGGATGAGGCACTTCTAGCATCTTGGAAGCAGCAACTGGATCAAGATGTCGAAACTCTTAAAGTAGAAGCAAATTTACATCATTTGCGCACAGTAAGTACCTTGTGTTTTTTTGTATTTTTGATTCCGACAGTGTGATGGAAATGTATTTTTATGTTAATACTTGTATATTTTGCATACAAAAAGAAAAAGCGTTAGAGGCTTATATGAAATTTTCCTTTATGGCATTGTCATTAATGACACTGATAAATTAATGACACAATAGCCCGACCTCCCGACCGTTAACAACTTGGAGAGAGGTTTCGGGGGAATTTAGAGATGATCCTATCCTCTCCTAGTATTTTGGAGTCGCCACCATGCTTTTGCGAAAGAAACATAGAAAAAACTCTTATGCCTAATATTGGAAAATGTGGCCTTTGAACCAGGATTCTGAATTCAGGAGTCAATTATGGATTAGGGAAGGTGGATGTTTGAGTGGGTGAGTGAGTGGATTTTTTAGAGGCTTTACCTTGTCTCTTTGATCTCTCGACCTTGCGTAATTTGCCATTTGAAGTTTTAATCTCTTGTTGAAATCTAAGACTGAGAAACTGATCAGTTAGAATGCCATGTGGTCCATTTTTTTGTTTGGACAATAGTACATAGTAGGATTGCTTAACACTTGTTTAGCAGTATCATAAATGTTTGATTGTTTACAGTTGCATTCATGGTGTTCTTAGCTTAAATACCATCAAAATTTATTTAATAGGTTTTGGTCCGTTGTGGAATGGAATGCGAAGGACTTGAGACCTTGTGCATTAAGAACCAGACATTAACGAATGAAGGTATGTTATACAATTAAGTAAGTGGTTTAGGTTTTACCACTCAACTCTCTCCATATCATATTTGCTACAATGCAGATGCAGAGAAGATAGTCGGTTGGGCTTTAAGCCACCACCTCATGCAGAATTCTACAGCTAATCCTGATTCAAAGCTTGTATTGTCTTGTGATAGGTAATTGCCAACTTGCATGACTTGTTTATTTGAATTATTTTTTGTACTATATTATAATTTTATAATGGTGTTGTCATTGTGGTGTCCTACCAGCATCCAGTACGGAATTGAGATCTTGCAGTCTATACAGAATGAGCCCAAG
This sequence comes from Lupinus albus, assembly GCA_009771035.1. Classification (NCBI taxonomy): domain Eukaryota; kingdom Viridiplantae; phylum Streptophyta; class Magnoliopsida; order Fabales; family Fabaceae; genus Lupinus; species Lupinus albus. The sequence continues at coordinate 11,757,044 of CM020011.1, forward strand.
AGCCTGAAGAAGTCTCTTAAGGTGATTGCGATGCTCTTTTGCTACTAAGAAGTTTGTTTCCAGTTTTGTTCCTTATAAGTTATTCTGTTGGGAAAGTTTAACCATCTTCTTTCATGAACACTACTCTAAATAATCATGTGTGTTATCTGAACTGAAATCAGGATATTGTAACAGAAAACGAGTTTGAAAAGAAGCTTTTGGCTGATGTTGTTCCACCTAGTGACATTGGTGTTACTTTTGATGATATTGGAGCTCTGGAAAATGTCAAGGATACGCTTAAGGAGTTGGTGATGCTTCCTTTACAGAGGCCACAGTTGTTTTGCAAGGGACAATTAACCAAGGTTTACTTTCTTTATAGATAGAAATTTATTTTATTAACAGGCTGTCATTTCTGCTCTTTATTTTATTAACATGCTTTCACTAGTTTGTTAAATTGTTCATGGATTTATTGATTTTATGATGCTTATGGACCGGAACACAATACATGTTTTTTGCGGATATTGTCATACTTGGAGACGCAAGAGAGAAATTAAATGGGAAGATATAAATGTAGAGACATGTTTTAAAAACACATGACTTTCATATAAGTTGAAGTAAGACAAAATATATGGAGTGTATGTTTAGCAAGAAGCAAACAACCCATACTGTAGAGGTAAAATTGGAGATCGTGCCATACCGTAAGTCACTAGATTTAAATATCTTACGACAACCAATCGTACAATGAGATAAAGAAATTGAGGGTGTAAAGAGAGAGTTTTGAAAACTAAAGAATGAGAGAAGAAAGAGAGAGAAAGGTAGCTTAGTAACTGCCGCAGTTGTTCTAATTTTATAGAGGAAGACACGTGGTCAAGCTTCTACAGCAAGCTAGGAAGATCATTACATAGAATTTGAGTAACAGTTTGCTCATTAAGCAAGTTGACTCAGCCCTAGACAAACATAAAGTACTAAACACTCTAATAGAGGGACATGCAAACCATATGATCCAAGCAGGTGGATGAAGTGGCAGAGTGTTTAAGGTGTCATGCGATAGAAAATATTACCTGCACCTATAAGGCCCACCAATGTTATATGTGATCGGATGTTGGACAGTAAAATGTCAACAAGAGAATAAACTCAATGTAGCAAAGATAAAAATATTTTTTATATGAGTGAATACACTTAGACAAAATAAGATTAAGAATGGATGCATTAGGGAGAAAGTTGGAGTAGTACTTATTGTTCAAAAGATGGTATAATCGCGTCTTAGGTGGTCTTGGTATATGTGTAGGAGACTATTAGAAACCCATGGGAGGAGAATAGATCAAATGTAGGGCCAATTTGTAGAGAGCCAGAGGTAGAGGAAGGCTAAAAAAAACCATAAGCGAAACAATTAGGAAATATTTAGAGCTCAATGATTTGTCACCGAACATGATTTATGATAGAGCCAACCCGATTTGTGGGACTAAGGCTTGTTTTGATGTTGTGTAATGAGCTTTGATGATGCCCTCTCCCTGTCCCAACTTGAAAAGAGAGGGGTAGAGAAGAATGAGCAGAGTGCAGTTTTCTTCAATCCTGTTTTTAGATTGACCTTCTTAATATCTGGGGATCTATTTTTAGATTTGCCTGGGGAAGATATGTAATTCATTTGTTGTTGTTTGAAATAAAAAAATCCGTGATGTGCTATTGATAAAATATTATTCATGCTGATTTCTGACTGAGTTGCCTTTTGTGCAGCCGTGCAAGGGTATCCTATTATTTGGTCCCCCTGGAACAGGTAAAACAATGCTTGCAAAGGCAGTTGCTACTGAAGCTGGTGCAAACTTCATCAACATTTCTATGTCAAGTATTACATCTAAGGTTCAATCTGTGCCTCTCTGGATGTATTTAATCTTACTGATATCAGTTTGTTGTGCATGTTAACTCATGTTCTTGCCCCCTTTTGCTTTAGTGGTTCGGTGAGGCCGAAAAATACGTGAAAGCTGTTTTCTCTCTGGCTAGTAAAATTGCTCCTAGTGTTATATTTGTGGATGAAGTAAGCTTTTCACATAAAATGGTTTTGTTTTGTTTTTATTATTGATATATATAACTTCACTAGTTTTTTTAGGTTGACAGTATGTTGGGCCAGAGGGAAAATTCAGGGGAGCATGAGGCCATGCGGAAGATGAAAAATGAATTCATGGTGAATTGGGATGGGTTACGTACAAAGGATACTGAGCGGGTTCTAGTGCTTGCAGCAACTAATAGGCCTTTTGACCTAGATGAGGCTGTCATAAGGAGGCTACCACGAAGGTATATACCATGTTCAATTGTGCTTTGATTTCCCCTTTCTCCCTCTCTCTTTTTGGATGAGAGAGGCACTAGGCACGTGAAGTTTTTGTAATCTTTGGTCTTCTTCTGCAGATTGATGGTAAAATTGCCAGATTCTCCCAATAGAGCAAAAATTTTGAAAGTTATACTGGCAAAAGAGGAATTGTCCCCTGATATTGATTTGGATGCAATTGCAAGCATGACTGATGGATATTCTGGAAGTGATCTCAAGGTTTTGGATATTTTATTTCCTGTAACCATATACTTTTGATATTAGTGTTATTATTTTGTCAACATTTGATGTTTTTGCTCTTTTATTGCAGAATTTATGTGTAGCTGCCGCACACCATCCAATTAAAGAGATACTAGAAAAGGAAAAAAAGGTATTGGTTCTTCTGTATGTTGTTAAGTGTTATGATTGGTACTTCTATTGTTTTGATGGTAAAGTTATACTTAGGATGATTCCACGAATCATTCTTCAAAGTTTATATGCTCTTTGAATGTGGTAAAAATTAAGCTTGATAATGACCTTTGTTGAGACAATGCTATTGCTATTTGGTGATGCTCTTAGCCCCTTAATACATATGTATTTTATATACTTGATTGGTGTTTGTGGTCTACCTCTGAACTCAAAAGAGATTTTGATCTAATGTTTGAGATGCATTGCAGGAACGTGCTGCTGCTCTAGCCGAAGGTCGACCTGCTCCTTCATTATGTAGTAGTGGGGACATCCGATCTTTAAACAATGGCGACTTCAAATATGCACATCAACAAGTATGAAATGAAAACCCCTTTTATGCTGCACCCCCACCTTCCAGGGCTCCATCTTTTCTAATAAAAATAACTTCGCTATATTGTGGCAGGTATGCGCAAGTGTTTCCTCCGAATCGGTAAATATGACCGAACTATTACAATGGAATGAACTCTATGGCGAAGGTGGTTCAAGAGTAAAGAAATCTCTTAGCTATTTCATGTGAGAGCTTTTTCTTTGGTAGACACCTATTGCTCCCTCCATCACCTGTGGCCCGAACTTTTGTAGTTTTTTGCCGATAGGGGGGCTACTGGAATTGTTCAGTCATTTCTTCTGTAAAATAAAACCTTCTTTAAAGTTACTTTCCTTATATTTGGGTTGGTAAATTTTGAAGGGAGTGGAGAGCCTTCCAGAATTTTGGTTCCCAGGTTGAGTTTTTTGTTTATCTTTTGAAAAGGGATAAGAAAAAAAGATAAGATAGTAGATGATCTCGTGCATATAATTTTGTCATCATTACTATTGAGATATCTTGGAATAATATTTGTCAATTTGTTGTTTTTTGTTCATAATATCATGCATTTTAAAGCCTCCTCTAAATTGATTTCAAAGCCACTACTAATAAAGTTGTATACGGCTGCAATTATGCAGTGGTTAGAGGTTTCATCTTTATATATTGAATGTTTTTATTTTTATTTTTATTGTAACTTAACATTTTATGTTAAGCCTTAAATTGTTGATAGTTGCTTTGACTTTTTAATAATTAAATTGTTAGCCGTGTAAAAGTCAATGTTATTTCTAACCTGGAGTGTCTTTTTTGTGTTGAATATAATTTCAACCTTGGGTTGTAGTTAAGAATTTATATATTTGTGTTACATTAAATTATAATATTATATATATAAAGTTGACTTTACACTACTAATAAATGCTAAAATAATATAAAAATTATATAAAAGCATCCTAAAATTTGTAATTATATATCTTCCTGATTATTTTTAACCTTTAAATAGTAGTGAAATTGGTTTATGTATTAAGATTTTGTTAATCTTAGAGTTCCTAAATTTTAACTTGTATTGTTATATTGCTATTTTTGTGAGTTTGGTAATAGTCATTTTTTTTTTTGATTTATTAGTAACTTAACAAGATTAGTTTCCATCAATTTATACAGTTTAAAAAGTATTTATGAAGAAAATATAGTTTATAATATCTATTTGCAAAATGTGTAAAGTTTATTGAAGTTTTATACAATTTTTTAATATTCTATATAATTATTTTTTTATAAAATTAATTCTGACTTACTCTTAAACTTATGAGAAATTATTACATGGTACAAGATTATTATTCTAAAGTATATAATAATTACTCAATATCCACTGTTACTATATAGTTGCCCTTTTTTACTGGTAAGATGCTATTGTAATAACTTATACAACATGGTCTAATGTTCCACATTTCTATAGGAAAATTGTAATAGAAGTATGATTAAACAAAACAATTCTTTAGGGTAACTTCTACACATTTATATAAAAAAAAAATTATGAATATGTATCGCAATGTTAAAATATAATTAAAAAATATATTGTTAATTTGGTTTGATTAAAATAATGACCTAACACATTTAAATATTGTATGTTTGAACATCTTATAATTAAGAAAGAAAAACATGTATGCCATGACAATAAGAGTTTTTTATAACATTGTATCAAGAGTAAGTGAATTTCCACTTACTCCACATCTTAGCCATCAATTCTAAAGAAATTCAATGGTTTAGATTCACTCACTAATTCAAACCACTGGATTTTCCTAGAATTGATGACTATGATGTGAAGTAAGTTTAAAAAACTTACTCTTTGAGTTAATGGATTCATTTTCTTCATATATAATCATCATAACTATTAAAATGTAAGAGCTAATCCATCTAAATTGGGTTATAAAATAATTCCCAAAACCTTCCCACTTTTGGTGTGCATTAGATTACCAGTCACCAGCCTATTTAAGAATAAAAGTTGGAGAAGATATTAGTGCATCTCGTGGAGTGTGGGAGAATATTTTTTAGATTTGTGGTTCGATGTTGGAGGCATAGAATGGTTACAAGAGATGCTACAATAACCATTATTCCAAGACTGGTTTAACTTTAGAGGATATATCAGTCATGGATACACTTTGATAATGAGTTTGGGGCATACTTTGATATGAATCCAGTGCACTGATCTAGCAGCATCTTCCTGTAGCTTTGCTATAGAGTCTGTTGACAAGTTATATCTGACCCTATCTTTCGCTTCTCACAAGCACTTCTCTTTGTATTGTTTTCATTTTCCTCTCCCAACTTGTGCTCCTATTGTATATAAAAAACGATGGGTAACCTTTTGGTAACTCAAGATCTTCTAACTTGCCAAACTCATTATCAAAGTGTATCCATGACTGTTACATCCTGTAAAGTTAAGTCTTGGAATAATGGTTATTGTAGCATACTTTGATCAGTGCACTGGTTTCATATCAAATATTCACTAAACTACTAAGTACGAACATATTTTAATTTCTTCAGTGATGTTGGTGGAGTTGTTGCCATTGGTTTCCTCCATGACAAGTTCACTGGAAGACAGTAATGTTAGGGGGAGGTAGTGAAGTGTGTGAAGTAGTAAGTTATCAAGTCCCACATCGTTGAGTAAATAAAACAAGTAGGCAAGCGCTCAATATAAAAGCAGCCTCCCTGCATAAATATTACTCATACCTTTCTCGGCCTTTTGGCTAAGATCAAGTGTAGTATCTGTTCTTATCAGTTTAATATCTGATATGTGGGTCATTGGTCCACATGATATTAAATTAATTTTTTAAGGGAAAGAGCCATCACAGTAGCTTGCTACTGGGCTTCTTATGTGTCGCCCTTGTGTTGCACTAAAGCATGGGCCTGGCACACCCCTCCAATTGTAGTTTGTAACTTATTTGTGTAGTTTAGTTTGAAACGTATTCATTGTCTATTCAAGTATTTCTCATGCGTTAGTGTACACTAGTCTATCACCTTATGTCATTCAAGTATTTCTCGTTTTTTAATTATCTATTCCAACCCTTATTTCTTATTCAAACTCTTAGGTATTTCTTATGTTCCTAATATACTTAATCATATTATTTCAACGTAAGCATGTTGAGATTTAGCTTCATCCATCTTATGGTTCCACTAATGGCTATTAACAACACTAGTCTATCACCATAGTTTTTATATGTTAAAAGGTAGGCTTAAATTTGAAGGCTTTTGATGTTAGAAGTGTTGTGATTTGTATAGTTGGAGAAAAAATATATTATTTATTCATCTTCCTGTTATTGGATACAATAGCATGGTTTTGATTATTTGAGTATGATGATGGGTTCTGGACCAAACAGTTGTAAAAGAACTAATAGAAAGAAATGGAGGTGCAGTAGAAATGTAGTGCCTGATCAGAAGTACTCTGAAAGGCACATGCATAGAGGTTTTAACCATTCAAGAAATAATGTGGAAACATCTTAAGTTAACTCAAAGTTACAAACCAATGTCAATGTTAAATTTGATTGTAAAGGAAACATGTGATGGTAATAACATCTCTGCCAGAGTAGGTGTTCTTCAGGGTATCTTGATCTCAACTTTAAAATTGAGTTCAGAGAAGCTGACTATTCTAGTTTGAATCCGTTGAAGGGATAGGATGGCACAGCTAAACTCGGTTCAACACAAAAAAGATTTGCTCAACTTGACTCAATACGAGATATTTGTTTAGCTCTAGTTCAGCTGAATTAAAGTTCACAAATTGTTCTACATTTATTACAAGCACAATCAGTAGTGGTGGAAAGATATTCTACAATTATGATCACGAGCTATTTGAAAGATATCAGCCTATGTTCTAACATTTATTAACGGCATACATAGTAGAATTTTACAACTCGCAATAATAAAACTTAATTAGGCCCACTATGTGAAAGAGTGTGGAACTAGAATTGGAGGGTGCGTCTGGCCCATGCTTTAGTTCAAAGCCGAGCAAGCTACTGTGATGGCTCTTCCCCTTAAATATTAATTTACAATCAAATTCACTTAAATATTAATTTACAATCAAATTCATTAAGCTCACATTTTTTAAGATAATAAATATAATAATAGATGAACCAGTCAAATTTATTCTTATTCGAATAGTGTAGTTTTGGCAGACATTTCCGATAGATAACCCACTAATGAAGTTTGTCTAAAATTTCAGTACTTCAAAGAAATAGACACACAATATGAGACTAAGATGAAAAATAAGAAACCGGGTAAGAAACTCAATGTAATAGAAAGTCTAATCAGGACTTAATTTAACAAAGAACCATAACATAAGATGATAAATATATAGACTAGAGATGTGGGACCCTTCAAAGGAAGGACACCTCCAAAAATAAGCGTATGCCACTTAAAGTGTCAAACACACGGTATTCTTTAGTAAAAGGCGAAAGAATAGTTCGCTTTGTGCCTAACACATGGCTCCGTGAGTTTAACGAAGCTATGTACTTCGTTTTTATATTGAGGGAACACCCTTATTCACACTGTTGTACAAGATGTGGGCTTTGCGTAGAACACTGAAACATTTGACAATATCATAGAAACCTAACTTTTTGTTTAGTAGTTTTGTGGCCCAATTACGGGACAAGTCCTATGAAGCATAGGCATTCACAGTGCAAAAAACAATCTTCAATGTTATCACAAAAAGCTAAAGGGTAGAAAGTGTCAAATTCCAAATGCAAGGCTCTAAGTAACATAAATTTGGTTTGGTAAGGGTCAAGTGAAGACGTTTTTCAAAGGGGATTTGAGTATACTAGTACCCAATATAATGCATATCACAACAGACTGTGAACTAAACTAAATACTTTTGCATGATCAGTTTGTGTTAAATGTTTTTTTTATAAAGAAAACTTGTATTAAACTGAGCACAAGGGGTGCCCATTCAATACAAGAGAAACAAATAGTCTACTTTGAAGAACACAAAGTTAGACAAAGTTTGGGATCCATACACCAATTAAAAAAAGATAAAGAATTATGAGATACAAAAGTAGATAACCAAATCCAGGATCTAGTTTGAATAATATCAATAAGGTGCACATAACTTGGCGCCTTCTCTAAGAAAATTACTTCATTTCTCATTATCCAAACTGACCAAACCAATGTGACCAAAGCATTCTCCACAACTTTGCACAACTACCACTTCGGATGGATTCATGAAACTTCAGGGAGTCCAAAACTGAGCAATGATGTATAACAGAGATCTGCAACCAAGAGTAAAATCCTTTCCAAATACTAACCACAAAATCACAAGAACTAAAAAGATGACCAGTAGTCTCCACATGGTTATTACAAAAAATGTACATCATCTCATCTACCCTCACAATAACATTCCTTTTAAACAATTCATCTTTCGTTCGTAATTTTCAGCAATCCAATATACTTTATATATCATGTCTATCATCTCCTAATGAAACATCTCATCACCACTATTCTAATGTATTTCTAATTCTGAATTTGTAAGCACCGAACTGAATGATAAGTTTGTAACTTTGTTTTCCAGTTCTGTAGCGGATGTAGTAACACTGAAATAAGTATAAGATCATCTCTCTAAAAAAATGGGACTAAATCATTCTACTCCAGAATTCAGGGAATATTTTATTTAACCATACAAAACATTCAAAAGACACTGCAAAGGTGTAAATTGAATAAGTAAACCTATAAGAATAAGGAGGTGCATTAATTTTAAATAATAAAAATTACAATACTGGTGTTGGAGGGTAGGCCTGGCCAAAGCTTTAGTACAACACTAAGGCGACAAATGAGAGACCAGGTAGCAAGCTACTGTAATGGCCTCTCCCCTTTAAAAAAGTAATTTAATATCGTGTGAGCCAATGACCCACATATCAGATATTAAACTGATAAGAACAGATACTACACTTGATCTTAGCCAAAAGGCCGAGAAAGGTATGAAAGGTAAAATACATGAGTGCAGCTTTTATATGCATCTTGCCTAATTCATCTCACACATCATACTATGTGGGACTTGGTCATTCAACAATGCCAGTATCTTTTATAGCATTGACTAGAAACTACCGAATCCTAACTTGTTAAAACCTTGTATCACATACTTGAATGATCCATTCCCTACATGTTCAAAGAGTAGTGGAATTACCAGCTGAGAGCACCACTGTTCATCCTCCCCCGTATAGTTTCAAGAAGCAGAAGTTCGTCCGGTTCATGTCCGACCACGGAGTTGATTTTGGCTCACTTCTCCTTGGGCTAGAGGCTAGAGAAGTTAGTACTACGGAATACTACACTCTACTAGTCTACTGCATGGTCCAAGGTGTGCGCAACTAGCAGGTTATATAATAACTGAACAAGGAAGCTAGTTGCAGCCAACAACCTTGTTCCATCATTGCTTCCTCTTCCTCATCCAAATTATAGTTTTGTTCATTAAAACATTCGACAACATTACACTTACAAAGACATTACAATTCCATGTAATCAATATATTGATTCTCAAAATGTCTAATTAGTGTTGAGATTGCTATCCATAGAGTTTCCAGATCTCATAGATTCAGAACATGGTCCAGTCTAGGAGAGTTGATTTTGAGTGAGAGCCTATCTAACTTGCCTGATTCGGTAGAGCAAGGAATATGAGTACCCAACTTGAATGACAATTAGAATTCAATTTACGCAATATATATGTTAAGCATACATATCCAATTCTTAAGGCAGCATCTTTATAAAGCCCCTTATTACTTCATCCTAGAAAACCTGGTCTTTGATACTGGTTTTTAAATTCCCTCTTTGGCAATGGTTCCTGGCCCATAGTTAACATATTTTGTATCACGATCCATAGTTAATATATTTTGTATCACAATCCTTCCACATCAGTTTTCCTCAAATCTTAATGAAGGTAAACTTAGACACATAAACGCAGGCTAAGAGGGCTAGTAAAACCGTTGTTATAAGTAACTCCTAAAGAATTGCCCCATAATATTTGGTATTGAAAATACAATACATTGATTAAATTATTGGCATGATATTTGGTATTGAAAATTCAACAAATTAATTAAATTATTGGCACAACTTTGCAGCACGTTTTTTAAAATTACTTCACTGCTTTTATTGCATCAATTCCTTTTGTAAAACAAGTCAATGTCACTGAATCAAGTACATCAAAGCAGGCCCTTTTTGTCAATCAGGTACATGCTAAAATGAAATCAACACTTAGATACCCTGCTCAAGCATTGCTCGGACCCTCATCGGAAGACCATAAAGCCGGATAAACCCAGCAGCATCAGCTTGATCATATATCTGCCCATTTTCAAATGATGAAATGTCTTGCCTATACAGGCTAAAGGGGCTCCTCCGTCCGGTTACAGTAACAGATCCTTTGTACAACTTCAAAGTCACAGAACCAGTTGTGGTCTCCATAATCTTCTGCATAAATGCATCCATGGATTCACGAAGTGGATCAAACCATCTCCCAGCATACACCAACTCCGCATACTTGAGGGCTAATGAATCTTTGACTTGAATCGTTTCTCGATCAAGTGTCAAAGATTCCAACTCGCGGACTGCACTAAATAGGATGGTCCCACCAGGAGTTTCATAAACTCCACGGCTCTTCATACCTACAAGCCTATTCTCAACCATGTCAATTCGGCCAATTCCATGCCTTCCACCAATTTCATTGAGTTCGGCAAGTAAAGATGCTGGCGAAAGTCTCTTCCCATCAACTGAAACAGGAAGCCCTGATTCTATCCCAATTTCCACATATCTGCAACTCACATAATGCATGCTTTTATAAATGTAAAGTACAACATTTTTAAATAGACAACAGAAACTCGAAGGCTGTAAATAGAGTCAAATCACGGCTTAAGAAGGAATCTTACTGTGCTTGATTTGGAGCATCCTCTGGGTCTATAGACATCATGTACATATCCTTTTTAGGCTCATTAGCTGGGTCTTCCAAAATATCACCCTTCAGTATCACAGATTGCATATATTAGAGAAAAGGCAACATGTCATTTCCATAGTATTGTTTTGGAGCTACACTATGTAAAGCATAGCCCTAGATCAAAATGAAGATTTAAACCTGCAAGGTGCAACTTCTAACAATACAGCATATAAATGATGGGGAAATGATTGAGTGACTTTGAGGGTGGTGGTTTTGACGACTTTGATAAATCTAAACCGTTTTTTATGCAGATTGGATGGCTTAGATTTCATTATTTCAAAATAGTGTTTTGAATCTATGCCATCTGATCATTATTCAACGGCTCAGATTTGACAAAGTCACCACCCTCAAAATCACTCAACCCATCCCCAAAATTTGATGACTCAGATGCTCTAGCAAGGACTGTGCCTATGGGAGCACTTATAATAAGATGAGTTGAATAGTGAGCCATGCACTACTTGATCATCTAAAAGAAATAGGAACACAGTTTTGATTTCAGGTACCAACATGATATACCTAAGTTACCAACATATAGTAAACTGCTGATTTTCAAAGTTTGATCCTCTCATGTTACATGACTATCATGGTAGGAGAGAGTGTTTTGTTCTCCATAGCTACTTCTAATGGTTATGTAACATAAGACTATAAGAGGATCCAAATCCACTATTTCGAAAATACAATCAAACTTGTGTCCTTGAAATTTAAATGAAAGCTTAGATCCCCAAAATGACAAAACATTAAATGTGGCTAACTTAACACTATAACAAGAGCTAGAACAATGATAGTTGTAAAACATACCTCGTGACTAAGGTGCCAGAGGTTCCTATCTCTGCTATATATGGATTTCTTTGTTACAGGAACCGGTACATTATGCTTTTTAGCATACTCAATAGCATCTTCTCTCCCAGTAATATCCCACTCTCTCCATGGAGCCACAACGTTTAGCTTGGGGTTTAGAGCAAAGAAAGTGAGCTCAAATCGAACCTAAATGATTATATGCGTATCAGAAGAAAATAATACATATGATGTGTGATTTTGAGAGTAATAGTAGAAAATGAATGATACGATGTAGTATTTTGAGCCTAATATTAAGACATGCCTGGTCATTTCCTTTCCCTGTACACCCATGGGAGACAGCATCAGCTCCAACTTCTTTGGCAACATCAACCATGGCCTATTAGCACGTAGGCATCAGTATATGCTATTATAAGGGTGGGTAAAGATAAACATGTCCCACCACCATTGTGATTATGACTCATTTTCAATATAAAGAGTGAACATTACATTAGGAGCTAGCAAAATGAATGGCTTTGTCAAGGGAGATGAAATATCAAACTTCAAGTAGAATAAATACCTTTGCAATAACGGGGCGAGCCATTGAAGTGCCAAGCAAATACTTCCTCTCATAAACTGCACCAGCACGCAGGCAAGGGAATATATAATCGCTAACAAATTCCTCCCTCAAGTCCTTTACCACTAACTGAGAGGCCCCACTAGCTTTGGCTTTGGCTTCTAAGCCATCCAGTTCTTTTATCCCCTATGGAATTTAGATTTGTTACCACTCATGCAGCATATATAAACAATAAATGGGATATAGCCAATTCCCCTGGTCAGAATTTGACAATCTTGAAACACCTTTTTGCAATAACACACATACAACAATAATCTAGATTACAGCAAATGAATTATAAATAGAAGTTCGTGACATACTTGGCCAACATCAGCTGTGAAGCAAACAACATCACAGCCATAATTCTCTCTGCAACGCCAAAATCAATAAATGAGATTATATAATAAGAACAGAAGTATGCAACACTAGGTAAATTGAATGGGTCATCTAGTGTTCAATATCCTATATCACATCCTAAATTTATTAAAAACAAGAATAGCCAATTTTTTGCTACCGTCTTTCTCTGCAAAGCTTCATCTTTTTTAAAATTTAAAACTCATCAGAGCAAATACACAATCTCAAAATGGTATCACATGAATTTCATGGGAGGATGTACTAAACAGAAATCAGTAATTCGAAAAAAACTTAATCTCGGAAAAATCCAATATTTGCAACAGAATTTGAATAAAAAACTGGAAAAGAATAAGAGAAACGTCTATACCTCAGCCATGGGACAATGACTGATGTGTCTAAGCCACCACTGTAAGCCAGGACAACCTTATTTAATTTTCCACGTAGCCCGCTAACCTTCTTCGATTCAGAAATTTCTGTGTCTGTATCATTGTGTACCACTGCTCTTATAACTGCATGCCCAAAGAACTTCATCAATATAACAGACAACCAAATTAAATATCAAACAGCACCAAATGAATATATCAAGTGATGAACTCACATTGCCTCAAATAAACTCATGCATTTTCAACAATAACTATCATATCCTAAGAAGCCACGTATAAACCCTTCAGAAATTTATTTGTCTATAGATTCAGTTATGACATTTTGTTAATGACTGCTAGTTCTCAAAATAAAAGTGAAAAGGGATGAACCAGTCCCAACTGATTAATAATTTTACACAATAGGAAATACTACATGCTTATAACTAATAAGATGTTAGTTGAAATTTGAAAAGCTCAACTATTAATAACAATAGGAAATAATAGACGTTAATAATTAAATTAGTCTTCGATTATTAAGACCCGATTTAAATACCCCCCACTATTGAAAATGTGTTTACACCATGTGGGATTGGAAATGAAAATCTGCTTAGATAACCTCGTTGGTTTAACTAAACCAACGAGATTATCTAAGAATAAGCATGATGCAATTAATAAATTGTTGCATGCAAAAATAAAAGTCAGGATTTTTCAGTTAATAGAATGTGGGAACGAACCTGTTCTGTGTCGGGAAGGAGAAGTTGCAGGGTAAGAATAAGAAGGAAATGTCTTCAACTGAGCCATTGTTTTGTTGTTGCAGCACCAAAGTATAAGTTATGATGTTCAGTGTTATGTAACTCGGCTCTGTGTCTTTTTTTTAAGGGTTTCAAGGTTCAATGCCACGACTTAGGGGCTGGGTTGTAAATTAAGCAATTAGATGTTTATTATATTATATTCTTGTGTTGTGGCCTTGTGGGACTGCAACATTTTTTGTCGGGTTGATGTTCTGTGGGCTTGTGGTCATTGCCAACAGTTTTTATCAGCACCAATCCTGCAACTCTCTTTTCGTTAGCATATCTTAAATTCTTAACAAAAAGAAGAAATTAGTCTACTAGAATAAGGTTATGTTAGATTCCACACTCATAAAAAATTCGATTAATGGGAATAATATTTGATAGTATCAAAAAAAAATATCTTAAATTCTAAATAACGATAGTTATTAAATTCGGTCAAACCAATTAATTAACTTATTAAACTAATAAGAAAATGAATGAGTCTTAATATTGAATACGAGTTAATTACACTGACACCATTTAAATTTTAGTGAAATTACACAGACCAATTCTCCATTTTTTACCCCTACAAAAAAAAACCTGATTTTTGTACTTACGTTACACTGATCACCCCCGCATGAAAATAAGTATAATTTTTACGTAAAAATGGATGATAATTGTAATGGAATTAAACAAAATATGATATATTATACAAACAAATCAACATAGTATATGAATCAATATATTTTTATTATTTTTGGTTTATTACATATGAATATATTATTTAAATCACTTTTATGCGATATTATAAGGAACAAAAAATAATGAAAATATATTGACTCGTAAACTATTTTGACTTGTCTCTATAATATATCATATTTTGTTTAATTTCATTACACTTATCATTTTTTATGTAAAAAATCACACTTATTTTACATACAAGGATGGTCAGTATAATGTAAGTACAAAAATCAGGGGGTTTTTGTATGGGTAAAAAATGGAGGAGAGAACTATGTAATTTCAATAAAACTCATGGGGTGTCAGTATAATTTACTCTAATGAATACTATTTGTGGAAAATTATATTTTGTTCGTGATAAATTTAATGATTGTAACATTATCAATTATTATTTTATTCATATGAAAGTAATGAAACTACCCAAAATGATCTTATAAAAAGATTAATAAAATACTCTATTTGTTTTTTTTATAAGTGTCATTTACAATCTATTTATTTAATTGTCATTCTCAAAATTTAAGATAATATTGATTTTTTTTATCAATTACTCTATGTGTTTCATTATAAGTATTGTTTCAAAAAATATTAATTACTCTCTTTTTTTTGTACACGCCGTTATTATCAACTACAAGTGTCACTTATTATAAAATAATATGATTTTTTGATTTGTTGATATTACTCTTTTGTTAAATGGTCCATCAAGTAGCATCATGTATAGGGATAATAAAAAATATATGCTCTCTCATGGGTACTTCTACTATGAGTAATTGAGTATCAAGGTATTCATACTTTAAATTAAGTATTTTATATATTACAGCTTTTTATTACTTTGGGATTATATAATTTATTTATTATTATTTATAATCAATTTTAGTGAATAAATTATAAACATAAACTTAATATATACTAATTATTATAAAATATATAACTATATAGTTTTATAATAGATGGAGACTAATTTGACATGAAAAAACTAATTTGACTATCATTTGAAATATTATTTGTATAATAATTATATATTTTTAATATTGTGGCATTAATTTGGGTATAAGCATCAATCTAAGATGAGAATAAGATTGAAATTTGAGAAATAGAAAAACTAATGGGGCCGAACAAGACTGATTGATGAATTTTAAAAATATCATAAAGAAGTTATTGTTAATATGGTTATCATGCAAGCCATCACATATTTAGAGTTTTGTGAGAATTATTTGATCTGATTAAATATTAATCCAAAAACAAGTTCAAGGGTCAATCATTTGCCATGTACATAACTTAGGTATTATTCTTTGTGTGCTTGTGCTGTTCATGTATACAACTCATTAATGAAAGTATACTCACTTATATTGTCTCAGAAGAAGGGGCAAAGAAAGAAAGAGACCAAGGAGTGAGAAGGCCATCTATTGCAAAGGGAAGAGTTTCCCATTATCTCTCGTGCCTAAAACAATACCTATATTTTCTCATATTTTTTATCACTTTTTTTCCCTCTTCTATTTCTTCTCTTCAACTAAAAAAAGTGAACATGTTTAAGGATAGTTGCATGTTATGCTTTTATTGAAAAACATCACTACAAAGTACTAACACACAAAGCTCTGGACCGAAGTTTTGTAATTACTTGGAAGATCCGAACTCAATTTTTGCAAGCTTAACGTTAATATCTCATGAATTGCTTATGTATACTTATAGAGTAAAACATTATATCCTTAAAAAAATATTTTAGTCACCAAATTAATCCTAACAAATAACAACCAAAGAAGTCCATGATATTTAGAATGGTGTACATAATATAAAACTTAGCCAATGAAAGATTTATATTGCATCAAACAAGTCCTTATAATGAGACACTAAATAAGCATTACTAAGTCTGATCCTTATGCTTTAAACCGAATTACATACATTGATAAGAGATAAAGTTCCTATTTTTTTAAATGATTATAACATTATTATAATTTTATTTTTTCCTAAATTTAATTTTTTGTTGTTGAGATTGCTGGTACAATTTAACCCTAGCCATGTTGAGATAGCTTCACAACATCTACCAAGAAGACTACAAACGACAACAACTTTTCTTATTAATAAACAAAAAAGAAATGAGAAAAAACAATAAACATATCTTATAATCACTACTAAAATCTTCTAAAATGACATGGACACTAGCAAATGAGAATAAAAAAAGAGAAAATAAATGTCAATATTGACTCATAAAAAATAATATAAATGAATGATGAATGATAAACTAATTATGTATAACTATTTGTATATAAATATTACACTCGTAAAAATATATATATATGTAACAAGTTATACTATTTTGGACTCTTGATTTTAATTACACTCTCAATACATAGTTTACATAATCCCATGGTTATTATTGTAATTTCAACAAAATAATTGAGTGAATGAGGTTAGTAATGTGTAGTGTGTACTATAAAAACAGCCTTCTTTGTAAACCCTAAACCCTATTTCCCTCTCCATCAAATGTACACACAAACAACGTAGGCAGCAAACGTTGGTAACTATCTTCTTTTCCCTTTCACTCTGCAATATTTCTCTTTCACTTTCATTTCCTTCATTATATAAATACAATATAAATTCACTATTATTTTATTTACAACCATGCGAAACGAATGATTCTACTTTTTATTTATCTTATTTGGTTACTTCAGTTAGGTTTTTGAAACATTGTTACATTTTTTTAGGTTTTTGAATGGCGTTGTTTCTGCTTTACGAATCTGCTTCTGGCTATGCTTTATTTGAGGCTCATGGCATTGATGAAATTGGACAAAACACCGAAGCGGTTCGCAATTCTGTTTCCGATTTGAACCGCTTTGGTAAAGTTGTTAAGCTGAGATCTTTCAATCCTTTTACCTCTGCTCTTGATGCCCTCACACAATGCAATGCCATCTCTGAAGGTAGTTAACCGTTTCTCGAAATTTGAATGTTTAATTTATTCGGTTTCGTGTTGATTAATTATTGAAATGTTGAATACTGATTTGATTGTTTGATGAGATTAGGGATATTGACCGATGAGCTTAGGACTGTTTTGGAGACTAACTTGCCTAAACCGAAAGAAGGTAAGAAGGCCAAGTTCAGTTTAGGTGTAGCGGATCCTAAGATTGGTTCGCAGATATCGGAACTTACTAAAATCCCTTGCCAGAGTAACGAGTTTGTATTAGAGCTGATTCGGGGCGTGCGCCTCCATTTTGATAGGTTTGTCAGTGATCTCAAGGTAAGTTACACTTTACTATTGTGGCTGCATTTTGTGTTTTATGCATAGAAGAAATAGCTTTCTCATTATGTTATAAAAAAATTTCTACATGAATTATGTAGTCAGGAGATTTGGAAAAGGCACAACTCGGTTTGGGTCATAGTTACAGCAGAGCAAAGGTCAAATTTAATGTGAACCGGGTCGACAATATGGTCATTCAAGCAATCTTCCTTCTTGATACACTTGATAAAGATATCAATTCGTTCTCCATGAGAGTCAGGTAGTGTATGTTCAACAATGAATAGTCAAATATGGTATTAGTAATTTTTGTGTTCAGAATAGTTTACTTTAAGGTTAATTGATAAAATTGAAGGGTTACATTTGCCATTGGTTCATTAACTATTTGCAGAGAATGGTATTCATGGCATTTTCCTGAGCTGGTAAAGATTGTGAATGATAATTATCTGTATGCCAAACTTACAAAATTTATTGAGGATAAGTCAAAATTAACCGAAGACAAGATTTCAGACTTAACTGACATAGTTGGAGATGAAGATAAAGCAAAGGAGATAGTTGAAGCTGCCAAGGCCTCCATGGGTAAAATTCTCACTTTTTGTTCTTGTATAAATTTCAGTCAACTTTTATATCATCCTCTCTATAAATATTCTTTCTCTTGGTTTTCTTCAGGACAGGATTTGTCGCCGGTGGACTTGATTAATGTCCAGCAATTTGCACAGCGGGTAATGGACCTGTCTGAGTATAGGCGGAAGTTGTATGATTACCTGGTTGCTAAAATGGGTGACATCGCACCTAATTTGGCCTCATTAATTGGTGAAGTTGTTGGTGCTCGTTTAATTTCCCATGCTGGTAGCCTTACAAATTTAGCGAAGTGCCCCTCTTCAACTCTTCAAATTCTTGGTGCTGAGAAGGCTTTGTTCAGGTTTGAGCTGCACCTTCTGTTTCTGAGTTTTTAATAGTTTGAACTGCTTATTTGTTTATACAAACTAGAAAAACAAGGCTTCATATATAGAACTGCAAGAATTTGTTGTTTGCATTATGGTAGGTTATGTGTTTTATCAGGACATCTAACTTTTGTCCGCAATGTTGGCATGTTGTGCTGTTACTTCAAATGTACATATAATTTTTTGCATGTTCTATTCAGGGCATTAAAAACAAAAGGAAACACTCCCAAATATGGTCTTATATTCCACTCTTCTTTTATTGGGCGAGCATCTGCCAAAAACAAGGGGCGTATGGCTCGCTATCTTGCTAACAAATGCTCAATTGCATCACGAATTGACTGCTTTTCTGGTTTGTTTCTTAAATATTAATTTTAGCCATCTCTTATGTATTAACCTCTTTGCATGTGAAATGATTTTTTTGTACTGTAATGCAGAAAGGGAAAAGGGTACTACTGCTTTTGGGGAGAAACTGCGTGAGCAAGTTGAGGAGCGACTTGACTTTTATGATAAGGGAGTTGCCCCTCGTAAGAACATAGATGTCATGAGGGCTGCTATGGAAAGTGCTGATAACAAAGGTAGGGGACCAAAGATTTGAAGTTGTCACTTATATGGTGAAAGTTTACTTTGTTTTCCTTTTTTTTGGTTAGAGGTTAAAGGTTTAGACTTCAATTTGTTTTAACTTGGGAAGCATATATCTTTGACCCCCAACGGACACGTGTAATGGGTGTGGGGTTTTGCTGATTTAAAGTAATTGATGCAGATACTGAGATGGAAACAGAAGTTCCTCTTGAAGCTTCAAGCAAGAAGGCGAAGAAGAAGCAAAAGGATGATGCCCCAGAAAATACAAATGGTGATGCAGCAGAGGATCATAAATCAGAGAAGAAGAAAAAGAAAGAAAAAAGGAAACTAGACCAGGAGATAGAGCTCGATGATGGTGCCAATGGGGTTGCAAGTGAGACTAAGAAGAAGAAAAAGAAGGATAAAAAGGGTGATGATTCAGAAGTAGTGGAGGCTGCTATTGAGACTAAGAAGAAGAAGAAGAAATCAAAAAGCAAGAATGACGAGTAGACTATGATTGCAGTTTAAAATGTGGAAAATGAATTAGTCATGTTTACTTTGGATATTTTTAATTTATTTTATTTCATATGCTTTGAACTTTTACTTTTTGCTTCACATGTCTAGACTTGTGTTGACTGCTTTTCATTTATCATATATTTTCTAAAATTCTGTTTTGTAATCTTCGAAATTGTATTAAAAGAATTTGTAAGATTTTTATTTTTAAAGATATACCATGAGCAAGTCACCAAAACTTGATTCTTAATCTGATATCAGAAACTGGTGCCTCTGATAACTTTTACTCAAGTTACGGAGTTAAAAATTCAGTGATCACTGGTTAGGCTTCAGGATTGGTTTAAATATCTTATCTCACTAGCATTGTTGAAGTACTAGATTGGCTCAGCATGATAGTCTTTTATTTGGTACACAAATATTTAGTTTTATTCAATGTTAAAGGTATATTTAACGAGCTAGAAGCGCTCAACCATAACATGAAGTTATACATGTATGATTTTGTATAATTGAATATTGTCAGAGCTCATAGTATAATCTTTACATTCTTTACATCATATAAGCTTCGTCCCACAATAAGTTCTGGTTGCAGGTTCCGGATTAACATTGCTACTAATTGAAGCAGTTTGGTTTAGTGTTTTTTTTTTGAGGAAAATGTGGAATGAGATATAATTGCTCTTACACCATATTATTGTCGTTCAAGTCTACCTGGTTAGAAATTTATGGGAGATTACATTATTTCTATTGGAGGTTTGGTTCAATTATGCATATCACCTCTTTTGTTTGGTAGTGTTATAATTAGGCTACCTCCTCTAGTGTAATTACAATTAGGCTAACCTCTTCTGAACAGGATGTCTAATTAAGCTATAACTTATGTTGCTTCTGAACAGCTTGCTTTGCAAAGTGTTGAATCTACATGCATCTATTTCTTCGAAGTTTTTCTCTGTTTCGAAAATTGCATGTCATTTTCTTGTTTCTTATGGTTATTGTCAATTATCACGGTACAGATGGTACAGCATCTGGAATTGGTTTGGGTTCACTTTTTCCATGTGTTGTTTCTCATTATTATTATTTACTATTCATTGGTATTTCTTATGGTTATTGTTGGCATTGTTGATGAAGCAATGAATAAACCATCATGCCAGAAAGGTTTCATTCTTGATGGTTTTCCCAGAACTGTGGTCCAAGCACAGAAGGTAATGATAACATTATTCGACAAATGAGCTACACGATGAGCTTCTTTTGTTTCAGACATTGGATTGTGTGTGCAAAAACAGAATCATTGGATGATCTGCACTTTTTACCTGCTGTTTTGCACAAAATGAATGATCTTCTCTTCCTTTGCAGCTTGACGAGATGCTGCAAAAGCAAGGAGTCAGAATTGATAAGGTGCTCAATTTCACAATAGATGATACACCCATCCAGTGGCAGAACCTAACCATACAAAATTTGCACCACCAAAGGTTCCTAGAACTGACTATACAAGTTCTTCTTTTTCACAATGAAAAGTGCTAACTGTTTAAGCATGGTTAATGCTTATAGTCATTCATTTATAAGACTTCGTTTAAACCTATTCCTGGCATTCAAAATTGAATTTATTCCCCAACACTTCAGTGTTACAATCTTTCCATTGGGAAACGAATTTGGTTTTGAAGGCACTGATGATTTTATTAAAATAATTATTTTCCGCAGGTTACGGGTGAATCTCTTATCCAGTTCAAGGATGACACTGCAGCTATTCATAAGTCAAGGCTGGAGGCATTTCACAAGCAAACCTAACAGCAAATCCTTTTTGATGCTAATCTTCATGCTGAGAAACCTCCCAAAGAAGTGACAGCTGAAGTCGAGAAAGTGTTGTCTTCATAGGGTTGCCCTTGGTTACTTGTGCTAGATGCCTTGACCTGCCATTTTTTTCCAATTGGAAGCCTAATTTGACAGGTTGTGCTAAAAATATTCTCAGAGGATAGGAATGCAGGCTATTCTTAAACTCATGTTTATTTAATGTCAACATAAATATTTATACACAATTATACACTATCCACCATTAAGTCGGATTACTTTTTAAAAAAAAGTCAATGATAATTAAATATGAATGGTGAATTGATACAATGTCACTGTATAAAACTTATATAATGTTGGCAATTACATCTTTTTCTATTCTTATTACAATCCTTTGACCCTTGCAAGTTTCTGTATCATTGAGAAACATTTTATTTAAACTTGCTGGTTGGTTGAGTACATAAAAAGGTGAACGGTGTAAATATTGATTAATCTTACACAAGGCCAAATTTAAAAACATCAAATGGTAATTTGTAATGCACTCATGGTCGTACATCACAGTTTTCACAATTTTTTATAAAGTGGTATGTATACACCAACAAATCCTTCACATCACATTTCTTCTACTCAATGGGTGGAATTTTATTTTTGTCAGGATTTAATATATTTTACATTGTTATCTACCATATGTGTATTACTTTCATCTATGTGTATCTTCTATCCAGATTTAATATAAATAATGCAAATGAAGGAAGATGATGTGATATATATATATATAACAGGATCAGGGCAAAGGATAGGGAAGGCAACCCTCACCCATTTTGATGTATTTTTTCTGTAATAACCAAAGATATTCCATTACCGTAAGGGAATTGTGTGTTTTTAAAAGAGAAATGCTTGGTGAAATGAAATAGCCTGAAATATACGTACATGGTTTCCAGAGTGGCAGAGAGAATGTAATGAAATCAATGTAAAAAACAGGTACAGCAGGCCACACCTTGTCACCATTGTCAATCTCATAATCCAATAACAAACCATCCAGTCCCATTACCATGTTCTCCTCTTGCTATCGCATCATTATTTCATTTCATTGTACATTTATCACTAACTGGGTAAAACAATTAGAACAATAACAAAAAATAGGGTGTGGCCTAGGGTAAGAACATTACCATTGCAAAGGATACGCCAAAACATTATATGCACTGAATTTTCGTTTGAGGGAACAAAATAAAAACATGTATATATTAGTGTCACCTTTTCAGGTCACATCAATCTGCTGCTTCTAATTTGTAACAAGCATGTTTCCAATGAAGTCAACTGCCATGTCCTTCTCAACCATGAACATGTATGTTTGCGATCACTGGCTTCGTAAGAGAGTTAGAAATAATGACAATGGGTGACCAAAAGAAGAATTCGTAAAAAGACAACAAAAGATAAAAGTGTTACCATAACAACAAACTCGTCATTTGTTACTGAACATCCTGAAATATATATACATCTTTCAGCAAAAGAACTAAAGCAATACCCATTGCAAAGAGGATACACTGAATTGCAGTGAAGAAAAAAAATAAGGCACACGTACAGTGTCATTTTCAGGTCACTTCCCAATCACATGTAGCTTATAATGTAAACGTGAACTATTTTCTAATGGCATCCACTGCCCTGTCCTTTGCAATCACATAATTTTTTTATATGATCACCAACTTAGTAGGAAACAGAAACGACATTAAAAGAATCATGTCGATGGGTCCAGACAAACAGAATATTTGAGAAAGATGGCAATGGGCAAGAGAGCATTACCATATGCCATAGCAAAAAACATAGGATAGCAAAAGCGAAGAACAATACCATAGCAAGAAACTCATTATCTATTACTGAAGATCCTGAAATATATGTACATCGTTTAGCAAGAAATACAGAGAATTCCAATTATAGAAGGGGAAAAACAGGTGCAATGCCACACCTTCTCATGAAGTTCACTGCCCAGCCCCTTCGAGATCACATCATTCTTTGTATATGTCATTAGCTTGGTAAGCCAGATGGAAACTACTACAATAAAAATATCAATGTTCCGGGTTTTTCATGCATCCAGCAAAAATACCTGGGTCCTAGCCACGCCAAGAAGGAAGAATAGGCTTGAAATCAGATTTGGGAAGGGGGGCTTCATGAAACCAATCATGAAGGAGAGCATCTTCTGCAGTTATCCTCTGCAAGATCAAAAAACAATTCTTGTAAGTTATACATCATTCATTTTAAAGTTACAATAACAGCAATCATAACTTAAATCCATGAAACACCATATACCTTTTCAGGGTCGTAAGTTAGAAGCTTCTCCAACAAGTCAAATCCCAGCTCAGACAGAACCGGCAAACCTATGAAAGATGAGGCTCGAAACTTTCTCCTTAATATACTATACCTGAAATAGTAAAAAAAATGTATTATCAAATTTATAAAATAATAATAACAAAGAAGTATTCTTAATAAGGAAAGACGAGGGAAGATAGGCTTACGGTTGCTTAACAAATTTTCCTTTAGAACCGGGTAATTTGGATAACCCAGGCCAAATTTTCTCATCTGGTGTGCCCAGGGTCCGGACAATCTTATCAAGTTGTTCCACTTCAGATTTCCCAGCAAACAGGGCTTCCTTGGAAATTAATTCAGCCATTATGCAACCCACTGACCACATGTCAATTGCTGTTGAATATTCCTTAGCGCCTAACAAAAGTTCAGGTGCCCTGCAAAGAGAACATATATACTAAGATTTTGACACATCTACCACAACTCTATCTATATAACTAAAATACCACTAACAGGTCTATTGAAAGAAATAATTTGAATGAAAACTAAATTTATAATGCCACTCACCTATACCATAGTGTAACAACAACAGGAGTATATGGCTTCAGTGGACTTCCATACTGACGGGACAAACCAAAGTCGCATATTTTAAGGTGCCCTTCATTGTTCAGCAGAATATTTGATGTCTTCAAATCCCTATGGATAACCCAGTTGTCGTGGATATACTTGACACCTTCAAGAAGTTGCTTCATCATGGATTTTATTTCACCTATACTAAAGGGCTGTTTTTTTTCCTTCATCAGCTCCTTAAGGTCATGCTCCATGTACTCCATTACCATAAAAGTACCATCATAATCATCCACAGCTACTTCTTTAACATCAATAATAGAAGGATGATTAAAAGACAACAGAATGTTCATTTCCCGCAACGCTGACACTGGAAAGCCATCCCTACTTATGTTCATCTTCACCTTCTTTATTGCTACTATTTCACCTGTCCTCTTATCCCTAGCTTTAAAGACAACGCCATAAGTACCCTCATTTATCTTCTTAATCATATCAAACTCACATATACTTCTGCAGCTCTGAAGCATGTTTCTATCTGTCCCCACATCTACTAAACCACCGTCTTCGTCAGAATCAGGAGAATCACTCACATCACTTTGTTCTCCAACACCATACATGGAGTCACTACAGAAATCCTTATCAGAAACAGAATCAAAAGTAGAACGGGACAGACAATTATCTGTTCCACAACTTCCTGATGATCTAGTGATTGTACTTTCTGAAAGTTCTCTTCGGAATTCATCAGTCTCATCGCTTGAAATCACCTTAAGACCTTTGGATTTATCATCAGTGCTCACTGGTGAAAGACCATCAGAAGCCCATCTTGACATTGTTATGTTCCATCCCTTCACTTTCTTCTCTTCATCCTCGTCCACATCTTCCACGTCATTCTCATGATATTTTTTAGGTGACACATATGAGGACATCACTTGTGTAACCCTGATTTTGGAAGAGACTTTGATTTCCTCCTCAGCTAGATCCCATACAATTGGTGAGATCTTTTTCTTCTTCTCCGGTGGTGGGAGAACTTCACTCATATCAGCTTCCCCATGTTCAAAACAAAGCTCACCTTCTTCTCTCTCCTCTTTTCCACCATGAAACACACGCTTTGCAGAGCGGGTGGCATGGAAGTTGTAAGATTCATCAACTTCCATGCCGTAAGTATCATTCTTATGTTCCTTGATAGAACCATTCCCCAAAGAATCACTTCTCCTTAAAACACTTTTTCGCCCTGCCGCCATGTTATTGACAAGCACAAGCACAAGTCCTCTAAATCAGAAATCAATTATCGAAAAATATGTATCCCACACCCAACAACCCAAAAGTTGTCAAATTTCCAAAACCTAGCCCGAAAACAGAACAATAATTTGACTCGATAAAACCCACAAAAATTCCCAAATTATCAAACCCTAACCCCAAAAAACAGGTCAAGGATTCGATTGGACAATCAGTAATTCAGACAATCAAGATCGAATTGTATGAAATCGGAAATTAACAAAATATGAAAGCATAAAACTGTGAAAAGGGGAATGAATGAAAGATGAGGAACAAAACCCTAGATTGTTGCAACTTCTCGATAAGATTCAGAGATACCGAATGATCTTACCAGATGCAAATTGAGGAAACCCTAGAATGAAAGAACAATTGGGATCTCAACAATGCGATCGAGACCTTAGAAGCCGCCTTGGTTCGAGATATGCGTTTGAGTGAATGATTGATTTAGGGTATGCTTTGGGCTTTATAAATAACCCATAGCAAATA
Organism: Lupinus albus; assembly: GCA_009771035.1. NCBI lineage: Eukaryota > Viridiplantae > Streptophyta > Magnoliopsida > Fabales > Fabaceae > Lupinus > Lupinus albus. The sequence goes on from CM020011.1 coordinate 11,783,299, forward strand.
AAAAAACCGTGTTTCGAGTATTGTTCGTTACTCCGTTATTGGACCGGATATTTTCATGCATATTCGTGTAAAATTATTTAAATAATTTTTATTTTTATGGATTATGATATAGTATACCTTTTTTAAAGATTGCGATTACAATTGAGTTAGTGACAACTAGTTTTTCTGGTGAACTATAATAACTAGTTTTATATTTTTAGAATAGAACAAATGGTATATTAGTATTCAAATATATGATGGGTCAGATCATATATCCAAATTTGACTCATGTGTGCCATGCTTGGCCTGATACATCTGATCCTCATGTGTCATGATGTGTCTTGTTAGGCATGATGCACCAAGCCATGATAAGGTTTCATTGAGTCTAAGTTTAGATTTAATCAATATTTAGGGTCGAATAAGGAACAAGTATCACCTGATTTGTCTCGTCTCATGGTCATTCGCTCATTATATTTGTATGTATCTCTATTCAATTACGTATAGATTAATGACACCTACTTGGCCAAAAATATCATTAATTCTCTATGTTTTTATCATATATACATTATTAATAATATATACATATATAATTTTATATATTAAATTATGTATTCAAAATCATAAGTAATATTGAGAATACTTTATCTAAAATGAATATATATTATATTTAATTGGGTATAGGGTTAAATTCAGGTTCAAAAGCTGATCTAGTCAATATTTATGATCGGATTAGCTTCAGATATATGGTCGGGTTCGGGTTCAAAAAAATGAACCGACCAACTTTTATAGTCGGATAAAGGACAAGCCTTACGTGACCCATGCTCACCCATACTACCAAAGGTATCTCTCACCCTATAGATTAAGGATAATCCATTTTAATGTATGTGAATGTCCCTTTCAACCATAGTCGTTCACATAAATCAAATAATTAACTTTGTTGTCTTCATGCTTAGAACTAGGGCATTTTGTCCTAATGCTTAATTAATTTATGTATATAAAACATTCCTCCCAAATAAAATATGTTAGAGATCTACACACCAACAATTTAAGAATTTTACATTGTTACTATATTATCTATAATTCATTTGTATTGATTTTTTTAAGAGTCAGTCACGATTAAACATGAATATGGATGATACATTGACACGGTATAAAACTCATTTAAATATAATTAATATAAATAATTAATGATATATTGACACTATATAAATATTTATACTAATATTCATCTATACTATATATAAAGCCAAAACATGAAATAACTATCATCATGATGTAATTTCTATTTTCCTATTTTGCCCTTATATTTTTTAATTTCTACAAAAAAATCATATAATCATAAGTAACTATCATTAGTACATTAACAACGAATCTCACATTAAATTGAATTATAATAAATACATTTTTTAACATAAACTATTTTTAATACAAAAATATGTTAATTGTATAAAATAAAATATATAAATAAAACATGGCAGACAAGTAATAGGTCACTCATAAGCTACCAACATGTTTCCACCCTTAATTTATACTATTTTTTCTTATGAATATTGATAATTAAATATGTATGAATGATATATATATATATATAATTCTTACATCGTATAAATCGATATTTAAAAGTGGGTCGAGGGTCTTGTACTCTAAGCTGAACCTATATAATATACAGGAGTCTAGGTCTAGTCGATTATTAAAAACGACATTTATTGAAAGAATAGACACACATTCCAAAAGAAATCAAAATATTAGATTTGTATGGGAAACAAGAATACCAATATTATCAAAGGATATTTGGGTTGAGTTCCAATGTATAGAAGTTGGGAGGGGTAGCAACTATTCATTCCTATTAAAGCCAACTTGAAGCAGAATAATAATAAAAAAACAAAAAACTGTGAAGGGTGGTGAAAGAGAAAAGGGGCATGGCGACTGAAGAAAGCAACGCTGTGGTTTCCGATTTCATCAGCTTCTTGAATGCTTCTCCAACTCCTTTCCACGCCGTTGGTAACATTTTCTTCTTCTTATTCTTCTTCTAAATATATAATTATAAAACCCTTCTCTTCTTATGGATTCAATTGAATGTCCACTCATTGGAATCGCTTTGTTTCAGAGGAGTCTAAAAAGCGGTTACGAAGCGCGGGTTTTGATCAGTTATCGGAGAGGGAAGCATGGAATTTGGAAGCTGGTAAAAAATATTTCTTCACAAGGAACCACTCTACCATTGTCGCCTTCGCTATTGGCAAACGGTAAATCAATATTATCAATCACCAATATTATATTCCATTTTCAACTTAGCGTGCTTGCTAAACAATTAAGTGTTTATAATGTGAGAGCTTCCTATAAACTTTATCATAGATTTATCGAAATAAGCAAAAGAAAAAGAGCTTAGAGCAAGGTGATAGGTTATTTTTCATAAGCTCTGAGGTTGCGTTAAAAACTTAATTAGGTGTTCATCATTTAATAGACGTGTTCTTTTTTTTTACAACTAGCTAAAAGGTTTTTTTTGGTATAACATGTGATGCTCTCAGGATTAAACTTTTCGGCATATATGCGGATCCAGTTGGGCCTTATACTACTGGACCAACGCCTTGTTAGTAGCTAAATGGAGTTTATTTTCATAATCATAAACTATTTTTTACAAGCTACATGTTTATTTTTATAAGCACTTCTCGTAAGTCCAAATAAGTTGTTTACAAGCTCTTCCAAAAACCTTTCACAAGCACTTGCTTAAGAGAATGTATGATAAGATCAAATAAGCTGTTTATATTTTATAATCTCTTCCAAACGTCCCCTTAAACTATATTTCCGTACTCCATTATTCTCAAATTTGTGCTTTAGATATGTTGCTGGGAATGGATTCTACATACTTGGTGCTCATACTGATAGTCCTTGTCTCAAACTGAAGCCAGTCAGCAAGGTATATATAATTTTCAATCCTGATGATAAATATGTGTTCTTTGTAACATAATATGATATGGGTTTTTTGGGGTAGGTGGTTAAAGGTGGATATTTGGAGGTAGGGGTTCAAACCTATGGTGGTGGATTGTGGCATACATGGTTTGATAGGGACTTGACTGTTGCTGGGAGGGTAATCATTCGAGAAGATAAAGGAGGTTCTGCTTCTTACTCCCATCGACTTGTTAGAATTGAGGAACCAATAATGAGGGTCCCAAATTTGGCAATTCACCTGGAAAGGTACAGTTTTTTTCCATTGCTGCTCTGTTCAGAATTGATGCAATGCATCTTGACTGTTTGTTTGCTTGCTTGATTATATTTTGTGCGACTGTTTCCCACACACACTGTATTATTTGTTCAGGAGTGTTAATGATGGATTCAAAGCCAACACTCAGACTCAACTTCTTCCCATTTTGGCAACAGCGGTGAAGGTAATACATGGATCATACTTTATTTATGTTTTTGAACACTGGTTATTAGTTACTCAATAGTCTGACACTGATTGGTTTTGTTAAGGATAGTATCCTATAGAAAATAATTGTGAAATGATTGGGTGTCCAGTTTTAATATGTCATCTCCAGGACTAAATGCTTAGATTGTTCTGTTTATATGATTATATGATTTCATGTGGTTTACATCAGACTCATTTTCCTTAACTTACAAGAATTAGTTTTTATACTTGTATTAGGCTATTAGCATGTTATGGTTACAGGGTATTTAATGTCTTGTCTGTGTTTTGGTGCAATATTTTTGTTCGGATATGCATTTATTGTAGTTTATTCCAAAGAAATAAGCTTCAGAAATCAGAAGATATTGCTTATTTGGATAATTGGATTCGAAGTGTTTTTCTTAATTATTGTTTTAGCTTTTATATGTTCAATGATCTTGAGCTTTGTCTTGTAGGCGGAGCTCAATAAAGCAGTCTCTGAAAATGATTCATTTGAAAGTGGAAAGCAAAGGGATGGAAATAAATCAAATCATAAAACAGACACTATCAATACCAAGCACCACTTGCTTTTACTACAGGTTAACAGGCTTTGGATTTGACTGGTGTCTTCTTAATATTCTTAATTCGGTCACATGATTCTAATTATTATTGATTTTTTCTCTTTTCCCCAGTTGCTTGCAAGCGAGCTTGGGTGTGAACCAGATAACATTTGTGATTTTGAATTGCAAGCTTGCGATACCCAACCAAGCGTAGTTGCTGGAGCTGCGAAGGAGTTCATATTTTCAGGAAGACTTGATAACCTCTGCATGTCATTTTGCTCGTTGAAGGTTTAAGTTTTATAGATTATAGATAGTATTTGTCTACTCAAGTTTCAAATGCATGTGTATAAATATGAACTTTGGATTGTAATCTGATTTGACAGGTGTCATTATGAGTGATACATATTAAGCTCAAATTGGCAATTTTGGGCTAATGCTTCTAAATATCACTGTACATCATTATAATTTATGCTCTAATGGAATGACTTCAACCTTTGAACTCTTGGTCTTCTTGCATCTTCTCTCCTCTACGACAAGTGCAAACTAGAGATAACTAGTTAAATACTTAAAATCCAGTTTTTTGTTTGGTTTTTATTCCCCCTGATTTGTTCACTATCTATTGATGTAGTACGTGGTGATGAGAGAGATAATATAGACTAATAATTTATCTGTGATAAGTGATGATGTAGATTTTTGGGATTCTGTTGACTCCTCTATCCAGAGGTCAGAGAGTGCATTATTTCCCTTTATTATTTAATAATTTTGTATGTAATTAGAGCATGTTGCTTTGCATCTTTCATCATTAAGTTATGAGGTTGCTCTTATGAACTGGATCATATGCAATTCTAAAACAAACTGCAGGAAGTGCAATTTCTATTCTAAGGGTTAGAATTTAATGCATTGTTTCTTCTTCAGTAGTTAATTCTAGAGAAAACCATTTTTAAGGACTGGGATGTCTGCAAAGGATCCTGTTCCCTGTCCTTATGCTTCAGTATGCTATGTGTTGTCATATTCCATATTGTACGCTATGTCTTGTTTTTGTCCATTTCTTATATGTTATGCATAGATACTTTTCAGCTGGCTGATTTGGTGACAGTTTTCTATGTTAACCCATGGTATTTGGTTGTGTCCTTTTCTTTTGTACTTCAGTCTTCCAACCTCAGGTTTAGTAGTAGATTTCTTAGGTGTGCCTTTGTCATGCACTGAAAATTCTAAAATCAACATAATATTTTCCCTTCTCAGGAGAGGTGTTGATGGATACCAGACCAGGTGTACGTATGTTACTAACAAAAGGATACTTTTGAAGCTAGAAAATGCTAGCTTCAGCATTTTGGAACTCAATCCATGATTATGTGACTGTTTATTTCACAATTAGAATGTTGGCTGCGCATGTGTGATATTTTTTTTTACATAAATTGTGTAGTAGTTGTTGATTATCCTATATTAATTGATGGTTACCATTTCAGGCATTGGTGGATGCTACATCCTCGGACAGCAGTCTCGAGGAAGAAATAGGTGTTAGAATGGTGGCCTTGTTTGACCATGAGGAATGTGGATCTAAGTCTGCCCAGGGAGCTGGCTCTCCTGTCATACTAAATGCTTTATCTAGGGTTACAAACTCCTTTAGCTCAGATTCCAAGGTAATAATTTTTCTATTTTTCTTCTTCCAATTTTTGCTTAAGCGCCAGAAAGATGACTCTTAGTACCGGTGACTGAGATGCATTGTTGTTGACTGCGGAGGATTTATTGTGATAAGTAGTACACTTGAGAATTTGTCATTCTAGCTAGATGTTAGGTAGGGAGCTGTTTAACAGAGCCTGTGATTATTTCATAATTCACAATGGCATCAGTCCATGTGCTCATGGCTGCGGCATGTACAGTATAAGAGTAGCATTCACGAGATTTAATGTAACTATATCGACTTATCCATTTCTGCTTTTAAAACTTAGTTTTCTTTATGCTGGTCTTGTTTTAGATGCTTGACAAAGCAATACAAAATAGTTTCCTTGTGTCTGCTGATATGGCGCATGCACTACATCCCAATTACATGGTATGTCTTCTAATTTCATATCAAGTTATAATTTGTCAATATATGTAACTTACTGCTCTTCACTGAGAGCTAATTTCTTCTTAGGACAAACATGAAGACAATCATCAGCCTAAACTACATGGAGGACTTGTCATTAAACATAATGCTAATCAGCGCTATGCAACTAACGCAGTCACGTCCTTCATATTCAGGGAGATAGCATCAAAACATAACCTTCCCATTCAGGTCAGTTTAGTGAGCTTGTCTTCTTATTTTTTAATCTTTCCCAACTCTGCGTTTGGAACAAAATGCCCCTGAAGAGGAAGATAGTTCATGGAGAAAGCTATTCTCCATTTTACTATTTGTCGGGTATTTCCAGGGGCAATATTATTACCCCTTGACAGTAGAATCAACAGAAATAACAATCAAGAATAGGAGTGGTTTGACTGAATAAATTATAAAACGTCAATGTAGGATTTTGTGGTGCGCAATGACATGCCTTGTGGTTCAACGATCGGTCCCATCCTTGCAAGCGGTCTGGGTATTCGTACAGTTGATGTAGGTGCACCACAGTTGTCAATGCACAGCATACGTGAAATGTGTGCTACTGATGATGTGCAACACTCGTATGAGCATTTCAAGGCCTTTTTCCAAGAATTCTCTCATCTTGATGCAAAGCTTGTCGTGGACATTTAGGTGAGGAATAGCTCATCAGCCATTTGCTCTAGATGCTGTTGCTGAAAGGTTCATGATGTGCAATTTAATACGATAATAATATAATGTTTTTTATATAGATAATAAAGTTTTCAGTATTAGACTCGATGAATGCAATATAAGCAGGTGCATTAAGTTTGATTGATGTATTTTACTTGAATTCAGATGAGAAGTGAACTTACTTCAGGGTTCAAACACACTAAACTATGAATTTTCGGGCAATACTTAATTCAGAAAAAGGTGGTGCTGTTATTTGATGCAGCAGCTGTCACATGATTACTATAACAGCTTTACCTATTCTATTATATATCCACATTTAGTAGAGTGATACTTGAATGAGAAAGGGAGAAAGGAAAAAAAAATCTTTTTGTATAATGGGGTTTAACATTCCATGAACCAGTTCGATTTTTATGTGTGAGGTTGCACATTATTATATATTATATGTGGAATGTATGTGTTGTATTTAGATGTGACTGAAGTTTTTTTCTTCTTTTTTCTGGGTGCCAAATCTAGTTGTAGAACTTAGAAGATTGGATGGTTTTGTTTCTTCCGAGTGTGTTCCTGTTGTTGTAGCTTTCCGTATATCTTGCTTCAATCCCTCAAATTCTATGTACTCATCTTCTGCTATAACAGAGAATGTTTGTAATCTGAAAATGGAGGGTTTTAATTCTATGTGCTCAACTTGTTTCTTTGGAGGCTATTAGTGAGGATTTATTTTTCCTCATCTTTCTTTATATTTTAATGCAACAAATTCTGTAGTATTGGGAGAAAAGAATTTCATATACAGAACAAAGGAGGTGACTCTAAGTAGGACTTCCAATCAGTGATGTTAAATTAAACAAACTAAATTCTGAAGGCTACTCAACCAGGAATACTCCATGCTACTCAATATGTGGTAGTTTCTATACACAAAAAATGTGAGTTTACTTTATCATATTCAAATATTAGATCCAAATGTTTAAATATCACAAAGTTTTCAGATTAAAAAACATTATTTCTATCACAATCTTACATAAGATTTTTTTTAATTAAATCTAATATATTTATCTATCCATTGGTGAAAAGATTCAAATCCTATACATTAACCTGTGCATTGGATGAATGTATAACAAGTTGCCATTTTGTTTGGTATATTGGAAAAGATTAAAAGCGAAAGTAACATAAATCATAAGTTTAGCTATGAGCAAACCATTCCCACTTCCGGTCTTTGACCATGTTCTAATTGTTCATTCACAATTCTTATCAATAATTATCACTTTTGTTTTTATCTTAGAAAGTTATGATTGTTTAAGACACAAGCTAAATAGACATTTTGGAAGTTCATTAAGTAGCCTACTATTTTAACCTAAACATCTTTTATAGCATGACACTTGTCATGTATCTAGAATCAAGATTTCCTAGTTAGGACATGAAAGGAAACAAAAGCTTACCCCTATCATATATAATATACTTCTACCTTAGCCCCCACTAAGCTAACCTCTACTTGAATTCCTAAATGAGGTGAAATTCTTTCATTCTTTGTCACCTAAACCTACACTTGTCGAAGATTAAACCCATGTTTCCATCTATAGCCAAATTATTTTATTAAGAATATGATAAAATCTTAGCGCATTGATAATAGAATAACCCTAATATATCCTAATCTTAAAGTTGTGTCAGGGCATTCTAGTTGCTTTCATGTGTTCAAATCTGGTTGGTTTTTAATCTCTACTTATAGGACATAATATCTTATAGATACCATAAGAAAAGATCTTTTATAACTTATTTATTTAATTGATCAATGACAGAGACCCACTTAATCATATTTTCACACATGCGGGGGTCTAGTTATATGGGACAGAGATCATCTGTTTCGAACGATGTCTCATTCTCTGTCCTGATCCAATGAGAATATTACGTTTTGTTTTTAAAAAATTTCTTTTATTCATGTGATATTTTGTCATTGGTCCGAGATAGGGAATGAGACACCATTCAAGATAAGTGATCACCATCCAGTTATATGATGCATGTCTATGCCATTAGTTTTTCTCTCCCTTGTAGTCAAGATCCTAGATAGAGTTGGTGTTCTTCAGAAGATAACCAATCAAAACCTTGAATTTCTATAAGTGTTACGTATGTGAGAATTGCATCGCATATAATGGAGATTTATTCACTAATTGGCCAAGTTTCTCTCCCTTGAAAAGATAGACTTATAGTAATTCAAATGATGTGTAATAATTATGTTATTTAAACATTCAAGATGGAACTAAGTTACATATTTAAGAATTGCATATATATAATTATTGATAAAACAGCCACCTCCTCAATTAATTGAGGAAGATCGAAGATTGATTACATTAAGTTAGAATAAGTTAGTTTAAGCTTTACCGTTTTTAGTAACTTTTTCTATTTTATTATTACTCTTTATATATTGACGCTTGTATCATTTCTAAACTCAATGATTCAATAATAATCATCTCATGAGGTATTTCAAGAATTTCATTGTCCCTGTTTTCAACCCCTCTCATTCTTCTCCATTTTCTGGTTAAGCAAAGGTGTAAGTTCTTCACCTTCATTTTGTTTCCATTTGTTACTCTCTTTTTTTTCTTCGTGGATGTCACCTTCTTAACAATTATTAATAGTTAAACATATAATTAAATCATGTTTGACTATTTTAGAGAAGAAGAACATTTTTTTTGTTATGATATTATTTCTATTTTAAATAATTAAATCAAATATATCTTATTAGAAAAGTCATATTGTATGAAAGGTTATGTGAAATAAATTTCACTATTTCTTAGGTTATATAAAATGATAACCATTTGGAAAGTTATCATGTACATTCTTATTATGCGCGCCCTTTAAATTAAGGATGTGATCCTCACTATATCTAATGATGAAATATATTATATCAATAACTAATGTACTATTAACTATTAAGAAATGAGTTAAAATAAGGACAAATCAACATTCTTTCAATTATAGAGAAATTAAGAATATGTATGTTTATATATAAATAAGACTTCTCCTTCAATCAAATCCATAAGAATGATATGATTTATCTAACTTATCTTTATAAAAACATAAGGTTCTAAATCTTGATTTTAATATGTTCATGATAGCATATATAAAAACTAGCTAAAATTTACAAAATACACTCACTTATATATCTATATGTTAAATCTATTCTAACTTTAAATATTTTTTTTGATGGGAATGAAGAGAAGAGAAATAAAAGAAAGGGTACTAACGCCTGACCAAATAAGCTTCTTTAACACCTGCAACAAAATATTTGTCAACTCGTGAAGAGAATCATAGATTAAAATATCATTTACATAATAATAATAAACTTACGATAAAATTATTGATATTCCAAATGACATATTCATATTCCCTATTAAACAATAATAATTCATTAAAAGAGTGCTAATCCAATATAACTACAAGACTAAACAAATAGGCATTTAATTATACAAACTCTAAGTATTACAACACTTATACCATAAACTACTAAATCCAAGTGATTACATATCTCAAAAAATGATGTCCTCATATTTATGTGCAATTAAATACCAGCAAATAATTTAATTTTTTTATATTTTTTTAATTAAGTATCATTTTCTAATTGGATAGAAATACAAACAAGGACAGTGATCTCAATTATCCTCAACCACTCACTTCTAATTTTTAGTGTTATATATTGCTTATTTTTATATAAATAACAAATAACAGCAATATTAATTGCAGTTTTTACAATTTTACCCTCATACTTTATGAATGTGTACATAGTTAATAAAGTGACAACGAATGAAAAACTAAGATTAATGTATTATAGTGAAGAGATGGTAATAACATAATATTAAGTATTAACAGGTAGTTGTAGTTGTAGTTGATGTGATAGTAAATATAATATAACGAGAACATTAACTCTAAAGAGATGGGTATAGTTTGTGATAATAAATGTTATGAAGGTACAATTACAACCACAAAAACAGAGGTATTCCCTGCATCAATCCACATATCATTTAACATTTAGGTCGATTTGTAAATTTAATATTCGAGGGGAATAAAGAAAAGAAAATTTATTATGATGATTTTAAAGTCTCATCTCTCTTCAAAATTTAATTTATAAATGAACTCTTAGTTTCAATCGTCATAAAGACATTAGCTTTGAGAATTGAGAAATTATTACGTAGTTATAAATTATATAATCCTACACATTTAAATTGTTAATTTGTAATAAACTTGTATGATTTAAGTTTATTAATATATGATGAACAATTAACTTTTAGTGTCAATGTAAAGATTCATGGAATAATATGGGCAACCTAAGAATAAAGTACGAAGCACAAGCCTCCAAATTTTTCATTTTCAAATGAGTGTAATATATGTAAACAGTAAGCGTAAAGATTTATATATAATTAATATATTATTCACAATTTATTTGTAATATTTTTTTAATAATTAATAATGATTTAAATTGAATGGTGTATGAAATGGACTATCAATTTATAAAACTCTTAATGTATACATTTTTTTAAACATGATTCCAATATTTTTCGGAAATTGTTAAGGCCCGATAGGCATATACACTTCCCAATAATAACTTATTTTTTCCCCCAAATTTCAAAATTAATTATTCTTCTTCATTTAATATTTCCATCTCCATTACTCACACAACTCACAAGTTCAATAATAATTATCTTTGCAAATTGTAACATATGAGTTTCATTCTATTCCTATTTCTTTGGTCATTATCTCTATGATTTTTCACAAGGCAAATCTTTGAGATGATTCTTGAGATCTTATATCAGCTCAATATTCTTCCAACATCAATAGTGAAAGTTTGACTTGTGGAGACAAATGCAATGATTCTCATTACTTCAAATAAAGTTATAGTAATTTCAATAAATCATTTTACTTAACTTAAAAAAGGCTTATTTGTTACCAAATATTAAATCAATTGGCATGGGATTGATTAACGTCTCAAGTATTCTTAATATATACCACATGGTCATATATCCTTCATTTATCCGAACCTTAGCTTTAGTAATATAGATGAGTATAATTTAATATTTAGATAAAAAAAGGTATGTCACCCTTATAATAATTTCCTCCTTAAATCCAAATTAATTAGTCAGTATAGTTGTGATATTCAAATACTAGATAATTTATAATAAAAAATTGCCTCATATCCGTCTCTAGCTATATACAACAACTATATATATATAAAATAATAATGCTACTTCATATTATATAATATATATCATATTGTATCTTATATCGCTGCACCTATGATTATTATTTTTACTATAATAATCATATTTCATACTTTAAACTCACGTTTTGATATCTGGCCTCATGAGTATCCATCAAAATACTCGTAATGAGTATCCGCAAAAATAGCTAATGGGTGGAAACGAGTATCATGATATCCACATCGCGGGTACTCGCGTATATATTTTAATTAAATATTTTATACTTAGTTATTATTATTTTAACATTATATGTTTAATTTATTTTTTCTTTATAATAAAATTTAGTAATGAGACTATAATCATATACATGTCATATTATTTAAGTAAATTTTATTTTTATAGATTAATTATTCTAAATTATATAAAAATATAATTAAAATTGGAAATTCGTTAGGTACCCGCAAATAGTGCGGGTATGTGCACTGGTATGCACTACCCGTGTCTGCCTAACGATGGCAATGGGTACCCAGATATGCGGGTACCCGCAAAAAATACCCGCAACGGGCCGGGTTTGGGTTCATGTTTTGAACCCGTATGTAATTGAGACCTGCAATTTTAAAACCCGTTGTTAGATGGGTCTAGGTCCGGATAATGAGCTATCCAGACCCATGACTACCCTGACCCGTTATTTCTTCATATATATATATATATATATATACCAACATAATTGTAATATCATGTTAATCTACATTGTAATATCATATTAAATCATAATTATAATATTATATTACTTAATAAGTGTGATTGTAATGTTGTTAAAATGTGATGTTATGTTGTTAAGCAATATTATTATATTGTTAATTCATATGTATGATATAATATTAGGTTAATTGAAGAGTTCTTACTAAATGAATTTTTCATCATAATTTTGAACTTTTTTTTAATATTTGTTTGAGTTTGTGTTTAAATAACATATAAGATCGTAAGAAACAAATACACAATTGTATAAATTAATTGCAATTATTTTAAAATTTTGAATTTATGGGTACCCATGGATCCGCTGGGTACCCAGAGACCCACATGTAGTATACCCATTGGGTATTAGCACGGGTCTGAGACGAGTCTGAGTCCAAAAATAAAACAATGAAGCGGGTCTGCATAATGCACTACCCAGACCCATCCAGATCCATTGTCATCTCTATGTCCGCCCGATGCCGTTTCCATCCCTAGATTCACGCAAGGTAGTTAGTATGAGAATATGTGAATTGTGAAGCTTAATGATGTGAAGGAGGCAATCACAATTCACAAGCCCCTCAGAAAACCAGTGCATGGCTGTTATTGCTCCATTTGTACGGAGCTCTTGTAGCGAAGTGGGTCCACCTAAAACCCCTTGCCATCCAAACATAAAAAAATATAAAGGTGTTCTTTTTCCAAATCATTTGTTTTTTTTTACTTCATTACAATTGAGAACGCCCCCTGGATCTCAGAATGATAAAAGTTTAAGAGTTCAATTCCTAAAAGCAACGCTTATTGAAAGAGATAATTATACACCCAACAAAGATTATTTTCTTAACCAAACAAGATGAGATAACTTTTATAGTATAAAAAGTAGACATTGTATGACATGAACAAAGACCTCTATTCGAATAATATAGTATCTTCATGTCACTACTCAATAAGTGAAGATATAAAATAAGATAAGAATGAAGACATATGATTTGAAAAACAGAACATATCTTTGGTGATTCGTGTATCCCTTTCACCACCACAAAAGGCAAAAGGGCGCAGAATAGCCTTTGGATATTGTCCTGAAAGAATGAGGACACGTAGCATGCTGTGATAGATGCCCAAAAACCTTGCGTCCAAAGCCTGCCAGTGTTTATCATTTTCATGACTTGCACTTCTCTTATTGGCTCCATGCAGTGTCGTACAGTGAACGAATCTTACTTCCATTTCTTTAAGGGTATTTATATTAGCCAATGTAGTAAAAACCCTTGAAATTTTGGGGTAACCAATAATTTATTGTCGAACACAATGCATGATTGCTGGGTGTGTACGTGCCCTTCATCTAGTGCTACGAATGTGCACTCTCTCTTCTCCATTGGCTCTCTCCTTATATTACCCAATTTTCCTCTCACTCTCTTCCATCTTTCCGCCACGTTTCCCTTTTCAACCAATACCATTCTTCCCTCATTCTCTTCCTTACTGTTCCTACATGTGTCTCCCTTCTTACGTGTCCCCTTCCACTGTTCCTATATAACAATCCTTCATTTCCAATTTTATTCATTTCATTTCCTCTTCTGTTCAAACCATACAACAAATATAACAACCTCTTCACTCTATAGTCGTTTCCAATTTTATTCATTTCAAACACTACGCTAAACGCTGCGTTTTGGTAAAGGAGTGAAATGAAAGGTAGTGGAAGTTGTTGCATCGCTAGGTATGCAACCGGTGGTGCATATTATGATATGCGCGAGTGGGACAAAATAATGCTTAGGTTTCGCCCCATCGCACCCAAACCCGTCGCTGCAAAATCACCCACCGCTTCCGGTGGTTCTTCATCGGAGAGCAACGATGCTGTCAGAACCAAAAGAAAGTACGCAAGATCAGTCAAAGATAATAACAACAACAACAACAACAACAAACGTAAAACTCGCCGAAGAGATAAAACTTCATCGCTGGAGAAACAGAATCATGCACCGGTGGTTACTCTCCCATTGCTTCCAGAAACACCTGATCTGAAGGATCTAACCATACCAGAAACAAAGGAAGTGCACAAAAACACGAATAAGAACATGCTGAACTTCAATAATCTCAGCCACGCGAAGATTGAACCTGAACTGAAACCGTCTTGGTACTACGGAACCACCGTGTGTTATTCCTGCGTGACAGTGGAAAGCGTGAGTGACACGTGGCAACAAGGAGAGAGTCTAGGTAGTACAGACGAAGATAGGAGGGTGAATCTAAGCAAGGACACGTGTCCAGGGTTCATATCAGACGGTTACGGGAGGGTGACGTGGACGAACAGTGCGTATAGAGAAAGAGTGGGTGAGGGTGCATGCGTTGTGTTGTTGACTATGAAGAATAACGTGAGTGTAGTGGTTACGAATCCGTTATCGTTCACGTGTAAGGTGAGTGTGGTGTGTTACGACACGTGTGGAAAGGAGAGAAGGTCCTTTATGGTACCCTGCGACGTGTGGAGCATGGAGTTTGGTGGATTTGCATGGAGATTGGATCTTAAAGCTGCTCTTACCTTAAGCTTCTGTTGTTAATTAAATCATCGAGGTATTCTAAAACACTGTCGTTTTATGCCTGTGGTATGTATGGTATTAATCGTTTTACTTTTAATCAATCATGTTGGAAATTGTAAATATGAGAGGCCTGCCTAGTTTAATTATTTACTACTTTTTAAGTTCTATGTAAATTAATGCATGTAGCTTTGTTTAAGGAGCTTGTCTTTTGTTTCCTAAATTCCACTAATCAGTAAAATATCTCCATTTCCATAGCTTTGTGTTGATCAAATATTTTTTGGAACTAACTGTATCCCTCACACTATAAGTAAGGAAACACTATGCAGGTGTCTTGATCAAATAAGAAATAATGTTTGTTGTTCCTTTAATTTGTTATCCCTTATTTAGAAGAATGGATGATAAAAAGTTTCGATCTGGTGATTTGTCTTTACTTCTTCCCTGAAGTTATCCCAGCTTGAACCCTGTAAACCATGGGAGAGGTGGTAGTTAAGTTGTTTGTGAGTTGAAGACGAAGAACTGATTATATTTCCTCTAGAAAATTTACTAGTGTTGTCTGAAAGAATATTATTGATTATATGGTAATTAAGCCATAAAGGAAAAATGAAAAGCTGTGTATAAATGTTTAATAGCGTTGGGGGAGATTGGACAAATGGGCAAATGGCTTTGGAGGTGTTGGGATGAAATGATGAATATGTGTCACTCCGTTAACCTATGAAATGTGAGAACAAATCTCATATGTTACAAGAGTTCGTTGCTTCATTTGTGACTTGTTTTGTCTCCTTAAAATAGTTCTTTATTTTTTAACTTAATTAATTTTCTTCAATTAATCATACACAATTTTTTTTTACCGAAGATGTGCTATATTACAATATGGTTCTCGGGCATCTCACCACGTTGCTACATTTAAAGAAAGCTTGAATAACTTATCTTTTTACCGCATCAGACAGATTCCAATTTGAATGGTTGAATGGTTAAAAAACTATCTTCACTTTTTGTTCTCATCTTCTCTAAAACTCACCTCACCTATGGGAGGTTTTAAGGTATTATTTAATATTTCCCAATCAAATAGAGTTTTGTTGTACCTAAGCGCTTAATTTCACAATACATATCATATCCTCTTCTAATTGCTTAAACCAAACCCTTCACAAAGTCCATATGAGCTAATTTTATTAGAGAACACAAAGCAACCATATACTATAACGCAAGTACAAATAAAATTTAATTGAACGGAAAATAAACAAGTAAAATATACTTTAATTCATTATTCATAATTTGATTATAATCTTTTAAACTATAAGTATTAAAGATGTAATGATATATAAAAAACATACATTATATATACTAACACTTTCATATACATTCCATGCCAGATGATATTCTATTTTTATTTATGATATTAAGTATTCAATTTTTATAAATTTTATTCTTAAAGTTTAAATGTCTTTTTTGTATTGAGTTTAGTTTATTAAATTTTGTATTGTTGTAGTTTATATTATAATTTTATTTTCTTTATTCTAATGTCCAATTTAATGTAAGATAGATGATTAATTTGTTGGTTGTGGTTACTTAGGATTATAGGTTTTTTGTATAAGTTAAAAATGTTAAGGGCAAAACATGAAAGTGTAAATTACTCCATAATGATAATTATATCATGTTTTGTTTTTATAGATAATATGAATAACAATATAACACATATTTCAAAACATAATTTTATAATTATATATATATATATATATTATACAAATATATATTTATTATATATTTGATTTATTTTTCTTTATATACACATATGAAATGACTTAAGGGAAAACAGTTCCTATATAGAAATTGTTAGAACAATAAATTCGGGTCATATAACCATATATGAATGATTAAAATTGAAAGTTAAGTGATAGTCTATGCATTTGTTTTTTTTAGTATTGACATTCAAATCATATTCATTGATTTATATTAATTTTTATTATTAATCACAAT
Source organism: Lupinus albus (assembly GCA_009771035.1). Classification (NCBI taxonomy): domain Eukaryota; kingdom Viridiplantae; phylum Streptophyta; class Magnoliopsida; order Fabales; family Fabaceae; genus Lupinus; species Lupinus albus. The sequence continues at coordinate 11,800,362 of CM020011.1, forward strand.
AATAGTTTGTTAGTGAGACTTTCTAACTCCCAGAGTTTTAATGAAATTACACGAACCACCATCCTCTTTTTTGCACATACACAAACCTCCCCTCATATGTATATGCACGTTACACAAACTACCCTGTCATTAGTTGACCGTTAAATATTACTGTCATGCGCATATCACATATCATTTAATGAAATATTATGACGAAAATATCTTTTCAGACTTCATATAAATATGTTTGAATATAATGCTCACAACTTGTTTGATAAAATGCTTGAAAGAATTATAGTAAATATTAATTTAATATATAATGCAAACACATTTGTAATATCATTCTTTTTGTAATACATAATAGGTGTATGTATGCATCCAGCCTGGGTGTAAGCAGTGTGTTAAGTGCCCCATTGTCACTTTACAATATTTTTTATAACTGAGAAATCTCTGCATTTTTATACTTCATTGTCACTTTACAATATTTTTTGTAACTGAGAAATGTTATATTGGGAAATATAATGAATGTTTATAATATATTGAGAAATGATGAATCCAGGGAGTTAAAAGATTTATGTACTTACTTTTCAAATAAAACATCTCTTTTTGATTCCTTGTCATGGATGTTAAACATGACACAAAATACAATAGAAAATCAAAAAAACATAAAAGATGAGAATATAGTAGAAAAAAGGATAGATGAAAACGATAAAAAACATAAGAATATAATAAAAAAATGTGATATGGTTTCTACTCACCTCTTAGCTTTAGAATAATCAGTTGCCAAATTTGATTTTGAGTTTTTTGAACCCTAGTTTAAGGAAGATGATGTACTATGTTAAAAGAAAAGAGAAGAATTGTGTTTTTGAAATTAAGGGTAGTTTAGTATTTTACTCAGTCAGTTTAACTTTTGGTTAACAGTATTAGATGGAGGGGAGATATGTGTAACTGTAAAAAGAGGAAGGGTACTATGTATAATTTTATTAAAACTGATAGGAGATCCGTGTAATTTACTCTAAATTTAACCTTCTAAACCAAATTGAAAGTTAAACTTTTATTTATGTCCATCTTGAATTGCATGCATTTTTTCTCTATTATATGGATAATATACAAAATACACGACAAACCATAAGGATAAAACTTATGAAAAGAAGAATATTTTTTGAGAAACAGAGAAGGCTTACATTAATAAAAGAAAAAATTTAAGTGCCTATTACATTTTTAATATTTTTTTGAGAAAATGCATACCATTCTTCCGATTACATCAAGATATGAAAAGAGGCTTGTTGTGTTACCTGAAGTGCAATAGGCACTTGCAACAAAAGAAAATGCACCATGCCTAACAAATATGTGTAAATCAGGTTGACACCCACCTCGCAATCAAAAGTGATAGCAAACAGCAGAAAGATTAACTTCAGAAACATTTAAGATAAGCACCAGAGTATCATTGATTTTATGTTAAATAATACAAGTTCAATCACTAATACTGTAAGCTAAGAATGATACAACACAAGAAATGATAATTTGAACGGAATTTAATTGATAAAAGCAGTGGCAGAATTACCAATTTTCATGTTTCCTGGCATCTGATCTTCTTGAAGACTGGCAAAAACTTTCGCCACCAAACGCTTGTGAAAGCTTCATGTAGCCACTTAATAAAATCACACATACTTTCCTTTCTACATTTGAAAAACATCATATGGTTAATTCAAACTTCTTGCTTCGAGTTCCACCATTGCTTCAAGGTATTAAATACTGTCCATTTCACTCATAGAACGATACACGGTAGAGGTTGATGAAACAGATCTAGAACTGTCATTCTTTGCTGACGATGGCTTCTCGACAAGATGATACACTGGCATACCCAGGGCCCTTGAGTTTAAAGAAATGAAGAATAGAAACATTTTTATTCCTCGGCTGTTCCAAGTTCCCATGAGAAACATGACCACTAAAACAAGGTGATGTAGTTACAGAAGAGCAATCAATGTCGAAATCGATGTCCATGACCTCACTGGGTGAACTAGTTATCATCTGCTTGGAACTTGAAGGAGAAGCTTCACTTACTGAGCTACAATTTGACTTCATGTTTTCTGAATTAATTGAAGAATCATTTATAACTTCATCCATTTCTGATGATGCACTTATATCAAGTTTAGCACCAAGTTTTAGTTTCATAAGAGTAGTCTCTGCATTAAAATGAAGGCAATTCATAAGAATATTTATCAATTAAGGAACACACACCCAAACCAATTGTGTTTCCTATTAACTTGAAATTAGTTACCAATTGAATTCTAATACTTGTTATGATGGCAGCGTTGAACCTAACCTAATACATAACTACTCAAATAGTCGTCACTTCACAATAAAAATGATAGTATAATGCACGAGACTCCCAATAGATACACACAACTCGCAATCGAATCGGCTATTTTCAAGATTTGAAAACATGACATATAGGTCACTGAGCAATCGACTTAATGTTATGCCGAGACTCGTCCTCTAATAAATCGGTAAAACCGTATACACAAAAAATCAGGTAATACAGAACTAAAGTGACAGAAATTAAACATATAATAGTATTTTAAATTGCGGCGAGTACAATTAAGCTTAATTGAGATGGAAGAGCTTAATCCTAGTAATTGAATTAGGAAATGAAGAAACAAAAGAGAGAAAGTACCATAGATGGAGAAAGAATCATCTTTGAGAATTTTGGAAGGGGAATCTTCAAAGCATTCTAGGGAAGAAGGCGTAGCCCTGATTCTTCCGAACATTTCTGATATTGCTTGCTCTTCGATTCGGTTCAGCAGTGTAAATAGGAAGAGGGGTAGATATAAAATGAGATTTTGTGTGCCATACAAAATTGGCGCCGTTCAGATTGAATACACACACTTCAAGCGGGAATCGCCCCCTTTCCCATTCTTATTTTCAGTTTCAACTTTCAACCAATCTTTTTTATTTTTATTTTTTTCTTTTCAAATTGGTCAAAGGGTAAAGCCCAAATTCACCGCATCTTGCCCAGCCCAGAGCCCATCTTACTTTCTTTGTTATTTCACTACCAAGGTTCAATATTTGAATCACATCTATATCCATAACCGGGAATACAGATTATCTCATGTACTGGATGGTCAAATACAGACAAAGATGATGATATGTGACATTTAATTTTTTTTAAATGTGCAGACTTCAAATTATTTTTAATTAAAATATATTTTTTAATCTTTAAATCAATCTGAACCTCACATTTCAGTAATGAACTATCCAGTACCGGATAGGATTCCAACTCATAACCAGTACCCTTGTGTTCCAAATCCAATCAAAGAAGCACATGGTTATTAAAACAACTTATCACAAATGAAATACATCATGAACCAATGTATCTGGAGTATAACCTTGAGCAAGTGAATATATAAAAATATAACACCTTTCTTGGCTATTTTTAACCTAGATCGAGTGTATAAAATAGAAATTAATTTTTTTCCATACTATTTACTTAATTGTTTTCAGGTCACCCGAGTTTTTACCAATAAATTGGCTTTTAATATCATATCATGGTTGGTAACAGGGAAATTAGAATATCATATCATGGCTTTTAAGAGTAGTGATGACATGCTTGATCTTCATAGCACAAAAATATAGATCCTGACAACTCTTACGTGCACAAACTTACACAAATGAGATACCATTCAACTATTCACGCTTTTCAATTAGTTAACCGTTATATTCGGTCCAAAAAATAGAAATACTACCTAAAATTGACCATCAAAATTAATTTGCCAAAAAAATCATGTGATAACATTGGGAAATTAGATATGCTGCCACCAACTAACATTTAACAGGTACTTTTGGAGACACAACCTTGTTCTAGTATGAATTGCACACCAAACCTATCCCTGATACCATTTACGTGTAGTTAAAGGTATAGTTCTTAACTTTTACGTTAGAGATAGAATTCGCTTACTCCAAAAAAGAGTAAATTTAAAAAACTTACTTCATATCTTAATTATCTATTATAGGAAAAATCTAATGATTCAGATCTACTCACTAATTTTGGATATGGAAAGTTCCATTAGTTTTTTCAGAGTCTGTAAAACTGGAAGGTAATAGTTGTATATGTTCTTTTCTTCAAAATGTTTTCTATTCTCAGGTTCATCAATTTTTTAGTATCAATTGTAATTCCGAAAATAAACAATTTCAACTGTACAAAGCTCCGGTGGAAGGGAAAAAATACAGATTTCGGATCTGCTAGTTTTGTTGATAGATTGAGGTTTTCAAGACCCAAGAGCGTGAATGATTTCATAGATGTTCATAAAATTTTGGAAAATGGGTTAATGAGAGGGGGAAAGAGATGTATGATCATCAAACATATTTTCTGCTTTATCAAGGTGTGCTTAGACTAGTGTGATGGTTGATTTCCTTAACCCACTCCATGATAATTCTCCGCAATTCCTTCATTGACATACATGCAAAGATAATCTACTTGGAGGAAAGGTCAAATGCAATATCTCTGTTGAGCCATTCACCCTATATGATGAATGCAGTAGACAGTAGTATATAACCTGCAGTAATAAAAGAAACCCACATGGCAGAGTAAGAAGTTTTGTTTTGGTCAAAGCAAAAGCAATTAAATTGAGCATAGCTTTGAGAGAGAAGGGATTTGGACCAATCACTGGATATAACGAAAGAGTAATCACTTCTGAAAGGAAGGGGATTGGATAGAATAAGATGTATCCTAATAATGTGAATGGAAGTAAACATGTTTAGGTAGCTCAGTAATAATGAAAATAAATTAAAGGTAAATCATTAAAAAGAAGAAGAAAATGTAATCTGAAGACTATATTACATTTGAGAGTAAGGAAATGTTAACTGAATTAAGTTTGATCATGTAAGACAATGGTACACAAACATGATGGAAGGAAATGAGAATAATCAAAAGGGATAAAAAGTAAATAAAACAGTACAGTTAAACCTTACACCAAATAAAGAATGAATGCTTTGAGAACAGGATCATCAGAATTAATTAACAACCTACAAGGTATTGGTCCATTGTTAACAATAGAAATTTTGGTGCCATTTAATTGACAAAGACACGCCCGGTTAAAACAGAAAAATATTACCAATCATGATGGTTTTGTTTTCCATCCCGCTTTTGAGATGCGATGAAGCTCTTGAGTTCGGCTCTTCATATCACTGCAAATTGCCCAATAGAATTATGAAATGTCAATCCAAAACCTCGAGAGGTAAATAACGTCATTTGAAAATACAGGAATAGTACCTCTGTATCAAATAAAGAAAAAGATAGAACACAGGAAGTAGCACCAATATTAATGCTGCAGCAGCAATGCTAAAGAAACTTCTTTGCTCCTGAAGAGGCAGATACTAGGATGGATAAATGGCAGCTTTGCAGATAAGTATTCATGGTGATAATAAGTTATAATTAACCTACAATCTTCAGATATTGTGGTATATTGGATTGAGAAAACAAAACGATAATGGCTAAAACTTTAACACCTTCTCAATAAAAAAGGAAGGTGCTGTGACTGCAAATCTGACCTTAGACGTCTGAGCTATCCTAAGGACCAAGCAGAAAAGTAATGTCTCAATAAGGCCTTTTCCCCAGGACTTTCTGGATGTTATGGCCTAAAACCTAACAACGCAGATCATCTATGAGTACAACTATAGTCTATGACTACTACTTTTAATAGCAACAAATTTAAAAGAAAAGACAGACTGATAGTAAATTACCCGGATGAGATAATCAGGCCTTACCTTGCCTCCTCTAGAGAAGGGTTTTTGTTTCCCAGAGCAGGTGTGAGCAACGCAAAATTGGTGCAGAAACAATTCTACAAGCATGCCAAGAAATCATCATGAGAAATAAATCAGCAAAGATCACAATCTAAAAATAAAAAAGTTTTAAAAGAAAGTTAAAAACATCAAAGTGGCACAATAACTAGAAAACAAAAAAAATTAAGCATACCATGAAGACGGCTTGCTGATGGCCCCTCACTTATAGGAAAACAACCATCAGCCAGACTCTGAAAAAGTGTGAATATGATTTAGGTAACGTGAGAAAAGTTGATGCAACAATTAACATTGAAAGCAAGTAAAAAAATGAAAGCAACCTCACATAAATGACGGTTTCTCGCAGCAGCGGCTGGATTACACTTGCTTCTAGAGGACTTGGAATTCATTACAGCATCACAATGCAATGCCCCACATAAATCAGCCAAGCACTTACCATCACTCTGTGTTTAAATAAATCCACCAAGTGGTGGGAAAAAACATTTTCGGATTAATATTTTAAAAAAAATACTGCAAGTAAATTTAAAGTCAGATTAAAGAGCTTCAACAAATCAGTATTGAGCTCTATTGACATAGCAAATTTTGTGAACCCAATACTAAAATGAACTAAGTTATGATGTCGTAGTACGAAATACACAGATTTGCATTTGTTTATTCTCACATAGGGGCGGACCCAGGAATCTTATCTTGCAGAACCCGGGGATATTTTTTTTTAGAGGCCAATATAAATTATATCTATCTTAAATTCCAGGCACTCTTCCCTCAGCCATCACAGGGAAGGGAAACAGAGTGAACTGTGCTAAACCACACTCAGATAGCTTGATGCGTGTTTGGCTATCCATATCTTGGATATAAGTCTAATCAGAAAGAAGGTATTTGAAAAGAAGCGAGGTAGGAGTGATAACAAAATAGATGCTCTTATTTAAAGATTCAAGTATAGCGCTAAAGCACCACATTTTGACATTCCATAAATGATAATATATTGATATAGATGTAAAAAAACAGTAATAGCTGTAAGGTAACATTGATTCAATATGACTGTTCTAATAAAAACTTTTGGTTAAAATGTCTCAATCATGAGCATATATAAGCTCTAATACAAAAGGGGGGAGAAGTGGGGGACAATTAAGAATTTGAAACATTATGTATGCAGCAAAGACAGTGAAAGAAGGAATGAGAATATACATACTACATTCAGAAGATTGTAGTGTCTGTTATCGAAATGCTGATCAAGAAAGTTTTCTTCGCGGAAGCTTTTCTTACAATATCCGCATCGCCATTCATGTATGTCTATGTAAACTTTATTCTTTTCTTGATCCCTGAATATATCGTTTTCAGGGTGAAGTTTGCACTTTCTTGAAAGCTGGTAGTTTTCTTGTTCCACAAATGGTGTCAAATACTACAAAACATGTAAAAGAAACATATTCATAGACATGGTTCAAAATTTACACGACCTCATACTTTCAGTTTCAGAAATTTATAATGATTGAAAAAGGAATGATTTCATACCTCCTCTATTACTTTCCGAGCTATCCTACTTCTTTCTCTAGAGCAATGCACTTCATGCAGATGCTCTTGTTCAAAATTTCTACAACATAAACATGGATAAATTGGCCATGAGTCCAAATCATGTGAGACAAGTTACGCTTACGGGTATAAAGTGGAAGACTAAATAACATCCACACTTATTATAACTCTTATAAGCTAGGAATAAAACATTACGTATATGTTTGGGAATAAAAGTTAAACATCAAATTAAGGCATTTATATATTTGGATGGAGTATTAAATTAACAATTGAATAAAATCTGAATACACTTCACTACCTTCCACCAGAAGATTCGTCATAAACCTGTGGCAAAGATTTCAAAAGAAAGATGAAAAAAAACGCGAAAGTCAGATTCGTAAATTCTGGCAATATAATACTGAGCTTGAACCCTAAAATCTCTACTTAATTCTCCAAACCCAAGGCTAAAAAATCTTCATTATTAATTTATTTGTTAATTTGAAAAGGAGAATAAGCAAAGTATGATTGTTAATAATTAAGCTACGAAACAAGATATTTTAACAATCTCAAATAAGAAACGTGGTCGAAAAAACTTATACAGTATGAGTTTTTGAACATTGACCTGGTTTTCGTGGAAGAGAGGCGACGAAGAAACATGAACCATTTCTTCAAAGCAAAGTATTAAGATCACAAAATTTGAAAGAATTGTTGTCACCTTTTTCTCCATTTCTCTCACTCTCTCTGTTCTAACGTCTCTGCCTCTGATTTCTGAACGAAAGAAAAACAACTATATACCATGAAATTATTAAATAATTTATATTTAAAAATGAGATAAGATAATATTTATGTTAATAAAACAAAAATAAAAATGATAGCATAAAGTTTAGGTCAAGTTGATTATGAAGTTTTTGCATAAGACAATAATAATATCCGTTTCATTTCTTAGTGTAATATTTATTATTATCGGTGTAAAAATTTATAGACAATCAGTATATTTAAATGGTAGATGATGTATTAATAATGCAAAAAATTTATAACACTCAACTCTCTATTTACTTGTAGTGTCGTTAACTTGTTTGTCATCAATAAAACATGCCGCCTTGACCTCTCTTCAAAAATACTTACGACACAAAGATCACACATAGATCTATCAATCAAGACATCCTGATCCATTAAGTTTATAGGTCCATCCAATGTTCTTCAACTCATTTATTTATATAGACTTCTTCAGACTTGGAGTAGCCATTAATATGTTATTGATGTGAAAACCATGCACGGGGAAGATGTGCTGCGCCTCTAATATCCCTAATGCTTTTTCTTCATGAATTATGAGTGGTTATTTTAATTGAAGAAAATGTACATAAGAGAAAAATAAAGCCATCATAAGTGTATGGAATCTGGCCAATTTTTCTCCTTCATTTGTTTGTGAAGTAATTATTACACTTTCTTGAATGAAGTATATCACAAGAAAATGAGGTGTCAACTTGCCTTAAATAGAAATTTCATAGCATCAACACCCCTTAGAGAAGTAGGAGTGTAGGACAATTACTTATACTATAGCAAAGTGAGATATGCGCCAAAGATGTAAGCTTTTCAAGCAACTATTTATAATTGCTTGATTAAAAACACATGTCATGTCTGCAATTTAATAAGGTGTTGTATCAGATATAAGCTGTTTTGCAGTATCATAATACGGAAAGATGTTAGGCTCTGACTCTGATACCATGTTAAGGTTTCATCTCAAAACTAATTGGCAATAAAAGGAGTAGCTCAACAGGTATTTAAGATCAATGGAAATTCTTATTATATGAGAATCTCTCCACTAATTGATACCAAGTTTAAGAAAGCCATGATAAATGACACAAACACAATATTATTGTTAACTTCTAATATATGATGCTGTGGAAATAAGTTCAAGAACAAAAGATAAAATATGATCCCCTCACTTATATAGTTACATTAGCAGACATAAGTTCAAGCACAAAAGATAAAATCAGATTCCCTTACTTATAGTTACATTAGCAGACACTCTACTAAACCCATGAGAACAATCAAGTAACAAATATTATTCTTGGATGAACCATTCACCCTTGTCTCTCTTTCCTTTCCAATAAAAAATTGAATGGAGGCTGGCTGAAATTTCCCTGAAGATACATATTAGAAAGAACCTTGTACATGGCCTCTGTTAGGTGAACACCATCCCAATTAATGTACTGAGACGGGCTTGAGCACGCCGTGGCATTTGGCATGCCACATGTCTCGAACACGCTGAAATCGTAAGGTGGATCTTGTGATCCACAGCAGGCTTTGAATACCTCTGTGAATCCGTATTGGTTCGGATTCTTGATGATTGTGCGGTAAGCATTCCAGTAATCAGCATAAAGTATGACAGATTGAGGGTATTGTTTCCGGAGTTCGTCTAATTTGGCTTGCAGCGCAAGGTTGTGTGTGTAGCTTTGGTTGTTGGCGCTATTCACGCATCCAATGTCGTCCCGGTCATCGGGAGAAGCCAGATACATAGCTAATGTTAGGCAGCCTGTTGGTGGCAAACCTTGTACAACTAGGTACTTAGCACCCTTCTCAAGCAATGCCTGCAAAACAAGAGAATAAAAATTAGATTAGGAAGGGAAGAAAATGATTCTTTCACATCTATCTAGAATTCTAGATGGAGATAGAGCATAGGTGTTTAGAAAACAAGGTAAGACCAGTTTTAACAAAATGATGAAAACTGTATAGATGCAACTTGTGAGGTATGTGTAAACAAGAAAAGAATAAAAATCATTTAGAGGCTTCTTACACTTCTACACGTAGACAGAACATGTGTACACAAAACAAAGTAAGGACAATTTTGACAACATGATGAAAACTATGTAGATGTTGTATCTGTGTATAAGTGTGTTTAAAATAACATTTCTGACAACAACAACAACAACTCGGCCTTAATTTCATTAGGTAGGGTCGGCTACATGGATCAACCGACGTCATAATGTTCTATCATAAATCATATTCATTGACAATTCTGTGAATAAAAATATATGGTAAGAAAATATAAGTGAGCTATGTTACTTACCTGTAATGCTCCATAGACACTGCTAATTGCTAGTTTCCTTATGGTATTACTTGAGACTGAAGATCCAAGAGTATAAGCATAGTCATTTACTCCAATCTCACCAAACCATATTAGAGTCTCATTAAAATCTTTGCATCCTGATTCTACTCTTTGACATGCTTGGCTCTCAAGGTACCTATTAAACCATAGAATCTGTGTCTGAATGGACTGAGGAGTGAAATCAAGGGAAAGATTGTTCCTAACAAAGAACAAATGATTTATTGCTGTAGAACCAGCAACAGCAAAGTTCATTCCAAAGAAGTCATTCCTTTTCCTGTGAAGATAAGGGGTCAAATATGGCAATGACAGTGATTCAGCTACAAAATCAATAACAAGTCTTCCATCACAGTATCTATTAGTGGAATGGTTAAAGAAGGTTTTTCCATATGGTGAGTTTGATACATGACCAAAGCCACTAGGACCATTACCATTTTTTGTGTTGCCAGTGTCAGTAAAAGAATCTCCAAAGGCATAAACTTTCTTAAAGGGTCTTGTTTGAACCTCATTATTAGTTGTTGCAGATGCATTTGGCAGAACTATGAAGAGTGTGCATATGGTAATGATTTTAGAAGAGAGGGTTGCCATAGAAGAAAATGCTCACTTAATTTGATTCAGAGAGTAGGTAGCAACTTACTCTATTTATTAACCTTAGTGTTGAATGTGCATATTCCAAACTATACAGAAATTTTAATAAATATTATCATAACTACCAATAAGGGGGACAAAAATTTAGGTGAAATAATAATACTACTACCTATATTTTTATATTCTGCTGTATTTTGTTCCATGCTTTAAATGTACTATGCAAGCTGCATTGTCTTGAGTCAGTTTTAGAGTACATTGATAATTCTATTAATACTCAAAATAGTTATGAAGATGCTGAATAATGTATCACTGTCCATTAATCTGGTTCTTGCCCAATATTGTATATAGATCAGCACCCCATATGTTTATTTAGTTCAGGAGAAATTAGATTATGATTATATTTATTTAGGACCATAAGATGAGGTACTATGATTTGAAAAAATTCATTGAAGCTTTTAAAAATGCTTCTTCTATCATCATCTAAACTAATAACCAAAACAAGGTTAGATTAAAAAAAAAGCTTATAGTAAATGAATAAAGAAACTTTAACAATGATATGATAGTTTTAAAGATTAGGACACTTTTATTTTATATGTTAAAGATAATGATATAACATTTTTACCTTTAATGCAAATGTAAAACTAAATATTTTCATCTCGCTTAACAGAGAGAATTCTTTTCCTAACATTAGGGGTTAGTGTGAGATATGTTAACTTCAAATTATATCTTTTATAAAGTTTATGAAAGATATAACATTTTTTATTCATTAATGCGAGAAAATAATATGAAGATGACATATGTAGTTGAATCTCTTCGGCTCATATTTACCCTGATATCTCATAATTTTTATAACTTTTGGTTGATGATGATGATATATTTCTTAACCTTGACTTAAATGTGTCTTCTCTAAATTTAAACTTTCTGAATATAAAAAGTATGGCATCAAAAAGCCTATATATTTCCTGCCATTTAAAGGCATAGTTTAGCCTAGTTCGTTTCATAAAAATAAAAATCATGTTATTGCTTTTAAAAAGCCTATATATTTAAAAAGTCAAGCTCTAGCTTAACAAAACTTGTTTAGCTTATCAATTTGACACACTTAATATCATTCATATTATATTTTATATTTCAATATTTGTAATATAAATATTAAATACTTTTTGTTCTCAAAATCCTACGTTTGCATTATTTATCATAGATTCCTAATACCTATTTGGCTTTTTGGTTCATTCCTAAATACATGTTGCATATTTTAAAATCGTCATGCATGTTTCTTGTATTTGGACATTTACCACAATCTAAATATTAGGTTATTTATTGTTTTAGGCTTACTAATTATATTTAATTTTTCTATTAATAATAAACTTTTTAAACGAACTTAAAATAGATTAGTCATATGGTCCTTTATCGTGAACCAACAAGGCGTTAGTGTTATAAGGTTTTATTAGATTCTCATATACACCAAAATATCAAAAATTCAATTTTTGTAAGCGATATTTGTTTGAAGCGACAATCACACCCCAAAATATATTAATTTCTTCGGGTATGATACTCTTGATTATATATAAAAAAAAGGCAATCGTGAAAGAGACATATCAGACACCAACCGTTTGTAATTTATTGTGTTTAGCTGAAATGAAATGCATAGTGGTTACTAGTTTCGTAGCAATAGGTATTGGAAGTAAATATGCGAGCAACTTTAGTTGCACCGTTGTGCATCTCATTAATTCCCACCGACCCCCCTTACCATGAAAGCTCCTTATATTTATATCAATTTGTGACTCATACTATATAAAGTATAGAATACATATGTATAGAATTTAATATTCATATATTCACGTCGATGTGTAAGTTTAACGACTACAACTTCTCTATGGTTTGGACTTTTTTAAGTACTGAAATGTGAAAGGATGAATAATTTTTTTAAAATTTTCATTTATATAATTTAAAATAAAACTAAATTATGATGCTTAAATTTTTTTGGGTGCCGCATCTCAGAATAATTTGTACTCAAGAGAGGAGTTCAACTCATTACTTAATTGTACTCAAATTTGAAATACTTAGATTGATAATAGTTTTTAATGTTGAAATGGGTAAGCGTGGAATATCTTATCTATATTTTGTTATTGTAAAAAATTATATACATTTAGTATATAATCAAAGATAAATGATAGATGGTGTAGTGATAATGTATATATTTTTCTCAATGGTTAAAGAATCTATTAAAAATAAATCAATCTTAAAAAACTTCAAAGGTTGAATTTCAATATAGGACTAAATGTGTAATCGGAAATATATGTAATTTTTATTTTAATCCCAAATATTTAAGCCTTTAATATCTACATTAAATACACTACTTCTCAAAGATTAATCTTTTACATTTGAAAATTTTAAAACTACTCTTATGACAATGATTAAATTGTAAAATTAATTAAACTATAATTACACAAACTAAAAATGACATGTAGAAAGAAAAAAAAGAATGAGTAAACAAAGCTTCTCTGGTGGATAAATTTTTTGACTTTGCACTCTTATTGGACTCTCAAATACACGTTATTTAAGTCTTTAAATGTACTTCTCAAGATTAATTTTACACTTTCTAGAAAAATATATTATATTGTTTGTTTTAAATTTATGAATTCTTTAATTGTATCATTTCTCAACTATAGAAGTCCGAACTCCTAGTAATGAAAAAAAATAATTATATTTTTTTAGTATATTTTTAAGGGTAAAAATGTAATCTTAGTGTAAATTAAAAGGATACAAGCATCATTATCCTTTAGATTTTCTATGCATTTCCACAAAACTGTCATTTGCATTATTGGAGAGGAGTCTGACTCTGGGTTCAGAGGTTATGATATATCTTACTGTCGTATAATTGCTTATAAATTATATATCAACGAAATTCTTACATTAACATGATTCAAAACATGGATATGGAGATATGAGTTGAATCCTTATCAACTAGATCGACCCTATTGGTAGTGGCAATTAGATATTAGAAAATGTATACTAGGCCTGTGTTCTAAGCTCAGGGCTCAAACTTTTTATGGGTTGGCATCACATATTTGAAGCCTCGAGCTCTACCAATGATTTTACCTTTTTCAGAAACAATGTTTCTTTTTCTCTCACTTTATTATGGATTGTGTAAGGATTGATAAATGAGCTAGCAAAGTTAACAAGAAAGAACAAGTGATGCCAAAGAGATTTTGATTCTTGATTGATAAGCCACCATTTTGTAAGAATTATTGAACTGCCTCCTTTACTCATTAAAGTTGTATTTGAATTCTTACATTTTCTAGCTGAATTATATCAAATTAACTTGGTTTGCAACAAAAAAAAACCCTCTACATTTGTGTGTATATATAGATACATATATGTATATATTTGTGTACATATATGTATGTATGTATGAGAAGGAATAGGTCCAACCTCGATTTAGAATAGTAACACTATTGTTACCTTATGTATGGAGTAGTTGTAATTTTTTCTTTGCTTTTGTGGGAATGGGTAAACAAATGTTTATTTTTTAGTCCAATTCAACAATAGATCTCATTAATACGGTTGGACACTCAATCCTTTTAGTAAAATGTTGCTTTTCATTCATCAAAATAAACAGGTCAACCATATGATTTAGAGAATATACAATATTACCATAATACTAGTATCAACTTCCAATAATGGAAAGTAACATGCTTTTTGAGTATTCTACCCTTATTTTATTTTTGGTAAAACTAAGGGTATCTCATAAACCTAGTAAGAAACTAACTCATTACGCGTGTGTAGTTGTTCCTCCAACAAGTGTCACTCTTATGAATTGAATTTTTGACATTTTGGTCAATCTGAGTTCTAATGAAGTCTTACACCACTAAAGCAACACATTGTTCATAACACTATACTTATCTGGCACTAGCTAAATGTTCAACCTTTTGTTCATATACTGCCAAGGGTTTGCTGTCATGTTCAATAAAGCTAGAGATGAGAAGAAGACTACTAGTTTTGGGGTGAACATGACAACCCCACATAGAATCTGATCCTGCGTTTAAGACTGACAGTTATCCTCAATAACCTCGAAAGGTAAAGTAACATGCTTCATATTAGTGATCCTTTTCAATGTCTGAGTATATCATTCAATATCTTGGCATATGAAATTTAGATGAAGATTTCAGTGTTAGATAGACCACAGTACCACACCCACTTGCCTTCAATTTAAATATAGTCAATGATTAGAACCTTCTATTATTCAACAGCAATCTCCACAAATTTTAAAATTTATAAAATCACTAAAAAGAAATAGAGTCAAGAAGGATAAAGATATTCAAAACCTAAACAGTAAAGATACTAAAAAACTAATATAATAAAATTTAAGAACCCATACTTCTTTACTAGTTTATATATAAGGTTTCTGGAATTTACCATCCAATGCAATGAAGCATCTTTCATGAAAAAACATCATTCAAACAGAAAACATGAGATCCATCTATGGGCACCAGAGATCCTTATATTGGCATCTCATGAGTAAGGTTTTCAATTTTCATGAAGCATATGCCCTAGCATAAGACTTCCATACCAAGCAGGTGATATGCAGGAACATCAATTGCATGAGACATGAAATGTATGAGAATCATGTACTCATATCCAAGCAATTGCTTTGATTGCAATTAATAAATGGGTACAAGAACACCCTAACAAAGCAGAATTAATAGTTACTCCAAATGGCAATTGCTGAGATATCCTAAACTGTTGCTAAAATCTAGTCCTAGGCTAACAATTGAGCAATACATTCACAAATTCATCAACCATGTTATGTAAGACCAGTTACACCTGCTATTAACAATTAGCAACTCTTCTTTGTTGAATGACCAGTCTTCCGCTTGTGACGACTGAAATCAGAAACAAATCTGAATGTTTGCCCACAACCCGGCTCAGCACATACATAAGGACGTGCACCAGTGTGGACTCGAATATGTTCCGTGCGAGCCCATGCCCACTTGAAAGTCATCTTGCACCCCTTCCAAGGACACTTCAAGGGGCGGTCATCCTCGTGAACTCGGCGATGTTGAACCAGATATTTGTGTGAGAAAAACTTCTTGCCACATCCTTTCACAGGACAAATATTTTTCTTATGTTGCATCAGCTCCAGTTTAGACCCAAAACTCATGGTACACCCCTCAATGTCACACTGGTATTCTGCTACCTCCTCCTTAATTTTGGCATGCCGAGCTGAAATCTTTGCAGTTGTAGCACTCTTCACACCTTTCCTTTTGGTTTCCTTTTCTTTTGATTTTCCTTCAGACTCCTCAAATTTTGGGACTCTCTTCCTAAGGCGTGTGCTAGGTCCAGTTACTTCTACTTCCTCCTCTCCATCTCCCTCCTCCTCCTCTTCCTCTTCTTCAGATCGATTATTCTGCACACAAGGTAGCTGCTTCATTTTCAGAGGAGTCTTTGATTTCATCTGTGTCTGGGCCCTTTTTTTCACAGGTTGAGAAGCCGGCCTTCTCACACGGACAGAGTTAGCTTGTTTCATTTGTTGCAGTGTCTGCGATTTAGATTGCTTACTCCGAACAGTTTTCCTATTCTTCTGACAATCATCCTCCATTTGGTCATCTGAATTTATATTGTCTTCATCCTTCCATTTAGCTTGTTTCATTTTTTGAAGAATCTGTGATTTAGATTTCTTACCTCGAACAGTTCTCCTATTCTGCTGAGAATCATCCTCTATTTGATCATCTGAATTTATATCCTCTCCATCCTTCCATTTAGCTTGTTTCATCTGTTGAAGAGTCCGTGGTTTAGATTTCTTACCTCGAACAGTTCTACTATACTGCTGAGAATCATCCTCCATTTGACCATCTGAATTTGCACTGTCTTCATCCTTGCATTTGGCTTGTTTCATGTGTTGAAGAGTCCGTGATTTAGATTGCTTACCACGAACAGTTCTCCTATGCTGCAGAGATTCAACCTCCATTTGATCATCTGAATTTATATTGTCTTCATCAATGCATTTAGGTTGTCTTCTTTTAGGAGTTCTATGCAGCAGATGAGAATTATTTTCAGTCAAGTCATCCATAATTTTTCTATCACAACATTTGATTTGCCTGCTCCTAGGAACACTTCTTTGGTGCTTCTGAAAGTGATTCTCCAACTGACCATCAGATATTACATCTTTCCCAACAATGCACTTGGCTTGCTTGTTTTTAGGAGTCCTTCTTGGATACTTGCGAGAATGAAGCTCCAGTTGGTCATCAGATATAATATCCTCTCCAGCAAGGTGTTTATCTTGTTTGCTTTGCTTTATCATTGTAATGTTTTCAGCAAGGCATTTGCGTTGCTTTGTTTTAGGTTTCCTCCTCTGCTGCTTCTGAAAACAAACCTCCATTCGGCCATCATCAGAAATCACATCTTCGTCAATGTATTTGCCATGCTTGCTTTTAGGAGTTTTTCTATGCAGCTGAACAGAACCAACACCCAATGAATCCTCTGAAATTGCATCTTGCTCGCTGCTAAGCTCTTCCCTGGGCGAGCAATCAAAATCATTGCCCACTGTATCATCTGAAACCACATCGTTCTCAATAAATTCAGCTTCCTTGGCATTAGCATTCTTCCTATGCTGTATATGAGAATTATCATCCAGCGAATCATCTGAAATTGCATCACCTTCAATGCCTTTTGTAAGCTTGCTTATAGGCTTCCTATGATGCTTCAGAGGAGAATAATCCCCCTCTGAAACTGAGTCATCTTTCTCAATATGTCTGGTTCTCTTGCTTCTAAGAATCCTCCTTTTGTCATGATTCAATTTATCTTCAATTGAATCATCTGAAAGACAATCACTCTTGGCAAAACTTCCTTTCCTGGATCCACCACTCTCCACAGCCATTTTCCTTTTCCTACCAGAGTTTCTAAGAGTGTTGCTTTTGTGGGTGCCTTCTGATCTCTCAATTTTCTCATCATGTAATGGCCACCCATGTAAGCTTTTCTCATCCACAACATCCTCAGCATCTTCTTTTACTAAAAGGGGATGGACTTGATTGGACATCCAAACTTTACCGCACCACTTACCAGCAACTACCTTTTTCTGCTTGTTGCCCCTTCTCCGGTAGACCTTGGGTTCTGTGGGTGAGATTGCTGGAGAGCTACAACCAAATGCATAATAAATAACAGAATTGTAAGGCATCTGCTTGCTATAAAGTGGAGAGCGGCTAAGATTGGCACTATAAAAGAGATTGATTCCCAGCTTTACAGCCCAGTCCCCATTCCCAGGAGTAGCTTCCTCACTGTCCAGAGCTGATTGGATCTTTTCCTCATCATCTTTATTAGCATGCCTGTATGCAGTATTCTTCCACGTGTAATCAATACCCAGTTCTTCTGCCACAAATTTAGCTTCAGCCTCTATTTTGGGATAATCTGTAGAGAATTATGTAAAGTAAATTATAAACCATTTGCAAGAAGAGGAATACCAGTAACTATACATTATAAACACTTGTAAACATAATCCTATAAATGATGCAAATAAATGAAGAGAGCTCAAACCAAGTTTCAATGAAGAGAGCTCAAACCGGCGACATCACTTATTAACCAAGTTTCAATTTTTTTTTTTTGGAAAAACAAAAGAAAGGAGGCAAAGTATTTTTGCAACGAACTTGGAAATGTGATAAGGAATTCACTATAAACGGTGTTCTTTTATTAATAAAAGAACTTAAGGGGAATAGTTAATCAATCAACCACCATACCTGGATGGCATAGGAGTAATATGTGTGCTCCTCCTATAGGGCGAAGTTGCTTCTCTACTTCTACAGCATGCTCTAGACAAAAGACATGCATTCTGGACGAGTCTTCATCAGACGGTGGAACCAATGAAACATGTTTATCGATAGGAATCACAGCCTTCCCTAACAGTGATGTTTCAGCAACTTGGGAACAATTCGACATGGAATGACGCACTTCTGCCATATTTTTAAATGCAACCCCTGAAGTGATGTCATAATCTTCTGGCTTAACATAGTCAGAAGGACTCATAATGCACTCAACCCTCTTATGCATATAATCCTCATAACTTTCAGTACTATTCGAAGGAATATCACCTCTATCAAGTCTAACCCCTGGACTGGCATGACAATCTTGAGAGTGAGAAGGCAAACAAGATATCTCCTTAGATCTACTTGCTGATGGATGATTAATCATGTTCAACTCATCACCTTCAACTGCAATATCTGATTCACCCTGATCTTCCTCAGAGTCAGAGGAATCTCCATATGCTGAAGCCAATAAGGAAAGAGCTGTACTGCCGTTTCTTTGTTCGGTATTTAAAGTCTCCACATAATTTTGATCAGCAATCTGTGTTTTTTGTTTGATAGATTTAACAGGAGCATCAAATAAATATTTCTGGGCATTTTGCTCTGTCCATCCTGCATGAAGGGACAAAATGTGTCACTAGTTTTACCTTGGTCATGGAAAATCTAAACCGTGAACTTATATGCAGAAATTTTGGGAGTTAAAACAAAGGAGATAGGGAAGGCATTTAGCTGCTTAGATAAATAAATTGCCTCTTGTGCACACCAATAAAGATGATGTGTTGCCATTGATGCATATTACTACTCTCCTATGATGCAAATAATTTACAAGCTCATGACAATAACATTCTAAGATTCTGCACTCAAGTTAAATATACGACTAATCAACTCAACCATCTCCCTGCTTCACATGAACACAACAGGACCCAATTGAGTTTAAGAAGACAGAGAAAATTGAAAACAAAAGATAAATATAGATGCAGTAGACTAACAGGCATTAGCTGATTTATATAAGTCATTGTTTTCACAGAAGGAAATAATTTGTTTCAAATAAAGAAAAATGACAACTTAAAGTGGCAAGCAGAACCCAGGAATAAAAAATTGTTTATTCTTCTGGTGATTGGCACAATATGTGAAGCACTCCCATTTAACCCGCTCCCTATTCCTCAACTGTAGAACTTGAACCCAATATGATGAAGAGTAGCAAACATAAATAAAAAAATGCAGGGATCGCAACAGGATAGCCCCAGCTCAGGCCGAAGCCAATGCAGAGCCAGGTCATATCCCCTACAAGCTTAGAATTTGTGTTGCTGTTTTACAGTAGGAAGTTATCATATCAGACTGGCCATAAATCTTAGCTTTTACATACAGAAAAACACTGACCAAATAAATAGACATATTTCACAATACGCATATGACACAGGCCCGAAAAATACCTACAAAATGATGTCGTCATTATCATAAGATCTGAAGGGGAAAAACCGTTTTTAACTACAATATTAAACTAATAAATAAAACCTGCCTGTACTTGTGCTAGACTTGGGAATGGTTGCACCTTCATGGACAACAGTAAAGTTATTGCTAGTTACTCCAGAACCAACAATCGAATCATTAAAGAAACTGTAATCAGCTGACATAAGGGATCTAGCTGCTGGTTCCCTAGGCTGTACAATAGCAACACAGGCAAAGCTTAATATTCCACATGTGACACACGAAAATAGTCTCTGATCCGACAACCCATCTCCTTGACTTGTTTCTCTTTCATCGTCTTTTTGTAGTGCCTTCGAACTTGAAGTGCATATATTACTACCCACACTCAATGAAGAAATCATGTTCCTTTCCCACAGCGTATCAAACTTTTCTTTTACAGAATAAAAACCTTTAACTTGTTTGATTCCATGATTAGCGACAAAAGCAAGGTCATCAGAAATCAAACCCTTTGAAGAATTTATTCCCTTCGAATTGCTTACGTTCATGGACTCGGGGTTCACTTTTAGTTGTTGGGATCCAACACGTAATTTTGAGCAAGCAGAGAAATCAGAAGAGCTATGAGGAAGAAGTACTATAGCAGATCCTCTGCCGAGTACATGAAGCAGGCCATTGTTCTGTAGCACGTCCTGTACAAATAACTCTTTGATTACAGTTTCTCCTTCACCTTTTCTCTTATCTTTAAGTCGAGAACTCCGTGGTTCAGCACTGATGGCCGCAGGGACTCTATATGAAGAAGACAAAATATTTACAGGGTGTTATATACTATAACAGCTATAATTGTCATCAGATTAATAGCTTAGCCTTTTATGCCATGAGAAACGATATTAGTTTACATGAAATTCTCACCTAGGAAAAGTTAATAACATAACATATTTAATAATCGTCAATATACAAAAATGAGTCAGGGCCACTAAACAAAACAAAAGAAATAGTTATAAGAGTTTGGTGGACTCTCCTATATGGCTATACCCAGTAAAAATAAGTTTCGATAGGTAGAAACAAACCTAGAACACAAAGCAAGGCCAAGGTCATAAAGTAACTGGAAATGTGAAACCATGGGAGGATAATTTATTGAAGCCCTGCGAATAGCAGCATCTTTAGCCACCCTCAACCATTCTGGTGTCGCAATGTTAGATGCCTCTCCACAATTAAAACCTGCACAGCATACATCCAAAGGAATAGAAACATTCAATTATTGTCAGAAATGGTAATCACAAATACTAACACCCCATCCAGCAGAGGAGGGGGCAGATGAGATCTTTGAGCGCATAAAATACCAACTCTCCTAAAAGCAAAACTCATGAATAACAAAGCCTACTACAGTCACATTCTTAGATTCTGTAAGTTTCTTACCATGACTGAATCCTGTGTGATAGGCTCCTGGGAATGTCACAACGAATTCCCCAGCATTTTGAACTAACCTGATTCAATGGAATTGGACATTAAAGTTGAGCTATACATGCATTCACAAAATATAGCAGGACATTAATAAAATTGAGTACCTGCAACACGGAACACCTGCACCAATAAATATTTCCGGCGACATCACTGTAGTTTTCTCACCAAGGATAGCAAAAGTAACTGTTGAATGGGAAAAACATCCATGTAAATACTATAACATGTGGATCCGCGTATATCATCCTCCTAACAAATGTAAACTTCATAAAATTTTATTTATGAAGCTCAATGAAAATAAATTCAACAGGAAGGAAAACTAGAAGAAGAAAAAAACGCTTGCTCAGAGTATACCACAAGATGCACAAACAAAATGTTGTGTCCTCAAGTAAAAAACAGAGTCAATCAAGTCAAGGTCACCATAAGGGTTTCCGTTTATCTCTCCACAGTTATCGAATATTTTATGATGGAATGAAGTGAATCGAGTTGGTTTCACCTCATTCCATTGTGCTATTTAAGCAATCCAAACAATGAAACCTATTATCTTTCCACTGCTGAATCCATTTCCATCGATTAAAACATATATAATGGTAACAAAATATTATTATCCAGTGAGTGAGAGAGGCAGAGTAACTCACCAAGAGGGTTAATCTCTCCACCATATCCATGAACTCTAACAACTTCTTCAAACGCAAATGCAGCATCTCTAGGAACACCATACCAAGTCTTTGGAGTTCCCAAATGAAGATAATTAAGACTATGCAAATCATGATCCTCAACATGCCAAGCAAACCAACTAAACAACATAGCCACATAAACCATTGGTGAAGTAACACCAGGAATCTCTTCCTTCATAAACCTCAACAATGACCCATTTGCCCTCGAAACCACTCTCATGTTCCAAGCACTGTCACCCACACTCTCACCTCCATTGCTCGCCGGACTGAAAGCCGAACCGGGCATGTCGTTTGCATACTCAACGGAAAACGGTTTATCCAACGTGGCCTTCCAATACAGAGTCTCAACTTCAAGCGCAGAAGGAGCGACGCCGTTATTATTACTCTTGCTTGAGTAGTGTTTCTTGAGATAGGTTTTCTCGAATGCTTTGGCTTTGGCTTCGAACTCTTTGAAAGTGTAGTGGGTCCCACTCTGCCAGACAGGGCGGCGCACGGGGTGAGGACGGCGGGGGCAGAACCCGATCTGCTGCTGGCGCGTGGTGAAAGACGGTTGAGAGCGGTTGAGGTTGGAAATAGCGGTTTTCTTAGGAGAAGGTGGAACCGGAGGAATGATCTTACAGATTCCGTATCTAGAAGCTTCTTTTTCGATCTTGAAAATGTAAGCAATTGGATCTTGAAACTCTGCAGCGGTTGGTCTATATTCTGGAGCCAGTGGAAGCGATTTCAGCCACGGCAAAACCTCCGGGTCCGCCATTCAAAACGGTGGAGCTCTGATTTGGAGCGGTTACTTTTTTTTGTGTTATATTTTTTCAGAGCAACATTTTGGGAATGAAGGAACCCTTGATAACAATAGAGTAATGGTTTTTTATTAGGTCAGTGTTTTTTGTTTATGCTTTATTGCTTTTTTGGTTGCTCTGTTTTAATTACAGAGCAAATAAGTGTGAAAAAGAAAAACAATTTGGGATATTTTGGGGGCAGAGCACTCTGTTACTGGTGGGTGAGGTTTTTGTTATGGGTTTGGGATTTTAGACGGATATTTGTTGGCAAATAAATAGCTATACTTTTAGCTGTTATTTACTAAATGTTGCCACTGTCTAATTCTCTTCCAATTTTCTATTTCATGTCCTGTAATAATATTTTGTCTCTTATTTTTTATACATATCCAGTTTGGAAAATGTATAAAAAGTTAACGTGTTTTTGGGAAATTGTTTAAGAAAGTTATGAAAATTATATTGCATTAAAAAAGTTGACTTACTTGATTTCCAAATTTTAAAATGCCGTTTATGGTATTTTTAAATACAAGATATTTTATTAATATCAAGCAAAATTTATATAGAAAAAATGCAGGATGATAGTGTAAGAGTTTTATATACTTTTAGTTCATTATCCACTATTCATTTTAATTATTATTAACTATTTAAAAATAATAATACAATTGAATAGTGTATGATATATTCAATGTGTATAAGAGTTAGTCTAATGGTATAAAGTATCGCTAGATCCATAGAAAGATAAAAAATATTAGGATTTTGATTCTTATAAACAACACTTGTTTAGGAAGAGCAATCTTATACATCAAAATATTTTATTTTCTTATATATATAAGGGTGTAATAATATCCTTAATACTACAAAGAAATGATTTATATTTACTTCTTTTAATAAACATTTTAAAATATATCCTTAAATATTAATCACGTTAGGAAATCTCTTTAACACTCTCATGATGTTGTTATAACATTCTTTTTAACATATTATTAGTTGTAACTTGAGAATGGATGTAATACTACTAATTTGAAAATAGAGTTTTGTTAGTCAAAATAATAAATAGCGTTTGAAGGATAATGACAAAAACAATGCATCTCAATTATATTTTTATTGAAATATTAAGGAAAGAAAAGCTGCTTGGTTTTAAATTGGTCAACCTAAAAATCATGTTTCAAAAAGTTTGAAACATGATTTTGTCATTTATAACATATTTGGGTTATTTTTCTTAAACATATTTTTCTCTACACAAGTGTTTGATTGGAGTGAGTATAAAAAGTGCCTTCTATATTTGGGTTGATAATTACACGAAACTATGCTGCAAGCTTAATTAAGAAAAAGGTTTACTCACATATCATTTCAAACTATATCTTAACCAAACTCATAAATAATGATAAATTAGGAGCATACTATACCTTCTAGCAGTTACATACACATTAACAAATTTGTATGTTCAGAATTGTATACACCTTGCAAAAAAAATTAAATAAAATTTAAAACATTGAAAGTATTTTCAATTGCCTGCATGATGAAATGATTTTTTGTACCAATACCTAAATTAATTTCTTATAAACATGACAAATTAATTAGAGTGGTTAGAGATGTCATATCAACAATACTTAAATAAGTGTTGTTGATATGTTTGCTTAAGATATTCAACAATGCCGCTCTTTTAAGCAATCGTCGTTAAATTTGACATATTAACGTCACTTAAATGACTTTTAACAGTGAGCGCTGTTAAAAGTCCCACATTTAACCGCACTTAAATGAATGTTTGTCGAAGATGATATTCAACATCGCTCTTATAAGCAAATGCTGTTGATTTGAACGTATTCAACAACACTTGCTTAGAAGAGCGTTGTTAAATGTGACATATCAACAACGTTCATTACAATGAGCGCCGTTAAAAGACACACATTTAAGAACGCTTAAATTAGTGTTGTTAAAGTCCACATTAAACCGCATTCATTTGAGTTTTAACCATTCAGCTTCATTTTCTATCTTAATACTAAAACAAGGGTAGAGGCTTAGAGCCACTTCAATTGAAAATTTGAAATCCTAACTTCTCTAAAGATACATAAACATTGCAATGAAACTGAAACAGCAACACTAGAAATCTGTATACTATAACTTAAACCCCATCCCCCTATGAGCAACTATATATCTTCATAATGTCTTCCTATAACAAACAACCTCTACAGATGCTTCAAGACATTCAGACAGCAAAAACTCTATTCAACTTTATTCACTTTGTTGGATAAGTACTGAAAAAAATTCAGTTTTTGTTTCCTAATAGTGTTTTTCTTTGCTTTGTCCTTATGTCTTACTTGGAGATTCAGAACAGACAGTATTTTCTCTGGCTGGTTCAATTCTATCATTGCAACTTAATCTTTAGAATGCTGGATTTTCTATTGTTGTTATGAAATTTCTGAGGTGTTTAAGGTATTCGGGGTAATGTTCGAGATCACAGTGGTTTCCTCTTTCGAGCCATAAAGGTTCATATTTCTCTTGGCAAAGTTCCCACAACTTCTTGCCATGAGAGCAATCAACAACTTCATCAGCAGTTCCCTGAAGAAAGTATTAAGATGGTGCCAAATTAGGATCTCAATGCTTGTGCTCAAAGAAACAAAGACAATCTCATATCGGCTACACAGACTGAAGTCTCGTCAACCTTGATGCCGATATCGTCTTCTTCAATGAACAGACTCCTACTTATTTTGTTAATGAAGTAGCTAATGATATGCAAAGGGGTGATGCCCATTTATCAGCTATACAAGTCAGCATTTTCATCACATTCATCAGCAGGAAAAACAAAAGTACTTAATTGAACTAAAAAGAGGGCTAATTGTGATTTTGAGCACAGAATTAACACTGACTTAAGGACTACAACCACTACAACAGTTACGACAACCACGGAGATTATGATAACATATATGGGATAACAATAGTAAGTGGAAAATATAACATACTAAATTTGGAGTACTTACATGAATAACTAGCACAGGACACATCACCAATGGAATTTTATCAATGTTCTGCACAAAAATAACACAGGACTAAGGTCAGGGTACGTTAGATACACATACACTATTCTTAAATCAAATGACAACAAGCATATGAAAAGTGACACTTTTTATTAGATTGGTACACAAATAGGACACCAAAAGTGGGATAGTTGAGCTTGATTATAAGCATATAGGACAACAGCAGAAAATCTGACCTTGTAAACATCGAAAAAGTATGTCCGTTTCATAGGGTACATGACTCTCAACCCTGATAGAAAAGGACTGTGGAGAACAACAGCCCTTAGTTGGGGTAAACGTGTGGCAAGATCCAAACTGGGGCCACTACCAATAGATTGACCATAAAGGATTATCTCTTCCTGCTTAGTACCATAGTTCTCTTCAAGATACTTATATGCAGCTTCAATGTCAGCATAAGTATTACGTTCAGTTGGCTGTGAAACAATATCGAAATAAGTATCCTGTTCGGATCAAAAGAACCAAAATCAACAAGAAAAAAAGTTTAGAGTAATTACTTTCCCTGATGATTGTCCATAGCCGGAGTAATCGTATCTGCATACATTGAACCAAGATACTTGAAAACATCAGTAACATGAGATATATATATATATGTGTTAGTTAACAACTTAACAAGACATATAAGCAAGCATAACAATGTACAAAATGTATCCAAGTTAAAAATGCAATTGTATAATGATAAAGTAGTTCTATACAGATGAACCAAAACACCACTTTCCCCCTAAACTCCATGCAAGGTAAAATTGAATAATGACCTAACAAACCCCATGGCATTGTTCACTTATCAAACCTAATAAAGAAGCTAATCAATTCTAAGGCACCCAACTAATCAAAATAAGGACTTTAGAAATCAATCGAAGATTCGAAGCTAAACAGGAAAAACAATCTGCTTTTGTCAGTTGAGTTGCTGAGATTCAATCAGTTTGCATTGTTTACTTATCAAGCTTAATAAAGCAGCTAATCAATTCATTCATCCAAAAAAAAGAAACTAATATAGGTAAGAGTCGCGTAGTAAGCTGTCATGCCAGGATTTTCGGCCGCGCGAATGTATGCCTCATATAAGATGAAGAGATATATTGTTTTGATGTTTAAATGGTGTAACTCTAGAATTGAGAGTTATGAATGAAATGGTAAGACTTGAAACGTTGTCCCTATGCCGCCCATAAAGGTTATCTCTATCAGCCAAGGAAGAGTATAGAAATAATGGGAAGGAAATAGAAGAGTTTATCTATTAACGAAGAAAAACATATAATACCTCTAGAATGATCGATTGCCATGAATAAAGGTTAATAATATATTTTTATTGTGTAAAAATTATAAATTTTCAAAATCAATTTACAAGTGATATATTCTGCTATGTGGTACACAATCTATCAAAATCAGAACCTTATAAAAAAATCTAAGGAAAATCAAACTGCTTTTGTCAAGTGAAATTTCTAATATTCAATCCAAAGTTTCACATTGTGATCCAATTCAGCAAAAAACAATTACTCTAAATTCCAAATAGGATAATATCCCTGCTTCACTAAAAAAATAATCAAACACAATTCACACACTCACACATAACACATAACATATATATTCTATATCATTATTAGTTCTAGGGATGACAATGAAAACCGAACCCGCAGGTATCTGTCCGAACCCAACCCGAATATAATGGGAAAAACCCGATATGAATGGGTTCAGGTTCGGGTTTTACCCAAGTTCAAATTTCGGGTTCGGGCTTAGTATTAACAATATCAAACCCGAACCCGCCCCGAACCCGATTAATATATATATAATTATAAAATTACATATAAATACATACATAATATAAGTATAAATTTCACACATAATATACATAAGCTATACATATATAAATTTCATATATATATATATAAACTATATATGTTAAAATATATATTTTTCGGGTTTTTTCGGGTTCGGGATCCTAATTAGATCACACTTCATACTAGGATAATAAATAAAAAAAAGAACAAAATTTGAGAGAAGAGTGAAACTTGAATGAAATTACCCCAAAAGATTAACACGCAAGTGAATGCTCAACTCAATGAAAAGCTGATACACGTGGCCAATATCAGTAGCATTCCCATGAGAATAAATCATAGTTGATTTAGCCATAGGGTGTCTAATATAAACAGCCACAATCTTAGTACCTCGCTTTGTCGGAATTTTCAGAACATCCACATTCTCACGGTGAGGAAAAGTTTCTAACTTTAACAACCCCATTGCTTCATCCTTCACCACCTTATAGGATGGTGGATTGGGTGGGAAGAAAGCAAATTTTGCAGCCAAAGAAGTAACAATACCCATTTTTTTCTCTGATTTCTAAAACCTTTGTCTTCTAAGAAACACAAAAACACAAACTGATTCACATGCTCTGTTCCTTTTATCGTTTAGATGCATGAAGCACCTTTTGTTGTAGCATCTGATGAACGTGTAACAGATACTTGAAAGTAGTCAACAAAATTTGATAATTTCATTAAATTACTTCTTATCTAAGTAATATTTATTGTAACTGAATTACTAGTAGTAAGAGTACTTTTGATATAATATTACGAGAGATGGATTCACTTATTACTTAAATTTAATAAAATTTGAAATAGTGAATAATTGAATTTTTTTATGATACATGACTAAGATGTTAAGTAGATTTTTTAAGCATACTCTTATAATAAGTGGAGATTTCCATTTTTTAAACTTTGCTTACATTCAATTTTTTAAACTTTGCTTACATTGTTTTTGCTGAGTCAATTTAGTACCGTGTAGGATTTCATTACGATGCACTTTATTTTATTTTATTTTTGTAATTAAGGGTATCATATAATATGAGAGCACACTCTTAATAAATGTTACTTTGGATAGTGAGTATTTAATCTTTAACCAAATAAGATATTTAGGACTATAATAACATCTTATATTACTAAACGTATATTATAATGCACTTTCATTACACTAATATATTATAACATCTTATATTACTAAACTAATAATAAATACGTTAAAATAGTTAGTTAACGTTATACTCTCTCCATTCTAACTCATTTATCCTATTAAAAAACAAGTGGAAAACTGTGACTGGTTGCATTACATTAAATTTATTGTTTTTCCGCTCATTATCTCTGTATATAGATTTTACTTTCCTTCTATTACTTACCTTAGAAAACAATCATTAATATTATTTTTAAATTATAAATATTAGCGTGTTGACCGCTTTTCTATCGAATGAATTGTAATTGAGTTGTATATTTTTATTACATTTTTCATAATTATAACAAAATCAACAAACATGATTTGCAATTTTGCATGTTAAAAAATGAAAAAAGATAAATTATCGTGTTCAAATATTGTCTTGATTTATGTGTAGAAACTATGGTGTTCAAATGAAAAAACCGTAAAACTTACATAAACATAAAAGGAGGAAATATGTTATATGATTTTTTAGTAAAAAAATATAGATTGGTAATGGTAAAATAGGAAAACACAAATTACACCATCATAAGTAGTTATTTTGTGTTTTCTCTATATATATATATATATATATATATATATATATATATATATATATATATATATATATATATATATATATATATTAGTATAGATAACAAATAAAGAAGTTAGTGGTGTAGGCAATGTGATTAATATCATCCTATTCAAGCTCTCCAAATCGGGCTCAAGTTGAGTGGTTGTTATTTAAAAAAAGGACAAACAAATGAGAAATAACTTTATATAAGTGGTATATTAAAATTAATATTTATGTTGGTTGAGTTATTAGGGCCAGTTGGGATGTGGTCATCTTTCACACTTGTATGAGTAATTATAAATAACTTACAAACTATTAACCACTAAAGTCTCATATTAGTATTGGAGTTTGAACGCGCAATGGTCAAATTAGACTTTTTTATATACATTTTTAGTAACTAATCTACCTGATTCTTATTTAACTATTGTTCACTTTATCTCTAAAAGAATTGTTGATAAAAGTTGTAAGAATTTTGGTTAAAAGAATATAACTAATGGTAGCTATTCACCTATAAACAATGTGAGTAATGAGAACAATTAATATAGATCATTAAATCTTATTTGAATGATCAAGATTAAAAGATGAATACATATGATTATAATGTGACCAATAACAAACTTTTAATTCTAACAATCTATGATTGGTTGTAAGATCTATATTTATTGTACTCAATATTTTTATATGAGAACTATTCTCACTTGAGTCGTCTCCTATAACCAATATATCATAAGATAGTGGATGACTCAAGTGAGAACAATTATTATATAAAAAATTTGAAAACAATAAATTTGAATCTTATAACTAATCTTGAATAATTAAGATTAAAAATTAGTTATTGATCACATAATAGTCCTGTATATTTTAATTTTAACTATTTAAATAAGATAATAATTTATATTAAATGTTATCATTTATCACAATAACACATTTTTCTCATATGAATCACTCCCGCAAAGAGATAATTGCTAAGATAGTGTTAAAAATAAATTTTTATTGAAAATGATATGTCTATATCATTCTTCAAAAATGAAATATTAAGTTTTCTTGAGGATGAAAAATAAAAAATACATAATTTCTTACAAGAACATATGTTTAATAGAATCTTTTAACCTGTGATGAATAACCCGTAGTAAACAAATGACACATTTTTTTTATATCGATTTGCATACTCACTTTGTTTATTCGTTTTAGAAAAACAATTCTTAAGTAATGATTTTGATTTTTTGGGGGTACATGGTAATGATTTTGATTGTGAAATTTATGCAAATAAAAAGTTGTTTTGATATTGATAACAAATATATAAATGTTTCAAATTCTCTAGTATCCATTATTGTAGAGAAAGTTTTTTGTTGCATGTTAAATGGTGGAACCTGGCATATGTATTTTATAACATAATATGATTTAGAATCATAACAAACCAACCTTCATGTCCAATACATTTCTTTACTTGGCAGCCAATATGATTACAAAAAAATATTTCTTCCATGATTATACTTATAATGAGCCACAGTTTTGGCAAATGTAATATAGCTAATATTTTTTAGGGCGATAATTCAATAACTTATTCTTACCCAATAGTAAATCTCTTAACATGTCTTAATTGATTTGTAGATTTGTAAACTATTCTTTAATTACCTTCTTACTCTTATATTAATTATACACTTTTTTGTGCTTTTAACTATGTTACTTTTGCCTACCAAAAAAACTATTTTTTTTGTGTGTAAACCATAAGAGATATACTTCTCTCCAGGTCACTACTGTGATAAGATTTCAGCACGTGGTAACATAAAAATCAATGTTGTAGATTTAAAATAAAAATATATTTTAAATATTAATTATTTAAATAAAAATTAAAAAACTAAAATATCATACAGTAATCCTCTTCCCCATCTTCATTGTTTTTCTCTTGATAAATACAATTTCCATTAAATCAAAACTATTGTATCAAATACCTAAAATTATAACTATACACGAGTATCATGTTTAAAATGTCCAAATCAGTCTAGTATTTTTAAACCAGTAAAGAATTGGATCTCATAAAAAGAAAGGGGAAGGCCACGACACCCTCTGTCGTTGACACCGCCGGTTGCACCATTTCCTTGCCGACATCACTGTTATCCACCAACCTGTGCAGATCTACGACTAGGGCAAGGGAGAAACTACTCATATTGCATCAACCACATTGTTGTTTCAACTAGTAAAGATCTCATCTTTCTATGTTCATTGTCTGTGTATTGTTGTTTGGTGAGTGAGTGAGTTTTCAAACTATTATTATTATGACTTGCAGACTGTCCTTGAAAATGATAAAAATGTGTAAGATGAATAGTCTATGAGAGAGTAGTCCTAAGAGAAATAGTTTAAGGAGGAAGACAATTACTGTTTTTTTATTTAATTAATAATTCAAATAAATTTAAAATTTAAAATTTAGACTGTTAATATTTTTGTTGCCACGTGTCAAAATCCTACCTTAATATTGACATTTCCAGTAATGAAGAGGAGACTGCCTCAAACCATAAATATCTTTCACCAATAGAAGACAATCATGCTTAACTAAGGTAGGATCATTATTAAGGGAGAATGAAGGTACAAAAACTAACCATCCATTGATAAATATTTAAAATATCCATTGATAAATATTTAAAATTGCAGATTAAGTCAATATTATGATTATTTTTGTTTATAAATATTCTTGTAATGATTTAACTAGATGAACTAACTACTTAAAAATACAATTTTCAATAATACATTTATTATTTCAAATTATAATAAAATTATATTTTCAACCGTACAGATAAACAAATGGATTCTAGCACTGCAGCACAGTTGACTCAATCAATAAGCTCCATTACGCTTACACGTGGACGGTCAGATTTCATATTAATATTCTATAGTATCTCATAGAAATAAGGGCTTTTAAAGCAATATCTTCTCGTAACAAACCATAATTATATTTCTTCCTTCACGTGAATATTTCCCATTCAATTCTCCTTTAAAGTTTAGCAAATCACGCATATTCGAATTTCCTCACAGTAACATGGATCATCGCCCAACAAAGAGAGCGAAATTGAGTTGTGATACCCCTGAAGTCCCTAAGGTAATTTATTTTATTCTCAAATCTCAGATCATGAATGTAGAACTGGTGCAAGTTTTTCATAACACGTATATTTGATCCCTAAGGTAATTTATTTTATGCAACCATTGTTCTGTTTCGTCTATTAATAGATATGTTGATCTGCTTCTGTATACTTGTTTACATTTTTTTCTATTTCAATTTGTATTTAGGTTTTGTCATAATCTCTTTATATCTTTGGGTACTTGTTAATTTAATCTATTAAGATGAGCATTGTGTTCCTGCAAAGGATATCTTTTGTTCTGAAAACAAACTTTTTTAACGTAGTAAGTTGCAAAAATAAGATTTAATCTCTCGTATCTTAATGTTACCGGTTGAGAAGTAAGTCTCATATCTCTCCTACCTCGGAAATGATTTAAATATTTGTTGGGCTACTTCACTCATTGTCAATTGAGTTTGTTGAGAATTAAGTTTCATATCTCATACTTAATTGTCCCAGTAATGGTTTAAATATATATTGGACTACTCCTCTCATTGCCAATTAGTTTTGAGATGAAACCTTAACATTAAGTGAGTAATGAATTGCCTTTATATGTTTTGATTCTGGTGTGAATTATCTGGTAGCTGTCAATTTTGTTTGATTATCACTATGTTTTAAACAATATGAGATGGTGACAAGGGCATATAGATGAGGGTTCATGACAGTGGGATAATGTTTTTTAATTTCTTAACCCTTAGTTGTACGTGAATGGATGGTTATGTGTAGGCTCAGGTAGGATTGTTTTGTGGACAAGAGATTGAGAATGTTTCAAGCTGTACTCCTTCAAGGAATTCCTCTGAAGATACCACTACTTCTATAGTTTTTTTGGGCGTTTTTCGAGCTCGTTCACCCCTTTGCCGATTTGGTTCCCCCCCTTGGCGAGAAGATGACAAAGATGGCCATTACGTGTTTCGGGATGGAGAAACTTTAACTTCTCGCTGTAAATATACCTTACCATCATTCATGACTTTAGGTTCATAATATCATGGTCAAAACATATATTTTTTTCGGGGAGAGATTCACTTACTCCAAAAAACACTTACTCTTCATCTTAGCCATCAAATCTTGAAAAATTCAATGGTTTAGATGTACTCACCAATTCAAACCATTGGATTTCCAAGAATGAATGGTCATGATGTGAAGTAAGTGTTTTTCCACGTACTCTAAGAGTAAGTGGATCCCTCCCTTTTTTTATTATAAAATAAACCAGACACTGTTTTCTTATAACACTCCTTATTTAGATTCATATGCATACTCATTGGATGGCAAAAAAAGCTCGAGAAGTGGGCACCCGTAAAAATACCCGCAATATTAGCTTATGAGTGAAAATGAGTTTTATGATATCCGTCACGCGAGTACCCGCATATTTAAAAATTTATTTTTAATTAAATTTTTATATATATTATATTTTATTATTATTATTTGAAGATTATATATTAATCACTTTATTTTTATTTCATAATAAAATATAGTGATTTGATTATAATCATAAATTTATCATATAAATATCATATTGTTCATATAATAATTATTTTTATATATTGATTATTACAAAATATATATAATAAAAATTAAAGACACATTGGCTACCCGCAAGTACTCATTACCTGCATGGATATCTGCGAATAGTGCGGGTTTGGGATCGGGAAAGCACTACCTGCGTCCCCCCATCCCCATTGCTACCTCACTCAGCTTTTTATTATATGTGGACTAAGTTCCATCTAAAGTAAAACCTGTTTTTCAGTAGTAGGGAACATTTAAGCAACAATAATTTTATATGTATGTAGTTGTAAAAACATTGAGAACTTGATGTTCAAATATCCACAGGCTTCCGTATTTCACACTTGCTCTTTATCATGTTTGCAGATGAGATCAATTGCAAAATAGGAGAAGGAACTTTTGGGCAGGTTTTGGAATGTTGGGACAGACAAAGGAAGGAAATGGTTGCCATAAAAATTGTCCGTGGGTTAGAGAAGTATCGAGAAGCAGCCATGATTGAAATTGAGGTACTGCAACAGCTTGGGAAACATGATAAAGGTGGATATCGGTTAGTAATTTTAGCTTCATTTTGGCATCTGTTTAACATCTTTGATTCCATTGTGTTTAAATGGGCTATTCCTTGCAGTTATGTGCAATTACGGGACTGGTTTGACTATCGTAATCATATCTGTATTGTAAGTATTTGATTAATTTGTGATGGATTGATTTCCCCAATATACAAATAATTTGGGGGTTTAAGGTATCAGTGAATTCAAATGGTTTAACAGGTGTTTGAGAATCTTGGACCAAGCTTATATGATTCTCTTCAGGAAAACAAGTGTCGCTCATTTCCCATTGATCTCGTCCGTAAGATTGGCAGACAAATTTTGGAATGTATAGCATGTGTGTAGTAGTATCTACTTAAACCACTTTCCTATTTTCCTTTTGAGCCATTTCTTCATTTTCACTTTGTATTGCATGCTTATCATATTTGATCAGCATACTGATAATCATTGTACATATCATGTCCTTAGAAGGTGTAGTTTTAGTATATCATCAGATTGTATAGTTTTTGCCATTGTAGGTTAGCTTGCTAATTGTGTTTTATGCTTATATAAAATTCCAGTCATGCATGATTTGTCCATGATCCATACTGATCTGAAACCTGAAAACATACTTCTAGTATCACCAGAGTATGTCAAAGTTCCTGATTTCAAGGTAATTTTCTTGTTTGTTCACCCTTATATGATGTTATTGAATTCTGCACTTTTTTTGTGATAGTTATAATTATTTCATAATGGTATGAATATATATATTCAATTACTGATTTATGTTATTTTTGTTTAACAGAGTTCATGTAGATCACCAAGTACCGATTTTAAAATGTTGCCCAAATCAAGTGCCATAAAGGTTATTGATTTTGGCAGCACCGCATACGAGAAAGAAGATCTGAATTACATAGTATCAACTCGTCATTATAGGGCACCTGAAGTTATCCTAGGTGTGGTGTTATTCTTGTGGAGTGAATTGCATGCATTTTGTTAATCGTCTATTTGCATGATGATAAAATTATATATTCCTGATTGTTTCAGCTAAATGGTTGATTCTGGCAATGGTTTTGTAGGACTTGGCTGGAGTTATCCATGCGATATATGGAGTCTGGGATGCATATTGGTTGAATTATGCACGGTGAGTTTGGTTTGTTGTGTTGAAAACTTATGTTCAAAGCACGTTGGTGTAGCTTCTCCCTCAACTTTTGAGCATCTTTTGCAGGGTAAAGCATTGTTTCAGACTCATGAGAATTTAGAGCATCTTGCTATGATGGAGATGGTGCTTGGTACAATACCACAGCACATGTTGAAGAAACTTGAGTAAGTGATTTACCATAGCAACATGCTTTCAATTGTTCAATCTTAGTAGACAACGAATGTATTTATTTTATTGCTCTTATGTTCAGCGGTCATGCTGAGAAGTATGTTAGAAATGGTAGATTAAGCTGGCCAGAGGGTGCATCCTCAAAGGAGAGTATTGAAGCTGTGATGAAGCTTCCTTTGTTGCAGGTTTCATTAGTTGTTTACTTGCTTTATTGAATGAAGTTTAGAAACTTGAATGGTGACTTCACTCATAACAGTTTTTTTGAAACAATTGCAGAACCTCATTATGCAGCATGTAGATCATTCAACTGGTGATGTTATAAATCTGTTGCAGGGGTTACTTAGGTTTGACCCATCTGAAAGACTCACTGCTAAAGAAGCTCTTAGACATTCTTTCTTTAGAGAGTAGAGACCACCCATTACTCTTAGTCAATCGCCATTTACAATTTTTGAACAAAGGTATTACTTACCAATAATGATAATAAGAGAAGCAATCTCATTCACTGGTGCATTAATTGATAATTTTATGTTAACTCTTATTTATTACTTTATTGATTCATATAAGTAGTTGGAAAAAATTAATGATCACCTATAGAGAAATTATATATTAGGAAAAATACAATGAATATCTTGTAAATCAACACAATTACTCCATTTCCGGGGGATTTGTTCGTTTTAAAAATAGGAAACTATATGTCTAAATATCAATGAAGTAGCATATCATTGGTATTTTTTAAATAACTAGGATATCTGAGATAAGTACATGTTTTTCATTTACTTTTAATGATAAAAATGTAATTTTATTGTAATCGAAAGGATACATGTATTATTAAAAGTAATTTCCCTTTAATTTTTAAAGCATTTGTCTCTCAATCTCTTCATTAATGGAGAGAATCCTAACTCTTTCTTAATCAACAATTTACAAAAGTCTGTTGGGTTTATGTGCATGGTTCACCTACTTATTACTATTTAATAAGCATGATTTGAAATATTATGGGATGCACACACATTTTGAGACATGTCCATCTCAAATATGTTCATTTGATAACTTATGTCTGCTATTAGACCTAGGTTAATGGAGGAAACTCATTCCAATTGAAATATTAATTAATGGAGGAGTAGGAAAGAATTATTAAGGATGTTGTATATGAACAAAGATCATCTGTCTCCAACTTTGTCCCAAATCAATCATATTTCAGCAAATAAGATAAATATGTTATTTTTTATTTTCTTTTTATTTATATGACAATTTTTAATTGGCTGGGACATGGAATTGTGACAAGCTTTGGGATAGCAAATTCCCATTCGATCTATATAGTGATATCATTTTAAAAATCCAATCCATTTGAATATCCATTTTGCCATCATAATTATTGTGGACTTTTTTACAATAATTAGTATTGGACTATTTATTTAGGAAAATGTATGTATTTCAAAGGAAAAAAGGTCACTTACAAAGTTAAACAAATGTGCAGCCGTAAAACTGTTACAACACCCAATTCCATCAAATTTATGTTATTGACCGTTTTAAATTAAAAATATTTGAGGACTAATGAATTACATCATCCAGGTAGATAACAAATCTAACTATCTGAGTCATCGAATGATGATAAAATGCCTTAGATAAAAAAAATCAAAATTTAAGTTGTCTCTTAGTGACTCAAGCATATTGAAGTCAAGTTATTTGATATATATTCTAGGAAGATAGGGATGTTATTATATCAAATCCTTGTAAGCCTGAAGAGCCAAATTGTTTCTCCCATAAATAATTGAAAAACGACAAAAAAATGTAAATAGTATATTGCCAATGTTTTAAGTAATGTTGTGAGGTTATTAACTTATTATATCATTACTTTAGTATTTTATTTTACTTCGATAAAAAAAATGGAGAAATGTTAATTCAATATAACTATACATGATTATTAAATATATAAAAATTTATTTTTTTTGTATATAATTGTATAT
This sequence comes from Lupinus albus, assembly GCA_009771035.1. NCBI lineage: Eukaryota > Viridiplantae > Streptophyta > Magnoliopsida > Fabales > Fabaceae > Lupinus > Lupinus albus. The sequence goes on from CM020011.1 coordinate 11,838,455, forward strand.
TTATAGATAAAAGTTATTAATTAAGACGGTTTAACCGTTTAAACCTAATATAGAACTTTTTTTCAGTTTAATATCTAACTCAGTTTTAACAATATTAGTTTTAAAAGACAAAAAGTAAGCACCAACAATATAAAACTATATTATATTGTCTGCATGCCATCCTTATTCATATTAATAAAAAATAATAAATATATATTAGTAATAGATAATGCCACCGATATAGCTTCAATTACTGTAGATGTTGGATGAAAATTCATTTACTTTAGAGTAAGTTAAAAAAAACTTTTTCATATCTTAATCGTCTATTCCATAAAAATTTAATAATTCATGTGATTTGAAAAATTGTAAAACGCATGAGCTTCCACATCATTAATCCGCCAACCTAACACAAGGTGACCATCTAAGCCCCAGGACTCTTATCCAAATCATTAGTGTGTAAGTTACATGTGTTCCAATTTTAGTTCTTCATATATTAACAAAATGTTGGTTTAGTAGATAAAGTATGTAAAAAGATTACTCCTACACTTTGTAATTACACATTGAGAATAAAGAGAAATGTGATTCCACTCTTTCTCTTTATTTTCTCATTTCTTATTTAAGTTTTCATTCTCATCCTTTTTGTTCATGAAGAAGATCTTTCTCAATTATTCATGGCTCATACCAAGGATTTATTATATTTAAAGAATGACCAAAATGCCAAATTTTTAATTCTTGAGAGCGACAGTGACCGAGAATAATAGTTATACAACAAAAAATGATGAAGTCATTACCAAAACCAAATGGGTGAGAATATATATAACATTGGTAGTAAAAAAATATTTCTGGGTAATTGCTTTTGCTATTATTTTTAAGGGTGAAATAATAATATTAAAGTATATTATATTTAAATGAATAAAAGTATTATAGTATATTATTCTTGATTTTGTCTTGACAAATGAAAGCATTTTTGAATTTTATCAACCCTGACGCCGTGGGAGCTGCTAGATAATTGGTTGCATTGATTGCGCTGGAATATTGTTACGCCAGCGGTGCGCATGAACTTTGAATTCATTATTATGAAGGGTTTCTTCATATTAAAGTGGCAAAACTATTAGGGATTCTCCCAAATTCTTTTACCACAAATAGTAAGTTAATAATTAAATTTTAATTTTTTTATTGTTATTAATACCGCACCGGTCATTAAATTGATATGAGTTCAACCGGTGATTTACTAATTAAACCACATATCAGTGAAGTTAGATATGCATATATAATATATTAACATTAATATTGAAAAATCAATAAAAAGAATAATAATTATTTTATATTCTTTAAAAATTAAATTGGGACTGATTCACTAGTTTATAAATATGATTTTTTTTTATCTTATCCATAAACATTAACTAAATTTTAATGATATCGTACAAATTCTCAATCTTTTTCTACCGGTATAAGGCACCTATATTTATCATCATAATTTAAAAATAAAAGGTGATGAGTCAGTGTCGGTATAAATCACCTTACTACATTTTAACAACCTATTTCGGTCTCTAGATATATAAGAATGTCAATATTTGTGGTCTCAACCAGTTTATGTCGGTGATGACATGCATGTAGTCTATTTTTTCATTCCAACTTTATCCATAACATTGATTTAAAATATACCATTAAAAAGGTGAAACATGTGGTTCTGGATTTAATTCATAAAGAAGGGTTCTCTCTTAAGCATGTAACCATGTTTGAATAGATTACTCTTTCTTTTCTATGAAGTGTGAAAAATATTAAAAACCTAACCGACTTTCTCACCCTTTTATTAAGAAAATTAAGAAAAAGGTTTAGTTGCCTTTCCTATTTATATATAGTTTGTGGAAGTAAACGTTATTGTTTTATTAAAAATAATACTATAATCTATAACATATACTATAAAGTATAAAAGGAACTCATTTAAAATGATTTTTGGCTGGCAAACTATTTCTAAATTTGTTATAGATTAACAAGACAACTCTTCTTTCACTTAAAAAAACTCTTCTTTCACTAATAAATTGAAATATTATAATATAATCCTAATATGAAACAATAACTGCAATATATTCTAATTAATGTGGATTTTCTTCATGATATGCCTATGTATGTTGAATGGATTCTGTGACCCTAACATAGAACGAAACAAATGGCTCTCAAACAATGGACATACCAGCAAATAAAGGAGGTGTTCTTCTCTAACTTTTACCTCTCTCTTTTCTTCATAATAAGTACCCTAATTGTGTTGAAGTTCTCAGGAAGAACCAAATCCAAAACGAAACTCAATCAACCTCCCTCACCACCAAAATTACCAATAATTGGCCATCTTCATCTTCTAGGCTCACTGCCACACCGATCTCTTCAAAAACTCTCACACAAGTATGGTGATATGATGTTTTTGCAACTTGGGCAGATGCAAACTCCAACTCTGGTGGTTTCATCCAGTGATGTAGCCATGGAAATTATGAAAAACCATGACATCAATTTTTCAAACAGACCCCAATTTACAGCTTCAAAAGTCTTATTGTATGGATGTAATGATGTTGGTTTTGACGTCTACGGAGAAAATTGGAGAAACAAAAGAAAAATATTAGTCCTTAAACTTCTTAGCTCTAAAAGGGTGCAATCATTTTCCCATATAAGAGAAGAAGAAGTTGAAGAATGGATTAAAAAGGTACGTGAAGTAAGCTTGAGTGATGCATGTTTGGTGAATCTAAGTGATATATTTATGTCTATATCAAACAATACTGTTTGCAAATGTGTTCTTGGACGCAAGTTCAGTGCAAGTGATGATGGTGATAACAAGGTCAAAGATCTTGCAAGAAAGGTGATGATTCAACTAACTGCTTTCACAGTGAGAGATTACTTCCCTTGGTTCGGTTGGGTTGATATTCTCACAGGTAAAATTAAGGAATATAAAGACACTTTTAGACAAATGGATACTTTACTAGATCAGGTAATTGAAGAGCATAAGAAATTAGAGAGGGAAGGGGAGAAGAACTACTCTAGTAAGAAAGATTTCGTGGATATCCTCCTCCAACTTCAAGCTCATAACAAGCTTGACTTTGAACTCACCAACAATGACCTCAAACCACTTCTAATGGTCTCATTCTCTTCTCTTTTATCATTTTTTTCTTCTTTTATGTGATATTCATTGTCTGAAATTATGATCATGTCGGAGTAATCGTATTATGTTTATTGCTATTGTGGTTATTTGGATGTAGTCTGATGAGGTTATGTTGCTATATCTTGTGATGTGATCCATAATTTTATACATTGATCATATCATAAATCTTTTAGTGTTTCCCTAGTTTCGGCTCCAATTGCCATATCAAATTATCACAATTGTGTTTGAATTCATAACATTTTTTAACATGTAGGGAAAAAGAAAAAGACTCTTCAAAAAAAAAGTAATAACCTATAATTGAAAACTATAAAAAAAATGTATTCACTAATAGTGTATGAGTTTTACACATTTTCAGTGTATAATTTAACATTTATATTTAATTATCAACTACTCTTTAAAAGAATAATTTCTATTAATGATGTACTGAAATCTTTATACTCAAGATCATAGTTTTGAAAACCGTGCCGTACCGGCCGGTTCAACCGGAAAACCGGTGAATCGGACCCCTAACCGGTACGGTACGTATGTTATACCGCATATGCAATAGAACCGGTCAAAACCGGTTGAAAACCGGTCAAAACCGGTGAAAACCGGTTGGTTTGTACATTATTATTATTATTATTTTTTTAAATTTCAAATTTTCAATTCTTCACCAATTCTTCAACTTCAATGATTGATACTTGGGTCATTTATTTGTATTTTGCATTTGTTAAGTGATAATTTTGGATAAATATATGTTTTGTACTTTAGACTTTGATTTTATTAAAGACTTAATGTTGTTTGTTTGTGTGAATTTGAAGTAAATTATGAATATGAATTATAAATATGAATATCTACTTATTTGAAATTTTTTGTTATAGGTTTATATATATATATATATATAAGCAAGTATGTCCGGTTTAACCGGCATGCAGTTTAATTACTGAACCACTGGTTGAACCACTGTACCACCAGTACCCTAACCGGTTTGATAACCGGTACGGTTTTAATAACATTGCTCAAGATACACATATATTACACTCATCAACATACACATATATTACACTCATAGAAAAAACTGTACCTTTTAGCTATTGATTTTCATTTTCTATTATTTCAGGACATGTTTGTGGGAGGAAGTGACACAATATCAACAATGTTAGAATGGACTTTTGTAGAGCTCATGAAAAACCCAATCATAATGAAGAAATCACAGGAAGAGGTGAGAAGAGTTGTAGGGAAAAAATCTAAATTAGAAGAAAATGATATTGATCAAATGCTCTACCTGAAGTGTGTAATGAAAGAGAGTCTAAGGTTACATCCACCTGCTCCTCTTATGGCTCCAAGGGAAACAATATCTAGTTTGAAATTGAATGGATATGATATTCCAGCAAAGACAATGGTATATATAAATGCATGGGCAATTAACAATGACCCTAAACTTTGGAAAAACCCTGAAGAGTTCATACCTGAGAGATTTGAAAACAGTGATGTTGATTTTAAAGGTCAGCATTTTCAGTTTATTCCATTTGGCTTTGGAAGAAGAGGGTGCCCTGGAATGATTTTTGGAATTACTGCGGTTGAATATGTACTTGCTAGCTTTCTTTATTGGTTTGATTGGAATTTACCTGAGACCTATAAATCTGCAGATGATATAGATATGGGTGAGATATTTGGACTCGTTACCTTAAAGAAAAAACCTCTTCATCTTAAACCAATACCTTTCCGCCCTTAATCTATTTCTAAATGTGATTACTGTTGTAAGTTATCTTTGTTTTTGTGTGATCCAATAAGCTAGATGATCCTAGCAAGTAAACTGTTGTTTCATTTGTCATGCATATTTTATTTTATTTGGGGAGAGATCCACTTACTCCAAAAAATACTTACTCTTCATCTTAGCCATCCAATCTTAAAAAATTCAATGGCTTAGATGTACTCACCAATTCAAACAATTGAATTTCCCAAGAATGAATGGTCATGATGTGAAATATGTGTTTTTCCACTTACTCTTGGAGTGAGTGGATCCCTCCCCGTGTTATTTTGGGAATAATCGGCATGGGCCTATACAGGTGTACTAAGTGTACTAACCCTATGGAATTATAGAACCCAACTTTTACAAGTCTTCTCTCTCATTGTCTTCGACTTATCCCTAGCTAAACGTTATTTTGTGTTTATCTAATATACTGGAGTAGTGATCTTTTGTGCTAGAATTTTCTTGTACTTATCTCTATAACTAATAAAATTTTATAAAATAATATTAAAATATTATTTTTTGATTTTATAATTTTTCTTTTTAATTAAATGAAAATTTTTAATTGACTTAGTACACAAAATGAGACATAAAGGTCTATGAGCCGTCTCTATATCATCTTAATTATATAACCTAAGGTTTTACGGCTAACAATAATGTTATTTATCTAATTTATAAGTGATGAGTGATGACATTATGAATATAATAGAGTGTCAGGCAAGCCGCAAGCGTTACCATGTAGGTGACACGCTAGTGAGGGGCATTCACACAATATCTATATAAGATGACACGTAAATATGTTTTTATTGAGTTGAAATCTTTTAATTATCATTGTCCTAGTAAAAAAATAAATTTGATTGAAATCCTATTTTGATTTTTGTTCGATACTTTCATGAAATATCAGCTGAAAAAATGACTTGATTGATTATCATAAAAATTACTACACGTGTCTGTGAAAGATGGATTATCCGATATTATATATGTTATTCACAACTAAGGTTAGCAAGAGCTCAATATTAAGGATGAGAAGATAACTTAAGATGGTGTTTTGTTTCTTTAATTTCTAGGATATGTACGATGGTTCTACGAAGATATGCACAGAAGCCACCAACTGATATTCGTTATGTCTATGCATTCTTCCAATGTGAATGGACAAAAATGCAAAACCAATCGATCGGAGTGTATTGGGAGTGATGCACGATGTTGAGGTGAAGTTGGCAAAATAATCTATTACTATATAGAAATGCAAAGGGCTAGCAAAATTACAATTCTAGAATTCCATATTGTTGACACCTGTTGTTTACAGGGATAAAAAAGTCATTCTATTTAACAATTAAAAAAGAGAGTCATTTATTGCACCAAAACAATTACAGTCTGCAACTTCACTATTTGGCATTTGCTGCTTCACGTCTCTTCATTTCACTCTCATCATCATAACATTTCTCTTTCATCTCTTCATTTCTTCATTTCCCTCTCTCACAATCTCAATAGCCCTTTCATCTCTTCCATTTCTTCATTTTTTTACTGCTTCACTTTCAAGCTCTCACCCTTACTCTGAAATCTTTTCTCAGGTAATTTGTGGTTCATCAAATGTCGAAGTGGAACAAAGAGTGGACGATTTTGCTGTATCAATGAATCCTTTCAGATACTCTCTCTTTTATCCTCTATTTTATGTGAAATTACTTTGCACTGACATACTTTTTATATTTTTGTAAAGCTTTCATTTTTGTAAAGGTTTTACATATAACATTCAGTTCTTGAGAAAAATAATTTTTTTTTTACAAAAATGAGACCTTTGCATGTATTTATCGCTATTTTCTTTACCGAATCATGTTTGTCTTAGGTCATATATGTGATTTTTGCATATTACCATGTTGTATGTTTCTTTTTTTTTGTAAAAAAGATGAGACCTTTGCATCTATTTATCGCTATTTAATTTGCTGGATCATGTTTATCTCATTCATATGTATGTTTATCTCATTGCTGGATCATGTTTATCTCATCTATGCATTTGTATTTCTTTTCATTATTTTGCATAACTGTTACTCTTCATGTTTTCATTTTCAAAAACTCTCACCCTCATAATCACATTTTAAGTGAAACCTAACTCTTACGCTCTCTCACCAAGTCTTCGTTAAGGTAATGTATGGTTCATTGTGGTCGAAGGTGTAGACGATTGTCGATCTTCTTTTCCACTGTGTTTCTTCCATTTTCTTTGCGATACTATTTTTAAAGGTTTCACCTTTACACAGTTTTCATTTTCTTTGCAATATTATGTTTTCATTTTTTACTTTCCCCATTTTATCGTCTTCATAGTATTTATCACTGTGAAATTTGGTTCACAAACTTTTTGCATGTTGAAGACGACATCGAATGGGAAAGTTTACATTGAAGTTGTTGTAATGCTTTACCTTTTTATATCTTTCATTTTTTACCATAGTTTTTCATATTTCACTTTCTTTGTTTTTCGTCTTCGTAATGTTTATCACTGTGATGTGTTGAAGATGACATCGAATGGGAAAGTTTACATTGAAGTTGTTGTAATGCTTTCTTTTTATATTTTTCATTTTTTACCATAGTTTTTCATATTTCACTTTCTCCGTTTTTCGTCTTCGTAATGTTTATCACTATGATGTGTTGAAGACGACATCGAATGAGAAAGTTTACATTTGTAACGGCCCGATTTTTACCCTTGAAATTTTTTTCCTCATTTTAATCATTTTGCATGCATTTTCCTACACTTACTATCATACTTTCAAATTCCATAATCACCTACACTTGATTTGACAGAAAAACATAATTCATATTCGTAATGTCTCACAGATATTGAGACCCCATAAGTATAGTTCTCCGAAATAACCATACACCCAGTTACAAATATCCGACTAATGGTTATTTATGATTACAATCATTTAAATCCGCAAGTAGTCATTTAAGATACAAAAACATAAATAATGAATCCAATGTCAAAATCTCCTAAAGCTCCCGAACTAGCATACTCCATTCATCTATTTACCTGCAATGGGATTATCAATGACACAAGTACAAAACACACAAATGAGTAAGTCGTTAATTCAATAAACGTCATTATAAGATAATCCACATTAGAAAAAGGGTTAGTAAACCATTTCGGAAATTCATTTTGTCTTGCTGCATTACTTGAGCCAAAGTCACTACACCACTCAGGGTTAGTTAAAAGCAGATTCTCATCCTTTTTACCAATAAAACACGCCTCATAAACTCAGGCCGAAGTGTTGCTACATAAACTCGAGCCGAAGTCGCTACACCCCTTAGGGTTAGCTAAAAACAAATTCTCATCTCTTTTATAAAGAAAACATGCCGCGTAAACTCGGGCTGAAGTGTTGCTACATAAACTCGAGCCGAAGTCGCTACACCCCTTAGGGTTAGCTAAAAACAAATTCTCATCTCTTTTATAAAGAAAACATGCCGCGTAAACTCGGGCTGAAGTGTTGCTTCATAAACTCGAGCCGAAGTTGCTACACCCCTTAGGGTTAGCTAAAAACAAATTCTCATCTCTTTTATAAAGAAAACATGCCCCGTAAACTCGGGCTGAAGTGTTGCCTCGTAAACTCGAGCCGAAGTGTTGCCTCGTAAACTCGGGCCGAAGTGTTGCCTCGTAAACTCGGGCCGAAGTGTTGCCTCGTAAACTCGGGCCGAAGTGTTGCCTCGTAAACTCGGGCCGAAGTGTTGCCTCGTAAACTCAGGCCGAAGTCGCTAACCATTTATGGTCGGCTAAAAATATATTTTCTTTTCATTGAATTCGCCATCAATCATTTCCCGTAAATCCACGCCATCTTTAGTATAAACACACCCATATATGTTTATACTAACTACGTGATTTACAATATGATTATTGCATGACCAGAAAACGCACACGTTTTCCATCTTCCGTAAATCTACGCCTACTTTAGTATAAACACACCCATATATGTTTATACTAAATGCACAATTTACAACTTATTCATTTCATAACCAGAAAATACCCACATTTTCCTTTTCCATAAATCTACGTCATCTTTAATATAAACACACCCATATATGTTTATACTAAATGCGTAATTTACAACTTAATCTTTGCATAACCAGAAAATACACATTTTCTATTTCAAATGCAAAATTAAAGACTTATCCTTACCTTGGTGAGTATTGGGGTTCGGTTCTTGGCAACCTCTCTAGTTCTACCGACACCAACTTCAACCTTAGGATCTTTCCTCATCCCACCACATAACACAATGTTAGTCATTTATTCCAATATCACATAATAAACTTATATTGCATCATTTAATCATACAAAATATTCATCATTAATATTCAACCATCTAAAACATGCATAACATCTCATATTTCAATATTTGGGGGTAAACTCATCTTCTACCTCTAGCATTTTACTCATTCTCTCCTTTTACCACATTTTCACTTTTAGGGTTTTCATGAATCAACCCACAACCCTTTCCATTCTTGAGATACTATCTCTAAACCAAGAGTTTACAAGATAAAAACAACATAAAACGAACCATAACTCTAAAGAATGAGTTTCCATGGTTTCTCATGTTTTGAAAATAAATCCAACATACCCAAAACAAGTTAGAGAGGAAGAAGAAGAGTTAGAAGCAAGAGGTTTACCTCTTCTCAAGCTCTAAGATGAGTCCTAAGGCTCTTTGCTCTTGAAAAGCTCTATTCTCTTCTCTTCTCTTCAAAGTTCTAACCCTAAAATGTGTTTTGGGTTTCTATTTTATAGACACAGCGATAACTGTAATCGATTACACTGTGTAAATTACAGAGGCATCGTCGCGATGTAATCGATTACCAACATGGTGTAATCGATTACATTGTGTCAGATGTACATATCTGATGCTTTTAATACGATGTAATCGATTACCAGGAGTGTGTAATCGATTACACTGTGTCAGATGCACAGGTCTGATTAGTTTATCAGCATGTAATCGATTACCAGGAGTGTGTAATCGATTACACTGTGTCAACAGCCCAAAATTGCAATTTCTCGCTCAGGCGAGAATCCTCCAGTATAGTCCAGGATTTCACCCTCCCAGGTGATCCTTTCTCGCTCAGGCGAGAATCTCTCGATCAAGCGAGGCTTCCAGGACTGATACTATAATTTTAAAGATTAAAATTTGGGGTGTTACAACATTGAAGTTGTTGTAATGCTTTATCTTTTTATATCTTTCATTTTTTACCATATTTTTTCATATTTCACTTTCTCTGTTTTTCGTCTTCATAATATTTATCACTATGATGTTTGGTTCACAGACATTTTGCATGTTGAAGACGAAATTGAACAGGAAGTTTTCATTGAATTTGTTTTAATCCTTTATCACTGACCAAATTTTTCGTCTTTGTATTCCATCGAAGACGACAATGAGGGAACAATGAACATTTCTGAATTTTTATTTCAAAATACTATTTTGTTCATACTAAATATTATAGTTATGAAGAAAATATTATAGTTATGAAGAAAATACTATTTTGTTCATAATATATATTATGAAGAAAATATTATAGTTATGACTCTCTACATGTCCATACTATTTTGGTTTATATGTCCATACTATTATGGTTTACTCCATGTATGTTCATTTTATGCTAACTAATTCATTCACTACTTACGAATATGTCCACTGAATGTTATTTCACTCCATGTATGTACAATATTACATTTTTTTTACTCATTACAACTTCAAATGCTATGAAGTTCACTCTCTGTATATATTATTACATGCATGTAGTTCATATCTTTACATTGATAAATTTTATGAAGTTTACTCTCTGTATACAAAATGATTCAATCAATCTCTTTATATTACATGTTATTTGACTATCTATATGTCCATTGTATGTTATTTTGACTCCATGTATGTCCATTTTATGCTACCACATTCATTCACTGCTTACAAATATCCTCACCGTTTCACCCCATATGTTGTTTTACTACATGTATATATGTTGTTCATTATATGTCCATTGTATGTTATTTTTACTCCATATATGTCCATTATATGCTAACTAATTCATTCACTACTTACGAAGTTGTCATCTGTATGTTATTTCACTCCATGTATTTAGATTATTACATTTTATTTTACTCATTACAACTTAAAATGCTACGAAGTTCACTCCCTCTATAGATTTTTATTACATGCATCTAGTTCATATCTTTTTATATGCTAAATGTTATGAACTTTACTCTCTGTATACAAAATGATTCAATCAATCTCTTTATATTACATGTTATCTGACTATATGCATCTGCATTATATGTTAATGACTTTCTGTATAGTTATGACTCTCTATATGTCCATTAAATGACTCTCTTTCACAGAATAATCATTTGCGGGTATGGAATCATATTTACAGGTCTTCTTTATCTCTTCCATATGTTATGAATCTTTGTTTTCATAGAATTTATTCAAACTATTTTGACAAAGATGGTTACATCAAATTCATCCCAATGAATATCCTCATCGTTTTTGTGTGCATATATTTCTGCTCCTTACTTATACAAAATTATTCATTTACTATCTCTATTATCCTGTTTGACTCCATGTATTTAGATTATTACATTTTATTTTACTCATTACAACTTAAAATGCTATGAAGTTCACTCTCTGTATAGATTTTTATTACATGCATGTAGTTCATATCTTTTTATATGCTAAATGTTATAAACTTTACTCTCTGTATACAAAATGATTCAATCAATCTCTTTATATTACATGTTATCTGGCTATATGCATCTGCATTATATGTTAATGACTTTCTGTATAGTTATGACTCTCTATATGTCCATTAAATGACTCTCTTTCACAGAATAATCATTTACGGGTATGGAATCATATTTACAAGTCTTCTTTATCTCTTTTATATGTTATGAATCTTTGTTTTCATAGAATTTATTCAAACTATTTTGACAAAGATGGTTACATCAAATTCATCCCAATGGATATCCTCACCGTTTTTGTGTGCATATATTTCTGCTCCTTACTTATACAAAATGATTCATTTAGTATTTCTATTATCCTGTTTGACTCCATGTATTTAGATTATTACATTTTATTTTACCCATTACAACTTAAAATGCTATGAAGTTCACTCTTTGTATAGATTTTTATTACATGCATGTAGTTCATATCTTTTTACATGCTAAATGTTATGAACTTTACTCTCTGTATACAAAATGATTCAATCAATCTCTTTATATTACATGTTATTTGACTATATGCATCTCCATTATATGTTAATAACTTTCTGTATATACATTTTATCTATACCTAAAATAAATGTTAATTGACGCTCTGTATGTGCATTAAATGACTCTCCTTCACAGAATAATCATTTACGGGTATGGAATCATATTTACAGGTCTTCTTTATCTCTTTCATATGTTATGAATCTTTGTTTTCATAGAATTTAGTCAAACTATTTTGACAAAGATGGTTACATCAAATTCATCCCAAGGGATATCCTCACCATTTTTGTGTGCATATATTTCTGCTCCTTACTTATACAAAATGATTCATTTACTATCTCTATTATCCTGTTTGACAAATATAGATATATTTTACAGAATAATCATTATAGGGTTATGAAGTCACCTTTACAGGTCCTCTTTATCTCCTTCATTTGTTATTAAGCTTTATAATATTTTTGTTTTCATTGAGAGTCACATTGAGAGTCCCAATACTTACATTGAGAGTCGCATCTTCGAAAATAAGAAGGTCTACATATTATGGGGTAGTTTTATTATTAGCTAACCTATATCAAATATGACCTTAACATTCGCATTTACCCTTATACAAGTTGTTGTTTACCAAATTAAAATCAGTAAAACATGTTGCTGTTTTGAAAACCACAAAGCATTAGGAAGGGATTAACAACATTATTTGAACCTTCCCACATTGAACCATGAACAGTTTCTTCCATAAAACTTTACTTTTTGTTTCATTTGTATTCTTTTCCTTTCATTAAAGGACTAAACTACGTCCTTTAAGCTTTAGTATTTATTGTAACAAATTTTCATGATGTTATCATTTTAAAATTTTGTTGTCTAACAATGTCATCTATCTTTTTATATGATAGTATAATGTCTCTTTCAAACCCCTTCGATATGATCACTGATGTGAATGATTCCAAACATTTTTGGAAAATAGCTGTTCGAATAACGAAACTTTGGTTTGTTCAAAAACCACCCAATTCTGGGCATCTAGAGATGGTTTTGATGGATTCAAAGGTAAAATAAGTCATATTTTGACTATAAGGTATGTTTTTCTGTTTAAGAAATTACTCATTTTTATGATATTTAGGGACACAAAATTCAAGTCTCCGTTGTAAAGGAAGAATTTAATCGATGGCGTAATTATTTAGTGGAGTATGATACTTATATGATGCAAAACCTTGATGTGATGCTAAATGATTGTGAATTTAAGGCCTGCGACCATCTTTATCGGATGGAGTTCAATGCCGATACAATAGTAGATCGACTTATATGTCCTGCTATTCCTCTTTTTGAATACGAATTCAAAAAATTTGCTGAAATTGTAGCTGGGCAGTTTTCAAGTTATTTGTTAATAGGTTAGATCAAATTTATTATATGTTTTCGTACCCAAATACTTTTATTTAGTTTTTCAAATTCCCTATATATATAGATAACATCAATTTATTTTCTTATGCCTATTGTAGAAATTATCGGTGTAGTTGAATACAAGTCGATTTCTTGCCAAACAGAAACAAAATTAAAGAAAGTTACGTGTGATTTGATAGATTTTTGGTAATGTGGTTTCATGTTAATGGTGAAATTTTTTATTGTCTTTATATTTACGTTTTTATTTATATTTGTTTGTATTTTGATATTTAAATATTGGATTTATATTTGTCTTCTTCAGCGGTGATTTCATTACATGTAATCTATGGCATTCACTTGCGATGAAATTTATCAATTATTATAAAAAACCAGGAAATGGTGAGCCAATGATCATTTTATTAACAAATGCTAAAGTCAAGAAAGCAAAAGGTTGTAGTAGTTCTATTGTTTTAATTTTTAACTTTATTAATATGTACAGTGTCATTTTGTTGGGGCGTTTTATTTAGAAGGGCAAACTCATGTCTAATTTTTTTTAATTGAAATTCAGTTTATACCATTTCATTGAATTATAGGTGACTGTCCAACAATAGTTTCAAGTTCATGGTGTGGATCAGAGTTATTGATTGGGGAAGAAATAAATGACATTGCAAAGTATAAGCAAAGGTATAGCATGGAAACCAATATTCAACATGCAGTTTTTTCTTTGCCTGAATTCATTCTGTCAATTACAATATAAACTTATTGTGTGAATTTATTTTTTATTATTGTTGTGTTGTATGTAGGTTTTCTTCTTTGCGTCTATGGTTTGACCAATTCAGTGAAAGATAACGCCAATTACCATCACCTCAAGTAATTTATATTACTTCATATTCTAATGTAGTCCATTGTTATTTTTAAATTTATGTTATTAACGTTCAATGAGATATTGTCCAACAGTCTCCACTTTCGAAGTGGGAAAAAAGAAAGTCGGATGCCAATGATTCCCAACAATTAAAAACTGTGAGTTCATAGACCTTTTATTAACTTATTTATCAATGTAAAGGTAATTCCTATATGTTCAGTCATTCAAAAAATGTTTCGAATTTTGTTGTAGGATGTATCTTTTACTGCTGAACATGATCCAGACCACCTTGAAGTTATAACTTCTGCCAAGAGAATGTGGGGTGAGTTAGATTTGGATTTGGCTCAAAGCCCTCTGCAATCTTCCTCTGAAATTTCATCTTCCAATGTTGCAAAGCATATGAAAACTAAATAAATTTTGATATTAATGTTTTAAGCTGTATGTAAACACTTCCTTTGAATATTTTGAGTTGCATCACAAGTGTGATGTATATGAGGTCATTTTTTACAACCACACCTAAATGACGTTGAAACAAAATTGTCCATAGAAAACTCTAACCTAATTTTCATGTAAAGTCTATCTTTCAAATGTAGTTTGTTATAAATGTTTACTCCCCTCAATACTATTTGTAACTGTTCATTTAGTTCTGTATTAATGCTCTCAAAAGTAATTTTTAATACTTAAATTACTTTATTCTATTTAAAATTTACTTTATGCTACTTAAATATATTGATCCAAAATATGGTATCACCCGTGCGAATGCACGGATATCCTACTAGTTACATAAAAAAACCGAGTTGTTGTCTAATATTAGCGTGGATTATGGATATAAAGTTTAGTTAAGTGTATATATTTACCAATTAATCAATTTTTAAATGCTAAGCTAGATTCAAAGAGATTTTACTTCCTCGTAAATTTATCTTGATATTTTTTTGGCTCAATTTATCTTGAATTGATAGAGATACTGCTATAATAGTATTGCGTTTCAATCGTTGATTTACTAATTAAACCGCATACCGGTGAAGTTAGATATACATGTATAATATATTAACATTAATATTGAAAAATCAATAAAAAACAATAATTATTTTTATATTCATTAAAAAATTAAACTTAAATAAAAATCGAGCGGTATGACTGATACTATTCAAATGAAAACTTGTCAGTATGACCGATTTTGGCTAATCTTGACTAATATAATTGCATGACCGGTTTGTACCGTATCGATATTGTGACTGATTCACTAGTTTACTGATTGAACCGACAAACACAAACTGTTTTTTATAACTATGATTTTTTTTATCTTATCCATAAACATTAACTAAATTTTAATGATATCATACAAATTCTCAATCTTTTTCTACCGGTATAAGGCACCTATATTTATCATCATAATTTAAAAATAAAAGGTGATGAGTCAATGTCGGTATAAATCACCTTAGTCCATTTTAACAACCTATTTCGGTCTCTAGATATATAAGAATGTCAATATTTGTGGTCTCAACCAGTTTATGTCGGTGATGACATGCATGTAGTCTATCTTTTCATTCCAACTTTATCCATAACATTGATTTAAAATATACCATTAAAAAGGTGAAACATGTGGCTCTGGATTTAATTCATAAAGAAGGGTTATCTCTTAAGCATGTAACCATATTTGAATATATTACTCTTTCTTTTCTATGAAGTGTGAAAAATATTAAAAACCTAACCGACTTTCTCACCCTTTTTATTAAAAAAATTAAGAAAAGGGTTGAGTTGCCTTTCCTATTTATGTATATAGCTTGTGGAAGTAAACGTTATTCTTTTATTAAAAATAATACTATAATCTATAACATATACTATAAAGTATAAAAGGAACTCATTTAAAATGATTTTTGGCTGGTAAACTATTTCTAAATTTGTTATAGATTAACAAGTCAACTCTTCTTTCACTTAAAAAAACTCTTCTTTCACTAATAAATTGAAATATTATCATATAATCCTAATATGAAACAATAACTGCAATATATTCTAAGTATAAGTTTTAAAGTTAATTAAATATTTACAAACACGTCTATTTAAATAAATAAAAATTATTTGCATAAGCATCAATTACGGAGCCTCATGATGACCCTTTCTCAATAATGATCATAAATAACATTTTCTCTCTCCTCTTTTCTGTCCACATATATGGAAACTTTGAGTTGGACCATTTGCTCTGTGGGAGAGTTCAGTACTCTGAGAAAATGATCAGAAAAATAAATTTATATATTTTAACTTTTAGATTAGAAATTAAATTATAATTATGTTCGTTAAAAATTAATTTTCATCACGTGTCATAATTTTATGATTTTATCTAATATTAGACTTTATAGTATAGGAGAATGTCATTATTGTATTAGTTGGTCAGAAGTTAATGTTACTATTTTATTAAGTTGTTTTGTGCTATGACTTTTTGAATGGTGATGGACAATCTGATATTTATGATTGTTTTCAATCAAATTTCTCCTATGCAAAAAAAAAAGTTAACAAAATTTGACTAATTCATTATATTAATAAATAAAGGTTGTGTTATTGAGCTTTGATCATGAACCTAATAATTGTTTTATGGTTTCAAATAAGTAAAAATCATGGATGTACCATGTTTGGTTATCCTATAATTGTTATTTATTTCCTTTTTCCTAGTTACATTTGGTCTAAATTAAAAAAATAAAATTAATATCGAATAATGTTAGGAAGAAACTATGATATATAAGTATAGAATGACAACCATTTTGAATCATATCGATGCCAAATGTAGTATAATATTTTTAAATTAATTATTGGAATTGTTAAATGTTTGAAAAATATATAAAAAGTTTAACCTAATCAAACCATACATTTATACTATTAATGGAATTTTACTAAATTGGTTATTTAACAATGTCATCCTTTAATAAGGAAGTCATAAATCAAACATATACACTCGTGGTATAAAATAGAATATATAATAACAGTTTAATACTTAAGTATGGATAATGTAAATGTTTTTTTTTTTACATTTTCATCGTATCAAATATTATTGATATATTAATCATTATTTACTCTTAAATAAAATTAAATATATAACTGATATAAAAAAATTTATATTGATAATAAATATAGATTACTAAACTTTTATAATAATTTGTTAGCTAAAACTATGTGGCTAATATATAAGGGAATATAACATCTATCCATACATATTTAGCATTTTGAGTGGTACAAATTTACGTGTTTTTAGTCTAATTAAAGTATTTATAAAATAATTATTTATTTAATTGAAAGATTCATCATATATAAAATCAAATATATTATGACATATAATACTAATTTTTAATGTTTATCATAAATAGTAAGTTAATAATTAAATTTTGAACTTTTTTGTTTGTTTGTATTTCTATTGATATTAGTAAGATATTGTAAGTACTTACCACTAATGACGACACATTGATATGGAATCACTTACTCAAACTAAGGTTATAATTCCATATCTTTTAGTAAAACCAATGCAGTGACACTTCGAAAATAATGTGTGTGTTTTTTTATTTTTAAATTTCATAAACAATCAATCAATTTCACATAATTCCTGATGTGACCGGTGTAACACCCCAAATTTTAATCCTTAAAAATATAGTATCAGTCCTGGAAGCCTCGCTTGATCGAGAGATTCTCGCCTGAGCGAAAAAGGATCACCTGGGAGGGTGAAATCCTGGACTATACTGGAGGATTCTCGCCTGGGCGAGAAATGGCAATTTTGGGCTGTTGACACAGTGTAATCGATTACACACTGGTGGTAATCGATTACATGCTGATAAACTAATCAGACCTGTGCATCTGACACAGTGTAATCGATTACACACTCCTGGTAATCGATTACACACTCCTGGTAATCGATTACACACTCCTGGTAATCGATTACACACTCCCGGTAATCGATTACACGATGATTAAAAGCATCAGATATGTACATCTGACACAATGTAATCGATTACACCATGTTGGTAATCGATTACATAGTATTAATGTAATTGATTACACACTTCTGGTAATCGATTACATCGTATTAATGTAATCGATTACACCATGTTGGTAATCGATTACATAGCGACGATGCCTCTATAATTTACACAGTGTAATCGATTACACTATACTTGTAATCGATTACACTTATTGCAGTGTCTATAAAATAGAAACCCAAAACACATTTTAGGGTTAGAACTTCGAAGAGAAGAGAGAGATGAGAGCTTTTCAAGAGCAAGGAGCCTTAGGACTCATCTTAGAGCTTGAGAAGAGGTAAACCTCTTGTTACTAACTCTTCTTCTTCCTCTCTAACTTGTTTTGGGTATGTTGGATTTATTTTCAAAACATGAGAAACCATGGAAACTCATTCTTTAGAGTTATGGTTCGTTTTATGTTGTTTTTATCTTGTAAACTCTTGGTTTAGAGATAGTATCTCAAGAATGGAAAGGGTTGTGGGTTGATTCATGAAAACCCCAAAAACCCCAAAAGTGAAAATGTGGTAAAAGGAGAGAATGAGTAAAATGTTAGAGGTAGAAGATGAGTTTACCCCCAAATATTGAAATATGAGATGTTATGCATGTTTTAGATGGTTGAATATTGATGATGAATATTTTGTATGATTAAATGATGCCATATAAGTTGTTTATGTGATATTTGGAATAAATGACTAACATTGTGTTATGTGGTGGGATGAAGAGAGATCCTAAGGTTGGAGGTGGTGTCGGTGGAACTCGAGAAGTTGCCAAGAACCAAACCCAACATTCATCGAGGTAAGGATAAGTCTTTAATGTTGCATTTG
This sequence comes from Lupinus albus, assembly GCA_009771035.1. Lineage (NCBI taxonomy): Eukaryota > Viridiplantae > Streptophyta > Magnoliopsida > Fabales > Fabaceae > Lupinus > Lupinus albus. Next base: position 11,857,591 of record CM020011.1, read on the forward strand.
AAATAGAAAATGTGTATTTTCTGGTTATGCAAAGACTAAGTTGTAAATTACGCATTTAGTATGAACATATATGGGTGTGTTTATACTAAAGTAGGCGTAGATTTACGGAAAAGGAAAATGTGAGTATTTTCTGGTTATGAAATGATCGAGTTGTGAATTACGCATTTAGTATGAACATATATGGGTGTGTTTATACTAAAGTAGGCGTAGATTTACGGAAAAGGAAAATGTGGGTATTTCTGGTTATGAAATGATCGAGTTGTGAATTACGCATTTAGTATGAACATATATGGATGTGTTTATACTAAAGTAGGCGTAGATTTACGGAAGATGGAAAAGGTGTGTGTTTCTTGGCCATGCAATAATTATATTGTAAATCACGTATTAGTATAAACATATATGGAGTGTTTATACTAAAGATGATGTGGATTTACGGGAAATGATTGATGGCAAATCGATGGAAGGAAAAATATATTTTTAGCCGACCAGAAATGGTTAACGACTTCGGCCCGAGTTTATGAGGCAACACTTCGGCCCGAGTTTATGAGGCAACACTTCGGCCCGAGTTTATGAGGCAGCACTTCGGCCCGAGTTTATGAGGCAACACTTCGGCCCGAGTTTATGAGGCAACACTTCGGCCAGAGTTTACGCGGCATGTTTTCTTTATAAAAGAGATGAGAATTTGTTTTTAGCTAACCCTAAGGGGTGTAGCGACTTCGGCTCGAGTTTATGTAGCAACACTTCGGCCCGAGTTTACGCGACATGTTTTCTTTATAAAAGAGATGAGAATTTGTTTTTAGCTAACCCTAAGGGGTGTAGCGACTTCGGCTCGAGTTTATGTAGCAACACTTCGGCCCGAGTTTATGAGGCGTGTTTTATTGGTAAAAAGGATGAGAATCTGATTTTAGCTAACCCTGAGGGGTGTAGTGACTTTGGCTCAAGTTATGCAGCAAGACAAAATGAATTTCGAAAATGGTTTACTAACCCTTTTTCTAATGTGGATTATCTTATAATGACGTTTATTGAATTAACGACTTACTCCTTTGTGTGTTTTGTACTTTTGTCATTGATAATCCCATTGCAGGTAAATAGACGAATGGAGTATGCTAGTTCGGGAGCTTTAGGAGCTTTAGACGTTGGATTCACTATTTGCGTTTTTGTACTTTAAATGACTACTTGTGGATTTGAATGATTGTAACCATGACTGACACTTATTTGGGTATTCGTAACCATGAGTATTGTTATATTTGGAGTATTATAACTTTTGGGCTCTTAGTACCCAATGAGAATAATAATGAATGAATTATGTTTTTCCGCAATTTAAATTATATGATAATATAGTAGGTGTAAAGAGTATTTTTAAGGAATGATTCCTGAAGGTTTTAAGTAAGATGATGAATGTATGTAAGAGAGAATTAAAATGAATGAAAAAAAAATTTCAAGGGTAGAAATCGGGTCGTTACAACCGGCATTCAGAATACCTAATATTTTTTGTGTGAGAAAAAATATGAATCAAGAGAAAAACTTCTTATTTATAAATAGATGAGTGATAATTACCATCTATGGAAACACTTTCTAAATTTAAGGTTCCTATTTCTAATCTATTATACCGAAAGAAAAAAAGGTTCTCCATTATTAGTATTGGACACATGTCATTTTCTCATGCAAAGTTTTTCCACCTAAATACTCACACCAATTACCATGCATAGTCTCACATTGTATCATTATCATCTACATTCATATCATACATCAAACCATCAACTACCATGCATAGTCCCACATTATATCATTACCTCTACATTCATATCATACATTAAAATGACACATGCATGTCACATTTATTAATCCTTCATTTTTTCTACCAAACACTTAATCAAATTCACATATTCTCATATTCATTTTCCATCCAAAAATCTTTCTTCATTTTCAATAAATCAATTCTTATATTTCTTCATTTTCCCTAAAATCATATTTTGATTAGCAATTTTATTATACTATTATGCACATTCACTATAAAATTCTCATATTAATTTATATTAAAGATATATGAGTTTAGGGAAACAAAAATAATTCTTATCCTATTATGCTATTTGATTATGTAAAAACAAAAATAATTCTTTAAATTCTCATCCACATTATCCCGAAAATGATGAACTCTCTGTAACAAAAATCACAAAGTCAAAATAATGAAAAACTTTGAATGAGAAATGAAGAAAATTAAAGTATAATGTAATATAATGTTACCTAATAAGACGAAAAAGAATCATGAGATTGTAAGATTATCCTATTACGCATATATGCAATTACCATTATCTACAAGAAATTGCGGTTTGATTATGTAAAAACAAAAATAATTCTTTAAATTCTCATCCACATTATCCCGAAAATGATGAACTCTCTGTAACAAAAATCACAAAGTCAGAATAATGAAAAGCTTTGAATGAGAAATGAAGAAAAGTAAAGTATAATGTAATATAATGTTACCTAATAAGACGAAAAAGAATCATGAGATTGTAAGATTATCCTATTACGCATATATGCAATTACCATTATCTACAAGAAATTGCGGTTTGATAATGTAAAAACAAAAATAATTCTTTAAATTCTAATCCACATTATCCCGAAAATGATGAACTTTCTCTAACAAAAATCACAAAGTCAGAATATTAAAAAACTTAGAATGAGAAATGAAGAAAATTAAAGTATGATGTAATGTTACCTAAGAAGAAGAAAAAGAATCATGAGATTGTAAGATTATCCTATTACGCATATATGCAATTACCATTATCTACAAGAAATTGCGGTTTGATAATGTAAAAACAAAAATAATTCTTTAAATTCTAATCCACATTATCCCGAAAATGATGAACTTTCTCTAACAAAAATCACAAAGTCAGAATATTAAAAAACTTAGAATGAGAAATGAAGAAAATTAAAGTATGATGTAATGTTACCTAAGAAGAAGAAAAAGAATCATGAGATTGTAAGCAAAGAATGTTGGTAATAATTGTAAAATATCGGTGTTATGATATGGTGTGAAAGCAATTCTATAAATATCTCATACTCTGATTAGCAATTCTATTATCTTATTATTATGCACATTTCTTATATATTAATTTCTATTAATCACCATGTACATATGTTTAAAATCAACATTCATCACCATTATCATTCTCTAATATTCATGAATAATTCAATTAGAATGAATATAATTATTATACTTAATGATCATTCATGATTTCATAAAAAATCATTATACACATTTATTCTTATATTTTTTTCCACAAAAAATCTTTCTTTATTTCCCTAAATCAACTCTTATATTTCTCAATTCTTATAATATTGTGCACATTCTATTGATATCTCATAATCTCATTAACAATTCTATTATCCTATTATTCACATTCATTATATATTTTCCCTAAATCAATTCTTATAAGTGAGGCTTTAAATTCGTATAATATTATGAAAGCAATCCTATTAATATTTCATACTCTGATTAGCAATCCTATTATACACATTTCTTATATATTTCCCCATAAATCAATTCTTATCAATATTATTATACACATTCCGTATATTTATTTATATTAATTTCTATTAATCATCAGCTACATATGTTTACTATTATACCCATCAATTAATTTCCCTAAATCAATTCTTATTATAAGTTTAAATTCTTATAATAATGTGAAAGCAATCATATTGATATCTCATATTCTGATTAGCAACCTTATTATCCAATTATCCACATTCCTTATATATTCCCCCCTAAATCAATTCTTATCTTTCTTCATTTTCCTAAAATCAATTCTTATAAGTGGAGTTTTAAATTCTTATAATATTGTGAAAGCAATCCTATTAATGTCTCATACTCTGATTAACAATCATATTATCTTATTATTATGCACATTTATTATATATTCATTTATATTAATTTATATTAATCATCAGGTACATATATTTAAAATTATACTCAACAATTAATCACCATTACCATACCGCAATATTCATGAATAATTAAATTAGAATGAATATAATTATTATACTTGATGGCCATTCATGATTTCATAAAAATATTATTATACACATTTATTCTCATATTCTTTTTCCCTCCAAAAATCTTCATTTATTTCCCTAAATCAATTCTTATATCACTTAATTTTCCCCAAACTCATATTTTGATTAGCAATCATATTATCTTATTATGCACATTCCTTATAATATTGTGAAAACAATTATATTAATATCCCATACTCTGATTATGAATTCTATTATCTTATTATTACCCACATTTGTTTATATATTCATTTATATTAATTTCTATTAATCACCAGATACATATATTTAAAATTATATCCAACAATTAATTTCCTTAAATCAATTCTTGTAACATCCTAATTTGGAGTCTTTAAAATTATAGTATCAGTCCTGGAAGTCTCGCTTGAGCGAGAGATTCTCGCCTGAGCGAGAAAGGATCACCTGAGAGGGTGAAATCCTGAGTTATACTGGAGGATTCTCGCCCGAGCGAGAAATGACAATTTTGGGCTGTCGACACAGTGTAATCGATTACATGGTCCTGGTAATCGATTACATGCTGATATCTGATCAGACATGTGTAATTTTTCACAGTGTAATCGATTACATGGTCCTGGTAATCGATTACATGCTGATATCTGATCAGACATGTGTAATTTTCATGATGTAATCGATTACACTATACTCATAATCGATTACATCATATTAAAAACATCAGAGATGTGCATTTTTCACACTGTAATCGATTACACCATTATGGTAATCGATTACACTTAACACGATGAGATTCTCTGAAAACATAAATAGACGTCCCAAGTGAGGATAAGAGTTATTTTTCGAAAAACAAAGAGGAGATGAACGGTTTGAAGAGTTGAGCACCCTTAGAGTCGAGAAAGAGGCCGGAGAAGAGGTAAATCGCTTAACTTAGTCTCTCTTAAGGTTGAATGTCTTGTTTTGGATAGGGTTTCTTCTCCACGTTTAGGGATAAAACCCCATAAACCCTCTTTTGACATTGTGGTTCGTTTTGCTTTGGAAAACCTTGTAAAACTAGTAGAGCATGAGTTGTTTTTCGTAATGGGTGTATGAAGGGTTGTTTTCAAAACCGTAGAGTCATTTCAATATTATGGAAACCTTTCCTTTTGAGGATGAAGTGAATAGATGATGTTGTCTTGTGTTGTATAAGTTTTGGTTGGTATTATTCTTGTCTTGACATGTAAATTGATGTGTTGTGATTGTTGTTGTTGTGGGTTGAAAGACCCTAAGGTTGGAGGAGACGGCGGAGAACACAACTGAGCTTTAGTGCAACCATTAGCGGCTACTCAGGTGAGGGATCAGCATTATCCTTTGTGGTATTAGAATCTTAGCATTGGAAACTCCAACGACACTCACTAGTTGGAAGGTTTCGGTGGATTAACACGACTAAACGGGAAATATCATGAATTTCCTATTTAACTGCATTAATCTTATGGTTGTGGATAATATGTTAATTATGGATTTTGACCTGCCTTCGTGGTATGGATTTTGACCTGCCTTCGTGGTATGGATTTTGACCTGCATTCGTGGTATAGATTTTGGATATGCACTTGTAGTATGGGTTTTGATTTGTGGATTGACAGTTGAGAGTTGATTGTATTTTGGGATGGGTGGTATGGTTATGATTAATGGGTTATTGAATCTCATGGATGTGCTTGTGCTGTAACGATGAATCGTTCCTACTTCGTAATGTCTAATGTTATTATTCTATGTAAACCCACCATGTTATATATTGCATGTATTTAATGACTGACTCTCTCTATGTTGTTTTGTTTACTCAATCCGTGGTAATCGGATTGTAGATGGAGCTAAGGAATAAGATATTGCCGAGCCTTAGGGTGATTGCGTTGCTTTGGATTTAGTGTGCTTTTGAATTACTCTAGGAGTTTGTAATGGTTGATATTGGACCCTTTCATGGGAATTTTCATTGATGTATTTGATATTCAGTTTACTAGACTAAAAAGTGTAGAACCTAGTATTGTGGAATCACTGTGCTGTTTTCCTTTTTATGGTTTACCTTACTATTGGAGTATTCCTAATTGAAAAGAAATTTTAAATGGTATGAAATTTTATTATGTTAGAAAAAGAATTGAATTTTTTCCGTGTTAGTAACTTGAGGCGTTACAATTCTTATAACTCAAGAATTGAATTTTCATTTACAATATTTAATACTAATAACTATCAATTACCATTACCATCAACTACCATATGGATGTACACCAATAACATGTGTGTTCTTAACCACATGTAATGTGTGTTCTTAATCATATGACAAAAAAATAACGTCTTATGCAAATTTACGGGTAACATGTTTGTTTTTAGCTATTAAAATGTACGAGTTATAGATGTACTCTTAACAATAGGAATGCACGAGTAACATATGTGTTTTTAATCATGTGAATACACAAGTAACATATGTATTTTTAACTATATGAATGCAAATATAGTATATGTCTGCATTAACTATACGAATGTGAATGACACATGTGTCTTTTTTAAAATGTCAATGTACGGATAACATGTGTGTTTTAATTATACGAATGCACGGGTAACATGTGTGTTTTTAGTAATGCGAATGTACGAGTAACATGCTTGTATTTAACCATTAAAATATATGAGTCACATATGTGTTCTTAGCAATACGAATGCATAAGTAACATGTGTTTTTAATCATGCATATGCGTTTTTATTCATACAAATACACAATTAACATGTATGTTCTAACTATATGAATGTACATATAAAACGTGTATTCTTAATCATATGGAAAAAATGTCACCCCGTGCATCCGCACGGGTATCTTGGTAGTCTTCTAATATAATTGACGTTGGTAATGCTTTCAAAAAGGGAAAAAAAGAAGATATATATTTTTTCATCTTTTCCTTTTAAATTCCTTAAACAACCAACTGTTTCTTATAGTTTCAAAATAAAAAGTTATATAACATGACATTTCACATTTCACTTGATATTACTATAATTTCTTTATTTTGAATTCCGGAGGTGAGAGGTTTGGAATAAATGATATGTTAAAAGGTTATTAAATAATGTAATATTTATGTATTGTCAGTGTAAATATTTATACACATTTAATATATCATCTACCATTCATTTAAATTAATTTGGTGAAAAGTCAATGATGATTAAATATAAATGTTGAAAAATACATTTATAGTATATAAAAGTAATACATTGTTAGTATATACATTTTTAACTCAACATTAAATTGGCAAGGTAGTTAATAAAAGAAAATTGTTTAAGGTGATTCACTAGGTGACATATCTTTATTTAGTTATAAAGATTTATATAAAAGTAAATAATGATTACATATAAATGATTAAAGATTTATGAACTATGTAAAATATCTTCCTCTGTATTTTTTTTCCAAATTTTTATGGGGAAAACATATATGATGATGATTCCTTTTTATCCTGATTGTAATCATATAGAATGAATATCATCTGTCATACTCTTTGTTTCCAAATTGTATCTCAAATCAATTAAAAGTTGTCATATACTTAAAGTGAAAAATCATACAAACAAAATATAATTTTTTTTATATTATTTAATGAAATTTGATTGACTTGAAATATGTAGATATAAACTTTTTATGACATGTGATATAGTTCCCTAAGTTGTATGTTAGCTCTATCTCATACATGAATGTTTAGAAAATGTATTTTGTCAATCAATAATGGTATCTTGTTTGTATATCAACCATCGTGGTCCTTTTTTATTTTGCAGATATACATTAATTAATTAATTGTGAAATAATACCGACAAGTTATTTTTGATGAGTAAGGCAATCTAATAAAACTGACAAATAATTTTATATTTTCAGTTATAATTTTCTAATGTAATTAATTTTATTAATCTTAACATAATAAAAATTAGAGAAAGATATATGCACTGAGATTATATGAATATAATACACTATTATTATATAATCAATTATTATATTTAATCATTATTGTCTCTTAAAAAATAATAATGTTAGAGGATGTACTAAATATGGAAATTTTTACACCAGCATATTTATTACACCTTATTATCCTTCATTTTATTTTATGAGAATAATGTATCTCCTAGTATAAAGAGATAAATTATCCCCCAACCACTAAAATCGTGACATTTGTACCATTTAATTATTTTCTACAAAAATATTTCTAAAAAAAAACAATACACATGTAATTTTTTTACTGGTCGGATGAGGTAAATTATCTCAGATACATTATTCATAAATATGTCCATATAGTTATTATTAATGTAGATTTTTCTTCATGATATGCTTATATATGTTCAATGGATTCTGTGACCCTAACATAGAACGAAACAAATGGCTCTCAAACAATGGACATACCAGCAAATAAAGGAGGTGTTCTTCTCTAACTTTTACCTCTCTCTTTTCTTCATAATAAGTACCCTAATTGTGTTGAAGTTCTCAGGAAGAACCAAATCCAAAACGAAACTCAATCAACCTCCCTCACCACCAAAATTACCAATAATTGGCCATCTTCATCTTCTAGGCTCACTGCCACACCGATCTCTTCAAAAACTCTCACACAAGTATGGTGATATGATGTTTTTGCAACTTGGGCAGATGCAAACTCCAACTCTGGTGGTTTCATCCAGTGATGTAGCCATGGAAATTATGAAAAACCATGACATCAATTTTTCAAACAGACCCCAATTTACAGCTTCAAAAGTCTTATTGTATGGATGTAATGATGTTGGTTTTGACGTCTATGGAGAAAATTGGAGAAACAAAAGAAAAATATTAGTCCTTAAACTTCTTAGCTCTAAAAGGGTGCAATCATTTTCCCATATAAGAGAAGAAGAAGTTGAAGAATGGATTAAAAAGGTACGTGAAGTAAGCTTGAGTGATGCATGTTCGGTGAATCTAAGTGATATATTTATGTCTATATCAAACAATATTGTTTGCAAATGTACTCTTGGACGCAAGTTCAGTGCAAGTGATGATGGTGATAACAAGGTCAAAGAGCTTGCAAGAAAGGTGATGATTCAACTAACTGCTTTCACAGTGAGAGATTACTTCCCTTGGTTCGGTTGGGTTGATATTCTCACAGGTAAAATTAAGGAATATAAAGACACTTTTAGACAAATGGATACTTTACTAGATCAGGTAATTGAAGAGCATAAGAAATTAGAGAGGGAAGGGGAGAAGAACTACTCTAGTAAGAAAGATTTCGTGGATATCCTCCTCCAACTTCAAGCTCATAACAAGCTTGACTTTGAACTCACCAACAATGACCTCAAACCACTTCTAATGGTCTCATTTTCTTCTCTTTAATTTTATCTTTTTTTTAATCACTTTTATATGATATTCATTGTTTTAAATTATGATAATCTCCTAGTAATTGTATTATGTTTATTTCTATTGTGGTTATTGGGATGTAGTCTGATGAGGTTGTGTTGTTATATTTTGTGATATGATCCACAATTTTATACACTAGTCATATCATAAAAATTATTAGAGTTTCCCTAGTTTCAGCTTCAATTGCGATATAAAAATGTATGCACTAACACTTTATGAGTTTTATATATTATAATGCATTATAATGCATCATTAAGTATTTATGTTTAATTATCAACTACTCTTTCAAAAAATAATTTAAATAAATGATATAATGAGTTTAAATAAATGATATAATGAGTGTATATAAATCTTTATATATGAGTATTACACTCATAGAAAAAACTATACCTTTTAGCTACTGATTTTCATATTCTATTATTTCAGGACATGTTTGTGGGAGGAACGGACACAACAGAAACATTGTTAGAATGGACTTTTGTAGAACTCATGAAAAATCCAATCATAATGAAGAAATCACAGGAAGAGGTGAGAAAAGTTGTAGGGAAAAAATCTAAAGTCGAAGAAAATGATATTGAACAAATGCTCTACCTGAAGTGTGTAATCAAAGAGAGTCTAAGGTTACATCCACCTACTCCTCTTATTCCTCCAAGGGAAACAATATCTAGTTTGAAATTGAATGGATATGATATTCCAGCAAAAACAATGGTATATATAAATGCATGGGCAATTCAAAATGACCCTAAACTTTGGAAAAGCCCTGAAGAGTTCATACCTGAGAGATTTGAAAACAGTGATGTTGATTTTAAAGGTCATCATTTTCAGTTTATTCCATTTGGCTTTGGAAGAAGAGGGTGCCCTGGAATGATTTTTGGAATTACTGCGGTTGAATATGTACTTGCTAGCTTTCTTTATTGGTTTGATTGGAAGTTACCCGAGACCTATAAATCTCCAGATGATATAGATATGGGTGAGATATTTGGACTTGTTACCTCAAAGAAAGAACCTCTTCATCTTAAACCAATACATTTCTACCCTTAATCTATTTCTAAATGTGATTAGTGTTGTAAGTTATCTTTGTTTTCTTGTGATCCAATAAGCTAGATGATACTAGCAACTACAGTGTAGTTTAATTTGTCCTGCATGCAAATTTTATTTTTTGCAAGGTAGTGTGATGTACTTTTTGTAATGTAAAAATGATTATATGTATATATGTTTGGTCATTTTTAAAGAATAATCTTTCCTGTATATATAAAACTAGCAAGTTATTTTTGCATTTGCACGATTGACATTTTCTTGTTGTATGATTAAAAATATATAAATATTATATGTACAATGTACATTCATATAGTTAAGAATATATATATTACTCGTACATTCACTTGGTTAAAATACACATGTTACTCGTGCATTCACATTGTTAAGAACATACATGTGACTCATGCATTCACATGGTTAAAAATACAGATGTTATTCATACATTCACATTAGTAAGAACACATGTTACTCATGCATTGCATAGTTAAAACACACATGTTATCTGTGGATTCGCAGAGTTAAAACACACATATTACACATACATTCGCATCATTATGAACAGTTAGAACTAATAGTAGACATGTCCGAAATATTAAAAAAATGAATATTCATCTCTTATAATTGTTCATTTATATAGATTTGTTTTCTGAAATATATAAGGAGTGTAATATCTATATACCGTGAATGTAAAGATTTATACACAATCTGTATATCATCTATCACTCATTTGTACCACTTCTTTTTTGAATTAAACATGAATGGTGCAATAACAGTATATCAAACTCATACACTATCGGTGAACACATCATTTTCTCATATAAAAATCTTAATTATTGCTCGAAGTCATAAATGTACGTAAAAATAATCTCATATAAAATATATATACTAGTGTGTAATTAGTACACATTCCAGATGAACAATACTTGAATTGTGACATTGCCTTGCATTTCATTTTTTCTTGCATAATCAATTTTATTTCCATCATTGTTTGTGCATTTCGTTTTTCTTGCATAATCAATTTTCTTTTCATCCTTGTTTGTGAAGCTCGATTTCTTTGCTTTCATTTGTATCCAAATTTCTTCTTATACACACATTTTAAATAGTTTGTCATTGTTCTATAAAAAATAACAGTGTTTACTTATTTATATGTCATTTTAATGTATTAGCTACTAAAATTAATGATATTAATCATGAAGTTTGATTTTATAAAGGAATTTTCCCTCTTACGTATTAGGTTGCATATTAAGAAGTATATAGCTTTTGGAGGAAATTTTTTGCTTGAGGTGACATATGGTTAGAAGTTTTTTTTTCTCTTCCTTATATAGTATATAGATGAGTCATCATCTGATGTTCTTCTATTTTTGGAATGGTGGAATAGTTAAAATGTGTTATGTTTATATATAAACAAATAAAAGATAAGGAAAAAGTGGATTGAATCTTATAAAAAAGAAGTCAACAATGCATGCAAACAAAAATTCCGGTGTCTCTTGGAGGGGTTTTTTCTTCCTACATGATCAATTGTATATCATTTAAAAATAATAATATTTATTTCGTGCGTCAACCGTATATTTGTATTACTTTTATTTAAGATTCAAAAATAATTAAATATGAATGATACAATTACATTATAAAAAGTTCTTACACTATTAATATATAAACATTTTTCTCATCATTTAATTGTTAATGGAATAAGGTTGGTTGGATCTAGTCAACTTCTGCCACTATCATGACAAATAATATCCCCAATTAACTATTGTGTTTGGTTGGTTTGGTTACCTATACTTTGGATATGATTTAAAATTTATTATATTTATGTCTAGATGAGTGCGTTATTCAATAGCCTTTCTATATATGGGCGAAGAAACTTCAACTTTTTAATCTTTAAACAGAAACAACCTTTAACCAAATTACTTTATTCAATAAAAAATAATTATATTAGAATAATATTATAATCAATAAATTAGCTAAGTATCATAAAACAATACCAGTGTCATCAATTTATATTTATATTGTTTTTGAAAACCTAAATTTTTGCCCCCCAACAATTTGAAGACATAAATAATATGCATTCTAGTTAATTTATATTGAGAAATTTTATCAAAAAATTATATTTAATTTTGGTTCGATTTGGTTTGTTTTTTTTAAATAAAAATAACAATTCTATCACACTTTCGAAGTGTTCAACTTCATATATAAAAATATATTTATATCAAAATAACAAGTCTAATATATTTTCAAACTATCAAATTCACATTAAAAAAAATTTAAATAACTAATAAGTCTACTCGAAGTACCAAGTTTTGATACACACAAAAAAAAGTGAACATTATTAATGATATACATCAATACTAAAAATAAAAGCAATAACAAAAAAACAAGAGGAATATAAAATAACAATAACAAAGGAGTACAACTAATACATTAACATAATTTTAACAACAAGAAAATATTAACTAATAAGTAATAACAATATTAATAATTAAAAATATGAGAAACATATAGTATATATGATCAACTGAAGGGCTAATTAATTTCAAATTCGAAATAAACATTGTTTTTTTTGTATATGTACTTAGTATCTGTTTGGACCAGTTTCTAAAATTGGAACAATAAACCAAACCAAAAATCAACCACTTTTATAAAAACAAGGCAAATATCATCCAAACAAATTTAGCTTTTTTATGTTTTAATTTTTTTGGGATCGGACTAGATCTAAACATCTCTAGATTTCACAAGCTTAAAGAATATTACATACAACTGATGAATGAATTTCTAAACATCCCTATATTTCACAAGCTTAAAGAATATTACATACAATTGTGGATGCCTTCTTGTTTTACAATTGTACATTATTACTCTAACAACATACTTGTATTTTACCACTTTGCTGTGTTAAGTGAGAGGGATCTATGTAACCCCCTAAAAGTTTGATAATTGGAACATGACGAAATTCAGTCAGTCTGGGAGCTACTGACTGATTCTCGCTTGGGCGAGGGCATCAGTATTTCTCCTAGAATTTTATCTGGGGGCCTCGCTTGGGCGAGATGTGGCTCGCCTGGGCGAGAGAGAGTGTGTTGACACTGTGGGATTCTCGCTTGGGCGAGAGAGAGTGTGTGGATACTGTGAGATTCTCGCTTGAGCGAGAGCGTCATTGTTTGAAAATGTAAAAAGGCGGGATCTCTCGCCTGGGCGACGCATTCTCGCTTTGTAACGACCCGATTTTCATAACTCGAAAATTCTGAAAACTTTATTAAATGCAAATATTAGTTAAGTTTCCCTATTCAAAATGCGGAAATAATCAATAATACTTTTTCATCAAAACATTACATCACATTCTATTCTAATCCATAATTCATACAATTATCCTTTGTTTCAATTACAACACTGATAAAGGTATTCATGCTAATCTTATTGCATCTTTCGAAAAAGTTCATTTATACAACATAGTTACTTCAACATATTTCTCATATTACATACATTATACAAATATAACTTCGGAATACAAAAACGACTACTCCAGTCTATACTCCCATCAGCAAACATCCACGACGCCACAGCAACATCCTGAACTCATATATAACACATAGACAAGGAAAAGCAGAGGGAGTAAGAACCAACTACGGTGACCGTAGCGTGGAATTACATGGAGTAATATCATTAAAGTATAACAACCTATACAATCATCTAAAATCAATCATAGTAAACATATACCATTTATATACCAGTCAATACCTTAAACCACATAATGTGCACCTATTCAATCAGTATAATCACCACATTTCTTTTAGACATTTCAACGCATCAGTACAACACTTCTACAACAATTCAATACAACTACGACCACCCAATATCACAAAGGGCCAATCAAATCAACATCACGAATGCAGGTCACATTCATACCACGAAGGCATATCAAAATTCCATACCACGAGGGGCAGGTCAAACTCCATACCACAAGGGGCAGGTCAAACTCCATACCACGAGGGGCAGGTCAAACTCCATACCACAAGGGGCAGGTCAAACTCCGTACCACGAGGGGCAGGTCAAACTCCGTACCACGAGGGGCAGGTCAAACTCCGTACCACGAGGGGCAGGTCAAACTCCGTACCACGAGGGGCAGGTCAAACTCCGTACCACGAGGGGCAGGTCAAACTCCGTACCACGAGGGGCAGGTCAAACTCCGTACCACGAGGGGCAGGTCAAACTCCGTACCACGAGGGGCAGGTCAAACTCCGTACCACGAGGGGCAGGTCAAACTCCATACCACGAGGGGCATGTCAAACTCCATACCACGAGGGGCAGGTCAAACTCCATACCACGAGGGGCAGGTCACAATTCCGTATCACGAAGGGCAGGTCACAATTCCGTACCACGAATGGCAGGTCACAATTCCGTACCACGAAGGGCAGGTCACAATTCCGTACCACGAAGGGCAGGTCACAATTCCGTACCACGAAGGGCAGGTCACAATTCCGTACCACGAAGGGCAGGTCACAATTCCGTACCACGAAGGGCAGGTCACAATTCCATACTACAACATCAATCACAATATAATATTTCCACTACATTATTCTAACATTGCAACTTCCTCAAAACACAAGACACCACATCAATGTCATAAACATAATGTATTTCATATCCTACCACAACAGAACCACTCACAACATCATCATCACATAATATAATTATGTCCATTTATCACCAACAAGCGGTTCATCACAAAATCATTATTACAAATAAACCCACCTATGTTTATAGCAATTAAGCGACTCACAACTTAATCATTTTCATAGAGATACTCGTCGCCACATTTAACAAATCAATAACTCATCACACAATCATTGATACAAACACACCCATATATGTTTATAGCAAATCAACCATCCATAACACAACATTATCATAAATAAATCACACACAACATATTCTTCATCATATAACACATTAACGTTAGAACCATCTTCTCACATGGGCCATAAACACCCAAAAGAGTTTCTATCCGTTAATATGCTCCGATTCTTGAGGGAAATCGGAGAATGATGACTCTAATGAATTACTCTAAGACCACAATGGTCTTCTCCCTCACCTTAGGTTGCGTAAGCTCCGTTGCTCCGCAAAAGAGCTTCATCTCCCTTCATCTCCTCCAACCTCCATTGTTGCTTTTTCCTCTTCAAAGCACTCCAATGTTCCATTAAGAAGCAATAGGAAGAGGTTTGATGTGTTTTTTTGAGGTTTAGTGGAGGAAATGGTCGGAATCCATGAGGATTCGCCGCTAGGACTGAAAGGGAATAAAAGAAGTGAAGATTAGGGTTTGTGAAACCCTTTCCTTACTTTTATAGCTCTGACGCTCTCGCCCAAGCGAGGGATTCTCGCTCAGGCGAGAATTTCACAGTGGCGATATTTTTATATGATGTAATCGATTACATGAATAGTGTAATCGATTACATCATGAAAAATTACACATATCTGACATTTTTATACGATGTAATCGATTACATTCATAGTGTAATCGATTACATGCATAGTGTAATCGATTACATGAATAGTGTAATCGATTACATCATGAAAAATTACACATGTCTGATCAGATATCAACATGTAATCGATTACAAGGACCATGTAATCGATTACACTATGTTATCAGCCCAAAATTGTCATTTCTCGCTCAAGCGAGACTTCCAGGACTGATACTATAATTTTAAAGACTCAAAAATCAGGATGTTACAATCCTTCCCCCCTAAAAGAAATTTCGTCCCCGAAATTTTATCAAGTTATTCTTAGGAATATACTATTATCACTCCGACACTAGGCATAGATATACATGACCAAACTTAGGTCCGACCATCTAAACAATTAATGGCGCTTAGTCAACAGACAAGGACACATACCACGTAACAGTGATACCACAATGACAATTCCTGGACTAACTTTTCAGAGTCCACATACTAAATGCAGATAGATATAAGGACAACTAGAACAATTAAGAGGAAATTATTACCACCGGAATAAAAATTCTCAAGTATTCATCAAGAACCATAGATCTTCCCGATCTATCAAGATAAAAATCATTCAAAATGATCAACACATACAGTGAAATTCACAATAACACATTCGAATTCAAAAGAAAGTGGGACTCAATACCCATCATCTACCAAGATGCACCACCTTACATCCAAAATGCAATAGCTAGATCGGCCTCCACTCGATGGAAACAGCGTCATTTCATTTCACACATGAAAATAGTCACAATTAACTCAAAAATTATCACTAGGATTTTCAAACTTGTACTTGCTATAACACATAAACAAGTCATTCATTCAACGAGTAGCGTTTAGGCAAAAAGATTTTTGGAGTAATTCCCAGTACCAAATAAAATTGCCAAGTAATTATCCAACTCAACTAAACATTCCAACTACAACGATTGCGGTTTAAGAAGATTTGCTAGTTCATAGTCTCAACTAGGCATACAAGGTCGCAGACTCAATCAAATCACATGCTTTGCCACCAATGATCATTGCAATTTTTACAAACGCTCAATCCAATAATATACGTTATGTATGGATATTTCATTTATAATTGCAAATATACATTTAGTACTCATATCTACAACATGTCTAGAAACACCTAGTCAGAGTTACTTCACAAAGTTTTTAACAACATTACATTCGTACAAGATGGAGTTGCTAACCGTTTGGATATTCAACAAGGAACTCATTCAATGCTTAGCCAAATTATACACTTCACCCAAAATGATTTTCAAAAAAATAGATTAGGTATACGGTGCATGACAATCATTTCGTGAAAGCAAGGTTTTCTTAATCATCTCCTCATAATTTAAAAACTATTTCCCTCATGCGACACTGAAAGTCCAAATCACAATTTTCTAAAGACTAGTTAGCTCTGAAATTACATTCCATTCAGGAAAGTAGAATCCTCATATTTCATTTACAAAAACACATTCATGCAATAACACCACAATTATGCATAGCAATTACTGACGCACATGAAACAGAAACAAGTTCTGTAAGTACAATATCAAAGCATAAAAGTGGGTGTACATCATCACTATATCATGCATTTAATTATTCAAATATAGCAAGTCAATCATCATAGACCGAAAGTTTCATGTACAAAAATCAAAACAACTTTGCTATTCCCAATACTACTTTCTTCAAGGAGCATAGAAACAAAATTTTGTTTATCGATTAACCCGCTAAAACTTCAACAACACAACATCTATGTTCATCATCAAGGCTCAGATTTATGCACCTATAAGAAATAACTGGCACCATGAAAAGGTATCACTATAACATTTGCATGCTTATTCTTTTTCATACTAACTCATTTTGATCACCCCATGAGTCACTTCAAAATAACAACATATCTAAAGGTTCACGTTTATTCAAATACATTCATCACAATGACGTGATAAGTAACTTAACTAACCTCATTCATTACCTTGAAACATAAATTTACCATTTAGCATAAATATACAGATAAATGCAAACAAGGAGGATAACCTTTTGCAACTCACAAAAACGAATATACCCGACTTAGTCTTTTCAAAATATACTAGTTATCTTTCATTTACATTTCCTCGTTAACACAATACTTTTAAAACCAATATATCATTCCTAACACCTTCCATACAACATATCCATTTACATGCTCACCTGAATCATTTACATTACTATTCAAGTCATTACCGATCAATTACATATTGCTTCTAGAATCCACACATCGCGGAACAAATTATCGGATATTAAGAATTAATCTCAAAGGGATATTTCACCATTGTCATACAAACATGTTACACACAAATTCTTCATTTCATTCAACTTTCTAAACTTTCATGCATCGTAAGCAACTTGTATGCATGAATAAGTCAAGAAGTACATGTTCATTTCTAGGAAAAACATGCAAGTATATGCTAGTGGACTTTTACAAGTAAAGTTGCATGGTTACATGTCTCATAATACAATGTAAATATTTAGCCACCGAGTTTAATAAACGGTCAATCACTACATCGTGCATATTTGTTTCAATCATGAGGAATGGCAAGATAATTAACAACATACATTAACTAGGAACATGTAGGAAATCACATAACATAACATAGAACTTTTCATGTTCTAGATTATCCTACTATTAGCAAAGGCTATCATTCCCCTTCTTATCAAAATCATCCATCAAATAAAAATCCAATTTTCAGGACACAGGATATAGTTCTTTCAAGGTTTATATTCTCATGATGCCAACAAGATATTCAATTCTCTATTAGATGTCATAGTGGGCGACCATTATCCTAATCATGTTCAACCATACTCATAGAGACATATAAGCAAACGTCCAAGGAAAACTAATTCAGTTGTTTCTCCTCAATTATCTTAATGTTAGTGATAAAAGAAAGTCCATAGCAAGACATCGACAAGAAGTCCATAACAATAGATTCACCACAAGGAACTCTGAACAAGTAAATTTCACATCAAGAAATTTCGCAGGAAATCACAACCAGAAACTCATCATAGGCAATTTCTACAAGAGGTTCACAACCAGAAATTTTCAGCAAGAGTTTTCAACAAGAATCCCCAACAAGGGCTTACCAACAAGAATTTCTACAATGAGACAATAACAGTGAATTCAACAAGAATTTTATAACACGGGATTCTTCAATAAATTCTCAACAAGAAGTCCAACAAGGAGTTTTCAACAAACACTTCATTAATAACTCACCACAAGACATCCAACGATAAATTCACCACCAAACACTTACTGCAAGGAATTCAACCATCATCTTTCACATCAGCATTTACCAAATAGTAAACAACAATGCACATAGGTCAAGTAGTTACTCACACCAATTTCACAAAGAAGCATGTAAGGTCATACCCTAGGCCGCAGAGTTGACATATGCTCTGATACCATATTGTAACGACCCGATTTTCATAACTCGAAAATTCTGAAAACTTTATTAAATGCAAATATTAGTTAAGTTTCCCTATTCAAAATGCGGAAATAATCAATAATACTTTTTCATCAAAACATTACATCACATTCTATTCTAATCCATAATTCATACAATTATCCTTTGTTTCAATTACAACACTGATAAAGGTATTCATGCTAATCTTATTGCATCTTTCGAAAAAGTTCATTTATACAACATAGTTACTTCAACATATTTCTCATATTACATACATTATACAAATATAACTTCGGAATACAAAAACGACTACTCCAGTCTATACTCCCATCAGCAAACATCCACGACGCCACAGCAACATCCTGAACTCATATATAACACATAGACAAGGAAAAGCAGAGGGAGTAAGAACCAACTACGGTGACCGTAGCGTGGAATTACATGGAGTAATATCATTAAAGTATAACAACCTATACAATCATCTAAAATCAATCATAGTAAACATATACCATTTATATACCAGTCAATACCTTAAACCACATAATGTGCACCTATTCAATCAGTATAATCACCACATTTCTTTTAGACATTTCAACGCATCAGTACAACACTTCTACAACAATTCAATACAACTACGACCACCCAATATCACAAAGGGCCAATCAAATCAACATCACGAATGCAGGTCACATTCATACCACGAAGGCATATCAAAATTCCATACCACGAGGGGCAGGTCAAACTCCATACCACAAGGGGCAGGTCAAACTCCATACCACGAGGGGCAGGTCAAACTCCATACCACAAGGGGCAGGTCAAACTCCGTACCACGAGGGGCAGGTCAAACTCCGTACCACGAGGGGCAGGTCAAACTCCGTACCACGAGGGGCAGGTCAAACTCCGTACCACGAGGGGCAGGTCAAACTCCGTACCACGAGGGGCAGGTCAAACTCCGTACCACGAGGGGCAGGTCAAACTCCGTACCACGAGGGGCAGGTCAAACTCCGTACCACGAGGGGCAGGTCAAACTCCGTACCACGAGGGGCAGGTCAAACTCCGTACCACGAGGGGCATGTCAAACTCCATACCACGAGGGGCAGGTCAAACTCCATACCACGAGGGGCAGGTCAAACTCCATACCACGAAGGGCAGGTCACAATTCCGTACCACGAAGGGCAGGTCACAATTCCGTACCACGAAGGGCAGGTCACAATTCCGTACCACGAAGGGCAGGTCACAATTCCGTACCACGAAGGGCAGGTCACAATTCTGTACCACGAAGGGCAGGTCACAATTCCGTACCACGAAGGGCAGGTCACAATTCCGTACCACGAAGGGCAGGTCACAATTCCATACTACAACATCAATCACAATATAATATTTCCACTACATTATTCTAACATTGCAACTTCCTCAAAACACAAGACACCACATCAATGTCATAAACATAATGTATTTCATATCCTACCACAACAGAACCACTCACAACATCATCATCACATAATATAATTATGTCCATTTATCACCAACAAGCGGTTCATCACAAAATCATTATTACAAATAAACCCACCTATGTTTATAGCAATTAAGCGACTCACAACTTAATCATTTTCATAGAGATACTCGTCGCCACATTTAACAAATCAATAACTCATCACACAATCATTGATACAAACACACCCATATATGTTTATAGCAAATCAACCATCCATAACACAACATTATCATAAATAAATCACACACAACATATTCTTCATCATATAACACATTAACGTTAGAACCATCTTCTCACATGGGCCATAAACACCCAAAAGAGTTTCTATCCGTTAATATGCTCCGATTCTTGAGGGAAATCGGAGAATGATGACTCTAATGAATTACTCTAAGACCACAATGGTCTTCTCCCTCACCTTAGGTTGCGTAAGCTCCGTTGCTCCGCAAAAGAGCTTCATCTCCCTTCATCTCCTCCAACCTCCATTGTTGCTTTTTCCTCTTCAAAGCACTCCAATGTTCCATTAAGAAGCAATAGGAAGAGGTTTGATGTGTTTTTTTGAGGTTTAGTGGAGGAAATGGTCGGAATCCATGAGGATTCGCCGCTAGGACTGAAAGGGAATAAAAGAAGTGAAGATTAGGGTTTGTGAAACCCTTTCCTTACTTTTATAGCTCTGACGCTCTCGCCCAAGCGAGGGATTCTCGCTCAGGCGAGAATTTCACAGTGGCGATATTTTTATATGATGTAATCGATTACATGAATAGTGTAATCGATTACATCATGAAAAATTACACATATCTGACATTTTTATACGATGTAATCGATTACATTCATAGTGTAATCGATTACATGCATAGTGTAATCGATTACATGAATAGTGTAATCGATTACATCATGAAAAATTACACATGTCTGATCAGATATCAACATGTAATCGATTACAAGGACCATGTAATCGATTACACTGTGTTATCAGCCCAAAATTGTCATTTCTCGCTCAAGCGAGACTTCCAGGACTGATACTATAATTTTAAAGACTCAAAAATCAGGATGTTACACGCTTGGGCGAGAATCTAAAATCCTGAAACCTAAAATAGTGCCCCAAACACGAAAGGGGGGGGGGGGGGGGGGGTTGGAGAGAAAGGAGAAGAGGAAGCAATTTTCTTGACTAGAGCTCGTATAAAGGCTATGTGAAGCTAGAGAAGAGGTAAACCTCTTGATTTTAACACTTCTCCTTACTTAGAAACTCATTAAGATTTTTGGGGCCTCTTCTCTTTGAGTTGGAAAACGACATAACTCTCTTCATTGGGGTAGTAGTTCGTTTTAGTTAACTTCCTTCTCGAAAACTCATAGTATAGAGTGTCTATTTGGAGATGGTAGTTGGAAAATATTGATATTAAGAAACCCCAAAACCTAGGAACGAAATGGTGAAGAAAATGGGTTGAAAAATAAAAAATGGTAAGTTGGGTTGTGGTGTATGATTGATGATGTGGAATGGGGGGTTAAATGTTTATGAATGCGGATATGAGTCTCAATATAGAGGTAGTTTCGAGAGTCATCGGAGTATGAGTTAATTTGTGGTAGAAATAGGTAAAATGAGTTATAATGCGATGTTACGAATATATTACTGATTGTGTTTTTGTGTGTGTGAATGGGTAAAGACCCCAAGGTTGGAGGAAGCGGAGTAGATTCAAACAAGCCGTCGAACGTCAACACCCGCCAAGGTAAGGGAGTCGTGTTTCCATAATTAATGATTTGATGGAAAAGGTAAACGTATTGGCATTATTGTTATGACAATAGAGTAAACTGGTTATTATTTGCCCTATGTGATATTGGATAGCCTTAATGGCATTGACTTGCCCTATGTGGTATTGGATAGCCTTAATGGCATTGACTTGCCCTATGTGGTATTGGATAGCCTTAATGGCATTGACTTGCCCTATGTGGTATTGGATAACCTTAATGGCATTGACTTGCCCTATGTGGTATTAGATAGCCTTAATGGCATTGACTTGCCCTATGTGGTATCAGATAGCATTAATGGCATTGACTTGCCCTATGTGGTATCGGATAACCTTAATGGCATTGACTTGCCCTATGTGGTATTGGATAGCCTTAATTGGGAGGAATAGATGGCCAACTAAGAGGGGGGTGAATTAGTTGTTTTAAAAAATCACTAGGAACTTTTCAGCTTTTTCTACTTAAGTGCAAATTAACAGAGTTGTAGCGGAAGAAAGTTTAGTAGAAGAAGAAGAAGTGCATAAAACAAAAAGTGTAAGGATGAGAAAAATCACACCAGAAAATTATACTGGTTCACCTTCTACCACTGAAGGCTACGTCCAGTCCTCTTGAAAAACCACAAGAGATTTCCACTATTGAATGAGTTTAACTTACAAGCAAAGTCACACCTAGACTCCCCCTAAGTTGTATCACTCACTCACTTCAACAAGATAGTACACCACTATCCTTGTTTTACAATGCCTCACCAATCCCTATGGTGATTACTTGAGTACAAGTATGAAGATAATAAATGGCTTAATGACAAACTCACAATGTATCTTAATGCCTTATGAAGTTTTCAGAATTCCAAAGAATGTGAAAGTTTTTCTGAAAAACTTCAAAGTGTTCTTGAATAAAAATTAAGAAATTTGTATCAAGAACTTGGATTTTTGAGTATAAAAGTTATTTTATAATTCTGAGATCCTACAAGGTTTATATAGAGTTCCAAAAGGTGTTTAGAATCACTTTCAAAAGGTATAAGTCGTTTGGGAAAAGTTGAACCAAGTTGGAACACAATGGTTCAATTTAAAAATCAGATTTTCGTAGTAACAGTACGTGGTAATCGATTACTTATCTGTGGTAATCGATTACCAGTTGAAAAACAACTGATACTGACGATTTTTGCTTGTGGAAATCGATTACCAATATGAAGTAATCGATTACCTCAGTTGAAATTTCAAATCCAAAGTTGCTCAACGGCTAGTGGTAATCGATTACTACTACAGGGTAATCGATTACCCTAGTTATTTTTGCCTTTTTCCAACTTTTCAAAAATAACTTGGTTTTTCTTAGGAACTCTTATATTAACCTAGATTAAGATCTTTATTCTTAAGGCATTGTGATTTCTTATGAGTTTGAAATATATGCTACTAAAAGACTAAGACTCTTATAAAAATAAAATATACTTCAAGTTCTTTAAGTCTTTGATCTTCAATAGCTTTTCTCCTTTCTTTTGTTGATGTACATTTGTCTTCATCAAAACCCAGCCTCGATCAAGGAGCCAGATCATCTTCCCATTAATGGCATTGACTTGCCCTATGTGGTATTGTATAGCCTTAATGACATTGACTTGCCCTATGTGGTATTGGATAGCCGTAATGGCATTGACTTGCCCTATGTGGTATTGGATAGCTTTAATGGCATTGACTTGCCCTATGTGGTATTGGATAGCCGTAATGGCATTGACTTGCCCTATGTGGTATTGGATAACCATAATGACATTGACTTGCCCTATGTGGTATTGGATATCCATAATGGCATAGACTTGCCCTATGTGGTAATGGATAGCCTTAGTGGCGTATACTTACCCTGCGTGATATTCAGATAAAGGATATTAAATGTGGTTGATAAATGGTGGATTGATAGTTTAGTGTACCTTAACGGTTGGATTGTGTTATCGAGAGGATCATATAGATATGTCAATGTTGCATTATAATTCTCCTATTTCCGATTTATATATATATATATATATATATATATATATATATATATATATATATATATATATATTGATTTTATCGAACTTGATGTCTCACTCCCTTATGTTTTCTTGATGTTGTTATTCGTTAAAATCGGTGTACAGGTCAAGCTAAGGATTAACAGACTCGGAAGATGGGGTAGTTTAGTTCCCTTTCTATTTTGTCATAGGGATGTTTATGTGTTGTTTTGTGTTATGCATGTAAACGTACCTATAACGTAAACCTTTCAATTTGTAATTCCGTTCCGTAGGATTTTGATGTTTTATTGGCGAACATGTGGGGACGAAGTCCCTTCTTTAATTAATATATGATGTTTATGGGTTTCGAACCCCAAATAGTTTGGGTTGAACACTTGCTAATATGAAACGTGAGTTATGATTGTAATGAGGAAGAAAACCCTCGGGGGAAAATTAAGGAAAATTAGTTAGTAGTGTAAGTATGTTAAGAAAACAAAAGGACAAAAAAAAATTTAGGGTATAAATTGGGTCCTTACAATCTAGATCATATAACCGGTTTTTTCAACTTTTTTATTAAGAAAATGTTGAGCTGTGTTTCATATTTATATATCTATTAATTCGTCAAAGTGGAGGCTTTATCTATACTACTTAATAAAGGGAAAACATAAATTAACCACCCACATGGTGTAATTTATGTTTTCCTATTTTACCCTTTATACTTTTAATTTCATGTTTATATATAACTTTCAATGTAAATTAATATCTCTTTTTGTAACTGTTGTGGTAGTTATTAAACCTCTCTTTTATTCCCATTTTCCAATGCTATATTTTGGTAAGGTGCAGACTTGCTATATTCAAGAACTTGTTTTATAATGGCACCGAGGTTTCCAAGGTTGTTTCTTTCACCATTTTCAATGTTTGCCACAATTTGTTATTTGTAGTAATATTTTTGTTTAATAAATAATTTTAATAAATATTTGAAAATTTTGGTGTATAGCTATGGAAGGAGTTTTGTGCAAAGGTAACTACGGAGATCAACCTCCTTACCAAGAATTAGAAGTACTTTATCGTTGGTTTTGATATTTTGTTGGTCTTGATTATGCACTCTACATAATTATTTCGAAGGTGATGTATGGCTAAAAGTGGTTGTTCCTCAAACCTTTCCCCCAAAGTTGCTCTCCTGGTTTCAACCAGTGATGATAGGTATTTGAAAATAAAATGTGATTATGCAATCATTTGGTGGTTTCTACGATGATATTAAACCTGACAATATGTTACTTTTTTTTTGCTTCAATCTTTAGTTTATATTGTTGGTATATTGTTTTCTATGTTTAGATTATTTCACTCTTTCTCATTCTATATTGGGGTTTGATTTTAAATTGTTTCATTAAATTTTGTTGAGTATAAATTGGAATCTTCAACATGTGTTTAAATATTTGATGAAATGTCATAGTGAATTATATCGTGTATACATGCATACTTTGTTTGCAGATTATGACTATTCCCACGTTTTTATCACTACTAAATAATTTAACAATCACAATTACAATCTTTTCATTTGGGTTTATCCTATTGCTAATATAAGTTTATCTGTAACTTACTTTCAAGTTAAAATTGATGCTACGAGTTGGGCATCAACATATTTGGTAGCATATTTAGGATATACATACAAAAACAAAGTTTTCACTACAATGCCACATTTTCTCATAAATTGCAACAATTTTAGACAAAAAAACAGCATCCAAACTCATACATTCAATAACTGTTTTGACAAAACAACAATATAGTTTATAGAACAATATCAAAACTCTATTTAGTATGTATATTTGTGGTGATTCCATTCAGTAACACTTACTAAAATCACCATTTTATATGAACACTTTCTACTTGCCTAATGATACACACTTCTCCACTGATTTTCTAATTTGTTTTTAATATTTCAGATATAGAAACTGGAACGAGTTGTAGCAATTGAAAGATATGTTTTTATTCATAACTCATTTCAACATGAGTTCGTGATATAGAAAAGTATTGGTCCATTGGAACATGCAGCATTATCATCCATGTGAGAAGAAGGAAAGTTATGACATGCCTATAATACCCTGTAAATTATGGGATTAGGTATGTACTCAAACTAAAAAATAATAGTCTTTCAAGAAATATGACCCAAAGTGAGTTTTTAGAGTGTAGAATTGTAAACCATATTTTAGAGTATAGATCGCAAACAAACTTTTTGACTGGTAGTTGAACTTTGTAGAAGTGATCATACATTGTATACAAGATATATTGAGTAAAAGTTGTCTCACTTTAACAATGATTGCATGTTTTAAATTATGTCTCACTTTAAATATATTTAACTGCAAATTAGAATATGTAACACAATTATGACATTAAATATTTATTTTGTATACGACCCAAAGTTACATACGATAGGAAAGCGGGATAGGGCCTGTCAACACGCTAGTTTTTAGAAAAATAATACTATAATCTTTAAAGTATATAAAAGGAAAAAATTGTATCTTTTTTATTAGCAAATGTTAGTATTTACTATTTGTTGTGTGGCGTGACTTGAACCCTATAAAAAAAATGGCATCTACCAAAAATAATAAAATATGTAGAAGGAACTCAGTTAAAATGACTTTTTGGTTGGTCAAATTAGTTTCTAAATTTGTTATAGATTAACAAGTCAACTCTTTTTCACCAAGAAAATGAGAGATTATTCTATAATATTAATAGGCAACGATAACTGCAATACATTCTACTATTGAATAGATTTTTATATTTCATTTAAGAAATTATATTACATTTTCATTGTATTGAGTATATATGATATTATGATTTTGCGATAAAAATATGAAAATGAATTATGACATTATTAAAAATTGTCTTGGTGGTTTGATATTTTTTTAATGTAACTTCATTTAGCTTCTAGTAATATATATTTTTATTGTGTGGAAAATATTGTAGTAATAGTAAATTAAAATGACAAAATAGACAAATATAAATTACATCATGTACATAGTTATAAGATGTTTTGACTTTATAGAGGAGAGATACATTGACTCCAAAAGTAAGTTTAAACTTACTCCACATTTTAGCTATTAATTCTAGGTAAATCCAATGGTTTGAAAAGTGAGTAGATCTAAACCTTACATAGAGTAAGTTTAAAAACTTAGCCATTAATTAGAGTAAGTTTAAAAACTTACTCTTCGAGTAAGTGAATCCTCACCCGACTTTATATATACTAGCGTGTTGACATAGACTAATGTGCCTGTCAACACCATTTCTTTTCGTTATAATGCGTACTCTACATGCAATAAATATCTAATGTAGTAAATTGTGTTAGATATTATAATTTGCAGTTGAATATATTCGATTGAGGTAATTATTCAATCTTAATTGTCCAATCTTACTGAATGAATCGATTGTGGAGAATGAGAGGAGAAAAAGATGAGAGAGAACATGAGATAAACGATTTAAGAATTTTGGATAGAGGTGCGAGGGCTAAATTGAAATTAGAAAATTATATCATTGAGTTATATTGTTTTTTGGTAGAAATTAGAAGATAGTGAATGCAAAATAAGGAAGCATAAACTACACCATGGTGAAGTAATTATTTTGGGTTTTAACTTTATTAAGTCGTGTAGACTAGCGTGTTGACACACACAAACGCATATTCTTATTTTCTAGTATTAAATATAAAAAATTTATACATTTCATTTTAGCAAATTATATCACATTTTTTGTATTGTGTTACATGATATTATAATTATGTAATAGAAAATATGGAAA
This sequence comes from Lupinus albus, assembly GCA_009771035.1. Lineage (NCBI taxonomy): Eukaryota > Viridiplantae > Streptophyta > Magnoliopsida > Fabales > Fabaceae > Lupinus > Lupinus albus. The sequence continues at coordinate 11,885,954 of CM020011.1, forward strand.
ATGAATTGTGATATTATTAAAGCTTACATTAAAAAATACATTAGTGGTTTCATATTTTTAATATATGTAACTTTTTCTAACTTTCATTGATTCTTTTATTGTATGATAAATATTATAATAATAATTAATTAGAAAAGCAAAATAAACAATAGAAAATTACGCAATGTGGCTTTATATATATATATATATGTAATATATAATATCTATATATACACACATATAGTATAGATTACACTAACAATATACATGTGTTGTGCTATGTGAACAATATCTATATTTTTTAAACATGTGGCTCTGGATTTAATTCATAAAGAAGGGTTGTCTCTTCTGCATGTAACCATTTTTGAATAGACTTTCTTTTCTATGAAGTGTGAAAGATATTAAAAACGTAGCCGACTTTCTCACCCTTTTCTATTAAGAAAATTAAAAAAGAAATTGAGTTGCCTTTCCTTATTTAATTTGTGGAAGTAAAAGTTATTGTTTTATGAAAAATAATACTATAATCTCTAACATATATACTATAAAGTATAAAAGGAACTCATTTAAAATGATTTTTTGGCCAGACAAACTATTTCTAAATTTGTTATTATAGATTCACAAGACAACTCTTCTTTCATTTAAACAAAATATCCACGTAACATCCTCTAACAAACCACCTGTCCTTTACTGTATTCGTTGATTAGAAGTTCACGTTACTATTTTATCAAGTTGTTTTGTGCTACGACTCTTTGAATGATAGATGATGGACAATTTGATATTTATGATGTTTTCAATCAAAATTCTCCTTTCTATTACTATATAGAAATGCAAAGGGCTAGGGAAATTACATTTCTAGAATTCCATATTCTTGACACCTGGCTTATTTAAGGGTATAATTGTCATTTACTATAACTTTAAAATAAACTAATAAATAAACACAGATTCCCTAAAATAACCCTCATTATATTTTACCTCATATTACTCAGTTAGGGGTATTTTGGTGAACTTGCTTTTTTTGAATTACCTACCTTCTCTCAGCATTTATTACCTTCTGTCAGCATTTATTACTTTCATTTCTCACTCTCTCTCATCTCTCACTTCATCTTCTTCTCGCATCTTTTTCTTTTATTAATAAACATTAATAATTCTAATTTACTATAATGTCCTAAAGCTTCTTTGTATTTAATTTTGAATGTTGGATATTTCGGTCATTTGCCGTAATAATGATTACACTTTTTCTGAATTTTCTGAAAGTAATCATGACAAAATTAAAATTACTAAAACAGACTTTGTTTTGAAATCCACTACACATTGGGAAGAGGTTAACAAAGTAATTTTACCCTTCCCACTTTCTCCACTCAAGAGTTTCAGAGAGAAACACCTCCTTTTTCCATTTCATTTCTTCTCCTTTCATTCCTTTCTTCTATTCGTTAGAAAACCTAACTTTTCGTTTCCTTTCTTGCGTCTCTCCGTTTCTCTTCATTTCATTTAAGATGAACCGCTTCATTTCTATAAAACTGTTGACATTTGTATTTCTTTTCATTATTTTGCATAACTGTTCATGTTTTCATTTTCAAAAACTCTCACCATCATAATCGGATTTTAAGTGAAACCTAACTGTTCATGTCTTCGTTAAGGTAATGTATGGTTCATTGTGGTCGAAGGTGCAGACGATTGTCGATCTTCTTTTCCAGTGTGTTTCTTCCATTTACTTTGCGATACTATTTTTAAAGGTTTCACCTTTACACAGTTTTCATTTTCTTTGCGATATTATGTTTTCATTTTTTACTTTCCCCATTTTATTGTCTTCATAGTATTTATCACTGTGAAATTTGGTTCACAGACTTTTTGCATGTTGAAGACAACATCGAATGGGAAAGTTTACATTGAAGTTATTGTAATGCTTTATCTTTTTATATCTTTCATTTTTTACCATAGTTTTTCATATTTCACTTTCTTCGTTTTTCGTCTTCGTAATGTTTATCACTGTGATGTGTTGAAGACGACATCGAATGAGAAAGTTTACATTGAAGTTGTTGTAATGCTTTCTTTTTATATTTTTCATTTTTTACCAAACTTTTTCATATTTCACTTTCTCCGTTTTTCGTCTTCGTAATGTTTATCACTGTGATGTGTTGAAGATGATATCGAATGAGAAAGTTTACATTGAAGTTGTTGTAATGCTTTCTTTTTATATTTTTCATTTTTTACCATACTTTTTCATATTTCACTTTCTCATTTTTTCGTCTTCGTAATGTTTATCACTGTGATGTGTTGAAGATGACATCGAATGAGAAAGTTTACATTGAAGTTGTTGTAATGCTTTATCTTTTTATATCTTTCAATTTTTAACAGATTTTTCATATTTCACTTTCTCTGTTTTTCGTCTTCATAATATTTATCACTGTGATGTTTGGTTCACATACATTTTGCATGTTGAAGACGAAATTGAACGGGAAGTTTTCATTGAATTTGTTTTAATCCTTTATCACTGACCAAATTTTTCGTCTTTGTATTCCATCGAAGACGACAATGACGGAACAGTGAACATTTCTGAATTTGCATTTCAAAATACTATTTTCTTCATACTAAATATTATAGTTATGAAGAAAATACTATTTTGTTCATAATATATATTATGAAAAAAATATTATAGTTATGACTCTCTATATGTCCATACTAATTTGGTTTATATGCCCATACTATTTTGGTTTACTCCATATATGTCCATTTTATGCTAACTAATTCATTCACTACATACGAATATGTCCACTCAATGTTATTTCACTCCATGTATGTAGATTATTACATTTTATTTTACTCATTACAACTTAAAATGCTATGAAGTTCACTCTCTGTATAGATTATTACATGCATGTAGTTCATATCTTTACATTGATAAATCTTATGAAGTTTACTCTCTGTATACAAAATGATTCAACCAATCTCTTTATATTACATGTTATTTGACTCTCTATGTGTCCGGTGTATGCTATTTTGACTCCAAGTATGTCCATTACATTTTATTTGATTCATTAGCTGCTTAGAAATATTATGAACTTCAATCTCTGTATATAGAATACTATTTTTACCATAGAAATGTCCATTTTATGCTACCTCATTCATTCACTGCTTACGAAGTTGTCAACTGTATGTTATTTCACTCCATGTAGGTAGATTATTACATTTTATTTTACTCATTACAACCTAAAATAAATGTTAATTGACGCTCTGTATGTGCATTAAATGACTCTCTTTCACAGAATAATCATTTACGGGTATTGAATCATATTTACAGGTCTTCTTTATCTCTTTCATATGTTATGAATTTTTGTTTTCATAGAATTTATTCAAACTATTTTGACAAAGATGGTTACATCAAATTCATCCCAATGGATATCCTCACTGTTTTTGTGTGCATATATTTCTGCTACTTACATATACAAATGATTCATTTACTATCTCTATTATCCTGTTTTACTCCATGTATTTAGATTATTACATTTTATTTTACTCATTACAACTTAAAATGCTATGAAGTTCACTCTGTATAGATTTTTATTACATGCATGTAGTTCATATCTTTTTATATGCTAAATGTTATGAACTTTACTCTCTGTATACAAAATGATTCAATCAATCTCTTTATATTACATGTTATTTGACTATATGCATCTCCATTATATGTTAATGACTTTCTGTATATACATTTTATCTATACCTAAAATAAATGTTAATTGACGCTCTGTATGTGCATTAAATGACTCTCCTTCACAGAATAATCATTTACGGGTATGGAATCATATTTACAGGTCTTCTTTATCTCTTTCATATGTTATGAATCTTTGTTTTCATAGAATTTAGTCAAACTATTTTGACAAATATGGTTACATCAAATTCATCCCAATGGATATCCTCACTGTTTTTGTGTGCATATATTTCTGCTCCTTACATATACAAATGATTCATTTACTATCTCTATTATCCTGTTTTACTCCATGTATTTAGATTATTACATTTTATTTTACTCATTACAACTTAAAATGCTATGAAGTTCACTCTTTGTATAGATTTTTATTACATGCATGTAGTTCATATCTTTTTATATGCTAAATGTTATGAACTTTACTCTCTGTATACAAAATGATTCAATCAATCTCTTTATATTACATGTTATCTGGCTATATGCATCTGCATTATATGTTAATTTCTTTCTGTATAGTTATGACTCTCTATATGTCCATTAAATGACTCTCTTTCACAGAATAATCATTTACGGGTATGGAATCATATTTACAGGTCTTCTTTATCTCTTTCATATGTTATGAATCTTTGTTTTCATAGAATTTATTCAAACTATTTTGACAAATATGGTTACATCAAATTCATCCCAATGGATATCCTCACTGTTTTTGTGTGCATATATTTCTGCTCCTTACATATACAAATGATTCATTTACTATCTCTATTATCCTGTTTTACTCCATGTATTTAGATTATTACATTTTATTTTACTCATTACAACTTAAAATGCTATGAAGTTCACTCTCTGTATAGATTTTTATTACATGCATGTAGTTCATATCTTTTTATATGCTAAATGTTATGAACTTTACTCTCTGTATACAAAATGATTCAATCAATCTCTTTATATTACATGTTATCTGACTATATGCATCTGCATTATATGTTAATGACTTTCTGTATAGTTATGACTCTCTATATGTCCATTAAATGACTCTCTTTCACAGAATAATCATTTACGGGTATGGAATCATATTTGCAGGTTTTCGTTATCTCTTTCATATGTTATGAATCTTTGTTTTCATAGAATTTATTCAAACTATTTTGACAAATATGGATACATCAAATTCATCCCAATGGATATCCTCACTGTTTTTGTGTGCATATATTTCTGCTACTTACATATACAAATGATTCATTTACTATCTCTATTATCCTGTTTTACTCCATGTATTTAGATTATTACATTTTATTTTACTCATTACAACTTAAAATGCTATGAAGTTCACTCTGTATAGATTTTTATTACATGCATGTAGTTCATATCTTTTTATATGCTAAATGTTATGAACTTTACTCTCTGTATACAAAATGATTCAATCAATCTCTTTATATTACATGTTATTTGACTATATGCATCTCCATTATATGTTAATGACTTTCTGTATATACATTTTATCTATACCTAAAATAAATGTTAATTGACGCTCTGTATGTGCATTAAATGACTCTCCTTCACAGAATAATCATTTACGGGTATGGAATCATATTTACAGGTCTTCTTTATCTCTTTCATATGTTATGAATCTTTGTTTTCATAGAATTTAGTCAAACTATTTTGACAAAGATGGTTACATCAAATTCATCCCAAAGGATATCCTCACCGTTTTTGTGTGCATATATTTCTGCTCCTTACTTATACAAAATGATTCATTTACTATCTCTATTATCCTGTTTGACAAATATGGATATATTTTACAGAATAATCATTATAGGGTTATGAAGTCACCTTTACAGGTCCTCTTTATCTCCTTCATCTGTTATTAAGCTTTATAATATTTTTTGCACATGTAGAGTCACATTGAGAGTCTCAATACTTACAGTGAGAGTCGCATCTTCGAAAATAAGAAGGTCTACATATTATGGGGTAGTTTTATTATTAGCTAACCTATATCAAATATGACCTTAACATTCACATTTACCCTTATACAAGTTGTTGTTTACCAAATTAAAATCAGTAAAACATGTTGTTGTTTTGAAAACCACAAAGCATTAGGAAGGGATTAACAACATTATTTGACCCTTCCCACATTAAACAATGAACAGTTTCTTTCATAAAACTTTACTCTTTGTTTCATTTGTATTATTTTCCTTTCATTAAAGGACTAAACTACGTCCTTTAAGCTTCAGTATTTATTGTAACAAATTTTCATGATGATATCATTTTAAAATTTTGTTGTCTAACAATGTCATCTATCTTTTTATATGATAGTATAATGTCTCTTTCAAACCCCTTCGATATGATCACTGATGTGAATGATTCCAAACATTTTTGGAAAATAGCTGTTCGAATAACGAAACTTTGGTTTGTTCATAAACCACCCAATTCTGGGCATCTAGAGATGGTTTTGATGGATTCAAAGGTAAAATAAGTCATATTTTGACTATAAGGTATGTTTTTCTGTTTAAGAAATTACTCATTTTTATGATATTTAGGGACACAAAATTCAAGTCTCCGTTGTAAAGGAAGAATTTAATCGATGGCGTGATTATTTAGTGGAGCATGATACTTATATGATGCAAAACTTTGATGTCATGCTAAATGATTTTGAATTTAAAGCCTGCAACCATCTTTATCGGATGGAGTTCAATGCCGATACAATAGTAGAACGACTTATATGTCCTGCTATTCCTCTTTTTGAATACGAATTCAAAAAATTTGCTGAAATTGTAGCTGGGCAGTTTTCAAGTTATTTGTTAATAGGTTAGATCAAATTTATTATATGCTTTCGTACCCAAATACTTTTATTTAGTTTTCTCAAATTCCCTATATATTTAGATAACATCAATTTATTTTCTTATGCCTATTGTAGAAATTATCGGTGTAGTTGAATACAAGTCGATTTTTTGCCAAACAGAAACAAAATTAAAGAAAGTTACGTGTGATTTGATAGATTTTTGGTAATGTGGTTTCATGTTAATGTTGAAATTTTTTATTGTCTTTATATTTACGTTTTTATTTATATTTGTTTGTATTTTGATATTTAAATATTGGATTTATATTTGTCTTTTTCAGCGGTGACTTCATTACATGTAATCTATGGAATTCACTTGCGATGAAATTTATCAATTATTATAAAAAACCGGGAAATGGTGAGCCAATGATCATTTTATTAACAAATGCTAAAGTCAAGAAAGCAAAAGGTTGTAGTACTTCTATTGTTTTCATTTTTAACTTTATTAATATGTATAGTGTCATTTTTAACTTTATACCATTTCATTGAATTATAGGTGACTGTCCAACAATAGTTTCAAGTTCATGGTGTGGATCAGAGTTATTGATTGGGGAAGAAATAAATGACATTGCAAAGTATAAGCAAAGGTATGGCATGGAAACCAATATTCAACATGCAGTTTTTTATTTGCCTGAATTCATTCCGTCAATTACAATATAAACTTATTGTGTGAATTTATTTTTTATTATTGTTGTGTTGTACGTAGGTTTTCTTCTTTGCGTCTATGGTTTGACCAATTCAGTGAAAGACAACGCCAGTTACCATCACCTCAAGTAATTTATATTACTTCATATTCTAATGTAGTCCATTGTTATTTTTAAATTTATGTTATTAACGTTCAATGAGATATTGTCCAACAGTCTCCACTTTCCAAGTGGGAAAAAAGAAAGTCGGATGCCAATGATTCCCAACAATTAAAAACTGTGAGTTCATAGACCTTTTATTAACTTATTTATCAATTTAAAGGTAATTCCTATATGTTCAGTCATTCAAAAAATGTTTTGAATTTTGTTGTAGGCTGTGTCTTTTACTGCTGAACATGATCCAGACCACCTTGAAGTCATAACTTCTGCCAAGAGAATGTGGGGTGAGTTAGATTTGGATTTGGCTCAAAGCCCTCTACAATCTTCCTCTGAAATTTCATCTTCCAATGTTGCAAAGCATATGAAGACTAAATAAATTTTGACCCTTTTTATGTTTTAAGTTGTATGTAAACACTTCCTTTGAATATTTTGAGTTGCATCACAAGTGTGATGTATATGAGGTCATTTTTTATAACCTCACCTAAATGACGTTGAAACAAAATTGTCCATAGAAAACTCTAACCTAATTTTCATGTAAAGTCTATCTTTCTAATGTAGTTTGTTTTAAATGTTTACTCCACTCAATAATATTTGTAACTGTTCATTTAGTTCTGTGTTAATGCTCTCAAAAGTAATTTTTAATACTTAAATTACTTTATGCTATTTAAAATTTACTTTATGCTACTTAAATATATTGATCCAAAATATGGTATCACCCGTGCGAATGCACGGGTATCCTACTAGTTATGTGCAAAAACAATTAACAAAGTCTGACTAATCCATTATATTATATAAAGGTTGTGTTATTGAGCTTCAATTAATCATGAACCTAATAATTGTTTTATAGCTTCAAATAAGTAAAAATCATGGAAGTACCATGTTTGGTTATCCCTATAATTGTCATGTATTTTCTTTTTCGCAACTACACTTGCTCTAAATTAATAAAATAAAACAAAGATCGAATTATATCAGGAAGAAACTATGCTATATAAGTATATGAATGAGAACAATTTTGGATCATATCAACGCCAAGTGTAGTAGAAAAGGAACCTATCACTTTTTATTTTATTTTATCAATTATTGGAATTGTCAAATGTATGAATAATATATATAAACTTTAACCTAATCAAACCATACATTTATATTATTAATGGAATTTTATTAAATTACTTATTTAACAATGTCATCCTTTATTAAGGAAGTGATAAAGCAAACATATACACTCCTTATATAAAACAGATTCAATATTTAAGTATCAATAATGTAAATGTTTTTTTACATTTTTATCATATGAAATATTATTGATATATTAATTATTATCTACTCTTAAATAGAAGTAAATATATAAATGATATAAAAAACTTTATACTCACAATCCATAGATTTTTAAAGTTTTATAATAATTTGTTAGCAAAAACTATGTCGTTTTTATATAAGGGAATATAACATATATCCATTTTAGGTGGTACAAATCTATGTTTTTTTTTTGTAACATAATTATTTATAAAATAATTATTTTATTTAATGAAAGTTTCATCATATTTATAATCAAATTTATTATGACATATAATACTAATTTTTAATGTTGATCATAATTAGAAAGTTAATAATTAAATTTTGAACATTTTTTGCATTTCTATTGATATTAGTAAGATATTATAGTACCTATCACTAATGACAACACATTGATATGGAATCACTTGCTAAAACTAAGGTTATAATTCCATATCTTTTAGTGAAACCAATGCATGCTGTGAGTTGCGACACTTCAAAAAAGTGTAAGTGATTATTACCATATATGGAAACACTTTCTAAATTTAAGGTTCCTATTTCTGATCTTCTAATATAATTGATGTTGGGGATGCTTTCAAAAAGGGAAAAAAAGAAGATATATATTTATTCATCTTTTCTTTTTAAATTCCTTAAACAACCAACCGTATGTTATAGTTTCAAAAAAAAAAGTTACATATAACATGGCATTTCACATTTCACTTGATATGGGACAGAGATCATCTGTTGTATACGGTGTCTCACTCCATGTGTCATGTCAATCAAAATGTTACTTTTTATTATTTTTAATTTTTAATTTTTTTTTCTTATTCATGTAGCAGCATTCTGACTGGTCCGAGACACAGAATGTGATACTTTATGGGACAAGTTATCTCTGTCCTTAATATCAATATAATTTCTTTATTTTGAATTTTTTGGGTGAGAGGTTTGGAATAAAGGCGGATGTTAAAAGCTTATACACATTAAAACTTGTAATATTTATGCACTATCAGTATAAATATTATATACTGTCAGTAAATCATCCACATTCATTTAGATTACTTTAAATAATGATAGTGTATAAAAGTCATACAATTTGAAAGGTAGTTAATAAAAGAAAATTGTTCATGTTGATTACTATATGACATATTTTAAGCAATGAAATAATTATATATTGTTATTATAAAGATTTATATATAATTAATATATCACTTACTATTTATATAAAAGTAAATAATGATTATATATATAATGAATGGCTTATTGATGATGTAAACTATCTTACTCTGTATTTTTTTCCAATTTTTTATGGGAAAACATATATGGCCAGGATTCTAATTGTAATCAGATACTATAAAGCAGTGGACAACATTTGTTTTAGTCTTTCTGTCCCAAACAAATTAAAAGTTATCAAATATTTAAAATAGGCAATTATACAAAGAAAAAATAACATTTTTGAGACTTCAATGTTCAACAAAGGTTTTTTTGTTAAAGTAATATACTAAAATAAGAAAATCCGTAGTGTATACAATCTCTCACATGCTTAAAAAACAATTACTAATTTCATGGCAAAAGACAATTAAATAGTGTATTATTCTTACAAGCAAAGCATTAGCCTTTAATTTACCCTACTGCATAGACACTCTAATTAATATTCCAAATACTTCATGAATGTTCAGTAAATAACCTTTTAGAACATTTTTTAAGAATTCAATGTTATTAAATAGTAACATATAGAACATTTTTAAGACTGTGAAGTGTAGTAATACATATTAGTAATTGTCTTTTGCACATAAAATTAGGAAAACGTTTGCTCTATTAAAATTAGTAATTGTAAAACATTTGCACATAAAAAGTAATAATTATTCCTCATCGAAAATACGACTACAACTACCAACAACATTTGGACAACTTGCTCTATTGTGGCCAATTTCACGACAAATACCACACTGATTTCTCCGCTTACCTTTTGTGGTCATCCCAGGTGCTCGCCCTTTATCACGAACTCAAATTGGATCTCGTACTTGCTCTTTAATAACATTTTCAACATTTTCTGTTTCACTAGACTGTTGTTTCAATCGCAGTCTACTACATTCGTTATATATTTTTTCCAACATCTCAGTAAAATCCTCATCCGTTTTGCAAGCAAAGTTACATAACACTCTACAACCATCACTCAAAGCTCCATACCTACTACTTTGAACTGATTCTTTACTTAAGTCGCATTGTTGAAAATTGAGACGCTGAACATCCTTTGCTTTCTTTGTCCATCTATCAAGAACCAAACAATATGGCAATTGTGATATGTCCAAAATTTGTAACACAAAAACAGAATGACTACATGGCATCCCAAAAGATTCCATTCTTTTACAAGAGCATTTAATGTCCACGTTAGTACCATTGTCAAAATGTGATACATGCCATTTCGTATTAGGACTATAATGCTTTCCAATCTTGTATATTACATGACTCGAGGTTTGCTGGGTAGAAATTATCCTCAACTTTGCAGCTTCCAACGATACTTCACGAAATTCTTTGAAAACAACTCTAGTATATATCGAAGCAGCATAACCCTCTAAATTATGATAAGGAGTTTGTAACAACTCATCACCATATGAAGATTTAAAATCTTCCATCACCTCATTGTTCCTCATGTGACTTAAACATCATTGAAAGTGATGGATAAATTCAGTAACATTGTATCCAGATTCTATATACCTCCCCATTTGTGAATGTAATCCCTCACAACATGATGTAGTATGTAGACCAGCATAGAACTTCCCCCGAATGTAAGACCTGGCCCACATACTTCTACAATAAAAAATATGAGCCGCCCATGCATTGTTATGAAGTCCATGCTTGTTAATAAGTTCCTCCCACATCATATTGAAATCTTCACTCTCTACATCCGCATACATCACCTTTTGGAAATCCTTATGAAAATTATTCTTCTTTATATTTTTCTCAGCGTTGTTAAAAATATGCCAAGCACACAACATATGATGGACTTCGGGAAAAACTCTTCTAATTGCATTCTTCATGGACAAATCACCATCAGTTATAACACACTTTGGATGTTTCCCATTCATTGCTTCCAAAAATTTCTCCAAAAGCCATACGTATGTTTCCTCTGTCTCATTTGACACAACGGCAGTAGCAAACACAGTTGTTTGTTTGTGATGATTAACACCATAAAATATAACAACTGGAAACTTATATTTGTTTCGACCATAAGTTGAATCAAAAGCAAGAACATCTCCAAAAATTTAGTAGTCGAAAATGCTACATTCATCTGCCCAAAATAATTGTTGCAACTTACCTTCTTCATCTACACTATGCCAATACATTGCACAATCTGATTTTGATTGCTCCTTCAAGTATTATAATGCAGTTTCCGTATCTCCATTTCCAATTTTTCTTTGCTTTTGAATTTGGTTATACATGTCCTTCTTACAAACCCAATATACTGATAACCCCCACATTGACCAACAAAAGAACCAAATATCTTTCTTGTCCCAATACCCACTTCTCTTATTGTGTTCATCTGAGCCACATCTGTCTCTGTCATTCTTCGGTTAGAGGCTATCATCGCACCATAATGTTCACCAACGAGTTCATGATTATGTTCATCAACAAAATAACTAACATACCAATCTCCTTTCTCCTTGTCAAAATGGATTTTCATTCTTGCTAAACAACCACATCTAGTCTCTTTTCTCGGCGCCCTCTTCCGAATCAAATCATTTTTTTATCTCTAAATCCTTATCTATCACAAAAAAAGGGTTGCCACAAAATTTCACCATCCTTGTCTCGCCGAGTATGATATTTTCTAATGTCAAATCCTTTCTTCATACCATACATCTTATAAAATTTGTATGCAATGTCATTGTTTAAAAACCGATATTTCTTCACTTCATCTTTATTTAGTAATCGAAAATCAATCTCTTCAAAATCTAACCCATCTATTTCATTCACATTTTCATCTTCACTACCATTACAATCATCTAATCCCTAAAATCAATATAATAAAAAACCTACATTGAATATAAAAAAAATGTTGAACAAAAAAGTAAATAATATATCAAATTTCATACCTCTGGTGTTTCATGATTCATGTTAATTTCTTCATTGTAACACCCTTAATTTCACTCCTTAAAATTATAGTATCAGTGAGAGGGATTCTCGCCTGGGCGAGAAAGGCTCACCTGAGAGGGTGAAATCCTGGGCTATACTGATGGATTCTCGCCTGAGTGAGAGTTAGCTCGCTTGAGCGAGAGTGGTCTCGCCTGAGCGAGAGTTGGCTCGCCTGGGCGAGAAAATTGACATTTTGGAACTGTCGAGGCTGTAAGATTCTCGCCTGAGCGAGAGGATCCTAGCTTGAGTGAGAGATGCCTCACCTGGGCGAGAGTTCCCTCGCCTGAGCGAGTGGGTCAGATATGAGTTTTTAAAAAAGGCGGGATTTTCTTGCTTGAGCGAGAATGAGTTCGCTTAAGCGAAAACCCGACGCTGTTGCATTTATTAGGGACCCCCAAACACATTTTTGGGGGATAACCTAAAGAAAAGTGAAGAAAGAAATGGTTTTCAAGAGCAATGAGTCTTATGAATCATCTAAGAGCTTGAGAAGAGGTAAAACTCTTGATTCTAACTCTTTTATTCCCTTTGAAACTCATTTTGGGTATGGAGGATCTCTTCTCAAAATGTGAGAAACCATGGAAACTCGCCCTTTTGAGTTATGGTTCGTTTCATGTTGTTTTTCTCTTGTAAACTCTTGGTTTAGAGTTGGTATTTCAAGAATGGAAAGGTTTTGTTGGTTGGTTCATGAAAACCCCAAAAACCTAAAATGAAAATGTGGTTAAAGAAGAAAATGAGTAAAATGATAGAGGTAGAAGATGAGTATACATTCTAATGTTGAAATATGAAATGAATATGTATATTTTAGATGGTTGTAAATTCATGATGAAAGTAGTTTAGAAACATCAAAAATATGATGAATATCTTGTATGGTTAAAAAAATGCAATATAAGTTGTTTATGTGATATTTGGAATAAATGTCTGACATTATTGTTATGTGGTGGGGATAATGAAATATCCTAAGGTTTGAGGAGGTAACGAAGGAACTTGCAAAGTTACCCAAAATCAACCCCGACACGTACCGAGGTAAGGAGAAGTGATTAATGGTATATGATAATAGAAAATGTGTGGATTTTCCGATTACGTATATGAATCGTGTATGACTTGCCCGATGTGGTATTGTGTATGACTTGCCCTATGTAGTATTGTGTATGACTTGCCCTATGTGGTATTGTGTATGACTTGCCCTATGTGGTAATGTGTATGACTTGCCATATGTGGTATTGAGAATGACTTGCCCTATGAGGTATTGTGTATGACTTGCCCTACGTGGTATTGTATCGTATGTCTTGCCCCATGTGGTAATTAAAAAGTAAACGTATATGTGGAAGATAACGATATGAGGTGGTATTGATGAATGAGGTGACAAGGTATGGTAAAGATGAACATATAAATCCAATGTGATGGACGAGGTGGTATGAAACAGACAAATATGATATGTTGATTTTATATTTTAACGTCAAGTCGTTTATTTAAACCTATAAAAGAGTGGATTATCGCTTAATGATATTTATTGAATTAATGACTTACACCTTTGTTTGTTGTGTATATCTGCCGTGATAATCCCATTGCAGGTAAACGGGATAGTTGAGGATGCTCGGTTCGAGGCATTAGGAGCTTAGAACTTGGAATCCTTATTTTGCTTTTTGTTTGATGTAATCTGTTACTTGGGTGATTGTAAATCCTAACTGATTTAGTTCTACATTTTTGTAATGCTGGATATTCATATCTATGAGTATTTTGGAATCTCATAGCTAGTCATATGCGGTAATTACCGAGAAGAAAATATATGAATTATGTTTTTCTGTCTATTGGAAAAGGGTCTTAGTATAGTATTATAATTGAACTTGAAGTAACGAATATTGATTAATTAAAGTGTAATGGAGTTTGTAATAATAACGAGATTAAAATAAGAAAAAAGTTTCAATGGTAGAATTTGGGTCCTTACATTCATCCATCTACAAAAAAATTTAATAAAAGAAATATCGTCAAAAATATAACAAAGGGACTATGATAAAGCATAAAAAAACTTTAAAATTAAAACTTACCTCTTCTTTGTACTTCGAACTTCTTTGTAAATGGTAGTTTTTCTTTAGTGCAAAGTTACTGTTAAAATATAAATAAAAAAAAGTGCATAGTCGGTACCGCTTATAGTAACTTTAGAACTTGAAAAACCGACTTCACTGAAGTTGGTATGCCTTTTCGAGAAGTCGGTACGCCATGTATAGAAGTCGGTATGGCTTATAGACACTTCCATAAGGAAGTCGGTATTGCATTTGGAGACTTCAAAGAAGAAGTCTTCCTCTTCCAAACCGACTTCACTTCATCCAAAAACTGACTTCATGCAAGTTACTTCCGGTACCAGGTCATCCCATATTTTCATCCAACGATCAAAATACAGTTCGTTTCAAAACGAACTAAATAACAGTTCATAACATAGAACTAGCCATACTATAAAGTATTAAAGGAACTTATTTAAAATGATTTTTTGGCAGCACAAACTATTTCTAAATTTGTTATTATAGATTAACAAGACAACTCTTCTTTCACTTAAAAAAACTCTTCTTGCACTAATAATTGAGAGATTATCATATAATCCTAATATGAAACAATAACTGCAATATATTCTAAGGGGAGGGATCCACTTACTCCAAGTGTAAGTGGAAAAAACATACTCCACATCCTAGCCATCTAATCTTAAAAAATCCAATGGTTTAGATATACTCATCAATTCAAACCATTGGATTCCCAAGAATGAATGATCATGATGTGAAGTAGATTTTTTCCACTTACTCTTGGAGTAAGTGGATCCAAGAGTAAGTGGATCCCTCCCCATATTCTAATTATAAGTTATAAAAGTTAATTAGACGTGACATACTTATTTACAAACACATCTATTTAAATAAAAAAAATTATTAGCGTAAGCATTAATTATAGAGTAAATTACACTCACACTCTCTAGGTTTTAATGAAATTACACAAATCACTCCTCCATTCTTTGTCTCTTATACAAACTACCCCTAGATTTATACATATATTACACTGACTACCCCTGCATGTTATAAAAGTGTAATATTTTAAAGAAAAAACGTTTGATGGATGTAATTAAGTTAAACAAAATATTGTATATTGTGTAACACTTCAAATAGTACAAAATCGAGTGTTTCTTTATTATTTTTGTGTCATTACAAAATACATTAATAATTTCAAATAAATGTTTAAATAAATCTTATACTATTTTTTAACGAGTCAAATAATGAAGACGCATTGACTCTTATATTATTTGAATTTGTCTACAAAATATACAATATTTTGTTTAATTAATTACACACATCATACGTTTTTTGTTTACAATATTACACTTTTATATCATGCAGGGGTAGTCAGTGTAACATATGTAGAAAATTATGAGTGGTTCATGTAAGGACAAAAAAATGAAGAGTAGTTTATGTAATTTTACTAAAACTCAGCAGATATGAGTGTAATTTACTCTAAATTATAATATAGAGTGTCATTATGAAGTACATGCTTTCTCAATAATAATAATTACTTACATGACAAAGATTATCTATAGTGTTTTCTCTCTTCTATTTTGTGGCCACATATATGAAACTTTGAGTTGGACCATTTTATGGTAAGACAAAATTTTTGTAAAGTAATATATGTGCTAGTGGTACATGTGATTTGTTAGAGGATGACACGTGGACCTTTTTATATACTTTTAAGAAATGAACATTTATTATATTTACGGTTAAACATTTTTTGACCTTGAAATTATACAAAAATATCCACGTAACATCCTCTAACAAGCCACCTGTCCTTTACGGTATTCGTTGATTAGAAGTTCACGTTACTATTTTATCAAGTTGTTTTGTGCTACGACTCTTTGAATGATAGATGATGGACAATTTGATATTTATGATGTTTTCAATCAAAATTCTCCTTTTATGTGCAAAAACAATTAACAAAGTATGACTAATCCATTATATTATATAAAGGTTGTGTTATTGAGCTTCAATTAATCATGAACCTAATAATTGTTTTATAGCTTCAAATAAGTAAAAATCATGGAAGTACCATGTTTGGTTATCCCTATAATTGTCATGTATTTTCTTTTTCGCAACTACACTTCCTCTAAATTAATAAAATAAAATTAAGATCCAATTATATCAGGAAGAAACTATGCTATATAAGTATATGAATGAGAACAATTTTGGATCATATCAACGCCAAGTGTAGTAGAAAAGGAACCTATCACTTTTTTTTTATCAATTATTGGAATTGTGAAATGTATGAATAATATATATAAAGTTTAACCTAATCAAACCATACATTTATATTATTAATGGAATTTTATTAAATTATTTATTTAACAATGTCATCCTTTATTAAGGAAGGGATAAAGCAAACATATACACTCCTTATATAAAACAGATTCAATATTTAAGTATCGATAATATAAATATTTTTTACATTTTCATCGTATCAAATATTATTGATATATTAATTATTATCTACTCTTAAATAAAAGTAAATATATAAATGATATAAAAAACTTTATATTCACAATACATAGATTTTTTTTAATGTTTTATAATAATTTGTTAACAAAAACTATGTCGTTTTTATATAAGGGATATTGATATACATTTTGGGTGGTACAAATCTATGTGTTTTTTGTCTAACATAATTATTTTATTTAATGAAAGTTTCATCATATTTAAAATCAAATTTATTATGACATATAATACTAATTTTTAATGTTGATCATAAATAGAAAGTTAATAATTAAATTTAGAATATTTTTTTTTTTTTGCATTTCTATTATAGTAGTAAGATATTGTAAGTACCTATCACTAATGACAACACATTGATATGGAATCACATGCTAAAACTAAGGTTATAATTCCATATCTTTTAGTAAAACCAATGCATGCTGTGAGTTGCGACACTTCAAAAAAGTGTAAGTGATTATTACCATATATGGAAACACTTTCTAAATTTAAGGTTCCTATTTCTGATCTTCTAATATAATTGATGTTGGGGATGCTTTCAAAAAGGGAAAAAAAGAAGATATATATTTATTCATCTTTTCTTTTTAAATTCCTTAAACAACCAACCGTATGTTATAGTTTCAAAAAAAAAGTTACATAACATGGCATTTCACATTTCACGGACAGAGATCACCTGTTGTATACGGTGTCTCACTCCATGTGTCAGTCATGTCAATCAAAATGTTACTTTTTATTATTTTTAATTTTTAATTTTTTTTTCTTATTCATGTAGCAGCATTCTGACTGGTCCGAGACATAAAATGTGATACTTTATGGGACAAGTTATCTCTGTCCTTAATATCAATATAATTTCTTTATTTTGAATTTTATGGGTGAGAGGTTTGGAATAAAGGCGGATTTTAAAAGCTTATACACATTAAAACTTGTAATATTTATGCACTATCAGTATAAATATTATATACTGTCAGTAAATCATCCACATTCATTTAGATTACTTTAAATAATAATAGTGTATAAAAGTCATACAATTTGAAAGGTAGTTAATAAAAGAAAATTGTTCATGTTGATTCACTATGACATATTTTAAGCAATGAAATAATTATATATTGTTATTATAAAGATTTAAATATAATTATTATATCACTTACTATTTATATAAAAGTAAATAATAATTATATATAGCCAGGATTCCTTTATCCTGATTGTAATCAGATACTATAAAGTAGTGGATAACATTTGTTTTAGTCTTTTTGTCCCAAACAAATTAAAATTATCAAATATTTAAAATAGACAATTATACAAAAAAAAATTAACATTTTTAAATTAGTTGATGAAATTTGATTAACTTAGAATACTAGAACATGAATTTTTTGAGACACCTCGTCTGGTTACCTGTTATGTTAGCTGTGGCTCATACATGAATGTTTAGAAAATGCATTTTGTCAAACAATAATGATATTTTGTATCTTGTTTGTATATCTACCATTGTGATCTTTTTTTCTTTCGCTAATAAGGTAGATATACACTTATAAATTAATTGTGAAAATGATATTTGAAGACTAATTTTGATGAGTAACACAATCTAATAATACTCACAAGTTATTTAGTTTTATATCTTCAGTTCTAATTTTTTAATGTACTTAATTTTATTAATCTTAAACATAATAAAAATAAGAGAAAAGATGTATACACTCAAGTGAATTTGATTCACTATCACTACATCATCTATTGTCATCATTATCTCTTAAAAAAAGTAATACAAATAAATATTAAAAGATGTATTGACTATGTATAAATATTTACACCGATATTGTATAAATATTACACCCTTATTATCCTTCCTTTATTTTATTTACTAGTGTCTATTGTGCATTTAGTTATTATTAATGTGGATTTTTCTTGATGATATGCCTATATATGTTGAATGGATTCTGTGACCATAACATAGAACGATGCAAATGGCTCTCAAACAATGGACGTATGAGCAAATAAAGGAAGTGTTCTTTTCTACCTTTTACCTCTCTCTTTTCTTCATAATAAGTACCCTAATTGTGTTGAAGTTCTCAGGAAGAACCAAATCCAAAACGAAACTCAATCAACCTCCCTCACCACCAAAATTACCAATAATTGGCCATCTTCATCTTCTAGGCTCACTGCCACACCGATCTCTTCAAAAACTCTCACACAAGTATGGTGATATGATGTTTTTGCAACTTGGGCAGATGCAAACTCCAACTCTGGTGGTTTCATCCAGTGATGTAGCCATGGAAATTATGAAAAACCATGACATCAATTTTTCAAACAGACCCCAATTTACAGCTTCAAAAGTCTTATTGTATGGATGTAATGATGTTGGTTTTGACGTCTATGGAGAAAATTGGAGAAACAAAAGAAAAATGTTAGTCCTTAAACTTCTTAGCTTTAAAAGGGTGCAATCATTTTCCCATATAAGAGAAGAAGAAGTTGAAGAATGGATTAAAAAGGTACGTGAAGTAAGCTTGAGTGATGCATGTTCGGTGAATCTAAGTGATATATTTATGTCTATATCAAACAATATTGTTTGCAAATGTACTCTTGGACGCAAGTTCAGTGCAAGTGATGATGGTGATAACAAGGTCAAAGAGCTTGCAAGAAAGGTGATGATTCAACTAACTGCTTTCACAGTGAGAGATTACTTCCCTTGGTTGGGTTGGGTTGATATTCTCACAGGTAAAATTAAGGAATATAAAGACACTTTTAGACAAGTGGATACTTTATTTGATCAGGTAATTGAAGAGCATAAGAAATTAGAGAGGGAAGGGGAGAAGAACTACTCTAGTAAGAAAGATTTCGTGGATATCCTCCTCCAACTTCAAGCTGATAAAAAACTTGACTTTGAATTCACCAACAATGACCTCAAACCACTTCTAATGGTCTCATTCTCTTCTCTTTTATCATTTTTTTCTTCTTTTATGTGATATTCATTGTCTGAAATTATGATCATGTCCGAGTAATCGTATTGTTTATTGCTATTGTGGTTATTTGGATGTAGTCTGATGAGGTTATGTTGTTATATCTTGTGATGTGATCCATAATTTTATACATTGATCATATCATAAATCTTTTAGTGTTTCCCTAGTTTCGGCTCCAATTGCCATATCAAATTATCACAATTTTGTTTGAATTCATAACATTTTTTAACATGGAGGGAAAAAGAAAAAGACTCTTCAAAAAAAGTAATAACCTATAATTGAAATATATAAAAAAAAATGTATTCACTAATAGTGTATGAGTTTTACTAATTCAACATTTATGTTTAACTATTAACTACTCTTCAAAAGAATAATTTCTATTAATGATATACTGAAATCTTTATACTCAAGATACACATATATTACACTCATCAACATACACATATATTACACTCATAGAAAAAACTGTACCTTTTAGCTATTGATTTTCATTTTCTATTATTTCAGGACATGTTTATAGGAGGAAGTGACACAACATCAACAATGTTAGAATGGACTTTTGTAGAGCTCATGAAAAACCCAATCATAATGAAGAAATCACAGGAAGAGGTGAGAAGAGTTGTAGGGAAAAAATCTAAATTAGAAGAAAATGATATTGATCAAATGCTCTACCTGAAGTGTGTAATGAAAGAGAGTCTAAGGTTACATCCACCTGCTCCTCTTATGGCTCCAAGGGAAACAATATCTAGTTTGAAATTGAATGGATATGATATTCCAGCAAAGACAATGGTATATATAAATGCATGGGCAATTAACAATGACCCTAAACTTTGGAAAAACCCTGAAGAGTTCATACCTGAGAGATTTGAAAACAGTGATGTTGATTTTAAAGGTCATCATTTTCAGTTTATTCCATTTGGCTTTGGAAGAAGAGGGTGCCCTGGAATGATTTTTGGAATTACTGCGGTTGAATATGTACTTGCTAGCTTTCTTTATTGGTTTGATTGGAAATTACCTGAGACCTATAAATCTGCAGATGATATAGATATGGGTGAGATATTTGGACTCGTTACCTCAAAGAAAGAACCTCTTCATCTTAAACCAATACCTTTCTGCCCTTAATCTATTTCTAAATGTGATTACTGTTGTAAGTTATCTTTGTTTTTTTTGTGATCCAATAAGCTAGATGAGACTAGCAACTAAACTGTTGTTTAATTTGTGATGCATATTTTATTTTTTGCAATGTAGTGTCACGTACTTTTTGCAAAGTAAAAATGATTATATGTTTGGTTATTTGCAAGGATGATCTTCTAGTTTTTTGTATTGTGTATTGGGAATAGTTGAAATGTGTTATGTGTATATAAAAACAGAAAAAAAAATAAGGAAAATGAAAATATGAGATAGAAAAAATAACAACACTCTCATTCAAAAAAAGTATTTGTCACCGTCAAAGTAAAATGGTAGTTTTGTTATTTTGGGAAAAATCGGCATGGGTCTATACAGGTGTACAAACCCTATGGAATTATAGAACCCAACTTTTACAAGTCTTCTCTATCTCATTGTCTTCGACTTATCCCTAGCCAAACGTTATTTTGTGTGTATCTAATATACGGGAGCAGTGTCATGTCTTATAATGATCTTTTGTGCTAAAATTTTCCTGTATTTATATTTATAACTAATCAAACTTTATAAAATAATATTAAAATATTAAGTTTTGATGAGCCGTCTCTATATCATCTTAATTATATAACCTAAGGTTTTACCTCTAACAATAATGTTATTTATCTACTTTATAAGTGATGAGTGATGACATTATGAATATAATAGAGTGTCAAGCAAGCCGCAAGCGTTACCATGCAGGTGAGACGCCAGTGAGGGGCATTCACATAATATCTATATAAGATGACACTTAAATATGTTTTTATTGAGTTGAAATCTTTTAATTATCATTGTCCTAGTAAAAAAATAAATTTGATTGAAATCCTATTTTGATTTTTGTTCGATACTTTCATGAAATATCAGCTGAAAAAATGACTTGATTGATTATCATAAAAATTACTACACGTGTCTGTGAAAGATGGATTATCCGATATTATATATGTAATTCACAACTAAGGTTAGCAAGAGCTCAATATTAAGGCTGAGAAGATAACCTTAAGATGGTGTTTTGTTTCTTTAATTTCTAGGATATGTACGATGGTTCTACGAAGATACGCACAGAAGCCACCAACTGATATTCGTTATGTCTATGCATTCTTCCAATGTGAATGGACAAAAATGCAAAACCACTCAATTGGAGTGTATTTTGGGTATAAGAGCATCTCTATCAATGCATTATTGTTTTTGCATAAGAACATTACTATCGTTATTCTAGTAAGAAAATGTAGACGAGAAAGGAAGGGAGAGAAACCATATGTTATTATAAAATATAAAAGTGTAAATAGACCCAAATAAAAATAAAATTCCATCTCCCTTGGATTCTACACCCCCTACATGGTTGGCTCTGACAACATCGAGGTCTCTCTAGCAATTCACTGATGATGTGAACCTAATTGGTGATTGCTCTAATTAAAACACTTGGGTGATGAAAAGCATCCTCAAACTGTTCGAGATTTCTTTGGGGTTGAAAACTAACTTCACTAAATGTAATCTACATGGGTTGAACATTGACGATACGAATTTACAATGCACCTCCGATTACCTCAATTGCAAACTTTCATCTGATGCCTTCTCCTATCTTGGGATCCCCGTGGGAGTTAATCTGAGGCGCAAACACACTTGGTCCCACCTCATTGAAAGAATCCACTCTCATCTCTCTTCATGGAAATCTCATCAAATCTCTTTTGGTTACACTCATAAAATAAACTATACCTTTTAGCTATTGATTTTCATTTCTATTATTTCAGGATATGTTTGTAGGAGGAAATGACACAACATCAACAGTGTTAGAATGGACTTTTGTAGAGCTCATGAAAAATCCAATCATAATGAAGAAATCACAGGAAGAGGTGAGAAGAGTTGTAGGGGGAAAATCTAAAATAGAAGAAAATGATATTGACCAAATGCTCTACCTAAAGTGTGTAATCAAAGAGTGTCTAAGGTTACATCTACCTACTCTTCTTATGGGTCCAAGGGAAACAATATCTAGTTTGAAATTGAATGAATATGATATTCCTACAAAAACAATGGTATATTTAAATGCATGGGCAATTCAAAATGACCCTAAACTTTGGAAAAGCCCTGAAGAGTTCATACCTGAGAGATTTGAAAATAGTAATATTGATTTTAAAGGTCAGAATTTTTAGTTTATTCCATTTGGCTTTGGAAGAAGAGGGTGCCCTGGAATGATTTTTGGAACTGTTTCTGCTGAATATGTACTTGCTAGCTTTCTTTATTGGTTTGATTGGAAGTTGCCTAAAACCTATAAATCTTCAGATGATATAGATATGAGTGAGATATTTGGACTCGTTACCTCAAAGAAGGAACCACTTCACCAATACCTTTCTCCCTTTAATCTATTTCTAAATGTGTTATTGCATAAAGTGGTTCTTGTTGTAAGTTATCTTCGCTTTTTTTGTGATCCAATAAGCTAGATGATACTAGCAACTACACTGTAGTTTAATTTGTCATGCATATTTTAATTTTTGCAATGTAGTGTCATGTACATTTTGTAAAATAAAAATGATTATATATATATATATGTTTGGTCATTTGCAAGGATGTTCTTCTATTTTTTGTAATGGTATTGGGAATGGTTGAAATGTTTTATGTGTATATATAAACAGATAAAAATAAGGAAAAAGAAAATATGAGATAGAAAAAATAACAACACTATCATTCAAAAAAAATTCTCACCATCAAAGTAAAATCGTAGTTTTGTTATTTTGGGAAAAATCGCCATGGGTATATACAAGTGTACCAACCCTATGAAATTATAGAACCCAACATTTACAAGTCTTCTCTCTCTCATTGTCTTGGCTTATCCCTTGCCAAATGGTATTTTGTGTCTATCTAATATACTTATTATATCTAATATACTTATTAATGTATTAGAAAAAGATTTTCTGTGCCAGAATTTTTTTGTATCCATGTTACTAACCAATCAAACTTCATAAAATAATATTATTTTCTGATTTTGTAATTTTTCTTTTTAATTGAATGAAGTTTATTATTTGGCTTGATACACAAAATAAGACATGAACGAGGATATATTATCCACATTTGGGTCATATCCAACTTGTGTGTGATTATCATCTTAATTATATATCCTAAGGCCGCTAACAATAATGTTATTTATCTATTTTATAAGTGATTATATGATAAATATAATAGAGTGTCATGCAAGAGTTATCATGTAGGTGACACGCCAATGAGGGGTATTCACATCTATATCTATATATTAATGGAAGGAACCTGTCTAATGTCTAAAATATATTTCTCCTTTATTTGACATTTGACATTTTTATGGGAAAATTTATAATAACCTATTTTATTTGTTTGAAAAAATTATAAAATAAAACTATGAAATGATAAAACTAGACACTCTAACAACTTGACATGTGTTACTTACTAGTATATTTAAGTTTTTGAGGAAAATTTTCTCCTACCTACAAGCACAATTTTTTTAAACTTTCTCTTCTCTATGCCACTGTGGCATTTTTAAATTTTTTTATCTCTACAACTTTCTCTTCTCTCCACATCATGATACCATATTTTTCAAACTTTCCACATCACACTCTCTCACACATTTATTTTGTGTACAAATAAACCACCCACTGATTTTTTATATTCATTTATTATACTTAGTGATATTATGTTGTTCAGTTTGTGTAGATAGATAGTTGTTTAGGTTTAGATGGATAAATGTGTCATTTGATAATGACTAACTATATTCATCTTGTAACGACCCGATTTTCTACCCTTGAAATTTTTTTATTCATTTTAATCATTTTGCATGCATTTTCCTACACTTACTATCATACTTTCAAATTCCATAATCACCTACACTTGATTTGACAGAAAAACATAATTCATATTCGTAATGTCTCATGGATAATGAGACCCATAAGTATAGTTCTCCGAAATAACCATACACCCAGTTACAAATATCCAACTAATAGTTAGCCATGATTACAAACATTTAAATCCACAAGTAATCATTTAGAATACGAAACATAAATAGTGAATCCAACGTCTAAAGCTCCTAAAGCTCCCGACCTAGCATACTGCATTCATCTATTTACCTGCAATGGGATTATCAATGACAAAAGTACAAAACACACAAAGTATGAATTGTTGATACTAAAACTAATTTTAAACATGCACATTTATGATGGTATGAATTCAGAATATTAAAAGTAGCAAAATCATAGTATAAGACATAATGAGTATCAATCAAAAGTAAAACATAATGATTCTAGAGTTATGTTAATATTGCATTTTCAAATATTTAAATATAATAAGTATGAATCTAAAATAAAATATAATTATTCAAGAGGTATGCTAAAAAAACCTTATAAATTTATACATATTTATAAACATAATTGGAAAAAAGATATGGTGTACAAAAAAGTCCTTATATTTAATGATCACATGTAACTTGAATTTGATTTGTTAGAATCAAATGCTTTCAATAATCATGATGTCAACAAACCAATACTAGTAATAATTTATACAATTATATTTTTGTCATTTTTTTGGGAATTGAAAATTTAAATTGGGCATAACATGATGATAATAATGAAACTATAATGATAATATTGGGTACAATTATAAAAGTAATAGTAATGATAATATCATATATTAAATTAATCAGGAAGTTAAATCTCACACATTATTTCACCTCATCCTCCATTTATTCCTTTCTCATAAAACACACTCACATACAAAATGCATCTCTTATATAAATGATATTGCACATGCACTCTCAAAAACCAATGTTAATATTGCACGCGTAAGTGTTTAAATATTTAAATATAATGAATCTAAAATAAAACAAAATTATTCTAGAGATATGCTAAAAAGAACTCATAAGTTTGACGTGATAAAAAATCTAATATTGCAACACACTCAAATAAAAACACAAATCATTCATCACTAAACACAAATATCAGTGATATTTTTGGTATCCCCTAAGGCTAATTTTAATAAACATCAGTTTTAAATGAATAGTAGCAATAATAATAGTTGGAATAATAAAAATAACGTAAACAATAATAACAATAACATAAATATAATTCAGAATAGTAACAATAGGAAACATAACAAAAAAAAAGAGTATTAATAATTTTCTATTTTTTATATTGTACATGTAAACATTAATTTGTTAAAATTGTTGATATTAAAATTAATTTTAAATATGCATTATGATTGTATGAATTTAGAATATTAAAAACAACACAACCATATTATAAAATATAAGAAACATAAATTTAAAATAAAACGTAATTATTCAATAGATACGCTAAAGAATACCTTATAAATTTATATGGTACTTATAAATATAATACTAAAAAGTATGGTGCAATATAAATTTATACTTTATTAAATTTGTAATTATACATCAAACAACATTATTTTATATTTTTATTGTATTCATTATTATGTAATGACTAAATTATCTCCACCAAAACTAAATGCATAAGTAAAGTGTTCTATATTGTTTAGTAGTACACAACTACACAATTTCGTTTATTGATTTTTTGAGACAAATAAAAGATGTTATTACAAATATACACTTTCAAATCAAAGTATAATTCAACATGACATTTCCCTCTAAAATCATATTTTTATCAGACTTCGTCGTGTTTAATTTATACATTTTCATGTTCACTTTGTGGCCTTTTTCACTCAAACAATTTTCTGCATGTATAGTTTTTTTTATATATTTTTCTTAATCAACCTTCTCTGAACAAGGTAACATTTACACCCCTTTCAATTTTTTATTTAGACATTTTTAGCATACTTAACCTTATTCAATATTACAATTAGGGTATGCTTTTTTGAACAGATAAATCTCACAGTCCTCTGTTTCGGAAGGTAGAATGCATTACACCCTATGCATTTTCTAACTAGTAAATCTTGTCCTCCTCTTGCAGGTCAGCACTCCTACTTCTTCATAACATTGAGAAAATAATTAAAAAATAATGTGAAAGATGTTTCTCTCGAAACACCCTAAAATCTTATCAAAAGTTACATTTGTATTGATATTTATTTACATTCCGTTTTTGAATAGTTACGATTGATTACTTATATTTTACACATTGATTACTTATATTTTGGATGAAGAACATTATTGTCTATTTATTGTTCATAATCATATTGAGAATTTTAGACCAATCTGAAGGATTATGTACTAATACAAGATTGGATGTTATAAAATGTCAGATTATACTAGTAGGATACCCGTGCATGCGTGCGGGTGGTAGTGTTTTTCGAATGATTTGTTTAAAAAAAATTGAAGTAAATATTAAATTAGAAACATAATAATTATTAGGTCATTTGAAGTTATTTTTATGTATCATTTGTAAATTAGAGATATTAACAAATAGGATATTGTAGATAATTTCATATCAATCAAAAAATGTTAGTATGAACAAAATTGTAGATTACAATATAAGAGAAGATATAAAGTATCTATTGTAAATTTTGGAAAACTTCTTTATAAACTACATTTGTTGTTGACTTCAATGGTTGGAAATCCTTATCATGTATCAATAAATTCGTGGATACAATGAGAACAATAAGTAAGAAAGAAAATTTGTAAGGTATGAACTCAAAGTAAAAAGGAAGATGAAGAAAAATTTATTTATAAAGTAAAGAATTAGTTGTCATCACATGTGGGATTTAGCTATTGAAGCAAATGTCCTTCATTTGTACGTGCAAAAAAAGTAAGAAGATGTGTAGTTTTTGAAGGAGGTGATTGAGAAGAAAGGTTTTAGGAGTAGGAGAGGGAAAACGTTGGGTTGTGTGAGGGAAAGTAATGAAATGATGTAGGAAGTTTCTTTTTTTACAGATGGGTGTCCCAAAATTTTGTCAGCAAAACTGTCCCAGCCAATAACATTGTGTCATGTCATTAAAAAAATTCACATCACTCTTCAAAAAAAGTAAAGAATTAGAAAATTCAAGAAAAGTAAAGAATTAGTAATTTCAAATAAAATTACAGAATTATATGTAGTCCATAATATTGCAGTATGAAAATAGTAACAATAAGAAGAAGAAAAAATTCAAAATTTTATAATTGAATAGTAATTTCAATTTTTTATTAAAAAGTAAATAAAATATTTTTTTTATTTTCACATTATGCACTTATTTTAACATTACAATTCCAACGGAGTAATAATATAATTTCTTAACATTAGATATTTTATATGAAATTTTTAGGTAATGAATGATTTGATATGATTACACCTAAAATTAGAATATTAATATTAGGAATATAGTTAATTCAAATATTAATACAATTTCAATAAATTTTATTTGTGATTCCTTACTTTTAGGCAATGCCTAATATAAATTTATACTCGTTTATTGTTTAATGAGAAGAAAACAATATATTCAAATTTTTATTAATGAGAAGAAAAAAACTATATTCAAAATTTTCTATTTGAATAGTAATTTCAATTTTTTATTAAAAATTAAAGAATTTTTTTTTTCCCACATGGTGTACTTATTGTAACATTACAATTCTAACGGTGTAATAATATAATTTCATAATATTAGAATTTAATAAATATAAATATAACCTTAAAATTATAACCAACACAATTTATAAATTTTAATATATGTGTGCTTTTAAATTTACCCTACCAATTCTAAAAGTGATCAGTGGCAATTTTTAGGTAATGAATGATTTAACATGATTACACGTAAAATTAGAATAGTAATATTAGGAAAATGGTTAATTCAAATATTAATACAATTTTAATAAATTTTATTTGTGATTACTTAATTTTAGGCAATGCCTAATATAAATTTCTATTCATTTATTGTTTAATTATAAAATAAGTAATAAGAAATATATATATATAACTCATAATAAATATTTATTCCTTAATTTTAAAAAGAATAAGAGATATGTATAATTTATAATAATTATGTAGTCCACAATATTACAGTATGAAAATAGTAACAATAAGAAGAGAAAAAGAAAGATTCAAAATTTTCTATTTGAATAGTAATTTTAACTTTTTTATTAAAAAGTAAAGAAAATATTTTTTTATTTTCACATTTTGTATAAAATGACACAATTAAGTATGTAGTTGTTGACATTTTGTAACCTGTCAATTACGACTTTAAAGTTTTGCAAAGCTCAACTAAGTGTGTAGCTATTGTTGACATTTTAGATTTTTATGGTAATTTCAATTTTTTTATAAAAAAGTAAAGAAAATATTATTACACTTTTTATTAAAAAATAAAGAAAATATTATTAACATTGAAATTATAACCAACACAATTTATAATTTTATTGTGTGTGATTTTAAATTTCCTCTACCAATTCTAAAAGTGATCAATAACAATTTTTAGGTAATGAATGATTTGAGATGATTACACTTAAAATTAGAATAGTAATATTAGGAAAATGATTAATTAAATTTCAACATAATTTCAATAAATTTTAATTGTGATTCCTTAATTTTAGGCAATGCCTAATATAAATTTCAACTAATTTATTGTTTAATTATAAAATAAGTAATAAAAAATATGCATAACTCATAATAAATATGTATTCCCTAATTTTAAAAAGTAAAAGAGATATGTATAACTCATAATAATTATGTAGTCCATAATATTAAAGTATGAAAATAGTAACAATAAGAAGAAGAAGAATATTCAAAATTTTCTATTTGAATACAAATTTCAATTTTTTATTAAAAAGTAAATAAAATATATTTTCTTATTTTCACATTGTGCAGTTATTATAACATTACAATTCCAACGATGTAATAATATAATTTCATAATATTAGAATTTAAAAAATAGAACTATAACCTTGAAATTATAACCAACACAATTTATAAAATTTTAATATATGTGTGTGATTTTAAATTTCACCTACCAATTCTAGAAGTGATAAGTTGCAATTTTTAGGTAATGAATGATTTAATATGATTACACCTAAAATTAGAATAGTAATATTAGGAAAATGGTTAATTCAAATATTAATACAATTTTAATAAATTTTATTTGTGATTACTTTATTTTAGGCAATGCCTAATATAAATTTATACTCATTTATTGTTTAATTATAATATAAGTAATAATAAATAAATAAATATATATATAACTCATAATAAATATGTATTCCATAATTTTAAAAAGAATAAGAGATATGTATAACTCATAATAATTATGTAGTCCACAATATTTCAATATGAAAATAGTAACAATAAGAAGAGAAAAAAACTATTCAAAATTATCTATTTGAATAGAAATTTTAACTTTTTTATTAAAAAGTAAAGAAAATATTTTTTTATTTTCTCATTTTGTATAAGATGACACAATTAAGTATGTAGTTGTTGACATTTTGTAACCTGTCAATTACGACTTTAAAGTTTTTCAAAGCTCAACTAAGTATGTAGCTATTGTTGACATTTTAGATTTTTATAGTAATTTCAATTTTTTTATAAAAAAGTAAAGAAAATATTATTAAACTTTTTATTGAAAAGTAAAGAAAATATTATTAATATTGAAATTATAACCAACACAATTTATAAATTTTATTGTGTATGTGATTTTAAATTTCCTCTACCAATTCTAAAAGTGATCAATAACAATTTTTCGATAGTAAATGATTTGAGATGATTACACTTAAAATTAGAATAGTAATATTAGGAAAATGATTAATTAAATTTCAACACAATTTCAATAAATTTTAATTGTGATTCCTTAATTTTAGGCAATGCCTAATATAAATTTCAACTAACTTATTGTTTAATTATAAAATAAGTAATAATAAATATGTATTCCTTAATTTTAAAAAGTAAAAGAGATATGTATAACTCATAATAATTATATAGTCCATAATATTAAAGTATGAAAATAGTAACAATAAGAAGAAGAAAAATATTCAAAATTTTCTATTTGAATAGTAATTTCAATTTTTATTAAAAAATAAATAAAATATATTTTCTTATTTTCACATTGTGCAGTTATTATAACATTACAATTCCAACGGTGTAATAATATAATTTCATAATATTATAATTTAAAAAATAGAACTATAACCTTAAAATTATAAACAACACAATTTATAAACTTTTAATATATGTGTGTGATTTTAAACTTCACCTACCAATTCTAGAAGTGATCAGTTGCAATTTTTAGGTAATGAATGATTTGATATGATTACACCTAAAATAGAATAGTAATATTAGGAAAATGGTTAATTCAAATATTAATACAATTTTAATAAATTTTATTTGTGATTACTTAATTTTAGGCAATGCCTAATATAAATTTCTATTCATTTATTGTTTAATTATAAAATAAGTAATAATAAAAAAATATATATATATAACTCATAATAAATATGTATTCCATAATTTTAAAAAGAATAAGAGATATGTATAACTCATAATAATTATGTAGTCCACAATATTTCAATATGAAAATAGTAACAATAGAAGAGGAAAAAACTATTCAAAATTTTCTATTTGAATAGAAATTTTAACTTTTTTATTAAAAAGTAAAAAAAATATTTTTTTTATTTTCTCATTTTTTATAAGATGACACAATTAAGTATGTAGTTGTTGACATTTTGTAACATGTCAATTACGACTTTAAAGTTTTTCAAAGCTCAACTAAGTATGTAGCTATTGTTGACATTTTAGATTTTTATAGTAATTTCAATTTTTTTATAAAAAAGTAAAGAAAATATTATTACACTTTTTATTAAAAAGTAAAGAAAATATTATTAATATTGAAATTATAACCAACACAATTTATAAATTTTATTGTGTATGTGATTTTAAATTTCCTCTACCAATTCTAAAAGTGATCAATAACAATTTTTCGGTAGTAAATGATTTGAGATGATTACACTTAAAATTAGAATATTAATATTAGGAAAATGATTAATTAAATTTCAACACAATTTCAATAAATTTTAATTGTGATTCCTTAATTTTAGGCAATGCCTAATATAAATTTCAACTAATTTATTGTTTAATTATAAAATAAGTAATAAAAAATATGTATTCCTTAATTTTAAAAAGTAAAAGAGATATGTATAACTCATAATAATTATATAGTCCATAATATTAAAGTATGAAAATAGTAACAATAAGAAGAAGAAAAATATTCAAAATTTTCTATTTGAATAGTAATTTCAATTTTTATTAAAAAATAAAGAAAATATATTTTCTTATTTTCACATTGTGCAGTTATTATAACATTACATTTCCAACGGTGTAATAATATAATTTCATAATATTATAATTTAAAAAATAGAACTATAACCTTAAAATTATAAACAACACAATTTATAAATTTTTAATATATGTGTGTGATTTTAAACTTCACCTACCAATTCTAGAAGTGATCAGTTGCAATTTTTAGGTAATGAATGATTTGATATGATTACACCTAAAATTAGAATAGTAATATTAGGAAAATGGTTAATTCAAATATTAATATAATTTTAATAAATTTTATTTGTGTTTACTTAATTTTAGGCAATGCCTAATATAAATTTCTATTCATTTATTGTTTAATTATAAAATAAGTAATAAGAAATATATATATATAACTCATAATAAATATTTATTCCTTAATTTTAAAAAGAATAAGAGATATGTATAATTTATAATAATTATGTAGTCCACAATATTACAGTATGAAAATAGTAACAATAGAAGAGGAAAAAACTATTCAAAACTATTCAAAATTTTCACATTGTGCAGTTATTGTAATTCCAACGGTGTAATAATATAATTTCATAATATTATAATTTAAAAATATAACTATAACCTTGAAATTATAACCGACACAATTTATAAATTTTAATATATCTGTGATTTTAAATTTCTCCTAACATTTCTAAAAGTGACCGGTTGCAATTTTTAGGTAATGAATGATTTGATATGATTGTAAGGACCTAAATTCTACCATTGAAAATTTTTCTCATTTTAATATAGATATTCTTATCATCTTTATTCATCTTCAGTTAAACAACATTCAATACTTCAAATTCAGTTATCGTGATATACTAGGACCCTTTCCCATAAAGCAGAAAAACATAATTCATATATTTCCTTTTCGGTAAGTACGCATATGACTAGCTATGAGATTCCAAAATGCCAATAGCTATTAATATCCAGCATTACAAAAATGTAGTACTAAATCAGTTAGGATTTACAATCATCCAATTAACATATCATGTTACCACATCCAACACTTTGGATTTACCCGTTCATCTCTACCATACATTGTCACATCCTTCATCAATACCATTTCAAATCATTATTTTCCACTTGTACGTTTACCTTTCTATTACCACTTAGGGCAAGTCATACACAATACCACGTAGGGCAAGTCATACACAATACCACATAGGGCAAGTCATACACAATACCACTTAGGGCAAGTCATACACAATACCACATAGGGCAAGTCATACACAATACCACTTTGGGCAAGTCATACATGATGTCAACTAGGACAAGTCATTCTCTATACCACATCGGGCAAGTCACACACAGATCATATACGAAATCAGAAAATCTACACATTTTCTATTATCATATACCATTAATAACTTCTCCTTACCTTGGTACGTGTCGGGGTTGGTTTTGGTTAACTTTGCAAGTCCCTTCGCTACCTCCTCTAACCTTGGGATCTTTCATTATCTCCATCACATAACAATAATGTCAGTCATTTATTTCCAAATATCACATAAACAATTTATATTACATTACTCAACCATACAAGATATTCATCATATTTTCAATGTTTATAAACTACTTTCATCATACATTTACAATCATCTAAAACATACATATCCATCTCATATTTCAACATTGGAAGGTTTAATCAACTTCTACCTCTAGCATTTTACCCATTTTCCACTTTAACCACATTTTCACTTTAGGGTTTTAGGGTTTTCATGAATCAACCCACAAACCCATTCCATTGTTGAAATACTAACTCTAAACCAAGAGTTTTCAAGATAAAAACAACATAAAACGAACCATAAGACGAAAGGATGAGTTTCCATGGTTTCCCTCATTTTGAGAAGAGATCCAACATACCCAAAACAAGTTTCAAAGGGAAGAAGAGAGTTAGAATCAAGAGATCTACCTATTCTCAAGCTTCTAAATGACTCACAAACCTTCTTGCTCTTGAAAATGCACTCTTCTCTCTAGGTTAACCCTCATAAATGTGTTTGGGGTTCCCTATTTAATGTAACAGCGTCGGGTTCTCGCTTAAGCGAGCCCTTTCTCGCTCAGGCGAGAAAGTCCCGCCTATTTTAAAAACTCAGATCTAACCCTCTCGCTCAAGCGAGAATCTCACAATCTCAACAGTCCCAAAATGCCATTTCTCGCCCAGGCGAGACAACTCTCACTCAGGCGAGAATCCTCCAGTATAGCCCAGGATATCACCCTCCCAAGTGAGCCTTTCTCGCTCAGGCGAGAATCCTATGACTGATACTATAATTTTAAAGACTTAAATTTAGGGTGTTACAATGATTACACCTAAAATTAGAATAGTAATATTAGGAAAATGGTTAATTCAAATATTAATACAATTTCAATAAATTTTAGTTGTGATTCCTTTATTTTAGGCAATGTCTAATATAAATTTCTACTCATTTATTGTTTAATTATAAAATAATTAATAAGAAATATGTATAACTCATAATAAATATATATTTCTTAATTTGAAAAAGAATAAGATATATGTATAACTCATAATAATTATGTAATCAATAATATTGCAGTATGAAAATAATAACAATAAGAAGGAAAAAAATATTCAAAATTTTCTATTTGAATAGTAATATCAATTTTTATATTAAAAAGTAAAGAAAATATTTTTTTTTTCATTTTCACATTGTGCCGTTATTGTAAGATTACAATTTCAACGATGTAATAATATAATTACATAATATTAGAATTTAAAAAATAGAACTATAACCTTGAAATTATAACCAACCCAATTTATAAATTTTAATATATGTGTGTGATTTTAAATTTCCCCTACTAATTCTAAGAGTGATTAGTCGCAATTTTTAGGTAATGAATGATTTGACATGATTACACTTAAAATTAGAATATTAATATTAGGAAAATGATTAATTTAAATATTAATACAATTTCAATAAATTTTATTTGTGATTCCTTAATTTAAGGCAATGCCTAATATAAATTTCTACTCATTTATTGTTTAATTATAAAATAAGTAATAAGAAATATGTATAACTCATAATAAATATGTATTCCTTAATTTTAAAAAGAATTAGAGATATGCATAACTCATAATAATTATGTAGTCCATAATATTGTAGTATGAAAATAATAACAATGAGAAGAAAAAAAACTATACACAGTTTTTTATTTGAATAGTAATTTCAATTTTTTATTAAAAAGTAAAGAATTTTTTTTTTATTTTCACATTGTGCACTTAGTGTAACATTACAATTCCAACAGTGTAATAATATAATTTCTTAATATTAGAATTTAAAAAATAGAACTATAACCTTGAAATTATAGCCAACACAATTTATAATTATGTAGTATGTAATATCGCAGTATAAAAATAGTAACAATAAGAAGAAAAAAATATTCACAATTTTCTATTCGAATAGTAATTTCATTATTTTTTATTAAAAAGTATAGAATTTTTTTTTTATTTTCACATTTTTTATATGATGACACAGTTAAGTATGTAGTTATTCACATTTTGTAAACGGTTAATTTAGACTTTCAAGTATTTTCAAAATGTAGTTATTGTTTAATTTTATATTTTCATGGCCATTTCAATTTTTTATTAAAAAAGTAAAGAAAATATTATTACATATTTTATTAAAAAATATAGAAAATATTATTAACCTTGAAATTATAACCAACACAATTTATAAATTTTAATATATGTGTGTGATTTTAAATTTCCCCTACCAATTCTAAAAGTGATCAGTTGCAATTTTTAGGTAATAAATGATTTAATATGATTACACCTAAAATTAGAATAGTAATATTAGGAAAATGGTTAATTCAAATATTAATAGAAATAGGTAAGAAATCATCATTTTTTCGCAAACATCTCTCTCAATCCGAAACACCCTTTAACACACATTCTTCCTATCAAAAAACAGAAAAAATATTCAATATAACATAAAGATGAAATAAAAAAAGATAAAGATGAAAACTTTATAATAAACGTTAAAAGGAAATGATTTGGAACAAAAAGAAAACGAAATGATTTCGAATAAAAAAAAAACAAAATGATTTGAAACAAAAAGAAAAGAAATGTAAAAAATAAATGGTTCCATCGTCAGCCTAGGATGGTTACATCTGTTTGTAACTATTCAAAAGTGATGAGAGTGAGGGTGATAGTGAGCATACACAATGAGAGTGAGACTGTGAGAAATTGGTTACAAAGTGAAGAGACATGTGAGAGTGAGATTGAGCATACAAAGTGAGATTTTTAATTGTTATAATAAATAAAAAAATTCACAATTACAAAATTAACCTTGAAAAACTTAGGTGTCACAAATGTGGTAGTCTATTTTAGTAATTGATGAGACATTTCTATTCTTATATAGCTATATAATATAGATTTATCCGGATCATTGTTTAGTCACGATGAGTTGTATGTAGTTATTTGAAGCGTTCAAAGAAAAAATGATTAAAAATATTAATACATGATAAAGATGATTGACTACTAAAAACAAAAACTAATAAGGTTTATAAAAAAGTTTTTCAAAATCTCTAACATGTATTCTACAACTTATTTTACATTGCATTCCAAACGTTTCTTCATATCATTTCTTTATTTATTTAATATAATATGTTGAACACCATCTCCTTAATCAACAACTTTACATCAACAATTAAATGCATAAACATCATCTTTAATAAGGAAACCCTTAATATCATTTTTATTAAAAATTATATTTTCATTGTTTAAATAAATTCATGCAAAATACATTATCATCCGTGCGAATGCACGAGTAACCTACTAGTAATATATATATGAGATGACACATAAATATGCTTTTATTGAGTTGAAATCTTTTAATTATCATCCTAGTAAAAAATAAATTTGATTGAAATCCTATTTTGATTTTTGTTTGATACTTTCATGAAATATCAGCTGGAAAAATGACTTGATTGATTATCACAATAATTGCTTTCATGAAGCATCCGATATATATATATAATTCCCAACTAAGGTTAGCAAGAGCTCAATATTAAGGCTGAGAAGATAACCTTAAGATGGTGTTTTGTTTCTTTAATTTCTAGGATATGTACGATGGTTCTACAAAGATATGCACACAAGCCACCAACTGATATTCTTATGTCTATTCAATCTAAATGGACAAAAGTGCAAAACTACTATTGGATTGGAATGTATTTTAGGTATGAAAGCATCTCTATCAATGCATTGTTCTATTATAAGAATATTCTTTACTTATTTGTTAATGTGAGATTTTTATTTATTAAGAATACTTTTTGCATAAGAATATGTTATGTTTATTCTTACAAAAAAAATGTAGACCAGAATGGATGAGAAAGAAATCATTTGTTATTATAAAATATAAAAGTGTAAATAGTTTATGGGATTTAAATAAAAATAAATGTAATTCTTAATTTATTGAAATATGTAATAAATTATAAAATAATATATGAAACCAAATAAGAATGAAATTCATATTTTCCAACATAGATGCTCAAGGAAATCTGATATAGAAATCTGAAATAGACAGCAAAAAACTGAGTTGTTATCTGATATTAGTAGCATGGATTATGGATATAAAGTTTAGTCAAGTACATATATTTACCGATTGACCAATTTTTAAATGCTAAGCTATATTCAAGGAGATCTTACTTAGCTTCCTCATAAATTTATCTTGAATTGATCAAAATATGCATAATGTGGACTTTCAGTAGAGGATTAGATTTGGTTTCAATTAAATGTTCTTAGAACAAACTACACTATTGCCTACTTTATCAACTTTGTATCTCATAGATATTCAATTTCAGATATTAATAAAATCCTAAAATTATCCCTTTTATCGACTTCGTCATCAACCTTACAAATATGATCATATCTCGTATAAAATTTTTGAGAATAATATATATATGGGGTTTCCTAACATGTGTAACCCTCTCTTTTAGTTAGGTACATGTTAACATTGAGTACCATAAAAGTTGGACAAAAAATACCCTTAATGTCATATTGAAATGAATAGTAATGATAAGATTATTTTGGTAAGTTGTTATTCTAAAAATTAAAAATAATAATTTATTATTTTCTCTCTCCTCTTACCCACCATCTCAAACATTCAAACTCATTTCTTCAATCCAACTAAGAACCCTAATCCCCAATTTTTTCAATCCCAATTTTCCACTCATCCACTTTCTATCATGCGAGGATTCGCGGATTAGGGTGAGGATTTGTTTATGGAGGTTGAGACGATTACTGGTTAAGCGGTAACGTGTTCGGGGAGTTTAGGGTTGTTGGTTGTTGTGGCGGCGGCGTTCAGCAGCGTTCAGCAGCGTTCGGGTTCTTCTGGAGAAGAGAAGGAGAGGAAGCAGAGGGAGACGGTGGAGGGTGGAAGATGGTGGCGGTTCGGAGGTGAGGAAGATGGCTTTGGAGAGAGACATGGGTATGGATAGAGAGATAGATAGATAGATAGATAGATAGGATTCATTGAGGAAGGTGGGTGAGGAAGGTTTGCTTTTCCAATTTGTGGAAGGTGTGTGAGAGGTTAAGAATAGAGTTTGGTTGGAGAGAAATTAGCAAATGAATTGAGTTTGGAGGGTTTGGGATGAGAGGATGAGGAAATTTTAATCTATTTACTAAACTAACCTTGGAATCATGTTTAATTGAACTAAACAATGAATGATATTTTTTGTCCAACTTTTATGGTACACACTGCTAACATGTACCTAACTAAAAGAGAGAGGTTACTCATGTTAGCACTATTGCCTACTTTATCAACTTTGTATCTCATAGATATTCAATTTGAGATATTAATAAAATCCTAAAATTATCCCTTTTATCGACTTAGTCATCAACCTTACAAATATGATCATATCCCATATTATTTTTTTAGAATAATATATATTAGGGATTATTAATAAATTACTTATCATTTTTATTATAATTTGATTTTTAAATTGTTTTATTTCTGAAAGTACATTTTATATGACCGAAGTTCAAACCTTCATTTATTTTACAATTCAATTAGGGTTTGAGTTTGACTTTTTTAATTTCACCGATTAAATCCAAGCTTCACTTGCCCTAACTCACCTAATAACCCAATTATTTATGGCCACATGATGATGGTAATCTTTATTTTTTTCATCTTTTCAACACTATAGTGAGAGTTCTGTTATTGTATTTTGTATCATCAGAATTAAATCCCTAATGTTATTTGAAAATTTATTTATCTACCAATTATATCTAAATATTATTGATTTTTTTAATTATTTTTTACCAATGTAATGCATCTTATAATAGGAAGGATGTAAGACGAGTCGTTGGTTGACATTGACGTAAGTATACTCTTTGTAATGAAGTATGATGATGTTTTGAATAATGATTGTTCGATTAGAAAACGGTGGTGGTGTCGGACGACTGATGCTTTCTAAGGAAACTCTATGATTTAGGTAGTTGAGTATTGAAGAATGTGGTTGTTGATGAACTTTGGCATAGATGTTACACAATATTGAAGGGCATCTTAACAATGAAGAGTTATGCGGCATGTTCTATTAAACGGCAGAATGAAAAATTGTAGCACAAATTCGGAGAACTAAACTATGTTAAGCTATTCGGGAAGACTTGTGTTGAATGAGAGATACTCTTATATTGAGATGTTAAAGAGAATTAGGCATTGAGTGAAGTGCGGTAAGATATTCGTTAAGATAAAGATTTTTGTATATATTTCCTAAGAAATGAGATATTATCTATTTCAGTCAATTAAAACTTCTAATCAATCTAATAAATATTGATAGGCACAAATGTTTTAAATCTGATTAGCAAATTCTTTTATCTTCTGTCCTTTATTATGGGTGATGCTGCACAAAGGTTGTTTCAGTTGAACCAACCATAAGATCTTATGGTAAGTATGATACAATTACGATTTTCATATTATAAAAATTGGTGAGGCGAAGGTTTTCTTAATCTGAGAGCTTGAAGAGGAAGTAAGATTTTAAGAGAGGGGGGGGAAGGTAAAGGGATCTGGTTGAGTGAAGACGTGAGGAGCATACTTGCTTTGGTGAAATAACAAGGACATGTTGGCGTTAAACAAAAGAAATGCTTTGGTTCTGAGTTCTAAACCGTAATGTCATCCAACCTCTCTCATATCACATCACTTACATCATTGTCTCGAGAATTGTTTAAATACTTGGACTACTCATCTCATTGTTTATTGGTTTTGAGATGAAACATTAACATGATATTATAGTCAAAGTCCAACTTCTTTCTGATTGTCATGGGCCAAAAGATGTCTTTTAGTGAAGGGGATGGAACCTTAACAATATATACATTATTACACTCTATATCATCATGCATCTGCTTCTCAGGATTAACATTATTATTACCACAATCACAATACAAGTACATCCCTCTTTCTCTCTATAACCACTTTAGTTTCTTTGTTTATTTGCCTTTGTCTCATTCCAGTTTGTTGTTTGTTTCTAACTGTATCCTTTAGATGTTTTGTTTTTTTACGTTTATAGAGACAGTTTAGAGACAATCTGAAAAGAAAAAAAAACAAATGATGCCAATGCCCATCTATGTTTCTAATTTCTATTGAGACAATTTTCAACTATATCATGATTAGATTGCTGATGCTATATCTATATAACATCATTTATGGTTGTTTGTGTGTGGTTTCTGCATTGTGTATAATCTTTCCCTGATTTTCTGTGTGGTGGATGATAGATCAGTTTGCTTTGTTGTTGAGATTACTACTTTTTCTATTATTCCTTTATTTAATTATAAGATTTAAAATAGCTATCTTGAAAATGAAGTGACTTGAAATCCTACCAAAGGTGATTGGACTTGCAAATCTTCAATTATAAGACACGTGATTTGTAATTTGTAAATGAATAAAGTTGTTGAATCAAAATATCATTTCAAACAAAGTTTCATACAAGAATTCATTTGTACATGAAAAGTACCTTTTTGTATTTGATATTACACTGTTGCAGAATAATAGTCCTATATTGATGACATTATAAATGATGTATATTTAATAGGAGCTGGTGGAGAGTTGAGAAAGATACACCATGGGTTCTGCTAATGGAAATGGGAAACAGCCTCTCTTTTCTTTTGGATTGATTTCT
The DNA here is from genome assembly GCA_009771035.1 of Lupinus albus. Lineage (NCBI taxonomy): Eukaryota > Viridiplantae > Streptophyta > Magnoliopsida > Fabales > Fabaceae > Lupinus > Lupinus albus. Next base: position 11,927,655 of record CM020011.1, read on the forward strand.
GATGTTCAATATGCTGACATTCTCGACGGTCGTTCATTCCTCGGAGTTCCACGGTATTATAGGCACAGTATTTTCGTGTTACAAAGAGCAGTGAAAGAATGGAACAATCATCAGAAGCACAAGTTTGTGATAAACTTTGGAGATATTGTTGATGGGTATTGTCCAAAAGATCAATCTCTTAATACTGTAAAGAAAATAGTGGATGAATTTGTGATGTTCAATGGACCTGTGCATCATTTGATTGGAAATCACTGCCTATACAATCTTCCTCGCAGCAAGTTACTTCCTTTATTCAAGATTAAGAGTCTTCAAGGTCATGCTTACTATGATTTTTCACCAGTGTCAGAATATAGATTTGTAGTTCTTGATGGCTATGACCATAGTGCCATTGGTTGGCCTCAAGATCATCCAAGAACATTGGAGGCTTTGAAATTCCTCAGAGAGAAGAATCCAAATGAAGATAAGAACAATCCTACAGGTTTGGTTGGCCTTGAAAGAAGATTTCTTATGTTCAATGGAGGTATTGGGAAGGAACAAATGGAATGGTTCAATGGTGTTCTTAAAGATGCAACAATATTGAAGCAGAAAGTGGTAGTGTGTTGCCATCTACCTCTACATCCAGGTGCATCATCCAAGGAAGCACTCTTGTGGAATTATGAAGAAGTACTGAATTTGATACACAAATTCAATTGTGTGAAGGTGTGTATTTCTGGACATGATCACAAAGGGGGATATTACATGGATTCACATGGAGTACACCATAGAGTTCTTGAAGCTGCACTGGAATGTCCTCCTGGTACAAATGCATTTGGATATGCTGATGTTTATGATGACAGAATATCACTTTATGGTACTGACAGAATGAGGAGTGCCCACATGTATTTTAATCCTAATGCTGATTTTGATGACAATATGGCATCATTTGATGTGCATACAGAATAATATGGATATAGATGTTTTTTCTATTTTTTTGGTTTCTGTTCTGTTCATAAATTGTATGAACCATAGAATAGAATTCATATGTTTCCATCATGTTTGGCATCTTTATCATATGCACCTTTTCTAAATCACCTACTCTCTACATTGATAATACATATTAGAGAAGGCTGTTGACCTTAGTGCAAGTCCTACCTTTTGCAAGTTCATGGACCAACCATTTTTTGCACTAGTTTTTCCCTTGCTTCTAGGAGAGGCGAAGATGTAACAACTAACAAGCCTTACCATTACCCAAAGTTCCCTCATAAATGTTTTGCTTGTGAAAATTTGAATGGTCTTGTAAAACTGTTAAAACACTTGGAAAAAATATATATACACTGATAACGTAAGAGATTTTTACACTGTCACTGTATTTCATTTTCAATCATTATTAACTCTTCAAAAAAGTAATCCAAATGAAGAGGGAATGATATACTAACTATGTATAAATCTTTACACGCCTATATATTCCACTCAAACACTCTTATTCTTGGCTCCTCTACATGGATAATATCCTATCGTAAGTGATGTTAATTTGCTTTTTATATATACATTCAATGAAAATGCAGTGATCGTTAATCTTTCCTCACCCACTACTCTTACTTTATCCTAGATGTAATCTTAGATATCAAATTATTTTATTATTAAATATCTGCCATTTTCCTCCTATTATAAGTTTTGGGTGAGATCATGCTTAACATGACTTTGGAAAAAAAGGGCCCCATCCGATTTATTATTAATAATCATGGAGTAATTCCTTGTCATATCTTCCACTTATATCATATACTTATCAAAATTCAAACATGATGACGCTATTGCAAAGCACTAGTAACATCCATTGAAAGTTTAAAAGTCATAAACCAAAGAGCTAACTAACAAAAGACACCTAAATCCCCATATCATTCATTTTCTTAGTTTTTTCTCAGAAATTGCTCCGATGATGAAAACTTGGTGGATATTTAACACACTAGCAGCGAGAGACGCCAACATACTTATAGAATAACACAAACAGAGACACCACCAATAAAGCACAGAAGCAAATAGAGCATATATATAAAGTCTTACACGTAGCAACATACTTATATAGTCGAGAATCATACATTTATAAATATAAACCAAAGATAAGATCGATCAAACTGTTCAATGCCAAGACAATAATAGCATCATCATAATGCATGATTGAATTGGGGAATTATATAATTATATGGAGTGCCAGGTGAAAGGTAACCATCCTAGTCATTCGGGTATACCCACTGCGAACTAAGCCAGGTCCTCGTTAAGTAAATCCATAACCACGCGTTTGATACTTCCATTGTTCTTCATCAGAAGCTTCTTATTCATCTCATTGTTGTGGAATCCCTGCATTCACATTTCAAACCCCATCATCACTAGTCAAAACTGCATCTCATCCCCAACAATGTAAAAGCATATATATTAAGATTGTAATAAATATTTATAATATCATTCCTCATTCATTTCATTTGTATTACTCTTATATTTAGGAGTCAACCATGATTAACAACAATGGTAGATGTTACACTGACTGTATAAAGTAATTAAATAAAATGACAAGCACCATCAAGCAGACCAGTTGAAAAAGAACAGAAGACAACACATACCATTTCATGCAACTCTTGAAGGATAGGGTCCCACTCAGAAACACCACAAAGATCATCTACTGACTGCTCCAGATTGTACTCATTCATTCTCAGGATCTCTTTGTTCAAATCAACCTGCTTAAAACCCATCACCTCAAGCTCTTTGAGGAGAGTCTCTTCCACAGAATTATTTCCACCAACCCCAAAAGATGATGATGGTACATCCGCAGCTGCAGATTGCTGGTTAGATGGAACAACAGGGGTTGTTTCAGACAAATCGATAATGGGATAAGAAACAGATGAAGGTGCAACATAAGTTGTCGGAAGTGAGGTAGCAGCAACAGAAGTTGTAGGGGCAGAGGCAGCAACAGAAGTTGTAGGGGCCGAGGCAGCAACAGAAGTTGAAGGGGCCGAGGCAGCAACAGAAGTTGAAGGGGCCGAGGCAGCAACAGAAGTTGAAGGGGCCGAGGCAACAACAGAAGTTGAAGGGGCCGAGGCAGCAACAGCAACTGGGAACTCATCGTTTCCCAGCATGAAATCATCTACCAACTTCTGCATCATCAGTTGATCATCTACCATTTCATTAACAGGTTCAGTGGGTGCATTGGGAATATGAGGTTGGAGAAAAGCATCATCATCGGTGGGTTGAACATTGATATCTATAATCTGGGGCCGTTTGGAGCCACTGACATCAAGGGGAATATTCAAGTTCAGACCTTGAGAGCTATCATAGAAAGAGTCTCTGAGAGAAGTATCAACCTACAATGCAAGTATAATAACACAAGTTTTATTGAACCATTACTGATAACATACAAAAATAATGCCTAGTAAGATTGTAACTTCACCTGAATAAGGACCCAAACACGTTGCCCAAATTTTTGTCCAGATGGAGCAGCCATCCTCCAGTATGATATGTATCGACCAGGTAACTTGGGAGCTACGAAGTCAACTGCAATGTCAAGTTCCTTCTCCTCGGGCACACCTTCCATGGGAACCTGTGATGTTTAACCAAAGAGAACACTCAAAAGACTAATGTAAACATTCAAAATAAACCTATAGAAAAGCTTTACAACCTTTTTATAAAAGACTTAATCTGCAATTCTAACAAGTTAAGTTGTGCTGGCAAACCTCTAAGTCAACTGAATGAGAGTCGCTAAAATTATCTCCTCCAATCCAAACAAGTTGAGTTCCCATGGGCCACACTAAAGTGCCATTGTTGCGGATCCGCCAGATCTTTGTAAATGCAGTAGATGGAGCCATCATTGTTCCATCTATGACATTGACATCCAAAATGAACCGACTATCCAGCTTAGGCTTTGCAAGCTTCAAAGTATGTGGTAATGTCGGGAAGAATCCAGGATGACGGCGATCAATTCTTCTATATTCAGTTGCATTACCCATTGTGTTGAAGCAGATGCTGCAGAGGTCATAGTTTTCTTTTCTGCAGAAAGAACGGTAAGATTCATGGAAACACCCTGAAATTTATTTCTTAATATCAGAATAAAAAAGGTACTTACACATTGGACTTGAAGCGAGGACCAATTATTGGATAGATGCCACAGCCATCACAGCTGACACCCTTATGGAACATGCCACATGGCGCCATTACCTGACTATGGCTCCTTTTGAATGGATGTGCACGAAGGTTTCCTAGAGAAGGTGCAGTAGAGCTAGTCCAAGTTGAGCTGTTGTTAGGAGCAGTGTAACTTGAGGATGTCCCACTAATTTTACCCTTATGAGTTCCACTAATTTTACCCTTATGAGCAAAACTATCATTGGTAGGCACTTTACCCATTTTGCCATCACCATTCACATTTGCAGACTGAGATGAATAGGGAATAGATGGAGGAATATTGATATCAACAGGAGCAACTCTTCCCATTTCACCTCCAATTGGATTTCCAGCCACCAGGGGTTGAGTTCCACTGGAAGTTGATCCCACGTGTGTAGACTGTGGACCACTTTGTTCAGGAGTGACATGTTCTCCAGGAATACCAGCCACAACATGAGGCCATTGGTAATGAGAATTTGGAACATGTTTTCCCACTTTTGAAATGAAATCAGCAAAAGCATGAAAAGGGCTCCCAGAAGTTGAGTCACCATACACAAACTTTGGGCCTCTTGCCTGTTCGCCAGGAACACAATTTTCTGAGCTTGGGCCAGAGGGAATAGGAGGCTGGTGCTGAGAATACAAATGAGGTTTTCCCGATTTCGAAATGAAATCAGCAAAAGTGGGGTTCACATATGTAGAGTTTGGACCATTAGCTTCAGAAATGCCATTTTCTCCGGGAGCACCATTTTTTGAGCTTGGACCAGCTGCAGCATTAGGCTGGAAATGAGAATTAAGAATAGGTTTTCCCACTTTGGAAATTGTATCAGCAATATTAGCAAGCAATGGACTTGCAGAAGATACAGCTTTTGAAACCAAGCACAAATTAGACAGAGCATCATTTAACGGCTCTTGCACAGACTTCCAAACATCAGCGATAGCAACATTTCCACTCAGAGATGGGTCAGGGGCACGAGGGGATCTTAATGGAGTGGCATTTCCACTGGAACTAGTATTAGATTTACGACCACCAATCTCATTGCTGATATGTACATCAATTCTCAGGAATGGTAGGCGCTGCCTCATCATATCATGTAAATCATTATCATCCACAAGGGTCACCAGGTCGCCATCTTCATCAACATATCTCAGAATTAAATTTGCGTCAGCAGCGAAATTGAAAAGAGAACATATTTTGGCCCTCAACCCTACCATATCAAGACCCAGTTGATTATTCTCATTGACCTGAGCACTAAAGCGCCTGAGAGTGTCTCCGTATTTAACCTGCAAAAGCAAGTGAAGCAATAATGAAAGATTTGCATGGTTATAGAACAACTCATGAAGAGAACCAAAACATAGACCATCTATATGTGGCAAAAACCACTAGTGAAATTAATGAGCTGAGAATAACTAATGGAATTAGATGTAATAGCTTAGCAATAATTACAATAAAAGGATAAAGTAGAAAAGTTAACATATATGATCATAGAATCAGTAAACTGAACCAATACTACTCAAAATCTTTTACTAGGCACAACAACTTCTACAAAAGTAAGAAAGCTCGTCAAAATATGTTTAAATGACGTAAGGAACTCCTAAACCCCCCACATATAACAATTAAAATTCATGAATCTGTTAATAAAAGTGTAGAATAAATTGATTTTCATAAAATCCATGCTGAAAGATTAAACCTTTTTCTAGGCAGAACCAAATTATTCATACTTCAACCCTACAGTGCACTCCGTTAATTGGTTAGGGCATGAAGTTTTAATTCCGTGCTCCCTCATCAATCAATTGAACTAGAAAGAGATGCATGCATAACAATTCAGATTCAACAGAAATCTAACACTACAAGCCACGAATTGAAAACAATTTCATCACTAATACACTACAACCTCCAAATCATCTTCCAAAAAACATCATGATCCATGAACAATTAATCTTAATTTCCTCGAACCAATTCCAATTTCACTAAGACAGAACTCATAACAGACAAAAATGAAAAGAAAACAAATTCATGACACAAAAATTAAACAAGAAAAGAAAAGAAAAGAAAACATGGGAAATTTAATAATTGAACCTTGATCACTAAAGTAGACTCCATATTTGTGAGATCGATTGAAAAGGAAAGCAGATAAGGGCAAAAGAACAGAAACCCTAAACAGAACAGAGAGATTTTAGGAAGGAGAGAGAAGAGTGAAAGGAATAGGTAGCGTTCCGGTTAGCCGCTATAAACTCTTTTAGAAACGAAAGAGTAGCATATATAGAGTGTTATGTCTTCGAGAACAAGAAAGTTTCTTTTTTTGAATATTATTATTACATTTTCTAAATGATAAATAGATAACTTAATTCCAAAGTTTAGTGTGGGACCCACTAAGAGATATTATCCACGGCACAACTTATCCACCAAGTATCAACCAATATGGGTACAGTTTTATAATGGGAGTTTTATAGTGTATGTTTAGGTGTATGTATATTATAATAGTTTAATCACTTAAATATTTTTTATAGGTGACTTCCGACATATATTATAAATTAGTTTTTAGATAAAATAAGATTTAGGGAATGTAGATTTCACAAGACTTTCAGCAAGTTAATGGTATTGTTAACTCATTGTTTCATACTTTCATACACCATTTGTGAAGCCTTGTCACAACTAATGAGGATTAGTACATTAATGCGTTACTTTATGAAATATTTAGTTTTTTTTGCTATATTCCTTAAATCTTTCCCTTTAACCATAAGATTACTTATGAGATATAAAGTTTAAGGATCCTTACCTACATCATAATTTTCAAATAAAAATTTGTTTGTATAAAAATTAATAATAGGGTGATATATATTGTGCTTACAATACTTTCATATTAGTGTTCATCCGTGTTAAAGACCAAGTATTCTACATCATTCACACCATGCTTATCAATAAATTTAGGCATGATTATAGGTCCAATATGTTGGGCATTTTGGTGGTATTATGGTTCAACTGGTCTTTACAACTAGTATTGATAACACTAGTCAAGATTCAACTTGAAAGAAGGGATTCAATAAGTTAATACTGGAATCTGATTCTGAAGAAGCTGAGGCTCACAACATTATTGCCTCAAGTTCTATGCTTTAGCCTATATTTGTATGTAGAAGAGGAACATGCTTAGCTTCAATTAGAATGTGACTCATATCTAGAATAACACAAGTTGTCTATGCTACTTCTTTATGTTATTTATATATATATGTGCCACCAATTACAAATTGACACGTCAATTAAAATTGCACCATAATAAGTAACCAAAAGTTAACAAAACAGTTTGGAATTAATGGCACATAAAAATGACATGGAAAATTGGCTTTCCAGACATAATGGGAGCTCAAAATCAAATGTTACGAGTGACTCAGTTGTGAAAAGAGGAATATATTGCATGTAATGGAACAATTGTCCATGACATATCCAAGCTATTATTCTGGGAAATATTATTTTAATTCATTAATGTGTAATTAATTGCTTGGATGTGTTTGAGACTAATTAACTGCAAAAATTGAAAGGTTGGAGAAATTTTCACTTGATTTGTATTAAATAGTAAGAAAAGACTGAAAGGTTGGAGAAATGAACTTTTTAATATATAATAGTAAATTCTCTCCCCTTTATCTTTCACAAATAAAGATATCTCATATACTTAATTATCCAACACTTTATGCAAAACAGAAATTAGTGAAGTAGAAAGTATGCAGTAGCAACCAAAGATGGATGCAGCAGATAGTATCTATAATATAATCTTCATCTGACTTGTGTGTCAAGAATCAACAAAATTCTCCAATATTTATAGGACCACCACCTCATAGGCTCATAGCTGCTGATCAAGAAAAGCATCTTTGGGAGTTCTGGGGGACATTGTTTCCTTAATGGCAGTTCCAACATAGTCCGTAACATTTACAGAAACATTCTTCAACCACGAGGTGCTTCGGGTTAACCAGCCATTTTGTCCTTCCTCTTGCCCTTGCAATTCTTGTGTGCTCTTCCTTTCTTCCTCTGCCAACATATCCATCCACCTCTTAGCCATGAAACCCTTTATGGCTACCACGCCTTGTTTTACGATCTCAGTTGGAGGCAACTGAATTGGGTTTTGATCCAAGTTTAGCTTGGACAAATTATGAAGTCGGCCGAATGTATCCGGAAGTAGATGAATCTGATTGTTGCTGAGATCCAGTTCCCTGAGGCTAATCAGATCACCAAATGTCTCTGGAAGTTCTTTAAGGTCACTGAAGTTGCTGCTCAAGTTAAGAAATTCAAGATTAGACAATTTCCCAAATGCAATAGGAAGTCCATGTAGCTCATTAAAGTGAGCATCTAGATAGCGCAACGACTTCATTTCACAAATAGAAGAAGGAAGAGATCGAATCTTGTTCAATTGAATCATGAGCTTCTGCAAGTTCTGTAATTGATATCCAATGTTTGTTGGCAAATATTGCAGACTGTTAAAGCTTGCATCTAGCTCCACCAATGACCTGTTCATTAAATATAAAAATGGTTTGATCAATGATAGTTAAAGTATTTATAGTTTAGACACATGAAAGAAAAGAACAAGGTAGAATTTTACATGTCTTTGAAATGATGTCAATACTTACCATTTCCAATTAAATTCAACAATTTTAAATCTGAAACATTACTTGCTCTTGCTTGTTTTCGTTTGTAAAAATTCTCCCATTTTCATAAATTTTAAAAGCTTCAATATATACATACCAGATACCCTCTCCACTCAATTTTGTTGTGTCCAAGATAAATCTTAGAGTCAAAACTTATTGCACTTCTTAACAACAACAACCGAACAATTATGTCACTAGGTGCAGTTCTTAACATCCAGAAATATATAATAACGACTAAATCCCAAACCACAGTTATAACCAAACTTGACAACAGTAACAGCAGTATAAAGAATACTGCTATAGAGTGTTTGTTTCTCGTACTTACTTGCAATGACAAATGGAATCAGGAAATGCACTTAGCTTGTTTCCAGAGACATTGAGGATTTTCAACTTTTGTAAGAAGCCAATTGAATCTGGCAGTGTCGCCAAAAGATTCGAAGAGATATTAAGCTCCTCCAGATTTTGTAATCCAGCTATTGAGTCAGGAATCACCTATTATATATGTGGCAAAACATTCTTGTAAGAAAAAAGGTAGTACTAAACAAATTAAATCACTACTTGCATTTAAACATTTCAAAGGAGCACGGAGAAGATTATGCATCCAAAATGAAAATTGACATTATACTTGTAGGTGTTTTCATTTTCTTGAATAGTCTTATTACAGTGCATGCGCTTCTAAAAACTATTTTTCAATTTTGAAAATAAAACTTCATTTTTTCCAAAATGAAAATAAAACTTATAGTTTTCAATTTATAGATAGCTTGAGTTGTTCGTTCTCTATAGAATAAAGCAAACGCATGAAAATCAATTTTTTTAATGATCAATCATGATTGTATATCAGTTTTAAAAACCACAACTATGAGTTCTTACGTTTTACATTTTGTATGGTTTTCAGTTCATAAAACAGAATTTAGATCAGGCAAAAAAAATCTCTCAAATTTACACTAATTTTACAGAGGATGCCTTGTTTTTGAAATGAAATAAAAATAGTTACAAATAATTTTACACTAATTTTACCAACCAAGTATAAAATTAGGTGAACCTCAATTTACACCCACCAAATCATGGTTTTGAACGATATTGCAAGTCAAACATGCATGTAACGTTCAAATGGACGCATAAGAATCAAACAATGAAACATGAAAACAACATAAACTGGCACCCAAAAAACCAATTAAAGCAAGTGAACTTACAGAAAGCTGGTTTTTGGAAGCATCAAGCACCACCAAGCCAGGGATATGACCAAATGCCTCTGGCAGAAACTTGAGTTTCTGCCCCGAAAGATCCACCCGCTCCACCCCTTTTACATCAGCTTCCTGCAATATCTCATGTACTTGTTCATTCACCTCCTCTTCACTGCCACTACCACCACCACCACCTTTCTCATCATCATCTTCACCGGCATTCTTGTAAAGCTTCTCCAACCGCTTCTCAGCATCATTGAGCAGCTTCTCATAAGCATCATGCATTTCATCCAGCTGTATCAATGACTTATACACGCGCTTCTCTTTCTCAACTGATTCCTTGCATTCTTTCTCTTTTTGTGCCACGTGGGCCTGCCACTTGTCCGGATCAATCTCTGGAGGCCTGGGCAGGCCCACGATCTCTTGCATTTGTCGTGAGAGATGAGCCTCGATGTCTGCCAGTTGGGCCTTTGCGGTATCCACATCTTCGTGTGTGGGCCGCTCACCGATCAGTTTGAGGACTGATCGGGCTTGGGACACATCAGAGATTGCGCTGGTCATTGCCGCCAGAAGTTTTGGGTCCTTGAGTTGTGGCATTTGACCCACGATTGAAGCAGAGGAGGAAGAGGATGGGTCGGAGGAGGGTGGTTGTTCGATGTCGGATTGGATGTGGGAAATGACAGTGGTGCTGCCGAATGAAGGGAGACGAGACATGACGTAGGACAGAATAGGGAACGTTCCTGGATTGGGATCCATGGTGGAGGAAATTGTAAGAGCAAAAATTATGTTATGGATATGGAATGTTGAGAATTGATATTTGGAAATAGTGATTTCTTTATTTTTTTTATTTGATTAATAGAAAGAATGGATTAAACAAAAATGCTTTCATTCATTTGTAACATGGTGATTGTAAATAGTACCACTCGAGAATTTGGATGGTTTTTATCTCTGGTGTGCGATAGAGTAGCTAACTCTATTTTACAGGGTCAAAGATTCATAACCGTTAATTCACTATAAATTGTATCACAAGAATCGTTTTCACAGAATGAATCGTCACCAAAGGTTACTGAAAGAATGGAAATAGAGTAAAAGCAGTTACATGTCCCTATTTATAGAATGTGAGTTTATAATTTATAAGAACTACAATAACAAATAAGAAAAGGTCAATAGGACAGTCATTTGTATGGAACTTCTCCACAATGTTTTTTTTAATAAAAAATGGGCTGAAGCCCAAAAACCAAAGACTAAGAAACTACAATCCTAGAGGGGAGTTAGGTCAGGCAAGTGGTTCAAAACAGGGAAATGCAACTTTCAATGACACATATATCATTTTGATTACAATGAAATTACATTTGTTGCCCTTAAAATAAAGAAAAAACATGCACTTGTGTGTCCACTAATGGAGAGGATCCTAGTTTCTAGAAGAAGGGGAACATTATACTGTTAGCATCAGCTTGCAAAGCAAGAGAGAAGGAGAAAAATACCTCATTAATGGAAAAGCACAAATGACTAGAAGGACAACCTTCTTGCAGGCAATAAAGAGCATCCCAAAGTTCAACAATTGTTATGGAGCAGCAATCAGAAAAGCCATAGATAAAACCTTCTTGAGAGTTTCGAATCAAACCACCACACGCTGCATTCCCATTACTAGAGATCACAGACGCATCTACATTCAACTGCACACAACCTGGGGTGGAGCATTCCAAGCTAAAAATCTAACTTGATAATGCAGGATTTTGCTACAAGCTCTATCATTTACTTTAAGTGCGGTATAATACTCTTCAGTAAGAAAGGATTGCTAAAAATAGCATGATTCCTTCGCTTTCATATAGTGCTACAAGCTGTCATGGAATAGGGTTTGGCCACACACAAAGAAATCAGTCAATTAAGCTATCACTTGTCTCTGATAGGTCATGAGAAACAATATTTAAATCATTTCCAATATAACGAGATAGACGTTGTGATACTTACTTTCTAACCGAAATAGCAGAATATATTTTTTTGCACACAAAATGTAAATAAAGTGTAAGGTAAATTATTAATGAGATAAAAAAAAAGGACACAGTAAGTAGAGATTTTTGTAAGTTTTGTATATAACACAGTTGGTATACAATATAAGTGGAATGCATACTAAAACATCGCATAACTACAGAAGCAAAAACTCACAGCTCAAGCTCAATTCATAACTAAAGTACAAAAAATTTCCAATTGTTCTTTTTTCTTCTTCATATTTCATCAACTTTTTTCCCTTTCGTTTTAGTTTTTAGCCGCTGTTTTTCCTTCGGTATTTTTCATCACCATCAAATTATGAACTATATTTTGATATCAGTGGCAGTAATTACAATAGTGGGACCCACGATTAAGGAATCTAGGGCTTCCAAAATTCACCGAGCCGTAACCAAAACCATTTTGATACCCAGCCGGCGAGCACCTCCGGCGAATAATCTGATCCGCCACCGCACATGGCGGTGATTCGGAAGAGTGAGTGGCGCAGGACGAAGAAGACGGAGACGGAGACAGTTTCTTCAACGGCGAAAGAATGGTTCGGATTTTCAACGGATGAGTTAACGGCAGCGAAGTTCGTTTATATTCCTCAATTATATTTGCCAAATCTTCGTCGCTTGTGATAGAAATCAACGTCTCCAAGTTTCCGTTAGGTAACGGACACTTCAAGGTAACTGAGAAACCACATAAGTCACTAACCTTCATTATCAACTCTGTTAAACGCAAAAAACAGAGACACTCGAGTTAAATAAATTATCAATGAAAAAAGTTAAGATGATTGTTAATTAATTCCAAAGTGAAATGGAGCAAGGAAATTAGGAACAAACCTGAGAAAGACACAGAACGGTCGACGGCAAGGACTCTGGTGTGGCCGCCGCAGTAGCGAAGTTCGCCGTCGGTGGCGCGTGGGAGGATTTTTCCACCGTAGCTACAGAGGAACTTAGCAGTAGAAGTAGCTTTGGGTATGTGTTCCATGACAGGCACTCGTTTTGGGTAGTTAAAGTAGTTTCAGTAATAAGAAGATTGATCAGTTTCAAAACTCTGGATGTTTAACTGTGAAATGGGATTTGACGGGTATTTATAGGATTTGGGAACCTAAGCAACATTAAACGCGTGAACATCAAAAGCCACGCCCCGCGCTTGTATGTTCATTCATCGTTTTTTTTAGGGAGAGTAATGTGTAAAATAACAATCATATAAAAATGGAAAACACAATGTAACAATAATATTATTGTTCATACAACAAAATACTCTTGAAATTTATTCTCTTTCTCATCACTTCATCTCTGGTTATGCTTTGTCTTCATATCCTTTTTCCTCTCATTTTCTTCTATCAACAATAGCCTTAAACTATAGAAAAACAATTTAGTCATTAAAGAAAATCTCTCAACAAAACAGAACAGAAGAAATGAAAAATATCTTTTTGCTACATAGAAATGAAAATAGCTAATAAAATATCACTCTTACTAAGTGATAAAAATGTTTATGATTTGACACGACTTTACCGCCATAATCGATCTAATTTTATTGCTCTATCCGAATAGGCCACTTGAACATTTTGAAGGATCATGTGGAAAATGTATAGTAAAAGCTCGGTATACTGTACGTATAGTGTCAAATTTACTATTTGTAGTCATTTTCATTTGTCAACTCCTTAATTTGTTTTATTCATTAAAAAATAACGGGATCCCTCATATAATATCATTCTTTTAATATAATGTCTCGTACTAATGATATTAAAATAAAAGTGAAAAAATAGTAAATATGGTCTCTGTCATTTCCCACATCTTGTTTTGGTTTTTGACTACGAAACCAGTCACCACGTCTTGTGAACATAGGAAGGACACACATGATGTTACTTTTAACTCGTTCTCCGCTAATAGTGACGCGTGTTTAGGAAAACCGACATGGTTCCATATGCTGCTTTCTATCAGGAGTCAGAACGCACCACACAATCTCACATGCTTCTTCTACCCCACAATTGAAGCCACTGGATAAAATATTTAATTTTTTTCAGTAATTAGTAACCGAGGTGATAAAAGATGCATACTATTATTACATATTTGGATTCTACTTCACCATCCTAATATTATAACTTCTTCAAAATTTCACAATAACGATAAACAATGCAACCACTCAGCCATAATTTAGAAGCTCTCCAAATTCTCACCGTGCTACCAGTGTCAGTTCTTAAAATTCCTGCACTTTAGCTATCTGTGCCAATTCTTCTCCCACAATATGGCTGTTTGTGCCAATTCTTAGTGTCAAGGAAAGAAATTGGGAGAAGTTTGCCGGAAATGCATCGGCAGAAATTACGAGGGAGAAAGAAAAAGTTAAGTAAAAGCGTACTCAACTTTGGTGCAGTAAAATATGAAAGGGGAGGCTTCTATTTATAGCATGAGATTTTGTGAAGACTGTGAAGACATTAACAAAGTCTAGGCTCAACAAACTCATTAGCATGATTCACAATTTAATGATACATTGTGAGAAAAGGAAGTTTACGAAATCAAGTGTTCCTCTTATCCATAACCATTATAATTACAAACAAGCAATTGGATGGGTTCATCATCTATTCCAAACAAAAGTAATTGAATAAGTTCGAACCCCTCATGAAGATGAAACTCCAAATTCTCAAAGGTAATTTTATTCCTCATAATCCATATAGTGATAAACCAAAAGGGCATCCAAAAAATGAAGGCTAGCTCCAATACTTGCTTTAAAAGCAGATATGCAGTTCAGTAAGACATCGAGAATTATATGCTCAGTATGGTAAGCTGGTAACTCTTTGTTCTTAACTGTTCTTTCAAGCATGTCAACATAGTTTCCCTTATGTTTCTGGCTTTTTTCGGTGAGGCTTAAACATTATTATCTCTTAAGCTTCTTTAATATTTTGACTAGTCGGTGACAACCATTTTTTCATCTTGTATGATTTGGATTTTGGACAAATAATGATGCAGATCTTCCTTGGTTGAACAAAGGTAATCATAAGTATTTCCTCTTAATCTCAAATTTCATGTTTGCTGAGAATATTACTACATAGCTGTCTGATCAATGTCTTCCATTTAGGAAAACCTGGAAAAAAACGAGTCAAGATTGTTAAGATAAATATTACTCTATAACTATCTGAAGAAGCCAAAGATATTAAATCTAAAAAATCTCAGGTTTTATATTAATTGTTTTTGGGATGCTGATGCATGGGCAAAACAAGTCAAGATTAATTGTTAAGATAAAGAACATGAATCTAACGATGAGTTTGATGAAGATGGATTTGGAAGTTCAGGCGAGGTATTTTTAGTCACTGGTTGTTTAACTCAGTTTTTCTAGATGATAAAATGGAGTAGTGATCCTCTTCAAAATGATGTGTAAAACAAAGTAAAAATAAAAACGAAAAGATAATTATATCATTTTATTTATACATGTAAATATATTTTCATCCTTAGAATATAAAAGAAAAAAATGAAGTAATTTTCCAGAGATCTTTTTGTAGTACTCTCAAGTTTATCTGAGAGTCTGTTAGATGATGCTAAACAAATGCTTCTGGTCTTCAATGAAAAATCTTTTGATTTTGCTTATTGTTGTTCAAGGATTTATTGTTCAGTAACTTTGTGTCACTAGTCATTATAGATGGACGTTGATAGAGTGAAAGTCACGAAGACAAAGAGGATAATGGTATTGTGGTTGTGTCATTTGTTCTTGTTTTTGTCATCTTGTTGTCTAATGGTTATCACAGTGTGAATTGTCTTGGCAAGCTTATATACAAGACATAATGTTTTCAAGGGTGATAAGAATAATTTATGATAAAACAATTTTACTCTTTAGATATAATGTGATAATATTTTTATCTACATTTTGGGGATTTAAGTGTGTCTGCATCTAAAACTCCAATTTAGACCAAGAAAGATAAAATCTTAAATCTCTACTCATGAAAAGGCTGGTTAGGCTATCATCTATAGTTTGCTTTGTATTTATATATATTTTTGGTTGTGTCTTTGTATTTATATTAATTTACTCTCATTATTCCATTTGAAAATATTCTCTTTTGCTTCACAATTCTGGGGATATGGCCTGCCATTAAATTTGATTGTCAAAGATTGATTTTTCTCGTGCCACGAGAAGAGAATATTAGTTATGAATAACAAAATAGAGACAGACAAAATTAACAAGCAAGTCTTTCTTTTTTCTTTAATAAATAGTACATACACAGCTTACCCTATAAATATTTTTTCTTGGTCACAAAAATGTATAGAAGAATGTTAGACCACAAATTACCAACCATATGTTAGTTTAATAGTATAAAATTAATGATCAAAATATCAAAATTTAATTCATGGAAACGACACTTGTTTATAGGACTAACACTTTAATAAAATAAAAACAAATTGCGTTTTACTTTACCCAACAAAAATTAAGAACATTTAATTTAAAAAAATGCAAGTGGGGGATTATTATTAAAAATATGTAAATAGCAAGGTGATTACTATGAGATCACATGTCTCAAATTGGTGTCCCTAATCATATTGGGATCAATTATTTACATATATATCATCTAAAAATTCAGCTTACTTTTTCATTATAAAAATATTGTGACTTTTTTTTAATTGACATGACAATAAATAATTGGTCGGGATATTATTGAGTAGATAGTGAATTGTGATAGGTGATCCTAGGAAATAAGTGTATATCTCGCATTCCTCACACTATTGATTAATCACTGATTATTGGAGTTAGAGATGTTGAGTCACTCCCTCTGACCACCGTCATCTCCGGTGAAAACTTAGTTTCCGGCATGGCTATTACAACTACTCAAACACTATTATTCCTCTTCCAACTTCAACTTTACCCTTTTCCCATATTAGCCGTCGATTTTCTCTTCAATTCCTTCACCGGCATCACCAACACCACCACCAACATCACCTTCATCAACGACGCTCGTATCGACGCCACCGTAATCCGAATGACCAACGAATCCAACCAATACTCTTTTGGAAGAGTCTTCTACCCCACAAAAATCCCAATCAAACGCAATAACACTAATTCCAATTCCACTTCAATTTCTTCATTCTCCACTTCCTTTGTTTTCTCTATCTTACCTGAAATTTCTACTAGTCCTGGTTTCGGTCTTGCTTTTTTCCTATGCAATACAACTTCACCTCCCGGAGCACTTGCTAGCCAGTACTTTGGTCTTTTCACTAACGCAACTTTACCCTCTGATTTCCCTCTTCTCGCTGTTGAATTCGATACTGGTCAGAACCCTGAGTTCAATGACCCTAACGATAATCACATCGGAATCGATCTCAACAATATTGAATCGAAAATGAGTGTTGACGCCGGGTATTACAACTCCTCCGGTGGATTTGTCCCCGTGCGAATGCGCAGCGGGGAAAATATTCGAGCTTGGATTGAATTCGATGGGGAGAATTTTCAGATAAATGTTACCGTTGCTCCGATCGGGGTTTCACGGCCGGTGAGACCAACGCTTACGTTTCAGGATCCAGCTATTGCTGACTATGTCTCTTCTGATATGTATGTTGGGTTTTCGGCTTCGAAGACGAACTGGATTGAGGAGCAGAGAATTTTAGCATGGAGTTTCAGCAATTCCGGAACTGCGAGAGAGATTAACACGACGAATTTTCCAGTTTTCGAACCAAAGTCGACATCTTCTTCGCTTTCCGGTGGAGCAATTGCAGGAATTAGCATTGGTTGTGTTGTTTTTGTTGCAGTTTGTCTATTAGGGTTTTACTTGTGGTGGCGAAACAAGAAAGCAAAAGATGGAGATGACGATGAGATTGAAGAATGGGAATTAGAATATTGGCCACATAGATTTACCTATGAGGAATTGAGTGTGGCTACCAGTGATTTCTGCAATGAACGGCTTCTAGGTTCAGGAGGGTTTGGAAAAGTATACAAAGGAACACTCTCAAATAAAACGCAAGTTGCAGTTAAATGCGTTAACCACGATTCTAAACAAGGTTTGCGAGAATTTATGGCTGAGATTTCAAGCATGGGAAGGCTTCAACATAAGAATTTAGTTCAAATGCGTGGTTGGTGTAGAAAAGGGAATCAACTCATGCTTGTTTATGATTACATGCCAAATGGGAGCCTCAATAGATGGGTCTTTGATCAACCAGAGAAGGTGCTAGGATGGGAGCAACGACGTCGTATCCTTGTAGACGTGGCGGAGGGGTTGAATTATCTTCACCATGGTTGGGACCAGGTGGTGATTCACAGAGACATTAAATCGAGTAATATATTGTTGGATTCTGATATGCGAGGAAGGGTTGGAGATTTTGGTTTGGCGAAGCTGTACCAACAGGGTGAGGTTCCTAATACCACGCGTGTGGTGGGAACGCTGGGGTATTTGGCACCAGAGTTAGCAACTATTGCGGTGCCAACTTCAGCTAGTGATGTGTACAGTTTTGGGGTGGTGTTGTTGGAGGTGGCATGTGGGAGAAGGCCTATAGAGACATCGGTGGCGGAGGAGGAGGTGGTATTGATTGATTGGGTGAGGGAGTTGTATGGAAAAGAGTGTGTGGTGGAGGCTGTGGATGAGAGGATGAAGGGTGAGTATGATGTCAGGGACATAGAGATGATATTGAAGCTTGGGTTGGCTTGTTGCCACCCTGATCCTCACAGGAGACCAACCATGAAGGAATTGATTGCGCTCCTCCTCGGAGAAGAGCTGCTGGAGGCTCCCGCGGAAGTGTTGTCAGATTCGGCCCGCGGTGATGGTGCCGTGGACCAAGGCCAAGTGGAAGAAGAAGAGTCGCCTTTGCAAGTTATCGTCCCAGTTTGACTTGACTGCATATAATTAGACTTTTTTATTTGAATTTTTCTTGTTTGGATTTTGAAGCTTTGACAGATAGTGCATAAGATAAGACTTGGTTGTTATTGTTGTTTAGATGTTCTTGTTGATAGATTGTGGAGACCGGAGAATGATCTATTTGTCCCTGTATTTGACTTTTAATTATTGAATTTATTAGTTGATGATCAAAGCCAACGAAGTTTCAACTTTCAATTGTTTCTTCACATTCAAGTCTTTGGTTAATTTGTAGTGTACATTGTACCTGATTAAAGAAAACAATTTTACTTCTATTTAACAAGCATATAACCAACGTGTTAAATTCCAGCTTATTTAATGCATTGACAAGAATTTTGCTACTGCCATCTGAAATTCCAGCTTATTTAAATTCCAGTCTTGTTAAATATGATTGACTTCTACTAGGTTCATTACCCTACTATATAAAAATGCATTTGTACACATGCAGTGAAAAAACATTAGAAGTCTTGTGCATAGGGAGGATACTTTGATTTCAATTTTTATGATATTTTTATTACGTCCAGATGTGAACATTAGTAAGAAGCAATGTTGAAAATACCTTCTACATTCTGGGAAAGATAGGAAATACCGTTTTTATTATTACACCCAAATATCTAACGGGATGCTATACACATGGGGTATTTAGAAAGCTTGGTGAATAAACCACAGAAACTCTGAAAACCTGAAAACAGAGGATTGCACCACATCATTAGTGTACTAAGAAATTATTAGATGCTTTTCCTCTTGCTATCACATTAAATTGTTGGGGTTTAATCATCTTATAGTTGATGTGACACAATTTTGAGTCCTATGAGTGTATGCATTTGGGCAGCCAGACTTGACTACTAGAGGGTAAAGTTGAGAGAGTGGAAAGTGAAGCATGGTTCTGTTCTCTTTGCACATAACTTGAAACAGTCAGATTCCCATTGGCATGCAGAAGCCACAGATTCCTTCATGCTTTCAGGTCCACACACCAAAACTCCAATATTAGGACCACAATTTTCACTCTTGAACTTGTCAAATATATCTGTTCAATTCAAAGTATTCTTCTGTCACTGTTTCTGTCATAATATAATTAGAAACACAAGGAAATAAACAACTAGATCTACCTTTAAAGTTAGGCCTTTCTCCAAAATGGACTTCATGTTCATCAAGAACATTATTAGTTTCACCTGAACTTAGATCAAGGGGTTTAATTTCTTTCTGTGGTGTTGGTGTAATCCCTTTTTTCACCCTTCTCCACCTCAAAATAATTGCCATCAAAGTGCTGCATGCTAAAGCTAGTACAAAAGCAGCTATCAGAACCAGATCCACAGCCCAAGAGGGAGTTTTTTCTTTGGATAATTTGGAGTGTTTTCCTGATGGAATTATAGTATGATTGAAAAAGATAAGAAAACTAAGAAAAAAGATGGAGCAAAATCCCACAATGGTAGCCATCCAACTTGAACTTTCAGGACCATATACCGCATAATTTGGACATGCTGTGTTCAATTGCAGGGTTTTTACTTTAAAGAACCCATTTAACAATTCTCTAATTCCCACCCCTGCTTGTGTTTCTTGGGTTACAAACAACTTCAATTTCAAATGACATTTTTCAGTTGATTTGCTGAGTAGCATATGTGAGATTGAATGTAATAAACAAAAGTCTTGAGCCTTCTTAATGACATATACAAGTTGTATTCTGGAGGGAAATCTAGTTTTGCTGGTAGTTGAATCAATTTCTGCCAAAATGCTCAGAAATGGGGTTATTCCACTTCCTCCAGCAACCATAAGTAGACTGTCATATCTGCAGAGAATTATCACTTTTCATTATTCTATATAACCTTCTACTTGTGCACATTTGAACCAGACTATATAAGACCAAGAAAAACCTTTGGCCACAGATGAATGATGCTAAAGTATTCAATTACAAGCAGTAGATAATTTAGTTTTAGCTCACTTTAAAAAGTCTAAAGAAGCAGGTCCATAAGGCCCTTCAATTGCAACAGAGATACCCTTCATCTTATCAGCATCTTTGTCTAGTTGATCATGTATCAGGTCATAGAGAGAACTTGTCCACCATCCTTCACATTTAATTATCACAGATATAATATGTTCATCAGCCCTGGAACTAGATATTATACTGAAAGAATGCCATTGAAGATGTGATATGACTGGTATCTTCAAAAATATAACACTAGTAGGCATATACTTCAACCCTGCAAATTGTTATATAAACAAACCCTTTAAATAGCAAATTTATTTTTTGATCTTTCAAATTTCAAGTGTCAATTTCAGATTGCTGTAATAAAACTTATACTTGAATCTTTGGGCAGTATCAGCTCCACAGCTTTGGAGGGAAAGATTCTAGCTGAAACTATGCAAGTTTTTGGACTTGATTGTATGAGACGCAGTAATTTGTCAAGGCTAAAAAGGAATACTCCTGAAAATACAGTGTAGAAGTGCCTATCCCCTGCATGAAACAAGAAAAGTACTAGAAAAACAGTATACAGATGATGTGTGTAGTAGAAGATTTCAAACTTTCTCCGCCTAATTTGTGGTAATGAAGTGACCCAGATGACCAATCCAGCAATAAGTGCAATCTCCCCAGCAAGGTATATACGTCCTTTCTTTTGCCACTTCCAAATCTGTTTGAAGGAGACAAGAGAGAACTGAAGTGTTTCTTCCAGGATTCATGGTCACGAAGCAACAACCTTACCGTCGCGCCAAGAATGTGATTTGTCTAAGTATGTAGTCATCACTTTTTACATTATTATTTATTATCAAAAGACCTTCTTTAAGATAAGCATGATATGTTATGCAGAAAATGACAGACTCGGTACGCGAAATACATGGTTAATGAGCAAAAGCTGAAGAACAAAATTTAGACTTCAGTACTTCACCTCATGCTGTATATGGTGGCTGACTCCCCAGACCAAGTAAGTGCTTGCACCATGTATTGTAGCAAAGAATATCATTGCAGTTCCAACCCAGGTGTGATATTTAACTGAAGCTTCAAATTGAATGCCGAGTATGCGAAATAGAGACAAACCCCTTAAGATAGGAAGAAGAAGCAAAGCTAGACAAGCTTCGGCAAGCAAGCCGAACCGGGTTGCTATTCTAAGATACTTGAGTTGCCATCTGAAATGAAATTATGCATTTTGAGAAATAACAGCATTTGATCATCCAAAATAAGAGTATCAGCAACACTTACAAGTTCAACTTCAGTGATTTGTCTGGCATCAACTTCTTGAGGTCATTCGAAATTCGATAGTAGTAGGTCCATGCTAAGAAGATCATAAAAAGGAAAACTAAGAGTATTTCAATACTGGATAAGATTCCTATAAAATTGTTCACCACCCTTGGATTTGAGAAGAAATTTGATGGACTCCTTGTACTTCTGTAGGCCATAATATCAAACAAAACAAATTTGAAGTGAAACATTCATTGTAGTAACTGAATGTTACTCAGCACTTGATATATATATTACCTGCTTCTTTGATATCCACCTTTTAAATCCAAGAAAATAAGTCCAATTATGCATATAGCAATTATAGGAAATGTATACACTGCAAAGTTAAGACCTTCAAAAAAACCTTCAACAATGAGATTCTTGGAATTTATGAATTTTTATATAAACAGATTCATGCAAGAGAAATAAGATTTTAATAGTAAGATTCATCAATTTGAGATTACACTGTGTACCATAGTATCCAAAAATTGTACCACTTGCACTTTCTTCTGCACCTTTCCATTTTTTTGTCCATAATTGAGTTGGCTTCAAGATCCAAAGAGAAACCCAAAGTGTGAATATGACAATCAGCAGAACTTTTAGAATAGCTAGTAAAGCGGTGTTTGCCATTCCTGACTAGTCAACTATAGCCGAAGGTTTTTGTCTCTACTTTGTTTAGTTTGGTGAAGCTCAATATATAAAGGAATCTGAACATCTTCAAGATTGGTTGTCATTAAATTAAGGAATTATATTTCATTTTGTTTGACTTAATTATACTCGTATCTTTATTTATTTTAGAAATTTCACCGACCTAGAGTATTGCCTTATCATTTAGAGCTGGTAAAATAAGTTAGTTGGTCTGAACCAACCCCATTGAGTAAGTGAATTTTGGATTCTAGAGACCAACCTGAATAAACATGAGAATATTTTGGTCCGGCTTGATGAATTCAGTTTTCTCCACTAACGGAGAGGCTAGTAATGGAATATAAAGCTGAAATTTTTTAAAAAAACTTTTATTTATTTTTATTGAAAAATAACATAAAATCAGAATATTAGAGGATTGTTTTTGCCATGTGTCACAACTCAATCCAGTATTGAGGTTTATTGGTCATTTGTTTAGTCTAATTAAGTTTGAGCTCAAATATAGTTAACTCTCAATAATTACAACTATTTTATGAATGATGATGTCAAAATTACATCACATTTGCATACAGAATGGGGGAAGAAGTGTATCAATTTTTGAAATAATATCAGGTACAATTGTAATCAAATAAAAGAGACATCCACTGATTTCACTTTAAATTAAATTTAGCCCCACCACTTCCCTCAAATATTAGTGCAATGTTTGAAGGAGACATGTTATCAATTTGATTCTCCATTTTCATCAATTTTCAGATCAATATAATTCACCATTAGCCTTTGAGGTTTGGGTCATTGTGTGAATAAGCACTCTACAAACGTGATGGCACACCATCATCTTATATTATGTCAAATTTTGCTGAACTATATATCTAACTCATATCTTCTGTCCCAAAAAGTGTCACTTATTATAATTTGTTGAAAAAATGTATTTAAGTTAAAAGTTTAATAATTAAGTAAAATTTTGACTAATCACAAGTAATGACATATTGAGTGATACATTTTTTAGACAAAATATGTGCTTGCCGGAGCTCTTGATTATAATAATCACCTATTTTGCTCAAATTAATGGTCCTTCCATCATATAGTGGAATTCTGGTCCATGCCGTTAACCCTTTGGAACCACACTAGTTATTTAGCAACAATCATATAGAGTGTGATTGATTGAAAATTTAGCATATCAAGTGAATCCCTAGAGTAAATGTTTTATGACCATACACTCTACACCACAGTCTTAGTGGCAAAGAATCAATGAAATCTTGATGACATTATTAAAATAAGAAGAAAAAGGACAAGGTAAATGGCACCTTAATAATTTTTCTTCCACTCTTGTGTAAAGAGAAGGTGACTTTGATAAGTATAACCCAGATAGGCTCACCTGGCTAAACAGTGTAAGCAACAAACTTTATGACTATTGGAAAATAAAGGTGACAAGATTGTAGGATCCATCTAGGTGTGAATGTGATATTAATAACAAGGTATAACTCACAAGAAATAATAAAGAATTGGGTGAGTATGGGCACGAAACTTAAATATTGGTTCCAGTTTTGGAAACTCCCAAAACCTTAATGTTTCGAATAATTGTGGCCATATACAAGCATGTGGCCACAATTATGATCATGGTATGGTTTAAACGACCCCTAAAACCTTAACTTAGCAGTATCTATCGCAATTTGACCCAAATTTTAAACATGGCCACTATTCAAGACAAATAGTGTTACAAGAAATAGTGGAAATAGTTGAGGATGGAAGAGGCATGACAAAACAATAAAGATAGAGGAGGTGATGATGTGTGGAAATGTGGGCTCAACACAACCGCAACTAATTAATAAGTCGAGTTTCAAATAAATTTGAAGTAGTATATAAGTAGTAAGGTTATGTATAACTACTAGCGAGGGAGACTTTGGATGTAAGATTTTTGAGTTGTATCACGATTAAAGAGTGAGTGAGTGATTGAGTGAGAGAGAAGTTTATATATCTAGTGTAGTTTGATTATGTTATTACAATTATAGTGCAACTTTTTGAAAAATTATCAAAGTGGTGTAGTTTTTATACAACTCGTATTTGCCATGTGCGAGTTCTTTGTCACTTGTGCCTCCCATGCACGAGTCTATATTATATTTTTTCTCTCATCGAAACTCGTACCTCCCATGCACGAGTCCTAATCTTTTTGTCATATTTAAACAATCTCGTAGATGTAATCCACAATTCTTGTCTATGTGAATCACCCACCCTAATATCGTGCTTATGATCTACGATTATTGTGGGTTTACGTAAATCTCGTGCTTATGATCTACAAAGCTTTCCCGAAAGACATTTTCTACTTGCGGCTTAATGAGTTTCATATTTATTTGCCTTTATGTTTTAACTTTCCTATTATATCACCACCTTGATTTTAAAATTCTCATCTTATACCTACCCAAACTTAAACTCATTAACTCGATTCTATTTATTTTAATAGCAAATGAGTTTCAAACTCGTTAACTCATAAGTAGCATAGAGAAAGTCTAATGTGATATTTTTATTTTTCATTGCATGTATATCTTTCAGAAAGTAAAAACTAAAGGTGTATCTATTTTTAATTTGAAAAAATTATAGTATTATCTCAATCAACTAAATAATTTGAGTATATGTATACTAACTTTTCATTTTAAGAGGAAGCTCATTTTTTTAATCTTCAAAAATGACTCCAGATTGAGTACTCATTTATTGACTAGTAAGTCACAAAGAAAAGATATGTAAAAAGTTATAAAGTTGTAAATATAAGTCCAACTCTTAAACCCATGAAACTCAATCAATACAATAAATTGTATAGCCATATAAGTAGGGGTGCGCAGGACCCGACCTTACCAGCTCATTCGGTATGATCCGATCGTTATCGGGTCTGAAGAAGATTGGGTCTCATCGGGTTTAAGGTTGGACTCGAGTTCAAAAATTAGACTCAACCAATATTTAGGGTCAAGTAGAGACTAAGCATAACTCGTCCCAACCCGTCTCATGGTCACTCACTCATAGAGTTATGATACTTTTTGGTCGAAAAGATCATTGAATCTCTAATTTTTTCATAATATTTACATGTTTAATAATATGTATATACATATATTATTTTAAATGTCAACTAATATTTAGAAAACTTTATATAAAATGAATATACGTTATATTTAATCGGGTCTAGGGTCATGTTCATGTTTAAAGGCTGATCATGTGAATATTTAGGGTCGGATTAACTACAGGTCTATGATCAGTTTCAGAAAAATGGCACGACCAATATTTAGGGTCGGGTAAGAACAAACCTTAACTCGTCCAACCCGACTTACGCTCACCTAAGTTTAGGGAGGTGCATGTTGAAAAAAGCTTTGTCAATGTCATGGGCCCCACAAGCTTTGTCAATGACACGGACCCCACATATATGTCCTCTTTTAGAAGCACGAAATTTGGATACATAATACTAATGGGTGATTTACATACCCAAAATTTGTGGATTATATCCAAGAGATTGTTTAAATATAACAAAAAACTTAGCACTCGTGCATGAGAGGCATGAGTCCAGGTGACTTATGCATGAGTCCTTCATACTTGAGTTAACCCTTCATACTTGAGTTAAGGAAACACGAATTCTATAAAAAACTATATCAATTTGGTAAATTTTAAAAAAGTTATACTTTAAATGTAATAACCTAGTTAAACTAGGCTAGACATGTAAGTTTTCCAAGTGATGGAGTCCTTCATACTTGAGTTAAGGAAGCTTGAGGGAATGGTAGATATGAGAATATTAAAATTAAGGTGATTTTTTTTTAAAAGGTTGGTGTTAAGAACTTTTAATCTAATGATTAATAATGCTGCCCGGACTGCCCGAGAATTAAAGATTGGCGGTGGCGAGAAACATTGTCCCAAAGAAGTATATATAGTCGAAAACCCGCTCAGACCTAATTCCAAATATTCCTTGAAAACCCTAACGGAAACCCTTGGCAGGAGATGAACCACTTCGACAACAGATATTCCGACGCTACTTCTTATCGTAACCGTCGCACGTAACTATTCTTCATCTTCTCCATTCTCACTATTCACTCTTTGTTTGTTTTTTTATTAATTGTTTTTTGTTTATTTCAGAACTGAAATGTTTTTGTTTTTGTGATTTACTTTTGCTCAATGCAGTGATCTAGTTGGATCTATGCCTCATCCTTCTGCAACCTACGGCCGCGGTGCTCCTGCTCCATACGGTGGTCCTCCGGTTCCGTATTCTTCTGGAAGAGGAGCACCTAATGGTTATGGATCGGGACCCGCTCCCCCGGTTTCCCCATTTATACCGCCTTCTGGTGGTTTTAATATAGGCCGAGGGGGTGGTTTTGGTGATAGATTCGGTAACGGTCATTTCAGCGATAGAAAGGATGACCTAGGTCGTCATGGTGGTGGAAGAGAACGTGGTGGTGGTTTTATCTCTGGTCGTGGCGGTGGTAGAGGTGGAAATTATGGTTTTAGGGGTTCGGGGAGAGGAGGGATGGGAGGTAGAAGTTATGGTAGTGGTGGTGGTCGTGGTGGTAGGCATGGTGGTTCATCTAAGGGTGATTTGGATAATATTTCTCTACCAAGGCAGGATTTTAGAAATTTGGTGCCTTTTGAGAAGAATTTTTATGTTGAAAGCCATTCGGTGAGTGCTATGTCTGAGCAAGAAGTTATGCATTACCGTGCTACTAGGGAAATCACCGTGCAAGGGAATGATGTGCCAAGACCGATTCGAACGTTCCAGGATGCTAACTTTCCTGGTATTTTGCTTCTTTAAGTTTTTGTGATTGCGCTTATTGATGACTTCTTTTGTGTGTGTCCTTTTCTGATTATATGATGTCGAGATATTAGGTTATTGCATGGACGTCATTGCCAATTTGGGTTTTGTCGAGCCAACTGCAATTCAGGCTCAGGGTTGGCCCATGGCTCTGATGGGTAGAGACTTGATTGGCATTGCTGAGACTGGCTCTGGTAAAACATTGTCATATCTGCTTCCTGCTTTTGTGCATATCAGTGCGCAACCTCGACTGTGTATGTATTAATATTGGACCGGATTTCCTGGTTAATTTGTCATATATGCTTCTCCTTTTATGGTATGATGAATGTGTTTACTGCTTTTTTTCAGCACCAGGTGATGGTCCTGTTGCCTTAGTTTTAGCACCAACTAGAGAGTTAGCTGTCCAAATTCAAGAAGAAGCATTGAAATTTGGGGCACGAACACATATTAGAAGTACATGCATATATGGTGGTGCACCAAAGGGCCCTCAAATTCGCGACCTGAGAAGAGGTGACTCCTCATGCTTATGTATGTGAATGGCCTATTTAATACTGATCTAAACTGTGTACTAACATGATCGTATGATTGACTTTTGGTTCTCCGAAGGTGTTGAGATTGTTATTGCTACACCTGGTCGACTAATAGATATGTTGGAAGCTCAGCACACGAACTTGAAGAGAGTTACTTACCTTGTCTTGGATGAAGCTGATCGAATGTTAGACATGGGTTTTGAGCCTCAGATACGGAAAATTGTTGGCCAGGTAATGTGACCTCGAATATGCAGTAATGAAAAAAGTTCATCTACACTATTTCATGTATGTCACCTATGGTTACTAGATTTTTGCACCAATATGGATATGTACCAGACTACCAAACACGGCACATCATTTTCTTAAAAAATGAGTATTAGTACGATAATATGTATGACAAAACAGCATTGCACAAAATCAAAACGGAATCTCTCTGCTTTCATCCTTCAATTGAGTCATGCTGGAGGAGGGCCTTCACAATGGAGTCGCAGCTAGCAGCTGGTTTGTTTTTAAGAGAACATAGATGAGAGAACCCCAAACACGAACTGATCTAGGACATCAGTTAGTGTCTAGGTGGGTTTGTGTGAAGCAACATGTGAAAAGTGATAAAAATCTGCCCAAAACAATCCCGTTTTGGCTAAGACGAACCCTAACTCGTACCCGTTGCACCAAATTTTTTGAACCTGCAGCATACCCAACACAATTTTCCATTTTCCTTTTGTTTTTAATGTAGTATAGGAGCCTGTTAATTTAATCGGGCATACCCATATGTGATTTGCATCAGGTGTGAGCTCAGGACCCAAATGCACATTTACCTGTGCATCACAGCCATATTCTCTTTCCCCTCCTTCCTAGATGGATATAGGATTCAGGCCATGTGTCCTCGATCACGGTTCTCCAGTGTTCTGTGATGTAGTGGTGCACAGCCTGGATAGCGAAGAGTGGCATATCGCTCTATAGTGAAGAAGACTACAAGCAATAGGCCAATAATATTTATTACATTTAGTAAAACTCCTTGAAGCAATAAGCCAATAATATTTATTACATTTAATGAAACTCCTTAAATTGGATTGAAACTCTAATTATTTACAAATATCAGCCTTAAATCCAATTTTGATTGTCTATGTCAGCAACTGAGACATATACAGCCTGGCTGAAAAGAAAAATAGCCGTTGTAAATTTGGAATAAAAATCATGTAACCTATACTTGTAAAGTTGGAACTTTTAATGGCGATTGCGGCTCTTTTCCTCTGCAGGCATATCTTTTGGCCCTCTTCCCATAGCATGTAAATAAGCTCAGAGTGGTTTTCCATATTCAGATGTTTCCATGCTACTTTGTGTCTCCTCTCTCCCCTATTTTCCACCTCCCTACCAAGCATACCCTTGTACTTGTTTGGCCTAGTGTTGATGCAGGACAAGTAGGGGTCAATTCTACAAATTTATTATTGCTTATTATGTAACGTCCACAATGATTGGATGTTGCAGACATAAAGGTTTCGGAGGCCAGAGTCATGTTGGCTCCCCAACATGGCTGATGCAACTCCATTTGTTAGGTCAAAAACAATGAAGTCCGTTGAATTACTTTCGAGTTGTGTTTCTTTGAAAATATTACTCATTCATTTTAATCAAATTGACTTCGCAATATTCACAGAGTACATATCTGTAATGTTTTAACGTCATATTGAATCCACTACCATTAGTGGTATAGTCAGTTACATTGGTATTTTGAAATAACAGATTCGACCAGATAGGCAGACATTGTATTGGAGTGCTACATGGCCAAGGGAGGTTGAAAAGCTGGCAAGGCAGTTTCTGCGCAACCCATATAAGGTTACTGCCATAATATTTTTATGGTCTTGACTTGCGTTTATTCCCCTTTCAATTGTTTTTATTCTGTGGATTAACTAAAACCTTGTTTAGGTTATTATTGTTGAGTTTGTTCTCCTGTCGAATGTTATGTTTGATAGGTAATTATTGGATCAGCTGAACTGAAAGCAAATCAATCTATAAATCAAATTGTCGAAATTATTACTGACATGGAGAAATACAATAGGTTTGTAACTTCGTATCCTCACAGGTAATAGACAGTGACCATTGTTTTTTGCTTACCAAATTAATGCCTTAGCTTTGATGCAGATTGATCAAACTGCTGAAAGAAATGATGGATGGTAGCCGAATCCTTATATTTATGGAAACAAAAAAGGGCTGTGACCAAGTTACCAGACAATTGAGAGTAGATGGATGGGCAGCGCTGTCCATCCATGGTGATAAAAACCAGGCAGAAAGGGACTGGGTTTTGGCTGAATTTAAGAGTGGTAGAAGTCCAATAATGACCGCCACTGATGTTGCTGCACGGGGTCTTGGTAGGATCACTGTGTGTTAAGAATCTTAGGATTTTTTAGGTCTAAAACTTTTAACGATAGACGAGTCTGCCGGCTGCTGTCCAGTTCCTCCTGATGTAATTTGTGGTTTGGGTGTGTGCGGGGCCATATAACCATATTGTCTGTGTGTTTTGGAACATCCTGTAACTTGACCAAGGGTTGCATTAGGAGATAAAATTGTTTCTCTTCAGTTAGGCTTCCTGCTACTTTTTACATGGAACTATCTTTTTTAGAGTTGTCAAGTTACATGGATGCCTGGGCCAGAGTTCCATCGTATGGCGTGGATGGCAATCTATAATTTCTAAGGTTGTATATCATGTTGTGCGGTCCTGTAAATTTCATACTATGGGTTGTAATGCATGGCGGTTTACAGGATTGGCAAAACAAGGTTAGTTATTGAATATTTGCTAGTGTTGCCCGCAGTGGTACTGGTCATACAACTGTTGTCCGTTAATTGATTGATCCCCATCCACAGTTATGGAGCTGGTCGTCTTTGCAGCCCGGTTGACTCATACATGCTTAGTTGATAATTGGATGTTGTAGATGGCAGTCATTGTGAATCTGCTCCTTATCCCTGAAAGGTCAAGGTGGGCACATTTATGTCAAGAATGTGTTGACTTGAGTTTGATCAAAATCTTAGTGGGCAGGGATAAGGATGTTTGCAGTTTTCTCCATTTTTTGAAGCTTCACTTTGTTCCTTATGAAACTTTACTTTGTTGCTTGTAGATGTGAAAGACATAAAATGTGTAATCAATTATGATTTTCCCACCAACTTGGAAGATTATGTCCACAGAATTGGCCGAACTGGTCGTGCTGGGGCTAAAGGAACTGCATACACCTTTTTTACACATTCCAATGCGAAGTTTGCTAAGGAGCTGATCAAGATTTTACAAGATGCCGGCCAGGTTGTGAATCCTGCATTGATTGCTTTGGCTCGGACAGCTGGTTCTGGTCAATTTGGTAATTCATTTTCTCAGACCCTGAAATCTGAAGTTTTTATTGGGATAATATGTAATTAATGGTTGTCATTTTGTAGGATCTGGAGGAGGTTTTCGCTCCAGAGGTCGTGTAGGCGGTGGCTACGGCAATCGGTCAGGATCAAATGCCGTTCCAGTAGGTTTTAAGAGGCACTGGTAGTGACTGTAGTTGGTGCTGGCCTTGCGCACTTTCTTAAACTAATATCTATAAAAAAAAATGTCAAATAGTTTTTGGGAGGTTTACCAGACATGAGCACTCATTACATTTGATGCACAACGCATTTGATTTAGCTATTAGGAATAAGAAACAATTAATCTTACAATAGCTGAAGTCAACAAGGTATGTGTTGTATATATACATGGATGTAGCAATTCGTTGGAATGATCGGTAGTGCCTACCAATTTTACCATTCATTTTAAGTTTAGAACTATTTCACCTATACTTAAGATCAATAAATTTTACTTCTGCTGATGGGTCGTATCGGTTATGAAGCAGTCTAAGGCTCTAACCTCTAAGCAGCTCAATACAAATATACAACTGTGATGCGCAATTGGTTTAAAACTTCATCAAAGTTGTGTATCAAGGACTGTGTCATCCACTCTTTGCATGTAGTAGTTGAAATGGGTTAGATTATAACAATTTTTTTTAAACATGGTTAAATTTATTTGCTTGTTGTCTTACAAAAAATCGGTTTGACTATAGGTTAGGAAGTTTAGTCGTTTTTTTTCTTCACTTCCAATTTTTATTACAGAACATTTTAATCTTTAAGTAGGTATAGCATTCAATAAAATAGGAATTATTTTAGAAGACACCCACTCTAATCTATGAGCTTACGGTTATGTCTCGGAGTGTTATTTTGGAGAAGAGAGTGAAAGGTTTTGGAAAGCCTCTTCCTTGGGACTTAGGAGTTACATGAAGGAAATTTATGTGTGTTTATAACTTACTTGAGGGTTTCTTAAGAAAAAAGTCAAAATATTATTATTTTACTTTGCTCCTATCTAAATTTTAAACTCCCAAACAAATGAGATATTTGTCTTTCTTTTTTCTACACTTCCGTTCTCACTCTTTTTATTTTCTTCATAAATTTCAAACATATTCTAAAGAAAAATAGTAATTAATAATTAATAGCCAACGGGAGTAATAGGCACTTAAACATCCATCATGAAATCCTCACGAGGCTCTTCTATTCCTTAACCAAAATTTTATGACAATTATTTTGAATTTATAGTACAAATAAATGATAAATTGATAATTGTAAGAAGTTAATTTTTTAATGAGAAGAAATGTAGTTATTTTATATTTTTCAAGGAATTAAAACACTGTTAGCATTAAGATTAAGAAACGCTAAAATAACAAAACCCATATTACCACAAAAATGGGATGAGTAGGGTCAAAATAGTAAAATGAATAGCAATTGCTTCGTTTATAAACGACAGAACCCTAATCTCATGCACTTGCCGCTTCAACATCTTCTCATACTCACAGATAGGCGAAAGAGAAGAGAAAATGACAACAAGGTTCAAGAAGAACAGGAAGAAGAGAGGCCACGTCAGCGCCGGTCATGGCCGTATCGGAAAGCACCGCAAACATCCCAGCGGTCGTGGTAACGCCGGTGGCATGCACCACCACCGCATCCTCTTCGATAAGTACCATCCAGGTTACTTCGGTAAGGTTGGTATGCGCTATTTCCACAAGCTTCGTAACAAGTTCTATTCCCCAATCGTCAACATCGATAAGCTCTGGTCACTTGTTCCTCAAGAGGTGAAGGATAAGGCTGCGAAGGAACCGGGTAAAGCTCCGTTGATCGATGTTACGCAGTTTGGATACTTTAAGGTTTTGGGAAAAGGTGTTTTGCCTGAGAATCAACCTATTGTGTTGAAGGCGAAGCTCGTTTCGAAGATTGCGGAGAAGAAGATCAAGGAGGCTGGTGGAGCGGTTGTTCTCACTGCTTGATTTTATAAATGGTATTTTTAATTTTATGAAATTAGGGTTTACTTTTTTTTGTTTTGAAATTTTGAGATTTTGGATATTGTTATTCATGATTTTAGTTTCTTGTTTTTATTATGTGGGAACTTGATTGATTACATTTTGATCTATTATTTTAATCCCATTTTGTTACTGAATGTTTCGGATTATCAGTTTTTTAATAGATTAGAATGAATTGAAATAAGTTAAATGAATGTTGTTTTTTGATTTAACTATTATCTCTGTGAAAAGGAGTCTTAAGGTTTACTGGGACAAAAACTCTTTCTGTTGCACCTTCTCTTGTTGTGAATTGTGTGCATTTCGGTCTGAAATTATGTACACATTTTTGTGGTGGACAAAATTATCAGTTAGTTGATACTCTAAACTATTGAGGACAGTGTGTAAATTGATCCGAGACTGAGATACAATTTGGAGGGTTTTTTAAATTGATATTAGCTTTGGTGTTTTGGCTTTTTGTTGTCAAATTGGATTACAATTGATGCTTGAAATCCCTTGTTTGCTGGTAACTTGAATTTGGTATTGATCTGGAATTCTGGATTTATTTCTTTTTCATGTTACCGTCTCATTACTAGTGCCAAAAAGTAAAATGACATTTAGCTCTTTGTATTAGTTACAGTGATATGTTTACTTTCATGTTATAGTGGTACTGGTATTGGAATTAAAGTAACTTATTAGTTATTAGCTCAAAGAATACTTGCGAACTTGCAATCTCCAAGTACCTCTCACTGATGCATCTATCAGTGTCTCTGTTTGACCTAAACACCATTCACCATTACCTTGGTTTGCTATGTTTAGGGTCTTGTCTCTTACAACCCACAAACCGAACAAAGGCTTCAGCCTCAATTGAATCAGATCACACATAAACCAAACCTACCTTGGCTATCCCAACCAATCCAGCATTGTACTGTTGTGCCCAATATGAGCTCCCAATCTCCCATGTCTTGACTCCAATTTTATAGGCTGCGATTGATAAGCTGAACACCACCTAAGGTTATGACTCACAAGGAAACAGAGCCTTCAAAGCAGTATCAATAGTGTTGTCACATATTATGTAGGTGTGTCGTACTCATCCTGTAGAGAAGAGATGAGATTGCTTTATATTGGGCAGGTAGATTTTGGTATCACATGGTTTCCATTAATCTGGTTAAAACTTAAAAGGTGTTTGAAGCTTCCCACTATGACATAGCATTGTGCAGAACATTAAATCTGAAGAGATTTTATTTATATATTTAACAGGAAAATGTTCCTTACACATAAGCAAACTATTGCATCATCTTTAATTGTTTCCCATGACACTAAAAAAGTAGTCAGATTGTGTAAGTCTTCTTTCAGAAATGGTGGATAACTCATAGAATGTGTCTTTGGGAAGAAGGTGCTGGGTTGAGATTGACATGCACTATGGGTTTTTGTAAATTTCATTATGGAAGTTAAGATTATTTTTCATGTGGAATACCAATTCGTTTGCAACAATTGTAGGAGGAGGTGGTTAATGTTCATGTTTTGCATGCGCAAGGTTGGGATGTTGAATTTCAATTTGTGCCAAGGGAAATTAACATGGTAGCAGTCTGTATAGCCAAATTGAATCAAACACTTAAAGATGGCATATAGAAGATCTGGGAGACACCACCGAATGGATCTATCTCTAAGAAATTTTTGTTATTTTAATGTACCGAAAAAACCCTCCGTGAAAGCCCAATTAGGGCGTATGCTCTTTCACCTCACATGAGACATGACTTGTTCTTCACATTGGGTAAGTTTATCATTTGAACATCAAAATTTTCACATCTTCTTTTTCAGTAGGAAAATGGTAGTGTGTGAAAGTCTATTCCTTAATATAAAAATTAATCTTAAATTCTCATTCTAGGTTGACACCCTTGAAAAGTTACTCCTCCATTCTATTTCAATTTTTGCTTTGTAATATTTATAATATTTATATATTGTTTCGAGTAAAGATTTATACCCAATTGGTATACCGTTTAATGTTCTTTTGAATGTGTATAAATTTATGAATTGCATACAATAACAGTGTATAAATTGCATACACTTTCGGTACATAAATTTTTTTCTTCTTATCATTGAATTGAATGTGTTGACAATAATATAAAATAATGTAGTTTTGTTTAAATTATAATGTAGTTTTCTTTAAGGGAAAGGTCTACAAAAACACTCTAAATTTTATGTCTTTCAAAAATTGGTGTTATGGACAATTTTTCTTCATAATTATCCCTTAAAACTTAACTCATGAACCTTTATTACCCCTTATGTTTTTTCTTTTTTATGGTGAAATTGGTCAAATTAAAAGGAAGGAAACTTTTAACTCATTGCATTTTTACTGTTAATTTACTTTAATTTTGCATATATAAGAATATTATTATTATTGTATTAGTCACTCTTAACTTTACAATTTACTCATTTTTTCTACTCAATCAATTTTGTATTTTGTATGCGTTTTCCTCCACATATCAACGTTCTTGACATGCATTATTGTTTTTATTATTGTGAGTTTGATTGTAGCAATTTTATTGTTATCTATGAGTGTTTTAACAATATATTTTACAGAGACTAATTTAATGAAATGATAAAAGTTTAATGGGTAATTAAGAAGAAAAAATAGTTCATGGTGCTTACTTACATAACACAAGGGTTTTATGCACTCTCCTTTTATTTAACTATATTATATCCATGTCAATAATATTTTCAAAGGCAGATTGAGTAATTAATGTAATAAAAAAATTAAATTGATAATTAAAATAATACACTTAAAAACTACGTAAGGGGATAAAGCTACGAAAATAACAGAATATTTGGAGGTAGTAAAATTTCTTGTTGAGACTCAAGATACATTGATGTTTTAAGTTATTTGTTAACTCGTTGCAAACATTAATTTTTCAACTTATACAATTATTTCCAATGTAAAACTCCATTATCTAATAAACTAGAAATATCTAATAAACTCCTTCTCAAACATGAGCCCTTCACATATGATCACTCCTTCTTTGAAACCTTTTGAGTATTTTACAATATCAACAAAGTCTAACTTGAGATACACATATTCTTCTTGTCCACTTTCCCAAAAGACTCAAAATAGCAAAAGATCTTCAACAAGTATCAAAATATTAAAGCTAATTTTATTCTAATAAAGAAACCTTACCAACTACCCTCATAATCTATAATATATAACATGTTTTAGGTTTTCTTATTAAAAGTAATCATGCTATTTCTACCAATTAAGATTTCATTTTGGATTATATCTTGTACACTGAACTGTAAAATCAATTTTCCTTTTTAACAAATATTATATTAGAATAGAATTCTTATTCTAATTTATTTATTCTCTTATTCTAATTGATACCAAATAGGCATAGAGTTTTAAAATGTCGATCCCTGTAACTTTTATACGCAGCCAAGATGCGGAATCTAATTGTGGAACCATAGAGTTTTAAATTGAAAGTAGGTTGAGTACAACTCATTTGCTTATAATGCAATACAATGCTTCGTTTGTTGTTATTGAAGATTACAAAGCACTTAACGAAGTACTATAAATGAAGTATTTTTATAGATTCGATTCCTCTTGTTGGATAAGAATGCCAAATCATACTCTTTTAGTACTTGTAGTTGTCCCCACGTATGTTTCTACTTTAATTTCTAAAGCAGCCACATTGGGAAATGACACAACAAACATCATATTTGATTACGTTAGCATTGTTGTAATGGGGTGGTTAGAGTTGGATTTATGATTCCCTCACATTAAATCCAAAATTCGAACGTGAAGTGGGGTTAAAACAATGATATAATCTTCAAACTTGTCGGGTTTTGGGTAACTCGGAGTCGGTAAAAACTCATCTGAAACATATATTTCTATATAGGGGTTTGCTAACATGTAGCTAATTGAAAAAGCACATTTCTCATATTCATCCGAACTCAACCCAAATTTAACGGATAAAATATGATGTGATAGGATTCGGGTTTTACTCAAGTTCAACTTTCAGGTTCGGGTTTGGTGCAATTGATACCCTACTCCGAACTCGACTCGAACCGATTAATATAGGTAAAATTATAAAATTACACATAAATAAATATTATATATATATATATATATATATATATTCGAGATATATTTAAAAGAGGTTTGCTAACATGAGAAATGTGTTTTTTCAGTTAGGTACATGTTAGCATTGTGTACCAAAAAATTTAGTCAAAAATACCCTTAATTTTTTATTGGAACAAGTTTGATGAGAATGTTATTTTAGTAATTAGATTCAAAATCTCTTTCTCTCTCCAACAAACCCCTAAACCCAAAAATCACTTTCTCTCCCTAGCAAAACTCTACACCCAAAAATCCATTTCTCTCTCATCATTCTTTCACTATTGCTTCCAATCTCCATCTTTTTTCATTCTATATTCAATCTTCTTTCCCTTTTTCATTTTCCATTCTTCTAATTTTCATTGAATCTTATCATTCTGTTTTAAACATTGCATGAACTTGATAGTGAGGTTTGATACTGAGGTTATGTAATTTTATTTAAGTTTGAAATATATGTTTTATTTTCAATTTATTTTGTTCTGTCTTGTTTAATCAATCAGTTACAAATTTAGACTATGGTGAGATGGGTGGAAAATTGGGATTGAAAAAATTGGGGATTAGGATTCTTTCTTGGATTGAAGAAATGAGTTTGAATGTTGAAGATGGTGAGTGAGATGAGAGAGAAAAATAATAAATTCTTATTTTTAATTTTTAGAATAACAATTTACTAAAATACCCTTAGCATTACTACTAATTTGAATATGACATTAAGGATATTTTTTGTCCAACTTTTATGATACTCAATACTAACATGTATCTAACTAAAAATGGGTATATATATATATATATATATATATATATATATATATATATATATATGTTGGCATTGTACTTATTTCTTCCTCTCTCATTGGAACTCAGCATTTCCATTTTCTTTATTGCTAAATTTATTTTAACTCTATCCATTGCTATTGTACTTGAATCTATATTTTTCTCTGATTGGTTATCCTCCTTATAATGTAGCTTTAAGATTAAATTTCAAGTAATCAATAATTGATTACCTTTGATTGAACAATTTCTGAATTTAAACCACTGAACTTACATGTAAATGTAAAGCTCATCTAAATTATACTTCACTTTCACTGCACTAACCACTTTTGGTTGAATTATTTTATTTTACATTCAATAGATGATAATCAAAATATTTTTTTAATAGGAAACTTGAACAAAATAAAGTTCTAATATAAGCGTAAGCAAACATGGATTAAAATTAAGGACGCATGCATTATTTTTCTGCTTGTTTAGTTTTCCAATTTGTTTTTTTAAAAGGCCATATATATGCTTCTATTTGAGGTGAGGGGTATTGTCCTATAATAATTTTCGAGATACTTATTTATATATATATAAAGTATTCTATGATAGTGTTGGGACGGATCAACATCACTCGGCCACTAGGATTAATATCATAATTGGGAGGAGTTGAAATCCTTTTTAAGAGACAAATGCTTCCAAAAACAAAGAAAAGTACAACTTTTAATGACACATTTATTATTTTAATTGCAATAAAATTACACTATTATTAAAAATAAAGGAAAATATATGTATTTGTCTCACCATTAATAGATAGGATTATTATTCAATTGGGAGAAGAAGATCCATTCTACACAACTATGGATCGTCTAGGAAGTTAGCCTAACTAAGGGAAATGATGACGACAGGGCAGAGTCAAGTTAACATTTACTACGCTGAATAACCTCCTTTCGTAGGAAAGGTGAAGCCATGTCGTTTGAGAAGAGGACATGTTCACGTTGCCCACATGACAGAATGATGATAAACCTTCATTGGAGTATAGACTATCTATGTTATAAACATGTGAAGCTACCCATAAAGATGACATATGTATTCTCACTTCATTTTCTCTCTAATCATACACTTATTAACACTAACTTAAGTCTTGTTAGAGTTCTTTTCACGTACCCGCCGAAGACAATCCAAGACCAACAACTACCCGATTCAACAAGGCAACATAGATTCTGATAGCCCTCATCTAGCAATAACGAATAACATAAAAGATAAAATTAGAGATATATGAATGGAAGGGGATGTTCATATGTTAAGGTTTTATCTCAAAACCAATTGACAATGAGAGGAGTAGCCCAACAGGTATTTAAATCATTCCTGAGACAATAAGGTATGCGATGTGAGACTTACTTTCCAACATGCCCCCTCCACATAAGCTTGCCGGACCAGGCGAATGGTTACCTTTGACCTATAACTAAAGGACATCTTTTGGCTCATGACAACCGAAAAGAAGTTGGATTTCGGCTCTAATACCATGTTAAGGTTTCTCAAAACCACTTGTTTTATCAGACTGTAACCGTGGAGCCTCCAACCACC
The DNA here is from genome assembly GCA_009771035.1 of Lupinus albus. Classification (NCBI taxonomy): domain Eukaryota; kingdom Viridiplantae; phylum Streptophyta; class Magnoliopsida; order Fabales; family Fabaceae; genus Lupinus; species Lupinus albus. The sequence goes on from CM020011.1 coordinate 11,967,343, forward strand.
GAGGAGTTCCATTGTTACTGGGGTATGGGAAGAGTGCAGAGCCATAAGTGATGCACCACGTCTTGAACCAAAACCTTAAGACATTAGTTTCATGTGCCTTTTCTACTTATAAACTCTTTTACTCTTCCCCGCTCCCCTTAAGTCTACCATGTCACAGACGAACAATCGGCTCTGATACCACTTGTAAGGTTTCATCTCAAAACCAATTGGCAATGAGATGAGTAGCCCAACATGTATTTAAATCATTCACAAGACAATAAAATAGACGATGTGTAACTTACTTTCCAACATTATAGTCATGTGTTCAACAAATTCATAAATACAATTCTTTTATGTAATCACCAATCTATAGATGACATGAGATCATGCACGTCCAGTCCATTCTTCAAGGAAGATACTCATTTCTTTGTGATTTGAGATTAACAAAAAGGCAATTTGGAATATTTAGTACTATATTACAGAAACATACTGTCCAAGTTGTGTGTACTAAAAAACTTTCTCATAGTGGACGCACAACTAATATAAAAGGCTTCATATTTAGTCATTTTTTTAATATATGCTATAACTCAATTATAAAATGTCCCTTTCAATATAGTTTCTCCCCTTTATAAATATCCGACTCATCCCCGTATAGATAGATTGTCTATTGGGTGGATTATACACAAATCTTCCTACCAAATTCTGCCAAAATAATGTGATCTTTTAATTAGGGTTATATATGTTTTTTCAGTTCTTAAAATATAGATAGTTTTGATTTTAGTGTTTTGAGGAGAGATCTACTTACTCCAAGAGTATGTGAAAAAGACTTACTTCATATCTTAGCCAACTAATCTTGGAAAATCCAATGATTTAAATGTACTAATTAATTCAAACCATTAGATTTCTCAATAATAAATGATTATGATGTGAAATATGTTTTTTCCACTTACTCTTGGAGTAAGTATATTCATCCCTTTTAGTTTTTTTAGTCCCTATTTTAGTTTATCATTTTAGTTCTAGTTTTTTAGTTCTTAAAATAATGTGATGTTTTAATTAGGTTTAACCAATACATATTAAGATGAAATTTTTGGAATATATAATAACCAAAATAAATAAAGTAGACCAATTTTGCCTAAGATTTGCTAACAGTTATCATGTATGAATTATTTTTCTTCCTAATTATCCTTTAGTTTGTTGGTGGAATTGGTCATAACAAAAAAATAATGTTAAACTACTAACTATGAAATTTTTTAATTCATACATTTTATTTTAATGTCGATTATCAAGTCACCACTATTTAATTTTACTTTTTTACATACCAATTCAATATGATTGTATCACCCAATCTATTTATCTCATTCTTGCCTATCAATTTGAATTTTGACAGTGGTGGTTTCCATGATCAATAGCACTAGCAAATATTCATTGTTGTAACGATGAGCCTATTGTGATATAATAATAGTAGCTTTCTTATTCATCTATTAGTAATTTAATATTATCTTAATACATGAATTATTTATTAAAAGAATAGTTCATAAAATTATTTATAAAAGACATAAAGTTGAGAGAATTTTATATACATTTATCCTACACGATTACTAGTAAAAAGTAACAAGAAGATACAATAGCAAAGTGAATCATTTTGTAATTATTTGATTATTGCACGAACGAACAAATAAAGTTCACAATGGCCTAGCTAATGCACAAACATGGTACTACATGATGACATACTGCATGAGTAGGTATTCTCTCCATCAATGAAGAGACAAATGATGTATAAAACAATGTAAAAAAGAATATGAAAAGGCAATTATGTTTTTCTACTTACACATTTAATGACACTTTTAGCCTTAAAGTTAGTGTAAAAATATCATTTGTCTCTCCATTAATAGAGATGATCCCTACTAATAGTGCTGGTATGTGAGATAATTTTGACTCACCAATGGGCATTGTTTACCGTGTTCCTCCACCAATGGTGGGAACTAGGGACACAACATTAATTCATGTACAAAGGTTGGTGGGGCTATTCGCCCATTAAAGTGATATGTGAGCTAAGTTCATAACGTTGTGAGATACTTTGGTCAATATCTGATGTGGGCGTTAAAGAATTGATAGAACCTTTCTCTAAGACAAGAGGACCGGAAAGGATGTACTCCTGGTGTACTAGTTATCGTGCCCATAGTAAACGCCGGGTAATTAAGTGCGAAGTGGATAATTGTTTCAAGTAATTAAGTAGTAAGTCCACATTGGCTGCTCTTCTATTCTGACTTCCCCAAATACAATTTGAAATAATAAGAATTTGTTATCTCGAATTATATTTATATACAATGATAATAAAACAAAAACTTGAATAATAATAAAGATATAAATTTTTAATTGAAATGACATATTTATTTATATGATATAAAATAACATGGTTGAAACTACTTTTGCTTTGAAACAAATGAGCAATAAATTTTAAGGAGTCATCATCGAAATTGCGTGTTGTTAACATTATATGCTGTTTATTGAAATTAATAGTCAGATTATGGCATTGCTTTTCTGTTGGATTGTTCTATCAATCAAAAGGTGACGTTCCTTTCGCCAGCACGTCCAGTGTTGGATTAAGACGTTTTGGCCACTATAAACCCAAATAAAATGGTCCCATTCCTCCCTCTTCTGTGGTTTATTCCGATTAATTAAATCGTGTAGTGTATTGTCACTGTAAAAATTTATATATAAATATTATTTTATTTATCATTTTTTTGAATTTTTTTAATGAGTCAATCGTAATCATTAAATATAAGTAGTGTATGATACAATAAAAATGTATAAAATTTATACAATTTCATCATATACATCTTTTTTCTCCTTGCTTATATCCTTATACAAATTATATGTATGCAACTTGAATCATTTAAAATAGATTTGGAGGATTGAGACACTTATTTGAAATAATGTGGCATCTCATAAAAGATTTTTTCTTTACTTATAACACGATTGAATATCCTTGGAACATAAAAATTTATAAGTTTGGTATGTTATTATTAAGTTATGACCTTCATAAAGAAAATACATAAATATATGGAACCAATTAGACAATACATGCCAGTCATTCCAATATTTATCTTATTACTAAACAAATTTTAACTTGTTGTTGCTAAATAATTTTTAATATGATATTAACATTACACATCTGTATATATAGATTAATCTTAACTACTTAACTAGTCAATACTAATTTTACTCAAATTTAAATTTATATCTTTTATAATAATTAAAATTAACGTTTATCTCACTTTGATATTTTATGAAGAATCTACATGGATTAACAATTATTTTTTCCTTGAAATTAACCAGATATTTTGAATTTATCTATCATCTTCTGTTGGGAAAGTAAATTGTTAAAAATGTAACAGCAAAAGCAGAGTCTCCTATCAATTCCCACTTACTTATCGCACTGGACCCTACTGATACGCCGCCCCTTCCATGAACATTTTTTAATATCAAAATCTCATGTTACCATCATCATTCTATGATGGGATTTAATATTTCAATATCTCATGGTATCATCATCATTGTACGATGGAATTTAACTCATGAAAAAATATATGCACTGTGACACTGTGTGAGTTTGTATAAATTATTATATTATTTATCATTTATATTTAACTGTCATTCACTATTTGAAAAATAGTAAATTAAAATGAAAAAATGATATAATGATTGTGTGTAAATAATATTACACTATTTAAATATTATTGGCACTTGTTTCAACTTATATGAAAAGAGAAAATGATGTATGTACTAACACAATAAGATTTTTTATATTATCATTCTATTTTTATCATTCACTTCCAATCATATTAACTCTTTAATAAAATTAACTGAATAGTGAATGATACAATGACTTATAATTTTTTTTACAGTATATTACACAGTTATCAAAAATCATTTCTAAAAAGAGTATAATATATTAACAGTGTAAAGATGTATACACATTTTGTTCATCATCCATCACTCAATTGTATTACTTTTGTCTAATAGTAAATGATGATTGAAAAATAAATGATGAATAATACAATAACAATATAAAAATTGTTACGGTAACAAAGCATATTTTTATGTTCTAAAAATTGTATTCTCATACATATAATTAAAGAGAATATTATTTTTGGGTATTTTTTAGAGCATAATTTTTAAATATTCTCTTTGATGTAACTAACTAAAAATACTTTTATGTACAAAATGTTATTTTAATATTGATTTTTCTAAAAAAAGAATAAAAGTACATTTATCAAGGAAATATCATACTTACATAATAAAATGAATATTTGTATGTTTTAATTATTTTTTGCTAGTTTTTATGATCTTTTTGTAATTATAAATTAGAATATAATAACTATATTCTTATATTGTATGAATTTGATGACAATGCCATAAGAACAAAACCACTCCCTGATATATTTTCACAAAATTATTATGCTTAACATCAAATCAAATGGTGTATAACAAAAACGTAACACGTCCTGCGCATAAAAGAAGGGAAAAAGTTGAATTGGCATTAGATTGTATTTTAATTTCTTAAACCTCGGGGTTCATGGAATAAAAACTCACACGAATCTCATAGAAATTTGGAACACAAATAAAAAAAACAATTTATTTCTAATTAAAATGTAAATCATACAAATTAGTTAGTATAAAACTTTTTTGTTCAGAAATTTATATTATTTTAATGTAATTAAAAATATTCCTCACTTACGAACTAATCTATTTTGAAATATAACTCTCCCTAGAAATATTCTCATTAATATTTTTTTCTTAAACTTGTAAGGAACACAACTATCTATTATTCAGAATCTATATTATTGAGTGGAATGTGTATATAGCTTAAAACAAACGTTGTGTAATAGTATCATGATCCATCCCTCTCTGTCTTTATTATGTTGTAAACCAGAGTAGACAAAAATAAAAGAAGAGGAAAGAAAAGAATACCTTTTATTATTAAGAGAAATAAACAGAAACAGATAGAGTAAGCACGTGGTTTTGATTCTGTGTTTCAGTCTGAGTTACCCTTATATATAACAAACCAAACCCTCTCTCTTTCCATTTCCATTTCCATTTCCATCAATCATTCTTATACAAAGAGAAAGTGTGTGTGTGTGTAAGTGTTGATCAGAGAAGAAGAAGAAGAAGAAGAAGAAGAAGAAAGGGAATCGGTAATATCTGTATGTCAAAAGAGTGTGAAATTGTTGATAAGAGATATTACAGTGGTGGATTATTTGGTGAACTCAGTAACCCTTTGCAATGGCCACAGTTACGCAAAAAACGACGCCAATTCCTGATTGGAACATCGATCACACTCCAAAACCTGTTTCTATCACTCAACAACAATCTTCCATTAATGCCCTTCCTCCTCCTCCTCCTCCTCCTCCTCTTCCTCAAGGTACCATAACCTATCTTTCCTTTTTCCTTTATTCTATGTTCTATGTTCAATTACGAAACGAAACAAGAAATATATAAAAAAAACGAAATAGTGAGGATATTGTTTAAATTAAATTATATACAGAGCAGAGGCTTAAGGATTTGTCTCGATTAATACCTAGGTTACGTGTGTTTATAGGGTTAATTCGTGTTTTGTATCATAGGTGAGTTTATGTTTGCATGCATGTGTCTAGACACGTATGCATTGTTTCATAGAGAATTATGGATGATGAACACAATGGTGTTAATTTGTTTGGAGAATATACTAGCAAAATCTGTTCAAAAATGTTAATCTAATCATTTCTCTTATCGCGCTACTTTTTACACCATGGCACAAATCTTTTGGTTAATAGGTTAGGGTGGGTGTAAAAGAGAGTGAAAGTATCAATATTTATAGTATTTTTAATTGAAATTGTTTGCAAGACTCTTACGGTCTGTGAGTTGAGTTTTGGAGGGAGGGAAAGGAAAGAGAAGTCTTGCTAGTCGTGAAATATACTTGTGAGATCTCTGAAATCTTCCACTTCTCTTTCTTCCCCTCCAAAACTAAACTAGCAAATAGACCCTTAGTTTCTATTAAACTTCTATCAAGAGAATGGAAAGTTAAAATATTGTATCCTACTTCAAGTTCTCTCTTTGAGCTGTATTTAGCCGATTAGTTTTTAATTTGTTCAAAATAAAATGCAAAAAGCCTTGTCTATTGCTATTTGCTTCTTAAATTTGTTTCTAGTGATGCTTATTTACTTTCAGGACATGGCTCATTGGTTTTTGTATCATAAACTCTGAAGCAATAGATGCTAAAATATTTTGACACTTGTGCATTCATATTTGAGTTCATTGCAAGTTCTTGAATCTTTTTCTGATTACTTTCACTTGTTTTTGTATTAGCTAACTGTCTGTTTTCTTATTACATTTGCTGGTTGAACAGGAACCACTGCATTGACAAGGGCCCAGTCAAGCCACCCTTTGGACCCTTTATCTGCTGCCGAAATCACTGTGGCAGTGGCAACCGTGAGGGCAGCTGGTGCCACTCCAGAGGTAAACCATCCTATGACTTATTTAAGAGGATATATGGAGTTATTTTTTATACAAGTAATTTGATAATTAACTTTGATATTCTATTTTGTAGCAGTTCTAACTAAAGACTCTTTTTGTTTGTTACAGCTCAGAGACAGTATGCGCTTTATTGAAGTAGTTTTATTGGAACCAGAGAAAAATGTTGTTGCACTTGCAGATGCTTATTTCTTTCCACCTTTCCAACCATCATTACTTCCTAGAACTAAAGGAGGGCCTGTAATTCCCAGTAAACTCCCTCCAAGATGCGCTCGGCTTGTTGTTTACAATAAGAGGACAAATGAGACTAGTATATGGGTTGTTGAATTATCAGAAGTACATGCAGTAACTCGAGGAGGTCATCACCGTGGAAAAGTAATTTCATCACATGTTGTTCTTGATGTTCAGCCTCCAATGGTATGTCTTTTCCTCATCACTTCTGTATCCATTTCTTACAATTACGTACAAGCTGTAGCATTTGGAAATACTTCAATCATAATCTGTCCTGTTTAAGAATTTTGCAGACAGTTTGAGAAAATCAGATGTAATAAATATGATATACCGACCGAGAAAATGTCATAGTTTGATTTTACCTTGTTACATCTTTCATTTTCTTATGAATGAGAATTCCATATTAGATTATTGAGTAAGTATCAGTCTATCAGATCAAAATCTTGAAATTCATGAGGCTCAGACTTTTACATGTTTATAATTTACTTTACGAATTAGTTTTTTAATCTTCAAGTGTAGTGGTGAATGTCCCCCATGGAGAAAAAGAGAGAAAAGAATGGCTAGTTTGGCAGATTTATAAATCTGAAATTTGAGGTCACATCCCAAGTTTTATTCTTAAAGATAATCAGATAAGTGTAGATTTAAATGGATTTTTGTTAGTTTTATCTGAGGATTTAATATATCTGATAACTGCTACAGTTATAACTCACTCCAATTTTAATCCCATAATACTCTATCTGTTTTCAGGATGCTGTGGAATATGCAGAATGTGAAGCTGTTGTTAAAGATTTTCCTCCATTTAGAGAGGCTATGAAGAAAAGGGGTATTGAGGACATGGACCTTGTAATGGTTGATGCCTGGTAATTTTACTTTGACATCCATTTTAGTTTGTCATAGGTTCAAATCCTGAAAACAATCTATTCGTTTGCGAGGGTAAGACTGTGTGCATCTACCTTCCACAGTCCTCATTAGAATCTAGATGGGAGCCTCATGCACTTGGCTGTCCTTTTTTATCCATTGTTCATGGAGCTCTCCTGTGGTTATTCTTTTGTTGTGCATATTCTAAATATAAACTTCACTCTTTATATTTCTGATGCAGGTGTGTAGGTAATTACAGTGAAGCTGATGCTCCCAGCCGTAGACTTGCTAAACCACTTATATTTTGTCGTGCTGAGAGTGACTGCCCTATGGAAAATGGCTATGCACGCCCTGTTGATGGCATCTATGTGCTTGTTGATATGCAAAACATGGTGGTGATTGAGTTTGAAGACCGCAAACTTGTTCCTCTCCCTCCAGTTGATCCCTTGAGGAACTATACTCCTGGTGGAACAAGAGGTGGAGTTGATAGAAGTGATGTAAAGCCCTTGCAAATTATTCAGCCTGAAGGTCCAAGCTTTCGTGTCAATGGACATTATATTGAATGGCAGAAGGTAGATGTGAAATTTATTTATTGATTTATCTTTAGAAAAGTCAAGAGAGAAAGCATATAACTAGTTATCTATTTTCTAAATGTGCAACTAATTTCATAACTAATCAGTAGTTACTTTGTTCTCTGCTTGATAACAGTGGAACTTTCGTATTGGATTCACACCCAGAGAAGGTCTGATTATATATTCTGTTGCATATGTTGATGGTAGTCGAGGGCGAAGGCCTGTAGCTCATCGACTGAGTTTTGTGGAGATGGTTGTGCCCTATGGTGACCCAAATGAACCACATTACAGGAAGAATGCTTTTGATGCTGGGGAAGATGGCTTGGGGAAAAATGCACATTCTCTCAAGAAGGTTTAAGAACCCATTTTTATCCTCTTGAAAATGTATATTGTTTTGGTATGTTCCTCTTTTTGATTGAGTTTCAATTGCTCTAACGTCAATTCTTGTTACAGGGATGTGATTGTTTGGGCTACATCAAATATTTTGATGCCCACTTCATAAATTTCACCGGTGGAGTTGAGACAATTGAAAATTGTGTATGTTTGCATGAAGAGGATCATGGAATTCTGTGGAAGCATCAAGACTGGAGAACCGGCTTAGCAGAAGTCCGTAGGTCTAGAAGACTTTCAGCTTCTTTTATATGTACCGTGGCTAACTATGAGTATGGATTTTTTTGGCACTTTTATCAGGCAGGTTAAACATTACATCATTGTAAAAGATACAAATGCTTAACATTAATGGCATTATAAATTGATCTGTTTTTTCTTCTCTTATCGCTTAGTTTCACAAATATTCACTCTTTGATCATCCTTTAGATTATATTAAGGGAAATTTTTAGTTTTGTACTATATGACCACATCTTTTTGCCCTTGCAGTTTATTTTGTTTAAAACAAGGTCAGCCTTATTTATTTAATCTTGTCTTGCCTAACTTTTCATGAACTGCACATATATTATATTTTTTGTATTTTTTGCAACCTATGGTTAACGAGTAATTAACTCTCTGGAAAATGGTTCTGCGTGTTGAACCAGGATGGGAGAATTGAAGCTGAAGTTAAGCTAACTGGAATTCTAAGCTTAGGAGCCTTGCTGCCCGGAGAGTATCGAAAATATGGAACCATGATTGCGCCAGGTCTATATGCTCCAGTTCATCAACACTTTTTTGTTGCTCGCATGGACATGGCTGTGGATTCTAAACCAGGTGACGCTTTGAACCAGGTATTTAAAAAATAATACAAAATTTTCTAGCCATGCTATAAGTGGCTATGCCATTTCAGTTTACTTCATATAATGCTTCCGTTTTTGTCAGTACCAATCAATGTTTTATCATCGAATGAAATTAAGTATTTTCCAAGCCCCTATTCTTACAATGTTACAATGATTGATAGGTTGTGGAGATCAATGTCAAAGTTGAGGAACCTGGGGAGAATAATGTCCACAATAATGCATTCTATGCTGAAGAGACTCTGCTAAGATCTGAATTGGAAGCAATGCGTGAATGCAATCCTTTGACTGCTCGACATTGGATTGTAAGGCTTTCCTAGTTTATAGTGCCAACTTCTTCCACCTATTCATGTTAATAATGTCATACTTCAAATTGTTGAATCCTTACTTGTTATGGTATGATATAGTTGATGGTTTCCTTACTATCCAGTAGCCACTAACATTTCTGCCCTTGGTTTTGCTTTTTCCACAAAATACGAACTGTTGTCTCAAATCTCGAAATGTTGTTTTTTACTTAATTCTTCGAATGACACTGGTTACTATTTTAATAATGCATCAGGTAAGGAACACGAGAACAGGAAATAGAACTGGACAATTGACAGGCTATAAGCTAGTACCTGGCTCAAACTGCTTGCCATTAGCAGGTTCTGAGGCCAAGTTTTTAAGAAGAGCTGCTTTCTTGAAGCATAATCTTTGGGTAACATCTTATTCACGTGATGAAATGTTTCCTGGAGGGGAATTTCCTAATCAAAATCCGCGTGTTGGTGAAGGACTAGCTACATGGGTTAAGCAGAACCGACCCTTGGAAGAAAGTGATATAGTTCTCTGGTCATCTCTCTCTCCCTCTCTCCCACACACACACATTTTATTAAAACTTTTCTAAGGGTATCTAGTATCTATTATGAAGATTTTAGTTATCTTTTCTTAGTGTGTGTTAAGCTGATATCCCAATCTTTTTAGTTACATGCCAAAAGAGTTAATTAAACTATGTAACAGATCTACCTAACCTCTTATGGGGTAATGTATAAGCTAAATAAGTTTCTCCATTTCCTTGTTCCGATTCATTTGATTGATTTGTAATGAAATTGTTGCACATTTTCTTCTCTTGACTCTTGAGGCTAACTTTGTTAACTTTTCAGGTATGTATTTGGAATTACCCATGTCCCTCGCTTAGAAGATTGGCCTGTTATGCCAGTAGAACGCATTGGTTTTATGCTCATGGTAATTGCCTGATTTATTGTTTTCATAGTTTTTTTTCTCTTGAGCATTCCTTGTATTGTAGTCTATTCATTTTATCATTCAATGACATTTGATACTAAAAGCACTAGAATATCAATAATTGTTAATTGGGTCATTTGGCATTGTTATTATGTGGGACATAGTTGATACATCTTTTACATATCAAATTTCATCTATATCACTGCTCGTTTGTGCAGCCTCATGGATTCTTCAATTGCTCCCCTGCAGTAGATGTTCCACCTAGTCAATGTGAAATGGATTCTAAATATAATAATGGTGTGAAGGATAATAATGGGGGTCCCAAGCAAATTCAGCATGGATTAGTGGCAAAACTTTGAACACTTGCTCTACCAAAAAAATTATGGTTGTGGCTAAGGGAAAGAAGGACAAGTGTATTCACTCATCCACTATGAAATAAACCTAAACTTTTAGTGATTTTTCTTGTTATGATGGAGAAGTAACTGGTAATGTATTCTATTGATTTGTCTTTGTATGTGATATTATTATGGATTCAAATTTAAGTGGTATTGATCTGAGAATCAATTTGCTGTAGTACTTTTACCACAACAAAACATGGTTTGGTGAGGATATTTGGGTTTTGGCTGTTTTGTATATAGGCACAAAGCAGAATTGCCCTTTCCTTTTAAGTAATTTCATGAAGTTATACATAAGTGAATTGGAGTTTTGCTGTTCAGACTTTGGAGTTGGTTTTTTACTTGGAGCCTCATTTTATTTTACTTTTCCAAACATGCTCAATGGACTTCAATTCCCACTTTCACATTTTCACTTGTTTTTTCTTCATATTATTTATTATTTTAGAAAATCAAGAAAGATTAAATTTACTATTTTCTCTTTTATCTCATATTGTCATACATTATAACATTAATTACCTAATACTCTTCTTGAAATTGATAATTTCAATGTAATTAGTAAGGGTGTTTGCGATCCACTTCCATCGGTTTTTAAGCAATCATATGATTCAAACACATAATTAATATACGTTTTGGTTTGGTATGTTTATATACTAAGATGTCAAATCTAATCTGATTCAAATATTATATGTTGTTTCGGTTCGGTTTGAATTGTTTTTGTAATAAAAGATTGAAATTGAACATACACTCAAAATTTATAAAAATGACTAAATATTAAGCATAAAATAACAAAGTAATAGTGTTCAACAACGTCAAAACAACATCAAAAGTAAACCGCAGTAAAAAAAACAACAATAAACATAATAAAAAAAATCTAAGACATCAACATTAAAGTAAACGACATCAGTAACAATTTCGGTCTGGTCTGGATCGATCTGGATCCATGAGGTATAACCGAAAATCGGACTGAACCGATCGATCCTTAAAAAATAAACTCAATACAATTCAAATGCTTTCTGTTTTTTCGGTTTCAATCTATTTTAGATCGATTTTCGATTTTATTTTTAAACTGGTCTGAATTTGGACACCAAGGGGTATTTTAGTTAAAATGCATTTACAGTATAGTTAATAAATTCAATAATTATCTTATTTTCTATACATCACATTAACATGATAATTAAAACCGAACCGTTGTCTTTCCAAGGAAAAAATAATATTTTTTAGTTGTTTTTTACAATACTAAAGCAATATCAATTACTATTATTATAATTTTATTGCTAGATAGTTAACAAAAAAATGTTGAGTAGGATATACTACGTATAATTATGGAGAGATAAATAATAGATTATAAAAAGTTGATATCTTTACTTTTCCGTTGCCATCGCTGCTTCATTGAAGATTCATTGTTACTTTCGCTGCTTCATGGAAGCCTCAAGCCCATTTACTTCATAGAACATTCTAACACAGTCCTTTTACTCGGTATGAAGAATAAATGTACGTATTGTATTGTATCTCTTTTCCGAGAAAGAATGTAATATATATATACAATGTGATCATTTCATTTGTACTATTTTTCAGAAGACTCTGATCATTGAAAAAATGAATAATGGATGATGATTTATGCTTTGTTTAGTTTAAAGAAGAAAATAGGATGATAGAAGATAAAAAGAAAGAGTACGAGCAGAAAGAAATAAATGAGAAAATGAGTTGATTGTAAGAGTTGTTTGGTATGGAAGATATGTGAAAGAATTAGAAGGAAATAGACAATTTTATCCTTATAAATAATAATAAATAGTTGATAAATCCAAATGCATCCTAGTAATTGCAAAAAAACTCTCCTACTTTCTCATTAAGAAACCAAAAGTTGGTGGAACCCACAATTTTTATTTTCTTTCCAACCAAACAAAGGCTAAAAGTACATACATTTTTTTCCTCGTATTTAAATATGTTTATGAATATTTTATTATTATTATTATTTAGTAGTAACACTAAATTTTTTATTATTATGAGTCACTAGCTTACTATTATTTATACATTGCAGAGAATTTTGGAAGGAAGGAAGTATCAGCTGTGAATTCATTCATGCATTGGATAGAGATAAGGTAATAATAACACCAAACATCGTAGAAGTGAAGAACTTAGTTTGGTGTTTCATATTTTTCTCATATTCAATGGGTAACCCTAACCCTAACCTTACCCATGAAGATGAGAAGAACCTTCAGGACGAGTTATTGATTCCAATTCTACTCGGAGACCGAGTCATCAAACTCGCTCAAGAAGCCGACTCATCAAAACTCGACTACTCCGAACTCGCTAACAAAGTCCAGCTTCTCTGCGAAAGCCTCCGTTCCGTTCTCCGTGTCGTAACCGCCACCCCGTCCCTCAACCTCAACGACCGCCCCATCCGCCTTATCGCCGCTGACGTCACCAAGAATCTACAACGCACTCTCGCCTTAGTCCGTAAGTGTAGGAGGCACGGCGGCGTCCTCCGCCACGTCTTCTCGATAACCTCCGCCGCTGATTTCCGAAAGGTGTGGAACCTTCTGGAAAATTCCAACGGTGATATGCTTTGGCTTCTTAGCGTCTTTGATTCAAAAGGCACACACCTTTCCCTTCCCCCTATTGCCAGTATCGACCCCATCCTTGCGTGGGTTTGGACTTACATTTATACCCTTCAGTTAGGTCAGGTTAGGGACCGCGCCGAGGCGGCTACCGCGTTGGGCGCGCTCTCGGTTGATAATGACCGCAACAAGGTTATTATTATGGAACAAGGTGGGATTGTGCCTCTGTTGAAGCTCCTCAAGGAGGTTGCTTCACCCGAGGCTCAGGTTGAAGCGGCCAATACTCTTGTAATTGTTGCCACAAAGCAAGAGAGAGTGGTGAGGTTCATTGTGGATTGTCTTGGGGTTCCAACGATTGTGCAGGTTTTGGGAGATACCTCTGCTTCCATGAGGGTTCGTGTCGCGGTGGCGAATTTGGTTTCCACAATGGCTGCGCAAGACGAAGTTGCTAAGGAGGAGTTGGTGAGAGCCAATGTGCATAGACCCCTTGTTTCGTTGTTGTCAATGGACACTGTCATTACTGATCCCGTGCTTCAGGGGGGTCGGACCAGCATTCATTCGCTGGTTTTGAATTTGTCGTCATCCGGAGAGTCTTCTTCAAATTTGGTGAACTCTGATGGTAGTGGAAGAGGAGGGAGCAATAGGAGGGAAAGAGAAAGAGAGGTGGAGAACGCGGGGTTGAGGAATGAGATGAAAGTGAGTTGTGCTAAGGCTCTTTGGAAAATCTCCCTAGGGTGTCTTTTATCTTGCAAGAAGGTTACAGAGACAAAAGGTTTGCTATGTCTCGCTAAGATTATAGAATCTGAGAGTGGAGAATTACAGTTCAATTGTCTTATGGCTGTCATGGAGATTGCTGCAGTGGCTGAGTCAAATGCTGAACTTAGACGAGTTGCTTTTAAACCTAATACTACTGCGGCGAAAGCAGTTTTGGACCAGCTATTGAGAGTGGTTCGTGAAGGGAGTGATCCGCCATTGCAGATTCCTGCCATTAAGTCAATAGGGTCCTTGGCCAGAAACTTCTCTGGAAATGTTCCACATATTCTTGCTCCTTTGGTTGCCCTGCTGGGTAATAGAGATGCAGATGTAGCAATTGAAGCTGCTATTGCCTTGGGGAAGTTTGTGTGCCCGGACAACTATAATCGTGTTGACCATTCTAAGGCAATACTTGAGCTTAATGGAATTCCCAAGCTAATGGCGATGTTGCATATAAATGATCGTGCACAAATGCATGGGCTAAAATTACTTTGTTACCTTGCCTTGAATGTGGGTAATAGTAAGGTTCTTGAGGATGAACGTGCCTTGGGTACTATAGAGAAGCTTGCTCGTCCTGTTCTAGTTCAGCATCCTGATTTGAAGGAACTGTTTGCACAAACCATACACCACCTCACTCTTTATCAGCCAGGAGCTCAATTGCACAGACAGCCCTTGGGTCTATAAGTGTCTTCATTTCATTAATCAAAATGGTTGATCCTTGTAAGTGTTTCAAATGGCAGATTAAGAATGTATTGTACTTAGATACTCATTTATGCACATTGTGAAAATATGTAAAGTTCATTTTAGCCAATGGTGTTTGTGGTATTAAGTATTGTTGATTGACTGCTTGTACAAACTATACTTAAGGCTAACTATCTCAACAAGACAACTAAATTTACCTATTTGCAAATGGAAATGTTTCACATAATATAACTGAACTTTCAATAGATTTAATAGCATCACCAACTTTTCTATCTAGTGATTTATATCTGATCCTGTTTTCCTCCTGTAAAATGTCATTGTAGTAATTTGGTTTTGCTTTATGGACTTTTGTTATGTTTGAGTTGATATTTACAATATATTCATGTATAAGGTCGTAGTTCCTACAAGTTATTTGCTATGGAAGTTCTGTACATTAAAATATGTGTTAGGAATCCAAGTGTTAGTGAAATAACTCACCGAGAAGGAATTGGCAGTGAGAAACATATAAGTTGATGGACATATGCATTTAATGCCTAGGCATTTTTGGATTAAGAGGTAGTGTGAAACCCACTTATGTAGTTCTTCACTTAACAGATTGCATTCACATCTCCCTGGTGTTTGGGCTCCCCTTATTGCCCAACAAGTGGTAGCAAAGTCGAGGTTTTGGCTAAGGCGAGTATTGGATAGAAGACATTCGTTCTGGTTCCATGTATTAGGTCTCTTGTATCGAGAGTCCAAGGCAATGTGTTACACTGGAGATGTTAGACAATGGCAGTCTCTGAACAAGTATGAAGAAGAACATGTGGCTCTAATTAGGAGGGCTAGGCCCTCGGTGACCCTGTTAAAAATATTCAAAAGGTTTCTGTGCAAGGTGGACCATGCTCTTGTGTGAATGACTTGTACTTAGAGAGAGAGAGATTGTTAGGAATAGGCACAGTTAGGAAAGCATATAACATAAGAAATAAGAATGGGCCTCGATTGGTTAGGCCTAGTTAGTGAAGCAGTTGAGTTAGTTAATTAGCCTATAAGTAAGAAGAGTTTAGAGGGAGAGCTATCTTATCATTTGTTGAGAATAGTGGTTGGGGCGTTTGGGCATAGGAAGAGTTCTAGGTCTCTCGAATTCCTTGAGAATTCAGTGTAATTCTTATCGATTTCTATCAATAATATCAGATTCTTTCTATTCAAACCCAGTTTCTATCAACTGGTATCAAATCATCAATCTTGTGGTAACTGCACAAATCTACATATAATGCAATGGCAAGGCTTATATTAAGTGATTATAAAAAAAAACTTATATAAAGTTGCCAAGGATTAAAAGGTGTCTCCTAAGCTTGCAGCTAGCATTCTGAACAGACAAGGTCAATATATGGACATATATGTTATCATAAGCAGGAATGTAAGGTTTTCTAGTTGTTGTATTATTTATTTTATTTCACATGGGTGCATTTTTGCTAAATTATGCTGAATCGTTTTTTCATTCACATTGTATGTACTGAAAAAAGAGTCAAGATAATGTGTTTGGCATTGTTCTAAACAGGGAATGGGCGCGTTGATGGAACTTAGTCTTCATTATGGCTGCATGAATTTATGTTTTCTGTTGTAAATTGATGTATTTCTGTCCTGTAGATACTTGTGAGAGTTGTTATTTGTATTAGAACTAATCTTTTAATTGTTATTTAATTTCATCCTCAGAACCAGAGTGTGTTGTTGTTATAAATCATAAAACCCATTTTTTCTTTCATGGGCTCTCTCCTCTCCGGTATCGGCAAGGAACCAAGCCTTGAAAATATTTTAATAATGCAGATTTTAAAGTATTTTTAAATAAAAAATTATAAATCATAAAATTCTTTTTTATACCTTATATTTCAGTATTGGACTCTCGATACGGGACAAGATCCATTCGTTATAACATGGTTATCATATTGAAAACAAGTGATTTATGGATGACAGCAATGTAAACCTTCCTTAATTCCCATTTGCTGCCATATCTTAAATCTGTTTGTTGTACAAGCCTTTTCACCTGTTTTCAGAAAACAGTATATCTTGTCATGCAAATCGGATGATCATTTGTCTACATTCATGTCCCACTATGTGTACCAAGCCAATCAGAAGGTTCTATTGAATTAAATAGAAAAATAACAAAATCAGAAATTAATATTTTAATATTATTTTTTAAAGTTTGATTTGTTAGGTAGATGAGGACATGAAAATTCTAGGACAGAGAATCCTTATAAAGTCATTCTCAAGAAGCACGTGACCCCATATTTTTAGATGTTAAATCACGTATCTAATACCATTGAATTATGATATAAGTATATATTAAGATGTTCATTCACGAATGGTCCTCCACAAAAGTAGAACCCACTGGAGCTGCTCTTCAAAGTAAAAATAGTATATTTAGATCCAATTTCAATATAAATTTCCTTTTCCCACACTGAATTTCATTCAGGAGTGAATTTTTAATTTCAATTCCTTATCGATAGAAATGGAAATGTGGCTATCTTTGCATGTAGAATTTGGATCTTGGATGAAACTTTTATTAGGGATGATTACGTATGGTTAAGTAAGATGGCCCAAATAAACAACTTAACTTGTTTGCATGACTATATATGGTCCAATTTTTTTTATATAAGACTATAACCAATATTGCACTTTAGACAAATTAAAATATGCATACATAAAGCAGGGACGACTCAAATTTTGGAAGGGGAGTGAGGGAGGTGTTTAGGATCTATAAAAATATAGTTGTGAGAAGATTCCTTCCATTTTTTTTAAATTTTCCACTCCAAAACCAATTCATAAATAACTCGGGTAAACTTAGCTAGAAAATGATGTTTGCAAGAATGAACAAAATGCATTTTTTTTGTTTGACTGAAACTTTTATATTGAATTTCCTTACATAACTTAATTTTAGAGTAAATTACGCGGACATCCCTTCAGTTTTAATGAAATTATACATAGTATCCCTTCTCTTTTTACAGTTACATATACCTTCCCTCTATCTAACACCGTTAACAAAAAGTTAAACTGACTGAGTAAAATACTAAACTACCCTTATTTTCAAAAACACAATTCTTCTCTTTTCTTTTTACACACATCATCTTCCTTAAACTAGGGTTCAAAAAACTCAAAATCAAATTGGGAAACTGATTATTCTAAAGCTAAGAGGTGAGTAGAAATCATATCACATTTTTATCGTATTCTTATGTTTTCTATCGTTTTCATCTATCATTTTTTCTACTCTATTATCATCTTTTATGTTTTTTCTTTATTTTCAAAAACACAACTCTTCTCTTTTCTTTTAACATAGTACATCATCTTCCTTAAACTAGGGTTCAAAAAACTCAAAATCAAATTTGTCAACTGATTATTCTAAAGCTAAGAGGTGAGTAAAAACCATATCACATTTTTTTATTATATTCTTATGTTTTCTATTGTTTTCATCTATCCCTTTTTCTACTATATTCTCATCTTTTATGTTTTTTTCTATTGTATTTTGTTTGTGAGATGTTTAACATCCATGTTTTATAATATTGTTTTCATTTGACTTTGCCCCAACACCGTGGGTCATTGGGTATTTGGGTTTACCTAACTTCGTCTTCTTTCATTTTGTCCCGTTCTTTGATTTGGTGTCATTTGTAAAAGAAATAATCAATTGTTAGCAAGCTATCATTTCAACCTTAATGAGCTCAGCTTTATGTACGATGAACGTGTCACCGGAACACTTAGTTTTTTAAGTATAATACCTTCATTTAATATTTACTCGTTTTCAAATTTCAAAGTAATATATTAAACTTTTACTATTCAATTGGTTAGAACACGTGAAAATTTAATTAGCGATATAAATGGCAGTTAAAAACTATATGATATAAAAAATATTTCATTCTACATGCATATTTGACTAACTAACATCATAACTAGTTCGCATATGAACCTTTTTTTTGGTCATTTGTTTCCATTTACACATGAGACAGCATTTTGTCGGCAACCCTTTTATTAGTTACATTATTGTTTTGGTATCGTTAGGGGTATTCTCTCACCTTTTAGTAAATAACTAATATATTTTGATATGTAATTGTCTCTCACAATAAGTATTACACACATGAATTGAATCTTTGATCTTTTAGTCGTTCTAAGAATTTAGCAGAATCATGCTTTACTAAAATCTGAAATACTATTTTATATTCACCAAAAGCTTTTCCAATATCATTTGTCTAGATGCACCTTTTAGTTGACCCAAAAAAGCTATATGAAATGTATTGTTACTCTTTGTGTCTTAAATGGTGTCCTGCACAAATCAAAATGTATAATTTAATTAGGAAAAAAAAACATAAAGTAATATTTTATATTATTTAGTGTAATCCTATTTGATAGGGACATAGAGACATGATTGTTTTTGGGTTCTAACATTACATAATATTTCACTTCAACCATCTTTAATATTTTTCTTCTCTTTTTAACCCCCATGTTGTCCTTGTTAATTAAACTTTCTTTTACTTTTATGACTAATTCAAATGGTGCTCAATTCACTATATATAAATAATATATTTCACTATTGACATGGACTAATTGTCTTGGATATAAAGGATTACATTTTGATTTCACCAAAAGATAACATAAAGAAAAAGTTTGACAATTGACACAAACTCCATAATAATGATTAATTTAATCAAATACCTGCTTTTCACAACAATTTCCTTATATGATTTTTATCAGAACGACTTAAACCTCAAGCAGAACCTGTGATAATTTTTTCATGGCTTGGCGGCAGAAACTTTAGAGTTGCGTATAATGCATGTAAATTTATCCTAGAAGTGGCATAATCATTTTTCTTGATGTCAATATCTGTAATAATTTCAAGCTTTAGTTGATTATATTGTTTCCCAAACAGTGTAATACATCAACTGCATCTACTAAGCCTAAACAAGTTAATTAATGTATGATATTGTTATGCAATGCCCCACTCTTGCTTTTATCATATGGTTAGTTCTAAGTGCACATCTTGTTCTAATTGAAGTAGTAGTGACTTTCACTCTCTTAATTTGGTATGCAAACTTTGGCAGGACCATTTTCTGGGCCATAGTTTTGCACTCTTTCGTATACTAGTCATGTTAATATACATGCATTGTAGCTGAACAATTAACATCATATATTATTATTTCTCATTAGATCACAAATTCATAAGTAATCACCATGGTTTTCCTAATATATAGGACCTATTGACTTTTTTGGATGGCTTTGCGTGCAAATTGAGGGTAGCTTTTTTTCCTGATTTATGACACATTACTGGTTTATTTATGCATAATAATGCTAATGTAGTATAAGTACTATAGCAGGTGGTGTTATTGTGTGGGTTCTTTTTTCTCTTTTGCTCTAATTGGTTACCTTTAGAAGAATTTTAAATAGCAACATGTTTATATAATCGAACAAGTAAGCAAATTAAGGTGTAATAAGTTGTACACTCACTTCCTATTTGATTGATTCATAATTCTTGAATATGTTAGAACCCATAAGAGCTAAGATGATATCATATCACTGTTATGTACATACAAATATATATTGTCTCCATGACTATGGTGTTGTGCTGATGACCGCTAATGTTGTGTCTGGAGCAGCTTGTGGTGACAACATATTATAGATGACTTTAAAACAAGAGGAAATTTAGGCATTTGTTTTGAACGATATATACTACTAGGGGTGAGCATAAGTCGGGTTGGAAAGGTAAGGCTTATCCCTTATCCGACATTAAATATTTATCGGGTCATTTTTTTGAACTCGGACCGACCTAGACCCGAAGTTAATCCAACCCTAAATGTCGATCAGATAATCCTTTGAACCCAGACCCGATTAAGTATAATGCATACATCTTTTAAATAAAGTATTCTCAAGGTTATTTATTATTAATAATATTTAATTTGACATATGAAATAATATATGTATATATATTATTAATCATGCATATATGATGAAAAAATTAAAGAACCAATGAAACTTTCGACCAAATAGATATAATTACTTTGCATATAATTGAATAAAGACGCATACAAATATGACGAGTCAGTAACCATGTGATAGGTCCGAGCTGAATCATGTTTGTCCCCTATCTGACCCTAAATATTGTCAGGACCTATTTTTTTAAACACGAACTCGGCCCTAGACCCAACCTTATTCGAGTCCGATCATGATTGATCCAAGTCGGATGAGCGGGGAAGGTCATGCCATTTTCACCCCTATATACTAATTTAAAAAAAATGTGAATACTTATTCTTGACAGCTTCCTGCCATTTTTTATAGCGAAATTTGAATGTCATGTAAACTAGCATATCCTTACACTTTTAATCTAATCCTAGTGTCTTACTTCAAAAAAAAACCTTAGCTTTTAAACTCTTGGTAAAAACATAAAATTGTTATCCGAAAAGATGCTCATATTTATTCCACATGTAACATTGCTCTTAGAAAAAATGAGTTTTGTTGATGCCATATCATTCGAATTGTTTAAATCCCGAAAATAATCAATCCACTATTATATATTTACCCTCCTCAAACTCGACTATTATATATATATACAAATATATTTTAACATCATACATTTGCATTACACAGAGAAATAGAAACCCAAGATAGGCATAATGCAGATTTTAGGCAGTCAACTTTAGTCTTTTGGAGGGATTCACAACTTCATTTAGGTGCTGGAAGCCAGCATCTGGATTATATGACAGCAAAAAACAGCATCTTTTATCATATGATAGACCAAGATAATCTTCTTATTCTAACTTTGCCACCGCTAATAATATCTCCATTCATATTTTTATATGCATGACGTATATTCAGAAACACACGGGGGTGTCAGTGTCTCATAAAATTATCATCTCATTATATGATTGTATATCTTATAATATAAACGAATGATCTTGAAAAAAGAAAACAATTTAGAAGCATTATTTGCTGCAATTCGTGTATGGGTTTTTGTCTTTTTATCATATTTGAGTCTTTGACCAGCTGCACTAGAGAATAGACAGCAAAAGAAGCATTACAAGGAAATAAGGACCATAATTAGAAGGGAAAAAACGTGGAATTCACACCACATAGTCCATACTATTCCCCGGTACTAGAAAAGGAGTACTATGAAAAAGAAAGCAGTAAAATGTAATGAAAGTTATGTTATTCTATTTATACTTATAATGATATTTTTTTATCTTTAAAACTAATAGTAAAAACATGATTTTTCTCTATTAACGAAGAGGATCCTTGATCTAATACAAAAGTGGATATGTATGGTATTATTATGCACTAAGTATTTCTCTCTTAATGACACTTTAACAGCAAGTAATAATTGATTAGTTGGACATTAAGGAAAGATTAGGGCCACAAAAAATATTTAGCTTCAATGATTAATCTTCAAGAATATACCTTTATTCAAAGTTTCAAACTTTGGCTGATGAAAACAGATACATCAATCAATAAGGGGGTATCATCTCTCAACTCAAATCTTACACTAATAATTTCCTGTACTATCAACATCTTTCTATATTTGCTCTACCAATTTCCAACAAGAGAAACAGTTCAAATAATCAAAACCAAACAAAACCAAAAAAAGATTAAAGAATTTACAGTTCATATATATCATTGTATCATATTTGCTGGAATATATCAAAACTTGTTCCTGTTAGATCTTCTGACAGTGATGTTAATGGATAGCAACTGAAATCTATTGAAACATGATTCTGCAAATTCTGTTGCCCTTCTTCTTCCCATGAATTACATGTCTTGAAATCTTCTGATTTTATAGCATTGAACTGAAACGAATGGTCTAATTTGTTCTCAGCATCCCAACAGAACCCTGAAGCATTTTCCATCATTTGATGACACCCTTCTCCTCCTGCATTATAAATGCTCATGTTTGAGCTATTATTGCTGGAATTTTCTTTCATTTGATTAATGTTATTACTATCATTCATGAACAAGGAACTGATTTTAGAACCTGAGTTGTTATCTGAAGAAAACTCTGTCACCGACACATGATCTGAATTGGTTAGACTTGGCATTGAAGAGAAACCATACCTTGAATTTGTTCCAAACTGGTTCTGATCAAACAATGTTCTAATGCTTGTTTGATAATTACTACTCATAGGTAATCCATAACAAGAGTTTTGTGCAACACTCATTTGGAAATTATCATTGTAAGATAAAGGGTCTAAATCTAATACATGCTTGTTCATGAAAATTTCTCTTGATGCTTCTTCTAACCTTCCATCATCATAGTAATTCGAGTGGCTTATAACTGGTGAACATTGTGATGAAAATAATAAGGTTGTTGTAGCTGAAGGGCTTGTAGAAATTATTGGTATTTGCATTTGTGGTGGTGATTCTGTGCTGGTTTTCTCTTCTTTTACATTAGCTTCATTGAGAGGCTTGTGTGTTGTTGGGTCAATCCCTTGTTTCAATAGTTTCTTCTTCAAACATGAATTCCATAAGTTTTTTATCTCGTTATCTGTTCTTCCCGGTAACTGTGCTGCAATCTGAGCCCACCTAAAAATATCGAAAAGAAAATCATATCATTTTACATAACTCATAATTCAAGAACATTAATAAATACTCATTTTTTGAATGTATTTTAAGGTGTTACCTGTTTCCAAGGACTTCATGGAGACTTATTATAAGATCCTCTTCTTGCTGTGAAAACATTCCTCTCTTTAAATCAGGCCTCAAATAATTTATCCATCTCAACCTGCAACTCTTGCCACATCTTTGAAGTCCTGAAATTCATGGAACCAGTTACACTCTTCACCTTTTTTCATTAGTAACAAAAAAGTAAAGAAGAAAAAATGATGAATGATGAGAACTTTCTTATATGAAACATGATAGTTCTTACCAGCTAGTTTAGGAACAGAACTCCAGCATCCAACACCAAATCTGGTTATATAATTGAAAAGCTTTTCATCTTCATCAGGGGACCATAAACCTTTCCTCAATTTTTGCTTTACACAACAGGAATGGCGACCCATTTGTCAGAGGAAAAAGGGAATGCTAATGAATGAATGATACCTAAGGAAGGACCTTGAACTCTTAAGTGGTTACTAGCACTATATAGCATGAGACATTTACGTTAATGCTTGTGTCATTGAAACATAATTAGAATTAATTGTTGGAAATATCATTATGTTATGTTATATATAAGTAATTAATTACTTTCGAGTTATATCATTCTCCTTTCCAACAAATATTATCCACAAGAATCGAACTATTGACATTTTAATCTTCACGAGATTTAGTAGACTTCATACCACTAAATCATTGTCCTCGAAAAATTAATAGAGTTAATTTAAAGAGAAGAGGGATAAAATCATAAATGATATACTTAGGATTGAAGTTAAGAGAGAGAAGCCAGAGGAAGGTGCAGCAATCAAGTAGTTTTTACGCAAATCTGGTGCTGCTTTTGCATTGCAATGGATTGGTTTTTAAGGTATCCCTATTTCTAAAAAATTAAAATAAATTAGAGCAACTCTATAAAGTATAAAAGTGTGAACTATATGAGTAAATGTTTCCTGTTTTATTAATTTTAATTAAGTACTAACTCCAAACTCTGTTTCTCTTTTTTATTCCGTCTGAAATATAACAATAGTAAACAACGAACATGTATATATTCTGGATGTTTAAATGAACCCTTTTGGTGCTTTATTAGATTAATAATAATAATCAATCATGACCTTATAGTATGACTAATATTTGGTTTTACATTTTTACCCACTGCAATATGATACTATATGTCATTCTAAAATCTAAGGTTACTTCTTATTGTAATTATTAATATTAAAGAATGAGGTATATAAAGGTTTCATGAACCTAAGTTTATTGTGCCATTTGAGTTTGCAGAAAATGTTTAGAGATGTAGATGAAATGCTGTCAATAACGAAATCTAATGAGTAATTTGATTTGTGATAAGGACTACCTTCTTAATTTAATGTTAATTTATTGTTGATGTGATTTTGACCTCTGAAATAATCTAAATATTCCATACCAATGTATAAAGATACAACTTCTAGGAGAAAAAATTAATGGACAAAAGATAAATTTTATTGACATAAGTCCAAATATTACATTTTACCACTATTATATTATATATATATATATATTATATTATACAAAATAATTTATATTATCTATCTGATATTAATTTTTATCAATTATAAATCAAAATAATTTTTTATCGTTATTTTTAAATTCTAGCCTATAAAATTTTTATTTATGAAAATAGTAATTTATAAGATTAAATTTATTGAATAAAAAATGTGTAAAAAACTATTACTTAAGCATAATATTATAAAGAGAATTAGTAGTTAGATGATGTTTTTTGTCTTGCATGATTAGCCATTACTAAAAATTTATATTTTCATCTTACATCATACACATATTATATATCTGAAATTGCATATCTCATTATCATTATAATAATTTTGTAAATTTTATTTTCTAAAAATTGTATTCTATATCTAATATTAATCTGTAATACTAAAAAATTTAAATTCCAAAAGACATATATTGAAAGGCAGACTAAACATGTCAAAACTTTAATATTTATAAATCATATTCTTCCCTTAATGTGTGTTTTGCATCATCAAACAAGGTTACATAACTAAAAATGATAGCTACATTTTATGTTTTATGAAATTCGAAATAGCAATCAGGTGCATGCCAACTACTTTTATGCAGTGCATTGCATTTGTGTTTTGGATGTAAGAAAGATAAATAAATACATAAATAAATTTCTTTATACTTTCTTATTTATTTATTTATATGAATAAGGATTTGCTTCCCAAACTATAACTCAAACCTTGTCTTATAAAATAATTAAATATTTATTATTTTTCTATTTTTGCTCAATATTATTTATATTAGATATAATCTGAGACAACAAATCATTATTTTATTTATATTAGTTAGTCATAGTTATTTAGAGTTTAAGCAGCCGACAGTGGTACATGCAAGGATGTGTACGCTCCATGGACATGTTGACTCTAGATTTGAAAATAATAAAAGGAAAAGAGATATCATGTGGTACTTATTTATTTGAGAGTCCAATAAAACAAGTGTCATCTCAATTCAAATTTATCAACAAAAAATCATTAGTTTAATGATATAAAGTTTCATATAATCGATTTTTATATATTATATTAAGTCAAAAATAAAAGATTTGATTTTTATGAGCGTTATTTATTAGAAGTAAGATTACATATTTTAGGAGGTTAATTTTTTCCTCTTAAGTTGAGGAGATATTAGTAATTATAGTGAAAAACTATGTTTCTTCCTTCATTTTGGTCCCAAAATATTTTGTATCTGGTCACTTTAATATTTTATGCAATTACCAAAGCAACTACATTCCTAAATGAGTGTGGTCATTCGTGCAATCATGTTTATAGATAGATCGATAAACTCTTGTCGAAGCAATAAGGATCACGTACACAAAGAATTTTTTAATATTTAATATTTTAATTTATTGAATATTTTGGCTTATATTAACAGTTGCTGTTTTGTTCATTATTCAATGAAACCTCGCATGTTAATAAATGTTTTTAACATTGTATGAAAGTTATTTTGTCATTATACACTGGACAAAACCCTCAGCAAGGAATTGAGGATACTTGATTATTCAAGGAATTAGCGTTAGACATTTTTTTACATAGCCTTCATGATATCATTTAATAGTAAAAAATATCCGTATTGAAATTTTAGAAGTGAAATCAATATATTTTGCAAGTTTCTGGTGCTTGGTGTTCATAGGGTTTGAAGGGAGTTTTAGAAAGAAGAAAATGAGGTGAAATGAGACAAAAATGGTTGTGCATTTTTATATTTATCTGTAGTTCATAATTCATAAATGTTTAGTTTTGTCGGTAAGAGAACATGTTAAAGGTATATTATAAATTGTCTTTTATACAAGCGACAAATGTAATACCAGATTCAATTATCTTCCAATTATATGAACTTTATTGGTATTTATTTAAATTATGTATGCTTTTATTATGTGCTATCATCATATATTTAGAATTTAAAAATAAGTCGTAATTTTAAAAG
Source organism: Lupinus albus (assembly GCA_009771035.1). Taxonomy (NCBI): domain Eukaryota; kingdom Viridiplantae; phylum Streptophyta; class Magnoliopsida; order Fabales; family Fabaceae; genus Lupinus; species Lupinus albus. The sequence continues at coordinate 11,994,414 of CM020011.1, forward strand.
AATGTATTTACTAGATAGAAGGTGATACATCTATTTTTTAATGGTTCTTTAATCTTTTTAATACATTTCTACAAGTAGTTAAGCATAGAATGAATAAAATCGGATTAAGAAGTTCTTTTATCGTTATAAAATATGAGTGTATTATTTATTCACTTTCAGTATATATATATATATAAATTAAACATTTTACTCATTATTCATTTGTATTGTTTTTATTTAAAAATTAATGATAATTATAAATAAATAATAGATTATGCAATAAAAATCTAAAAAAATTGATACACTATCAGTGCATATATGTTTTCTCATAAAATAAATGTACTTAGCTTTTGATTTTGATAGATGATTAAGAAATAATATTTTATCTATAAATATGACTCACATTGAAATTAAAAATTTAGAAGAAATGTTTTGAGTTATCTTTTATTTATTAACTAAGAATATCGTTCACCGTATAAACAAAAACTAACATTTTTCAAAATTCTTGACCTTCTAACAAATTGTTTTAAAATGTTAAATTATTTATTGTAAGTTAAAATTATATAAAAATGGTGTAGTGCCAGTGCAATACATTCAATCACATTCACACACTGCCAAGGTGGTTATCTAATGTCATATCCATGTTTCTCTATCTCTGATCATATTGCACATCATCGACGAACCAATCATATCATAATACGTGTCCATCTGTACCAGCAAATTACTTTAAACGTTTCTTTATAAAGGTTGTGTTTGGATTTCACATTATAAAACATTTTTCAAATGGATTGATTATACACACAATATTTTAGTATAGTTTATTAATCTACTAACCTGGTATGATATTGTCCGATGGAAATAAATCAGGGCCAACTTCTGCAAAATAATATATTAACAAGTAATAATTTGGCTATCTAGTATAGAACATGTTTTTTCTAGTCAAGTATGAGTAGTGGTCAATTGGTATTAGGGATGACAATGGATTTAGATAGGTTCAGGTAGTGTATTATCTAGATCCGACTCACTGCTTTATTTTTGGATCCAGACCCGGTTCAAATCCATGCTAATACCCACTGCGTATGCTACCCACAGGCCCTTGGGTACCCAACGGATCCATGAGTATCTATAAATTCAAAAATATTAAAAATAATTGCAAATAATTTATGCATTTATGTATTTGTTTCATATGATCTTATATGTAATTTAGACAATTAGTAAGAGAAAAAATTATAAAACTTAATTTAAAGTTTTAAAAACAACGTAACTTGACTATTAAACACAATTCATTTTACTCTAACAAACATTAAAAACAACTTCAATATTAGGATGAAAAGTTCATTTAGTATGAACTCTTCGATTAACATAATATCACATTATACATATGAATTAACAACATAATATCATTACTTAACAACATAACATCACATTTATGAATTAATATGATATTATAATTATGAATTAATATGATATTATAATATACATGATATTACAATTAGGTTGTTATATATATATATAGGAAGAAATAACGGGTTCGGGTACTCCGGGTCTGGGTACCTTATTACCCGGACCCAGACCCATTTAACAGCGGGTCTAAAAATTGTCGGGTCTCAATTACCCACGGGTCCAAAACATGGACCCAACCCCGACCCATTGTGGGTATTTTTTGCGGGTACCTATGGATCCGGGTACTCATTGCTATCTTTAATTGGAATTAACTGAGATGGAAAATTATCAAATTAGTATAGGTTGAGGTAAATTATATTATGTGGTACACTTTTAACACAATGTTATATGAGATACACCATGTGTTTGGATAGTTTAGAAAATAAGGTTACTTCATTTATCAATTATACATGATCAATTATTTATAATAGATCATAAGTTGATTTTATTTATATGATTGAAAATCAATAATTTATTTCTTTGTAAACAAATTTATAATGGGGAGCGATCCACTTACTCCAAAAAACACTTACTCTTCATCTTAGTCATCCAATCTTGAAAAATTCAATGGCTTAGATGTACTCGCCAATTCAAACCATTGGATTTCCCAAGAATGAATGGTCATAATGTGAAGTAAGTGTTTTTCCACTTATTCTTGGAGTAAGTGGATCCCTCCCCATTTATAATAAGTTACTATCCATACACTCTCGGTCACACTATTATCTTTTTCCCTATATAGCTTTATCAGTCTAAGGTTTAATGAGTAACTCATTATTTGAATTATTAAACTATCAAATCAATGCCCTTGTCAGTTTGACATAAAATCCAATTTTAATAACAATCTTAATTAAACACATTACTATCAATGAAAAAAGTTCTTAATTTTTGATATTTTTTAATTATTACGAGATAGCAAGATCTCAATTTTAAAATATATAATTATGTTTCAATAAATCAAACTTGTTAATTATATACACACAAAAAAGTGAAACAGGAAATTAGTAAAGTAACTTTACAATTAGTTATCTACTGACATTTAAAGTTTGAAAAAGACTTTGATAAGGTAATTGAATAGAGGAATAATTTAAGTGGCATCAACATGTTTAAGAACAAAGCATTTTCATCCACAAATTTCTCCCACGTCCATGTTCCTTTTAATTGATGGTAATTTTGGAAACACAAGATTGGAGTAATTTCATTTTCATTCTAGATATGAATCATATCATTGGCATTGAAAGACAATATGTTTTGGGTATATATAAAATGCGTGCTCAATGCAACAAAGTAGGGGACAAATAATCAACTTGTGCATTTAATCCTAATTAAGAAGATATTAATAAGAGGTTTAAATATATGTCCTCTCTAGGTGGTTTAAGTATAAAGTACTTCATCATAATTTATCATAAATTTGAGTAGTTATTAGTTTTTAAATATCAACCCACAACCTCACATAATTTCTATATTTTCATGTCAAGAGAGCCACCTTGTGTTAATTGCAGTTTTTGTACTTTTTATAGGGTGGAGATCCACTTACTTCAAGAGTAATTTTTTTAAACTTACTCCACATCTTAGCTATCAATTTTAAGGAAATCCAATGGTTTAGATCTAACCACTAATTCAAATCATTAGATTTCCCTAGAATTAATGACTAAGATATAGAATAAGTTTAAAAATTTTACTCTTTAGGTCAATCAATCTCTTCTCCTTTTTATATATATAATACTATTCACGAAACCTTCCCAATGCATGAGTTCAAATTTTTTATGATGAAATAAAACAATTTATTAGTAATTATGTTTTTAATTAAAAAAAGACATTAATTGTAGTTTATAGATACAAAAACCTAAAAAAAAAAGTCTTATAAAAACATAAGATGACATATATAACATAATATAATAAATAGTTTTACCTAAATAAATTCTATAAAAATATTATATATATATATATAACTAATTTGGTAAATATATATTGTAGAGTACGAACAAAATCAAACTACAATTTATGCAAAAATTATCAAGGTGCTATCAAAACAACATCTATTGAATTATTGTCGCTTCTTTTAATATCATGCAAAAATTAATCTATACATTGATAATGCAATTTTTCTATATTATCATTACATTATCGATCATTTATATACATTAATCATAATTAATGCATTATATAACTCTAAAAAACTTTAAACTAACATTACATATATATTAAACATACATTCATTCAAATTACTTGTATTTTAAACATACATCCATTCAAATAACTTGTATTTAAGTTAAGGTGAGTTAAGCTTGGCTAGAAGCTCAACATAATAAAATTGTGTTTGACTTATTTCAACACTTCAACTCAATAAGAAAATGACCTTATCTTGATGGTTCAAATTTAGCTCGCTATAAACTCAGTAAAAGAATAAGTTAACCACCAACATAACTATTTAACCTATGGGTACATATGGTGATATAGGATAGTGAATAATTGATGAATAAGGTTGGTATAAGTTTTTCTATCTCATACATTACCCTATTCTCATCTATATAATTTATATTTTTATTTTATGTTGCCCCTTATCTCTTGCCCTATCCCATTCAACAACCACTACTCCACCACCGTCCATGACCTCTGGTTCATACCCCATACACATGCCACCACCATCCCCTTCAATCATAATTCAAATGTCTAGAGCTATATTTTCCGGATAAAGCACTTTTGATGTAATCGTGTTAAGTTTTACATTATTCTTTTGGTATAAGGAAGTAGTATTAACTTTTACAATATATATAATCTAATAACGTACTCTCATTCTTTTAAATGGATTTTGCTATAACACTCCGATTTTTTAATAAGAAAAAAATAAATTAGAGATGAAAGGAGAAAATTATTGATGTACTATCTATATCATCTATTAACGTACTCTCTATTAATGTACTATTTATACATATGAATTTCTTCATTAATAAATTTTTTCAGTTCAATAATTATAAGTTTCTAACCAAAACAAAGACCTAAAGGACATAATGAAATATTTTTAAACCTTCTACGATTCAACTTTATTCTCTATGATTATTCAAACATAAAAGACAAATGATTTTTAAGAATCAATTAGGTTCATTTTATGACTAAATATAGATATTCAATTATCAATACATTTGTCATTCTAAAGCAACATAACAAATGCATTTGTAATGATATCCATCAAAATGTCATGACTAAAAGTCATAAATGACACCTACCACTTAAAATAGCTACATAAGAGCTATGAGTCAAAATGATTTATAGAAATGCAATTCCTACTTAGTTTTAATTATAGACATAGAAAGAACTTGAAGTATCTAAAAGTAAAACTTGTACTTCTATTAGAGTATGAGAGGTTAATTTCATCCTCGCAATAAGGTGACTACAATACAAAAGAAATACCACATATGAAGTACACCTATCAAACCAAATGATTCTCGCATCAGGAGTTCTCTCATCGATCTAGATCACTCAAATGTATATCAGTATCACTTGGTTAAGCAGAGTTATTCTCATCTATAGGGGATCATCCTGGATCGACACTAGACTACCCTAACCACCCTTATTTATTTCCCAAGATATTTTTGTCCCGAACCTTTACGTTCCACCAACTTAGAGGTTATCGGACCATGCTATGACACAAGACCAAGACCACAAAGGCTAAGAATAAAGTCACTCTAACCTTGGGTGTGTTAGTTAGGTAATTAAGTTTCACGTAAGCCTACATGTATTACTCCAACACTTGACCCAATTCCTTGTTAGGAATGTTACAGCTGAGATAAATCTTAAGTTCAAATTGGTTCATTTGGCAGTCATTTTTATCTCATACTTTCTTCAAGTGTGCTCAACGGTGTCGCAATGGTTTATTTAAGCTATATCTGATATGATGTCGTTTCAACGTTAACAAAAGAAGATCGGAATCCTGTGAAAGATATTCCGATAGGAATGTCAAGTTCGGCGATCGTTGTTATTGTTCTATATTGTTTGATGGCAACTTCAATGTCCAAGCTTCTCCCCTACGATATGAACGATACAGAAGTTTGTATGATAGAACAACATGGAAGTTGGAATGAATATGGGTGGTAAGTGATGGTGATCAATCATGAAAACCTTGAGGGTTACTTTGGTAGAGTAGTCTAGTGACGGTTCAGGCTGATATACATAATTTTTCGTCACGATGGTTAATGAGAGTGATTTATTATGACTTACGATCTTTCTATGTACACAAATTTATAATTCTTCATCGTGGTTTATGATATATATATCTTGCTATGTCTACTAAACTTACATCAGAGCTATGCATAAAAGACATGTCTAAAAGTTAAAACCCTTGTCCAAAGTATATGGATAAATATTTTATATCTAAAATTGTGTCTCAAATTACGCCCTTTAACAAATAAAAAAGATATTAATTAAAAAAATTTAAATATTCATAATTTAGAACTAAGTTTGAGACACCAAATCTAGTATATAATTATCAAAGTGATCTATCTTCAACTAACCAGTTTGTAACATCTACTCAATATCGGGATAAAAATTCCACTTCTTTTTTACACCTAAATGCATGCAATTACAAGCAATAAATTATTATAAATTTATCAAAGATTTTAGGTAACTACCATTTTGAGGTTTCCTACTTAAAAATCCAATAATCTCTAGTTCTCTACCATTTCAAGGCTTGAACTTTTTTATTATCTCCACTTGATCTTGTACATTGACTTAAGGATAACCATTTCCTAATTATTTAATATTGACACTTGTTAATTCACCAAACCGCAAGATTGTTATTATTAAGACAACATATATCATATTATATATTACACTATACATTATAATGCTCATAACCAATATCAAACAATTAAATCTGACATTTACCTGCATGAGGTGTAGTGTGAGATAAGTTATATTCGTCACATTTTTAGCTTATAATATGTGCATTTGTTCTTAGATTTGGGATTCTGTTGCATAACAGATATGACGGTATAATTTCTAATTCCATTTAGATTTTCTTAGTCTTCGAAATTGGGTCTCAAGGATATTTCCAATTTTCCATTGCTTATATTTCTTTGAACGACCATTAAGAAATTCCAACTGAGCATGCCATATAGAAAACTAGCAAGATACCCGTGCAGATGCACGGGGTGACATTTTTTCCGTATGCTTAAAAATACACGTTTTATATGTACATTCATATAGTTAAAACATACATGTTACTTGTGTATTTGTATGAATAAAAATGCATATGTTACTCGTGCATTCTTATTGTTAAGAAGACACATGTTACTTGTGTATTCGCATGATTAAAAACACATGTTACTCGTGCATTCGTATTACTAAGAACACATATGTTACTCGTGCATTCGTATAGTTAAAACACACATCTTATCCGTACATTGACATTTTTAAAAAGACACATGTGTTATTCGCATTCGTATAGTTAATGTAGGCATGTACTATATTTGCATTCATATAGTTAAAAATACACATGTTACTTGTGTATTCACATAATTAAAAACACATATGTTACTCGTGCATTCCTATTGTTAAGAGTACACGTGTGACTCGTACATTTTAATGGCTAAAAACAAACATGTTACCCGTAAATTTGCATGAGACGTTATTTTATAGTCATATGATTAAGAACACACATTACATGTAAGGAAGATTGCTAATCAGAATATGAGTTTAGGGAAAATTAAGTCATATAAGAGTTGATTTAGGGAAATAAAGGAAGATTTTTGGAGGGAAAAAATATGAGAATAAATGTGTATAATAATATTTTTATGAAATCATTAATGATCATTAGGTATAATAATTATATTCATTCTAATTGAATTATTCATAAATATTCCAGAATGGTAATAGTGATGAATGTTGATTTTAAACATATGTACATGGTGATTAATAGAAATTAATATATAAGAAATGTGCATAATAATAAGATAATAGAATTGATAATCGGAGTATGAGATATTTATAGAATTACTTTCATACCACATCATAACACCGATATTTTACAATTATTACAAACACTTTTTGCTTACAATCTCATGATTCTTTTTCTTCTATCTCATGATTCTTTTTCTTCTTCTTAGGTAACATTACATCATACTTTAATTTTCTTCATTTCTCATTCTATGTTTTTTAAGATTCTGACTTTGTGATTTTTGTTAGAGAGATTCATCATTTTCGGGATAATGTGGATGAAAATTTAAAGAATTATTTTTCTTTTTACATAATCAAACCGCAATTTCCTATAGGTAATGGTAATTGTATATGTGCGTAATAGGATAATCTTATAATCTCATGATTCTTTTTCTTCTTCTTAGGTAACATTATATTACATTTTACTTTAATTTTCTTCATTTCTCATTCAAAGTTTTTCATTATTCTGACTTTGTGATTTTTGTTACAAAGAGTTCATCATTTTTGGGATAATGTGGATGAGAATTTAAAGAATTATTTTTGTTTTACATAATCAAACAGCATAATAGGATATGAATTATTTTCCCCCCTAAACTCATATATCTTTAATATAAATTAATATAAGAATATTATAATGAATGTGCATAATAATAGTATAATAGAATTGCTAATCAGAATATGATTTTAGGGAAAATGAAGAAATATAAGAATTGATTTAGTGAAAATGAAGAAAGATTTTTGGATGAAAAATGAATATGAGAATATTTGAACATGATTAAGTGTTTGGTAGAAAAAATGAAGGATTAATAAATGTGACATGCATGTATCATTTTGATGTATGATATGAGAAATGACATGCATGTGTCATTTTGATGTATGATATGAATGTAGATGGTAATGATACAATGTGGGACTATGAATGGTAGTTGATGGTTTGATGTATGATATGAATGTAGATGACAATGATACAATGTGAGACTATGCATGGTAGTTGGTGAGAGTGTTTAGGTGGGAAAACTTTGCATGAGAAGATGAAATGTGTCCAAAACTAATAATGGAGAACATTTTTTTCTTATAGTATAATAGATATCTTCAAACGATCACAATAAATATCAAAACCTCAATGTGCATCTCAATGTTATTAATATCGTAACAGTCATCAAACCGATATAGGTAATGGTATAATAGTATAGTAGTTCAACCGGTGATTCACTAATTAAACTGCGGTAAAGTTAGATATACATATATAATATAATAACATTAATGTTGAAAAATCAATAAAAACAATAATTTTTTTATTTTCATTAAAAGAATTATTTTTAAATAAAAATCGACCGGTTTGACGAGTACAGTTTCATTGAAAATGGCCCATATGACCAGTTTTGACCGGTATAATTATTATACTGTACCGGTATCAGAATCAATTCAATGGTTCAACCGAGCGGTACGAAACAATTTTTACAATGAATGCATCTATTTAGAATGCAAAGTCATTAGTGTGCTATAGGGAAATCAGTTGACCTATACTACTTTTAGAAAGAACTCTTAGTTACTAAAAACAAATCAAATATCGAATCAATTTTTATATTAGTCTTTTACGTAATCACCAAAACATACTAGCTTATTACGTCGTATATGACATGTAAAAATTATGTGGATAGTGTAATCTGACTACACTATTCCACCATTGGTGCACCTTCAAAAATAATTAATGAAGTAGTGTAATTTTTAGGATGTTGTGACTGCCATTTACGACTTACAAATCTCATGAACCAGGAATGTAATTTTATGCTGCATTCTCGTGGACCTGGTTCACGAGATTGATGACCTGAATACAAATTTCGTGTACGTGAAACACGACTTACATAGTATTTATTTAAAGTTTTACGGTTTTAAATGTGTAGGTTAAGGTTTTAGTGTTTATTTTTTTTAAATAAATTTAATTAAGTAATATTTGAAAATAATTTTAATGCATGCTTTTGGAAAATTGCACCAGTTTTGATAGTTGAACCAGTGCTCTTCTTAATGATTATAACAATGGACGGTTAGATTTCTAATATACAAATTGTTGCCACACTTTACATTTTTTCCATTCAGCTTCTTCTGCATCCTAAACAAACTTTATTTGTTACTTCATTTAGACTTGCTTTTATGTGAGAAAGATTTCTAAAATACAAACTTTCATCTTTGTCCGTTATCACTTAGTGAAAAAATAAAAACTCTCATGATAAACTTTAGTTGGAAACACTATTATATTGTAATAGTAATATGATATTTCATAATAAAAAAATTTCAACTTAATTTACACTGGCTTTTATGTGAGAAAGATTTCTAAAATTTTAGATAAAAAAATTCAAAGATGGTATATTTAACAAAATAAAAAGTGGATGGTGCTGTTTTGCCTGTTTTAGAAAATTGCACAGTTTTTGGTAGTTGATCTGGTGAATATTAATGTAATTAATGTAGTTGAACCGGTGCAGGCTTTGTAATTAATGTATAATAATTAATATTCCCGCTTGCCTAGCCTGCTGGAATCTCGTACAGCGGTTTTGAAAAATTGAGCCGGTGCTAATGTGCTATAAATATTAATGTACATAATTATTATATATAATTAATGAATACATATAATTAATATGTGCAGTAATTATATATATAATTAATGTTATAATTAAATGTATCTCATCAATATAGTGCATTAATTGTTATGTCTATATGTATTAATGTATATATTTATTATTTTGCATTAATTATTATTTGAATTAATTATATATATTTATTATTTTCATTAATTATATATATTAATAGAACCGGTTCAGGTGCAATTTTCCAAAAGCCTGCAATAAAATTATTTTCAAATATTACAGCAGGAAATTCTTATATATGCTAGGTCGACGAGAATGAATCTCGTGAACCAGGTTGACTACACATCCACGTAATTTTCCCTATATGACCCTTTCAAAATCCAATATATTTCAAATATTACATTCTCACTTAATCCCAAAGACTATTACATAACTTTCTCTTCAATCCAATTACTTTTAAGGTACAACCAAATGAGTCAATTACTTCAAGGAAATTTATTTAAAAAATTACATTTTCACTTCAAACCAATTAATTTTAAGGTGCATTCTCACTAAATGCCAAAGAGTATTACATAACTTTCTCTTTCAAACTAGGTATCAAAACGGGCTACCGGGGAGTTCGGGCTAAACCGGGTCGGGTAAAAAAGCTTGGATACAATTTATGTATATTAAAATGTAACCAAAGCCCGTCCTATGCAAGTTGTGCCGGCCCACATAATATAAAAAAAAATCATTTAAATTTTAACATATTTAATATATATATATATATATATATATATATATATATATATATATATATATATATATATCATTTGATATTAATGTATAAATTTTTTTAATGTTATACTCAATGCAATCAAACTTATAGATATAATGTTATGTGTTTGAGCTAAGACATAATATTAAGTAATATGATTCATAACATAATTCATTCATTAAATATTTTATTTATATTAGACTCTCAATCTCTAACATAATATAATTTATAACTTCAATTAAATATAATAAATGGATACAGGACAAAATAATATCACTTAAGTAATAATAATAATAATAATATGAATATCTTTTGTATACTCTTTATCAATATTTTCTCTGTGAGTTAAATTTGATTGTATTGAGTTCTCTACAATAAAAATTATTTTCTTTATTATGTTTTGTTGTATAAGTTAAATCTAATTAAATATACAATTTAAAAAAATAGAATCTATATGATTTAATTTTCTCATTAATTTAATATACTATTTTGCTAATGTGCTTAAAATGATATTAAACAAAATATGAAAAATTAACTATAACATTATTGTAATTTATAAATATTTATATTATAAATATTACTATATTTTTTATTCAAAGTGAATAATACAATATTTAGTATATATTATTTATTTTTTTATCATAAGTTATTTTGTAAAATAATTTTCATCGTAAGAGAAAGCGAGTAAACCCGACCCGAGTTCGATTTTAATATAGTCCGGTCAAGTCAGGCTAAAAAAATCGGATTCATTAAAAAATGCCAAATTTAATACACATGTCCTACAAAAATTCGAGGTGTGGCAGGCCAGCACGCATGAACCCGCCCATTTAACACCTCTACTTCAAACCAATTTATTTCAAAAATTACATTTTCATTTCAAACCAATCAATTTTAAGTTACAATCCTAAACGATTTGGCACCCAAAAAGGCCAATATTTTTATGCCAACATTGTTCAAATGATGCAGAGACACTGATAACTTTATATTCACCCTCAACAGTGGACTGAAGGCCTATTTTTGTTACAGAATTACAAAATCTATAACAAAACTGAATAAAACAAAAGCAACATAAATAATACATGAAAAATGTTACAATTGAAAGGAAGATATAAGCTTCCGTCAGCCAGAAATTCACCTCAGATAAGTTCAGACGTTAATTCCAATTTAGATAAATCTTCACAGGCTTTAGAAAATATAAAAATAAATTGATATTATAGTAATGAAAAAATGTAATCGCACAAAACGGCTCCATGGATCGAAAGAAAAACAAAATCCACAGATTCCTATCAAGATGCGAAACAATAAACTCTTGATTTTGGTTCAATCATAGCATCGTTGGTCATTGCAAACATAGCTACCATCGACGTGGCATCGAACCTAAGTAAATAACCTAATAAATAAATAAATAAATAAATAAATAAAAACCTCAGATTCCCTTCTCAAATCACACACAACGAAGAACCATTGGAACCAAAACGAATCTCACGACTGAATAGCAAATCACAAAACGAACAAATCGAGATGGATTTGAAATTAGTAGATGAGAACGATTGTGGGACCGTGATTACATACGCTGTTGTATAGTGTCATACGGCACTTCCTATCTATTTGGGTTATCTTCTTCATTGGGATCAGATTTATGTAACAATAGTGAAATCAGAAAGATAAAAAAGGAAATAAGAAGAGGAAGCTACACCTATTGCATCCACAGTGAGTAGAATATGAAAAACTAGGGTTTGAGAGTGTGATATTTATAGGCATGTTCGCCGTTTGAGGGAAAGAGTATTGAAGACGAATTGAAATGCAAGCATCAAGATGGATTTTGGGCCTTTGTCTGAGCCCTACCCGAACCCGCTTATCTTTTTTTTATATCATCATTAAGCCCTCTTCCTTATGGACTTGGTTCAAGGTATATATTTTTTATTCTCGGAATCACATTCTCAATAATAATATTATTAGTAATGTAATTATTATATATGCTAAAATGTATATTTGATTGACATTTATATTGATTGAGAGTCTTTATTAACATTCATATGAATAACTCGAAAGTTTGTTCGTTTATGATGTATATTCCTAAACATTAGCAAGCAACATTGGTACAATTGGAAATTGCAAATTTAGATGTGGGTGTGAAACATCCACAATATATTTCACAAGAATAAGAAAGCAATGAGACATGGGAGAATATTTCTTCACTACTTGAAAGAAACATATTTATATATTATTCTCATTAATATATTTCAATATGTGACCTCAAGATCACATGCATTTTCTTCTTTTTTCCCATATGTGACCTTATGTATTATTTCAATTATTAGGGGTGGGTATTGGATGTTCATTTTTTTACTCAGATACTAAATGATATTTTGTTTACTCTCAAATAGTAAATTATCAACTGTGCAAAAAAAGTCGGAGGGTGGGAAAAGTTGAGAAGCTCTTTTTTGCTTTACATTCCCTTGGAAGCAAACAGAGTAACAGACTTTATTAAAATAAATAATGTAATCCATAACTATGGAAATTGACTCATCACAAGAATTAAATATTGCAAAAACCATTCATTATTTATGGTTATAATCAATCAAGTGTATTTAACAACAATCAAATTATCACATGACTTCAACAAGCTTCTAAGTCTCCCTATCTTAGATATAGGCATATAGCTTTGCTTTAAAGCTAATTCTAAAGTTCTAACTAGTCTAATGAGTACAGGAGTGCCACTGAAAACTGTTAGCAGTCAGTGAAAGCTAGCCTTCAACATTCCAGGATCCACTACCAGACCCATAAAAGTTAAAAAGTGGTGAAAGAAATTTCAGATAAAAGAAGGTGACTGTTTATACTTTATAGTAATTATGGTGACATTACACAAACGTGCTAGGATCCTTAATGCCTTTCAAACGTGCAAGACCCTTCCTTTTTTTTATGGGTTTGGACGTTTGGTTATTTGATGCCAAACAATAGCTTGTACATAAGTAACTAATATGCAACGTTAAGATGTACAGCCGTGCAAAAAGTATGTCAAAGCACATGTTTTCGATTTCTCAAGCCATGCCCAGAATTTTGCTCAAGAAATGACTTGAACGATACACAAATATTTTGCTTCAGATTTTATGAATTGAAAATGCAGCATCGAATACATGAAACTCCCTCAACTATTAATCATAAATGTTTGGCCAATAGCCAGTTTAGCACCAAAACTTTGGTGTCAAAAACTAGTTTCCTATCTGTGTAAGATTTAAAAAAAAAGTGAGAAAAGTAAGGTAGCATCGACTTCTAAAACCTTTTGTATTGTGTTCTTCCAAAATGACTTTATGCTAAGGAAGAAAAGAAGAATAGAAGAATAGAGAAATATTAGTTAGATAGATCGATGTCTTACATGAGATGGTAAAGATAAGCTAGGAGATGAAGCCCTTCTACTTGGCATTGGTAGCTTCATTTGACTACAATTAACAATGAATAAAAGAAATAGAAGTACTGCGAAGAGAAGAGTTGGAGAAGACATGACCTTGACATTCTTTAGAGTAGAAAAAAAACTCTGGGCTTTGTGGCTTGATGTATTTAACCATAGAAAATTCCCTTCAACCAATGCAGCTCCTAGTGTCCAGGAAACATCACCTGGACCAAATACTATTTCTACATCACCTAGACACAGGCCATACTCAATTAATGATGCCATATAAGCCACCTGGAAACAAAACTGTCCCGCATAATTTGGATTGTCTGAAATATTGCTCGAGCTGGTCCATAAATTTGAACATATTTGCTTGCCTGACTCCCAAATTGCTGTTAAGTTGGCTTTTGGGCTCAACTTTAGCTTGTTGTAGACAAAAAAGAAACCAGATAAAGCATGGTAGCGCTTGATTTGGTGTGCAATAGCTGTTAAGTTAAGTATACCAGTGCCTGCAAGGTGAATAATGAAACAGAATAAGTTTCGGAGCCATCTTAGGAGAAAAAAACCCATAACAATCCCTCCCTCCTCTCCTATGTTATTTCCGTTGCCGTGGCAGAGTTTGGGGGTGGGGGTTGACAGTCATCCCGACCATACAGAAAAAGTGGTCTCTATGGCAATCATTAAAAGTTATACAATTTCACAGTATTATGTTTGGGAAGTAAAAAATTTACTATCAAATTTTCATAGATGAGATTTGTTCTTGGTTGTTTTCATTTTCAATTGGTGAGTTTTGTTTTCGGAAGATGAATCTAACTATATATAGCAACCAGACATAAAAAAAACTGCACATTTCTTAGTTCATTAAGTGATATCTGCATCCAACATTTGTTGTGCTAAAATCAGTTATAATTTTCAAGTAATATATGTTCTACAAACCTAACAAAGACTATGATGAGGAAAAAAATAATCAATCCTACAACAATTTAAGTTTGTATAAATTCAAAAGAGAAGTGCAATCCAAAAATATGATTATGCCCTTACCAATATCAGAAAACGAACCAGCTCGGGAATTTTTGCCAATGGTTGGAAGTAAGACGTTGAAATTGCTCGAGTTCATAGCAGCAGCAGTAGCTACTTTTTTGCATTGCTCCCAATCAGGTTCTCCAATAAGACTTAAAAAATTAAGTTCAGTTTTCTTGGTTGTGGTATAGTTCTGTACAAAAGTAGATATCAGACAAGGATGTCTAACTTGAGAAATATTTCTGGTTCTTTCCATGCTTTGATTGTTTTTTAGCATAACAACAGTCCTATCAAATGCTTCATTTAAGCCAAATGCGGGAAAAGAGTATGCAACAATCTGATGTTCAACCGAACCAATATTAGATCTCATCTCGTGCACTTCATCCACAACGCCATCTACTTCTGCCATGATCTGCAAAGACGAGCCACCCAAATCAAGAACTCCCAAAGTGGGAGAAGAATTGGGATTATAATTACCAAAGCTCCCCATTTTGTAATTCAAAGCAACCCAACCATAATAAGCTTCTTCCCTCCCATTCAAAACCCTAACCCAACTCTTCCTATACAAAAATGAGTGATCTTTGAGAACAGCCTCGACACCATCCAATACCCGGTCGGAATCATGGACCGCGAGCCTCCTTAGCCCAGCAGTAGCCAAAACAAAAACAGGAGTTTCACCATGCCTCTCATTCGGTACTAAATTTTCTGCCCACACAATCAAAGGCTCCAACTTTTGCCTCACACCTAAAGAATCATTAACAAATTTGTCTAATCCGGGTTCGGTTTGCAAACAGTGATATTGACAAGAATTTTTCCAAAGTGTAGAACCCCTTGTTTCATTGTCAGGATAAGAATGAATCAAAATTGGTAAATCCCTGTTTGTTACACTAACAGTGTTACCCTCAACCATCCACTCATACACATTCACGCGTGTCCCAGTGCTTCCACAATCAACAACTACAGTATAATACGACAACGTATTAAGTACTTTGTTATTTGACTCCAGATGAAAACCCAGTAACAATAACAGTGTTGTGATCAAAATTGATGCGCCGATTTTTAAAAGCCGTTTGTGGTTGGAGAATCGCTTATCTTTAAAAGTGGATTTGGGGATTTCCATTAAAAAAACGATCTGATATAAATCTTAGTGCATGATTACATTAAAGGGTGGGAGATGAATTTACCTTTAGATGATTAGGTTATGGTGTTGCGCTTGTTTCAGTGGCAACTCTCGTGCTCGCTCTGTCACTCACCGCGCGAGTCTCAGAAGATGGGATCGGTGTTGTAGGTGGAGAACAATGTAAAAAAACTTCTTATACAATGATTTGAATTAGTTAGTAAGTAGATCTATAAGGGGAAAATGTATGAAAAATCATGTATGAAAAATCCATAAATTTTATGCATTTTGCATGTAGACTTATAAACTATTTTTATTTATAGTTACCCCTTAAACTTTAAATATTGATGAAAATGGTACTTGCATTAAGTAAAATTAATAGCGATGAAAATCTAATTTATGCAATTCTGATCAACGCTTGCTAACTTACAATGTTGTAGTTTTATTGTTGTTGCGATTTCCTTTCCTTAGTGACCTCTTAACAATTTAATAATATATTTATACAATAAACAAGTTCTTAAAGTGATAAAGTTTCAGGGGTAATTAGAATAAGAAAAATAATTCATGGCAACTACTTGCAAAATACACAAGTTTATAGGGGTTTTATGCACTTTTCCCTATGTATAAATATAACCTTGTATGTATATAATAACAATAAATATAAAAAATTAGTTTATATATATCGGCTCAACTCATGAATCTAATGAGTCGAATTGTATTCAACTCAAGTTTGACTTGTTTATTTAACGAACTCAATTTTCAGCTCAAGTTCGACTCATTTGATTCATGAATCAAGTTTATCGAGTTAAATAATGAGTCGAGATTCAAACATAAACCGAATTGATTTAGTTCATTGTCAGGTGTACTTGTGATGAAACTATAATCATAAAATTATCATATACATATCATATTATTTAAGTAATAATTATTTTTATATATTAACTATTATAAAATATATAAAAATATAATTAAAATAAAAAAATCATTGAGTACCTGCACATACCCGTTACCCACACGGATATTCATAAATAGTGTTGTGAGTCACCCATCCCATTGACATCCCTAAATATTGTTACATCACGGTAATAAATTATGTTACTCACATGAAAGTTATATATCACCTGTAGTAATAAAATATTGATTAAATTACACTCATATTCCTGAGTTTTAGTGAGATTACATAAACCACCCATCACTTTTTTGTCCTTACACGAACCACTCCTAATTTTGTACATATGTTACACTACTACCCCTGCATGATATAAAAGTGTAATATTTTAAACAAAAAAACGTATGATGTGTTTAATTAATTAAATAAAATATTGTATATTGTGTAGACAAATTCAAATAATATAATAATCAATTCGTCTTTATTATTTGGCTCGTTATAAAATAGTATAAGAGTTATTTAAACATTTATTTAAAATTATTAATGTATTTTTTAATGACACAAAAATAATAAAGAAACACTTGTTTTTATACTATTTGAAGTGTTACACAATATATAATATTTTTTTAACTTAATTATATTCATCACACTTTTTTTCTTTAAAATATTACACTTTTATATCATGCAGGGGTAGTGAGTGTAATGTATATATAAATCTAGGGGTGATTTGTGTAGGAGGGGAGAGAGGTTGGTGTAAGGACAAAGAAGGGAGAGGTGGTTTGTGTAATTTCATTAAAACTCAGGGGTGTGAGTGTAATTTACTCTAAAATATTTTACACCAATAACTTTAGAGTAAACTACACTCACACCCCTGAGTTTTAGTGAAATTACACAAACCATCCCTCACTTTTTTGTCCTTACACGAACCACCCCTAATTTTGTACATATGTTACAATGACTACCCGCATAATATAAAAGTGTAATATTTTAAACAAAAAATGTATGATGTGTGTAATTAATTAAACAAAATATTGTATATTATGTAGAAAAATTCAAATAATATAAGAGTCAATACGTCTTTATTATTTGGCTCGTTATAAAATAATATAAGAGTTATTTAAACATTTATTTGAAATTATTAATGTATTTTTTAATGACACAAAAATAATAAAGAAACATTCGCGTTTGTACTATTTGAAGTGTTACACAATATACAATATTTTATTTAACTTAATTACATTCATCACACATTTTTTCTTTAAAATATTACACTTTTATAACATATATGAGTAGTCTGTGTAATGTATGTATAAATCTAAGGGTGGTTTGTGTAGGAGGGAGGGGTGGTTTGTGTAATGACAAAGAAAGGAGAGGTGATTTGTGTAATTTCATTAAAATTCAGGGTGTGAGTGTAATTTAATGATAACTTTAATTTTAACATTTTTCTTCACAAAAAAAATTAAACATTTTAATATCTATATAAATAAAAATAAACAATTTTTCTCACAGGGGTATCCGAACTCCTTTCAGCTCTCTCTCTCTCTGTATCTCTTCTTCTCTTCGATCCGAAACCCATCTCCTTCAACTCCGAACAGATCTTCCTCTCTATACCACACTCTCCATATTCCCCAAAATACCCTCAACATTTTCATCCATTATCCCTTTTGCCATTCTTCTTAGCTTTCTGCAATTGCTTATATAGGGTTTCTTCAAGACATCACAATTTTCAGTTATATTTGGTACACTTTCCTTTCCACTTCCAACTACCATTAACACTTTATTCATTCCCGAAATAAACAAACTGAAACCGCTGCGGGATTTGAATGTGCTTTTGTCTGTTCTCTTTTGTTGGAGTGATTTATCATGAAAACTTGTTTGTGCAACTTTTTTTTTATTTTCATTTTGTTTTATTTAGTGGAATAATGATAAAAGCTTCACTTTTTTCAATTAGACCCTTGGTTTTTTTCAATTTGAAGGCGTTTGTATGTTTGATAAGTGATAACCACTGATTTTAGGAGCATTTGTTATTTTGAAGTTTGGGATCTTTAGTATGGTAATAAGAATACTAATGTGGAATAGGTTTGAAAAGATTGGTTATTGTTGTGCCATATAACCAGTTATGGAATATGTGATATAGTAGAGTTGGTATAGCACATTGTATTTACTATACTACTGAGCTGATATTATAAACGAAAAATTAATGATCACGGTCGATGGGTTGACTTTTCTCTATCACTTGATTTGATTGCCTGAAAGCTATTTCCCTTTTCTAAGTGGTTTGAACTTTTGAACATGATTGTATTGGAATTAACTGAAGTGACAGAAAAGACTATTAGAAAGAGAAACCTTATTATTGACCATGACTACAAGAGGTGAGGTGAATGGGCTAAAACTAATACTTTGTCATATTAGTGAATACCCAATACTCTGGTTAACTGAAGACTATGAAAATATGCGCTATTTGTCAAGTTTAGTATCTTTGGTTTTAAGGCTCTGTAATTCATGAGACTGGTCGGCGTGGTAACAAATGGAGGAAATAGTGAATATTGGCAGGATTTTGGATCTTGCTTTTGCTCTGCCATTGAAAATTAATATTTTATAGGCTTACCATAGCAACTGCATGAAACTAGTGTAGTGAGAATGGTGTTTTGGGTGTTGGATTTGATGTGTGACATCCAAAATTAGAAATATAATGTGTTAGAAGAAGGTCCGAGTGCCCTACATGTGAATAAGGGTTAAGAAAATTGAGTTGATGATAATGTGATGGGTTGTTGAGAATTTACTCCCATGAACCAAATCATTGTACATAAAGTAACGTATGTAACTTCTCATGTCTCTTTAAATTTTAAGAGTGTTTATATTATTTATCTGCTTGTTTAACAATATTATTACAATTAAAGTTTAATATTTATTTGTGGCCTCTATAAATTGTTTGCAGTATATCATATATATTAAACTGTGCTTCTCTCTGACTCCATTATCAGGCCTTTGAATTGGCTTGATTGCTTGAATGACCGTGTTGCTGCAACTAGGCTATGACTTCAAGCATGTTGAGCGGGGAGCGAAGGTATGTCTTTGTGTACTTTGGAAGCCACTAGGCGTGGGCTGATGGTGAGGGTTTCAGGTTGTGTGCAGGTGGTCATGTGCTTTCCATTGTACTAAAATACAAATTTTGTCTTGGAATGCAAATAATATTGGTACCTGCCATTGTAGAAAACTAAGTTATACTGTCAATATGGTTCTAATCGTAATTTGGTAGCCACTTGCCTTCTCAATTGAGCTTTGAAGTTCTAGTTCCCCCTCCTTGTGTGGATGAATTATTTATTATTTGGTGACTAAAAGAAAATTGAGATTAATGATGCTAATGCTGTTGCAGATGGGCGGGTGCCTCTTCCAGAAGAGGTGGCATGACTGTTTTAGGGAAAGTTGCAGTTCCAAAACCTATCAACTTACCCAGTCAGAGGTATTTGATTTCGTGCTGAACTATTTCTTTTCTGCAATGTGGTTGATTTACCACCTAAAACTTTTCCCTTTCTTTTTTGTCTTAAGGTTAGAAAATCATGGCCTGGACCCAAATGTGGAGATTGTTCCCAAGTGAGTAGACATTTTAGTGACCTGAATATTTTGGTTTTTTTGCTGCCTTTGATCTTCTAGTTCTAGATTATTGATGCTCGTTTTGCCTCTATTTTGATTAGGGGTACCCTCAGCTGGGGTGGTAAATTGTCCTCTTCATCAAATCCATGGGGTTCTTCTTTGTCACCAAACACTGATGGTGGAACTACTTCTCCCAGCCACCTCAGTGCTCGTCCATCATCTGGTGGAAGTGGCACGCGACCTTCAACTTCTGGTAGTGATAAGGCTTTTGATACTAATAATGCATGGGGATCTAATTCTCGGCCTTCATCACCATCTGGGGCACTGATATCAAATCAGACTCCGCTCACATCATTGCGTCCTTGCAGTGCAGAAACAAGACCTGATAGCTCACAGTTGTCTCGATTTGCTGAACCCTTGACTGAAAATTCAGGTGCCTGTGGTTCTGTTAGGACTACGGAGAAACTGGTAGGGTAATGTTATTATTTGTGCTTGAAACTTTTAAGTGCAACCAATAGTTACATCTGATGAATTTGTTAGTGGAATTTGATGTTCATTCATTTTACTAGTTTAATGAGTCAGTTCAGCTGGGTGTTTAAGATGTTTGTCTTTACCACAATTGACAAGGAATTTGTTTTACTGTTGCGATGTTTTCCACTCATTGCCTTTAAATTTTCATTGGTTTGGGATTCGTGCAAACCTTTTTACCGTGCATAGTTTCTCCTAATGCACATATTTGTTTCTATGATTTGGTATTTGTGTGGTAAGAGCTAGTATCTTGTTGGATGACCATATGATAACTGATTATGATCTCTGGTATATATAGTGATGGGTCACTGACCCACTTTTATCGAAGAGGGAAGAAGAGGAAAGATGGCCCTAACTAATAGCAACAGGGGCCTATTGATTATATAAAAATAGAAGGGACAAGAGAAATTTGATGAAAGAAGAAGTGGGGGAGTCTGTTTGAGGGGAGAGTGAAATGATTACCAAACTTGACAGCTGGCAAGAGGGAATTGGGGGAAAGTATTGGAGAATCATTAGTTTAATGATGGTGAGTGGGGAAATATATAGGGGAGGCTGGATTTTGAGGTCGATATCTGAAGAATTAGGATGGGGGTAAGAAGGCCTTGACCCAGGGGCGGAGTGCTCACTATCTGTGGTGACCATTCCGGAATTGGGTTATTTTCCCTCCACTTTTTCGGCTGTTTCTTGTTATCTGTGTTGCTTTTTTTCTTCTTCTGAATTTTCAGAGGAGTACCTTTATTGTAAGGTGCCTAGCTCCATTTTTTAGATCAATAACATCCAGTGCTTCCAGTCCTCTCATGCAGAAACTTCACCTGCCTATTGCTTCAGCCTCTGTATATATTCTTTGCTAGCTCTGCTACTGAAATTAGTCACTTTTTGTACAAACCCAGGGAGTTGCACAACCCAAAACTGATGGATTTTCACTGAGCTCTGGAGACTTTCCAACCCTTGGTTCTGACAAGGACAAGTCTGTCCTGAATTATGAGTTGGAAGGTATCATATTCTGTATTATTGTTATGGTATTTGCTATTTTAAATTACATATCCTTTTTATTTTTTGCTGTCAATAGTGCCACATTTTATGATGATAGTAGTTTCTTTATTTTCACAACATAATATTTTATTATTTAGGAGTGGTCACCTTCATTACAATGGTTTTGAGTGAAGCTGTAGGATTTCTTGTTTATATTTTATATTAAGTTTCTCTCTTAACACTTTGAGCCATTGTGTTTTACTACCCGAAGAAAGTTAAACGTCAAAGAGATATATAGTTTATGGGCAGCACATCTTGTCTCTATGATTAATGATTGAGGTTTCTGTATACATGCTTAATGTGATGCTGGAAGCAAATGGACAAGAAGAGGATTTACTTATATTTTGTAATGATATTCATATTATTTTTGGTTTTCATTATGTGTTAGAGTCAGTGTTTTTGTGCAACATTTTTGGGAGTAGACAGCTTATATCTTTTAAGTACACAAATAAAATTTCCAGTGATATTATTTTTGATACTTTATTTTTTTTTTTATCGGCATTTTTGATACTTTATTATATTAATCATTGACAGACCACAGCTTTGGATCTCATGCTCACCCTGGTTCTTCTTCAGGGCTCAGGAAGGAGATATATGATACCTCTGTTGTTGGTATGTCTGCATATTCTTACTTCTATACTCGTGTTGTTTCAGTTTCTATTCTGTCTCTGTTGATACGACTTTTCATTGTTTCATCTAGAACTAATGATGTTGCGTCACAGATATTATGGACAATCCTCATGTTAATGCTAATGTGAGAGGTGGCACAGTAGATACTTGGAGAAGAGATTATCAGGCTCACTGTGATGATGATGTGAGGACTAGCAAAGAGACACAGCAGGGAAATACCCAGCCTTACCTTAATGCTGGCATTCCTCCTCAACACTTTGATGCTTGGCATGGTCCTCCAGTAAATAGTCCTCAAGGTGGTGGTTTTTGGTTTCGGGGTCCTCCTAGCGGTCCTCCATTTGGAACTCCTGTTGCTCCAGCTGGCTTTCCAATTGAACCATTTCCATTTTATCGTCCACATATTCCACCTACTGGTCTTGCCAACCCGCCACCTGTTCCATCTCCCGGAAATGGGCCAAGAGGTCACCATAAAAATGGAGATGTCTACAGACCTCAAATGCCTGACGCCTATATTCGTCCAGGCATTCCTCTCAGACCTGGCTTTTATCCTTGTCCAATGGGCTATGAGGGATATTACGGTCCTCCAATGGGCTACTGCAATCCAAATGAACGAGATGTTCCTTTCATGGGCATGGCAGCTGGACCCCCTGTTTATAATAGGTGCCCGAATCAAAATCTTCCTGAATTTGGCAATTCCCAAGGTAGATCTGGTGGTTATGGTTCTGCTGGGAAGCCGTTGGCCTCAGAGCATGTAGAGTTCAGCCATCCCCCTGATACTGTTGGACCATATAGAGTTCTTCTTAAGCAGCATGAGTCAGATGGAAAAAATGAACCAGAAAGTTGGGAGGATTCAGCAACAATCAGTGCGTCATATGTTAGTGAAAGGGACAAAGCAAGAATGACTGACTGGGAGAATGAACAGAGATCAAATTACAGAAAGAGTGAGGTGATCGATGCGTGGAGAAGTGATTATGGTGAAGAAGTTTCTTCGCAGACTTCTGAGAATCCAGTATCTGGTTCTTCTGTTATTAAGGCCAAATTTCCTGAAAGTTCAGGAAACATGAAGAAATACAGTGATAATTCAGCAAGGAAATTGGACGATGCTGCCTCTGATATGGTAGAAATCCCCCCGAAATCATCTGCTCCAAAATATGCCAGTTTGATTCAGAAGATAGAGGGTTTAAATGCAAAAGCTAGAGATAATTCATCTGCTAGAAATAAGGAGCAAAAAAATAAATTTCATTCTGGTAGTGCTGTTTTAAACCGTGTGGAAAATGAAGTTGGTGCTGCCATTGTGTTTCCTGGGAGAACCCATGCCACTGAAGTCACAAGTCCAACTCATCATGAAGAGACTGCTTCTGGGGGTGAAAAGAGTCTTGAATCTTTATCTGTTGGTGGAACAGTTACATCCAGGTCTGGCCTAACTTCTTGGTATTAACTACTTGTGGTTCGTTTATCTTATTCCAATTATTAAAGTGCTTATTCACAGGCAAAGTGGTCATGGCATGCAAGGTAGAAGTGACCATCGTAACAAGGGGAAATTAACTAATCGAGATGCTGATGGTTGGCGAAAGAAATCTGTGATTGCTGATTCTTTATATACATCAGGTTCACTGTTGGAGGCATCTGATCTTCTTGTTGGTGACCATAGAATATCTATTGAGACCTACGATAAGTTTGAGTCTTATAACAAAGCAAGGCACGAAGAGCCTGTTCAAGCTAGGTCAGATTCAGTTGATGACCATACACAGGTAATGCACACACCAATTCTACATTTACTACTTGCTATCTTCATTCCTTGGTACATTTAACACTTACACAATACACTTTGAAACTCTAGCGTGCCAAAACGAAAGAGTTAGCCAAGCAGCGGACTAAGCAATTGCAGGAGCAAGAGGAGGAGCGCATAAGAAAGCAAAAGGCTAAAGCTCTTGCGAAATTGGATGAGTTAAACAGACGTTCTCATACTGTGGTTGTGTCAACTCAGAAAGAGAATGCTACAAGTTCAGCTGTCCAGATTAAGCAAGAGGACTTGCAACCTTCTGAATCAGCAATTGTTGCAGGCAAATCTGGAGTTGTCAAATCTGCTGTAAAGTCTAATATCAACGCTCTCTGTCAGATTAATGATATCCGCTTCAATAAAGTGGAAAAATCCATCCTCTCCAGTGAGCCACATTTAGAGACTCACAAGAATTCTGTCGAAGAACCTGTTCTGATTCAGAACATACCCCAGGATGCTAATAGTGCTGATGCCATGAATGCTTTACAGCTTCACAACACTATTTCCTCTAAGCAGAAGCAAATGAGCTATAAACAAAAGCAGAGCATTTCTTCAGAGAGAAAAATGAGTGAAAGGGTTGTTTCCACCACCACAGCTGCCCTGAAACTTGAGACTGGCAAAGTTGTTGATGTTACTATGCCTTCTGATAATGTTACAAATGAAGTTAGTTCAACCTGTGGTGTTGACTTGTCCGGGAATTCAAGTGCTATAGTTGATCCTTCTGTAAATCAGAAAATGAACAGGAATGACAAAAACAAACACAAAGTTGAGGAGAGTTCATCTCTGTCTGCACCACCACTGGCACCAAAAGAACCCCATATTTTGAAAAGTTATGTTGAAAGTGATAAGCCCAAGGCTTCTGACTTTGAGTTAGATCAGGGCTCATTTAACCCTGCATCCTTGTCTAAAGATTCTAATCAGTTTTCCGAGCAATACAGACCTTTAGCAAATGAGGAGTCTCATGGTAAGATGAATAGCCAGTGGAAATCACCGCATTCTCGTAGGACACCAAGAAATTTGCAGACTAATAGACCAGCAGAGAAATTCCATGGGAGTGATGCTGTGATGTGGGCACCTGTGAAACCTCAGAAGAAGACTGAGGTCATGACTGAATCAATTGACAGAAGTAATACCGAGGCAGTTAATACTGTAAAGAGTGATCCGCAGATTCATAATTTAAAAAATAAGAGAGCAGAAGTGGAGAGATATATTCCAAAACCTGTTGCGAAAGAAATGGTTCAGCAAGGAAGCACACAACAAGTGGTTTCATCAATCGGTCAGGCTTCTGCAGATGAGGATGTTGGAAGAGATGCTTCTGGTTCTCAGAATCCTGAGATTGTTCAGCATACTAATTCAGCTTTTGGAAAAGTGGGTTCTAGAGTGGAGTCAAATAGAGATGGTAGGCATACTATGCAGGGAAAAGCACATGGATCATGGCAGCAACGGAATCTTACAGAGCCAATTAACGTGCATGATATGCAAGATGCACTGGACCTTGACTCAAACTCTATTCCAAATGTTCAGAGACCAACAGAGCATCATTTAGATCAGAAGTCTGAAACTAGCTTGGTGAAAGGGCAGAGAAAGAATTTTAATGACTCTAGGGATCATGTTGGTTTAAGCAATCCCATCAATCATGATTCAGCTTCTCCAGTTTCTGTTCCTGTCATTAAAGATCATACAGTAACAGGGAGAGGAAGGCGGGGTCCTTTCAGAGGACATAAGGGTTCTGGGGTGAACCATGATGCTGATCACAAGAGAAGTGTTGGAGAGACAGAGAAGATTGAAACACATGAATCATCTGCTGAGCACAGTCAGCCAGATATTGGTGCTGCTTTCAAAGAAAATCGAGGTGTTGGGGAACGTTTTACATCTCACTGGCAACCTAAATCTCAGGCATCTAATAATCAGAGAGGAAACAGACCCACTGTTCAAAGTGTTGGTTCAGTGGTCGTCAGAGTTAACAAAAAGGATCCTGCTCGTGATAGTGAATCAATTCGGACAGGCCTTGACAAGGAGTCTAATGCTTATGCAGTCCAACCTTACCATGACCAATCAGTCTCTGAAAAGAGCAAGGAAGGAGAAGCTCCACATTTTGAGAATCTGGAGTCTAGAAGAGAGAGGAAAAATGTTCCAGCGAAGAGGCCTTCCCTCTCCCCAAATCTGGTTAGTTCAGTTGAGCAGGCTCCAACAAGTGTGGATCTTAGACACGAGCAACACCCATCATCTGGGTTTAGTATAACCGGTAACCAAAATCGGATTGGAAGAGGAAATGAATCTCGTAGAGATTGGAAACCATCTACCCAAGATAACAGGCATTATAAGCACCAACCTAACAACTGGGAAAGGCAGGACTCCAACGTGCATTATGAGTACCAACCTGTTGGGCCATATGATGACAGCAAAATGGACCAGTTTGAACGACCCATAGATGATAGCCATGGTGGGCAGAGAGATGATAGCCATGGTGGGCAGAGAGATGGAAACCATGGTGGAGGGAGATTCAGGGAGAGAGGCCATACTCGTTCACGACGAGGTTCGGGAAACATTCAGAGACGGCAGGGTGGTGTTGATTAGATGCTGTGTTAATCAGCAGTGGAGACTTCTCTTTAGGTGGTCTTTGTGTGTTCCATCAGAAGCCATACATATTAGTTTCCTACTTTATTCAGCCATGTTTTCAGGTACATGTACTCTTGATTTCAGAATGGTTTGAATTGTTAATGTAGTCACATCCATTATTTTTTTATGGTGTGTATGTACTCAACAGGGGTAGAAGCGACGAAGATGGAGCCCATGTTTTTTTATGGGATAAAAGGTCTGGTGATTATTTGTGCTCTAGTTCACTAGTTGATTGTTATTTCCTAATGTATCATTGAAAATAGTAATTTGGTGCCATTTTGTTTTTTAATGGGACACTTGACATGTTTCAATGAGCCTATTGAAGGGAGAAATTGTGTTCCACGTTGCTCATCATTTTTTGCTGGAAAAATTTGAAATGTGTTCAAACGTTTGCCCAATTTGGGTTAAGAAAATGATTATATAGAATTTAGTTGACAACTGGCGAGTATAGTTGAGCAAGGAAGTAGTGAAATGAATAATGTTTGATGTTTTAGCCTTTTATGGTGCACGGTTGAAATATAGTTGAACACCCCAGTTTGGTGTTTGAATTGTGTTCCATGCACAAATAGAGTTGGATTGTGAGTATAACATGATCTTTGATGATAGGCCACGTATGTTGTTAACCAAATTGTCCTTTCGTCTGAGTTTCATGACTGTTTTCGGAGACACAATACCACAAAGCAACCCATCGTCTAGTTAGTTGGGACTCCTCTTTTCAAGATGGATCATAGGTTATTTCTATGTATTGCAATTATCTTACATGTATGAACTTGCTCACATTGAAATATTTTATTTTTGAAGCACGCCTTGTGGTTTTTTATTTTTCCGATACATGACATAGGGAGTACTAATTCAAGAATTGATAGGAAAAAAGTACTAATTCAAGAATTGATAGGAAAAAGTTCTAATTCAAGAATTAATTTTTGGGTTACTGCTTTGGATTTCGTTAGTTGTCATCTAGTCAGCTTTGGTTTACCATTTTAGTGGTCTCTTCCTTACCAACTGATGATCCACAAACTTAACAGTCATGACAGGTCTTTTCATCAGTATTTATGGCTTGTTTAGACATTTTTAACATTTAAATGAACATGCAAATAAAAGCTAGCAAGTGAAAAGCCTATGTCCAACATGCATATAAAAGTAAATTTCATTATTCAACCAACAACTAAAGACTCAAGACCATGATAGCACACTCAAATGCACCAAAAAATATACAAGACAAAACTTGTAATGTTCAAATGCAAGAGCAAGACAGGCAAGACCAGAGCTTGATAACATTTAGAATCATAAAAAAACAAACTACTGCAAGCAATGCAAAATAGCATCTACCTCAGCTGAGTTTTTGTCTCTTCAAAATTATGACACAAAAACCCAACTCTCTATCAAGTGTGTTGGGCTTGTTGGTTTTTCATCTCTAAATATTGGTATCTTTCTTGAATTTTTCTATACACCAATTCAATATTACAAATGCCTGGACATATATTGGCTGATCAATGATCACTTATTTGTAACAGGATATTTTACATTAATTCCTCAGCATGGCTGTGAAAATACAATCACAGAATGTGATTATAATGCATTTTATCTCAAACAGTACTACCATCATCTCCAAGCATAGCAAGAGAAAAAGGTGCAATGGCCACATTGAATGATCGGGAGTTTACTCTATCGACATGTATCATCTCAAAGTCACCTTCCTGCGTTATAATACGAATGACGATATTTAAGGCACTTGTTTTTACATGGGATGCAAGACAAGCATATAGAAATACATGAAAGTTGAAATCAATTTTGATTCAAACAAGTAGATGCCACCAATGAATCTAAATTATCAAAGGTCTTAACCAATACGTTTTATGGTAATAGTAAAAGAATTCATGAAATAGTGAAAAATAGGGTGCAACTAATCATATCAAAGAATGTAGAACATGGGCTTTGATAATACTTTTGCTTTTGCTTTTTCTCTCCTATAATAGAACTTTTTATGCAAATAAAGATAGTTGTTTGATTGAAAATCATGGCAGCACCTACTCAAACTTAATGTTATATTTATTTGTTTATTTCCAAAGTAGATCTACTATGGGTTTTC
This sequence comes from Lupinus albus, assembly GCA_009771035.1. Classification (NCBI taxonomy): domain Eukaryota; kingdom Viridiplantae; phylum Streptophyta; class Magnoliopsida; order Fabales; family Fabaceae; genus Lupinus; species Lupinus albus. The sequence continues at coordinate 12,023,795 of CM020011.1, forward strand.
TAGTCCTGATATGAGCCTTTACAGAAATTCAGCTGTCACGTTGACAGTTTAAGCACACAATTTATTTGATTGAAGCAAATTAATCAATGTTCTTAAGGGAATATATAAATCAGGGGAGGTAGGAAATGTCTCAGATAAGTTGAAAACATCAATCAAATAAGTTTAAAACTTAATTAAACAACTAACGTTTTGTTATAACACGAGCTAACAAATGATAAACAAAACTCTAACGGCGATATACATAGCTACAAATAATTTGAAAACACAAGATTCTTTTTCCTCCAAAGTTGACATCACTTTGATGTTTTTTTAATACATTGATTGATTTGGTCGGTTCAACCGAGTCATTGACTTTATCCGTAAAATAGCCGAGTCAAACCGATTCATATCAGTTTTGGTTCATGGCCGATCGGGTGAACGAGTTTGATAACACTGCAATCAATACAACTCGCACCCCTATTTGCAGGTCCTAAATCGCCACTGATTGTCCCGGGTCATAAATCGCCATTGATTGTCAACCGACGAGGCCAACAATTTCTAACTTATAAAAGAAAGGGAAATAGTAGCTAAAAAAGAAACTGTCTTACCATTTTACCACTTGGTGTGCTTAATGGACATGCTGAAGAGTATTCAAAACTAGTCCCTGGAAGTATTGTTGGCTGTTCACCAACAACCCCTATCCCCCTGTCACGAAAAATAAAGTACAGAAGTTATATTCAGGTTGAATCCGAGGTAGAAAACACCTTGGAAGCATAACACAACAAAATAGCAAAGAGAATGATGATTAACTCACCTAACATTTTCTGTTTTCCCATTAGCATCAGTTATAATCCAATGCCTCTTGAGAAGTTGAACAGGTTGATCCGAGTTATTCGTAATTCTTATTCTATATGCAAAGAAGTATAGCCCCTTTGAAGGCTGACTTCTGCTCTCTATATATACACTTCTAACTTGAACCTTGATTCCCTGAATAAGTTGAAATTAAATGTTAAGAGTTCCGATTTTGCGTGATATCTTGGGTGAAATACAGATTCATAAAAAAATTCTTGAGGAGTTTAAAGGAAAACAAACACATTTTCATGTAAAAATCATTACAAACTGAATTATAAGACAGTTTCTACAAGAAATTTGAAATAACTTTATAAGAGGGGTGTTCTAGAACTTCCGGAGTAAATTATCCAAGACAAATGCCTCAACTCACAGTCCAATTGAATTTCCAAGAGAAATACTTCACATTTTCATTTCTAAAGACATGGCATTGAACTAATTATTCAACCAATGCAACCAACTTTAAAACCCGGTTGAAAAAGGGGAAGTTACTTTCTTGGTTGTTTGTATTTCCCTTGATATAGATTACACATCGAAAACCTGCAAAGGGTGGACTCAGCAGGTGGTAAGCAACTTGACCCTCCGGGACAAGGATGCGAGTTTGAATATCAGGGAAGCAGCACCACGTAACCCCCATGCTCCCGTTGTCGAATAGGAATTAAATTATGGCGAATCAAATGGACCATACCGATCGTGGTATTACGGAAAAAGCATTACATGAAGAAAGAACCATCTAAAAGACGTATATTTTACTGAAGGTAGTTGTCATACCAGCGTTGTAGCTTCACTGGAACATTTTAAAAGAGAATGTGGAGCAATTTTGTTTAGCTCATCACGATATCTAGCTGCATCCTGGAAAAAAGGAAGAAAGGGTATCAAAATGTGTGCATATGAGAGAATTATATCATAGAACACAAACATGGAGATATATAGGTCATGCTTTGTCAATTTGAGACGAAAGATGTGAGGTTCACTGTTCTGATAGAAGGAGGAAAACACTGAATGTGGTGTTCTAAAATATGAGATATGCGCTATTCAATACATTTAGTGGTTGAGCTAAAGCCTCAATATTTTGAAGCACTGGATCACATATAAACAACCTCATTCAGACAAATTTTGGAGGCAGTGTAAATTTGTCATCTGTCATGTCTAAATTTCAAACCAGGTCTGCAGAAGCAACAACATTTATTGGTTACTAAGTTGCATAATAGCTTAAGTTTAAATTTTCAAAACACATGAACCTCATACAAATTCAAAGTATAGCCAAACAAAATTGATCTTTCTTCCATAAAACATATTCAAGCAATCATTCAAAGAAAGATACGAAACTCGTGTAACAAATATTGAAGTTTTGGACTTAACTTTGCTCCATTGTGAGCGTTTCTACAAATTTTTACATTGTCATCCAATGAATGATCGTCTTTCTCCAATAAAGAGGCAAAACATAATCAACTTGAATTCGCAACTATTTGAAATTTCAGTGAAAGATTGAATTTATTATCTCATGTTTGCTTTTCGTGAAAAAAATATCAATCGAGTATGTGGTTCAGTTAGATACGTAGTTCATCAGTTTTTACATTAATTTTACAAAAACCCGAAATCAGTAGTAAATCAAAAGGGAGTAATGTAAAGTAAAGAGAGACCTGAAACCTCTGATCAGCTACAGCTTCATTCAAGAGTCTAGTGAGACGCAAAACAGGTTCCTCATCTTCAAATAACTTTAGTGAGTCTCTTATCCTTGCTGCTTCTTTGTAATCCTATTATACAATACAAAAACACAGCATCAAATATTCTCATACTATATGAATGATTAATAAAGATAACAAGATTAAACAAAAAAGTGACTTAGTAAACACTACCTCAGATTTTGCAGCTACCTCCATTTGATGCTTCAACAAAGCATATGTTTGGGTACGAGACACAAATGAAGAGGTTGAAACACTCATTGGGTCTCCCTTTGAAGAACCACATGCTACAATAACATTACTACTCTTTCTTCTCATGCAATTCACCCAATCATTTCCCACACCAACAAAACTTTTCACACATAAAGATTGCATTTTTTTCAACTATACCAATCTGTAGTTTCCTATAGCAATTGCACTGTTTACATCAACATCATGTAATATTCAACTGAATTAATAGAGTAGCACCTATAACACTAATGATAATATCTTAAATTACCTTATCATCCAATATTTCAGTGATTCGTCTTTGATCGTGTGGATAGTATTATGGAGAATGGATTCAAATGGAAAATAGTGACATGTGTAGTTATTATGTTAGATTGTATCTGAAACACTATCCAATGTTTGCCATATGTGGAAACCAAACAATACACGTGTCTGGTACTGTCTATCATGAGATATTGTTTTATGTGGAAAAAATGTTTAATCATATCAAATGTCTCAGTCACACTCAACTAGTTGATTTAATGGTGTAATGCTAAGCTCTATTCCTAGAATGATTAAAATATTACAAATTCTACTCTTTAGACTCGTGCTTGTTAAGATTAGCGGTCACATATTCTGAAATTGACTAAAAATACCAAAAAAATAGTGGCATGAAACGATGTCTATATTATTAGTAAAAAATAATTATTTGGGCACATTTGGCAATGATATATATATATATATATCATATATATATATATTTATTTCTCTGTGTTATATAAAATGATTATTAATAAAACAAAATGTTACCATGTAACAAATGTCCAATTTTATGTATGGATAAAATGTCATTTTGTAGGAAGATTCATCCTTTTGAAAATGATAATGAAATTGGATTTTATAACTTCTTTATATTTGGTTATTTTGATGGTTTTTCAAATTTAATTATTTATTAACTAAATAAAAAAAATAAAGATACAGAAATAATTATTTTTAAAACATGGGCAATCCAAGTGTAGAGAATGTATGAGAAAAAGTAGGTAAGAGAGAAAAAGTAGAAACAAATCAATAATAATATTTACTCAAAGTAGAAAAAGTAAGTAGGACAAAAAGTAGAAAAAAATAATTAAATAAAAAGTTCAAAGTCATCATTATAGGTCATGAATTAATAGTCACTCAAACAAAATATAAAATTGGATTTTTTTTGGGTCCAAATTCAAATTGGTTCATTGCAAAGAAAAAGTTGTATTCGTGATTTGGTGTGGCGGCTATCAAATACCAAATTAATTGGACAGTGAAATAACATTTTCCAAACTAGAGACACTTGTTTTGAAAAGACAAGTAGCACGAAGAAAGGTAATGCACGAAAAATTAAAAGATTAAAAAAAACTTAAATAATGATGACTAAAGTATACATATATGTAGGAGGATTAATATAAAGATTTAGTAGGAGATTATATCATTCTCCTTAAATAATACATGTCAAAATCTCGGGTATAAAATAGAATATCTTACCTTTAAGAATCCAAATCCATATTGTCCTTTTTGTCTTCCAGTCTCCACCATTTTTTCCATATTATTACTACCTTTTAGGTTAACAATGACGATGCTGCTAACTCTGCCTCCATTTACATGCACGCCATTTTCTTAACTCTCCTTTTCATATCTTCTTCAACCATGCAGAGTTCCACTTTCACTCTTTCCCCTTCTCTCTCCTTCTCTCACCACAAACCTCGTATTCTCTTCAACCCTTCACGTTTATCTGCTTCCATAACCAACGTCAATGTCGCTTCGTTTTCTTCTTCTTCTTCTTCTTCTTCTTCTTCTTCTTCTTTCAAACTCAGGCCATGTACTTCTCTCAATCGTTTTGAGGCCAGAGCTACGACGGAGAGAGACGACGGCGCTGCCTCTGACTCCGGCGCTTTGCTCAGAACACTTGAGCTTGGCGCTTTGTTTGGCATGTGGTTTATCTTCAACATCTACTTCAATATCTATAACAAACAGGTCTTCATTCTAAGTTTCTAACTTCAGCTTTGCTTCATATTTTAATTTTATTATTGAACTATTAAACTAATATCATATTACAGATCATAACTTCATTATAATTAGTCAAACTAGTTTCTATTATGACTTTTGACAGTTTATTAGTTAGGATAGTTGACAGTTGTCGGTTCTGTTAGTCGCATTCCTAGATATTCACTCACTCAATTAATATATATATATATATATATATATATATATATATATATATATATATATATATATATATATGTCCCGCAAGTGGAGAGAGTATTATGTGACGTCATGTTTACTAAGCAACAATGCCACAAATATTCTTTGGCAAAATTCAACAACTTTGGTTCTTAAAGAATCCTAGGATGCTTGGTTCTATTTTCTACTTATTTTGAGAAGAATTCAATAGTTAAATGGTTCCTTCATTATAAAAGAAATATTGTAAATAATACAAAAAAGTGATGAATAACATAGAAGCTAATACTATACTGAAAATGGTACCTCAAAACTATGTAACTATGGAAGAAACAATTGTTTTGATACTCCAAAAGGATAATTGGTAAAGGAGAGATGTTTGACACGACTATAAGTTGTTTTCTACGGCTGTTCTTGAATGAAAAACATTGAAATTTTTAAGATGAACTTTTTGACATGAAGACCATGATAACTTAATAATCAGATAATTTCCTATTCTGAAAGAAGCATGCTCTTAGTGGGTTAGTTGTATAGATAAAGTTAGAGTTAGTTGTATGGATAACATCACTCATATATCTATGAAGGAAGTGAGCAATATCATCACAGTTTTCATTCTCTTGTATACAAGCCAGTTGTAATATACTATTCTCTCTTCACAGGTCTTGAAGGTGTACCCATTTCCATTAACTATCACTGCAATTCAATTTGCTCTGGGAACTGTCATTGTAGCAATTATGTGGGGTTTTAATCTTTATAAGAGGCCTAACATCAGTGGCGCCCAGGTATTTCGATCTCGACTTAATTATCTTTTGTGTCTTATCATGTTTGATCTGTTTTCTGTTTTGTTAATTTCTTGGCTGGCAGCTTGCAGCAATATTGCCACTAGCTGTGGTTCATACCTTAGGGAACCTTTTCACCAATATGAGTCTTGGAAAGGTCGCTGTGTCTTTTACGCATACAATCAAAGCATCAGAGCCTTTCTTCTCAGTCATTCTTTCTGCTATGTTCCTTGGAGAGGTAACAACACTATAAATATTGCTGGAACTTTGCATTGTTTATTGTAATTAACTGAGAGGCTGCCTTTATAGTCACTAATAGGACAGAACACTGGTATGATATATGATAGTAAAGATGTAAGATTTAGATTAAAACACAAATGTTAACATGATCAACTATGCTTAAAGTAGACCAAAAGCATTACTACAGTTATTTCTAGCACAAATCTTAGAAACACATACATTAAAGATTCCAAATTTAGCATTATTCATAGTACATACATTATATATCTCCTGTGTTGGCATAACAATTCAAAAAACTAATAATTAAAAAAGATGTATTCGAGAAGTATCTGTCACCATATATGACCTTTCTATTCTTTTCCTTGGTGATGGCTTTTATCCCTATCTCAGTTGTCACTATTGTTTCATTTAAAATAAATTTGATTTTCAGTACTATAATGGTATATTTCTCGAATCTTAATCCTTTGTATAACTTTCTTACAGATGCCTACCACATGGGTGTTTGCTTCCCTTGTGCCTATTGTTGGTGGAGTGGCATTAGCATCTGTCACGGAGGCCTCTTTCAATTGGTAAGATCTAATGCATTTCTTATTCCTTCTAGGGGAAGATAAGAGAACACATTGTATGATTATTTGAATTCTAATACATGTCTCTTTCTGTGGAATACCGGACAGGGTTGGATTTTGGAGTGCAATGGCTTCTAATTTGACCAATCAGTTTCGTAACGTTCTTAGCAAAAAAGTCATGGTTAAGAAGGAGGTAATATGATCTACAAACATGTCCAGAAGTTTAGCATTATATGTCACTATTGATAAAAAATTTGCTTAGAGAGTAGAATTTTATCACACTGATATGTTATATTTCATCTTCTTAAGCAAGCAGAAAATAACATTTTGTTCTTGTCAGGAATCTATTGATAACATAACCCTGTTCTCAATAATAACTGTCATGTCCTTCTTGTTGTCTGCACCTGTAACTATCTTTATGGAAGGTGTCAAATTTACCCCTACTTACCTGCAAGCCACTGTGAGTATCTTGATTCTTGAATTTGATAGAAATTCTATTAGCATTCTATTCTCAGCCAGATTTTCATTATGGTGTTGAGGCTACTAAATCACTTGCCTCATCATTTTTTTTCAGGGATTAAACATTAACGAAGTGTACATCAGATCGCTTCTTGCTGCACTATGTTACCATGCATATCAGCAAGTAAGTTTTCCCTTCTATGCATAATTTTCTCCCTTAAGTTCAACAGTGTTGTTACTTCTAGTTCTTCATTGTTTTATCCATTAGCATTATATTTAAACATCAGCAATAGTTAGTCAAAACGAAACCGAAAAAAAAGTAATTTGATGTGAAACACTTTTTTACATATCCACTCATAGCTGTACTAAATCAAAATCTCTATAAGATTGTTTAGTACTTAGATTGAGATCCATTAAGCAATAAATGGTCATTGTACAATATTTTGTCAAAGCTATGAATAGGGAATCTACTCATTGTTATTACTTACAAGGTCCTAACTTATGGCTTATCTTAACTCATTTTCCACATGACTCTCTTCTATAATAATTTCTGTATGAATGCACTATGCAGGTTTCTTATATGATACTACAAAGAGTATCACCTGTTTCCCACTCTGTGGGAAATTGTGTGAAGCGGGTTGTGGTCATTGCCAGCTCTGTCCTCTTCTTCAAAACACCCGTTTCACCCGTTAACGCGTTTGGTAAGATTGCTTCTTTCTTGTTCCAACTTTAGAGATCATCATATCTAGTACTAATATTTTTTATGTGCTTGTTTCTCTGCAGGGACTGCTATAGCTCTTGCAGGTGCTTTCCTCTATTCTAGGGTGAAACGAATTAAGGCAAAGACAGCTTAATTTTCAATTGTAAAGTTTTGCTAGTTGCATACCAAGTCAAGTCCACTAGCTACATTTCTGAATTTCTTTTTAGGTATGATAGGGATTGAGGGTTGTTTTTCTTAAACCCCTTTACTTTTTGGTTTTGTAGTTACCTTCTCAATTCATTATTTATGTCTGAGTGGGGCCTAAAAGTGATTTTGATGGTTTTGATTTAGTGGGTGTTTGGAACCATGGTGAAAGTGTATTCTTATTCTCACATTTCTTGTTTTTCAAGTAACATAATGGACTTGCACCATTTGGCGCTTTACATGTAACAACAACAATCCTTTACTAATTTATGCTGCAACATTAAATGAAAATTAAATACAAGTGGTTAAGTCTGGCCAGTTACCACATAATTTAATTTAGTTGGAGAAATTCTGATACAGAAAATTAATTTTAAATTTAATCCAACGGTTTTTATAATGATATATTCAGTTCAAGTGTTATGCCTTTTGTTGGACTAAATGCTCTGTTTTCAGTTCATATAAGGATTGTTCAATTGGTGACAATGTTTGGTTCGAACCGGTTCAAGCTTAACTGAATTTCTTCATATCAGATAAGTTCATCAGATAATCACATCTTCTAAGTAAAATTGATTTATTCTCCACCCACCAAACTGCAAGATTAACAAACAAAATGCTTAATGCTTCAGATCATTAAATAGCTCTGCTTATTTACAATCCTTCAATTTGTCCCTAAGCTAATGTTACACATTGACCGAAGTAAATGACATGTTACATTACTAATTACTACTAACCCTTTTAACCTTGATTACTAATAGTTAACAGTTTTCTGAAGCTAATGATGCTTTCAACTTTTTTGTGATATAAAGATTATGCGAGTTGGGTCTAGGCTTATTAGGCCGAAGCAATTGCTATGTGAGTATGTATTACAAATTACCCACCAAAAAGACCCTCTTTCCGACATTAAAATTTGAATTCACGACATTATGTGCTATAAACTAATTTATTATCGACCGGACTAAACATGCATACTCGCTCCAAAAAGAGATAAAGATAAAGAAATAAATGTTCTAATCTTAATTAGTCAATTTATGAATGTATGGATGCGTTTTATAGTGTTCATCATCCTATACTGCCTTCACATTGTACAACATAAATATACTCAGAGGAAGGTTTGACCATAATAATGGTTAACAGAATAAGTAACATAACGGAAATGTTATACTTGAACTGTATTAATCTTAATAACAGTTACCACAATAGGCATCAAAAGTATAAGAAAAAAATCTTACTAGAGTGTAAATCTTATAGTCAAGTTTCTATATGAGAAGCAATCTAGGCCATTTGATAAGCCCTGTAATCAATGCATGCTCACTCTCTCCTTTTAAGGAACACATATTAGATGGCTTGAAACACAACATTTCTGTTACTTTCTCCTTTTGTCATGGACCTTGATACAGATCATAGAGAAAACTATGCCTCACAGCCAATGCATCTGCAAGAAAACTACTTGAAACCCGGCACGAAAGATGAGCTTCCTTTTGCGGCTCCTTCGTCGCAGGGTTTCATGCAAGACTTTCAACATGTTGATCAGTTTCATCATGCTAATGCCTCTTCATCCAATCAAAATTTTGGGGTCCAAACTCAAAATTTTGATCCTTTTGTTAATATAATCTGTGGATGTTCACAGGCAGATTTTGAAGGTTATGAGTGCAAGCCTTTTGTTGAGAATAATGGTAATGTTAACCATGCTCATGTTATGGAAGATTTCCAATATGAAGGCTATAGTATGAACCTCCCTAGAAGGAATCAAATGGATATGATGCCTTCAAACCAAATCTATTTGCCCTTTAATCCTCTAGAAACCAAACCTTTGAACTTTGTTGCACCTGATGAAGTCTCATGCATATCAGCAACAAATTATTACAGAAGATTTGGCTTGAATAGAAATAATAAGACATCTCCTACCACTAGAAGGTCATGTAAAGTTAAGAAGAAGCCCAACATAGTGAAGGGGCAATGGAGTGAACATGAAGACAGGTGAAAACTACATGGATTATATAATTTCCATTGAATCCTTTTATGTTTTTTCATGGCTTTTTACATTTTATTTCTTGCTCCAAATTTTGGAGTTTTGCATATTTTGGTTTAAAAAACACATCTTTGGTTTGACTTCTTGCATATAAACAGATTGTTGATTCAATTGGTGGAACAATATGGAGTGAGGAAGTGGGCTCATATTGCTCAAACCTTGCCTGGCAGAATTGGCAAACAATGCAGAGAGCGATGGCATAACCATCTAAGGCCTGACATTAAGGTTCCAATTTATTTGTGATATTATAATAAAAAGGGGTAGCCCAATGCACAAGGCTCCTATTTAGTCAGGTTTGGGGAAGATAGATGTACATAACCTTAAGCCCACAAATGTTGCGGCTGTTTCTAGGATTTTGACCCAAAAAATACAAGAATAGTTATTAGATGGAATAAAGTAACAAGGACTACTCATCTGTCTTAGAGTCATTAAGCATATCACACCATTCAGACAAAAAATTCTTATAGAAAATTTCTAGTTGTTTATCATATGTCAAGTTGCATGTAGGCAAATATAAAATCACATCAATGATTAAATACATGGTCTAATAGTTAAAACTAGTTCTTCACATTCTCATAAATCATAATACCATTTTGTTTTATATAGAGTCTTACATATGATAATGCATTCTATTGAATTATGCTGTCATTTTGCAGAAGGAAATATGGACTGATGAAGAGGATAAGATACTGATCCAAACTCATGCAGAGATAGGAAATAAGTGGGCAGAGATTGCAAAAAGATTGCCAGGAAGAACTGAAAACTCAATCAAAAACCATTGGAATGCAACAAAGAGAAGGCAATATTCCAAAAGAAAATGCCGCTCAAAGTACCCAAGAGGCACTATTCTTCAGGACTATATCAAGAGCTTGAACTTAGACAAAAACCCTCCAATAGACTATAGAAGAAGATCTTCTGTTAATGCTATGAGAATAAAAGCTAGTGCAAGCAAAATAGCAGCAGCAGCAGCAGCTACAGCTACTCAGCCACATAGTACAAATCAAGTTAGTCCTAATGACCGGTTGGTCCCGAATTATGAGTTTAATGAGGTCCCAGATTTTTGTTTCAATGATGATATGTTTAAGGAAGGATGCAGTATTGATTCTTTGCTAGATGATATGCCTTGTGCTCCTACTATGGATGAGAAAGATTTTGATGGAAAAATGCAATGTGCTTCTAACATGAAGGGAAAACAAGTTGTTGATGTTGATTTTGAGACAGAGATGCCACAAGAAATGGGAGGGAATGAAGTTAAGAAGGAGCTGGATTTGGTGGAAATGATGTCTCAGGTTAATCAAAGCTCTAATAACTAAATCCTTGGCAGACATTATAGTTAATTTATACAAATACCAAGTTTAGTTATTTTATGTTAAGTGCATGCATAGTTTTGGAGAATTTTTAGAAGGATCATACAAAGATGGGACTTGGACTCTGTTCTCGTTCAATCAGTTACTCTCATACATTGCAAGGAAGGAACAATAATAACTAAATAAAAATAGCACTGGTAGTATTATTATATAAATTGCAGTACTGTAGTATATTTTTATGAGAAATAGATATAGTAGTTAAATATTGGTCATTATTAGTTTGGGTTAAGATAAAAATATTCAAGTTTTCAACCAAGATAAACTACACTAAATAAAGATGACAATTTTGTTCTTTTCTATTTCATAGATTCTGTGTAAAACTAAGTGTCACTATTTGCAGTCTTAAAAACTTAACCTTGTGACATATTTGCACTTTTGGGTTGCATGTGTCAGAATACACAGTACATGTGTATTTCTTAATCAGACCACAATCCTTGGAATGAGATTTGATTCTTTTGTCTCCATTTTGGGTTTTTCTGGAACTTATGACCAGTTGTGGAAGGGTAAAAGGGTAAAATTGGATGACAAGTTAATGGACAAAAAGGTAACATGTCAGTTACTGCTATAGAATGTTGGTCTTTCTGAGTAAAGGATTTTGTGACTATGTAAGGAAACATGTAAGCAATTAAGATTACGTTAATAAGAAATTTATTGTGTCTGTTTCAATTAAAATTAATTACAACTTTCATGCAGTAAATATGTATTGTAGCGTAAAAAACCTCACCAACACATAACTGACTCAAATATCTTCCACCGTTTACAATGATGGTCAATAGGGATAATATGGACAAGAGTAATGTTATATACTTATATACTCTTAATAGATTAATTACTTAGTTTTTTTAGTACAATTGTACAAACTCCTTATAAAATTAAATAAACCCAACAACCATAATTCATAAGATGCATGTATAATGTTTTATCAATCTTATTATTTTTGTTTAATTTGTAAACAGCCATTTCAAAAATGAATTTATTTCATTTCTTGTGATTACCAAAATTATCATGTTGGATGAAATATTTCAGAGTATTTTCTTACAATGAAAAATCAAAACATAATACCAAAACCTTCTTATCTCACTCTTATTCTTCTTGTTTGGTGTACAATTAATAGCACATGACTATGATTCATTAGCTAAATGGAACCAATAAAAATGTATACTGTAGAGGCACCAGCAGGAGTAAACACTACTACTGTGGTTTTATGAAAAAAATCAAAAACTCAAATATGGTTCAGGAAGAAAATCACATGTCACTGAATAGAAACAGTTAAAAGAGTACAACATTGCAAGATCAGGCCAAAGTGCCCTACCACAATGTGGTATCACAAACCTTGTTGCTGGAAAGCAATCTCAGGGTTTTTTCCATCAATTTGTGAGTGATGAGGGAAATCCAATGGCATTTTATCAGCAGAAAGCCCTGCTTCATTGAATACCTTGATCACTTCTTGGTACACTACTGTATTTCCTTCTGGTGTCAGGTGCAGCCCATCACTGTAATAGTAAAACATCAATGTTTGAACCCAAAAAAATATTTAGAACATCAATGTTACATAACCTTTAATAGATGTAATCTCTCATAAATATAAAAAAGACAGTAGATTTTATGGTATGCTGTTGAGTGTTGAATTTACTACATATAAACTACACTTCAATTTAATAGCCCTAAAATGATGCCCAGACGCACTATAAATCTGAAGCTTAAAATTCCCATGTCCTCTACCTTCTATAACTTTCAATTTCATAGATATAGATAGAAGAAAGCAGTTTACTGTGTGATTAAGTAGAGAAATATAAAAAGCTAAACCATGATGCCTTTAACAAGAGAACAGGATCACTTCCATTTTAGAGCAGGCTTAGCCAAAGCTTTAATGGGAGAACGGGGTCAAATCAATCTCACGGTCAATATTTCTACAAGACAAGGTTGTAACAAACCTCAAAAATTTGTCTTGCCAGCCATCTGTTTCTTGCATCTTGGGCCATAGATTGATATACCACACAGACATTTCCTTAGCTATCTCAACACAAGCCTTTGCATACTGACCAGTTACTTCATTTGTTCTTTCTGGCAATTTCATTGCATTCTCACCATATAAAGACCTGCAAGACCCAATGAAAAAATCTCAGACTTGAAATTAACAACTGCTGAATGATTAGAAGCCAATGTAAGCTCATATTCTCTTGTTGTGCTCGGAAATTTTAACTTCATGGACTAGCCAGTCTTAAACACAAAAAGGTAACTGGATAATACATTAACAATAATGTGATACTGGAACACTGTTGAAGGTTCAAATACTGCAGCATTAATCACTCTGGGCATAACCACACATCAATGGAGGTTTAGCTAGGGCATAATGTTTTTTTATTATGTAATGATAGCAATAACAGTACCACTATGGCAGCGCTTGGTGCAAGGATAGAACAAGATGAAACAGGACAGAATACAATATTTTATCTAGGATAAAAGAATGAAGAATATGAATAGTGATTCTAACAAGAGAGGAGGGATTTATCATACTCTGCATATCGTTGGCGCCCTTCCTCAGAAACTGGAGGTGGAGTAATAAGCACAATTTGCATACTTGGTGAGTACTCCTGAAACCAAATTATCAGAGTTATAATTAATAATAGATAGTATATTTATCAAAATCATAGATGATATAACTGGCAGTTAATGGTAAAAGTGTTTGTCTCATGCATACCCATATTTTGCCCCCAACAGGAAGTATTAAAGAAACAAAGAATGGGCTGCTCCTTAACCAATTGCAGAAGTTAACACAGAAAGCAAAGAAGAAGAAAAACCAAAGTGTGGAAGAACTCTGTGCCTTTGAAAGCACAAGGAAAAGGAACGCCGTAGAAATCCTTAAACTAATATACGACAATATTAGCACAAAGTTCTTAAAGTATTCAGATTTTCTATACAGAAACTCCAAAAAAACCAAAACTAAATCGTACAAAAGAAGATAATTTCTCTAAAATTACAAACACAATAATATAAATAAAAATACTTTAAAAAAGTTAACACTTAAAATTTCAAAAAGAACTGTGCTAGTGAACCAATCTTAACCTTAAAGAACATCATGCATCATAGGCAAATCCAAGGGGACATTATCTACCAGATAAAGCACATAAAAAATGGTAATTAGGAAACAAGAAAATTGGACCTTCAAATGTAGAACAATTTTTCTGAGATTTTGTTTGTAATCTTCAATAGGTACATGCTGCCTTTCACTGGTTCTTCCCAACAAAGCTGCATCATTAGCACCAAAGAAAATCGTGGTGGCAATAGGAGGTTTAGGTGAGCCCTGAAAAAAGAATACATCTACACAACTAAACACAACAACCTCAACATCCATAGATAAATTTTTATCACTAATCGGTTTGGCCATATTCCCATAGGGCTTATCGGGAGGGTCAGGCTCTGAAACCATATTAGAAATTGTCACTGCCATATTCCCATGTAATGTGATACATAACAATTTTCCCAAAAAGAGAGAAGACTCTATCTTTTAATTATGGCTTTCTATAACCTATATGCTTGAAATTGAAAAAAGGATAAAACTTTCATAATGAGAATATGATATTTTATGAAAGGAAGAGTTGAATAGAATACCAGAGAGTGGTAGCATACCAGAGGGAAGATATGATGTAGTAAAAAGAGAGCCCACTTAGTATTGTATCCACCATAGCCACGAACAAGTATATCAGCCTAAAGAGTTAATTCAGTATCAACAATTCAATGTATATGAAATATGAAATGGTTGTTATTATGACTTAGTTATTTAGTTATAGTTTATTGATTACCTTGCGAGAATAGGCATTGGCAAGTGTAGCACCCCATCCACCATCTCTAAATGATTGTTCTGTTATTGAATCGCCCAATAACACTATCTCTGCTCGAGATCCCATCTTTAACACTATCGATCAAATCAATTCAACACAATCACTTTCTTTCTATCACAATGGATCCATCATTACCAATCACCCATTGCTTCGTTGGGCTACGATTGGTACTTTTCTGAATCGATTCACACAGTAAGTGGTCCAGTTCGTATGTCATAGATCTGTTTCTTAAGTCTTATGTAGAACAGTGTCATGTATTTGTTTCTACGGTAAATTACCCTTTAGATTTAGTGAAATTATACAAATTATCTCTTTTTACTGTAAAAAACCGTCTAGTCAGACTTCTGTTTTAATGTATATATATTTTTTATAATTATTATGTGTAACTTTTATAATTTTGTTTACAAATATTCATTTTTATGATTAAAAAGGTTTTTAGGATAATGTTTAAATAACTATTACCTGACCTAACCTATTATAAGGCAGCAGGTAATAGACGGTTTGATATGTTTCCACTCTTAAATCGAAATGAAGTATTGCACAACATTTCCTTATTGTATATAGACTGCTAAACAATAAAAAAACTGATAAAATAGAAAAAACAAGTTAGTGGTTAAAGGGGGTAAAAACGTGTCCCTTGCAAGTTTCAGTCTTAATAATCCAAATAAAACAGAAGGATGCCTACCCTCCACGTCACCTAATCTAGAAAGCTATAAATAATACACAGAAAATAGATATTTACAATTTATAAATAATTAAATTCCAAATTCTTCGCTCTTCTCATTCGCACTAACAATTTCTGAAACAGAAAAAAAATGTTGAGGGTAGCCGCAAAGAGGTTTCTAGGAACGGCAACGCCGTCTATAGCCGTTAGGGTTCCGCCGCGATTTTACCACGAACGGGTTGTCGATCATTACAACAACCCCCGCAACGTTGGATCCTTCGATAAGAGTGATCCCACCGTTGGAACCGGGTTGGTAGGAGCACCAGCGTGTGGTGATGTGATGAAATTGCAGATTAAGGTTGACGAAATCACCGGAAAAATCGTTGATGCTCGCTTCAAAACTTTCGGATGTGGTTCCGCCATTGCTTCTTCATCTGTTGGTAATTAATTAGGATTCCGCTTATTACTAATTGTTGTTTATTTGGTTTAGGCAATTCATTGCGGTGGTTTCTAATTTTTGTTTTTTTTCAGCTACTGAATGGGTAAAGGGAAAGCAAATGGGAGAGGTTTTGTCAATTAAGAACACGTAATTATCTTCCTTTTAATTAACGCTCTTCTTTAACATTATTTTGTAATTGTGTTCTACTTTTCAAGATGTCTATTCGCATAGGAAGAGTAGCAAATTGAGAGAATTTTCTATAACAACAGTAAAAAACCAGCTACTATAAATCAAGCACATTAAAAAAAAGCAAAATTTGTAAAGAAGCATTTTTCTTCAGAACCTAGTAGTATTTGATAGATTAAAATCTCTAGTTAAATATACACCCTTTGAATGATTCTCATTCACTAACCTACTAACCTTGACTATTTGTTTCAAGACCATTTGATGGTAAGAGTTTTGTAAAAAAAATGGTATTTTGAGAAGGTGGGTGAGAAATATTTAAAAAGTTGGGTATGGCTTGTGGGCATACTTTTTGTGGGTGTATATAGAATTGGCCTTGTGTAAATCTGTAGAACGTTTTGGTTCCATTGAAAGAGGTAGAACCAAAGAGAACATAATATCATGATTCGTCCTTTTTCATTCATGCACCAATTTATATTTCAGAAATATAATTATGCATTTTGAAGATATTGGTTCTTTACAAAAGTAGTGAGAATAATGTCTCTTACGTATAACTTCAATCATGGTCATGGAGAAAGTTCTGGGAATACCAATTTTTTTAGGTCCTTTTTTTCCATTACGCTTTCCTATTCGGCTGATGAAGACATAGATGAATTTTTTACAACATAAATGTTTTAAGTGGTTGTAGTAGTCAACACAACAGCTTACTTAAAAAGGAACATTTTTTGGTGTAGTGGATAATATTCGAAAATTTTCTATTCTCTAATATATATCTTCTGCCTTTCATCTCCTTCCTAGATGCTGATCACTCTAATCTCTCCCCGTGGATTAATATTTCTGAAATATTTATATGTTTTTTCTGTTGGACTTTTGGTTTCTATAATGTGTGCCATTCTTAGGAGTTTAGCTCATCTGTTCTGCCTGATGATTCTAGTTTTGGTTATGCTTTCATTATTAATGATTCTGCTCTGCTTTCATGTCCTGCAGTGAAATTGCAAAACATCTTTCACTTCCACCGGTTAAGCTTCACTGCAGCATGCTCGCTGAAGATGCTATTAAAGCTGCAGTTAAAGACTATGAAGCTAAGCGTACTAAGGCAAGTCCTAGTGGGGAGACAACAACTGCAGAGAAGACTGCCACTGCTTGATTTCATCCATGTCTAGAATGACGGTGAAAACAACATCTTTTTAATGGTGTTAATGAGTTGTACATCGTTAGAACACCTTCAGGTCAGACTCTTCATTATTTGAGCAAGTCGTCTAGTTTGTAATCTCATTATGTGAAGTAATTACTTTGGTTTGCTATCTGCATGAATTGTATACTCTACCTTAATCGGAGTTGAATTGTCTTTTGGCCTCGAGAGATCAGTTCATATTACTATTATCTATGTAATCATACAATAAAAGGTTCGAAATTGCAATGTTTGAAGAGTTCTACCATACAATGAACATGGCATGAGGGATATGGAATTGTTCAATTAAGTCAACATGATATAATTTTGTATTCTTTTTATAGAACTATTTTTGGGTTTCAGTCAAATCAAATTTCCTTGTGAGTTGTGACTATAACTTTTTAAGTTGCTGAAGAATAAGGCTTACTCAAAAATATAAAAGCGTAGAATCAGAATCTGAAGCAACTCTAAAGCTATGGCCTACTAGAGAAGTACCAAAAGTAAATGCTATTCTTCGTTTGATAGTGCTGAAGGATTGATACCATTCTGAATGTCTTATTAACGTCAAACCAGGTTTATGAATGGGTCTTGGGCAATACAGTTAAAGAGTAAATAATTAAAACTCCAATAAAATGCATTAGGTGCAATATGAGGGCGTGTCAATTAACATATATAGCGCAATAACATGATCCTTTATCTTGTAACTAACCACCTAATCAGTCAAAAATGGTGATGAAAGGGTCATAAGATGGCAATGTTGCATACCCAGGAAAGTAATTGATATGAATAACCAGGTAGGTAGTAGGTAGTAGGTAGTAGGTACCTTGTTTCATCTTTAACATCTCTAATCACGTAAACAACTTTGTTCTATGATATCGAGTACGCGTTGGTTGGCGTATGCGATAAGAGATTGCTGAATGAAGGTTGCCATTTTCAGAAAACTTCAGACATGTCTCTTCTCATGCTGAAGATAGATTCTATCACTATCCTTTATTTGTTTTCATGCCAATAAAGATATATATATATATATATAATTGCTATTGCAATAAATAAGAATAATTAATATGAATTAGATTTTATTTGAATGATTCAGAATTATAAATAAATTTAGATGATTTTCTTAATTGAATATGTGACTATTAACTATCTCCTAATCATTCTATCACTATCCTTTATTTGTTATTTGTTCCTTCATTGTAACATTGTGCTAGAATTTTTTTTTGACTATTTCCTTCCCGACTTGGAATTTGGATGGGTGTTGGTAGAAGGTTGAAAACCTTTGATTTGTGGGGTGAAATGAAAATACAGAAAATGAATGAAGATTGTAATTTTTTCCACATTTCGATGACATTTTTCAGATTAAGGGAAAAGTATATTCTTACAAACATAAATCTAATAAAATAATGAGCAAACTCAACCTTCCTAAATAATAAAAGATGAGAAGTGTATAAAAGCCTTTAACACATTCATTTTTATGAGATGAATTCGAATCAAATTAGTCCATAGAGAATTAGAAATTAAAATTTCCTTAAATTTACTTTAAAAGAGTAATTTAACAGTCCTTTATAATTTAAAAGCCAATGAGTTTTTGACATTTTCACTTTTCAAAAATCAATATCATCCCCAACATTGCTATTATCATGTAATGCATTGTACTGTTTTGGAGTAGAGGTTTATGCTCCTTTCATAAAATTAAGAGGAAAACAAATGAACAGTGATTTGAAGTTCATAAGATTGGGTTATGTGGGGCAGCAATAATAAAATGTCAGATTCTTGCTGTGATAATAATTTTCATTTCTTGGCTAGCTGAAGAAACATCTCTATTCACTTGAAAACTAATCTTGAAGAAAGAAAAAATAGTGAACAATGACTGCTCAAATGATAACATTTTGGCTTACATAACAGCAAAATTTCAAAATTGAGTGAACAAAAACGGGCTCTTCCATTGATTAAGAAACATAAGTCTATATATGAGAGATGGGAATACCAACCCTATGCCTTTGTACAGTTTCAACCTTGTTGTAAGCTACATCCTTGACTTTCTTATGGGAACCTTGTCTTGATTTGTTTGATTTCCTTTTCTTTGATGGAGCATTTTCTTGAGTATGATCTTTCTCATTGATGCCTTGTTCTTTGTCTGGATTTTCGATTTCAGATTGCAACAAAAATTCCGCCTTTGGTTCTGGCTGTTGAGTTTCTGGATCAATAACTGACATTCCTGATAGAATGTAATCTAACAAAAATGTGCTTCTAACAAGTCTATCTATCCTGCCAAAGTGCCTTTGACTATATGGGATAAGACCTTCAAGAAGTTCACCAATCCCCTTCATCTGAAATGTCCCATAAAAATGTCAGTCAAACATGAAATATTTCTTTTTACTCCAAAAACATACAAGTGATAAATGATGTGTGTTTATATCATTCAGAAATTTAATCAACATACGAATAGACTGAAATCCTTTAACACTGGTGTAAAACTTTGTGAAACCAATGAATAACTTCTAACATAAAAATTTCTTTTAAATTTAAACTTGGGTTAGAAGTTCTCATTTTATCGAATTCAATTTATCTTATAATGATTCATAAAATGCAATTCATTCATAATGATTCATAAAATGCAAGACATGGATGAGCATTAGCATTGAGCCTCCTATAGAAGGTTTTAAAAAAAGCACCTGAACAATCTCTGTTGGGGGAAAGATATTGAAAACTCTGAAAAGCACAAATTGTGAAACATAACAGAACTTTGGTTTTGTATTCCATTCTCTAACATAGCTAAATAGTGTACGAAGCTCTTCATTGCCCAAGGCCTCAAGTGCTTTGTCTATGTGATCTTCTGCCCCTTGCTTCCTGCAGAAAACTCAGTCAGCTGCATGCCAAAAGGATTGATACAAGTTATACAACAAACTAGATTATTGCTAACCTGCAAATTTCTGAGAGTAATGCATAAAGCCTATGGGGCTTGCGCAGCTCAAATGCAATTCGGATTGCTTTGCTATAGTCAGCATCTGAAACAGCATTCTCTAACTCTTGGCCTTTCAAAACCCCCATTTCCTGCATCAACATTAAAAGTCACACTGTTTTTGTAATACACAGGCACACATGATTTGGATGAGTATTTCTATTAGAAAAATATACCAAAAGTTACAAATATGCAACAGGTCATATATCTAGATAATCTTTCACACTCTCAGTCATTTTAACTTGAGGTATAGATCTTTGTAGAGAACATCTCTTGAACCAACCCATATATTTTTACCAATTTTTTCTTCTTACATCCCCTTTTACAGCTCAATTCTCTTTCTATCTGCATCTTCCTTTCTCATCACCAATTACATTTATCACCTTCTCTCTTTTCCCCTTCCCATTTCTCCCTTCCATACACCTTATACCCAAAAAGGTGCAAGATATTAATTTTCCTTGAATAATTCCTTCCACGATCCATGACTTCAAACATAATCCAGCAGAAAAATATGGCTACATGAGGGGTTGTCTGGCTTTAGCACTGTCCTCCAAAAGATTAGTTATTGTACATGTGAAACTCTATATAATAGACTCTGCAATACCTAAGTCATCATGACTTCATGACACTGTTGCAAAGATTAGTAATGATTAACTTCAATTCTATAAGCAGTATGTAGCCTTATCACCGCAAGCGGAGACACTGTTTCCAGAATTTGAACTTGTGACCTTATGGACACTAAGCAACAACCTTACCGTTGCAGGAAGCTCACCTTCTAGAGTATACGATTTGAGTATTGCAACATAAAATGTACAATCAATATAACTCACCTCTTTATGGAAAGCTTCTTCTTTGTCAGCTGCAGTTGAATCAAACCAGAGATTGACAAGAGCATCACTACCACCAGTTGCAAGCATTTCTGTCTTCCTACTTACAGCCAATGCCCAAACCTGCAGGCCAGTTATTGTAAAAATAAATAAATTTCATATTGCATTAAAATGTTCCCACCATATATAGATCTAGAAACAAAATATTATATTACACTCAAAATTCATGTAGGAAAAAATTAGCAAAAGAGAAGGAAATATAAGATAGGTTGAATTGACACCTTATCTTCATGATTATCATAAGTAGCAACACATTCGTTAGTTTTTACTGTCCAAAGCTTTACTAAACCATCAGCACCTGAAACATCGATTCAGGTGATCAAACATGCAATCCAAATGTTAGAAAGAACAAAATCAGCTATAGATAGCCTCATACCAGATGAAACAATTTGTGTTCCACGGGTAACAAACAAAGCTCTTAATACACTTGAAGTGTGTCCTTCAAATGTCTTCAAACATGAGCCATCTGATATAGCCCATATTCTTATTGTCTTGTCACCAGATGCTGTTATGACACACTGATCAACAGGAGAAAATTCTACAGACCAAATCCCCCTTTTATGCCCTTTAAATACAACTACAGATACAAGATCCGGAAGTCTCCATACACAAGCTGTGCGATCCTGACAAGGGAAATTTTTTTATTTAAAAACTGGTAGCTACCGTGGAAACAGTATACTTTTGGCAACAGCAAAAGATATATAAGTAGAGAAAATAACTATTGGCTTTTTTCGTCACCCAGAAGCCAGAACAAAAGCCATAAAAAGCAATGGATAACTAAGGGGGAGTCCCTTTTTCTGCAAATGATAACTAGATTACTTAATTTAAAAAGCCAAAAAAACTGGAACTCAGACGTAATACCAACCTGGGAGCCACTACATACTAAACTATCATTTGGAGCAACAGCTACAGAATTGATATCTTTATCATGAGCTGCAACAACAGCTTTTGCTTTTAAATTAATCGGCACTGTCATATTGTCTGAGAGACCATCCATACTCCACACTTTAAGAGTATGATCACTGGTAAACATTGACACAGATTGGTAAGAAATACAATCAAACAAAGGATTCAAAAGTAAACTTGGTAGCATATTACAACATTCAGTTCATATAGCACAAAAAACAGTAAGTTCGCTAGCATTTTCATTTTCTGATTTCCATTACCTTTTAAGAAGATAACGACAATGCATATACTGATATACGGTCAACCATGACATTTTTTAAACATGTAAAATCAAATTATCACTGTTGCAATGACACTAAAGATTATGTCTTGAAGTTAGAAGGACAACATACAGCAATCAACCTTAGAAGCAAATGTATTCTTCAACATACTATATTCTGGCTAATTGTGTCGAGATTTCTTATTGATGCTAAATTAAATGCAATTCTGAGAAACAGAGCTATAGTTATAATAGTGATAAGAGAATACTTTAAGCGACGTGTTGCAGTTTAAAACACTTACTCTCATCCTCTACTATAACATTATCTTAGCCCTTGATAATTGATATAAACCCCATCCCTGTGGCAAAACACATTTCTTGCTGCATTTAATTCATAATTTTACAGAGATTACTTTTGTGATTAAAAGCAGCATAAGGAAACCAACTTAAGGGAACTCCAAAATGAAGGAACTTAGGGACAGTTAAAAGGTAAAAAATAATTTTAAGAATATCAATAGAAGTAACTATATCAGCACTCACCTACTACCACTAACAAAGAAGTCTCGCTTCCTCTTCGAAAAGGCAACAGCTCCAACAGCTCCCATGTGACCTATACCAATTCCAATGCAACTTTTGCTTTCTGATTCCCACAGCCTAACCTATACAGTGGGTGGACATGCAAGAATTTACTATGAGTAACATTTTAACACAGTGCACTGCAAGCATATTATGAACTTAATAGAGAACCAGATGTTAACATTTGAACTGGAGCACCTCAAGCACAAGTTTCCAAGAAATAAAATTCAAAGTCTTCACAACAATATTGTTGCCAAAGCTGAAACAACTTACATTGTTGTCTTTACTTCCAGTTACTATCAGTGATTTCCCAGAAGTGGATACACAGGTATCAAGACATAGAACAATTTCAGTATGACCAGCTAAGACATATGAACAAGACATAGATGCAAGGTCATAAACCCGAATCTGCAAAAATCCAAGTAGGGTTATACATTAGAGACCAAAACCTTGAATACCATTCTTGCTAGACTAAAGAATGGGGAAGAAGCAAGCTTATTGAAGGGTAGTGAATCAAATGCTGAACTCTTCACATTAATCAATTATTCACATCCCAATAACCACATTGTCAATGTTTTCTATCTCATCTATCAATCTGTTTTTGCTATAATGGTACATGTTGCTATAACAGTACACTTTTGATTAACTGTAATTTTAGAAGATTAAAAAACTAGGAATATCTTGCTCAAGCAATTTGTGCCAGTTTTGCAAAATAATATTGTCTAAGATTTCATTTATAATACCGTATTTTTTTTGCTCTTATTCTTTACGTTTTCAACAATATGCTGAAGAATTCTTGATACTGCCCTAAGCCCGGATAAAATGTGATTGTGTCAGACAGTCGACGGTATATAAAACTTTGTCGAATCTCTATCATATTATATAGATTCACTAAGAAGCTATGATTAGATTAATATTTGAAAGAAGAAAAAAAATCACTTTTCCTAAATACAAGATTTTGTAACTTCTCTCCAGCATGCGGTTTGCTTAAAAAAGTCAATCTCTACTTGAATCACAACGGCTTACTGATTTCTAGATACCAATGTGTATCTTCATACCTGTTCAAGATTTGTAGCAAGGGCGAGGAATTTTTCATCATCCCCGATAAACTTCATATCCACAACCTCTTCATTATATCCAACAAGTCTTTTTGTGAGATTTAACTTCAACAACTCTTCAGTTAAATCCAGAGAGTAAAACAGAAACTGCTGATCTGCAGTCACACAAATCAACCCTTGATCTGAGGCAATCGTGACAGCAGATGTAAAACCCCTTCGTGAGCCATCCTCATCTATGTTGGCAGTAACATCTGAAGCCTCTTGCTCAAACATGCAAACTGAACTGTCAAATACATAAAGACTAATGAGGCACCAGCACACAAATTCAATTTTGATAGATGCAATTTGGAAAATGAAATTTAAGTCCTTCACTTTTATTGAGTATAAGGATTTAAATCACAAATTTATGTGGGGTCGGCAATTCACAAATTTAAGTTAACATATTATTTAGAGGCTGAACCAATGATAATAAATCCACAATTACAAACACAGATTCAGTTACCATGTTTTGAACCCAAGCTATGCCTCCAAAATTTTAGAAGACCTTCATTAACTAAATGAAACTAATACAAACATTTGGTGGGCTAAAATATTTAAACTAAAAAGAAATCCTTTTATATTACCTTTCAGAACTCCATATACGCACAATGCCTCTCTCACCAACTGTAACAAAATAGAATGATTGAGGACCAGCTAGTTTTTTTGCACTTTGCCGATATGAATCCAGAGATGAAGCAAAAGGACTCCCTGCACCAATCACACAAACAGCTTCAACTGCCTCATTTGTTATCACAGTCTTCTTGTTGCTATAATCATGAAGGTCCCACAATGTTACAACCTGCCATTAATCACCCACCAATTTGTCAATTTACTAAGACTAAATTCGTGGCAGATTGATTTTGCATACATTAAAGTTTCTTCATGAAAAGTCATGAATCATATAAATTCAGGGTTCATCTCAATCAAAACTCCAAACAAAAGATGAATGCTAGCAATTAATATTCAAAATCTAGACCCAGATAAGAGATGAAGGAACATACTCAAAATAAAATAAAAATGAAGAAAAGGCAAAGAGAGGAAAGAGCAAGCTCATCATGCAAAACTTGTATCAAAAGTAAAATTAAAAAAAAAAAGTAATATGGAGCCTTGTAGAGCCTGCCTTGTCTCTTCCAGCACTAAGCAATGTCCACCCATCCTCAGATACTGCTATAGAAGTCACTGCTGAACGATGATTATCTAGGGTTGCAATGCAGTTCTTTTTCTTGGTCTTGGAAACATCCCAAACCCTTATGGTTGCATTATCACCACCATCATCGCTGCCAGAAAAAAGCTGTGGAAACCAGTTTCATCATGATCAATTAAAGATGTAAGTAAAAGGTATAATCAACCATTGACAATAGTTGAAAATATGGAATAGCTACGGAGAAAGACAAGTGGCATTTGAACATTAAAAGGATGAGGAACAAATAATCATATCAATTTCATTACATGACTGTTATCAAACCCCCCCACTTCTTACATTTCAATAACTTCCATCTTGTGATTCAGAGTCAGAGAAATCATGAGTTGCAATTTAAGTTAGCAAATGATAAAAATCACATTACATAACCATTAATCAAAACATATAGTCCTCCAGCCCTGTCCCTGCCACCTATAATCACTCTTAACCCATGTGCTAAATTTTCTCCTCTTTCAATTAATGTCAGATTTTAACATGCAACTTATACCAGGTGTCCATGATTAAGGTAACTCCCTTATATCGTGAACATATAACTGGTTTAGATAGTAAGTCAATGCATAAATGCACAAAGCATCAAGCTTGTTACTCACAAGTTGTTTCTTTGGATCAGGATGGAACATAACACAAGAAACAACGCCACCATGACCTTTAAAGAAATGAGTGCAGAAGCCACCATCAACATCCCAAACAAGGACCTTCCTATCAGCTCCCCCGGTACCAAGCAATCCTCCAGAAGGGTGGCACGCCATGGACATAACCGGACCATCATGACCCTAACCAATGCCATTAACAAATATTAGGTACTTTCAATTAAAAGACCTGTTTCTTTAGGCTTAAGACATATTTTTCAAGAAACTGAAAAAATATTGCTTTTCAAAACAAAAAACAATTCAGATTTTTTGGAGCTTCTGGCGAAGAACAACTGAAGATAAGCTAATGAGAATAACATATATAAGCTCTTTTTTAGCTTACATAAAAAAACTAATGAAAATAAGCTACATATATAAAATAAACTATATTAAGTTTATTGAATAAGTATGTAATGAAGCTATTTATCCGAACAAACCCAAAATGTGCAAGTGTCATAAATGCTTTTTAATCAAAATAGTCACTTTTTTGTGGGAAGAGCTATTTTTCATGAGCTGATGTTTATATCCAAAACACTTTTTTTTTTCATGGACCAATTAACACAGATAGAGACTTCCAAATTCAATTTAATTTAAGTGTAAAGGTAAACAACTTAATTAATCCTTTATTTTTAGCAAATAGCTTATTTTCACAATCTTCTCACATAAACTTGTTGAAATAAGCTTAAAAAAACTACTAAACGTTGTTCCAAACGTCCCCGTTAGTTAAATTTAAAAAAATATACCTTCCAAGAACGAACGCACTTGAGTGTAGACAAATCCCAAACTCTAATTTGACGACTATGGCTAGAAGAGAAGAGAAGTTTATCATCTGGAGATAAAGCCAAAGCAGTTACTGATTCAGAATCGCCATCGAGAATGGATCTGATTGATGAGTTGGCAGAATCGACGATCTTGATGGAGTCGGCACAAGCGCAAGCGATGAAGGAGCCGTCGGATGAGACGGCGTAGGGGCCGCCGGTGTAAAACTGCTGGAGAGAAGGGACACAACGGTAATTAGCTTTCAATCGAAGAGATTCCATTCTTCAAGTGTGTCGCTGATGATGATAATACAATGATATTTAGGTTTTTCTTCAATGGAGAGAAAGGTAGGGTTTAAGGACCAAGGTTTTGGCTTTTATTTTTATTTTCAATTTTCCCTCTTTTGTTGTAAATGCTGGAATAATAAAATAAAGTATTACATTTTTCAATTAAGGTTTATTGATGGTTTCTATTGTTTTTTTTACTTTTTTCTAATAGATTAAGTATTTTAGGTTGATGTGAATCAAATCATATCAAATTAGAGAGTCGTTTACAAAATAAATTAAATATAATTAAACTACAAATTTCATATTTCTCATGCTTAACTACAAATGTACTATATAATGCTAAAATAACACCAATTACCATAAAAATTGAACTTAATAAAAAATTAAATATGTTAATGTTATTTTATGAAGAAAAGATGAATTATCAAACAATATTGCCAATTGTATTAAAATTCCAATAAAAAATTGTGGTTGTATGTATATTACTTGAAAGTTGATTGAATTGGTTCTTGAACTTGCTTTTAAATTTGGTTTTTTTGTTGCTATTATCACGAGGTCCCACTAGGAAAGGTAGGGTTGGAGTTGGATATATGCTTTCCCAACCTCAAATTCGATATCCAAAATCCGAAACTGAACTCAAATCTGAATTAAGCGGGTTGAAAATAATGATACAATCTCAGGAAAAAAACTCACCTGAAACATATATTTTTATGTATATGTTTATATATGTGTCAAATTTAAATATATATATATATATATATATATATCTTTATGTATAACATTATCATTTTATATATCTTAATCGGGTTCTGGGCGAGTTTGGGATACGATATCAACATTACCACATCTGAGCTCGAAAAGTGAACTCGGGTAAAATTCGAACTCGAATCCAATCACATCGGGTTTTCTCCGTTAAATTCGGGTTGAGTTCGGATGGGTACCCGCGAGTTTAATTTTCATTGTCATCTCTAAGTCCGACTATGGTGAGTTGAGTTTTGAAATTAATAGAAATATATCAGACTTTAGAACATTTCATGTATAAGTCTTCCATTTTTTTCTTTTTTCTCTCTTCAAAATTCAATATGATAGCATTGTTACCCAATTAAAAGGGTGAAGAGGAATAAAAGTATATAACGCTTTATAGGATATTTCATGTATAATTCTTCCGTTTTTTCTCATTTTCTCTTCAAAACTATAAAAATATATAAGGCTTTACGACATTTCATGTAAAAGTCTTCAAAAATTTTCTTATTTTCTATTTTCTATTTAAAACTCAATAGGATAGTCTTGTTATCCAAATAAAAGGGTGAAGATGAATAAAAATATATGAGGCTTTACGATAAGTCTTCACTTTTTTCTTATTTTCTCTTTAAAACACAATAGGATAGCCTTGTTACCCCAATAAAAGGGTGAAGATGAATAAAAATATATAGGAAAATGATATATCCTCATACTATATTCTCATATTCACTTGTAAATCAATCATTAATAAATAAAGTATCACTTTGTGAAATATAACATTTTATATATATATATATATATATGAGAATTAGTAGAAAGATTTAGTATAATATTACTTAAATATACAAGGCTTTAAGACATTCATGTTTCTGTCATTTTCTCTTCAAAACTAGATAGGATAAAGGGTGTGGAATCCGTTTTCAATGGAAAGAAGAGGGGAAAAGTGAGAAGCAAGAGAGTGTGTCCCCATGAGAGAAGCCCCACACGCTTCCCTTGATTTAAACCAAACACTCCCTTTTCCTTTTACCCTTTTTCCCTTTTGTTTCTCTCTCTTGTTCACGTTGAAGCTGTGAAACAGAAGAAAGGGAAAGTGAGTAGATAATAAGTGAAGAAAGAGGTCGAATTCCAATTCCACATGTTGAAGATGGAACCTCACCGCCATCTATTATCATCTTCCATTTCTGGTACTCCTACTTTCACTTCTTATTCTTCCGAAACCCTTTCTCAGATTGCCGCCAGAGTCATTCACGAACTCACCACCGTCCACCACCACAATCCCAACGTTAACGACGACCACGATTTTGAGTTCCCTTTCGTTTCAGGAAACCAGAACTCGTCTCTTGTATCTGCTGACGACATTTTCTCCAACGGTCAAATCAGGCCAATGTATCCTCTCTTCGACAACGACGTCGTTTGTGTTCCCAAAACGCATATCCATCGTCGTCGTTTACCTCTCAGGGAACTCATGTTCGAGGAAGAGCGAGGAGAGTCGTCTTCGTCTTCGTCGGAGGAGAGAAACGTGGTCAACGAAGCGGTGGAAGGGAGTTATTGCGTGTGGACCCCACCTGAAAAGAAGAAGAGTAGTTCCATAGCTTCGTCTTCATCGAAGCGGTGGAAGCTTCGAGATTTGTTGCTTCGTAGTCACAGCGATGGGAAGAAGGAATCGTTCCGGTTTATGGGTCCCACTAACCACTCCTCTTCTCTCGTACGCAATGGTGATGCTATTTCAACCCTACATTGATGCTACATAGTACATTTTCGTTGCAATTCAATGGCTTTTTCTTTTATTCTAGTTAAAGTGCTTGAGGTGTATTATGATGATTTTAGATATATAGGTCTATGCTGCTATAGATTTTGTTTATTATGATGACAATGTGACATGCATCGAAAACTACAATTGTCAGAGATGTTATAACCTTGTCTATTATTGTTATTTATTTAGGTAAACTATCATCTTTATTTTGGTTATAGTCTATATAGGTATGATTTTGGATATATTGTTGTTTATGGAGGTGGGATTGGTTCGGATTTGAATATCTTCCCTGGGAATTATTTTATGTCAGAGTATGTTATTCTATATGTGCGACTGTTTATGATAGTTTAAAAAAAAATTAGTTAAGTTAAAAGTTTAGTATTTAATTTTTTTTTATCAAACATTCAATTTTTTGAAAAGAAGATGTTGCTTTAGGAATTGAAGAATAGTAAATTTGTATTAAATAGTGACTTAGTAAATACTTAAACATTGAGACACTGTATTTTCTACTAAACCTTTTCATTAGTTGGATTTCTTAACCACATGTTAGTGTAAATTAAGAGGGTAGGGTAACTTGCCACTATGTTCTTCACTTTGGTGGAAAGAAATGATGTGGGTCTCACACGGCATAGACATTGGTGGATATGTGATAAAGTGATAGAAGCAAGAGTCAGGGTACCAGTGAGTGAACCGACAGTGTTATTTGACCATAGCGCCAAGCCAATGGATATTGAAATTGAGTGAGGCCAAGGCAGGCCATGTGTGAGGGTCACAGATCACCTGTACCATATGGTGTTTCATCCCCGGAACGCTGTTACATGAATAAAAGAAAAAATATAAAAATAAAAAGTAACAAGTTACTTTGATTGGTCCAGGACAGGAAGTAGACACCATGTGAGATATGTGATCTCTGCCCCTGTGTGAGGGGAGGGCCAAAAAAATTACCCTAACCTCCTACGGCTAGGTAATGAGTAGGATGACAAAATCTGTTGATTGTTAAAGTGAATGGTTTGTACTATATGTAATATTGAGAACCGTGATAAGCAATGAAATTGATGTGAATCTGTTCCTTTCCTTTTTGAGCCCCTGTCAAATAGCAAGTCTTACTATAGTTTTATTGTCTCTCTAATAATTTGACTCTAGTTAATATGAACACTAGAAAATCTGTTGCTAAACTTCAGGAAATGCTGGATGAGCCAAAGACACAAGATACTTATACAACCATTAAGATGCAGTTTTAAAATTGATTAACTTTACTGTCAATTGGTATGGTTAAGACATAAGCCACTAATATTATTGAGTTCATTTTGGCCAATCTATTTACATGTAATGCTCAACACTTTAAATGGTACACATACAATGTTGGTGGCATACATGTAAATTTTTGTTAATGAAACTCCACACTCCATGGTAAAGCATACAAAAACATGAATGCAGTCAAAACATCAGAGGAAAGGGGTAATAATTTGTGTCACCTTTTCTTCCATTGCAGCTCCATAAAAAATGGATGAACTCGAGAAGATTGAAACCAATTATTCGATATAGTATCAACACATTCAATGGAGAAACTAATGGTGACGGTTAAAAACTTAAAATACAGGAAGTGATTTTCAATGAAATTGCAATAAGATAATGAGAAGATCAATTAAATAGAATCTCCAGATTCCATTAATAAAAGCACCCTCTTCTCTTCAATACCTGGGGAATGCATGACACTATATTGTATACTAATATACAATTCATTTCAATGCCCACAGAAATTATGGTGCAGTTGACATGGATCAATCATGCACATCCCCCTTCTTCTTAAAACAGTCTCATGCAGGAACTGGAGTCGAGCTTGATGAGCTTTGCAGACTAGCAGCATATCTCCGCGCCCATTGGTCATAGTGAACAATTTCCTCAAGGGAAGGCGACGTTACCAACTCATTTCGATGCTTCTCACATGTGAGCTCCACAACCTTGAAAATATCCAAATAGCTAATCCTGGAAACAGCAAAACAAATAGTCAGAAGAGAATTCAATTTACATTACAAGAAGACACCTAGTGTAGACTTCAAAAGAGGAGTTCTACACAAGCATCAGACATCTTCTAAACTAATGACATAATATAACGGTGAGCTTCCTTAGGTGGCAAGCATAATGCAGGCTTTGGATGTAGATATAGACTCCCTTCCTCCACCCACACCTTGGCCACCCGAACAACATATGAACAATTCCAATAACGTAGAAAGTTACGTGTAAAGGTATAAATAGAGAGAAATTCTTATTGCAATATTTGTAATTCTCACTTTTCGTCAATAAACAATTCTACAGCTTTCTCATTTGCTGCACTAAGAACTCCTGTCATGGTGCCTCCAGCACGGCCAGCAGCATAAGCAAGATTCATGGATGGGTATTTAACATTGTCAGGAGCTTTAAATGTTAGTGAACCAAGCCTGCAAAGTCACATTTGAAATTTGTCTCTGTCAAACTAATTAACAACAAAAAAATTTCTATGCCAAGTTAAATTTAATTACATGATTCGTCATACATAATAAAATTTTGTGCTAAAGAACACAGAGAACTGAAAATTATAGGGTCGTAGTTTAAGCTTTCCTCAGGATGCTGCTGAAAAATTTAACCCATATGAAAGAAATAATGCACCCAATTTATTATTTCTTCACAATATTCACAGGTCTAAACTTGCAGAAAGCTATCATAATTCATCCAATCTACATTACATGGCATGAAAAATGAAATATACTCCCTGAGAGAAGCTTTGCATAGAGCAAAAATGAAGAAATGAAACTATGATCATTCATGTATTTTACTATTCATCTTAGACTTCACAAAAACTCATTTTAACATAAGGCTACAAAATTTTAGAAGTTGATGATAAGTGCATCTGTCTATTTTATCAACGACCAGAGATAATTGATAGAGTTGAGATGTATAAGCTTCAGGGAAAAATGATATTACTTGCAAAGATCAAGGCGAGGCCAAGTTACTTCAGAACAATGAACTCTGTCCGGCCATGATAATGTATAGAGGATTGGCAACCGCATATCAGGCCACCCCAATTGTGCCAGAACAGATGAGTCCTGGAATTAACAAATAACTTAGCATTAGAATATTAGATAAATAACAATATCTAATGATTTATGCATCCTTTCTTCTATTCCTTTTTGCATATAAATATATGAACTAAAGACCACACTAGCTCACCAAACACCTTGGTTAACTTAGCCAAGGAATGGGAACTTGTAGTTCATCACATATATGTATCTGAATGTATGGATATTGAAAAAGAGCAGCCAACACAACATAGTATAGGGGTTAAACCTGTGTTTCAATCATTGAATGTATGATTGATTGAGCATGAATGACAATATCAATGTCATCATAGTCAGCTCCAAACAAGTAATGTGCTTCAATTACTTCTAGACCCTACAAAGTAGAAGAAATTTAACTATAGCTAGGAAATTCAGACAACATAAATAGAAGGATTCATAAGTAGGCATTTTCATCCAATATATTGACATCAGAAGGAAATAAACCTTATTGAAAAGGGTAGCAGAGTCCACAGTTATCTTTTTTCCCATACTCCAGTTGGGATGTTTCAATGCATCAGCAACTTTAACATCTTTTAGTTTTTCTACAGGCCAATCCCTGTCAATCACCAAGACAATGATACTTAAAGTCAGGTCCATTATATAGAAGCATGAAGTATATATAACTAAGAGAGGAACAATTCAAGGTTTTACATTATCACAGAATGTTGGTTCAACAGATCTCAATCTTGTTTTTATAAGTTGACAGCAACCTCAAATTCAGACATACATATGAAATTTTGGAGTTCTATATATTCCCTTTCAGTTCCCATTCATTCCAGAAAGTAAAAAAAAAAACCAACATAAAGCATGGAACAGTAAAGCCTTGACCCTTTTGAACATTCAGTACAGCAAAAGTGTATACACGTACCTGAAAGAACCCCCAGATGCAGTTAAAATAATTTTCCTGAGTGCACCTTCCGGCAACCCCTGGATACACTGAAATGACGATCCTTTTAATTTTCCACAACAAGTGGATCAGGATAACAAAATAGTTTGAGTTCCATAAAAAGACGTCATGGCCAGAAAATAATATGAGTAATAAATGACCTGGGCATATCTAGAGTCCATTGATCTTATTGAACATATATAATATTGAAAACAATATGTGCGTTTTCATACCTGAAAAATGGCAGAATGCTCTGAATCAGCAGGAAGTATTTTTATGTTATGCTTCTTAGCAAGCGGAAGAACAAAAGGACCTCCAGCAATCAGCGTCTCTTTGTTAGCCAAAGCTATGTCTTTCCCTGCTTCAATCGCCGCAACTGTAGGCTAATAAAATAAAGAGGAATTTCAGCTGTGTAATATCTGTTGTCCGATATAACAAATACCATCGTTAACTTAGTATCTTTTCACTCTTATTAATCTTGTTGCAGATTCCTTAAATTAAAATAATTATTCACTGATATTGGGAAAAACAAGCAATAGAGTAGCAACTGAAAAATTTACTGGGTTCAAGCAGTAAGCTATGGGTCATTGTACGCATTTTTCTTATACTTCCTTTCCTCCCTCATTCCTTCTACTTTGTCTCTTCTCTAACTTTTGTTCACAATAGTCAGGCTATATAATCATATATGTATAGAATGACATCCATGAACTTTCAAGCTGTATTGGACCACTCTCCATTCAAACAATCAATGCCCAAAAATAAAATTAATAAGCATGTCTTACTATTTTCCACTTAATGCATATTTTTCACATTAAACGTGATAAAAGAAATTAATATTAAAAGATATGTGGACACATGAACACAGAAGACCTGGTTATATAGCAAATCAAATAAATTGGTCTCAGGAAGAACTGAAATTTGGGGTAAATAAAGGTTACCTTGAGTCCTGCACAGCCCACTATTCCTGTGACTACGCTGACAGCATCTGGGTGACGAGCAACCTGAGAATATATAATATGTGAAAAATAATACTGGCTTTCTAAAACAAATTATGCCGTATGACGAACCAAATGTTCACCTCAATGATTCCCTGCTCTCCAGGGATAATCTCAGGTTTATGTTCAATACCATTTAACGCCTCTTCAAGTTCCGCAATTAGGGACTCGTCTCTAACAGAAACAAGTTGAGGCTTAAATCTCTTTATCTGTGCAACATAAACATTAGAAAGATTATTATTATCATTTGGGAGGGGGGCAATATGGAAGGGAGTGAATATATGAAGTTCACTAAGGTCAAGAAATTTCAGATTTAATTTAATGCCGGTCAAAGATAGAGAGACAACTCAATCTGGAGTTCTGCTATATGCATGGAATGAATTGTTTACCTGATCTGCAAGAAGTGTAATGTTTGAACCAGCTGCAAGTGCTACAACTCTAAACTTCTCTGGATTCTCAGCCACAATATCTAGTGTCTACAAAAGCATAAAGAGAATAAGATCATGCACTGCATCGGAGAATAAGAGACACACAAAAAAAAGCAACCTTGTCAATCCAAAATATATTATATTACATGTAGTCATGTTAGACAGATAGATGGATATGGATTCCATCTCCACCAATACCTGAGTTCCAATCGATCCAGTAGATCCGACAATGGAAATGGGTTTTGGCCCCTCCCAAGTCTTGCGACTCACTTCTGGAACCGCTCGTCCTGGCCAGGCTGGTGGTGGTGGTGCTTGCGCCGAGCAATAAATTCGCCTTCCAGTTGTTGCTCCACAATCTTTTCTTTTCAAAGCAAAACTACCTGAGAATCAGATTATCATCAAATATGTCAAAGGTTCGAATCATAGAGTCATCACTTTAGGTTCAATTTCATCTAACCATCACAATTGGTCAAAGACAAAATCCTACTGTGTTCTCTGCAATTGACATTAAAACAGAACATGACAAACATTGTCTTTAACAAAACAAGACATCATAGTAGATAATAAACGCAGCATTAATATAGTACACAATAATGATTTACACAAAACTCATAACATGGTATTCTTAAAAAATGCAAAGAAGAGCAAATATTTAAAGGACAGATCAAAACAAAGAAAAAAAGAATTGAAGACAAGAAAATGGGAGTGGGGTTTCTATAAAGTTGTTGACTTTTGACTTTTCCCAGCAAACAAGAAAAGAAAGTTAAGATATTTTGAAAAATAAGAACCTGGGAATTTAGCAGTAAAGAGGGTATTGGGCTTGAAGGAATCAGTGAAAAAGAGAGACTTTAGTTCAGATGGAGAAGAAAGATTGAGAGCCATGACAAGTGAACAAAACTTGAGAGTATGAATATTGAATAGAAAAGATTGTGCAGAGAAAGAGAGAGAGTTTGTATTTCTTGCTGCTACAATCAAACGGCTTAGTTTAATAGAGAGGTAACAATGGATGGGGTTTTTGATAGTTTTGTTTAGTTTTGTCTTATTGTTCAAATAAAATAAGGGAGTAAGGGAAATAAACATACTCTACATCACATCACGATTATTCATTTTTTGAAAAATTCAATGGTTTGAAATAGTAAATACATCTAAACTAATAAATTTTTCAAAATTGGATAGCTAAGATGTGTACTAGTTCTTTTCCATTTACTCTTGAAGTAGGTGGATCAATCATCAATAAAATAATATAATTTGCCTAAACAATGGTGGAGGAAATACAAATGGAAGGTGGGTTAACACATTTAGCCATTTAGGTATCTCTTAATTCTTAAACCACTCTATTCCTTTTCAGTGAAATTCATTTAAAAAATATCAAAGTTAGAGGATAATATATGTGGACTACCAATTATAAATATTTTATACACAGTTGATTCATTAATAAGAGACTAATAAACTCTTATATTATTAATACATTCATCTTGGTTTATATGATTGAGTGGATGATACCAAGAACATGTTGTTCTGAAGTTGTTTTATTATATATATTATTTCCGTATGATATAATATAGTATTCACTATCACTAGTTGCATTAATATATAATATATTTATTATGAGGAGAGAGTAAAGAAGGTAGTTGGGTTATTTGCATTCTACCTAACAAATACACGGAAGTGGTAATCGCATTCAACCTTGGACTTTCTTACTTGCCTCATTTTTCTTTCTTTTCTATCATCTCCGGTCAATTTGCGCAACAATTATTTATTAGAGTTATTTTGATTGAAACAAGTAACTTTTAATAAAATTTCACAAATCACTTATATTTTTTTTTGTCTTTATATGAATTATACTTATCTCTTATAGGAATTTCTCCTAATTTTGTCATTCTTCATCTTTTTCAAAGTTTTTTCATCTCAAATTCCGAATTGTCCGATAAAATGTATAATTTAATTTCACTTTTCCTCCTTATTATTCATTTTCATTATTCACACAATAAATTCTATTTAAAATTTTAATCTAAGAAATTAAATGTTTGCATATTTTTGTGTGCATGAAGTGGGAACAACATGATATCCACAAAATAAATTATAGATCATCCTATATATTACATTATGATGGTTATACATGTAATTTGAATCCAATTATTAACAAGTAAGATACATTTTTTGTGGTACATGTAACATGTTACCATCAAATACGTGTATGAGAATTTGGAGTTAAATTTTATGGATGAATTAATACATTTCTTTATTACATTACTTTATCTAGTATTAAATGTTTTTAACTACTCCAATAAAAATGCTTTTACTTAAAGAAACAAACATTAAATATTTTAATATTATCAAATGTCTATATTTATATTTAATAATATATTTTGAATTACTAAAATGACTTTTTATCATATATGTCATCCTATACTATCTTTTTACTAAACTTTATAATGACAAAAAATAAACAAAATATCAACCTAAAAATTAATATATTGTCTTAAAAAACATAATAAATTTATTTATTAAATAAATTGAGGATTTTAAATTATTAATATCAACTCCTTTAATATAAAGGTTTCTCCCAGAGAATAAAATTTCTAAAAAAATAGCCCACAAAATTTGATGTTTCCTTCATTGGTATCTTTTGTTGTTTTAAGTTTTTATTTTAATATTGCTTTTTATAATTTCAAGCTCCGGTTAAAGCTTTTTCCATGTCATAATCATTAAAATATATTTTACCATTTTTCATTTAAATTATAACTTTTTCGTCTCAGGGAATAAATAAATAGTTATATTTTTTATAGGCATAAACTTAGTATATTAACTAATGCTAATATTTTAATATTTTAATAATGGTTGTTTAGTTGCATTTTGAATCCTCAACTTTATTATCTCTTTATTTACTCCTTAAACAGTCACTTCCAACAATGGCAACCTTAACACTTCTAATAAGTAATTGTATTTTGGTGAAAACGTAACTCTCCTTCATAATTTTTTAATATGTGAATATTAATTTAAACTACAAAATTTATGAGATGCATGGAGTATAAATCATCTTCATAACCAGCACCTCAATATCATACCTCTTTCCTCAGGGTTTAGTTACTAATTTAGCTTTGAGGGAAACATAAATGGAAAATTTGATACTCATGAAATACACGAGTAAAATGACTTAAAGCCTCCCATTTTTATCAATTTCTCTACAAAACTCAACTCGCAAACAAGACTAAAGGTTCGTTTGCGAGTTGAGTTTTGGAGGGGGAAAAAAATAAACGAAATGCCGTCGGGACAATAAAATATACTTGCGAGATGACTCTGAAGTCTTTCTTTCTCTTTCATTCCTTTCAAAACTCAAATCGCAAACAAAATTTAATCACACAAAAATGGTGAAATCAACAATTAATTATCCAACAAATTAATGAAAAAAATAAGTTATTGAAGTTGGAAATTGAAAAGGAAAAGTAAAACACCTTCAGACCAATGCAGTAATAAAATGCTGGCAGAACAAACCCTGAAGCTTTCCATACGTGCATTCATAACTGTAAAACTACAATACATCATAAACTTAGAATAATGCATACAGTAAAAAACACTCTTCTAAAATATCTCCATATGCATCTTGTATTTTGATGCCAGGTTCAAATTACAGAATAAGAGTGATAATGAACAAACATCATTGCAAGCTTATCCAGAATTTTGAGACTACTCCAAGTCCTATTCCAACTTCATGATTTGTTACTATGACGGAATCATGAAACAATATTTACCTTCATTACTGTTCAGGTGTAACTTCATGGTCCTCTTGTATCTCACCAGAGTTGAGAAGTGAGCTGATGGTGCTTTCCTCTACTGCACCTTCAGATTCAGATGGTTTTGAGATCCTATTCACCTCATCAGAGACCTCTGAAGACTGAGATACTGACTGATTATCTGACACCTGTTCCTTTTGGACAACCAGTTTTGGGCGTCTGATTGCTTCTGCAGCCTCTGGCATCGCGATAGGGGGAGGTTGAGGGGGAACCCAAGCACGTTGGACTGGCTGTTGACTGGAAGTAGCTGCATAGGGTGCTCTATTATACTCATTTTGGCTATCAATCTCTTGGATCCTGACATTTTTCCTCTGCCACCAGGGCACTGGGTCATCACCATTTATTATTTGAGTGGTATCTTGGACCTTGATATTCAACTCTTCACCATTTACTTGAGACTGTAGAACGTGGGTAGAAGTGTTTTGCACCTGACTAACCTCCCAAGGCTACAAAGGAGAAGTTGAAGCAAATAATCAGATACATATCAAATAATACCAGAATAAACAATGTAAAAAATTATGCATAAATTACTGTTCCATGAAAAGAAAACTAAGCAATTAACATTTATATCATTCTTATGGTGTAGTTAGAAACACCATACAAGACATTATATCTTTCAGATTAAAACAATATAAACTCTCATTCAGCCTACATATCCTAAAAATTTGTAACATAGAAATTGTTTCCTTTCCCACTTCATATCCCTTTTTCCTATCAGGACCTCTTTAAACATAGTAAATTTTATTCATATAGTCAGACAGACTTGTACTCATTTCTTAAGGAAATAAGGAGTTAAGGACCCATTAAAACATGCTCAATTTTAATTTGACGTTTGCAAACAATTGATAATTATGAAGTTTTTTTTATGTTAACCAATGGTATTCCCTTACCCTACGAGTAGGAACTTAACCATTTCGAGGTGCATGGCTGCCTCTCCAAGATACCGAACCTTGGCCTTTGGCCTTGAACGATACAAAGGGATCCAACACGACCTTACACCACTAGACCAACTCCTTTTTGGTAGATAACTATGAAGTTTGCCATAGAATACAATTAAAGTTTTTGTTGAAGTAAATATTATGATCTTAGCAGAACAGAAACTCGAAATGAAATTTAACACTAGATGAACTGTCTTTTCATTGATGATCCAAAGTTCCAGGACATATCATCTTCACAAATATGATCAGTAATCAGACTACTAAAATCTAGAAACCATCACTCTGCTATTGACTTGAAACTGAAGCATATGTAACCTACTCAAATAAAAAATAAATAAATTCATAAACCTATTTTTTTCCTTCAGGAAATGCAAAGCAAGCTCTTTGTAACAAACCTTGGATCTAGGCACTAAGCGAGGATTTGAGGGTTGCTGACTAGGGTTTGGGGGTAAATCATTGATGTCCTGCATTAAAAACCAATGTCTCAAAAAAGTAACAGTGGCCACATAAAATTAGCAAATCCAATAGAGAAGAAAAATCTTATGTGCACAACATAATGTTTTTTACTAGACAGAAACACCTCTACTCACATATCAAACTTTAACAGCTTTTACTTCTGTTATGGAATATGAACAGGGTTGAGAGAGTGCAGAGAAAAGAGTTAGTCAGTTCCAACCGTAATTGCGATTTTTGAATTGTTAACATAAATGACAAAAAGAGCT
The DNA here is from genome assembly GCA_009771035.1 of Lupinus albus. Taxonomy (NCBI): domain Eukaryota; kingdom Viridiplantae; phylum Streptophyta; class Magnoliopsida; order Fabales; family Fabaceae; genus Lupinus; species Lupinus albus. The sequence continues at coordinate 12,064,281 of CM020011.1, forward strand.
GGGTATTTATATTTTATACCATAACAGAACAGCAAGGACTTAACAAAATATGTGGTAGGCTAACAGTACAATTTAGTTGCTAACAAAATACTAACAGACTGTAATCAATTTCCTTTTTTTAATAGAAAATTAGAAATCCATCAGTGGTGCACAAATGAATGTATGAAACTAGATGTGCAACTAAATTTATCTAGATTAAAAAGCATAAAGGTTTTACTCTAATGTTAGAAGGTTTCTCCCCTCTTTGGACCATTGCCATTATCTGCAAAGTGTAATTGTAAAAGTCAAACAAAACCTTGTCAGTACCAAGGAAGGCAAATAACACTCTGCATCCAGCAATATAAATATTTCATTAATTACTACAAGGAAGTTGTCTAATCCTAAAGTATTTATTAACTCATAACAGTTATTTTCCAATCACTATAGTAGTGACCCTAATCCCCTATGCATTATTGAAAAAAAACATTCACTATAACCCCAAAATAAAGACATCCAGCGCTTGGTTTTGGGGGGTTACAAAAGCAAGCTAGATAATTACTACCTCCATATATGACTTCGGATGAAGACCATTTGATGGCTCAACAGATGTAGGTGGGGATAAAGACCTCACTGCACATAACATTCTAATTATACATAATAATTCATAAAATAAGACTGATTTAATTTAGATTTAATTAACATGTAACAACCTGAATGCAAGTCATAGTCTGCCTTGCCATTTGTAATCAATTGCTGCATATATTTAAAAAAATTACAGTTGTGAAAAGTCAAACTTTATTTAAACAACTCAAATGAGGTTCATAAAAGAAGTGTCGACAGTTTATTAAAGATGATAAGATATTCCCCATCTAGATCTGTTTATATCTGACCTTTGAACTTGTTTGAGTGACCCGGAGATCTTCTTGCCCTGAGAAAGAGATTCCATTAGAAACTATATTCTGTGCCATAATTTGGAAGACACAAAACAATAACAACAACCAAGCCTTAGTCCCACTAATTTGGCAGAAACAAAAAATCAATATGAAATTATAATTCTAAGTAACAAATTTCCAGCATAAATGTGCTAGGAATTCCGACATAAAAAGTCACTGGATTTATCAAGAAGCCTCAAGATTGTATGGAAGTCGAATTCAAGGGAACAATTCAGCTTCCTGACACAACAATGAAGCTAGAATCCAGTTATAATAACTAAAATGATTGTAAAATTTGTGAAAGTTCTTGATAATCATTTACCATATCCCTTGTAGCATTCTCAAAGGGTTATAAATACACAAGTTCCTCAATTACACAAGGACATGCATTTTTGACAAAATATACAAGTTCTGTTGGCAAATTATAAATCAAACCTCAAACCATTGGAAACTTCTCATCTTAGCCTGATAGATTAAACGGTAATGCTCAATTACCTTCCAATCTACTTATAGCATTAGTCATTAACTTCATTTCTTGTATTTGCTTGTCTAAAAGGCTAACAACTTCCACAAAGTATTTCCTCTCTGCAAAGTATAAAACCAGATGCAGCAAGAGCCACAGTCATCTCTCAGAAATAAAAGGCTTCCGGGAAAGTGGGAGCAGTAAAAAAATCAACGCTATTCCATAGGATGCAAAGTTAAAGTTCGATTGTACCCACCTTCAACTTTTGAAGCCAGCATTTCTTGGCTTGCTCTAGCCACATCTGCAGCTGCGGCTGCAGCTGACTTTGCAGCTTGTGCAGTTTCTTCTGCTAATGTCAGCTTTTTGTCAGTTTTCTTTAATGGTTTATCATCTCCTTCTAAGACAACCTTGCGTACCCAAGATTTGAATCGAGGAAGAATCGAATTCTAACACATGGAACATGCTTCCAAAGTTCAGTGAGGATCACAAAGTGATACAACTTGCGCATTTAGCAAAATGGTAAGTACAAGAAAGGGTAAAAATGTCAATAACATACTAAACATAATACAGCAATATGCCCCTCAACCATTAGGACACCAATTTGGTGGCATCATGCAGAACAGTTAGCGGTAAATACCTTAATTATTATAGCCGTTCCAGCACCTGAGGAAGCCAGTACCCCAACTGCAATAAGGGCATGATACCAGTGAAATCTGGAGCGTGATATGGTTTGCGATGAAGTGTTAACACCAGTAGAAGCAGGTAAACCTGGCTGCAAAGTTTGTTGTGGAATATGCAATGATGTCTTCAATTGTTCATCTGTTAGTATTACAGTAAGTCATGTTGAAAAGGTAACTGAGGCTGGAACCTATCCAGTTCAATTGAAAATAAAATGAAATGGAGAAGACGAAAAGCTATACTGTAATTTCAATATTAGACATTTCACCTTGATTTACACCAGCTGTCTGCACACTTGGAGGTGAATCCTGTGATTTAAACCGAAGGTAATGATTAAAGCAGATGAACATACAGGAAAGCAATAAAATGATAATAAATTGGTTATTTGTCTAAGAACAAGAAAAAGAGCACTACATAAAATTGAGTGACGAATAAAAAAAACTAGCTTACAGGTACACGCCGAAAGGCTTCATCTATCTCCTCCTTCGTAAGCCCCTTCTTCTCCAAAAATGATCGCCTGTAGATGACAGGGGAACCTTTAACTTTTGGGTGTGATAAAAATTTCACAGCATTCTGAACTTGTTCTTCGCGCAACGGTTGTGAGTTCACAAAGACCGATGTCGTTGAAGTCTGTTTAGCAGGGTCCTCTTCGGCATTTTGCTGATCAACATTTGTTAGTTGCACTGTTTCAGCACCTAAACCTACAAAAAAGAGAGAATCAACAAAATAATCGTATCATACTAAGAACAACGTAAATTACAACTTATCTAAAAATTCAGCTAGCAGATCCAATTAAGCATGGAAACATTCAATAGCAAGCAATACAATAGAACAAGAATGGCAATCTTCGGTATAAGAAAATTAAGGCAATCTTGGACATCGAAAAATAGGGAAAATGTCGCATTAGTTCCAGACTTGGCACTTTCAATCCAACAATCACAATACGATAATTCCAAACATTATTTCCTCAATTAAATAACTAATTGACGATTCAACAATATATTCTAAAAATTAAAATTAACTAAGTCATGTTAAAAATATTTCTAACCAATACTTATTTTACTATACAAAAGTAATGCATACATAACTGAGGAAAGGGAATACGAGAAAGAAGAACAAGTAAAAAGTAGAATCAGCGAAAGGTTTCTGTATAGATACGGAGACAAATACAGATTCTATATATAGAGATGAGTAATAAATAAGAAATCAGAAATGAATAAAATCAAGGATTGTTGAGGGAAAAGATTAGAATTGAAATAATAATTAGAGTGATTGAATTGAATGGGAGGAAGAAAATAAAGAAAAAAGGAATACGTTGGTTATCATCGGAAGCGGTGGGAGGAGGTGGCGATTGAGTGGCCATGAGTCAAGATTCATAAAACCAGAGGATATAAAAAAATGATTACTTAGCGGAATTAGAGTCAAATAATTAAGAGGAGTGAAGAATGAAGTGTTACTTTTACATTTTAGTTAATTAAGTATTAGAATATTAATTGTTTTTGTGTCACGACAGACTCAGTGACTCACCGGCTCATACATATAAGATTATAATATTCACTAGATCAAAAATAATAATAATTAAAGGACAATACCTTGATTTTTGGAAACGCTATAAGAAATTTATTTTTGTAAAAGAATTTTATCCTCAAGGAGGAAAGAAAATAATAAGAATCTATATAGAATTAACTATTTTTTACGAATATATCATTAATTATTAAAGATTGTATTAAGACATGTTGTAAGAATATTGTTTAAGAAATATAAAATATGAGAAATTGACATTCAAAGCTAAATGCAACACCTTTTGATATTTCAAAAACAAAATTTTCACCCTATACTGTGATCAATAACATCTTACACAAAGAATAACAAGCTTTGAATAATCATTTTATCATAGTTGAATAAATTAGGAAGTTATTTTTTGAAATTAATTACACTAGCAGTTTAGTCCTTGGAATCAAGTGTACAAGTTAGTCTTTACATTGATAAAACTCAAATGTATCCCACGTTTGTTCTTAAGAATGATTATAACTTAATACAAGTTCAAAGATTAAGTTGTACAATCATGAAGACATTAACTAAATTGTAAGATTAAGTTGTACACAATCATCAAACTCATCTCATATAAACTAACACTGTCATGACCAGTTCTTTCTCATTATCAAGCCTTTCTGACAAGTTTGTTTATAGTATGACCATTGGGATCAAGAAGCTTCTCAAGTGACCTGAGTTTTCGGTTCCGAACTCTTCCATTTTCCTTCAACAACTCATTCAACCTTCTCATCTCATCAACAACATCAGCATTTGCTGTCCCAAGCTTTTCTTCCCTCACAGCCACAATGTACTCCAGATTGTCAATTGCATCTTCCACCCTGAAATACAATATCAAAGCACATCATAAATAACTTCCACATAACCATTTATCCGGTAACCCAACCCGAACTCGCAAAAGTTATAGAGAAGCAACAGAATTGTTAGCAATTGTCACCCTCCCTAGTCATAGTATGTAAATTTTCTTTTTCTTAAGACTCGGATGATGTTTTTGTTATATATTTTTCTGCATCCCAGTGCACGAGGCTCTCAGTGGGGTCTAAACATTGGTAGATGAACGCAACCTTACCCCAACAAGCAGAGAGGCTATATCCAGGATTTAAACCTGTAACCTCATGGTCACTAAGCAACAATCTTACTGTTGCGCCAAGCTCACTCTCTTCTCTTACTTTGGAACATGGGAGTGCAGAAAGTTTTTTAATGTCAATTAGTCTTATCCTTGTCTTACTTTTACTTGTGTTCATGTCAACCTATTTTATGCCATACAAATCTAAGGTAAGAAGAGTATGCAATCTCTAACCTAGCAGACTAATTCTTCACAGCAAAATTAATCATAGGCATTGTACTCAACTACTCATTATCAATAATAGATAGAAGAGGGTATAACAATGAAATGAAACATGGAGTGGTGGATACCTGCCAAGTGCATCATACGTGCCAGCAAGATTGCTATACACGGCAAGTGTTTCAGGGTGATATGGCCCATACTCTTGTTCCATAATAATCCCTGCTTCTTCAAATAATTCTGCAGCCTCACTTAAAGCATAACACTGCACACAAGCAAGCCCTGTTTGATTAAGAACCACACCGAAGAAGACTGATTTCTTCTCTCTAATAGTGCGAAGCTTTGAGATAGCATTCTTGAAAGCGTTGTAAGATTCAGCATATTTCTCCAATGTGTAGTACATGACCCCTATCTGGGCTTCAATTCCTGCTATTTTGCTTTGCTGACCAGGTGCATCATTATATATCTCCAGTGCTTTGTGAAGTAACTTGAGTGCATGTTCAAGCTCATTCATTGACTCATAGATAGCTGAAACATTTGTAAAACCACTAGCAATCTCCTCACAGGGCACTTCAGGCATTGGATTCTCATAGATTCTAAGTGCACTCTCGCAATATGATTTTGATTCCTTTATCTTCCACATCCTGTTATACAAGTCAGCTAGACGTACAAACACAGATCCCACAGCAGGATGATTATCTCCTTTGTTGGCCTTGAAAACGGTTAGCGCCTTTTGATATGCGAAACTGGCCTCATCATATCGAGCCAAAGATAAGTATATGTCTCCAATGCTGCAATCAACAGTTGCTACTTCCACTTCCTGGCCATTTGCTACCATTGCCATGCTGGCTAAAACAAGATGCTCTAATGCTGCTTCATAATTTCCCTTGTTTTCACATATAAGGCCCATCAATCTCCTGTCAACTGCTTCTTCAAGAGATTGTGGTGAACCATTTGCTCTATGAATATCAAGAGTTATTTGGCAAAACCTTTCTGCCTGATCAAATTGCAATGCCTGAATATTAGCTTCGGCCACATAGCGGCAAGTTTCACCAACCCTTGGATCTGTTTCTCCTAAGACCTGCTTCTGCAATTCCAAACCTGCAGTGTAGCATGCAATTGACTTCTCAAGCTGGCCTAGCATTGCATAGGCATCTCCTAGTTGCATGTGACTGGCAAATTTAGCAAGAGCATATTGTTGGCCATCATCAACAGCAGGAGTCTGGATTGAGTGCTCCAGAATTGAAATTGCCTCATTGTATTGGCCCAAGATGCAATATATTGCTGCAGTAACATGTAAACACATAACCAGCTCCAAACTTGGCTTCCCATTATCACCCTTATTGAACAATTTCATTGCTTGAAGAGCTAATTCAAGAGCTTTCTGTGGACTATCTCCTAATGAAATCAGGTCCCTTGCTTGCTTTAGTAAGACCGGTGCCAGCTCAGGCTTATCTAATGCTGATACAGTCGAACTCTCAATTCGGTTTAGTGACACTGATCTTCCAGCAGAAGAAGACTTTGCTTTATTCACGCGAGTAACTACTGTATTCTGTTTCCTCAACGGGCTATCAGTCTTCTTATCAACAGGAGGTTTTGCATGAGGAATTTTTACACCGAGTCTTGTTTTTGATGATTTTTCAAGGCCCAATTGTGTGTGTGATGGTTTGTCTAGTTTTCCTGAACTAACAGGACTTGTAGATGCTGATTGAATCTTATACACCTTATCCAATTTCTTATCAATGGGTGAACCACCCATTCTAGAAGATGCTTTACTACTAGATCCAAAACTGTGTCTGGAGGGTGATTGATCACAACTTTGCACGTCAGGTGACTCAAGCGAAAAATCAGAACCAGTGCTTCGGTGTCGTCTTTGTGGACTCAAGGGACTCCTCGGGGATTTGGTTGGAGCTGATATTTTCTTAGAAAGGGAAGGGCTCCCATTCACATTCCTTTCCTTTACTCCACTGTTATCCTGAACCCCAACTCTTGGCATCTTTGATTCTCTACGATCCAGTATCACAAAATAGCTGATTTACAAAGTACATACTAGTCAAGAAATATTAAGTGTTGTGAGATATTTGGAACTCATGTTAAGCAATAAGAGTGTACTTGAAGCCCCGTAAATCCAATCAACAACGCTAAAGATGACACATATATTCATTTGTTACATTGTTCCGTTGTTATCATATCTTCTCTCGTTAATCCTATGAACTGCATACGAATTCACACTACTCGATAGTGTAAAGAAAGTCTTGTGATTATATAGTAAGAAGCTGTATATCGCAATCGTGTATGCACAATAGAAAGTACCACAAAACCTTGTCAATATGTACTATTCAACTAAGGAAGATATCATCATGAAACAAATGATTTACAAAATAAATGATAGTCAAGAAAAAACAAGCATTACAAGATAATTAGAAGCATAGTTTGGGCAAATGCCCCTACTTGACTTTGAAAATTCATAGTACATATCATATCAGAATAATTTCAATTTTGATCTATATATTCATATGATGCTTTTGTGCTCACCATATAAATATTCTTACTAGTATATTACTTTTAACCGCTCTATCTAAAATTTCAAGATCCGCCACGAATTGGAAGTCATGCAAAGCAATAAGAATCTACTTAAAGTGTGCTGTTAGATTCTCTCAATAACTATGAATTGCATGCAAATTCATGGTACTTCATATAAACATTATTTTAATTACATACTAAAAAGTCACAAAATGTGTATCTGTAACGCATACTAAAGAGTACTACATATCAGGTAATTATGTACTATAGTACGGAAGGTATATCATCATAGTTACCAAGGCAAAAGAAGATGGCTTCAAATAACAATCATAAAACAAAAGGAATAAACCATATAATTGCATATTGGAAGAATCAAAATTGTTCATCTTTGTCATGTTTTATATCACAGATTAAGTTAGAAATCAGTCAGAAATAACTCAAATAATTTTGAGACATATACATAACCAATTAAAAATAAACAAAGACAAAAGCAACTATTAACACAAAAATCAAACAAAGGAAATATGAGAAAACAATAATTAAGCGAATGTGAATGTACCATTTTGTCCTTTCTCATTCGTGGGAATGGGAGGAATGGAAGATAATCAAATTATAAAAATAATAATAATAAGAAGGGACGCTATACCTTAACAATGAACACCAAAACAAGGAATTGATGTGAAAATTTGTATATAGGAAGAGTTAGAGAAAGAAAATTTTCAGCATTCTTTGATGAGAATGTTTATGAAACAGGTTGGTAGAAAAAGACAGATTCGGGGATAATAAGGATTGGTTAAACAAACGATGAAAAAATGGGAATTTTTGTTTTGGTTTTGCGGAGTTGGAACGGAATGTAGAGGGAAAAGGGGAAGAAGGAAAATTAACTTCTTTCTTCCCAAACCAACCGCGCGCAAATCTGCAACTGTTGATGATCGTTTTGTTAGTTTTTTCTGTTTCTTAAAACAGCACCACAATGCCACGTGTCATAACGTTATTTAATTTTGGTAAACGGACGATTATACCCCTGAAACATGAAAATGAAGAAAAAATGAAAAAAATTGACAGCTGTGGTATTTGAACCCACTCGGCCAAACTGTCATGTTCATGTTAATCTATTTCCGTAATAATTACTTAACTAAGAAATAGCTAAGCTGGTTCAGCGTCCAATATTGATTTAAAGTTTATTTTATTTAACTGTTGGTATAAGATTTACCAACATTAACGTTCCAAAAATCTTAATTCATGTCATGACTTGGTAATAATACAGAAATTGATTTGTAGCGCAAAAAATCAACTTTAGAGAGAATGGATATTGACCTACTAAAACATCTCGGGCTCAAGCCATAACCGAACAAATCTATAAAATAATGAAATAAGTGATTGGATTGGAGAAACAAATGGAATGCTAAATTAAAATTTGTGACTACACATAAAGAGATAGCCTAAATCAAATATGAATCAGACTTGTTTATCATGTTTCACGCAATTGTAATGGTCTAATACACATTAGGAATCAGAATTCGTTAAGTAGCTTTTGCAATTTTAACTTTATATGCATGTTTCTGGTATCCCTTTCCAACTTAATAACAGCAGTTATTGGTTCATCTATATGCTTCATAATTTTAGCTTTATAAGCATAAGCAAGTTGTGAATTCATTTTTACTCCAGAATTCATTTTATGCTAATAATCGATTCATTTTAATGGTAGCAACAAATGGGTAGGAAGTTACAGCAAGATAACCTTAATATCATATTGCTCCCAAACTTTATCTTGAAACACTTTATGAGCTGACAATACTATAACCATATTCTTCATCTTGAAGAGGGCATAAGAATCATACAACTTTCACTATTATTTCATGTCTTTGTAGAGGAAAGAATGTCCTACAATTTTGTCAGACAGCAAAGGTTGGTATACACAAGGTGACAGGGAAGAGAATAAAAATGAAGAAAAAGAATTTCAATAATGAAGTACATAAATACAAGGGCATGCTTTCTGGGTATACCTACCACTCTAACATGTGTGATAAATAATATTCTCTACCAATGGAAGAATCCTTGTTGCCCCACTCCATGTCATGATGAAGAAATTAGACTGGACTAGGGAACTGTGGATCACTCACTCAGGTAATTTCAACCGGTTGAACAGCACAATAAAACTTTGATCAGGCACAATATAAAGGAAACCAATATCTGCACCTTTCATGTGATGTCCAATGCCCTAAATACGACAACAGGAGAGTTCGAAAATGTCAACAAAAAATGGCAAAAAACAGATCCAGTAATAGAGAGAGATCAATAATCATGGTTGTAGACTTAGGGGGGGGAAAGATGCTGCAACACATATAATCACCCATTTTACCTTGCCATTCAGTACGAGTAATTCACCTTCAACCCATTTCGGATTTTTAAAACCAAAATCTGCAATTCTCCCTTGGCCTTTATAGCGTGCATCCTATTCATAAAGGAGTGTGGGGCATGGTAGTTAGTATCGTGAATTGCACAAGAATCATTAGGCCTATTTTCTGAATCATGAATTGTATAGTATCGTGAATCATAATATTCGATCAATAATTAAACATACTAAAATAATTCATAATACTGGCTATAACACTCATAATAACAAAAAAATAACATATGCACTACCACAAATTCAAGTTATAAGGGTCATACATATCATAATGCATAAGTCATAATAGCAAAAGTTATACAACTACTCAAGTTCTCAGTCATAAGACTCTAATCAAAATAGCAATAACACCAAATGATAGGAAAAATAACATCCTAAATTCCAATTCATGGGTACTACGATAATATTTTTATTTAAGAGTCAATAATGGGAAAGGTAGAGAGGTTTTTCCACCCCTCTCTTCTTGGAAAATGTTATTTTTCAGTGAAAAAACTGACAACCATTTATTTAGGTAAAAAAACAGGGTTTTGCACTGTTCACATTTTTTCGGGTTAAAAAACCACTTGGGCTAACACAAACCCGGTAAAATGGCCCAGCTGTGGCTGTACCATTTATAAAAAAACTAGTTTTAGGGTTTCAACAAACCGAGTTGTGCATGACCCGGTCTCTGGTTGGCAGCTTGCAACAGGGAAGACTCACGTGATTCGCGAGCCCGGCACCGATATGGCCGATACAAAAGATTCACAGTGATACAAGCAGTGATTCATGAGCAGAAACGATGCAGCAAGCAATTTGGATTGTTCGCTCTGAAAATTGTAGTAAATCGGGTTACGAATCATACAATACTTACTTCACTGGTGTGGAGTATATAAGATCAATTGGCATATGTCCACAATAGTCCAAAGAGACCAAAAAATGACACTCAAAGGAGACAAAATAAAGTAGCAAAAACAAAACGAAACAACACAAGGGGGAAGAAATTAAAACAAATTATGGCAAGAAAAAAATATGTGGGAAATGAGAGAGGCTCTCGAAAGTCAAAACCATCGCCATTAACGCTTGGAATGAGATTTGCAAATAAGCACGTATACACACATAATATGCATGAAGAGACACACAAAAACACAGGATCAAATATGTTGTCTCACTTCATGTGCCATTCCATATCCTAAAGCTTTGTAATTGGCCTAAAAACAGTAAACTTAATTGATAATTTAAAAGAAAATAGTTTCTTGAACAATCATAAATCTTTGGCACATGGAGCGTCACATGAAATGTGACATCTGATTTTGTCACCAAAAAACAGAGAGAGAGAGAGAGAGAGAGAGAGAGAGAGAGAAACATCTAATTGTAGGGTACAATTACCACTCCTAGTTCATTGGGATACCTCCCACGGCTTGTGTTGCGATTGCTTCTCCCTATTCTAGCACGGAACGTCACCTGAACACCAAAAGTAAAAATTAAGATTTCCTCTTATACATATAGATATTATAAAAGCATGTGACATTACAATAAAGAGCAAGAGATTCATAATGCATAAACCTGGCCAGCAGGAACATTAAAATCCCCAGTTAACTTCACTGCCTCTACATATTCAAAGAACTCCATATCTGAAGGATTGTTTTCGCTGTCCACACCATTCCAGTGTCCAAATTTCCGTTTCAATTGAACTACTTCAGCACCATAGGGGCCAAATGCACCAACATAGAGTCCTACATTTTAACAAGCAGATTTTGTTTTCAATCTGTTCTTTCCTCAAATTCTGAGGAACATAACTCACATAAGGATAAGCAACCTCACCATCAAAAGGATCTAAATCCCCTCTTGAACTGGTGATCCGACTAAAAGATGTACACTCAGATAATCTACTTCTTTTCTGTGCTTGACTGATAGCATGTTTGACCATTTCACGCACACTTTTTGAAACCTAAGTCAAATAAAGCATGGGTCAATTCATTGTCAAGAAAAGCATAATTTATCAATACTGCAGCTGGAGTGGGCCAGGGGGATAAACCATTCTCATCTATTTTGAGTAATATTAAGATGAGTATGTATGGGACCAGGTTCCAAGATCATACTACCAGCCCCATCATATAGAATAAATGAAAATTAATTTGTACACATGCAGTTGGCAATGAAAACCAAGATGTTCCAATCAGACAACTCTGAAACATAAGCAGATAACTAAACAGGGGAAAAACAAAAAACTAATAAACTGCAACTTATAAACATTCTATTTGGACATTCTAACCTTTGAAAGTAACTTAAGTAAAATTAATAAAAGAGAATAAAGTATCCCCTCGCACCATAGATAACTTATCTCCTTAAATCCACTCATTATTTGACATGTGTCTTATTTTCCTTCCCTCTAGATGTTTTCTTTTAAAAAATATTATAAAAATAAAAAATAAGACACATGTCAAATAATGAGTGGATTTAAGGAGATAAGTTATCTCCTGGTATAAGGAGATACTTTATTCTCTTCATAAAAACAATGAGTAAATTGAACTAAACTCCACTTAAGTCAGGAACCTATACAGTGCTCTTCTAGTTTCATATTATTCTGAAAAGAACTACCACGTGTGCGACTTTTTAAGGGTTGTAATGATCAAATTTAATATCACAACGAAATTTATGAAACAAGAAAGGGTGATTACATAGGTTACATAAATATGGGGGATGTTAGTGTACTTCACTCAAAAATTTAGTCAACGTGATTTTATCACCTTCACCATACAAAGTATCCTAATTCTTACTTAATTGGCTTTGCAGGAAAAACAAAATAAATACAAAATTTATTTCTAATATTAATTAAATATCTCATCTCACCTTAGCAGAGACTTCGTCAGAACTCCAAAATGTCTTGGCTACATCAGAAGGCATGAGCTCTGAGACTCCTTGTGCTGCTACAGCTGCCACTTTAATATTGGGAATTTTATGTTCTGCAGTATCATAATCTAGAGTACTCCTAGGAATATACAAGTCAAAAGAATCTCTTTCCATGTCTTTTATTTCGGCTGGAAGGCGCATATATTCATCCTTGAGAGGAGTGTTATCATTATTGTGTACGACTCCACCAACAAAAAGCTTCATATCCAAATCCTTTTCATCTTCTGAGACATTACTATCTGCTTCTAGAGTGACCTCATCAGGTTCAACCAGATTATTAACCTCCTCTTCAAGATCTTCACTGGAGCCTGTTTTATTACTATCTTCATTCATCAATTGCTTAATAGAATCATTATCCTCTGCCCCTTCCTCTTCAACATCAATGTTCATAACTTTCACTTTCAATCCTGGAATTTTTTCTTTAAGAAAATTTATTACACTTTTAACACCTTCTTCAGTTGCTCCCTCGATATTGTTGGTTTTCTCATCATTTTTATCATCTTTCTCCCCATGCTCCTGTGTTTCAACTAAAGATGCATTCTCTACCTCAGGTTTTGATGGGCCTGTAGCAGGTATAGATGGAGGGTTATTCGTTGAATTTCCTTTTTTGGTTCGACGCAAGTACACTACCTGTTAAGTGTGGACATGAATAACTTCATAAGCATGTAGTAAAGAAATGATACACAATCAGGAAGATATCAAACACATTCACTGTCAGTAAAGACATACAAACAGGAAGAAAAAAAACATAAGCTTGAAACATAGCCCAAATTTGTCCTAAAAATAATGTTTCATAATTCATATTGGATTCACTTTATTCACTGAATATTTGCATTAGTGCCACCAAAATCAATTTTTTAGATAAATAAGTTGGTCATGAATGACAAGACTTTTCTTTCAGAATTGAGAAAAATCCAAAATCAGCTCATGGCCCATAAAAACTGTTTGAAATAAGACTGTTTTCACCCTTGTGTATGATAAGTAAAAAAACAAGCATAATTTACTTTGAAAGTTTGAATATTACCTGCATATGATATGAACCATCACCATTTTTCACCACATAAATTTCAAATACTGGAGTACCAGGAGATGCTGTGATTAACTGTCTGTGGCAAAACAGAAATGAGCAGCAGTCCCCAATTACGAGAGGATAAAATAGAAATTAGACAAATCATACCTTGGACTGTAACTTCTGCCAACAAATCTACCCATATGAGGACTTAAGCGTATTATTATACCAAAGGGGTCATCTGAATCTTTTGATTTTGAGTAGCCTACCCACCAACCCACCTGCACATAATGATAAAAGTGGTTCATCAATGCCAACAAAGTGTCATTCACAAAAGAAATCTGATGCCACTAGTACCATGATCAGTACTCAACCACGACTATATTTCCTCTTTCGCTAAGTCTAAAAAATTAATCCAAAAAGGTGAATTTGGTTTTAAATTTTTTATGTAAATCAGAATCAGTTTTTGCATTTGGCAGCAATTCTAATGTTTTTTTTTTACATTATCTTTCTTCTTTTTTTAGAAGTTGAGAAGTATAGTAGCTATTTTCGGCTTCTGTCTTTTAGTTAAATTCCAAGCAGAAAAACATAAAAATGCCAGTGATTTTTTTATTAAAAAATGGGGGCAATCTGTATTGAAAGTTAGAGGATTTAAGTAGACGGTTGTTGTGGGAATAAAAAATTACAAGAGTAATAATGTCATGTAAGTAGAAACTAAGAAATGTACCAGTCCACTTCCAGTTTCTCTACATAATCTTGAAGCATCAAGGTATCGTTCCTCATCTACGGCACTCTGCATCACAGACACATCTCTTGATGAGACAAAATAAAGTAGGAAAGCTGAAAGTGTTTGGTTCACTTTTGATTATCAGATAATGTAAAAAAAAACCAGCTTCTAAAATTCAGTATTCTTCAATTAAGAAAAGCAAATCGTGTTTATAACAGAAACAACTGTTTTCTTTCTTAGAAAATAAATGAAACAAAACACTCTTTAATTAAGAGAAAATAATGAAATGCGACCTTCAACATAGACATGATTTCAGCAACAGTGTCTATAGATGTGGCTTCTGTAATAGCAGTTTTCAACCTCGCCGCTTCTCGAAAATCTTCCATTTCAACAGCATCTTCAAGTTGAAACTGATTTGCATATTCAAAGAATTAAATAATACCGTAAGTACAAATATTGAAGTATGTTTCAACATTAATAATATATAAACCAAACTCACTATCTTGAAAATAATAATAATAATAATAATAATGGAATATTACCCTAACAAGTATTAATTTAACTATATCTTAAAATTGAATTGAATGTGAATAAAGTACCTGGAGAAGAGATGCGAGACCCTCAGTGTGTTCAAGTTGAGAGAAGTGGCGAGTCCATCGATTCCAATCCCAATCAGTGACGGGAGAAGAGTGAGAACAACGGCAACGGAGGTTGCGGTGGTTCCGTCTGGTTTGAACAAAACCGAATGATAGAAATGATGGTAAATTTGAAAAGAGATAAGGATCGAGAGAAGAAGAAGGTGTTCCAATTTGGGGAGTGGAGATGACTTGCGCCACCGTCATCATCGGAATGGAAACGCAGTGAATGAGGAATTAGGATAAAAAATATGCGGTGGTTCTTCTACTTCTGGTACTGTGTGTTTGGGATAGGTTTATTGTTTTTATTTTATTATTAAATTAATTTGTTTCACAAAGTTGGTGGGGCCTACTTCATTGGGATTAAGTGATTATTGTATTTGTGGGTGGTGAACTTTTTTAAGAATTGATTTCAAGTGAGTTTTTTTTCGAAGGGAGTTTGAAATGAACTAATTTTTTTGAAAATTAATATTGTTTTAATAGTTGTAAGTAATTTGCTGATAAAAAAATTTAAAATTACATTTAGGTAAATAAGTACAGTATGATGTACATTTTATACTATTTATTCAAATTAAAAAGTTGTTTTGATTAAAAATGTAAAAAACTATTAAGAAATACTCGAAAAACTCAAATCAACCAAAAGCACATTTTCAACCAAATAAGAAATACCATGTTCAAGGCACATAATTACAATGAATCACATTTGTATTTCTACTAATTTTTTCAAATTATAAAGATCGTCAAATAGTCTTCAGATAAAGGAATATTTTTGTATAAAGTTTTCAATAAAGATAATAATACATCGGTCATGTCCTTCAGCTAATGCAAAAAAAATTGAATTATTCATATTCATATACAAGCTTCTTTACATTTATGAGGACTAAAGGAGTCCATTTTTGTAACAAAAAAAGTCCATTTATTTATAATGAGTAAAAAAAACTATCATATTCATATAGACGAATAAAAGTATCTAACCCAAATTTAAAATACACAAAAATTGACTCCCGTGAAACGGATTACTTTTTCACTTCATCCATAAACTATTTATTTTTAAATAGGTCTTATGATGTATCTTACACTTTCGTATTTTTACTGTAAATATAATAAAGTTATCCAAAATGTGAAATAAAAGTATGTGCTCCTAAAATATATGTGATAAAACATAAGCACACCTAAAACACCAAACACCAACAACAACTTAAAAAGAACTATTGTTACCTAAAAATAATTCTTAATCTATCTTAGACCAAGTCAGCAAAAAGTATATGCGGATATGCTTTGTCCCTTAATTGCACTTTTGTCCTCTAGGTAATCATAAAATCTCATAATATATCCAATTGATTATTATAAAACAGAAACTCACAACCCACACCAGTACTAATAAGTAGGTGTGAATATGTCACAAATAAAGATTACTTAAACCTACCCTATCACCATGTCCTAAATATATAATCCATTTATAAAAATAAAGTGAACATACTTTACACTAAAAAGAAAATTGTCGACATAATATGTATCCAAATTTCATTCCTACTTTCAAAAGCTAAAATTTCTTCTATAGTCAGCATTAGAACTTTTGGGATGGGAGGGTAAGAAAGGAGCCATGAGCCATAAAATTCCTGATACAGACATGTCCCACTTTCCAAACTGAACACTCTGCATCAGTAAATCCATAACACACAATGATGATACTATATATATATATATATATATATATATATATATATAGCATTATCTTACTCCAAAAAAAGGTGAATAGCACCATAGCAAAATGAAGCAAATAGAATGTGTATACAATTTCTAGTGTGTGGAATCCATAACCTTACATTACCCTGCTCCCCAAAAGAAAATCTTACCCCCAAGTAAGAAGGAAAAGGCAAAAATAAAATTCAACATACTCAAACTTTAAACTGTGTTCACAGTTTATTAAAACATCAAAGACTTACACATGTGCAGCTCTAATATATGTTAGTTACGCAAAAAAAGTACATTTTCATTTTCCAAGTCCTACTACTCCAATATGCACCTGAAAAGAGACAGGTCCACTTCTTTATGGATCTATCATGAAAATTTCTTGTTAGAATGTGAAACATTTCTACAGAAAGGCGAGATATGGATACACATCCTTTAACTTCTCTAGAATGCATTAGAAATATAACAGAAGTTCACAGACATGGCAGAAGACAGTTTAGTTTTGTACAGAGGGAATATTGACAGGCATGCGTTCGACAGAAGAGACCTGGCGTCCACTTGAAGCATTTCGACTCACAACAGGTACAACACCATTCTCAGCATTTTCCAAAGCATTGTGTGTATCATCAGCTGGTGTTGCATTTTCAGCACGCACTGGGTGGAGAAGACCCTGTAATCTTAACGTGTAACTTTGACTAGAAGGTTGACCTCTCACGTATCTGGTTGCTGTCACAACACTGGCAGAAGGTCGTTCAGAATCTGAAGGGAGATTGGATAAAGCACTAAGATCAAGATTTGGAAATACTGAGCAACGACAACGAGGACATTTCACATTTAGACTAAGCCATTCATCTATGCATTCAACATGAAAGTTGTGAGCGCAAGGCAGGCCACGGACCTGCATTATAGAAAGTTAGAAACTATTTACAATTGCTATGTAAAACAAGTTTATCTGAACATTCTTGAAAGTGTGCCCTGAGAATTTGTGAGGCTAACACAGAGCTTAAAGATGAGAACACACAGGAATGATTAAAGGCACTGTGACTGATGGAATATAAAAATATCTTTCACTATGTAGGGAACTCTATTGTCATATGGCACAAAAGGGTCCATCAACCATTTAAATAATCAGAAAAGAGCACATTTTTTGCCAATAGATAGCGTACAGCGTACAGCATACAGCATGACCTGTTGTAGAACCTTGATTAGGAAACAATATACCTCATTCCCTACATAGAACTCTTCTAAGCAGATAGGACATTCGTTGCAATCAGTAGGAACAGCTTTTAACCTGAACTTTGGTAGTTCCTGAATTAAGGCTTCAACTGCTTCTCTCTACATCCAACCCATATCAAAAGTGAAACTGACAATATATAAACAAAAGGAATTTTGATGAAATATTAGGACGTAATAATCATAAAAAACAATAACAAAAAGCCTTTTCAATCAGGTAGGATTAGCTACATGGATCAGACCACGCTATTGTCTTCTAATCATAAAACGTGTCATCAATAATTATAACTAATGTATTGTCCAAAAACACAAAAGAGAGCACTATGATTCATTCATGAGAAAAACTGGGCAATATATTTCCTTAATTATCGCATGTGACATGATGTTTACTCTGCTTGACAAAGAAAAAACATGAAGTCATGAACTGCTGATTTACATGAGTTCTAATAAGCAATCAAGATGTCAAGAAACATCAGGTAAAACTACCTGAGCTGGAGTTAGGTAAACTCCTGGATGATATGCGCCAGCATCTTGGCCTGTGCCCCTTGCTTCTTGACCTGCAGCCTCAAAAGCCCAATCAGGCACTCGGATCATATCAAGTAGAACCTAAAAAAGTGAAAATAGCAATTGTTACCGTCTAATAGTCCTATAGTATGGATAATCAAACAGGAATGAATATACATTAGGATTTCTAAGAACGGTTACAGCTAAATACATCAATCAATCCCATACATACAACTATTAGAAATGAAGAGACGCCAATAGAGTGATAGACAAGTGGCATTGCCTCCATAGAACTGAGGAGAACAAGCTGGGTAACAATACTTCCATTGTAACTTTATAGGAATCCGACAGACGTGGTAGAGGATATTTACTTTGCATCTAAAGATGCAATTTTGTTACCACGTGACAAGGGACTGTGCTTCAGTAACAATGTGTGTCCGAATAGTATTATATATAACAACATAAAAACTAAACAAACCATAAAGCTGACAATGAAAGAAGGCAGATCTCATTACATTATCTAGAAAATTTCCATAAAACAAAAGAACCTATTGTGTCACTAAGCAGTCTACAACAAGACAATTTGTTTGGTTCACAGCAGTATCATGCTATCAAACTATGGAGTATCCATGACGAAAGTAACAAATACTGGTATATGATACAGTCATGACAAAACTTACCCCATATTCAGACACAGGGATACCCTGTTGGGCACGTAATAAGTGTGCCTGCCTTCGTGTCATCCACTGCAAAGTGTTAAACAAACCATAATAAGACATCACCAACCAGGACAAACATAACAAAAAGAGATTATGGAAACAAGTCAAATGAGTAAAAATAGAACACAGCCAACCTTCTCAACCGACATGCAAGCAATGCAAACGAGTCCAGAGTAGCTAAAAATTAACCAGATGAGGAAGCCCCACCTCTGACCCTCTTCAGGAACCTGCAGGTAATTTATTTGAATTATGCATTGTAAACTTGTATAGAAGAGTAGCATTGAAAAATGGATAAAAACAAAAACATACACAGTCCATGTCACGGCTGAACCACAGTGTACCAATGATAGTCCACATCCAAAGGAAGGGATAGAGAAGCACTGCAAGAATTGAAATGACTACTACTCTTCCACAGAAACGAGCATACCTCTGCTGCCTCCCAAAATCTCTACAAGCATAGAAAGGGAGTGGGAGGAAATAAAAGTGATTATGAATGGTGAAAGCAAAATGGCCATGCATGATTTTGTACTTATTGCTCAACAGCCAAGTTAAGTCAAATTATCAAAATAAAACTCAGTAACATCATTTTCCAGAATTTCACATATCAAAAATATCTTCTTTCATAAAGCTACAAGTCACGTCCATCATATTCCATTTATATTTTCCATAAACTTCAATGTCATTTGCTTAAACAAAGTTGTTTTAACCTTAAGGTGTTTCACACGTTGTAGGCATCACTTCATTATGTAATTCAGGCAAATGACTATACTGACTCAACAAATCTCCCATGTTAAAGTTAGTACTAATGTGCTATCCATACTATCTCAAGTCTCAATACAATCCTATTAGTTCCATATAGATTAATTTGATCAACAATATCAACATGCCATTAGTTAGTTCCATGATCATCAAGTGTAAAAAGAATCTTAGTAATTTGTATGAAGGTTCTCACCTGATTGAGATACATTTAACGTTCAACAACCAAGCCTTAATCCCACCGGGTGGGTCCGACTCAGATATATATTTAATGTTCAATAAGATAAATTGCAAAAAAACATATGAGAATGGTGAAACACCCAACCTCATCTATCCTACTCTAATTTCAATCATAACCTCGTATTGACACAAACAACAAATGGAAATTCTCCTTTTATCCAGCTTACAAAAAATGAAAGAAAACACCATAAGTCAACATTAGAGTTGAAAGTTTAGGGATTGAAGTTCATACAAACCCATTCCAGCAGCAATGCCATTATCAACAAACATCAGAAGCCGGAAAATAAACACAACGGTGTAATCAACCTGAACACCATCAAAAGAATAGAAAGGGGATTATATACAGACAACTACAAAAAAATCTTAAAAAGAATAGAAAAGAATACAGAGAAAGGAATCCACCAGAATCCATATATGCAAGGGATGCATACAAGAATGATATCGCTTCCAGTTAATCGCCACAATAACTCTACAAGTCAAAAGAGTTAAAGAATACATGCAGAGGCACACATTTCTTAACACACACATGCACACATATATATAAACATATACATATATATAAATATGTATTCACAATTTCACATATATAATATATATAGAAGAGCTATAAGTGAATTAGTGGCAGTTGACCTAAGTTACATTGAGTGGTCCGAAATGGTTCAGAATATGATAAATGAGTGAGTGTAACTTTATATGAGTCTATCTACACACAATGATACATCATCCACGAAGAACTGTATATAAAACTCTTACACTCGTACATTCATTTGTATTACTTGTTTTCTCGAGAGCGAAAAAACATTATCCACAGGAATAATATATAATGTGCCATTGAAGTGAATGGCGTGGGAACTAAAAATGCACAATGATAAGGAAATTGAAAAGCACAATGGTAACAAGGATACACACTGGTAGCGAGCATAGACAAGAAAAATCCATCATACCTGGAAAGAGTGAATTGCATTGAATCAGATTAAGGAAATGAAAAAATAGAATTAGAATGCAATAATAATCAGATCAATGGAATAACTAAAATTGATAGAGAATTGAGACCAAACCACTTAAAATCGACACCTCTGATAGCCATAGCTGAGAGAGTAGTGTAAGATTTGAAAAAACCCTAAGGGAATGAAACGGTGTCGTGTTGAAAAGGTCGTGGTAAATAGTGATGATGAAGGGAAATTGAATAGGAAAGGTGTGAGAAAATGAAGTTTCAGAAACGTTTCAGTAACAAGATTCGTTTATCATTTGACTTGAATGGATTGATAGATTTCAATTGACTTAGCCATTGCCCACGTTACATTAAAATGTGTCACTCTCAACTGCAACACCGTTACTTTTGTTCTACTACAACTTGATTTTATCATCAGGTTTTCCTTCTGTTTTTAATGTAAAAAATGTTTCTGTAATAAAATGAATATATGTATCATGTTGGATTTCTTTTGAATTTTTGAATTAATTATTTTTCTATTAATAAAGATGATTGAACTTGGTATTATATTCTTTATAATTTATTATATTTTTACATTTTCTCAAATCTCCCATCTTTTTCCCATTTAGGTAGAAATGAAAATACACTTTTGAATTTAATTAATGTTAATTATTATTTTTTTGTGCCCATGAAAATTATTTTGATATTTTGTATTGCTACTTAAGAAATAAGATATGATGTGTCAATGTTACTTAAATTTTAGAAATTCGTGTAATCAAATTTATCACATTAAAAATTTCACACTAACTCATGGTATTCAAATTTATCACTTTATTAGTGTATTATTATTAATTATTTATATATTTAATAATATCTAATTTCAAATTCATTGCTTCTCTTTTTATATTTTCACATTTTAAGTATTTAGTAGTAATAGTATTAAAACTAATTTATCTCCTATGTATTGACTTAGACACGGTAGGAATAATCTTAAAATAAAAGAACTTCAATTTAGATTTGACAACTTGTAATTGAAAATTATACAAGTAAATAATAAAGAAAATGCTTAGTAAATAAGTATTAAATTCTATTAATATAAAGAAAATGTTCAACAGGTGAAGGAATAAAAAAAAAGTTTCAGAGTTTAGATGTTTTTTCTTGTTTGATTAGGACAACTTGGAAGCTTGTAATAGAGGCATAATGATTTGAAATGTCAATAATATTAAGGTCAGCTAAAACTTATTTCTTATTGATCTTAAATATAAAATTAAATTACTTTTTGAATCTAAACTTGATCCTAGATTCGAAGGTTATTCTGACCCCAATGTCGAACGAGCTAGCTTTAGACTTCAAACTCAACCATAAACTTGATTAAATATAATGAATTCTTAATTTAGATAAAGTCTTTTAGATATTATTTATTATTGCTGATATATAATTTGCCTTATTAAGTAATATATATATATATTTTGGATACTATTAATAAAGGTAAAACCCAACATAACTATCTACCATGCTGTAATTAATGATTTCTTATTTTGCTCTCACTATATTCTAATTTTTACAAAAAAACATATAACTTAATGCAAATTATAATATACTATTAATAATATTATTAAAGGTAAAACCCAAAATAACTATTCATCATAGTGTAATTACTGATTTCATATTTTGTCATCACTATATTCTAATTTCTACCCAAAAAACAGTATAACTCAATGCAGATTATAATATATTGAACTGCAATTATAATATAACTAACACAATTCATTTATTGCATGTAGATCACGCGTTACAAACGATAAGAAAGCGGGTTGACGGGTAAGGGTGAAAACAGGTCAGGCCGCCTATCAGAAGGCCTATTACGTAACCTATATCATGTCAGGTCACGTCATACCTTTTTAGTAAACAGATCAGACTTGGACATTTCCAAAAGCTTATTTAATCGAAATAGGTCAGGCTCATGCCTTTCAAAAAGCCTATTAAGTCTAATAGATCAGCCTATATAATGTTATTATGTATTCATAAATTATTTTTATAACATGTACAAAAACTAAATAATGAAAATTTTATGTAAATCTAATAGGACTTAGAGATTAGGCTATTTAATAATTGGATATTTAATTGTTTAGCTTAAATATATAACTCAACTCATATTAAATATTAGAACAATTTTATATTTTACTATGATATTAAAAAACATTTTTTTGTATATTCTAAAATCAAATGAACTACAAATCCTTCAAATATATTACACAACATTAGAAGATGATGGAAATAATTGTGATAACAATATAAAAAATATCATACTAATTCATATAATTATAATAATTTTGTATAGTGTACATAATGTGTTGATTTTTTACCTTAGCAAACCTTTAAACAGGTTGACAGGTCAGCCATGCTTTTAAACATGTCAGGTCTAGGCTTTGAATTTTTTTTTAAATAGACTAACAGGCCAGACTCAGGCTCCTATATGTTATATAGGTTCGGCCTGTTTAAGGCAAAGCTTGGCCTAACCTAGTCTGTTTCCACCCATATTAATGGGCACAACAGTGCCGGTCAACACACTAGTATATATAATTAGAGAATCAGTAACATGTAATAACATACGACAATAAATTATTATACAAGATGTCCTAAATAACTAACTGAGACAATTGAAAAACAAGATTAAAAATATGAAATTATATTAATGGATAAATTGTACAACGGAATGTACTATCTACTTTGAACCAAATAGATATTATTATTTCATACACAACTGAAAATGATCATTAATATTGTTTGAGTCTTATTTTTTAATATAAACATAGCTCTAATCCCATTAAAATCTTATCATATTTTAGTCTAATCATGATCGGGATGTGAATGGGTAGAGTTGAGCCATAATTACTCTTATGTTAAATTGAATTTCCTAAAAAGATAAAGATGTCAATCATATTTAGTTTGGTCAATTACTGAATTAAATAAATAATAAAAAATATGTTTAGTATAATAAATTATAAAAGGATAAAATATTATATTAACTTCATACTGACTTTCTTAAATTAGTATTAAGAATATGTACCAAAACACTGATATTAAGAATAAAAATATTCTATCCTTATTATTATATATTATCACTTCTACCCATAATAAGAAACATTATTAAAAAATAAAAAACAGTGATTTCTTATTGGTGGAAAGCATAGTGACAAAAAAATATTCTATACGCACTATTATATATATTATCACTTTTACCCATAATAAGAAACAATATTAAAAAAAATATTGATTTCTTATCGATGGAAAGCATAGTAACAAAAATATAATAATAAATGTTTGACTTTATATCCAAAAGGTCATGCACAAAATAATAAAATATATAAAATGAAATAATTTAGGGTGGAAATAGGAGATATTTTTTTGACAAATTGCAACAAAAAAAAGAGGAGTGAGACTCTCGTCTCCGAGAGACAAGTGATTTGAAAAAACAAAGGAAAAAATTACATATTGACATTTATATATTTTTCATTTAAATGAATATTACACTTTTATCCTTAGAATGCACATGAGAAAGTCACTTGAAATGGAGACGAGTCCGAGTCAAAAAAGAGATAATATTAGGGATGGCAACGGGCACTGGTGGGGTAGTATATACCCGTGCTCATACCCATACTATTTGTGGGTACATGTGCGAGTAGCAGTTACTCGTGGGTACCCAAATGAGTTTCCAATTTTAATTATATTTTATATATTTTAAAATAATTAATCTATAAAAATATTTTTTAGGTAAATAATATGATAATTTTATGATTACAGTGTCGTTACTAACTTTTACTATGAGGTAATAATAAAATAAACAAATATAATGTTAAATTAATAATAATTAAGTATAAAATATTTTATTAAAATATATACGCGGTTACCCGGAAGGCAAATATCATAAGGGTACCTCCTGGTCGGGTATTTTTGCATGAACACACGTGAAGGGCATGCAATTTAATGTGCTCACAACATGGATGACAAAAAAAAGAGCAAGAGAAGAAGTACATAATCAACAACATAAACACCAACACCTAAAAAAACTAACTTTTTTCTGTTACTCTGGGACAATAATCATCATACACAGAGAGAAAAATAAAAGACAGAAAAAGGGTTGAAAGAGGTTCAGAATCAGAAGATGATGAAAAAAAGCAATGATGGTTTTGTAAGAGCAGATAAGATTGATCTGAGGAGCATAGATGAACAACTACAGAAGCATCTCAACAAGGTGTTGATAATGCAAAAGAATAAGCAAATAGAGAAAGAAAATGATAATCATGTTCATCTATACAAAAGTGGCAGTGCCATAAATTCTCTTCATACTGACACTAAATTTATAAGTGCCTTCAAGAAGAAGAAGAAGCAAGAGTGGGAGATTGAACCTTCTAAACTAATCATCAAGAGTGTTATAGCTCGTGGCACTTTTGGCACTGTTCACCGTGGTATCTATCATAATCAAGATGTTGCTGGTAAGTTTTATTTTTCTTTTACTTGTTTTTGAGATCAGTTTTACTCATCAGATTCAGATACTTTATTTTTCTTTTTCTATCATACTAGAAAATTCTTAATTTCTTCATCAATTTTTTTACTTCCAAGTTCCAAGTTAATTTCTCCAATTCCCTTATTTGTCTGAATTATCTTGAAAAGAGTTAACTTTTACAGTGATTTAGTGATGGGCAGTTTTTTTTGGATCCATTCTGTTCATGATTCATATCAGGATAGTAGGGTTGAATTTATGCGAATAATGATAATAATTTGGATGATTTTTTGCATGTTAATATTCATGTGATCCTAGTTGGTGTTATTGGTTGGTTTTGTAGTGTGGTGAATATAATCATATATAAGATGCTATTGTTGGTTGTTTACTAATATTGTTTTAGTGGAATTAATGTTCTTATTTTCTGCTTTCACTGACCACTGTTAACTGTGACTGCTGAATTCATGCTTAGTTAAATTGCTGAACTTGCGTGAAGAAGGCCAAAGAACCATTGCAGAAGTTGCTTCCCTGAGGACAGCATTTACACAGGAAGTTGCTGTTTAGCATAAACTTGATCATCCTAATGTCACTAAAGTTAGTTTCGATTTATTTCCTTTTGTTTGTTATTGTTTTTTGTTGTTTGTTGTGTGTGTCAATGTAGACATGAACTCATGAACCATGTGCTAATATTGTTTGCAAATAAATTTTAATTAAATCGGGAGGGCGACGAAGATTAACTAACTCGCCGCCTTCCTCGATCTTACGAACGTAGATTATCAGCTTTCAAGAGAGAGTAATTCAGTCCTCTTATATAAGTAGTATGCATACCTGCTCTCAGTTTTATACTTTCTTTATTGTTCTATATAATGTCTTTCAAGGCTGCAATGGTTGTATACCTTCTTAGGAAGATATGCTGCATCAATTAATGAGATTTTGCAGGATGTGTTTTAGATAATTGGAATTACTTACTTTCTTTTTAATAAAAAAAACTGTTTTGAGGAAGTTAGCTTTTAAGGTTGTCATCCAGATAGCACTTGGTATTGCAAGAGGGTACATATCTATTTTAATTGTGTGGTGTAGCAAGTTGAGAACAATAACTGTCTCATAATCTGTATACATTACTGCTAAACTCGAATTTACGCGGTTTTGCAGGCTGAGTTATCTTCACTCTCAGAATATTGTCCATAGAGATGTAAAGACAGAGAACATGCTGTTGGATAAATCGCGCACGGTCAAACTTACTGATTTCTCCAAATGAATAAACCCTAGTAATGTATTAAAGCTCAAACTTATTGGCCTCTCATGGTCCTTCAATATAGATCTTGGTTGTGTACACTTTGTCCTTATCTAATATAATTTCTTTGCAATTTATCTCATATCAAGTTAACAATTTATCTCAAAATCAAATACACAATAGAATGAGTAGCCAACATATATATCATGCCTAAGAGAATGATGCATAAGATGAGATATTGGACGAATTTCTCAACAATATTGTTACAAAAAAAAAGGAATATAATTTTTATCAAATAAAAACAATATAAATATGAAATGACGAGAAGAGAAAAACAATGTATTAGTATATATTTATTAAATAACACTTAAAAAAATGAAATAATATAAATATGCAATGAATTAAGTAACACAAATAGTAATAAAATAATATATTATAATATTACTTAATAAAATATTATAATAATAAAAAATATTATTACATTATCATATTATTTTCAATAAAATAATTTATATAATAAATGAAGAGTGACTTGAAAGCAATAAAAATAGTAACTCACAAAATGAATAATTAAATGCCTGTGTTTTTCTTCTTCTGAAAGACTAGTAATATAAGAGTGGAATACCATAATGATCATAACCACTTCCAATTTTTAGAGATATCAAGGATGGAAGAAGATAAAACATTAAGTGTCATGGCCAAAGATACAAGTAATGGGAAAGAAGAATACATAAGAGTACCTAAGGGCACAGCTAAGGGCACAACCCTTAAATTTCCGGGGTGGTATGCTGATGACTCATGGCCTGGTACTATTACTTCTTTATTCCATGTTTCTCAAGGGAGGGTATAGTTACATGCATGGTTTATATGACTTCATAAAAGAACCATGTTTATTTGGATTTTAATTTGGTTTTTATTTTCTAATTGGGCTGTTTCAGTACCTAAATTATACTCATCCCACTTGCAGTGTTATTCCAGGCCCAGGGTGACAACTACATAAGTTATTTATTTCTTACAAATTTAATGATAAAGGGTTAAAATATCAAAAATAAAGTTTGACATGGTTAATAAGTCTTATTTTTTGTAATGTGAGCTAAATAGCACATTTTAAGTGTAAATTTTTAGGGGAGGGATACACTTACTCAAATAGTAAATGAAAAATGACTTACTTCACATCTTAATCATTCATTCTTGAGAAATCTAATGGTTTAGATGTATTTACTAATTCAAACCATTGGATTTCTCAAGAATGAATGGTTAAGATATGGAGTAAGTCATTTTCCATTTACTCTTAGAGTAAGGGGATCCCTCCCCAAATTTCTATTACAAATTGTTATATTCATAAAATTTACCTATCAATAAATATGTCTTCATCAATATCTAACGTATATAATAAGGAGAAAAATTAATTTTAGAGAAACTACTTTGCACTCTTATAATTATGATGTCCAGACAAATTAAAAAAATCAATCAAAAAAATTTATTTAGATGGTATTGACCGGTCTGGTTTAATTTTTGGTTCCAACTTCTACAACCAGACATATATTAATTACTATAGACAAAAAATGAAGATTATTACATCTAATTAGTCTCAATTGATAATCTAGAATGTAACATGTCAAACTTTCTAATTGTCAGAAGTGTTATTACTTATTAATCAAACTATTCTTATTGTTAAAAGTAAGTTGGTGCGATAATGATGTTTTTTTAAGTGTGGCAAATGGATGAATTTGGATGCGAATTGGTGGATGAAAAGTTATCTATCAATCCATTTAATTTTTTTTTTGAAGTTATTCAACTCATACATATCCAAACTTAATGGATAGATTCCAATCCATGAATCATTTTTCATGGATTTGGATGAATGACTATTTAACCCATTTGACTTTTTTTATTGAAACTAAAAACATTATTGAAAAAATCATTATTTTAAAAACTACCATCTCAATAGAATATTTTTTCACCTTTTAAAAATTACTTTTAAAATTATGTAAAAAACACTTTTAAAAATCATTTTTTAAAAAATTGATTTTTTGAATATTTAAAAATTTATTTATTTTCAATATTATTAATATTCAGTTAATACTATTTTGTTGTGGTTTTTAGTTTTAGTACACATGAATATCATTAGTATTCAATTAAATGTTTGTGTGTATCAAACTTAATACTTAGAGTCTTAGAGTAAGCTTATTGTGTTTTTTATGTAAATTTAACACTTTAAAAATATACATGAGAACCTAACACTTTAGAAGTGTAGTTGACTCGTGATTTTTATTAAAAAAAAGGAATGGAACCAAATTGAAAATCATCAAATTAGAATGAATGTCTTAATATAAGTCAATAGAACCATACCATATATTATTTATGTCTCGGATGATATTTTATTAGAAAACAATCCAAATCGGCCACAAACACTGCAACAATAGTTCGTTCTCAATTGATCATTTTCTTCAAAACAAGGACATTTTTTTTAATAAGCAAAAACGTGCACATAAGTACTATTCATGTTCTATTAAAAGATAAAAAATAAGTTAAGAGTTCAATCTATAAAAGTGAAACTTATTCAAATGAGTAGTTATGTACTCCAGAATAGATTAGTTCTTTATAATCACATTCATGGAATGAAAAAAAGAGTATCTAGGTTCAAGATTTCTATAATTAATGGTCATGCTGCTTTGAATTATCAATTAACATGGTGTGCTAATGATTGTGACATGGAGCACTGTACAGGGGAAGCACATATATATAAGATAGACAAGGTCATATTCCAAGGGAAATCAGAATTGCAAGAAATTATGGTATTTGAGGTACTTATTTCTTTAATCCTAAACAAGATTTCAATAATACTATTCCCTATTGCATTTTTAATGATATTAATTAAGAGAAAATAACATGGCTGCATTGTGAAGTCATCAAGCCATGGCAAGGTTGCAATTCTGGATGGGTATATTCAGTTGACAGAGAGTGATGAATTTGCTTACCAAGAGATGCTTACTCACCTTGCACTTTGTTCCATTTCCAATCCCAACAAGGTTTTTCTTCACTCTACCAAAAATTGTTTTTTTTTGTTGTAATATTTGTTTCTCTATTAATGAAGAGTATTTTTACTCAATTGATATATCATAATGGTAATAAAGTGTTAAAGTCTTGTAATCTTATTTCAATTTAACATGAGTAAAAATCATTTATAATGAATTGACCAATTTTTTTGCCGTAAAAAATCAAAGAAAAAACAAAATGTAATTCCACTTATATGTTTTTTATTTAAGTTAAATGACATTTTTATTCTTAAAAGTTAAAGCAAAAATAGATATCTCTCTCCCTTATTAGAGAAGATCATTGTTGTTTTACATGGGTCATGGGTTATTGTACCTTGTTACATAAATATAGTAAAACTTTCAGAAATCAAAATAATTATTACTATATCATACAATTTTTAAGCCTTTTTAATGATTTGTTTTAGGACAATTATTGTCTGTGCATATTTTTACTATGTTTATGAGATGTATGGGTAATATAGTATTAGAGTGTACCTTGATATGAGTTAGCCTCTTTTATAATGCATAGCTAATGAAAAAGAAACATTACTAAATGTTCAACAATGAACATTACAGGTACTTCTGGTTGGAGGAGGAGATGGTGGAATTCTCAGAGAAATATCTCGCCATTCTTCTATTGACCATATTGATATTTGTGAAATGGACAAAATGGTGATCGATGTGAGTATTATATTCATGTTTACATCACAACCCTCTTCTGCATATTTTGCATTCTTTCAATAATATTGTGTAAGAATAACCAGTTTCTTTATGCTCTTGTGTGAGGATTCAGGTTTATAAGAAGTTTTTCCCAAATATAGCAGTGGGTTATGAAGATCCTAGAGTGCATGTTCATATCATGGATGGTAAAATAACCATTTTGTTTCTTAACTTGTAACTTTCATCCAATACTACTCTTTTATACCACCTTTTATGTCTAAACTATTATGTACAAATCCATGACTAACCTGTTAACCATCCGAAACATGTTATCGATCATCAACTTGAACATAATTGTAAAAGAATGGTGTAAAAAATAGATTGGAAATATAGGAGTTGAATGGATCACTGATTTAATTTGCATACTAACTTTTCTAACAAGCATGCAGGAATTCAGTTCATCAGTTCTGTTCCTGAGGGCACTTATGATGCTATCATATTGGATGCTTTCGACCCGATGGGTAAGAACATGTTTCTTTATGCCAATTTAAAACTGCAGCTATAATGACAGAAGAAAAAACCTTCTCATTTTTTCGGCTTACAAGGAACAAAATCAAGTTCAGAAACATGAAAAGATTCGATGTTATGCAGGACCTATTGCAGATGTGCTTGCAGATGACTCCTTCTTGGAATCGGTAGCAAAGGCCCTTCGCCCCGGTGGAGTTCTGTCTGCTCCAGCAGATAGCTTTTGGCATAAGGACTTTGTCATTGCAGATACCATAGCAAATTGCAAGAAAATATTCAAAGGCTCAGTTAACTATGCTTGGACCACAGTTCCTACATATGCAAGGTATGCATGCATTTCTTATCTAACTTTATGTTTACAATTCTGTAGTTATTTCCAGTAAATAGGGTATTATTATGACAAGTTTTTGTTAAGGAGTGTTTTCTTTGTTTTTGTTGACTTACCAGTGGAGTGATTGGATTCATGCTTTGCTCCACAGAGGGGCCTACAGTGAACTTCAAACACCCAATAAATCCACTGAAACCAGGGCAAAATGGGGTAGCAAAGATACCTCCTAAGTTTTATAACTCAGAGGTAATCCTTTGAAACAGTTCTAGCTCAAGGATTAACCTAACTATTTGTTTTGCTTTATTAACTTCTTCAATAACTTACTAACCTATTATTCTCTCATTTTTTCTTCTCTTTTTTCCTTTGGTTGCTGCAGATCCATGCAGCTGCATTCTGTCTCCCTTCTTTTGTCGACAACGGTATCGACCCCTAAAGATATTGATGAAGTAGTAGTTTTAAGGAATTGCTGTTAACTTTTGCACTGTCATTCTCCATATATTTAGGGGTGGAAGTTTTCCCATGCATGACAATTATAATAATAAGTTGATATTATTTCTTAATTAGTAATCATGTATTGCAATTAACAAACATTCCATGACCAATTAAATATAAGTTTACAAACATTTGTTGTTTAAAGATTATCATCAGCTACAAAAATCAGTACCAAAATACTTCAAAATAGTTAAATTTTCAAACTACAGATACAGATATGGTACAGTCATACAAGCAAGGCAACAACCTTAAAGGTCAAAACTCATAAGATTCTAATTCTAACAGTATCAAGAAATGGATGCTTCAAAATAAGCCTACATGTGGTTTGTGATTATATAAGTTACTATTGGTAAGATTCAACCTACCCTCCCAATTAGATTGGAGTGGCAAAAGCAGAACATATCTCTGACAGGGTAAAGCTTTTTAAAGAGGAATTTGATTTGTGTCAAGGTCTCTTGTGTTCATGGACATTATACACAAACTGTATGGTAGAAAGAAGTATATAGCTAAAAACACAAGAACACCGAGATCAGCTTCTTCACCAACTGCCGGACGACGAGGTTTCATCCAGTATATCTGGATTGCACACCATAAGCTGTATAAGGAAGCTATGGACAGTATAAGTAGCATTGATTGGTATGACTTTTTCTTTATAGAGTTTGTGGTATTTGCTCTGCATTATAATGGAAGAGATATAACATATTTCAAAAACCAATCTGTGTCTATAATATGACTAGATAGTTGACATTGCAAAAAACAAATACCTGTTGAGGTAGAAAAAGCCACCAATTAAGGAAGCACAAAATAAGCCAACTACAACGACAGAATCTGGGTTAACGGGCGCTCGACTTTCCCACCACCCAGTGCTCAAAATCCAAGTGTATGTGGCTGTTTTTCCATTTTCCTTCATATTTTGAAGATCATGTGTAATCATATCAGGTGGCAATGTAAGACTAAAATTTCAGGATGAGTTATTATAAGTGGCTGTAAATTTTGACCTCCCTTTGGAGTTTGGACGCAACTAGATAACTTGAAAACCAGTAAAACTCATCAGAGTTCCAAGTTGTTATCTGTATAGAACTACACTTGAATGACGAACTTCGAAAGCTAGTGTTTATTTCAAACATTACATGTAACAACATTTAAGAGGAGAACAAAAAGTGCAAACAACATAACATCCCCTTGTTGGCCTAATATAATCAGCGAATTTCTGATTCGATGTCTTTTTACTAGTGTTGTTATTCATTTGCAGTTAATGTGCCCTGTTCATGCTCAGAGATATGTAAATCTCAGAGACCTTGAGTAACAAAAAGCATGGGGTGGGACTTAGTATGCACTTAAACTCCATCAGTGTATCTTATGCTCATGACAAACTGATGTAATCTAAAAGTACTAGCACAGTGTATTAACACATTGATATCAGAAGCAAATAGCTATTTGGCATGATTACAACTAATCAAGGCTATAAATTAATGTCAAAAATTCAAAGGGAACTTGTGAAATAAAAATTACATTAGTCCTAATGAAGGAAATAATAAACCCCATGCCTCAATAATTCCTTTTCAAATAGACAAAATATGTCACACAAACTAAGCTGTCCTTTAGTCATTGAAGTATGACTCTTGGGTTATTTCATTAAATCATGTTTTTGCTTCATTTAACATTAGTCAAAATTAAGTGGTAAATTGGTAGAAGCAAATGCACAAAAGTTTAGGAACATAGTGAGTGGTGTTTCTGTTTACCTCAAACAGATGATCTAAGAAGAAATGAGTAAAAGAGCCAGCTGATATCAACAAAAAGCATTGCATTCTTGTAAGATGCACCTGCAATATGATCAAGTTAAATCAGTTAATAATATAGTTAGTGTCATTTATTTCAGCACATGAGGAGAACTCAATCCAAAGGCTTACCACATTGAGTTTGCAATTCTACTCAATGTGGGACTCCTAACATTGACACCCCCTTTAAGGGCTGACGTCCACGGCGGCTTAATATACCTTAATTCAGCCTATAGGTAGCCTTTTTCATGGCACAACTCTCAATGAAAGCACCAATCGTTAGGACGTAAGCACATGAGGAGAGCCCAACCCAAAAAACTAGTCTATAAGGTGGGAGAGCCTTATGGCTTAAGTACCACATTGAGTTTGCCATTCTACTCAACGTGAGACTCTTAACATATTGCTCACTCAACTTCTCAAACTCAAACTTCCTAAGATTACATGCATTTGAATAGTAGTGAACTTCCAATCTATTCACTCATTTTCATCACTCATATTTCTCACTCCAAAGCATACAGATCACATAGACACACAAAAAAATCAATACTATTCAAGCATCCAAGAGAAACTGAGACATATTCTCACTTTTATATGTAATATTTCCACTTTCTAAAGCATGCAATACATTTCAATGAGAAGTAATTGTGAGGTGAGGTAGAAAGAGTGACTAACCCTGGATACAGAATCAAGAAGGTGTGTATGAATAAGATAGGAGGATATCCAAGAGTAGAGAAAAGAGAGTGGAAATCCCAATATAAGGATGTAATAAAAGGGATTATGTATAAGATCTGCAATGGAAGATCCTATATAATCAGCAGGACCACCAAAAAGAGAGCCAAGCCATTCAGAGAAGGAACCAATATCTGGTCCAAAGAAAGCATTGACTGTGTAAGTTAGTGTATGATGAGGGCTAAACCTGCCATTGGTGATGCTGCTCAGACCCAAGCCAGAACCCATGGCATACATCATGTGAGGACCAGGTCCTGGCATGTTCTCTAATCAATCAATACTCACTCAGATGAATGAAGATCCAAACAGAAAATAAGAAAAGAAGCTACAAAAGTACTAACATAGGTTTGAGTTGTTTCACTAACTAGTAGTTGTCTCAAAAGGGTAGGTGTGGGAGGTTAATCTTATGGTGTTACTTCTTTTGAATACTTGTTACTGGTTTCTGTTATTACCCCAAGTTCCATATAAGGTGAAAATGGAACAAAGTATTGTAGTGTTAGTTATTTTGTTTTTATTTGGTCTTGCTTCATCATAAATAGAAAGTAGAAACCATATAGTTAAATGTAATTAGATTTTGATACAAAATACCACACTTGTTTTCTTCTTGGTCATCAATTCAGCTTAGTCTGCCGCACTTTATGTACCAAAATGTTGCTGTACATGACACCTTTTCTTTGTATCTAGTAGATCTATGTTAATGTTATCAATGATTCAAGTTAAAATTTAGTTATTAATTATTTTTCTTCTTAATCACAATGACACATAAAATAATACAAATTGTGGGACAGAAAATGTGGGTGAACTCCCACAAAAACATATGAAATCCTTCTAGTGCTTGCTGAATTCTTTTGTGGTATATCTAACTTGTGACAAAAAAATTATGTATACAATACCAATTAAACTTAAATCTCATTGGATGAACTAAATTGAATAATATTGTAATATTCTTTTAATATAATAATTTTCTATGTACAATAAGACATATACATTTTTCACATGTCTCTATGTATCCACAAAGCCTTTCATCATGTGTCGGGTCAAGAATAAAATTCATTCTATTTTAGTTGTGTTTTGTTTTAGGAGGAATCTTCACTTTTTTTTTTGCTGCTGTTGTTGGCATTTATTGTATTAATAAGAGATTTACATTTGTTGTAAGTAGTATATATCACTTCATATGACTCATTTTTAATTTTTATTTATTCTAAAATAAAATATGAATTAAATATATATTAATTTTGTAGATAATACCTACGTTTCTGTGATGACTCAACCTTAAAAGTGAATTAACTCATTAGTGTTTGGTGTGATGATACCATCTCTGTATTTGCTACCTGTGCTATTTTTTATATTAAAAAGTTTTACTTTTTTAAAACCTTTCATATATTTTATACTACATGAATTAAACTTTAGAGTATTATCCTAAACTATAAGGCTTAGTTGTTGCAATGTTGTTCTAAAATGGTAATTTTACATTTTATTCTTTAGTTCTTCAAAATTTTGCTCAACAGAATACCATTTTAAAATGTTACAATTACTGTATTCCCCTTTCTATTGATGAATTAGAAAATAAGTAGTTGATGGTTCTACATTATAGAGAGATCATAAAAAATCAAAACAAAAAATAGTAATGTAGGTTAGCATAACAAAGGCAGTTAATATTGATCTCAAATCTAATTCAAATTCATTGTAGTTCCTATGGTACATCCTTACATGGATTGGACTTATAAATGGTAAAAAGAGTGTAATACATATATTATCAAATATTTATTTAGGTTAATGATAATTAAATATGAATAGTGGATGATGTCATAATAATGTATAAAACTCATATACTATCTGTAGGATGAGGATCACCTGTCTCAAGTTGGTGTTCATAGTCTTGTCTCAGCCAATCACATACTGCCATAAATGAAATTAGGAATAAATATTTTTTAGTGGAAGAATGAGGTGAAATTTTTAAATGACATGACAGTATATAATTAGTCGGGACAAAATTAGGAATACCAACTTAGGACATGTGATCCACATCCCTATTAGTGAGTAGTATGTGTTTTCCATGCAGTTAGGGCAGAGTATGAATTAAGCTTTTGGTTATTGAATTAAGCTACTTAACTTGTCCTTATGGAGATTAGTTTGAATAAGACCGCACATCACAGTGTAGTTTATCATCTTTGAAAAGATACCTTTGCTTAGAAGGTTGTAAGCTTAACTTAGCAAAATTATTATTTTGACTATACTACATGGTTGGGCCCTCCAATTTGGTGGGTGTTATTTAAGTTTGGATGGGCCCATAGTTACTGAGTAACTAATATTTATACATTGAATAATGATTAACACAGTGAATTATAAAACATAAGGCACATTGTCGGTGTATATTATTAAACTCTTATTAGTGATGCTATTAGTATGGTGTTGGAACGAGTTAATGTTTTTTCGAGGAGATATGGTTCAAACAAATAACGAGTTAATTTTGCTTGTGAAACTAAATCAGAATTGTGAAATTTTATTTATGACTTGTAATAATTTCCATGAAGAAAAAGTTACAGTCCTGATCCTCACAGTATGTTATTGAGTGAGAAAGATTATATTAATCTTGAATTGTTTTAGATAATGTTGGGTGGATTTTACTCTCCACAAAAAAGGACATGTGAATATAATAAGAAATCCGTGTGAGTGACGTGTATTGTTTGTGTTATCTGTGTGCACTCGTTAGTGGTTAGTGGTTACTGATTAGCTTCCTTATATATCGTTGGGGTGTCATACACTGATAAGATCAACTATCCTATTATTCAAAATAAATAATCTACACATATAAAACATATAATTTATACTCTATAGCCAAAATACAAAATTATTCTCTATTTTATACTCATTATATTCTAATTTCTACTAAAAAAACTATATAACTTAATGCAAATATAATTATAAGGGAAGGGATACACTTACTCCAAAAGTAAGAAAAGACATAATCCACAACATGATCATTCATGAAAAATGTGAATACATCTAAACTATTGGATTTTCCAAAATTGAATGACTAAGATGTGGAGTAGGTCTTTTCCACATACTCTTGGAGTAAATGGATATCTCCCCTAATTATAATTATCTAATACAATTCATTTATTGCATAGGAAG
Source organism: Lupinus albus (assembly GCA_009771035.1). Classification (NCBI taxonomy): domain Eukaryota; kingdom Viridiplantae; phylum Streptophyta; class Magnoliopsida; order Fabales; family Fabaceae; genus Lupinus; species Lupinus albus. The sequence continues at coordinate 12,101,860 of CM020011.1, forward strand.
ACGGGTTGACGGACCCAATAATACCACTTAACACGCTAATAATAATAATAATAATAATATAAATACCCCACCCCACAACACCACAAAGTGTGTTAAATATTTATTTATAGCGGAGTGAGCTTCTCTTCTTCACTTCATAATCATTCAATTCAAATCATCACCCAGTGCTGACGTGTCAATGGAGGTTGAATCCACTCCTATAACCCAAGATAGATCCTCTAACAACATTTACAGTGACACGCGCTTTGCCTTCTGCTGCTTCGCTCCACGACGTTCTTCATGGTGGGAGCGCGTTCGCTCCACCTCCTTCTCACCTCGCTCTCACGAATCCAACTTCACCGGTGGTGACCGGTGGTGGACACGTGGCATTAGAGCGTTCAAGAAGATACGGGAGTGGTCGGAGATCGTGGCGGGTCCAAAGTGGAAGACGTTCATTCGGAGCTTCAACAGAAGTGGAAAGCGAATTCCTAACTACCAGTATGATGCATTGAGTTACGCATTGAATTTCGACGAGGGGCAAAACGGGGATTCACAACACGACGGTTACCGGAATTTCTCTACGCGCTATGCAGGTGCGAGCGTGAAAACAGTGTCGACGGAGCGTGGAAACGACGTTGCCGGTTTGGTGTGAGGAAAGGTGAATAGCTGGAAAATACACATCATGAGAGGGTGGGTGGCGCCTCACCTTTTTTTGTGTGCTCTATTCAATTATTATCATTTTTATTTTATATATTTTCTTTTATATGCTCATGACTCATAAGACACTCTGAAGAGTCGATAATGCATTTATTATTATGTGTATATATAACCGAGTTCTAAACTATAGGTGTAACGATTTATTATTTGCCTGTCAATGTTACGTATTTCCTTCTGAGTATCTTCGCATTTAAAAATGTCTTTAATAATACACCATAGGTTCTGGAACTTTTTTTATGCATTTAGTTTACCATTTTTATACATATATAACAAGTAAATTATATTCACTTCTCTAGCCATTAGTAAAACTACATAAATTCCATTTCCTTTAGAAATTAAGCACTAGGGGTGTTCTATAATTTAGTATAATAAAAAATAATGAAAAAATATGTATACTTGTAATGTTCTTACTTCATATGAGATTAAATAAAATTATACAATTTATTCTGTAAGACTATTGCTATTAGCAAATATATTTAATTTTTTTAAATAAATGACACTTCATCAGAAGTTGCTAACAATATAAGGTTAGTACCAAAAGTAAATTCATAATAAAATTTTATCTTCAAAATTACAAATTGTCAATAAAATTACATCCATACAGTTTGGAGTTTAGCGTAATAAAATTTATCTATTTTTGTTTGTTTAAAATATTACATTTACCTCTATATAGATGTAATTGTCATCATAATGCATTTCTATAAATTAAGATGACGTGTGTATGTATAAAAAAGATGAATGATTTGTAGTTCTAACTATTATTTTAAAATAAAAATGAATGATGAACATAATATAAATGTAATATAATATGTCATTTTCATGGATAAGATTATGGCTGGACTAGATTACTTTGGTTCCGCCAAATTGTTTTTTTTTTTTTGGTAAAGATATTTTTGAATCAATAATACAACAATGACGTTAAGAAATTTCATTATAAAGATATACATGTTATAAGAAGATGTGTTTGCATGAGGAACTTTAGGATTTGGTTGGGAAATATCTTTACATTAATGTTATAAAGAGATACTCAATAACATGAATGTGTATTCTTCTTTATTATTTTATTATGTGAGAATTATAAAATTAATTTTTTTCAAAGAATTATATAATTCTCCAATTAATAGGACTCTAATAAGTGATATTGGAACTTATATTCTAAATTCCACATGAAAATGTTTCCTCCAATTTTATATGCATTCTAATTTTCATTTAGGGGATTTTTATGCTTATTATGCCTCTACTATCATGTTATTTCCTTTTTCATAATTTTCCAATTATGTTTTATGATTTATAAGTCCATAAATATGAAATTTATAGTTTTTAAATATTATATGAATCCTTAGACTAAAGTTACGTTGATTCACAAACTTCAGTTTATATAAGATTATCTATATTTTTCTTATATTAATGTCTTTTTTTTTGTTATTTACTTGATATTTAATCATGCATTTGGTTCTTGATAATGACATTAATGTTAGCTCTGCCTTCCATCATTAATAGCATCAAAATGATAATGGATACACATATTTATTGTGTATCAAAGAATCTATGGATTTCAGATCCTATAGATATCAACATTGATTTTAGACGATCCTGAGTCTAAAAATGAAGTAACTGAGTAGATTCAGGTAATGCATTATCCAGACACATCTAGATCCATTACCATTCCTAATGTGAGGTAGTGAGGACATGCTTAACCTTTCTAATACCCACGTTTCAATCTAGCTCAAAGGAATCTAAACGGTGAGCTACTTGGGAGACAAATAATCAAATATCAACTAGCTAGCATTAAATATGTGCATGTTGATGGCATGATGAGAAATTTCTTAACATGGTATAAAAAACTGTGTTCTAGTGCTGCATCATATATTTATCTTTAGCATTCTTACAATATACTAGAAATCAAGGGAAAACAACATAAGAAGAAGAAGAAGAACTATGATATCTGCTCTTCTTGGACCAAAGCCATATCTTTGAAACAGAAAAGCTCTCACCTTTTGTTCTATTCTCTATCTTCCTTCCATCCACATTCCCATTCACTTCACTCCCTCTCTCATACTGAGATAATTGTGATAACACAACTTGCAAATTTGAATCAGCAACCATATACTGATATGAACCCATTGAGTAGCATCTCCTCACATCATAACTACTATGACTATGACTACTACTCTCTACTACTACTCCTATATCTCCACCCTTCAATCCATTATTTCTCACTGAAAACACCCTTTTCTTACTAATTTGTTCTTCTTCAGTTAGACCCTTTGAACGACCGTTGTTAAATGTGAATTCTGACGTAGTAGTGTGTTGATACTCGTTATCTTCCTCGTTTGTGATTCTCAACATATTCAATATTTGATTCTCCAATGGGCAAGTAGAGGTGGAAAGAGGTGCTCTACAAAGAGGACATGTTGAGTTTGAGAGAAGCCATGTATCAATGCAATTCATGTGAAATGCATGGCTGCATAATGGAACCAATCTCAGCTTGTCTTTGTTTGAAAACTCACATAGACACACAGCACAATCAAATGGTTCCTTTAACCCTAACAAATCTTGGTAATAGAAAATAGGAAGAGAATCTATGAGTGCTTGGTCTAGACCTGAATCATGCAAACGGAAAAGCTGTTGAAGTTGTCTTTGAAGAGAACGTGAATGGTTGGATTCTTGAAATCTATTGGAGTTGTAAAGAGATGAAGAGGGTGGTGATCTTTTCATAAGAAACCATAGAACTAAATGTATAAGTCCATAGATGAAGAAAATAATTGCTAGAACTATAATAACCAACAAGATCAATGGACTGATACTGCTAATAGATAAAGATGAAGAAGGTGTTGATTCTTTTTCATTACTAACATTACCATCATAATATTCATAACGATTTTGGATTTGAGATGAGTATTTCAAATTACCAATATCATCATCCTTTTGTGGAGCTTCAAGTAGAATGGTTCTGCTCATTTTGGCAGAATGATATTATGAAAACTAATAGTACTATTTTGCTTGGTGAGAACTCAATGTTTCAAGCATATATAATTTTCTTGACTATGGACAGAGAATTGATTATTTATTTTGAATTTTAAGGATAAAAATATAATCTAATTTTAGATAAAAAATACACAAATGTCAATATATATTGTTTTCTTTTTTATATTTCGTAATACTTTTCTCCCTATTAAAATGAAAAAGAGTCTTACTCATTTCATTTAGAATTAGTTTTGCACCGGAAGATCCTCAAAAACAATGAATTTATTATTTAGTGGCATATGAGTCATATTTTTTTGAGTTATAAGTGTAAGAAGAAAGCCGAATGATCAAGACGTTGACTTCTACACAATACAACTTTATAGAATAAAGCTCTAGATCAGTGTTTCTATTTGTTGGGTGGCTACTTTTTTAAAAAAATAGATAAAGATTCATGAACAAAGTCATTTGAAGCAATAATGGGTCACTAGATGTGGGTAAATCATACCATTTCACGTCAATCCTGGCATGATGCCAGCAAAATGATTGTTCATACTTATGGTGGAGGATAAAAATGGGAAAAGAGCTCTTTTCTCAGTATCAATCACTTGGAATTCCCTAACTAATTATGGGTCTTCGATTTTTCTTGTTATTTTATTTTCCAAATTATGAATATGTGATATATCATACTGTTATACATGCACTTGGGTCATGTTTGAAATGATTAAGGTTCCTGATAATAGTTGTAGGATGATAAATTCACTAGAGGCAAGAGTCACCTGTACTCAACCTTTTAGAGTTGGTGACATACAAAGCAGAGTAGTTATTAAATATTCTTACTTTATTATCTACTCTGTCATTTTTATTTTATGAAATAATAAGAATAATGAGAGAAAAATAAAAACAAGGATAATGAACAAAAAGTTAGATGTTTGGTTAAGAATATGATAGGCTGTGCCATCCAAATAAAAATAACATAGATGTTATTCTTATTACATGAAAATTGCAATAAATTATAAAATAATGAATGAAACCGAGAGAGCCTAAAGGATAGAGCAAGTTGTTGGGTCTAATATTCTTGCAAGGAAACTAAATCAAACCTATAATTTTGTCTGTGCCACAACAATGAATGGTGCTTAGCCCCCACATCAGCTACTCCTTGGAATTGATGGATTCCATTAAAGACAGTTATAATGAAAGGTGAATTAGTTCTTTCACGGTTCTTGTGTAAATTCGTTCCTCATAGAATAAACCAGATTTTTACCTAGAAGTAAAAGAAATGGTGAAACAAAAGTTAATTCAAATCTACAAGAAATAATACTAAAAATGACTATGAATGGAGCTATAAAAATCTACTGAGCATACTCTAACGTACCGATATTTGACAGAGTAACGTTCAATAGAATCAATACAAAACAACCCATGCGAATACACCGGTATATTGCTAGCGTTCTTTGGTGATACACTACATATTGGCAGGTAATTCACACACTAGGAAGATGTCACCAGACATATACTTTTGCTCTCAGAAAAGGCTTCTACCAATCTATGTTTCTATTTTGTAAATAAAAAAGAAATCACACTGGCAAAAGTAATGAAACTCACTACATTGCTCAGTTCCCTCAAAAGTTCAAATTCCAGAGGGGAAATATAAACTATAAATCTTGTTTTGCTATCTTCCCTTGCAAAAAAAAATGGAGTCACCAGAGAGTATCACTTAGTTGAAACATCATAACTCCTAACATAGTGTAGTGTGAACCAATCTAACAACTTAAAACAAAAAGCTAAATCTAGCCAACAGCCCAACACAACTGCATCTTTCTTAACCTGATAGTTTAGACAGAAACAGTGTGCTTCTCATGAAACAACACAGATGCAGAATCGACCATGATTGTGATCCAAGTCATGACTTAAGATCATCAGACATTGATGATGGGATGCAGTGTGTGGAAAGAATATCCAGAGTAGCTGCTTTTGCAGTCTTCGTGCAAAGAACCACTATCTGCATAGATGATTAGTTAATAAACGAGCCAAAGCCAAGTTTCATGCAAGCACTTAAACAAAGAAATGTATAGAGAGGGCACCTGATCATATTCTAGATCAAATTTTAGATATTCATCATGGTAGCTCTCTACCATAGTGGCCAAGCTCTTAAGATTCTTCACAGGCTTACCATTGAAAGCAAGGACCTTTAACAAACATACAGGGTAGAAGGCAGTAAGGAATTTAGCAGTTAATCGAACATAACTACCAGCAAGGAAAGCAGAAAGAAAAACAAAGGAAAAGCGATTATCAACCTGGGTGTTAACAATATCCTCATATCCGATGTTGATATCAGCGACCAGTACCTTAATTGTGTCAAACAAATAATCAGACTTCTTAAGATACTTACAGCCTTACATGAAGCATCTTACACCAAGGGACAGAGTGTACCTGAGAGACCACAACAATTTGTTCATCTGGTGATTGTGGCATTGAATGCACCAGTTTATCCAAAAGCTTGACAGGAGCTTCAAGCTCATAATCCTTTCCGTACTGTTCATACACGAAAACAAGAGTGGGAAAAGTATGGGCCCGTGAGGAAGCTTGGCAAACACAGGTTGTATTGACAAAATTATTAAATGTCAAGTAAAGTTAATCATAATGCCCGTGAGACAAAAGTGTAATATACACTGCTAATGCCATAAGACCTAAAAGTGAAACCATTCTATAATAGTAGAATTAAAAATTCAAACCCATACTAGACAGTGTAGATTTTATTAAATTTAATACATGGAAAAACATACCGAAGATATACATTAATTTTTATCTCACTCAACTTAACCACCGACTCCAAGTTTTAAACAGCATCACATCCACTTCCATAGAGCCTATTACACATTATGGGCCATCGAAAATTCTAAATGCAGCATGCAGCAGAACATAATGTCTATTGATGTAGCAGCTCAGCAACACTACTCACTTGTCCATGAAAACAACATAACAAATTTACCAGTGCAGTTCACAATATGACTAGTGTAAAATTCCTAAAAGCCACAAAAAATGTTACTCTTGTAAATATTTCAATAATATACTCAGCAATTGCACCCACTTTTATTAAGTTTCATGCTACATAATGAATATTTTCCCAATTCAGGCAGATAAGACATGAGTTCAAGTTGTCAGGTCAGATGAATATTATCCAGAACACATAAGTATCAGATATTTAAAAACCACTTGGAGGAAGAAACATAGAAAGAATATATAATAATATAAACAATAGTAAAACCAATGACATCAGCTAGACAAGCAATAACTGAATAATGAAAGCATATGGATACTGGACTAATCACAAACCTCAGAACGAAGATATGGAACTGAAACAGCTGTAAAAACAAATCCTGCAATAATATAATATGAGGGAGGCTTGCCCTTGCTGTGTGCTGGAATGAGCCTTTTGTGACTGTCGAGTTTAATGTCAAATTTGAAAACATCTGAATTTCGCAGTACTTTGATTGCTGCATTATCACCGCTATATTTCTGGGATATGAGATAACTGAAAGCAATGCGTTCCCCATGGCGAAATGGAACTGAAAAGAACAGCAGCGATGTAAAGAATTATATAACTTAATGTTAAGCTCAATCTGTTCATATGAATCATACTGGCCACATAAGAGTTGTAATTAACACACAATCCCACCCACTATTGCTACCTAAATACGCACAGATGGCAGAGCATCAACATAAGACTTCACCGTTAAACTGTCTGATAAGCAAGACTGACAAACTCGTAAATCCTACCTTGGTTCGGATAGAAGAGGTTTAAATGTAAAATTTGAACCCGTAATTCCTACCTCTAAAATTAAATTATATAAGTAAATACAAAATAACACAAATAAACATAATACCTTTAAAGTCATGACTAACAACTAATATTAAAATCAGTTTTAACTCATAATACCTTTAAGTCCTTTCAAATGATTTTTTTAGAAGTGGACCTAAACAAATATAAGCTAGATAGCGTGAAAAACTGTATAATGACACTCACCTGTTCCATCATTGGCAATATCAACCCCATCAAAGCTAAGGATAACATCTGATGGTTTCAAAACCTTGGATTCTGGAGCAGTAGGATCAACTCTTCTAATACGCACACCTTTCTCATTAGGTCTCATTCCCATTGCTGTTCTCAGATCAGGATTTTCCATTTTCTGCCATTCAACCCCAAGAATAGGAAACCCTGGCAGCAGGTTGAGAAAGAATAGTCATAGTACACAAAACTTCAGTATTCAATTTTTTTACCATGCCCAAGTAACAACTTGTAAAAGAGAAATCTAAAACATAGTAAATAGCAATCTTATTACCAGTATATTTTCCGTTATTCTCATAATCTTGGATGAAGTGCGTTATAACTGGTGTTGGAATGACATAACCTATATTCTCTGCATCTTCATGCTTGAGGGACTGAAATGCAATCCCCACACATTTTCCTTTATCATTAAATGCAGGCCCACCAGAATTGCCAGAGTTGATAGCAGCATCTATCTGCAAAAATGACATTGGGATGAAAAATCAGAATATGTTAAAGGAAGCAAAGCTAAACTATAAAGGTAGAAGATCAATCAATGAAACCTAACTTGTAAACCTAAAAGCTCGGTGGAACCATGGACATAAGATAGAATCTCGATACGCGATACAACACCACTGGTCACAGAAATAGTGTCTCCACCAATTGGGTAGCCGACAACGGTGACCGAATCTTGAAGTGTAGGCAAATCCCCAAATTCTAAAGGCGACATCCCTTGCCAGAACTCATCATCATCAACAGTAAGCATGGCTGCAAGTATAAAATCAAATGCATTACTTTGAATTCATAACAACAATGTTTAACAGAATACCTCCTCTATGATACTTCAGGTGTTGTAAATTAGTACTTCTAAAACAATAATCAATCCCATTAAATTACCAATGTCACACTCGGTTCCAATGGCAAGCACAGTAGCTAAGTATTTAGTATCAGAACCACGCTTCTTGAGCTTAACCTGCGTATAATGTTCCACTGAATGCGCATTCGTTAGAACTCTTCTCCCACCAATCACAAACCCACTGCTACTCGAACTGTACTGTCTTTTCCTCTGCCATGGAAGCGAAAAATTGGGCTCCGTGTGAACGCAGAAAACCTTAACCACCGAGTCCATCGCCGGAAACACCCGCGCCGCAACGTTCTCCCAGGCAGGGTCCGCTTCCATCGCCACCAACGCCATAGGGGATACAGGGCCATCACGGCGAGAGGTGGAGGGGGAGAGTGGGGTGTCGGAATGGTTTGGGAGCTTCTTGGGACGGCCGCGGCGGCGACAGTGGTGGGGAGAGGAGGGGTTGTCGATGAGGTCGACGTCGTTGGTGGGGTTAGGAACGGTGTCTAGGGTTTTAGGGGTTTTGGGTTTGCATCCTCTTTTACGTTTGCTATCTCCCATTTTTATAAGTTCTAAGTTGAATTGAAAAGAAATGAAAAAAGATAAGAGAAACAACGAAACCAAAGGAGGGAACCCAGAGAAAGTTTATTCTTCTCTTACTCATTTTGAACCTAGCTAGTATAATATATATAATTAATAACCAATCAAAATATTATTTCAAAAAAATAATGACCAATCCCGCACTTCTTGTAATCAAACTTATAAATTTTAAGCAGTATTTTTTTTATAACGGTCATTTTATTATTCAACGCTAAATTTTCTCTTATAGTACATAAGAGTTCCATTTTTAATATTTTGGTCATTCTGAAAATCTAATAAGACATTAAATCAATGCATCAATTAGCAAGGTACTCATGTATTTGTATGGGTCGGTATTTTATGTTGTATGATTAAAAACACATATTACATCTGCATTCATATGATTATTAAGAATACGCACGCTATTTGTGCATTTGACTGGTTAAAAGACACATGTTACATGTGTATTCGTAAACACATGTTACTCATATACTTTTATAATTTTTTGATTGATTTTCATACTCTATAGTCTATATATTTAGTTAACTAATAAATACAATAAAAACTTATATTATTCATTCTTAATATATATGTACATATAGAAAACTTATATATTTGTTAATGTAACTTGTTGATATTTTCTTTTATTTTCACACTTTTATTTCATATTAGTTGTTAGTATAATTGGTTTATTATTTCATTTTTTTAAATATACAAAACGGAACACTGTAATTAATTACTTAGATTTTTTTCAAAATAAATACGAGTTTAATTATTTAGTATGACAAATTTGGAAAAAAATATTTTAATAGATAGAAGTGAAATTTTGGTAATAAATGGTCATTGAAATAAGAAAATTGTAATTCTGCTAAAATATTTTAAATATAGTAAAATAAATGTATGAAGAATATTAATAATTGAAAATGAGAACTTTTTTGAAAATAAAGGAGACGTACTATTTTGCATGTAGTGATTAATATGCATTATTTTTCAACTTATAATATCATTAATCTCACCAATAAGCACCACATTAAATGACAATATATGTTTATATTCCCTTATGTTCATCAGTTTTATTTCTTTCATAATGGTCGGCGTTATTTATTCAAAGTAATTATTAATTATTAGTTTGCAACTGAACGGTGATATTTACTCAAAGTTGTCGATATTTATTCACTTATTCGATTACAAATTACAACAATATAACAAAATTTATTGTCATTATTCTCCTATGCAGTTTTTACCCCTTATGAATTTTCATTTATTTTCATTATGTTATGTATTTTTTATACGAATTTTTATTTTTTATTATTCACATTAATTACTCTTAAATTTTCTCTTATAGTACATAAGAGTTCCATTTTTAATATTTTGGTCATTCTGAAAATCTAATAAGACATTAAATCAATGCATCAATTAGCAAGGTACTCATGTATTTGTATGGGTCGGTATTTTATGTTGTATGATTAAAAACACATATTACATCTGCATTCATATGATTATTAAGAATACGCACGCTATTTGTGCATTTGACTGGTTAAAAGACACATGTTACATGTGTATTCGTAAACACATGTTACTCATATACTTTTATAATTTTTTGATTGATTTTCATACTCTATAGTCTATATATTTAGTTAACTAATAAATACAATAAAAACTTATATTATTCATTCTTAATATATATGTACATATAGAAAACTTATATATTTGTTAATGTAACTTGTTGATATTTTCTTTTATTTTCACACTTTTATTTCATATTAGTTGTTAGTATAATTGGTTTATTATTTCATTTTTTTAAATATACAAAACGGAACACTGTAATTAATTACTTAGATTTTTTTCAAAATAAATACGAGTTTAATTATTTAGTATGACAAATTTGGAAAAAAATATTTTAATAGATAGAAGTGAAATTTTGGTAATAAATGGTCATTGAAATAAGAAAATTGTAATTCTGCTAAAATATTTTAAATATAGTAAAATAAATGTATGAAGAATATTAATAATTGAAAATGAGAACTTTTTTGAAAATAAAGGAGACGTACTATTTTGCATGTAGTGATTAATATGCATTATTTTTCAACTTATAATATCATTAATCTCACCAATAAGCACCACATTAAATGACAATATATGTTTATATTCCCTTATGTTCATCAGTTTTATTTCTTTCATAATGGTCGGCGTTATTTATTCAAAGTAATTATTAATTATTAGTTTGCAACTGAACGGTGATATTTACTCAAAGTTGTCGATATTTATTCACTTATTCGATTACAAATTACAACAATATAACAAAATTTATTGTCATTATTCTCCTATGCAGTTTTTACCCCTTATGAATTTTCATTTATTTTCATTATGTTATGTATTTTTTATACGAATTTTTATTTTTTATTATTCACATTAATTACTCTTAAATTCGTGAATAATTTTCTCGAACAGTTATTATTCCATAACTATCCACAATTCATATAAATCATAATTTTAATACTTGAAAAGTTTATGTGGATGTAAAAAGAAAAGAAATCAAAATGTTAGAATTTATGATATTTTATTATATTTAATTAACAATTAATAAAATTAACCTACATGACATGAGAAAATGATCCATTGAAAATTTAAACATTAGTGTTTTTGATGTATTATTAACTTATAGGATACATTTGAGAGAGAATTAAAAATATGGTGTCATTTTTTAATAAATATATATCATATGTAATGGTTAATAAATTCAATGAAAGTATAAGATGAAGAAAATTTGTACTCATAGTATATTTTAATTAGATAACAATAAAGTTTTGTTTTTACCATAACATGAACTCAAAGATAAAAGAATATAATTAAGTTAACTTCCTTAAAAAGTTGCACATCTCTTTTTAGAACAATGATAAAACTTTCATACCTCCAATAAAAAAGAACCAAGATAATGAAATGAAAACCTACATATAAGCAATGTAATGAAGAAAGAAGAGAGCAATGTGTTTGAGTGTTTGATAAAAAAATAAAAGACTAATAGAGTATGTGAGGGAATATGATAAGGTATGGACCTCTTTAGGAGGGGAACAAAATGAAAGAGAGTGTGACATGTGTCTAATAATAATATGTGAGAACCTTTTTTTGATATAGTTATATATATATCATTTTGGTTCTAATATAGTTTGAGTTGCATATAAAAAACCATAGTCGTGAGAATCATACTCCAGAGTTGTGAGAAATTAGGCATGGAACAGAAGAAGAATTTTACCTCTAATAATTAAAAACAAAAGTTCACATTAAAATGCATGTTTACATACATTACCCAAAAGATTTACAATAATTCCCCTTTTTATATAAACACAATTACATTCTCATATTTCATTTATTTCTCAAGTAAATTACCCTCCTATTTGATGAGTTTTAGTAAAATTATATAAAATATCTATTCATTTTTTGTCATTACATAAATCAACCCTAATTTTGAACATATCCTACACTGATTATCACCATATGAAATATAAGTATAATTTTTTAAACAAAAACGTACGTATGTTATATAAGATTTATTTAAACATATCATTATAATTACTAATGTATTTTTTAATGAACCAAAAAATAATAAAGAATCATTGACTTTTATATTACTTGGACTTGTTAAGATAATATATAATGTTTCGTTTAATTTAATTACGTGCACATTTTTTTGGTTTAAAACATTATACTTATATCTCAATAGTTCATATAATATGTGTACAAAATTAAGGTTGATTTATAGAATGAGAGAAAAATGAAAGATAATTTATATAATCACTTCAAGCATATTCACTTTTTATTATGCATGTTGCTTAATGTTTACTTAAGCATTCCGTTAATACATGTAATAATGGGTAGCCTCCATCATTTTTTCTCATAAAGCACGCACCTAGGGTCGGGGAATGAATCTTTATGCCATTGTAGATATATACACATTGACTTCTTTTTGTCTTTCCTTTTTTTAAACAAATAAACATAAATAATCTATAACTTAATGATATTCAATGTTTCTATTTTTATTTATAAATACTAGTACCCATTAGAAAGACATCAAATTGAAAATGAGTTTAAAAAATTCAAATTTATAACAGATATATTTTATGATTTTTTTAAAGTACTTTAGTGTTCATGCACAAACATTGCACAACTTAATAAACCAGTTAAGCTGAACCAATAGCAAGTTTTATTGATGGAATAATTTCCATTACCCTTCCCTCAATTTTAGTAGAATATAATTACAAAAAAATTGTAAATATTAATCACTGTGGCAATAACAATATAGTTTAATATTTTTACAATGAATAAAGTTCACCTATAAAGGATAAACACTACAAATGCATAAAAGATGAATATAAGAGTTTTTTTACACTATTATCCATTTGTTTATATTTAATAAATTAAGAGTTTTCTACACTATTATCCATTTGTTTATATTTAACTATCATTATATAAATTAAGATTGATATATTGAATATGTATAAATATTTAAATGATATATAAATTTCAATGTAACATATAATTTAGTTTTTCCAAGCCGAAAATAAAAGAATGAAAAAGGAAAAGGATAAATATTAATGAATGACATGAGGAAAGGAAATGCAGCTTGCAAGGAGTGAGAATCATGTGAAGTGTCACACTCTTTCTCTCTCTTTGAATCATGAAAAGCTTCAACCTTTAAACTTGTCAAATTAAACAAAACACACACTTTTTAGAAAGTAAAAAAATACTTTTTTTGTTCTTCTTTTGGGGTTGGTTCCAATGGCTGCAAATGCTTCAAGGTTCATCAAGTGTGTTACCGTTGGTGATGGAGCCGTAGGCAAAACCTGCATGCTAATTTGCTACACAAGCAACAAATTCCCTACGGTATTAATGAATTGTTTCTTGTTATGAATATTTTTCACTTCATGGTTTAGTTTATTCATGAGATCATCGTGAATTTTGTGAAATTAATGTCTCTTTTATGTGTTTGCAAGTTGAGGAAAGAGGGAACAGTGTAATTCTGATTGAAAGAACCTAACTTTGTCATCTGGGGTTGTTCTCCATAGGTTGCTTCTGTTGAATTATAATCTTTGTTTTTCTTGTGATTTGGTTGAATATCAGGACTACATTCCAACGGTGTTTGATAATTTCAGTGCAAATGTGGTTGTTGAAGGCACAACAGTGAATTTAGGCCTTTGGGACACAGCTGGTATATTTACACAAACTTGTTAATTGTGATTTATTTTCAAGGTTTTCAATTGTGGTCTGCAACCGCATCGGCTGCAATTTCCCACAATTGTTCGCGGTTGCGGTTAAAGCAACATGACTGCAACTTTGGCACAAGTACAATTTAAAACTATGATTTATTATTGTAGTACTATTTTAAGTTATACAGAGAGAAAAAATAATACTTATTAAGTATAGTCATGGTAATTGAAAAGCCCTTGTGTTTAGGGCTTATTTGATTTGAGAAAACATTTTTTGCTTTCATTTTCCACTATTATTGATAGTCATACTAGTGATCCGGTGTTTTCTTTCTATTTCCTACTAATTATGTATGTGACCCATGTTTTCATATTGTTTCCAGCTTTGAAAGATTCATACAGGAAATAGTTTTACTATTTTCGGTACAATTTTTTGAAAATAGGAAACAAAATGAAAACAGAGATACAATCATAATTAACCAGAAATAGATTGAGATTATGGAGTCACTATTATAGTTATCAATAATAGTTAAAAATGAAAACAGAAAATGTTCTCAAACCAAGCTGGCCCTTAATTTCTTAAGTGCCTGAAAGTAATTTGTGATGTCGATTGGCAAAGGTTGTTATGTTCCAATTGTTTCCGATGTGTTCTTTAGGACAGGAGGATTACAACAGGCTTAGGCCTTTGAGCTATAGGGGTGCTGATGTCTTTGTCTTGGCATTCTCTTTAGTTAGTGGTGCGAGCTATGAGAACGTGCTGAAAAAGGTATGCATGTGTTTCAGTGTTAGTACGTAAGCATGTCTTTCAGACTTTTCTATGGTTTTCTCTAACTTTTTATACACTGCGCAGTGGATCCCTGAACTCCAGCATTTTGCCCCTGGCGTCCCAGTGGTACTAGTTGGAACCAAATTGGGTAAGTCATCAAGCACCGGTCTTAAAACTTGTTTCAAGCCAATACAATTTTATCTCCTGATTATATATGTTGTTGTTTTTTTGCCAAATTATCCATAAAGAGTTAGAGAATTTCAGTTTGAATGAGACCTATGCAACTAACCCACCTATTCTTTTTTATTCTAGAAACTAGAACAATAGCTACAGGCCTGTTTAGATAGATTAGATTCTTTGGACTGTTATTTTTTTATGCTGAATCATATGTTCTCATTTGGCAAAGAATTACACTATATCTAATACAATATAATAATTCATTAAAATCTGCACGCACAAAAAAAGCGAAACTACTCTACTTTTTTAAGCTTCGCACTCATATATCACAAAAATTCCAAGAGGGTGCCACTTATTTGTGGGGATATAATCTTGGGGGTAACATGATTCAAGAAAAGTTAATAGACTTAAGAGAATCGGTGAATGCACCAATTGAATAGATTTATTTTATTGGGGACATCTGTCATTCATGTATGGTGTTAATCACTTCAACGTGAAATGTTATTGACTTCTGCATGTAATACTGGATTTATGATGACCATGTAGATCTCCGACAAGACAAATACTATTTGGCTGATCACCCTGGTCTGATGCCTGTAACTTCAGAGCAAGTACAATATCTTCCTTTATTAGCTGTGTAGAGTTCAATAGGCTGTGGTTATTGAAACTGTTAAGTTTTGTTCATAATTAGGGCGAGGAACTGCGAAAACTGGTAGGAGCTGCCTATTATATTGAGTGCAGCTCAAAAACTCAGCAGGTATGTTTATACTACCATCTTATTCTTACAACACTTCAATTTCTCAAGTCATTTACAAAGTAATACCTCACATTCTCTTCTAAGGAAAACTAACTCAACTCCCGACTTAAGATTAAGAAGCCTTTTATTGGATCATTCAACGGTGAATTAATAAGTAAAACATACTTCAGACATTAGACTTATTGCACTGAAGAATGCAACATGAGCAAATATTTTCTTTTGAGAACACGCTCCAGTGAGAAAAAAGATCAAATGAAAGTTAGTTCGTTTGAAGGGTAGAAAAAGACCTAATATAGCTTCAGTAGAAATTATTTAAAAAAAGATCTTTCTATCATTGATTTTTTATGAAGTCCAACGGCGACATTATTCAATGGAACTGACCATACCTAGAGAAGGTTTTGTTGTTAAAACTTGTAAATATGGTTGGTGTTTGGAAGTTGGGCCCATATTCAAATCAATCATTAATAGGGACTATACCGTCTTGACTAAAAGTGACGGTTTTTATGTTACTTGCCCAAGGAAGTTTATTTCTCTTGAGACAATATGAAAAAAATGCTAATTTGCTCTAGTGATTTCTTAAGATTTGAAATATCTATAACATTTCTAAGATTTTACTGTAGTGACATGACAACATGATATTTGGTGGTAGATGATATATTGCTGTCTCAGTTTGCTTCATAAGATAGTCTTCATGTTTTTTCTAAAATTTCCCTGGAAATGATCCTATTCTTATGCATTTGCAGAATGTCAAGTCAGTTTTTGATGCTGCGATCAAGGTGGTCATAAAGCCCCCGCCAAAGCAGCAAGAGAAGAAGAAGAAAAAACCACGCCGAGGATGTCTTTTGTTAGTACACTTTCTCCATATAAGACCTTACAGCTTTGTTTTTTCTAGTTGCTAGTCATAGATTCCATACCACAGTTTGTCATAATATCTGAATTTTTGTCAATCTTGCATTTTGTTGACATGACATGCCAATAACAGCCCCCTCAGAAATCCTGTTTTTTAGTTTTGAAGGGGGATATGATATAATCATCAAATGGTTATTGAATTCATGACTGTCTGGCATTGCAATCAAAATTATCCTGACACTCAACCAAAGAATATGTGTATGGTTAAGACAATTTTTCGTGGTTTTAATCTGTCTCAATGAAATTGCAGAAATGTCATGTGTGGAAGGAATATTGTTCGCCATAAATAAAACAACTCATCGGCGAAATGGGGGAAGTGTGCTATCAATCTGTAGAAATATTAGAAGTGACTGGGTTATTTGGCTATAGGTTTGCAGAATATTTGGTTGTTTTCAAATCCTTGATAGGTTTATAGACATGAGAGATATTTAAACTTTTGCTCATGTAAGGAAAAGATACTTAGCCAAAAAAATTGGCTAGTTATTATATTATTTCTGTTCATTCAACATGCTTGACACAAAATATTAAGGAACATATTAGAAATATATGAATGACAAGAAATTTTGACATGTATTTGTATATTTACTGATCCATGTAGTTAAAGTTTGGTGATGCTTGTTTATGTAAGCCAAACAGTTATAGGATGCTTGTTTATACTGATCCATGTAACAAAATTTTGGTCACTCAAATTTTTTTAAGGGATAATTTGATTCTTAAATTAAATTAAGTGATATGAAGATACCAACAAAGTTTTGGTCTAATGGGATAAAAAAATGACGTTTTATTACAAAATTAGATCTCGAATTCTGAATTATTGTGTATTCGTTTATTCTTTGTGGGACATTGAAGAGATGAGAAGCAACTCCTTCCTATGTGGTCCTGGGAAATAATGCTCTACACCAAGTTGGCCTTGCCTTTCATCCTCAAACTGAAAGTGAAATCCACTAGAATTCTTTATCAGTGTATTATTATGTCTTTTCTTATGTTGTTTTTAAAAAAGTCATTATTATTGTCTTACCTTGGTCTAGCTAGTAATGATGCATGTTCTCATTCTTGTATGATTATGAAAGAACATGTAGAATAATCTCAAATCAAATGATAGAACTCTCATGCAATCCAATATTTTGTGATGATCATTGCCATTGACAATTGCAGTGGACTAGCACTATGTAGCTGTTATTCTATCAACATGGATGCAAGTAGTGCCTTATCTCCTCAACAATAATAATATATAAGACCACTTCATTTCGAAATTTTAAGTCATCTTAGATGAATAGTAGTATTCTCTACGATTGATCTTTGATGTTTTTACTACCAAATATGTGTCGGTTTTGAAGATGTTCCAAATACACCTTAGAAATCACTTTATGGACACTTTAAGTATTTGGTGATGCCTTTTGGTGTAACCAATGCTTCATTAGTGTTTATGGATTATATGAATAGGATCTTCCATCTTTATTTTGATTCACTTCTTTTAGTTTTCATCGACAACATCCTTATATACTCCAAGGACAACAATGAACATATCAAACACTTGAAGGTCTTTTAGAAGACTTTGTAAGTTAAAAGTTCTATGCCAAAATGTATGTGTGAAATTTGGCTAGAGAAAGTGAATTTCCTTGATCATGTAATTTCTAAGACAAGAGTTGTAGTGGATCTTGCTAAGGTAGAAGCGAT
Organism: Lupinus albus; assembly: GCA_009771035.1. Lineage (NCBI taxonomy): Eukaryota > Viridiplantae > Streptophyta > Magnoliopsida > Fabales > Fabaceae > Lupinus > Lupinus albus. The sequence continues at coordinate 12,120,478 of CM020011.1, forward strand.
AATAGAATGAGCTATTCCAACAAATGTGTATTATTACTGTTTATTTGTATTAATTCTTTTGAAGAATCAATAATGATTAAAAATGAATAGTGGATAACGGACTAACGGTATATAAATACATTTTTTTCTCATTTATAATTAAAGCAATATATCAAAATATTCTGATTGTTGCAGATAATATATTTGCTGTTATCAGAATTTATTAGTTTGTTTGTCCTTTCTAAAACTAGTGGTGGAATTGAATAAATGTGTGACTATGAAGCATTCAAAATAATATGAGTATTGGATATAGGATATGTATCTTATATTGTTATGCAGATATGGTTGAAGAATACGGATGAAGATCTGTTGTTCCCAACCACGTCCCGCACTAATCAAAAAATGACATGTCAATTAAAAAATTAAATATTGATGATTTTTTATATTTTTACTTCATTTTAATTGATGTGGGACGTGTTTGGGGACAACAGATCCTTGTCCGAAGAATACAGCCTATACTATGTTTGGAAAATACATATAAAATAAAATATTTGAATAAGATTCCTAAAACATAATGACCATATAAAATTGTAGTTTAAAAATTCTAAATAAATAATACATTTCTTATATATCACTAATTCCAAATTAAAATAATGTTTTTGTAAGAAATTATTTCTTATTGTCTTGTTTAATCTTTTATCATAATATCATTACATAACTGCATGTCTTTTTTCTTTTCTATACAATACACATATTTTATCTTTATTCTCTCTACAATTCCACCTATTAAATTAAATATTATTTTTTTCTCCTCTAATTTTACTCTCTCTTAAAATGTTTTTTTGGTATAATAGTTTATGGAGGGAATCCTCTATTTTACTTTCTCTTACTCCACATCTTAGTATCAATTTTAGGGAAATTTAATGGTCTGAATTAATGTGTATATCTAAACTTACGTGAATTGATGAGTAAGATGAAATAAAAACTTAGGTGAATGAATCCCTCCCCAAGTCTTGTGTACATGAAAATCATTTTAGAGTAAAAGGAAGGATAATGTGGTTCATAGGTGGCTGGTATAAATATTCTACTAAAGTACTTGTACATTTTCCTCTTTTGTTGTTGTGTGAGAGAGAGAGAGAGAAAGAGAAAGAGAAAGGATTGGATAATGGGAAATTGTCAAGCAATTGATACAGCAACTTTGGTTATACAACAACCCAATGGAAAAGTAGAAAAGTTGTATTGGCCTGTAAGTGCTAGTGATGTTATGAACACCAATCCTGGTCACTATGTTGCTCTTCTTATCTCAACCACATTGTGTACATCTAAACACACAGAAAATTCTCCAAATAACACTCACAACAACAATAACAACAACAACAACAACTCAGTTCGCTTAACTCGCATAAAGCTTCTAAAGCCAACAGATACTCTTGTTCTTGGACAAGTTTATAGACTTGTCTCAACTCAAGGTTAGTTATTTTTCTACTTTGGGCTTGACCCATTTGCTCTTTTCTTCTTTAATCTTGAAAAAGTTTCATACTTTATTATAAAATTTGAGCCTTTATGTGGTTCTTGGGTACAGAGGTTATGAAAGGTATTTGGGCAAAGAAACAAGCAAAGATGAATAAAAACTTGCTAGAATCAGCACATAAGGAAAAACCTGTGTTGGAGATGTACAAAGCTTCAAGAAAGTCTGAGCCAGAGGACAATAAGGTAAATATTTACAATTTTTTGTTGGACTTTACTCTTTTTACTTTCAAGTTCTAAGTAGTTTATCAATTATTATTATTTTCAACTATAGATTTTGTTAATAATTCTCCATGACCAGTTTCAGTGTTGATTTTAGTCAAGGATAATCTTTTTTTTTTACAAACTGTAAATTTATTTATTGTAGTATTTAATAAAGGGTTGATTCTGTGAATTGATTCAGATGTTTAGTTATTTATACTAATTAAGGCTTCCCTAGTTGGTTCATATATTAGAAAACTCATGAACCAAATGTAAATTAAACTAGTGAATTTTATTCAAGCAGGGTAATTGGTGCTTTAGCCTATGTGATTCTTATATATTTGTATATGATTTTCAGGAAACAAAACCTGAAAGACATGGGTCAAGGACAACAACAACATCAACTAATGTTTCTAACACAACATCTAAGTCAAGAACATGGCAACCTTCTTTACATAGCATATCAGAAGTATTAAGCTGATACATGTTTTCAATCATGTGAGGAACAGAGGAGTATTCAAACAACCAAAAAACCAAATTTCTCTATCTTCATGATTGTTTAAATGGCTAGATCTGTGGAAAAAAAATATAGTACATTTTCAGCTAGAGAGGCCAAAAACAACTACATGATGTGGGTTCATGCATGATTAATAATTGTGTATAGTTAAGGTTGAGATATTGGATATCAATTAATGTATCTCTTTTGAAATCAGACTTAGTTACAACAAAATCACCATTACTCTTGTGTGATTTTTGCTTTATAATTATTGATCAGCAAGGATAAAAAAGATAAAAAAAGATGGCCATAATTGAGAGTAAGAATCTTCTCACACAAATACATTACAAATAATATTGTAAAAACAAAATAATAAAATATTTTTATGTTTTAGATATAATGATATAATACTATCTTTCTGTGCAAATACAAAACCAATTATTTGGCTCTCCGGTACTAGATAAGATTCTTTTCCCATAAGTGAGATTGAATGAGTATAATTATTATAAAGTTAAAGAATGAAATGATAAAAAATACATAAATCTAATACAAATATTATTACTATTTCTTTTGTTGAAGCATCTATAATGCAAGTGGAAGAATGTTTCTCTCATTCAATACAAAACTACAAAAGCATAGGAAGTGCATTATTTACTCAATGTGCCAACAAACAGTTAAAATGGGGTAAAAGTTTGGCTATAAACTATATGTCCAAATTTCTAAAAATTATAAGAATAACCCTTTACCAATTCGAAGAAACAAGTAGTAAGAATAACCCTTTGATGTGACACAATTAATGTTTACTCTAGAAACATTTCAATTAATGTGTCTATGCATGAATTCATCACTTTAGACATGCATGACACCCTAGTGATAATTTTTCTGCTGCATTAGAAGCAGAAGAAATTTTATGATGGCCCATTGCTTTATTGGTGCCACACAACTTTCTTTCTGTCTATAGCTAGTAAAGCGAAAGATCCTTTATTTTTCTGTCTTTTTAATTTGTTTGCTTTTATTACTAGTCACTAATGAAAAAGATAATGGTTGAATAAAAACTATATAATAGGACAATTGGAACCAGCTCAACATTCGTGCATTTCCTACACATCAAAGTTGGTTGTGTCATATTTTATATTTGATTGTGTCTTAATCCAATTAAAAATTGACACATACTTAAAAATAAAATTGATAAAAACAAAATTAACCTTTTTATGTTATTTAATGAAATTTAATTGGTTTGAGACAAAATGACATAAATATTTGGGGACAGAGGATTCTGGTTCCGAGGGGCTATCCAGATCCCATCATAGAATTCATATCATAAGGCCCACCCAGGCTTTTATTAATTTCTTTAACTTTGTTTCCTACAAGTGCTTTAATTTCTTTGTTTGTCTATTTTTTTTACCTTCCTCTCTTTATTTAATGATGTCATACATTGTTTGTCCTAAACTCGGGTAAAAGATTAGTCAACGTAAAACTATGTTGAATTTTATGATATTTTTTCACTTCCTATTTTTCTTTTGCATGATGAACAATGATATGGAAGATCCACATAGGCATTAGAGCAAAACATGTTTTTTCTCTTTCCAGATTGCTTCTATTTGTGGTTTGATGAGGTTATAATTATATTATTATCTCTTCCATAGCAATGTTCCACAAGAATACTGCTGCTACAGCCAACAGGTGTGCATGTATATGTATTTGCTAACTAGGAAAGTTGAAATAAGTGAAAAACAGGATGTATATGTCTAACACCCAAACACTAAAAATTAAATTATATTTTTTTCACTTTTATATATAATAATATTATTTATATTAAACTATTATAATATAAATATTATTACTTATTAGGTTTAATAAGTCATTTACATAGTATAAAGCTTATAGCCTACTAAACTAACAAGGATTTTAAAAAAAAATTGAATTTGACTTGTATATTAGGAAAAACTAATTAATTTGACCTAACCTATTTAATATAAACATATCAGATCATACCACATGCTAATTATGTGTTTGAATTGGATGAATTTTTGATCCAAATAGATCGCGAACACCCCTACTTTTAAATAAGAAGGCATATGATATAAAGAGACTAATCATTGCATGAGACCAGAAACCAACAGGTACAAACAAAGAAACAACCTTCAAAGTTGAGTGGTAATGAATGATTCTTAGACTTTGTTCCCAAATGTCATGTTCCACTAAACAAGGCCCGTTTAGGTGATGATTGTTACATCATGCCCTTCATTATGAAGTCCTTCTTCTACGCTGCACCAACAAATCATAAAAAGATCTTTAGTTCTAATATGAAGAAACTATTTTTGCATGATATTACACTTGTCAGTTGTCACACTAGACACAAGACATACAAAGCAGAATAAAAATAATAAGCCAATCAATTCTCAATTCTCAATTCTCAATTTTCAACCTCAAAAAAATTAAGCCACAAAACAAAAGTTCCATTGCCTCACAAATATTATTACATGTATAAAACATACCATAAAACATATAGAACTTGGTATTGTGACCATGCCATTTGACGTCTCAAAAAGAGTCATCGTATGGATTTGTATTGCCACTGAATTGTGAAAGGTGAATAGTATATTACTCACTCTGTGTTCTCAGTCATTACTTCAACATGTGCCCATTTTCATGCTTGTCAAATTGACTGAAGTTACCCTTTTGCTTGAAGAGTTGAGTATGATGGTGACTACAATAAAGGCCATGTTCATGGGCTACACAACCTGCATCGATGCACCTCATAGGGCATGTATATAATAACATTATGCACTTTGCTGCATCTTGCCATCTACAATTTAGGTATACAATAGAATTTGCAGATGAACTAATTTTCTTTTGTACTTCTAAAATATATAAGTGTGTGATAAATTTTACTTTTAAGTGACACCTGAAAACTCAACCATTTCATTTACCCTGCTTAGATCTTATATATTTACATTTAGTAACTAGATATTATATAATTTATAATTTTTACTAGATTCTATCAGGTTCTTACTGAACTTACACTTCATACATTCCATCATATTTTGAAAATATACCCAAGCAACCAAAAAAACTTGGGCACCACCAACATACACGTGAGAAAATGCTTATGTTGTACAAAGCGTGCTTATAAAATTATGATACAGAATAAAGGCCAATGGATCATGAATATCATATTATGATTATAATTGCTAATAATTGACTATGCATCTGCCAACAACTGAAAACCCTCACCTTACCTTAAAATACAAACATTTATTTACAGCTTAACAACAAAAAGGAAGAGCAATTCTATGACCTCTGTCCTCTGGCATGCTATAATAGCCAAAGCATATACGTATTTACATCAAAGAGAAGCCATAATATGATAAGACTACTAAATATCTATTCACACTCTATACTTACCAATCAAAATTGTAGTTTTTTTTTATAATTATGAGTGTCTAATAAAGAAGATATTTGGGAGTGTTAATAGTAACACCCCCCAAATAATAACTTCTCTCCACACACCCACCAGAATAACTTCACTCTATAAACTGTGCAAAATATCTTTTTTTGGACTGCATTCATGAACAAATGTACAGTAACTAGACCTGCATGTCCTTCACAACCTAATACCTAAATGTATTTTACTCCTTTCCAAACCATGAACCATTTCAGGACGTTGAATACCTTTCTCCATCTCTTCCGAGCTTTACCAATGGCATTCGATGTACGTGCCAACATGAAGCCATCAGCAGCACTCAGTAAATCTTCTTGGATGTGGCACTGAGAGTGAATATCAGTATTAAAAAATTGCATATGATCTTCATCAATAAAAGCAGGGGCCATTGAATCTGTTTCACAGACCAAAGAGTTGGTGAGTTGGACCGGAAAACTAAGACTCTGATCATATCTAAGGGCCATGCTGTCAAAATTAGGCAAGCAATAGTCATCTAAGCCACTAATTCCACCAATAGAATAAATGGGTGACATGATATCAGGAGAAGAGGCACTTGCTTGCTCATAATTGAATCCTACTCCGGTCTTTTCAGGAACCAAAAGCTTGTTAGCACTGGACCCCTCAGTTCTAGGTGATCTCGGGGAGTGGAGTACATTAGTTAAGTCTGAAAGCCCATCCATAAGAGAGGCTTCATCTTCAAAAGAGGTAACGTTCTCCCCTTGTTTAAGTGCAGAAATAACCGAGCTTTGAGCTTCAGTCTGGTGGTGGAAATTCATATATATTAGTAATTATGAAGGAGAAATAAGAAAAGAAAGGAGAGAGTACAGAAAGTAGTAGGTGTGAGAGAAGAATACCTTTTCAGTTTCAGACAGCTTATCCACAGGGATATACTCGGACTCAAAGAGTAGTCCTGTCAATTGTCCAACAGCATTGAAGACCACACCAGTTTTCTGTTGAGACTGTGGAGAGAAGTATAGGTGCCTCGTCGAATCAAGTACACAATTTCGAGCATGCTCCATAGTTACTTCCCACATCTTTGTAGACATGCCGGTTCCCAGTATCTGCACATTCCAAAGCAATGGGTTCATTATATGCCAGGGAGAAACTAAAGTACTTATCTATTTCCAGAAATAAGGAGAATGCTTATCATACAGAAATTTGGTTAACCGAAGGAGTGGTATAAATTCCCCACAGCTCAAACATGCTAGTGACAAGAATAGGTCCACATTGATGTATGTATCCATTACCATGGGGTCTCTGCCTTAATACCACAGTTAATCTATATGACTTGATGCAACAAGTAGAAAACTGAACTGTCAGTGAAAGCTACTTCTAAAATCCTTTAAATGACAAAATCTATCAAAACACTCCGGAAATAAAAGACACTCAAAGTGCGGAGATTTATTCACTAAGCTGCAAAACATATATAGTGACCAATAGATGTTACAATACTACTGAATTAATTATTACATTGCGTAGCTTTGCTGGATCTATATTGAGAAGTGTGAGAAAATCTTTCACAGTATGGATCTTTTCTCGACTCAAACGCTTGTGGAAAGCTCCATCCTTGCCTATCTTTTCTAATCTCCAAACTTCATCAGACAAACCAGGAGGGTGGTGCTTCTTGTACACTGCAGCCAAATATCAATTATGAAACTAAATTTGATCCATCTCTTGCATTAACAAATGAAATGAAAAGCTCAAATATGTTCTCTTATATTATATTTATTGTAAATCAGGTTTGTTTAGTAGTGTTCTTTGTTGCTTACTTCCATGTTGTAAACTCCATTTCTGAGGCCTAAATGGTTCAAAACTAATCTAAAAAGTCAATTATGATAGCATCTGCAATCATTAGATCTTGATGTATCTAAGCAGAAAAGGGCATATATAAATACTCACATTCTCCTCGATGATCCCTAACTATAAATGACTCTGTCTTCGCTCCTCTTATTATAATACCATCAAAGTTATCCATGACTCTTGCCCCAAGCCTGAATCTGCGGCTCCTTGTCCAGCTTGAATTATCTGTAAATGAAATTTCACCCACCATACCAGTCCCATCTTTTAGATATAGAATTACATCTCCTGTAAGGAGGGCCTTTTTGCCTTCCCTCTCTCTGACAATATTGCTATTGAACTCTTCAGGCATCCAATGGTCACTTTCATCTTCAAAATCACCCTCAAGGACTACAATTTCCACTTTAGCTAAAGATTCAGACCCTGAGCTAACAACCTTCCCTGTTAGAGCATCAACTAAACCTACCTTCAAGTTAGAACCATCCTCTACATCAATTCGAGATCCGGTAAAGACAGGAAGAGAAATTCTATTTTCAAACTGCAGCTGCAAGCTTCTTGTTTCAGCATTATGGATCTCTCTTCCACTTCCACTGGTCCTGGAAATAAATAAAACAAAGATGCATGAGAAACAGCTTAGAGTGGAGCTACCAATTTCAAAGCATTCAGCTCAGTTTTTTTTTTAAAAAAAAAATCCCTTTGCTTCATAAGCAGCCCCCAGAATGAGGAATTGAAATTGAAATTATCTGCAGACGATTATTTCTTACTGTTTCATGCTGGTTAAATGCTTCCTTAGGGCCAATTCAACTTCCTCTCTAACCTGCAATGGTGTCACATATATGATTGACATCTTGACATCCACAATCACTAAAAGTGGGACTGCATACAGAGGACCACATTGCAAACATGATACACCAGAAGGGAAAAACAAGGATTTCAGTTCAAAAATCACATCCAATTATTTCTAAAACCACCAATATAGGAAGGGAAATATATTTTGCAATATTACTTGATTTAACACCCATAACACAATATGAACACAACTTTATCATGTTGGTTCATGTTCACAATAAAAAGCAAGACTTGATGAAATGCCTAACAAGAAACCTCTAGTATTTTTTTCACGTAACTCGGCAAGTCAGCATATACGCTTCACTTGTACAAATTTATGCAGATATTGTCAAAGACAGAACCCAACATCAAGCATGGTTGGTGACATGGGGACCAGTGAGCTAGCTCACATTTAACCAAGAAAGTTATTCAAGTGTTTTCTTGCTCTTCATTTTTCCTTATTTTTCATTTAATTTATAGAAGAGTGTGGAGTGGCACGATTTGGGATACTAGAAGACCATCCCAAATTTATTTCATTATAGAAGTAGTAGAGTTGCTTATCAAAAAAATGAGGTAGAATGTATAAAGTATTTCCTTTGTTTGTATGTTTTTCTTCTGCCACATGATATGATTGAAATTCAATCACATATGTAGTGGTATCTGTGACAAGACCTTGAAGTACAAATGTGCAGTTATTTATATGGATAAATGGTTAACTAGGAAGCAGTCTTCAGTTGGCCACAGAGCGAAAGGATACTGGTATCAGGGCAAAGACTATCACAATACCATACAGTGGATGTAACACTAGTTATCTGCGGCTCTGCGCCCTGAAAAGCATGGTGGTATCCCACGAAAAAATACTTGAATCGTCTAACTTAATGAATTCGGTTACCCTAAGATGTATGAATCAGGTCCATAGATAAACCATGAAGAAAAGAAATCCTAAAAGTGTACATCATCCTATCTCCATGAAACAGCATAAACAGGCCAGAAATATAAATGTAACAAACCCATCACAAGGAGTGAAATAAGGGATTTCATACCACTCGACGAACCAAGGGCTCCAAAATTGGCTCCAGCAAATTCCTGATTGATTGTAACTTCATCACCTCAAGCACCACACTAAATATTATTTATCATAACCGAAATAGAATGTCAAACAAAACAAACTGCATAGTAATTCTATTAACCAATCATGCTGACATAACAACATTTAATCAGTATCCCTGCTAAAATATTAACAACAGCAATAACAGCATTGGTCTATTTTCAACACAAAACCACAGACAAAAGCGGTTAATTACACACACTAATAATTAGCTTGATCCCTAACATTCTACATATGAGGAAAATGAAATTCAGCTATCCTAATGAAAAGCAAAGGTATTGCCGATTCAATTAGAGCATACAATCAATAATCACAGTCAAAATTTAAAACATGCATTGTACATTCATTGCTAATTCCAATTAGGTTAAAAGTAAACAGTAAAAAAATTAAAAAGTGACAGACCTGGAAAATGCTGGAGGTTTTCTACGCTTATCATCAGAACTAGCACCAGATTCAGATTTGGATTTTGCATCTTCAGGACCTCTCTTATTCGACATGGCCGAAGAAAACAACACAATAATAATAATAAATGAAAAGGAGTGTGTGGTTATTTTGGTGTAATAGTAGTTGTTGAAGTTAGGTGTGTGTTTGTATCATGGTGTTATTAACCATTAACCATAATCGGAGTTTGATTAATAATAATATTGGGATAGGATATTATTATCCCTGGAAGAGGGTAATGAAAGTAAAGAGAAGAAGAAGAAGAAGAAGAAGAAATAGGAACATGTTTTGTTCATCTCAGCCTTTGGTAGTGGCGGAGTGGGGTCCATAGAAAACGCGTTGTGTGACTTGGTAAAACTGGTCCCACTCAATGTGCTTACGTGCAGGAGGTGGAACATCTTCTTAAGCTCCTTCATTCAACTTATTATTAAGACTATGTTTATATATTCCTAACATTTTTTTCCATCTTTAGCATACACAATGTCACTGTACAAATTTAATATTACGTCACATTATTGATAAGCCCAGGAAGGGTAACGGAAGGGTCGGGGTTAGATTTGTGTTTACTCAATCCCGAGTCCGAAATCTAAAACTCAAATCCAAATTAAGCGGAGTTGAAAATATTGATAATATCCTCGAACCTGATAAAAACTCGTCCAAAACATATATTTATATATATAGGTTATATAATTGTTTAATTTCTATATACATAGTTTTTATAATTATACATATATAAATCGGATTCGGGATAGGGTATAAACTATACCAAACTCGAACCCGAAAGTTGAACTTGAGTAAAACTCAAATCCAAACTCAATCACATTAGATTTTTCCCGTTAAATTCATGTTTGATTCAGGCAAGTACCAACATATTCGATTTTCATTATTATCCTTATATTAGCCAAGTCGAGTGGAGCAGTTAAAGCTCATTTAAGGTAAGAACTAAGATCTTGGGCTTAGGGGCACACTCATCCCAAGCCTTATTACAACAAAGGAGGCACTTAAAATCCCTTACAAACTTTATTTAATACAATAAAATGCTAAAAAGGAAAGGTCACAAGTCTTCAATTGAAATGACCGAATGAACTAATTTGGACTCATCCTCCAATTTAGGAGCAACTATAAGGAATGCTAGCGCTTACGGTAAAGCCTCATTAAATTGCAGGGATTTATATCCAATTATAATAATGACTTTACATATTTTTTACACAACACATCATGCATTTAAAATATCAACAAAACTTAAGTAAAATACATATGTGCTAGTGGTACGGTGAGTTATTAGAGGATGATATGTAAACTTTTTGTTTACTTTCAAAGTCAAAAAATGTTTGATTGTAAATTTAATAAATGTTCATTTATTGAAAGTAAATAAAAATATTCATATATAATCCTCTAATAGGTCACATGTACCACTAGCACATATGATACTTTACCTAACTTTTTTCCTTACTTTATTTAGTACATTGTTCCTACCTATAGTCCAAAAGCATATTAGACTTGTTGGGTCTAAGGGCATTTAGTCTTGTTGCCATGGGTTGTCATGTCAGTATAGCAAGTCCCACAAAGTTCCCTATTGCCAGAGGTACCAGGTGGGACACACTTGCATCTCATACAACATGATCCACAGGCTCTTGTGCACAAGTTGGGCCTCGAATGTACACTGCACCTTGATTTGCATAATCCCCCACAATCTGTTATGTGAAAATAACATCAAATCAAATACAATACTTATAATACTTATCGATAAGGTGAGGAGATACTTTAATATGTTTGAAAAATATGAAATTTACTTGATTTATTACATTAAAAAAACTACTGAAGTACTGATCATTTTTTTTGTTACTGCTTAGTGGTTACCTATGTTTTGCATGATCCTTCTGTTCCCATCTCTAACCATAGGCTGAAGAAAAGAAGAAAAATCAACAAGAGCATCATTATATCACATTATAATTAATAATTGTATGGTAATCCAATACAAACAATCTTAACTAATTGCTTATCTAACCTATTAAAAATTAAATTTTTTTGTTTAATCAACTGTATCCTCATCCTATGGTATGAAATTAATATACTTCAGGGTGCATTACTCTACTCCCAAAAAATTAAACAGTTGACATTTTCGTTTATATATATAATGTTTGTGCAAAGATTTATACATATTTATATTTAACATTTTTTATTTTTTTTGTATTATTTTTCTCCTCCCAAAAACTAATTTGATCCAACCAGTTACACCGTTATAAATGATAATATTATGTGTACATTAATTTAGTTACTTATTTTTTTAGGAAAAACAAGAGCAATAAATAAGTTTTTTTTATAATGATTCTGTAAAAAATAATGAACAATTAAACGCATACAAGCTCATTGGGAAGGCTCAGTCCTTGATCTTCTTCATTTTCTATCTTCAGATCAGAACCAGATGAAACCTGCATAACAAAACACAAAGCCAAGTTAACAAAAATAAAAATCACTATCAGAGAAAATAAGACCACGCAACTCTTTAATTAGTTGATACATCCAAACTAAGAGAGAGAAAATGGATAAAGTAACAATATTTGAGTTTTATACATTGTCATTATATATCTTTACACTAACATGATAAATCAACTTCTAATTAGCGAACACCTTATTGAGGGAGACAAAAAGCAAAAGCCCAAAAACAAAAAGTACACGTAATGCCATTGCAGCAAGACACAAAGGTTGTTAGAAATGGAGAGAGAGAGAGAGTTAAGATTGTTATTTAGAAGATTGAAGTTTAATCTCAGCCAACAATACTCAATGAGTTGATCTATGAGTTAGTTCACATACAAGCATTTATATAGGCAAGAGGGATAGTCTTAACTCTTAACTTATTACTTCCATGCAACTCCATAAATATTATCAAAAGATTCCCGATAAGGATCATCTGTCCAAAAAAAATTTATGTCTACATATACCAAGTTTATCATATTGCATTAAGTAATGTACAAAAAAAATTATATTTTTTTAATTTTCATATTAATTACGTAACATTTTTTAGTGGGTCCGAATACATTTCAACACCATTTTTTATACAAATGATATCCGTTCAAAGATTTGATGGTTTGTTGTTTTTTAATTATCTTCATTCTTCAGAATTTATGGATTTCACTTCACCAAAATGTCAGAGCACTTATTTATTTTTATAATACTATAATAGTGGTTATATATTTTTACACAATTGATTAATTTAATAATACCCCAATCTCATTATTATAAATAAACCCACCTTTTCACTAGTGCACCAAGTTACATATTTTTACACAATCAACTAATTTAATAACAGACTAATCTCATTATTATAAATAATTCCAGCTTTTCAGTACTGCACCAAAGGTCTCATTACTCATTAGTATAAATATATTTTAGAATGTACTTTACATATAATTATGTAGACATTTGAAAATTAAATTTGAAGCATTTATCACATTTTTTGGGTAAGAGTGAAGGTGCACAAAATGTCACATTCGTACGTGGTGAAGAGGACAAGACCATGGTCAAATGTCAGGCCACTCTCCGGTAATAGAGATGTCATTTACCTAAAAATACATAGAAAACTTAAAAATTATGGACAGTTTTATCCCTTCAATTTATATTATTATTACATTTTTACCCCTAAACATATACTAAAAAACCTAACTAACCTCTCCATTACTGGAGAGGAGCCGGATCGACATGGTTGCATGGATCAAAATTCGAAATCAATTTGATATGGGAATGCATAGGTATGAGTGAGAAGAAGTAGAAAAATCAAGAACACAAATAAAGTAATAGTAGCTGAGAAGATAACATGGATTGTATAACACCAAATTAAACCGTACAAATTTAAAATTTTAAATCCAACAAAGTTCTGAAATAATTTCATATATTATAGGTGCTAGCAGAAATAGGCACGACAATACTCATAACCACCTATATATATATTGTGGGTAGTTTAAAGATCGGAAGGGATATTCTTACACAAAAACTAAAACTAAGTTTAAAATATTTACTCTATATCATAGTTATCAATTCTTGGGAAATTCAATTGTCTGAATTAGTGAGTAGATCTAAACCATTAGATTTCCTAAAATTGATGGCTAAGATATGGAATAAGTTTAAGTGATCCATGTAGGTTATGTATGTTTCTAAAATCAGATTTGTAACCAGTGTCTGTACCCATTTTTATTTTAAAGGTGAGTATGTACCTTGGTTTTTTTTGTTGGTGTTGCTGTTGGAAAATGAAAAAACTCACAAGTCCCATATAGTGAGATTTTGAAGAAACCTCACAAGTTCCACATTGAAATATTTTGAAAAAAATATCATAAGTCTCACATTGGAGGATGCAAGAGTTGTGACAAAATCTTATTCTATAAATAAAAGCATCCCCTTCATATTTTCTTGCACCAAGTTGAGTACGCTTTTACTTGAATTGGCACTGATAGCCAAAGTGTGAAAATTTTGAGAACTAACACTAGTAGTCAGATTGTGGGAAAAGAATTGGCACTGATAGCCAAGGTGTGGGAATTTCGAGAAATGACACTGATAGTCAGATAGTGGGAATAGAATTGGCACTGTTAGCTATACTGTGGGAATTTTGAGAATTAGCACCGGTAGCCATATAGTGGTGGGTGTATTTAAAAACGATTCTTACAATGCATTAAGAAATCGCATAGAGAGTTGGACTGTTTTATACTGGGGACGGCATGATTGATAGTCTGCTCGTACATTTTGGGCAGTGCTACGAAACGTCTTAAATAGAGCGATCTGATCGTGACTCAGTCAGTATGTATTATTTTGTGCCATTTAGAATTGCTGCAAGTTACGGTAATAACAGTTGCTATTGGAATAATTGGATTATAAGGAGAGGTAAATAGGGCGAAATAGTATGTTGAAAAGTGTTGGCAATAATAATGTTAAGGAGTTATTATCCTCTCAATTAATGGAAAGACAATTGCTTAAAAAAAACTAAAAATAAATATAACTTTCAATGATATATCATATCATTTGATTATTATAAAATTTAAAGAGAAATCATACAATTGCCTATGTTGATGGAAAGTATTATCTAATTGTATAATTGTGTGGGGAAGGTGAGTTGTGGTTTACAAGTTTGTGAGGACAAACAGTATCTGCGTTCCAGCTGGTTCCACCACAGCTCAACCACTTCCAACTGGACACCCTACCTGCAACGTCCTCACTGGATATATATAAGTCAGTCTCATTTTTATCACTTCAAACCAAGTGAGGAAAAATGGAGTTGTTGAAACCTATGTAAATTTTTTGAAACAATTCATATAATATCAAATTAATTGTATATCACGTTAAAAATAGGGAAGAGATTTACTTACTTTAAGAGTAAGTGAAAAAATTTTATTTCATATCATGATCATTTATTCTTGAGAAATCCAATGATTTTAATTAATGAGTACATCTAAACCATTGGATTTTTCAAGATTTAATGACTAAGATGTGTAATAGGTTTTTTCCACTTACTCTTAGAGTAAGTCACTCCCCTTAAAAATAAATAAAAAGACACATTCTTGAAATTATGCTTGGTATACACTTTATATCCTCTTCTTTTCCTCTTTCCCCTTTCTAATTGTATTATTTTTTACATCTAATAAAATTTCTTTTTGCTGTCAAAAAAAAGTAAGCATTCTCACTTTTTAATAAGTGATTTTTATTTAGTATAATTTCTTTATATAAGTATATATAAATAATTTTAGAGTAAATTATATTGGCATGTCATGAATTTTAGTATCTATCTTTTTTTTTGCACCTACATAAATCAAGTTTAATTTTTATATATGCATTATAATGATTACCCCTTCACAAGAGATTAGTGTAATTAAGTTAAACTCTAAGTGATAACAATGTAATTTACTATTAACTAATTGAAAATAGTAAATAACTCTTATAAATTTGCATATAAACCTTGATTATGAAATAACTCTTTTATTTTATGTATTTAAATAATATTTTATTAAAATTATTGATACATTCTGCAACGAACAAAAAATAATGAAGAAACATCGACCGTTATAATATCTAAACTTCACTCCATGATATATTCATCTCCCTTATAGGTAATCATTATAACATATAATATACATATAAAATTAAAAGTAATTTATATAGGCATAAAAAATAAGATTAATTTATATAATTCCAATAAAACTTCCATTAATATAATTTACTCTTAATTTTATAATTCTTCAGACAATCGGAAGTGCAACACAGAGGAGCAGATATTGGTATTTAATTTTATCTGCTAGCTGGTATGGTATCTTAAAGGATGTGATATATGAAGGAATATTTTTTAATTAGTAAGTTTATGATAAATATTTAAAATTCGCTCCATCAAACATGACTAACAGCTAATAAAGGATTTAAAATTTAGCACGGATTTGGAGTAAGGGTGAGGATTCATTTATTCAAAGAGTAAGTTTTTTAAACTTACTTCATATCTTAGCCATCAATACTATGGAAATCCAATGGTTTAGATGTACCAACTAATTCAAACCAATGGATTCCCCTAGAATTAATTTGCTTTGAATTTCCATTTTGTGGAATTCAGTTAAATTATTCTTGATAATTATGGCATCATATGTGTCTGGTTCTAAGATTTCTATATAGAAGGACCCCTTTCTGATATGAGAAATTGCATTTGAACATGCATAGCCAGTGATTACATAGAGCAGAGCAAATTCTTCTGCCAAAAAACATAATTTCATCCACAATCGTGATTTATAGCTAAAGATCATTAAATGAATAGACTTCTCTAACTACCAAACCGTAACCTACTAGGTGGGGTCAGTTACACGAATCCATCAACTATATAATAGTCTATTATAAATTATATTTATTGACGGATTCACAGAGTATTGATTTCTAAATATTTCTAAATCTTCGTATCACTTACACAAAATAATTTTGTGTCTTGCATTATTTACTTTGAGAATTGAAATGATGAATATTAGAATGAGCATCAAGAAGCTTAACATTTCAATGGTAGCCAAGATGTCTCAATATCAAATTTAAGTGAAAAGTTTATAAGTCAAGCATATTGTAGAGATATTACTTAGCTGAACTGTGTATCTTTATCTTTACTACTTTCCTTAGATAACTGACCCTAATCCCTTATGTTTAGGAATTGATTAGTCTTAGCCTGTAAATTTTGTACTGAGTATTCATCAAATATCAAGTCATTCTCATTTTCTCAGTTTCAAGTCATATAATGGGTAAATTTAAAGAAGCAGGTAGCATTGACACACTTGAGTATAAGTTATAATGTCTGCATGTGAAAGCAATAGAAATAGCAGCATGCACCTCAAAAATAGAAATATTTAATCAGTTTTAATCACCTGTATGTTTTACTGGAATTAAATATGTGATTCAATGATTGAATTTTATCTTTTGACATATGAACCAACAACTATTTAACCAATTCTTCAAAAATTATCCAGTTCTAGACTTTAGCCTTTAAACAAACCCAGAGATGTTCCATAAGTATGAAAGGGCAACCATGAAGACACATAACTATTGTATATAATGAATACTAAAATACTTCCGTTTTGACAATACAATATCCTTGAAAGCATGTACCCTCTTGGCTTCTGAATACACATGTTCAGCCCTCTAGAAATTAAGGCATCAAAATTCGGAACATAAAAAGAAGAAATAAATAATCCCCTAAACCTAATGTATTGGTAATTATTTTTGCAACATTACAAAACAGTTCACATCCACTTACTTATATTCTCTTCACTCTGCTTACAAATCTTCAGTGACCCCATTCTAATACAGTAAATTTGACATCAGTTATGCATTCCTTGAAGATATTTCAGAACTGCAGTGGGTTTCACTGTTCCTGAATCATGGACGAAAATCCCTTTCTCATTTGTTAGTCATATAAATACATGCATTACTAGACAGTTCAAGAATTAAGACGAAAATTATTTGTGAGTGCATAGGAATCTAAGTTCTTACCTGCCAATCACTTCAACTGATTCATCCTTTTAGTCTAACATTAAAAGATACAAGTTTTCCATATGAGTAATGATTTGTTTGAGGCCATATGAAAATGGAATTGACTTCAGGAAAGACATACCAGAGGAAGACCCTTCAAAATTACACAGATGTTACCCATGTTGGATGAACTTTTGATATCCTAAAGCTATAGTTCATGAAAAATATGGTGTAGAACCTACAGGCTCACTTCAAATAATCATGACCGGAAAATCTATGAAAGTTCTACCACTGGTCTGCGCAACTACATAATCCATCTTGAAAATGATGAAAACGGTTGGCATCTCTAACACTTATGAGTCTGTTTGTGATCTTCGATATTAGCTTTACAGCACTGTGGCAATCATCACACATCCGGAGATTTTTTATTATACGTATAGGTGCTGGTGGAGGTATTTTCATGAGGCCATATGCTATGGCCAGCTTCTCACTGTGATAACTAAGATAACCTTCCTTCTGTTCATCTTCCACATCATGCAACACAGCGGAAATATTTGGCACATATCCCAGTGGCTTAATCATAGCCAACAACTGTTGCACCTTATCATAAATTTGAATAGACTCGGGATGATTGCTGCCTTCTGAAAGAAAGACATGGATATCATTTCTTATCTCTAGCCAACTTACTCCAGGTTCCTTCTTAATGTGTCTCTCCCTCATCAGTTTCCGAATTGTTATGACTCCATCCCACCTCCTTGCCTTGGCATGCATGTTCGATAGCAAAGTATATGTCCCCACATCATGAGGGTCCATCTCTAAGACAGATTCTGCAATTCTTTTGCCCAAACCATAATTTCGATGAACATGGCATGCATTAAGCAATGTTCGCCAGGCAACAACATCCCACTTTACTGGAGTTATCTTCATGAAGTTCTCAGCCTCAGCAAGCAAACCAGCCCTGCACAAAAGTGCAACAATACAGGTGTAGTGCTCCAGTCCTGGCTCAATCTTAAATTTCTTCATTAGCTGATTCAAATAGTAAAACCCTTCTTGTACAAGAGCCAAATGAGCACAAGCAGAAAGAACTCCAATAAAGGTTACATAGTTTGGACATTGTCCTGCAGATATCATGTCATGGAACACTAGCAAAGCTTGTTTACCAAGTCCATGATGGGAGTACCCACATATCATAGCATTCCAAGTGATTACATCTCGATTTATCATATCTGTGAACACATCATGTGAAGAATCAATACTACCGCACTTGGAATACATATTTATAAGAGCATTCCTGACAATGATGTGATTCTTAAAACCTAATTTCTCAACCTGAGCATGTAAAAGATCACCACGTCCCAGTGTCGCCATACCTGCACAAGCATTAAGCATAACCGCAAAAGTGTACTCATTTGGCATAGTATCCTCTCGATCCATACGTGTAAATATATTCAAAGTCTCCTCAAAATGTCCATTTTGCAAGTAAGCAGTCATGAGGGCTGTCCACACAACCACGTTCCTTTTTTGCAGGCCATCAAAAACTTTCATTGCATCAAAAGCTTTACCACATTTCCCATACATGTCTATCAGCGTGCTACTGACAAAGACATCAAAAATGAAACCACCTTTTAGCAACTGGGCATGTATTCCCAAACCTAGTTGCAAATCTCTAATTTGACCACAAAGGCTCATGACACTGACGTATGTAACACTATCCCAAACCACACGCTCATCCAACAGCCTCGTCAAAACTTGTAAACCCTCTTTTGAACGCCCAGATTCCACAAGTGCACTCAAGACAGAGTTATAAGAAAAGACATCATGCCCAGACACTGTATCCAAAACCTGCATTGCTAAGTCCACATGAAAGCACCTTGAGTACATATGAACAAGTGCACTCTTCACATACTGATGAAATACCAACCCACACTTCAACAAATACCCATGACACTGCTTCCCTTCTTGGATTCTCCCACTATCAGAACAACATGAAAGAACAGTGCTAAATATATACTCGTTAGGGCATGCATTTTCCAATGAAACCAAGTTCTTAAATAGCATGAGAACTTCTAAATGTTCCCCAGTGTGCAGATACCCAGCCATTAAAGCATTCCAAGAAACTACATTTCTCACAGGCATTTCATCAAACAGCTTCCTTGCAATATGTAATTGGTCACACTTGACATAGAGATTGATTAAGGAGTTAAGTTGAGTGATATCAGTGTGATTTGAAATTTGATTGCGAATTAGCAACTGGGTATGGATGGTTTTGCCGAAGCGTAGCCATGTAGAATCAGCAGAGATTTTGAGAAGTTTGAGAATGAATTGAATGGAAAAAAGAGCAGGACTTGGTGGTGGTAGCATTAGCCTGCAATGCATGCATATCCTTAACTGAAGTTTCAGACTGTACCAAAAAACAAACACTCTTCCTCACTCTATTTCTTATACAAGAAATGGTTTAGAAACCTAAATATATTTATAAAAAAATTAAGCTCACCACAATTTTTCTACTAATTATCTTAGTTATGGAAGAATCTTAACTCTTATGTAATTATAGGTATAATCAAGGCCACCATATTCATATCTCTTACATGACGATAATTGAACTTTTTGATCTATCATCAACCAATATGTTAAAAATATATATAAATCATATTTAAAAATATTATTTCAATATAATTAATTATATAAATTTTTACATTTATATATAATTATAGAGTCAAACTCCTCTCCATTACCGGAAAGGAAAGTTGTCTTTTTTAGTGTAATTGTAATGGTGCAATAATTATATATTTATTGATAAAAATTATTAATTATATTTAAAATCATCTGTCGATTTGGCCAGTAGATACTTCAACTCTAAATATCAATTAAACGTGATACAAAACTTCTTCCCATTTGATCTTAATAGGGGTGAGTGTGAAATGGGTTAAGGTTTGTCCTTACCCAACCTTAAATTTTGGGTATGTCATTTTTTTGAACCCGAACTCGACCTTATACCTGAAGTAAACCCGACCCTAAATAGTCACCTGGGCAGCCTTTAAACTCGAACCTGAACCTAGATCCGATTAAAGATAATGTATACTCATTTTAAATAAAGTCTTCTAAATATTAAATATTATTGTGAATATGTAATTTGACATATAAAATAATATATATATATATATGTATATTATTAAACATGTGTATATGATGAAAAAAATTAGAGAATGAATGATACTTTCGATAAAAATGTATCGTTACTCTGTACACATTTGAATAAAGACACATACAAACATCATGAGTCGTCATGAGATAAGTCGAGACGAGTCATGTTTTGTCTATATTCAGCCCTAAATATTGATTGGGTTTAATGTTTTAAACCAAAATCAGCTCAAAACCCGATGGAACCCAACATTATTTTAGCCCGATGATCGGGCACATTAGGTAAGCAGGTTGGGTCGGGTCTGTGCTCAAAATCTTAGTCCTAGCATTTAATGGTGGTGAAAAAAGTGAGAATAATGCGATAAGTGACCGGGGCAATTGATGGATAGAAAATACAATAGAACCGGAAAATATATCTTCTTATGACTAAAAAAAGGAAAGGATTTAGTACCTGGGAGTCAAATCAGTACTATTTCACTCATACACATTGAAAGTGTTTCAGAAAAAAAATGGCAATCTCATTACCAAGTCGAGAGCTATTCATAGATGGAGAGTGGAAAGCTCCATTACTTAACAAAAGAATTCCAATCATCAACCCCTCCACCCAACAGATCATTGGTTCTTTCTATTTCTTTTTCATTTCCTTCTTTACTTTTTTTGAGGATGAATCTATTCCGAAACCAAATCCTAGCCATCAATTATAGGGAAATCTAATAGTTTGAATTTCTCTAGAATTGATGAGTAAGATGTGCTTAAGTTTAAAAAAACTTACTCTAATAAGTGCATCCCACCCTTTACTTTTATAAATTTACTTTTTACATTAATTTTATTACGATCCCAGTATAGTAAATGAGAGAATTATGTAACTATGAATACTTATATACCTTCTTCTATCATGTGTTTCAGGTGATATCCCTGCAGCTACTAATGAAGATGTGGATCTAGCTGTTGCTGCTGCTAAATCTGCATTGTCTCGTAACAAAGGTGCTGATTGGTCTTCTGCTTCTGGCTCAGTTCGTGCTCGTTATCTTCGTGCCATTGCTGCAAAGGTTCTATTTTTACTACTATTTTTTATAAATGACACATACCCATTTCATTGTTTCTGCTTAACTTGCTCTCATTTTAATAGATCACTGAGAAAAAGACTGAATTGGGGAAACTTGAAGCACTTGATTGTGGAAAACCACTTGATGAAGCTCTATGGGACTTGGTAATTAACCTTTCAAATGTTATAATGTTGATTTGTTAAAATGTATTACTGGTGTATGCATATCAATCAAACTCTAGTGAAAAAAGAGAGTTTAATTTGACATGCTTTTTTGCTTATTTTGTGTTTTCATTTTTATTTTATGTAGGATGATGTTGCTGGTTGTTTTGATTACTATGCTGACCTTGCTGAAAAATTAGATGAAAAACAAAAGACTCCTGTTTCTGTTCCTATGGATACTTTCAGGAGTTATGTTCTTAAGGAGCCTATTGGGGTTGTTGGATTGATCACACCATGGTATTTGCTTGCTGATCTTTCTTTTTCATGCTTCATGTTAATTGCTTATGCATTTTTTGTTGTTGCTATTTTCAGTAAATTTTAATGCATAGGTTATTTCTTTTTACCTTTTTCCTGTATTTCAGTAACTGCTTCAACTTATATACAGTTATCTGTTTGCTTAATTCGACGTTTTATGTGTCTACCTGATTTTGTGCTCAACAATCTTCAATCATAAGGGGTTTTCAAATTTGATGCAGCATCCCAAAATTTGTGCCAAAACTTGTAGCACAGGGTGATACAATTAGAAACTATTTCTCATTCGCCAGAAACACTCTTATGGGATCTTTATTTGCGTATGCATGCACATCTGTCACTGTAACACTGCTATCTGTTGCTGATTCAGTATTTTTAATGGCCAACCAAATGATGTTTTAGGAACTATCCTCTGTTAATGGCGACATGGAAGGTTGCTCCTGCTCTGGCTGCTGGTTGTACAGCAATATTGAAGCCATCTGAATTGGCATCTGTGTATGTTCTCTTCAACTGTTGAAAATTTGCTTCTTTGTTAAGTCGGTTGCTCATGCTGTATTATGTACAACTTCAGGACCTGTTTGGAGCTAGCTGAAATATGCAGAGAAGTGGGCCTTCCTCGAGGTGTATTAAACATTCTCACTGGATTAGGCCCTGAAGCCGGTGCTCCTTTAGCATCCCACCCCGATGTGGACAAGGTCCAATTCCCTTTAGTTTTTTAGTATAATTAAAATTATACGGAGTTATATCATGTCACATGTCTTGCAAATTATGATGTCTTGAAGTTTGCAAAGCTACCATCACATTATGGCCAACATCTAACTTTTGCAACAGATTGCTTTCACCGGAAGCTCTGCAACTGGGAGCAAGATTATGACAGCTGCAGCACAGCTGATCAAGGTATTCTAAACAGTACTATCTGCAAAATCTGTAGTTCATATTGTCCTTCTTTTTTTATAGAATGAAGAACACACGGTAAGAGTTAGGATAAGAACCCCACATTTTCATGATCTTTTCTTCATTAGTTCATCTAATATCAGATTTGTGGTTTCTTGGCAGCCTGTTTCACTAGAGCTCGGTGGAAAAAGCCCCATCGTTGTTTTTGAGGATGTTGACCTTGATAAGGGTCAGTGCCTTCTCAAGTTTAGCTATTTAATTTTGGCTCTCATATTTTCTTGCTTCAGGGAATCAAATTTCATTAAATACTGATTGTGGATGAGTTAATGTTTGTATCTAAAACATATTGCGTGATTTAAGCGGATACTAATATAAACTTCGATGTTTATTGATATTTTCTTCATGATTTGCAGCTGCTGAATGGACCCTCTTTGGCTGCTTTTGGACAAATGGTCAGATATGCAGTGCGACTTCCCGCCTTATAGTACATGTAAGTTTAACAGATAGACCTAAATGGTGTACCCTTTCCATCACACATGTGTGTAAACAAGTGTTTAAGCTTTCTTTCTGTTTTTGTTCTTTTTTATGCATATATAGGGATGGTCATAGTAATTCCAATTGTGGTAGAATAGGAATTCTGCTAGCAATTATTTGTGAAATGTCCGAAAACTAATAAAGACACTTTAATTGTCTCAGGAAAGTATTGCAACAGAATTTTTGAACAGGCTTGTGAAATGGGCCAAAAACATCAAAATTTCAGATCCTTTTGTGGAAGGATGCAGGCTAGGCCCTGTTGTTAGTGAAGGACAGGTATATTTGCCACTTCTCACATATGCATACAGTCAATATTCACTTAACTAGCCTCCTACTCTTTTTGATGTTAAACTGAAGGATAGATATGTTTTTGCATGTTTAAATGCCTTCTTCAATATTCAAAATGAAAATGTATGATATGATATCATTAATGAATAGCATTTATGATCAAGTTGCATGTAGCATTTATCATTAACGAAAATGCATGATTTAGCTTTCTTTGACTAAATTCTACCCGTCAATTGTAACTTCGAACATTTTTTAAGCATTTGTCTTGAGCAAAGATTATGCAATATCTAACATTTAGATTATATGCTTCAGTATGAAAAAATATTGAAGTTTATCTCAAATGCCAAGAGCGAAGGTGCAACAATTTTGACTGGTGGGTCTCGCCCAGAGGTATTAATATGAATAATAATTTCTTTGAAAGTGTGGTTAGTTATGTATTCCTTCAATTTTTTTGACTTGAATGGATTTTGCAAATTTGAGATCAGCATCTGAAGAAGGGTTTCTTTATTGAACCAACCATCATAACTGATGTAACTACCTCGATGCAAATTTGGAGGGAAGAAGTATTTGGACCTGTTCTCTGCGTAAAAACATTTAGTACTGAGGAAGAAGCTATTGATCTAGCGAATGACACCATGTGAGTGAATGATTTTCTACAAATTGATATTAACTTCATATATGAACTGTTTTTTCTTCATCTGTGCATTGATACCTAATGTTCAACATACTCGGATCTTTCACAGCTATGGCTTAGGTTCTGCTGTAATATCAAATGATCTAGAAAGATGTGACCGGTTAACTAAGGTGAGACTGATCCTAAGTTATCATAGAAAACAACAAAAGGATTATTTATCTAATTGAATAGTTTATCTTGTCTCTTTGCAGGCTTTTAAGGCTGGAATTACATGGATCAATTGCTCTCAACCATGCTTCACTCAAGCTCCATGGGGAGGCAATAAACGTAGCGGTTTTGGTCGTGAATTAGGAGAATGGTATGGCCCTCATTTCCTAAATAAGCAAATTTGGAATTAACCTCAAATGTCTTTCTTTTTCCCCTTGATAAGAGATGATCTAAACATCTTAAAAACGCAAAAGAAACACATAATTGTGAAATGATACCATTGAATGTTGAATGAACTAGTATCATACCTTGTTACCTTTCGTTAACCATTGGATTCTGTGCAACAGAATTCAACCTAAGAGTCAACATATCATGGCACTAGTAAAGCCCTTGAACTGTAGAATTTAAGTACTTAAAATTCATACGGATTTGTGATACTTAACTTCTAGAAAAGCACTTGGGAAAACATATCTCCGTCTGTATGCTTGTCTGAATTTTGTTTTATTTTCTTCAGGGGACTTGATAACTACTTGAGTGTGAAGCAAGTAACTCAGTATATCTCTGATGAAGCTTGGGGTTGGTATCAGAATCCTACATAAGTAAATTTATGAGAAACTGTTGTTGTAATAACTGACATTCAATAAGGTGTGGATGACACCAAATTATAATATGATAATCATGGGGAAAACTTAATATAAATATCTCTGTATTACTGAAGAACTTGTTTTCTGTTAAGGTGTGGATGATACCAAATTATGTTCTGCTTTTGTATGTTTAAATGGCTTTTGTTGGGTTTGATTACTGCTAGCCTCACCCTTAAGCCTTTAATATTTGCAAGTCATTGTATCCAATCTGGCGGCGATATTTGCAAGTCATCAACCTTATATGCCACAGTACTATGGGGCAGATAATATTATGGGTGTAGTGACATTCTGCACAATCTTTCTCTGTATTACTATTTCCCAGAGGCAAGAAAGCCTATAGGAAGAAGGAAAGAAGTGAGAAAAGCACAAGTAGTTGAAGCTTTAAGAGGCCTTATGTAACTATCAATTTCAAAAAGCTTAGTTTCAGCAGCTACGCATATGATCAACTATTAAGCAAGCCACCCCCTTTACAATAGCTTCTTGAATTCATAATTTCATCTTGTATCATAAGATTAATAATCACAATAACAGAAAACAGTCTTAAGTACTTCAATACGTAAGTAGTTATTCTCAGACAAGCTGCTATAAGGAGAAAGAAAATAACAGCTATTTCCCTTCACTTTTGTGTGCAGAACACTAAGGTGAAAGGAACCCTCACCCATGTATTTTCGTTACAATAAAAATGAAAGGAAATGATACTTATAAAAACATCAACAGAAATCTATTGTGGTAATGGAGGGCACATTTTCCTCAACATAAAGGGTTAAAGCTTATATCATAAGCAGGTGTAAGGAATTTGCAAGAACTCTAATAAGCTGACGCATGGAGAAAATGCATACAACAATGTATTATTAACAACAAGAAAACTATTTCATCTATTTGACTTTCCAGACATCAGTTACAAAATGTGTAATGGCTTCTTCCCAGCGACTTCAGAGTACCACGATTTCCATGCTTCCATGTAATGTGAGAAGAGTTCTTTCAAAGCTGCACCAAAAGTAGGTTGAATATTAAAAAAAAGGTTGAATTTTCAGCAACATACCATTATTCAAGCTACTTGAGGATAGAGTTTAAACGATGCTTGTAAATCTCACCTAGTGCTACATCAAAGAACTATCAAACAATCACTTTGAGCGAAATAGAACAAGTGATGAGTATGCAATACAAAACAAAATTTCATATAATAACTGTTTTATGCAGATATGAGGATATTATTTACCCTCATTTTGATAATGGGGACGGTGGACAGTTGCAAGGGTGTCCCAATCATGGACCTGCTTCACACTATTATTCTCAGAGGCTCCAACTTTGTGCATGTTGGCTGGAGCAAAAGGACCAAACTCGTAGCTTCTTGAACTCTGTTTTGTGCATTGTTTTAAATTGCTTTTATCTACCTGACTTAGGCCACTAACATGTTCCAGTTCTTTTTGCCTCTTAGGGTTCTGACTGAACTCCCCATTTATGAATACATCCACCTTATTCCGTTTAAAATCAACATTTGTGATTTCAGTTCCGAACACCCTTTTACTAGAATTGTTGACATTTGAACTTTGGTTTTCTTTCAAACCCAGCCACCTGAATGCTGGTTTTCTTGTATCTGCAGTATGGGTCTGCATCAATTTGTAAAATCCTGGTAAGCTTAATAGACGGATATGTTAGTTTGCAAAGTATTGTTAAGCAAATTAAACCAAATAGAATATGTAGAACACTCACTGACATCACTCTTATCCCATGCTAAATTTTCAAATAAAAGAAATACATGAATAAAAGAGATGAAAGTTGTAGCTGAGTATCACCTTCTCAATGAGGTTCATGGAAGATAACACATTTGCAATGTCATATAGCCGTCGTACTTTCGCTGAAAAAAAGGCAGAATGGATTCTAAGTGCAAAAGTTCCAACCTCATTCTTGTGTCAACAGATATCATACAAATCTTGTAAATTATGATATTGCTTACTTCTCATTATGGATGAACTATGGGCATCCCCAAGCAATAACTTTGCAGCATCATCAAGGGAGATCAATTCCATCTGCAAAGAGATCAGAGTTTTAAAATATCAACAACAACTCTGTTACATAGCTAAAAAAGAAGCATTGACAAAAAAAGACAAAAACTTGTAGTACATTAGAGCATATAAATAGCTTGACAAAATTCTGAGTAAGCAGCGCCAAGGATTTTTCCCTTCTATTATCTGAAAAATAGCATAGAAACTGTGTAAGCCTGAGAATTTCTTGACTATGTAAGAGTTAACAGCTCATTTGCACAAACAACATTCATTCTACGTTAAGCAATACAAAACTCTAGTACTTCACTTCTTACAACTAGTTCACAAACAAAACATAATTATTTAACAGTTAAACGCCTCGTTTCCACACAAAAACAACACTCATTTTATTTTTCACAATCCAAAGTTCTAGCAATTGTTATGTCTCAACTGCAAAAATTACACACATTTTATGTCTCACACTGTTTCACAAACACAACTTATTAGAAAAAATTATAACCACAACCCAAAAAATACAACAACTTGGAAATTCTAAAACTGAAAATTGATAATAACCCATTGTAGTTCTCTAAGAATTCTTAACAGCAATAAACAATAAGTCATATTAAAACAGGTATACAATCTTAAACTGCTGAAGCAATTGTTAATGTTGATACCATTCTTCTGAGATTTAGGAGCATCAGAATTAGGAATGGTCTTGTCATTCTGGCTTCCCGAATTGGACAGGGTTTCATCATCATCCTCATCATCCCAAACCTAGAACAAATCATTAACAACAAATGAATTAACCACACTATAAATCTAGAAATTCCTCTGCAAATAATAATAAATTAATAATAATTAAAATATTAACTTACTTTTGCATTGACTCCATGTGAACCCTCTAATCTCTCCCTTAAAGCCTCTTCCTACAAAATCATTCATAAACCATAAACTATTAACAACCTATGAATAATGTTCGTTCATTAACAACCAAATACTAAAAAAAATCGAAATTAAAACAGTTTAATGCTTAAAATCAATATCAATCAAATACTAAAAAAAGTGTTAATTTAAATTTGAAACTAAAATCACCTTAAGTTCATGCAAAGCACCAGGAATAGCGGCATAACCTTTCCAAGTGTATTGATTCTTAGCCTTTCTCGCAAGAACACCAATACTCTCAAGAACGTTAACAATATCATAGATCCGTCTTCTCTCTACACCTAACCTAGCTGCGGCATCATCAAGACCAATCAAATGGATCTCATCACGATTATACAAGTTCAAGAAGCTGCATCAAGATAAAAATAATAATTAAATTGAATTAAATTGAATCGAAATAGTGAGAATAGAATAGTAGTATACTTGGTGCATAAGAGTCCTAATGATTTTTGTTTGCGATTATAAGTGTGAGGCCTTGTAGTGGAAGAAGAAGGATTCGTAGGACTAGATGAAGACATGGATAATGAAAATGGAGAAAAATCAGATCCAGATAGAGATGCGGAGAGAGATTCGGAGAGAGATGCGGAGAGAGATGCGGAGAGAGATCCAGAGAGAGAGAGAGAGCGAGGGCCGTTGATTTAAGACAGGGAGAGAGAGAGGGGAGAAGAGAGGGATGTTTTGAGTTAAATGGCGCGGGATCAGAATTTTTAAATATTGAAGAATTGCGATTTGGAGGGATTCTCTTTGCAGTTTTAAAATTATTCTCTTATTAAGCGGGAATGATTTGTCTATCAACCTTTTTCGGTGGGATCTAAAAACTTACTCTACATCTTACCCATCAATTTTAGGTAAATACAATAGTTTAAATTTGAGAGTAAATCTAAACAATTAAATTTTCTCTAATTGATGATTAAGATGTATAGTAATTTTTGCAAACTTACTATTGAGTAACTAAATTCATTTTTTTTTACTAAGTATAAGATAAGGTTAATGATTGGTTTTGATGACCTAGAAAGTAAGTTTATATTGGAAATGAATATATTTAATATTTTGAGAAATGTTTGGCTTGAATTTCTAAAGTTCACTAGCTCACCATAGTTTATTAAACAATATTTATAGGATTTATAATAATATAATCATAAAATTTATTAATTAGTGATTTATAACTCACTGAGTTATCTTGCCTGCAACATTAATTTTATCCAATGTCATAAAAAATAAGACAAATATGAAATCTAGATGAGTATCTTAACTCTTAAGAGACATATTTATTTAACAAATGTACCATGTAATAATAATAATAATATTTAAAAACTAATCAACTTTATGTCATTTTCTATATTATTTTAACGAGAGGATATAGTGAATTTCACTAATTTATAAAATAATATCACTATACACTTTATAAATATATAATATATTTATTATTTTATAAATATAATTGCATGTCTCTATTTTTTTAGAATATTTACCCTAAATATTTAATACTTAAGTATATAGTATGATAATTCACTGATATATAATAAAAATACAATTTAATATACTAATATTTTAGTAAAATATTTTATTTTTATATTATTAAAATATGTTACTTAACTTAAATTATGGATTAATTGTGTTAAATATAAGTTATTGATTTGTGAAAAACGGTTCGTGCCAGGCGATTCAATTAGTAAACTGATAAATTCATCTCAATATCGGTACGATACAATAAATATATGGGTCATACAAGTATACTAATCTGACCAAAATTGATCATACTAGCTGACTTTCAATTGAACCGTATCGATCATACCAACCAGTTTCATTTAAAATTATTTTTTAATAAAAAATAACTTATTTTTAGTGAAATATTAGTATGAGAGATTACACAGGTAATTATATATTTTTGTAATTGGTGAATTGCAGTTGCAGTGGTGCTGTGTTTCCCAAGCAGTACGACTGAGGTAAGGATGATTATTTTTTAAATTTGCCTTGACATCTGAACCTTTTAAATTTTAATTATGTCATTTATGCTTTTGAGGTTACTTTCCATTAAAACTGTATTTGATACGGCAAGGTAAATACTTAAGAGAATAAAATTTAGTGCATAAGTTATTGAGTAAATTATACTTATACTCACTGAGTTTTAATAAAATTACACAAACTATCACTTCCTTTTTTGATCTTACACCAACTATTTCTCTCTCTTACACAAATCACCTCTATATTTATACATATATTTCACTGACTACCTCTGGAAGTTATAAAAGTGTAATATTTTAAAGAAAAAATGTGTGCTGAATATAATTAAGTTAAACAAAATATTGTATATTATGTAACATTTCAAATAGTATGAAAGCGAATGTTTCTTTATTATTTTTGTGTCATTAAAAAATACATTAATAATTTCAAATAAATGTTTAAATAACTTTTATACTATCTTATAACGAGTCAAATAATGAAGACGCACTCTTATATTATTTGAATTTCTCTACACAATATACAATATTTTGTTTAATTAATTACACACATCATACGTTTTTTGTTTAAAATATTACACTTT
This sequence comes from Lupinus albus, assembly GCA_009771035.1. Classification (NCBI taxonomy): domain Eukaryota; kingdom Viridiplantae; phylum Streptophyta; class Magnoliopsida; order Fabales; family Fabaceae; genus Lupinus; species Lupinus albus. The sequence goes on from CM020011.1 coordinate 12,151,610, forward strand.
TATATCATGCAGAGGTAGTTAGTGTAACATATGTACAAAATTAGGGGTGATTCGTGTAAGGACAAAAAAATTAATGGTAGTTTGTGTAATTTCACTAAAACTTAGGGGATGAGTGTAATTTACTCTAAGGTCTTTAACTTTATGATTGCTGAATTAAAAAAAAGCACAACCATTGCAACTTAACTTGAGCCAGTCACATTTTGGATAAGGATAATCAGTTTGAAATTCTTTGTCCCAAACCAATGATATATTGCTACATGAATAAAAATAAATTTTAAAAAATATTTTAATTGACTTGAGACATGAAATAAAACAACATAGGTAATCTTTGTCCTAACATTATCGTTATCAAGGAGCAAAAACTTACTTACTGTAGCACCAATCCTATTGATGAATTCTGAATATGGGTTTAAAAAATGACAAAACTTAGGTATAATTCCTTATGTATAAATGGTGTTTGTAGCCTATTAAAATGTGATACGTGTTCATTGTCACCTATACTTTGAAGAGAGATTCTTAATTGCAAAAAAAGAGAAAGAGTCAATGATATAAATGAACACGTATCACCTTTTAATAGACTATAAACACCATTTGTACCTAACTTTTCTCATTTAAAAAATTACACAATAGCAAAGTCCAATGATACACAACTAACACAAGCAACATATTTCATGAAAATCATTTTTGTACCCTACAAGAGGCAAAACCATACAAAGCTACAACTTAGGATGTGAAGAACTATTTGCCACCATTCTCAATTGTTTCTGTGATGGAGGTTGGTTCCAATAAAAACACCATGAAACATAGCGTACACCAGGGTTAGGATCTGAATTTTCCACTGCAACAACTCTTCCATAATCATCAGCTAAATCAGCCATATTATGAAGCAATCTTTCAGAGTCAAAAAAACTTGTCCCATCACGTACCCAAGTTTTTCCATCTTTCCATAATAACCAAACAATTGTAGCAAACAAAATACCATCTTTATCCTTAACCTCACTTTTATCAATGTTGTCAGAATTAACAATGGACCAAGGTTGTTGAAGAAAAGTTACCATCCAATCCCATAAAGTGTAAGAGAAAAAACTATGTTGGTGTTGTGGAGCTATAAGATGAATCCACACGCTTGTGGCTCGAGGGCAATCACGTAATATATGAAGTAGTGTTTCCTTTGAATGGCAAAAGGGACATGATGATGGTGATGCAGAATGTGCTATGTTAAGAGCATTTGTTGGGAGCCTGTTATTCAAGGCAAGCCAAAGAAAGATCTTGCACCTTTGTGGAATTTGCAAGCGCCAAAGCCACCTCCATTGGTCACTATTAGGCATAGGATTTAATTTGTTTATGGTGACAATCTTGAAGAAAAGTTACATTTTTGTTGTGTATATATACATGAATGCAAATAAGTGGTCAAAACTTCCCATTTAAGCCTCCCTCAATTGTGGAAATAAGAATGTTAATACAATGATGACATGTGTTGTTAGTACTTATTCTATATTTAAGTCAGTTAAATGACAAATCTTAATCGACTCAACTAGTTTCATGCTGTAACTATTTGTTCAAACACAGCAATATATATTTTTGGCATAGATAGTACGTTTGGGTGCAGCAAACTATTTATTGATACAATTTCATATTTTTATTATCACAATATACAATATGTATATCATTTTATATGTTATTGATTTTTTAATATTTTCATTATATATATGTGTGTGATTTTTTAGTATTTTCATCATATATATGTATGTATGTGTATATCCTTTGAATTAGGGGTAAGCAGGACCCGATCCTACTCACTCACCCGGTATGGCCCGATCATGATCGGGCCTGAAAAAGGTCGGGTCTCATCGGGTCTAGGACCGTGTTTGGGTTCAAAAATTAGATTCAGTCAATATTTAGGGCCGGGTAGGGACCAAACATAACCCGTCCCACGGTCATTCACTCATGATGTTTGTATGTGTCTCTGTTCAAATATATACAGAGTAATGATACTTTTTTGGTTGAAAATATCATTGATTCTATAATTTTTCATCATATATACATGTTTAATAATATATATACTTATATATTATTTTATATATCAAATTACATATTCACAATAATAAATAATATTTAGATGACTTTATGTAAATTAGTATACGTTATATTTAACCGGGTCTAGGGTCGGGTCCGGGTTTAAAGGCTGACCTTGTGAATATTTAGGGTCGGATTAACCCGGGTCTAGGGTCGGGTCCGAGTTCAAAAAAATGGTCCAGACAACATTTAGGGTCGGGCAAGGACAAGTCTTAACTCGTCCCAACCCGGCCCACGCTCACCCCTACTTTGAATGACATTGGAAAGATTTTGTGGGAATGAATTATATTTAATGAGTATAAAGATCGGTTCAAATTCAAAAGTTAACTCAACGACATTTATGATTGAATTAGCCTTTAAATTTGAGATTCAATCCATATTCAAAAAATATATCAATTAACTTTTATGGTCCTATAGGAGAGAAATCCAACATTCCAACAAGACCAACACTCACCACTACTTACTCCCTCACTAGTGTCAACAGATTGCCACAATGCATTTGTTTTACAATAGAGTATCACATTTGCTATTCCTTCAACCCATCCTATTTCAATGTTTAATTAAAGCTAAATGCTTGTAAACTCTATAAGTTGACTACGGCCATTTAATAACTTCGGTTATTGGTCATGCATTTATACTTAATACAATGTTAATGTAGTATGATGCCAGAAGTTTCCTTTCTTTTGATAAATGTCAAATTGCCCAACAGAGAAAGTAGCCAGGAAATATGGGAAGATTTTTTGAAGTTTCCCACGGAAAACACATTTTTACTAGAGCATACTACAAACTCATTAAATGACACAAGACCTGATGTTTCACGCAATGTGTGATAACAGCAAGAAAATCTAGTGTTATAAGTTACTTGAGAGTTACTTTACTTGCAGCACCAGACTCTTAATCCATGACAGAGTAAGGTTTCAACTAAGGACAAAATGGTTAAATCCTTACCATTCATTTGAAATAAACTCATTCAATTTAAATCATTAATACATTACCAATAGTGGAAATTTGATTGAGATTATTAGTCCTAGACTGTGTAATAATTTCTCAAATAAACTAGATTTCAAAATACAAATTGCATTAGCATTAAGGTCAAACAACAATTGGAAATGGTCTTGTAAAACCAAACCAATAGATATAACCCATAATATTACAGTATAATATAGTAGCATGAAATAGAAAGGAAAAAAATACAGTGACATATTTACATAACTATACATCAAAATCACGATTGTGCATATTTGTGGGTCTCAAGAATGAAACGTATAGATGTTGGGTAAAGATCATTAGCATGCAATCACCACAAATGTAAAAGCGAGAACCCATAAACATCACTGCAACACGAGCGAAAATCAAATCCAAAATCAGAAATATGAGTATGTTTGATTACACACGAAGTGGAAACATAGCCATATAAAGACACAATGTGATATAACCATTAACAATTACTGGATTTTGAATTTCTATACCAGCTTATGTATTCACATGCTAACATGACTATTCTACATCAAGTGCACCATAAGATTAAATGAGAAACAACTCAATTCCATGGTGCTGAAAGTGATAAACACCCCACAGTCCATACCAACTAGACCTACGAAAAAATTAGACATTTCAATCTAAAGTACAGACGATGCGGGAAAACAAAAGGAGAGAGCACAGCATACACAACTACAGAAAACAGAGATTCTCTTAGGACCTTTCGATCAAGCTACACGAACGAACCAAGCGAGAAGTGAGGCTGCCACCAGTCACCTTTGCCTCTGTCTCAACAGGCTCACACTCATAGGGCTTCCTACACCCAGGACAGCGACCATCCTCCTCAAGGATCCTCTTGTGGCAAAAGAGACAAAGCCGAAACCCACACGGGCAAGGCAAAAAACTCGAGTCTGTTAAATCAAGATCCTCACAGCATATTGGACATGAAGATGATATTGTAGGGCGAGTCCAGGGAGATCCTCCTCCATAATACTGATTCGAGTTCGGCATACAGAGCTGCTTAGACAAATTGGGCAAGCTCCGAGGGCGAAAGGCATCATCAGCCCTCCAAGCTCGGGTATTTCCTGATGCCCAAGGAATCAGTCTAGCACTCTCTAGTTTTGAACTCATCGCCCCTGAATTCGACCCATCATGCGAACCCGTTTGCACAATAGGTGAAATTGGCAAATCAGAACAAGGGTTTTGATGCTGCTGCTGATCTTCATTGGCTGCTAAAGCATCTGCCACAGCCTCCCAATCATCCAAGCATTCTTCTTCGTCATTTTCTTCTGTAATATCACCGGAGCAGCAACCTGCACTGCTAGAACTACTGCTTCTGCTGCTACTACTGCCAGTGAAATTTACCCCAAAAACATTACTTGTCGAACTATAACTGAGTGAGTCCCAATAACTGTCTTGATGAATCATCCCTCCATTGTCCTCCTGGCCTCTACCCCGCTTCGTCTCGAATTTCTCCACCAAGTGTTTGCCGTGCTTCCCAGCACGCAGTAGCGCCGCGTGGCTGTCATCATCCTCTCCATCCTTGCACCCCATATTCTTCACCGTACCTGATAATTGATAAACCCATTAATCCAAAATACATAGAGAAAAAATTCAGAACAAAAAATAAATCAATTGATACAATATAACACACAAACACACACATATATATTAATACCTTGAGATAGCCACTGTTCACGACGCGCATCAACCTTGTTCTGCTTTAATTTAGCGGACCAATTTATCTGAAATCAACAAGGATTAGTACCAACACATAGGAACATAACTAAAAGCATTGAATTGAAATTAACATTGCACCTTTTTCTTCTTGCCCAGGTTTTTAGCGTTTGTGGCAGAAGGAATGGGAGTGGTGGTGATTGAATCAGAATCCATGTCTTGAATTGAAAAATGTGAAGATTCAGAAAAACCCTAATCTGTGGAAGAGTATAGAAAATTCTAGAGAAAGAGGAATCTTTGATCCTTTCGCCTTTTCTAATTTCTAAGAGAAGAGGAGGACGGTCCAGTATGTTTTTATACACACCACAATTACTGATTTTCACCTCTCCCTTTTCTCAATTTTAATGTTATTTTTGTTAAGGAATTAATCTTTTATAAGAACTAATAGATATTTTCAGGAATCGGATATTTAATATTTTAGTCATCCTAAGAATCTAACGAAGTTTTATAATACTTGACTAACACCTTGTTAGTAATCAATATATGCATTTGTAGATATCTAAATAAAAAACATGGTCATATAATAATGAAGAGCGTAATATTTATTTATGCATCGTCATTATAAAGATTTCTACATTATTCACTATTTATGTAAATTACTTTTGTTGTTGTTGAAAAATCAATAATAATTAAATATGAATGGTAGATGATAGAATGATGGTGCATAACATTCATACATCTTTTCTCGGTAAAGAATAGAAAGATGATTCAATTATTCCAATGTTAAGTTTTTTAAACTTAATCCACATCTTAGCCATCAATTCTAGGGAAATTCAATAGTCTGAATTAATGATTATATCTAAATCATTGAATTTCCATAAAATTGATGGTTAAGATATGAATTAAGTTACTTTTGGATTAAATGGATCTCTCATGTAAAGAATAAACACAAAAATTTCATCATTGGTACAATTAAAATCCATATTAGGGTCAAAATAGTCTAAGGACTAAATTATTCTAAAAAAAATTTGTTATAAAAATGATTAATTTGACTGGTATTTATTATCTTTATAAACTATTTCAAGTTGAAGGAGGAAATATAAAACTGTGGGAAGAGATAAAAGGATTGCAAAAGGAAGTGGTTGTATTTTTTTGTTTTTTACAATATTGCTTTAATTTATTGCAACAATAATTCCATTAGTTTTGTGTCTCTCAAGACAAAAACTATATTTGTTTTTCCTTGGAATCTTAGAGAATCAAGTGAAGATATTGGGAAATGGTAAGAGGACTCGTAAAGGAAATAAAATAAAGATGAAAATCTATTTAAGATTTTAAAATTGAAACATTCAGAAAATAAATAAAATAAGAGTGGTTATTTTTAATGTAGTTTTGTTTTTAATTTTAATAGCATATTGACATATACTCATGTGCTTGTCCATCTATATTCTTCTTTTTTTATTCAACATAAAATTTTAATCAATATTTCACAGTTTTCCCAATGAGTGAATTGTAATTAATTTGTATAATTTTATAAATTTTCATAACTATGACAAAATCAACAAAACATGATTTACAATTTTGCATGTTAAAAAATGAAAAAGATAATTGTCGTCTTCAAATATTGTCTTTACCCATGTGGAAAAATTGTCGTGTTCAAATGGAAAAACCGTAAAATTTACATTAATAAACATGAAACTTAAAATGAGGAAATATGTTATATATATATTTTTTGGTAGAAAATATAGATTAGCAAGGGTAAAATGGGAAACATAAATTACACCATCATATGTAGTTATTTTGTATTTTCCCTTTATATATTAGTATATATATATATATATATATATATGAAAAAATAGCACAACCTTGTACTCAAGCATAAAGCTTATATTATTATTGAAAAAATAAAGTTAGATTCAATAATATCAAAATTCTGACTCTTTTGAACTTTGAACCAAGATAAATAGTGGAGGTGGTTTCATTAATTTTCTATCCAATTATAATAAACCCAAAATAAAGAATGGCATGATTTATGGAGAACTTGCTCCATCACAAAATATCAGCAATAAAGCATTAATAATAAATTTAATTATAGATATACAGTAAGACGATAAATCTAGTTTTATAAATGATATGATAAATTAAAAATATGAATAAAATTAGAGAATAAAACATCTTCTCACATGGAAAAGATAAATTATTTCTCACAACTATTAAAAGCATGACATGTTTCCTATTTTATATTGTTTTACAAAAATAATTCTAAAAAAATAAGACATGTATAATAATTTTAATGATTGAAAACACAAGACTTTATTCTTTAAAATTGCTGAAAATGATACTGTAAAAAAAGTGTACAAGAGACTTATTTTAACATCCTCAATTATCATCTCTAAATTATTACGATAATGTATATATATATATATATATTTATATTTATATTTATAGTTTTGCTAAAGTAAAAATGTTTTTTAGTTGGAATATATTATCATTATACACCTAGATTTTTGAATAAATTTAGCCTCCTATTTTAGTGGTAATATATTTATTAATATTTTGTAATAGAGATAGTTTTATAATTTTCAATTCAAGATAAAAGTTCATCATCTCATCTTTTATCTTTTTTTCTCATTCCCTATTAATAATCTAATTATCCCAAAATACCAAAACCAACACACCCTTTTAATTTTCTATATATATATATTGGATTGACAAATGTTAGTATGTTATTATTTTTGTGGTGAGGAAGATTTGAACCATCAACTTTTTTATCACTCAACTCTTTAAGTCTTTCACCATTATCACTTGATCATTCTATATATTTTATTTACTTAACATTCTTATTATATTCTGAGTTTACATCATTTTCCGTCTTCACCATTCTCCATTATTATTATTCTCTTCTTCTTCTTCTCCTTTTTCTTTCTTCTCTTCCCACAGAACATGCTTTGTTTATGAAAAAGGTTCATTTCTTTATCAATTGTTTCTGCTTCACATGGTTGTAACATATTAGGTTTTATAATATGAACTCGTGATAGAAGATTGATTATGCTGCGTTAGATGTATTATCCTTGAAATTCAATACCCAATTGGGGATAGGGATGGACTCGAGGTGGGGCACGGTGCTAGCAGCTGGTGTGCAATGATTTTGGTGGTGAATGAGTTTTTCGTGTTTTTGGATAAAATTGAAGAACAAAATCATAGCATTTCTTATTATTTAAGGATAAAATTGAAGTTCATAGTATAACACAAGTCAATAGATTTAAATATTTTAAGTCAATTATACGATAAAATTGGAAAATTGTAGGAAATTTAAACCATATATTCAATGGAAGTTATAAAATATGTGACTGGTTCAAGTATTATATGTGATAAATGTGCCACTCTAATTTAAGGATTTTTTTTCACATCTATATCAATTTTATATGAGAGGGAATATTATGTTATAAAATATCAAGGAAGAAAGTGAGATATATATGAATTAAAGGATGTGTTGAATGAATGTATAAAAGTTGGTAGAACGAGAATAGCCTATTTTAGTCAAATTTTATATTATTTTTAAACCAGATATATAACCTTAAATATATATAAAAAATATATATGAAAAAGTGAGAATATAAGACATCAAAATTGATTTTTGAGCTCATTTGGAAGCAAAACTATTAAAGTGCATAAGTTGGACCTTGTCTCAATCCTCAAGAGAGACTTTTGTTGATCTGGTCGGATAAATTTTTCTATAGACAAATGTTAGTATTTATTGTGGGTGAGACTCGAACTCTCGAATTTTTTCACTCTATAGGATTCCTTAAATCATTCATCCTAACAATTACACTACCTTGTCACTCCACCAGGTGAGATAATGCTCTAAAATAAACAACTATATAACCCAATTTGAGTTAACTAATAAATTGGAAAGCATGATTTTCTTTAGGGTAGGTACTAGGTCCCTTACTCTTCTTATCTTTATTCTTTTAGAAAAAGATGTGCCCATGTATGTTAAACATTTCATTATTTGATCAAAATAATGAAATCATAGATCCAACTAACGCAAACTGGGCTAATCTTGATGAACATGCTTTTTTCAGTTAACGTAATCTCTTTAGTCTTAATTAACAAATGTTTGTATGTATTAAAAAGAAATGTTGGGTAGGAGATTGAGACCCACCCTATGAGTAGGTTCAACATTTAATCATCTTAGCCTGTTGATATCTAATTAACTACACTATAATATCGATCTATGCACTAGATGATATATTATCTATCATTCATTTGTATTTTTCCCCGAAAAATCAATGATAATTAAAAATGAATGATAGATCATAAAGAAAAATACTTTACTTTTATTGTGCAACAAACAGAGCCCTAATTAGTCATGAGAAAAATAACTGGTAGGAGCCTGTGTAGGGTAAAATTTTGAAGTGTGAGCATGCATGGTAATGAGATGGCACCATCACTTGTGAAACCTAAATAACCATGGAGTAGAGATTTTATCAATTAATGGAGAGGTAAGTGAGGTGTAAATTAATGAAAAATGAAAAGACAATTCAATCTTTCTATTACACTTGTAATGACTTTTTTGTCCTTAAAACCAAGTGTAATAACCTCACTTGTCTCTCAATTAATGGAGAGGATCCATACTCATAACCATGTTATAGTGTCAGCACTCATCACCCATGAATGATCATTATTCCTAGCAATACATAAATGTTCTCCATCAGTATGTGTCTCTTTCTACTTCTGTGTGTAATATTCAATATTGCAGTGGTGCCATTATGCCTATGGCATTGAAGTTTTTCACGAAATTCATTTTATTGTTCTGTGGTACTAGATAGTGTACCACTACATGAGCATTAAAGAAGAAACTTATACGTGGATGAATTTAGAAATGCATTATTGCATGGTTGAGTAAATATCATGAAAAGTTTTTGAGTCATATATTTAGGTATAACCCAGCACAAAATAGCAAAACACTAGGTACTTAATTTTGGTGCAATGTAAAAGCCTTTTATATTCTTATATAATAATTTATGAAGAGAGATCCACTTACTCCAAGAGTGAGTGGAAAATGACATATTTCATATCTTAACTATCCAATATTAGAAAATCCAATGATTTAGATGTACTTACCAATTTAAACCAGTAGATTTTCAAAGATTGAATGGTTAAGATGTGGAGTAAGTCATTTTCCACTTACTCTTGGAGTAAGTGGATCCCTCCCCATAATCTATTATTATATTTATATGGATTAAAAAATATATTATTCATATTAATTTTAAATATGATACATGTTATAATAATATATAACTGTGGATTCATTACACTAAATCAGCTATTACGAGTGGGACTCCTCTCCAATAATGGAAAGGAAAGTGTTGTGGAATTCCAAACAAAATGTAATATACATTTACAATTGTATTCCTATTATTTAAAGTGAGATTACAATTTAACCCTTCAAATTCAAGAGAAAAAACACTGTTCTCTCTATTACTGGAGAGAAGTCTAACTCAACTATTACTTATCATGCACATTTATTCCATATGGGATTTTAAATTCACAACTTAAATTTGACCAATTGTCTTCTTTAACTATTGTTTTTTATTCTAACATGCACTTTTGAATAGTGGTTATTATATAAAATTTATATTATGATATAATTAAGTACCATGCTTTATGGTAACTAAGAATTCATATTGAATAAAATATCATATAATGTTTTAGAATAAAAATAAATAAATAAGTCAAAGTTAAATTCTTTTGAGTTTATATTAGGAATAAAGAAGAGCGAGGGCCTTTAGCCTAATTGATCATTAATAAAGAAGTAACTAGGCTTAACTTATTAATTAAGTATCAAATAAAAATATATATAATGGTATGTCTATTCTAGTATTTTTAGAAGATTGAAATTTAAACTTTTCTTCATTTTACACCCTAGGTTAAGAACCAAGTTTCATACTACTTGATCTAATGTACATGATTGGCCGAGCTGCAATCATAAATGATGACTGATTCTATTATTAATTTAATAATACTAAGATCAATAATTCCCATTTATATCATTCACTTATTTTGTAAATCACCATGAAAACAAACCCAAGACTTCATAACCAAAAATAAATTAAAATTATTAACTCTCAATTTAAATATTTTGGTCATATTTAATTTTCCTGTTTCCCACGTTTTGGACATTGTCCATGTAAGTGTCCCGCGTGTCTCATAGAAAACGAATATAAAACGACAATGTAGTTTTGCTTCTCTAGTCGCTCTAACAATCAAAACGACACTCCGTTTTCTTAAACTTTCTAATCACTCTCTCCACAACTGCTCATATAACCACCAACCCTATCATTTCATAGACAAAATATACAAAACCAAAATTCAAACCGATCACCGGAGCTCCGGCGACGTTACCGTAAAATCCACCTTATACGCCACCACGATCTTAAAAACTCAACCACTGTAACCGAAGTCTCCGGCACCATCCAAATCACAATGTCGTCACCGATGCAGAAGAACATAAAGCAAAAGGTTCTCACGTGCCTTACCAAGCTCTCCGACCGTGATACTCACTCAATCGCCATCGCCGAACTCGAATCAATCGCTCGGAACCTTGATCGGACCACGCTTTCGGCGTTCCTCTCATGCATACTCTCTACCGATTCCTCCGATAAATCACTAGTTCGCAAGCAATGCGTGATCCTGTTAGGTTTCCTTGCGGAAACGCACGGTAACGCACTCTCTCCTTACCTCTCCAAAATCCTCGCTGCCGTAATCCGCCGCCTCCGCGACCAGGACTCGTCGGTCCGAACCGCATGCATCAATTCAGTTTCTGCATTGTCGCGTCACGTCACCAAGCAACAGTTCTCCACGTTCCTGAAACCGTTAACAGATGCGTTGTTTACGGAACAGGATCAGAATTCGCAGATTGGCGCGGCTCTTTGTTTAGCTTCAGCTATTGACGGAGCTCCGGATCCGGACCCGGTTATATTGGCGAAGTTGTTGCCAAGGTTCGAGAAATTACTGAAGCGCGACGCGTTTAAGGCGAAGATGGCGGTGATGACGCTGATCGGAAGCGTCGTTGCGGTCGGTGGCGTGTCGAATCACACAATTTTGAAGAGTTTGATTCCTTGCTTGGTGGAGTCATTGAGCAGCGGCGATTGGGCGACTAGGAAGGCTGCGGCAGAGGCGTTGGCGGTGATGGCAAACGTGGAGAGGGACTACTTATCGGAATTCAAGGCTGAATGCTTGAAAGTTTTCGAGAATCGACGATTCGATAAGGTTTGGCTGTGAAAACATTTTTCCGATTTATTTATTACTATAAATTGTTGTTTATTTTTGGTAATTTGAAACTTGAAAGTGAAATTGAGAGTTTGAGTGTTGTTTAATTTAGGTAAAGGTAGTTCGAGAAGTTATGAATCAAATGTTGGAAGCGTGGACGCAGATTCCTGATGTATCGGATGAATTTTCGCCACCTCCTCAATCACAATCTTCTTCAAAAGGTTTCTAATTTTGTCTATATTCTCTTTGTTTTATTTTGCCATTCAGAATCTGAGAATAGAATTACGGATTGTATTCTGTTTACTGTTGAGCCCTAAAAAAAGGAAATCTGGTCGTATGATACTCTGTTTAGTTGAATTTTCTTTGGTTGTTTGTCATACCTCTTTCTCAGTCTGTGTTTTTTATTCAGACAACAGTAACACGAATGATGAGCACAATCCTCTGGACTGTCAAAATTCATGTAATCCTCGTTCAGTAATGGTGAATTTGCGGAAGAATTCCACTCCGATTAGAAGATTCAGTCTACCTGATTGCTCTTCTGCTAGCAATGTTAAGAATACAAGTGCTTTAAGTACTAACAAGAGAATGAGTTTAGGTGTTTCGCGAAAATTTAACCATAAGAATTGGGATGTTCAAATTGCTGTTTCTAATGATCCCTCTGCAGCCATGGCTGATCTTGGGGATCTTCAAGAGACAAATGGATCTTTTTTGGAAAGAAGCAAAAATAATAAAAGCAGACTTTCAAAGCCAGATAGGAAACATGCTCTATTCAATAAAAGTCCCGACAAAATGCAGAAGTTTGGTGGGTCCAAAACTGGATCTCATGTGGTTCCATATCATGAAGAGAATCAAAACTCTGTCCCTGTTAGTAATGTCAGTAAAGATATCTTAAAGAATGACAAAGAGAATGATAATTTATCTTTGATCCGCAACCAGTTACATCAAATTGAGAAGCAGCAGTCAAGTCTACTTGATCTTCTGCAGGTTTGTTCACTATGCTTATTTGTGGAAGGAAGGTTGATTAATAATGCAATTGTGTTTATTTAAGCTTCCATTTCTCTCTTATATGTACATGTAGTATGAGTGGCAATCCTTTATGATGAATATATCCAACATGCCCGTCCATTTGTTACAGAAATTTATGGGAAGCTCACAATGTGGAATGCGTTCTTTAGAGACTCGTGTACATGGCCTTGAGTTGGCATTGGATGAGATCTCTCATGATTTGGCAATATCAAGTGGAAGGATGGCTAATTATGATGTACCGGGCAATGCATGTTGCTTGCTACCTGGAGCAGAATTCTTGAGATCCAGGTTCTGGAAGAAAACACAGGGTCCATATTCGTCCTCCCGGTTCTCTAAATCTGGTAGCACCCCAACACTTGCTGCCATGCACTACAAAGCTGACAGGAATGCTGAAACTAGGTTGGCAAACCACAGACTCAGGTTTGATGGAGGCTTCATCACTAATCCGTTGGCAGACATTCATACTAGTGCAATGGATTTTGCAAGATCAGAGCCAATTTAAAAAGCAGGTTCGCTTTCTAATTGCCTCTAGACTAAGCATTTTTCAGTCACTTTACCCGTGCATGCTTGAGATTTCGAGATTAATTATTTACCCCAACACATAGAAGCCTCTTTCATTGTGGTGCCCTTTATATAAATCTGTTGTCTACTAACTGCACCATGATGTGTTGGACTAGAAAAGCAATATTTCATTTGTTTATATTCTACATCTTAGTCAATCCTTCCTATTTCTATTCAAATCCAAAAATTTATAAATGATTATATGCTTATGGACAAGAACAGCATATTGGAGTGAATTATCGGCTAAATTCAAAGCTATTTTAAAAGAGGGCGAATTTGTATGTGTATAGAGATATGATAAGGCATAATTTTATTTGTTATATGATTAACTAATGCGTTGTATTCCACTTATATTAAAGTGGTTCAGTAACATGCGCTCCTTGCAATGGCATTTCCTCATTGGATAAAATGCTGCTATTTTGTTATTTAATGTTGTTTAAGATTCTCATCTCAGACATGTGCAAACCCATCCCTAGCGCTTTCTGGATATCTAAACAGATGGACTTGTATATGAATAATCAAGAACTGCGAATTCAAACAACAATGATAAGAAATTAAGAATTCACCTTCAAACAAAGGGTTGGAAAGTAATATGTATGAGCTGACTTGCTTACCTTTCACTTCTGACTAATTTAAGGGACCTATGGATTTGCAAGTTATTCTGTAAGCAAGTGCTGTGTCCCTGGCTCTCAATTTAAGTAACTATACTTTGACCTTAGAAAAATAGATGTATGCACGAGTAATATATTGCATCTTATACTATTCATATTAATGTTCAAGAAAAATAATACAAATAAATTATAAATAATGTAGTGACTTTGTAAAAAAAATTTATATTGACAGTGCATAATATAATATAAATGAATTAGTGTTACACATACTATAATATAAATGAATATTTCTGAACATTATTTTTTCTCAGTTGATTTTAAATTTTAGAGTAAAGTTAATTCTTTTTAGAAAGGTTAATGTGGGTTAGGAAAAAGTAATCTTTTATTTTTTTTGTTTTTCTTAAAATGGTGGCAAAAATGTTTCTCAGCGTTCCAAATAAAATTCGAATCCTAAAGTAACTGGAGAAATTTGGAATGCTCTTTTTTGTTCTATGAGATTATTTAGGATTCAATTTCTGCCTACGACGTTACATAAATGTTTGGGATCTATGCAGTTTATGTCTGATTAAGTGAAAGAGTCATATCTAGACATTTAAAATAAAATATGTTTATAATTAAATATTTAATGGATTACGTTAATTTCATAGTTTTTTATTATGGTAGCGTCATTCAAAGATAGAATGCGAGTTACAGTCAAACGGGGGCAGAGGCGAATCTTTAAAAGGTTGTATGGTGAAGTAAGGAAGAAATAACAGGAAATCAAATTAAATTGTGGGGTTATGATAACTTCGTTTAACCATTTGTGATGTGTGATCCGTAGTTTTATATTTGGTCACTACCATTCCTTTGAAGACTTATCAATTGCAATACCAGACAGGAAGGGTTCTTTGACTTGGTTCCAATGAGCCACTTGTTTTTTGGATGAACTTAATTTTATAAAATTGATTTTGATTAAAAATACATTTGAAAGTGAGTTCACTTTAGATGAGTAATTTTGTTAAAGATAATTTGAAGTAAACTCTAGTTAGCTGATCTAATGATTAGGTAAAGCTAGTCACTTATTGTATAAAGCTACAGATCAAAGTTTAATTCTTAAATATAAGACTCATTAAAATGGGCAGACAATTATTTGGAAGGGGATCAGTCCACTTGTTTGAAACCAAAATCATGTTTTAAAAGAAACATCCAAACAAAATTTAAAGGACATTTCACCAATTCAAACCATTAAATTTCTAAAAAATGAATGATCATGAAATGAAGTAGATCTTTTCTACTTACTCTTGGAGTAAGTGAATCCCTCCCCAAATTTAAAAGTACAAAATCACGTGGATACCTTTCATTTTGAGTTAGGCAAGCTAATCTAAATAATATCACTCAGTGATCAGGTAAATATTCATATATCAAATGGCAATATTCAGATATTAGTGGATTGATAGATACTATTTAATTAGTGGGTCTGGCGGTGTAAAATTATCCTCATGTATTGTATTATGCCAAGGTTCATGTTAGACTAATCAAAATAACAATCATACATTATGGAAAAAAACAGTTTTTTACTCAGAGTGAAATATATATTGGTTATACCAAAATAATATTAATATTCAATTTCTGAATATACGAGAAGAGGATTAATCCCCACCCAAAGAGCAAATTATACACTAAGAATTTGTCAATGAGTTGAGTTTTAGAAGGAAATATAAACTTATGAGTTGTCAAACTCATTAAATGATATGCTAATATATTGTTGTATAACAATGTAAAACTTGTTTACAATAAAGGTTCATTAAATTAAACTCATAGGTAAAGGTTTTGGAAAGAGGAGCTTGGCAAAAGAGGCTGTTTATTATCTCAAACAAATATTGGGTAATATAAGTGTATACGTCCAAAAGCAGAAGCCATAAAGTTTTCAGGCATATAAGTGATATAACATATAATTAAATAGTAATATATAGATATACAATCTATAAAAATGATCATCTACCTTTTGAAGCTGAGTAAGTTATTAAGAATCACGATGAACCATTTAATTATTGGCCAATCAAGTTGAAGATTTGAAGAAAGAAGTTCACATTATCATGGAGCTTTCTCATCAGCTTCTTGCTTGTCAAGTTTCTGCACACAAAGAAAGAAAAAGACCAAAATTAGGTAAAGAGATCTCAGCTCAAGGAAATTTGGTAGTTAAATCACATCATCCTAAGTTCCTAACTAAACCGATAACATTAATTCAATACAAAGATTTTAAGGGTGTGTTAGGGACAACTGGATGAAAAGCTAGCTGAAAGCTAAAACACTAATTGAAGCCTGAAAATCACAAGCTAAAAGCTTGTAGCTATCAAACTAGCTTATTAAACTAGAAGTCTAAGGTCAAATTAGCTGATCAACCAGCTCAAGACAGTAAAATGATGTAAAAGAGGCTTAAAATCCATAATTTGTAAGTCACATGTGACATATTTCTATTGATCATCAAATTAAGGACTTTTTAAAAAAAGCTCTCTAGCCAAACAAGATTACTAACTTACTTTTGAACAAATAAGATCATTGATAGACTTATTACTACCAAGGGTATCCCTCAACTTATGGGTAACGAACTAATCCCTCTCAATATGCATAGTTGTCCCTCCCAACAAGTGATGATGCTTCGAGGGATCTTGACATTTTAGTTTTTCTGAGGATCTAGTGGGACCTTACACCACTAGACCAACACATCGGCCGTGATCACACTATTCCTAAGTTCCAACCTGAGGTGGAACTTGGAATAGAATGGTAAACTTTCCCTTTCCATTCCAAAACTCCAAAACATAAACTACGGAACACAAACAAGAATTTAGACTCCTAATACGAATAATCTAAAATATATAATATTGAAAATTGAAGAATCAACAAAATAAGGAACAAATAAAAAGAAGTAATATTAGAAGTGCAGAAAACAAAGAAGATATCGAAACCTAAAATGATTATAAAGATAATAATAAGATATTAAGTTATAAAATTGAGAGGGAATAATAAAAGAGAGAGTAGAGACAGATTGAGCATTGTGCCAAGCAAGGCCAGTGTAAACGTTGACGGAGAAAGTGGCGGTGAGGTAAACGGTGGCGGCTCCAAGCGTCGCTGTGAAAGCCTTAAACGCATAATCGCCAACTTTACTCGCTATTCCCATCTCCAATAATCTTTCTCTAAAACCCTAATTTCAAATGCAGAACTGTGTATCCCTTTCTGCTTCCATTTTAAATACTCTATTATTTATTACACACAATCATGTTATTACTCTTATGTTTTTTTACCAAAAATATATATTTAATTCATCATATCTATGATAATAACTTTAACTAATTTTATTCACATCAAAAATATAGTTAAATATCAATTTAATAAAAAAACATATAAATTATTATAATGATCATTCAATATATATTATATAAGAAATCGTTTCAATTAAAATTGATATATATACTTAAATTTGTTTATGTTTTAAACGAAAATGTTTATGATTTTTTGCTTACAATTGGGGCTATATGTTTTATAAAATAAAAATAGACAAAATTTACATTTTTATTTTAATATTTATGATTAATAAATTTGCTCAAAGAAATTTCAACATTTTTCACATGTACATTTTTCTTTGTATAAACTTGAACTAAAATAAAAGTATTCAATATTTAAATATTTTCAAAATACGTAGTAATTGTATTTTTATGGAATAATATTTTTCATTTTCTAACTTATGCAGCACATAGAAATACTGCTTAAAAACCAAATTATAAAAATATACCATATTTTTTGAGTTGAAAATATAATATGGAAAAAAAAATGAAGACATATAACTTGCATACAAAAGCTTTAGCCTAAGAGTATGAAAATTTACATGAGTTACTTCTGTCTTTTCAATTCTTTCTTCACGAGATCATCCTCATGTTACTCACAAAATTAATTAAACTCTACTAAAATCTCCCATAAACTTGTAAAGGAAAGTTGATTTAATTATTCAAATCTTGTTGACATGATAAATAATGAATAATTATATCTATGAGTGTAATATTTATGTTATGTCAATATAAAAATACATATTCAATACATCATTCATTTGTATTAATTGTATCTATTAGTGTAATATTCATCATTCGTTATATCGGCCTTGTACTGATTATTAGTTAGGATTTTGTGAACAAAACACAGCTAGATTGTAGAACAGGGCAATAGGCTAAAGCAAAATAGCAAAAAAATAAAGGAGTGTGAAAGGAAACATGTGTAGAAAAACGAAACATCATTGGCAGGACTATAAATATATAATCAGCAAAATTTATATGGTTTTAACATTATGATGACCCACCACAAAAAATGGCAGCAGCAGCACATTTAATCTATGTTTTGTAGTAATATATATTATTATACTAGAAATTGCTAAGGGTGATAGAAAAGTAGATAAAATAATAATGTAACATAATATTAACACATTCCATAGTCTTTTCAAAGCAACAATATCACATTGGACTGCACTTTGAATAGGATCTACTGCCACCATTTCTTCTCAGACAAAGATATGAGCTGCAAATGAAATTGAAGAAATATGTCAGGTTTTTCACCATAACCATCTTTCTAGTACTATATGGAAAACTTAGTGATGGCATTGTAAAGCTTATATAAGTGCATTTCCAACTAAAAATTAAACAGAGAAGTATTTGACTTTGATATAGAACTTCGTTAGCAAAAAAACTGGCATGGATGAGTTAAGCTTATAAAATAACATTATATAGTTGAGACTGGACACTATTTTACTAAAGCATAAATTGCAGTGCATAACAAGGTCAGATATTTAGTAAGCTTTTCCATTGTGAAGTGAACATTTCAAGGCAAGTGTATTCCTGATTCTAGAGAATACAAGACTCACTTTTTATGAAAAATGACATTATATCTGGTACAGCATTCGAAATACAAAGTTAATAGTGAAAAAAAGAAGAAAGAATTGCCAAAATCATAGAATCAAGTCAAAGCTTTTTAGCAGTCAATCAATGCTTAAGATTTAGAGCAGAACTCAACAAAAAAGGAGATTTAAGACACAATAAATCATGAAAAACACAGCTTGCATGTTACAAAGTACAACGATGTGGCAGGACAAACCACATGCTTAAAGTAAGTTAAGAGAGGCTGAAGTCAGAGGAAAAGTATAGTTTGGCATAGCTCAAATTTTAAGACAATCCTTTTGCCGTTCAGAGTGAAAGCTTGTGTTTCCCATTCTGGTAAATCAATGTCAATATCCGTGTACTATGCATAATACTACAACAACAATCAATTCTTTATCTCACTAGGTGAGGTCGAATATATGGATCAAACAACACCATAATCATTTCGTCAATTGTTTTTCTTGGTCTTCCTTTTCTTAGGAATTGGACTAGCCTTCATTTAATCCACTCTCTCTATGGAGGCTTCTGTCGGTCTCCTCCATACATGTCCAAAATACCTAAGACACGATTCTATCATCTTTTTTATAATAGAAGCTACTTCAACTTTCTCCTTAGTACATTCATTTATAATACTATATTGTCTAGTGCGTCCATCATCCAATGCAACATTTTCACCCCTGCTACATGGAGTTTATTCCCTTATTGACATTTTATCACCCAACATTCAATCTCATAATGTAGGTCTTATAGTTGTGCGGTAAAACTTCCCCTTAAACTTGAGTGATATCTTTTATGGTTCACGTCTCCATCAATTTCCACATTATCTTGTATGATTAATCCAAGATACCTAAACCTAATGACTTGTGGTATGATATGATCCTCAATCATTACCTCTATAATCGGGTTTGTCGGCCTCTTGCTAAACTTACACCTCATATACTCTGTCTTACTTCGACTTATACAAAATACATGTACTTCTAAATCTTGTCTCCACATTTCTAGCTTCCCTTTAATTCATCTTCTCAAGTTTCCAACTAAGACAATATCTCCACACAAACATGTATTATGACACTGGTTCTTGAATATGCTCGGTAAGCACATCCAAAACCAATGTAAACAATTAGGGACTCAATTTTGACACTTGGTGTAGTCCTACGGCAATAGGAAAATCTTTTGAACTCCGTCTAGTGAGAGAAAAATAACTCCATTACATTGGTGAGTGGTGACTCTAGTCACTATTAAACTCGTGATGGAATTTAATATCTTCAATTTGTCAATGTAAAACACATCAATAAGAAAGCCACCATGCACTTTTCCGAAGTTATATATTACACAATGAATCAGTCAAACCAAGCAGAACAGGGAACAAAATCCATTCATTTATAATCCTATATTGTCTAGTCAGTTCCTCATCCAATGCAACATTTTCATCTCTGCTACATGGAGTTTATTTTCTTGTTGACATTTTATCACCCAACATTCAATTTCATAATGTAGGTCTTATAGTTGTGCGGCAAAACTTCCCCTTAAGCTTGAGTGGTACCCTTTTATCACATATGGCACCTAAAACACTCCACCATTTCATCCAACCCGTTTGAACATTATGGTTCACATCTCCGTCAATTTCCTCATTGTCTTGTATGATTGATTCAAGATACCTAAATCTAGTGACTTATGGTATGATATGATCCTCAATCTTTACCTTTATAATCGGGTTTGTCTGCCTCTTATTAAACTTACACTTCATATACTTTGCCTTACTTCGACTTATACGAAATACATGACGGCGGCCAGCAGGAGCTACTACCTGTCAACTCTTTGTGCGAACAGATTTTCCCTTCAATTATCTACAATGGAAGCTACAATGATTATCATTCGTTTATATTTTGTGTTCTTCATCTATAAAAATATCACACTCACAAACTTCATAAAAGGAGATGTACTGATCCCCAACTCGGTTCTCTTTTACTTTTGACAGGACTCAGGATTAATGAATACTAGACCTACATGAATGGTAACTTGCTATATGCATCACAAGTCACATGGTCCTTTCTCTTAGATTATGTAAAAACTAACTATTAGCACCTATGAAACATAGATACGAATACGTGTGTCGGATACGATACGTATCCGATACGCCGATACGCATTTTTTCTAAAATATAGGATACGATACGTTCAATGATACATGTATAAAATATTAAAAATATATAAAATATGATAAAATTGTAAGTGTAAATCAAAATATTCAGAGTAGAAAGTATAATGGAAATTGCAAATCATTGTTCTTCATTAGTGTTTGCCTTCATTAGTCCTTGTCTTTAAATAAGTTGGTATTTACCTTGATTATTAGGATGCTTTGATTAAAACGTATCATATTTATTCTAGTTTTTTTGTTGAAAATGTTTAAGATACATATCCTACCATCCTAGTTTTTTGTTCAAAACGTTTCAGATACGTATCTTAATATATATTTTTATTTTTTATTTTTGGATACTCTACGGATACATATCCATGACGAATCGGAGCGTATCCATGTCGGATACGTGTCCGACACCGACACGTGAAGGAGTTTCACATGTCGGTGCTTCAGAGATTAGCACATCTCAAAAAATTCGGAAGGCTCACAAAATAAACATTTATGGAAGCTATTGTCTATTTGCATATAGGTATGCCAACTCCTAACCAACTGACATCATACCTTCTACATGGCTATAACTTATAACTCTACAACCATCTTCCAAATTGAGTAGTAGTTTATTTAAATTATTTAATACTGATATGGAACCACATAGTTTGCACACATGGATAGGCAAACACAAAAAGGTATACCCAAGAAGTGAAAGAGAAAAACAATCATTTGCATATATATCACCAACCTGACGAGCGACCTGTGCTAGTCGCCGGCTTTCCCGAGATGATTCAGTCATTGGACAAGAGTTCTGAGGCTCCACACGACCATTTTGCTTCTCTCCAGACTTCTTTAAAATGTCATTTTCTAGAGAGCAATCCACATTAGCACTGGTAACCGGCTCCTTCTTACGCTTTCTCCGGAATGTGTATTTAAGAAACTTTTCATTTGCAGGTTGACAAGAAACCTTCTCATCTAAATCAGATGCTTTTGGATCCGGTTTTTCTGTTGACCCATTAGGTGGCTTAACATCAGCTCTACAAGATGAAGCATCAAAACCTTCAGTTGACAAACTCTCTTGTTTAGTTAAATCTGATTTACCCAACAACTCCTTATCATCTTTAATTTTGCTCCGAGCACTGCAAGCATTAAGAAATAATCCCTCTTTTCCAATACAATCATGAGACTCTGATTTCTCAGTTGTGTCAGTTTTGTCTATGGGTACTTCAGCAAAAGGAGGCATTACATCTTTCAGAGCTTCCTTTTCACATACTAGAGAAGAATCCACCCTTAACACATCATTATTATCCAATACACATGTTGAACCTTTGGCATCAGAAAGATATGATGCATCATTTGTTTTATTAACCTGGCCAGGATGTATTCTCACAGTAAGTCTCCTTTTCTTAAGCACGGAGGCTTTGACAAGGTCAGCATCTGTTTTCACCATTTCAAGTTTATCTAGTTTCTCCTTTCCAAAAATAGGATCAACTTTGGCATTAGTTGTTACAGTCGTTGTTTTATCTTCTTCATGTACTATTACTAGATTCTTCTGAGCTTCCTTTTCACATTCCATAGAAGAATCTAACCTCGAGGAGTAATTGTTAGTCCATACACATGGAGAAACTTTGGCATCAGCAAGATGAGATGCTTTATTTCTTTTCCTATCCCTCTTAGCACGTAATCTAGATCTAAGAACCCTTATAAGATTTCTTCTTCTTTTACGAGCGGGGACTTTGATGGGGTCAGCATCTACTTTCACCACTTTAAGTTCACCTGGTTTCTCCTTCTCACAAATAGAGTCAATCATGGCATTAGTTGGTACAGGCATGGCTTTACCCTCTTCATGTACTCTTACTGAAGTTTCATCATGTGCATTATCTAAATTTCCTGAAACAGACATATTTCCATCAAAAGGACTCCTTTCAGATGCACGTATTCTCTGAGTGCATCCGTTTCTGTAAAGCTCGGGCTCTTTCCTCCTAATGACTATGGATGAATATTCCGGGTTATGAATGTAGCAGTTGTTTGCATGGTCGTGTGACACACCAAACTTGCTGCTATCATTTGTTCCATTCACAGATGGATTCCTAGTGTCAGAAATTGAGACTGATTCAGCATGTGAATCAGGTAGGGGATGTACAGATCCATCGCAAGGACCAATTCCGTTATCCTGCAAACAATTTTCCCGAGTTTCAATTTTACCCTCTACGTTTTGTTCAACTGGGGGATACATCTGGTGGTTTGTCAAATTCTCCAGCTTAGTCTCTGCTTCTCTCAACTCTGCCCTTAGGTTACTAACTATGTCCTCAGCTTCCTGGAGTTGTGCTTCAAGAACGTCAATCTTCTTTTGCTGACTTAATGATGTCAACTCTGCTTCCTTAACCTGTAACACCCGTAAGTCAGACAAACAGGAAACATGAGATGAACTTAGAAATGATTTAACCTGAAGGACTCTATTGCTTCGGTTTGGCTGTGTAAGTTGCGAGGATGGAATACTAAATTATAGTTAAGGTCAGTGTGTGCTATAACGGTACTAAGAGTTCGGTGTCTGAAAGAGACAGTTGGATTTGGGCTCAAAAGTTTATATTTCTTTATATGATTCCCCTATTTAGGAACAAGTCTAGCGTTTAAAATATACATGAAAAGCATCCAGCACCAGTTCTGTTAAACATGATGCTGCATTTCAGAATGATAAAAATCGAAATGTCAACAAACCCTTCCATGGGATGGAAAAATCAAGAGACAATAACAGTAAAATGATTCTGAAGAACTCTTGAACAATCGATATCTAAGATGCCTGACAATTACGATATTAAATTAATGGATTTGGAAGGAGAAGTTAAACTAAACAAAATGACCATTTCAAGTATATGCAAGGTATTTTCACAACTCGGAAAAACGGCATTCAACCGTTAACCCTTACCAAGGTAACCCACATTTTAAGTGAATACAAGGTATTCCACAAGTTGACAAAGAAAATATTCCATCTTCATTCGCTGAATTCAACCAAAACATTTTTTCCGATCCCCATACATTTCAAGGGTGTATACTACCACTCAAATTTGATTCAAATTATAACCTTTTACTCCATAAAATAGCGCAATCAATTACTCAACAATCCGCTCCATAATTAACCCAGCGAAACGAAAAGCTTTAAAAAATTTAAACAATCACTAACACACAATAAACTCAGAAATCCACATCACAAAATACTATATAGAACCAAAATCAGAAAATGCAAAAGCAATAAACTTTCTTTAAAAGAAAAAGATTATAAGCAACCCCATTTGAGAATGGTTATTAAACCTTAGAATCGAGCATTTGTTTGAGCCTAAGAAGCATCCGAAGCGCTTCATCTTTAGTTGAAAGAAGCTCCTGATGAAAGCGCGTCGCTTTTCTCTCAGATGCCATGACACGCGCCGCAGCCTCCTTGGCCGTGTTGAGTATGATATCAGCGTAGGCCTTCTTCAACGCCAACAATTTCTGATCAAAACCCAAAACATCAAAACATAATAGAAACTCAGCATAGAATCAACAATTGTCATAAACCCAGAAAAGAAATTCAATTTTGCTCAAACAGAAAAAAACAATTATATAAAAGAGAGAATATAAAGCGTAGTTGACGGTGGAAAAAGCTGTTTGGGAAAAAAGAACGGTTAACGGTTTACCTCGGAATCGTCCATTGTTGTCTAATGCATCAGAATAAGGATGTTGGTGAAAGTAGTTAGGTTCGGAACAAGACAACAAGTGAAGTGGGGGAAAGAATAAAAGGGAATTGTTACTTTTTTTTTTGGTAAGGTTTATTCTTCTCAAATTAAATTAGAGGAGAGTCACTAATTCAAATCATTAAATTGCCCAAGAATGAATGATCATATGAAATAATAGGTTTATGAAGAACTTATAAAAAATTTAGCCGAAACAAATTTAGTTTATGAAGAAACTTATAAAAAAGAGTATGATTTTTCAATTTGATGAATTATTTTAATTTATTAATTTATAAATTTATAATTTTACATGATATAATCATCAACTCAAGTAGAGGAAAGAGTTATCCAATTGTTTACCCTTATCTGTTTATCTTGTAATAGCTTTATCATTATTTATATCTATATTATGATTAAAACAAAGCATAATATAGTCAACTAATTTTTAATTCTCTATTTTGTTGTTAATAATTTTTAATTTATCTCACCTTAAATTGAACATTATAATATATACAAAAAATATAACATAAATTATACAAAATATAAAAAAAAATCTAATTTTCTAAAATGAAATATTAAAAATTGAATATTTAATATCATGTGAATCATGAGAGACAATTTGACACACAACTACTCATAATCTAAAAATAAATATGTTTATTAGGAAGTCAAAATCCTCCCAAAAGAAATAATTACCTAATTCATCTTCTTAATATTTGCCCACTTTAGTAGCCTCTTGTGTGAGCAAAACATACAAATTTTGTTCAGATGTTCATTTAGTCTTTTGCCCCTTTGTCTACCAAACTCGCATGTATTTATATTGGGCAATGTATGTAAGACGCATGCATAAATTAATAAGAAAAAAAATCAAATAATTTATGATGTAAAATGTTTTTTAATACTTCAAAAGTTATGACCTAATGTGATTTATTTAAATTTGTATAAAATATTAAAATTTTGTTATTTTTTCTCTACAACAACTTTATTTAATTTATTTCTATTTTATTATATATATTTTAAATTATTCATCAATGTTCGTGGGTTGACCAGATATACATTAGTCCATTATAAAACAAGCAGGACATATAATGTCAGACTCCTTAAATAAAATGTAACATCACACTATCATTACTTTTTGTAACAAATACATTCACATTTCATAAAAATTAATTTAATTATATTTATCATCTCTCATGTTTAAAACATTATAATGACCTCTTAGAGGAGATTAATGCAATTTCACTCGCCTCCCATGCAATATAGTCCATGTAATGTGTTTATATAAATCAAAGATGTTGTTAGTCCATGTGTACAAAAAAAATGTAATTTATCTAATTTTACTAGATCTCAAAAGTGTTAGTATAATTTATCTTACCTTTAATTTGATTCACTAGCAATTATTATATTATACTAATTTCAACATATTTTCACTCGTGATATATTCGGGGTTTTTTTTAAAAGTTTGGAGCATATAGGAACTGAAAATTATAATACATAACAAAGAACGAAAAACATTCAATACTATAAGTAATTTTGTCTTTAAGCACGTTTTTCATAATCTATAACAAGTAAATCAACTTGCAAAATATGTTAATGATAGTTTATTTTTTTATTTTTCTAAGTGTATTAATGTTTTTGTACATTACTACTTCTAAATATGATATATGATTAAGTGATTATAAATATGTTACATTGTTTAACTCATTCAATCAACATAACATATTTTTGGCTAATTTTATCTTGAGCTTTTAGAAATTTAATCTTAAATATGGCTAACAAATATTGCTCTCATTACTAGTTTATCCATCCTATACTACTATTTAAACATGCTAAAATTGAGTATCATGTAAACTTATATTCATTGCATGAAATGTTCTTTTGGTTGACCATTACATTACTCTCACAAATTTTAGACCATGTTAAAAAGGATTTATATTATATTTAACAATTATACGATTAATATTTTTTACACAATTAATATTGTATATTTGTCTTCTCAACCTTACTTTATATTTATGTGTATTCTCAACCTTACTTTATATCACTCTATTTATATTACAATGACATTTTTATCCTTAAAGCTAAGAGTAAAAACAAGTTCATTAATGTAACAAAAGCAACAATAATCATGAAGGAAAGAATGGCTATTGAATTCCAACGTTCATGATGCTTTCTTACATGGATACATGAATGTCTCTATCTTAAGAAAGGATGAGCAAACATATAGAAACACACTTGGTTGTTCATTTATCATTTCCAAAGTGAAAGGAAGATTAATTATCAATATCACCTTTTTTTTGAGCTAGCACCTACCTAAAGAATTAATGCCATTCAAGAACAACAAAAGGAGGTTAAGCAATTACAGAGGGATTATGAAAAGAAACCAAACACATAGGAACTAAGAAAGTGAAAGGCTAATTAAAAGTTAGTAGAAATTACAGCTCTACCAATTATAATGGAAATTAATGTATTTTTTAAATTACATAATTTCATTAATGTGATATTCAAATTTGAATATGACCAACAATTTTAGTTAAGGTAATTAGGTAGTTTCGGTTGTGGCGAGTTGAAGACAGAAAGCAATCAAGAATCTCGATGATGGTAACTTGGTAAAAATTGAGAAGAAAACGAATATGGATAGCTATGAAGGAAAGATGATGATAGTTTCCAACAAGAAGAAATGAAATTGATGTTGCCTTTAAGTGAGAAGAAAAAAATAAACTAATATTATTGATTATTGAATGAGTTTATACTAGATGAACACTTTCAAATGGGTCTGGCTCCACTGTTTAATTGAATGAGTTTATACTAGATGATAGGGTTGTGTAATCGATTACACTGTTTAACTGGTGTAATCGATTACACCATATGGTAATCGATTACACGTAATACAATTTTAAATCTCAGCCGTCCATTTTTTTTATTACACGTGTCGCAATCTGAGGGCTCATATAGGTAGAGCTATTACACTCATATATATTAGGGGATAGATCTATTCATTCCAAAAATAATTTTTTTAAACTTACTCCACATCTTAGCCATCAATTCAAGAGAAATCCAATAGTTTGAATTAATGGTTAAATCTAAACTATTAGATTTCCCTAAAATTGATGACTAAGATATAAAGTAAGTTTAAAAAACTTACTCTTGGAGTAACTGAATCCTTACTATGTATATTATATTCTTTAATTAAAAAATAAAATAATGGGAATGGAAATTGAATAAGTGAAAGATGGAGGAAAATCCCGCCAGAACCCGTTTAAAAATCCGTTACTGCCATGACCAAACCCGGACTATTCACTATTCCACTCATTCTATTTTCCACTTTTACTCTCTCTCCGTCACCGTTATCTACAACGACCACGTGGCTAAACTCTTATTCAGCCGCAGATTTCACTTCCAACCACGCGCCAAATCGCGTGAAATCGTACTTTGCGCGATATGGTGCAAGCCAAATGAACACATTTATACCATTATGGTTACTTCATTCCGCGGAGAAGGATTGCTTGAGAAGTGCTGTGAGGTGTTTGACTAAATGCCTAGCCAAAGCGTTCTGCGTAGTGTGTTTGCTTACACTGTCCGGAATGATCACTATGGAATATCGATCCTCTCCTTGAGGGTCCAGTACAAGTATAGATGGTGACATGTGATGTTTAAATTTTTTTAACAGTGTAGATTTTAAGTTAATTAAAATATTTTTTTAATCTTCAAATCAATCTGAGTATCACATTCCGATACAATACTTGAGGGATCACAACCCGTCAATATGAGACTTCACTTGATTGAAAAAGGAGCAGTGCCACGTTCCAAGGCTTACGCTGGTGTAATTGAATCTACATCTTAAGGGAGGTGATTCACTTAGTGCAAGAGTGAGTAGAAAGAAATTGCTTCATATCTCAACTATCCATTTTGAAAAATCAAATGATTTAGATATACTCACCAATTCAAACCATTGGATTTTTCAAGAATCGATAACTATGATGTAGATTAAGTTTTTTCTCTTATCCGTTAAGATCAACTACTGTGGTTCCTCTTAAATTCTCCCTTTCTCTAAAACAAAAAAAATGTAGACTCTCTTTAGTACACTTGATTGAAAATTTGGCTAAAGATTGAAAAGTTAGTGTGTGATTAAAAAGCTAGAGAACTGAAAGTTTGTGGCTAATGATAATTAAGCTAGTTGATTGAATTGAAAGCGTTTACTAAAATTAGCTGAGCAACTTACTGATATAAATGTAAAAAATGACTTATATTGTAAACTGATGTCTTATTAGCCATAAATTACTCCAATTGGTTTACAAGTCAATGCACAAAATAGAGCTTATTACTTATTTTTAATCAAATAAAATCATTGTCTGAATTATAAACCCAGAAGGCCAGAACAGCCTTCTAAGTTCTAAGTATGAAAAACCACAGCATAAACAGGAAAAGAAAAGAAAACTAAATTTTTTTTATAAGCAAAAAAAAAAAAACTAAATTAATCAAGATATTGGTTTTATTTTTGTAGTGTGCACGGACATCCATATGTTACATTGTTTTGTAAAATATTTCTGTAGATCAAACATCATAATTTTATACTTGAACATATATTTATTTATTGAGTAATGTTATATCCTCTACTAAATCCTCATACTAATATTCTACCCACAAAAAAGTCACATCTGTCATAAAGTGATATTTTATTTATTAGTGATTGAATTATAAGTAACATATGTCACTTCTTTGTAGGTATGATAATTATTAGGAGGATTTAGTAGAATAATATATCATTTTCGATATTTATTTCTATTTCATCCACTGTCATCATAAAGCAAAATTAAGGTGGGACTCCCTTTGGTATCCACTCTAATGTGTTCAAATAAACATGCATATTCGTATGGTCATAACATGCTATAGAAATCATCTATCTTTAATAGTGTCTCATTTCCTGTTCCGAGTCCATGATATATTGCCACAGATAAAAGAAAATGTTTAAAATAAAAAAGTAACATTCTGATTGGCTCGAGATAGAGAATAAAACACCGTTCGAACTAAGTAACCACATTTGATTATTAACATAATTCAATTTACCGTACGTTCAGATTGGTGGAAAAGAGGTTTTCCTATCTCATGCTTAAATATTCAAATCAACCCTGAAAAGGGAGAGGAAGGTGCTTCCGGTCTAATTGCTTAAATTTAATAGGCTTAAATTGTACGTTCTTGTTATGACAAAAATAGATTATTTTTTTATCTTTTATTGTCCCTATAAAAAAAATTAAATAAGTACATGATAATATTTTTTATTAATTTATTAACATAGATCAAGAAGGTTAAATTTGCCTTGAATGTCATCTATTTATTCTAAAATGAATTTATATCTATAGTAAAATGGATGGATATGTCAATGAGTAATAATTCTCTCCGATATTGAAGAGAGAAGTCGCGTGAAAAATCAAAAATAAAATAAAATTAAATGATACTTTTATCATCTTCAATTTTCTCACTCTACCGTAGGTACATATTCACTTTAGAGAAATTTAAGTCATTTTAATGTATCCGTAATATGAAGAGTTTAAGCTGTGAAAAAGGACTTGAAAAAGAAACAACTTCAACATCAGAAAAGAAATTTTAATGTAGCACGCAACAGTGTGAAAATAACCCCACAATAAAAGAACAAAGTGTATCTAGAAATCAGTAATTTACTACGACTTATGAAGCTTGAGATGTGACATGGTGGTTGTTAGTTCTAACTCTTTCTTTAATATAAATTAGATTATTAAATTTATATGGCTGCATGTAGTATGAAAGATTAACCTCAAAATGATCCAAAGATTCTTTTCACAAATCGAAGAACTACTGTGACAAAGAGAAGAGATAGAACATGGAATTTCTTATAGATATAACATAATTAAGACCTTTATTGGACGTTTTAATATATATAATTGTTGGAACTTGTGTAGTTTGATGTCATTAGTGTGGACCTTAGGATGTGAAATTGAAAAACTCACAAGTCCCACATTGGAAGTTTCTGTAAAAACCTCACAAGTCCCACATTGAAAGATTTTGAAAAAATCTCACAAGTCCCACATTGGAGGATGCAAGAGTAGTGACAAAATCTCATTCTATAAATAGAGACCTCCTCCTTCATTATTTTTTGCACCAAGAGCAAGTACGAATTTACTTGCTCTTTTCTTTCTCCCTCAATATTTTCTGCCGACGCATTTCCGGCCTCCTTCTCTCCCTTTCTTTCCGTGGCACTAGAGTTGGAATAAGATATTCCAATATTGTGGGTATTTCTGAATTGGCACTGGTAGCCATATTTTGGGTGTATTCGAGAGCGATTCTTACAGTGCAGTAAGATATCGTATAACAGAGATCTGGGCTGTTTTATCCTGGGGACGGCGTGGTTGATAGTCTGCTTGCACCTTGAGGCAGTACCACGAAACGTCTTAAAGAGAGCGACCTGGTCGTGACTCAGCCAGTAAAGATTATCTCGTGTCATTGTTGCAGGCTACTGATACAACAATTTTAAGACGTTTCTACTGCAATGGCACTCGTAGATAATATTACTGGTCCGAACAGCTTCGACCTAAGCAGACCATTCAGGTTTGACGGGACTAACTTCAAACGCTGGCAAACCAAGATGGAATTTTTCCTAACGGTTAAAAAGGTTGCCCACGTTTTGAAGGAAGATATTCCAGTAGTCCCTGAAGAAGCTGAAAAAGAGGAAAGGGAAAAACTAGCTATGGATATTGCTCTGTGGAATGATAATGACTACTTATGTAAGCATTTCATTCTTGGTGGGTTGTCTGATGATCTATATGATTATTACATCCCATATAAATCTGCCAAATTAGTTTGGCAGGCACTCAAAAAGAAATATGATACTGAGGAAGCTGGGACTAAGAAATATGCTGTTAGCCGCTACCTCAAGTATCAGATGACTGATGATAAATCAGTAGAATCTCAGTCCCACGAGATTCAGAAAATTGCTCATGAGATCATCACTGAGGGTATGCCCTTAGATGAGCAATTTCAGGTAGCTGTCATTATTGACAAACTGCCACCTAGCTGGAAGGACTTTAAAAACGTCCTAAGACATAAGACCAAAGAATTTTCTTTGGAATCTCTGATCACTCGTCTTCGCATTGAGGAAGAGGCTCGTAAGCAAGATCAGAATGAAGAAGTGTTGGCTTTATCAAGCCATAGCACTAGAAAGAAATTCTCAGGTGCAGTTCTGAAGCCTTCGGGCAGCAACTTTAAGAATCAGAACCGCAATGGGAATAAGGCTAAGATCACCGGCCGCAACAAGAATTGGAACTCTAAAAAGGTCCAATATGCTAAACCACCCGCAAAGAATGACTCTGGCAACCTATTTATCTGCTTCAAGTGTGGGAAGCCAGGTCATATGGCACGAAAGTGCAGGAACCAATCAGTGGATCATACTCCACAAGCTAACATGGTTGAGGATCCACTTGTGGCAGTGTTAACTGAAGTCACAATGATTGGAGGAAGTGATGGGTGGTGGGTAGATACTGGTGCATCCCGCCATGTCTGCTATGATCGTGCTATGTTCAAAACATACACGAATGCTGATAACAAGAAAGTGCTGCTGGGAGACTCTCACACCACTACTGTTGCTGGAACTGGTGATGTGGAGCTGAGGTTTACATCTGGGAGAACTCTGATACTCAAAGATGTGATGCATACTCCAGAGATGAGGAAGAATCTAGTATCAGGTTTTCTTCTTAATAAGGCTGGTTTTACCCAGACAATAGTAGCAGACTTGTATACTCTTACTAAGAATAGGTTATTTGTAGGGAATGGGGACGCCACTGATGATATGCTTAAATTAAATGTTGATTTTCCATGATTAAAATTTCTACTTGCATTTACATGCTGTGTGATTTTTCTATTTGGCATTCTAGGCTTTGTCATATAAATAAACGTGCTATTTCAAATTTAAGCAACTTAGGATTAATTCCTAAGCTATCTAAAAATGATTTTGAAAACTGTGAATCATGCAGTCAAGCTAAAATAACAAAAATCACATAAATCAGTAGTGCGAGAATCTGAGCCTTTAGATTTGATACACTCTGATATATGTGAATTAGATGGAACGTTAACCAGAAATGGTAAACGATATTTTATAACTTTTATAGATGACTGCTCTGATTTCACTTATATTTATCTTATGAAAAATAAAAGTGATGCACTTGATATGTTTAAAGTCTATGAAACTGAAATTGAAAATCAATTCAATAGGAAAATAAAGAAACTCAGGAGCGATAGAGGCACTGAGTATGATTCTAGCATGTTTAATGATTTTTATAAAGTAAAAGACATTATTCATGAAACAACTGCACCATATTCACCTGAAATGAATGGTAAAGCTGAAAGAAAGAATAGAACATTAACTGAATTAGTAGTAGCTATCATGTTAAGTTGTGGTGCAGCACCCTCTTGGTGGGGTGAAATTTTATTAACTGTGTGTTATGTGCTAAATAGAGTCCCCAAGACTAAGAGCAAAGTATGCCCATATGAACTCTTTAAGAATAGACAACCTAATTTGTCTTATTTCAGAACTTGAGGTTGTCTGGCTTATGTCCGGATACCAGACCCCGAGAGAGTTAAACTCGCTAGTAGAGCCTATGAATGTGTATTCATTGGGTATGCTATAAACAGCAAAGCGTACAGGTTTTATGACCTTAACGCTAAAGTAATCATTGAGTCAAATGATGCTGACTTTGATGAAAAGAAATTCCCTTTTAAATTGAGGAATAGTGGGGGCACATCATCTAGTCACACACCTGTGATTAGAGATAGTGATGATGGGTTAGAAGTAGAACCTAGAAGAAGTAAGAGAACAAGAACTGCTAGAGAGTATGGACCTAATTATCTGGTCTATACATTGGAAGATGATCCATCAACTATCCAAGAAGCTTTGACTTCCTTGGATGCTGATTTATGGCAAGAAGCCATAAATGATGAGATGGATTCTCTAGAGTCTAACAAGACTTGGCATTTGACTGACTTGCCACCTGGTTGCAAACCAATTGGTTGTAAGTGGGTTTTGAAAAAGAAACTGAAACCTGATGGCACAGTGGATAAATACAAGGCTCGCTTTGTAGCCAAAGGTTTCAGACAAAGAGAGAATGTAGATTTCTTCGATACATTTTCACCTGTTACTAGAACAACATCCATTAGAGTACTAATATCGCTCGCTGCGATACATGATTTAGTAGTACATCAAATGGATGTTAAAACCGCTTTTTTAAACGGTGATTTGGAAGAAGAAATCTACATGGAACAACCTGAAGGTTTTGTAATCCATGGGCAAGAAAATAAAGTCTGCAAGTTAGACAAGTCATTGTATGGTCTTAAACAAGCACCTAAACAGTGGCATGAAAAGTTTGATAACTTAATCATATCGAATAGGTTTAAGGTGAATGAAAGTGATAAATGCATTTATTACAAATCAGAAAATGACATTTACACTATCATATGTCTCTATGTAGACGACCTACTCATATTTGGTTCCAACATTCATGTTGTGAATAATGTGAAATCAATGTGGTGTAACAACTTTGATATGAAAGACCTTGGAGAGACAAATGTAATCCTTGGTATAAAGATTACTAGGTCAAATGAAGGAATTTCTCTGGATCAATCACATTATGTAGAAAAGATCCTAAAGAAATATAAATATTTTGGCTGTAAACCTGCTAGCACACCATATGACCCAAGTGTAAAACTTTTTAAGAACACTGGTGAAGGTGTAAGACAAACAGAATATGCTAGCATCATTGGCAGCCTTCGGTATGCCACTGATTGCACTAGACCGACATTGCCTATGTTGTTGGACTATTGTGCAGGTTTACCATTAGACCTAGTATGGAGCATTGACATGCTATTGAAAGGGTAATGAGATACCTTATGAAAACTATAAACCTTGGTTTACATTACCAAAGGTTTCCAGCTGTCCTAGAAGGATACAGCGATGCTGATTGGAACACTCTTTCAGATGATTCCAAAGCAACCAGTGGCTATATATTTAGCATAGCTGGTGGAGTTGTTTCTTGGAAATCAAAGAAACAGACTATTTTGGCTCAATCCACTATGGAAGCTGAGATGATACCACTAGCAACAGCTAGTGAAGTAGCAAGCTGGCTTAGAAGCTTGCTAGCTGAGATTCCCCTATGGGAAAGACCGATACCAGCTGTGTTGATCCATTGTGATAGTACCGCGGCTATTGCAAAAATTGAGAACCGTTTTTATAACGGTAAGAAACGACAAATACGTCGTAAGCACAACACCATTAGAGAGTTTCTCTCTATAGGAGCTGTGAGAGTGGATCACGTACGCACTGAGAATAACTTAGCAGATCCTTTGACGAAAGGACTAGCTAGAGAGAAAGTCCATAATACCTCTAAGCTTATGGGACTATTGCCTTTAGAACGAAGATCACTCACGATGGTAACCCGACCTAACTGACTGGAGACCCCAAGAAATAGGTTCAATGGGTAATAACAAGTTGTGAAGTGATATGAGAATGGACATGCTATGAAATTTTGAGAAGCATGAATCCTGCAGTATATGTAAGGATGAGTTAAACTCTTAATGAGATCTATACTCCAATTGGAGTGGAGTACCTAGACTACAGGAGTACTCTTGATAGACTCACCTATGTGAATGTGAAAGTGGGGGCCGCTTTCTATGAAATTTAAGAGGCATAAATTTCTAGAGCGTTCACTAAACTGGGATAGACGTGCATGGCCTTTAACGCACGGGCTTTATTGAATACACCTGTGAAAAGGTTGTGTGTGGTTTGATGCCGGAGATAGAGTTCAAGACTACGAGTCACTCTAGTAAAATCTGGATCTTACTCACTATGCAAAGGTTCAAGTCGAACGACACCTTTGTTTATGCACAATCTTATTGAGACCACAGAAATTCCCGAAAATCGTTTTTTAATTTCAAGTGGGGGATTGTTGGAACTTGTGTAGTTTGATGTCATTAGTGTGGACCTTAGGATGTGAAATTGAAAAACTCACAAGTCCCACATTGGAAGTTTCTGTAAAAACCTCACAAGTCCCACATTGAAAGATTTTGAAAAAATCTCACAAGTCCCACATTGGAGGATGCAAGAGTAGTGACAAAATCTCATTCTATAAATAGAGACCTCCTCCTTCATTATTTTTTGCACCAAGAGCAAGTACGAATTTACTTGCTCTTTTCTTTCTCCCTCAATATTTTCTGCCGACGCATTTCCGGCCTCCTTCTCTCCCTTTCTTTCCGTGGCACTAGAGTTGGAATAAGATATTCCAATATTGTGGGTATTTCTGAATTGGCACTGGTAGCCATATTTTGGGTGTATTCGAGAGCGATTCTTACAGTGCAGTAAGATATCGTATAACAGAGATCTGGGCTGTTTTATCCTGGGGACGGCGTGGTTGATAGTCTGCTTGCACCTTGAGGCAGTACCACGAAACGTCTTAAAGAGAGCGACCTGGTCGTGACTCAGCCAGTAAAGATTATCTCGTGTCATTGTTGCAGGCTACTGATACAACAATAATCTTAATAAATTTATAATTAACTTTGTAATGGAGTACAACATTTAATTACTGCACATGATGCAAGTCAAAAATTGTGATGATTGATTCACAAATAAGGACACTGAGATGATGATAATAATAAAATGAGATAGTGGAACCCCACAAAGCCTTATCTGAGGCTTATCCTCCATCCCTACCACCACATCTTCCTCTCCTAAAAGAAAAAAGTGACCGCTTTTGCACTTACATATAAAAATAAAAATATCATATCATTATACCTTAAGGATAAAAGTATCAAATTATATTATATTTTTTCTCTTGTTCTGGGTGTATTTACTTTTTCATTATTGGAGATGATCTAAACTACTAATACTAGTATCACCCCATCATCACCAAAGGAAACTACACCAATAAATCATTCATCATATCATACACTATATCTTTTAATTGTACACAGGAAAAAAGGTACACTCTTGTCTCAAGAGATAAGGAAAAGAAATCTTATCCTTGATCTCAATTATGACCAAATACTATTAACGAATATGTTTACAAAGCCACATGTTTACATACCATCTTGTACTTCATTCCATTTACACCAACCCATCCTTTTCATTATCATTATCATTACAACTAAAATTTTTGTTTCTCCCTCTTCTATGATTAAACAACGAACCTAGTAAAATACAAAACTATGGGTAATTCTTGAGTTAATTATTTTAATCCTATGCAAGTAGTATTAAACTAACCAA
Source organism: Lupinus albus (assembly GCA_009771035.1). Taxonomy (NCBI): domain Eukaryota; kingdom Viridiplantae; phylum Streptophyta; class Magnoliopsida; order Fabales; family Fabaceae; genus Lupinus; species Lupinus albus. Next base: position 12,188,826 of record CM020011.1, read on the forward strand.
AAAAATTAGTGGTGATCAAATGGGTTTAATTTAATAATATGAGGTTAGTGGGAATATAAAATGATTCAAAAAAAAAAAAGAGTTTAAGTACAAGTTGATGAAACAGTGTAAGGTTGACCCATGATCTGATAGACAAAGATTTAAGATAAAGTTTCTATGCATGCATGTGGCTCCATAATCCTTTGTACTCCAGTTTTGAGAAATGATACCACGTGTTAGAGAAGGATATGTTGTCTCCAAGCACATCCTCAAACTTGTCTCATACTAATTAAAATGAAGAAAAAATAAAAAAAGTCATGAATGTTTAATTTTTTAATTGACATGACATATTTCGATTGGTTCGGGACATGCTTGGGAACGTGTTTGGGAACAACAAATCCTTGTCTGCATGTGTTGGGTTCCAGTAGTGGGATTATAAATTGGATGCTACTGTAAACTTGTCTCCTGCATCTCAATTTGGTCAATATAATTATACTTCAATCTTAGGATTCCTATTTCTGGTTGAACATCTCAGTTGTTATGTCTAGTTTGGTTATTTCAGACTAAAATTGCTATAAAGTTGGTAAGAACTTAATACGTATATAAATATTAATAGTGATTATATTATTTAAGAATGTAAATGTCATTTTCTATGTGAAGCATCTAATGCAAGTGGTTTGGCCCTTAAAATTAACGAGGAAGCATGATTCAATTGGTAAACTTGACTATCACATGTGCAAACTTTAGGTAAATATTTTCAAATATAATTCATATATTAACCGTAAATATTATTTCACTTTTGTTCTTTGAAACAATAAAAGAATTAACCATTTAAATTGCAGCCATAAAGAAGAAGAAAAATGTACAGCAATGTTATCAAAAATGAAATCATCTTATAAATAATGAATTAATCTCTTTAAGATATATATTTGGATTATAATAAATATCGTTTTCAGAAATTAAACATTTTTGACATTTAACTTGATACCATATATGAGGATCTAGCGAATTAATTATGGTCTCTTTTCATAAAATAGATGCCTTATAATGATAGAGTCTCTTGCATGTATTTATTTTTTATCGATAGTGGGGATTGACTTTAGCCATCTTTGAAGAATGAGTATTTATCTCTAACTTAGATGGAGTTAAAGAACACATAGATACATGTTAATTTCTAATGAATATCCTACAAGTATTGTTTTAAAAATATAAAAGAAAAATAATAATTTGGAATGTGAAGTCAAATACTTTTTAAAATGCGAGAACAATACAAAGTAATCTTAGGCCACTTGATAACTTTCCCTATATTTAAACTATCATATATGGGTATCTTATATTAAAGCATAACTATATTCATTTTCATAGTATATGGTCGGATGCATGATGTTTCATTATTAAAAATATGCATATGGCGTAAGGTTCTCTTTCAAATAATTGACTAGAAATATTAGTTGAATACAGGAAAACTAATGATTAAAAATAAGAGTGAAAATTATATTATTAAGAGGGGAAACTAGCATTCTTTTTAATAAGATACAAAAATGTAATAGAGTTGTTTTTCCACATCTGATAATTTGATTGATAAAAATTATGTTATTATAAAATATAATACCATTATAATTAAGTTGTCCGAATAAAAAAGAATGAACATACAAATATATTATTTTCCTTGAAATAACAATTCCCCTTATAATATTTTTTTCTTAAACTTAAAATGACCTTATTTATACTAATATGCATAATATTCATTCACAATAGATATTTAGTTGTGAAATATAGTATGAATAAATAATTCAAACAAGTGACAAGTGTGAAATACATATCATTTTCTTCCCGGGTCCTATTTTATAAAATGAGTCCAAAATCTTTTTTTTTGTAAGATATCTTATCACCGTATTGGTAAAGAATTAATACTTTTGAGGTGCATAACTATTTCTTCCAACAAGTGTCGCTATCGAGATTCAAACATTTAAAATTTTAATCATCATGAGAATCTAACGGAGTTTGACACCACTAAACTAATGACTTGTTGGTAAATGAATCCTAAAACTGATCATATACGTTATTTACAAACCTAATAAAATCATTAAATCCATTTTTTGATATTTTTGAATTGGATAACAATTTTTATGCTGATACATTTTGATGTGAACGCCAAATTCATTAATGCTAATTTATTGTTAAAGATTATATACTAATTTTAGGATTGGATTTGATCTAATTTAAAACATAACAAAAACAAGATAAAATTAGGTCAAAAGTCCAATCTAAACGAGACAAGATAGTACAAATTAGCAGAAAGAACCGACCAATTCACGCCACGCAATAAACAAATAAATCCACAATCAAAATAATAATATTAAATAATTTAAATTGAAAATTGCCACGTCATCGCTTTCTCCTACAGTTTATATAAAACTCTTCACACCACTCCTAAATTCTATGGCATTAATCCATTCTCCTTTTTTTTCTTCAAACACTCTTTTCATTTAATTTAATTTAATTTATTTTCATTTAATTCTCACTCACTTTCAGATTCCGACTTAATCCAATTCAAATCTTGATCCGATCATGTCTTTCAATTTTACCGCCGCTGACTCCGCCGTCTCCGGCGACCGTGCCGCCGGCGAATTCACGCTGTTCGGGGTTAGGGTTGTGGTTGATTCGATGAGGAAGAGTGTTAGTTTGAACAATCTTTCACATTATGAGATTCCACAAGATGCCTCTTCCAACAACAATAACACAAGCAACAAAGATGTTATCGCCGCCGGTTATGCCTCCGCCGATGACGCCATGCCTCATAACTCCGCCAAGCTCCGCGAGCGCAAGAGAGGTTCGGATTCGATCAATATATATCTCTCCGATCGATTATTAAATTTTGTTGTTTTTGTTAATCTTAAAGAAACTTGGAACTTAAACGAAATAAGAGATAATTAAGTTTTCGGTTCAGATTACTGATTATTTTTTAGGATAATCAATTATTGTACTCAAAAAACTGTAGTAAAGGTGTTTGATTGTATTATAAGCTGATATTTTTGGGTGAAAATGAGTGAATTTTTGGACAATAAGCATATATGTTTGGATCGGATTGATAAATAATCACATTATTAATTTCTAACATCCTAGCTTAAAAAAACTGAAGGGAAAAACTATTGTTGTGTGCTATAATATACTTTACCAAACAAACAATAAGACTGTGATAATTGTTGAATGAAATTAGAATAGATCTAAATGTATTAGATTGTAATTTGATGATGGCGATGATGATGATGCAGGTATTCCGTGGACGGAGGAAGAACACAAGCTGTTTTTGGTGGGATTGCAGAAAGTGGGGAAAGGTGATTGGAGAGGAATCTCCAGGAACTATGTCAAGACTAGAACCCCCACCCAGGTTGCTAGCCATGCTCAGAAATACTTTCTCCGCCGCACTAACCTCAACCGCCGTCGCCGTAGATCTAGCCTCTTTGACATCACCACTGACACTGTAATTTCCTCAGCAATCTGTGTCTTTTTTGTCTTACTTTATGTTCAACCAGTTTCAAAGAAGGGGAAAGGGAAAATAATCAACAAAATGAATATGAAAATTATGCTATTTTGTGTATTTGTCTCCTTATGAAATTAATATGGTAATTGAAGAGAATTTTAGTAGGATAGAAAGGTTTGATTTAGGTTTTTTGCTTCCCTCCGTTGACTTGCCAATAGTTTAAACTATTTAGTCTTGGTAGGATTGAAGAAACAGAGTTTTAGCATGATCTTATCAATTTTTGTATCAGGTTTCAATGGAGGAAGAACAGATCCAGAATCAAGACAGTGCGTCTCATTCACAATCTATGTGCCCTGCAACCACTGAAGCTAGCAACATGAGTGGATTTCAAGTGATGCCGATGTATCCGATGGGCATTGGTTCTGGAATGTTTTCAGTCCAGGCTGAGAATCCCATGGAAGAACTCACTTTGGGTCAAGGAAGCATGGAACACAATGTTTCAACCAACCAAGTTCTTCCAATTCCTAATGCTACCACAATGTCTGATATTGCCTCCAATTCAAGTTCAACTTTTGATCCACCAACACTGTCCCTTGGGCTATCCTTCTCATCCGATCAAAGGCAAACATCCTCAAGACATTCACCTTTGCCTGCAATACCTCGTTTCAATAATGGAGACAGCATCATAAGCGTTGCTTGAGAAACATGACTCATGATTGTGGTCCATATCTAGAACATCTTGGATTCATATATAGATACTTTATTTATCTCTAATACCAGTTCTCTGTCTCTATGTGGTGGTGGGAGGAAGAGAAAGATGGTTGAATGAAAAGGGCTATGGATTAGAGAGGGCAACCTTAGGTGACTGACTTTGATCCTTCGTTCCTTGTACAGGTCCTGTCCTGTTTCTTCTTGTTTGGTAATGGTTAATCTTAGATTCTTGTTTATTTGGCTTTTTATGCTTGTAGTTGATGGAACTGAAAGTAACCAAGTACTTTTTTGGTTTTTATTGCTGTTAAAGTTAGACGTGGACTTCATAAATGAGTTTTTTATGTTTCTTTTGTAGATGAGCACGTTTTTTCATTTATGGTGAATATGACCTAATTTACTCCTAATTGTTAATAACTTCTATCATGAGTGACTTGTTTATGAGCCATGCATCATATTCACCTGGAAGAGTTCACTGAGGGGTTTTAACTTTGAATATGGTTTTGGATCCAATTTGTTAATTTTGTCAAGTCATTTGTTTGAATCTGAACCTGACTTCGATTTGGTCACTCATTTATGTGTTAAAATAATCTATAAAATTGAATATTATGCTTAATTAGACCATGTAATTAAAGAAGCAAGAAACTAACCCATATTAAGGTAATCCTGATATGCATAATTCAACAATATTTAGTTTACTTGTTTGATAATAAAGTATTGTATCTATTTGAAAAACACCCATTAGTAATGTATCTAGACAGAAAATCATAAAGTATTGTATCTATTTGAGACAGAAACTTTTTTAGTAAGGTATGTGTTAAAAAACAACCATGAAAACAAATCCTATATACAAACACATAAAGAATTGTATCTATTTGAACATCTAAACGGGCAAGGCTGCCAAAAATCAATAATAATAAGTTTCTTCATAAACAGAACAATTTTATAATGCAGAACATATAAGAAGACGTGATTGTGCCCTCAATTCGTTTAACACATAAAATTGCACCTCCCAGACTAAAATAACACTCATTGGTGTCTGAAGTGCTCAAAATATTTTTAGTGCACATATTTTTACCGTGTTTATTGAGGAAAGGGTAATGGCCCTTCATATTTAGAAGGTGGGGGTGTTTTATACCTAGAATAGTAAGTGTTATATAATTCAAGGGGACGTATACAACATGATGAGACTAGCTCTTTCAGCAGTTTCTTCATACAAATGACTTGAACATGAATTGTTTAAGGGAAGGTTAACATGTGCCCATGAATCTTACATGGTTTTTTATTGGAACCATTTCAGTTTTAATGAGTATTGAACTAACCATTTTGCACTTAATGTGAGAAACGAATTTGGCATTATAACACAGACACCTTATGAGTAATGACCCATTGTTTGCTACGTGTTACAAAGGGGCAATGAATTCTTTGGAACCCCATTTCCAGATTTTGTGTTAAACTTAACACATTCTGCTTCTGCTTCTTGTAGGTTGGACCATCATAAGGCAGAAAAATCAGTGGTGCAGCTTCTGCTTCTGCTAAACATAAGAAATCTAGCTTTTCGAATAGTTTAAGCAATTCTGATCACAACTTTGACTTAATTCATATGGACATATGGGGTCCAATATCTATAGCATCTATCCTAGGACATAGATATTTTCTTATTGTTGTTGATGATAGATCTAGGCATACTTGGTTGTTTTTTATGAAAGCCAAATCTGAGGCTGCCATGCTTGTCCAATCTTTTATCAACTTGGTTGAGACACAATTTGGATTAAAAGTCAAAGGCATAAGGTCTGATAATGGACCTGAATTCAAGCTTGAAAGTTACTATAACTCTAAGGGAATTATTCATCAAACCATCTGTGTTAAAACACCTCAACAAAATGGCATTGTTGAGAGAAAACACCAGCATATCCTTGGAGTCACTAGAGCCCTCATGTATCAATCCCTCTTACCTAAATGCTTCTGGAACTTTGCAGCAGCACATGCTGTCTATCTAATTAATAGACAGCCCTCTCTTCATCTTAAAAATAAATCACCTTATGAGGTGCTCCATAACCAAGAACCAAACCTTTTTGGTCTCAAGACTTTTGGATGTCTTGCCTTTGCTTCCACCTTGACTAATAACAGAAAGAAACTTGACCCTAGGGCTAGAAAATGTGTTTTCCTAGGGTATAAACGTGGGGTAAAGGGATATAATGTTTGATTGTATGAATAAAGAGACATTCATATCTAGAAATGTTAGCTTCTATGAAAATGTGTTCCCTTTTGCCAATGAAAAGGACTCTTCTGAGTCTACCTTAGATATATCCCTTCCTACTTCATCCTTTAGCATTAAGGATCACTTTTTGGACCATGATGGTGATGATCAAACCTATATACCAGATGATAATGATCCCTCTGTTTCTGTTGATAATAATTGTATTGACCATAGCTCTGTTAATGATGGATTGAGAAGATCCAGTAGGCAAAAGAATGCCCCCAATTATCTAAAGGACTATCATTGTACCTTGGGTAATGCTGTTTCTCATAAAAATAATAAGCAGGTCGAGTATCCTATATCTGAAGTCTTATCCTATGAAAGACTTTCTTCAAAACAGAAAAAGTATACTCTTGCCATCAGCTCTAACATTGAGCCAGACACCTATGATGAAGCCATCAAGCACCAAAGCTGGGTTGATGCTATTAATACCGAATTAAGAGCCTTAGAAAATAATAACACATGGACCTTAACCAATCTTCCTAAGGGTAAAAGGGCTATAGGTTGTAAATGGGTTTTCAAAATAAAGCATCTAGCTGATGGTAGTATAGAGAGATTTAAAGCTAGGTTTGTAGCAAAAGGTTACACCCAAACAGCTGAGATTGATTTCCTTGATACTTTTAGCCCTGTCGTGAAGGTTACCACCATTAGAACCATCATAAATCTAGCCTCTATAAAGGGATGGCTTATCCATCAACTTGATGTTAATACTGCCTTCTTGCATGGTGACTTAATTGAGGAGGTTTATATGAAACCCCCCTGGTCTTAATATCAATGATCATTCTCTTGTGTGCAAATTGGAAAAATCCCTTTATGGCTTAAAGCAGGCAAGTAGGCAGTGGAATGCCAAACTCACAACTGTTTTGACTCAATGTGGGTACATTCAATCGAAAGCAGATTACTCACTGTTCACTAAAATAAATGATAATGGTTATACTGTTATTCTTGTATATGTGGATGACCTTGTTATTGCAGGAGATAGCCTCACTGAAATTCAAGTTGTGAAAGAACTTCTTGATAAAAAGTTTAGTATTAAGGACCTAGGTGAACTCAAGTTCTTTCTTGGCATTGAAGTAGCAAGAAACAAGGAAGGGATTAGTCTTTGTCAAAGGAAGTATGCTCTTGACTTGTTGCAAGACTCTGGTCTCTTAGCTTGTAAACCTTGTTCTAGTCCTATGGATAACAATACTAGATTGCATAGTGACTCTGGCACCTTATATGCTGATGTCACCTTCTATAGGAGGCTTGTTGGTAAGCTAATATATTTGACACACACAAGGCCAGATATATGTTACTCTGTTGGACACCTTAGTCATTTTTTGGCTGCACCTAGAGTGGATCACTTTAAGGCTGCTCTTAGAATTCTTAGATATATCAAGAATGATCCAGGGAAGGGCTTGTTCTTCCCTGCTAAGACCACTACTCAGCTAAAAGGTTTTAGTGATGTAGATTGGGCATCTTGTTTAGATACAAGAAGATCTGTTAGTGATTTTTGCTTTTTTTGGGAGAATCCATGATTTCTTGGAAGAGCAAGAGACAAAAGACTGCCTCAAGGACTTCTGCAGAGGCAGAGTACAGAGAATTGGCCTTGGCTGGTTGTGAAGCTCAATGGCTTCTATATTTGTTTAATGATTTGCACTTGATTCATGAAGGTCCTATAATCTTGTATTGTGACAATCAATCTGCATTACATATTGCTGCTAACCCTGTTTTCCATGAAAGGACCAAACACATTGAGATTGATTGTCATTCCATAAGGGAGAAAGTTTTGAATGGTGTGGTGCATCTCTTGCCTATTTCCAACCATGAGCAAGTTGCAGATATTTTCACTAAGTCACAAACTCCTGGTTTATTTAAAAATAACTTGTCCAAGCTTGGGTTGTGTAGCATACACACTCCAGCTTGTGGGGGTGTTAAACTTAACACATTTTGCTTCTGGTTCTTGTAGGTTGGACCATCATAAGGCAGAAAAATCAGTGGTGCAGCAGCATGACTTAAAGGACTCAGTCAGAATGGCTTATATGATGCAGCATACTAGATCAGATGACTTAGGCCAAGCTAGGCGCATGGTGCAGCACAACAGGTCAGTTGACTGGACCAAGAAGCAGCTAGGCCAAGGGAACATGGGTCAGAAAGGCTTGAATGATGGGCAAACCGTGCAAACAGTTAGGCCAGAGTGGCATTCTAAGTGTTGGGTCAGGCAGAAGCCCACTTTAGTCTCCCAAGGCCATTTAGTTGAGAGATATTTACAGAATTGTCATGGTCAACAGAAAAGTCAATATTTGTTTGGATTTGTTATTTATATTATAGTGAGTTTGTTATTTCTGGTTTTTCGGTTAGGATAGTTAGTGAGAGGTTGTTTGTTTACAGCTTCTATAAATAGCTTGTAATATCTCTTGAGTATTCAATAAGAAAATTCCTCCACCTTTATGAGTTCTTTTTCTTCTTCATTCTTGCACAAAGTATCAAGCACCATGAAATCATCTTTTCTAAGATTTTGGGTCTCCAAACATTAGTTCAAGATGGTCTTATGGGATTAAAAAGACATCGCCACTGGAAAAGACAGGCTCTGCCTCTTACTTCGATGAAGTAGATAGTCAAAATGAAGTAGATGATGGCATCTTAATAAATTTGGAGAGACAAGTTTCTTTTGATGGTAAATCACTTATGGCTTTGTACATGGAGCTGGATGAAGAAAGAAGCGCTGTCGATGTTGGTGCCAACAATGCAATGGCCACGATTACCCGGTCACAGGAAGAGAAGGCAACATTGCAGATGGATGATTTGCAGTTAGCGTATGACGAGGAAGCCCGGCGAATAAGCAATGATATGGTTCTCAAACTAGAGGAAGAAGTCAAGGCTAGTTGAATGTAAGGATAGTAGAGAAAAACACCTCAATTGTCACCAAGCTATGTCATATCAGACAAATAATGGAGGCGGAAAGCTGAACGAGTCGTTGAAAGATTTTAAAATGGAGAAAGCATATCGTCTTGGCCGGATGAAGAAAATGAAAAACAGAACTCCCTTAGCAGAAAGTGGAATAAATTCCTTATAGTATTAGCCCTGACAATGTTTTAAATGTAAACATAGAAAATCTGTATGGGAAGGTATAACATTTGAATTTTTAGAGTATTGAATGCACTACTTTCGAATGCAAGATTTTATATTTTTAATCTTTATTGGGATGGTTTTTTCCAATTTTCCATGCCTCACAATACTTGTGTAACAGGAAAAGGAAGTGAAGTCTTGTAGATCTTGTTTCTAAGGAAGATGAGAAATACAGTGAAGGGACCAAAGTTCTGGAAGAGATATCACAGAATCTAGAAAAGCTACAGCACCTTGTTATGAACAATATGGTAACCTTGTTTACCCTGTATGTTTCTGGTGGTGTTTTGACTCTTGGATTAGACTTAAAATGAGTATAATTGAATCTCATAAGGTTCTATCTACCCAAGAAAAAACATAAGGTTCTTTGAACAAACTAAAAGTCTAGCTTATGGCAGAGATTATAACTAATTAACTAAATGCTTTTCCATAAGGCAGCTTAAATATAATGAAGAGTGGATGTAAAATTCTTCAATCTCACTACCTCTTGTACAGGATTTGATAGTTTGATTGTTTTATGAGATTACATTTCCTTTTTCTTATTTTCATGTTCTTTCAAAGGTGTTTGGTTCAACAGATGACTTTTCATTTTTTGGAAATAGGACTATTGATAAAGATAATTCAAGAAATTGCATTCTTTGGAGTTTACAAAACTCAAATGTTGAAAATATTCCCAAGAATGTTCTAGATATTTGATAATATTGCAAAAATATCATTGATAACAGCCAGTCTGGCCTTCTTAGTTTATTTTTTTGTTTTTTATCTTACCACAATAGTAGCAGATTTTCCATCAAAATATTCAGTTATCTAGTTATAAAACTGATAGTGTAAGATACAGGAATCTCAGCCATATTGGAGTTCAGTAAATCTGATTCTGCCAATGACTCAATTCTTACTAACTTGGGATACTTTTCATTCACTTTCCACACTTACAAAAACAAAAATACATAAACTGTTAATGCATACAATTAGTGATAATACAAATCAGGAGAAACAAATCATATCACAATACTTATCGAAACGAAAGGCACACTATAATTTCAGTTGCTAACATAGTGAAGCACAACATGCCCAGTCAGATGGTGCACATAGAGATTAGATACACATTCTATAAACTACATCATACTATGACAAATTGACAATGGACATTCAGGCCTGCACATTCTGCACCAGTTGACTAGGGTGTTAACAAAGCATGCTAACCACACTGATTAATCGATCCTGTTGTATATCACTTTGAATTATGTCGCTCTCTCGAAACCACCACCTATCTGCATATGCAGCCATCCAGGTTGTGATCCCTGAGCATACCCCCTGGCTGCTTGTGATCCAAATATCATTCCGGCAAGGTCCAATGGCTGAGTACCAACCTGAACCAACTGATAAGCTGATTAAAATTGCAATATCATGAGTTTTCTTTGACAATGCAAATCTTTCAAAGCTGTAAGAAGGCTCATTAGGATAGTGCTTGGAGTTGATTTACTAGCCTATTTTCTATGACAGTAAGTCTTATATTTTGCTGTTTGCTTTGTCCTTTGTTTTCTTTCAAGGACGATTCGTTTTATCCATATTTACCTGTATATTCTCTCATGGTATGTTTCACAAGCTTTTTTTAATATTTCAGTTACCAATTTTACCAGACAAAGCATCAGGCTTTTTCTGGGGTAGTCCAAAATGTCAACAACAGCCAAGCATATACAATTTTGCTTAATATTTAAATCTTACATATCTACATGGAATGACTTTGATCTTTGATATAAACTTGATAAACATGTTAAAGGTGATACACACTTACATCTTTTGAAGAAAAACATTCAATAGTAGGATTCATGTTCAATCTGGAATTAACTGCTTCAAGCTTCATTGAAAGGAACTGCAAGGATCAAAGTGTTTTTCACAGAATAAGACTCAGTGCTTTGAACAGAAGATAACATCATTGAGTGGCAATTCTTGATAGAAATAGAAAGATAAATATATTCACCTCAACCTGCTGCTGCAATGACTGGATGTAATTGATTATCTCATCTAGGACAAGTGCTTTACCAATTACCTGAACAGATAAATTTTTTTTTGATAAAAGTGAAAACAAAAATAGAACAATACCTTAGTACTAAGCAACTGATATAACAAAATATTGTGTTTTACCTTGTTACATCCAGGGACTATATCTTGCAGAATCTTCATCCTTTCGCTGATTTTTTCTCTTCTTGCCTGCGAAATCAGGTGTCGTAAGCTACATGATCCTGGATGAATAATAAATTTTAACACTTGATGCAAAGCTTATCGAAGATGGTAAATATAATAAGATAGAAGGGAATTACCCTCTCAGCAAGACTGTGGCTATCAGTGGCTTGGCCTCTTCTTGCTCTGACATGGATATAATCTTGCTTAGGTGGTTGCTCAGAAGGTTTAGTGCTTTGTTCATCTAATTTGTCACACGACGCTGAAATCGCATCGGCTTCGGTCAATTTTATATGTTTATTGCCAGAATCATTCTGTTCCAAGAAGAACAATATATTGACATAATAAGAAATCAGATTCAAAATAGTAAGTTGAACAGTTAAAATTGAATCCAGGAAACACTAAATAGATTCAAATGTAATCTCTACAGTTACAGAATTGTCTAATTCAACTTAATTAAGTTTTTCATATGGTGGAAAAGAATGAAACATGAAAAATGTTTTGATCTGTTCTCTTTAGTTTCTCACTTTAGCAAAACTAAACTGTTATACTTTTCAATCATATGTGCTTTCTGTTCATAAAACAGATCAAGCACATAACAATACTAATAACCTTATCATTTTCTATCTCTGCTCTAACATATCTACCAAATGCTATAAAGTTAAAAGTAAAATGAATAGGAACAAAACTATAGAAAGTTGCATAGAAATAATAACATACTAGTGAGTTATAAGAACCTAAACAAGTGCTAGATATATATCACATGACATAATTGTTGGCTGCATCAATTAAGAACATGGGTACAAACCAAGTTATTTGGAGTAGTAGGAGAGCTAGTGTCCTTCCTCTTTCTATCATTTGTAGAATGATGGGTTACCGTCGAGTTTTCGGCCGAAGCATCGAGAATTTGAGGAGGCTGCATAGGCCAAATATCAGAGAAGGAGTAAGAAGAAGAAGAGAAGGTGGAGTCATTGATGATAGGAGGTTCCATTGGAATTGGACTTAGATAAGATCATTCAATTGAGGTTAGTAGGAAATAATAGTAGTTGTAGAGTTGGTAGTAATTTATGGAGGGAGGGAGAAGAGAATAATAGAACAGAATTTGAAAGACATAGTGTGAAAATATTATGAAGTGAAGTGTGAAGTTGATAAAAGAAACAGACACAAAGTGAAAGAGATGGATAGAAAGATAAAGCAAAGTGTGTGTATGTGGAGTGTAATTTGTAGTTTCATCTTTTCTCATTATCTATCATTTTCTCACTTTTATCTATTTTCTCCACCTTTCATATAACTCATTTTTTTCACTTCTCAACACTATGATATAATATATTATATTTCTCAAATGTTGTATACTTGTATATGTTCCTACTAATCAAGAATGAGACCATAGGTATACTATATATTTTCTTAAGGGAAGAAGATAGTATAGTCTTTATCTTGTAAAGAATTTTGGGGTCTTGATGGTTATTGTAACTAATTGTTAATGTTACCTAAAAGGATGTTCTACATTTGAATAGGTAAAACTTAGACCTTAAAAGTTGTCTATTTCATGATAAAAAGGTTATACTAAAAGCTTTACATTTGAAACATGACCTAGCTCTTTTTTGTCATGGTATATTGTACCCTATTCTTACATCTACTTACAAATAATAATTGGATAGAAGTGAGATTAATCCTTAAATTGCGGTGGTAAATATATTGTAAAGCTCTCCACTTTTGAACAACACAAATATAATTCAGATAATACATCATTTATATATAATTATTACATCATCTACTAGATTACTTTATTTGAAGAACTAGCAAGTTACCCGTGCATATGCACGAAGCGGTATTTTTTATCATATGATTAATAACATACATGTTACTCATACATTCATATGGTTAAAAATACACATGTTATTTATACATTCACATGGTTAAAAATACACATGTTACATATGCATTCGTATTGTTAAGAACAAACACGTGACTCATATATTTTAATAGTTAAAAACACATATGTTACTCGTAAATGGCTAAAGAATTCCCAACAATATTAAATGTATACATATAGAAATATATCATACAATTTACATTAATTACAATGATATTAAAATAGTCATTATATAATGACAAAATTGCCCTTGAAAAATTCAAGTGTCAAACATATGATATTCCTTTTAGTAATTACTATTTCTTCTCTGTTATTATGCTAGCCTATGAATTTTGGATGGGAAAAAATGAATGTGGTTGTGACACATGTGAAAATGAATATTGATGAAACTTTTTTCTTATATATAGTATATATATTAAATGCTATTATTATTATTATTATATCTTATTAAATAATATATTGGGTAATATACAATGAATATGAATGTATTTTTATCCGGTGTGGGAAGTTGTAGAAAGTGAGATATCTTTATCTTGTGTAGGAGGTTATTTTTAACCATACTTTTTGCCGTATGGTTAAGAATACACATATTACTCGTACATTCATATGAGACAGGTTGATGTTGACAAATATTTAAAACCACGTAATTATCAATCTTATTAAAGATATATGTTAGTAACATTGTGTAATAATTTGATAAAATAACATGAAATATATAGATAATCATTGATAAGTTGTGTACAATATTCAAAGTCGTTATGAAAAGTAATTGATATCACAATAGACTGAATTTCTTAACATTTACAATCATTTGAAACCAAAATAGATTGAAAAATGAGTTAGATTGATTAGAAGTTTGAAATTATGTTATTAATATGTGATGTACATAATATAATGTGTGAGGGTACATAATAAGAATATGGACTAATTTTGGAGGCAAAAAAATCAAGGAGAAATTGACATGTGTCCATAATGATGTGGCAAAAACCTTTTTTTCTTTTATATATAATAGATAGTCAATAATAATTAAAAATTATCATCTAACAAATCGACTAAAATCTATAGTTGTAGCATTTAGAAAAACAGCAAGTTGATAAGAAAGTTGGTACATATAGTAGTAATCAGAATTTAGTAGATTTAAGGAGTTGACTTTGGACAATATTATGCACATAGGATCAATAACCAATGATAATATGTGCATGAAATCATGATTTTCATTAGTTGCAATGATGCTGGATCCTTTAGTTCATTGATCTGAATGAACCATGATATGCTGCTTCTAACTTTTACCTAAAATTTATTGAGATGTTATGTTGAACAAGGTGCAAAAACTGGGCCCTATATATCAAAAACTCAAATTATAATTTTCTTTGACTAATGCTTTGGTTTGCTAAACTCATCATTAACAAATCTTGAAAATAAGAGAAAGACAACACAGAAGATTTGTGTAGTTATAATCAACTATAATATCCAAAATGGGTAGCTTTAGTGATGAGCAAAATTTTTGTGAAGAGAAATTTAGATGAGTTGAATTTCATTGAGCTACCTTAATTATCCCACATAGATTAATAATTAACCAATAAGGTTGTCTTATAGTGGAATTTAAACTCATCCTTGTATGAATGAGTGAACTCTTAATCAAATGAGTTAACCTTTTTTTACAATAATAAGTAGATTTAGTGATACCAAAGTTAACTATTTACAAAGAAAAAGTACAAATATTGATGACTATATAGATATATGATTCAATATTTAATCTTATAGTATAAAACAGAAAAATAAACTTCACAACTCTATGTATCCTATTTATGGTACAAAATTCAGCAACCACTAGGTAGATCCATAATAATATTTCTTCATCATTTACTCTATAGTTCATTTACACGGCATATTTCACTTTCATTCATAATAAAACAAAATGTTGTAATAATAAGATAAGAAGTAATAACTATCATTAAACTATTGTGTAGCATGCAACTATATATGGTTTATCCATAATCTCATCCTCTATATTTTATTTATATACCGTATGATTTTGCAACCATCTAAGTAGTGGAACAAGTCAAAATCTAACTATAAAACTGGCTCAGATTTAACCATATAATTCATTTCTGGCAGAGTTGAAACTTTGAAATCCCCTCACTTTGGGTCAAGATCCCATATTATGTAATTTGGAAATATGGATGAGTTAAAAAATATAGAAATGAATGAACTCTCAGATATAACTTATATATATATATATATTATATACTTAGATAGGGTTTCCCCTACAATAGAGCACCCCAATTATTAGCTCTACTTAACCAAATGCATATAATTTATGTTTCATTTTATTGACTTTTCACTTGAAGCTAATCACACACAAAAAGTACATACATCTTTATTAAAATATAAGTGGTAATTTATTTACCAACACAATACAATGAAATGGTAATTTACACACGTTTTCTACAAATTCACAATATATACTAATTTTAGCATCATTCATAAAAATGATAACCTTTAACTTTACCTACCTAAGTTTGCCAGCTATATATACGAAATATTTGTACCTAAGAAGTTACCCATCTTATTAATCCTTCTTCAATATATGCATGTGTCTCTAGTGTGGACACCCTATTCTTGAGTTGATGTGTCAAAGAAATTGACAACCATAATTTTGTGGACACTAAAGCAAGGTTGGTGCAAGTGATAAATGCAAACTCCTCTCATTGTCAAATGTGAAACACTTCACAAAATTGAACTCAAGTTTTCGGCCTCAGTATAGTATTATTGCCTAACTATTCAATTATGAAAACTTTACCCACATAACCATATGCCTAACTTGTTTAGCTAAAAAATGATAATCAGCCAAGCAAAATTAATTAAATCTGAGAAAGTCTTTGTTTGCTATGTCCAAATAAGGTTTTTTAGTTTCATGTGACCCAATGTTTTGTTCTTTAGGATACTAGGATAGATTTGGTAGCTAGTGGCTTTTTCCATCTTCATTGGGTTTTATGCACGTGTTTTAAAACCAATTTTAATTTGGAATTAAGCTGTTTGGATTACTGAGACTTTTGTTTGGAATTTTATTAAGCTCACAAGTCACTACTTTTCCAGCTCATTATTCTAAAAGCACATGTCTTAAAATGTAACCCATGCACGTCAAATGAGAGGTTAAAACAAAACAAGATGAATAAATGAAAATTTGCATATGGTGGTAAGTTGTGACTTGTATTTAGGTTGTGACTTTCATTTAAGTATTAATCATTTGTTTAAGTATTAATCATTTAATGTTAGTACTTGGTAATTTACACAATTTGTTTAAGTATTAATCAAATTTAATCATAACTTTTGAGTGTAAATGATTTTTTTATATATATGCAAAACTCATTTTGTTGAGATTTCGACACTTTGTAAGAATCTTCCATTCTCGGGTGAGGACATCCTTAGTAAAAAATCTAATTTTACATAGTATTTTGCCATACTTATATGCTTTGTTTTGTTAGGAAGAAATGAACACTAGAAAAACAAAATGTGGTGGTACTCATTATTATTTTTTGTTCTCTTCAGAAATGGGGATAAAGGAAAATAACTAAATGTTGTCCACTTTCTAAAAATATCCTAATCATCACCCACAACGACCCATGATAAAAGGGAGAGTCATAACTTAGTTATGGTTAAGATAGAAGGTTTAAAAAATGAAATAATAAAGAGAATAGAGGTTCAAATTTCACTCACTAAATAATTACTAACATACTAATATTTATCTATAAAATACTCATACATGACATAGGGGTAGATTTGGGGTAGGTTTTGCCGATCCCTCCTATGCAAGAGGGCAGTGGGGTTTGCCCTATATTTTAAAAGTATATATTTTTTATATATGTATTTTAAAATCTCAATATAAAAAATATAAATATATATATTTGAGAATGTGAATAGTTTCAATCTATCATCTATTATCTTTAATGATTCTTGAGGAAATTTAATAGGTCTAATAGAGAGAACATAAATATTATTCTATATTCATTATTCTATTATTCATGTCATAAATGAGAAAAAACACTTCATTAAAAAATAAATTAAAAATTATTAGAATCTTTAACGAAGTTGTTATTTCTTATTGAAAGAAAGATAATTGTAAAGAGCATATTATATATAGAAGATTTATATCGAGATAGAGGTTGTTTTTGTCCTGTAATTTTCATGTTGGCTTTTGCATTGAAGTTGACTACGGGACTTTAAATTGGTTTTTTTAACCTTTGTTCTTTGATTTCTTCGATTATGAACAACTCTCTTGACATAAATAACTTATAAGCTTCCGAAAGTTTATAAGAAGCTTTTAAGTTAAGATTTGGTGAGTTGGTTTTTAAACCAAAACTTATTAAGTAATATTACTTTGATAAACTAACTGATAAGCGTAAATTGAAATTTAACCCTACACTCATAAGTCATAAATAATCTCAAATAGCTTAACAAATTATGAATTTATACTTAAGTTAGCAGCTTATGAAATAAATCACATTATCAACACAATAAACAACTTTTTTATTATCAAATATGTGTTTTTTATAGCTTAGATGCCATTGTGGATGGAGTTTTGTTGAATTTGATTTCAAATTTTAGTGATCTAAATAAAATGAAAACATAAGAGACTGCCTAACAGTGATCTATTATCTAGTATATAATAAATTAGGTTAAATTAGACTTTTTTATGTACAGACTAGACTCAAACATTTTAAAAAATATATTTAGTTTAACATGATAGCATTTAAGCCATCTAATTTGTCTATTGAAACTAACAGATTGATCTATTTAGTTATATTATATAACAATGTTAATATTATATTATTTTAATATAAGTAATATATTACCTATGTAATATTATTATAAAAATATATACCAAAAATATAATTTAATTATTAGAGTTAAAAGAGTCTACCTAAAAATAGTTTATTAATTCATTTAAATGTAGATATGATAATCTATTTTGTGACCATATAGTATAAACTATAGCATACATTTAAACATGTTAGACACAAACTTTAATTTTTTTAGTGAGGCTTAGGAGCATTTATAACATGACATGCTTTCACACCAAAGAGAAAGTGTAAGAATAAAATCATTTACTACTATTGGTTGAATTGGTACGATAGCAATGGTTTGTAATTCAGCTTCATTGTCTTCAATTATATAAAAAAGGACGTTGCTTGTGGTGGAAAACCATAAGCTTTTGGTAGCTTTATCAATTTACACATTATGTTATATCATTCGGTCGTTCTTATCTTCATCGCCGACTCACATTCATTTTAAGATTATGACCATTCTGAAAATATTGCGAAATTTTAAGAACAAAATTAATTTTCCCATACACGTGTATATTGGCGGTGAAAATGATTAGAAAAGAAAAGAGAAAAAAGAAACCTAACACTATATGAGTGTGAAAATGAGAACAAGATGTGGCACTAACATAAAGTTTATAGCGTCTTTGTAAAGGACAATTTCCTTAAAAGATAAGGTTGCCAAATGAAGATATTTGGATTCGTGTCATAACAATTGCCAAGTAAAATGTCTATCTAACGAACAAGTTCACACTCTATAGTTTATTCTGTTTCAAGATTGAAAGTTCCAATGCGTTTTGGAACAACTTAACAAGATATATTTGTCTCCTTTTGTTTATATTTGACACTTAAATTAGGTAGAGAATGTTAATAAATGTTATAATCACTATTTAAAATACACAGCTATATGGTAAAATTAACATTATCTATATATATATATATATATATATATATATATATATAGTTCTACTAAATCACTTGTTTGACTAATTTTTTTGAGTACATCAGTAATTAAACAAAAAAAGAAAAGAAAAAGGAACAAACTAGGTGATAGGAAATAGATCATGTGCAAGATAGTAGTGGCAAGCTCAGGGAGCCAAGTCTCAAATTTTCAAATTCTCAGACGAATGTGATCTAAGCTTCAACATGTAGTCACTACTTTATTAGCATCACGAACAACAAACTTAATCTCAACTAGTCAGTCGCGAGAAAGCCATGAACGACCCTTATAGACAACCTTCCCAATTTATTGAGATGAATGTGAATATCTTCCAAAATAATTTAGACTGTCTCAAGACAATCAGATTTTAGAGTAATCCACTAACAACTAGGGGTGAGCATGACCCGACCCTACCCGCTCACCCGGTATGGCCCGATCGTGGTCGGCCTGAAAAGGGTCGGGTCTCATCGGGTCTAGGGCCGAGTTCGGGTTCAAAAATTAGACTCAGTCAATATTTAGGGTCGGGTAGGGACCAAACATGATCCGTCCCGATTCGTCCCATTTTCACTTTCTCACGATGTTTGTACAGAGTAATGATACTTTTTTGGTCAAAAATATCATTGATTCTCTAATTTTTCATCATATATACATGTTTAATAATATATATACACATATATTATTTTATATGTCAAATTACATATTCACAATAATAAATAATATTTAGAAGACTTTATATAAAATAAGTATACGTTATATTTAATCGGGTCTAGGGTTGGGTCTGAGTTTAAAGGCTGACCCTGTAAAAATTAGGGTCGGGTTAACTCCAAGTCTCGGGTCGGGTCCGGGTTTATAAAAATGATCCGAATAATATTTAAGGCCGAGTAAGAACAAGCCTTAACCCTTCCTAACCCGGCTCACGCTCACCCCTACTAACAACCCAACTTGTTCCACTAATTTGCAGATTAATGTGTTAAACAAAAAGTGAGATGTACCAAAATTCAGTTTTGCAAATTAGTTTTACGCATAATCTTATTCACAATATATTTTTCTGATTTATAAAAAAATTTCCCTTAAACAAAAGTCTCGGTTGAAATAAAACCACCAAACTTGTATGATAAAGTGAACCCATACTTCCATGGTATTATTGTAAGCAACTAAACATGACTAACTAAAGTTTTTCTTTCCCTTTCTTGTAACAAAAAGGGTTTTCTCATCTTATAACATATTAAATTTTAATTTTATGATGATGTAACACATATTATAATGTTCATAAAAAAAACATGTAAAAGTTAACATAAACCTCTTGAAGTGTTGAACCAATGATCTAGGCCCATACAGCAGAGACATGAAAAGATGTTGAAGAGAACTGAGCAGTAATCAGAGCCCGTGTTGAGTTTCTGCAATTAAACCATGGACAGTGAAAATGGGCTTGTATCACACATTTGTGAAAATGTTTTACTTTTGAGATCATATATTCAATAATAATTAATTATGACATGCTTTAATTAATTACTTTAATTTATACATACTTCAGATTTACTGGTAGCCCTATGGCGTTAAATCTCCAACATATTTTCTTTTGTTAAATACTAAAAAAAATAAGATATTAGTTTAGTGGTGTAAGACTATGTTAAGTCTTCAGAATTCGATTCTTGTAAACGATATTTGTTGAGATGAAATAGTGTTTCCAAAGTTGTCTTCATTAGTTGGGGAAGATAGCTTAGATAACCCCAGCACTGAAAAATGGAGTTCGTATTTCTTTAAAAAAGCCCAAAATAGTGCCACCATCATAAGTAGTGCATACTACCAAACCATTTGCTACCTTCCAAATTACACATAGTAGAACTAATTATTCTTCATGTTCCATAAAATTATGAGTTTAATAATAGATGTTAGTTAGTGATGGTGTAATTTTTTTTATATTTTCATAATATACTCACTAATCATGTACATAAATTTTATCTAAATATTAATTATGTTTAATATATGAGTAATAGATAATACTCATCCATTTTCAGGATGGGAAAGGGATGTTTTTTGACCCCCGAGTCCCCAACTTAAAATACAATACTTGGGGTGTACACACTGAATGTTAAAATAAGGTTGAATTTAACATATGCTAGATGAACTGAATACAATATAACATATATTTTTTTAAAAATATAACATGTGAAAATGAAAATTAGACATACTTGTTCAACTAATTAAACTTAAAAAAAAATTCTCCTTTCCAAAACTTTTGATGCTTTGATTTTTTATTTTATCATGGATGGCAACAGGGTGAGTCGAATTTGTGTTTACTTAACCCCGAAATCCAAAACTCGAACTTGAATTAAGCGAGATTGAAAACAATTATGTCATCTCGAACCCGTCTGGTTTCAGGTAACTCAAACCCGATGAAAATTTGCCTAAAACATATATTTCTATATATAATTATCTACATATAGGTTCTATATATATGCCAAATTTCTCTCTCAAAAAATATATATATATATATATGTATTATGTGTATTTTTATAATTTTATACATATTAATCAGATTTGGGCGAGTTTGGGGTAGCGTATCAACTATATTAAACCTAAACTCAGGCAAAACTCAAACACAATCACATCGTGTTTTCTCCATTAAATTTGGGTTGGGTTTGGGCGGGTACTCGCGAGTTCGGTTTTCATTATCATCCCTAATCCTATATCACTTGATGTTTTATAAATTCAAGATAAACCGTATGTATTTTCTTTTCCAAATCTTATATTATTTAACCATTTTTCTCACGTAATTTAGTAATCCCTGATAACTTTTCTTCCACAATTTCCTTTATTTTTCAATATATTAATAATAATATTTCATAATAACTATATTCTTACTAACAAAATGCTGGTCTAATAGTGTAAGACCCCACTAAATCTCTAGTGTGATTAAAATGTCAAATGTTCAATTTACCGAATGATATATGTTGGGATGGGCAAAACACACACTTTAAAATGATTTAGTTCTTTATCCAAAAGGGTGAGAAATACCCTTGTTACTACCAACAAAAAAAAGATTAACTATATTCAAAATTTTACATATTTATTGAGTTTTAAAAATATTCAAAACTTTTTAAACACAATTATAGGACATGTTTCCCACTTGCATACCCCACATATTGTATCTTTAGAAGATATATTACATCAAGGGACCATTACCCTACTCACTACTGTATTGTCCACTGATACCCAGTTCCAACATTTTCCTAGTTATTCGGATCAATGGACAAAAATTGTAGATTTAACTAAATTTCATGTAAGATATTCAATAAAATACAGCCTTTAAAATTATCGATCAAAGGATTAAAGAACGTTAGTTCCTAAGATCACACAAGTGTAGGAAATGGACAAAGATGGGAAACCTAAATTTGATTACTATGGACCCCATGACTACTTCAATATTGAATGATCTTGCTAAGTTTAAAGGCAAGAATAAGTGTGAGAGAGACATCAGAGATCAGAATAGCAAATAAACTAATAAAGAGAGCCCACTTTCAATGACTTTATAAAATTATTTGAAGTGGATTATTTTTAAAATGAATAGATATCAATTTGATGAATTATTTGTTTGATATACTTTCATTTTAAATAAAAAATAATTAAGTTAAGCAATTTTTGTTTTTTAAACCAACAATGTGTTTGTTGATGTAAAGTCCGCTAGATCCCAGAAAGACCAAAATATCAAGAATTCAATTCCTATGAGCAAAACGTGTCGGGAAAAAATACTCTTGGATGGGGTTAAGCAAATTTTGGATGTATAGCTACTCATTTTAACACATATCCCTTATAGAAATTAAACATTGATTTTCGGCCTTTCTAAAAATCTAGTGAGAGTTTAGGGCGACTCATTGTTATCCAATACACAAATTGGACACATTATTCAATAAACCAAACCTGCAAGAGACTTCCACTTTATGCCCAAAAATAATTAAAGCAACTTTTACTGTATTTTTACTTTTTACATCATGACTGTCAAATAGAAATTAGATGTTAACATTCCCATATATAAAATACCCGCACACTTTATAGTGAATAGATAAAAAAAATGGTATAGTTATGACAGGATATAAAAATATTGAAAAAATTCTAATAATCACACAATCAAAATTGCTTTTAGTGATTTAGTCTTTTAAAAAAAAACTGATTTTGGTAATAAAAAAAAGATAGAGGAATGTAGGTATGCATGAAATATGATGGCACATAGCCTGTAAATTTGATTTCTTCTATTAACTCCAATAGTTACAATGCATTAACATCTTGAGGCCCACTTAGGCAATGCAAGATCAGAATTACACAGAAAGAAAAGGGTAATCCATTTTTGAAGCAGAAGTCAAGTAGTGTAGAAGTGATTCTGCTACTCTAAGCTTTCCATTTACATATAAAAAATCTTCTAATTATTTCATAATTCAATACTTTCAATCTGCTTTTTGTACAGCAGTCTTAAACAAGAGGATGTACAATTTTTGATCCATTGAGAAATATAGAAACCCTCCAACTGAATGTGTCACAAAAGACCCAAAACTAGTCCCCACTATACAGTGCCATGCTGGCCCATACACCCCATCAAATTCCTGCATATTTTCAACCACCCCATTAGCCAAATTCATTGACCAATCAATCACAATAGAGACTCATATTTTTTAAAGTTCAAACACTCTTAACCTAATTATAGATTATCTATTATTCATTTGTATTACTTATTTTGAAGAATATTAAAAATGAATGATAAATGATTTGGTGACAATATATAAAACAGTGCATACATTTTTTATCCTTGAAACTATACTCACTCACTCAATCAATCATCACAGTATAATTTGCAAATTGTAGTATAGGGTCAATAAACAAATTAATCCATCAAAAAGATTATCTTGAAATCTTTTTTCAGCAAACTTAAATAGATTCAGCATATAATCCAATAATCATAATCGATTATAAATGTTGAGTTATAACAAAGATTCACTGGGTGTACCTTTTTTAGGGACAATGCAAGGGTCTTGGATGTGAACTTCTCCATACTATCCAAAGCTTTTCTAGCACAATCCACAGCATGGATCTGCATAAATGGTGCCATATCTGCTGAAACCATTTTGACTCCATTGATTGCAAAAGCATCTCTTAAATCAACCTGTGAGCCAGAAAATGATATTCTTCTAACCCCACTTGGGGCCATAGAAACTGAGCTTCTCTTAATAACATCATCATCATCATCATCATCATGTGACTTCTCAATCTTAACATCCTCAACCATTTTTTTATTGTGAAAATCTATTTTCTCATTCTTCAATAAGCCCTGAACCTTACTCCTTGGCTTATTATCTCTAAGGGCTCTCTTCATAGTAGTTCTTTCCTTTTCAGGATTTGGTTTGAGGGATGAATATTTGGAGGGTTCAACTATGGCAGAGGTAGACATGGCTCTGGCTTGAAAACGGGTATCAACAAGAAGAGGATGATGAGGTTGTTGGTGTTTTTGTTTGGTTTGAGATTGTTGTTGGTGTTTCTGTTTGTGTTTTTGACTATTACTCAAGTTAAGGTTTGACAAGTGTTTTACAATGAAAGAAGGTTTATAGGGTTGGGTGAGATCTGAAGAGTACTTCACCATATCAGAATCTGTAGATGAAGGTTTTGATTCTGAAGCAGTCAAGTTTTTCTTTAGGGTAGTTCTCTGTGACATGGTATTGGAATGGAATAAGAACTAAGACAGTGAAAAACGGAGAAAGAAATTATAGTGGTTTTCTTTGTTTTCTCTCTCTCTCAGTTTGTTGAGAAAGATTTAGAATATTGATAGGTTTGTAGTTGTTGAAAGAGTTTTGGGGGAATGAAGTTTTTTCTATAGACAATACTCTTATCTTGATCAAGCATCTATTATATTTATTCTAAATATGATTGTATTTTTCCTAATAAGTATTTGGTTTAGTAGAATTTAATAAGGTTTTTGAAGCTTAGAAATGGTTGTGGTGGTGAGTTTGGTTAATGTGGATGGGGAACATGTGTGGTGAGATGGATCTAGTAAAGGATCTAAAGTGTTCTGTTTGTTTCTATCACGCGCGATGAAGAGTGTGGGATTGGGATTGGGACTGGGAAAAAGGAAATGTTGACCGTTGACCTGAATTGTCTTAGATCTTTACAAAGGAGGATGGGAAAATGTTAGGCCAGGTTTGGGAGGTACTATTCCTATTTCTAGTGAAATTACATGGATGTGAAAATAATTATTTATTATTATTATTATTATTATTATAATTTACCCCTTATTAATTTTTATATTAATTTGTGAGTGTACATGATAATAGCTTATATCATGTTTAATTTCGCGATAAAAATAAATAAAAACCATTCAATTAAATTATCATGATAATCGTGTTTGGAGTCTCGTGGGCCGTGGCACACATGTGGTCGGTGATATGATTAAATGCTGTCATCGTTTGTGAAGGCTAAAGTGGAAAAATGATTCTTTTATCATCAATATTTAATTACTATTAAAATTTAAAATATATAAATAGTAAATTATAATAATATTCTTCACTGTTAATCAATTATATTTTTTTTAGATATACACAAATCATACTGATTATATAGATACATTATACTGATTACTCGTGTATGAGAGATTAGTGTAATTGGTTAAACAAAAAATGGTGACGAGTGTAATTAATTTAAGCAAAATATGATATATTGTAAACACAAATCCAAATAGTATATGAGTCAAAGTTTATTCATTATTTTGGTTAATTACAATATAATATAAGAGTGATTTAAATAACTTCTTAGAACTATTGATGTAGTTTATAACAAACTAAAAATAATGAATAGATATTGACATTTATACTATTTGGATTTTTTGTCTTCATAATATATCATATTTTGTTTGACTTAATTACACTCGTCGCTATTTTTGTTTAAGAAATTATACTTCTTTTTCTTACAGAGATAGTCAGTGTAATGTATGTAATCAAGATTTATTTGTGTTGGTTTATAAAAATGATGGATAATTTATGTAATTTCACCAAAACTCATGAGATATTAATATAATATAAATAAATGACATTAACAATGTATACATTAGCTAAAATTTTGGTTTTTCACATTTATTTTTTATTGATAAATTTACTTCATCCTAACAAAATATTTTTCAAACAATTCAACATTTGTTTTTATATTGAATATTTGCTTTTGTAATAATACTAGGATGATTTATCTAGAGAGCATAACACTTCCCATTCTTTATTATAAGGGTAAAACTAATTCTTGGAGTAATTTTGCTAACCTTAGTAGGGAAATCAAATAGTGATGAAGATGTTATTAATTGAAATCTAAAATGTTCTCTTGACTTTTCAATTAGGGTAAACACTTTTTCTAGTCTACTAAGGTGTACTCATTGGTAGGTATCATTTACTCTCTACAAAATTATTTTAAATTGTATCAAATAAAGTGTACCTCAGAAGAGTAAAAATATATTTAAGAGTAAATTATACTAATATTTATGAGTTTTAGTGAAATTATACAAATTATTATTCTATTCTTTACACCTACAAAAAAACCCTAATTTATATATATACATTAAACTTGTAACACCCTAAATTTAAAGTCATTAAATTACAGTATCAGTCTTGGGAGTCTCGCTTGAGCGAGAGAATTGTCGCCTGGGCGAGAGAGGCTCACCTGGGAGGGTGAAATTCTGGGCTATACTAAAGGATTCTCGCTTGAGCGAGAATTGTCTCGCCTGAGCGAGAGTTGTCTCGTCTGGGCGAGAAAAGTGGCATTCAGGACCTGTCGAGGCTGTAAGATCCTCGCTTGAGCGAGAGCTGCTTCGCCTGAGCGAAAAAATCCCTCGCTTGAGCGAGAGCGTCAGATCTGAAATTTTAAAAAGACGGAATTTTCTCGCCTGAGCGAGAACCCGACGATTTCACTTTAAAATAGAAACCCCAAACACATTTTAGAGTTAGAAAAGTGAGAGAGAAGAGATGAGAATGTGATTTTGAGAGCAAGAACTCGTGGGAATCATCTAGGAGCTTGAGAAGAGGTAAATCTCTTGATTCTAACTCTCTTTCTCCCTTTCAAACTCGTTTTTGGGTGTATGGATCTCTTCTCAAAGTATGAGAATCCATGGAAACTCTTCCTTTAGAGTTATGGTTCGTTTTATGTTGTTTTCCTCTTGTAAACTTTTGGTTTAGAGTTTGTATTTGATGAATGGAAAGGTTTTGTGGGTTTATTTATGAAAACCCCAAAACCCCCAAAATGTGAATATGAGTAAAAAGGGAAATGAGTGAAATGTTAAATGTGGAAGATGAGTTTGTGCTTTAATGTTGATATATGAGATGAATATGTATGTTTTAGATGTTTGGAAACTCGTATTAAATAATTTTGGAAACCTTGAAAATATGTGAATATCTTGAATGTTTGACGATGAAATACGAGTCGTTTATGTGTTATTTTGAATAAATGTCTGACATTGTTGTTATTGGTGGGAATGAGGAAAGATCCTAAGGTTTGAGGAAGTCGTGGAGGAAATTCGTAATGTTACTCGAAACCGACTCCAACGCTCACCAAGGTAAGTGATAAGTGTTTCTAACTCATATGAGCTGATGTGAATGAGATATGTGAAAGAGGTAATATGTTGGTAAGAATATTGTTGTTACCCTACCCGAAGTGGTAGTGGTTTATTGTTGTTACCCTACCCAAAGTGGTAGTGGTTTATTGTTGTTATCCTACCCGGAGTGGTAGTGGATTAATGTTGTTGTCCTACCCGAAGTGGTAGTGGTTTATTGTCGTTGTCCTACCTGAAGTGATAGTGGATTATTGTCGTTGTCCTACCCGGAGTGGTAGTGGATTAATGTTGTTGTCCTACCCGAAGTGGTAGTGGATTATTGTGGTATAGACATGCCCGATGTGGTATGGATAATTAACTAGACCTGCCCGATGTGGTATGGATAATTAACTAGACCTGCCCGATGTGGTATGGAGAATGAACTAGACCTAGCCGATGTGGTATGGAGAATTAACTAGACCTGCCCAATGTGGTATGGAGAATGAACTAGACCTGCCCGATGCGGTATGAAGAATTAACTAGACTTGCCCGATGTGGTATGGAGAATTAACTAGATCTGCCCGATGTGGTATGGAGAATTAACTAGACCTGCCCGGTGTGGTATGGAGAATGAACTAGACCTACCGATGTGGTATGGATAATTAACTAGACCTACCCGATGTGGTAGAGGATTATCTTTGCGGTGAAAACTCGGTGAATATGAATGATGATAAATGAGTATATTGAAATGAAAGTAATATGCATGTTATAGAATATATATTTTGGGATATATATACTATAGGGTGAATATGGATGATGAGAAATGAGTATATTGGAATGAAAGTAATATGCATGCTATAGAATATATATTGTGGGATATATATACTATAGGGTGAATATGAATGATGAGAAATGAGTATATTGGAATGAAAGTAATATGCATGCTATAGAATATATATTATGAGATATATATACTATAGGGTGAATATAAATGATGAGGAATGAGTATATTGGAATGAAAGTAATATGCATGCTATAGAATATATATTACGTGATATATATACTATATGGTGAATATGAGTGATGAGAAATGACTATATTGGAACGAAAGTAATATGCATATTATTGAATATATATTATGGGATATATATACTATAGAGTGAATATGAATAACCCGGAATTGGAAGGAAGAAGATACTAATGTTTATATTTATGTGTTTGTGATGATAAATTATTTCAATGTGTATTTATACTTAAAATGTGGATTATCATGTAATATTAGTCTTGAACTAATGACTTACTCCCTTGTATTTGTGTATTGTTTATGATAATCTCATTGTAGGTAAACGAAAGATTTTGAGGAGAAGGCTCACTTATGAATTTTATGCGTTTCCTAACTTGGATTTCTTTATCTATATAGACATAGAATTGTACTAAAAACCAAACTAAACGACTTTTACACCCCTAAAAGTAAATATCTTATATTTGAAGAATTATAAATAATATTAATTTTTCCATAAAATTCTTCTTCAACTAATTTGTTAACTATTATTATGATACACACATTAGAGAGAAAAAAACTCTTCCACAATATGAAATTCGACTTAAACATATGTGAGTATAACTTAAAAGAATAGTCTATTATGTGGAATAATTTCATAATTGAAGTAATATATTGTGTTTGGTATGTTATATAATAATATGAGATTTTTAATATTGTCACCCCTACATTTAGTGTCACATTGAATTTACGCCTACATTAAGTATTGTATTGAATTTATTATATTACTCTATGTGACTCATAACACAAAAATGATGAATGATGAAGGGTTTTCATATGTAAACTTTTTTAGTATTAAAATATGTATATATCTAAAAAAATAGGCCATCTAATAATCCAGCACTCGAGCATGTAACAACATATTGTAAAAGCATTAAATAAACTTTTTACAATTAAAAACATTAAATAAACTACTGTTTCAATTACTTAATTGGTTAGTGCCTCTCAATTAGGGATGACAATAAAAACCGAACCCGCAGGTACCCGCTCGAACCCAACCCGAATTTAACGGGGAAAACCCGATGTGATTGGGTTCGGGTTCGGGTTTTATCCGGGTTCAAATTTCGGGTTCGGGTTTGGTATTGTTAATACCCTACCCCGAACCCGATTAATATATATAAAATTATAAAATTACACATAAATACATATATAAAAGCTATATATATATAAATTTCTCACACACATATATATATATATATATATATATATATATATATATATATAAATTTCACACATATACATAAATATATAAAAGCTATATATATATATATATAAAAATAAATGTTTTGGTTCGAGTTTTTTTCGGGTTCGGGTTACCCGAAACCTGACGGGTTCGGGGATGGTATTGTTATTTCTAACCCCGCTTAATTCGGGTTCGGGTTTTAAATTTCGGGTTCGGGGTTGGGTAAGCACAAACCCGACCCTGACCCGCCCCGTTGCCATTCCTACTCTCAATTAGGACAAACAAATGTCAGAGTTTAAAGTAACCAAACTAAATTCATTCATATGTAATTAAAATATGTGTCAACTATTTCATTAAATTTATAAATGGACAAAGCAAGCAGAACCTTTTCGACCATTCAAATTTGTCAAAAAAGTGTTCTGCTATAAAAATTCTGAAGCTGAATCGTGTACGAATATTCTTACAACGGATGCAGGAACAGTAATACAAATCGTATTCCTTAAGTTATTCAAAACTACACTGCAATACAAAAGATTATGAATCTGACCCTATATATTTTGAAACCACTTGTATCATACTTTAATTTGAAATTTGTATTTCCAAAGTATCTATCTATACACCTTCGATTAAGGAAAAAGTAGGATATTACGTTAAGAATATGTCGATAGAATGAAAGTCACCATAACATTAGCTATTTGGCGTAATATTAAGAGTATCATATTGAATAACATATCAAACTCAATGTGATACTTAAGTTGTTATGAGATAGTAGACGATTTAGATTTTAATCAAAATGAAAACAAAATTCAAAATCTAAGTTGTTATTTTCATCCAATACCATTTAAACTTGGAAGTCATATAATCTTTCCCAGAAACGTAGGTTCATAAAAAAATAAGAAGTTATTGAAGTTTATTTTTTTACTCACTGGCCACCAGAAATAGGTATATCCCCACTGCTCAAGAAAATTGTTGGAGCTCTCAAAGTGTTGGCAGAGAACTGAATTGGAAACTTGATTCACTTTTTGTTGTTGTTAGAAGGTTTATCTCACTTCATTCCTTACCTAAAATATAACCTGAGTCAACACATACTTCAAAGGTAAAAACAGATGTCACATGGCCATTACTATGAACTGCTTTTATGATCATAATAATTTCAACATGTGGCTTAGATTTTGCTGCCATGTGTCAATTGTAAGCTAATATCTATATAGTGATAAGGTAAAGATTTATACTTATACACCATTAATTTATATTACTTTTATGATGATTGAAAATGAATTATACAATGACAGTATGAGAAACTCTTATATTGTGATTATTGCATAAAAGAACATAGAATGATTATGATTCATGTAATATTCATTTTTATATATCTATTTTATGCGAGGCCATTTATAAAATTAGAGTATTGAGTTAGTAAAAAGAAGCATGCTTAAAGAGTAAAAGAGAGTCTCATGGAGGTTTACAACACAACAAGAGAAGAAAATGAACATTATAGCTTAGTCATAGTGGCTCAATCCAATGTGTGATTATAAGTCTCTAAGTTCATATTCGAATCACAAGAAGCCCTTTAAGGGTGAATAAAATATCGAATGTGTTTGGAGGAGCTTACGGACACCATCAAATCATGGATATGAATTCGATGGAGACATAACCCTGCAAATATATATCTTGGTTCGAATGTATTTCTAATTTAAGTTTAGAATTCTATTTTCCATGTCTCTTTTTCATTGTTTGGCTCACCATGTAACCTTAGTTAATGTATTGAAAAATATGTCAAGTTCTGTCATTGTAAATTCCCAACCTTTGAAGTTAATCTCTTCTAGCTTTAATTTTGATGACCTCACGGCTATGTGTCTCTATAATAAGGGGTTATCCATCATATTCTTATATTTAGACCGAAGTTTAATATTCCAAATAGTTTTATAATGTAATATGCATCTAATAAAGTTTTATACACTCTCAATATATAACATGTCGATCACATATATAATATAGTGATACTATAAATATGACAATACATGTTTAACGATAATGTTTGAGGAGATTATTAAAAAGAAAAAAAAATTATACAGACATCTAACATGGATCTAATTGGAAAGCATTAGTGGTGTTGTTACTTTACCTTCTTAAACTACTCATCTTTGTTTGTTATGTTCCAACAATTTGGGAAAATGACAAGTCTTCCGTAAAACAATGAGAAGTAGAGAGAGGTACATGAAAAATTAACTAATGTTAGCATGAGAAGGACCCCATTATGTGTTATGTTCAGAACCCACATTTAGTTTTGTTTGTTGTTTTTGCTCAGTTTCAGAGCTCTCTCTCTTTTCCATCCATATACCATATATCTAATAAGACACAATATACAATACAGTGAACTTAGTGGAACCTAATATCATGTTTCTTTTTTTGGCACTTAATGAATCTAAACAAAACAACTAAGGCTAAGGTACCATGTTCTAATGTCAATAAGGGAAATTGTATTTGGTGCCTGAAGTTTTAATTGTATATAAAACTCTATGTTGCACATACTGTATATAAAAATCTATGTTGCACATTTTGTTTTGTTTCCCAAACCAGTGTCCTAAGAGTATTGGACTAGAAATATAAAATGATATGCTGTATCCGCATGTTCCAAGTAGTGACATGGTTATTAATATAAAACAAACTTAACTGGTGCTGGTAGTGTTATTTGACTCATTTTGCTTATAATTTATAAACATAGATCCTTTATTTCTCATCCAACCCATGTTCTCTTTCTTTCTCTCTCACTTTTTCATACACTAATTAACACACAAAGCCAACTTGGAATTGCACTTTATTATAGCTACATAGTTCTGTTCTAATATTCTATAAGGTGGCTGAAACAACACAAAGAGAGTTCAAAATACCAAGAGATCAAAGCCACAACAACAACAACAACAACAACAAAAAATGATGCCTTTAAAGATGACTGAAATGTGGACAACAATGGGTTCAACCTTAGCCAGTTTCATGTTCATGTGGGCAATCATACGCCAATACTGTCCCTATGAGGTAACACGTTTCTTAGACAAGTACACACACAACATCATGGGCTACTTCTACCCTTACATTACAATCTCCTTCCATGAATTCTTGGGAGACAGGTTGAAGAGAAGTGATGCCTATGCTGCTGTTGAGGCATATCTCAGTGTCAACACATCAAAGAGTGCTAAGAGGCTCAAAGCTGAGATGGGAAAAGATAGCTGCAACTTGGTGTTAACCATGGATGAGTATGAGAGAGTAACTGATGAGTATAAAGGTATAAAAGTTTGGTGGGTTTGTAGTAAGGTTATGTCATCAACAAGGTCCATGTCTTATTATCAAGAACAAGAGAAGAGGTTCTATAAGCTGAATTTTCATACAAAGTATAGGGACATAATTACAGGTTCATATCTGGAGCATGTGATGAAGGAAGGGAAGGAGATTCGCTTGAGGAACAGGCAAAGGAAGCTTTACACTAATAGTCCAGGTTATAAGTGGCCAAGTTATAAGCAAACTATGTGGAGCCACATTGTGTTTGAGCATCCTGCGACGTTCGAAACAATGGCCATGGAATCGGAGAAGAAGCGTGAGATCATTGAGGATTTGGTTACTTTCAGTAAGAGTAAGGAGTTTTATGAAAGGATCGGAAAGGCGTGGAAGCGGGGTTATCTTCTTTATGGCCCTCCTGGGACAGGTAAGTCCACTATGATTGCAGCAATGGCTAATTTGTTGGCCTATGATGTCTATGACTTGGAGCTCACTGCAGTGAAGGACAACACTGAGCTGAGGAAGCTTTTGATAGAGACAACTACTAAGTCTATAATTATTATTGAGGACATTGATTGTTCACTTGATCTTACAGGCCAGAGGAAGAAAAAGGGAGATAAGTTTTCAAATGATGAGAATGATAAGTTGAATTCAGAAGTCGGTTTAAGGAAAGAAGTGAAGGAAGAAGGAAGCAGTGGTAGCAAGGTGACACTTTCAGGGCTGTTGAATTTCATAGATGGGATATGGTCAGCATGTGGAGGGGAGAGGTTGATTGTGTTCACAACTAACTATGTGGAAAAGCTTGATCCAGCACTCATCAGAAGGGGTAGAATGGACAAACATGTTGAGCTTTCTTATTGTACTTTTGAAGGGTTTAAAGTTCTTGCAAATAATTACTTTAAGATTGAGACTCATCCAATGTTTGACACAATTAAGAGGCTGCTGAGTGAGGTTAAGATTACACCAGCTGATGTTGCTGAGAACCTTATGCCAAAGTCTCCTATGGATGATGCAGATAAGTGTCTTTCTAACTTGATTGAAACACTTGACACTACAAAAGATGAGGACCTGTTTAGCCTGAGACAGAGTAGTCCCATCAAGGAAGGTGAGAAACTGAAGCATGACAGTCACATCAAGGAAAATGGTGAGTTGCATGAGGATAATGAAAGTGAACAAGCAATGAGCCAAAGCAGGTGAGAGTGCATTATTGGTGTTTATCATGTAAAAGAAATTTTGGCCTGGGGACAAAACCTTGGGCATATTTCTACTTATATAGTAGTATGATATATGATGTATCTATCATTCTGAGCTTCATGTGGAACAAAAGTAGAGATTAATATACTTCAGTGCTTTTGGTTTGGAATATTTGATATCCAATCAAATCCTCCTACTTTTGGGAATCATCTAGAACTTGTGTTGGATAATTAATAAAAATTATTGTTAATTAGGATAATTTCCCTCTAAAACTTTCTTTTTAACAAAGTAACTTAACTGTTAAGGTGACAACAATATTTCTAAATATGTTTTTTTGTGTTCCTAAAACGTAATTTAAACATGGACAAAAACAATTGACATGTTCAGTCAGTATGGTTAATATGAAAAGAATGGTTCATGATCCGATCAGAATATGAATGCAGCCACTCATGATTCAGCCAAAGTGCTGTAATGCTAATTGCTGATCACTAGAGTTAAAGAAAAGCAGAACCATAGGACTTAATAAATTGAAAGCCATGTCCTTTTAAAGTTACAGTACCTGTTAAACAGTTATTGTACATGGATTGGAGGGGCTAAATAACCCTGAACACTTTCTCATTCATTGTGTAGACCTTTTGAATGTAGAGATACTAGAAACAAAAATAACAAATACCTAATCTACATGACTCAGCATCATGCTGCTTCTGGTGGGCAAATCATGCACCATAGGAAGAGACCTGGTCATAACTTCCTCTAGCTTATAACAAAATTTATAGTTATATATTATCATACACATTGGCTTCCCTGAGAAAAGTACAATCTCATACCTGCTCCGAACCAGAAGTGGAAGCTTCAGTAATCTGTGTCTTCATCTTTCATGATTGTATTTGGACCATCATCAAAACCAGAGGTAGGGGCAAGTTCATTTAGATCAAGGAAATGTCTCTTTCCGACACCCTCAACTTCCTCCTGACCAGGACTACTTGATTTTTCAGGATTTTGGTCTTGTTCAATGTCTTCTACTGCAGGATAAGCAGTAGCAGGCTCATCCTCTACTTTCATTTCCTGATCTTCACCATCATTGGCATCTGAATCTTCACTTTCCATCACACATTCACCATTCTCACTGGCATCTGATTGATCAGCTGACGCATTAGACTTATCAGGTTTAATAAACTCTGTTTCTGATTCTGATGCCTCATATTGCTGGTAGTTTATACGGTTTCTAGTTGACCTATTACTGCGTCTTAGACCTGACTGCATCTCATCCACTGACCTGCGTCTAGTTTCCCTCCTTGCACGGCCTCGCAATTGCTTGCTTTTACGAGGTTCGTCACTATCCTCGCTGATGCTTGAGGAATCTTCATCTTCATCATCGTAATCTTCTTCTTCCTCTTCGATATTATCTTCATCCCACTGATATTCTTCATCCCCTTCAGAGCCACTAGAAAACTTCATTCTCTGCTTACGCTTCTCGAGATATTCTTCATCATATACTGCTTCTCCAACAATATCATCATCACTGTCAAAGTCTGCCTCATCTAATACTGCTTCAACAAATTCTTTCTCTGAATACCGTGTAGGTCTCTTTCTTCGACGATTGCTGATGTTAAAATGAAATGATTAGTGAAACTTACATAGAAGGAATTGGAACAGATTTAAAAGAAACTAAAAGTACACACCTTCGATCCAATGTGTCAATTTGATGCTCTTCCTCTTCCTCATCATAATCAGAGTCAGATGGTTTTGGAGATGACATACTAAAATTTTGATGTTGGGCGGCATGTGAAGGACCCTTCAATTTACCATTAGTCAAAGCTTCACGTTTTGCTACTGATTCTCTCCTGGGCCTAGGTTCCGGGGATGACTGTTTCTGTCTAAAAAAGAAGAAACGGATATATATGCCATGAGTGGCCCATCTCCGTCCAACATTTTTCTTTTTTATAAAAAACACAATAAAGTTAGAAGGATAGGATATAAGCACATACTTGGTTACTTTAATTGCCTCATTGATGGACTGATCGTAATCATCTGCAATCACAATAATGTCAAAAGTTATGATGGTGAAAAATCAGCACATAACAGAAACTCTGGATGAGCAAGATGACTCCTGCCTAACTGGTGAAAATCAGTAGTTCGAGTTAATTTTTTGGGTTGAAAAGTCCATTAATTGGGTTACTGACAAGGGGTTTGGGTAGTTTGCCAGAGATCATAGGTTCAAAGCATTGCACTGTCACTGCAGGACAAAAAATATTTGGACATAATATAGTTTAAAGTAGTCTTTAAACAGAATGTCAAAGCATGAAGTAGCATCTCGCATAAAAATGTAACATTGAATTTATTTACTTCCAAATTTCCTCACCACCATCAAGGTAGGATGCAACCAATGTGACTTTAGTTTTTTGGGTCTTGAACCAACATGATCTAAAAAAGATAAAGTGGGCCAGATGCATGACATACAATCAGATCAGGTGACTACATTGAGTGATCCAAAAGCCATCAGAAAGTTCCAGTACATCATATCTAAACTAGTACTTAGCAACCCTTGCCCCTTGGGTGAATTCCTAAAGTGTACTACTAAAGAACAGACACTTCAGAAGAAACATTTAGTTGATATGGGTCAATCCGTCAATGGATTCAGCAATAAGTGCTTCAAAAAGGAGAAGGTAACTTGGGCCCGAGGACACTCAAAAAACCAATTTTAAAAGAAAGAAGTGTGGCCTAATACTGCAATACACAGGACACTACAGTGAACCTGGCAAGAAGAACGGTAGAATGAAAAGTCAACTACAGCAGTTAAATCAATCTGCAATGCAGGCATCAACTACAACACAATGAAAAATTAACTCCAGTTGTAATGAAGTAATGAAACTGTTTTGCTCTAACCAAAAGTGTAGGTAACTGGTTTCCTATCACGAAGTGCACGCCCAGGAGCAAGGCCGTCGACAATCATGTAATTATCAAGAAGAAGTGCTTGTCTGTGCTGCTTTTTCAGCATCTTCTCCTTCCTCTGTGCAAAAATACAAATCAATTTTGTATCAGATTAGAATGCATCAGTAAGATTCTGAGGACTATAAACCAAAAAAAGGACAATTTCAAGTTCAATTATTGGAATGCCCTTATCTTCTCAACCCTAGAGTACCTTATGATCTTTCTCAATCTCAGGAAGCATGTTAATCTTCAGCTTTTTCCCCACACTAGCCTCAGTTCTATTTTTACTTGAGAAAAGCTTCTCCTGTGTAAGCAGATGAATAAATTGATCAAATTCACATATAATGCAGCAAGCCACACAATATGAACATTCATCAACTTCAGTAACTTACCGAAACATCTTG
This sequence comes from Lupinus albus, assembly GCA_009771035.1. Taxonomy (NCBI): domain Eukaryota; kingdom Viridiplantae; phylum Streptophyta; class Magnoliopsida; order Fabales; family Fabaceae; genus Lupinus; species Lupinus albus. The sequence goes on from CM020011.1 coordinate 12,226,778, forward strand.
AAATTCATCAAAATTGGTAGCAACTGCTTCCCATTGGTATGATGTATTAGAAAGAACCTGGGAACCTCTTGCTTTCCCTTTCTTCACTTGAACTATTTCAGTTTTCTTAATTTCTCGATACAACCTATGACCAATTATTGGGTCATCTTCATACCTGCACTAATCAAATTTCAAATGAATAAAATCACAGACATAAATGTACATTAATGTTCAAATAAAACATCCAAATTTGGAACATGATGAAGTGGAAGCAAAGTAAATTACCAATAAGAAATTCCATGTGAATCACCTCCAACACGCTCTTTACGGAATGTTGAAAGATGAACACCGTGTTTGAGTGAGTTGTCAATATAATTTTTGATATCTTCTTGCTGCAAAATGTTAGTCAAATTTGAGCTCAGTGGTACATTAGAAAAAGGGATAATCACTAATTCAGTGCTCAGCATAATAAACTGAGTAGTATAACCATCCATTAAGATTTAATCTAGCATCAAGTGGAGGGACCTCATCCTACCATATTAAAGGTCACCCGTTTCAGATAAAAAATGTAAGATATAGGTAGATTAACATTAGTAATACCTCAACACGAATGTCACATAATGCTTTTAGGATGAAAACACGAACCCCGGGATCAAGTGATTTATATGCTTCAATCTCCGCCCTGTCATGTTAGCTTGAGAATTGGAAATGCATAATTAACATTCCAGAATTTTACATATAGCATGAGTAGTTACCCTTGCGAAACAACAATTGGAAGATCCCCATCAGCAACCTGTATTTGAATTTCAACATCATATTAGCCCTAGAATTTATAAAATTTATGTTATCAAATATCATTTTGCTGACTAAAAGTATGTCATTACCCAATGCCACCAAGCTCTCAATTTCCTGCATAATACAGTTATCCAACTATCCCGTGTGAGTGCCATTCGTGTAATAGGAGGGATTGCCTACCAAAAGGTTTAGTAAATGTTATAATCAGACTGGCAATAGTTCTGTAATTACAAGGAGAAATAACTGCTGATTTATACATGAATAAACTTTGAGAGGGAGAGAGAGAGAGAAATCATTGCGCTAGAACTGTGGCTAAAACCACAGCTTCAAACACCTCTTACAACATCTGGAATTGTATGATACTATGACCACTTAAAACAATATATCTACCTACCCCATTACAATAGGCTAATGCAAGATTGATGTCATTATAATACTCAACCTAATCAAAAAATTAGATGAATTCAATTATCAGCATATTTTTATTAGTCCCTCTTTATATATGTGACTCAATAGATCCAGGACCCATAGGCAAGTTTTGATTTTCTAAAGGCATAGTCATAGGCATTGAGAAAGAGAAGGTTATTTCGCCACAAATGCAGTTAAATACAAAACTTCAGACACCTCTACAAGATTTAGAACTGTATGACCATTAAAACAATAAAAAGCCTCAACTTTCCTTCTCTCCTGATTCCTGAATATGAAACATTTATCAACCTATGTGCCTGCCCATGTAAAAGAGACTCTTGCAAAATTGATGGTGTTATAATATTCAAGCCAAAAACATGTAAGTTGTGGCACCTGTGTTAATCGCTGTCCATAATGCATTAGAACAGGGACCGATGGAGTAAACTCCCTTTAATATAGAAAAATTCATATTTTTTAATTTAAAAAAAAAAAACATTGAAGCGCAGGGGTTTCAATGAAGAGCTAAACCCTCAAACTTTTCACCACAAATTTTCTCAAAATATTTGAATCTTCTATGAAAATGTAGTTCAAGTCAGAAACATTTCAGTATGATTTGTAGTACCAAAGTTTCGAGAATTCTTCTACTGGTCCTTTTAGTAATTTATTCATGATGAACCTTCATCATGAATAAATTAAGTGTTAAGCAAGAGTAATTTTGATTACTTTTTAAGTGTTAAGCAGGATAATTTTGATTACCTTTGAGATTAAATTGCATCCACAACATTAAGAACGGGCCAAGACTAGGCTAAATCACATAAAAAGACTTAAACCTTATTAGGTTCTTTTTCAACTTGTAACCATCTAATACAGAAAACTAGAAAAGAGCTAACATTTTTGTTCTTAAAATCACAAGGAGTAAACAAAACTTTATGGTTGCGTACTACTTCAAACTAAAATGTACTTATAGATCAGAGTATCGCAAACAGAATACATACCCAATTTAACACTTATGCAGATAAAAGGAATAATACAACATTCATACTTATCTCTTTTTTGGTGTTAACGTATAAAGAAAGGGCTCCTCATATAAAAACCTTCCAATCGAGTACCTGCTCTCTCTACTTACCAATCTCTGCCAAACATGCAATACAGTCTCAAAAAATTGTCCATCTCAAAATATCATATTTGCCAATTTCATTGTTAGGTCATCAATTAGTAATGGACTCGGTTACTCAAAAAATGCAAGCCTTCAATTTTTTGTTCCTTCCGTCGATTCCCAGATTACAAAAGCCAATTATCCCATTGAATAAAGATTCATCCCAACTGCTAATCATTCCTCAAGTTTATCATATGTTACATCCCAGGAATAAATGTCTACATTTATGCTTGCGTTGCGACTATATACGACTAATACAAAATATTTGTCCAACCCATTCTACTCTGCTTCAACCACATTAAACTCCTAACAACATATACTCACAAAACCAGCATCAAATATGATTTGGGATTTTAAGCTGCAAAGTTATGATAAAGTATAACCATTGCAAATAAATAAACTTAAACATAGAAGAGAAAGAAAAAACAATGATGGAATCTTAATTAAACACCACAAAAATAAGAACTAGCAAACTCCACCCACAAACATTAGGACCTAAATTCAGAGAAGAAAAATGAAATGCCATAAACTTGTAACAACAATAAACTAACCAAGAGAAAGCAGATAAAGAACCAACCTTGAGCAAAGGCATGTGTATATCACTTAGTGTATCATTAGGGATAAGAAGAGCTGATTCAAACTCTTCAGCAGAGAATTCTATTGAGATATTCAAAAGAGGCCTAAATAGCTGCAACAACAAAAAAACACAAACTTTTGAAATAAGTGGACACTGTATAAGAACCCCATTAACTCAAAGATCACAACTTTGAAGCTCACATGCAAGAAATTGAATATGGAAGCTAACTCCCACATGCACCGAAGGTTCCACCGTGGCAACTGCGTCATCGTGGGTGGCTCCACCAGCGGCGTAACGATCTTGCTGCATTGTTGTAGCTGCGACGGCGGAGGCGACGGCGATGGGGAGTCCTCCCGCCGGTAATCCTTCTTCGCGGCTTTCCGTTCATTCGCCGCAGTATTTTGCGATGCCGAGTAGAGTCGAGAAGCTGCGCGGATGGTGCATGCTCGGGCAGGGCGGTTGCTCCTCCTGATGGTGGAGATTATTCCGGCGTTGGAGGCGGCATCGTGGTTGCCGGAATCAGGTCCGTTGTTTTGTGAATCGGTCTCCGGCGACGGCGAAGATCGGGGTTCGCCGGAAACATGTGGAGGAGAAGGAGATCGTAGTGACATGGCGGAGAGAGAGAGAGAGATCAAAGAGAAGTAATAGTTATGGTAGGATTACATGAAAAGATCGATGGATTTATAGAGAGAAATCAAATTTAGTGAATGGTTTATAGAGAGAGAAACAAAGAAATGAAAAATAATGATAATAATAATGGAAGGAGGCATAGGATGAGTAAAAGGACTTAACCCTGAAAAACAAAGGTGCATATACCCTAAAAGGTTGGTGCTTTATGTGAATGTTACTACGAATATGAAGCAAAGTTGAAAGAGTGGGAGATAGAGAGGAAGAGGTAAAGGGTGGGGTTAGATTTGATTTCCCTTTGATTCAATTGTTACTTTTTATCTTTGTTTTTTTGGGTCTTATGGGTTTAAACTGTTCATGGGTAACCCTTGTTTCTCTTAACACCCACAAGTCCATAGAGTGCAGAAAAAATGATTTAAACTTGAAATATAGGAAAAACTTGTAAGAGTTTTCTTTTCTTTTTGTTTGTGTTATGTTTTTGGCCTTCAATTTCTTGTGTCTTCCAATTTAAGGTTGTCCGTTATTTGTTTAGTTATCTTGAGAATTCTGCTAAATTTGACATGTGCTGCTAATTACTACTAAGTAGTGTTGCTAAAGTTGTTTAATATTCGGATTTTGTTCCCCTTTGAGAAAGGAATACAGGTTGCAATATTAAGCTGTTTCAGAAAAGAAATATAACTCCTTGTTTGTTGATAAAGTGAGTGGAAAAAATTAAGAAGTACAATATATGTAATAAAAATAAATTAAGTACGCAATAGATTTTATAATCCTAATAACTAGATCTTCAGAAGTTTCATTGGTAAAAAATAATAATATATTGGAACAGCATAAGTTTTTATGGGGTACATGGTAGAACATAGGTGTGTTATTTTGATTCTTGTAATTGTTGGTAAAGAGAGGAGAGTGAATTAAAAGGAGAAGTAGATAAATGAGTATTTTCACCATGTGGGGGGTTACATAAATTTGGCACTAGGTTTTCTTTGGTGAGGGCATAATCTGCTTATTTTCATCATCATCTTCACCAATATGGACACTAAGGCTAGCAAGATTGGCTTATATACTAGTTTTTTATTAATTTACAAAAATTATAATTTTGTGATGACCAGACAAGTCATGTTCACCTTGCATTCATCTTTGTATTTTCTTTTGTGAATGAAAACATGCACTTTTCTCTTAAAAGCAGCATGCGTTACAACATCAAATAATAAGTTGATTACAATTCACCATTAACAAAAAAGGGCATTTGGTCTAGTGGTATGATTCTCGCTTAGGGTGCGAGAGGTCCCGAGTTCAATTCTCGGAATGCCCCAACTCAAATGTTTTACAATTTTGAACTTTTTAAAAGAAACAAGGCCTCCTCCACTGCCTATATTGGTTATATTCAAACTTAACTTTTTGTCACCATATGTATCAGTTTGTTGACTGTTACTGAACAAAAAATCTTCTTTATAACATGCTTTGTATCTGTTGTCTCTGATCTGCTCCACACTTTATATCATTTCATAGTGTTGTGGCCTTCAAAACCTAATTAACTCTTTTAGTAGACCTTATGATCCTTTTCACACATTTATAGAGAATATGTCTAGGAATATGTATGAATTTGCAAAGTAGACCTTATGATCCTTCTCACACATTTATACCAAAGTTCAAGATTCTTTTTACACATTTTTATTTGGGGAAATAAATTACAAATGCAATTTGAAATTGCATTTTTAAACTTTTGCCTATGAGATAAGCAATTTCAAATGATTCCACAAGGAATTTTACTTTCTTTTCGTTATCAAATTATTTAAATTTATTTTTTTAATAATAAAATTGTTTAATTTTATTAATCATAAATTCCTTACAAAATAAGGTTTCTATCATCTTGAAAGATGCATAAAAAATATTTAATATTTTAGGTATTACCCCTTCTTTATATTTTCATGTTTTGACATTTTTATTTGGGGAGGGATCCACTTACTCCAAAAAAACACTTACTCTTCATCTTAGCCATCCAATCTTGAAAAATTCAATGGCTTAGATGTACTCACCAATTCAAACCATTGGATTTTCAAGAATGAATGGTCATGATGTGGAGTAAGTGTTTTTCCACTTACTCTTGGAGTAAGTGGATCCCTCCCCTTTTTATTTTGTTACAAAAACTCAAAACTCAACTGTACCTTCTTTTCCATCTATAGGGAGAACTGGCAGTTTGAATATCTGTATGAGCACAGACATGAATGAAGGGAGAATTTGTACAAAGTATGATAAATGTATGAAGAAATGGTTATTTTTCTAATAGAAAAAGTAGATGGTAAAGGAGATAAATTAGGAGTAAGAACAGTGAGGTTATACAATGTCTTAAATTAACCTTATCATCAAGAATGAAAAATTGAGTCACTAAGGGGGATCGGGATCAGGATCATTTGAACATAAAATATGCAAATTTCATTGTACACGCCCCCCTCATGGCTATGTACCTTCACCACAACATTGATCTCAACCATCAAGTGCACCAAGGGCTTTCATGTCCTCTAAGAAAGCTGTGTAAGAGTCATCAATGCTGGGTGCTTTTGGAGCTGATGATGAGCTCACCAACTCTGGTTTTACAATAGTCGTCGGCCCTGGTGTCCCAGTAACAGTCCTAGAGGTTGACACTGGCGGTTTTGGTTTTGTTTTAGCCATTGCAGTCTCTCTTCTCACTCTAACAGAAGCGGGAACCTAGCCAAAACATGATGTAGATAGACATAATTAGAAGAGTGACATAAAAAGAGTTTGAATATTAACAAGTCATGCAAGTAAGTTCCTAGTAGTCATAAACAACTAGGAAAATCTGTTAAGTGAAATTATTTAGCAGCACGTTTTCCTGGGGAAAATTCAAATTCACGTAACACTAATTCACATTAAGAAAATATGTCCTTTGCTTTCCTGCCTAAGCACAAACAACGACAATATTCTGTTCTGGTCTCAACTATCACTAATTTACTTCATGTTGGAAGTAGCTTATTTTGTGTTCAGAAAAGCTTTTAATAAAAATGCTGCTAAAAGAAAATAAGCTAAAACTAACATGCACTTAATAGAGATATGGAGATTGAAAGCAAAAAAAAAAGAATAAAACGTAAGAGTCAAAATACAACAAAACTTTGGTAAATAAAAATTCAACTTACCATAGCTGTAAGTTCAGGAGTGTGCTGAGCTAATGGCCTTTTAACAACAGTAGAAGCAGCAGATTTAACATAAGATGGTTTCTGGGAAGGAGGTGGCATAGCCAAATGACCTTCCTGAAAGGTTGGAGGAGGACCAGGTGGAAGTGGTGGTCTCATCATTGGAGGAGGACCAGGTGGAGGACCATATGGTGGCATTGGCATTAGGGGGACCATCATTCCTGGAGGTGGTGCCTGACCAGGGAGTAGTCCTGCAACAGGCAAAGGAGGCCTCATATCAGGTGGTGGCGGGAAACGAGAAATTCCAGGGGGTAAAACATCAGGCTTTAAAGCAGGAAGTGATGGTGCTCCTGGAACGGGAGGTTGTTGCCTTGGAGGAGGAGGCCCAGGAACCATTTTCGGAATCTCCTGGCTTGACAGAGAATTCTTATTGTCAGAAGCAACCAGAGAACTATCAGACTGAATAACCCCAGATTGTGGTGGCATCCGACTTGGTGGAGGAGGTGGAGGAAGATGCACCTACATTTTAAAAAATGTCACTGCTGAAAGAAGCTGAAGTAAGGACTAAGTCCCAAATTTTAAACTTTGAAATGTAATGTGTTGCCATTTGGCAACCATGTTAAGTGTCTAGTACTAACTTGCCGCATACCTGAGCCCAAAATCAGATATGCATACACATACACAAGACAACAGCATACTTACCGATCCCATTTTCAACTTTTAACCAAGATGATTTCCACCATTTAAAAATGTCAATAATGTATGTGAAAATGGCTTTCAATCACTAAATTTTGGTTCTGAATTATGCCAAAACAAGATGAAAAAGAGTAAAAATTGTCTGCATTACCATTAAGCATTTAAAGTTGTCTGATACTTTTTATTAAGTGAAGTATAGTTTAATATTTTTTGTGAGCATATACAAATACAATTTTGAATTTTTATTCAACATTCCCCACCTCAACCTGATCCTAGATTTCAAAGAATAACAGTATCCCCATATTGAATCATTTGATAAAATACCCACAAAAGAACCATTGCTTCTTAGTTTTCCAGATTCCATATATCTATAATTCCTTGTCCATCAAAACTGTTCCAATCAGATTGTGATTTCATCATTTCATGCCTTCACAGAAAGCATAAGGCATTTGAATAGACATAAATCTACCTGACCAGGTTCCTTGGATGGTAGATCATTTATCAATGCTGGCTGATTTCTCTCATCAGCTACACTGGTTCCAGGTGGAGGTGGCTGAGACTGTTGAAGGGGTGGAGGTGGAGGAGGAACAGTGCGATTTGCAACTAGCTCTTTAGGTGGAGGGCCAGGAGGAGGAGGCGGCAAAGGAGGTAGTGGTAATGATGAGGGCACAGCAGTAGCAGGCTTTGGAGGCATCGGAGATGGAGGAGGCAGAGGCAAAGATGCAGGCAAAACAGTGCCATCTGTTAAACTGGCACTGCTAGCCTCAGGCGGTGGCGGCAGTGGAGGTACGGCTAATGCATCATCCTCTGGATCCATTGTGGAGGATGAAGAACCAGACAAGGGAATTCTGGGACCTGCAGTTCAGCACAGAAAGTTGTCTAAGGAAATCTTCCAAACCAACATTTACTCATTTCTAGATCCACGATTCAACTTCACCAAATGGATATTAAAAGGATGCTCAGCATACCTACAGAGGATTTAAACATGGGAGGTTTCCCTGGTGGTGGAGCCCCAGTAGGGTTTAATGTTGGATGGTAATAAACTGAATCCTGTAGTAAAAATCAGTTAGACAATTATTATATGTTTGTAAGAAAGTGCAAAAGAAGAAAAGAAAACATAAACACATCCTTCCACACAAAACCAACTTAAGTCCTACCTCAGGCTCTGGGTGGTTAACTCTATCTTCTTCTGCAGTTCTTCGAGGAGGCCCCAAATGACTGCCCAAAAGACATCCTAAAATGTGTTAACTACAAAAACACAGATTGGGCACTAATTCATCTTTAAAAAATTATAATCCTTCACCTGAACATGACAGGAGTTTCTCCCTTCTCCTTCATTTTCTCTTCATATTCCTGTCAAAAAGAGACAAGATTTAGATCATAAATATTTTTCTATAAAATATTAACGAAATAAATTTAGCATACAGTTGCGTGAAGTGTTCAAATGCCAAAGATTGCAATACCTTCCTTTTTATTTTATTCATGTGCCCGTGTATCCAGGCGGCTTAAGCTACTAATGCAATATCAAACTCAGTTCATGAATATTCCATAAAGTTCTGATTTTGTCTTTCACCATACTACAAAAGACTTGAAGAGTGGGTCTTTCTCTGAGGTCTGAATTTAAGAGCAATCCAATACAGGTTTGTTTTAAAATAAACCAATTACACATTGTAACTGCCAACTCACAAGCCTTCATATTGGTCGGAGAAAAGATCAACTGAAACTACCATATACAGATTGTGAAAACCCCAATCCTCAAGAGGCTTCACCTACTCTTAATGGTAATTGCCTATATACAAGAGCGGTACATCGACCGACATTCTTGTCACAACTAGTTTTGGGAGGCATGAAATTATCAAGCGCGATATATGTGATAACATGTGGTCTTTAATCAAGTGAATGAAAAAGGTGACCAAGAATATTCTAGCAGCATAACAGGCACATTGGTCAATGTTGCACTTGATTACGATTTAAATACTCTCTCACTATCTGTCATCTGATACTCACTATGCTTTCCTTTTCTCCTTCAAAGATGGGAAATAAAATTGACACAATCTTCTCAGAAATTGTTGGAGACTTTGGGTATTGAAACATTTCAAAGTCTCATACAGAGATAACAGATTGAACATTGGTAATTGATTCCAGAATTACAGAAATTAATTAAAGAAAGCACAAAAGTACAGGACAAGTTGTGAATATGAGATAATGAAACAAAGTGATCCAACAAAAAAGAAAACAATAATTTATAGTTAATAGTTTACCTTCCTCTTCTTTATTACAAGATTAAGTGTATCTTGTAGTTGTCTCTTCTTGTGCTTTCTTGCTTTATCCAAAGCACCATCAGCCTCTGCCAGAAGCAACAAAGCAAAATAAATTCAGATAGGCAGTAGCATCCCAAAAAAACTTAATCACAATTCACTTAATTTATACCACTATATGCCCAGCAAACAACTCTACTGAATTGATTAATCAACATAGCCAGAAGCAACCCCGCCCCGCCCCAAAGAAAAGCCATCCTGCGTAATTGCGCATAAATGCTACATCACTTCTATGCAGAAAACCATGCAAAACCTTATCGCACCACACAGTTGAGTTAATGTACTGATTAAAATGTAATTATATTCTCTGAAATTGTCCATGTATATGTACTGATATAATTTTATATTACAGCCATCTAGTTATACACATAAGCAAATACATAACTGTTTTAAGTTTCATATCACTATGTGTAAGGACATAATTTCACCATGGCACATAAACACATAGTTTTTTGTCCATGCTCCATTGAGACAAAAAGATATCTTTACCAATATATAGACAACCTTAGGTGGAATCTAGGTAGTAGATAGCAGATAGTGGAGCGGCAGACCCCAATAATGCTATAGCGGAATAGCAGGTAGTGGGGTGGTTGCTACAGCGAATATTAGGAAAACATAAGTAATTTATATTGTATAGAAATAAATACTCAAAGATAGAACAGTACATAAAAATTAAAGGCATTTATAATTAATTTTCACAATTCATTGTCACTAAATACTATATACTTTGATAAATATGTCTGATAAACCAGATGACATAATAACGATAAGATAAATTATGGCATATGTTACATTAATTTATAAGTATTACTTTAGTTGATTTTATATTACACATTGTATAAATGTATAAAATAAGCTAATGCTTATTGGAAATGACAATGCACCATTGATATAACTAAAGGCCACTGGAACATGTGTGGGTCATCAATTGAGTGCAGCAATTAAGAGGGTTTCTTTCAACCCTAAAATGCAGGGCACTTGCTACAGCCACGGCCACCGTCAACTCCGCTACAGAATGATAAATCACAGGATAGTGCCAATCCACTATGCTCCTCTGCAATGCAGCACTATTGGCTACCTAGGATGGAATTTGAAATAACTTCCTTATACACTTGGATGCCATTACCATACTTGGAGTTTAAAAAAAGGTTCAGGAACTTTAGCTTGACATTTTCACTACAACAATGAACAGATGAAATAATAATCCATGTGCTTGGCTAACTGGTTTTCATCAAAACATAATCGTGACTCTTGGGTCTTATGGAGACTACAACAATTGTTACTACTCACAACAAAGCAATTCTCAGGATATCACATATTAATAGATTCATTTAAAAAGCAATTCTCAGGATATCACATATTAATAGATTCATTCAAAAACAAAAATAAGTGGATAATCAAGTAGTGCAAAGGCCTGTATAAAGCATGACAGACTTACTCATCATTTCCAAGTTATCAATCTGCTTTTTCAGCTGTTCAGGATCCTTCTTCAAAATCCCCACTTCCCTCACCTTTTTCCTCTCTTTCTTATTCTGTTAACCAAAATCAACACACACAATCAAAATATCAGTAAACAGAACAAAACTCAAAACTTCAGGAAATAAATCCAACTCCAATTCATTGAAATATCTACTACTTGCACATTTAAAAACATAATTTATGCAATAGGTATCCAATTAACTGAATGTGAAATGAATATATCGTAATGAATAAATTAGGGCAACGATGAAGAAATTGAGAAAACATGAAGTTGAGAATGAATGACATATATACCCTTTTCAATTCCTTCTTGCGAAGCTCCTTTCGATAAGCATCGGTAGGGTTCATAACCTTGCCACCCTTCGTAGTCTTCATCTTCAACGATAAACCTCTTTCAGAAGATTATTCTTCTTCGCTGCAAAACCCTTTTCCCTTTCTTACACGATTTCGAAATTTTATAAGAAAGCAATAGTTCTAGAGATAATAATAATGAACAAAAACGATTATTATGCGGTTATTGTTTATTTTCTGATCGGTTTTTATTTTATTGATCCGAATTACGGATGACAAAATACTTACAATGATACCTCCGGTATTATAATATTCGTCCCGCGTATACCCGCGTATAAATTTCAATTAAATATTTTACTCTTAATTAGGAGTAAATTACACTCACACCCCTGAGTTTTAGTGAAATTACACAAATCACTACTCATTTTTTTGTTCTTACACGTTCACCTCTAATTTTGTACATATGTTACACTGACTACCCCTGCATGATATAAAATTAAAACATGTAACATGTATAATTAATTAAAAAATTATTGTATATTATGTAGACAAATTCAAATAATATAAGAGTCGATACGTCTTCATTATTTGGATCGTTATAAAATAATATAAGTTTCATTTCTTTGAAATTATTAATGTATTTTGTAATGATACAAAAATAATAAAGAAACATTCACTTTTGTATTATTTGAAGTCGTACACAATATACAATTTTTTGTTTAACTTAATTACATCTATCACACGTTTTTTGTTTAAAATATTATACTTTTATAACATGCAGGGGTATTCAGTGTAACATATGTATAAAACTGGAGGTGGTTTGTGTAGGAGTGAGGGGTGGTTGGTGTAAGGACAAAGAATTGAGGGGTGATTTGTGTAATTTCATTAAAACTCAGGGGTGTGAGTGTAATTTACTCTAATTATTATTAATTTAACATTATATTTGTTTATTTTATTATTACTTCATAATAAAATTTAATAATGAGATTATAATCATAAAATTATCATATACATATCATATTATTTAAGTAAAAATTATTTTTATAGATTAATTATTATAAAATATATAAAAATATAATTAAAATTGGAAACTCGTTGGGCATCCACTACCGACACGAATAGCCGTAAATAGTATGGGTACAGGCACGGGTATGCATTACCTTTGCCCATACGTTGTCATCAGTAATCCGGGTGGTGAAATAAATATCCAAGAAGATAAATAAATAATATATATTAGCCAGGCCCAATAAGCTTTTCCACCTCGTTTTGGGCTTAGTCAAACAGATTTTGGGTCAAAAAATAAAATTTCAAACTCAAAATGTGTATACCATTATAAGAATATTTTGTATAATGATATATAATAATATTTTTATTTTTTCCTTTAAACATGAAAAATAAACAATAATATAATTATATAATTTTATTAAAAGTATTTAGGTATCCGAAAAAACTCTAGTTTAATATCTTACAAAACTCACAATCTTAGAAAGAATGGCATAGGAGTGATGCTTAATATTTATTTGTGTATAACTAGCTATGTAAATTTACATTCATAATTTCATATCACACATTTATCTTAGTGTGTTCATAATTTCATATCACACATTTATCTTAGTGTGGGAAAACTGGAATATGAAAGATTTGATTTTAATATAAGAAACTGATATTTATTAACAACGTAAAAGTTTTTTTGTACATCACCATTACATCATTTATATCTAATAATTATTAACTTTTGAATAAAAGTAATATAGATAAATGATGGATAATAATATATTGAATATAGGTAAATTTGTACACAAAAAGTACAATGATATTACAATATTTTAATATTTAATAAATTAACCAAAAAAAAATTGACATTCATAAAGTATAGAAGAGTGCAATTAAAAGTTATTTGGGTTAATATCATTATCAATAACTAGTGAGTTAGTTGATTCCTCCTTTAAATCACGTAATACAAATAATTTTTTAAGTATATATATGTTTAATGTTTAATTATTTATAAATTAAATCATTTCAAAATTTACAAATCTCTCTCATTGAGATTCCAGAACCTAGAAATGGAGAATATATCAATTCGTTTGCACCATGCACTAGAAGAGGAAATCTGAAAATGTGGAGAATAGAAATAACGTAAGTGGGTGTGGAAAGTAGAGACACATATCACTTGTCTCATTCCATATCTAACTTTTTGTTCCGGGTCAATCAAAATTTTATTTTATTTTACTTTTTTTTTAATTTTTTATTTTATTTATATAGCAACATTGTGATTGGTCGGGTACATGAAATGGGACAGGGAGTGAGACGGTAATCCTTGTTTGGAACGTAGCTATACATGCAAGGAAAGAACATGTATTATTTAGAAGTTAAGATTATTTACTGGAGAGACAAGTAGTTCAAAAATCAAAGGGAAATGTAACCTTTAATTACACATATTCATTTGATTATAATAAAATTACATTTTTATCATTAAAAATAAATGAAAATATGTGCTTGCATCTGCATTATCCTAAATCATTATATATATATTTTTATATATCAAGAGGCATGAGTCATTGACGAAGTCAGAAGATCAAATTACAAATAAATTTCATTTGAGGACAAAATTTAGGTCATGCATGGAACCAGCCATTGCCATTGCCAACCGCTACCTGTTGTAGTTAGCACACAGTCTCGTCCATGAAAGCATGGGCATGGCCATTACCTTTACCATTACTATGACCCAATATCAAACTATTATCTATGACTTATATTATATAGTAATAAGGCCAAATAGCATTAGCATTCAAACTTTGATTGTGCCGGCCAAAGCCCCACATAATACATATCCAAAAATATCTAACGAAAGGAACTTGTATTCTTAAAAAAAAAAAATAATAATAAACGGAGAAAAAAAATGTATATAATGAAGGGAGGAGATCCACTTACTTTAATAGTAAGTTTAAAAAATTTATTTTACATCTTAGCCATCAATTTCAAGAAAACTCAATGGTTTGAATTAGAAAGTATATCTAAATCATTAGATTTCTCTAGAATTGATGGCTAAAATGTGAAGTAAGTTTAAAAAACTTGTTCTCGAAGTAAGTGAATCTCTACTCTATAATGAATATATAGAGCTTTTGTATCACTACTAGTCACAATATACAATATATGTAATGATATTTACAAATAACGATAAATTATATCTCCACACTAAGCTAAACTGTTTTATTAAAAAATTATATGCACTTTCTTTTTAAAATTTATGTTAATCATATCTAATATGGTCTAATTTTCAAACCCCATGCAAAGAATAAATGACGTCTACTCAAGCCGTAATGAGATAATTGATGTTTTCGCTCAACTACTATGAACATCATTCTCCATCAATTATTATCAAACTCCTTTGAACTCAACATTTTGATATGTATGTTGCACCTGAGTTCCCGCGACAGTATGACTCTTAAACTCAAACAAATACTCATCCCCAGACATATGTCCAAACATCTACTCCTCAACATTAGGGATGACAACAATACCCGAACTCGTGGGTATCCGTGAAAATACCCGCAACGGCTATCCGCAAAAATAGCTCATGGGTGGGAACGGGTATCATGATACCCGCCCCGCGAATACCCGCACATATATTTTAATTAAATATTTTATATTTATTTATTATTAATTTAACATTATATTTGTTTATTTTATTATTACTTCGTAATAAAATTTAGTAATGAGACTATAATCATAAAATTATCATATACATGTCATATTACTTTAGTAAAAATTATTTTTATAGATTAATTATTGTAAAATATACAAAAATATAATTAGAATGAGAAACTCGTTAGATACCCGTGGGTACCCGTAAATAGTGCGAGCACGGGTATGCACTACCCGCGTCCGCCCGTGCTCGTTGCCATCCCTACTCAACAACAATAGCAACAACAAGGTTTGAAGGTTTCAGAGCAATGATGATTATTCATTCACTCAATTGACATCCTCATTACATTTTTTTAAGGAACACTACCATCAATATTTATCAATAGTTCAAGTACTCATTTAACTCTCAACAATATTATCATACTACAATGTCTTCACAAGTTGAACAAACCAACTTTTATGGTACATAAGCTGATAATTAATGATGACAAAGATGATGAGGAAGATGAAGAGAAGTCCAATCGGTTAGAGGCAATACCCGACAAACAATATAATGTCAAGAACACCAATAATTAAGAGTCTAACTACCCTGAAGGAGAAAAATACATTCATGCGGCCTATCATCTCATATATGTCACTAGAACATGAAACTATTCCTAATATATTAATATTGTTTTGTTATTTTAATTTATGCAACTATTACTCTTTTAATGTAATGTTTTTTTCCATTTATATTACAATTAATGCAACTATTACGAATTATTTTGATAATATGGTTTTATGATTTTAGTTTATCACTTTTATTTATTATAAAAAAAATAATACTAACGAAGCAATAAGTAGTAAATCGTGTATTACTCATGTGCGATACAATTTCCCATAGAACCCGCATTTCTGGTCCATACATCCATGTCAAATAAGTAGTAAACAAGTGAAGTGAACAAGGCACTCTCAATGCCACTATATGCGAAGCTCCAAGAGGAAGACGCAAACATTGTTAGCCATTAGTTACAACGTCTCTTTCTGAACCAAATAATTATATAATATTCATAGCATAGCATATTAGCATAGCATGCCCCATTTTATTTTTAAAAAAATGACATCACCAAGAGTTAATAAATTCATCACCACAACTTCCATTTCCCCCCTCTCTCTCTCGGTTGTTGCCGTTCATGGACGGTGGCGATATTTCATTTTCCGATAAGGAGGAGGTTCTTGAGGATTTGCGTGACAATGACATTCTCTCGCGTGTTCCACTCCTCGATGCTCCTATACTCTTGTTCGTTTGTTTTCACAAAGCTGTGCGTTCTGAATTACGCTTGCTTCGTTGCTTCGCGGAAACGGCGTCGTTCGAGGATGATCCTCAACGAAGCAGAAAATCAATTATTAAGCTTCGAAGTAGGTTCCAGTTTCTTAAACTAGCTTATAAGTATCATTGCGCTGCAGAAGATGAGGTCAGTGTATGATAATAACTGAGAAATGTTACTGAAACAAAAATATGTTATCGGAGTTAGATACTTCCGATGGAAGTTTCAACAATTTGAAATGCTAATGTTTGAGTGTAGAAAATGTTATGGATAGTTAATTCATCTGGTACTTATTATAAAATACCATAGAATATTCACTTTACTATTTATTATATTTCCCTATCTATATGAGAATCTTTATTTTCTGATCTTGTTTAAGGAGTAATGTCGAACGAAATTAAGATTATAATCTTATAATATTCTTTTTAAAAAAAAGCACTTTTATCTGTATGTAGTACTATGTACTATTTAGATAAAATTGTCTTGTAAATAATAACCGAGGGAGTATGATTTGCAAGCCTCGTAGTGCAATTTGTTTGACTAATTGAGGAATTTGAGCTTCGAGGTTACATGATTTCAAACTTCATCCTTAGTTTTATTGAGTCTGCTGTGTTGTTTAATTCACGTACTTGGTATAAGTTGTAACTAAATTTGTGCTGTGTGCTTAAAAAAATCATATGCGAGAAGAAATGACTACTGACTATATTGGGAATTTGTAATGTGATAAGAGAGTACTTAACCATGATATCCTGAGATAATAATGTTGCCAAGGCTATCTGTACTTCATTCTTGTAGTTTTCAGTAAGTAATTAATGTTAGAGCATGGAAAATACTTTAGTATAAAGAGATCTAAATTTCGTAAACCAATGATGAACTATGAAGCCTAGATACGTAGGACGACATGTTTTTTTAATATTCTGTTCATATCTACAAGTACGTGTGTGGGCAAAACTGTGATAGGGTGCATGTGTGTTGTGGCTTCTGTACATTTAAGGTTTGGACTTCGGACTTTGAATGCAACTTCAAATTTTTTGACAGGTTATCTTCCTTGCACTGGATGTGCATGTGAAAAATGTGGCATGTACATATTCGCTTGAACATAGCAGCACCGATGAACTCTTCGAGTCTATCTTTCACTTCTTGGATGAGCTGATGGGTCCTAGTCAGAATTTTCCAAAGTTGTTCCAAGAACTTTTGTACTGTATTGGCATCTTGCAAACCTCCACTAACCAAAATATGCTGAAAGAAGAAGAGCAGGTAGCTGTTTGATATTGTTGTGATTCATGAAAAATTACTCTTGTTATATAACTTATACTTTGTTCTTTCCTCATTCCACTTTACACACATTTATGCACACACATGGTTACTTTGTCTTCCTGATTTTGATTTCCTTGGTTTATTTCTCATTTATTCTAGCCTGCTGTTAAAAGACATGCTTCATTAAATACAGTTTAAATGCAGTTCATTTATTTGTTGACATGAACGTTGGATTTAAGGAATTAATATTTTGTTTCATATAGAATGAATTTCTATGCTGGCTCCGTCTTTCTCATGGGAAATGATGCTGAGTGCAGCTGTAATACGAAGTTAGGCACTGATTATCTTGTAAGGAATGTGAGTGTCAAACAATTTTCTCCTGCTCAAAAGAAAGTCCATTGCCGTCAAGCCTTTTACTGCATTAATGCAAGGGCTTAGAATTTGATTGAGTTGATTATTTCTACACTTACTAATTTAACATGATTACTCTTTGAAGATGATCTAGGACGATTCTTGAGTGAAATATTTTATGTTAGTATATGTTGAAATAGAGTTTTTGAGAGAAATTCTGCATATCATGTTCACACGATCTTGTCTATCTTATTTATTTATATTATGAATGTACCAAGTACAGAAGCCAATCAAGGACTGACTACAGAACTAATTAACTACAGAGCTAATATTAAGAGACGTGTTAAATATTATAAGGAATCTGGACTACTATTTTAACACGCTCCCTCAAGTTGGACCTTACTAAGCTCCCAGCTGTTGTAAATATAAACACTTAGAAAGCAGCCTAAAAATATAGGGTAAAATCAAGAAGAAGAAAAATCCAACTCTGTTATTCGCATTTTACCCAAAGTGAATCATATTCATTATTTACAATAATACTAGACTCTTAATCCAATTAAGTAACGGAACAAATAACTCGCTAAAGATGATTTAAAATCCCTAAGGATAATGTAAGAATTCTAAAAAGATTAGATTCCTAACTCCGAAGAATAAGTTAACACAATTATCCTCAAAATAAATGGGATGTTTCAGATATTCTAACAGTTTGCCTTTCTTTTATTTCTTGGAAAGTTCATTCGTCCAGCAATTAATTGTTTGGACATCTATGTTGTTAATGACTGTTATCTGTCAAAGAAATCTAAGAATCGTGAAGTTGATTGAAGTTGATTGAAGGACAAGCAATGTATGATGGAGTAACACAAGATAACATGCAATAGCTATTAATGACATTGCTTGACCTCCATCTTCTTTTTGATATCATGTTTTCTAGTGTACGTGTCATTGCATGAGCATTTACTTTTACATTCTTGAATTCTGATAGTCAAACATCTGTTATCAATTTTGTACACTGTTGCAGGTTTTTCCTCTGTTGATGCAGAAATTATCTACTAAAGAACAGGCTTCACTTGTGTGGCAATTCATATGTAGTGTTCCTATAAAGTTGATAGAGGAAGTTTTGCCATGGATGGTATCCTTCCTTTCTGCAGACAAACAAACAGAAGTTACTCAATTTTTAAATGGAATTGCACCAATGGAGAAAGCACTTCAAGAGGTATGCCACAATTCATTTCTTAATGTCTTTTAAAAGCTAACTGACTTTTACTAATTCAGATACCACTGTGAAGGTTTTGGTTTCTTGGGTTGGAAGCAAGAACCAAATCTTCGATGAGGCTTATTTTCAAATTGAAGAAGTTCAAGGTGCTGATGGTTCCATACATAAAGAAAGACCACTTAGGTTGAGTTCTTGCAATAAGAATTCCAATGAAATTTCAAGTTGGATGAAAATGAATGGTCTAGAAATAGAAGATGAGGTCAATCGGGTTGATGTTCTTCATCTCTGGCATGAGGCCATCAAGAAAGATTTGAAAGAAATTTTGAAAGAGCTTCATCTAATAAGAAACTCCAGCTTTTTTCAGAATTTAGATGCAACAATTATCCAAATAAAGTTCTTTGCCGATGTCCTCATCTTTTACAGGTAATGTTTCTGAGTGTTTCCTTTTTCCTTCTTGTGGAATCTAATTAATCTATCTTGAAGGCCAATCCTTCTCTTCTGTCTAAAATGCCTATCATTCTTCTTTTCAATTGTCCAATCTCTGAATATAACTTTCTGGTTATAGCAATGCTCAGAAGACATTGTTTCATCCTGTACTGAATAAACCTGCTTATGACTGGTTGCCCAAGTCTAGTGAACAATTTCTTGGTGAAAGTCACATTGAAGATTTACAGCAGTTGCTATGTAATTCGGAAACTGGAATGCCTTTGTGCAGCTTCATAGAGGAGCTTTGCAGAAAACTTGAATTATTTGTATCCGGAGTCAACAAACAATGTGCTTTTCATGAAACTGTGGTATACTATTTAATCACTATTTGTTTATTTTACCAAGCAAGCTAGGGAACATGAGAGCACTATTAGTAACATATATGTTGGTTCTTAACCTTTCAGTTTATCCTCGAATAAAACAGTTAAATGAAATATCAACATATTATGATTTTGAAACTGTGCAACTGTGAAAGTATGAGGGGCCAGTGAATGAGACTCTGATAATGTATGTGAAGGGTGGATATATGTAGTCTTAACCCTGCAAGCATAAATGTTGTTTCCAGGATAGTTACCATCTATAAGGTTGTAGTTGGGTGGTTATCAATTATAAGGACAGTTATGTGTATTATTAGAAAGTGTGTGTAAGGGGAGTTATTCATTCTGAAATTTCAGATGCGTTAGCATCTGAAAGAGCATTGCTCTGCGACAAGAGTCACTCTCGTGCATCTATGTTTTTCTCTAATATTAATCCACCAAATTTCCTACTATAATTTTGGATTTCTATCACACCGTAGTAACAGAACAAGTATAATCACCATAAAAATGAATCTCTGAGATGAGCCTTTCCACTTGCTCAGAAGGATTCATTTATGAAGTTCTCCATAGAATGAAATGACTCTTGCTCATAATGAAGAGAAGATCAAGAAGTGTGAGAGAGATTACATGTTAATGTTCCCATGAAAATTTCATATATGGGTTATGTTAGTTCCATATTTATCAACAAATTGTACTTCCTCTATAATAGGATGCTAAAGAATAAGATTTCAAATATTTGCTATTTGACACCTTTTTTATCAGGTATTTCCTGCCATTAACAAGAACTGCAGAAACGGAATACAAGAGAGACTTTTGGCCTCGAGCTTGAAAATGATGCCACTTGGGTTACTTAGATGTGTTATAAATTGGTTTTCAGTTCACTTATCTGAAAAAGAATCCAGGTTCATTCTCTCTTGCATAAAGAAAGGAAATCTTTTCGTCAGTGAAGCTTTTTCATCGCTATTACATGAGTGGTTCCGCATTGGTTATTCAGGTAAAACCTCCATTGAGAAATTCCGACAAGACTTGCAGCATATGTTCAAAAGTAGGTGGTCTTTTTTGCCTGAGAAAATTATGGAAGGGCCTGGGTTTTCTTTATTAATTTCTGATCAACATCCCAATAAAGTCTCTGGCAAGAATTGTTTGTCCTATTCCTCATCTTGTGGGTCAAACAACTCATATAAGTATGAGACACCATACTCCACTGGAATTAATCTGCATATATTTTTCCCTGCCACAATTAGGAGGTTACATCGGAGTTCTAGATTTCATGCATCAAATAGTTCTTCCATTTCCTTTCTTTGTGATCCAAAACCAATTGACTTAATATTTTTTTTTCACAAGGCTATCAGGAAAGATTTGGATTACCTTGTTCTTGGCTCAGCTCAGTTAGAACAAAATGCCAAGTTGCTTATGGATTTCCGCAAAAGATTTCATCTCATATGTTTTCTTCATCAAATCCATACTGATGCAGAGGATGAGCTAGTTTTCCCAGCCTTGGAGGCAAGGGGTAAACTCAAAAACATTAGCCATGCTTACACTTTTGATCACAAACTTGATGATGAGCACTTTGATAAAGTATCCCGGATCCTTGATAAGATGTCTGAATTACATCTTTCAGTTTCTACCATCGATTCAAATGTAAGGGATAATAGAATGCTAAGGCACCATCATTTATGCAGGAAGCTTCAACAAATGTGCAAGTCAACGCATAAGTTACTTTCTGACCATCTGAATCGTGAGGAAATAGAAATTTGGCCTATTATTAGGGAGTCCTTCTTGAATCGGGAGCAAGAGAAGATTATAGGATGCATGCTTGGAAGAATAAAAGCAGAAATATTACAGGATATGATACCTTGGCTAATGGGATCTTTAACACAAGAAGAACAACATGTTGTAATGCTCTTATGGTCTATGGCTACTAAAAACACAAGTTTTGATGAATGGTTAGGTGAATGGTGGGATGGGTACAGTATAGCTAAGGAAACAGAGGGATCAAATGATGAACCTCTCCCTACCATTGACCCACTGGAGGTGATATCCAAATATTTGTCTGAAGAAGTTCTTAACAAATTACAAGAAGAATCTTCTCCCAACAAAGGCATAAACTTTTTGCAGAAGGATCATATTGGCGTTAATGTTGACCTGTCTAACTACAATGCTGATGGCAAAGTTAAGGTTAATAGTGCAGAACAAAATAATAATGAATGTCCAAAATGCACAAACCAATTCCATGATAGCAAAAAACATGCTTGCAATCAAGTAACAGATATGACAAATTTGGTCAATAATGGTCAATCTTTTCAATTATTTGACAAGTCTGGGAATGACGATCGACTTCTGAAATTGAGTCAAGATGATTTGGAGATGGCAATAAGAAGGGTGTATCGTGACTCGTGCTTAGATCCCCAGAAGAAGTCATACATAATACAGAACCTACTAATGAGGTTGGTCATATTTGTATTTTTTCTTATTTGTTTTATTTCATTTACCTAAAATCTGGAGTAACAATTTAAGAATATTTGCTAGTTGGTTTTGCCAGTCAGTTTTATGGTCAATAAACAATACTATTGTCCTGATACTTGGACAGTTTTAGTGTGTTTGCCTTTGAATTAGCTTATTTTTCTATTGGAATAACAATCAAAATGGCGACTTTTTTACTGAAATTTTTCTGTTCAGTGCAAATTAAGCTAATCTTTACTTGCCCCAATGGCCATGTTATGGAATCTTGCATGGTTTTCTTCATAATTAATTTTTTGGAAGGCAGTGAACTATGCCACACCTTCAAAATCAAATGTACGTCTCGTATCTGAGTGCCCAAGAATTTTAAGTGAGATATTGCAACATACATAAATTGGCATATTAGGAGCAAGGGTATTTAACATGTTTTTCCATATATCCTGCTCCAGGTTAAGGAATTTCAAAATTTATTGGGAATCTAGTCAGCAATTCTTGCACCCGAGATTGGGTATTTGAAAACCCATATTAGGAGGTGGGATTTCGAATCCTCCACCAACCTCTAATCTCAACACTCTTTCAAACACAGGCTAAGAGTATATGGGTATCTATATTTGACAGAAATTGGCATACAAATTAGAGCAGATTGTGTATCCTTGCTTAAATAATTTAACTAAGTGAAATATGTTGAGGGAACTTAATTGAAACTTTCACCAATCTTCTCTAATCCCTATTCTGGCCACACAGCATTGGAGCATAACATTGTTTTCTACTTAATTTCAGTCGCTGGATTATTAGTCGGCAGATCTCTTCTACAGAAGTCAATATGAAAAGTGATGGCCAGGAATTTCCTGGGAAGCATCCATCTTATAGGGACCCTCTCAAACTAATCTATGGTTGCAAACACTACAAGAGAAACTGTAAGCTTCTTGCTCCGTGCTGCAACCAACTTCATACCTGCATACATTGCCATAACGAGGTGTCAGAACCAGATCATTCACTTGACAGGTAAGAATAGTATAGATCCAGTTTATTTTTAATTTTTTTAAATAAATGAATTCTATTTTTTCCTAAATCATCTTTAAACCAATTGCCTAAATAATGTAGGAAATCTATTACAAAGATGATGTGCATGAAGTGCTTGGTGATCCAGCCAATCAGTGCTACATGCTCAACCATTTCTTGCGGTAACTTATCCATGGCAAAATATTATTGCAGGATCTGCAAATTATTTGAAGATGAAAGGTAATGAAGCTTAATTGGTATTTTTATTTACTTTATACATGATTTATTAATTTTCAACGTGTGTGGATCTTTAAAAATATTCATCCAATAAAATATTTGTTGAAAGAGTGAGAGAAACTGTGTCCAGTCTTGCACACTAATTTCTTATTTATACTATGAATAACATAAATTGAGGATATAATTAGAGTTGATCAAAGTGCCAATAGCTAGGTATTTGAAGCAGTAAAACTGCAGTAGGGTAAATGCTAATATTCCCTTTTTATCAACAAAATGGTGTGTGTACATAGAAAGTTAATTGCGGAAAGCCCATGGTCCAGCACTTAGTATCCTGTCCCCTAAGATTGCGATTAAAAAATGGCATCTTAATGCTCCTCGTCTCTATGGACAGCAGGTTTTAGAAGCTTATCTTCACTATATTTCAAGTTCTCTCTTAATTAATGAAAACGATCATGTGCATGTGCATGGGGGTCATGCATTGTCACCTTATCTAACTATTCTGTTATCCTTATGCTAAGCTTTCAAATTTTGTTTCTGCACTTATTTAATCATTTAAATGAAAAAACTATACTGCAGAACCTCTTACTCTTTAAATGTTCAACAGGGAAATTTACCACTGTCCATACTGTAACCTGTGCCGAGTTGGAAAGGGCTTGGGTGTTGACTACTTTCACTGTATGAATTGCAATGCTTGTATGTCTCGGTCTCTTATGGTACATACATGCAGGGAGAAACATTTAGACGGTAACTGTCCAATTTGCCATGAATATATCTTCACATCCTGTTCTCCCGTGAAAGCCCTCTCATGTGGTCATGTCATGCACTCCACATGTTTTCAGGTACACCTTGTACCCCCACCACCATACACAAAAAATGCAGCAATTACAGAGGCAAATTTAGTAATATTTGTGATTACTTACAGGAATATACATGCTTTAACTATACCTGTCCAATATGTAGCAAGTCGCTTGGAGACATGCAGGTCAGTTAATATTTAACTTCATTACATATCCTGTACATATTGATGCAAATACATTCTACCATCGAATTCCGCTTTACTTACAATACATAGTTACACATGTCTGACAGTTACTACAAGCTTTCTTGTCCTCTGATGATTATAACTATTTCTAATTTACAGGAATAAGGAATTACTTTATTTGAAATGTAAACAAGGTAACTTAAAACAAAAGCTTACAAATCCCGCCTTCAGGAACTATTAGTCACTACATACTAGCTGTAACATAGTTGTAACATATAACTGGGAATACTAAAATCTTTGAAGGACTTCAAAAATACTTTCTTGGAGGTATTTCTACATAAATTACTCCAACCAACAGACTGTTACAACAGTTATGAAAATGGCTCCGATGATTCTCCGGTTTGAATATCTGTTTTAAGAGTCCTAGAAAACTCTCGTGTTATTCTCTTATTTTCTCACCTCTTATCATTTTATGTGCTTAGAAAACTCTTGTGCAGCTGCTAGATACTCAATTTGCTTATTTGAATTAGCTGAACTTGCAAGTTGTTTTCTCATGTATTATTTTTTATCTCTTGCAGGTATATTTTAACATATTAGATGCATTACTGACTGAAGAGAATGTTCCTGAAGAACTTTCGGGTCAAACTCAGGTTTGTCAACTATTTTTCGGGTTAAACTTCAGTTTTGTATGATGTTTCAAATTGTATGCTCTGACCTTGTAAATTGTGCAGGTTATATTATGTAATGACTGTGAAAAGAAAGGATCAGCTCCCTTTCACTGGCTTTACCACAAATGTCCTTATTGTGGTTCATACAACACCAGAGTTCTATGACTCTCCACTGTGAGCATAAATATTCTCTTCTCCCAAGCTTCTTTGTACTTAAATGTTAGATTGTATTTTATTATTTAATGTTTGTCTATAGATTATGCCAAAACAATCATTCTATTCTATAAAATAAAAATAATTTTGTTGTTGCCTATGACACTTAATTGATTCAAACTCTTCTCTTGCTGTCAAGAAGTTAGGAATCATCATTACATCTCAAGTCTGAAAGCCAAGAAGTGATGTGTAGATAATACCATGGTTTTGTCTTCTCCTCATCATATTTCTGAACACTTCTGCAAATTGATCTTGCTCTGTCTTCTAATAATCCCAAGAAGGATGAAAAGTGGTAAGATGTAATATCCAACTAGAGGTATTTGTACGAGCTTAAAGTTCATGAATAAAATATCGAAAGCGACTATAAGAAATTTTATCTTTGTATGGTCGTAATTAAGAAGTATAGAGATTAATAGAGATAAGTAGAAAGAAAGAGATAAATGCGTTTTCCGCATTTTCTATCTTTTCAATATGATCTAAATGGTCCTAAATTTTGGTTTTTGACAGAAAACAAAGGCATGTTAAAATCTATGTAACCAATCGCACCTATTGGAAAAAGCTTTTGTTGTTCTTGTATGCTGATTATATCTCTTCCTTCATACGAATTTGATTGAAAGAGGTTGCAATAATGTAACAGACTTCAAAAAAAAGATAGTCAGATTGGCAGTTTTTTATTTCCTTTTTGGTTCAGTTATAGACATAAATAAAAGACAGACACTTGAAGGATAAGAGAAATTTGTTACATTATTAAAACAAAATCTGAAGCATCTAGGACGCCCTTTACTCATTATCCTAATATTGAGAGAACACTAAGGAGTGACAATGATTCATATTTTGCAACAAAAGTTTTGCTAAACCAATTCTAATGAGGTTCAGTTTTGCTAGATAATGGTGGCATTTCAACAATATTAAAATCAAAATTTGTTTATCAATGTGAAATCAACAAAACATAAATTCTACAATATAGATAATGCAGCAATGCACTTAGATTGCCAACACTATGCTATGGAAAATTTGTTATTGTACTTCACAATCAATAGCAGTATAAATATATCTTCTCAAATTTGATCTTCAAATATAGAAAAACTTATAAGATTTGCATTAAAATAGGCAACAACTACCCTGCATGCAATTTCACATTACATGTTGGGATAATTTGAAGCTCATCCAGTAATCAAGGTTTCTCTGGCTGTTATCTTCAAGTTATGCTGAATTTTGAATTGAGTTAAATATAATAAAATTATATATCTAACTAGATTATAATACCAGGCTTCTTACAACATCAGAAGGAAAGATATAAAATTGCACTCAAAATTTTATGGAGTTATTCTCTGCTGATTTTCTATCATTCATTCTTTTCTATGTTACACAATCATAATATTGCTTAATGGGTACAGAGGAGTAAATGTTAAGAACAGTGAAACATACAGTATAGAGTGATGACAATATCCACTCATGATATTATTCTTTGCCTCTACATAATTCATGGAAATTAATAGACTAAGGAAAATATATGCTTCTACTTAAAAGGTTAACTATCATGTGAAGAATTGGAAACTCAATACTCAAAAGCTTACCAAAAATAAAACAATTCAAAAATGAGAAAGGAAAGTACTAATCTTTTCTTTTTGTTGAGGGGGTGGAGCAACTCACTTGTCAATTGACACTGGTAAGGCTGAAGCACGCAGCTGCGTTCTTCAATTCATTTTCAGCAACATGCTCGGCGTAATTCCTCGTATCTTTCAGTGATTCTTCTGAACTGCAGAGAAATGTACATTATCAAATTATTTTCATTTTACTCGATTATTTTGCCTACTATACATTTATTTTATGTAGTTTCTGCATTAAAGTCTGAGCTGTTAAAGTTTCATCTCAAAACCAATTGGCGATAAGAGAAATAGTCTAACAGATATTTAAACCATTTCCGAGACAATGAGGTAGGCGATGTGGGACTTATTTCCCAGTTCCCAACATGAACCTTATTTGATAAGTATTAATTAAGGCTAGTTGTTTGTTTTGCTTTTTTATTATTAGTTACTAATTATATCCAAAGTCATGTATCTCTACCTTGAAGCATAAGCTTCCTTAGAGTAAATGCATGATTGCCTATCATCAATTGCATCAAAAAGTGGGTGCATCTCTTCATAATCTTCAACAGTTTCATGTTGGATGGCTAGCTGGTGTGAGGTAAGAAACTGAGATTGCATTGCAATGGAATTGCTACTATTATCTGCATAAGGATGATTCTGAAGCCACATGTTTGTGGTGTCATCCTTGGATTCCAAGTAAAAGCAATTATTGTAATCAACACTGTTGCTGTTGGAGTAGGAATGTTGTTGGGATGCAGGCAAAGCCGCCGCAGCTATTGTGTCATGATAAGTTTGTGGCTGTGGACTATGATTGAAGAGTGTCAGTGCATTATTAGTATTCGGCGGCGCAGCCATTCCCAACTCTAATTGTGATGCCACATTCATATAATCAGGCAAGGATTGGACTTGTTGTTGTTGTTGTCTGCAAATCTCGAGTTGTTGATAAATAAGTTGAAGCTCTTCTTCGGCCGAACAAATTTGGTATTGTAGCCTACAGATTTCCTCCCAACAGCCATGCACAGGATACTTTTCCCTGTAATTTGCTTGTATAATGATAGAGTCCATGGCTATTTTCTTCTGACTCGGCTCGAGGATCTTTAAAAGCTTTACGATGTTACTCACTCCAAAAAGTTTGTGCACATTTAGAAATACCTTGGGTTGATCTGCAGGAAAGTATGGAGCAAGAAAACACTCAGAAGTGCACTTTCTTCTCTGGTATTTGCACGCCGCGCAGGCCTGCGTTGTGCCACCCTTAAGGGTCATATTTCCACCACCTATAATTCAGATGCTGGAGCCCCTTATTATGATCATAAAAGAACAAATTTTCTACTATCATAAAATGTATGAAGAATAAACTTTTGCTAAGTGAAAAATAGTGGATTATTAATAGCAGTGAAATGAAATATGCTGCATTATGATCATATTCACAGAAGGCTATGTTGATACGAAGATTTGGTTGAGATGAAAAGACTTAGTAAAACAATAGATTGAAGACAGAAGCCAAGTGTATGGAGTTGGTTTTTTCAATAGTGACAAGTGTGTAGAGAAAATAGGGGAATGTTCTAATTTTGGAATTGACCATATGAGAGTCATACAAAGTTTTTGTGCAATGTGTGTATGTCATTTTTGGAATGTTGTTGTTTCTTACTTGAGATAGGTTTGAAAGAGTGTTGGTATTATATATAGATTTTAAAGACTAACAAATGAGGTATTTTTAATGTGATATTTGTGTCTAAGTTAAAAACTAGAGAGTTTCTATAGTAATTTTACATGATGTTTCTTTCTATAGTAGTTGATATAACAAAATTAACATCAGAACCAAAATTTTGTTACTTTCACCCAATCATTTAATAAGTTATGAATTAGCTTTGTCATCTTAGGTTATCCATAAAAAATGTCACACTTTTCAATATTGGGATGAATCACGTGAGAAATATATTGATGGGTTTTATGTGAAAGTCACTCTCGCTTAAAACATTTTTGGAATGTTGGTTGTTTCTTATTTGAATTTTAGGTTTAATATCATGTTGTGAAAGAGTGCTAGTATCATACATGTTTTTATTATTTTTCGTACTAAGATAACGTCAAAGCAGAGAAAGACTATAGAGACTAACAAATAAGACATTTTTAACGTGATATTTAACGTGAATTTTACATGATGTTTTTCTTTTCCTTCCTAAACCTAAATTTTGTTAATTTAACCCAATCATTATCTAACTAGCATGATATTTTGATTACCTAAATTTGACTCAGTCACACTCGATTGATGATTAATTAAGGAATAAGATAATATGATATTTAATCACGTTTTAATTTATCTGTAGAATTATAGAATTAATTTTTTATCCTTATTCCTAAACTTGAGGCGTTTAAAATAAATAGTGGGATATCAATAAGAAGAGACATATACAAGACTGAACTCTTAAAAAATACACTTTAGTTTAAAACAATAACAAGATATTCATTTATTCCAAGAACACTTCTATTCACTTTAAGAGAAAAAATTCACTTACTTCAAGAGTAAGTTTTTAAACTTACTCCACATTTTAGCCATAAATTCTAGGGAAATCCAATGGTTTAAATTAGTGAGATCTAAACCATTGGATTTCCCTAAAATTAATAGTTAAGACGTCGAGTAAGTTTAAGTGCATTCCCTCCCCACTTCTAATACTAAATATGTATTATGTAATATATATACACTTAAATATAATTAATATATCATCCATCAATCATTTAAATTAAAAATACTTAAAAATCAATAATAATTAAATATACACAATGAATGATGTTTCAAGGATTTAAAAAACTCTTACGATACATCCATTTTTATCAATATTTACAGAATAACATTTATCAATATTTACAGAATAGGGCATCCTATTCTGCCTTTTCCATTTCAATTATACACCGATTAATAAAACATTCACACTATTCTCATAAATTTGAAGAATCATTAAAATTAATCGACCGGAAACTCTAACCTTATTTATACATGGGAGATAATGAAAAATCAACCTCTCAAAAATATTGTTACACTATAACAAGATTAAAACATGTTTATTAAGTAAATTAGAAGGAACTCAGCACAGAAAAATCATTGCTACCACGTAAAATATTAAAAGAGTAATAACTGAGGGAACGTACGAAGAATAAAAATTTAGATGCTGCATTAGACAATATTGCACTAATATATAGAACAATGAAGTATTATAACAATCCATCTCAGTTGACGCTATTCCCAAAATATGAAGGACAAAATTGTGACAAAACCTTTCAGCTTTTTCCTCACTCAAAGCTACAGTTAACATCTTGAACTATAATTTGATTCATTGCTACCACTCATAAAATGAAAATAAAAGAAGGTAATGGAAATAATAAGACTAGAATATAGTGATGTGGATCCAAGGGATGGAAGCTCCTGAAATCCTGGCATGCAGTATGTTCCATGACAGATATCATGAAATGGAGAAAAATTGTGCAGTAGATCACAAGTTGCCATAGTGGCAACAATGACATTTTGACAAATCTAATTGTATATACGCTATACAGATTCTCTCTAATGTTCCTTTTTTTCCCACTTTTTGTAGGGGGGATAGGGACAGTAGAACAAATTCCCCTCTTAAAAAAGCTATATGTTCCCAGTAATAACGAGGAATTATTTCCAGCATAAAACAGTCTAACATCTTCTAGCACATCATTGGTGCTTCTATCAATACCAAAACCTGCTTATTTGATGGATTTAAGAAATGAATGTGATATCAAAATCTATCAATTGTGGTTCAATGCTTGGTACTAAACAACAGTCTTTGGGCTCTTCTAGGTCATTCAGTTACACAATGCTTTCGTCATCATTCTCATTTCTCCCCCTGAAAACTTGTTTGTTCCTACTAATACCCTGAATTGTATCACAAATTTTAAATCCTAGATATCCCAACCTGAGGTAATGTCAAAACTTTATGACATCACTGAAACTTGCAACTTTATTTGCCTAAACCACTTCGGTATGAGTAGAAATGCACCAACATAAACAGGGCCACAGGTTGGATGCCAGACTATGTAAAACTCGACATTCTTCATTCCCACAAATGATGTTATCAATTCGGGCTGAAAAACTAGTTTACAGCTTCATAGAAAAGAACCTGAGGTTGTAGATGCCCTCTTTCACACATTGTAAGAACATCTGCCCAACTACCAATTATCTGATCATCAAAGAAAAAAATTGAGCACGGCGAGTGCGACAAAACATGACATATTTATCTGTTCAAGGATTCAACTCACCTTGACAGTCTTGTCGTCATACATTATCCATTGTTGATGGTCATGGCTATAAGCAAAGCAATGGTAATGTTGGCCATAGTAGCAAACCTAAAAGTGTAAACAACACAGAATTAGTGGTGCAGAAAATTGGGATTGCACAGCACCATTGAACCATGTATACATTCAAAATATGTTAGAGATGACACCATGTGGTATGAATATGAAAAGGGAAGTAAAATTCTGCCTAACCATGTAATAAAAATCAGAGTAATGGAGTGAAAAAGAGGGGGAGGGGACAGGATAAAAGAACATTATTCATCTGTATGTTTTTACTTGGTCTTCCAAGTTTGTTTTAAAGTAGTAGATAAATGAACTTTTTCACTCGCTGGAATAGTCCTTTCAAGACTTCAATTGAGAAGCTAATTAAGTGAAAATTTAATTAGGGTGAGAGGGTGGATAAGTAAAGAAACAAGCAAGAAAGAAATATGACATCGGAATGGTAAAAGCTGCTTCCTGCTATCCCACCCTCTAAAAAACTTCTCGCTCCATATTTTCAATCTTTCTATAAACAAACACTCCACTTACGGGGTAAGGGTGCACACATCTACCCTCTCCAAAATCCAAACCCCACTAGGTTGAAGCCTCGTGCATTGGACCACTCTTTTATATTTTCAATCTTTATTTTAAATTGAGATAAAAACCAACATCCAAAATAGAATTTTTTAATTAGGAAATGTTTATATTGCATGTAGCCCTTTGTTAATGGAGCTATTACAACTGCAAGGAAAAAGAAATTGATAGATAATATAAAAACATTCCTTATATATTGTCATTAAAATACTTACCACCGAAACCAAGCCATGGGTGTTTTTAGGATCTAAACCACGATAAAGGACGCTGATATCTATCTCGGTGCTCAAGGCTGCCAGTGTAGCTTTTATATCATCAACACTCTCACATGTATTTTGCCAACCTAGAACTGTAAACACCAAACATGTAAAAGAAATACAAAAAATAGGGCCTAAAACGGGGATGGAAAAGTAAACATTCCACATGCAACAATTGAGGCACCTGTCATAAATACATGGGGTGAAGTTGAAAGAAAGTGATGGATGTAATTGAGCTTGCCACATCCACTAACTTCTACATCACAAGCTAACTGATGGTTCATCTCCACAAGATTCAAAAGCTCATCAAAGGAGCTTTCAGTTTCAGCACACATATCCTGAAAAATGAAGAACTGATCAAGCTAGGGTGTATATAGAGCATAATTGGTTGTCAGCAGCAGAAAATTAGAACTCCATAAATTGTTAAATGTTTAAAAAAATGAAATTTTCATATGATACCTTCATTGTCCGGAGGGCATTCGCATTTATATTGTGAAAGAAAGAAGTATACTTCAAATGTCTGGACTCAAGACCACAATGATAGCAGTTCATTTGTTCAAAGATGTTCATTCCAAAAAGTGAATGTGCGATACAAGTACTGCTTGCACAATCCCAAGATCCTGTGCAGTTGCTTTCCACAGATTCCACATCAGAAACACTCGAACTACGAGTAAAAGATCGATGAAGGCAATCAAATATCACTGCCAGTACCTCAGAAGCATCGTTCATCTGAGCCTGTCAAATATTTGTATATTAATTGCATGGTTCAAAAAAGAAATATCTTTATTTCCTTTCTGTCAGTGAAGTTACCTCTTGGAAGAAGTTACTATCTGGATATAAGTTGCTTAGAGCCATTCGCAGGGAGGTAGGTGCAACTGCTTCTCTCCTTGGATCTTTTGATGAAAGGTCCAGCGCATAAAAGATTTCATACAATGCACAGACAACACATGGGTTACCCACATGTACATGCTCTGATCTTGATCTGCCAAGAAATTCTTCCCGAAAGCATCTTATATGCCACAATGACTGAGCTCAAACAGATACAAGAAATTATTTAGGTAATGAAAAATAATACACCAACAAGGTGAAAGTGCACCAACTGATTCTATAAAAAATTGGAAAATTGACATTCAGAAGACCTACCTGTATAATAACATTGAGAAAACAATTATATTCACCCACTTCATTCTTCAGCCCGGTACCAAGCAAAGTAGCTCCGCTCCCATCCTCGGTTGGGACTTCCTCTGGTAAAAAACCAGAACTATCTACTTGTGAGGAAGCTCTCTCCGACATTCTTAAACCAGAAACTGAAGGCATTTTGCCACGTGCTTGATATGTGTCTGATAAAAAGAATCTTACAAGGTTAGATAGTCATCAAACTTTCCATAATTCTTTATGGAAATGAACACGTCAGGCTTAAATCATTACATCTAATTTAATGCAAACAATAAATATTTGCATGACTGTCAGGATTAAGTGGACAGTTTATGCAAATGAATCTTGCTTGTAGCCCAAATCAAATAAATTCATGTTGTATAACTGAGGGCATAAGAAAGGAAACAAAAGGAAAGTGGTCAGTAAATATTCAAAAAGCAGGTAAAGCGTTAAACAAGTTCGACATTTAGCCCAACAACAAATAGTGCACCTTTGAAACATCATCAATGAGAGCAAATGGCATTACTCTATCTCTATGTCATAATTGCAACGAATTTTTTCAGCTTACCAGATGAATTGAAAATCTAACTACCAAATCATGGAGAAAGTGGGTAAGAGAATCCACAATGGTTGTTCTTAACAGAATAAGAACATTCTTACTCTGTTTTCCACTATGCCATTCTTATTTCTTGAGTTTTGTTCTTAAGTAAGAACAGTTCTTGGTAAATAAGAACAGTTCTTGGTGAGGAGATATGAAATTTATGTTGTGTGGTGTACTGTATCTATTTTATGCATTTTATTTATCATATAATTTACTATGTCGTAATTTCTGTTATGTTATAAGATTATCTTTAATATATTTTAATTAATGTAATATTTTGTTTTATTTATTCATGTCCACGTAATTTAATGTAATTTAATTTTATAATTTACAACAACAAAAGTTATATGTTTTATTTATAATTTATAATAAATTATAGCGATTTTTAATTTATAAATAAGTAATTATTCTTATTATTTTGTTATATTTATTGTAAAATATAAAAGTGTGTGGTTGTGATGTTTGTCTTTTTGTGGAAAAAGTAGATGTTGTTCTTATTTTATGGGGGAATATAATAAATGAGTAGGGATAATGGAGAGGCAAATGATGTGTAAAACAAGGTAAAAAGGAAAATGAAAAGACAATTATGTTCTTCTATTTATACATGTAATGCCATTTTCATCCTCAAGCTAAGTGTAAAAATATCACTTGTCTCTCCATTAATGGAGAAGATCTCTACTCATAATAAATTATAAAATAATGTGTATGACCCAAATAAGAATGGAAATTGTTTGATGCTGGATATGCTCTAATGAAATGCAAGCAAACCTATTCAGCTATTCCCCGCTTCATAGACATAGTAAAGAACCAACTATGCCTAAAGCTTATGCAGTTAAGTAGAGACATAGGGATGGTTTTATATCTCGACACAACCTGTCAGACAAAAAACTTAGGGATAAAGTATGGGCGCACACAAGCTTGCTTTACCTTACACTGAAATTTAATTTAATCGAGAAAAGTGGCAGCAACATGGGTTGAACGCCTATTTACTTGACCATATATTAGGACTTCTAGTACCATGTTAACTTGTCAGGATGTACCCATCTTGTTGTAAACAATGCAGTCAATTAAAAACATTTCGAATAAGATGCTGTCCATATCCGATTGTTGGACCTAGTGCAAATACTAACTAGTTCACAATATGGTATTGATTTTCACAGCTTCAAATTTCGCAAAGAAAGCAGCAAGCCACGGGATCCAGAATTGAAATTACGAAAATTAAGAGAAACCTTTCAAACAACTTCATTTCCTTTATTGAGTAATTTAGAATGAACTGGTTTTTCACAGCTTCAAAATTCGCAAAAAAAGCAGCAAGCCACGGGATCCAGAATCGAAATTACAAAAATTAAGAGAAACCTTTCAAACAACTTCATTTCCTTTATTGAGTAATTTAGAATGAACTGGATTTTACAAAAAAAAAATATAAGCTTCATGAGCATAAGAAAACACATTTGAAGCATAAGAGAACACCAACAAGTCAACATATTTAGGGAGTGTGAAAATCATACCCAGACTTTGGCGTACAGCTCTTTTAAGATCAGCTTGGAATCTTTCCTCCTCCTCATCTTCCATTGTCAACTCTTTCAATGCCTTTGATCCATGGTTTTCCCACACTACGGTACATCCAAGCATCGGGAGAATAATATTTAATATTCTAGAAAATACCCTCAAAAGATGCATTTTATTAAAAAGAATTATAAATGACATCAACTGAGTTCACAAACTGAAATAAGATTTTTGCATCAGCAAACCATTTTCAACTTACATATTGACATATTATATCACAGAGAAGAAGCACAAGTAAGCTAACGAAACAGAGGATAAAGAAACTGTACATAAAAAAACTAATTCAATCTTATTAGACAAAAATAATAATAATTCAACTACAACATAACTACCCATTAACTATGAAGCATTTTTTAAATAGAAATATCCATCTAATGAAATAAAAAGGATTGAGTATAACAAAGATGACAGAAAATAAGTAGCCATTGGTCTAATATATGTCTGGGGCTGGCAAAAGGTTTAGTATATGTCTGAATGAAGATATTAAACCCACAGTTCTACCATTGGAAAATGGATGATAATAAGCAACTAAAGCTTAAATGGTAAAATAAAATGTGTACTGATCATAACAAAAGAAAGCCTTCATGAGTCATCACTTTGTACATCCATGTATGCTTTTGTAAGCCAATGTATAGAGCCATAAACTAGCAGGGAGAAGACAATTGATATAAATCAGCATTAAAGGGAAAGAATCTATGGGCAAGGTTAAAACTAACCATTGTTAGCATCTTGTTTGTTATGGGAATCAACTTGCTCTCTTAAATGATTGTCATTGTGTGTATTTTCAATATTCTTTTCCAATGAGACAGGTTCAAACTTTCCATCAACGATTCTGGAAGAATTCTTATGCCGTTTATGCTTTTTGCCTTGACGCCTATCAGGCAACTGAAGACCATTCTCTGAAATAACTCCATTAGGCAGATCTGCTAGAGAACCCCAAAAAATGATGAAAATCACAAGCAAACAAAAACAAATACTGCATTTTGAGAGACCTTTAAAAATGATTGCCACCAACCTTGTTTAACTTTTGACTGATGCAAACGACCAATCTTTTGGGCAGACGAATCAGCTGAAAATTTAGCTGGCTCTGAAGAACCATTTGCTGGGATGATAAGCACACTGTCCAAATTGCTCGGGAACCCATTCTTCGTTGCCAACTGATCCTGAAAAATATGTTCAAGTTCAAAGGCATGTTTCCTGCAATACCTGATTCTTATCCACAAAGTGTTTCCTTTAAAGTTGTAGTTTTGACTTACCAATATCATGTAGCAGTAACTTAATCATTAACAAGAAATCTGTCCCCCTACATATAGTAGGAAAAACACATAAAAGAGATCCATACCGGTGTATGTGGTCTTAAATGTTCATGCACCTCTGGGCCATCAGCAACTGCCTCCAACCGGACATCCTGAAGTCTGTCCACCACTTCCTCTATATAGGTCCCTGATGATTTCTTTTGCTGCTCAGCGAGGTGCTTCTGTTTGGCTTCATTTTCTATCCTTCGCTGAAATTCCAATGTTTCTTCAAGTTTTTTCTCCTCCTCCTCTAGCTCAATTCTTCGTCTAAATTCATCTTCCTCTTGTTCCAAGTCATCACCATTCACAGTAACGACCAAGTCACAATCAGGTGCAACTGGATTGGAACTGCAGCAGAAAAGTCCATCAGAAACACTTATGAGAAAAGTCAATGTGTCTCTAAAAGACTAAATAATTGGGGAAAAACAAATATCCAGTAAGAAAATAGAAACATATACTCACTCAGGAATTGTATCTTGAAGCAAGAGCTGCCCATGACCACTTGCAGCCTGCAAAAGATAGGAAATTTAATAAATTGTCATGGACTATGGTCTAATGTATGAATAAATTCAACATGCATGATGAACACCTTCAAATCTCTTGTTTTCCTGTGATCTTTATTCTTCTTATCTTTAGTCTTCTCCAAATGTCTTGTGTTCTCACTTCCCCCTTTAGCAACCTTCTTGGAATCAAGAGCAAGTTCAGCCAAAAATGCTTCTCTTGCAGCATCAGACTTCTCTGTTGCGTCTTTCTCAGCCAAATCTTCTAAAACCGCCTAAAAGATAAAAACAGAGGAGCATATAGTTAAGTGAAAGAGGAGGCAACATTGCATAGTTCAACTGTTTCAATACATACCCTGAGGTACGACTTCACTAGAGGCATTAGTATTGATCGATAATCATAGGCAGAAATAGGCCCAAGCTTGAGTTCCATTTGCTGCATGTCTGTAACATTTCTTATGATTCGCGCATCAATTTTGCTAAGCTGCAAATCAAATAAAGTAGGTTAGAACATCAAAGCAAAAAGTCATCTTTAGAGAATCTTAGAAATGTGACAAGAGTCAACAACTGACCTCTATAGATAAGTGCTCTTTCAGTTTCTGAATAGCAATTTCTATACAACCATCCATTTGATGCAAGTAGTCCTTCATTCTCCATTCATCTTCACCAGATTCCAAGTCACATAATTGAGAATTCACACCCGCATAAGTTTCCTCATAACCAAATTGGTTAACATTCATTGCTTCAGCTTCTTGCAGAACATTTGATATAGCATCCAACTCAAACCTATTGCTTACATATATCACATCATTCTCACTTTCAACGAGCTCTTCTCTCCGCTTTCTTAAAACAGACTCATAGCTTCGCTTAACAAATTCACCACCATGTTCCCTCTTTTTACCTTCTTCAAGACAAAGATCCTCTACAGTCTGCAGTGCTTCCTCATAACTAATGCGCTCAAACTTTTTTTCACAGAGGCCCTGTAGCTGTAAAAACTCCTTCTCGAGCATCTCAACAATTTCCTTTCCTTGTTTCTGTTTATCTTCTTTGGCCCTCATCCATGATATTAATTGATCTGCAATAGGTGAACTTGAAAATATACAGGATAGCAACGCATCGTTATTGTGTGAAACCCTATCAGGAGAACCTGGGGCAGTCACATCATCCAAGACAGCCCCCTCAGCTGTACCAGAAGTGACTTGTGTTCGCAGTAAACACTCATCCAGAAGAAGGTATGATGAATCTCCATTGAGAACAATCTTCTCTTTGATCTCAGGAAGTTGACTGATATTTTGCGAATCATTCATGGGACCACTACTTTTGTCAGGATATCTACCCAATCCACAAGCATGAGAAAGCTCCTGAAGAAATTGGAGAATTTTCTTGAGCTGTGAAGCTCCCAGAAAGCATATGCACACTGGCCTTTGATCAACACCGCGGTTCACAAGTAGAGAACCAGCTGCAAGACCCTGTATCTCACCCATAGTAAATTGTATGACCTTGTTAAGATGACTAGCAGCAAGAAATTTGTGCCTGATAAGCATCTCAAAAACTGCATGAATTTTCTCCAGAAGTTTTGCACGCTCAGAGTCATCAGATACCGGCCAACTATCCGGAAAAGGGTATGCTATAGACCCTTGATCTTCAACACCTTCTGCAATATCACTCCCTGCAATTTTACAGTAGTCACTGCCTTCTGTTGTACCATTATGAAGACTATACCCCAAACTTTCCTTCTCATGGTAAGAACCACTTGCATCTCTAAAACAATAACTGTAGTTCTGAGTATGAGGATGTTTCTGAGTATGAGGCCCAAAGTATGAATCCTCGGTGAATGGAGAAACCTTGAATTTTGATTTATTGTCAAGCATTCTAATTGCAGCTGAGACATCCAGAGGCTTCCAAGAGCAATTTAAAATCATGTCAATCCATTCATTGTCAACATTTTGGGGCAAAAGTCTCTGCATCTTTGGCAAGAGATTCCGCATGTGTTCCTGCATAACATGCTGCCTGTGAGATTCCGGATTAGTAAATTTCTCATCACACTCGCAGCAAAGCCAGAATTTCCATGTTTTACTAAACTCAGCATAAGATAAAGCTTCTGATAAAACATCTCTCGGCAAAGTATCCTTTGAAGACCCATAATGCAACTTGAGATCACTAATTCTAATTCTAAGCAACTCCTCCTTCATTTCCATACTGACTGAATTCCAAAACGAGTGCACCAAATTCTTCCTTTCATTAGTAGACCCATTCTTTCTCACATTCCCATACTTACGCCTATCACCGACTCTATGACCAGATCCTGTTGATGAATCCAATGCCCTCTCGTCCCTATCTGCTTCATTTGGATATTGAGGTGATTCTGACTTCTGCTGCAACAGCCTCGCAGCAGCCACTCGAACTTCAATTTCTTTCCTTCTTTCTTCTGGTGTCTTGGACACCTTCTTAATCTCATTTGGCCTTCTATTCTGAGCCAACCTCATCTCCATTGGATCCTCGGCGGGCCTCCTTATCGGAATCAACCGAAACCTCTCCTCACCGTTACCCAAAGTCTTCATCCAAGTCGATAACGACGCTATATTAGACTTCTGAATTAGCTGCCTCAACTCATTCTGCACATGTGTTATTCGAGACTCCACAGTGGATGATTTATGCTCGCTCTCATCCTGCAAACTCTCCTTTGCAGGATCATTAGGGTTCACAACCGCGAGTGCCCTCTCACACTCCTGCACCACCTCCTCATAATCCTTCGCCTCACTAGCAGCCTCCAGTAGCAAGTTACCATAAAACATCGAAAACTCAATCGAATTTGGCGACAGCTCAGTCGCTCTCCGTGCCGAATCAACAGCATTCCTCAAATGCCTTTGCTTCACGGCTGGGTCGTTCATAATCATTGACACCTTGTACAACACAAAGCCCTGAACTCGCTGAGTGAACCCAGCATAAACCGAACCCTCATGTTTGGAGCACAAATCCTTCATCATCTTAAGCGCTCTGTTATGGTTACCACGCCGAAAAGCATTTAGGGCTTTATCACATTCAAGCTTGATTAAGGTGTAAACGGAACCCTCAGTCTTAGGGGTCAATTCGATCTTATTGCTAGGGTTATGAAGGGCGAGATCAGAAACCACCATGCACGAGTCGGAGTCAGGTGACACATGAACATCGGCGGCTCCGCCGATGGCAGATTGCGTCACCGGAGAAGCCGCCGGAGAATGTTTGGAACGCGGAGCGTGAGGGTTTCGCTTTTTGTTCCCCATGAATACTCGTGTTCATACAAATCCGATTCACGTGGATAAACAATTAAGACAGAATCTGAGAGTGAGTGTGGAGTTAGGTTTCAATAGAGAAAACGTGTGCATAATAATTAATTAAAAAGATGTGAGAAACCTAACCGAAAGTGGAATTAGAAGAAGAGAGAGTGGTTGCCGGAGACGGTGGCGGAGAAGGAACGGCGGCGAAATCAAGAAGATGGAAGGGTTAGGCTGAGCTGCGAAGAGAAGAGGAGTGAAGAGTCGAGAGCAGCAGAACCTACCCCACACATGGAATAGTGAGTGATAAAATTATTTGTGAATTCAATAATGGGATTAAATCCCAAATAGGCCCAACACATTTACTCACTTTGTTTTGTTTTAGTATAAATGATATATACTCTTACTAAATTCTCATGTTAATCCTCATACTTATAAGAAAGTGACATATGTCATTTGTAAACCAATTACTAAAGTATCATTATGATATATGTCACTTTCTTGTAGTATGAGGATTTAGTAGAAGATATAACATTACTCTCATAAGACTATACATTTTCTTATATATTTTATATTTTTTATACTAACTCTTATTATATTTTTATTTTATTTGTCACTCTTCATGAAAATTTTAACTTTATAATTTTTCCATTAAAGTCTTAAGATGAGTTTTATAATAAGTTATTTTAATGTTCTAAAATTGGGCTATCATTTTACTCTTATTGTACTCAACCATGTGTAATTAATATATGATTAATTACAGTAGGATTAAAATGCAATCCCACACAAACCTTATAAACAATTATCAAGTATTTGGTTTACCTATCATTTCAGGCAACATAAATTAAGAGTGAAACTTAGCAACAACAAAAAAATCTTTAGATGATAACTTAGACAAGTACATAGTATATAAAAACTAAGATTAAGTACAATGTTAGCATTGTGCATAAAAAACCAACTCAATATTCATTTTCCCGCAACAAAATTTGAGTCTAAGCTAACAGGGGAGAGCTTCTACAATAGCAAACAGTAGTAGGTACACCCTTTAATTTCTACATAAGAATGAAACAACCATTGACTAAGAGGTTCACTACACCCCACAAAACATCCTGAATTACCATTTGCAAGTTTCTGATAGAGCCAAGAGAAGGACACTAAGCCCAAAAGGAAGAGTTTAATACTTGTCAAATATAATGACTTCACTTTAGCAATCAATTTTAGAAAAATTCAATGGTTTGAATTAGTGAGTAGATCTAACCCATTAGATTTTATAGAATTGATGACCAAGATGTGGAGTAAGTTTAAAAAACTTAACTATTAGAATATAGTTTGCCTTTATGTTAAGATCTGACCAATTTTCCTATCTTAGATATTTTGATGCATTGCTACTTTTAAGGTGTAATAGGCTCTCGAAATGGCAAGGGAGAATGAATTGAGTACATTTGTCTTCTTTATATCTTGAAATTCTTGTTCATTTAAATTTTTAGTCTAACTTTTGGTGCCACAATTCTATTATGACTGTCCCATTAGACATGAATGAAGATTTATGAGCCAGTAACAATAACTTTTGGGCTGAACCAGCTTCCTCTTTCAGCCCAGAGTTGTGAAGAATTCTATTTCTTGTTCTCTCTGTTCTCTGAATGCATCATATCCAATAATGTGTCTGCATGATCGCGCACATTTTGACCATCAGGTCCAGCTGCTACCATAGACAGTAAAAATTCAAACATAGCATCATCTATTCATTTTTTTAATAAGTATATAATGACATAATTCTTTTAAAATATATATCACATGAAAGTCCAGCACTAAATTAAGGGTAAATGAAATTTTAAAATTATTTTATTTAAAAAATTAAAATCATGATTGTTAGATTTTTATTTTTGCCATATGTCATAATCTCAATATGGTATTAGACCCTCCTGTAAGGAATGAAATGGATTCCTCTCCGGTAATGGAGAGTCCATGGGGAATGTGAGATGAATGGCTTTTCAAAAAATTTAATTAAAAAAAAAAGTAAAAATCTAAATCGTTTAAATTTTGTTTTTGACACGTGTTAGAATCTTATATATGCATTAACCTCTTTTGCAACGGAGATGAGCTAGACTCATAAGGAATATGGATCAAATATCTCAAAATAATTATGTCTTCATGTTCTTAACCAGTCAACTTTCACCAAGTGATTTTAGAATTTCTTTTTAATTAAGTAATAGTTTTACATTGGATCGGGCATGAAGTTGCGACAGGTGATATGTGTTCACATAAAGCACTTCTTTGATCCAATCTTAGGGTATGAACTGTGGGAAAAAAGTTCACTTGCTTTTTGCAACCCTATCATCCAACATAATCATTTGCCTAACATGGGCTTTTGGCTTATTTTATGTTCTTTTCACCCAACATGTATCGGTCTCACTGGAAAGCCTTTCTACGTGATAAAAGGAGCCTTTTTCCATCATTGTTTAATCTCTTATTATGTATCTGTCTTTGGAACAAGATTATGCTCTTAAATTAAACACCTAAATCACGATATAATTAACCAACTTATGTATATGTGGTTTCTTCTATCTTCATTTCACCTATATATCCTTTAATTTGTTAGGTTACATATAATACTAAAAACTCTGGCACCATATTATTTTTTCAATAAGAATTTATTCTGAAACTTTAAGCTTATCATGAATGTTGGTGTTACGTTGGTATGTGCAGAGCACGCATATAGATGATCAAGAAAAGTGTTTATGTAACCATGCAAAGGGGACATAACATAAAAATATTGTACTATCACTTTAATACAAAGAGAGGTAGATTACACTAAATATCACTGAAGTTTGTCATCAAGAAATATGTTTGATTCATGTAGCTAACCCCCACCTAAGGGTTAGCTACATGAATCAAACATATCATGTTTTATCTTAAATTATGTTTATTGACAAATCATTGATTTTTAAGTATTTTTAATCATTTCATCTGTGAATTTTCTTACCTTCCATTTTCCGCTAAAAATTGGACTAGACTCAAATATATA
Source organism: Lupinus albus (assembly GCA_009771035.1). Lineage (NCBI taxonomy): Eukaryota > Viridiplantae > Streptophyta > Magnoliopsida > Fabales > Fabaceae > Lupinus > Lupinus albus. The sequence goes on from CM020011.1 coordinate 12,270,517, forward strand.
CTTCTTAATGTTTTTATCAATTTCTTTTTCCACAATTCCATGGCGAGTGTGATATGAAGGAAAATTTATCTATTAGTTTTAATTTATTTTAATAAAAGATATGATATATAGGAATATAGATCATATGTCTCATTTTTTTGTTCCAATGTGTACCAACCTAGTTAAAAATTGCCACATAATCAAAAAGAAAATAATAAATAACATTTTTTTACACTTCATGTTGTGTGATTGGCTTAAGACATATAGACATAAATTTTTTTGGAACAAGTGATCCTTATTCTTATTTTGATATATATAGTGCAAAAACAAAATAAAGTAGAGGTGTACATAAGAATCATGGTAGTTTAGAGTTGACCAAATATATGTAAGATATTTTGATTTTGTTAATGTACTTATATGGTCCAAATGTTTGACTGATTTGAAGATTGCAATATGTGACCCGTGAATCATACATACGTTTGGTCGACAATATCTATTACCTTTCTAGACACTCATCCTATTCTTCCAACCATTTAAATACCATTGTTCTAGAAGCGCCAATCATCCAAATAGGAAAAATCACAAATAATCTCTCAAAATATATATATATATATATATATATATATATATTTTAATAGTCTTATGAATCAAAACTTGACTTTTTGATAAAATATCGAAGTCTTACACTATTCGATTAAAACTTTGTTATTATAGTCCCTCATGTTTGATGCATTTATTTATGCAGAAATATATATATATATTAATAATGTATGAATTTTATACACTAATAGTGTATTATACATCATTTATGTTTAATTAACATTGATTATTATTCAAGAAAAAATAATATTTATAATAACACAATATATAGATATTACAATCTAAATTATGTTAATGTTATTTAATATTTTCTTATATAATATTACAAGGTTTTATTGGAGGAATTCTGGGATATATGTTGTGATGATAAAAAACAATTTTCGGCTTAGATTGTTATGGAAGGATGTGCTTGACTTATAACACAATGAAAACTGTTAGGAATAGAGCGTAATGCGGAAGCACAAGATCGGGTCAATTGAGAACAGAAGAGAAACAATAAAATAAGCAATAAAATAACACACAAGATTTAACGTGGAAAAACCTCTCAGTGTAAGAGTTAAAAAACCACGGGCGCTCAAGAGCAAAATTTCACTATGTGAAAAAAAGAGTACAACAAAGAACAGTATTTTCTCTCACAAATACTCTCTCAAATGGAACAAAAATTCTCACCACAAAATCACTCACACAATAATAAAACAAACAAAAACACTAAACGAAGTAATGCTTTGTTGGTGCAATTTTGTGAGGCACTTGTGTTTTGTTGAGTGTTTGTTGAAGTCATTTGCCTTTCCTTTAATTAGACACCAAAGCAAGTAACAATCCTTAAGAGTGAAGGAATTGACATGCAATTAAGTAGGAGGTGTTGGCATGGAGTGAGTTCTTCATGCAAGTGTAAAGAAAAAAGTAGGCTCACATTTTTCAATACAATACTAATCATGTAAGTATGGCCACAAAGTTAATAAGACTATGTGAATTAAATTTGAGCCACACATCAACAATCTCCACCTTGGCTCGAATTCAATAAGTTGCTCATCGCCATATAAAGCCCCGAAGGGCGCTCAAATACTGTAGAGACCAACCAAGTTCAAACAGTGTTGGAACGTGGTATTTGGAAGTGGTTTGGTAAGCATATCTGCTGAATTCTCTGATGTGTGAATCTTTTCCACCATAATTTCACAAACAGCAACAATATCTCGGATGAAGTTACGTTTTACATTAATGTGTTTGGTCTTGTCATGATAACGATTATTCTTGGTCAAATGAATAACACTTTGACTATCACAAAATACTGTAAGAATACCTTGTGCTAAACCAAATTCATTTACCAAACATCGGAGTCAAATAGCCTCATTCACACCCTCTGTTGCTGAAATATATTCTGCTTCACTTGTAGACAAAGCAGCAATAGACTGAAGAGTAGCTTTCCAACTGATAGCACTATTACAGAGAGTAAAGATGTAACCAGAAAGAGATCTCCTTCTATCATTGTCACCAGTATAATTCGAATCAACATAACCTACAACATCATCGGTTGTAGCTTTGCTTCTGTCAAATACCAAACCAATGCCAGAAGTACCTTTTAGATACCGAAAAATCCACTTTACAACACTTCAGTGATCTTTGCCAGAATTATGCATATATCAACTCACCATGCTAGCAGCATATGCTAAATCTGGTCTACTGCACACCATAGCGTACATAAGACTACCAACTGCAATAGCGTAAGGAACATGTAACATATGCTCTACCTCCTCCTCTGTATGTGTGCAAAGATCTGAATATAACTTGAAATGTGCAGCAAGTGAAGTAGAAACAGGTTTGCAATCATTCATGCTAAACCTTTCAAGCACTTTCTCAATATACTTCTGTTGAGATAAGAATAGTTTACCAGCTTGACGGTTCCTTTGAATCTCCATACCAAGATTTTTATTTTTGCCATATGTCATAATCTTAATATGGTATTAGACCCTCCGGTAAGGAATGAAATGGATTCATCTTCGGTACTGGAGAGTCCCTGGGGAATGTGAGATGAATAGCTTTTCAAAAAATTTAATTTAAAAAAAAAGTAAAAATTTAAATCGTTTAAATTTTGTTTTTGACACGTGTTAGAATCTTATATATGCATTAACCTCTCTTGTAATGGAGATGAGCTAGACTCATAAGGAATATGAATCAATTATCTCAAAATAATTATGTCTTCATGTTCTTAACCGGTCAACTTTCACCAAGTGATTTTAGAATTTTTTTTTAATTAAGTAACAGTTTTACATTGGATCGGGCATGAAGTTGAGACATCAAATACCAAACCAATGCCAGAAGTACCTTTTAGATACCGAAAAATCCACTTTACAACACTTCAGTGATCTTTGCCAGAATTATGCATATATCAACTCACCATGCTAGCAGCATATGCTAAATCTGGTCTACTGCACACCATAGCGTACATAAGACTACCAACTGCAATAGCGTAAGGAACATGTAACATATGCTCTACCTCCTCCTCTGTATGTGTGCAAAGATCTGAATATAACTTGAAATGTGCAGCAAGTGAAGTAGAAACAGGTTTGCAATCATTCATGCTAAACCTTTCAAGCACTTTCTCAATATACTTCTGTTGAGATAAGAATAGTTTACCAGCTTGACGGTTCCTTTGAATCTCCATACCAAGAATTTTCTTCGTTGCACCTAATTCCTTCATTTCAAACTCATTATTGAGTTGAGTTTTCAATTTCCTAATCAAAGACTTGTCACATGAAGCAATTAACATATCATCAACATAAAGTAACAAGTATATGAAAGATCCATATGGAAATTTTTGGAAATAAATACAGTCATCAAATTGACTTCTGTAATAACCTTGTCCAATCATAAAAGAGTCAAACCTATTGTACCATTGTCTTGGAGCTTGTTTAAGGCCATATAAAGATTTCTTCAATCGGCAGACAAGATGCTCCTTATTAGGAACAATAAATCCCTCGGGTTGTTCCATGTAAATTTTTTCTTCTATCTCTCCATGTAGAAAAGTTATCTTAACATCAAGTTGATCCAATTCCAAATCAAATAAAGCAACAAAAGCAAACAAAACACAAATGGAAGTATGACGAACAACATGTGAGAATATCTCATTAAAGTCAATACATTCCTTTTGATTGAAGCCTTTAACAACTAGTCTTGCTTTGCATCTTGGATCTTCAACCCCGGGAATGCCATCTTTCTTCTTATAGACCCATTTACATCTCTGGTCGTTTGCCTTTGGGAAGCTCTGTCAAAGTCCAAGTACCATTCTTATGAAGACTTTTCATTTCTTCATTCATAGCCACTAGCCACTGTGAAGAATCAGTACAAGAAACAACTTCTTTATAGCTGTCAGGTTCAGCGCCATCATTTACCTCTTGTGCTACTGACAATGCATAAGCAATTAAATTATCACCATCAGTGTACCTAGCTGACCTTTTAATTAGTCTTCTAGCTCTGTCTCGGGCAATACAGTAATCATCTTCTTGTTGATGAATATGAGAAGTGGTACTGTCATCACAATCAACATATGATCATTAATGTTTGATTCATTTGTATAGGAAGATGAAACATCAACATTAGGAGCTGCAGACTTTATCATCAACTCCACCTTCTCGCTAATACCCTGCAGATTACCTGTACGAGTAGAAGAGGACACAACATGTTGTTTTCCAGAAGATAATAATGCATCCTCGTTAAAAGTCATATCTCTACTAAGAATTAATTTCCGCGACTTTGAATCGGAACATCATAAGCGATATCCCTTAGACTTAGATGCATAACCAAGAAATATGCACTCAACAACTCTTGGAGCTAATTTACCATCATTAACATGTGCATAAGCAGGACATCCAAATATTCTTAAATTAGAATAATCAACATGATTACCTGACCAAATTTCTTCTGGAACTTTGAAGTCAAGTGCCAAATGTGGAGAACGGTTGACCAAGTAACAAGCAGTAGATGCTGCCTCAACCCAACGTTCACGTCAATGCCATAACCTAGCATTTGAGAGCATACAACGAGCTCTCTCAAGTAGAGTTCTGTTCATCCGTTCTGCAACACCATTTTGCTGGGGATTTCTTGGAATGGTTTTGTGTCTAGCAATACCATTACTTGTACAGAACTCATTAAAGTCACCATTACAAAACTCTAATCCATTGTCTGTTCTGAGCTTCTTCACCTTTTTTTATGTCTGAGTTTCAACAAGAGTTTTCCACTTTTTGAAAGTGGAGAAGGTTTCATTTTTATGCCGCATAAAATAAACCCAAACTTTACGAGAAAAATCATCAATGATAGTCATCATATAGCGGCATACTCCATGGGAAGGAACTTTAGAAGGCCCCCAAAGGTCAGAATGAATATAATCAAGAATACCTTTGGTACAGTGAGTTGTAGAGAAACTAACATTTTTTTTGTTTCCCAAAAACACAATGTTTGCAAAACTCCAACTTACCGATTTCATGTTTACCAAGATGACATTGCTTGCTTAGAAGGTGCATGCCTTTTTCGCTCATATGGCCCAGACGCATGTGCCATAATTTGGTGACATCATTATGAGGCATTGAAGAAGATACAACTGTTGAACCTGTCACAACAAAGCCTTGCAAGACATATTAGCTACCAACTCAGTTAGCCTTTAATAATACAAGAGCACCTTTTGATACTTTTAGAACTCCACATTCAGCTGAATATTTGCACCCGAGAGATTCTAGGGTGCCAAGAGAAATTAAATTCCGCTTCAAATTTGGAATATAGCGAACATCTGCCAATGTTCTGACAACACCATCATGAGTCTTAATCTATATTGTACCTATTCTACAACCTTGTATTGAGTATCATTTCTCATCAAAACAACACCACTGTCAATATGTTCAAAAGTGGTAAATAAGTCCTTATAAGGACACATATTAAAAGTACATCCAAAATCAAGAATTCATTCTATTTTACTCCTATTATTAGAAGAGACAACAGATAGGAGAACATCACCGTCAGAGTCGGCTTCAATATTAGCAGCTTCAGGGGATTGTTGAGATTTTCCTCTTTCTTGTTTTTCCTGTTTTTTCTTCAAGATGAAGCAATCAGGAATATCATGCCCTGGTTTCTTGCAATAGCGACAGGTTTTGTTGGATTTGCGGCCTCTGGATTTGGATCTGAACTTTTTATAAGTGGTACTCTCTTTTTCTTGAGTTCTACCTCGAACACTTAAGCTCTCACCTTTGTCCACAAAATTAACTTCAAGATCAAACTTTTCTTTGGACAATAAATTAGATTTAACATCTTCAAAGGATAGGAATCATTATTTCCATACAACATGATTTCTTTGAAGTGTTTGTAGGTAGAAGGTAAAGAGATAACCAACAAAATAGCCTTGTCTTCATCTTCAATATTGATATCAATATTTTGCAGATCCATAATAATAGAGTTAAAATCATCAATATGAGTTTGAATAGGAGTACCTTCAACCATACGAAATGTATATAACCTTTCTTTGAGACGAAGCTTGTTTGTGAGGCTTTTGGTCATGTATAAGGTTTCTAATTTCAACCACAAAGCCGCAGTGGTTTCTTCATTTGCAATTTCACGAAGAACCTCCTTGGACAAACAAAGTTGGATTGTTGAAAGCGTCTTTTCGTCCAACTCGTCCCATTGGTCATCAGTCATAGAATCTGGTTTCTTTGATTTCCCATCTAAAGCTTTCTTTAATCCGCTCTGGATAAGAACGACCCTCATTTGGACTCGCCAAATAGAAAAGCTAATCTTGCCATCAAACTTCTCAATGTCAAATTTAGACATTTTGAAATTCTCAATTGAATAAGAGCTCTGATGCCACTTGTTATGAATAGAGCGCAATGCGGAAGCACAAGATCAGGTCAATTGAGAACAAAAGAGAAGCAATAAAATAAGCAAGAAAATAACACACAAGATTTAACGTGGAAAAACCCCCTCAGTGTAAGAGTTAAAAAACCACGGGCGCTCAAGAGCAAAATTCCACTATGTGAAAAAGAGAGTACAACAAAGAACAATATTTTCTCTCACAAATACTCTCTCAAATGGAACAAGAATTCCCACCACAAAATCACTCACACAATAATAAAACAAACAAAAACACTAAACTTTATTGCTGCAATTTTGTGATGCACTTGTGTTTTGTTGTGTGTTTGTTGAAGTCATTTGCCATGGACACCAAAGCAAGTAAGGAATTGACATGCAATTAAGTAGGAGGTGTTGGCATGGAGTGACTTCTTCATGCAAGTGTAAAGAAAAAAATGGCTCACATTTTTCAATATAATACTAATCATGTAAGTATGACCACAAAGCTAATAAAACTATGTGAATTAAATTTGAGCCACACATAACAATCTAATATATAACATGGTAATAACACCTCAACCATTGTAATATTGTATGCAGAAAAAACCGAAAAAACCATTATCTTTTGTCTTAAAAAAATAGTCACCATAGTTTGTTGACATTGACATAAGGTAATACTAATATTCTCAAGTGGGTCATGCACTATGACTTTATTTGGTTCTTTTTATTTATTTAATTAACTTTATTATTATCACGTCAACGGTGCAAATATTCCCCACCTTCACCCACCAAAGTATCAATTTTCCAACTCTCCCGTGACTCATTGCAACAACAAAAAAAGGAATTTCTTTATTAACTTGGTCCACTTTTTTTTAATAAATATTTATCCCTTTGAACTTTTTATTTAAACAAACGATATAAAGAATGGGTTTAAAACTTTAAATCTTACTATTAACATGAAAACGTGATGTATTAATAACTTATAAGTGTTTATAAAGTTGAGAAGCAGCTCTAACGTAATAATATATAATCGGTTAACAAAACCTAACAAAGAAAAGATAGCTATCATAATAACTATTATTGTGGTAATATATTGCATCATGGACATGGAGTCTATTAGTGTTCAGTTACAGCTATACAATAAATTCCATTTTTGTTCTAGAAGGATATCGGATGACGTTAGAGAAATAGTAAAATATATTTTGAATTTGGACAAATACATCATTCACTTATTTTAATTATCATTGGTCTTTTAAAAAAAAGTAAGTAATATAAATAAATGATGAATGATATAGTATAAATTTTTATATTAATAATATATATTACACCGTTAATTAATTAGTGTGCAAGTGCCAATGAAAGATCATAGGTGTAGCTATAGTATTTTCTATTTAGAAAGTTTAGTTTGTTTTTATTCTGAAATTTTAAACATTTAAAAAATGAATTGATTTTATCATCATTTCATGATATAAGAATTAAAAAAAGTAAACAAAATATTAATTTATTGAAAATTTAAGTATCTAATATATATTGAAGAACTACTAATTTTTTAAATAAAGAAGTAATTAATATATTTAGTTCTTTAACGTTTTATTTTATTTTTTATAATATTGTTAAACAATATTATAAGAAAGTTTATTGTGGAGTAGGGGTCGATATGAATCATGTAAGGTTTGTCTTTTATTTCACTTTGAATGTTTGTAGGGTTATTTTGTTAAACTCTGACATGGCCATATATATGAGGCTAACACAACCCAAATGTCGATTGGGACAACATTTGAACTCAAACCCGATCCTATACCTAATTAAATATAATGAATATCTCTTTACATAAGGTCTTCTAAATATTTTACTTATTGTTATGTATATATAATTTTACATATGAACAAATGTATATATATATATATATATATATATATATATATATATATATATATATATATATATTGTTAATCATGTATGATGGAAAAGATTAACTAATTAATCGTACTTTCGACTAAAGATATGTCATTAATTTATACACAAATGAATAAAGATACATAGAAACATAATAAGTGAATGACCATAGGACGAGTTGGATACTTGTCTCATATCCGACCATAAATATTGTCTGAATCTAATTTTTAAACTCAAACTCGACCTAAACATAATGAGACCCGATTCTATTTGGTCTCAATCATAATCAAACCAAATTGGGTGAACGGGTATGATCGTATGACCTTATGGTTTTAGTACCCCTAATAACATTACGTAAGGAATACAAAAAAGAAGATTCATGTTGAAAAACTAAATCCACTATTCTCCATACATTAAGTATATTATTTTTCAGTAGAAAGATATTTATTTCCCCTTGTTAATAATGCACCTAACTTGAATGCACCTAACAGGAATGTAATAAATGTACACGAGAATTTAAAAGCCAACAATGCTCACAAGCAAGTTCTGTCCGATCATATTCCTTTCCCTACAACTACAAGGATAGGATAAGAAGAGAAGGCCACAAGAATACTTTTATATGAACTATTACAATATCAATTAGGAAAATGATATATTCTCATACTAAATTCTCCTACTTATCATTCTACCTACAAGAAAGTGACACATGTCACTTGTAAAACAATAATGAAGTATCATATTTTGACATATGTTACTTTTTTGTTGGTAGTAAGATTAGTATGAAGATCTAGTACTCTATCAATTATGTCTAAGTCAACCAACCTTACTTTTAAAATTTATTTTTATTTCAATATTTAATTTAATTTGAGAAAATAATATAAAATTACCTATAAGATTACTAGATTTTTTGCCTTATCATATTATTACAAAAATTATATTATTGTGGCTATTAAGTCAAAATATTCCTAACCCTCCACAATTAACAACTAATCTAGGGGAACACTACCCACCATCCATGACTTTCTTCTCTTTAACCTAAAGTAGATTAAAAGAAAATGTAATATATAGACCATTATTTATTCCTCTGAGATTTGAACATAGATACTAACTAGTAGTCTAGTACTATATGTTTATAACTTTATCTACTTAATTAAGTCTCCCAAATCATTTTGTTTGTATGGTTTTTTATTTCTTTTATAATTGACTTGAATGCGAACTGGTTGTATGGAGCATCCAATAAAAAGTATATTAAAAATGAAATGGAAAATCAATTTTCAAGTGTGGGGGTCCCATCAAAAGATTTATCCACAATGGTTTAATAAATTCAGCCACCGAAAGATAGTTATAATAAGGTGGCGTTTGCAATTATTCAACATCATTAACCCAACTCCTTTAAGCATTGGATTTACCTAACCTAATCCAATCATATAATTATTATCCCATTGACAAAATTTTAAGTTTATGTCCTCAAAGAATAATTATTAGGAATGACTAGGTTGAGATTGAGTTTGTGTTTATCCAATATCTAATTCGAAATTTAAAATTTGAATCCAAATTAAGTAGAGTTGGAAACAATGATACCATTCATAAACCCATATATATACATTTATTTTAATTTTATAATTTTACATATATTAATCGAGTTTGGGACGAGTTCGGTAGGATATTAAATGTACCGAACTCGAACCCGAAGATAAAAGTTGAGTTTAGACGGATACGGCGAATTCAGTTTTTATTAACATCCCAAATAATTATTATTAGATGTACCAAAAACTTAGTCTTATAGTCAAAGAACTTCTATTAAGAAAAAACATAATAAAACCAGTATTAATATCAATTTGGAAGGGATTAATATAAAATTTAATTGGCCTAGTGAGTGAAACGAAATGAAATTATATAGAGATGGATGATAATTGAAATGACAATGAAGTCTATTTTCCCAGCTCACTTTCTGCTTTTAGTCTCTGTGTCTGAAAGCTCTCTGGTTATTTCACCGGTGAGTCAAAACTCACAGCTTCAGAAAGAGAGAAAAACAACATGGGTAATTGTAACGCATGCGTCAGAAGAGGATCTGACGTGGCAGTCACAGAAGAAGAGAACCAGTCACACTCTAACCGCGTTACCACCACCACCACCAAGAAGAAGAAAAACAAACCCAACCCATTCGCGGCGGAGCCACTAAACTCACCTGCTCCGATCCGGGTCCTAAAAGACGTGATTTCCTTAACCCACTTAACCCGAATAAGCGACAAATACATTCTGGGTCGTGAACTGGGTCGCGGCGAGTTCGGCATAACATATCTCTGCACCGACCGAGAAACAAAGCAACAACTCGCGTGCAAGTCGATCTCAAAACGGAAGCTTCGAACCGCAATCGACATCGAAGACGTGAGGCGTGAGGTGGCGATTATGTCAATGCTTCCAGAGCATCATAATTTGGTGAAGTTGAAGGCAACTTATGAGGATGAAGAGAACGTGCACCTTGTGATGGAGTTGTGTGAAGGTGGTGAATTGTTTGATCGGATTGTAGCACGTGGGCATTATAGTGAGCGTGCGGCGGCGAACGTGGCGAGGATTATTGCTGAGGTGGTTAGAATGTGTCATGCTAATGGGGTCATGCATAGAGACCTTAAGCCTGAGAATTTTCTCTTTGCTAATAAGAAAGAGAATTCTGTTCTCAAAGCCATTGATTTTGGTCTCTCTGTCTTCTTTAAGCCTGGTATGTTATCTGTTATCTGGGGTTTCTTTTAAAAAAAATGTTTTTTTTTTGTATTTGGTTCTTATGTTTGATCAATTGTTCGTTTTTTGAGAGCCGCATATGTTGGGAGCGACGTACCAAAAGGTTTAGTGCATTACCCATAAGATAAGATGAAGGGATACATTTGGTGGTAGTATACCAACAAAAACTGTTCACTGTTTTTTGTGGATTTTGGTTTTTGTGTGTTCTTTAAGCCTGGAGTTTATGTGTTTTTTTTTTGAAAAAAATATGATTTTTTGGGTGTTTCATGAATTTTTTAGGTAATTTTTATTGATTTTGGTTTCTCTGTTTTCTTTGAGACTGATATATAGTATGTGGGGTTTCTTTTATTTTTTAAATTTTTTTCTATGTTTGATGAGTTGTATTTTACTTGAATTTTGTTGCTTTTAGGGGAGAGATTTTCGGAGATTGTGGGGAGTCCTTACTATATGGCACCGGAGGTTTTGAAGAGGAATTATGGACCTGAAGTTGATATATGGAGTGCTGGGGTGATTCTTTATATTCTCTTATGTGGGGTTCCTCCATTTTGGGCAGGTACTGTTTTGTGTTTGTAGTTTTTAACTTTTTATTGTATTTTGCTTTTGGGTGTTTTATGAGATTTTGGGTTGGTTTGTTGCATGTTGCAGATAGTGAACAAGGGGTTGCTTTGGCTATTCTGAGGGGTGTGATTGATTTCAAGAGGGAACCTTGGCCTCAGATATCAGAAAATGCTAAGAGCCTTGTGCGCCAGATGTTGGAACCGGATCCTAAGAAGCGCTTAACGGCTCAACAGGTGCTTGGTAAGTCACTTATTGTTTGTAGTAGAACTAGAATAGAGATTATGTATGAGGAACGGTTCTGGTGTTCACCTTCATCTTGCTTAAAAAAAATATTTTTTTATTAGGAATTTGATTGGTAGGTCGCTCATTTTTTATTAGGAATTTGTAACATTTTTCTAATAAAAAAATTAACAACCACAATTTTTCCTCTAAAAAAGGCAACCGGGTAAGTGATTCTAAATATGTACTGTCCTTCATTTTGGTCACAGAACATTCATGGCTACAAAATGCAAAGAAAGCTTCAAATGTTCCATTGGGAGATATTGTGAGGACAAGGCTTAAGCAGTTCTCTGTGATGAACAGATTCAAAAAAAGAGCTCTCCGGGTTAGCATCTCTTTTGTTTATGTGTAATAGTTGACTCAAGTTCTGTATATGATGGAAGTAAATCATTTTTTTTGAATGAATGGTACAGGTCATTGCAGAACATTTATCTGTCGAGGAGGTAGAAATAATCAAAGATATGTTTACATTGATGGATACTGACAAAGATGGCAAAGTCACATATGAGGAGCTGAAGGCTGGGTTGCGGAAAGTTGGTTCACAATTGGCTGAGCCGGAGATGAAGATGCTAATGGAAGTGGTAAGTTTTTGTAAAGTGAAAATACCATTTATAATGGAACTGCTTAATATAATTTCAGTTGTTTGATTGTCACTGGTGATTATTAGGCAATCTAATATAGCTTTATGACTTGTGGTGCATGATTTCTTAGAATGAAGATTTTTTCTTTCCTATTTAACCCATTGTGTTACTGTGTGTGGTTGGTATATGCAAGACAAATATGTCTTAGCTGATTTTGGACCTTGTGTTGCATTACATCATAGAAATACGATGCCTCATTTAAACCTATGCGATTTTATGGTGTAAATAATTGCTAAAATATACGTATTCATATATCTAAAGAGGAGAATAGTTGAATTGCCTTTAAACCCTGAGTCATGACTGTCAAGTGTAGACGATAAGTTTGTGATTGAAGAATGGTTTTAACTTTTATGTGCTGACAATTTCTTAGGCTGATGTTGATGGGAATGGAGTACTTGACTATGGAGAGTTTGTCGCAGTGACAATTCACTTGCAAAGAATGGAGAATGATGAGCATATCCACAAAGCATTCAAGTATTTTGACAAAGATGGCAGTGGCTATATTGAGTTAGGTGAGCTAGAGGAAGCATTAGCGGATGAATCGGGAGAAACTGAAACTGATATATTGAATGACATCATGCGTGAAGTTGACACTGACAAGGTTCGGCTTTCATGATCGCAACCCATTTCTTTCTTATAGTTTTCCATTCCATAGGGTCTTTATTTCTTAGGTACACTACACTGCTATTGCAATAAACAAGCATGTGGTAGTATTTCTTATAAAACTCCATTGCTTATATAATAATAACACAAATAGAAATTACAATTATTCGATCATTCTCACGTTTACATCTTATATACACCTAAACGTCGTCTATAAGTCTAAACGTTTTTCAATTCGGTGTTCACAGGATGGTCGAATCAGTTATGATGAGTTTGTCGCGATGATGAAAACTGGTACCGACTGGAGAAAAGCATCAAGGCAGTATTCAAGGGAGAGATTCAAGAGCTTGAGCATAAATTTGATGAAAGATGGCTCACTTCAGCTTCATGATGGGATGAGTGGTGAAGCTGTAGTGGTTTGAGTACAAAGTAATTTCTTTCACAACACTCTCCCTCAGTTTCTCTGTTTCCTACACCACTTAGTATTCTTGGAAGTGTAAGGTTTTGTGGAATCTCTTCGTGTATGCAAGCAAGTTTCGGGCAGGTTTGGGTTGGAGCTTTTTTCCAAGTGTATCGATTATAAAACTCTATAACGATTGAATCTCGGTACAACGGTAAAGTCTAAGGCTTACGGGTGTAAGGCTATGTACATCTTAGTCTCTGTAGCTCTAACAGGTGAAAGTCCCGTACATTCGGCTGCACTTTTTATTGATTATATTGAGTTGGAGTTGGAGTGGGTAAGATTGGGTTTCTTATTTGGAGTGGGTGTTATATGCCTGAAGCATGTTTTGGAGGATTCTACACTTAAAATGTTTTATAGTTGGGGAGGCACATGATGCAGGCCTCAAAATGTAACATATTCTTTGTATATCTTGGTCACGTTTTTTGGTGTTTGATAGTATGATAAATGTGATTTTTTTCCAACCTTATGTGCAGAAAAACCAGTTAGGATTTGTCTCATTGGGCCTGAACTTCTGAGAAAGTGTTAGTTATGTGTTCGTTAAAGCAATCCATGCCTATCTTAGAAAAAATGAGCATTGATAGATGCATTGCATTAGCAACCATCTTTATGTGTTTAATTCGATTTGCCATCTTGCATTCCACGTCAAGATATGAAGCAAGTTTCAACATTGAGACATTTTGAAAGAGTTAAAAACTTAAAATATAAGGAATGGTTAGTAAAAGAGGTACTAGCTTGTGTCTATTATCCTTATAACTTATAAGGATAATTTATAGGAAAATGATATATCATCCTACCCACAAAAAAATGACATATGTTACAAAGTGATATTTTATTTATTAGTGATTGATTTGCAAGTGACATATATCACTTTTTTGTGTGTAGGAGAATCAATATGATAATTTAGTAGGATAATATAACATTACTGAATAAAATGAGTTCTCAAATACGTGTGAGATTATCACAAAATATATGTGCTAATAGGCTATTTGTACCCTTAACAATATTATGTTTGTCAAAGATTAACATCTTAATTAATGCCACACAAGGCACATTTGGTGGGTCGGGTGAGTATGAGTTGGGTAAGACTTGTCCATTACCTGATCCTAGATATTGGTCGGATCATGTTTTGAACTTTGGTTCGACCTTAGACCCGAAGTGAACCTGATCCTAAATGTCGATTTGGTCAGCATTTTGAACCCGAACCTAGATTCGATTAAATATAAACATACTCATTTTAGATAAAGTTTTCTCAATATTATTTATTATTATGGATATGTAATTTGACATTAAGTGTGTGTTTGGTATAGATTAAGTTTTTAGTTTCAGATTATAAACTGTGAGATTATAAACTGTTAAGATTATAATATGTTTATGTTTGAGTACCTTAGCTGAAAATTGAATATAAATTAATCTGTTTTGTTTGGGTAAGGTAGAGAGATTGTTTTTTACATAGTAAATTACAGAAATGAGTATAAGGATATTTGTTTATGTTATGATTATATTGGTTATTTTTTTACACTATTTTTGTAAATATACATTTTTTAATATTTATCATCATATATTTTTACTTTAATTTTGTAATATTGCATAATAAAGACTAAAAAATATATTAAAATAAAATACAATATAAAAACTAATATTAAAATTTAAAAACAACATAAGATAATCATAAACAAATAACCTCATACATAGTTAAATATAAACTAAAAAAAATCAACCCATGATTTTTAATATTGCATAATAACAAAGGCAAAAAAAATATTAAAATAAAATATAAAAACCAATATCAATATTAAAACAATATATCACATAAATAAATGAAAGTTACTAAACTTAAATTACATAATTCACAAAATAAATAATACATTAATATTAAGTTTATGAAAAAAGTTTTCAGGTTTATTGAGTTTATACATAATTAACAAAATTTTAATATTACATAACAAAGTTTTATACATAATTCTTTGTTCGAGTATAGATAAAGGAATGTGTTATGAGGAATTACGGGGTTGGATGGTGACAGAGAGAGAAAAATAAAAGTTATGGAGTTTGATAGTGAACATGTGAAGAATTATGGTGTTTGGTAGAAGAGTAAAAATGATGAGAGAGATAAAATTATGATTGAGTAAAATAGGAAATAGAAAAATTGAGAAAAAATAAGCTAAAAAAAGTAAATTAACTCATGATTTTGAAGCTTCTACTTTTGACTTATTTTTTCAGAAAAAAAATCTGAGTTTATAAACTTTCTTTAGTTGTCAAACATACATAATTTATATTTTCAGTTTATTTTTCAAAAAAATAAACATAAACCACAAATTTAAACCTATGTCAAACATGGCCTAAATATGATGAAAAAAATAAATAATCAATGATATTTTCGATAAAAAAGATGTCATTACTTTGTACATAATTGACTAGGACACATACAAATATGATGAGTGATTGACAATGGGATAATGGGACGGTCGGGTCAAGTCATGTTTGTCCTCTACCCAGTCCTAAATATTAAGAATATCTAATTTTGAACCTGAACTCGACTCTAGTCTCTAACCAGACAAAAACCAACCATATTCGCGTCTGATCATGATCAGACCAAACTGAGGAAGCATGTAGGGTCAGATCTGACTCACCCCTAGGTGGAGGTGAGGATCCTATCCACTATTAAAAGAGGAAAATACCTCAAAAGGAAAAAGAGTAAATAATAAAAAGAGTAAATAATATGATATATCATTTTTACTCCTTAAATATAATAAATTGATATTTTTATCCATAAGAGTAAAAGCAAAATGAACAACTTCCATTAGTCTTATTCATTTGATGAACATCTAAATTTGTAAAATTATTTTGATGATATTTATACTTATATTTGAGTAACGATTGTGGGTTACTCTAACCACTTCTCTCCAATCTAACACTTATTGGCTTCTATTTTAGAGCAAAATAACATACATGGTAGTCACTTGTTAGTAATTAAAAACTGAAAAATAATGAATAAAAGGTTAAAATAATTGTTTTATATTTTCTCTAAATCACAAGTATTCCCATCAAACAGGGTAGAAAAACTTTCCGTACCAAATACAAAATTTATCCTCAAATGTTAAGCTAAAACAACCCTCTATTAGTTTAAGAATCCCAAATCTTAGCATATATTTACGACTTAAATATTTAATACGTTATTGGTTAAATTATTAGAACTAATAGTTTTTTAGGTATATATATAAATAATAATATTTAAAAAGAAAACCGAGATATGCAAAACAAAAGATGAAAGAGTATTTAATTCTTTCTCAAACTAAGTTTTGGAAAAGAATTTTAAAAATATCATGTTGAATAAACTTGAAAAACATTTTGGAGAATCAAAATATAGATATAATGTTTCCTAAATATTATTTTCAATGAGGAAAAATGATAATGGTTTCATTATTTATTTAAACTTGTTACTATTATGCCCGAAAATTAAATTTCCAAATGAACAAAAAATAGATAATTTGAATTTCCAACTCTCTAATGTTATATTGACATATTTTTTGAGGATATTATATAAATAGTATTTGAAAATCAAATTGAAATTTTTTAAACAAAAATGATAATATTTTAATTCATTCTAAAATTACTGTTTAAAATTTAAATTTTCAATCAATTGAATTTTTAAAATGTAAAATATTCTAAGTAAACTTGAAAATATAATTACGAAGTCTCACAACATACATTTAACGCTTCCTAAGTATAATATATTTTCAATGAAGAAATTTCATATAAATTTTATTTTTAATTTAAAAATATTATTATTATTTTGATTCCTGAAAAATAATTTCCCAATTCAAAATAGAAAATAACCCAAAAATAATTTGAATCCTTATCACTATAATTTTAAATTGGAATTATGAAAATTAATAATTTATTATTTATAATAATAATAAATAAAGTAGGTGATAATCAATTAGATATGATATTTTTTAGAATATTATATAAATAATGCTATTTGAAAGTCAAAGATATTAAATAAGATTTAATAAAATGACTTTGGAGTCTCAAAAAGTACCCTTGATGTTCACAAACTAAAATTCTATTTTCAATGAAGAAATTTGAAAATAGTTTTATTTTTATTTAAAATCACTACTATCTTTATTTTCATAAATTAAATTTCAAAAGAAATAAAAATAAAACCAATAATAATTAAAATAATTTAGAAAATGTCTCTATAATTATATATCTTATTGGTGAAAATAATAATTGATATTAGTAATAATAAATAAGGTAAGATATAAAAAAGTTGAGTTGATAGTTTTTTAAAGTTATTATATTAATAGTAATATTTCAAAAATCAGATTAATATTTGTTAAATAAGAAACGAACCAGTTGTTTAATTATTTCTTTGTTCGTGTATTGATAAAAGAAAGTATTATGGAGAATTACAGAGTTGAGTGGAGATAGAGATGAAAATTAGAGTTATGGAGTTTGGTGGTGATGATGTGAAGAGATATGTGTTTGGTGGAAGAGTAAAAATGAAGAAAAAGATAAAGTTGTGATGAAGTAAAATGAGAAGTAGAAAATTTGAGAAAAAATAAACCAACTCATGATTTTGGAGCTTCTACTTTTGGTTTATTTTATCAGAAAAAACTGAGTTTATAAATTTCATTTGGTTGTCAGACATACATAATATACATTTTCAGTTTATTTTTTAAAAAATAAACATAAACTCTCATTTTTAAACCATATCAAGCATGGTAAAAGTTTATCTTCTTTTACTATCAAAGATATTCACTAGTTTTTGTGTAAGAAATTAATCACTTTCCGAATATATGATCACCCCCAATAGGTATCGCTCTAAAAATCGAACACTTAACATTTTGATAATCCTAAGAATTTAGTAAGATCTTATACTACTAGATCAATATATTCTTGATTTGTTTCTATATTTGTATAAAACTTTAATTACTATACTTTTGGTGGAACACATGAAACCAACTATCACAAGATCACATTTCCAAAACAATGTCTCATTCTATATTATATCTTCAATTAATCAGAATTTTTTTTTATTTTTTATTCATGTCAATATCTTATTAGAATTGGAATGGACCAGAGATGAACTATGATCATCTCCATTAATCAAAAAGTAAATACATTTTTTCTTTTTTTTAATAATAAAAAGTGTCATTTCATTATAATCAAAAGTATATATATTTTATTGTTA
Organism: Lupinus albus; assembly: GCA_009771035.1. NCBI lineage: Eukaryota > Viridiplantae > Streptophyta > Magnoliopsida > Fabales > Fabaceae > Lupinus > Lupinus albus. Next base: position 12,289,301 of record CM020011.1, read on the forward strand.
GATTGGATTTTTTTTTTTTTGAAACATTCCAATAATAGAGATGAATAGATGATAGTAACTCGAAAATGGTATACCGTCTGCACAGACTAACATCACGAAACTTCAGCGCAATTTCCCCAACATTTCATACCGCGTGAACAGTGTCGAAGAACTAGGAAGTTATTTGCAGCAACAAATAAATATCAACATATACTTCAACTGAACCTTCCACTCCAACATAAACGTTATTCTTTCTATATCTCTCTCTCAACCTCTAAATAACCAGTTATGGAAAACGTTGATCCCAACATTGAGCCAAAAAAATCTAAATATGCCCTCAGCGGAGAAAAGATGCTAATCTGCACTGTCGTTCTATTAATCGTTATCCTCGTAATGATTTGCATCCACCTCTACGTCCGGTGGTACCTTCTCCGTATACGCCACCGCCGTAGCCACAACCACAACCACCAAAACGGTCGTTCTCGCTTCGTGTTCTACATCGACCCCGCGCTCACGACAACCTCACGCGGCCTCGAAGCCTCCGTGATTGCCACGCTCCCAGTCTTCACGTTCTCACCCAACAGTGAAGCGGTTGAATGCGCGGTTTGTTTATCGGAATTCGAAGACGGTGAATCGGGTCGGGTTTTGCCGAAATGTAAACACAGTTTTCATATTGAGTGTATTGATATGTGGTTCGAGTCTCATTCTACTTGTCCTATTTGTAGAGTCCACGTGGAGGCTCCTCCTCAACCGGAAGTAGTTGTTAATGTTTCTGAACCGGGTTCGAGTTCTGAGTTGAACCGGACTGGGGTAGCGATTTATTCTTCTTCGTCGTTTGTGAGTTTGGGGACAGAGACTGATTACGACTCGGCGTCTCCGTCGTCGTTTCGATCGCCTATGATGTCGTTTAAGAGAATTTTAAGCAGAGGGAGGAAATCGTCGTTGGTTGTAGAACGAGGAGGAGAGGAGACTCTACGAGTTGACTCGGAGTGTAATAATGAAGTGACAAATCTAGAATCCAAATGATTCAACTAGTTCACTTGGGAATGTGATCAGCTGTTCCTCTTGGTTGGAGAATTTTTTTATAAAAATATAAAATAATATTTTATATTATTTGGTATAATCATATTGGATAGAAATATAGAATAAGATTATTTTAGGATAGGGAATTTTGGTTCCTTCACTTCACTACGTGAACAAGTCAATTGGGGCCTTTGGGATGAGCATGATTTTTCTCTTACCCCAACCCCATGTATTCATCACACTAATGTTATTAGCTACTACATATAATTTATTTCATTTTATGAGAAACTTTTGTATGATTAATGTTGGGTATACGATGCTATATCAATTATTACTCCTTTTAGTACATATTTTTTTAATGTTTTAATTTCTTAATATTATACAATTTTTTTTTTGACATTGTTTTTTAAAGCAAATGTGTAACTACACCTACATATTTATATTATAAAGATTAACCAAGAGCATTCATAACAAAATTACAAGTTTCTAAACTTATAAATAGGTAAACCAAGCCTATTCCTATAATAGACATCATATTAACAACACCAAAATAAGCAAGCTTATCCGCACAGACTCGCTTCGGCGACAACAGACTTGCTTGGGCGACAGGTGCCACTTGGGTGAGGAACCCACCGAGAGCTTGTGCTTCATTCCCGGAACTGACGCTTAAGCGCACTCCTTTCGCTCAGACGAGAAACTCACAGATAGCTTAGACATCAATCAGGGAAGTGTTGCTTGAGCCTTATTCTCTCGCTTAGACGAGAAACTTAGAAATCAAATTATATCACATTTTTACATTATCCAATAATATTTTAAATTATATATATTACCTTAAACCAAATACATAAAGTAATAAATAACTACAATTAAAAATAAGCTATCATAATTTGCTTAGTTAATTACTGATATAATTAGCCCAATTAAAAGTAATGGGTATATGATACTATATCAATTACTCCTTTTAGTGAATATTTTTTTAATGTTTTAATTTCTTAATATTATTCAATTTTTTTGACATTTTATAAATCCAATACCCTTTATTTTTCAAACTATATCTTTATTTATTGCCCATTCCTTTCCCCCATTATGTCTTCTCTTTTTTAAAATTAGTTTTCAATTGTAGATTAAATGATGTTATTTGGTCAAATTATATCACATTTTTACATTATACAATAATATTTAAATTATATATAACCTTAAAATGTAATAAATAACTACAATTAAAAATAAGGTATCATAATTTGCTTAGTTAATTACTGATATAATTAGCCCAGTAACAATACTTATTCAATTTGGACAGTCTAATTAAGTTTAAATAAGTATATATAGAAATAAAAACATTAGACACATATTATAATAGTAGATCACATCTATGAAAAAATTTCCTCATTAATAGTCATCACATTACAATGCGAATACACAATCATGTAGTTTGAATTCAACATGGAATAATGTGAAAATGAAGAAGGAATGAGAAATCAATTAACAAATAGCACTGCATGAATTATTATTGATCGTAGACGAACAATAATTAACATCATCAAAAGTGAGGGGTAGGGATTGAGCATGCATGCATGCATGCAGGAACAAATTAAATGGCTACATATATATAAATAGAACTATTTGATAATTTAAAAGAAATGTTTAATTAAACTGTTTAATGGGTAGATCTGGAAGTGGCATAATTGGGAAAGGGCCAAAGTTGTAAGGAACCCTAGAAGTTAAGATCCAACTATCACGTTGAGTTTCATTAGCGATTTCAAAGAACATTCCTGGGTAGAAATCAAAAGCTTCAATAGGGTTAATAACCTTAACACCAGGCCAGTTAACTCTTTTGCTTGTATCTGCACCAAGACCCCTATTTTGGAACTCATAATAGGTACATGTGCTCTCAAATGCACTTCCTGCCCATGGCATATACCCTTCAGGGTTGAATATATCATCAATATCAGAATCCATGATAACCACTTTTGAGTAATTTCTCCATGGCCTTCCAAGGAATGATATCTTTTGAGGCAAATCTAACAGAGCTGGTTCACCAGTGAATTGGCAGCTTTGAAAAACCAAAGCACTGAGACTATCTGCTTTGCTTCTACCCCCTGCTGTAACAATGCATTTCTGGTTACTGTTGGGTTTTCTCACTATTAGCTTGCAGTTTTGGAACACACCAAATGCATCTCCAAAGATGAAGTCGATGGTGCCAGTGATTTGACAGTCACGGTAGAATTGGCGTTGTGATTGCACGTAGAGGGTGTCTTGGAAACCATCCATGTGACAATTGTAGAATACTGCCTTATCAGCTGTCACACGAAGTGCCACTGCTTGATGCCCATCAGCTCCTGCTGTGTTCTCAAATCCAACATCCTTCGCAGTAAACCCGGCCGCGTTCACACCTGTCAATTAAGAGTAATGTTATTCGTACATCGGAAACTCTCAGAAACTTCGATGTTTTATATATCACGATTTAATTGACATAGGGCTAACATATAAGATAAGATTTGAGACAACAAATATATGTTCATATTCCATTAAGACCGTTCTTAGAAAATTAAAAGAAGAGAATATGAGTGTTTGGTACTTACTGAAGGTAGATGTAAAGTAAGTTTGGAGACCATTTTTGTAACATTTGTTGCCAGTGAATCTGGTCTTTGTGGGACCATCTCCGATGATAGTGACATGGGTTTGATGCTTGGTCAAAGTAACATACTCATTGTAGATACCAGCCTTGACATAAATCACATAAGGCTCTCTGTTCTTTGGAGGAACAGTTTGAAGAGCATCAGTGAGTGTTGTGAACTGGCCAGACCCATCTTGAGCAACAACTACATTGGGCTTAACGTTTCCAAGTCCAGGAGTTCGGATGAAATGCTTTTGGCCTTCATTGAACCATGAAGGGAAACCAATGCCACCCACCAGGGGAAGAAAGAGAAGCCTCCTGTTAGTGTTACTGGTGATACTTGTGGTAAATGAGGTCAAGTTCAAACCCTGGAACAAATGGGACAAACCATTCACTATATCAATAGCATTGTTGCTCAGCTCCATTGAAGTGTTGAGCACCTTGGTCATGGTTTGCCCAGCTTCGGTGGTTGTGTTCTCAAATGCATCTAAGCAAGTGTATTGGTGGGTCAAGGTACCTGTTGCCAAAAGTTAAATAGTTCAATTCCTCGAAACGATACTTATTCGAAATACTACTCATGTACTCTGAAAATGATTAGTTTCAGAAAGTATTATGAACATTACCTGTGAGCCAAACCTTGAGGTCATATGCATATTCATTGAGCTTGCCAAGATCAAACTTGTCCAAAGTATGAACAGTTTTGCGAACATCATCAACAGCATAACCCAACACTTCCTTGCACACATCCATAGCCTGTTTAGTCATGCTATCTTTGGCCAACTCATCATACAAGGTACTGTTACGAATTTGCTTAGACAATTCAATAGCAGTTGCATTAAAAGCAGCTATGATAAGTCCCTTCAAATCAGTGTCCTTATCTAATGCTTTTTCAAGGCTTTTGTGACAAGTTTCTTTGTATTCTGCTGCTTGGCACACCATATCAACATTCCTTTGATTTTTTGCAATACCCTTTCCCTCTTCCTCACTACCGCCTTCGTCGCCGCGAGTTAAACCCACGGCAACGCAGGCCACCATGGCCACAAGAAGGACGGCGGACACGCCGAGAACGGCCACCTTCTTCTTACCTTCTTGGTTTCCGGCCATGATCACTATACAGTTTAATTAAAAAATATATTTGTCCCTCTGGGCTATGTTTGTTCCAAAGCCCGAGGAACTTGCTTGAATGAAACATTGGGGTGGTGATGGTATTTATAGAAGAAGAGTTCTCTCCATGAATGAAATGTGGGAAATAGAATAATGTCCACAAGATATGGAGTGAAAGTTCATAATTGCTAAACTTGGCATAAGAAGATTAACCTAAATTTAGTTATTGGCTATTATTTATCGTTTAATTGTTGACCAAATAAAGGAGAACAAAATGGATTAGAGGAGACCCTTGAATCATGCACTTAATGTATAACCCTAGAATTATTGTGTCATTTCTTATGGTTTGCATTTGCATGCATGGTCGTTGAAGTAATGTATAACCCGAATTTCATGTAAGAGTCATATTATATTTTTGCTATACATAATCAATTATTATCAATAAAAATAGGGTTTCACAAAAGAGAGAATTGCAAGCATGTCACTCTATGATCAATTCTACAATTTTTGAGTTACATAAATAATCATGAAATTTTCGAACACAGATAATAAAATATAAAAAAACTAAGCATGACACTAATGTTTAGGAACACTCCAATTTATAATTGATTAGAATGAAAACAAATATTAAAATTGAGGATATTATTATGAGTAAAATAAAGAAACAGAAAAAAAGTGACAATGCATAAAAAAAGGGACAGTGGTCTAATTCTTCAATATTTTGCTACTTTTATAGCATTATATATTAAATTAAAAAAGGGCAGGTGTCACTATATTATTAGTTTAAATGGGATAACTTCAACTAATTTATTTTAGTAATGCATTTTTTAAAAATAATTACGTAAATAGGACAATTTATAAACTATTTGTGGGTAGTCCAAAAAAATATTCGCTAAAATGAGATAGTGAAAGTAAGTTATTTATCAAAATAGGGCAATGAAAGTCAACTAATTATCAATTCACATCATTCCATGCAGGTTGGCTCAGACGATTGGAGGTCATTGTTCAACATGATCCCATGTGGGTTGATACTTAGTATCGAGGATCACTTTGAAATGTCAACCCCTTATTAATTGATGGATACAAAATAATAATTTATACATCTTAGGAGAATCATTTAATTAGTTTTAACTTTAACCATTGTAGTTTAACTAAATAAGAATAATTTAATAGTTAAACAATATTATTTAAATGAGAGAAATAAATAATTACCTTTTGTTGATGTTTATATCAATGCACATGGAGAATCATATTGTACTTTAACTAAATAAGATTAATTAAATAATTAAACAATATTATTTATGAGAGATATAAATAATTACCCTAAAAGGTAGTTGATGTTTATATCAATGCACATGGAGAATCATGTTAAACATTACCTACAATTTTATGAGTCAACTGATGATGCGGTTCAATAATGGGTTGACTTTCATTGTTCCATTTCAGTGAATATTTTTTGGGCTATACATACATCAGTAAATAATTATAAACTGTTATGTTTACGTAATTATTTTTAAATAATGTGTTATTGAAGGAAATTAGTTGATAACTTATCTCCTAGTCATTATTTTCTTTATCAAAACTAATTGAAACAAAATAACTTAGAAATAAGCTAAAAATATTAACACTAATCCAAACATAATAGACACACCTAAAGAAATATAATACTCAAAAGAAGAGAGTAAAATATCTTATCATAAAAGAATATAACTAATCTCCTACATCCATTAAAAATAAGATATGTGTACCATTTTGTTTACTTTATTATCTCAAAAGAAATATAATAATAGTGTTGAATTAGATGATATTTATTATATTTTTCTAAATATTACATTTCTATGATAATTTTTTACCAATTATATAAATATAGCAATTAATTAATAAAATTAATACACTAGCACAAATAAATATGAAATATATATTGTTCAGAAAATAAAACATTTTATAATATATTGGTGGATGGCACACAGAAATGTTAGTAGTTATTTAAAGGAAAAAGTAACTAAAAAATATAAAAAAAGAAGAAGAAATGAATCTAACATTTTTTTTTATTTTTGCACCAAAAAAATAAGAATCTTAAATTGGTGACACCTGCACAGTCCATATACCAAAAATAGGCATTAAACAAAAGCGTTCCATTTCATAACAACAACCCTTCATCGCATTCGATCAGATAAAATTTCTTCATCACCAACCTTCTCTTCATATTTCTTCATTCAAATTCCTCTCTCTTTTTTTCTCACTTCAGATCCCAAATATGAATTCCAATTACTCCAAATCTAACCAATCCAAAACACCATCTTCATCTTCTGTTTCTCTCAATAACTTCAACTTCGATTTCGATCTTGGTATCGGATCCAATCGATCTAAACCACTCAACGATCATAAAAAACCTAACCCCAACAATTCCTCTTATTCCTATTCTACCCCTTCTTCTCAACCAAGACCTGCGTGGCAACCCAACAAGCCATCATGGACCCACCAACCAGCACCGGTTCATACGAACCCGACCGGGTTACCGGGTGGACCCACTTCCATGGCTGGTGATATCTTTGGAAAAACATGGGGATCAACGCAGACTCAACCCACTATTGGTATTATCAATAACAAAAACCCTAATCTCTTTGGTGATTTGGTTAGTTCTGCTTTGGGTCAGGGCTCGAATAAAATTTCTTCTTCTTCTTCCTCCAATGTTCCTCTAAAAAATGCAACTTTACCTTCCAACAAAAACTCTTCATTTTCTATGGGGAATTTGGGAGATTCTTTGCCTAAAACTGGTAACACCAACACTGTTCAAAGTAGTTCTAGTTTGGGATCTTCTGGTAATTTTGTGGGTCTTAGTGGGAATAGTATGAATGCTAAAAAAAGTTTCAATCTTGGTGCTCCTATGAGTAGTGGAATTGGGATAAATTCTAATAATAATGACAGAGATCCATTTAGTTCTCTGGCTAGTGGTATTGGATCTAAGCCTTCTGGTAGTGTTAATTTATCTGCTAATAAACCCCAAAAGGTTGATTATGCTGATGATGGTTTTGGAGATTTTCAGAATGCTTCAAAATCAACCCCTACTGCTTCATTTCCATCAAAGGGTAGTGCAGGAATTGATATCGATTTTAATGGATTCGCGGCCTCGAATCAGAGCCCTCCTGTTCAGCCATATGGTGGTGGTGATCCAATGGACATGCTTTTCTCAGCTTCCGCGGCATCGGCTGGAGGTGCGTCTGGAGGGAAACCCGCTTCTGAAATGGATGATTGGGGTTTGGAATCGGATTTTGGCGGGGGAAGCCATGATGGGGGTGGCTCAACTATGGAGCTTGAAGGGCTTCCACCACCTCCTGCTGGGATATCAGGTTCGACTGCGAAAGGAAAGGGGATGGATAGTTACAAGCAGGGCCAGTTTGCTGATGCTATTAAATGGCTCTCTTGGGCTGTCATCCTTTTAGAGAAAGGTGGGGATAGTGCGGCCACATTCGAGGCTTTGTCGTCCAGGGCTTCTTGTTACAAAGAAGTTGGAGAGTATAAGAAGGCAGTTGCGGATTGTACAAAGGTATGCTATCATATCTTAGTATTGACTAGTTTGTAATAGTTGTTTGCTGGTGTAATATTTGAATTTTATATTATGATTTCTCTTCTGCCGATTAGGCTTATGAGTTGTGAGGTAGTTTTTTGAGTTGCCAGGATTGAATTGTTTGATAAACAAAAGGATGGTCTCTGCCCAGAGAAAAAGAATAAGCTAGCTGTAATATGTTATGTTCTTTGAGAATTAACTTTGCTTGAATTGTTTGATAATTTCAAAGGATTGAATTTTATGTTATGTTATGTTTGAGAATTAACTTGCTAAAAGCTGGAGACAAAGAATAGAGAGAATAAATAGTAACCAAAACAAGGGTACGATGTTGTCCAATCTCCCTGTGTCGTTTACGGGCTTTTACAGGAGATTATAGTGAGCTTATTTGGACTTATTGTATGACATAAACAACTAAATATCTGTTTGGAAGAGCTTATAAAAATAGCTTATAACCTTTTCTATTAGCTCTTTTTAGTTTATTTCAATAAGCTTATCAAAGATGCTTATGAAATAAGATAAAAAAAGGTTATAGGAAGGTCATGAGTTCTCATGTAACTGTAAGCGCTTAAGTCTTAACTAAGTTGTTTACCTATACACCCTAAATCTATTTGTCTATAAGTAGAGACCATAGGTGAGCATGTCTATTTAATTTTGTAATTGAAGTATGAAAGGCTAGGATGGATGACTAGTCCATTGGTTCCACTAAATATTTAGGTTGCCACTATGATAGGAGTTGAACCGCTATATTTCTTGATCACCGTATACTTTTGCGGAAGTGTATTTTGATCTGTGTTACGTTGTGCAGGTTCTTGAAAATGATAAGGCCAATGTATCTGTCCTCGTACAGCGAGCTCTCTTGTACGAGAGTATGGAAAAGTACAAACTTGGTGCTGAAGACCTGAGGACGGTGCTGAAGATTGATCCCAGTAATAGAATTGCTAAAAGTACTGTTCACCGGTTGGCTAAGATGGCCGAATAGGAACGTTTTTTGTTCTAATTTTTTCCTTTAAATAGTTTTAAAACATTCCCCCACTTGGCTGTGATATTTTGGGGGTGAGGTATGTGACTGCTTTTGATTGCTGTCGCCTTTCATATGATTTTCTATATACAGTTTATTCCATTACGGCTTGTGTCTTGAAATGAATTGAACTTAATATGAATTGCATATTTTTTCCTACTTATATGGTATTTCATTGTTTGCATATTTAGTGTTTGTTTGACATACCATTTCTTAGTGGAAAGGAAGGAAAGGAGGAAGTGTTGTACTCATCTCTTATTTAGTTGTTTGGTATATAGGGTGGTAGAGGTTTCAAAGAATGGATGCATAGAAAATTTTCATCCCTTGGTTGATGGATAGAAGAAAGAGAGGGAAGGGAAAGAGTGATTTTTTTTGTGGTCCATCAAAATTTACATATATCTCTATTCATTTACATAGTTTTCATTATTTTCTATAACCAAACTAAATAAAGGGAAACATTATTTCTTCTCCATTAAGTTATACCAAATAGGGGGCAATAACTCCTTAACCTCTCTTCCTTCCTTTTCATTATTTTGCTATTATGCCCCATCTCCATGATACTAAGAGACCTTGATAAGGACATTAGAAGTGTGAAGAGAGAATGTGCTCATGTATGGCTTGTACACTTTTTAACAATTGTAATCTCTCCCATTTCTTTATAAATGTTGTCCAATGTTGTTTTACACCAACCATGAAATCATTGATATTTATTGTTTTTAACAAACTTGCTGTTTTTGCTATTATATCTATCTCAATTTCTCTCACCATTTTTAGTTTATTATTATGTGATATTATCCATCAAACAAAGGTTGTGTTTTACCCATATCGAACAACAGTACAAATAGTAGTATAAAAAGATTATAATATAATAGTTCACTCAACAATTATAGAAGCATTATCAATAACAATTATTCTGCCAACAAGTCTTCATTGCATGAAATAAGCTCTGACAATAGTGAAAATGAAAATTGCTTTAGTATAAAGGTAGATGCAACTCAAATAAAGAGATAAATCGAATAAATTATTGGTGTGGATTCTAGATAGCAAACTTTAACAACAAAGTAAGATAGGGAGAAAATGTCCACTTAGTTTTTCTTATAGGTAGGAGAATTAATAAGAGGATTTAGTAAGATAATATATCATTTTCCTAATTTTCCTAATGAATAAAGTAATTGATATAATAATTTATGCATGTATCCTTTTTTGTTTAAGGATATTATGGTCAATAACTATAGGATAATTCATTTAAGGCAAAAACATTATCAAGGTGGATACATCTTCTCTTTTCTTACCCACAATAGAGATTGATCTTGACATCATACTTAAGGAACTAAATTTTCTACCAACTATATTAAGACAAATTATATGGATATATATTGGAAATGACTCATGTGAAATCAATTAAGAAATTAGAACAATTAATATGAATAATTGGATCAACACTATGTTTACAAGATTATTTAAAAATGAGAACGACAAATATAAGCATATAAAGATACATGAATAATTAAGATTAAAACTTAATTGATGATTACAAATTGATTATTTATCTTTAAAATTAGTTATTTAAATAAGTCTCAATGATTCATATTAATTGTTCCAATTTTTATAATGACAATTTTTTGGTATTACCAAGTGTATCCCCTTATCATACGGGTAAAAAACTAATCTTTTTTTGGAGCGATGTTTTGCACCACTAGAATAACATATTGTTAGTAATTTTCATAATGACAAATTGTTATCACTTTAGTCATTTTCCTATATATAACTTTTGGGGAGATGTGCATGTCAACCTATTTTGTAATTCAATAAGTTTTTATTATAGATTAATATTGACATAAATAAAAATTAGGTAGATATAGACTAAATTTAAAAAAATAATAGAAATTACTAAATTCATTATCAGTCCTAATGATAAATTAATTTTAGAGTTGATAAGAATAACATATACAATAAAATATGAACAAAACTGCACATTTTAACTGCTAATGTCCTTTCTAAACAGTGAGTATATATTTGTTGATGCATGTGCTCTTTAATATGCATAAGTATTAGCCATAATAATATAAGTTCATTTAATTAGTCTTTGTATATATAGGTAAAGGAAGGTTGGCAAAATGAACGAGTAAGAGTATCCTGTTTTCTTTTCTTTTAGTATTATGGACAAAATCTAGTAACAAAAATTAAAAAACTATGTATTATTCATTGAGTTATTTTTTTGTCTAATGCTCAAATTACTATAAAAATCTATAATTTTTTTCACTGATTTCCTTTGAACAAATTAAACATGATAATAGGAAACTTCTCACCTTATTAGAATATGGACATTGGTTTTCATTGTTTTTATGGGCAAATTTAGTAGAGCTGAAAAATATCATGTGTGGATATTTTGGTTTCAAATAATGACAACCTTATAATCTTCTCTCCCTCTTTCCATTAAATTTTGTTGCCTATAAAAATAAAATGGATAAAAATTAAAGCATCATATAACATGAGTATGATAATCTTTTATCAATTATTTGGTGCACATCCAATCAGATAACAATGTAATTGATATGGTGATTCTCATATATAAAATACACTAGTGAATAAGATGACATAAACTAAGGTAATAGTCTTATGAAATCTTATTAATTCATCAAACTCATGAGATATTATCAGATCTTTTAACCTGAAAATCAGGGAAGAGTCCTAACATTATAAGAGAAAGCGTCTGAATGTGAGTGCACTATAAAAAGCCACGAAGCCAGAAACAGAAATTCTCATTTTTATACATTATTAGGCATTTTGAGTATATAATCTTTTTTTGTACTATATTTTCTCACATTTTGTATAATAAACTAATTTCTTTTGAAGTATGTGGGTTGTCCCTTTTAAAAAATATCATTTGTATGAATCGAATTTTTGAATTTTTAATCATCATAATGATCTAACAGAACTATATACTTTGTTGGTTGAGTATATACTCTAGCTAGCTGTATCCAATCCTTTGCAACTAGGTAACTGCTATATTTGGCCATTTTGTACGTCACTTTAGTTTTCCAATGCTCATACTGTACATTATCCGTTTAAATATGATATTAGAATATTTAGCATTGTTTTCTTCTGCGTTTATTGGGTTTTCTTCTTCTTTCGTATGACATACCTGTTTTTATCTTTAAGCTATGTATCTTCTACTCATTTTGTATTGGCCATAATCATGTAAATATTATAATGTACGTCTGTCTCCGTGATACACCATGTGTCAATCTCTATAAAGATTTTTTGTCCCAGAATTTTCCTATTATTATCTCCGTAACCAATCAAATTTCATAAAATAATATTAAAATATTAATTTCTTATTTTGTTATTATTCTTTTTAATTGAATGAAGCTGTCTAATTGACTTCATACACAAAGTGAGACATGAATGGGGACATGTGATGTCATTCATCTAAAATCGGAAAATAAGCAACATTGGATCCTTCCCTAACCGCATTAATTCAGATTTATTAATATTATTAAAGAATACAGATCCTCTCAAGTACTAGAGGGTCCAATACTGACCAAAATAGTAACATGTAACATTTAAATTTTTTAAACAGTGCAAATTTTAAATAATTTTTAATTAAAGTTTATTTAAAATTATCAAATCATTATGGACAAAAATTACAAAGGTATGCATGAGTGTTGTAAGGTGAGTGAATTACAATAATACAAAGTTAGATGATATTTAGAGTAGCGGGTTTAAGAAATTTATTAAGCAACTAAACCCTATATTTAATATAGTTAAATAAACAAATTAAAAATATTAATATAGTTTGATACATTACCTTAACAAATAAACATGTAACTTAAAAAACATATTATGTATAAGGTTATACATAAGACTGTAATATCTACCAGTAAAAATCTATATACAGTTAGTACAATATCTATCATCCATTTGTATTACTTTTTTTGAAGAGTCAGATTAAAACTTTTACATTGTCAGTGTATCTATTTTTTTCCCTCTATACACAATGACCATTCGAACTGGTGAGTTAAATAAATTCAAGCTAACAAGGCAAATCAAACCAACCCTTATCAATCAACTAGCAAGTTATTCGTGCATATGTACGGGGTGGTATTTTTTGCCTCATGATTAATAATACACATGTTACTCATACATTCTCATGGTTAAAAATACACATGCATGTTAATTATACATTCACATGGTTAAAAATACATATGTTACATGTGCATTCGTATTGTTAAAAACAAACATGTGACATGTATATTTTAATAGTTAAAAACACATATGTTACTCGTAAATGAGATTGATGGAATAGAGAGAAAAATTTACATTACAAAAATATATCATAAAATTTACATTAAAATAATATTATTAAAAAAATCATTATATAATAACAAAATTGCCCTTGAAAAATCCAAGTGTTAAGCATATGATATTCCTTTTATTAATTACTATTTCTTCTTTGTTATTATGCTAACCTGCGAATTTTGGATAGGAAAAAATGAATGTGGTTGTGACACATGTGAAAATGAATATTGATGAAACTTTTTTTCTTATATTCACTATATATTAAATGTTATTATTATTATATCTTATTAAATAATATATTGGATAATGAGTGTATCTTTATCTTATGTGGAAGATCGTACAAAGTGATGTGTCTTTATCCTGTGTGAGATTGTTCTTAACCATATTTTTTATGTCGTATAGTTAAGAACACACATATTACACATACGTTCATATGAGACAGATTGATTTTGACATATATATGAAATCACGTAATTATCAATCTTATTAAAGATATATATTAGTAATATTGTGTAATAATTTGATAAAATGAAATATATAGATAATCATTGATAAATTGTGTATAATATTCAAAGTCCTTATGAAAAATAATTAATATTACAATAGACTGAATTTCTTAACATTTCCAATCATTTGAAACCAAAATAGATCGAAAAGGGATTTATTGAGAGTTAGATTGATTAGAAGTTTGAAATTGTGTTATGGAGAAGATGAAATCAGTGATATATAATGACAAAATCACCCTTGAAAAATCCAAGTGTTAAACATATGAATGTGGTAGCTAGCTTGTGAATTTTGGACAGGAAAAAATGAATGTGGTTGTAACACATGTGAAAAAGAATATTGATGAAACTTTTTTTCTTATATTCAGTATATATTAAATGTTATTCTTATTATATCTTATCAAATAATATATTGGATAATGAACAATAAGTATGAGTGTATCTTTATCTTGTGTGGGAGGTTGTACAAAGTGAGATGTCTTTATCATGTGTGTGTGAGGTTGTTATTAACCATATTTTTTTGTCTTATAGTAAAGAACACACATATTACACATACGTTCATATGAGACAAATTGATTTTGATATATATATGAAATCACGTAATTATCAATGATGATGAGAGAGAGCATAAATGAAACCAAAAGAAATGATGGTTTGGAAAAATAAGAATCAAATGAAGTGAAACCAAAGATTTAGAATAAAAGAATTTTGTCTTTGTCAAATGATACAACATGCGTGTCCATGGTAGATGATAAAGATGTTTGAGAGAGAAAATGAAAAAACTTAAGATAATGAATTGATTTGAAATTTTTTATATAGATTTAATACAATGTGTGAGGATATATAATAAGAATATGGACCAATTTTAGAGACAAAAAAGTTAATGAGAAATTGACATGTGTATATGATGATGTGACAAAAACCTTTTTTCTTATATATATATATATATAATATATTAGAGTCTAACTAATAAAAAATGAAATTGACTCGGTTATCCATATGAAAAATAAATAATAAAAAGAGGAGTGATCCACTTACTTTTGGAGTAAGTGGAAATAACCTACTTCATATCATGATCATTCATTTTTTGAAAATCTAATTGTTTGAATTTGTGAGTACACCTAAACCATTGGATTTTCCAAGATTGAATGACTAAGATGAGGAGTAAGTTTTTCCCACTTACTATTGGAGTAAGTGAATCCGTCCCCTAATAAAAAAAAGTTATATTATTGTGTACATTGGGTGAAGAGTGTGAGGATATCCGGAATATAGCACATGATGATCGTGCCAAATAGTTAGCTCATAAACATGGAGATGAATGAATCCTTGATCCTCTACTTTTGAAGACCATAAAAATGGGGGCTCCACCCATATCACAATGGATGTGCTTCTAAGTCAGTAACTTCACGCTATACTTATTTGATTAATGGAATTCTCGGAACCATCACCATAACCATACAAAAATCGTGTCAGAATCATCTCTAGTACTAGACAAATTGTACCTTGATTAAGAGGAGATGATTCTAGAAAAGAGCCCGGTGGTTTGTGATCCTAACCAAGTCACCCGATTTTACTATCTATGGGTCCTTCATTTTTGGCTCCATTCTGACGCGCGTTACTACATTCACGCTCTTCTCCAACTGAGTTACAATTCGTCCATAATACACTTTTTAAATATTAATTTAGATCAATTCAAATTAATTTTTTTAATTAAATGTATTTATTTTCGAAGTTTATTAGAAAAACAAAAAAAAAACTATAGTTCGAAATTTGCATTTGAGACACATTAATATAAATTAAGTTAATTTAGTATTAATCATTTACTTTTAGGACGGATGGAGTATAAGGAAACAATGATTTTCTTTTGGTGACTGGAAAAAATGAATTTAATATATAGAGAATAATGAATTATATTCTATAAAGACTTCTTATTACTTTTTAAGTATTTGATTATGATGATATTCATTAACATCACCCTTAGAAAAAATAGAGAAAATTAAATGCACATAAATGAATTAAATATTTATTTAGATAATAAATAAGAAAGGGAAAACAAATTTTTAAACTCTATTTCTAGTGATTAGCAAGTATCATTTTTAGGGTAATACATCTTATGTCCAACGATATATCTTAATCTATGTGCCACTTGATATGATTAGTCAGAAAAATAATTAAAAATTAAAATTTTAATGTAAATACATTTTTTTGCAACCAAACAAAACTCATGGCACATAGATCAGTCAAATTTGTGGAACAACAAATGTATTCCACATTTTGAGCGGAAAATGTGATCATATGTAACCGTCATCTCCAATATTCTAACCATTATTAATTACTTATTTATCGATTTTATCTTTATATTGTCGGTGTAAAAATTTATATAAAGTTAATATATTATTCAACATTAATTTGTATTAGTTTTTTTAAAGAGTAAACAATCATTAACCATCATTGTATACATTTTATTTCTAATACTAAAAGTAATGACCTAATAATTAATGATTTTGTTGATTGGTGTAAAAAACACATAAAGAAATGCATGAACATATTTTAGGAATAAAAAAGAGTGGGTGGCGTATGAGAGGAAGAAATGTATGATGATGGGTTTGTCGCATAGTGAGTAGTGTGAGAGTTGTTGTTGAAAGGAATCGTTGGTTAGGTCTATAAATATAGACACTACAAATCAAATTGTGTTTCATTATTTGTGTGAAAGTGAAAGAATGTGTGGTGGTGCTATCATCTCCGATTTCATCGATGTGAAGTTGAAGCGTGGTCGCAATTTGACCACAAATGATATTTGGTCTCAGCTTGATGCTTTCACTAATTCATCTTCTTCCTCTTCCATTTCCAAATCACTACCACCCAACCTCCTTCAATTCCAAAACAACCAAGGTATATTTTTCTTCATTAATGAACTTCTTTTTTTATGTTATCATCATCATACCATACCATGTTCTCTTTTGTTTTTACTGTAATTTCTCTCTCCATGATTCTTAGTAGTTTTTATGAGAGTCTGACTCCTCTCCATTGATCTATTATAACATGTGGTAAAAATAAATTTTGAATGGTTCAGATTTTAACTTTTTTTGACATTATTTTTTTTAAAACTATATCTTCTCATATATCCGGTAGAAAGGATTTCATTCCCTTTTATAAAGAATATATATGTTATGATACTTTTATTCTTTTATTATATATAAACAAAAATTAGAATTCTCATCTTCAGAGAAACAAAGATTTGTTATCCTAAATTATATGTCATACTAATGAAAATATGTCTTGACAATTAAATGTTTTAATTATATATTATTTTTGCTTCATTGACATAATTTTAGATATGGTTTAGGACAAATCTTTGTTCATATGTTTGTTGAGTTTTTCTTGTGTTCCATGGATGCTATTCAATTGGGTTTCTTTTCCCAGTTTTTTTTTGTATATTAAACTATTATTTGATGTACCTGACCCATGGACTAGTGATTATAATAATCATAGCAATACATTATTTTTGATATATTGTGATAATTGAAAATGGCTTGTGTGATTTTATGCAATAGTGGTGGAATGTGAGAAGAAAAGCTTGGTTTCAGAGAAGGGGAGATACAAGAGTGAGTCAAAGAAGAGTAAAAGTGAGCGTGTTCGGAAGAACATATACAGAGGAATAAGACAAAGACCATGGGGAAAATGGGCTTCTGAGATAAGAGACCCATACGAAGGTGTTCGAGTATGGCTTGGCACCTTCAACACCGCCGAAGAAGCCGCTCGTGCTTATGATACCGCCGCCAAACGCATCCGTGGAGATAAGGCCAAACTCAACTTCCCTGACGACCCACCCAATCCCAAGAAGCCTAAACTCATCACCACTCCACCCACTCTGCCGCCACTTCCACCACCGCCTGTGGTCCCTCACGCCCAGAGTGGACCCCCTCTTGAGTTGCAGGGCCCACTCTCGAGCCTGGAATTGTTCCTTGGTTTGGACCATGACCAACCTCAGCCCCAGCCCCAGCCTCAGGCTCAAGCTCAGGCTCAAACTCTTGATTTTGAGTGGGACTCCATCTCCTCCTTGGAACCATGGATGCTAGAGGACATAGTTATGTCACAGCGTTTTTAGCTTTATTATTATAAGTACTATTGTATAAAACTATGTTGTTGTGTGTGTTGTCTTCTTATTATCGAATATGTCGAATTGTAGTTTCATATTTTGGTGCAACCTTGTGATTATGGTTGTATGTAATGCTGCGAATATGGACAAGTGGGGATTTTGGTATATGGAATATGGTCCCGCCTCATGTTTATCCGTATTACTATTTTATATTATATGTATATGCGTTTTATGATAGTGATGTGGATGCATGAATCAAATATCTATTTCTGCATAATACATTATTTCTCATACCAACCGAGATTGTTATGTGTAGTATTTGATTTGAGGAATATCTGGGTTGAGTAACTAAAAGTATATTATGAAAAAACAAATCAGTTTTTAATACATTCTTATTATGGTTGTTGCTCTGCTTTGTGGTGAGGTTGCACAAACGGAGATACTTAGCCCATGGTTATGTAGTTCTTTGTTTCCCATCTACAAATAGAGATCATATGTCAGTAAAAAAATGATAATTCATCAAAAATAAAAATTCTAAAATTGTAAAGTACTATTTTTATATTACTTGGAAAAAACTAATTGGCTAAGTTACATGGGGACATATTCATTGTAGTACAGCTGATCCCAACTCCCAATCTACATATACAATAATGGTTATATGTCCAAAAAATTCAGGTGTTCATGTTTTTTTTATTGAATTGAGACATTAAATATTGATACAGATGATCTTCATTCATATTCCATATCACATACCAATTTTACTTCACATATTAGAATAAATATATGTTGTCTCAAATAATGTTTGATACTCTATCTCGTTCCAGGATATGGTGTCTCAAACTATGTTTTAAAAATATGTCTCAAACCAATGAAAACATGTTAATTAAAAAAATTAAATATTCATTTTTTTTTTATTTTTCGTTCATTAGTTTGGGAGATCTTTGTCATTTGTTCTAATTAATTAAAAATTTGTCAAGATTAAGCTTTTTAAACTTATTCCATATCTTAGCCATCAATTCTAAGGAAATTAAATCTAAACCATTGAATTTTCTTAGAATTAATGACTATGATGTAAAAAACTTACTCTTAAAATAAATGAATTTCTGTTGATTAAAAAATTTAAAGTGTGTAACACACAATTTAGATGACAAATCAATAACACATAATTTTAGATAACAAACCTATCTTCATACCTTTGAGTGATGACATTTCCCTATTCATATTCATGTCTCACTATGTATACCAAATCAATTAGAATGTTTCATTCAATAAAATAAAATAATAATAAAATTAAAAATTAATATTTTAATATTATTTTATAAAATTTGATTCACATATAAACAGGGACAGAAAAATTCAGGAACAAAAAGATCTTTGTCCATATTAGAGACTGTTTTGTAATAATATTATTGCGGGTACCATGCATTAGAATGCAGATTGGTATCATGTATAACGTGTCGGTTAGTGAAGCGGAGAATCTTGTAATGTCTGCGTGGGAAAGAATTACATAGGTAACCAAAACTTTTAAACGGATATGGGGCAGTAAGGCAGTTGCTTCGGTTGCTTTGATAACTGTTTTGTGGCATGACCCATCATGGTTCATTAATTTCTCATATCATATTAATCAACCAGGCATTACTAGTAAAGTTTTATTAGATCTCTTCAATAAGTTAAAAGTTCCATTTCTATGAGTTACACTTACCGGGAATAATAACCTTACACCCAAAAAAGTTTAGTTATTTACAAAAAGAAAATGGAAAAATATTCTTAATATTACAAAAAGGAATGATGCTTTTCTTCCTAAGTGTATCGTTTTTCAATATGTATAATGCATATCTTCTCTAAGGAATTATCGGATTTTTTTTCAGATCAAAATACAAGACATATATTCATCATTTATTACACATTAGTGTATAAAAATTACTAATATACAAGGTTGATTCAAATTAAGATGTTTTGGGGAATAATTTCTCCCCTTTTAGTTCACTTTAGTTTTATTTGAGTCATTAATAGATACCCTTAAGTATATATATCAATGGAAAGAGATCAACTATTCTGATTCATGTCCCAATTTATGTCATGGTCCAATGAAAAAATATTAATTAATTAAAAAAATTAAAATTATAAATTAATATTTTTATATATATTACTTTGGAAGATGTTATTGAGTTATTAACTGAATTTATTTGCAAACTACTATTGGAGTTGAGTTATAAATAATTCTCAACAGAAATTAAACATAAAGATATGCTTCATGTGATTATTAGATTATATATAGGGGTGACAAAATTATCTGCAATTCACGATCGATCCAAAATCCATCCAAGTTAAATTCATCCATTAGAACTAATGGATTTAAATGGATATGATCCAATGTATAATGTTGATAATGGATGAATTCAAATCCACCCATTATATCCAATGGATATCCATTAATATATCCATTTGGATAGATACCCAATCCATCCAAAAAAGTAAAAGTAAAAAAAAAAAAAAATCTCAAAACAATGTGCAAATTCCTTTTTAACAAAATAATTCATTCAAAAGTTAAATTAACCTTTCTAACAAAAATATTCCTTCAACAAAAGCTTGCTTTCTTCATCTATGGAAGTTTTTTTTCCAATATCTTCATATATTCTCATCTTCATTGAAGGTTTTGTTTCTATTCCTTATATATTATACATGAGGCTCCCTCATCACAGTAATTGTGTTATTAATTATTTTTAAGCTTAAAACTTATGTTAATGCAACATTGTAAATTGATCTTATTTTAGTCTCAAATATTGATGAAAATATGCTTTAATTTTGTGGATTTGTGTTTGCTAGACGTTTATGGATCATCTTGCTTTGGGTATAAAATCTTTTTTTACTTAGCCTTCACATAAAATTGCATTGAGTGTTTAACATTTCTTGCCAATTCTATTTCTAATATTTCCTTCAATTGGATATTTCAACTATCTATCAATCATGTAATTTAACTTTGATAAATATAATTTATGTTTGTAACCAACAAAAAAACATGAAGAGTGAGAGAAATAGAAAAAAGAATATATGAATTTTATGATATACATCAAAATTTTCTAACAACACTAACTTGAAGCTCACTTGAAGGTTTTAACACCGAAAATTTAAGTTTAACCATATGATTTACCATTAAAAACTTTAAAGTTAATTTTTTAAATTTATTATTCTTTTAAGTTTCGGATAAAAACTTCAAAAGTTCACATTTTTAAA
Organism: Lupinus albus; assembly: GCA_009771035.1. Lineage (NCBI taxonomy): Eukaryota > Viridiplantae > Streptophyta > Magnoliopsida > Fabales > Fabaceae > Lupinus > Lupinus albus. The sequence continues at coordinate 12,310,748 of CM020011.1, forward strand.
CGTGTTTTAAAAAAACTTATTAAAAATGTTTTTTTTATAAAAGAAAACATATTGTAAAAATATGAAGTTATGAATTGGATTGAATATCCATCCATCCAAATTCATGAAAATGGAGTCATTGATGAATTGGATGGATTATAATACATTGAATATGAATGGATTGAATAACTTAAAGGCCAGTTCTAACTTGCGAACTGCAGGTTAGTTCGCTTCTAAGCGAACTATAATAATAGCCGTACGATTTTATTTAAATCATTTCAGCCGTTGGATATGTTACTGGGTACCGGTGGATTTTTGGCTAAAGTTAGGTGAGAAGTCGGTTTGGGCCAGACCGACTTCTGTTGATAAGTTACACGGGCCCAAACCGACTTTTGTAGGTTGTTGTAATCGATTACATCATAGTAGTAATCGATTACATCATAGTAGTAATCGATTACATCATAGTAGTAATCGATTACATCATAGTAGTAATCGATTACACTATTTTAGTAATCGATTACAACATATTAAAGGCATCAGATCTGTGCATTTTGTATTATGTAATCGATTACAATATAAGAGTAATCGATTACACTATTTTAGTAATCGATTACAACATATTAAAGGCATCAGATCTGTGCATTTTGTATTATGTAATCGATTACAATATAACAGTAATCGATTACAATATTTTAGTAATCGATTACAACATATTAAAGGCATCAGATCTATGCATTTTGTATTATGTAATCGATTACAATATAACAGTAATCGATTACAATATAACAGTAATCGATTACACTATTCTAGTAATCGATTACCACGTATTAAAGGCATCAGATCTGTGCATTTTTTAGTATGTAATCGATTACACTATAACAGTAATCGATTACAACAAATTAAAAGCATCAAATATGTACATTTTTTCACATTTTTCCCCAAACCGACTTCTCATAGGAAGTCGGTTTTCCCCAAACCGACTTCTCAAGAGAAGTCACCCCTCCCCAAACCGACTTCTCAAGTCACACCCCCCAAACCGACTTCTCAAGAGAAGTCACACCCCCCCAAACCGACTTCTGTACAAAAGTCTTCCCCCACCAAACCGACTTCTAAAAGGTCACTGGCAAGTAACAGGTAATCTAATAATTTCATCCAACGACACATAATCAGTTCGTTTCAATGCGAACTAACCTGCAGTTCGCAGGTTAGAACTGGCCTAACTTAAAATATGATTTAAATGGATTGATGAATGAATTTTCATCCATCCATTTTCATCCAAATCCAAAACCATCCATTTGGTACCCCTAATTATATATATGGATATGTATGGCAATGAAGAATAGAATCATGTGATGTCTGCATGAGAAGCACAAAGGTAAGGAAATGTTGAAAGAACATGGGGACGAAATAAGGATCACCTGTCCTAAAATATTTATATCCAAAGTCAATCACATTGCACCAATTAATGTAACAAATGTTATTTTCCATTTTTATTTAATTATATGACAATTTTTAACTGAATTGATACACATTAGGACACCAAAAATGAGACATATAATCTCCATTTATGGGAAAGAAACTTCGGTTGCTTTGATAACTGTTGAACGACCGCATCATGTTTGAGCGAAGATCTCGCCTAAATTTTTTATCAATTATTCTTGTTTAAATTTATGAGTTACTACTCAGCCACAAATTAAGGAATTAATTCATCCAAATCCATCTGTTAAAACTAATGAATTTAAATAGATATAATCCAATGGATAATGTTGATAATGGATATTGGATATTCATTAATATATCCATATGGATGGATACTCAATCCATCCAAAAAAATAAAAATATTTTTTTCTTCTCAAAACACACATGCACTCATTTCTAAGAAAATGATTACTTCAAAAGTTGCATTATCATTTATAACAAAAGCATTTATTCAACAAAAACTAAATTTCTCAATCTATGGAGATTTTTTTCTTCCAATATCTTCATTCCTTCAAATCTTCATTTATTCTCATCTTCATTAAATGTTTCATTTTCTCTGATAGTTTATTTTAATTTTGATATTCCTTCAAAATTGATTGATATATCTTTTTATTCCTTTCTATATTTAAAACCCTAACTTTTGTTTTTGGGAATTTAAAATATATATATTGGAATTCGTCCATGAAAGACATTTAAAAATATGCTTTAATTTTGATGAGAATATGTTTTAATTTTGTACATTGGTGTTGACTAGAAGTTTATTCGTCATTTTGCTTTGAGTATAATTTTTTTTTTACTTAGCATTCACATAATTGCATCGAGTGTTTAACATTTCTTGCCAATTCTATTTCTCTTGTATTCCATTCAATTGGATATTTCAACTATCTATCAATCATATAATTTAACTTAAGTAAATATAATTTATGTTTGTAACAAACAAAAAAAATGAAGAGTGAGAGAAATAAAAAAACTAATCTATGAATTTGATGATATACGTCAAATTTTTCTAACAACACTAATCTGAATCTCACTTGAAGGTTTTAAGATTAACCACATGATTTACCATTAAAAGCTTAAAAATTAATTTTTAAGTTTATTAGTCTTTTAAGTTTTTGGAAAAAAACTTTAAAAGTTCACATTTATAAAAGTGTTTTTAAAAAAACTTTTTAAAAATGTTTTTGTAAAAACACTTTTAAAAAATGTAAAGTCACAGATTAAATATTCATCTATCCAAATCTATGAAAATGTAGTCATGAATGAATTGAATGGATTGTAATCCATTGGATATGAATGAATTGAATGATAAAATATGGTTTAAATAAATTTATATGGTTTAAAATATGGTTTATATGAATTTATATTTCCATTATTGGAAAACATTCATTTTTGTTAGGGTTATAGTCATAGTACCTGGTACAAATTTTAATAATTAGATATAAGTAATACGTGGATGTTACTATTATCATACTGCTTGACCCAATTAATTTCAAAGTATTTTTGAGTCATGGAAAGAAAATGTTTGAATCCAAACATTCTAACAAACTATCAAATACTCTTTTCCTATTTTATCTTTATTAATTTATATTTTATACCAAAAAATCATATACCTTATTTATTTATTTTATGTTTCATATAACCTATTATTTTTTTTATTTTTTAACATGCAAAATTGTAAATCATGTTTTATTGATTTGGTATAGGTATGAAAAAATATAATAAAAATATACAAATTACTTACGATCTACTCAATAGGAAAGCGGGTTGACATGACACACTAGTTATAGAAAAATGTAATCAATTAAATCTTAGCATGATTTCATTTTTATAATTGTAGGAAAATTTCATAATATTAAATTTTTATTGTTTAACTTTTTTTATCTAAAAAATTTCGGAATCACTAGAACAGAGGGTGACCCGGGCGAAGCGTATGACCAGGGAGAAAGAAAAGAAGCTTTGGCACTAAGATGATGAAAACAAATTAATTGATTAAATATCAAATTTCTGATTTTGATTATCCTGCATTCTGCAAACTTGACATACTAATTCATTAAATATCAACTTTGTGATTTTGATTATTCTGCAAACTTGACATATTAATACGATCAATGGCTGATGGAGTTGGTTACGTCCAAATTCAAACGGAGCCATCGCTGCGGCAAAGCGGTGGCCCTGAGCCATGTCGTATATTCGAGGAGTTGCCTCTAGCCACCATTGTTTCTGTTTCTCGTCCTGACGCCGCTGATATAAGCCCGTTGCTTCTTACGTACACCATTCAACTTCGTTACAAACAGGTAGTCACATACTACCAATAACGTTAACATAAAGCCATGCAAATTCTCCACTATAATTTCATATCATTCCATTTTTCATATCAAATTAACCAATTCAATTCCTGTGGCGACACTTGTTGAAGAGATATTATTGGTCGTACAAAAAACGTGTACGACCACCATATGTATATATTATATTATTTACTAGACAAATTTGTCCCAAAGTTTTCTTCAAAAACATAATTGCATGATGCAATTGTTCTGCATTATACAAATGGCTGTTTCCGGCTTAGGATAAAGAAGAGACTGTTGTTCTAGATGTGTCATATGTTGTCGTGGACTAATGATAATGAAGTAAAAACAGTAAAATGATATATCTCTATTATAGGATAAGACACCTCTAAAGTGAGTTTTCATGAGATTGAGCAAATAAAAGTGTACACAAGCAAATAAGAGTTTATACACAATTTATCAGTTAAAGTGATTTGAGATCTTATTACATATTAGTTAATCAAAGGTTGATATACCTTACTTGCTCTTTCTACTAAGCTCACTTCAGAGAATTGAGATCTTATACATAGGGATTAAGGAAAGTAGGGAAACTGGGTAAGGAAATATAAAAAAGAAGAAATTTTTGTATGGATAATGATGCATCTGATATATTGAAAAGTGATATCCTTAGTTTCTCAATACAAAATTTGCCTTTTGTTGATTACTGAGGGTACTAATTGGCAAGACCCAATTATTTTATTCAATCCCTTCCTACAATAGTTTCTGATATGACTCATTCATCATCCTTTCAGTTCAAGTGGCAATTGGTCAAGAAAGCTTCTCAAGTGTTTTATTTGCATTTTAAACTAAAGAAGCGTGCGTTTATCGAGGAAATGCAAGAGAGGCAAGAGCAGGTGTGTATATATGTTAACTTGTTAAGCAATGTTCTGTACACTGACTTTTGCTTTTTTTTTGTATATTTGTAATGTTATTTAGTCATTGTATATCTGGTAAATTTGGATTTTGATGTTTGGTTAATGTTAGTAACACACTCTTATCAACACTTTCTTCAATTTCATGTTGGATGCATTAAATCATATGTGCCTTGCCACTCCATATTTAGTGCATCCTACATGAAATTCTATCTAATAATGAGGAGTATATTGAAGAGAGTGTTGAAAAGAGAGTGTTGCTAGCATTGCTAATGTTAAAGGTTAAAGAATGGCTTCAAAATCTAGGAATAGGAGAACTCACACCCTCGATGCAAGATGATGATGAAGCGGACGGTGAAGCTGTTCCTTTACATCATCAAGATGAAAGTGCCAAGGATAGGTGACCCCCAACTACCTATTTATGATGGATTACTCTTACAACTGCAACTGATGTCATTTTTGTGGTCATAAATCATGATTGCTTATAAGTTGGTTTTTGGTCCAGAGATGTTCCATCTAGTGCTGCTCTACCAATTATACGGCCAGCCTTAGGAAGACTACAGTCGATATCCGCAAGGGCAAAGATTGCGATGCAGGGGTACCTAAACCACTTTTTGGGAAATATCAGTATTGTTAACTCTCCAGAGGTATGCTCTGTGTGTGTACTTTTGAAAGATGTCATTGGCCTTTGGTTTGGTAGTCTCTTGCTTGTTAATAAGTTGGTGTTTGCCACCCGTCAGCTTTGAGGTTCAAACCTCCTTATAGACCGCTAAACACATAAAAATGAAGTCCACATGTTTGATTAATGACTACCAAGGATAGTGTGGTTGTCGGGTGTTTTCAGTCGAAGTTCATGGCTTCATGGCTATGAATTTTTTATTGGCTGTTATTTGATTGTTTGTTACTGTCTACTTGGTTTCTTGTTGAACTTGTGCTACTATTTACAATTGTATGCTGTAGGTTTGCAAGTTTTTGGAGGTTTCAAAGTTATCTTTTTCACCTGAATATGGCTCTAAGCTGAAGGAAGAATATGTGAGGGTGATGCATCTGCCTAAAATTCCAAAGGATGATGATGGTGGTTCTAGACGGTGTTGTATGTCCGACTGTTTTAGTTGTTGTAATGATAACTTGCAAAAGGTAACAAAATCCTGCTTTCTGCGCAATGTGCTTCACATGTCATGGTTTCACTTCACGGCTCCGTTCATTATATAATGGTATCTATTGGAAAAGAAATCTGATTGTACTTCTAGCATCTCTACATTCTCTACACCATTGGATATATGACAATTACACAAATGCTGAATGTATTGTGATGGGAAATTCTTCAGGATGAGTGCTTTTTCTAGAGAATTGTCAGAGTTCTATCTAGGATCTTTTCTAGAAGGGTATACTTAGATGTATAAATGTTAGTTTAAAAAGAGATATTTGGAGAGATTGGTGAAACTTTACCATGTATCATTTTCCTGTCTTGTTTTGTACAGGTTTGGGCAGTACTGAAACCTGGATTCTTGGCATTGCTGGCAGATCCTTTTGATGTGCAACCTTTGGACATTATTGTTTTTGATGTACTACCTCCCTCAGATGGGAAAGGGGATGGTCATCTATCACTAGCAAAGGAAATAAAAGAACGAAATCCTTTACGGCATTCATTCAAGGTGAGAAGAATGCTCATATGTCTCTGTTGTTTCTTACTAGTCTTGCCATTTGTGGCTTAGAAGAATGTAATGCCAGTTATTAGCTGATTAGTGAATGTTATTGAATGTTGTTTCTAATACTTGGTTGAATACTTTAGGTGACTTGTGGAAACCGTAGCATTGAACTTAGAGTGAAAAGTAGTCGAAAAGTTGCAGATTGGCTTGCTGCAATTAATGATGCTGGACTAAGGACTCTTGAACGATGGTGTCAACACCACCGCTATGATTCTTTTGCTCCTCCAAGAGGCTTAATCGAAGATGGTAGTCAGGCACAGTGGTTTGTAGATGGACAAGCTGCATTTGAAGCCATTGCCTCTTCAATTAAGAATGCAAAATCAGAGGTTTGTTTACTCAGTACCAAACATTGAAGACAACTTTCATGCATGATAGTTTTTTATCTAGAAAGAAAATATTAATTGTTTTTTTTAGTTTCTTTTCAATGATTGAGAGATTCATGCAGATATTTTTTTGTGGGTGGTGGCTATGCCCAGAATTGTATCTACAGCGTCCTTTTCAGACTGAAGCTTCATCAAGACTTGATAATCTGCTAGAAGAAAAAGCTAAGCAAGGGGTTCAGGTAACCCGAATTTAAAATCTGTCACCCATCCCCTCTACAATGCCTTACATTTTACTGAAGAGATTGTTGTTTTGAATTACCTTTGTTGTTGAGATGATTAAGTTGTTATGAAGGTTCTCCAAGGTCTTACATGCGACAGGGGTGGTGCGTGCTTTTATTGCAGGTTTACATTCTTCTCTACAAAGAGGTAGCACTTGCTTTGAAAATCAACAGTTTTTATAGCAAGAGAAAGCTTCTTTGCATTCATGAGAATGTGAGGGTATTACGCTATCCTGACCACTTTTCTGCTGGTGTTTACCTTTGGTATGCAAAATTCCTTAAAGTTTAGCTTTATATATTTGTTCATAAAGAAATCAGAATTTTGTTTTTTGTTGCAAGTATCAATAGTACTGTAAATTTATGGTTTCTTATATTTGCTTATGCATACAGGTCACACCATGAAAAAATTGTCATTATTGATCATCAGGTTTGCTTTATTGGGGGACTGGATTTGTGCTTTGGTCGTTATGACACACCTGAACATAAAGTTGGGGATTCACCTCCTCTGGTTTGGCCTGGAAAGGATTATTATAACCCTAGGTAACTTTCAGTTCTGTACTAGCATAGGTATACTAGACTAAGGAAAATATATGTTACACATTCATACTCTTATAGTGTATTAAGGTATATCAATCATCATTACTTGGTCAAAGAATAACACTGCTTTGGATGACTTGGCTCTCTAGTACTGAAGATGATTTTTTTTCCATTATGGATATACTTCATGGATTCATGTCCAACTTTGGCAGGGAATCTGAACCAAATTCATGGGAAGATACAATGAAAGATGAATTGGACCGTGGAAAATATCCCCGTATGCCTTGGCATGATGTTCATTGTGCCCTATGGGGACCACCTTGTCGGGACATTGCTAGGCACTTTGTTGAGAGATGGAATTATGCCAAGGTTAGACTTTGTCTACAATTGCATTAGTGTACTCTGGTCCAAAGTTGCTAATAGGAAATAAAATAATGTCTTTGTCTTTCTCATCAGAGGAACAAAGCTCCAAATCAGCAAGCAATACCATTACTCATTCCTCGGCATCATATGGTTATTCCGCACTACATGGGGATAAGTATAGATGATACTGCCATTGAGAGGGGAGATTCATTTTCCTTATCATCACAAGATATTCCTCTGCTTTTGCCTCAGGAGTCTGGTGGGCTGAATATTTCTATAAGAGAATCAAAATTCAATAGGTTAAGCTCATTTTCACATCTCCACGACCAGTCAAATAGGGTCAGCAGCAGTCTTGCTTTCTCTTTACCAAAAGCCAAAATTGAACCTTCAGATATAGCAATGAAGGGTCTTAGTGGTGTGAATTATCATGACAAAATGTCTTTGGATAGAGTGTCTCATGTTGATATACAAAGCACAGCTACAGAATGGTGGAAAACACCAGAACATGGTGATCATGCAGGTCCTGAAGATGAATCACGACAAGTTGGCCCACGTGCTTCCTGCCGTTGTCAGGTGTGTTGTTCTGATATCACCCTGGTGTGAATGATCAACTTAAATAAGGTGTTGATTTCTTTTATCTGCCATATTCTTTATTTCATCTCCATAAGTTTATTAAAATGTAACAAACACCTTTCTTTTATCATCAAATGTGATATCACCTTTTACTTTCTTGTTGCTTTCATAATTTTACGCGGGTCACAGTATTTTGTATTACTGAAACAGCCTTCAATTGATAGGTTATTAGGAGTGTCAGTCAATGGTCTGCTGGAACAAGAAAAACCGAAGAGAGCATCCACAATGCCTATTGCTCTCTTATTGAGAAAGCAGAACACTTCATCTACATTGAGGTATGACACTTTCCCTTTTTTCCTTATCTCCACTTACATTTTATGCTTACTTACATGTGGCTTATATTTTGTTGCATACGTTCTTGTTTTCGGAACTGCTTTTGGACATCATTTTTTGGCTGTGAACTAAATGTCTTGTATATATCATCTGCATTATTGTGATGTTGATGCCTAGCAATGAGTTTTTATCTTACCTAGGCTTCATTTACTGTATGTTGCCATGACCATCTTTGCTGAGTTTCCGAATGCTCTTTCTTGTGACATTTTCTGAGATACCTTCATTTAACACCTTAAAGAATCATAAATTTATGTGACTTCCACTTCTAATTTCATGATGTATGATATTAATTATTAAATATAGTTGAATCACTTTTGTATTCCATAATGGCCTCAATGTTCATTTTCTTTTATATATCTTGAGCATTGCATTTCAAGCAAATAATAGAATCAGCTTTGATGACATAATAATCTTATATATCCCCCCCCCCCCTTTAAACTTTCAATCTTAATGGGTTAGCCTTTATGCCTTATTCTTGAACCACATTCTAAATCTGTTCTGAGACCTTGTTCTTTTCTGTCCTTGGCAACTTCCCCAGAATCAATTTTTTATCTCAGGTCTTTCAGGGGACGACATAATACGAAATCGTGTGTCAGAAGCTTTATGTCGACGGATTATACGAGCTTATGAGGATAACAAACTTTTCAGGGTTATAATTGTCATACCACTCCTGCCTGGCTTTCAGGTACTGATTATTCCTTTTTCCGGTTACAACACTGAGAATATATTGTATGTATACACATAACATGACCGATTAAGATAGTCGCGTGCATTTATATTCCAATTTTACCATTCAAATAAAATCCAAATCATTGTTCTCATTTCTCTCAATAACAATTGTTCTCATATGCATGAATGGTGTATGGTGTACTTCTCTACTATATAGGGGGGTCTGGATGATAGTGGTGCAGCATCTGTGAGAGCCATAATGCATTGGCAGTATCGAACCATTTGCAGAGGACAAAATTCTATATTACATAATCTGTTTCAACTTCTTGGTCCAAGAATACAAGATTACATCTCATTCTATGGCCTCAGGGCTTATGGTAGACTCTCTGATAATGGCCCTGTAGCAACCAACCAGGTATTATTTTGCATTTGTGGTCTTACACTTAAGTGGTTCCATTCAAGTTAATCATAAATGCATGTTGCAGGTTTATGTTCACAGTAAAATCATGATTGTTGATGATTGTACATGTTTGATTGGATCTGCTAATATTAATGATAGGAGTTTACTTGGTTCCAGAGATTCTGAGGTACATACATTTTCCTCCCTGCATAAGCTTAAGAAGTATGATTGGAAAATTTATGTCGACTTTTCGATTTTCCCACCTTCATTGTCCCACCTATGAATTTCAGATTGGTGTAATTATAGAAGATGGAGAATTGATTGGTTCTTATATGGATGGAAAGCCTTGGAAAGCAGGAAAATTCTCCTTGACTCTCCGGTTGTCATTATGGTCTGAACATTTAGGTCTCCAGGCAGGAGAGGTTTGTGAATTCCAATCCTGAAGTAGTTGTTTCATATGGTTTATTTGTAATGAGTATTTTTTATCTTTCTCCTCAGGTTAATCGAATAATGGACCCGGTTGTTGAGTCTACTTATAAGGATATCTGGATGGCAACAGCAAAGGTAATACTAAAACTAAGATGTTTATACACATACTACTAATTTGAAGTGTAATCTGTTGAATATCTATACACATATCTTTGACCTCTACCTGTTCATTTTTGTGTGTGGGAGTGCACTTTGACATTTCTTTTCTCTTTTTATTTTGATGTTTCCTGAGCTTATCTTACTATTTAGTCCTCTATGCCATACTTTATTTTCATACTTGAAGATTACTAATAGTTCCTGGATGAACTTTACAGACAAATACTACAATTTACCATGATGTCTTTTCTTGTGTGCCTAATGATGAGATACACACCAGGTATGGAAGTGATAGTTTTCATCAATACTTAATCTTTAGGTGAATCAATCATATATGCTCATTTTTCTATTATCCTAACATCCTTTTTTATTCTGCAGATTTTCTTTCAGACAAAGTGTAGCTTCTTGGAAAGAAAAAAATGGCCATACTACTATTGATTTGGGAATAGCCCCCAAAAATGTAGAATATTATCACAATGGAGGCATCAAGAAAGTAGAAGCCTTGGAGAGATTAGCATCAGTGAAGGGTCATCTAGTTTCTTTTCCTCTAGAGTTCATGAGTTTAGAAAATCTAAGACCTGCTTTTATTGAAAGTGAGTACTATGCTACTCAAGTTTTCCATTGAACATGATGTTTGAGTATATAAAAACATCATAAAAAAGAATTTTGTTCACATGAGGTTTATAATTTACTACTTTGAGAATCTTTTTTATTTCAATTCTGCAATAGAGTGTGGTGGATGAGAGGAAAAAAGGATTTAGATTAGATATCCTGCTAAAAGATGTATTTGCAATCGATTATGTAAACATTAATTCAATTATATATTTGTTGGGTATTTTTAAGTGTTAATGTCCTAGTGGAAGAGTTTATAATTGAAAAATGCATATAAAATCATCGTAAAGTTTTGGTTCAAGACATAATGGTTCAACCGATTGTATATTTATGTTTTCACCCAAAGCAATCCTTGCCATGAGCTACTTCTCTTGACCCTTGACATCCTTGGCCCCTCCAACAACAATTGGCCAAGTGATGACCTTGTGTTTGGTATATTCACAGGGAATAGTTCCTTAGGCATAGAGTGAAGGAATATCATTCGTTATACAAAAAAAAAAAACAAATCCTAACGACTTCTAATTCTATCCACATAAGTAAAGTTATTTATTCCTTACATACTTGTCAAATTGATATAGTAAGTAGTTGTTAAATACCGACCACCTATGACTATAGTTGTCCTTTTATTGTTTTTTTATTCAATTCATTTTGTCAGTTTTTTTGCTTGGGACTAATTTGTACATTCTGTTCCTAAGCAAATTATGATTTGTTGAATATATTTACTTTGCTGCCTAATTATTAATGGAGGAGTGTGAGTTATATACATAGCTTCAGAGGAATCAACTTTGGTTCCTGAGGTTGGTAAGCTTTAGTATTTGCTTGTGGTGATTCCAAATTTCAGGCACCAATTTTCATTGATCAAATTCAGTGAGAAATCAAGGTCTTGTCTGGTATATAACTCTTTCATTTACTGAGAATTTTAGTTCATGAATTCATTTTCCTTTGCTTTGAAGTGAGTTTTGAGTCAATGGAAAGAAAAGACTTTTTTGAGATAACTATAAATTCTGTGCTTTCATTAAGCCTTCTAACAAGAAAGAAATGGAAATCTATAGAACTTTATTACCATAAAATATTTTTTTTACTTATTAGATATCATGAAGCTTCTTCTTTTCAATATCATGCATCTGGTTTTGGAGGCTTATCATGAGAGAATTAGTACTCATCACATATACATCATGTTACAGAAGAATGAATCATTATTGAGTTCATCAGGAGTTGTGAAATCCACCAAGTCCCACACTTTTGTTTCTATGTTCACTAATAAGGGACAGAAATGAGTCAATCAGGACTATCATTATTTATATTATTTATATTATAAAAAAAACAGTTCCACTACATTATTTATATTATTACTACTTCAAAATATTTTGCTAATCCTTCTTAGTTACTTATTTATTTAGAACTATCATTGAAGTTTTTGTCAATTGTTTCAGGGTGAAAAATCTGATTATAGCAAATGTAGGTGATTGCAGAGCTATCTTGGCAACCACTTCAGATGATGGCAAAATAACTTCCCTTCAACTTACCATTGACCTCAAGCCAAATTTACCAAGTGAGATTTATATCTATCTTTCACACTCATACTACATAAAAATTTATTGTATTTATTATTAAATAAAGTTGAGTGTTGTTCTTTCATAATTTAGAGGAAGCAATGCGCATAAAACAATCAAAAGGTAGTGTATTTTGTTTGAGTTGATTTACTTACACTGGCAAATTTACACTCCCAGATTCCACAGCTTCAATTATATTGCCCAAAACCCTTATCATATCTTTCAAAAACAGCAAAAAATGAAGAATATAAAGTCAGTAGTTCATTTTGTAGATACATGATGCTAACTTTCATTTTGCTCTAATTCAATGGTGCATGTTACAATTGTGAATAACTTCAACCCAAGGCTAGCTCAAAGAGAAATGATTCTCCAAATAATAATTATAAATGGTTTAATACTTAAACACTTAATATACATCCTTCACATCAAATATTAAACTCATTGGATATAAAGCACCTCAGAACAGAGATCATCAATAGAGGAAGTTGAGAATGTTGGCACCAAATCAGAACCATTTATAATGGTAGTGATAAAATGCTTCCCTGATTCAGCTAATTCCCAAGTCATAAAAGGCAGCTGCAAAAATGACAATCATAAAACAAAGACTTAACAATAATAATGATAATCACAAGACAGGCAATATTCCCATATTAGAAGATAACTTCTGTCATAAAGCAAATCCCACTAGCGAAATAGCCAACCAGAGTTCTCGGCTAAAAGCATCCATACTTTGGCAATGTTAATTTACTTTGTTGACAATGTTAATTTACTTATTTTTATAAACAAAACCTTGACAAAAGAATACAACACTTTAAGTGAAAGGTAGGAAGTAACACAAAGAAATGAAAGCAAAAAGAGAATACCATAATATTTCTATCACTGGGTAAGTTAAGTAGTTAACTTTCTTCCAAGTAGAATATAGAGCAATACCTTGACTTTGAAGTCACGACATTCACCAAGAGCCTTAAGTAGTGTGGAGTACAGAGTTTTGGAATCCAATGAGCTGCAGCAACCATACCACAATGTGCATAGCCTAAAACCAAGTTGCTTATCCCACCATTTTCAAGAACAGAGTGGTGAAAGGGGGCAACAGCATCGGTTGCAACGGTCAAGGTGCCTTTCGTGCTATGATTCCCCGGATCAATAGAAGGAAAATCATGCAATCCACATTAGTAATACTAGACAGAAATGGGATGTCATGTAGAATTAAATGCCATCACCATTACTAATCAAATAATCTAATTATTAGGTGTGATTCTGTTTTGTATTTTTTTCTATTTTTTATTATTCACCTGTGTTGATCTTATATTTTATTGCCTCAATATAATAATCCATCAAAACCTAGAATTATACATAAATAAAAATAAGAAGATTGAAGACCAATGAGTAAAATGGAAAGTGAGAAATTGAACCTTGGAAATGATATCATCAGAAAGGGCAAAATGTGTGTTGTGCTTGCAGCAATACAAGTTTCCTTCAAGGTTGATCAAGAATTACCTTCCCATTTCTCCCTCTACTTTACACAAACCTATCAACAACAAAAAATCAGTTCAAGAAAGTAAAAACAATATAGAAAGTGAAATGAGAAAAGAAAGAGAACCCAAATAGAATCAAAACTAGAAAATCAACAACATTGGTTGCAGCAGTCAAGGTATTTTTCATGCTATGAGTTCCCCGGATCAAAAGAAGAAGATGGAGATGGAGATAACTCTTTTTGTTACATGCCTGCATTGGCTAACCTGGCTTTTGCACAAGGTATTGATGGTAAGTGAGATCCAAATGCAGTTGCAGAGCGGTAGAGACAATCAGAACCCTTGTATGCTGAACCTGATCGTATAAGATGGAGTGACCTAATGTAAGACAACTTGATTAAAGAATAAAGTATTTATAACAGATAACATTATAAGTTGGTCAATTAATATTTTTAAAACCACCATAGGTTGGGAGCACTAGTTGGAGCACCTCAGAACGGAGATCATCAATAGAGGAAGTTGAGAATGTGGGCACCAAACCAGAACCATTTATAATGGTAGTGATAAAATGCTTCCCTGATTCAGCTCTGCAAAAATGACAACCATCGAACACAGACTTGTCAATAATAATGATAACCACAAGACTGGCAAGATTCCCATATTAGAAGATAACTGCAGATGCAGATGTATATGCAGATGCAGATGTATATGCATATGCAGATGTATATGCAGATGCAGATGCAGATGGTTATGCGGATGCAGATGGAGATGGTTATGCAGATGCAGATGCAGATGGAGATAACCCTTTTTGTTGCATGCCTGCATTAGCTAACCAGGCTTTTGGACAAAACATTGATGGTAAGTGAGATCCAAGTGCAATTGCAGAGCGGTAGACAACATTCAGAACCCTTGTATGCTGAACCTGATCGCATAAATCATTCGACCATGATGGTGGAGTGACCTAATGTAAGACAACTTGATTAAAGAATAAAGTATTTATAACAGATAACATTATAAGTTGGTCAACTAATATTTTCAAAACCACCATAGGTTGGGAGCACTAGTTGGAGCACCTCAGAACGGAGATCATCAATAGAGGAAGTTGAGAATGTGGGCACCAAATCAGAACCGTTTATAATGGTAGTGAATAAAATGCTTCCCAGATTCAGCTAATTCCCAAGTCATGCAGCTGCAAAAATGACAATCAACAAACACATACTTGTCAATAATAATGATAATCACATGACAGGCAAGATTCCCATATTAGAAGACAATTTCTATCATAGAGCAAATCGCACTAGCAAAATATCGTATTGACACTGTTTAGTAGGCTGGGCAATTATTAGTGATATAATCACAAGACAGGCAAGATCCCCTAAAGTGACAAACAATATGAAAAAACTTAAAAACGCCAAAGTGAAAATTAAAATGGGATGGAGGGAGTACTATGTATCAGGGCTACATAGGTATATTAATATATACACATCATGCTTTTATGTCAGAATGATAATGTTTGCATAGTGATTTGAAATATCATAATGAATTAGTTACTTACTCAATTGGATGGTCAATTCATATGCAAATGAAGTTTTAGGTACAAGCCTGAAGCAATTGTGAAACAGGTGCCTGAAGATAACTCTTTTTGTTCTCTCAGTATATATGTTAACAGTGCACCAGTGCCTCCACCAAGCCAGTGCCTCCACTAAGCCAGTGCCCAACAATCTATGGAAAGATAAAAAAGCATCCATACAATGAGTTACATTGTTGACAATGTTAATTTACTTATTTTTATAAACAAAACCTTGACAAAAGAATACAAGATTTAAGTGAAAGGTTGGAAGTAACACTCAGAAATGAAAGCAAAAAAAGAATACTATAATATTTCTATCATTGGGTAAGTTAAGTAGTTAACTTTCTTCCAAGTAGAATATAGAGCAATACCTTGACTTTGAAGCCACGACATTCACCAGGAGCCTTAAGTAGTGTAGGAGTGCAGAGTTTTGGAATCCAACGAGCTGCAGCAACCATACCACAATGTGCATAGCCTAAACCCAAGTTGCTTATCCCACCATCTTCCAGAACAGAGTGGTGAAGGCGGACAACAGCATCGGTTGCAGCGGTCAAGATGCCTTTCATGCTATGATTCCCCGGATCAATAGAAGGAAAAGCATGCAATCCACATTAGTAATACTAGACAGAGATGGGAAGTCAAGTAGAATTAGGGATGACTAACTGCCATCACCATTACTAACAAAGTAATCTAATTAGGTGTGATTCTGTTTGGTATTTTTTTCTATTTTTATATTATTCACTTGTGTTGATCCTATCTTCTTTTGCCTCAATATAATAATCCATCAAAACCCATATTACACATAAAGAAAAATAAGAAGATTGAAGACCAATGAGTACAATGGAAAGTGAGAAATGGAACCTTGGAAATGATATCATCAGAAAGGGCAAAATGTGTGTTACAGTGCTTGCAGCTATACAAGTTTCCTTCAAGCTTGATCAAGAATAACCTTCCCGTTTCTCCCTTTACTTTACACAAACCTATCAACAACAAAAAATCATTTCAAGAAAGTAAAAACAAGATAGAATGTGAAATGAGAAAAGAGAACCCAAATAGAATCAAACCCAGAAAATCAACAGCATTGGTTGCAGCGGTCAAGGTGTCTTTCATGCTATGAGTTCCCCGGATCAATAGAAGGAAAAGCATGCAATCCACATTAGTAATACCAGACAGAGATGGGATATCAAGTTAGCACATCAACACTGAAAGTGCATTTCTTCAATAAGAAAACACAAATGAGAACTCCACTAAAACACATATTATACAGATGCGATGAACACAAGTGCTTTTCAGGCAAGCCAGCAGGTCTGATTCTCAAAACCATGCATATATATATAGATTTATAAATAGATATATAGATGTAGATAGAGATATAGATATATATATATATATAGAGAGAGAGAGATTGAGATGGAGAGATAGATATATATATATATATATAGAGAGAGAGTGATAGAGATAGATATATAT
This sequence comes from Lupinus albus, assembly GCA_009771035.1. Classification (NCBI taxonomy): domain Eukaryota; kingdom Viridiplantae; phylum Streptophyta; class Magnoliopsida; order Fabales; family Fabaceae; genus Lupinus; species Lupinus albus. The sequence goes on from CM020011.1 coordinate 12,327,906, forward strand.
ATATATAGAGAGAAAGAGAGATAAAGAGGTGGAGAGGTTGATAGATAGAGATATAGATAGAGAGATTGAGTGATAGAGATAGAGATATAGGGAGAGAAAGAGAGGCAGAGTGATAGAGATAGAGACTTATATAGAGAGAGAGAGAAAGAAAGAGAGATAGAGAGAGAGATAGAGAGGTAGATAGATAGAGAGATATAGAGATATATAGATAAATAGAAAGAGAGATAGAAAGATATAAATATATAGATAGATATAGATGGAGATGCAGATGCAGATGGATATGCAGATGCAGATGTATATGCAGATGCAGATGCAGATGGTTATGCAGATGCAGATGCAGATGGAGATAACCCTTTTTGTTGCATGCCTGCATTAGCTAACCAGGCTTTTGGACAAAACATTGATGGTAAGTGAGATCCAAGTGCAATTGCAGAGCGGTAGACAACATTCAGAACCCTTGTATGCTGAACCTGATCGCATAAATCATTCGACCATGATGGTGGAGTGACCTAATGTAAGACAACTTGATTAAAGAATAAAGTATTTATAACAGATAACATTATAAGTTGGTCAACTAATATTTTCAAAACCACCATAGGTTGGGAGCACTAGTTGGAGCACCTCAGAACGGAGATCATCAATAGAGGAAGTTGAGAATGTGGGCACCAAACCAGAACCATTTATAATGGTAGTGATAAAATGCTTCCCTGATTCAGCTCTGCAAAAATGACAACCATCGAACACAGACTTGTCAATAATAATGATAACCACAAGACTGGCAAGATTCCCATATTAGAAGATAACTTCTGTCATAAAGCAAATCCCACTAGCAAAATATCCACTATAATATTTCTATCACTGGGTAAGTTAAGTAGTTAAATTTTATCCAAGTAGAATATAGAGCAATACCTTGACTTTGAAGCCACGACATTCACCAGGAGCCTTAAGTAGTGTAGGAGTGCAGAGTTTTGGAATCCAACGAGCTGCAGCAACCATACCACAATGTGCATAGCCTAAACCCAAGTTGCTTATCCCACCATCTTCCAGAACAGAGTGGTGAAGGCGGACAACAGCATCGGTTGCAGCGGTCAAGATGCCTTTCATGCTATGATTCCCCGGATCAATAGAAGGAAAAGCATGCAATCCACATTAGTAATACTAGACAGAGATGGGAAGTCAAGTAGAATTAGGGATGACTAACTGCCATCACCATTACTAACAAAGTAATCTAATTAGGTGTGATTCTGTTTGGTATTTTTTTCTATTTTTATATTATTCACTTGTGTTGATCCTATCTTCTTTTGCCTCAATATAATAATCCATCAAAACCCATATTACACATAAAGAAAAATAAGAAGATTGAAGACCAATGAGTACAATGGAAAGTGAGAAATGGAACCTTGGAAATGATATCATCAGAAAGGGCAAAATGTGTGTTACAGTGCTTGCAGCTATACAAGTTTCCTTCAAGCTTGATCAAGAATAACCTTCCCGTTTCTCCCTTTACTTTACACAAACCTATCAACAACAAAAAATCATTTCAAGAAAGTAAAAACAAGATAGAATGTGAAATGAGAAAAGAGAACCCAAATAGAATCAAACCCAGAAAATCAACAGCATTGGTTGCAGCGGTCAAGGTGTCTTTCATGCTATGAGTTCCCCGGATCAATAGAAGGAAAAGCATGCAATCCACATTAGTAATACCAGACAGAGATGGGATATCAAGTTAGCACATCAACACTGAAAGTGCATTTCTTCAATAAGAAAACACAAATGAGAACTCCACTAAAACACATATTATACAGATGCAATGAACACAAGTGCTTTTCAGGCAAGCCAGCAGGTCTGATTCTCAAAACCATGCATATATATATAGATTTATAAATAGATATATAGATGTAGATAGAGATATAGATATATATATATATATAGAGAGAGAGAGATTGAGATGGAGAGATAGATATATATATATATATATAGAGAGAGAGTGATAGAGATAGATATATATATATATAGAGAGAAAGAGAGATAAAGAGGTGGAGAGGTTGATAGATAGAGATATAGATAGAGAGATTGAGTGATAGAGATAGAGATATAGGGAGAGAAAGAGAGGCAGAGTGATAGAGATAGAGACTTATATAGAGAGAGAGAGAAAGAAAGAGAGATAGAGAGAGAGATAGAGAGGTAGATAGATAGAGAGATATAGAGATATATAGATAAATAGAAAGAGAGATAGAAAGATATAAATATATAGATAGATATAGATGTATATGCATATGCAGATGTATATGCAGATGCAGATGCAGATGGTTATGCAGATGCAGATGGAGATGGTTATGCAGATGCAGATGCAGATGGAGATAACCCTTTTTGTTGCATGCCTGCATTAGCTAACCAGGCTTTTGGACAAAACATTGATGGTAAGTGAGATCCAAGTGCAATTGCAGAGCGGTAGACAACATTCAGAACCCTTGTATGCTGAACCTGATCGCATAAATCATTCGACCATGATGGTGGAGTGACCTAATGTAAGACAACTTGATTAAAGAATAAAGTATTTATAACAGATAACATTATAAGTTGGTCAACTAATATTTTCAAAACCACCATAGGTTGGGAGCACTAGTTGGAGCACCTCAGAACGGAGATCATCAATAGAGGAAGTTGAGAATGTGGGCACCAAACCAGAACCATTTATAATGGTAGTGATAAAATGCTTCCCTGATTCAGCTCTGCAAAAATGACAACCATCGAACACAGACTTGTCAATAATAATGATAACCACAAGACTGGCAAGATTCCCATATTAGAAGATAACTTCTGTCATAAAGCAAATCCCACTAGCAAAATATCCACTATAATATTTCTATCACTGGGTAAGTTAAGTAGTTAAATTTTATCCAAGTAGAATATAGAGCAATACCTTGACTTTGAAGCCACGACATTCACCAGGAGCCTTAAGTAGTGTAGGAGTGCAGAGTTTTGGAATCCAACGAGCTGCAGCAACCATACCACAATGTGCATAGCCTAAACCCAAGTTGCTTATCCCACCATCTTCCAGAACAGAGTGGTGAAGGCGGACAACAGCATCGGTTGCAGCGGTCAAGATGCCTTTCATGCTATGATTCCCCGGATCAATAGAAGGAAAAGCATGCAATCCACATTAGTAATACTAGACAGAGATGGGAAGTCAAGTAGAATTAGGGATGACTAACTGCCATCACCATTACTAACAAAGTAATCTAATTAGGTGTGATTCTGTTTGGTATTTTTTTCTATTTTTATATTATTCACTTGTGTTGATCCTATCTTCTTTTGCCTCAATATAATAATCCATCAAAACCCATATTACACATAAAGAAAAATAAGAAGATTGAAGACCAATGAGTACAATGGAAAGTGAGAAATGGAACCTTGGAAATGATATCATCAGAAAGGGCAAAATGTGTGTTACGGTGCTTGCAGCTATACAAGTTTCCTTCAAGCTTGATCAAGAATAACCTTCCCGTTTCTCCCTTTACTTTACACAAACCTATCAACAACAAAAAATCATTTCAAGAAAGTAAAAACAAGATAGAATGTGAAATGAGAAAAGAGAACCCAAATAGAATCAAACCCAGAAAATCAACAGCATTGGTTGCAGCGGTCAAGGTGTCTTTCATGCTATGAGTTCCCCGGATCAATAGAAGGAAAAGCATGCAATCCACATTAGTAATACCAGACAGAGATGGGATATCAAGTTAGCACATCAACACTGAAAGTGCATTTCTTCATTAAGAAAACACAAATGAGAACTCCACTAAAACACATATTATACAGATGCGATGAACACAAGTGCTTTTCAGGCAAGCCAGCAGGTCTGATTCTCAAAACCATGCATATATATATAGATTTATAAATAGATATATAGATGTAGATAGAGATATAGATATATATATATAGAGAGAGAGAGATTGAGAGATTGAGATGGAGAGATAGATATATATATATATATAGAGAGAGAGTGTGATAGAGATAGATATATATATATAGAGAGAGAAAGAGAGATAAAGAGGTGGAGAGGTTGATAGATAGAGATATAGATAGAGAGATTGAGTGATAGAGATAGAGTCATAGAGATAGAGATATAGGGAGAGAAAGAGAGGCAGAGTGATAGAGATAGAGACTTATATAGAGAGAGAGAGAAAGAAAGAGAGATAGAGAGAGAGATAGAGAGGTAGATAGATAGAGAGATATAGAGATATATAGATAAATAGAAAGAGAGATAGAAAGATATAAATATATAGATAGATATAGATGTATATGCATATGCAGATGTATATGCAGATGCAGATGCAGATGGTTATGCAGATGCAGATGGAGATGGTTATGCAGATGCAGATGCAGATGGAGATAACCCTTTTTGTTGCATGCCTGCATTAGCTAACCAGGCTTTTGGACAAAACATTGATGGTAAGTGAGATCCAAGTGCAATTGCAGAGCGGTAGACAACATTCAGAACCCTTGTATGCTGAACCTGATCGCATAAATCATTCGACCATGATGGTGGAGTGACCTAATGTAAGACAACTTGATTAAAGAATAAAGTATTTATAACAGATAACATTATAAGTTGGTCAACTAATATTTTCAAAACCACCATAGGTTGGGAGCACTAGTTGGAGCACCTCAGAACGGAGATCATCAATAGAGGAAGTTGAGAATGTGGGCACCAAACCAGAACCATTTATAATGGTAGTGATAAAATGATTCCCTGATTCAGCTCTGCAAAAATGACAACCATCGAACACAGACTTGTCAATAATAATGATAACCACAAGACTGGCAAGATTCCCAATTTAGAAGATAACTTCTGTCATAAAGCAAATCCCACTAGCAAAATATCCACTATAATATTTCTATCACTGGGTAAGTTAAGTAGTTAAATTTTATCCAAGTAGAATATAGAGCAATACCTTGACTTTGAAGCCACGACATTCACCAGGAGCCTTAAGTAGTGTAGGAGTGCAGAGTTTTGGAATCCAACGAGCTGCAGGAACCATACCACAATGTGCATAGCCTAAACCCAAGTTGCTTATCCCACCATCTTCCAGAACAGAGTGGTGAAGGCGGACAACAGCATCGGTTGCAGCGGTCAAGATGCCTTTCATGCTATGATTCCCCGGATCAATAGAAGGAAAAGCATGCAATCCACATTAGTAATACTAGACAGAGATGGGAAGTCAAGTAGAATTAGGGATGACTAACTGCCATCACCATTACTAACAAAGTAATCTAATTAGGTGTGACTCTGTTTGGTATTTTTTTCTATTTTTATATTATTCACTTGTGTTGATCCTATCTTCTTTTGCCTCAATATAATAATCCATCAAAACCCATATTACACATAAAGAAAAATAAGAAGATTGAAGACCAATGAGTACAATGGAAAGTGAGAAATGGAACCTTGGAAATGATATCATCAGAAAGGGCAAAATGTGTGTTACAGTGCTTGCAGCTATACAAGTTTCCTTCAAGCTTGATCAAGAATAACCTTCCCGTTTCTCCCTTTACTTTACACAAACCTATCAACAACAAAAAATCATTTCAAGAAAGTAAAAACAAGATAGAATGTGAAATGAGAAAAGAGAACCCAAATAGAATCAAACCCAGAAAATCAACAGCATTGGTTGCAGCGGTCAAGGTGTCTTTCATGCTATGAGTTCCCCGGATCAATAGAAGGAAAAGCATGCAATCCACATTAGTAATACCAGACAGAGATGGGATATCAAGTTAGCACATCAACACTGAAAGTGCATTTCTTCATTAAGAAAACACAAATGAGAACTCCACTAAAACACATATTATACAGATGCGATGAACACAAGTGCTTTTCAGGCAAGCCAGCAGGTCTGATTCTCAAAACCATGCATATATATATAGATTTATAAATAGATATATAGATGTAGATAGAGATATAGATATATATATATAGAGAGAGAGAGATTGAGAGATTGAGATGGAGAGATAGATATATATATATATAGAGAGAGAGAGAGAGTGATAGAGATAGATATATATATATAGAGAGAGAAAGAGAGATAAAGAGGTGGAGAGGTTGATAGATAGAGATATAGATAGAGAGATTGAGTGATAGAGATAGAGTCATAGAGATAGAGATATAGGGAGAGAAAGAGAGGCAGAGTGATAGAGATAGAGACTTATATAGAGAGAGAGAAAGAAAGAGAGATAGAGAGAGAGATAGAGAGGTAGATAGATAGAGAGATATAGAGATATATAGATAAAGAGAAAGAGAGATAGAAAGATATAAATATATAGATAGATATAGATGGAGATGCAGATGCAGATGCAGATGGATATGCAGATGCAGATGGATATGCAGATGCAGATGTATATGCAGATGCAGATGTATATGCAGATGCAGATGCAGATGGTTATGCAGATGCAGATGGAGATGGTTATGCAGATGCAGATGGAGATGGTTATGCAGATGCAGATGCAGATGGAGATAACCCTTTTTGTTGCATGCCTGCATTAGCTAACCAGGCTTTTGGACAAAACATTGATGGTAAGTGAGATCCAAGTGCAATTGCAGAGCGGTAGACAACATTCAGAACCCTTGTATGCTGAACTTGATCGCATAAATCATTCGACCATGATGGTGGAGTGACCTAATGTAAGACAACTTGATTAAAGAATAAAGTACTTATAACAGAAAACAGTATAAGTTGGTCAATTAATATTTTCAAAATCACCATAGGTTGGGAGCACTAGTTGGAGCACCTCAGAACGGAGATCATCAATAGAGGAAGTTGAGAATGTGGGCACCAAATCAGAACCCTTTATAATGGTAGTGATAAAATGCTTCCCTGGTTCAGCTAATTCTCAAGTCATAAAGGCAGCTGCAAAAATGACAATCATCAAAAACACAGACTTGTCAATAATAATGATAATCACAAGACATGCAAGATTCCAATATTAGAAGATAACTTCTGTCATAAAGCAAATCCCACTAGCAAAATATCCAACCAGAGTTATGGACAAAGGTCATATGTACACAATAATTTTAAAACAATGGGAATTGGATATATGAGTACAAAATATGCACTACTACTTGTAACAGTCTTAGGACTGAAGCAGTTAATTAGGAACAGTTGATAATTGACACTGTTCAGTAGGTTGGGGCAATTATTAGTCAGAATGGTTGAGGGAAAAAAATATAGGGAAGAGGATAAGGGATAGCATTGAGAATTGTAGTTTGTAAATAACATAGGAAATCAATAACTCAGTTGATAATTGACACTTGTGTTGATCCTATCTTCTTTTGCCTCAATATAATAATCCATCAAAACCCAGAATTATACATAAAGAAAAATAAGAAGATTGAAGACCAATGAGTAAAATGGAAAGTGAGAAATTGAACCTTGGAAATGATATCATCAAAAAGGGCAAAATGTGTGGTAGAGTGTTTGCAGCTATACAAGTTTCCTTCAAGATTGATACATAAACCTATCAACAACAAGAAGTCATTTCAAGAAAGAAAAAACAAGATAGAAAGTAAAATGAGAAGAAAAGAAAGAGAACCCAAATAGAATCAAATCCAGAAAATCAATGCGGTAATGGAAGATACCAAATTGAAAAGGCCGCATGCAATATTTTGTTCATAAAACACTTGCAAGGTAAAAAGATCAATAAAGAGGCGTGCAACCTGAATAATTTAAGGAAAATTAAAGATCAATTCATCATTAATATCAGAGCATGAAGGATTTCAGCTCAATCAAAGGTTTCAAGATAGCAAAATTGAAAATACCCTCTTTATCTTGACGCCCACTATGTGCATCAAGAAATAACAGTAAACGTGTAGAATCTGCAAAACCTTTCATTAAAAACCATAAGAAAATAATGAATTGAAGCACTTAAAATAGTGAAGAGTTACACAGATAATTCACTTAAGCAGAACCATTGAAAATATCAGTTAAAAATAATTCATCAATAACACAAAAACTAAAAAAAACTAGTTAAAGGAAAAGATTATACTAACTTATTATTGAGAAAATCAGCTCAATAATGTTCTTGATTACCAAAGCAAAGTACTTCTTTCATCATTATCAGGAACATCAGGGTCAGCATTATTGAGAAAAGAGAATGAATGAATGAATAAGAAAAGAAAGAAAAGAAAAAAAATGAATGAGAAATGAAAGAAAAGAAAATGAAGGAATGAAGAAAGAAAAGAGAAAGAATGAGAAAAGAAAGAAAGAAAAAAGAGAATGAATAAAGTGATTGGAGTCTCTGAGGGTATTCAAAATTAAACAAGTACATCACCAATATCAAAAAAACATAACTACCCTAAATAATTAAACAAGTACATCCTTTACAAAAACACAACCACCACCAATATTTATGTTTTATCTTATTTACAATTCAATAGATTTTATACTATTAATATGTTACATATATGTTTGTGGATTTAAATTATACACATTTGTGTAGAAAATGTTGTTTCAATTTCACCTTTTAATTTTATTCAAAATTTGTTTAATTATGAATCATCATTTAAAAATAAAAAAACACATTGGAAATATTTCCATCTTTTCAAAATTTCATTTCATGGAATTGAAAACTATTTCCAGGAAATAGAAATAGAAATTGAAAACAAGAAATATTTTATAGAATGTACTCTTCTTTTTTTTTTGTAATGAGTGTACTTTGTTATAAATTTTTTATACTTATTATAATGTTCAATTTAATATGAAATGAGTAGTTATTATGTTAGTCAATACATTTATTTGAATTTAGATGATTATCAATCTGAGATTATTAGAACATAGCTTTTACCTGACAAACATATTTATCAATAGATGATAGACTCAAAAATATATTAACATGTTTTAAAAATATGATAAACATGTGATAAGTTTGTAACTAAAATAAAGTTTGAGATACATAAATACATGTAGTTGCTATTAGATGGCATCTTTTCTTATCTATAATCATGAATGATAAGAACTATTTTATATTATAAATGAAAAAACTCAATGTTATTATGCGATTTTTTTAATGGATAAATGCTTACATTGTAAATTAAAATGATGTATTTAATATTATTATTTTTTAGAATCATTTGAAACTTGTCTCAGATTCAAAAAGTTTACACTTTCATATTTAATTGTATGGATTTAACATAATTATATATGAATCTTATATTTTTAACATAATTCGTATTTAAAAGTATATCTGATGTTCGTGTTTTTGAGATCAAATAAAAAAAAATTACAAGCAAATTTCATAAGGCCTATAAGTGAATACATTAATTAATCTCTAAACCAAATGCCAACATCACTACATCATTGTTTGAAAACAAAATGAAACACATTCGTTAGGCCAATAACATGCACATGGTACAATAGGCCAATAGCTTTTATCCCTATGATAAGGCAAATCAATGCAATTTATAAATATGCAAAACATAAATCATTACTTGAAGTCATGTAATTGAACATTCATTGTATTTGTTTGGTTGTCAAAATTTCTCACGACAGCAGCTTTCTCGGTACAAAATTTAGTTTATGCCCTTTAACTCATTTGCTACAAATCCAGAAAAGAAAAGGGTCACAGCTTCCAAATCACAACATAAATGTGTTAGCTTCTGCTATTGTGTGCCAATGATGGAGACAAAGCTCCCTCCCTCATGCACCATAGGGAACAATTATAGTGTTGCTCATTCTTTGGGTTTTAGGTTCTTCAGAATCCCACTATCAACTAAAGGCTGCAGCTCATTTTTTGCAAGTTTCTGTACCTTTGAATCTGGTGATTCCAAAAATGCAGCAACAACCTTACAGCTGCAATTACATCGAAACAAAAGGAAAACGTAAGAAATCGATCATTTGCAGCCTGATCTGATAGGAATTTGGAGATAATATTAGAGCAAATGAAGCCTACCTGTGACCATGCGCCCACAACTCACTTCTGCCCTTTAAAGCTTTCTCCCATAAGGTGGAAGCAAAGTTGGGGCAATCCAAAATCAGTTTTCTAATAGTCCGGCTTGAATGAAAATTTTCGAAGACATGCTCCTCTTGTGAATCTTCTGATTTAGACTCTGCTGCAAGAGATGCTATTGCTTCGTGAAGGGAATTTATCTTATCATCCAAAGTTGGGTGCAGTATGCCATCAGAACCCCCGGTTGCAACCTGCATGCACCATTGAATTTAATAAATAGGGCAATGTTTGGTGTCAAATTTATAGAAGCAGTGAAATCATAGTATCAACAACTTATTTACTACCTCATATAGGACCTCTTTGCCAAAATTTGACCGTATCAGCTCTCCCACATTCTCAATACAGATATCAAGAAGATTCTGCATAGCAAGTTACAATCAAACAGCATTTTCAGCAAAACTTTAAAATTCACATGTGAACTGATTCAGATATGAATATCATCAAAATTTTGTTGATCACAGAATAAAATAGGCATGCAATTGACCATATCTTTATCAAAACAATTTAATCAGGAACAAAGGTTAAGGGGAGGAAAGAGGAAAACATTCGTATAAAAGGAAAGTGAATTGAAAGAATATTTAAGTTATTGCAAGGAAAGCTAAAGCAACCCACCTCAGCAAGTCCACTCTTGATCAGTAACTCTTGCCTTCTAACATATGGGTCTTTCTTCCCACTCTCAGCTAGGTCAGGATCATCCACAGAAGTCTTATCTTTATTAAGTTCATCAACTGCAACCTCTATGTCATCCTTGGATTCCTTGTCACCGATTGAAACTTCCGAAGTTACTGTCTGGGCGCTTGCTTCTGATTGATCCTGATAGCAATCAAAATGGAAAGGGGTTAATATAGCGGCATTGTAATAAAGAAAACAGAAAAGGCAGGTTTTAAAGTAACCTTGAGAGAAAAGGATGGTATAGATGAATTTAGAGAAGCAAGATCCTCAGGACTAAAATAGCGTGAACAGTTAGGATGTAGTAATTGGAGAAAGAGATGTCTTCCATTCTGTAAAATTCACATGTAAACAACAGAATTTAGAATCATACAACCAGAAAACATATAAACCATATCATATGAAACATGAAAGGGAAGCCAAAACACAAGGCTCCCACTTAGTTGGGTCAAGGGAGGGTAGACGTGTGCAACCCTTACCCTCGCAAGTGAAGTGGTTGTTTCCAGGATTTGTACATGACGTTCAGGTCATAAGGCAAAAAACATTAATGTTGCACAGAGGTGCCCCCTCTATATCATATGAAACATACAATAAATGATTTTTTTATATTATTTGCAAGGGGTTTTGAGATTAGAATGAGTCTGGTCATGGATGGGGGAGGCAACAAAATGCTAACTGATTAGAAGAATATATATGATTTTAAGAATATCCTTATTAATTAATGAGGTATATAAGCACATCTCTTATTATATTTGTTAAGATATTGACAAATAATAGAAGAAACCTTATCAAAGACCAGATCCTTCAGACTTGGTTGAAGCTCACGAATAATAGCCTGAAACAAAATGTTTTTCAGCTTCATATGTAAAAAAATCTATATATAAATAATGAATGTTGGAGAGACTGTTCAAGTGGGGAACTGGGGGATGACTGTTCAAGAGAAAATCAGAACAATAATATGAACCAAACAAACCTTTGTAATCAGTTTCGTGTCATCAACAACTGAAAGGATGTAAACCAGCACCTGAAAGTTCAATTAAACAAATTGAATATGAATATTAAAATCTGAATGAAAAGAACCTTAGGAGGAATTAAAAGTTACGGGAAACATGATTGCCTTTCACTGATAAAGGGGATTCATTGTTTCTTTTGCAATTTAACATATTATTCTAAAACTATTAGAAAAGAATAGAGTGGCAACTACATAGTTAAAGCAAAAACTATTGAGTCGGTAGAGTTGTCATGAGTGACACAAGGAACAGTGGAGGCATATAAATATCTTAAGCAACAATACCAAGTCATACAAACATGTGAGTCTTCCTTAAGCCCAGTTGCTTCACGAAAACAAATCCTGTCAAATGACCTATGGCAAGTTCCCCTGGCCATTCCATTCATAGTTATTTCCAAATTTATCAATTATTTTAAGTGTCCACTTTGACCTACATCTAGCAGGAGAAATCTATTTTCAATCAGCGCTACGGTGGGTAAGGAAAACGAAATCAAATTACTTACCAAACATCCATATTGATGATAAGCAGTTTTGTCTATATGCCCCTTCAACCCTTTGATGATCTTCTTTCTTTCCTATAATGAAAAGTGAAGTAAAATAAAAATGTCAGATTCAATCAGCATGAGTACACAGCACATTTCTATTGATAAGAAAGAGGTTGCTAAAGAAACCTTGGCATTCCCATATTTTACACATAGAATTCCAATTTTGGCCCCATCCTTCGTGCCAATCATTCTAACAAGGAGAGGACTGGATAACTGTTGGATTATATCTGTGACAGAGGACTTAAAAAACAAAAAAAGAAACTCAATTTAGATAAAAGACCTATTTCATGGTTAAATTTGTTGGGTATAACAAAGAGCATGCAGAACTACTGGGGGAAGGGGAGAGACGTACCTGATCGGCTATGCTAAAATACTCCAGGAGGACTCTGTGTATGATAGAGTGGTCAACTATCCCTTTCTCTAAAATTGGCTGAATCACTGACGCCATATGTCGCAAAACCGAACCTTTCTGTAGACTCAACTTGGACATGACATCTAATAACCTGATATGCAATAAATAAATAAACTAAGATAACAACTACATTCCAGCTTCCAATGTTAAATTATAATTATTTTCAAAATGTGACACTTAGAATATTCGTAACTGCTGAACCTTTACCTGCTCTCCTTCAATGTGACGAGGTCCTTAAACAACTTAAATTCAGTGGAGTACAATTCCAACAGCAGCCCTTGTTTTTGTGCAGCACTTGCTAACTCATAAGCATGCTCAACAACTGCATAAGATGTAGGGAAGAGTTGACTTTGGCAAAATGCACATACATTATATGTATTTTTACAGTTTATACACAGTGCATGAAAATCAACAGATATGCAATGAGAAGAAAATTATTTTTGGGTTGTCCCCATGTTTTCCTCCTTTTACTGTCTCTGACACCTTAAACAACCCAGTTTCAAATAAACTGAGCGCCAGTATACAGCTAGAACATGGGAAAAAGTGAAGGCTTTAATCTGTTGGGCCATTAAAAACTCTGAATTCTGAGACATCTAAAGTAAACCATAAACAACTGCAAAATATTGACATACCAACTGATCCGACCATGTGGCGAAGAAGAGGAGCAATGTGACCATGAAGAGCAGAGATAAAACCAGCTAATTGTTTCTTGGAGGCTGGAAATAGAGGACAGCCAATTAGAAGAAATAGTTATTAAAAGAAAGATTGCCATATAACAATACATATATTTCAAGTTAAGCATTACCACTATCCAGCATCTTCTTGACCAGGTGAACAGCATATGCATTGTATGCTAGAGCTAGAAAATGTGGCCGAAGCTCTTCAAATACTGCATCTCTTTCAGGTTGTGAACAATGCTTGACACAAGTCTTTCAATCAAAACAAAGAGAAGGGAAAAGATTAAAGCTGCAAGATTACTCTAAAAGGATGCCGAATTGATATAATAGACAGACAGTCAGACACACATGTATATTGATAGATAGACGCAGGACAAAAAGTATACCTGAAGAACACGAGAAGAAATGTGAGAGCCTGCTATTTCATGAATCTTCCCCTTCATCTTTTGCAGAGCTTCTGTGACCAGCCTTCAATTATATCAAAGTTGAAAGTAAAACATAAGCAGAAAGAATGAAACAGGCATAAGGGCACGCCATAGCATAGCTTATAGGATGCATCAGTCATTAATAAGTTTTATACAGGAACATACTTAGTTCTGTCCTCTTTGGAAATTCCGTGACATCTCATCTTTTCCCATAGACGTGCAAGGTCCTGTTCAGAATCAAGTATTCAATTAGCCAAAATTTACCAAAATAAGGTTCTTAAATGCTCCATAAGAAGCCAGTAATCTTTGACAGGCATTCAAATCTCATTCTTAGAGGCTCGATTGGCACAGCTAACTGAAAACTTAAAAGCTAGGAGCTAAAGGCCGAGAAGAACTGTTCAATAAGATTAACTGGCAGCGGTAAAATGATTATTGGTCATAAGCTACCTTAAGTAGCTTATCAGATACGAGCTTCATAACTTATTGGAATAAGTCCCTTTACAAACACCAACAGGTAGCTTACTTTTTGTTGAATAAGCTAGTTATAAGCTATTTGGTGATATTACCAATCATACTCTTAAATGCCATAAAAGTAAACAAGACACCCCAATGTTCCCACTAATATGCAAACAGTGACTAAAAAACTAATGCTTCTACACAAAAAAGGAACAAGGTATTAACTAGTTAGATGCAAAATAAGTAGCATATCACATCTTTCATAAGAGCATGCATACTCACTTGTTCAAGAGTGAAATGGCGCTTTCTCTTCATTTTTCTAGCATCTGCAAGTTCCTGAAGTGAAACAATAATCTCATCTAGTGAAAACAAATAATCTACAAAACATAGAAAATCAAACACATTCCATTATAAAATAGAAAATGAACCTTAGCATGAAGACGACGTTCTCGGCCAGAAGCGGGAGCAATCGTCCTATTGTCTCTACCAGAAGCGTCTGCTTTATCGGATTTGAATGGTTTCTTATCGGATTTGAATGGTTTCTTATCGGATTTGAATGGTTTCTTATCGGAATTGAATGGTTTCTTAACGGAATCGAATGGTTTCTTAGCGGATTTGAAAGGCTTCTTTGTATGAGATTCATTGGCTGCTGATTCAGTAGTATTAGAGCCTGCAATTCGCTTTCTCTTTTTGGTGTTTTCGATTTCTTGCTTCTTCGCCGCCATTTTTTTCGGTTCCGAAGGGTGCCTTTGTTAACAATTCCACTATCTCCTTGCAACACTGTGAGGTTTACGATTACTAGTATTAGGGTTTATACTTTATAGCTACAAACACCTAGAATATAATCAATATTTCAGTATATACTACATTTTATTTAATTCCTACCCCTTAGTTTTTTTTTTTGGAAACTTAGTACATAATTATATTAATTATCACATAAAATAATTATTTATACTTTTTTTTCATTGTTACAAATTTCATAACTAATTTTAATGAGAGGTTCAAGTTATTCATAGTATATTGTGACAAACCATAAAAATGAAAATATATTAATCTTCATATTATTTTAATATGTTTTCACAAAATATTATATTTTGTTTAATTTAATTGTCTTTATCACTCTTTTTCTAAAAGATCACACTTATCTTAAGGCCCCAATATAATGTATATATATATAAGTGATTTATGTATATGTAAAATAATCAAGGGTATTTTGTGTAATTTTTCTAAAAGTGAGATAAAAAATAGTGTAATTTACTCTTTTATTTAATATTAGCGTGTCGACAGACACTTCGTGTCTGCCAACCCGCATTCTTATTTTATTATATTAAGTATTCAATTTTTATATATTTTATTTTATACAATTAGAATGTTTTTGTATTAAGAGTATTTTATGTTAAAAATGTATTTATTTATAATTCAATTTAAAGTGAGATAAATAGTTAATATGCTAATGGTAGTTACTTAGGATTATATTGTTTTTTTGTATAAATTAAAAAATGTAAAGGCATAATAGGAAAATGAAAATTATATCATAGTTCTAATTATTTCATGTTTTGCCTTTATATAGTATAGAATATATATAGATAAAAAAGATTATATTATCTATTTGTACAATTAGTACAAGATCAAGGGGTAGTCTAATTTTTGTGTAGTTAGAGACTAAACCTCTTCTCCTGCTAAACTTTACAAAGCTTTTGTAATAGATTTTGACAACTTCTTGTAACAAATATATCTTTTGATATGAATCAACATATTACTATTGAGAACAAGTTTATAAATAATATTTGATGGAAACACTATACTAATAAAAAACTTAAATCACTGTTTTTATCTCTGCCCATAAAGTTTGTATTTATCGGTCATCAATAAAAGAAGAACATAGAAATGAAGATAAATAAATAAAAGAGTTTCTCTATTGACTAACAACAACATTTGAAGGAAGATCGTGTTGCCATATATAGGTAATCCTTAAGCATTTTCATTATATAAAAACTATAAATTCTAAAAATTCATTTACATATAAAATTTACCCTTCTTCCCTAAGGCTATTGAAGCCATCCAGAGTATTAAAATCGTTGAGGGTAATAATGACCCTCGAACCATCAAGAAGCATTATAGTTGTAGGTTAGTATATTAATTATTCTCTATATGTTATATTTTCTATATGAAATTTGTACAACAAACAAAGATTTATCAAACAAGAATTAAGTTATGTTCAGCTGTATATTTATTATATTAATGAAATCAATAAACCACCAAGCCAATTAAGGTGATGAGCTTTATGGATGTGACCTTAAAGAAGAGTTTGGTTACCTCTATTGTAATGAATAACAAATCTTCTTCCTTTTTCTTTCCTTCTCCTTTAGAATTATGAAATACCATCGGTTTATATCTCACTTCATTATTTAATAATACAAAATAAATTATAGCACCACTCATTATAATTTGTTGCTAGACAAATTATTTTTCCCATCTTTTAGATTGAATTAGTACTTATTTCTAAATTGTGAATACTACAATAAAAAATCTCACATTAGCTAAAATAATAAGAAAAAACAGTATCTATTTTTGCTATGTTGTAATAATTTAATTAAAATTTGAGAAAATAAAAACAAAGGAAAAGATGACCAAACTCTCAAAAAATGTATCTTATCCCATTATTAATGAGGAAACACAAAATAGTGACTGAAAATATTGTTTAAATTGACAACACATAATATTATAATACAACATTTATAATATGGATTTATCTTATTTATCATTGTGAACACCAAATTTTATTCGGCTCATAAAATTTTAAAACCATTTTTTTCTAGCATCAAAATAGTTTTCCAAAAATATATATGCATTAATTTTTTGAAATAAAATAAAAAAATAGAAGGGGGATTCTAGAAACTCACATTGATTTTATTTAAGAATTAAAAAAATTAGTAATAATAAAATAAATTAAATTTCTTGATAATTATACCATTTATTACCATGAATATACATAATAAATAAATATAGATTCAAGTTATTCTCATGAATGTCAATAAAAATTGTCAACAAATATAAATGTCAACCAAACATATAATTTAATATAATCACAAATGACATTTCTAGTAATAGCGATTTTAGGAATTTAATTCTGATGATTATAAATTTATACCTTGAAACACATACACGACTACATGGCATAGCTCTATGCTTTTCAATATATACCCAACTAAAGTGAATGACTCAACATGTGAGTGAGGAGAATATAATATTTTCAAATAACATTAACTATTTTCATATTTTAGTTGTTTCCAGGTTGATAATAAATATACCTAAAAAATTCAAGATGTTCACATCCTTACATGTCTTGTTTGGAAATGAGTGTAGGTATAGTAATAAAATATATAATTCTTTCACATAAGAGATCTATTTTTTATTTGCTATTGTGAGAAATTTCATGTTTTCTCTTTCTTTGTTTTGTGAGAGAGAGAAATTTTACATTGTATTTAGATTTAGATCATGCATTTCATAGTATATGCATTAATGTTTAATACTTTAATTCATTCAAAATACTCACAAATATCATTTGACTCTTTCAAGAAAAGTACATAGGACAATGTCAATGTATAGAGAATTGATTTGATTACAATTTCTTACTTTTATAACATATTTAACAATTTATTTATAATAAAATCATACTTTTGTTATTATTGAAAATAAAATAATAAACAATAGCTCACATCCTAATAGTGAAGAGAAACATTATTCAATAAATAAATAAATATATATATATATATATATATATATGAAATTTAATGTTGAGAATAGGGAAAGGGAAAGGTAGTATGTGTTTTAACTATCTCTTGACATTGGAAGAAGTAAATTTATTTTTCCCATTTGTGAGAAATAAGGGCAATTGAAATGAATCACGAAATTTTATTTAAATAATTAAAATATGAATGTAATTAATAAATAAATTGAGTGTTGAGACTACCACCTTATATTCAAATTGTGCTTAAATTTCTTTTGCATTAATTTGTTGATTTTTTGAATAAATTATTGATTTATTAATGAAATGATATATAAACTTACTGAATTTCAACTTTGCAGACAAGATTTATTATTCCTTACTCATGAAGCAAACATCAGCACAAGCTGGACAACATGAAAGAAAATTCAATATAAGAAAGAAAGATGGATAAATTACTAATATACTAATAAGAAAATGGTTGTAATTTAATTTTTTTATATACCAATATTAGTCTTTTGCTGCCTTGTAATTCTTCAATTTACTTATCTTTCCCTTTTTAATTAATTTGTATTCACACGATAATTTTTACAACTAACATGTATTGTTACATTAATGAGTTCGTTGTGGTAAGATGAATGACAATGATTTCCTTCCTGATCTATTAGCAATTTAATATTATCTTTATGTAGAGATTAATTTCACCAACAAATAAAATTTAAGGAGTAATTAAAAACAAAAAAATAGTTAATGATATCTACTTAAAAAATACAAATTTTATACAAGTTTTATATCCTTTTCTAGTTTTGTAAAGTATGATGTCTCTTATTTTATTAATAATAAGTAGGTAGATATTATCCTAGAAAAATGAAAAAAAAGAAAGGAAACCCACCAACCTATGTTAACACCTATTTATTATTAATGAAGATTTTTGTCCTCATTGTTGTCCTAATTTGTATTTGAAACCAATCAAAATATGTCATTTAATAAATAAAAAATATTATAAATAAATATTTTTATATTATTTAGTATAATTCTATTAAATGAGAACATAGAAATATCAAATATGACATTTTTGGTATAATAAGCATATAAGGAGAGATGGTGATGATCCACTCAGCTATTGGATTGGATTGCAATACATAAATCATTTGACTATAATGAATTCATATTATTTCCAATAAAAAATAAATAGAAATTTTTTAAAGAAATTTATCCTCGTATTCTAGTACTTACCCCTCAAATGCATGAACTCAATCATAGAAAGATGGGTATAAATATAAAGCACTCCTTTTGCTCATAACATTGAAACATCTTCTCATATATCCTTCATTACACATCCTCTTTTTGACAATTAATTCCAAACATGGTTGTTTTCACTATTGAGAATGAATCCGCATCTACTGTGGCTCCTGCTAAGCTTTACAAAGCTTTAGTAACAGATTTTGACAACCTCATCCCAAAGGCTATTGAAGCCATTCAGAATGTTGAAATCGTTGAGGGTAATGGTGGCCCTGGAACCATCAAGAAGATCACTATGCTTGTCGGTTAGTATATTATATGTATGTTATATATTTTTTTATAGATATCCATTTAATTCAAAAGTAAGTTTAAAAACTGACTCCATATCTTAGACATCAATTATAAAGAAATTCAATGATTTAGGTCTAATCACTAATTCGAACCATTGGATTTTCCTAGAATTGATAACTAATATGTGAAACAAATTTAATTTTTTTTTTGGAGTAAATGGATCCCTAAAAATAGCACTACAAACAAACATTTATCAAACAAGATCTAAGTCATGTTGAAGTTTATCTTCATTATATTAATGAAATCAACAGTATTTAATCATATTATTCCATTCAACTATTAAAATAGTTATATGTATCAGTACTTAATCATTTTCTACAAAAATAATTATAAAAACAAGGAAGAATAGTAAAAGTGTAATAATTTTAGTAGTCCGAAGATATAACTTATCTTGCAGTATGATGATATACTTTATTCTCGATCTAACTAATCTTTATGGATGTGACCTTAATATATTGGGCAGATGGAGAAACTAAGTACGTGTTGCACAAAGTAGAAGCAATTGATGAAGCAAATTGGGGATATAACTACAGCGTTGTTGGGGGAGTTGGGTTACCAGAGTCACTAGAGAATATATCAATTAAGACCAAATTGGTTGAAGGACCCAATGGAGGATCAATTGCGAAAATCAGTGCCAAGGTTCAAACCAAAGGAGATGTTCAGCCCAATGAAGAAAATGCTAAGGCTATAGGTAAGGCAAGGGGTGATGCTTTTTTCAAGGCCATTGAGACTTACATTTCTTCCAATCCCGATTACAACTAAACAAAATATTATCATTGAAGAAGAGCTTGCTTGCTTATTATATTGAGTTTTCTTTCATATTATCCACCTTATGTTTATGTTTACTTCCATTGTAATAAATAATAAGTGCTCTTCTTTTTTCTTTTCACTATAATTTGTTGCCTTGACAAAATAATTTTTCCTCTTGTAGATTGAATTAGTAATTAATTCTGAATTATGGACACTAAAAAAAATTCACAATAGCTAAAGTAATAAGAAAAAATAATATTTACTTAAAGAATGAGCAACAAAGTGTTGATTTAATAATATAAGGTTTCGCTATATCATATGATGACCAGAAAGTTAAATATTCAATTACTAAGCGAAATTTGTTAGTCACACATAAAAAAAAAATTATTTTCTTACCCAAAAGCTGAAGGGCTACCATTTGTATGAATAAAAAAATAACCAATAAGTGGGTAAGAGGTTTGTGGGCCCACTTAAAGAATGACATATACATTGTATAATTTGGTCCCACCTCAAGTTTTTAATATGGGTAAACATGAGTTGCGTAAGACTTCTCACTTACCTGGTCATAAATATGACCATGTCATTTTGTTACCTCGAACCTAGCCCTAGACCTGATCTCAAATGTCAATCGGGTCAACCTTTAAATCTGAACTCAATCTTAAGACCCGATTGAATATAATACATAACTCTTTTATCTAAAATATTCTCAATATTACATATTATTATGAATATGTAGTTTGACATATGGAATAATATAGATATATTGTTAATCATATATATACATATAATAAAAAATTAGAGAATGAATGACATTTTCGATCAAAAAATGTAATTGAGCTGTATACAATTGAATAGAGACACATATAAATATGATGAGTGAGTGACCATAAGACACATCATGTCATATTTGTCTCATACCAACCTTAAATATTAACCGAATCTAATTTTTAAACATAAACCCGACCATAGACCAAACACTATTCAAAACTGATCATAACTGAACCAAATATAATAAGTGGATAGGATGAGGTTTTATTCAGTCCTAATTCCCAACCGTAGATAACTGCAAGCTTAGGAAGCCACAAATAACAAAAATGTGAAAGATATTCGGCCCACAAGGAGAGGTGACCAAAGTGAAGTATCTAACTCAAGGATAGTGATAAGTAAAAAATGGTCTTTAAAAAGCCTCATTGGGAGGTAAAAGGTAGGGCTGAGAAGGAAAACAAAATCAACTCCTTGTACAAGAAAATAGATGACAATTTATTTATAACTGTAATATTTATATATTATTAATATAAATATTTATAAACAATATATCATACTCCAATTTGGTATTAAAGTTAATAATAATTAAAATCAACCACGAATAATATAATAATAATGTAAGTTATATATATTTTTTCTTATTCAACTGAAAAAACTTAAAGAAATGAAAGTGAATCCACATGTAGAAGAAAAAAATAACGTGTAGCCCGTAATTGATTGGACGCTAAAATAAACTAACTAAACTCATTCACTCATTTAACGCTCACACTCTTCCACTTCCACTTTTTGACCTAACCCAACGTCGTCGTTTCACTCTCTTAATTATCAACGTCTCTCACATCAATGTCGGCCACCGGTGGCGCTTCTATCTCCGGCGAAAATCGCAGCCGGAATCGTCATATCGGAGAAAACCGCTTCTACAGTCCTCCACCGTTGCGGAAACATAAGGAAAAACAAGAACAACAGCAACAACATAGGTCTTCTCTATCGAGAACCTCTTCAGAGAACAGACCTTGTTCCTCTTCCGATTGCTCGATCTCTTCACGCGCTACATCTGATGTATCCAATTTGGATCGATTCTTAGAGTGCATCACTCCCCTTGTTCGCGCCCAATATCTTCCCAAGGTACAAAATACGCAATCTACTTCTTCAATTATATTCTCTTGTCTTAGAATTATTATCTTATGCCTTCTAATATTGATTTTGATTTTCTTGGTTTTGAGGATGTCAAGTTTCTTGATTTTCAGTGAAGTAGTAATGGTAAACCTAACTATTGATAAAAATAGGATGTTTAGTCAATCCGTATTTGATTTATAGATGAGTGGTTTCATAATTTATGACATGTTTTAAGAAAAAACCCTAAAGATTGAGCTATTGCAAATGACAGACATATTTAGCATTTGGTAGACGTATTTGAATTATGTCCTGTTTTGCTGTTTCTGTAAACCAACCATAACATGACAAAAGACTGAAAAGTAGAACATTGAGTTTCATTCAATCCTTTCAGTAAAGGCTTGTGCCGAATATAACGGGATTTATTGATGTATTCAACAGTACAGAATGTTATTTCATGTTCCATCCTATTGTGTTTGTTTACCATATGCTACTATTTTGTAATGTGTGTTATTGTTTAAGCCTTTAAGGTAGCGTCAGTTTTTTGGTTTATTTCAAGGACATTTAGCTTATTTGGATGAAAATTTTGTGTTGGTATGAACAGAGAAATTCAAGGAGATGGAAAACAAGGGAGGCAGAGTTACATCCATACTTTGAACTTGGGGACTTGTGGGAATCTTTTAA
This sequence comes from Lupinus albus, assembly GCA_009771035.1. NCBI lineage: Eukaryota > Viridiplantae > Streptophyta > Magnoliopsida > Fabales > Fabaceae > Lupinus > Lupinus albus. The sequence goes on from CM020011.1 coordinate 12,350,727, forward strand.
GGAATGGAGTGCATATGGGGCAGGTGTTCCTCTGGTGTATGGGAATGAATCTGTCACACAGTATTACAATGTCTCATTATCTGCCATTCAGTTGTATATTGATCCGTCAAAACCTTTGGCACGGTTAAGGTGAGTGTGCCACCATGGACCATGTTATTTCTAAATGGATTTTCAAATGATTGATCAATTCCTTTCATTTTAACATTATAATGCACTTTCAATTTTTCCATTCTCTTTTGAATTGTGATCACTTATTTTACTCGGTCAATTGGTGGCCATGTAGTTTACCTTTACTTTGGTGCTTATTCTTCATGCTGTGCATTGTTCGATTTACCAGCTGAGAACTGGAAGGTTTTATTTGTAGTTCTCTGATGTTAGGGAAGCCATTGAAAGAAAGTTCACATATGATATTGATATTCACGTCTAGATTCTTTTTAGTATCATGGAATAGAGCCTCAACTGATTTGAACTTACTAGACTTGAATGTGAAAAGGTCATAGCACTCTAAAGTCATCCTAAACACTACACATACTATGGAATTTCATCCTTAATCTGCAAAATTGAATGGGCCTTAAACAAGCTTCCTTCCCCCCCTCCTCTTCAAATTGATGTGTTTAATGACCCTGCTCCCATAACAGCACTACCTGGTTAATCTTATTTTAATTTTAATATTTTATGATTGCCTGGCCTGCTGATAATGGCATGTATCGGGTTGGTTATACTAAATATAAAAACTGATAGCGGCAATTTTGATTGGGTTTGTCATTATTGTGCCATGGAGGTCCCTTATGGCATGCTCTAGAAAAGATTCACTTGCTAACTATAACTGCATGTTGAAGGATAACACATTAGTGTGGATATGAGGAAAGACTTACTAGCTTAAGAACTCCGATGCCTTAGTGTCCTGTCTTGGCTACCTGATATGATTTTTTACTTTGGCTAATGTGTACATGTATATCAACTTGTCTACAAATTGGAGATGGTTGATTAAGTTAGTAAACTATTTTCGTGGTGGGAATATGTGATCTTAGAAACCTGAGATGAGCACAATAACAAAGTATCCACTGAAACTTGCCTTTTAAGTTGTGTTATAAAGTAGTTCAACCTATTTTCTTATGACTACAGGCTACAGCTAAAAGTGAGTATACTTATCTCTCTTCTCTTAGTTTAAAAACATCTGTAGCTGTTTTTTTGGATTGGGTTTAACATATTTGCTCCACTGTTCACAATTCGCACTCTGAGAAATACTACGTTACTAGTATTTTCAGCATTTGCCAATCTGAAACTATTGTCTTGTTAGACATTTTTCCTTAATTGATTTGTTTGTCTCATTCGAAATGAAGGGAACCTGTTGACTACTCCTTTTCAGGGACCAGTTATCGTTTTAGCTTAATTTAAAGACTCACTCAACCACTTGTTTAATGCAGCTATAACTTTGGATCATTCTTATTTCCAACTTATTACAGGAAACCTAGTCAAGAAAGTGACTCTGAATCAACTTTTGAGACGAGCAGTGACAGCAGCAATGGCTATTGTTATGAAAGAGGAGCAAAAAGCGTTCATGGCAGTAGAAATCATCTCAACATTGTAGATGCATGCAATCATGATTTGGAAAGACTCTCACTAAGTAAACCTTCAATTGGTTTATCAAGTGACCTGACTGAGAGCTGCAACCCACCTGGTCAACTTATATTTCAATACTTTGAGCATGAGTCACCTTATAACCGTCCACCATTAGCAGATAAGGCAAGATGTTATCCTTTGGTTCATTAGCACATTTATATTACCTTGTTTTTTAATCCTGACAAATACTCATTGGTTGACTCAGATTTCTGATCTTGCACGTCAATTTCCAGAGTTGAATACATACTGGAGCTGTGATCTTTCACCTGCAAGTTGGGTTTCATTGGCTTGGTATGTTTTTCTCATCCTCAGCACATATCATGGTTGAACAATGCACATGATAATTCCTAATTCTAAACAATTTGTTCCTGTGTACATTATGAAGGTATCCGATATATAGAATACCTACTGGTCCAACACTACAGAGCTTGAGTGCCTGCTTCCTAACCTACCATTCTCTGTCAACAGCTCTTCAGAGTATGTATTTGTTTAGTTTTTATTCACAAAATGTTAAAGGGACATCGGCATTAACAGGTCGATCTTTGATTCAGGTCCCAACACTGATGCTCTTCATATTCATTACGCAAGAGGCAGGGACATATCATCGAAGCTATCATTACCAATCTTCGGGCTTGCCTTTCACAAGTTCAAAGTTTCTGTCTGGGATCCAGATGGTGTCTCTGAATGTCAAAAAGCCAATTCTCTTTTGCAAGCTGCTGGAAATTGGCTTAGGCTATTGGGAGTTGATCATCATGACTACAATTACTTCATTTCCCATTCTACACATTTGAGATGAGAAAAGCTTCTCTAAACTGAAGCAGCCTAACTCCCAAATACCTGCCTAGTATAACTGTGTCTTCCATTAAATGAATATTCATTTTTCCATGTAATTCATACATAACCACTTGTGTTTTCTTTAACAGCAGGGTTTGCTGCTTCAGTTGTGTTTTGTTACTTGATGATGGCAAAATTGTAAAATACGTTTTCATTGTGTCTAGAAAAGACCATGCCCTTAGTTACATCTTGATCTCCAATATAAATGGTGAGATGTAATTATTCCACAGGATTTATTCTTAATGATTTTAGAGACATTATAAAATCATGATTTTGTGGCATGCAATTAAAACTATATGTTCTACTTGTCATTCTTGTCATCACTCCTTGAAGGGTAATCTAGATGATTTTATTCCTAGTAAAAAAATACCAAAGTAAATTGATCTTTAGATAATAATCATTGTGCATAGTGCAATCATAGACTCAAAAACAATTGAGAATTGTTATTTGCTTTCTTTATCTTATTAGATTATGTCAAATAAATATGGATGCTAATATAATTACAGGGAAAATTTTAAGGATGTAATATTTGAATCCATGCTTCAAGCTAATGACCATCTAGGACGTTAAGCTTTAAAAATATGTTCAAGAAACAAACAATACTTACAGTGGAACATATGTGAACTTATCAATTATTTAAGGTATCAGTCATTGATAAAACAAGCAGCTCTCGTAGCTCAGTTGGTTAGAGCACCCGTTTAGTAAGCGGGAGGTCTTGAGTTCAACTCTCAACGAAAGCATATTTTTTTTATTTTTTCTCACAAACCCATTTTCTTTTGGAATAATTTGTGAAGGCAAAACGTTGATGAGCATATGGCAGATCAACAAATGCTGGATTCAGACCGAAAAAGGAAAGATGAAAAGTTAGATGACCATTAATTCATATAAAATCCAAATGAATCTCTTTAATTGGTTGGTAATTATTATTATTTTAATAAATGGAAACAAAAAATTGGAAAGATATAAATGATTAGAAAAGCAAGCCATGTTACAGCGATTTGCCACCTAATTAGCAATTAAGCTCTGTAAACATCAACTGTCCAGGTCCAAAGCATAAGCCAGTAATTTATGGTTATAAACATTTACTTTAGTAGGATGACATAAAACTCCCACCCATAGATAAAATCTACACAGGTATGAGCACGGGTCATGTTCAAATTACTCACAATATATACAATTTGAGAATATGATTCATAAAAACAACCCTGATCATCTCACTTATTAAAGCAGTACACTGTTTTTATATTCTTAAGCATCCCAATGTAAAATACATGCAAAAAAATTATAGCAGTAACAAAATTTACCAAAGTAGTATGATGTATAATATAATAACAATGGCCATTGTAATTATCATTACCACAGAAACTTGTTATTAGAAGATTCCATCCAGCAGATTGGAATCTATATTGAGGTTTCATTAGTACTATATAATGAGGTTTCATTTTCACTCAAGGAGACTTTCACTTAAAGGCTCCTTCTACACTTCCTCTCAATGAGAATATTGTTACAATTTAAAGGTCACAAGAAAAAGATATCTAAAAAACTAGCCCATTTTAAGAGTGAACATGACTTGGTACAAAATGAAAGTTCAATGGCTAGTCAATTTAAGACAGACATTCTGTTGAACTGTGATTACAAAGTTATTGTAAAAGAGTTCTAAACTCCAGTTATTAAAATTATCATAGTAATATATATTCAAAAAGCCCCTCAAAATTAGAGCCTTACTTTTGGATTAAATAGCCTAGTGTAGCCCAGGAACAAAAGATCTTATAAATCTAAACCAAAAATATATAAAGCAATTCTTCAACTTCTCCTAGATTTATGTTATACACAAAATATTCTGAAAAACAGTACTCCCCTCATGGGACAAGTAAATATACAGCCTTTGGAATAGTTTAGACATACTAGCAGAAGTAGATAGTCCAATAATAATGACATAAATTAGTAATTCAAATCTCAAAAACAAAAAGCTAACTCATACTAGAAATACTCATCCATATCATCTATACTTCATCCTCATCAAGAAATAACAAATGCAGAAAGAGAGAATGAAAAACAGTAAACTTCTAAGTTTTAAAAAGCAGAATAAATATATTTCTATCATCTAACACAATCCTACAATCTTCTGTACTATAACATGCTGGAAAGAATCATATAATTGAAGAAGAATCACCATAACATCCAAAATCATACATGTAGCTTGAACTTAAAACACCACAACTTTGTCCACTGACGTTTCTCATGTAGCTTCAGTGAGTATGTCAATATATAAACCAAATCCGGCCACAAGAAAACAGCAGCTCAGAGCCAAAATTGAACATCACCGCTATTGCTGCTTCAAGATGATCAGCACCAGTGTCAGGAGCATTGAAGTAGCCCAGGAAAAAACCTTCCTGGAACCACTGCTTGGAATCACTGAAGGAAGAGAGCATTCCTCTCCATTAAAGAAGACTTTCGTAGGAAACCCATCTCCATGAGCAACATTGATTCCAGGAGTAGGTTTCTTTGTGAATGAGATCACTGACTGTTGTTTACCAGGCACCCTGGGATCTTTCAGAGGGTTAGATCCATCTACCTCTGCTACAAGGTAGTTCAATCCCGGCAAACCTTGCATGAATATTGTATTCTTTACACCTTGTAGGGAGGTTGCATTGAATGAATACATTTTCTCAAAACCTGGACCTGCTTTGTCCATTTGAACTGCAGCAAACCAGTCGGCAAAATTAGTATCACCCCAATTAAAAAGTGTGATTCTTGCACTCCATCCTTTAGCATAGTCTGTATTTAAATGCCAATTGATGCTCACGCCACAGTTGTCACCACAGGGCATCGGGTTCGGCACTGGTCGATGTTTCAAATTAGCCCAAGCTATAGCCTTGGTACTTCGGTTCTCAAAAGGAACAAGAAGTGCATCTGGTGGAAGCCACATAGCTGGTTTAGTGGCACTACACGTTCTTCCTATGTTGTTGCTGGGGCATCCACATGCACAAGTTTTACATGGAATAGCTGATTCATTGTAATAGGCTGAAAATGAGACACAACATTTACTTGCTATCTGTTTGGCCTTAGTTATGTTGCACACAACCTGCCAACTGGCCATTACAGCTTTGCTTGATGGTATGCCCGATGGATCTGGATTTAGAGTAGGACTCACACGAACTGGAGGGCCACATTTGTAAGTAGGGTTGAGTGTTCCATTTATTTGCCAGTTCTGTGGTGGTGAAAGATCGGAGCGATTTAGGTTGGGGGGCATTTTATAGACCTGCATATGGAATCTAGAAACAGACTTACTAAGGTCCATTGATGGCGGCAATATAGTACCATTCCGGCAGCAAAAGGGAATTTTCCCAAGGTCTGTGTCATTGAACTTTGTGAGAGGAAGATCAATGATGGTTGGCCTTTTTTGACAATTCAACACATTGGAAAGATCAAGATCCTTATATTGTGAACCCTTCTTACCAAACACACAATCTGAAACATCGACAACAGATGGATAAGCCCCCCTCATTGCATTTATGAACTCGTCATTAATCCAATCCCAGCTCAACTTCCAGTTGTCAAGACGGCCAAGGCGGTTATGGTTTGCAATTGTAACCTCTGCCCAGTAACTTGTATCATAAGTTCTAATCACATCATACATAATGGTAAGATCACCACTTTGACGCGGCGTGAACTTATCATTCATAGTGATGTTAGTTTTAAACTTGGGATCTTTCGTACAGCACGCACTAATCCCACTACCTCCTGAAAATTGAAACATAACCATCAAATAATTTCAGTCAACAATTAGTCCAAACCCTAAACCACCCTCATTTCAAATTTTTTGATATCTCACTAATTCACTCAACCCAATCAACCTATTCATTGATCAAATAACCCAATCCTATTCATTTTATACATATTATTTTACTAATTCAGTAAAATGTAAATTTAGTCCTGAACTGAGATTGACACTATGATCCATACTCCATAGTCTTGGACTAAATTGACATTTTCTATAATTTTGGGACCAAATTGACCAATGATCTCAATCTCAAATATTAAATTGACTCTATACTCTATACTCTATACTAATTCATAGATCAAATAAATTAACTCATACCCTAAAACAAAATTAATATTAAAATTTTAAACAAATCCAAATCTCAATCTCTGGTCAATATCAAAGAAAGTAGAAATTACCTTGATCATTGGTCGAGGCACATTTGAATCCATCATTAGCGAGTTTGATAGAAGATGGCAGCGGAACAGCCGGTGGCGCCACCCCGAACACGGTGCCAACGAGGTCGATCTGAACCTGCATCTGAGTCAAGTCACCGGCAGTCTGCACCGCAGTCTTGAGATCAGCCTGAGGATAACCAGCAAAAACGGTGCCGTTACCGACGGCGGCGGGGAGAGTGGTGCCGTCGGCGAGAACCACACCAGTAGCAGAGACCAAATACTCATTATGCTTAAACTCTACAAACGCCTTCCATGACTTAACCTCGTCGAGTCCGTTATTGAGAAGTGTTACCGTTGATTCGAACCGGTACGGTTGCTTCGCCGGGTCGGAAACGGTTGGTGGTAACTGTTCTCCGGTGGTGTATGAATATGACAAAAGTACCCCATTGCATTCTTGTGCATATGAAAACGACGTCGTTGCGAGTAATATTGTTATGACGGTTAAGATGAAATAACAGTGCCAGGCCATGGCTTTAGTTTTTGAATTTAGAGAGAGAAACAAATATTATATAAATTGATTTTGATTTTGTAATAAAAAGAGGGAGAAATTGAAGAGTGAAAAAACGCGTCAGAGAAATACAAAGGAAACTTTACTTACAGCATAGAAGAAGCTGTATTATTTACTTTAGATTGATATTATTTATTATGTTGATATATGAGAAAATGGCATGAATCAAGAACATGGTATGAAATTAATCTAATTTATGTCCTTTTCCTTTTTTGTACCCAAAAATTGCTTGAATCATCAAAAATTTTGAACGTTAAGTGTAATAAAGTGCAATTAGATCGATTTTTTGGTTGGGTTGAAGTGGGGATATCCCGATTACTATTCGACTAGACATTTAGAAAAATTTATAGTTGACTTGGTTGGACCAATAAAATGAAGCGTCCGACACTGTTTAGAAAAAACAATTGGTAATATATCTTATATGCAATGTTTGATTTGATAAATGTGTTCTGAATACATGACTCATTGTATAAAGAAATTCTTACACTGTGTATCATTAGTTAACGCTTTTTGAATTATTCAAAGATGCAAATTTAATGGGAATATGTAGTTGTTGAAAAAATATTTTAGATAATTTCCCAAAAAAATTACTTGAATTTCAAAGAATAAAAAGATTTTTCAATGATTTGTCAACCAATTCTTCAAAAGGAATTTTCAATGATTCTTCAACCAAATTTATTCTTCAAAATATTATTATTTTTATGCAATTTTCGAATTTTACTTAGTAACAATGTTAATTTTAAGTTAATAAGTTATGGACATTCCATTTACAAAACCTTATAAAAAATAATTTCCATTTTGATTCGGTATAAAAGAGTATATTTACTTGCTTTAAGGAGAATTTTTTTTTTGACTTAATGACTTCTATAAGTCATGAACAGCTATTATAAAGGAGTCAGATTCCTCCACAGTAATGGAGAATAAAATTATCTTTTTTAGTGTAATTGTAATAGTATAAATGTAATATTAGTGTAAATTAAGGGATATAAATGTGATCATGATTTGCTTTTTCTATGCATTTTAATAGAACTTCTCACTCCGATAATGAAGAGGAGTATCATTCATAATAAGATGCTTTAATTTGAATTGGTGCAGCTTTCATCTAAGCTAGGATTGGTTGTGCACAAACGCCTAGTTTGATAACCCAAGCTTAATATGAAGCAGTGTTTACGATTCAGTCGCCATTATCTTTTTAAACTTGACTGATGTCTGATTGTAAGAATAAGAATGCGTTAGCAAAACTATGTCAAACGTGGTGGAAAACTTTTGTCTGACCATACAAATCTGTTAGAAAATCAATCACAAATTCGATCAAAAAATTGTTATTACTCTATACATAACTAAATAAAGATATATACAACATAATAAGTGAATAACAATTGGACAAGTTGGGATTGAGTCATGTTTGTCTCATGCCGACCCTAAATATTGTCTGAATCTAATTTTTGAACCTGAACTCTACCATAGACTTGATGAGACCTAACCTCATTTAAGTCTGATAATAATCGGTTCAAGTCGGGTGAGCAAGTAGAGTCAGGTCCTACTCATTCATAAGAAAGAAACTAATCTTCCTAAATAACACGTTATTCGATTTATAAATTATGAGATTAGAGACCACCTATTTAATCATATTATATTATTTAATTATAAGTAATATTATAATTTATGAACTTTTATTATAAAAAAAATTATATAAAAAATATAGTTTAATAGTTAGGGTTGTAAGTGTTAATTTAAAAATACGTGCATTAATCTATATAAAGATAGACATAATAATGTATTTAAAGATCTTAACATATATTAAATAAGTTAACATGTGATGTCACACTCTTAAAAAGACGGCTATGTTTCCATCTTTATTCTCAGAGCCAACATCGTTAAAGCAGTGCAATAGATGGCAACAAAAATTATATGATCGAAATTTTTAAAATGAAAATTAATTTAAATTTAAATTAAATAAAAGATTGAGTAAAAAAATGGAAGCTTCATGTACAGTAATTTGTTTTCTTCTTTGTACAAAAAGAAAGACATAACAAACTCATCATTATAGTCATCGTCCCTTCTGCTGCTACCACATGTGAAGAAATCAAAGCCAATATATAAATCGAGAAGTTTTCACTCCATATATAGAATTGCATAGTTCATACAATTGTTTAAAGTTAGATCAAAGAAAGATGAATGAACTTTCTTACTCGAGCCGAGGTGGAGACATCGGTGAATCACAATGGTAAGATAACGAGGTAGACAATTGGGCCATAAGACGTGAAAGGACAATGTCATAGCTTCAAGGCGATGATTTGATTGCAACAAAAGTGAGTCTGACTCCTCTCCATCACTGGAGATGCCAATACTTTATCAAATTGTGACACGTGTCAAGGGAAAAAAATCAACGGTTATGATTATGAATAAAAAAAATTAATTAAAAAAATTCCTAAAAATCTCTCTCTTTTTATCCCATCTCTTTTATTCCTGGTAAAATCCCTCTTCTACTACCAATCTAGCCTGTCTACCAACTCAATTGGTTTGATGAAACTCACTCCACTAACTTGGTGCTCGTTCGAGATAGGCACATTACAGCGCCTATGTTCTAATAACTTCATATCTCTTCCTTGAATCTATGTGATTTCACTTCAATTCCCAAAGCCTAGTCACCTCACTCCTGAAGGGAAGGGAATGACGAAGAGACGAAGATAGACTTGCATGGTGAGTGTTTAAGATGTAGCTTTTAAATGATTTGTAGAGAAGGAAAGAGAAATGAGAAAATATTTTCTACTATGAAGAGAAGTTTTACATTGAAAAAGGGGAGAAGAGAAATGGGATAATGAGAAAGAAATTTAGGGATTTAGAGATTTGTTATGTTTTTTAATTAATTTTTTTATTCATTTTTCCTATAAAATCATAACCGTTGATTTTTTCCTTGTCACATGTCACAATCTGAGAAATTATTGACCTCTCCAGCAATGGACAGGAGCGAGACTCAAAAGAAGCACGAGAGTAGACTTGATTAACATTATGGCTTTGTTAACTAGTAGACAATGTCTTTTTTATCATTTTTTTATCCCATATTTTTCTTGACCATGTTGAGTAACATGATATGGAGGCTATTATATTAGAGTTTGCATGTCACTTCCTAGTTTTTCTAGAAGATGATCACTTGTGATCCATTTAGCAATTTCATGGCTAAATGTGTGGTTGACATGATAGTTCATAGTGCTTTTAAAGATGGCCTTCAAAGAATGATGGTATTTAGGAGTTTTAGGACTTTCATCATTTGGAGCATATGATCTCACCGGTGAATCTAGCTAAATCATCTTCATCGAATTAAATGTCATTTACCTTTGAACACTATAAAAAAGACAGTAGACCTTGCTTTATCAATAAATATACTGTGAACTTTGACATTTGCAATTGGGTTTGACCTAATCATGATTGGACCCAAATAAGGTTGAGTCTCATCAGATCTAGGTTTGTGTTCAAAAATTAGACCCGAATAATATTTAGGATCAGATATGGGACAAACATGACCTACATGGCCCGTCTCATGATCATCCAATCATAATATTTGTATGTATCTCTATTTAATTGTGTAGAGAGTAATGAGTGACATCTATTTGGTCGAAAATATCATTGTTTCTCTAATTTTTTTATCACATATGCATGAATATCATATGCCAAATTGCATATTCATAATAATAAATAATATTGAGAAAACTTTATGTAAAATATTTATGCATTATATTTTATTGGGTCTAGAGTCAAATTCAGGTTTAAATACTCACCCGATCAACATTTGGGTTAATGTCTAGGGCCAAATTCAGAAAACAACTTTTCAACATTTATGGTTGAATAAGGAATAAATGTTACCGATTTAACTTCCCTGATACTCTCCCTATTGTCTAAAGAGAATAGAAAAATAAATATGTTTTGATATAACATCAAGAAGATAATAGAATCCACTTAATCTTTTAAGAGTATAGATTATAACTTCATAATAACGAGGACAATACTGACCCATTTACCATTATTGAGAAAACTACGTACAAGTGTAGGAAACGTAGAACTTTTGGAATCAAACGTGGCTGCTTTTTGGGAACTAAGATCTTGTGTCTCATTTGGTGTTCTCAATGATGTTCCAAACTAATCACGACGTGTGATTTAATTAGTATAAAAAAGTTATAAAAATATAAAATAATATTTTACATTATTTAATACAATTTTATTGGATGGGGACATAGAGACATATAGAGACATATGATTATTGTTCCCTTTTTTTTTGGTGTCATCTTTTCCCATATAAACTCCCACGTCACTTCTCTCGTCTCTATTTACCATTATTGTTTTCAAGTTGAAAAAGATAGAAGAAAAGATGCTTTAATAGTGTAGCTTCGAAGATAAGGGAAAGTGCTCCAAACACCACTACTTCACACTAGTCATCCATAATCCTTTCACTCCCACTTTTGTTTATTTTTCTTTTCTCTTATTTCACTATATACTTTCCATTCCCATTTTCATCTTACATTTCACATTTCTTGTTCTTAAGATCCAACATGTTGATTTTGCAGATGAAAACAATTGAGACTATGATGTTGTGTTTGACGGCACTGTTCTTCGTTCACACAACTACTCATGCAGATCAGAAACTGAAAGCCATGTCCCACGACCAGATACAATGTACAATGTGTTCCTCATGTGATAACCCATGCAACCCAGTTTCTTCGCCGCCACCTCCGTCTCCGCCACCGCCTGCTGCCACCACTAACTGTCCTCCCCCTCCATCTCCCCCTTCCTCAGGCGGAGGTGGTACATATTATTACTCTCCTCCTCCGCCATCCCAATATGTTTACTCATCGCCACCTCCTCCTGCATCTACCGGAGGTGGTGGAGGAGGGGAAAGCGGTGGCAGTGGAGGTGGCAACTATTACTATCCTCCGCCGGATAATATTAACTACCCAACGCCGCCGCCACCTAACCCAATTGTACCATATTTTCCTTTCTACTACTACGGCCCTCCGCCACCTTCCACGGCGGCTCCTTCTCTGTCGACGGCCTCCTCGATGCTCTATGCAAGTGCTTTCTCTTCCCTTTTGTTGTTGTTTTTTATTTGACTTGAAATGCAAAAAAATATGGAGAGATCTTACTCCAAGAGTATATGAAATATATATAAAAAGTGAAGAATATGTTCAAAGATTGGGAGATCCATAAATTCTCATGGAAATGGAAACCTTTCTCACTTTCTGAATTTGATCTTCTTTCTAATTCCTCAGAACAATATTCAAATATCATCTTTCTATCTTACCATAATATTTATTGTTTCTCTCTGAATTTCTAATGCCATATACATTGATCTGCAATTTGTAGACTCAATTTTTATGTAGCCTTATGTATGATTTCGTTCATTAGTATTAACAATCATAAATGAAATAAAAATAGAAGCAACTCTTCACTCATTTTATTATTTTTATGTAACATTTATTTAATTTAGTTTTATTACTTAGTACCTTGCTATGAATATTGAATAGTGAGGGTAGTAAAAATGGAATGGGGAGTGATCTAAAGTGATATTTTTACACTTATCTTAGGGATAAAAATGTCATTACATATGTAAATAGAATAACATAATTGTTTTTTCATTTTTTTATCTTGTTTTACACATTATGTGTCTCTCCATTGATGGAGAAGATTCCTACCCGGAACTAGGAGTGAGCAGGACTTGGCCCTACCCGCTCACCCGATATGGCCCGATTGTGGTCAGGACTGAAAATGGTCGAGTCTCATTGAGTCTAGGGTTGGGTTCGGGTTCAAAAATTAGACTCAGACAATATTTAGGGACAGGTAGGGACCAAACAGGACTTGACTCGACCTGTTCCATTTTCACTTTCTCATGATGTTTGTATGTGTCTCTGTTCAAATATATACAGAGTAATGATATTTTTTTGGTCGAAAATATTATTCATTCTCTAATTTTTTATCATATATACATGTTTAATAATATATACACATATATTATTTTATATGTCAAATTACATATTCACAATAATAATATTTGGAAGACTTTATGTAAAATGAGTATACGTTATATTTAATCGGGTCTAAGGTCGGGTCCGGATTTAAAGGCTGACCTTGTGAATAATTAGGGTCGGGTTAACTCCGGGTCTAGGGTCGAGTCCGGGTTCAGATAAATGACCTGAACAACATTTAGGGCCGGGTAAGGATAAGTCTTAACCCGTCCCAACCCGGCCCACGTTCACCCCTACCCGGAACTAAAGTAGTTTGCATGTTGTTGATGTCATAAGCTATCAATAATATAACAGTTTTTACTATCATATCATCATCCACGTTTATATGTTTACTACATTTAACTCTTACACAAAATAAGGATAAATGACCATAAATTGAAATAGTTGACTGGTACAAGAAAAAAAGTTTAATTTGTATATCGTATCATTTAAGAGTTTATTATGGTAATGAACACTTGTATTATATGACCATGGAATAAAGCCCAAATATATGAAATTATTTGTTTGGTTTCTTACTTTCTATTGGCTTTATAGTGTACCTTTTCCTTATATAAGAATGTTGGAAAGAAAATGAATTTGATTCCAATTTCGGTTAATTGACGGGAAAACCGTTTTGTAGTGCATGATCTGAAGCATTGTGGGAATGTGATGTTACTTCTCCTCTAAGCAATTCATTCATTTTTTTTTAATTATGAATTATCATTTGAATTTTTTAGAAGATCCCATTTTGTGACGCCAACGATTCTGAGTAAGCTCTTAGGCCAATGAAGATTTAATTTCGGATTCATTGATCAACGCTTTAAATCTAGGGTCTAAAATTCTCCAAGGTTGGCACTTTACATCACCACTTTACGAAAGCTTAGGTGGCCATTACTGCGTCAACTTTATTTGCAGTGTGGCAGCTTGCCATGGATATTTGCTTTATTTATTTATATTACTTGGAATTTTCATTTATTTTGCCCCCCTCATAAGTCATAAGTAAGGAACTTATTGGAAAGTGTTATTATATCTTCGAATAAGTGTCAATTTCAAGAATCAAATTATTTATTTTTTGATTTTTTTAAAGATTTAGTGAATGTCTTATATTATTAGATTAATGTATTGTATATATTGGTTTTGGATTGAAGAAATAAAAAATGTTTCATTTTTTATGCCTCATTGGCTACTAACAATGATCATATTATTTAATACTGATTTGGCTTTGTACATTATTCAAATTATCATTAACTCTTGAATAATTATTTTAGAAATAAAAATTATACATAAATATTAAACTGATGATTATAATTATCCATTAGTTATTAATAGAGAATAAGTTCATTTAATTTTAAAACTATTAATAATGATAATTTGTGGGTTCTAATACATTTCATAATTTGTCCAGTCATTGCCTTTTTCTATGTCCTAATTATTGTAAGATAATGTAAAGGTTATAGTATGATCACTATCATGTTCATAATATAGGAATGACAAGAAGGATTATGATCAAGTGGTATAAACTTTGACAAGTATGCATACTCAGAGAGAAAGAGGAATTCAACAATTCTAGCATAGTGGAATGGGACACCGATCACATGTTTCATTCACTGTCTCACTTTCTGTTCCGGATCAATAAATTTTTATTTTTTGTTACTTTTTATTTTAACATTTTTTGTTTTATTCATGTAGCAGCATTGTGATTGGTCGGATACATAGAATGAGACAGAAAGTGTGACGAATGATCCTTGTGCAGTGGAAGGCTATAACATAATCCAACAAATGGAGATCACCTGTCCCATTTTTGGTGTCTCAATGTGTATCAATCTAGTTAAAAACTGTCACATAATCAAAAATAAAATTAAAAAAACAAAAAATAACATTTTTATATTAAATGGTGCAATATGATTGATTTGAGATATAAAAACATGAATTTTTTTTGGGACAAATGATCTTATTCTAATCCGACGGAACAGAATAACATGTATGAATACATGTACAGGTAACTAATTTTCCTTATATCATCAAATCTAATTTTACATATAACTATCGGGTTTGGGCATTAGTTATATCAAACCTAAAAATTAAACTCGAATAAAACTCGAAATTCGAATCGTACCATAATGGATAATTTCAGTTAAATTCAAATTTAGTTCGGATAGATACTCACAAGTTCAGTTTTCATTATCATCCATATTCTTAAAATTTCATATTCTATATTAAAAATACGGGGAGGGATCCACTTACTACAAAAGTAAGTGGAAAATATATACTCTTCATCTTAGTCATTCAATCTTAAAAAATCCAATGGTTTAAATATATTTATCAATTCAAACTATTGGATTTCCCAAGAATGAATAATCATAATGTGGAATAAGTGTTTTTCCACTTACTATTGGACTAAGTGGATTTCTCCCCTAAAAATATTAGGGACAAAAAGGCTTTTTGGTTGGAATTAGCTGGAAGGCACCTCTCTCTTTCTATAGTCCATATCTCTCTTTGGATCTTCCTGCCTAGTGAGTAGTGCTAAATGAATATGATAGTGATAATGTTTACACAAAAACATGGTCCCTGATACAGAATACCTGTTCCAAAATATTTTCCATGTTTCCCTTGAAATCATTTCACCAGTTAATAATTATTGGTTAAGCCACTCTTGTGTTTATCAATATAATTTTTTACTTAGAGAGAAAAAATAGCTAATAATTTCTCCATTTCTTCCTAGCATAGTGTTTGATATAACAATGTGGTAGAAGTTGTTAAGTAAATGAATTGTCCTCTAATTTGTAAATGCTAGAGATATATGTGAAGAAAAAATGACATGTTTACAAAAATTAATGAACCCATCTCTCTAGGTGAGATTCTCATAAATTACATTGAAGGTTCAAAGGTAAAATACAACTGATGAACTGAATATTAACCAACTTGCTAGACTATTTGAAGAGACAACTTTCAATGAAAAAAAATATGTAAAAAATATGTATATAATCGTAATGTAAGAGTTTTTTATATTATTACTATATTATTTGCACAACTTTGTTCAATCTCGCAATTTAGATATTCTCCATTTATTAGAATCGATCATGAATCATGGATAACATACTAGACTATTGTTGGACTTAATCATATTTTAACCATTCTAGAAACATGAGAACATGTAAATTATTTTTTAAAATTTCACGAGATGCATACAAGTGGTCACGAGATTTTAATTTATTAACCATGAAGTTAAATCAGAGTTACTCTTTTCTTATTGGAAAACGAGTATAAAATATGATATTGAATACTTGAGATACAAATAACAAGACTCTTAATTGATTTTTGAATACTTATGTCAAGTCCTAGAAATTAAATAAGAAATCTGGTTAAGTAGTGTTTATTGTTATGCAATATTTCTTGATAAATCTGGTTTTGTAAATAGTCCAAATTTGGGTGCTGTTTTTAGGTGCTTGTTGTGATTATATCAGCAATGGCTATTTTTGAGATTGCAAGAAATAGTATCATGTCCTATCAATTATCAATAGGGGAAGGACCCTAACATCATATCCTTTGTTTTTATGGACATTATTTCTTCATTAAATGCTAATGTTGATGTATCTATGGTTGAGAAGTTGGCATAATGATGTTAATAATAATTGAACTTCAAAACATTTCAACTTTTTCTTTACTAGCTTAATATTCAACAGACAATAAGACATTTGAAGTCAATATATAGAAAAATGTCGACAACCCTAGCTTCTTCCGTATAACAAATTAAATCTAAACGTGAATAAACTAAGCTTGGTTTTACTCTCGCTTGAAATGAGAGACATAGGGTGTGTTCAGCAGATTCACTAATGTTATATTTTTCAATTTTATTTAGTGTGGTCCATAAGCTTACTCTATTTAAAAACAGAGATACTCATATCCGCTGTAATTTAAGTGGTCATTGCATGAACATTTAAATTAGAACCATTGACTTATGGTCTATTTGCAAGTTGAATTTTGTAGGCAAAAGAATGTGAAGTGAAGGCTTAGGAGCCATGATATATACCGATGAGATGGCTCTAAAGTCTTCATTTTCATTCATTTCCCTCCAAAACTAAGCTCGCTAACATACTTTTAAGGTTTTTTATTTGTGATATCTCACTTTTGATTCTCCACTATAATCATACTATGGAACTCTCTAATGATTGGAAGTTCCCTTGTCACAATGGGATCCAACACAATCACCTTCAATTCCTTGCAAATTTTCATTTTGGAGCAGGAGCATATGTTACCGAACACCCTATTAGGAGAATATTCTTCATTTTGCACTATAGTTTCACTACAACAATGACTTGGATCTACCCCAAAAACGAAGGTACAAATTGGGCAATAATTAATGGTAACAATTCCTGTTACTTGTACATAATCTGTAATGGTAACAATTCTTGTCTCTCCACTCCTATCATAAGTTTTTTCCTGCTTATAAGAGGGGTTTTTGTTTTGAAAAATTAAAGAGAAAACTAAAAAACAATTTTTGACAGCTTTAATTCATTAGCCAAACAATTCTACTATATTCTTCACCTTAGTCAATAAGTGATATTTATCATTCTCTTTTAAATCACTTTTAACATTTATCTCTCCATCCCCAAGGAATCACTACATATTTTCTAATGATGCACCAGAAACTTCTTAATATCGACCATTTATAATTAATTTCAAATGGAAATAGTTCCCTAAGATATAAGGATCTCCTTTCTCTATACACATGAATCTACCATTCAAGAAAAAGTTAAGGAAAATATGGAACATTATTTGGCTCTCTACAATATGATATATCGGGTTGGCAATAAACAAAGTTATTTTTCATTCTTGGGAAGTAACCATCCAAAAGATAAAGACAAGGAACCAGAAATCTTTATTATAGATTAAAGGAAATGAAGACGAATATGTTATTACTTATTTAGAATGGGACTAAAATGCTGCGGAAATTTAACAGTTAGCTTCCTTTTATTCCTAGCATGTAACATTTTATATTTATGGACAAGTAAATAAAAGTAGTTATTCTCTACGATGAGACGAATAACAGAAAACGGTTGGAGTAATCTAATAATTAAATAAAGTATCTATAAGCTAGTTAGTCATTAGAGCTCTAATAATTGGCAAAAGAGAGCAGTTACAGTTGTGAGATGTGTAACTACTTGTCTAAATTAGACATGTTTGACAAAATTTACATTGACTAAAATTTGTTAAATAACTTTCAGTTGAATTAAAAACTGTCATTTTCTGAAAAGATAAAAATAAAAATGATAAACAATTATTGACAATTCCGAGAACTAACAAATAATATTTTTAAAAACTAATTTTCTTTTCAAAGGTTATAATCTCCAATATTGTTTTTACTAAATAGCTTTATAAGCTAGATTTTTTTCATGTTCAAATAATTATAAACTATAAGCAATTGTTGTTGTCATATAAACCAAAATGATGTTTGCTTATTGGAGTATGAAGTCACCCGAACACTCGATCTCTAGATAGACCAAAAAGTTAAAAGTTTGATTCATTATATCAACACTTATTGTGAGAATGATTGATTCCTTATGCATAGAATAGAGGATAACTTAATTATAAAAAAAAAATTATAGCCATATAAACCACTAAGAGGAGGATAAATTCACTCCAACACATCTTAGACATCAATTTTAGGGAAACTTAATGATTTGAATTAGTATGTATATCTAAACTATTGAATTTCCCTAGAATTGATTGAAGTAAATTTGAGTAAGTAGATCCCTACTCAACCGCTAAATATTTTAAGTAAAGCACCCTTTATGAAAAAATGGAGAAAAAGAGTGTTCATTCCTAAACCAATTACAAGTTGAGCTAGTGATCATTCTATTTCATTTATTTCCGTTTTGACTTCATAAGATCCTTTTGGCAATACCAATGTGAGTTTTCAGTTGAGAATTAAGCATTATATATGCATAATATATTCTTGCTTCTCAATAAATTTATGTGTTGATCCCAAATCAGTATTTGCATATTACTTTACAAAATCTCACTTATTACAATTACCCTTTACTCTTTATGGTACTGACTGAGCATTTTCATAATATTCGTCAACAATGATTCGCACTTATGGTTCCTTGTCTTTCTCACTTTACACATGATGTGGAAATCATTGTGCTAGTTTTTTTTTACCCCATCGAAAAAGTAGGGGAAAATATAGGAAATTAAATGGCACTCATGGAATAGCAAATTTTAGTCAAAGTATAAAATTAGTCTATTGATATTGGATCCTCACATAATAAAATAGATAAAAATGTTCGATTTCTGATAACAATACATGTTGGGAACAACCATCCAGATTGAAAGAAATTAGTTCGTTACACATAAAGTAGTGAAAATCTATTATTATTGATTATATCAAAAAAAAATACAACTAACAAAAGAGCAACATTATTTGTACAATTCTATACTATATAAAAGTTTGATTTCTTTAAAGACATAATTTTTCTTTCATATTTTCTTTTTATTCTCTCTGAAAACAAATGTATGTTGGTGTGTAAAATTATTATAAGAAAATACTTTGAAAGACATTTGTTAGTATCTTTACATATTTTATCTTTTAAACTCCAAGGACGTTGAATGTTGAAAATGACATCTTAGTAGTTCATGACTAAGAGTCTAATAAGACAAAGAAAATCATGTAAATAAATACTTCCTTAAAATAATCATAATAGCATCCTTTTATGTGAAGGAAGAATAGAAGTATGGTACTTAACCCCTCTTGAGTCTTCAAGTAGGTTTAGACTAGATAATGCATATTTAATTTTACTTCAAACTTAGCAATTTATGTTTATTGAATAGCATATGCTTTTTATAGGAATTTTATTTTGGAGGAAGGATGTTTAATTAAATTGTGCAATTGTTAGGGTTTGATCAAAGTCATATGTTCACCCTTTATGTCATGTAACTCTATCAAATAAATCCTCTCTTTGGAGCAAAATATTAATATTAAACAATCAAATGACTACTAGATAAGGTCAAAGATATAAATCAAATAACGTTATAATATTCTATAATAACTTGGATGAATTAACAAACTTCTGATGTGTGAAAAAAAATTAGAGTTACTTTTCCATTTCCAACCAAACAAGAAGAGGTAAAATAGTACTCAAATCAAACAAGAGGATGAGAATATTATCTCTCATGTTCATTTATCTCATTTTCACTGAATCCATTATGCTTTCTGCCTCTCCCATAGAATAAAATTTATTTCATTCCCTCCTTTGAAACAAACAATATAGAAAGGTTCTCAAGACCATCAACTACAATCAAACTTTATTCTTTAATTCTCAATAGGTGGGAACATGCTATATAAGATCAAATGGTAGCAAAATATGTCATCATGTTCATTAATCTTTTTAATTAGGGCTTTTGAAATTCTTCATGCGCAAATCAATTAATACTAGATTTATCATCTTTAAGAAACATATTTTTAAAAAAAGGAAAATTAATAATAAATTATGGCGACATATATTATTTTTTGTGTTCACCAAATGATATTTGAAAAGTTGATATGGCATTGAGAGTACTCAGTTCAAGTAATATATTTTTGG
This sequence comes from Lupinus albus, assembly GCA_009771035.1. NCBI lineage: Eukaryota > Viridiplantae > Streptophyta > Magnoliopsida > Fabales > Fabaceae > Lupinus > Lupinus albus. The sequence continues at coordinate 12,371,492 of CM020011.1, forward strand.
GGGTTTAGAGTATGGTATTCAAGTATGACCAAACAGGACACAAGTGTGAATCATAGTACTGATTCCTTAACATATGTATGTGTATCAATTTTATATAAAGTAACTACATTATCTATCATTCATATTTTATCATTGAATGTAATAAAAAGTAATACAAATGAATGGTAAATAATATATTAATTGTGTATAAATCTTTACACCGATAATGCATAAATATTATTACAATCATATCCTTTTAGTTTAATGTACACATTTTCCTTAGGGTCAAACTAGCGGGAACTATGAATTTCATGTTCCCTCCTCTTTCAAATTTGTTTCCTTTCTTACTAAATCCTAGTTAAAATAAATAAAATATTTCCCCAACTTTGAAGAGAAATCCATTCAATTTGAACATGAAAGATTTCCCCACTTAAAATTTTAGCAACCAAATAAACTTTTCTCCAATTTTTCATATTAAATCTATACTCGTAGATCACATATCAACCACATAGATAACCCTTGACCCATAATTTTCCGCGTATTCAATGTCATAAATTGCAACACAAAGTAACAAAACATAGAGAAAAAGATGAGAAGACTAAAATAACCAAAATTGGAATTCCAATAATTTCTTACAATTCTTCATAACACTGATCAGATACACTCATAATAATAGATAAGTAGTAGAAACTAAACCTATACACTTAGAAGAGTTAGGAACATTGAGTGGTGAATGATGGATCCTAAATAAACTAATCATAATCTTAATAATTATTCTAATTCATGAAAATCAAAACAAAAAAATTGGGGCAAATTTATTATTAAGCATAAACAGATCCATAAGAAAGAGACATTAAAACAACAGCAGCTTGTTCTTCTTCACCCAATTTCATCCTCATTGTAGATCTCTGCATCATTACTTCTTTTCCCAAATTCCATAACCTCTGTTTCAAACTTTCCCCAATCCTATTGTTACTGTTACTTCTTTTCCCTTTTCTTATTTCATCACTGTTTCCTTTACTTACTCCCAAAATCGCTCTTTTCTTCTTCCTGCTTCTGATTCCACAAGCATTGCACAGTGACTGCGTAATAATCAAAACAATTAAATCAGATCATAGATTAAAAACGGATCCGATCTAACGGTTCTGAATGATTGAATAATTTCTTGTACCTTGGGACCTGCGGGTCCACCTCTCCAGAGAGGGGTTTTGGAAGTGCCGCAATCGGCGCATGTCTTCTTCTGTTCATTACCAGAGTTAGGGTTTGAGTCTTCAGCTTCTGATCCCTGAAATATATAAAATGAAATATAAGCTTTGTGATTTGTGAAGCAATCGAAACATGAAATGAAAAAAGAGACTTACTTTTTCACTGTGATCAAACTCCATTTAAGATCGTGAATGAGAATGGGAAGTAGAAAACGGCGAAGCGTTTAAGAATGCGAAGGAAAAAAGAGTGTTTGAGGAAAAGGAAGCGAAACGACACAGTGAGAGAGAGAGAGAGAGAGAGAGAGAGAGACACGCGCAGAAGCCGCAGCTGATCTAATCTTAAAAACACTACTCCTTTATAAATGCGATCACTGCGAAACCCTAACTCTTCGATAATGAAATTACTATAGTGCCCCTTTTGTATTTCTACATCTTTTATCACACTCGGCACCCGCCAAAACCTTCTCCAAAATTAATAACAACGCGCCATTCAGAATTACCTAAATATTTCATATTTTTCTTTTAAATTTTTAGAGTCTCGCCTATTCTTATTGATATTCATGTATCAAACAGTTCAATATGGTTAAAGTTGTTACATAACTGATTTTTCTTTACTATCATGTTAGAGGTTTGATTTGGCTTATGTGTAAGTAAATCAATTTAGGAGTTGATTGGATAATAAGCAATCTTATATCATTTTATAATTAATAAGATATTGGTTTAGTGATATAAGACCTCACTATATTTTTATATATCATATTAGGGTAAATATCAAATGTTAGATTCCTTAGAACACCATTTATTTGGATTGAGTATATTAATCTCCAAAATACGTCTCTTGAAGATAATATTATTGGTTATTCAAAAAAAAGCAATTGCCCCTCACTTTTAGTCAATTAGTATATGAGTAAGAACTCATGCAAAAATATAACTCAAACTAAATAAAATTTATTGGGTTGAGATTTAATTTGAGTAAATATCATTTTCATCGTCATACTTGAAGTGAACCTACTTGTTGAATATGTTGGTTTGGCTTAGTCTATTGGATTTAATGTGTATAAATAAAAAGTATAGACAATGATAAATCATTGATATTATTATAATATGGTAAACTCAAATGAATGTTGGTGTTTTGAAATAAAACACTATTTTGATATGATTAAAAACTCAAATAACATAATTAAAAAGACAAAGCTTTGTTAAGTATTAGTAAAATGATGTTTCATTGTGAATATGGTTGGTTCTATGGGTTACTTTGGTTCCAACTAAGCCAACATAATTGGTTAAAAAAATAACACCTAAACCAGCCAAATCAATGGAACTAACAAACAAATGATTTGAGTTTGTTATTTGTTTCTAACGTAACCATATGCAACTCTACTTATTAGTCTTCAACTTCAAATTTATAACTTCTTCAAGTTGTTCAAGTTGTAGTCGAAAATGATATATCATCATATTAAATCCTCATACTCATAAGATTGTGATATATGTCATTTATAAATCAATTAATAATAAATAAAATATTATTTAATATATATCATTTTTTGTGGGTATGAAAATTTAGTGGGAGAATATAGAATGAATTTTTCATTCAAGAATGCCGAACAGATCCATTATTAAGGACAAGACTCACAAGAGGCAAAAGTCACTTCAATAAATTATACTTCCCGTGAGGGAGTAGTTTTATTGGGACATGCTAGGTGCATAAAAAAACACTAAAAATAAATTTCCAAACAGGACTTAGAGGAAAGAAGATCATTTGTTATTAAGTTTGTCCTAATTCTATTTCTATGTCTCAGTTAATTAAAAATTGTCGCATAATTAAAAAGAAAATAAAAATAATATGTTTATCTTACTTGTTAAAATATGATTAGTTTGAAACATATTTAAATACAAATGATCTTTATTCGACTTAGAGCCCTTATTATATAATTCCAAAAAAACCAAAATAGTACTAAGAGACAGAGTTAGAAGTTCTCGATGTGGCTACCTATAACTGAACCAATCAATATCGAGTCATAAACACAACAGTGCATCATTTAATCCAATCACTTTCCAATATTAATTCATCTTATCAATGCTAAAATATTAACACCATGGACAGGAAGCTTCTTCACTAGATTTTGGAAACTTAGGTGATTATTTAATGACCCGTGGTTAAAGAATCATACAAATTTCTAGTATAGGGAGGAATAATAATATCCCTGGCTTCTTATAAAAAAAGAATAAAATCAACATTTTCAATGTCAACAATTAAAGGTGTACAGCTATATAAATCCACAAACAATAAGAATTTTCTCTTAAAAAGGACTAAGACTCTTCATCTATAAATATAGAAAAATCCAGTGTACTATGAATAATATACTTGTCATGTCTAACCTGAACATTATTAGAATATCATGGCAGCACTCATAAAAAATACATATTGTTTCTATGGATAAAAATAAAGTGTTGTGTGAAATGGGTAGTTGGGAGGATGATAGGTGGATTTGATCTTTGAACTATGGCAAATGATCAAAAGTAAGGCTCATATCGTCTACCTCATTCTTTTAAGATAGTTTAAAAAAATGTAATAGGGGATCAGTAATATGGTTGCCTTCACTGATAATTCATGGTTAGTGAAAGCTGTTGGAATTATAATGGAAAAAATGAAAATGATGAATAGATTAAATTGTGATGGTTCCATTTCCGAAAGAGGGTAGAAAACATCCTCCACAACCAGAAAGGTATTTCACTTTCATTCCCCATTTTGTCTGCCAAATGTTTGTTTATTTGTTATGTCTCTACTAATGTCCCAATCTTCCTGTGCTATGTGAACCACACACGCCCTTATCTGTGCTATTTGGAAAATCTCATCTCTCAATAATGTTTTTGTGAACCACACACGACCACATAATTAGCATTCACGCTCTAGTAAGCAGCTGCGATGATAATGTGCAACATGTATATACATCATAGGATGAGTTCAGAATAAAATTAACTACTACTAACATATACATAACACATCATATTTAAATACAAATGTATTTATGTTTTTGGTATTATCATTTATGAATAAATTTAATTAGAATTAAATTAATATGTTGTCAAAATTTTATTCATTGTTTTTATTCTATATAGATATATTTCCACACAAGTCTTTCTGAATCGAATTGAGTGAATTTGAAAATAGATGATTTTGGTAAAATACTAATAAATCTTAATGGATTAACGGAAATTTGTTAACTACATTTCAAATTGAGCTTTAATACTGATTTGTTGGGAACTGAATCTAAGTCAGCATTCTTTATACAGTCTCTGAATACACCATAATCATCACTTAATCATATGAAGAGAATCCAACTTAAAATACTAATCTATTAAATAGGAGAGCATCATAACTTAAAGTAACACATTTATTTTATTATAATATCCAATATGAGACTTGACCTCTGAAGCAAAAGGACGAGCTTTATACAGTGACTGAACACACAAATCTCTGCCCGATTAGAAGGAAGCGACCGCATGTTGCCTTGCAACTGTCGTGTGTTGCTCTAAATTCAGATATATCAAGTAAACAAGGAAAGTAGAAAACCTACCAAAAAACTCTCAGGGCTTGTTGGTCACCATTAAAATCAAATTATGTAAGTTTTACATTGCACTTCAAAAGTATATAAATCAATCAAAATGCACAACCTACTAAATTGGGGAAAAAAAGCATTTCATGTTGATGAGAGCTTATTATGGATCGAGTGGTATTGGTTATCAATCAATCTCGTCAACCCCAAAGTAATGAGTACACATACTTAGAATTGAAGCACAAAAATAGCACCAATTCTTTTCCTAGAATGCATCATAAAATTGGTTTCTAAACTATTATATTCACCCAAAGTAAAATATTACTGAGAAAAGATTACTAAGACTAGAAGCCGCATTAAAGAAACCCCCCACCATATAACCCCGCATCCCTGCTACAGTGCTACTGCAATATATAACCTACTGGATACTTCTCCCCAGCATACTAATTTTCAATAACAGCAAACACAGTTGACAAGGTTATTATACTGCTGCAGAACCCATCAGACTGTTCATTTGGACACAGAAGCGTAAACTAACCCACCCCATCACCCCCTTAACCTCGAAGGACACAAGTAGACCAGACTGTGACCAGACTCTAGGTGCAATCACTGACCCTCCAAGACTTGACCCCACAACAGCCAACAAAGCATCGACCCCTGCTTTCATCCAACCAAGTCCCTGCAATTATTGTTGAAGCCATATGGTTTAGAAAGAAACAGTGCTGAGTTATTCGAAAAGAATTCAAAAAAACAGTGATAACAAACAGTAAAAAATATGATTTATGACCCCTAAAGAAAGAGGCATAAAACAATTACCTCTCACGGACTTCAACGAAAGTTGAATCCACCAGATGGAACTGGGAGGTCATTGCTTCCAAATTTGAAACCACGCTCAAAACCAGGAAGTAGTGTCTCATCAACTTCATCTTCCAACCAGTATGTTTCAAGCATTTTAACAGCCTTCTCATATATTTCATTGTTGTCGTGACTTTGCAAATTTTCAATCTTCTCCAATCCCTCAGCATCATCTATCATTTGAGCATACAAGTTAACATCTCCAGTGTTACCTAGGTACTTCTCGACTTCTCCCACCTTCAGAATATTCTCCAGGCCTTCCAAACAGACGGTGATAATTCTTGGGTCGGGGGAAATAAGTAGCTCACAAAGAGGCTTTATGCAACCCTGACTCACCAAGTACCTTATAACCACAGAATAAATGAGAACCAACAAGAAAAAAGCATTATCATCACTCAGTGGGGCCGGCTAACAACTTGAGTGAGAACCACTACCTCAAAGTTAGCAATATAAATAACAAAAAAAAACACATACTTGATCTGCTCATTGCTACCACCAGATGTGGCATTTGAGATTGCCCATGCAGCTTCTTTTTTAATGTCAAATTCAGCATTTTGAAGAAGAATGACAAGGGGACCAATAAGACCAGCTTCAATAACAGCCTAGATCACATTTAGAACAAAGAAAACAGTCAAGAGAGCATTTTCAACAAATAAACCAACTGAAAATTCTTACAATAAAAAAACTAAAGCCCACTTGAGATTCCAAATAGAAAATATAAGTTTATAAATATATGGACAATGACACAAGTAGGATGCCACAGTATCCTTTAGTAGACCCGTCTTTTTTTGTGAAGAAAAGTTTTAGAAGCACATGGCCTTCGTATAAGTCGAAGTAAGATGGAGTATAGAAAGTGTAAATTTAACAAGAGGCAGGCAAACTCTACCGTTGAGGTAATGATTGGGGATCATATCATACCAGAAGTCACTAGATTTAGGTATCTTGAGTCAATCATACAAGACGATGAGAAAATTGATGGATATGTAAGAGTAGTCAGGGATAATTAACCATCACTCTCTTCTTCGGTTAGAGTAGTCAGGGATAATTAACTAAACCCGAATTAGCTATAATTGCACCATATCTCCATGTTAACAACCTATTGCCCCCCCCCCCCCCCCCCCCCCCCTTATTGCAAGACAAAAGAAAGCAAGCCTCAATCAATTGTTCAAGAAACTTGGGGTACTACATAGTAACTTTAAAGGTTGAATTTCTCAATTAAAAAATCAATTTAACATTTCTTAAGATGTTGAGAAAATTTTACAGAATATAGAACCTGAACAATATGGACAATGACATAGAAGATTTGACACATTATTTAAAATAAACTGAACAGCAAATAATAGAACATTCACTGACTTACCTGTATTTGTTCCTTGGTTCCAGCTGTGATATTTGATATAGCCCAGCAAGCTTCCTTCTTGATGCTTTTTTTATGATTATGAGTCAACAGGCTCAAAAGGCTTGGGAGTGCACCGTGATTGATAATACACTAACGAATAAAATTCCATCAGAATTAGGACACACTTAAAATAGTGATACATTTGTGTAATAAAACAAATGGGAAAAGGTAGAATGCAAAAGACAGATAAATTGAATTCCATCAAAAGTGACTTTTCAAAGAACAAGAGTTTAAGAAAATGTTTGGAACAATTTGGGAGAAGACAGTGATTCATGATTGAGAACTGGAACAATGTTCCATTTAATAGCATCATGTGATCAATACAACAGTTTTAAAATCATTACCTGAGTCTGCATATCATCTCCAGTCACAATATTTCCCACAGTGCGAAGAGCAGGAATCAGCACTGAGGGAGAAGGGTGCCTGAAAAGCCATGCATGCAAATTTCAGGTAATCTATATATGAGACAACAGAACTTTTGTAATTAGATAGAGTATAAATAATACTCACAGAAGGAGCTGCACCAATCGGGTACATGCGCCCACCTCAATAACTGCTTGGATTTTATCATTTGTGCCATCAGAAAGATATGATAGTGCCCAGCAAGCATCTGTCAGAACTTCTTCATCATTGGAAAAAACCAAACGCTCAAGGGCTGGAAGTGCTGGCCTCACCTGGCCATTAAATATGAGCAATAAGAATACAACAAAAGAGGTTGTCTCCGACATTCAAGTATTTGTTATATTACTTGCTCAAACGGAGGTTGTGGCTTGCCCCGGCAAAAGTTTGATAGTGTCCATGTGGCATTTCGCAACATTGAAAGTTTTGCACGCTCATTCAACTGGGCCAATAGTGGGATCATAGCACCCTGGCTGAGAACTAAATCCCGGCAATAAGGGGAGTCACCAGCAACATTTCCCAGTGCCCACACTGCCTATAATTTCAGGAATTAGAATTAGAGCGGAAAAAGAAAAAATACATGTATATCACATTCGAGAGTAAAACATACCTGCTCCCGAACATCATCACTAGGTGAACTGAGTAGCTTCACAAATATAGGAATTGCCCCATGATCAATCACCACCTTAGTATTCTCAGAAGTTCCAGATGCAATGTTTGTAAGAGCCCATGCAGCCTCAAACTAAATAAAAAGAGCAAGTTTCAATTACACTACACTATCACAAAGAATCCAAAAAGGAAAAGGCACACAATATGCAAGGCGACAACTTCCGAACCTGAACTTGAGGGAAATCCTCCCTACTGAGCAACTGAATAAAACGTGGCACGACACCCGATTGAATAACTTCCTCAATTGGAGGACTCCGCTCTATAGAATCAAATAATCAATAACATAATCAAACACATATAAGCAAAACAACACCGTGATTGAGCGAATAAACATTAGAATCAATTAGTAGGTTTACCAATTGAAAGCAATTGCCGAAATTGTGTTGTGGCTTCCAATTGCGTAGAATTATCATCTGACCAGACACCAGCAACCAGTGCAGGAAGAGTCTCTAACTGCACCAAAAGACAAACATAACCGTCAAAACCAATTATAAACGCAACTAACTAGTAACTATCACAGTGGCTAACATAAAAGAAATCTAATAATGATTCAAGTGCATGATCAAGCAAGAAAATCACAGAATCTTGAAATACATAGAACACGATCAATCCAACCCTAACCTTTTTGTCGAGGTTGTTAGTAGGAGATGTGAACTGTTGCTGAGCTGTGAAGCCTTCGCGACGCTTCTTCTGAAGGCTCTCCTCGCGCTTGTTCTTGCGGATCTCGACCATGTTGTCCTCTCTTCTGCGGCGGCCGTCTTCGGCGTCGACGGCGACCTTGTAGCGGTTGCGTCGACCTTCGGTTCTTTCATTTGGTCTGAGCGACATCGTTTCGTAGGTGAAAGGAAAAGAAGAAGAATTGGAAGATCAAAATTTTTGAGCGCGAAGAAGACAAAAACCGTAGTGCTAAGTGACAAAATATTATCTGGATTAATTTAATTTATATACAAGGGGTTGGCTAACATGGGGAATGTGTATTTTCAGGTAGTTAGTAAGGTGTACCAAAAGATTTGGAAAAAATTACCCTTAAAGTTTTGGGTAACATGTTTTAGTAACTAGGGGTACTTATGTAATTTAACTTTAAACAGTGTAATCGATTACACTATCCTGGTAATCGATTACACTATACTAGTAATCGATTACACTGTTTAAAGTTAAATTACATCAGTACCCCTAGTTACTAAAACATGTTACACAAAACTTTAAGGGTAATTTTGTCCAATTTTTTTTTGTACACCTTGCTAACATGTACCTAACTGAAAATACGCATTCCCTATGTTAGCAAACCCCTATATCTAATTATGTTGTTAATTGTTGACGGTGATATTAATTTATATCTAATATGAAAAATAATCAAATGAAATTCATACAATAATGAATAAAATTGATGATGTAGTGAAAATATATAAAATTTATACAATATAAGTTCATATATTTGTTCACTCTTGATTATTATCTTATCCAAACACTATATTATTCATGTATTTTTTAAATCAATAATAATATTAAAATAAATAATAAACCATTGTATAAAACTCATAAGAAATAGTAAGAGTTTTATATATTGTGAGTGAATCACTTACTATTCACTTTCAATTACAATGACTCTTTCATAAAGAAATATAAATAAATGATAAATGATATACTAATCATATATAAATATTTATACTCTGGCTTGATAATATATTCTTTAAATTATACTTCTACTTTGGGTATTAATAATATTCTCCAACATAACCCACATTTTTTATATATTTTTTTATTATGATATTAGGTTTGTTTTATATTTTTTTAGCATCAATTAGTTTGTTTTGTTTTGTTTTTTTGCATTAACTAAAAATAAGAAAATCATGCTTAACAAATACAATTTCACAAAGACAAGATAGTAAGAATGCAAATTGTTGTTGGTAACCATGATTTCAAAAAATAAAAATAAAACTATAATCATCTTTATAATCATTCATGGGACAAACACTAAACCTAACTAGAAAAGACAAATGGTGAGTATCAAATAACAAAATGCTAATGTAAAGTATGGTTGCAATGGAAGGCAAGTTATGTTTGTTGTATGATTGTCTATATTAATGGGAAATAGTGATGTCTCCACCCATCAAAATATGAGCTTGTTATGGATTCTCTGGCAGTGACTAAAGATTAAATTACAAGGCAGAAATAATCTATTCTTTAAGGTAAAGACAAACATTACATAGTAAAGATACAAGTTTTTTACTAGTTCTTCTATAGCCATAATTAGGTATAGTTAGTTGAAGTTAGTGGAGTTAGTGGTTAACTTAGAGTCTATGTATTTGATATGGAGAATAATGTATCTATTGGTATAACGAGATAAGTTATTTTCTTCAACCATTAAAATTGTGACATGTGTATCAACAAATAATAAATTATAATAGCATATTTCTGCAACAATTATTAAATCCGTTGTAGTCTAGTTGGTCAGGATATTCGGCTCTCACCCGAAAGACCCGGGTTCAAGTCCCGGCAACGGAATGGTTATTTTTTTTAACCACACCTTTTATTTCTCGAAATATTAGTGTTAGATTCTCTACTATGGTGTAGCACAACCCATATCCAAATACTACTTGGCCTTTTCCACCAATATTTGATAAGTGTAATCAAATAATAAATGGTTGATTATAATCACCTTCACCACATACCTCCAATGCCATCACAACCACAACAAACAGAGATAAGCTTTATCATTTTGACGAAAATTAAAATTAAGAAACAACCATTTTTCAAGAATGATTCATAACGCTGTCCGTAATCAAAATACCATTTGACTAGTTAATTACCAACAAAAAAGAACGTCTAAATATTATTTTGTCATACCACATTGTCGTTTCATTATTTCAATAAATATGAGCTTCAAGATGTTACACGTCAAAAGTTTTATGTACTAGATCTCATGTTGTCTGATTAAACCATTGAAGCTGTCATTGTTGACTAATATCGATTTAGAGTGTGACACCCTACCTTACTCTATGGAGCTCGAATTAGTCGCTATCTTATGCTAATTCTTGTCATGGAATGATAGGATCTAAGGTCAGCCTCATGGAAAATTTGCAATCAATATAATATATTAATGGGAGTGATTTCAATGGGATAAAGAGTTAGATACAACTTTCAATGATATATTTAGTATTCTAATTACAATGAAATTACACTTTTATTATTAAAAACAAAAACAAACATATTCATTTGTTTCTTCATTAATGAAAAATATACTTATTCAGTAGTAAGGGGAGTGGTATAGAATATTTATGTTCATGATTTTATAACTTCACAATTCTAAATGGGTTTTATCACCTTAAGCTGACAGTTTTTTTTTTTGTAATACCTTATGATGATGTTTAACATATATGAAGATAGATATTGCGCGTTTCAAAATAAAGTAAGAAATGTACAAAATAATGAAAATATGTATTGTTATCCAAATATATTGTACAAATAACTTGTTTCATATCTAGCATATGCCTTAAAATGGATGACAAAAACACACTATTAAAAAGTACATGTAAAAAATGTACAGAGTAGCCACAATAATAATTTACTGATTAGTACAAGTATCATGATACCCATATAATTATACATTTATTTTCTAATTAATTTTTTATATATTATAATTCTGTATTATTTTGAAATTGTAAAATATTTTAGTAATCCAACTATCTAACTATAGTGATGGACATGTATATATTATTTTCCTCATCAAACAACGGTAACAAAATTATATATAAATGTTATTATTTATGTAATAATTATGAATTTATTATTAGAAAACATATAAAAATATAATTAAATTTGAAAACTACCTATAACTGGACATGGAAAAACACTACATATGCCCCCCACACCGAATTATCATCCTACTCTTTTATTGTCAAGACATAAAACAAAAGTATAGAAATGAAGATTTTCTATACTACTATTTCTCAATTTCTCTATACCAAGTCAATGTAATAATATCAACTAATACTAGTTATTGTTTCTTAATAATTTTTTTATCATCTATCAAGAAATAATAACTACTATTAATTGATATGATTTCATTGGCTTGATACAGAGATAGAGAAATAGTAGTATAGAAGATCTTCACTCGCCATGATCATACCATCCTAATCACACACCAACATCTAGCAGCAATTTTCATTATTGTCAATCTAATGTGATTACAACTTGCTCATCTTAACAGGCCCCATCTCTTCAGTCCTGGCTCTCAACAAATTCTTCTGAATCTTCCCAGTAGCTGTCTTTGGTAAGGGTCCAAAGATGACTGATTTTGGTACCCAATAAGCAGGCATATTAGCCCTACAGAATTTGATTATATCCTCAATTAGAAGCTGCTCATTACTTGTATCCACTCCTTGCTTTAATGTCACAAAAGCACAAGGAGACTCACCCCATTTCTCATCTGGCCTAGCTACCACTGATGCCTCAAGTATTGCTGGATGAGAGTAAAGGGTATTCTCTATCTCCACACTGCTTATATTTTCAGCACCAGAGATTATTATATCCTTTGATCTGTCCTTAATTTCCATATATCCATCTGGATGCTTTACAGCAAGATCCCCAGTATGAAACCATCCATTTGCAAAGGATTCTTCATTAGCTTTGGGGTTCTTTAAGTATCCTTTCATCACAACATTACCCCTCATCACAATCTCGCCAACAGTTTTACCATCAGCCGGGACAGGTTGCGTGGTTTTAGTATTCACGACTTCTAGGCCTTCTAAGCCAATGTACCGAACCCCTTGCCTTGCATGGAGCCGGGCTTGGGTTTCGAGGGGAAGTGATTCCCACTCTGGTTTCCAGGCACAAACTGTGGAGGGGCCAAAGGTTTCAGAGAGGCCATAAGTGTGTGTGACACGAAATCCTCGTTGAGACATGGCAGAAAGAACAGAAGGAGGAGGAGCAGCACCAGCTGTACTCACATTTACAACATGGGGTAGAGGAAGGATGGTTTCATTAGCTGGGGCATTACATATTGTGTTAAGCACCACCGGTGCTGCAGAAAAGTGAGTTACTTTGTATTTGGCAATGGCTTCATATACTGTCCTAGCTGTTACCTGGTAAACACCGAAAAATGATAGCGGGTGAATATCTATAACAATCAGCTTGTAAAAGATTATCATATTGAAGCACAAATTGGAAATCCTAGTAAAATCATGATTAATTTAATGTTTGCATCATGCCAGTACTATTTAAAATGCTCACCAGTTTTGTGCTCAACTAAACATTAAGTATTGCATCAAACTTGAAGCTAGAATTACAAGATATCAACAAGGCATGCACGAAATAAATGCATAGCATAAACCAAACTGATTAGGCATTAGTTTTACCTGGCGAAGGCATATATTCGTACCACAGAGAGCTGCAAGTGTCCAAGTGTAGCACCAACCATTGCAATGAAACATAGGAAGCGTCCAAAGGTATACAGCTCCTTCATTCATTCCCCAAATAAGAGCTCCACTTAGAGACATTAGATACGCTCCTCGGTGGTGCAACACCACGCCCTTAGGACTAGCAGTGGTCCCGGATGTATAACCCAAAGCAATGCTCTGCCACTCATCCTCTGGGGGTTTCCATGCATATTCAGGGTCACCACTTTGAAGAAATTCTTCATATTCAATGGCTCCTTTATCCAAAGCATATTGAAGTGTCTTAGGATCACAGTTTTCATCACCAATGACAATTAAAAGTGGAGGCTTAAAGCTTTTGGTTTTTTCAGACCAGATTTTCAAAGCTTCTTCAGCCAAGGAAAAGAAGTCCTGATCCACAATTACCATTGCCGCTGAGGAATGACCAAGAAGGAAAGCTATTGTGGATGCATTTAGCCTTGTATTAACAGTGTTCACTACAGCTCCTGCCATTGGAATTCCAAAATGAACTTCATACAAAGCTGGAATGTTGGGTGCAATAACAGCTACCTGTTAGCCATAGTATAAGAAAATTACATTGCATTAGTACTATAGAAAGCATACTCCACATAACATAAAACAGCATTGGAGGGTATACCAGAATTTGTTTTTCAGCAGATATGTGACAAACAAGACAGTGAAATCAACCATGTATTTCGTTTCCCAATGGTTAGTTTAAAGTAATCCTTGAGTGTCAATGAAAGACATCAAAGTATTCCTTCAATTACAAATGCCTATTACTCAAGCAAAATCCTATCAATAATTTTAGTTCTCTTTGGGAATGTACTTCTAATCTTAATTTTCATATCACCTTTTACTTTCTCATACATCAACATTATATCATCTTTTTACTTTTAACACTCAATTGCAATTAAATGATATTAATTATCTAATATTTCATTACCTTTTATTTTTATTGGTTGAAGGAGATAAAAGACAAAAAACAAAAATCACCATTTTTTTAATTGAATAAATTTATTATTATTAATATCAACATAAGTAAAAGTTATATAGATATGAACTAAAATTTAAAATAAAATATATAAATTGTATTACTATCAATAATAATATATTTAATCTTCGAGTTGTAGTAAAAATATGATGTTAGATGAAAATATAAATATTTAATAAGATTAAAATAGAGCAAGACAAAATTATACATATATTGTTTTTTTTTTTGTATAATCAAGAGTTATGTCATTTTCAGAAATTGTTTACTTTACCTTTTGGTCAATATAGACATATATATTGAATTATTGATATATCATTAGAAAAAATAAATATTAATTAATGTAATAATTAATACAAAACTCACAAAATGAATATTGTGTTGTTTTTACAAGTACAGATAAGCATGCTACAAACCATAGTTATCCATAATGTAAACCATAGTTAAATCGATGAACATCAAAAAAATGTCCGTAAGAGGATCCAGTCAATTAATCCCATTGTTCCAGACAAAATCAGTTTGCAACTTGAATACAAACACATCATATATTCCAAGCTTGAAGAGTTATATTTGGAAAAATATATATTTATGTTTATAAATATAATATGATGAATAAATCAACATGCTAACAAGTTTGTACTGCTATAAACTCTTGAAGGAAACTATTAAGTCCTAAGATGAAAATGATAAAGTTGAAAGAAAAAGGGAATATAAAAGTTTGTACTGTGTTTCCGTGACCGATTGAATGATTGGAAAGTGCAGAGGCCAATCGACGGCAACGCTGATAGGTCTGGCGCCACGTGTAGTGACGGGATCCATGGATGATTGATTTTCTAGTAGGGTGCACCTGAGCTGCTCTTTCTACAAACCACAACGGTGTCAAGGCTGTGTAGTTCGCCGCGTTCTTTGGCAGATCGTCTATGTCACGCGCCACCGCCATCGTCTCTCTCTGTCTCTCTTCTTCGAGAGCTTTTGCCTAAAACTTGAAATGAATGACAAATATATAGGCCCTTATATAGTGTAGGTGTAACCTAGTATTTTGGAAATGAAAGATATATCAAATTCTAACATTTTTTATACTTAAATCCTCACTAAATTTTCTTAATAATCCTCGTACCCATAAGAAAGTGACATATGTCACCTATAACTCAATTACTAATAAATAAAGTATCACTTTGTAACATATATCACTAATAAAAATAAGAAAATGATATATTTTTATATTAAATCTTCTTAATAATCCTCATACCCATAAGAAAGTGACATATGTCACTTGTAACTCAATCACTAATAAATAAAGTATCACTTTGTAACATATGTCATTTTTTTACGGGCAAAAGATTAGTACAAAGATTTAGTATAAGAATATACTCATAAAAATATTAGTTCAATATTTAAAATATGAAGTATATGTTTGATTATATCAAAAAATAATGTTATTTTATCATTACTTTTAAATATAACTAATAAAAATGAATTATCGATAATATTTTATTTGTATATAAATCTTTCATTAGATATAATAAATATTAATTATTTATTAATTAAGTAATCAGAATAATTAAATATAAAGATAATTTAAAATCAATTTTTTTATATTAATATCATACTATAATGAGTATTAATTAATTTTGTTTACTATATTTGTGGGTAACAATTTCATATTTAAAAACTGATACTTAAATATTATAAATGTAAGTCAAAATAGTCATTGCAAGGGGTCATAAAAATTATTAAAAAACTAATTTTTGAAAATTTTAAAGGTCATTTTTTTTTTCATGTACGAATTTAGTATATCCAAATTTTTGAAAAACCAAAATTATATAGAAAACGGAAACGTGTGGATAAATCATGTTAATAGATCTTTTTATCGTCTTGTATTTAATTTACTAGCATAGAAAGTGTCGATAAATTTAAATTGAACAACATTTTATAGAAACTTTTCTTAATCATATACATTTTTTATTAATTTTTATTATCTATGTTCAAATTACTTATTTTATAGAAATTTAAATCATTAACATTTTAGGAATAAAAAGTTAAGGTTTGAAAAATGAAACTATAAGAATCCAACTCTGATTCACTAAATGGATAAGAATTGACACATCATTCTACTGCAATTATTGCTAAGCACGAAAATAGATGTGATCTCATAAATATGAAATCAAAATTGTCATATTTATTTGAGCAAAATGTTATATATTCCTATTAAATTTTAATATTAATTTTCCTATATAAAAAAATATAATATATTTAATTATAAACTAATCACTAATAAATAAAGTATCACTTTATAACATATGTCATTTTTTAATAGTTATGAGGATTAATATGAGGATAGAATATCACTATTTATATAATCATATTTTGGAGCAAAATCTAATAGCATGCCTTATGTATACAATCAACTAATCAAGAGTATAAGTTTATATAGAAATTGAATTTTTTTTTCTTGAATTATTTAATAAATATTAATAAAATAGAATCTTGAATTGTTCATTGCCATATGAGTTCATCTTCTTTCCCTAATTTTACGTTGCACTAATATGAAGCATTTTTTTTATACCAAAAAAAACTATTTATTTCAAATATTTTTCAAGCAATACTGATAAAATTGTAATAATAATAATAATAATAATAATAAAATTGATTGAAAACTCTTAATAAACATATAAGTTCTACTTATTCTGAAATTTTTATTAATAATATTATTCAATTGATAAAATTGTAAAACATAAAGTATCAATATTAAGCTCTACTGAATTTTTCCTAGAAAAATATTAAGAAGTTTCATATTTATGTACATATCAATATATTATTAATTATACATTGGTACCATAATTACTAACATGTAGTTAATAGTCACTAGTAACTTTTTTGCTTGCTTTTTACATTCACCTTCGTTATCATCTTTGTATTTTTATTTCCTTTTCTATCTCTTTTCGGTTCAATTTTTATCAGTTTTTACTAAAAAAAATTAAAATTGAATACACACTCTAATGTTCATGAAAAATATGATATTGCATAGGGGTCAAGATATAAAATTAATTTGAAATGAGATAGGAAGAGAGAAACTTTATGGAGAACCTTAGCTACTTAATTTAAAAGCCTCCACAAAGATACTTAAACATATACTAACATCAAAATAGTTCAATGATCCAATCAATTGAAACAATTCCATGTGAAGTAGTGTTTTTTCTAGCAACCATTATCATATAACACGGAGGTCTTTTATGGGAAGGAATGAGAAATATATGTAAATATTGTGTGTCTCAAGAAAATGACAAAATAATAATCATAAAACAGCGAAAAATGCTTAAAATGGTTGCACTTAAACAATTTCGATCTGGTCTGGATCCAAGAGGTGAAACCAAAAACCGGACCAAATCAATCAATCTTTAAAAAATAAATTCAATATGATCCAAACACATTCGGGTTTTTGCGATTTCGGTCTATTTTGGATCGGTTTTCTTTTGGACCGGTTTGGATTTGAACACCCCTAATAGCTACACTACATTTTTATTTTTGTATATACAAAAAAAAAGGACTTTAGTGTTGAAAATGATGGTTAAATTATTAACTAATATTGTAAACTTATTAATAATGGTTTCCAATAAATTATTAATGATTATTATTTTACGAATATGCTACTTATTCATGACTCATGCAGCAATTGCATAGAAACAATAATCTTTGTTCTTTCCTTATACATATTCATTATGACTTTTACGCTAGTGAGATGATTGACACTTCTTAACGTTTATATTCTTTATCAACTAATTTTGTAGAATAAAAATATACATTAATAGAGAACACAAATAGACAAAAAATTCAATGTGAACACAAATGCATGATTTAAAAGCATCAATAATCTTATTTTTTACGTTCAAAAATTATAATAGTATATAAGACACAGCATATGTGTTTCAATCTTATGTAGGGCTTGGGCTGAAACGCACCGTATAGGTATTAATGTCTTGTCATACACTCATACTTACCCATTCAATGTTATATGATATGAAGCATGAACCAATGTGTATAGTCAAATTTGACTCGACCTAATTCAATTACCATAATCAAATTGAATTGATTTATTTACCCATTTGAATTATATGTTTTACCCACTAGACAAAATAAAACAATGAATACCCTAATACTTAATTATAAGTATGCCCTTTTGATTAAATCTTATCCATCAAGACATTTAATATTATAGTTAAACATTGTATTTGAAGAGAGAAAAAATACATAAGTGTAAAAGTTTTTCACATTGTCATTGCATCATCATTCATTCATTTTTAATCATGATCGACCCATAGATAAAAGTAATACAAATGAATAGTAGACAATGTAATAACCATATGTAAATAGTTAAACTATCTGTACATAAATATTACAC
Source organism: Lupinus albus (assembly GCA_009771035.1). Lineage (NCBI taxonomy): Eukaryota > Viridiplantae > Streptophyta > Magnoliopsida > Fabales > Fabaceae > Lupinus > Lupinus albus. The sequence continues at coordinate 12,390,338 of CM020011.1, forward strand.
TCATTTTTAAAACATTATTTTCATTTGTAAAAAATGTTATAATTATTATGGATATTCAATTTAATTATATCTGATACCTGCTTTTCTAGAAAATTATATTAGCCTTTAAGTATAAAAACAATAATTTTAGGTCTTACAACCATACATAATTATTATATTATACATTGAGAAACGAGGTTCTACACTCATTATTAGTGTCCTCGAATCTTTCTTATACTTCCTCTTTGGTGAATACATTAAATTTGCAGTAAACTCACATCCAATTCTGTGTGAGGTTCTTGATGTGCTATTTACATAAGCCAAGTTGAGCTGTACTTAAAAGAGAAGCATTTGAGTGAGAACATTAATGGCGTTACAACCATTGATATTGTTAGTGTTCATTTGTAAGTTGAAATTCAAAGGGAAAGAAAAAGGGAATCAATGAAATGAACTTCTGACATGATTTCAAAGTCATTCTTATACTTTCATTCTCATCCAAAACTCCCAAAAATCAACTCATCTACCCATTTACTTATTATCGTTACCACATGTTTTAGAGGATTGCCTATTTTAAAAGTGCTTCACTTTTTCACCCAATATATGTACTTGTACTTCTCTTGAACAATTCAATTCAATGATGATGAAATTAACATCGCCAACGTACCATTTAATTTCATCGGAATTAGTGGCTAAGATATGGATAAAAAACTTATCTTGGAGTCAATAAATCCCTCATCAATAAATAATTGCTATCAACTTAATGACAACTTTTTTTTTTGAAAAACAACTTTTTAACAATATGATGTTTTACTCAAAATCAATGTCCATGGAAGCTAGTGGTCACCTATAAAGGTTTAACTAATTATCAACACAATCAATAAGCTTAGTCTTTGGTGGTAAAAAAATTCAATACCTTCAGAAAAGGCAGATTATAACTTATCCAATGTAGCATCTAAAAGCTAGCCTAAATCATTATTATTTCATTCATGCTCTTCACTTTTTAGCAAATAATATTCTTTTACCCCAATCAATAATTAATTAAACCAATAAATGTCACAGAATAATGAGAATACATAGACCAAAAACTCAAGCAACTAAATAATCCGGTGATACGATTTCAAGGGTTGTCAACATAAACCAATAACAAAGCTATTACAAGTCTAATGCATTGTCAATACATGGAAAAAATTAAAGAAAGATTGAAAAGAAAGTTACCACTAAAACATAACTGAAGTAAGAAATCGAAGGTGAATATCTTAATATATCAGTTCCATTTGATAATGTCACTTCATTCTTCCTCAGTGGCGGATTCACCATTCTTCTTGTTATGCTTCCTTGCATACCTCTGGTTCCTCAAGAACTTGGGATCCATCTTGACAATTACAAATTATTAAATATTAAGACAATAATTTCATAAAAATGACAAATTAAATAATCAGATAAAAATTAACATTGATAAATATATAATACCCCTTTGGTGGAAGTGTGACGGTGCCTCTTTGGTTTTTTGATGCCATTTTTGTGGGCCTTGTAGGATTGGTTGTGAGCTGTGTGATTCTTCGACTTCGCCATCTCTGAAATTCATATAAATTACAAAAAATTAGAGAAGGTAGAAAATAAAATTGGTGATAATCTGAGCTAAAATTGAACGAAACGAACCCTAGATTTGGTTTTCTGAAGAACACGAGGCTGAGGAAAATGCAGAATGGAGCATTTATATCATTGGAGCGAAACCCTAACACATTTGAACCCTTTATGACGATAATGCCCTTATTGGGTGTGGTGTGCCATGGACTAAGCCATATGTTGAGGCCCAAAAGTGGTTAGTTGGTGTTACCAATTAATTGAAACTATATTTGTTTTTTTAATAGTGTTTTTGAGAAATTTGTACTTTTTTTAATTTAATAAAGTTAATGTTATGGAGTAATATTTTATACGATAAAATTTATTTATTCAGATTATAGGATGTAAACTGTAAATATGTTATTAATAAGTGTAAAATATGTCAAAATTAGATTATGTTAATTATGTAAATATGTTATACTAATATTAAAATGAATAGATTATGATCATATTAATTAACTAATTGGATTTCTCAAATGGGAGATTATGGCATCATAGTCATTCCTGATAAGATGGCTTATTCTATTTATACAAATAGAATATTTAGATATTTACAATGAATTCATTCGGTTGTCTGAATTAGACAAATATTATTTATTTTAAATTGTGTCTTATTTTTTGTTCGGGATATGAAATAAAACATTATCATTGGAGTTAAGATAAAATGAGTATGAGAATGGTAAAAAAATGTTTTGGTAGTTATTATAATTAAAAAATAATTAGAATATCAATATGGGTACACGTTTTATGTATATAGATAGAATTGGTCTAACAACAGAAACAAGAAACTTATCAGAAAATTAAGGCTGTTTCATTATAAATGAGCAATGTCATTCAAATTGGCAAAATAAGAGACTTACTAGATTTTAATTTGCATGTTTTAATTGTTTAGGTTAAAATTATTCCATTTACATTTAACACCACATATCAACAATGTCATGTGACTTTACATCTTTCAAGTCACATTGTTTCCTAATAATATGTGAATTCTAAGTAATTCTTATTAATTTTGTTATAAATAAATAACCCCTATGGGAATAAAAAATCCAAATTACCAGCTAGCCACACACTTCTTCATATGTGTCCATGTATAGTTGCTGTACTTGGCTAATCTCCTAACCAGGCAAAATAAACAACAAATTAATGATTGATTGATGGTATAAAACTATAAATCTTTACAATATATTAAAGTTAAGAGAATAAAATATTTCTGCATATCATGAGATAACTTACCTCATCAAATCAGTAAATTTTATTTAATTTTTAGAAATATTTTTATAAAAAATAATTAAATGGTCATGTCTATATAACAGAAAATTATTCTCTTTAATAAAAATAGAAAGGAAAAAAAACAACGTGTATTTTTCAACCACAATCGCTTGGAACTACGATTTATGTAAGCATACTTGAGTGGGATCTCACAGTTTCAAGTCCCTTCCCTATTTGGTTTGGATCTGAAACCAAAACATGTTCATATTTGATTGGTTTTATGGCATTCTTGCTTCACTAGGTCTTTGGCAAAAAGAAGCTAAGATCCTTTTCCTTGGCCTCGATAATGCCGGAAAGACCACCCTTCTTCACATGCTCAAAGACGAGGTTCCTTTTCTTTTTCAAATTTATATTTTTTTTCTTTTGAATACCTAAAAAATGTGATTTTTTCAAATGGGTATTGCAGAGATTAGTTCAGCATCAACCAACCCAACACCCCACCTCAGAGGAATTGAGCATTGGGAAGATCAAGTTTAAAGCTTTTGATTTGGGTGGTCATCAAGTTGCACGTAGAGTCTGGAAGGACTATTATGCTAAGGTCCTTTCTATTTCGGTTATTAATTTTTTTTATGATAATTTTCAATCATATGCAATTTAGTATGATATTTAGTTTCTGAAAAGTGGGTTTCCCTCTGTAATAGGGACTACTTTGTTAATATTTACTTTCTGTGTTATAGTATAGATTGTATATACTTATCATATTTTTTTGTTTGTGCCTTGGTGCAGGTTTTCTTTTATTTGGATGTTATAAATTTGTGATTTTTGTTCTAATTAATGATAACATTAAGGTTAATGTGATCTTCATTTACTTTCTGAAAATGGAGATTTCTCTTGTGCAATGTGTGTCTGGAGGCTACTGCTTTATAGTTTGGTCCATTTAGTTGTTGTTGTTACCATTTACTACCTATTCTAAATTATGTAGACAGTGCAAAGTTTTCAAATGTTTTTGGTTAGTGCTTTAGTCCAGATTTACTTTCAAGTAGATTATGTGATGGAACATTGTTTTTGTGAGATTCATTGTTCTTTGAAATATGCTTTTGAATACAAGGTCTTTGAGAGAGATTGATCTTTCATTAAGATCCCAATTGCTTTTAATATGGTTTTTGTGACCCTTCTCTGAACTCTAGTTGGTATATTCATTATTGCTCACTTCCATTTTGGAGTGCTAGCTTTTCATGAGTTTTTAGTTCCATTCCTTTTTATTCTGTGTTATATTTTGTTGATGTTCTGGAAACCTTTGAAAACTACTAGCATATTGTCATAGATCATAGCTCTGAATAACTTTGTCTAGTCCATTTTGTTGTTTGATATACTGTAACACCGAAACTTACATCTCGCTTGATTTTCATTAGCGCTCACTACTTCAGCAAGTTATGCCTTCGAAATCCCAGTTAAAGCCTTTCATTCATGGGAGGCAAATGTTAACAGTGGAGGTTTCATTGCTGACATGTTCATTTTTCCTAATGAATCATAAAATAAAAGAACATAGAAAGTGAGAGGAACAAATAAGAGTAAGAGATGCATAGATTGATACACTCTGAAAAGCGCTTTTTATTAGATTTCTAATAAATTGATACACTCTATTGAAGTATCAGAAGTTCTAAATTGATATATTCTTACACCTTGAGGGAGGAGAGCTGTTTATTAGGATCAGCTTGAAGCTAATTTGATGGTTATTACTTAGTGTTTAGATGCATCACTTGTCAATGCTCTCAATTCAAGAATAGATTTCCGGCATTGTGTCATTTATGTGACATGGCTTGTATTCCAGTGTGCTATAACCTCGACTTTGGTGGTTTCTATAACTATAAGTCTATAATTGTTTTTCTCTTTATTCCCCTGGATGCCTAATCTGCAATGAGACCTATGCTGGATATTGCTTTGGAACTCACGTGTATATCGTCTTTCTAGGTGGATGCGGTGGTTTACCTGGTTGATGCCTATGACAAAGAGAGGTTTGCAGAATCAAAGAAGGAGCTTGATGCTTTGCTTTCAGATGAATCATTGGCAAATGTTCCATTTCTTGTGCTAGGCAACAAGATTGACATTCCATATGCCGCTTCTGAAGAAGAGCTACGTTATCATTTAGGCCTGACCAATTTCACCACCGGGAAGGGAAAGGTTATTCTTACAGAATCCAACCTTCGACCTCTCGAAGTGTTCATGTGTAGCATTGTCCGGAAGATGGGATACGGGGATGGCTTCAAGTGGGTTTCTCAATATATCAAGTAGAGACCTGGCATCAATTTTTGTTCCCCTTTCCCTTGTCAACCAGAGCTGGCTTAAGTTACAGCAAAAGTGGTTTTATCTCTGTTTTTTATTGGATTATTTGATACAAGTGCAGTAATATATCATCATGTCTTTACAATTTGTATGTTTTAGAGATTCTTTTATGTGGGGTGGTGGATATTCTCTGTTGAAAAACTGGATTCTGTTGTAGGGTGGTATGACTGGGGAGAAACACATAGTCAGAAATAAATTCAGAGAAGTCTTATTCCATTTTATGAATGCTAACTATTAGTGGAATAAAATTTGCAAATATTCTATCATGTGCAAATTTAGGTACCAGAATATTATATTTTTAAGGACTAAGTGGGTCTTATGGGAGGAAATGGGTATATATTCGAGGAATGAAGTGTGAACACTCTCATTTTCATTACATTTTATTTTTATTTTTGGCATATTAACGTGGAATAAACTTTTGAATTAAAAGAAGCTTTTCATTCAAGTGATTCTTTTGGTAGAGATTTTTAGCTACGTGTAATTTTCAAAGCTTGACATTGTGTGAAAATCATTACACAGAGATTATATAGATATTACACTGGCTCCATGCATGTTACAGGGGAGAAAGCGAAGATTTTGGTATTTTGGTGGCAGTAATCTAAGAACACTTGTGAGTCTGTGACCATGATAATTAAAATAGGATTCAACTCTAGAAAGCATGTTATTTCAGTAGTAACTAGATCTTGGATCAGAAAGTATTACCAAATACACATTAAAGGCTCATAGAGCACAATTTGACAGAGAAACTATGGGATATACAAACATCATGAGATTTGTCATAAGTATATCATGAGGTTTTGGCTGCATCAGAAGCATCATGAGGTTTTAGCTAGTTTGTCACATATGGGATATCCAACCTCCCCTAACATATTGCTAGTTTGTCACAAGCATCATGAGGTTTTGGCTGCATCAGAATAATACATGCCATTCTAGGAACTTTGCCTAAATTAGGAACCTATTTCGCTACTTGCATTCCATCTCAACTTCACTATTGAGGAGTTCTTCATATTCCTGTTCCAGTTGCATAACAGAGTTGTATAAGTAAATATGGATGCAAATTCAAATCATGGACATTAAAAATTAGTCACCTTTGCTTGATTAAGTGCCAGCTTCATCCTCCTATACTCTTCTTGTGCTTTTTTAGAACGGAACATGGCTTGCACACGAACTACAGATCTCTCAACACGCTGTGAAGCTTGTTTCCTACCAATCCGAAAGAAGTCCTCCTCAACATCACTTTCCGGCTTCTCATCTCTGGTTGCTTCCACGGGATTAACCTGGAGCCCACGTAAGCCTCTTCTCTTTAAACGCCAGCGAAGTACTGCTTTCTCAACCACACCAACAGACCAAAGAATTTTGCGATAATGCTTCCGCTCTTTAAATTTCCGGAAAGCGGCCTGCATTGTAACATATGTAATCAGTCTTCCTGGATGTAAATTATACAACTAAAAAACAAGCCAAGCAGACACTAGCCAGTTTAGGCAACAAAATCTGCTGGCCTGATTCCAATCTCTGAAAATCTGGGATTGAATGACTTCATTGCTTGCCACCGTCATGTATATTGTATATTCAATGGGCACCCTCCGAGCCAAAAACAAGGAAAAGGAGACACGAAACAATTTAATATGCACACACACACACACACACATATATATATGATAGTTAGATATATTTTGCCTTCCCTTGTGATCAATGAAAATGACATTTTCAAATGTCTATTGCTCTCTACAATGTTTCTTCAATGACCCCACTACGTGTTAAGGTGCTTAGCATTATCTATGACTAGATGGGAAAGAAAGTATGGTTAGAATACTATTCCTAGATCCAATATTCCTTCCATTCTATATCTCAACAACTTCTCAAATGTATAAGCTTTTATTTCATCTTCTCATTTAAGGGAAATCTTTCCCAGGACTTTCACAATTTTGGTGGCTTCTTTACAAACTGTGAGGATTAATTTAATCGATTGGAAAGAAGATTAATCCTAGTTAAAGCTCAGGTGTCTTATGACTAAAAGTTTTTGGGTGTGCACAACTGCACTCATTCTTTCAGGAAAAGGTCATGTTAACATTTGTACTAACTGACACCAATCTGTAGTCAACTAATCAGTTAAAAATATGACCCCCAAAAAACGGATATACAATATAGCATATGTTTGCTCATGAGAATTAGCAATATAGAGACAAGAATAGCTCTTACTTGGATTTTGATAGCCTGACGACGCATATTGAGAAATTCCTTACGAGTCTTCCATGTACGGTATGTATGCTGAATGCGAACAGCAGCTGCCATCATTTTCCTTGTCTCATAGTTACGAAAGGCATGCTGAATCTTCATTGCGGCAACTATTATGCGCGCTTCAGCCTCTGGACTGCAAAATTCAACTGCCTCCATTTGCAACTTTAGGGAGTGCTCCCTAAATGCAGCTTGTATGCGTGCTGCTGCCTCAGCAGCTGTTTGGTACGCTGCCAATGTATCTTTCAGGTATAACTGCTCCTCAGTAAGGTTGTCAGATCCTACTGGTTCGGTCATGTTACTTTTCAGTGAGCCTCTAATATTCCCAGCTAAGCTCATGTCATTGAACTGCTCAACCAGAGACTTTTCTGAAAGATAACCTGCTAAGCCATCATAACCCTTCATATAAGCAATATCAGCAGCAGTACACCCACCAGGATTTTGGGGAGTTGGATCCGTGACCAAATTTGGCTTTGCCCCAGCAGACAACAGAGTTGCAACCATTTTCTCCCTGCAGACAAATTTCAAATAAAATAAACAACAAAATTTCCATCATAAGTTCATTTCTATTTTACTTATACTCATACAGGTCATATAATATGTCTGGTTATAGGTATGGAAAAAGAAACAAAAAAAATTTGTACTGTGACAAGGGTTTTAGTGCACAATGTGGCAGCAGCAAGGCTAATTAACAGCGTCATAAAATCATAAGTGATAAGTGAACAGTACAACGAACAATACTTGTGCCGTTTTAAAAAAAGTATTTAGCCTTGTTCCTTTCTGCTTTTAACATTTCCTTTTCCAATCATGGAGAATTATTTTTTCATCTTAACAAATTATTGTTTTCAGTGAACCCATGTAGTATATATTTTAGGTATTTTACCGCCTCGTGCATTGAAGGGGCCTAAATCCTAGTTTTTTAAACAAGTGGGGTACTTGTGTATATACCTTCCATAATAAGCCGCCCAATGAAGAGCTGTCCATCCAAATTTATCCCGGAAATCCAGCGACAATCCTGACCACAAAAATAAGGAAACAGCCCAAGTATATTCCAGAATTGCACACAAATGGATTACACTTTGGCCTTGTGCATCAAACTCGGTAGTCCTACAACCTAAAACAATTCTTTCCAACAGCCAGTCCTTTAGTCTGTTTTTCAATGCAGTCCCTAATAGGGCTTCTTTTGCTTGCAAAATTGGAATTTTCTTGTCTTCAGTTGACTTGATCAAGTATTGCCAACTATTTGAAATGTATGATGCTTTCAAGGCGAATTGTCTAGCTTCCTTTAGTGCACTAGGTGATACATTACTAGAGAAAACATCAAGGCTCTTTTGTTTAGCAAAGAGCAAATGAGCAAGCCTCATTTGAAGTTGAAATTCGTCCCAGTCGTCCTTCTGTTCCATAGAAACTGCAGGGTCATGCAAAGCAGTAGTACGATACTCAAAATTAACAACTTGGCTAATGGGCTTATGGCCATCAAAGCTCAAATAGAGATTCACGAATCCAGGAGAATGTGGTGATACCCAGCATCTGTAGACCCCAACCTGAACAATTTCCACGGCCACACTTACATCACCACAAACACACAATAGATTGGTCTTGGAAAGGTGTTGATAGTCCTTATGAAAGAATCCAGTCACCAGGACCTGCAAGAAGTAAAGGCACTAACAAAGTATGGCTAATGGGTAGAAAACATATGAATTGATCATACGGAAAGTGTTTACGGTGTTATACTTAGTTATAATATACACATCAAGAATTACATGCTTGTAGTCAGGGTGCTACTCATAACAATAAATGGAAAATGAATTTTGGCTAATTGAAAAACAAAAAATAATTCATATTCCTCAGAGTTCATGTTACATAGTTTAAAGCTTTGGAATTCTACTAGCATCCAAGATTGTAAGAAAAGGCAGACGAATCAACTAAGTAACCAAAGATATGTTAGTGTTAAAGAAAGACACAATTATAACCTAAGATAATAGCTTCTAAGTAGATATATATGAAGGGGAAAGGAAACCTTTGATTTCTCAGTGGAAGGCACCCAAGCAGGGGACACATCAGTGAGAGTAAATACTTGTTCAAGCAGAGAAGATTGCTGATTATCAACTACCGGAGATGAATAAGATTCGTGAACAGATGAAACTGAGGATTCAAGAGCTGACTCATCTACTGAACACGGTGAATCAGACATGATTTTCATCCACATTTCAAAGCTGTCCTGACTTTGCAATTTCTCATTGACTAAATTGTTACTTGCAGAGATAGGATGGTTCTTGTGCTCATTTGGATTTACTTGATTGTCCACTGTCTGAAGATTAACACTTTCTGAAAAATTGTAAGGAATACTATTGCTCACAGCAATTGGCTGAGTTAAATAATCAAAAGAAGGAATCTCTGCAGATCGATTGCTGTCTACCGGCTGACAAAAACCCTTATAAGTTATTGCAGAAGCTATTACAAAGTGTCACCATAAAAAAATATAGGGAGAAGGAAGAAGCAAAGCAAGTGATACGAACCAGAATCAGCAATCACGGAAATGTATGAACAAATTTATGAACTGGAAAACAAAATTATATTCATGTGGAAAGAACTGAGGAAATGAAGTAGAACAATGTTTTATTACCCACAGAACTAGGCTCCTATAAAGAGCTAATGCTCTCTGCCCAAAACTAACAAATGATTTGCCAAAAGATACTTCTCACTCCCCTCAAGCCTACTAATAACAGAATTAGATAAACATTCTCTACCCTCATTACTGTCTTACACTCTCTCTGCCAGCTCATCAAAACTAACTATGGCCTACTCTCCATTCTTGTAGAATATCTCTATTCTGCACAGCGCAGCCACAGATACTCACAGCAAGGATGTAAATCTGAGCCATAGAGAGATAAACAGCCTTGGACTCACATAATTTTAAGCCCTCTTTCAAAATGGCAGTAGCTTTTGACAAAGCATTGATTTTTAAATATTACCTAATCGTTTCGCCTATGGTTTTTATTGGTCTTCCTCTTCCTCTAGGAATTGAACTAACCGCTGTTTGATATACTCTCCTTACTGGGGCTACTAACGGTCTCCTCCACACATGTTCAAACCACCTAAAGCGTGATTCTACCATCTTTCCTACAATAGGAGTGACTCCAACTTTCTCGTTAATGTATTCATTTCTAATCATATCTTGTCTAGTGTGTCCACTTTTATATTTATGTTGTAAAACTTCCCCTTAAACTTAAGTAGTGCCTTTCTACCACATACGATACCTGAAGTACTCCGTCATTTCATCTAACCTTCTTGAATCGTATGGTTTACATCTTCATTAATTTCTCCACCGTTTTGTACGATTGACCCAAAAGATACCCAAATCTAGTGACTTGTGATATGGTATGATCTCCAATTTTTACCTCTATAGTAGGGTTTGTCCGCCTCTTGTTAGACATACACTACATATAAAAAATTAATTTACACATGAAAGTAAAATCTAAAATCAACTTACATTGTTGAAACTGTTATTCAACAAAACTTGATTTTGTTGATCAAAATCTTGAACTTTGCCTGCAAAAAATTAATTTTTACAAGTTATAAATGATAAGGTGCTTTGCGGACAAGGACTTGTTATGCTGAAGCACCATCAATTACCTCCATTAGGCACGGTAGAGGTGTTAAGATCATTTGCAAGCACTAGGTCATCCCATTCAAGTGTATTTATCTCGAGAAGCCTCAGTTCATGACTTTTGACTGCTGAATTGTGATTAATCTCTGTTCATCTCCAAAACGGAATGGATGAGAATTTATACCTTGTCGAGTAAAGACAACTACATTATCTCTAACATTTTTTAATTATCATAGATACATGACTTTTTCCTTGTTTTTTCCACATACCCCAGTCATGTTTCCGGAAAAAAGAACTATTATCTTCTGCTTTCTTGGAAACTTAATCAGAACAGAAATGTGATGGGTGGAACTTATGTGCAATAAATAAATACTTGCAAATTCTACATACTCTTATCTCTCAACTCATGATCATGCCTCTCAATGTTTCCAAACAAACTCTTTAACATTTTCAAAATTAATAAAAGACAAGTGTTTCAAATAAATGCTATAAGCCTTTCCTACTGAACAGTATAGCTTGTAAAAAGATAGACTACAATCATCTAACAGTTATTTCTCACCACCAGCATATGCAATGTTGGTCCCCGAATTTATTTCTTCTGATATAATCAATGGTGCAGCTGGATCAGAAGAACTAGAGTTTGAATTCACATGACTGACAGGAGAAGCTTGCACCTGTTCCATAAACCATGACCCGGCATAGGTTACAAAGCCAAGTTACATCCATTATCGCAATCAAATGGTAAAGCGTGAATGGCACCTTCAGCATTAGTTTATGTCTAAATAAAAAGAAGTTATAGCTTTTAATTATCTCCCACAAAGAAAAACTAAATGATGAAAAAAAAACAAGGAAAACTATGATAATTAAAAAATGTCAGGGATAATAATTAAATTAGACCCCACGAAAAGCCACAGGGTAGCCCCTTTAGTTGAAAACAATAGAGCAAAGAAAATTAGACCCCTACCTAGCTAAAAATTAAATTAATATAAAACAAGTAAAATAACAAATTATATGGGGGATAATAGAGTAAGTAAAGCATCACCATACTAAACAGTCAACTATTAAAAAGCCAACTCAGATTACCAGCTCAAAAAATTGTGTATTTATAATAGCAAGCTTAAAGTATACATGGAATTAGTCTTAGAGAAAGCTCTTAAACTATCATGCTCTTACTCATGAAGGCTGCTGCATCAATAGTTTCTCATGCCCCAACCCAACAGGTCCACAACATATAAAATAGGACAAAACATTTGGCCTAAAATTAATGATTATCCCACTTTATCACTAATCAACTTTTGGAGCTTATATACCATCATCAAAACTAACACAAGCCATTGCTGGACTTGGATATTCCTTCAAATGCATATAACCGTAAACAACAATAAACAAGGTGCTTCAATTACCCATAAATAAAAGAGCATATGCACTCTACACAGGGAACTAATGAAACTTCCAACCAGACCACTTGAAAAACATTGTTGCTGTAAGAAATAGTACCTCTGGCACTTATTCTAAGGCACTTTAAACCGGATTACACATGACAATAAGAGTAGTAAATTTTCTTGATTGTTTTAAAGATACTATACCATTAATTTTACCCTCTTGAGTCTTACTGGAATTGGAAAGTTGACATGTTTATTATTTCTCATTAATGAACAAAGGGCAAATACAATAAAAAGTAATAAATAGTGCACAGAAAATGTAAAGTGGCTTATAAAAACTAAAAATGACCACCAAAATCTTCTAAATTGTGTCTTCTAATAAGGACCATAAAGAGCATTTCTTATTGGCATAATCATTTCTTTCCGCTATCCAGACAAATTCAAATCCTCAAACTACATTACTCACCTAAGGATCGCAAACTGACTAATGGCAGTGTTATGTATATGGTATTTCTTTAAGACAAAACAACATACACATAAATCATGGCTTGTAAGGCGAAAATAAACTTTTGAATGGAAAAAACAATTAACTCAACCTCCTGTATTTCACGGTAATGAACAAGGACTATGTGTTCCGCACTCCTGAAAAGAAAATAATGAGAAAAACTATAAGTCAAATTACTAAGCCATGATTACTATTTCCACACTTGTTTTATAATTCCGTTTTAACTAGTATACACAAGAATTACAGTAGCACCATAACTACAACGTAATTCAGAAGTATAGAATTTAATAGCATGTTGGAATTGGAGCCTTAAGAGTTAACTATTGATATGCATACTTATCAAGCAGCCAATAACATCTACGAACAAAGTCTGTGTTATCTTGGCCATGTGCATAATATACGTGGATCCTTTCTTCATTACCAACCTGATTTATGAGCAAGGGTAAAATATGACCAGAAATAGTGTCAGAAATCAAATACAACATCAATTAATGAAGCTAACATAATCAATGACCAAAAAGTTGAAGGATGGAAATATGACCACACATGATAAACACTGTAATCTGGTGATACAATCAAGAGCAGAAACATAACCTATCCCCCAAATTTCATGATAAAAATCAATCACAGTCCTATTATCCCATGTACATTCTGTTAAATATAGTCACCACCATAAATTTAATTTAACATAAACATATCCACCCAAGAAAACAAAACTTCTCACCTTTAAGTGCTCATGAGCTTCTTTAATAGTTTTCCCATCTTTTTTCTTTTTCCAGTTATGTCCATCTTTTCGAAAGTTCCTAAGCTTCTTGCGGTCAAATAATACAAACGTACCACCTGTTTACGCACAAAATAATAATAAAAAAATAACATTATCAATGGAAATTTGACATCATACAATCAAATATAGTGAAAATTTATTACTTAGATGCAAAAAACTAATCAAAATTCCATTAGATGCATGAATGAAAAAATCATTCACAGTGAGGCTTTGCATTACTTTATTCGCAACATAATGATTGAACGTTGAACAATGAATAAATCTCAACATTATTTACTAAGTCACGCTTCAACAATAATTAAAGGATTTGTTATGGAAAGTCGGGAGTAAGATTGTCATGGAAAGCTTTCTATCATCAGGTAAAATATTTTGTAGAAATTCAGAAATAGAGATTAACAGGAATGAAAACGACGAGTAGTCCATAAGAAAGAGAACTGTAGAGCATAGTGAAAATGATGCATATCCACTTAAGAAACACCAAATTACTGCTAATTGAAATAGATAATTACTTTTCGGCAAATTCACTGGCTTGACATGGATGGTAAAATACTTGGAATTACAAAGTATGGCATGAATCTCATTGGGACGAAGCCATCTCGTTCTTGCTTCACCCATAATGCTCCCCACATCTAGCTCTGGGGAATATATAAGAAATTATTTCAGAACAACAAATAAACAGAGAAGGCCAATAAGCATTCATCATTAACCAACAACTAATTTAGTTCATGGAATCATAAGTACCAGTCACATTAGTCCTCGACTTTACGAAACTAACATGTTAGTCCCCGAGGTCCTTATCGGAGGACCAAAGTACATGAGGGACTAAAATGACTGATGTTTACAATTTCCAGAACCAATATGATAATTTCTTATAGTCGATGACTAATGTGATCGGTGCTTACAATTTCAAGGACTAAAAGCTATGATTTACTCAAAAATAAAACTAGCACTACATGTTACCAAACAACAGATAAAAATTTACAAGTCAAAATTTTAAGGATAAAATAAAAAGAGACAAAAATAGAAGTAGAGAAGAGGAGTGAAACTTTCAAAAATAATCCCTGAAAAAGATGATTGAGCTTAAAAATATTGGCATAATTGAAAAATAAAGAATCAATCAAGCATGTACCTTGCAATGTGTGGAATCCGTGTATCTCTGAACCCATCAACTTCCCCTCTACGTTATTTGCCATCATATTCATCACAATACAAACCTCTTTCAAAATTCCAAACACGTTTTCTCAGCACATAATAAGTGATTACATAACTTACAACCTTATAACAAAACCAAAAGAATCAGCAAAGGGTATGATTCAATGAAAGAGAATAATCAACATCCCCAGATAATAAAAATTAATAATTGATCAAAAATATAAAGAAACAGCAAAGAAGGCATAAGAGGGTGGCTAGAAACCCACACAAAAAAAGTGATTATGAATTTTACCGAATTCCAGAGAAGGGTTTGTCCTCAGTAGAAGAAAGAAAAATATGTTTGACTTGTATGAACTGAATAACACTCTGTTCTGTTCTAATATTTTTGTTTTCTTTCGGGTTCTCTCTCACTACGAGTTATATCTATTTATATGATGAACGATTATATCGGATCTTGAAAGGGAAGGAAGATAAATCAAATGTTTCAGTGTCATGAAATATATTTTTAAGATATTTTTATTAAAATTATTTATATTTCTTTGTTTCATAGCTCGCAAATCGATCTAAATCAGATAATTATTGCTATAAAAAACATCATGTGATAGACATTTTCTTTTATTGTAAGATTAACCATCAAATTCTATTGTAACTCGTCTATGCAATCTCCTACCATCATCCTAGAATCTTTATCTTCCTTCACATTATCGCTAGAACAACCTCAAAATTATGCTATATATGTCTAATTTATATATTTATAATGGTATTGTTGAAAAGTTGTAAAAATGGAATTTAGTTATTTTTTAAACTTGGCACTAGCCGGGTGAGGTTTGTGAACTCTTTACGAAATAAGGTTTAGATGAGAATGAAAGAGAAATACAGAGTTTCAGAGTCATCCCACACCCAATATTTCTCTTCATTACACTTTAAAAATCAACTCGCAAAAAGACTCTTAAGGAATAAGGTGATTAGGAAATTGAGGATAAAAACTCCGCTCATTAACAAAATAATAACATTTGTATATAAAAAATTCATTTTATTATTGAAAGTAAAATTTAGCTATGGTCAATAACAATGTTCCATAACTCGAACGTGTATCTTTTTAGATAAGTTATAGTTTTTTGACTCAACCAATAAGTTAGTAGAATCGTCCAATAAAAAAAAATTGAAGGAAGCTTGTAGGTTTTTAAAAAACTTGTAACCTTTGAAAACTACACAAAATAGTAGTGAACGTAGATTTCAATAATTTGTTTACCAAGTTTATGCTTCAATTTTAAAAAAATTGCATTAATTACTCCTAATTAAAAAAATATTGTTTTTGCAATGTATATATTATTTTCAATTTGATTTTTTTATAATATACAAGTTACTCTTCCATTTAATTAATAGTTAGATAAATGTATGAGTTATTTTTATATTATATATTTTTCACATTCAATTAATTTCATTTTTAGAATAATATTGAATGTGACAAAAAATATATTAAAATAAAACAAATAACTTTGATTTTAAATAAAGTATTGAAAATATTGATTTTAAATTATATATGTATTTAATTATTCCAAATATTAATTTTTTAATTAGTAAATAACTAACTAAATAATTGTATGTATTTTTATTGATTTTTAAAGTTTCAATATAGTTATGAAATTAGTTTATCAGACAATTCTAGTCTAAAAAACTATTTATACAACTAAAAACTTTCAACTATTTTCATAATTATAAGCTATAAGCTATAAGTTATAAGCTATGAACTCACAAGAGAGTGAGCATAATTATTTATTAATTAAGGGAATTTTGTCACCTAGAGAGCATAGTTTAATATGTTTGGATCTTCTACCATCTTAGTTGGTAGTTTGGTCATATCTACTAAGATTAACATCAATACAATTATACAAATTTAATAGTATAAATACAATTATTAGTTAATGAGAAAAGAATCTATGCACTGATAGTCTAAATTTTTTTTATATCGTCACTACACATTCACCATCAATTTTTAATTATCATTTACTATTAAATAAAGTAATATAAATGAATGGTTAATAATACAACAATTGTGTATAAATCTTTCATTGTCAATACATATATAAGACTCAATTTAAGTAATAAAACATATTTTCCTTTTGAATGTAGGACCAAAAAAAATTAAGTCATTATTGTTGAACTAACTAGAATAACTATTTTTTATACATAATCAAATTAGATTTAATAAGCTCAAAGTAAAAACAATCTAACCTATAAATATTTTGAAAACCACTTCAATCAAACATCATTTTTTTACTTTTTTTACAACTCTTTCAAAATAGGAAAAAAAAATATAAAATATAGGGCACCCTCATGGATAGTAAATTATATTACTATATGGATAGTAAATTATATTACTATATGGATATTACATCGATTTTTTACATTTTTTTACAAATCTTTTAAAATAGGAAACAAAAATATAAAATATAGGCTACCCTCACGGATAGTAAACAAAAATATTATTGAAATACAATCTTTTCAAATTTTGGATAGTAAATTAGATTGCTATATGGATAAAAGGATACATAAATTTAATAATTTCTCACTTTTAATATTTAATAAATAGGTAGGGTCCGATCATTGAATAGTTAGACAACGTGACAAGAATTTGAGTTATGATAAAAAAATAGGTTGGTGGGTGCGTGAAGGTGTGTTTCATCACGGTTATCAACTTATCATTGGTCGGGTAGGATAAGGATCCGTGTATAAAAAAGGTTTTTTCATAATTTTTTTTTTCGGTGTAAAAATTTATACCTAATTAATATATCATTCAGTATTCAATTATATTATACATATTTAAAAGTTAATAATAATTTAATATGAATTATGAATAAAATAAAAACAATATAAAAAACCCTGTGAATGAATACTTAGTGCACTATCAATTGCCATGAAATATGTGAGTCAATTGCCACCCATATAAGTTATCTCTAGCAAAATTTATATGAAGACAAATCCAACATATCATATTTAGATATAAATGTATTTATATTTTTTGATACTATAATTTTAGACTAAATTTTAGTTAGAATTATTTTTTATATGTTATTAATATTTTATTGATTATTTCTATATATATATATATTTATATATATATATATATATATATATATATATATATATATATATATATATATATATATATATATATATGAAAGTTTCCTATTGGGCATGACCATCTTGTAAAAAGCACTACAAAACAACAACAAACTAAAAAAAGTATTCAAAGCATCTCTTATTATTCTTAATAGAATAGGAATATTTTTATTCTTTTATATAGTGTGATATTTTTATTTCTTGATTTTTGTTCTTAAATAGGAATATTTATTGGTAATTAATAACAATTCTTAGTGATGAAAGATGATCTTATATGTTGTGAGTTGTTATGTACTTTATCTATTTTATGCATTTTATTTACCTTTTAATTTACTATGTTACAATTTACCCTTATCTATTTTAATGTATTTTAATTAATGTAATATTTTGTTTTATTTATTCATGTCAAAAATATAATTTCAATTTTTTGTCATATTTATTGTAAAATATAATAGTGTGAGGTAAGTTGTGAGACCCAAATAAGAACAAGAATAATATTTGACATTGTGGGAAAAATAGATGTTATTTTTATTTTATTGGGAGTTATAATAAATTATAAAATAATGATTGAGAACAAAATAGGAATGAAAATTTTATTTGATGCTGAAGATGCTCTCATATCATACCCATAAAAAACTAATCACTTCATATTTTTCAACATTTCTCTAAAATTTACAGTGATAAACAATATAATAATCATCTATTGCAAATATGAAGATTGATATACAATAGTGTAATAATAATTAAATAAAAATAATAAATGATGTAATAATAGTATAAAAACTATATATATTGAATACATCCTTTTCTAAACCATAAAACCTAGTATTACTTAATCAACACCTAATCAAGTTTCTAACATAAGTCATCCCAAATTTTAATTACAAATCATTACTTTTAAATTTTAAACAAGCCTACATAAATAAATTATTAATCATAAATTCACATGTATTATGAAGAATTAATAATAATAATAAATGAATAATAGTTGATATACCGATAAAACATAAAACTCTACATTACGAGTTCATATATTTTTTCTCTAAATTAATTTAAAAAAGCATCATAAAGTTGCATGTTGTGAATTGTGATTAAGAAAGAATCGCGGAGGCATTTATCAAGCGCGGGCAGGGGTACTGATACGAATGGTGTATTCGTAATTTCAGCAGAACCCAAGGGGCATTAGCGCGATTTCGTGCTATTAATAACAGTTAATAGTTTTGTATTTCTTTTTTTCTTAATCGAAGGTTTAGGTTTGGGAACACAGAACACTGTTTCGCAGAGAGAATATTAAAGGAGAGAGGAGAGAGGAGAGAGGAGAGAGGAGAGAGAGAGGAGAGAGGAGAGAGGAGAGAGAGAGGAGAGAGGAGAGAGGAGAGAGGAGAGAGGAGAGAGGAGAGAGGAGAGAGAGAAGCGTGAAGCGTGAAGAGAGAGAAAGTTGGCGCTGCTGTGTCAATGGTAGTTAGGGTTTTCTGTTGATCCCGCGAAACTCAATTTCTCTACTGTAATTGTTTTCTCTTTCATTCCTCCTTCTCCTCAAAACCCTAATTTCAATTCCCCTTCGAGATTGAGCATGCTCCTATCTTGCTTTGAATTTTGAGGAGTTGTCATGGGTGCGCCAGAGAAATCACAGGCTAACACTAATTCGATGCAGGTAAGTAATTGAAAACATTAGCTTTGACCTAGAATCTAGTCAATGCAGAATTTTGCTATTTGACGTTGTTTGAACTTCGAGCTTTGATTAGCGATACCTTTGTAAATTTATCTTAACTGGTCTTAATAGTATTGATAATAGATTTTTACTGGAAATTATAGTCAAGTAGAAGTGTAACTTATTTGGACCACAACTTTTCTTTGCAGACTTACTAAATGTTGTATTCGTTTTATTCATTGATCTTAAAGCAGCCCTCCGCTTACTCTTGTGACAATAGTGATAATTCACGTGGTTTGAATAACTGAACTTATAAGTTTTTAATTGAAAAATGTAGTTATGATACATTTTTGACATGTGAACTGTTAAGTCATTACATGGAATGGAATACATATTCATGATTGCATCAATAGTTGAGAGGCTTATGTGACTTATTACTCAAGTCTCTTCCTTATTGGATTTCAGCGTGTCAAAGTTTACCGTCTGAATGATGATGGGAAATGGGACGACCAGGGTACTGGACATGCTGCTATTGATTATTTGGAGGTTTGTACATCTTTTGGATTTGGATGAAGCATTCATTTGTGTCTGACATGTCTATTATATTTGCTGGACTTCCCCTCAGTGAGATTGTGTTTATGCGGGCCCTGAGGCTTTTATCCTTGCATTTCTTGTTACAAGATCATCTATCTTTAATACATATTCTCCTTAATGGTTGGCAAATCCATTAATATTAATGATGGCCGACTAGCACTGCTTTCTTATGATATGTGATAGTCATCATGTTTTCCCCTTCCTTCCCCACAATAAATTGTGATTTAGTGTTAATGTGTTTTAGTAGCCAAGATAATAGGCTGTCAGTGAATATATCACTGTATTTAAGTGCATATGTATATATAGGTGGGTTTTTTCATTTCTAATCGATCAAAATTCAAGTTTTCTTGCATTTTAAATTAATGAAAAATTACAATGCAGCACCCAGAAGAGTTGGGTTTATTTGTTTATGATGAAGAAGAGAACGAGACCATACTTTTGCATCGCATCAGTTCTGATGATATTTATAGGAAGCAAGAAGGTAATGTGTAGCTTTTTATAATCTCTCTCACTCAATAATGGGTAATGGTCATTTCCTATTTTGTTTATGCTGAAAATATACGAGGGTTCATTGCATTTGTAATTTTGATGGATATTTTTGTTCCTCAGATACAATTATTTCATGGAGAGATCCGGAATATGCTACAGAACTGGCACTTAGCTTTCAAGAGACTACTGGCTGCTCTTACATATGGTGACAGATAACCAGTGATATTTAATGAATTTGCATTTTTTCTCGCTTTTGTTCCTGCTGCTGTGGAATTAAGTGTAATTACTATGCTTGTTTGATTCAGGGACCACATTTGCAATGTGCAGAGGAATATACATTTTAATACGCTAAATAGTGAGTAATGCGGAATATATTCTCATTTTTATCTATGTCTGTAGGATTTGCTTGTGTGTTTTCTGAAATGTAGGGATCGTACTTTTGTTTTGTTTACCATTTTATGGTCTAAAGATAATGCTTTCCCTGTATATTTTAGGTGAGCCATTTCACAGTGTTAACAGCGTGTTGAGGGAGTTGCCTGCTGTTGAGTTATCAACACTTCATTTGATTCTTAAGGTTTGGGCATATACACATATCTTCTTGTTTAATTTATGTATTTTTTAGTATTTTGAAAATTAATCTATTCTCTTCTCCACCTGTTCTCTTTTAGTCAGATTAGCTGGGGCTTCAGTTGTGTATAACTTAGCATTCATAAATTTTGAATTAAGTTTGGGAACACTTGTTTCAACTGATTAGATTCTTCCACGGTCCCAGAGAAAGTTGAATTGTTAACGAATAATTTTTTTGTACACTAGGCAAGATTTGGTTAGAAATTAAAGCATTAGGGAGAAAGTTAGAGTAACTCCTATTGTAGAAACAATGGTAGAATTGCGCCTTAGGTGGTCTAGATTTGTTTGGAGGAAATCGGTAGAAGCCCCCGTAAGGAGAGTAGATCAAATGGAAGCTAGTCCAATTCATAGAGGAAGAGGGAGACCAAGAAAAACCATAGGGGAAATGGTAAAGAAAGACTTAGAGGTCAATGCTTTGTCAATGAACGTGATTTATGATAGAACATTGTGACGTCTTTCGATTTATGTATAGCCGACCCCACCTAGTGGGATAAAAGCTTGGTTATTGTTGTGGTTGTAATGCGGGATTGTATCTGGTTGATCAGAATTCAGGTTTGTATCTTCTGTATTCTGTTTCTTTTACACCTTGGTGCTCATACAGCATATGGGGGGATGAGAGGTATACACAATTTTATATGGTTCAGCCTACAGTTAACAATAAGGTACACTTACAGGCGAAACAGAAAGTCGACTATGATCACTGAAGATTTCAAGGAGCTTCAAAACTCTATTCCCGAAGTACCGAAACACAATCGTCATTCTGATTTTCAACACTCCTACATAACTAATAAATTTTGTTTTACCATAGATAAACATTTCTGCTTCCCTCACTTAAACTCGCTGGGTTACATTTTTATCTTCAGCTTGGTTACATGTAGTGTCACTCACGAAATTAAACGCAAGCCACTTCATGAATGTAGCAGAAGAGTTATAAATGTCAAATAATTTATTAGACATTTTATGTCAGTTTATCATAGGTTTTTGTTAGTGATCCTAGATTAGGAATGTCGTTAAGTTATATGGGATGATAATTCTGCTGTTCTGCATAAATCTCAAAAAATTGCGTATTTTGTTTTTGTGACATTGGTTTTATCTTCATTTTCCTGATAAAAAGCAATTGCATAAATATAGGCAATTTGGGTTTCATAGTACTTCCATGAATGAGTTGAATTTGAGTACCATGCCCTCTAGCTAAGAGCTTTTCTTTGGTTAAAAAATTTCTGTTTGTCAATGAAACTATGATATATTTAACCAAGTTGTTTTTTTTGTTTGCAGACTGTGGTTGACAGTGGCATTGCAGATCAGTTACGGCTTACAGACCTAATTTTAAATGATGTAAGCTAACATAAATCTTGGGTGGTTGTGCATGTTGTGTTTTCACAGGGTAGGCTGGTGGCCTGCATTCTGCCTAATTTCATTATCTCTCACTTTTGCTATAGATCTCGTTCATTTGAGTTTGTAGCTTTTGATTGCTGTTGGAAAGCATCTCTCATTAATTTACATAACTTGAAATTCATATTTGGTTGATAGTTCTTTGTTTAAAATGTGCTTCCTCATTTCCTAAAACTAGAGGTTGTAAAATTCATCTACTGAGGATCTAAGATCCATCAAGCAATTCAGAGATCTCTCTATTATGCTTGCTTTCAAGTATTTTGAACTTCATATGGAGCAAAGAATATGCTGTTATGATGCATTTGACAGACTCATGCATTTGTTATGATATATATATATGCAAACTCATACTATGATCTCACCAATTAGGTCAACTGATTTAGTGAAGTTTTCATTTCACTTTATGTGGTGGTGTGTAAGTCAGGAATTGGAGACCAAATGAATAAGTAGGAGTAGATGGTTATATTAAGTCATCCAAGACATTCCATTTGTGCAACGTATCTAAAATTTCTTTGCATAAGCTAGTTTAATTTTGTCTCATATGCAAACCTCATCTGGAATAAATTTGGATAAGTTATTAAGGCCTGTCATGTAAAATTTGAGATATGTTTGATGATATATTATAAGAAAATCTTATTGCCTGATGAGTCATGATATTGTGTCTGTTATGTTTTGAATGTGTGTATGATATAGAAATAGGGGCACATGTCATATTGTTGATGATAATGCTGTTAATTTATACTTCTGACATTATATTATAGCCTAATGCTAATTACTAATATCTATCTTGTTTGCATCATAAGTTTGTCTACCTTATGCTCCCCCCCCCCCTGAAGCCTCACTCATCATCCATCTGTCTGGCAGAATGCCTAATACAGTATATGTAAAATCAACCTTTTTCACCTTATATATTTTATATGCCCCTGTTTTCATCTGTGTTTATAATGCAGCAAGAATTTTTTCGGAAGTTGGTGGAAGTATTCAGAGTTTGTGAAGACTTGGAAAACATGGATGGCCTTCACATGATTTTCAGAATAGTCAAAGGGATCAGTCAGTATTCATTTTTATGTTGTTTTGATTTGGTCTTTTGGATCCGTATGTATTCATTTATGTCTTTATTTATTCTTGTTTTATGTTTATTCTCTTGCAGTTTTGCTTAATAGTACACCAATTTTTGAGAGAATTTTCAGTGATGAATTTATAGTGGACATTATTGGTGCCCTCGAGTGTAAGTTCATTTCTTTAGAGATTTCCTTCCCAATCAAGTGTGAATGTGAGATGACTTTTTCATATTTAGCCATTATATAACGTACATGTGTTTTTTCTTTTTTCCTTTTCTAATAATATTTCTGTTGAACAAACCCTCCTAAATTAAAAATGCTGTGTGATATCTTTGTTGTATTTGAGGATTACTTACCTGCTGATAGAGGTTTAATTTCTTCATTCTTTACTAAAGACTTCTGAACTGCTTTTATGCAGATGATCCAGAGGCTCCTTGTGTTCAAAATCATCGAAAGTTTTTAAAGGAACATGTTATTTTTAAGGAGGTATCTTTAGTTTATATCTTTTATTTTGGGAGAAAAGCAAGTTGCTAGACAGCTAGATAGATCTGTAAATGTCCTTGTGCTAGGAGATCTTATCTCAGTACTTCTATTTTCTCTTGTAGGCCATACCTATAAAAGATCCACTTGTGCTGTCGAAGATACATCAGACGTATAGAATTGGCTTTTTGAAGGTTTTGACCTATTTAAAGTTTTTTGTTTGAGTTCTTCTTTAATTTGTTATTTACCTCACCCTTCCACTTTCAGGATGTTGTTTTGGCTAGAATCTTGGATGAGGCTACTGGTGCTAATCTTAACATTATGATACATGCAAACAATGCCGTTGTAAGATTTGATTAATATAAAAAGAAGACTTTTCATTTTATATAATGCTTATTACCTTTTTGTTGACTTCTCTGTCATTTTTTAGGTAGTTTCTTTATTGAAGGATGACAGTACATTTATCCAGGAGTTGTTTGCTAGGTTAAGATCGGCCACCACCTCACTTGAATCAAAGAAAAACTTGGTAAGTCTCAATGAAGATATTGTTTCATTTCCTTCTCTTGAGGTTTACTTGGAAGTTTTAGAGATATTGGGATGGAATGGAATGGAAAATCACTCTCTTCCCTTTATTTAGATTGATCACCAGGTAAGAACATGGTAAGTTAAAGGTTGCCGGTCAAATATCTATATGTGAAACCATTAAGAAGGACTTAGATTTGTGAAGAAATGGTTAATGATAGAACACAATGACATCATTTGATGCATGTAGCAGACACCGCACAGCGGGAAAGGCTACAATGTTGTTGTGGGGAACGTTTCAGGTTTTAGTTTTCAACATAGCCCTTACAGTTTTTGAGTTAAAAATTATTTGTCAAAAGGGAAAACAAGGTTGTGACATTTGCCAATTCACCAAATCAATAACTATACTCTCTATTAAAGTTAATTCATAACTTGAATTTCCCCTTGCCTGGAGATATAGCTTCTATATTTAGAGTTTATTTAGCATGGAGTTTTTCTATCCTGTATTTTTGCAGTGTTTAAATGTTAATGTTGTTTTGTTTAATGCCCATAATTTTCTTACCTCTGATTATTAATTTAAATTCAATTTTCCTTTTCTATGGGATGGACAGGTCTATTTCTTGCATGAGTTTTGTAGTTTAAGCAAGAGCTTGCAGATGGTCCAGCAGCTTCGTCTTTTTAGGTGTGTTACATTTAGGCTGGTAGATCTTGATACATCTTGTTCTACTGCTTGTTTTCCTTGATAAGTTTATGACTTTATCATGTTAAAATGTGATCTTTGTAATTATTAAGGCAGAGTTTGGCAATACCTATCAAGGTTGCTTCTGTTTATTCTTTTAGTAAGTAACTTGGTTAAGCATATGAAAAACTAGTGTCGCTTCCTCTCCCTCCTTTACTTTTGGAGTGAATGGAAGTTTTCTGTGAGAACTAATTTTTCTTACTCTATTGCAAACTTAAGTATGTTATCACGAACCTATTTCACGGTTGTCAACTATTCCTTACCAGAAATACCTCAAGAATAATTTTACTTGCTGCATGCTATTCTTCAAATACTGTACATTAGCATGTCCTTACTCTAGAATTAAACAGTTTATAAAGGCAACTTTTGATGTAGTTATGAAAAGTCATGCCTATAGGGGCTTCTGGATGGCAACTATTATACGTAACCTTTTACAATACTCTTTTGACTTGTAGCACTGAGACCTAACTCATCCTTCATATTTTCATTTTGCTGTTTATTCTAGTTATGGTAAGTTATTTAGTTCTATTCGTTTTGAGTTTTAAGTTCTGTTTTTTGCAGGGATCTAATGAATGAAGGCATCTTTGACATTATCAGCGATGTCTTGCAATGTCAAGACAAGAAGCTTGTGCTAATTGGGTACCGGTTCCCCCTTTGTCACTTTGACTGTTCTATTTCCACATTTCTCATGGTTAATTTCTAATAGGAAATATTGTGATGGTTGCAGAGCAGATATTCTCATGCTCTTCTCGACTCAAGATCCTAATCTTTTACGATCCTATGTTGTCCGGCAGGAAGGAGTTGCACTTCTAGGACTTTTGGTATGTTCTGTATGCAAAATGAAACCACAATTGCTTTCTAGATGACATGTATATATAAAGAATTAACAGAACTCAAAAGCTGGTGAACCTATATTGAACGTCCTTCCTCTCTGTTCTGTCATTCTTAAACCTGAACTCAAAAGTGCTAACATCGGTTGATTTATGTATCTACTTTAGTTCAACAGTTATTTATTAACTGTGCTATTACGTACAGGTTAAAGGAATGATAACAGATTTTGAAGAGAACATGCACTGCCAGTTTCTTGAGATTCTTCGAAGTTTATTGGACTCATGTACTTTGCCTGGACCACAGGTTACTGTTTCCTCCACTTTCTCAGACCTCTGAAAAACTCAGAATTTTATAACCTTGTTTGTTAATGATTTTCAAATAGTCATAAATTTTCTTGACTAAAATATGTTATGAAACTCTTGTACTTATCATTTGGCTACAACTAAGGGAACCCCCTAATAAGTTGATTTGACAGGTTTGTTAGTCATGATGCTATGGGAGTTCCTACTCCCATATTTTGTTTTTACAGGAGAAACCTTATCTCCAATATTCTATTAATAATTTCTTGAGTTAACCTCAGTATCTTGGTATAAGTTCTTTTGAGTTTACTTGCATTTTTTATTATGACTATATATTTAGTTCTTTTTGGTAATTCACTTTGCTTATTGTCATTTCTGTTTAGCATTTTCTATTGGTGATATTTTTTATTTTATTTTTTGTTTTGGTTGGAGGAGGAGGGAGTTGTTTCCCCCAGTCTGTGGTAGCTTTGCATCTTGCAATGCATTTCGGTTTGCTTTTGCTGGTTTAGATTTTGAATATTGAGTTCTGTTTTATAGTATATCTACTAATTGTTAGAAAAGTATGGTAGATAATATTAAATGTAGGGTCAAGGTATTTTTCTTACTTTTCATTTGAAGCCAACATGTATAAGCTTGTTTGTGCAGGTGTAAATTTTGAATATTAAGTTGGGTTTTAGAATATATCTGCTGAATTGTTGGAAATACTTGTCAGTTAAAGTTTTCATGTAAGCTGGAAGTCTTCTTCTATGATTATGTGATAGTTATTCCCGGTCTTGTTTTAGTTATTATTTTAGTTTTATCTGACAGAAGTATACTATTATTGACATTCTTTGATCAGAGGGACACTATTATTGACCTGTTCTTTGAGAAGCACTTGGGTCAACTGGTCGAGGTTATAATAGCATCATGTCCTTCAGAAAATATTGCTGATACAAATGGCAAATCAATAGGTGTTGGACGAAGTGTTCAGCATCCAAGTGGGACGAAGCCCGAGATACTGTCAAACATTTGTGAATTACTATGCTTTTGCGTCCTACATCACCCATTCAGGATAAAGTATTTCCTTGTTGCTCTGCAATAATCAAAATAGTTTTTTCTATTTATCGTGACATTTTATAAAAAATGAAAAAAAACTTGTGGTCATGTATCTCTCTTTGCTGTTAACAGGTGCAACTTTCTTCTTAATAATGTGATTGAAAAAGTTCTGCTACTGACTCACAGAAGAGAGCGATACTTAGTTGTTGGTGCAGTCCGGTTTGTTCGTGCTATTCTCGCTCGCCATGTAAGTTTGAATTCATGCAGATACTGTAGTTTTCAATGAATTCTGGAGAAAATTTAGTTTTGGTTGATGAAGACAAGGACAATACTAGTTTTAGGACAAGGCTCATCTTAAGTAAGCTTGTCTCTGAAGCAAGCATGGGTGTATACCTAAATCATTTGGTGGGTTAAGTTCATGATGCACTTGATTAAATTAAAGATGGATGCCCCATTATTTGCTTACACCTGAACCTCATTATTTTATCTAAGTAAATAATGATCCTTATAGGAGTACTGTTCATTTGCCTGCTTTCCATGCAAGTACTTGAACTCAATTACATGCAAATAACCATAGTAATTGTAGCCCCAGGAATTTTCACTTTTCTGTTCTGTTTTTATTTTTTCGTATTTATTGTTTCAATACCTTTCATGCAGTACATCTAACAGTTTGGAGTGTTTGTTAACTTGCAGGATGAGCATCTGATAAATTATTTTGTTCGGAACAATGTTCTCAAACCAATTGTAGATGTTTTCGTTGCTAATGGCAACCGGTACAATCTACTCAACTCTGCTGTTCTGGAGCTTTTTGAATTTATTCGGAAGGTGCCAATCTTTAATATGTATTCACTGTAGATTTTAAAGGCTTCAAGCAATTTGTGCTGATAATGTTGTATTATGTAGGAGAGTCTGAAACCAATGCTAAAATATATAGTTGATTCTTTCTGGGACCAGCTGCTGAAATTTGAGTGTTTGGTTTCTATTCAGTCACTGAAAGTAAAATATGAGCAGGTAATTTTCTTGTGTTTTTACCCTCTTGATTTATGTGCCAATCACATTAGGTTTGAGCTTACAAGCTTGCTTGCAGTGTTTGGATAATGGTGGGACAAAAGATGCTGCTAATGTAGTGGACCCTCGAAGACGAATTGATGAGCGGGCTCTGGAGAAAGAAGAGGAACACTATTTTAACGAGGACAGGTAAATATCTTCATAATAGTTGTAGGGTATTTAATACATCCTGGATGGAGTCTCTTGATTTTTTGCGATTTGATTAGCGACGAAGAAGATATAGCCTCTGCTTCTACTCAGCCGAATGAGAAGGGACAGCAACAACCTATATCCAATGGAGTTGCTGCAAGCTATTCGCAGTCAAGGTAGTACACTTATATTTCATTGTATTTCGTTAGTTCAATTTGTTGAAGTCCATAAACTCTGAAGTAATGATGTGTTCATCTTGCTTGATTTTCAATCCTAGGTCTCGTGGACTGGTTGACTATGATGATGATGAAGATGATGAAGATTACAGGCCACCACCAAAGAAGCTGCCTGAATCCTCTGTGGAAGGGACAATGGAGTTTCTCAGGAAGAAAAGGATATTGCCTTCAAAGGATAAGGAGCCTGAACTTGTGAAGAAGCAGAAGTTATCCAAGAATTCAAAATCTAAAGATAGTGTTTTTTCTGCCTTGTATTCAACATTGAGCCAAGGTGTGCTACCTGATAAGAAAACTGCTATAAACATTCATACAGACATTCAAACAGTTGAGGGGAGGACGAGCTCAAGTGTTGACACTGAAGAAGAAGGACTGGATGTTTGTAGAAGCAACTCTGGTAACAATAGCAACAAATCAGCTGAAGATAATCATGCAGAGAAAGAAACTGCAGCCTCTAGAAGCTGTTCTGATTGCCTGCGTGGCACGTCAGATAACATACAGCTGAGTGGAGAAGAATGTCCATCAGTTCCTCCAACTTCCTCGCCAGAGATGGCCGTAAACGGATCATAATCTTTTAGAATCGTTTGCTGGAAGTCTGATTGTTTGTTCTGCTTGACTACCAAATAGGTTTGAGACAAATGAATTTTGGGAGATATTGTACAGTGCCATTAAGTGGCTGGGAAGATAATTAATACAGCAACGTGGGTGGATCTGCTCCTATCCTCCAGGCTGCTATTTCGGGCATTTAGCTTAGTAATTGTTGCTATTGTACAACATTCATGAGCAATAATTCTGAGACTTCTCTCTTAACGCAATTTTTACCTCATCCAGCTCATTTACTTTTGTAGTTTTTGCTAGAGGAACCAGGATGCGGGTTTGTGGTGATCATTTATTGTTATCATCACATTCACACCCCTTTTCAGTTATTCGAACTTCGTGATGGAGGGTGCCAATCTTTGCCCTCCCTACGCAGGTTTTCCTTCTGGGTTTCTTTTATTTTTTTGGGCGGTGGATGTGCTAGTAGGGATATATATATACATGTGCAGTAGTTTTTAGAGTCACTTTTTAAACGATGTGTTAGGGAATCCTCATCATTGAAATCTGTATTGAACTGCGTCCAATGGACTATTCATGCAGCTCTTTCACATCGTAACTGGATTTACATTAGTTTTCCGCAGACCTTGCATCATCGTGTATTTTGATTCGGAGCTGAATTTGAAGTTTTAAATTGCCTCACCTTCATACAACATCTTTATTTTTTTTCCCATCGTTCGTTAAATTAGATTTGGGATACAAATACATTTGGGACGAGTGTTACAAATACGTATGGGAGTCTGACGGATATGGAAGGCGTGGGATAAAATCTATTAAGCGATTATTTTTATTAAACTTTCAATGTCAATTTTTTATTAAAGTTAAGTAGCATTTCTTTCTGAGTAACTTATAATACTAGTTTTAAGCCAGCGTTTCTTATCATATATTACAATTGGCTATTATTTTTATAAACCTATATTGGTAAACAAATATTAGCTTTCTTCCGTTGTAAGCAATTGTAATCTGTAATATGCTTTTTACACTTAGCCCTCAGGCATTCATTTGAAAATGTATTCTTAAGTCTTAACTTTCATGGATTTGCGGACTTATCTAACTGGAGAAAAGTGTAGTTTTTGTACATAATTACACTTGCTTGATTTGGAGATTTGAGGGGAAGAAACCGAGTCGGTGGTGAGTAGAATGTGGTAGTACTTTGTCTTGCATTGAATCTATTGTTACATGATCTGATTTTAAAACACGTGTTGTTCTGTTGCAAATGTGTCGGCATCAACTGCGCATTGTCTAATTGAAACACGTGTTATCCAACCTACTATTCCTCCTCCTTGGGGTGAATCTTAGTCTCTGTCTCTGTTATCATTTAATCTCCTCTTTGTTGGATTACATATTGTTTTAGTGGAAATCAAATAAGGAATTAAGATGAACAGTGGGAGCAGCAACTTGGAAACACGGTCTCTATTAGATGAGCTGAGTAACTTTAACAAAGGTGGACTCTTCGATCTCGGCCACCCTCTTCTGAACCGTATTGTTGAGAGTTTTGTGAAAGCTGCAGGGGTATGTATTTGTAACATCTTTTATCTCTTTCCTTTTACTTTCAAGTAATATTCAATCTCAACTCTCTTCTTCCAGATTGGAGCTGTTCAAGCTGTGTCACGCGAAGCATATTTCACAGCTCTTGAAGGTACCACACCACTACCATGCATTCTTCAATTATAATTACATTTTCTTTATATATTAATGTATGGTTAGGGGAAGTGCCTCTTCTATAGTTTATTGATGGAGTAGTTATGGTTAGTAATTTCTTTCATGGGTTATGCAGGTTCAGGGCTAGATAATGCCAGTGGTATGCCGCTTGAAGTTGGTGGAAAGAAACATCGTTTGCCTGGTCTTACAGGTATATGCTACAACACTTCTTAGCCTAGTTGATTTCAACCAGTTCAAAGTTTTTCTAAATATTGAAATATGAATCTTAAAAATTATCAAAATTGAAAATACATTGAGAATTTTCCTTTTTTCATGTTTATGAATTATGAGTCAATGTTCTTAGTGCACTCTAATATTTGTTTCTCCTTTTGTTTTGTACATGCAGGAGAGACTAGTAGCAAATCCATTGAGGCCATGGTGAGTTTATAAAAGAACATAATTTTCCTACTTTAACCCTTCCATATTGGCATTACTGCATTCATGTGTTTCATAAGTGAACTAAGAATGTTAGCTTGTGCTAAATCATGTGTGTCCTTGTCTTATTCTTTGTTTTTTCAATAACTGTTTCCCCTTTGTCTTTCCTCAGGTGAAAAATACTGGGAAGGAGTCCTTTCAATGGGGTAATATATATTCTTTCAAACTAAATGACAGCATATGGTTCTACAGTATATGAATTTACTAATGACTAATGATTAGTAAATGCTGTTAGTTTTGTAATACATTACATTTTCCAGACTTGCAAGACAAAGTTGATTATGTATAACTAGATTTTATAGCTTCCTCATGTGCATGCTCATGATCGGTACGGTATAGATCGATCGAATTGCGAATGTGTGTATGACAAATGAACCTTAGATTTTTGCAAAATGCAGGATTGGCTGCAGGGATATATTCAGGTCTCACATATGGGTTGAAGGAAGGTCGTGGAGCTCATGACTGGGTAATCTTTCAACTTTTAAGCTATCAAAATTATGGCACATTTTTATAAAACAAACATCAAGCTTCCACTCTACAATATCATAAACTATACATGCTTATTAACTTGAAGAATATGAAACTATTGGATATTTTAATCATTCAACCAAAGTTTTAAAATACGGGTTCAAGGTTTTGGGAGTTTCTGAAACCGCAACCATAGCCGATAGCGATCATCTATTTGATGATGCCTGCCCAACATTTGCTCTATTGCTGGTATTCATGTAACCTATTTGATGCAGAAAAACAGTGCAGTTGCTGGAGCACTTACTGGGGCAGCACTAGCACTTACATCAGATAATTCATCTCATGAACAGATTGTGCAATGTGCTATAACTGGAGCAGCAATCTCTACTGCTGCAAATCTTCTCACTGGGATATTCTAAACGGTTTCCCTGTTAAGATCATTTGCTTTTAGGTTCATAATTTTTGTGACTATCATAATGGTACATGTTCAAGTTGAACTTGCCAGGATTTCAAATTTTGATGTTTTTTAGAATTTAGCATTATGTGGTGGTTTCACATATCTCCAACTCCATTCTATGTCTGGTAGTTGTGCACTGTGAAATTTGCACTAAATGTTCAATTTTTAATTGTTTATGTTGTGAAGCGTGAAACCTTGTACCTTTGATTATTTTTTGTTATAATTTTCTTTATACACTAATCTTCTCACACAGTTCATAAAAAATATATAAACCAATAAAAAGAAGTAAAAATCATGTTTATGTACATTTATATATACCAAAAATATGCTTATGGGTAATGAGAGATGAAATTATCATCTTTGTTTGTAGCTCATAAATTTAATTTATGGGCCAACTTTATAGGTTTGTAGCTTCTTGTGCAAGTTACACCAATGCTTTGATAAAACTTATTTCTCATGAAGAGTGGAACTCCCAGGACAACTTTTCTTTCATATCCAGCTAAAATTCTATCAAGAAAAAAATCTCCCCCTTTAGATAGTTAATTACAAAATAATTTTTATGTAACTACATTATTTTCGTCAAAACCAATATTTATGATGATAATTTTTTGCTAGTGAATGAAACCATTTATTGGGTAAAATTCATCTAATATGCAACTTAATTCAGAGCCTAATATGTATGAATTTAAACCCAATTGTTAACGTTGAATCCTTAACTGAGTATAGTGATCTCAATCATTTGGATATAGGCAAAGCCCCCTTTTTGTTTTCTTTTGACCATGAATGAAGTTCATACTCAAAAATAAAACTAAATGATGTAATTACTATAAATAAATCTATATTAATAGTGCATGCATATCAAACTAAAAAAAACTTATTTACATAATCAACTAATCACTTTTAGGGGACATGTTTAATAAACATAAAAAAGATAGGATATATTAAAAAAAAAATATTCACTTATCGTAAGAGTAAGTTTAGCTACGTCTTAGTTATCAATGCTAGAGAAATCTAATAATTTAAATATAATTACTAATTTCAACCATTGGATTTTCATCTTTAAAAAAAATATCAAAAGTGAAATAGATAAAAGATGATAAAAACATGAGTAAATAAATAGGAACCCTAATTGCTAATCTTCCTCTCCTCTCAGATCTCAACCTTCAGAGAAAACGCAGCAACGAAGGGTCACCGCAATTTATTGATCATCTCGCCAGAATCTCCTCCCACTCAGGTATCTATAATTTCACTATTTCACGTTTCTTATGTATCATGTCAAAATCAAATTCCTCTTATTAATTCCCCACCTATCAATTTCGTTATGCTTTTTTAGGTTTTATATTTATCATCGATCGTAGAAATTTTCCATGCGTTTAAATTTCTCGACCTCATAATCTTTCTGCAATTGTAATTTTACACTTACATATACATATCAAAAGGCTTCGTCAAGTTGCACTGTGTGGTTTTCTGTTTTTTTTGTTGATTCTTCTTTTATACTTGTCTTACTATTGTTCTTTGTTAACATATGGGGATATGTTGTATTTTGAACTGCTAGGAGCTAGGAATCTACTAGGTTTTATATTCATTTGTAGAATTTTAATACTGTTATAGATGAAATTCTCACAATGCTTAGATACAAATTAGCATTTTATTATGTTTACACTGGCTTATATTAATTCCTCTCCTTTATTTAAGATTTGTGATTTTGTGTTAATGTCCTATTAATTTTATATCTTGTTTCCTAGTTGTATTGTGTTTTATAATTATTATAATTTTTGTTGTATCCTCATGTATTATTAGTACTTCCTTTGCTAGGAGATAATTTTTTTGTTAGTAATATGCTTCCATCTCTGTCTTGGGTCAGTTAAAGTGGCAGCTGGAGTTCATTTTTGTTCTAACATGAATGAATTTGGTAATGCTTAATATCAGGTTTCGGATTTCTATTGATTGCAGTTAGTTGTTTGGGAACTTCGATGCAATAGAGCTTGTCTGTCATAAAAGCTATATTTTGTCAGGATATAGAACATGTCGAGTAAGAAGGAAGAGAAATCTCAAGCTGCAGCTGAAAGAATCAAGGCTGCAGCCTTGACTGCTGCTAAAGGTCTTAGTCGTGCCCAGGCTGAAAGGGCAGCGGCTGCGGCTGCTCGAAACGTCAATGCTTATGGTCAGAAGGAAGAAGGGCCTAGCAGATGGCAGGAGAAGAGGGAAGCTAAGAGGCAGATGTATTTGATGAGTACAGAGAAGGCTGTCAAATTGGGTGAAAGAAAAAACCTCAAGCCTACAATGTCGGCTGCGGGTGGCACGGCTCAGTGCCAAAAGTGTTTCCAAAGTGGCCACTGGACATATGAGTGCAAGAACGAACGGGTTTACATTTCAAGACCATCCAGGACCCAACAACTTAAAAATCCAAAATTGAGGGCGAATGTGTCTGTGACTTATGATTTGGATGATACTATTAATCCCGATGCTAAGGAGGAAAAGGCTAAAGCGCGTTCTAAAAAACCCAAAAGGAAACATCGGTCTGACTCTGATTCTGGTAGTGACAGTGAGGATTCAGTTTTTGAGTCTGATAGTGGCAGTGGTTCATCATCAGTTACGGGATCAGATTCTTCTTCAGAAAGTAGTTCAAGTTACAGTTCATCATCTGATTCAGAGGAAGAAAGAAGGCGGAAGAGAAAGAAGAAGCAAAAGAGAGGAAGACGTAGTAAGAGGTACAGTTCATCTTCAGAATCATCTGATTCAGACTCTGATTCAGCTGATAGAAGCAGCCGTAAAAAGAAGAGGCATAGCCGAAGACGATGAATGAGACCTGGAGAGCCTGTGGATCCATCAAGAGTTGCCAGCTCCAAGATGCAATCATTAAGTTTAAGATATGGTGTTTATCATGATATGGTACTGTAGAATAAGCTTTGCTAGATTTGTTTGGCATTTATCTTTTGTTCTTTAGCTACTTTATCATCCAGAAAATACTCAGTAGTTAGATTTGATCTTTCTCGTTAAACTTTATGGATGTTTGCCCAACCTATTGTGAGATGTTTAAGCACTTGAATGGTTTTTTGCACTTGATACAAGCTCATAATGCTCTGACATACTCAGGTGCTCTCATTTACATCTTAATTCCTTTATAGTTGAAGTCTTTCACAAAAGGGTTTACGTGACATCGAATTAGCTGAGCTTGAGGAAATTACATAAGGGTTTCAACGTGCATGTTAGTCATGGATCCTAAAGCAGCTTTTAGAAAGCTTGGAGTTAGGTGTGACTTGAGAGGAACATGGTTTTTTTTATAGATACAATGCAGGGAAAGAAGAAATGTTGAATGGGTATAAATGCAAAGATAGTGAGGGAATAATTTCAAGTTAGACGCAGCCTATTGTAGATTTGAACGAATATAAAAAAGGAAGATTGTCATTCACACATCTAAAGTTGTGTAACTTAGTGCTGATCAGGGGGAATCAATGCAAAGGTGATAATCTGTTGGTTTCACACTTTCACTGGTATTTCCTTTCATCCTTTAGATGATGTCATAATAAGATCTCTGATAAACCCGTCTGGTTCAACTTCTTGGAATTTGTTTGGTTTGCCATTTTACCATCTTTAACCTTTGCTTTTCCATGTTTGGTTATTTGTTTAAAATCAGCACTGAAGTTTAGCACTCAAATTATAATTTTGTATTATCATAATGTTATATCATTTGGATTTAATATGTACTTATGGTGTAAGTGTTTTTTACACTGAGCACATCATCCACTTATCTATTTTTAACGAACTTATCAAGCTATCCACATTATTCTCTCTAACTAGATTTTTCTATGATTATCCTTTGGACATTGGACACAGCCTTTACCAGTTTGAGGGAAATGAATTCACTGATTTTGAAACCAGAAAGTTACCATAACACTGGTTGTTATGTATGATACTTTAAATTTTGATCTCAACAAATCACAATCAAAACACAAACTGATTTAAATTATCCAATTTTCATCAACAGTGCATATCACTCAAAGTAAGGATGACCTACCCAGCTCAATCACTAAATCCACTTCCATTTATGAGCTGCTGCTACCTGCAGCAGTAGCAACCAGTGCTTTTCTGAGAAAGTTCTTTGCATCCTCAATTCACTTCAGGGGTTGCTTGTGATTAAGCAATTTGGTGTTGGAGATGCTCTTTTCCATTTTTGTGCTATGCAAGTTTGAACAGTGTACTATACTTAGATAAAACTTTTCTGGGGCTAAAGAATTAAAATTCTGAGATTATAGGTAAATTTGTGATGATAATTTCATCTTGGTGGTGCCAGATTATCACTACTAGAGATATAACTAATAATTACAGATTGTTTAGATGGTTAGTTAGTTGATTCTAGATTGAGTCATATCTTAGTTTCATTTTAATCAGTTCTTCACTTCAATCAAGTCCATAACACATAGTTCTTCCATCTGCCATATTTTCCAACAGTAAATAAACATGCTAATCAATGAAGCTTTGTAATAAGAATACAAAAAAAAGTCAGAAAGCTAATATATTATTGCTTCTGTAATTTGAGCAGTGGAAAAGTTCTTATTCTTCTAGTATTATGATGTCACAAACCACACTGCACAAAATACATTGATTATTTATGCATTTCAAGAACTCCTAGTACCTTCATACATGGCATTATTCCTTCTGTGTGACTTATACATTTAAGTTGCCAAAGTTGATGGCTCCATTAGCATTGCCATCAGTGTAGCCTGTTTGATTACTCAGACCTTTTATCCTTTGAGTTCCAGTGTTGTTATATTTTCCAGACACACGATTCCTTCCGGACATAGGAGTAGGAAAGGATTTGGGCGGCGGTGCTAGAGGAGCATTTTCAGTCTGATCATCTTCAATGCTATTTAGCACATCAACAAGACCCATGAGAGCATCCAGTTTCTGATGAAGGTCTGCCATGGCCTATGCTATTTTATGTATACTATCTGATTTTAGAGATTGGTTTATTTTTTGAACTAAGCAAAGTCTCCTTTTATTGATGAAGATGAGGAATAATATAAATCTACTACATAATATGCAAACTTAACATTGAAGCATGGACCATCTTTGACAGGAATAATCTCTCAAATAAAGTATTATTGGAGGAGTATCAAATTCCATATGCAAAGTGAAACTAAAGCATCTTTGGCTAACTTTGAAAAAGGCAATTATTTAGACAAATTTTTAGTTGAGTGTGCCCTATGACAAATGTGCAAGAATAAGCAAACAGATCTGCATAGATACAAAGGTCAAGTGTTTATAGCAACCATTAATATATGAATCAAGCTTGTTGAATTGTTCAATTATAAATTAGCAATCATGTACTATTTTTTTTAACTATAAAATTGATAGAAACTTGTTAAATCAATTGTTTTAACTGAACCTTATTGACAAATATCTTCTGAGATATATCATGTCTAATACAATAACTACCTTGCATATAAAATTCATAGAAGCCTCTCCTAATATGAAATGAAAGAATGGGATGGAACAACTTAATAATTTCCTTCTCCATTTCCTTATTTGTTTCAGAATTCAGAAATATGAATGGAGCATAACCTGAAGAAAAAAAAACATGACATGAGGCTGCCAACTCAAACTTTTTATATCTACATGCTTGAGATTTTGCTGAAAAGTGATATTGCTTTAATTTTTCATTATTTTCTCCAGTTGTAGTTTATTTTTCTAAGAAATATGAAACATCCCATACAGTATTTTACGCTGCCGTGCTCATATTCCAAAACTCAACTTCATGCTCAAGAACACTAAGGAACAGAACTTCAGCTTTTTTGAGCTCATCTTCAGAAGCCTTTAGTAAGCGCCGATCAGCAATCCGTTGCAGAGATTGGCAATACATACCAAAGCCCTCATTACCCCATCTTGCACAAGTCTCCTTCAGTTCTGGTGGGGTTTTTGAGCCTTCTCCAAGACAGTAGGCAAAGCTTTCTTGATACACTGCTTCAATGGCCCAAAATGCTGTAATAGCGACAGTATATTCCATTTCTGGACTCATTAAACTCTCCAGAAACCTGTCACACCAAGCATACATTTTCCTGCTTTAAACTGTTATGATATAGATATCTATCCTTACATTACATACTTATCAGAAAACTTTATCATCACAGTATAGCTGCTCTACGGTTAAATTTAACTTTTTAGTCCCTAAAGTTAAATTTGACCTTGTTATACTATGTTTAAGGAATATTAATCCTAGGCCTTTTTTTCTCCCTTAACAGTCAAACAGAGAAGATAATTGATCTTGTCAAGGATGGAAACATCATCCTCTCATTATCACATCCAGTGTTAGTGTCAGAGACTGAGGCCACTATGCTCTTTCTAATAAATATTTTGCTGCAAATAGAATCAATATTATCAAGCACATTGTGATTCCAGAACTTATATATGTTAAAAGTCTCTTGTCCTAAATTGAACCAACCTCCAATTAATCATTTTTCTCTCCATCCAGTCATCGAAACAAAACCGAAAATACGACACAAACAGATATCATAACACATGAATTGAGTATGACGGTATATGATTAATAACCGTACCGGCAATAGTTAATGTTTGCCTGCTGAGGAACAACCTCAGAATGTGAAATACCCCAGTTTGTGGCTTCTCTCTTAAACCAGGTTATCTCATCCTGCAAAGAAGCCATGCCCCCCAATATGATTTCTATATCACCATTATCATCTGATTCCTTCCAAGCCTTTATCAGCACACTGGCCACAAAGGGTACAAAGGCTCTAACAAACAAGTAATCTTGTGCCTGTAAGAATGAATTATGGTAACAGTCAATTCAAGGCTATGTTAGTGTCCAACTACTATCAATAAGAGGCTACTAGTTTAGGCCTTTTTCCCTCTAAATAAAAGTTTTTTTCTCTAAAAAATAATTACTTAAACATTTTTAGCTTGTTTGCTAAATCTTCTTGAAAATATTTTCCCCTAGTTACTTACTTGATACACAGTACCAGTACATTATATCTGGCTCACTGTTCGTCACTTTTTACATTAACTTCATGAAACTTTTTTTTATAAATTCGATAGTGCGATACGAAGGTAAATGCAATATGTGGTATGGAGGTGAATTTGATACGCGACAAGTGTTGGGAAGTAAGTTCCACATCGCCTAATTCATTATCTCGAAAATGGTTTAAATAAGTGTTGGGTTACTTCTTTCATAACCAATTGATTTTGAGATAGAACCTTAACATGATATTAGAGGCGAAATCCAACTTCTTTCTGGTTATCCTTTACTTATGAGTCAAGTGTAACTCTTCGCCCGATCAGGCAAACTTATGTAGAGGGGCATGTTGGTCAATTGATTTTGATATGAAACATGAGTATATATGGTATATAAAAGAATTATCTAACTATTCTCAAAACAAAAAGAGTGTGTAAAAGAAGAGTCATGTCACAACTACTTATTGAACCTTGCAATAAATTCCAAAATCTTAAGAGAGGAAGTGAAAGTTGTATGATATAATAATAATAATAATATAAGATGTGATTGAAGAGGGAGAAATTGTTGTACAAGCCAGGTTTTGAAGGAAGCAATGTTGATGGTGGCATCATGAATGGTAAGAATAAATGGATTTCTGGTGGCTCCGGTGTACAGAAGACGGTGCTTCTTCAACCAAGTCTCCGTCATACTCATCATCTTCTCTTCATCCATTCCTTTCTCACTATCTATGCTGTTCTTTCTGCACTGAGGTGTGTGATAATAAACAAAATTGCAAATTAACCTTCTTCTATGTCCAAATTTCACTTTAAGATTTTTTGGTTTAAATTCGGAAATAAATTTATTATTGCTTATTGGATAATCTTAGTGTCCAAATTTCCACTTTTAGATTGTGTTTGGTTTAATTTAGGAAATCAATTGTTTATTGAATTATCTGCTGTTTTTCCCATAAAAACTAATTATGTCAGCTTACAATGTTGTCTTTTTTTTTGTTTAGGAGTATTTATGCATTATAAAGATTTATTAGTGTATTATACATCCTTTATTTGAACTACTTTTATTTGAAGAGTCAATAATAATTAAAAATGAATGATAAATGATATAATGATAATATATAAAATTCATACACTATTATTGAATACATTTTTTCCTTTTTATATAAGCAAATATTAATATATTAATATTTTGTGGTGAATGAAATTTGAATATTTAACTTCTCAATTTGAGGCAAATCATTTGACCAACTCCCAACTTACATTGTTTTCCAAACCATGGAACGTCTAGATATTATTTGGAACACATAATCTCAAACAAACACTTCAAAATTTCAAGATTTTCACCGGTTGAAAAAGTTGTCTTGTTAGATTATGATTTTGGAGCAAGCAACTATATTTTGTAAAAATAATATGAAGGGAATAATACAGGATGGTGAATGGGGGTCATGTATTGCTATGTTGTTTTGTGTTCATTTGCTATTGTTATTGTTTGCTAGTGTTCATTGTGAAGGATGTATGAGGCTATTAGTATTGACACTTTACTAACATTCCCACTTTTTCAATCTTTAAATTGACTTCCAAAATAAACAATTTTTATACTTCTCCTTCTAGTCTTCCACTATCCAAATTTGTTATATCCAAAATTTTCATTCCAATCTTTGCTTATTGTTATTCTCATCACATTCTTGCTTGTGAAATGTGGTAAGATCAGTTCAGAAAAGTTACATGGGACATGAGATTGGTAAGGATTACCTGTTATTTAAACTTCATTCTACTCAAAATATATTATATACTCACCATTAGATTATTTGTAATTACCCACCAAGATTCAGTTAAATGTTAGGACGTATAAGATCCGGTCTATGCTAATGTCGATTATGTCTGGATAACCGACAAGTCTAATAAATGATAGAGTTGACCAAATAAGGCCTAGTCAGTAATATGTGGGACCACAATTTTTTGCTAGGAGAATGTCACATTGTCTAAAAATGATTGTTATGTCACCTGCATCTTGTACCACCATGTGCGAAAGGGACAAGCGTAATATAAGGCTTTGACAATTGAGACATACTACAGAATGATTTACCCTAGGTAAAGTATTGTACGAGCTAGAATTCAGACATGTCAGAGTCGTTCAAACGTATAAAACAGTTCATACATATCTAGGGTAGGGTCAACATGATAAGATGGTCGGTCATGCCAACAACATCTACTAGAGAATATTACATATTTCTCTATTAATAGAGGAGACCCCTCATAAGAAAATTATCAAATAATACTCTCTTATACTGTTGTATTCTATCTCTCTACACATGTCTTTTCATACTAACTTAAGCAGTTGACTGTCACAATTTCTTTTCAGATACTTAGTTATACACTCTCACATCGTCTTTAGACAAACTACACCTTATTCAGATGTCAGTATCCCACATAGATAACCTCGATAGAGAAGAACAATATATAATTTAGTTAGCATTAAATTATATGTCTTTACTTTAAATAGACATTTCTACCGAATTTTAATATTTTAAATGATGAATAATTATTTTAAACCCAAAATATAAGTTGGTGTATTTTTTCCACCATCTCAAATTTTAGTGATAAAACTTGCACATTATAATCATAGTTTCCCATTTTTTGTATTTGGATTTCAATCCCTCTATTATAACATACAAAATTACTAACTAGTTATGCAAGTCCTAGCAAAGAAGTAAACTAGGAAAAGTAAAGGTGTGTAACAGAGGAATGAAATCTTTTTATTTTTTTGTTGATATCTAATAAGCAGACAAATGGAATCTGTAATATCACTTTATTACACATATTAAATAATTAAACTAATATTTGACACATATTAAACTTTTACTATGGTGTATATGATACGTAGACATTTTTCTGAATTAAAATAAAAAATGAGTTTTATCCCATACTAAGTGATAAGAGCAGAGTATTTATTTTTAATTAGTATATAAGATAAGATTAAGTGGAAAAAACATACTCCACATCTTAGTCATCTAATCTTAGAAAATTCAATGGTTTAGATCTACTCACCAATTCAATACAATCTTCAATTATATATATATATATATAAATTACAATTTTGACTTTAAAAACAAAGGTAAAATTCACTTGATTCCATTGATGGAGATGCTTGATATATGAATGTCTTTCCTTTCCTCATCTTGAAGCTTGCGCAGATTCCTTCACTAACTATGATTCGTAGCATCACATTGTGTTGTGTTGTTAATAACACTTTTCACACCAACCTCGTGAGTTCTATTTCTCAATATTGAAACTGAAAACGCTCTCTCTCTCTCTCTGAATCTTCGAATTTGCGATGGCGTTTTGGTGGCCATTGCTCGTTTTAGCATTTGCTTACGGTATCTGCAAGTTCCTTTTCATGCTCATTCCTCCATCTGTTCCTTCCATCGACGTTGACGCTTCCGATGGTACTTTCTCTTTCTATCTTCTTTTACACTGAAACTTTTGTGGTTACGGTGAAATCTTATTTCAATTTTGATATACTAGTGTTGGAAGATGGAAACCAATCGCAGGAGAACAGCTTCATTTATGTGAGTCTTATTTCTTCTTTATTTTGCAAATTTCACTTTAAATAATGAAATTCGAGTTTGATTATTACTCTGATTCTGCATTTTGCGCTATTCCAACTATTTTTTTCTTCTATTTTAAGTACGATGTTCAGCTTAGTTTAATTTGAAAGCTCTATTGTTACTGTTTTGTTTAATCCGTTTAAATTTCGAAATCCAATTTAATTCGAAAGCGTCTTGGTATTTTTTTTGTTTTTTTCTATTTTAATCTCGATATCCAGTTTAATTTGAAGATTGAAATATATGTGATATTATAGCTTGTATTTTCTGTTAAATCTATGCGTTTCAAGAACCAACTTTGTCTTGATGAATCAATGTGGATGTTAGAAGTTTTGTTAAAGATGATATCCGTGTATAGAATTTTTGGAGTATTTTGCTGATCATGTCTATTGATGGTTCCAATTCAGGTGCCTCCAAGGGGGAACTCACAACAATCAAGCAAGATAGTTCAGTGCTATGAGCCTGCAACCATGAAATATTTGGGATATGTTCCTGCATTGACGTACGATGAGGTCAGTGAGCCTCAAACCCTGGGCTCTTATAAGACTATTTGCATCTATTTGTCTAACCTAACAACCTATTACTTTTTAAGAAGCACACCTAGTTTATGAATAAGCATATTGTGTTAAGTACTTAATGAAGTGTGATATTAAGAAATTAGAAACAGTAATTTTCACAGGTAAAGAAGTAGAGCAAGCAAAATAACTACTTGTGGAATTTATAAGGGTATCATTTTTCACTCAAGAAATATGCTAGTTGTGCTGAAAAGATTAACTTGACACGCTGCAGCTTTTAGCTAAACTTATGTACTAAATTTTTTGTTTTGACATGTATGGATACTTGTCTATGTTGAAGTACAAATTCAATGGAATTCCTCTGATTTGTATGTTTGATTTTCTTACAACTGGAATTGGATCTCTCATTTTCTGAAGTTAACTATATTTTGGTTTCCAAATTTTTCCTTTCATGAACGAGTGTACAAATGGCCACACTTATTTTTAAAAATAAATTAATAGACCCCACTCTAGTTAATTTCTATATGCTAAAAAAATCAATGACATCACACACAAGGTTACAAAGAAGAGAATATTTGGTGCAAAGAACCCCTTATTGCAAAGCATCCACAATAAATTACCGGTTCATAGTTTTGAATAAATTTAGAAATAAAGCATTGCCATAATAACTAGAAATACCCTGCATGTATGCACAGGTCAAGGATCGAGTGGCAAAAGTAAGGAAGGCACAAAAAATGTGGGCAAAGACTAGCTTCAAGCAAAGGCGCTTGTTTTTGCGTATACTTTTGAAGTACATGATTAAACATCAAGCACTTATATGCGAGTAAGAACACTTTTTCATGAAAGTAAGAACATGTCTTTTTTCATGGTTTTAGGAGGAATTTAAATTTAAATGCTCGTTTTTTAATCATACCATTTTTTACCCTGATTGAAATGATAGCAGACTAGTGGTACAGTCTGAAGTTATAGTGTTACTTTTGTGACGTTCTGGGACACTTGTAGTTTTTAGTGCCTACCATTTTTTGAGTTACAACACCTATTCTTACAT
This sequence comes from Lupinus albus, assembly GCA_009771035.1. Taxonomy (NCBI): domain Eukaryota; kingdom Viridiplantae; phylum Streptophyta; class Magnoliopsida; order Fabales; family Fabaceae; genus Lupinus; species Lupinus albus. The sequence goes on from CM020011.1 coordinate 12,435,219, forward strand.
CTAGTCTAAAATATATGTGGATTATGCTTATTGCAATGGAATTTTGATGACAATGCATATTCCATTCATGTGCTTTTATTAGAATATCTTCACGTGATACTGGAAAGACAACGGTAGATGCTTCTTTAGGAGAAATAATGACAACATGTGAGAAGATCCATTGGTTACTGTCAGAGGGTGAGCGGTGGCTAAAGCCTGAATACCGGTACCTGTGTTGACTTTTCTTTGTATTTAATTCTGTATATTTTCTTATTTCATTTAAACCATAAAACACAGTAGTTGTATATATATCTTAAAAATTGAGTAGGTGAGCCATTATCCCTCTTTTCTCATTAGCTGACACTTTTCTGTGCCTAAACTGATTCTGATGGATTATCTATCTCATAAATTTCTTTCTTCCTTTACCTTATTTTACACCAAAATTAAGCCTTATAATTTATAAGATATGATATACATGAAGTTTTTTTGTTTGTTAAAATTTCTTTCTTCCATATGCACACGTAGTTTTATTATTTCTATGGTAAAATTTCAAAATATCTAAACTCACTTTGATGACCATTTTCTTTTTTATGCAAGTGAATAATAGTTTTTATTTTTCTGCAGATCTTCTGGAAATTCAATGCTTCATAAGAGAGCCAAAGTTGAATTTCACCCCCTTGGTGTTATTGGTGCCATTGTTTCGTGGAATTATCCTTTCCACAATATTTTTAATCCTATGTTGGCAGCACTTTTTTCTGGAAACGGCATTGTGATTAAGGTATAAAATATCATATAATCTACCTGTCAACAGCTCTTAATACCATGGATGTATTATGTCTTTTTAAGGCATTGCTGACATTTATGCTTTAATGGGAATTAGGTTATATTCCCAAACAAAAATGGTATTAAAATTGAGAATCTTGCAAGGTGAAATGTCAACTCTTACTATCAGAGATATAATCCATTCATGGGTTTCCCACCTAATACCTTAACCTTTTAGATGAATAGGTCCTTCATATGATATCCACTATTATAAGCCTCTATAACCAAAGTGATCTACAGTTCCATTCTTGCCACCATCATGCTTCACTATGAAGCTGAATTTGAACATTAGTTAAAATGAGCCTGGGCATTATCCATGCTTTGTCCCCAAAAATGGCTATTAAATGAGGGGTTCCTGATATAAAATTGATTGTGCTTTCTGGAGGGGTTGTATTTGATACTTACTATAAAATTTATTTTAATTTTAATTTTGACATAAAACCATGTACACCTGATTTTAGATATCAGAACATGCAAGTTGGTCTGGATGCTTTTACTTTCGTATCATTCAATCAGCCCTTGCTGCCATAGGAGCTCCAGAGGAACTTGTCGAGGTGATAACAGGGTACAACCTTTTGTCTTACCCTTCCTTCTCCCTTTGGTTCCATTGTCATTTTTGCAACTATGGCCTTGATTGGTCCTTTCTTCCTTTCCAGGTTTGGTGAAACAGGAGAAGCATTAGTATCTTCCGTTGATAAAGTCATATTTGTTGGGTCCCCTGGTGTTGGTAAGATGGTATGATTCATGTGTCCAGTTAAATGATTTAACTCTGTGTTCTGGCCTCAGAATTATATCATAATTCATAACTTACATAATTTCAATTGGATATCTAAGAAATAGTTTGATATGTTATGCACTTTAAGGTGTTATCCAATTTCTGGTGACATAACAAGTGTTTGTGCTCTACTAATCTATGCAGATAATGAGTAATGCTGCTGACACACTTATACCAGTTACACTAGAGCTTGGTGGAAAAGATGCATTTATTGTTTGTGAGGATGTAGATGTAGATCATGTATGAGTCCCTTCTATCTGTTCTGATTCCCCAAGGCTTGGATGTTATTATTGCCCATTTGGTTGACAAACTTTATCTTCAAAGCTGAATGAAATCTTCATTTTTTAGCCAATAGTTATAACAGGGATTGTTTGCTGAATATAGGTTGCGCAAATTGCTGCCAGGGCTGTTCTTCAGTCAAGTGGACAAAACTGTGCTGGGGCTGAGAGATTTTATGTCCACAGGGACATTTATGCTTCTTTTGTCAGTAAAATTACCAAAATCATAAAATCTGTTACAGTTGTAAGTGTTTCTTCTTCTTTTTTTAACATTTCTTTGATAAATTAAGTCTTGCTCTTGTGCGACTTTCTTTTAACACAACATGGGCTCTTGATGCATATAGTCACATGTGCTTGGACTTGATTGTCATAGTATTGGTATTTCAAAAATCAGTCATCTGGTCTATGACATCTTTGGTAGTTCAATTTTAAAAACTTAAACTTGCATTTATATGAATCAGAATGCATTTCATTGTCGTATATTTTCATTAACCTGTGGGGTTTGTAGTTCTACATCACCTGTCTCATGCCCACCACATAACAATGACGTTATTGTGGTGGTGACAGTGGTGGTAGTGTGATAGTCGTTGTGGCAGTGTGGTTCATTGGGAGGATATGAGGGGGAACATTGCACTATCCTTCTCATTTCTAACTCAGCTCCCCCATGGGATAAAAAATACATTAGGTGAACAAGATGGGATAGTCCAGCAACATAGCCCTAACCTATTATGCTGGCTCACCAAACTTCGGATTGCAATAGAATATGACAATATGACAGACTATCCTATCCTATTTGCCAAATGAGTCCTAACAACTAAATTGATAATTCAAGAGTATGCTTCCCTTCCAAAAGTATCAAAATGAATTCCATCTTTTTATTTATTTCTTGCAGGGCCCTCCACTTGCTGGAAGATATGATATGGGAGCTTTGTGCATGCATGAGCATTCTGAAAAGCTTGAAGGCCTTGTAAATGATGCTTTAGACAAAGGAGCTGAAATTGTCGCTCGCGGAAGTTTTGGACATATAGGTGAAGATGCAGTTGATCAGTACTTCCCCCCTACTGTGATCATAAATGTAAACCACTCAATGAGGTTGATGCAAGAAGAGGTAGCAAAACTTATCCTCTTTACTTTAAGACCTTTGTTTCTTTCCTTTCATTTTATTATTGTTCTTTCCAAGTTTTAGTTTCGCTGATACTCATACAGTCATGCTTTCCATATGTAGATTACAACCATTTGAAATTTTCTGAAATTTAAGAGACCATCCAATCATGCATTTAAATTTGACAATTTCCCTTAGATATTTTCTGCTTCGGCAACTGCTTACTAGATTCATGTGTGCAATTGAATAATGTCTAGGCATTTGGACCTGTCATGCCTATTATGAAATTTAGCTCTGATGAGGAGGCAGTGAAGCTTGCAAATGACTCAAAATATGGCCTTGGGTGTGCTGTTTTCTCAGGCAGCCAGAGCCGTGCCAGAGAGATAGCTTCACAGATACATTGTGGGGTTGCTGCAGTTAATGATTTTGCAGCATCATACATGTGTCAGGTAAATTTATTGATCTTTAATTCTTTTGGAAAGGGGTTCAACTCAAAAGGGATATATGACTTAACTTTTTGTTGATCTCGCATCCAACTGCTAGTTAAGTGTTGATCTTTGGTCAATGAAACAAATAGGCTTACTGCATAGATTCCCCTGCACAGGAGTATTAGACTAGAAAAATTCTGCCCATAATAGTAAACCATTTAGAGGGTGAGATTGGCACAACGGTAAGGTTGTTGCTTAGTGACCATGAGGTCACATGTTCAAATCCTGAAAATAGTCTCTCTGCTTGTGGGGGTAAGGCTGCGTACATCTATTCTCCCAGACCCCACTAAGTGGGAGCCTCGTGCACAGGCCCCACCCCTTTTATAATAATAAACCACTTAACTGAGTTAATAGGGTAGATATTACTGAGCAAGTTCTTGCTAGGCAGATGGATAAGTTAAGTGTATTTGAGGACAGATAAGAAAGTTATTGTATGATATGTTTGAAATGATGGACTTAACCAATTTGGCTTAAGAACCGACTAACTGGTTTAGTCCCAAATCCCAATAGATAGCATATAAGGGTGTAAAGAATTCCACAGGCTTGTTAATGATCTTATCATTTCATTTATGAGAAAGTACTATGTATTTACTTTTGCTAACTTCCTGTCACATCCCCTTTGCCATGAAATGCTTGTTTTGGTAAGGATTCTCTTCTCTTCTCCACGCTGCATGTCTAATTTCAAATCAAAGAAAGATACATGTTTAAAAGAAATAGCGGTCATTTTTCTTCCTTTCTGTCATCTTGCTTATTATTATTTTGGTTATATTATAAATCACCCGCTTTAACATTAGAGTTCTAGCACATTACCCCCTCAAATTTCATAGAGTTCTCAATTCTAGGAAGTGTTTGCCCTGTAAAAAGAGAAGTAAATAAAATGACATACCTTTAGCTTTTACAGTGTAAGGGAAGTCTGATAAAAATAATAAATTGCTAGATGTTTAAAATTTCTGGTGGGTAATTTCCCAAAGTGTGAACTTAATCTGTTTGCGAGTTGAATTTTGGAGGGGAATGGAAGACTTGGCTACAAAGCCGTCCTTCCCCTCCACAACTCAACTCGCAAACAGACCCTAAGGATGTAATTTGCCCAGGGCCTAAAATTGAAGTGCAACACATACTACTTCAATCTCATAATAATGGGTGGTTTTCGCCAAACTGTTGTGAAACTAAGCCTCTGGCTTCTTATGATTTTGTAGTCACTCCCATTTGGGGGCGTGAAACATAGTGGGTTTGGACGTTTCGGTGGTGTAGAAGGTTTGCGAGCTTGCTGTCTTGTAAAAGCAGTTGTTGAAGACAGATGGTGGCCATTTGTCAAAACCAAGATACCTAAGCCTATTCAGGTCAGTTCGAAAAACCTTTCTTGATAATATACTATTTTTCATTTCACCGCTAACAAGAGACTGAGCTGAGCTTGTTTGCCACAGTATCCTGTTGCAGAGAATGGGTTTGAATTTCAGGAATCATTGGTTGAAGCACTTTATGGGCTCAGCATATGGGAACGTCTGCAAGCATTGGTAAAAGTGTTAAAAATGCTCACTGAGCAGAACCCTGCTGGAAGTAGCAGTAAGAAAAGAAATGATTAATCGTCACTTGCCAAATCAGGTACATGCTAATTGGTAAATGTATTATTATGTTTAAACATTGCTGGCTGCTAGTAGCAGCAGTAAGAGAAATGACTAGTTGTCAGGTTGGGTTACATTCCAAATGATTAATGTTGCCATGTTCAAGTAGTTGTGATCTTTTGGGTGTCATAATTGTTGAATATTGAATGAAATTCTATATGTGATTGTACATCTTCAAATACTCAAAAACTAAAACATGGTTAATCGATTAACTGTCTCTCTTAATTAATTAACAATTACGCCGACCCAAAAAAAATTTAACGATTACAACATTCAAACCAACAAGCCTGACTCAACTAATTTACTTGTCTGATAATCGATTAACTCTAATTATAATCGATTAGCGATTATGCCTGAATTTCATTACAGATTCTATATGATAATAACAATAACAGTTAACTCCAACTACAATTTTTGGCATTTTTTATGCCCTATGCCCTGCTATTTTCCTCGTTCTTATTAGTTGCTGATTCTGTGAGAGAATTTTATAAGCGTTGATACCAAATGATGAATGTCTTATCCAACTGAGTTGATGAAATCGGGAAGCAATAAAACCCACTTTAGTATTCTCTAAAACAATTTGTGGGATGAGTGTTAAATTAGAATTCCCATTTTACACTCATTTGGAAAAAGGAAAAGATCGCATTTCACGTTCAAATCATATTTTTTAAAAGAAGTAAAAAAAAACATTTAAATCAATTGTTGGAATCATTCTCTACCCAGGTAGAAAGTTTAGTAGTGTGGGAGGACTCAAATTTGTTGGTGTGAAATGCAAGCCATAATTTCAATGGAAAGATGTGCACGAAAGAGAAGAAAATATATATGAACTTTTCTTGGTATAACTCACCTGTTTAAACTTTAAAGAGAAGAAAATCTATTAACCTATATATATATATATATAGGGGTGAGAGATATTCTTAGTTATAAAATATATATATATACCACAAAGTTCTCCATGATTGCTCAATGTAAATACATTGTTAGCAGCATCAAGTGCTAAGTTTAAAATCTGAGACTTGGACTCAACAAGTCAAATTTAACATTCCACTACTTCTATTATACTCACTTCTTTCCTAAGTATTTTTTTAGCACTACAAAAACAGTAGAGTGCCTATTAAAATAAGAAGAATGGTAACTAGGGCAGTACAATATATTCCTTCAATTATATTGAGCATGGGAATTGGGAAAGATAAGAAAACCAAGTAATTCCTACTATTACCTTATCGATCCCTTTTCTGTTACTTTGAACAGGAAGTGTAAAGTGTTTCTTCTCAGATTACTACACGGAAATCTTTTATTTATTATGAATTGCTTTCTTCTAAGTGGAAGATATAGAAAGTTAAAAACAGAGCATTATCTTCATATATGAAGACTTTTTTATATGAATTATTGCTCTCTTCTAAGTGTTTAAATTATAGTTTGGTTGTTTTTGTGTTTATCGAAAACTAAAAAAAGATAAAGATTTGATTGTTGTTATCGAGCTTCAAGTAATCTCTTAATGGCTGCTGAGTCGGAAAATAAAGATTTTTTTGTAGTTGGTATGTCTACCTTGGCTTGTCAGCTTTCCACAAAATCCTTCAATTTTTTAGTTTCTTTGCTTTTCTAGTAAGCTGTTTCAAGATTACTAGTAAAAATTTAAAATTTTCGTAGAAGGGTTGAATTATGTAATTAACTATATAATTATTTAACATGATGCTAATTTGTATTATGAAAGTAAAGAGGCATAAATAATTTAATAATATGTTGACTTTAACTAACCCATTTTAGTAAATATTTTATTTTGATTGCCCCATTTTAGTAAATATTTTTTAGATTACCCACAAATTAGTAAATTCTTTATAAACTGTTCTATTTACATAATTATTTTTAAAAAATATATTATTGAGATAAATTAGGCTTGGTTTTGACATTTTATCATTGCGCACTAAATAGTTGTTTTCTTTTTCTTTTTTACTTTCGCAAGAATAAGGAAATGTAATATTAGAGAGTAATCTTCACATATAAAAGTTTACAAGTAATATATTCACTTAAAATTTTAGCTTATACATCATTGTAATACTAAGTAAAGAAAATATTGCATTTATTTTATATTCTAAGATAATGGATACATTTTCTTTTCCATCCAATATTTACTTTACTTAATATTAGGAATTTTTTTTTAAGAAAAACATATTAAGAAGATCGCTCATAAAATTTAATTAGATTCGCTTATGCATTAAGTTTAGGTGAAGTTTATTAGTTTGACTGAGTGTTTTTCAAGCACAAACACAAAGATAGCCTTATAGGGTGTTATAACTTATAATAACACTATCAATTGTATTACGAGTAGATTCACCTTATAATTAGAAAATATGTTCATATTATTATTTGATTCCACAATATTAATTAGAAGATTTTGTAAAAAAATTACTTATTTTTTAATTAGATCCATCTTAACTTATAAATTGTAATCGCTCCTTTTAATTTTTATTTTTACTATCTTTTGAAGTCATGAACAACATGAAATACTGGCTTCTATTCTCATTATGTTTCATAATGCCCCTTGTATTTTGTGATGTGGAAAATTCAGGTAATGAAAGAAAACCTTCAATTTTTATAATAAGTATTCCTCTACTCTATTTGTAACTTACTTATTATAAATAAGTCAAAAATTTAATTTTTCGGGCACCCTTTTGAATTTACCTTTGATCTTAATCAGGTTCTTGCAAAGATAGAGATATATATTAATCTCACAAGGTGCAGAATATTATTCTGGAATCACTAGGTACATTGTGGAAATAGTGAATAATTGTGCTTCTAAGTATGGGTCAGCAGATAAAATTACTAATTTGAAGGAGAAAGGAAAGGAAAAAAGAGAAAAACCAATATAAAAGAGGTGTGTTTATGAGTTGGAAAGTGGTACATGTTTCAATTTCAAAGCCTCTTGGAAAATACCACCAATTAGTTTTGATACTCGCTAAACTTCCTTTGGAAATTGCATGCTAATTATAAAAATATTTATACTTATATTCTTAAAAATGTTTCTATGTATAGCATTGAGAATTTGAGATAAGGAGTTACCCCGTTGAATTGGAATTATACACGTTTTTTAATACCAATCAGCAATCTGAAAACCCTCTACTATAACTTTCTCAATTTTAGACATTTTTTAATATGGATATGTTATCCTAAAGTATGTCTCAAAAAAAGAAAAATTAATGAATATTTAATTTGTTAAATTGACATATCATATGTTCATTGATACAATACATGATTTGAAAACAATATATTAATATTTTCACAATTACTTTTGTATCAAACCCTTTTGGTTCCTTAAACCAAAGCATAAGATATGCTCCTCACTCAAGAATTCTTGGTCCTTAAGGAAGGTTTGTGTGGTTTGTCTTTAGCCTACAACATGGGAGATTATTATTATTATTTGATGTAAGTACCGAGGGCATTATTGATCACATGAGATAAAGATGGAATCACCATTATCATAAAATGACCCTTTCTGTTTTATGGCCAAGACAAACTCTCAAACCATGCAACTCTATCCCTTTATTTCCCTTTTAAAAATGGATCTATATAGTCATAGCTATATGGGGAAAGATAGCCAGATTCCATTTTTGTCAATTGTGTACTACTCCTTTCTTGGAATCATATCTATTATTTCATAAAGTGTGTCACTGCATATGACAATAATGATTGAAAAAATTTATTTATATTAAAAAATTAATAATTAAATATTTTTTGATCAATTACAAACAGTAACATATAGATGTGTACACACTTTTTTTTGTGTGGAAAGATACTGTTGTTTCTTTTAAGCCTCCTCCTCCCAAATTTGTGGACATGCAATGCCCTAATACAATATGTGCAGCAAAAGCAACTCATTAAATTAAACAAGACAAGTTTTCAAAGTATGGAATGAGAAAATCCCAATATAATCATAAATAAAAAAGAGACTATATATACTGACAATGTAAAAAATTGTACATTATCATTGCATTATTTATCATTTATTTTTAATCATCATATATTCTTGAAAAAACAATACAAATAAATGATAGGTGATGCATTGACTGTGTACTGATAGAGCATAAATATTACACTCAATAAAAAATATGGATAACTAACATTAAATTATTATCATATGTAACTATATTTTTGAAGTGAATATATAAAATTGACTAAACAATGCAAAAAGCCAAAAAGTGAACGCAGATTATATTTTGATTTAGACAGCTTAATGCAACAAAGCTATAAGTTTCTTTGGAGACTTTGGTCTTTTGATATTAGTTCAGTTGAATGGCAGCTTATCTTTATCCTTATCTCAGATTTTTTTTATTTTTACCAAAAAAAAACAATAAATTTATTAATTTGGACAAAATAATCAATCGGCTCCTATGAGTCTATGACCTATAAAAATAAAGCACGGGCTGTCAATTTCTAAGCCTCTAACGTGAATATGTCAGTCCAATCAACATTGCCAGAAAAACGCAAAAAAGAAAAGAAAAGAATTGTTTAATTTATAATTTTATTTAACCTCTTAGTCATCAATTTTAGGAAATCTAATTGTCTAGATCTAGTCACTAATTTAAACTATTAAATTTTTCTAAAATGAATGACTAAGATGTATATTAAGTTTTTTACGCTTAATCATACAGTAAGTGAATCTCCTTCCATAAATAATTATATAAATAAAGGAGTGTGTTTTTGAAAGAAAAAAGGCTATAACAATTAGGGAATGAAGCAACTTTAAAGTAAAAGACAAAATCTGTTAAACGAAATTAAGGTAAAAAGCTCCAAAGATGTTTTGGTTAGAGAACGCTCTTCGTGGATTGGAACAAGGACCGGGAACAATAGTACACTGTTTGTTTCCCACACGCGAGTTGGCGCGTGATAATGTTGGTTTGTCTTATGACAAAATTAATCATATTTTTGTCTAATTAGTGAGATAGATTAATAATAATAATGAGATATAACTTCATAAATACACGACACATAAAGAGAAAGAGTGAAAGGAAGAATAAGCAAAAACAAAGAAAGTGCTTTGGAACAAAGAGAAAAGAAAAAAGTGATTATTCTAACATTATTGACTGTTAAGAAAAAGCTAGTCAGATAGATAAGACTTTCAATTAAAAGTTTTCAGAATAGATAAAGTTAAGAAATGAATGTTATTGTTACTGAAAAGTGAACTACATCTGAAGAAAACTGTGTATTGATTGTGTGGTGAAAATGGAAACTTCACAAACAGAGGAGCTTTTGAAGAAGATCCAACAGTTAGAAGAAGGACACGCTCATCTGGAGCAAGAAATGTCAAAACTGAAGCTCTCCGGTGGTGGTGGTGGTGGTGGTGATGTAAGATCACATCGGCAGAGGTCTCACTCGGTGTCGCCGCAGCGGTTCAGGTTAGGGAGAAGAACCGATGCAGCATCGGCGGCAGCAGCAGCGTGGAATAAAGGGTCTTGTTCGTTTAAACAATCGTCGCCGTTGCAAAGAGAGAGTCGTAGTAGTAGTGAACCTCAAAATGATGATGATGGTGGTGGTGGTGTTGAATCGTGTGGGCCCTCGGCTGTGAATTTTACTGATAAACAGTATCTAAATATTTTGCAGTCAATGGGACAGAGTGTTCATATATTGGATCTTAACTCTCGTATTATATACTGGTTAGTTTCTCTTTCTCTTTCTCTTTTTGATGTTTTCTTTTCATTTTTTTAATGGATAGTTAATTCTTAACTTATGAAGAAGTTTTTATTATGTGGGTGTTTCTTTTCATTTTTATAGAATGGGATTAATTAATTAACCGCTTGTTTTATACTGAAATGAGTTAATAAGGTAGGCTTTTTTGATAAACTGATTGAAATAGGGTTAAAGAAGCTTATAGGAACATCATAAATTATTTTATAAGCTATTTTCATAAGCCCAAATTAGATCTAAGGCTCCCATGTGTATGAGTTATAAGATGGTTTTTTGAGTTTCTAATGCCACTTAAAACAAAGTCAAACATAGTAATTGCTATAAAAGTCAACATCCATTTGCAAGCATTGTGAATTGGGTAAATAATTTTGCAGCTAAGGAACCTAGAAATAATGAAAAGATGATTGATGAGTTACACTAGATTTGGCATCAAAATTTCTAGAAAGGACACTGATTAGTATATACTGGGTTTGATATATGTTGAATATAAAAATGTTCCATTCCATTATGTTGATTGTGAACTTACATTAAGTTTTTAGCTTTTTTTTGGATTTGGTTTGTGATAATTTTGCAGGAACCGTAGTGCTGAAAAGCTATATGGTTATGCAGCAGAGGAAGCTCTTGGCCAGGATGGGATTGAGCTGATTGTAGACCCAAGTGATTTTGCCTTAGCCAATGATGTAGTGAACCATGTCATAATGGGAGAGAGCTGGACTGGGCAATTCCCCGTCAAAAATAAAATGGGAGAGAAATTTTTGGTTGCAGCAACCAATACACCTTTCTATGACGATGATGATGGAAGCTTAGTTGGCCTCATTTGTGTCTCAAGTGATTCACGTCCCTTTCTTGAAATGAGAGTTCCATTCTCAGGTGTAAGGAATGCCGGACCCAATGCAGGTTCCAACCGTCCTAGAAGTAGCATCTCCAATAAACTTGGCCTTGACACTCAACAGCCGCTTCAAGTTGCTCTAGCATCCAAAATTTCTAATTTGGTTAGTTCTTTAACTTTCTTGTTTCTGTAATTTAGTATAACATTGTGTGTCCTGATGTTTGAACCGTTAAACAGGCATCAAAGGTGAGTAACAAAGTTAAGTCAAGAATCAGGACAGGAGAGAATAACATGGATCGTGAAGGTGGGGGTGGAGAAAGTCAAAATTCTGAGCATAGTTACTCAGAATCTGACCAGAGAGAGGATGCTAATTCCAGTGGAGCTAGTACACCCAGAGGTGATGCGGCACTGTCCCCATTTGGTCTATTTTCTCATGTTGAAGAGAAATCCCTAGGAAAAACTTCAAGAGACTCTGGTGATGAGAGTGAAGGAAAGCCTATTCACAGAATCATTACTTCGAAGGCTGAAGCATGGATTCAAAAGAAAACACTATCGTGGCCATGGAGAGCAAATGACCGAGAAGGGTCGGAGGCAAAGAATCTTTCTTCTGGCTTGAAGCAAGAAAGCCAGGCAGGTCCTATTAACAATGAGGCTTCCGGATCCTGGTCCTCCCCCTTTAATGTTAACAGCACGAGTAGTGCCAGCAGCTGTGGGAGTGCTGGCAGTTGTGCTGTCAGCAATAAAGTGGATGTGGACACTGATTGTTTGGATTACGAAATTTTGTGGGAGGACCTGACAATTGGAGAGCAAATTGGGCAAGGTGGTCATGTTCTTAACTAGAATGGCATGCTTAGAAACATAAGCTCTGCACAATATATATGCTTTAAAAAAATAGTATTTGTCTGAAAATATCTTGTTATCTGTATTTAGAGTTCATACGTTTGAATATATATTTCCCCTACCTTATGGAGCTCTGATAATTTATAGTACCTGTGCTTGTGAACCCAGTTAAATACAGTGTCCAGTGATTATTATGCATTGTTATGCTTTATTTGTTTTCTATTTACCTCGCTGGTGTTGAATTGCAGGTTCATGTGGAACTGTATATCATGCTCTGTGGTACGGATCAGTATGTTTCTCTTCCTGTAATTTGTGGTTCTAAGTTCGTGTATTTATAAAGGATATTCTATCTGACTAATTATGAACTTAAGATTTATTTGATGCTTTCTTCTCCTTCTCCCTTTTGGGGTGTTAAGACATACTTGAGTTTTTCATACATTTATCGTGCAAACTGTTATTATGTTTCCCTTGGACACATGTTTAGGTTGCCAAACTACGTTTTGCAGAATGCAACTTTGATGTCAACTTATAATCATATTGTTTTCACAGGATGTTGCAGTCAAGGTATTTTCAAAGCAAGAATATTCAGATGATGTAATAATGTCCTTCAGACAAGAGGTATGTTTTCTTGTAGTCTAATTTGCTGATTATTGTTGGACATACTGAATATGATCCATGAAGTGAGGAAGTCAACATAGGTTTCAAAAATAACTATTACTGTGCATTTGGATGAGTTATTTTAGAAATTCACAGAATTTAAATTACCGGGGAATTGAATTTGATTCATTTCAGATACATATTCTAACATTAGTTTCTGTCATCACTAGCTTCTGTGAGTGATTGAACCTAGATCTCTTTTGTCTAACATTAATTTGCCATCTTGTTTTTGTGAGAAGGTTTCTGTCATGAAAAGACTTAGACACCCAAATATTCTTCTCTTTATGGGGGCAGTGACTTCACCTCAACGCCTCTGCATTGTGACAGAATTTCTCCCACGGTTTGTTCTGAACCTTCTTCTGTCTCATGAGAATTTTGATTTCGCTTTGTTGTGCCTCACATCACAAATTACTAACCTAATCTGATTACTGTTCCACTCATCTGTATTTTATGATTTCAGTGGAAGCTTGTGTCGCTTGTTACACAGAAATACATCCAAACTTGACTGGAGACGTCGAGTTCATATGGCCTTGGATATTGTGAGTATTTGTTATAGCATCGTGCCCACATCCATCTCCTTTATTTTCTTCTAAATAAGATATCTCATTGTTATGATGCTGATTTTTCCTTTTGGTGGAATAGTAGTATACTCATTTCTATATTATTTTTTTGGGTATTATTATCAACTCATTTTATACCGTTTCTTGGAAACTACCTGGTGTTGAGTTTTTATCAGAAACACAACTCTTGTTGTTAACTAAGAAGGCATCTCTCTTACTATGTTTGAAGCCATTCACTACTTTTCCTACAGGCAAGAGGCATTAATTATCTTCACCATAGCAACCCACCTATAATACACAGAGATTTGAAGTCTTCAAATCTTCTAGTCGATAAGAATTGGACAGTGAAGGTTTGCCGCTTTTCACTTTTTTTTTCTATTTATTCTTCAATGTTGGGCAGTAAGCTTTCTCCATATTGCTTAGGAATTTCTCATTGTTTTCTGTTGAGCCAGACAATATCTAAATCATGTGTTAACTGATCAGGTTGGAGATTTTGGTCTTTCACGTCTTAAGCTCGAAACATATCTCACAACTAAGACAGGGAGGGGCACGGTAGGCTTATATTTAATCTGTTTGAAATTGTTCCCTTCTTTACATTTTACTGCCAGAGTCTCTAAACATGTTTCTGATTCTAGTATTTTTCTGCTTGTAGCCTCAATGGATGGCACCGGAAGTCCTTCGTAATGAACCCTCAGATGAAAAGTATGTCCAATCTAGGCCCTCAAGAGCTCTCTCAGTCTCATGTTTTTAATTAATTTTTCACTTTCATATTTACTTTTCCTGATTCTTGGGAACATCAGGTCTGATGTATACAGCTTTGGGGTGATATTATGGGAGCTTGCAACTGAAAAGATTCCTTGGGAGAATCTCAATTCAATGCAGGTATTGCTTTCTAATGTACATGAACCTTGAAAATATATTAAAACAGAGATTTGCAAACTGAAATGATACTTAAGCCTATGCAATGAAAAGCCACATACAAAAATGTATTTTTCACTTTTTCGTTGTTGATGAAGCAATTATATTTAATTATTTATTGTTAGATTTGTTATTCTAGTGCTTGAAGAAAAATTAGGTTTTAAATTGCTTCATTTTTTGGTACTACAAAGGGTATTTCTTGCCCTATAGGTAAATAACTAATCTTTTTCGAGGTGTGTGGTTGTCCCTCCCAACAAGTGTCAGCTCCCAGGAATCAAACGCTTGACCTTTTAGTCTTTTTGGAATCTAGTTGGACCTTACATCACTAGACCAATGTCTTGTTGGTTAAAATTGCTTCATCAGTTTCCCTCTATTTAGTTATTAAAACAAAGTAATTCTACCTTAAAGACGGGAACTGGAATTATATATATATATATATATATATATATATATGTTATTTGCATGGTTCCTTCTGAAATCATATTTTAAAATAAAATAAAATTTTGCAATTATTATCACTGTGAGTACATATATGAAGAACAGTTGCTCTAGGACTTTTGCAGGTGATTGGAGCTGTAGGGTTCATGAACCAGCGGCTAGAAATTCCCAAAGAAGTTGATCCACGGTGGGCTTCCATAATTGAGAGCTGCTTTCATAGGTTTGCATTTCATCTCTCTGTTAAACTGTATACTTTTTTACTTTTTTCCATGTCTCTGAGTACCCTGGCATAGATGTTATTACCCTGTAGGACATAGACATAAATCAATTTAAATGTTACTTTTGTCTCAAAAGTTTGCCAGCTTACCTTCATATAATTGCTGTTGCATGAAAGTGTAATTATTGGACTTTCTATGTCCTTAATGTTTAGGTAATATGAAATACCCTTCAGATCATATTTCATTTTTGTACTTCTGTATATAAGAATTTAGCAGTTGCATCAATTGCCTATGGATTGTTGAGTATTACCTAAAATAATGTTTTTTTCATACATATTGTACTCTGTTATAGGTAGTTTCAGTGAGTGAGTGAGTGAACCTAGATCTACCTTCTTTTGGTTGTCTTACTCAACTTTTGTTGAGGACAAGTTGGTGCAGTTACCAAACATATTATGCCAACTCACTACTTTGTCCATTGCTACCAGTGATCCAACATGCCGACCAACATTCCAGGAACTGCTTGAAAGGCTTAGGGATCTGCAAAGATGGTATGCTATTCAGTTCCAGGCAGCTCGGTCGGCTGGCGGGGAAACCATCCAAAAGGAGTCCTAGACACAACCTTGGAGCTAATTTTTTGTCACTTGTGGCTGATGCATAAGGATTTTTTGCTCATATTTTGCATAAGTTCCTCGAGTTGATAAATCGCTACAAACAAACTGTTCCAGGAACCATTTAGAATTGCTGGTTTGTTCATCAACATTTGCACAGGTATTATTGCAAACAGATATAGAAGAATAGAAAAGGTTGGAATTGCCAAAACAATTGGTTTAGTCATTTTATTTTTCTATAGTGACACCATAAAATTTCTCCATTTTATTGGTGTGATGCTGTATGTTTAGAGTAATTGTAAACTTGATTAGTTATCAATTTTCTATGCAAAATGTTTGCACCACTATATAAAAGTGGTACAGAAAGTAGTGAGTAGTGAAAAGAAGAGGGAAAAGAGGACTACATAGAGTTTCATTTGACTGCATAGGTTAAAAATTTAGAATCAGAAAGTTGGTCTGTTTTTTGAGTCAAATAGTGTTGTTAGTTATGGTTGGATCTTTATCATTATCCACTTGAAGCAACAAAGTGCAGCTTAGGCACCAGAGTGGCATTTTGAAGATTGATTCATAATTTAATTGGCCTGTTTCAATTCAACACAATTTTATTAATAAATTTAATTGGCCTGTTTCAATTCAACACAATTTTATTAAATTAAGCAACAGGTAGAATATTTTTTAATCAAATAAGTATACATTTGAGTATATGAGTTTATATATTGTACATGTATTATCCATCATTCATGTTTATTAATCATTCAAAAAAATGTAAATGAATTATGTATTGATTGCGTATAAATCTTTACAGTGAAAATGTATAGATATTATACTCATGTATTCATTATGTATAAGAATGTAATATCTATACATCAAGTATTTATTTATACTATATAGTCACCGCATCATCCATATTACTAATTTAAGGAGATGCATTAATCGTGTCAATGCATATATCATATATCTTTTACTGTGTATAATAATACAAAAACAAACAAGTTCAATAAAAGTAAAAAAATAGTATTATTTGTGGGAACATTGTTCCTTAATACAAAGTGGAATATAAACATATTCATCAATTTTATTAATAAAATGGAAATGCGAATATATATACTTCATAACATTAGTCTTCAAAGTTGATAGATCTATCACACAGATCAAAATAGAAGACAATAATAGAGTAGAAAATGAAAAAAGAAGATTGAAAAGATTGGATGAGGAAGGACTTAGCGTGCGGTGCATTTATGTAACTTCATTTTGTGTTAATGATAACTTGTTAGAGTCTTAGAGATGTGATTATAAAGGACACAGATCAGCTATCCTTATTCCCGTCTCAAATCTTGTCCTAGACCAATCACAATACCGTCATATGATTAAAATATAAAATTTAAAAATAAAAAGTAATAAAAATCAGTATTGTGATTGACCCGGGACAGGGAATGAGACAGGGAGTAGGACAGTCGATCTTTGTCCGATTAAAATCAGAAAAGTTTGAAGAGAAAAACACAAATAAATGTTGGAAAGATAGAAATAAATCAAGAACAGCGCCAAATAATTGCAGTTTTTTTTTTAAATTTGTACAGAACTATCAAATAGGAAAATACTTTCTATGAAATGGAAAGTTCTGCAAATATTTGCAATTAATTAATATTCTCTATCAAATTGTACAAAACTCGATCACTACTTTTATTAGGAGGATGAAAAAATTGTTGATTTAATTAATTTATTTTTATTGATTTAATAACTGCATATTGTTTGGGACAAGATATGTTTTCATTAAGTCTAACCTTCTCTTCAATTTAAAGTTTTCTTAATATCATTCCTAACAATTTTCACCATGTATCGATTCTGATATCACTTGTTAGACCCCATCTGTAACTTAGTAGCCTTCAACTGGCATGATTTTCAAATACTTCTGCAATGTTTTATCCCCTAAAGGGAGTCTCACATGACTCGAACTCATTACCTCATGGATTAAAAGTCATTGTTTCAATGAGTCGTTACCACTACCATATATGTAACACCTTAGAGTGTGTCACCCTCAAGCTTAAACCCATTGTTTTCAATGAGTTGCTACTACTAAGTTGCAAAATATTAGATTACATTTCAATTCTAAAATTAACAATCACATTGCTATCCTAACATAGCTAAGAATTTGATAGTTAGGTCACATGATGCTGTCACCCAGACTCTATTAATTAGAACCATATAGTTTACTTTCATTTTGAAAATGAAGGTGATCCTAATAGAAACTATACTGCAGACTTCCGTTAGAAAAATATAATATATTAAAAAATGAGCAAGAATATTAGAAATGGGAATTTGAATTTGAGAGAAAGTAAAATGAAATATATTATTGATATACTGTGTCATTGAGTATAAGATTCTATTTACAGGACTAGAGCATAATCAAATAATAATGACTAATATAAAACAAATCTTAACTAAATGACGAAGTCAAATTAGATCTCTCTAAATAAAATATAATCAAATTAAAATAAACCTAAATCAATTACGATGCTAAAGATAATTCTAACAACTTCTAGCGGAAATTGAGTCTATACACTGAGGATTACTAATTTATTTCTCATAATCCAAATATTTCAAATTTACACCGAATATTCTCTTAATATAATATGGCAAAGGATATTTTTATATAATATTTCAAATTGACACCATATTAATGTACATTAAAATAATCTTATTTATTGGACATTAAAATTTGAAAATATTAAAAAAATGGAATAATATGAAATAGTTGAAAGATAAAGAGATATGAAACTCATAATTTTTACCTTAGTTCCATCATTTTGGGAAAACAAGATTCTTTATATTTATTTGTCTTTTTAGGAAATAAATTTAATATTAATAATTGTTTTTATAGAACTACAACAACATAATAAGTGCAAATAATTTTTCGTAATTATTACGGAGATAAAGAATAAAAATAAAAATTACATAAATTTAATATAAATAAGTATGGTGATTATATTTCTTAATTTACGTAATATTAATTTAAAATCTAGTTAAAGAATGACAAATATAATATATAATAAGGACTTAATTCACAAATAAGGACTTAATTCATTCGTTATTCATTTATTTATATTATTTTTATTTAAAAATTAATAATAATTAAAAATAAATGATAGGCTCAAACTATAAAAAACTCTTAGAGTGTATTTTTCTCTAGAAATTAATGTGGGAAAAAGACTATTGTTCAAATAATATCCCTGCTATGAAGCGACTTCTGCGCATGTTGGGATGGCTAAACGCGGAGGAATGCTGTACTTATTATGGAAGATAAACGAGACAAATATTTGAATTCACTTTATTTTCAATTACGAAAAATGTTATTTCATTATATATAAAAAGATAAAAATGTTTTATCATGTTATTGTTTTCTTTGTTTTTTTGTAGTACTTATCTCTTTATTAATGGAGAGAATCTTTACTCCTTATTATGATACCATAATTAACACTTTACGTTTGTGAACTACTAACCTATTGATGTGATATAGCTGAAAATCAAGCTCACATGCTAACCCCATATATGCTTTTGGAGTAACAGATAATACACATGGTGGGTCAAGCTTATGACAAGTTCAAGTACCATAAAAATACCTGCCTTCTACATCAATTCACAACTTCAATCACAAGTACTTATAGTAAACTTTGCTACGTACAAATTTCACTCTGCCTGAAAATAGGATAAGGTAATAATTATTATATATCCATGTCCCTTGCCAGTCATCTTTCTCAAAGTAATATAAAAATCTTATTTTGTTTTTTTAGAATTTTCCTTTTTTAATTAATTGTGACATTTGATATCTGTACACTGCATTCTTGACCCCAACGGAGTCACTTTATTGTATTCAAAATGGTTCCTATATAACTTTGAAGATGGAAAATTAGTACTTAGTAGATCTATATTATTAGTATTTATTAGTTAGTAGCTGTACTACTCAATTGTGTACTTGAAGTAGTTGATGGATGGTACTGGCATTTATGAATTTACCGGCCAATAATATAAAATGTTTGAAATTTTGGGCATGTTTTAATAGACAGAAAACCTATACGAAACCCAGTTTCATAAGTCTAAATCTAAGTCGTACATGTATTAATGGCAGGTGCATTCCTTTACTGTATAAATATGAGTCCATGCAAGGGTTTATCATCACAAGCACTATTATTCATTTATCTCATTTTTGAAAAGTAAGTAAAGATGTGGAAATCACATAAGTGTGTTGGTGTAGTAGCTGTGATATTTGTAGTGGTGATAGGCATAGCAGAATGCAGACAGTTCAAAAAGAATGAACTAGTTGACGGGTTTGGAGGAGGTGGCTTAGGTGGTGGTGGTGGATTTGGAGGTGGAAAGGGTGGTGGTGGTGGAGTTGGAATTGGAGGGGGACATGGTGGGGGTGCTGGTGGTGGCTTTGGAGGAGGTGCTGGCGCAGGAGGAGGACTTGGAGGTGGTGCTGGTGGTGGTGCAGGAGGAGGAATAGGAGGTGGACACGGTGGCGGCATTGGAGGAGGAGGTGGTGCTGGTGGAGGCGCAGGAGGAGGAATTGGAGGTGGGCACGGTGGCGGCATCGGAGGAGGTGGTGGTGCTGGAGGAGGAATTGGAGGTGGAAACGGCGGCGGCATTGGAGGAGGAGGTGGTGCTGGTGGAGGCGCAGGAGGAGGAATTGGAGGTGGGCACGGTGGCGGCATTGGAGGAGGTGGTGGTGCTGGCGGAGGCGCAGGAGGAGGAATAGGAGGTGGAAATGGTGGTGGCATCGGAGGAGGTGGTGGTGCTGGTGGAGGCGCAGGAGGAGGAATTGGAGGTGGAAACGGTGGTGGCATTGGAGGAGGCGGTGGTGCAGGAGGAGGAATTGGAGGTGGAAACGGTGGTGGCATTGGAGGAGGTGGTGGTGCTGGTGGTGGCGCAGGAGGAGGAATTGGAGGTGGTGCTGGCGGCGGTGCAGGTGGAGGCGCTGGGGGTGGTGCAGGTGGGGGTGCTGGGGGTGGGTTTGGAGGTGGTGCAGGTGGAGGCTTTGGAGGCGGTGGTGGTGCAGGCGGAGGCGCAGGTGAAGGCAACGGCTTTGGAGATGGTGCTGGTGCAGGCGGAGGCGCTGGTGGTGGTGGTGGTTTTTGAATTAAGATATTATTATATTTATACTATCATGAACTGTAATCTCTATTCTTGAAGTAAGTCCGTAAGTCCGTACCATGCATTAAACTATTAATGAAAAATAAATGAAAGTTCTCTATCATCATCTCTCCACTTTCAACATGAGTTAAACACAACTACCATAATTAAAAAATCAAAGATAGCAGCACTACATAAAACATACTATAAAGCTGTCATATTTCTGGTTTTATACGAATCAATTTAAATGAAGCTAATTGACAAACCAAGAAAGACAGACACATGGGACTTACAGTTATATACCATATGAATCAAACTAGAATTTTATATACCCACTATTGTATCTCATTATTATTTTTACTAAAACAATCATCTTGTTAAAAATAAATAATTTTCTGAAACTTTAATCACATGATTGTTTCTTATTATTAGTGGCGTTGAGGATTTTTGAAAAAATGAAAAATAAATAAAATAAGTATTTATGATTTTATGGGTATTTTTTATCAAAAAAAATGACAATTTTTATGTGTCCCAAAATAAATAATGTATGTTATTTGAATTTTTAAGATTCTAATTTCAGATCCTATGTGGTATACAAGAATCTTATTGTTCCCTCTGATTTCTCTTTCACTTCTACTATTTCCACTCACTGATGCCACTCAATCTTTTACTTCATTCCCAAAACCTCAGATTCTCCTTAAGTTTTTGTATAAACTCTAAGTTCCCCTCTCTTTTTTTTAAATGAGTAAAATTTGAAACCTTTCTTAGCTTCAACAAACTTAATTTCCGAAGGAGATTTGCTTGACCAAAAGAATTAGAGTTGCAAAGAAATTATAAATTTGCATTGAGTATGTGATGGGGGATCACTTTGTGCTGTTGGTTGATCGGAATCCACAATAGAAGATGCACTTGAAAGCAGAAATAGTGTGATGCAGGCTAAATCCTTGGCACTGAATGCTGCAGAAGTTGATGTCTCCTTGATGAAGCATGGTGCAAGATTGAAGGATTATAGTTTGAATCTTCAAGAAAAATTTGCATGGTTGGGACAAGTAGTGGTTATTCCAAAAGAGGTAACTCAATTAATATGCTTAGTAATGTCTTCAATGCAAGTAATATTAATAGCCTTTTTTAGTGGAAGCATGAGTTCTATAAAGGATGAGAATTACTTTGAACCCTTTTATCTATTGATGATGACTAAAAACACAGTATGGGCCCACTGCACCACCTAATCAGTGTAATACCATTTGACATGGATTATGGATAAGGTTATCCTACAAGTGTTTTGTAATCCAATTACACAAACATCAAGATAATCATTTCATATATCTTAAAAAAAGTGCACATTCTTACACTCTTTTAATAATCTCTAACACAATAAATTTTTATTTGTGCCCTTTTGAATGTAAGTCAATATAATTTTTATTAGGATTATAAAAATGACAAAAACTAATTAATTTCATCATAAATTTTTATGAAATATTTTGTATTTTTTAATTTTTATAAAACCAAATTGATATTCATACAAAAATTATGAAAAACCAAAATACATTATCCAATTAATTAAATAGGGTAATACTTATACATTATTAGTATAAATATTTATAAATAATCATTAAGTTATACACAATTTATTTGAATTATTTTTCTTAAAGAGTGATTAAATATGAACAATTGATTATACAATGTATAAAATTAATGAGAGCATACAAATAATACTTAATTATTAAACTTTTAACTTAAATATAATTGGTGAATAATAAAGTGAAAAGATTTCCTCACAAAACTATAAAGTATAAATTCTATAAATAAATACATTTTTCATCCCTAATTATTTCACATTGATTAATCTCAATACACTTTATAACACATTCCCCACTGCCCTCCTCGTAACAGTTATCAAATCCAGAAATAGCAATTTGGGTCCACATGGACCGGTCATCATCGGAGAACCTAATACTCGTGAACCGGGATTCAAACGGCGTATCTACAGTGACGATTAACCGTCCCGGTTCACTTAACTCGCTAACCAGGGCCATGATGGTAGACCTGGCTCATGCTTTCAACATCCTGGACCATGACGACTCGGTGCGGGTCATCATACTGACCGGTTCGGGTCGGTCATGAAGGACGCGGAGAGTGACGCGGTTGTTCAAATGGAACGGTGCCGGAAGCCGATAATCGGAGCCATTAGAGGATTTGCCGTCACTGCTGGCTTTGAAATCGCTCTCGCTTGTGATATCGTGGTTGCTGCTAAAGGATCTAAATTTATGGACACTCATGCTAGGTTTTTTCTTTCGCTCTCTTTAAAGATAAATATATGTCTTTAGATATAATGATATATAGTTTTATTTAAGATTTAATCTCAGATTGTATTAATTTATTTTATGTTTGTAAAAGCTTAGAGAAGAAAATTAGCATATCTAAAAATTAAGCCTAATCAAACTCGTGTTTCATGTTTGTGTTATAGCATATCATCGGTATTTGAAAAATCTATGTCGTTAGCTTGGATTTTTTGTTCAGTTAAAGTAATTCAAATGAGGTGTGGAATGTGATTTTGTTTGAGTGATTTTGGCATTGTTTATTATGAAGCGCTAATGGACTTATTAACCAATGTTTAACCCAATATGTAAAGAAATGTGTAATTAGACTCTTCAAAGTTATATAACTTACTTTATACAAAAAAAAAAGTCAAAGTAATTTAATTGAGTGTATGTTTGATTGCTCTAGGTAGTTTCTATAGATTTTAATTGATTATGTTATTTGAAATTTGAGCAATATTTATAATGAATTAGATTTATACATGTAAATCAACACATGGTTCAAGTGGTTATAGTTTGGTTTTCTTAAGCAAGGTGATAGGTTGAATGTATGTGTCTTCATGACTCCAAAGGGTTTTTAGGGACAAGGATCCTCTATCTCAGAATTTTCCGGTCTCCATGTCCTTAACCAATCAAACTTCACAAAATAATATTAAAAATATTAATTTCTGATTTTGTTATTTTTCTTTTTAATTGAATGAAGCTCTCCAATTGGCTTGATACAGAGTGTGAGATATGAATGTGGACATGTGATCCCTATCCAGGGTTATAGTACATAATGCATAGGGTCTTGGACAAAAAAAGATAATTAAAAATGACTAATGCTTCAGACATATCTCTTTACATCACCCTCATATCACTTAGGAATGAGTAGTATTATGAGATTGTAAGTGGATAAGAATTTGTGAGACTGGTTCTAATCGGACATTACAAATTGTCACAGTTCTCTTATGCTTTGTCCCTCAGACAGTTTCTTGCTTTGTTTTCTTAATCTCTGTCGCTAATGGTTGCAGGTTTGGGATATTTCCTTCATGGGGTTTGTCTCAGAAGCTTTCGCGCATTATAGGTGTCAATAAAGCCCGTGAGGTATCTCTTACAGCCGCGCCTTTGACTGCAGAAATAGCTGAAAGGTTGGGTTTTGTGAACCATGTTGTTGAAGAGGGTGAACTATTGAAGAAAAGCAGAGAAATTGCAAATGCAATTGTGAAAAATAATCAGGACATGGTGTTAAGGTACAAGTCTGTCATAAATGATGGCATCAAACTGGATCTTGGCCATGCTCTATCACTTGAAAAGGTGAGTGTCAAATCATTTTGAGTAATTTTTTTTACGTAAGACAACATATTGATTGATTGATGCTGAGAATACTACATGATGATGAAAGAATAAAATGTAGTGCACTTGGTAAAGTTTCAAGTTGGTGTACTGACATTAATTATAGAGAATAAAGTATATTCCGGCATAAGGAGATAAATTATCTATTCCCGCTACTAAAATCATGACATGTGTCATATTTAATCATTTTCTACAAAAATATTTCTAAAAACTAAACAAAATAGTACACATGACATACTTTTAGTTTTAGTGGATGGAGGAGATAAATTATCTCTTGTTATGAGTAAATATTTTATTCTCTTAATTATAAATACTGGTCAATATTGTGACCTTAAAAGTTGTAATTGGGTATATATAATTTTGGGATTCTGATGCTCTAGATTAATGCTGTTATTTCTATACCCATGCCAATAGACCTTGCTTTATACCTATTATTTTGGGGGGAAAGATAATTAGTAAAGATGGAGGGAAGTGAAAATGAATTTTCTTTTTCTCTCTACAAGTGGGAACTGTAGGATAGGTGTACGGGTTTGGGGTGTAGAAATAACAAAGTTAGTGCTAGATTTCTTCTTGTTATACAACTATTAGAATCATCCCCTCACACAGGGTAGAAGAAATGGAATGTAGGTATGCCAAAAGAATGATTTTACACATTACTTCACACCTGAGCAATCGTAGTCATGAGCATTTAGCACTGTTTTGTGCAGAAATTGGAGTTAGACCAATTTTTATCTGATGATGAAAAATGCGCATATGTGACCTAATGAGAGAAATGTATGGCAATTGAAGAGCAGAATCAGGGAATTTGCCTATAGAGAAAAAGCTTACAATCTAAAAGTTAACATCATTAGTTCAAAATCAAACTTGTTAGAATTATTTCGAAAAGGTTTTGTTTTAAACTTACATTATATCCATCGATTACATATTATTTTACATTCCATTTGCAACCGTTTATTTCTATGGGGTATCTACTTGTTATCCAGTGCATTGTTGTTTTCTTTGTAACCAATAATATTATCTGCATCTTGGCAATCTTCCTGTTCCTGTATGCATCGTTAGTGTTGCATTATACATGTACAAACTATTTTTATGCAATAATAATGAAGTTTTGCATTTGTGTTCTAAATTTCAGGAGAGGGCTCATGATTATTACAACGGAATGACTAAGGAGCAATTCAGGAAGATGCAGGAATTCATAGCAAGTCGAGGTTCCAAAAAACAATCAAGACTGTAGCTTCTTTATTTGCACTGATCTCCAATGTATGCTGTTAAGGTATAAGTTGGTTCCCAAAGTGGACCTTCCAAAATCAGCAGATTTTTTTTTTATCTTAATGATTATGATTATATCATGAACCCTGATAATAGTTTCCAATTATCACAATAAACAGTTTTTGCTCTTCTTTTTAATTAAGATCAATTGATTTATGTTTTCTTAGGAACTGGTTGAGAAATATTGACTAGTGATACATCAAACAGTCAGTCTAATTGTAAGACCAGTGACTTCTATCAAGTAATGGAGAATAAAGTTCCTTTCTTCTTTGATTTTTAATGGTACAAATGTAATCTCAATATAATTAACAAAATTTATTTTTCCTTTAATTTTTAATGGTATAAATATAATTAACAAGAATATAAATATCATTTTATTTTGTGTTTTCTTTGTTTTCATTAATTTTTCTGGAGAGGAATCTTAATGCTATTCATGTCAGACCCTTAAATTTTCTTCAAAGTTTATCCTTTAAATGGTGCTAGTTATAGTGCTTTTATTCACCTTGTTTGAGCAATGATGTGATGTCTTAGACTGGCTTTAAGCTGAAATCCCATATTACCCAACAAAATCACATTTTCCTAGGATGGTTAACTATGTTTTTATAAAATGAATGGTCAAATCTGTAAAGACAAGAAAAGACCCTTTGGGTAACACTATAACTAGAGTCCTCGAATTAAGTCATATTATAATTGTATATTTGAAACAAATGAGCATAACATATTTAAGCTAAGAGTGTAATATTTATATACTATCAGTGTAATTTATACATTGTTAGTATATCATTCACAATTAATTTAGATTAGTTATTTTTTGAAGAATTAGTGATAATTAAAAATAAATAGTTGATAATTGACTATCAATAATATAAAACTATTGCATTATTGGGGCGTACATTTTTTTCCTCTTAGCTTAATTCTTAATGGAAAATAATTGTGGTTGTTTTTTATTTGTCATGTAAGTAGCTTTAGAAACTTCTCTCCTCGTCCTCGGGGTGAAATTTTTTGTCTATAAATTAGTTATATTTTCTTTTATTCAAGGTTAGATTTCATCTCATTCCAGCAAGAGAGAAAAACAAACTAAGCCTCTCCATCTTGATAGTTGGCAAATATATATTTTTCTTCATCAAGGGTGTTTGTGGCAGATGGTTCTAGATTAATTCTTTTTAGGCATAGAAATAATCAAAGTGTATTTTGTATCTAATACCATATATTTTCCTATAGTTATTTTAGTTGGTAGAGTTGTGAGAAGTTGAGCTCACTCATTTCCTTTCCTGATAGGGATAACAATGAAAACATTAATTATACTCATGTATGTGATTCATTTTTAGAACGCTCATTTACCATATATTTTCTTATAGTTAACATTTATATATAACAATGTTCCTTACTTCATTATATTTCCTTTTAAAAGGATTTGATTTGTCGTCCCTATACTAACTCATGCCTCATTAGTCAAAAAGCTTTAAATGTTATGCGTGCATAAAGGATAAAGTCATATTGTATCAGTTTCATAGTTACATTTTTTTAGGATTCTCCAATATTGAACCATCCCAAACTGAAATATAAAAAGGTGGAGTTTTTTAATTTTTAATATTATATTATTAAAAATAAGTAAATTCGAGACTGTTAATAAATTCTATATAATATATATTACGTGTATAGAATGGAATTACTTGTAAGTCAATCATATGATCTTTTCCTCCTAAAAAATAGATGATATATGCATACTATTCTTTCTATCTATCAATCATCAAAACCCAAAACCTAAAAGCTCCATCAACTACTAATCTCTTTTCCCTATTTCTCTTCAATTATCATCTTCAGAGAGGCTAAAACAACAATGGAAAAAAGAGAAACATTTGTGCCCTTTGACATAGTGGAAGATGCATCAGATCACTATTTCATGAACCGAAACAATAATGGAGAAAGATGCTTGAGCAATTATAAGAGTAGTGGGGTCTACAAAGCCATAATGAAAGAGTGGAAAATCCTGGAACAAAACTTACCTGAATCCATCTATGTTAGGGTTTATGAATCACGTTTCGATTTGATGAGAGCAGTGATCGTGGGTGCTGAAGATACACCATACCATGATGGTCTCTTCTTCTTCGACATTGAATTTCCTTCTGATTATCCAAACGTTCCTCCAAAACTCTACTATCATTCATTAGGGTTTCGAATTAACCCTAATCTCTACAACAATGGCACCGTGTGTTTGAGTCTTCTCAACACATGGCACGGTAGCAGGAGTGAGAAATGGGACCCAACAGGTTCCACGATTCTGCAACTATTACTTTCCATTCAAGGACTCGTTCTCAACCAAAGACCATTCTTCAACGAACCAGGAAACAATTTATTCAGCATTGCTCTTCACAACAAGTCACGTGCCTATACCTGTGAAGTGTTTTCTCTCACGTGTCGCAGCTCCATCCATCTACTTCGGAATCCGCCGAAGCATTTCGAATCCTTTGTCGTCGAACATTTTCGCCGCCGAGGGCTCGCGGTTCTGATGGCATGCAATGAGTATGTGAATGGGAGAATTGTTGGGTATTTAAATGAGAATGGCTTGAAAGTTTCAAAGGAATTCAAGAATGATTTGAAAGCATTGTATCCTCTACTGCTTCAAGGGTTACGACGTTGCAATGCTTCTTTGGGAACTGTTGCTGAAACCTTGCAATTGGAGTCTGTGAATGGAGAAAAGAAGATCAGTGGAATCTTCAAAAGGGCTCTGGCAAAGATAAAAAAGGTTTTGGGGCTGAAGAATAGGGGACAAAAAAAGGTTAGTGGGATTGAAGGGTGAGAACATAATAATATATGTGCTTCAAACTTAATCTTATTGTTTCTTTAGGCTAAGGTTAGCTTTCCTTTTATGTTTTTTGATTTTATTTCTATCTCTCAGTTAGGCAAAGAGATTCTACGTACTCAACAGATAAATTGAGTGCCTCATTAAAGTGAGATAACACTTCAGAATTGCTAGTTATGCTAATTGAATAATGTTTTTGAATATTAATATCTTATTGTCATGTCACTTTTCCTTGCCTCTCTGGATAAATTTTATGGTGCTCTGATCTCCATGTATGACATTTAATAATGTTCGTATAAGTTCTCTTAAAACTTATAAGCTCTGTTGTATTCCTGAAACGTGCGAGCTATTGAATGACATCTCTAACGTAGTAACATAGAAACAAAGGGAGAAGCTTAAAAAAGCGGTGGGATCATCATTTTTGTATCAATCCTTATAATATATATATATTTATTTTACTCTGCCATGGAATAAGACAGAATATGGTTTTTAGGATCTTTGGGCTAAAGAAGGATAACCTTGGTTATACTTATCGCTCTGAAAAGGAAATCCAGAGTGAGGTGGCTCACATGAAACCGGGTGTATGATCCTTTGATGGTATTATATCATGATCCTTTGAGTTTATCTATTATTAGCAACTTCCACTGTTATTGTTGGGAGGTCCTGTTATTAGCAACTTGCATTGTTATTCTAGGGAGGTCGAGTAATATCTAACCCTATCCGTGAGTGGTTTGGTTTGATCATTATCATAATGGAATTTGATGAATTTGGTCCATTTTCATTGTGTCTAAGTTCAACTTCAAAAATTAAACTTCATCAATATTTTGGGCAGGTTAAAGGAAATACATAACTCAACATAACCTGTTAAATGGTCATTCATTACTCATATTTATGTGATGATTGTAGATATAAATTTTTTCAACTTTGTTTTGGAATATCCCTAAAAAGTCTCCTTTCAATAAGGGAGTTGATGATGAGAAAAAGGGTAGTTAAAAATTACTTGCTCAAGGTTATGCAAAGTGAGTCCAAATTTTATAGGCTAATCCCAAATTTTTATTTTCCCTTTTTCCATATGTTGTGTTTGCTTTGATTTTTGTATTCCAAATTTTATCCCTCTAGTAATTTCGATGAAATAAATTTGTCTCGTCAGTAGTATCGTAATCGATAGCTTGACAAAGTCATCATATAAATGTGATGACTGTAGATATGGATTTTGTCAACTTTGTTTTGGAAGATCCCTAAAAAGTCTCCTTTCAATAAGGGAGTTGATGATGAAAAGAGGGAAAAGCGAGTAGTCAAAAATTACTTGCTCAAGAATATGCAAAGTGAGTCCAAATTTTATAGGCTAATCCCAAAAAAAAATTCCCTTTTTCCATATGTTGTGTTTGCTTTGATTTTTGTATTCCAAATTTTATCCCTCTAACAATTTCCATGAAATAAATTTGTCTCGTCAATAGTATCGTAATCGATAGCTTGACAAAGTCACCGTATAAATGTGATGATTGTAGATATGGATTTTGTCAACTTTATTTTGGAAGATCCCTAAAAAGTCTCCTTTGAATAAAGGAGTTGATGATGAGAAGAGGGAAAAATGGGGTAGTCAAAAATTACTTGCTCAAGGTTATGCAAATTGAGTCCAAATTTTATAGGCTAATCCCAAATTTTTATTTTCCCCTTTTCCATGTGTTGTGTTTGCTTTGATTTTTGTATCCCAAATTTTATCCCTCTAGCAATTTCCATGAAATAAATTTGTCTCGTCAATAGTATTGTAATCTATAGCTTTACAAAGTCATCGTATAAATGTGATGACTGTAGATATGGATTTTGTCAACTTTGTTTTGTAAGATCCCTAAAAAGTCTCATTTGAATAAGGTAGTTGATGATGAGAAGAGGGAAAAGCGGGTAGTCAAAAATTACATGCTCAAGGTTATGCAAAGTGAGTCCAAATTTTATAGCATAATCCCAAATTTTTATTTTCCCTTTCCATGTGTTGCGTTTGCTTCGATTTTTGTAATCCAAATTTTATCCCTCTAGCAATTTCCATGAAATAAATTTGTCTCGTCATTAGTATTGTAATTGATAGCTTGACAAAGTCATCATGATTGTAGATATGGATTTTGTCAACTTTGTTTCAGAAGATCCCTAAAAAGTCTCCTTTCAATAAGGGAGTTGACGATGAGAAGAGGAAAAAGCGGGTAGTCAAAAATTACTTTGCTTAAGATTATGCAAAGTGAGTCCAAATTTTATAGGCTAATCCCAAATTTTTATTTTCCCTTGTTCCCATATGTTGTGTTTGCTTTGATTTTTGTAATCCAAATTTTATCCCTCTAGAAATTTCTATGAAATAAATTTGTCTCGTCAATAGTTTACAAAGTCATCATATAAATGTGATGGCTGTAGATATGGGTTATGTCAACTTTGTTTTGGAAGATCCCTAAAAAGTCTCCTTTCAATATGGGAGTTTATGATGAGAAGAGGGAAAAGCGAGTAGTCAAAATTTTATAGGCTAATCCCAAATTTTTATTTTCCCTTTTTTCCATATGTTGTGTTTGCTTTGATTTTTGTATTCCAAATTTTATCCCTCTAACAATTTCCATGAAATAAATTTGTCTCGTCAATAGTATCGTTATCGATAGCTTGACAAATTCATCGGATAAATGTGATGATTGTAGATATGGATTTTGTCAACTTTGTTTTGAAAGATCCCTAAAGAGTCTCCTTTGAAAAAGGGAGTTGATGATGAGAAGAAGGAAAAGCGGGGTAATAAAAAATTACTTGCTCAAAGTTATGCAAAGTGAGTCCAAACTTTATAGGCTAATCCCAAATTTTTATTTTCCCTTTTACCATATGTTGTGTTTGATTTGATTTTTGTATTCCAAATTTTATCCTACTAGTAATTTCCATGAAATAAATTTGTCTCGTCAATAGTATCGTAATTGATAGCTTGACAAAGTCATCGTATAAATGTGATGACTATAGATATGGATTTTGTGAACTTTGTTTTGGAAGATCCCTAAAAAGTCTCCTTTCATTAAGGGAGTTGATGATGAGAAGAGGGAAAAGCGAGTAGTCAAAAATTACTTGCTCATGAATATGCAAAGTGAGTCCAAATTTTATAGTCTAATCCCAAATTTTTATCTTTCCTTTTTTCCATATGTTGTGTTTGCTTTGATTTTTAAATTCCAAATTTTATCCCTCTAGCAATTTCCATGAAATAAATTTGTCTCGTCAATAGTGTTGTAACCCATAGCTTGACAAAGTCTTCGTATAAATGTGATGATTGTAGATATGAATTTTGTCAACTTTGTTTTGGAAGATCCCTAAAAAGTCTCATTTGAATAAGGGAGTTGATGATGAGAAGAGGGAAAAGCAGGTAGTTAAAAATTATTTGCTCAATGTTATGCAAAGTGAGTCCAAATTTTATAGGATAATCCCAAATTTTTATTTTCCCTTTTTCCATATGTTGTGTTTGCTTTGATTTTTGTATTACAAATTTTATACCTCTAACAATTTCCTTGAAATAATTTTGTCTCGTCAAAAGTATCGTAATCGATAGCTTGATAAAGTCATCGTATAAATGTGATGATCGTAGAT
Source organism: Lupinus albus (assembly GCA_009771035.1). NCBI lineage: Eukaryota > Viridiplantae > Streptophyta > Magnoliopsida > Fabales > Fabaceae > Lupinus > Lupinus albus. Next base: position 12,467,478 of record CM020011.1, read on the forward strand.
ATGGATTTTGTTAACTTTGTTTTGGAAGATCCCTAAAAAGTCTCCTTTGAATAAGGGAGTTGATGATGAGACGAGGGAAAAGCGGGTAGTCAAAAATTACTTGCTCAAGGTTATGCAAAGTGAGTCCAAATTTTGTAGGGTAATCCCAAATTTTTATTTTCCTCTTTTCCATATGTTGTGTTTGCTTTGATTTTTGTATTCCAAATTTTATCCCTCTAGCTATTTCCATGTTATAAATTTGTCTCTTTAATGGTATCATAATCGATAGCTTGACAAAGTCATCATATAAATGTGATGACGGTAGATATGAATTTTGTCAACTTTGTTTTGGAAGATCCCTAAAAAGTCTCCTTTGAATAAGGGAGTTGATGATTGACGAGGGAAAAGCGAATAGTCAAAAATTACTTGCTCAAGGTTATGCAAAGTGAGTCCAAATTTTATGGGCTAATCCCAAATTTTTATTTTCTCTTTTTCCATAAGTTGTTCTTGCTTTGATTTTTTTATTCCAAATTTTATCCCTCTAGCAATTTCCATGAAATAAATTTGTTTTTTGTGTTTTTATTGTGTTTTTTTTGCCAAAATTTTCTTTAAATTTGTGAGTGGAGTTAAACTAACTAAGTTCGACCTGTAATAAAACTAATCCTATTTTCCCTAATTTTTTATTTTTAACTAGCAAGATACCTATGCACATGCACGTGATAATATTTTTTGCCGCATGATCGATAGCACATATTACATGTGTATGGTTAAGAACATACATGTTATTCATATATTCACATGTTTAAAAATACATATATTACATGTGCATTCGTATTGTTAGGAACAAACATGTGACCCGTACATTTTAATGGTTAAAAACACAAATGTTACTCATACATTCACATTGCTAAGAAGAGTATATGTTACATATACATATGTTACCCATACATTCGCATTACTCGGACAAACATGTGTCTTTTAAACCATATATTCAAATGATTAAAAATACAAATGTTACATATGCATTTGTATTGTTAAGAACAAACATGTGACCCGTACATTTTAATGGTTAAAAACATATATGTTACTCTACATTCGCATTGATAAGAAAACACATTACCTATACATTCGCATTGTTAAGAACACTCATGTTACCCGTATTACCAATTCAAGAATAATTTTATAAAATGGTTATATTTTCATCAATAAAATATTCAACTCTATTATTATTATTATATCTTATTAAATATTATATTGGATAATAAATAATATGTAGGTATATAATTAATCCTATGTGGGAGGTTATACAAAGTATTGTGTCTTTATTGTGGGTGTCATTTTTATTATTATTATTATATGTTATTAAATAATATAATTGATAACTAACGTATATGGTGTATTTTATCTTATGTAAGAGTTTGTATATTAACAAAGTGAGGTGTTTTAGGAGGGAAAATTTTTGTTGAGGTTGTGACACTTATCATGGAATAATAAACCTTTTTTTCTTATTTAGTATATAGATTACCCCTTAATCATCATGCGACAGTTGGTCATCTAGTCTAGTTAGCGTTGATTGTTATGTATGTGTTGACTTTGACTGGATGACTTCAACCGGATTTGACATTTTCAAGAGGACTAGTCCTAATGTCTTTGGAAGTCCTAAGCTTTATTTTTAGGTCCATTTGGGGTTTGTGGTCTCTAAGCATCAATTATATATATTTATCCTCTTTTGGTCCTTTTAATACCTTGTTTAGGTATTGTTTGGACATTTCATTTTCTCCTTTTGTTCCTTATATTTTATTCCTCTTTTTAAATAAATAAAATGAGTTTTTTAAGGAAGTTTATCCACTTGATTTTGTGTGACAATGTTTGTTTTATAATGCATGTTTCCTACTTTGTTTATGATATTGAACTTGAGTTTGGAATTTAGTTTGCTTATGAATGATAAAAATATTGATGATGCTTAATTTATTTGATTAGTAGATGATGTACAATCTCTTGACATATATGTCTTCTTGATTTTAATATGACAAACTCTTTAAAAAGGAAAATAAATATTTTGAACCTCAAAACCATAATGATCAATGTCATTTATTTCTTTTCTCTTTGAATTGAGAGATGATAATTATCATTAGTGTTGTCTCTATTTTCTTTAGAAGTTGAGAAGGTGACCTACAACTAAATTTCACTTATGTTCTTTAAATAATTTATTTTTATTAAAAACAAATTCAAACCATCAAATATTTGTATACCAAAATAATTATGTAGTCTTCATTTTCATGTTATAAATATTGATAAATAAGAGCAAGATACAATACTCTCATAAAAAATATATTTTACAATTAAATAATCAAATAAGTTAAGGATATCAAAAATGAATTTACCGTATAAAGTCAAACATATGCAATCTACAAGATATCGTCTTACATGAGGATGAGTTGTCTATACATTCCCCAACTCATAATCGAGAACTAAAATTTAGAATTTTGATTCGCAAACCAATGCTTCCCCGTAGTGATTTCAAAAATAATTTGCGATTAAACTAATTTAAAAGTTGATCTCAATTATTTCCATGCTAATACATAAGGTGTTATACCTAAAAGTCATCATCCACTGTCAACAAGGTGTTGGTCTAATGTTATAATATCTCACTAGATCCCTATAATGACTAAAAGATCAATGATTTGATTTATGTGAGTGACACTTATTTTAAATGACAATCGCATATCTCAAATGAGATTAGTTCTTTACCAAAAAAGATGAGGAGATACTTCTGATAAGTACAAAAAAATCATCATCTACTTTAATCCTTTAAAATCAAGATTATGAAAATTCACCTTTAGGCTTAAAGCAAGTTCAAAGCACCTAGAAGATTGTTTACATACAATAAATAATCTCCAAAATGACATCCTCAACCAAGATAATGTTATCCAAATATTGTAGCAAATTTTTTGTTCAAACCAAGTTTCAAACCGTATATGGTAAGAGTGTGTTTGGAGGTTATGGGAGAAAATGAATGAGAGAGATCAAGGGGATGATGAGGAGGATTAATGGAAACAGAAATGAAAACAATTTAAGCTATTCCCCTCTTCTTACAAGTTAGATAAGAGGAAAATGAAGAGTTAATAAAGTAATGATATTGATAACGTAGTGATATTATTTTAGTATCCTTCTAAAAGTTTAATCAACATTTATAATAAAAATATACAGGTACTGATATATTTATCTCCAAAAAAACTGAAATTTAGATAACCATGAAAATGAACATATTAAGTATTATAAACTATAAAGGACTCTATAAAAACTTTTAAATCATTCTCTTCATTTTACTCAACTCTAAAATAAGGAAGAAACCTTATAAAGCCTTCTATTTCTTCCCCTTCCAAAGCAATACTTTCAAATACACCCTATATATTCATGGCCGTGATCATATAATAATAATAATAAAAACAAGAAAGGTACCAAATACACCCTCATTCAACCCCTTCAATACCAACAAAAACAAGAGAGGTACCAACTCCTCGTTGAACTATATTGTGTTTTTTTTCTGTTTTAGATGAGTGATTATTGTCTTCTTGCTGTCGTTTTTCGTGAACAATGGTGAAGTGATTTCACCATCTTGCCTTTATGATGCCATATTTTTTTAATAAGAAGTTGCTTCATTCTCATCTTGTATTTTCGAGAATATCTTACCTAATTAATTGCTATTATGTATATACTTAAAGAGGGGAGATTTATACATTAACAATTTAAGATTTTTTTTTATTGTTATTATATTATATATCATTCATATTTAATTATTATTATTTTTTTAATTATATGTGATGAATAATATATTGATTGAATATAAATATTAAATTCATATTATATTATTTATTTATATGTCCAATTTTTTAATGGCTATATTAACCTTAGTCTTAAAGAAGGAAGAGAAGAGGCTAAATCAAGGTAAGAGAATATTGAAAAGTTAAGTCCATTTATTCTTGAATTAATAAATTCTTCATTTTCCAACATAAAATTATTTGTTAAGATTCTTATACTTAATCGTAATTACTGAATTTAATATTTCCATTCCCTGAACAGAAATGTCTGATTTATAAGTCATGTTTTTTGTTTCGGCTCTCGCACGAAAATCCATTGCGACCACGCGTTTATATTAATTTCGCTTTCAGCAAAATTATATTAATACTGCAACCTATAGCTTTAGGAGGTGTATAACAATTTTATTATTATTCATGTAATCATCATGATAAACGACGCAATTAACCTAGATAAACGAATTTACATAAGGTATTCAAACTTAATTAATGAAACTTGAATATAGATCATATGTATTTTACTTTGAAATATATGTGAATTTTTTTTTCTAATCACAATTCACTACAATTATTTGGCTAGTTGAAAAATGATAAATAAAAAGTAAATAAAATCAAAGCAAGTCAGAAAATTCAAAAATTCTCCGGAAGACATGAAAGATGCAATAGGCGTGAAGAAAGATGTACGCGACGACCACACGCAATGACGCAATTCAGTGTATTTATTTTTCTTTTTTCCCAAAAAAAAATACATAAATATTAAAAATAAAAAATATCATGTTCCAGTATAGTTGTATTGTAAGTAAGTACATCCATAATATTAAAAGTTCAAATATTCGATTTTGTGATTAGAAAAATAGTCACGCATCAGCAAAAAAATATTAATAAAAAACACATTGAAAATAACAATCCAGAAACAAAGTCTTCCCCACACCATTCTCTCGCCACAAGAGAATGAACATGATCTCGTTGATGTTCCTCTACCACCGAACACACCTCGCCACCACCTGTTACTAACGTACGCCTTCTTCTTACCCTATTCCGTGCGCACCCTCCCTCTTTATTTATTCCTTTCTCTCCCTCATCTTCATAATCACAATAACCACCGCTATAACCGTTTTCTCTCTCTAACACACTCTCTCTCTTACCCAACCCAGATTCGGAGTATCGATCGGAATCGGAGCAAGGTTGGCTGGTTTCGGCGGCGGTGGAGGTTAGGGTTAGGGTTTCCGAGAGATGTGGTATGCTTTATGCATTGATGAATCTGTTCTCTGTGTGTTGGAAGCCATTTCGGCGCGGTACTGATGACATTGGAGTAAGTGGAAGAGAAGGCAAACAAGGATTGCTCTGGTTTCGCGATGTCGGAAAATATGGCTCCGGCGATTTTTCAATGGCGGTGGTTCAGGCCAATCAGGTTCTCGAAGACCAGAGCCAGATCGAGTCTGGTCCGCTAGGAACCTTCGTTGGAATTTACGACGGTCACGGCGGACCCGACGCTGCAAGATACACGTGCGATCACTTGTTTCGCCATTTAGCAGGTTCCGAATCCGAATCAATTTTGTAGTTATGTTGTGTACGTAAACCTATTTTATTTATTTGAAGGGTTGTTGCGGCATTCATATGCCACGTTTTTTGTTTTTATTGTTTTCCTGAATAGCGGTACTAGTAGTAACTGTTATGACTGATTTTCACGATTTTGCTTTTCGTGAACCTTTTTCTTAAAGTGCACTTTTTTCATTAGTCTTTTGGAGTTTTCTCATGAACCAAGTACAATTGAACATATTGGCCAGTGGGTACTACATACTGTTTCTGACAGTGTTTATAGGAGAGTTATTTTTTTATTTGTCACAATTATTATTCCCAATTAATTTTAAATTGATTTTTATAGGTGAATTGTTTCATATTGTGATAAAAGTGTTTTGGTGTTTGACCCTGTTGAAGGCCCACTGTTTTGGTGGAGTATTCTGCCTTCAATTTTGGTTACTTCATGGGGTATGAGTGTTTTGGGAGTTGGTTCTACACTGTCTTGTCTCTTGATAAAGGTTTGTTTTTTGTGTTGGTTGTCTTATATTGTGTTTCATGTTTATGCAGCAATATCAGCTGAGTCAAGCGGGGTTTTGACAGCTGAGACTATTGAAAGGGCTTACCACCAAACAGAGGATGGGTACACTGCCCTCGTGTCGGACTTATGGAGTACTCGACCTCAGATAGCAAATGCTGGATCCTGTTGTCTAGTTGGTGTGATATTTCAGCAGACACTCTTTGTTGCAAACGTTGGAGATTCCCGTGCTGTGTTAGGTAGGAAAGTTGGCAACACTGGAGGTATGGCTGCAATTCAGCTGTCTACCGAACATAATGCAAGTCTCGAGGAAATTAGGCACGAGCTTAAAGAATTACACCCTAATGATCCCCAAATTGTTGTCCTCAAGCATGGAGTGTGGAGGGTAAAAGGCATTATTCAGGTAATTTTTTATAGTTGTTGTCTAGAGATCCTTGTCTTACACATGAAAACTGGTGCTTGCATGGAAGTGGTCAACCATTTATTTATTGTTTGCTCTTCTTCAAGTGGTATGCAGACGAAAGTTAGAGTTTGAATTTTGGTAGATCAATAGTGTTTGAAGCAACTTAACCTGCGTCTCTAACGTTCATTCTTCTGTTTGTTAAAATTGGGTGGTGCACATTGATATATGGTTTCTGAATCCACATAAGTCAAACAGATACAAGACAAGTAAAGCCAGAGTCTTAGATTATAGTTGTCCGTTTACTTTGTTTGTGTAGCCAATCCCACCTAGTGGGATTATGTCTTTGTTGTTGGTTGTTTACTTTGTATGTGTTTATTACTGAAATTATTGACCTGATAATTTTTTTTAAGAAGCTTCTTATTTCTCAATCTCTTGCTATCTTGTTCTTCTGTAATACCTTTTCCAGAATTCCTTTAAAATGCAGATGAAACGACCTATTTTTGTTTTTGTGTACCAAATCCCACATTTAGGCAAGTCCTAATCACCTTAATTTGCTAAGGCATTGTGGCACACAGCCTCTTTTGGGTTGTTCATATGATAGTTGCAAAGGTTGACTTAGGCAGTAAAGTAAGTGCTATTACTTTTAAGAAATATATGGATTTTTCTCATTTAAAGAATGTCGGTAGATTATTACAGAGGACAAAGAAAGATTACAAAGGATACTAAGCAAGGCACAAAAAGAAACATAGAAAAGACAAACAGGAAATCAGTTTTCTGTTCCTTTTGTTTATCTGATCGCGTGGCTGCCAAAAAAGTGATCATGCCCCATATCAGATGCCAAGGCTTAGAAGATTTCTTGAAAATATGAACATTTCACTTCATCCCAATGCAGCAAGAGCAGCATAGACACAGAATTCCAATGTGCTTTTCCTTAGTTATACAAAAAACCTGAAGCCACTAAGAAGGAATTGATTTGTGTTGAGAATTCAAAGCCAGAATTCACTGAAGGCTCCAAATAGCCTGGTTCAGATGGAAGTTGTTGTAGGGAAGGGCAACACCAAATGGGCTGCTGTTTTAGAACTAGAGTCACTCTTCACTTAAGCAGACTGCAGAAGAATTTTATGCAGTGTTTGAATTTGTAGCATATCTGTATCAATCTCTTAAACTTATTGTGTATAATTTTCCATATGTAAGAGTGTTCAAAGACCTGAAAATATTTTTTATGGTTCAGTCACTAGTTTGTGAGTATAAAACCTAACCATATAAATGGAAGTAAATTGTTTATCTTTGAAAATTAGGAAGAAAAAAATATTTGTTGTGTAATGCATTTGTATGTTAAAAATGAGTCCAGTGATCATATAGAAGACAGTCGATATGCTTTCCAGTTTAATTCAACCTGCATTTTATTTTATTTATTTAGTCATATATTTTGTTAGTGAATGGTGGAAGTTCTCAGTTCTGCATCCATTATCTTATTTGTCAGTTTTTCTTCCACCTTCAAAATTAATGACATTAACATATCACCACTTCCTTCATTGTTTTTGCTGCAGGTTTCTAGATCTATAGGTGACGTATATATGAAACAAGCACAGTTTAACCGGGAACCACTTGGCGCCAAATTCAGACTCCCTGAACCAATGAACATGCCTTACATGACTGCGAATCCCACTATTCTTTCTCACAGTCTTCAGCCAAATGATTCCTTTCTTATATTTGCATCAGATGGTTTATGGGAGCACCTGAGTAATGAAAAAGCAGTGGATATTGTCAACAGCAATCCACATGCGGTAAGATTATTTTATCCCGTGGTTGAATTTTGCTGTAGTACCTATTGATTTATCTTTCCTAACCCGGTTTTTTTTTCATCACGCATTTTAGATGGACATGAAATGCTTTGTTTTGATTTTTTTTTTTTCCGTATCAAAACTTAATTTAACCCAGTGATTGCATCAACAATAGCTTAATGAGGGTGAGTCCTCTTTTCACGTGTTATCATTGTAGAGGGCCCAAATATTTATTGCATGCTATACATGTTGATTGTCCATGTTTGAATCTTATTTGCTCTTATTCTTTCTTCTTGATGAGATTCAAATTTTTCTTTTGTCACCATTGTGGCCTTCTTCCACATTGAGTCTGTCACCATTGTGTACTGTTGAGGGAAGGAACTAAAATTCTTTTACTGCATGCAGGGTAGTGCCAAGAGACTTATCAAAGCTGCCCTTCACGAAGCAGCGAGAAAAAGAGAAATGCGATATTCAGACCTTCGGAAGATTGACAAGAAGGTTCGGCGCCATTTTCATGATGATATATCTGTTATAGTTTTATTCTTAAACCACGACCTTATATCCAGAGGCACAGTGCTAAATTCACCAATCTCAATTCGAAGTGCTCTTGATCACTGACCTATATGATTGTAAACATGCTCTGTCTTGTGTACAACTTTTTGGCACTGGAATAATTGTCATTGACTAAACTTGCCTTGAATATGCCACTAGCAGTGTTGAGGCACGGTTTGGTTTCTGGTTTTGAGATCATTGGAGAAGCTCGAGATGAAGTTAAACATGTTATTTGAAATTTATTTATAGAGACTCCCTTTTTTAACCTTAAGTCTTATTCCAATATCCATGTCATGGATTTTTCTTTATTTTTTATTTTGGCGATTCAATTACATTCAAGCATCAAGCAGCTGTTTGTTTATTGATTTTTTTTTGTTCATCAAAGCATGAGGATTTTGATTGATAAAATTTCTCGAGATTAGGTTCCTGGAAGTTCCATCTGGTTTGATCACTGGATTCCTTGTGGTTGATTTTATTAAGATTCATGATTTGCATCTTCAAGTGAGAAATATTATTCAGAATAATTCATGGACAGTGAACACTTAATTACTAAGCTGCCCAATGCAGTGATCCAAGCGATTTTGAACTGTCCTCCCCCGTGTCTTAATGACCAGGTTGTTGCTCATATGTCAAGATAACATTATTGGTATCTTCAATTATTATTAGAATAACATCTTCATATAAAAATAATAATACTAGTGTATTGCACGTTATAGGTTTTACTATCATATTATTAAGATTTTCAACGCCTTTTTCCCATTAAATTTCAAATTTGTACGCATTTTTTTATGGTGAAATGGGAAACAACAACAACAAAAAACAACTAAGGTAAGAAACTACAAAGTAGGAAGAAGCAGCGAAGAGAGGCATGATACCCAATTTGCTCGTCCGATTTGACTTTTACTTATTATCAGACTTAAATAGGGTTCGTTTTCAATAGGTCTAGGATAGGATTTAAAAATTAGATCCAAAGAGACAAATATAACCTAATGATACTCATTCATAATGTATTATTTATTTATTTATTCAACTGTGTACAGTCTAATGACATCTTTTTATTTAAATTATCATTGATTCTCTATTTTTATCATATATGATTAACAATATGTACATATATAATTACATATTTCAAATCACATATGCTTATATTTAATCGGGATAAGAGTTGGATTCAAAGACTGACTTGTTCGACATATGAGGCCGAACTAGCTTAAGATCTAACGCTAAGTATGAGTTCAAAAAAAATAGCACGACCAATATTTAGGTCCGAATAAGAGATAAAACCTTACATGGCGGACTAAAATCCCTTAATAATATTGCTCATTATTATTTATTAATTATTATATTATACTTGTTTTCATTCATTCATAAAACTGAGTGACTGAAGTAGGGTGCCTCCATCATTCCTCCCATTTTAAATATTATGTTATTTTAGGATGGGGAGGGATCTACTTACTCCAAGAGTAAGTGGAAAATGACTTACCCCACATCCTCTTTTAGGATAACATTTATGGGGAGGGATCCACTTACTTCAAAAAACACTTACTTTTCATCTTAGCCATCAAATCTTGAAAAATTCAATGGTTTAGATGTACTCACCAATTCAAACCATTGGATTTCCCAAGAATGAATGGTCATGATGTGGAGTAAGTGTTTTTCCACTTACTCTTAGAGTAAGTGGATCCCTCCCCAACATTTATATGAGAGTTTAATTCTACGTACCATAACAATTACACTAGAGAGCCACTATTTTAGTGGATAATGGTTAATTCAGCAACTTGAGTAACTTTACAGGGTTCAAGCCATTACAATTATAACGTAGCTCCATTTGAGTCATAGGAATTCAGAATTATAAGTGTATTACTTTGTATACATAATACATTCCGATTATTATATCTTGATTTAGTATTGAGCTGTGGTACTGTAACTGATAAACATCCCTAACATAATTTTAAAACTTCATTGTCTCGCAATCACTCTATCCGGTATTTTTGACTTTCAATACCTCTTTGAACGGATCTAAATAGATATGTCCCTTGAGCATATCTATGTTTTTTAAATCAAATCAAAATGTAATGCAATTGTTCAATTAATTCTTCAAAACATCTTAAAGGAAAACATGTATTTATCAACTTGTAATTTTTTTTATATATTGTCAATCTTGACCTTAATGTTATTTACTTCTCAATACAAAAATGAAATTTAACAATTATTGGAATCAGATTCATATTCAAAACCCATTTTTAAGAGAATATTAGTCAGACATAGCTTTCTAGGCTAGCAATGTGCATCAATAAAGCAGGTAATTAATCAAACTGCTCAGAGCCCAGTGCTTATTTCATCATTCAATTATATCTTACTTCCCCTATTTATCAATTAGTATATTCTAAAACTAAAATAACACAACCAAAATAAAAAATATACAACGTGGGTTATAACTTATAAGGGATTCTCAGTGATTATGCTTATAGTTGTCATCAAATATGACAATCAGGTCTCAAAGATTTCATGCCATCATAGAATCCCCGCATAAACATAACTTCATAGGTTAAAAAAACCAATAATTCATGGCATGTGAATCAAAGGCATCTCAAAATGCAAGACAAAATGTTTTAAAAGAAAATAAAAAAGCATTTAACACTACTCATTCAGTTCCCATGTTCCATTATAAGAACTGTGAAAAATTAAAGAGACATACATAAGAGTTTTGGAAGAAAAGGTATATGTGGAGTACTGAGTAGAAAGCGTAGTTTTGGTTTATATAGTGAAGATACATGAATTAGGGTTCACTTATCGAAAAGACTAGAGGCCCATAACCTCAACCTGCAAAGTGGAACATAAGCTGTTATATTTTATTAAACAACTTACACACTTTTTTTAATAAAAATTGTCCATTGTTAACTTCATTATTTATACTAACGAGAGAGACTCATAGGTTTATATGCTAGATACTACCCCAAGAATGGTGGGTGTGAGATTGGAGATTGGGTATCTCCATTTATGTCCTCAATTATATCTCTATCTAATTAGAAAGTGATAATCAATTAAAAACAAAAATCATCAAAACATAAAATAATATTTTATATATATTATTTATGCAGTAACACTCAGTAGTATATATATAAATTTTAAGTCTGATGGTATGGCAGAATATGTAGCCACGTCCATACTTCTTAACAACACAAGGTCAACTCATTGTGAAGTCGTTGGAATGATATTCTAAAGAAAGAACAACTTCCTCTATTAAATAATTAGACAAGGGCGTATTTCATCACTTGTTAATAATAACAAATTTTATTGTAATGAAAATGATAAATATATTATTTAAATTTGTATCGGAAAGAATCATAACTTCCAAAGAAACAAGCCCAACTGTGTCATCTAATATTACCTACCTTCAAGGTATCAAGATCTTTATAATAATATATATTTTGTCATCTACATATTTTTATTTATAAGTTCATTGTAATCAGCATATTATTGGTGGATAGTTTTTTCTAACATTTTACAATAATTTTCAAGAAAAAACCAATTTTTCTAAAATCTAATTGTATTAGGACAGCGAACATGGATTCTATTCACAACCACATATGATAACATGTATCTTTTAAAACTTTTTAATGATACAGATTTTAAATTATTTTTAATTAAAATATTTTTTAAAATTTTCAAATTATTCAACTAATCCCATGTACAGATATTTAAGATTCTTGCCGACTACTCTAAATAAAATCTGATTCTTCTCCAAATTTTGTGGGGCCCTCAAATTGACGGAACGAAAGAACACAATTCCTGGACCTTTTTTAAACACAATTATTACACAACTATCTAATTTCTATATAACCCAAAACTCAACCAAACCTATTTTTCAATCAAATCATAAAACATTATGTGCCCTTCTGGCCGGAGCCTCCGTCCTACCTCAACTTCCTACTCCGCCACATCAGATTTCCGGCCAGCATTCGACATCCTAGACGCTGACCACGACGGCAAAATAAGCCGCGATGACCTCCGCGCATTCTTCATCGGCATGTACGGCTCCGATTCTGGCGGAGACGACACTATCGGAGCAATGATGATGTTGGCAGACACGAACAATAACGGTTTCGTGGAGTACGAGGAGTTCGAGCACGTGGTGACGGGGGCAAGAAGAGCGTTAGGTTGTGGGGCCATGGAAGATGTATTTAGGGTGATGGATAAGGACGGAGACGGCATGCTCAGCCACCAGGATTTGAAGAGTTACATGGCTTTGGCTGGTTTCTCCGCCACCGACGAGGAGATCAACGCCATGATCAAATTTGGCGGCGGCGACCAAAACGGCGGCGTTAGTTTCGATGGTTTGCTTCGTATATTAGCTCTTGATGATTCCTTATCTAAATAATTAATCAATTAAGTTATAATGGTTGTGATGTCATAATACATTAGTAGTTATATTTTTGCTTGTGTTTGAATAATTTATTATAATGCGTAAAAACTTATGCATTGTATATGAGCCATGGAAATTAATGGACTTTGTCTTATTCAGTTATTATGTGACTCTCTATATATTTTTTGTGAAAATTTTATTAAAAGAATAAGAAAATTACAGAATAACAAATGTATAGGAAACCAGGGAGTGAAATCAAATCTCTTATCCAATATAGTTACAAATCCCTAAGGTAACAATCCAAACACAAAATTGAATTAGAGAATATTCAAACCAGAACTTGTTTGCGTCTTTTTATTTATTTTTAATCCATAGCCACAATTTGAATTTTATCTTATCCATTCCTCTGTACTTAGTCTTTTGTTGTGAAAAAGAAGATATTATTTCAGCAATTGAGTGCAATAAGCACAAGTTTTTTTTGTTTTTAGTAGAAGATTGAGAGGTATATTCTTTTATGAGCTGAGAAGCACAAACATAGCATACCTAAAAAGTAAAAACACGACACAGCTTATAAACGAAATCAAAATTTACAGAAAAGAACAGTTATATAAATAATACAGTAAAAAAAGAAATCTATATTCAATCCCAATTTGTTTATATTTTCTGCCTTATAAGATTTATGAGTGGTTTATAATGCAAGAAGATTTATTATGCCTTTATGGCTTTAGATATCACGTTATTTTTTTCGCTTACAAAAGCTTGATATCACGTTATATTATCTGTTCGATTAAGAATGATTGAATTTAAGAAGTTTTTAAAAAAAATATGGTGTATATGGAAAAAAATTGTCACGGGTTGTGTTACTTGTTGGGCTCAGCTAGACCATGACATAAGATACTTCAGCCAAACCTGCACCATCTTGTATGAATGGGCATGGGGTTTAAGAGTGGGAGATAAATTGTGAGAATTTTTTTAACTTGAAACTACTTTCAGTTGCTTAGTCCAAACATGAGAATTTAATATTGTAAACATTGCATTTCAAGAATAAGATACTCCATGAACAAACTGCAACCAAATAGCCATAACATTTGTTCCAATTACGTATGTAAGGATTAGTTTATGGAATTAGTTTAGATGTGATGTTAACGAGTTTCCTAAAGTTAATTGTTCAGAATTTTAAACATAGGAAATATGTTTGGAAAAGTGTTGAATGCTCCTGTTTTCAACACATATTTCTATTTTGAATTCCTTAACAAATGTTATGATGCTCATCATTATTTTCCTTTATTGTGTTGTATCATTATATTAGTTTAATTATTTTTATACTTTTTAATGTTTTCTGAATTTCTGATACTAGATATCCAATAATCCATGGGGTAACAAACCAACCAAATATCCACACTAGTACGAGTCCAAATTCTAATACCATATTCATTAGTGCATGTGTTGTGAGAATTATGTAACAGATATACTAGTATTGTACATTATTATTTGTCATGTTGGATTCCCCTTCACAGCAGGAATGTGTCTCACACAAGGGGGGCAACCATATAGCATCATGATGCCTAGTGATTTACCATATAGCATCATTATGTACATAGATTTTGTAAAAAATTACATATGTTACACTTATGAGAATATATCATAATGGTTGTTTGAAGGAGAATAGACATATTGATTATGGTTGTCACTATTAGACACTAATTTAATCACCCATGATGAATTGGAACATGGATCTTGTTTTACTTTTTCAGTTTTTGGTTTAATTTTAACCCTTCACTCTATCACCTTTGAACATAGATTATATGTTTCACTCTCTGTCCCAATCTCTGTCCCGGACCAAACATAATATTACTATATAAAATTTAAAAGTAAAAGGTAACAAAAATCAACACTGCGGCTCAAGACAGGACAGGGATTGAGACAGAGAGTGGCACAGGTGATCTTTATCCATTACCTTTCTCCTTTGGAATCTCTTCTAGTCCCTAGCTTTTCAGCCAATGAAATGGGGACAGAGCACTGGACCCATGAATTTCCACTTGCACACAAAGAGCAAATGAGAGCTTGGTAAGCCTGTTTTGAAATTGAAATAAGAACTAAAATAAAGGGGTAAAAATCATGTTCTTGGTTCTCATAGGGTAGATACGAAATGATTGAGAATTAAATTGATAAAATATCTGTTGTACAAGACTACAAGAGATTGGGATGTGAAGCATGATTGATTGTCCAAAAGCTCAAAAAGGAATAAAAATCCAAACCCCCACAAAAAACAAAACATGCAAAAGTGCCAGACTAACAATCTACACTGCACATGCATTCCCCTTGTTCACCCTTCATGTCTTGCGGATCATGACACCCCAACATATAGATATGTTGTGCCAAATCATATACCTCATATTAATGAGAACATGTAATTTTAATTAAAAAATTTAAAAGTTCATTATTTGAGAAATGATTTAGTACAACATATCTTTGTTTCATGACATCCAATAATTATACACAGAATGAAAAGAAACAACATGTGGGGCCTCATTCTCCAATCAATAAGTGGAAGCCAACTCTACTCACCCATCCATTGGGAAATTCAATTGCTATTCTCTTATATGAATCAATTGTACAAATATGTCATAATGTCTCTAATAGCATTAGTGTTCACTAGCATGGATTAGTACCTTAGTTTTAGATCTAATTCAATCTATCCGAGTAACGATCCTCTCCATTAATGGAGAGGTAAGTACTACAAAAAATACAAAAGAAATATAATATGATAAGACATTTTTATCTTTTTATACATAATGAAATAACAATTTTGTCATTCAAAATACAAAGAAAATGTGGTACTTGTCTCTCCATTAATGGAGAAATCCTCAATCTATCCATCCCAAATAGTACATACACCTTAGGCTATGACAATTCACATGGGCAATTTCAACTCCTGTTAGACAATGATATTAATGATCATATCTTATACATGAGCCCTCAATAAATGATGATTATTTTGGGTGTGCACATAAGAAGGTTAAGCACTGCGCTTGGCACACACATAAATACCCATGCACAGAGATATGTGTCTCTTCTGTCTCAGTATTTAGATTGTTGGGAAAGATATTAATAACAGTATCAATGTTAATGTTTCAACTATCAACAATTGGCAATAGACAAATACCAATAAACCGCAAGAATTCCTTTATAAGGTGCAAACTTCTGATGTAAAGTTATACCAAGACCAAAATCAAGGGCAAATATAAACAGATGACATAAAACTTAGACAATTGACACAAGAGTAAGGTAGGTAATATATAATGAGGAGAGATCCACTTACTTTAAGAGTAAGTTTTTTAAATTTACTTCACATCTTAGCTATCAATTCTAGTAAACTCCAATAGTTTAGATCTAATCACTAATTCAAACCATTAAATTTTCTTAGAATTGATAGCTATCTGGAGTAAGTGAATCCCAAAAATCCTCACTTTCAGCATTTAACCTTACCGCCAATTATGCATGTAGCATACTCCATCAAAAACCAAAAAATCGAATGAAAATTGAGCTAAACTTAAAGTTATTCCCACTACCTTGGCCATTAACTCGTTCAAGAAAGTTAAGAAAAAAATAGTTATTGCCTCTACTTTGGCCATTAATTTCTTAATGAAAGATAAGAAAAAAGCCAAGCAGCATGTAATCACCTAAATAGTTAGGCTTAAGATGTAAAACAATAATCATTAGACCAAACAATAAATTAGTTATAAATATAAAATAAAAATTGTATTCATGGAATACAATTTTAAAAAATTAATATAAAAAAGTAAAATTATGAATGATGACTACGAGTTTTAAAAAAATAAAATCAGTCCTCAAACTCTTTGTATATGTCATAGATTACTTTATTTAGACATCATATAAGATTTATATGAAAGTACACTATATTATTAATAAAAAAAGGTTACACCAAATGAATGTTTTAATAACTAGTTGTCAAATTACTCCTCTCATCAAAATTTTCTTTGTAGGCTACCTTTAATCGTTTTCTATGAAAACAACTTTCCAGCCTGTGAGGGCATAGATTTAAACAAGTGGCACAAATTGAACCAGGGCTAAGAAAAGGAGCTTCACTAATTTCCATAAAGGTCCAATAATGAATTAAAATTAGGTTTTCATTTTAATCATCTTTTTCCCCTAAAATCAAAGCAAAGGACACCAAGCGGTAAGTATTGCACAATAAGAAACACAAATACAATAAGTATTATCATTAAATTATTCATCGAAAACAAACATTTATTTCTATAAGAAACTAGAATCATCTCCATTAATAATAAAACTGTAATTTTATTGTAATTAAGATATGAGTCCTTGAAAATTGCATTTCTCTTTCATTTTTGTAGGAATTAAGAATTCAAACTCAACCATTGTTAATAAGTTCCACTACTATTGTGATTTGTGACCCTTTATAAAGTGATCTCCACCATTTCCTCACCCCTCAACTCCAACCCCGTTACGTTTTCAGCCAAGTCATCTACCAACCACCACTACTCCCTCACTTTCTGAACCCTTCTGTATCTGTTTGATTCCCTTAACCTCCTTCAACTATATATCCCTATGAAAGTTTCAGTTATGTTTTCTATTTGATGGACCCCAAAATTTTACCATTTTTCTCTTTCCTTTTCTCAGCGTAGAATATGCAATTATTGAATCCTACCCATTTTAATCTGAAACCGGTTTCATCATTTGACACCCACAAATAGAAACCACAAAAAGATATAATCTTTTAATTCCCTTTGACCTTCTTCAATTGATATGGCATCTTCATCTGTGACGATATTAAACCCAGTAACGAACACGGATCGGTCACGTGACTCAAAGAGGAAAAAGAAGAAGAAATCTCAGTTGAAACACCACCAAGATTCGAATACTCACGCCAAATGGAAATCTCAAGAACAACAACAACTCTACTCCTCCAAGCTCCACCATGCCTTAACCACATCATCACCACCACGTGGCGGGAAAGCCGTTCGTGAAGCCGCTGATAGAGTCCTCGCCGCCACGGCGAAGGGGAGGACACGGTGGAGCCGGGCCATATTAACGAACCGGCTGAAGCTCAAGTTCAGGAAGCAAAAGAACAAGAAGCAGAGGATGATCGCCGGAGCAACCGGGATTAGCCGGTGGAAGAAGCCACGTGTGAGTGTGTTAAGGCTGAAGGGGAAGGGGTTACCGGATATGCAGAAGAAAGTGAGGTTCCTTAGACGGTTAGTTCCAGGTTGTCGGAAAGAACCGTTACCGGTAATTCTAGAAGAAACCATTGATTATATACCTGCGCTTGAGATGCAGGTTCGAGCAATGACCGCTCTCTTCAACCTTCTCTCTGCTTCTGGTGACACCTCACCACCACCTAATTGAGGTGTCAATTTTTTATAAAAAAATCACTGTTCTTATTCTCCCTACATGTATCGCTCTTAAAAGATCGAATCTTTGATTATCCTAAAAATCTAACGGACCTTATATCACTATATCAACGTCTTGGTTGTTATAGACATAATTTCCTACTTATGTTTCTTCTTTAAAGTAAATAAATAGTTAAATATATGATATGAGTGTCATCACTACAGGGTCAAATTTGGTACGAAAATGAGAGCTAGATTTCTTCTTGTGAAGTATATATATCTTGTTTCCTATTTATTTCTTTACCTATTTCAAGTAATTTAATCTTATAAAGCTTGAGCGTCTATGACAATATCACATTTTAACATTCTCCTTTAGACTAGCATAAATTGTCTATGTCACTTCTCTATGTCATTTCTATGTACCACCGATTACAAATTGATACGTCAATTAAAGTTGCACCATAATAACTAAAACATAAATGTGAGCTTATAATTGGTGATACATAGAAGTGACATAGACAACTTACCTTCTCCTTACACAAGAAGGTTAAATTGTTGTAACTTAACATAGTTACTATTTATTTATCAAATAAATATAGTTTTTTCCGTTTTGTTTCTTGTCAATCTTAGCTTATAGTTGAGATGTGTTAATTACATTTTTAAAGTAACTACGAACTTGCTTTTAATTAAAAATAAATTGCAAACATCAATTTAAAATCTAGTAAATATATGTTGTTAAGGAAAGGGATTTATGGTGTGCAATTTAAATTGGTAAAGTTGTTAAGTAGTTAAAATCTTGTCAGATAGCTTCTCATGTTTGAAATTTTTGCTAGGTCGGGATAGGTTTTTCATGTATCGGACTTATGTTGACTACCATGTCGACAGACATTTTGTGTCTGCCGACCCGCATTCTTATTTTATTATATTAAATATTTAATTTTTATATATTTTACTTTATATAATTAGAATATTTTTGTATTTAAAGTATTTTATGTTTAAAAATGTATTTATTATAATGTTCAATTTAAGGTTAGATAGGTGGTTAATGTGCTAATGATAGTTACCTAGGATTATATGATTTTTTTGTAGAAATTAAAAAATATAAGGGCAAAATAAGAAATTTGAAATTACACCATGAGTTAGTTATTTCATGTTTTGGCTTTATATATAGTATAGATATAAACAAAACTGTTTTATTTTCCCCTTGCTTAGTATTATATTGGTTTTGTAAGAGTGAAATGTTGGATAATTCCGATTAATCCTAATCGTATCCCCGAAACCGAATGATTAGGACATTGTTCCGAAACCAAATGTTTATGCCCATACATAAACCCTAATGGAACAATCCTAATCCAGACCGAAGAAAACCCCAATTGGTTTCATAGTGAAGAAGAAAACGCATACCTTGGTTTGCCATTCCGAATGCTCCGAGGTATGTGGGTTGTAGGATGTTCCGGTTGCTAGAGTCTGATGGTTTTCCGTTCGCTCCGCTAGAGGGGAATCCAGAGAGAACAAGAGTGCTCCTGATGTTCCTTAATGTCTTAAGTCAAAGTGAGAACTTGAGAGAGCTTTCTCCTTTTCCTTATATATTGGTTTTGTGACATAAGTCACATATCCTCATAAATCAATCCTTATAACATCAGTTACTCAATAAAACCCGTTGCTCTGCAACTGGGGACCATAACCCATAAAGATAACATTAACGGTTACCACTTAAGTTGCAATATTCTAATTCAGTCCCTTCATCAAACTAGAAATTGCCCGAAGGTATCTACACTCATAATATTTCATGACACATATGCCCTTAGCCACCAAGTTAATCCATAAGACCATTTTATATATATTGGCTAAATACATAATGGCTATAACACAATTATAGAATTATATTTGTGACCCATAAATTGTTAGAAATTCCAACATGAAAATCATATTCTTAGTACCACTTAATAACCTAAAATTCAAAAGGTTAATAGTATATCTTCACTCCTTTTAAAACTCCAGTCAATCCTCATCAAACACATTCTTTACTATGTCCAAAAGGTAGAAAAATGGAAAACAACCATAAAGCTTTAATTTCAAGAAATGGATTCATCTCCCGCATTGAAGAGTCTAATACTGGGAATGTGAGATGAAATAATTTTTTAAAATATTTAATTCAAAATAAAAATAAATATTTGGACCATTGGAATTTTATTTTTATCATATATCATAATATTACTTATGTCTGCTCTCTCGTATAATGAAGAGGAATCAAACTCTAATTTCACATGCTTATTTATTTGAAGGAATCAATGAATGACATTTAGATTGTATTTTAACTTTTTTATAGTTCAGCAAGTCCTGCGTTGGGAGCTGATGTATGAGAGAATCTATTGGTCTAATGTCTCATTCATATGAAACTCCTCTACATTAATGAAGAAACAAATGATGTAAAAAAGTAAAGAAAATACAACATACGTTAATATTTATATCATTTTATTTAAGATAAAATTATATTTTCCCCCTTAGAGTACACATGAAAAAATCATTTGACTCTCCATTACCGGATATGAGTGTTACTGAATAATAAGTGTGTAGGTCATGGAAATTGAATGGGATGAATGACTAAGTCCACTTCTCTAAAGTGACAAAAGCATGCTTATTGGACAAAGCATGATAGCCCAACATACCCTCTCATCCCCACTTTATGCAACTCCACCTACAATTGACACCACACCCTCTCATCCTAATTCCTCTTTCTTTTCTCAAACCATCAAATAAAGTAGATACAAATAATTGAAACAAGAGGGAATTTAAGTTGGGAGTATTTCAAATGATCTTTTCCCCTTGGCTTAATAGGTCACATGCCCTTATAGATGGAGCAATGATTTGAAGGACTTGATACTTATTTACTTTCTTGCACTCATGCCCTTATAGACTTACACATACAAATTTCACATATCTATTTTTTTCTAAATCAGGAGCCCTAATTTTCCCCCACAGCAGACCCTAATTTTTTAGTGTAACATGATAAATATTGATTTTGTTTTAAATTTTAACTAAATACAGATAATTTTTATTGTATACAAAATATTATATAATTTTAATCACATGATGAATATAATCTAATTAAGATCAGTTATGTTTAATATTAAAGAGACAAACGTGATTCCTTAGAGTTGAAGGTATATAAGCATTATTCCCACCCAAAAAAAGAAGGCATATATAAGCATTCATTTCGAGACCAAGTGGATTTTGAGAGTAAAAAAACAGATATAAATGGAAGTCTAGAATGTATTTATTGTATCTGTCAGATCCACCACTAACATAATGTATGATCCTTTTCAAAGTAAATGGCAATATAATTGTCATTAATCAATATGATGTTTTCTAAATGCATGAAACTAGTGTCATCAACTCTCATCACAAATATTCCAATAGCAGCGAAATCTGATTCATGGCAGGGAAGAAAATTGTGATAAGAAATTAATAAAATTATTCCTATTGAAAAATGTTTTCTTATGGTAAAAACATTCTTAATTGATGCAAGCAAAATATTCTCAATTATCATTACACTATGGTATCCGAAGATGTTTGGTGTATCAGAATTGCCTATCAGATTAATTTCCATTTGATTTTGGGAGCATGAACTATGCTGTTTTTACACTCTAGAGTTGCTTCCATGAGAATTATTTTATGCAAGATTTAATAGAGGATAGTGATGATAGTATATTTTTATTTTTAACAAAAGTTGAGGTTAGTTATATCTTGGGAAACTTATTGATACTGACAATTTTTATGATTTTATGATTCAATATCCAATCAATGGAACCAGTTTTTTTTTTACATAAATAATGTTACATGATACCTTGAAAATGCAACAAGGTAAAAGCACATAGTTGTTGCAATAGCACTCAAAATTAAAGCATTTTGATTCCAATTTGTTTTAGCATCAAAAGTTGCTTGTTTAAGAGGTAAGAAACCTCGTCCAACATGAACAATGAGGATTTCAATACCTTAACGGATAAGTTATTATACATCTTACATTCTTAGAAAGCAATCAATTATTGAATTTGATTTTTATATCTACGTACAAAGTTGCATTTAATCCTTAAGAAAGCAACCAATTATTGAAATTTAAAAAATAAATAATATTTTTATATTATTTAGAGAAATAGAATTGGTTAGAAATATGAGAGCATAATCCATCATTAGCACCTATGTTCTTCAAATAAAATCATCCATTCATCGTTTGTGCTCACCATGTGGCCATACAATGGGGCTCAAAGCCATTGCTGTTACTTGAAATCGGTGGCTATCTGTTTGTGCTTTTATCACTGATTAAAGAATACTTTAATTTGCAGTTAAATAGTTCCATTTTTGTAAATTCAGTTTTGCTTACAATCCTATAATATCGTCTTAGTCATCATATCGATCAAAGTAATGATATATTAATTCAAGGAGTGATTTACTAATGAAATGATGACTAAAAAATGTTACAAACAACTAATGAATTTAGATTTGGGTCCTTATTATGTCATTTTGACAAATATTGTTTTGTATTCACAAGTTGATTTTGACCAGCACAATTTGACTGGTTGATATAATTGTCATGTTATATTAGTAATGAAATCATTTCACTGATTTTCTGATTGAACCAGTTTCTACCATATCATTTTAATACGTATATCATTCATGATAAAGAAACCAAGATTGCATACTCTTTCGCATTTAATAGATGAAGTGTCAACATTTTATTTTTTATGAAGACATTATAATTTAGGATTGCTTAACAATTGTCCTATGTTAAATGATTTTGAGGATGAGAGATACATGCTCGGGTGATGAAATAATAATGTTCTTGATAATTTTTAATGAGTTGGATCTTAGATCCTTAACTTTTTTGTGTGACTTTGGTTTTTTTAATCTTGTCATATTTTTTTATTTTATTTTTTAAACTGGTTATATTTTTATTAACAAGGTCTTGGTCTAATAGTGTAAAGTTTTACTAGTTTCTCTGAATGATCAAAAAGGTCAAGAATTCGATTCCTAATAACGAATTTTTATGAAAGAGACATTCACACACTTAACCAAAAAGGTGATGAGAGAATACTCTTAATAATACCAAAAAAAAATGTTCATATTTCTTATATAAAACAAGCAAAGACATGAAACTGCATACACATAAAATTAAAGATACTACACAAAGATTGAAAAATCACCAGCAACACGTGCAATATATTAAAATAAACTTCACCACCACAACATCATGAATCATATTGTTACCTTTTCTCTTTCAGAAAACCAACCTTCATACTCATCTTCCTCTCTAAATATTATGTACAGTGTAGATCAGACCGATCAAATGGTTGAAGACAGTTCAATTCTCTCCTTTTTTACATGTTGTAGGGTGTACATTTAGATCTTAATTTGCACAAAAAGTATAGGTCATGGGATAATGTCTTTGCAAACTTTTAAATATATCCTCAACAAATTAACGTGCCACATTGAAGTGCTAACACTTCCTGCTCCAATAAGAATATGTATCAGCAACCCGCTTATCTTATCATCCCTACCAGAAACAATTCTTCCCACACTTTTATCAATAATGTTCTTTTGATAATTAGCTCGTTAAGTATAAGAGAAATAAATATAATTTGATTTGTTGTAATAGAAGTTGTTCTAATTAATAGTTAAAATAACATTACTCCACTTTTATGTATCACCAATAAGTCAACTTGTATGTAAAACAGTAGAATTTATTAGCTTAATTAAAAATACTTAAAAACCACCAAATACAAATAAACAGACTCAAACACCCAAAAGCAAAAGGAAAATGAAAAGCTGTTGATTTTCTGTTCTCACTTATCAACTGTGTATAATATGAGTGGATTTTGGACAATGATTTGTTGTATGAAACTGTATTCTAAGTTTTGTCTTTAGAGATGACAATTTTTTATTTGGGAACAAGAACTTTGTATTGTTTTTTTTTATGATCTTAAACAGATGGTTCTTTCTAAAGACAAATCTGACTATTGGGAATGGAGACACGAAAAGTCAAAGCAGTAGTCAAATCTGCTTACAAACTTCTTTGTCCTTCGGTTCAACATTCTTCTCTCATTTCTCAACATTCTTCTTCTTTATGGAAATTAAAAGCCCCACCGAAAGTCATTACATTTGTTTGAAGACTTTTTCAGGACAAAATTCCTACAAATGATGCTCTTATTAGGATGTGCATTTCTCTTCTCAATGGCGGTGGTAACTTATGCTCTTTATGTAATGATCACTTGAAATCTACTCATCATCTTTTTTCTACTTGCACATTTACTTATCAAATTTCGCAATCGATGTACAAATGGCTAGGCACCACTAACTCCTTTCAACCATTACTTATCTCACTTGGGTATGGCAAAAGATAAAAAGGGGCGGAATGTTTGGCGCATCATTTGGCTGGCCACAATTTGGGCTATTTGATTGCATATGAATGACATCATCTTCAATCACGTTCGACTTTCTAGTCTTCATCTCTTGGACTGAACTAGGGTGAATGCTTGGCTTTGGATCAAGGGTATTAGGCGATGGAGTCCATTACTTACTACGAGTGATTTTCTAACCCTATTGTTTTTCTTAACTTAAATTTGTAACTTTCCTTCTTTTTCTCTCTTGTTCTTTTTGTACACTTCTTCTTCTATAATAAAATCTTCTTTTGTTGATTGAAAAAAACTAAATGTTTTTGCATCAATTTCATTACTTTGAGACATAAATTGGGACAAACAAATCGTATATTTTTGGATGAGACATTACAACTCAACCAAATGTCATAGGCCATGTGATTACACCAAAAGCTATGGAAAAATAAAAGCACAATCATTTGAAAAAGTATTAATTTATTTAAAATATTTCTCTAAACCACATGGAGGGGTCATGTGAAAAGATTTCTTAAACCACATGGAGGGGTCATGTATTGTCCATTACAATCCAAAGAACCCTGAAAAAGTGGGAGAAAGGGAAAAAGAAAAGTTGGTCATATGAACACCACTCTATGGAGATGGAATATAGAATGAGTTTGTCTTCAAGCATAATCTATATTACATTTGGTTTCTTCTCTTCATCCTTGCCAACGAATTTTGCAGGGATTGGATAAAATACAAGGAAAACTAACCAAGTTTTTTGACCTAATTTTTATTAATTGTATTATACTTTTTTTTATTGGCAAATATTAGTTGTTAGTATGTTATGTTAGTATTTGTTGTGGACAATACTCGAACCCCCAACTTCCTTCACTTCACTCCTCCTCTTTAAGAATCAACTCGCCTTATAACTTCTTTTTTGAAAATTTACTATGGGATATTAATATATTCTAATTGTATTATACTTAGATGACAATGCTAATGAGATGTAAAAAATGTCTACTTTTCATTTTCTACTGCATAAAATAAGTTATCTTGCATTTGGAATGATCTACATATGCATATGAATCATCCTATATTCTTTGTTATCAGAAATATTTTAACATTTTCCAAGGAAATATTTAAGAAAGTAACATTCATGGAAATTTTAAATTAATTTAGTTAGAATATTGGATTACATGGGAACGTCAAATCATAGTATAAAATGACTTTGATGATCTCCTATTTCAATTCTAATATCTAATTTTCATTCAAATGTAGCAAAATATGATAACTATATATGAGAGGGCTGGACTTATATTCTCCATCATCACATTTCAGAAATATGCTAAAAATATTTTTTTTATTGAAATAGAGTAATGATTTATCTTACTACAAAATTCCGCTACACCATAAGAAAATAGTTTATGTATTTACAAATCAATTATTATTAAGTAAAATAGAGTAAAACTTATGTAGAGATGTATTCAAATTAAATATCATATTTTAAAGATAAGTGCATTTATATTTTTTTTTGATGCAATCATCAAATGCTAATATGGTGTAAGTTTACAGAGTTGTGAGGGAAATGTCAAATAATGTCATAAAAATGTAATATGCTCTTTTTTATGAATAAAAGTTGTAATAGGCTAAAAAAAGAAAAGTAGTTGAAGTCAAAAACTACGAAACCTAGTTGATCTTGCCTTTGGCCTTACTTTTTATTAAACTAAAAACCATAATGATAGGGATCTTGTTAGGACTGTGAAGAAAGTTGATTTGACAAAAGTTTTATCACGCCAAACCCAAATTTGGATCTCACTCTCTCAAGATAAAATAAAAAAGTGCGATTAAGGCATTAACTGTTATGCATGCTTTATTTTTAAGTGATCTTATATTGACTTGCAGATATTTCAGCATTATATTCAATTATTAACAGCATCCCAGAAAAATGGGAAATAAATTGAGAAAGATAGAAAAATAAAGTAAAAATGATCATAATCCATGTTATGAAATATATGAGTGAGAATCCCCTAGGGAAAGGACAGTCCCCAGAAGAAAAAAATATATATATAATGTACTCTTTGTTGTGATCAGTAACTCAGACATCAAATCTTCCTTTGATATAGTAGAAATATAAGAGAAAGGAAAGTGAAAAGTTAATAAGAAATAACATTTGATTTATGGGATAATTTATGGAAAGAGAATGAAAATGGAGTGTGGCCCATAGAATTTCATTCCCCTCTCGAATAAGGAGAAAATGGAAATGGAAAAAAGACTAACACTAAAATCCACTATATTTGTTATATCTTTATCTCATTTTACTCCCTCATTCATATATATATATATTTTTCTATCTTCTTATTTTCTTCTTTCGAAAGTCTAAGCTAATAAACCATGTATACTTTTCTATGGATAGGATAAGACTTGTAACTTATTTGGAGATGATTGTAGCAACATTGATATTTTTGCGCTTTGGTGCACTAACTGATTGGCCATTTTCCGTTTTTATATTTGTAAATGAATAAATGCTACATGTTAGGTTCAATTCAAAGTCACCTTGTAATGGCCCAAATTAATTGACCTGTCTATTGCATAAGGCAATGAGAAGATAAATAGTTTAGACCTAGTGCCCTACACCTGTTTAACCTACGATTCTTATCTTTTTTATTGC
Source organism: Lupinus albus (assembly GCA_009771035.1). Classification (NCBI taxonomy): domain Eukaryota; kingdom Viridiplantae; phylum Streptophyta; class Magnoliopsida; order Fabales; family Fabaceae; genus Lupinus; species Lupinus albus. Next base: position 12,494,850 of record CM020011.1, read on the forward strand.
AATTTTTTAACCACAAAGTTCGTACAATTATTTCCTAAAGATTCCAAAATGATAAATGTCTCATATTCAAATATGATTTATTCTAATATTAAATTTTCTTACCAAAAATTAATATATATTATAAAGTAATACTTTATTTATTAAGATTAGTTTATAAATTGCATGTGACACTTTATTGTTTAGAATGATACCTCTTCTTATAGAAAAAGAATCATCTATAGTGATGGAGAGACAAGTTCTTGATTTTGCATTTACTTTCAAGAGTAAGATTATAATGTCATTATATTTAAGAGATAAAAATGTCATACTATTTTATATTTTCATGTTGTTTTCAATGTGAGAGGATCCTAAAACCTTCTTATAGTGTACGGATTTCCGTCCTCCTAAAAATATGGAAGCTAGAACACAATTACTTAGAAGAAGAACATGGAAACTCGATCCAAGGCCCAGTTTTTAAACGGAATTATGAATGGGCTAAGGCCTAAAAATACAAAAGAAACCCACAAACGATGAACGCAGTTGAATTGAAGCAGTAAAGAACTGAACTAAACACAAAACAAGATAAAAATGGTTTCTTCTTCTTTTTCTATTTCTTCTTCAACAGAAAGTGGAAGAGCGTAGAGGGATACCAGGTGCACAATTCGTAGAGGATGTTCAGATATATCTCACACAGATTGCCCTTGATGCAAACTCTTCCCTTTCTTTTCTACAACAACGGTAACTAACTAAAGCTAACATTTTTTGGGGTTTAAATAATCACATGATGTTTACTACTACATCACTTAATATCTGTGTTGGATCAGAAGAGTGGAACACTTTGGTTGGATATAACTAACATTTTTTCTTTAATGTTTCTTACATTAAAGAAACATTATCTGTGGGTTTCTGTTTTAGTGTTATGCATTTAGAGGGAGTTTCATGTTTATTTTGTAAGATTTTATGAATCATCCAGCACTTATTCTTGCAGGCTTCAGCAATATAAATTGCTCGAAATGGAGCTTCTCGCTCAGCAAAGGGATCTTCAGGTTTCATAGCCTTGTATATCTATAGATTGTAGCTTGCTGGCACTTGAACTTTTAAAGTATTTCTAGCTATACGTTTATATGGTTTGTAAAACTTTGATTCAGGGCTTTCAAAATGATTTTTTTTTTGCTTCAAGCTAAATCAGTAGCAACGAGTAAGATATCCACTGCTATAAAAGCAAGTTTGAACTTGACATTTTAATGTTAGTTTAAGTCTCTGCCCGACAGGATCATGCATCAAGCTTTTTGCTCATTGACATGTCATAACTATTGCTATTATTATTCTTTTGGAAATGGTGTAGTTAGGCTCCAAATTTCCAGTTTTCAAAAACATATGTAGTTTGCAACTAACACCCATATTTCCAGGACTTATTTTAAGGTTTTTATAATGTGTACCATAGACCATATTTCCCTTGATAAAATCTATGTCTGTCAATATATTAGTGTTTATCAATTTTGATTGCCAACATATCCTTTTTTGTGTGAATTAAAATGTGCCGTGGGGCTAGGATACGCATTAGAGAGACCCTCAATTTTAATCATAGAACTAAGAATTTCTGATCATCTAAAACTACTGCCTAGTAATCCTAAATTTGTAAGTTAATCGTCTCAGTGTGTGCATTGCCTTTTTTCTTTGTTCTCTTACTGGTGCTATTTATTTATTGTATTTGTCAGGCCAAGATACCAGATATTGAGAAGTGTTTAGATGCCGTTGCTACATTTCCAGCTAAAAAGGGTACTGGTCAGGTTCGTTTGGAGCTTGTTTTCATCTAACAAGTAGTATATGGTAGAAAACATTGTTTGTGAAAGATAAGTTGGTTTTGTAACTGAGGTAAAACTGCAAGATATTAATGTTCAATTAAGATATTATCAGATACTAAATACTGGTTGCTTCATTTTTGTTGGTTTATGCTGTCTGCTTATTTTTGTCTTTGATTCTTATCTGGGTATAATTTCTTATAGAAGTTGTAGTCTAGGGAATACCTTTAGGAGAAAAGATTTTCCTAAAAAGGGATGTGAATGGACGTGTAGGGAGAGACACTAGATGTATGAAGGTTTTCATGGAGTTTAGGACATAGGGGAAGCAAATACGGAAGGTAAGACTATTCTAGATTTCTCCCAAGCTTTTGATTTTACAATAACAAATACATGTTTTAAGAAGTGAGAGGAGCATCTTATCACATATTAGACTGGGGTGATATATTCTCAAATCGATTTCTTTCATATAAGAAAATTAGATAGAAAGTTTTGTTTGGACTACATAGTCATACTTGAAGAGAGCTTGATGACCCAACTAAGTTTTGGACTTCTGATTATGGATGTAAGGGTTAAGCGAAGAGTGAAGAGAAAAGGCCAAATGGAGGTGGTTTGGGCATGTGTGGAAGAGAATGTTTGAAGCCCCACTAAGACGAGAAGTTCAAATATAGGTTAGTCCAATTTTTGGATGCAAAAAAAAAAGGCTATTAAGAAAGGTCTAGAGATCAATGCACTATTAATGAACATGATTTATGATAGGGTGTATTATGGTGTTATTCAATCCATGTAACTGACCCAACCCAGTGAGACTAAGGCTTGGTCATTGTCGTGTAATTCTTATAGAGGGTGAACCTCGACATAGTAATAAGGTTGATACCTTGTGACCTAGAGGTTACGGGTTCAAATCTTGGAACTGTAAGCAACTTGTTCACTTACGGGGGTGAGGCTACGTACTTCTAACCATCCCAAATCCGATTAGGTGGATCCTCTTGTACTGGGCCCTTTTTTATAATTTTAATATCAAGAAGTTTGTACTGTATGCAGAAATTCTTTCTGTTGGAGTTTGCATCTTGCCAACTTCAAATAATTTATTCATCTTCTCCAACTGATGACCAGGAATATACTTTTTGGTACATCCTCATCATATAACATTGATACTATGACTATTCTGTTTCCAAACAATCAACACATAGAGACAGACATGGCACTCTTGTACACGAGCATTCATATTTGTGCTTAGTGCACTGCTTCACTTTCTGTGTGTACACACTAGCTCCTTGCACTAATCTATCACATTTTGCCCTTGGGAATTTGTGATAGATCTTTTCTTAACTGTTTTTCATCTTTAGTGTTTCCTAGGAACAATCATGATCACTGCTGATATAATCCAAATGATTCAATCTTTCTAATTTTACTGATATTGTTACCTGCTTTAATTTTCAATTGGAAATTTCACTGCAATAAAATCACCTGCCTCTATATAATGGCTGTGGATGAAATTCTGAAAAGTTGTACACTATAGGTGAGTAAAATATAAACTCATTTTAAATCTGTTATTAACTAGAAGGTTTATGTTTCATTTTGCTTAACTGCAGGCACTTACTGCTGATTTTGAGGTGTCAGAGGGAATGTATTCACGTGCTCGGATTGAGGAAATAGACTCAGTGTGTTTATGTCTGGGAGCTAATGTTATGTTGGAATATTCATTAGAAGAGGTCCTTCCCTGTTAGTTCTAGGTGTTACTGCTCTTTCCGCTTTTTTATTTGGTTTCCTACATATGAATTTATCATGCAGGCTACTGATCTTTTACAAAAGAACCTTGATAATGCTAAAGGTAGTTTAGAAGTTCTTGTTGCTGATCTTCATTTCTTGAGGGATCAAGTTACAATAACTCAGGTCAGGTGCTCTATTTCTCTCTCTGCATTCAGTGCATGTTTAAGTTGTTCTTAGTATGAGACGTGGAAAGTATAGAGTGGAGTATAAAATGGAGAAAAGACGAATAGATGGAAGCGTCCTACGGTTTCATTTTGATTTTTCTTACATCTTGGTATATGATTTTTTATTTTATTTTCACACTAATGAAATTAAGGCTTGATTGTTGTTGTTGTTGATATTGTTGTAATAGATAACGTACACTGATTTCCACTGTCATTTCCAACACACCCATTTTCATCTCTAACAATCACACCCTTCAAATATATCTGGGACATTTGGTACTTATGTTACTAAGCATCCACCCAAATGTCTCATAATCTTCTTGACATTAATTAGTTTTAGTTCTTGGTCCTTTGTTATATTCGATCAGGTTACTATTGCTCGGGTCTATAATTGGGATGTTCATCAACGAAGGCTCCGGCATGCTAGTGCTACGCCTGCTCAAGACTAGCAAAGAAAATCGCTTAGATCATTGGGCAGTTAATACCTTTTGCAGTTGAGAGTATGATTCTAATCTCAGTTCATTTTCTAGTAGAGATGGAATGGTGTTGCTTCTTGTTCCTTATTCTGGTTTCATTACAGTAGCTTCCATCATGGATAGGAACCTGTTTTGATACATCAAGATTAATTTACTAGTATCTGTAACATTTGTGAAAATACCATATGTAGGTTGATTGGCATGTTCTGTTTGAGGTGATTATTTGGATATATTCTATTTTACAACTTAATTCACTTGTCTTTATTGACTGAGCAAGCTGTCATTTGAATTCAAAATCTAGACCAGAGGAATGATCATAAAGGCCCCACAGAAAATTCTATGTCTGAATGAAATTGTCAGCAAAACTAGGAAAAATAAATCTTATTTTTCATCTAGAGGGTCATGAGATATATATAGTCAACTAGTCTAATAAAGCAATTTCAGGGAAGCAACTAAACAATAGAAAACAAATAAATCTAGGATGTTAGTCTTAGACAGTTAGGTAAAGTGGCACTATTGTTCATGTTCCTAGACAGGATTCTATGTTGTGTTCTACCATGGTTAGTAGTAAATTAATTTCATGGGTATGGACTGGACTATTCACATGGGGGACCAATAAACGACTGTTAGTGTTCAATGCATGATCAAGCTAACAAATGAGACTTTTTTGCCACTCCTTTTCTCCATTCAGTAAATAAGAACTGCATTTCTCCAACAGCAACTGAGTATTATTATGTTGAACCGCTTGCCCCTCTAATTTCAGTCCAAAACCTTAATTAAGAGTCATTGTTATTAATAATTGTCTTTTATGTTGTACATACTACATAGTTTGGGACACAATTTGGAACAACAGATCATTATCTCATTAGGAGTAGTGTCTACTTACAAGCTGAGTCCTGTATAGCTACATTAGAATTTGTTTGAAAGCTCTAGTGTATTATATATAAAAAGGCAGATATGTAATATTTTCTTCCTTTTCTCTATTCAAATAAAAAAATCCAAAATATAATGCTCAAAGTCAGTCTAATATCTCAATCAAAGAACCTTCCAAGGAATAAGTATGGTTAGCCTTATTAGAGGCATGTTACTGTCTCATGCATTTTGCTTTGAAGTTGAGCCATTGCATGTCAAAAGATCTATCTAACTACTATTGCATGATAGAGGTGTTGGAACTCGTCATTGGGGAGCTTTGAGGGGAAACTCATTGTTATATATGACTGTCTTTTTTTAAAAAGTGTCACTTCTAAAAATTGAATATTTTACCTTTTAGTCATTTTAGGAATTTAGTGAGGTCTTACACCACTATATCAATGTAAAAGTGAAAAATTATATCTTTAGTCGTTTCGGAGTTGTGTTTTGGATGAGTGATAAATATATCCGTGAGATGATTTTGAAGTATTTTTTTTCTTCATTTCCTTCCAAAACTCAACTCATCCTAACACCGATTATATGGATATTCTTTATTTTCTCTCATCTCATCCTATCCCGTATGAAACTTCACATTTAAATATAGGGAATGTTTATAATAGCAATGGTCAAAAAAATGTGGCAGTGTGACCTGATGATAAAGATGTGTCCCCTCTTTTCTCAAGGCTTAACGTGGAGTCATTCAAAAGAAGCTTAATTAGTATTGTTTAATATGGGTATTGGCACTGCTTATACTGAGATTTTTATATATGTGCATGGCTCAAAATGTTATTCATAGAGTGGAATTTTCATTTCTAAAAGTCAAATTAGTTTGTTTTTGTTAGATTTTGAGCACCTCTAAGTGGAAGTTGGTACAGTTAACTTTATAGTCCATGAGATTCTGAGTCAGATATTTGTTGTCGAGATGTTTATTGGTGAATAATCTATAAGCACTCAAAAATATTGAATTATGTCTTGATCATGATAAGTATCGCTTGAGACCTAATTTACTTCAACTTTAACCTTACAAAAAAAGGAATGTAGGCATCTCATTTATTTTTATAATATGAATTTAAGTGACATTAAGAAATGTAGCAAAAAAAAAAGATAGATAAGCTCTGGAATTGAAGTGTATTATAACGAAAGAAGTACTCATCTAATAATCTATATCTTGCAAATAATTGAGGCTCGAAGTGACAAAATATTCATTTTTTTAATGTGAGAAGAAATTACTAGAATCTTTCTTAAGTTGTAATATATTATTGATTTATTGGGTAACTTTTCTAAGGCGCCTTTTTTTTATTTAAATACCAATTGGCATTTCCCGTATTACACGCAACCACAGTGGAGTATAAAGTAACCTTCCATATACCAATACTTGTTTATTCGTAATGTTTTAAAGAATCTAAATACGTGATGCTAATATTATTTTATTGATTAATTATAAGATAATTACTAAATAAATTATTTAATAATTAATATTCCACAAAATATTAAACAGAAGATACCATAGAAAGCCTTAAATTAAATATTTATATGCATCCATTAAACGAGTGGGACTCCTCTCCATTAATAAAGAAGCAAGTGATGTGAAAAATCAAATGAAAGAACACTAATTCAAACACAGATTATCTCATACACACAAATACCCTATTAATTAACATCTAGTAAAAAGAGAAAATGAGGGTTATTTTTTTGGATCACTTCATGGGAATTATGATGTTTAATTAATATAAATAGCTTTATATAACGTGGAGATAATTATATGCATATGGCATAGTTTGAATTCACAAAATATGATCTGCATTCTATACATTGTGCAACTTAGAGAAAAACACTTGAATTTTACGCTGTATGTGTTGGTTTCGCACCGATTCATCGTTTTTATATAATTTTTTAAAATTAATTTGGAATATGTTGTGGATAAAAATTGTCCTATATAAGTCGTTTAAATTAGAGATTCAAGATTTCAACCTATAAACTGCATTTTGATGTTTATGTTCAAATAATTTATTTCATTTATTACTAAACTTTTTATCGATAAATTTTAGTATTTATTGTGGGTGAGACTCAAATTCTCAATAATTTATGTTTTTTAATTTTAATATGCGTGAAACTCGAACCCACGACTTCTTTTACTATATTCCTTAAATCATCCACCTTAACTATCAGACCACCTTATATCTCTCGATTTCACATGCTACTATTATATACCAGATATCCATCATCTCCATTTTTTGCATATTGGGAACCCTAGCATAGGTTCCTAGTGAATTAAAGATAGTTTTCATACATGCTCCATTTTAGATATTTTCTTATACTTTAAAATATATATTTTTATATTTTTTATGCATAGTAGTTTAGTTCGAATTACTTCATTTTTGCATGAACCTGAACCACTTGGCTCGTGTATACTGTATAGTCCTAAACATAGCTCAAAATAAAAATGGAATAATTGAATGAGTAATGAATGTTCATAGAGACGTGCACGCAACCCCATGCTGATTTGTCCTCAGTGCCCCCATTCTCTATCTTTTTCTCCTCTACGCGTTTTCACCCTTTTTCACTGTACCAATTTGTATAAAATAAGTTTGTGTAAATAAATCAGTATATCATTATTGGTAATAAAAATATAAAATATTGAATTTGACTTCTTCCCATGTGTGCCTACATCCCATTCCTCGAGCAAGCACACCGCCAAAAACAAATAAATAAATATAAAGATAAAATATAGTATAATTACGATTGTTGGAATAATTTTCATTTTCTTGTTTTGCATTTATAACTTTTTAATTTCTACAAAAAAAAAAAACATAACCCTAGGTAACTACTACCAATATATTAATTATCTCTTTCACATTAAATTGAACATTATAACAAAAACAAAAATATAGTATAAAGTATACTCAATGTAAAAAATATAATATGAAGTATATAAAGTAGAAAAAAATAAAGTAAACTCGATATTTCAATTCTCGGAATGAAATATATAAAAATTGAATAGTTATACCATAAAATAAGAATGTGAGTCAACATACACAAATTACATATCATACTCTAATACTCTAATAGTATATAATTATAATTGCAAGTTTGGAATTAAAATAGAGAAAAAATGTATACACAAACAATACAATAATTTTTTACACTATTACTGTATCATTCACATTCCATTTTCAATTATCATATATTAAAATTATGAATTTTGTTATTACCCTAGGCTATTGAGTAGAGGTTATGAATATTTAAAATGTTATTTTATATTGAAAAACTAAATATACATTTCTTCTTTTTATTTACTTAAATTCATCGTTACCATTATTATTATTATGTTGATTATACTTTTGGATCTTTTAAACTTACTAGTAAGAGTTAAGAATAGCAAAATCCTTAAATTATTGGTCAAATTGAGCTGGACAAGGATATCAAAATAATATTTTCTTTTAGATCACAAAGATTCTTTAGGAACTCAATTAAATTCAATACTAGAATGTTCATGTTGCGATGGAGTTTATTTTCCTGATATAGGTTTCTATTTTCACCTAAGGTATTCATAATCACATGTAATAAAAAACCTTTCAAAAGATGTAAAAGTATATATGAAAAAACAAAAGAGAGGAAAAAATAGTTTTTTGCAGGTTACAAGAGAAAGACATGCAGAGGGAATACAAAAAATATTCCAAGTCAGAGACGCCGCAATCATCGCTTGACTGTTCATATTTTATAGAAATTCGAGAAGCTTTCTGTCAATGCGTTATTCATTTGTTTTGGGTCCAAATTTTGCACTCTCTCATTCCATATGGTTGGTGTTTACAGTTGGAAAAATCATTAAAGAAATAGAGAAAAAATAATTATATTTATTTTTAATTTTTATTGGCTCTTCAAAAAATAGTATAAATAAATAGTAGATAATATAATGATTATATATAAATCTTTATACTAACATTACATAAATATTATACTCAAAAAATATTATATTGGACTCAAATAATCAAAAGAAAAATATACTATTATATTGGTATAAAGGTGGAATTGTTTTTATCTATAGAAAAAAGCTTAATCTTAATAGATGAAATCAATTATATCTATCAAACGGTATATAATACTCTATTTTTAGTTATGCTCATTTAAAACCATAAAACAAAAAATTCTTAACGCAACAATGATAAGAACACTATAGTTATTTTTTGATATTTTAAATAACATTTAAAAATATTAATAATTCTCTAATTATTGTTATGATGCATATTTAACTAAATTATATAGACCACAGATGTTAATTATTTTTAAAGTATTTCATAAAATTATAATTTTACTCACTTATCTTTTCTAAAAACAAATCACGAACGTAACTCTTTCCTCCACGTTAATGAACAAATATTAAATTAAATAAAAAATAAATATAATGCTACATAGAAAATATAAGGTGACCTATAAAAAATAATAAAAAGCTTTTAGATGATATGTTATAAATTATAATAATAACCACATGGAGTTAATCTTTAGTAATATAATATTATTATAATAAATTGAGACTTGACCTTTGGCTATTTTAAAATAGAAGACTCACTTTAATAACACACTTACGGAGTACTATCATTTTTTGCCCTTGTCTCTATCTTGAAATAACAAAATTATAAAATTAGAGGCGTAAGAAAATGAATCCTTATTGTTTAATATCTATAAAGATGAAGTGTAAGAGTTAATGTAGATTATAATATTTGAATGATAGAATATTATGGTTTACTGTGATTTGGTTTGTTTTGAGTACTAGGAATGAGGTAATTTTTAGGGGGGAAACTGAGTTATATCTAGATCATGAATTTAATTCAGATTAGATTGTGATTCTGATTTTCTAACAACATTATTGTTAATTCTGTCTATTTTGCATAATTGTGCATTGATCCTTCCTAATGTATTGATCTTTTTTTTTTGTAACATGTAGTCGAGTTTACACCCCTTATCCCCTTATTTATATTACTTTTGATTATAAAAAAAATAAATATAAAAAATTGTGTAAAAAAAATCATAGATCAATATTTTATTAATAAACATAGTATAAACAAATCATCATGATGTTGTTCAACTCATGTACACCGAGATAAATTCCTACTCTAATATCTTATGACTCCAAATAATCTCCTGGCCATGGCATCAAGCTTGTTACACGTAGAACTCGGAAGCCATCAATTTTGCATTGTTTTTACAAGCATACATATTATTGTCTTTATATTCCTTTTAATTTGTATGAATTTCATTCACTATTTCCCTTGAGTGGGTATTGGTAAAATCAAGGCAATATAAAAAAATGTTTAATTCGTAGTAATTATCCTCAGAACCTGTACCTACCACTAATTTCAACATTTATCCATTCTATTGGTATAGTCATCACTAGAATATACCTTTCTAATTATCTCTCTTTGTTTATAAGATGAACTCTAAATTGGGACTGAAACTAGTCAAGGTTTTTTTTGGATAATAAAGAAGTCAAGAGTTAGCTATCATTGAATTAAGTTGAGAGCACCAAATCAAAGACGATGCTCCACCTAAAATAGCATGACATGGATATAATTTGTACAATATGTTTTGAATTGTAATCTCTCTATTAATGGAGAGACAAATACTTCAAAAATCAAAGAGAAATGCAACATTTAATAAGACATATATCTCTTCGATTATAATGAAATTACACTTTTAACGTTAAAACAAAGGTAAACCATACATTTATATCTTCATTAATAGAGAGGAGATGATCATATAAATATGAATGTGTAATTATTTAATTTGCTGAAACTAACTTTGTTTAAGCATAGAAAACAAACCTATATCGGGAACAATGCTCCACTATCATGTTCACGTCACAATCGCTAGAGGAGAAAACTGAAATAAAGTGGTATCATATAAATAAAATAATAAAAGAAGAGAAATTTCCCTTAGTGTTACGTTTTTAAATTATATCAGATGCATTCTCAAATTAATTATTTTTAATCTAATAAGATTCGTCAAATGCCTTACAATATTGAAGGAAGAGTAGAAAAGATGATGAGAAAATTTGAAGTGCCTTATGGAATCCAAATATTCATATTTCATTTAAGCTCACTCGAAGAACATAGGTTTCAATTTAGTTATCAATATAATATTTAAATATTTATACACAGTCAAATATCATCTATTATTTATTGATATTTTTTTAAAAAAATCAATAATAATTAGAAATAAATGGTAAAAGATTGACTAATAGTATATAAAATTTTTACAATATCAGTAGACAAATCTTTTTCTCATTAATTATTCCAAGTAGTTTATATTGATTTTATTGGTATTGCACTTAACAAAGTTGTTGCGTTGACTATGTAGACCTATACAAACTACAATTACCAACCAGATAAGTTCAAGATGTGAATGAAGAATGAGCATCACACATGTTTATTTTTATATTATTTTGTAAATTTTGAATGGATAAAGATATATATAGGAAAAATTTCTTGGGATATTGTATTATTGTTTAAGGGAAGTATAATAAAAACAAGTTTTTAAAAGACAATGAGTAAACCACGGAAGGTCTACCAAGCATCTAAAGTAACATTGTTTTAGTCTTTTGATATAAAGAAGACAACCTAATCTCTACTTAAAGAGCAATGGACTAATGTCTTAATGATTTAATTTATAAATCTTACGTTATAATAAAATATATTATGATAGACATATATCACTTATAGGATGATTTATAAGTTGATTTTGTAAAAGGATATATATTTCTTGAAATATTTGAAAGGGAGCTAGGGGATAGAAGTAAGTTATTTTGAAAATTTTAAACTAAACCGAAAATAAAATAAAAAACTAGTCCACTAATACCATTGGCGTTAATTATATAGTGGATGAGGTTAAAGATTAATCTATTATAGTATTTAAATCGCACATGGTGGCAGACATCTAGAACATGACTATCTATATACTATATAAGAAAATAAGATCATTCTTACCACATGTCATATTCTCATCAATTCTTTTCTCTCCTAAAGTGTTATATACTACTACTGTATATTTTCCCGCACTACATCCTCACTTTTTCTACATTTTATATTTTAACAATTTAAATGTTAATTAATGTTTGGTCTTATGTTTGTTATGTGAAAAAATATCAACTATTGAACATTAGAGTTGATTGAAATCCCTTTTCACATCCAACCTATTTTTCTTTCTTTATGTTTCTCATTTCCTTTCATTTATACCCTTACCCCTTCATCTATCCTCTACCTCTTCATTTCTCTCATACTGCTACAATTCGTTTGCAGGATTTACTTTGTCATCATCACAAAATGTATGTTTTTCTCTTTCTCTTCAAACAACATTTCTCTTCAACAATCTTTCTCTTCCAACTATTTTTTTGGTTTAATTTTTCATTTATTTCTTTATTTTTTATTAGTGTTCTTAGTGTTTTCATTATTTTTTAGATCTGTTTTTCCAACCGTTCTCTTCGTTAGCGTTTGATAAGCAAGAGTATCATCCTAAAGGATGACCAAACCTTCAAAACATGTGGTATGTACTCAATCTCATTATATATACATTCAGTTGCAATATTCATTTGTTTATTTTTTATTATTGATATATTTATTTCGTTCTTAAAATTTTATCTTTTCATTTGTAGTTCGGTTCTTCCTTCTAGCACCTCTACACTTTAGTTTTATTTCTGTTAATCTTATTTTATTTATACACTTTTTTATACATAGAATCACTAATTTGATTTTTTGTTTTACATGTTTCAGAAACACCTGAAGTATATTCTACTATGAAATAAGAAGTATATTTTACTATGAAATAATGTAAGAATCATAGTTAGTTATTTACGGTTTTTTATTTTATTTTTTTATTCGATGATTTTAAAAATCTATTGTTTAAAATATATTTATTGCTTATGTTACCGCAGTCATTTGGGTTCATTGAGAATGGTAGAACCAATGGATTCAATGATCTTCTCTCTTCTTTGACATTTTGGTTAGCTTTGATAATTTTTTGGATTGTTTTGTATGATATAATTAAAAATAATAATATGTCATAAATTCTAACTTTTCTTTTTCTTTTTACATCTACATGTACTAAAATAGTTATAAATTCGAACATTTCATTTTTAGGTTTCATGTATAGCAAATGTGTAGTCAAATGCTCATGAAGTATTTAGTTAACTAATTAAACAAATTTCTCCATTTTTATACATAAATGTAACAAAAAGAAAGCTATTTTGTTTTCAGATATAACTTTCTTATATTATTACAATTGCTCGTAATTCTTAACATAGGTAAATGCATATCACATTAGAGACAACCTTTATTTTGAAAAATTAAGGCCTAAATAGTGGTAAATAATGTGTGATATCAATTAATTTATTATTTTAGTGGTTGTAATCAAAAAAATAATGTCTACTTTATTTTGAAAAAAAACCTAAACATTTAATTACAATATTCTCATTTTAATTTCATTTATTATAGTTGTTCATGCATTTAAATAGCGCTGATTGCTGATCATTTATTACTATTAATTTTTAACGTTCATACATTTTAATTTCATTTATTACTATTTTAATTGTTGATCACTTGCAAACTAATAATTAATAATTACTTTGAATAAATACAGCCGATCATTAGGATAGAAATAAAACTGATAAACATGTCTAAGAGAATAAAAATAGATATTGTCATTTAATGTGGTGCTTATTGGTGAGATCAGTGATACTATTCAAGTTGGCAAATAATGTATAGTAATCACTACCTTCAAATTAGTATGTATGCTTTATTTAAAAAAATCTAAAAATTTAATTAAATTGTTCTCATTTTCATTTATTAATATTGTACACACATTTCCATTATTATTTTTAAAATATTTTAGCAGTTTTAATCCTAAATAATTAAGGTCTCTAATATTTAAAAAAAACTAAGTAATCACAACTATCCTATTTCAATTATCATTTATTACTAAAATTCCATTTTATATATTAAAATATTATTTTCAAAGTTTTCATACTAAATGGTTAAACCCATATTTATTTCAAAAAAAAATCTAAGTAATAATTACAATGTCCCATTTTTTATACTTTAAAAAACAACTAAATAATAAACCAATTATACAAGTAATAAAAAATAATATCCTAGAAATAAAAGAAATTATAAACAAGTTACATTAAAAAATAATAACAATAATATCATAAAATTAAACAAGTTCTTCAGAATTAACAATATAAGTTTTTATTTTATTTATTAGTTACCCAAATATATAGATTATAGAATATGTAAATCAATAAAAAACTACAAATATATACCGGTAACATGTATGTTCTTAGCAGTGCGAATGTATGGATAACATGTGTGTTTTTAACCATGTGATTGCATTTATCACATGTGTTCTTAACAATACAATACACATGTAACATGTGTGTTTAACCATCTGAATGCACGAATAACATATGTGTTCTTAACCATATGAATGCACATGTAATGTGTGTTTTTAATCATACGGCAAAAATATTTACTAAAACATTAGTCAAGTTACATGAACCAAAACTAGAGGATTATCCTTGAACCTAAACCGTCAAATATTCTTTAATGTTATTATAAGAGACAAATAAAATTTAAGTTAATTGTTAAATTATAATGGTCATTTATATATTAAATATGGGAGCTGCAAATGGAAGATTCCATATGAAAGTTGCAGCCATTGTGTTCTATATATTAATACAATTATTTTGTTTATAATAAAAATGTTGGAAGTTGCAATTTTATTTGGAGGCTGTATTAAGATTGAGAGAATAAAATTTTGTTTTATAACAACGCATCACCTCATTCACCTGCTTGATTCTAAGAAATTCTACAAGCAATTTCTTTTCTTTAAAAAAAAAGTCTCATAATGTTTTTTGTGGAGTAACTAATTTTTTCATAGATTTTCTCAACAAATAGAAACTCCTTCAATTTTTTTAGATATAAATATTGGATGACGAGAAAAGCACCAATCTAGCAAAAAAATTTAAGATTAGAAAGTAATAATATTATCATTAGTAGAAGATCAACTACGTAACCTATCATAGACTAAATTAGTTTATTGGCTGGTCAACTAGTTAATTGGAACAAAGCATATATCATGTGTATATATAAGTAAACTTCAGTTTTTCTGCCAAGTAATTTCATCCTCATTAGTCAAAAAGTTGGGGCGGAAAATTATAGACACCACTGTCGTTATGTGTTAACATTAACCATAAGATTTTATAGGCATGTTAGTGTTTCATATACTATCATTATATTATCCATAGGTATCATTCTTAACAAAAAAAAAAGGGATGAATTATTTATTAACTGTGTAATTTTTTTTGCAGTTATGATATATAAACATTATAAGTATCAAGAAATTGTAAACTTTTAATACTTTAATATAAATCAGTATAAATTAGCTTTAAAGTGGTGGATAAATGAACTGCATCATAAGAAAAAATTTCCTACAAAATGAAGAATTTAAAACTAGAGTTGTCACTCATCCAGCCTGGGTTAACCTTAGGGTTTGACCGGGTCAAAGACCGAAACATATATAAATAAAATAAAAAAGTAGTATGATGCAAAACCTATGCATTCTTTTGTATGTGTAGTTGAAGGAACAGAAAAAATATTGAGAAGGGTTGACTTTTTGGTTATAATATAAGTCAAGCTTGGAGTGTCCAATATTAGCCAGAATATTATTGAGACAACATTCAACCATATCTTTAAATCTTCCGTCGGTGGTTTAAATGTGGTTGGAGAAATTATTATGTGATTTTAAATCAATGATCCAATTAACACTCCATAATTAATATATATATATATGTGTGAGAGAGTGTACCGTACATGTAATGAAGTTAAACACATGAAATGATCTTAAAATATTATTTTTATTAACAAGTATTCTAGAAGCATTCTTAAAGGAAAAATAATGTTCCACGAGGTAATTTGCAAAAGGTAGATAGTTCCGAGTCCAATTGCATGCAAAATTATATTAAGAGGAATGATATATCATCTACTAAATATTCCTATAAATCATTCTATTTACAAAAAAATAATATATCACAAAATAACTTTATTTATTAGTGATTAATTTACAAGTAACATATATCACTTTCTTGTATGTATGAGAATTAATAAAAAAATTAATAAGAAAATATATCATTTTCCTTAAATCAATCAAATCAATGAATGCTGAAACTTTCCAAGAGACCGTTAGAATCTGATACTTTCAGCAAGTTCGATGTAAGTTATATGACACAGTAAATGTAATTCTTTTAGCTTTTTCTTACCACTTTCATTATTTCAATTCGTGGCGTGGAATTCAAGTAACACCATTTTGCCGTTTCAATTGCCAACTGTGAAATATCACAAGTTAATTCGTTAACTATAATAAGGCTCTTCTAAAAGTAGCAAGTGATGATGACATATTTACACTTTTTTTTTGTAGGAAGTTAAAAAGGTTGTCATTATGAGTTAAAATTTGGTGCACTTTACACACTACTATTTGTTAACTTTTGAGATAAATTTACATTAGTACTTTAATTTTCCAAATTTTATACAAAATTAACATGAAAATATTTTTTGTAAGTTTTGGATACTTCATTTAATTGTGGTAGATATTTAAGAAGACTTTCCACTTTCCAAAGTGGAATAGCTAATAGGTAGACACAAACTATAATCTCTAACTACTTTTTGACCCTTGGATAATTAATTTCTTCGATTTTCTCTTCCTACAATCTTTCACTCAAGCCAATAAAGTGAAAAATATGCTAGACATTTTCGTTAACTAGTTTGTTATTTAGTCAATTTAGGTTTAATAACTAGATTCTCTTTAGTCAATTTATGATCATATAAGGACATGTTTTGATGCACAAAGTTCAAAATAAAATACATAAATCTACATTTTTTAATGAGTGCAATATGTTGCATGATCACTTTAGAGATTTATACAAAATATAGCGGCTATCATTCATTTATATTATTTTTTTAGAAGACAATGATAATTTATGAATGATGAATAATATACTAACAGTATATAAAATTATTACATTTTCAGTTAACACATTTTTTTCCTCATTGTATTGATTTATATTATGGCCATACTGAAACTACCTTTTACATAAATATAATTCGTCATATTAATGAAAAGATCCAAAGTGCTATTATTACGAGTGAATAAATAAAAAAAATAGGTTTTATTCTTGAAAATTACTTTCCAAGCTATTCTCAACAGCCATAAAAAATGAGTATAATATCTATCAACTTATAACTAATACATCATAATCATTTTCCATTATTTTTATTTAAAAGTCAATGGTGATTAAAAATGAATAGCGAATAATGCAATGACAGTGTAAAATACTAGTACACTGTCAATGTATACATTTTTTTCTCTTAGAAAACCTATGAGTAGATTACACAACAAATACATATGTATAAAGAGTATAGTATCTTTGTATCATTAATGTAAAGATTTATAAACAAACAATATATCATTGACTATCACTTTTTGAAGAGTCAATGATAATTAAGAATGAATTATATATAATAGTGTATAAATTTTTTACATTATTAGTGTATACTTTTTTCTGATCATGTATAAAAGCTCAATGACATAATGATAATAAGAAGAAAAATTTCATGTCTTCTAAGAAATTTAATTTTTTCAATATTATTATATTATCAATCATTCATATTTGATTGCCATTAATTTTTTAAATATGTAATATATAAATATTCAATCAATATAAATATTTGTATGGATAATGCATAATATTAGATCCAATAATGACAAGTATATAAGAATGAATTAAAGGGTGATTTTGGAATCATAAAAAGGAATTGCAGGAAAAGGAAACAGAAAACAACGCAAGTGGGGCAGGAACAAGACCATCCATCACATGCAGCGGATCAAGGCTTTAAGCCTTTTTACCACCCACGTTTACACACAAACCGGTTGCCAGTCAAATATCCGCGTGAAACAGATGTGGGTCCTAACTGCTATCCTGTCTTGCAATAAATATCCCACACCGCCAGATGTCGGTCACATATAAGGTGGTGGAAAATCTCACTTAGCCAACCTGTTATCCAAATTCCCAACCCAACCAAAAAAGTCCTTTCACACATCCATTACAATTTTTCTAAGTAATCCTCCTACTAAATTTTCTTACTAATCTTCTTATTCACATAAAAAGTGATATATATCACAAAGTGATACTTTATTTATTATTGATTGGTTTACAAGTGACATATATGACTTTCTTGTAGGTATAATAATTAATAGAAGAATTTAGTATGAAGATATATCATTTTCCATTTTAATTTCTCAATATGCCTATAATTCAATTTCTAAAATTTCTCTATCCATATATCAAACTACTCTTATATACTTTTTATACTTCATTTTTGCATTGATCATATATGAAGTGTGTTGGATATTCTTTGTGAATACAAATATTTTTAAAAACATCAGTGAATAACAAATAGATTATTAGAATATATTAATTAAATATGTAAATAAAGAAATCCCTAAACTCTCCCTTTCTCTACTTTGTCTATTTTCGTTGGTGATACTAGAAACTATAAAGTAAAATTAAAAGAGCACTACTTTACAGAAAATAAATAAATAAACAAAGGTTTTTGGTCGATATATAGAAAGTATGAATGAGTTAAAAGCAATGGAGGAGAAAAGAAAACACAACCCTATGGCAAATTCTGTTGCAGCAGCAACATTTTCTGATGAGATTCCAAACATGAACATGATCAACAACACTTTCATTTTCCCTTTTTCACCCAGCACTAGCATCTTTGATATGATGCCACCAACACCATCATGTGATAAAAAAGCTTCTTCTTCTTCTTCTTCTTCATCCTTTGGTGGTGGCTTCATGGATTTACTCGCTGTCCATGATTACAACTCTTTCTTATTCGATTCCATTCCCACTACCCAAATCAACGAACACCACCTCCACCACCCTCTTCCGTCACCCGCCGATGGCTCTGAGGTGTTGAACATTCCGGCCTCCCCCAACTCTACTTCAATTTCGTCATCGTCGAATGAAGCTGCCACCACCACCGCCGCCACCACAACCAGCAACATCAACGAGAATCTGAGTGGTAAAGCGGGGAATGATGAATATGAAGAAGCAGAGGATGAAGATGGTGATGGAGGCAGAGGAGATGACATAGACAAGACTAAGAAACAGTGAGTCAAGTCATGTTAACACTGTTCCTTTTTTATTATTACTTAATAAACTTGTCTTCTTTAAAAAAAACAGAGAGAGATTGGTGAGTGATAACATTTAAGGTAAATTAAGGAAGCACTTTTTGTATGTTTCTTCCTTCAACTTTTAGCCTCCTGGTTCAGATTCATTCATATATCATCCTTGTTAGTGTCATAATGTTTGTAACCATTGGTGTTTTATGTTATTATATGATTAAAGAAAAGTGAAAGTAAATGAAACTTTCATTATTGATTGGCTTTATACAAAATCTAATCTATGTGAGTATTAAAATTAGGCTGAAACCAAAAAAGAAGAATCAAAGGAAGCAAAGAGAGCCAAGATTTGCGTTCAAGACAAAGAGTGAAGTAGATCAACTAGACGATGGTTATAGGTGGCGCAAGTACGGTCAAAAGGCTGTGAAAAACAGCCCTTATCCCAGGTACCTTTCTATAACACTCTATTTCTCACGGTCTTATCATCTGCCTCATTGTCTCGGAAATAATTTACTTATCGGTTAAACTCCTCTTGCTGCTTTCGCTTTCGGGATGAAACTTATATCAAAGTCAGAGTCCAATTTATGTAAGCTACTCCTTATTACTAATTGGTTTTTCAACATTATTGATTATTTTTTGGTTGCTACAAACAGGAGCTATTACCGTTGCACCACCGCAGGTTGTGGCGTTAAGAAGCGGGTGGAGCGCTCTTCTGATGACCCTACCACCGTAGTCACCACTTACGAAGGCCAGCACACTCACCCTTGTCCCGCCACATCACGTGGTTCATTCGGTTTCATGCAATATGGTAATGGTGGTGCTCTTAGTTCCCAACACTTCATGCTTCCACGTAATCAACAACAACAGTTTCATCAAGCTTTGTCATATGACTCCACCCCACCTTTGAATTTGAACTCTACTATTGACTATGTGAATTCGTCGTCATTTAGTAGCTTCTTCCAAGATCAAGAGAATCATCAACAAGGTTTTATACCATCTAGGACAAGGACAACGTTGTTGAGGGACAATGGACTTCTTCAAGACATTGTACCAACGCAGATGATGAATGCGAAAAAAGAAGATGAGTAGATAGGATGATAATTTATTCATATTGCTGGGTCTATAATTAATATAATACTAATGTTGTTAATTAACTGTTTATCTGATATGTGTATTTGCTTAATTGCCTGATATGTAATGTTCTCTAACTCATGTTATGAAACATTTTGGAGGGTCTCTTTTAAATTGAAATGGCCTTTTATATAATAAAGGGGCTTAATTTTCATTCTGAATTTTCTACTCTAACTTTCTTCATTATTTCATTGGTTGTAACTTGAGATTTTGTATATTAGACGATGAGCCATTTTTACCTTTTCTTAACAATCTTTTGCTCTCCTTTTTCTCATGCCAATTGCACGGTTCTACTTAAGTCCACCACTCTTATTCGTCTTTTTGTTGCAATAGGGTTATCCATCATGGTGAAAATCCAATTCTTTTTAGGGTTAGGGTTTTCCCTTAATTTATGAAGTTACTTGCATGTGGTGAAATCTGCTAGGATGGTCATCTTTGTGAAACTCAGAAACTCTTGGCAGGTTTGAATGTATTTGATATAGGCTGTGTTTTTAGATTATCATGATAAATTATGAGATTACAATGTCTAATTATGAAACTGAAAAAATAAAGCAACCCATCAAACTTGAATTTGTTTTTTTTCTTCTTTTTCTTAGTCTTTTAAGTTTTTTATAGCAAAAATAATCCCAACCAAACATGCAACATGGAAAGGGAAGTACATATATATAAGTGGATGAGATAAGGTACAAGAAGAAAGCTAAAAACTTTGTATCAATGGAGTGTTATGATTGTCCCATGACTTGACACAATGGATGATAAGGTATGGAAAAAGATGCAAAATTATTACTTGAGCAGTAGTAGTACCATATATACTAGCATTTTAGTATAAATGATGATGGCTTTTCTCATCACCTTACCCTATAAGCTACATACAAAGATGGGGGTTCAACCATTCAATGATGAGGTGTGTTTCCTATGAAGGAAATATCTAGAGCATGGTTCGTTTCTTGTTCATGATAAGATATAGATGATGTGAGATATTGGTGATGGAGTGAAAAGCATTGCCAAATATAATATATATGGTTCTCACTTCTCAAGCCCTAGCTTTAGAAGTTGTATAGTAGTAGAAGCAATTGGCCATACCACTATAATTTTCCCAACTAGGAAATTTTCTTGGAATAACTTGAATGTTCTTTGCTACTTGGTTCTCGAGTTCAGTTTATAAGATCAGGCCTATTAATTAATGTACATGGCTACTTGCTAACTGTTACTTATACAACTAGTATTAGATTCATTAGGATATGGCAATTGAATTTTGCCACTAGTTTAATTGATGTCTATCACTTCTGAAGATGCAATGCATATATATTGATATCTTAATTAGATAAACACGGTTTCTTTATTGAAGTAGTCATACTCATGAGTGAATCTCAAGTGGTAGGTTCAAATGAGAAAAGGTACTTTTGGTTAAGAGAAAGTTTATATAAATTTTGTGATAAAATTTAGTTATATTGTTAAAATAAATTTAAGTTTTTATATTATATAAATATGTTTAGAGTCAAAATAATAAATATTTATTTTCTAAAGTAAGCAAATATGAGCAATACAACTATGTTAGATAATCTGATTTTCTGTACAGTTTCAAATTCAAATTGGTCGACAAAGATTATACTAGAATTTCAAAGAAAAAATGGTTTAGATATATAATAATGCTAGCTAATTGTACCCTTCCAGGCACTAGACAAATTAGGAAGGATAGAGATTGAGTCAAGTTCATGATACCTTAGTAGTAATTGGCTGTTTTAGTAGTTTTAGTTTCAAATTTTTGGTTGTTAAAATTATTTGGTTCTTTTCTAGTTTATAGTGCAGTTAATTGTACTTATACGATTGTAAACAGTAAATGGCTGTTTTAATTTTAGTCTCCTTTTCTTGGTACCACGAGAGACTACATAATTTTTGGTATTTGGAAATTAAGTATGCATGATAAATCCTAGTTGATTATTGCTCTTTTATCTTTGTAATGAATTTTCAATAACTAGTTTATAGTGCATGAAGCTTTACACAATTTTCCACTATGTTGCTGTTGAATGAATATTCTCTGTTTAAAGCAAAGAAAAGAAAAAAAATCTGATTATAAGTTAAAGATATGTGGAATGTGACTTTTGTGGTATTCCAAAACTTTCCAGCAATCAAACTTTATGTTCTCTAATTGCAAACGGCACACACTAAATCGAATCAAGGAAGTGATAGAAGGATATTGTCATTTGCATACAACCCATATGATTCCTTTTAGAGGCATCCCTTAATCCAAACTCGTGTACGTTGTCTTAATTTCATGTCCAAAATTATGTCTCGCACCAATAAAAACATATTATATTAATTAAAAAAATTAATCATTCATTATTTTTTGAGCTCATTTTCTTAAATGACACAGCACTAATAACACATACCTAATTTGATTGGAAACAATGGATTAGATCCTCTCATTCACTAGATGATAGGGACATTCATATGAAACAAAATCTTCTTATAAAATCTGTTTTAAACTGCAACATATAGTTATAAAGTCCGTTTTAAAACAAAATCCTCTTATATTTTGGGAAAACAAGCTGAAATATGGATATTTTTTAGTTTATATACATATATATAGTACTTTTATCTTTGATTAAATGTGACACTCATTTAGAATAATTTCAAAATAGATGGAAAATTTGGGTGTCCTTCAACTATTTCTTTATTCTTTACTTGCTTTGCAAGTTTTGAAATATATGTCAGATAAAAGCTGTGTATCAAAATGTGACACCCGAAATGTTAACTTGATGGATATATCTTCAACTTTTCAAGCGTCTTAGTCAACTTTATATAATTATGATTTGAAATAAAAAAGCCCACAAATCAAAAGAAAACGGATACGGATCGTAATTCCTAACAAATTAAATAAACGCAGATAATTATGAGTCATTCGAATATGTTGGTGCAAGCCACCCATTGACCAATCTAAATTTGAAGCATCTAACTAAAATGTCATGGTTTGGTTATAAATCATAAATTGTTTTAGGTATATTAACAGTGACTAAAGTTGCTTATCTAAAAAATGAATGACTAAAATATATGAGAATAAAGTAACTCCTCATAATCGAAGATAAGTTATCTTTCTCGGCCAATAGAATCAAGATATGTGTTCTATTTAATCTATTTCTACAAAAATATTTCTAAAAACTAAAAAGATAGTTCATATGTCATAATTTTAGTGACGGTAAATAAAAATCTTATTTCCTAATATAAATATATACTTTATTCTAAAATTTTATTTACCCCAATTTTGTTGTATAACTCCATTGAACATACAGTAGAAAAATAATTAATTAATGTTTGCTATATTTAGAGTACAAACTAAATATAATAAGAAGTCTCAGGGGGAAGTGTTAAGTGTTGCTCATGAATGTGGATTATAATACATGACAATAACAAAATTGGGCCTTTAATTTATAGTCGATTCAGTCTCGTAATGAATATTTTATTTTTCTTTTTAGTAATTTATGATATCGTCCGACCCTATGTATCTGATTTTACTTGGTAACTCCGGTAAGACTAAGTATTGATTTTTTTTGCTAACATTGTTTTCAAGGTTAATTTGTTTGACTCTTCAAAAGGTGCCCATGTGTGTTATGATTCAGTTTTGATAAATCAATGTCATGGATTCTTTTATATTATAGTTGATGCAACTGATTTAACTTAAAAACATTGTGGGAGTAGTTTATTGCCACACTCAGTGTATTAACTATTATTTAAATAATTTAAAATTGAACTTTATATCAAAACAAACATAAAGTAATTTAGCTCAAAGTTGTTAGCATAAGAATACAAAAGTGACAATAAACACTACTAACTTTGATTTTCCTATAGAGAGAAAGATTTTTTCTTCTTTTGTGTGTGCGTGTGATTCTCACCATTACCTAATTTGATATGGAGCCAATGGCAAAACCCTTTTTGGTGCCTCATGGATCATTATACAATAATGGCATTTCCATTTCTGATAAACATTACATAAAAGATGCATAGGAAACTTCTCTGAATGCAGGATCTCTTATAAATGCATTGAATATAAAATTTTGATACATTGTTTAAAATGAATTTCACTCTCATTTTTATGTTTAGTTATGGTTTCCGGAAGTGACAATAGTACAAGTGTAAATGACAACCTTAATTTTCCACGTGTTACAATTTATTTTTTACCAAACAAGTTATTATCATTTAAATTGCTTTGATCCCTATTTTGACATGAAGAGAATAATAAACGAGTTTCAAGAAAATTACCTAATCACAGTTTGTAACCATACATATACATGGCCTAAACTTTGAAGTGACCTTACCTTAAGGAGGACTGAGTCCTAAGATAGTTGCTTTGTATATATCACTTCATGTCCCCCATGACCATAAATTTTACTCTTGGATACTATAAGAGGAAAGTTAACTTACTTCACTGCAAATTTTGGTGCCCACAGTAGAAAAAGGAATATAAAAAAAGAATGCTAAGGCACATGGGATTAGGTAACCATACATCACTCACCACTTCTCACACTTGACTAGGTCTTTTAACATTCTGATAACTTTGCATGAACTTGTTACCTTGTTTTTATCACTTACACCAGTAATAAGTTCCTATATATAAGAACATGTTTGCATGCCAATTCATTATCATTAAGAATAGAGTATCACTGAAGTGTTACTAACCCTAATGGCCATGCAGTTTGTATTGTTGTTTCTAGTGATATTCAAGCTCACTTCAGCTTTTCCTGCCACCTTGAATGAAACCTATGGTGATAGTTCTTGTCCATTAGGGACTGACATATACCAAATCAGTTGCCCAGAAGCAGAGGCCATTATCTTCTCTATGGTGGAACAGGCCATATCTCAAGACTCTAGAATGGCAGCTTCACTACTTAGGCTACATTTTCATGATTGCTTTGTCAATGCAAGAAACTCTAATATATTCTATGCCTGCATATATTAATTGCCCTTTTGTAGTTTCTTTCTATAAATCTCAAGAACTGTATAATATAGTGTGTTGTGGGCTTTACAGGGCTGTGATGCTTCAGTGTTGCTGGATGACACACAAGACTTTGTTGGTGAGAAAACTGCAGGTCCAAACTTGAATTCACTCAGAGGGTTTGAAGTAATAGATGCAATTAAATCAGAACTAGAATTTGTCTGTCCTCAGACTGTGTCTTGTGCTGACATATTGGCTACTGCTGCCAGAGATTCAATTCTTCTGGTTTGTCATTTGTTGCTTTGTTTTTTCATCTCCATATCCCAATTTTATCCACAATTTATCTGACTATCATGAAGCATATACACTACAGTCAGGAGGTCCACTTTGGAAAGTAGAAATGGGAAGGAAAGACTCCTTGACTGCTAGCAAGAACACAGCCAATAATAACATCCCAGCTCCAAACTCCACCGTCGATGTGCTCGTCGCAAAGTTCGAGAACGTAGGCCTCACACTTCAGGACATGGTTGCCCTCTCAGGTTAATAATCATTGGCCTTTATACTCACAACTTATTTTTTGAAATATTTCTTAAGTGAGAAACAAGGTTAGCATGATTCTGATTTCAGGTGCACACACAATAGGAATAGCCAGGTGCCCAACATTTACATCTCGTTTACAAAGTAGCACAGTCTCAGATAATCCATTTGATAACATGGAATTCATTGCATCATTGCAACAATTGTGCTCAGCACCAGATAATAGTAACATAGGTACACAACTTGACCTGGCCACACCAACTACGTTTGATAACCAATACTACGTTAATCTTCTATCTGGGGAAGGATTGCTTCTATCAGACCAAACTCTTGTGAATGGAAATGATGAGACACGACAGATTGTTGAAACCTACGTGCAGAGCCCACAAGTTTTCTTTGAGGACTTCAAGAATTCAATGTTGAAAATGGGAAGCTTAGGACTTGCTCAGGGTAATGGCGAGATTCGTAGGGACTGCAGAACTATCAATTAATTTAGCCTTTTCCTTTTAATGTCAAATAAAAGAAGCTTACCAAGCTCTATGTAAAATTATTATGACATGCTAACTACTCATTACCAAGCATTATGTCAAGACTGCTATGATTGGAAAAATAGTAAATTAATGAAAGAGAAATTAGTATATGAACTATTAATGGTGCAAGAATTTTTTGTCATTGTCAAACACATTATCTATCATTAACTCTTTAGTAAAAGTGATACACCTAAATGATAAATGGTGTAACAGCACTATAAAAATATTAAACTCTAGATGAAATCCATTCATAATTTAGTTTTAATTTTAATAATTGTGTTCACCAGAAATTGGTCGAGAAACGAATGGCTCTAGTGGCTACATGGCAAACATTCTCACAATTTCAGCACGAAGCAAAATAAATAATATTAGAACTTGGATAAATGTTCTTTAAGTGCTAGTGTAATATTCGTACAATAAACATAACACGCGTTACAATTTTTGTTGGTATGGAAAAAATGTGCTACATATTATTACCGTAGAAAACAAAAGGCAGCCGAGAAATTTGCTCCCAAGTTTGTTCCTAGAAGCTAAAACTATTGGTTTGAGTTAAAATTTATATATAAAGAAGAACGTAATACACATGCCTATCTAGGTAGAGGACATTTCCTTGACTTACGTATTGACCCCCGTAGCTCAAGGCACTGAGTCAGTATGTGACAGTAAAAATGAGAAACAACAATGAGGACCCAAGTAACTCATGAATGCAAATAAATTGCTACAAGTGTCACTTTGGGTCAAAATGAAGGTGGTAATGCCCCTACCTTTGAGCATATCAAATTATATATTCAGTTCTACTGCCATTAAAAAGCTGCAACATCTCGATGTGTCGCCTAACCCATCAAAGTTCAAACACCTGTAGGTGAAAAAAGATACCAGTTATGTGATAAAAATAACACCAGGAAGAAAGATAATAGCCTTGACCAACCATATTCAACATCAGCCCGGACAATTCAAAGTCCACCTACTTTCAAGTTTCAACTCCCTACCCAAACTCATAATAACAATGTTTTTCACTATCTTCCCTCTAATGTACATCCTCCCAAAAGGAAGTAATGCTGATGAAAGACACATGAAGTTTTTGGCTTGTACAGCAAACAAAGCATTAAGAGGTTGTTTCCTTATTTTTTTTCTCAAAGTTATAATAGACCATCTTGAGATTGAGATGGTAAACTTAGTATCTAGTACTGGTCTATGTGAACGTGTTTATTCATGGAGGGGAGGGTGTAGATGAGAAAATGCAAGATAACCTGCTGGCTTATTTTTCCACATCCAGTCTTGTGTAGTGTGAATGCCCTGAATGCATTAATAGATTTTAATTAATTCGACAAAAACAACCAAACAAAATAAATAAAAGGTGAAGCATGTAAAGTTTGTATTGTACATTTGAGTAGCGTCCAGGATCACCAGCAGAAATAGCTGATGCCTGTAATTGTTTGTAACCAACATCCTGAAAAGCCAACAATTTCCATTTTTATACAAAAAAGAGCCACTTAACATTGACAACAGAAAGAGAGAAGGAGGCTACATGTGTATATTATAGGCATGACACACATCTCTTGTCATTAAACAAAAGTTGACAAGAATGTAGTATTACCTGAACATTTTGATGACCTGTGACTCCATACGCCTGGAACTAGAATTATAAAAAGCAAAGTCAGCAACATAAAAAACATCTTTCAGTGCCAGAAAGAAGGATGGCAGAGATGCTTACCGAAGGCTGCTGCATTTGTTGCTGGTGGAGAATCTGTCCTTGAAAGTCACTTTGAGGCTGAGCCTGTTGCATTTGTGGAACTTGATGGGCAGATATCATTGAAGGTTGTGACTGAGTTTGTGAGTGCTGACCAAGTAGCCTTTGCTGTTGCTTTTCAGATAATGCCAATTCCTCAGGTTTCTCCCACTATAGGTTCATTCCAGAGAACATTAGTTCCACGAGTAAAAATAAAAAACAGGAAACAAAATTGCAACTCAATACCTCCTTACCCGACTCTCACCAGTAACACTATTGTAGTAGTACTTGAAGCCCTCTGGAGATAAATGCTCTGTCCAATTACATTTAGCAAGAGCTGTGTTCTGGCTTATCCCTGGTGCGACAGTAGTAGCAGATGTTGACGAAGACACGTCTCCAATGGGTGCAGCTGTGGAATTAGTGGACTGTGGTACAGCCCCGGACATTAATAAAAAACATTAGCAATAAAATGTGATGAAGAAAGTATCATCTAACACAACATAATACATCCTAACAGTGCCAGAGGTTGCACACTTAGAACTCAAACAGATTAAACATTTAAATGCCTACAGCCTATCAGATTAGTGTTAGGAAAGAAGGATAACAGGCAAATCCGAGGGAGAATAAAGGGTTAGTTAGTTAGTAGAGGGGAGATAGTAAAATAAAAAGGGGGAAATAAGGGAAGAGGGGACTCATTCTGATGTGAAGCTTTTGTGAGTACCGTGTATTGCATTGTATAAGGGGAAACCCTTGGAGGAGAATTTTTAAACTAATAACACTGATATTTAATTCATGAAGCATCTTAATAAGTGATATATTGAACAACTATGAGAGTACAAATCAAAAGATAACTAAGGTATAGCTTTTAACCAAAATACCTGCTGCTTGTTAGCAATTGCTGCATTTTGCTGCATAGTTGATGTTTGACTATATGGTTGAATCATCTGTACTTGTTGCTGAAGCTGGGAGAACACTTGCTGTGACGAATGAAGACTTGCTTGTAAAGTCTGTTTTTGATGTGACAACATCTGAGCTAACTGAGAAGGGGATTGCTGATGAGGTTGAAGTGGCTGCTGCCGCTGATGCACAGAGGGAGGAGCTTGCTGTTGATTCGTAGTAAATGGTGTATTAGGTTGGAAATTGGTATCATGAAGAACACGAGGAATTGAAGCAGGCAAAGCACTCTGATGAATTTGTGACTGAGTAGTTGGAAATTGTCCACTTGTGCCTTGCTTTCCAGCAGAAAGAGGAAGTTGTGGTTGGCCAACTTGCCTAAAAGATGATTGTGATGGAATTTGGGAGTAGGGCATTGGTGCTTGAGGTTCCGGGTGCAGCTGGTGAGCAGGTGGCAACTCCTGAGATGATTGAACAGGTTTCTGCAATGGTGATATTTCTTGGTTGAGTGGTGGAATATGTGGTACAGACTGGTTGAAATTCTGAAAGTGAGAGTAAAATTTTTAAAAAGAAATTCTGAAAGAAATAAATTTTACAAATCTAGCTCACTCTAGCAAAGAGCCAATGATGACTAAATATTGATTAATCTCAAATGTATCGTGAAAATTCAATTTACCTGTTGTGACATTGATGTCAGAGACTCAACCTTAAAACAACCATCTATGGGGCCTCCTATGCCAGTCATAGGACCACCCTGTAATTATTTAATTATAATATAAGCTATAGGTGCCATCAAGAACAAGATACTTGGAAAATAAATAAATAAGCAAATAAAAATGAGATTTAATTTAAGAGCTAAGGTAACCATCAGAAGCAAGACTAAAATAGTTGTAGATTCCGAAGATAAAAATGGCCGTATTGGTTTTCAGTGCAACAACTCAGTATCATCCAATTTGTACTTACTGCATTTATAGCCAATGTTGTGTCACCAGATCTTGGAAACCATTGAGGCTCCATACCATGATTATCGGCATTAGAGGATGGTCCCATATTTGGTGGATGCATAGGACGCCATGCATTTGGGGGAGGCATTCGATCACCCATAGGAACACTAGCATTGGGAGGAAATCTACAATAATGTAATTACAGAAGAAACATTGCACAAACAACTAAGTCCCAACATGATTGCAGTTTAATAGAGGAAACTTTCAGATTACAGAATTAAAAAGTAGACAACAAGTGGGGATTGATACCTTGCACCTGGTGGGTCCAATCTAGGACCTGATCCTGGATCTCCGAATGTTGGGCCCCTTGAAGCAAGCCAAAGAAAAATTCTAAACCACTTTTTTAATATATAAATAACATGTATTCGAGTAATATTGAGGCTGCAACAGATTAGGGTCGGTGAAGATTGCCCTTTAATCAACTTATAAAACATACACTAGACTTGTTTTAGTTCTTTCATCCACTGAACTGTCTTGACTGCCTTCTTAAAAAGTGGGCTAACCAGTCCAAACTCCAGAAAAGCTAGCATATCAAGTAGTTGTACAAATTAACAAATAAAAAAACCTTTTTCTTAGGGTTGATTCTATATTCATATCAAAGAGCATAAGTCAATTTCTGGATCAAGTTTGAAGATTCCACACTTAATGTTTTGTTCAATTAATTAAAAGCATTATATAACAGACTTTCATGCTTGACGAACATCAATTAATGCTTTTGGGGACAAACCTGGAATCTCCGTGACGAGGTCTCTTAGGATCAGCAAACCGGACAATTAGTGGTTGATCACAACCCTATGTAGAAAAATACCAGATAATAACCAGAAAGCTTTCACAAGGATAATTACTAAAAGACAAAATTAAAATTTCTCTTACTCTCATTGTATAGATTCCATTTAGTGCATTTATAGCTGACAGTGCCATATCTCGATTTGAATACTTCACAAAACCACATCCTTCAACCAAAAAGAGAGCACAATATTATACATTTGGTACAATCAAACACAAAGACACATACAAGGGCAGAAAAAAGAAACACCAGAGTGCAAACTACAATGCCTGACGGTAAAGTTTATGAACAACAAAAAGCAACCCTTCACAAAGTTTATGTGCTCTTATGGCTGCTTTTGCCAAATCTCCATGTCATTATTTTCACAAAAACCACACCCTTTAAACAAATGGAGGGAATTATTACAAATTTGGTATTGCGAACAAACACACATACAGAGAGAAAATAAAACACCAGAATACAAATTTAAGATGCCTCCGAATATTAAAAGGAAAGTCTAAAAAAATAATAGCATTCTTATGCATCAAGCAGTTCATGCTTTCCTCAACAACTTTAAATCTGAGAATCACAAAAACCAACTCTTCACCCCACCCCGATTCCCAGCTAATATCACAGAAAAGTAGAAAACACACCACGGCTTTGTTTGTTCTCATCACGCATAAGATAGACATCTTCTACACGCCCATATTTTGAGAATATCTGATGCAAGAGACACCATCTATTAGTTCTATGCTATTTATAAAATTAAGCAAAATGTAGTTCTAACGAGAAATTAAATGTATTAGGGTGCCAAAGATTCCCTTTTTAGAAAACACAACAAACATATTTGTCACATTGATAAATTTGTATAGTAGTTTAATTTGTGAGAACATACTTCCTCAATTTCCTTTGCAGTAGCCTGTTTGTTCAG
Source organism: Lupinus albus (assembly GCA_009771035.1). Taxonomy (NCBI): domain Eukaryota; kingdom Viridiplantae; phylum Streptophyta; class Magnoliopsida; order Fabales; family Fabaceae; genus Lupinus; species Lupinus albus. The sequence continues at coordinate 12,526,634 of CM020011.1, forward strand.
AGAGCCCACAAATAATTTGTACTCTACTGCACCTATCCATCAAAAAATCACAATGACATGAAATAATCAGTTCAGATGGTAAGAAAAAGATGACTCGGAAAAATGATGCACTCATGAATACAAAAGAACATCTGGCCACAAATTCTTCAACTACAATACCTGATTTTTACAATAATCATCTTAGGAGCATGTACATATGAAAGTACTATTGCTGGCTTAATTCTTATCAAATAAATAGTTGTTCTAAGTTGAAGTAAATCTCACTACAGAATTTTAATTGTTTTTGGTGGAAGACAAAATTGACTTTTACAATAGGCATTAGGTTAAACCATAAAGGGAGACAATCTAACATAAAATTCAAGAGATGAAATTAAGAGACAAGTTATAATATGATAGATACCAGCTAAGTTAAGCAAGAAAAAGGACAACAAAGATAATAATTCAGTGCAGAATTGTATTAATCAGTGCAGAGTGAGTATATTGCATATCAGTAAAATTGCAAGAGTAAAATAAGAAGCAGAAAAGTATAATAGAGTGACTTAAGGGAATAATCCCAATCTACCCTGTGACAACAGTCACCCCAGAATTCCCAAAATGATTCCTAGCTTGCCAAGTGTCTTGTTGGTCAGAGTCATGTGCAATCTGCTCATTCTCTCTCCTTCCTACAATACCCTGATCACCTTTCTTTCTTTTCTGAAATACCCTCCTAATTGGAGGTCTATCATAATATATAGAAATAAAAAATACTAGTATAATGACTATAAGAACATACTCCTATGTTCATCACCAAAAATATGTTGCAGTGGTTCATGACATATAAGATCCCCTCATACACAAACTATAACAATGATTGTGATCAGTATTTGTTAATTAATCCAAATATCTATTTCTCATGAGGCAGTAAGAATTTTCATATCAATTAATGTCAATAAATAAAGGTAGTTACCGAGGCGTTCCCGTTCACCATCAGCATACCGCACTTGGATTGGACCAATACCCTAGATAGTAATAATACACATGTTAAAAAACCACTAAACATAAGTTGCCTTCACTGTTAGCTATTTAAGATTTAAAACCACTATAACTCACTCCAGGAAGAGTATGTTGATTGTGCAATGCTCTAATTGCCTGGTCAGCGTCTTCAGAAGTAGTATACTTTATAAAACAACAACCTGCACAACAAAGGTGTTTTTGCGTCAGTTTCATTCAAATTATAACTTGTTTTCTACAGACAGATGTCAAAATATATAGAGAGAAAAAAAGTCATTTAGCAGAAAAGGATAAAGAAAGAAAGCAAGTGGTTGAAGTATGCAATCCTATATTGACTTTCTTTTTTCAGCTAAAAGTTACTTAGATGTTTACAAATCCATATAACTGGGATGGCATGGTCATTACACATCAAACAAATGAGATTTTATTCTTCTTATGTACTTTGCAACAACTATTTTAGGAGAGGAAAAGAGACAATCCATAAAGGGCTAAAGAGCAAGCAAAATTATATTGATTCAAGTTTTCATAAAGCATCGAACTTGGATGGACCAACAAAACACACAAATAACATAAAAAGATCTCAAATAAATTTCAGCAGACATCGCAGATAAGCTCATCACATGATATGAAGCCCCAAAAAATAAAGGGTGGCAACATAAAAGTTCCACAAACACTGTGAAGTCAATTTATTGGAGTATACCGGAACATTGAATTAATTAGAAATATATCACAAATGAAAAAAAACACTAAAGTTGGTTACAAGCTTAACTAACGCAACCACATTGAAAATATCCACACAACTGTACCAGAAATACTCAACCACGTGCAAAAGTCTTCACAATTGATAGAATCTAAAGCTGAATAATAGTGTTGAATATGCAATCATGTATAAACATAATTACAGCATAAAACAATACTGCTTTTTTCACTCCACAGGATATTAAACAAGCTTGCGAAAAATTCATTATAGACACACAATTGCGTATCCACAAAGGTGTGCAAGTACATACACTTAAAACTCCACAAGTTAAAGGAAAAACAAATAGAAATAGATCACAATGAAAAAACTAAGGATGGCTAGAAGCTGAACTAAAGCGACCACATTGCCCATATGCACACAACTGCACCAGAACTCAACCATGTGCTAATATATTCAGAAAAGATAGAATCTAAAGATGAATTCTAGCATTGAAAATGCAATAATGTGCATAGACATATTGCAGTATAAAAACAAGACTGCTTTTCACACCAAACAGGATGTCAAATAAAAAGATTGCAACAAATTAATCATCAACGCACAACTTTGAATATTCAGTCTCACTGAACTAATTAGAAATAGAGTAGAGGCCTAACTAGTTACACAAGTCACACAACTGCATCAGAAACACTCAACCATGTACTACTACATTCACAATCAATAAAATCTGAAGATGAGTTATAGCATTGAATATGCAATCATGTGCATAAACAAGACTGCTTCTCTAACACAGACAAGGCTCCATCATCGTATGTAATCACTAATCACATACCTTGATCACGGAGAAGACAAATCATAGTTGCAAGCAAGAACCATACAGAAAGGCATAATAAGGAACTTCAAATCCATCATATGAGTCTAACAATATATGACCATAACTATCATTACCCCAAACCAGTGCACATACAAACCTCCACCATAACAATATAGCTTCTAAATAAAAATTGAGAGAAGCCCAATCGTTGTATGTAATCACAGACCTATGATCCAGAGAAGAAAAACCAAAGTTGCAAGCAAGAACCATTTAGAATTTGCATCATAAAGGAACTTCAAATCCATCATGTACATATAACAATAAAACTACATATACTTGCCTAGGTTTTATATAAATAACCATAAATGAAAGCCATCAAACACATCACTGGCGAATCTGCCATTCATAAGATAGCTAGTGAAGTATGAATTCCACCAAAAAATCACTCGCTCGTATAAATTATTAATTCATATTTGATCAACCCAACTTCAGAACCATACCATTTTATTAAATCAATACTGAGGTGACATTCTAAGCCACTCAATAAGCTCTTCAAGTTCATCAAGATATAAGAAACATCAAGAAACCTTCACAAATACATTGTGATTAACTCCATTCAAATGTACCAATCCAAGTTTTTACTCTATTCCATTTGTATAATAACCGACTTCTAAATTTTTAACATAAATGATCTACAGCTATGGCAAACAACACTCCCACTATAACCAATTGTTGGGTAATGTGGAACCAAAATGACCTACAATTGCAAGAGCAGGATCTTTAGGTCCTCCAAGATCCCATCTGCTATAAAAAGAGCAACTTACAGGTTTACATGTAAGTGGAACCAAAACCAACAAGCCTGAACTTGTTGCAAAAATAAACTGAGATGATGTGTTTATTTCCTTTCCCATCAGTCTCTCAAAGGACCTGAAATAAATATATATGAATGACAGGAGTCTCGATATAAAAATCACAAATACCTTGATGTTGTCCAGTTTTTTTATCCTTGATCAGTGCAACTTCAATCACATTCCCATGTTCCTCAAACAGAGGCCGAATCTGACATCAAATAATGGTAAGATGACATTAGTCATTAAATACCAAACTAAGGTTAATGCCCTTTAATTCTATGGACAACACAATAGCATTAGGTAAACAAAAATGAAATATGAATTAGAACAAAAACAAAGAAAGGGGTCTGAAAAAGAAGGTTATAACTTACATCTTCTTCAGTGGCTGTACGGGGAACAGATCCAACAAAAAGTTTGGCAAAACTTCCTCTGTCAAAACGGTCTGAAAAGAACTAACATGTCAATAATTTCCATAGTGCTGAACATATAGGTAAAAGAACTATAACAGCTAGTTTCATGAAATTACAATAACTGAAAAAACTCAAAACCTAAAATCCTATGTTGTTGTTATTATTGACCATTAAAATTAGCATTTAACATTCCCTACAGAACAATCAATGCTTCTGGTACAATAAAGAAATTCATTCTTGAAACCTATCAGAAGCACATGTTCAAGTTACCCTAAAAGCAGTAGCGAAAATAACTACATAATAATAACAATAACAGCACCAACAGCAACAATCGAACCGCGTTTAACTAAAGAGAAACTTACCCGGTGAACCTCCGCGCCCAGAGAACGAAAACCCTCGTTTCTGGCCAGACAATTGCGGTTGTTGTTGCTGCTGCTGTTGCTGGTAAGTATTGAACCCGTATTCTCCCGAACCCTCGCCACTCATTGTTCTGAAACCTTCCCCGCCGCTGATTGGTCGGAACCCTCCGGGAGAGCGACGTGGCGGGGTTTGGAATGCGCGGTGGTGATGAGGGGCGGGGCCGCGGAAGCCAGAGGAGGGGCTCCGGCGAGGGTTAGTGTAGTTGATAGGAGAGTGAGAGAAACGAGAGTGAGACCTCGCGTGACGAAAAGCGAGAGGGTCATTGTTGTTGAGGTTGGTGTAGCGAACTCCTACGTGTCTATCCAGCTTGGCTAATACAATGGAACCCTAACCCTAATTGTTGTTTGTTATGGTGGACAGTGATATCTTCTTCTTATTCTTATTCTTCTGGTGATGATTGATGAAGAAAGTGCGTAGAGGAGGAAGAAGGAGGGAAAGGAAACAGTTCGATGACTTGACTTGTTTTTGGGCGATAGATTTAGATATTCTTCACTGGCCCAGCCCAAACCTCTAAAATGAAATATAGAAAAATTATTATCAATCATATTTAATATAAGCTTATGATTATAACACTTGGACAAATGTGCTTAAAGATCTTTATGCAACAGATTCGGTTCATTTATCCTAACCATCATTATCCCCTATTTTTTCTTTTTTTGTTAAATGAAGCTACTACCTTTTATTGGTTTTAGCACTGTGACTAGAAGCTGCTATCTTCTTACCATGGGTTTGTTTAAGATAAGCACCAGCACCAGCGGATGATGAAAAGCCACAGCCTCTGATCTTCCCATTTTGTGTTTTGTTTCCATATAAACACTTATTGTCGTATAAATTGTGTCACTACCTGTCAGGTCATAAAAATAGTTAATTTTTCATTCTTTAACTTAAAATTTAAAAATATTTTTTCAACCGATATGTTTAAGGAGATGCGCTACTTTCAGTTCCATTTCATTGAACCGGTCCAACGCAAAACCAATAATTTTGAGTTTTGACAATGTTTTTCGGTTTCATACCTATTCACTTAGTTCTATTTTCATTCTTAAAGATCCAGGTTTGAGGTTGAATAGTACCCTAATTTTGATGGAGTAAGATTGAATAGTACCCTAATTTTGTTTTCAAGTTGCTTTTGATATTCTAGTTAATATAACCAAGACAAATAATGATTTTGTTGAACAACATCAAGTCTTCTTCTCTAATGGAGAAACATTGTTTTTATAGGTTTAGAACTATTGGATTAGGACATAGTTTAATGTTTACAAATTTACATGAATAGGAGAACATGAACATGGTACTGGTGGACAAATTTGGTAGATGTTATTTTGCTAATTTTCCTCCCCTTGGGGAAGTATACTTTTGAAGTATAAATGTACACCATTGAAGTACATTTCTGTAGTTCACCCAAAAACTAGATCTGACTAAACAAATTTGAGGGATTTGGTTTGGGTCTTTCACATTTTGGTCCTCCCACTTGAACTAAACAAACCTATTGGTGAGCGAGTTGTTGGTTAAATATGCATGACTTCTAATAGTTGGATTGGATCCTCTCCAGTACTTAACAGTCCAATACTAAAACATGAGGTTCAGAATAATTGAAAGTTTAAATAAAAAAGTTTAATTGAAAATAAGTACAAATCTGCATCGTTAATTATTTAAAAGTGACATGTCACGATGAGGATCCAAATTCTCTAATAGTACAATTGTAATAAGGCAAAAAAAATTAAAACCAATAAAAGCTACAATATTGATACAAATCTATTTTCCTGTCCAGCCACTTAGAGATTGACACATGGAAAACAATTTAATCATTTTTTTAAATTACATTATTATACTCTCTTTATTATGGTTATACCCTTCCAATTTCTTTCAAATTACAAAATTATCATACTTTACATTTTCTTTTCATTTCTCTTTCTCCTTCTCTCTCCTATTTGCAAGGTTCAAACATTTTTGCTGAACAACATGGTTTAAAGCACACTTCACCCAAATTTTCTCCTTCCTCTTACCCTCTTTCTTTCATTGCATATGTGGAGCACACTTTACCCCAGATTTAGATGCATTCATTTCCTTTCTCCTCTATTTCTACTCATGGAGGAGCTACTCTAGAAAATTGAAGAAATGAAAGCATAGAATGTTATTCGAATAATGTGAAATAAATGAGAGAGGAAAGTGATTTAGATAATGGTAGCAATAATGCATAAGGTACCACTTCCATTGTTGTTGTGAAAAATATGAAAAATGCAGAGAGAAGAGAGAGAGAGGGGGGAAGGAGAAAAATAAAGAGAAATGAAATGAAAGTGTGCACAGTAAGGATTTTGTAATTAGTGAGAAAGTGGGAGGGTATAACCGTAATGAAAAAGGTATAATATTCTGGTTTATAAAAAAATAGTTATCATTTTCCACGTGCCAATCCCTAAGTGGCTGGACAGGAAAAGAGACAGGATTGTGGGACAGCTGATCCCCATCCGATACAAATATTCAATCACCACAGCCATACTATATCAGTAATCACTCACTACATGGGAACAATGATTGATCCTGAGAGTTCAATCTATATTCTATAGACACATAAAAAAGGCGACCTACTGCACGAGGTTCTCACTTAGTGAGATATATGGAGTATAAATGTATGCAACCTTAACTCCATCTGCGGAGTAATTGTTTATGAAACTCAAAACTGATATCATGATCACTAAGCAACGACTTTACTATTGAAGGATAATTTATAAGGGTTCTTTAAGCTAAGAAACCTATGTGGACTCCTATGAGTTATCAAGGGTCAGCTCACCTAAACCTTTACTCTTTAACACTTAATCAACGGCCAAATCAATCCATGAAATATATGTTGGAGTTGATCAAATTGATAGATTCATAGGAACCATGTGCACCTACTCTTAAGTACAATTTTATATGGTTACAGCCACAGTGGTCACTATTTGTTCTGTGCCCTCCCATACAAATAAGACACGTTGACGTTGTTAATGTTTTGGGCCTCGCAAATCCTGCAATATATGATCCCACGTGGGTTTGCACCATAGTCATTAGTTATGTGTACTAACTTGCATGTGGTCATGAAAAATACCTTATAACCAGTAAGACTCTTCTTAAGTATAAAAATGTAATCTCACATTAATTAATAAGGACACAAATGTCATTTTATCTTATGTTTTTTTTGTTTTTTCATACAACTTTCATCTCCATTAATGGAGAGGAGTCTCCCAAATTATGACTACATATCATTTCTGAGATACTCAGCATATCTATTAATGAGTTTGGTGGAGTGGTCCTACTCGTATTCAAACATCCCATTTTCATGTGCATTGGATTCATGGAATCAGCTGAAGCCATCTTGATAAAAAGAATACCAGAAAAGAAAAACAATTCAAAAGATTTAAAAGAATTGGCTACATTAAACTTTTTGACTACATGGAAAGTTGGAGCAACCACTTTCGTCTTATCCTGCAACCTAAAGAATGAACACGTTTTTCAATTCTAAGTGTTTTATTATATTGAAGCTGCTACTGTGAGGTTTATCTTTTAGATATCTTCTAAGTTTTAGAGTTTCTCATGTATTAGTTAATGTTAGTGCTCATATGCTATGATTAAACTATGTGATAAAATCTGCCCCGTTTAGCAATAATAACATAGTACATCTTAAAGGTTTTATATCACCTTTAGTTGTGGTGTCCAGAATTTATTTGTTATACACTTATACTTTTATTATAATTGCAAGAGAAATATATTATAATAGTGTATAAGTTTTTTATATTGTCATTGTATTATCACTATTCATATTTAACAATAATTGAATTTTTAATAAAAAAATTAAATGAATATAATAATTGTGTATAAAATCTTTATATTAAAAATGTAGGGATATTAAACTCTAGTTATAATAACTCTTTATGACCCCACAACTTTTGTAGATAAAGCAAAAGAAGTGTCGGTGTAGAAGTGTCCATACCTCAAACGACTACTGTTGCATAATAAAATCTCTAAAGCGATTTCCAGCCATGAAAGAAACACTAAAGTGATGTTACAAAAATTAAATGAATAGTTGTATTAGAGAGGTCTATTTTTTATGATTTTTTTTTGTTCTTTTTAATCATTAATAATTGTACTAATTTGGTTAGTAACATAAGACTCTGATCAGTAAATTGATCAAAAGATAAAAGATTTAATATATATTGAAGTGTAACTGTTTTTAAGCTGTAGACATATCATCCACTTTTATACGTTAATTATTATTGACTCTCAAACAAAGTAATACAAATCAATAACAAATGATGTGTTGTGAGTGTAAAAAACTTTACACTAACAATACATATATATTAAACTCAAAGATAAAATGTTCGATTTCTAAGAACAACATTTATTGGTGATGAATAATCACACATTCCGAAAGAAATTAGTTCATTGCCATAAAAACAATAAAATATTTTTTGTTATTAAAAATCATTAATGAAAGTGTTTTATAGACTATGTTAGAAATAAAGTTGATATCAATAATATTTATATTACCAACAAGATATTTCATACGAAATTTAAGATAATTGCCCCTTAAATAAAGTATTTGAAATCCTTAAGCTGGCAAGTAAATTTGCCTAGAAATACCCCTCACATTCACTGCTAGTTAGATTTAACTATAATATGTATACATTTTTGGGTAAAAAATTATCATCTGACATTATATTATACTAGCGTGTCGACTGACATTTTGTTTCAGTCGATTTGCATTCTTATTTAAGTGTATTAAGTATTTAATTTTTATATATTTTATTTTATAGAATTATAATGTTCTTATACTCAAAGTAATTTATGTTTAAAAAAATTGTATTTATTGTAATTTAATTTAAGGTGAGAAGTGATTAATCCGCTAATGGTAGTTACCTAGGATTATATGATTTTTTTGTAGAAATTAAAAAATGTAAGGGCAAAATAGGAAAAATAGAAATTACACCATGAGGGTAGTTACACCATGTTTTGACTTTTTATATCGTATAGAAATTAAAAAATGTAAGGGCAAAATAGGAAAATAGAAATTACACCATGAGGGTAGTTACACCATGTTTTGGATTTATATATAGTATAGAAATTAAAAAATGTAAGGGCAAAATAGGAAAATAGAAATTACACCATAAAGGTAGTTATATCATATTTTGGCTTTATATATAGTATAGATGTCGTCTATTTATATTACTTACTTTTTATATTTAATAACATCATATGAAATTCTTACGTTGTGGTAAAGAGAGAACTTTAATTGACATTGATAATATATCAAAATTGAATTGATAAAAAATGTTAGCAAAATTAAAGAATTAAAAATAAATGAGGGGCAGAGTAAGTGAAAAAAAAGAAAGAAATGCAGTTGCAAAATGTGTCGGTGTAGTTGTACTTTCTTTATCTTCTTCCTTCCTGGTATTTTCGGTGTATCCTATAAATATGCCGTTTTTTGAACACATCACATGCCATTTTCACTGAGCAACCGAAGAGAGAGAAAAAAAGATACATTTTTTATTCAATGTCTCAGAAAAATTGCAAAGAGGCAATTTCCCGGTTATAATGTAAATGAAGAAGTCCATTCCTTACGTTCCTTGTCCCTCTTCGGATCTTGGGTTTCTTCCCTTTTCATTAAAGTTACTAACTTTCCTTCTTCAATGTTTATTTATTATAATGCTTGAACCTAGTTCCAAATTTATAATATTTCTCCATTTTTAAGAAGTTCCCAGTTATTTATCAAATCTAAGTCTGCATTTCATGACGTACCTTTCTTTTCATGTGGGGTATTGTATATGTGCAACTAATTGATTTCTGTCTCTTGTTATGATGCAGTGTTACTCCACTCCTGAGATTACTGCATTTGGAGCAGTGGTTATAGAGCTTAGAAAGGAAGAGTAAAAGAGTTTTCTTACTTAATAATTACTTTATTATTCTGAGAAATTTTCTATTGCATGTGTCTTCAATTTTTTATTTTGTGATTGAGTTGTATACCAAGCTGTTTCCTTGTTGATTTACAATCAATTTGGCCTTTAGTGTATAATATCTGTTTATAAGGTATTTTTAAGTTATGAATTGATCTCAAGGATTTAGTTTCCAGTGGCAACATTAGAGGGATTTTTTGGCCACTCCTAATTTTGTAGGGTAGGGTAACAAAGTAGGGTGAGTTTGTATTAGTTTTGTGGCTTTGGAATGGATCATACAAGTGTAAGGTGTGAGGATTCTAAAATTGATATTGAAAGTGGATTAGTAGTTAATGAAAATGATTCAAAGATGGTCTCCATTTTGGGTAAGGTAAAACAAGGAAGGACATTCTCTGCTAAGATTTATTGTGGCCTTGTTGGAAAAGGTGAAGATAAGTTAACTGTATACTGCAATGAGACAAACATGAATGGAGTTTCCATGAATGTGGTTAAGGAGACAAACAAGTTGTTGGAAGGGCGAGACTCGGTAGATTGTACAGACAAGACCTCGTTCGAGGAAAAGCAAAAAAAGTTCAGTCATAAGAAGGCTCCCAAACCACCACGGCCTCCACGAGCTCCATCTCTGGATTCAGCTGACCAGAAGTTAATCAGAGAGATATCTGAAATTGCCATGTTGAAACGTGCTAGGATAGCGCGAATGAAAGCCTTGAAGAAGATGAAGGCTTCTAAATCTTCATCATCTTCTAGTAGTAGCATGTTTGCCACAGTTTTCACTCTTGTCTTCTGTATTGTGATACTACTCCAAGGTAATGTTTGTATTAAATCTAGTTTTAATTTTGCATATGCCATTTTGTTCTTAATCATGTGCCCAACAACATGATAGGGACTTAGCTTTGAGCTAACAAATTATATAATGATAAGTGTTCCTACTTCCTAATTGTTGACTTGGAAAATATTCTTTTATCTTGTTAGTTTTCTATTCATGTGATTAGTGAAAGTTGCTACAAATCTATGGTATAGTACACTTTGCAGTGGTCTTAATTTTTAAGATGTTCCCTTTGCAGGCATGTCGTCCGGAAAAAGTACGAAGACTTTCCCGGGATCTCCTTCACCTAGAGGAGGAGCAGAGGGTGGTCTAGTTGCAGCTCAACACCACCTCAATCCATCTTCAAGTCACTCAACTGCACCTGGTTTAGAGCCTCACAAGTAAGTTCATGTTTTGGTGGCGCATTTTCTTTATTCTTCAGGAGGGTGAGCCTGGTGCAACAATAAAATTGTTGCTTAGTGACCATGAGGTCGTGAGTTTAAATTCTGGAAACAGTTTCTGCTTGCCGGGGTAAGGCTGCATACTTCTACCCTCCCCAGACCTCACTAAGTGAGAGTGAACTTCATGAGTTGGGCCGCCCTTTATTTTCTTTATTCTTCAATAAGTCAGATAATAACACAATACTGGTGTGGCAGCCTTGTAATTTCGTCTTTGTTACTTGATGCTACCTTGCAGCTTTGTAGAGAAGATCACTGGTTCAGATTTGCCTGAAGAACTGAGAAGAGGTGCAGCCTAAAACATTTTACTGTATTTGGTGAAGAAAAGATAGATGGTTTAATAATGCCTTGTGCTTCTCACACAAGCTCTTTGTATTGTGGTTCAATGTATTTCTTCTTCATGAGACTGAATGTGTTGGGTAATTTATCACCTTTCATGTATATTAATCAATGATGGGGTTAGTTAAATTACCATAGCAGTGTTGCTAGTGATCTTCATTGTTTTGCCAAATACGTGAGTAAAAGAATTCTTAATTGCACAAAATGTGAGAAGAAATATTTCTCCTATACCGGATATAAATGGAATGAGGGTTATTGTTTTTATGGAATGAGAGTTATTGTTTTTATTATTTTTGGAGTCCAAATATTGTATCACTTCTTGTACCACTTATTTTTCATGTCAGAAAATTAAAACAAATTAAAAATATATTAACTTTAAATTTTATGACCAATAAGAACCATGAGTATACGGAGTGATATAATATTTAGGACATGAAATATGTTCCATATATTTCACAATAGAAGATAAATTTCACTTTGTTCCTCGCAACATTTCTAGATTTAGTTTGACACTAACCGAGTGCTACCAAAGTTAGAGAACATAACCTCAGTTGGACATTGCATTTTTTTCAAAGTGTTGTTTTGACCTTATTAATGCCACCGATTTTGGGACCTATGGGTTATGGGTCACGAGACCTACCCCTAGAGCTAAGCTATGATACCAATTATGTTGGTTCCATCATCATTCGGAGGGTTCTTGAAAACGATGGTATATAATGGAAATCATTTTTTATTGGGTTTAAAGGCTTTTGTATGTAACAAAATAACAAGTCCAAAAAACTAAGGATGAACTTAGAACTTGCTAAGAGATAATGGAAAATAAGAAGATGGAACGATGAAGGGCAAATAGTGCTCCACACAAAGATGGTAATAAATGAGAGGATTTCAATCATCTCTATTAATGAAGAGACAATTGTTTCAAAAATAAAAGGGAAATATAATCTTCAATTACACATATATCCTTTTGATTGTAATGAAATCATAATATTGCCATTAAAAAAAATTAATATGCATATGTCTCTCCTGAGTTTTTTTTTGCTATGAGTTGTCTAACCCACTTAACAAAAGGTAAAAATAAGAAATTACTTCTTTCATATATTGCAACTATACAAAATTAAATTAATATTACATAAATATGATCAAATTAAATTTATTTATTCACATAAAGTTGGAGATATGAAATTAAATAGGTTCTGAAAAAAAAAATGAGTTGGCCTGTTTTTACTGTGGTACTTGTATTTGTTTAATGCATTGTAAGATAATGTAGTAATGTAAATAATCTATGACCATGAGGAAAAAGGAAAAACTGTCGGTGGTGGTGATTACACGGAGATATGAGAAGGAAGAAACCAAAACAATTCAAATCATATAATTTATACATTCCGTTTTATTAACTTACTATTTATTGTGAGTTAGACTCGCATTCTTAACCTTCTTATTTCCATCATTTTCATATATCAAATCATTTTATAACTTTTTTTATATAATTTTTGATGGATTTGAACCCATAAGCTCTTTCATTATCCATAGTCAATCATAAGAATAGTTTCTAAGAATATAAGATCATCACGTTTGAAAGTTGAAACTAGGGGTGAGCATAACCCGACCCGACCCGCTCACCCGGTATGACCCGATCGTGGTCAGGCCTGAAAAGGGTCGGACCTCATTGGGTTTAGGGTCAGGTTCGGGTTCAAAAATTAGACCCAGACAATATTTAGGGCCGGGTAGGGACCAAATAGGACCCGTCCCGACCCATCTCATTTTCACTTTCTCCTGATGTTTGTATGTGTCTCTTTTCAAATATATACCGAATGATACTTTTTGGTCGAAAATATCATTGATTCTCTAATTGTTCATCATATATACATGTTTAATAATATATATACACATATATTATTTTATATGTCAAATTATATATTCAAAATAATAAATAATATTTAGAAGATTTTATGTAAAATGAGTATACGTTATATTTAATTCGGTCTAGGGTCGGGTCCGGGTTTAAAGGCTGACCCTACGAATATTTAGGATCGGGTTAACTCCGGGTCTAGGATCGAGTCTGAGTTCAGAAAAATGACTCGAACAACATTTAGGGTCGGGTAAGGACAAACTTTAACCCGTCCCAACCCGACCCACGCTCACCCATAGTTGAAACCACACCTCATCATTAGGAAAATGATACTTTCACAGTTTAAATTGGGAAACAAAATATGTAAAATAATTAATGAAGAGAGATTTATTGACTCCAATTGTAATTTTTTTAAACTTACTTTACATCTTAGCCATCAATTTTAAGGAAATTCAAAGGTTTAGATCTATTTACTAATTCAAGTATGGATCACCTCCCATAATTAATAAGAATTGTGACGTAAGTCAATCTCTGTTGAGCACTAGTTTATTTTGTTCACCTTCTCCGACACAAACACAGTTATTTATTTTATCACACTCCATGTTACGATCCCAACTAGCATTTCGTTCATTCACAAATCTACGCTTCTTCTTTTTTCTCCACTAGATCTGGTTCCTTCAAATCGTTCTCTTCGAATGCTGCTTCAGTTCTTGTAACTTCTGCTGTATCGGAAACGTGTGAGTGTGATTCTTCTTCACTTCTTCTTCTTCCGCTTTTTCGAAATGGTTATCTTCAGTCCTGTTACTCCCGGTCAGGTATGTTTCAGATCCTGTTCCGATTTCTGTATTTCACTGCTACTATTGAGTTCTGCTTTGCTTCATTTCAAGTATCGTAACAGTAGATTTCGATGTTCGACATTTTTGTGTTCATGTATGCTTTGTGTGAGCGAGTAACTGATTTTTCAGTTTCTAATTTTTGCAGATTTCGTTCTTGCTTGGAATCGTTCCAATCGTTGTAGCATGGTTATATGCGGAGATATTGGAGTATCGTAAAAGTTTTGTTTCCTCCAAAGTGTAAGTGTCATTGATTATTTAATTGCTCCGTGAAATTTTTAGTAAAGCGCGGTGGCACGATATATGCATTTTAAAGGAGGTAGTTTCTGTTACTTTTGAGATAACTACGGTTGCTTTTTTTGGTGAAGGGTTATTTTAAGTTCTTGGCCCTAATAGGATTAACATGTGTTTATTTTGCTACAATTTGCTTTGTTAATTGCTATGAATTATGACGGATATCGTTTTGCACGTTCTTTCTCAATATCTAGAAGTTAGATTTTCATATTATGATTATGAGCTAAGTAAGAGATAGAGTAATTTTGGAGAGAAATGTCTTGTTGGACGGTTCTCTTTGAAATGTTATTTTATCAATTTATCCCATTGTGTATGAGGGAAGGAAATTAATGACTTGTAATTTGTCACCTTTTTCCTTATGGAATTTATTCACTCCTCTAGTAGGCTTTCGGATATCAGCTTAGTTGAAGTGGGCAGTGATGCTGTTAAAGAAGAAGACAGAGCTGTTTTGTTAGAGGGAGGAGCTCTACAGTCTGCTTCCCCAGAAGCGCGAAGCTTAACTTCATCACCATCAATAATGCGGTTTGTAATTCATGATCCTTTTGTTCTTGCTTACTTAAACTATGTTTCTGCACTTCTGTCTTTGCTTAGTCTAAGACTCACATGCTTGGTCTTTTAATTATTTCTTCAGATTCCTTTTGATGGATGAATATTTCCTGGTTGAAAACCGTTTGATACTAAGAGCAATGTAAGTGAATTATATGATAAGAGAAAAATATTTTTTACGTGGATCAAACTGTTGACTTACATTTCCTTCACCGAGTTCACCTTTTTTCCGTCACAGGTCTGAATTTGGTCTCCTTTTGGCTTACTTTTATTTGTGTGACCGCACTGACTTCTTTGGATCATCAAAAAAGGTTAATATTTAATACTTTCAGCATGTTAGTCCTTTTTTGTATTTCATTTATTGCCTGCACTCTCTAATTTTGTGATTGGATAATCAGTTCTGTAAGCACATGTTGACATGGCCTTTTAGCTCGACTCCAAGTTCCCAGCCATTATCTCCATAGTGTTTCACCAAGGAATGCTCAAGTATTTTTATTAAAGGATTAACTGAAACGATTGAGAAACCAAATCATTAAAGGGTGAGAAAGAGAAAAAAAGATAAAAGGCAACAAAGTGAGTTACTAGTTGCGTTAATACATATACAATCACCTTAGAAAATATCCAACACACTGGCCATCTGTTATCAAAATTCAGTATTCGTATCTTTTAGACATTTTGATTTAATCATATCATATGGCTCCTGTGCATTACTGCTATGACTTTTTTGTCAACAAACATCTGTTTTGTTTTGCAGAGTTACAACAGGGATCTCTTCATATTTCTCTATTTTCTCCTCATCATAGTTTCAGCAATGACTTCCTTTAAGATACATAATGACAAGTCACCATTATCTGGGAAATCCATACTTTACTTAAATAGGCATCAGACTGAAGAATGGAAAGGTTGGATGCAGGTTGGTCACTTTTTCATTTCCGATTACTGAAGTAGTCTCTTTTATTTCAACCATTTGTGGTCAAATGTTTTTCCCTTGGAGCTTCTGAATTGTGCAAGCTCAAATCCAGAATGAATGAATTTAATATAAATGAAGTAAAAGTTAGTTTTTTGTCTAGATTTTTCACTGGATCTTCTGATTTTTCAACTCTTATGGTGCTGACGTTTAATATTGTAAAATTTTCGCGTTTTAACATTCTATATTTCTGCCATTTAATGTCTGTCAGGTTTTGTTTTTGATGTACCATTACTTTGCTGCATCTGAAATCTATAATGCGATCCGTGTCTTCATTGCTGCATATGTCTGGATGACTGGATTTGGGAACTTCTCATATTACTATGTTCGTAAAGATTTTGGTCTAGCAAGGTTCGCTCAGGTATGTCATCTCCTAGAACTATAAACTTACTTTTTAAGAAAAAAACAAATTGGTCTGTACTAACTGTAACAGCTTCCTTGCCTATTTTGGTTGAGCAGATGATGTGGAGGCTTAATTTCTTGGTATTGTTCACCTGTATTGTTCTCAACAACAGTTACATGTTATACTATATCTGCCCCATGCACACTCTTTTCACTCTTATGGTTTATGGGGCACTTGGTATTTTCAACAAGTACAATGAGATTGGATTGGTTATTGCTGTAAAAATCATAGCTTGCTTCTTAGTTGTTATCTTATTATGGGAGATACCTGGAGTCTTTGAATGGGTTTGGAGCCCGCTTACGTTCATGCTCGGTCAGTAACCTTGTCATGGTTTACTTAACACCTGAAATAACAGCAGATCATGCTGACTGGGATCTTTCTTCATATTTGCAGGTTATACTGACCCCAATCCTTCCAAATCGCAATTTTCCCGCCTGCACGAATGGCATTTTCGCTCAGGGCTTGATCGCTACATATGGATCATCGGAATGATATATGCTTATTATCATCCAACTGTAAGTTTCTGATTTTATGCATTTTGAAATAAATCTAGCAATTACTTTCCCTCTATGATTGTGTAATAATTCTGAAATCTGAAATACAACAACATATCAGGTTTTTTATTCTTCTACTCCTCCCTTTCTTTTTCTTTTTAGTCTAGTATGTTAACGACTGTCACATGGTATTATAGGTTGAACGGTGGATGGGAAAGTTGGAGGAGGCAGAAATCAAGTGCAGAATATCAATCAAAGCTGCTGTTGTGCTAATATCTTCACTGGTATATTTTAATGATATCATTATGTTAGTACACCCTCGACTTGTATTATTTCATGGCCCTGAGCAATTGAGTTATTTTTTAGATGGGTTATTTTTGGTTTGAGTATATCTACAAGCTGGACAAGCTTACATACAACAAATATCATCCTTATACCTCGTGGATTCCCATAACGTACGTCTATGATTCCTTAATTCTTTTATCTGGGACATTGACCAGCTATCAAGAGCATTTTTTGGTTATTAATATGACATTTTGCATTTAACAGGGTTTACATATGCCTGCGGAATGTTACTCAAAGTTTTCGTAGCTACTCGTTGACCCTTTTCGCGTAAGTTGTCTTTGTAGAAGTACAATCTTCTGTTCTTGGTCACACATTCTTATTTAATGAGATAATTTATTGTTACATGCTGTGTATTATAGCAGCTTCCTTTGCTTTCAGGTATGAGTTTGTTAACTAATTTTCTTATTATTTTTACTTTCTGCTAGATGGCTTGGAAAGGTTACACTTGAGACTTACATCTCCCAGATCCATATCTGGTTAAGGTACTCAGGAGCTTATGTCTTGCATATAGCATTTACTGATGTTGATGTTCTACCAGTTTTTGTATACTTTCATCTGAATAGGAGTTGAGGTGGTGTTTGGTGAACACCATAGAGGCCCAAGCATCTTAGATTCCTGGGTAGTAGAATTCACATGTTAGGCATGACATCTTATATCCCCTAAATTTGTGGGTTAGCCCAATTTCTAGAGGCAGAGTGAGGCCTAGAAAAACCGTAGGCAAAACAATTAGGAAAGATATGAGCATGAATTATGATAGAAGATTATGGCGTTGTTCGATCCAGGTAACCGATCCTACCTACTGGAACAAAGGTTTGATTATTGTTGTTTATATTAATTTAATGTACCATAAAATTAATGAATTTTCAATAACATCACAGCAAGTAGTGCGTTGTAATAGGATTTGGGTAATGATTAATGAGGATTTTAAACTGTTGGATGATTACCAGTTTACCACAAGGGTTGGAAGAAATTTTAGGGGGTCCAAAACAGGTGCCTTTTCAGTTAAGAATGTTATTCTCACGTCCCAGTGATGAAAAAAGCTCCTCTAAAATGAGCTTGTCTTTGTGAGTAAATATAGATGTATCTACCATTGATTTAACTTGAAATGAATCATAGTCTTAAGTCTTAACTAACTAATTGACTCTAGAGGGAAATGGCCAACAAACATCTATGCATAATTTTGGGCATACCAGTGTTTATGTATTCATGCCTGATGCAACTTGTCTACATGTGTTATTATCATCTCTTTGTTATTTATCAAAATAATTAATATTCCATGTCTTTGGTTGATTTTATAGGTCGGGTATTCCAGATGCTCAACCCAAATTGTTGCTTTCCCTGATCCCAAACTACCCAATGTTAAACTTCATGCTTACTACTTCCATATATGTTGCAGTAAGTAAACAACACAAAATGAAAGATTTTTCATGCCGATTTATTCTGAATTTAACATTCTACTTGCCTGCAGATTTCTTATAGGCTCTTCGAGCTGACAAATACACTGAAAATAGCATTTGTACCCAGCAAAGACAACAAGCGTCTTGCATACAATATAATTACAGCTTCAATAATCTCAGTTATTTTATATTCTTTGTCCTTTGCCTTCCTTAGGATACCTCAAATGGTAAGTGTTACTACTCTTTATCTGATCTGAGTCAGTTAATTATCCTTAAATCTAAGAATATGAATATGCACATCAGACATGGGCATGTGGTTTTGATATATTTAAGAACATAATTTGGTGGTAGCATAGATGCTGATATGGATGGTAGGAAATGTCTCCATGCATACCCTATAAATAAATTGTGACACTTTTAATTTTTTGTGGGACAGTTTTTTAGTGTCCATTAGTCTGAAAATGTTTTATAGCAAATTGGAAAGCTATGGGTAAATGTGTTTACAAGCATAAATGAGATGCAGCCCAATAGTTAAGAAAAGTTCAAATTCTAGTTTTATATTTGCATCTTATTGCATTATACATCAATCTAATGCCCATAAATTTGCAGGTTTGAGAATCAGAACACGTGTAGTATATATTGTTGCAAGTTCAATGCCAATTCCCTAAGATTAGTAAGCATCTGCTAGGATTGGGTTGTCAAGCCAAATGTTTATCAAAAGATGCTTTGATCTCTTTTTCCAGTTACAAAAGGAAAGTAAAGGACTCTAATATACTAATAGCTGGAGTTTTAGGCAATTCGGATTTGTATAGATGAGAGGGCATTGGATGTCATGCATATTTTTAGTTATGCAACCTCATTATGTTTTTGTCAATGTTGTAAAATCACATCTTGTAATAACATCAACCTCTTATGTCAAATATGATGTTTTAGATAAATAAAGTGTATGTAAACCAGTAGTCACATTGGAGATTGTTTGGGACTTTAGGGACATAATCCTAGTATTTTTCTCGCAATTTAACAAAGGTTTCAACTTATAAGTAAGAAATTAATCTTTTTTGAAATGTATGATTGACCCTTTTAAAGTGTAAATTATAGAATACTATGGAATCTAGTGGGTTATACATTAGATAACTCCTTGTTTTCTACCTAATTCAAGTATTATTGAATTTTTGAAATTTGAACTTTCACTAAACTCAAATTCAAATTTGTTGGAAAGCTAGAATATTTTACAACCTATAACTTACTCGATTGGTTGTGTATGTGTATCCAATATATATTTAATAGGTTATTTTATTTAAATTAATAAAAGAAGAGGCAACAATGGTCATTAAATGACTTCTCACTTTGATGATTGATTAAATTATTTTTTTATTTTTAAAGAATAATTAGTAGGGAAAGAGTTCATTTTCGTCCATAATTGACTTATTATATCAATAATATAAATGATGATATTTCTTTCTATGCTAAAAGGAGAAAACAATATACAACAATATCTCTAACTTTACTATTATATTCTTAATGAATTCATTTGTTTACTTATTTTAAAAATGATGATTGAGGGGTAAATTAAGTTTAAAATGATATTATATTATTATGAGCCAATAATTGGCTATAAATATATTTTAAATCCCTTTTTATCGTTTTGTTCGTTTAAAAAAAGAAAATGAGATAAAAACAGAGGATTCATTATTAGGAAGTGAAAAAAAATATGTTTCACATCATGATAATTCATTATTAGGAAATCCAATAGTTTGAATTGGTGAGTATATTTAAACAATTAGATTTTCCAAGATTGTATGACTAAGATGCGAATTAGGTTTTTTTCGCTTACTCTTGGAATAAGTGGATTCCTCCCCTATTTTAATTATGTAACTTGATATCAAATTTATTTGATTAAGAATGCATAATAAATTTATTTGATCAAACAAATTTATTTGATCTAATATATTTAAATGTATTGTTTAAGAATGCATGTAAATATAATAATATTGACCTTATTCAATCAAATACCATTTTTATATCATTATTTTGAAATATCATTAAGTTTATGAATAATTAATTACCTGCATTTTTTGGTAAATATCATTACATTTATGAACAATTAATTATATGCAGTTTTTGGGTAATTTAGTAAGCCAAGTTTTAAAATAATATTTGGTAACAATTTATTTATTTTATATTTTTCTTTAAAAAGTATAAAACAGAATCCATAAAAAATATATTATAAAATGAAGAGTAAAATATACTGACATATCTTAAGTTTTAATGAAATTAAAAAAATCATTTTTTTTGTACCTATGCAAATTACCCATAATTTATGTATATAATAAAACCAATTATCCATGGAATACGTGTATAAATATGATCTTTTAAAAATGGTGATTGAGTGTATACGATCTTTTAAGCATAATTTTTGTACCTATTATTTTTTGTCTTATACCAACTATTTTCTGTGCTCACTATAAAATTGCCTAGCACCATTCCATCAATCTCATCATCACTACGATGAAAACCTTCAACTCCATAACTCTCATCTTCTCCCTTCAAACTCTACTTTTTATTGTTTCAATCCCATCAAGCCATTCCAAAACCTTCCATCCAAACCATCAATCACTAATAACCTTCACTTGTTCCCAAACACCATACCCTAACCATTGCCTTCAATCTCTCAAATCACATCTTGGGAGTGATAGAGCAGATATGTGGGGTCTTGCTGGAATCATGTTGAATCATGTCATGATGGTCAAAGCAAACACAGCATTAGATAAAATCCATCAACTTGAAGATGCTGAAACTACACCTATTCAAGGCTTGGTTTCTTGCTATAACAAATATAATACAATTCTGGAGACTGATATTAAAAAAGCCACAGCAGCATTTTATAACGAGGACTCTAACGGTGCAGAAGAGAGTGCAAATGATGCAGCTTATGAGGTTTCTACCTGTGAAAATGGTTTCCCTGGACACTTCACTCAAGAGAATAAGAATATGCTTGCTGCTTCAGCCAATGCAGCAGCTATTTTTAAACTTTTACGTGGCTAGTAGTTATTGATATTATAAACCTATGTTTCGATTATTTTATTATATCTGAACTTGGTTAATGAAATTGTGTGGTTACTGTTTTGCACATTTTATATTCAGAACATATAGCATCACTCAAAATTGAATGCAGTTATGGACACACGTTAAGTAAAAATCGAACACCATTTTTATCTACCAAAACAATTAAATTGCATTGAAACACATAGGGTCATATCGATCTAAAAGTTTCGTTAACTTCATATAGAGTTGGAATCCCCCTTATAAGAATCACATTATCTGCAAAAACCAATATATTTTTTGCTTGATACAAACCAATCTTTTAGTGTCCATTAGTCTGAAAATGTTGTATAGCAAATTGGAAAGCTATATGGGTAAATGTGTTTAAAAGCATAAATGAGATGCAGCCCAATAGTTACAAAAAGTTCAAATTCTAGTTTTATATTTGCATCTTATTGCATTATAAATCAATCTAATGCCCATAAATTTGCAGGTTTGAGAATCAGAACACGTGTAGTATATATTGTTGCAAGATTCAATGGCAATTCCCTAAGATTAGTAAGCATCTGCTAGGATTGGGTTGTCAAGCCAAATCATTATCAAAAGATGCTTTGATCTCTTTTTCCAGTTACAAAAGGAAAGTAAAGGACTCTAATATACTAATAGCTGGAGTTTTAGGCAATTCGGATTTGTATAGATGAGAGGGCATTGGATGTTATGCATATTTTTAGTTATGCAACCTCATTATGTGTTTGTCAATGTTGTAAAATCACATCTTGTAATAACATGTCAAAAATGATCTTTTAGATAAATAAAGTGTACCTAAACCAGTAGTTACATTGCAGATTGTTTGGGACTTTAGGGACATAATCTTAGTATTTTTATGGTAGTTTACCAAACATATTATCTCAACTTATGAGTAAGAAATTAATCTTACATTGACATTTAGTTTTTATGACATTAAGGAATCTAGTATGATTTTATACATTAGATAATTCATTGTTTTCGACATAATTTCAAGTATCATTCAATTTTTTAAATTTTGAAATCTGAACTTTCACTAGACTCAAATGCGTAGGAAAGCTAGAACAATTTACAACCTATAACTTACTTGATTTGTTGTGTACATGTATCAAATATATGTTTAATAGGTTATTTTATTTTGGTACTTTGGACATCACTTGTGCAAGTAAGAATGTATATTAATATGTTCAATATTAATTTCATTTGTTCAAATATTTTCTTTTTGCCAAATAATGTTAGAATGTATCTCTTCAAATGTTTTTTTTTTAAATTAGATTCTGAGACTACATGTTGGAATATAAAAAATGTATTCCAAGACATAGCTATTGGTTATAGCCTAATTGCCTTTTAATGGATTTAGTTACGTATTATGTTTTTGTATATAATCGATGAACTATATGGTTAATCGATTATCTGTGTAATTTTGTAAAAGTTAATCGATTAACATGATAATTAATCGATTGACTGGTACGTAGTTGATTTCAGTTAGTTGTTTGTTAAGCAACATAGTATATAAATGGGCATACTTGTTACATTGTATCTCATTCATTCAATTCAATAACGAGAAAGATTTTCATTTCATTTAGAGTTTTCATTCTCTATCATTTCATTTAGAGTTTTCATTCTCTATCATTTCATTTGTCGTTCATATTTTTCTCATCTTTCTTGTTAATCAAGAAAACTTCTTCCAAGGCTCCTACCATAATTATTCTCCCTTTTTTATCGCTTCTGCTTATTGCTTACATACACCAGCATGGATATGTTAATTCAGCTCATGGATATGTTGCACATGGTCAATTCAAGAAGAGCAAAAATCAGTAGACATAATTCTTGATGATGTTCTTGCTAAATTTTTTGATACCGATCTTGGAATCCCATTTAGTTCTGCGTTCAATGATGTTGTTTGATTATGCTATGTTGTGCATCTCATGCTTGTATTTTCATATGTTCAATGATGTTGTTTGATTATGCCACCTTGTTCATAAACCAATAATGTCTCTTCCTTCCCTTCAATTCTTGGCCTCTTGATGTTGGAAAAGAAATCCAGTTCAGCCTTGTGTTTGAGGCTTAGACAAGGTGCATGTAAGTTTGGTTTGGTTTCACTCACCTGCAACAACAACTTGATCACATAGTCATGCAAATAATTTCTTGATCAAGCCTAGACTAGGTGTTTATGAAAGTGATGATGGAAGATGCATATGTGGTTATGAAACATTTGATTTATTAGACTTTTGGCCTAGTTCATGGCCTGTTGATATCTTTGGCCATTGGGGTAGTCTCAAATTCGGAACATATAGTATTATACATCAATCTAATGCCCATAAATTTGCAGGGTTGAGAATCAGAACACGTGTAGTATATATTGTTGCAAGTTCAATGCCAATTCCCTAAAGATTAGTAAGCATCTGCTAGGATTGGGTTGTCAAGCCAAATCATTATCAAAAGATGCTTTGATCTCTTTTTCCAGTTACAAAAGGAAAAGTAAAGGACTCTAATATACTAATAGCTGGAGTTTTAGGCAATTCGGATTTGTATAGATGAGAGGGCATTGGATGTTATGCATATTTTTAGTTATGCAATCTCATTATGATTTTTGTTAATGTTGTAAAATCACATCTTGTAATAACATCAACCTCTTATGTTAAATATGATCTTTTGGATAAATAAAGTGTATGTAAACCAGTAGTCACATGGTAGATTGTTTGGGATTTAGGGTCATAATAGTTGGGTTTTAGTGGGTGATAGAAGTGGTAGTTGAGCATAGGAGGAGATTTCTTAGATGAAAAGAACATACATTTGATTGATCAATAGTTGGAGGAATACTTTGGTGGGTTGAATGACCTAGATTTTCATATATAGTAGAACACCCTTCACTACCACACATCTTACAATGAACCTCATAAGTCATATTTATAGGACCCCTCAAGAATCTTATGAAACTTCTAGACAATACATGTTATATCTATCATAATGTAATTTATCTAGAATTCTCTAGACACAAGTTAAATATTATGCATTGCCACATTCTTATAGAAGTCTCTAGAAACAAAGTTAAATATGTCACAATCATATAGAAGTCTCTAGAAAGTTGTAGCATATTTCAACAATAATCCAAGTATTTTTCCGAGCAGTTTACCATATGTATCATCTCAACTTATGAGTAAGAAACTAATATTTTTTGAAGTATATGATTGATCCTCTTAACAAGTACATAGAAATCAAACATTGACATTTACTTTTTATGATACTATGGAATCTAGTATTGTTTTATACATTAGATAAAGTTCATTTGTTCAAATATTTTCTTTTTGACAAATAATGTTAGAACTTAGAATGTATCACTTTAAATGCATTTTTTTAAAATTGATTCCGAGACAACCTATTGGAATATAAAAAATACATTCCAAGATGTAGTTATTGGTTATAGCCTAATAGCCTTTTAATGGATTCAAACCCTACAAACAAAATATTCATTTATAAGATGATAAGATAATATATATATATATATATATATATATATATATATATATATGAGTATCATCTATCCCGAACGGTGTCTCATTCTCTGTCCTGGACCAATGACATATTATGATATGAATAAAAGATTTTTTTTTAAAAACAAAATGTAACATTTTTATTGGCCCGAGACATGGATTGAGACACCGTTTGGAACAAGTGATCTCTATCCTCACTTTCTAGGTACATGTTGCAATCTAAAATGTCTAAGATGTGGACCTATGGTCACCAAAGTGGTGATCGTGAATGTCCCTTGGATACTATAATGGCTAGTGAAGAGAGCATATTCAAAAGAAATGACCCTTGTACATTTTAACTGAAAAGTTTTAACAAGTATTTCTCGGAATGTAATTTCCCGTGTGATGTTATACCTCCTGTTGGATTATGTCCATGACACTTATCAGACAAAATATGCAAAATATCAACCACATTAATAATAACATATGGAATATAGTTAGTGGGGTTTGAGGAAGAACGAGAATGAAGGAATTTGAGGGTTGTGGGGTTTATGTTAATGAAAGGGGAGAAAATGAAAAGAGATGAATGGTTATGAGAAAGGGAAAACATTTAGGGGCTTTATGGGATATATTTTTTCAAAAAATGGGGTGCAAATTGAAATTTTGGGTAAAAAATAAAGATATAAACTCAAAATGTATAGCATCATTATCATACATTCCGATTATTCAGAAGAGAGATTGAATTTTGATTTATATAATTATGTATTTTCCGATCCGATTTTCGATTGAATCAGTTACATCACTCAGAAAAATGTTGAACTCAAAACTCTTTTTTATGTAACAACAAGATATTGGTCTAGTAGTGCAACGTTCCGTTAAATCCTCAGAAAAACCAAAAATGTCAATGATTTGATTCCTAGCAGCAACACTTATTGGTTAGTTACTTACCCATAGGGTGAGTGATAATTTGGTAGTACAATTTTTTTGTCTTTCATGCCTAAATTGGATAATAAGGTTTTTGAACCAGAGTTGTTAACCCGAGAGTTGGTCACAGATCAAGATCGAGGAAAATATCAACATTACACCCACATGTAATAAAATGATAATGTTATCAATTGCATGAATTAAATTTAATTATAATTTTGAAAAATATTTATCAAAAAAACAAAATTTTATTTTTATGTCTAATAAAAGTTCATCTTGATAATATGTAATGCTAGGCGTAATAGGGATCATTGATCGACTTTTTATATCGATAAATGTACAAGTAATATAAATAATTGTAAATGATTCTTTGTTCAAAGCAGAAAACAATATACAACAAGATCCATACCTTTACTATTATATTTTCACTATAATCAATTCATTTGTTTACTTATTATAAAAAAAAAATTATTTGAGTTAAATGTTATGTGGACTAGGTACATTAGTCTTTGAATTTAAAAAAATAATACTTGTGATAAGAAATTAAATAATTCAAGAATTAGATTTTGTGAGTTCCTTTTTAGAAAAAAAGTTTTGGGAATTAAGGAAAATAATTATAGAATAGTTCAACCTCTTAATTTTATTTCCAAAAGCTTTTGCTAGTATTTATCCTTTCATGATATTCTTTTATTGTATTTTGGTCTTACTCTTTGTTTTTCTTTAATTTAATGTCTGTTGCTTCCACATGGTTGTCTTTAAGGGAACCTTGGACATCTTTTTTCTCTTGGGAGAGAATCTCTTCCTTAACTAGTCTATAATAACTTATTAAATTGATTGAATTTTAATGTCTCACACATGCTTTTTCAAGTTGGTATTTACTAATTAATGACTCATTACATTATATTGATTGAATTCGAATATTTCTACATGTTTTTTTTAAGAGGTATGAGTTCCACTTACTTCATTATTTCATGAGCAAGTTTAAAAAATATATTCTAAATTCCTTATTATCAATTCTAAAAAGTATTAATGGTTCAGATCTTCTCACTAATTGGATTTTTCAAAAAATTGATGATTAAGATGTAGAATCAGTTTTTTAACTTACTCCTAAAGTTAGTTGATTTCCTCTATTTTTCAAATTCCTATTTCCCTATTAATAAGTTGACTAATGACCCACTAAACTAATTGAAATGCTTTTTATTATTTTAAAAATGACATTTGAGGGGCAAATTGATTTTAAAATGATATCCTATTATCATTGAACAGATAACTGGCTATAAAGTTATTTGAAATCCTTTTTTATTTTTTTATTTTTTTAAAAAACGAAAATGAGAGAAAAACAAAAAATAAAATTATTTATTATCCTTAACTTATACTAGTTATAATTATTATTTATATTTTAATTATACAACTTGATATCAAATTTATTTAATCTGATTTACTTAAATATATCGGTTAAGAATACATGTAAATATAATAACCTTGACCTTATTCAATCAAATAACATTTTTATATGATTATTTTGAAATATCATTAAATTTATGAATAGTTAATTACATGCAATTTTGGGTAAATATCATTACATTTATGAATAATTAATTATATGCAGTTTTGGGTAATTTGTTTAGCAAAATTTTGAAATAATATTTGGTAACAATTTATTTATTTTATATTTTTGTTTGTCAAAATATAAAACAGAATCCAAGATTTTTTTTTTATAAAATGAAGAGTAAAATACACTAATATTCTTTAAGTTTTAGTAAAATTAAATATATCACTTTTTTTTTGCACCTACACAAATCACTCATTTTTATGTATAAAATTACATTGATTACTCATGCAGAAGAAATAAATACGATCTTTTAAGTAAAAAATTGTGATGGTTGTATATAATCTTTTAAGCAGAATTTTTGTACCAACAAATTTTCTTCCGTAGGTATATGGTAAACTTCTTGCCCGGAAAATATGATATATTGTGGAGATAAGGCCAAGTAATATAAGTGTCAATGTCTATTCATTATTTTTGGTAAATTACAAACTATATCAATAATTTTAAAGAGATATTTAAATCACTATTATAATATATTGTAATGAACAAAAAATAATCAATAGATATTCACTCTTATATTATTTAGACTTGTCTTACCAAAATATCATATTTAGTTTAACTTAATTACATTTATCACTTTTTATTTGTGTAAGAAATTACACTTATTTCTTATGCATGACTAATGAGTATAACATATGTATATAAATAGGGTTGATTTATGTAAGTGTAAAAAGAGAAAGACAATTTATATAATTTCACTAAAACTAAGGAAATATCAGTGTAATTTATTTTAAAATAAATATGGTAATTAATACACATGAATATGAACATGGATTAGATATCCAACAACTACATGTGTGTAATTTGTTCGGTATAACACTTTTTTATATTATCACTCAATCATTTAATTGTTCTGAATTACATATACAACAACTAGATGAAGACAAACTCCCTAATATTTATCCATTTGGGATGTTGACATTTAAATGAGCTATGTAAAATTTATATATATTCGGAGTGAGACTCCTCTCGATTAATGGAGAGAGAAATGATATAAAAAGATAAAAGAAAGATAACATGTATTAACACTTAGATCATTTTTATTTAAAATAAGATTACAATTTTTTCTTTAAAATATACATAAAAATCAATTTTGTTTTCATCAATCGAAAAGGAATATTACTCAATATAAAGATTTACAAAGAATCTAATATATTATATGGTGATTTATAGATCTTTTGTCTTATATATTATATCATGCTTACTATAAAATAAAAAATAAAAAGACAATTCAATTATCCTATTACACTTTAATGATTTTTTTGTTCTTGAAACCAAATGTAATAACCTCACTTGTCTCTCTATTAAGATATCCATGCTCCACTATAAAATGGCGTAGTACCATTTGAAAAATCTCATCATCATCACTACTATCCTTTTCTTTAAACAACTAACAAAGATGAAAACCTTCAACTCCATAACTCTCATCTTCTCCCTTCACACTTTGCTTTTCATTATTACAATCCCATCAAGCCATGCCAATATCTTCAATCCAAACGATGAAACACTGATAACCTTCACTTGCTCCAAGACACCATACCCTGACCTATGTCTTCGATCTTTCAAATCAAATCTTTGGAGTGATAAAGTCGATATGTGGGGTCTTGCTGGAATCATGTTGAATCATGCCATGAAGGTAAAAGCAAACACAGCATTAGCTAAAATCGATCAACTTGGAGCTTCTGGAACTGGACCTATTCAAGGTTTGTTTTCTTGTAATAGCAAATATACTACAATTCTAGAGACTGATATTCGAAAAGCCAAAGCAGCATTTGATAAAGAGGATCCGAAGGGTGCAGAAGATAGTGCAAATGATGCAGCTAATGAGGCATCTACCTGTGAAACTATTTTCCCTGGATACCTCACTGAAGAGAATAAGAATATGCATGATGTTGCAGCCAATGCAGCAGCTATTTTTAAACTGCTACATAGCTAGTTATTTATATTATGAACCTATGTTTCCATTGTTTTATTATATCTGAACTTGGTTAATGAAATCATGTGGTTACTGTTTTGCACATTTTATATTTGGAACATATAGCATCAATCAAAATTGAATGTAGTTATGGGCACGTTAAGTAAAAATCCCACACCATTTTTGTCTTTCAAAACAATTAAATTGCATTGAAACAGATAGGGTCACATCGATCTAAAATTTCGTTAACTTCATATAAGTTGGAATCCCCCTATAAGAACATCACATTACCTCATTATAATTAGAGATAAGGCAAAAACCAATATATTTTTTGCATGATACAAACCAATCTTTTACAAACTAGTTATGATGAATAAGATTTTTCTTCTCGAATGTAAGAGAGTGATGTTTTTTAAAAATTTTAACTTAAAAAGAGTAAAAAGTATGTACCATTAAAATTTTGTTTTTAATACATGTAAAGATTCTAAGTATGCACTGACCTCTCCTGTAACGGAGAGGAGCTAGACTCGTTAATGACATAGTTCTTTTATTTATTAATTAATTATTGCAATAGGTTGTTTTTGGAAACTTGTTAATATATTTTTTGATTAAGGATTCTCTCCATTAATGGAGAGACAAGTACTACAAAAATACAAATGAAAGATAATATGAGAAGACATTTTTATTCTTTTGTATATAACGAAATAACAATTTTGCCATTGAAAATACAAAAAAAATATGGTACTTACAATGGAGAGGATCCTTACTCATATTTTTTTTGATAGGCAACATATTTCAAATATATAAAAACTGATGTTAAGAGAACAACTGGTACTCCTATCTGATCCACATATACAATTAAACAATAAATCTAAGAAAACAACTAGAAGGATATGTAGCACCCACTCCCTATAGGAATAACTGAACTCAAAGTATCGAGCATAGAAAAGGTTCCAAGAATGAAAAGAAATTAAATTCATTATCCCGTCTAATTGAAAGCTCGAATTCTCGAAAATGATATTGTTCATAACCAACCATAGAAACCAAATAGTAACAAACCAGAGGGACAACCACTAATGTTTAATCTTTTTCTCCATCCGTAGCATGTTCGAATTCATATGAGAGTGGAAGTTGAACTTAATATCATTATGGATAATGGAAGAAAGACCAAACCATGAGTAATGTTTTTGCCAAACACAATAAGAATTACTGCATGAGAAGAAGAAGTGATTAATGGATTCTTCCTCCACTCTACAAAAAGCACACCATGATAGAACGTGAGCTTCCAAGACTCCACGACGAACAATATTTAATCTTGTTGAAACCTCATCTAATGATATTCTCCACAGAAAAGCATGTCATCTTAGTTGGAACATTATATTTCCAAAACCTTTAAAACAATTCATTTCCACCATTGTTTTCCGCCTTTAGGAGCACCTGATAAGCATTACGAACCGATTAGTGTCCTTCCTAGTCACGAATCCAAAGTAAACACCTGGTTTAAATCGGATTATATATAGGTTCGAGTTAAATTGTGATCGAGACACGTTTTTGATATTTTTTAAGTCTTTTAGTCATTTGTATGGACATTTTTCTCACTTTAAACCTAATTAGAACATGGTTTAATTGGGATTGATGGACATTTTTAAAAAAGTAAGATGCATGTGGATAGCTGATTTTTCCTCTTGTCAAATCTTCTGTCTCACAAATTGTGTCACTCTATGAATCATTTGCTATGATTGATCTGGAAAACACTTAATTATTAAACTTTTAATTTTCAACCAATAATCATAAAAAGTGACACATAAATGCCCCAAGGTTTTGGTTCAAGACATGATGTCTCACTTGTGTCTCTCCACTCTTTCCATACTCTAGTAACAATAGAACTTCTCAGTCGCATTTTGGTCCAACAAATGTTATTAGAACCGATGGTTCGCATGAGACATGGTGGATTTAAGGGGTAATGGACCAGAAAAAATATGAGTGTAAAAATTACACATTATTAGTGTAAAAATTTATACAACATAAATAATAGATGATAAAATGACAATGTAAAAACTTTTACACTATCAATACACACATCATTTTCTCTTTAAAATTTAAATAAAAATAATACAAATAAATAATAAATAATATTGATTGCCTTATATGAATGTTTTTTCCTAACTCCTAAGTGCTCACTGTAAGATGGCATCACATCATTCAGTCAATTATATCTTTCATCATCAGCACTGCTGTCATTTTCTTTGAATAACTGACTAAGATAAAAATTGTGGGGTTGCAAGTGTAATTTAATATTGAGTATATAAATAATCAAATGCAGTTTTGGGAAAATATCATTTAGTTTTAATAATTTAATTTTAAAGGAAATTTCAGATATCATTAATTTCTCAATAAGTAATTATATGCACTTTTGCTAAATTATTAAGTCAAATTTTAAATAATAATTACTAACAATTCATTAGTTTATAAATTATTAAGTCAAATTCTCTGATAGCTCTAATCTCATCCATCTCCTGACTCGGGGTTATGAGTTCACTTGGACCAATAGAAGAAGGGGAGTTAGGTTAACCGAGAAGAGGTTAGATAGAAGTCTTTGTAATGACAGTTGGTTGGAGGTTTCGAAACAAGTCTCTTGCTGCACACTGCCTAGAGTCGCTTCTGATCATAACCCTTTGCTTTTTTCTGCTACAAACGACAACGCAAGGAGAATATCTCAGTTCAGTTTTCACAGAATGTGGTTGAATCACTCGGATTGTAGTAGAGTGGTTGCTGAATCTTGGAGGAATGAGGTGTATGGTTGTCCCATGTTCATATTGTCTCAAAAGCTTAAGAATTTGAAAATTGTGCTTAAGGATTGGAATAAGAATATCTTTGGGGACGTCCATCTAAGAGTTCAAAATGCCTTGGCCAATGTGGATCAAATTCAGAATCAGATATCTGTTGCTGGTCCCTCATCTCAATTACTTGATGATGAAGCAGATGCGCAACAGAGTCTGCTTTTGGCTCTTAAAATAGAGGAAGATTTCTGGCGAGAAAAAGCTAGGCTCAACTGGCATAATCTTGGGGATAGGAACACTAGTTTCTTCCATAAAATGACTAAGATCAAGCAAGTTTCTAAATCTTTGACATTGTTAAAGGAGGGGGACCATTTCCTGACCAATAATGATGAGATTGCTTCCCATGTGTTGAATTATTTCACCAATCTATTTGCCTCTTCAACATTATTTCTAACAATGGCTTGGTCCAATCTGTGATTCCTAAGCTAGTCATGCTTTGTTTGCTGATGACTTTTTGATATTTTGTAAAGGTATTAAAAGGGAGTTGATTTGCCTAAATACTTTGCTGCAGGACTATGCTTTAGCTTCTGGCCAACATATAAATATTTCTAAGAACAAATTCTACACTACTAATGCATCAACTAGGAAAATCTCTAACATTGCCTCTTATTTGGGTTTTTCTGCTGGTAACCTTCCTTTTAATTACTTGGGGGTTCCAATGTTCAAAGGAAAACCAAAGAGATGCCACTTGCAGACAATTGCTGATAGAATTGTAGCGAAGCTCTCCAAGTGGAAAGGTTCTGTCTTATCCATAATGGGCAGAGTGGAGTTGGTGAAGTCTGTGGTTCATAGTATGGCTATATATAGTTTCCATGTCTATAGTTGGTCTTCTCAGTTGATCAAGCAGGTGGATAAGTGTATTAGAAATTTCATCTGGGCTGGTGACATTGGTGTCAGGAAAATTACTACTGTGGCTTGGCACAAGGTTTCCCTTCCTCTTAATAATGGTGGACTTGGCTTTAGATCTTTACAGCAGCTTAACAAGGCTGCTATGCTTAAGCTTTCTCGGGAGATGTTGGCCTCTCCTCATGACTGAGCAGTCTTTTGTAGGCAAAGGTTTGGTAAGTCTTCATTTTCCTCAAAGAGACACTTCAAATCCTCTATTTGGTTTGATATCAAACCCAATTGGTCCAAGACTTTGCAGAATTCTCTTTTTATTGTGGTTGGGTGATCCTCTAGTTGTGATCCTTCAAATCCCTGATACCTTGCACAATTCTCTTATAGACACTGTGGCGGACTTCTATGACGATAGCAACTGGCTCCTTCCTTAGTCAATGTTTAACAAGTGTCCACAACTTAGTGCTAGGATTTCTCAAATTCAACCTACAACTGATAGAGACAGATTCATTTGGACTGATACAAATGATGGTATCTTAACTCTGAAAGAGTCATATAATTGTCTTAGCCCCATTAGTAGTACGCCTAGCTGGTGGAAAATCACATGGTCTAATTCTATTCCACCTTCAAAATCTTTCACAACGTGGAGGCTTATTCATCAGAGAATGCCCACTGATGAAAATCTTATGAGTAGGGGTTGCTCTATGGCATCAAAGTCCTCAGTTGAAGGAGGTGATTGCGGCTAGTATTATTCACTCAGTTAACATTATTTGGTTTTGCAGGAATCAATTGAGATTTAGGGGCATAATTATAAATTCTAAAATGGCAATCTCTAAGATCAAGCTGGCCATTAATATGTCAGGTAATTGCTTTAAAGCTTGTGCCCACAATGACATCAAAGAGTTCACAATTCTAAAAATCTTTAACATCGACATCCACTACAATAAAGCCCCTCAAATCATTGAGATAACCTAGAGACCCCCAGCTTTGGGCTGGATTAAGATCAATACAAATGGGGCTGCTCATGGTGCTCCGGGCTTATCAGGTGGTGGTGGAATTTTTAGAGATAATGAGGGTGATTTAATTGGTTGCTTTTCTGCCTCATATGGAATTCAAAATGCGATTTTTGCAGAGTTGTACACTGCCATTCTAGCAATTGGTTTAGCTTTTCATAAAGGTTGGAAGGTGGTCTGGTTGGAGTGTGACTCCACCATTGTTGTGGATATTTTTTTTAGGGAAATTTAAGCCCCCTTGGAAGCTTGTTTCTAGATGGAGACACTATCAGTTCTTGTTGAAGAGCATGATTTGTCAAGTTTCTCATATATATAGAGAGGGTAATAACTGTGCAGATAAGTTGGCCAACTATGGGATTTCTTCTAATGCTTATACGTGGTGGAATGATGCTCCTTCTTTCATTTTCGAGGATTGGCATAGGAATAGATTACTTATTCCTTCTTACAGATTTTGTAACTTGTGACCCTTTGGGGGTTTGCTGTTGTACTTGCCCTTGCAAAATTTGCTCTCCTCTGTGTGTAGTGGAATTACATGTTATGGTAGGTTCATCTGAAGAGGGACAAGTCATAGGCTGAAAAGGATGTTGCAGGTTGTGAGTTTGGCGCAGAAGCTCAAGTTGTGTTGGTTGTTGAAGTGTTGTTTGCTTTGTTGTCTGAACATGTGGCGGCAACAATTGTTTTTAACTGTGCCTCTATCGATGTCTTATTGTTGTGGTTTTTGTATGATTGGAGTGATCAACTTCACCAAGATCATTGCATTGCCTTCAACCTTTGAGGCGTTGTGTGGTTTAAAAGGGGTCAGGGTAGCTTATTGCAGGTTTCTCCTAATGTTATTTGAGCTTGGAAGAGGGAGTGCAAAAGCAGGGTCTGATTTATCATTCTATTGCAATCTCCTTGCTGCTAAATTGGAGCTAGGTGGCAAGGATTTATATCCTAATCATAGGTTGTTTTCTTTATTTAGTATTCCTTGGAATATTATTTAGATTCCTCCCTTTGTTACAAGCCTAGTGTGTTTGGCTTGGTCTGTTGCTTGAAACTTTTGTTCTTGGCTAGTTGTAAACCATTTGGTACAAATGAATGAATGAGCATGATTTAATTTAAAAAAAAAAGAATTCAAGAAAAACTTATTATAAAATGAATCTGCCTAATATACATGAATGTATATGTGATCAAAAGCATATGACACTATTTATGTATTAAGAGTATAAAAGATTTTTATATTGGTAACATTATTCATTATTATCAATATTTATTTGATCAACATTATTATGTACCATAAGTGAAAAAATTATTTATTATCATTGGTATTATTTTATATTTGAAAGTCAACGATGATAAAATATGTATGATAGAAGATGTAGTGATAATATAAAAACTTTTACACTTTTAGTGCACATGTCTTTTTCTCCTTAAATTAATGGTGTAAAAGCTCAGTTCCGTTTTTGATTTTTTGTGTAATTTTGTGACTGAATTGAACACAAAGATATGGTACAATTGACCTCAACTAACCACAAATTTTATTGCACGAGTCGAATCGCTCATGAATGATTTGGTTTGTTTCGGTTTCACATTTTATTTTTTTAAATATTGCAATAATTGAAAGTTCAAAATATATTACAATGGAATTTATTTGTGCATAGAAGGTAAAACAATAATATTATTATTATCAGGAAAAATAAATCATAAATAGATGAAAAATTTGAAACTCGTAATTTTTTGTTAGTATATATATAACAATTATGTAATTTAAGAATAAAAAAAGAGAATATATGATAAATATAATAGTATAAATCCACAATTTATAATATATATATATATATATATATATATATTAGTTACATATATAAATATAATTCACAATTAGTAATGTACATAAACAATTTACTAATATATAATATTACAGTACACAATTAGTAACCTATATATCAATATATGTATAACAATTTATAATATATGTTAGTTTCAAATTCAGTACCACAAAAGTTAGAAAATATGTTCCAAATCATCAAGACACGTAATATATATATATATATATATATATATATATATATATATATATAACAATTTAGTAAGTAGTAATATAATAATACTAACATAATAATAATTTAGTAACATATATATAATGCTATGGTTCACACAAAATGATCATTTAAGCAACATAATTGGTTGAAAGGTTCAAGCAATAATACACCATTATTCTCTTATATCTATTTTTCAATATGCCGTTCGATTCAATATCATCGATTCCTAGATTCTAAAATCATGAATCAAACTGAACATAATTGGTTCCTAAAAAAATAAACAAACTAAACTACGAAATAAAATTAAAAAAACATTTTATGATTTGGTTCGGTTCTAGTAGTTTCGCTGTTTAAACTGAAATTGCTTACACTCATATATTAAATATTAGTAATACAAATGAATAATAGGTATATAAATATATATCTTTTGCATTATATCAATGTTTTTTTTCCTTACTCCAAAGTTCTCTATAAAAAACTATAAAATGGCCTAGCACTATTCAATCAATTATATCATTCATCAGCACTAATATTATCCTTTTCTTTGAAAGAACTAACTAAGTTTGAAATTTAATTAACTCTTAAATTTATGAATAATTGATTATATGCAATTTAGTTCAATTTCTAGTAAATAAATTTTAATGGAAATTTGAAATATCATTAAATTTATGAATAATTAGTTATAGGAGGGAATTGAGTAAGTGAAAAAAAACATATTTCACATCTTAGCCATCAATTCTTGGAAAATCCAATGGTTTAGATTTATTCACTAATTCAAACTATTGGATTTTCAAAGAATGAATGATTACGATATGAAATAAGTTCTTTTCCCCTATTTATATGCACTATTGGTAATTTATTTAGTCCAAATTTTAAAAATATTTGGTAAAAATTCATTTATTTTATAATTTTTTCCTAAAGAGTATAAAACACAATTTTTGAAAAAGGTATATTATAAAATTAATCTGCATTTAATATACATGTGGTCAAAAGCATATGATATACATGCATTAATTGTATAAAAGATTTTACATGGATAGTTATTTATTATCACTATTCATATTCGATCATCATTAAGTTTTAAATATGAATGTCAAATTTTATGCACTACGAGTATAAAGATTTATATACAATTAGTACATTATGTACTTTTGTTTGTTTTACTTATATATTTAAAAGTGAATAATAAAACATGAATGATAAATAACAAAATAAAGTAACAATAATTCATATTTTTAAATATGTTATTCGATTCGGTTGCAATGGTTCCTAAACCCATGAATCAAATTGAACCACAAAAATAAATTAAACCACATTTTATTTAGTTTGATGTAATTACATCAGTTTTACAGTTTAAAGTATAACAGGTCACCCCCTCCTACTTTAAATAGAAATAACTTAAATGAAAATACATAATGGGAAAGTATAACTTCTTCGTTTTTTTTATCGGCAAATGTTAGTTGTTAGTATATTATGTTAGTATTTGTTGTGGACGAGACTCGACCCCCAACAACTTCCTTCACTTCAATCCTTCTCTTTAAGAATCAACTCACCTTATAACTCGTTTTTTTTTGTTGAAAATTTGCTATGGGTGAAACTCGAACCCACAACCTACTTCACCATATTCCTTAGGTCTTCCACCTTAACCATCATACCACCTTATGACTCCCTATTATATCAATGTTTTTCCCTAACTCCTCATTTTGCTCACTATAAAATGGCGTACAACCATTCAATCAATTATATCCTTCATCTTCACTACTACAATCCTTTTCTTTGAACAACCAAGATGAAAACCATCACCTCCATAACTCTCATCCTCTCTCTTCAAACTCTACTTTTCATGATTTCAATCTCATCAAGCAATGCCAAAACCTTCTTTCCTAACGATATAACACAGATAACCTTCACTTGCTCTCATACACCATACCCTAACCAATGCGTTGCATCTCTCATATTATATCCTGGGAGTGATAAACTCGCTGTATATGGTCTTGCTGGAGTCTTGTTAAATAATGCGATAAGGTTAGTAGCAAACACAGCAATAGAAAAAATCCATCAACTTCAAAAAGCTGGAGTTGGACTTAAACAAGGCTTGGCTTCTTGTGCTAGCAAATATAATGCAATTCTGGTAACTCATATTCCACAAGCCAATGCAGCATTTGAGAAAGGGGACTTCAAGGGTGCAGAATTGGGTGCAATCGCTGCTGCTAATGAAGCTTCTAGTTGTGAAACTGTTTTCCCTGGACACCTTACTGAAGAGAATACCAATACACGTGCTGTTGCAGCCGATGCAGCAGCTGTTGTTAAAACGTTACATCGCGGCTAGTTATTGATATTATTAACCTATGCTTCTGTTATTTTATTACATTAAAGTTATGTTATAACTGGAACTTGGTTAATGAAATGGTGTGGTTTCTTTTTTGCACATTTTTATTCAGAACATATAGCATTACTCAAAATTGAATGCAGTTATCCCGACCCATTTTATATTTCCAAAACAATTTAATTGCAGTAATATAGATAGGGTCATATCTATCCAAAGTTTAGTTAACTTCATATAGTGTTGTATTATGCATCAGAACAAATAGAGTTCATCAATTCAAAAACATATCTCTAACCAAGTCTTGTCTAATGAAATCTTGACATCTATTAAAATTGGGTGTCACAATTTTATTGGATTGAGACAAAGTTTGAAATACACTTTTAGGACATGTACATATATATGATCACTCTAAATAAACTCACCTTTGAAATGTTGTGTGAAATAACTCTAATGCTTTCCAAAACAATTGAGTTGCATGCATTAAGATATTGTCATAATTGATCCTTAGCGTATGATAATTTCATAAAGTCAGTTCGAAGTTATCGGGTTAGTATAGAATTTCATTCTTAAATTATAATTAAAACATGTGATCGAATACATGTGGTTTAGCTAAAATAAGGTAAACATGTGGTATAAATCGGAAAATGAAACCGATTAAATTGTGAACTAGACATTTTTTCGATCTTATTTAAACTAGATTAGAATATGGTTCAATAGGGAGTAATGGAATATATTTTTTTAAAAGTAAGATGCATGATTTTCCCCCTTGCAAGATAGTAAAAAAGTATGGATATTGCAGAAAAAGGAGAAATGGTATAAAAATTGGAGAGGTAGATTGTGAATTTTCAAAAATGGGAGAGGTTAATAACTTAGGGGCTACATATTGGAGAGGTAGATGATTTCTGGGTATGAGAAATATAAATTGTACTTTAGTTCATGGTGCAATAATATGTAATGAACAGGGAAATAGAAGAGAATAAATATATATTTAAAATGTAGTGAATTTTATATAAAAGTAAACAATTATTAGAGTTATTCTTAATATTCATAAGGTTGAAGTCTCTTTTATATATCATGGAATACTAGTTATACTGTAAAAATGTTCATTGTGAGATGAGAGATTGGTTTAATATGGATACTTGTTTTATATATGAAATTTAACCATGTGTCAATGGTGAAGGCCTGAGATAAGTTGATAGGTGATAGAGGCGTACTTCCATATCATGATGGTAATTGAATATATGGTTTTCAGCAAACTTTGGAATTGGATATCTTATTCTAACAAAACTGCATGCAATGGAATATGGTTTAGATTAGTTTAGAATTTGGATCAACGTAATGTAATCTTTAAAGTAATTGTCTAGAATAAATTCATATAATTTCTAATGGATTGTATGTTTCTCTTAGATGAGTAGCCCCAATAATTGATAACATTTGTCATCTGTTTGTGGAGAATTGAATTATTAATTTTCATCATATTTGGAGATAGGGTAACATTCTAGTGGACTATATGTTCAAAATTAGTGGAGACTTTCAATGTGGACCTATTACCATTGTTCTAATTTATGTTTTGTGTTCCTTTCCAATATAACAATAAAATATTATACGAGGAATCAAATCATTGTATTGAATTATTAATTTGTATTAGAGTAAATTACATACATCTCTTCTGAGTTTTAATAAAATTACATGAATCACTCCTCTATTTTTTGCACATACACAAACCTCCCCTCATTTGTATATGCACGTTACACAAACTACCCCTGCCATTAGTTGACCGTTAAATATTAGTGTCATGTGCGTATCACATGTCATTTAATGAAATATTATGACGAAAATACTCTTTCAGACTTCATATAAATATGTTTTAATATAATGCTCACAACTTGTTTGATAAAATGCTTGAAAGAATTATAGTCAATATTAATCTAATATATAATGCAAACACATTTGTAATATCATTCTTTTTTGTAATACATAATAGGTGTATGTATACATCCAGCCCTGAGTGTAAGGCGTGTGTTAAGTGCCCCATTGTCACCTTACAATATTTTTTGTAACTGAGAAATCTCTGTATTTTTATACTTCATTGTCACTTTACAATATTTTTTGTAACTGAGAAATGTTATATTGGGAAATATAATGGATGTTTATAATATATTGAGAAATGATGAATCCATGGAGTTAAAAGATTTATGTACTTAATTTTCCAATAAAACATCCTTTTTGATTCCTTATCATGGATGTTAAACATGACACAAACAAAATACAATAGAAAATAAAAAAACATAAAAGATGAGAATATAGTAGAAAAAGGATAGATGAAAACAATAGAAAACATAAGAATACAATAAAAAATGTGATATGGTTTATACTCACCTCTTAGCTTTAGAATAATCAGTTGCCAAATTTGATTTTGAGTTTTTTGAACCCTAATTTAAGGAAGACGATGTAATGTGTTAAAAGAAAAGGGAAGAGTTGTGTTTTTGAAAATAAAAAAAACATAAAAGATGAGAATAGAGTAGAAAAAATGATAGATGAAAACAATAGAAAATATAAGAATACAATAAAAAATGTGATATGGTTTCTACTCACCTCTTAGCTTTAGAATAATCAGTTTCCCAATTTGATTTTGAGTTTTTTGAACCATAGTTTAAGGAAGATGATGTACCGTGTTAAAAGAAAAGAGAAGAATTGTGTTTTTGAATTAAGGGTAGTTTAGTATTTTACTCAGTGAGTTTAACTTTTGGTTAACCATGTTAGATGGAGGGGAGTAAGTGTAACTGTAAAAAGGGGAGGGATACTATGTGTAATTTCATTAAACTGAGGGGAAATCCATGTAATTTACTCTTTTTATTATATTGGGAGATACGGTAACATTCTAGTGGATTATATGTTCAAAAGTAGTGGAGACTTTCAATGTGGACCTATCTCCATTGTTCTAATTTCTGTTTTGTCTAATGCCATTGAAATGATTTGGAATTAAAAACTCACACATAACATTTCACTACTTAACCAACTTAATGGAAACCATAAGTTACATTTAGTCTTTTTATTTTATTTATAATCTATTATTCATCACTATCCATATTTGATCAACATTATTATGTACCATAAGTGTAAAAATTATCTATTATCATTTGTATTACTTTATATTTGAAAGTCAAAGATGATAAAATATGCATGATAGAAGATGTAATGACAATATAAAGTTTTTTTACACTCTAAGTGCACATGTTTTTTTTCTCTTTAAATTTGTGGTGTAAAAGCTCAGTTCGGTTTTTGATTTTTTGTGTAATTTTGTACCGAACCGAACACAAATATATGGTCACTTTCACCTCAACTAATCACAAATTATATTTCACGAGCCAAATCGCACATGAATGAGTTGGTTTGTTTCCGTTCCACATTGTTTTTAAATATTGCAATAATTGAAAGTTCAAAATATAATATAAGGGAAGTTATTTGCGCATAGAAGATAAATCAATACTATTATTATTATCAGGAAAAATAATCATAAATATATTGAAAAAATTGAAACTCATAATTTTTATTAGTTCATATATAACAATTATGTAATTTAGGAAGAAAAAAAGAGAATATATAACTATGTATATAATAGTACCATCCACAATTAATAATAATCTAAATATATATATATATATATTTATTTATTATATATATAAGAAATACATACATAAAAAATTTAGTAATATATAAATTCAGTACCACAAAAGTTAGAAGATATATTCCAAATCTTCAATTCAATAAGAAAGTAACAAATATATATTATAATTTAGTAAATAATAATATAATAACACTAACATAATAACAATTTAGTAACATATATAATGTTATGATTCTCACAAAATGATCATTTAAGCAACATAATTGTTGAATGATTGAAGCAATAATACATCATTATTCTCTTACATCTAT
This sequence comes from Lupinus albus, assembly GCA_009771035.1. Taxonomy (NCBI): domain Eukaryota; kingdom Viridiplantae; phylum Streptophyta; class Magnoliopsida; order Fabales; family Fabaceae; genus Lupinus; species Lupinus albus. The sequence goes on from CM020011.1 coordinate 12,569,430, forward strand.
TTTTCCAATATGCGCTTCGGTTCGTTATCACATACTCCTAAATTTTTAAATCTTGAACCAAACCGAACATAATTGGTTCCTAAAAAATAAATAGACTAAACCACTAAATCAAACTAAACAACATTTTATGGTTTGGTTTGATTATAGTAGTTTCGTTGGTTTCGATATTTAAACTGAAACTGCTTACACTCATATATTAAATAGTAGTAATACAAATGAATAATATGTAATATAAATATATATCTTTTGCATTATAACAATGTTTTTTCCTAACTCCTAAGTGCTCAGTATAAAACCATAAAATGGTCTATCACTGTTCAATCAATTATATCATCGTCACAAATATTATCCTTTTCTTTGAAACAACTAACTAAGATGGAAATTTAATTAACTCAAATTTATGAATAATTGATTATATCCTGTTTTGGATAAATATGTTCAATTTCTAGTAATTAAATTTTAAAGGAAATTTGAAATATCATTAAATTTATGAATAATAAGTTACAGGGAGGGGATTTACTTACTCTTGGAGTAAGTGAAAAAACTTACTCCATATCTTAGTCATCAAACCATTGGATTTTTTAAGAATGGATGATTACGATAGTGAAACTCTTCCCCTATGCACTATTGGTAATTTATTTAGTCAAATTTTAAAAATATTTGGTAAAAATTCATTTATTTTATAACTTTTTCCTAAAGATTATAAAACACAATTCATGAAAAAGGTATTCTAAAATTAATCTGCATTTAATATAAATGAATATATATGTGGTCAAAAGCATATGACATACATGCATTAATTGTATAAAATATTTTTACATGCATAGTTCTTTAATTTATATTTGATCATCATTAAGTTTTAAATATGAATGTCAAATTTTATGAGTATAAATATTTACATACAATTAGTACATTATGTATCTTTATTTGTTTTACTTATATATTTAAAAGTCAGTGATAATAAAAAAAAAATGAATGATAGATAACAATATAAAGTAGCAATAATTCCTAAATTTAAAATATATTTTTAAATATGGTGCTTCTAAATTTAAAAGTCTACTTTTAAATAGAGCAAATTACACTGATACCCATAAGTTTTAATAAAATTATACAAATCACCCATTTATTTTTTATCCCTACAAAAAAAACCTTGGTTTTTGCACATTCATTACTCAGACTAGCCCTGCTTATGAAATAAGTGTATTTTTTTACATAAAAAAGATGATTAGTGTAATGAAGTTAAACAAAATATGGTATATTGTGAAAACAAGTCCAAATAGTATATGAGTCAACACATTTTCATTATTTTTTGTTCATTATAATATCATATAAGAGTGATTTAAATAATACTTCCTTATAATTATCGATGCATTTTGTAATGTACCAAAAATAATGAAAATGTATTGACTCATATACTATTTTGACTTATCTCTAGAATATATCATATTCTGTTTAACTTGATTACACTTATCATAATTTTTATGTAAAAAATCACAATTATTTCACATGTGGAGGTAGTTTGTGTAATGTATGTACAAAAATCAGAGGTTTTTTTGTAGGGGTAAAAAATGGAGAAATGATATATGTAATTTCACTAAAACTCGTTAGTGTAATTTACTATTTTTAATATGTTATTTGATTTAGTTTGAATGATTCTTAAATTTCTAAAACCATGAAAGAAACTCAAATGCAAAACTAAATTAATCCACATTTAGTTTGATTTAATTTCATAAGTTTTTGCAGTTTAAAAACGAATAACAGGTCACACTCCTAGTTTAAATAGAAATAAAGCAAATGAAAATAATAATGGGAAAATATAACTTTTGCCTTATATCAATGTTTTTCCCTAAATCCTCATTATATTGCTCACTATAAAATGGGGTAGAACCATTCAATCAATTATATCCTTCATCCTTTGAACAACTAATATGAAAACCATCGCCTCCATAACTCTCATCCTCTCTCTTCAAACTCTACTTTTCATGATTTCAATCTCATCAAGCAATGCCAAAACCTTCTTTCCTAACTATATAACACAGATAACCTTCGCTTGCTCTCCCACTCTCTACTGATCCAAATTGCTTTCTCTTCCAACTCATCACTGGTTCGTTCAATGATTTATTTGAAGTACATGTTAGTTTCAGCATTCACTTGAAAATCATGAGTTCTGGTGGATACTCTGTCGAAGTTACTGGTCTCTCTTCCAAAGCCACTGAAAATGATGTTCATGACTTTTTTGCTTTCTCTGGTATAATTGAGCATGTTGAAATTATTAGGTCTGGTGGTTATGCTTGCACTGCGTATGTGACGTTCAAAGATGCATATTATCAAGAAACTGCTTGCTTGCTTAGTGGAGCCACTATTTTAGATCAACGTGTATGCATAACACGCTGGGGACAGTATGAAGCTGAATTTGATTTTTGGAACCACCCTTCTCATAATCATGCGGAGGAGACTTCTTCAACTACACCACAAATCAGCCAATTTGTTTCCTCTGCTGGAGAAGCGGTTACTGTGGCTCAAGAAGTCGTGAAGACAATGCTAGCAAAGGGATATATTCTCAGTAAGGATGCATTAGCTACGGCTAAAGACTTTGACGAGTCTTATCAGGTTTCTGCCACAGCAACGGCGAAGGTTTCTGAACTGAGTCAGAGAATTGGCCTCACTGATAAGATATCTGCGGGCGTTGAAGCTGTTAGATCTGTGGATCAGAAATATAACGTCTCCGAAACTGCCAAGACTGCTGCATCTGCAACAGGAAGATCGGTAGCAGCAGCTGCAAATTATGTGGTCAATAGCAGTTATTTTTCGAAGGGTGCCTTGTGGATGTCAGGCTCTCTAACCCGAGCGGCTCAAGCTGCTTCTGATTTGGGTACTCGAAATGGTAGGCAGTAAAGCATTGAGATAATTCAACTCTATTCTCTATATTTGTCTGCCTCTTCTAAATAGCTTTTGTAAGTAAAGTTAATGTTTTTATACTCTTACAGTACCTAGTATTGCTTATATGGATTTTATGAAGGAAAAAAAAACACAGATAACCTTCGCTTACTCTCATACACCATACCCTAACCAATGCGTTGCATCTCTCATACTATATCCTGGGAGTGATAAACTCAATGTATATGGTCTTGCTGGAGTCTTGTTAAATCATGCGATAACGGTAAAAGCAAACACAGCAATAGAAAAAACCCATCAACTTCAAAAAGCTGGAGTTGGACTTAAACAAGGCTTGGCTTCTTGTGCTAGCAAATATAATGCAATTCTGGTAACTCATATTCCACAAGCCAATGCAGCATTTGAGAAACAGGACTTCAAGGGTGCAGAATTGGGTGCAACTGCTGCTGCTAATGAAGCTTCTAGCTGTGAAACAACTGTTGTTAAAACGTTACATCGGGGCTAGTTATTGAAATTATTAACCTATGCTTCTGTTATTTTATTACAATAAAGTTACGTTATAACTGGAACTTGGTTAATGAAATGGTGTGGTTTCTTTTTTGAACATTTTATAAAACATATAGCATTACTCAAAATTGAATGCAGTTATGGAAACGTAATCCCAACCCATTTTTTATTTCCAAAACAATTAAATTGCAGTAAAACAGATTGGGTCATATCGATCCAAAGTTTAGTTAACTTCATATAGTGTTGTATCATGCATCAGAACAAATAGAGTTCATTAGTTCAAAAATATATCTCTAACCATGTCTCGTCCAATGAAATCGTGACATCTATTAAAATTGGGTGTCACAATTTTATTGGATTGCGACAAAGTTTGAAATACACTTTTAGGACATGTACATATATATGATCACTCTGAATAAAACTCACTTATTGAAATGTTGTGTGAAACAATTCTGGTGCTTTCCAAAACAATTGAGTTGCATGCAGTAAGATATTGTCATAATTGATCCTTAGCGTATGATAATTTCATAAAGTCAGTTCTAAGTTATCTGGTTAGTATATAATTTCATTAATTAAATTATAATTACAACACGTGATCGAGTAAACATGTTGTTTAGTTAAAATAAGGTAAACATGTGGTATAAATCGGAAAATGAAACCGGTTAAATTGTGAATTAGATATTTTTTCGATCTTATTTAAACCAGATTAGAATATGGTTCAATAGGGAGTGATGGAATATATTTTTTTAAAAGTAAGATGCATGGTTTCACCCTTGCAAGATAGTAAAAAAGTATGGATATTGCTGAAAGAGGAGAAGTGATATAAAAATTGGAGAGGTAGATTGTGAATTTTCAAAAATGGGAGAGGTTAATAACTTGGGGGCTACATATTGGAGAGGTAGATGATTTCTCGGTATGAGAAATATGAATTGTAGGTTAGTTCATGGTGCAATAATAAGTAATGAACAAGGAAATAGAAGAGAATAAATATATATTTAAAATGGAGTGAATTTTATATAAAAGTAAACAATTATTAAAGTCATTCTCAATGTTCATAAGGTTGAAGTCTCTTTTATATATCATGGAATACTAGTTATATTGTAAAAATGTTCATTGTGAGATGAGAGATTGGTTTAATATGGATACTTGTTCTATATATGAAATTCAACCATGTGTCACTAGTGAAGGCATGAGAATGTTATTGTGAAGATTAATGGAAATGCTACCTACAATGCACAAGATAAGTTGATAGGTGATAGAGGCGTACTTCCATATCATGATGGTAATTGGATTTATGGTTTTCAGCAAATTTTGGAATTGGATATCTTATTCTAACAAAAATGCATGCAATGGAATATGGTTTAGATTAGTTTAGAATTTGGGTCAACATAATGTAATCTTTAAAGTAATTGTCTAGAATCAATTCATATAATCTCTAAAGGATATTGTATGTTTGTCTTAGATTAGTAGCCCCATTGATAACATTTGTCATCTGCTTGTGGAGAATTGAATTATTAATTTTCATTATATTTGGAGATAGGGTAACATTCTAGTGGACTATATGTTCAAAATTAGTGGAGACTTTCAATGTGGACCTATCACCTTTGTTCTAATTTCTGTTTTGTGTTCCTTTCCAATATAACAATAAAAATATTATATGAGGAATCAGATCATTTTGTCAATGAAGCCTAAGTTTTTTTTGTTAAAAAAATTAGACAAACATTTTTAAATTGAGGAAAGATTAAAACACATTTTAACTGGGATTAAATTGTCTAATGCCTTTCAAATGATTTGGAACAAAACACTCACACATAACATTTCACTACTTAACCAACTTAATGGAAACCATAAATTACATTTAGTCTTTTTATTTTATTTTATTTATAATCCATTATTCATCACTATCCATATTTGATCAACATTATTATGTACCATAAGTGTAAAAATTATCTATTATCATTTGTATTACTTTATATTTGAAAGTCAAAGATGATAAAATATGCATGATAGATGATGTAATGACAATATATTTTTTTTACACTTTGAGTGAACATGTTTTTTCTCTTTAAATTAGTGGTGTAAAAGCTAAGTTCGGTTTTTTGATTTTTTGTGTAATTCTGTGACTGAACTGAACACAAATATATGATCCAGTTCACCTCAACTAATCACAAATTTTATTTCACGAGCCGAACCGCTCATGAATGAGTTGATTAGTTTCGGTTCCACATTGTTTTTAAATATTGCAATAATTGAAAGTTCAAAATATATTATAAGGGAAGTTATTTGTGCATAGAAGGTAAGACAATACTATTATTATTATCAGTAAAAATAAATCATAAATATATGGAAAAAAATAAAACACATAATTTTTTGTTAGTACATATATAACAATTATGTAATTTAGGAAGAAAAAAGAGAATACATGACTACGTATATAATAGTACAATCCACAATTAATAATATATATATATATATATTAATTATATATATAATAATACAATTCACCATTAGTAACATACATAAACAATTTAGTAATATATAATATCACAGTTCACAATTAGTAATATATATAGCAATGCATATATAACAATTTAAATATATGTTAGTTTCAAATTCAGTACTACAAAAGTTACAACATGTTTTACAAATCTTCAATACACTAAGAAAGAAACACACACACATATATATATATATAACAATTTAATAAGTAGTAATATAATAACACTAACATAATAACAATTTAGTAACATATATAATGTTATGATTCTCACATAATGACAATTTAAGCAACATAATTGTTGAAGGGTTCAAGCAATAATACATCATTATTCTCTTATATCTATTTTTTCAATATACGGTTCGGTTCGTTATCACCGACTCCTAGATTTCTAAAACCATGAACCAAACCGAACATAATTGGTTCCTAAAAAAATAAATAGACTAAACCATTGGTTCGGTTCTAGTAGTTTCGTTTGTTTCGATGTTTAAACTGAAACTGCTTACACTCATATATTAATAGTAGTAATACAAATGAATAATAGGTAATATATATCTTTTGCAATATAACAATGTTTTTTCATAACTCTTAAGTGTTCGGTACAAAACTATAAAATGGCCTAGCACTATTCAATCAATTATATCATTCATCATCACAAATATTATCCTTTTCTTTGAAACAACTAACTAAGATGGAAATTTAATTAACTCAAGTTTATGAATAATTGATTATAGGCAGTTTTGGATTAATATGTTCAATTTCTAGTAATTAAATTTTAAAGGAAATTTGAAATATCATTAAATTTATGAATAATTAGTTATAGGGAGGGAATTTACTTACTCTTGGAGTAAGTGAAAAAAACTCACTTCATATCTTAGCCATTAATTATTGGAAAATCTAATGGTTTAAATTTATTTACTAATTTAAATCATTGGATTTTCCAAGAATAGATGATTACGATGTGAAATAAGTTTTTTTCACTTACTCTTAGAGTAATTGGATCCCTTCCCCTATGCACTATTGGTAATTTATTTAGTCAAATTTTAAAAAATATTTTGTAAAAATTCATTTATTTTATAATTTTTTTCCTAAAGAGTATGAAACACAATTCATGAAAAAGGTATTATAAAATTAATCTGCGTTTAATATCTATTATGTATATAAGAAAACAATGTTTTTGCCACATCCTCATAGACACATGTCAACTTCTCCTTGATTTTCGTACCTCCAATTTTGGTCTATAGTCTTATTATGTACTCTCACATATTGTATTAAATCTATATAAAAAAGTTTAAATCAACTAATTATCACCGGACACCACAATCATCTACTATGTCTACACATACGCTGAATCATTTGACAAAGACAAAATTCATTTATTATAAACATTTGGTTTCACTTCATTTAATCCTTATTTTTCAAACTTTCATTTCTTTTGGTTTCACTCCATTTATTATTATGGGTACACATACGCTATCTTCTCGTCACTGATTTCATCTTCTTTACAACACAATTTCAAACTTCTAATCAATCTAACTCTCCCTAACTCATTTTTCAATCTATCTTGGTTTCAAATGATTGAATATGTTAAGAAATACAATTTATTGTAATATCACTTACTTTTCATAACGAATTTGAATATTGTACACAACTTATCAATGATTATCTATATATTTCATTTTATTTTATAAAATTATTGCACAATGTTGTTACTAATATATATTTTTAATAAGATTGATAATTATAAGGTTTCAAATATATGTCAAAATTAATCTGTCTCATATGAATCTATGGGTAATATGTGTGTTCTTAACCATACAATAAAATAAAATAGGGTTAAGAACAACATCTCACACAGGATAAAAATACATCACTTTGTACACCATCTCATATAAGATAAAAATACACTCATACTCATTGTTCATTAACCAATATATTATATAATAAGATATAATATTAATAACATTAATATATATACTATATATAAGGGAAAAAAAGTTTCATCAATATTCATTTTCACATGTGTCACAACCACATTCATTTTTTTCCCGTCCAAAATTCATAGGCATGCATAATGACAGAGAGAAAATAGTAATTAATAAAAGGAATATTCTATGCTTGACACTTGGATTTTTAAAGGGCAACTTTGTCATTATATAATGATTTTTTAATATTATTGTAATGTAAATTGTATGATATATTGCTATATGTATATATTTAATATTGTTGTGGATACTTTAGTCATTTCCTCTCTACTCTATCCATCTAATTTATGAGTATCATATGTGTTTTTAACTGTTATAATATACGAGTCACATGTTTGTTCTTAAAAATATGAATGCATATGTAACATGTGTATTTTTAACCATGTGAACATATAAGTAACAAGTGTATTTTTAATTATGTGAATGTATGAGTAACATGTGTGTTATTGATCATGTAGCAAAAAATGTCGCCCCATGCATATACACGAGTAACTTGCTAGTACATGAATATATATGTGGAGAAAAACATATGATATACATGCATTAATTGTATAAAAGATTTTTAACTACATAGTCCTTTATCTATCAGTATTCATATTTGATCATCATTAAGTGTTAAATATGAATGTCAAATTTTATGCATTATGAGTATAAAGATTTACATACAATTAGTACATTATGTAACTTTTTTTGTTTTACTTATATATTTGAAAGTCAGTATGATAAAAAATGAATCATAGATAACAAAATAAAGTAGCAATAATTTCTAAATTTAAAAATATATTTTTAAATATGTTGCTTCAAAATTTAAAAGACGATTCAGTTCAAATAATTCTTAAATTTCCAAAACCATGAAGCAAACTGAATCACAAAACTAAATTAAACCACATTGTGTGATTTAGTTTGATTTAATTCTATCAGTTTTGCAGATTAAACCATAACAGGTGATACTTTAAATAGAAATGACGCTAATGAAAATAAATAATGGGAAAGTATAACTTATGCCCTATATCAATGTTTTTCCTTAACTCCTCATTATATTGCTCACTATAAAATGGCCTAGAACCATTCAATCAATTATATCCTTCATCTTCACTACTACTATCCTTTTCTTTGAACAACTAATATGAAAACCATCTCCTCCATAACTCTCATCCTCTCTCTTCAAACTCTACTATTCATGATTTCAATCTCATCAAGCAATGCCAAAACCTTCTTTCCTAACGATATAACACAGATAACCTTCACTTGCTCTCGTACACCATACCCTAACCAATGCGTTGCATCTCTCATAATATATCCTGGGAGTGATAAACTCACTGTATATGGTCTTGCGGGAGTCTTGTTAAATAATGCGATAAGGGTAAAAGCAAACACAGCAATAGCAAAAATCCATCAACTTCAAAAAGCTGGAGTTGGACCTAAACAAGGCTTGGCTTCTTGTGCTAGCAAATATAATGCAATTCTGGTAACTCATATTCCACAAGCCAATGCAGCATTTGAGAAAGGGGACTTCAAGGGTGCAGAATTGGGTGCAATTGCTGCTGCTAATGAAGCTTCTAGCTGTGAAACTGTTTTCCCTGGACACCTTACTGAAGAGAATACCAATTCACGTGCTGTTGCAGCCGATGCAGCAGCTGTTGTTAAAACGTTACATCGCGGCTAGTTATTGATATTATTAACCTATGCTTCTGTTATTTTATTACATTAAAGTTATGTTATAACTGGAACTTGGTTAATGAAATGGTCTGGTTTCTTTTTTGCACATTTTTATTCAGAACATATAGCATTACTCAAAATTGAATGCAGTTATGAAACGTAACCCCAACCCATTTTTATTTCTAAAACAATTAAATTGCATTAAAACAGACAAGGTCATATGGATCCAAAGTTTCGTTAACTTCATAGAGTTTCCGAAACAATTGACTTGCATGCAATAAGATATTGTCATAATTGATCCTTAGGCGTATGATATTTTCATAAAGTCAGTTCGAAGTTATCTTGTTACTCGTTAGTATATAATTTCATTCTGAAATTATAATGACAACATGTGATCGAATAAACATATGGTTTAGCTAAAATAAGGTAAACATGTGGTATAAATCGGAGAATGAAATCGGTTAAATTGTGAAGACATTTTCTCAATCTTATTTAAACTAGATTTGAACATGGTTCAATAGGGAGTGATGAAATATATATTTTTTAAAGTAAGATGCATGATTTTCCCTTTGTAAGATAATAAAAAAGTATGGATATTGCATAAAAAGGAGAAGTGGTATAAAAATTGGAGAGGTAGATTGTGAATTTTCAAAAATGGGAGAGGTTAATAACTTGGGGGCTACATATTGGAGAGGTAGATGATTTTTGGATGTGAGAAAATATGAATGATAGGTTAGTTCATGGTGCAATAATAAGTAATGAAGAGGGAAATAGAAGAGAATAAATATATATTTAAAATGGAGTGAATTTTATATACAAGTAACCAACTATTTGAGTCATTCTCAATATTCATAACGTTGAAGTCTCTTTTATATATATATATATATATCATGGAATCCTAGTTATATTGTAAAAATGTTCATTATGAGATGAGAGATTGGTTTAATATGGATACTTGTTCTATATATGAAATCCAACCAAGTGTCATTGATGAAGGCCTCATAATGAAGTGTCAGCAAACTTTGGAATTGGATCTCGTATTCTAACAAAATGTTATGCAATGGAATACGGTTTAGATTGGTTTAGAATTTGGATTAACTTAATGTAATCTTCAAAATTAATTGTCTTGAGGGAATTCATATAATCTCTAAAGTATTGTAGGTTAGTCTTTGAGTAGCACCAGTAATTGATAACATTTGTTATGTGATTCTGTAATTTTCACTATATTTGGAGATAGGGTAACATTCTATGGACTATATGTTCAAAATTAGTCGAAATACTATTGAGACTTTCAATGTGGACCTATCACCATTGTACTGATTTCAGTTTTGTTACTTTCCAATATAACAATAAAAATATTATATGAGGAATTAAATCATTTTGGCAGTGAAGCACTGAAGCCTAAGTATTTCTTTTGTTAGACAAACATTTTTTAATGGGGGAAAGATAAAAACTCATTTTTAACTATGACTAAATTGTCTAACGCCTTTCAAATGAATTTGAACTAAACACTCACACATAACATTTCACTACCTAACCAACTTACTGGAGTAAAAAACTATCATTTCCAAATATATAATTAATTCTTCCAATAAATATTGATTATAAGAATCAAAACCTTAACATTGATTCTAATAAAAGTATATTTCATCTCCTACAAAATTTATCACTTCATGTTACTATTTATAATTTGTTGAAAAAATATATTTAAATTAAAATTTTAATAATTAAATAAACTGTGACACATAAAATAATATACTTTTTGGGACAAGATATCATCATATTGTACTACAAATCGAAACATGGACAATGCTGTCAAATTAATTATGCTACAGATACTAAACTCATAATAAAATCCATATGGAATCATTTACTAAGTGAAAAAAATATACTCCCCATTAGTTAACAAAGTAGACTCAAACCACAACAAAACTAGGATCACAAATCCATGAGCCTCCGCCGTGCGAACTCAGCCCACACTCATCACCGTCGTGCTCCTCCATCGTGGCTCTGTCAGCCACCACCCCAAACGCACATCACGGCAGCCACACTTCAGAACAGAACCACCTTCAACCGCTTACTCAGCAACATGTTTTTATCGATTTCAAGGTAAATATTCTTCCAATTCTGAATTGCTTTGTAGAGCCTCACAACCCATTCACCATTTCTCTCATTGAGATTTTACCTTCTTTGCTCCAAAGTTTATTCCTTTAAGTTATAATAATGCATTTGAGAGAAGGTTGTTCCTTATTATTTAAAGTGAACAAGCCTTCAATCCCACTTTTGCTCAACACAAACCCTATTTTCAATCTTGATGATGAGAAACCCTTTCTTCAAACAAATCATGTAATTAAAGAGTCCCTTGTGGTGAAAAAGTTGAAATATGAACCAGATATTGTTTGGGCACTTGAATATTTCAAATCTTTGGCAAACTCTAGAGCTTTCAAACACACCCCTTTTACATATCAAATCATGATTGAGAAGCTTGGAAAACACTGTGAAATGGATGGGGTTCAGTATCTTTTGCAGCAGATGAAGCTTGAAGGGGTGCCTTGTTCTGAAAATTTGTTCATTTGTGTGATGAATTGTTATCGGAATGCCGGGTTGGCTGATCAAGCCTTGAAGATGTTCTACAGGGTTAGGGAATTTGGGTGTGAACCCACTGTGAAGATATACAATCATTTATTGGATGCATTGCTCAGTGAAAATAGGTTCCAGATGATTAGTCCTGTTTATAATAACATGAAGGGTGAAGGGTTGGAGCCGAATGTGTTTACATATAACATTCTTCTCAAGGCTTTGTGTCAGAATGGAAAGTATGTTGGAGCATGCAAGTTGCTCGAAGAAATGTCTAATAAGGGTTGTCAACCAGATGAAGTGAGCTACACTACTATAATATCTTCAATGTGTAAACATGGTCAAGTAGAGAAAGCAAAAGAGCTGGCTGTGAAATTTGAACCTGTAGTGTCTGTTTATAATTCTTTGATCTGTGGACTATGCAAAGAGTACAAAATTAAGGAGGCCTCTGATATGATGAGTAACATGGTGTCTAAGGGTTTAGACCCAAATGTTATCAGTTACTCTGCTATTATTAATTGTCTTTCTGATATGGGGAACATTGACTTGTCTCTTGCAGTTTTTGCTCAAATGCTTATGAGAGGGTGCAGCCCCAACATTCATACATTTACTTCCTTGATAAAAGGTCATTTCTTGAGAGGGAGAGTACGTGAAGCTCTAGGCTTGTGGAAGCTTATGTTTAAGGAGGGAGTTAAGCCTAATGTTGTCTCATACAACACTCTCATACATGGTCTGTGCTCCAAAGGGGACATGTTTAAAGCTACATCTATTTGTAATAAGATGAAGAAACACCATTGCTATCCAAATGTGGTTACATATGGTGCTCTTATAAACGGGTTTGCGAAATCTGGGGATTGGCAAGGTGCTTCTGAGACATGGAACAAGATGATAAATTGCGGTTGCCGTCCTAATGTGGTGGTATACACCTCCATGGTTGATGTTCTTTGTAAGAGTTCTATGTTCAACCGAGCTCATCGTCTTATTGATAATATGATTAATGATGGCATTCCTCCAAATGTTGTTACATTCAACACTTTTATCAAAGGTTTATGTGGAAGTAGAAGAGTAGAACTGGCAATTCGTGTGCTTGATCAGATGGAGAAATATGAGTGTTTGCCTAATACAAGAACATATAATGAGGTATTAGATGCCATGTTTAGGGCGAACAGATTCAGAGAAGCTTGTGGACTTATAAGGGAGATGGAAGAAAGGATGGTAGAGCTAGATTGTGTCTCTTACAACACTATCATGTATGGATTTTCTTGTATTGGGATGCAAGAAAGGGTTTTTCAGCTTTTGGGGAAAATGTTGGTAAGTGGAGTAATGCTAGATACCATTTCAGTTAATATAATTATTCGTGCATACTGTAAGTTGGGTAAGGTTAGAACTGCCATCCAAGTTTTGGATAAAATTACTGAAGGAAAGGAATTGTGTCCAGACATAGTAGGGCATACTAGTCTTTTGTGGGGTATCTGTAATTGGTTAGGGATTGAAGAGGGTATTGTGTATCTTCATAAGATGTTAAACAAAGGGGTCTCTCCCAATATTGCCACTTGGGATGTCCTAGTTAGAGGCCTCTTTAACAACTTGGGTCATATGGGACCAATCCGCATCTTGGATGATATATTGGGAAATGGATAGTGTGCAATTTTTAGCTTCTTTTGAGGTAAACTAATGGCTTTCAGTTATGGCATTTTTCAACTGTATACAACAGATGATTGCATTACCAAATAATCATTGGACCATGAGAAAGTGTTGCAATGAATATGAGAGGATATAACACTTGGTGAGAATTCAACATTATTGTATTTGGAATATGGATAGAATCATTAAGGGGAGGGAAATTGTTTTTCAGAACCTGAATTTGGTTCTCTCGAAAAGTGTAGGAGAAGTGAGCACAAAGTTGCCATGCCTCATGTCGTTTATTATTCTTTCACTTTATTTGCTGAATTATCATAGAATTTTAATGGCAGCGGATTTTTTTTCTTTACATTTTTTGTCAGCCAAAACCAAGACATAACTCATCTCCAAAATTAACGATCGGCGAAATCATACGAATTAAGTAAATCATCACATTACTGGTTCCCCTATATGAGGATGTAAAGTGATTACATACCCACTTCTTTCTTAACCAGGAATTAGTATCTTTACTTTGGTTTTGATTGTTGAATGATTCAATCTTAAATTAATACATGGCAACAGAATGTCTCAGTATTATGGTGGCTGATTTGTGTGGCTGATTATTAAATAAAATTTGCTATTAATGACTATGAGCTAAGTTGGTATCAAGCCTATATGTTAATCTGTAATACAACACAAGGAAACTTCTTAATGAATTATATAAGTAGTCTTATTACAATTTTCTGCTTGAGAATGACAAAGTAGTTTCAAGATCAAGCTTACAAAGCAGAGAGAATATGGTGTACCCTTTAGGCAAGACTATAGAATTTCCTCAATCCTTGGATATGCAAGTAAATATTTGTCATAGCATTAAGCAGCTTTCCTGCAAATTTGAGCTAAAATCCTTCATATGCAGCTCATCTTTCACACCTCTTCTTCTTATCTCATTCCTAAGCTGTGAAATGTGATTAGTAATTTCTACTACAGATAATGTGGGTGTACTGGAAAGTCCTGAAGGTCATATAACTTTGCTCTGCCTCCAAATATTCTAAACTTAGAGAAAATTCTACAAGATGAACATCAGAATTTGGGTTTGCCCTTACAATAAGGTCAGAAGAGTAATTAAGATGTTAAGATGTGGAAGGGAGGAAGAAGCAGGTTAGCAAAACAACAATGGAAATGTTAAGTACTATGCCTTAGGATGTTTTTTGTGGGCAACTATTCACACATGCATCACTGTCACTCTATATGAAAACTTGTAATGTTAGTTTTGTCATTGTAAAATAAGATTTTGTTTCATGCAAATGCATCTGCATGCACAAGGCAATGCTAAGTAGATTGGTGTAAAATTATAAGGTTGACACATTGGAAAGATGTTATCCATTTTGAGTGATTTTAACCAATATCTAATTCAGTGTTTTATAACATGGATGAATTATTGAATGATTGAGATCTTTTCTATTTATTTAGGAAATTGAGAGAATCTGAACTCATCTTATTACTTTAGTTGTACTTTAATATATTTTATTTCTTGTATCATAGAGGTACTATGTCCTATCATATAATTTTAAGAATTTGCAGTGTTTATGTCCAGTATCATGCTTCTGGTATCAGCATGTCTCATTATTATTTTTTGTCTCATTACTACATAGATTTTGATATTAGCATAGTGAATCTCTGATTATGAGCTAACTTGGTATTATTCAAAAAGTTATGGCTTGAGAGTTGAGACAATGCACAAACATGTTTTTTAACCCCTTGTGCATAACTAAGCTATATGTTAATCTATTATGCAACACAAGGTAATTTACCAATGAGTTAAACAAGTAGCATGCTTATTATAGTTTTCTGCTCCAGAATGACAAAATAGTCTCAAGATTAAGTCTTACAAAGCAGAAAGATTATATATAACCATGCAACAGTTTTAAGGTAGGACTTAGCTATACTACCATGAGCACCCTTGGGGAAAAAGCCACCAGGGACATGTTCATCACCTCCACCATACACTATCCTCAAGATTTCCTTTGGAGTAGTTGGACATGGAATTATATATTTATCATAAGCATACACTTTTCTTGCAAATATAGGGGCCTCAAGACCCTCATCTTTCAAACATTTTCTTCCTAGCTCATTCCTCTGCTTTGAAATAAGATTTTCAAACTCTTCCACAGTTATATTATATGGCAGTGCCAACACGCGCGGACGTGTATCCACCATTGATTGAATAACTCCAGCTTGACCTGATTCTGCTCCCAAAAGCCCTGCAACAAGCTATACATATAGACAGAATTAAATCACAACACTCACTTTTCATGTCTGCAGCTTAACCAATTAAGCTGATTCTAGATGGCAGAATCAAATAATGTGATTTGGATGATGTACTTAGTTGGCACTTAGCAGGAAAAGGTAGAAAACTAGAAATAGAGGAGATTAAAATAGAAAGGTTTCTTTGGAAGAGAGGGTGGGAAAATAATAACTATGCACATCTCATAGTTCATAATGTAACTACATGAGAAATAGTATTTTTGTCCAAAGTCTGAGCAATTCACATTCCAAATTCTCATCTGTCATCTTAATACATAGGTTCATGCTTTACATATTTATATATGTTACATATGTAAGCAATTATAACACCAATTAAAAAAGACGGCTCAATTCATGTCTCTCACATAATGGGGTCTAATTCCAAATTCTTATTCTCGTAAGCAGACAAACTGTTTTCAAGATTTGATGACTATAATACTGATTATCACTTGGCAAAACCGATTGTAGAATGTGACATTTCCATTTAAAAGACATTGTGAATTCTCATATAGTATGTTATACAACTGTGCTGATTATAAGATAGTTGGTAAATTTAGTTGAGTTTGGGGATCCACCTTTTTAGATGTAGCATTTTGCAGTTGTGGAGAGGCTCCCATATAACCAGTGAGGCTAAGATATGGAATCAAGTAAGATGCAAAGAGATAGTTGATGAAATTAGCATAAGGGTTGAAAGGAGGGTCCAGAAGTTCCCCTGCAGAATTGTGCATGATTTGAGCAAACGCTTCCATGCTAATATTCAACAATGGCCTAGGAAACCCTTTCACAGTTCTCTTAACGGCCCTGCAATATTACTTAAAATTAAATGTCAAATTCATTTCAAAGGTGAAATAAAACAAAAATGATTCATGTACACTACATCAAATGAGTACACCATCCCTCTTGGTTAAGGAGAATGAGAATGTTACTTCTTAGAGTTTGTCTGTAGCATAAGTTTTGGACGGGAGGAAGGAAACGACAAGATTTAAGTGTCATCTTATAAGTATATTTCATAATTCTCAAGTATTTCATTTTCCTTCATTTGTTCCATAAAAAAATAATCATGCTAAAAAGACACGTGGAAAATTTAACCTCAAATGTCCAATTTTCTGCAAAGCAAATTGATAGATAACATTTTTAGTGAGTGGATCAAGATTGGCCATTTTGGCTCCAATGGGAGAGGGTCCTCCTTGGGCTAACTCTGGAGCAAAACTATCCAATCCATGACCAGTTGCACCAAACAAGAAGAACTCTGCCTCCAAATATTCTAAGTTTAGAAAAAATTCAATAAGATCAACATCAGACTTTGGTTTTGCACATTCAATAAGGTTAGAAGAACAATGAAGATGTTGAGATAAGGAGTTAAGGAAGAAGCAGGTTAGCAAAACAGCAATGAAAGCCTTGGCGTTGGAAATGTGAAGTACCATGTTTTAGGATTTTGTGGGTGACAATGCATAAATCATTGTCACTAGAAGAGCCATACATATGTAGTTTGTTTCATAGAATAGCACCGAAATCTTGTCTCAGTCTAATGAAAAGTGTCACTCCATTATAAAGAAATATTATAAAAATAAAAAATAATATTTTTATATTACTTTGAGAAAATTGATTGGTTTGGGACATAAATATATTATTATTTTGGGACACGTGATCATCACTCATTCATAACATGCATTGTCACGAGGCATGAGGGTGTGATTTTTGGTGTGTGTATCATAATTAACTTGCCACTGGTGTTGCTTAACTAGTGTAAAAGTTGAACAAAAGTTCAATTTCATGGAGCATTTTTTGGCAAGTTGTTTAATGATGTCAAATTGATTCTAAAATCAACTAAAAGGTGGTGCCTAACATATTTGGTAAGCACTTGGTTTAACTATAATGTGAAGGCTTGTCATGTTTATAAAAAACTTTATTGATAAAGGCAAAATCACTTTGATAATTAATCTATGCAAAAAAGCCAAAAACTATAAGCCTTTAGAATGAAGACATTTAGTATATACTCAAAATAAATTTTAAAAGATGGTAGTTTATTTGTTGCATGGGCTAAAAAAGTAAATGTATGGGTTGTGTATTGAATTAAAAGAATGTATTGAAAATGTAAGATTTTTTTTCATATTCTTGTGACACTATACATCAATTTAATAAATTTATTGAATTAAACTTTTTTTTCTTGAGATGCAAACTATACGGTTTATTAATAAATAAATCATTTGTAATTGACTAAAGATTTTGTTATCATATAAAATAAGAAACAAGGAACCAAAAAATACATGTTCCTTGTTTTACATATTATTTATTTCTCCATTAATGATCCACTCTCATAATTAACTTGTCACACCAATTTTGTATTTGTAGTTTTTTGTTATCAAATAAAATGAGAAACAATGAGGTGTGGTTGAGTGAGTCATATATAGTAGAAAATTAAAAACAATTTCAATTTTTTTTAAATATCATGTTTATGTTTATTAAATTATTCCATAAGTAATGAATACTAGAAAATTATTTAAATCATCTATTTTCTATTTTATCCCACCGATAGCCTTATCTCTAGACCGGTTGGGTCAGAAAGGAAGATTCAAGAACCTTAAACTGAAGTTCCAATATTATAATATTAGTGACACATAATATACCATAGTGCTTGGTGGCATATTTCATGTATTATATAACCCAAATTCCATCAAAGTATTAATATTTATCCACTCCTTGAAGCAATAACACAACTATTACATTACCCAACCCAACATTGAATAAATACAAATCCTTTATAAACTTATACACAATAACAGAAAGCAACAAAGCACAAACATGTTGGTAACTGAAGAGTTGAAGGCAAAGGCAGAAGTATATTATGGTGACAAAGTTTGCAGGGAGAAGTTCTCTTTGTTGCTTTCAGAGATAGGTTTACCAGATGGGTTATTAACAATACAAGACATTGAAGAATGTGGTTATGTGAAAGAAATAGGTTTTGTTTGGCTCAAACTTCAAAAGAAGAAGGAACACAGGTTTGATAACATACTTGTTTGTTATGACTCAGTGGTCACTGCTTATGTGGAACCAAACAAGATTAAGAATCTTACAGGTGTTAAGGCTAGGGACTTTTTGGTTTGGTTCAATTTGACAGAAATTTATGTGAAAGGTTCACCAAAAGGGTCTATGATTACATTCAAATCTATTGTTGGATTATCTATGTCTTTTCCATTGTCTTTGTTCAAAGGTGGCAAGGAAACTAAGGAAGATAACATGGTATGATTTGTGTCATTTGTATATGATTTACTATTCATCATAATATTATTATGATGATGTAAGCACTTGTATATATATATATATATATATGGAGCCATGTACTCTAAGTGGAAAGTGACTTACTCCACATTTTAACCATCCAATCTTGGAAAATTCAATGGTTTAAATGTTCTTACTAATTCAATCCATTGAATTTCTCAAGGATGAATAATCATAATGTGGAGTAGGTTTTTCTATTTACTCTTGGAGTAAGTGGATCATCCTCTATATATATTTTATAATTTTATAATTTGTTGCTTTTGGTTTTATCAAATATAGGTATAAAAAATAGAATATGCTAAGCAATGTTTGTTGAATTAAGAATATGCCTTTATCCATTTCCAAAATCATCACGTAAGCTTTTTGGAAAAGGAATGTTGGGAGGGTCACCTTCAAGGGCTGTGTTTCTGTCTGAAAGTAACATTTACGATGGAGACTTTGTGTTAGTGACCGGGTAAAGCTGTTGCTTCATTCAAGTAACAAGTGTATAGGGAGATCACATGTCTTTTCCTTCAATAAGGATCATTGGTTTCTAGAAAATTTATATCTTCATGTTTCAAACCAATCACACGTGCCAAGTAATATAAAAAAAAATGTTATTTTCTGTTTTTTATTTTATTTTTTATTACGTGACAGTTTTTAACTGGATTGATATATATTGGGACACAAAAAACAATGGGACAAATGATCTCCATTCCTTTTTCTTCTTTCACTTTGTCTTCACTTCATATTAGAAAGTCTCATTTAATTAAAAGCAAAAAAATTAAATCTAATTGAGATCTTATGACCAAAATCATGTCTCATCCAATGAAATTTGGCGCATAATAAAAATTTCACATAAAACATTAATTTTATTTCTCAGTATTCAAATTTTATAATAAATGTCAAAATTTTATTATTATTGGATAGGAGATGATTGAGGATATTTTTTTTTATACATATGATTTCCATTTTGATTAAATTCTGAGTCTTTCTCTTTTCTATGTTACCCTGTACCACAAACTGTCAAAAAAATATTCATGAATTTTTAGGTAATTAGACTTAAAGATTTCTAACTTGAAAATAAATGGTCACTACTAAAATATTTACTTAGGTATCTTTTATAAATAAATTTAACTAATTTTACATATATTAAGAAAACCAATTAAATTTTGATTAACTGCTTTAATTTAATAAAAAAAAACATACAAATAATTATAATTATTCGACATATACTCTATTGAGAAATTGTTTCAATTAAACATGATATTTGAAGCTATAAGAAATGATTAAATTGGGTTATATTTGTCATCCAAATTATGGCCCATTAAACATGCCCACCAAGTGCTTTTAAAGTACATGGCGAAACCATGACATGGCCATAGAAGCAAGAAGAAAACCCCAACAACAATCTACAAATAGTAGATTGAAATACCAATAATATCATTTTTTCAACTTCTCTACTAATGCAAGACTAATACCTTCAAAGGTTGTTTATAACCACACAAAAAATGAAAAACACTAATTTAAATGACAATGGATGGTTACCAAGTACCAACTATTGTGCGTTAAAGCATAAGCCCGTATATAAACAATATTCACAAGAAGCTACCAAGTTATAATTTGATGGATACTTCACTATTTCCATCTATTTGATTTATTGTAAACATTTTGTATTTTATAACAAGTAAGAATATTATGTAGGTTTATGACATTAATTATCTACCTTTGTCAGTGATTCAGGGCCATAACTATTACTATGACGAGCTATAGTCATTGATGATGTGCTATTTAGATGACATGCACATGCGGGGGCATATATGTTGTATATGTCAATTTCTGAGTAATCTTGGTGGACTTGTTTGCATTCCTTAGACCATTCAGATTTCTTAAAATCACATACTTTTTTTGCTTTCTCTTATTGCTGGTCTGATATAACTGCATGACTCTATGCATATTCCAGAAGGCCTTTAATGTCATAATAATCTTCGGTTTCTGGATTCCCTGCCTAAAGATTTAAATACATAAACCTACTTAGAAGGAAATCATATCATATTGGTGGGGACCATGTATATTTAAAAGTCACTTATCCAAAAGTCACTGCATCATCATGTTTGGATTCATAATTCATTCAAGTGTTTCGGACTAAATCCAAAAGCTATTATTGGGATTTGGGAGTGGGATATTTACATTGCTTTACTGTGCAGTTGTTGGATTCCATTAAGTTCAGAATACAATGCTTGGAACACTAAACTTTACATGTGAAAGCGAGCACTTAGAAATTATTTTTCAGTTGCCAGTGGAAGAGAAGAGCAAAATTATCTTAAGCAATGAAAACACAGTACAATATTACAGAAGCTTACAACAAGGCATCATAATAAACACAGTACAATATTACAGACATCAAGAAACTTAGGCTACCATGTGTCTTGTGTTGAATATTGAAAGTGTCTATCACTAAAAAAGTAAGAATTTGAGATGACAAATAGTTAAGTTATCAACTGCTAAGTTCAAGAGGCTGAAGAACTAATTTGGCATTCTTCTTTTGAGGTTTCCTTATCCATTTTAGGGACAATGGCCGAGTAATGAATCTTGAGAAGCGGCTCAAGGGATCCTGGAGACCATCCATCTCATAATGACCAAACCGCCAATCGCGATCAATATAGGGTCGCTGTATAGGTTCATCAAGTCCACCTGTCATAAGAAGCAAGGATAATTTTATTATACAATTATCTATATAACCATCATAAGACAAGTCTAACCATGTTCATGCCCTCTGCACATAAGCTTTCAAATGTTTCAACTAGAGTAAGTATATTAGTAGTTTTTACTTGTACATATATTTGCATTGTTATAACTTATAAATCATGCTTATTTAAGATCAAATAGTCAAAACAGAATCTAGGACTTCTCATCCAAGATTTTGCAAGGTGTTGATATTTCAAATGATTAAATTATTGAGATGCACAGGAAAACCAATTTGTACGAAGAATAACAAAAATGTTAAAATAGGAGATGAAGAGAACAAATAAATAAAATCTAGAAGTTACAAACAAGTACAGATATTGCATAGTGGTTAACTTGAAGTAAAATAGTAAATAATTTACCTGCATACATGAAACCATGTTTGTCTACAGCCCGATAAAATGGCCTTGTTTTCCTCTCTTTAGCAGCTCTTTGGAGTTCATCCCATACTCTTTCACGATCATTACTTGTAACTTTACCAGTCTTCACAATCTACAATCAAAAGCCGACTGAAAGTGTCACAAAATCAGACAAAGCAAATACCATTGAGAGACAAATGCAGACATGGAGTTCTAACATTAGAAAATAGATGGTAAGAAGGGCGGGGAATCCGTGCAAGATTGTTTGCTCGGTCAACTGCTACAAGTCCAAACTTCGGACCATATCCATCAGCCCACTCCCAATTATCAGAAATAGTCCAGAACAGGTAACCAAGCACAGGTACACCCTGTAAAACAATTACAAGAAGGTCTATCATAAAATTAGATTTTAGGACAGAATAACTTGAGTTTAAGAAATTAAATTTAATTCAGTGTCAAAACCATAATCATAGCTGCATAAACAGCGAGCAGATGCTCCAAGAGATATGGCCGGCGGATCACATCTGTCTCATCCGAAACCCCATTTTCAGCAATGATGAAGGGGACATTTAGATGTTTGTATCTTTCATGGAACTGAAGCAACATGCGGTATAAGCCATCAGGATATACCCCACGACCAGATTCACTGTACTCATCGTTTTCCACCAGTTTTAGGCCAGTACCCGAAACCACTTCCTAAAATAAAGGTCAGATTTGTCATATGAGCAGATGCCAAATATACACATTGCACTTATCAAGATTAATAAAGTAAACCTGCCCATAGTAGTTTATGCCTATAAAGTCCAGTTTGGCAGATATTCCATCGATGAATGGGAAGAGAGTCATTGAATTAGCCAGTGAAACAGAAGCAACATCAAACAGACCATAGGGCCGCATAAATGACACATGATGTGCTACACCGACTATTGCCTTTGATGAGTTACTGCCGAAAAGTCATTATAATTCAGAAAATTACAGTTACAAAATTAGAAACCAACCAAGCAGCATGATCAACTTCAAATGTTTAGCCTTCTAAATGAAAAGGGATGGGAAGGCTGGAAAAAAAATGGTTACACTAAAAAAGGACTAGGAGAAAATGGATATAGACCAAAGCTAATAAGTAATAACCAAACCCTAATATAAATGGCTCCCATAAAAGAGGATAAATATTGTTAAATGGACGTCAAAATTTCAAGTTCAATAAATAAGTCTTTGATTTATGAGAATAAACTACCAAAAAATGACATATGTCATGATTTTAGTGGTTGAATGAGATAATTTATCTCCTGATATAAGGAGATATTTTATTCTCTTGATTTATATGCTTAGTATAAACTTGCAAGTTGCAACAAATTTTGAAGCTTCTCCAAGAAATAGACACCTTAACTCATGGATGTAGTCATATGCCTTTGAATGTGCAACAGACATCCAATGCATGGCCTGCTGGAAAACACCGGTTGGAAGTGCAGAAGTAGCAGCCTCCAGCATATCAGGGTGACCACCAGGCCAAGTTCCAGCACAATAAGTAAGCATACAGAAGACATGGGGCTCATTAAATGTTACCCAATAGTCAACCAAATCCATTACACCATTTACAACAAGCCTGCATGGAGTGGGAGGATATGAGAAAAAGTTTCATGAATATACTATCATAAGATGAGTAGCTCAATAAAACTAGATAATAAAAAGCTGAACATCAAAAGAAATGATAATCATGAAAATTAAAAAAAATATAGAAACAATAATTTCAACCTCTAAAGGATGGAAATGTAAGTCATCATTATAGACACATAAGGATGGTTAAATGAGATACAGACATTCTCAAACTCAATAATATTATAGCAGAATCAGATGGATAGTTTGAAAAGGAGGGTATTTCATCTTCACTGGTCCGAAAGTTTTAATTTAACTTTCAAGTGATTTTGTAAGCAGCTACGCTGTTTAATTGCTGTTTTGGGGAGGGGTGACATTTTCAATTCAAAATGTAATTGTCATTACATATGTCAATGGATAAGAGGCTCTGTTATTTTGTTTTGAATGAATAGACAGCTGGAGCTTTATTTAGTAGCGTCTCCTGTATATCTGACTCAACTCTCATTAAGATAAGAATGGCATCTCGCTTCACCATCCTAGGTGATTGCAAACTTCAGATATCTGAGCAGACAAATTGCAGCTATCCTACTGAAATGTTCAGAGAACTTCAATTATTTTGACCCTGACCTGTTTCAAACTATTACTCTTTTTAGATCATTGAATGAAGTCTTTGTCTGTTGACATATAGTAATAAAAGGTATACCATAGTTTAAAATACCAGTCTGCATTGTAATAAAACGTAATTCTGCAGTGATTGATCTGGTACCATAATGTGACTGAAGGTTGGCAAAACTCTATGATGATCGCCAAAAGATCCAAATATAAAGTTCAATAAATTTTCACTGTTATGCTATTAATGTCCTCACCTCAAATAAATGGTAAGCCCTTGAGAAAGTCAAGAAAATAAAATTTAATCAAATGTAATGCATACACTTTGGTGACTTCATTCACTTACAACAAACGATATGCTGGCACAGGGAGCATTTAATCTCACTTGAAACTTTAGAGTAATTGGCATACATACAACTTTCACTAAAGGAGAAACCTATGAAGCTCGAACATGGGACATGACAGACACGGACAAGTGGACACACTGAAACGTACCAATATCTGCTACTTAGTAAGCCTCTCCCAAAAATCATGGAGCATCATTTGTATTGGCATTATCCAAAAAAAATGTAGTAAACCATCTTGTTCAGGTCGAAATAGCCATGTTCGGTGTGATGGTGGAATGATGGCTTAGTCACATATGGAGGTAGATGGCTAGATGGGAGAGAGTGGGTCGCAATGTAAAACACCATAGTCTGGCAAGGGTGAGCGGTACTAGTAATTGAATAGTTGGGCTTGGGGGGTATATCACTAGTTTTTACCTGTTCAGATAAAAAAGTTATGGGACTTATGTACGTATTCTCATATTATAAATACAAAGGACTGAGTGCACAAACTCAAGGAAGCAATTCAGACAAACAATTTGCATTTTCAAGTTGGTATCACATCCTGTGGGACTGGTAAAATAAACCCTAGCCACCTCGTTGTCCTAGTCATCCCATCAATCAGCCATTGTCAAGGCTGAATTGTCGGATCTAGCCATCTTCTCATTATCTCTGTCCAGCATCCCGTTCAAGTAGTCCCGCTGGTCAGCCACCGTGTCAAGGTTGTTCATCGGCACTAACCTCTAAACCTTTGGGTGAACAATCTAACCATCACATAACTTCCAGATCGGCCAACCCACCAAACCGCATTCCAAAACTATCTTTTATTTTAAATTATAATTGAGTTTTTTTATTTTAAATTGATAGTGTCTCTCCTGGCATGTTCTTCGGTGTCTGAACCAGAATAAGATATTTTTTTAATAACACTTGTGTGATTGACACAGACCCATGGACATCACCAAAATTGGGTCTCCGTTTTTTCATAGGGAGAAACTAACCTGGTAAAGTCCATGAAATAATCCACTGTCTTTTCCAGCTTCCAACCTCCATACTCACCAGCCCAGGGTGGAAGGGAATGATGAAAAAGAGTGAGCATCACCTTCATTCCATATGATCGAGCCCTATTGATAATCCACTTATAACGCTCCAATGCAGCATAGTTAACCTAAAAAGGAATGTCAAATGACTTATTATAGAAACAAAACCTTTTTGCCAGTAGAAGTGGTTGATAAGGTTCAAGATAAAACTTCAAACATAAAAAAACATATTCATAAGCTCAACCGCGTAAGCTATTCGCTAATATGTGCTAAACAATAAATGGCACCATAACTCGTCGTCATTAAGAAAGGACGGTAGTATCCCACTTACAGATTCTTTAAGGCCGTTTATTGGCTCCTCTGGCATTATTCTTGACCAATCTATTCCCATACGAAAAACAGTAATACCAGTATCTTTGGCCAATTTTAGTTCTGTATCAGGATCAGACCAAAACTTTAATCTCTCCTCCCTGAAAATCAGTCATTTATTTTTACCTACAAAATTACATCACATGGTTCCATTTCTTATTGCAATTAACATTTAAAAATCAATATTTAGCTCAGGCTTACGGGTGTGGAACATTATGCCAAGCAGTTACTTTGTGATGCGGTTCTTCTTCTTCTTCTTGTCCTTCTACATCAGTGAACTTATCCAATCCTCTAATCATGGCCTCCATAGAGACCTTGAGAGGCTTCTTACCCTTCTTTACTTGTTTAGCACCATGTTGTAGTGATGTAGCGGCTTGAGAGCCACCATCACCAGCAGCAGAACCTATCAAAGCATTCACTGGCTGCTTGATCTCTTGTTCCTGTGACTGTGAGTCATCATCAGTCTTTTCTTCAGCAAACAGGATCCAAGCATCATTTAGCCTATCCTCGACATGTGCTGGTGCTGTGGCAAGACCAAAGAAAAACCCATCTTCTACTTCTGCAAAAAAAAATATCCTCATCCACATGCCAACCTGTAATTAAACTTTAGGAGCAAATATTGCTCACGCAAAACAGTCAATCAATGAAGACATATTAATGCAGCTTCTCCAATGGTTACTACGAATGCTCTACATGATTTATTTGGATACATCGTTCGTCACACCTTACATTATTACAATGATTTTCTTCTTTTAAGTGAACTTGGTATGTGAATATCACTAAATTCAGTACACAGTATGTAATGTTCATGAGCAACCCTAGGGAGTGTTTGGAAGAGCATATGGTGGGCTTAATTGGACTTATCGAATTGACTATGAAAATAAAATTATGAAAATAACTTGCATCATTCTTTAAACTCTTTTTCATTGAAACATAATTCTCTCATTTTGGTAGCAAACCACGAATTGGTTCTCTCGTACCAATTCATGGTTCTTTTGCGAACTGGGTTACCTTTAAGGAACGAACTAGATTTTTACTTACAGTTTAAGAAAGACAAAAAAAATAATTGGTAATGTACACTCACATGAAGGAGTAACAACAAACAAGAAACTTTTTTATCCTTGGGTATTTCTCCTATGGTGTTGATTCAAACCTACAAGAAGCATCACTAGAAACGACTATGCAGAGAGCTATAGAAACTCTACTGGATATACCCTAGTATACCGGTATTTGACAAGGTAACTTACCACATACTATGTACTCGCACCTGTACCAAAGAGAACCACATATTTAAGTATATCTTTTTAGCTTAGTTCAATAAACATATCAGAGAAGCTAATAAAATTAAACTCATTAAATATATTTCAATAAATAAATAAAAACTTGTTCAATAAGCACTTAATTAAATTGTTTATCCAATGATGCTTTTAGTAACTATTACTTTCTCGTTTGCTTTGGTCTTGTAAATTGTAATTATATTGCGCCCTTAAACAACGTTGCTAACACTTAACACAGCAATGAATATGGTAGTTCAAAACCATCACAATCTGAGATTTCAATGGCGAATGAAACAGCAGAGTTAGTTAAATTAATTTAGTAATTAGTACCGGTGACGTTGAAATCAGCAAGCGTGTCATCTGAGTCATTGATAGGGGAGCGGAAAGTACGAAGGTTCTTGTTACGGAAACGGGAGAATGAGAAAACATTGGTAGCAACGGTGAGCGTGACCAGAGCTCCGGCAAGTTTGGTGGCGGTGACGAAGAGAGAGAGGAGCGTCATGGCGGCGGTTACCGGAAAAGAGAAAGTGGTGGTTGGTCCACGTGTCAGAGTTGTGACGAAGAAGAATAGAAGAAGAGGAATTTGTTTAATCACTTTACCAAGTTAACACGGAGTTCTATGTGGTTGCTTCATCTTTGTTTATTCATGTGGATATGGCGCGTAAGTGTTTTCATCACAATCACATTATAACAGTGACTTGGACAAGTGGATGGTGCTATTGCATTTCTGGTTTCTATCTAGATAAAATCATATTTCATTCAAAACATGATTAGGATAACATTTTCAAGAAAAAATCAAAATCTCCCTATATATACTTATATTTTATTTGTATCTCAACATTAATATGCATGTTAAAGTATGAAACATTTTCCCAACTCAAATTCATTCATGGGATACATTTTTCTTCATTCAACACTAATTTACTTGTAAATCTATTTAAAGCATCAAATTTATTTAATTAATCAAGAAGTCATTTGATTCGTGATATAAATATCTCCTTAAAATTAACCTCATTATATTATGCATCATCTAAATAATAAACATTTTATAAATCGGCAATTATGTATTAATATGTTAACTCATCGATTCTCAAATTATATGTTTAGTTTTTTTAGGTCCAAGAAATTTTTCCAGATGCTTTAGGTAAATAAATTTAAGATTTTATTAAATCCTATAAAACAGATAAGTTCAAATAAAACTTAAGTTATTCTAATTTATCACTTCTACCCAACTCCTTTCTTTGGAGTAAATAATTGGCGTGAGAAATTAGAATATTGCATAACAACTGCACCACAAAAATTATAAACCCTAATTAAAAAAATTCACGTGACATTATAATTTTTCAAACAAACACAGTTTTCTGACTCACATCAAACTGAGAAAGGAAAAAGCAGCGATTACAGTGTCCTTCAACCGCGTTCTCCGTCTCTTTCACTCACTCGATTGCTTCATGTAAGTTGTAACTCAAATCTCGTTCATCTACGTTGCTTAAATAAATTTTATGGTTTTCTGTAATTCCCTTTTTCAACCCATTATTTATCAGAATCGTTATTTGATACAATTACTAGTACTAGTAGTCGCTTTTTGTTTTTGCTTTTCATGTTAACAATTTATAGTATACATATTCAAACAATGAACAAATTTCAGTATCCATATTCACCCAATTAACGATCTAAGCAAAACTATTTAAACTTGTCAGATGCAGAACCCCCTCATCAAAGATTGAAACTTTCTGTTCCATTCAAATTTCTCAACCTAGATTCTGCGACCCATTTGTTTCAAATCACTATAACTTCAATTTGTTTCTTCATTTTTTTTCTGGGTTCAGTGGAAGGCAATGGCGGATAACGATGAGGAATTGGAAATGCCAAGGGATGCGAAGATTGTGAAGTCTTTGCTCAAGTCAATGGGAGTGGAGGATTATGAACCTCGTGTTATACACAAGTTTCTAGAGCTATGGTATCGCTATGTTGTTGATGTGTTAACAGATGCCCAAGTGTATTCAGAGCATGCAAGCAAATCTGCAATTGATTGTGATGATGTTAAGCTTGCTATTCAATCCAAGGTTAATTTCAGCTTCTCCCAGCCACCCCCTCGTGAGGTAATTTTACACTTATTTATCTTCTTGTCACATTTTAGATTTTGTATCATCTCGTAAAAATGTTAATTACATATTGTATTCTTTGATTGTTGAATTTAAGCTGGTTGTAATTTTTTAGGTTTAAATGGTCTGTATAGTATATTTACTTTTAAGTTAGTCTGTACACCTATTTCTTTTAAAAGAAGTCCTTATACTTGCAATGGGGTGGCCCAATGCATGAGGCTCCCACCTAGTAAGGTCTAGGGAGGGTAGAGCTGAGAGGTTGTTTCCATGATTTGAACATGCAACCTCATGAAGTCATGATCACTAAGCAACAACCTTATCGTTACACCGAGTCTCATCTTCAAGTCCTTATACTTGTGATCATTAGTAAATAAGTTCCTACCGTTAGACTTTTAGCACCCTTATTTTTTTCCTCATATATAGCTAATGTTTTCCTGAGTTGGGTATTTTCCCCATCTCATTGTCAAGGTTCCTTATTATGTGATAACTTTTGTCAACTCTTCATCTCTCTCATCTCAAAATCGGAAAATGTGGCTGCTGGAGGAGAGCAGAAGATTATAATTTTGGGTTGGAGTTGCAGGAGATGTCGGTGCAGCCGGTTGATGGTTCATTTGCAGGGTGATGCATGGTGTTATAAATCTTGAGTGTCACTGGTTCATGGCTGGGTCGAGGCATGGTTCACTCGGGCATTGAAAGGTCACCTCTCAGAAATTTAGCATCTATCCTCATTACTCAAGCCCTTAATTTCTTGCCCCCACCGTCACCACCCACATTTAAACACCAATTGAGTTTTCTCCATATTCCATGTGTCTTGAGTCTGCTTTTTAATCCTTTACTCATTGAATCAAAATTAGTTCTTTCTCTGTTTAGTACCAGCCAAGTGTTTGATCTATTAAGTCTATCCACTCTCATTCTTTTTTTTATAAGAGTCATGGGTCATGGCCATCCCTCAAGTAATACATAATAATGATGATATGAATTGTGTGTTGAAGTGACATTTACTTTTCCTCTAAACTCTCAGTTCTGCTTTGTCATGGTCTTGTGCTTTATTGTTCATGAGCTAAGAGAACCCATTTGTCTACGATTTTTGTAACTTGCAGTATGTGGATCTTGTAAGAAAAAATACTTGATCTATGGTCATATGTGTTTCAAGCTCATGCCTCAATCACAAGGACAAGGGCTTCAATATTTCACCCTCATATGCATCCTTCAAGTACCCGTTTTCCCAGTGTAGCAATTGTTATAATAGGAATGATGCCTATGATTTTATTGCTTGTGAGCTATTACATTTTTGTTATCTAATGCTGCCGTTGGCACTGTTTTGATGTTCTAAGACCTTTTTCTCTGTCAAAGAGGCATGAAAACCCATCATCTGCAATATATTCACCAGGAACAGAATCTGGAATACTAGATGAACAGAGATATAGTTAATCCCAAAGGGAAATTGAGACTTTGGGGAAATTAAGAAGGTTTCGTAAATCTGTGGTCAATCATGTCTTCTAAGCTCTTTCCGTCATTGAGAAATAGCAGAGATCTGGTTATTCTTTAAACGCAGCAACCATTCCCTTTGAGATGGGAGAGATGATGAGTTGACAACTTGACATTATAAGGTTCCACCACTTAAGAAGCAAGCTCAAGAATAAGATAGGGAAAAAACAAAAACACAACTCAGCAAACCGTTTGCCATGTAGGAAGAAAACTAATGTGTTATAACTAACTCTAATGGTAGGGACATAAGTACTTACATTTGTAATAAGGACTTACCTGAAAAGCAAAAAAAGAAGCAAAAGGACTAAATCAAATGTGAGTATAAACTATAGAGAACAAAAAATACATTTAAAGCAATTCTTACCTTGTTCTCCACAGTTTATACTCGAAATAAAAAATTCAAGCATTCCTGTTTCCATTCCTTTGATTCTCTCCCTTGTTTATATAATTATATTGTTGACTTAGTTTAGTGTTTTGATAGTTTGAATGAACTTGCTATAGTCTACACGATACCTCAACTTGAATAAAACCCACCCAAACAATTAAAATTGTTTACTTCTGATACTTTCTAAAATTAAACTGTCATATTATATACAATAAAGGTTCCAGCACCATGCTACATGTTTTTTAAAACAATGATCTGTTTTTCAGATTGCTATACTGGAGTAGAAAAGACACCCCATGGAAAATATTGTTGCTGTCCTTTTTCCTCCCCATAGGCTCTAATATTCTTGGTCCCTAAGCTTCTTTAATTGCAGTTTCTCTACAGGCTTGTTGAAATTAACCACGTTAAATTTATATCTTGGGAAATTGTGGTTGAAATTGCCACTTGGTTAGGCGGGATTATCAGTGAAGTCACAATTAGCTAGGATGCTATTGCTGAGATATATTGTTAGTTACCATAGCAAGAGCTGCAAGCAGCAACACTCTTTGGTCACCTAATGCCACCTGCTCTCTTTTTTTCCTCTTCAAAAACAAATAATATGTTGTTATACTGAAATCTGACATGTTGAATTGAATCACCTGCCAGGTACTTTTGGAGTTGGCTCAAAACCGTAACAAGATACCGTTGCCAAAGAGTATAGCAGGACCCGGTGTTCTTCTTCCACCCGATCAGGACACATTAATCAGCCCCAACTACCAGCTTGCAATTCCAAACAAAAGGCCTGCCGAACCTATAGAAGAAACAGAGGATGAAGAAGCTGCCAATCCCAACCCCGCTCAGGAAGATCAGATGGATATGCAAATGCAACAGAATCCCCATCAAAGAGTGTCCTTTCCCCTGCCGAAACGCCAAAAGGATTAATTTTGAAGGGTTGTTCTAACCTGCACCTTAAGGTCGAAGGAGCCCTTCTATAACAAATTATATATCATGCTGTATATTTATATTAGGTACACAGTAACATTTAATATTGTGCTGGATATCCAAGTTTTATGAGCTTCCAAGCTCAATGGGTGGTCCTTGTGTGTGTTATGACCCTTAGACTGCTAGAGTGCTAGGTAGTGCTTGAATTCCAGGGGAGGGTACTGGATTTTTATGGTATTGTCAAATTCTAAGTGTGAAAATTCTTTCATGTCATCTTCCTTTTACCCCTTTATTTTTCAGTTAATAGTATATTTATAAATTCAACTATATTCCTAAGAATCCTTTATGCCAAGTGCCAACTAAATATGAAATGAAACTTACCATACATCACATTCTCGAGCATCACAATCCACTGCTCAAAAGCATGTCAAATTCCAATACCACGTTAACTATATCCCCTTGCATGACTGTTTTTGAAGTAACTATTTCCTACAATTTGATGACAACTAGTTGTCACCTTGCATTGAAGCCAAATTTGAAGTACTATAACCAACCCTTTCCTTTTCCTGAGAATTCTTTTGCAGTTTTAGCACAAGTTGAGTCGTCTAAGAGGGTGAGTTTGGTGCAATAACATTGTTGTTTAGTGATCATGAAGTCACAGGTTCAAATCCTGAAATTTACTTTTATGTTTATGGGGTAAGGTTATGTATATTTACTTTTACCACTAAGTGAAAATCTCGTGTATAGGGCTGTAACTTTAACATAGCTGATTATGCAGCATTATGTTGTTCATATGGCCTATGGATCTTGGAGATAATGGACTTTATCTTAAAAATGTCAGCAATGATTTCTTCACTTCTCTACTTAAGTTGGGCTATGTGATCGTGTTGTACACAACAACTCTGGTTTGCTTGAATTTTTTATATATCAATTTTTACAAGTTAGCCATGATAATGAGCTTGCTTGGTATGTGAAACATTCTACCTTTTTTTAATGTAGAGAACATACTACCTTAATCGTTTTAATTCAAATAGTACATCATAACTAGTGTATACTCTCAGCAATATCATACGTAAACATTTGTGAAAATATGTTACTTATTCTGAATAAGCATGTAGATTCTAGATATTATAAATCATAAATCAAATGAAATAAAATAAGATCTATCTATTATCAGTATAATAGTAATGTTTCCTTCACCGTTTTGGTAAGGTTAATCTTATAATAGTTAATTTTATTAGTATTGACTAATATAGATACTTATTTATATGAAGAATGTGGGATAGTACAGACAGAGTTAATTGATCCCAAACATGCTCTGTTTATTTCCCAACACTATTTGGTCCCCGTCCTTTTCCACCCTTTACAGTCTTTTATTCATATTTTCTGTATATAAAAAGCCTTTTTAGTGAAAATGTTGTTTTGTGGTTAATATGACAAGTTTAGCAAATTTGCTTGATTTCCGGGTAATTTCAAAAGGTGTCACAATTATATTAGAAAAACAATTTAATTATTTTAAAACCAATCACATTTTTTTTTCATTTCGGCCAGACTGAACCAATTACCAAACAAGTAAAAAAAAGTTGTATTATACTTATTTTCTATGGTTCAATTCTCTTAGGATAGTCATAAGGTCACATCAAATTCAACCAACATATTCAAACATCAAAGTAAGAAAAGATTAGTTATGCATCACGTCATTCATTATCATTAATTCTTAAGTAAAAATAACATACTATTTAGTAGATAACATATTTACCATCTAGAAAACATTAAAATATATATAATACTAAAATTAATTAAATTATAATAGATAATGTATATAGTTTAATAATCAAAATAATTTAGTAATTAAATTAGTTTCAAATTTATTCTATATGAGACATTTATTAGTAAAATAGATAGACTTTTTTGTTTCGTCTCTCATAACAATATCACTTGTAGAGATTGGATTTCATCCTTTCGAATAGGGAAGAGATTAGTTTTACCTAATGAGTAGATTAACTTCCTATTGATAATTAGTTCGTAGCATGAAGTCCATTACAAATGAAGTAACAGAATTTCACAGATTTGTTTAGTTTTACAGTATGAGTAACTATTTATGGTATAGTAAATAAACATGCATATGGACCCATCATATAACAATCAAATGACTGAAACTGGTGCATTATGTGACCCCACATTCATGATATAACAAATCTAGCCTGTCTGAGACCGATTGTTGCATGGTTCTATATTATAAAACAATCCTAACAAAAAATAGAAAAAAAAATAATCCACAACTGTGTCAACCACCACTTCATATTTTAAACCCAAAATTTTTATTAAGGGTCATTTTAAGCTTATTCTATTTAGACTTAAAATTTGAAGAATAAGTAGTAGGGCATAATGTGACCTTGCTTACCTAATTTACTATATACATTCTCATCAAAACCAGGATCAGATACATGCATGTAGGTTTTTCTTTTGCATGTGTAGTTTCTTCATAGAATTGACATTAAAAAAGGCAAACATGTGAATATAGCTTTATTCATAATACAATGTGCTATCCCTCTCAACCTCAAACTTTGATAGTGATGCAATATTGCTATCCTTATGTGAAATGACTTTTTTGGATGAAGCATGATTTTCATAAGAGAAAAATGTTGTGTGACATTGACCATAAATTTTGCATAGATAGCTAGTAATAAATAGAGGTTTCATATGTCATTGATCGCTTTTTTCATATATACTTTAATTGTCGATGAATTATTATTCATGCATTACTATGTGTACTTCAAAATTCATTTTATTAGAATTTATGTCCACCATTGGCTCTAAAAAATGAACCTTTTATGCCAGCCTATTCTAGATCATCGAATGAGAAATTTAAAATGTCCTACTCAAATGTCTTACTATATGGAAAAATGAAAATACCTCAATTCTTTAAAGAAAATATTTATCGATGAACTTTTGATAAAACAATAAATTTGTACTTGGATCAGCATCCTTTTGTTAAACCTTGGTTTTATATGACAACTTTTTATACAAACTCAAACAATGAACATCAACCCACTTTTGTCAACTCAACATGGTTTAATGATTATATATAATATGTAAAGTTGTGATTTTTTGCCATGTAATATATAATATGTAAGGTTTAATGACTATATAAGTTGCACGTTCATATTTAATTTGGTAAATACTCTACAATTGACTTGATTTTAATATTGTCCTCCCCAAAACACATCTAATCACTTCATAATGCATATGAGTCTCTCAACCAAGCTGGAAGACTTGGAGCATCATATAATTAGAAGCAATATGATTTATTTGATTAGCTCGAAATGACGTTCTCTTCGACTCTAATGAGGCTTCTACTAGCCACATTGTTGAATCGGTGAAAGTGAAAACATGACTATGGATTAATGGATTATGAGAAAAATATTCAATGACTTATGGCTATGAGTTTGTCTCAAATATTAATCTCAATTTTACATTCTACTTGTTTATCTTAATCATATTTTTTATTTTTTATTCTAAAGTATAGGACAATCCACTAGAGATATACTCATAAGTTATAGTGTTAGGGGTTTAAGTTAGTATTCCTCCTAATAATATTGTTTTTGTAATAATTTGAAGGAGTGAATGTTTTATTAAAGATATTTTGGAGATTATTCTAGAAGTTAAGTTGTTAGGAAGTTAGTAGTTATTTTGTAAAGTTTGTATTAGTTGTTTGGTTTACAAGCTTTCTTTTTCCTTTTTTCTCTTGTATAAATAAGTCATATTGGCTCACTTTTTCATCAATGAAAATGTTATCCAATTCAATTCAATTGTGAGAAAAAAAAAACTTGTAAATCAAGCAACTAATACAAACTTTACAAAATAACTACTAACTTCCTAACCACCTAACATCTAGAATAATCTCCAAAATATCTTTAATATTTTTTTGTTTAAATGAAAAATCA
This sequence comes from Lupinus albus, assembly GCA_009771035.1. Classification (NCBI taxonomy): domain Eukaryota; kingdom Viridiplantae; phylum Streptophyta; class Magnoliopsida; order Fabales; family Fabaceae; genus Lupinus; species Lupinus albus. Next base: position 12,605,890 of record CM020011.1, read on the forward strand.
TTTTCATATTATTGGAAATGTTTCAACCTCAAATATTCTATCCTAGTTACGTGTTTCAGTATCGGTTCCTTCGTATATGTGATGTTGATTCGAGAACTTTAGAGGAGTAAAATTTTGTCATATCCTTGTTTATGTAAGCAGAAACATCTCTTTAACTTTTTTTCCTCTTAACATAATATAGGATGTAAGGGAACAAAATTCTACTCTTGTATTTTGGCATTTTACCAACAACACTAATCACAATTTTATTATGTTATGAATTATTAAGGTTGAACTCAAATATTACACAAACCTAATAAATGGGCATATTAATTACATTTCTTAACTGAGTCTAAAATCCACTATTCATATGTACTATTTCTTGAGTTTTAATTAAGAATCAGTGATTATTAATATTAAACATGAAGAAAATATGTAGCATAAATGACTTCACAAAATTGCATTTAGAAGGACAAAAGACAGAAATTAAAAGGGGTTATACAAGAAAAATTGTACCAAATAGTAAAAAAAGACACACGCAGGCAAACATAATATATATATATATATATATATATATATTAATATATATAAAGTTCTTGGTGTGAATAATGAGCAACACCAATAAATCTTGATAAATATAAGTCACGCACTTTTTAACCATTTATGCATTATTTATGATTACAAATTAGTTGCACCATTTTTACTACATTTTCGTACATGCATATCACGTGGATAACACTCTTCTAGAGAATAAAAAGTGGTTGTAATTGTTGACTATGCAAATAAAATTGCAATTGAACTCATTAAACTCCTTCTAAAATGTGCTTATTGAGAAAGCGGGTAAGCAAATATATACAATAGCTTACATAAATATTACACTCTAAAAGAAAAATGAAAAATGGTAGGTGGGATTTTACTTATTTATTTCATATAGCTTTCTTTATAATATATACAAGGCCAAATTGTTAAATTAGTCCTTCAAACTTCAAAAGTAGAAATGTGACTAACTTGGTGCTTTTAAATAAGAGGAAATATTTATTTCAACCACTCATATTTTTGGATTTTATCGTTTTGGTCTCTCAAAAATTAAAAAATCTAAAATGGTCCATAAATTTTTTAAATGTAAGTCAAATTAATCATTTTAACATGTTTTACAACACATGATGTGGACTAATTTAACTCATATTTAAAAAAATGGGACCACTTTGAGTTTTTTAACTTTTAATGAACCAAAGTGGTAAGGTCATGAGAAATTGAAATAAGTATTTACTCTTAAATAAAATTTGATAATGTAACTTCTTGAAATTTTTAAAATATAATTTATTGTTTCTTCTAATTGGGAACATTTATCTATTAGAAATTTACTTTTATATTATGAGAGAAACTTATTTTATACAATCTTTTTGTGAAAGGATAAATTAGTTACCCGTGTATCTTTGAAAAGCAAATTGAAGTTTTACTTTGCTTACTATTGCTTTTTTGATGGACAATTATTTGGTATATAATAATTTCGTTTCATGTAATAATAATTGACCCGCAAAGACTATTACAGCTGGAATTTGAAGTTCACATACTTACAATATAATAAGTAGGATACTCCACGAATATGAAGACATAGAGAGAAAAATTAAATTCAGTACACGATTATGTTATATTAATTTATAAAATCATATAATTTCTATTGATTTAAAATATTTGTGAAGATGTATTGATTAGTACAAGTCAAAAAGTGTTGAGTTTATATTACATATAATTCAAAAAATATTTAAAAAATTATAGTTTGATGGTAGAGATATTGTATGTGTATATATATATATATATATATGCAAAATATATTTAAAAAGTTAAGAAGCATCTGAAGTTGTGTCTTGATGTATTGAAGAAATATTCAAACAATGTCATCATATGTTACAAGTAAGTTATAGATATGACAAAAACATATTTCTCACTCGTGAACTTGTGAAACTGAGCCATCTTGAACTCTATAACACTATTAAACTATTTCCTTTTTTATAAAAAAATCACGAGGTGTTGAATTAAATGTAGAAACTATAATGCCACACTTACCCCATAAAATAAACAAACATAAATTGTTAATTGCGTTCCAAGTTTAGACCCACTACTAATGTGAATCGGAGGAAAATAAGAGGAACTTTCTCTCTAGTGAGGGGAAATGAACACAAATTTTATATATAATCTTTTTATTAATATAGAATAATGTATGAGACAAATAGTATATTATAGCTTATATATGCCACTTTTGTAATTGTGTTTGGTCCATGACTAAGATTTGGCATTGAAGTGTGGGATAAGATAATCTATTGCATGGGAAAAAGCAAACCTACCCTTTAAACAAGTCAAATAAAATTCTCCAATGGTAAAGTATGTTTAGTCTTTGTTGGATATTAGGTAAGATAAGGGTCATATTTGATGAGTTTTTGAAACGTTATTATTTGATTAATCAAAATAAATAAAGTTTAGCCTCAAAATAAATAAACGTTATATGTTTCCTTAAATCATTTATATTTCCTTAAACTCTATTTTGCCTAATTATAAGGCTGCAGATTCAATAATACATGTAAATAGAGAATCTTAACTCTGTTATATTAAAGTTTGTTTTTAAGTTGAGTTTTAAATAGTGATGAAAGGATATAAAAGGGTTCAGAATCATCTTATTAGTATATTTCATGACTTTCAAGTTTTTATTTTTCCTTTAACACTTAACTCTCAAACAAACTCTTAAGGATGTTAGTTAGGAACTAAACTTATAATTTTATAATGCAAAATGATGTGATATATTAAGAAATGTTAAATTTTAGTTTTAAATAATTATTTATTTATTAATAAACAATGTTTTAGAGTATTGTTAACACATCTCTTTAAAAATTAAAGCACAATAATTGGACTAAATAATCATTTTAGTTCCTAGACTCACATCATATCACTTTGATGTTTTAATTTTTATTTACATTTAACTTAATTATAGAATGTGATATTTAAATCGACTTTTAATAATTAAATTAACATCATCTTCAACTATTGAAATAGTGGAAACTGTCATTTACATTTTCGGTGATTACATCAAATAATTTATAATATATTTTATTTATACATCACATCAAAACTTTACTTTATATAAATATAGAACCATTCTATGAGTCGGAGATGATGAAATAAATTCAAAGGCTATTGTGGTTTCCACCGTTGGAAACTTGTAATTTACGCTTTTTACTAATCAAGTACAATATAAATAAAAGCTTTAATATATTATGTTATATACTCCATATATTATATGTTATATGTTAAATAAAAACATTAATAATGTATATTAAATATTACATATAGCATTGTTTAGAAATGGGGCCTACGCATAATTCACATGACAAATCCATGAGAGAAATACTGAAAGTGGTAGAATCACAAATCCTAAGTTAGTCTCTGCAAAGATAAGATGCTTTAGCAGATTTGGGTAAATTAGAAAACAAAGTATAAACCAACAATTGAATATATAGTACTTAAAGATGTTATATATAATTCAATTTCAAAATGCTTGATACTTTAAAGAATGTGAGTAGTACTCACATTACTCAATCACACTTGAATCTGATAGGGACGTGTGGGATATATGGGTGACCATAAACAGCAAAGCTTGGTCCTCAGATGTCCAATTTGTGGGAACGGATCTCGTTTTAAATGACTAAGGATACTCACCATTACCGGAGAGATAAGTATTATATAATAACAAACAAAATAAAATATGTAATAATAATTTTATTTTTTTATTTATTATGAAATTATGTTTTTATTATTGAAAACATGAGAAAAAACAAACACACAATATCTCCATTATTAGAGAGTAGAGAGAGGATGGTTGTTGATTTTAAAGGCAAAAAGGTGAACAAATTAATACTAATGGAATAAAAATTAAGGTGATGATTCTAAGAGAAATTAATCAACTTTGTCTTGCTTTTGGTGTTATTCAATGTCGTCTTTCCTTCAAAATAGGGAATGCTAACTAGTACTACTCTTTGAGACATTAATATATGTGTAAGACACTAAATTTAATATTAATGTTACCAAGTGTTATATATTATATACCATATACTAACTTTGTCCTGTTTATAATGGAAATTTAGTTTATTTGTACGCAAAAGAAATATCAAAATATCTTAATACAAATATGAATGAAGTATTATTCATATGGGATTTTTTCTTGTTGTGTTATACATCGGTTTAAAGTACGCCATAGAACAACCTAAAGAAAAGAGAAAGAATTCTTTATTATTATTATTTCAATATATAGTAAGACGCTCCAATCAACTAATAAAAATAATATTTATATCGTATGTCTCAGTTCACGTATTTAAAAATATTACATTATATTTTCACCATAAAATATAAACTATATTCAGTACTTATATGAGTAATAATATTAAAGGATAAGCATATATATAAATTTTTAGAAAATAGAAAAAGCATATAAAGATTATATAAAATTTATTGCAATTAAATAATAAAGGTTATACTATTGATTAATAATATTTTGTAATATTTTATTCTCTCCCTCTCCTAGTAAATTCTCTCCAATTCTTGCTATAAATATCCCATTATTATTGTTCATACTTCCCAACCTTCTTTCTCTTCTTTCATCCTCCTCATCTTCTTCTACTCTCCCATTATTATTTCCTCTCTCTTTCTCTTCCTATTTTTCTTTTCTCCTATAACCAACCCACATTCACCAACTCATTAACATATATATATATATCTACCTAGTTACATTCAAAGTTCTACATTTATAACCCATTTTCAGCACTACCTTGTGTTACCTTTCACTCTTTCTTGTGTTTTCTAATTAAGAGGAACAAACAAACATGGTGTTGGCTTCCCCAAACCCGATCCACATAGAAAGGATTTTAGCCATTGACCTTCCCATAGTGGACCTTAAAGCAGAAAAATCAGTGGTGAAAAAGCTCATTGTGAAAGCTTGTGAAGAGTATGGTTTTTTCAAGGTTATAAACCATGGTATAACTCATGAAACTATAGCCAAAATGGAAGAATCATCATTTGATTTCTTTGCTAAACCAGTGACACAAAAGAAACAAGCTTCACCAGCTTATGGTTGCAAGAACATAGGCTTCAATGGAGACATTGGTGAGGTTGAGTACCTTATGCTTAATGCTACCACTCCCTCTATTACTCACTTATCCGATACCATATCCAATGACTTCAGGTATAGTACGTGTACTTATTGCATTTCTCTCTCATTATCTAACTCTTTTACATTTTATTGCATGTTTCGGATGTTACTTTGTTTCTGTCCTTTTAATATGAACTTATCTTATGTTTTAGTTGAACAAGCCCCTCGAACCTTAAAAATAATACAAAATGTTTAACCTATACCTATGTCAATAACCTAACATTATTCATTAAAAAGTTACTAGTATATATAAAAACCAAAGTTCATTATTTTTTATATATTAAATAAATTATTGTTTTTTTAGAAATAGAAAATTATTGTTTCTCCATATAAAGTTGTTTATTGTAAATGCTTAGCCAAGAATAATCTCGAAAACATAAAAAAAGTGTTGAAAATAGCATTCAACTAAAAATAAGTGGAGGATAGAGAGGGGAAAGTGATGGACCTAGAGAAATAGATTAGGTATAATTGAATCGAGATCCTCTCCAATATTAGATGAGATAGTGGTATGTCTCCTTCAAAAAATAATTGACGGTATAGATTTAAAATTATTTTTAAATAAAAAAATTATAAATTTTTAAATTCATTATAGCCTCTCATTCCAGTATCGGAAAGGATTCAGGCCCGTACCATTGGTTTTTGTGTACTATGTATGTCTCTTCTTGTGATTGTGTGGCCATGATATGGGCAAGAAATCGAGGAAAAGTGAGAGTCGGGAGGAGTCACTCAAGTGAGAACAATTTTCATATAAAAATTGTGAAAACAATAAATTTGGATCTTATAACTAATCGTGGATGATTATGATTAAAAGTTATTTAATGGTCAAATGATAGTCATGGATGCACGTATCTTTTAATATTGACCATTCAAATAAGATATAATAGTTCATATTATATGTTATCATTTATCACAAGAATGCATTGTTCTAACTTGAGACACTCCCTTATCTAACTAACCCGTCACTATATCTCATTACCTACTTCTATGAGTTGTATCTGACCAGCAAAGAAGGGAGATTCCATTCTATATACGTATATAGTGATATGAGTGCCAACCATTGTTTAAACAATGGCATAATGCAATCGGTACATGATCTGCATTATATATTACAACTGAAGTTTCTCTCTCTATTTGTTTTTGCCAAACAGGGAATAGTATTAACCTTGTATGAATAAAGGGAAACCTTAGGCCTTGCTTCCTAAGGAAAATATATAGTTCTATCACATAAACAACACCCTCAAATTACAAGGGTTTATCCAAAAATCAATAATTGATATTTTAACAATTTCCTTATTTGTTATATACATATGCGTGCTTGAGTGCTTATAGTCGCGTACCATGTACATGTTTATTGTTTAATTTATTAATTTGCATGTTGTGAACGTTTTAGCATAAGTTAGATAGATAAAAGAGGTGGAAGAAAAATTTAGGGTGCACGTGATAATTAGAAAAGACTTAGGTCGCACATGGGCTATAGAAATGAGGTGTTATGGCATGTCAGAGACACTTTTACCTCTTGTAAAGTTATGGGGATGACAATACTCATAAGTCAGATATAGCTGGTGCTGGAATTGGTTCATTTATGGTTATAATTAATTTTTTAAAAAGAGAGAGAAATTAAGAGGAAAAAATGTACATGTTGGATTCACATATCAGAAAATATATTAACAAAGTCCAATCAAATCAAAACTAAAAGCTGTTGTTTACAATTATAATAATAATAATAACTAGAAATATATTTTCCCAAAATATCCAAAGCAAGTAATGAAACAGAGCAAATAGAGGCACTACAGTGTGTCACTCAGTCAGACCCAGATTGAGGCAGGGCGTCAGTTCAGTACAGAGCCCACTACCACCGCTGCCCTTTTTCACTTCCCACCTTTTAGTACTAGAAATCTGTTTACTTACTAGTAGGATACGTATTTCTTAATAATCAAAAACTCTTGATTTTTTGGTTAGTCTTATATTACTAGATCAACATCTTATTATTTTATATAAATAATATTATTACATTTAATAAATTTGTTTCTATAATTAATGTGTGAATATTTTAATATGTTTGTAGTTTTTTAGATGCCTATAACAGAAAAACACTTGAATGATAAATAAAACTAATTTAATATGTTACAAGATAAATTTTAAAATTATAATTGCATGTTTACTCTATTACATATTTTTATATTTCTATAATTTTAGTTTGTGATCAGCAATTATAACTATATATATATATATATAAATATAAAGTAATAAGAAATGTTTAGACTTAAAATTATGTATATATATATATATATAAATATATGATGAGAGTAGAATATATTTAGGGTTAATATTGTGTGTATATATGTGCCCTAAGCAGTTATGATAGTTGTAGTTAAATGCATGGTTGAGTGAAGATTAAAGTTGAAAGCAGTAACTAGGTAGGGTAATGTATGTGATAGTAGTTTGTAAATAATGACAGGTGTAGTGTGAGTGCATACAGAGAAGCAGTGAAGAAGCTAGCATGTGAGATATTGGAGGTAATGGCAGAAGGGTTGGGGGTCCCTGATAGATCATTTTTCAGCAGATTGATCAACCATATTGATAGTGACTCAATCCTTAGGCTCAATCACTATCCTCCTATTATTAACAACAACAAAGATAGGGACAAGTCCTCTTCTTACAACTATACAAAGATTGGTTTTGGAGAGCATTCTGACCCTCAGATCTTGACTATACTAAGATCTAACGATGTGGGTGGCCTTCAAATCTCTCCTGAAGATGGTGTGTGGATCCCAGTAACACCAGATCCTTCAGCATTCTGTGTTAATGTGGGTGATGTATTACAGGTATGTTCCTACATCTCCTTCCTAATCTTTAATTTTTTCATTCATTCATTCATTTTCCTAAGCAGTTTCATGGGGGGACCTCTTTTCTAAAAGAATAGTGGGAAAAAAGGAAGATAATGAATTGATGTGGGTGGTGTATTGATCAGGTTATGACAAATGGAAGATTTGTAAGCGTGAGACATAGGGCAATGACGAACTCATACAAGTCTAGAATGTCAATGGTATATTTTGGGGCTCCACCACTCAATGCATGCATTGTTGCTCCACCAGTTTTGGTTACACCACAGAGGCCCTCTCTTTTCCGACCATTCACTTGGGCTGATTATAAAAAAGCTACCTACTCTCTCAAGCTTGGAGACACTCGCATTAACCTTTTCAGAACAATCCCTCATGCCCACTAAAAACTTCTCTTTCGTTTGATTACTGTGAAATGAGTCGATACTAATCTTGGTAGTACCAACAAAAATATTAATTTCATAACCAATCCATTTTATCTTCATTTAGCTTTTCCATTATCTTTTTATTTTTAGATTTGTAAACGTTGTGATAGATTCTATTACTAGTAAGGATGAATAACACAAAATTATTTATCGGTTGTTCCTGTCAATAAAAATGTATCTGCTTATTCAGACTCCTTATTATTAGCTTTTTTTATTTTGTAAGCAACCTCGTTTATTTTCTTTTTTTTTTTTTAAGTTTTACTTTCTGTTTCCTTATTTGCCTTTTCTGCATAATTACTTATTTTATAATGATAGTTTTCTTTGTATTTTCGTATTTATGTGTAGTAATTTAATTTTTTTCCTCAACTTTTGCTTCCAAAGACTATAGATGTGTTTTGAAGTGTACTTACCCATCGTTGGACAGCTGGAATCTCATCCCATTAGGATTGAAGAGTGTAAATTATTCATAAATTAATCTCCTTGGATATAGAGAATTAAAGTGAGTTTGAATTTAACAGGAGAAAATGAGTAAAGCTTAAGAACTATCTTGAATTTGAATTTAAACTTATTCCTAAAACTGTCAGTGCATAAAGTATTATGGTCCTAGAGTATTGTCACATTTATTGATCCATACCTACCATAGATTAAGGCTTACTTATAATTGTAAAGTAATCATTCTATTCTTTATTATTATAAAACATCAATGAAAGTTTCTAAAGATCAAGACACTTCCATGAAGCATTTACTTTTGCTTTTGTTAATCTCTCATTTAATATTTAGAAGGAAGGATCTGCTACTTCGAATCTGAGCTCTTGCAGCAAAACCAGAACACTTCCTACTACCAGTTTTGTTTAGCATGCAGACACAGTTCTGTAGAAGTTCAAAATCCTCCTCCCAGAACAACAAGGATGCCTTCTTTGGATTCTTTAAAAGCATCTTTGAAGTCAGGAAACCAGCAATAGTCCATGTTTGCGTCAATCGAGATTGCTTCCCTATAAACTTTCCGTTTCGTGTATCGTAATACTCCGGCCATCTATCCACGGAAAGCCTTTTCTCTGCTAAATTAACTGCCTTCTGTGCCAACTCAGGCTTTCCCATCTTGATGCAGGCTAAGGTGAACTAAAATTTGAAGATACCTAGTGTCAGCGCATTAAGACTAAAGGCCTTATTTATAGAAATTTCAAATGCTGAGCAACAGGAACTAATTGCTTCTAGTATTTTGACACATGAGCATAATTGAACATAAAGAAAATAGTAACTAAACAAATAAGTCTTCGATTTCTCTTCAGCAATGGAAGATATATGAGTGAGGCTTCCAATTGCCTTATCAGTCTTAAAAACACACATAAAGAAAGACATTTGATAGTACTAAGGTAGCATTTGTCGTTTTTACATTTGTGGACATCTCTCACTTGAAAATGTGACTTGCCCATGTATGGCAGAAGATTAGTAAGAAAAATGCATCTCACTTGTGAATGAAATAGAAAATTTGGATTCCCCCATTTAGGTGACAATGTTTTTATATTACTGGGCATCACATCATAGGAATGTGCTCAAAAACCACCTAAGAAATAATAGTGATCGGATGATATTACTATCGAAACAAATATCAAACTAACCTGCCAGAGAAGTGTTGGCCAAGATCCACCATTGTGATATGACCATGGGCTGCAAGTCGTCACCAGAGATTATTAGTACATGTAACTTCCAAGAAGAAGCGGTGGATTACAAAGAAAACAGATATTCTGAGCAAGGATAATGCAATAACCGTAATATTTTTTTTTACGTAAAACATTAATACTATCTCTATCAAGATAATGATGGATCATTTACTGTTAATTTTTGTCTAAAGGGTTGTGGCTGCAGCATTACTCTTTGAGAAATGACAATCACGTCAAAAACAACAAGGAAGAAATTTCAAAGAGCCTTACGTGTTCTTGGGGTCACAACCAGTGATTATACGCCATTCCTCGCTCTCCAGTGCCGGATAACATATCTTCAGAGGCATTTGAGCAACAAGATCATCCCATTTAGTCTCAATTAAATTCAAAATTTCCCTGTTCTGTCTTGTCGTGCCTAAAGAAGAAACAATGGCCCAAAGGTTTCCAAGTGTGAAAAACCTGAAGTCCATATGAGCAGGTTGCAAATTGCCCATGAAATATCCACCTTCCTCGGGGATCCAGTCCACTAGCCATGTAGGGATTTGCTCTGGATAGATGTTATACTTGTTGACAGCATCCAACAAGATTTTATTCCACGGCAGGGAATAAAGTTTCTATGAATAACAGTTGGTAAAGTCACATCCCTTGTTCAAGGAATCTAACAGAAAGAAGATGTTATTCCAATTATAGAGCAGAACTGAATCATCACTATGGCAGAAATCCTCTTTTAGAACTGATAAACTAAAGAGCATAACAAATTAACAATTGATAATGCATGCTTCCCAGTATATAGTGGTAATGATGACAATGAGCAATCAGCTTATTTGGATCTCAAGAGGGTGACCATGAATGCCCATCCTTCTATCGATCATGCAGGAACCATCAGTGACTAGTAGAGAAGGAAACATGTCAAACCCATCAGTTAGATACAACTTAAGAATAAGTCTTATGCCCATCTGGACATCCACCCTTTCTTGCAATGCATAATCACCCGTTAGCTTCCCATATGCTCTCAACAATATAATCCACCACAATCCTGTCAACAGTTCATTCAACATAAGCTAAATTTTTTGACCTAAAGCTGGCTTGAAATATTAAGAATTGATGTGAATAAAAATTATGAAAAGCAAGAAACAGTAATGCTCGGGAAAGAGGAAGAATTATTGATAGAGCATCAACATTTTATGTATCAGGGACAAATAATAACTTACCTGAATCAACAGGTGCAACCCGACCAATTGCCGATTCACCAAAATCAGGATCTAAAACTTCCTCAAATGCTTCACTGCTTCCATCAAGAGGCAAACTTATAACTTTGAAGCTTGCTGCCATCAACCCTTGCCCCGGGCTGTAGCAGTCAACAGTCTTCTCCCAACTCTGCCAAGTGCCAAATATAAACAGTTGATTTGAATCACAATATGAAATGAGGAACAAGTGTGTTAAGACTGAAGAGCCATTAATTTTAATCCCGTAACAGCTTCATCAATTTCATTTGTTGACAGTATGATGATAAAGGATATTTGTTCAGTAAACGAGAAGAATGTCGACATTTCAGCAGACATGTACAACTTAGGGCAATTCAGAATGAGAAAAGCAGCAAAGATACATTTCATCTGTCCAGACACATGTTTTCTTATCTTTCTTTCATCCAAAAATCTATCCCTAACATCCATTGAACTATCTAATTATTAGATAAAGAAGAATGTTTGTCATTTATTATGTGGCGATAAAGCTAAACTGCATCATCTCAGCCCACCATACAGTAAGCAAAATTAGCAGGGCTTACTGAAGTAAGTCTCTCTAACAGTCCTAAATATGAAATTTGAGATTTAACTGCAAAATCTTGAACAAAGGTTTACACACACTACAGGAAAAAATATTCTGTAGGAAACAGCAAATAAAGGAAGCAATGACAAACTAATTGGGCACTTAAGGCAATAACATACCTGCAATTGCAACGTGTGAAGTAAAAAATTATTGACAATTTCCCCTTCACCGTTGAGCAGAAAGACAAGTGCTGATGGAATGAAATCACGAAAAAAGACTTGATCATAATTCAGTGGTTGTTTGTCAGCAGGGTCGTTCGCTGCAATAGTCCCAACCGGATTCCCACAGTAAGTGACGACAGCACCACGAAGCAACTTCCAAGCTTCCTTTTCAATATCTGATAACTCACTCTCAACCTTACTCTTATTCAGATCCTCCAAATTATCTATATTTACATTTGACCCATCACTTCTTTCTTCAGCTACTTCTTCAAATTTACCTTGATCAGTCTCAAATCTTTCAATCACCAAGGGCTTTGCATTCAAGCAACCTTGAATGTATAACTTATCAAAGCTTGTGTCATTAAAATGAGAATCAACCGATGTAGATTGGTTCCTAATATCCGAAGCTACATTCGGTATCAACAAAACAATCCTAGGCCTTAAACTACCTAAATTGGCACAAATTCTAGTGTTAAAATTCCTAGAACAGGCCCAATTCGAATCGGAAACGCTAAAATCTCTCCGATTCAGATTGATCAGACATATAAACCCTACAATCTGAGTATCACAACAATGGTATCTATGGCTGTGATTTGATTTGGGATTATGTGATTTGGACAACAACCCCTTTGTTGCTGAACTTGGACCATTAAACTTAGTTGGAAAAAACCCAAAAAGTGAAGAACTTTTATAGCTACTTCGGATTCTAGAACAAGGCTTCATGGTAGAGATTCCAATATAACCACCAGTATTCATTTGTAAGATTAAATAACCACAGCCCAGAAAATGAAACTAATTCAAACAAATAAAAATCAAGACTTTATTTATTTACAAGTCTGTTATATAGAGATATGTGGTAATAATAATATATATGAAATGGTAAATCAATAAATAGGAGATTTCTAAGTTGATAACTAACTAAGTGGGGATGAAAATTTACATTGATTTAGCGTTACTTACAGCTTGATCGAATGAAGAAGATGATGGTGAATATAAGGATGAAGTGAACAGAATTTGAATGAAAGAGGGAAAATGTGTTTAAGAATAGTACAAGTTAACATGAACTTATTTTTGAGAAATTCAAAACCAATTTCTCTATGTGAGATGCAAAATAGGCACTTGCGGAAGCGACAAGTGAATAAAGTAAATAAAAATAGTAGAAGAATGACACCAACAATTTTAACGTGGATAATGCTCAATGTGAGAAGGAAACAACCACGGGGCCTAGTATCTCACTAGGAATACAAAAACTTACGCTAAAGTAATATAAGCTGTCTCACTTTCTCTCTATGATACTCTTTCTCCCTTTATATAGAGAAGGGAATCTAAGGCTTCATCATAAGGATATTGTGGATGATTAATTGTTGTCATAATTTCAAGATACCTTGAAAATGCTATTCCAACTTTCTAAGTTGCATCTCAAGAGTCAATGTCAATGAGTAATTCCAAGACTTACTCCAACTTTCTAAGTTACATCTCAAGAGTCAATGAAGACTTACTCCAACTTTCTAAGTTACTGGTTCTCAAGAGTCAAGTGTAATTCCAAGACTTACTCAAACTTTCTAAGTTAGGCTTCATAGTTAAGTAAGAATGGTTTATCTACCAAGTTGCATTTTCCCAACACTTAAAAACAACATTTTATAATCGTAGTTAAGTAAGGAAACTCATAGAAAATTAGAAATGATAAAATTAAATAACGAAGCACGTGAATGCAGAAGAGAATGGAGGGCAAAATCATTTAATCGAGTATTCGATTGTGGTCCCTAACTAGGAATGGGTGCAAAAGCTCCACAGAAAAAGGAACATAGCACAAACAACTCCATGTCCTTCGCCGCGTCACTATATACGTGGTCTCTTCTTATTCGTAATTTTATTTCTCTACAAATATCTTAATTCCAATATTATCATTAGAAGATGAATTTATTCATTCTAGGAGTAAGTTTTTTAAACTTATTGCACATCTTTGCCATTAAATCTTGGGAAATTCAATGATTAGAATTAGTTGGTAGATCTAAATCATTGGATTTCTTTAAAATTGATGACTAAGATGAAGAATAACATACTCTTGGAGTAAGTGTAATCTCACCATTTGGAACAAAAACACTATATTTTCACAATTGTTGTAAAAACCAATTTGTACCAGTTGGTTCAACCGCTAAATCAGTAAGTCAATCTCATACCAATAGAATATAACAATTATACAATTGTATTAGTGAAAACTAATCAAAACTAGTTATGTCCACCGGTTTTTAATTGAATTGTATGAAGTTATGAAGGCCCACACGCACCTCCATCCTCTAAATCCTATGTTTGGGCTTTTGTAATTATTGGATTAATGAATCTTAGTGGGAGAGGATGATGTGGTGGATAGTGGTTTAATTAAAAATTGAGGATTAATTGATTGTTGAGAAAAGTGGGAGGAAGAAAAAAGCAGAAGAAAATGGGTGAAGCAAGTGGAGTGGTGAAACACATAGTGCTAGCAAAATTCAAAGATGATATTACCCCACAACAGATTCATGAACTCACAAAGGCTTATGCCAATCTCGTTAATCTCATCCCACCCATGAAGTCTTTCCATTGGTACTCTCTTTCTATCTATTCTTTCCCTTTCATTTTCAATTCAATTCAATATCCCCTTTAGATCAGGGTCAATGATATATATTAATCTTAACCCATTTTACCAAAAAGATTCAACTTTTAATAAATTCATTCATTTTTTGCTGATGGGTATATTTATGCTATTTGGTTGGGTTTCTAAGAGCCAACAATTTAGTCCACTGGGCACTGTCCTTAGAGTATTCAGAATTGGTAATTGTCCATTTTTGCTAAGATTCTTAAAGTCAGTAAATTGTTGGGTTCTCAGATCTAAGATCTAGTTTTTTCTTCATTGTAGGTTACATTGCTATCTGTTATTATTTTTTAGTATATGCACTAGTAGTGACTGAAGTGAGTAATATGAGTAGAAAAAGGATTGACTAAAATGTGGTCTTGTTATAGTGAATTTGTGATGATGTTACTAGCTCCCGTGATCATTGTGTATGTTTGTTTCTTTGTTATTGCCTTACTAAAACTTGGACATGATTCAGAAACAATATTAACATTGCTTTGTTTGATAGAAGTTAATTTGAGAAAAAAATGGGTTGCTTCTCTTTTTGTCTTATTTCTTTGTCCTTGTTTGATCTCTTTGCACAGGCACGTTTACTTAACTAGATGTGTATAAATCCAATATAGCACATGTTTACAAATATGCTTCTCATACATGTTTGTGTGGTATTAATTTGATGTCTAAGAGTATTTGTATTTGTATTTATTCTATTACCTACTGTTCATGAAGATCATAAGCTTCTTCATAATGCTTTCAAATTATGTTTGGTTTTTGGAGCAAAATGGTCAAACATTTAAATTAGTAGTAGGCATAGTCTTGTAACATCTATCCTTTTATATTGTTAATTTGTTATTGGCCTTAAGTGCTAACAATTGAACTAAATTTTTAGCCCCTTTAGTGGCTTGAATGTTGATTAAAACATTTGAAAGCAATATATCTAATTCTCCCACATGTTTATTATGTATTGTAGGGGCAAGGATGTAAGTGCTGAAAACTTGCATCAAGGTTTTACTCATGTGTTTGAGTCTACCTTTGAGAGCACTGAAGCTGTTGCTGAGTATGTAGCTCACCCTGCTCATGTTGAATATGCAAATTTGTTACTTTCCAAATTGGAGAAAGTGATCATTTTCGACTATAAGCCTACTACTGTTCAGCTTTGATTGGACTAGAAATGGAAGTGTTGATTGCTAAGTATCTAATTCAAAATAAATTTGGTTTCCTTTCTAAACATTTGTGTACACCTTTGTGCTCCCTCGTTATCATATTTGTTTAATGTTTTTCTTTCTGTGATGATGGAACTAGTGCAGTACCAGTGCAATGTAGTGGAATAAAACATGTATTTGGTATAAGTTGTGTTTTTAGAGTGTCATGTGAGATTATAAATTGAAAAGATAAATCAACTCATAAATATGATAAACAAAAAATAAGCACAAACAATCTCAATTGACACCTAATTTTTGTTAAGGTTTGAATATCAAAATCAATCGGTAATGAGATGAGCAACTATGAGATATGTAATTGGTCTCATGATTAAATGGTCATATTTTAGTTTATCAATACCACAAGTGAAATTGGTCTTTATCTATGATACATGTTGTATCTCAAAATTAATTGAATATAAGATCAGCAGACTAAGATGTATTTAAACCATGTTGAAGAGAATGAGAATTACTTTTCATCAAATTTCAATCAAATATCTAGTATTGTAATGTTCATATGTGCACAATTATGATTAAGTATTTTTTTCAAACTACAAAAAGTAACAATTATATGGAAATAAGTACTTGCATGTAAAATAAGTTCATAGTTATTGGTAAACCAAACTTTGAACTTTGGTTAGGGTGTAAAATAAGACCCATAATTTATAGGGAAACTCTTTTAACAGTACCGCAAACTGACCCATAATTTATAGGGAAACTCTTTTAGTACTCAAGGTTTTATGCGAAAAAAGGGGAATTTTTTTTAAAGGAATTATTTGAAAATAAGAATAGATATGAAATCAAAAATAGAGGGTGCAACAGAAAGAATTCACCTAATTTAAGAGGTGAATATAAGAATAGAAAAGATAAGAGGGGTAGTTTTGAAAAAGAGAATAGAATGGAATCGTATAAAATGAAAGAGTAAGGGAAAAAATTACAAAGGCGTTATTTTGTTCTATCAACAATCCCTTAGTTTCGTCGATTTCAAAACAACATCAAGTGATGAGTTCAGTTGGTAAACCATTCTCTTCTCGATTTCATTCATTACCACAATCTCTTTCTCTGTTGCAAGTTTGAACCTTTTTCGTTTTAGTAAAACTGGGTTTAGAGCAATTCATAAAGGAATCGAAAGTTTGAAACGAAAATATAAAAAAAAATAATCTTTATGTTGGTTGGTTTGCATACTAAAATATATATTTTATTTATTTTTGTTTTCAAGTTTTTATTTTTGTAGATTTCTATGATAGTTGTTAGTGTGAACTACGAACATGGTAGATTAATAAAACTTAATCCTGATTAGAAATCCAATCCACAAAATTTTCCACCTTTTTTATATGCTTATTTTGATGCTTTAGTTTCTTCTACCATTTAAGTATTAGTTATTTGCATTGGCTCATATTTGGGGAAGTTGAACTGGGTTTAGGTCCTAGATAGTTTATACTATTGGCAAAGGTAAAGGTTTTAAATCATTGATATGGAAAATCTGAATGGTTTGATGTGGATGTAAGTAATAGCCTAGCTAATGATTCCTGTTACAAACTGTGGTTCTATGGTTCAAGAAGTATTTGTGGATGAGAGTTACTTTTACTGATTGTTTTCTATGGTTTTATATATGATCATACAATTTATCATTTTCTTTCTTTTGTGAATAGAAGATGGAGTTTCTTAAGATAAAAAATTGCTTTCATCTTTCAGATAACATCAATGGGAATTCTGCCGAGTCTGTCAAAGAACCTGGTCCAGGGTCAAGCCTGGAAGTGAAAGAAGCAAATACTGGTGAGGAACAAGTGTTGTTTACAATCCATATTTGATAAGCACCGGTACAAAAAGATACAAGAAAGAATGCCCAATTTCCCCAAACAAGAATTAGTGGTTCTTGGTTGGGTCAATGTGAACCATAGTTTATTGAAAGAATGGAAAGATTTACAAGAAGAATGAATTGTACACAATAGAGTCCCACGACCCTTCCCTTTGGTTCCTCAACCAATTCCAACTATTTTTCTCTTTTCCCCCTTCAAGAAGCCAATTATCTATTTATAGACTAACTAACAAACTAACTGCTTAAGGACATTTTAGTAAAAGTGTTATAATTAGGCAACCCCTAACCAAACTATCTTATTTCCATTTTATACACATTTTTAATACTAGGTCTAATCTTATCAATATTCTTGCTATAACTCAAATAAACTGGTTCGCATGGGTTGGAAATATGCATCGCTACTTCATCGGTATCTATCCTAATGTGATCCTAGACTATAATTATGAGATTTATCAAACTGTGGGTTGCTACTTAAAAACAGGTCATCCAGTGCACGAGTCTCCCATTGTGGGGCATGGGGATAGTAGATGTACGTAGCCTTACCCACAAGTGGAGAGGCTGTTTCCAGCTGTGGATGCTACTTGTTTAAAAAAAGTAGGGAGTTCAATCGTTTTCTTATCACTTTTGGTTATGAATTTTTGTATTAAAAGAATACGAGTGTCAATAACTTTACATGCTTTATTTTCGTTTAAAAGCATTTCCAGAATTATTCTTCTATGCCTAACAATGTGCTCCTTCTCTTGCTAGAAGTAAAAACTCAAGTTGATGCCATGTGGGAACAAATGAATAAAGGAGTATCTAGTAAGACCCTCAGAAATTTTACGTGCACACCTAGTTCCACTGCAAAAAAAACTACAAAGAAGACATCATCTGTAAGATCTTGCTGTTGTTTTTTTCCTAGGCATTTTTGAAAGAAGCAGTCACATAGCCAGTGTTCGACAGAAAATTGGGTCGCAACAGCCCAATTTTTGGTCGAACACCGACTACACGACTGAAGCTCTTTAGCAATTGTTAGCTTGAGTTTAATTTCCTCCAACTATTTTGAACATAGAATTGGATGTCATATTTGGGTTTGGCACCAAAGGCAACTGAATCCCTCGTGCAACGTGCTTCTCAGAATGGACCTAGTCCAATGCAGAAAAGTACAAGTGATGAAGCCAAGAAGCTTGCAGCTGCTGCTCTTGCAGCAGTCAAAGATGATGCTGCCAATTCCGCCTCAGGCAAGGGGAAACTTGTGGTAAGCACATAGGTATCCAGTGCGCAAATTTTTTATAATGTGCTATATAAAGCAGGAAATAGTTTGTGCAGCTGACCAAAGGGTTGGAAAAACGTAAAAGAGTGAAGAATTTGTGCATTAGCTTCTTTTTTTCTCTTCAAATTCAATATGTAGACATGGCTGAATTATATCAAAGAAAACATACGCGGGACTGGCTTATCTTCTATTTTTATTGTCTAATATTTGATGCACTAGTTCCTATTGGTACACCCACCAATTTGGGTATAGCAAATTTTGATTGGAAATTTGAAATGCTTTGATTTCCAATCCGGTTGGTGATGGACCATTCATAGCATCGGCGGCATTTTCAGAATTCGTGTGTTGATTTGTTTCCTTTTAACAGATTACAGAGGTTCGGGACTTTGCTGGTCAAGAGATTGAAGTAAAAAAGCTTGTAGATTCTGACTCAAAAGAGGCAATAGAAAGAGCTAAAGCTCCTGCACCTTCTGCTGTGGATGCTATCCTTGAACAAATCAAGAAGAAACAGAAGCTCAGTGTACTTGATAAGACTAAAAAGGACTGGGGAGAATTTAAGGAAGAAAATAAGGGACTCGAAGTAGAGCTTGATGCTTACAAGAAGAGCTCAAACCAGTATCTAGACAAGGTTTCGTTCTTGCAGCGTACAGATTATCGTGAATTTGAACGAGAGAGAGATGCACGACTGGCCTTGCAATCAAGAAAGAGGCCAGATATGCAAGAGGACGCATAAGGAAGTTGAAGTGTGGAATTGCTACATTTGCTGAATTAGGTATGGTTTTGTAGTGAGTGGATTGTCCATGATTTATTGTTCCTGTGAAGGTCTTGGTTTCCTAAGAGGAGAAAGAACTTTGATCACATTAGTAGAGCATGGTGCATTTTATGAGGTTCAATATTTGGAATGCTTTTAAATGAAGTGTGGTACTTAATTTGGAAGAGGGAAAGTAAGGGACTAGAGAGAAAGAAGTGTAAATTTTATGTGTGGTCATTGGTACATTACTTGGTTCCATTTCCCTAGTTGCTTCATGGGATTTTATTCATATTTAACAATCTTAGGTTCTTTGATGCAAAACAAGCGTAAAAAATGAAGGAAATATCATGCATTGTGCACCATCTTCTATCCATGGCATTATTTTTATCTGTCTTGAATTTTTAGGTGAGACCATTTCCTTAGAATGGGAATATTGTATAAATCTCGTGCACCTTAGATTGGTGTGTTCTAAGTCCAAGAAGTATTAACACATCAGTAAAATACTAAAGAACACAACATTTATTTAATAAGAATTAAATGGTGGACATTGTTAAACTTGTTTTTTGAACAAATTCCTGTGCATTAGTCTACAATCGTACGTAGATAGATAATGTTCAACAATTCAGGTAAAGAATAGTAATTAGTTCTTTCACCTGGTAAGGGCATTGGCATGGGGGGAATCTCTATTGAAGGGGCATCAATCATAGTTTTTAGAAGGATATGTGCATATAAAATGGTGATCCAGTGCACGAGGCTCTCACTTACTAACTTGTGACCTCATAATCACTAAGCAATAACCTTAATGTTGCGTCAAGCTCACCATCTGATTTGTTAATGAGAAGTAAAACATGGAGAGATTAATAGCGAGACTTATGATCAAGGACTTCAATGAATATCTCAAGGCTTATATTCAAGCTCTAAAGAACAATTTGCATTTCTTGAAGAAAGCCTCGAAGAACACATTATGAACTCAACCTCAACTAGTAAACTTAATATCACAAAGCTAAACTTGTTTTTTTTGTTGTCTTCTTTCTATTATTTGTTTTCCGTAATTCCTCTGAAGATGCTAGGGCAATTTTAACCCAGTCTTGGTCTAGTTTCAAAATAACACATTTGTAAAATGTGTTTTATGTCACTTTAATTGAAGAATCTACTTGAAAATATTCTACTTTCACTACTCCAGCTTCTTCAAAACAATTATACCACTATTTCACTCTACTGATGCAAGGGGAATAAGAAATTGGTAGATGAGAATAATTTCTATGGAGTATGAAGCACTCAACAAAGTATTAGTTAGAAACATTGGATAAATTGATTTCACTCGAGATAAAATTACAATATTGATCCAGGGAAAGGGGAGAGATATATTATTCAACAAGGATTAGAAACAAACAATAATTCCTCTATTATGCATAGAGGTAAATATAGATCTTTGTATTTAAACACCTGAATCTGATTTTTAACACAAGATGGTATCATCTCCAAGTCATAGTAAAATTCTTGGACAAAAATGATAACAAGAATGAAGAAGCAACAAGTTCTTCAAATGTGAATGGGCTTGTCATAAGTGGCCATTGCAGCTTCTTTCACGGCCTCGCTCATTGTTGGATGTGCATGGCAAACACGTGCTATGTCCTCACTTGATGCATCATACTGCAATGCTATGGCAGCTTCGTGAATAAGCTCTCCAGCATTTGATGCCATAATATGCACTCCCAATATCTTGTCTGTCTCTTTTTCAGCCAATATCTTGACCAGTCCTTCAGCATTATCAATTGCCTTAGCCCTGCTATTAGCCATGAAAGGGAACTTGCCAACACGGTATTCGACACCGAGTGCCTTAACCTGCTCTTCGGTCTTCCCAACATATGCAACCTCGGGATTTGTATACACAACACCTGGGACTTTGTCATAGTCCACATGGCCAACCTTACCAGCTATGAACTCAACACAAGCAACACCATCCTCTTCTGCCTTGTGTGCCAACATTGGGCCCGGAATTACATCTCCAATTGCATACACACCAGAAACGTTTGTGGCAAATCTTTCATTTACCAAAATTCTCCCCACCTTGTCAGTTTCAACACCTATCTTATCTAATCCAAGTCCAGATGTGAATGGAGTCCTACCAGCAGATACAAGAACAACATCTGCTTCGAGTATGGTCTGATCACCACCAGCTGCTGGTTCAAGAGCCAGCTTCACACCATCCCCAGAAGTGTCAA
This sequence comes from Lupinus albus, assembly GCA_009771035.1. NCBI lineage: Eukaryota > Viridiplantae > Streptophyta > Magnoliopsida > Fabales > Fabaceae > Lupinus > Lupinus albus. The sequence goes on from CM020011.1 coordinate 12,627,831, forward strand.
CTCCGACCACCTTTGTCTTGAGTTTGAATTTCATGCCTTGCTTCTCGAGAGAACGCTGAAACTGCTTCCGGATTTCGGCATCCATGGTTGGAACAATCTCTGATGCAAATTCAACAACAGTTACTTCAGAGCCAAGTCGGCCCCATACAGAACCCATTTCCAGTCCAATATAGCCAGCCCCAATGACCACAAATCTCTTCGGGATTTCAGACAAAGCAAGCGCCCCTGTTGATGATACAATTTTCTTTTCATCAATAGTGACGCCAGGTAGAGATTTTACATCTGAACCAGTGGCAACTATAATATGCTTCCCTTTGACAAGAGTATTCCCACCATCAATTGTGTCCACGGAGACTTCAGAAGGAGAAACAAATTTTCCATATCCTTTAACATAGTTAACCTTGTTTTTCTTGAATAGACCTTCAATACCCCGGGTAAGATTAGAAACAGCTTTATCTTTTTGTGCCAACATGGCTGGCAAATCAACCTCCACAGATGAAAGCTTGACCCCGTGATGGGCGAACGAATGTTTGGCCTCATGGTACATGTGGGAAGAATGCAAAAGAGCCTGAACCAGCCATAAAAGTAAAAGTATTACAGAGAATCCTATATCCACCAATATCTACAACATTAAATGAACTTCAATGGAACAGTAATTATAGTACAAGGAAGGAAATGCAACTTAGGTAGCATTTAGATTGACAGTGTTAGAATGAACAGAACAGGTTCTACTTTATGTTTGGTGTATTTTACAAATACAAAATTACAGTGACCTCCTTTGAGGCATGAGTTAGTGAGTATTTGGCATACAAGCTTATAACTTATTTGGTAGATAATAGCTTATTGACTTGGTTTTAAAAAAAACTTTTAGAATTGTTTGGTAAACAAAAATAAAATTGTAGCGTTTTAAAATGGAGATTGTGGCTTACGAAAACTAGCTTATGTAAAATTACTTCAAGCAGTTTTCCTAAAGCTATAAGGTCTCCTAATATTCACGTCTCATTTTTCCCTTTATTTTCCAGCAAATGAAACTTTTTACCTCAGCCCAATATAATATCCCATGTCTTAACTCATTTAACAATTTTCAGCCAGTTTCACAAGCAAAACTAGTTTTATCAACCAACTCTAATTCAATCAGCTATATATACAAATACAACTATAACCTAGCTTTGCCAAACAGTGCCTTAATTGAACTCACCATCTCTTGAAATTCATTTCTCATTACACTAATCTCGTAATAGAAATCAAATAAATTTCCTCAGCAAAGGTGAATATAACTTATAAAACAATAAAGTTCCAAGTGTAATTCAGATAAACGTTAAGGGAAGCCAGTGTGATTTCACATTTTACAAAAAATACAATACATCACTAGACCAAATTTTTTTAGATGAACCGATTCTGTTATTTCTGCAACAAACGCGTATACAATGAAATCAATTAAATAAAATAAAATGAAACGAAAAAAGAGAGAGAATAAAGATGAATAACCTTGGAAGGGATGCATCCAACGTTGAGGCAAGTACCACCGAGAGTGCCACGTTTCTCGATGCAGGTAGTCTTGAGACCAAGCTGAGAAGCTTTAATAGCGGCGACATAACCGCCGGGACCGCCACCGATGATGACGACGTCGTTTTGATCAGATCCAGAAGAAGAAGCGAATCCCCTGAGAGAGAAGGAATATCTGATACTCTCCGATGATAGAATAAAGTAACCGTTTCGTTTCGCCAACTTAGCCATTGCCATTGCCATTGCCATTCGAATTTTTCTTTTCTTTTTTCTCTACACACAAACACACACTTGTTTTATTTTTCCTCTTTTGATACCTATTTTTAACAAATGATTTGTACAAAACTGAATATTTAATGTGCGTTGGCTTTACGTTTGACATTATATGTTGATTTCATCTTAGCCCTTGGATAAATTATGATGATGCATTCATAGCCCTTCATTACGGTGGTTTCTTAAATATAAAAATTGTAATATCATCTCTTATAAAAATTGAATACATAATTACCATAAAATAAGAATATGGACTGAGACGAAATATGTATTGTCACCATGGTATAATAGAAAATAAATCTGTACACTATAATATCATACTTTTAATAACTTTCTGTGCCAATTTTTTTAACCAGATACTCTCATAAGCAAATTTCTTATTTTTTTAGAGCTGCTCTCATGCTGCGTGTCTTTATTTTATTCAATTTTTTAATTTAAAAAAATAGATTGAGCAATACATTCTTTCGACCCATGATCTAATAAGTTAATAGTACTTTTAAATTCATTGGACACTTATGATCAACTCTAAGATTTGATGGAAAAGTACTCCAGTACTATAACTTTGATTACAATCAGCAATAAATTCATAAATGGGGGCAGAAGAATCAGAAATTTTATGTAGGATCTGAATAGTGGGGAGGGGAATTAATGTATTTGAAGGAAAAAATGTATACAATAATAATGTATGAATTTTATATTTATTTATCACTTAATTCTCATACCATGAGAAAATAACAAAAAAATTCCATACCCATACATTTATAAGTTGAAGATAACTAAATAACGGCCTCACATACCTTACGAGGGCCTGGATTGGATGATTGATTGGACAAGGGCAACTTGAATGCTCCACTCCACTATCCTCCAAAAGACAAAGAATAACTCAAGATTTGTAACTGAAAAATTAATAATACTCTATCCACTCACTACTTTTTATAAAAATAACAAATGAAAAAAATCACCACACAATGTTAATAGCTTTATAGTGTGCCAATGGATGATATTGGTCTGTGATGAGTGATGTATATAGTGATAAGATGTGGCCAAGCATATCTATTCATGAAGCCTGGAGGATCCATAAACAAGAAATAAGGTCCAACGTGGTTGGACTTGGTCCAAGAACAAATAAGGAAAAAGTTTAAACCACATTCAAACTCAATCTCTTATCTACAGAACAGAAGCAACAACAAGGTGAAATCTAAGATACCACCATCGAGGGGGTTTGATTTACTCCGCCAAAAATTAGTTACATGTCTCTACATAATCCAAAAAAGCATCTCTAATTAAATAGGTCTAAACACTACCCCTCAACAATATCCCAACAAAACCGCTGGCTGCTTTTTCCTACTCTCTGAAACAGCCTAGAAAACAGATTAATCATTTAAGGAAAACACCATTTCAGAATAAGACTAATGCACTTTTTTACATTCAATTCCCCTCTATCAAGCTCTTCAATCTATTTCGGGCTTCTTCAGACAGACTGCAAGCTTTAAATCTTCGTCTTTGTGGCGGACACGATTCTGGAATGCTTTCGACTGGGGACAGGCATATAACAATCACTGTGAGATTATCTGCTGTGTTTAGGCGCAGTGCTTCCTTGACAAGTTCCCTGGCACATTGCTCTGGGTCATCATGCCTTCTTAATCCACGACGAACAAGACTAACTGCAACTTGGCTGGACATTACATCCCATATCCCATCACACCCAATGATTAAGAACTCGTCCTCCTCTGTTAATGTAACCATTTGCACATCTGGATCAGCGATAAGAGGGGATGTAGCACCAAGTGGATGTTTCAAGTCCCAATCCCCAAGTGCACGAGTTACTGAAAGATAACCATTGAGATATCCATCATCAACGAAGCCACCTAGCTCCTCCACTCTCTTCCGTTCTGGTAAATAACTTGGCCTGTGATCTTGAGACATGTCAACAGCTGTACCTCTTCTGCAAAGTACTGCTCGACAGTCACCGGCATTAGCAACCAGCAAATGCCTTCCAAGTAAAAGGGCAGTCAATGCTGTAGTCCCACATGAACTATTAATACTTTTCTCATCAGCCAAGGCAAGGTCTGCCCGCAAAAAAGCTCTTCGATGAGACTCCTCCAGCTTCTTCAGAAACAAGACATCAGTATCATATGATTGCAGCATATTAGCATCTTCAAAAAATAATTTCATGGCATTCCTCTTAACAAAATTAGCTGCATCAGGCCCTCCATGCCCATCAAAAACTGCATAAAACGAGTTTGGTATCGGGCACTGGAACACAAATCCAAGATGGGCAGCTAGATCATCAATTCGTATGTGCTCATCTTCCATGGATACCCTTGGTCCAATTTCAGCATAGCTAGCAGAACGCACATTCGGGATAAAGTTGGTTGCAGGAGTCTCCATAGTGGAATCTTTAATGATCTCAGAGTGAGTCACAGCCTATAACATACATATAAAACATCGGTCAGCATATCAATACAGTAAAATAACAGCAATCCAAAATAACAATAAGTGCATAAACAAAAACTCAATTCCACGTTTAAGCAAAGTTCACCCTAAATTTGTTTTGTGATACTAGAAAGTACAAACCCTGGGTTAAATAAACAACAAAATTCTCACAATGTGGAATCAGTTACATGATGTGTTGTTATATAGTAAATATTGTCTATGGACAAACTGTTTACATCTAAATCCTTCTTAATAATTTCGCTCCTATAGTTATCCTTCGTCCTTTCTACCTCGAAAATGACTTACCCCTATCTTCATCACACATGCCCTACTCACCAATGGTGAGATTTTTATCAATTATTATATAATAGGTCCTTCCTCAATCCTACTGTGTTCGATCAGTGGACTCACTAAACATGATAAATTAAAAAAAAAAAAATCAAAATTCTAGTTCCAAAATTCAGGTTCAGCAATCACTAGAGTAAACGGCCATTAGATTTCTCACACAATTATCAACCAATATAAGAAAAACATCAAATTTAACTCCCGATTCATATTCCAACATTAACCTAAAAAAAATCACCAAAAACACGGATTAATTGATACATAAGAACCACCCAGAAAAGAAAATTCTACCTATTCGTCCCAAAAAAAGAAAGAAAAAGGAAACACCGATTCTTAAACCGAATCAAAAAATACACACAGTAATAAAAACAAAAGGAAGAAGATAAACATACCGATTCAAAAGAAGAAGTTTCAGTAGAAAAGGATTCAGAGGAAACACGAACTTGGCTAAAGATTTGAACAGAAGGGTTGGTAGGTGAAATCTCAACTTTAACGTTGTGTTCTTGCGCCACGCAAAGATGATACTTTACGTCTAACATGCTCGGAATACTCTGCTGACATATGATTTCCGCTTCCGTTACCATCTTCAATCTCCGTTTTTCGAATCTCTTTCTTTAACAAAGAACAATTAGGGTTTCAAAATTCAACAATTGAATTTTCAGGTGTTACAATTATTGAGCGATTTCAACTATGAAGAACAGAAATAAGAGGATTAACAAAACAATATGAGGGTTTCTTTCTTTCTTTCTCTTTCTCTCTATGTATGGAAGTATTTAAAGCATGAGAAGTTCTTTTCTAAATGATTAGAGAATCTACACCGTTAAAGATAATAATGAAAATATCATCAACGATTGAGAAAGCATTAAAAAATAGCGTAACTTTCACGCGCTTATCAGCAAGTCAGCGTGGGTGAATTAAAAACTCGATAATGCCCTTGGGGTGATAGAAAAATATCGTTTTCGAGAGAGTTCGAGTGGAGGGCTAAAATTGTGAAACGCCAAAAGGATCATGGAATCGCGACGCTTCTCTCTCCTGGGCCAAGTAGATTCTCAAATCTCAACGCTTCACGGGTCTTTCTAAAATGACATATATGTCCCTGCCTGTGCTTCTTATCAACCATTTAATTTAATCAATTATTTAAGTTCAATAAAATAGAGATAATCAAATATTTTATTTCATAAAAATCTATAACTTTTTAGTAAAAAAAAAATTTTTTTAAATATTTCTTATAATAAAGATAAGATAAAATATACTTTAGCACTTGTGACTTTTTAAAAGATTTAAATATAAAAATCTCAAAGAATAAATACTACTTAACTTTAATTAGAAATAGAATGATTTGAAAAATAAGCTTTATTTGATTTAATAATTAAATATAATTTTCAATATTACATAATTTTGGAATGAAAATAAGATATTAAGAGAATAATAGATTTGAGGTAGATTTAGGTTGACCAACTTAATCTTTTACTATACACACGTGTCTTTTATCAAGTGATCGAAAGCTTTAATAATTAATAAAAAAAATTAAGAAAAATGTGAGAAAGGTAAGAATAGAATATTGCACTTGTCTGATATTTGCAAAAATAATATATATACCTTTTTGAATAATATTACTTTAAAATTATCTATAATATTTTTGGTAGTTAGTTAAACTATCTGCATCTATAATATTTATCAATCGGATAATAAAAACCAACCTCATTTTAGTTTTTTACATGATACTCGCAATAGACTTCAGCATTTTTCTAAGAAAAAGTTGCTGATTGTTATAAATTGTTTGTTAAAAGTTAATAAAAAAATTTAATATTAAATAATACAATAAAAAAAAAGTATGAAAATATTGTTGATTTTCTTATAAAAAACGGCTGATTGGTTTATAAATTAATTATTGAAAATAAAAATGTATGCAAATATTTTAAGGTGATATATCTCAATTGCATATATTTTAATAATTAATTTTATTTCATATTTATCTTAATTATATTTTAAAAACTTGAAGGTATCTTTAAATCATTCGTTAATAGCAGAATTATCGTAGTTTTAGTTATGCTATTTATTATTTTATTTTATGGTTTATCAATATATAATTTTTAATAATTAGTTTTATAAAAAAATATTTTTTAAAATGAATGTCCAATGTGTTATGTAAGGAATTATGTTGACTTTGACTACCCAAATTTGCTAACTTGGTTATTGTACTACCCTTACATGTGTAAATAATTTATTTGACATGGATAGTTTTAAAAGAACCTTATCTACTAATGATATCTCGTTATCTTTTGGATAATGAATTAATCCATTTTGAGATTTATGACTGTTCCTCCCAATAAGTGTTATTCTCACGAATTGAACTCTTGATTGTTATGTTATTCTGGAGATCTAACAAAATCTTATATCACTAAACCAAAACCTTATTGATTATTTGGAGCATTTGATATAGAAATTATCAATCCAACGCATTTAACCTTTAAACCCCTTGTACCAATAAAATTTAAACCACTTCACATAAAAAAAATTGTGTAGTTTATTTTGATATATTAATATGTGAAAAATATACATTATCAATTTATTGTTTATCATCCTAAGTATGACTTTAAGATAGATATTATAAGAGCCAACTATTTTCAACGTTATGATTAGGTAATAATATAAAATTGAATTTTATACTAACATGTATAACAATTTATTTTTAAAACTTTAGTAAGAAAATTGTTTAGATTACCTTTCAGGAAATAATCTAATCACAACGTCAAAATAAAATTTATCTACTCACATGATTTTTACATACGTTTATTTTTTGGCATGCATATTATAAATTCAGATGTAAATTTTGTAATTTACCAAGCAATTATATTTTTTTGGTATAACAAGAATATATACTCATAAGTAATCACTTTCGAGATATGTGAATGTCACTCTTAACAAATGTTATTTATAAAATTCAAACTTTTCATATTTTGATCTATTTGAGGATCTAGTATGATCTTATGTCATTAGACCAATGTCCAACCAATTATAAAAAACTTTTGAAATCAGAGCCAATCACAATTAAATCTTTCCATATATTATGACTAAGGCATGATTAAACATTAGTGTTGGAATTACATTGTGCCCTAATTGGTACCCCATATATATGTACTCGAAAGAAAATATATAAACTGTAATATTTTCATAATATTTTTTAATACTTTTCCCTATAATTGATGACTAAAATATGGAGTAAATTTAAAAAACTTATTATTGGAATGAGTGAATTCCCTCCCTTTTCTTATGTGTAAAAGTCTAATTGAGTATTCCACCAAATAAAAAAAAGAAGACAAATAGCTAGGATTTATCTTAGCTTGTTTTGCAAAGAAATGAGGCAAGAGAAAAGCCAAATAAATAATTGTGCCCATTTTAGCACATGATTTAAGTGGAGGGTCCTTTCAGCTCAAATCAATAATCTATTTTTAAGCTCAAATCAACAATCTCATCCACACATATCTATATTATTTTGTATCATCTCAAGTTTCTTAGTTTTTACTTTTTACTTTTAACATGCTTATCCTCCAACACACACATATTTTAGTGTGGCTCACATTCAATGCATGCATACTCAGAAATCCATTATTTTGCTCTTACGGGTTAATATGAATAATTAGGAAGCATTCATCCAATCTGATTCCCATTTCAATCCCATCCTAATTTTATATTATTAATCAAATACCTTTTTAAGTTATTATATATATATATATATATATATATATAATCTGGTTGTATATCTGAGGCGTTACTAGACATTTCAATTATGCTACCAACTCTGGGCACTAATTATGAACTACTATTATAAACTGATTATTACAATGCCCTCTCTCTATTCAATTTTGTTTAATAAAGCCAAAACCAATAACAGCATCTTGTGCCTCAAGTAATCCTTTCTTTTTGTTCATTCGTTCCTATCTACCAACGGACAAGCAAGGATCATCTGTCGCGTGATTTTCCTGTCCCCATGTCTCTAACCAATCAAATTTCATTAAATAATATAAAAATATTAATTTCTGATTTTTTATTTATATTTTTATTTGAATAAAATTTTTTAATTGACTTAATATACCAAATGAAACATAAATGAGGATATGTGATTCACATGGCCAACATCCTCTTAAATAAAATAGGTGAAAGTGAAGTAGTTGTGTACTTTTGTTTTGTCCTATTGTAACCACATAAATCATAGTGGCTATGTGTCTCCAAGGCCACACGATTTTGGCTCAACGTGTCACCTTAGGAACACGTATTTTCCTCACTTATCCCTCCTTCCTTTTTTTGCTATACACATATTGTATGAGTAAGGAAATGATTATTATATTAGACTTTATTTAAAAGGTAACATAAATCCCCAACCGAATAAACATTTAATTTTACCACTTACAATTAGGACAATAATATGTATGTATATACTGACAAAATAAAAGTTTTTTTATACTATTAATATATTACTTACCATTCATTTTCAATCAACATACTCTTAAATAAAATTAATATAAAAGTATAATAAATCATAGACAATGCACCCACTATGTATATATTTTTACAGTATCAATATGTAGATATCACTCTTCACTAATATAAATTCTATTAATTCAAACGCCAGTCACATGTCACATTTTATGATGGGCGTGGGGAAACCACATGACACACCTCATTAGTCATGTTAACATATTCAAGTAATATATGTATGTATTATTCATTTGAATTAATTTTTTAAAATTTAATGATGATTAAATATGAATAATAAATAATATAGTGATAATATATAAAATTCATATAATATCATTGTATACATCATTTTGCAAGGGGAAGTACATAATTTGATTTACATCCAGCGTAGTAAAACTTCTCATCATCTACATAATGCACTGATTTAATTTAAAACCACCATTCAATTGTTAAATTCATGTGCCTAGCCTACAGCAACATCTTCTATTTAAACAGCTAAGAATATAAAAAAAAATTAGTCAGTGATGTTAATATCATTATTAATTCTTCAGGTTGTTTACAATAGCTTATGATTTAAATTTGTATTTTTCTCCTTTTTAACAACACTCTAAGAGAAAAAGATGTATACACCGATACCGATAGTGTAAGATAATATACTAAATGTATATAAATCATGCAATGTGAGCTTATAGATATTAGACTTGTGAGTCTAACCTTTTATCCTCTTCAAAGTTATAAACACCTTGGTTAATTATATTTACACACAGGGACAATCCTCTGCTGTTATCTTGAAGTTTCAACAATGATGTTATTTCGTCCCTTTCTGGGTGTAAAGGCGTACTAAACAATTGAAGGTTAGATACAATAATATCATTTTAGCTTGAGTTATAATATTATCATTGTTTGTATAAGAATTTGAGGTTGTGAACTCTGAAACAGGTTAATTTGTTTGCATCTTTACTTCACAGATTTATGTTTCATCAGGTTTATTAAGCTATGTAATTGTTAACCGATTAGCCCATTTTTTGGGTAGGCAATGTTACTGGTTGAAAGGAAATTGACTTATGATAAAACCACACTCACAAATATAGCCTACTTCAAACCCAGAAGGATTAGCAAAGTAGTGAGTATAGGCACAGATCCCAGAGGTCGAACCACAGTTCAATCCCTAGAGAGGCATAGTGGTTAGTTATACCCTGATAGTTGGGAAAGGATACTCAAACCTAAAGAAAAAATGCTAGTCCAATCATATGAGTAAATAACGGCTGATTCCTTATTTATCTTTTATGTTGCACATAATCCCTTATCCCTTGTTACCTTTATAAATGACAGCATATGTCAAAATTTTAAGAATATTTCCTCAAATGGAGGAAAACAATTCAGATGGTATTCCTGTATGAATAGGATAAGTATAGGAAAACAATTCATCATTGGTGTGTCAATAAATCTTGAAAGCTGCATGAATAGGATAAGTAGGGTCCTAAATGAGGTGTCATATTGTATATGTACAACGAAAACTACTTCGGCCAATACTATACAATTACTAATGGACATGGGTGCAATGGCAGCCAAACCTAAACATGCTGCTGCTCAGAATCACAACACTTCATACAATTTAAACCAATTTCCTCAAGCTAACCATGGTTGGAGAGGGATATGGCTCAAGCAACCAACATTGTCATCCCAAGCCTCAGTAGATCGTTAGGAAAATGCAAAAATTGATACCTTTGAAACTCAAGGGCAACTTGACTCATCTCTGTTTTGTAATGATTGAACTGATGTCATCAGGAATTAAGAGCTCGAACCAGACTGATTTGATGAATTTCGATCGAGAGGGTTTCAGTTCGACTGCCAGAGACAAGGCATCAATTAAGTTGTTGAATGTGATGAACAACATACAGTGAAAACTCAGTCATTAGGATCGATTCTGCTTCCAAAAGTTGAAGAGAGGGGAGCAGATCCAGGCATCGGTTGGGGGGACCATAGGGAAGCCCCATCTTTTGCTATTAAATCAACACTAGAACTAGGACCATCAGCAGCAAATGGTGAATATGGTTTTGTCACTTTATTTTTCAGAATTCCCTGAACACAAATGCAATAACTTTATCATACAGACAGAACAGAGAAATACTGCGCGTAAACATTGGGAACAAGAAAAACATAAGCTTTATGCTTATATTTAGAGTTGGATGAAGTTTTCAAGCATCATTTTCTATCCCAATAATAGCAAGATAATAGACAAATAAATGTTTAACGAAAAGTAGGAGAAAAAGAGACACACCTTTGATGCACCTGGGCCATAAATACTCAATGCATGCTCAATTGAAGAGTAAATTTCAAGCGCTTGATGGGATTCAGGGGTGCACTTTATCAAGCGAACATTTTCTTTCATATCCATTGATCTAGACTGCAAATATAATATGAGCTGTGAAGGCAGACCTTTTGGGTTGTCTTTTTTTCCATGTGTCAGTTCCAACGTACCGAGGTCACCCCACATTATATCCCACAGTATTGAACATGGATCCCTTGCGGGGCTGAACTTCCTCTGAGCAATAATATTGGATGGTTGCTGATAATGACAAAATATTGTTATGTAGCAGTGAATTGAAGAAAGTGGATTTATTTCATTGTCAATCATGAACACTTACTTGCAATAGGATGACTCTTCTATGAGTGACCATCAGAATTTTCCCTTTCGGAAGCATGAAGTGATCTTCATAAGCATCCGTTAAGGCAAACTTTCCCCGAACTTTGAAAAGATCAACCTGGCCAAAAAAAGAACCTGATTCTGCCAACTGCAATATGACCTTCATGAAAGAATTATGGCAATTGTTCAGAAATTGAGCACCCAAAAAAGGCCAAAAGAAAGTTAAAACACATAAAAGAACCAAAAGGAAATAAGGAACATCTCATTTATTCACGAAAATTTGATAATGAAATAACCAGTTAATTAGACATTTAGACTGCAACATAGCTTCATAAATAAGTCCATCCACACATATTTTTTGATAAAATAATTTCCAACTTCAGCTAGTGGGTGTAAAACTATGTAAAAAGCATAAAGAAAAGCTAAGAGAATAGGCTGAATGTGTGTTCTTTATTTCTGATATGAAAAGGATTAATGTACAAGCATTAGGCTTATCTCTTATATAGAAGAGAAAGCATATACAAGAAGAAGCCAAACTCTATAAGGAAACTTGTATTGCACGTTTCCTTTCCTAACAAGCTAACTGCTTGTAAATGTCAAGCAGTTACAAAGCAGTTGTAACAGAAACAAAACTAAAACAAAGAGTCTGAAACTGAAATTGCTTTAAGCAATACTATTGGGTCTATTAAGTCCTATTCTCTAATAGTGGGATAAATGCTTTGTTGTTGTTGACAAAAGAAGAAATATAATGAGATGAATTGAAGAAAATTACAGAGAGGAAAGGAGGATAATGAATCCAGTAAACAAATGAAAAAAAAGACCAAAGAAATGAGAAAATCAATGAAACAAGCTTTTCTGGAAATTTCTCCAGGAAATACAGCATTTAATAGTCAAAGGTAGCAGTCTCAAAATAAATAACAGTGCATGAGGCTCACCCTGACTCTCAAAATAGATAAAGTTTCAGGGTCATAACCTACATAATAAATGGCCAATAATAAACAATCCTAGCTTTCACCCCATAAACTTAATATCTGTCAAATATTACATTGCTGAACTGAATTTCACAATTAAAAATGCTTGAACATGAAACCATTCACGAGCCTTCACCTAACAGCTTAAGCTGTATAATTGGTCCTTGATATGGCATTAGAACCTCTATGATAAGTGGTCAGGAGTTCAATCCTTGCCACACCCATCTTATAAATAAACCGTGAATTTTAGAACACGGTATAGAGGAATAGTTCATTGTCCGTGTTCCAAGCCCATAAGTCTTGGGCGAGGAGGCATGCTGAATATAAAACCATCCATGTGCTCTAACCTAACAACTTAGCTTTTAGGGGAGATGGTTATTCACAAAACATATGTATCTTTCGAAGTGAAAAGAAGGTTTCTTTTGCTAAGCATGGATTTAAACAATTCTGCCTATGACTCAAAAGACAATCAACTTTCTTGTTTCAATACTCATCACTTTCAAATAATTAAAAGATCAAATGTTTTAATAACAAAATGAACTTAAGCTCTGTGATCTATAGCAAGCTGAACCTATGGTACCTGTCCTTGAGCTTTGTACTCATCATATAGTCGAAGCAAATTATCACCACTTATAACACGAGGCAATCTCCTTCGGAGAAGTTGTTCATCAGATGTTATAGCAGATGCAATTTTCATTCTCATAGCATTAGCACCTTCAGTCGTTTTTGAAAGAAGATCCAGAACTCCACTCACTGGTTGTGCAGCCACACCAATAATACCTTTCCCAACACCCTGAACAAAACCTTCAACACCAGAAGTTTTTGCTCCTTCAAGCGGCTTTGTTAAAATGCCAGTTACCCCTCTAAATAAACCTTTAGCAAATGCTCCACCACCCTCTCTAATAACATCACCAAAATCCTCCACACCTTTGCTTTCCTGTTACACAAAGTTATATTAAACATGTGTATCAGCCTCAAAATCTGAGATTTTTAAAACTGCAAAAAGCAGCAATAACAAAATAAGGTGGATAAAGCATTAGCTTAATTATAAGCAAACTTAAAGATTTAGTAGTTGATGTTCATCCTTGCGATGTTATTATTAAATTCAGCATAATGCAGTTTTTGCTTTGCACACAATCAAACAGATCAGCTCCCTTTAATGTAGGTGGCGTTTGAAAAAAAAGGAACCATTACTTAAGAGTGAGATTTTTGTGTCAAATTAGTTCTTCGACCCTTCTAATCCAAATAGACAAGCACACTACAAGACACACATAAGCACAGCCCAAATAAAGGGCTTGACTATATCATATTTTTGAACCACCAAATTTGAAATTAGATATGCAATTTTATTTTTTTCTCTCCATTTTTTATTAATTAGTTATATATTATTTTTTATAGAAAAAAAACTTTTATTAGAGAACCAAGTACAACAGATTTGGAGAAATAAGAAATCCTAAGAGCAAGTCAGTGAAAGAGAGCTTTCCAGTCACTTCGCAAATAAATGTAAGCAAAAATTAGATATCAATGTAATATATATATATATATATATATATATATATATATATATATATATTGGATCCGTTCACAATCAAGAATCAAATCAGTCCTAAACAAATACGTATTTTTAATTGATTAATTTCTCCAAAAATCCACTGTTTGAAACTTTGATCTCACACGTCAACGTGAGATATCTTATAATTTTATCATATTCTTTTAGGTTATCTAATATTTGACATGCAAGACCGACATGATAATCAATTATAATGCAACAGCTGGAAAAGCTGTACTACTTTGCAGTAGGGGTTGCCATGAGCAGATTACAACATTTATCCCACTAGGTGGGATGAGCAGATTAGATCTCTTAAATTTAAGAAAGTCCACTCTGCTCACTGTTGTTGTATAAATTAATCATAAATAAATTTCTGTGACGGTTGCAGTGGCCATGATAGATAGATATGGTTTTTATTTAGTTTAGACAGATCAAGTGAGCACATAAAAAGTGTTTTGTTTTGTATAAGTGGTGTCAATGGGATTCAAAACATGCATAAGAAGTCCAGCAGTCCAAGGGCCTTAAGATGTTATATCACAATATTGTTATGCATGAACAGTTGATTTTATTTTAGTATGATTTAAACAACCCGGTGGTAGCCAAATCAACGTGAAGTTCATGACAAAAAAATTGGTAGCAAGATTGCACTCAACAACTTAACACGTTACTCAAAGCTTAAGGACGCCATGTCTATCACATTTAAAACATCAGTCTAGGAAAATTGCACAGAAGAATGGTCTTCACACAAACCTGTCTCTGCCGACTTTGAATGAACTTCTTATCCATAGACAATGCAGCCACACCTTTACTCATATGTCCGAGTGCACTACTTGCATTGCCCAATATATCAACACCTGAGAGCAGCTGAAGTGGTTGACCAAGAAGATCCTTCCGAGCGTTTGAAATAGCCATGCTAATCATAGCACTCTGCCTCATGGTAACATTCTCATGAAACCTCTGGTTTATCCTAACCTGGTTGAGGAACACATTTATCCATATTAGCCTCTACATTCTCCAAATCCTATAACTGAGTAAACCAAAGGCAAAACATCTCAGTTTTTGTTTTGAGAATGCTCAGAATTTCCAGATATATCACTGATGCAAAATTTCAACAAAAAAAATACCATCCGGAAATTGAGATTTATTACATAACTGCTTTCTCTTTATCTGTGTCAACTTCCCTTTACATGCATAAATAACAGAATATTTGACAAGTCTGGTAATCCTAGTTTGAAAACAAATGAGATCTAAGGCTGACTGTTTCCCTTTAGCAAGAAGCTACAATATATTTTAGTTGTCATTCATTAAAATAAGGGAACAGGGAGCTTACATAATTAATTAAAATACTTACAGGCATATTTTCTGTATTACCCAACGCAGTCATTAAGGATGCCCAGAACCCAAGCACACCCCTTGGTCTTTGACTGGGTGACATAGCCATTGACACTCTGAGTCGAACTTCAGACATATTAAGCACACTGTAATTCAAGACAGGGTCATATTCAGTTTCAAGGAACCTAACAC
Source organism: Lupinus albus (assembly GCA_009771035.1). Classification (NCBI taxonomy): domain Eukaryota; kingdom Viridiplantae; phylum Streptophyta; class Magnoliopsida; order Fabales; family Fabaceae; genus Lupinus; species Lupinus albus. The sequence goes on from CM020011.1 coordinate 12,643,561, forward strand.
AAATAATCCTGAAATTCCAAGAAAGAATCTTGCATACCCAATTTGAATGATTGGATCAACTGATGCAGCAGTTATTTGAGAATCATACAGCCTACTGAGCTTCACCTGTTGGATCATTTCATGAAGGCGCCAAATAACAGGTTCATGAATGTTTACCAAAAAGGCAGAAGAACTTTCTGGCCCCTGATTAAGATAATCCAACAGAACATGATAATGTAACCATAAAACAAATCAAAATCACACAAAACATATATAAGTTAAACATTGTCAAAAAAATTGAGGAATAGTAAGTATAAAATGAAGATGCTCACATGAAGACCAATATATGGATAGACACAAAGATCCAACGATCCATTTGACTGCATTGTCACAGAACATTTCAGGATATAATCAGTTTCTGCCACAGCTTTCTGTGGCCTGAAGAGAACCGGCATTGGAGTTAACGGCAATTGGTTGTCCACTTGTAACCCGGTCATTCTGAGTTTAAATCTGGAACACAATAGAAGTTTGTATACTCAAAATTCAATGGTTGCAAATAAGTGGATAACCAAACCAAACAACAAAAATAACCAAGCTTTAATCTCACTAGGTGGGGTCATCTACATGGATCAAATGTTATCATAATGCTCTATTATAAATCATGTCAATTGACAACATTAATTTCCAAATCCTTCTTAATAGTTTCACCTATGGTTTTTTTGGTCTCCCTCTCCTTCTAAGAATTGGACTAACCTCCATTTTATCTACACTATCCTTATTGGAGTTTCTACTGGTCTTCTCAGCACATGCCAAACAACTTAAGGCAAGATTCTACCATCTTTTATACAATAAAAGTCACCACAACTTTCTCTCTAATGCATTCATTCCTAATCCTATCTTGTCTAGTGTGTCCACTCATCTAACACAACATTCTTATCTCCGCGACATCAAGTTTAATATCTTGTTGGTATTTTTCGCCCAACATTGAGTTTCATACGACATGACCTTATTGTTCTGCGGTAAAATTTTCCTTGAAGCCTGAGTGGCACCTTCCAATCATATATTACACTTGACACACTCCTCCACATCATTCGGCCCACTTCAATTCTATGGTTTACACCCCTCTATTTCCCCACAGTTCAGTAATATCAACTCAAGACACTTATCGTATGGTATGATCACCAATTTTCACCGCGATGGTAGGGCTTGTGCACCACTTGATAAATATTTTCCCTTAAACATGCCTATGTTGTACTTAGTGCTATACATAATCGGTCCAAAGCCCGAATAAAATATGAAGGTTGTACTAGGCGATCGACTGGCAACATAAATAATTTTTGAATCTCAATGATATGGATCAACCAGAAAATAAAACATAAATTTAAATATTCTAGGCCAGTAGCCACGCCATATTGGTTGACCGGATAGTGGGTTTAAACTGTATTTTCCAAAAGAAACTTGAGAAAATAACTCATGAATTCAATGATGCAACTTTTAACTAAATGCAAATCTTACCTACTAATTCCGGATCCCAGACCAGTTGAATATGCCAGAACAAGATTCTCAACAGACATGTATAAAATTTCCTCAGGCGTATGATCTATAACAGATATCCCAAGCTCAGCAAGATCAAAATTAATGTGGAATTCAGAATTCGTAATTGACATAAGTTGTTGCTTTTGATTGTCACTCATTGATGATAAATTCCTCCTGCCCAGAACTCCTGCAGGTTCAGTTTCTGGCATCCAATCACTGATCTTAACAACATTGATTTTCTCTTCCTTTACAATAGTAACACGCAAGGCTCTGGTTGGTCCATCTGCTGTACTTATGGGCTCGTGATCAGAAATTTCATCAATATCATACTTCAGTGATTGCCTTGGGTCAGTACCATCTACGAAGAGTTCCAACAAACGTCTTCTACCAAGATCTTCCCATAAAAATGAAGCAGCTGAATTCGGAAGGAGCAGCTGCCAGGAATCACCAACACCGTCAACTTGGCGAAAGTGGATAGGCAAGAACATGCAGCGATTTTCAATCCTATTGACAAGAAATTAATTACAAAATGGGAAAAAGTCCAATAGATAACCCAAATTGTAATAGTGATAAAGAAAGAAATGAAAGAGGTAAACAAACTTTGTGTTAACCAAATGAAGAACAAAATTAGCAGATAGAAACACTGAATCCTTCAAATGTTACTTAAAGGGACTACATTGCACTTTTATTTGGCACAAGTTGACTCAGAGTGGAAAATGATTGTTTCAGATATTGACATTGATACAAGGGTTTTCCAATATTTCTCTTCGTCAATGTTGACATTGCTAAATCTAAAAAAATGGAACATTGTGATGGTTCGTAGTGGAGAAAATGAGAGAACAAAAACCTGTAAGGACTTGACAATGAATTTGGACGAAAAATAACTTCAAAGCGTGATCTCTTGGCACCACTTCTTACAGCAACCCTTAATTGCATTGAGTCATCTCCATTATCTTTTTTCAAGCTAACGCGCATTACACCTTCATAGCTAACACTAAATGGCGTACTCCATTTATAGCCGTCAACCCGCAACTGCATGAATAAAGGACCCTTTATGAGATACAGAAAAAAGTAAAATATGTAAATTGGAAAAATATTTTTCAAATTAAAAACACACCTTCAGAAGTTCAACTTTGATTGATGACTGCCACTCAAAAGGTTTTGGAGGGTCAGTAGGATGTATCCATACAACTGACTGAGAATCACATTGCTGCAGGCAGAGACTACATCCAACCCTATTAACGAACATTGTGTGGGGTTGGAAATGAACCACCTGGAAATCAAATAACTTGATAGTTGATTACTTAAATGAAGGGAATGTGTGTGGCTGGAAATAACAACTTACGGCAAATAACAACTTAAATACCCAAAGGCAAGTAAAAGTGCAGGCAATCCAACCTTTGTTCTGTCTGAAGTCATGTTCAACAATGCTGAAAGCTTGTAGTAAGATCCATCAGAACTGAAAGCCTTGACATCAATACGTTCCTGAAAGAGAGTTTAAATGAACATCATATACTACTGCATCACAAAAAGATAAAGTAGGTGGTTTGTTCATTTATCACTACTACCTTGTTTTCCAGTTCAAGCAGAGAAATCCCAGAACTGTAAACTTCAGAATGCCGCAAGGAAACAGAAATGCCCACCCTTGGTGACAAATATGTATCTTTTTGAGATTGAAACATTGTAACTCCACTACGACCAGCATAATCTTGTGGAGAAAGCATACTAGGCAATGGACTGTTGTCTTCAATTAATTCAAGTACTTGGAGGTTTCTCCTTGAAGTAGAATGCCTTCTATCCATTGAGATGATGGGGCTTTTCAAGGCTGTTTTGGCAGACTTAACTGCTCTAGAGAGATGGGCAGAATCTATCTCTGCATTTTCCAAAGGTTCCACTTCTACCACACGATATGCCAAAGTAAGAGAAGAGTCATTGACAATCCAGTAAGGGACAAAAATCCTCAAGGTTTTTTGGGCAGCACTTGTTCCCCCCATATCATGTTCAATGCTCACTCGCAATTTCCTGCAAAAAATTATCATAATGGAGATTATGGATGCTAAAATAAATGTTATGGATTTGGAACAATTATTGGCATACATGGAACAACCAATGTATGAAGTATAGCTTATGAGTTTACACCATTATATGACCAAGTCTTCATGAAATTGCATGAGATACAAATTATGATCAATTAGACTTAAAACTAGCACAGATAAAAAACTATCCCTCCCTCTTCTATCTTTCTGTATGCCCAAGAAGATGTACATGGATAAACTAGAAAATAAGTTTCAACGGAGTATTCATTTGATAGCTAGTTAAGTGTGCTCTGACATCATGAAGCTCCAGAAACTCATTCTAATGGGAAAATATGAAGACATGAGAAACAAATGACCTAGAGTGTATGAACTTTCTGGAGGGAAATAAAATGTTCATGTCTCCATCATTATAGTGATAGTGCTTGGATGATATGGTAAATAATTCATTAAATGGTATGGAATGTCACCAAAAAAACTCTTTAACCAGACAGTGAAAATGCTTTACTCAAGATTGACATTGGAGAAGAATATTCAGTATTTGAGATGTTAAGGATTTTAGTATGTCATGGAACAGGTAACTTTAAAACACTGAATACAAACCTTCTACTTTGCCGGTGAACCATCCAGAAATATGAGAGGCGATTAGAGAAAGAAGGATCCAGTAGAAGAATAGAGTCCTGAACCAATGAATCAGGGAAAGAAATTGAAGGCCAATTATGGTTGCAGAACCCAAACAATATCTATAAAAAAATTCAGAATCATAAAATTAAGTATATGCAGTGTCAGATTGGTTACCACCTTCTCCATAACCCAACCACCCTCCACAAACAAAGTTAGATACACAGGTTTCTGAATATCAGCTGAATAGATATGTACACTCTGACGAGAAGATATGACACCATGATGTCGCTCAACACAATTTCCTTCCTTAGTTTTCTCCAAGATTGAAAACTCAGCAGGACAAGGAAGCCGGTTCTCCAATTTCATAGGAGAGTTAATAGATATTTTCCAATCATATACAGGTACATTTAGTGCAGTATTAAGAACTGTGGCATCGGAACCCACACTAAACCATAATTGTTTACTCCCACTACTAGGATTACAACACAGAAGTATATCCTTCTTCTCAAGCTCATTTAGCTTCAAAGAACAACTGTGCGTCACAGAATTTTGTCTAGAACCTGGATCTAATAGGTTGTCTTTGCTATATATGTAACTTGAACCAACAGCTACAGCACGACCCCATGAATAGGAGGTTTGCGAACTATTGAAGTTAGGTCGAACTTGCAAATATTGGTTCGATTCCTTTGATGTACTTCTCCAAGATAAAACTGCAGAAGCCCTAGGGTGCACTGTACTTGCTCCGCTGTGCTTGTACTCAATACCTTCATCAGAAATGGGTTCTCTAGTACAAATCCAGCGTCTTCGACGCACATTATCAGAGGCTGACTTTGTTGAAAACTTTGAAGAAGTAGGAGGCCATTTTAAGTTTTTAAGGTCGGGCCCGTAGGCCCAGCCTTCCTTGTCAACGTACTGAAACTTATCTATGGACCAACCAGACACCCATTTCCATCCAGGAGGAAGTGGAGGTTCAAAGAAATCCTTCAAAATGAACAAGTGATTTGAATTATAAAGAGAATCTGGTAGTCAAGGAAGATAGTAAGTGATAACTAAAAAAATTATAAATACCTTAGATGAGTATGAGAAGTCCCTTGTGCTCCAGTGACCAGGATTATCAAGGTGCACAGCTGGCCAGTCGTTACCCCAACCAGATGACGAATAACACTGATTTTGAAAGACCTCTTCAACAACAGTAGTAGTACTGTTTGCCCTTACTAAGGGATCACTACCATGAGATGCATGGGATGTCAAAATATTCAACACAACATCTGAATCATTCACTACTGTAACAAGACTCCTGAAAATTGCATGCTTCTTTCCATTTTTCATGACAACTTCCATACCAATGTATTCATTATTTAATGATTTCGGAACCACTGACAGTGGAAGTAATGACCGAACACTCTCCCACTTACCCTCTGGGCTAAGCCCTACCCAAAAACCTACGTCTCTATCAACAACATTCTCATTTTCCATATCTTTTTGAATTTTAGCAATTGTATTTCTTTCAAAATAAGAAGTCGAAACAAAGAGGCGCCCATCGTGTATGGCTCCGACATTACTTTGTTCAACCTGAAAAGTGAACGTGAAGAAAGCAATAAAGTTGTAGATATTTAATTATGTATTTAATGGTCACATGGAGTTTAGATGACGTAAAATATAGCAACTGACCATTCTACTAAGTGGGAATGTTCTAATATTCTGAAAATCACATGGTTGGTGAAACAATCTCACAGAAGCAACCTTCCTTAGAACATTTGCACCATGCCCAACAGAAAACGAAAGTGAACCCACAACATCCCCTGCATGATGAATACATAAGTTCTGAGGTACAAAAGCAAGCAGAGTTGGAAGAAAAAATAAAGTTCAAAAGCAAGCAAAGTTGGAAGAAAACATCCCCTGCTAATTGGTTTGAAGAAAACAAGTAAATATGGGAAGTTTGAATCAAGTGGATCAATTAACCAGATAATCTGAGCATGTGTGCATTTGATTACCAATATCAGTCATTGATGATTATTCAATTCGAACAATTCATATAACATAAAATTGTTTATAATATTGAAATTAAAAAGGATATTAAAAATGAATAAATATTCTATATTATCTAATACAAATATTTCTATAATTTTATAAATAAAAGTAGTATAATTATCTCCAAGTATAAACAAAGTTTCACTGAACAGGGCATCCAAGAGATACCTTTTCCAGCTTTTGCAGCTAGGTTGGTAACCTCTATTTCCAACTTCGCAGGGGCCTGTAACAAATTTCTCAGTGGAACAATAAATAAATTAAACTCTTCACATATGTAAAAAAATCTGACGATGATAAGTACACTATGCTGATAAAACAAACATATAAAACGACAAAAAAAGGGGAAGATTGTGAAGGAGCTTCTATAAATATGTTCGAAATTGAGCAGGTCAAAATTATACAGTTAAATATACAAGTACAATTCCATAAGCAAGAGTAAACAAAAAAGTGAAATCTAAAGCTGAATTTAAAAAATGAATAAAATGACATCAGTGTTGCCAACTTGCCATAGAAAAATAACATTCTCTAAAGTAACATCAATATGTTCTGTTAAGTTAAAACTTCATACGATGAGAGCATAGTGTCTGCTCTTTCTACAAAAAATATGTGCAGTTAATGGGTATATAAGAATAGATCAGTATAGCAGAAGTACAAAACTAATCAATTAATGACGCAATACCTTTCGAGGAACTTCAAATATGAAAAGTTCATTCCATTTCACTGTGCCTTCATCCCAACCATTAATTCTTGATACTACAGGCTTAACACACTTTGTTCTTGCACTTTGAGGAAAAAGCTTTTGCTGCTCTGATGCCTGACTGTCAATGACGAGGCGCAAAGCACAGAAGAAGTTATGGCTGTTACCATCATCAACGATAGGTAAACCCTACAAAAAAAATAAAAGAATCAGTTTCAACCTTCCACGACCTATCAGTTTCAGGGATGCGATTGGAATTCAGTATAAATTTTTTCAACACATTACAACCTTGGCCTCAAGCATCTGTACAGCAATATAATATCGTGCTTCTCTAGATTCATCTGCAACATTTAACCTATCTGAAAATCTAGGAGGTGGAATCCACACAGAAGTACAATCATCATGATGTAGCTTGTCAACTATGTCCTCGTCATTCTCAACTTTTTTGACAAAAATATCGCACCCTAGTTTATTTTCTAATATCACAGTCTGCAAGTCATCCTCGTCTAGTGCAGAAAAAGTTGCTTTATCTCCTTTGCTTTTTGGACCACCAACTCCCTGCAAAGCCAAACCAGCTTAGTAATGCTTCAAAAAAGATTGAGCTTTTTAACAGATAATGGATAAAGGATTAGAGTTTAACTGTATTTAGCTTCGATGCTTTTTGTTCAAGCTCTAATTGTCTTCTCCATGATAGAATGCTTCCCACAAAGGATTCGAGATTTGCTGCGCTGACATTTACATTCAAGATGCTGGTAGCAGAAATTCGAACTCTTTTTCCAAGCCCTAATGGTGATTGTGCAGTGTTATCATAAGTTTCAAACCTAAACAAATTGAAAAGGAAACATCTAATTAATGACATTCTCACCAGTCACCAAGACTGGCTCCTGATTAAAATGTAAAGAATATACTAGATCATTAGTATACACTTGTAATTAAAAAAATATTTTTAAAAGTTAATAAGCAATCTATTACTTGAATATGGCATCAAATGGCTCCACAAGGGGCTCCCATGCCTCCAATTGTGCATTGAAGGTTGATGCAACAATTGAAGAAATCACTACTGCATTCATCCCTTCAAGTCCACCATGTGTTGCAAGCTTAATATTGGTAATTGTTGTGTCAAATAGGGGTCTCATCTGAAATGGTAGTTTAATTCACCATTGGTATTGCAAAAAAGAATACCCCTTTATCAAAAAATTCATCAATGGTAAATAATTCTGAAAAGAATGGCAGTTCTTTTCATAATAGGCATAGAAAACAAACCATTCCACATAAGCTGTCCAAAATCGTTATAGAAAAGAATCTCAGCTTCAATTCAGCATTTATGTTTTCCCGAGTCTTCGGCTTCACATAATCACCAATTATGTAGGCTAACCGGCTTGATGGTTTTTTAAGGTCAGAACGAGCCAGAAAAGTGCATGCCTGCACATATACATGATAGTAAACTCTTTCTCTCTTTGATAAGCTTTTCTAAAGCATGTCAATCAAATTAACAGGCGCCTATCTATGAGGATAAGAAAGAAAGTTCTCTACACAACACATAAGCAACTATCCATGTTTGAACTTTAGCAATTTATAATTTATACAAATCTTTAGGGTGAGTTAAGTGAAATGGAAGTTAAGAGTAACCTGATTTTCTATTTTCCATATGCTCCAGCACTGAGGAGCCCGTGAGCTTGAAGATCTCGAAAGAGGCAACTCATGAATGCTTGCTTGGCTAACAAGATCCATCCTCGGGCAGCAAAACAAATCTGCATGTGGTGCTTCATCTGTTCTTGTGACTACACAACCTAGAGAAACATAACCAGGAGGAGCTATAGGATACCAGAAGAAAACTTCCTCAACTCCTTTCCCAACAATATGGGAAACTTTGGTAAATTGAACAGGTTTTAAAGAGATATCAGGATTGTCATTCTTGAAGATTATGCCTAGCGCAGGAGGTTCGACTCTGAAATGTATGGAAAGAGACAAGATTATGCCAAAATTTTGAAGTAGAGTCATTAAGAGATCGACCATTGAAGTTAAAAAAAAAAAGCCTTAAAAGATAACAAAGTCTAACCCTTCAGTGATGCAATCACCTACGACTGCATAACCACGACGTGCAATAGGACGCCAAATAGAGACTGGATGACGGAGGTCACTACCTTTGTCCCACCAAATTCTTTCAAAGTTCGGTGTAGACATATAACAGTTAGTTGCTTTTGAAATGGACTTGAGGATATCCCATCCTGATGTGTTCACACTTTTACTTGTCTGCTGATTGTTATTTTCATCATCGGAATTGAAATCTGGGACTGAACCTATCAGAGGTGCTCGATTTGAATTCCAGACAAGCAGATGATTGAAGTTATAACATTTATCATACAGGGGGCAACCAGTTGAAGAATGTGCCAAAAATGAGCCAATAGCATTATCAAGGCGCCATATGCTAAATCCAAAGTTAAATTGCTTATTTGGCGGGATATTAAATAAGCAGTCTGAATATTTTGCTGATGTTACGAGATCAGAACGTAAGCAATGAACAACATGATTCGGTGGTGGTTGGTTGCCGACATGGGCTACACAGCCCAGTGCTTTGTAACCTGCGGGTGCAATGGGCATCCAAAGAGAACAATCACTGTCAGAAACAGAATGTCCTTCACCTCCACCATGCCCTTGAATGTCCAGGAATGACCCAATAAGATGGAAATCAACAGGCTTCCTTACACGGTCATATGTGTTACTTACTGCCATTACAGCCTGTGATGGAGGAATTGGCCTGACAAGTCAAGGTATTAAAGTGTAAATTAACATAGCACAAAACATAAAACATGAAAACCAGTTCAAAAAACAACACTTGCAAAATAAGTGAAAACTATCAAATTTAATGCAAAATACAGATGAAACAACTATATTCTCTTTCGTACTCAGAAATTGTTTTTACTTGATGAAAAATAATTAGCATCAAACACAGAAGTACATAACCTCCCTCTCCCCCCTCATGATAAAGTTGGCAAGTTTAGTTGCAGATTCACCTAATTTTAAAAATAATGTTACTTGCAGATCTTTAGCATCTCAGAATAAAACTACTGACATGTTTGAAAAGTAATGAGAAGGTTAGAATTTGGAGTGGAACATTAGCACTGCAACACTATTATTTTACTTGAGACTTGAGAGCACTTTCATTCCATTTTTTAGTAATTTTACATGGCCTTTTTCCTGATCCAGCTTTGGTGTTGACTAAGACATATGCTTTGTTGGTAAGTCTCACATCTATGCCAACCTCCCTATCTCGGCAATGGTTTAAATACACTTTGACTTACTCCTCTCATAGCCAATTGGTTTTGAGATGAAACCTTAATATGTTATCAGAGCTCGAGCCCACTTATTTCTGGTCGTCATGGGCCAAAAAATACCATTTAGTCATAGGTCAAAGGTAAACCTTTGCCAGGTCCCCACCAAGCTCCTGCGGAGGGGCATGTTGGAAAGTAAATCTAACATCGCCTACCTCCTTGTCTCATTAATAGCTTAAGTATCTATTGGGTTACTCATCTCTTAGCCAATTGGTTTTGAGATAGAATCTTAATATGCTCCGAAAGTAGATTTCCTTGGGCATGATCGTGAAATTCTAGCAAATTAGAGTTCAAAATCAAAGCAGATCTGATAAATAATAGAATATACCTTGATGTCACACAATCTCCTAATACAACATAATTGGCAGGTGCTTGAGGCCTCCAAAAGGTGATATTGTCTGGACCAGTTCCTGCATAGTACAGAAGACTAAAAAGTTCATTATTAGAGGACATGGTGTGTCAGTTATATGGTCAGCAACATACAACGTGCAAGTTAACAAATTAAAATATAGAATGATAAATGTAAGATAATTGTGACCAGGCCATTCAAATTAGTTTGGATGAAACCTTTTCCAGAAACCCAAACTCGGTCAAAGTTGGTGCACGGAACAAGGGGAGTTGCATTTCCGAAATTTAATGCAGCAGATGCCTGACTTTGCAGATTGAGTATAAGGGAAACAGCACTAAGTGAAAGATGAATACAAATGTCTGTTGATAGCAAAGAAATATTTGTTCTGTCCTTCACAGAAGTATAGCCCCCTGATATATCTACTGGATCTAGAATGGTAAGACCAGAACCAGCCTCAAGAGTAAAATCCTTCACGAGAGCTCTAATCCAAGTGTCCTTTTCCTTGGACGCATACCTACTCAAATTGATAGAAGAAAGTATTACATTTCAAATATCTGTGTAGGAATATATTTCCATTTTTCTAATAAAAAAGAATGTCTCAAGGAAAAGAATAGAAATTGAAAAGTGGGTTGCTCTATTGAGCTGACATTGAGGGTTTTGAAAGAAAGAAAACTGGGGAGTTATATTTGGGAAAATCTTAGCAAAAATAACTCCAATAGAGGAACAGTTAGTTAAACATGTGGTTCACACTTCACAGTGCCCAAAGAGTGTTATTGATCAAATGGGTTATCCCTATAATGACATAATCAACAACTTTAGCTAATTGTTCTAAAACTGAAAATATTTCTAGCAAGGATTCCTAAATCATAATTCTCCGACAGAAATTTAATGCTGTCTCAAAAATATCTTACATGAAGCTCATGTCCAACTTTGCACGAATAAGCTTCTCCCCATAGGATGAATCATCCAGAAAGGACTTAGAACCATCATAGAAGGTGAGCTCTGAAGAAACAACCTAAAACCAAAGTACAAAAGCCATCAGACAGAAGACCACCAAAGAAAAAGAATATATAGCAGAAAATGAAAGATGCAACCAAGTCAGGGTGTGGTAATTTTTTGCCATGAAGTAATTTTTGCCAATACTGATTGTCATGAACAAACTCTTCCATTAGACTATTAGATGAAGCACAAAATGACATAATCACATCTCTAACATGCCCCCTCACACAAAGGTTACTTGCATGGGCAACTACTCACTTTACTATGTGCTGAAATTCAACTTTTTTCTTTAGTGGAATCTGGGTGGAAATTGAACTCTAAAGCACTTGGTCATTCAGGACCCATATCATGACAAAAGGCAAATACTAAATCAATAAACCATGCTGGAGCATCTTATTGTGGCATTGCATTGTAACATGTTAAAGAAATCCAGCATGGGAAATTGTTCATGATGAGAAGTAAGTCTCACATCGCGTGCCTTATTTTCTCGGGTGTGGTTAAATATATGTTGAGCTACTCCTTTCATTGTCAAATGCAATTGTTTTGAGATGGAACCTTAACATCATATCAGAACCAAACCCAATTTCACTCTGATTGTCATGGGCCAAAATGTGTCATTTCATCATGCATCAAAGGTAACACATTGCCTTGTCCGACAAGCTTATGTGGAGGGGGCGTGTTGAGAAGTAGGTCACATACCGTCTGCCTCATTACCTGGATGTGGTTAAATACATGTTGAGCTGCTTCCCTCATTACCAATTGGTTTTGAGATGGATCTTAACAATTCATTCAGTTTGACGCATATGGAAAAGTTAGACCATGATAACCAAACATCCAATAATACCAGATAGCTTTCAATTTTGAATATTTTCAAGAATTTTGGTAGTGTATTTTTTTTTGAGTTGAATTAAATGCCAACCTGAGTTCTACTCTCCTCCCTTTATTAAACTTCTTCAATAGAAATAAGGAAAGAGAATTTCTGTTTTTGCTTTCTACTTTTGTAACACAACAGAAAACACTGCACAAAGTATAACCACCCTAGTTTTTGAAGTGCTATGTGCAGACCACTACTTAGACCAATGCACTAGTTATGCAATTACCGGAAAATATTTTAGTGAGCAGAGGATGTTAAGATCAGTGTATTATCCCATTAAGATAATGGTAACAGTTAAAAGAGGCATGTAATCTCTTTAGCAAGTAGTTAAAATATTTAAGCATGTTATTCTTGGAAAATCTACCTGGGTTTCAAAGCTAAAACTTTCAGTTCCACTCGCTTCACTTTGAGAATATACAGAAGCGCATGATGTTTGATTCATAAGACTTTTCTCGTCAGCAGATGGAAAATTGTCTTGCAACACAATGTCAACGCCGTCTTCGATAGAGATGGAGTAGCTACTATCATAACTCAGGTACGTATACTTTCTTAGTAGTGAACCATTCTGAAAAATAAATAACAAAGATGTAAGTTTCTAGCATGCACCTAATCTGGGGGGAAATAGAGTGATAAATGCTTTTTTTGCATAATTCTCATTCTGAATTTAATGAAAGCAAAGATATTATCAAAGAGAGCAAAATATCAGTAGAAATTAAGAGGAGAATAAGACATTATCCTTAACACAGTAACAAAAAGTAAAAATGGAAGAGACAACAAAAACTATTCACTAATACACTGATACGGTCTAGTATCAGAAGATCATAAAAAGAAACATATAAAGAGAGAGAGAAAAGGAAAACGAACTGTTTATTGAAAGTAGACAAGGTCACTCATACAAATAAAAAATATAAAATCCTCACCTAACAACATATCTAAGGATAAGCAAAACCCAAGCATCGGTCTCCTTAACTCCACTAAAATTATGGAAATATTCAACAAAAATAGTATTTGAGACTAGTTTGTTTGTATTGTTAAGAGGTTAGTTAAGAGGATTAACCTCATGCCCTGGCTCAGCTCAAACTTCTTCTATAAATAGTAGTTAACTCCCTTGTAATCATTATTAGATAAAAACAAATAGTTCCAAATTATGAGGAAACACAAACATTCGTCATATATTTTAAACTACCTGCTCTACAATGATATGGCAACTGGACAGTATAAGAATAAATTTTCATTAAGTTTGAAACAAGAACACTTGATAAACTATCACCGTATTAGTCAGATACATACGATAATAAGGAATTTCTCTCTCAAATATAAGCAGGAAGTAGGAAAAATAACTTACAGATTGACAGGAACTATAATACCTCAATTTTTACATTAATAAATCGCAATCTCTTGCTATGTCCAATGACTATAATTGGTCCAAACCTTGTGCTCCGGACTTCCTTTGCACCAGTTTCAACAGATAAATAAATAGTCTTTCCACAACCATCATATGTATATTCATCAATGCCTACACAATCTGCTACTAACTGTCTTGATGGGGAGAGGTGAACCACATCTTCTGTCTGCTTGTAAACTGATTCCATTAGCATTATGCTACTATTTCTGCTAATAGGATCGTTCTTTGGATCCATCGTTTCCTCTCTTCCAGTTAGTGCTCCTAGAGAAGGCACAAAAAACTCAGCCACAGCAAGAAGGAAATCTGGCACAACAAGGACCCGAGGTTGCTGCACACGAATCACAAATGATTGGGATGACATCCTCCACCTGTAGTCCATCAAGAACATTGTTGAAATTGGCATGTCAATTTCAACTCTAGCTTCACTGGATGTCCTCCTAAAGCTACCCGGGTTAAATGGAAAAGGAACTTTTCCAGTAACTGTTTGTTTGGAAGCATCAGAAGATGATCCAAGCATTAGACGCATTTCAGGTTTCGTATCGGGGCGGACATCTAGTATGGAAAATTTCGGAATAGTTACGAAGAGGTCTCTCTCTGATAAAGAAGTCATACGATATGAAACCCAAAGACCTTCCAGCTGCAAGATTTTTACATTATTTGGTTATAAAATAATATCCGCGCATAGGAAACGTCATGCCAAAAAACTGTATACCTAGATATTTGAGCAATGATTTAAATTGCGGACCGCATCACATAATGCGGCTCCCACAACCGCATCACACTCCCAATTGCTGTGTGACACATAATCAAAATGATGTGGCCGCATCGGACCGCATAGAATTCAAAAATATATTTTTAATTAAAAAATAATTCACACCACAACGGCCGCAATCCACATCGCAGCAGCCACAATAACCGTAATCGCAGTAACCGCAACTGTGACCGCAACCGCAATTTAAAACATTGTATCTGAGTAATCTGCTTATAATCTAAATACTCACAGCAATATGCGCCAATGGTGACTCCCCATCAGGGCCATTACAAAGCTCCAGTAGGGCATGGTTCACCACAACAGCTATTATTGTAACTGTTTGTGACAGCAGAAGTTGACTGTTCATGTTAACCTTATCAACCAGAAGCTTAATAGTATCTTTGGAATCCGATTTCCCCCCACGAAAGCTAGCGGGAAGCCTTGGTTCTTCTGCTAAGTTCATGTATGTACAATCCAAAATCACCTGATATTCTTTATCAGACATTATACCATGCAATGAATCCAACTGCACAATATATCATAAAATTAGCTAAGAATGTGGTGTATTTAGTGGCGAGAACTACATGCAATTTACTTCTGACATGAAATGATGAAACTGTTGTATAGTGATGAGATTCATAAGACTTTTGTATCTACAGATATTCTGTTTGGGAGACTCACAAACCATGAGAATGCCCTCAGAGCATGAAGCCCCTTCTTTTAATTAATTTCAGGGGCTTTGGTCCAAAAGAAGTGCTGCGGTAGCACCCTGTGTATGTTGTGCTGTGGTGACATTAGCAGGAGCAGAATGCACAGATCATCAAGGGAAAATTGCAGTCCCAATACATGGTTTAGAGCAAAATTGTTTTCACAATCATCACGGAGTTTACAAAATGGTTTCTTTCAACATTTTAACCAATTACTGACCTCTAAATAAATTCTATTTATTTCAACGGCAAACGACTCTAACCAGAAATCTACGGAGATGTACTTCATTCCATTGTAGAACTTCTGTTCACTTAAGGGAAAAATGAGGTTAAATATTTAATTTTCACAATGGTTATTAGTTCAAAGATAGAGTCCTAAAGAAATAGCACATTTTTGCATATTTTGAAGAGGAGTAGACACCTAGTCAATGGGGTTTGTAGTTACCTTCACTTCAAGAGAAAATGTTGGGACTTTCCGGAAAACATCTCTCAAGCTTCGACGAACAAATATATCAAATCCTTGACCTTCTCGTACCATTGATTTTCCAAGACAACCATCAATTCCAACGGACATGTTAATACCAAGAATCTGCAATTCAATTGCAGTCAGAAAAAGGTTAATGATTTTAATTGTGATAGCCTGTTGACAAAAAATGTGTACCTGAGCATGAAGAAGGTCAATATGCACAGCAGAAGGATCGTCTTCACGAGATCCATGCCAGCTGAATTCATTTTTAATGTCTAGCTTTCCCAAATCAAGTTGTATAAAACTGCAAGAAAGCAATGAGATCGAGTGTTTTTCAGATTGTTAGATATAAAACCCATGCAAATTCAACTCTAGATATAAAAACCAAATGACAGCATTATGGCACTAACTCTTTGCTGATTGAATTCCTTGGAACAACGATAATTGGAGTGTCAAGTGCAAGGTCCAACTTGAGTGCAGTAGCACCATCTATTTCATATTTCTGAATCAACCATTCAAATCCTCCAACTTTATCAACAAGTTTGATTGCTTCTTCAGTATGAGGAGAGGCGAGTTCCATGAAGTACACCGTTATCTAGAGAAGTAAAGCATCACCAAAGATAATAATAAGTCAATTGAATGCTAGTTCAAGAGATACAGTGTCATGTAAAAAAACTACTAGTATAGTCAAAGGCTATATGAATCCATGGACCATTCCAATTTAAAATTAATTTTTATACAAAACAGTGCAAGAAAATGAATCTCAAGCCAAAA
This sequence comes from Lupinus albus, assembly GCA_009771035.1. Taxonomy (NCBI): domain Eukaryota; kingdom Viridiplantae; phylum Streptophyta; class Magnoliopsida; order Fabales; family Fabaceae; genus Lupinus; species Lupinus albus. The sequence goes on from CM020011.1 coordinate 12,660,118, forward strand.
CGGTTTTAACATACAAAAGGGAGAAGTACCAATTTTAATTATTGAATCCAAATACACTGAATTGTTGAACAAACCTCTTGCACAAATCTATAAAGGAAAACAATGCGAACAGCTGAGAGATGACCTTGCAAGCTGTAGTCATATCCTTCATAGTCATCGTCTTCAGCACTATAAGAAATAAATTTGAACTGAAAAGGAAAATTAAACAGTAAAGTTAATGCAAAAAACAGAAATGAACAAAAAAATACAGAAGTAGTCCCTAAAAGGTTGATTCATTGCAAAAGAAAGCACACCTTTATAAGAGAATCAACACCAGGATTACGCAAGTCACAAAGCCAATCCCAGCATTGGTCTGTTCCAAGGGATGTGTCACAGAGTCTAAAATTGCCTAACGTTCCATCAATAGAAAGAGAACTCGGGTGAACCTTGATACGAAAAATAACTAATTTCAGATTTTGTGAACAAATGGGAAAATAAAAAATTACAAATGAAAGAGAAAGGAAATCTTTAGACCAGCTAAAAGAAAGCATGTCATTACCTTAAGATCCATAATGAAACTTTCTTGTATCAATGTAGCAAGTTGAGAACCATCTTCCTTGTTAAGAAAAATAGTTACACTATCCACATTCATGTTTAAATAAAAGATTACACGTTCTTTACCAAACCCTAACAATCCTTTAACACGGCCCTTTTCATCGGTCTTTTCCTTCTTCACCAAAGGTCCCTCTGGAGAAGTTGCCACAGTGTCTGTATGACTTCTCACATTGATTCCAGAAATTATATCCAAGCCAAAACTTATTATAGCAACAATAGTGGGCCGGTTGCAGAAAAATTCCAGTTTAGACATACGAACAGACATCTGAAGATTACCATCAGAAATGTAAATACAGAATTGTTTCATAACTCATAAGAGCACACCAGAAACTCTGATAATAATCAAGTTATTACCTGTGTGTCTATACCGTCGTAATCAGGTGAGCCTGAACTCCTTGTTGAGAAGGACACAGATACAAAATTTGAATGATCACTTCCCTCAGCTTCATAATATATCTCATGAGGAGTGCTCTTTCCAGTATCAATTTCCTTTTCATGAATTAAGTTTTCAAGAGACTCAAAATCAGTAGAAATCCCCAACAATCCTTGCTGATCCAAATCCATATTATGTACATGGTTTCCTCCATCTGCTTGAGAAATGAATTCAGATAATGCATCCATAAAGCTATCATCATCCTCAGGAAATTCAAGTGTCGCATCCTTCCCATGGGAATCAAATGAGCCAGGGGAAGAAGACAAAGTTTCATTCTTCAAGACCGAAACAGCTAGATAACGTGGAGCCCCAGATAGACAACCCAGCAGTTCATCCTTAACTTTCAAAGAATGCAATTTCATCTTCACCGTCAAGTCACCATCTGCAAGAATGACATTCACCTGTGAAACAAAACAGAAAAAACAATTGCATTGGTAATTTGGCCAAAGTTACAAAAGAAGTTAAATACCAAATTTACTATTCAATTTTAGTATTTTTGCTGGCAAAGGGAAACATCTATATAACTTGACAAACTGATAAACTTATTTTATAATTCTCCCAGGAATATGTTTTCAATCAGCTTTTTAGTAATCAATTTAGTTTTATATAGTTCTTGGGTGGTATCATTCCCTTTCCTGAAAACAATTACTTTGCTTGCTAGGGAAAGACTATATACATCTACCCACCCCTAGGTGAGAGCCTCGTGCACTAGGCCAGCTTCTGGTATCAATCCCTTTACCCGTGGAGGCAAAAGAATTTCATTTTGTTGTTGTGGTGAATAATCAACAATATAGGACATTAACAATTTGTATTATTGATAATTTGCAATACAATAACATCAAATGAAGCTGTAAATAAATGTAATGAAGAAGCAACAATGGAGAGAAGAAGAAGTAACCGTAAAGAGAGAGAGAGAAACTGAAAGTAGTTTCAGAGAGTGAAAGAGAGAGTGTTCTAGATAATTTGTGAAATGAATTCTCATTAATTAATTGTAAGGGAAACCCTTACTAATATTCAAGCAAGCAACTGAGGCCCATAGGCCCAATGCAAACAGTTTTAAAGAAACTATAAAACTAAAAATATTTCTATACTTCTATACTTCTATTCTATTTATTATTCATTTATTCTAATATTCCCCCCTGAATTTGAGGGAGAGCCAAACAAAAAACTTGTGAAGACTTTATGTCTTTGTCTTGGACTTGAAGTTGATTCCTCAATGTGACAAACCGAATATTGGGAAGTGGCTTAGTCAAGATGTCTGTTGTTTGGAACTCTGAGGGTATGTGTTTGACAATGAGGGTATTATTTTGAATTTTGTCTTAACAAAATAGAGATCAAGTTCAATATGTTTTGTTCTGTTATGAAGAACTGGATTGTGAGACATGGCTACTGTACTGAGGTTATCACAGAAAATAGTAGGAGTAGTATAGGTTATATGCAACTCAGTTAACAAGGATTCAATCCACATGAGTTCTTGAGCAGCTAGGGCAAGACTTCTATATTCTGCTTCTGTACTTGATCTAGAAATGGTTTGTTGCTTTTTAGGCCACCATGTCACAAGATTTGGACCAAGGTAGACACAAGCACCATAAGTGGATTTTCTGTCATCAATATCAGATGCCCAATCAGCATCACAGAAAGCAGTTAAAGATAACCCTGAATTAACCTTAGCATTGGCAGGAGCAGCACTAGCAGAATTGATTGTCAAACCCAATGTTTTTGTTCCTTGAAGATACCTTAGAATCTTTTTCACTGCTGTCCAATGTGACTGAAGAGGTTTGTTAAGAAATTGGCAAACTTTATTTACACTGTAAGCAATGTCAGGGCTGGTGACAGATGCATATTGAAGGGCTCCTACAATTGACCTGTAAAAAGCAGGATCTTCAAAATAATCTGTCCCATTTTTGGTAAGTTTACAATTGTTTATCATAGGAATGGTGCTTGACTTGGCAGAGGAAAGATTTGCTCTATCAAGCAGATCCCTGATGTACTTGGATTGGGACAGAAATAGTGTACCATTTGACCTATGCTTTACTTCAATACCCAAGAAGTAATCTAAAGGTCCAAGTTGTTATAAGGCAAAGGTATTGCTAAGGTTAGAGATGATTTGCTTAACATGGGAAGAGGAAGAACCAGTCACTATAATGTCATCTACATAGACTAGGACATGGAGTTGATAAGTGGAAGAAGTGTGAATAAACAAGGAATTATCACACTTGCTTACTTGAAAGCCAAGTTTCAACAGAGAGGCTTTGAGTCTCTCAAACCATTGTCTGGGAGCCTGTTTGAGGCCATAAATGGCCTTGTTGAGTTTGCAAACTAGAGTTTTGTCAGTGTTCTGAAACCCAGCAGGTTGCTGCATATACACATCTTCCTCAAGGAAACCATTTAAGAATGCATTATTTATGTCCAATTGTTCAAGTTCTCAATGATAGGTAACAACCAAGGTTAAAAGAGTTCTCACAGTTATTGGTTTGACAACAGGAAAAAAGGTCTCATTGTAGTCAACACCATGTTTTTGATGAAAGCCTTTTGCAACCAGTCTGGCTTTGAACTTGTTGATGGAGCCATCAGAATTTTCTTTGACCCTGAACACCCATTTACACCCAATGGCTTGTTTTTGAGGAGGCAGAGGAACTAATGTCTAAGTATTTAGTGCCATTAGAGCATCAAATTCAGCTTGCATAGCCTCCTGGGAGCATTTTTAACACTAGTGGGTTCTGTATGGGCAATATTGACTCTACGATATATGTTTTTGAAAATTCCTGACTTGGACCTGGTCTGCATTGGATGAGAGGAAACAGTAGGAGGTTGAATAGGAGATTGAGAGTGAGTTGAAGGCAGAGAAGAGGATAAAGGAAGTTCACTGGTTTGTGGAAGAGAGTCATTGGTTGAAAAAGTAGGAGACAAGGTAGTGTTAACATGACCAGTTAGAGATACTGGAGAAATAGTAGTATTGATAGGTGCAGTGAGTGGTACTGAAGAGACTAATGTAGGTTTGTTGACCATAGGTTCCTTATTGTGAGTCACGGAAGACTTATGAGAACTGCCACTAGAGCTAGAGCAGTCAAAAAACTGTTGATTGAAAGGGAAATTGTGCTCATCAAACACAACATCTTTGGAGATATAGACTTTACCTTCTTTGGACAAGCATTTATACCCCTTATGATGTAAGAAGTATCCAAGGAAAATACACTTTGAGCTTCTCAAACTAAGTTTATGTTTGTTGAAGGGTCTTACATGTGGATAACGAGCACAACCAAAAACTTTGAGTTGTGAATAATCTGGAGATTGACCAAACAATATTTGGTATGGAGATTTGTGACCAAGAGTAGAAGAAGGAAGTCTATTAATAAGAAAAACAGCTGTAAGAAAAGCATGATCCCAATATGGCATAGGGAGATTTGCATGAGCAAGAAGGGTTAGGTCAGTTTCAACTATGTGTCTATGTTTTCTTTTAACAGTTCCTTGTTGATGATGAGTATGTGGACAAGAAATTCTGTGAACAATGCCCACAGTTTTCAAATACTCAGTAAAAGGTCTAAATTCACCACCATAATCACTTTGTACAGCTTTGACAGATTGACTGAATTGTGTGTGAATATACTTAACAAAGTACTGAAAAACAGTAAGTGTTTCAGACTTTTGTTTCAAGAGAAAAATCCAAGTGTGCTTTAAATAAGCATCAACTATGGAAAAGTAGTACCTAAAACCTGAGACTGAGTAAACATGTGCAGGACCCCACAAATCAAAAAATACTAGTTGAAATGGTACATGATAAACTGTATTAGATGTAGGAGCATGTAATCTATGTGACTTTCCCATAGAGCAGGAAGAACAAAAATCAGAAACAGATTTATTAACATGAGGAATATTACAATGTTTCAACAAATTCCTAACTACTGCCTCATGTACATGTCCTAATCTAGCATGCCATACAGAAAACACACTAGATTTATTACAGGAGACTGAGTTTGAGATAGGCAAACCAGTACAACCAGAACTAGTATTCAAAATAATATAAGAATTGTTGTGACCAGACACATGATGAAGACCATGAAGGACATAAAGACCCTCCTTGGTTACTAACCCCTGAAGCAAGACTTCTTTAGTAGCCTGTGATTTCACAAAGCAAACATTAGAATGGAATTCAAAGAAACAAGAATTGTCCTTAGTAAATTGTGAAACACTAAGCAGATTTTTAGTTGTTAATGGTACACATAGTAAGTTACTTAAGGAAAGTGAAACATGAGGATGCATATTAGAGACAAAGGATGAGTGACCAACAGATGAAATTGGAATTCCAGAACCATTACCCATATAAATCTATTCATGACCAAATTTTTCAATTGGTTCATGAATCAATGAAGGATCTGCTGTAAGATGATTCGTGGCACCTGAATCAGGAAACCAAGAAACAAGTCTGTTATCCCTTGTATGAGGAGGATCCTTGTGGTCAGCATTTTTGGCTGTCATTGCATATGTGTTGGGATTGTGATTGTTGCCATGAACTGTATAGTTATAAGCCAAAAATTCAGGATAGTTATAAGCCAAATTAGATGTCCTAGTAGAACCATTGTAGAAATCAGTTGAGGAATTTCCTTCTTGATGATGAGTGTTCCTAGCATGTCGAGACAGAGGAGGAGGAGGTGGCTGATAAGGTCCAGACATTCCAAAATTAGCTCCATGAGCAAGAGTGTTTCCAAAGTTTGGAGGTGCATAATAGCACATTGCAAGATCATGACCATATCTATTATAGTAGTCACAGTAAGCAGATTCCCTTCTAAAAAATCTGCCTCCACGAGAACTTCCTCCACGACGTCCTCTTCCTCCTCGAAAATTTCCAGAATAACCATAACTAGAGGAGTAATTGTCTTGCATATCATTTTTGTTAGAGTAAGACTGATTCACCGAAGTATTATAAGGACGAGATTGAGAAGAAATTTGTTTAGACGACATAGAAGAGTCAGTAGCAACATTAACAGAGAGAGCATCTGAGATTGCCTTGGTCTTATGTTTTTCCAGCCTCGATTCAAATGTTAATAAGAACGATTCCAGATTATGAAGAGTAGGAGGTTCAGGTTGACTCTCAACAGATGTGATTATAGGTTGATACTCTTCATTTAATCCATCTAAAATGTAATCTATATGTTCTGTAACTAAAATAGGCTTACCTATGAACACCAACGCATCAACTAGGTTTTTAATCTTCGAGAGAAAAGCATAGATTGAAGTAGAACCTTGAGAAATTGACCTAAGCTGATATCGAATTTGTCTAGTTCGAGCTTTTGTTTGCGAATTACAGAAGGCATCTAGTTCCTCCCATAACTGCCATGCATGAACACAATTGATGACACGAGGTTGAAGATTCTCCGTCAACGAATTCATAATCCACGAAAAGATCGTCTGATCCAGCTCCTCCCAACGTAGCTGGATTGATGCGGTTTATCAGTCTATCGTCATCACTGAGAAACCGGTGAGGAATCTCAGTTCCTAAAATAAACCTAGTTGCACGATTCGATGTAAGGCTAGCTAACATGAATCGCCTCCACACTAGATAGTTTGATTCAGTTAACTTCACCGACGGCAATGGAAGAACTAACGGCGCCGACACCGCATTAATCGGAGAAGCAGCGGAAGGAGAAAGCGGAGGTGAAGAATGAAATTGATGAGAAGAAGGATCGTTAGCAGTGTTCATCGTAGGATCAGTGTTCTCCGTAGGATCGGTCATGGCGTGATACCATGTAATGAAGAAGCAACAATGGAGAGAAGAAGTAACCGTAAAGAGAAAGAAAGAAACTGAAAGTAGTTTCAGAGAGTAAGAGAGAGTGTTCTAGATAATTTGTGAAATGAATTCTCATTAATTAATTGTAAGGGAAACCCTTACTAATATACAAGAAAGCAACTGAGGCCCATAGGCCCAATGCAAACAGTTTTAAAGAAACTATAAAACTAAAAATACTCCTGTACTTCTATTCTATTTATTATTCATTTATTCTAATAATAAAAAGGGAGGAAATCCCATTGGATTTATATTTACATCCAAAATATGCAAAAACAATAACTTTTAGTTGTATTCCTTTTTTCTCCATAATATGTACTACTTGTTCAATAGAACTTGAAAGAGATTATTATAATTATTAGCTCAAAAGAACTATTATCCACACAAACATTTAAAGACACTAAAATAAGGATGCTTCTCCACATTCCTGTAAATAATGATAATTATCATTAACATGACTGTTGGAAAAAAAACCAATTGAGCACTATTTCAAGATTATGTCTATCTCAACACAAAATGAAATGTAGAGTCCTATATGCTCAAACCTTTCCTCCATCTGCAACAACCTCAAGAATAAGAGACTCGTCCTGTTTCACAACAATGGTGTCTCCAACCTGCATAAACATTAAACCAGATATGTCTCTAAGGATTTTGCGCAAACACATATGGTCATTGACAAGTGGTACCCAAGCAAAAAAATGATAGGAAGAACAGGAGAAAATATTGAATGGTACCAAAAAACACAAATGTTATACAAGAGACTCTAAGCCACCTGAAGGCACTATTTGGGAATAGTGACATGAAGAAATGTCAAGTGAAAAGATATGCCACAATGAAAACGTGCATGGAGAGTTCAAGACAATATACAGTCTCTGTGCATTAAATACGACTCATTCCTCATGCATGGGCCATACAAAGCCTTAAAAGAAATGGTTCTAACCTTTCCATATATAAACAGCTTAGTTTCCACCACTGCCCCACTAATAACAATGTCAGCTGCTTTTGGATTTGTAGTAGTAAGAATACTGTAGGAAGCAGCAGCACCCTCTCTTTCACTTAGCACATTAACTGATGGGGGAGCCTACATGCAGCATGTGTAGTTTATTAAAAAAAGAATGAGCAAATAATAATTTACTTGAACTAAAAGCATAAGAAAAATCAGATTAAGGACCCCATACAGAAGCTTGATATGTAGCTTGTATAAGGCCTTTAAACCAGCTGGCCTTCTCATCTTCTTCTCGAAAGTCTAAAATCCATGTGCTAGAAGATTCTAGAGACTGCAACGAAATTCATTTTAAGGAAAGGTGTGCAAGTTAACAACAAACAAAGGCATTCATAATCTATCAATCATAACATGTTTTTAGCAGCTTAACAGAATTTTATTAATTGTACCCACCTACACATTCAAAAACTGAAGGAAGGAATCAAAGCATAAAAAATCCAAACAACTATTATTGTGCCACCTTATTGTAAGGAAAGTTAACAATTTATTTTCTAAATAGAATTCAGTAGAAGAGAAGAGTAAAAGATTTCCTCTGAAATATAGATTTGTGTTCATAACAACAGAAAAGAAGCATGACCCCACAGCCTCAGCACAAAAATATATCTTACTACAAGGCACGAAAGAAAACAAATCAAGTTAGTTTGCTTGCCCAAAGTGGAAATGTGATAAAGGCGGGTAAAAAGATTAATATAAAAAAATATTTTAAAAAGGAGGAAAGAAAAGTACAAGAATGAGGAATAAAGTATCCACTGAACATGTGAACAATCGAATAATTACCATATTCCATAATGAACAGTAGTAGAATAAAATGGTTAATTTTTTAAACAAAACATCATGCATCTTTCGAGATTAACATAAAACATATTTAGCTTACCTTCTGAATGTCCAATCCCCTGACACTTACGGCAATGCAAAATGAGGAACCACCAATACTTGTTGGGGGAACATCAAGGACTTGTCTACCAGCCATGCTGCAGAGTGCAAGGAATAAATAACAAGTTTTAAACTTAGATAAAATAATCTATCTAAAAGCCTATGTAAACAGCAAAACATACAAGTATAAAATGGTTAATTTTGTCTTATAAAGAGAGGTTGGAAGATTTTCTCTAAGCCTAACAGGGACGTGGACTTGGATATACCCAAGACGACTGACCTAGATACTAGCTATTCATAATTTTGTCCTCTAAAATATAATTCTCTTTCACATAGGGTAATTAAGAGCATAGAAAGTGTTCAATAGAGTGGTTTTAAAGTTAATTATTCCATCAATTATATGGAAATCAATCTCACAGATATCCCCTGCCATTTTTTCTTCTGTTTATGTTCTGTGCTAGTTATGCTTCAAAAAAAACAGTGGACTACTCTTCCTTGGATAATAAGGCAGCTACTTTCCCATTAAAAAGTCATTTTGTGATCATTAATGGGCATTAGATGTGCATACGAGCTTTAGTTAAAAAATCAAGTGGAGTCAATCTTATGACAGCATGCAGTTTATACAATTCTTAAGTAAATTTGCTTGGAGAAGAATATCCATATCTTTAAGGATGCCCATTTATCCCTAAACTTTATATGTAAGATTATGTTTGTGCTTATTTATGTTTGCCAGTTTTAAGTGATACAACATTTCTGACTTGCATTTAAAATGGGAAGCCTTGCCACATACTTTGTTGTTGTATCTTTTTTCTATTTAGAGAATATTGTATTTTCCATATAATGTTATTTCATAAATAAAATGTTTTTTTCTCAATAAAAACATTACATTGAGGTCCAAGAAACAGAATGGATGATGATGTATAAAACCTTAGGTATCGCTGATAACTCTGAGAATTTGCAGATTCAAAGACGTAAACATAGGATCCAGAAAGGACCAAGAAACAAGGATGCCATGTAGCAACAGAGTTGCCAATACCCTGTAAAATGAACACGATTAAAATTTTGGAGTTAAACAATTCATTACCTCAGAAGTAACAGGAAGTTTTACAAAGATTTGCGACAATACCTTCCAAACAAGAATTCTACCATCAGTGGCGAGATCTTTAGGACTCCTAGGAGTAAGTTTGGCTTCAAAACTATCAGCTGTAGACAGACTATAGGTTTCCATAGTCTCGTACAAAATGTTCAGCAGTTCCATTATTCTGAAATATCTCTCTGATGAAAAGTGAATGCTGAGGTTTGGCACTTGAATGGAAATACGAGTGGATGGGTATCTTGGATGAGGTATTTTAATCTTGATTATACAGAGTCAGAAACACAGTTAGAACAAATTGTGCTCTCTAAACTGTCATCCACAAAATTACAGAACATCTTTTACAAGAATACCTAACAAACGAACCTGATTAACAAGTACTGCCATTCCACACCTATCAATGAGAGAATATACATTTTCAACTTTCTCTGCAATGGGCGAGTTCATCATTTGACTATCATAATTTGGTTTCACTAAACTGCAACTCCCAAAATCAGAGCCACAGTCTGTAAAAAAGGCAGCAATATCTCGTCCAGCAATGTAAAACCGAGAATAAAGATTCTGCCTCTGCTCATCAGACTGAGTTTCCTGTGAGAACACCAAGTCATTTAAGAAAAAGGCCAAGCCACAGGTCAAACACAACTCAGAACCCCATATCTTAAGAACCATACCGCAGTGTGTATTGTAAAATGACCAAAATCCAAAAGAAAATGACTATCGCATCTGTCTGAACCACTAGTTCTTAGAGGGACTATAACTTTTGGTGCATCAAGATCAATGTCAAAGGCAAATCTGAAAATTCACAGAAACAGAAACATATAAATGATCATTATATGCCTATACAGCTTAACAGCAAACAACCAAAAAGCTATGCAATACCAAATGTTTGAGAATGCCTATCTCATGACACCACTACCACATGAAAGTACTTTTATCTCACAAGAGGACTATCCCTGCCATAGATATTTAGAGGACAAAACAAGAGAACGTTGAGACTATAAGGTTGTGTTGGAACAGAATGCAGAACAACGAGAACTATTTTTAAGCAGAGGTAGGTCCAAGCTTGTTTTGATACCAACTTGAAGATGGGCTAAGAAACTATAGGACGGGTTCAAGGGAGTTTTCTGATTGCTTATGAGTGTTTGGGCACTCAACAGATTTGGTATTTATATACAAAGATCAAAGAATATACACTCTCATTCACAAGCAATATAATTACTGACTTGTACTATTTTCTATATTATATTTCACTCTTGCTATTCCCTAAGTTAAATTAACTACAATGGTTCCAAAATTATTATTTCCAACAAGTACGAAGGAGACGGCAAGGAACAAACAATGTACTAAAATACCATGGAATTTATATTTGTGCCAACAATGGTGGTAATTTGAAAATTGATAAAAGAAAAGAACGAGACCTTCATTGTTGAACACAATTAAAAGATGAATAATTAATAGTGGCACTTTTTGGGATAAAAAAGTAGAAGTTTGTAAATGAAGGTGAGAAGAGAGAAAACGAAAGTGAGAAGAGATAAATGTGTAACTGCTCTGTAACTGTTTTGCTATTTTATTATTCTGAATTAATGTATTACAAGAGTAACTCTTCTTATTTATAGAAGAGACAAAACAACCATAATCAGCCTAATAACAACAAGGCCAAGATATACTACACTATTATAATAAAACAACAGTGAGTTCTAATAAAGTTGGTACAAAAGTCTGGAGGATAAGGAATCCTCAACAAAGATAGAGTAAACAGAGAGAGAAAAAGCAGACGTAGAAAGAGTAGTCCTGAATACTAGTCGGTGTAGGATAGCTACCATTCTCTTGGCATATTAGAAAGACTGATTCCTTTAAAAAGACCATGTGCTTAACACCAAAGAGAATCCATGAGGATAATGCCACCCCACCACAACAGTTGAGGAAACACCTTCAAGATGGGGACAGGACGTTCCTTTCCCGCCATATTAAAACCACAAAATCCCACAAAGAGTGCAATGTCACAATACTTAAGCTTCGCCCAAATTTTTAATCATCCATACGAAAAAATTTACCTTGCCACATCGCACTCAAATACCCAATATTTAAAGCAGAAAACATTGCTGGATTGATGAATACTACAAAATTATCCATAATTAAGATACAAAAGAAATTTAAAGCAACAGAAAACATTAAGACAGAGAAAGCAAACAGATAAAAAAGGGAAAAAATGAAATGATAACCTGCTTTGCTCCTCTAAAACCATCTGAAATTGCTCCTGCGCTCTACGAGTCACTTTCTCAAACTTGAGCTGCCCTTGCATTTAACAGTTAAAAGAAAGTTAGCCTATAAAAATATTAAGCTACAGATTGTTGCTACTCAGTCATTGCTAGTCCATGAAAGATATCGTAGCCCATGCAGCAAATGTAAGACATCAAGTATCTTACTATATAAAATTAGTATATTTCACTATTAAAAAATGAATTTTGATTTCTTAATCATGATGGTACTATCTTTCAATTTTGTAACTCCGCAAACTTTGCAATGAAGTGTTATATATATATATATATATATATATATATATAGTGAGCATATCTAGTGAGAGGAACTTCTATTGTGAGAGGGTAAGAGAATCAAATCTTTGTTAGATTCCATCGCAAACTTAATTGGCATTAGTTCCCAACAACCCCTCCACAAATGTCGGTCAGAACAGATGATGATCTTCCATCTAAAAATCAATTAGCGTTAAATGGAGTAGTCCAACAAATATATAAATCGCACCTCAAAGATCAAGGCAGGTGACAAATACTACTGCTAGAGTGGAGAATGCCTCTACTACATGTGCCAGTAGATTAGGAATGGTTTAGCTCGCTATATGGGGAGGGAGATAGTTTATGTGTCAGTTGAAAGAAGGAAAGCTCTATATTAGAGTACTTGACAATTATGCCCCTAGATACTTTAATGTTCTCATCCTCTATAAATAGGGATGAGTCACTCATCTTTGTAATCAGTTTTTCATAATAACAAATTAGAAAATTCAATTATATAATTCAGTTTTAGTTTTCTCTCTCCTCTCTCTCATCTTCTTTCTTCTATCTTTTAAATGGTATCATCTCAACAATGGCAACCGCCATTAACAATCCTCCAACAGAAGCTACATCACCTAGGGTTTCTTCCGCTAATGGTGCGCCTCTTCGTGCGCGTTCTTCTTATCTTTCTCTGTAAGTGCCGATTGAAATTGGCGGAGCTAAACTACCTCACATGGAGTCAATTCATGCTTGCTTTGTTGAAATCGAATAGAGCTCTTCGTTTTGTGCAATCGTCTGATCTTCCTCCTCGTTTTCTTATGGATCTGGATCGTGAGTTCAATCATGTATCCTGGATACATCAGTTGGGAGGAACAGGACCAAGCAGTATTCTCCTGGATCCATAATTCAATTTCTGAAACCCTACATCCACGTGTTGTAGGATGCATTCACTCCTGGCAGTTATGCAGTGAGTTACATGTTTTTTGCAACGCTCACACCAAAGCTAGGAGTTGTAATCTACGTTCTCAACTTAGATCTCTCTCACAAGGATCTTTGAACATTTCTGACTTCTTTTCAAAGGTAAAAACACTCATTGATTCACTAATTTCAATTGGAACACCAATTACTCTTGAAGAACATGTGGATTGTATACTTGATGGTTTAAATGAAGAATTTCATCATGTCATCACCTCAATAGAGAGTCAAATTCATCCTCCTTTTATTAATGAATTAGAACAACTCCTACTGACTTTTGAATCAAGAATAAACAAAAACAAGCACAAATCTATCTCTAATGCTCTTTCAGCCAATGTTGCTGCTCATTCTCCACCTCCACAGTATCCTCATTCGGTCAACATGCCTCTACCTACTCCTCATCAACAGTTAGAACATTCTCAACCTCCTTCTACACGACGATTTGGTGGTTTTCAACCTGGTTTTTCTCCTCATACTCATGGAGGACGTCTTGGACGACGAGCTGGAAGACGTGGTGGTTCTGGAAGGTTTTCTGCTCGTTCTGGAAGCTATTTTTGTGACAATTGCAGAAAATCAGGACATGATGTGTCTTGGTGCTATTATGCTCCTCATGACAATTCTCATGGAACACTGAATCCTTCACAGAAAATCAGGACATGATGTAGAATTATCCTGCAAACTATGTTTCATCACCTCACCAACACTTTCCTTCTTATGTTGATCAATTTGGTGGTCCACCTTCTGGTTCTATGTCAAGAAACTATGGCTATCATACACCTGCTCATGCTACACATCCATATCCTTACAATGCTGCAAACTCTCTTCCACACAACATAGGATCTTCTCCTATGCCTCATGGCAGTTCATATCATCCAAATCAGCATCAAGGTTATGCTATGAATGTCAATTCTACATCTCATGACTCTAAGGCATCAATGTGGTATCCTGACTCTGGTGCTACCAATCACCTTACATCAGATCCTTCATTACTACATGAACCTACTGAACATTTTGGATCGGATCAGATCAGATCTATATGGGTAATGGCACTAAGGCTTCCATTACTAGTAGTGGTAACACTTATTTTCAGTCTTCTAGTCATCCTGCTATTTCATTATCCTTACAAAATCTCTTGCTTGTACCAACTATTACTAAGAACTTAATGAGTGTTTCCCAATTTGCTAAAGACAACTTTTGTTATTTTGAGTTTCATCCTAATTTTTGCCTTGTCAAATCACAGGGTACTAATGAGGTTTTACTTCAAGGGTCTCTCACTTCTGAGGGTCTCTATGCATTTCCAAATCTCATTCCTAAGTCTTTGTCTGCCTTATCAAATGTATCTCACACTTCTAATGCTGCAGTTCCAGTTTCTACTTCAAATTGTAATAAGTCTAGTTCCTTTTTGTTGTGGCATTATAGGCTAGGTCATGCCCATGAGGCTACAGTTCATAAGGTTTTGACCCATTGTAAGATACCTCATGTAAATAAAACTAGTGTCGACTTTTGTTCTGCTTGTTATGCAAAGGCTCATAAAATTCATTCAGTGCCATCTCCTAATGTGTATGCTGAATCATTTGATCTATTATAAGTGGATTTATGGGGACCATCTCCTATGTACTCTGAATCATGTTTCGGATATTATATTTCCATAGTGGATGCAGATACTAGACACACATGGATTTATCTACTTAAACAAAAGTCAGTCACTCTCAATGTTTTCCAACATTTTCTCAAGCTTATACACACACAGTTTCAGAAAACAGTCAAAGTTGTCCAAAGTGATTGGGGTGAGGAATTTAGACCTTTTACTTTATATCTAACATCATTAGGGATCAACCATAGAGTGTCTTGTCCTCATACTCATCATAAACAAGGCACTGTTGAAAGAAAACATAGGCATATTGTTGAAACTGACATAGCTTTGCTAGCACATGTTCACCTACCATTGTCCTATTGGGAAATGCTTTTACCACTGCAGTGTATCTCATTAATAGACTTCCCACTCCCACTCTCAATAATCAATCTCCACATTTTCTTTTGTTTAAAACCAACCATGACTATTCTTTTCTCAAAGTCTTTTGGATGTGCCTGTTATCCACTGTTAAGGCCTTACAATGCTCATAAGTTACACATAAGGTCAGCTGAATGTATTTTCCTAGGGTATTCAGCTATGCATAAAGGATACAAGTGTCTTTCTAAGGAGGGAACGCTTTATATTTCAAAGGATGTTGTCTTCAATGAGGTGGTGTTTCCTTATGCTTCTTTGGCTACTGTTCCTACTACATCACAGTGTTCTCCTTCTAATCAGCACTCATTGACACATAATTTTGCTCCAAGGAATAGCTTTTATTCACCAATGAACTCAATGTCACCATCCTCAGTTTCTCAAATACATTCTCCCATTGCACCTAATACTAATTCTCCTATGTCTCCACTACAAAGTTAAAACTCCTTGACTACTGATCATAGTGATTCACAATCTTATGTTCCTACTGATTCCAATTTGGTTGTGCCTTCTCATCCAATGGTTACAAGATCCAAAGTTGGTATTGACAAATCCATAATTCCTAGAGAGGTTCTTAGAGTTCTTCTTGCTCATACAGAACCTACAAGTGCCAAAGAAGCACTACTTGATCCTGTTTGGCAGAAGGCAATGCATGAAGAATTTGATGCTCTCATGAAGCTGGAAACATGGTCCTTAGTTCCATTACCACCTCACAAAAAGGCTATTGGGTGCAAGTGGGTTTTTAGAGTAAAGGAAAATGCAGATGGCTCTATTAATAGATACAAAGCTAGGCTTGTGACCAAGGGGTTTCATCAACAACCAGGAGTAGATTTTACTGAGACTTTTTCTCCTGTGGTTAAGCCTATTACTATCAGAATCCTTCTCACTCTTGTTGTTACTTATCATTGGGTTCTGGAACAGCTAGATGTGAACAATGCATCTCTTAATGGGTTACTACATGAAGATGTTTATATGGTGCAACCCACTAGATTTCATAATGGAGACAAAAGCATTGTGTGCAAACTACATAAGGCCTTGTATGGGTTGAAACAGACACCTAGACAGTGGTTTGAGAGACTTAAAGGTACTCTCATCCAACAAGGATTTCAGGTTAGCAGATGTGGCAACTCTCTTTTTACTCTCATCACATCAACATCCAAATTGTTTATTCTTGTCTATGTGGATGATATTATTGTGAGTGGGTCTTCTACACATCAAGTTCACAATGTTATTGATAAACTCAGCACTACTTTTGCTCTTAAAAGACTTGGTTCCTTGGACTATTTTCTGGGCATAGAAGTTCAACATCTCTCTGATGGCTCTCTGTTTCTTTCACAAACTAAATACATCACAGATCTTCTAAAAAGAACATATATGACCTCTGTTAAGTCCACTGGTTCAGATGCTTTTGATGATTCTAGCTTATACAGGTCCATTGTTGGTGCTCTTCAATATGTCACTGTCACAAGACCTGATCTTGCCTTTAGTGTCAACAAAGTTTGCTAATTCATGAGTCAACCACTACTACGACATTGGAGTGATGTTAAAAGGATACTCAGATACTTACAAGGAACTTCCACCTTTGGACTTCACATTAACCCTGCTGTCACTTCCAGTCCCCTATCTGTTATGGCATGTTGTGATGCAGACTAGGCATCTGATCCAGATGATAGGAAATCTGTCTCAGGGGCTTGTATCTTTGTTGGACCAAATATTGTTACATGGTGGTCAAAGAAACAACAAACTGTATCCAGATCTAGTAGTAAGACAAAATACAGAAGTCTTGCATTAGCTTCTCAAGAAATTATCTGGATAGAATCCTTGCTTTCTGAACTACAACTTAACTACTAGACTCCTCTCATTTTGTGACAATCTTAGCACAATTGCTATGGCACACAATCCTATTCTACACAACAGAACAAAGCACATTGAACTGGATCTGTTCTTTGTTAGAGACAGAATTCAATCCAAGGCTCTGCAAGTCAAGCATATTTCTTCAAAGTATCAAACAGCAGATGTGTTGACAAAACTTCTTTCAACATCCAAGTTCACTTCTCACAGAAAGTGTCTCAGAGTGATTGATATCTTATCTCTAAAGGGATAGTTATGATTTTCTGTATTTTCTTTTGTTCAAACATAGAATGACCAAGAAGGGTGTACTGGTTCAGGGGGGGTATATTAGAGTACTTGACAATTATGCCCCTAGATATTTTAATGTTCTCATCCTCTATAAATAGGGATGAGTCACTCATCTTTGTAATCAGTTTTTCATAATAACAAATTAGAAAATTCAGTTACATAATTCAGTTTTAGTTTTCTCTCTCCTCTTTCTCTTCTTCTTTCTTCTATCTTTTACACTCTGAAGCGGGAAGTATGTGCTGTTATCCCTTCACATTCAAGTCCAGTGTTGGGAAGGTATCTAGCCAGTGAGGCAAGTAAAGTACAAACTTGACCTTTCACCTTTCACAATAATCACTCCCACCCCCCATCTCTCTCTGTAGTCCTTGAACTCCTCATATATAATCAGCTTACATTTCTCAAGCCATCTAACACAATCAGTTGTACGCATCCCACCAAAACATCATAGGAAGCGAACTATTGAAAACAATCTCATCAAACAGATGATACATGGTCCATAACAATTCACAATAAGCTCAAGTAATTTATGGAAGTTCAGACTCTAAACCTGACCTCGCTACTGCCTTTTGTTCCTTACACAGATCACATTACCTCCAAGGAACAAGTGACCAACATCAGCCAGAGGTCGATTTCCAATCTACAGGGCAACCAGCCCAATTTGCATCTGAATAACTTCTCACACCGCAATGGGGTGGAACTAAGACCTAGTTGTTGTTATTGCAATGGGCTCCCACAGCCAACAATAAAAATTCAGCCGCCATCCCACCTATCGGCATCAGGTGACCACGACTAAACACTCACCAGCAAGAACGCACTGTTACCTGATGTTGGAAGCAGCAGCCAGTGGACTGTACAGTAGTAATGTAACCTATTCCACCAAAAAAGTATCGCCCGACCCACTCCCTTAAAAGGGGAAAAAAGATTGAACCGCCAATCCCAAGAAAAATTGTGGAAATCTTACCCAATGTGGATGCAGGTCATGTATAGTTGAATAATAAATAAAAAATGTGTAGTACAATATTGTACAAAGTAAGTACCAGAGACATAATTATATCCTTACACACACTAAGCATGCACCAAATATACTACTCTTAAACAAGAACAAAACAAGGCAAACAGCAGAAAGTAAACTCCAAATAAAATGATGTTAATGCAACCATATCAATCATTTAAATTTCAATAAAAAAACATTTTACCCAAAAATCAAGTACAGGGATATAATTACCTGCAAGGCAGTAGCTGTCTCCAATGCAACAGTAGGACTGACTGCCTTACTTCGCTTCACAAATTCTAAGACACGGTCAATACTTTCCATCAAAACCTGCAAGCAAAGAGTAAGAAAGAGTGAGGCTAAAGATGACAAAAATAGAACCATAATAAAAGTTTGACTTCTCTTCTTCTGGCCTTTAAGCTGAACAACCCTCTATCTTTTCAAGAACTCAATTTTTAAAGCATTTGCAAACAACAATTTTATTTTTTTGTCTGCTCGGTTCCAGGCCTTAAAGGGACGAAAGCTTGTGAATCCATTTGCAAGTGTCAATGAGTTGTTTTCCGAGGTGAGGTGTATTTAGCAAGAATGCAACGCCAAACTCTTCAAACAAAGATCATTTCCAATGCAACTCTTTTAGAAAAAAGTTGTTTTCTGATTTTGTTTTGGGTCTTTGAACAGAGTTATTTTGTTTTGGGTCTTTGGATCCATGGATTTTGATATAAAAAAAGAAGCTCCTTATAATAGAGAGAAGATCAGAAGAAAAGTAAAAGGAAAAGGGAAGATAATTGATACACTTTTGGGGAAGATTAGAAGAAATTTAAACTTAACTGCCCACTTCCTCTAAACAAGATGTCAAATATCACTATATCATATCCAAGTTTGAGTGAATTGTAGTTCTGATAAATGAATATAGCTCACGGATGTTGTGGTCAAATGTCATTCCTATTGTTGCTCAGCCTTATAAGTTATAAGTTCATATAAGAGGAAGAATGCAGTCATTTGGTACAAACTGAATTGAAAGTTCGTTTTAGCGCCTTGCATTTGAATTAATGGGTAAATGTATTTTTTTCCTGTTTTTCAAAAAACATACAAGGTTGTACAGGGATAGGAATGGCACTTAACCGTAAAGCACCCATGAACTAACAGTTCAGTTAATGAATCCATTAAGCCTGACAGCATTATGGATTGAGTTGCAGCACTTATTTGTGTAGATTTTCATAATAGAAGGAAGTTCACAATAGTAAATGCAAAAAGAAAAGTTCATTTAACACTATTCTTTCACTCTCCCAAAGATTGAGAAATCACCGTAACATGGCAGGGAGCGATTGTAGCAGACAATCTCCAGTCAATATTCTCCCCAACTGGCAAGTGCACAAAACTAGCCACTAAGGCATTCACCTTCTTCTCACTATAGACACTCTGCACATCAAGTTCCCCAGAAGTATGAACTAGAAAACTATGGAATTTAAAATTTGTAAGACATCAATTTGATTAGCATATGACAAACAACATGGAAATTTTAAGAACTGATGAAAACGGATGGGACATTATAGGAGTTGGAAACAAATAACTCTATTTGTAAGTTAAATAAGATAAGATACTAAAGAGAACTCAATAAATTCAAACCTGGGTAAGTGAACCTTCAGGAGCAGATAAACCATAAAATTTTAGTAACACATCACAGTAAACACTGCGATGCTTAAACTTAGTTGACACTTGAAGTTGCTCAAATCGACTACAGACAATTTCCATCTGATTCACATTGATAATCCTGGCAGCAGCCTGACCAATAGATACAGTTACCAGAAACTGAACCATACTCTGCATATCATTCGCAGAGCGTACAATCAACTCCTCATCAGGCTGGTAACTTAATAACTTATTGATTGCTTGCCATTCCTCTTTAGTCAATCTTTCTTCTGTAGGCTGTGGCCCCTCAGAAGGGTCATCCAAAGAAGCCTCTTCTGAGTCAGCACCCCTACATAAAAATGCAACTATCGTGAATCTTAATGCATATAGACAAAATCTAAGGAGAAACATACTTCAGCAAGACCAGAAATATTACTGAAATTTAATCTGCCACAAGAACAATCATAGATGAAAAGAATATATAGAAAGAAGTCGTCACATACCAAGTAAATGAAAACCAGCTTTTTTTCTTGATCCTCCTTTCTTCAGCTGCTACCTTTGATTTCACAGATTCAACCTTGGCATGAGCTAGTAGCCTAAATGGTACCACAAAAATACAATAAGACATCCTCTGCTTGAGTAGATCAAGCAAAAGAAAAAAACAACATAGAATATACAGAAAAATTTCAACTAATATGAATTAATATTCAAACTTTTTGGAAGATCAGGCAATGGCAAATTCAAAGAGATAACCATAAGTTAAACACATTAACAAGGTTTACAATCTTCATTGTTTTACTGGATATAGGCTGTCTTTATAACCTTCGTTAAGATAAAGGTTTATTTTAAGTTAGCTTTCTTCGAAGGGCTTGCAAGGGGAACTAAGAGATCTTTTGACAGCAAGAATCATGCTCTATAATAACTTGGTCCTTTTAGCTTCTTTTGCATCTATTTTTTCACTCAAGCTCTAAAAGGCCTTCCTCCTAATAATAATCTTCTTTAATTACAACCCACTCTACCAAAAAAGAAGCTAGAACCAAAGCGGAACTCTGATAAAAAAAAGTATTTGCCATGAAGCATATATTTTTCTACATAATACCAACTTCGAGTAGTTATTTTCCTTCATACAAATATTTATTTTATAAAACATAGCTACTACTCTATTATTAATTTTTAACAAGAGTTATGAAAAAATGTTTAACTGAATATTTATTTTTTATACAAAAAGATAATCATAAAGAAAGAATTACAAAGACATGACGATATACAATGAGCATGGGACAGACCTCCAAAGAAGAATCACTTTCGAATCAAGATCCCTTTCTATTTCTCTGATTTCAGTGAGGTTAACATGTGCAGAATGTTGAAGAGAGGCCACATACAACTGAATGTATCGCCGCCGACGCTGGCAAAGATGACGAATTTGGTCCCAAGACAGGCGGTAACTAATTTAATACAGAAAGCACAAAGTCAGCCTAAACTGCAAGAATGAACAATAACAGCACAGGATCCACATTATTCAGCACCTTCTACACTGTGATCTAAATTAAAGGGTACACATTTGTTTCAACAAAGTAACAATTTAAGTTACCACATCTTCTGCTGCTGCATAGCATGTGCAGCATACTGCCACCACAAATAAGGAGCCTTCGAAATAGGAACTGCTGGTCGTAAATGAGAAACTTCCATATATATCTTATACCTTGAAACAACTTCCAAAAGTTTAATCCAATCATGATACTGAGCCTGTAGACCAGGGAAGAAAAGTTAAAAATAGCATTTTCAAGGAGAGGCAGATAAAGGGCAAGTCTTATAAGGTAAAATTGTTAGTATGTACTGAATGATATTGAGTTGGGATTATAGTAATTGTGCTACAGTAACACTCGACTTAATTAATAGTTACTAATACATATAAGAGGAATCTAACAAATATAAATTAGAGAAATCTCCTCCTCCTTATTTCTTCATATTCTTTTACACACTAATAAAATCCTTCTCTTATATTAAAATGCAAAAAAAAAAAGCTGGAAGGAAGAAACAATAGCTTTAAGCAAAAAAAATGAAAGAAACGGTGATCATAGAAAATATGAAAACCTACTTAAATAGCAAAAAGCAGAGAAAGAAAGGAAGGAAAATTATTTTTCTTCAATTAATCTGGGCTCATATAACAACAAACCTCTTTAAATATAATATTTCACACAAGCCAACAAATAAGATAAAAAAACTGCTATTTCATAAAAGCCGAAACTACCATGAAATATCATCACATTTACTTCTACCCAGCAACCCATACACGCAAGGTTTGATGGGAAACGCACTACATTGCTTGGGATGCACAGATTTAGGTATGACATTCAAGATAATAGCATTTGATAAAAGATTATGACATTGTTACAGCAGGATACAGCATAGCATATATATATACATCAAATTATAAAAGATCAAAAAACATATACAACCACCATTATGACTCTGTGGGAAGTGGGAAAATAAATTTTATTATCCAGCATTAGTCATCACAGCCACAATAGAAGGCTAACATTTATTACAATATTGTATTGGTTAACTAATTGTTGTTAGATTAGTTACTAATACTGTTGCTATTGTGAAGGCTGTTACCCTGTTAGTGTGTTAACTAGCCTGTTAGTTATAGTCTTATGAGTTATTGTTCTAGCTATATATAAGTAACTCTTGTTACTTTTGTAACTCATTAATTCAGAAATAAGACTTGGTGAGTTTGCTTTTGCAACTCTGTGCTCTCATCTTTTTCTCTCCTCTGTTTCTATCTTTTACAACATTTGTCATGTTCTTCTATCTCACCTGTGTATTGGAATTTGGTACAAAATTCAAGAGTAAAAAAATTACAGTAAGTTAATAATATCCATAGTGTATGAGCAGTATATGTATGGTATCCAATACTGGAAAGTATCCGCAGAATCCATGCTTCTATACTTTTCTTCTTAATCAGATTCCTCTTTAGCACCAAAATCAAGGAGTGATTCTATAAATAAATCAAAATAATTCAAAACAAATACCTCCGTTAGAGTAAGAGAAACATCGGTAAGGACAAGGGAAACTTTCTCAAATGGAATTTCTGGATTTATTCTTTCTTGGTTGCCAAGACGATGATACTGTAGGACTGCGTTGATAGGATAAACCAAATACGTACGGTTCATAGCCCACTTAGACACCAATTTATGATCATCAGTGGATTCATTTATGCCATCTCCAAATATCTAGTACAAAACAAAAATGAAAAACAGATTAAATAAATAACAAAAGTCACATGCCAATAAAAGCTAAGTCAGTTAGTCACTTACATACATATGTGTGTGTATAACAACTAGATTAGGATGGCAGAATTATCAAATCAGAATATACCTCAATCCATTCACTTGGACTAATATCCTCCCATCTCTTATGAATCTCCCAAGGATGCCTATCAGAATCATGATAAAGAGCTAGCCTCTCAAGATGCACTGACTGTAAATAGAGTAAGATATTTGTTAGACCAAAAAAATGTTTCACTAACTATAAACAGTGCACAAAACATTTTAAACTGTGCTAAACATAGTTAAATTTAAACTGGGGTAGGGAAGGACCAAACTATAACACAGACGATCGGTTAATATGTTAAGAACCAATTAATTCCAAATGCTTAAACTACCAAAAAGGGTGTTATTAATATCTCTAAGACTACTCTGCCTTAGTGGGTGCATGGAGAGAGGGAGAGAGTATTGAAAACAGAAACTAAACTTTTCTATTTCTGAAATGTTAACTGATATGATGAGTAGGGAGCTCTATTTATAGAGCTCAAGCTTAACTAACACAGCTGGCTTACAAGCTGACTACAACAAACTATTATTCCCTCATAGTGCATAAGCATTAGCCCACAGGGGTAAAAAAGGCAAAAGCAACATAAAAATTGCATAGTGAAATCACATCATGAAAAAACTACTATCAATCAGCCATAAATTGACTCTGAAGATTGAAGCAACCAGACTCTAACCCGAACCATTCATGCATCATGTAACCATACAGAACCATCAAATCTAAATGCACTCCGCTACCCACTGCACTCCAAGCTGTTAGATAATAGAGTAAAAGATGGTCCGTTTATTCTGGAAATATGAAAACCACCTGACTTGTTATCATTATTTAGCATACTCGGTCAACTAAATTCTAAAATATAAAATAATTCTGTGCAACTGACCAAAAACACGGATGTGTGAACTACTACAAGACACGGTAAAAGATAACACTTTATGATATCAAAAACAATATTGGTGTGTCTCAAATTGGTTGTTGCTGAGTCAGGATAAACCTTCATTTCAGTTCATAAAAATGCCTTAGCACGTAACTGCTCACCTTTCTCAATCTATCCAAAGCACCACTGGTATCAAAAGTTTCATTCCCTTGCTCATCCATTGTAACAGCAGCAAGCTTAGCCAAAGTCACACCCGAAGAAAATGGATGGCCCGGATTACTGCAAACAAAACTTGTTTTTATAAGGCATAAGCAGACGGAAACAAAGCTAAAGGAAAATCCCATTAATCTAAAAACAGAATATAATTTTATGCAAATATGCATGCATTTTTTTAGAAAAAGAAATAGATTAAGATGGGAAAAGATTACAAGATATGAGGATAAGATATCATTCACCAGAAAACTACAGAGAGAATTACAACATACAAGCACCTATAAACAAAGCACAAAGTAGCCAAATATCAATGCATTTCTTCCTAAGAATACAAAAAGAAACACCTTTAAAGAAACCATGGGCTGAACACCAAAAGAAGGTAACGATGTCCCTATCCCAAATGTTTTCTACAAATGAGGAAGCTCTGTTGGATATACTAACATTCCTTTCCAACCATACGCACCAAAGCATAGCAAAGAAAGCGCACTGCCGAAGAATTTTAGCATTTTTACAAAAGCTAAAACCTCAAGAATTAGTAAGAAACTGATGCAAATGCTTAGGAAAGACATAACCATGTAAAAGGTCATGAATCCCATTTTCAAAATTAGGAACAGCACAACACACACTTTAGATGAAAAAGTAGTAAGAGGTCTAGGCTTTTGTAACGTATCATTAGTGTTAATCATGTTAAGAATAGCAGTCCAGACAAAGGATTTGACATTGGAGAGCTTCGGATTTTCATGAGTTTATCCAAAAGGAATCTTTCTCTATAACGAGAATTTATCGAGGAACTGACAATGAGGAATGTATGTGCAGTTATACCCTGAAAAAATGAATAAAATGGTGCTTATTAACAAACCTGACTGCATCTTCATATCTGATATGAACATTACTGATAGATATCTTGAGATTTCCAATAACTGTAGAAATTAGAGAGCTCAGCCATGAATTTCCAGAAGATGGCTGTAAAAAATCAGCCGTTAGTCATATTATCATTAATATTACAACAGACACACATGTAGCAATGCCCCAAAAGTCAAAAGGAAAGAACTGATGGATATCAATACCGCCTTAACTTTTCAATATATAACACCATTTTTTTCAGCACATGTCCTACTTTTAGTTTTACTTAATTTAAGTTGCTGTGTGATTAAACATTTTGATCTTATGTCCAAACTTTGTCCCATCTCACGACACAAACTCTAGACAAGATGACTCAATCTTTCATTTTTAATTCTGCAATGGTGGATGTCGACCAATACCAACATGCTCTCTAATCTTTTATCACAACTCAAAATTGTTGACATAATTGCACCATAGAAGTACAAATTTAGGAACTTTAATTGTGGTATAGTACGATCTCAAATCTTTACCTTTATAATAGGGTTTGTTTGTGGCTTGCTAAATTACACACTATATATTCTGTCTTATATCGACTTATACAAAAGTTGTGTGCTTCTAACATTTGTATCCGCATTTCTAACCTCGCATTTAATTCATCTTTTGAATCTCCAACTAAGACAATATCTTCTTCAAAAAGCATGCATTGTGGAAGAAATTCTTGGATATTCTCAGTAAGCACATCCAAGACCAATGTAAATAGATAATGGCTCAATGCTGACCCTTGATGTAGCCCTATAGCAATAGGAAAAACTCTTATCTTGTATTCTCATACCAATTTTGACCTCATTATACATATCTTTGATTGCTCGAGTGTAGGCAAACTGAACTTCTTTCTTCTCTAAATAGTTCTATAATACTTCTTTAGGCAGATTACCATACGCCTTCTCCAAATCAATGAAAATCTTGTGCAAATCCTTTTGGTCCTTCCAGTATCTCTCTGTCAATAGACATAGCAAGTATATAGCCTCCACGGTCAACCTCCACGACAAAAACAACTAATTTTCAATAATGTGCGTCTCTAATCTCAACTTCCACTCAATTGTCCTCTCCAATAACTTCATAGTATGCCTCATAAGCTTAATCCCTATATAATTTATACAAATTTGTATATTCTCCTTATTCTTATAAATAGGCATTAAATGATTCTCCTCCACTCGATTGGCATCGTCTTAGGCCTCATAATCCTATTAAACAACTTTGTGAGTCAGGCAGTGCCCTCCTCTCCTAGAACCTTTCATACCTCAAAAGGTATATCATATGGTCCAACCGCTATGTCACTTTTCATCCTTTTCAATGCTTCTTTCACATCCAAGTCCCAAATTCTATGAAAAATGTAAAATTTTGATCCTCCTCTTTAGTGTTTCACATATCATAATATAAATAATCATGGTTGTCATTGAAAAGCTTGTGACAATAGTTCTTCTATCGTTCCTTAATACCCTTGTCCTTCACCAAGAGTTTTCCATCTTCATATTTAACACATTTCACTTGGTGCAAGTCTCGTCTTTCTTTCCATACCCTTTGCAATCCTATAAATGTTTCTTTCCCCTTCTTTGCTACGTAACAATTTGCATAATTGATCATATGCTTTATCTAACGCTTTGTCAATGCTTTCATAACACCTTTCTTAGTTGCCCTGTATTTTTTTCAAACTTTTAGTAGTTCTACCCAAGGACCATACTTCATAACATTCCCTTTTTCCCTTAACATTGTCTTGTACGTATTTGTCCCACCATCATGATTATTTACCCATTGATATAAAACCTCTAGATTCACCTAATGTCTCATTTGCTATCTTCCTAATTTCTATGGACATCTTATCCTACGTATCATTAGTACTTCTTTGTGTCTCCCAAAGTCTTTCCTACAAAACTCTTTGTTAGAAGCTTTTTCGTTACTCACCCTTCAATTTCCACAACTTGATTCTTGAGGCTCAATTTTGGTCTTTTCTCTCCACTTTACTCTTAACCCTTACATTCATAACTAAAACTGTGTTAGGTCATCAAGCTCTCTTCGAGTATGACTGAGAAGTCTAAGCAAAACTTCCTAATAAGCAAGAAATTGATTTGAGAGCAAGTCATCACACTATTATATGAGAAAAGGTGTTCCTCCCGCTTCATAAAACAAGTGTTTTTAGTATTCTAAAATCAAATGCTGAGGAAAAATCTAAAATAACCCCACCTATATTTTATTTCACTATGTCATAACCCCTGTGAAAATCACCATATTCTCTAGTGTCCCTTCCTACATGTCCACTGTGGTCCCCTCCCATGATTTCTCCCAAAGGTATTACCTGGACTACATCACTACACCTTCCAAATCCACCCAAAACTTAATCTTGTGATGTTCCTCTAGCCCTGCCAACTTTAGGTTATGATCTTATCTACTATATTTTACATCCATCGGCCACTGCAACATTCTTCCATTACTTAATTACAATTATTTTCACTCTATTTCTCAATGTTGTCTTACCAGTGTATCACAACTTAAAATTTAATTCATTTGCCTTCTCACCAATTCACTTAGTTTCTTGTAGGCACATTAAATTAATTCTCCTCCTAATCATTGTGTCTACTATTTCCAATGATTTACCTGCAAGAGTACCTATATTTCATACTTTGATTTGTATCCTAGACTGATGAATTAGCTTCTTTACATGCACCTGTTCACGCAAATACAGGACCCCTTACTTATTTTTCACTACATCCAGACAATGATGTAGTGGTCGTTACTCAATTGACAATGTACTCGAGAGTACAAAATGTTAATTTTGAATAACGACCTAATATTATCATTATCACATCATTGATCGTATCACATATCACAGAGATGTATTAATAAATAATTAATTAAGCTTAAGAGACAAAAAATGAATCAGATTTTGCAGTAGATATATTTAATTACCCTTCAATACTTAACTACATGAGCAGCATATCCTCCTATATTGAACTAATAGCCTTCAATCTACTATTTGATAGAAAATCAAACTTCAAATATAACTTCATGTGAAAGGAAGGCATAATAACATAATTTAAAATAACTGCTGCAAGTCAAAATCACCCAGACATATTGAAATAGTTTCAATACAATGGCCACCATGTAAAAAAATTGAACAGATCTGACTTTATTACAAAACCTATAATTAGAGAAAAGGAAAGACAGAATCTGATATAAGCTTTTTATTCATGAACTCAGAATACAGAGACACCATTTATAGATAGTGACTTAACATACAGGGAGGCTATAGCTGTCACTAAACAGTTACAGCTGCCTAACAACCTAGCCTACCTACACTAGCAGGTCACCATACATACACTACACTGATAGACTTCACGCATATCATGCAATCACTGCTTTATGCAAAAATTTAAAATTTAACTACAAAATGGGCCATAAAAGCATAGAACCAAATGAATTTCAAGACCAATAGGAAGGTTATATAGAAGTCATACACTTCCAAGCTTTGATTTAGATATAGCATCAAGTGTAGCTGACTCTGCTTCCTGCATGGATATAAAAAAAGGACTGAAGTCAAAAAGAATATTATTAAAGAATAAATTGAGAATCAATACTAAACGAAGTTTAACAGGCAAATGCTTCTATAACAAATTGTTTTAGAGCAATAAAGACTCGATTGTTTTTTATAATAAAACAACTTAACATTATTAAACAAAGAGACAATAAGACATCCTCTACACAAATTAAAAAGAAATGAAGACCCAAAATGGGGGAACGCATCTAAACCCAAGAAAAATAAAAATAATGATAAGCTAGATTGTGCAAATTATAGGGGGATTAAACTCATGAATAATGATAATATGAAGCTATGAGAGAGGATAATTAAGTGGAGGTTGAGACAAGAGACGTGAATTACTGAAAACCAATTTGATTGTATGTCGTGAAGGTCAACGAAGGAAGCTATATATTTGTTACGATAATTAATGGAAAGATACTGAAGGCACCAAAGGGACTTACACGTGGTTTTCATTTATTTGCATAAGGCGTGTGATAATGTGCCTAGAGCGGTGTTGTGGAAAAATCTAGAGAAGAAAGAAGTTCAGAATGCCTACATTTGAGCAATCAAGGATATGTATGATGGAGTCAAAACCGGTGTGAGAAAACAAGATGGGGTCTCAGAAGATTTCTCTATAACTATAAGACTACACCAAGGGTCAACATTGAGCTCCTACCTATTTACATTCGTCTTGAATGTATTTAATGAGCATACCCAAGAACCGGTGACATAATGCATGCTTTTTGCAAATGATATTATCCTATTTAAAGAATTGAGAGAGGAACTAAAATGGAAGCTAGAAATTTGGACGCAAACTTTAAAACAACATGGCTTTCATATAAGTCGAAGAAAACAGAGTATATGGAGTGTAAGTTTAACAAGAAGCGGACAAACCCAATTGTAGAGGTAAAGATTAGAGATAATATCATATCACAAGTCACTAGATTTAAGTATCTTGGGTCATCATACAGGAAGTATTCATTGGGCCTTGGCCTTATGGGATCTAGTAGTGTCCAAGATATCCAAGCATTTGGATAGTTGTAAAGGTGCTTTTTCTCATTGGGAGGTTAGATCACTCTATACAATCTTATCTTTCATACACCCCTCTATACTTTCTCATGATGTGAGGTTGCATAGATAATTGAGAGAATCAGGAAGGACTACCTGTCAAGGGTGGGAGATTTGACTAAGGACTATTTTGTGATTGGGAAGTATGTTGTAAACCACAGAGGGAAGTGATTGAGCCTTGCTAATTTAGTCTCCATAAACAAGACGTTGACAACTAACTACAGCAGGAGGATAAGAAATCCTCAAAATCTAAGCTGAAAATACTAAGATACCCAATAAGTTAAGAACCAAAAACATGCAAGTCTCTTTGCATATCAGACAGAAAAACCCCTCTATACAATAAGTTAATTTTAAACATATTGTTCTGAGAAAAAATTCTCTACGTAAACCGATAATTCTAAACAACACTACAAAGAAAAGTTTTCCCAGCATATTTTCAAAGAAAATCTAGCAGACTTCTATTGATTGAGAAAAGTAAACAGTTACTAAGCTATAAAAAACACATGTACACCTTAAAAGATATACTTACGTAAATTTGCATAGAAACTAACCTCAATCTGTTGGAGCTTGGCTTGGAAAAGTTTCTCTCTGTCCTCCTCCTGCAATAAAGCAAGCTCAATTCCGCAAAGGACAAATGTGAATTGATTAAACTAAGAGAATAAAGTCTCCTCAAGCCACTAAAATTATGACATGTGTCCTATTTTTTTAGTTTTTAGAAATATTTTTGCAGAAAATGGTCAAATGGGACATGTGTCATAATTTTAGTGGCTTGAAGAGATAATTTATATCGTCATATGAGGAGATACTTTATTCTCTTAAAGTAACTACTGGACATTCTTGTACCTTTATAGTTCGACTATCAGGAACAGGATGTGCAAGAACAAACACACGATCGATTAGAACAATCACAGGTTCTTTCCCCAAACTTTTCCAAGGAACCTATATTTACACAAGAGGTAAATAAAACCAAATAAACAGCCCATTTGAAAGCACATGATAGAATTCCAGAGGGGGAGAAAAGCAAAAGAAGTAAAAGCAATAAAACATGAACAGTGAAAGACAGAATGCCTTGACAAAAAATAATGTATCAAACTACATTGAAATTATGAAACCTTATACCCATGTGTGTATGCAGTAGGTTTACTAAATTATACTATCTAAACATGTAAGTTTTTACATATGCATCTATTTTATTAACCTTCGGAGTACAAAAAACACACAAAGGCACATGTATAGTGTATGAATAACAGACCCAAAGTAATGACCCAAACGGCGGTGGACAATCAGTAATCTTAAATATTACCTTCAATGTTATGGTACCGACAAAGCCAGCTTTGACGGTAACAGGGAGTTTTAGTGCATTGAGTGCCTCTGCCTTTAATTTCAAATCTTTGAGAACAACATCGCCTGCAGATATAAGCCTTTGGTTTGAATAACAGTGAACAAGCATTATATGGATGATATGAAGTTTTAACCATTTTAGATTAATGTGAAATTGTACAAGCAATATGTGCATGGCATAAAGTTTCAACTCAAGTATTTGCTCTAAAAAGTTAACAACAGCGAGTCCTTTTCCCACTGAGTAGGGACGGCTACATGGATCATATGACGTCATGTCATTAAACATATCTATAGAGACACCATTAACATCTAAAACCTTCTTAATGGTTCCGCTTATAGTTTTTCTTAGTCTTCATCTACCTATAATTATTAGGCTTCCTTCCATCTAATAAAATATGGTCTGCAAAATTCATCAAATCCAATAAAAATTATTGATTGGCACAAGATTGAAACAAGGGAACATAAATATCATGGTTCTAAATTGTGGTTATGTTGCATTTATCACAACTATAGGCTATTGCGAGAAAATGCAGCCACAATTGAGGTTACGACGCAGTTCTGGAGACTGCTAAAACCATAACACCACGGACCCAAAATTAAAACCTTGATAAATAATGAAGTGTTTAGGTATGTAAACATAGACATATATGAAACTACGTCCAAAAACAAGAATACATCTCGCATGTGCTTCATCTCTACATTAAGATTTAAGAAATTAAATAAGCAAGTTAAACAATAATAAATTCAGTAGTTGTTATTGTTATTCCCAACAGTATTTGTGCTTCAGTGTGTCACTGTCAAATTCCAAGACATGGCTAAGACAAGAGAGTGACCTCAGGACCAAATTGAACTAATTAAATTTAAGCTTAAATTATTCAGTGCAGGCAGTGAAAAAAAAATAAGACTAAAAGATTGAGAAAAAGGCATAGCAAGATAGAACAAGATACAAACCCTTCCAGACACTAATTCGCAAGGCCTCTGCAGAGAGACCATGCACATATTCGCCCAAATATCTTCGAAGCAAATGCAGTACCTATCAGTTGAGAAAGAAAGTAGCGTTACTTAGTAGCACAACATTCTTTAATTAAAGATCATTCGAACAAAAGAAGAAGAAAAACGCGAAAGATTTAGGAACCGATTCTTACGTGAGCTTCGAACATGATCAAGAATCGCAGTAACTATGTGTCTGAAATGATCGGAAGAAGCGATCAATCGGAAAATTGGAAGGGAAACATTACGAGATTTGCGATTGTTCGAAAGAACGGAGAGATGAGTGAGAAAATCGGTGAGGAGTTAGGGTTTGAAGAAAGGAGAAATGGATCGGAACGGTTGAGAGAAGTTGCGTGAACGAAAAACTGATAGTGAATGAAACAGAAATGGAAATGGAAATGGAAATGGAAATGAAAATGGAAATGGAAAAGAAAAATGAAGAAATGGAATGCAAGTAAGCTATATAGGTGGCAGTCACTCGCTATGAGTGGGGACAAACAATTCTTTTCGCAAGAACCTGGTACTGACACCACCTTAGTTCAGCGGTCCCCTTATTCACTATTATTATTATTTTTGCATTAAACATTAATTTCGTCCTCGAATTGCTATCATCATTCAATTTAGTTACGAAAATATCAACTTCTTTAGGATAGATTAGGAATTGGAACGTGCGGGTCGGGTTAGGTTTCTGCTTATTCAATCCTAAACCTAAAATTCAAAACTCGAACCTGAATTAAGTGGGATTGAAAACATTGATATCATTCTCAAACATGATAAAATCGCCCGAAACATATAATTCATATATATATATATAATTTTTTATATATTTATGTATATTTCTATAATTTTACATATATTAATCTAGTTCGGGGTAGGGTATATCAACTATACCAAACCTTAACCCGAACTCGAAAATTAAACTCGGGTTTTCGAGTTGGGTTTGAGCAGGTACCCAAAAGTTTGGTTTTCATTGTCATTCATAAGATAGATTAACCTGGTAGGAGAGTTTAAGATGGTTCTATTCCGATTAATCATAATTATTTATATGAAATTACTTTTAATTTATGAAGGGTCTATAAATACTTAAATAGAGAGACATGACTCACTTTCATCATTTTTATATTTCTATATTAATTTATAGTTATGTATTGGGATATATCTTAATTAACATAAAATTGTGTTTCTGAAAATTGGAAAGAAATAAAATAAACAAACAATCTAGTCCAAAGAGTCGTAATAGACTATAGTATTATGGTGTAAGATAGGTCTTATGTTTGAATAGTAAGTGCCACACCTACATAGTAAATCTAATCAAGATGATATTAATTACACTTGAAAATTTTGAAAATCAGATATTTTGTATGGAGTAAATTGATAAATTATTATATGAAAATATAAATATTACAACTGACTTCAAATCCCTCCATTATTTTTCAAAGGAGATGCATTTATTAGTATAAGAAGCTAAAATATATATTTTAAAGGAGAGAAGGGGAAACCTCTTTGCTTTTCTATGGGACGAGAAGGTAAATAAAAAATGAAACCTGTGACTTGACCTCACTTTAAGTAAAACATAACCAAAATATTATTATCATATAATTATTGTCCAAGAGCAAAAGTTGAAGGGAACATTCAACACATGAAGTATATCGATCATTAGATTTATCAGAGGGACACGGTGTTTATGTGAGTGGTGCTATATTATTGAAAAACTTAATATTAATTAATGGAGAGAAAGTAATAGTATGATGTGTTTCTAACCTATCAACTAACCATCATTTAATGTGGCAAATAGTATTTAGTATTTATTCATAAGATTGAAAGAAGTTATCCTCACATGTACCACATAATGAATCCAATTTAATTTTTCAATTTGTTTTGTTAGGAATCTATATATCGTTGTTATCCTACTTGTACAATTATTTTGATAGGAAAAATCACAATAACATAAATAATGGGGATGCTGTTGCAGCATTGAGTTATCTACAAGGCAAGGCAGGCAACAATCCATTGTAGTTTTCAAATTTTACTACCATAAAAACAAGGTGAAATCTAACCTGCGAACTGGGAATTGGTTCGTTTCGGTGCGAACTTTATTTTAACCGTTGGATGAGAAAATGCGGTAACCTGTAACCTGTGAACAACTTGTAGGAAGTCGGTTTTGGGGGGTGTAGTTTTAGTTGGGAAGTTGTTTAGGGGTAAACCGACTTCTATAGGGGACAGGACTCTGGCCTTGAGAAGTTACACTGGTCAACAGAAGTTACACTGGGCCAAACCGACTTCTCAACAGAAGTTGCTCTAGCCCAAACCGACTTCTCAACTGAAGTTACACTGGGCCAAACCGACTTCTCAACAGAAGTTGCTCTGGCCCAAACCGACTTCTCAACAGAAGTTACACTGGGTCAAACCGACTTCTCAACAGAAGTTGCTCTGGCCCAAACCGACTTCTCAACTGAAGTTACACTGGGCCAAACCGACTTCTCAAAAAGATATCCCGGTACCCAGTCACCTATCCAACGGCTCAAATGAATTAAAAAAAATCGTACGGCTATTATTTCAGTTCGCATTAAAACGAACTAACGAACTAACCTGCAGGTAGCAGGTTAGTCACGGCCTTAAAACAAGGATGGGAGAGAAGAAACTAAGGTGAGGAGCAAGATTGCGTAGCAATGGTGATGAGGTGCATCATCACAATTGTTGTGAGCAATAGCTAAAGGCAAGGCCATATATTACACACGTTGCAAAAATTCACGTTGCATGCACAATTTACCTTTAGTTTGTGTTCTTAAATAAATATATATAGATTTTGCTAATAAAACCATATTTTAAAAGGAGTGGGTTAGTCAACATATTAAAACACCCTTCATGCTTTGTATAAATGTTTTAATGATAAGGGAAGTTTAATAATTTGATTTTCTGAAAATTTTGAAGGAAAAAAATACAAATCACAAATTTCACTCTCTCCCTTCATCACCCTAAACCCACCAAGAACCATCCTCTTTTCCTCACAAAGAAACCTTGTAAGCATAGTAAAAAATCTGAAGTGCACAACTGTTTACACTGTGCTAAATGAAGGTTAACAAAGACATACTGGGGTGAGGAAACTTTGACATAGTTGGGATATATTATTCCTATTATAAGAAATAATACATCCCCAAAGACACTATAATATCAACAAGTACAAAAACATATTTCAAATACAGAATTATCTTCTCTTCTTTCCACCCTTCCCGGATTTGGTGGAAGTTCCAGCAGTTGATGATGATGATGCAGTCTCCTGTTTCTTAGTCCTTCCAGGATGTCTAGGTACCATCTCTGCAATGCGAAGCATAAGTTGTTTTCCTGCAAAAACACAACAAAAATGATAACATCAGACATGTTCCAGACTCATTATTATACCTATGCAACATAAGGGATGTGATGTTTGCAAAAGAATCCTAACTCTTGTTGTCTCTATAATGTCAGAGACATTAAAATGAAGCCATCTAACCTCATTCAATAGCTTAGATATCTTTGTATATCTACACAAAAAGCTTTCCTTAATCTTATATGTTGAATGGTTCATTAACATGGTGAGGAATTTCACTGACTAAAAACTTTGGAGTTTGATCTAGGCTACTTGTATCTTATAATTAAATATTGATGCAAGATTTAGGCTCTTGCACTTTTTCTGCATTTCAACCTCAGTGAGCCCTTCTTCACATCAAGAAAATTGCGTCACAAACGGAAATGACCAGCATAGATTTACTGCTAGCCCCCCTCTACATACGAGCAACCAAGGAACAGTATGAAAAACATCTACCAGAAGCACTCCATAATTGATCTTCATTTCTGACAAACATCCTGATCAGTATTGACTCTGATGCCCGATAGTTGGAGGTCGAAGAGACCAAGTAAACCTTATATTTAAATGGTATTTCTGAAGACATGGTTAGCAAAAGAACACACCGGCATGTAGCCAACCACACCTGGCTTGTTTGTTTCTGTTACTAGTGGCTACATCCACGGCGCCCAAAAT
The DNA here is from genome assembly GCA_009771035.1 of Lupinus albus. Lineage (NCBI taxonomy): Eukaryota > Viridiplantae > Streptophyta > Magnoliopsida > Fabales > Fabaceae > Lupinus > Lupinus albus. The sequence goes on from CM020011.1 coordinate 12,696,396, forward strand.
AAAAGGATATTACCAAATAAACCATTCATGATAGACACACAACCAGATTTTAGAATTGAGAGTTGTAAAACATTTAGCTCATGCACAGTAGCTCACAAATGTGAACTAAAAAGGTGTCATGCTCATTGTTACTCAATACACAGTACATGTAGGAGTATGTGGTTGACTTGGGCATGTGGTTTGTCATCTTTTTCGTTATTTTTATGAGACTTTCTTTAAGAAGAACCTGGTACGCGTTACAAGGTAAATGAGAAAATCCAGTAACTATGGTCATGCTATTAGTAACGTCAGCACTTGACTAGATCTTAGAAGTGACACTTGTAAAACTTTCAGCTCATGCACATTAGTTCATAATTCACAAATTCATAAATATGAACTAAAAAGGTGTCATGCTATTGGTAACATCAGCACTTGACTGAAATCAAACCATGCAAAGTCTGACTTATCTATAAATGGGGCTTATCTTTGTGTTTCCAATCAAACTTCAATTAAGTTTACATTGACTTAATCAAATAAGACAACCCACTCCCTTTTGGTAGAGTTAACAGGTGAAGTTTAGCAATCTAATCCATCTCTATATGCAGATGACAAAAGTTAAAGAAGACTTGGAAGTAGAAGTATGCTAACAGATAACAATAGGATTCATCAGAATTCAAAAAAAAAAATTGAGTGATTTTTATTCTGTCTTTAAAGGATTTTTTTATAACAAAAGGAAGGCAAGTTAGGAGATCAACTCAAGGATACTTTAGAATTTAATCAGGAAGTGCAGGGGAAGGCGGCAGGGGGATTTGGAATAATCTTGCTCGACCTTTTACTTCATAGCCAAGTAGTTGTGCCCATCTCTAAATTTCCAAGACTATTGGCTATGTATCATACATCATAATAAAAAATTCCCCTTTAAAAACTGAAATTGCATCTGAGATTCTAACAACTAATCAATCTAACGAACCTATCATACTTAAAAACAGTTATAACAATATCATCTATAAAAAACTGTTATAGCAATGCAACTTTTACAACCTGAGCCTTGTTGATAATTTTGCTACAAATTTCACTTACAACTTGTTTAAAATCAGCACTTCCACTAACTGTTACAAAATATAGCCAAAATTCTGGAATTATACACCTGTGAAAAGAGCACAACTCTGAGCATCTTATTGTCTCTTCCACTCCTAAATTACTTATAATGAGTAGAAACTATGACTTCCAAAGTTTCCTAGGTTCCTCACGATGCTAAAATATATCAATCATCAATACATTTCAAAGCTACATATTTATATCAAAGCTTGATAATTGATACACCTCGACAAAGAGTAGTGCTACATGGTCACATTACAGTGTACCTTAATTTAAATAGACAATTTAAGATGAAAGTGCCAACCAAACAGCCAACATAACATTTGGAATAATCATGAAAATGATAACTGTATGTTAAAGCAACATTCTGCCTAGAAAGCATGAGATGGAAACAGGGTGACCTCCTCAGGCCGTTGACGCTGTTTACCTACTCTTTTGCAAGGAAAAATCTTAATCTTATACACATTATGAAGCACGATCTAGCAATTGAGATATGAGATGAAAATTATACGACAATTCAGATTTAAATGAAAAATTGGTTAGCTTTATAAAAGAATAAAGTTTGTTACTTGTTGCAATGGCCGGATTAAACAGAGTGCCATCCTCCTTTTTGAGCAAAACCCTCACTCGTCCTCTTTGCATGAAATCACGTGGGTAAGCCTTGTCTATCTGTGGTTATCAACAAATTTATATCAATAAACAAATACATTTTTTTCAGTGATCAAGTGCATCCACACACAGCATTTGAAATCACGAAATAGAAAGTGAAAAATCTACCTCAATAGCAAAAGGAATTTTAAGATAGGTGCAGCAATCACCAATTTCAGCACAAGTAGGGTTTTCACATGCTTTGGTGAGACCGATTCGTCTTCCTTGTGCCATAGTCTTTTTGGAATTGATGTAAACAGGATACAGTATATTCCACTTCTTTATATTCGCCAATTCACCTTCCATTGTTCCTGATTCACAACACACTGATTCAAAAATTTAATGTTGAGATCAATGATGATACAATAGAAAATCTCATCAAATCAAACTCAATCTGAAATTTGTAGAGAGAGAAAGTAACTTACCTAACGTTGGGAGGTTGAATTGAAGCAGTTACTGTAAGAGAGAGAGAGAAGCGAGGTTGAACTGAGCAGGAGGATGCGTTGAAGTGTTTCATTGGGCCTGCGCTTGAAAACAAATATGTTATTGGGCCTAAATTGGGCTCGTTAAAATGATGAGTAGGGTTATACTTTGTGGTGTGTTCTGAAGAAATGAAGAAGATGGGAGAGTTGAAGCTGAATGAGAAAACTATTGAGAAATGTATGAGTTTTACTTCTGCCAGCTTAGCATTTTACTGATTGGTCATAGTGATGTATTTTTTCCCTCTTTTATCAGGAACATGAAACTATAGCATTCACAATTATGTATATATATATATACTATTCAAATGCATTCACAATTAAGCATTTGGTGGAGATTCGGGTCATTGAAGAATCAATTGTAATCTTTCTCAGTGCTCCTATGAATTCTGCTAATCCAATACAACATTTTCATCTTTCTATAGGTGCAATAGGTTTCAATTTATGTATAAATGCATCCGCAGGAATCCTAGAAACATAGCAAGATTTTAGTGATAAGACTTGGTGTGTATAGAAACATAGACAAGAAATAGATTATATATAATAAGATAGAAGCTGAACTACACTAGCAAGATTTTAGTGATAAGGTGCATTTATCGGACAATGATCATTCATCCCACTTTTTGTCTCATTCCATATATCAGCCAATCACAATGCTGCTACATGGATAAAATAATAAATTAAAAAATAAAAAGTAACAAAAAGTGAAATTTTGGTTGGTCTGAAATAGGAAGTAAAACATGAAATGAGACAGGTGATCTGTGTCCGGCATTTACGAGTGTGGGATAATGTGTTCTTCACAAAAATGAACAAAGCTTCCCCTTTATAAAATGGATTAGAGAAGAGTAACAAGAGATCTGGCCCTTCAGGACAAGATAGACCTTCAATTTATCAATTATCTAGTCACAATTAGGGATTCAATGTGATTACAATAAGTGGACTAGATTAGAGAACAATTGGGAAAATAAATGGAAGAACATGCAAATATATCATAAAATTGACAAAGCAAAACGGAAACCACCACCGAATGGAATGGTATATTGCAAATCATTATATCTATAAAAGTGGAAAACAAAAACAAACAACCCTTTATTCTACTAGCTAGAGTTGACTACGATGTTCTATCATAAAAATTGAATGAACTATAATAAAACTTAAAAGCATTGCACAAAAACTACAAAGCATATATTCTAGATGTTGACTATTATGAAATGAATAATTGAATCAAGGTGTAGGAATGCTATTGTTGGGGTTTAATTAGAAAATTTAGGGAAAATTATATAAATATTTATGATCATTTCTATACTACTTATAAAGGGAAAACATAAATTAACCACTCACCTATGGTGTAATTTATGTTTTAAATTTTTACCCCTTACCATTTATAATTTCATTTTTTATCTATACTAATCTATAAAAAAAACATGAAATAAATTATTACTACCTATAATATAAAATAAATTATAACTATTGTGACTGTAATATTACATTATATAAATTATACGAATTACTCATTTCATATTATTAATATGTTTACTTATATTATTAATCATTTTCATATTATTAAGTGTTTAATGTTACAAATGATAGGAAAGCGGGTTGACAAACACGACAGTACCTGCCAACACGCTAGTTTTAATAGGGGAATAAAATAACTTATTTCCAATATGATGAAATATTTTATTCCCATATATAAAAATGGGTGATAGCTAAAATATCAAGCCATGCATAAATTTTACTATATTAGTAGTAGACAAATTGGGAAATTTATGGTATTTTTTTATCAACTTTCATTTAATCAGATATATGAAATTCCATTATTATTGAAAATTTTGATTCTTTAATATATTTTGAATTAAAAATGGTTTACAATTTTCTAAATAATAAATTAAGTATCATTATTTTTAATGTATGGCCTTTTATTTCAATGAACAATAATTAATTTCAATAAACGTGCAATATGAATTTTCCATCTTTTATAAAATAAAAAATAAGGATTTCTGGCTGTCACATAGCATGTGTCCGGTTGTCGGATTTTAAGGAGATAATTATTGAGAAATATTAGGAAAAGAGTAAACTTGTTAAATATATAATGAGACGTTGGTTTTATTTAACAGCATTTTTTTTCGTACATAACAAATCAACAAAGTATTATTCTAGTATTGGAAGGTACTATTAGATTTAACAAATCAAAATAACATACTATATCCATTTTCTCTCTATATTTTTTCCTCAAAAAACTATTATTTTCTCGTTTTCAAAATGCTTGAGATTGCTTACCACTTTTACCCTCTATTTCTGCATTCATATTTCATACCACTTTTACCCTCTATTGCTTACATTCTTTTGATACCAACCAATTTACCGGATTTTCTTCTCATCATCTCATCTAATTCCACATTTCCAACTTTGTAGACCTTTACCTTAGGGGCGTTTGTGGTGTGTTTCAATCGGTTTTTAGGCACACAAAAAAAAACATTTAATTCAAACACATAATTATTATTCGGTCTGGTCTAGTCTATTTATATTAAGATATTCGATTAAATATAATCAAAATATTATATATAGTTTCGGCTCGGTTTGGATCGATTATATTTTATAAAAGAATGAAATTACAGATACACTCAAAACTTATGAAAATGACTAAATATTAAGCCTAAGACTAAAAAAATAATGTTCAATAACATCAAACCAACATTAAAAAGTGTCCAACAACATTAAAATTAAATAGCAGCAAAATTCGGTCTGGATCCAAGGGGTGAAACCGAAACTGGATCAATCTTAATTGTTTCAAAAAAAACATATTTTAACTTTTTTATGTTACTCAAAATCTTTTGATTTTTAAATCTATTATACATTTATTTTCTAATTATATTTTTATTTATTGTTTTTTTTTTACTTATTATTTCCCCTTTCTTTTTAATTTGATTTTTAATGTAATTAATTGTATTATTTTAATTCAATTGTGATTCAAATTTTATAAATTTTTAAATATATACATTATTTTAAATATCAAATTTCTTGTGATAGAGTAGTGGGAAAAAAGTTATTACATCTTCCAAATAATTATAGTGGTAAACTGTGTCCTTTCAGTGTGTGCTGACTCGAGAATGATGTAGGCGTGTAGCGACATAACCCACCTACCCTTCCAACTAATGAATTGTAAAAATTGACAACATTTTTTTCTATTCAAGGATGTCCTTTTCAAAAGTTCACCCACCTTTGTGTGTTTGGTAAGGTTAAGTTTCTCTATTACACAGCATTTGATCTCACTGGTTCATGGAATATTGAAATGATAATATAAATAGAGAATAATATATCTATTCGTACATGAGATAACTTATCTCCATGACATGTGTATTGTTTTGTTTTGTTCTGTAAATATTTTTGTAAAAAAAATTAAATAATAAACATATCAAGATTTTAGTGGTTGGATAAGATAATATATATCCTTATACTAGGAGATATATTATTTTTATATAAATAAGAGATAGAAAAATGACGTGGTTGACCCTCCTTCCATTAAAGAAAATTATTACTTTCATTATTTTCTTCTAAATTAATTCGGAGTTGATTTTCGTGTTTTGTAATTGAGATTATCCATAACATGTATTGTCCCTTCCAATTTTTGTAATTTCTTAATTAAGATGAATTTCATATCAAACAAAATCACAGATCCAAAAATTATTATAACCGTAACTTAGTTCTCAAAATAACAAAATGTCACTAACATTGTATTCAATAAAATCTCATCAAATTTTTTGTCTCTCAAATATTAAATTTGTCCTAATTGACTTTGTTCACGACATATTAATAGATTTAACTTGCCATAAAATTTAGTCTTTGAAATTTTGATATATTGAGAAATTTCATAAGATAATTAATTTGCTGACACAAGATCTTTATAATTTTTATAAATAAATTCACTATAACCTCAAATTTTAATGTTAAAACATTACAAATTTACACCGCAGGTTTTTTAGTTATAGTCATCAAATCAAATATCGGTCATAAATATTTAAAATTTTATTTGAAAATGGAGAAGCTAAATTGAGAAACTAATTTTTAGTTAATTTCCTCCAATAATATATTTACATTAAATTTGTGTTTTTTAGTTTCTCAATGAATGCAACTGTCAAGTAACTAATATAATAAATTTTTTAATCAATTACATTGATAGTGTTGTTAGAGTATTTATGCTCTCTTTGGCTTAGAGAAGAACATGGAAAAGAAAGTAATAAGAAAGAGTAAGAGAAGAGATAAATTGATGAGAAATAAATTAAATTTTAAAAGTTGTTTAATATAAGAGAAAGAAATATAATACTTTATTGTACAAATAATAATATATTTGGCACACTAATACTAAATTGTGATTTAAAAATACTTTTATTATTAAAATTAATAAATACACTTTTTTAATTGTTTTGAAATTTAATTAAAATAATAGCTAAAAATACTATTTTTAAAAACATATGCACAATAGATAACAATTGTTTTCATTTTTATGTGATTGTTGCTATTTTTTTTTTGGAAGTAAAGACAAAATTGTTATTTGACAAATCAAAACTCTTCATTCTCACTTTCTTGATAGCCAGCATATTTTTCTCTCTTCTCTATTTCTCTTGTCAACTAAACTAAAAAAATGAAAATGCTCTTCTTATTCTCTCCATTTATATTCACTATTCTTAAAATCACCCCAACTAAGAGATTAGTATTTAAGTTTTTTACTTTTTGATACAATACTTAATTTTTTTTTAAAAAGATGTAAAATTTAGAGAGAATATATTTAATTTCTCTAGATAATAATAAAAAACAACTTTTTAGTTTTTAGTAGTTAATATTGGTCAATACTACTTAAGCTTTTGTTTAGTTAGTGTGATTTTAAGAGGAAATAAGATAAGAAGATGTAGAAACGAGAGAATTCCCCTTTTTTTCTTATTTGGTTGAAGGTAGAAAATGAGGAGTAAGACTCCTTTTCATTAATGGAGAGGTAAGTAAGTTTTTTATGTGTATTATAAGGGTAAATATATAATTATCATTTAAATAAAAATGACAGAAGTGATATTGCATCTTTCACTTTCTTTGACTTTTTTGGGTACTTGTCTCTCCATTAATGGAGACGAGTCTTACTCGAAAATGAGAAGAGGAAGAAAAATCTAGTGGGTCCACAATTTATTGTTTCTCTTCCCATTAGGTGATAAATTAAATAAATATATTTTTCTCTTTTCTCTCCTTTTTTTTCCCTCGTGCCAAACCACCATTAAAATTCATTATATTTTTTACTTTATTATTTCCGCTCAAACTTTATTTTCTTATCTCCTCTCCTCACTTTTTCTTCCCTAAACTAAAGGAAGCATAATATAATATAACTTTAAGTAGTATTGACCAATATTATGGTTTTTGTCCTCTTTTTTTATCTTCTTATTTTCTCTCATTTCTTATCCTCTCTTTTTCTCCTCTCTTTCTCTTCCATAAAAGTAAGTGGTTTTTTAATTCTTTCCAATAATATATATTTGTCCTATAAACCTTTCCTAATCTGTATTCTAGTTTTTTTAGTAAGATCCAAATAAAAATGGTCCAAATTAACATATAGTAAATTATATTGACATCCTAAATTTTAGTGAAATAAATCACTATTTCTTTTTGAACTACATGACTTACCCCATATATATATATATATATATTACATTAAATACACTTGTAGGAGGATGAGTGTGAACTTTTAAATAAAAAAGTGATAAATATAATTAAGTTAAAATATGAGGAGTGTGTGTAATTAATTAATTATATATTATTTAGGATAAATTGATCATTTCTAAATTTGCATATAAAATTTAATTCATAAAATCAATATTCTATTTTGTGGAGTTAAATCATCATCTCATTATAATTAACGATATACTTTATAATGAACCAAAATGAAAATTTTATAATTTATTATGTTTTCTCTCCTTTTAAGTTTTGACATGTACTGTGTTGTTAACTATGTTAATAATTATTTCTTATATCTTAATGGAAAAATTGAAATCAAATTTCCGTTAAACCAAACAATAAGTTTATTCTCTATTCATCAACTCATTTTCAAAACCTACTAATTCTATAAAATAATAAATATTTGAATAAGTGAACCTTTAATTATCTTAATTCTTAAACTAATGATAACAAAATGAGAATGTATGTATTATTATTCTATTGAAATCATTTCTTGTTTTTAGTATTATATCGTAAGAGCAGCAACTAATTTAAGTGATGGAAGTAAAATAAAGTTGAAATTGACTAATGATAATAAATATAGAAAATAAATGATACAACTTTGTTCAATCAGAGAAGATTTTTCCACAAATATTCTATTTTATGAGCGGAAAATTAGACGTCGGTGGGGGTGTCTTAACTGTGTTTACGCGTTCATGTGAAGTCACCCCAATTCAAAATACGTAGTGGAGATTCATCTAACTCTAAACGTGGATCCAAATGGATGAACCTAACCGAGAATATAATCATGTTAATTATGGGGGTATTTCCGTCATTCACAAACCTAACTCCATTTTCCAGTATAAATGGTGAACCAAGGCTAACATTTGGACTCGTACCACCATTCCCTAAACCTCTTACTCGCACCTTCTCTGCTCTTCTTCCTTCAAAGGTTCTATTTCTCTCTCTATTTATGATTTCTTAATAATCTTCATTTTCTCGTTATTAATTGTTGTATAGTTCAATTTGCATTATGTCGTAGATCTCGTAGATCTCGTTGTCGGATTTAGTGTTTTTAACTTCGAGGTTGCTTTGCTCGGATCTCCAAACCTAATTTGAACTGCTCCATGTCTTGCTAATTTCTACTGACATGCGAGATTTGGCTCTTAGCTTTCAGATCTAGTGGAATTCATATGATAGTGCAGTTTTTTCAGTTAGTTTGCGACGAATTTGAATTATGTTCTTCTAGATTAGTATATTTGACTAATGATCCAACGTTGACCTTGCTTGAACTGTCACCGTGTAATATTTTGTTGGTTAGATTTGTAGTTGTAATTGCGACATGCATAGTTTCAAAACGGAACCTGCCTCTGATCTAAATTTTGCCTTTCATTTTTGTTTAGGGTTTTTCCGTGTTTTTTTTATTAATTGGAAAAGGGTTTATTAATTGAAACCGTTTAATTGGAAAAGGAGACCAGATTCGGCTTTTAGGTTTTAGCTTTTCACATAATAGAGAATCGAACGAATGAGTCATGTATCTCTGTGTTTGATTTATATTTTGACGTTGTTCCACAGCAAGTAAAGATGGCAGCGGAGACTTTCCTATTTACCTCTGAGTCAGTGAACGAGGGACACCCTGACAAGCTCTGTGATCAAATCTCTGATGCCGTGCTCGATGCCTGCTTGGAACAGGATGCAGACAGCAAGGTTGCGTGTGAAACTTGCACCAAGACCAACTTGGTGATGGTCTTTGGCGAGATCACAACCAAGGCCAACATTGACTATGAGAAAATTGTCCGCGAAACTTGCAGGAACATTGGTTTTGTTTCTGAAGATGTTGGTCTTGATGCTGACAACTGCAAGGTCCTTGTCAACATTGAGCAGCAGAGCCCTGATATTGCACAGGGTGTACATGGTCATCTCACTAAGAGACCTGAGGATATTGGTGCTGGTGATCAGGGTCACATGTTTGGCTATGCCACTGATGAGACCCCTGAGCTTATGCCTTTGAGCCATGTTCTTGCCACCAAGCTTGGTGCTCGTCTCACTGAGGTTCGCAAGAACGGTACCTGTCGCTGGTTGAGGCCTGATGGTAAGACCCAAGTCACTGTTGAGTATTACAATGACAAGGGTGCCATGGTTCCAATCCGTGTCCACACCGTGCTTATCTCCACACAGCATGATGAGACTGTGACTAACGATGAAATTGCTGCTGATCTGAAAGAGCATGTTATCAAGCCTGTGATTCCCGAGAAGTACCTTGATGAGAAGACCATTTTCCACTTGAACCCTTCAGGCCGTTTTGTCATCGGTGGACCTCATGGAGATGCTGGTCTCACCGGGCGTAAGATCATCATCGACACATATGGGGGATGGGGTGCACATGGTGGTGGTGCTTTCTCAGGAAAGGACCCAACCAAGGTTGACAGGAGTGGAGCTTATATTGTGAGACAAGCTGCTAAAAGCATTGTTGCGAGTGGACTTGCAAGGAGGACCATTGTGCAAGTGTCCTATGCCATTGGTGTGCCTGAGCCTTTATCTGTCTTTGTTGACACATATGGGACTGGCAAGATCCCTGACAAGGAGATCCTCAAAATTGTTAAGGAGAACTTTGATTTCAGGCCTGGTATGATCTCTATCAACCTTGATCTGAAGAGGGGTGGCAACAAAAGGTTCTTGAAGACTGCTGCCTATGGACATTTTGGAAGAGATGATGCTGATTTCACATGGGAAGTAGTGAAGCCCCTCAAGTGGGAGAAGGCTTAAGTTATATTATTTAGATCTAGGCTTGGGAGTTTTGCTGGTTGCCTTTTTATATTATTTAATCTTTAAATCTTTCTATCCCTCTTCTGTCTGTCTCCCTCTCTGTTTTGTTTCTTTGTAATATTTTATTCACTTAATGAAACTACTCAGTTTGTGTTGCTAAATATATTCCGGAATCTCAAATCAAGTACAGTAAGCAATTTAAAATATGAGCTATAGTTCTTGTTTCAATGAGTTCACGTGCAATTTAGTTTTTTAGTCCGTAGGTGTAGCTTCCCACATCCCAAAGGCTTAAACGGATGCTTCAAAAGGGGGAAGGAAATGTTAATATTCCTACAAACTCCATTTTTCTCTCATACTAACTGTGATATTATTTGTATATCTAACTTTGTATCTATATTTAAATTAAATTTTTAATAATTAAATGGTTTTCTAATAATTAAAATATATGTTTTTTTGACATACTAGACAAAAGATGAGATCCCTTTATATATAGTTAGGGACAAGTAGTTAAACACTTAATAAACATGATCAGTAACTAACTGCGATTGAGATGAAAGTCGTTTATAAAGAGGAAAGTCGGCCAGTGTGATCCTATATCCGTCCACTTCAGAGATATTAGTGGCTCATAACTAATTCAATCGTGGGCCTTGTAGGATGAGAGTTATGCGTGCATTACTGGCGTGCTGCGCGCCTTATTATACTCAACCTACTACTGTGGCCCCAAAAGGCGTGGCTTTCAGCATTTTTTATTTAATAATTATATTTTATAATTGAAGAACTATCCCTTAAAACGAAAACAATTATTCTCGTGAATTAAGCTAATCCAAATATGTTAAAGACGCACCCACCTACTTAGAGTGGTTGGTAAGCTTATTTTTCCTTATGATTTTTTTTACAGTATTATTACACTACTCATATATGTTCGCATGGTATGAACAATGTATCCCCCATCGCATCTATATTTGAGTATGACATGGCTGTTGTGTCTGATCTGATATGAGGTCATAATTGAGTCAGAGAGATCCTCATATTTAGATATATAGGTGATACTTCACATCATTATGATGGGAGATCTGCATAATTATCTGATTTTGAGGTTTTCAAAGACTAGCTTATATATGTCGGTAATTTGCTATCCAATATTAATTTGCATTACATTTATTTAACAACAAAAAAAGGAAAATAATTCCATTCGAGGGCAGAGTATAATTTATTTCAATTTTGTAATAAAAAAATGAATGATATACATTAAAAACAGCGCGTTTAAAATTAATCATAATTAAAGAACAATTCAAACATTCTTGACATAAACAAATAGTCGTGTTTTTTTTAATATAATTTATCATATAAGAAAAAAGCTTTTACACAATCCAAACAAAAAGACAACTTAAAATTGTTTTTCAGCAAACATAATCAAGCTTACCCAAATTCAAATTATAATCAATAATAAATATAATCTAATTTTCCTAAAATACCATTTCCAACATGATAAGAAATTTGTCGTTCACAACTAGTTAATGAGATTGAATTAAGATATTCTTCATTAACAGAGAAATAAATATTAAAAAAAATACAATATTTAATTACTTTAGTAACATATTTATCCTTTTTAATTACAATGAAATTATACATTTATCATTAAAAATAAAGTAAAAAATATATACTCTCTTCATCCTAATACCCTCTTCATCATTAATGTAAAAGATCGTTCTTCAATGGTCATCCTCATGGTACTTTGATATTTTTAATGTGCTTTTGTTTTTTAAATTGATATTTTTAATGTGCTTTTGTTTTTTAAATTTAATTTATTTCTCATTTTAGCTTTATAATTAGATAGATATATCACTCCGGTGTCATATTTGTTGCATTTAATATACATTTGTATAGTGCTTAATAAACATAGTTATTAAAAAAGTCATGTTTTATGTATAACTAAAATTTAATAGTTCTTTTTACATAATTCAAACTATATATAGCTTAATTTTTATCATTTATTTCTATACATATCTGAAAAAAGCTCATCGAAAAATAAAGAGCAACTAAAAATTATTGCACATTAATTTTAAAATAAAATTATCGTCAATACAAACTATCACCGCTTTTGTTTTTGCTAAGTAATGCCATAATGTTTCTGATTTATGCACATGATTCATGTCAATCTTAGTTGTGTGCTTCATATTGGAGTAAATATAAGTTTTATTTCTTCTTCTCCAATCATTTAGTTAATTAAGACAACATTATTTCTTCTTCGAGTTCCATGCACCTTTAATTTTACAACCTGACTGAAACATTGGGTGTATTGGAAAAAATAATTTTCTTTATGTCATAGTCTTGATTAAAAAAAATATGTGTCTTCCAATCTTGATTATAAAAAAATAGATGTATCTATGTATAGTCTTGCACAAATAAACCTCAATTCCTTGATGATCTTAATGAGTGATTCAACAAATGAAAAGGTAAAAATGAATAGAATGTAAGAATAGCAATGAACTGTACACACTAGTGCTGAGGATATGTTTAATCCAATATTCATGCACAATAATCTACCTCCTAACATCTATATTGCAGAGAGAAAGAAAGTGTTTTATTGTTTATTGGAGAGAAGACGAAATTGAAAGATGAAGAAGAAGATAGAATGTGTAATGCTATGATTCAATGAATAACCTCTTTATTCAGTAAGTAATATTTTTCTTACAAACTCATCATCTAACCAAGTTAGAAAGCTTCTATTTATAGTAGTGTGTACAACTAACTAAACTAACTAAGATACCAGAAACAGAAAGATATAGTTAGAGAGTTTGAATCACTCTTTTAACAGTAACAACAAATATGTATATAAATCTCCCCAAAGTAACTTGTTCTTGTTCCATGTTTTTTGAAGTCAAATGTGGCAAAGCATCAGAATTCAGAAGCTCAAGAGGATGCAAAAATTGCCCTTCCACTTGTGTAAGTGTGTAACTTATTCTGCAACTGGCACTGTTAGCTTTGAGATCCATAGGTCTACTTTGGTTGGTTCTTTCTGCCATTGGATTTAGAATTTGGATTACCACTCTTATCTGTATCTGAAGTCTTCGGCACCTCCATCTCTATATTTTCTGTCTGACTCTTTCGGCGTCTTCTATCCTGAAATCAAATGTCAACAACTTCATTTGAGAAAAATGTCATGTTTCAAAGACTTCATCAAGTGTAAATCTTATATAGAATAAGTCATGTTGAAGTGGGCCTCAAAGTAGATGTTTTAGTTACATCTTCAGGAAGAAAAAATTGAAACCAGATGTAATTTCATAAAACACAATTGCTATACAAAGTCTATGAAGCAGTGATACGAATGATGTCGAAAATAGGTTAGATATGAACAGCATGGTAACATGAAAGAGGTATTTATAAAGAGACTAAAGTAAAATGATTAAGAGACATCATTTCAAACTTACAATATATGCACTTTGTCTCTTTACAAAAAGAGAAAAATACCAAACAAAATATGAACCATATCTTTGATCTTATGTGCAATAAAAAACGAAGAAAATATTTAGTCCATCTAAGACCCATCTTTCCCCTCTTGATCATCAACATTGAAAACAACAGCCTCTAGCTCCGGTAATTGCTTCAAGAAGCAATACTCCAAAACTATAAACATCACTCTTCTCATTAAGTAAGCCAGAATTGGCATATTCTGGTGCCACATATCTGAAAATACAATGCAAGCAATTAAAAGGAGAATATAGTTGGCCAATAGAGACACTTAAAATGCTAATTCAGTGAAAACATAAATGTTATGAAACCTCCATATTTTTTCTTGCTGTTCATCCCATTTGAACCACCAATGGGATTAATACCGCTCAACCACAGGAGCACGATGGTTACATGTCTTCCCACAAGAGTTACTTTTCATGACTAGATTAGGTACATGCCACCATTACTGAGGACAATTAATCTAAAAGATTAACTATTTAATTTCTATTTGTAGTATAAAATGCAAAACGAGCACTAATCACCTTGCCTTCCCAAACAAGAAATAACAAAGAAAATTAATCTGAGACATAAAACAAAGTCCGAAATATTTGCACAAAGGCTTACCCAAAAGTACCCATTACTCAAGTAGTAATATGACTTTTTCCAGCACCCAGTAGCTTAGCTAACCCAAAGTCAGATATTTTGGCATTGAAATCATCGTCAATTAGAATATTGCTTGACTTAATGTCTCGATGCACAACTTCTGTAAGATAATATTTAGACTAATAAAAGGAAACTAACAAAAAAAGGGTAAAAATAAATTCAGGATATGTAGTTCATTAGTTTTTTGAGGAGTAAATGAGCATACGCTTTAGCTGTTCCAAGGAGAATTTTAATCCGAGCATCCCAAGTAAGAAAACCATACTGCCGCATGGCCCCATGAAGCCATTGCTCTAAATTGCCATTGTTAACATACTCATAAATCAACAACCTGAAATTAATAGGGGGTTCACTGAGGATTAAGAATCCAAATTACAGAAACCGGTACTGGGAGATTACTATGCAAATTGAACTTGGCTGCCAATTATCAAGAAACTACATATAAAAAAAAAACTACACACCATTTACTGTGACTACAAGAATTCTAAGATTACAAGTGTAGAGATAGTCAACTCGAAATAAATGCAGACACTCAGTCAAACCACACAAATGCAAGTGACTAGGCACAACTATGAAATTCGTGTTGATTCATATTTTGCCCATTCCAAAATATATAGAATAAAAATATAAGTGGAAATCTGGGTTTTTATTCCAAACAGAATGTAGAGCAAACCAATATGCTACATGTGAGTGCCTTCAATGCAATAGCCCAAAAGTCTGACCAAGTTCTTGTGCCGCACATGACCAATAGCCTCAACTTCCACCCTAAATTCCTTTTCAGCTTGTCCTCTGCATAATGGGCATCAATAATAGTATTAGATAAACAAGCTGCATGCAAATATCCAAATAAAACATGAAACAAGAGATTATATAGCCTATTTCAAAATTGAAAATATAAAGAAAGGCTACAATGCAACTTACAGATTATTAAGGAGCTTCTTAACAACTACAGGACTACCATTCACTAGCTGGCCACGATAAACAACTCCATATCCACCTTCACCGATAATATTGTCTTTTGAAAACCTGTTTGTTGCAACTTCTAGGTCCCTTAATGTAAACCTATGCCCCCAGCCAAGCTGAGAGAATTCAGGTAGACCGGACAACGGGGATGGTGCGGTTATACGATGCGAAGAAGACCTATAAAGAGACTTCTCACCGCTTTCTTCACCTGATTGAGAGCCACCAGCATCTTTCTCAACATGGACAAATGAGCCTGATCGACTGCTATAATCCCCATTTTTTGCTTCGATAAAAACCTTTTCAGATTCCCTGTCAGTAAAATTGTCATACAGACTCATAAAAGCGCCATTTTGGGGATGATTATTTCCTGAACTTTGATCTACTCTAATCTCTTTGATCTCTTCTGTAACAGATAACATTAGGCTATGGGGAAGCATGTCCTTGACTCTTTTGGATTTCTTTCTTGATGAAAGACATATCGATACCACTACAAGAATGACAATGAGGAGCATCCCAACTATTAGCCCCATTAACTCCCACACTTTCAACCCAAAAACCGATGTTTTCTTGGACAACCCTGAGTTTAGATCAGATGCCATTTTGCTGCTGCTAATGTATCTGCGGAAATCATTTGGTTAAATATAAAAAGGTGCAATTCAATTCATAAAACAAATAATGTTGCAAAATAAAGCTTATGGTGATATGATTGACAAATTATGGTAATGAGTCCAAGCTCTTTTACTGTGGTTTTCCAACACCGTCCATACACTTGGTTTAAGAAAGAAAATCACATATACAGTCATACAAAATTTCAGCAAGAAACTAATTTGTTTATTCATTTTGTACCCTGGAAAACTTAAGCAAAATATAGAAGTTCTAATTAGCTAGCCAAAAAAAATTAAGCCAATAAACCAATGACAAGAGAAAAAAAAGTCACTTGGATTTTTTAGAAACTCAGCATAGATTCAAATGAAAAAAATACTATATGAGAGAAAGATTGAAGACGTGTTCATTCAACCACAAGCCAAATTCCTTCACAAGTTTACAGCTCCCTTTAAGACCCTAAAGCAACAACATAAACACTAGATCTCTTACCCACCTAAAATCTTCCTCTTTGCCAAAATGTGATTTTGATTTCTGGGTTTTCTCAACTGAGCCAATGGGTTTCTATTTTCAATCTAAAAAATGTAACTTTCAGACAAGCAGCACCAATGTCACTTCTTCACTCAGTCACAGCAAGGCAACAACCGTGTTGTGCGGGTGTTGGAGGGAATTGAAGAAACACAAGAATCATATGAGAAAAAGGGAAATTATGGTGTGGGGTTAATAATAAGAAGGAATATAATTATCAGTGGTAGGTAATAGTGAGAACTGAGATGGACTCACATTGTATATAGAGAAAAACAAGGCAACAAAAATGGAAAGCTTTCTTTGCTGTTTCTTAAAATTTCTTCCCTCCTTCATACCCTTCCATTTTAATCAACCTCATTCCTCTGTCTCCCTACCCCTTTTCCATTTTAGTAATTAGAAAATTAATGACATCAATGTGTTTATTTATTACATTGGGAATATGATTGTTATGTATCCATAAAAGATAGGAAAATTTGAATTCTATTAAACGAAACATGTAATTAGTTTGATCTTTAAGAAATGCTAGAGTGTAGATTTGTGGGGAAAATAAAATTAAGTTGAAAAAGGTCGAATGCACAGACTGCACACCGAATTAGCCTAAAGCCCTCATTTTTGCAAGTCTCCATATCATTGAATTGTGTAATTTTCTAAATTTCATTTTTATCTCTCTATTTTATGACACATTGTTATCCCATTCAGTAGGAAACAGACAGAACACCATACCTATTTTCCTGTTAAGCCCATAATACCCATGTTCTATAATTGTTTACCCAACTTTGTTCTTTGACTGAGGAATATGCTTTGTTGAAAGCTAACTACTTGAAGTTTATAAGTTTCAAAGTTTGTCTATCCTAGAACGAATTAGTTTTTATGTCATTTGAGGGAGTTTGAAAGAGCTTCTCAACCACCTATCCTAAGCTTAATCTTAATGTTTTTTTAGTATATCCAATAGTGAAAAAGTGAAACTGTATACACAGGAATCCCCAAAAGCTTGTGATACATACACATGTGGTCTTATGCTATTTATTTAAGGTAAATTATTCTGGTATAGGTTAAGACTCATTAGCACGATTAATATTCTGTTTATCATCATAAATCAAGTTTAAGCATATGCTTATCTACGGGCAAAGTCCCTGTAGCCTTATAATAGTGCCTCTTCCGGAAGAGTTTAACTGCACCAAGACTGATAATTGATATAGAGTAGAGCAGTGAGACGTGAGAATTCTTGAAAAGCTTCTATCAAAAATTGCACCGAAGTGGGATGGTTGATGGTTCAGAAAACAGAGTGCTATTACATATCAATTGGGCAAAAAGCTCACAATGGATTTTACCCAGAATTCTCCTACAGACATCATAATTCTGAAGGGACATGATGAGTTGAGAATGCATCTTCTCCTTCTCCTTCAGTGGAATACTCCAGAGATGTCGGAATCAGCTACTTGGAATGGTGGTCATCTAATGACAGGTCCCAGAATGGTAGTGCAGATTCTTAACAATGAAACCTCTCAGTCTGGGTGTTGGCAAAAAATGGTACAGCAGGCAGATGCAGCAGATATTTATTCCAAAGTCCCACATAGGGGAGGTTTCAGGAAGCAGTGTTAAGTTTGAGATATAAAAGAAGGGTGAGTGGGATTGAGCAACATACTTACCTGGACGGGGTCAATGGGTGATCAAGAAGGCCCATGGCCTAGGGCAGTGACCTCCATTGCACTCAGGAGGGGTGCTCTCCTAAGGTCTACCCAAGTGGTGGAGCCTACGTCATAATTTGTGGCAGTGGGGGCCAGCGTTCGCGCGGCCCCTCTCAATTTTAGTTGAGTTTTTTAAGTCATTATACTCTATAATTTGTCCTTCAATAAATAAATTATTACTTCGTAGAAGTATTAACAAATTGTATAATCCAATTTATTTAATACCTTATATTATAATAATCTTTTTATTAATTATTACCTTGTTTGAAATCTTATTCTTTAATGGTAAGTTTTCTTTTTTCAAAATATTTGTGTAATCCATCCCTTTTCACTACGGTCTTGTTGAAATATGGAGCGTACCTTGCGATATTCTGTTTGTTGGTTATCTATACTATATGTTTCATTACTAATAAATCTATGGAGCGTCCTTTGCGATATTTTGGTTGTTGGTTATCATCACATTTGTTTCATTACTACTAAATCTTTTTAGTATATAAATTTGTATATAACTGATGCATTAGTAAAAATTCTCATAAAACAGCCACTGTTGCAGATTTGTCTATTCTAATAGTTCTCGAGGCTGCACTGTACATCAGTTAATATTATTATTACACTACACCAGCATCCTACCTCCTTTACCCAACCCGGCAAGTTAAATAGGATGCGACTCAAAGTCAATATCTGAGAGCTGGAAACTCTATATATATCAATCTCACCACTAATTAGACATTTTGGGAATCTATTAATATGAAATCAATGAATCGAGTACATGGAATTGTACTTTCTTTGTGATTGTAACGCCGTCAAAAGTTTTAATGAGTAGCACTATAATTTGGATGAGGAATACTATTATAATTAACTTGTGAGAAATACTATTTTCCATGCATTGAGCGTAGTATTCTATAGTACTAACTTCTCTAGCCTCTTCCCCAAGGAGGAGTGTGCTAGGTTCTCAAAATCAACCCCATGGTAAGGACATGAACTGGACCAAGTTCTACTTCTTGAAACTATATGGGGAGGATGAACAGTGTGCGCCCAGCTGGTAATTCTACCACTGTTTGAACATTTAAGGAATGGATCATTCAAGTATGTTATCCTAGGTTTTAACAAAGTTTGTTAGGATTCGGTAGTTTCTGGTCTAAGCTTGAAAAACATTACTGCATTGTTAAATGACAAAGTCCCACATTGTCAAATGTGAGAGGGGGAACAACAAAGACCACATTATCAAGTGTAGTATTTGTTTTTATCAGTTTAATATCTGATATGTGCGTCATTGGCTTACACGATATTAAATTAATTTTTTAAAGGTGAGATGTTATATCAATAGCTTCCTACTGGGCATCTTAAAGGCGTCGCTGATGTGTTGCACTTCTGCATTGGCTGGCACACCCCCCATCTATTCAGTTAAAATATATTTGTCTAATGTTATCTTTTGATAACAAATGTTAATTTTAAAATGTGTTATTCAGTTACTTTTTTCTACTATTATTTTTCTTTCAAATTTTATACGATGTAGTTATTTTATTGTTATTGGTTCTTGCAGTCCATACGTTGGATCCAAGCTGTTCAGTTTATTATTCCCACCCGAGTAGCACCAGCTTTTGCCCATGTTCAATAAACCCAAATTGTGTTGGATGGTAATATTAGCTCATTCAATAAACCCAAATTGTGTTGTAGTTTTCCAACAAAAGCTCATTCCACGTTTAATCTGGATTCAAATTTAATTTTAAGAGCAACTCTCTGAAATTGTTTCATTAGTGTGAAATTGTTTGAAGGTCAATCCATTCACCCTTATAGGTAATAGTTTTCTTTATTCACTATTAAATCGACTAATTGTGCTCAAGTATTCAAAAACTCCAACACCCACAAAACCATCGTTCTGTTTTAAGGAAGAGTTACTTTGATTTATACGTCGGGGTACTTTATCTCTATCCCAAAAATATCATTTCTTAATAAAAGTTGTCATTCCTCGACGTATGGTAAATGGTTGCAGCAAATACCATCCATTCCCATCTCTATACTTCCAATTAGAAAACTCCAACCAATAATAAAATCATGTAGTAATTTGCTGGCCCAACCACAATTAATAAAAGATGCTGGTATGATTCTTGATCTTGGTTGCATACCACAAATCTAATAAGTATTTTAATAAAACATTTGAATTCATCTTTTAATTAACAGTGGATTTTGGACCGCTAACAAAATATAAAATTGCCCCAAAATATGCCCAATGTGGTTTGTGTAGGGATGGAGCCGTCATGCATTTATGCAAAGGGTTTGTGTAGGGATGTATAGACTAACCTTATGGAACCCTTCCAAACTAAGGCAAGTAAAGTAGTAATTAACTTTTTCCCATCAAAGGTAGAATAGAGTAGTCTTGGTTAAACTTCAATACTTGAATGATAAGTGTGGCTATTGTTGGCAAAATTAAAAAATCTTTCCCAAAAGCATATAATGACTTAAAAAACTCAACTAAAATTGAGAGGGGCCGCGCGAACGCTGGCCCCCACTGCCACAAATTATGACGTAGGCTCCACCACTTGGGTAGACCTTAGGAGAGCACCCCTCCTGAGTGCAATGGAGGTCACTGCCCTAGGCCATGGGCCTTCTTGATCACCCATTGACCCCGTCCAGGTAAGTATGTTGCTCAATCCCACTCACCCTTCTTTTATATCTCAAACTTAACACTGCTTCCTGAAACCTCCCCTATGTGGGACTTTGGAATAAATATCTGCTGCATCTGCCTGCTGTACCATTTTTTGCCAACACCCAGACTGAGAGGTTTCATTGTTAAGAATCTGCACTACCATTCTGGGACCTGTCATTAGATGACCACCATTCCAAGTAGCTGATTCCGACATCTCTGGAGTATTCCACTGAAGGAGAAGGAGAAGATGCATTCTCAACTCATCATGTCCCTTCAGAATTATGATGTCTGTAGGAGAATTCTGGGTAAAATCCATTGTGAGCTTTTTGCCCAATTGATATGTAATAGCACTCTGTTTTCTGAACCATCAACCATCCCACTTCGGTGCAATTTTTGATAGAAGCTTTTCAAGAATTCTCACGTCTCACTGCTCTACTCTATATCAATTATCAGTCTTGGTGCAGTTAAACTCTTCCGGAAGAGGCACTATTATAAGGCTACAGGGACTTGGCTATTTCATTCTTCTTCCTAGCCCCCTCTTCTTTTTTTGTAATGCTTGTGGTAATGGTAGACAGTGCCTTAGTTTTTTTACCCAATTTCTTATATTTATTAAAGGCTGAATTACTGAGTTTGCAAGCATGGACAGCTCTTGGCCCCTCTTAATACTTAATATCAAGTCAGCCAATGGATCTCACTTACATGAATTGTTGACTTGGAGAGTGTTGCTCTCCGTTGAATAGTTTCCTGGTCTAAAGTATCTATATTATTGTGGAATAAGAGGCTCAACATCATGCTAAGAGATCCATTTCCTGAACTCATTTTAATCACTGGCACTCTCCACAACTGTATTCAACTACTTATTTTGGCAATTTAACTTTTATTGACAATTTAATCGATTATCCAAAGCTTTTAGTTTGATGTTTCATCTTAGTTGATGTTTCGGTTGAGAGATATAAAGAAATTGAAAAACATAATTGTACTTTGTGTACCTAGAGTTGGCATCATACAAGGAATTGGTATTGCTAATTTCAAACTTCAAAATTGATTATATAATTATGTAATGTAGATGGCTACAAAAATGCACATTAGGCATAGGACTGCTATTCTCATATGAAGCTTGCATTGGTTTAACCCGAAACAAGAATGGACAATATGGATGAACCGGAAGATTTTTAGACAATACATAGCAAAACTTAAAACTACACATTATCTGGTTGCTTCTAATTCACTTCAGAGCTGAGCTTATTAGACCGTGACTTGAGGGAACACCCAAATCATTTGATAATCTCTTGCATAACTGCATCACATGATTAGTAATATATATGATGCCTCTGATTTTAGAATAGGACACTGAGAGAGAGAGATAGATATACCTGTCTATATACTGAAGCATCTCCATAGCATTTCCTTAATTCTACTACATACAATGATGGACTTATTTCATACACCTGTTACATTTTCAAGTATAGTGATGTTATCTCCTAACTCTGCAAAGTGTGAAATTGTACACATATATTTAGCTAAGTTAGCTACCTCAGTTGAAACTGAGAGGTGGCCTAGACTTTTATGCGCCTTGTTCTGTAGCATCACTTTCAGCTGAAATAATTGAGGAGGTTATAGTGACATTTTAGCCAACATAATATTACATGTTTGTTGGAGATAGAAGTAACTTTAGTGATATAAAATACCAACTTTGCCATTTTTATTCTGGACTCTCAATCCCATTTTTGTCACAATGTCCTCAATCCTCTCTATCAGATCTTTAGCTGAAAGGTTTGATATAAATCTTATTTTCCTCTCAGAGACATCCTGAAACTCAAAGCACATTGTGCACATAAGTGTGTGAAATTTCCTTAGGAGGTGGTGAATGTCCAAAGGGTCAGGTGTTAATGCTGAAAATATAAAACAACAACAATATCCATTATATATTATCACCTCTTTCTCAAAAAAGTTAGAGAGGTCTAGGCATGAAGACATCCCTATCAACTGAAATGCATTGATGAGAGTTGGTGATCTTGGACTCCTCTCTTCTGCTTCATGTGGCTGTATATTATCAGAAGAGTAGTTTTGGGTTACCACTAAAAATAGAATAAAAGGGGAGATGGTGTAATTGCAGTGGTAACAATTAAGTGCTCAAAATTACATATACCATTTCCATGATAGATATTGTTGCATTGTCAATATTTATATCCTCTTCTTCATCCTCATATGGATTTGTTGGGTTATAGTCCTCCTTGAACCAAGGGTCTTCTTTGATCTCAGCCATTGTTATCCGTGTTATAGGATTCGGATCAAGAATCCTCTTTATCATATTTTGGGCACCAGGTGATAGCCATTTTGGTATCTGAGCATCTCCTTTAAAAATCTATGAATCATCAGAAGGAAAAAAAATAACCATTCTCAAAACATGATTTACAATAGAATATGATAATATTGTTTGATCTATATAGCCAATCTTAGGTGGCAAAAGGCTATGTCTTTGATGTTAATTTTCAAAATTACAATACTAATTATGTAAAAGGAGATAATAGAGGGCATGCAACATTTGATGAATTATACCTTTTGATAGAGAACTGCAATATTTCTATCATCAAAAGGTAGGTACCCTGTTAGGATAACATACAAGATAACACCACATGACCATGCATCTGATGTTGCACCATCATAGCCCTTATTAGCCAGAATCTCTGGTGCAACATAATTGGGACTTCCACAACTTGTATGCAGTAATCCATCTTCCTGAAATATTTCATGCAGCTATTATCAACTTAGTGAATAATAATCAAAATTATATACTTTGCAGTTTGCATAGAAGTGTGATTCAAAGAATATCTTACCCTAAGATGTTGGGGTAACGCACTAAGTCCAAAATCTGTTATCTTTATGTTCCCTTTATCATCCACAAGTACATTCTCAAGCTGCAAGAAAAGGACACCATATGTGTGTAAAAATGAAATTCATGAACTTTAAATGATGTAACAAGGACAAAGATCACCTGTCTCATTCTCTTTCCTACTTCCTATCCCGGTCCAATCAAAATTTTAGTTTTTGTTACTTTTTATTTTATTCATTTAGCAGCATTGTGATTGGTTTGGTACATGGAGCGGAACATGAAGTGAGACGGGTGATCCTTGTCCGTTAACATATATTAAAAGGAGCAAGAAGTTAGAACCTTGAGATCTCTGTGGAAGACACCTTTATTGTGGCAGTAACTTACACCATCAATCAATTGTTGGAACAACTTTCTACCTTCAGTTTCTGAAAGTTTACCCTTGGATGCCTATATATGAATACAAGTACAATTGTATATATAAGTCATTTTAATACATATCATTGAATTATTATGTAGATCATGTATATGAATAATAACAAGTATAGGTTGTCCCTACAATTTTGTAAAATAGCTCCCCTCCAGTCACGTACTCAAGTACCATGTAAATTTTTGTTTTGCTAGCCAAGACCTGCCATAGTTACAGATACATGGATCACAATCAGAAACATGGATGATAAGATGCACATGCAAGATATGCAAATGCAATAATAATCACTTTAATGCTGATCAAATTTGTTAAGGGGTTTTACATACTTAATCCAAAAAGGTCTATCCATATTTCTATGTGGAAATTACAATCCTCCTTGTACTAGACAAATTACATAAAGTGTTTTTATATCTTCCAAATATATTCTTGGAATGTAACTAATGTAACATTTATATATAATTAATATATTATCCACCATTTATTTTGATTATTTTTTAAAGTAAACGATGATTAAATATGAATGATGAATGATGCACTGATAGTATATCAAACTTATACAATGTCATATACATTTTTTTTTCTCATTCTCTTAAACTTAATAATCATTTTATTGCTAGCTACTTAGTAGTAGCTGATAAATTAGACACAAAATTAATACATTTAACAATTTGAATGCATGCCCATAACTGTGGATGAAATCACCTGTCCCAAAATGGTGTCTCCATCCTTGTTCTGGTCAATTAAATATCACAATCTCATTTAAAAAATCCACTTGAAGACACAATTTTGGAACAGGTAATCCCCATTCCATAACGGTAACAACTAGGAACTCATTTTGGGCTCCTCACAGCATAATGGGACATAACCAATCTGTAGAGGGCATTTTTCATATTTTATAAATTATGAACGGATTCTAAAGCATTAAAAAACACCAAACCAAATATCAACAAAAAAAATCAATTGAAAAATTAAATTCTATACCTTCTTGAATCACTTATATATATATATATATAAGTGAAAAAATTCGTATATTGTTCGTTTGAATTAGATAAATACTAATATAGTTAACAATTATATAAATATATAACTATATATAAACAAATGGTAATAATTAATAGTTATTTATAATTGTATTGTTTGTTTGTTTTGAAAAATATAAGTGAATTGTTCAATTCACTTTTAATATTTTTCTGATTTATCTCAATCGGACCAAAAAAATTAAAATCCAAAACAATCTAATCCGACATATAATTAATAGTGAAAACCAAAAACATTCATAAGATTACTCTATCTTTGAATAGATAGGCCTGTGAAGTCCAATCTTTCAAGATTGGTAGAGATCCTAAACAAAAAGCCAGACTAGACATCAATACCACATAATATTGATGTGTGGAGCTCACCAACAACTAGACATAAAATCATTATTATTATTGTCAAATTTCCGTATCTAATTTTTCCTCACCACATGCATGCCATAATCTCCCCACACAAAAATCAATATATTTCCTTGATACGCCAATGCACCATCTCCTTTAATTACTAGTGGACCCTGTGGTCCAACAATGTGAATCCCTATTTGTATTCGTCTCCAACCAATAATTATATTATTTAGTATAATTTAATTGAATAGAGACATAGTTTTTGGGACATATTATCTATATTTCAAAAAAGGCATGATAGTAACGTTTAATCACCGACTGAAAAGTCAGAATAAGATCACATATGGGGCTGCTGGTTCAACGACATGAGAACTTTCAGCATTCTGAGTCGATCTTATACAAATTCACGCACCCACTCCTTCAAAATCAAATCACAAAGGGACATAACTTAGGTGAAACAATAATATATGGTTTCGTATCTTCACCTTATCTTAAAAAATGTGAATCATTATTTTCTTAGAGATGGGAAAGAGCAGACTTATACGAACTTTTTCTTTCTCGTGACAACTTAGAATTAACTTTTAGTCTTATAATAAGGACAAAAAAATTCATTCAGCGGAACAAGCAAATTGTTTTAATTAATTTATTTTCAAAATCGAAAACATGAATTCGATGGCAGATTCGGGTTGAGAATGTGACTGGCTTGGTATGTGGAAGTATTGTCGTGATACTTGCTTGGCTTACTCATTGAAGACGAAAATTGGGTCTCTGTCTAGTAATTGGTAGCAATAAGAATCAGAAAAAATAATATATTTTCCCTAACATTTTTATATAAATTTTCTTTATGATAGGAGAATATACTATTAATCGTTGGATTATATGCATAAATAATGCTATGATTCCAAAAAGTAATTGATGAATGATAGACAAATTCGTACAAGGATTAGGTGCAACTAAACTAAATTTGCATACTTTTCGTAATAGAATATTTTATGACATGTTGAACAAAGAGGAGTGAGAATGGTGATAGTATACCTCGTGTAACCTAACAACATTGGGATGCTTGAGGAGTTTTAAGGTAGTTATCTCTCTTTTTATCTGCAATTTTCACAATCACCAGTATTAGAATAGACACATAGTTCCATCAAATGGATTTGGCTTTGAGATTATGGTAATAATAATAACAAACAAAATGCGTAGTTAAATGAAAATGAAAGTATTTTATGTATGTAACTGCAATTGCAATCACTACTTAATAGTATTCTTAACCAGACCATGGTTGTATTGTGAAGTTTTAGAAATTGTGAGAAAATTAAACAAACCTGATCAGTGGAATTGAGGTTAATAATCTTGTTCTTCTCAAGAATCTTAATAGCAAAAGGTTGACCAGAATCACTGTTCCTTGCAAACTTAACTTTTCCGAAATTGCCCTCACCTAGAGTCCTACCTAACTCGTATTTCCCAACCCCCATTCTTTGTCCACCTTCCTTTCCAAGGTTCACAATCACCATTCTCACAAATTTCCTCTCTGTTTTTTCCCAAACTTCTATAACGTTAAAACAAAGCAGGTCCACCAAAAAAACAAACACACCAAACTCGTTATGTGTTGTGGAATATGCAAGATGAGATGGGAGTAGAAATGGATGAAGATGACTGTATAGTACCCTATCTATGTTTAATTCTGAGTTTCAGGACAATGTTCTTTAAATTTAAATACTTTAACTCGCTAATACCCCACCATTTTTTAATTTTAATATAATGTTTTATAAATATGGTAATCCAAATAGCTTGGATATTTTTTTAAAATTGGTTTAATATTTTATGGTGTCGACTAGGATATCCTTATCCTATAGATAAATAAGAACTAACCATTGAATCTTTCATAGCTTAGACTTATTACCCATTCCAACAAATGCTTATTATAACTCAATTAGCCCCAAAAAAAATCTTATTGTTGATTGGGTGGCAATCTAACACTTGGAATAAAATGGATTTTACATTACATTGTTAATACATTAACCGCAATAATAGTCTTTTTTAAAGTTAATGTGGTGATACACCGTATTATATTCCACATGAGAAAATGCAAGGATTCTTCATGTATACCTTATATATGATTAGTTGACTTTTAAGTAAAAAAATATGCATGGCCAATGATATAACAATCATATAAAAAATTTACCTTAACAATACACACTCAATTCACATTACACGCTTTTTAATTTTATTTATAGACAACATTAAGGAGTATTCCGTTAAAAGTAATTTTTATATTTGAAACATGCACACCATTAAAATGCGAATAATGTTCACAAGAAGGAAAAAAATGTTGATTATAAATTTACAACGTTGTCTCACGGCAATTGAGACATTTTCCTAGGCTCTTCTTGCTAACATTTGTATAAACATAATTAATTTGAACATCAATATATGGATCGGCCAGACATATTCTCATTATGGTAAAAAATGAACATACATTTTATATATTTATTATTTTTTCTTTCATTTTTTCATCATTGATAAAAAACAACGACACCATTACAATAAATTAACTATTACATAGATAACTTTAGTCAATACCTTGATAGTATAAAAATATAATATTAATAACATTAACTATTACAATAAAATATAGTGACATTTTCTAAGATTTAGTCAAACATCCTATTTTTATACATGTGCAGTTACATAAATTGTACTGATGGTTAATATAGTGAATTTAATTGACCACTTAATGAAGTTGAATGCAATGGATCATCAATAGTAATTTACTGGTGACTTTGCTTAAAATATTTGAAGTTCAAGTGATCATCAATAATGGAGATTATAAATAATTAAGAAATTAAGACAGTTGGAAGTGATAATCAATAATTAACTTTTGAATCCGATCATAGATGATATGACCATCTATGATAATTCAATCAAGTATCTTGTCCTAATGCATGATAGTACAATGTAGCCATTTGATTAAACATTATAATCCGGAAGTTGTTAAAAGTTTAAACTTTAAACACCACTTTTATGATAAAAACGGCCACTGAAAATTTTATTAAAATTATCTCACTCGATAAAAGATTTGATTGACCTTATTTTTAGAAAATATATTTTATAATTTAAATTTGTTTGGATAACTAGTTTAGTCCCATTAGATCCAAAAAATGTTAAAACATCAAAATTTCAATTTTTGTGAATAACATTTGTTGAGAGAATCAATTCTATACACTGAAATCCCTCTCTAGCCTTAGTGGTTGAAAAAAGACCATGGAGGTTTACCCGTGAAGAAACTCTGGACACAACTAATATGCATTTATTGAATGAGTTGTATTTTCAGTCCCATTAATTATTGTCCCATTACCAACTATACTAGTAAGTAACATTGACTCCAAGCTCATACATGGTTTGCTAGCATCACATGTTTGTGACTTAAAATCCCAAGGCTAATACTAATAGAGATTCAATTTTACAATAATGGAAAAACTTCTGTAACACTTTCGTAAACAGCAATGAAGGTGCATGCTATTCTTCCCCATTGAGTTTTAGTTGTTATTATCAAGAATAAAAAAAATTACTAGTTAGATTATGAAGATTACTAATCAATAAATTATATTGATAACAAGATCTGAATGGAGTTAAATATTTCCAACTGCCCTAACTTTTTTTGTAGCTCCTGGTGAGATTATGAACACACATGTTAGCATCAACATAAATGCTATTGGGGATAGGTAATGAGCTGGTGAACATTATATTAATGACCGTGGACACCCAATGAAGACATTAACGATTGCTAAACACTTGTCTTATTTGTCCTTTGTTTATAGCTAAGGCTAAGCTGGTATTTCTGCCTATTAAACTCATTAGATGAATCATTCAATATTTTAATGGACAAAACTTAAAGAAAGTAACATAAGTGCTAGTGGTACACGTGACTTATTAGATGATGATACATTGACCTTTTGTTTACTTTCAAGGTAAAAAAAATGTTTGATTATAAATCTAATAAATATTCTTTACTTGAAAGTAAATAAAAAGTTTCACGTGTCATTATCTAATAAGTCACTTGTACCACTAGCACATATGGTACTTTAGCTAAATTTTATTCTATTTTAATTATCATCTAGCGAGGGTAATGGAGTTTGGATATGCAAATACTTGTTTCTCCTCATATTTTTAATGATAAGATGCAATTTTTTGATTAATAAAAGGATAAAATTGTTATTACATGTTGATTTTATTTATTATTGCATGACATTTGCCTATTTATTGATGAATCAGGGTGGCAAAATTATTCACAATCCATCAAAATCCAAAAAAATAAAAAATTTCATCATAATCCATCTATTAGAGCTAATAGATTTAAACTGATATAATTCAATTGATAACTTTAGTAATTGATGGATTTTAATCAATCCATTATATTCAATTGATAACCATGGATATATTTATTTGGATGTATATCTAACAATCCAAAAAAATAAATATTCAAAAATGATATTTTTTGCTTTTCAACTTCATTCACTATCACTTTCATATAGTTCTTACTATTACTTTGAATTTTTTATTAAATTGATATCAATTATGAAACACGTGAAAGTAATTAATATTAAAATGTTATTTTTAATAGATAAAATATCTAAATATGTGTTAAAACTTTACCATTACACTGATTCTCACAACTATGTCATCTTACCTCACTGTTGGAAATCTTTTAACATTTCACCACTTTATGTATTCTTAGTATTGAGATTGAGTATTTATATATATGAAATGTTGATGCGGTAGACTTTTATGGATGTGGATTCCATAGTTATCATTGCTTAAATATGTTATTTTCATTTCTTATGATTTGTTTTATTTTTTATTAAGATTGATTTAAATTTTGTTTTAACCTCTCCATTTCACAATGTTAGTGAAGTATGCATTTCTAGATTATATTTAAATCAATTTTTTGTTTGTGTATATAAAATTAGCAACAATAAAAGAGGAAATTAAGGAGCATATTTTTTTAAAAGAAGTTGTTAGTTGTGGTCATTGTTGTTAGTTCATCTATCCCTTTTTCCCGTCTTAGTCTCGGAGTCAATTAGGGCAGAAAAAAGGACGCAATAAGCCAATTGTAGAGGGACACAAATCACTTGTTTCATTCATTGTCTCACTTTCTGTCTTGAACCAATCAAGATTTTACTTTTTATTATTTTTTATTTTGAACCCATTAAGAATATTCTTGGAGTTAGAAGTTAAAACTAAGATAAAGATACAAACATGATCTCAAATGTCTCTCCCAATTAAGAAATGTACTTGCCCATCCTCTAACAAAACTATTATTTTATTTTCTATAATAACGTCTGAACATTTGTTTATTCTATAAAAAAATATAAAGAAATAAAAAAATAAAAAGAAAAAAAAACTGACAAAATTAAGTTTTGATATGCGAAAATTTGGCGAGAAAATAAGGTTACGTGAATAATTGACATTTTTAAGGTAAAGTACGTTAATTATTAGTCATATCCTATTTTAAAATCAATAATTTTTTCTTATGATTTTTTATATAAATAACACTAAATTGATCTTTCAACATTCTTATTTGAGTATTCGGATACTCACACAAATTGTAATATATACGAGTACCCAACGATATAATATATAGAAATTTATTATATTAATAATAAGATAGGTATATTATAAATTTATGATTACGTCACTATTTTTTTTTTAAATTAAAACAAGTTAAGAAAAATACAAATATGTCTCCCCTCACATTGTTGTACTAAGAGGTCCATTTCCTTAATGAAGCCCATTTCTAAAAAAATGTAGTCCGTAGCAAAGTGGAAAAATTAAGTGGAAAGTGGAATTTGACTATATTATTAATATGATGTATCTTTACATTATTTATGTTTTTGATGTAGTTTTTGAGGGAGTCATAGATGAAATCCACGACTTTGTTACTTTAAACACGATTTTTATTGTAGATTAATCATAAATGTACTCACTTGTTTTGCATGATAAAGTAAAAGTTTATTTATTTTTTTGTTTATGTTGAGTGTCATATGTATATAATACTTTTAATTAGATGTACATCAAAATAAACAAAAATAATGCAATGGATGAGTGTTGAATATTATACCTTTACCTTACCGTTTAAAACAATGACCACTACCAAATGGTGGAACTTCAAAAAATAATATAAAAAAATTAAAATCATGTATAATAAACAAACTTTTAAAAAGGGTAAGTAATAAACAAAAAGGCTATAATAAACAAACTTTTAAAAAGTGTAAGTAATAAACAAAAAGGAAATTTTCCCAAACATTGGGGAGGTTGCAATCTTCAACTATTATTTTTGAACTTATATTAAGGTAAACATGAAAGATACAAAATGTTCCAAAGTTCAGCTATATAAAAACAAACATTATGGACTAAACAAACACAAACAAGCACAAACATTCCCATATACACACAAGATCTTTTCATTTCACGTAGAACTGGACAAACTCCTCTGGTATATGTACCATGTATGTGGTGATGACCACATCTTAAAGCTCAGCATCCCTACGTTGGCCACCTAATTTATCTTTAACTTCTTCTGATTTTTGCTTGGCACCTTCAAGATTATAGGCTATGGTGTTCTTTGCAGCATCATACCCTTCTTTGGCTTTTTCTTTTGCCCAATTAAGCTCTTCATTTGACTCTCTCTGTCTCTCATTGGCTTCTTCATTGACCATCTTCTTTGCATCTTCTGCTGCTTGGTATGTTCTTTCCTTTGCTTCATTGATGCTTTCTGATGTTTTCTTAGAAGCTTCACCGGCCTTGTCTTCGGCAGAACTTGATGTGCCAGTTGCTACATTCTTGATTTTCTCCTTGGCTGCATTTGCTAGGTCACTAGCTTTCTCTTTAGCTGCATCCTTCATTTCTCTGGCCTTTTCTGCACTGTAATGTCCTGCCCCTGCATCACGGTGAAGAATATATTTATGACAAAACTAGCTTTATCATATTATTATTAGTTTATTACCTCTTAGGAAGCTACAAGGTCATAAATCCAGCAATCAGCATAAGTAAAATATTTTGACAAAAATATTGTTGAATTTACAGAAAGAGCTTTATATTTACCTAATAGAATCTTTAGGTCATTTCTATTTTTCTTGTCACACTTATACTATACCAATCACTCTCATTATTATACACAAGATTCACGTGTTTTGATATGTGAAACTTTTTAAAACCATGGCTTAGTAGGTTTTAAAAATTGAATTTTGTGTACCAACCTGATGCAACATCTTGGACCTTCTCTTTGGTCTTCTGAGCAGCATTGCCTGCATAACTTGTGGACTTCTGAGCAGCATCACCAGCAGATTCTCTAGCCTTCTGAGCAGCACTACCTGCATAATCTTTGGTCTTCTGAGAAGCATCACCAGCAGATTCTCTAGCCTTCTCAGCAGCACTACTTGCATAATCTTTGCTCTTCTGAGCAGCATCACCAGCAGATTCTCTAGCCTTCTGAGCAGCACTACCTGCATAATCTTTGGTCTTCTGAGAAGCATCGCCAGCAGATTCTCTAGCCTTCTGAGCAGCACTACTTGCATAATCTTTGCTCTTCTCAGCAGCATAACCAGCAGATTCTCTAGCCTTCTCAGCAGCACTACCTGCATAATCTTTGCTCTTCTGAGCAGCATCATCAGCATACTCTTTGCTCTTCTGAGCAGCACTACCAGCATAATCGTTGGTCTTTTTTGCAGCATCACCCGCATAATCTTTGGTCCTCTCCACAGTGTCACCTGCATAATCTTTTGTCTTCCCTGCATAGTCCTTGGTCTTCTGTGCAGCATCACTGGCATAATCCTTGGTTTTTTGTGCAGTTTCATTCGCATAATCAGAAGCTTTCTTAGTGGTGCTGTCTTTGTTTTCATCATTCTTGAAACCTAGTCCCTCAGATAGTTTCTCTTTAGCCCATCCTGTCCATGACTCCGTCGCTTCTTTCCCTTCTTTGGCCGTCTCCGCCGCCTTATTCACAGTTTCTGAAGTCTTCGCTTTAGCCTCCTCATAGTCACGAGTACCATCCTCTTTGGTTGAATGAACACTAGAACAAGTGCAGTTCATAGCAAACACCAACATAACCATCACCAAAACCACCCTCGAAGCCATGACCATATATTTGATATTTGATATAGAAACAAAGGAATGACAATATAAAAGGGTGAAATGTGATAAGAGAAGATAAGAAATAAAAAAGCGTGTTTGTGCTTTGTAACATGCAGAATGGTGTGATATATAATGTAAGTTAAGATAGGGAATGGAAGTGGTGTTGAGCGTGGTGGGTGAGATTGCATGTAACGTGGCATGGTTAGAATGTTGTAGAGTTTTACGTGTCAGTTACAGAGTAATAATGTGTCAACTTGCCAACATTTGGTTTTTGGTGATGCACCGATTTAAGTGAAAGGAGAAGGTAGCAAATTGGAACTGCTTCTTTCATTTCCTATGTTGAGAGATTTTTTTTATCTTAAAAGCAAAAGTAACACATTCTTCTTGAGACACTCCTCCTAACATACACTTCACTTTTTTTCACTATTATTCTATCTTTTTCCCAAAGTAGTACAAAAGCAATAGAATAAATGATCTAGGACCTTCGGTGTAGTATTGAAAAATTATTTTTCCAAATAATATTAAAAAAAAAAAGACAAAACAAAAGCATGATACTTCACAATGAAGTGTATTCAGCAAGTACCATCACACAAGAATCATTTTGTATAGAAATCTAACCAAACAATTATTCAACCAATGTATGCTCCTATATGGGAATATAGAGATTACATATCTATCCTCATTCATGTCGTACTTTATTCTAAGTTAATTAGAAAAATGCTTGGAGAAAGAATATTACTAATCCCTTTTATACACTTATACTGTAAAAAGAGTTATTAATTGCTCTACATAATTGAAATAAAAAATAAACACGCCCAGTGGGACTCGAACCCACAATCGCTTGATTAGAAGTCAAGCGCCTTATCCATTAGGCCATGGGCGCCTCGTTGTGTAGTCTGTTTTAACCCATCTAATATGAACCTATAGTCCAGACGTTCTGAGTAGCCTGCTTTGACCCATCTAATACTGTTAATACAAATATTTATATACATTAATATCTCATAGTATGGGGACTGGGGAGTAAAGATTTATACTTTTTTTGTGCATAAAACTTTTCAAATATCACAAAATCATGAAAAATGAGGCTAAAAGTGAAATTACACCAAACTTAAAAAAAAACATTTTGCAAGGGTTAAAATGTTGGGTTGCAAAAAGGGGCTGAATCATCAAGACTTAAGAGGGGTTTATCATTGTTCCTCTCCCTGCGCCACACTAAGCAGCACCATCCCCGAACGCAACTGAAAAAGGTAATCTTGCTTTCTTCTTTTCCCATCAAGGTTTTGCTTCATAAACCATATCGTTAGTTTCTGTTGTATTCTGAGGAGATAAAGTTTTAATTTTTATGCTGCCAACTGGTGAAGCTGCAAAACCCATGTGTTTTCTGATTTGGGTTTTCTCATCTTTCAATTTTTATAGTTGGTATTACTTACTTTGCCATACCTTAGGTTAATTAAATTTTTATGATTTTTCTACTTTTTTCAAATTCGCACCCATTTAATTTAAACTAAACTTCAAATCTGTTGCTTCTTAAGAGTACTTGTAACATTTTAAGAGCATGAACTGGGAAATAGCTGCTTTGTTTGTAAGAGAAAAAACTTGTCTTATGTATCTTTGGTTCATAACATTCTCTTCTTCCAAAGAAGAAATGGAAATTAGAAATTTAGAATGATTTGCATCATTTTTTATATTTTTATTTTAATTTTGTAGTGGTTGGTGCCTTGATGAACCTTATTATTATTGCTATTGGAAACTTATTAAACTTATATTCTCACTTTCTCAGTGATATAGGAACCTGATTGCTTTGACCACAAAAGAGAGGTCTGTTAAAACTTGGATCGGATGGCTACACAGACAATAACGGAAGCTACACAGAAAATCGTAACCCGTGAAACCCTCCGCTATGCTGCCAAACAATCTCAACGTTGCCTCCTTGTCCCCATTCGTCTCCGCCGTGCCATTAAAAAATATCTTCAAGGTCATTTTTTGTTGTGTTGTGTGTTTACCTTTTCTCCTCAATAACACATATCATTATAAATTCATTTTGTGTGATTGCAATTGTTCATGGTGGCCTTGGTATTATAGAGCAGGAGGAACCACATATGAAGAGGAAAGTATTGAGATTGTCTCAATCATTCAACGACGTCAAGGATGTCAATCTACAGCTGGCCAACGCTACATCAAGGGGGATAGTTGAAGACCCTCTAAAGTCTCTTGACCAATCAAAACGATGGAAGATTCAGAGCTCTTACGGTGACATTGGTTTCACGTACAGAGATGATGAGACAATTGCTTATGTTGCTTCTCGAATGCCTGCTGTTTACTGTGCTTGTCACAGAGTTCTTAAGGAGGTAGGCAAGAAACTATTAGATACCTATCAGATAACTTCGTCAACAGTTTTACAAGAGTTCATTCCTATTAGGTGTAAAATAGAAACATAATCTTCATTGTATGTTCTTTTAGGTTCGTAGAAGGCTTCCGGGTTTCTCTCCTGCTAGGGTATTAGATTTTGGTGCAGGGACAGGTTCGGCTTTCTGGTAAGCAAAATACTCTTGAACTTTATTATGGTCAAGTTTTTGTTATGCTGTTTCCTGATTTAATTTGTTGTTCAATCTAATGTTGTAGGGCACTGCGAGAAGTCTGGCCAAAATCTTTAGAGAAAATTAATTTAATTGAACCATCACAGTCAATGCAGCGTGCAGGTCGGAGCCTCATACAAGGTAAATGTTAATTAGATTTTGCAAGCAAGATAAGTTTCTTAATGCTTTCAAATTTAAGTGAGGGAGGATAAAGGATGTTACATTTTAGGAGAAGGCTAGAAGGGCAAAGCCTTAACACATTCTAGTGGTAGTGCCTAAGTCATACCAGTCACTAAAATGAGTTAACCTGTCCTTGCCATCAACTTACACCGGTGATTTGCCCGTTATTTTAATTTATGAAGTTGAAGTATATTTAAGTATTTACTATTCAGTATTTTGAAATCTTTCCCTTCAGATATTCCTAAGAAAAATTGAGAGGGAATTGTTTAATAATTGTTGAATTTTGAATTTTACTCTCCTGTTTGTTATATAGATCTCAAGAATTTGCCACTTATTCATAGCTATGACAGCATCCAATCACTTTCTCAAAGCATTGGTAAATCAGAGAGAAGGCATGACCTTGTAATTGCGGTAAGTTTTTTCTTTTACATATATTAGGACCAATTTGCTTGTCCTACAATTTAGTTTGTGCAGTCTTGAGGTGAAAATTAGCAGCCATATTAGTTGGTCTGCAGAGATATTGACTTCGATAAAAAAGTCTAATCATGTTGGATTGTTTTAGTTGATCTGTTTTGACTTTTGGCATGTATACTAAAACAAAGAAATTCACGTAAAAAGAACTGCATGATTGTTAGTGATTTAAATTGCGGACCGCATCACCTGATGCGGTCGCAAAACTGCAGTTGCGGTGACCACCGCAGCCGCATAATGCCGCAATTGTGGTGTGACTACGAATCACAATGACGTGGCCACAATTTAAAATACTGTATATGACATATTTCTACCAACATCGCCATCAAATAAATTTTACTGCACAACTATAAGACCCATTGTATTTTATGCACCATATGTGACTTCATTGTATTAAAATTTGTTATGTTTATGCATGTTGTGTTTCATGTATCAATTTAAATTCTAATTTTAGACAGTTATGTTAGATGGATCTAAAGACCTAATTGTTTTGCTCAACTTATATATTAAATTCTGCCATAACATGGAAGATATATACATACAAGATAGTGAACTATTTGTATATTGTCCTATGGTAAACAAAAAATTTCTCAGTGCAGGGTTGCCTTTTTTCCTCCCGACCAATTTTAAAATTTTGATTGAAGCAAACTAAATATTTGAGCTGAATTCGCCCTCTTCGTTCAGTTCCATTGCTTAGTTGTAGAACCATATTTGCCTTTTTCTGTAATGCTGGAAGTGACATACTTTTTTTGCAATTACTTTTTTAAGCATTGAACATATAAAGTATTGTATGTGTTAATCTTAAACTGATGCTAATTCCACGTTTTCTGTTTTCTGGGCCAAAGTCTTATGTACTTGGAGAGATCCCGTCACTAAAGGATCGAATTACTGTAGTCCGCCAGCTCTGGGATCTAACTCAGGATGTTTTGGTATGATTTCAAGCTTATAGCTTTATTGTTGAATAATTGTGGAGAGGAGTGTATACAGCTAATTTATGTACTTTTACTACAATGGTGCCACTTTAACATATTATAGAAAGTATAACATAGTAATTGGGTGAGGAAAGGAAGCAGTGGGAGCAAAGAAAAAGGTTTGTGAATTACAGAGAAAGCTTTCCTAACAAGTAATGAGTGAGAAAACTTTTGAATTTTTAAACTTTCTTTTTGTTTGATCCTGGGCCAACCTTATGTCTAATGTTACCTCCATTTGTGAAATCAACATCTTATAGGTTTTGGTTGAACCTGGAACACCCCATGGATCTAGTATTATTGCTCAGATGAGATCTCACATATTATGGATGGAACAAAGGGTAATTTACTACTTTGCGTACTTTAAGAAAACAATTAAACTGTGATAAATAATCTTCCTATTTTGTTTTTCTTTTTCCATCATGGTTGTGTGCTTTTGTTTAGATTTTTTTTCTCCTTAGAAAGAGTGGAATTTGCTTCTCTTTTGTAGAAGCACCGTAAATCTGCTGGTAAGAACAATGAAGTTTGTAAAGATTTGACGACACAGAAGGCTGGTGCTTTTGTAGTTGCTCCTGTAAGTATATTACATTGCCAACCCCTCTCTCTGCCTCTCCCATTCTTAACTTTTTATTTGATAAATTTTCTTCATGCAGTGTCCTCATGATGGGACTTGTCCTCTGGTAAAATCTGGGAAGTTTTGTCATTTTGTTCAACGCTTGGAAAGGACTTCATCACAACGTGCCTATAAGGTAAATCAATGTTTTACTTTTCGCATTGACAATAGTCATGTCAGTCCCACATTACTACTTTCCTTTTTCTTTGATATCAAGAAAGATTAACATGCTCTAACTTATTTCTGTTCTAAATTTTATCAATTTGCAGCGTTCAAAGGGTGTACCTTTACGTGGCTTTGAAGATGAGAAATTTTCTTTTGTTGTTCTCAGACGAGGACAAAGACCAAGGTAGGTGTTTTAAGTAAATCTTTCATTTTTGTACTTTAGCAGTATGCAAATATAATAACAAATTTATTTTTCATGAAATTGTGTCAAGCCTAGAGATATGTTACTCAAATTACTAACTTTCTCCAAACAAAATTAATTGTTTTTATGGTGATCTCAAATTATATGGCATCACTTTCCATCCTTCCTTCATACTATGTAGTTCTGATTTTTTCACTCATCCCTTGGACCAGAGAACCTTGGCCCCTTGACGGTCTGGAATTTGAGACTCTGAAGGAGGAGCGTGCGAAAAGAAATCCGGAGGATCTTGAAATTGACTATGGTATTTGTCACACTCGTGAATGATTGATCTCGTTAAAAATACCTCGAACAAGATATACGGTCTGTTTTGCTATTAAACCAGCACCCTTCCATTTATTTATTTCTCTTCACTTTTTCAGAGGACTGGTTGAAGATACAACAATCCGATGATGCGGTTCCTGCTGAAGTGGTAGATGCAGTAACTACTTACGATTCTGATGCTATTGAAACTGATGGAGCTGCTGCTGATGATGATGATATTGAAGAGGATGATACTGAAGAGGATGATAAGGTTGAAGAGGAGGAAGAAACAGGTAGTGCTGATCTTGGAGGTGGATGGGGCAGAATCGTGTTCATGCCGGTGAGGAGGGGTAGACAGGTAACAATGAATGTGTGTAGAACCACCAACATGGATGCCTCAGAGGGTTCGTTTGACCGTATTGTTGTAACCAAGAGCAAGAATCCTAGCTTACACCATCAAGCTAGTAAATCTATTTGGGGTGACTTATGGCCTTTTTGAAGCAAATTAATCTGTGTTGTTAATTTATTTTGGTGATTTCATGTACCAATGTTTAAGGGTTATGCATTCCTAATTGTGAAAAAACAGTTCACATTATATGAATATTGTTTTTTGTAAGTAGCTTTTCTTTTTGAATCTTCTAACTCTATGGAACACAGGCACCAGTTAATAATAAAGATTAAAAGCTAGTCTTTATAATTCAATGATCTTTAGCAACTATATGCATGACAAAGGCATTAGCAGTGCATTTTTGCTACATGTCTTCTGTAGTCTTTGAAGCTTAAGAGGCTTTGCTAAGTTATTTGTGTTATAATTGTTCGTATGATTCTCAGATACATTATGTTGGATGATGATAAAATATTATTATCTAAGTCGTGAGATAAGATGTTTTTATTTTGTACATATGATGTGCTGATGATCTATTATAAGGTCACATTTCTCCATTTTTTATTATCAGTAAATTAGAAAAAATATTATATAACCATTTTGACTCTTCTCTATTTGTTATATCAAGAAATTAGAAAAAAAATGATATAACCATTTTGACTAAAGCCCATTTATTTAAGATTAGATCTGCCAACGAGTCTATTTGATTTTATGAAGAGGTTAGTAAGAAGTATTTTTAAAGAGTTAGTAATAATTAAAAATGAATATAGAATGGTTCTACTCTTTCAATGAAATGTTTTCTTTCACTTCTTCCTCTTATCTTCCTCTCTTTGCTTCCTGTCTACATTGGAGTTTTATTCTCAGCTCTTAATCGTACATTGTAAACTACAAATGCCAGTAATGTTTCAGAATAATTTCATCCTAAGCTTACCGAACTGCACTTAGTTTACATCTATAAATTACAGTTTCGAAATAATGGCAAGAATATATATGAGTAAATTCTAGCATGCGATTCTAAAAAAAGGCACAGAAAAGAAGAGAATGGTTAAAACAATTGCCAACGGTTGAAGAAATATTGAACTCAACTTTGAAGAGGCCGCGCGAGCGCTGGCCTCCACAGCAACAAATTATGATGTAGACTCTGCCACTTGGGCAGATCTTAGGATAGCACCCCTCCTAAGTGCAATGGAGGTCACTACCCTAGGCAATGGATCTTCTTGATCACCCATTGACCCCATCCAGGTAAGTAATTTTCTCTGTGCTACACAGTTCATATTTATAATTCATTCTTCATACTAGTTCATTAAGTCTGAACGATGTGGGACTCCTATGTGATGTAACCTTGCTTGTCAATACAGGAAGATTAATCTGCTATTTAAGAGCTATAGTTGTACCTTGTGACTAGTAAAAAAAATACCAACTCCCTGTCTTCTAAGACTGAAAAGCTTAGCATATAAATTATTTATGTAGTACTTAATAGGTTTATGATCCTCGTTTATCATGAAATGATACAGATTCAGTCTACAATGAAGTTTTTTTAATAAAACTTATCGAAAGATTATAGTGATGACTTCTTAAGCTCTCAATTGCTACTCAAATGGTGTTGAGTATCTGTTACACAAATGGGGTTAAAAGTACCTCGAAATGGTTGCACTACTCATTCAGAACGCCAAATATTATGCTCAGAAAGAGGGGCTGAAGTTGTTCTTTCATCTGCATCACAGAAACCTCCACAAACCTCATTTCTCTGCCTAGCTTATCGAAGTCTTAACGAGCCATAAATCCCAGTGTTGCTCATAGGGACTCTATCAGCCGTAAAAAATCACAGCACACGTATAGTTTATAAGATAAATGTATGTTGTCTTACCTTGGTAACTTCGTACATGTCAGATTAACTTTCATGTTTGCATATATAAGATTAGTGTCTTTGAAACTGAAATATCCACAGAGCAACTACATATATTCCATCTATAAAGGACAAAGGAGAATTTCAAAACAGCTAGTACATTTCTGTTTCTTTTATATGGGACAATATATATGTTCTACTAAGTCATTGAATAATACTAAATTATGTCTTAAATTCCTTAAACTTTGTAGGTTCAATAAGAGGCTTGTATTTTCTTTTTATCACTAGAGGAAAAAGGGGAATTCCCTCAACTAACATCAAAATCAGAGTATTATATGGGCTGGTTTTGTTTTGGATTAATGGTAGACCTGCACAGTCATCACTGTTGAAAAAAGCTACCAACTTACTCAAAACCCACACCATTCAATCATTAGTACTTATGTGGATTCCAAAGCCTCAACTAGGAAATGGAATGGAAAAAATTACATCTAAGAAAGGAGAAAGAAAAAAAGACCTGAATTGCTACATAGAACAAAAAGATAGGCCTTTTCACTGTTTCATCACAACCCCACCACTACAAACTTTTCTTTCCTCAAACTTCACAACCACCCTATTTGGATGTGTGTTAAGAATCCCACCATAAGATTGTGTTTGTTGTTATTAAAAAACAAGTGTATTTTACTCTTTGTGTGATTATAGTGGGTTAGTGGTATGTTTCTTCATGATTTATGCCTCAAACTTGCTTATTACAATCCCTTCCTTAAAGCTGCAAACAACAACTATATATTTAATTAAAACCATAAATTGTGGAATTAAACTAATACCCTTTGGTGGCCAATTTTTTTTTTATATAAATGATTACTTTTTGTCCTTGCCGAGGTATTCTGTCTTTTGGTGGAGGGTTTAACTACATTCAAGCTTTACAACAAGTATCAAATATTAGCTTTTGGTCTTATAAAATACCTAAGGGGTCTAGCTTTACTCAATAGCTTAACCAATTGGTAAATAAATATTGATAATCAACCTTTTATTTTTATATCTACCATTGCACTTTCTTTTATGTGCTCTTTATTTATTTATATATATAATCAATCTACATAACTTGTAAATGATAGATAGTGGTTGAATGGGTGGAGATCCTACACATGACAATATTGGAGTAATTTATCTGTAATACAACTTTATTCCGAAAAAGAAGAGTAAAAAACAAATATAAATACAGGGAAAATTATTAACATAAAAAATGTAATAACCAACAAAAAGTTAGTCCAGTGGTATAAGATGTTGGATATTTCCGATTAATCCTAATCGTATCCCCGAAACCGAATGATTACGACATTGTTCCGAAACCAAATGTTTATGCTCATACATAAACCCTAATGGAACAATCCTAATTCAGACCGGAGAAAACCCCAATTGGTTTCATAGTGAAGAAGAAAACACATACATTGGTTAGTCATTCCGAATGCTCCGATGTATGTGGGTTGTAGGATGTTCCGCTTGCTAGAGCCTGATGGTTTTCCGTTCGCTCCGCTAGAGGGGAATTTAGAGAGAACGAGAGTGCTTCTGATGTTCTTTTTGTAAAAGTGAGAATGAGAGGGCTTGGTACCTTATGCCTTTCTCTTTTTCTTTTTTATATGTTGGTTTTGTGACTTGAGTCACATATCCTCATAAACCAATCCTTATAACATCAGTTACTCAATAAACTCATTGCTCTGCAACTGAGACCATAACCCATAAAGTTAACATTAACGGTTACCACTTAAGTTGCAATATTCTAATTCAGTCCCTTCATCAAACTAGAAATTGCCCGAAGGTATCTACACTCGTAATATTTCATGACACATATGCCATTAGCCACCAAATTAATCCATAAGACCATTTTATATATATTGGCTAAATAAATAATGGCTATAACACAATTATAGAATTATATTTGTGACCCATAAATTGTTAGAAATTCCAACATAAGATTCTACTGAATCTCATGTATCATATTGGATCAAATGTTTGATTACTCAAAGCAATACTTGTTGGGATGAATAATCACGTATTTTAAAAGAGATTGGTCTCCCTAGTGTAGTAAGATACATATGGTTATATGAACAACAAAAATAAGTTACCAACAGTAGGTCAAGAACTACCGTCCATAACCGATTTGTTAAAAAATATGGATAAATATCTTATTCATGTTATATGTATGGAAAATATTACAAAACTTTACTTAAGAGACATAAAATTTATTTTAGGATCTTTACACTTAGTAGTAAGAGTCTAGACTTCAATTATGAATTGGGAATACCTATACAGGAAAATGTAAGGTATTGATTATATAAAGAGGAATACAAAACTATTCATTCTTTATTTTGTTAAGAATTTTTTATATAGCAACACTCTTCCAAAACAAGGAATAAACCCAACATTTTGATAGAAATCGACATGGGTTTTATGTAGAGCATCAAATCTAAAATTGATAAGATCACTGGGAATCTAGATCATCTAGATGAGATGATGATATATGTCATTTAATTTTTTTAATAATT
This sequence comes from Lupinus albus, assembly GCA_009771035.1. NCBI lineage: Eukaryota > Viridiplantae > Streptophyta > Magnoliopsida > Fabales > Fabaceae > Lupinus > Lupinus albus. The sequence continues at coordinate 12,740,617 of CM020011.1, forward strand.
TAGATTTTAATTTAATTTTAATTAATTTTTTTAAATCATTAAATTAATCTCAACTTTATATTTCAATACTGGACTGTTTAGTATAAGAAAATATATCAACTTGGGACCATTCATGAGTCACATAATCATGTCAATTGATTAGCTTCAAATCTTCAATTTGCAAGACAAAATGCTGGGCCCAACACTAGTGGGCAACCTCTTTATCTTGATGTCATGTTGATCATTGTTCACTTTATTTCCAAATAAAATTGGAATTTTTTCGAATTTAGCATAGAGATCACGAGCCATTTCTCTGTGTAATGCTCAACTTTTCTCAAAGGCTAAAAGGCCTATTATTCTATGTTGATACCAATATGGCAGAAGATAAGCTCCAAACTAAATGGCAAGTGTATATCTCAAGGAGAGAAAGAACACTAAAAAAAGAAGTGTGTAAAGTTAAAAATACTATAAAAGAGAGTAACTTTGTGAGGAACCATTAACTTTTCATAAAATTTAGACTAAATTACACTCACACCCCTGAGTTTTAGTGAAATTACACAAACCACCCTTCACTTTTTTGTCCTTACACGAATCACCCCTAATTTTGTACATATGTTACACTGACTACCCCTGAATGATATAAAAGTGTAATATTTTAAACAAAAAAACGTATGATGTCTGTAATTAATTAAACAAAATATTGTATATTGTGTAGAGAAATTCAAATAATATAAGAGTCATTGCGTCTTCATTATTTGGCTCATTATAAGATAGTATAAAAGTTATTTAAACATTTCTTTGAAATTATTAATGTATTTTTTAATGACACAAAAATAATAAAGAAACACTCGCTTTTGTACTATTTGAAATGTTACACAATATACAATATTTTGTTTAACTTAATTACATTCATCACACATTTTTTCTTTGAAATATTACACTTTTATAACATGCAGGGGTAGTCAGTGTAATATGTGTATAAATCTATGGGTGGTTTGTGTACGAGGGAGAGTTAGTTGGTGTAAGGTCAAAGAAGGGATGAGTGGTTTATATAATTTCATTAAAACTCAGGGGTGTAAGTGTAATTTACTCTAAAATTTAATACAAAAATTTTGGTCCTATTTTTAGTTGAACACTGCAATAATCACGGGATCAATAGGAAAACACGCCAACATTCCAAGTTTCCAACAACACATATAAACAGTAATACTTATCTCAATTAATGGAAAGACAAGTACCCAAAAAAATCAAAGAAAGTAAAATATGTAATATCACTTTTACCTTTTTTATTTAAAAGATGAATACATTTTTACCTTTATAGTACACATAAAAAACTCATTTGTTTCTCCATTTAATGGAGAGGAGTCTTACTCATACAAAACAAAGTACACACATTTCAACAATGCAGAAGCATTTATTTCTTGTTTTGTTATTATACTTACAACGGTTATCAATTGATGAATGAGATAAAATTGATATTATATTCATCCAATTAGCTGTTAGAAAAAGAAAAATTGGAACAAAAGATATACTTATAATTTGTTATAAAAATAATTAAAATTTATTATATTTGATAAAGACCTCACTCGATATCTCACATCCTAAGATATATAACATCAAATTAGGCAGACGTGCCAACCATAAAAAAAAGATCAATTTTGTGTTCAAACATAGTTTGATAGAATTTAAGCACGTGTCATCAAGTGGAAAGTTGCAAAAAAAAGTTCATTTCAATAAAATAAATGCTATGCTATTATCCTTAAATTATTACAACCGCATTAATAAATGACACCTCGTGTGATGTGAAATCACAACAAACAAGTGAAAGCTTGGAAAAAATTTCTTATATATTTTAAGTATTCCTTCAAAGGGAATCACTTATATAGCTATATACTCAACCTCCTACCACACCTTCTCTCCCTCCACCCTTTGTCTGCATTTTACTTTTCACACTCTCTTTCATTCTCAATATCATTTGCATCAAAGAAAGGTGCATATAAGACAAGTACCCTTCTTGACTCATTGGGTGAGATTAGTTGCTGAAAAGATTCAAGGTGCTTTCCTTCATGATTTCTCTGCTTTTTGCTTTTGTGCTTGTACATTTTAGTTCATAGTTTATAGTTATTTTGTTAACCAATTCCTACATGCAATTGATATATGTTCATCTTTCTATCTAGATGATGACATAGGAGGAGATTTAGTGTGAAAAGTTGCTGTGAAATATACAAGAAGAAGTTCTTTGGCAGGTATTTGGTTAATTATTTAGCTTTCAAAATAACTAAGCTTAAGTAATTTTCTGACTTAATTGTTTGTGATATGCATGCTTGATTTGGTTAGTTAACTAGTTGTTTTGATCTTTCTCAAACATTATGTTTCAGGCTCAAATGACCTTTATAAGTAAAAGCTATATATTTATGTTGCTTAAGCTTTAACAGGAAAAATAGTTGAGTATTACCCTTCACAACTTCTAACATCTAACTTGCCAAAAGGTGATAATATTAAAAAGGAAGCATTTTAAGATTCATAAAATTGGTGACCAAATAGGTAATCTAACCTTAAATCGGGTCTAGTGATAGTGTGGACATAGAAAAAAACATTTATATTAAAATACATACTACCTTGTAGTGCCTACTAGGTGGTCCTCATGTCTCAAATAGAGGCAAATTTGTGATTCAGTAAACTTGTTTTATTCGCTCTTCATGGAATACGTGGTACCAAAGGAGTTGTTGAAGATTGAGCAGTGTGCGGTGGCTCTAATATGGAGCAAGCGCGGTTGCTACTTGTTAAGGTTTCATCACAAAACCAATTGACAATGAGAGAAATACTCTAATATATATTTAAACAATTTCCGAGACAATGAGGTAAGCGATATGTGACTTACTTCCCGACACTACTTCATTTCTCTCACCTTCATGCATAACGGGTTTCCTTTTTAACTAAGCCAAGTGTTTGATGAGAATGATTATGACACTGTCTTTGACATTTACATTAAGCTTTGCAGAAGTTCCACGTTCAACCCATATGAGTGATTACTATCTACTACAAATTTGACAAATTAAACAAACTCAAGAGGGTGGTGCACAAATTTATGAGCCACTACAGTAATATACAAATATATAGGCAAGGTTGATGTTTAGTAAGTAAAAGGTGATGAATTCAAATGTTGAAAATAATCTACTTTGGGATAAGAAGGTTGTGTATATTTATACTCCTATTGACCTCAACTACATAAGAACCTCATACATTTAGCTATTTTAACATAAATAATCCAGTCTATTTCAACCTCCATAAATTACCATGCACCTTTTTAGGCATGTCAAACTTGGACCAGGATCTAATTTTATCCTAAAGTATATCTCAAACATGTCTCAAACCAATAATAATAAAAGAAAAATAGAAAAAATAGTAAATATTTAATTTTTCAAATTAACATGATATGCTTTTATTGGTTTAGAATATACTTTGAAACAACATATCATTTTACAACAAACTTCAATACTTTGTCAATACATTTTTACACCTAGTAAAACTAAGATTGGTGTTGTTTCCATTGCTGCTCCCTAATTTTCGAGAGCTATTGTTGATGGAAGCCTCACAAAATAAGAAAGTTTTAATTGTGGTAAACTCAGGATCATAATTATTTTTCATTTGATTAGAAAATACTGCCAATTAGATATCGTTATAATGTAATGATACAGATATTATAAAAACTTCAACCTTACAGCTAAAATTGTAATTAAAGGAAAAACTTGTGTAAATACATATATAATATATTCATATCTAAAGATAAATGTTTTTATGTTTTTTATGCCATCGACTAAATTTTAAATATGTTATCAACATTTTATTGGTTGTCTCTACATGCATATGTTTTCATGCGAAACTAGGATTGTTTGTCCCCAAATATTTTTGTTCTCATGTCCCAATCTACTCAAATTCCACCATAATAAAAAAAGTTACTTTTTGTGTTTATGAATTTTATTTTGAAGTACATGACAACTTTCAATTAAATTGAAACAAAATAAAACATAAAAGTCAGACATTTGATCTTCATTATTTCCATAGAAGTTTTTCTCCTACAAATGTTTGCTTTAAACCAACCAACAAGCCCATTTGTGTGCACTCTTATAAGATAATCTAAAATGCTTTGTTAGGTGCCCTTTAATCATAAAACTCTTTAACTAAAACAAATCTAAGATTAATTAATTTCTCTAACTTCCATGTTTATCCAAGTATATATAATCTGTGTTAACCAATGAAGAATTCTCTTTAAGAGCTTTAAGGAAGGAATGAATGAGTCTGGATCTTCTCCAGTATAGGATAAACCGGTACTAAGCTAGGATTATGACATATAACAAGACTGTTTTTTAATGGTCGAGATTTAACACTATAAAATAATATATTTTTAAATAAATAATTTAAATAAAAATCATATCATGTCTCCCTCTTCCTCTCCTTCATTGACTCTTCTCTGCTCCAGAGATGGAAACCATGGCACCACGTGTTAATTGGTATCTTTTCTATAAAGTGTGCTAATGTATAAGGGCGTGAAATTTCCTATGTCCCAGATTGAAGAATATGTGATGTTCTGGGTCCATACTTAACACTGATTCCATTCAAATTATTTCCCATCATTGAGATTTCATTTTAGTGCAGATTCTCACACCAGATGTTTGATTCTTTGCCTCACTAATAATGTTGATGAATAAGAGGGCATTGTCTTCCAATTTTAGGGTTTTAGATGACTGCATAAAACCTAAAAAAGGTGAGTTCATTGAGACATAGTAGATGACTGCACCCGTCACAAAGGACACAAAGGAAAAGACATGATATGATTTTTCTTTAAATTATTTATTTAAAACATATTATTTTACAGTTTTAAATCTTGACCATTAAAAAACAGTCTTGTCATGTATCATAATCCTCGCCTAGCACTGGCCTCTCCTATACTGGAGGATTCGGAGTCATGAATGAATAAGTGACTATGACCCACGTTACTTGTGTCTTTTGATAAAAAGAAAATGTAGGAGTAGAGAAAAATAAAAGAGAGAGTTATTAAATAGACAATTTTATCGCTTAGATAATAATAAACATATGATAAAGATAAATGTATTATAATAAATGCAATGATTATTTTTCAAATCTAACTTTTCGTCTGGAGAAGAAAATAAGGTGGATTTTTATTTATAGAGTGCAAAAATACTATAAAACAGAAAGTATTTTGTATCACCATTTGATAGCTGAGATTCATCTTTTTTTGTGAGTGGATTTTTATTTATAGAGTGCATGCACTTCGAAAATGCATGATCCTAGGCCTTACTTAGATTTGAGTAGCTGCATTTTTTTATAGATTTATTTGCATTGCCTAACTATCTTTATACATGGACCCATAAGAAAAAAACCCTTTTGGGATGAGCATTGTTCCCATTTCACACATTAATGTATGTGTCCAATATGCATGTACAAAGTGTCTTACTATTATAATATATTTGCTTTAATTTTTAGTATATCAGTATTTGTAATGGGTAAGATTTGAACTTTCAGTCTGATTTTCTTTACTCTTTTTCACTACATCAAGACACCTTATAACTTTTTTTAAATATGTTATCAATGAGTCTCAAATTCACATCCTCATTCATTTCATTCTTTAAACTCATCGTCTTAACCATCAAACCACCTTATCACTTCATCACTTCACAATATTTGCTTTAATTACACTAACACTACACATCTCTAAAAAATCTTAGCTATTGCTTTCTTTGTCTTTGATTCATTTCTATGTTTCGTAATGACATTTGCTTCAATTTGTGGTCCAAACTTCATATAATAATACCTTTATTATTATTAAAATGGCTTTGGGATTCATACCCTAGAAGAGCATTTCTATGCTTGTAAGTGACATTCTGTTGTTAACTTCAGCCATAATCAAAGCATTGTTTACTTTTTTTTCTCTATCGATAAGCTCCCATATGGAACTTACTTAGAGATTAAGTTAGTTAATTTTTTTTTCATATAATGAAATTATTTTTTAATCTGGAAAATATAGTTTGTTAAGAGAATTTCCTGATTATGACAATGTCTAAAGAATAAATGTCAAGGAAAAAGTTTAGGATTACTATGATGAAAAATAATTAAAGAAAAAATGAAATCATTTGCAAATGAATGGTTGGTTCATGAGGATGTTTTACTTTATAATACTTGATCTTTAAGCTACTTATGCAATACAAAAACTGTAATAAAAAAGTATTGAATTCAATTATACTTGGTTTAACGGTTACCTACTTTAGAAAAACACACCAACCTAATGTTGTCCACTGAAGCGTGAAACTATTAACTTATAATTTCACCTTAGAAGTTAAGTAGAAGTTGTTGGGAGCAAAAAAACCTCATCTATAATATTAATTTTTTGGGTTGAACTATCTTTATGTTTAAGTCAATTAATCTATTACACTTGACTTATGTTGTGGCACAGAAAGAATGTATATTAATGTTAATATTAATAGAATGAAAACGTACACCTGATAAACTATTTTTTTGTTGGATTCCCCTCATCTTCACGTGCTTCTATATTTATTTGATTTACTTATGATGAAGCTTCAAACATTGGCAATTTCATCTTATGGTCCAATAATTGGAACTTTTGCACATTGACTTAAAGTCATTTCTTGAATTTGTTCTCCTTTTCTAAGTTGATAGCCTTCATAGTAGCTTCATAGATATCACCTCCTAAATAAAAAGCTTGTTCCGCCATCTAATTCTTCTGAAAGAATTAGTTTAAACCCTTAAATTGTTTTTGTTGAACCAACATATTTTCTCTATAAACGGTTAAATATGCACTGAAAATTGAAAAACATTATTTATCTTTTGGGATGATATCCTCGTATAGGGATTACCTGTCTCAAGTTGATGTCCTCAACCTTGTTCCGACTAATTATATACTATTATATCATTCACTTCACTCTTTCACATGACAATATATAATTGGTCGAGAGGGTTGAGAACACCAACTTGGGACATATAATCCCCATCCGACATCCTCTCCCATACTAGACTCAAATTACACATCCTCTCCCATACTAGACTCAAATTACAGGGTTGAGATCCTCTCCGGTACTGCACTGCCCAGTACTGGAATGTGAAGTCCAAATTTATTTAAAGATTAGAAAGAAAAAAAATGATGGAAAAAACTTGAAATATAGACTATTAAAAATTTGCAAAGTACATTTGTCAGCATCTCTGGAGGAGAGGATCTGTATTCAAATTATAATAGACAAAGATCACATGTCCCATTATCTATCTCAATCTCTATTATGGACCAATCACAATGCTAATTTTATTACTTTTTATTCATATAACAACATTGTGATTATGATTATTACCTCATAGATGAGGACGAGGAATAAGACAAGTAAGTGATATGTGTTCAATTATAATACATTGATATAAAAAAAAAGTAAAAAATATTTCTCCATGGGAGGGTGAGAGGAATTCATTTCTTCTCTGTGAGGACCCATGAGACTATGACACCACATCTTGTGTTCATCAATGGCGACCCCATACTATCCCTGTTAGTCTCATCCTTCTATTCCCACACTTGTGTCTGCATGTCACCATAAAGTTTCTCTCTTTTCTACTTCTCAAACACAAAGTTCCATTCTTTAGTACTTTCCTTCTCTCATTCTGTGATCCTTTCTGATTTCTCCCTCTTTCATACCCCATTTCAGAACAACAACAACCATGAAGCAAAAACCACCACACATGACAACAACAGCTACAACTAGAAGTTTGTTGAAGCATAATCAGCCACCACCTCAACCACCACCACCACCACGCCTAAGACCTTATTCAAAGGTTCCAAACTCACCACCAGAAGTTGTCAATGTCAATGGCAATGGAGTATCTATGTCATCATCAATAAGAGACAAGTCAGTACCACCAGAGTTGAAGAAAATCTCAAAGGTCAAAAGGGGTCTTGTGTTGAACAAGGTTAAGTCAAATGAAGAGGTTGTAGGGTCTCAAAAAGGTAGTAAGGAAGTTGAAGAGGGTAAGGTTGTTGTGGGTGTCAAAAGGGTTTTTGTGATGAAAGAGAAGGAGTTGCAGGAGAAGCTTGAGGTGAGTGAGAATTTGATCAAGAATTTGCAGTCTGAGGTGCTTGAGTTGAAGGCTGAATTGGATAAAGTTAAGACCTTGAATCTGAAGCTTGAGTCTCAGAACAGAAAGCTCACTGAGGATCTTGCTGCTTCTAAAGCTAAGGTTGAAAAGGTTAGAATTTGAAGGAGTTTGTTATATTTTTCATTTTTTTTAAAATATGGAGTATGTTTGTTTTGCACGCTCTTACAATTAATTGTTCTTTTGTTTTTCTGTCTATAACTCCAAGTGTGGTCAATCCATTTATTAGAGTTGTTAAAAACTGTTTGATTGTATTTTTATGGTCTAAAATCTTAGTTCATATAATAGTAATTCAGTAGTATCTGTTTTATTCACAAGGTTATATATTATTTACTGTTTCCTTGGAAATTAATCTGACTTTTTTCTTTGATGAAGAATGAGCCAATTGGAGAACACAAGACTCCCAAATTTAAAGACATACAAAAACTCATTGCTGACAAATTGGAATGGTCTAAAGTAAAGAAGGAAGCTAATACTGAAGCATTTTTTGTTAAAGCATCAATTCCAGCTCCTGCAGCAAGTCATGCCATTCCTGAAACTTCAAGTATAGGAAGAAAATCTCCACCCAAGCCGTGCCTGCCACCTCCTCCGCCACCACCACCACCACCATCAATTCCATCTCGGCCATCTGCAAAACTAGCTACTACCCAAAAAGCCCCTTCAGATGTCCAATTATTTCACTCTTTAAAGAATCAAAAAGAAAAGAAAGAGTCAAAAGGATATGTGAATCATCAGAAACCATTACCTTTTAGTGCACACAGTAGCATTGTTGGAGAAATTCAAAACCGTTCAGCTCATCTTTTAGCAGTAAGCATTGTGTTTGGCATTCAATTGTTGTTACACTCGTGCATTCTATTTTGACTTCAATTATTTACTGTAAATTATTGAGTATTGAGACTGAAAGTTCTTTCCAGATAAGGACAGACATAGAAACAAAAGGAGAGTTAATTAATGACCTTATAAAAAAGGTGGTAGATGCAAGGTACAAGGATATTGAAGATGTCCTAAAGTTTGTTGATTGGCTTGATGGTGAACTATCCTCACTGGTAAGTTTGTAACAGGATCATTAATCTAGTGGGCCAATGACACTCTACCATTTAGGTAGCCAACATGTTTAAGTCTAAACCATTTAAGATATGTAGTTATTCCATTATAATACTGTAAAACATTATGTTGAAGTGAAAATAAAAAAGGTGGATCCCTTTTCTGATATCTGAACATATTTTTGAAAGACTAAAACATGGGCTCACTGGTTTAGCATTTAATGCCCCCCAAAAAGATAGTAATTTTATTTTTGAAAGACTAAAACATGGGCTCACTGGTATAATTTGACATTGTACATATAACGAGTCCACATTTGACACTGTACATGTAATAATTTTACATATAGACATAATTACTAGATTTGTAAAAATTGTGTCATGGTGGTGGTGTCCACTATCTTGCTCAGGTGGTATAATACAACATAAATTACACCTTGTTTCTTACTAGCTTTGTATCATGTGTTCTTCAGGCTGATGAGCGTGCGGTGTTGAAGCATTTTAAGTGGCCTGAGAGAAAAGCTGATACCATGCGAGAAGCTGCAGTTGAGTATCGTGAGCTTAAATGGTTAGAACAGGAGATTTCATCTTACAAGGATGACCCTGACATTCCATGCGGATCTGCATTAAAAAGGGTGACTAGCCTGTTCGACAAGTAAGATATACATGAAGACAAAGTTCAATTTATTAGTTTCAGATAAGCCAAGGTTACAGGTTGGGATGATAACTCTGCTCCTCATTTCATGTCATTTTGATAGGTCTGAGCGAAGCATACAGAGGTTAATCAAGCTGCGAAATTCTGCCATGCGTTCATATCACGAGTACAACATTCCAACTGCTTGGATGCTTGATTCTGGAATGATGAGCAAGGTATATTTTTTTTATGCTTTTAATCTGAAATGAATACAATGAAACATGGTAAAGTTTTTGGTTCGTCTTTCTGATCCTCCCTCAAATCATATTTCAATTATATAGCAATTATTCAAGTTAGTTAGCATGAATAGATATAGCATTTAATTGTGGGAACTGCATTGAGTATGGCATAGCTGTGCATCAATCACTCTGAATTTAATCCCATTCCTCCACCATGTATTGCTTTACTTTTAGTCTTGATTTGATTAATTCAAGTGAAACACTAGGTTAAATGTAACAAATACAATGAAGGATGCAATTTTTTTAGAATGCGTTATTCTCTGTCTGTGTCCTGCATGATTTTATGTATTTGTTTGTCAAGGCATAGTGTAAACTGTTGGGAAGTGAGTCCCACATCGCCTACCTCGTTAACTCGGGAATGATTTAAATACCTGTTGGGTTATTAGTGTTATTGCCAGTTAGTTTTTAGATAGAACCTTAACATGAACTTACTCTTTCAAAACATAAATCATTTTCACAATCAAACTAAAGCGTTATGTTCTCTATGATTACCCAACAGCCACCGGACATGCCCGCCCATCCATCTTGAATGCTCACAATCCTGTTTTTTCTTATCATAAATTGGTTGCATTTATGTAACTTAACTCCCAAAATTTTAATAAAGCATGTCTGTTTCCTTTTCTTTTTAATTTCTTCTTTTACAAGAAATTTTTCTTCCATTGTTATCTTCGTGAATTAATAGGAAAAAATATTCACACTGGTAGTCTAAATTTACAAGTTACATACTTACAGTTGTAAAACTTGAGTTGATGAGTAATATACCATCAATGCAGATTAAGCAAGCTTCTATGACTCTGGTCAAGATTTACATGAAAAGAGTAACAACGGAGCTTGAATCCATTCGGAATTCAGACCGAGAATCTAGTCAAGATTCTCTTCTGCTCCAGGGCGTGCATTTTGCATATAGGGCTCATCAGGTAATTTTTAGCAACTTCCTGCCATATTTTTGTCATCAGTTTTGATTTTCAAATGCAACTTTAAGGTCTGTTTACGAGTTGGTAATGAAGCAAAGGGAACGGTTTGGGAGCATGAAATATAAGTGAGATGACTCCGAAACCTTTCTTTCATTATCCTCCAAAAACCAACTCGCATATACACCCTTTTAGTAGCATTGCATCATTGCATGGAATATCGATCAATAACCTGTATACGAATGTACACAATTCGAATAGCATTAGCAAAATTGTTTGCATAAAGAAGCAGCATACCTTGCTTTTAGAAGATAAATTATGAACCATATGCAACAATTTCATCAGTACCACACTTATTTTGTAGTTTACTGGAGGATTGGACTCAGAAACATTGTGTACTTTTGAAGAGATAAGACAACGGGTACCAGGACACCTAGCTGGCTCTCAAGAACTTTTGGCTTGTATAGCATCATCATAAGAAGCCACTGATTTTCTATGTGCTACTCCTAAGGCTTACAACATTCTTTTTCTTGTCTCCAATGGTCAAATTTTGCAACAATACTATCAACCCTTTAGAAGAAATATGGAGGAACTTTTAAGAGATTCTGAAATAAAGAACATGTCTTAGCTAATATGTTATAAAATGCTTACTAATACTATAGCTGCTTTCAACTTAGGAATAGGATCTTAAGTTCTGTAGTGATTTTTTAAGGTAGTTTTCCACTTTTAAGCTGTAACAAACTACATGAAAAAGTAGGTGCATGTAACTAAGGTTTACTTAGTTACTTGAATAATTTAACAGTCATGTCAATGTGTAGTGCTTGTTAATGGAAATATTTGGTTCTTTATTCAAGAAGTAATGGTTAATTGGATGTTATTCGTCTTATTTTTGTTAAAATCTTTAGACAATACTAAGTGGAAATATTTCATGTTCTAATTTTTAGAGAATTTTAAATTTAGGATAAAAAATACATGTTTTTTAAGTTGTTGTACATTATGGTGTTGCTTGTAAACATTGATTATGACTAATGTATCTCTTTGTTAATTTATATTTTTACTAAGGTTAGTAGTAGAGGTTATTTGAAATTAATTTTAACTTTAATATGCGAGAGATTAAAATGACTTTAAATGAACTGAAAATTTAGTTTTATGATTTCATTTTTTTGTATTTATTTTAAATATTTACCTTTAATTTTACGTGGATAATAGCTTTTAAAAAAATTAAAATCATTTGTAATGAATGTTAAAGTTCAATTTGATACTCAACTTAAAATTCATGCAACTTGGTGGTCCTTTTCTATTTTATTTATTCTTATAATCTTAAATTGATATTATTTTCCACAATAATTAATGAAGGCATAAAAATATAATTTGATTATTTATGATTTTATCACATCAATTTGTAATCACCGCCACACAATTTTCCTTCCCTCCAAAACACGCCTTCTTACACGTGTACCATTGAGCCATGCCACGTGTCGCAACTTGTATTTCTTTAAACCGCAGGATGCAACAAGACTCATCGAACGGCCAAGATCAATCAAATTCTTATGTTAATAAGAAGGCAAAGCGTGTATCACCGTAAACAAACACACACGACCATAGGCCAAGGCAAAATCAGATGCCACGTCACCAAAACCCAATGAAACACCGCCACGCAACTCCTATAAAAGAATAATAACAGGATTCGGAAAATAGAAAGAAGCATTAATCAAATTTTCAAGTTTCGGTTTTCGATTTCCGATAATAGAGTTTCAGCGTCAACGTCTTCGATGGAACTCTCCGGCACCGTTCTCCGTCAAGTAACCACCCACCCTTATTCCCTTTCACGTTCTCACCATGGCGGCGCGAGGGTTGTTCCGGTGGGGCCCAGAAGAAGGGTGATGATTGGTTCTTCTGGTTTCTGTGACGAAGGGCATATCAAGTATTACTCGCCTATCAGATCTGGTTGCAAGGATAAGGGAAATTCCGTTATCACCGTTAAGAAGAAATTGAAATTACTAAAGGGTTTGTCTAAAGACTTATCAATGTTTTCTCAATTGGGTTTTGATTTGGATCCTCAGAAGCGTGCTCTTTTGGATGATCTTCAGGGAAACCTTAATTCGGTACGTTTTTCTCCCTTTCTGATGGATTATACTAAATTAAGTTAATAGGGTAATGATGATTTATTTATTATCTAAGAGTGTGTGATTATTAAAATAGATTATTATTAAATTGAAATTGAAAAGAAGTTTAGATTAACACAACCATTGTCTCCTGAATGATTTAAATATATGTTGGACGCCAGAGCCTAACTTCTTTCCATTTATGGTGGGCTGACCTTTAGTTATGGGTCAAAGGTAACACTTCACCTGGTCCGACACCTCATGTCCCCTACGCATTGTTTCGGGGATGATTTAAATACATGTTGATTTACTCCTTGGCACAAACATCACAGTGAGAATTTTTTTCCTTTCACTAAATACAGGATGCTGCTGAGATGTTGATGAAACAGCTGGAACAAGCAAGGGCAGAGGAGAAGGAAATGAAGAAAAAGATGAAACAAGAGAAGAAGATAAAGTTGAAAGCTGCCAAGAAGATGAAAACTGTTCCTGATTGTGAATCTTCATCTTCATCATCTGAATCAAGCGATAGTGAGTGTGATAAGGTGGTTGACATGGACATGTTGAGAGCTCGTGTTGCTGTTGCACCAGTGAATGAATTGCAGCCTACCATGCTCTATCCACAGCTCTCACTGCCTCATACCACTGTTGTAGAGACCCCTCAACAGAATGCTACTTCACATTATAATCAACGCGCAATTGAATTATGCTCTAGAAATGATACTTGTGTTAGCAGCACCGGCGCACGCTTTAAAAATGAGAGTACTGATGTGTTTACTACTGCATCACAGAAGAGGATTGAGGTCTGCATGGGTAACAAATGCAAAAAATTAGGAGCTGCTGCATTGTTACAACAATTTGAGAAGGTGGTGGGTATTGAAAGTGGTGCTGTTGTTGGATGTAAGTGCTTGGGCAAGTGTAAAACTGCTCCTAATGTGAGAGTTCAGAATGCTGTTGATGATGGCCTAGCTAAGGGACTTAATGATTCTGTTCAAATTCCAGCCAACCCTCTCTGCATTGGGGTTGGTTTGAAGGATGTGGATACTATAGTGGCTAGATTTTTTGGGGAAAATCAGGAGGGTATGGATATTGCTGCTGCAAGTACTTGATATTGAGCACATGATAAACATGGCTAATGTGCTCTCTGAAATTGTATATGTGTAGCCACTAGTATGTTGAAACTATCATTACCAAATTTATGAAATTATTCACTTATATAACTAAGTTTTTAGTTTACTTATTTGCTTTTTTTCTTCAATTTGTTATACAACTCCATCAAGTTGCTATGTTTACAACCTAATTTGTCCTCGTGGTACTATTTTGTTTATAGTAGTACTCTACGCTCTTAATAGAGTGCACTATCAATTTCTCTTGATTTTCCTTCCAATTGGTGTCAAATATCCACTTGAGTCATTTTACTTGTATAAGTTTACTTGCAATATTTTGGCACGAAGTTTTAAGTAATAGGTAGCCGATCTAGTTAATTCAAACTATAAATGATTAACTGCGTTGTCAATAATCATATTATTTGTACAATCAAATTAGCTTAAATAGAAATGAGAAATATTCCATTTAAGAGGTAAAATTCGCAATATTCAACTGTTTAGTTTCTTCCCAAAAGAACTACCAAATTAAATAGCATGCCAGGGCTTAATTTCTGATAGCAATTTTAAACTCTGTACTGAGTGAAGCAATTTACAAGTTTCGTTCATATGATAATGTCATCTATACAAGTCCCACAAAAAAACTATTGGGGGCAAAGTGAGGAGGGGACAACTAGTACAGAAAACCTAAAATCTATTGGTTGACTTCATCACCATTTTCACTTCACATATTTCAGAAGCCAGATCACCTCAGCACCAGCAACATAGTTTAGTATTCCATTTTTTAGCTATATCCACTTGCAAAAGCCCTTCTCTTGGCATCAAAAATACAGTGCCAACATGCAATTGTTCTCCCATTTGAGCACCTGCATTTAAAATCCCAAAGGACAATAGAACATCTAGCTGTAGCATACATGTTTTCCAAGTAGAGATCAACATGGTCACAACATTTCAAGACCGAATCCCAATTACACCAGCATCAGTTAGGCTTGTACTTGCAGGGTCAGGAGTGAATTTACTTACCATTTTTCGGATGTCAGGGGTCAGGGCCGAGAACGTTTGGGGTTGGACTGATGTTCCAACTCATCCCTGCCATCACATCTTCTAACAAACTCGTCAAGAGTTTTTTGCTTTGCAGAGCTATTCCCTGATTCATTCGTTGAGACCTCTAAGGTGTTCTCATGCCCATCTAACATCTGATTTGTCAATAACTAAGATTCAGAATACTTCATAAAATCATCGACCCATACAACTAAAAACTACTTTAGTAAAAATCTTCCATACAAGATAAATGAACATTCATTTTTCATATGACTGATAATATGAGAGATCCCAAGATAAAGAAGAGATGTACCTGTCCTAAGTTTTCCAGTTTGCTTTGCACGACATCCCTAGTAAGTTAAAAATTAGAAGATCATCAACACATCCAATACATGTAGCCAATACTAATCATAAAGATTAAAAGGACTTCAGAAAAACACAATTTACCATATGATGTCATCAACTGTGTCATTGGCCAGCAAGTAGTATATATTTACAGAAGACACCTAAAACAGAACTAGTAAGTCAAAGAATCATTGTAGTATAGATTGTCATTTCCTATTAAAAAGATCAAATAAAAGGAGTGGTCCTATGTATGAGGTTCCTGCCTAGTGGGGTCAGGGAAGGATAAATGTACACAACCTTATCTTTTTTGGTACTACCAAGGGTATCTCTCACCTTATCTCAACAAGAGGAGTCTGTTTCCAAGATTTGAATCAGTAAACTCCAGGTCACAAGACAACATCCTTGCTGTTACACCGAGGCTCACCCTCTTATTAATCTCAGATATGAGATATATTCATTACTGATATAATTATCATAATTTCTTAATCCAATTGTGCTAGTACTCTTGTATTCGTATTGCTGATTTTTGAACTACCTTGATATTTTAGTTCTCTTTTTACCTTTCTATTACAACACCTAAAGTTGACAGTACCTGGCCAATTCTATGAACACGATCTTCAGCCTGAATAAGGTCACCTGGAGTCCAGGACAGTTCTGCAAAGATGACTGTGCTTGCAGCAGTTAAAGTTAACCCAACTCCTCCTGCTTTAATAGATAACTGGAAAAACATGTGGACAGGAAATTATTATCTTAAAATTGAATCATATTTTACACTAGAGAAAACATAAAAGTAATTACAAGGAAATTATATGAAGGAAAATACAATACCACTGCTGCCTTTATGGCATCCTTTTCCTGGTACTCTGTCACCAATTGTTGCCTTGATGCAGCAGGTGTACCACCATCAATCCTTATGCAACCAACTTTTTTCTTCTGCAAATTTTCAATAGTTCTTGTTAGAGTTTATCATTCTATGATAAGATGAGTAAAATTTAACTGGACTTACAAGAAGAAACTCATGTATCGAATCTATCATTGGCTGATGATGTGCAAATATAAGAAACTTGCAACCTGCCTGCAACAATCATGAAATATTTAGCATTGCTGCATGCAATGATGGTCAAAGCCCATAAGATAAAATCACAAAAAAGATACATGACAAAGTTGAAGATGTGGTTTACTATAGTAATTTGTTTGGTTCAGTCACTAATTTGGCCAGTACATGACACCAATCGTTTAGTGAGTATGAAAAATGGCATCTTCAGCAGCATTATATTTGAGACCCCAAAAGTAGATGGTATAAAAAATTGCGGGAAGCAACCTTTAGTACTCACTCTGGACTTCAAATTAACCATGTAAAACCTCTATTTATTGTCTGACAGAAGCTTTATCATCACAAGTTTCCAACTTTCACATGCACTTATCTTAGGCATCGAACTTAAGGAGATACAATACAACAATATCTTATATCTTCTTGGACAATCAAGGTTAACTATGAAATAAGTGGATAGGGCACTCCAATTTTTATTTCATTCTTCGGAAGTACAGGATAGTCAACTAATAAAACTAAAAAAAAATTCACTAGTGCTCAGTCCATCCATTCAACTCATAGTTAGCATTAAGGGGCATCTTTTGCAAAGAAAGCAACAGAAAGACAAATTTACCAAAATTAAACTCATTGAATACACATGCATACATGCAAAGTTGCAAGCACACCCCTAAATCTGAGATGGGTGAGAAAGTTGAAAACAATCTTGCCGATCTAGTACATACAGTAGCAGCAGTTGAAACTTGAAAATATTAATCTTCAATTCTTTTAAAGAGGTGGAGCAGAGGAGTACCTCAATCACAGTTCCCACATAATCAAGAACAGATGGAATCTTGGCCTCTGCAGAATCAGTATATATCTGGATTCAAATAAATTCAGATTTATACAGGGAAGCAAGATAAGTTGTTGAAATAAACCTATTCTAATTATAGGAAACAGTAATACTTCCAAACAGTTTTGTGCAACCCAAAATTCTATACAGAGCTTCTACCCATACCTTGTTAATAAGATTCTTTTGAGCAAACTTAAGTGAGTCAGCCTCGTCTTTTGATTTAGATGCCTTAATTTTGGCTTTTACCATCTCCAACTGCAAAACAAAATCAACATTTTTTGGCAATTTATTAAGGAAAAATTTATTGGTTGGCTTTTACCACCTCCAACTAAATATGCAACTTCAATCTACAAATATTACAACTTCAAAGTGAAATGACCTAATTTTGGTACGAAACTTATCATCACTGTAAAAAAAATGTGGCCTAATGCATGAAGCTCCGATCACTATGTTGGATAAAATTGCTAACCAACTTCCCGACCAATTTGAGAAGTAAAATGTAAATATATTTTCAATTTTACCTGGAGATAAAGTAAAATTCATTTTTTAACAGAATAACAGCTAAATAAAATATATTAAATTATGAACAACCATCAAATACTCCAAAAGGAAGTCAATTTACTAGTTTGGAATTCAACAATCTTATATAATGTATCTGAGAGGAATGCTGTATGTCATAGAATAAGTTAAAAGAATATTGTCATAGCAGCAACGTTCCATAACTAGCTAGAGTAATAACTTAAAAATAATTTGAATGAAGTTACCCTGGTCTAAAACAATACAATGAATATGTTGAATTACCTCAAGAAATAAAGCATTAATTTGCTTCATGTCCTTGTCAGCCAAGTCTAGGAAAACCTGTGAATCAATTACAAAGCACAGTATTTAATTCCCAAGTTTCACGAACATGCCATGCACATTCTTAGATTGAAACAAACAACACCCAAGCCTTAAATCCTACTAGATGGGATCGGCTACATGAATCTAACGACACCATAATGCTCTATCATAAATCATGTTCACGGACAAAGCATTGATCCCTAAATCTTACTTAATCATTTCATATATGGTTTTTTTTTTGTCTCCTTCCTCTAGGAATTTGACTAACTTCCATTTGATCTACTTTCCTTATGAGGCTTCTATTGGTTTTCTTCACACTCCAAACCACCGAAGGCACAACCCTACCATCTTTTCTACAATAGGAGCTACTTCAACTTTTCAACCATCTTAAATTGAAACAAACACTGACATAAATGTGCCCAACGTAAACAGATTGCAAAGAGAAAATGCAATAAATTTACGCACTTGTTGTCTGCGCTTCACGGGAAGTTCAGAAAGAACATCCTTTTTAAGCCTACGAATCATTACTGTTGCCTTCATCAAATTGTGCAATTCGTCATGGTTACTTGCACCTTGAAAAACACCAAAGACTCCCTGGAATGTAAGTGTACTAATGAAATTCTTATCCATTAATATGAAAAGGAAAACTAGCTAATCAAAAGAATCTTATATGTAACAAAGTAGAGATGACTTACACCCTTGCAATATCGGTTACCATATTCATGAACATTCTTGTATACATCAGGATACAAGGCTTCCAACTATTGATCACAATTTCAAACAAATTAACAAAATTTGGTCTACAACAATGTCAAACATTAATAAAGTATTACACATAAATAGACATAAAGAGATTACCTGCTTGAATAATTCAATTGGTCGGGATAAAGCAGGAGTTCCACTAAGCAAAATTGCATATTTAGCTTTCTGAAATTATTTCACACTATCAGTTTTTAAGTAAAAGAAAACATGAGAGAATTGAATAGAGGTTGTGGAGCTAGCAGACTCTACAGCAACTCAATAATGAAGTTAAAACTTAACAAAATCTGATCAAAATGTTTCACACGACACTAGACTTTCTTGGGAGGTGAGGAAAAATGATTCAGAGTACTAGACTGTTTACACATGCTTCTATACATGGTAGATATTTTTCCTTCTCTTTTTGTTTATAAATCCTTTTAATTCTCTCTCTAGTCTTTGTTCTCAAGTGTTTTCTACGCTTATAAGACATGAACTTCAAAAGTAAATCAGAAGCAATCATATAATTGTTGTTTTCAAGAGAGAATACCTTTATAACCGGAAGAGAAGCAGTAGTCCTTTTTGCCTGAGCATTTTTTAGAAAGTGTGATTCATCTGCAATCACAACCTAAAAAAATTGGTCATAACTAAGTGTGATTTATCAACAATAATTGAAACAATATTTACCGAGCATATAAGAAATATATAACTAGCCATTGCTCCAAGAAAAGCTCTAACTGTAGTCGATACATAACCCAATAATACTAATGAAAATTAACAATAAATAAAATGACAAAGCAAGTGTGGTTAATTGCTCATTTGCTCAATACATTTTCATTTTTTTAAATTATACTGGAAGAAAAAAGAACACCATGAAAGCCAAAATTAATCTCTATCTTAATTTTCACTTTTGGATCGTAATAGATGCCATTCCTAGATACTCCAAAATTCACATGAAGTCATTTTCATCTAATGATCAATGACTAAGTAAATTGCTAAATCAGACCCAGAAGAAGGTGGGAGAGATAGCAAATATTGCATCTCCTTCATAGCTTTCACCAACGTACATCATTTTCACAACTCATTTAGGATGAACACCCCTTTTAACAGCCCAACATGGTGCGCTTTTGATCATATTGAACCTTACAATTTAAAAACGAGAAGTATTTTATCAAATTTCATGTGTCCAACAGTTTAATCAGAATATATATATATATATATATATATATGAATTACTCTATTCACCAGACTCACTCTACCTCAGGAAAGATAAAAATGTAAAAACATGTATTAACACAATGTTAAGATCAGGACTTAGTAACCACAATGAAAGTCAGAAAAAGTTAGATAACTGAATGACTCTAACCTTAAAGTCTGATGCTATAAGCATATTCTGTAGCTTTGGCACTAAATCATATGAGATAATGTTGAACAGTCCAGTCAGGTGAATTCTACTTTTGCCACTTGAAGATACTATATTGAAGCCTCCTCTATTTGATCCACCACTTTGAGACAAGACAATCTACTCAAGATAACTAGTTAGCAAAGAGTGTTCATACAATAAAAAAACATATTTTGCCAGAAGGAAAACTAAGAGAATACATATAAGGTTTTTTTTCACAAACCAAAAGGGAATAAACAATAAAGAAAGTTTTATAAAAGGGTTGTGGATAACGTACGAGTATATCAGACGAAGGAATATTCAGCCATTGTTGAATCATCTAATATCAAAACAAATAGGTAAGCACATATTTCCCGAATGTCTTCCACTAAATAATGAAAAATGTAAAAACACAACCCTACAGAAGCCCATTGCAAGCGCAAAGAAGATGGTGCAATTATGAGAACAGGCCATGAGTCTTGAACGCATGCAGCTACGGCAATAGCCTGCAAAAGCCAGGAAAAATTGCACATGCAACACTTGTGTCATATGGTACACCCACATAATAAATATTCGTCACTTTTTCCCAAAGGGTGAGGGGGAAAAGAGAAAAGGCGAGGATAGCCGGTATAAAAAAGCTTTGTTGTGGGTAGGTGAATTCTATACACCACATTGATGGTGATGCTACTAGATTGAGATGTTATTCTTTCATGCTATAGTTAATTAACTTAAACTGTTACAAATACTGTTTTAGTATCAAATACAATTTAACATTGAAGATACCAAGATACTCATTTTATATTTGTAGAAGATTGAGGTAAGTAAAGAAGATACTCAGCTAGATTTTACAGTGACAAAATAATTAGCAAACACAATAATATGCACATCAACAAACAAAACACCAACAAGAATGGGTGACACAATTAATGTGTAAAAACAAATTAGACAATGAATTACCTGCAAAGTTTTCCCTAATCCCATTTCATCTGCTAAAAGAGCACGTCCTCCATGCTGCAATATAAACCTGAAAAAATAATTAATAACTAAAACAAATGCATAATGAAAGAGCAAATTAAAGGGAGGGGAGATATAACAAAATAATTAACCCAATATATATTATATGAGAACAGTCTATTGGGTAAAAATTAGGTCAGCCACTACATACCTAACACCGTCTCGCTGAAACGGCAAAAGCTTTGTTTCGACATAGCTAGGGATCTTGTCATATCGATCTTTTTGTAAAGATAACCAAAAGTTGCAACTTCAGAATTATTAGGCTAAAAAACTATATGTAAGTGTATACATATATGAGAGAACAAAAAACACATTGAGTATATACCTCGAAGATCCGGAACAGCAGATGCAGCAGTAATGGCCCGGTATGCTAAGGGATCAATGTTCTCCACCTGTTAAATAATTTAAATAAATGTAAGAAGAAAACCAAAACAAAGAAATTAAGGAGCAACATAAAATTAGATAAAAAACCTGAAACTTAAGAACAAACATCTAGCATGCATCTTTCTGATTCTGACAAAAAAGTGACAAAATAGAGATGCTACTGCTATTACCTGAACATTATATCCAGATATTTCTCCCAGTATCTTTTCTGCTTCTGACAAAGAAGATAGAGGGAACATCCATAACCTTCATACGCAAAGTTTTCATAAGGCTAAAGCTGCAACAGTAAATCTAGAAAACTACATTGTGCACATACACTTGGAGAAAAGGGAGACTGGGAGAGAAACATACCTTTCTTTTGCATTCCATGAAGCTCTAGGGATTTTGCGAAAAGCAGCAACTACTACCTGGATCAAAAGAAAGCCTAATGAAGAAAAAATTGAATGAAATTCCAATATGGACAAAGATAGCACCATATCGATAGGAGAGTTAAAATTGAACAAAATTCAAAGTCGGCAACTAGTTAACAAACAAAACCTGCTCATATTGAAATTTTGCTGCAACAATTCCACTTGAATGAAGAAAAAATTTGACCGATAGCTTCGGCAATTCTTTTGAAGGTACATCTGCTCACAGATGAAGCAAAATAAAAGCAAATAAATACTCATTCAATACTTCAAAAACCAGAACCAAATTCCATCTAAACATCATAATAAGAGAGTAATTGAGAATAAATACACACTTTGGCTTGACCCTTTTGATTTCAATGACGTGGGTAATGCTCTAGCACCTTGAGATAAATTTTCAACCTGGGTTTCAATACAAAACTAGTTTAGAATACTCGTCATTATTGGTAACAAAGAGCTTGTGATTATTCTACATTGTAATGCTAATGCAACACAACATGACACTTAACTAATGAAACAAGAACATGTTATAGTAAATATGTTCGAACCAAATGGGTATAAATAAAGGAAATGAAGGAAAGAGAATGAAAGTGTATACCTTTTGAGGACGTGGATCGGGGAAAGGGTTTGGGTATGTAGGAGATGGTGTAGAAAGGGGTTGAGAAGAAAGAGAAGGAGAAGATTGAGATTGAGATTGTGAATTGCGTAATTGAGCAATCTTTTGAAAAGCGTCTCTTTCGAGAGAATCAAGTTCTTCTGTGCTTAAATCCCATTCATCTTCTACTTCCATTCTTAAATCAACAAACACTTACAATTCCTCACAAAGGTTACAACAAACACATTGTATTGTATGTGTGTTCTTCCCTCTCTCTTACTCAAAAATCAAAACCTCTTTTTTCATTCATTCATTTACTAGTTACTTTTGTTTTATTTTTTGAATTTCGAAGTTACATTTGAAATATTGCATTGGAGGGTGTGGGTGTTAACAATACTATTCCCGTGCTTCTCAGCCCATTAAGCTCCCCAGTTCGGCCCAATTCGATGTAAACTAACATTTTTATATTACTTGGTCAAACTTAATTGATTATAGATACAGATACATGTAATTTTTGTTGTAAAACACATGTAATAAAATTCAATTTGATTTTAGGTGGGGTCCATCATTTAGGCAATATATTTGATTGATAATTGATTGATAGATATCTGATAAAATAGTTTTATATATAGTTTTCATTAATTTGCATAAGAGTTATGTTAAAGTGCTCAAAATTGTACTCTAGCCAACAATAGAGAATAAAGGAATTTTGAAGGCATTCGTTATTTCATTTAGGTAATCAATCATATGTATGATGAATGAGTATGTGTGAGAAAAAATGACACCATCTTAGAATATTTTCATACTGTTAGTATCATGTGTGCTTATTGAGCTTTTACCACATCCTAATTACTACCAAATTTTCATATCTTATTATCCTTTAATTAATTGTACATTATTACATATTTAAATGTCTTAGTAACAAGCTACCTTAAAAATCAATGTAGTAAAAAAAATATTATAGCACAAAAACACAGAATTAAATATTGTTTCAAAAACTATACTCAACCCTAATTTGATTTAAACAATTCTCACACTTTATTAATTATTACTAGGGTGTCTAATGTTTTGAAACGATTGATACTTTGAAGCCCAGAAATTTAAAAACATTGTGAGAGATAGTCGCACACCCAAAAGAAATGAATTTCTTACTTATAAGATGAAGAGAATATACATTTTGTAGTACTAAAAAAATACTCATCAAATGTTATTGTATTCATAGTAAACTACACTTTAATCCCTGATATTAGAATTTTTTTACTTTACTCATTAAGTTTAATAGAAGTTAAAACCAATTCCAAAGTTAATAAATATGACATGCATGTTGTGATGCTTCAACCCCATACACGATCAACATATATTTAAAGAATTAATAATAATTGAAATCATATTAAACTAAATGAACATATGTATTATTATCAATGAGTTTAATGCCGGAATAATGCTACTCTAAAAAACAACAGCTAAAAATAACCTTTTTATTTTATAAAAAAAACAGATAAAATAGAAACTACAGTTCTTACGTAAATGACTACTCAGACCCACTGAACGAGATAAGGAACAAGGGTCAAGACATTAAAAAACAATTATATCATAACATAGAAAATCTGATTGTCCACAATTGTTGCTAGGTATTAATCGAAATTAAAATAATAAATAAATGAAACAAAGAAGGTAAGCATTAAATTACCATAATCTTTATATCGTTATGTATGTAAGTGTCACTTTAAGGATATATACATATTCAATATATCATTAACTATTTTTTAAAAAAAAATTGGTTAATGATAATTAAATTGAATATAAATGATAAATAATATATAATATATTCAATATGTATAAAACTTAGAAAAAATGTTTATATTCCTAATGTATGAGTTTTCATTGCATTATCTACCCATTTTCAAAAAATAATTTAAATAAATAATGGATAATGTACCTTGTGTATAATTTTTTACGTTTTATAAATACTAGCGTGTTGATAGCCGTCAACCCGCTTTCCTATTATTTATGTTATAATTGCAGTTGAATATATTATAATTTGCATTGAGTTATATAGTTTTTTTTTAGTAAAAATTAGAATATAGTATGAGCAAAATAAGAAATCATAGTTATTTTGAGTTTTGACTAGTATATATACATAACCTAATATTTATGGAATTCTATATTTATGGAATTTTGGGATTAGGGCTCATATCATATCTATGTAGTATGAAAGTGACGATTAGTGAAATTTTCATAAATTTGGAAAGCAAAGAAGAAATGGTAACAGGAGGAACCATTAGCCATTGTTGTGAGTTTTTCCATATTAACCATTTCCACCATTTTTGTAATCATCATCACTCTTTATCTCTAGGGTTACCGTTATTGACTTCACCACTCACGTAAGCACCTTTTATCCTTTTGCTTCAAATGCCATCGCCATTCCCATGAACCACACATCTCAACCACCCTCCGCCACTTGCACTAGTTGCGCCACCACTCAACGCCTCTCTCTCATTATCCACAACGTTCGTTACCTCGCTCATAACCGTTACTTTTGTACAAATTGCCTCCTCAAAAACCACCACGGTCTTTTCTGTCCTATTTGCTTCCAAGTCTACCACGATTCCCCTCCGCCACATCACCGTCTTATGTGCCTCCGTTGCCCCTCCATCGCTCACCGTTCTTGTGCACTCCCTTTCTCTACAACCACCGCTAATGCTGCTTCTGTTCCTGTTTTCCTATGCCCTACCTGCGCTGATCATAAGTTCTCTTACTTTAACATCTCTGCCGCAGATCGAATCTCTAGAACTGTGGATGATAAGTCCTTCAAGGTGCTTGCTGCTGCGTCACGAATTGCTGCTGTTTCGATGAGTAAAGGCGCTGCCGCGGCTAGGTTTGAAGCCGAGCGGCGCGCTGTGGAGGCGGCTGTGGCCAGGAAGAGAGCAAAGGAGGCTATGGAAGAGCTCACGAGTATTCAGGCGAAGGAGGAAGAGGAGAATAGTTGTTGTGTTGTTGACCTCAATCTCGATGCTCGCCTCAATGTCACAGAAGAATAGTGTAATGAAAACGTAAAAATTAGACTGTTAATTTGGTTATTCATATTATAAATCATGTTATGGATTTTGGTTCTATCCATGTTTAGGTCAGATTTTGATGATCAGGACTAATTGATCATACTGATTACATTATTCAAATATTGGATTGATTTTCTCACATGATCATTTCTTATTCCTCAATCTAATATTTGTGCACCTGTTTTGTAGTTTTAAAAGTAATTTGAGTCAAGTATGAGCTTGTGTTGTGTGGATGTGCTCTAGATGCATATCTTGGTTGACTTATTATCTGTTTGACCATATCCTTGTCCAATGATTCTGTTACCTTTAACTTCAAAAACATTTTGCAGGTATATCTCATTGTATAAATGGGGATTTCAACTTATAAACATCTTGTTAGTATTATTGTATAGACAATGTTGGAGCTGAAGACTTAATTTGTTTGATTTGTGATAACTTTACATATTGATGATCGTATGTGATGATACTTATAAATTAGTACAAGCTCAAATGTTTCGAGGAATGATTTAGTGCAGATGTGCCTCAAATATCAAGCAAGCTACTTTTGGCCCGTTAAAAGAAGTTGAAGAAGCAAAATAGTGAATCTTGACAGAATAAGATCAACTCAAATCAGATGGAGTGAGGATATATATGCTTAACATATGTGAGTGTTCTGGCTCTATTCAAAACATGAGTGCTTGAGCTGGGATATTGCCTTTTGAAAGGCTATATGGATTTCCTACAGTTTAAACTCATAGTAAGTTTGAAACCATTGACCACCAAAGAATTAATGTTTTTTATTTTTTTGTTATTTTATAAAAAACAAACAGGACCAACCTTTCATTTTCATTTTTGGCATTCAAGCTTTTGCATTTAGTTAAATTTCTTTTCTGATATTAGTGCTTTTTTGTCATTCTTGTAGTAAACAGTAGTACCCTTATCTATATGCTCCAATTTGCTATAGTCTCCCTGGCTCGAAATGTTGCAATATTAGTAATTCTCTATTATGATATGTTGTCTTGTTTATCAATTCTTCCATGTATTAGTCAGTACTAGCCCGGTCTCTATGCACCTTGTTTGTTATATCCTTTCTGGTTCCATTGCCTGGAAGTTCCATGCTGGAACTACAGAACATGCCAGCTGTTATAATTTTGGCCCTTATGATTTCATAATCTAGTTGGGCAGAACATTACTGTGATTTGCATGAGCATGAGTATACTGCCTTTGGCTTTAAATCAAAAGATGACTAATGCACTTTATGTAGAGATTCTGTTCAACATATCTTATGGTTTCATTTTAATCTCAATTTTCTTTGCGAAGATAATATGCAACTTAAGAAATGGTTATCAAGGGTCAAGAAAGACAGTTTGAAGCTGTTCTATCAGAGATTTGGGTCCTTGCTTGGGTCTGACTTAGTCCTCTTCCTGCTGTTGCAGAGACGGGGGCAGATACCTGGAAAAACACTTCGATGCTCAAGTAAGTGAGTGGAGAAGCATATCGGAGAGCATAAATGAGTTAGTTATGAGTTAGAGACTCCCCAATATGTTTGTGGTATTTATAGAGGGGATGGGTAGGCAGCCTAGGCATCAGATATTACAAGTGGATGGCAGGAGATCATGATTCACGACCCTGCCAGCCCTGCTTTGTAACTGTGACGTCCTGGGTCAAATAGTCAGGGTGGTCCTGGGTCAAATAGAATATGGGTTGATTTTTTTACCCCTTCAATATTTTGTAGGCTAGTATTCAACTATTCATTGAGGCAAAAGGAGAATGAACTCTTCCATTCATGGGAAAATTTTGATGAGATACTTGGAATGGGATCGGAGAATGCTCTGGAGTGTATTCCCAATTAATCCATGGTTTTTCCTTCATATGTACAGGACTATTGTTTCTTATACTAGATTTTCTCATCTCTTTCATGTCATATTATGTCATCGGTGCAATATAACACCAAAAAAAGGATTTACCTAGTCGAAACGGAAATGTGAGGGAGGTGAAAGTATTTTCAGAGTTGTTGATTATAAACACTTCAAGGATAGACATAATGTTGTTCCACAGTTAGAAGGGCTATTGATGTGAAGGCATCAAGGGAGCAAAGTTTCCCAATCCCTCTGCATGTGTTAGGTAAACTACTTAAAATGACTACATGCTTTCACACTAAATAGAAGTAAAGCATCTAATTTTATCCCAAATCAGATGCTTCTCCAAAGAAACCGTAAAAATACAAATGTCAATGTTAGATAGTAACACAATGCACCAAATAGTAGCAGGATTGCACATTGCCTTAAAAACTTAGCCTCTGTACTTCTACTGGAACAACTAAAGTTAGTAACAAAAAAATTGCTGTAAGAACTCAGCCTGTGTACTTCTACCCAAATAAGCAATTCTGCTAACAGAAGTTTGTCCAAGGACTTGGGGCATTCCCAATGTTTGCCAATGACCATTAAGGCTGAACAAACTACAAAGTATTCCATAAAGAACAGAAGCTAAATTTCTATAATGTCGTTTTAAGTTATGCTTCTGTTTCATATCTTCTAATTTTTTCTCATTTAGATTGAAGTGGGAGATTTTCTTATTGTAAATCAATCTATGGATGACTGTATACTTTTTGGATTTTTTTTACTGATATTCTGTGCTTATTTTCCCACAATGTCTCTAACCATTTAAATTTCTAACACTTAATTGTAGTGGGTTTAGAATCCATTTTGACTTCAATTTTTGCTGATATTACAAAGGAAGGATCTTTGACATTTTTGGCCTTGCATTTTGGGGGATATTTAGCCTTGAATTCCAGGATATATCAATTGGACAAGTCACACCAGTGTGGTACCTTAGCACACAATCAAAACCTTATCACACCTGTGATTGTGTTTAGTGGCAATATGGTTGAAGTGTTTTTTCCTGAAGTTTTTGATGCCTCATATACTGTGATTAATTATGTTAATACAGGAATAATAACAAGGGCACATGGATCCAACAGTTTTCTCTCTTTGGCTAATCCAAGACCCTATTATTACAGGTTCATTTGCTCATACATAGCTCTCTCAACATCAACAATGTCAATCTCATAATATCAGGAAGACACAGATTGCTACTTTCTTTAAAAATATGTCAAAAATTAATCGGTAGGAATGATAGATGTACATAATCTAAGTCTGAACCGTGGCAGGGTACTATTTTACCACTAGACCATTGGTGCTATTTGTTATCTAGTTCAAGAAGACAAAATTCATTTGTATAACCAAATTAAACAACAACACTATGTTTTATACTTTATACTCACACCTTTGCTTCTTTGTTTTATTTTTCTTTTCTTTCTCCATGTTTCCACTCCAACACACAAGCAATGCTGTCATTTTACTTGTTTGCTGTGAGACATTAGCAAATATTTTCCAAATAAAAATACATGTAAAGAAACAATTCTCATATTTCAAATAAATTAAGAATTCTTCTAAGGTATTAATTATACTTTTAATACAAGTAAGTTCCCACTTGAAAAGTAAAATTACTAAAAATGAAGATAAAAAATGATTTAGATCCAATAACCAATAATCACGTGATAAAAATGTGATTTTTTTCTCCAATAGCTATATTATGTTGCTCATTTAATAAATAAATAAAATGCATTATGTTTTTCAAGAATAGGAGAATGTCTAGAAATAAATATAAAAGTTATGCTATTAAGGGCGCATCATCATAAAAACTAAAGCTAAAATCTTTCATCTGAAACACCAATAGCAATGACATGATAAAGTGGAGAAACTTATTTCATCTTTCCCACATGAAGATTAGTATATAAGAACTTGATGAGAACCACATAGTCTTCGTTTGAAGCAATCCTTAGTTCCTTACTGTAGTAGCATGTAACTTGTTAAGAAATGCAAACAATACATTCTTTTCAACATACATTTTGTTATCCAATGGAATTCACGTGGGACCCATTAAATACAAAGTGGATAAATAGAGTATTGAAAAAGTGTGTTGGTTATACTCAAATGAGCTCAACCTATCATCAACAATTTCAATAATCCAAATGTTAATCCTTAATACCAATTGTAATGAGGTGTGGAAAGAACCATTGATCTAATACATTTGGAATTTTTCCTTTGTTTTCTGGAAAACCTCTTCAGCAAACATGGCCTCATTACCATCAGCTCTTTTAATCTCCAATTGTGCTTTCTGATAGAATCCAGTACCTCGCAATGCATCGGCAATGAAATCATCAAACCCGATCGCAATTGCTGCCTCAGCCTTCGCTCCATAAACCAACCTCTGTTTGAAAAGAGTAAGAAAAATTATGATGAGAACAGGATAAAGCTGAGATAAAAGAGAAACATGCGGATAACGGGGTATTCCAACCTTAACTCGGGAGAGGTGGATTGCACCAAAGCACATGGGGCAAGGTTCACAAGAAGCATATATTTCACAATTTGAAAGTTCTATCTGTTTAAGCTTCTTACAAGCCTGTAAAATGAAAGCATTAATTTATTCTTCAAAAACTATAACAATAAGTAAATTCAGGTAGTGATTTTTTATTTTCTTAGTTTTCCAAAATGCTGCAGACCCTGAAAGCGTATGCCCCTCATATCATATGTTCTCAAATATGTCAACAGCGCATCTAATAAAATTAAACAACAAACATTAGCAGTGAGCTAGCCACTTGCCAGCAGATAATCACTAAAGCATAGCGCCAACGAGATAGTGATCATGTTTGACATGAATCAGATCTAAAAACTGGGCGTCAGTAGCTGAACCCCGTTTAATTTTTCCGGCATAGATGGAATCACGGAACTGCAAGTCCAATACTAGCAAAGAGTTATTCTTGCATATGAACCCTTATTTGGCAACTATCAAATCAACATTATAGAGTCAGTATTCGCAAAAATAGTGAAAACTAGGTAGGATTTCCAATTGTCCATATAAGCTTAACGGTTGCTACGTGATGCCAATAAGCTAAAACCAAAGGTAATCAAAATTGGGGAGGTAGCTTATTTCAATGCTTCAAATCCTTTCATATATGTCAAAACAAAGCTTGTAACTCTTAAATTAGTAAATCTCTTAAGTCAATCTTAGAATAGGATCATATCAACTAGACTTCTCTTCTATGTATATAACTCTTTCAACTGATTCAACAACCTGCCCAAACGATTCTGTATATGGATATCCCCTTCATAATTTTAACAAGAATTAAGGATTGCATACAAAGAATCAATTGCCAAACACATGCAATACCAATATTTACTAAAAGAAAAGATACATTTTTCATTATGTATAAGGAAATTATTTGGCTATCTATAATCTAACCTCGCGTATAGCTGTCACCTCTGCATGAGCAGTTGGGTCTGTGTAACTAAGAACCATGTTGTGAGAACTAGCAACTATTTCATCATTGTGAACTATTACAGCACCAAAAGGGCCTCCATGTCCACAATCTACCCCTTTATATGCTTCTTCAACTGCTTTTCTCAAAAATTTGTGATCTCTGTCCTGCACAGCTAATTAAGCAAAAACAACACCAGAAGGAAAATAATGAGAGCCTAGTACTACCAATATCAAGCAGGCAAAACAACAACTCCAAAAATCTTGTTTTCCATTTTACAAATTTAAGAACATATAGACACTTCCTATCAAGCCTAATGTCCAACACCAGCATAACATAATTAAGAAAAGAGGGTCACAAATATCAATGTATCAATCAGAGTGGAACAAGAAAACTTTTACCCGTTAAATGTAATGTGATGACACTTTTACCCGTTAAATGTAATGTGATGACACTTTTACCCCTAAATACACAAACAAAGGGAAATAACTTGTGTCTCTAGTAGTGGAGATGATTCGTTTCCGAACAAGAAAGCTGAACGACGCAGAAGCATTACCTTCCTGGTGACCAGCAAAAGCAGTAGCTACTGAAACAGTCCCATCCTTAGTTTCCACCACTGGAATCAATAAATCAACAAGTCAAAGAAAACATACATAAAAAAAGTCAAAGTTAATGGAACATTGTGCTCTACACAATACTTGTTCAATTGGGTATTGAAATTCAAGGATGATACATATAAACCATCAAAATTAATTACCCATCACAGTTCCAGATTACACAACCTAATATGTTTCAAGCTTTGGTTGCAGAAAAAAATCGAAAATTAATGAACTTTTTTCAGATTTATCAGTGCCCTTTAATTTAAAATTACCAAATAATGCAAACCGATGAAACCCCACAATCACAAAATCATTATAAAAATATGAAATTAGGGAAAAGTCGATTATAAAAGAGAATAAGTTATATACCGTTAACTTCTTCCATGACAGAGTAGATGCAAGTAAGAACAAGGAAATCGAGAATTGTAGCGTGTTGTGGGGGAAGGAAGATGAGAAAGAAGAAAAACAAGAACAATGGAGAATGCTATACCGTACAAGAAAATAAGAATGAGATCGTTAAGTAACTAAATTATATGGAAAATGAACTTAGATAGTAACGTAAACAAAATTATATCTATGGTATGCATGTATTCACTTTCCTATATTTTTTTTTTACTTTCACACTTTTTAAC
The DNA here is from genome assembly GCA_009771035.1 of Lupinus albus. Lineage (NCBI taxonomy): Eukaryota > Viridiplantae > Streptophyta > Magnoliopsida > Fabales > Fabaceae > Lupinus > Lupinus albus. The sequence continues at coordinate 12,773,068 of CM020011.1, forward strand.
TTATACCAAAAATAATATAATTATATTTATACGTAATCACCAACATCTTTATTATTTCTTCCACCTTAAATTGAACCTATATTGATTTATATTTCTTTTATATCTATACTATTAATAAAGCCAAAACTTAAAATAACTACTCACCATAGTGTAATTATTGATTTCCTATTTTACTCTCACTATATTCTAATTTCTATCAAAAACCATATAACCTAATGCAAATTATAATATATTCAACCACAATTATAATATATCTAACACAATTCATTTATTATATGTAAAACACACGTTACAAACATAAAAAAACAGGCACCATAGACTAATTTCTAATTCTCTATTTTGCCATTAATATTTTTTAATTTCTATTATGTTAAAAATTATACATGTAAAATACACATTAAAAAGTATCAATAAGGGTGGTAGTAGTAATAAAATAAAAGGGAATGTGGGTTTGTTTCTATCAAGGATAATAACCATTTCACAACTTGTTTGATAGTAAATCTTTATCACACAAAACTATTTGCAAATGACACAAAACTTACTAAAATTGAATATCAAACAAAATACTCACAACTTAACATAGAGTCGAAACAAGTTGGAATAACTTACAAGATAATAAAAACAAACCTCTAGTGAAACTAATATGCTTATTTTTATTTGTTTTTTATGGCTAAGCTCGAAGATGAAACAGTGACATCTCTGGATTCGTGGGTGAATCCTCCTGCAACCATTACTAGTGGCATACTTGGTAGCTTTTAGTTGTGGGTACTTGTGTTGTTTCATTATGATGAACAAAAAACTTTTAGAATGAAAAAATAATATAATTTCGACAAGTATCCTTGGATTAGTTCCCTGCCATCAATTATTGATGGAAGATTACCAAATTGCATGTGGCCTTTTGAAGGATTGTGTATGAGGTAACGCGTAACAAATAATATAAAAAAAATATTTTTAAATTCGATGCAATGTCCCGCTATGATTATTGGTGGAAGATTACCAAATTACATGTGGCCTTTGGAAGGATTGTGTATGAAGTAATGCGTAACAAATAATAAAGAAAAAATATTTTTAAATTCGATAGAATGTCCCACTATAATTTGATATTATACTACAATTTGCTGTAGTGATCACCACTACTGCAAGGTTAGTGTCTTCAATTGTAAGGGATGTACATATACCAACTGGGTATGCCTACAGCCCTACCCAGAAGGATCCCTTAAGAATTAAGTTCTCATAAAGCTAGACATCTTAAGGGCACTCTGTTAGGTGAGCAAGGAGATGAGATCTTTCTTGGAAGGTGTGACCACTTATTGCTAGCTGCCTCTCCCTAAAGATATACAACAATGCACATATACTAACCTGAAATACTTATATACTATACTATAATAATAATAATAATAATAATAATAATAATAATAATAATAATAATAATAATAAAGCTGAAAAGTGTAGGCTTGCTTTGGAATTTGCTTTACTTGTAAATCTCCACTTTCTCCTTTATGATAAATCTCTAAGGTGCAAAGTATGCGGTCCAACTTTATATGCATAAAACTGTGGCCTCTAAGTATTACTATATACAATTCTTTAATACTTCTTAGGTTTAGTTGCACTCCTATCAGGATAAAATGGTGCTAATCTCTGGAACTATTGTTCGAGTTAAGTTTTTGAGAGAAAATATAATAAATGAAAGGTTTGAGAGCCATTATTGAGTCTGTGTTATTTTTAATGACAAAGGAAAAAGAGCAAAAATTTAGATATAGCTTATCAAATTAACTGTACTAGTAAATTAACAATATATCTTCAATTCAAACTATATTAAGTTAATTAATGAAAAGTTCCATACAGTTTATCAAACTTGAAATTACCACAAGAGTCCATTAACTTGTGGGTGAAGTACTTATTCCCGGATTCCTAGAAGGGGAAATTAAAAGGCAGAAGAAGATAAGAACACAGAAATAATAAAGGTGACAGGGTTAAAGTTACATATAAATTCAACAGTTAGGTGTAGAGCCATTAAACTATTTCGTTAGGGATTGTTTATATAAGAAAAAGAAGGCATATTTAATTTGTCTAGATCACAATTTATAATAGTAAAGAAATATCAAAGTTGTGTATTCTATATCACTCCCAAGGGAAACAAAAGGAGAGGACAAGAATACTTATGCTTTCTTTCAAGTTTTATAACCATCATAACCATTCTTATTAGTTGAATTATTAAGATAATGATTGATGCATATGAATTAAGTAATAGAGTAAAGAATATGGTTTCATATAGCTCAGAGTTAAAGTTGTATGAGCTATATCAGTATGTTTGAGAATCATATTAAGATAATAAGAATGGATGAGTTCTCATCACAACTTTGCTGAGCTATATCAAATATGTTTGAGTGAAAAGAAAAAAAATGTCTCTTATCTCATCAACAACAAAAAAAACATTAATTTAAGATAGATAAAAATTATATTAGATGAAGGACAACTTTGTAATTATGATTAATCATAGTCCCACATCATGTAATGTTATGTGAAACCAACGATAATGAACCAAAAATAATGATAATAAAAGTTTAAATTTAATTGATATGTGATATTTTTATTAACACATGATAACATAAGAGACAAGATCTAAAACAACATATCTATATTATATTAGATGTGTGTGAGTGTCTTGTATAAATACAAGTAGTGCTACTCCATGCTATACCAACCAGCCAAGCCCAAAGTGACTTTCACCTTAAGGGTATCTTGGAATTAAAATCTTCATCCAAATAGAAAGGTAGAAGAAAAAGAAGAGAAGTAGACAATTACAATGACAGGAAAGAAAGTATCTTCGTTCTCCTTGTGTGGGATGTACAAGTCATGTTTCAGTGGAAGTACAGATTATGAGTACTATTATGAAGAGAGTAACAGAAGGATATTTGCAAGTGATGAGGACAAAGGACGTTGGATTGCTGAACCTGGTATTGACAAAAAAGCTTCTGCTTTCATTGCTAAATTCTATGCCAACAACAATGTTACTACTGACTCTGACCACCAATTTCCTTCTTGAAAATTCTCATATCTTCTTTATTAATATATTTTTAGTGGTTTTTAAATTCCAACAATTTAGACTAGTGAGTTACCTATATCACTTTTCTGACTTGTGTGGTTATTAATAATGTAAAAAGTCATTCTTTATTATTACAATTAAGTTTGATTTGTTTTCCAATATTTTCTCTACCTTCACTCTCACCTCCTTTTACTTATTTGGCTACTCCATGCAAAATGGAGGTGAGCTTCCATAGCATAAAATTTTGATGCATAGATTTTCCATGATTTAGAACACCTTAATTATTAATTTAGAAGAGTAATGTTATATGTACAACTCGAATTTGATATCTTCTCTTACAAGTTACAACAAATCATAATATCTTACTTTTCATCTTTTATCTTTAGAAAGATCTCAAAAATATAAGTGAGAAATTGGGATACATGTAAACAAGAGGGTGACTTGGAGATGAATAAGTATAAGTGATTAATTAACTTGTTCTTATTTCTTTTCTTGTTTTGATCATTGTAAACTCCAGTTCCCATTTCATGGAACTAAGAAATTTATATGAAGCACATGGTTTAGAACTTGAAGTCTTCTTGAACCGTAGTTTGATGTTAACTTTTTAATTGTGCAGAATACTAACTTAGGTAGCGTTTGGTACATGCTAGAATGAGACACTTTTTTGTCTGTTTGTTCTAATCAGCATAATACATCAATAGTTAGCTTTTTACATACCATAACTCTCAATAAGATACATTAATTGTTAAGACTTAAACATATGAAAAAAAGTCAACTCAAAATACTAGTCTATTATGCGAGAGAGTCTCTATATTGTATGGAATCAATAAAAAATGTAAATCTAAAATGACATGTTACCACAGTGCTGATTGGAATACAATTCCAGCATTCTGTTCACCTTTGAAATTGGAATCATAAGGTTCTCAGTTCTAGCTTTTAAGTGCAAAGTTACTTCCACTATCGGGAATACTACTCAATCATATTTTAATTCCATAGTTCTCACAGAATTTCAATCCATAATATGGACTATATGCTAATAAGATATAGCATATAAATAGAATGTAAGGTATATGTAAGTTAAATATTTATATATATCATCCAACATTTATTTTAATTATTTTTCTTTTAAGAGTCTCTGTATATTATATATGTTTCCCTTTTTCTCCATATAACATTGAATTTTACTTTTGGTGAAAAGTTTGGAGAGGTTTGAAATCTTAGTCAGAGATTCTAACTTAGCCTGATCAGAAAACTAGAAAACTCGTGTCCTCGTGTAAATTGATGGAATCTGATTTGAACTTATCTGTTCTCAGCAACATCATCTACCAAGTTTTAGTATGGGGTGGATGATGAAACAAATGATATTATAATCTCTCTATCATAAATTCATATATGACAAAATAATATTTTTAAAACTTTTCTAATTATTTTGTCTACTCTCTTCAATGTGGCTTTTAATGGGTAAAGCACCATCTCAAACAGTGGGCCATGGGAACTTGATATAAACCAAGATCCTCTCCTGGGAGAGGGGATTTTATTTTTTGCTGGCAAAAATATTATTTAATTATATTTAAAATGATGTAAGTTTCACATAGGGATGACAAAAATAACCGAACCCGTGAATACCCGTCAAAATATCCGTAATGGGTACCCGCAAAAATAGTTCATGAATGGGAACGGATATCATGATACCCATCTGAGAGTACCCGCATATATATTTTTATTAAATAATTTATATTTATTTATTATTAATATAAGATTATATTTGTCTATTTTATTATTATTTCATAATAAAATTTAGTGACGAGACTATAATCATAAAATTATCATATATATATCATATTATTTAAGTAATAATTATTTTTATAATTAATTATTGTAAAATATATAAAAATATAATTAAAATTAGAAACCCGTTGGGTACCCGCGAATACCCGCCTCTCACACGGGTACCCGTAAATAGTGCATGTATGGGCATATGTATGCACTACATGTGCCCATTGTCATCCCTAATTTCACCCCATTTTGATTTTTCTTTTGTTTTGTCCAATATTTGTCTTTGGAGAGGGTCTTCCTCAATATAATTTGTGATGCACATATTGGCAACGATTATAATAGGGTAGCACATGTACTAATTTGTTGTATGATTAAGAGGGTTGCTTTTCAGATGCATTTGAAATTGTCTTGAAAAGGAGGTAGGTGTGGATATAAAATCTCCTCCTTAAGAAGACATAATTTTGTACTTTTGAACCATAAGTTTTTGAAAAAGACCATGAAATAAACGACAAATGTGTTCTCTATATTTAGATTATGACATCCACATGAATCCCGTGTTTGAGTGAGGGTAATTGGATACTGTTTTATGTTGTGTCATAATGGTTCTATTAGTTTACCTTAATGCAATTATTCCCTAAATTGATCAGACAAATTTGATTAAGTTAGATCTTTAATCTCTCTCCAAAAAAGGAATCAATCCAACATGTGTATATCTTAAAGTATCCACTACTGGAATATAAGGAGAAGAAAAATATTTTTCATTTTTAATTTTTTTATTAAAAAACATAAAATTATGGTCGTTAAAACTTTTTTTCACCAATTTCTATCCAGCAGTATTAGATAGGATCCGTATCTTATATTAAGGCACTTGACAGAAAATTGAAAAAAATAAATCATCATTGGAAAATAAAAAAAATATTTTCATAATCACGTTTAAAATGAAGAGTGAGATTGTGAGAAAATTGTTTTTCTTCCCAAATCCATGATGTTTTCCTTTTTGATATTTCTTATTCATTATTCTTAAGAATTAAAAATAATAACATAATAACAATAATCTATAGTAAATATAATTGTAGTTAGATGATATAATTTACTTTATCATATCTCACTTACTAATAATTTATATTTTCAGAATAAATCTTATCATCTTTTTAAAATTAAATTTAGAGTAAATTACACCCACATCCCCTGAATTTTAATGAAATTACACAAATCAACTCTACATTTTTGTCCTTACACGAACCACCCCTATTTTTATACATATGTTACAATAACTACCACTGCATGATATAAAAGTGTAATATTTTAGACAAAAAACGTGTGACGTGCGTAATTATTTAAACAAAATATTGTATATTGTGTAGACAAATTCAAATAATATAAGAGTCAATGTGTCTTCATTATTCGGCTCGTTATAAAATAATATAAGAGTTATTTAAATATTTCTTTGAAATTATTAATGTATTTTGTAACGAACAATAATAATAAAGAAACACCGACTTTTATACTATTTGAAGTGTTACACAATATACAATATTTTGTTTAACTTAATTACATTCACTACACGTTTTTTGTTTAAAATATTACATTTTTATAACATGCAGGATAGTCAGTGTAATATATGTATAAAACTATGGGTGGTTCGTGTAAGAGAGATATGTGATTGGTGTAAGGACAAAGAAGAAATATGTGATTTGTGTAATTTACTAAAACTCAAGGGGTGTGAATGTAATTTAGTCTTAAATCTATTATCATTCTTATATCATTTATTTTAAATAATAATAATTTACTTAACTTGTATTTATGAAATACTAATATATAATATTAAATTTATTGAATTAAAAATGAAAAGTAATGAACTAACCAAACATGAGTGACGTCCACAAAGCCGACTAAAGTCAATGATTTAACAAGTGGAAACTTTTTATGAGCCAACTTGCATTTGCTACCACTAAAATGTATACAACAACATAATGTGACATTTATTTTATTATATGTGATGCACTTAATAATTAAAAAACATCAAGTAGAATATGAGCTATGCCAAAAGAAAATTTAACATATAAAAGAATTAAATTAATGCCAATATGGATTTGTCACAGTCAGAAGATTGCATTGTTCATGTGTTTTCACAAATATAGCATTAGTTTGATTTGTAACCATGCTTATGTTGCTGTAACCAATGACTAGACATACTTTGAAGGGAAGGTGTCTAGGAAAATGCAGATTTTCAACCCAATTTAAGCAGCATTTGGAAGATGATAGCATTATTTAAATGGCAATGTCTTTGTCAGTCCATGATTCACATTTCAATCATGTTATTTTATTTCATTATTAGATGTATATGTTGTTAATATATAAATTTATACATAATCAGTATATTATCTATTGTTTACTTATTTTTTTATGGTTAATGATAACTGAAAATAAATTTTGCATGAAAACTTTTATACTACCAATGCCTACATTTTTTTTCTCATTTTTCTTTTAGAAATTTAAAACATATTTCTATATTATTTTCCAATTACACATTTATATAGACATTTATACATTCTCCACTTTTTTAATTTAGTTTCCGGCATGTAGTGGTTATTTACGCAAGAAAATATTACAGGTTTATATAAAGAATTCAATATATATTTTTACATAGTCTAGTCACCATCCTTCATGTATTAAATGTTATTAATTCTTTCTTCAATAAATGTAATATAAATTAAAGTTGTAATCTTTTAAAAAGGTTTACACCTACTACCTAGATGTTAATATCTTATATAAATCCAAAGAATTGATATATTAATTAACCCTAATACTGGTATTTTATGTCAATGTTGTGTACTAAACTTCCTGCACCGAGGCCCAGCAAGAATTGATATATATATATATCTTGGTTGCTTTGCCTTGTGAGGATAAGTCTTCCACGTCATCATTTCCAAATCATGTCACTATCCACATCATTCACATAAAAACTAAGGCAATATTTATTTGAATTAATAATTTCAGAATGTGGTGTGTTTTTTTGGGTACATGGAATATGGTGTGTTCTCACACATTACAATATTTATAAATGTGAATATTGGTTAGATATTCCAAAGTGTAAATAAAAGTTTCAATTCATATGGTTTAAAACTGGTTGATTTAAAAATTATATAACTTAATTAAAAACATAATCCCTTATATTTTTTTTCCATACTAAAAAGTCTAATACTAAACTTAGATTTGGATACATAACACCAAAAAGTATTACGATTTTTTAATTAAATAAATTAAAAACTTATAAATTTATCTCTTATCTTAGATTCAAATATTAGAGGGTACAATATGATACATGATCTTATCTCTAAGGTTTTATTTGGGAGTGTGATTTTGGAGGGAGATGAATTACTTTAAAAAACCTCACTTATTTAGGAGTTGGATGAAGGAGAGTATAAAATTTTTGAAAGGAAGGAAATGGATGACTCTGCAAACATAACCTAAGACTTTGTTTGGGGTATAGTTTTGGAGGGGAAGACAATAAAATAAATGAGTTTGAAAAGAGTCCCCCTTCTTTGGAGTTGAGGGAAAGAGATGGAATGAATCACTTAGGCTTTGTTTGGTTTAAGAGAAGAAAATGGGTAGAGAGAAAAATGTGAGAAAGATAATATGAAGAAAGAAAGAAGTGATAAATAGATAGACTTTTTGTATTGTTTAGTATAAGAGAAAGAAGAAAGAAAAACATGAGAAATGTGTGATTTATTCTCTCATTTTCTTCTTCTCTCACTTTCTTCTCACAAATGGAGAGAAAGAAATTATGTGAGACCTACTTACTTTTTACTCTCTCCCTTCTTTTTCTCCTCTCAACCAAAGGAGAGAAAAATCTATTTTCTAACTTCTCTCTCCTTCATTTCTCTCTTCCATAACTCTCTTCTACCAAACAAATGCTTAATTCCTCCCACTCCCTTTCCCTCATAATAGACATAAATTACGTGTCAAAAATGATGTTTCATTCTATGTCTCAAACCAATGACATAGTGACACATGATTAAAAAATTTAAAATAAAATGACATTCTGATTGGCTTGAGATAGAAAACGAGACACCATTTGAGACAAATGATATTCGTCCCCTCATAACTCTCAAACAAAGCCTAAAATGTAGTATTAAATTCACTTATATGTTTTTTCTATTTAACACATAAAAAAATGGTATAAGTCTATAACCCAGTTTTCTTTTCACCAAAACAAAATAGAAATTCAAAATAGTATTTTAAAGATTATGAATGCCACCTAAATTAGTTGGTGAAATAAAGTGTTCCTAAATTAAAATATGAAAAACGTTAAAAGTGATTATTTTGACCTACATACAAGATTTTTAGGAGTGAGATGAAGTTAAAAACTTATTTGTGAGAGGAACATGAGGGCCCAGACATCATTAAATAATAGTACAGTCCACTGTTAAAAATATCACGTGTAAGAAGGAAGGTGTGGCTGTAAGGAAAGAGCGTGGACCATGTGTTGGGTGCATTCAGCGACCTTTTGTTTGATAAGATAAGGAAACTCAATCAAATTTTACTCATTCCTCTTCTCACAATTCTTCTTCTACTCACCCCTCTTTCTTTTTCTCTCTTTCTCTTCCTCCCTTCATCTTTTGTTAACTATTATATTGTAACATAGGGAATATATTCATTGCAAATATATCAACTTGGTACAAAAGATTCAAAGGCTTGTATATCAACTATGGCCTCTTGGAAGAAAACCATCACTACACCATTCAAAAAAGTTTCCACTCTCTTTAACCACCAACCACCAAGAGATTCTAATAATAGTAATAAGAAGACTCAAACAGGTTTGTATTGTCTACATGGCATATTCTTTCTTCATCGTATTTGTGTTTTAAATTGCGATTACAATAACCGTGATATCATGATCATTGTTATTTGTAAATTATAACATATATATATGGTATGATTTAAATTATAACATATTTATATGGTATGATTTTGCAGAGCAAGAGAACCATGTAATGGATCTGCAGGGTGAAGTCATGGCTTGTGGCTATGAAGATGTTCAAGTTATGTGGTCTATGCTGGATAAGTCCAAATCCCATAGAAGTTATTAGCAACTGCTTTAGTACCCTACTATTTCTTAGGGTCCTTTTATGAGTTGAATTTGAGACAAGAAGGGAAGGAAAGGAAATAGAAGGCATCATAACAAGTTTATAAGTTAAAGTCATAATTGTGATGATACTATTACTAGCATGTCTTAGCTAACTAGCTAGATGGCTATTGAATGTGGTATGAGTGTAATCCTCATTGTATAAAAAATGATAAGATATTGCTATGTAGATGGTGTTTGAATCAGATCATGCCACTTTTCCTTTGATTGGTGGCATCAGTTTGTAATTTTTGCAAGTATAAAAGGGAATCCCCATGATTGACTAAAGAATATCATGGTGAGATTTTGTTCACTGTATCTCCCTACATCCTCAATTTGTTTATTTTCACTTGATTCTTTTCTTGGTTGCTTCTTTAAAATATGAAGTTAGTTGAGAAGTAAAGGACATTTTTTTTGAGGTACATTCTTGGATCCTTCTTTCTGCCTTCAGGAGTCCTCATTGATCATTTTTTTGTCTTCTCTCATATAGATATATTAGATGATGAATTCATTTACTCCAAGAATAAGTTTTTTTAAACTTATTCAACATCTTAGATATCAATTTTATGAAATCTAATGATTTAGATCTACTAACTAATTCAAACTATTATAAAAGAATTGATGTTTACAGTGTGGAGTAAGTATTTTAAACTTACCGGGTAAGTGAATCCCTTTTGTATAATAAATACTGTAATGTGTGAATGTTGTATTTTAATTCACATTCTCTGGATGAAAGTGCATATAAGGAGTTGATTAGAATTTAAGACTAAAAAATGTGTTCAAAGTTTATTTGTCTCTTCCCACCAAAATATCTAAAATGCTGATACAGAATCCTTTAAATATCTAGTCAACAAAATATCGAATGCTGACAGTGCTATCTATAACCAAAGTTAGCGGTGAGGACTATTTTGGAAACATTTGCAAGTGTGAGGATTGATTTCAAAAGAAAAACTATAAGGGCTAAATTGAAAAGAGGTGGAAACTATAGGGACAAAATTATAATTAACCAAAGCAAAATATAAAACATAATTCATGGTCTGAAGACAATAATGTAATAATTCCTATACCTATTTTTCTACACATTGTTTATTTGCAACCTAGCGAAATGATACTATACCTATGGAGATAGAAAATGAGAAATAACATAAATAGTTTCTGATTTTTAATTTAAAAGTGAAGGGTCTTTTAATGTGATTAGTTGAATAGATTGTTGCAAAAGACCATCATACCCTAATCTGGGACTATTATTATCATTCATAATGAATACCAAATGATGAAAACCTAAGACTCTCAAGTGAATAGAGTATTTTCACAATTTGAATTTATAACTCCTTTCCAATTTCAATTTCCAACTAGGCCTGCCAGCAAAATAATAATAATAACTAGGCCGTAGGCCTGCTATCGTTATTCTCAGGCCCATAATTTCGGCCCATCCCACTTTTTAAATTTTGGAACCATTATCATTTTCAAAAACATATTATCATCTTCTCCATTTTTCTCTCACTTTATATTATCATTCTGGTGTACCTTTTGCTATACCCTTAGAAAAATGAAAAAAAATATAAAAATTAGATTTTTATGAATAACATTTTTTGGGAAGGGTAGTCACGCATCCTGAAAAAGAGATTAGTTTCTTAGTCACGAAGTGAAAAAATATCTTCTCATAAATATCTTTTCTATTTTTCTCCTTCTTCATATTTAAACTGCCTCATACCTTACTTTTACTCTTCTTATTCATCAAACCACAAACTCCATAATATGAGAAGGATGATGGTAGAGAGAAAAATGTTACTTTTGATGAAATGATTCTCCTTATTTATATGAATTGGAATGAATTTACTTTGTCATGAAAATGTCAAATGACGTTATGAAGGAGGGTCACATGACATCATGTGTGGCAACATGACCTTGTCCAATCCAATCGATTCATGTGTAAGTATTACTCTTAGGGGAAAACGATACTTCTCATAAAATGGTTCTCTTTATTTATACCTGGAATGAATTTACTTTGTCATGAGTTTTTTTAAGTGATGTTATGTAGGAAGGTCACATGACATCATGCGAGACACCATGACCTTGTCTAATCCAATCAATTCATGTGTAAGTATTACTCTCGAACTTGAAAGGCTCCTAAGCGCCTTCTTAGGGCATCTTCATTCATATGCCACACTATAGGCCAGTCATTTGGATTCTTGGGTCGACTGTCCATCTGATCGATCCAAAGTCAAGTAGACTATATAAAAGTGATTAATTTGGTTGCTAATTGGTTATGATCATTCTGTTAGTAGTCTTTTCTTTTATGTGCTTTCAATTAGTTTAGCTGAGTTTTATGGTTAAGAACTTTCTCTTTTGTTGTAATCCCTCTTCATTCAATAATAATAAGATGAAGTATTACTCTTCAAATTTTCTCATCTTTTTGTAAGAATTAAAACGTGAAATTGAAGGGCTATTAATGATTATACAGATGAAGTATTATTCTCAATTGGTAAATGTTTGATCTACAATAAAAAAAAGTTCACATTATCTCCAGCAGACAAGTGCTAGAATATTTGATTATTTAATTCATAGTTAGAATCTTGCTCTCTAATTATGACAATGAAAGCAAAACCACTATTCTTGTCACGAAGGTTGTGGAGACCATAACCATTATTATGTTGTACCCAACAAAGACAAGCACATCAAAACCAAAAGAAAGAAAAAAAGACACCTAATGGGAAATTAGGAAAAATTGTACATGCTTTTCTTTGTTTCACTAGTAGCTTTTGATAAAATTTGAACAACACATGCAGTTGAGTATTTTACACTCTAACTAGTAGGTGAGGTTTATTAAAGGAAAACCCAATATGACTACAAAAATATTTGAGCCAATTCCAAATTAACAAAGCTTGAAATTATTAGAGTACTCCCTTATTAAAGATACACAAAAAAAACATTATAGCTATCTATGCTGTAGGTAAGATTGATGAAAGGGAGATGCAATATAACAAATATCAAATAACTACAAAAGAATTGAACTAGTTCTTAAACAAATGACTATATGCAAAAAGAATTTAGCTATCAAGCCACAATGACATTGTAATAACATGTATCATTGGATGAAAATTGGATGTCCAAAAAATAAGAGTCGTCAAGTTTCATTCAACAGTATTGATCCGTCCATATACCTTTGACTTATAACTAAATGATATATACTATGTTAAAGTTTCATTTCAAAATCAATCGGTAATGAGAGGAGTAGTTCAATAGGTATTTAAATCATTCCCGAGACAATGAGATAGGCGATGTGAGACTTACTTCCGAACAAAAAAATTGAGATAGTTCTACAACAATCTGGTAATTTAGAAGACTTCATCTCATAAAATAGAGACTAAGAAACACTGTAGCTACGCATTAAATTGAACAATTGGGTAAGAAGCTATACATCTATGTTTTTTGTGTGTATATTACCATCATATAATAATCATGGAAGCCATTTTTTTTTTTGGAATTTCTACTAGTTTAGCCCAATGACTAAGTAATTACTAGGACAAAACTTTATGAACAGAGGAAATTGAGTAGGAGCTTGAGTGAAGAGAGAGATTGTGTGCATTGTTAAAATGACTAGCATCTGTCTCCTCTTGTGATCCTCAGCCTCTTCACAGTAGTCAAGAACAACCTGTATGAAAAATGTCAAAATACTAAAAATGGAAGCCACGAAATACACTTGTGAGGTGGTTCTAAAACCTTCAAAAACTCAACTCGGAAACAGATCCTAAGTGTTTAGTTTTGTGGTATATATATAAGTCACTTACTCCCATGGTACATCTCCAACCATCATCCAGTCCCCTTCTTGATCCTTATATGTAAGAACATGAAAATTCCCAGAATTAATTGGTGGAGAGTTAGGGTCTGAAAAAGAAACAAATTTGGTCTCTTAAATATAATCCTTGTTGGAATAAAAGAAACTGCAAAGATTAAATGATTTTGTGAAGGTTTAAAAACTTACAAAGAATGATGATCCTAAACATATGACCAAGAACTTTTACAAGTCCATCATAGCTATGGTGTGCTAGAAGATTCAATTTTCTACCTATGGGAATGCCTTCCATGTAGACTTTGACAAACAAAGAGGGTCTATGCTGGTTTTGTTTCTCAACAAGGGTGCTCCTCAATATGGATTTAATTGGTGGCCAATCATAAATTTGTTCCCTGAAGGATATACCATTTACATGGTTATTCAACTAATCATATTATGCATACATACATATATATATATATATATATATATCATATTCTACACAAAATAGAGTATGAAGATAAAGGAACAATTTTTATATACAAGGAGAAGATGAAAGAGTGATGTATATACCTTGGTGTTGAATTGAATAATGCTAATTGAGAATGAGAAGATTGAGAGATACTAAGACCAAGTCTAAGATCAGTGCTCAAATCATTTGTTTTGGTGCAGACACTAGAGAGGCACATAGATGAAGAGGGTGGTGGTATCCTAGAAGGGTGGTGGTTGCTGCTGCTATCAATGGAAGAAGATGAAGATGATGATGACTGAGTTTGATGAGCATCAATTAGTTCTAATGTTTCCATATCCTCCAATCAATGAAACTGGCCAATACTGAAAAGAAAAGCCGCCACCTTAGCCTCCTTATATATATATACATATGATGGAAACTGTGCAAATTATAACAATAAATTTGAGTAAATATATAACTCATTCATTTTAATATTAGACAATGTAAAATAACACCCTGAAATCTAAGCAATATTCTCTATCTTAGTAAATATTTGAGTTCATCGTGTCGAATGTCTAATCTCTTTAACAACTCTTCCACCATCTCTTTAACATAAGTTTTTATTAGTATCTTTGACGATGTTACAAGAGTTTATGTCTCCAAACTTACAGTACAACTTCTTGTACTGATGTCCAATGAAACATATCGCCTAACTGTGTACCGCTAGGAAGTCTTTTAAAATTATGAAATTTCTATATTGAAGTTCACCAAAAAGTGTCTTCTTCAATACTTAACCAGACTAAACCATGGAGCTCCCATGGAAAACTACAATCACTACCACCACTAGTGTATGCCCTGACAATCATAGTTCGAAAGAACTATGATACTCTCGCATAAGAAATATATCCACAACACATACTCTACGTCAATGTCAACAAATGCGCATGTCACATCCTTACATCCAAATCAATGCATGTATTATATCCAGCATATCTATCAATGTTTGTGTTATACACACTACAACTTAGCCAATACTCGTGTTATACCTCACATCCAAGTCGTTCTCTGTGTTACACCAGCTAGCAAACCATGCTGTTTTAGTGGATCCATTAGTAATTAACATCTTTCAACATGACACAATAGACACACTATAAAACACACACTATGATGTCAATTGTTGATGCAAATTATAACAATAAACTTGAACTCAATATATTACATTAATTATGCTAAACAATATGAACTTACAATAATATATTTCATGTGACAAAGAGACACCATATATAAAAAAAGGAGACATGGAGAAGCAAAAGCCAAGTGAGACATTGAGCAAGACTCTCGTTGGTTTTGATTTGCCATGAAGGTGGGCGACATGTCCATAAGGGTTAAAGTTACACGGTCTTCAATTAATTACTTATTTTGAAGCTTTGGTTGGTTGGAACCTAGAAACCTTCTTTATTTTAATAAACACTTAATCATTTTTCACCCTTCTTTTTCTGCTTATTTTAATTTTGTAAGGTCGTTATTATTTTATTTTAATCACTTCTGCATTCCATGGCTGATGTATATATTCACATCATCATGATAGGAAATCATGTTTTCAAATATTAAATAGGAAAAGGGTCAAATAGTTTGGCTCAATAGCTCTGGCCTAGGGACATGCACACCATGTATAATAATTAACCAAATCAGAAAGAATGTAAAAGTGATCTTTGAATAAATAAATATATCATGTCTTTCCAATACTATATGCTAGTAATCCATTGTAGAATTTAGTGAGTTTTCATGTTTGTTTGTGGATTACTCTAAATCTAAAATATTGGACCACACCACAGAACATTTATTTCTTCATATGTTGGAATTGTCTACATTTTCTATTTTGATATACAAACAAAAATCATCTACAACGAAAGGCTCTTTAATTTGTACCATGCTCTAGTGGAAATCCAACCCACTTTCAACCACATTCCGCCATAATAATAATAATAAATAAGGGAGGACATCGAGTTACTCTTAAAAATCCTATTATACTTTTTAATCATCAGTTCTTGAAAAATCTAATGGTTTAGATGTACTCACCAATTCAAACCATTGGATTTTCCAAGAATGAATGACTATGATATGAAGTAAGTGGATCTATTCCGTAATAATAATATCAACTAGTTTCTTACAAAAGGACATTATATTTGTAAGAGTTCAAGTATCCAATTTAACTTGTTTGCTGGCCCCTTTTGAGCATTATCCTTATTTGTTAAAGGAAAAAGTTTGATGACTCAATAGGTTCAGCCAAATTTAACTAAATTTCAAGCTAAAGATGTTGGAAGAAATGATGAAGACTAATGTACAAGGTCATTGAATTCAGTCTTTGGTTTTGTACTATAACAAGTCCTATAAGGAGAAATTAAAATTAAAATGAGAGTTTGATCAATAATATCAGGAACCCCATTTTGGTAAGTTAGAGTAACTATGATGTTCAGCCTTATTTAGTAAACTGGGATGCATTTATTTCAGATGAACATATAATAACATATTTGAGGACACCACTGCAAGAATTGTTTTTTTTCTTGTTAATGATAACAGTGCAATTAACAATTTAACATTATTGGTATTCAATATTTATTTTATTTTATAGTACCCTATAAAATAAAGTTCTCAACAAAATAATACACAAAATTACTGCATATATTAAGAAAAACATTCAATACATGTTTACAGGAAGATAAAATGTTTGGCTAAATAAACTAACATTAATACCCAAAAAAAACAAACAATACAGTACAAAATTGATAAAATTAAAAGACGTTTTTACACAAATATGTCGTGCAAAGCACGCATTCTTAGTTCCATATATTTGTCTTATCTTTAAGCTTAAAAAACATTAATTAGTTCAAAGACTTTACATGCTTGATAAATGAATAGTGAGTCACATATTTGAATATTTATATGACAATGACATTTTCAATAAATAAATGGTACACTATAGATAGCAATTAATGAAATAATAAATAACAAACCATAACTTATATATAAAAAAAATCAAAATACACTTTATGTGAATACTCACTCCACTAGTTGACGCAAGAATTTCCATGGAGAGACAAAGAAACATGACTTAAAGTCACAGTATCCACTTTGCAATTTGTAGAGTAGACAATTTTCCTGGTATTGGTTCTTAAATGTTTCTACGTTTTCCACTTTTTAGTTATCACCATTCTCATTTCTAAAACTACTAAGCTGGAACCAATTCACTTTTTTTTCCTTTTCAAGAGACATACTAACAAAACAATTTGAACCATGCAGGGAAATTCATGATTGCAAGCACTTCATCTTAATTTATGTTTAATTATAATAAAATTACTAGACCTCTTTAAACAAGGTTGAATTTGGTTCACATAGCTATGTCTCTATGAACAAGCTTAATTGAAGCAAAATATTTATGCCTATGTGTCATGGGCAATCAAATTAAATAATGATTTTATATTTTAAGAATGTTTTTTCTTTATTAATGTCAAATAAACTATTAAGAGTGAGTATAATTGAGAATAAATATAACTAAAATTATTTACAAAAATTAGAAATCAATATAACTAGAATTATTTTTTGTTAAATCGATACTTGAGTTGAATCAATATTTTGTTAATAAACATAATTATATATAATATGATATTAGTATCTTGTTTCAGATCCATGTAGTTAATTCTACCTAATAAAATAAAAGTTTGGTTATTGTTGAATACTTTAGTCCAAAAGTATGATAGGCAAAGAGAAAAGAAAGGTAAAGAGTGAAAGTGGAAATTGATGGGGAAAATAATGGACACAAGTTTAGAAACCTGGAAGGAAGAAAATAGTCTTGTATCTTAATTGAGCAAGTTTTGGTATGTTGATTTATTTTTACCACTTTTTTCCTGAATTGGATTAAGCATTTGTTTTCTCAAAAGCAAGGACATGAACCCAACTTTAAGAAACATGCAATCAACTACTTAGATCTCTCTCTCTCTCTCTCTCAATAAAACATATATGCATGTGACTATAGCCATGTGCATTCCGTTAGCACTACCAATTTCTGATCAGAACTACAACCTTCAAATTTATGTCCATCATCAATGAAAGCATCATAGCTTTAAAGACCCTTTTGTGTATAATTGGTAATAAAATATTATGACAAATAATCTATAGATGGGTTTTGAAAATTGCATAATGATCAGTGTATAAACAAGTGATTGATTTAGATAATACATCTTATCAACTACTATCTCTTATCATCATAATATAATACATGTCTTTTTTTTCAGTCATTTACACCATAATTACCTATGTAAAGGCAATTAGTATATGCCCATAGGAAAATTGATGCAATTATTGGTTAGTGTTTATTTAATGATACTAAAGTACTTAATTAATTGATTTCATATGTTTGCTGAGTTGTTCATGCTCTTGAATCTGTCCCCATTTCCACTTTTCCTTTTGAAATGGCATTTGTAGCTTGGGTCAGTAGCAACAATTCTGACAAGCTTAATTGTTATATCAAGGACATGTAAAATGATGCCTAGCTATTGCTACACTAGAAAGAATGTAATAACACATAGATGGTTACTTTCTTCTTTTCATTTTTTTTTCTTTTCTCTTTTGGTGATTTTTCATCACATATCTATGAAGATGCCACCACTATAATATAAACTTGTACATTGCATAGTGAATTAATTTTAGTTGAGAAGTAAGTCAGACATCGTATATCTCATTGTCTCGGGAATGATTTAAGTAACTGTTGGACTATTCTTTTCGTTGCCAATTGGTTTTGAGATGAAACCTTAACATGATATCAGCGTTAGAGCCTAATTTCTTTCCGGTTGTAATAGGCCAAAAAATGTCATTTTTTTGTCGGCCAAAAAATGTCATTTAGTTATGAATCAAATGTAACTCTTCGACTGATCCGACAGACTTATATGAAGGGAATACTTTTTTACTGGTGCTGGTATAATTGCATATAACATAGCAAAAAGAGGGTGAGAGAGAGAAAAGACATATAAGATTTGGTTTGTTAAGAACAAGGGGTAAAAGAAAAGGTTGTTCCCCCAATGTTGCTTTACTTGGACATCTACCCCTTTTTGTTAAATGGTTAATATAATATTTATTTCATCATTTTTTGTCACATTGCACTTTGTGTGTAGCTTAAGCATATAGAGTAGATTTTATCTCTTTTTGTTATTCTCACTATAAGAGAATCAGACCTCGTGCATTGATGGGCATGTGAAGGGAATAGATGGGCCTCGTGCATTGAGCCCCAATAGTTGCACCTTTGTGTTGGCCCTTAAGGTTAACCTACTTAACATCTAATTAAACTGTTCCCTTAAGTGACCTACTAGTTAGGATCCTCTCCATTAATGGAGAAGTAAGTGCATAAAAAATCAAGGGAAATTACAATGTTCAATGACACATGCATCCTTTTGATTACAATAATATTACAATTTTGCCATTAAAAACAAAGGAAAAAATGTATTTGTCTCTCCATTAATGGAGAGGATCCTAATTCGTGACCTACATGGACCTTATTCCATACCAAATTGGAAGATTTCATCAAACCCAATAAAGTCACTTGTTTAATTCCCTCTCTTTGTCCGATTTATATTTAGTCTATTATAACTATCATGTGATGGTTATGGAATTAATCACTCACTTTCGAGTGTGTGACCGCTCATCCTAGTAATCGAATATAATAAAGTCTTAGGCCAACATTTTGTTGGTGTCAGATTTGTATTTTACAAACATGGTGGTGGTGACTTTGATGACTATGCAATACAAACATTCCATCTTTCTTGTTAAATATAGAGCCTCCTTTGTTTCCTCTATATTTTGTATGTTGTGGGGAGAGCATTTGATTACATCCATGTTAGTTTGTCTATGTGCTTGAGTTCTATCAATAAAGTATTCAATTTCAAAATTAGGCAAGAATAACAAACAATATTGTAAACTAATTTGTACATTTAATGGTAGGGGCAAATCTAGCATGTGAAAGCTCACTTAGACGTGGAAAACACTATTCCAAATAGCAACGTGTACCACAGTAATACTATTGACCCCAATTTCAAAAATGGCTGAAAAAACTTGTACTAAAGGGGGTGCTTTGTGTACTAATAATAGTGGCCCTTATTTTTGTCATGTTCCTTAATGGGTGGTTTGATTAAGATTTGAAGAAGAGAAAGTTTCCACCTTATTTTTAATTAAAATAGTTAATCTTTCATGTAGTAAGTCATAAAATATTGCTCCAATGATTCAATGAATGAACTATGTCTATTTTAAAAAATTTCTGCAGTCATATATATTAGTCTTTCAACCCAAGAATCTGATTCATGTTCATCACACAGGACAAAATTAGTGAACACCACAAGATTTGCATGCTCCAAATTCTAGATGTTGAGACGTAAGTCACACATCACCTATCTCATTGTCTCGGGAATGGTTTAAATACCTGTTGGACTACTCCTCTCATTGTCAATTGGTTTTTATATGAAATCTTAACATGATATCAAAGCTAGAGCGCAACTTCTTTCAGGTGGATCATGTTGCTCTTGTCTTTTCATTTTGGTTCCATTCCTACAAGTGGAACTAAAATATTGTACTTTTAATTTCACATCATATCATGTTCTATTATTATCAATCAAAATTATTATTCTAGTGCATCAAGCAAACAACTAAATGGCTGCTTTGTCTAGAATCCTATATGTGCAGAAAATTACAAGTATAAAATTTGAGGTTCTCTTGATTATGTAAGGCTTGATAGAAAGTCCTCTTGATATTCTGTAATAATACTGTACTCCAAGTAGTTCACTGCATTAACTACTTAACTTGGTACTTAAGTTTAGTGAGCTATCATCAGAATGAAGCTTCACACCATTGATGATAGATCTTATCCTACCATTTAGTTAGTTTTACAGTTATTTTCAGTTGTGTTTTATCAACTTATTTAGCAATTCCATCTTTTAGTCCTTTTTTATTTATTATTGATAACTTAGTTTAATGGTAAAACAACTATCCAATAATTTAGTAACAAAATTTACACCAAAAATTCTGTGTGATAAATTTTCAGATCAGTTTGAAAACATGTGCATGGTAGAACATCCAAAATAAGAAGGAAAAAGAGGATCATAATAGATGTTAGAAATTAAAAAACAACACATTACAATAGATATTGAATTCTCCACACACATTAAGGTAAAATTGTCCACACACATAAATAATGATAGTTTAGAAGGAAGTTGTTCTGAGCATAACCAACACTTGAGTATTTTCTAGACATTAACAGACTAATGCAACTTGACACTTTCAGGTTCAACAATTTTGATAACATAATAAGATATAGACAGAACATAACACAGTTATACTAATTTCAGCACATAATGTTATTAGAAACATTGTATTGCTTTCAAGAGGCAGAAACTATTGATTGATATCCCTCCTTTGGTGCATTATTATCAGCACAAAAGTTGTCATCATCAGCACCTTTGATTGTTGATGAGGCATAAGCAACTAACTCAATAAAAAAAACTAATGTATATATAATAGTTAGACACAACATAGGAAATTCCAAACATGACAGATTGCTAGTACCTGTCTCTTCGTTTCGCAAGAAACCTTTGAAGCGACTGTCTGCGTGCGATTGGAAATTCTAAGGAGAGATATCATGCAAAATACACAAAAGATGTAAGTTATCTTGTTAAATTAAATAGAATAAGAAGCATACTGCATAATTGGAAGAACTTAGAGTTTATGAGAACATGTTTTCATAAGTTTAAGAAAATAGCTCATGATCTTCCTATGGGATATTTTAAGCTTATTTCAATAAGCTGCTCATCAGAAAAGTTTATGAAAATAGGCTAATTTTAGCTTATTTCAAAAACTTTCAGGGAGTAAGTGTTTTAGTTAAGTTGTTTACCTTGATCTAACCAAACAACTTGATACCTTTTTGATAGTTGTTCAGCAAACATATACAAACATAAAACTGATTCTATTATAACTGATTATTGAAATACCCTTCTTACCGCATCTAATACAAACACACTCTAAGGTTGTTTGACAGATTATGATCTAAAACTAGTACAAGAGAATACCAGCAATAAGCATTATTTCGCGTACCTGTTAGTAAATAATAGAATAAATATATGAGTTGTGAAACTACAATAAGTAAAGTAAAGAACTGGAATGAAAGAATGACTTATGCAGTATTCATTCATCACATTCAACAAAGAACTACTACTTTTTCTGCAGGAATTCCTTCATAGACACAGATATTCCCATTATAGAAGATGGTAAACTGAGTTGTACTAGGACTATGTGCATTCACTCCAGATGCAGGCATTGACCTGAAGAAAAGGGGAGAAAAACCTGTCCCTAAATAATGTGTCCTACTATATAGAAAATTGTTCATGAGAAAGAAAAAATGATGGAAAAAATAAGGTAGATATAGTATATGCGTAGAAATAGAGAGACACACCAGTTAGCAAAGGAATGCAAGAGTGAGGCAACATCACCCATGTTACCACTAGTTCTATGAACATTACTGTCACTACTACTCTCTATAACAGGAACTTCTGCAGCAAAAACAACCATGGTTGAGAATAGTTCAGGTAACTCACCAGAAAGGTTATGTAATATAGTATTGTATGGTATATGAGGAAAAAGCAAGTGGGCAAGTTCAGTTAAGTACTTATTATTGATTATATTGGCTATGTATGTGTGATAATCCCATTCCCTATGGTCTTCATCAAATAATTGACCATTATTTTCTTAACAGAAAAAAACATGTGTTTTTTGTGCTTGAATTCTTTTTCATTTTATATATTCTTTTTATAGAAACTTTGATGTTCCTGTTTCTTGCATGTCACAACGAAGATCATAATAGGGACCACTTGAAATCCAAATATGTAGGTTAGTTTTGTGTGTAAAAAAAGGGAAAAGAATCCTGTCAAGTAATGGAGAAATAAATGTCCTACTATTTTATATTTTTATGTTGTTTTTTAGGTATTTATCTCTCCATTACTTTTCATTAATGGAGATGATCCTAACCCAAAAAAAGGGGGACAACACACAAATAATATAACCTACTACATTTTGCATTTTACATTTTTTGTGTGTATAAAACTATGAAGAATTTATAGAAGTTTATGAAATGTAAAGATTGATGAAACTGAGTGAGTTCAATTTATTATATAAATAGAATTTGTTATAAATGATAGGATGTTAAATTCTAATATTAACTAATAAAATAAACATAAACTAGAAATAAACTTAAATAAAATGGAACTAACTAAATTTGAAATAAGATATGTTATATTGATCCAAATATATTTAACACACCCCTTAGTAGCTTGTTATAAATAGTTCCTTTTAAAATGAAAAAATAAAACTAATTATATGTTTTCACAAAATTATTAAAAATGTATTGTAATTGCGAAATCTTTTGATATAACCAAGTAGGAATAATTTTAGTGATGAGAAAAGAATTCAGTAGCGATAAAACTCATCATTGCGAAAAAAGTAAATCACCGGAATGATTGTTTGTAACATGGGAAATCATTGAAATTCATTGGTGGAAAGAGAAATAACTCTTATAATAATTATCAATGAGCAAAGAAACCACCACTAACATAATTCATGAGAGTAAAAACAAAAACACCACCAAAATGATCGTCCATGGGAAGACAACTCAATGGTATAATCATCATCGGAGTGACTGTCGATGAAAAAAGTTAGTGCTCATCGGTGGGAGGAAAAACTAATATATATAAAAAGAAGAAATATAGATATATAGGAGCATGTCGTTGGTTGTTTATTTGGATGACTTTTGCATATAATTTGGAATAATTAGGTCGAAAAAAATGAATATTATTATTAACGATAAGCTGATGAAACAAAAGGAGATAATGAATCAGAGTTCCAAATTTTCGACCTCTTGGCCGCTTAATAGTTATCAAATAGGTCATATAGGATGAAGCTGCTCTAATAGCTCTGATACCATGTAGAAATATATGATGAAAAATATTAGTCTTACTCAAGTATGAGTCAGTTCAAATAATTTATTATATAAGTAAAAGTTTTTATAAATGATAGATAGAAAATGGGAAGAAGAAATATTAGTTATACATTGTAATCAAAAAAAATATTTTATAAGCATAAATAATTACACTTACTATTTTGATATTTTCTTTATGCCTAAGAAATAAGCATAAATAGTTCCACTCTCACTTTCTTATTTGATGGGAGTGCTTGATGATTGTTTGATCATTTCCATTCTTGCAATATTCTTATTAAAATAAGAATAAAATTTGCTTATTTCTTAAAAATATTGATTGTATAAGATAATATTTTTATGTTTATTTTTATAAAAAATATTCATTATTATAAAATATAAAATTGTGAGGAAATTATTAGATTCAAATAACAATAAGAATAATATTTATTAATATGGAGAAAAACTAAATATTAAATTTAGTGTATGAAAATATCTAATAAATTATAAAAAATAATATGTGAGCTCAAATATATAATAAAATTAGTATTCTCTATGAGAGCATCATCACATACCATAAGAACTTAGAATCATTTAGTATGTCAATTAATAAAATAATTAATTATTAACCTTTTCATTGAAATAATTAGTTTTCAACTCATGAGGAGTTAGTTTTTGGATGCATACTTTTTTTTTTCTTTTAATACAATTAAGTGAAGATCATTCATTGTCTCCATCGAAACGAAGTGATTGAGTATCTGAGAGGAAAAAGATTAAAAATTTGAAGGAAGAAACCCCAATTTTCATTTTTTGGGGATCGATCATGTCAACAACAGAACCTCCTCCTTTCCAAGAAGCACCGCGATGTGTTGTCTGTAATTGCAGTTTCAATACCTTCAGAAGAAGGGTACGTTAGATTTTAATCCCCCCAATTCAGATTTAACATTTTTGTTCTCTTATTTTATGCAAATACATTCCAATTTTGTTTTTTTTAATTTCTTTCTTATATGTCCTGCTAAAGTTTCAAACTTTGATTTGAGTTTAGTTATTTGGGGATCTTTAACAATAAGTGTTGTCCTGTTACACTATGATTTGACTTCATCATCAATTGAATGCATTCATGTCTGGTTGTGTTTGAATGTAGTATTGATGTGTGCACTAGCACATTTATATGCTTAATTTGATAATACCCCTTTTTCATTAAACGCAAACAATTTTTAATAAATTTCTTATTTAACATGCATAACCATTAGTTCTGAAATTGCTCGAATTTTTCACTACTTGCTTCTTATACTTCTTCAATTTCCCATTCATAATAGTTCTGTATTGGTCAATGGTCATAGTACATAGCATTTAGTCAAACAATCTTGTGCACAACCGAAGGTTGGTCTAGTTGGTACATGGTAGCGATTTGGTCCATACTCCACGAGGGTGTGAGCTCAAATCCATTTCCGATGTAAGGAACTTGTTGATGGATCATTTGTAAGCGCTCTTTGAGCCATGAGGCCTGCTCTGACTTATGAATCTTGTGAGGCCCCAATACTCAACTCTCCTAATCTTTTTTTATATAAACAATAACGATCAAAGCCTTAATCTCACTAGGTGGGGTCGGCTATATGGATCGAATGACGTCATAATGATCTATCATAATCATAAAAAAATTTATATAAAAAAGAAGAAAAAATCTATGCATGTTATAAAACTGCTTAGCTTCAAGTTAGTGAGGCACTTCTTTGAGTGTTTGTGTGTAGCTACATTATGCTAGTGTCACTTAAATTTTTTATTGTAATAATTTTTTACATGCAATTCAGCGGATAATGATTTTTCCCCACTGTTGGGCATCTGATTATGTGCTTTTGTGTGATGTGTATGCAGCATCACTGTCGGCGCTGTGGGAGAACATTGTGCAATGAACATTCATCGGATCAAATGGTACAATGTTTTTACTTCTGGTTTAGAAAATTAGATAAGTGTTATCCCTTATGAACATCAACAGTGACAATTTTTCCTTTGTAGGCTTTACCACAATTTGGCATTTACTCAAATGTCCGAGTATGTGCTGATTGTTTCAACAATTCACGGTAAATTACTTCCTCATTAACTTCACAAAGAAATATAAAAGAGCTAAAAAAATAATTTTAAAGCCAGATTGATTCTCACTGTCTTACAATTTTCACTTAAAAAAAAAATAGTTAGTTACCACTTAGAGAGGGAAAATATGAAGAGGTGCACTTGTGAGCTATTTCAAATCATAGGATATGGAATACCTTGCTTTATATAGTAAGATACAGGTTCAATGCACTCTTCTCATAGAAAGAGTTTAGAGATTGTTTAAATATGAGGTTAAGGTCAACCTTTGTAAGCTTTTTCTGTAATTTGGTTCCATGAGAAGCCTTCATTCCTGAAAAAGGGGCAGAATAGGGATCAAATCCATGAGTCCATAAGATTGGTCAATGCCATATGAACATGTTGGCAAGTCAAACCTTCATAACTAGTAATTCCGAGTGAATATTGTGAATCTTTTTATCTTATAAACACTTTCCAGCTCAAGCGTTCCTCAAATAGTATTTAGTTTCTTTTTGGTGGTGTATTTGTATTTTATAAAATGAAGACATTCATTAAGGCTGGGAGAAGAATATTACAAAGAGGTAACCTCCTTGAAAAAGAGGGGCAAAAAGAAAAAACAACCAAGAGAGAACTAAGAACACTTAAATGAAGCAAAACCCCTTTAAAAAAGACAATGTGCTTTACACCAAGTAGAATCCAGAAACTTAATCTTCCAAATCGTTAGATTGGCAATACAATTTTAATTAGTATGCATGTGTGCGGTTGGAGAAACTTTCAAATTGTTAACCCACTGACCATTTAGGATTGCCAATGCACATACCTATTTCTATTGTAACATAAAGAATATCTTATTTTTGGCATTAGTTTTTTTATAAATAATATAATATTAATTTTTTTTATTCTTGATGCCCCTCGGGTAAATGGTCTAAACTACAGAAGGAAGCCTTTTAATTTCCTGGTAACTTGTAAGATGTTATTGATGGCAGACATTTTTTTAACTAACATTCTCTGTTTCTCTTTATATTTGTCTATTTAGCCTTATTGTACTAGTTTTTTTCTCTTCCTGTCTTGTTGTAATATACCTATTTTCTCCATATGATCAATGATACCTAGTGATCATCTGTACGTTACATCTTTTCTTGGTACAGATATGAGAAGGGTGTACCACAGGCTTCTTCAGATGGAGTAAACAGGGTGACAGATACAATTTCTAAATTAGACATTGATGAAAAAGTTGATTCAAAAACCAAACCAAATGCCGAGAATAATCAGACTGTATCAGGCGTTAAAGAGTGTAAGTGTGGAATGCCTCTTTGCATTTGCGAAGCTATTACCCCTTCATCTGATCCACTACCCCAGCAGGTAATAAATCTTATTATCATCGTCAGGTACCATTTTTTGGTGCAACCCAAAAACTCATCAATTTTTTTAAATCTTCTGCGGCAGAAGAAACCTACACCTGTCGTTACAGCTCCATCAAATCCTAAAACTAAGAAGACAGATACTGTTCCAAAAAATAGAGGCTCCAGTTCAACTAGCAAGTTCAGGTACGGACTGGTTAACAAATATATGTTTTTGTTGGCAAAATGTAGGTTTTGAGTGAGTCCCATTCCCATTAGCTGAAAGCCTGAAACCCATAAGTTAAGGAAACAAGCATTTCCCACAAAAAGTTAAGGAGGGGATTTTTGTCTAAAGATTCTGGAGTTATGCTTCAGCCAGAGACTACTTGATGGTTCATCGTGTTAGTTTTCTCTTCCTTCTTGAGAACAAGGGAACTGAATTGACATTGTAGCTTCATCAGGAATTTCTGGTTTATTTTAGCATACAGAAATTGCTTTGAGATATTGTACATTAGTAAAGCAATCATGATTCTCCTTATGTCTAAGTTCATAAACTTGTCATCGCTAATTCGTTACTTAATCTTGCTATTGAGTGCTTTATGATATCATTATTTGATAGTTAATGATGCAAAAATTTCAGTTCTACATTTAACCTTGGTAATGTAACTAGCGGTACCTCAAACAGACCCCAGACTGATTATGAAGCTAATGGAGAGGTAAATGTTTTTTTTATTGAATTTCTTATATTTCCTTGTGCAAAAAGATCTTGTGCTTTGCAAGTCATGTACTGAATTGAATGTGATGCTCTCAGGGTTTAAGAGAAGCAATAAAAAATGGTGATGTTGCTGCTGTGAAGAAACTTCTTAATGAGGTTTTTACCTTTCAAATGAGACACTTAACATTGGTAGTTAATTTTTTGAAAGTAGCATTCATGGATTTTAAACTGTTCAGGGTGTGGATGCAAATTACCGAGACAAGCAAGGACTCTCTTTATTGCATTTGGTACCTCTCTCAATTTGAGTGTGCTTACACTGTTCTATTGTTTGTACTCATGCTTGTGCATGCATGAATACAATTCCGCTTTTCTTAATATTACAATGATCACTTATTTAATATTCTCTGTAGGCTGCTGTCTTCAATCAAACTGATATAGTTTTCACTCTGATGGACTCGGGGGCGAGCCTGGAATACAAAAATGCACAAGGCAATTAATTCTTTTCCTTTCTAGTATACAGTCAGTTACAATATGATTATTCCTGTTTTTCTTTTGCAAAGAGACAACTAAAGAAAAATAAGATACTTCTTGAATGCAAATCCTTACAACCTCTTCTTGTTCAGGAGAAACACCTTTAGACTGTGCTCCTGCAACCTTGCAATACAAAATGCGGAAGAAGATGGAAGAAAGTGGAGCAATGGACCAAAGCATTTGAATAATCTATTACTTGTATTTGTATCTTATGCTGCAAAGAGAGCTTGAAATATTTACCAATTTCTAAAAGTTCCTTGTTAGCTGAACAGAAGTTTGCAGCTTCTATATAATGCGACAGACCGGGAGTAAAACTGAGGATTCAGACATTAATAAGATACATCTTTGCAGCTAAGCATCTCTGTTTGGTGTATGACAAAGTGCATTTTTTAGTATGCATCTCTGTTCTTTTTTCTTTTTCTTATTTGATGATGGTATTATGAGGAAGAAAAGTATAAACTAAAAGTGACTTTGGAATGGCGACATGAGAAAATCTTGTTTTATGGCACGGTCATATCTTTTTTTCCACCTTTTTTCCTTTTCCCTTGTATTGCAAGGATTAAGTTATAGTGATCTTCATGTATGTGCTGTTTTCCACCACCCTCACCCCACCACCCATTCTTCCTTGTTGTGTTCATGACTTCATGGTACATGTTAGACCAACTTATGGAAATGATGCAGTGTGCTCATGTTGGATCTGACTAGGATGTTAGGAATCAACACGTGCAATGGGGTCATTGTGAATTTATGACGTTTTTTAGATATTGTGGAAAAAGTAAGGTGACATTGTAGCATGACTGGAATTATCACTTTATCTTTCACCTAACAAATCTCATTATTCTAACCACTGTATCACAATCATAATCAGGTCCATGATTTATGTCACCCAATAGTTTATGGGGCTAAGAGTTTTTATAGTATAAGTTAGAGTAGTTAAACATGGGGTTCAATCACATTAGAGGATATAATATATTTTCTTCTCACCACTTAGTGCTTGTTAAATTGTACTGCAGAATTATGTACCATTAAAAAAATTGATTGAGAGAAATTGAACATTTGATCTGGACTAATACGATATACGAAGATCAAATGAAATTTTATACCACTACCACTTGATCAACACTTATAGGTATACAAAACTAACATTTAATTTGACAATAAAATAACACCACTTCTTCTAAAAGTAAAAGAAAAAAAGCCAAATAGAAAGAGAAAAAAGTTGACCACCACCACTTCCTCAACATTGGCTTTATATTGAAGCCATAGAGCTCATCTAAATTTCCCCCTTTTCTCTTTCTCCCTTCTTCATTCTTCTTCCTCACTCACTCCATTATTGATAGCTTTCAAATGGGTTTCTATTCTGAGGACACAAATACTATAATCTCTGGTTTGACAATAGGTCAGGCCATATATGAAGTAGCTCTAATCATTGCACTTCTAAGATGGATCTTGTGTTTAATTTTCAAAGTAATGAGAGATAGAAACATTGACTCTCTCCACACCACAACTGAAACAGAACCTTCATGTATGTCTTCACATGTGATAAGAGACAACACTCTCTTATTGACAACCTTTGGTGAGATTGTGGAGAAGCTGTCAGAAGAAACACAAGACACAACAACATGTGCTGTTTGCTTGAACCAACTAAACATGGAAGATGAGGTTAGAGAGCTTATGAATTGTTACCATGCGTTCCACAAAGAATGCATAGATACATGGTTGGATCACGACCATGATGATAATCATAACCCTACTTGTCCACTTTGTAGAGCACCTTTGTTAACTCCTTGTTGTTTTTCATCATCTGAGTCCTCTACTTGTGTGCTTCCTATTCACCCTAGTTGGGTTGTGGAGAGACTTCTCTATCTCTTTGGGGATGATCTTCTTCCTTGTTAATTACCTTTTTTTGTATTAATCTGTGCACATATAAATATAATAGCTTAGGGCTTAGGCCATTCATTATTTGTTCAGCTTTCACTCCTTGTTGGGTGCTGCAAGAAATAATTAAGTAGCTTTCACTACTTGTATATAAAACAGAAGTATAAATTTCAGATGGCCACTCCACCAGGTCAATGAACCATTATTACAACCACATTAAGATTGATATCAAATGATGCCAAATGCGGCATCATACTTCAATTAATGAATCATACAAAAATATCAACAAATTGCTATTTTGTTATTGACATAGTGGCATCATCCTCCTACAACTAGTAAGCTTATAACCAATATATGCACTGAGTTGGCATTCTTCACAGGGATGAATACACAAAATATATATCACGGGGAGGGTGGAAAAAAACAAACTTAGATCATTAGAGATTTTAAGTTTGAGTCTGAGTTTTTTTGAAATACAATTACCTTAAATACTTTAAGATGCTAAAAGCAGGAAACATGGACATGAAAAGGGACATATCTGTCATGGGCAAATTTACATTGTTGAGGTTGGTGAACTTTTTTATTACGGGAATGGGGCACTTTTTCTAATATTTACGGGGAAGGGGTAGTTTTAGTGTAAATCGTTTTTCTAATACACGGTTTTTTTTTTTTTTTTTAAATCAGAAACCGTGGACTCTGTCCACGTTTTGGCGTGATCCGTGGATTTAATCCACGTTTTCCGGAAACCGTGTTTGTTATCCACGGTTTTCAAATATGTTAACTTTTTTTTTTTTTGCTTAATTGGTAGCTGTCTAAGTTTCATGTTGTTTTTTAGATTTTTAGCAAAACGTGGATAATGCACACGTTTTGTGAACCCTATTTATATACTTTTTCACTCCGCAAAATCCAAACCAACTGCTACCAAATACACAATAATAGAGGCATATCACATTACTATTAGAAGCATACCACATTACAAATATACCAATACAACACTTCATTCCATTTTACTTCAATTGTAAAAGGTAACTCTTAATATTGTTATTATCTAGTTTATTTTTTGTTTTATATTATGAAATATCATTAACATTATGATAGTTGTTTTATGTAGATGGCTATCGTAAGAGATATTGTTAGTGATTTTAGTCTTGAAGATGAAATTGAGTTATGTGGTGATGATAATGAGGAGGATGCCGATGTTGAGATTGGTAGTAGTGAACTACACGGTAACATAACATATGCTACTCCTTCAAGTTTTTTCACCTATACTAATTTTTCGGATGATCGTGACTATCGACCAAGATCAACTACTTTTACAAATGACAATGATTTATCTATTGGGATGCAATTTGAGTCTAAAGAATCAACTTTAAATGCAATTAAACAATTTCATATTCGTAACTCGTTTCATTATGTTGCTGTAGAGTCAAAACCAAATAAATATGCTGGTCGGTGTAAACATTATGGTGCAGGTTGTGAATGGTGTATTCGTGCATGTTTGAATGTAAAACGTGGTGTTTGGGAAATTAGAAAAATTAATGGAACACATACTTGAGTATCCACTGTTGTTTCCCAAGACCATACCAAACTAAACTCATCTTTAATTTCAAATTGTATTATTAATTTGGTATCTGAAGATCCTGGTATACCAATTAAGCTCATTGTTAAAGAAATTGTTAGTCGTTTTGGATATACCGTGACTTACAGAAAGGCTTGGATTGCGAAACAATTAGCAATGAGTCGAATTTATGGTGACTGGGAGGGTTCATACAATGACTTACCACGTTGGATGAACGCCGTCCAGAACGAGTGTTGCAATTGATTCGTAACACTGCTTTTGGTCCTATGTTAGATATTGGTGTTGTCGAAATCAACAAACATCTTTTGACAGCAATGGTTGAAAGATGGAGGTCAGAGACACACACTTTCCATTTGCCTAATGGAGAATGTACTATCACATTGCAAGACGTTGCATACCAACTCGGTCTTCCTATTGACGGAAAACCTATTACTGGAGACACGAGTTTGGATTGGGTAGATTTGTGTGTCCGGTTGTTGGGTGTTGCCCCAACAGATAGGCAAATCATGGGGCAAAGGGTACAACACACTTGGCTTGAGAGCATCTACCAAGAACTTCCAGAAGATGCTGATGAGGAAGTGGTAGAGCAACATGCAAGAGCGTTCATCCTCAGAATGATCGGAGGATTCCTCATGCCGGATACATCAGGGTACCGAGTCCACCTAATGTATCTCCCTTTGCTAGATGATTTGTCAGAGACATTCGAATATAGTTAAGGAACAGAAAGAGGTTGGGGGATGCCTATTACTACTTCAATCATGGACATACGACCATATCCCAATTCTCGCTCCAAGGCTGCATGACACCAAATTACAATTTTTTCCTTTAGTAAAAAGGTATAATTTTTTACAATTTATCCTTTTAAGTTATCATCTTAATACAAATATCACTTTTTAATATAATTTTATTTTCTTTGAATTTAAAAAGGTAGTCACAACATTTGATAACCACCAACATTCCTGGCCACGCGGTAAACATCATTCGTGTTATGCTAGATCGTTTGCGCGTTAATCAAGTAAGTTTAAATATGAATTTGTTATATATATTTTTAATTAAAAAGTTTTGAATATTAATTAGATTTTTGTTTCTTTTTTTAGTTTGTCTGGACCCCGTATACAACTATGAATATTATGGGACCAATCTCAGATATTTGTCGAGCAAGTGTGCCGTTAATTTGTTTCGCAATTGTTGAATGGCATGCTTCTGATAGGGTCATGAGACAATTTGGTTTACAACAAACAATCCCACAAGATCCATCAAACTTTGACAAACTTCATAAGATGGACTTGCGTGGCAAAAATGAATACAACTGGCCAAAAAAAACATGAAGTATGAATTAAAATGTGGGAGAGTCGGGAACAGTGCGTGGTCAATGGTGTTCCTGACAATAAAACTTTGTATCACCACTCGCAGTATATGCAGTGGTATTTACAAAGGACGAGGAGATACATCTCCCTAGACAGGACATATTCTGTTGGAGCAGTAAATTTCACTATTTATTTCACTATTAATATACAAATTTTTATATATTTATTTCACTAATTATTGTATATTTTTCGCAGTTCAAATTCGCAAGTGAACTTATGGAAAGAACAGCTGGTCCACAATGTTACAACAATCCTATCCAAACTATCGACTATGTCTACCAAGCGTGTAAAGAATTGGTGAAGGCACTAGCAGAGTTAAATCCTATGGCCTTTAGCATTTCCCAACCTCAAGCTCCTCCTTCTCAAAATTTTGCTATGCCTACGTATGACTCTGAACTTCAACATCAAAGTTCGAGTCAAACACACTTTCAACCACAAATGCTATCACCTCATGTATACGGAGAACAACCATATGGATCATTCACAGCATATCCAACAAACTATCATATGGGTCAAAGTTCTCAATATCAAGGATCATTACCATCTATGTTTGCTACAAATCCAAACACGTCAATGTCGGCATATGGGACACAAGATTTTTACCGTCCTACAATGCCCTCACAAATACAACAATGCAATATTTATGGTAATGAGAATAATGAGGATGATGATGACGAGGAAGAGGAGCACCAACTTCAAACACGAGGTAGTGGAAGAGTTGTAGAAATCCCTCAACAACAACTAAGGGTTCTTCCACCACGCCGAAGAAGATCACCTCATTGTGTACTTCTTCACATCATAGACGTCATTGATAATTTAAGGATAGTTTGTATTTGAATATTTTCAATATAAATCTCTTTTTCATTTTCAATGTTAGTGATATTTTTCCATTTTTAATTAAATAAACCTTAACAATTAATTTAATAAACCTAACAATTAATTAAATTAACTTTAACAACTAATTAAATAAACCAAACAATTAATTAAACTAACCTTATCAATTAATTAAATTAACTTATTAATTAATTACATAAACTAACAATTAAATAAAATAAATTTAACAATTAATTATAAATAACAAGATAAATACTTACATTGTCCATGTCCACTTTTTGTCAAATTAATCAAAGAAGAAAAGTTAACATATTTGAAAACCGTGGATAACAAACACGGTTTCCGGAAAACGTGAATTAAATCCACGGATCACGCCAAAACGTGGACATAGTCCACAGTTTCTGATTTAAAAAAAAACCGTGTATTAGAAAAACGATTTACATTAAAACTACCCATTTCCCGTAAATATTAGAAAAAGTGCCCCATTCCCGTAATAAAAAAGTCCACCAACCCCAACGATGTAAATTTGCCATATGTCATGTCATTCGAGAAGAAAAAAAACATAAATTATCAAAACAACCCTATAGCTGTAAAGTTTTTTCTTCTACACCCAAAATCAAAATCTACCTGCTTTTACCAAATTCTCCATACACCATAATTTTATCAAACCCACCTACTATATATATTTTCCATCTCCAAAACCTTTGTTGATCATAACTGAATCTCTCGCCCGACATTTTCAAATAAGATAAATTATCCAACCAACTTACTCTAATTTTTCATTTCAATTCACAAATAATACAATACATCTTTTTAATTCTCGAACTGCAGATTGTGCACCATAGAAGGACCAGAGTACAATGTTTTTTTTTTCCAAGATGGAACTTCAAGAATTCTAGGACAACATGTGCTAAAGAGAGGATATGACTTTTTTCTGAATTAATTTATTTAATAATATATGGTTTTACATTTTACAATCTTTGAGTATTAAAAATTGATTTGTCACATTTTATATTCTTAGTCCAGCATGGTCTCTCCTCCTGAGAAGATACTGACTCTCTTAAAGCATTTATTAATACAACTATTTTTAAGATAGTGTAGTTGACTTTTTTTTGTATGAATTATGTGAACAAATATCATCTCAATTAATAGAGAGATAAATATTTTTTTTTATTTTTATTTTTAATGATAAATATATAATTTCATTGTAAACAAAATTATAAATTTGTCATTGAAAATTATATTTTTCTTTGTTTTTCTATTACTTTAAAGGATCCTAGCCCGAACCACATGTATGCTCTATGAGAGACTGGATTTGTAGAACCATGATCCTCTCCACGATGCTCTATGTCACTTCTTTGTATTTTTTCATGTTGTTTGTGATATACTTCGATCCTAACTTGGATTTGTATCTGCATACAATGTTTATACTACCTTTCTACCAGTAATACATACATGTTACATGTGAATTTTTGAAATGCCTTTTAGTTTGATTCTACCTTTCTTTGCTACATTGTTCTCCCCCTCCTCCTACCACGTACGCAGTTAAAAAAAATGCCTTTATGCGTTGGTTTCATCCAAATGGTTTTGGAATCCAGTGCTTTAATTTGTTGAGTCTTCATGCAATTCTTTACGTAACTTTCTACTCAATAGAAGTACATGAATATTTTTATTTCCTTTTCAACTTTGTTCACTCAATTCTATTGGGAATAATCAAACTTCAAATACATAAATGGGTGTGTTGGGTCATATAGAACTCAAAAAAGTAAGACAAAAAATGGGGTTCCAACGTTTTACTACATGCTTTTTGTTAACACTTTGTATATTAAGCCAAGGTTTGGTAAAGGGTGGTTTTGGTTTTGCATGCAACTGGGGTTTACGTTCAACTCATCCTCTTCCACCTCAAGTAGTTGTGAAACTGATGAAGGACAATGGATTCAAACAAGTGAAGTTGTTTGAAGCTGATCCAGGAGCACTCAAGGCTCTTGGAAATTCTGGCATTCAGGTCATGGTTGGTATACCCAATGACATGTTAGAATCCCTTGCAACCAATGTTAATGCTGCTATTGCTTGGGTCAATCAAAATGTTTCCAATTATATATCCAAAAACGGTGTCGATATAAGGTAACAACAAGTTTCATTATTTATATAACTTTTAAACATAGCACTAGCCTCTCATGTCATATATATATTTATTAAGGATGGGTGTTGTATATCCAAGTAACTCTCACATCGCCTATCTTATTGTCTCCTGAATGGTTTAAATACCTATTGGGATACTCCTCTCATTGTCAGATGTTTTTCAGATGAAACTTTAACATGTTATCAGAATCATGAAAAGTATCATTTCGCTTAGTCCGACCGACTTATGTTTTAAAAAGTGTTTGTAAAATTCTCAGGTATGTTGCTGTGGGTAATGAAGCATTTCTAAAAACATACAATGGTAGATTTGTGAATGCTACATTTCCAGCAATCCAAAACATTCAAGCAGCACTTATAAAAGGTGGCTTAGGTAGACAAGTGAAGGTGACTACGCCTCTAAATGCAGATGTGTACCAAAGTGATAGTGGTCTTCCATCAGGAGGAAACTTTAGGCCTGATATTCAAGATCAAATGATCTCCATAATCAAGTTTCTTTACCAAAATGCTGCTCCTCTTACCTTTAACATCTACCCTTTTCTCAGCCTTGATGCTGATCCAAACTTCCCAAAAGAGTTTGCTTTCTTTGATGGCTCTGCTGCCCCAGTAGTTGATGGTTCCATAACTTATACCAATGTTTTAGATGCCAACTTTGACACACTCATTTCAGCTCTTGAAAAAAATGGTTTTGGCTCAATGCCTGTCATAATTGGTGAAGTTGGTTGGCCAACAGATGGAACATTCAATGCCAACATAAAGAATGCTCAAAGGTTCAATCAAGGCCTAATCAATAGAATAATTAAAAGACAAGGAACTCCTAAGAGATCTACACCACCAGATATTTATGTATTTGGTTTTATAGATGAGGATGCTAAAAGCATTGAGCCAGGCCCATTTGAGAGACATTGGGGTATGTTCAACTTTGATGGATCCATGAAATACCCTTTGAATTTGGGTGGTGGAAAACCATTGGTTGCTGCAAAAGGTGTCAAGTATTTACCAAAGCAATGGTGTGTGATGTCTTCACAAGCAAATGCTATGGATCCTGGTTTGGCAGATAGTTTGAGCAAAGCATGCACATATGCTGATTGCACTAGTCTTTCACCTGGTTCATCTTGTAGTGGATTAGACACAAAGGGCAATGCTTCATATGCATTTAATATGTACTATCAGACCATGGATCAGAGAAAAGATGCATGTCAATTCAATGGTTTATCAGTTATTACTAGTATAAATCCTTTACCACCTCAAAGTACTTGTCATTTTGAAATTATGGTTGATCTAGGGGTGCATGAAACTAGGACCACCACTTCTCTAGGTGCACCAAAAAGGGAAATACATTCAATGGTCATGCTGGTATCAAGCTTCATGTTCACTATCATGTTATTATCTCTATGTATTTAATTTTATTTGTGTTGTGCACAAATTCACATTACCATATATTATTTACTTCTTTTTTTGTTCTATTATAGTGTAGATTTTCAATCTTAATGTAGTCAATTGAATGCATAAATTGATTTTATTCTTCATGGTAACTCCCTTTTAATTATCCATTTTGGTCTTTCATGTTTTTCTTGACCTTACCAAATTAGTCGCTAATAAATTTAAATTACTAATTTAGTCCCCAACAATTTCAACATGGATTCACGTTAGTCATTCCATTCATTCTCGTCATTCAACATTAACAATTTGGTCTACGTTCATGAAATTTTGATTAGGAACCTTTTATATAATTATTAAAAAACCTAACTTAAGGCATATACCCAAAAAAAAATAAGCTTTACTTCAAGGTGAATCAAATACATGTAAGTTGTAAGTGTACTATTAAGTTCCACAATCAATTACAAGTACTTTTGTATATTAAAAAAGGTAGAGGATCATCGATTCGAACAAAAATCTATATTCTAAATATTGTTCTGCTCAATAATAAATTGATAATTAATTAAAAAAAAGTAGTAATAATAAATATTTAATTTTTTAATTAGTATGATATATTGTCATTAACACAATACATAATTTGATTTAGGCTAGAACAAGTCGAGTATAATATGTATTAGGTTAGTATAACATGCCTAAATTTTTTAATTAATTTTTTAACTTAATTTTTTTTTTTGTTAACCAATCACAATCTAATAATAAATGCATTAGATGAGAGTTATGGTCCCTACAAATTTGGTGCATCCTTGAGGCCATCGTCACACCATCATATTCATGCAATCGCCTTGCACTTTACATTTTTAATGGCAGATATTCACAATCATTTCAGGCCCACAAAAGGGACAAACAAACAATCTAACAAAATATTATTATAATATGATATCTATACAGGGGAGGGATCCACTTAATCCAAGAGTAAGTGAAAAAGACATACTCCTCATCTTAGTAATCTAATCTTGGAAAATCCAATGGTTTAGATGTAATCACCAATTCAAACCATTGAATTTCCAAAAAATGAATGATCATGATGTGGAGTAAGTTTTTTTCACTTACTCTTGGAGTAAGTGGATCCCTTACCATCTATATATTATGAGTATAAATATTTATATATACTTGATATATTATTTATCATTTATTTATATTTATTTTAAAATATAACTAAATATGAATGATGAATAATTTAATAAGAATATATAAAACTGATAGTATATTGTATACACTTTTTCTCAATTATTTTTACTGCTTTAATACCTAACATATGATGATGAAGCACATATACTATATTATAGATAAGAAGACTACTTTCTTTAAAATAAATTATAGAACAATCATGACATTGCAAAAAAGCTAACATGGGTTTTATAAAACTAATATAAAGAAAACATATAAAAGTAAATGAAAGTGAAGTACTAATTTAAAATTTAACATGGGTTTTATAAACATAATAAAATACTAAAAAAAATCTAACAAGGCATTTCATCCATAAAAGTATAAAAATTGAATACTTAAATATAAAGCTTGCAAAAAAAAATACATATTTCTAAATAAAATGATAGGTAAAGTGAATAAATAAGAATATGTATTTGAACTTTGATTGATTTTAATTGTATTTAATGTCAAGATATTAATTCAAGAGTCTATTCCTTAGTTAGGATAAGAAAAATTTCTATCAGACTCCACTTTTAGTTTTCTTATTTTGTAAAATATTATATAAGAAACCTAAAAATGAAAAGTTGGTATTGAAAAAAAAAAACATTTTCACCCACTTCATAAACAGAAAAACATTTTTCGATACAAACTTGTATTTTCAATATATTTTTAAAATCATTGTTAGGATTGATGATGAAAATAAATTTCAAACAT
The DNA here is from genome assembly GCA_009771035.1 of Lupinus albus. NCBI lineage: Eukaryota > Viridiplantae > Streptophyta > Magnoliopsida > Fabales > Fabaceae > Lupinus > Lupinus albus. The sequence continues at coordinate 12,812,997 of CM020011.1, forward strand.
GACTTATTAATTAACTTGAGCAAAAACAATTAATATAATTATATAATATTAATATCTATATTACTTAATAAAAAAATTATATAATATCAATATCTATACTACTTAATAAAGGGAAAACATAAATTAACCACTCATAGTGTAATTTATGTTTCTCTATTTTACCATTTATAATTATAATTATAATTTCATGTTTATATAATTTTTAATGTAAATTAATCCCTTTTTTTTGTAATTGTTGTGGTAGTTATTAAACTTATCTTCTATTCTCATTTCCATGTTATATAAGTGGAGCAGTTTTTTGTGGGTAAGGTGTAGTTTTTTCATTTGGAAGGAGTGTGGAAAGTTAATTAACTTAATCATTTTTAATTTTACTGTCATTCAATGTATTTCCCATGGTAGTTTTTCATTTTGCACATAGAAGGTGGATGAGAAGTAAATTGCCTTCCATTTCAGAAAACTCCTTTTGTTTCTCCATCTTCTAGGTTCTCTCCATTTCTTCTGGATTTCACTTTATCTGTTTAGATCGTAAAAAAATTCATTTTTTATTTTTCTTCTCAATTTGTGCTGTGTGATTTTTTTAAACAAAAGTTTAATTTTTTATAGTGGGAAAGTCGAAGAAGCATTGATTCCTATCTGTTTTGTATGCAATAGTTGTTGTGTTTTTATGGGACATTGACAATGTTCACCTTCAAGTCCTTAACAAAATTGTTGTTGTGAAGTAACATGGAAACAGTTTGTCACGGTTACAACAACAAATCATTTTCAACATTATCAACAAAAAGAACATGTTTTATATTGGCAGTGAGACTTCTAAGGTTGTTTCTTTCATTATTTTCAATGTTCGCTACAATTTGTTATTCGTACCAACATTTTTGTCTTATAAATAAATGTAATAAATATTTGAATACTTTGATGTATAGCTATTATGGAATGGGTTTTGTGCTGGGGTAACTACAGAAATCAACCTCTTTACCAAGAATTGGAAGTATCTTCTCGCTAGTCTTGATATTTTGCTCGTCTTGATTATGCATTATACATAATTATACGGTAGGTTTATGAGTTTGTTATTTTATTTTAGTTTTGACTTTTAGTTTTTGTTGGTCTTCATTATGCACTCTTTAATCATGGTATATTCATGACTCATAAATCTAATTATTAGAACATTGTTAAGGTATTTCATGATATGTTCTTTACATTTTTTAAGTGACATATTTTGACTTATGCAGGTTCAACGGAGAAGTTTAATTGGAATGTGGAAGTGCTTATGTCATTGTACATTTTTTAATAGAAATATTTTGCTCTAATCAATGACTAACATACTTCATATATGTTTTTATATTTTGACTTATTACTATTAACGTGTTTACAGCTACTACTGTGTCTGTCAACCCGTTTTGATATTGTTTGTAATGAGTACTTTACATATAATAAATGTTTAATATAATATTACAAATTACAATATATAACCTAATTTATTACCTTAAACATTTATTGTATGTAAAGTAAACATTATAAACGATAGGAAAACAAGTTGATAAACACGGTAATGTCTATAAACACGCTAGTGATAATAATAATATAAAAATTTATACATGATTATATCAAATGTAGATATTTTGAGTGTTATATCCTAAATGCCTCACCATACATTTTTGTTGTTGAAAGAAGGATAATCGAAATTGGTGCCCTAATTTCCGCATCAACCACCAATTACTTTGCTTTTCTATATTTTCTCTAAACAACAATATATAAATTCTAATTTGTCAAAGGAGTTTCAATCCAAGTCTACATCTATTATACTAATACATGAACATATCATACTATGATTCTATATAAGCAAAACCACAATCCAAAGATTCTTAATTTTTTTATCATTTTAAGGTTCGGGCATCTTCTTCAAATTCTTTGTAACCTCAACGAAATTTTCTCAGCTTTTCCGTCGTTTCCCCCTTCAAAGTTTAATTTTTTACTGGATCTGATGCGTACCAAGATTTGAATCATTGGACCCATTTTCCCGAGAACTAGATTGGGTAGAATTTCACTATCTTTATGTCTAGGGTTAATGTCGGTTGTAATTGGAGGATACCCTTTTGTCTTCGAATGAGATTTATCATTGATGATTGATTGCAGTGTTTCATCCAATTAGTTTTGGGGTTTATTCTTTTTTTGAAAAAGGAATTTTGCCTTTTTTTGCTGTCAATTTTATCTGTTTCATCCATTTTTTGTGAATAGTGATGCTAGAATATAAGAGTAAGATTCTGGTGTTATTATGTTTAGATTGAAGAGAAGTGAAAACCCTGTACGCTTCTTATTTCAGCATCACTGCTACAATAATCCTCTCATGGCATATTTATTAGGCTATAATCCTTGTTCCCAATTTTCACAACACTCTCTTTCTTCTTATAATCGTGGCAGCAGCTACCAATCTTTACCATATCTTCATAATCCGGTTTTTTCTAATGTTTTTGGGGTTAGCAGAAGCATTGATTTCGGTATCAAAGGTTGTAGCTTTGATACAAGTGGTAGTTATAGTAATGGTACTAATAGGATCATGGTTAATGCAAAGGCTAGGCCTCGTGGCTTTGCATCTCGTCCTAGACACCCAATGTTAATGGATTTAGAGCAGGAGAATTCTCTTAGGGGTGATGGCCGTAATGCTGCTCCGGTTAATGGTGACAATGGATTGCTGAATGGGAGTTCTGCTAAATCTCCTTGTTTTCGTGATCATTCTTTGTCACATAAACTTTCTGTTGCTGTTGATATTGATGAGGGTATGTATACACATGCTGAAGCTCTTGGCTAAGAGCATGCTAAGATTTCTTACTTGCATATGTATTATTGAGTAGCTTGACCTTGTTATTCTTATTAGCTTGAAAAACTTATATGTTTATCTTTTATGTAATTGTCAACTCTTGATGCATATAAATTATAGTTCACTACATCTCATAGATGTCAATATCATGTAGTGAATTATCACATTAGATTAGTTGTATTTCTTTCTTGACTTTCCAATTCACTGTAGACTGGCTAGTATTTAGCTGAATTCTAGCATTGTCCACTTTGTTTCTGATTTCAGTTTTTTTCATCTACTGCTTTACTAGCAGTATTAGGAAATTTTGTATCGGCTATCAACAACTTCATTGCAGATCGATATTCATCAGAGCATTCTGTTTCTGAGTATCACGTGTACGAGTTCTTCAAGGTATAACTTGTTAGTTTGGTAATTCTGTAGTTTCATGATAAGTGAAATTTCTCTCTCTTAATATTAAATATTGTCTATGATGGCTACTTGCATGCTCTTCCAGAGGCTCATTTTGCCTAATTGTTTAACTATGTAGAATTAGAAATCATTGACCAAACCGGTTTTATGGAATCATTCTTCTATTATTGGTTTTATCTTGAGCTGCGACTAGTTGATTGTTTGCGTTTGTTTAACTGGCTTGTGCATTGGTGTTATTATATTTAAAAAGTCACTGATAAAAGGATCATCTTTATTTTCTGTTACAACCCTTTTAGTCCACCGTATTGATGTGAATTTGTTCATCTACCTATGTGGAGTCTGATGCATCCTTCATTTCTGTTACAGATATGGAATTGTTCGCGTGATGAAGGTAATTGCATATCCGTTAGACTGTCGTGTTTCTTGTTTTGAAATCTGGGTGATATTTCTTGAGATCAGATTCTCTGTACATTGTAATTGATTTGTTTTTCACGGCTGGCATATTATGATAAAGCATGCTCAACCGGTAACATGCATATTCCTTGAACTATTCAATTTAAATTAGTTCTTCATTGTTGCTGTGTATTTCCAGAAAATACATTGCCAACGAGGAGCATCCATTGTAAATATAAAAAAAAAGGAAAAATGATTTCCAGTGCGTGCTGTTGGGCTTGTCAAATGTTTTTAATGCAAAGTAGGTTTTATGCTTACCAAATTATTTTATGCTTCATGATGACTAATAGACTGATTGAAGAGCAATATCTTGTTCTGCAGCTGATTTTCGTGTTCATGAGTTTTTTAAGACACCGTATTTTAAGTCTGGGATCCACCCTCTCCCAGGTGCTCAGTTGGCTCTTCAGAAGTTATCAAGATACTGTAACCTATCCGTTGTAACGTATGCTTTTGATATTGAACTTTCTTCAATCTATAAAGGAATCTTGTCAGCATTCACTAACTGGTGCTATTATTTTACGCTAATGATCAGATCCCGGCAGAATGTAATTAAAGATCACACACTTGAATGGATAGAGAAGAATTATCCAGGACTGTTCCATGAGATTCACTTTGGTAATCACTTCGCTCTTGATGGGGTGTCAAGACCAAAGTCAGAGATTTGTAGGTACGCCTCTTAATCCCATTCATCTGCATTTCTATGATTGTCCTAAAACTGTAATGCTCTCTGTTCAATATCTTGGACTCTTAATGGGCACTGGTGATGTTCAAGTGTCCAAACTGTGCTCCCACTATTCTTTTCTTCGGATTCGGATCTTTTCTTTTTCCTACCTTTGTGTCTTTATCGTTCTTTGTAGTTGTTGGTTCACAAACTGGAGAACTGGATAAGATTCTAAATCTCCTTTTCCTATTTACAATATTTTATTCTTGATAGATTCCTGATGCGCTACTATTGACAGGTCTTTAAATGCTAAGGTTCTTATTGATGATAATCCACGATATGCCATTGAGTGTGCTGAATCCGGAATTAGAGTTCTACTTTTTGATTACGAAGACTCGTATCCATGGAGCAAAGATGAGTCTGTTGATAAACACCCTCTGGTAACCAAAGTTAAGAACTGGGAAGAGGTGGAACAACAACTTATGTTATTGATAGTTTCTTAGTCTCACAGCAAGGATTTGTGGCAACCACCCTTTCTATATGAAGTGTTGGTAATTTCTCTATACATATATTTTTGAAGAAGTTGAAATCATTTGAAGTGGCTTCAAGGATATCACTTAGAGGACTATAAACTATAGGGTAGGCTTCAAGGTTGATGAAATATAACTAAATGGTTATATTTTTTCCCTTTTTTTTGGGTACATTTTGAGTAAACATCAATTAAAACATTGGAATAGTGAAGTTTGTTCATTATGGTGAAATCCTGTTATTTTACTATCTAAATAACTATGTAGATATTTGCTTACACCCTCCAAGAATGTACATAACTAGATATGAAATTTGAATCATAGGGTTGTACAATGTTATGGTTCAATCTTGACCCTCAAATTGTATGACCTCTCATAATGTGTACGGTTTAAAATGTGTTTTTAATTATTTTTAAATACTTATTAGAAAATATTTAATCATTCACTTTTACTAAACATTTGGTGTGGGTTGGGAAATAGTGTAATATATATATGATATCAATGTATAACAATACATCATCCATAAAATATAAATTTACTTATATTTAAAAATATGAATGATGCAATAATAATATAAATAATTTTTATATTACCAGTTTGTATATCTTTTTCTTTATTAAAAAATTGGTTAAATTTGGTCAAAAATATGATTTTGATTAAAAAGGAAAAATTAGTGATGGGTGAAGTGTCTTTCTTGGGTACTTAGCTCTGTCATTTATTTTGAATAGAAGGCAACACTTATCAGATAAAAACAAAAAAACTAAGTTACCAACTTACAATGACATTCCGTTACGTAAGTTGAGATTCTTTATCATAAGAAGGGTCGGTTGCTAGCTACCTAAGAAGGTTGTAATATGACAAATGTTATTTGGTCACATTTCCTTGTTGTCTTCTGAAATTCATGCAACATATCAGATGCATGTCTCGTAAGTAATTATTCTTCAACACTCCCATTCAGAAATATTATAAAACAATCTTAAAAAATGCCCATAGAAACATCTTATAAATCTATGAGGCAACTTCATAATTCATTAGATAAATTATATATTGAAGAGTGTTGTACTATATTTAATCAAATATATATGAGATAATTATTCTATATTCTGAATATTGAGTTTTCCTCTTTAGAATGCTTAAAGAATGATGGATACCATAACTTAACGTAACCTATTAGACTATTAGTAATACAAATACTCCTATATAGTATTTGCAATCTAATTTTTCTTCATTTCTATATTATTAATATTCCTATATATACCGTAGGATATTAGGACTACGATTTAACGAAACAGAAAGTTGCAATAATCAATGTATTTAATTTTAGCTGAGTAAACCCAATTAATGTTGACATTAGTGTTAGTGGTTCAAGCCATACTTCAGCGATAAAGCAACCAAACAAATGCACATGGATGATGCACCTTCATTAATATGATGTTTGTTATGTCCAAATCAATCACCTATTACCAAAATAATTAGGAAATTAGTCACACTGTAATATTTAAATATGCGGTTTTATATGGTTATAAATTATTTCATTTTAATCCACCATAGTACAATACAAGTTCTTTGATATAATTATTAAACGTACCTCTATACTAAAAGTACTTATATATATATATATATATTTGTTGTTTGTATCTTTGTGATAGATGTTGCTTAGGAAAATTATTTCTAAATATGAAAAATATTTCAACTACTCATACTACTAACCTTCTGATATTAATATTTTATTATTTGTATTATACTTATTTTCTTCATATGGGACAATTATGTTCTAGTTGGGAACGTCAATTTAACACTTCCACCAAACTAGCTATAGTCTATTTGTATTATCAACCCTAATCTAATTATAACTTATTTAAATGAATGCTTATATTTCTCTATGAAAGTACATTAGTATATATATTTATAAAATTATTTGCGGCATAATTTTATATGAAAGTATTATCATATTTGCAGTATGGTTTCCTATTGTGAAAGTCAGGTATACCATTATTGAATTAGAATACGTGCCCAACTTGATCAAGATTGTCATAAATGTGCATGAAAGGCCACATTAACTCCCTAAATAAGTTTCTTACTTTGAAAATGCCCACCTTCTTCACACTCCAAAACCAATATATGGCCACCCATTGATTTTGATTCTAAGAGATTCTTGGCTTATAAAACATAGATAGTAAATACATCATCCACCAATTCTAGGGATCCACTTACTTTAAGAGTAAGTTCTTTAAACTTACTCCACATCTTAACCATCAATTTTAGGGAAATCTAATGGTTTAGATCTATCAACTAATTCAAATAATTGGATTTCCCTAAAATTGATAGTCATGATGTAGAGTAAGTTTAAAAACTTATTCTTAGAGTCAATAAATACTTCATATTCATATATATTACGTTTATTTAAAAATTAATGATAAAGAAAATATGAGTGATAGATAATATGTTGATAATATAAAAAAAAATTACAATGTCAATATATAAATATGGTATCACAAATAGACCACCCATCTTCTTATATTCGGCGTTTTTATCTTCCTTTTTATAAAGTTGGTATTTTTTGTTCTTTTTTCCTTTAGCATATATAATAGTATATATAATATTAATATATATATATATATATATGTGTGTAGAGATCCTAAAGCAAAAATGGCATTTAAGAAAGCTGTAAACGCGTTTTGGATTTGTAGGATTAGGATTTCTGAAAAGCAAGTCACTTTATTAGTCTTTATTGCTTTTGGGAGTTGGGGCAGGCATATGCACCTCCCAAAAGATGGAAAATTGCTTAATAACTTTGAAATAGGGATCGGATTAAAATAACATACACCACCTCCATTTCTTTTAATAAGGTCACAGTGCAAATATTCAGAAATTAAGGTGGTGTATCTTTTGTTTAAATTACTCTATGTGATAATTATACTTATTTAATTAAATAAGGATAAAATTCTAAAATTAATTATCAATATTGTCTTAGTTTTAGACTAAACATATAGTATGAGTATTTGAGTTAAACTTGAGATATCTACACAAATTTTCCTCCCTACCTTGTCAGCACAACTTTTTCTATAAAAAAATATATGAAAAAACAATATTCTAAAATTTTGCATAAAATCATAAAGTATAATAAAATGTTAACATTTATTTAATTATCATCACATTACCGAAATTAAGTAACTAACAATAAAAAAATAAAAAAATATAATTTGAAACATCTAAAAGTGTGTATAAAATGTCTAATGTTAAAGCATAAATCTTCATCTCAAACATAAATGTTCTGGTTGGGACCTTTTCCTTTTAGGTTTTTTCTTCGTTAGGATGTGCTTTCCTGAGAATCAAAAGTTAAGACGTTGATGTTTCTCGAATATATAGCAAATTGATTGAGATACCATATCTTACAAATGATCTTACTTCATAAATTAATGATCTATACGCTGTTATTAAAGTTTAATTAATTTGAACTACTCGTATTGATTCAAGTACAAAACATTTAAATCACAGAAACATGTGTGTATAGATATTACGCTCTATATAAAAAAAAAGCTTAACATATCTAGATTAACGTTTATATTTGTTGGGGATTCCAAGTGTGAATGAAGAAGTCTCATATTGTGTAAAAATGGATGAGTTGAAGAACATATCAGTGAATGAACCCATAGATCTAACGTCTTAAAGTTTTGGGTCAAGATGTGGTATCAAGTCATTTATATATTTCTTTCATTTAATCCATTAAAGAATGATATAGCCTATAAATGAAGATCTCCCGACAATATTCACTATGATTATTAGCTTATGTTTAAGATGGTACTCCCAAATAATAAAGGAGAGTTAGAAACATGTAGTATGTTATAAGAACATGAATTACATTTATGTGAATGATTAGAAAATATAAAGCAGGAGGGACTAAATTTATGGCAGTTAAAATTGAATAAAGGAAATTAGGATTCAATATATTTGGCATGTTCTCTTTATTTATTTATTCGGACGGCAGGCTTTTACAAATTTAATTGTTATAGTACTAATTGACAAATTTCTCATGACATAAGCTTTGGCCACTAGATCATTAATATTTAGTTTAATTCATTTATATACATATATGCAAAATTTAATTAATTGGCCCTTTTTAATTCAGTAAATAATATACTATCCATTGTTAACAAGGGTTTTTACAATTTATTGATGACTAATTTTTAATCATGATGATATAAGTTTAATCAATAAACATATATAAAGAGTATTTTGAAATAAAAAATATTTAGCAACTCAAATCACTTGAGTTGCTAAATGTGTTAAAGTCTCAAGGACTAAAAGTAAAGAGTACCTTTAATTTTCATGCAATTAATTCCCATCATTTTTAAATATAGATTAGTTATATTATATCATTTTTGGAAGATAGATTTTGCCTAAATCCCCAAAATTTGCAAACATGATAAAGCAAAAGGCTAAGTGTAAGATATTCAAGTATGATTTTTTGAAGCCTGAGTTAAGTGAATAATATAACATAAGTGAAAATATATAGACATGTTATCTTAACATTTTGAATCAAATCATATACTATTTTGTTAACACCCCGTTGCAAATCTTTTGATAAGGGTTATTTGTAAATAAATTTAAGTATAAGAAAAAACCAATCCAGCCCCTATAATTTACAAATCCTCTCAACTTCTTATATTTAAAAAAAAAATGCAACTACCATATTTAAGAATTAATTTAATTTGTATACATTAAATTAATAATATGACTTTACATAACAAAAACTAAAGGATTCTCTATTCCAAAAAAATTTGTATCTATGTACCAAGCCAATCATATTCCACAAAATAACATAAAAATGTTATTTTATAATTTTTATATTTTTCTTTTCAAGTAAATAACACCTTACAATTAGATTGAGACACAATAAAACATGAAAGTAGAACAGATGATCCTTACCAAAACAGGGTTTGTAGATATCATGAGATACGTAAGATAGAAGAAGAAGTCTAAGTTTTACATTTTCAAACTCTTAATTGCATGTCTGAATCAATCACAAAAGTTACTCTAAAACCATGGAATGAAATTCAAAATGTTGGCCTGCCTACAGTGATTGGCCTAGGAAAGGGATATGAAGAAAAACAACATATTAATGTTATGTCATATTCCTTTGTGTAATGGCCTAGAACATCACAAGCATGCATGGGTCGCCTGTATAAAAAACAAGCTTTTCTCATTTGCTTGTATGGTGAAATAATAAATATAGTAAAGTGAAAAATTTATTTTATGTGTTGAAAGTAAGTCTTACATCATCTACCTTATTGTAAATACATGTGCTACTCATCATATAGCCAATTGGTTTTGAGATGAAACCTTAACACGGTAACGGAGCCAAAATTTAACTTCTTTCTGGTTGTCATGAGTCAAAATATGTCATTTAGTTATGGGTCAAAGGTAATCATTCGCCTGATTCGACATTCTTATGTGGAGGAGGCATATTGGGAAATAAGTCTCACATCACATACCTCATTGTTTCAGGAATGATTTAAATATCCGTTGGATTCGATGGTTATTACACTCCTATACTAAAAGTGAGTGGCATAGATATTCACATAGCAAGAGTGGGTGAAAAGATGGGTCATGGATTTGCATGTTGGATTTGGTAGACACATAGTAAGAGTGAGTGACATGCATAGTTACCACAGACACCTGGATATTAAACACATCCCATTCCTTTTATTGATACATCTTTATACAATTTCACTGTGTTATGCCACTCCAAAAAAAAGTTGATGAATCTTTCACCTAATGTCATGTTACTTTATTTATATGAATTTTTTATGTTGCAATATTGTATATAAGTTCTCAACTAAAGGTTGATTTTGTAATAAACATTGAAAATTTAAAAATGTTAACTAACTAACTATATGTATTGTATAATTGTAACCTAAAATATGATGGTGCGTAGTAGTAGACCTGAAATATAGTATAAGACCTGAAAATTTAGAGAGTAAAATTATCAAAGTAAAATGAAAAAACTAAAGTGACATGAAAGAAAGATAAATGACAGAAATGCAATTATATTAAAATTTAATGTTGCTAAAATAATAGCAGTAGTACTAGTATCCAAGTAAAGTATAATTTTCTTTCATTAATGAATGCAGACCCTGTGAGAAGTTTTACTTACAACCTTCTTAAATTCCCTCACCTGCTTAACAAACCAAATACTCCATATTCTATTCTCTCTTTTTTCCCTTTAAATATTCAACTTCTTTCCCTTCTCCTTAGACAAACAAACACTATCATACTATAGTACTTTGTCATGGCTTCACACTCTTACACTTGTTCCAAATTGCCTTTCATCACCTTCATCTTCATGCTGATGTTGCTTGTTGGATTCTTCACCCCTTTGGGTTCTAGTGCTGGTACCACTCATTTATCAGGATCAGCATGTCTTAAAGTTTCTTCTTCTGAATTTGTTGGGTCAGTGAGGGAAGTTATTGATATTTTGAAACAAGTTTCTTCCATTTTGTCCAAGTTTAGTAGTGGCTTGGGAGATTTTCGTCTTTCTCATGCTATTTCTGATTGTCTTGATTTGCTTGATTTGTCATCTGATGAACTCACTTGGTCTGAATCTGCTACACAAGATCCTAAAGGTACCATTCTCCATTCTATGATTTCTTATCAAACACTTATGAAACCAATCAACCATAAATAATTTTCTTTGTTATCATTTTTTCTAACCAACTTTATATTATTCATATAACAGTTAAATGTATGAATATTATGCAAAAGAATCCTACTATGATTCTTTGTTATCATGTTATGTTCCCATTAATCTAATTTATGAGTTTCTTCTATATATTTTACTCTGTTTTTTCCTCTGTTCTTGGAAATTGAAAATACTGGGTCCTCCCCCATAATGGGTAATTCACTTTGTTATGAGCTATTATATTACACTAACAATTACAAACAATGTATCTATTTTATTTAAGCATTAGTACTCTATTCTATAAAGTTGAAAAGTGTAGCAAAAATATTACTGCATGGGGTATAGGAAATACTTTCATTTACTTCAAATACCAGATATCCCATCCATATTAGTAATGATAAAAAAATATTATTTTGATAACTAATCTGTAATAATTTTTAGTTGGACTTTGATTTTTTTTTTATTATAAATTTTTGGGATATGCATAAATTTAAAAAAATGATAAGTAAATGATAAAAATAATTTGATTTGTTAAGAGAGATGTAGTAGAATTTGAGTTATATATATATGACAGTACTGAAGTTGATATTACTAATGTTGTAGGGAAGCATAACAGTACAGGAAACCTTAGTTCAGATTTAAGGACATGGTTAAGTGCTGTCCTTGCAAATCCAGAGACATGTTTGGAGGGATTTGAAGGTACCAACAGCATTGTAAAGAGTCTAGTATCTGCTGGTCTTGGTCAAGTAACCTCATTGGTGAAGCAGCTCCTAGCACAGGTGCATCCAACCACAGAGGATCATCACTTAAACAAGGACCAATTTCCTTCTTGGATAAAACCACGTGACAGACACCTTATCCAATCAAATGGTGTAGCTGTTGATGCTGTTGTGGCTATTGATGGAACTGGAAATTATACTAATGTGATGGATGCTGTGTTAGCAGCACCTGATTATAGTATGAAAAGATACGTGATATATATTAAGAAGGGTGTTTATAATGAATATGTTGAGATTAAGAAGAAGAAATGGAATATTATGATTATTGGAGATGGTATTGATGCAACTGTTATCTCTGGTAATAGGAGTTTTGTTGATGGTTGGACCACATTTCGATCCGCTACCTTTGGTAAGAACATGCTACTCTTACTCTTTTTACCTATCTATTTATTTCAATTCAACGTATCCGACAACCAAGTATTAATCTCACTAAGTAGGTTATGTACATGAATGATGAATCGAATGATATCATTATATGTGGTGGCAATTAATTAATTTCGGTAGTGGTTACTATAATGTTCTATTTGATGAGATGGGGTGTAATATGACATGTTTATACAATTTTTATCTTTTAGTAAATATGTTGACAAAATTACAAATTCTGATTGGGAGACCTCATAAAAATATGAAGTGACAACAAGCATTATTTTAACTTCACTGTAGTCTAGTTTCAACTCTGAGTAGGGACTAATCACCAACATAGTGCATGTATTCAATAATTGGTAACTCTAAATGGACAAACATGATGAAATGGATGCAATGACCAAATCAGTTTTGATGAGGAATCACCTCAGAACATTAAAAATATGATTAAATAAAGCTTCAACTTTCAACACTATGTAGGGCCTTAGTACCTAGCATTAACTAACATAACACAAATCTGCAACTAACTGATAATTAAATGAGCATGTGCTGCAACAATAATCTTTAAAATGCTTCTAGTTCAAGTCTTGTTAAGTAGCTGACATATCTGACCAAATTTCTCATGTTAACATCATTATTTTCCTTCTTTATGTATATGATCATGTGTAGCTGTCAGTGGAAGAGGATTCATAGCACGAGACATCACTTTCCAAAACAGTGCAGGACCAGAGAAGCATCAAGCAGTAGCACTAAGATCAGACTCAGACCTCTCAGTTTTCTACAAATGTGGCATTTTTGGTTATCAAGATAGCCTCTATACTCACACAATGCGCCAATTCTATAGAGAATGCAAAATAAGTGGCACAGTTGATTTCATATTTGGTGATGCAACTGCTGTGTTCCAAAACTGTCAAATCCTAGCAAAAAAAGGGTTGCCAAATCAAAAGAACACAATCACAGCACAAGGTAGAAAAGACCCTAATGAACCAACTGGTTTCTCAATCCAATTCAGCAACATCACTGCAGATTCTGACCTTGTACCATTTATTAACACTACACAAACATATCTAGGTAGACCATGGAAGACATATTCACGTACCATTTTCATGCAATCATATTTGAGTAGTGTGATAAGACCAGAAGGGTGGTTGGAATGGAATGGTAATTTATTTTTGGACACATTGTACTATGCTGAGTACATGAATTTTGGACCAAGTGCTGGATTAGTTAATAGAGTGAATTGGACAGGGTACCATATATTAAATGATTCTAGTGTAGCTAGTAACTTCACTGTGGCACAATTTATTGAAGGGAATCTATGGTTACCTTCCACAGGTGTCACCTTCACTGCTGGATTAAGTGGTTAGAAGAAACTGGTAGATCTTTCCCATCATGGCTTCTTTATACTTATATAGAACTATTATTGAACTTGTTCTTTATATCAAAAGAAGAAAAATATAAAAAAAATGAAGATGTTATGATGTTCACTCTACTGAATTAGTACTTTTTTTGGTTGTTTGGATGGTAGCAACACTTGAACCCAAATCATCTTTCATAGATTCACAGCAACTACCAAAGAGATCAGGGATCTCAGTGATAAAAGAGAAATTAGACAAAGTTCAAAAGAGGTGCAAATTCACATTGAAACTTATGTTTGTAGAGCTTTTTTTAAATGAATGTGGTTTGTGAAATTCTTGTGCAAACTCATTAGCAAAACCCATTTTTTATTTTTTACTTATATTCTCATAATAGTTGTGCACAATAATGTTGTAATTTTAAATATTAACATGGCTTGTTGGGTTGGTTTATTTACTAGTATGTTCTATTTTTGGGAAATGTAAGTCAAACCCACACAAAAATGAGAGAATGATATTAAAAGGTGGTTAAAGGATATGATAAGTTCACAGGAAATATGGTTGAAAATGAATACCAAAAATGTGTTTATTTGGAATTCTTCACCAACTAACTTTCTAAAAATATAAAAACCGAAAGTGTTGCATGTCCACTATTCCTTGTTTTTCCCCATGCAAACCGCAAAGGTTCTGAAGAATAAAAGAAAGCAAACATGCATAGAGAGAAAGAGAGACAAAGGCACTATCTCTTTGTTCTCCGTGCCTTGTTTTCAACTTGCACTCTAAGGCAGGGTTCTCATATCTGCCTTAGAACAATTTACAAATGGCCTTTCAGGATTTTGAACTCATCACTGAAAGGCGTAGAAATGAGAAGAAACAAAAGACCAAGAAGAGAATCATCATTGGTGTTGTTTCTTCCATTCTCCTTGTTGGTCTCATAGGTTGTGCATTCTTTGTTGCTACCACAAAATATGGTTATGGACAGAAACAAAATGAACCTTCTTCTGAAAGCAACAATATTGCACATTCTGAAAGGGTTGTGAAGATGGTGTGTAGTTCAGCAGATTATAAGCAAAAATGTGAAGGGCCATTGAGTGAGGCAGTGAAAAAGGATCCTGCACTCACACACCCTAAGGATATTCTTAAACTATATGTTAAATTTGCTGAGGAAGAGGTTAGTAAGGCTTTTAACAAAACCAACACATTGAAGTTTGAGTCTAAAGAAGAGAAAGGTGCATTTGAAGATTGTAAGCAATTGTTTCAGGATGCTAAGGAAGATTTAGCAGCCTCTATATCAGAACTTGGCAGGGTTGATTTCAATAAATTTTCATCAAAAACTCCTGATTTTATAACTGGCTAAGTGCTGTTATCTCTTACCAACAAACATGTATTGATGGTTTTCCTGAGAATTCAAAGTTAAAGAAAGATCTTAACACTCTCTTCCAAGATTCTAGGGAATTCATTAGTAACTCACTTGCCATTGTGAAAAAGGTTGGATCATTACTTTCTACATTCCAATCAATTGGTGGTCGTTTGTTGTCAGAGAATTATGATTCTTCTGTTTATTCTTTGGACAAAGAAGGTTACCCTGAATGGATTAAGCATGAGGATAGAAGGGTTTTGAAGGCTGCTGATGATAAACCTAAACCTAATGTTACTGTTGCAAAAGATGGCAGTGGAGACTTCAAAACCATCTCTGAAGCTTTGGAAAAAATGCCTGAAAAATATAAAGGACGTTATGTTGTTTTTGTTAAAGAAGGGGTGTATGATGAGACTGTCACAATAACAAAGAAAATGCAAAATATAACCCTTTACGGTGAAGGATCACAAAAAAGTATCATCACTGGTAACAAAAACTTTAGGGATGGTGTCCGTACTTTCCTAACTGCAAGTTTTGGTAAGTATAGAATGTGACCTTTATATATAATTCACACACACAACAACAAAAACTTACATTACATGCAATTTACAACCAAGTTTATAATCTATACTATAGAATACATTTCTGGCAAGCTGCATATAGATACTTATATTCTATACTATAGAATATATGATATATATGATGCTTAAGTAAGAATTTCTATATATGCATGGTGCAGTGGTACTTGGAGAGGGATTTATAGGAAAAGCAATGGGATTTAGAAACACTGCTGGGCCAGAAGGACATCAAGCAGTGGCTGCTAGAGTGCAAGCAGATCGCGCAGTTTTCGCGAATTGTCGATTCGAGGGCTACCAAGACACTCTATACACTCAAACCCACAGACAATTCTACCGAAGTTGCATCATCACAGGCACCATTGATTTCATATTTGGTGATGCAGCTGTTGTGTTCCAGAACTGCATCATGAATGTTAGAAAACCAATGGATAACCAACAAAACATGGTAACAGCTCAAGGAAGAATGGACAAGCAACAAACTACTGGCACTGTTCTTCAAAAATGTCTTATAAAAGCTGATAACACATTGGTTCCAGTGAAGGATAAAATCAGGAGCTACCTTGGAAGGCCTTGGAAGGAATACTCAAGGACTATTGTTATGGAATCTGAGATAGAAGATTTCATTCACCCTGATGGGTGGACACCTTGGGCTGGTAACTTTGCACTAGATACATTGTATTATGCTGAGTTCAACAACACTGGACCTGGTGCTAGCACCAAAGCTAGGATCAATTGGTCTGGCTACAAGGTTATTAACAAGGAGGAAGCTACTAAGTTCTCAGTAGGTCAATTCTTGAAAGGTACTTGGGTCCAAGGCACTGGTGTACCTTCTATTCAAGGCTTGTACTACTGATTAATATCCTAGGGCTTTCAATGAATGGTAGCTAATGAAGAACGAAGATCCGCTGTCCCGCACCAATGAAAATTTAAAC
This sequence comes from Lupinus albus, assembly GCA_009771035.1. Lineage (NCBI taxonomy): Eukaryota > Viridiplantae > Streptophyta > Magnoliopsida > Fabales > Fabaceae > Lupinus > Lupinus albus. The sequence continues at coordinate 12,829,904 of CM020011.1, forward strand.
ATTCATTATTTTTTCTATTCTTGCTTGGACAAGATTTGGGACAACATATCTTTGTCCGTTATATGCTACATGTTTTTGGCCTTGTTGTAATTGGTGTTAATCACTTTGATGAAAATTTATTCTACCTGTGTTTCACCAAATGTTGAAGTGCATAGAATTATACAAAAAGATATTTGTTCCAGCTGATAAATAGTATCACTGTACAAATTGATGAAATCTTATCTTTTAAAACAACATATTGTGCTCAAAATTTTCTAATACAATTTCTTAAGTGGTAGGAATACAAATTTTTGCTTCTTCAAATCTCAGCACAAGCCACTAATATGGGAAAAATTAGTAATGTACATAAAATTTATAGACATTTTTAGTAACCATACCATTCTTTGAAGTTACCTTCTGAGAAAAGCTAATAGATATGGAAACACTTCATGATCTTATGGAAAAAGGGTAAATAATCTTTATATTAAAATTATCATTACAAATTGATTGAGTAGTGTCGCGACCCGATTTTCGGTTGGAAGACCGGCCCTGCGACTTAGGGAGAGGCAAACTCGATTTCTACCTCTTCTAATTGATTTGGAGTCGCCACTATGTTTTTTTGCGGTTAAAACGTAGAAAACTCTAAATATGCCCAATTAGGATAATTTGGTCTTTAATCAGAGATTCTGAGCTCGGGAGTCGATTACGGATCGGGGAAGGTATTAGCACCCCATCCGCCCGTATTAAAACGTTACTCTCGCTAATAACATGAACTTTTATACCCTTAAAATTATTTATTGAAATTCAAGCTCGTCTTGCTCCTACGTATCCCTAGGTGCAATAGGGAAATCAAGGCTATGTAGTTCTGGTTCGAAAATCAATTAAATTGATTTGGACAGTTTAAAATGTGTTGAAGTTGTTAAGTCATACCATATGACTTTTTACAAAAGTTACTTTTGATAAGGAATTAATAGTTTAGAGATGGTGTTGGTCGCTCACCTTCTTCCCATTTTCAGAGAAGTCAAAGTCGACTCGAACCCTGACCTTGCTATAAAAATTCCATTAAAATTTGTTTGAGTATAAATACAAATTCGTTTAAATAAATAAGATAAATTTTTATTTAACATGTTTCGGAATATGAAATTAATAGTTTAGAGACGGTATTGGTCGCTCACCTTCTTCCCATTTTCAGAGAAGTCAGAGTCGACTCGAACCATGACTTTGCTATAAAAATTCCATTAAAATTCGTTTGAGTATAAGTTCATTTAAGTAAATAAGATAATTTTTGGTTAACATATTTTGGAATATAGAATTAATAGTTTAGAGACGGTATTGGTCACTCACCTTCTTCCCATTTTCAGAGAAGTCAGAGTCGACTCGAACCATGACCTTGCTACAAAAATTCCATTAAAATTCGCTTGAATAATATAATAGATTTAAAATATTTTTAATATGTAACTAATAGTTTAGAGACAGAGAGTCGTAGACCTTCTTCCCATTTTCAGAGAAGTTAGAGATAACACGGACCATTGCTATAAAAATTCCACTTTTAGATATGTAAATTATTAAAAGATATTTGATGAATCTACTATCACATAATTTATATGGATAATAATAGTATGAAAAAGAGTAATGCTAAAATTGGGAAATGCAGATGCAATCACACAATACATATAATTTGAAAATATATAGTGCATACCTAATGCTTGCAAATTCATAAAGCTTGCCTCTTAAGGATTTTTAGACGTGCTTGTTGGTTGTGTAGTAGCACATGTGGTTCCTTCCATCATTAGAACTTCCGGAAGCTGGTTATATCCTTATTATTCACTCTTGAATATGCTGGACAGAGATATTATGTTAGTGGCGTTGAAACCAAAATCCAATTGGTAACAACATCAACCACTCTTCCACCTTTCACAATCAAAATCATCAACAAGCATATCCTTGAACAACTTCAGATTTGATCTAGCCAAGAGTTTGCTTATGATGGTTGAAGTAATGATGTTGTTTGCTTTATAACCACGTTGTCTTTTGCCTAGTTATGCTTAATCTCTACCTTGTCAAGGAATGGACTCGGGTTGTCTTAAGTGAAAATGGTCCACTGGATCTATCATTCTATCACTCAAACTCCATATTGGCCTTTAGCAAAAGTTTTCAGTGTATATGCAAGTAACAAATAATAATAATAATGCTTACATCCAACACAATGATCTCAATAGTGAACTATCTTTTATCAACTTGCTACTTAACAACAATGCAGTCATTACCACCTTCAACTCACCTGATGTATAAGACATTTCCTTCCAACGAGAGCATGTTTATCAGATTTCAATGAACAAGATAAACCAATTAATATTGCCACTGACACTTGTTTCCATCAAATATATATTAAAGGGTTTGAAAACTTCCCAAACAATGCAAAGAGAATTGGTCTCTCTTGCAGAAAGCATTGGCCGTGAAGATACTAGTTCTTTTTTATTGTGTTGGAGCATCCTCTAAAAGCACTCTCATCATAAAGGCTTTCCATAATGGAAAACAAATCCCTCAAATCTCAAGTAAATCAACAAGTTGGTGCAACACGTCCTGGATCCCAGGTAGCCTTTCTTGATGAGTTGCATTATCCATGAAAGAATGTCATCCAAGATTGTATTTGATGCATGGCTCTAAACTCACTCACCCCATGGCAATGCATGTCAGAGTTGTGAATTCATATTATTAAAAGAGATGACTTTACCATACTTAGAAGTCCAATCAGTGCAAGACGTATATGGCTACATCTTGAAAGATGGAGATTTTGTTGGTTAAAAATTATGTTTGTCATAATTTCCAAAGACATAGATAAATCTTCCACTTTCAACGGTGTCACATGTGTGGCCCCATCTCTTCACTGGTTGTTGTCACCATGTATGAGTCTTGAAGCTTTGGAGGAAGGCCACTAAAAACATCTCCAGCAGAATCACCGCTGAATGAATGTTATGATGTTCTTTTACATGATAGTAAATATGAGATAGGGAAGTATTTTATGGTTATTGTGGTGTTGTGTGAAAGTATAATGATGTGTTGGGTTGGTTTTTGTGTGAAGAGAGTGATGATTGATGAAGGTAAAAATAACAAAAAGAGCAAGTTTGGTTTGGTAAAAAGGATAGGGCAGAATAAGGTGTAGGTGTGGGTTAAAGAGACATAACCGTATATGTGAGTGAGGGTACCACTGCACTTTCTTTTCTTTTATAACTCCTTATGATCCCATTCTCTCCCTCTCTCTTGTGCCACTTCCTTTTCCTTTCTCTTTGTTACGTTTCTTTTTTTGTTTTTTAAAACCAATGCAAAACCATAATATTCCCCTCCTATCTCTTTTTATTTAGTAACCATTGCTTTAGTTTTTTTAATTAATAACGAAAGAAAGAAAACAGTTGTTACTAAATTAATTGAAATAAGAGTGGTGGGTAACTTAAAGGTTTTTTCAAATTGTGGTTAAGAATAGAACAATCAAGAACAATAAGATGAGTATCACGACAATAAAAGTGATAGTTTTTTCAATGCTTTGTTGTTTTGAAATTTTAGTACTTTGGTATAGGCCGAACAAAATTGTGTGTTGATAAATAGGGATTACTATTTGAATTCGAGTTTAGGATATTCACGTTTATTGGATACTCCGTGAACAGAAGTTTTTTTTTCCTCATGAGTACAAGATTGAAGAGAAAATCTCTAGTCAACAATTTAGGCATAATTCCAATATCTTTTGCACATCAATTTTGTTAATTTTACTATGAACTCTTGAAATAAACATTACAAAATCTGGTATGTTACCATTGTCATAGTTCTAATATTTTTTTAATGATTTAGAACCCTATTATGTTAAGCAAAAAAATATCTTAGACCATCATATCTGAAAAATGGAAAATAATCGACCCCCAAAATATATAATATTTTTTTATTTACAACCCCCATTATATCATTGATATTCGTGCAATTGAAATCTAAACATTTTTTTTAATGGAAGAAAGGAAATTATTCTCTCTAAATTATTTCATAAGTATTGCATTGTAGAGGACTTAAGCTTTTTGTATTTGAAACTTTTCATGTTCTATAATATTATTTCCTTTTCTATTTTAATTACTTTTTCCTATTTTTATGAACTCATTTTGGCCATGCAAATCCATGCAACCATAATGGGTACTAAATCCTCCCAATGATAATAATATGAGTTGGGGAAGATGAGAATGGAACCCACCTCATGGCTATCCCTTTTATGAGATCATACATACATACATATATATATATATATATACATGAAAAATGCAAAAGAGTTTATAAATGGAAAAGACTCATTTAATCATTGCCTTCAAGTTTTAGTTCAAGACATGATATTTCAATTGTAGTTTTTTACTCTTTTCATGTCCCGTAACGATGAGAGTTCCTGATGATTGGAGGCTTACCCGTCAACTCATAGTCATAGTCAGGTCAAACATGAAATAATAGTAACAAATAACAAATATAATCTTATAAGTGAAACATTAACTTTTGTTATAACGATAAGCTAAAAATCTTACAAGAAGCAGGGGGCATGGAAGAAAGAAATACAAAAGAGTTGAAAAACTCATAACACTCATATTTTATGTCATACCATTTAATCAAAAGCTAGTGTTGAATATTTTATAGGTGCTTTATATTCTTTTTCTTTTTATGTATATCCATTTGGAGAAGAAATAATAAAAAAGCATAAGACAGTGTATATGATGACTATTGTCCCTATGTTAATATGAAAGAAACATTTTCCTTATTGGAAGGAATTTGTGATCTTGAGTTTATACTCTCTCTGCATTCATTCCACAAATTCTGCATAATGAAAGCACAACCAACACTTCCACAAATTCTATTTTTGCACTGATGTAGCTTGAATGACTCTCAACCACTAACTTTCTGTACCCTTCATTCCCATGGAAACATCACTCCTTAAATTCAATGGGTTGATGACAATAAAAACAAGTCTCATTATATTTGCAACCAAACTTAGTTTCCACACTGTTCATTAGTTAAATGCCTCAATAGCAGGCAAAGATTTGTTTAAGGTTTTTATATATATTTGTATATCTATCTATTAGTTAAGTTTCTAGCTTTGTACATAACAACATTCTCATGCAACAAAAGATGGCATCAAGAGGAAAAACATTTAATCAAATGATGTTCCTATCATTGTTACTAATGAGTTGTTTTGTTTTGTTGGGTCAATGTCATGAACCTCAGACTCTGGACACAGCAGGAGAAGATGATTTGTTTGGTTCAACATGTGATCAAACCCATCATTCTCAAACATGTGTTTCTCCCTTAACATCATTGGTTCCTAGTTGCAACCCATTAGATATAAAATGTGGAGTTGAAGGGGTTCTGAAGTTACTATGTAGCACAGCAATTTACAAAGAAAAATGTGAAGAGCCACTAAGTGAGTTAATTGGAAAAGAACCTAAAATCACAACCCCTAAAGACATTCTCAAAAACTATCTTAAATTTGCTGCTGATGCTGTTTCTAAGGCCTCGGACAAGAGCCGCGACTTGAAGCTTGAATCTGAACAAGAGAAAGGAGCATTTGAAGATTGCAAGGAGTTGCTTCATGATGCAAAGGAAGATTTGCATACTTCTGTGCATGAACTTGGCAAGCTTGATTTCAATATATTTTCCACAATGACTCCTGATTTTAATAGTTGGCTAAGTGCTGTTATCTCATTCCAACAAACATGTATTGATGGTTTTCCTGAAAACTCAAATTTGAAGAAAATTCTGAGTAATCACTTCAGAGATTCTAGGGAATTTGTTAGCAATGCCCTTGCCATTGTGTCTAGAGTTAACACTATTGGTATTGGAGGTGGTTTGTTTCCACATATTCCTAACTCCCCTATTGGTTCTTTGGACAATGAAAAATTTCCCAAATGGCTTCACAAAGATGATAGAAGAATATTGAAGGCTGCTGATGATAAACCTACACCTAATGTTACTGTTGCAAAAGATGACAGTGGAGACTTCAAAACCATCTCTGAAGCTTTGGAAAAAATACCTGAAAATTATGAAGGCCGTTATGTTGTTTTTGTTAAAGAAGGAGTGTATAATGAAACTGTCATAATAACAAAGAAAATGCAAAATTTAACCCTCTATGGTGATGGATCACAAAAGAGCATCATCACTGGTAGCAAAAACTTCAGGGATGGTGTCAGGACTTTCCAAACTGCAAGTTTTGGTAAGTATAAAACTCCCTTTTGAAATCACTAACAAATATATATATATATATGTGTGTGTGTTTTGTTCAGAATTATTTTCTCAAATTGGAATACTTATAGCATGGCTATCATGTTTGGTAAGCTTAGGTAGCATTAAATAGACATAAGATAGAACAGAAAACATGGGTTATGTTCTGTTGTTAGATATATTTTAACTCTTATTGCTGCTATATATGCATGGTGCAGTGGTACTAGGAGAGGGATTCATAGGCAAAGCAATGGGATTCAGAAACACTGCTGGACCAGAAGGACATCAAGCAGTGGCTGCTAGAGTGCAAGCAGATCGATCAGTATTCGCGAATTGTCGATTCGAGGGCTACCAAGACACTCTATACACTCAAACCCATAGACAATTCTACCGTAGTTGTGTCATTTCAGGCACGATTGATTTCATATTCGGCGACGCAGCCGTTGTGTTCCAGAATTGCATAATGAATGTTAGAAAACCATTAGACAACCAACAGAACATGGTGACAGCACAAGGGAGACTAGACAAGCAACAAACCACAGGCATTGTTCTACAAAAATGTGTGATCCAAGCTGATGAAACATTGGTTCCAGTGAAGGACCAAATAAGGAGCTACCTTGGTAGGCCTTGGAAAAATTACTCAAGGACTATTGTTATGGAATCTGAGATTGGTGATTTCATTCACCCTGATGGGTGGACACCTTGGGCTGGTGACTTTGCATTAAAAACATTGTATTATGCTGAGTTCAACAACACTGGACCTGGTGCTAACACAGATGCTAGGGTCAAGTGGCCTGGCTACAAGGTTATTAACAAAGACAAGGCTAAAAAGTTCACTGTAGGTGAATTCTTGAAAGGGTCTTGGATCCATGGGACAGGGGTACCTTCTATTCAGGGCATGTACTATTAGATTTAGTTAATAAATACTTGATGGTTCAGCACTTTAGGTAATGATATTATGCTACATGTGCTTGGCCTTGGCCTAGGTTTGTCCAATTCATGTTATATTCATTTCAATCACAACTTTTTCTTACCACAAACTAGTAAAATAGAATTATTATACAAGCAATTATCTGGTCTAGTTGAAGTGCATTAAAAACAAAACATATAATTACATGGTAAACCCAAATATTTGAATGACATGGATCATCATATATGTTTAAGGCATGGGTCATAAGACTTATTGAAGTTTTAGTAAGAATTTAATTTATATAATTTTACATGTATACTATTGTGTTGGTCACTTGGTTGCAAAAACAAAGATGAACCTTCCTGACTTTTTTCAGAACAACTTTTTTTGTTGCTGAAACTTTAGCTTATATAACCTTGGTGAAAGTTAGTAATGTACATAAATTTAATAACAACCATCCTTAAATCATGTACCCTTTTATGTTATCAAATCATGTACCTTTTGAACAAAGCAAATTCCTTGGTAATATGTTTGAAATACTTTGATGAGTTTTGGATACATTGAAATGTATATAAGTGATGGTAAGACAAATAGATCATATGTCTTAATGTTTTCAATCCAAACATAATGTTAAACCCATTTATTTAGTTCTTCATCTAAGCCTATTAGTTAAATATTTTTCATTATTTGGAGTGACATTCTTAACAAAATTAATTTCAAATTAGTCAATAATATTTAATTTTTTTACTTCCTAGCATTCACTTGTATACATCAAAAATGATTAACATTTAAGTAGAGGTTGACAAACACCCCATGTACATCCAAATATTATCACAATATTTAATGTGAAAATTGAGATAAAGAAGTGCATGAGATGTCATCACATTTTAAATAAATTTTAAAAGATAAAAAAAATATACATGTTTTGCATGAAACATATCATTTTTACTGTTAAATAGAGATATTCCCTTATATTGTAGAATCCAATTATATATGGGTTATTCAATTCATTTTGCCCCGTGTCTCCAAATGCATGTAAGTCCGACCCGTTTTAAAATGAGCATGTACACATTCATGAATAATTTAAAAATAAAAACTAACATAAAATAAAGAAATTAAATAAAATAGGTGAAGAGAATAAAATTTTAAAAAATTTGAGAAATTAAATCATATTATATCATAATTTTTCTTACATTTTGTCCGCGGGTCGCTCACATTGCTCAATAGAAATGCCTGTTGGCTTGACTGGCAAACAGGTCGGATAAAATGGACAAATGAACAAAAAAATATAAGTACTCCTTCCGCAAAAAAATTATAGGCTATATCGGCTGGGCCGCGGACATTGTCTGTTTTGCCATCTAAATACCGACATGTCTTTTTTGAATTCCCATTATCTTCCCGCCATCTCTATATCTCTTCTTCCTCCTATTTCCCATTCCGATTAGGAAATTCTAAAGTTCTCGTTGTTCCTCTCATCGCCCCTACCTCTCTATTTCTCGATAAAGATTTAATCTTTGTCTGCTTACGTCAGCAATGACTAACATAGAGCATCAACGACAGAAAACGCCCCAACAACAACAGAACGATGTTGATGAAGTACAACATGGTCCTTTCCCAGTTGAACAACTTCAGGTAACTCATTATTCAACAATCACATGATTTTTCCCCCATAGGGTTCTTCAAAAATAAACCTTTCCTTTTACAATTTATTCATTCTGGTTCAATCACCAATACCCAATTTTGTTTAATGCTAAAGATCACCTCTTTTTGTGTTTTCTCTTTATTATTGCAGCTCAATTACCAATTACTTAAATGGGTTTTGCTTCTTTAGTTCCTTTTTATATTGTGGAATAACCCTAGAATGTTATTGCAGTTGCTACGAAACCCTAATGATTTTTAATCATAATCTTAGGCATCAGGCATAGCAGCTATAGATGTTAAGAAGCTTAAAGATGCAGGTATCTGTACTGTTGAATCTGTTGCTTACACTCCAAGGAAAGACCTTTTGCAAATCAAAGGTATCAGTGAAGCCAAAGTTGACAAGATTATTGAAGCAGGTATGCATAATGTATTACACCCTTTGTTTCCTTTCGATATTTGTGAAGCTCTACTGAACTTTTGTGATGTTCTCTTGTTTCTTGACAGCTAGTAAGTTGGTACCTATGGGTTTTACTAGTGCTAGTGAACTCCATGCTCAGCGGGCCGAAATTATTCAGATAACGTCGGGATCAATAGAGCTTGACAAGGTGTTGGAAGGTGAGACACATGATGGGATTGTTTATATGTGGTGTAGGCTTTATAACATCATATGTTTTGCTGATGAAATGTCATAACATGATGTGGCTGTTTCTATCAGGAGGAATTGAGACAGGCTCTATCACAGAGTTATATGGAGAATTTCGATCTGGGAAGACTCAGTTGTGTCACACTCTCTGTGTCACTTGCCAAGTAAGTAGTTTCCTTTTTCTGGTAAAGGTTAAATTGGTAATTGAACATGATCCAGGAGATTATATAGAGAAAATGGTGCCCTCTTTTTTTAATTGATTTACAGAAGTTATAATATATCCATGCCAGAATAGCTGTTGTTCTAGTGCATTTACTTTTATCCTTGTCCTGTTCGGCATAAAATTTAGTTTGTGAATGTTTTGAGTCTTGGTACATACTTTTGGCTCTTTTAACTTTCACTGCATTAGGCCATTACCTAAGTTTTCCATTTATTGTTGATATTATAGTTGCCACTAGATCAAGGAGGTGGTGAGGGAAAAGCCATGTACATAGATGCTGAGGGCACATTTAGGCCACAGCGACTCTTGCAGATAGCAGATAGGTAAAATGGTTATTGATATGAATGTTCTACCCTGTGAATGTGTGAATTCAAAACTTATGATGCCATGTGCTACAGGTTTGGACTGAATGGAGCTGATGTATTGGAAAATGTCGCTTATGCTAGAGCATATAACACTGATCATCAATCACGCCTTCTGCTTGAAGCAGCTTCAATGATGGTGGAAACAAGGTGCGGCTTCTGATATTCCATCTGCTCAATATTGTTAAGATCAGCTAAAATTTAGACAATTTGTCTTTTAGCAACACATAATGATGCATACGAGCAATGGGTTCAACTCCTGGAAATAGTCTTTTCTCTTGCATACATTTACCCTCCCCGGATCTCATTAGGTGAGAGCCTCGTGCAGTGGGCTGCTCAATATTGTTAAGATTAGCCAATGTGTAGATAATCTTTTATGTATCACAAAATGGTACTCAGGTGCTCAAGGCTAACTTTATCACTAGCAGAGGTAGCCTGTTCCCCCCCCTTCCATCTCCTTAATTATGCCGAGGGTTGTGAAATTTCCTTGGCTGCTTATGATGTGATGTGCGATTAGTGAGTGTGGAGGCTCAATTTGTTGATGTGTTTCAGTATTCCGAGTTGTCAGAATTTGTCCCTCTTTTACACTTGCACTTACATTTTTATGGTGTATGTATACAGATTTGCTTTAATGATAGTAGACAGTGCTACAGCCCTCTATAGAACAGATTTCTCTGGAAGGGGGGAGCTTTCAGCTAGGCAAATGCATTTAGCCAAGTTCCTTAGGAGCCTCCAGAAATTAGCAGATGAGGTAAAACTGCATGTCAGGATGGCAATGCAACTAACTTTCTAGCTTCTAGTACAGTCAAGGTTCAGGTTTCAAATTACAGGACATGCATTGTTCGACTTTTCTTAATAATTAATAAAATAGTTAATAGTGCAAGCTTTATGTTGATTCTATCACTGGGCATGTTAAATCAGTTTGGAGCTAATAATCTGCTCTGGTCCTTTAATTGTAGTTTGGTGTGGCCATTGTCATAACAAACCAAGTAGTTTCACAAGTAGATGGTTCTGCAGTCTTTGCTGGTCCTCAAGTCAAGCCTATTGGAGGCAACATAATGGCTCATGCTACAACGACAAGGTCGAGACTTCAAAACATGAAGTGTTTACTTTTAATTCTCCTAAGTTTGTTCTTACCCTGGATGTTAACTTGTTATGACAGGCTAGCGCTCAGGAAAGGAAGAGGGGAAGAGCGTATATGCAAAGTGATAAGTTCTCCTTGTTTGGCCGAAGCTGAAGCAAGGTTTCAGATTTGTGCCGAAGGAGTTGCAGATGTTAAAGACTGACCACTTCTAGCATATCTGAATTTGGGGAATTTTTTTGTTTTGTTATAAATGATTTTCAAGTATCCAGCAGACAAAATTTGCATGTCTGATGACCCTAATCTTTTAGCAGTTACCCTCCTTGGGTTACTCCTTGCATCTGTAATATTGATATTAATAAATATGTGCTAGTGATGATTGTAGATACCAAGTATAGATCTACATATTGAAAGTTCAATGCAGAAAATGAATTGGTTAAATATTTCAAAGAGCAATTTTGAACTTGGTATGAATTGGTACTACTAAGAGAGCAGCATATGTGTATACACTAAAGATGTCACACTGAGGGGTTTGAAACTTGTTTCGCTCAATAGGCTTCAAGTAAGGAACATCCAGTGGCGGATCCAAGAACCGGGGACATGAGATTCAAAATGTATTAGAATAAGACAAATGAAGTAACATAGATGCAATCTATATACTATATAAGAAAACTAAGTCCTTGACATATTAGCCATGACATGTGTCATCACCACAATCACTCATTTCCCTCCAAAAAAATTTCCTTCATTTCCCTCCAACATTGTCAATCTATACATGTTCATTTCATTTAAGTTTTCTCATCATATTTGATATTTGATTATGAATCTTTAAATAATTCAAATGTCAAAAATATAATGTTTCTTCATTGTTCTAAAAAGAGATGTACAAATCTTCATGGAAGTTAACTTAATATATTTGTTTATCTTTGAATCTATGTTATGGTAAAAACAAAACTTTATTGTTATCAAATTAAAATATACTATGAATACAATTTTTTATCTTAGATTTTTATTGAATTTATTAATCATTACATATGTTATATATTTATTAAAAAATGACACCATAATTTTTTAATTATCTCTCAAATGTATTGTATAAGTTAATTAAAGATAATAAAATGTCATCTATCTATAAAAATACATAGTAGAAAACTAACAATAAATGAAAATTCATAAGGGAATAAAGATTACATAGGTGAATAATGACAATAAATTTTGTTATACTATTGTAATTTGTAATCGAATAAGTGAATAAATATTGTCTATCAGTTGCAAACTAATAATTAATAATTACTTTGAATAAATACCGTCGACCATTAGGAAAGAAATAAAACTGGTGAAAATAAGGGAATAGAAACACATATTGTCATTTAATGTGGTGTTTATGGGTGATATCGATAATGTTATTAAAGGTGGAAAATAATGTATATTAATCACTACATGCAAATTAGTATGTCTACTTTATTTTTAAAAAAAATCTAAAAATTTAATTATAATTTTCTCATTTTCATTACTATCGTTAAAATATTTTAACAGTTTTAATCCTAAATCATTTAGGTCTCCATTATTTTGAGAAAAAAACTAAACTATATAATTACAACTTATCTATTTCAATGATCATTTATTACTAAATTTCATTTCTATCTATTAAAATATTATTTTCGAAGTTGTCATACTAAATCATTAAACCCGAAAAGTACTAATCATTAAATTACTTATTAAAAATATGAAATATGAAATAATAAATCAATTATACTAACATCTACTAAGAAATACTATCTTAGAAGTAAAATAAATTATAAACAAGTTACATTAAGAAATTATCACAATAAATCATAAAATTAAACAAATTTTCCATATGTACGTCTATATTAATAATGAACAATATAAGTTTTTATTATATTTATTAGTTAGCCAAATATATAGACTATAGAGCATGAAAATCAATCAAGAAAATACAAAAGTGTATGAGTAACATGTATTTTCTTAGCAATGTGAATGTACAGATAACATGTGTGTTTTTAACCATGTGAATGCACTGGTCACATGTGTCTTCTTAATGTACATGTAATATGTATGTTTTAACCATGCAAATGCACAAAAAACTTGTGTTCTTAACCATATGAATGCATATATAATGTATGTTCTGAATCATATAAAAAAATATTTGCACGGGTCACTTGCTAATGTAGATAGAATTAAAGACCTACTTAAGTTTTTTTTAGAGTAGCTTATAAATTACTCACAAGCATAAAAATTACTAAAAATAATATATAAAATCATTAACTTTTAGCTTAGAATGATATTAAAATTATACTTTTTATAGGCAAACAAATTTTATCATCAAGAAGTATTAGATGTTCTTAACTAAGGAACAATTTGATCATGAGCTAAAGAGTTTGTTAATAAAATTTAGACAAGCATGCCGATCATGGATATCAAGCAAGCCAACCCTTCCAAAGGATATCATTAAAATATAAAAATGTCTATGTAAATTACTCATGAAGTAATAAAATTTATTTTAAAAACTTGGCTTTATTATTTGAAGTACATAAAATTAATAAAAGAATACTATAATTCATTATTAAAATTGTAAAATAAGATCTTTCAGAAAGTATATTTTGTTAAAATACAAAACATTTAATGATATAGAAAAGAAGGGTGTTACATCATGTCACACAACTTAACCAAATAAGTTTACTATAAGGTTAATAATATATATTAATATGTTAATTGTTGATATATTTTTATTAAAAATAATGAATATTAATTCTTCACACAAGATAGATGTTATTTTTTATTATTGTGTTGGATAAACACCACACTCTTATGACACATGGAAATCATACGTTTTTAATTTAAAATGATAAGTAGGCGACTACATATTAATCTTGTGATTCTTAGTTATAAAATGTGGGAAGATATTGGGATAAAATAACAACCCTTTTAATAAAATAATAGATATTATATGTCAATAAAAAATAATATTTTAAGATATTGGGATAAACTAAAAACATATACAATATTTTTTCTAACTTAATTCAAATCTGATCACCTATTTCTAGATCAATTAATTCGTTGTAAATATATACTGACTTAGGTTAAGGTCTAAGAGGAAATAGATGAGTCGGGTGATATTGAGTCACCTCTAGTTTTATATAAACTGAAGTATAGCAAATATTAATATAAGGTTAATATATTTTTTTAGACAACAGATTTCATTTATCATAGTTATTTTGTTGGTTGAGTCAAAACACATTTCATTTATCTCTATATTTTAAATATAAAAAAATGTCAAGCCTAATTAAGTCAATCTCAAACATGAGAAAAATTCACGTATTTTAAGAGAAAATATTATGAAGGTGGAAGATGAGAATTAGAATACATACATATATTGATAAAAAGACAAAACGCAGCGTTTGGTTTTGAAAAGAAAGAAAAGAGTTGGTGTGGTGTATTATGTAAGAAGGAAGAAAAGAGAGCGAGGTGAAGGTGAAGAAGATGGGAAGCAGAGTTCCACCTCAATCCATTCCGAATTCCGGTGCCATTTCCAGAGGCTATAACTTCGCTTCTACTTGGGAACAGGTTTCATCTCTTTCAATTCCTCTTTTCCCTTTTCACTTCCCTCATTTTCAGATCTCCTTTCTCCATTCAACTATTTCCTTATAATTTACACATCGCATTCTCATCGATCAGATCTAATGTCTTATTCAATTGTATGCGTTGCATTTTCAGAATGCTCCTTTGACAGATCATCAACAAGCTGCGATTATATCTCTTTCTCACGCGGTTTCTGATCGACCTTTGCCTCTCAATTTGGTAATTTCATACTTCTATTATTGCTGTTATTACTCTCTTGATCCAATTATGTTATTATTACAATCATAATGCATTTTTGTAGGCTAAAGAAAATGCATCAGTTCAAGACATTGCGTTGTCGATTAAAACTAAGGACAATTCTCTCCATGATTCTGGTGCTATTGAGATTGTTATGGTCAATACCAATCAGGTATTGAATCTGATCTGTTCTACTTAACCTAATCTCGTTATTTGTGGATTTTGCTGCTTAACATTTTTTCTCTTTGCCGCAGTTCTATACGTGGTTTACAGATCTTGAATCTGCTATGAAATCGGAGGTTAGTAGTTACTGTCTTGTTATGCTGTTGTTTCAGATTCTGTTCATTTTGATTGTGGATGTTAACTTGCAATTCGTATTTTAGACAGAAGAGAAATATCAACACTATGTGAATACTTTAACAGAGCGCATACAAACCTGTGATGATATTCTCCAACAGGTCATTTTTCTCTTCTTGTTGGTTACGTGCGGCAATCTAATTTGGTGACTGTTCGTTGCTCATTCAGTTTTCCGTCTTGTGCAGGTTGATGACACCCTAGATTTGTTCAATGAACTACAGTTGCAGCATCAGGCAGTAGCTACAAAGACTAAAACACTTCACGATGCTTGTGACAGATTGGTGTGGTTTTATTAATTATCTGCTTAATCTATTTTTCATTTTTCGTGAAATGTGGCTGGGTTTATTGTGAAAGTCATATTGTAGGTAATAGTTGTCAATGATTTCATATTCCTTTAAACAATGGACCACAAAGTGGGGTACAGGTTATGTATAGTTAAACACTTAAACTAATGATAAGAAAAGCATGTTAAATCTTCAACTGAGTGTAAAAGAGTTATGTGCAACCCTTTTGTTGGGCTTATGATTCCGATGTGGAGTTGGAATGTCTCATTTTTTTAAACATGGCCACCTTAGATTTCTTTTGCAGCTAAAATCATTGATTTTCTCACTCTTAGTTTCCTATTACAGGTACAAGAGAAGCAAAGATTAATTGATTTTGCAGAAGCACTTCGTAGTAAACTCAATTACTTTGATGAATTGGAGAATGTAAGGTCTGCTGGTTTGACTGGAAGTCTTCTTTAGATTTATTTTCCATCCTGTCCTTTTTTGTCTGCTTGCTGACATAATAGTATATACTTTTAATAAGAATGTGAACATGTTAATAGGGAAATACAAAAATCAATATAAACATGCTAGTAGCCTGGTAGGACATAAAAGACCTGTATGCTTTTAGTACGTAATGATACTTGCCATTGAAGGGTGCCATCCTGGTAGACATCTGGACAGTGCAAAAATGAATGCAAAAAGACATTAATTCTGTGGAACATGTAATTAAGGAGGCACCATCTTCCATAGATTACTAACGTTAAGTCGTTAATGAAATAACCTTTCCTAGATTAAGGAGGCACCAAGTCTTAGTTGAGTCATACTGAAAATTTTATTGTAAATTTCATAGATTATATACTTCATATCATTGTATGACCATACTGCTTTTGAAATTTATACTATTATATATAATTCAAATTTGTGGTTTGCCACTTCAGTTGTGCCTTCTTCTGATCAGTACCGTATGATTCCTTTTGGGATGAAGGATACTATGTACTGCAACTCTACTTAATTGATACAATTACTGCTTCTTTAATGATATTGTTGTTATCAACAAAATATTTGTGTTTGCTGCTTTAGTCTTTCAAATGCTTTATTTTATTTTATCTGGTATGTTTCTTCTGCTAGAGCTTGTAGTGTGCGTGTTTGTGTGTATTGGTAAACCTAGAGCCACCTTGTGAGCCAGGTGGGTGAGATCCCTTATAGGGCCTGGGGAGGGGGTGGGGCATAGGAGATGGGAAATTGGGATGAAGACCATTGGCGGGGGTCAAATCCCACTACTCTCACTGCATGTCCCCATCTCTTACTAACTGAGCTACCAACATGGGACTAGTATATCTTACCCTAGCTTAAATTGAAATTATAGATTTCTACATACAGAGGGTTAGAGATCTTTCTTTTATTCAGAAATTTGAATGTAAAGATAAACTGAAAATAGTATTTGTTTTTTAAGTATTGAATATGGTTTTTTGAAAATTTTCTCTGCAGGTTGCTACCAATTTTTATTCACCAAATATGAATGTTGGAAATGAAAATTTTCTCCCACTTCTCAAAAGGCTTGATGAGTGCATTTCGTGAGTAAAAATCCAGTTTCATTCTTGTACTTTCTGCTGCTAGCATGCTCAGTTTATACAATATTATGAAATGATTTCTGCAGCTTTATCTGCTTCTGTTGTTGAACTTTTTTAATTTTTTTTTTAAATTGAACGTTACTTGAATGTCTTTGTTGACATTTTTAACTTTCATTAGGTATGTTGAAAGCAATCCACAGTATGCAGAATCCGGTGTTTACTTGGTAAAATTTCGGCAGCTCCAGGTATATAGATTTTATTACTAGGAATTGTTAAGTTTATCAAACAATATGTTCTACTTTTGGTCTAATGTCATGTTGTCAGTCCTATGTGTCTTTATTATTTTGCCTCTAAAATTTGGAAAAATATTTGTTTTTGATAGTCTCGAGCACTGGGCATGATGCGTTCTTATGTACTTGCTGTTCTCAAAGGTGCCTCTTCTCAGGTGAAATTAATTTAAGAGGTTTATTGTATAATATATATATATGTGTGTGTGCATATATGTATATTTTTAATCATATAAACAGTTAGAATTCTATGGTAACGTAATTTGATATATACCTCTACATCAGGTCCAGGAAGCAATCCGTGGAAGTGCGGGTGGCAAAGCTGTGTCTGAGGGAGTTGAAGCATCTGTTATATATGTTCGCTTCAAGGCAGCAGCAAGTGAGGTAAGCTTCACTTTTACTTTGCAAGTTTTTGGATTTGAGGGTTTAATATAGAGATAAAACACGATTGTCAGCTTTAATGGATAGGCCTTTTTTTGAAGCAGATCTCTACCTCTCTGTAGAGCTGATTAAGAATTGTTACTTTTGCAGCTTAAGCCACTGCTTGAAGAAATTGAAAGCAGGTCTTCAAGGAAAGAATATGGTCAGATCCTTGTGGAATGCCACAGATTATACTGTGAGCAACGCCTCTCATTGGTGAGAAGATATATGCTTAGTCATTGTATGCCCCTTTGTTATTGTGCCGACTGATTGTGACATCCTTTGTTTTATTCAATGAAGATAAGAGGTATAGTTC
The DNA here is from genome assembly GCA_009771035.1 of Lupinus albus. NCBI lineage: Eukaryota > Viridiplantae > Streptophyta > Magnoliopsida > Fabales > Fabaceae > Lupinus > Lupinus albus. The sequence goes on from CM020011.1 coordinate 12,848,031, forward strand.
AGCGTCGAATATCTGAGTTTTCCAAGAAAGAGTCCTTGCCATCATTGACTAGATCCGGATGTGCATATCTCATACAGGTACTGTTGTTTTTAACATTGTGATCCTATTGTCGCTTTTGATCATTTGTTTTCTTGTATTAATATAGAATGCAGACATTTTTCACTATGATGTTTAAACATTCAAATTGGTTTTAAACAGTGTTGGAGTTGTACATCCCTAGACATGTGCAGTCAAATGCAAAAATGGTGGGTATGAGAGTGAAAAAATAAGAGAAGTGGAGAGATGAATTGTGGGTGTCAATAATGATCAACTGATGCCATTGAGCTCTTTCAAAAGCCAATTTTTCAACTAAACCATTTCGACCTTGTCTTTTTATATGGTTTCTCCAAAGGTTTCTTAGATCTTCCTCTACCCCATTCAATTAGTCTATCTTCTGTTGGATCCCCTTTTTTTCTATAGCCTTTATTGGTCTTTCTCTCAGTTTTTTCCCCCTTTTTTAAAGATGAGTTTAACAAAATGGCTTTACCTATACAAATACACATATAATCATATTTTAGTTTTATCGTAAATACTATCTGGTGCTTCCTGTTTCAGAATTTAGTATATAAAACTATAATTGTTATTTTTAAATTAATTAATACAAGATATTTAAAAAAATTAACACCTCACGACGAGTTTGAACAATTGATGTCCTTAATTTAGTATTTTTTTCATTAGTTCCTATTCATTTACATGTCATCAATCTTTTCATTGATTGCTTAGTAGGAAGGTTGAAGAGGATTTGGTTTCCCCCCTGCATATTAAAATATTATATGTAGCATGCATGAAAATGGTGCATCTAGAAAATTTGAATCTTCGTTTAATTATTCTTTTTATATGTCATGAAACTATGAACTCTAAATGATATTACTTGCATCAAATGATGTGACTGTAATCTCTAATGCAGGTCTGTCAACTTGAACACCAACTCTTTGATCATTTTTTTCCTGCTTCTTCGAAGGATATTTCAAGTTTATCTCCACTAATGGATCCTCTGTAAGTGTGTATTCCTGTTAAATAAGGATACTTAGTTTATTTTCTTTGAACAGAAGAAACATTCATTATAAGAAAGAAGAAACACAGAGAAGGGGAATAATAAATACTCCTAGAATAATCAAAAAAGAGAAAGTGGAACTGGAAAACCAAACAGAAGTACGAAAAGAATGTGACAAAAGAAAAAGGCTGTTTTCAAGAATTTAAGTTAATCCTTAATCAGCTCAATTGCTAGAGCTGCGGGACATTAAGCGTGTGCCCCTGGGTTCAAACCCCGACTGTTGCGCTCTCCCCCTCCCCTTCAAAAATCATTCCCTATTAAAATTTATTCCCTAAAATCCTAGTACCTTGGTTCACTGTTCTGTGTCCCAAGTGAAAGAAATCTTTCGGGTAGGAATTGTTCTGGGCATGTAAGATATCTCCAAATAGTGGTCGGCAAAGATATCTGGTCTGTGGCCAACTTTGCTTGGGTTTTTGATACTTCCCAGCTTATAGCCCTGTCTCTCTCTACCTGTTCTTACTCTGCTGTGAATGTTATTCTTTAAAAGCGGAATTCCATACTCTGAAGATGTGTGTGGAGTGTATACTAGACTCATGGTTTGATCAACTTTGCTTTGCAGGTCAACTTATTTGTATGATACACTGCGTCCCAAACTTGTTCATGAAACAAATATTGATTTTCTTTGCGAACTTGTTGATATACTTAAAGTGGAAGTCCTCGAGGAACAGCATAGTAGAAGAGGTGAATCACTAGTTGGTCTTCGACCTACATTTGAGAGAATTTTAGCAGATGTTCATGAGCGGTTGACATTTCGTGCTCGGACTCATATTCGTGATGAGGTATTCTACTTTTACTTTGTTTTTTATTAATTTTAATTCTTTATTTTTTATAATGATTTTGCTATGCCAAGTTTTTTGTTGATTTTTATCTTTCTGGTTGTTTGTTGTCTTGGGCATTGCAAAAAGGATAGGAACAATCACTATCAAATATGCAGAAATGAGTGGTCTAGTAATTTGCATATTAATAACATTGAGATTATTCATTTGTTGTTTTTTAACAAATATGGTGTTCTTGACTTTATCTTTAGGTATCAATGTCACTGCTTTTCTTTTCTAATGTAGTTGACCTTTAGTTATCATGACTTAATTTATTGGTTCAACAAAGCATATGAATATCCATAACCATGTATAATATGAAATAATATCATAGACTATATATACTCAAGCCGTTATGTACTTGTCAAGGGATCGGAGAGATAACAAGTCATTCCAGACACATTTAGATGATTGCACTAAACAATTGCCAATCTCTTACATAACATACTGTCTGATCAGACTAAACATACTAATTATTTTCTATAGCTGGTTGGGAACTGTAACTCACCTTATTTTGTTCCTCGAGGGGGTTATTCTAATAATCTAAACTTCTTTTACAGATAGCAAATTACATACCGTTTAATGAAGACTTGGACTACCCTGAAAAGCTGAAGAGATCTGCTGAAAGTACATCTGAGAATAATCCTGTAAAATATCTTTCCCTGCAATTTCTTGTTTTAGCTTGAATATATAAACTGCATTCAATGCTTCTCACTGATGATGACTTTTGCACACTTATTTTCCTATGGTAGTGTACTAGTGTTCATAAACTTATTTTGTAATTTGATTTCTTGGTGTTTGCTTCTGCATTAGGTGGTTGTTAGGTGAATTGATCACAAGTCAACAATGGGGCGTTTCTTTGTTTTTTATTATTCAATCTTCCATAAGCTATCTTTTCTGATTGGCCATGGAATGTTGACATATTTATTGATACCCTGTGCTGAGTCTATTATTCTTCCCTCAACCACATTTTGCTTTTTCTTCCAATTTCCCTGAGATTAGAGTTGTGGATTCATTAACGAATATCTCATGTCCTCGTTTCGTACACATGCATGCACAACGCTCTGTGTGAGATTGTTACCTGAGCATCTATGAGCATAAATGTCTAGCAGCTAGTATATGTAACTGTCTAACTAACAGTTAACTGTTAGTGAGTATAGCTGAACTTTAATAAGAGAGGGGTTTGTTGAGATTTGAATGGGATTTTGAGGAAGAAATGGAGGGTGTGAGAGGATTAGGATCTCTCGAATATCATACAGGTTCTAGCTTTGCACCTCTGCTCTGGTATGACACTGATAAGTAGCTATTCCTGAATAAAGTCACTATATTTCTACATATTTTTCTCAATTCTTGCTCAAGTTCTATTAGTTATGCAGAATATTTCTTGTTTCTGTGTAGTGGAGACTAGAACTAGGTTGTTATCTGTTTTATGGTTATTGCAGGATGTTTTCCAGTAGTTGCTGGTTTGGCAAATTGCTAAATATATTATCTAGACTCATGAATGACATTTTTTATCATTCTTTTGTGATTTGTTGCTTTAAATTTGCAGGCTGATGATAATCCAGATATATTTAAGACATGGTATCCTCCCCTAGAGAAAACTATATCATGTCTTTCAAAGTTGTATCGTTGTTTAGAGTCAGAAGTTTTCACAGGCTTAGCACAGGTATTAGAGATTTTATTTTTACTATTCTTAGTTTCTTGCCTTGTGTTCTCTTTCTTTGAATATTTTACTGACAATCAAATTTTGTCATCTCAATCAGGAAGCAGTGGAAGTTTGCTCAACATCAATTCAGGTAACCCATAAATAGCTATCTAAATAAATGTATTATTGTCATTTTTATTATCTATATAGGGGCATAATATATTTTTATCATGGATGATATGGATTTGATGAATGTCCTTAACATTTGGACCTAGTTCAAGGTTCCAATATTAGTTTGTTTTATAATTGGTACTTACTCTTGCCTGACACAGAAAGCAAGCAAATTAATTGCAAAGAGATCATCACTAATGGACGGACAACTCTTCCTTATAAAACATCTTTTAATTTTAAGGGAGCAGGTAATCCTGTGTGTTAACTTTCACTTATAGACTATTTAGTGGATCATATATAATTTTTGAGTAATCATTTTATGGCCTTCCAGATTGCTCCCTTCAATATTGAATTTTCAGTCACGCAAAAGGAACTTGATTTCTCTCATTTGCTGGTCAGTATTTCTTAGCCTAATAATTTGTGTTGTAAGCTGTACATTATATTGTTCTTGTTTCAAGCCAGGGGCTTATTTTAAAACCTATCAGCTAACTTTAAGTTAATTTAACCAAACAATTGTGTTTCATCAGCTAGCTTATAAGCTCCTAGTTTTCTGCTCCTAGCGTATAAGATGCATGTGTTTCACTCCACTTAGAGGAAATATGATAGAACCTTGGGAGAAGAGAACCACTTCGCAAAACTAGCTACTGTAGTTGGAGAGCCCAAGGCCTTATAAACCCCACATTAGAATTTCATGCTTCCGGTGTGGGACTTAAGTTTCATACTTTGTAATTGGATCCTAACTAAATACTTAGCAGTGGCCCAATAATATTATAAAACACATGAGATTCCAGAAATGAACCTATCATCTAATAAACTATAAGAAACACTTTTTCTTAGTCTATTTGATTTGCATATCCTTGTATCTACTATGTTAAAATTCTCAATTGAGCATATATAGGTGCTGTATAAACTTTTTTATTTCTGAAAGTGCAAAAAAAAAAAAAAATTAATCAAGCAGCTTGCCTGTTAATATTGTCATTGCTGTTTCTTTCAGTAATATTTTTCCTGACTTAGCTTTAATTTCTTTCACTAATATATTATGTTAAAGGAAAAATTAATCAAGCAGCTTGCCTGTTAATATTGTCATTGCTGTTTCTTTCAGTAATATTTTTCCTGGCCCAATAATATTATAAAACACATGAGATTCCAGAAATGAACCTATCATCTAATAAACTATAAGAAACACTTTTTCTTAGTCTATTTGATTTGCATATCCTTGTATCTACTATGTTAAAATTCTCAATTGAGCATATAGGTGCTGTATAAACTTTTTTATTTCTGAAAGTGCAAAAAAAAAAAAAATTAATCAAGCAGCTTGCCTGTTAATATTGTCATTGCTGTTTCTTTCAGTAATATTTTTCCTGACTTAGCTTTAATTTCTTTCACTAATATATTATGTTAAAGGAAAATCTAATTTTTCATATGAATATATTGAATATATATGGTTCAGGATCATCTACGAAGGCTCCTAAGAGGTCAAGCCTCACTATTTGAATGGTCAAGATCAACTTCATTGGCAAGGACTTTGTCTCCAAGAATCTTGGAAAATCAAATTGACACCAAGAAGGTTTGTGACTTGGTGGAATTAATGTGGTTTGTTCAAATGAATTGTAAAGCAAACCTCTTGTGATGTTTTGACCATACATTGTTAGTTTGTTACTATCACCGTTATGTGAAATTAGATAAGAAACATTCAAATGTTCATATGTGATCAGTCAACCAATATGTGATCAGAACCTTCCTTGTGATAGTCACACCAACAATGATTACCCACTCACTTTCTTCCATCCTGGTATCTTTTCCAATTAAGTCAGAGTGAGTTTTACCACTGAGTTGTCCTGCTAATCTTGGATTTAGTCATGCAAAATCATAATAGGAACCCTTTGGGCTGCTGATAGTCTCCACTCTCTACTCTAGTATTAATTGATTGGAGAATTTTAGAATGGAATTTTCAGAATAGATGAGGACTTCAAGGGAAATTTCAATCGCTATGAAAAACTGACAACATTTTAACCCCATATTGAAAGATTGTATTAATCACATATTGACCATTTGTTTTTCCTTAACCCAGTAGTCCATGTCTTTGTCAATTTTTTTTTTAGTGATTCTCCCCTAATTGTTTATTTCATATGCTTCATAATAAAATTTAGATCTTTATGTAGTGGATTTTGACACTTTTTCAGGAGCTGGAAAAAAGCCTTAAAGCCACTTGTGAGGAGTACATCATGTCAGTTACTAAGCTAGTTGTGGATCCCTTGCTCTCATTCGTTACAAAGGTTTGTGTGTCGGTTACCATGTTATTTGTTGCCATGCAGCTTCTGAATATAAGTGGTTCTTGTAAGTCAAAGGACTTCTAAACATAGGTGGTTCTTAGAACAAGGTTTTTATTACTTGCATAGTTTCATTCTGCCAATCTCGTGTCTGAATCATACATTTACATATTTCATTTCTTACTTGTATACATTTAATATAATCCTTGTAACTTCTATGGTTGGCCATGTCACCTACTATATATGGGTATTCATATTTTCCTTGAGGGCTATTTTTTGTGTATTTTTTCTTAGCACTTGGATTTAGCTTGCACTTATTATTGTAGAGGACAGCATGTCTAGTGTTGTTCTGGGTCTCTGACCACGTTTTTTTCGGCAAAAAATATTGTGACGGAACTGCTTCTAGACACCAATCACTATGAAGTCTTATCACATGTTTAAGTTTTTCTGTCAACATTAGAAGGAGAAGTATTTTTACAATACTTTCCATATTGTTTTTGTAGGTTACAGCAGTTAAAGTTGCATTATCTTCAGGTGGTCAGAATCAAAAGCTCGACTCCGCTATGGCCAAACCTCTGAAGGACCAGGCTTTTGCTACTCCAGATAAGGTGGCTGAACTTGTTCAAAAGGTAGGACCTAATTATGTGCATTATTTAGTCATTGGACCAAACAAAGTATTATTCTGAAAGGATCCTATGAGAGAAATTTTAACTCTTGGTTTGATAATAAAAATAAATGCATTTGGCTGAATAGTTTGTCAATTGCAATGCAAAGGCACCATAACCCCATTATAGTATTGGAAACTTCCTTACTATATCTTGAATGCTTCCATTCTTATGTTTGAAATAAGTAACGCATTGGCTATATAAAGCAGAAGAGGTTTTCCTGGGAATTGTATTCTTGGTCACTCACCAACCAAATTGTCCCTTTTCATAGAACATGTGGTCTTCCTGAGACTTATCTACTTAGTTATGCCATGTCTAAAAGATAAAGAAACTGTTCCTCAAGTTATCTTGATTTGTGAATTCTATTGTTTTACGCAACTTAGTAATTTGTGGATACATAAGTTTTTGAATGTTAAATTTGTGAATCTTCTTCTCCTATCCAGGTTAATTGATGTTTTATTGGTCTTTTAATAGGTCAGGACGGCTATCCAGGAGCAACTGCCAGTGGTGATATCAAAGATGAAGCTTTATTTGCAGAATTCATCTACTAGAACAATACTTTTCAAACCAATAAAGTAAGTTTTGTTGGATTACAGTCTAACATTTATCTGCATACCTGTGCTATGACAGGTGCTTATTGGTTTACAGTCTAACATTTATCTAACATTTATCTGCATACCTTGTTTGATTCTATTTTCTATCTCGTGAGCTAAGGGTTTGGGAATTGGCTTAAACTGTCAACTATTTATGGCTTTCACTTTTATAAATTTCTAATTTCGTGATACTTCTACTAGGGTTCTTTTATCAGTAGGGATGCCAGTTAATTAGATGGTGATCTGTTGTGTATTATTTGAACCAACTGCTTAATTTTTGTTGAGATTCTTTGTGAATTCGTTACCATCTTGATTGTTGTGCAAAATCTTACTGATTCTAAAATGCTGCTTCTGTTCTTATGTTGATGCAGGACAAATATTGTTGAAGCCCACACCCAATTACAATCCCTACTTCAATCAGAATACACTAGTGAAGAGATCCAGATTATTAATATGAAATCCATAGCGGATCTGCAGACTGAGCTTGATAATCTCCTCTAACCTGCATGTAAAGGGCCATTTAATAATCTCATTTCCGTTTTATTCTTCACTTGGAGGATCCTGAACAGACTTGAGTTACGTCAGTATAATTTTTGGTGGAATACATCATTGTTTATTCAGATAATTTTGTAGAATGATTAGTCAGAGATAACAGACTTGTGTGGTTTTGCCGCAGAGGATGTAGTATTTTTTATCAGCCATGGATATTTTATATTCTACTACATTTTTTTCATTAGTCAGACACCAACCATATATTTTACTTGGCCTTTGGCTGGTATTTTGTTAAAACATGGTTCTGCACTCTGCATATCTGAAAATATGCACTCATGGCTTTCCTGAACCTTTTCTTGTACTGCTGAGGTGATATTACAGTTGGGAGTAGTATTCTTTGATCCACCAAGTATCCCTGAGGTTTTCACCCAAGTTTGAAGGTGCTTATCCCATGTGTGTTGCCTCATAAAATCAATTATACCTAAAACCAGTTCATGTTTTTCCTCACCCACCCTAACCAACAATGAGTAGTCCATCACATACTCCAATTAATTTTACAGTGTAAACATTGAACACTGAGAAGGGCAGCCAGACTTAAAGCAAGGAATGCAGTATCGTTCCACACAGCCCTCTCAGGCACCTTATCAACCATCAATAATCTCTGTGGAGAGAATGACCACAACTTGCAACCCTGCTTCATAAGCCCTTGCAGCTCATAAAAACAAACAACAGAAGCTTAGGTGACAAGTAAATATGAATGATGAATAATACAATAATAATATAAAAACTCTTAAATCATGATGGACACATTTTTCTCTCCTTATTAATACATTTTTTAAATGATAACTAATTATGTTCGCATTTCACATGCTTCATAAAAATAATAATTTGACGTCCCTATTACAGATAACATATTTATTACCATATATATTTAACGTGTAGACCGAGCTCACACATTCAAATTTTTTTATTTTATTCATTTATTTTAGACGGATAAATTAATTTTTTTTATATTTTTATAAAAAATTACAAAAATAAACGAATCAATAATTAGCAGCTCTTGTTCCTGCACCAATGTTCTCAACATTTTTGTTCTCAAATCTTGTCCTTTTCAATCTTCACCTGATTTCTGTGTTTGATCTTCGTATCCATTTCACCGTAAAGATTCCATTTCCAGATTACCCACTCACTATTTTACCCTCTATGTAACCCCCTACCAATATGTAATATTCCTTGCATGAACACAAAAAGTTGTGATTTTTCTTTATGGGGTGTAAATTTTTGGATCTGTGTATGTTGAAGTTTGAGTAAGGATTACTTGGTCGTTTTTGTTTATAGCAGAAGACAGGTGTATTAGCTAGAAGCGGTGTAAGTGATGGTTTTGGTTAGAGAAGGTGGTGGAGCTGAAATTATGAAGAAAGATTCATAATTTAGGATCAGTTTTGGTATATAATGCTGTATTTGAAGCAGCCTATAGTTCAATATATGGGTTTGTGTTTTTGGGATGTGAGTGTTTTTGCATTTTGGTAATAGTGAATTTTGGTAAATTTGGTGGTGTTTTCAATTTGCATGCCATTTTGATAGTTTCCCTGAGCCTATGGGATTTGAATATAACAAATAAAAGAGTCATGTCTTCTTCAGAGAATGACCCTTCTCCTCACTCCTTAAAGACCCATCTTCCTCCTTCTCATGCTTGTATGCACAAATTTAGGCTCTATGAGACTCGATCGGTAGGAATAGGGATCACAATTTCCTGTACCGGTCCAATAAAAAAGTGACAATTCATCAAAAAGAAAAATTCTAAAATTTCAAGTACTAATTTTATATTACTTGGAGAAAACTGATTGGCTAGGTACATGCGTACATATTCATTTTGAGACAGTTGATCCTCACTCGATCCGTAGTGCCCTTTTCTTCTTATTTCCACTTTTGTACTTTCTTCTCTACTATTTTTATAGTGAGATTCTTTGTTTTTTGTCATGAATATGATTAGCTGGTTTTGTTTTATGGAAAAATATATGTCAAATGTATTGTCAGTGAACTTTTTTCTTATTTATGTTCATATTTTTATGCTTTACATTTTAGTGCATTTATTATCCAATATCCACTTATACATCACTCAACTTCTCAAAAGTGGCTTTAAATTTTGATGTTGGAATGTTCAATGCTTTTAGAAAGAAAAAAAACATTAAACCTGCTTAAATTTTCCAATGCATCAGATTTTTGTTCGATAAACTAAAATACATGTTTCGACTATGATCATGTTGACAATTTTGTCAACTACTGAAATATGTAAGTGACTGCTTAAATTTAATTCAACAATCAATAGCTGTTAATAGAGTATGGAATAAAAATAAAGAAAACCAAATACAATAAATACAGAGTCAAGGTACAACAAACAATGTTGAGAGACTCGCACCTTCAGACTGGTAATATTGCATGAAATTGTTAAAAGCGTGATGAGTTGAAAATGAAAGCTCATTTAGAAGTTAAGAATCCACCATGGGAAGCAAACTCTACACACAAATTCTCTTCCAGGCTCACTCCTTTGCTCCCCACAAATGAGAAGAAAAAACTATCTATCTTAAATTCAGTGAAAGCTTCTCTAATCTTAAGTAGATTTCTTCTTTCCTCCTTCAATTTTAACCTACATTTATTACTTAATCTCCAACATAACACTCCTAATAAATATGTTTTTGTATTACATACCCTATCCCCCAACTGTTACCACAATTATATGCCCAATAGAGATAAGACCATCTGTTTAACAAATTAGTCTCTCCAATGAAGAACAAGGCCATAGTAAAGCAAAATGATTTTCAAACATGAAAGCAAAACATGGGTACATTACAAAAGCAGTCCAGTAATTCTCAAATTGAAGCATCTAAAGGAAAAGGAGACTGCAATATGTTGATGCAGCCAATGTCAAATTCATATATCTCCTCTTCTGAAAAAATCACATTCCTCCAAAGAAATATCAGCTAAGAATAGGGAAGATGCGAGTAATGTGCTCCAATGGTACACTATCAGCAGTGTTTTTCTTCAAAATTGGGTCATTGAATTCATTTCTAGGAAGGACAATGAGTTGACCCCTTCCTGGGCTGCCTTTCTCAATAGCCCAACCAGAGGTCGCTACTTGGTGTTCCAGAAATTTGTCCAAGGATAAACCTTCCATGTTGATAGCCTGAGTTTCACACAGAACAAATGGTCTCATTTGAAAGTAATAGAAGAAATCAAACTCCTCCTATTCGAGAACCATACATGCAGATTTAAATCATAAAAACAAACAATTTCCATATAAACACCCCCCCCCCCCCCCCCCCCCCCCCCTCCCCAAAAGATTCCAACAAGCTACCTGAGATTTCCATAACCATTTAAAAGCTACAGAATAAACATAGAATTATAGCCATGAATCTGGAAGTGTTGTATTATTAAATGTACGTTTCACATGAGACATGAGTTAGAAAAATGAGATGCCAGACTATGTGCTAGTGCTAGCAGCAACTAGCTGCAGATGAAACTATTCCAGTGATAAATGAACCAATGCTTCAAATGGAGAAAAAAATAAGAGTACCTCAGCAAGCACAGTTCTAGAGACCTTTTGGTAAGTCAAGGAAAGGACATGAATTGCATAGTTCTGAATTGCCTGCTCAAATCCTGCAATTGATTTCTAATTAAGCTAGTATATAAGCATGCATTAATGAAGTTCAATAAGTGACAATGCTGAACAAGAATAACAGCCACAGTACGATAACTGAAAATCTCCTCTCGTTTCCAGAAAAGCAAAACAAGACACAACAAATAGTGAATCAGTTAAAAACAGGAAAAGTATTCTGCAAAGTTTATCCTGTACATGGTTATATGCTTAATTCTAACACGTAGGACCGTAAGGCTTCCAATTGGAACAACTCAACTAATCGGAGTGACAGAGTGTCCAAATTTATAATTTATAAATTATATTCGTTACTTTCATCAAACTCATTGGTTTGTAACACCTAATAATCTTTCCATTAAGTATAACAAAAAACTACCTGGCACAGCTTCAACAATGTGACGGTTTTTAGCAGCTTCATCCCAGAACTGGCGAAACCTTCCAGTCTGAAGAAGAGACATGGATTAATTTCTAATTTCAAAAAAGCATTTGATCCTTGTACAAGTAAAGCTAATGCATACCTCCAAATAGTGAGACAGAACAATCAGTGTCTTGAACTGCTCCTCCATTTGCTAAGAAACATAAAAAACAGAAATTAGTAAGAGAAAGCCTAAAATGTAAGAGAGTTTAACAATAAGCAAATGAGCCCAAAAATGATACAGTTAGCAAATACAAAATTCCTAAAAGATGGATGAAAACTTTAGATTAATAGGAATTCCATGAATCATTTGAGGGTAATTTGGCAAAACTCATGAGATTTGAGAATGCAAATAATTATCAAGTCCTGCTTACCCAAATCCAAACACATTTGACACGAGTGACTAAATTATTCGAATATCTAGTTATGTATGCATGAGATCAAGAAAAAATGGTACAAAGAAAATAATAATTTGGCTTGAGAGAATCATACCACACGTTCCGGGATCAAAAAGAGACAGAGGCTAAAGTCTGGAGCAGGCATTGCCATGAGGGCCTGTTAAAAAAAGAAGGAAAAACAGATATTTTGGAGCATGTGCTAACATTCACAATACAGCCATATATGTTTTGTAATCATAATCATAAGAAATAAGTTGAGCTTGACCATACCTTAACCAATATACGGGCTACAATCTGAGAACTGGTTTTGTCGGGTTCAAACTGCATTAATAACAAATAAACACAAGTATTATTAGTCATATCCCACTAACCGGTTTATGAATTACATTAAAAAAATGATAGTATAAAAAAAATGAAATAAAAAAGAAAAAGAAAGTTGTGAAGAAAAAAAAAACCTGGTAGAGGCGAAGGAGGCACAGATTTGCATCCAGACTGTATGTCTGTGATGAAACCTGATAAAAGAGAGAGAAAAATCATAATAAAAAAGACAAACTTGTTAACATGATATTTGGCATTATAGAATGTTTCAATTTACAACAAATGAAATTGTGCATATAACATTAGAACAGTTTAAAATAACTAAGTCTTAGAATTCAGGGGGCAAAATCCCCAATTCATATAGAAGATAAGAATATGAGGAAATAATAATACCTGGTCGTTGACATGGTTTTCGAGATCAGGAAGAATATCAGGATTATACCGATTTAGGGCAACAAGTTGCTCCACCGTGTAACCTACTTGTTCTTGTTGTTGCTGCTTTGGATCCTCTCTTTCTCTCCCCATCTCTCTCTCTCTCTCTGCACTGCGCACCACCGATATTCACTCACAATATCAACAACAGGGTAACCCTTCCCTATACTTAGGTTTAAGGTAATTATAATAGTAAATCAGGTTAATTTTCATGTTTCATTTTTTTATATTACCATCATCTACCTCAATTAGTGCTACTCTAATTATTTCATATGTGGTATAAAGGGATTGGCTTTAGATTTTTTGTTTGATTTTAAAAAATTAAATAAAAATATCTTCTTATTTGAAGATAAAAAAATGTTTTTATTTATACCATTGGAAGGAATTTCATCCATGAAATATATTTGTAAGATAATTCTTGAGCTTTATATTTTCTTTTTATTCTCTTCTAAAATTCAACTTCAATGAAAAACATATATGCAAAGTTACTGGAGAATGATCAACTATATATATTTCTTTGATTTACACATTTATTTGCTTCAAGTTCCAAAACCTAAATTTGTACAAGGGAATGAACATAAACATCTTATAAGTTGCATCATATTAGTAACAATTAGGGTTCGGGTTAGGACGACTTAAGGCTTGTCCTTACCAAACCCTAAATGGTGTTTGAGTCATTTTTTTGAACCTGAATCTGGCTCTAGATCCGGAGTTAACTCATCCCTAAATATTTACAGGGTCAGCCTTTAAACCCGAATCTGACCATAGACTCGATTAAATATAACGTATACTCATTTTACATGAAGTTTTCTAAATATTATTTATTATTATAAATATGTAATTTGACATATAAAATAATATATGTATATATATTACATGTATATATGATGAAAAATTAGAGAATCGATGATATTTTCGACCAAAAAAGTATCATTACCCTGTATATATTTGAACAAAGACACATACAAACATGAGTGAGTGACCATGAGACGGGTCGGAACGAGTAATGTTTGGTCCATACCTCACCCTAAATATTGACTGAGTCAAATTTTTGAACCCGAACCCGGTCATAGACCTGATGAGACCCGACTTTTTTTAGATCGGTCATGATCAGGCCATATCGAGTGAGCGGGTAGGGTCAGGTCATGCTCACTCCTAGTAATAATTGATTTGTTGGTGGGATCCACCGACTCTAACGTCACCCTTGTGACTTTATTGGGCCTCAGGGCCCTGTCTGTCTATTCAGTAACTGGAAGATTCATTTTAACCCCATTCACAATTTTTATAGCAAAGTTCCCTTTGTTTGTAAACCCACTTTCATCCCCAACTTTTCCAAGCTACGTGTGTATGAGTAAATGAGTTAGAGAATTAGTGAGTGATTGAAAGATAAAGTGAGTGAATGACAGTGTTTGAAATCATGAAAGAGTTGAATTTGAGTGGATGGGAGTTTAAAATGAACCCTGCTAACTAAAGTATAGTTTTATTATCGTTTTCAAACTAATACTTTCGGTATAAGAATTTAGAAGAAACGGTGAAGTTGCGTAAATACCAAGGGTAATATGAACGCTCTGCCAAATGCTGTTTGGGCACGTTGTTTCTTAAATCTTAACCTGGATTTTGAAAACCTTTCTTGAAATTTGAGTTTATATGTTTCCACTTTTATTCATTTCACGCGTAAAATAAACGCTGCCAATATTCTCAACAGATATGGTTGTAGGCTTGTACCCAAGTTCCTTTCAAATTAATATAGGCCAAGTTCCTAATATAAACCCTAACACATGCAAAAAAATTGTTCTGAAAAGGTGTTTTGGGAATATTAATCCAAACAAGTCTTTCATCGATTTTTAAATAAATTTTCCTGAAATCAAAATTTCATATGTGAGTGTTAATTCCATGATTAATTTTTAAATAATATCCACAGCACTATATTCTTTAGTGTTAGTGTTTGTGTGTGATAATAACCGTTGTATTAAAGAAATAGATAGGTCTTCTATAAAATATATAAAAAAATGGCATGCTATTCCATATGCTATTCCAAATTTGGTGGCATGCATGGCGCGTCACTTATCACGTACGCCCATTCATCTCAGACACGTAATTCAATCATCATATTCCAGTCACCTTCTTTTACATGTGTGTGGATTGAGTTCAATGTCTTTATTCTTGAAAAGAACATGAGAATCTTTAAGTATAATAACCATCCACATAAAATGACACACCACGTGTGGTTTGGTGGTTGCTACTTGTGTTATATATAGTGTCTCTACTATCCTAGGTTTGAGGATAGAACATATGAGACTGCATTTTAAGATGGTGAATCTCCACATAACACTAAGGTGTGTATTTATAAGAGAAAAAATATGGTTGATGATAGATGTGTAAAACTCATTACTAACTTGATTATGAAATAAGGATGTTTAATCCCATTTTTTTATAAGAGAAATATTCATTTTACACAAGGGTGCTTAATCCCATAGTCTATTATTACTCCTAAAAACCAACTTAAATTACACAGAAAAATCACACTTGGTTTAATTTGTGTTAGACATGCCTAATCAAGAAAAGCTATTCACATTATCCTACATTGATTAAACTCCTGCATGAATCACGCAAGGATAAAATATAAAATTGTTTAATTTGCAAGTAAATTAGGAGTTGGTTGAGTTGAGCCATCCATCAACCTTCCTAACAAAAGGGAAATCATAATGTAATATTATGTACCGTAATCAGTGATGCTTTGAGTATAAGGAAAATCATTTTGCACAACCAACAAACAAATAGCCAAATAATAATATGAGATCTGTGTCCCCACAAAACCATCTAAGTTACCCACTGATTTTAAGTGTTCATTGCAACTTGTTGGTCAACGACCCCACATGTTTTACATTATCCAATGAATCATCATATAATTTACTTGAGAGTTTGAGTTTGATTTGTTATTACTCCATAATTCTTCACCCCCTCTTGCTTGAAAACACACACAAAATGTCTTCTTCTATAAAACGCGTATCCTTTACACCTTTTAGTGAGTTTGAGAGTTTGAGTTTGATTTGTTTTTACTCCATAAATTTGCACTCCCTCTTGCTTGAAAACACGCATAAACATGTCTTCTTTAAAATGCGTATCCTTTACTCCTTTGAGTGAGTTTTTGCACATAAATTATGTTTTAATTTTTTTTAGCTTTTGAAGGATAGTATGTCAAGACTTCAACAAGATTTGTACGTTGAACAGGGATTTTGAGAGTTAGCTTTACATAAGCTATTTCAAAAAATTTTGTTACATAAGGCTTTATTTGAAAGTTAGTTTTTCAAAATCTACTTCAACAAGTTTTGTTTTTAAGATGAGAGTTGTCAATAATTTATGGACATTAATTAAGTTTTTCATCAAATAACAAGTTAGATCAATATAATATTATATATAGAGTTTAACATTTATACATCCTACAACATCGATGTATAATTTATCTGCCATGTATTAATCATCACTGAATATATCTTAAATAATAATAATACAAATAAATTGTGAATAATATACAATGACAATGTAAAAAATTGTTACATTAATGCATATATATTAAACTCTTATACCTATGTATATATAATTTCACAAATATTGCACTATTATTTGTCAAACAGCCTTGATCCATTAACACACATGTATAAACTTTAATTTCAATTTTCAACTATAGTCTCACTTTTTTTACTGACTTCACAACTATAAGATATAATAATATCAAAATTAAAGTAAATTTAGTCAAACATCATGACAAGTTTGTGTGATTTTTAATAGACAATAGGTTATTGGCTCATACTGTAGAGCTTGTTGGTGAAAGAAGTAAAGAAGATTGTAGCTTTCAAAGTTAGATTTCATATTGTTTCCCCTCTAATTTAATAACAAATGACATATTTTAATCCAATATATATTATTGGTCATTTAATAAAAAATAAAACAAAAGAGTGTCTCTTCCACATGAAGTTGCATGGTTCACATGTTCTATGTATGGACGGTGCTGCTACTTCTCCAAGGACGGTTTTCATTTTCCTCGTCCCCTACGTACCGTACTTACTAAGTAATGGATGGTTGAAATTTTAAATTAAAATATAGTCAAATTTATTCTTTTTACCAATTAAGTTAATTATTTTTTACACAGGTTCGATAATTGTTTTTTTGTTAAATTGGTCTCTCAGGTTTATATTCTTTGACACGGTTGCTCTTAAAAGTTCATTTTTTTAAAACCTGTAACACATACTATCAAATTGGTCTATTATATTTTTCTTAAAAATCAAATTGGGTTGGTCCTACAATTTTATAGGTCTTGTGCGAAAAAAATTGAAATTTTATTTAAATTAATAACAAAATTTTTGTTCACAACTCAATCTAGTGATTTACTAATACTTAGCCAAAAAATTTAAAATCATAAGCTAATACATTACTATTTTTGTTCACTAACTCAATCTAGTGATTTACTAATACTTACCACAAAATGTTAAAATCATAAGCTAATTCATGAGTATTTTTGTTCAATAACTCAATCTATGGATTTACAAATACTTACCCCAAAATGTCAAATCATAAGCTAATACATGACTATTTTTGTTCACTAACTAAATCTATTGATTTACTAATACTAATCCCAAAATTTTAAAATCATAAGCTAATACATGACTATTTTTGTTCCCTAACTCAATCTAGTGATTTAATTGTACTTACCCCAAAATTTAAAACCATAAGCTAATACATGAATATTTTTGTTCAATAACTCAATCTATTGATTTACTAATACTTACCCCAAAATGTTAAATCATAAGCTAATAATACATGACTATATTTTTCACTAACTAAACCTAGTGATTTACTACTAATTATCCCAAAATTTTAAAATCATAAGCTAATACATGACAACTTTTGTTCACTAACTCAATATATTGATTTACTAGTACGTACACCAAAATTTTAAAATCATAAGCTAATGCATGACTATTTTTATTCACTAACTCAATCCAGTGATTAACTAGTACTTACCCAAAAAAATTTAAATCATAAGCTAATAAATGATTATTTTTGTTCACTAACTCAATTTAGTAATTTATTAGTACTTGCCCCAAAATTTTAAAATAATAAGTTAATAATACATGACTAATTTTGTTTACTAACTAAACCTAGTGATTTACTAGTACTTAACCCAAAATTTTAAAATCATAAGCTAATACATGACTAATTTTGTTTACTAACTAAACCTAGTGATTTACTAGTACTTAACCCAAAATTTTAAAATCATAAGCTAATACATGACTATTTTTGTTCACTGACTCAATCTAGTGATTTACTAGTACTTACCCAAAAAAGTTAAAATCATAAGCTAATACATGACCACTTTTGTTCACTAAGTCAATATAGTGATTTACTAGTACTTACCCAAAAAATTTAAAATCATAAGTTAATACATGACTATTTTAGTTGACTAACTCAATATAGTGATTTACTAATACTTACAAAAAAAATTAAAATCATAAGATAATACATGACTATTTTTGTTCATTAACTCAGTCAAGTGATTTACTAGTACTTAAAAAAAAAATTAAAATCATAAGCTAATGCATGCCTATTTTTGTTCACTAACTCAATCTAGTGACTTACTTGTACTTACACAAAAAATTTAAAATCAAAAAGCTAATACATAATTATTTTTGTTCACTAACTCAATATAGTGATTTAATAGTAATTACCCAAAATATTTAAAATCTTAAGCTAATACATGACTATTTTTATTCACTAACTCAATATAGTGATTTACTAATACTTACAAAAAAAAAATTAAAATCATAAGCTAATACATGACTATTTTTGTTCATTAACTCAATCAAGTGATTTACTAGTACTTACGAAAAATAATTAAAATCATAAGCTAATACATAACTATTTTTGTTCACTAACTCAATCTAGTGACTTACTTGTACTTACACAAAAAATTTAAAATCATAAGCTAGTACATGATTATTCTTGTTCACTAACTCAATATAGTGATTTAATAGTACTTACCCAAAATATTTAAAATCATAAGTTAATGCTTGACTATTTTTGTTCACTAACTCATCTAGTGATTTACTTGTACTTAGCGGGGGGAAAATTATAAGCTAATACATGACTATTTTTGTTCACTAACTCCATCTAGTGATTTAGTAGAACTTACCAAAAAGATTTAAAATCATAAGCTAATAATTACTATTTTTGTTCTCCAACTCAATCTAGTGACTTATTAGTACTTACCCAAAAAAATTAAAACATAAGATAATACATGACTATTTTTGTTTACGAACTCAATCTAGTGATTTACAAGTATTAACCCATAAATTTTAAAAATAGACATGTATTGACTATTTTGTTCACTAACTAAACCTACTGATTTACTGGTACTTATCCCAAAATTTTAAAATCATAAGCTAATACATGACTATTTTTTTCACTACCTAAACCAAGTGATTTACTAGTACTTACCCCTAAATTTTAAAATCATAAGCTAATACATGACTGTTTTTTTTTCACTAACTAAATTTAGTGATTTACAAGTACTTACACCAAAATTTAAATTTCATAAGCTAATACACGATTTTGTTTCCACTAACTAAACCTAGTGATTTATTATTACTTACCCCAAAGTTTTAAAATCAAAAGCTAATACATGGTTATTTTTGTTCACTAACTCAATCTAGTGATATACTAGTACTTACCCAAAAAATTTATAATCATAAGCTAATACATCACTATTTTTGTTCACTAACTCAATATAGTGATTTACTAGTACTTACCCCAAAAAATTAAAATCATAAGCTAATACATGACTTTTTTTCTTCACTAAGTCAATATAGTGATTTACTAGTACTTACCCAAAATATTTAAAATCATAAGCTAATACATGACTATTTTTGTTCACTAACTCAATCTAGTGATTTAGTAATACTTACCAAAAAAATTTAAAATCAAAAGCTAATACATGACTAATTTAGTTCACTAACTCAATATAGTGATTTACTAATACTTACAAAAAAAATTAAAATCATAAGCTAATACATGACTATTTTTGTTCATTAACTCAATCAAGTGATTTACTAGTACTTACAAAAAACAAATTAAAATCATAAGCTAATACATGACTATTTTTGTTCCCTAACTCAATCTAGTTACTTACTTGTACTTACACAAAAAATTTAAAATAAAAAAGCTAATACATAATTATTTTTGTTCACTAACTCAATATAGTGATTTAATAGTAATTACCCAAAATATTTAAAATCTTAAGCTAATACATGACTATTTTTGTTCACTAACTCATCTAGTGATTTACTAGTACTTACCAAAAAAATAAAATCATAAGCTAATACATGACTTTTGTTCACTAACTCAATCTAGTAATTTATTAGTACTTACCAAAAAAAATTAAAATCATAAGCTAATACATTACTATATTTGTTCAGCAACTCAATCTAGTGACTTACTTGTACTTACCCAAAATTTTAAAAACATAAGCTAATACATGACTATTTTTGTTTACTAACTCAATCTAGTGATTTACAAGTATTAACCCATAAATTTTAAAAATAGTCATGTATGGACTATTTTTCTTCACTAACTAAACCTAGTGATTTAGTAATACTTATCCCAAAATTTAAAAATCATAAGCTAATACATGACTATTTTTTTCACTACCTAAACCAAGTGATTTAATAGTATTTACCCCTAAATTTTAAAATCATAAGCTAATACATCACTTTTTTGTCACTAACTCAATCTAGTGATTTACTAGTACTTACACCAAAATTTAAGATTCATAAGCTAATACATGATTTTTTCCACTAACTAAACCTAGTGATTTACTATTACTTAACCCAAAGTTTTAAAATCATAAGCTATTACATGGTTATTTTTGTTCACTAACTCAATCTAGCGATTTACTAGTACTTACAACAAAATTTTAAATTCATTAGGTAATACATGACTAATTTTATTCACTAACTCAATCCAATGATATACTAGTATTTACACAAAAAATTTAAAATCATAAGCTTATATATGTCTATTTTTGTTCACTAATTCAATATAGTTATTTACTAGTACTTACCCAAAAAAATTAAAATAATAAGCTAATACAAGACTTTTTTTGTTCATTAACTCAATGTAGTGATTTAATAGTACTTATCCAAAAAATTTAAAATCATAAGCTAATACATGACTTTTTTGTACACTAACTCAATATAGTGATTTAATAGTACTTATGCAAAAATTAAAAATCATAAGCTAATTAATGACTATTTTTGTTCACAAACTACATATAGTACTTAACCAAAATATTACAAATCATAAGCTAATATATGGCTTTTTTTGTTCACTAACTCAGTATAGTGATTTAATAGTACTTAACCAATATATTTAAAATCATAAGCTAATACATGACTATTTTTGTTCACTAACAAATCTAGTGATTTACTAGTACTTACCGAAAAAAATAAAATCATAAGCTAATAGATGACTATTTTTGTTCACTAACTCAATCTAGTGATTTAGTAGTACTTACCAAAAAAAATTAAAATCAAAAGCTAATACATGACTATTTTAGTTCACTAACTCAATATAGTGATTTCCTAATACTTACAAAAAAAAATTAAAATCATAAGCTAATACATGACTATTTTTATTCATTAACTCAATCAAGTGATTTACTAGTTCTTACAAAAAATAATTAAAATCATAAGCTAATACATGACTATTTTTGTTCACTAACTCAATCTAGTGACTTACTTGTACTTACACAAAAAATTTAAAATCATAAGCTAATACATGATTATTCTTATTCACTAACTCAATATAGTGATTTAATAGTACTTACCCAAAATATTTAAAATCATAAGCTAATGCATGACTATTTTTGTTCACTAACTCATCTAGTGATTTACTTGTACTTAGCGGAAAAAAATTATAAGCTAATACATGACTATTTTTGTTCACTAACTCCATCTAGTGATTTAGTAGAACTTACCAAAAAGATTTAAAATCATAAGCTAATACATTTCTATTTTTGTTCACCAACTCAATCTAGTGACTTACTAGTACTTACCCAAAATTTTTAAAACATAAGATAATACATGACTATTTTTGTTTACGAACTCAATCTAGTGATTTACAAGTATTAACCCTGAAATTTTAAAAATAGACATGTATGGACTATTTTTCTTCACTAACTAAACCTAGTGATTTACTAATACTTATCCCAAAATTTAAAAATAATAAACTAATACATGACTATTTTTTCACTACCTAAACCAAGTGATTTAATAGTACTTACCCCTAAATTTTAAAATCATAAGCTAATACATGACATTTTTTTCACTAACTCAATCTAGTGATTTACTAGTACTTACACCAAAATTTAAAATTCATAAGCAAATACATGATTTTTTTTCCAACTAACTAAACCTAGTGATTTAGTATTACTTAACCCAAAGTTTTAAAATCATAAGCTATTACATGGTTATTTTTGTTCACTAACTCAATCTAGCGATTTACTAGTACTTACACCAAAATTTTAAAATCATTAGGTAATACATGACTAATTTTATTCACTAACTCAATCCAATGATATACTAGTACTTACACAAAAAATTTAAAATCATAAGCTAATACATGTCTATTTTTGTTCACTAACTCAATATAGTTATTTACTAGTACTTACCCAAAAAATTTAAAATCATAAGCTAATACAAGACTTTTTTTGTTCACTAACTCAATGTAGTGATTTAATAGTACTTATGCAAAAAAATTAAAATCATAAGCTAATACATGACTTTTTTGTACACTAACTCAATATAGTGATTTAATAGTATTTATGCAAAAATTAAAAATCATAAGCTAATTAATGACTATTTTTGTTCACAAACTACATATAGTGATTTACTACTACTTACCCAAAATATTACAAATCATAAGCTAATACATGGCTTTTTTTGTTCACTAACTAAATATAGTGATTTAAAAGTACTTACACAAAATATTTAAAATCATAAGCTAATACATGACTATTTCTGTTCACTAACAAATCTAGTGATTTACTAGTACTTACCGAAAAAAATAAAATCATAAGCTAATACATGACTATTTTTGTTCACTAACTCTATCTAGTGATTTAGTAGTACCTACCAAAAAAAATTAAAATCAAAAGCTAATACATGACTATTTTTATTCACTAACTCAATATAGTGATTTACTAATACTTACAAAAAAAAATTAAAATCATAAGCTAACACATGACTATTTTTATTCATTAACTCAATCAAGTGATTTACTAGTACTTACAAAAAATAATTAAAATCATAAGCTAATACATGACTATTTTTGTTCACTAACTCAATCTAGTGACTTACTTGTACTTACACAAAAAAGTCAAAATCAAAAGCTAATACATGATTATTCTTGTTCACTAACTCAATATAGTGATTTAATAGTACTTACCCAAAATATTTAAAATCATAAGCTAATGCATGACTATTTTTGTTCACTAACTCAATATAGTGATTTACTTGTACTTACCCAAAATATTTAAAATCATAAGCTAATACATGACTATTTTTGTTCGTTAACTCAATCTAGTGGCAAACTAGTACTAACCCAAAAATTTAATAATCATAAGCTAATAAATGAATATTTTTGTTCACTAACTAAACCTAGTGATTTACTAGTACTTACCCCAAATTATAAAATCATAAGCTATGCATAACAATTTTTGTTTACTAACTCAATTTAGTAATTTACTTGTACTCACCCTAAAATTTTAAAATCATAAGCTAATAAATTACTATTTTTTTTTCACTAACTAAACCTAGTGATTTACTAGTACTTATCACAAAATTTTAAAATCGTAAGGTAATACATGACTATTTTTTTACTAACTAAACCTAGTGATTTTTTAGTACTTACTCCAAAAATATAAAATCCTAAGCTAATACATCACTATTTTTGTTCACTAACTCAATCTAGTGATTTACTTGTACTTTGACCAAAATTTTAAAATCATATACTAATACATGACTATTTTTGTTCACGGATAGAATCGAGTTATTTACTAGCACTTATCCCAAAATTTTAAAATCATAAGCAAATACATTACTATTTTTGCTCACTAACTCAATCTAGTGACTTACTAGTATTTACCCAAAATATTTAAAATCATAAGTTTATAAATGACTATTTTTGTTCACTAACTCAACCTTGTGATGTACTAGTACTTACCCCAAAAGTATAAGTTGTTCACTAACTAAACCTAGTGATTTACTAAAACTTACTGCAAAATTTTAAAATCATAAGTTAATTCATGACTATTTTTGTTCACTAACTAAAGCTTGTGATTTACTATTACTTACCCCAAAATATTAAAATCATAACCTAATACATGAATATTTTTGTTCACTAACTCAATCTAATGAGTTACTAGTACTTACCAAAAAATTTAAAATCATAAGCTAATTCATGTCTATTTTTGTTCACTAACTCAATCTAGTGATTTACTAGTACTTACCCCAAAATTTTAAAAGCATAAGCTAATACATGACTATTTTTGTTGACTAACTCAATCTAGTGAGTTACTAGTACTTGCCAAAAAAAATTAAAATCATAAGCTAATACATGACTATTTTTGTTCACTAACTCAATATAATGATTTACTAGTACGTACCCAAAAAATAAAATCATAAGCTAATATGTGACTATTTTTTCACTAACTTAATCTAGTGATTTACTAATACTTACCCAAAAAAATTAAAATTAGAAGCTCATACATGACTATTTTATTTCTCTAACTTAATCTAGTTATTTACTAATACCCAAAAAAATTAAAATCATAATCTTATACACGACTATTTTTCTTCACTAACTCAATTTAGTGATTTACTAGTACTTACCCCGAAATTATAAAATCAAAAGCGAATACACGGCTATGTTTATTCACAAACTCAATCTAGTGATTTAATAGAACTTACCCCAAAATTTTAAAATCAAAAGCTAATACATGACTATTTTTGTTCACTAACTATACCTAATGATTTACTAATACATACGCCAAATTTTTTTAATCATAAGCTAATATGTGACTATTTTTGTTCACTAACTCAACCTAGTGATTTACTAATACTTACCCCAAAATTTTAAAATCATAGGCTAATAGATGACTATTTTTGTCCACTAACTCAATCTAGTGATTTACTATTTACTTACCCCAAAATTTTATAATCATAAGCTAATACATGACTGCTTTTGTTCACTAACTCAACCTATTGATTTACTAATACTTTCCCCAAAATGTTAAAATCATAAGCTAATACATGACTATTTTTGTTCACTAACTCAACCTAGTGATTTACTAATACTTACCCCAAAATTTTAAAATCATAATTTAATACTTGAATGTTTTTGCTCATTAACTCAACCTAGTCATTTACTAGTACTTACCCCAAAATTTAAATCATAAGCTAATACATTACTATTTTTGTCTAGTAACTCAATCTAGTGATTTACTATTACTTACCCAAAATTTTAAAATCATAAGCTAATATATATCTCTTTCTCTTCACTAACTCAATCTAGTGATTTACTAGTACTTATCCCAAAATTTTAAAATCATAAGCTAATACATGATTATTTTTGTTCACTAACTGAATCTAGTGATTTACTAATACTTACCCCAAAATTTTAAAATCATACGCTAATACATGACTGTTTTTGTTCACTACCTCAACCTAGTGATTTACTACTAGTTACCCCAAAATTTTCAAATCTTAAGCTAATATCCGACTGTTTTTATTCACTAACTCAATCCAGTGATTTACTAGTACTTATTGCCTCAAATTTTTAAAATCAGACTATTTTTATTCACTAACTCAATTTAGTAATTTACTAATATTTATCTCAAAATTTTATAATCATAAGCTAATATTAAATAATATAGGTAAAAAAAGTTATATTGTTATTGCATGGATATTCCACTTTTCTTCTATTATCCATTTGGAATAAAGTAAACCATCAATGGTTTTGAGTTTCAGACAACAGTATTTGGTCAAAGACAAGGAACCACGGAAAAAACCAAGGCTGCTGCCTAGACTGCTTTGTTTATTACGATGATGAGATTAATTAATGAACTATAAATGGATTGATGAGTTAATAAAAAGAATATAATTAGGGACATGACTTAAAATACAAAATTGGATAAGAAAACGAGTTAAAAGCTGTATTAATGAGTAGGAGAGAGAATGGGCAAGGTGTACTATCATATACAAAAACTGGTTTTGTGAAAAGAACAAAAAAACCACTACAGTGATAATTAACCAATGACAACTCATGCAAAAAATTAGTTCGTCTTTTGATGTTCAATATTATTCATTTATTTTATATTAAAAACTAAATTAAAAAATAACAAATATGTAGTAAAAAAGGCAAGTAGTAATAAATAAGGATGTAAATGGAAAATAATTAGTAAATACATATTGATTTTTTTAAACATACAAGATTTAGAAGAATATGAAAAAATTAAAATATCAAAAGATATATAACATATATAAATTATTCATGTTTCAACTTTCAAGTAACTTCTACTTTTATTATCAACTTATATGTAATAAATTTAAAAATAATGTATGTAATTTTTAATAAAGTTATTTTTATTATTCAATCAATAGTGTAATATATATACATCGTCAGTGTAAAAATTTATATATAATCAATACATCATCTACCATTTATTTGTATTACTATTTTTAAAGAGTCAATAATAATTAAAAATAAATGATAGATGATAAACTGACAAGATATAAAACTTTTATACTGTAAGATACATTTTTTTCCGACATGAATCAATGGTCTAAAACCATGACCATCAAAACCAAATCTCAAATTCAAACTTCAACACCAAGTATCCAATTCACTCCTCTATGCATCATTCTTCACTATAAAAAGGGTTCCAAAATCAATCTTCTTCATCTTATTAGTCCACTTCATTCTTGTGTTTTCATTTGCTTTGTTTCTTCCTCCGGTTCTGACCTTTCAAATTTAAGGTAAGCAACTTGATGTTTGTATTTAATAGAAATCCATATTCATATATAATTTACAATGTCAAATGTTAGTGTTTTGCATATTTGCATGGGTGAAACTATTATATAGTCATCATCACTAGCTAGTTAACTCATGACTTATATTTAATTTACAGCATATTATTTTTATGGTCTCCTTTATGCCTCAGCAATACACATTAATTATAGATAGTTCTTGTTTTTTAATGACATTTATTTGCAACTTTATCCACACTATTTATCACAATACATAATTAGTACATCTAACTCTTAAATTTATTCAAAAAATTTATCAACATTAATGCATGCATCAGTTATTTATTATGGAGAGTGAAAGGTTTATTTAAATATGTAGGAAGTATAGTCCAAATTAGTTAAAACTAGAAATATTATAAAATGATTTATATTTAAGAATAAATAACGAATAAGACTCATCTCTATTAATGAAGAGATAAATGACTTTTTCATTTGTATTCCAATGATGAAAATGTCATTACATGTATAAATAAAAGGACATAATTGTCTTATTATTTTACTTTTTATCTTATTTTATACATCATTTGTCTCTCCATTAATAGACAGAAGTCTAATTCACTTTCTAATTGTAAGTTATAAATAATTAGTTGGGTGAACAACTTAAAAGTAATTATTACAAACCGCGCAAGGTAACTCTTAAAAAGTCTTTTCTCGTGACAATGCACTAGTGGTACAAATTCATTATCCATGGTTAATTATTTTAAAGTAAAAAGTGAAAGATGGTAAAATATATCCCAGATTTATACATAGTTAACTTATTATATATTATTTATTCATTTGTATTAGTTTGTTTTTTGAGTTAGTGATAATTAAAAATGAATGGTGAATGATGTATTGACAATGTAAAAAACTTTTATACTGCTGGTGTATACATTTTTTTGTGAAAATGAAAATTTTAATTTTATCAATGATTATTTCAATAAAAACTAATATATTTTAATTCACTATATATAGGTGAGTTAATTATATTAATCGCTCTCCTTATTAAAAAATTATAAACAACAGATTAATCTATTTAGAATTAACATTTAACATAGTTGCAACTTCTATGACAATTACATTGCACACCATTTCAATATATGTTAAACAAATGGATAACTATATACAGTGGATTTATGATATATATTGTGTTTTAGATTAGAAAATGTGAGATTATAAAGTGAAAAACAACCCATCAAACATGCAAATAGTTGGAATAAACAAAATATATTATAAGCTTGAATAAACAAAAAGAATTATACAAACATGCAAATAGTTGGAAAGCTGATCTAAATGAGACCATTTTTAGTACTGTAATAATATAAATATACCAAAAGGAATACATCATGTTATGTCATGTATCATGCATGTATTTGCTAAAAAGAAATTCATATTCTATTTCAAGCTACGTGTAGAATATACTTTTTATGCTATGCATTTACAACATCACTTGGGGCAATAAAAGAAGAAAGATAAAGTTTGTTGACCTTTGGTGACTATGAAATTAACATATTTTTTTCCTATAATAATTAATTACATTATTAATCATTATAAAATGTATGTGAAATTCCCTTTATGTCTGGTTCTCCAAGTCTATAAATTGAGTTGTCTAGTACCTCAGTTATTCATTCATTATTTCCTCTCTTTACCCACCATTTACTATTTTGCGTTTATTCTGTTTTCAAAGGTATTCCTTTTTCTCTTCTCTAGTTTTATGTCTTCTTTCTTTCTATGTTGTTTTTTCACTTTCCCATGTTTCCTTGTTCTCTTCACCACCTTTTTCTGCATGCCCATTGTTCTGTGACTTGCGACCATTAGATTCATAGTTTGATGATCATAAGGGTCTCTTGCTACCTTTACTTTCTATCTTTATCTCACATGTCTTTGGTTAGAAAAAAGAACAAAAAGAAGATAACTTGTTAGTTCTTACACCCTTGGTTTTAAACTAAGAGTTTGTTTGTTAGTTTGTCATTATTAAATTTGTTACTTTTGAACAAAAACTCTGCTCAATATCTAACTAGTTGTTTTTAAGCTTATAATGGAATAATCAATTTATTGTTTATTTTTTAGGAAAAGACATGAAGCATTTAATTTCTAGTCAATGTAATAATTAAATGGAAGTTGGTTACAGTGGAATAAAGAAACAACATCCTCATATTAATATCCTGTACTGTTTAAGGTTGAAACTTAGTTGAGATATATGCAATTAATATTTATATAGGACAAATGGTTGGTGAAGAATCTGAAGATGGTGGATAGGTCTTGACTCTTGACTATTGATTGAAAAATTGTAATCCTATTTAGTGTGATTAAAAACATTTAATTTTATATATATTTTCACTTGTTTGTGTTATCATCTTTGTAATCATTGTTTTGGTGATATTGATTAGCATTCTATTTTTTATAGTGAACTACTTTGTATAATCTTGATCTACTTCTTACATTGATCTTGTTGTTGTAGTTGAAGTTTTTTCTGTGTGACAATGGCTACTGATCGTTTGACCCGAGTTCACAGTCTCCGTGAAAGGATCGATGAAACCCTCACTATTAACCGGAATGAAATTCTGTCTCTTCTCGCAAGGTACTCATCAAAATCAATTTTTGTTATAGCGCTTTTAATCAAGGTTGTAGTTTTGTTGAAACATGTATTCTAACACTGAAAATGTTATGGTTTGCAAAGGGTTGAAGGCAAGGGCAAGGGACTCCTGCAACACCATCAAATCATTGCTGAGTTTGAAGAAATCCCTGAGGAGAATAGAAAGAAACTAAGTGATGGTCCCTTTGGTGAAGTTTTGAGATCCACACAGGTAACTTTCTACAGCAAGGAAAATGTTATCTCAACTTTATTATAAAACCCAAATGCCCAATCATTTATCATTTATAATTATTGCTTCCCAAGTAAAAAGTCTTAGTTGTAAATGGTTTGAGCAAAACCAGTGTGAAAATATCATTACTTTTTGTGGGGTTTTGTTGTTCTTTTTTTCTTTCTCATTTCATTATTTTTTGGATACACTATAGGAAGCTATAGTTTTATCACCATGGGTTGCTTTGGCGGTTCGTCCAAGGCCTGGTGTTTGGGAGTACCTGAAAGTGAATGTGCATGCTCTTGTTGTTGAGGAGTTGCAAGCTGCTGAGTACTTGAAATTCAAGGAGGAAATTGTTGATGGAAGGTAATTAAGGCTTTCAAGCACTTGAATTAATGGTACTTGTTATGTTACAAAAATTTAAAAACACTTATCTTAATGCAGTTCCAATGGTAACTTTGTGCTTGAATTGGACTTTGAACCATTTAATGCATCTTTCCCCCGCCCAACTCTGAACAAGTCAATTGGAAATGGTGTGCAATTCCTCAACCGCCATCTTTCTGCCAAACTCTTCCATGACAAGGAGAGCTTGCACCCACTTCTGGAATTCCTCAGATCTCACAGCTACAATGGAAAGGTACATGCATACTTTAATTGAATTTTTGAACAAGCCAGTAACAAGGTTGTGAGAAGTGTATGCTTGTGTATCATCAAAATTAGCAGTCATTAACATTGTTAGGCATGAACTCAACCCTCCTCGGATACCCTTATTTAGTGACAACAATTAACAGTAAATGCTTTGAAAGGCTTTTTGTTCAATAGTTTAATGACTTGAGTTTCCACATTCATGTTTGTAATTTGTGACATGTCTATAACAAGATCTAGAGTGCAAATCTAGTAAATATCTGTATTTAAGGTGAGATTCATTGTTAATAGCAGGCATGTTAATTATTCATTTACATATAATTTTAAAATCTAGTAACTATCTGTATTTAAGGTGAAATGCATTGTTAATAGCAGGCATGTTAATCATTTCTTTACATATAATTTTAATACTATTTTTATGTGTCTTTTTTTAATTTTTCTGACTAGGATTTGTTACATGTGCAGACACTGATGTTGAATGATAGAATTCAGACTCCAGATTCTCTTCAACATGTGCTCAGGGAAGCTGAGGAGTATCTTGGCACACTTGCTCCTGAAACACCCTACTCAGAATTTGAACACAGATTCCAGGAGATTGGTTTGGAGAGAGGGTGGGGTGACACCGCTGAGCGTGTCCTTGAGATGATCCAACTTCTGTTGGACCTTCTTGAGTCACCTGACCCTTACACACTAGAGTCATTCCTTGGAAGAATCCCTATGGTCTTCAATGTAGTTATCCTTTCTCCCCATGGTTACTTTGCCCAAGATAATGTCTTAGGATACCCTGACACTGGTGGCCAGGTTAGTTGAGGCTAAATGCTCCTTGTGTACTATTTTTCATTCTATCATTTATAAAGGAGTCACTAATTCACATGCTTTTATTGTTTCTGAAATCTAGGTTGTTTACATCTTGGATCAAGTTCGTGCCTTGGAGAGTGAGATGCTCAAACGCATTAAGCAACAAGGCTTGGATATCGTCCCTCGCATTCTCATTGTAAGTCATAGAGTAGTTTTATGAAGAGTAAGCCTACTCGTGTACATAGTGTTTGGATATTTGTCTAATTGTTGTTGATTGTGGATGCTGTTAAATGCAGATCACCCGTCTTCTCCCCGAGGCAGTAGGAACTACTTGTGGCCAACGTCTTGAGAAGGTATATGATACTGAACATTGCCACATTCTTCGAGTTCCCTTTAGAACCGAGAATGGAATTGTTCGCAAATGGATCTCCAGATTTGAAGTCTGGCCATACCTAGAAACTTTCACCGAGGTAAACTTTTGACTCATAATTGGTACATGTGTCGACCATTTTCATGTTTTCTCATGAATTTAACATCCAACCCAACTATTTCTTGTCATTAGGATGTTGCCCATGAACTTGCCAAGGAGTTGAAAGGCAAGCCAGATCTGATTGTTGGAAACTATAGTGATGGAAACATCGTTGCCTCTTTGTTGGCACATAAATTAGGTGTAACTCAGGTTTGTCTACATAGGCACTTGCTATCTACTAGAAGTTGTAACCTTTTAATTACTATGCATTGAAACTCAGAGGTCTAAATTTCTTTTTCCTCTATGATTGTAGTGTACCATTGCTCATGCACTTGAGAAGACCAAATATCCTGAATCTGACCTTTACTGGAAGAAATTTGATGAGAAGTATCACTTCTCCTCCCAATTTACAGCTGATCTTTTCGCAATGAACCACACAGACTTTATTATCACCAGTACCTTCCAAGAGATTGCTGGAAAGTGAGTTCATTGTTTACTATTTTTGTTTGTTCTTTTGCACAATTTCATTCATTAATTGTAGCTAACAGATTTGTATTCCTTAAACTTCTACAGCAAAGATACTGTTGGACAGTATGAGAGTCACACTGCTTTCACCCTTCCCGGACTCTACCGTGTTGTACATGGTATCAATGTTTTTGATCCAAAGTTCAACATTGTCTCCCCCGGAGCTGATCAAACCATTTACTTCCCATACACTGAAGCTAGCCGTAGGTTGACATCCTTCCACCCGGAGATTGAAGAGCTTCTTTACAGCACAGTGGAGAATGAAGAGCACATGTAAGTTTCTCTCCTCTTTTTTCTTCCAAAATTTCATCATGCTGTCATAGAACATTAGTCTAATGCAATTTCATTGTAACAGATGTGTATTGAAGGACCGCAACAAGCCGATTATCTTCACCATGGCAAGGTTGGACCGTGTGAAGAACATTACCGGGCTTGTTGAGTGGTATGGTAAGAATGCTCGCCTCCGGGAGTTGGTGAACCTTGTTGTTGTGGCTGGAGATAGGAGGAAGGAGTCCAAGGACCTCGAAGAGAAAGCTGAGATGAAGAAGATGTATGGCCTCATTGAGACATACAAGTTGAATGGACAATTCAGATGGATTTCTTCTCAGATGAATAGAATAAGGAATGGTGAGCTGTACCGTGTGATCTGTGACACGAGAGGTGCTTTTGTTCAACCTGCTGTGTATGAAGCTTTTGGTTTGACTGTTGTTGAGGCCATGACTTGTGGTTTGCCAACCTTCGCCACTTCCAATGGTGGTCCAGCTGAGATCATTGTGCATGGCAAGAGTGGATACCACATTGACCCTTATCATGGTGACCGTGCTGCTGATCTTCTTGTTGAATTCTTTGAGAAGTCTAAGGCAGATCCATCTCACTGGGACAAAATCTCCCATGGAGGCCTGCAGCGTATTGAAGAGAAGTAAGTACATTGCGCTAAACATCATATTAGCTATATTTGGTGCACGGTCAGACTAGGATGGAATTGTTCCATCAAATTTTACTGAACACATAGCAGACTTACATGTTTTGTTCCATCCTATTCTTGCATGTCTACCAAATGCTACTATCGTTGTGTCTTTCCCAAGTTGTTTGTTTTACTTAGTTTGTGTGCATCATGATTGAGCTTTTTCTTTATGCTTTGGCTTCAAAGGTATACATGGCAAATTTACTCTGAGAGGCTTCTGACTCTCACTGGTGTCTATGGCTTCTGGAAGCATGTGTCTAACCTTGACCGCCGTGAGAGCCGCCGCTACCTTGAAATGTTCTATGCTCTCAAGTACCGCAAATTGGTATACTTCTTAACCCATTACCCACTTCAATTTGACCTTTTTGAGGATTTCATGTAAGGACAAAACTTAGATATGTAATGATCCTTTCTAATAAGAACATAACACAAATTGTTACATATGTTGTATTTTTATGTTCTTAGAGTATCATCTAAGTTTTGTCCTATAAATTACTGGTTTTCCTTTTTGGTTGGTCAATGCTTTAAATCAAAAGGGGACCACCCTCAAACTTTATTTAACTTACTAATGTATTTTGTGATTCTTGTAAACCTCAGGCTGAGTCTGTGCCCCTTGCTGTTGAGGAGTAAACCAAGGCATGAAGAGGATCCGGCTTTTTCTTATTTGCACTGTCTGTTGAGTTTCATTAATAATGGTGATGATATTAGTTTTGTGATTAGGCTTTGGATCAGAAACAAGTATTTTTCTTTTTGCATGATTGGAGTTTGGGTGTTATACCCTCATTAATTCAATTTGAAGCCGTGCCTTCTTTACTTAGTGTCTACATACCCATCAAACTTTATCTTATCATTTGCTCAACCTTTTTATTCTTTATCCTTAAAAGTTAGAATAAACTAAACAACAAATATCTAACACTCCTGCACCATTTTAAGGTATTCACATAAGAGTAATGCTAACAATACATACACCAAAGGTTTATATGACATATTTCTCCTACAGTAAGAAAAGGTAAAATGACATGTTTTAGGTGAGATTCTGCTGCACAATGAACCGTTTTTTAATCATTTTCTTTCTAAATTCAGGAAGAAAATGTTCATTTTTATAGGATAAAAGCGAGAGAAAAAACATTTTATTGTATTGAATTTGTAGGTGTGCTGGTAGTTCCACTTACCTTTGTGTGGACCTATGGGGTACACTTATCAGTATCACCAGTCTCACGACACTGAAAATGGATAAATCATTGCATAAACTTTGAGTGAAATGTGAGAATTTAAGCCGGAAACGACAAGGTCCAAATCACAAAAAGCTTTGATTCGGAGTGGTCTTGTGGGCAGAGCTTGCTTTGCTTTCAACAGCCAACAGATGCCTTAATCATTTGACATTTCCTACCTGTTTGTCCTTAACCTTATCTTTATGCAACCATATCGGATCATAGTATCTTTCTCTCTTTTCATTGATTTTCTTTGTTGATTTGTGTGTATATAATATAAAGCTTGATACATCTCATCCACTTCTGGGATTATTAAACAACCCACAATTATGGCTTCTTTCTCTGTTGCATAATTTCTTTTCACTTTTCATTTTAATTATTATTACTTAACTATACTTTTATGTCCTAAAAAAATACTAAGATATATTTAAGTTGTTAAATCTTAGACTAAATTTAATTTTGTACCAAAAATGGACTAAATTCGATCTTTTATTTATTTCTACTCCAAAATTATGCCCGATGCTCAAATATAATTTAGCAGTGACATGTACAACAAATTCTGCTATCATCCAACATGATTAAAGTTTTAAGTAAACATTGTAGTCCTTAATAATTTCAGCATGATTTTTGAAAAAAGCAAAATTTAAAACTAGTATATATGTGTTAAAATAATTTAGGTAATAAAAATGTTAAAATGATTAATTTAACATGACATTTAATAATTTTATAATCATTTTGGTTTTTCAAAATTTTAAGTATCAAATTGGTATATATAAAAATATTGAGAGCATTTATACCTTTCTAGAGTCCTTACATGCAAGCTGATGGAGGAGATATTGCCACCAGACGGAATATGAAGTAACGTATTCTCACTGCTTTACAAAATATCAGAGTCTGCGGTTTAGTATTACAAATTTACAATGTAAAAGTGGCTCTAGAAAACGAACAATTAAACTTTATTCCTACTAATAGAACACAACTGTATAGTGTATACTTACCTATATGGCTCTATTCCTATATCCTGATTCCTCGCTACTGCATCACATCTTGTTCTGTTAATTAGTGACACAAGTAGCATAACTTAATGAGTACAAAAACAGAACAAAACTTTGTACAAATGTCTAGCTTTTCTACTTGTAAAATTGAATTTGTATATCGTACATACTCACACCATGGTTGGTCCTGCCTTTAGGCCCCAGATAAATTTTGGTATCTAAGTTGGAGAACTGAAGCCCTTAATTTTCCAAAGTTTTATCTTTCTATGCCTTCAATATCTGTCTTTCCCATTCTCCACTCCCCAATTAACAGCACTATAAAAACTGGGCTGTGTATAAGTAGAACCGAAATGCCTCACCAATTGCTTCCAATTTTGCCTAATTATCAGGAAGGCATCACCAAATTTATAAGTGTAGTGTTTTTATCTGATGAATTTTCTACTTAAATCTAAGCTTCTCTTTTTTGTGAAGTCTGTCTGGGGTAGAGAAGTATGGCCAGTGATAAAGAAAATAGCAACCCAACTAAACCACTGAATGGTTGGAATGGATGACTCCCGGTTATCCAGAGAGTAAAGTTGCCATTGTAATTATTATATGCTAAAAATCCACCCTTTTGCAAGATAAAACTAGATGCCATTATCCCTGCGCGTAAGCCAATTGGCATGGAGAGGCTACCTCCATTTCTATGTCGGACACCTGACAGAAATAAAGATAAAAGCCAAAGTCCTGGTATTGCTTGTAGAGACCTGAAAAAAACCCATAACAAATGAGAAGATTAGATTTTGATTTGGAAAAGGGACTATAAGACTCATGTAGGTTAAAATATATTGCATTTAGATCTTGTCTGGTAAATATGTTGACCCTAGAACCAAGGGTAATGAATTGGGGACCAATTCTAGGGAATTGATTTAAACTTGATTGAAGATTAATTGATAAACAGAATATGCTTATAATATTCCTCTAGCATTAGGTATAAGTTGAGATGTATACTTCAGTAATTCATACAATGGGGTTCAGCTGTTCAGAGGCCTACAAGCGAATATATCTCAATCTCTCCAACTCTTCTTTTCTCTCTATTTTTTATGAAGAAACAGAAATAAATAAATAAAAGAGTAAGAAAGACAAAACTAAACAAATCTAAAATGGAAATATTGATAAAATTTAGAGTTCAATAAAAAGAATAGACTTCAACTAGAAGATCAGTGCCGTTGGTGTCCTATAAAATCCAAAGTGTAATGCAACAAAAAAATGGACAAGACAAGATTCCAGAAAGAAAACAAACCTCTGTGATAAAGAAAATGCTAGCCCTGATATGATAATTCCACGATGATATCCAAGATCAACAGCAATTTCTTGTGGCAACCATGACCTGAAAAGCAATTCTTCCACCAGTGCAATTGCACTTGCCATTACAGTTCC
Source organism: Lupinus albus (assembly GCA_009771035.1). NCBI lineage: Eukaryota > Viridiplantae > Streptophyta > Magnoliopsida > Fabales > Fabaceae > Lupinus > Lupinus albus. Next base: position 12,884,943 of record CM020011.1, read on the forward strand.
TTGAACCACTATCAGACCCATTTGTCCACAAACTTTGAGCAAAGTCATGGCATCCATAGAAGTTTGAGTAAGAGGCCAAGAGAAACTTATACAACCAAGAAATGCATTCACAGCATGGATTGAGAAAACAAGGATGACTCCACCAACCAAGCCTTTCAAAAATTCAAATAGCTGCAGCAAGGTTCCAAAATTAGCTTTCATTCATGGATCAAGCAGTACCAGTGAATAATAAATCCAATAATTTCATCACCTCCTAGAGATCCTCTCATCTATCCCCAAACAAAAATTGAAGTAAAAAGAATGTTCCAAATTAACATTGATGCATATAAAGAAAGGAAGCCCAAAGCATTAATTCCAACGACAGACAAACATGTGACAAGATTTATAATTACTTTCATTCTAAGGAAATTTTAAAGTCAATGATAATATACATTGAGAGTGGGTGGGGGAAGCTACCATTGGGATTTTAGCAAGGAAGATGTTGTTTAATATAGTGTCTGTACATTTTGTTCCTTGCCATTGTTGCCTTTACTTATCCAATTTAAAGTATATAATGTAAATATGGTTACCAAAACTTCTGACAGTGTTAACAAAAGATTTCATCAAAATTAGAGCAGATGAGGATTTGCTATTGCTATAAATGTTCCAAAGGGGATCATCTAATTGATGTTAGTCAACCTATGAAACACAAATATATGCCTGGATAGATGGGTTTCTTGTATGACTTTCAATCAGTCTCTCAAAGATAGCTGCAAACCGAAGACTTTTTTCAAAAAGAAATATTATGGAACAACCAGTTGATCTAAAGACTAAAGCTGTGCTAAGGAACTGGAAAAAAATATTTTGCAACACTCTAGCACACCTTCTATGCAAATTCCTAGTGGATTTGAGACGTCCAAAAGTAAATATTTACTAGTACCATATACTGAACAAGTGTTTCCTACACTTCGCGTCCTCCCAGGCACCAAAAAAGAGAGAGAAAACAAAGCAAGAAATTTTAGCACATTCTTTATTGCCATTCCCTACATGTTTATAGATATATTATCTATGATACTGTTTTCAATTTCTAATATAGAAACTTCATAGAAAAAAGCACATATTCTCTATTACATTGTACAGAAACTAATCCCAGACTTGCCCATTAGTTTTTATCTCAAACCTGTACCTTTCGTGACGAAGTCAAAACCAGACCATACTGCTCATATGAATTTTCATACCCATGGACTCTTTTCCCCCATAACATAACAAGTATCATTATAGCAGCATACAGGCCAACAATGCAAGCAAACTCAGCAACTATGGAAGGAGTCTTTGTTGTCCAGCTCTGAACCAATGTTGGAAGCAATGGAATAGCAACAGGAGACCATAGAACAAGGATCATGCCAACAAATCCAAGAATCCTACAGGAAAAAGAGATGGGGAAATTTGAGTTATGTACTCCTGTAGAAATAAATTCACTCATGCATTATGCACAGATAGTAAAATCGAGGGAAGATATACTTCACGCTCAAGTACATATTGGGAAAAGCTACATTGCATTTGCATGTTTACAAAAGGAATCTCCAGAGAGTAGATATTAACAACTTCAAACCTCCATGTTAGAATCTAGACCAACATAATAGAGTCCCAAGTTTTCCAGAAATAGGGTATATTATCATTTACTCATTTCTGCTCCCTAAAAATTATGCACATCCTAGCAAGCATATTATTATATATTCTGTAGTTTATTTATACAAGAAATTGTTGAAAGGGTATGATTATGATTCACAAATCGACCAGTCAAGATTAGCCCCCAAAATATGGGTAATAATTGTATTTATTATACCTTCAATAATATTCGATTAAGCGCTACATCTATATTTGGTGCTATCATATGAACTGGGTACCAAGTTACACACCAAGTCATTTCCACTTTTAAAACAAAGAGGAACAATACACACTGTTTCTCTCTTCTCTTTTTTCCCCAGGGTTGGAGGGGGGGATAAAAGCAACGAAGGTTACAAGAAAAAGGAAGGTTGTAAATTAGTTTCCGAGTAGTTTAATAGTTATAAACTGCATCGTAGGAGGAAGTGATAACATCAACAAGGCCCAAGTAAAGCACTTTGATTTGACAAATTTTTTTGTTTTGATCCAGATCAGTCTTTCCAGTTATCTGGGATGACTAAGCTTCCCTCAAACCAACCATGATGAAAATAAACTAACAAATAATAAATAGCCAACAATTTTAGTGATAAAACTTTCTACATTGGGATTATGCAGCATTGGCAATAAATATGACAAAATATTATCTCCACGGGTATTGAAGATCACTTTCAATTGAGTCTCTGCCTATTAGGATAAAGGCTTGGTTGTTGTTGTTAAAGAGATAAAACTGTCTTCTGACTAATGAAAAGAAAATAGATTTACCAAATTTTACATTCCAAAATTTAAAATTATTGGCTCAGCCAAAACTAACCATAGGTTAGGCTATGTTGTATGGATATCTACCAGGTAACTCTAAAATGCAAAGGCGGCACTAGCAGCACTAAAGGAAAACACAATGGGAATGAAGTCAATGAACATTCACCAGTCAAGTTACCTCTGAAACAAGGGACGTTCAGCTATACGCAAGAATGAGATAAGCCTGTCAGTCAAACTCATTGCACCACGTATACCACCCCATAGCAAAGCAATCTTTCCAACTAGCCTCAATAAGCCACCTCTCTGTCCAAAACTAGCCAGCATCGCAACCAGTCTGACCATGCAGGGAAATTGTGTAAAACTATTAGAAAAAAGAAAAACCACTGGAGTGATTTCAACTAACAACAAAACCTTTATCTCACTAGGTGGAGTCAGCTACATGAATCAAACGACATCATAATGTTTTGTTATAAATCATGTTATTGGAGTGATTTCATGTTGGTAAAATGCATGTTCTGACCTTTCTTGATCCACTTCGCCATCTTTGGTAGGTACAACTGGAGCAGCAACTGACATGGCTTTCTCAGCAAGGCTTGTGACTATGTTATTCTGGTTCTTCTCAGAGACTTCCACCTCAAGCTCTTCTGGATTCTTTTGATGGTGATCTTTCATTTCCAAAGATGTTGATGAGATTTCATCAGTTTCATTTCCTTCTTGTGGACCCTGGAACAGAGCAATTTTAGTATAAACTCAGGCAACTCGGTATACTTGCAACCAGCAGTTTAATTATAAAGCAGAAAACTGGTATTTATCCCCTCTGTTTCATCACTCACTGTTCTCTTCTCATTGGTATGGTACACCATAAACACAACTTTTGTAGGACGAAATATCAAGTTTATTTTTTCAAGTTTTAATAATAGAATAAAAAAGATCAAACATCAAACAACTTAAAAAAAGTAAGCTCAGTACACGAAAAAGACAGGTAACAAGAGAAACACTAAATAATGAGGGTCTGAACATGAATATTTGAAAGACAGAGAGCAATACATGGTTGATAGAAATATATATAGGAAATAGACACAAACTAAGGTGTTTTTTTAAAGCCACAAAAGAAAGAAGAAGAAAATGTGAATGAACACCGACAACAACAACCAAGCTTTAATCTCACTAGATGAGGTCGGCTACATTGATCGAATGATGCCATAATGTCATATCATGAGTTATATCGTAAATCATGTCTGTTGACAAAGCACTGATAGATTATCTCATAATCGTTTCGTCTATGGTTTTTCTTGACTCCTCTGACTTTAGAAATTGGACTAACTTACATTTTATTTACTCTCTTTATTGGATCTTCTAGCGGTCTCCTTCACACATCACCAAACCACCTAAGGTGTGATTCTACCATATTTTCTACGATAGGAGAAACCCTAACTTTTTATCTAATGCATACATTTCTAATTCTATCTTCCACACATCCAACGCAATATTGTCATCTTTGTTACATTGACTTTATTCTCTTGTTGACATTTTACATCCCAACATTCAATCTCATATAACATTGTGAGTCTTATAGTTATGTGGTATAGTTCTTCTTAAGCTTGAGTGACACCTTTCTATCACATATGATACCTGATGCACTTCGTTATTTCATCCATCCCATTTGAATCTTGTGGTCTACATTTCCTTCAATTTTCTCATTGTGATGTACAATTGACTCAAGATACTTAAATCTAGTACTTATGGTATAGTATGATCACTAATTTTTATCTCTACAATAGTGTTTGTCCACCTCTTGATAAACTTACATTCCATATACTTCGTCTTATTTCGGCTTATACAAAAGACATGTGCTTCTAAAGCTTGTCTCCGTATTTCCAGCTTCCCAATTAATTTTTCTCTCCATTCTCCAACTAAGACAAGATCATCCGCAAAAAATATGTATTGTGGCACCAATTCTTGGATAAGCTCAGTAAGTATACTAAATACTCAAATAAAACTTAACTCCTGTCAGCATGTTGAGAGGTATGACAAGCCTGACAAGAACACTGAAAGTAAACATGGAGATTGAACGAACACACCTTTTGCATGAATAAAGCAGAAGCCCCAAGAGCAGCTGTAACAGCACCAACCATGGCAGAATTTTTGCTTCCATATTCCAATTCACTTTCTACCTCTGTCTTCATGGGATGGTCAAAACTAGTTTTCTCTTCATGTGCTTCATCTATATCCGTTACACCAACATGGCCATAATTCTTTTTGCCAGGTTTTACACCATCATCAGGGGTCAGAGGTCCTCTTTCTGCAGCCTCCCTCTTGATTGGATGGTCCAAACTACTTTTCTCTCCAGGTACTTGATTTAGCTCTCTTACACCGACATTGCCATAATACTTCTTGCTAGGTTTCCCCCCATCACCACAGGTCACAGATCCTCTATGGCTATCTTCAAGCGTAGCAACATTAAAATATTTCATCAATGCAGCTAAGATGGACCCTACAACAACACCAACAGGCATTATTCTTGTCAGGTAGCGTGTTTCCTGAACAGAGGATGTAATTACTCTAATGAGATACTCTCCATCAAGAGTACCAACTTTTTCCACAGTATCCTCAACATTACAAGCTTGACGTTCAGTACATGGTTGTTGAACATTGCTATGTACAACAGCCAGTGATATCGCATTTGCCACATGTTCCAGATCTCCAGCTAGCTTTGGCTTCATCATTTTAATTTCTGCTGCATTCAACTTACGACCAACTTCCATCTTCAAAGAACCTAATACTACCACTTTCACAAATAGGATCAATTCCTTAGACCTGTCATCACTAGTATCAATCATTTTGTGTATAGTGTCTGTTGTAATTAACTCTTTAACATGTTCCTGTTGACTTTCAGTATCTAATATTACATATGGTGGTCCCATATATTGCTTAACAACAGAAGATTTTGTAGATGAGTGGGTCTTCATCTTGGACCCCGCCTCATCACTAGCTGCAGTACTGCCAGAAGCAATTTCCATGTTTTGTGGTTGTTCAAAAAGCTTCCATTGACCTTCTTCAGGGAAATAGTCAAGCAATAATGTAGTAGTTGTGTGTAGGTCCAATGGTTTGGTAGGAACCTTTGAAACAAGATTTTTACGGATGTATTCACTGTAAAGAGAGTCCCTATATGAACCCAAAGCTATGTACGGTGGAATCCTATTTGAGTGTTTGTTTTCATCCCATTTATGAACAAGATATGTTTTGTCAATCACTTCACTAGCCGTATTTTCATTTTGAACTAGGTGGTCTTTAGAGTTACTATTTTGAGCACTGAACAAACTGCTCCCATTAATTGTGTTGAGGCTATGGGGTAGCTGTTCCTCTGTATGACAATAATCATTCTTCAAGTAAATGCCATTCTGTTGATCATCTCCACAAAGATCATCAGATAGGTTGGAATCCATGCTTTGGCTATTACTTTTTTGTTGTTCTTCTAACTTAATTTCAACATCTTTTCCATCCTTGACTTGACCTTCATTGACTGAGCTATGTTCAACATCTTTTCCTTCCTTGACTTGACCTTCATTTACAGAGCTATGTTCAACATCTTTTCCGTCTTTGACTTCACCTTCATTGACTGAGCTCTGCTCAAGTTGAGATAGCATATTTTCTAACACACCATAAACACTATTTACAGCTACTTGGGTGGAATCATCCATCCCTGTAAAGGCATCCAACGCTTGAGAAACATTAAAGGTGGCAGCACTGGAATTAGAAGTAGTAGAGTTAGATTGCTGTGTATTTATGCTATCTTTCTTCTCATTATCATTACTTTCCCTTTCTATTGTATGGTGCTCAAAGGGCACAGGAGATGATGACAATTCTTCTTTTGCATCACTTGTCTTCGTTTTACTTTGATCACTAGAGAAATCCTGACTTTTCTTCTCAACCTTCTGGACATTATTTTCCTCTGTGTCTGATTGAGCCATTTCATTGTCAGAGGACATCGGAGAAGAACATGTATCCTCTTTTTCATCAGTTGATGTTACTTTACTTTGATCACTAGAGGAGGCCTGACTTTTCTGTTCAACCTTCTGGCTATTATTTTCCTCCATTGTGTCTGATTGACCCATTCCATTGTTTTGGTTCTTCTGTTCAACAACAGCTGCTTCTTCGCCAGCTACTCCATCAGAATGGCTGGTTCTGGGAATATATGGCTTAGAACCTGTTTCCACGTCCTTCTCAATATGATCAATATCAGGAATGCCTTTTTCTTTTAGCTCTGTGTCTGCGTCAATATTGTCACCAGAATTGCCAGTTTCACTCCAGAAAGAATTAGAAGAACCAACTTCATTGTTTGGTTCTTGAGATTGGGCTAAACTTGTGGAATTTGGCAATTTGTCCAAGGGAAGAACATCTGTTTCTGTTTCTTCAGCAGACTCAACCCTGTCACTTGGAGCATTATCAGAAGCATCTACAGAACTACTAGTCTTTTTCATCTGATTCAAAGAGGACAGGTCTCCAAACACACCTGATACTCCTCTGAATTTTTCTTGGTTCTTTTGCCCGGTTAATCCTTCTAGACCCTGAGATATACCAAGAACCCTATCAAACTTCAAGTCAGCTCCCCGTGCATGCAAAATTCCAGTGACAGCATCTGTTAACTTTCCACGAACATCTTCTGGCACAGCATCTTCTAAAGCTTTCATGAGTGTCTCTCCTTGACCCACAGCAGTTAATACCTGCACATGTGTAAAAGATGTCACTTCAATTAGAAGATTATAAAACTAAGGTAGAATTTAATAAGCCACAAATGTTTGAACATACTAAATTAGAATACAAAATATCAAGTGACACCATAACAAATAAAGACAAGTAGTTCCCACCAAAAGTCTATTCATTGTAAGAATTTAAAATTTGTTAACATCCCCTTAACATCAAACATCTCACACACATTTGAAAAAAATAATTTAGAAGCTAACAACTTAAAGGAACTTATTCCACTGGGTTCTGAAAAACAATATTTAAGAATAACGACAACCAAGCCTTAATCCCACTAGGTGGGGTCGGGAACAACAATCGAACAACGCCATAATGCTCTATCATAAATTATATTCATTGGCAAAGCATCTATAAATCTTTCCTAATTGTTTTCTCTATAGTTTTTCTTGGCCCCCCTCTGCCTCTAAAATTGAAATAGTCTCCATTTAGTGTACTCTCCTTATTAGGGCTTCTAACGGTCTCCTCCACACATGCTCAAACCACCTAAGGTACAATTCTACCATTTTCTCTACAATAGGAGTTACCCCAACTTTCTCCCTAATTCATTCACTTCTAATCTTATCTTTTCTAATGAGTCCACCCATCCAACACAATAAATAAAAAAGTGAGGAAAGAACATATATTACACTCTCCTAGAACATAGGGACAGTACCAAAGTTATTTAAAACTATCTCCATTATCCATCAAAGCACCCTTGGGCATAATATACTTCGAATGATGTTTCCTTCTTTACCAAGGTTACATCACATAGCTCCGCATCTAACCAAATTATTCTTCTCGCAATTTCCTTCAATTATATAGGTTTTGACCCCCCTCCACACAACAAACCTCTTTTTACATAGCAGCAGCTACCCAACTCTCCATGTTAATATCATACTGAAAATGTATATACAAAAATACATCAGAGACTGACACAACTAATGAAGATTCCTGGCAAATTCCCCAAATATTCACTAGAAGTATATGAAAAAGAACATGAAATTTATAAAGCAAATCTAAATTACATACACCTTTGATATGATTAAAATAAAATCTCCAACCAGAGGATGGATATTCAAACATCTAAATCAATTTAGTCATCTCATTGAGGTAAAGCTTTAAGCCCACCCCCACCCCTGCCTTGTTCATTGAGTTGGAATAACTAAACAAAGGTAAGACATAACAAGAGATAAGACCTACACACAAATGGCAACTAACGATGAAGAGTATATGCTCTACCTTTTTCTTCTGTTCTTCTGTTAAAGTACCAGGCATGGTAACATCAAGCATATTTGTTACCAGTTTTGCTGTCTGTAAAACATGACCATGTTCATTATCTGCTGGGCCTACATTCTCTTCAACCAAATCTGCATCAATTGAGCTAGTCTCCTGTGAAGGACCATGTTTTACTTGCAAGCTCATATCTTCATGCTGGAGGTTCCTTTGTAGATCATGTTCGGACCTAAAATGAAAGTTGTCATCAGTCTTCCTTTCTTCAAGGAACTCATTAGTGGGATCAATGGTGTATCCATTAAATGCATCCGGCCGAGCAACATCTAACAAATTGCTGACTTTAGCATTCTTAGCTGACCTCATTTCCTCGACAACAGTTAACCCATTAGAAGGATTTATGGTAACATCTATATCTGTCAGAAGGGGATGACGACCTTTTAAGAGTCCAAGCTCGACTGCCGTGAGCCACTGCATATATAAAGCATCAGCATATCACTTGGGAGTTAAAAACATCAAAATATTTACAAATGGAAAAAATAAAATTAATTTTGAAACTGCAGTCTTTTAACATCCAGATCAAAAGAACATAAAAATCATGTGAGAATAGGGATTTAACATGGAAGCTATGCACCCCTAGATCTAGATGAAGCGAAGCATATTGCCATTAATAATTTTTTTGAATAATCTAATATAATGATAACTGTAAGGGTTTTTCCAAATTTATTGCTTAAAATGCACTAATTTGTGTTTACATTACTTTAGTAAAACGAACAACTAATAATAAAATTCTAATTTTTTATGTTACCAATAACTGTGCTAACAGTATAGTAAACTGTTAAAGGAAAAGTCTTCTGAATTAAATGAGTATGATTTCACCCTAAAATCAAGGGTGTCCAGCAGAGGATCATTCTAGTTAAGTCAAGCTTGATTCACGACTGGTAATTGGCAGAATATGCTTGTAATATTTCTCTGTTTTTATTTATTTTCAATTATAGACTTCCTAAACCTATCCATGTGTGCTTGATGCTATACATAGACGATCCTAAGCTCAGATAAAAGGTGAATGTTGTGTTAGGCAGTCGACAACCAACATAAAACTCTGTCAAATCTCTATGATATGTATTTTTATTATAATAAACTTCCTCCAGCATTTAGTAGAAACTGAGGTGCCAACTGTTATTAGTTCACACATCATGCTTCATCCTTCTACTTTTTACCCTCTCTCTTCCAAACCCTTGTTTTCTGTCATAATATTCAACATATTATGTAATTAAATTTTTTAAACAAATTATTATATAAAATATACATGTTTTACACTACAGTAGTTTATAAATAAAATGTAATGTGCTACTTGTAGCATCAAGCAAGTCCGCCTCATTGTTGGAGGCACTTGCCATAAAACCTGTAGGCAGGAGTTCAAATCCTCCAATATTAGAGATTTCTTGTGGCAAAATATCCGGTACCATTCCATTGGGCCAGCTTATCGACGGCTGGACCAGTAAGGTGACAAAAGCAACTGCTCAGAATTAGCAGTTTCTAGTTAGCTGGGCAGTTTCTTTAACTTCACTAGCTCAGCGCATTTCTGGTTCATAGGTAATAACCAAATCACGGGCTAGTTTAATGACTTAACAGTTTAACCAGCCACTCAGATTGGTTCTTAGAATAACCTGTCAATCAAATAAATACGCCTTTACCCTAGCAATAATATTTATTATCATTTTTAGGACAAGAGTTTCCAACTAGAGAAATGATACATAAATAACATAATCTCCATAACTAGATAAAGAGATATTACCTCAGTTGTTAAAAGCTGGCACCATGATATAGCAGACATGTCAGTGTCAGTTTCAATAACAGAAGCTGGTAAGCAAGAACATAGGAGCAGGCTTGTGAATGGATTTTCTGCAATCAGATTGCGTGGAACTGAGAAAACTGGAACCATCACATTATCACTCTGGTAAAATAGACCACTGGTAAGACTTTTGTGCATTTGCATGCATTCATAGGGAGATTAATACTTGGCAATAAGCCAATAATAAAAAATGCAAAAAAATGTCATTCTTTAATCAAACCAATGGAGAACTGTCATTTACAGATTATTTGTTATTTCCATTAGCAATCTTAAATCCTGCATTGCAGTGAAGAGAAAAAGGGAAGGAGAAAGCTAAATAGAAACAGATGACAGCAAGCAGTTAGGAGAGCTAAATAGCAAATATACTTAAAGTGGGCAAATATACTTAAAGTGGTATGCAAGGAAAGTTAAGGGTAAATTGTATTTTTTCCTTTCCAAAGCTTATTTTTGTGCATAAGAAAAAAGTGATTACATTGTGACACTCATGGTTCTTTCACAGATACAATTTTTATAGGACTGTAGTATATAAAATATTAATGGACAAAGCATATAGAATTACATTCTTGCATGATGTGACATGCTCTAGACCAACGTGTTCAACTTCACATCATATATTTTTTCTGGGTTATTTGAGCATCTTACTGTTTTGTCAGTTGACCGCTCTCCCCCTTAAAGTCCTCTCATATATTAGATCATACAGTGATTGTTCTCTCCTTTTCTAGTTCCTCACATTTACCTTATTACATACTTTCCGCCTCCATGGTATAAAAACTGAAATCAGAAAATTCGAATAATGCAATTATCTATTCCTTAAAAACGATAACTATGATTAACGATATCTACTTTCAAAATTATCAAGTCGGTACAGAGCACAAAGGAGGCAGGCAAACAGTTACTAGAACAGCTCAAATGCAAAAGCCTATGCCAATCATACCTCATGCAGATTCTTGTAAAGATATAGGCAAAGGTGTATCTCTTTTTATAGATATATAGGCAAGCATATTATCTAGCAGCCAAGCAATACAACATATGATATGTCGTCAAAATAAAAATGACTGAATGGCAGATAAATTAGGTCTCATCATAGCAAGTATAATAAGCCAAATAACTGATCAGTCTTCAGCATCCACATACTTCTAACCTAGTAACAACCATGTTATCCCCCTCTTTATCCCATAGTGTCTTCCTATCATAGCCATGATAAAGCATTTAAACACAATTACAAACAGTTCTTCGCTCTCTTGTGTATAGTCAGGATTATCTTACTTTTTCCCAAAACTATTACATCAAAACAATATAGCACTTAAATAAATTAGTAATTAGCTAAATGCACGGCATGCAATTAAGATGATGCCACAAAACAATCCACACTTACCTGTATAAAAAGAACAGGAATTTTAACATCCTTGATTATATTTCTTGTGCTGGATTTTGAATAAAATCCTTCTATATCCTCAAAGCCATAAGATACCATAGATATTGCTTCTTCAAATTCACGGACAGAATTAGCTAACAAAGCCTTTTCCACATCAAAACCTTTTGTTTTGCCTTGGAATAGTGCCTACAGAATAAATAGGATTCTAGCTAAGTGATAACCACTAATATATGTTGATAAAATCAGATTGCATGGGACGTGACAATGCAGGCCAGATGAAAAGCAAAAAGGATGGTAAAGTTCAAAAGCAATTAATTCACCTTATTGGCTTGTAGAATATCTTTCAGTCCATCAGTGAGTTTCTGATCAATAACAATGTGATAAGGAGAAGACCTTGTAGCCTCATCTAAATCAAAAGGATTGTCTATACATGTGGCAGCTGTGAGCGGTGTTGTTTCCCCAACCTCTGCCAGGTATTTTGTGAGCATGTTAGCACCGTATCCCCATCCAACACCCATCAACGTTGTCCAAGGCCTCGCCTTGCAGATATATGTAACCGCTGTGCAGATATCATCGCTGTCAGCAGCTGTAAATAACCTACAGAAAACATACTTGGTAAGAAATTTGTGGAAGTTAAAACATAAGAGGAAATTTAGCACTCCCCATGTCCTGTCCATAGTTACCAAGACAGCAGTACAGTATCCAATTCATTTAGATATACAGTTCATCATTGTTAGAATAATCACATGTATCACATATTAAATGTATCTAACCTAAATAGGAATTAGGTCCTAGAAAATTGTTCAATGTGTCAAGTAAATTAGACATGTATTCATTCTCCATATGAATTATGAGTATCAGCATATAAAGAGCACATCCCTCAAACAATTCACAACTCTTCCTTTTCCCTATTCTATTTTCCTTTCCCTTACCTTCAATACATCAATTCAATAATCACTTTTTACATTATTATTACCACAAGACTTTCTTAAAGGTGAACTTGATAATGATTGAACCTCTAAATCTTTCCTAATCGCTTTGCCTATGTTTTTCCTTGGTCTCTCTCTTCCTCCAAGAATTGGACTAACCTCTTCATTTGATCTATTCTCCTTATTGGAGCTCCTAAGTCCTAACCTCTTCGTGATTTTACCTACAACAGCAGCTACTCCAACTTTCTCATAATAAGTTTTTGAAAATGAAATACCTGGGAGTGGTGATAGGTGAAGCAGCACATCCTCTAGGGTTCATAACAATAGGAAAGTACCCTTTCTTGAGAGCTTCAACCACAAAGGACATGACAGTTGGGTCCATGCTCCCTTGAGGGGTACCAGGAACAAGCAAGATAGTAGAATCCAAACCATGCTCTTGTTCCAAATCCAAATTAATAGGCCAATCCAACGAAATAACACCACCATCACCACCACTGACACACACTCTCTGATAACTCACCTTTTTATCACTCTCATCATCCAATTTCAAACGAATCCTTCCGTTGTTAAGAGTAACGTAATGCTTCTCCTCCCTCACCAGCCTCTGGTTGGCATCTTCGTCGCGAAACGAGATGGTAGGACACCGAAGAAAAACGAAACGGTTAAACGGTGAAGGATTAGCGAAGAGGATCCACTCACCGAGATCAATTGAGTCGGAGTTGGTGTTGTTGCGGCGGCGAGAGAGGGAAAGAGCGAAACCGGAAGCGAAGGCGGCGAGAACGGGAGCGATGAAATTGAAGGAATGGAATAGAGTGAGGGTTTCGAATACGTTAATCTCCGATTGAGCCCTAACGGTCAATAATTTGAGTCTTGGGCGGTTATAAATAGGAGAACGGAAAGGTTTAGAAGGTAGAAAGGAATAGGTGAGGGTCATCATAGTCATAGTTATAGTTATATCATTATTATTTCAATAACTAGAGGTTGTTTGTTGCAGAATTCGTATAGATAGAATAGAATAGAATAGGATGAGATGGGGTAGTGTTTCTTTGTTTATGCGCCACGAAAATACGCGGTTCATGTAACCGTCTCAGCTCAACGCACCAAATTCAATTGTCTGTTTGTGTTCACCGTTAACGTCTCTACGGATTGTTTGTGTCACAAGCCTTGCTATCAACCAAGATTGTTCTTCATCTTTCGTTTTTTTCTCGTTTTCTTTTTAGTTAAGTTATGGTTTCTTCTAGAATACCCTAGTCGTATTTAATTATTTATCTATCAACAATTTGTTGGTCTATTAGTATAAGATTTCAATTGATCTCTTATAATCAAAAAGTCAAAAGTTAATTCTAAAAATCAACATTTATTAATGTGATATTTTTGGTAATGTCAAAAAATATTTACCTTCCTCTTCTTCTTTTTTTCATCAAAAGGGGAACCCAACAAAAATGCAAGAGTTTATAAAAAAGGGTCAATAATTTTTCATCTTCAGATATCTTTCTGAAAAAGGGTAGTTTTATTGATGGTAGCATCCACCTCATACGGATAATCATTCAAATCTCCACCAAATATATAAAAATGATATGTGTAGGTTTTTAAAATAGATTGAGGTATCTGAAAAATCAAGTAAAAATATGAGATGGGAAGGAAAAAAGTTCTTTACAATAAAATTCTTCTAAATTAAAGGAAACATAGAGTAATAAAAGAATTAGTTTTAATTTGTCTTGGTATGAAGAACTTAAACATAGAGTATGTGTATGCTTATTTAGAAGATAAACCTATGATTGATGATTGAAACCAGAGAAAGTATGATCTGAACAATTTGATATACTCTATAATATACATTACAATTCATCATTTGGTTCCCACTTCCTACACAGTTTATGAAACCATCTAGAATTTATATCATCAGCACATGGGAGAGATATTGCTATAATCCAACAATGATTTCATACAGATTCTTACTTTTTGTTTGGAACATGCACATGCTTCCCTCACCTAGCATGACAAAACCATCACTCATATTCTTGCCTAATAGGAGTAAGTTAGCTTTAAGTTTTTTTCCTTAGTTAGAATCTCTCCACTAACAGACTTAACCTTTTTTATTAATTAAAACTTTCCTTTATTTTTTTCTTTACCGTGTGTCCTTAAACTACTCATGACAAGACCATTTCCTTAAAAAAATTACTTTAGAAAATCATGAATTTAAAACTCCAAGAGTTAAAGGAGTTAACTTTTTTAATATAAACGTCCATTTATTGTTTTCATTATGCACATGGCTTTGACGTATGTGACATTCTCGGTTTTGATTAGCAAAAAGTGGACATAAATAAAAGATGTCATTATATTGGTATAGTTTAAATTATCTTAATTAATCACCATTTAGAACTTAGTCATAAGATGACAAGACTCTATTCGGCCATTGATGAGAATTTTGTAGTTACTCATACATTGTTTCGTATTATAACATGCAAGATATAATATGCCATTATGTTGTGATTAATTCCTACATAGAACAATAAATTCAAATACACTTGTGTTCAAAAAAGTATATAAGGTCGCAATTTATGTTTCTGTTCATAAAACATGGATTTTGGGAAGTTCACATGGCAATGCACTAGACATGAATATGGGGCCACGATTCATTAATCATATAAATGTACGAGGGAGGGTTCAACCATATAATAACATGCCGAATCCATGTGTTGCTCACATGGCTCTGCCCCTAGAACGCCACGTATCTCTTTCAAATATTATTATACCTTTCACGTAGGATAATAAGGATTATATCCATTAATGAATAGACAAATATTTGTTTTTCCTTAAAAACAAAAGAGTCATTTTAATATAATAAAATGATAAAGATGTTTTAACAGGTTATGTTTTCCTTTAATTTTTATAGTACTTGTATCTTCATACTACAACCATTTGGCCTTTTGCTTTCCATCAACCAACTTGACAATTGTATGAACATTTTAAGAATAGAGAAGGAAAAAACAAACCCTGGGATATAAGTTACTACATCTCCATCAAAAACCTCTCAATCATGCAAAATAATTAACCTTTTTAATTAGCTTAATAGATACCCAGAGTCCATATTCATTGGATGAGCAACATACTTTTAGATTTAAAAAAATATTTAACCTTACGAATATTTTGAATATAAATGCTTTCTTTTTTTCAACAACTAAAATTTCTTGTTCTTTCTCTCAGTGTTACCACTTTTAACTAAAATTTAATCCATTATTATATCATGTGAATAAATGATTGGATGATTAAGATATTCTCCATTTAAAATGGGGAGAATATTAAGCCTCACTTTACTATTATTGCTGATATAAAATGAAGGTAGTTAGCACCAGTTGGTTGGTGCCAGTTCTTAAGAGAGGGAGGTATTGTCTTTGTCTTTGTAACCCCAAATTATAAAATTTAAAACTAAGAAAAGGAGGAAGAAGAAAACGATGTGACTTTGTACTTAGAAATACTACTATGTCAACAATAGATTGGACTCTTTGTGAGTAATTGGCAACATAATTGCACATGCATGTAGCTTTTGCTGCCAAACAACAAGAAATTGATAACAGATAAAAAAATGGATGCACGAGTAGGGTAAAAGTTTTTATAATGTCATTGCATTATCTATTATTCAATTTGATTATTATTAAATCTTTAAAAAATAATATAAATGAATGATAAATAATGCATTAATTATGTATAAATATTTACATTAATAAAACTTTTATATTATACTCTTAATACAAAATGACATTTTGTTTGTTCCAAGTAATAAAAAGTAAAGAAGGTGAATGCTAGAATAGATATGTTCTTCTTTCAAAAATATATGTTTTCTAATGTATGGATAATGTAATAATGTATGATAATGGAAAAATGTATTAATGGTGTAAAAATATCTCTCGCATATAAGTATATAAAGAGATAAATATTTCTTACATATCAGAAGATTAATTATCTCATACAACTATTACAATTATAACATATGTTCAACGGAAATTAGAATGGTAATTTTTTCAATCCGCTTTGTTCGAGTTCGGGTACAAAATTTAGGAGTTAGGTAAGCACAAATGTAGTCTTGATTCTCCCCTTTATTATCCCTACATATGATAGCTTATTTTTGTTATTTTTCAACCTTATTTTTTGGTTAACAATTTATACATGAAGATTCTATATTCTTTGTATTATTGAAGAAAAAAATTTAAAAAAAGTAATGACAACGACATGTAAACCAAGAAAAAGAATTAATCTGTAACTTTTTAAATAGTACTCCGAAAGACACAACAAAGCTTAAACAAAAGAACTTGAGAAAAGTAAACGAAAATGAAAGAACTTAGGCAAACAACAATTCAACAAATCAGAATAAATTTGTGAAGCCAATGTATTCACAACAGTGTCCAAAATCCAAATGGCACACAAAGCTGAATTCATTTTTTATTTCACACAGAAAAAGTGGCAGCAACATAATTTCTAATATGTTTTTTTATTAAGTTACATGTAATGGTTTTAATTTTAAATATACTTCATAAAAGTATGAAAAGTGTATTTAATATAAATATATATAGTGTGCTAATAACGGTTTACTTTGAAATCCTGAAAGTATTTTGTATTTTTCAAAATATTTGTCACTCTGGATAAAAGAGAAACTGTTTTTTTTTTCAAATTGAGTTAGGGACATAACATCTAAGTGAGGTTTCTAAATGTTTTCACAACTCACCTAAGTCTAATAATTATGGATGAAAATCCTATCTAGTATTAAAGAGTTCAAGTTTGTGACACATCATAAAAATAGTTTTTAGCATTTATAATTTTAAGTTATTTTTCAGTAAAAAATAACAAATATATTTCTCCTCATATTAGAGTAGTAGAGATGAGTTCAATTCAAAAGGAGAAAGAGATGATTTCCTCAAATTGAAATACCCACTTAAATTAATACATGTTGATTACATAAAAATATTAATAGACTTTATGTTTTTCAGTCATACTAATACCGTATTTAATTGAAAACTCATTTAAATGGGTCTCATAACTAGATGATGTAAAATATTTTTTTCCCTTTATTTTACCCTTAGCAATAATTTGTATTTTCAACTTACATCATATTCTTATCATATCTCTAAAATTAAATATATTATCACGAATAATGATAAATTTTATATTTTAAAATTTTAATTAATATACTTAAGAGTATTAATTTATAATAATAAATTTATTGATTAA
The DNA here is from genome assembly GCA_009771035.1 of Lupinus albus. NCBI lineage: Eukaryota > Viridiplantae > Streptophyta > Magnoliopsida > Fabales > Fabaceae > Lupinus > Lupinus albus. Next base: position 12,902,701 of record CM020011.1, read on the forward strand.
GAAATTGCTTGTGGACAAACGGTAAAACCTAGATTATATAAGAAATTAATTTAATCTTCAACATCCTAGAAAAAAGATTTCTCTATATATATATTGAGGTATGACACATAATTTTTTAATTTCTATTACTAATCTACACCCTTTATTTTAATGTAAATTAAAGGTTGAGATATCTTTCCCTCACTCTCATGTAATAATTTTCTCTTCCCTTTCTTTGAGAAATACATCCCCAGTATATATTCAGCATTATCATTCATTTATTTTTTAAACAAATGAAATAGAAGGAATACTCATAGAAGTAACCCACTACTTTAATTTTCAAAAAGAGAACGAGATAGGGGGTATATGGACAAAGATCAAATGTTCATAATCAAGTTTAAAATTTTTCTCACACCAATTAAAATAAACCAAAAAGAGAAAGAGGCAGGGATATATAGGGATATATGAATGTTTAATTATTTAATTGACTTTACATATTTTGATTGGCCAGGAACGGAGTTTGGGACGTGTTGGATTTATATGATGGTATATTACTTGCATCAATTTGACAAATTCACCTTAACAAGGATCATCTGTCTCAAATGGACCTTATATCTCTATCTTCATCCAATAGAAATGCATTAAATAATATAAAATATAATTTTTTATTTTAATTAAATTGATAGAATATGATTGGTATGGGATACAGGATATGCGTTCAATTCACCATCTTCAATCTTTCAATATCCTTGTATATATAGGAACCTCCCCTCCCCTATCGCTCTCCCCATGTGCCACTGCATCTCTCTGCATCTTCTTTTTCATTCTCTCTATTCCTTTCCCTTTTACCCACTTAACATCTTTCAACATGTCTAAAGGTGGGAAACTAACGAAGTTGAAGTCAGTGCTCAAAAAATGGAACTCTTTCGGCACCAAACAACCCCGCCACAGCATCAGCTCCGTCGCCAACGACGACGGTGACGACGTCTCAGCTTCCTCCAGATCAGACCTCCACCCTGTTTACGTTGGCAAGTCCCGCCGTCTCTACCGTGTCACCTCTGATGTCGTCGACCACCCACTTTTCAGGGAACTCGTAGAGAGGTCACGTCATCAACAAGAACACCAACATGATAACATTAATGTGGCGTGTGAGGTTGTTCTCTTCGAACACTTACTTTGGATGCTCGAGAATTCTGACCCACAACCTGAATCCCTTGATGAACTTGTTGACTTCTATGCTTGCTAATGCTCCCATGCATCTCAAGGTTAAGATTTTTGACAAATAGTTTTGTTCTTGTAGTCTTACTCAAACAAATCATCATATAAACTATTATAGCGGTAATGGGTTATTACCACCATAACCGTTATCCTAATATTCATTACCTCTATAATAGTTTATATCATGATTTCTTTGAGTAAGACTCATGACAAGAATTTTAGTTGTAAAAAATCTTTAACAGTGTGATGATTTTTTTCAATTCCTTCATATATAGAGATTATTGATACGTCTTTATTATTTTCTATTTGTGACTGTAATTTAATTAGTGGCTATAACTAAGGTTAGTAGTAGGAGAAGGAAAGTGTGCATTGATGACTAATCTCATACTCTATGGCAATCTTCTTCTTCTTCTTCTTCTTCTATCTTCCCATAAGTTGTTTAATTTTTAATGTTGTACATTTTCCCCCAATAATATTTTGAATAATAAGTTCAATAATGTGGTTACGTTTAATCAGACAAATTACTTTGGTTTAGATTTTAGAAGGGGAGGTAGCTGGGATGATGAGTTAGTTGTTGATTTGATGAGTGGTTGATAAGTGAAGCTTAAGAGACTACAATCAATGTAATAAATGACAAATTGATCGCAATATATTGTACTTTTTTATTTTCATTTTTTTCTAAAGGGATAATGTTCTATTTTGCCTCCGAAAACAATGTGCCAGTGGATAAAGCTTGCCTTTATTTATAGTACTGTCTAAGCATTAATAAGCATAATGAAAATGTGAATAAGATACCTCCAAAGCTTTTTTTGTTCAAGTAGCATAACATTGGAGTGAAATGGTGAAACCTTCATTTTTGGAACTTCTTTATGAGGTTCACCTTAGTGGAATTACGCACAAATTTGGTTGACAAGGCCTCATTTTGCTAAGTAAAGAAAGTGGAAGTTGACATATAATAGTGACTATACTTTCCTAGTTACTACTTTTGTTATATATTTTTGATAAGCTCCTTCTGTAAGTTAACTAATACTGTATATACCATGAGGCTATAGAAATATATTGATTGGGGCCCCGTAATAGGTGGGGGCTCAGTTTATAAGATGCCATACACCATATTCACTAGTTACATCACACAGTTATTTTAGAGACAAAGCAACATGCGTGTGTACGTAAAAACAAGGCCAACAATTATTTTGTGCTCATGAGTTGCTTGTCAAAATTTGCAATGGAGTCAGCTTACTTTTTCATGGTTTGTTATGTCCCATTATTAAATGTACTGTGGCTATTGAAGAAGAATCATTATTAGTTCAATTTAATAATAATGTGTTGTCCGAGTCCCATATCAATGAAAACATGACATGATGAGTAAAAAATTAATTTTTTTTGAAACAATTGATCTTTATTCCTTCACCCTAGTCAATTTAATTTACTTCCGGCAATTGTTAGTATTTTTGTTGTGGGTGAGACTCAAACCATCAATCTCCTTAAACCCTTCATCTTCACCATCATATCACTCCCTAACTTTTTTATATACTCAATATGATATAGTGAAAATGAAAGTGGGACGGATGACTTTAAGTGTTAGATCGATCTTTGTTATGTGTATTGAAAATGTTTTATTAGTAGATACAAAATTTACTTTGATAATCTCTATTCCTTAAAGAGATTATATAACTATAAGTTAAAAAGCCCTTGCATTATGCTAAAAATTGTTGGGAGATATAAACTACTCATAATCACTGCTATTTGAAATTCATGAATCAGCTTCCTCATTAATCAAAACTCCTAAATTACAATTAACTAATACACCAAATGAAAACATTCATGATCACTTGGTCAAGTAAATTAATTTATTTATCTTGCAATTGGTTGTTAGCCAGGGAAAAGAACATGCTGGCTGCATCTCAGAAACATACACTACTAAGAAATATACTTATATATATATAAGTATATAGCAAACCTGCATCCAGAGGAACCTACAAAAGTAGTTCAGATAAATTATGAGACAGCAATGAAGTCAACTTCTTTTAAGGGCACTGGCACCACAAAGCAAAGCTTCTGCATACAAAAGTTGATGACATTATTATATAATAAAGGGGTCTCAAATATTGTTAAATGCTTATAATAGGAACGAGATATATACTATCTGCCAGAAATACACATTTTTCTGAACACTAATGATTAGGTAGTTAGAGATGCCTTTGTTTTTCCTTATATACTCACACGCTCCACATAGGGTTTTGTTTGCTTAGGATTATTGGAAAGAAAAAGTTAATAAAATTTTAAAAGAAAAGAGAGCTTTTGGTTAAGTTGATAGAGGACTTTAGATTGTGGATTAAGTGCATGACACGTAACTTGTTTAGTACACGCATTAGTATTATTTTTAAGCTGTATGAAACGCGTTTCCAAGCTGCCATTGCCACCCCATAAAAGCATTATTTGCTGCATGAATTACTTCAACACCACAACATTAATAGTTTTGATTTTGAGGTATGTGGTGTTAGTATATATCCGACAATAATCAAGATTTAGAAAAGAAAGGAGAGGATGTGTTTGAAGTTATTGGAAACATTAGTTAAGTTTGTGTTCCCTTTAATTAAAGTTGTCACATTTTGTTTTGGTTTTCTAATGGAACATTGCAATTAATACAACAATAGTTGGCAACATTCTTTGTTTCACTTAAAAGAGTGGGGTTTGAACTTGGAACTTTGAACATAACAAAAGTTGAGCAGCTTGCCAGCTATTGTATATTTTTAGTGGCTTGAAAATTTAGAAGTAACCACCTATGTACTTCCCATCATTAGAATGGTCTAAATTCTAAAAGGAAAAGGAGTAAAATATTCAAAAGAAGGTTATAAAAAATAAAAGGAAGATGAACATAAAATATAATAAAGGGCAAAAAGTGTATGAAGACAATGTCAGAGAAAGGATGGAAGGAAAATTAGTTTAGTGGAATTAATCCTGGAGTGGGGTCAAAGTAAATGAATATGGTATATTAAAACTTACTTGTTGTTTCATTGGTAGTTATGATGTTAATAATATTTACCCAACGGATGCAAGCTTAAAATATATTTAGAACTATTTTAAAGTCATTTTCTTTTGTATAAATTAAGGAAAATATAAATAGTAGAAATTAATCCATTTCATTTGAGTCTAAAGTGAGAAATACTACAATTTAGAACGTAAAACGTAGGATCATTATGATTAATAATAAAAAATCAAGGAAATAAATTATCACACATGTATAATGTGCTATTTACATGCATGGGTCGTGTAAATATTATTAACTTTTCCATCAGCAATTATGATTGGGTACTTTATATGTGCCCCACTTTATAAAAGGAAAAAAAAAAACTAGTTGTTGAGATATTAAAGCAATACACAAAATCATGCAATTCGTGGATTCAACTTCACCAATGTCTACTTTCCTGAGGTTCCATGCAGAAGGAAACTATATACTAAAAAATTTAAAGTAGGAATCTTGAATTATGGGAGATAAGAACAACAAAATTCCGAACAACCATGCAACCATGTAGAATTAAACTTGGTAATATTATTCCATCTTGGGGTGTAACACTTCATTCATGTAATTAATGGTTGAATCAGAATAATACGAATAATAGTAATAATTACCTAAGACCCAACATTATTCAACATACCTTTCATTGAGGCCAGTTTAAGGGAAGAAATTTTATCCAAAATATTATATCATAAATAATAGTTATGGGTTCATGTACCTATACAATTCTCACTTTTCCCCCATTTATTTTCAGTGTCAGCCTTCTTTTCAATTAAACTTGATTAAATTCCTAACAAATTTAGCACCCATCTCATGTCTGAATTACCTAACTCTATTTCCAAGTTGCTCACAAATTTGGATTACCTAAAAATCTAAGTAACTCTTAAAGGGAATGAAGGGAAATAGTTTCCAAGTTAGTAACCAGACACTACACATGCCAGGCTTGCTCAAATCTAAATAAGTAGTTTAGTGTTTGTTTGTAAGTTGAGGTTTTGAAGGGAATGAAGATAAATAGAAAGTTTCAGAGTCATCTCACAAGTATATTTAATGACTCTTAAATCTTTTCTTAAAATTCACTCTATATATATTATTTTGTCCATTCAAGTTATGCAATATTTAGGAAAAAATAAAGAATGTTTTTACTCCTTTCCATCCTTAATATGCCACCATCCAAATAGAATGATTTTCTTAGTGAAAATGGGAAAGGAGTAAATGTCAAATTTTGGATGTCAAATGATTTCACATCCTCTTTATAGAATAAATATATTCGTGCAAATATTGTACACCGAACAAATATAATAATTAAACTCCTAAATAAAATTTACTTTGCTCATGATATTCATATATCAAATTTCCAAAAAATCATATACTCACATGGGCGCATAAGGATCCTCTCTCTCCAGAGATGCAAATTCTATATTTATTTTCACATATAAATAAAATAATACAAGTGTCATTACATTTTCATTTTTCTTTGATTTTTATAGTAATTCATTCTCCAAGAGATTATGATATGACTCCACATGAGCAAATGAAGGGGAAGACACTATATACCATGACTCCCATTTCTGTTATTATTTGCTTTTACATTCCTTAAATCATTTTTTATATATATATGCTAGTTGGTGATCATGGGATGAGAAGTTTAAATTCCGGACTATACTTACTGAGTAAGACTTCGTATATTTATCATCCATAATAAGTGAGAATGTCAAGTACTTGAAGATAAATTAATTGTAGGGTATGAAGGTAAGGGATGTTGAAAAGAGGAGTATATATAATTGGTGGTAGGGGTGAGAAAGTGACTAGTCAAAACCGAAAACGACAAAGGTAGATGACAATATAATGAGATATAGGACCGCATTTTCCGGGTTATGGTGGAGATGCTCCCTACCAATCACTACAACAACTAAACACATATTTCACCCACCTTTTCTTTCGTCTTCGGTCATGGGGGTATTTTGGTCCTTTTCAAAACCATAAGTCATGTGAATTGGATTTAGCCTCATGGAGGGGCCTTTCCTTCCTTTCACACGAGTGATGAATGAGCCCATGTTGCTGCTCCAATATTTGTCTCCAATATTTATAATATTAATAAAAACCAGTAATGTCCAATGCAAGAAATTACATAATTTAAAAAATAGTACAATGAGTTGTGTGTGAATGACTATAGATTAGTTAAACTTAATTGTGGTGAAATTAGATTAGATACCCCAATTTGTCTTATTATTTCATTATTTGATGACTATCCTTGATTTATTTGTAAAATTTTGGTGGATGATATTCATTCATTATTAGGAGTTCAAGTTTTCGGTTTTATTATGTTGGATCCTTATAAAATAAAAAGATTGTATTATTCTCTTAATAAATTAATTAAAAAAATCTCTATACCAATAAAAAAAGGTGATATGATTAGCTTTATGTAAATATAAAGTGACATGTGATTAGAAGTGATTTATTAAGAGGTTGTAGCCTTTTTAGTCATAGTTGATAAGTGACATAAGTCACATTTCCATGATTATGGGAATTTTAAGGTAACTTGTTTTAAGAATGCAAGATTAATCTAAAACAAAACATTCTCAAACTCAATAAGCTATTTTAAAATATGGGTAAAAATAATTTTTTATCTAAACTTCTTGCATAAGTTTATTGAAATAAGTTCTAACAAACTTAAAAGAAAATCATATATGTACTCTTCATAAGCTCTATCTAAGTAACATCATTTATCTCTGCAGTTGAAAAGTGATACATCTTTTAACAGAAATTAAACTCTGCACAAGTTAAGCTGCAGATGGAGGCTATTGTTCTTGGCTAAAAGGTTGGCCAAGAAACATTTAAGGTAGCAAAACCAAATGCCACTTGACAAAAAATAAACATAATAATTGAGAAAATGCTTAGCATCTCTCTCAGAACTGACCAAGCTATATGAAAGACAGTGGAGACAATATTCAGGTCTGCTAAGTTAATTAAAGTAAGAATTGACATGTAAACTTAAATATATGGTGCATGATGTGTGACATTGACTCTTGTCTCCAACTTGAAAGGATTGATTTGGAATTGGATTAAATAATATAAGGTTACTAATGATTATACAGACAAATAACTGTCTTATTAATGTGTGCATTTGGCATGTATTTATAAGGTATGGTTTGCTGTCGATGTTTTAGGATGGTGTTGGGAAAACACAATCAATTAACAGAGATTAAGGTTTCTAAAGCTTTCTGAGATTATAGAATATAGAATGAAATAATAAGGAAAAATGAAAACTCCATAGATCGGTTGAAAGCTGGTATTATGGTTAGCTCTCATTTTATTTTTAATGACAAAAAATATTTTTATTGTAATTAAAAACATAAATATGTGATAATAAGTAAGCTTGTATTTTTTATTTCCTTTAACAATATATTTTTTATGAAATTCTAAAAATGTGCTTTGAACACCATTATTTTAAAAAAATTTGGTCCTAGCTTGAAATGCAAAGGAACTTGGAAAATATTTATGTAGATTTGTCCTTTAATACTTGAAAAATGTATAACTTTGAAAAAACTCAAATCTCTAGTGGGTATACGTTAATTACTCCCTTGGGTAAAGATTTTCTCCATTAATGAAGAGGCAAGTGAGGTGTAAAACAATGCAAAATGAAAAAAAAATGAAAAGACAATTCAATTCATCTATTACACTTGTAATGACTTTTTTATCCTTAAAACCAAGTGAAATAACTTCATTTGCCTCTTCATTAATGAAGATGATTCTCACTATCTACTCCCCTAATAAGGGATCTGGTGGTGGAGAAGAAGAGACATAATCCATGACACAAGAAAAACAATGCAAAACAACATGATTTATTCTTCTTATCTAAAAACATTCTATTAATTCCCAATGAAAGAAAAAATCTAACACGATCTTATTCCAAAACCTTGTAGCCACTAAACTCCAAAAGAAATTTAAACCAGTAGCAGACAATTCCATGTGAAGCCTGAGATTTAAGTACATTTTCAGCATTCAGACCAAGTTGTGTTCATTATTTCCCTCTTCTCTAAAATTATTAGGTGGGAAGTGATTCAAATTATTATGGAAAATGGAAATAATACATTTCAAAAGAGAAAGAGAGAGACAATAAGAAAACTCCAAGAGAAACATGTGAGTTGTGGGACAGGACCATAGGATTTCTGCATGCATGCATGGTAACACTGACGTGCTGTAATATATTTGTTGCCAAAAGAGAAATTAAAAATGTCTACAACTGTTTTTAGCTTAGTTACTTTTCCTTTTACAATCAAAGCTAACAAACTTAACAATGTGAATAATAACATATGTGAGAGTGAATTTAGATCAAGTTCACACCACATTTTAACCAATATAATTCAAATTACCTTATTTTATTCGATGTGAGATTTTTTTTATTTGTCTCTACACCCCCTCAAGTACAACTAGTTGTGACTAATCTTTAATCTCCAATTTGGGTTTCTACTTCAATTTCTTCGACCTTAAGAAACCACTGTTCGCATTCCTTCATTTTTGTTCATTTCAGTGTGCTTCTTTGACCTGAGACTCACCATGAGTTTGAGAATATTTGATCATTACACTAGTTGGGCTAGCTATAATACAATATTACAAATTTAGGAGTTAGTCTAGGCCAAGTCTTGAATTGAGATAATGAGTTTAGTCTTCTTCATTAGTGGGCTAAATCAACAAAGACATAACCTTAAGATAATCAAGTTTTTAGGTATTTTTGTTATGTTATTCAACCTCCCTCATTCTATTGGATGTGTGTCCCAACAAAAGTTTTAAACAGATTAACAAGATCATATATATATTCATACTAGTTAACGTTTCCATGTTTGTGAAGATGTGAAGCGCATAGAGAATGGGGTTGCAGTTAGATCAATGATAAAATTGATCAAAAATCTAATTCAAGTTAACAAAACATACCTAATAAACTCGTGCCAGTTTTTCCTAGCTATATAGGGACCTTAACCTGTTCGAGCTCTAGATAAACCTGAATGAGTCACAAAAAACTAGTGCAAAAAAATATGTCTGACATGGTCCAATTTCCTTTTGACATTTCTAAATACATGTAGAGCTCTAGAATAATTAGTCATTGGTTCTTGTTAGGAGGGGTGTAATGCTAATGCAGATCTTCTCTCCCCAAAATCCCATTTCTCTAATGAATGATATCACATTAATTAATATAAATATGTTTGTTTTTAATTTTAGGAAATTTCTTTTTATTTAAATGATACTTTTTAATTTGATGAGACATGAAATAAGTACAAGTTTTGGGACAGATGATCTGTATTCGTGTAATGCTAAAGATAGATGATATTAACCGGTTGGGGATCACGTGTTCCAAAATGGTGTCTCCATCAATGTCCCTACCAATAATATTGTGTTACGTTATTTTAAAAATCCAATCATGAATAAATATATTTTTAGTAGAACATTGATGTGTATTTTTTAAATGAGGACATCATTTAATTTCTCAATCATTGGCGGTGACATATAAGAGGACATTATTTTGCAACATATACTCATCTGTATTAACCATCATTACATAACTTAGCGTATCTCCCTTAAGTAACTTAATATTGAAAAAGCCCATATATAAAGACATCATTCACTCCTTTATAAGGAGAAATTAAAGAAATCATCTACAAGCATTCAAAGTGGGCCACCTAGGTACAAGTGAGCTTATACGGTGGCTCCACTTTAAGTCTTTAAGTGACCCTTATTTGTAGCCCATCTTGCTCAACAAAGTCTTTGTTGGGCTTTTGCACACTATTAACACCAAATTTTAATTATGGATTCATCAACATTATATCTTAAATAATACTACACATTATAGGGGTTTTGCTTTTATTTGGGTGAGATGGTGTTTGAGATGAGAAAAACAAAGTTTGAGACAGAACATCAAATATCAAACCTAGCACTCGGTAAGTAAACTTGGCAACATGTGCTGTAAAGAATCATAAAATATATTAATTGGGTTGATATGATTAAATAGTAGCCACATTTTTAACATAAGAAAAATAATGATATTTTTACAAATTTTGATCCTACACCACATTCTCTTCCAATATTCTATATACTTAAAAACATGCATGGTGCAGGAGAAACAACTCTATAACATGTTATGCAAATTGTTCAGTTTCTTAGTGGAGGATGCACAAATTAAATCATAAAGGTTGACCAAAAAAAGGACACAGCTGGTTCATACTTCATAATGAAATAATCATCAATAAATAATGAATACCAAAAGAATAAATATCAGATCTTCTTAAGCATTACCTTTTCAGCATGTGCACACATGAGATACAGAGAATAATGATGCTTTATTTTCTGGACATCAATGATTTTTAGCCATTTTGTATTAAAATAATAAAGCATATAGTCTGAATGGAGCTATGACAGCTCAAAACGGGATTTGATTAAAGATTATATTCCACAATGGCACATGATTATTAGTATGATGTGACACTTTAACCCTTTAGATATAATGTGATAACAATTTTATCATTATGCAAAAGTAAAAACAATAACTTCCACTTACCATAGAGGATTCTTTTGATATGCTGGAGAATCATAATACTCAAACACTTATAATAATAAAAAGTTCCATTTGAATAAGCTAACAAACTTGAGTTAGCAAAAGTACATGAATTAGGGGAACATTTGATATAGTTCTTATACCAATCCAAAGCAGATAGTGCATAAAGGTTTAACAACTGCTGTACCAATCAATAGTTGCAAAGAACCAACAAATTAGAAATCTTTCTAACTAGGGTAGATATCATTCTTCACATAAGAAATCAAAACAACAAAAAATGGAAGCAACACCTCTCCCTTCCTTTTACACTTACTCTTCTATGGTTCCTGTGTTTCCAGCTGCAAATCCACCAACAGTTTAAGGGTTAGTGAAACAGCAAAAGAACAAATAACAAAGATAATCACTTATATATTGGATATCACTACCAATCTGAATGACTCAATCTAGGACCAAACATATAGCTTAATTTCTAAAAGAACAAATAATTTGTGAAGTTCTTAAGGTATATATCATGGCTTATGCTATATTATTAGTGAAAATGATCATTAGCTATGTTAGCAAGTGTATTATTTCAAGGAATCCACTTAACCTATGTGAAATGAAAGATAATAAATATTGTAATTAACTTACAAGTGTGATCATGATGATCTTTGTGATTGTTCTCCATGCAATTGAGAAGGTATTTAAAGGTCTCAATCTCACATGGAATTGTGAGTCCACCACTATGGTCAAAACCAAACTCCTCTGCAGCCTTTTCCAGCAACAGTTTGAACAAAGAATGGCTAAGGTAAGTGGTAGGAATGATGAACCTCCTATGCTCAGGTCCAACATAGACAGCCAAATATCCTCTAGGAACATCATGTGGCGGTTCGGGGCTGTAGCAACTTTCCTCATCAGAGTCACAATACACAAGATTTGTTAGTCTTTTGTTAATCATTGGTGATATTCCTCCATGATTCACATTATGACAGTGGTCATTGGTTTCTTTTGAGCCTAGTGGAGTAGTTTGCCATTTCTGAAACATTTCTTTTAGCCTTGTAATTTGCCCAAGTGCTTTCAATTTTGACCCTCCAACCTCTTCCATTGCCAAACTTCCAACACAATAATAGTAAGAGCTATGTCTTGATCAAATTCAACCAATTTGTCTGTAGAATAAAACTCACATCACTAAATGCAGAGATATATACATCAAACTAATAAAAGGATGGAGGCCACACTATCACTTTACTACCTTACTACACACAACAAATTTTATAAAGCTAACTATAATTATTGAACAGAGAACTAAATCAATGTTTTAAATTGTGGTCACTATTTTATAAACTGTTATTAAGCATATATATATATACTTTAGCTAGAGAAGAATGAAGACTATAATGTATAATTAGAAACAGTGTGAAGATGGAGAGATTGATACCTGATAATGATAGAGAAAGAAGAGGGTGTTAGGTGTGAAAATGAATGGAAATGATGTTGAAGTTGAGAAGTGAGGACAAAGTTTCTTGTCCTTAGAGGCAAATACAGTATTGTTTCTCGCTACCTCAATCCTGTTTTTTTAGTTTTCATCCATCTCAACCGTTTTTATATAACTAATTTCTTGTCCTCCCCAAAACAACCATTTTTTCCATACAATATCAAAATTATACTACATTTATGTAACCTGAAAATAATACTACATTTTAAGATAAGAAAAATAATTGGAAAAATGGTTATGGTACAATTATTTTTTAGGAGATGGGGGAGAGACAAAAGTTGAATCTAAACATTTATATTTCATCTCTCACATTTATATGAACATAATTGATTTTTGTAGTTAATATGTTACTTTTTTTATGGTGTGTATCACTTAGCAAATGGGTAAGGGGAACTAATTTCTTTTAGAGTGCAATTGTCTTTTTCTAAAAGATGTTGCTTTTAGGAAACAAACATTTGATATTTTGTTATATATATTTATGGGGATATAGTGTGGTCTTACACAACTAGATCAATGACTTGTTAGTATGTAATATTTGTTGGTACTATTAAGCTCATATATGAGTTTTGAACTAATTTCTTTAAAAATGTCTAATTACTCATCCAATAAGTGTTGCTTCTAGAATTCAAACCATCGTTTTGATATTTCCAAAAATATAATGGATCAATTGGATGGATCCCTTTTTTGTGGTTAGTAGACTAGTAGTAGTAGATAATAGGTTAATATGGAATGATTAATATATATTTCGAAAATTATACCAACATCTACTTTTTATTATTATTGCAAAGTACATGCTTTTACTTTTAATAACTTGTTAAAATGTTTTTTTTGGGTGTCAAAGAATTTATAAAGAATATAATATATATGCATTATAAATGTAAAGATTTATACATAGTTAATATATCTTTCATCATTCATTTATATTACTTATTTTGAAGAGTCAATCATGATTAAAAATGAGTAATAAATGATATAATGATAATGTATAAAAAAAATTATATTGTTCATGTATACATTTTTTTTCTCATTTCCAAATATTTATACCACCAACTAAAATTACATATATAATAGTATTAATTATATTAAAATAGTGTAATATGCACATTATTATATAATATAACTAACTAAATACACCAACCTAATAAACTTAATAACCATTTTAAATGGGCTAAAGTCTCACTTATTAAGTTAAATAAATTTTTTAATAACTCTGAATCTGTTTTTTAATGAAAAAAGGCATAGTTTGATTTAGCCTGTTATTGACTAGATAATAGAGAAGGTATAACATATTTCAACCCTCATATGGTCATATATGTATTTTAGAAATAAAATACAAGATTGTATAAAGTTAAAAATTAGATATTTTGACTCCACAAAAAGGATAAAAACAATATGATTGGGCCATGAAATATGCTATGCCAGCTCTATCCCTATGATTGGGCCACTTTCAAACGAGTGTTACTTTTCATGGGCTGGGCTTTTGAAGCCTGGAGTCTTGCCCTTCTTCTCCCTTCACACTCGAAGCAGAGTCTCTCTTCTTCTCTTCTCTTCTCTACTAACTCACCTCATTCCTTCAACTTCCTAATTTATTCATATTATCAATTTTCAATTCAATTCCCACTATATTTTTATTTTAGGGTTTATTTAAATCTCACCATGCTAAATCCTAGAGTAACAAGATTTGGAGCTTGCGTCGCTAAACACCTTTTCACAAGTACACCTCTATATATTTTTTATACTAATTTTCTCTTCCTCATTTTTTTTATCTTATTGCATTGAAATTTATAATTCTAATTATCATTTTTATTTATTTCAATTTTACAGGGACCTATGCTTCTATGTCTAGATCACCATATATTCTAACCGCTACCAACCGTCACCTACAATCTCCGGTTAGTATTGTTTTGTTCTTATTTGAATTTAATATGTATTAGTTGAATGTGTTAAGAATTTGAATTATCCTTATGGTTTTTCCTAGTTGGTGAAGTTTAACCTTTTTTTGTTTGGTACATGTGAAGTTTGATAAGCTGTAACGGTTAATTGTGTTCTTAACCATTGTATAAAATTAAGTTAGTATTTACAGTATTACCTAATGTGTTCTTACTAATAGAAATTATGTTTACTTTGAATTTTTATTAGAGGAGAGATTACAGGACTCAGAGTTTTATAATGCTTACATTTTAAAAATTTGTTAAATTGGAAGCTGTGTTGGAAAATTTTTGTGGATTACGTAAATATTAGAAATGGTTGATTTGAAAATTAATATCTCTGATTTCAAATGTGTGATATTTTTTTTCCTGAACATGAACAGGTTTCGTTTAATATGTTATACAATGGAGCCATGATTAAGAAGCATATTTTATTTTCAACAATGACTACGAACAACACATCCGAGGAAGGGAGTGATAAAAAAGAAACGTAAGTTCTTTTTATTTTGAGATGGAAGTTTGTGGTATATGCTATTGTCTTGTAAATATATAGCATTCAAAACATGGTAATATTGTGTTACAAGTTTGGATGCAGCAAGCAGTGTTCATGATCTAGACCATTTCCCTATTGCTTTGTTAAGATTACCGGAACTTAAAAGTCATTGCATAGTATAAGACCCCTTTGAAAAACTTGGCAATCTCTTTAGAGTTAATGTAATATTTTGACACACAACAATGGTGAACTTTAATCATAAAAAAAAGAATGGGTTCATTTTGTGGACAAATTTAAACTTCTGATATCCTGTCTTGGCATGAGTTTTTGATATTGTGCAAGGACTCTCCCGCGTGATGAGCCTTTATCATAGAGAAAATTCAAGACTTTGACCCCAAAAAACAAGGCTTTAGAAGGACAGACATTATGTGGTTGCATTTGTTTGTTAACTAAGGTCTGGGGAATTAAAAAAATTCTTAAAATTCTGCAATTTCCAGATTATACTTGCATAATGGAGCTAACATATTGCATGGTTACACTTCCAAGTTTCATGATGATTGTGTTGATTGATGGGAGAATGGCATTATGATTGAATGTATCATCAATATCATGCCTGGAGGTAATGTCTGTAATTTTGGTTAATAAATAGTCTTAGAAAATAGAAAGCGGAGACTATGGATATGGACTTGAAACTTCTTTTCTTCCTTCCAATGGTTTAATTTTCGAAGGCATTTCACAAGTTGAAAATGCCAGGAATTCTAATATCACATTGTCACATGAACATTAAGATTTACAGTTGCACACTTGCATGTATATTGTGTGCATCCAAGCATTCTAGATTGCATGCTATCAACCATGTTTGTGTGATGTCTAAGCAGGAGTCAGGCTAATTCTAGAGTCTGACACTGTAATGTAAATGGCAAAATAACCATCTCTGAGCCTCAATTGTTTCACTGGGTTATAGTTCTTTGAACTCTTCCGATTCATCATTCATGTCTCATGTCAGATGGCAGACACCTAAAAACTTGCCTTAAGACAGATGGTGCAATTACTTCAAAGTGCCTCATGTGTGTGTGGCTGATTAGTTGACTAATTGAATGGTAGAATGGAGCAACATCCTTGGTGAATTGCATCAGAGCACTTCAATTAAATTTCAAAAGAACAAATGCTCATTTGTCACTCTGCTCCCTATATGTTGATACAACTTTATGCAGGATATCTGTAACTTTCGTGGGCAAGGATGATGAGGAAACTCATATTGAAGTCCCTGTTGGAATGTCTATGTTAGAAGCTGCTCATGAAAACGACATCGAACTTGAAGGCAAGAGCTTTGACATTGGCATTCTACTCTTTCACAGTTTTACCCCTGAATTCGTTGTCATCTGATTATTGCCCTTTATTTTATTTTTTAATGTTTGCTGAATCATAATGGTTTTATTTGATCTGTATAGGCAACCGCATGTAACGGTATAAGGCTTTTTATTGTCTTTGATTTTTTTATGGGAAGAGATCAAGTTATTCCTGGAGTAACTTTAAAGAGTTAATCTCAATCAAGTTATTTTGATTGAGAATTAGCACTTGTCATAACTTTTCAAGTTTATCAATTCTGGGATCAGTTGCTGAAGTGGCATAGCATATTTATTCTTGATTCAGCATACTCTGCTGTTACCAAAGTTAATTTCTTTATGTTATTGCAGGAGCATGTGAGGCATCACTTGCCTGTTCAACTTGCCATGTTATAGTGATGGTATGTCATGGAAAGTGCTACTTTAAATTAGTTTGATTATTTTTATGATAGTACTGTTTTCCATTTACATGACAGTCAAATTACTCAACCTTGTGCAGGATGTAGAATATTACAATAAATTGGAAGATCCAACTGATGAAGAAAATGACATGTTGGATCTAGCTTTCGGGCTTAGTGAAACGTGGGTTTCTTTATCATGAATTTGGGACTACAAAATTTTATTTTTTCGTTTTGATCCCTCAACTTCTTTGCATGCTAATTCTTTGCAATTTGTGCAGATCACGTCTGGGTTGCCAAGTGATCGCCAAACCTGAACTTGATGGAATCCGTTTAGCTATTCCTGCTGCCACTCGAAACTTCGCTGTTGATGGTTATGTGCCCAAACCACACTAAAATGATTGGGTGCAAGGAATTCGGTTGTGTCAGTTTTGTAGCTTCATACCCAGTTAGATAAATGGACATTTTTTTAATCTTATGATTAGTTTTGAATTGTGTTGAAACTTTCATGGTTACCGAGCTCTTCTGTATGGAAACCAGATCACGTTGAAATTTAGGCTGGCTACAATTGCTTGCCAATAATTTACTTGTACTATATGATTTTGTTTATCATTCCTGAATAAATAAAAGAAGGAAATGAAATAGGACCATCTTAGATTGAGACATTCCTTGATGTTTTTTTTGTCTAGCTAAGCTTTATGGTGAAGAGGAAAAAAAATGCATGTACTTACCATGTAAGAATTTTTTACACTCTCAATGTATTATGTGTCATTCTGAGTTTTAATCTTTACACCCTAAGGTTAAAAAATACACCCCTTCCCATCCCTCCTCACACACCCAAACCATCACCACCATCACCGTTTACTATATTATATTACATTATTCCTAATGAAAAAAAAATGGAATTAGTTAAACAAATTCCAAAGGGTATATTTGGTAATTCATGATTGGTCCACGTAAGAAGGCAATCCCATCCAACCAACCAAGCCAATTTGCTTCCTTATCTATCACTTTATCCAATTCATTCACTATCTCTTTCATGGCTTCCTTCACTTTCTCAAACCACTCTCTTCCCTGTTTCCGAATGCTGAACACTCAAACTCTCAACTACCCTTCTTCTCAAATCCTTTCCACACCTTCCAATTCTCATTTTTTTGGCCTCAAATTATCTAATTCTTCCACTTTCTCTATCCCATATATTCCTGTTTCTTTTTCACAAAAACCTTCCATTTTTGCCAAGGTACATGTCTTCTTAATCAACTTTGTCTGCATCTTGTAACCTTTATACATATAGGAAAACATCCATGTTTGTTTGTGTTTGTTTCATGACAGGTGAGTAAAGGTTCAAAGCCACCACCTTTCACATTGAAAGATCAAGATGGAAAGACTGTGAGCCTCACCAACTTCAAAGGAAAACCTGTTGTTGTCTATTTCTACCCTGCTGATGATTCTCCTAGCTGTACCAAACAGGTAAAAACACATTCAATCTTACATTCACATAATTCAGCCTTTATCAAAAGCGTTGTTGTTGTTCTTATGAGAATGAAAGATGGTTTTTTTTATGGAACGTGAAGGAGGATCACAAGTTCTGTTATTTGTACAACATTTTTAGACAACATTTGTGACAAACAACTCATTTACATTTGTATTTCTTACTTTACTTCAAATCATATTTATCAATACTCACATAGATCATATGTTGTCCCAACATTGTTTATGAATGTTGCAAAGAAGCATATCATATATCTCGAATATTATACCGTCCAGGTGCTGTTATAATTAAAAACAATACAGTAAATTATGATCATCAATTCTTAATATAGTTAGAGGCTAGCAGTGTCAAATTTGAAATGTTTAATTACTTTGTTATAACGCAGGCTTGCGCTTTTAGGGACTCGTATGAGAAGTTCAAGAAAGCAGGAGCAGAAGTTGTAGGGATCAGTGGGGATGGTTCTTCATCTCACAAGGTAAAAATCAACTGTTTCACTACAATTTGTTTGCAATGAAATACCAGTATAGGGGTACATGACTACTACTATATAGTATGAGAAAATATAGTAGTAGTGATGGGGTCCTAACATATTATCTTTATATTGAATGCATTGCACTGAATGTAGGCATTTGCCAAGAAGCACAGACTTCCATTTACATTGTTGAGTGATGAGGGAGACAAGGTTAGGAAAGAGTGGGGAGTGCCGAGTGATTTATTCGGAGCATTGCCTGGAAGAGAGACTTATGTTCTTGACAAAAATGGGGTGGTTCAGCTTGTCTACAACAATCAGTTCCAACCAGAAAAGCATATCGACGAGACGTTGAAGTTACTTCAAAGCCTTTGAGGCTTTTTATTCTTGTTCTATTCCATCCTTATTGGCTTGACCGAGACGAGTATGTAACTATGAATTATGATCACTGTAATATTGATAGTGTAGCTGATTATCGACCCTTTTATCACACATAAAGTTATGATCTCTCCTGATACAAATCTTGTTTCAATTATCACACATAAAGTTATATTATTAGTATCTTATTCATATTGTAAGCTTAGCTTCAATTGAGCAAGTGATCATCCTTTAAATTTTCATTATCTATTGTTCTTTTTGTGTGTATATGTTGTTTTATGGTTCGAGTGTGTTACTTGAAACACCAAGGTTTTGCAATCTCTTCCATTCATCTAAGCAACATTACCATAAAGTTAAAGCTAATATTATTATAACTAACTCTCTGAAAGATGACTATGCCTAGCAGAACAACATTAATCCACAATTTAAAACTTGTCCTTAAATTTGTACCCTTAATTTTAGGGGACACCAAACTGACTGCAAGAAGGTAATTCTTTCTTGGGACATTTATTTTCTTATCATATTACTATTATCAATGCAATGAATATTATAATGCTCTTAAGGTCTTCAATCTTCCTGTCTCGTGGTTTTCACTTCGAGAGGGCCAAATGCCTCCTTTCATTCTCATAGCAGTTTGATTTATAAAGCTTTGCCTTCTAATTCTGCTGTATAAAGTGATTTTTTGGTAATAATCATAATATACATGGATAATAAAAAACATGTTGAGCATTGGTAGAAAACCATGAAGTGAAAATCAGATGCTAAGTTCCACAATGAAAAGAGAATCTTCAAACTCATTTCAATATCCTTACCAAGCATATTATATTGATGTTTTTTATTCAGCTAAGACTTCTATGAAACTGAACTCTAACTACCAAAATAGTACTTATAATAATCACTGAATCATTCTCCTTCATATGTGACTAATGTGAGCAAGAAAATACAAACCAATGAGAATTTAGAACTTTGTACTTATGCATGCAACTTATTCTGAAATTAAATTCTGCTGTAAATTGAACTGAAAAGAAAAGTTGAATAGAAAAGAAGAGGTGAGGAATGGTCCACGCCAAAGGGGAATCCTAACCAGCCAAACCACATTCTTTATCTATCATCTATCTCTCTTCCTACCTTCATTCTCACCCACACTCATGGCTTCTCTTACTCTCTCAAACCACTCTCTTCCTACCTTACTAATGCTTAACACACAAACTCCCAAATACCCTTCTTCTCAACTCCTTTCCACACCTTCCAATTCTCATTTTTTTGGCCTCAAATTGTCTCATTCTTCCACTTTCTCTATCCCATCTACTCCTGCAGCTTTTTCACTCAATCCTTCCATTTTTGCCAAGGTACATTGATGCAATCTTTTAATCTATATACATTCAGGAAATCATCTATATTTGTTTGTTTGTGTTGTTCCTTGACAGGTTAATAAAGGTTCAAAACCACCACCATTCACATTGAAAGATCAAGATGGAAAGGTGGTGAGCCTCACCAAATTCAAAGGAAAACCCCTTGTTGTTTATTTCTACCCTGCTGATGAGACCCCTGGATGTACCAAACAGGTATAATAAATATGGTTAACACTTCATATATGCTTACATTTAGAGAATGAAATCATTACTGAAGGCATTGTTGTTCTTATGAAAATGAATGGAAGTTGGCTGTGTTGTTTATAGAACATAAATAAAGTACTACTCTTACCAGTATTGTTATTAGTTCAACATATTTAGATAAGATTTGTGACAAAAACTTGTTTCTATACTTTTAGCAGTTTAACTCAAATCACACAATACCTTGATATTTATCAATAGTGACATCATGGTTTCCTAGCTTTGTCTAGAAATCTTGTAAAGAAACATATCTCTTAGATTATTATACAGTTCAGGTCATGGTATACTTAAAAGCCAGCCATACAATAAATGATTGACATTGCACTACTGAAAAGTTTTAATTTTGTAACTTCTATTAATGCAGGCTTGTGCTTTTAGGGACTCTTATGAGAAGTTCAAGAAAGCAGGAGCAGAGGTTGTTGGGATAAGTGGAGATGATTCTTCATCTCACAAGGTAAAAAACAACCGTTTCTCCACGATTTGTTTGCAATGAAACATGTTCTGTTTATAGTGAAAGCATTGCATGGAATATATGTAGGCATTTGCCAAGAAGTACAGGCTTCCATTTACATTGTTGAGTGATGAAGGTAACAAGGTGAGGAAAGAATGGGGAGTGCCAGGTGATTTTTTCGGAGCATTGCCCGGGAGAGAGACTTATGTTCTTGACAAAAATGGGGTGGTTCAGCTTGTATACAACAATCAGTTCCAACCAGAAAAGCACATTGATGAGACCTTGAAACTACTTCAAAGCCGTTAAGGCCTCGGATTCGTTTGTGTTCCATTCCACCCCCATTGGCCTGATTCAGGGTCAGACAAGCATGTAACTAGGAATTTGTTATCACTGTAATTATGATAGTGTTGCTGATTTTGGACCCTTTGATTACAAGTCAGATCACCAGTATTTTTTGCATATGATAAGCTTAGCTTCACTTGAACAAGTGAGCATCTATTATTTTATGGTTCAAGTTTGAATATTCAAGTTCTGCAATCTTTATCATTTATCTGAGCAACATTACTATAACATCAAAGTAGTTATTGTAATTAAATTTCTGAAACATGACTAGGCCTATCAGAACAGCATTTGTCCCACAATATTCATATAAAAATTGTCCCAAAAATTATCACCCTCATTTTTAAGAGACAACTCTTTCCTGAGACATTTATTTTTGGTCATATTACTTACTAATGCAATAACTAGTAGAATAGGCATAAGATCTTCAATCTTCTTTCTCATAGTCTTCACTGCTATAAGGGCCAAATGCTTCTGATATCCAGTTATTCTTCCTCATGAAACTCCATCCCAAATCTTTACATATTTCATCATTATGGTTGATGCTATAAGTTGAAATGCAGTGCCTCTTATAGAACCTAGTTGACCTTTTCATTACTTCCATCTCCTTAAGAGTTTGTGAAAGCATGTCTTCAACCCTTGGGAGCTTGAATTTGTCATCTACAAGTCCAGAAAGCCACATCGACCGTAGCTCGGAAGAGTGAAGATTTGAAAGACTCTCAACATAACCGACAAAGGCCATGTTTGGAATCAATGGATGGATAGTTCCCCTGCCATAAATAGCATGACTCAATTAACAGTTCTCATATGTTTTTTCACTCATTTTTATGACTGAAAGAAAGGACAATGAATTAAACAGCAATTGTTACCTGTACAAAGGCATAACACCAGAAGGGTACTCCAAAAGGCTACGAAAAGGGTCCGGTAAAACGGTTTTGATCTTTTTCTTTCCATCAAAACCAGTTGCAAGAACCACTACATCTGCCTCCAGTTTAGAGTTGTCCTCAAATTCAATTCCCCCATTCCAGAACCACCACTTTGCTGCTTTTTTAAAGACAATTTTGCCTTTTTCAGCCTCAGAGAATAACTTTTCTGGCATAATGGCCATTTGACAAGATGCATAATCTTCCACAAAGGGGTGTTCTGGTTTTAACCCATACTTCTCCAAAGGAAGTTTCCACATAAGGTAGGACTCAATGAACTTCGAAATTGCATGCCGCTGTTATAAGTCATTATATAACAAGGAACCATTAGCAATACTCTAGTAAGTGGCAGCAAGAACATTCATGCAGGTATGTACAGAATGTATCATAATTCAAAATATTTGGTTAGTGAAAAATGTAATTTTTTACCATTGGAGATAACATGAGGCAGAGAAAGGTTCTGAGTAAGCCTTGGTTTGGTCTTTCATAGAGTAACTGAGAAGATCTTGTTGAGAAGAACAAGAAAAATGGCAACCCCCAAATCCAGTAGTGTGGAACTATCCAATGCAAAGTCCTTACCACCATGGTGCATGCTTCTCCTTCAGGTCCTTTAGAACATTTGAATATTATGCATATTGAAATTTAAGAAACAAAAACAAAACTTGTAACTATACAAACCCTACAACATTTGACTATTAAGATACTATATTTAAGACAAAAATCTTCCTCTTTTAATCTTCATTTAGGATTTACGTGTTTGTTTTACATCATATTTTTAATGGTAAAAATGTGATTTAATAATAAATAAAATGATAAAAATATCACGTTGTCTTTTGTTTTTTATTATGTGACACTTGCCTCTCCATTTATTGATAAAGAGTATCATTCCTCGAGAGGGACGAACAAGGATTATTTGTCCTCAACTCTGTCTCAATTCAATCGAATTTTAGCAAATAAGATAAATATCTTATTTTTTATTTTCTTTTTATGTATGGGACAATTTTTAATTGGCTGAGACAGAGAATTGAGACAATCCACAGTGATGGACTCACTCTCATGAAGAACATCTCCACATGTCAAAATGGATGGGTAGGATTCTACTTCAAAGGTGAGTACACATCAAATAAAAGGAAAGAAAAGTTCACCAAAATAAAATAACATGAAAGAATTGTACGGAACAAGAAAATGATGCATACTGAACATCAATACTCAATAACAACAAAAAACAATAGATTAAATAACAGCCAATAATATTTTGGAAAAATAATGTCGTGTCGTTTTAGCCTATATAAGAATTTATAAGCAAAAACTGAAAACGACATTGACCAAGTTTGTATTTTATAAAATAGAAAATGGGCTTCCAGAAACAAAGGTTTGATGGAGTATTAAACTATTAATCAATTATATTATTATATACTATTACATTTTTATATTTATAATAGGATTACTAAAACTGATTCAATGATGTGACAATACATTATTTGTGTAAGAATTTGGTATAGTTCTATCCATCGGAATTAAATATTAAAAATCATGTATAAGATTAAGCTTTTATTTAAATTCTTAAAGTATGACATATTGCATGATGATACTTTGCTCACAATATATACACAAAATTTACGTAATTTCACTCATATAAACATATGATATGATACATGTACCAAATTAGGTTTCAAAAATCTTACGTTAAATCTTATGATATATATATATATATATACTACACTGGTAGGTAAGTAAGTAAAGCACATACATATATAAGAGGTAGTGAAATGTTATTACCTTGATTTACAAGAGCACACTCAGTGGCTAAATCAAGGCCTGACTTTTTGAAACCAACAACTACAACCTTTTTCCCCTTGAGAAGTTGTGTGGTACCTTCCTTATCAAGTTTACAATAATCAAGTGTATGCATGACCTTGCCCTTGAATATTCCAGGGCCTTTATTGCGTGGGAACGTTGGGATATTAGGTATATCTCCATATTTCCCAATACAAATCACCAAAAACTCGAAGCTGAACCACTGAAATGAAGTAATAATGATGGATACAAATATCAGTACACAACATATTCATATTACCCAATATGCAAGTTGTTATGGTTTTCATGATTTGTTTTACCTCATATTATATCAAAGTACATTTTACTTAAATCACTCAGCTTATACCCATATACTCTAACCACGTATATTAATAAAAACTACTAGCTAATAACTATTTGTAATATTTGAAGATTCATATAAGACAAAAAGATGGCTACTATACCAATTCTTCCAATAGATATTTGTTAACTTAGTAAGAAAAGTATATTGATATATACTTAGCAATTCCATGTTTTTCTTCAAATTCTATAAAAACATAATAACAAAGGAACTTTAAAATAAAAATAAAAAGATAACTAAGTAGCTAATAACTTTAAGTTGGAATTATCACATTTTTTATTTTTAATTAGCAAAACCAATTCTTCCTTTTTTAAGAGAGGACATGGGTAAGGGGTTAGATTTAGATAAATGATAAAGCTCCTCTGAAGTAATTAAGCTTGCCTATAGAAATGACAAAAAAATTAAGAATTAATCTATTCATCCTTAGATTATATAGTAAGTCAAAATCTCTATGCACTTAATCCAAACAATGATGAATACAACATTGCTGGCTTACTTTATAGGCACTATAGAAATCTTGTCTTAGATATATATCATGAGTAAACTTTGAAGTATGTGGAAATATATAAATTAACTTTTAAAGTTCATGGAATCATAATCACATATGATAAAGATATGTTGTTTCAAAACATGTCCCAAAAATTGTCTCGTATCAATGATAATAAAACAAAAACTATAATAATATTTAATGTTTAAATTTTTTAATTGATGTTAGATAAGATTTGAGATAAAATTTGGGACAACCGTGCTCGGTTAGAGGTTGAATGGATAGATGAAAACCTGAATATCCGATTGATTGGTTTGGACAGCAACTTCCCACACAGGGTGACCAGAAAGTAGTTTTCCATAGTCACGATCATGAGTTAGGCCTCCAAAATCGGAGGCTTCCTTATTATTGCTGATGAACCTGATTTCCACCACCTTAGAGTTGAACCTAATGTTCTTAAGCACATTAAAGTGTTCAGCATAGGACTCTAAATAATCTAATATCTCCAAGTAGCTAGGAAAATCAGAGTTATCTCTATTATTCCATTGGAAATCAGTGAACTCATAATCTCTACGGTGAGATTGAAGCTTTGTAGAATTATATGAACAATGCCTCCAAACCCCACCAATGGAATCAGTGGCCTCAAAAACAATAGGGTTATGGTGTGATAATTGTTTTGCAGCTGCTATGCCACTTACACCAGCTCCTATGATGCCAATTTTTGAAACCAAGATGGGATTGTTTTCTTGAATAACCATGATTTGGGTATTGAAAAAGTTAAGCAAAAATATTAAGCTGATTAAATGTGTTTGTGGGATGAGAATGGAAATGTGCGAGATTGCTATAAATAGATAGTTCAAGTTGCATGCATTCGTCAGTGTTAGAGCACGTGATGTGGACTTTTACACAATGGACAAGAAAATATGCATGGATGGCTGTTATACATTATTGTTATTATTTCTTTATGAATCAAATTCAATATTGGTCTTGTTGGAGAACTTTCCTGCTATACACCGAGATCCATTACATTACAGGAGAGGAGGGACAATGCATAAGTATAATTATAATATTTGGCAAAAACAAAATTTTAATGCTCTACATTTTAACTATTTTTAAATTATTTAAAAAAAAACTATTTCCTCTTACATTCAGTGTACTTACTCTCCCATAAGAGGAATCCATTTATATGGGGTGTGGTTGTTTATTTCATAGATATTTGGTTGATTAAAATTATTGATACCAATAATTTCTTATGTATATGTGTATTAATTATGGGAAGATGTTTGGGAATTTGGATCATCGCATCTGTATTGTACTCTCCTGTACGGCCAGAGATCATGACATGTGTCACTTAAAAAATGAACGGTACAGATTTTTAATCATTTTTAATTAAAGTTTATTTAATGTTCAAAATTTTCTGGGCCTCATGTTTGGACAGTCCAGTACTAGAGAGGATCCAAACCTCGATGTTTGATGTTTCTTTTGAATTTTTTAATGTAATTTTGAAGTGTTAACAAGATATTCAAAGTTTTATTTACAATTTATAGAGTTCTTCTTGATTACTAATCAATTGATTGATTCATTTTTTTAAAAGCAATATGTATATATGATGGTATTTTCTTTAAACAAACTTTTATCATTCTTATCCCTATATTTCTCTATTCCTTAAACACGTCCAATCGTTTAGATCATACTTTTTCCCCCGATTGAGTTTAGATCATAATATTAGTTTCAATCTAATAATTCAATTAATTTCCCTTTTAGAAAATATCACGAACGTTTGCAGAAAAAAAAATTCACTTGTGAGAAACTTAAAGTGTCTAACATATATTAAATAGAAATATTATATCTACACCCATAATCAACACTTGCATCTTACACATTTTCCTTATAAAAATATGAAGATATAAAAAAAGAAAAAAGAAAAATGTATACATTGACAGTAGTGTATGAGTTTTATACATTGTTAGATTATCATTCATCATTAATATTTAATTATCATTGACTGATAAAAAAAATAATTCAAATGAATGATGAGTGAATTTTTATACCAACCGTACATACATAATAACTTGTGATGATAGTACCACTTACTCTCCTAATTTTCTTTCCCTTTTTAATAAATTTTTATTGCCAATAAAAAAACATATTACCCTTCTAATAAAATGAAAAGTTCCAACACTATTTTTGTAATACAGGAAAATGTAGTGTGCATAGGTTATATTTAGATTTAGATATAGATATAAAATACTTACTTATTATATATTATACATATATATTTATATGACAAATCGGATTGACCAAAATTTAGTTATATATTATAATTTGTGAGCAACTTAGTTCAAGTCCTTCTATACTCCTCTATTTTTTTATATACCTTCTATTTTATCTCCATTTCACATTCAATTGGATTGTACATTAGGACTAACCTAATGTTTATTTGACTTTAATATTCGATCTGGGTTTATACGAATAAGGATCATCTATCCCCAAAAATTCATATTCTCATGTCCTAAGTCAATCATGTTGCACCAAAAAATGTAAAAAAAATTATTTTTTTATTTTTTTTATTTTCATATTAATCACGTAGCAGTTTTTTAGTATGTTGTGACACATTGAGACACCATTTTTAGGTCAGGTGATCTCCATTCACTTTATACCCATTCAAGTCTTCTTTGGGATAGTGTTTGTGCTCATTTTCTCGACTTGAGACTCAAGCCATGAACCTCAAATTTTGCATGTGTTACCCCTCCAAATCTTTCACATAGCCCTTTTACTTGAAGTGTTAGTTTATCCAAAATATCCTAAATTCATTGATAGTTTGAAGTTGTAGCTCCCAACCTTTTATTTTATCTCCAACATAATGATAATGCATGTTTCCCCTGCCATGATAAAAGATTCCATTGAAGCGGCCATTTTGTTTAATTAATGGGATTAGGTGATTGTGAAAGGAAATGCACATTAGTTGTAGTACTACACTCCTACATCTCATTCATATTGATATCAGAACTTAGTCTAAAATATGAAATATGCATATTGAAATCAAAACCAAGTATAGAAATGAGACTGGGACTCCCTTGCATTAATTACTAAACAAATAAAAAAAACGTTTTCTTGTTTTCAAATGAGAATAAAGGTGGACAAGGATATGATGTCCCAAATAGTGTCAATTAAAAAACTTAAATGTTTATTATTCATTAGACTTAGACATGATTTGAGACAATATTTAGAATAACGGATCCTTATCTAATAAAAGTTAGTATAACCAACTAGCCGGCTCGAAACACCTAGTGTTAAATTACATTACACTTCAATGATATAAACTACTTAAAAAAATTAAAAGAGATAATGTAGTTGTCAAAGTTTGAACTCATTTTATGACTCCCAACTCTAACAATCGACCAAACTCTTGGGACAATTATTTAAAATTTTAAACTAAAATATATTTAGACTTTTATTATTAAAAATTAACATTTCCTACAAATCTGCATATAAATGTTATGCAATGTAGTACTAATATATAAAACATATTATACATACTAATATATTAATATATTAGTATAGAAAACACATTTAATATCGACTACAAAATTGAGGTTGAAACCGACAACGTAAAAAAAATGGAAATTTGGACATCGATTATAACTAAAGGTCTAATTTGGATAAAGAATATCTATTATAGTTTTTGGTCGATGTCTAAAGTCCATACAAACATCTATTATATAGATTAACCAACATTCATTATATAATTATTTCACTTGATTCATTATTATAACCAAATCAAATACTTTCTATATTCAAATTTAATATTAAAGAGTTAGGAATAGTTGTTGAAATAAAGAAACATTGAGAGAGAAAATGAAGATTATGTCTTCAATGGTAGAGAAGTTAGAAGTCTCCATTTAGATCTATAGAAAAAGGAACCACTAATTACTTAAAAGTAAACAAATATTAGACCTTACTTGTAAAACTAACCAAGATCGAAACTAATATACGACTTGAGACGACCAAGAAACTAAGGTCTAATGTTTAACATAATAACATCTAGACCTTAAGTGTCTATTGCAATTAACATTAATGGATTTTAGACTTTGGTTATTTTTACAACCAATGTGTTTTATTTAAAATTAAATTTAAAAAATATGACCGCCTACTTTACCATCTTGGTAAAATCTCAATGTTAAAAGCATATTTTACATTGATGACAACAAATTATTTTTTTAAAAATGACATAACAAACAATATTATTAAATAAAAAGGGTTATTATGTTCCTCTAGAGCGATTGATGATTGACTTAATGTTCATTAGAAATTAAATTGAAACAATGGGTATGCATGAAGGGAAGTGGTATTTTTATGTGTTGACCATGCAAATCTGTCAAGTTGAATTCAGGTTTCGTTATTTAAATACCAAACAATTTAATTAGAGTCAACCCAAAAGCAGTCTATATTAGCCTTCAACAAGAATATTTTGACAAATTCTACATATTTTTATATATGGGTTGGGTTGTTAATCGATTTCTTAGGAAATAAATAAAAATATAAATTTTATACTATTAGGAATGACAAGTTACAAATTTTTTGAATGCTTTGACTAATGACTACACTAGTATCAAACAAAACGTTTTTTCTCCGAAATAAATAAGAGTTTCATATATAATTATTGGTGGTGTCTATATAAAAGTCAATATATTTTTTCACTAAATAAACGATGTAGGGTTTTTCACTAATTCCTTAATTAAACAGTGTTATGGCTTACGCTTCTATAATTAGTAAAACTAGAAGGGTGCCATAAGATACTGTATTGCTTAAGAATTTTGATTTTTATAATCAAATACTGACTTATTTAATATCCTAAATATTTTAGTTATGAGTTCCAATATAAAACTTTAATTTTTTAATCCTTAAGTAATAATATCTTTAAAATACTTGTCAACCCATCCTTCATTCATAAGCTTACAGTTAATCTACCTAGAGATTAATTTCCATTGTATTTTGGTGAGGTGGTTGCACTCAAAAGAATAATAATAATAATGTATGTATCCTTTCACACTCGAAGTTTGC
The DNA here is from genome assembly GCA_009771035.1 of Lupinus albus. NCBI lineage: Eukaryota > Viridiplantae > Streptophyta > Magnoliopsida > Fabales > Fabaceae > Lupinus > Lupinus albus. The sequence goes on from CM020011.1 coordinate 12,932,477, forward strand.
ATCTTTTAATTGATCACTTGTCATTATTTTTCTGGAAAACTCATGGTGGTGGCTGGAAGAGGAAACATCAAGGAACCTAACAAGGAACTTTGGAAGAAATCCAGCACTTGGAAATTAAAGTAATCACTCAATTTTGTACTATCAATTGAAATTTTGTATTATTCTCCTTATAATTTCTAAGCATAAATTCTAGATCATATATTGTCAGGAGAATTGTAAGATGCTGTAATTTTTTAAAATAAGTGTTAATTTCACATTTTCTAATAATTTTGAGATCTTTTACCGGGGAGATTTTTAGGAAAGTATATTTATAATATCATGGGAGCTAAAGTGAGAGTTTTGCTAGTAGTTAAATGTATTTTTTCTTCAAATGACACTTGTTGGATATCAACCATTTTTTTTTGTTAAGCAAAAGATTGGATTAATATAGTATAAGGGGTGTTAATCCAAATATAAAAAATTAATGTCTATAATAAGACAGAATAATGAATAAGGGTCATACATTATTATGCAAAACTAATCAAATTTAAATTAATATTTGAAGGAAACCAAATTCAAGATCTAATTTGAATTAAATTTATTATCTGTCCTTCCAAAACAAAAACAAAAAGCCAAATTCACATAGGGGCAAATTAAAGCATTCTCTAACCATAACTTTGGTCATTTAAAACTAATTAATTAGTGTTTTGATACTCTCGATCATGTGAGAATAAATATAAGGTATAAAATAGTAAAATATTGTCATTTTAAAAAACGGGCAAGGGAATAATTGTACATTAACCATATATATTATCTCAAGTAGTTTATTAACTCTGACCTTAAAATCTAAGGCTTTAATTTGTCTGCAAAAAATAATTGAAAACTCGTGAGAAGGCTGAAAAGTCTGGAGTGAAACTGAAGGTTAAACTAAAGTATTTGTCCCCAGCTTTTAGGTAACTAATGTTATATAATATATCACATAGTTAGTTTCAACATTGTTAGAAAATTAAAGGTTTTTTTGTACTGAAAAAGAGAGCTTATAACTATTAGCTTTTCTAAATAATTTGACTAGAAATAACTTATAATAAGGATGTGAGAAGGTAAAATGAGAAAAAAAAGATTGTATATTGTCAAGCATCAAACATAAATTACATTTATTTACACTATTGTACTTCATACTTAATTATTATATTTTTATCTTAGTGATGTACAAACAATTACATAAACATTTACATTGTAATGTTCATTTGCTTTCCTTGTATTTACTGTTTTTTATTGTACAAATACATATTTTATGAGAATATATCTTATTCAAATGGAGTAAACTCAGCCCTAAAATGCACTAAACAATAATGCATGAGGTTTCATTATTTAGTGAGGTATGTAGATGGTAAATGTATATAGTCATATTTTTGCAAGCGGATAAATAGTTTTCAAAATATGAATTTATAATTAAGCAATAACCTTAGCGTTACGTCAAACTAATCCTCTTATAATACTTATTGAAATTTAAAATATAAAAAACTGAATTTTAGAAATCAGTATTGATAGATTCTAAAACCCATAATTATTTTAATTTAAAAAATTGATTTATTGATATGTATAGATAAAGTAATATTGTAATTTTATTAAAAAGTTAAACCTTTAATATTGAGAAATAATAGATTTATATTTTTAATATTTTATTTTCTGAAATTTGGATCTCTTTTTTAGCCATGAATTGATTGTAATCGATTTATTAATGCACTTTTTATATTCTCTCCATTATAAAAATTTATTTCTTTAATGTTAATCCACACGGATTAAAAATTTATCTCTTTTTTACATGTAATCATTATTCATTACTCGAAAGATGTAATAGTTGATCATTTTGGTTTTGAGTTAAGAGAAGTGATAATAGGTGGCGGGCTGCTACTTTCAATTAAGTACAATGTTATATTCTCATATTAAATCATCATATTAATCTTCCTACCCGTAAAAATGTGACATATGTCACTTGTAAATCAATCACTAATAAATAAAGTATCATTTTATGACATAAGTCACTTTTTTGTGGGTAGAAGGATTAGTATGAGGATATATCATTTTTCTTGAATTAATTATCCATATCATTATTGAATCAAGATAAAATTGGGGAAAATGACCGAACATTGAATTTACAAATTAAAAAGAGTTTTGAAAAAAAAAACATAAAACAACAATATATTACTATTAATGTTTTTTTATGATATTCAAAAATTAGAAAAATCACAAAACTTAGTCTTATATATATTTGGAACATAATAATTTTAGGGTCATGTAATTTTGGGTTGGTCTAGTGGTGTTAAATCCTGTTAGATCCCAGAAAAACAAAAAAAATCAATAGTTTGACTCATGTGAACAACATTTATTGAAATGGATAGTAACATATCCTGAATTAAATTAGTTATTTACTCTCAGGGTGAGGATACCAAAAAACGATAATAGTAGAAGGAATTCTCTCTTGTTTTGTATTTGAGTCATGCTACAAGTGGCCCCCTTTAAAAAATGAAAAATTATTATCTTTTATCATTTAAATTTTAACCAAATTATACAATTTCTTCAATAACATTTAAATTTGTTAACCAAACAACCCTAAAAAAATCAATTTAATTTTAAAATTTTAAAATAAATAACTTTTTTAAGTGGAAAGCTTGAATAACTTAAATTTTAAAAATTAAAATAACAAATAGCTTAATGATGCTAAGATAAACTTTTCTACACATTTGAATATGACATGGTTATAGAACAAGAGTCTACAAAGATGGTTGCCCATTTGATTTATCACTATCACTATATGGATTATTTGACATCTAAGAAATAAGATCATATTAGAGAATTCAAAATTTAATCTTAATGAGGTAATGAAACTTATCTACTTGGATTGTTAGAATATATCCTTATGGCATATACTTACTCGTTATTTAACACAATAAAACTAGACATGCATGACACCTACCTTTTTAAAAAAATTGAAGGGTGACACTAATTATATACTTGTAGGATTCTCGTCAAACTTAATGTCGTTGTAAAAATAATATTGTTAGAATATAACTATTTGAGAGGCATTCTAGGAATTTTTTGTATCTTTTCCTTGAAAATTTTAAAACTTGATGTAATATAATTTAATTTTAATCTTTTTTCTAATTCAATATTTTATTATAAAATTAAAGAGTACTACTCATTACATTATGCAAAAATATTTGCTAGTTCATTAATATTCAACTTAGGAAACAAATACTGCTAACATACATATTCGAAAGGGAATGATATCTTCTGTCCTAAAAGAGTATTTGTGATTGGTCGGAAACAATGCGTTGTATGGGAAAGCATATATGCTATCATTCCAAAATGGCATTAGTGAGTAGAGTCGTGCTTGATATATTCACAGGAATGAAGGTATATACAAACAAAATGGACTGGTTGAAACCTATCTATATAGTAATATAATGGTTAATTGGGAAATGACACTGTCACAATAATAACCTTTTGGAACCAAAAATCCATGGAAAATTAATGGAAGCGTACTCTCACTGTTTTCTTTGGAAAGAAACGTTTAGCTGAAGGGAATACATACATGCATGAACCTCAATAGTTTGTCTAGTCAGTGGTGGTGACTGAGGAAGTTTGAAGGAAATTAATTAAATCATCTTAATAATGCAAGCTAAGGTATCCGTCTTTATTATTATTATGGATGTATACCTACTTTACCATGTCTTTTTCCATTGCCTTTGGTACATTTACCTTTTGGATTTTGTTTGGGATTAATCAGCAATTCAAATTTTATGCCTTATCATACATTTTTTTTGGTACTACTAATGATATTATTTCACCATATGAGTAAGAAATTAATCATTTCAATCTCTTTTGAGGTACCTGACTGACTCTCCCAACAATTATACCTTTTAGGAATCGAACCTTAATCTTTTTATCATCCTAAAAATCTTTATCTAAGCTTTGTACCACTAAACTAACATTTTGTTGGTATGATCACCATACTTTTAACTTTTTAATATCTAGGTTAACAAAACTAACCCTCATTTCAAAACATTTGATTGATAAAATAAGTTTATGGTTATGTATTTGAAAAACTTCAATAAGTAATAAGATGATCTGGTTGTTAAAAGTGAAAAAATTAAGAAATGAAGTGGAGAGGTTATGAGTTAAGTTTCGTTCATAATAAATTTAAAATAAAATGATAAGATGGTTTGATCCTTAAAAAGAATGGATAAAATGAAATAAGCTAAGAGTTTGAGTATCGCTCACAACAAATATTAAAAAAATCTCAAGATTATAATTACAAAATCTTACATCTATATATTTTTCAGAAGTTAGGTGAAAAAGGAAGATAGTTATAGTTAAAAAATCTAATGATAAATGAGTCGTAAAGTGATCAAGTGATAAAGATAAAAGACTTAAGGAATTGAGTGATAAGGAGGTTGAAAATTCAGATCTCACTCACTACATAATACTAACATTTACCTATAAAAAAAATCTAATAAAATAAAAAGTTTGAACTATCATATCATATAACTTAAACAATATGTCAATCTCTAGTATATAGAGGTCGACAGAGAAGGAGCTGCCCTTTAACTTTTGCCGTGTGTTAATTGACTTTCTTTATTAATAGTTTTTTATATTATACAATCATCTTTTATATTTTAATTATTATTATCTTTTAAATATAAATAATATAAATGAATGACAAATGATATATTAATTGTGTATAAATTTTATATTGATAGTATATAGATATTACATTTTTAATAGTTTTGTTTGTTTCCAACAATTTCTTTAAAAATTTAAACTCCAAATAATCTCCTCTTGAAATTTATTTTACTCGGATGCTTTCAACTTTTAAATATTTATTATGTGTATTTTTTAGTTTTATATACCAAATAATTTTTATTTAATATTACAAATTATTTGTATTTGAGTGTACTCTTTTTGTTTCACGTGAATTAAAAAAGTTAATTAATATAGTTAGTGATATTAATGTTGTGAATATATGTATTTTTTCAGAATTGTTCTTTATTATTAAGACTTATGGTTATATTTCCATTTTCATTCATTAATAAGGGTATTTTTATAAACAAAATAATTAACATACTCAAAATTTTAAAAAACGATATAAAAAGAATCAAAATAATTTTTCTCTAGCTCATATAAAAAGGATCAAATGGAATATATTTTACTATTTACTTAACGTCTTCCTTACATACAAGCTCTATTCTAACATTTTATAGACATTACATAAGAGAATGATGATGAGGATCATATCTATTATAATGAATAATAAATATTATATTGGTTGTGTATAAAATTTTATACAAATAATATATATATATATTACACTGCTAATTTTAAGGGAAACATTTTATTGGCAATTAAAAAAGAATTACTCTTAAGTAGTTTATATATTTTAGTTTAATTTCAGTCGTCCAACACATTAGAAATAAATTTTTGAAACTAGACTATGCATAATTGAACAGCTAAATAGTTCTTTCGAAAACATGTTATTAATTTCTTTATCATAGTCCTATTACTAATGCAATGATTAATAGAAATATAGAATGCCCATAAGGTCTTCAATCTTCCTTCTTCTTGTAGTAAGAGTGAAATGCTTCAATTCTGATATCCAGTTCTTCTTCAATTCCTCCACAAACTCCACCCCATATCTTTACATATTTCATCACTATATATGTTTGAATTTAAAAGTGCTATAGCAATGTTTCTTATATAACCTAGTTGACCTTTTCATTACTTCCACCTCCTTGAGAGTTTGTGAAAGCATGTTCTCCTCCACACTTGGAACCTTGAAAGCCACATGGAATGTAGCTTTGAAGAGTGAATATTATTTGAACCGCTCTCAACATAACCCACAAAGGCCATGTTTGGATTCAAAGTGGTAGAATGAATGAAAGAGATAAACCCTAAGGTTGTCAAAGGAATTTCATAAATATATTGAGTGGGTCTATTAATAAAATATATGTATTTATCCCTCTATCTACTTCACATAATAATCACATGAGAAAGGAGGGAGAAAAAAACAAATGATGAGAGGATCCAAATCTGAATAAAAGTACTTCTACAGTTCTACCTGTACAAAGACATAATATTACCAGGATGATACTCCAATAGGCTAAGAAAATGTTCTGGTAAAATGGTTTTGATCTTTTTCATTCCATCAAAGCTAGTTGCAAGAACCACTACATCGTCCTTAAATTCAATTCATCCCTGTTTGAAATATATTTTAGGTCCAATATCGTTGATAAAAGATAGTTAATTAGTTTGTTATGTTAATTGGCCATTTTGACAAAGTTATAAGTTTTCTATATAAAATGACAGTTCTTCCTTGTAATTGAATCAAACCATTCAATATTATTCATTCTATTCAATGAATGAAATTTACATTCTCTTCTTGCCCTTTGATTTCTAATAATCCCTTCTAGAACCACCATTTTGATTGTTTTTTAATTTAAAAACAATTTTGCCCTTTTCAGCTTCGGAGAAAAGAAATTCTGATGTAATTATGGCCATTTGACAAGCTGCATAATCTTCCACAAAGGGGTGTTCTGGTTTTAACCCATACTTCTCCAAAGGAAGTTTCCAAAGAATATAGGACTCAATGAACTTTGAAATTCCACGCTGCTATTATAGATCATTGAACAACAAGAAACCATTGGCTATATAATTTGATAATGTTAGCAAGATCATTTATCAACTCAAGTCTATATGTAATGCATTATATTTAAAATGTTAATGATAGTACCATGGGATATAACATGAGGCAGACAAGGGTTTTGAGTAGAAAAAAAGTAAAATGGCAATCCCCAAATCCTGTAGTAGTGTGGAACTGTCCAATGCATTTTGCTCTCAAGAGATGAATATTTGTTAAACTTGTTTTTGCTCAAATGTTACAAAAATTTCTCCAATTGCCTTTTGGTGAATATATGGTTGCATTGTTATTGTTAGTGTAAACATATAAATAATGATTGAATTAAATATGAATAATGATATATGAGATCTAATGTATGTGCATACATTTTTTTAATGCGAGTGTATAGAACCTTCATTATCTTTTATATTGTTAGTCTATTTTTAGCGGGGGTGAATTAGAATGAAGAGAAAAGTGAAAAATTTAAGAGAGAGATAAAATTTCTCACTTTTGGTTGAAAAGAGAGAAAGATAGAAGAGAAGAAAAAATGGTGAGACTCACTATAAATGTTTTCTATCTATACTTTGGTGAGAAAGTGATGAAAATTAAAATTTGGAATGAAATATAAAAAATATCCTTCAATTTTTTATTTTCTCTACTTATTGATTTTAAATGCTACTAATATACGCATGTCTCTTTTGAATATAAAAATTATCAATTAAAAAAGTTAGTTGCTATTATAATAAAAAATATATAATAAAACCTATATATTAGAATTATAATATTTATTTTTAATTAATAATAAAACAATATTTTTTCCTCTCTTTTTTATTGTATGAACATTTTTATTATTTTAACTCTAACATCATCTCTCTTCTCATTTTCTAGTAAGAAAATAGAATATATTTTTCTATTCATTTTCTCTCTTTCTTTTCCTATACAAACATTAGCAAAAAAAAAAAAACCTGATTTTATTTTCATTTTCACTTCTTTCTCTTTATTTTCCGTAAAACCCTGATTTTCATGCAACGGTTGAGTGTTAAGAAGTGCAAATATCGTCATTGAGCTAGCTAGGGTTTTACTCAACATTCTCAATGGAGGAACCCTCATTCTCCACAGCAGAATCAAACGACGATTTCTGCAACTCAATTCTCTCTCGCTTCTCAAATTCCACCGATGAAAATCACCACCACCTCTGCGCCATTATCGGAGCCATGTCTCAGGAGTTTATGGACCATAACCTTCCCTCCACTCCACTCGCTTACTTCAGCGCCGCGTGTTCTTCACTTGACCGCATCGCATCTGAACCAATGCCTTCTAAAAACGTCATCGTTTCGCTTCTCACTATCCTATCCCTTGTCATTACCAGAGTACCACTTCAGGTGCTGAAGAAGCAGAGAGAGTTTTTATCGAATCTCTTGGTGCGAATTCTTCGCCCTTCGTTTGATTCGGAGATTGGCGCTATATCTGGATTGAAGTGCCTCTCCTATTTGTTGATCAATAGGGACAGTGTCAACTGGTCTGATGTTTCTCCGTTGTTCAATGTGTTGTTGATCTTCGTTACTGATTCGCGACCTAAGGTACCGTTTCTAAACTTAAATTTTGATATTGGAAGTTGGAGTGTGTTAAAATCCATGCCATGAAATTTGAATAGTGGAGCTTACCATGTCTAGGATATAGTTTAAGAGTGATTTCTCCATTTTAGGGTGAGTTTTGGTATAATGTAGCTTAATTAAGCACTTGCTTCGTTGTAGTGAACTACACAGGGTTTATTTTAAGCCCAAATAAACTCTATAAGCTCTTCCGAACTCCCCTTTAACAGGACTAGGACTATCAAAGGTAATTGTACTTTTGGACGTTACCTTTGAGTTACTATTGCCTATTGTTTAATTTTCCATCATCATCATATTTTATTTTATGGCAAAAGTTTCAAATATTTTATATGGATTTTATAGTAACATTTTGGATTAGTCTCTTTTTTTGTTGATATGTCCGTAATATTATGAATTAGAGCCGAAGAAAGTAGTTATTTGCTTTGACAAAATGCACTGATGGATGTAAGGGAAGAATGTTGATTTGTAGGAAGGTTACATGGCTTCTGATTAAGGATGCAAACTGACTGCTTGCTAGACTATGGCATATACTTGAATCTTGTGTGCTGACTATATTTTCAACAGGTCAGAAAGCAATCTCATTCGTGTCTTCGTGATGTCTTGTTAAGCTTTCAAAAATCGTCGTTACTGGCATCTGCAAGTGAAGGAGTCACAAGCCTACTCGAAAGGCTTCTTCTGCTTGTTGGTGGAGCAAATGCTAATGCCGGTGAAGGAAATAAGGGAGCCCAGCAAATTCTGTTTATTCTTGATGCTTTGAAAGAATGTCTTCCTTTACTGTTGATGAAATACAAAACTACTATTCTTAAGTACTTCAAAACTCTCTTAGATCTGCGGCAACCCTTAGTTACAAGGCGCATAACAGATAGTTTGAGTTTCCTTTGTCATTACCCAGCATCAGAAGTTTCCCCCGAAGCACTACTTGAGTTGTTAATCTCATTGGCTCTTTCTATATCATCAAATGAGGCATCTGGGGATGGAATGACTGTTACTGCTCGCTTGCTTGATTCTGGAATGAATAAAGTTTATCCTCTTAACAGGCAAATATGCGTAATTAAGATCCCCGTAGTTTTTATCGCTCTGAAAGGTAAGATATTGTGAAATTGTGTGCACCCGTTTTCTTAAGCCAATTATGGAAGTACACTTTTTACTTTTAAATATGCAGATATTTTGGCATCTGAACATGAAGAGGCTGTATACGCAGCAACTGATGCACTGAAGAGTATGATAAATTCTTGTATAGATGAACGCTTGATTAAACAGGGAGTGGATCAGATATCTTTGAGTGATGATAAAGACTCACGGAGGTCAGGGCCAACCATTATTGAAAAAATTTGTGTTACTGTTGAGAGTCTGCTTGATTACCACTATGCTGCTGTCTGGGACCGAGTATTTCAAGTTGTTTCAGCCATGTTTCATAAATTAGGTAGTTTGATTGCTGTCAAGTCTTGTGTCTTGTTATACTTTCTTGCATTGATATATATAATTTGTTGGCTGGTTGCCTTGTCATTAGATTATGAAAGGGTAAGAAGTATTATATCTTAATAGTATGAGTAAATTGTTTAAAATTAGCATGGTATCTTCTCCTGGTTTCCTTTTAAGTTTCTTAAACCCCGTTGAAAATATTTGAGACTAATGCTATTATTTCCAATACAGGAAAATATTCTCCTTTTTTAATGAAAGGAATACTAAAAAACTTGGAAGAAGTGCAGAAGCTGCCTGATGAAGATTTTCCCTTTAGGAAACAGGTCTACTTTCTTTTCTAGTACACTTTTTGATTTTTTTCAAGTATGCTAAATTAATGTAGAACTGATTCTCGTATAGAATGAGTTTTTGTGCGTGCTATGTTTTTATGTCTAAGATCAGATGTCCCAACTTTGTAGAGTTTCTAGTATGAGCTGGCCAGTAAAAAGTTGGTTGGCTTCTAATTTTTATTATGACCTCAAAGATTAAAGTAAATTAGCTGGTTTTGTCAACCTTGTTATTCTAGATGATAGATATATCTGTGTTTATCCCATGTTATATTTACAGGGCCATTTAATGTTGTTGATGGATAATTCATGTGCCATTGGACTAACAACATTTAGGTTTTTAGTCTTGCAGGATTGATTATTGTATTCCCTGTTATTTAGATTTTCAATTAGCAGAATTTTAGTGTATCACTTTTGACTTGTTGAATTTCTTAGGCAATACCATCTATAAATTGGTTGTTATTGAAGGATTTGTGAATTGCTTGTTAGTATAGGTTTTTATACGTGCAACAAGTTACTGACGTGTAGCACATTCTATGACGTGCAGCTGCACGAATGCCTTGGGTCGGCTCTTGTTGCAATGGGACCTGAAACTTTGTTATCTTTCATACCTCTGAATTTGGAAGTTGAAGACTTATCTGATGCAAATATTTGGCTTTTTCCAATATTAAAACAATATATTGTTGGTGCACATTTAGACTATTTTACTAAAGAAATTTTGACCATGATTGAACGTGTTAGAGGCAAGGCTCGAAAGGTACAGAACATTTTATTATTGATGAGGTGCAGTTTTAGTCTTTGCAAAATATTCATTTATTACTTGATACATTTTGCAGTTTGAGATGCAAGGACTGATGGTGTCATCAAGGAATGCAGATGCACTTGCTTATTCACTGTGGTCATTGCTGCCTTCATTTTGTAACTATCCTGTGGACACTTCTGAAAGTTTCATGCTTTTGAAGGAACATTTATGTAAAAAGTTAAAGGAAGAATCTGACGTTCGTGGAATAATATGCACTGGTTTGCAGCTTTTGATTAAACAAAACAAGGATATTTTGGATGCAAATGAGAAGGATTCTATTGAGAACGATATGGTCAAAGAGCAAGATTTGATCCGTTATTCACAACAGGTTGCAACTGACAATATGAGTGTGCTGAAGTCATCTGCTAAAAGCTTGTTAAATGCTTTATCAGAAGTTTTCCTCAATTCTACAAAAGATGATGGTGGTTGTTTACAGGTACTGAAACTGTTAAATTGGTATTTGATAATAGTTGCAACAATTTCCCTGAATGTATTCTGAAATTACATAAAAATAAAATTATAGTTTGCCACTCTGTGTGGTGAACATCTATTACTGTAACATGTTAAAATTAAAATGGTGTTGTGCATTACTTTATCCATTTAGGAACTGACTAAGTGCTCTGAGTTCACTATTATATGATAATTAAGTTGGCCCTTTATTATTACATTTAGTTGTGCAAGAATTTTACAGTGATGATTTTGCTCCTTTACAGCACACAATTGGTGATATTGCTGCCATAGGAGATAAAGCAATGGTGTCCAGCTTATTTGTATTCAGAATGAAGGAACTTCGTAAACGCACTAAAGAGGCCAGCAATGTGGACAATTTTAGAAGTTTTAGTTCTATGCAGATTGATGGGCCATTAAATAATAAGTCTCTATCAGTTGTCAGGTGTTGATATTCATCTATTTCTCTCTACTCTGTCTGAATTGTTTTACGGAACTTGGCATATTTATGTAGCTCGTCGTGTCTGCATTTTACTCGAACTATCTTATTTTTTGTGTTTAGTGTAAGCATTTATTTCGTAGTTTCTTATTCCAGGGCGCGGTATATTGATTTGGCAGTTTCACTGTTGCCTGGTCTAAATGCTAAAGAGATTAATACATTATTTCTTGCAATAAAGCCAGCATTGCAGGTTTGACTGAGATAGTGTGCTTAAATTTTTCTTTACTAAGATTTTCCCCAACTCTTTTACTCGCCATTATGTTTGGAAGATTATAGTGGTTGTTATTGTTTGCAGGATCTCGAAGGTGTCATGCAGAAGAAGGCATACAAAGGACTTTCAATAATTCTCAAGGTATTCCCCTACTTTTTATTTGATTTTTCTCGTGAGGATTAGTTTCAAAATGTTACATTTATGTAGAGTATTCAATTTTCATAGGCATTCATGCTCTAAACAAGTATAGTTGCTTGGATTTTTTAACTAGTTTACTAGTCTGATGTTTTAGTTGTTGAAGTGATCATCAATGTTGTCATTACTTATAAGTTGTCTTTTATTGGAAAGTTCATTTAAAAAGTGGTGTTTGCTCTGCTGATCATGTTGGTAAAATATTTCAGCTTATGGATTTTTTATTTGGATTGGTCTTGACTCTTGACAGAGCTCAGATAGTTTTATTTCGTCAAATTTTGAGGAACTGCTTGGACTTATGCTTGAAATTCTTCCTTCGTGCCATATTTCGGGCAAACATCACAGACTTGATTGCCTTTACTTCTTAATAGTCCATGTGTCAAAGTCAAAGGTAAAGCCTGGTTTACTTCTTCTTTGTTTTTTACCTTGAGGCATTTATGTTGTGGCACAGTATGTTGTAGAATATTAACATATCAAGTGTCAGCTTATAGAATCTGAAATTTTGCAATGCCAACAGGATAATATGGATAACAGATGGCGAGAAATTGTTGGTTCTTTCCTTACTGAAATAGTACTTGCTTTGAAAGAGGTAATGTGATGTTAATTGTGGAAACTTCCAATTCATGCAGTTTTCTTTGCCTTTTATACTGCATAACAATTTTCTTTCAAATAAATGGTTCAGTTTGCAGTGTCTTCTTTTGTCTCCATCATTTCTTGGGCTGGCAAATTTTGAGTTGGGTGGGGTGGGGGGTTGGATTTTGCTGTGACCTTTCTTCACCCAAACTAGTTTTTTTTCATAGTTTTTAACAGTGCATTGTTGTGCATATATTAGCACGGTGCACAGGGCAGCCAATTTTAAAAAAAAAAAAACATAACCTCCTAGATTTTAACGTTTGTGTTGTTGCCTGTGTAAGGCACATAAAATTTGCAATTCACTGTAGCATTGTGCACATACCATGTGCTATAGTTAAACAACAGCATTAAGTGATGAATGAAGTCATAAACATAGGTACCTATGATACCATAAGGGCCTTAATGTCAGTGATCTGTGCTTATCAAACAGACCCATTGTCCTGTGATTCCACCATGCACTGACTGCTCTGAATATGCGATGTCTTTTTCTGTCTTTAATTCTGGTACTGTATACTTGTCCTTGAATATATCGAGGCTAGAGCTTTAGCATTCTACTAGCTCAATATATGAGTAGGGGTTTTTTTATGTAATTTTTTTTCTGGTTCTTTAAGTTCTGATCAATGGCAAGTTAGATGCTGGTACACCTGAGCTTTTGTAGCATCTTCTTGGTTTTGTAAGTTCCAACCAGGCGGCCAATGGAAAGACAGTGTTGCCTTTTTTAGATTAAGAAGGCTGGTCAGCCCTGTCTGCCACCAGTCAATTTGTTGTTGTGACTTGTAGGGTAACTGCTATGAGTATGACCAGTGGCAGTTAGAAGGCCAGTAGAGGTGATAATAGTGTGCTTAAAGATGTTTAGCATGTCCCTTACTTTTTGTTGTTGATAGTTTCTGAGTTCACTTCATAAGGTTGCTTTGGTGCTAAATGTGAGGTTATTCCTGCAGGCTAATAAAAAAACTAGGAACAGGGCTTATAACATTCTCGTCCAAATTGGACATGCATTTGGGGATGAGGAGATAGGTGGGAACCGAGAAAATTTGTATCAATTTTTTAACATGGTAAACATCTAATTTTGTGTTTGTGCTTTACATTTATTGGTTAATTAATGTAATTAATCAATACCATCCCACTTCCTTCATGTGATTTGATATAATCTTGAACTCATCATGCTTAAATGTGCATGATTTGTAAGATGCCTATAGAATAATTTGATTGTGTGCTGTTTTATAATATCAGGTTGCTGGAGGCTTGGCTGGCGATACTCCACATATGATTAGTGCAGCAGCCAGAGGTCTAGCTCGTTTGTCTTATGAGTTCTCTGACCTTGTTTTACCTGCTTTCAATTGGCTCCCATCCACATTTCTCCTGCTCCAGAGAAAAAATAAGGAGATAATTAAGGTTCTTTCCTTTTTTATTTTGTCGGTTAAATGCATTGCTGACATAACTGAAGTTATTTCTTTTACCTCCTGAATTAAATGTGTTTTTGTCACTTGTTGCAGGCTAATCTTGGTTTATTGAAGGTATTAGTAGCCAAATCACAGGCAGAAGGATTACTAGTGCACCTGAAGATCATGGTGGAAGGTTTGTTAAAGTGGCAAGATAACACCAAAAATCATTTTAAAGCGAAGGTTGCTATTTTGGTTGTCTTATGTGATTTTTTAACACAATTTCATCTATCTGTGCCGATATCTGTTTTAGAATTGAGCTACTTGTTCATATTGTGAACACTGAGATTCAATTTCCTTTCAGGTGAAAAATCTTGTGGAAATGCTTGTCACCAAGTGTGGATTGGAGGCTGTTAAGGCTGTCATGCCTGAAGATCATATGAAACTTCTTTCCAACATACGCAAGGTCTGTTGACAGCATTCCACAATATAGTTTACAGATTATTCTCTGGGTTTTGAATATCATTTTTTATTCAGATAAAGGAACGAAAAGAGAGGAAACATGATGCTAAATCTGAGGAAAGTAGATCTCATTTTTCAAAAGCAACTACATCCAGGTAACAATTATGTATTTATATCCCACTGGCAAGCTAAGAAAGTGACACGGTAAAGGTTTTCAGTATGGCCCACCAGTAATCTTGATATGGCACCGTGAATTCTGCATTGTAGAGTGATTAAGTTCTGTGATTATTCTTATTATGATTTTAATATTATGCATTATCGTAGACCTGATCATTTTAAAAAAATACTGTGCCATGTTGAAATTACAAGTAATTTCTTATGCTTGCTTCATTTAATTTATTTTCAGGCAAAGTACCTGGAATCATACAAAGCTTTTTTCAGACTTCGATGAAGATAGTGGCGGCAGTGATTCAGGATACCTGAATGGCAGGACGATTTCTAGAAGGGGCAAGTCTTTACATTTGAAATCAGCAGCTTCTTCATTTCGGTAAGCTGTGGGTTTTGTTCATTATTCTCACGGCCAGCTGGATTCTCTTGCTTCAATTAGATAATTGTAATATAAGGAGCACTGACTCTTGTTCTTGGATTTACAGCTGGTTTCAATTTGTCGGGAAAAATTAAGAGTGATAAAAAAACTGTGATTTAACAATCACGTGAGCTTGAACTTATCCTAGCAATAAATATTTCTTTGAAAATCAATTTCGTAAGAGTGTGGTTGCTTGTTCTATATAGGTCAAAAAATATCAGACCAAAGAAGAATTTGCATGAGCACTTCTCTGACCAATCAGATGATGAGCCACTTGATTTACTGGATCAGCAGAAAACAAGGTCAGCCCTTAGATCCTCAGATTATCTTAAAAGAAAATCAAGGTCAGATGATGAGATAGAGCTAGATTCCGAAGGACGGTTGATTATATGCGAGGAAGAGGAAAGAAGGAAGGTAAAGCCTGACACCGATTTTGATATTGGGAGTGAGCGTGATAGTCACTTGTCTGCGAAGTCAGGAACTAAAACACAAAAGCGGAGAAAAACATTGGAGTCTGGGTGGGCTTACACCGGGAAGGAATACTCTAGCAAAAAAGCAGGGGGAGACGTGAAGAGGAAGGACAAGCTTGAACCTTATGCATATTGGCCACTTGATCGGAAAATGATGAGCCGTCGACCTCAACAGCGGGCTGCCGCTAGAAAAGGCATGACTAGTGTTGTAAGGATGACAAAGAAGCTTGAAGGCAAGAGTGCCTCTGATGTGCTTTCCGTAAAGGGTTTGAAACTAAAAAGGACTCAAAAGAAAGGTAGCAAGAAAAATAAAATGTGAGGAATGCGGGATTTGATTGTTAGATCATGTTTTGCTGTATATAGATTATCATTAGTTGTTTGCATTGTTATATCATTATATCTTCAACTAATTATTTTTTATTCTTGTGATTGCACAATCCATCTTACAAAATACTGGTAAGTTATATTATATCTTCAACTTTTTCATTATGTGTGTTTGATGTCTTCATGATTCCAATTGAAGCAATTTCCACTTCAAATTTGTCTGTAAATTATTTAATATGGTCAAACATTATGATGCACTCTCAATTTGTTTCATTTTTCATGAAATGAAAAGAATGTTCTTTGAAAATGAGACTCTACTTTGGGATAGTTTAATTGAAGATGGAGTAACGGGGCAGCTGAAAATGTGTGTTTACCATAAAGCACCAACCTTTGAGTGATGTGCTTGCGGACAAGCTCTCTTCTCATTCCCTTGCAAGGTATGGTATGGCTTGTGCCACTAGTTTATATTCATCTTTTGCTGTATCTTTGCCCACCCCTAATCAAAAAAAGGATTTTATCTCTCTTACTTTTATGTATTTATTACAAAAAATATATGATTCTTGACTAAAACACATTTTCATCTCAAATATTTGTTAAAATATTATTTATTTTTTAGCATTTTTTGACTAATTTTTTTAGGCACTTTAATCCTTACCAAAAACTATTTTGAATCATATTCATGATCTTTAAGGGCTAGTTTGAATTGATATATACAAAATTTTAAGAATATAAGTGTATTTTGGGTGAAAGATACAAAAAAAATTACATTTGTGACTTTTCATGATTTGTAAAGTTTAATTGGCAGCATATACTCCCTCCCACCCATTTTAGATTCTATAATAACATTTTATAAACTTAACAATATGTTGTCAGCTAAAAATCCATAAAACTCGTAACATAGTAGACAGTGTATAAACTCCAACAAAAAAATGTGAAGTCAGGTCAAAAACTATGTATTGTCTTGATCATATTCTTCCTTGTACATGGGTATAAAACAAAAGACTTATCACCTCCCTTTAAGGGTTACATCAAAGTGGGTCAACTCCAACTGTAACTATTCATGGCATGATAGGATTTTATGTGGTGGATAGACTCTAAATAATGTTCTGTTTCTATTAAGTATTAACAATGTTTCTCTTCAGTAACTGTTCCAACCAAATAATCCAAACCCGTACATATATTCAGCCACCAAAAGAGTATGCAATACATTGCCTGGGTTGACACTCAGCAACTGCAAGAAAACACACTGATTCAATCACAATGGAGCAGGGGGGGAAATAGTCTTGTTAACAAGTGGCCCTTGCTTAAGGAATCAAAAGATTAAAGTTGCTAATGAAAATCAGAGATTTTAATTTTTTTAAAATATTTACAAACTTTTTGTCTTTGATTCCTTAATTAGTTCCAGCATTGCATAACATTTCCATAAATGAAGGTCAATATAACCTCCTTTTTAGGAGCTTACCTTCTTTACAAAGATATAGTAATGTATGTAACACCGTGTGACATCTATCACTTATAAGGGGCAAATATGATTGAAGAATTGTGACCCCCAAAACCAAATGAATTAGATAAGGCAACCTTGATATCTAATCTTTCTTTGGTTGGACCCACAAGTACTTTAGCATCCTGAATTTTGTTCAAATAACCAGATTAGATAGTTTTCAACCCTATAAATGATATGACACAACACACTTCTAACAAAGCCAAATTTTTTTGCAAAAGGTAACATACCACTCCTTTGTCTGGATTTTCTAGATTGATATTGGGATGAACCCAACCTGTCTTAATTGCCTACATAGAGAATAAAAAAGCTCACAAATTTTTATACATAAAACTTTCAAAATTACATAAGCAAGTATTGCATTAGTTTCAACCTGTATTGTTGCTACAGCTTCCACAGCACCAGCTGCCCCTAGTAGATGGCCAATCATAGATTTTGTAGAATTCACTCTTATCTGTATAAACAAGCGATTTCGATAAGCGTGACAATATGATAAGCAACAGCATCAATTAAAACAATTAAAAGAGCAAGAAATCATAATTACCATATAATGTTGTACCAAGAGATAATAGTACTAGTAACAACAAATGTTTACCTCCGGGTTTTGACCAAAACAATGAATCAGAGCCTGGTACTCCTTCAGATCTCCAGCTGGTGTAGATGTAGCATGTGCATTTATGTAATTCACATCCTCTTTTGATATTCCAGACTCAGCTAAGGCTTTTTCAATGCAAAGTATAACACCGGCCCCTGTTTGAGATGAAATAAGATACATACGTGCAAGATTAGTCCCGGAATGCTCTGGGGAGGAAACAAGAGCTGAAGGTTGTTATATTCGTCCCACTTCGCTTCCTCCCTATCTAGAGGACATTACATGCACAATTTGAAGAAGCAATGGCATTACGAAAACTTAGGCGTCCATAAGAACAAAAGTGTCGAACCATGGCATTGATCAATAAAAGCTAAACTAAAAATATGCTGATTTAAGCTACTGTATTATTATTAGAAATGAATTTCAATAAGAAAGCAAATAAATATCAACCATGAAAAATGCCATAATTATACAAGAATATAAATACATTCGATATGAACACATCCACTTGTCTTATTTCAAAACTAGATCATGCATTGCTCATCAAGAGATAACAAAGGTGATTACGAATGACAAATGAGTTACGTTTTCAAGATTATATGAAAAAAGGGCTTTAAAGGTTTAATATTTTACCATCAGGGCATGGCTCCGTCACATGATATGCATCAGAGGTGAAGCTTCCACCAAGGAATTCTGCATATATATTTGCACCCCTTTTCTGCAATGCCAAAAATTGGATGACTCTGTATTACTCGAGTTATATTGCAAAAGCAATAAATGTTTTCGGCATACTGATGATATTAATGTGAAATATAAATTTGGGCAAATCGAGATAGAACATTTTATACTGCTGGAAAGAACTACGGGTGATGAAAATGCAATACATTATTATATGCATAAGCATGCAGTAATATTAAGGACAGGGTGCATTTGGCTCTAAAGTTATTAGATCAAACTACAAGTACCTTAGCATGTTCCAATTCTTCTAAAAGTAAAACTCCAGCCCCTTCTCCCATGACAAATCCATCACGATCCTGTAATATCATAAATGCAACCTTATAGTCAGCAACACAAATGCAAGCATGCAATTTTTAAGTATTTTTTAAAATTTCAATCCGAGCATCCAATACTTTATCTAAATCGTCCATGTTTCACAATTATCAAATTAAGTTGCTCTGTTGGATGTCTAGGCATGCAAGACTGGCTTACTTTTGCACAACAGATTTAACAAACATTTCCATAGCACACGCTTTACATATGACTAGAAAAGACTCTCCTCATCCAAATTCAGTAGAATTATGAATATATAGATTGTTAGAAGAGAAATAATGAAAAATCAGCAATAAAAAATTGGGAAAACCCAAAGTAGCAACATCATTTCTATAGCATTACAATATCCCAGGGGCGTGAAGCTTTGGCAGGATCGGTGTTCCGCTTTGAGAGTGTACTGCAAGCCACAAAGCCTCCCAAGCCTGCGATGATTGTTGGATTGATATAAGTTTATGGCATAATCACTTAACGAAAGCCCAAAAGAATGAGTAACAAGAGGATACCAATTGGTAAAATAGCAGCATCTGAGCCACCACAAAGCATCACATCCTGCAGATAAATTTCACATTAATTGAACTTGTTAACACCCTTTCATAATATGACTGTCAATGAACTATCTTTTATGTCCAAAAAACAATTTAATGGAAAACATTAGAAGTCAACCATCCCAAGAGCAAGTACTAAAACAAAATACTTACAACATCACCTCTAATGATATGATTTGCTGCACTCAGTATACAAAAGTTACTTGTAGCACAAGCTGTAGATATAGAATAATTAGGGCCCATCCATCCCTGAATTCAATAAAAGAAATCATTGTCAGATGGACAAGACAAAAAAGTCGAGACAAAAATCAAGACACCATTATATGGTGTCCACAGTATGCCCCAAAATCTATTTAAACAGACCAGATCAATTGCAAGCATGGCAGAACCCATATTTGTTATTGCAAAAGGAACAGAAAAAGGATTCAGCTTCTTATATGATGAGATTTGTAAAACTTCAATAGCATCACTAAAAACCTGTTCAATACAAAAAAGAAACAAAATGCTCAGTAAACCAATGCCATGAGATTACATAAAATGATAAATTTCTGCCTCAGATGGGTTTGCGTTTGACAATAAATTCAATCCGCAACACGAAACAACTCCCTAAGCATACTATGATGCTTGTAGATACCCAAACTACTGAATGCAACAACAAAAGTTTATACTATTATCAAGTATTGTATCTCAACATGCAACAGAATAAATGTTACCTTCATGCCACCCATCCCTGAGCCAATCAAAACTCCACATTTCTCTTTATTTAACTCGTCCATCACATCTTTGGTAATTCCACCATCAACCAAGGCTTTCTTGCCGGCTGTTAGCATATAGAGCATAAATTTATCCATTCTCTTCGAAAGTTTCGGTGCTACCCAGCCTTCGGTTGAGAAAGACTTGATCTCACCAGCAATTCTCTGGAGACAGAGAATAATGAGAACAAAAACTATAGCGTGCAACAACGTTAAATACAATTTGAATTATATCCAACTTACCGTTGGAAAATCAGCACAATCAAAAGCCTCAATCTCGCTAATACCACTAACACCATTGAGTAAATTGTTGTAGAAGACATCTGGATCATGACCAAGTGGTGTAACCACACCTAAGCCTGTCACAACTACTCGCCTTTGTTTTGCACGAGGTTTTTTTGTTGACGTGACTTCTTGGGCAGGTTGCAAGGGTAGAGCCGTTGCTTTACCTTGAAAATTTGCAACTCCAAGGCTTGTATTAGCAATTATAAGATGAAGAATGAATTTACAGGACATAAACCATGTTCACAGGTTGGCACCTTCTACATCAATACAGCTTTGGAGATCTAAATTTCAGGCAAATGTCTATTATCATTTCAAGAAAGTAATGCCAGAAGGCAGAAGCCTTGCAACAGAATAAATATCATTCTCTTAAACAGTAGCACACATGTCATTTTTTTAAAATTTTCAAGGAATTATAATCCTAAAGGTGCACATAAATGTTGAGCAGGGAATACAACATGGGTCGAGGATAACCATGCTAGATTATAATATAAACCTACAACAACAAAATTGCTAGGAAACACATGGCAGCAATCCCAAACTTCAACCCATTGCTTAGGATAAAAACAATCAAGACCATTGAACCAGATCTTACCAAACTACATGCATGAGACATGCATTAATATAAACATTTCCGGATAGTTCAAAATAACTAAAAAAGGAGGAGCAAAACCACTTGTTGTGTACTTTTTTCTGCTAGATGTTCATTTATTTTGCATTCATAATTCATAATAAATAAAAAATTATTCCTCCTGCCCTCACGTGTTTCAAATACCACCAAGATGATAAAATCATAAAATGTCTAACATGTTACACTTCTAAGAACAAAAAAATAAAAAAAGAGGGACACATAAACTAAACATAAATCTCCTACACTCACTTCCTTTGACACCAATGAGAAATAATCAACTCTTAAAAAATAATTTTCATTAAAAAATAAGTATATTAGATTTTTTTAATGAGGTCTCATTGGTGGTAAATATTGTAGTATTGGTTATAGAAATTTTCCGTTCAGAACGTGGAACAATATTTCCAACTTTTAAGATGAATTATAATTTCTTGAACAGAAAAAAAAAACAAAAGAGCTTCATCTTGTTTAAACAAATTCTCTTTATGTGTGAGTATCAACTTCCATGAAATTGCAAGAGAAAACAACAGAGTGAAGATTATAAAACTAATCAATAATTTAATGTCTAGAAAGGTACAATATTCCAGTATATCAAGTGAAGTGATACACGAATACTATAACCAAGTAATTAATTCGTATCATTGAAGCAACAGAGCAAATAAAACAACCCTCAAAATCAAACTAAGATTAAGCAGCAGAGTAACCCTTAACACTAAAAATAAGAAAATAATAACAAAGCATAGGCTTTTACTGAACCGCTATAAAAAAACGCAGCCTTTCTATTATTACTATAAAATAAATCCTCAAATTTCGCGATCAACTAGAGAATGGAAAAATAAAAAATAAAAAAACAAACCCAGTAAAGAATAGAGTAAAATTTGAGTAAAAATGTGAACTTGATAGTAAAGAAAGAAACTTTACCAGAATGAGAATGTGAACTGAGACGCCTCTGTTTATGATTGAAATTGGGTTGAAGTGAAGTGATAAGAGCATGAATGGTGGATCCATAGAGAGAAGAAATGAAAGGAGTGTTGAATTGGGAAGTAGCATTAGAAGCGAAATTGGTAACACGAGAACGTCGTTTAGAAGAGAAACTGTGGTCAGAGTCGCACGTGATAGACATGCAAGCAGCTACAATACAAGTGCAAAAGAGAGAAGACATGATGATGAGGAAAAAGAGAGAAGAGAAAGTGGTGAAAAGAGAATGAAGAAGAAGCATATATATATAGTAATGATAGTAATGATAGTAATAATAGTAATTAAGAATAAAAAGGTGGTGATGGATAGGGTGGGTAATGTGAGGAAAGATAGAAGGTGAAGTGGGTGAGTGAAGAAGAATGGTGACAATAGAAAATGAGAGAATGGAAATGAATATACAGAGAAGTAGTTCCAAGTAACACTGTTTTTCTGTAATCTCTCTGACACTCCTTTCTCCCTTTCCCTCTAATGTCACCATACTTTAATTTTAATCTACTTCCATTTCTTTCACCATTATTAATTAACTACTCTTATTAATATGTATACAAATAGTCGATATCATATGTCCTCATTCCTTGTCTTTCAATGGTGTCTCAATCTAATCAAAAGTTGTCATGTACTTACAAATAAAAATTATAAGAAAAAAGTAATTTTTATATATTATTTGATTAAATTTAATTGATTTGATATATGTGAACGTGAATTTTCTATAAATGAGAATCATGTTTCCTATACATGATTCACAGTACATATATATTATATTCACCCTTTATTAGAGTAGATATAATATTATAATAGTTCAACTACTGATGCAGCTACTGGATTAAGGTTTATATTATAATTTTAACATATAATTTAAGGATTAAATATGTATACATAAACCATATAACTGTATTTTATATTGTTGACATATCTTTAATTATTCATATGTTAATTATTATTGACTCACAAATAAAAGTAATACAAATCAATGATAGATAATATATTGTGAATGTAAAAAAAATTATATTGATAATACAGATATATTAAACTCATAATTTAAATATTAACATGATTCAAACCATTGATGTTGTTAGGTGTTTAAAATTTCACTATATAATTTTTTTAAATATGAAACAATATTATAAGTTTAGCATAGGAATTTTTAACTCTATTATAAAACAATTTTGTTATTATAGGTTTAATCATAAAGTAGGTCCAAAATTACGTAAGATTTATTTTTAGACTGAAAAAATTGTAATTGAGTTTTTTTTTACTTATTAATGAATTACTAGGTGTGAGAGGTTTTTTTTATCTTAATGAATTATCCATCAAATTCAATCAAATAATATTGATGTTAAAGTTACAAATTAATAATTTAATATCAATCTTCTGATTAGAGGAACCTATAGATCTTTTACCAAACTATATCCAATCACATCAAACACATAAAGTCTGACGAAGAAGCTCTTTCTTAAAGATCCCATTATTATTTAATTGAAATTTAGTGACACAATTTTTTATATATTTTTGTTTGAAGACCTAATTAAAAATTCTTAAATAATTGGAGAACTTAATTTACCATTTTTTAAAATAAAGATGACACGTTAGATGGGTTGACTTTTCTTTTAAAAAAAGTTTGAGAGTTTAGTAATTCAATATTTACATAACTAATTTATTTAAAGGTGCCATCCATGGGATGTATCTTAATTATTTATCCGGTGCTTAAATGTTTAGATCAAATATAAAGATAAGATGAGCATATATGGAATATGTTTTATTTATTCATAGTACACGCATATGGTAAGATCATGTCATGAAGAAAGTGTTATTAATTTGTAGATTGTTTTCAATGAGTTACACAAATAAAAAAAAATGAAATATAATATCTATATATTATCAGTGTACAAATTTATATAGAATTAATATATTATTTACTATTGACTTATATTATTATTTTTGAAAAATTAATAATAATAGTGGATAATGTAATAACAATATATAAAACTCATATATAAATTGTTAAAAAAAAGTAATACATAATAAATATCACATTCACTCTCATCAAATATTACATGACTTTAATTAATATCAAAGTGATTAAAGATTACTTCATAAAGATTAATTGGTATATATTTAATTGTTGATATAAAATTGTCGAATAATTAGATGATATTGAATCTGCTATTTAAAAATAAATTAGTTAGAAATGAATATTTAAAACATAATGTAAAATAAGTTATAAAATACCAAAAGTTATAGAATACCAAAAGTTACAAGTGGATTTAGGAATTTAATAGTTAATAAGTTAAATGATTCATATCTCCATAACATCAAGCCACCACTATTCCTTCCCTTTCTAATACAAAATTCAGCTGTTTTCAGAAAATCTATACAATTATGAGGTCAAAGTAATACAGCAGCAATGCAGGACAAATGTAGTAACATGAAATGATTTCCTCTCAAGGTACTGGATCCTCCTATTAAAATGTGGGCGAGAAATATTTTTTTTTTATTTTTTTAAATCATTTAATTCTAAAATATAATAAAATCTAAACCTTTAAAAAAAATTATCACTTATTATTATCTCTATTAGAGGGTCATTATAGGAGAGGACCAACAAACTAAAATACCTTTAATAAAAATTATATCACTTTGGTTTCCTTTTCTTTTATTTCATTGTAAAGACATATGTGGGTACGGAGATGAGATAGGATCAGATAAGCTTTATTCAATTAAAATAAAAAATTGAAAAATTGATTTTAATATTTTAATATTTATTTTTTTGTAAAATTTGATTGGGTGAAGATATAAAAAAATTATGAGACAAAAGATCTTTCTCCAAAGCTGATTGGAAACAATGCATTGGTATATAGTGATGGGGTACGAACAAGATAAAACATAACATGTCTTACGTATGTCCCATGCTTATGTTAGCGGTTATTTCTTTTCCAATCGACTATCCAATGGTGATTATACTAGCTAGTAGTTTATCTTTCCACCAACAATCACTCAAATGGTTCACTTTCTCCCGATGATGAATTTTGACACCATTGAATTCTTTTCTCATCGGAAAAGATCATTCCATGGTGGTCATGCCAAAAGAATTCGAAATCACAACATATTTTTGATGATTTTGTATAACCATATAATTAGCTTGATTACTTTCATATTAAAATGAATTATTTGTAACAAGGTTAAAGTTACTAAACTTTAGCTTGAAAGGATGTGTTAACTGTCAAATATATTTGGATTGATAAAATATTATCTTATCAAGCTAATTTTATTTTATTTGAATTTTTCTATAATTTATATTTATCTAATTAGTTATTATTTAGTTTCGTCGTCCTTACATTATCTTACCACGTGTTTATATATGAAATGAAGGTGAAAAATGCATCAAACTTATTATGAGGCAGTTTTATGTGCATCATATGGTGATCTACAATACATCATATGCATATGATGCCCATAAAACAGTCAATGTCTTACACAATTCAGCAGCAAGACTCGTGCTATCTTAGGTCATCTCTTTTTACATAAAATAAATTTTCTCTAACATGTATAAAATGACGAATAAAGTCAAATTAGAAGGGTTGTTACCTAGGAACTATAGAAATAGTTAAAGAGAGATAATCATAATGGGTGATGGTCAATGGGAACACTTATCCCAAACGGTTTCTCATTCCCTATTTCGGAACAATGACATATTATCATATGAATAAAATAAAAAATTTAAAAACAAAACATAACATTCTTATTGGCTCGGAACGGAGATTGAGACACTGTTTGGAACGGATAATCTCTATCCAATTAATAGTACCGAAATATGTTCACATCAATGTGCACTAGTAGAAGTAAAAATTAATGATTAACATAAATATAAAGTTTAATATTTAGGTAGTTTTTTAGACTATTAGTATATCATTAATTATTCATATATTAATTTTAGTAATTCTTAAATAAATAAAGGTAATATATTAATAAAAATCATTTGATTGGTGAAAAATATATATTATTTTCTATTGTATTAATAATTAAAAAAGTATGTGAAAACTTCAATTGAGACAGGAAAGTTTTCGTGGTAAATGGATATTTTTTGGGTTCAAAACTTCAATCATGGGCCAACTTAAATTTGAGACAGCAGTTTAAATTATAAGAAAACTCGTGACAACAATTGATTTAGCAATAAGGAAGAAGGATACTATCATAATAAATTGGAATAATTGATTGATTATTAGAGATGTAAACTGAACAAATTAATGTCAATTGCGCCCTCTCCCTAATCTCAATCATTTCACCAAACTTCTCAGTTCAGATTTGTTTGAATTAATGACCCAAAATAAAATACTAATATATTTTATAATTAAAACAAAATGGGATTGAAGTTTATTTTTCAGTACAGAAAGGGTAAAACCAAAGAGGGTAAGAATTGATTAACGCTATGAGAGAAACAGGAATGAAAAAAAGGCTAAATGGTTATTAAGATTAAGTTGAAAATACTTATAATGATTTAATTGATTGATTTTATCTGACAATTAAAATGCATAAACGATTCAAATAATTTATCTGATTTGTCATTTGGGTTTGTAGCTAATAGGCTTAGTGTTGGGGGAAACAAAAATTAGTTAGAACTCCTTTTAAAATAAAATAAAATTAGTTGGAGCTAGGATAGGCATTCCAAAAACAAACTAAAAAAAGAAAGAGATCCAAGAAGATATAAGTGCACGGACGGTGAAAAAGGTTACGAGTGTGGCATATGATGCAAAGCATGCATGAAAATGGCAAATGGTATAAGTCTTGGCTTGGTCGATGTTGCACATTGCTTGTTAAATAATTGACCATGACAAATGATGACTATGGGTGATTCTTATCAAACAGGATGATTGGGGTTAGGACCATCTTCATAATTGGAGAGTCAAGTAGAAAACAACATGGAAAAAAATAAAATAATATAACATTTTTATCCTTTAAATATAGTGATATGACACTCTTACCCTTGAAGGTAATGCAAAACCAAGAAATTGTCTTTCCATTACTGAATATATTTCTTTTCTAGATCATTGTCGTCATTGAGTAAGCCTTGCAATTACAAAAATAAAAATTAGTAGTATAGTTGGAGTTGGAATCCTCTTTTGTACTAGATAGTCCAGTACAATAATATGAGGTTCAAATTAATTTGATCATTTAAAAGAAAACTAATTTAAAATCTAAATCATTAAAAGTTTTACATGTTATATGTCGTCATCTCATATAGTACTAGAGATGATCCATTTGAGATTCTTTTTTTATTATCAAAATCATTTATTTATTTTTTGAAAAATCATTTATAACATAAAGAAATATGTTTGTATAAGAAATAATGAGAGTCTTCAAATAATCAAAATCCTATAATTTACTTGGACTAACTTTGTATTATAATTAATATTATACCCGAACAATATTGAGGTTCGGGTATGGGACAAACATAATCTGGTCCTGACCCGTCCTATGGTCCCTCACTTATTATGTGTCTCTATTCAATTTTATTCAATTGTGTATAGAG
Source organism: Lupinus albus (assembly GCA_009771035.1). NCBI lineage: Eukaryota > Viridiplantae > Streptophyta > Magnoliopsida > Fabales > Fabaceae > Lupinus > Lupinus albus. Next base: position 12,960,353 of record CM020011.1, read on the forward strand.
TAATGACATCTCTTTGGTCGAAAATATTATTGATTATCTAATTTTTAACCACATATATACATGATTAATCTCACACACACACACATATATATATATCATTTCATATATGAAATTATATATTCATAATACTAAGTAAAATATTGATAAAACTTTACTTAAAAGGTGTATGCATTATATTCAATCGGATCTATGGTCGAATTCAGGTTTAAATCTTGGGATTAGGTTAGCTTTAAGTATAGGATCGAATTCGAATTCAAATAAATGACCTACCACCATTTAGGGTCGGGTAAGGGATAAGTCTTACCCGACCATCATGCTTGCCCCTATTATCTAGCAATTAGATAGTTGGATCCCTTTGTGTCCCCTTGTAAGTTGGAACGTTGCTTTCAATCGGAACATATCATTTTCATGTTCAAATCAGCAATAGACCATGCACGCATAGAGTACAACGAAATGAACGGTTGAAAACTTAAAAATGGGAACTAGGATCACATGGTTCGGGTTTAATTAGTTCTGGTTTTGATATTTATCGATATAAAATCAACAAAAACCTTAACTATCAGATTCTGTTCCATTTAAAATTCATTACTGTTACAACTAATCTCATTTAATTTGGGACTTTCACTTTGGCCTTATGCATAATAATGACATAATGTTAAGCACATAATGGTAAGCACAGTGTATACTATTCTAGTCCAATGAGGTTTGTTCTTTTATCCCACCAGTTAAATCACCTTTACAATGTTGTGAAATGAGTTTACCGATTTTGTGGTATGACATTATCTTTGGCATAAAGGAAGAGCGATCTTGTCCCATTAGCCAATCAGTGTGACAATGATGTAAAGTGAGTTTCCCTTCGCCGTATCGGCAACATCGTGTCCAAATCCATCAATCACTCAAGCTAGTAGATTTTGTGGTACGACCTTGCTTTTGTCTAATTCATTGTCTCTCCATCACACATGGTTTTGTTGCCAACAACCCATTTCCATTGATCGGTTATCTTATATTATGTCTCGTACGTTCACTTGTGCTAATAAAAACATGTTATGTCAATTTAAATTTTTATTATTGTTCTTGTTTTTAATTAACTATTATTACGGCATAAGAGTATTAGACATGATTTGTCACAACAACTTTTTTTCTATATATAAAATGAACCAGAGAATGAAGAAAAAATTGGGAGAGACTCGGTAAGCGATGCTCTATTGATTGATAGTAGTGTATAATGGACGATCAAAATCAAAAAGCACATGAGTTGGTTGAGTTGCTTGGATCATATTGGGATCCAGTGGAAAGAAGGGGTGTGTAGAAAGTGCTAGGGCAACAACTCGTGCTCATAAAAATTATGGTATTGAATTATATAAATTTAATTTGAAAAATTTGTTTATAAATAACTTCTTACACTTTTAATTCAATTACACAATATCATATTATTACTTGAACTCATTAACAATAAACATTTTAATTGCTCAGATTATTTATATGTGTGATAATACGATGATATGAAATTTTTGATCTTTAGCTCTACATTTATTTATTGTGTGATAATATATTTAGCTCTACATTTATTTATTGCTCAGATCTTTTTTATCAAAAAATTGTCTCATTTCATATATCATTTAGAAAAATATGTAATTATTAAATTTTTAATTTAATTATATTTTTTTAATCAATCACAAGTATTGATAAATAGTATAACACTTTGTGAGATAACATATGTACTCCGAAAGTGATGTGATGTTCATAGGCCATACCATCATGGTTGGATTATGAAGTGGGTCCATTATCTCAGCCTAAATTTTAAGGTCATGAAATGGTCGACTTATAGTCCTCACTGTCGTGGTATTTCCCCTACCAGTTCCTCCCATTTCGCTCCACTTCTCATATCTAACTCTTGTTTAGATTTTCTTGGAGGTTCAAATACTCACCTAAAATAACCACAATAACCTTTTACTTTTTATTTTTACAAAAGTTGTGTTGGTTTTGTTGGTCAAATTAATAATACTATGAATTTTAATGCAAAAACTTTGGAACGCATATTTCATCATGTTAGCGATTAATTTTTCACTTAAAAGAAAATAATTTGATCCATCAAAATCTAATTAACTTAGTCCGTAAGATACTAGACAAAATTTCATGTCAACAACACTATTTCCATAAATGTGCTTACATGCCACGTTAACTTAGATTTAAAAATGTTCAGCATGTAAGTACATTTATGAAAGTAAGCGTGAAAATTTGTAAGTCATGTAGTTAAATAACGACTGCAATTGCACTTACATAGAAGAACGTTTAACAAATATTTTAGAATTGCAATAAGCCAATAACTCAAACTATAAAAAACACTTATGTGAAACTAAGACAAAATGAACCTTATTTACATTTACTTGTACATAAAACTTAATAAAAAATGTTACAAAAGCTACTAATGGTATTTATTATTGACATATGAAATTAACCTAATAAAAAAAGAAGCTGAAAAGGAATATAGTCTCTGTTCTTTTGGGGAGCTCATACACTAAGTTTAACTTGTTTTTCTCAACTTCACAATGATTTACTCACTTCCTTCTATATTTTTAATTTTTTTAATGTTATTGCAAATCTGTGATGTTTTAAATATTCAATACATATTTATATTTTATTTTTTAAGTATACTATTATTTGTTACTTCTCTTTTACCTCTGATGTTTATTAATTCTTTTTAATTTAGTTCCTAATGTGGAGTAAATGGAGTACAAAATATACAGTATAAGTAAACATCATATATAGTATAAGTAAACATCATTACGAAGAATAATGAATGCTAATTTAAGAGGACAGTATAATGGCAGGAAACTATTGATTATGACAAAGCCAGACAATGATTGACCTTATACCAAAAGAAAAAAAATGTTATATATGGTCCTTGTAGTGAGAGTATTCACTATACTTTCTGATTGGTTGAAAAAATATATCCAAGTTAAAATTTTAATATTTAAGTATTTTTTGATCAATTACAAACAAATGTATATGAAATGATACACTTTTTGGAACAGAAGATTTGAACCCCTTACAGTAGACCTAGTCCTTGAAGTATGGAATGTTAATACACTGTTGTACTCTCCACAATCAGGCATTTCTCACTCTCACTCGTTTCCTGGCCACTGGTTTTTCATAGTACTAATTAAAGTCACCATGCAACATTTGAACTTGAAGCAATAATGGATAGACAACGTGGCCTTCGAAACAGAGAAGTCCTGCCAATACACATGATAATGTTACTTCCTTCATTGCTATTATTAGTATGTTAAGACATAAACATCCCAACTAATGTAGGTAATTAATATTGTCCTTTCACATATAATTTCTTTTTTATTTTTCATATTTATTCTTTTTCCCCCTTAACCATAATTGTATTAAGTTTTGTTGGGGCAAATGTGAAAGGACAATATTAATTGCTACCCTAAATTCTCTCTTTCCATGAATTAATTACATTTGCTTTGTTTTAGGCTATAAACAAGTTTGTATTGAGTATGTGGTTTTGACAATTTTAAAAGAAGAGAAGCATAGGGATGTGTTAAATGCTGGGGACAAAAACAGAGGATATATTTTGGCCTTCAGACGATTTATGCTTATATTATCAAACATTTAATTATCAAACATTTATTTGTGCCATGAATCCTGCTTTTAAACGACTCCATCGAATAGGAATGACAATGGGTTGGGTGAGGAGCTAATACCTAGATTCGTACTATTTATAAGTATTCGTGTGGGTACCAGATATTTGTGGATATTCAAGGAATTTTTAATTTTAATTATATTTTTATATTTTATGATAATCTATATATAAAAATAATTAGTATTTGAGTAATATGATATATATATATGTGGTAATTTTTGTAATTATAGTCCAGTCATTAAAATTAATTATAAAATAGACAACATATAATATTAAAATAATAATAAATTATAAAATAGTTAATTAAAATATATAGGCGGATACTCACGTGGTGATTATTATGATACTCGTTCTCACTTATAAGTTATTTTCCTCAATATCTATTATGAATATTTTGACGAATACACACGAATCAAATATTTTTCTCATTCCGAATGAATTTGTATTCCAAGTTGATTGTCTTATTTTCCCTTTTTAATATTGCTGTTGTCTAATTTGGGATTGTCTCTTTTCAAACTCCATTTGCTTGGCAAGACACAATATTAATATTTATTATTCTCTCATTTTTTTTCAATCAAAGTAATGTTCATATTTAAATGTAATTCTTAAATTTCAAGACAATATTCATTAGTCATGAATTATATCGGTATTCTTATTATTTCGGAAATAAAAAAAATTAGAATGTAGAGTATGAAGAAAAGTTGAGACGGGAATAGGAAAGGACAGCTTTTGTTAAAAACATTATATTATATACATAGTGCTGTGATAAAGATTTAAGTATGATCTAAAATAAGGATTATCCATCCTAAAAATTTTATGTTTTCATGTCTCAAACTAATTATATTGTACTAAGTAATATAAAAATTTATTTTCTATTTTTATGTTTTATCTTTTTAATTAGACGTTAATTTTTAATTGGATTATGACATAATTGAGATGCAAAAAATGGAACAAGTGATCTCGATTCTCTGGTCTAAGCCTGTCAAACCCTATAAATATTATGACTTTGGTGAGTGAATCTCCTGCCAATTTTGACCCTTCTAGGATAGTCTTTATCATGAAGTTAATGGAGGGAAGGAATCGAAATTGATTGATCGAACCCTACCTTTTTAATGGTGCCATTAAATCGCCCAGTGAATTTGGACCCACGAGAGGAAAAGTTGTGGCTATTCTTTCCTATATGGATAATACAATAGCACTTGGAGTTGTCCCTTGGTGATATTGTAAAATCACCTGGATGGTGACATTAGTCCCTCAATCTTTTACTTTAACTCTCTTTATGCTAAGGAATTAAAATAATAATGTATTTCAATCTTCTCTGTCTCTCCGTAATAACTAAGATTTATAAATAATTCCTTTCACTAATTAAGTTTCATTATTTCAAGCAAGAATGAGTTTATGACTATTGACTAATATTCCAGGCTGGTATCTAGCTAGAGAAACCAACAAGGATAACTATGTCTTGTCACCTTAATCATCTAAGAAAGAATACAAAAACCATAAAGACCCATAACCCCACAAAAGGGTTCTTTCTCTCTATTGCTAAATTCAGCAGTGTACTATGTAGGGACAACAACAATAACTCGTGTTTATCTATTCGGTGGGCTTGGATCCATCAAATAAATATGTATGTCATTCTCTACCCAGATATTAAATCTCATGCATTAAATTCTTTTAAATTGGTGTTACAAATTAAATACTTGAAGATAAATCTTGTTTAGTGGACAAAAGACATTTTAGTTAATTGAATATTAAAGATACAACCATTGTTGTGAAAACCTGACCGGACCAGACGGTCCGATTGGTTCAATCGCTAACTGAACTTGATAACGATTCCGTTTTGTAGTCTTAACCGAATGAGTAGTTGAACCGCTTTGAACCGGAGAAATTTCGGTTCGACTGTACTAAACTCAGTTAAACCGGAATAACCCGTGAGAAAAACCGGACGGTTCACTTAAAATTTTAAAAAATGGAACATTACTCTAATGTTTTGTTTTATTTCGGTCCAAAAAAGATAGAGAGATGTTACTTCAATATAGTTAAATAAAATTATTAATTATATAAAAATTTACATTTATATATAATTATATATTTATAATTAAAAATTATTAATTATACTTAAAATTATTCAGTCCGATCGGACGACTTAATTGTTTAAACCGATTAGACCTAATACAAAAGCTCTTCCCGCTTCACGTTGGGCTGACTCGAGTTTTACAACATTAGATATAACTGATCAAGGAGAAAATATATATTTAAAACTTACTCTCTTGATGATTATTTGTGTGGGCATTATATGGCCAAACCGATGTGCATATATATACATACATATATGTGTATATAACATGCATGTGGATCATTCCATTGGCGTGCCGAGTAGCAAAATTAAAGATTGGAATTATTCCGTTTGCTTCCATTAATTCGTAAATTCTAAAAGGGTTGATGCAAGTATTTAATTCTCATGGCTAAGCATTACATTTATAGCTATAAGCTATATATGCGCATATCATCAAGGATCTTGTGATATGTCACAATTCACAAATATTATTCATCATAGCATGTGTGGGGGGCGATTTTATTTTAGTGATGGCAGACACTTTCTTTTTTATTTTTTAATATAATGATTTTTAATAAAACTACAAAATTACTGTTCTTATTTTTTATATCCATACAAATCACTTATATTTATAATTATACATTACACTTACTAACTAATTACTACTCTGTGAAGAAAAAATAAGTGTATATTTCAATAAACTGACGAGTGCAATTATGTTAAATAAAATATGATATATTATGGAGAGAAATGCAAATAATATAAGAATCAACATATCTTTATTATTTTTTTGGTTCATTATATAGTGTATTAATAATTCTAAGAGATCAGATATTATTTAAATCATTCTTATACTATATATATAACAAACAAAAAATAATAAAAAAATATTAACTCATATACTATTTGAACTTGTCTACACAATATATACTATATTTGTTAATTTAATTATATTTATCATTTTTTATTGTTTAAAGATTGTGATTATCCCTCCTAAGTGGTAATCGATATAATGTATGTATATAAATTATGAGATTTGTGTATGTGTAGAAAAGTAAAAGTTGATTTGTGAAATTTCACTTGAACTCAATGGAGGTGTGACCGTAATTTAATCTTTTATCAATATGGTAAAATAATAAATTATTTTTGGTTAGAAAATTGACCACCATTATATGATCTAAATGGATAAGAAAGAAAGATGTATACATTGACCGTGTAATAATTTTTTATGATCGTTGTATTATATATTATTTATATTTTCTCATCATTAATTTTTAAATAAAAATAATACAAATAAGTAGTGAATAATATATTAAGTGTGTATAAACTTTTACGCGAATAATGATAGATATTACAGAAGAAAGTGAGTGGATTTTCCCACACCTAAAATCAATGATTATCATTTCCCTATAAATTTGACAAATTTGTTTGGACAAAATCCACACCCCTTTATAAAAGTAAGAGGCTCCAAACAATGAACTAAACTTAATACCTTAAGGTTCAATACTATTTGTTTATAGTCAAAATTAAAATTAAGCTATCGTTTAACTATATTTTAGGCCTTGAAAAATCATGTGATTTGAGTTTTAGTTGCTACTTTAGGTTAAATAATGACAGTGAATGACATTCATGATAATCAGAACCAAGTATTATATAATTTTTTTATTATATGTGAATATTATAATATTAAGGTTCTAATTAAATAATTATTATAAACCATTAAAGCGTAGTGCAAGTTTTAAATTAATAAAATAATCATCACGATGAAGGACATCAATAATAGCCCATGAGAATGATGGTATATTTTAAAATGGTAAGAACTAAAAACATCCACACACAAAATTGTAGGCATTGAAAATACATGCATTATATAATCATTATCATAAGGCGTGACATTATTTCTTGTAATATATTTTATATTTTTATGCAGGGGCATTTGTAATATATCTATATTGTTTTATAATAATGATTAAATTATGTAATATTTAAGTGACAATAAATTAAAATAAGTGTATATATAACTGAATAATATAAACACGTGTGAAGTCGTAATGTAAATAGTGGAATGTTGAATCACGAAAGAGAAATATAGAGAGTGGTGGAAGTTGAGAAGTTAAGTGAACCGACAAAAGCTGCAAAACCTTTCACGTGCTGCTTCTTCTCTCTCTCCCCTTCCACTCCTTTTCACTTTACCGGATTCTCCGCTCTGCTTCCATTGACTCTCTTTTTTTACTCAATCTCTCTATTTTATTTATATCAAAGTATTCTCCTCATTAATTCATTAAATGTCAATTCATTGTTATATATAATGATATTCTATTATCGGTGAGGATATGGTAAAAATGAAATGAAAAAACATAATTTAATAATAGACCTTCTTTCTTGAAAAATATTCAATAGTTTATATTTACTCACTAATTCAAACCATTTGATTTTTCAAGAATTAATGGATATGATGTGAAGTATATTTTTTCTACCTACTCCTTGAGTAAATGAATTCATTCTCTTCTATTATATATCATCCATTTTTAATTATTATTCGTTATACAAAATGTAATATAAATGAATAATAATAAGATATAAAGATTGTGTATAAATATTTATACTATCACTTTACACACTAACACGTCGACCAATACTTATATATGTCACTCACATTCTTATTTTTATAGTATCGAGTGTATCCACAAAGTTTATATAAATTTACAAACTCGTGCATCTAATAATGATTAGTGTGTCATTAAATGTTTTTTTTATGTCGGTCAAAGTTCTTCTTCTTTAAGTGATGAATAGAGAAAATAAAAGTAGAAAATGTAAGAAATAGTAATGATATATTGATGAAAAAGAATAAACGTGTGAAAAATATTACAAAATGATAAAATTGCAATATGGAAATTATGTTATGATGATTACTAGTTGGAATTTAATAAATTTTTCTGCTTTTTTTAATTGAAATATGATTTCCAAGCTTAAGGGGTAACCATATAGGGTATAATTGGAATTTAATGAAATTATGTCATGGTTACTAAATGAAATATTATAACATCTATGTATTGTTAGTATAAAGATTTATATGTAGTTGTTATGTTATTCATCATTCATTTAAATTAATTTTAAAAAATTCAATAATAATTAAATATGAATGATATATAATCCAATAACAATGGATAAAATTAATACTTCATAAAAAATTTCTTATGGAATAATTATGTGTGATAGATAAGGTATATGCTTTACATCCAGATATCTATATGTTTGATTTGATATTTGAATTCTGTTTTGATGAACACCGGTCCAACTACCTTTCCATCATTTATGGTTTATTGCAATGTAAATGTCTTATTATTATGGAATTACCATTTTCCAACATTATCAAATATAGATAACGTAAATGTTTTGATAGGTCCATTTTTATTATCAAAGATGAAAGTAATAATGTTTTCTTATTAAAAAAAGTAATTTGATGCAATATTATTATCAGCAATAAATGTTAACTTAAATGTAATCATTCAACCAAAAGGAGTACACTTAATTATATAACGAGAAGTGATAAAATAATGGATGAGTGTAATATTTATGCATTAATACTATACAAATTTATATACAATTAGTGTATTTCATCATTCATTTATATTATTTTTTTGAAGAGTAAATAATGATTAAAAATGAATGGTCTATAATGTAGTGATAGTGCAAAAAACTCATGTATACATCTTATTCTCACAATGCATACCAAGCATTAAATGCAGGCTATATTTATAAACAATTATATCCTTAAGTTAGAACAATTTCTTACTAATTAATCTACACATATTACACATGTTTTTGTGTGAGTTAAGTTAATAAACCAATTGCAATCAAGCAAATCGAGGACATCCTATTGGTACTTACATTATGATGTATTGTATGAAATTTTTCACAAAAGTAATACGGATAAATGGTGAATGATATATTAATTGTATATCAATCTTTACATTAACAATACATAAATATTGCACTATAACATTATTTTCAATCATCACCTTTAACTTTTTTTGATACTGCCAATGATATCATTCACCCTATGAGTGAGGAACCAATCTTTGTCGCAGTGTGTGGTTATCCACTGAAGAAATGTCACTATCAGAAATCGAATTATTAACATTTTGGTCATCATAAGAATCTAACAATGTCTTATACCACTAGATTAACACTTGTTGGTATGATCCATTAAAGAATTCCATTAACACAACAAAATTATCAAGGTTTCTCTTAACCTTGCAGTAATTATTAGCTTACTTAAGCTTATAATGACCACTCAATACGGAACCAAACTATTCAATCTCGTCCAACCGAACATTCCATGTTGGCCAAGAATCTAGCACACTCGGACAAAGGCTCAATCAGATGCTAATCATTAGTCAGGCGCACTGGCCGGTTCTGGGACTATTGCCCCGACATCCCACCTGACATGCTACCAACAATGAATTGCCACGCCTTCTGCAATCAAAGCACGTGCCAATTGTAGTATACCACCTGCAAATCTCACATAATCTCATGCCAACACGACAAAGACACACATACAGTACGACTATCAGACCTGCTACAAAGCTATAAATCATATACGCACAGAATATGACTTTGCCAAATCCGTATGACACGAACAAAAAAGCCACCGACAGGTCTGAATGGTCGGTCACACTAACAATACTTGCCAAAGATTACTTCATTCATCATACCATTATAAATAGTGGAATCCCCATAAGGAATTATTATAATTCACCCTCATTATTCTTGCTTTCTAACCTTAACTCTTAACTTCTTGCCCGACCTTTCGGCCTGATCCACCATACTTATCCACAAAAGAACAAGGACTTAAAATACTAAATAATTATTTAAGTAATTTCAATCATTTTTTTTGCTTTGTAAGTTTTTGTTGTATAAATTAATTTTGTTTGGAAAGTTTGATGAGCTGTTTTACTTATTTACTTTATATCTACCAATTTATAATCATAATTAGAAACACTGTTTATGTCAAACAAAGTCATAACCTTCCGTGTCATGGAAAAAGGTTCAATCTTATCTTTTGTTTCGAGTTCTTAAGAAATGTGGAGTAAAACTTAAAATATCATCATTCCAAAGAAAAACTAGGGAAATAATTATTGTTTAGCATATGGATAATAATCTAGTAAGCAGCCAAAAAAGGTTAAAAAATTATGATACCCAAAAAATTATGATACCAAAAAAATTCCTATTTTTTCAGGGAATGATTATCGCATTAGCTAGCATCCGTTTGCATATAGCAGGTTAGATTCCATTTATGCTATTCATCTCAAATTTCTTTTATATTGAATGAAAATAACATGAACCATTGAGATTAAGTGCAAGTGAAAAAATGACTTGTATTTTTTTATGTAAAGCAATCATTCCCCATTAATTTATTATTTACAAATATAATATAAATATTTACTATAAAGGTGGCTCACCGACCATTATTTAAAAACCAACTTTAATAATCTATATAAGCTCATATATCTTATCTATATTGTTTTATAGTAAAAATAGGTAAACTATTGCATCCAATGTTGTCTTGAGACAATGCAGGATAGTGTATAATCCTAGATCTTTATCACATGGACTCACTCACTCATAAATCCCTGTCACATGGACACACCTACACGTTATATTTTTAGAAGAAGAAAAAAAAATATGTATGTACTAATAATATAAAAGTTTTATATATTGTCAATTTATGAATTTAAAAGTTTTATATACTCTCAGTTCATTAATGATAATACATAAATATAGGTGGAGATCCATTTACTCTTAGAATCAATGAATCTCTCATTCATAAATATTTCAATCCTATTTTTATTTACCTCTATCATTATTCTCTATTAATTATTACCATCAGATGGATAGCCTTGTCATTGACCATAATTTTATAGTATGTGATTTGAAATTCTAGGAGACATCTGGATTTTTATGAGAAAATATTGAAGTGTATGATATTTTTAAGTCTCTAAATATTATTTATATGTTAATTAATAATGTGTTGTGTTACTAAATTTCAAATGGATAAAAAGTTAAAATTTGATTCCTAAAAGCAATGCTTATTTGTAAAAATATTCACACTTTTGGAAAGATCAGTTTCTTAAACATACACTTTTCCCCTTTAAAAAATGAAAAAGAAAGTACAAATAATGTGTAAGCATAATAATAAAGTGAGAATTTCAAAATAGTGTAGAAGCATCACAAAATGCTATTTCTTAAAGGAATCCAAAATGAAGTTGGGGCCCAAGTCCTTATAATCAGGAAGAATAATGTGTCCAACAAGACAACTAAACTATGTAAGTAAATGATAGTAAAGAACTTAAATTTCTAGATCAACTTCAGTGTCTTAAGTGTGTCTCAACCTAATTAAAATCTGTCAACTTTCTTTGGTTTTGTTATTAGTTAGAAATATAAAATATAAATTTAATATATATTTATATTTTAATAGATAATAATACATATCTTCTGACAGAAGATAGCTGGAAAAAAAGATAGTAACTGAGCAAAGTTACAATTGTTGTTTTAACCTTGCCTAGTGTGATTTATGAATACTCCATTCATGTTCATATTGGGGTTGTTCACACAAACAAAACAAACTAATAAAGTTGTCTTGTTTTTTTTCCAGCCTCTGTTTTCTCAGCTACAACAACTTCTACTTTGATCCTAGCTACCTCAATCTCCATAAACACTAGTATACTACCTTCCCATTTCATGAATCAGCTTTTTTTTCTCCATTTTCTGCTGAAGCTGATTTAAAGTCTCGTTTTTCAGCCTTTGGGTGTTTCTGTTCTTCTAATCAGAACAATCCCATGTGGTTGTGCGAAGGAGGAATAGGAGCAAGTAGTTAGTTTCATTTCAGGGAAAAAGGTTCAACTTTTTTGTTGATTCCACAAGTTTATTGCAGCCAGAACTATTGGAGAGATCTTTAATACCTTCTATGTTTCTGGGCACACTGCTATTAGTACTTATGGACCATGGGTTCAGCAGTTAGGATTATCATCTTGTGAAAAACTTGGTTAAATCTTGTTTCTAGATTCTAGAAAAGTTCAGGTTTTGAAATTGTTTGGTATCATTTTTCCATAATGAAGTCTCCATCCAATGGTTGTTCGCCTAATTCAGCTGAAGGTGGGTTTTCTCTCAAGGTTAATTACATCATTACTCTCTCTCTCTCTCTCTCTGTGTGTGTGTGTGTGTGTGTGTTTCTCTCATCAAACTCTAACCCAGCTCAGTGACTATGGGAATGGTGTTTTTCAAGGAAAATGGTGCTTTTATGTTTTTGAACTGATTTAATGATTGTAGATAGAATAAAGTGACCATATGACATGCTTATCTTTTGATTAATTTTCTCCACGAGATATGTCTTTTTCTCCCTGGACTGAATAACTTTCTTTGTTGCATTTTATTCTCTTCTCAATTCAATAAAAACAGTTTAATTGTAATCACCAAGTCCAATTGTGCTTTTTGATAAATTCTGTGTGCGGTTTACTTAAATATTTTGGGGAATCTTGGCCTCTTGGGTTTGTATTGGAGTATAGTAATAGTATGGCACAATTGTGAGAAAAGGGTCAGTTGCTTCTTTAGAAGTTTCAGTGCTAGATGGAAAATAGTAACATTCCAAGCATGTTGTTTATGTGTATGAGTATAGTGATAACAATATCAGAAGGATGAGGAGAAGAGAAGGATATGCAAGATCTGTTCCTTTGCTTCTAGCACTAAAATTGCTTTGTGGCAATTGCAAATATGTGTTTGCTACTGAACCTCCCAAAATTTATTTGCACTTATGTCATCTTCATCTGGATTAAAGGAACACCTATGTCCATGTGTGATGTGAAGTTTTGTGTTTCCTTGAGCTCTTAAATCTTGTATTTGTTTTGTTCTATAAAAATCAATTATGCAATTTCCCTCCTTTTCATCTTTGTTTCCAACTATATAGTCATTCAAAAGCATTAAAAATTTGAAGAGTTTTTTTACCTTTTAATATTTGTATATTTCTGTTCATTAAGGCAACTTTATTTCCGTTTTGTTAACAGGAGAAAGGAAGACCATCAATTCAGAGTTATGGCATGCTTGTGCCGGACCTTTGGTTTCTTTGCCTCCTGTTGGAAGTCTTGTGGTTTACTTCCCTCAAGGACACAGTGAACAAGTATGCTTCTAAAGCCATGATTCTATAAGCGTGATTTTTTTTTGGTTGCTGATAGAAATTTACTTTGACTTGATACTATAATTTCCAGGTTGCAGCTTCCATGCAAAAACAGACTGACTTCATTCCCAGCTACCCTAACCTTCCATCTAAGTTGATTTGCATGCTTCACAATGTTGCCCTACATGTATGTGCACTTTCCTCTATACTGAGATTTATTTTCCTTTGGTACATACCAAAATTTCAACTTCTCTTGCATATTTGGAACATGCCTAGTCATATGGATAAACTAGTTTGTTAGGATGTGCTTTTGTAAGAAGAAATGTTGATATCTCTTGATGACATGTCTTTATTATATATTATCTTAGTTGTCTTCAGACACACTTGACTTCTTAACATTCGAATCTTGTAGTTGAACACTAGCTGCATGGTCATTCATTTGATATAATCATCTACGATTTTCTTATATGGAAATATATACATTGATATTATTGTGCATATTGTATCAGGCTGATCCGGAAACTGATGAGGTCTATGCACAGATGACCCTTCAGCCTGTAAACAAAGTAAGTTTGCTAGTAAATCTGAAAGTTTCCTTATGCATCTTGGATTTATTTCTCAACTTTCATTAACCTCACCAAGCCTCATATAAATGATGTGTAACTATATCAGATATGGTTTGATTTGTAACAGTATGAGAAGGAAGCAATACTGGCATCAGATATTGGTCTCAAACAAAGCCGACAACCTACTGAATTCTTTTGCAAAACCCTCACAGCTAGTGACACAAGCACTCATGGTGGATTTTCTGTTCCCCGTAGAGCAGCCGAGAAAATATTCCCAGCTCTGGTGTGTACTGTGTACAATATTTTCATTTTTCGTAGTTCTCTATAGCAAGATTTTGAGTTTATGTGGTTGGGTTTTCCCTGTAAATGCTGACCCGAAGTGTGTTTGATAGGACTATTCAATGCAACCTCCTGCTCAGGAGCTTGTTGCCAAAGATTTGCATGACAGTACATGGGCATTTAGACATATTTATCGTGGTATTGCTACTTTTATATATTCTTTGTTGCCTTATTCCTTTAGTATATTGTCTTTGCAATGATATATGCTTTATTGATGCACCATTAAATCACCTTATAAGTGGTTTGATCAAATTGTTACAGGACAACCAAAGAGGCATCTACTGACTACTGGATGGAGTGTATTTGTCAGCACAAAAAGAGTGTTTGCCGGAGATTCTGTTCTGTTTATCAGGTAGGAAATATATACTTATTATGTCCAAATTTTAGGAATATTTAGACCCCATGTTGCTGAACCATTTTTTTTTGGTGATTTTAGAGATGAAAAACATAATCTTCTTTTAGGTTTAAGGCGAGCTAACAGACAACAGGCAGCACTGTCTTCATCAGTAATATCCAGTGACAGCATGCATATTGGTATTCTTGCTGCTGCAGCTCATGCTGCTTCAAATCACAGCCCATTTACTATATTTTACAATCCAAGGTACTATTTGAAATGTAGCCATGTATCATGATTACATGGCATGGCATCCATTGAATATTTGTGATAGCCTCTTACAGAAACCATTGGATGTAACAGGGCCAGCCCCTCTGAATTTGTTATTCCATTGGCAAAGTATAACAAAGCAATGTTCACTCAAGTTTCACTTGGAATGAGATTTAGAATGATGTTTGAGACTGAGGAATCAGGAGTGCGTAGATACATGGGTACGATCACTGGAATCAGCGACTTGGATCCTGTCCGATGGAAAAGTTCTCAGTGGCGCAATCTTCAGGTATTCCAAAACCATGTATCTTTTCCTTATGAAGAACCAGATGCATTATTTGGATAATTAGATATCATGATACAAAGTTTTATTTGACCTTATTTCCTGTTTTATAGAATTGGTATGAATATTAACTTTTCCTGGCACCTGTAGTTTCTATACACTGCTTAAATATTTCGCAAATCATTTTCTTGTAGTTTTGAGTACGTATGACATCCATTTGGTTATAAGGTCTATGATCTACATGTGCTTGGTCCTCGGTGTCCCCTTTGTAGTAGCATATGCTTCACTTTAGTAATATTGTATGTCCTTATTATTAGCTTATTGAGGCAATAATTTTTTGAACTGCTGATAGGTTGGATGGGATGAATCAACAGCTGGGGAGCGTCCAAGCAGAGTTTCGCTTTGGGAAATTGAACCAGTAGTATCTCCTTTCTACATTTGTCCACCTCAATTTTTAAGGTCCAAGTTCCCAAGGCAACCAGGAATGCCAGGTAGCAACACTCCCTCCCTTAGATCCATTTGAATGTTCATTTGAACTTAGTTTATTAGCAAATGGATTGGTTCTCAGAGATTGATATGGCCACTGTTGATCCTTGTGATTGATTTTGCAGATGATGACTCTGATATTGAAAATGCTTTCAAGAGAACAATGCCCTGGCTTGGTGAAGACTTTGGTATGAAAGATTCCTCAAATTCAGTCTTCCCTGGTTTGAGTTTAGTGCAATGGATGAGCATGCAGCAGAATAATCAGTTCTCTGCTGCTCAACCAGTATTTTTCCCATCCATGCTTTCACCCAATACTCTGCACTGTAACCTTGGAACTGATGACCCGTCTAAGTTGTTGAGCTTTCAAGATTCTTCCCTCTCTGCACCAAGTGTTCAGTTTAACAAACCTAATTTACCGAATCAAATCAACCAATTGCAGCAGTCCCCGGCGTCATGGCCTCAACTGCAACAACAGCAGCTGCTGCAGCAACAGCAACAACAACAGCTGCTGCAGCAGCAACAGCAACAACAACAACAGCTGCATCAGCAGCAACAACAACAACAACAGCAACAACTGCATCATCAGCAGCAACAACAACAGCAACAACAGCAACAGCTGCATCAACAGCAGCAACAACAGCAGCAGCTGCTGCAGCAGCCGCAACAGCAACATAATCAGCTGCAGCAGCCGCAACAGCAACATCATCAGCTGCAGCAGCCGCAACAGCAACATCATCAGCTGCAGCAGCAGCAACAGCAAAATCATCAGCTGCAGCCGCCGCAACAGCAACATCAGCTGCAGTCATTGTTGCCAATGCCAGTAAACCAACTCCAGCAGCAGAGGCAACATCAGCTTCCTGAACCACAAAACATGCCATTACTCCAGCAACAGCCCCAAATGCCTCAGCAGCTAGGACAGAAGCCACAGTCGTATCAATGTGGTATTGTAAATAATGGCACAGTTTCTTCTAACCAGAATGCAAATCAATTTGTTCAACAACCGATGGCCTACTCTCAATTTCAGCAGCAACAATTACTTTCAGGAGGTATCACACCCCAGCAAAATATCCAATCAACTAGTAAGAATACATACCCACTTACATCCCTACCGCAAGACTCAAAATCTCAGCAACAGATAGACCAGCAAGCAAGTCTCTTCCAGAGGCAGCAGCAAAACCTGCAACAGTCTCCACTTCAGTTATTGCAACAAAACCTGTCACAGAGGGCGATGCAGCAACCACCAATGACTCAAATGTCACTACAAAATCCTTCAGAGCAACAACTACAGCTACAGTTTCTGCAGAAATTGCAGCAGCAACAGCAGCAGCATCTTCTTTCCAATTCTAACCCACTTTTGCAGTCTCAGTTTCTACAGCAACAAAGTACTCACCAACAAAATCAGAAATTACCACAACTGCCTCTATCTCAGCTTGAGCCACAGCAGCTTGGCATTGGTAATAATGTATTACCAACAGAGAAGCTTCTCAATGGCAATAACTTCACCTGTTCTTCAGCTCTTGTGCAATCACAACAGCTTCCTGTGAATCAATCCCTAAATACACAGAAATCAGTTACTATCACTATAGCTCCCTCTACTCTCACAGATGGAGATGCCCCATCGTGCTCAACCTCGCCATCTACTAATAACTGCCAGATATCTACATCAAACCTCCTGAAAAGAAATCAACAAGATCAGGCCACATTAGGGGGGAGTTTGGTAGTTGATTCCACAAGTAATCTCATACAGGAGCTTCAGAGTAAGCCTGAAATTCAGATCAAACATGAGTTCCATGGCGTAAAAGGACCTGACAATAAAAAATATAAAGGGACAATTACTGATCAGCTGGAGGCTTCTTTTTCTGGAACATCTTACTGTCTTGACCCTGGTAATGTCCAGCAAAACCTACCACTTCCGAACTTCTTCATAGATGGGGATATCCAATCACACCCTAGAAACAATCTACCATTTGACTCTAATCTCGACGGACTAACATCTGATACTATGCTTTTAAGAGGTTCGGACTCTCAAAAGGATCTTCAAAATTTGTTGGCTAATTATGGTGGTGCTCCAAGAGACATTGAAACCGAGCTATCCACTGCTGACATCAGCTCACAGTCATTCGGAGTGCCAAATGTGTCTTTTAATCCTGCTTGCTCAAGTGATGTTGGCATGAATGATACCGGGGTTTTGAATACTAGTGTGCGGACTAACCAGACTCAACGAGTGCGAACATACACAAAGGTTTGTCACCTTTTGACAGTTGGAGATCTAATTCAGATTTGGCATAATTACTGCAATGATGTGTGCCTCAATGTATATAGCATTGTATTTGTATGCACTACTGTGCAAATTCAACTTCATAGGGATTTTCTCTCTTTATACTTTAGTCATCCATATGTTAAATCTACTCTTCTAGATCCATTTCCAATATGACAGTATGGTCCGTAGAGGAAGGTTGTCTGACATTCTAAGTTTGACTCCAGGCAACTTCTACTTTCTTCAAGGTATTCAAATGCTTAATACTGCTTCCAAATTTTGTAGGTTCAAAAGCGTGGCTCTGTTGGAAGATGTATTGACGTCACCCGTTACAAGGGATATGATGAACTCCGATATGATTTGGCTCGTATGTTTGGGATTGAAGGCCAGCTAGAAGATCCTCAAAGGACCGAGTGGAAACTGGTATATGTAGATCATGAAAGTGACATTCTTCTTGTTGGTGATGATCCTTGGGAGTAAGTAGTTAATTCCTTGTAGTAATTGTAGGCAATACTGATATACTATACTTGTACACTGATTCTGGTTCATTTTCCTGACCTTATTCAACTTATGATTCCTTGCAGAGAATTTGTAAGCTGTGTCCAAAGCATAAAGATATTGTCATCTGCTGAAGTGCAACAAATGAGCTTGGATGGGGATTTAGGTAATGTTCCAATCCCCAATCAATCTTCTAGTGGGGCAGATAGTGGCAATGCATGGAGGGGACAGTATGATGATAACTCTGCTGCATCATTTAATAGATAACTTGTTCTTTTGAGTGATGGTTCATCAACTTAACCTTTTAAAAACTTCTGGATAGTGCTTCTCTATACCACAATGGATAAGAAACACATCCATTGCAAATGATGCAGTTATAGAGGAGAGAGGTGGTACATAATGCATCCCAATTTTCTGTCTGCTTTTAATGGTGAGAATTGAGAAGTTAGGTCCTTTGATGTATTAAGGGCACGTTCCTTTACTATTAATGTCAAGACCCTACAATAGTATAAAAGATCAGGTGGAGTATAATATGATCCTTGTGATATGATCAAAGATTAGTTTTTACTTATCCCCTAAATGTTGTGATGGTGTGTCTTAATGTTGGGGGCAATCCAGAATAAATGCCAATTCTATTTTCATACAAAGTTGATAGTTTAGCACAAAAAATGTCATTGGATAAATACGAGATCATCATCTGGAAATAAAACATACATTAATACTTGCAAATATAGACATATTAAAGATTTTCTTCTAATGTCATATGGCTATTTGTTCTATCCCATTTAGAATGGTGGCTGATGAAGAAAGGTAAAATCCATAGCTCAAAAAATGAGTTAAACTCATTCCAATCAATGACTTGCGAGTTGTGACTAACAATATTTCAAGCATGTCATTGCAGTCAATAAATAATTATTCATTTCCCTCAAGATAAATAAATAAACAAGTTGTGACTAGGAGAGGATTGCAATGATATCTGAGGCCTTCAATGTAATGTACTCAAACCCATCTTTGCCCTTGAAGTCATTCCCTGCATATTTTGAGTACAAAACTGTGTTCCCAGCTGTAATGGCCAATGGTGTTTTATTGCCTTCCTCATCCACAAGACCTGGACCAACTGCTATCACCTATAACATCCAAATAGACCACAAAGATTAATATTTACTAGAGAACATTGTTACTCCACACCAAAGGTATTAATTTTAAACTAAAACTAGGAAATACATTAATAGCAAGTATCTGTTCAAGTATAATGAGCATATTTTCTTGTCTACCAAAGCAACTTTCATCAAGTATGTTATCAGTTCTAACCTATGTTATCATTTCTAAGTTCTAATCTAAGTTACCCAACACACATATGATAAGTAAATACATGATATTACTCAAGTATAAATATCAATTCATGCAAAACACCAAGTTATGTTGCTAGGATTTTTTTTTCTATTAATTGAAACAACCTACAATTTCACTTCTTTTAAATCAGGTTCCTTCTTTATATATTTTTAAAACTTGTAGTTAAAACATTATAAAAATTGCATTTATCTTGTGATTTAATCACTTCATTGTTTATATTTTTATATCTCTATATAATGTATTATGGCATACTTGTACCCCAATTTTCAGATATTGAGTACTCCGTACTAGTACAGGTACCCTTATCCATGGTGATTAGGTTCTGACTATACTCTCTTTTCAAACATAATAATAAGACTACTGATAACAGGAAAGCAGAAAGCTCACTGTTCCAATAGATGGTTTATCCTTGGATGCCTCTGTGAGAAACAAACCCCCAGTAGTTTTTTCCTCTGCTTGTGCAACCTGAAGTGAAAATTTAAGCAATCAATAAATAACATCATCCTATCAAAGGCATCCATGATAAAACTTCTCCGTGTATGCAGCGCCAACACAGAAAATAGCTAATGTGAATTGTTAAATGGGCAGAACATCGATACACCTCAATTGTTAGAGTATTAAATGTATGCTACACAAATTAGCCAATGCCATTCTCCACCGAACTTCCAACATCGAAATAAACAAATCTCAGAAAGTAACGCACCTGTATCAAGACTCTATCATTCAACGGTTTAAGGTCCTTGACTTCATCAGTTTCAAGGATACCAATAATATCTTCGTCCTTCAGTATAAGATGCTTTGAGCCATTGAACTCTACCTCAGTCCCTGTATACTTTGAATACACAACTTGTGCCCCAGTCTGTACAAAGAAAATGCACCACATAATTTTTTATTTAGTATGAAAAAAAATTAGAGACAGACAAGGGTGTCTACACTATTCAGGAATAGCATCCAAGCCCAATGAATGCACATATGCAGAGGTAACCCGTCAACATTTCAGAACTGGCAAGATTCGAACTAGGCCAACTAGATTAGGCATAATTCGCCTTTACCAGTAATGTTGCGCAAACCATTGGCCACATTACAAAATTTACAGTTAGAGAACAACCAACAGAAAATGTGAAATGATTTCATGACACAGTAACATCACCTTGACACTAATTTCCACTTTGCTGTTACCAACTGACTTTCCTTCTCCAACAGCAACCACCTCGCCGCCCTGAGGCTTTGTTTGAGCAGTTGTTGGGAGTAAAATTCCACCCTCACTCTTCTCTTCTGCTTCCTTAATTTTAACAAGCACTCTGTCACCTAGAGGCTTAATAGAGGTGTACTGCATAATCATAATAACCAATCAGTCAAATGTATAATAGAATTGAAAACCATTTATATAAAAGAAAAAAACAAAAAAGTGCTAGAATCAACACCACCACCTATTTATGAACAATTTAATCATATACCAAGTTAATCCCCCAAATAATTTTTTCCCCCTTTTTTTCCTCAAATTTTGCTCAGATTAATAAAAATTTCACCTTGAGGGCAGAAACAGTGGCTGCTTTTACAACAAGGCGTGGCAATGGCCTTTGGGTAAGAGTGTCAATTCTTAAATGGTTGATAGATGGTAATTGAAAAGGTGAAGGTTGAAACCCTTTAAATGATGACAAATTTCTGGTAGAAATGGATGATGTTGTTAACTGAATGGTCGCCATTGAAATCTGTTATTCCTAACTGTCAACAAAAGAATGAAAGTTAAAAGTAATATAAATTCAAATTTTAAAATTTTGGCGAGAAAGAAGGTAGTTGGGAAGAAAAAGATTATAGCTTGAGCATAAAAATAGGCATAGAAGTAGAAGCGTGTGTACCTGAATTGAAGAGTGCGAATAAGGTGAGAGGAAGTGTGAAAAGATAAAACCCTAAAGAGATTGAATGAGGTTTTGTATTTTGTAATCTGAAATAGAGTCTTCTAGATTTCTTAAATGAGGACACTTGTGTCGCCGTGTAAGCTACGCGCTCACTCTATTTATGTATCCAAATATCCTACCAAACTATCTACCACGTCCCTTTTTTAAGGTTCATATCTCCCTATTATACTTTTTTTTGTATAAGCTAACATAATATTATTATTTTATGACTTCTAGGAATAGTACAATATTTGTTCCTTATATAAAGCCAATATAGTATTTAGCATTCAATTTTTTTATCAATGATGATTAACTATTAAAAAGTAATTCATTTTTGGTGTAATTATATATAAATATTTATACATATGTAGAGATAGAGTTAAGTTTGTCTCTACTACTACAATGTGAAGAGAAATAAAATTTCTTCAAATTTTATTTTATTTGTATCAAAAAGTAATTTAAAATCATGACATTTAAATATATATTTTGGTCAGGCAATTATGACTCTAATAATTAGAGGATCCTCGTAAGAAATTGTTTTAAGCAGGCGACAACTAATTATATTGATCTAAGTAGATAATATAAGGCTATGACTATTATTGATCTATTGTCTAATGTATGAGAATTGAGACAGCTTGATCATAACTGTTGTATCGGTAGCCCGCAACAATGACATGAGATAATCGTTCTGGTTGAATCACGACCAGGTCGCTCTCTTTAAGACGTTTCGTGGTACTGCTATGTGATTTCTTACTATT
The DNA here is from genome assembly GCA_009771035.1 of Lupinus albus. Classification (NCBI taxonomy): domain Eukaryota; kingdom Viridiplantae; phylum Streptophyta; class Magnoliopsida; order Fabales; family Fabaceae; genus Lupinus; species Lupinus albus. The sequence goes on from CM020011.1 coordinate 12,983,282, forward strand.
ATCGACCAGTTCTCCATTATGTGATTTCTTATTGCACTGTAAGAATCGTTCTTAAATACACCCACTACAATATGGCTATCAGTGTCAATTCTCGAAATTTCCACAATATGGCTACTAGTATCAGTTCTCAAAATTACCGCAATTTGGCCACCTATGCCAATTCTTCTCCCACAAGTTTGCCGGAAATGCATCGGCAGAAATTATGATGGAGAAAGAAAAAGTTGGGTAAAAACGTACTCAATTTGGTGCAAGAAAATATGAATGAGAGACTTCAATTTATAGCATGAGATTTTGTGAAGACTCTTGCATCCTCCAATGTGGGACTTGTGAGTTTTTTCATTTTCACAACAACACAAGTTCCAACAATAACCAAAGGGAAAGGAAATTTGTTGGTTGGAACTTATGGTAGAGATTCTGATATACTTCCCTATTACCAAGAATTATGAACTTGAGGATCTCAATTGCACAAATTAGTTTGTTCTGTTACCGAGTTCTTTCATAATTTCTATAACAAACTAATTCAGTCTTTTTATGTATTACCATACTGATCAAACTATTAGACATTTAAATGAATTGAATGTTAAAAAAAGTGACACATGATTGTGGCACCTTATGGTACAGATGATATTGTTCCATAGGTAAGAGGGTGCTTGAATTGGGACCTTATTTTGAACAGAAAAAGATGTATCATATTATTATGTTCGCAGATACTTTATGCTTTGTATTTGGGAATCCCTTTTATTATTCGAGGGCATATACCCTACTAACAAATTGTATTTCTGCTCTCATATTTTTCCCTAAAGTGTGAACATGGTTGTGCACCCTTATCTCAAGAGAAGTTAAAAATCATTCATATAACCAGATAGAGCAACATTACTTGTACAAGTTTTTCTATAAGCTTTGCATACATTGTTATTATGCTTGGGTTAAAAAGTTGAGTGGTATTCTCAGCGGCATGATAATTCAATGTGCATAATTTATGGAAAATTGGGCAAGTAATATAATTATTGTGCACAGTTACACGGTTTGTATTTGAGGTTTAGGAAAGTAAAGTACTAGGCAAAGCCATTTAACTTAGCAAAGTATCATTGTAATTAAAAAATAATAATTGAGTAACATTAACCTTTGATCATGCTAGTTCAATCAGTGACTATCTACTTAAAAGAAAAGTGATACGAAACACAAAAGTAAAGGCAAAACTTAGATACAAATTGAGTCAATTAACTACAAATGTAATAAATTGGAGTCAAGATAAATATCCAAAAATGAATAAATTTTACACTTATCATCATGCGGGTCTTAAGGAATTTGACTTGGAGGGGGGTTATATGAAGAAGGCCGAATGGATTGTGATTTTTGATGTTGCAGTTGATGTGTTGTGGCTAAGGCGCAATAAATTAATTTATGAGAATGAGTTCATTTCTTGTTGGGTTTATCTTACCCAAATATGGAACGAGACAAATAACATTATTGATTCCTTGGTTATTGAATCTGATTTGAAGAGTTTTGTTGCTGATATAGCATGGTCATTTATGGTGAATTCTTTCAAAATATTTGTAGGTGTTATTTATTAATACAAGTAAAGAATATCTTCATGTTATATATAAGTTATTCCACTATCTAAGATCGACTAAGTGAATATACGATATTATCTCAACAACAAAAATTATAACATTGTATCAAATGAAGATTTATGATATTCAGCTTTAAGCAATACTTACCTCTTTCCTTCAGCTTCAAAATATAGCTTATGAGTTTCTACCCTAAAATTTCATAATAGGATGAGAGACTAACCATCAGTGCGCATTAGTGATCAGGTGAAGTTCTCCCAAAGTGGCGACTCTAAGTATTCAACATATATATGCTCCTGTTAAATCTAAGAATGACTTCATAAAAACACACATCAATGTGAATATCCCAAGACAAAATCATAATATAGGTAAGCGAGCCTGATAAATATACTAAAATGCCAACTATATGCGTCCACACTTGCAATAGGCTAGTGGCTTCATTTTCCACCACACAAGAAAGATGGAAAAAGAAACATTATTGACAATGCTCCTACAGCTTGTGCGCTGCGTTCAAGTAAACCTTAATGGCCAATTTCTCAACCAAATTGTGTGATCTTCCCCATCAAAATGAAGAAGACACACAATGTATGCATACAACATACAATGATTATAGTAATACATAAACATACCCAAAAGGGTGCAAAGTTAGGAAAAGAGAGAGTGAAGATCACAACAAGGAGAGGAGGGAAGGGATATTTAAGGGTATGGTAGAACACTTATAGAAGATCCAAGGATTTTAATCCTCCCTTCTTTGAGGTAGGGAATTGCACAACATATTTTACTGATAGTACATTGGATGCTGGGAAGTCGCAACACCCTGGAATCCTGCATCATAACCAACCCCAGGAACACCCATTCCCATGGCTGCTTGCTTCAGGGCATGCTGACCCTGTGGATGCAAAAGGGCATTTACACCTCCCATTTTGCTCAAAGCCATTTGGCGTTCATATGCTGCAAGACTGGCAAGTGAAAAACCTGGCACATGAGCAGCAGCAGCAGTAGGTAGGGGAAGAGGAGCTGAGGCTATACCCGGGGGAGTAGGTTTGCTACCCCATGAACACTGCAACATATCAACTAACACAATAAGATAAATTTCTAACAGCCATAGGAAAATGAAAGCTCAAATACATGCTTGAAAATATGAAGACAGATCTTTGTAAACAAGAGTTTCTAAGAAAGAAAGGAGGACAAGAAGGTGATCGGCATTTTACTTCAAAAATTAAAAGGAACTTCATATGGCAGATAATTCCAATTTGATAAACACTTTATACATGAGGCAGAAATATGAGGACATCACATTTTTTTCTAATGGTTTTGCTAACCATTGCAATAGTTAAGAAACAAAAAAATAAATGATTTTACTGGAAAGAGGCATTGATGTCGTTATTTAATGGATTCAAGAGTGACGTATGTAATTTTCTCAGAAAGCAGTCCTTTTTTCTTAACATAGTCCTTAGAACAATGGTTAGAAAAACCGTTTTCTAGTGTGCCCAAGAAATATGTCATGAAATCACCTCTGAATAAAAAGCCAAAAATTATACACAGCTATAACAATAGGACATATAAAATAGTAATATTATCAACAGATATCTCGCATCAATGTACCTTGAGAGGTTTGCCAAATAGAATTCGAGCATTACCCATCTGTATAGCAAGAGCTGCTTCAGCATGAGTACTGTATCTCACAAACCCGAAACCTTTGCCTCGTTGCACCCTAACATCTCCTATAGTCCCAGCACCAAGGGCGTGAAAATGATGATGGAGATCAACGGAAGTAACCTGCAATTTCACTGCCTATGAGAACTTCTAGAAAGTAAATTTAGAACAAACCGAATCACAATTGGTGCTGGGACTTTGCTACACATTTTATACAGCTCACAATTTTCACTGGCTGTTGATATAGTGTTGGTGCATAGCAATCAGACTACTTCATGGTATGCACATTTAAATCACAAGGAGAATAAAAGACAGACAGATAAGAAGACCAGATAACAAATGTCATAAAATACTAATCCTTGCCTCTGGAGCGAGATTGCCAACATAAACAGTGGTATATTGAAGATTCTTCTCTGGAGCATCATCATTGGTTAGTTCCTGGCCTTCTGCAATTAAAAAAGCAGCTAACCATGAAGTACAGATTATTGGCAAAAAAATCTACAATCAGGTCATTATGGCCGCATGATAAATATCCATACATGTGCAAAAAATATAAGAACTTGAAAAATATCAACCATGACGCACATACAGAAAATAAACCAAACTACTATATCACAGCCTCATATAGTAGTTTGGTTTATTGTCCTGACAATTTATTTGAAATGAACTTTCATGTCCAATACCAAAAATGTTTAAAAAACAATGAATCATTAACTTCCATTAGAAATTGATACAGATATCATAATTGCATTCAAAACACAGGCAACGAAAACAACATTCAGTAACTTAAAAAAAAATGATGAGGCTAATTAGAAACTTTCAGTAGGATAAACTCCTAATCTTACCAGATGCTCCATTAGTTAACTCCACAACGCTCTTTGAATCCAAACTGTGCTTCTCATCATTGACATTAGCCCCTTTTGTAGCCCAATTACAACGAACCTGTCTGCTTCCAAGCCACTTTCCTACGGTTTCAAGGTAAAGCATTATAAACATCAGATATATTAAGAACATGTTTGGAAATGATTAATTTCTCCTAAGGGGATAAATCATAAATGCTTAGGAAATTAGACAAGTGCTCTACAAAACAATTATAATTCAACAATAAAAAATATTACTGAAACATTTATACATCACACCAGAGAGAATGTTAGAACTTAGAAGAGAAAAAATAACATTAATGTAATGAAAATATCTTACCAGTTAAATTATTTATGGCACTTTGTGCTTCCTGATAAATAAAGTCACAAAGCCAAGGCACCTTATCATTAGCATTAAAATACAAAGAAAACCCAAAAGACAGTAAAGATAAGATAACAAGTGAAGCAAAACCAGTCAATGATTTCATACCTGTTGATTCCGAAAAGATACAAAGCCAAATCCCCTGGAACGGCTTGTCTTCTGATCCCACATTACTCTAGCATCTCTTTAACCGTGTCATGATATTGGGGGGGGGGGGGGGAGTTCAAATATGCATTCATGTGTAAGTACTTCTAACAAAAAATTCTAGTTAACCAGGATAACAAAATCCTAATCAGACAAGGAAAAATAGCAAAGGCATAGAAAAACTTACGAACAACTAGGATATACTGAGAAGAAAGCAAACAATGTTGCATCTGTCACCTCGGGGCTAAGATCACCAACAAAAATATTAAAGTGCCCTGAATCCAGATGAAGGAAGAAGATGAAGTTGCCATTCTACAAAATTACAGTTGAAACTAATGGGTTAGCAAAAGTATAACCTGACGTATCCTCTCTCTGGCTGCTAGCATAAGCCCAGTTAACCTTAATAGGCTGCCCAAAACTGCAGACAACATATTAAACTATAAACTGTGTATCTACAAGCAGTTGTAACAGAACTCAAATAAAAAATTCTACATACATTTGTCTCCCATTGAGAGTTACAATGGCGAATGCAGCTGAACGGCGATCAAAGTAGTCCACAAAGCCATATGAGGACTGCAGGCGACAATAAAATAACAAACCACCTGAGTTTGAGATGAGACAAGAAGAATGCACTAAAGCAAGGAAAACTTATATGATGACTATTGTCTGTCCGAAGATTTTTTGGTCTATTAACAACTTATTATTTACAACGGCTAACAGGAATCAGGGACTGTACAATACATTAGTGGTGCTCATTTTATTTTCTGATCAAAGATATCATTATAAATAAAGCAGACCTTCTCTTTTCTAATGAGCTTGCATCCTTCAAGGGCACCTGCGCTTGAAAAAAGCTCTTGAAGAAGGGGTTCTGTAACCTGAGGGTGAACATTGCCTACATAACTGCATTTCCTCGCACATGATTAGAAATTTAAAACTAAAAAATACAAAGGAAAGGGAAACTTAATAAGCTTGCAGGCAAAAGAAATTGAATCTGCAAACTACACAAACATAAAAAAATAGGAAAAATTCAAGAACATTTAATGCCAAAGATAATCTTAGAGGCAATAAAGTCAATACGTCACTTAAGGTAGCTAGACTGCGAAAAACGACGAAATCAAAATAAACAAATGATAGATTGGAAAATAGATTATATTTTATTTTTTGTAAAAGAAAAACAATGTAAAATAAAATGTCCATTAACACTCACACACTGCGGCATGTACTTGAATCAAAGCCAGGAGGCAGATTTCCACTCAAGATAGGCTCTATCTGCAAAATAAAAATGTAAAAAACAAAGGGGAAAAAAAGAACAAGTCCTAGAATCAAAATTATCGACTCTCCTCACAGCTACTCTAATCAAACAAAACCTACATACCTAATCATAAAGACATCTAAAGTTTCAGCTAACAAACAACGAAGTTTTTTTTCTTTTTCCATCGTAAACAAACAAAAATTGCAGGGCAATTCACAAAAAAAACTTTCGATTGATTAATTGGCGGGAAATTTAAGTGAAAATGATGAAATAGTATAGAATTAAAGATTGATGGGAAAATAAGCAGAGAAAACATGAAGAACGATATGAAGAGTGAAATAAGAAGTGGGAACCTGAGGGGGAGTAAGGAGAGAAGGGTGGTTGAACATAGAGTGTTGCATCATTGCATGATGCCTTAACCTCTGTTGCTGTTGCTGCATCTTCAATTTCAGCTAGGGTTAGGGTTCAAGAGGATTGAAGAAAGGGATAAATTATAAATAAAAGGAACTGAACAAAATCAAAGGTGAAAAACAAGAAAAAAATAAAAAGGAAAAGGAAAAAAGGAAGAAAAAAAAACCCTCAAGAGAGAGGGGTGAAGATACAGAGACAAATGAAGAAGGTGGTTGTATTTGAGAGACTTGATAACTTTAAAGCAGACTCATATTAGAAAAATTATTAATCTCTTCATTAAAAAATTAAATAATAATTTCACTAAAATAAACTCATTTATTAACTTACAAAAATAAATAGAGAAATACACGATTAAAAATAAGTAATAAATAGAAGGGGAGAGATCCAATTACTCCAAGAGTGAGTAAGTGAAAAAAACTTACTACATATCTTAACCATCCAATTTTGGAAAATCCAATGATTTAGACGTATTAACCAATTCAAACTATTAGATAGAATATGTTTTTTTCTACTTACTCGTAACTCCGCTAAATAAAATTATAATTGAAAGGTAATGTATAAATTTGTATTAGAGTTCTAAAATATCTTAATATTTGGAATCACATTTAAAACAATAACAAAATATGGAAAGGGGAGAGTATTAAAAAAAAGAAATAAAAAGGATAAAGGGATAAGTTGCTATGAGGATCACTGACAGATTTTGTTTTACTGGACTAAAGGGATTTCTTTTCCTAAATGGGCCTGCCAGGCTGCAACCATACAACTCAACAACAATGCTATAAAAAAACAAGAGGCAAGTATCCATTAATATATCTTAAATTTAAATATCATTTATTCCTTTGGTTTCGTTCAAAACTTTTCTCACAAACAAACCTTAAGTTAAAATTTACACCTTCGTGACTATACTCAAGAACACAGCACCACAAGAAAAAAAAAGGTTTAAGATAAAGACGAATTTGCGTTGTTTGATCACACAATTGTTGTACATCAATGCACTTTAATGTTTGTGTTTATAGTTGAAGAAAAGATAATGGAGTTTTGGAGAAGACAATGTGGTGGTTTGGGAGAAGACACGCTAATGAAATAGTAAAATGGACAAATTCTTACTTTACAGGTTATTGTTAAACGAATGTAAAAATCATAGCTAAAAATGGTCGATGCTTTTCAATATTTTGGAAATAAAAAATTAAAACAAAAGTTGAGTGGTTGTAGCTTATTTTATTATTTTTGAATGAAGAGGGTTGTTATGGTGATATTTCCAGGAACGTGATGTCTAAATCTATAATTGAATGTGCATGGAAGTGATGGAACGGTCTAAGGTATGAAAATTTTGCCCCAGTCAACATGCCTTAATTTTTTAATATTCATATATCCCATACTTTCATTGCACCGAATCCAATTCACTATAAATAATCATGCTTTTCCGGGCAATGCTTAAGAAATATTAAAGTGTATACATTTTTTATTCGAAATTAAACATAGTAACCATTCTTTTATTATTGGTCATTTATTTATTGTGCATACAAACTGCGCACGTTTTGGTAGTGGCAAAACAGTTGTATATGAACATCATAAAGAAAAGGAAAAATAAAAAGATGTATGAAAAGGAGCATTGTTTAGATGAAAGAAAGTGAAAATTTTATCTTTTGATGATTAAATATTTAATATATCCAAAAATATTGAAGTTGATTTTCCAATATCAATCTCCTTATTTTGTATTAATTTATGCAAAGCACAACCACTATTCTCTTTATTTTGTATTAATTTATGTAACTTTATGGGTCGTTCAGGTTGACAGACAAGAAAGAAGGAAGAAAACAAACCCAAAAAAAATAAGAATAAAAAATTGAATCCAAAAGTTTGAAAGTGGTTACAGGAAATATTTCCAATAATAATAACTAGAGCAACAACTAATAGCATAGAACAAAAGGACTAATTAATTAGATCTATCAAAGTCATAAACAGCTGAATAGAATAAGTTATGATGACAACATAGATACCACAAAATAGCATCAAAAACTTGTTAAAATTACTTAACAACTAAACTAAGTGCACTCAGAGAGTTGATTTAGCAGCCAATCCAAGCCATGCCATTGATTCATCAGCTGGCTTATTAGGTGCTGCCATGGCATTGCTTGCTTTGTATGGAGCTTTGGCAGCAATTCTGCATATTCAACATAACAAAATAACAATCAATTAGGCCAAAACAACATTACTTAGAATATCTAGTCCAAGTATAATTGCAGCATGAAAAAGGGTTGTCATTTTGCACCACTATATGCATCAATTTCTCATGACAGAAAAACTAGTGATATTTTTCAATTGTTTGGGAGGCTTACCTATCTTTCCTCTTCTCCAAGAAACGATGAAGGGAGGCTTTCCTAGCAATTGGTAGATCTGTACACACAAAAAGGTTATGATCAGAAAAAATGATCCAGAATACAAAAAACATCCTCATTACTTGTCTCAAAATATCAAGGATCAATAGAAATTACCACAAACAATTGGTGTTGTTGGTGGTGCAAGATGAGGGTGGTCCTGAATCAAGTTAGCAGGGATGATACTAGGAATCATTGAAGGCTTCTGGTTTTGGGAGATTCCTTTTCTAGCAAAGGACATAATCTCTTCAGCTTTTTCAGCAGGGAAATCATCATATACAATAACTTGTCCACCATAAAAGATTGTCAATTGTGATGTTTTAGGTTCCTTGTCCACAGACTTAAATGCACTGTAAATCATTTAGAGGTAAAAAACAGTAAATTTAGATATTTCATTATGAAAAGATATCCAATCATAGATCATTAAATATATTACCCCCACAAAGAAATAATACATGAAAAACTGTTAATTTACTTCACAACTATTTAAGGAAACACAAGAATAGTCCACTCACCTTGTATTGACCAAAGTTGGAACCTCTTTTGTTGAGTGAGAGTTATAAGCAATATGTGGAGAGAGCAAATCCATAGTTGTCAGGTTATTTTCCTTAGTAGGAAACAAGTCCATTGCAGAGAGACAAGATGTCTCAGATGACCCTATTAAACAAACAGATTCACAAAATCTTATAAGTAAAGAAAGCAAATCCATTACAGTTTAAGAGATCTAGTTAAATTTTCTTCTTTGTCCTATTTAACTCTTCTATCCTATCCAAATCCAATACTAGTATTTCTACTAAAAATGTCTGTAACCTATGTTCTTATATTAATTTCCCCCAAATTTAATTTTTTTAGGAGGAAAATCAAAGACAGTTTTTTAAACTTGGAACATATCTAAAATCTAAAATTTTCTAATAGCGCCTTGTGTACTAGGTCACCTTTTTTATGCTTATTTTCATCCTTCTTCTCACAAAGATAATTTTTTTATCAAATATTTGAAGCGCGAGTATTTGATTAAAGAAGATAGGCAAAATTAAACCCTAACACAATCAAAATAAAAAACTATACATGAATCACCGAACAAAGATGAATGAAGAAAACACACAAAAAATGAAATTAAATCGATACCAATTGTTTGGGTATTGCATGTCATGCCAAGGGTAAGATCACCGAAGGTACCCTTCTCCTTAAGGTATTGGCTCAATAAACTACAAGTCTGAGAGAAAGTAAACTTCTCCGGCGGCTTCTGACCGGAACCAGCAGAAATTTCCGACGAACTCGACATTTTCAAAAGAAACAAAGAAAAACGGTTAATTGAGAAAGAGAGAGAAGAAGAAGGAAACAAAAATTGAGAATTGGAGTTGATAGAATTGTGGTTTTTGAAGAGAGAAACGGTGAGGGACATGTGAAAGAAGGTGAGGGAGTTATATTATAATTTAATGGGTATTTTTTTATAAATAATTAATTTTTAATTGGGAGGAGGGAAAGTTAAATTGAAGCACGAGGAATATGTGGGTTAATGTTCCTTTTTAATGTTGGTATAGGTTTGTTTACTTTTTGTATTTTTTGCCTACTCTATAAGGCTATGTATGTGCCTATGTGTGACCTATTTTCCACATGCAAACTCTACTTTAGACTAATTTATTATTTAATGATTTATTATAGGAAAGTATACTTATACAGAAACTTTATCACGCGCTGCTCTTAATGGAAACGAATCAATGGTCTAAGATGAAGCGGGGAAAGTAGGGAGGATTCACTTACTCAAAATATAAATAAAAAAACTTATTCCTTATCATAATTTTTGGAAATTTAATGGTTTGGGTTTGTGAGTACATCTAAACCAGTGAATTTTTTAAGATTATATGACTGAGATGAAGAGTAAGTGTTTTCCACTTACTCTTGGAGCAAATAGACCCCTCCATATGATTTTTGGATGGAAATGAAAGCAAATGAAAAGGTTCCGAGTAATCTTTAAGTTTTCTAAATTTTAGGATTTTATTTCAAGGTTTAAGTCTTATATTGTCTCGTTCCCTTCAAAATCTACTTTGTAAACTAACATTATGATAATCAACTCATCTAATTTTTCTCATAAAAATAATTCAGTATAATTCTTAGTTTTCAATTGTTCAAACTTTTACAATGATATATTTTTAGAAAATAAAACCTAATAATAAAGAATAATGACTCACCAAAAAATAAAAAATAATGATATATTATCATATAAAATTATTCTATGAATCTTTGTAAATTTTATAAAACCAATATATGTTATTTATAAACCAAATATTAATAAATAATCAAAATATTACTTTGTAACAAGTGTTAATTTTTATGGTGCATGAGGATTTCTAAAAGCATATATAATTTTTTTATAATAAATATCCACCTTAGTTTTTCAATGTTAATTTTAATACTCATATACATCATTATATTTTAGTGTAAAATTTGAAACTATTATTAACGAGTAATAAGAAGAGTCTAAGAGATGCCATGCTTATAAGTGATATACAATATCCTTATATTAGTCTTTTTTTTAACTTATAAACTCATTGGATGTGAGATTTAAGAATTATATATAAATATTAATCTCACACATATAAATTATTTCACTCATATCCAATGTGATATTTTACACTTGAATATACCAAATAATTTTTATCTCGAGTGTGGTTAGCGAATAGTCCACTCATCTTTAAGTTCACCAAGTCACACTTAAAAGATGATATTTTTGAGTTTAACCAAAACCTTATAATAATAGTTTCATATGTGTTTTCATTTGTAAATTATTTTATTTATCTGTGATATCTAATAGGAGATTTTATGATTTATTATATTAAAGAGTTTATATTTATTGATTCCTTGTCATGGGTATTGATCATAGTTTTGAAAACCGTGCCGTACCGGCCGGTTCAACCGGAAAACCGGTGAATCGGACCCCTAACCGGTACGGTACGTATGTTATACCGCATATGCAATAGAACCGGTCAAAACCGGTGAAAACCGGTTTAAACCGGTTGGTTTGTACATTATTATTTTTTTTTTTTTTTCAAATTTTCAATTCTTCAACTTCAATGATTGATACTTGGGTCATTTAATTGTATTTTGCGTTTGTTAAGTGATAATTTTGGATAAATATATGTTTTGTACTTTAGACTTTGATTTTATTAAAGACTTAATGTTGTTTGTTTGTGTGAATTTGAAGTAAATTATGAATATGGATTATAAATATGAATATCTACTTATTTGAAATTTTTTGTTATAGGTTTACATATATATATAAGCAAGTATGTCCGGTTTAACCGGCATGCGGTTTAATTACTGAACCACTATACCACTATACCAGTACCATAACCGGCTTGATAACCGGTACGGTTTTAATAACATTGGTATTGATTAAGAATAAAAAATCCTTCACCGGAAAACAATTAATGAATTATATTCTTTTCATACATTTGTTGTTCTGCACATAAATCAGAAAACCATTAAGAACTATTGTATTTTCATTGAAAGGAATCAATACCATATATTTTCTAAGGATGAATAAATAGTAAAATGTAATAATAAAAATATATGCAGAAAATTTTTAAACCAGTTTTTGAAATTGTGAAACACAAATAGTTTTGAAGAAAAAATATCTTAAAAAAAATAAAATATTTGGAACTATAGAGGAATCATTTAATAATAGTAGATTCAAAAAAATACCCCAAGAAGGAAATAATGACGTTCAAGATGTGTACTTAATAATTAAGATAAAGCCTTAGCATCACATTTAAGAATATCTTATGAAGAATGATATGTAGGAATGATATGTCTTACCATCGTGTACTTAAATAATATGATACATATCATAATTTTATGATTATAGTCTAATTATTAAATTTTATTATAAATTAATAATAAAATAAACAAATATAATGTTAAATTGATAATAATTAAATATAAAATATTTAATTAAAATATATATGTGGGTATCCACGATGCAGATATCATGATATTCGTTCTTACTCATGAGCTATTTTTTAGGGTATCCATTGCGAGTATTTTGACAGGTACATACAAGTCCTGATATTTTTGTCATCCCTAGTAATATATTACAGGTGGGAGAGGCACTTGGGCCGCAGACATACATGTCTAGAAGTAGGTCCTAATCTATAGAGTGGATATGACCATGATGTATAAAGGCCTTCCTTCAAGGCAACGAATGCCAATCTAAGCAATGTAAATAGAGTAATGTTATAATCTCATACTAAATCATTCTACTAATCTTCCTACTTACAAAAAAATAACATATGTTACTTGTAAATCAATCACTAATAAATAAATTATCATTCTGTGACATATGTCACTTTTTTTGTGGGTAGAAGAATTAGTATGAGGATTTAGTATGAGAATATATCATTTTCCATGTAAATAATGGGAATCGTGTGTTGACTAGGAGTGAGCAAGGGGTTGGGTGATGATGAGTTAAGTAATATTTGTCTTTTATCTGGTCCTAAATGTTGAATTGTGTTATTTTTTGAATTTGAACATAACCATAAACTTGAAGTTAACCGACCTCAAATGTCGACCGAACCAAGTTTTGAACCTGAACTCTTCAATAGATCTCATTAAATGTAATGCACACATCTTTTAAATATAGTCTTCTTAGTAATATTTGTTATTATGAATTTATATTTTGACATTTGAAATAATATATGGATATATATTGTGAAATTGTGTATATATGATAGAATTTTTTGGAAAATCAATGATATTTTCGACACAATAAATGTCATTATTTTATACACATACAAATATAATGAATGACCACGAGACTAGTTACTTCAAATTATATTTATCCCTTATCTGAATGGTGCCGGACCATATTCGAATGGTCAGGTCGTGGTCCACCACAAATGTGAAGTATCACTACTTCTCTCCAACCTCATACTCTATTTACTCACATTATGTACATACTCATGTGTTTTTTTACTTACCTATCGAAGAATATCCTAGTATATCGGTGAATATCTCTCAAAATCCTTTCTTTTCATATATTACTTTATTGGTATAAAACCATGTTAGATCATTAGAATGACTAAAATGTTAAAAGTTCAATTCTTAAAAGTGATATTTGTTGAAAATAACAACCACACACCTAAAATAAATTAATTTCTTACTCAAGAATAATAATAAAATAATGTTGATAGTATACAAAATTAAATGGTACATTTTGATTGGTGCACAACCCACACAAATGATAACAAGAAAATCTTCATTCAAGTTCAACATCTATCCCAATCTCAACCGTTGCCACGTCATACCTCTTTATATAAAAGGAAAACAATTATTTTATAATTTAAAGTTTTGCTTGTTTTTTTTTGGAAAATATAATATTATTACTACTGAATGAAATATATGAAATGAAGGGAAGTTAATATTGATAAACAAGTTATCACGTGTTCTCTGTGTCGATTAATTAAGACGGAAGAGGCAAACTTCGTCGTTGACTTCTGATATCTTCATTCTGCAATTACGCAAAACCAATTCAAGGGTGTATTTCAAACACTGCACTCGTCAGTACAATAATTGCGGAGGCATTCATTGCAACGTGTCTTTTCATTTCATAGAGTCCATTTTATTTAAGATTTAGTTTTTTAAATTTATTTTACATTTTATACATCAATTTTAGAAAAATTCAATTATTTAGATTTATTTACTAATTTAAAATATTGAATTTTTCTAAAACGATGATTAAAATATTGAACAAGTTTAAAAAAACTTACTTTTAAAATATATATCATTAGAACTAATCACGACAAAATAAGAATTTCAATGACCCGAATTAACTAAACCGTTTTCACGATAATTTCAATCGAGTACCTAAAGTTTAACTAAACCCTAAAATTGAATTTAGTTCTTAATATACGGGTGAAGAATTCGTTGGCGCAATTATCTAAAAAATGCCGAAATAAATATATGCTTTAGATATTATTAAAAAATATAAAAGAATGATAAATGATATATTAAATATGTATAAATTCATATATCGATAATAGATAAATATTAAAAAGTTAGGAGAAGCTAAGACGAACTACGGAAACAAATTCTATATGAGCCCGCCAAACTCATATAATATAGGTTATAAATAATAATCTCATAACAAAAAATAAAGGAAGAATGTTCTTAAGAATCTTGGAATAATGAAACATTAGAGATGCTCTTATCTTCCTTAGTCTTTACTTTTTATTTGAGTGAGAACAAGAAAGATTTTTTTTACTATATTAAGTGAGCTAAAAAATAATACTAATAAATAATACTAATAAAAAGTTGGTCTAGATATATAAAAGTATTGTTGAACATCCAAATAATATAAAATATCAAATATTTGATTATTGTGAGTAATATTGGTTAGGACTTAGTAGTGACAATCACACATTTCAAAATTGATTAGTTTCTTATGGATATATGAGTGATACCTTTTATTATAAAAAATAAAAATATTAAAAATCATTAAAGAATATTTTTAAATATGTTGAATATTATATTTTCAACAAATTTAAAAAAAGTATTAGCAAAACTTATAAGAACATTAGTTTTAAAATGATAAGAGTTTTAAATCCCAAAAAAAGACGCGTGGATATTAAAATTTGTTTTGGGAAGAAGAGTGGTTGAGACGTGTTTTTTGGGGGGAAGGTGTTGAATGCAAGTGTCACGGGGAAAGACTGATTCTTCCTTTCACCTTTTCACCCACGTGATACTCATCAACAACATAATGTGGGGAATATTATTTCATTATTGCTACAATTAATTAAAAAATGGCCATGATTAATTATCGAACTCTCTTATTTTTGACTTATCACATCTCGACTTTTCAACTATCTAAAAAAAATAATATTTTAAATAAAAAATAAATCTTGACAAGTGAGTTTGGACCAAACCAATTGGTCATCAAATGCATAACGATTTAAAACAATAACCTATAAACCCTTTGACTAATATTTTTCAAGCTTGTATTGGTGGATTCTATTATTAATTCCCCTCCTATTACCTTATAATGTCCATTTCCATTTGTATATGTCCAAAATGTTAATGTTTAATTCCTGAAAGCAACATTTGTTGGGATGAACAACCATACATTCTGAAAAGAATTAGAGGATATTTATGCTTATGCATGTCAAATAAAGTAATGAAGTAACAAAATAAGTGACTTGAGTAACTCTATTCCAAGTATAGATCTTCAAGAATGAAAGCATTGGGATAAAATATTACTGTCATCTAGTAAACTTACATTACAATTGAAATTTTTCCATATATATACAATACAACTCCACTTAAAGAAAACTATAAAATAGAGTAAGGAAATGAAATTACAAAGAAAGAAAAGTATGATTACACTGATCCAACCCTCACAAAAAATGATCTATTACAGATACAGATATAAACTGAGGCCTGATTAATATAACATCTCAAAAATCATAATCTATATCTGTTACATTATGAGATGCAGAATGCTTGACCAGCTGTCCTTGCTCGTTGTATCGATCAAGGTTCTCACAGGGAGCAGGAAAAATGGCCCCGATTACGCGGCCTTGAACAAAGGCACACTGAAAGATATGCTTCTTCTTGTAGGTTAGCCCAATTGACATATCCTGAAAAGTCACATTTCTCACAGGAATCTCTTCACTACCATGAATACGTACTGGCACACGGACTCCGTGGCCATAGACGGTAGTGAAGCTTATGTCTCTGAGTACTGGAAGTGCTGTACGGTCATACCCATCATCAGGATGTTCATTATAATCTGTCTTCATAACAATTCCGACACGGACATTCTCAAATGTTAGATTCCGATAAGTTATTTGGCGCACGTATCCACCACGTCCAGGAGCAGTCTTAATCCTCACTGCACGTCTAGAGTCCCATACAAGAAGGTTCTCCACCGTTACATTGAATACCCCACCAGACATCTCACTGCCTATTGATATGCCAGCACTGTTCCATTTCATGAAATCATTTAGGACATGGTGCTAACAAATATGCAGACATCAAGTTAAGAAAGAATTGGTTTTAGCAAACAGAAGTTAACTAAGAATATTATCCAATTATATATGGGATGTCAATTGGAAAAGCTAACAACACTAATTCAAATCCTTTAACTTACCAGGAGTCTATGAGCAATAGCAAGGCCATGCATTTAATATATGTAGACTACTTGGCACACATGAGTGAGTTATTTCATTAGCTAAGATTGAAAAAAAAAGATAGGCTCCCGGGATGAATTCAGATAATAAAAATATGGTTTTTTACTTTTATGCCAGTGGTACAAATACCAAATCTTAAAACTTATATCCAAACCAGGTATATGCTAAAATCCTACTGCTAATATGTAGAAATGCATAGATTACAGGAATATTAGAAATTCAGGTGATGGACAAGACGAGACATTAAATATGCGATTCCAAGGCATCTATAACATAGTGTCCTATGCATTGCAGACTCAAAAGAAACCATTGTCTTATCTTATATGTGCACTATTACATTTCATAATAGTCAACTAAATTCCAAAACAAACACAGACACCAGCTATTTATGGCTGGGATCAAAGCATAATCAGAGGCATTGAGAAAGATTAGTTTATTTATGCTTAGGCTCTTAGATTAATCTACATTGCAGTTGCTTTCTCCCCAATAATAAGATGCTGAAAGGCTACAAAGTACAAGTTGGTTGAGTTAGGAATTCACCTGACAATAGAGCGAACAACAAGGTTTCGGATCATTATATTCTTGGAAGGCTTTCCATAAGCAATTCCATACTGATCCCAGCCACTTTTTATTGCAATTGCATCATCTCCTGTACTTATGTAACAATCCTCTATCAACATATCCTCACAAGAGTCTGTTCATACCATAGAAATTGGTCTTATTAAATTTATTCGTACAACAAGTAAACTACAATATATGAACGTTCTAGTAAAAGTAGGCCAACTGGGCAATCTCTCGAATCATATACATATAGCCTTTTCTTATGATAATTGAAAAATTGAAAAACAAGGCAATAAGCATAAACACTAGTCTCAATCGAGTGCATCTTGTTTGTGCAAAGAATGAAAAACACACTACAAGTCACATAAAGTTGCATAAAAAGAGAACCTGACCTATTTGTGCATTATTACTAAATCAGATGACATTTATATTTATCAGGAGAAATGGTTCAGTTTGTCATAAAATTCAAATTATTTACAGGATTGAGCTTCCAAACATTTAGCCCACTATATATATTAACAAACCACAATTTCCAACTTCCTTTGCATGTAGTCACTTCAAATTTGTCTGTGTCAACCCCCTCCCAAATACACACACAGATGATAACTTAGAATCTTAAGATTGGAGCAGAACTAATCAGCACGGATAGTTTGTACATTAAGATATGTTAGAACAAAAAATATTGGTACTCAGTAGAATATACTTGCCAGGATCTATGCCATCTGTATTTGGAGCTTTGAGTACAGGAGCCAGTATCGTAACATGTTTTATTGTAATGTTCTTGCAGTCATATGGATGAAGTGTCCAAAAAGGAGAGTCGCGCAGAGTAATATTAGTGATCACAATGTCACTAGACCACATGATCTGAACAAGTGGCCCCCTTGTATGGTTGAGACGCTTCTGGCGATATTTTTTCCACCACGTTTGTCCTTGTCCATTTATGGTACCGTTATGCCCTGTCAGTTATGACAATATATGGAATCATAAATTTAGGAATCAAACACTGCACAAATAATCTGGTCATGGGTTAATGACTATATGTTGTGGGAGGTATTTCTGTTACATTTTTTCTGACTGGTGCATAAGTCCTTGTGCTGCTATATCTTCTCTTGTTTTGTTTATCAAGGTAATGTTGCCTCCTAATTACTAATCAGAGAACTGCTTTCACAATGGTCATAGATTTCTCCTTACCAGGGCACTGTGCTACCCTTTATTGTTCATCCAGTGAGAACCAGGTTAAAATCCAATCAAAACAAACCTTAGACACTCACATGCTCATGGCTACCCGCCGCCAAAATATATGGTGTTCCAGGTGATTGTTTGATCAGCAAGTCCGTTTCATGAGGGTTAATTTACACAAAGAACGTCTTATGGTATGTTAAACCTGTTCCGTTTAATGAGGTTTAGGGGGTAGCATATGTCACAGCCTCACAGGTTAGTAAATAGTAAATACAAAACAAGCTTGTTTCTCGACAAATCTTGAAAAACAGTTGAGTCGTGCTACATATCCATATTAATTTATCACCTTATTGTTTTCAATGTACATATATTATATAGCTTTATGTAATAGAATTCCTTATAGACTTATAGTATTTTTATCCATTGCAAAGCTGTATGACCTTGTAAAGCGACTACACATTGACAGTTTGTCACTAATTTTCAGCTCATTTTCTGGTTTATCTCCTATCTTTCTCTAGTTGCAAACAGTTCAAATCAATAAAAAAATTCAATAAGGAACTATTCAATTTATTGTCCACTATTAACTCAAGCCTTTGGAATATGGTATCTCAACTATAAAACGACCTGGAGTGTTGGACTAATTTATTTTCTTGTTTTTGGACTAAAAAAAATCAAAGCAAATCTGCTCAATTTTCTTCTTTTTCCCCTCAAAATACAACAGTTACACCGTATTGAAAGACAAAGACTTGAATGTACTTAGAATGGTATTCGATACTAAGACCTTTGTTATGAAAATGACAAGTTTTACCCTGTTTCATACATGCGAAGCAGGACAAAAAATTCTCACCCGTTATCACAATATCTTTAAGATTTTGACCATGAATCAAACTGCCATATCGAGGACCAGGATGCTCCCTCCCATACCCATATGAAGGCAATGGAGGCATTAATGGCCAATACTTTTCATCCTGTCAGCCATCACATAAGATGACAAATATAATGTAAATAAAATATTTAAATAAATATGAGAGAGGCAGACATATGTAGTAATAGGCAATAGATTTATCAAAGATAAATGTATAATTCCAGATATAAGACAAGTGACAACAAACAAAGAGACCAATGATATAATTTAGCAGAGTGCAGAGTCACATGGGTAACAATTCCAGAAATGAAATTAATCCCAAATTGTCCCACTCATTGCCAAATGCATTGATGTAGATGTAGGTTTAGAAGTATATATACTTATAACTTCTGTATACTTCTTGACAGGTACTCTTTGTTGGCAACCATGAATTTGATAGGAATCTTGTTGCCATGCTTTATAGATCATAAAAATAATATTTACAATATCCAAAGACACTTTAAAGTTGCCAAAGATGGGTTGTCCCGTCTTAGTTTATGAATCTCGCCAAAGGTACGAAGTTAACCCTAGTACTGCTTTTGTTTGAAATGCAGAACTAATACACACAGAACACATTATAAACAACACACATCCAAGATCAAATCAAATTATAAGCATCCAATTTTAAGAACTTTCAAGTTCTCCAAGTAAAAGTTATTACCATCCAATTTATCCCTTTCAAGAATTTCAGATATACCATCACCGCATGTTGTGAAAGTTATATGTGATGTCTATTGCCATTCCACTGAGTAGTTAAGTTACAACAAAATAATAGCTATACTATGTTTGGTGTATTTGAATAAGACAAACAGTGAGACATTTTGATTGGTAAAACCAAAAAAGAACAGAACAGGATAACATGTTATATTCTATTCAGTTCAATTCCTACCTAAATTTGTTGAATTTCAAACATGACACAAACAAAAGTACAAAACATAAAATAAGGAGTGAAGAGAAAAAAGAAAAGACTCACATCAAATCCAAGTATAACAGCATTTTCAGCTAAGAATAGAGTCATATGACTGGTAAGATTAAACGGCGCCGTAAGCCAACGCCCCGGAGGCACGTTAATCTGACCACCACCTTTCTTCCCTAATTTAGAGATTGCCGAAATTGCCCTCTCAAATGCTTCAGTGTTCAGAGTAACCCCATCACCCACTCCTCCGAAATCCGTTAAATTGAAAGCCACCGGTCTCAGCTTCGGTATGGGCCTCGCCGCCACCGTGACACGGCCAAACACGAAGAAACCACCGACTACGTTCCTCTGCCACACGAAAACCGATGCAAATGCGGCGATCCAGAGAATCGTGAAAAGGGTCTTGTGGGAAGTTAATAATATTGGAACCCAACGCTTAAAGTCGAGTCTTTGGTAATGGAATCGATCATGGGTTGAAGTATCCACCATCATCAGTTTTATGTGAAATGAGGTTTGATTTAGAAGATGATGAAGTGGGTGGATTGAAACATGGGATTAGTGAGGGAATTGAGTATTTGATTCAGAGATTGGGAAGAGTGAGAAAGGAATGATGAGTGAGTGAGTGATTACAATGAAAAAATTGAAACTTTTGTCTCTCCAGTAATAAAACCCAACTCTATAATTGAATCATTGAATGTACCTTATAAGTTTGGCTCCTCTCTATCAAATGCAGTACCTAGCTAAGATGTTTACACGTGGCAAAAACAATATCTAAACGGTTTAGATTTTTTCAGTTTTTTCAATTTTTTTTTTTGAAAATCATCCTCTCACATTTCCAGTACTGGACTCTCCGGTACCGAAGAGGAGTCCTTTCCGTACCTTATATAAAGAAACATTATTTTACTAATATATAAGATTAGGTAATGATAATAGTATTATTGGTGATTATACACAAAATTCTACAAGGAAATTAAAAATTACTCTATCAACTACTAGCCTTACCAATTAAATCAGACATTCTACATTTTAAAACTCAGTTTATCAACTACTAACAACAATTAAATATGTAACAATCTTTTAAAACTCAGTTTATTAATAGATGGATATATCATGTATGAGTCCATCCACTGTTTGTTAAATCTTAAATTATTCAACTGCATTAATTTATTTTTTAAAATCTCATCTCTAAGCACAATTTATTAATGGACTAATGCACACAAAAAATTGTACTAAAAAAATATATATCAAAATAGAAAGAGCAAATGAGATGTCCCTATTGCGGAATTATGAAGAACCATCTATCAGCACATAAAGTTGGTAACTGGTGAGAGGTTCCAATCGGTCAAAATATAGAATTCGTCCATAACAAACTCTAAGATTACTTCACACTCATCAAACACCATTTATTGATCCAATAGTCAAGAATTTCATATGAATATAAGCATCACACCAATTGTTTTTGATATTGTTGGATGGGGAGGGATCCACTTACTAGATCATTCATTCTTGGAAAATCTAATGGTTTGAATTGATGAGAAATCTAAACCATTGGATTTTCCAAAATTGGATGACTAAGATCTGAAGTAAGTTTTTTCTACATACTCTTTGAGTAAGTGAATCCCTCCCATTGTTGTTAGATATACTATTAATTATTTGGACAAATAAATACTACCGATACATAAGTTACAAGTTTATAATAAACTTAGCAACTTATAAATTATCTATCAACTATCTTATTGATCTCATCAAATTCTGATTGAGTTATCTAAATTTTCAAGTCAATACATTAATCTCTTCATGAAAAAAAGCTATGGTGATGTGGTCAAAGTGGGGCCAAAATGAAAGATCATTCGTGGCAGATGGTGTGACACGTGGCCACAGCTTAGCTTTGCTACGTTGAACTCGGAACTAACTGTTTAGTTCTTCTTCCAAACAAAATATTCGATTCACTTCCTCGATTCCAAAACGACGGCGGCGGCGGCAGAATGTATCGAACGGCGGCGAATCGGTTGTTCTCCGGAGCAAGATGTTATTGTAACAATTCTCGTCTCCGATTGTGGCCTCTTCCGATTTCGATAGCCTCTTCTCACTTTTCCACAACCGAGACTCAACCATTTCCTAATCCACACACAACCAGTAATTCCATTCCCAACACCTTCACCATCGAAAACCCTAAATCCTCAGATTCCGCTTCATCTTCATCATCGGAGGCTAATGATGCTCCTCGCTATGAGAACTCGAGAGCCAGAGCTGAGTACCAGGACGAACAATCTCGTGTGCTTCAGGCCTCGCTCCCTTACGTCGTTCGTACTCTTATCCTCTTACTCTCGTTTTCATTTCCAATTTTGATCTTCATTCGTTGTTCTTAAGTTACAATCTGTAACTATTATTATAATTGTTTTATATGAGTTTCTTATGAAATTGTTGTTTTTCAGATAAAGTTGGGTTGGACAGAAGCAGCGTTAATTGCAGGAGCAAGGGATGTTGGTTTGTCCCCTTCTATCATTGGATCTTTGTCCAGGAAGGAAGCAGCACTCGTTGAGGTACATTTCCTCCTTCAGTATGTCGAATGACTCATAACTTTCTTTATAGATAGTGATCATTATTTGTAGTACTTATTGATGGGCAATTAGAGGGTGAGTTTGGTGCAATGAGAAAGTTGATTGCCTTTGTGACTTGGAGGTAATGAATTCAAACCCAGAAAATAGAGTCTCTTCGCTTGCAAGGGTAGTAATGTTTTGTATCCTCCCAGACCCCACTAGGTAGTGCTTATTATTCTCATGTCAGATATGTTACTGTGTGTGCTTGGCACAAATGAAAATTTGAAGGTGAAACTTGGAGGAAATAAATTTGAGTGATGCAGTTCATTATCTTTCTTTTGCTCCTGCTCGATAATTTTTATGAAATGACCATTTCATTTATCATTAAACCTTTTTTTTAGTTTTTCATGGACGACTGCTTACGAAGACTTATTGATAGAATTGACTCCGATGAGAACTTAAAGAATTTGACACCAAGCGATTGTATCTCTAAGTTAATCAGAATTCGTCTAGATATGCAGTCTCCATATATATCTAAATGGCCTCAAGCTCTTAGTATCCAGGTTTTTGTCTATGTCCTTCTTACTTGTTAGAGGCCTGGGTTTCTGAATTCGGAGCTGAAAGAGTTTCTGGTATATAATTCCTTTACAGGCACAACCAATCAATGTTCCAACAAGTTTCAAGCAGAGGGCAATGCTTGTGGATGAGATATGGCATGCTGCTGATGATAATACCTCTAATATTGATTGGTATGCCAAGCGCACTGTCCTCGGAGGAATATACTCAACAACTGAGATTTATATGCTGTCAGACAGCTCTCCCGGTTTGTTTTTCTCTCCTCCCTTTTTGAGGACACACATTTTTTGTTTTTTGCTTGATTAACTTTCTATTTACATTCTCTGGTGCTTTTGTCTTTTCTGTTTATGATAATCATACATCTTTGAATCACCTCCTCCTTTAATGATTACATTGGATTGTTCATTCTTTGGCCCTGTCTTTCCCTCTAACGGTCATGTTTTTCTCTCTGTAAATGCTCAGAAAATATATACTGGGATCAAAATTTCCGTTCTCTCTAAAAAAAATATACCTTGGTGATTCGCGGCTGTCTAGTTTCCATTTTTGCATGGCATACACTTTGAAATCTAGTAACTGTTATCTATACTTAATCACAGAAACCTCTCGATAATTATAGATATATTAAGGTGTGATAGTCTGTATGTGCAGCATTACTCATTTGAGATTTGTTTAAGTTGTATGTTGGAATAAAGAATGCAATTTTATCTTCTATGCTCCATCCCATGGATAATCCTTAAATTTTTGTCTCTATATATTGAAGAAATAATTACTATTTTGGGCCGGGATCTGCTGTTAATGGCTCAACATTGTACAGTTGTTACTTGTGAAGACTTCTCTTGACATTTCCATGGTTCGTTTTGTGGCAGACTTTCGTGATACATGGGCTTTCTTGGATGCTCGAGTGAAAGATGCTTTTGATCTTAAGAAAACCATTCAGGAGGTATTACTAAATTTGTCACTGTAATGAGTCAGTCGTGTTTTTCACATTGCAATTGTTTTGGAATTTTGTGCTTGATACATATTCCATAATTCACATTCATGATGATAATTTTCAGGCACAGAATTTGGCAGAAGCTGTCAGTGCCGGGCTGGGCAACTCCTTTCAAGGGTTTGTTGGGAAAGTTTTCGGGAGATGAATTGTGGTGTCCCCTGCTTATGTCTTGTTCCAATGTTTCTTCTATGCAGTGGATGTTTGGTATTACTTTCTTGATAAAAGGAGATAATATATTAAGCAGTAACTATTTTTCAGATTACTTACTTGATAAAAGGAGATAATATTTTAACCTTGCAAATATTTCGATGCTTATTGTGTATATTTAGATGCTTCCTTCTTTGAGGGAATCATGTATACAGGCCTCAGATTATAATTAACTCTTTGGAAACTACCCCATTCCAATATATTTCATAGTTTTCCAAATAGATCAATCACAACCCTTGCATTGCATTGCATTAGCACAAGAACATGTTGATGTTACTTGTCCCTGGCTATCTAAACACGTGAAAAATTAATTTCCTTTTCTATACCACTACTACTGCCACTACCCTAAATGTTCAATCAAGCAGTCAAGTATTCTGTTTCCAATCTTTCTAGTTTCTATCTACACAGCCACATACATGCATTACATCAAACTTGTTCTTCCACTTACGATCCAACTTGAGTCATAATTGCATTGAAATGTGCAGATGTTTTAGTCCAAGAAATCAAGGAACCCCATCCTTTTCATCATAAAGCTCTTCAGATCCTTAGCTTCCTTTTCTACTTTTTGAGCCTGACAAGTGAAGCAAATGAAAGTACCACTTGTAAAGTTTAACATGCCATCACAACTCACATTTGTATACTTGTATATAGGACATAATTAGAATAACATCAAATTGCTTTCAACCCCAACCTTTAAACTCAGATAAAGAAAGAACATACATTTGATGCAATTGAAAAGAATTCATCACTAGGCAACACTATAAGATGCATCAAGAGACCCATATATGAAAAAACAGACATTTGTACACAAGAATTGTTTGATTAAGATGCATAAAAAGAAGAGAGAAATAAACATCAAATTCTTTGATTTTCAACTAGTGGATGAACCTACCTTTTTAATCTCTTCTTCTGACACACACATCATATCCTCAGGAAGATCCTCCATACCAAACCTCTACACCATTGATATAAGAAATGCAAAATTATTTAGTTTTCTTTATGAAGTAACTAGTCAAAAATATTATGAAGTGAACAAGATCATATTTCATATCATACCAACTGGCCAATTAAGATACTACTTTCCCCACGAATTACAAATAAGCCTAAAGGGACATCACAATAAAGGTCACCAACAATTATTCTTTCACGTGCACCTTCAAGAACAATGTTACCTGTGCATGCCCATCACATTAGTTGATAGTGGGAAGAAATTATAAGAATAACAAAACCAAGTCGAGATTTTAATACCATGATGATCCAAAGAACGTAGGCACCCATAAACTTTCCGATCATCAATTAAAAGAACAATAACTTCTTCTGCAAAAAAATGCATTATTTAGGGAGAATATATTGCAGTGTGTCAGCATAACTCATCAAATCAAGATCGCGAAATTAAATATAGAAGTACACAAATTGAGAAAATAAAATGTGGAGGTGCAAAAACAAAAGTAGAAAAAATGTATGTAGATAATGTCATTGTATAGTCCACTAGATTATTTAATCATCATCGACTCATCGACTCTTGAGAAAAAGTAATACATGAATAATATAATGATTGTGTATACTGATAATGCATAAATATTACACTCAAACAAAAATATATTAATTTTGAGATGGATGAGATTTATAAAGCTAGAGAGATTGATCACTCTTTCTTATACATGTGAGTAAGTGAGTTCTCATGCATTTGTTTAAAGTGGAAAATAATGCTAATAACAAAAATGATAAGAGAGAGAGAGAGAATACTGTCAAGGTATGGGGCAATTAAGAGAACCTTCGGGGGTCCATAACTGAAACGAGAGAAGGTTTTGGAAACAACATTCGGATTAGAGAAAAAACTGAAACTGCTCATGATGATGAAGAATACTCAAATGCAGAAAAAAAATTGATTTCTCGTTATCACATTTGAGATGAAGGTATCCTTTATATAAACCACCAACCAACTAAGCTAACTAACTAATAACTGTCAAAAATCTAAATAAATCAGTTGACAGTAACTGAATAATTAGTTAGTTAACAGAATAATGTAGTTAGTGAGTATACCATTGAAAAACACAGATTAGTTAACAATGAGACCTGAAAATGTAGAAGATACATTACACTGACCATGAGACCTCTCAGTATATGCCATATAGTTTCTGAAAATCTATCTATAAAAATCTAAAATAAATCAAGGCTAAATACACTATTATGTTCAACTCTCCAAAAAAGTTAAAAAATAAAATACATGAAAAAGGAAGAGAGAGCACTGGTATCTTCTTCCACTCCAATTGACTTAAACCTCTGCTGCAGATAACTTGAGAAGAACTCACTTCTAGTAACATCTTCAAATGCTCCTCTACTGTAGGTTTGTCTATCAGTCTTCGTTATGCCAGGGAGTGGCAAAGGGGCCATATGAAGAACTGATTAATTTATAAGTCAATTAAGTTATAATACAAAAGACCTCAAAGTTTTCTGAATTTTTAAGACAATGTGGTATAACAAGTCTCTGCTCCACACAACTTCAAGTTTCTTAAGAGATCCGCTGAAAAGTTCAAACTCTGTCGGAACAACTTGAACCCCTGCATCCTCTGCAAAATTATGGTATTGAAAATGAGTCTAACCCATTCAAGCCAAGGAAAGGCTGTGACCTTTTTAAGGTCAACCAAAAATTCCCTCTTCACCATGATGTGCAAACTAGATTTGTGCAAAGAGTATTTCATTCCATGTATCAGGAACACCAGGCAAACACCAGTGCAAGCAATCCTGCACACCAGGCTGCGCAGTAAGGCTAAAGCGTGATATATGACCCTCATCCCTAAGCTGAGAAAGACCTGTTATGTCCAAGAGCTTTATCCCTGTTCCCTTCACAGCATTTGCAGCAACTGGATCACTGGACTCCTCTTCCAATATTTCCTTCCCTACTGACATTGGTTTAGTGTTATCACAACTGCCTCCTGTGTTCCAGTCCCCACCAAAAAAATGCCTAGGAGAGATGGACCGAAAGAATGCCTTCAAACCTGGATATTTTGGAAGCTGTGAATTCACCCAACTAACAACGCTGTGAATTGTAAGATTCTTGGCACCCCAAATCACTGCTAGCTTCTTATCAGTATTTGGCACACCACCAACATGCATTACCCATTTATTAGCATTAAGCTTTCCTCGATTCCAGTGGTGACCTGTGTTGAGAACGAGCACATCGAACTTGTGGAGATATTCACGCAAGAATGCTGCTGGCCGATCAAGGTGCATTGCATAGTCCGTTTGTGGATTGTTGACATCAATAGGTTCAACATCACAGAGAATCGCAGACCAGTAGTACAGAATGGTAGTATTGGTGCTTGGGAAACGGTAGGCCCACCCATTAGGACGTGCATTGCCCTCAGCTAAAACCAATCCATACTCGCTCCCCACATCTTCCACATCAGGCTTCTCCTCACCACCAGTGGCCATGCACATTAAAGACTGGAACTGTTGCCGGCCCAATGAGTCTCCAACAAAAGCTAGAGTTTTGTTTTGCAACCTGAATGTGTCAAGATTATTATCCATTGATCATAAATTTATTGGCTTTCTTATGCCAATAAAAAAACAGACTAATAAATAATATCGAAAATGAAGATGAGGAAGTGGGGGTTATTTGTTTTCTAAAACCAGAGGAAATCCACAAAAGTAAAGGCATCTAGAAAAGAACCAGCCATATGACCAGAAGAAAATAAGAGTAAATTAAGCAACATGACTAGTATGCTAACACATGCCTCAACCAAAGCTGACCCAACATCATTGAAGTCAATTGAGGAGCATTCTATGCCCAATCATTTTGAATGAGTCTATGGGAAAAAGGAATTGAAAAATGACAATGTGCAGCATCAAATCATTGAAATATATCCTCAAGACATTATCCAAGAATACAAATCAGGAAAATGAAATACCTTTTAAAAAATTTAGAACTTTCAAATTCCTCCATTTTACAATCTTTTGGCTGCCACCGAAGCTTCTCATATGCAAAATCAGTACGCTGCATCATGCGGCAAGCCCACATCGATGAAAGCCATTGTTTGCAACCAAATCCTGAATACAAAGGCCGGTTGTCATCTGGAACCCATTTTCCTTTTGCATAATTACACGCTGGAGAAAAAGTCAAGAAAAAATCATGCCTTAGTTAGCACTTAACAGTTTCATAGTTCATATGTACAACAAACATGCATGATATACCCCTCCTGCAGAAGAATAGTGAGCCACTCTTTTTAAAGAATGATTTAACAAACAGCTGCAATAATTTGGAAAGGAAAACATAAAAAAAAATTAAGATAGCTTGTCTAGCACGAGAATTTTGTTATCCTAGTATCTATGGAAATATGTTTTCCATTTGTTAACTACACCTGCTCCTGAGTTATGACCGAGTTCTATCTAGATAGTATGTCATCCCTCACAAAGGGAAGGTAGATTCAAACTTCAGAAATAAATAAAAATATGGTTTCTTAAAAAAATTAGGAAATACCTTTCAATAGGAAGCTTGTTATTAGAAAACATGTTGAAGAACATGAATCATTTTTTGTTCAAGTATAACATTTCAGGCATTCATTAGAAGCACTTAAGAAAGAAATTGGTTTCTTAGAAAAACTAAGATGTTCTTTAGAAAGAAGCCCATTGTTATAATACATGTTGAAAAACATGTTTCAATTTCCATTAACTCATCCAAAAGAGAGTAAAATTTTCAATAGAAACTTATAGATGATAAGCAAATAAGATCGGTACCTTTAATTTCTGTAGCATTATTCCAATTGTTGTCATCTCTGCCAATTGAAGAGCTTATTTGTGGAGAGTTCATGAAAAAATCTTCTTTATGTTCTTCTAGTTTTGAAGTTTTCTCCACCTTAGCATCATTCCTTTTAGCCTCAGATGTTGGAGTTGAAAAGGTTTGTATACCATGGCTTTTCCCAGCTTCCAAGATTTTTTCATGTTTTGGTTCTTCATCTGACACACTTGAAAGAATATCTACACCATCATAATGAAATATTGAATTTAAGCCCAAAGAAGATAACATTAGATTAACAGAAGGAGAGTGAAGAGGAAACAAGAAGATTGTGGTATGTATTGGTACAAGGTGGTAACATCTAATAGAACACTGTATTTCTGAACTTCTCTACATCTAACTAAATATTTAACTTAACCCTATCAATTTTATGCACTCAATTCGCAGGAGCTACTGTTTGGTTTTTTACTACATAAACATTTATGATAGCAAGGTCTTGTGGGGTTGGTTCTTCTCTAATAATGTAAGACACAAATAATGTGCTAATTTCATACTCTGTCTCTGTGGTTGTAGCAATTCTCTTGTTTATATAAAAATCACTTATAAAAAAAATTGGCTTAGCATGTGCAGCATCCTGAGCACTACAGCAAAGAACAGGATAAGCAAGTACATAAGTAAGTCAGCATATATAGAGGTCAAGACATGCTCATTTGGTACTATATATGGTATCACGTCATGAGGCATTGTAAACTCCTTTAAATCTTAGCGGATTTGAGAAGGTAATATCTTACTTTCTTTTACTTCTTTCTTTGAAGTAGTTCTGGTATTACTTTCACCCATTCTCTTTAAATGATCTGAAAACACGTAAAACAACAAGAAAGGAAGTGCTGAGTAAAATGCAGGCTTATTATTCAGCATGAACTTTGAAAACTTAGGTACAAAAAGACAAGGCAATATTTGATGCCTTTAATAATTATACTATGGACATCCTCATCCCAAATAGATGAGATTATCCTTATCAAGATCCAAAAAATTTATGTTCACGGTTCAAGGCAAGATTCTCTTATTCTAAGCTGGCAAGGCAAGATACAAGTATAGTCATGCAAGAGAAAAATCTAAACCATAAAGTCTTTCAGTTTGTAAAGATTAATTTTTGACAGACCTTAACAACTGTATGCACGTTTTTAAGTTCATAAAAGAAATAAAGGGTACCAACAAGGCGTTGGTCTAGTGGTGTAAGGCCCTGCGAGATCCCAGGATGACCAAAAGGCCAATAGTTCGATTTTAGGGAGCGACACTTGTTGGGAGGGACAACCACGCACCCCGAAAGGGATTAGTTCCTTACCTATAGGATGAGGGGATACCCTTGGTAGTACCAAAAAAAAGAAATCAAGGGTGGCCAAGTAGCCTAGATGGAGGGTAAATCTCGACATAACGATAATGTTGTTTCCCTTGTGGCCTAGAGGTCATAGGTTCAAGTCGTGGAAGTAGCCTCTTTGCTTGCGAGGGTAAGGCTGTGTACATCTCCCCACCCAAGAACTTCATAAAATAAATATAAATTAATATCTGCCATAGTGGAACTACTTCATCACAAACTAATTGAGAGAGTGAGTCTCGACGCAATAGAAAGGTTGTTGCTTAGTTGCCAAGAGATCACAAATTCAAATCTTATAAATAGTTTGTCCACTTATGAGGGTAAGACTGCATACATTTACCCTACGCGGACCTATTAGGTGGGAGGCTCATGTCCCGAGCCTCCCCTTTGTACTTGTCATACTGACAGAATATCACATCAGTATTTTTTTTCAAACATAACACTTATACAAGCAGAAGCAAAACCTGAAGACAGTTGCAGTGGTTTTTGAGGAGGAGGAAAGGCAGTGAGACCGGGTGTTTTCTCCCATGACCATAAAATAATGGTTGCAGCCATGAGAACAATAGAAATAAGAGAAATTTCTTTACCCTTTAATCCAGTAAAGCCTGCCTTCATCCTGCATAAATGTTTAATTAAAAAAAATTAAGATCTCATCTTTTGTTTTCAATAAGTTGAATCACAAGAGTTGAGTGACCCAAAACCTATGAAAATAAGATTAAACAATATTTACACAAGCATGAAAAAAAAGTTTCACTTTCAGCCGCACATAGAGACTTGGCAATAAAGTCACAATCAGGCCGTAAAGGCAAACAAATTTTCACATACTATTAATTTATCTAAAATCTAAAGCAGAAGAAATAGAAACAGCAACTCAACAACAAACCTTTTTTTTTTATAACTAATTTAAGCTTAATCTACTAATATACAGAAGGAAGGAAATATGACAAACTTAATCCCATTATTATTACTTCAATCGTCACAAACAAATAGTTTCACTGCCCTCTTCCATTTGAAGTTAAATTTGCTTCAGCTCCAATATATATAGTTTCATGAAACCAATTCAAGTTAACAATTTCAAGGCAAAAATGGTTGTCTCCCTCTTCTATTATGCACCATTCACCCTCCCAATTGTTGCATAAAAAAAAAACTAAAAGATTTACCAAAACCTTGATTTGAAAGATACAATTAGCTGAACCAAAACCTGGAATGAAAGACACGCAATTCTTGTACGAAATTAGGAACGGATCTGATAGATATATAGAGATATAAAGAGGAATATAACCTGTTTCGAATAAAAGTAGTTGACTTTGCTAAATCTGGAAGAAATGAGACGCCAAAATCAGGAACAATGTCTGAGATATACGAAAAGGAAAATATGAATTGTGATTGAGAAGAAAGGAAACTACGAATAAAGAGAAAGGTGAAAACGAATGCAGCATTCACAGATCGTGTACCGTACAGAGCACGGAATCAGCGGAGTTTGCGGCCGATGGTACCTCCTCTTTTATTTATTATTATATATAGTTAATTTGCAATAATTCGATAGTAGTTATACACAAGTTATCCACTATTTAATATCATTATTGACCTGAATATGAATGAGTATATATAAAGAGTGTAAAAATTTATGCAAATTTACTATTTCATTCACTATTCATTTGTATTGTTAAAAAAAGTGGTGATCCACTCATTGATAAAATATATGCATGCTTTATTTCATGTGGTTTCGGTTATGACCCAGCAGGATTTGTGGCTGAGGCCCATGCTAGTGTGACCGAGGATTCTCCAGCTTGATAAGCCAACCTGACTCAGACGGACACAAATTTATGACCGAGACAATGAGCCAACCTGACTGTGACTTATGGAGCCAACATGATCGTATTCCAGGCAATTGGCGCTTCATCCTGACCAACAAAGACTAGGCCAATGGTGCATCATCCTGATTGACAGTCTGGGCCATTTTGGCACATCAGCTTTCTTCTTCAAGCGAAACAACATTTATTCGTACCCAGCGGTCCACAACATCACATGCTTTCTTCTTCAACCGAAACAAAATACACATGGCTCCATTCCTTTCTTTTTCTCTTCAACAGAAACATCATATTTGAAAGGTTATTAGTTTTAAATTTTGAGAATTTTTTACATGGTAGATGTCATTACTGCTATTCCTTTACAACCTCAAAGTCCTTACAAGTAGGGAGATTAGATCACTCAAAATCATAGAAAAAATCTCTATGCAAAAATCAATTAAAACCATCTGATTAGTGGGCAGATTATAAAGAATTTCATTTTTGTAGTTCTGTAAGGGACGCAGAAATTATGCTTGGTAAAAAGATTACAATCTCTTTAGTACCTGTTGGTGAGTGAGTTTATTTTTAGAGGTACCCAATGAAAGAGAAAAGTAAATATGAAAGTCTCATGTACTTGGGAGGAATGTTTCAACTTCATGCTTTATAAAGTTAACATAGCTTGCAAAACATGTAACCCATAATATGATATGCAAGAACCAAAATCGATTTTTGAACATTTAAAATTGTGATTTTTAAATGCAAAATATCATGAAATTAGGATATTCCTTTTGCAAGTTTTGCAAGTGTATCATATAGTTTGTTGAGAATCAGTTTTGTTAGTTTTATGTTTTTCCATATTAAGCCTTAGTCTTATTTCTTTTGATGTATAAGTAATCATCATTGTATTCATTTTTCACAATCAATAATAATAATGAGAAGTGTTATTTAAGTGACAAAGCTTTGATTCTCATTCTTTAATTCTTTCTCCTTCTTTCTTTCTTCTTCAAGCTTTTCTTTCTTATCTTTCTTGGGTTCTAGAAGCACTTTCATGGTTGTTACCTTTTCCAATGAGATAATTAATAGGTCATTTCTACATTATCGATTAATACTTTTTTCACAATAATAAATTATATTGTCTTAAATTATTTCAGTGGAAGACTTAGGCTGTGAAGTTATAAGAAAATTGATGGTTCAAATACTAATTACCACAAATATTAACACTAGTTTATAAAAAATAGACATATTAAGAGGATAAAATGTTTAATTTGAGACTTGCTAAAGTAAATTAAATTTAGTCTTTACCAAAAAGATATTTTTAAGATGAAAAAATGTTTACACGGAGAGTATAAGAGTTTTTTACAATGTCATTATATCAATTATCATTCATTTTTAATTATCATTAACTTTTAAATAAAATAAATAAAAATAAATGGTGGATGATGTATTGACTACGTATAAATCTTTATATTGTTAATGCATAAATATTACGCTTTATTTTTTATACAAATTTTGAAAATTGAACCCTTAATATCATCATTAATGAACTTAATTTTTCAAGTTGAAGGAAATTTAGATTTAAGGACGAGTATATGAAGAACTATATGTTATTCTGTTATGGTGGTTAACTGGTTACTTGTCCTTTATGGATGTTAACTCACTACGTTGATTCGACCATAGAATATTGAATCAACTTTTAAAGGTGATAAGGGTAGAAATGTAATTGAAATGTAACATTGGGAATATTACCACTTAACATTATGTCGTTGTTCTTGTTCCATGTACTCCAGTTTCAGTATATATCTCCATCTGATTGATGGATTTTAAGGTTGTTTATCTTCTGATTTTCTACAAACCCTTTTTTTATTTATTCAATTAGTGTTCAGTCAAGCCAATTAGTAAAGTACTCAGTGCTCGTGTAAATTTTCAATGAATTCACTGAAATCATCACCTTCCTATATGATATGATCTTAAAACTTTCTGATTATCATGCAACCTTTGACCATCTTAATTTGCCTTGGAAATAAGCTACCAATACCAGGTATTTCAATACTAGGGGCGATGTTTAAGAGTCTTATTTTATAAGAGATGTAAGGAAAGAGATAATTTGAGAAAATATTTCTTTGTAAGTTTATTTTACATTTTTCTAATTTGAAGTTTTTTAGAATTGATGGCTAAGATGAGGAGTAAGTTTAAAAAATTTAGTATTGAGGTCAATGGATCTCTCCTCTTTTCTAAATACAAAATGTCAAAATATCTAAATTTCATTACTAAAATTTTATAATTATAAATTTGTATACTTTTCATTGATAAAATAATATTCTTGCATTCCTAAAGCTTCATTCTCATCCCATCTAAAATTTACACAAGGAGATGTTTAACTTGATTTGCGTTCCTTTCTTCTTCCCGCCATTCCCCTTCTTGCCCTTTGTTTCATCTTCTTTACTATCCCTCGTAACTCTCAAACACACCCTAAGAATACATTTACGAGTTGGATTTTAGAGGAAATAGAACACTTCATATACACTTATGAGATCTAAGTCTTCCTTTTCACCTCATTCTCCTAAAAAAATCCAACTTGCAAATATAGCTTGAGTTGTTTCGCCACTTTTGCACTCCTTATGCTTTACTTGTTTGAATGTTCAAGTTTATTGATTATAACCCTACACTGTTTATAATTTTATATGGCTAAGAATCCATATTAGTATTCACTTTTTCAGGCATATATGGATTCATATTGATGTTACCAGAAGGAAAGTGACACAGAAAGACCCATCAGGAGCAATAAATAGAAAAGTTCTGATGAACTGACCAAAAAAGTAGAATAGCAACACACAAATTAAGGTGGCACTACTTTTAAGGTTGTAGGGTAACATGAGTATAAGAGACTTGGTTGGTTGAGAAAGGACAAAAGAATCACATAAACAGATGCTCTTATATACTGTACTTCCTGAATTCATAAACCACAAGATAATCTTAATCCTTGGAGAGTGTGGTACTTTGAGTGCTTCTATCACATCATCTGTGAATCTGGCTCAACCTTTTGAGAGATTCACACCTAGTGGCTGCTACAAATTCTGTAGATTATAGTAAATTTTACTAAGGGTAATCTGCTATTCAGTACTGTAATGAAAAAACAGTTAATTTCTATGTAAAAATTGTTTGCTAAGGAACCCATAAGCTTTGAATATGATGAATGTTGTAATTATGGGACCAAACAATTGGAGTTTTGGACCAGATGTTACATGGCCTTCAATTTTCTGTCTAGCAATTACCAAATTCAGATGTTGACTCATAATAAAACATGTTGAAAGAGACTAATGTATGGTTGCTCACAAATCCTGACAGACATACTCCTTCCACATTTTTGTCTCCAACTAGGTACAAAAGAAAACAAAGTCTTGAAAGTAAATATTTATGTAAGCATCTCCAAAGGTACCAGGCTTTGATACATCATTTGTAGTCACTGGTCCCAATAGGAAAAGATTCCCTTACAGCTTTACTTTGTCGTTAGTGAGTGAAGTCCTAAATTTTGTGATTCAGTGAAGATGTTGCTGCACCTCCATATCAAGATGCCTACTTATGTCTTTGTCGCTCTAGAACAAATGGCAAGACTTGCACATGGTTAGTTTTAAGTGATTGCCCTGCATGTTCTTGTCATTTTCTTACAATGGATGAGAAAATGACTTAGGAACCGTCCGATTATCGCGATTCAAAGCCGACATCATTGCATCAACAACTACTTGTTTGTTAATTTGAATGCATTTCCACATTTTAAGATTGGCTTAATTAACTAATTAAGTAAGCCTGCTTATACATTATCTGGCAGAAAGTTAGGAACTCTAACCTTAATTGAGAAAGCAAAGCAGCAACACCACCTTATGTGAATCACTCATTTCAAAATTATGATCTTTAATCTTGTTATGCTTTCCATCTTAGAATTACAACATGGTTTTAAATCACGGTTGTGATGATGTTTGTGTTTATCGCAACTGCCAGAACATGCGGCTGTTGCAGCCAACATTGCACAAATGATGCATTGTGAACATTCCAAAAACTGCAATATTGCAGCCGAAATTCAATAGATATGATCATGCTCTTGTTGCAATTCAATATGCTAAACCGGAATGTCATAAATGTGAGCTATGTATTGGTGAGTGGTGTTAACTCTGTATTTGTGTTCTTTTCAATATGGATACAAATTACTAATCAAACCAACCTAAGGCTCTGCTCAAAATTTATGTTAGGGAACTAACAAATGAAATAGACCAAATCATAGTAACATATAGCTTCCAAAGAAAACACATTAAAACAATAAGCTTCTATTAGTTCAGTAAATACTAAATACTTGCTCCAGAATCCTAAAGCCACTGCTGCACAACTACATATCAGCCTTAAAGAGACATAAAGCACATTAAAACAACAAGCTGTTTTTCACAGGTCAAAATAACTAACAATCAATGGCTACAGGTTAGTAACTAACAATTAGTTATTTTGATGTATTTTCTCTTTACTTGGGGGTTTGAATAATATATTTTCATAACTCAATTAAAAATAATGCTACTTTGTAATTGATAACAATGA
This sequence comes from Lupinus albus, assembly GCA_009771035.1. NCBI lineage: Eukaryota > Viridiplantae > Streptophyta > Magnoliopsida > Fabales > Fabaceae > Lupinus > Lupinus albus. The sequence continues at coordinate 13,020,474 of CM020011.1, forward strand.
GACAAACTTTGATAAATAAAATATTAAGGCTCAATGTTTGGTATTAGTTAGACATCAATCTCATTCCATGTACAAAAAATGAAATATATCTAAAATTGACTATAGTTTTAGATGTGTATTGCCAACAGTCATCAAATTTTGAGGCTGAAAGGCAACAATCTAGTTTTGTTGCATTCTTTCATTCTGTATACCTCTTAATTGGGTTAATAAGATGAACTTGTATGACTGAGATTTAGGTAAGCATGCACAAATAAGACAAAGAAAAGGGATCTATCTGCTAACTAATCACGTTAGTGTTCGATGTGGGCACATTGGATCTGCGACATGTGCATGTGTCCAACAAATACTGAAATGACAAGTTCTAAACTTGTCTTTGACTCATTTCAAGCACCCTAAAACCATGTTTAGTGAATTAAATTTTATAGTTTTTTATTAGATAAAGAGTTGAATATTTATTTTATTTTTGGTATACACCAAGAATATGTCTAGCCGATAGCTACTAGAATGGATTAGTGATTTTGAATCAGAAAACTTATGAAACTTTGGTTGATCTAGATTGTTGAATAAAATTGGAATGGCTTAAGTTCTGATTTCAGAAAATCATAAAGCAAACCACAAATAGGAATCTAGCCCTATGATATTCATCCAATAGTATAGGCCAAAGTCATGATAACTTTCACACCTCAAAGTCACTGAATCTGTTTTCAGTAGTTAGAAAGATATGGGTTAGGTTTTAGTGGGTGATAGAAGTAATAGTTGAACATAGGAGCACATTTCTTAGATGAAAATAACATATATTTGATTGATCAATAGTTGGAGGAGTACTTTGGTGGATTGAAGGACCTAGATTTTCATACATAGTAGAATATTCTTCACTACCACTCACTCATTTAAACTCATAAGTCCTATTTATAGGACTATTTTCAATTATTCAAAAGAATCTCATGAAGCTTCTAGACAATACATGTTATATCTATCATAATGTAATTTATATGGAACTCTCTAGACACAAGTTAAATATGTCACATTCTTATAGAACTCTCTAGAAAGTTGTGACACATTTCAACAATATCACCGAAATGACAACCGTGTCACTAACAAAGCATTTTTTCCTTAAACACTACGAGGATTGAACCTCTGTTAAAATATCTAAATGACCCAATTATTTACCTAATTTATTCAGCCTTCTTGTTATAGAATAGGTTCATTTTTATTCACCCTTGATTTAGTTTACAAAGATCTGTACCCATTAAATAATTCCGGGTAAATACACATACTTTAGGCCCAAAGTTATTTTTAAAGGAGTTAAACCTCCTATTACCATAGTTGTCAGTGTATTTATATTGTTAAGTGGTGACACATTTTCTAACATTGGTATAATAATAACATAGGACAACATAAAGAGAGAGAAACATATAGAGAGAGGTATCAGATATATTATTGATGCAAACAATGGCAATTTCAGGGTCAGAAACTCAGAGTCCCAACACTGTAACAGGAAGTAAAACAGTTACTACTACTTCTTCTCAGGTAGCAATAGAGGTTGAGAGTGTGAAATGTGACTCATGTGGGTTCACAGAGGAATGCACCCTTGCTTATATCTCAAGGCTGCGTCAAAGGTATCAGGGTCGATGGCTTTGTGGGCTTTGTGTTGAAGCTGTTAAAGATGAGGTTTTGAGATCAGATAGGCTTATCAGTACTGAAGAAGCACTTAACAGACACATCAGATTCTGCAAAGAATTCAGATCATCTTCAACACCTCTTGATGAAATGGAACACCCTATTTCTGTGATGGGAAGAATTTTTCGTAGGAGTTTGGATTCTCCAAGGCCTCTTAGATCAAATTCAAGTGGGTCTCTTCCTTCAGTTCATGCTATTCGTGCTCCTACTCTGTTGAGATCAGAAAGTTGCTTCTCTTCTATATCTGGTTTAGGTATTGGAGAATCTTAACTCTTACAGTTACATGTTGAAGCATGAAACATAGGAACTGTGTTTGTTTTTTTCTGTGACAGTGAGAAATATTGAATTGAAGCCTGTAATGAAGGTCTTCTTAAGTGTTAGAAATTTGGTGAGTCATGACTTTACTTCTAGTTGTTCTTTTTTATTTTCATTCATCTTCAATGTATATACATGCCATGTTTTAGACTGCTTAACAAAATTTATAATTTAGTTCATGTTTCTGCTAAAAGAGATTGGAACAAAAGGGTATAGTGGTATAGTGTTAAATTGTTAATGTTGTTGTTTTGTTTTGTTTTGGGTATGGGATTTATTAAGGAAATCTGTTTTATGAAAACAGTTGGTAGGAATTGAATAAATCAGAACAAAAAAAGACAGCACAAACCTGCTATTATGATAGCTGGCTTAGGCTTAAGCACACTTCAAAAGTTAGAACAAACAATTTAGCATTAATTGACTATAGCTGTGTGCAATTGCAAGCATATAAGAATATATAAGGAATTCTTAAACTAATAATGATGGGTGTGCTTAGCTGTTTGTGATTCACAAACTTTGTACTAGAATTGGCTTAATTGGATTAAAAGAATTTTCTCGAAGAAAAATATGCTAAGGAAAGGTGAAAAATACAGCCATTAGATTTGTGCAAATTGTAAGATATAACACAGGACGAAAGTTTGAGAAAGTTCCTACTTTGTTAAAAGTATGTGAAGGTAGAGGCCAAAGTTTTAGAGTTTTCATCATCCCATTGACCGAGAGTCAAGTGGTTCAAAAAGTAATAAAATACAATATTTAATGACACATATATTCTTTTAATTATAATAAAATTACATTTTAAGGGAATTAGTAGAACAATAATAATGCAATGGAATGAAGGTGCAAGAAGCACGCTTTCACTTCTTGTACTTTTTCCTTGCTTCTAATTGTAACTGAAAAAAGAATGATGTTATGCTTTCTTGCTTGAGTTACATTAGTATCTTCAAGATTGAAGATCAAGATATAAAGTTATAAACTTTTACTGAGATCCATTTGGAATGATGAAGATTCAAGAGTGATTTCTTTGACAGCACAGCCAATTAACTTTTTTTTCTTCTCTAACCAAAACTCCTAACTACTCATTGATACTTAAATTAATTAATTAATTAAAATTTTGAAAAGTAGAATTGATTAATTAATATATGAATTGTGAATAAAATGATTAATTAATACATGTGATCCAGTAATGAAAATAAGTTTTGTGCAAAATATGCACAATACATTGAATCCGACATAGGTGTAGTGAGGACACGTGTTTAGACAACCAATCCATTCAGGTTATGATCTATCCTTTTATTTCTGTTTCCGTGTTTTTGTTGTATTCTTCGAGGTTATTCTCGTTACTTCCAACCACCAATGTTTTCTTCATTTTGATTTTCATCACTATTTGTATTTACGTGTTTTTCTTAGATTAGATTATCAAAATTATCTTCTACTTTGATACATATAGTTTTTATTTCAAAATTATTGATAGTGTCACACTACTATAACATATTAACAAATTTTGATGCATTCTCAAAGTCAAAAGATCTTTAGAAATATTTTGAGATTAATATCATTTTACTTCGCCATCCTGAGAAGTTTTTTTTCATCAATTGACTATTTTGATGATACAAAAAGTAAAATTGAAGCCATTGTTAGAAGCAAAGAACCATTGGAATTAGTTTTGCCTCTAGAGTATTAATAGTCGTAACACATGGCATGCACCATAGGCCTTTACCACACATTTAGCACCGACTTGGATGTAGCAACCTGCACCTAAATATTCACAAATCTGTTGTATCAAATTTTGTCTTATATACTTTTCTGCATCAATAAACATGTCGTTTAATAAAAAAAGTTAAATATTTATTATTATTATCGTTTTAGTTTTATTATTATTCTAATGAAAGACCTCATTCCAAGTAAAATAGGATGAACACGTTTAATGCATTTCACACCAGCTTTTTCCTCTATCAACTTCCTTATCTAATTATTACTTTTCTAGTTAAACTCATCCCAACAAATGACAGTTTTAGCAGTTTTAACTCTTAACCATTATATATAAAAGTTTCACATGCTTCCATGCGGGTGCATAACATAAGGCATTGGTAAAGAGCATGAATCTGGCATTTCTGGTGATTCTCACGTACCATAGAATCTATACAATTTGATGAAACTTTTGGCTTTTACTACTTCACTACTTTTCATTGTAATATCAGCATCAATACCAAATTTTATTCAAGGGATGGATAATGTTATAGCTTCCCGTCAAACTACTTTCTATCGCTTCTCAAGAATCATTTCTGGTTCCTAGTCATATTTGTCAGTGTCATGTAGGATATTGATGTTAAGAAGTTATTTAAAATAATCACTTATTTATGTTTGGTCATAAAAAATCAATTATATACACTTAATTACTAAATGAGAAAAAGAGCGGTTAACTTATATTGTTGTAATGATTTTATGACTTTAAAAATGTCATTGTATCCTTTATATATCAATTATTATGATTTTTAAGTATAAATAACACACATTAACACTTGTTGATGTTTTGATAGTATAATGTCAATGCACATCAATTAAGCTCTATTTATTTTGTAGGTGAAATGTGATTGTAATTGTAATAATCAGAGCATCATCCAAATGACACATATAGCATTGACACATGTATATTTCAAAGAAAAGTGTACAAAGACTTATAAACTTTATGTTTTTTATAAATAATGAACCTGCATTATTTTTTTCTCTTAATTACCTTTTAAAACGTATTTGATAAAATTGGTTACTGTGTGAACATATTGTAGAATTACTAATATGTCAATATGAAAATCGTTATGATCAGACTCACCATTATATTATAACAATGTAACAATACAGGCTAGTCGACGATAATAGATGGAGCACAACGTCATTAAAATTCAAAATTGATTGAGAAAAAATGATAACTTAATTTCAAAGTTAAAAATAATTAATGTATTAGGGTGTTTTATATACTTTTCCTCGTATCTTTCAATAAGTAGATATTTATAGTTGAATGGATTTAGGTGTAAAAATAATAGGGGCAAACTATTAATTCAAGTGTACAAATAATATAACAAACAAAATCATCGGATACGAGATCAAAGATAATATTGTATTCTTTGAAGAGGCTTTCTTGTTGCATGAGTTACTCTTCGTCAGTCTTATTAATACAGTATTGGTAATCATACTCCTATATAGTCACTATCTCACTTAGATGGGACAAGGATCTTCTGTCCCAGAATTTTCTTGTCCACATGTCCCTATCTAATCAAACTACACAAAATAATATTTAAATATTAATTTATAATTTATTATTTATTATTTTTAATTAAATGTAGTATTATGTTTGGCTTGATACACATGTTATGCTTTTGGAAGTAGGCCTAAGAATGAAGAATGTATTTTAGTTGTATAGTTTTTGGGCCTTTTGTCATAATAAAAACGAAAAGATCCACTGAACATTAACACTTTACCTGGGCAAGTGCAAGTCCTTAAAAGAAGTAGCCCAATCATATGAAAACGTGAAACCCAAAAGTATAATTTTAAAACAGTTAAAAATAGATGTAAAATTAATTTCATCCTTCTTATTTTAAAATTGTGATATAACAATTTAATAGGACGATATATCATTTTCCTTACTTTTGGTGCTAAATCTTCACCATTACTAGCTTGCATAACTTGTAGTATCATTTTACAATTATGTATCTTGTATTAATTGTTTCTATAATTAAAAAAAACTACAATATTATTAATCTTTGCAATTTAATATAAATGCAACAAATGAGATTTATACAAATATAATCTTTTATAGTTTCACTACTCTCTAAGATGGTAAGACCTAAAGGCATGGGTAGTTCCTAACCAAACTACAAAATCTATAGGTCGAATCAAACCAAATTAGAAAGCATGATTCCATTTGGTTTTTAGGTTTGGTTTAGTCTTTTACAATGTGAAATTGATGTACTATGGTTGAATTCACTTATTCACAATTTCTAAATATGTAGAAAGTGAACTAAACTATAAAATTGCATTTTTTTTACTTAAATGTATATAGAGGGAGTAGATTAGCTACATACATCAAATATAGCAATAAAATGTACTCATTTTTTTAAAAGACAGTCAGACATTATAGGGTACAAATGAAATTGTATAAGGAGATATGCATTATTCAGCAGACCTGAAAAAGTTTGATTGGAAATTTTTATGGAAGTCTTGAATTAATATAGGAGATGTTCAAATATTGTGATAAATTACTACCCCTTTCTTAAATGAGTGCAATGTGTATTTAAACCATATGGTAATCAGAGGAGGATGAACCCAATATGTATTTAAATAATTCCCTAGATAATGAGGTAAGCGATATGAGATATACTTCTCAACACAATCATTCATAGTTATATTTGTGAAGATGGCATTTCCTAAAATGACTTCTTAATGGCGTTTGTTTTGGTGTGTTTCAGCCACGTTGATGAGACAATATTATATCCCAATAAAAAGAGACTAGGTTGTGGTGAGTACCTAAGTGTTGTACTTCTAAGCTCTTATAAGGCTAAAGCACATGGTGGAAATGTTAGAATTGCCCCATATTTTATTAGGATGCCTATTTTCAAGTTCGAAGAGTTCATGTATGATGTCACTTTACTTATGAGTTATGTGCGTTAATATCATGGCTCATTGCTCCACCATTTAATTAATTTTTGTAGCAAATGACCCCTGGAGTGGATGTAAAGAAAGGTATGGATTTAGGTTCTCTAACCTATAATGATATAGTTAGTTTTTTAAACAATTTATTATATTTCTTTATATTTTTGTTTTTTCCAACTAATTAAATAAAGTGATTAGTTCCAAAAAAAAGGAAACTATGATAGGGTGCCACCAAAGTTTTATGTTAGACAATCTAAATTTGAGAGGTGCCATGTTGAGGGGAATTTACTATTTTTTATTTAAACAGAGAATTGGAGTATGTTTTATTTACTTTAATCAAGTCATGTCACCCATATGCAATAACAAATTCCATGTGTCTGCCCTTTTTTTATAATGATTTGACTGCCTTTCTAATGAGTGTTGCTCATAGGAATCGAATATTAGAAAGACCAAAAATGTTAAGAGGGACAATAAGTCTATCAGTAAGTTAGTCACTAAGTAAACCACTTATTAAGTCAGTTATTAAGTCAGTCAATAAGTGAGCTAGTAAGTCAATCAATTAGTGAGCAAATAATTCAGTTAGTAAGTAAGTCATTCAATAAGTTTATAAGTAAGTCAGTTAGTAAGTGAAGAAGTCAGTTAGTAAGTTATTTAATAACTCAATAAGTTATTCTTTAAGTATTTCAGTAAGTCAGTCATACAGTAAGTGAGCTAGAAAGTCAGTCAAAAAATAACTTAATCAGTCAGTAAATCACTCAATAAGTTTGTCATTCAGTAAGTAAGTACATCAATAAGTTAGTTAGTAAGTCAGTCAATAAGTTATTCAGTAAGTCAGTAAGTTAGTGAATGAGTGAGTCAGTCAGTAAGACAATAAATAAGTTAGTAAGTCGGTCACTAACTTACTGACTGACTTATTTATTGTCTTACTGACTGACTCATTGACTTATTAACTTATTGAATAACTTACTGACTGACTTACTAACTAACTTATTGATGTACTTACTTACTGAATGACAGACTTATTGACTGATTTACTGACTGACTAAGTTATTTTCTGACTGACTTACTAGCTCACTTACTGTATGACTAACTTACTGACATACTTCAAGAATGACTTACTGAATAACCTACTAACTGACTTCTTCACTTACTAATTGACTTACTTACTAACTGAATTATTTGTTCACTAAGTGACTGACTTACTAGCTCATTTATTGACTGGGTTAATAACTGACTTACTTACTAACTAACTAATATATTGTCTTACTGACTGACTCACTGATTTACTGACTTATTGATTAACTTACTGACTGACTTACTAACTAAGTTATTGATGTAGTTACTTACTGAAAGACAGACTTATTGACTAATTTACTGACAAACTAAGTTATTTTCTTACTGACTTATTAACTCACTTATTGTATGACTGAATTACTGACATACTTAAAGAATGTTAGTAAGTAATCATACAGTAAATGATTCATACAGTAATATGAATGATCCTTATTGAGAGAGACAACCACACACTCCGAGAATGATTAATTCATTACTTCTTGGGTGAGAGGATATGATTGATTATACAAAAATAATAATTTAATCTTGTTGAAGAGTGAATTCAGTGTGAGCAACTATATTCAAATATATTTTTCTCTTTTCCATCAAAGGCAAAGTTTGCCGAAAAAACAAAATGGTCCAATGTCACATGAAATATGTACAATAATAACAATTTATTAATACTATGTCATATAAAACAAATTATTTGTACACTTGATTACTATTATAATTTGCAAGAAATAGATTTAAGGGACAAGAATAATGCTGTTCCTCTTATTCGCTATCACAAAAAAAACAAAAAGTTACTATTTGCTAAGGACCTAAAGTAAGGGTGCTGCTATGGAATCTGTATCTTGGTTACGATATGTCAGAGAATCGAGGATGCATAAAATTATTTAAAATTGTTGATCTATTAATTTAAATAATTTTAAATCAATGGTATAACTTTTAGGATGAAAGAAAGAGCCCAATATTCATATTTATGGACAAAAAATGTAAAAATTCATATACAATCAATATATTGTATTATTTTTTTGTAAAATGAATGATTATTAAAAATGAATGATAAATTATAAACTCATAGTGTATAAAAAGGCTTATAATATCAATGCATATATTATTTTCCAGAGAATAAAACATTGTATCGTAAAAAAAAGTGGAAGTATGTATATTAAACTTACAAAGATTTAAATCATTTGAGGATTTATAATGTGATTGCAGTATTTACCATTAATTTTCAATCATGACACATTCTTAAAATAAAACTACTAGATGATACACTCATGCACTAACTGCATATAAATCTTAAACCGTCACTTCATAGATCTCAAAATCATTAAACCTTAAATCTTATCCAATTATTAAATGACCTCAGAATCATTAAACCTAATGCAACCTTTACCATTATCCACACCAAGTGATGTAAGTTATCCTTCTAAATCTCACAAACAATGATAATGGCGATGAGGAGAGACCCAAATGCGTATGACTCATCGTCAAACCTTACTCTTAAAATGCAAGAATCCATACTCAATAATATATGAAAGATAAGATAATACAATGATAGAAGAGAATGAATATCTTTCTTATTGATCAAAGCTTAAAAGGGTACACATGTTTATATGCAAAAAATACACCCAAGAAACTTAACAACCCCAACAAATTTAAGCAACTATCCTTAACAAACTAATGAACCATATTAAGAATATACAAGAGGTGATAACTTGACTTCCAAGTAACAATTGATTTTGCCTTTGACTCAACTCATGTGCCAACTGTCTAAGCCAAGGCTGCCTCTGACCGAGATAACTTAGCCAATCTGATCGAGAATGACTTTGGTCATAGTGCGTCATGCCTAAGCATCGTGGCCGAGGCTGACCTTCAATATGTCTTGCCTGATGTGCCTGGGTCAGGCAATCTGACCGAGCTAGCCAAGTCTTCTTATGCATCTGACTTTGGTCTAACTCAGCATCTGACTTAGTTTCTGACCTAGCTTCCAAGGCATATGGCTCAACATCTGACCTAGCTTCCAAGGCATCTGGCTCAACTTCTGACCTAGCTTCCAAGGCATTTGGCTCAACATCTATGGCATCTGGCTTGGCACTCAAGGCATTTGACTTGGCATCCAAGGCATTTGTATATGGCTGCACCAACCTACAAGAATGAAGGCTATTAGACAAGGCAAAGTTTAATACTTACATCATGGGAATGATGAACTTAGCAATGATACCACTTTCTCTTCATCTCTCTTTCATATTAGCTAGTTTGTGCTAAATTTAGTGACATGATTTAAGGATTTAATATAATTTTGTGGATGGGTAAGTCTTGAATTCATCATGAACTGAAGACAACGAGTATCAAGAAATGATGCATACTTGATGGTCGTATCGTGTATTAATTGAGCAAAGGAATAACGCTATGCATTTGTCATTCAACCTTTTCTGTGTGTGTCAATTGTGCCTAAACTCGGTAAAGAATATTTGGATTGATAGAGTGGTAACACATTTATTTTATTTGAATTTATTTATATTTTATGTTTATCTCATTCATTATTATTAATGTTGTGAAATCTAAGCTGAACATGAAATTGGAATATGTCACATATTAAATTTAACTTGTTTAAAAATATATAATTATAGAAAAATATAAAGTTTTGTATAATTAATAATTATGTATAATTGTATTGAAGTGATATTTTGTTGACTATGGTAAAACAAAATATTAGAGTAGTGTTTTGTTTTTATTATTTTAAGTGAACTGTTTGATTCACTTTCTAAGTTTAACTGAGTTTAACACGGTCAGATCGAAATTTCTTCGATTCGAAGCGGTTTAACTCTCACTCGGTTAAGACTTCAAACCATAGTCGTTTTTAAGTTTGATGACTGGTTATTATTTGGATCATTAACGACTTTTATCAATATAGTAAATTACTACAAATAAAGGATAGCTTTATATACGTTTTGCTTGAGGATTATCCCCTTTATGCTTTATTTGGTTGAAGAGTATAAAATAAAGGAAAATGTATATGTAAATTTTTTAATGACACAAATTTCCTTAGAATAAAAATAAGGAAAATGATATATCCTCATACTAAATCCTCATACCCACAAAAAGGTGACATATGTCATAAAAGTGATACTTTATTTATTAGTGATTGATTTACAAGTGATATATGTCACTTACTTGTGGATAGGAAGATTTAGTAGGAGGATATAACATTACTCTAAAAATAATATGAAACAAATTATTTTTGTCATTACACTCTCCATAATATTTTCTCCTCACAAATGGAGGGGGGAAATTTTGGTAGGTCTCATGCACTTTTTATTTCTCTCATATGTTACTATCTTCTAGACGAAATAAGGGAAAAACCAAATTTCTATTCCCCAACTTCTTTCATCTCTTTTCTTCCCAACCAAAGAAAGACTTATAGTTATACCCGGTGAAACTAAGAATATTTATAAAAATATATTGTCCACAAAGTATCTCTCAAATTCTAGTGAGTTTTATAGGTTATTGCTTTAAAATTTAAAAATCACAAAACAAAATTGTATGTAAGCTAGAATAAAGTATTTTCTCGTACTATGAGATAATTTATATTATTAAATTCACTCATTGTTTAATATGTGTCTTACTTTTGGTTTTATAATATATTTTAATCTAAAAACTTATAGAAAATAAATAAATAAGATACATGTAAATAAAAATGAAAAGATTTAAGGAGATAAATTAAATAATTTTTAAATGAATACTTTATTATCTATCTAAAGAATAGAATGGCTTAAATTTTGTGATTGTGATTGAATGTAAAATGGAAGTTGAATAAGATTGATATGTAAATGAAGATTTGATTTCTCTTTCCTACGGGGCGGTCAGTGCGGCTTGAGATATTGCCATGGTGCTTTTCACTTGCTATGTGCAATCTAGGCCGGGTACGGACCAAACATGACCCATCCCAACCTGTCATAGGGTCATTCACTCATGATATTTATGTGTGTCTCTGTTCAAATATACACAGAGTAATGATATTTTTTTGGTTAAAAATATCATTGATTCTCTAATTTTTCATCATATATACATGTTTAATAATATATATACTTATATATTATTTTATATATCAAATTACATATTCACAATAATAAATAATATTTAGAAGACTTTATGTAAATTAGTATACGTTATATTTAACCGGGTCTAGGATCGGGTCCGAGTTTAAAGGCTGACCCTGTGAATATTTAGGGTCGAGTTAACTTCGGGTCTAGGGCCAAGTCCGAGTTCATAAAAATGGTCCAGACAACATTTAGGACCGGGCAATGACAAATCTTAACCCGTCCCAACCCGGCCCACGCTCACCCCAACTGCAACCCTCAACCCACACTGGTCAGTGCTCACTGCTTCTTCTCCATATTATGATTCAAATCAAATCAAATCAAAACTTAACTCATCTCACTCTTCTTACTACATTTTTTTACATTACCATTTTACACTTCATTACTCTTTCTTTTCTAAACACCAAACAAACTATACCCTCTTTTCACATCTCAACTTTGCTAAATATGTTCGTACAAACACTTGCACTTGCACCCTTTCTCTCAGCCGTCTTTATTATTATTTTCATGCACAAAACATGATGTGCCTCTTTTCTCTTCATCACTCATAATAACAATAACAATAATTATTACCCTCATTATCACTCACTTTTCCTTTCTATTCAACAAGTTCAACAACCACTTCAACTCAAACCCTTTTTTTTATTTTTATAAATAAATGAAATTCTGCTAGTTCTGGGTGTTTCTTAATTATCCCTTGTCAGAGACCCTATTTACTCTCTCTGCCACACTCATTTTCGTATGCTATTCACACCTAACCTCATTTGCCGCTTCTTCTTTGTCACTTACCATTACTGTTTCTTCTGCCCCCCTTTCACTTTTCTTACTCACTCTTCTTCTTCCTTTCTATTAACAAAGGACAACTCCTATTACTCACATTTCATTTCTCTCTCTATTTTCTCTCTTTTTCTTAACTGCAAAACTTTAATGGCTACTCCCATTGCTCGTTCTTCTTCTTCTTCGATTCCTTCACTGCCACCTCCTTTACCCAAGTCGCCACCGGATTACCCTGATTTGTATGGGAAGCGCCGTGAAATGGCCAGAGTTCAAATGTTGGAGAGAGAAATAAGCTTTCTTGAGGTTGGTTAAACTTTCTACTTTCAACTTCTTAACTCTGATTCTCTCACATTCACACTCCTTTGTCTTAATTTTTAGCTAAATAACTCAAAGTTTGAGTCTTTTCATGTTGGGTTAGTTTCAAATGAAAGTAATGTAAGACTTCGTTGACATTTTCCGGAACCTGATTCAGAATATTGGGAATTTTCTAAATGCTGGGGACATCACATTTCATTATCAATGCTAAACTTTGAGTGGAAACAGAGCAATGGGTGATTTCTTTTGAGATTCATGAGAAGATATAGTCTTTCAACTTATAATACTTTAAATCTATGATATTTTTCTCTTTTGTGACAATTTTTTGAAATTTTGAACCCTTAGATAACCTTTTCAAGTGACCTTCTTCACTTTGAAGCTTCATACCAGTTTAAAGTTTGACCAATAATTTACACAACTACCGGGGTCAACGTGAGGAGGTAGTCAACCCCTAACATTCAGCAAGACTAGAATGTAAAAAAATTCTTCTAATTTCCAGAAATATTTTACTGTGGTGGTGATGGTTGAGGAACTCACTGTCTTGGTTTAAAACTTTAACAATATTTGCAAATATTTGGTTTACTGCTTTAAATTTCTCAGGTTGTTGATTATTTTTCTATTGTATCAAGGAATCCCCAATTATATATAAAAGGCACTTTATGTAATGATTTATTCTTCTGCTCCATCCTCAGTAATTAGATGAGATATTAAAGAATTAACAACATGAACATGCCAGCATGATACTGCAGTGAGTGCAGCCAAACTTGCCAATTTGGATCAAGTTTAAGAATGACAATTTTCAGCCTAGTTAAAGTGTTAAACACATTCTCTATCCCTTCTCTCTGTTCAAAGCAAATTTATTGACAATTTTGCATCTAACAGGAAGAACTAAAATTTGTTGAAGGGCTTCAACCAGCTTCCAGATGCTGTAAAGAGTATGTTTATTTGTGGAGTTACATGCCATGTAGAATCTGAAACTGGGGAAATTCCTTCAAATATATGAATTATTGCTAGCCAAAATCTATTTTCTGTCTGCTAGTAAATCTGTTTTTCTTATTGAATGCAACCATATTACAGGATGGCTGATTTTGTGATAGCAAACTCGGATCCTCTTTTACCTTCGTAAGAATTTTTATCATCAATCCTACCTCTTTAGTTTAAAAGTACCATGATTCTTATGCCTTTCTCTTTCAATCAGAAACAAGAAGAATCGCCGGTCATGTCGCTTTTGGAAGTGGCTATGGTACCATTTCTTTATCTGGTTTCATGTGTTCTATACCAACGGATTATTCAGTACTGATCCAGTTGGAGATTCATGTGTGTGTGTGTGTGAATTTTTTGGAAGTGGCTCTAGTGCCCCTTATTTCATTTAATGAAGCAGAAACTTGTATCATAGTAATCTTTAATTTCAATTGCAAACATGAACAATGAGTTATGTTTCTGTGCAGTGGTATGCCTTGTTTTAACTTCTCTTGGATCTGTTGCTGTTGTTGCTGCTGTGATGGGGTATCTGTGCAACTAAAATTGCCGAGTTGTTGCGAGTGCAAACCATGCAGTTGCAATTGTTTGCCATCATTCAACTGCTACTTACCAAAGTGGAACTGCTGTTTCTCTTGTCCTAAATCACATTGCTGTAAAGATAGTTGTGGTCTTGGAAATTGTTGTATACCCTCAAGTTGTTGCAAATTCAAGTGTCCATCTTGCTCCTCTTGTTGCAGCTGGAAATGCTCTTGCACTTGCTCTTGCCCAACATGTCCAAAGGTACACCCATGTTGCTGTTGTACAAAGTCCTGTTGGAACCCTTGTTGGTTATGTTGCTAATATATTATATGCTTTCCCAAGGCACAAAGAAAAAAGATAGGCCTGAAGCTCTTGTCTTAATAATTGCATTTATAATAGGCTAATAGCTAGAGTATAAATTTTGGAAATATAGATTTATAAATGTCATGAGTTAGATTTTGTGCCCTGTATGGATACCTGAAGCAATTATAATATTGCATATTTGTAACTGTGGGTCAGCTAAGCTTGATCTTTTGCTCTTCACAATCTCCAACAGTGCAAGTGATAATGAAAGACTCAAATAATATAAAATGGCCATTTAGTATTGATTCATTTCTTCCACTTCTTGAGTGTAAAAGGAAATATGAATGCTTCAATGCTTCATATTAAAGAGCTTGCAGATTAAAGCGAATTGGGTTCTTTATAGATATTGTAAGCCCTGCCAGTTTCCTAAAAACATGACAAGGAAAAAGTGTGTTCTTATTAGTTTTTGGTCTTATTGTGGTCCTACAAGAAAGTTGAAAAAAATCTTCTAAAGTGATTTTGTTTATAAGAAATATTTAAAATATGTTTTAATCATTAAAATTGAATTATTTACTCAATTTAGAGATATAGACAGCTTAACGGAAAAAGGTGATGGTGGGTATGGTGAAATAATCGAATGGGAAGGGAGGAAAATATGTGATTGTGGTGAAGAACCTTTTTCTGCATAACTGACACATGGCACAGGTCACAGGAAATGTCTTTTCATTTGGTACAGATTAGGAGCCTTTCAAGCCCAAGATCGTTTGGAATAAGACACTTCGAAATAAGCAGTAATTAGAAATTCAGAGAAAGTGTTAACTCAGTTCAGAAATGACCGTGTGTAGTATGTACTATGGTAGAACTTGCTAATACCTTCTCTCCCCTGATTACTATACACTCATGTACTATAGAGATGGACAAAATATAACAATAATTACACATGGGTTGTTCAGGACCCTACAACTATCCCTACCCTGTTTCCATATTTGTGCAATTTTGATCTCTATAAGTGTAACCCCTGCAGCCTACAGTAATGCACATTCACTCTATTGTTTTTGGACTTTGCTAGGACCAAGCCAAGTTTATGTTTTTTCTGAAACTTGGAAATTAAATTGAATATGTGTTTTGTTCCACCAACTTTTAATGAGCATGGCTAATTATGTTATTATAGTTTATGGCAACATGCCTCAAGTAGTACCTTTTTGTCTTTTACTCAAGGCAACCACATCGGGCTTGAAATGACAGACATTGAAACCCACATCATAAATCCGTTCATGCACAAATCACTGAGCTCCTAACTTGGTGTTCATTGCTCCACATAATACTACCAAATCCAGAAGCAACTGAATCATTAACGCACCTCTTCCATACGAGAGCACATCTTCTGTACCAAAAATATACGAGAATGATTGATGCTATGAGAATGATACTTGAGCACATCTTCGTTACTCCCACCATGGGCTCACATTCACATCATACATGAATCCTTCAGCCCCCACGTTTGTCAATGTGCGTGTGTACTATGTAAACTCTCTTGCTTCCAAACAGAAGAGAATGATGGGTAGTTCAACTGGCCCGGGCCATTGAATTTGTTAGGACAATTCAAGTCAGAATCTTTTTTGACAATTATAGCATTGTCATCTTTCCATCCATTTAGCCGATCCCACCTGATGAGATTAAGGTCGATCATTATTGTTTGATTTGTATTTGGTCTTGAGTATAGTCTAAGGGACACAAGAATGCAACGGAATAATGGGCAGAGGCATCATATCTTGTGGGTCGACATGATCAGCACCATGTAGTGGATAAAGCTTCTCCTCAGGTGCATCACGGGGAGGGGATTTGGTGTTGTAATGGGTGTAAGTTGTTGTCATTAGTGCAGATTTGATTACACTTTAGACTCAAATCTGGAGAAGTTGCTTTCAGCAATGCACCCAACCCATTTATGTGTGGACATAACATGGACGTACCAAAATATCAAAACATACACAAGTCACAAGTACAATTAACATCATCAAACATAAATTTCCAAACATATACAGACATGTTTTGGACAGCCTGCGTGATAATAAATGGGATGAGCATTCATATCATCCTTGTACCTTGTACAAATTTCTTTGGTTGAACTTATCCCATCAAATATTTTTCTATTCACTTTATCAAGGATTACAAGTATGGGTATTTTTTAAGTCTAACTCTAAATATTTAAAATAAGTTGTTCTTTATAAAAAAAATTGAAAAAATGTTGAGCTTGAGCATAATAAATTCAACAAATAAAAATATATCATTCAATGTGGTAAGATCTTGATGTAGTTCGGTTCACTCGACCAACCGAGAATATAACCATTTTCCCACTGTATACAATTAAGTTAAAATTCAATTTCAAAACAACTTTGTCCAAAGTCTAAAAGTGTTTCTTATACTGTGAAGACTAATACTTTTGAATAAGACAAAGCAAAGTTGTTCGACTATTCTATACATGACAAAAAGCCAAACACATAAAATAATCTTTTAAACAACCTAATCCTATGCCAATTATCTAATGAGGAAGAAAAACAAAATGATAATGAATACCTGACAAGAGTGTATCTTATGTCTCATAATATGTCACTTCATGTGCTATAAGCTTTGATCCGTAAAAAAAAAAAATTATATTTTTAACTTGAATGTTTTTTTTCAACCAATTCCAACTCATGGTATCCAGAGTGACAGAAAGATGATGTGGTTCACATGATGTCAAGTGGGGTTTTTTTGAGTGTCCTAGGCCAATAGCGTTAGACCATCCCGCTAAGATATTAACATGTGGCCCAATGATACCTGGTTTGAAGAGTCACTTCAATGGGCCCATGAGAACTTAACGCTACCAATAGGGGTGAGCCGGACCCGACCCTACCCGCTCACCCACAATGGCCTGATCATGATCGGGCCTGAAAAGAATCGGGTCTAGGGCCGAGTCCGGGTTCAAAAATTAGACCCAATCAATATTTAGGGTCGGGTAGGGACCAATCATGACCCGTCCCGACCCGTCCCATAGTCACTCACTTATGATGTTTGTATGTGTCTCTGTTCAAATATATATAGAGTAATGATACTTTTTTTATCGAAAATATCATTGATTCTATATTTTTTATCATATATACATGTTTAATAATATGTATACACATATATTATTTTATATGTCAAATTACATATTCACAATAATAAACAACATTTAGAAGACTTTGTGTAAAATACGTATATGTTATATTTAATCGGGTCTAGGGTCGGGTCCAAGTTTAAAGGCTGACCCTGTGAATATTCGAGTATATGGTCGGGTCCGAGTTCAAAAAAATGATCCAAACAATATTTAGAGTCGGGTAAGGATAAGCTTTAACCCGTCTCAACCCGGCCCGCGCTCATTACAAGAGAAGGTCTTACATCCAACAAGGTCCCGCCAAAACTCAAGACAGCCGTTGGATTACGATCAGATGCTGCAGTCGCATCACTCGTGCTTCTCCTCGCCGCCAAAGCCAGTACCAAATGACTCTCCGCCACAAATTCCTCCAATTCGCGGCCGGCGTTCCTAACAACTGCACCATTTTCAAAGCGTCCATTTAGTCCTCTATCACAAACTACTATTTCCCCACGCACCATATCCGATTTGAGCAAACCAGGCATGCAAATTCTGCTAGACGAATTAGACCGGTCTCTAAAATAAACCAAACCAACAGGTTTGCCTGTAATTCCTTTTCCACTGTAAAGCGAAACGCCATCGAAAAGTTTCGTTTCAAATCGCCGTGTATGCAAGAATATCTCAGTCCAAGGTTACAGCTCCAACGGTCATGATCCACGGTGCCGTGATATGCATGAAGAAGATATATGGTTAAAAATTTAATAAGAATTTTCTCATGAATCACAAATTGGAACGCATGAAGAAGTGATATATTTTTTTTGGTATCTTCAGTTTAATATCCCAATCTATACATATAAAAACCATTTTCTAATAATTTAATTATACTCGGAATGATGAGTGTACTCATTCATCATATTGACGGTCATATGCATAAGTTCAAAAAAATCAGCACATCTATGCTACTTCTAGTATCTGTACACCACTTTAACATTATTTAATCATGAAAATTTACCTTTTATAGTATGTTACTTCTACTTACCTTATGCATAAGCTAAAAAACATTGATAAAACAAACTTAAATATATGACCACATCTATGCTACTTCTAGTCTTGTGTGGATCAATGTCCATGCATCTTCATGTATCACTCTATTTGTTATCGTCGTGAATATCATCGACCAGTTCCCCACCATTGATGTTGAATTTAACCTTCCAAGTTCTAACCTCTCTCTTTCCATTCTAAAAATGTTCGGAAGTAGCTTCCAAATTGTCTACCTCATTATTTTGGAAATTATTTAAATATTTATTGGACTACCTCTTTCATTGTCAATTATGGAACTTAATCCACCCAGTCAAATGGCTACAAAATAAAAACCACGAACCTAATAATAATAATCTTGACTCCTTCCTCTTTTCTTTCATTTTCATTCTTTATCTTCCAAAATTCAACTCAGAAAGTCGACCATGAAATAAAAGAAAGTAAAGAGGAACAAACAAAGCAGGATTATCCCAAGAAGGAAGCCAAATATGCCGACCACCGGGCTATGGCGCCCGCCTGCGCTGCCGCCACCACCACCATTACCGTTTCTACTTGGTCTTTGGCGAGCTGCCCTCCTCGGTTTCATTGGTTTATCTATACTTTTATCTCTAGCCATCACTTTCCCTCCACAAAACAATAGATTCTTGATAAAGATATTTCTAAAGTTAGTATGATTTTATTTAGTAAACATTAAACACAACTAAGAATGGGAATGAAAGCTAGGTTTGTAAGTTGTAAGTATAGGAGCAGAGGAGGAAAAAAAGAAGTATGAAATTGGCATTATGGGAAGGGTGTAGTCTTTATTTCATATACAGCTTCTCTAGCTTGAACCAATTCTTGAGGGCAACCTTGGCTGTTTCTGATGCAAGAACAGAGCAATTTCCACGAAATTAATGAAAATCTTACTCATGTTTTTACTTTGTTGGAGGTAGAGAGGTTGACGTTTTGTTGTTTGGGTTTAAGTTTAAAATCTATAAAATGTTAGTGTAAAGATTTATACATATTCAATATATAATTTTATTCATTTATATAAATTCTTTGGAAAGTTAATAATAATTAGAAATGAATTTATAAATAATAAATTGATTGTCTTATACTATTAAATCATTCATATTTTTCTCCATTGTTACTATGGTTTGAAATCGATTCCATATTTTTTATATAATTTAAATTGGTTCTTTAAATTTGAAACTACTTATAGCATAAAAGTTGTTTCGCATTAATTCAATATTAATGTTGCTAATCACAGACCATTAAGTGACACGACCTAAAAAATATAATTTATAGTCAAACTAGTTTTATATTTTTCTTAAAATTGCGCATGATTTATATTAGAGTCGATAAAATGGCTTGATTTCGGAAAAACTCACAAAACATAGGGCCTAACTGGGTTTGGGCTGCCTGATTTTTAATTTTTTTCGACACCCAAATACTCACTTCAGTATAAATATATTCATCTCCAGTATTGAAGAGTCAGGTACTGAAAATGTAAGGGGATATAGTTTTTTAAAAATATTTAATTTAATTTTTTTTTTAAATTTGGACTATTAAAATTTTGTTTTTGACGTATATTATAATTATAATTTTGTTTTATTGTTGTTGTATGCTTGAATAATGGAGTTGGAACCAATAAAAAGTGGCCACATTTTGTCGGAAATTTGGTAGTGGCTAGTGGGTGATTAAAGAGAATCATGTGGCTACTATGCACACTCGTTCTTGTTTTAAAGTTGGGAGTTAATAAATCAAAGTAAATTTTTTAGCATGAGAATAATACACTATTATGCATTAATACCAATATTTAGACGAAAACATGTATTAGTAATAATTCTAGAAAAATGAGCAATTAAGTTCAAATATTTGATCGATCCATAAATGCAATATTTTGTACTCCTAATTTCAAATTTAATTAAAGTTCTTCTAAACTAAACAATGATTCTAAAAAAGTAAAAAAATCAATAATTATATTACAAAGTGATATTACCTCTGTCTAAAAAAAGTATCATTTATATGTCAATTGTATTATATTTATAAAATAAAATAAAAACTAATGATAGAAAATAAAAACACTCCACATGCTAAAAGCTAGTTAATTAAATTCTAATTCAACCTTGTTTAATTATCCCATTTGTACCTGAATTTAGCTTGCATCATATAGTTGATTAGAGGTTTTTGTATGTCTTTCTATGAAGTTATAGTGTTATAATGAGAGAAGGGAAAACAATAATTCATTACGCATGCGCATTGAAAAAGCTGGGGAAGTGGAAAACAGCTAGGTTTGGTGATTCTTTTTATTACTACGTTATTAATTTCTTTTGTCCCAGTTCATCTTGCTCAATCATTTTTTTCAATCTACCAATAAGGTGTTGATCTAATAGTATAATTTTTCGGTAGATCATTAGGATGATAAAAAGTTTAAGAGTTCGATTCCTGGAAGTCGCACTTGTTAAGAGGAGTAATGAGATGTTAGGTTCTAATGGTCATTGTACTTGGATTTATTCTTACATGTAATCAATGAGATGTTAGGTTCTAATTATCAAATTAAAGTCGTTAAAGCTGTCATTGAGAAGAAGAAATGAGTAAAACATTTAAAAAATATTATATAGTTAGAACTCAACATTGATCATATAGAAATACTGACTCCAGGTTAGTAATTCAATTCTTAATGTGTATATATAGTGACATCTCATATTAAAAATTCTCATATTGTTGTGTATGTTGGCTCCCAACTTTAAAATACAGTTAGATTATGACTTGAGAATCTCAATATCTAAACTTCCATAGAGATTTACCATCTAGGAATGTTGGACACTACTGACTAACAGATTTTTGAATCTGGTTTATGGGTTTTAGGTTTATGTATTGGGTTTAGGGACATATATACATATATTTTGGAACCCTAAAAGGCGAAGTGGATTACTAATCTTATTCTCTAGTATGTTATTATTTGTTAGAATGCTCTCAATGATGTATTATGTTCTTCTTTATACATTGTTTGTCATCAGCAGTGTCACTACATAGCAATTAGTATCAAAGCCACTCATAGTATATGACTTTTAATCTAAGTGTCAATTTCTAATTGTAGCAAAGAAGGATTAAGAACAAATTAGCTTAACAAGGTCTATTGAGGGAAAGGTGCAAGAATAAATCATATGAGTTGAACCAAAAATATTTTAACCACAATATAGATGTGGCACATGCATCAACATGACTTAGATGGAGCTCTAAAAGATGTGTTATAATGTCTCTCTTACTGTCAAGAGCAAAATCTTCTTTGAGATGAGAAGTGATGAATTCTTATAACATTTTCCAGCGTGGTGGAAAAGAAAAAATATATATATAATTGCCAACAAATACACAAATTGAAAATGTATGAGACATGCAATGCAATGATATAAATGTAAGGTATGTGACACGTACTGTTGGTATAAATGCAAGATGTGACATGGATGAAATGTATGAGACTATATATACATCTATTTGATAGAAATCATGATTATGATTAATTCAAAAACTTTGAATAATTATTTAAAACTAGAAAATTTTAGTAGATAATTCTATGATGTAAATTATAATTTGATGGTAGTTAAATATATTCTACATAGCCTCCTGATGGAAGTTCCTTCCAAATATCAGGATTATCTTAAATCTACTACATATGAACAACTATTTAAAACTAAGAAAATAAAGAAGATAGGTAGAAGCTATAAATTAAATTATGTTTTGGTGGGGGCTGAATATGATAAAGAATATTTGTCCTTATGGAGTAACACTCTTTGATATGACAATTCTATTTTCACATGTACTTTTAAGGATAAAAATATATAATTTCATGTAAAATAAAGAATACTAATGTCATATAAATATATAATCTCGTGTAAAATAAAGAATATAAATATTATTATCACTTAGTTTTTCTACCTAACTATCATCTTCTATAATGAAAAGAAGTGTGACTTATATATTACTAGTTTATAATTTGCATAGGACCCAGCTCTTTGTCCTTAGCATAATTGAGATAAGCATATACTCTACCGTATGCTTTCAGAGATCCACATATTTTGCAAAATCTGGCTTTTCTTTAGTCAAAATTCAAAAACCAGTTTTTCCGATAACTTATATATATTATATCTTTGTCCTGATTTATTTTGTCCTTGGCGTGTTTTTCCTGAAAAAATTAATATATAAACACTACTAATTGGTCAATGTGATGTTGAACTTATATCTAAATTATAAATCATGTGATTAACGTGCCTCCATTAGTGATACGTTACATCCTTTTCCTCTTCACTGTAGTGAACCTGTGGAAATTCCCCTATCTGGTAGGATTATGATGAAGTGTAAGACACTTGGTATTCAACTCAATTGCGTTCTACAACTTGAGTTATAATTAATCACACTTGATATTCATGTTACTTCATCAAGGTAAAAATACATAAAGAAAGAAGAAGAAAAACTCCTCCTTGAGAACTTATTGAGAAGAAAGGGCTATAATATAAAGTTAAGGACTTACGTTTCTCTTTTCCATTTCTGTTAATATTGTATTGGGTTGGTTTTAGATTAAGTTATTACTTTTTAAGAATTAAATGAGTTAGTTTTGATTTTTAGTTTAATTAGTTTTCCTTCCTTTTATATAACGCATTAATTGTAATTTTATCATTCAATTCAATTCATTAATTCAAACAATGAAAATACACATTATTTTCTTCCTTAACCACTTGCCTTGTTAACAATTTTAAAATACCAGTAGTAGTAGATACTGTTAAGGCTAAATACTAAATATATTTTTTGACAATCAGCATCAACAGCACTCTAATGTGGAATTTTTTAGGAGATGGTACCCAACTGTTTTTCATCTTTGTGACTAACCAATAAAAATAAAATATTCTATGCAAATTAATAAGTTTCAAATCGCTTGCTCATTTTTCTAATATTATAACTTCTCTTGTTCTATTTTGTCTTGCTCATGTGTTTAGGAAAATATCAAGATAGTTGTGCTGTTTGGTATGGTATGTGGGGCTCATTGCTATTGTTTTTGTGTCTAAAATGTCTGATTCTGTTGAATTCAATTACAATCTACAATTACAATTACCGTTGTGTTCAATTCAATGATAAAAAGCTCATAAATTAAGTAATGCAACCAGTGCGTTCAAGCTGATTATGTATATCTATTATCTTCAAATTCCAGTAAATAAAAATCTTGTGCACTATTTCCTCCATTTAATGTCCCATAACTCTAACCATTGAACTTATTCTAAGGACAACTTGCGATTTAATAACACTTGACTTATGGCCTGACATTTTCTATCCTAAAACGTGTATCACTCTATGTATTACTACTTATGATTAGTGAGCAAAATAATTGATTTTTAAGTTAAATATTGTTTTTTTAATTAATCAGAAACAATCATACATAAAGCCACACACTTTTATGAAAATCAGATCCCGGGCTTATAGTGAGGATGAAGCAATGATATCCACATGCTAATGACGTTAAAATAATTAGTTGGCACTTTAATATTTTATTAGTAATGTTTTTTTAATATAGAGCTGACATATTGTTTATCGGAAATAAATGATAATTTTCACACTGTGAAGATTTTTTATATGGATAATACATTATTCTATAAAAAATCATTAACTTAAATGAATAAAAGCCATTGGCCGTGCATTGATCATCAAACTCATGTTTATTTATTTTATGATAATTGTCTTCATAAATTGATGATGAAAATTGTATATTTGGAATTTGCTTAGTTGTTCAATTAAGTACACATGCCAAAAAACTACAAAATAATCAATGACGGTGGATTTCCTGCAAGATAAATTATTATATATAATTGGCAATTGGATATATATTTACGTGTCCTTTGGTCAAACCTTTGTGCTTGCTTTTCTTACATCTCTGATCTCTTAATTAATTTGTTCAAGAAATCGTGGTAGGTAATTGCCCATTTATTGAAATACTCTTATGATTCATCATGGAACAAAAATGTATACACAATTCAAAATAATTAACTTCCTTAGGAAATCCAAGAACAAAAAAAACAAAAATCTGAACATGTTCTCTAGTACCAGTGACTCTCACAAATGTTACACCAAATATCTATGTGCATAATGAATAATGATGATAGTTGTGCACTAAACTTTGCTTCCTTGGCTTTCTGATGCAATGGATGTATCAGGTGAAGTTGATACACTTCTACCATTATGGTTTTTATCATTTGGGGTGTTAGGTGATTTTAGAGGATGATGCCTATGACCATTGTTGCGGTGGTGACTCCGATGATGGTGGTGGTTGTGACCACCATTTTCTTTCTTCCTCTCCTTAGGTGTATCACTTTCTTTTGCATCTTTATTCCCTTCACCATTATCACTTGGAACTGTGTAAACAAATGGACCAATTGGAATATCATCAAAATCTTGAAGTGGCTCAAGAGTGTTAACAACTGTGGTCATTGTTGGCCTACTCCTTGGCCTATGACTGAGGCATAGATAAGCCAATGCTGCAGCTTTTTTGGCTCCTATCTCTGAATATTGACCCTCAAGCCTTGGATCCATTATTCTGCTAAGTTTCCTTGAATCATTTAAGTATGGCCTGGACCATTCCACTAGGTTCTGTTCTCTTTGTGGACGACCCTTTTCCACTGATCTTCTACCTGTTAGTAGCTCCATTAGGACCACTCCAAAGCTATATACATCACTCATTGCTGTCAAATGACCTTTATGGAAAGAAGTTTTTTTTTTATCAAAATTGAGTTAGATAGCTATAATTGAATTGCAATTAGAAACATATTAGTAAATTATTAAATTACCATATTAATTACCTGTCATGACATATTCAGGGGCAGCATAACCTTGGGTGCCCATAACTCTAGTTGAAACATGAGTATCATCTCCTTCAGGACCATCTTTTGCTAAGCCAAAATCTGAGAGTTTTGCACTATAATCCTGGAGGAATAATAAATAACAAGTGTTTAGTTGAAAATAATTGATAAAGGGGATTCAAATGGAACATTAGAAACACATAAATTTAATACTCACTGAGTCTAACAATATGTTTGAAGCTTTGAAATCTCTATAGATGACTGGTTTCTGTGCCTCATGTAAAAAAGCTAGACCCTTTGCAGCTCCAACAGCTATTTTCATTCTTGCTGACCATGGCAATGAAGCTGAATATCCTGCAATTGTTCCAGTCCCCAGAAAAAAGGTTAATATGTCAAAACTCTATCCATACAAATAATAACATAGTGATGGTTGTTAAGACACAAATCTTACTTCTAAAAAGTTGATTCTCTAAGCTCCCTCTTGGTAAATATTCATATACCAAAAGTCTGTGTTCCTCTTCACAGCAATATCCAATCAATTTCACAAGGTGTGGATGCCTTAATTGACCCAGAAACACAACTTCGGTCTGTAGTTAGCACAATTTAGAAAAACCAAAAAGAAGGGTCAAAACTCATAATATTCTTAAACCATTGCAACAAAGCGTCCATAAATAATGTACTCACCAACCACTCTCTATGACCCTGTGATCCATCCAAGTCTAAAAGCTTTACAGCAACAGTCTGAGCCTTAAGACCAGGCCTAAGCTTATCATCAATGAACCCTTTATGCACAGGTCCAAATCCTCCTTCTCCTAAAAAGTTACTTGAAGAGAATCCCTGTGTGATAATCTTTAGCTCAGCAAGTGTGAAAACATGCAGGTTAGACCCTGCTAGAGAAATGGACAAATCTTCTGAAAGTGTTGTACTTGGAAAACTCAAATCAGTCACAGAAATCCTGTTTAAAGAACCTCCAGGCTTTGTTGTCTTTGGAGGTGAAGCCACAACTTTATTGGGTTTTGGTGAATGATAATCATTATCACCCTTAAAACAACTTGGGAAGATAGATTTCCATGTGATTTTCATCACAGTCATTGAGATATAGTTGAGGAAGCTTGAGAATAAGAGAATATATGGGGTGGTAGAATTGGAAATCTTGAATTTTTCTCTTAGCCCAGTGTTGAATTTTTCATCTACTTTCTTTTTGATTAGTTGTCTAGGTCTTATACACTTTGGAACTCTTCTACTTTGCTATGTTTGCATAATTTATGTTATATCTTATATATATAAGAGAAGTGGTTGTTGTTTGGCAAGGATAAGATGACCAAAGATTTGAAGTGATTTAAATATTTGGTAAATGTGGAACCGAGTAACCTTAGTATAAGATATTAGGTTGAAGAAAAATGTGGCTTTTTAAGCATTATGAGTATATAAATTTGGGAAAGGGAACTTAGAATAGTCATATGTGAAATGCTCATATTGGAATTAGAAAATGTAACTTCCAGAATGTTTTATTTCATTTTCTAATAACATGAGGTAAAGTTAGAATATGTGGAAACAATATTTGTTAGAATAGATACACACTTAAATATTATTAATTTGTTATTGGCATACTTGGTTAACATAAATTTTAATTCATATTCTCATAATAAATATTTTTCTTTTATAAAAACGATAATTGATTAAAAAGAAATGTGAATAAATATTTAAGAATGAAAATTATACTAATTGATTTCAATTAAGAGAAATTCTTTTATAAATTCAAAGTGTTTGAGAATGTATAATCATTCAAAGTTTTAATTTGATTATCAAGGAAGATTATTGATACCCAATTTGATAATACGTACGTTTTTTTATCAATCAATCATAATTTTAAATATAGATATTAGATCAAAGTTGGTAACAAATGTGAATAAGCAAATTAAAAAAGTCAACTGTCTTATTCTTATCTACTCTATTTGGCTATCAAAGTTTTCATTTTATAAAATTATAATGATTCAAATAAGTCAATAAACAAGTCCGGATTAAATTGTAATTAATCAATAAGTCAATAAACTAGTTAGAGTAACAAAAACAAAAAAACAAAATCTTGTATAAACACAAAGCATTAAAGTGAAGTCATAAGTCACATGATAAATTAAATTTCATTAAACAATTCCGGATTTCATATATAGCAAAACTTTACTTAATTTAATTAAAGTGTGGGACTAAGATAGAAGTAAACGACGCGTTTCATTGTAGACGGAAAGAAGGAATTAGCGGAAAGCTAGAATTTTATTTTTCTTCCTTATCTGACATTCTGACCAATTCGAAACGAAAATAAATAGAAACATAATTTCAATAGGGAACCATGGACCATATTCTTCTCGAATCTGAGTTTAGAACACTTTTTTGCATAATACAAAATACAGGTAGAAAAAAAATGTATGCATCAAGTTCTAAATTTTTTTACATCAAAATTGTAATAGAGAAATACCATAGTCTATTATTATGTTTGTGACTTTGAGCGTTGAAAAAGCAAAGAAGAAAAAAGGTAGGCGCTTCTACCCTTGGATGCTTCCTACCTGGTTCTTGCGCGTACTAGCTGTAATACACTAAGTTTGTTTTATTATATGAAAATGAAATATTTTCCTTTTAAATCATCATATTAATCTTTCTACTCACAAAAAAGTGACATATGTTACAAAGTAATACTTTATTTATTAGTGAATGATTTAAAAGTGACATATATTACTTTTTGATGAGTATAAGTATTAGTATGATAATTTAGTAGGAGTATATAACATTACTCTATATTATACTCTTACACATTTACAAATACTATAATAAGGATTTAGGAACGTCATTTTATTTTTATAATGTATAACACATTTTTATACCATTCATTATTCTTGAAAGTGTTTTTTTTAAACATGAGAAAAAAATGAGAGAATGTAGGACTGTAAGTTATTTACAGGTATTATTAATTTTTGTGTGAATTAGTTATCACTCTTTCCATATGAAAAAATATCACACACTAGAACAAGATTTACTACTGATCTAAAATTCCTTCATCCTCTAATAATGATTAGAATATTGGAGAAATCCATTTTTGTTGAGTCAAACCAAACAGATCCATGTAGAAGAAGCTCCAATGAGAAAACCACCATTTATTTGAATTTAAACTCACGTGGATCTCTTCTTCTAGAAGCATATTACCAGGCACAACATAACTAGGAAGAGCCAGGTCCTTATTTATTGCTAAGCAACTAAACATTTAAGTAAATGTGTATCACAATCTTAGTTAATAATCTTATCATCAACATCTCTGATAAAGGAAAAGGAGATTTACAAATGCAACAGATTAATTAGAATCTTACGACTAAGATGCATTAATTATATGATATTTTTTAATATAGTGAGTTTGGTTTCACAACATATTAGGTACCTTTTTAATGGGTTATTATGAGGGTTTTTTGGTATACCAAATATAAGAGTATAGACAAATCCCAAAATAATCATACATTGGGAAATATATAAAATGTGGGTTTAATTCGACCAAACAACCGAAGACTTGACTAGGTCGTGTCAATGTGCTCCTACAATGGGAATGCAATGCCATAGTGGAGTTGCTTTTCTTGGACCATATCCAAATTCCAAGCAAACTAAAAAATCAATCCTATATAGTATAATTTTATTATCGGTTCCTATGATCCATGAATTTGTTAATATAAAAATGCTGCATAACTTGCCTGCTCCGGGTGTTATGAAGAGACCACTCTAGATAAAACGGGATCTATTGATTAGAGAGCACTTCAGCTTCAAATAATCTGATGTTTTATTTTATTCTATTTTACAGTATTTAAAGGTTTCAGGTGAGAAATTATGTATAATCAATGACATACTCTCATTAACTAGGTACTGGGGTACACTAGTCGAAGACGAGTATATTGGGGTACACAAGTTATCTATATCATTTCTATGTGACACCAATTATAAATCCATTTAACATTTTAACCAGTGAGTGAAAGACCTAAACTCAGCTTAAAACATGAAAAGGAACAGATGTTTTTTTACATGAAAAAATAGTGAATCGTTAAGATGTTGGACAAGCCCATATCTCTGGCCCGAAAGAATACAAAGATAAAATTAAGCAATGAAAGTTAAGGTTTATAGAACTGGACAAAAACAACCTGGTGTGCTTAGACACTTAAGCCCACTAACCATATTCACTCAGTGATTAGGTTATTCATTTTCATATCTTGCAAACTTCATTTTCATTAAAATGTATTTATAATATAAAAATGTAAAATGGAACAAAATAAAATCCAATATATTTTTTCATTTCTATCCTTGATAGAAAGTGGGATTACCTTATTAATGTCCAAATTCATTATTTAAGTCAAAACTAATTTGCATTTTTAATTTTTTAATTAAGTAACATTTTTTCATTAGAACAATACAAAAATAAACTAATCAATATTAAATGCTATCAAACGTAGAGAGAAAATACAACATCCAAGCAGGGTAGAAATAAAACTATTACGTAATAGCAGTCTGTGACAAAAGCTTTAGCTGCATACTTCACAAAAGAATTAGAATACTGTCATAATATCTATATATTTATTGTTCTACAATGTATGTCACTTCATGTATCATATTCTTTGATTTATATATTGAATGAGACACATTCTCTCACATAATATGGCTCCAATCACAATACCACCACAAACAACATTACCGATGCTGCTTCCACCATAGACCCATATGAAACACATTATTGGAGCCTTGAGCTCGATTAAGTATGGTAGTACACTCCATCACTTTTAATCAAAGTCAATGTAAAATATTTGAATACAGAGTGACTTCACAGCAAGCAACTAATTCCGTCCACATAATCCCTTTTATCTACCAATGTTATAAATACTGAATTATACTCAACAGTTTTGACAGGAATACTCGCAAATGGGACCACATATTAATCTATTTGAGGAGATACCAATTTCTGATTTTTCATATTTGCCATCCGTTTAAAATAGTAATGATTACTAAATTTAGTGAATAATATTAATGATAGGTAATAGAGAAATGGTACAAGTAGAAATAAAATTTCTTTTTATGTGTTTTATATTAAATGACCTAATAATATAATAAAACTCTTACACCATACCTACATATACCATTTTTCTGATATATTTGGAACTAACATTCTTATATTAATTATTAAGTCCCATAATCTACCACATTCAACAAGTCACTATATAAAAGAGTTGGCACAAAGTTTGGACGGTTGATATTTTATCAAATGTCACCCTAAGAAATTGTTATTACTTTGGACAAAAAACAGTAATCAAGATGACTCAAAGATTTAACTATACATATCTAAATGGGACAATGATATGTGTTCTCAAGCATGTCTCTAAATCTATTTCGGACTAATTAAAATATAACATATCAATTAAATATTAAACCTTTATAATTTTTTCTATATGGCTGAATTCACAAGTAAATAACGTAAGGACAATTTGGTCGTTACACGTTTCCCCAATGTCCAATCATCATCTACAAATAGAGATTAAAATTCTGAGAGAATATCCCACAGTTTCGGAGAAACTAAACACGAAAGTGAGATGGCACACCACTCGTCGCTCCTTCTATTCTTCTGCGCCGCCGTGATCGCCGCCGCAGCAGGATCGAGCCTCGACGAGTTCAACCCTATCCTTTTAGTAACGGACGGCCTCCGCGACATAGAGGCTCAGGTGCTTCAGGTAATCGGTGAAAGTCGCCATGCTGTATCGTTCGCACGCTTCGCTCGCAGGTACGGGAAACGATATGAGAGTTCAGACGAGATGAAGCAACGGTTCAAGATCTTCTCAGATAATTTGAAAGAAATCAGATCCACAAATAAGAAAGGACTCTCTTACACTCTCGGTGTTAATCGTATGTATCCTCTGCCTTCAAAATTTTCAGTTATATATATATATATATATTGTTTATGAGTTGTGATGTTTAATATTTGAGCGATAGGATTTTCTGATTGGAGTTGGGAAGAATTTAAAACACAAAGGCTAGGCGCTGCTCAAAATTGCTCTGCCACTCTTAAGGGAAACCATAAGATCACTGATGTTGCTATTCCTGAACACGTAATACTTCATTACCATTACCAGAAACTTTAACTGTTTGGAATTGAATAAATTTTACTCTTGCTGCTTTTCATTTTTAGATATTCACTTTAAGTAGTATTTCAGTTCTGTACTACTATTTTAATATTATGTCTTGTTATTATCTGTTCTCCGACTGAAATAGAGTATTTGTGGTAACTCTTACACATTGTTACTTGTTATATTTTTACTAACGAGTTGTTACATATATTATGTTTCACAAGCATGTAAAATTGGCACCTAAGTTTTAAAATATATATAAAACGTATATTATAAAATTTATAAATTATATGTATTCTGTAATGGCACATGTACTCAACACTTTGTAAGACCATAAACGGATCAGACAATGCTATTAACGAAATACAGTTCATCATGTAAACCTCATTTGTCAGTCAAATATTAAACAATCAAAATGCTTATCCTTGTACATGTTTTTTTTAACATAACATATTCAACCAGTTCCAATTCCAAACAACATCATTTTAATGTTCGTTATTCCAAATCTTGAAAATTTGTGATCTCTGAGGAAAAAACGTGTTCTGAGGAAAATTTATGAATTTGTTTTGCCTCTATTCTTATCTAATGTGCAGAAAGACTGGAGAAAAGAAGGTATAGTCAGTGCAGTTAAAGATCAAGGTCACTGCGGATCTTGCTGGACATTCAGGTTATTTTGAAACTCTTTGAATTGATTGAATAAAGCATTATTCTTCATCACACTTCGAATTCTGACAGTAACATTTTTTCATCTGCAGCACAACTGGGGCATTGGAGGCAGCCTATGCACAAGCTTTTGGAAAGAATATCTCTCTTTCTGAGCAGCAGCTAGTGGATTGTGCTGGTTCTTTCAATAACTTTGGTTGCAATGGCGGTTTGCCATCCCAAGCCTTTGAATACATTAAGTACAATGGTGGCCTTGACACGGATGAAGCATATCCCTACACTGCAGCAAATGGCCTCTGCAAATTTTCAGCTGAAAACGTTGGTGTTCGAGTCCTTGACTCCATCAACATCACCTTGGTAATTGATCAGATATATTTCTCTGGCTTCCCTTAAATCAGTTAGATTTTCACTTTCCTGCTTTATGTGCTGATAACTGTGACATGGTTGTGTACTCAACAGAGACATGTCTGAGTTTGTTCTGTTTTGGCCTCACTGACACCTTAACTATATATCTGAATGAGATTTTCTGTTTTTTCTTGTGTTTCGTGTGCAGGGTGCTGAGGATGAATTAAAACATGCAGTTGCTTTCGCTCGGCCAGTTAGTGTGGCATTTCAGGTGGTGAACGGATTCCGATCATACACAAAAGGAGTTTACACGAGTGACACTTGTCGCAACACTCCCTTGGTTAGTATACAGATTCTGTTTTCAATGCGCGACTTTAACTATTGGCATCATGTTTCAGATTAGTTGCCTTATTGACGAGATCTGTCTTACATGTATTTACATGCGACAATAGTAATTTAAGAGCCAATGCACTCATTTATGGGACATGAACAAAATATGAATTTGTCTTGACAGGATGTTAACCATGCTGTTCTTGCTGTTGGGTATGGAGTTGAAGATGGTGTCCCATACTGGCTCATTAAAAATTCATGGGGAGCTGACTGGGGTGACAATGGCTACTTCAAGATGGAAATGGGGAAAAACATGTGTGGTAAGGATCCACAGGATCTAAATGTTATCTTATAGAGCCAAATTAATTTGACCTCAGTCAATTGCCCCTTTCAAAGTGCGGCCTTTCAGATTGTTATACCGATGCATTAGGATCAATTAAAACTTTCAAGTTATTTATAAGAAAATCTGACCTTGTTGGAGCAGTTAGTAGTAAATTTATATAAACGAGTTTACAAAGCCGAGACTAATCATTTTCCAGTACTAATTTGTTACTATTCTTTGGTTCAATCCCAGGTGTTTCGACTTGTGCATCCTATCCTATTGTGGCCTAAATTGTAAGAGGGATCTGAGTGCTCGGTATGATGGATGCTCCGGCGACTTTCATGATTCCATTTCGCATGTAGAGTCAAGATTTCCACCTTAAAGATGAAATGTCATTGTAATATGATAAAACTCTAGTTGATGTTGGTTTGTAAAATAAGTTGGGAGTTGGGTTGCCCTTTATTACTGGTGCTGTAAACTGCATTACAAAATCATAGTGCAGATCGTGTATCATAAAAAACATAATAAAGTAATAAACTGCATTTCTTGTGTTAAAACTTATCCAACCGTTGGAAGAATATGGCAATTGATAAATTAAACTTCAAACATGAAATCTAATTGCTCATTCGGGATACCCATCAAGCTTGAAACTTGATAACAGATAAACTGTCTACATTTGTGTTCTGTTGACGATTGTGAACCATGAAACTTGCCTATCTAAATACTTTTGAAGGTTTGTACTCCTGCATTTGTTTACAGATTCCCTTTTCCTACATGGTTAGGAGTTTGTGGTTGGAATTCAAACTACAAATGCCAGGCTCACAACTGCAAAAGGAAATTATCTATAGAAATACTTATATTACAAGTGCAAAATCTGAGAAAATACCACATGAATACACTAGTAGGTATTCAAGAATCAGAGAGAGAATTTGAAATCGTTCCTCTATAGTAATAGTATTAACCATTATCAAGTGCAAGATGATACTTGGCAATGCAAGAAAAAAAACTACTCCACATGCTACTTGATTGTCCAAGATGCTCATTACTGAATTTAAAAATTCTACTTCACATCTTAGAACCCATTATAGGCAAATTTAAATGTCATTCACTAATTCAAATTATTGGATTTCCAAAAAATAAATGACTTTGATGTGGAGTAAATGTAGGTTTTTTAAATTTACTATTGAATTAAATGAATCTCTCTAATTATTTATACCACTATCACTTTGAAACCATTTTTAATAATTAAAAAAATGAAAAAAATAACCTATGCAACAAACTATTATTATCATCTATAGCATATTTCATTATTATATTATTTTTATATTCAACAGTTAATTATATAATGATGTTGAAAACATTTTTTTTAATATTATTAATTTTCCTATTAAATAATATAAAATATCATTTAATAGGAGGAAACTAAGAATACATTTAAATCAATCTATCATGTACCAAAAGCATATGTTTAAAAACTATAGAACTCCTCTAAAAGTGAATTTCTTATATAGTAAATAAGTAATTAAGAATACATTTAACATGGGTCTAATAAAGTCATAATAGATATTCAACTCCATGCACATGATCTAATTCATTTATTTAATCAGGCTTAACTACATAAGGGATCCTATTATCCAATCAAATGAAAGTTTATTCTTAATATATTACAAAATAAACAATACTAGTCTTTTAAGTGTCACAACTCATTCTCACTAAATGCTTCGGGTCCAATAGGGTATACCTTTTCATTTTTTCACTTGGGAACTCTAAGTTCCACTCGTTCAATATTTATATGGCACTATCCAAACCGATGCAATGCACTAAAATACTAAGACCCTTAAGGGGCAAGGTATCAAACAACACACACACTGTTAATTTTCTTTCATTCCATGGATTCTGCACTACCATCTTTTCCTTCCTTATTTTCCCATGAGGAGTCTTGTTTGTTCCACAGAATGGATAGATTACTCTATTCTATCCTTGTCATTAACCAAAACCGTGATCCAATCGAATCCATGCAAGTTCTTGCATTCTTACTATGGTTTGAGAGGGTTGGATATCGACACTTGATTCAGAAAATAACTACTTTGCCTAACATGTTGATCAATGAGATTGCAGATGAGACTATTTCATGTCTCAAATATATCAACACTAGTAACTTCAGTTGTTTCTCTTACTCTAGTTATTATCCTCCTTCTCAAGGATGTGATATGTCTCTTCTCCAAAGCATTGCAGAGAGGGAAATATCTGTGTTGTTGTTGTATGAAAACCGTGAATCTGCACTTCGAGGGGTTGCAAAAATATTACGTGACGTGTGTGGTAAAGCATTCGGTGATATCATGCAACAAGCTATTGTTAGAAATACAATTGAGAAAATGGAAGAAGCACATAGACAAAGACAAATATCTGAGAAAAATAATCCACAACTACTCCAACAACAACAACAACAACAACAGTTATGGTCTTGTTCAATTGAACATTCTCATATTCAAGGTACTTGCAACGTGGTTAAGGGTGGTGATGATCATAATGAGACTATAAAAGAGATCAATGAAGAAGAAGTACCAGCGGATGAGAGGACTTTGTTTCTAACCTTTTCAAAAGGGTACCCAGTTACAGAAAGGGAAGTGAAGGATTTTTTTAGAATGCTGTATGGGGATTATGTAGAAGCGTTGTACATGCAAGAAGTGCAAACAGGTGAACAAGCATTGTTTGCTAGAATTGTTTTCCGAAGTGCTACAATAATTGACATGATTACTAGTGGTTTGAGGAAGGCCAAGTTTAGCATCAATGGAAAACATGTCTGGGCACGTAAGTTTGTCCCAAAACTTTCCCAGACTTGTCTATAAAGTGCACTTTTTATGTAGAGAAATTTAGTTTTGGTTATTTTATGTTGCTCATGTAGTATGTAGTGCCGGGTTTCTATTTTTTCATGTCTCAGTATAAGTTTTGTGTTGTCGTTAATTAAGTTTGTCTATAAAGTGCACTTATAAAGTATAAGTTTTTTTTATGAAATTTGTTTTATGCTTTTTTTTTTGAAGTACTAAGAATTAGACCATACAGTTGTACAAAGAATATAAAGGGATAAAAATTTATATACAATAATATCAATCATTCATTTATATTACTAATATAATACTAAAAATCTATAATAATTAATGATAAACAATATATTATCAATATAAAAACTCTTATCATACTCTACATATATTTTTCTTATTTAAGCATAATCTTTATCAATAGAAGATTCCTTGAATCCTAAACCAAAGACAGATATTTATCAACATTAAATGAAATTAAATAAGAACCAAAAATTTGTAACTGCTCATTCATTTGGTAACAAATGTGATTGAATAAAAACACTATAAAAAATGAGTAATGTTATATCTTATACTAATCATCTTACACACAAAAAAGTAACTTATATTGATTAGTGATTTGTTTAGATGAAAAAAGTGCACATTTCTCGGTTCTTGTTCAAACGTGAAAAGGAAGATAGAAATACAAGAACTGGAAGACTTCAAAGTCAATAATATCTGCAGAGAAAAATAATCTTCCATAATATTTGATAGCTCTAAAAACCTTAGCTTGAATAATCTCAAATTCCAATAATAAACAATGAAAAGAGAAAGTTATATGAGTATTGAGTAGCATATGATAGATAGTGAGATGGGTCACAATCACAACACTTCCGATGGCGTTTCCCACCGAGTCAACAGCCCGCGTTTCTCCGGTCCGATGACTCGTCGTGCTCACTCATTCAAGCGCAATACCAATACCCACAATGAGATTGAGCTTCAAATCAATTCTCCCAGATCGGAAATTGCTACGAACTCTGTTCCATTTTCCGAAGGATTATTGGACTCTGTTCCTGAAAGGAAGCAGCACGTGATCCACAATAGAGCTCACGTGAGAAGCTTTCTCAAGAAACCGATTCAATCAATTGTTGTGGATTTTGGGTTGAAGGAAAAAAAGAAACTTGGACACTGGATGTTCTTTCTCTTCTGTGGAACTTGTTTTTTTCTGGGTGTACTTAAGATTTGTGTTACTGGGTGGCTTGGATCTGCTATAGATGCAGCTCAATCTCAATCCAATCAGGTTTGCCACGTGTCACTCAACCATGTTTATTCTTTACTGTAATTGATTTCACCTTTGATTGGTGTTGTTGTTTGTTTCATCAAGTTTTTAAGGATGACACATGTAAAATTTCATTTTGTTGAGGAGTTAAGTTTTTTAGGTATTAGATTGTTAAAAGTGGAGGCTTTGTTTATACTGAATAGGGTTATGCTTATTGTGGGTCTCTAACTCTTTTTTTAATATCAAATGCAAAAAGTTTGTATTAATTCCTTAATTACTTCCATCTGATGTTGACATATACTTGTTAATTTCCTTGTTGGATTTGGTGTGTAATGCTCAATAAACATTTGACCTTGCTTTTTCAGCTGAAAATATATAATTTCTTAATATATAAGATCGAGTTTGTATATGCAATGTGTGTTGTTTCTTATTTAGCTTATACACTTTGTGAGAGTAGACATGCTAGCAAAGTAGCAATTAGAATACTATGTTGTATACGTGGTGCTATTGCGCCTTTCGTTTGTATCATTCTGTGAGTGTTGGTAATTTATTTCCGTTGTGCGTGGAAGTGTGGAACTATCTGCCTTTATGTAAGCAACAGGGTTGTATGGGAATTGAGAAAACACAGCAAATTCTTCACTTCCTAAACTGTTGGCAGATTATTGTGTCATTTTCATCGCATATTTCTATACCAACTTTAATGAGGTGGTGAACTCACGGTTGAGACTTGAGTTATTATTTTTCATTTTTATGTACAGCTGTTTTCTGAAGATGCGCCAAATTGTGAAAATACCCTATATTGGGGAGATGGGATGAGTTAAGAAGTAGATAGATCATGATCTGATGTGATGACTATTTTTTATTATCTCCTTGAATATATTTTTTTTCTCGTGGGGGTGGGGTGATGTTTGCATACTAAGTAATTTATTTTATTCTTTAATCAGGAACTGTCTACCTCCCTTACTAGTCTAAAGCTAAGGGACCAAAGCTCCCTTCACTATTCATATAGGGAGGAGGGAGCTGGTGATGTTGAACGAACTTTAAAGATGGTAATAGCATCGGGAGTAGTTAGCAGCCAGACTGCTGCTGTTGAAGTAAGCCTCAAATCCACATCCCCGGTCTATTCACACATGTCTTTGGCTCTTTGCCTTTTCATTTATCAAAGTTTGTTATTTATTCAGGAATCATCTATCTGGTCTAAACCCAACAGTGACAATTTCACCCAATGCATAGACCTGCCAAGAAACCATAAAAGTACACAATTTCATTATCCACTATACTCTTTTATCTATTATGAAGCAGTTATTCCAAGATTTCTCTCGTTACACTCAACTTTTTTTTGGGGCAGAGCTAGATGCAAAGACCAACGGCTACATTCTTGTAAATGCCAATGGTGGCCTGAATCAGATGAGATTTGGGGTATGGTTATTTGATTTCTGATCGTAAGTTATGCAAAGTTTGCCAGCATGCATAATATAATGTTTCAATGTCTTTTAATTGCAGATATGTGATATGGTTGCTGTTGCTAGGATTATGAAGGCAACACTTGTTCTTCCTTCTCTTGACCACACCTCGTACTGGGCTGATGAGAGGTTGATTTTTTTTTTTGGTGTGGCTCACTGTGATATTAGAAAATTGGATGTCATATAATGTGTATAATACCCTTGTTTCTTGCATGCTGAAAACTTTATAAAGTTTCATTCAAGGTTGATATCTCCATGATTTGATAAAAGACTTGTAGTGCTATAGTTCAAGTCATGGCATCTTACAACCAGAGATGATTAAGTACATGTAATAAATTATTCAGGAATATAACTTCATACTTTGAGACTTCTGTAAAAAAAGTCTGATGCATCATCAATTGCAATTCTGCCATCAATTTTTTTTATGGCAATCATCACTACTTTTCACTGTAAAGGATAAGGTGCAGATGCTAAGAGAGCTAACTGCTTTTCCTAATTACCCCCCCCCCCCCCCCCCCCCCCCCCCCACCCACACACACACACACACTCTTATTTATATCCTCTTCTCTTTGCTATCATTTTCCAAATTATCACTGGTATCAAATGGTGGGTTTCCCAGCTTGATAATTCTTACATTGAATAGTTTCAGTGCTCTATGACTTAATGTTTCAATATGCAGTGGCTTCAAGGAGTTGTTTGACTGGAAGCATTTTATTGATACACTGAAGGATGATATCCACATAGTTGAGACATTACCACCTGCCTACGCTGGAATTGAGCCTTTCTCAAAAAGTCCAATATCTTGGTCTAAGGTCAACATAACTTCTCTACAAACTTCCTTTTCAAATCTGAAAATATACGTTTGATTAAATTTATGGCATTATTTTTGAATTCACCCATCCACCTGGTTAACCAAATGAAGTTTTTAAGAAAATGGGAGTATCACAATCAAATGATGGCCTTATATGTGTCAACATATTCATTTTGAGTCGCTTTGTGTCATAATGATTGTATCTTGTCCACATATCTTTGCATCCCTTTTAACAAATCTTTTTTTTATAACCTTCAATGGAATGTGCTTGCTTTTTAACAGGTTAGCTATTACAAGACTGAGATTCTTCCCCTCCTAAAGTATCACAAAGTGATTTATTTCACTCATACTGATTCCCGGCTTGCTAACAATGGCATTCCACCTTCCATACAAAGACTGAGATGTCGTGTAAATTACAGAGCATTGAAATATTCAGCTCCAATTGAAGAATTTGGAAATACATTGGTATCTAGAATGAGAGCAAATGGAAACCCTTATCTTGCCCTTCATTTGAGGCAAGTTATAATTCTAATATTTTAATACAACATTAACAACAGATCTTCCTTTTTGTTCTTTTCCATGCTTGTGGGTGTATCCGAGTTAACCTATGCTTAAAAATAAAAAGGGGGGAGGGGATTGAATACATTATTTACTTATAAAAGCTTTCTATATAAAGTGATGTCTCACTTGAATCTATATGGATTTATAATAAGATCAAAGTAAATTGACATGTTTCTTAGTGAAAGATCAAGGAGTCGTTAGCGTGAAAGCTATCCCAACGTTGATTACTTGATTATGGAAACTTTGGAAACTGCTTGATTTTATATAACAGAACAACTGCTTGCATGTTGCATTTCTTTTGACTACAAGTCAAAAAGATTTGGACCCTCTAGTACTTTTGCTGCTTTTTTTGCTGTTTGATTAAACTACCATCAATGTCTATTTTGTCTGACATTTTTGCATACATTATACACGTGTAGTTCAAGTCTTCCAAGAAACTATCAGATTGATTCATATTTTCCATAAATTGTCCCAAAGGAATTAAAAAACTTTCTAGTGTTGTACTAGTTTCAGAGTCAGTTATCTCAAGTTCTCAACCCATAAAAAATATATTTTTACTGTTAAGAAGTTTAAAATTTTCAGTCCTATTGTTCTTATTGTATCTCCTCTTTGTTATAGATATGAGAAGGATATGCTCGCATTTACAGGCTGCAGTCACAATTTGACTGCAGAAGAAGATGAAGAACTAAGACAGATGCGATATGAAGTCGGTCACTGGAAGGAGAAAGAAATTAATGGTACTGAGAGGAGATTGCTTGGAGGTTGTCCATTGACTCCAAGGGAGACTTCCCTGTTACTCAGAGCACTGGGTTTTCCATCCCACACCAGGATTTATCTTGTAGCTGGAGAAGCGTATGGAATAGGAAGTATGAAATATCTCGAGGACGATTTCCCCAACATTTTCTCTCATTCCTCTCTGTCTTCTGAGGAAGAGCTGAATACTTTCAAGAATCACCAGAACATGTTGGCTGGTATAGACTATGTTGTTGCCCTTCAGAGTGACGTATTCCTTTATACATATGACGGAAATATGGCAAAGGCGGTACAAGGTCATAGGCGCTTTGAGAACTTTAAGAAGACTATTACTCCAGACAAGTAATACATTCTTAACCCATTTTTTCTGTATTAGATCCACATGAAACTGTTTTTCGTTCATTCCCGGTATAGCTAATTCCAATGGTTGATGCAGGATGAATTTTGTTAAACTTGTTGATCAGTTGGATGGAGGAAAACTTTCTTGGAAAAAGTTCAGCTCAAAAGTAAAAAAACTTCATGCCGACCGAAGTGGCGCTCCATATTCAAGGGAGTCTGGAGAATTTCCAAAGCTGGAGGAAAGTTTTTATGCAAATCCTCTACCAGGATGTATTTGTGATACAAAATCATAGTGGAGACTTGGCTGAATGTTATCTTTCTTATGATGGCATGACAAGAACTACAATCAAAGGGGAAATGTGGAATACTCTGATTATAATGTTCAACATTTCTGTCTTGAGGAGATGGCAATGAGAATGTTCAAAAGCTGGGTTATGTTATAAGGTGCTAGTTATTGAGGATAGATTACTAAGAGTTTATTTGCGAGTTGAGTTTTGGGGATGAAAGGAGATAGAAGGCTTAAGAGCCATGAAATATACTCGTAAAATGGTTATGATGCCTTCTTTTTTTTTCTTCATTCCCCTCAAAACTCAACTCGCAAGCGGACCCTAATGGGGCAAGAAACTCAGCTACACCTTTAAATTAAGGATCAAGCAAGGACAGGCCAAAGTGTACCACTCTCAATACATGCAATAGAAATAACATAACATACCTTGTGAACAAACCTCACCTATAACCACACTTTTTAATGAAAAGTTTTTTTTTCGGCCTTTATTTTATTTTATCATATACTTGTATTATTATCAAGAAAATGGGGTGGAGATTGAATAAGTTGTATTCGTTATTGTTTAACAATATTTTTTATGAAGAAATATAGTTTTTATGCGCTCATTGAATTGAAATATTAATCTTCTACAAGGACTCTAGGACAAGCATACTTTGGTTGCTAAATCAATTTTCATTATCTCATATTTAGTTTTTAATGATTGGTTTTAATTATTTTTGAAGATAGATAAACTGTTACTATAGTTCTATTTTGGCAAATGTA
The DNA here is from genome assembly GCA_009771035.1 of Lupinus albus. NCBI lineage: Eukaryota > Viridiplantae > Streptophyta > Magnoliopsida > Fabales > Fabaceae > Lupinus > Lupinus albus. Next base: position 13,062,990 of record CM020011.1, read on the forward strand.
TAAACGGCTTTTAGTATCTCCTTTCAAGAATTACGAGTAAAATAACAGTCTCTATCACTTGTTTTTTTTATGTAAGTACATATTTTTGTTGTGAAACATCCTATATCTCTTGTGATGATGATTAACATTATTTAAAAAACAATATTATTTTACTAGTTTCTTTTGGGTTACTAGGGGTAGAATTAATTCAATTAATGTCTTTTTTATTAATGGAGAAATAAATGTTTCAAAAACCAAAATGAATGTAACCTCCAATAATACGTATATTCTTTTGATTACAATGAAATTATATTTTTATAAATAAAAATAAAGGGAAAGCATGCTCTTACGGGAGGATCCTACTATAATTAATTCCTATTTCTGAATCTGTACTTCACCTGTCACGTTTGCTCTGCATCCCTTTGATTATGCTTTTGTGAGCTCATGCAAAAAGACAAAACTATTGGTTTATAATAACTTTATATTTCATTTTACCTTTCTACTATCGTTTCACATTCCTACCTTCTACTTTATCCAGATCAACCGTCTTTTTTGTTCACATTTCACCTTCATATTATTCCATTCTCTCCCTTTCGGTGTGTTCAACTCTAAACTCTTTTAGCATATTAAAATTTGTTACAAATTATTTTTCTTATTAGTCTCATTCATTAAGATTTTGATGATAGGATACTCATAATTACCCTGAGTAATGGTAAAATCATGGCATTCTTGAAATCTCCATAAGGTTTCACCAATAGAGTCTTAATCCCAAAAAAAGTTGTGTGATTTTGCTTTACAAGTGATAAACCTCAAAACATAGCCTAACTAACAACATAGAAAATTTCAGACCAAATTGAATAGAAAAATAAGAATAATTAATTTTGCAAAAGCATAATTTTAATTTACAATAGTCATGTTTAATATGTGGTGACATTAAATTTACCATACTCCTTAACTTACCTATTTCTATGTCACACAAAGTATAATGTTTAACATCATAGAACAAACCAATTAAGGAAAGCCATTGGAACTATGATAAGATACACATGACATTATCATGACCCATATTTTTCTATGGCTACTACCACTGACAATGTGACATCAAGCCCAAGTTTCTAAGCCATCACTTTAATTAGTGAAGTGATCGAGCCAGTGAGTGCATGTTCAATTCATCCATTCATCAAACAAATGAATATTCCTTTCCTTATAGTCTATACTTTATAGATATTAAAAATTTGTTTTGTTTTATATGTTTTGAAAATTTTGGGGTATTTACCGTTATGTAGGTGGACCCCAAAAGGTGGAGCATTTTGCCTCATAACATAATAACTGTATTGGTATATATGTCAGCACTAGAGTGAGTGAGAAATGGGTACAGAGGAGAGTGTGTGTGTTTTATAGTACGCATGCACTCTTTGTCCTTTTCTGCACTCTTGATCCTCTTTACACTATAATTGCTTATTCCCATTCTACCCTCCTTAATATCTCTAATACATGCCTTCTAGGTTTAAAAATATAAAGCGGCACAATATGAGAAAGTTATATGTATGTATAGACTAGAAGTACATGATGTATAAAAGTTAGATAAGTTGAGTTTAAGCAGTAGAGTAATTAATGAATGGATAAAACTTAGTTACAATTCCTTATGTACAAATGGTAATTGTAACCTATTAAAAAGTGATATGTATTCATTTATATCATTAAGTCTTTTTTTTTTGCAATTAAGAATCTCTCTTCAAAGTTTAGGTGGTGAGTGAACATATGTCACATTTTAATATACTACAAATACTATTTGTACCTAAGGAATTGCACTTAAGTTTTATCATTGATTAATTAGGAGTGAATTGAGGTTGTTAATGTGTCATATAATATGCAACAACCAAATGAAATGTAATTAATATCTTTATGTGGTTGGCTTTTAAGGGTAGAAGATGTAACGAATAGGGTGCCACGCTACTTAATTTTATTTATATTATTACTGATTTGTTGTGTCTCAAAAGCTGGGACTAGATCATAATAACTCACTCATTGTGTTGCTTCCTTAAATTCCCACCACGCATGTCTTTCCTTTTACTCTCATTACACACCAACACCAACAAAACCAAGTATTTGTTTTGATTTCAGTTTAAAGTAATTGTTATTAGGAATCATAAAAATGCTAAAAATAATTGTTTTGGCCCATATTTAATATTTATTGAAACAATTATAGGGTTTTCAAAATTTTCACAAACTAAATTGAGACACTAAGTGTTTACCCTAAATATATGTTTCTCAAGAGGAGACGAAGTTATCCATTCAAGCAGGGAAATAACTTTTGGTGAAATCCCCTCATTATATTATTACTGAGTAATGTTATATTCTCGTACTAAATCATCTTAGTAATCCTCATGCCCACAAAAAAGTGATATATATTATTTGTAAATCAATCACTAATAAATAAATTATCAATTTGTAATATATGCACCTTTTTGTGGGTAGGAAGATTAATAGGGGATTTAGTATGAGAATATATTATTTTACTATATGCATAATGTTTTTTAACATGACTTCTCACTTTTGTATATAACTAGCAAATTGAAATGACAACTAGCTATCATATTTGGTTATACAAATTAGGATGTTATTTTATAATTTTGTTATTTAGACATCTAACAAAGCTATTGTATTCTGATCCTACATTTTGATATTATTCCATCAAGTTCATAGTATTATAGGATATTTATAGACAATTTAGCATGACTTGGGATAAGAAGTACCTAAAAACAAAAGAAAAATAATATCATTTTTACTTGTTAAATATAATGAGATTAAAACAACAACTTGGCTCTCATTGTTTCTATATAACAGCATGGAATACTTACAAATCTCATATCTGAATAGTGTAACAACCCTACCTCTTAATATCTGTATTTTTCTCTGAAATGGCAGACCCTGCAGCCATGTACAACTTCCTGAAACAACCTTCTTCTGATTCCAAACAAAACACAGTAACGAAACCACTCCACCACCCATCTTCAAATTCTTCCATTCGCACCTTCCCATGCAACTTCTGCCACCGCAAGTTCTACACTTCTCAAGCTCTCGGTGGCCACCAAAATGCTCATAAGCTTGAAAGAGCTGCTGCTAGAAGAACCAATAATAATAATATATCCTTCACACATAATAACCATGTTGCTTCTAATGCTACATTACCACCATTTCCACCTTCCTTGGATTTGAATACTTCTACTTTTCAACCTTATGCTCATTTCTTTGCTGGTCACCCTTATTGGCTTGAAATGGAACATCCTTTTCAGTTTCAGACCCATCATCACCAACATGTTGCACCAAACAACAATGTTCCTATTTCTTACCATCTTGCTGCTTCTACTTCTTCAACTTCTACCCACAATGTTTCTGCTTCTGATGCTTCTGATCATGTTAACCTTGACCTCACTCTTCGCTTGTGAAACTTTTTTTTAATATTTTACCCTTTCTTGTTAGTTCTAATTTCGTAAAAAAAAAACTTGAGCATTTTTATTTTATGTTAAGTTTGGTTAGTTTTGGAAGTGGAAGGGTCTCTCTTTTTTTTGTTACTAATGCTGAGAAAGGAAAGAAAATATGGGGTTAGTTTAATTTAATTATATATATAAATGGATTTGTGTTTGAGTTGTAATTTGCACCTTAGTATTCCTTATTTATAGTAGTTTAATTTTCTGGTGTTTCTGAATTCTTAGATTATTATGCCATTTTGTTTTGTTGTTGAACTTCTTTTCTTAAGCTCTTTTTTCATTCTGGAAATAGTTAGGTTTCATATGCACACATAGTTATGTTAGCAATAAATGTATTTTTAGTCATGTACTGAAAAAAACGTTTATGTTTCATCACTGGTATACATTATTAAAGTGCTAAAGAATCAGATTATGAAAGAAAAAAGTGCTAAAGAAACACACTTGTTTTGTTAGTGTATATTGTGATGGTGACGTAAGTAGCGAGTATTTAGTTTTTTTTTCAAAGGAGTATTTAGATTTTTTAAGTGACCAAATTAAATATGGAAGGTTTACTATATTTCACCCTTATTAGTTTTTTTCTATATTTTTTTGAAGTTATTATTGATAACATGTCATAGATTATTAAAGAATTAAGATGGAGCATTTGACTTGTTTTTTATTTTGAGAAATTTAAAGCAATTTTGCATCAATCTATATCTATTTACGTGTCTATTTGATTTGGAGAGTGGAAAGGAAGAAAATGGTGTTATTAACTTATTTTTGTTGTTGCTTATTCCATTCAGCGCTGGAGAGTGGTGAAATCTTATTATTTTTCACAGAAAAATGAATGCCAATTGTTTTAGACTTCTACTAGGACATAAAGATTGGTGTTATCTTTATGCAATTATATAATCATTATTACAATTATTATCTTGGTTAGGGAATAGGGAGGTTCATTGAAGTGATATCAGGACTAATCGACTATCGAGGAACTAATAAATAGCCCAAAATCATCAACCAGTTTTTTAAGCTTGAAATAAGTGGATGTGTACTAAATGATGATATATGGTTAATAATGATTTATTTAAGAGTGAAATATTTATATATTGTTAGAATAAGAATTTATGCATATTCATTATTAGTTTTTTTATATATAGAACTCAAATAGTGTTTTCTCTAAAAATAAAAGTTTACATACAAACCAATACAGCTTTAGCGTTATTTTAAAAAATAAAAAGATTAGTAGTTGAGAATTTCATCTAACTCTATAATTTATAATCTCGGAAAGAGCACAATCTCAAAAAGGTTCCTTAAAAAACTTAAATGGGTCATTCACCCACATTCCTCGACCCACTAATCTATGGTACTCAGAATTTAATATTTTCCCAAAAAGGCTTTTCTCCATTGAGCCAACAAGATTTTAAGGATGCAAATTTTCTTAACAGATTAAAGCTTAAAGGGTGATGTATTATTAAAATTAGATGTGTTGTAACTTGTAAGTAACATATTTCAATTTCCCATAACATAGAAAGATTTGTGAATTGAGTTGGGATGAAAATATATGGTTAATTTCAATTTTAAAATATAAAAAATTGAGTGCAAAATAGCACCACTTCTGCTCTAAGATCATTTCTAAAAGAAAGTAGAAAGTAATGTTAGCACAATTGGGACCCATAGAATTTGGTCATCTGCCTCTGAACTTTCACTGAGAAAAATGAGAGAAGTAGAAGTAATAGAAATAAACATAGCTGCAATATACAGGAATGTTTAGGGCAAAGGAAATTATACAGTAGGAATTATTCTCATATACCATAAACTTTTATAATGAAACACATTCACTCAATATTCGTAAGTTCAAAAGGACAGAAACAATACAATCAGAGGCGTGATTTTGGTTCTTCAAAAATTTCAGTTGGTTTGCTGAGGAAAGGGTAATCTGTATAGCCAATAACAGGATCATGTGTGTAAAAAGTTGCCCTATTATACTTATTAAGAGGTGCATTAAGCTTGAACCTAAGGACCAAGTCTGGATTGGAGATAAAAAGTCGACCATAGGAAACTAAGTCGGTGGCGCCTTCAGCTATAGCCTGCATTCCCAAGTTCCTAGTGAATCCACCACTTGACATGAATGTTCCCTGATAAGCATTTCTCAGTGTCCTCATAAATTTAGCTTCCTCTTCTTCATTGCCAGGTCGACCTGGCTCGGTTTGGCCATGAGCTGTATAACGAGGTTGAGTAACATGTAAATAAGTGAGTTTTCTACCCAGCTTTTTTTGGAAATTGTTCAGTCTCTCAACCACTGCTAAGCCTAGCCCATTTGGATCGGAGTCCGTCGCATCAAGGTGATCAATTGCTGGTGAAATTCTAACACCAACCCGTTCTGCTCCAATACCTGAAACAACTGCTTCAACCACCTGCATTAAGAACCTGCATCGGTTTGCAAGTGATCCACCATATTCATCTGTTCGATCATTGATCCCATCTTTCAAGAACTGATCAATGAGATATCCATGTGCCCCATGAATCTCAATACCATCAAAACCTGTGTAGTGTTTCACAAATCATCAGTGATATTTATAGGAACAAAAGGAACACTATTACACTTATAGGAAACTGTTTTATGAACATCAAAATAGGAATGCTGTATTGCTTTTTTTATCATGTATTTTACAAATATATGTGTAAAAAGAAGATAAAAATTAGTGAGATAAAGATATATGCATGCTGTTTACAGTTTCCAATGGTAATTTCACAAAACTTAGACAGAACTTGAAATTATATAACCTGCTCGAATTGCATTAATCGCTGATTGGCGATAATGCTCCACTATTTCTGGTATCTCAGAAGTGTTTAGTGCTCTAGGCTCTGGATATATGACATAGGATCCATCAGGCAAGAGAACTCTCGACCCAGATGACAAGCGCTTGGCGGTGGAGGAAATTGGTGCAGCCCCATCAGGCTGATACACTGTTTCAAAATCAGTGAAGTCAATGCCTAGCTTTTAAGAAAAAGCAACAAAACTAAACTCTTCCATGCATAGATATAGTTGTTATGTGGAATATAGTAAAGAATAGAAGTCATGAATAAAATTTATGTGTAATTGGGATATGGAGAAGTTATTACCTGTATGAGAAGCACGACCAACATGCCAGAGTTGACAAAAGAGGAGGCTTCCGTTGGCATGAACCACATCCACTACATTTCTCCATGCCTCCACTTGTTCTTCTGAATATATCCCTGGTACATGAGGAAATCTGCACCAAAACACTCACTTTCAAAACATACTCAGCCACACCAGAATCCTCGCAGATCCTGGTATGTAACATCTATGCCTATAATTAACTCAAGAAAAATCAAGCCCCTCCAATTTAACACACAAAAAATACTCATTTACAATAACCATATTAGCAATATTCACCAAAACATTTGGGGAAAAAAATGAACTTTTGTGCTTTGCTAGAACAACTTTGCTGAAAGAGCTATTTTAGTAAAATAGTTTTATTTTAAACAACAAAGGTCAAGTTTCTTTGCTCTCTACCCTTGATGAAGAACAATGAAGATGAAGCCACCAATGCCTTCACACAGACATTGGTGAAGCTACACTCTTATGGTTAAGCAACATAGATCATCTGTCCCAATTTTTGTGTCCCAATGTGTACCAATCCAGTTAAAAACTGTTAGTAATCAGAAAATTAAAAAAACAAAAAATAACATTTTTTATATTACTTGGTGCAGCGTGGTTAACTTGGGACATTGAGACATTAATTTTTTATGACAAGTGATCCTTACCGACCGGCAAGACAGCTTATAGCAAACCCCATCCCATAAATACAAAAATTGCCATAAATACTTTCACAACTTTTACAATTGTAAACTTATCTCAGCAAAATATTAGAGATAATATTTTGTTTGTTAATGAAGATGAGTTACGATAAATCATTATGACATCTTTCAATTCATATTATCGACCTTTACTCTAATAAGACTCGGTAGTTGTTGTATTTATCCTATCATCTTAGTTCTTAACAAAACCCTCTGTTAAGCTAGAAAAAACAAACTAATGGAATCTACTTGGAAAACTTTCAACCATAAGAGGCACTGTTGGTTAGACAATTGAATTTCATCATAGACAAAAGAACTCTCTTACAATAATGTGAATTGTAAAACATTTTTAATTGTTAATTTTATAATAAATACAGTATTTAAAAAATTGATAACCAATAAAATGTTGTATAATAGAGTATAATGTTTTTTAATCAACTATATCCACCAATGATAATTGTCTATTTTTAACTGATGACATACTTCATTAGTCTTAAGATAGTTTAGGACACAGTTTGAGACATATTTCATTAGTCTTAAGATAGTTTATATATTTTGTCCGTAGATCTAAGACCTTGTAACCATATATGGTAAGAAAGAAAAAAGAAGAAGAAGAGTGAGTAACCCAGGAGCAGTAGGAGAAATGGCGGTGCCTTCAGTGATGAGAAATCCACCTGGCGTTGATCTTTGAGAATAGTATTCACCAAGTGCTGCATTTGGTATCCCATTCAATGCCCTGCACCTCGTCATAGGAGCTAGCACTATTCTGCAATAAAACCATTCATAATTTGAGGAGACATGAGAAGAAGAAGAAGAAGAAGAAAGGAAATGAATTAATTAACCTGTGAGAAAGGTAGAAGTTTCCCATCTTGTAAGGAGAAAACAGAGTGTTATCTCTTCTATTTTCCTTTGATTCCTCTTTCTCTACCATTCTCATCTTTTTCACTCTTTTTTTCTCAGATTCAATCAGATTTCAGAAGCTACAGAGATCAAAGATGAGGAGCAAGTTTTATAAGCTTCTTCACTACTTGGGAACCTTATTGTCACAAGAGACGTGCGTTGACTGCAATACAACCACGTGATAAATGTTCTTGATGGGTGGTGCTCATCAAATGTCACAACAGCATAAATATTTGCTTTTGTTATTGTATTATTAGAAAAACTTAGTTAGAGATAACCTAACACATTATATTTTTAGACACCAAGAATTAATTCATTTTCTCCAAAAGTAAATTTATCAATTCTTGGAAAATTTAATAGTTTAAATTAGTGGTTAGATCTAAACCATTGGATTTTCCTATAATTGATGGTTAAGATGTGTAATAAATCTAAAAAACTTACTATTAGAGTCGATGAATCTCTCTTCATTATTATTTACACGTTATGAAATTGTGGGTCCTACATGCAAATTTAGATATATTTTTTCATTCTTTTTTCTCTCTGGTCTTTCTCTTTCATTATCTCATATTTAATGATTTGGTGTAGTGTAATCTACAATTTTATGATGTCTCAAACAATAATTTGTTGTGTACAAAATATGATGTGTTAGGGTTCTCTTCAACCAATTATTTCTCATATAATATTTATATTTAATTATTAATGATTTAAAATAATAATAAATGATATATTTATTATATATAAATTTTTATATTAACATAAATATTACACATTCATATATTTTTATACTATAGTTATACTATTTGTCATTCACATAATATTAATTGTGTAAAATTGTTTACTTTATCCAATGTATGAATATTATTACACTATTGATTAAAACAGCATTGCATTAATTCACTTTCATTAGACTCCGTTTCTTAATTATATCCCATTATTATTGTTAAATCCGTCTGGAATGTGTTTCCAATTGTATGGATGTGATTATTGTTATTAATGGATATTATATGTCCCTATTTTTGTTTTAATTTATGTAGTTTTTTAATCAAAATATATTACTTAATTAAAATGAAAATTCATACTTTTATATTATTTTATAAAAATTGATTGAATAGGTATGCGAGTAATAAGATACATTGCCCACAAGTAATGCCCTCATTTACTTTCTTGTACAAGTGTGTTTTCTTTAATTATTATTAACTAATATTATCATATTGTACCTTTAAAGAAATAAAATCTTGGGTACTAAATACAAACATGAGTTAATTAAATAGCTAAAAATGTATGTTGGAATTTAACTCTTTATGCATGGTATACAAAAATTATGTGTATCTTTTGCTTCCATCAATATTTACAATAAGAAAGTTGGCCATATCAAAATTGAGTGTTTATTTTTCAATTTGTTATTACAAGTTGATACTCAATTTCGTTAATAATATTTTTATTTATATATTTTGAAGTGTTTTGGAAAAAAGTCACTAACTTAAGTTTTTCACTAAAAATTATAAATAAAGCTAGCATTTATTAATTTTTATTATGGTGGGGAAACGTGATTTTGAAAGCAATTCTAATATGTTTCTTTTGGTAAATTGGAAATAAATAAAGACTAAAGTAGAGAACCAACACTTTAATGAAAGTGTTGTGATAGTAACAAAAATGAATATCTTTTTCTTTGGTTGGTTGAATTAGAGGGGACGAGATGAGAAATAACTTTTATGCTTTTCTCTCCTTTAACTAGAAAGGGGAAATTAGAGAAAATTTAAAAATAATTTAAGAACATTTCATCCTCCAAAACTGGGGAATAAAAATGATAAATTTTAATTTGGTTATTTTTCTTCCCTAGTGAATGATAAATTTTAATTAGAATCTTTTTTTCCTCTCCTCAAACCAAATAAGCAGTGTTATTAATACCGTATCGGTCATCAAATCGATATGGGTACTGGTATAGCGGTTTAACCGGTGGTTTACTAAGTAAACCGTATACTGGTAAAGTTAGATATACATATATAATATATTAACATTAATGTTGAAAAAAAACATTAATTATTTTTATTTTCATTAAATAATAAATTTTAAATAAAAATCGAGCAGTATGACTGATACAGTTCAATTGAAAACCGGCCGTATAATCAGTTTTTATCGGTGTAATTGCATAACCAGTATAATTATTATATCGTACCGGTATTGAGATCGGTTTACCAGTTCAACTGGCCGGCATAAAACGGTTTTAATAACTATACAAACAAGGTTAAATAGATATTACCTCAGTACTACCAAAAAATTATTACACATCTTATGGATAAAGAATTAATTCATTTTGAATGTGTAATTGTTTATTTCAATAAGTGTGGTTCTCAAAATAGAATATTTGACCATATAATTATCTTGAGGATCTAGCAAAATCTTACCCACTAAATAAATATCTTATTAATAATTAGTTCGGAAGTTGAATCATGGTTATATATACATATATATTTTAATTTTCCCAAAGTCAATTTTCCATTTATTTTCCACTATACCTTTATTTATAAATTATTTTATCTTTTTTTCTTTCTTAATGTAGTCAAAATGTAATAAATTTTTTCCGTATTTCATAATTTCTTAAACTAGACATTTATTTGCTGAAAAATAAATTAAGAAATTAATAATAATAATAATAATATTATAATATTATCATTATAATAATAATATCCGTCAAAGAGAATATGAAAAAAGAGTATAGGCATTGATTAGAAGCAGATGTTACCATTCATAGTTAGCACAAAGAGGCTGCGCCCAGAACAAAATAAGACATGCAACTGTTTATTAAGTGTTTGGTTGCATGTCTTATTCATGAATGAGATTATCTATCTCAAATAAACATTGTCTCTATATCCCTATCTAATAGAAATGCATTAAATAATATAAAATATTATTTTTTATTTTTATAATTTTTTATTTTAATTAAATTATACAATATGATTGGTCCGAAACACTATTGGGGACATCAAATCTGCGTTCCTTATTCATATACTAAATTCTCATACTAATCATAATGTCCATAAAAAAGTGACACATGTCACTTGTAAATCAATCACTAATAAATAAAATATTACTTTGTGACATATGTCACTTTTTATGAGTATGAGTATTAATAGGAGTATTTAGTAGGAGAATATATAATTTCCTACTGGATTTAAAATTCAAGTGAGGAACATCATATATCCTATAATTTAAAAGAAAAATATCTCCAGAGCCGGTCGACATGAGTGCATTTAGACCCAAATGGATACACTTCCCACTCAAGCAGTTCGAGTTTGGAATAATATGAAATATTAATTATTAGGTATGACAACATGAGATTAGTAGACTAGTAGTGTTTTCACATTCCAATCCTACACTCTTTAAAGTGAAATTAATGCCATTTATTATCAAATAATAATATATAAAAAATTAATTTATAAACATGCAATTACCTAAAAGGTTTGGTATCATAAAATATGTTTTCACACATATAGCATATATTTTTATACATACCTACAAGTCTAGTTTTTTGCCATCTCTGAATATCATTACTAGACCTGTCAAAATGGGCCGGGTATAGCAGGCCGGTCCGCCAAGGCCCGAAAAGTATAGGGCTTGGGTACTAAAGTTTGAGTATTTTAGTTAAACCGGGCTTTTTAGCCCAGCCGTCCGGGCCACAATAAATTCGGGCTTGGGCCGGGCTTACCCGTTCGGGTTCGGGCCATTTTCTACATGATGTAATCGATTACGATATATTCGTAATCGATTACAACATATGAAAAATATTAGTTTTTGCTGTTTTTTAAACAGTGTAATCGATTACACAATCCTGGTAATCGATTACATGCTGATAAACAAATCAGACCTGTGCATTTTACATGATGTAATCGATTACAATATACTTGTAATCGATTACAACACTTTAAAAGCATCAGTTTTGCTGTTTTTCACACAGTGTAATCGATTACACAATTCTGGTAATCGATTATACTGTTTAAAAAACAGCAAAACTGATGCTTTTAATATGTTGTAATCGATTACAATATACTCGTAATCGATTACAATATATTAAAAGCATAAGTTTTTTGCATTGGTGTAAATAATAAAATAATCCGGGCCGGCCCGCCGCAGCCCGCTTTGGGCGGGTTTGGACATCATTTTTAGCAACATAAAATATAACCGGACTTTTTAGCCCGGCCCGTTTTAGCCCGAATCAAAAGCGGGCTAGCCCGAACCCATCCGGGTAGCCCGTTTTGACAGGTATAATCATTACTATCTTAAAAGTACAAATGAATAGTAGTTCTTTGGTACGTGTGATTGTCCCTGAATCAATTGCCGCTCCTACAAATTAAAATGTGAATAATTTACGAACTACATATAATAATATAAAAAAGAGTGTGTCATTGAATCCTTCCTGTCTCTCTTAGGAATCGAAATCTTAATCTTTTTCTCTTTATCAGATTTAGTAGAACCTTACCCCACTGAACAACTTCTTGACAGTCTGAATAATATACAGACTACTTATTATAATAATATAAAAAAGGAGTAGATGCATTGTTTGGATGCAGATGTTACCAATTACAGAAGTCGGAGGTGAGATAGGGGCAGTAAGCACAAAGCAGCTGCGGTCAGAACAACATAAGGCATGCAACCAAACACTTCATAAACTGACCTTCATATTCCTCTTCTGTTTCTGTTTCTGTTTCTCTTTATTTTATTACACTTTGTACGTTTCATTTCGATGCACACACACAAATACCCTTTTCTTCTTTCAGTTCCATCCATCATTTACATATCTAATAGTATAATATTATGATTATACAATATTTGGAAGGATAAACTCTTGAACAAGTTGGTGAGTTTAGTTTAACTAAGCTTAAATAATAATAACACTAACTCTCTACTTTTCTCATCTTTCCTTTTATTTACCTAATTACAGGGTCAGGTAATTTTTGCTCTCTCTTTTATCTTTTTTCATTTTTTTATGGTATCTGGATTTCACTGCTTATATATGTTCAATTCATTTTCTATTTTTACCTGCTTTTGTTGTTGTTGGTGTTGTTTATTAAAATATATAATCAGAGAAAACTATCAAAGTTTCTTTTTTTGGATGATGGTTGTGGTGGAACTACTAGTTACTGTGATTTGCTTCATTCAATTAGTGCATCCTTTTATGTGGCTGTGATTTTTCCGCTTCAGTAACAGACAGAGCAGAAAGAACATGAAACAAAAGATACTTATTGATGCATCCTAAGAAGAACTATAAGTGTAGAATTGGATAGTATGGCAAAAAAAAAACACTTATCAAAAGAATTTTGTTTTTTTGCACACTTAAGCTTCTTTGCTGTGTGAAATCTGTTGCTGATTTACCGTTTACATGTGATGAGAGACATGAGAATGATGGGAAATGAATGTTAGTTGTTTCTTTGCTTTTGATATTCAGTGATTGCATTTATTGACTAATACTAGTGTGATAAATGATAATAGCTTGTTAATGACATTTTGAATCAGCTTCATATCAGTTTTTTTAAAAGTAGATTGATATGCGTAAGTAATAAATCTGAAGTTCTACCACAAAGTGGCATTGGCATATTATAATTACTGCTTGAGAGTTTCAGTTTTTGGTGTCTTGTTGGCATACTTGTTTATTGCTGTAGATATGCTCCACTTTCATCATTCAGAATGGATTTGAGATTTAATGTAACTTTAATTCTGACAGATACATTATTTGAATTGTTGTTGCTTATCATGGATAGGAAAGAAAAATGTCTGAAATTGCGAAGGAGGAAGGTTCAGGTAGTCCCAGTTGGGGTGCTTTATTATTCAAGCAGACAACTGGGGATGTGGCTACAGCAGTTGCTGCTGCTGTTAATTCTCCAAGTTCACCTGTAGTCTATTCATCCAAAGATGATAATGGTGGTAGCCAATTTGAAAGGCTGCAGCATCAAGTTACAAAAGTGATAAAAGGCTTTTCACACCCTCCAGATGTTAATACGAATTACAATCCGGAAATCCTGACTAGTCTAAAGCGTCAATGGGCTGCAAACTTTCAGTTGCAGCACATGGTATGGTAAAATAGTGTGCTTCAATGTACCAGTATTACAAGTTCCTTATAGACTTTTGAGTATAAACTATAAATAAAGCTTAAGGTACTTGTTATTATTGTACGATCTTAGGCACTCAGTTTTGAATGCTCTCTCTTTTAGCTCTTTCCCTTTCAGTTTAAACCACTGTATCTATGCTCCCGTTTCTTCATTCTACTTGCCATTATCGGTTTTTAGAGTGTATATGTTTTCTTCTTTCCTCACTGCACTAGTGCATCAACTAAATTGTCCTTTGATTGTTCTCATATACTCTCCTTTTTATTTGATTTAAAAGGACCATAACTCTTGGAAGGAGCCGTCCCGGCTGTTTGAGAGCATGGTGGTTGTTGGTCTTCATCCTAATTGTGATGTTCAGGCACTGGGAAGGCAATATGTCGATAGAAAGTTGGAAGGCTCTGGCAAATTTAGAAGTGCACTTGGTTATCAGAACCAATCCCGTATAGAACCCAATATCAATATTGAACCACAGGTTGTGATCTTTGCCATGAAAGATTGAATTATTGTAATATTATTTTTATTGTCAATGGTACATGTGTTGATTGTATTCACATACAATTTTACTACTATGACCACTAGAAACTTTGTGATTACAGTCTTTAATATGGGTTTTGGCTTCAAATATATCATTATCATTGACACTGGATATTAATTCTTTTCAGGTCTTATTTGTTTACCCTCCAGAAAAACGGCTGCCACTTAGATACAAGGATCTTCTTTCTTTCTGCTTTCCAGGAGGCTTGGAGGTTAGGTGTATGCTTAATGAACTTTTCTCTTCTCCCCATCTTTATATTACCATCATTATCATCATCGTTTATATTATTTACATAAATGAAGATGAAAATGTACATTGGGAATGCGACAGAAATGCCAATGGGCTTGTAGCTCAACTGGCACCAAACCCATCTCTAAAGACAAGCGTTTGAGTGTGACCATGATTTCGGAGATTCAATCTTCTACTTGGGTATGGTATAAATGGCAACAGTATATGATAGTATGATACAACAACAACCAAGCCTCACTCCCACTAGGTGGGGTCGACTACATGAAAACAAATATGCCATATTATATATCATGTCCATAGACAAAACATTGATCTCTAAACATATCCATTTACCTAGAGTAGGTACCCACTGTTTATAAGGTATTGTACTAAATGAAAAAATCAGAGTGATCAATAACAACCTTAGTTCTTGTATTTAAATTCTCGGGATCAATAGAATCACCTACTTGTTGTCTTGAATTTAAAAAAAATCATATGTGAACTTATGTGGAGCTTTTAACTAGGTTCTAATTAGGTGTTTTTCCTTATGAACTTTTATCCTTGGATGTAATATTAGGTTCGTGCTGTTCAGAGAACCCCTTCCTTGAGCGAGTTGAATGAAATTCTTTTTGGGCAGGTATTTTATGCAACATTATAATTCCATTGATATTGAAATAAATGCAAATTATTTTCTTATTTAATATTTGATTTATGTGTTGTGATTATAGTTTTTCCCTCCCTTCTTAAGTGAATTACCAGTTACTAATTAATATGGTGAAATGATATATCCATCTTTGTCAATCTGACTACCCTGTATCTACAACATTGTTTATAGATCTGATATGATAATGTTGGAAACTTGGACAAGTGAATGTAGTTATAGTATTCTAGCAGACTGCTTCTTTCTAGAAGTTTTTTACATGATGGGATCATATTGCAGTTATTTGAAACCAAAGACAGTATATTGTTGCCAATTGTTCTTTCAAATCGATGTTTCCCCTGTATAGTTATCCTGCTTATACTGGATTTCCTACCCCACAGAAACATGGATTCTGGTTCTGGAGCCATTTATGCTTCCATTCAAGGAAGGTTGTCTCCTGAGTGCTCCGTAACTGTCTGTGTCAATGGATAACTAAAAATATGGGGTTTTACTACTTTTAAAGAGAATAATATTAACTATCAGATATTTGTCATCCATTTTTTATTTACTTTCAAGTGTTGTTAACCTTTTTAATTTGATAACTAGTGGCCGTTTTTTGTATTGCAGGAACAACTTAAACAAAGAGATCTGTCATTTGTATTCAGGTTACAGGTATCTGAAGCAATCTTATTCTTGCTTTGTTGCCACTTTTTTACATTTTCTTCTTTTGGCCATTGTTATTTCATGCTTTCATGTGCTTTGGTGACTTCTTTTTTTCCAGCCTGGGGGTTGTATTTAATGACTCTATTGCTATGTGGCCTTTTCTACTTTTCAATGTCATTAGGGGACATGCAGGTTGTATTTGATGATTGAATTGCTATGTGGGATTCTGCTATTTTTTAATATCATTCTAGGGATGGTGATTGTAATACAGGCAACCTTTTTAAAGTGTGTTTTAGAACTATGTGAAATATACTCCACATATCTTTCCTTATTAGGTATACATTTATATTCTTACAAATACTATTTTATGTAAGTGTGCCATCTTAAGAGGTTTTTTATTGTACTGGTGTTAGTTTGGTTTCTTTCGTAGTTTTTATGGACCTTAAATCCCCTTGGTCTACATTTAATTGATGGTTATGATATCTACCTACTTCCTTGATGCAAAAACCAGCCTTACATTTGCTACTGCTGTGTTTTTATTACTCCATCCTATAACTAATTATTCAAATTCCATTGAGCAATTTGCAATTTTTATTGCCACTATTGTAATTTATTTGATGGATTCTTTCATACATTTGTAGTTATGCATTGTTTGGAAAAGTAGATTCAGAAAGTAGAGAAAGTAAATGGTTGATGCATTTCGATTAGAGCTTAGTTATTGTATTTTGTAATTTATTTTTAAATGTATAGAGGTCTAAGGCCTAGTAGGGTATGCAAGATCAGGTCAAGTAGCCTAGGGGTATTCCTATAGAGCCTAGTCTTTACTTCATATATATCAATGATTTCCTTTATTTTTTTGTCTCTTAGAGTATCTCCAGCAGTGGTCCTTAAGAAAATACAGACCGTCCGCAAATTTTGGTGCTGCTGGGAGTGATATGTTTTTGTCCGTAAATAGATAACCTTTCTCTAATTAGAGCACGATTCTTATTTCTACAAAGCCCTTAAAATAATAAAAAAATAAGAGAGAAAGGGGAAAACATATGAACCAACAATGAAAAGGGGAAGAAAGTGCAACGGCTCTATTTTCTCCAGATTTAGAGAATGTGGCATTTAACAGCGCTCATTTGAGCGAGACATTTAACAATGCTCGCTTGAATGAGCGCTGTTAAAAGTAGTCATTCAACAACGGTCATTTGAGCGAGCGCTATTAAAAGTATGCATTTAACAGCGTTCGCTTAACTGAGCGATGTTAAAAATAGACATTTAATAGTGTTTGTTTGAGCGAGTGCAGTGTAAAATAGATATTTAACAGCGAGTTGCACCATTGGAGTGAAAATAGATTGTGAGGTCCATTTAAGGATAAAAGGTGTGTTGCACCATTGGAGTGAAAAGTAGAAAAGTTGCTTAATTTACTGGGAAATGTGAACAATTATAAAATAAGTTGTGAGACTCATTTAAGGACAAAAAATGGGTTGCACTGCTGAGGATTTTGTTATTTGTTTTTATATTAGCTGTTCCTGTGCTTGCAATGATACTTTTGTTTTTAATTTCACAGGGTGCTGACAATTCAGTACTTTATGGGTGTTGTGTCTTAGTTGAAGAACTAGTGCACAAACCCTCTGGGTTGCTCTCTCTGATTTCTGATAAACAGCCATCTTACTCTTCTTCGCGACACCAAGTATTTACCACACAGAGATGTTACTGTATTCTTTCAAGGCTTCCATTTTTTGAATTGCACTTCGGTGTATTAAATAGGTAGGTATTTATGATCCAGAGTCATCTGATGGGAAGTGAGATGTAGAAGATATTTGCAATTTCTTTGTGCATTTGACATATTAAATTTTGAAAGGGTGGTCTCAACTCTCAAATAGTTATTTCTGATCTGAGAGGGATTAATGGGATTAATCTGTAGTACTTGGTGAAACCTTCTATATTTGATAGTATTTGAGAGGGATTAATGGGATTAATCTGTAGTACTTGGTGAAACCTTCTATATATGATAGTATTTGCGAAATTGAATTGTCAATGTGATCTACTGAGCATACTGATATGAAGATATTTCTGTTTGAAGTGGAGACATATAGATGGAACATTTACATTTTCTCAAATTAATGCTTGTAAAAATAAATAGTGGTTAAAAACCGCAAAATAAGCAATTTTAAAAGACAGTCAACCTAAATACTTGCATGCTTGGGCAGAATACATGTCCACATGCACACTCACACATACCAACATAGGTTGCTGCAGGGAATAAACTGGTGCGTTGATGTCCAAGGATTGGATGAAAGAAATAATGTATGGGTTGAAAGTAATTGAATATTGCACAAGCTTCCTGGTTACTTGAAAGGGGAGTCGTTTGATAAAGTGAGGAGCCTTATCTGTTTTCGTTCTTTCTTATGCCCTTAAAGTGAGCATCAGATTTCAGATGTTCAAAGATTATTTTAGACTTTTTCAAATGAAAATGAAAATGAAAGAAATATCTTCATATCGTTCTTTCTCAAATGAAAATGTTTTTTACATTGGAAGAAAACGTTATATATATTCTGGAAATTGAAGTGAATTATATTTCTCATTTTACTTTTTTGTTGTGGCTAACATGATGACACTGCTTGTTATCTGTCTATTTGAATGAATCATTTGAGTTATTGATAATACACGCTCACACATCGTTGTTGCTTACTGGGCCAAGAAGTCATAGGTTCAAATTCAGGAAACAACCTCTCCGCTTGCGGAATAAGGCCGTGTACATCTATCTACCCTCCCCAAACCCCACTAGGTGGGAGCCTCGTGTACCGGACCACCCTTTTATATGCTCACACATTGTATTCTTATGTGTGAAACATAGAATTGTTTACTTTCTAGCTTGCTAGGATAGGTCTTGATTTTTTTTACTCATTATTGTGCTAATATATCTGTAGCATCTTCACACAAGAAAGACTAGAGCGGTTAACAGAAGGTGCTGGAGATTTGAATTTAGAATTTCTTGAAGGTAGCTATGACGAGGAAAGTTCAGAGGGCAATTCAAAGAGTATGTTAGTGAGTGATAGCCCAATAAACAGATTGGATGAAAATCCAAGAAGTTCCGTCCCTGAAAACATCGTGGATGACGCTCACCATGAGCAACAAAGGGTTAATGGGGAGCTTCAGACATATAAAGAGAAAATTATTTATGAGAATGTTGTTCCTACCGATCCTAAAACTAATAGGGCAACGACCAAAGAAGAATCTGGCCCTACACATTCTGAGGATGGGACTTCCTACAGGTACATGGCTCTGAAGCTTAGTTGTTGTATTAAGAAATGCAGTATATGTGCTGTTTCAATTCTGGTGCTTTATTCTCTTTTTCCATCATAGATAGTTTGTGTGATATTTTGTTCGAGTGAACTGCTCATATGTTTGAACTCAAGGGTTGCTTTCATGGCCTCTATTGAGCGTGCTACTAAGTTTCTTTTTGGAGTCTCCTTGATAAATATGCACAAGGATTAAAGTGATCTCTTTAAATAATGTCTTTGCATTGCGTTTATTTTTTTAGTTTTTCTATTTTATGGTTGCTTTGCCAATAAGAGAAAAACTTAATCTTTTCTGGTCCTCTCTTTGTATTCCTTATTTCTTTCTTTTAATTACTCTTCATTTATCTAAAAAAGTTGTGGTGTTTTTGTGTGCAGTTATCTTTTAGAGGACTATATTTTGTCCTCAACTAAACTGTTGGCCCTTCTAAGTGATCCATCTTAACCATACATTCTGCTTTCTGCAGTTTCCAAGGATCACCTTGTGAAGACAGAAATTTTAGGAGTGATGTTGATGATAATGAGACAGACAATGCATCTTTCTCTGGCCAAAAGGATTTAAATGACTTACAAGATATTCTTAAGTGGGCCAAGGTTTGTAGTTTTGAATGCACTTAGAGTTGTTTTTCTCTGGTTTTTGTGATGATATTTTATATCTGATGGTACTTTACCCATTCCCAGGAAAATAACCATGGACAACTACAGATAATAAGCGAGTATTACCATTTAAATTGCCCTGCTAGGGGCTCAGCCCTTACGTTTCATCCTTTGGAGCACCTGCATCCTTTGGAATATCATAGACTAGCTGAGACAATACAATGTCTTGGGGGTTCAACAGTTGATTTCAAATCTTTCAGTACTGATCTGGAATTAGCCGATGTATGCTGATATAACTTGTGATTGGAAGAACTTGCTTTCATTCCATTTTAGATTTTTTAGACTTATGATTCGAGTCCTCTGTTTGTTAGTCATGTGCTCAGGGTAACTACTGTACTTTATCAGTATTTGTTCCTCACATCACAGGCACATAATGCTCTTTTGGCAGAAGAGGCAACTGCGTTATCTATATGGGTCGTAGCATGCATGTGTGGCACCTTGAGACTTGAAAATGTATGTTTTATGCTTTGGTCTTGGATTTTATGATCTCTGTTTTCTTTTTGCAATCTGTAACATGAATGCTGATCTTGGCATTTCTGAAGTCTTAAAATGCTTAATTTTTATATTTGATCTTCATTATAAGTTAGATATGTTATTTGTGGAGACATCACTTTATTAAAATCTATGAACATTTAAAGTGAAGATCTGATATTAAATCTAAGTTGGTCAGTTCAACTGTGGCTAAATTAGAATGAAACGTTATGCATCTTGGGTTTATGAGTTTAACATGGCAGTTTTCTGCAGAAGTTGATTTTCAGCAATCCAACTTTAACAGATTCGTAATTCTTGCATAAGAGTTTATAACTGAGATGGTTAACTGATTGCGTGTCCATTCTGCACCCTGCAGGTGTTAACATTCTTTGCAGGAGTTCTGTTAGAGAAGCAGATAGTTGTTGTATGTTCTAATTTGGTATGTCGTGGACCTCAAATTCAGTAATTATCTTGAGACAATGACTAATCTACTCTATTATTGTACAAAAAAATAATATGATGTCATTATTAAATAATAATAATACTATTAATTTTGATGACCCATTATGTTCTATTGTTGCGTTGCTGTCAATTTACCTGAGCCATTGGTTGTATATTGTTTTTTCCATTGGCAACACTATTGTTCCCTTATTGATAGGTCCCTGATCTATCAGGTATAGTTATATTTGTATTTTAGTTTCTCATTGCTGTGTTGGCCTTGCTCATTTCCGTACGCATATGTGATCAGTCATTTTTGCTGCTTATTTTTAATGTACAACTCATGTTCATTATTTGTACATCTTGCAACAGTACTTTTATCCACTACTTTTACAAACAAGTCACTTTCATAACAAAATATGGATGTTTATAATTTTCTTGTTTAATATGACAACTATGCTTCACCATCAATCTTTGGGAAAATGTTGTGAATTTAATTGCAAAAATATTCGACTTTTTCATCTTTAGTCCATATTAGTTTTACTGCCCTGCCTTGTTCATATGTAAATTTAATTGTTTTATGACCAGGGAATCCTATCTGCTTTAGTTTTATCAGTTATTCCCCTAATCCGACCTTACCAATGGCAAAGCCTGCTAATGCCGGTTTGTTTTCTTTCTCTTTTCACCATTAACAGTGAATATTAATTTTTACAGTTAATTCTATTTTCTCTTTTCCACCTTACGGTATTTGATGAGAACATGATTTTCCAGGTTTTATCAAATGACATGCTTGAGTTTTTGGATGCGCCTGTCCCTTTTGTAGTGAGTATTCGGTTCCTCTTGCTTTAAGTATTAATAATCTTATCTGTCTGATGAAGTCAGGCCACAAGGTTATGTTGTGCATTTTGGATTGTTTTGTTCTTTTAAATGCGTGCTCTATACTTACCCTGACACACGACGTATTTTTACTTTAGATGATGATAATGGGTATATTCTTTTGAGTGGTAAAATATTTTATATCACCTTCATATATTGGAAGATAAAGTTTTATATTTTCTACTGGAATGTTTAGTTTTATATTTGGTTTGAGGTTCAACTGTTTTTAAAGTAACCCTTAAATTGATAATAACATTCCTGATGTCTGACTGCCTGCAAAATTAATTCTCTAGGTTGGTATCAAGAACAAGACCAGTGAAGTTCAGTCGAAGTTAACCAATTTTATTCTGGTCGATGCCAATAGAAACCAGGTGTGTAATTATTTTCCTGCAATTTTTCAATACTAAAATTCTGAACCTTTCCCTCTGACAATTTACTGAGCATTAGTGTGCATAACATTTTTCCTTCTATAATTGAAAAATTATGGCTTCAAATGAAGAAAAATATTATTCTACACATCATTGATTTTTGTACTAGTATTTTTTTCTCTCATTTGTTTGTGTGAAATACATTCAGGTTTCATATATTTTTAGTTCCTTAAAATAAATATGTTTTCAAACTCACATCTCTATTAATGTTTTATTCTTTATCATAAAAAGGGCTCATTATCTATAGGTTTATAACTTCAGGCCTAGGATGATAGGATTTGGTGGGGGCATTAAGATTTAGAGCAAAAGAATTAAGATTTTGGAAACTAGGGTTAGAGTTCAGGATGGATTAAGGTTAACTAATTAGATGGGTTAAAGTTCAAATCTCTCCTAAATTCATAATGGCTTGTTGCAACTTTGGAGCACACAGAAAGAGCACCTTTCTAATTGCTATGTTAGATATTTCTAGATTCTGAGACTCTAGACATTTATTTTGACATATAAGATCTGTTAGATATATGCGATACATTGTGGGTACACGAGAGTAAACACGCTTTTAATCCTTCCCAGGGGAGGAATGGGGCGTAGTTCCTACAATTATTTGCTTTTCATGTGGTTATCACCAATTTGTTGTTTGGGTGTCTCTGTATTATATTTTCGAGTAGCACACAGACATGTGATTTCTTATCAAACTGCTGTTATGTTGCTATAGGTGAAGTCACCAACAATACCACAACTGCCAAGACAGAAAGAGCTAGTCTCTTCTTTACGTCCTTATCATGCAACTCTTGTAGAGGAAAGTTACTTGGGTAGAAGAAGGCCAGTGTATGAATGCACCGAAGTGCAGGTATGCCATTCTTAATGATCTCATCATTATCCATTTCTCGCTCTTATTCTCTGCTTTTGATTATTTTTTGGTATCTTGATTATTACATATAACAGTCATGCTTGGATGCGTTATATCAACTTATCAAGTGTTTTATGAGTTTTTTTTGTACGAAGCAGTTATCGAGTCTTCTAGAAGTTCATTATGTTGTCTTCCTCAGAAAAGTTCAAGTAGTATTTCTGGTTCCTCACAATTGTTTCCAAGTCGAAGTGTTAACTAATAGCTATCATGTCTCCATGTTTTAGTCTGTTATTCTCATGAGTGCAATTTTCTCCTACAGATTGAAGCTGCAAAGGGGTTCCTTTCAGTGTTAAGATTGTACTTGGATTCTCTTTGCTTTAACATCCGTTCTCACACAATTACCAATGTACAATCCAATGATGACAAGGTCTTTATTTTTGTCTCTACAGCAAATTAAGTTTTACATTTTGATCTTATAGCTATTTACATTCTCTCCATTTACATACTTGGACATAATTTGACACCACACCCCACCCACAAAAAAAATCAATTATTTGTTAGTTAATTTGCAAATGTCATTTTTAAGTCAGTAACTAATTCTTTGATCATACAAACACTATAATTTTTAATAAATTACAGGTGCCTTTTGCTTGAGTGGTATTAATGATAAGATTGGATTTTTAGTTCTGTAAGCAAAAAATATTTTAATAAGAAGGCATAGTCAAAACAAATTATATTGTACTTTTATAAAATTGTAACTGAAAGGCATGCATTGAAGTCTGTCATCATTTATATACATCTACTTGCACTGCAAAGAGCATATTTTGGTGAGTATTATGATCTTAGATGATGGCTTGTAACTTCAGGTATCCTTGCTTTTAAAGGAGAGTTTCATCTACTCATTCCCTTACCGTGATCGGCCTTTTATGAAGGTTTTATTTCTTAAGCTTACATCATACTTTATGCTAACTATGTGAACATTTTTGTCTTATATTTGCTTGATAGTATTAAATGATCATAATCTACTCAAACAATTTCTCTAGTTTTGAATCCTAGAATTGTCTTGCCTGCTTTTTAGAGGACATACACTTCTACATTAAGAGAGCTTTTTTCTGTTCTGGTATTGTATTCTTAGTTCTTACTACTAAATACTAATGCTGGTTTTTTCTTCTATGCTGCCTTGTGCTAAACAGCTTTTCGCGGATACACAACTCTTTTCGGTACATACAGATCTTATTCTCTCTTTCTTCCAAAAGGAATAGTGCTACCATACAACACTTTCTGGGAATATAGTGCCCTTGTTTCAAGCTTCAACAAATAAGTTCAGTGTTTTAAAATTTCCTATATCGGAATAGATTTTTTTCCTTGACATTTATACCTGAGTTGCCTCTGGACCTTCTCCTTGAGGCTTTCTGAGGCAAACTAACTGTAAATAATGTTAAATAATATATAGCTTAGAAGTTTTATAGGGGTTTTTATACTATGCAAGTTCTATAGGCCTATAGGGTTATATTGCAAAACTTATTTATGTCTTAGAATTGTATTAAAAAACTGCTACTTGTTACTATTATTGGAAGCAGTATTTGGGATCAATGTCATTATGGTTTGGATTAGAGGATTGATAGTTTGCTTAAATAGTTTAATTTAGTAGTAGGCATGAAAGTATGTATTTTTTTAAGGGAATTCAATAGCTTCTGATGTTTGTATTATTATTGGGATGATTATCATTGTTAAAAATACTTGTAAAATAAAAAGGCAAGTGTGGAATATTTTCTTTTACTCTGAACAGCTTGTCCAAACCTTCAAATTACTGGTTCTGTAAGCCAAAATCCTTGCAAATAATAATATAGCAAGGTAAGTTCAAAAGTCATACATTCAAATTCCACTTGAATTTTCATGTTAAAAGAAATTCAATATGCATTTGTCCAAATATTTTGAGGCCTTCATATATTTGCCTCCATTGGCATTACAGAAAAATACAAAATCTGATAGAATTTAATGTCAACTTGTCTTGTCATTGCAAAAGCAAGTTGTGGATGTGATGAGTGTTCCATTAAGCATGAGTTGTGTGTACGTAAGACTGTGTTCCAAGTCAAAAGATGTGGCAGTTCTGCATGATTCAAAACCAGGATGATGCTACAGCAAAGATGTAGGGATTTGTTACATTAATGGAAACATTGGCTATGTTGTCCCTTCCTGCTAGGTACTTTTTATTTATTAAATGTGCCACTGTTTTAAGTAACTTGATACTTTTGTGAAGCTTTGATTAAGCATTTGTACTTTAATTCATTATCACTATGCTAAGATACCAAAGGTTTTTTGCTTTCATAAAGTGGAACAAATAATGGAAACAGCACATATGTTACTTCCACACTTGCACCTTTTCACTCATGCATAAATGGTTTGGAAAGAAAAAGAGAGAGATTAAAATGGGACTTTTTTGTATAATATACCTACAAAAATGGACCAAAACAAATATAATATTCTTATATATCATACTTGAATATCTTTAAAAAAATAGTATGGATAAAGTAAGCCTTTTAAAAATACAATTAATGAAAGAAAGACATGCAGATATTTTTGTTGTAGAAGTATTGTACAAAGGTAGAAGGATTTATTTGGGCAATAGATAGAGTCTGGTACAGGAAAGGAGATGAAAAATGTTCCAAAGAACCCCCACATGTACATAACATAAAATGCAAATATAGGTCCTAAGGTTTTAATGCAACCAAACATCATAAATATTCATGACAGTCTAGCTCCTAAGGTTTTGATGCAACCAAACAGCTTAATTAGTTAAATAAAATCTGTTTGACTCAAGCTCGGTTTCATAAGAAAGAGCTTAAGTTAAACGAGTCGAGTCCTATCTATTACAGGATAGGACAGTGCATATGTAAGATTATAACACGTGTAAAAAACAAAATTTCAATAATTCAGATTTTTAATTTTTTTAAATTAAAAAACTATTCTCTCTCACATTCTAGAGGAATCCATTTGAAGTAAAACTCATTATGAAGTTACTTATATCATATGCTAATAGGCTGAATTTATTAAGGTTGGGGTTATTGGGTCATATTACAACATAAATGAATAAAATTAAATCGCATCCTTTTTTTATTTTTCTAATGTGTATTTTAAAAGTGAGAGATAATAAATACTGATGCATGTGATATGAAGATTGTCAGTGCTCTCCGGATCTGACTCCAACTCATAAACTTGTGTTTAACTCATGAATCGGTTTATCTTTTTTATTGGTAAATATTAATATGTTAATATTTTTATTGTATATGAGACTCGAACTCAAAACCTTATTCCCTCTATTCTTTAAATCCCAACTATGAGATCCCTTATCTATGATAAAACAGAAAAAGGTGGTATATTTAAGCATGTGAGGGATGTTTCATTTTGAGTACGGATCTTGATAAAATTGAGTGTTTTTGGTTTGGTGTTTCTATATGATTGATTTTAAGTACAAGATCTGAATTAGTACTTGGATTAACAAAATGTCCAACTTGTTTTTCATTGGAACTAGCAAAAGGACCACCCAATATAACCTCAGTTAAATGAAATATTCAAAATTCATGCATAAAAGGTTTATTTTTTATATAATCCACTTTCATTATGATAAGAACAAAAGAAAAAAAAAACATCTTTTATAGGCAAAAGATTCCAGTTTTACGAGACCCTCCCTATGACTTTAGGGTCCCTGGTGTGCATCTATCATTTTCTGCATTTCCCAAATGGTAAAAGGGTCAAATAGTAAGTGGGGGGGTTCTGAGGCTCTGAGGTAAAGGAACAGAAAAAGTAAATAGGGTTAGTAGCAGTAAAAGCTGAAACCGTACAATCTTCTCAGACAAGCATTGGCTTCAAACACCAACTCTTGAAATAGTGTAGTATACAATAATACCAATAATAACTATTTCCTCTTTTGTCTTTAGGACCCTTTTTTCTTTCTCTCTCTTCTTAGTTTATGGATTTCCGTAAATATGTCAGAGACAAGAGGTGCCAGAGTAGCAGCTTATTTGCAGAAGCAGTAGCAGCTAGCAACAGAGAGGTGTGCAGTCACAAACATAGCAGAGAGAAAGAGAGAAAGAGAGAAAGAGAGAAAGAGAGAAAGAAAAAAGATAGTGCTTTGGTATGCAACACTGTAATAATCAGAACCATTATTTGTTTATCAATGTACAGAAGATTCTGTAGCTCAATGGTCCCTGAAATAAATATACCTACTCTACTCTTTTCTACAAGGCTTAAAGTAATAAAAAATAACCTAACATAATCACTCTCCCTTCACTGCACTCACCAAGTTTTGTTTCATTTGTTTTGTTTTTCCTGTTTTTATTATTACTCTCTTCTGGTTTTGATTATGAATGGAAGGAACAGTTTCCCTTTTACTCCATCCCAGTGGCAAGAACTTGAGCATCAAGCTCTTATCTACAAGCACATGGCTTCAGGTGTTTCCATTCCACCTGATCTAATTTTCCCCATCAAAAGAAGCTACTTAGACTCTCCTCTTTCTTCAAGGCTTTTGCCTCACCAGCCTCAACACTGTAAGTCACTATTAACTCTTTTTTCACTAGTATTTTAGGTTCAGGTTTTTCTAAATAGTGACTACAATACTGTTTATGGAATAAAAAAAACTAGAAACTTTACTTCTTGATAGATAAACTATACTAGATATATAAAAAAATCTTAGTTTTTTCACTGGTGTGCTTAGTATTTGCCTTTGGTTATTGTTGAGTGAAGAGTTATAGTGACAAAAAGGGATTTTTTTGTGTGAGTGTAGTTGGGTGGAACTACTTGCAAATGGGTTTGGGAAGAAAAATAGACCCAGAGCCAGGTAGGTGCAGAAGAACTGATGGGAAGAAATGGAGGTGCTCAAAAGAGGCATACCCAGATTCAAAGTACTGTGAGAGGCACATGCATAGAGGCAAAAACCGTTCAAGAAAGCCTGTGGAAGTTTTGAAAACAACAAATGACACTAATGCTTCTTCAACAACACCCTCCTCAATCTTATCAATCACCAAAAACAACCCTGCACTAACCCCAACAACCACTCATGACTCTTACCACCATCAACATTCCTCTTCTTCCTATGCTGCTTCTCATCCTCAGCAACACTCTTTCCTCTACCATCATCCACCACCTTCAAGACCCTCTTCTAATGGTTTGTCTTTTCAAGATAATAACACTGCTTCCATGTTTCTTGATAATGCTTCTTGCTCTCAAAACAACACTGACTCCAGGTATATACAACCTTTTCTCAAACTCAAGTGCTTAAAATTTCTTCATTTTCATTTGTGTTTGTTAGTGACTCTAGTTTTTTTATTTCTTGAAAAGGAATAGGTATATTTATGGACTGAAAGAAGAGGTTGATGAACATGCTTTCTTCACTGAACCTTCTGGGAATATGAGAAGCTTCCCTGCTTCCTCTATGGATGATTCTTGGAACCTAACACCGCTCACTATAAGTTCCTCATCCTCTTCAAAACAAAGGAACTTCTCTGGTTTAACAAATGATAATGAGTACTCTTACTTGCAACTTCAGAGCCTCAGTGACAATGCAAAACAACAACCAGAACAAGATCAGGGTTGCTATAATGATATGAAGTGTGAAAATATCATGAAACTTGGTGACAGAGAAGAACAACCACCTCAGCAAAAGACTGTACATCGTTTCTTTGATGAATGGCCTCCAAAAAGAAGAGGCTTGTGGCTTGATTTGGATGATAAATCTTCAACAACTCAACTTTCAATCTCCATTCCCACTTCTAATGATTTTGCAACTTTCAGTTCCAGAAACCAACGAGGTAATAATGCAACTCCCTCACCACTTTGATATTATATATTGTTCTATTTCTTATTCTCTATAACATTTTGTTTTGTTTTTCAGATGATTGAGTTTAGCTTTCAATAATGGGTTCCTCTAAGGTCAATAATGTACTTATTATTACATGGAGTTCATAATTTCATATTTTGTGTTGTCTCCTTTGTAGTTGCATCTGTTTTTTTTCATATTTTGTAAAACTTCTATGGAGGGATCCAATGTCTAGTGTTGTGTTTGTTTGTTATTGATATTGCTATTGCTTTTGTTTGTTCTGTACCAAACATAGTTTGAGCTAAACTTAGATGGCCACATATGTATTTGTTCATTCATCCTTTCCTTCATTCTAGTACTTAGTTACTTTGTCATTTTTTAACACCAAAGCTTAAACCAAACGAAACTTCATTCATTACTGATTTTAGTATATTTTATCAAGAGCGAGGGAAAAAACTTACATCACATTTTATTCATTTTTTTATTAATAAGGAAGAGTATATTATTTATTACTTAGAAGTAATATAGGGAAACACCCTTGATTTAGAAACAAGGTTTGGTCAAAGTGATTTTGTCATCACTATTTTTAATTCATTAGATTTGATTAGTATATTTTATCAGCAGGATAGAACTGAAACTTGATAAGGTCAGAAGAAGCACGTGCCCAAGTTCTCTGTTAGCATCATCGAAAAAGACATTTTTTACATTAATGGAGACATTTTTATGAAACAAAGTTTGGACAAAGGTCGGTTAGGAAATTTGGTAAATTCAAAAGTAAAAAAAGTTGAACAAAGCACGAACTTGGATTCATTATAAATGAAAAACATTGGATTCATATGTTAAACCACAGTGCCTCACCATCAAGTGCAATAAAAATAGATAAAGGATATAAAATCCAACCCATCAAATGCAACAAAGAAGCCACATTATTGGAGTGAAGAATTCAGCTTTAGCAAATAAAAAAGAGAGTTATGAAGGTGAAAGTGGGTGAGTGAGTAGAAAAAAAGGGTAAGTAGTGATTGCAGGGTTTCAGAGTCTCTCAGGCAGGCCTGTAAGTGTAAGTACTTTTGCACTAATAATAAGTAAGGACACAAGTAAGTGTGCTTCCACTATGCATCTTTATTTCAGGGACCCCACTAACTAACACACACGCTTCTAATCCTTTGCATTCATTCAACTCATCTCACTTACTGAGATCATTTTTTAACATATAAAATTATAATTGATTCAGTACAAAAGCGGATTGATAGATATATGAGTGTATGTCAACACACTAATAAAGATAGATGTTATTCTTATTTGAGTCCCACAAATCATCTTATTTTTTAATTAAATATCTATATTTTTCATTATCTCTAACCCAAGTTACAATTTATTCATTATGGTCCCTTTGATTTAGGCATGCCCATATCTAAAAGCACCTTTGAAGTAGGGCATTACGATGAACCACACTTAGATGCATCATTTGAAGGTCCAAAACCAGATTCTTAGAGTAAGGAGTGAAGATTTTGATGGTTTATTTTGTATTAGGACCCCAACCAAGGAAATGTGCCAAATAGCCAAATTGTTAATTTTTAGAGGATTTTGATGCTTACTTTATATCTACTGATAATAGATAAATTTTATTCAGAAGAGATTAATTTCATGACAGAATTTATATATATCTAGTTTATATCTAGTTTTTTATTTATATCTTTTATACTTAAATTTTAAATTATGACGATACACCGGCTGGATTGTAGCATTACTCTGTTACCTAAAAGGATTATGCAATTTAAAATTAGGCTTAACAGATTAACTAGTGCTTAGTTCCTACTTTTCTGAGGTTATCAAACAAGCTTTTGTCGTTAGTTTTCCACGAATTTTCATTATAGCACTGATTTCTTGAAAAGCTTTATCTCCTAAATCCACTTAATATCCTCTTTTCATCTACAAAAAATGGAAATTGTGAATTTACCTTTAAAAACAAGAAATAGGTTTCCTTATTTTTCTCAACTATTATTATGGCCAATTTTTAAATCAAACGTATAATTTATATTATAAAAAAATGACAGCTTATTTCTAATTTTCCTCTCTCGTTTAGGAAATAAATTGAGGTGTTTTACTAAAATACAATACACATTAATGTTTTATCTTATTATTTATATCATGAAATTGTTATTATTTGTATATTATCACTCACACCCACGCACAATAATATTGTGCTAGTTTTAGTTTTAAAATACAAAACTTAATATCGTGAATAAATATTAAATCTATTAAAAATCAAAAT
Organism: Lupinus albus; assembly: GCA_009771035.1. Taxonomy (NCBI): domain Eukaryota; kingdom Viridiplantae; phylum Streptophyta; class Magnoliopsida; order Fabales; family Fabaceae; genus Lupinus; species Lupinus albus. The sequence continues at coordinate 13,094,419 of CM020011.1, forward strand.
AAATAATATTGACTTTTATTTGCGAAGATATCTGCGATATAGTTTCTAACGTTCTATGTTTAAAGCTATACTTTGATCTATTTTAAGAACAGATTAAATATGATAATTGATTTTTATCCAGCTTTGATTACATAATCAATAAAAAAGCGATTCTAATAATCTTAATCGAAAACTTTTGATTAAATTATAAAATCGACTCCATATACATAAAACTCTTAGTTGTTTCAAAAAGTAAATTGTACTTCGAAACCTGGTTTAGGTTTATAACCGTTTAAATAGTGGAGAAAAGGAAAACAAACGCGTTTCTCTCTCTCTCTCTCTCTCTTTGTTTCTCGTAGGTTTTTATTTTGGTTTCACTTGTCACTGTTCTTCTTATGGCTTCCAAGGTTTAACAATGTCTTATTATTAATGTCTTTTTTCCTCTTCAGGATCATCTCTCATGGATTCACAGAATGCACCACAAAGAAAGGTTTGTTTTACTTATTACCAATAACTACTATCTAAATCAATGAATAAATAAATAACGTACTTTTTCCTTTTGTAGTTGAAATTTGCACCAAAAGCTCCAGCGCTTAGGAAGCCAAAGCCTGAAGTTAAAACGTATGTAATATCTGGTTTTTCAATAGCAGTTTCATTTGAAACTGCTTCATATTTCACGTGTCTCTATTTTTTAACTACTACTTTTATTTCTATGCAGTGAAGTGGTTGATAATGATGATTCAGTCCAGGCTAGGGATTTGTTGCGCCGTTTCAATGTATATCTGATTTTTGTTTGTTTGATTCATAATCCTTGTTCATATTTTTTTCTGACTTTTAATATTGTGTTGTTTTGATATTCTGTTTTGGATTTATTGTAGGAGAACTTGATGAAGGGAAGGCCCAAGGTTGAGAAAAAAGGTTTAGTATGTTACACCTTTTGGTTTTGAAATGCTTTGAGCTATGTTTTTTTTATCATCTTAAGCCTTTGATATTTGTATTAGTTATTCCCTTGAGATCATAATCTGAATATTTCTTGGCTAGTTTTAGAATGGTCAGATTATAATCATTTTATGTTAAATTTGAGCAATGTCAAATCCCTTGAGATTGCAAATCTCCATTTTGCATACCCGGTGTCCTCTTTGCTTGGCCTCGTTGAAATTTGCAATAACATTGTTAAGGCAATAGAACATTTGAAAAACACATGTGCAAATTTTACAAAAGCAAGAGATAATTTAAATATTATTCAGGGGAGGTTTCATGAAAACAGATTCTACCTTTCTAGTAAATCTTCAAAAGTGAAGGTTCACACAATGCTTGAATCATTAGTGAAATAAAGCTGGATTTTCTAATAAAGATAATCGTCTCCAATGAGACCAATTTTATACCAGAAATTATCTACGAAACACTTTCTCCACAGAGTGGAGCCAAGTTTTCCATGTAGGAGTCATAGTGTGTCTGCTGAATGGAAGATAGTAATTAAAAGAGAAGTATTAAAGAATATTTATTAAGAAAATGTTGCATGCCTTGGGAAACTGCTGCTAGAGAATAAAATGAAACTCTTTTTTCCACTTTTTTCATCTTAAATCAACACACCTTGCAAGGTGCTCAGAGAGATAGCATTTACTATCACACTTGTTTCTGCCATTCCTATGTTGGATGTCTATACAAGTTCCTTGCACTTCAATAATCTAAAATAAAGTTGAAATTGGTCAATTTGGATACTTGTTATCCAGTGTATATGCTGATATCTTGGATTCATGTTTGACAATGATGCCCTTTATTTACTAAAACATGTATATTATCATTCCTTCTGTTTTATACCATGACATTGTTTATATTTATGGTTTACAGTGTCAGCTTCACAAATTGCTTTTGGTGACGGGGGTGAAGCAACTTCCGTCAAATCATATGGTTTTGCCAAGGGTGGAAGCAATATCAACGGAAGTCAGAGTTCAACATCTAATGGTCTGCCTCCATCACGACATTTTCAATTTACTAGAACATCATCAGTTGTTTAGATCTTTGTTGCATGCTCCTTCTACATTAACATTTTTTATATGATGTTTTAACTGCAGCTGGGAGAGAGAAAGAGTACAAAGAGCCTTGGGTAAGTATATTGACTGAAATAAACATGTAATCTTGTAGATTTATTGTTTTTACTTGTTTTCTGTGTGTATTTGGAGATGTAATAGTGCAGGCTTGTTTTGTGCTGATTTATTGGTTATGAATGTTGCTCCAGGACTATTACAGTAATTATCCTACAACTCTTCCTGTGAGGAGGCCGTATGCAGGAAACCCAGGTGAATCCCACTTACCGTGCTTGAAAATATGAAAAATAAAAGACATTTGATGAAATTTTAACACAGACATGTTGATGTCAACTAGTCAATTTAGTGACAATATTTGTTCTTCCTATTTATAGAATTATGCGGTTCTAGTTACACTTTCTTAAATCATTTTGTGTTTGTACAATGGAGTTAAGAACTCATTTCACTATTGCATTCAAAATAAATATTTCTTTGTAACATACAATACCAAGTGGCTTTACTTTGCCTCTTATTCTGATAGAAACTCTCGATGAGGAGGAATTTGGGGAGGCTGCCGAATCCAGAACTTATGATGAAAATTCATCAAATGCGGCAGTGGAGCTTGATCTGTTGGTAAGTTGAGAATTATGACATCAAATTTATTTAATTTCAACTCCTTACAATGATTATAGGAATATTTTGATCAAATTCTTTTTCTAGGAGGAAAATTCAGAGAATAGTATGTTCTTGATTCAATTACCAGCAACTTTACCTACAATTAAAGGATCATCTGGAGGACAAGATGCTAATAAAAACTCTCAACCTTCTAAAGGGTCTAAAAATGCAGAGAAGCCCTGTAAGTTGAAGGAATTACCAAGTGGTATTATGGGTAAAATGCTTGTATACAAGAGTGGTAAGATTAAGATGAAGCTTGGCGATACCCTTTATGATGTAAGTACTGCATATTCACATCATAAATTACTGGATGCATACCCAAGTGATATTTTCTCATTTCTTATTCGTAAGCACTCAATACTGTGAAAGTCCAGAAAAAATAATATTTAGAAATTGTCTAAAGTTTATGTGAGCAACATACAAAACCAATTTTACTGGATCACTTGTTGAAACTCTCATTAGATGAGCTAATGCAAATGTTGATTCATGATTGTACTCTCGGTTTCTCTTTATGCTAAATTTTTGCGTTCCGCTTTCGAAATTGATTGCAGGTTTCCCCGGGAATGAATTGTGGGTTTGCCCAGGATGCAGTTGCTGTGAATACTGCTCAAAAGCATTGTTGCACAATTGGAGAGATCAGCAAGCATGTTACCATAACCCCTGATATAGATGCTGTATTAGGCCAGCTGAATGATTCATGATAGACTTCATGCAATTTTGTTTTGGGGTAGATTACGTTATTTCTATGATTTTTTTTTAAAGATTTTGTGTCCTAAAATACAATAAATAAGAATAAAGATGATTAGTGATCTATTTTTATTATTCTCTAGACTTGCTATTCATATTATGGAGAGTTTCCCAGGTTAAATAATAGACAGAGCAATTATTGAATGAAAAACAGTTTGATGTAATCATTTGTGAAGTTGACTTATAATGTCTTGTTTGATATTCTTGAATTCATTCTTAAATTAATCAAAAACATGAGTTGCTTCAATGGGCATAGGGTTACTTTATGCATGTATTAGATATATTTTCATACAAGTTTTTCTATGATGAAAATGAAACTATGCTATTAGGTTTGTAGAATTTGAAAGTGACTCATCTGGGAGGGAAATCTCTCAACCCCTTCACAACACTGCTTCTCAACTCTCAAGAGTAATGATAGAGTCAGGGCTGGCCCACTAAGAATACTCTAATGGGCATAGGGCCCATAATTAATGGGACTTTAATTTTTTTTACTTATATCTTACCTACATAGTTTTTATAAAAAGTTCATTTTCACCCTACAAGCTTGGTTTTATTTTTATTACTTTAAATTAATTTTGTTATCAGCTAGTATTATTTTTTTGCATAAATTTGTTTAATACATTATTGGTATACTAATCATTATACTATATTATAGTATGATTGATGTATAATTAAATTAATAATTTGACCTCTGAGCTCTTAAAGAAGTTAACCCAACGACTATCTCTCACGAGTTCCCGAAAAATAGCAATAATTAAACATGAAAGGAAAAATATATTGCACTTTCACGATTTGAAGGAGACCTTTTGTTGTTCAAAAATATATTAAACCCTTTTATAAATCCACAAAAAATGCTTCTGCTTTGGAATTAGGATTTACATGCTCCCTTTTAGTCATAGTACAAAATGTGCATTCTTTTTATGGTGGTACTTATTTCTAAGTTTCAACACCTCTAAAAACTTAAAACTGTGAGAATGAATCCATTAATATTTAGAATATATTAATTTCAACTTTGACTACATCAGTTCTTAAAACATATGGCTGAATTACTTAACATCAGCATTGGATAAGAAAACATTGTCATGCACATACATCAGCATTGGATAAGAAAACATTGTCAAGCACAGGCCAGAGAATGTAAATCACTCAATACTTTTGGGGTGGCTGCTGAGTTGGTAACAATCCAAAGCGTTTCTTTAGAAGAACTCTCTGCCTTGAATATTTGTCATCAGGGGAAAACCTGGCTGCATATAAGGAAAACCAACAAATTTCAATAAAAGCTACAGAGAATGGCATTCAATGTGTGTTTGTAAGAGTGCACACAATAAAATAAAAATGCTATTTTCTTGCAATATATAGCAACAATTATTACCAATGAAGAATATGGGTGAGAGGGGAAATCAGACCTTCATAACAAGTATATAAATAACAATAAGAATGAGAAAGTAAATATCCATAGGCTCAAAATTCAGAAAACAAAATAGGACGGGTACACTAAGCTGCCAAGTTCCGAATCATATAAATTAAGCTATTACTTAATCAACTATGATGATATTTCCCAGGCAATGGTTTTCACATGTAATCTCCCTCCTAATATAACATGCCCAAGATTGTAGTTGTAATATTATGACAAAGGATAGACAAAAAAATGGGTGTGAAGAATGCATTGCATCACAAGCTCATTGAAGAAGCACTGACGTCAAAAAATGACCAAGTGTACTCGGTCGAAATGGTTGGCAACTGTAGCAAAACAACAAAGTGTACTGGCAACTAGGTCTAGTGGTCTTACATCGATAGTGTAACAATCCAAAGGGGGAATATGATAGAATAAAAAATGGTGACACCGTCCAATCAAATATCAAAGAAATACAAAGGGGTAGAGGGTAGAAAAGAATATAAACAAGTTATCACATAAAAATACCAATAATATACTACATAGCTGTATATTTTACAACCAACAAGGAAGGAAGAAGACAATGACTCTAGAGAAAACCAATCATAACGAAAAATTACAGTGATCATCCATGAGATTTGGAATAAATATTACTAGACCCACTTCCCTTAAAAGGTGATATTGAAATTATACTGACCCCATATTGGTGGGTGAGTGTAACTTTTGAGACTAAGGGTGTTGAGTGTAATCAAACAAAATCTCAACATAGTCAGAGTAATTTCACCCAACAATAATACATTAATAATAATAATAATTATCAAGCACATAGAACACAACTTGAAAGACCATATATAAGTGTAAAAAAGTAAGAAAAATGTAGTTAATTGAGGAAAATACCAGGATGTGCAGATTGTGTAGCTAACCCAAGTGGCGACTCTTTCTGCAAAAGAGAGAAGCAACATTATTTTTTACTACAATTGAAAAACCCAAAATTTTCACTTCTTACTGTTGCCTATGCAGTATTCACATTTCTAAAAAATAAATCGAATAGCGAATAGAGATACAATGTAGATTTATATGTGTATATTTTAGCACTTAAATATGTGTTGTACTATAGTATAAATTAATTCAATTGTTTCATTAAAGCTGACCTTGGTGGTGTAGACTTTGTCACCATTATCATTTATGTAAAACTGAAGATACATGGTGACTTAATCACTGTGAAAATATAATAAATAGATAAACAATATGAGCACAGAAATTAGAACAACAAAAAACATGAATGATTAGAGAGTAATGGGAAAGAAAGAGACCTGAATGAAGAACAATAGCAGGAAGGAACGAAAGAGAGGAAACCCTAACGGCTACGGACTTGTGTTTTATTTCGGTTTAACTGGACCAAATAAACATTCTCTGCATGCTTTCACTAAATCGTTATGGATTTTAAGGCCCAAACTATACAAATATAATAAAATGGTTGATTGAGATACTCCAATGTGGGAATATGAGGTAACGAAAGAATTTCATAATTTTTAACATTATTTTATTCAAAAATAATTAAAATCATAAATTTAAATTTTGTTACCAACAACAACAAGACTGGATTGAGACATAAATTTTAATTTTTTTTATGGATGTCATATTTTGTTAGTGCGTAACCATAAGTACTGAAATCTTATTCATTTTCTATTTTTCTTTGTTCAGTACTCTGGTTAACCAAAGTTATTTTGTACCTAAACCAATTTGTATGTTATATAAAAGTGTATTTTTTTTAATAAAATCAAAGCCCCAGGTTATTTCATCCGGGAGTGTATATACTATAAACCTTTCATATAGCTTCATAGAGACAGAGAGTAATGGGGATGTGAAATTTAATGAAGAGGTATAAAAATCAGTGCTCGATATTTAATGACAGTAGCTGTGGAAACTCCAAACTAATTTAATCACAGTAGTTTCCACAGCAAAAGTCCATAATTATAAATTCAATGTATATAAGAGTGATAGAAAAATTAACGTGAGAAGATGCTTCTGCCGTGATGCTCCTTACCCCAAATTTTTATATGAGAATAATGTATCTCATGGTATAAGGAGATAAATTATCTCATTCAGCCACTAAAATCGTGACATGTGCACCATTTAATCATTTTCGACAAAAATATTTCTAAAACAAAACAATACACATGTCATTATTTTATTGGCTGTAGGAGGTAAATTATCTCCTGGTATGAGTAGATATTTTATTCTCTTTTTATATTGTATCAACATTTACTTTGATCTCAATTTTGGGCTCATATAAGCTCGGTGCTGCAATTTATCTATGCAAATGTGGCATACACCTCAACAATTATCTTAGCTGCAAAGGATCATAAACATTGCATGAGCGGTTACAGATTAACATATGAGGATTGTGTTAAGAGTGAATTTTGTGAGCTACTGAACACAAAAGTAGATGTAGTATTGTACAGACTTTAGTGCTAGATAGAGTAAAAGCAAAACAACAAAAGTTGGAAGGACAGCTTCAAAGAGCTAACACTACAGATCCAATGGGAAGTGGAGACCACTCAATTGGTAGATATGCTTGATTTATGGAGGCTTCCTCTTGTGGAGGAATGAATAAGCTCAAGGTCATATGTTTATTTTAAGGTCGAGCAGCATGTTTAAAGGCAATCTAGGATATAACTGATGAAGAGTGAATGTGTCGGATGAAGAATGAAGGCTAAGATAATCTTATGGTGGTGTGATATGAGGTAGTAAATTGTTTGATTTTTTCCATAGACAAAGGCACAAAACCAAAAGAAAACAAAAAATGACTAATCTAGAAAAAGGAACTCTAGAGGCATCAGCTAACGCAACGAGGGAAACAAAAGAGCATAGAATAGGAGTAGGAATGAAGCCCCAAAGGATGAGAGTGGCCAGTAAATCAGCACATAAGTCGCACTCTCTGTAAATCTAATACAATCTCATTTCCCACTCCTTGATCTGACTGATAAGTGATAACTAAGCAGTATATCACTACTCTATTTTCCACTGGATACTGACTAATAATTAAAGTAGTAAATGAAAACTAATAGTTCAAAGCCATTCATAAGCTTGGTGCAGTTATTAGCACCAGCCTATTTGATTTGCTAATTGTGAATGAAGCTATCACCCAATGGAGTTTGAGAAGAGCCCCACAAGCTTAACATTGAATCTACTATTCACTAAAAATAGGTAGAACAGCAGATTTAAGAGCAGCAAAGGAAACAGACAATTAATCTAGGTATAAAACAATGATACAATTTGAGTGAATGAAACCATCAAAATGTCATTATTTAAAGATCCGCAGCCGATCAATAAGGGGCAAAAGGCCCCCCAAACTAAATATTCTTGTGTTTGTTTCTCCTTTCCTGTAATAATTCTACTTTAAAGCCCATGAAAAAATTCTCATGTAATGGACACAATTGTAAGATTATGAATATGAACCAATGAACAAATTGTAACAGGAAACACAAGACAAATTGGAAGTTAAAAGTAACCTTCATTGTTCCACATTGCATCATAACAGAGCATTAGAGGCTTATTATTATATCGATTAAAGTTGAAAGGCTACAATATTGAGCATATATAGAAATTAACCTAACAATCAAAGACTTGCAGAGTGAGCAGGCACATGCGGCACCACATAATCAAGCACCAATACATTCTCCAGATAACCCCTAACCTTGTCCTTCTGATAATTCACCAACTCCGGGTTCGAATCCACGGCCTCCAACTCACTCGTTCCTGGAAAAACCGCAAGCGAAGCGATCGAAAAACCCTTAGCTCTAGCCGGCGAGAAATTCTCACCTACACTCAGCTGACTAATTCCTTTAAAATTATCAGGAATTCCTTTAATTACACCTATCACCTCATCTTTAACCTGATCACCCACATTCTCCTTCAATTTCAGGAAACTCACTCGAATCGCGGAACCCTGAGGCGGAACCAGATCTCCGGTGAGATCATCAGCGATCCAATCAACGGCCATGATATCATCAACGATAGGGAGAACGGAGCCCTTAACAACACTGAGGTGGTTAGGGTGAGCAGAATAGGATTCGAGATCTTGTTTTGAATTGTAGCGACTATGAAGTAAGTGAGTGAAGGTGAAGGAAGAGGAACGGTTTCGAAAGATGGGACCCACACTGAGGTGAAGAACTTGATCTAGAGAGATAAGGGAATTGAGTCCGTTGACCATGGCGGTTACCTTTGACGGATCGGTGTCTTCTTTGACTTTGAATAACACTATGTGCTCGATTGTTTGGGATGACGTCATCTTGATTGAAAAATTGGAGGGTGATGTTTGGGAATAGGGTTTGAAATGGTGACGGATGTGTTTGGAAGGAGAGAAAGCGCGAGATAGTGAAGAAGAGGAGAAGGGATAAGAGAGCTGCGATCTCAGACAAAGCATCGTACACAAACAAAGGGTTCAATAAGTGTTCTTAGTTTTGACACAATCAACGGAATCTAGCCACGATGCTTTTGTTTTTTCGCACGTTTTTTGTTCTACATACTTGGGTTATGGGCTCCAACCCATATAATAATACTTCAAATATATTACTTTTAAACTAAAATAGAGTTAACTCACTCACTAACATCTATGCCAATCACTTTGTTGATATCATACATTTTTTTATCAGTAAATGTTAGTATTTTGTTATGGACGGGATTCGAACCTCGAACATCAGTCTCTCCATCTCTTCTCACTGCATCAAACATCCTTATAACTCCCTTTTTATTTTTTTTAAGTTTTTATGGATAAGACTCGAACTCAACTTCCTTCATTTCATTCTTTAAGACTATCAAACTACACCCATTTTGATATCATACATGAAATACATAAGAAAGCTCACAAACAATTTCCCTTGTGAGCACCACACATAATACACTAATCATAAATCAAATTTTAAGTTTTTAACAGATCATCATACTTAACACTCCAACACATGGAGTGACACAATATGAAAAATGATCTAACTCTTTCTAAGATTGTACGTGAATGCCTGTATTCTCTCAACCTAACCCATAATTAATAGTTCTAGTTGCAATCATGCTATTACATATTAGTTTCGTAATTAGTATAAGTGATATTGACATTTCTCGGGATCGGTAAAATCTTTATTTGTAATGAGAAATAATCATGCCAACTCTCATCTATTCTTTAAGAGTTTTTATAGTTAGTACTTGATAGTATGAAAAATGTCTTCTCAAAATAACCATCAGAGTATAAGGCACAATTTTGTTTGAATATAATTATTGGTCTACAATCTAAAATATACTAGGGTTAGCTCTTCGTAATATTTTTTATATTTTTATACTCAAAATTCAAACAAATGTCTCCTATTAGGATAAACTTATAAACAAATTTAATTTAAAAGACTAGTTTATCATTATTTAAGTATTACATTAATTTTATTATATTGTTCAGTGTGAGACTCTTAACATAATTGTTATTATTATTTTTGGGCTTAAGTTATTATGAACTGATAGGTGTAGTAAAATGAATGATGAATAATGAAGTTATAAAACATATTAAAATTAAGTTTTAAAATTTAGATTTAATTAACTCATTACCTAAATTACTTAAACAATCTATAGTCGATTAAGATATTTAAACAGGCACTATAACAAGTTAACAAAAAAAAACATAGGAAAAAGTAATTAAATATTGGTAGCAATCTCACCCGTTGAATACGAAACCCTAATTTGTCATCACCATTGGATCGTTCAGAGCCGTTGCATATAGTCTCGTTCTCCATCACAATCCTCATTCGGGAATTAGGGTTTGCAAAGGCACACATCCAACGCCACCTCTGGTGTTTCCATCTCTCATCCCTCACTCCCTATTTGCGACAATGAATGTTCAACTGAGTAAGAAGAGAAAGGTTACTCTCTAATCCCTCAACCATTTTCTTCACAAATTTATCGTTAGATTTGTATTTCCCCATTCCTCACTCATTGTTGTACTTTTTTTTATTCTTTTTGAAGTTCGTAGCTGATGGAGTTTTCTTCGCTGAACTGAATGAGGTTTTAACCAGAGAGCTTGCTGAAGATGGATACTCTGGTGTTGAGGTTAGGGTTACTCCAATGCGCACTGAGATCATTATAAGAGCCACTCGCACCCAAGCCGTACTAGGTGCTTTATTTGATTATTTTTATTTTCGAATTCTTCCATATTTTGGTGAAATTTATTGATTATTGTTTTTCTGGGACATATAGGTGAGAAGGGAAGACGAATCAGAGAACTGACATCAGTGGTGCAGAAGAGATTCAAGTTTGAAGAGAACACTGTGGAGCTATATGCTGAGAAGGTGAACAACCGTGGTCTTTGTGCTATTGCACAAGCTGAGTCCCTTCGTTACAAGCTTCTTGGTGGTCTCGCTGTTCGAAGGTAATGTTTTATTTTAGTTATTTAGCTTTGTGGAATGAACATATGAATGACTATTGTGACCATATACAATCTTTGTTGCCAGTGAAATTTATGTTTTGATTGTGAAATTAGTTATGTGTTGCCCTGGATATTATATGTTACAAGATGGCTGCAAAGATTAATATGTAAATACATTTTCTTTTGTGTACATGAAAGTGGCGTCCTACCATTTGTTTGGGCTGATGTGATGGTTGTAATACATCTAAATTTTTTTTAATAGTGATGTGTGTTTGGTCATCTAAAAAGCTGATTGGTGTTTTTGTACCAAGTTTGTGTCGGAAGATGACTATATTTATCATGCTCCTGATGATGCATTCATAACTCATGAGCTTCTACTTTATTCATGTGGTATCTTTGGGAGATACATGTTTCATTTCATTGGTCTTCTCCTCGTGCTTATTTTAATTAATCAGCATACTCATTCTCTATGTTGGTTTGATGCTATGAATTTGTTATTCTTGTAGAATTGTGTGCTTGGTCATCTATAAAGCAGATTGGTTATTCTGTACCAAGCTTGTGTCGGAAGATGACTAAAGTATTGTTCCTCTGATGCAATCAAAACTCATGAACATCTATTTTATTCATGTGGTAGCATTGGGTGATACATATTTTTTCGCATAGGTTCTCCCTTTGTCCTTCTTTGACTATTATCATTGTCTATTTTGGTTTGATGCTACGAGTTTTGCTTTTTCTTGTAAAGTTGTGTGTTTGCTCTTCTCTTTATGTTTATTTTACTTAGTCACCACACTGATTCTCTAGTTTGGTTAGATGGTATGAATTTGTTTTTCTTGTAGAATTGTGTGCTTGGTCATCTATAAAGCAGGTTAGTGCTTCTGTACCAAGCTTGTGTCGGAAGATGACTAAAGTATTGTTCTCCTGATGCAATAAAAACTCATGGACATCTATTTTATTCATGTGGTAGCATTGGGAGATACATGTTTTATCGCATAAGTCCTCTCTTTGTTCTTCTTTGACCATTCCCATTCTCTATTGTGGCTTGATGCAATGAGTTTTGTTTTTTCTTGTAAAGTTGAGTGTTTGGGCATCTACAAAGCAGATTGGTGATACTGTACCAAGTTTGGGTCGGAAGTTGACTAAATTATTGTGCCCTCAATGATCATGATCATGATCTTCTATGGTATTCATGTAGTAATATTGGGGGATACATGTTTATTTGTATTGGTTACTCTTAGTGCTCCATTATCGTTTTCATATTTGGTTTGATGCTATGCTACATCCGAGGGAGCTCATGTTTTTTAATTTAATGTCACAAACTTGTTATTTTTGTACGATAGGGTCTCTTTGAATTATCATGTGATCATGTCAGACTCTTCAGTGTGCATTGTAATTTTGTCAGCTGGGTGGCATTTCAGTATTATACTATTTGTAGCCATATTGTCATGGGTATAGCATAATTGTTGCTTGGTTGTAATGTGTTGTGTTAACCTTACACTGTAAGGTTGAGTTATGCTTTCTTGCTTCTTCATGAAGCCTTTACTGTTACTTGTACTTTATTTAGAAGTTCCTTTTTGTTTCTAGCGTGCACATGTAATGGAATAATTTTATGTTCTTATGCTGTACATGCTGGATCTTCTAATGTTGCCTGGTTTTTTATTTTTGCCATTGGATGAATATGATTGTTCCATTTTTTCGTGTTAATATATGAATTCTATATCTATGTTTCAGAGCTTGCTATGGTGTATTGAGATTTGTCATGGAAAGTGGTGCCAAGGGTTGTGAGGTATGATCGAAAATTCATAGCTATTAACTCTATTTTTTCAAAATTACTTTATTAATTGCTGTTTGATTTTTGAGCAGGTCATTGTCAGTGGTAAGTTGAGGGCCCAACGAGCCAAATCTATGAAGTTCAAGGATGGGTACATGATATCCTCTGGGCAACCAGTCAAGGATTATATAGACTCTGCAGTAAGACATGTGCTCCTCAGACAGGTTAGTTTACACTCTTGTATTCCCCATTAAATTTCTCTTGGAACTTCCAATTTGTAGCTGTGAGCATAATAATGATTTTATTATTATGGATCAATGTGTTAATTGGGCTAATTATTTTTTCCTTCGCTTTCTTTTAGGGTGTTCTTGGTATCAAGGTCAAGATTATGCTTGATTATGATCCTAAGGGGAAGCAAGGTCCTAAAACTCCCCTCCCTGATATTGTCACAATTTACACTCCAAAAGAGGAAGAAGAATATATCAGGCCTGCTGCTGCTGCTGCTGTGTTGGCCAATGATGTTGAGATCCCTGTGGCTTGAAATCTTTTGACTCTCCTACAGTTATGTATGTTTCTCTGGGATTTTGTGGTCTCTCGGTGCTTACTTTTTCTTTTAAATCAAAGATCCTACGTTGAAATTGTTTTAGTTCATCAACTGGTTCAAATTTTGTTATAGCCATTCACATGATTTTACTCATAAGTTATTCTAATATTTGTTCTTTAACACTTTGAATTGAGTTTCTTTTTTAATTTGTGTTTCTCGTTTTGTTTTCTCAGAATAAATCAAATGCCAGATACAATCTAAATCTCTTCTCTTACAATGAAGAATACAAGTTTGATTAACCACTGTCATTTAAAAATAATTTACCATAGGGACATCATATTTAATCATTCTCCTCCACTCCCATTTGTTGTTCAGTCTCTAATATAGTACGGGGTAGGGGACATAAAAGTAGAAGTTGGGATCACACGTCCACGTGAGTGACTGTTTCTCTTTACAAAAAAAAAACAATGTTAACTGTGTCTCGATGGTACTAGGAAAGTTGCAAAGTGGAACCCTTTACCCTCGTGTGACTATATGTGACTCTATCATCATTTTAGACCCAAATGTTAATTGCTATAGGTACCTTTTTACTAATTTTTTTTAAAATTATGTTAGTAAAAAATGAAAGAAAACAAGAGTGTCAATAACATCGATTCATTATGAAAGAAACTTTATGCCAAAAGATGTGTGTTATATAGAATTTGATTGCTGTATTATGTTTCTCTATTTTATAATAACTGTAATATTATCCTCTTTAATAAACTATTGTTTGGCTTTAGGAGCTAGAAGACTAGACAGTTTAAGGGTACCAACTCATTATCATCTTGTTTTTATGACTAAATTCCTTTCAGTTGGGGTGCTGATCCCATACTCTTCAAATAATTTCCACATTTTAAATCATATAATTAATTTGTCCATCTAAAGAATTATAACAAGTAAAAACTGAGAAAGATGCAAATAGGATAAACATTTCTTATTTAATAATAATAGAATGGACTGTAGCATGTTAAATTTCATTCATATGATGATTGTGATACAAAAAGTGCTAATCGATGCATTGAAATAGAAGCAAAATCAAAACATCCCATGCATGCTAGCGGCATGCATTGACCTTCCTGCATTATTTCCCACTGTGGTGAATAGTGATTATTAAAACCTTCGAAGCCATCCACAAAATAGTAACAATTAATAACAAAAATAAACATTTCTAAATTTGTAGACCATGCGTAACCAAGTTGCTAAAAGGTGCACCCTTTCTTAGAAACAAAATAGCAAAGGAATCATATATTTATATGCAAAACCATGTGTAGCTGGTATATGTGGTCCTTGGCTTCAGCATGAGCTTGCTACACATTTATAATCTCTGTATAGTACATGACACAGGTTGTGTATAGTTGGTAAGAAACATACCCACTTCTACTCACTGGCAATATGTGTTATTAATTCGTTGATTCCAGTGGTTTTACCTTGATTATATTATTCACTCCACTAGTCATGTTTTCAACAAATGACTTGTTTCACTAAGTATATTCCAAACTTTGTTGCTGAATTTTTTATAATGGAAGATTTATTAGGAATTTAGCAATGATGGCATGTACAAGAATTTATTTTCAATGACAACCATTTATATATGCCAATCAATGTTTTAAATTTGGTTCATTATACTAATTGAGACCACAACATTATGGTTTTAACATTTTCATAAGTCATAACCAATTTGTATCACAGTTTTAATCACATTAGCTGTATTTTCCTGCAATAATCCATAATAGACCATAAGTCATAACCACTTTGTTTTCTCTCTCATTGTTGGCACCAAAAAAATCATGACGTTTTTTTTTCTATGTCCGCTTTCAATTTATAATTTTTACTTAGAAAGGATCATTGTGGGTGTTGTTTAGGTCAACCATGGTGGCCACTTGTGTCCCACCATAACAAGGATTTAATATGATGTGCACCAATGAAAATATGTCATTTTAATTAAATAAAATTAAATATTTATTATTTTTTTTATATTTATTTCATTGTTATTAAAGTGAGACATGATTTAGAACATATTTTGAGACAATATACTCTTCTTCCACTTAAGATAGATATGGAAAATACTATGTTTTATTACACTGTCTTCCATTTTTTTTTCCAACGTCACTATATTCTTGTCTACAATGCATCGATCTAATATTTCCACCTTGTGATATGGTTGTTTGATCTGATCAAATCCCTTCAATTTTGGCTTTATAGTCAAGAATATCAATTCAAATTCACACTGTAATTAAGAATTTCAACCAGCCAAAAAGTTGAGTTGTAATCATTTATTTAAATCCTCTATGACGTTAAAGTGGGGGAGATTTTTACTATCTCACTTAACCCATGTGCTAAGCCACTGGAAAAGCATTAACTTTTTTAACTTCATATTTCTCATCCTTCAGCAAAAACAATTGGGTCTACTTTTCCTTGTTCTCTTTTCAGTTTGCTTTCACAAATTGTGCCAGTGAGTAATTTTAGTTTAGAGAAGTTCTATTCTATCACACATGATTTGTTATTTGAGATATATATGATTATAGGAACTAGCATTTACATCAATTCTTCAGAATATTCTTAATTATTTAAATAATACTTTATTGAAAATGTGGTAATATAGATCTCAAGTTAAAAGGACATAGTGCCTCTAACTCTGTAACACATGTACCAAATTGGACCCAAAATTCCTGAAGCATTCTAGCATGCACAGCCAAAAAAATAACAAATGGTAGCTTATAATAAATCTCTGTGAAGAAAGAACAACATCAAATTATTTTTTGAATTGAGTCCATAAAGCAAGGAAATAATAATTACAATGAATAGTTTTTGAAGGAAACTGATATATGAGTAACAAAGGAGATTAATGGTGGATCAGATCGGCAAACACAGACCAATAGCAATGGCCTTATTAGTTTCTAAGTTTGTAGTCTCATAAACAGGAAGCTCTTGTTGGTATCTTCCAGTTCCAATAAGATGATCCAACTCAAACAAGTCTGAACTTGAATAACTCAAAGCATCATCTTCCACTTCCTCTTCTGCACCATCATCATAAAAAACACTAAAATCAAAATTACACTTACCAGAAGAATTTTGATAACCCTTCTCTTTTGCCATAATAGTGTTCTTCAACTCCTTTGTTAAAGAACTTCTTGGAACTTTTTGAACATGAGACAAAGGCATTAAACTTGGATGAGTCTCAGAATCTTCACCAAGAATAACACTGACAGGGTAGAATCTCACAGATCTTTTGATGCCATTGTTGTTGGATTTGTTCCCTTTTGCTGAAGAGGGTGTTTTGGTCATACATGACCTTGTTGAAAAGGAAGAAGGTGTGGAAGAGAAACATGGGGACTTAGATTTATGCTGAAAAGTAACATCTTCTACAGCACCAACATAACACATTTTGGTTTTCTTAACATTCTCAGAACTGAATATAGAGCTAAGAAAACCAGCTATTTTACTCCCTGGTGAAATTGGTCGCTTCACTTTCTTATTCAATTCACCATAAATTTTCATAGCTCTTAACTTAGTCCTTGCAAAACCACCCTCTCCCAGTGCCTTCTGTTGTTGTTGTTGTTGTTGTTGTTGTTGTTGTTGTTGCTTCTGTGGCTTCTCAGATTTGGTTTTTGATCTTTGTTTATTGTTGCTTGAATCTGTTTCCGAAGAAGAACATGAAAATGAAAACATTCCCCCAGAGCTACACTCCGAGGAGCTTGAACTTGGATTCAACAAGTATGAACTATGAGAACTTTGGTTCTCCATCCAATCTTCTAACATCACAGCTCGACGAAGATTCATTCTTTCTTTGTCACCTTTATCAGAATTATGAATACTATGGTTGTTGTAGTTGTTGATATTTTTGGTGGGTTTATTGTAGTGACCAAGTTGTGGATCATCATAAAGATCGGTTTTTGATTCATCGATAGAACGGTAAATGGTGTCGAGAAGAGTTGAGGAGAAAGATGGGGTTCTTCTTCTTTGTGGGCACGACACTTCTCTTTCTCTTCTATGCATTTTGGTGCATACAGTTTCTTTTGCTACAAGGAAAATACCGATTTATTTATAGCGATAGTGAGTGTGTGGGAGTGAAGTTTAAGTAAGTGTTTGAAGGGTAGTGGTAAAGTGAAAAGCTGCAATGTTCGTGCACAGAATGTCAAAAGCTTCAAGTATTGTTTAAAATAATGCAACTACATCGTCTGAATAACAGAGAAAAATGTGTGTTATTTGAAAGAGAGAGATGAATGGAGAATTTTAATAACCAGGGACAGAGTTTGTAGGATATTATATCATTCTTCTTTTAAATACAATAAAATAACATTTATGTTTAACGACCCTACATTTTCCATGTCACCTTATAGTTTAATGGGTATAGTAAAGTGTAACAAAGGAAGAAAATGATGCCCTTTGGTTGGGTTTTTTTAAATGTATGTAACGTTATAACTAATTAATTTTTAAACTAAGTATTATACTTTCTTATTCTATATTGTTTTGAAATTTATTCACTTTTTTTATTTTATAAAAATAAACTGAAAAAAATTGAGTGTTCACATTATAATATATTTTATATAGTAGATATCCGTCATTTCATTTGCTACAATTTTAAGAAAATAAATTTTAAAATTACGCCAGATTTCTTATAAATATTTTAATTTAATTTCCTAATCAAACAAATAGTGTGGCACAAGAGATTTTGTCCCACTAACCCTACAATTCATACTTATATGTATGTAGTTGATGTGGTTACAAGAGTTTTACCATTGTTGACTAGTCTTTACTAGCACATAGCATAGTGGGATATAAATATAATCATATCTCCACATATAACACTATCACTAACTTGGGGTTAGGGCATGGTACTTCAACCAATTTTTTTTTTTTAATTTGTACATATAATATTCTTGAAACAATAGAATATTTACATTTACTTTACATTTAACACTTATTTATATGATATTAGCAAGATTTTTAGAAGGTTTGACAAAAGAAAATAATAAACCTTATTATTTAATTCTTCTCATACATATTACTTGGTTTTCACATTTCGTTTTTTTCTTCAAATAATCCAATGTTGGAAAATACTTTTTTTACTTTATTTTTCGTTTGTGTTATTTACCATTCAGACAATCTAATGCTGGAAATGAAAATTTTCCATTTTGAGAGAATGGAAATTAATGGAAAATTTCCATTCACTCACTAGGTGGTTAGAATGATAAATTTTCCATTCCCATTCCCAGTACACAAATGATTTACCCAAGTTAGTTATAGAAGTTCTTACAATCGAATAGGTAGATAGATGTTCTAAGATTGACGCAGACAATAGTAAAAGTTGTTGAAAATCTTCATTTGTCTATCAAGCCCCATGAGAAGTGCATGTTTCAATTTGTTTGTAGAATTTTGTATTATATGTGTTATGTAATGACACGTCTTCTTACAGGAGGATTTCTTCAATAAATCTAAAATAAATGATTATATAAAATATTATTTTCATCTATTTTATTATATGTCAAGTTTTTTTTCCATTTAAAAAAATATTAAATCTAACCAACGGACCTATTTAATTATATATATATAATTTTAATATAAAAATGTATATAAAAATATAATTTAATTATTATAGTTAGATATATCTATCTAAATGTAAACCCATTAACTCATTCAAAATGTAGATATGATAATTTAATTCATGACCATATAATATAGAAGACCTTTAAACAAACTAACATATATATAGTAGATTTTTAAATATGTCAAACATAAGCTTATATATTTTTTTTATAAATATACTAACACGATATATTCATACTCCTATATGCTATATAGACTCAACATATTTAAGGCAAAAATTCACTTGACATATTTTTATCCTAACTTTTAAGTAATGATAAATTCTCATAACCAAATGAAAGTCAATATAGTATAGGAATGAATTTAGTAAGATTTGTAAGAATATTAATGATTAACATATAATGTACAATGTAAACAACTTTTATACTATATTGATTATTCTCCTTTTAAATTAGATTGAATTTTTGGTTGTTGAATGTTTGATACATGCTGGAGCCTTTTTGGGTAGCAGTTTGAAGAAACAACCAGAAAGAAAACTTTGTTCCCACAACAAAACAAAAAATTCCGATTGTGTCACCCTTCGCTTCTTTACGGTTGATAGCCACGTGTCCCCAATCTGAAACAACATTCATCACTATCACCGTCATTGGATCCTTATGTGCACTAAAACAAATTCAACCAACACCACCACCTTCCCTCGGCGGCGATTATTCTTCTCCGCTCATCCACGGTTAGGGTTCCGTCAAAGGCTCTAAATCGTTTATTAATTTCAGTTAGAGCCTCGCCTATCCTCCATTTATGAGCTTTGCGAAAATTCAGAGAATTTAAGTTAGAAGCTTCGTTTTCCAATATTTTATTTTTCCCCACACCTTTCTGTGATTCTTTCCCGAAATACGATGTCGTTTTTACGGCGCAGAAAGGCACCTGTGAATCTCACACCACCGGATTCAGATCACGACGAAGAGGAGAAGGAGAAGAAGAAAGAGAGAGTTAAGGTGAAAAATGAAAAAAAGAAGAAATGGTCGTGTGTTGATAATTGTTGTTGGTTCGTTGGATTCATATGTTCGGTTTGGTGGTTTTTGCTGTTTTTGTATAATGCAATGCCGGCGTCGTTTCCTCAGTATGTGGCTGAGGCGATTTCCGGAGGGCCGTCACCGGACCCTCCGGGCGTGAAATTGAGGAAGGAGGGGTTGACGGCGAACCATCCGGTGGTTTTCGTCCCCGGCATTGTAACCGGTGGGTTGGAACTTTGGGAGGGTCGCCAGTGTGCAGATGGATTGTTCAGGAAAAGATTGTGGGGTGGCACCTTTGGAGAATTGTATAAAAGGTACTTTCTTTTCCGTTAATTATGGATATGATGTTGATTACATAGCTATATATGGATTTGAATGTGTTTGAGTGGTGTGGTTGAATTTCATTATGAGAAAAAAAAATCAGGAGAGATGAGTAAATGGTAGTTTCTTTAATGGGAAATGCTATATTAAAATTTGGTCTTTCTTGATCATGAAGCAAGCAAGAGGCATTTGCAACAAGAGATAGATTCGCGGTATGACCGGTACGGTTCAATTGAAAACCGGCCAGTATGACCGGTTTTTACCGATTTTGGCTGGTTTTTACCGGTATAATTATTATATCGTACCGGTATTGGGACCGGTTCACCGGTTTACCGGTTCAACCGGCCGACACAAAACGGTTTTAATAACTATGGTTGGAATGCAGCTGACATGGTACCAAGTACCAACCATCATATTTATAACTCTTGACCACAACATTTTATCCAAGACATATTTATAGCTCTTGAGAATAACTATCAGTCTACAGTTACATGTTTGTTATGTTAGAATGACATTGTTTTGGGCTCGGCGGTCATTTAGGATTGTACTTTTCTTTTATAATATTGTAAATACTAATATGTTCACTATTCATTATAAGGCAAGCTTCTATTTGTTATAGAAGTTGATTTTGTCAATAGTTGGCAGTTTTGGGAGTCTGATTCAAATCTTTCAACAATTCATAGCCCTTCCAACATTTATTTTGCTGTGTATTTCACTGACCTTTTTGACCTCATGCCAAATTATACTTCCAGCAAATTCTGTTGTTCTATTGTTGTTTAATGACTAATAGATTTTGTATATAATGATATATTATGGCCGTTTCTTTTACCTTCTACAGACCATTATGCTGGATTGAGCACATGTCTCTAGATAATGAAACAGGACTAGACCGTCCAGGCATTAGAGTTAGGCCTGTATCTGGACTTGTAGCTGCTGATTATTTTGCACCTGGTTATTTTGTTTGGGCTGTTCTAATTGCTAATTTAGCTCGCATTGGATATGAAGAGAAAAACATGTATATGGCTGCATATGATTGGAGAATAGCATTTCAGAATACAGAGGTACTTCAGAGTTCAATATACTTTCACATTCAATTTCAGCTGATAGAATTCTTTATGAAGTTTTATGATTTTCTACACCCTTGACGGGCCTTTCATCTGCTGCTTCATTTGACCAGGTCAGAGATCGAACTTTGAGCAGGATAAAAAATAATATAGAACTCATGGTGGCTACAAATGGTGGTAAAAAGGTGGTTGTTATTCCGCATTCAATGGGTGTCCTCTACTTTCTGCATTTTATGAAATGGGTTGAAGCACCAGAACCGATGGGTGGAGGTGGTGGGTCAGATTGGTGTGCCAAGCATATTAAAGCAGTGATGAATATTGGTGGACCTTTTCTTGGTGTTCCAAAATCTGTCGCTGGACTTTTCTCTATAGAAGCGAGGGATATTGCTATTGCCAGGTTTTTGTTTTATCTTCTATTTGAATGCTTGGTCCTATGTATGTTTTTTATTCCTTGTTAACCAAACATGGAATCTATTTCTCTCTTAAGAAATAGGTTTTGGATGATGTTTCACACATTCATATTATATAAAAGGGCAGCCCATTGCATGAGACTCCCACCTAATTTGAATGGATGATGTTTTTACACATTCAAATTATATATCTATAGGAAATGCTTATGTAAATATGTTGACCTATCCCAACTATTTCTGAAATTGTCTTACCTTGATATAGATAGTAATTCTTTTTCGTGTTATTTAATGCTGGAGCAAAATTTTCTGTAATTTTGATTAATGATATGTATAAGTAAAAACCATTTTAACCGCGAATACATAAAATATATATGAATGATGTCCTTATTCATGAATCTCTATTTTGTATGCAGGGCTTTCGCACCAGGTTTTTTGGACAAGGATGTTTTTGGTCTTCAAACTTTACAGCATCTGATGCGGATGACCCGGACTTGGGATTCAACTATGTCAATGATACCAAAAGGTGGGGATACTATATGGGGTGGCCTTGATTGGTCACCTGAAGGATACTATAACTGTAGTGCAAAGAAGCTCAAGAGCAATGATACTTACAGAGCATCTCAGAATGACAAAGAGAATCTCGAGTTCATGAAAAATGTGAATTATGGGAGACTCATATCATTTGGGAAAGATGTAGCCGAGTTACATTCCTCCAAGCTTGAGAGATTGGATTTTAGGGTAATGTTCCTATTATATATATTTAGTATTTTGTTTATAATCTGTTTCCTTGTTTTTATGTTCAAATGATATAGTATCTGCAATCAATCTGTACGCGTAGACGTAGAGTAAGCAATACCCTGATTTGTCCTTTGTATATCAGGAAAGGAATTCAGATATATAACTTATGTATCAATTTTGAAGCTTATACAACTTTTCATCATTTACCGTTTTCTAGTTTCTAAATTGTTTTCTCATGTCTAGAATAAGCTGGCCATCAATATGCCCTCAAGTTGGTTTGAAACTTTTCCTCTTTATAATTGCATTAACCAGTGGAAATTTCTCCTTGTCTTTCTGCCATTATTCTCAAATTCTGGATACTAACTACATGCAGTTGCCATTAACTTTTTTTCTGTTTGGCATTGTTATGAGTTTCATGTTTTTGTTCCTTTTTGTAATTAACAGGGTGCTCTTAAGGGCAGGAACCTTGCAAACACATCTACCTGTGATGTGTGGACAGAGTACCGTGAAATGGGTATTGAGGGAATCAAAGCTGTTACAGATCACAAAACTTACACAGCTGATTCAGTTTTGGATCTGCTCCATTTTGTTGCCCCCAAGTTGATGAAGCGTGGAGGTGCTCATTTTTCTTACGGGATTGCTGACAATTTGGATGATGAGAAATACAAGCATTACAAATATTGGTCTAACCCCTTAGAAACAACGTGAGACTCCCTGCCTTGATTTTGTTCTTTGGGTTAATTCTTCATAAAAGATGAAGCTCAACATGTTGCTATTTATTTTTCATTCATCAAAAGCCTTTGTGAACATTTTGAATAAGCTACAAAAAACAAGCTCGCCATTTATAGCACTTAGTTGCTATGTAATTATTTTATTACCTGGATTAGTGGCACTAATGATTGTTGCTTTTGCTATTGTATATAATGGCCTGTCCCATTATGGTTGAAAAGTTATTGTTTCTATTATTTCTGTTTGTGGTTTGAGCTATTATTTATTTTCTATCTTGCTGCTCCAGATTACCAAAAGCTCCAGATATGGAGATTTACTCTATGTATGGGGTTGGGATCCCTACTGAAAGAGCCTATGTCTACAAGTTCAATCCTCAATCAGAATGCAACATTCCTTTCCAGATTGACACATCAGCAGATGGTGTAAATGATTCATGTCTAAAGGGTGGAGTTTATTCTGTTGATGGTGATGAAACTATTCCTGTTTTAAGTGCTGGTTTCATGTGCTCGAAAGCTTGGCGGGGGAAAACCCGCTTTAATCCTTCAGGAATCCGTACATATAATAGGGAGTACGATCATGCCCCACCAGCTAATCTTCTAGAAGGCAGGGGAACCCAGAGTGGTGCCCATGTTGATATATTGGGGAATTTTGCATTAATTGAAGATGTTATACGAGTAGCAGCAGGAGCATCTGGTGAGGACTTGGGTGGAGATAGAGTACACTCTGATATTTTCAAATGGTCTGAAAAGATCAATTTAAAGCTCTAGATTCACATGGTAAGTTCACTCCTTGGTCTTCTGGCATTAATTATGCGCTTCAGCTGAAGTATAGCATAACTTTGTTAACTCCTATGTCCTATCTTAAGTGAAATGATTCAGATTTTAGAACCAGGAAAATATTTGGATGCTTCAGATATTTCATTTACAAAATTTATGTCCC
This sequence comes from Lupinus albus, assembly GCA_009771035.1. Lineage (NCBI taxonomy): Eukaryota > Viridiplantae > Streptophyta > Magnoliopsida > Fabales > Fabaceae > Lupinus > Lupinus albus. Next base: position 13,118,758 of record CM020011.1, read on the forward strand.
ATTTTATGTGGCTCGATTACTAATTATTACTAACCAAGCTTTCAACATTTTAAACTTTTTTATAAGCTGGTCATTCCCTACCAGTTTATAGATAAAATCTTCGGCTCTGGATTCTTATAAAAGGAGAGTCAATATTTCAGTTTTAACCAGTGCTGTTGGCCATTTGGCCTATTAACTTGTTATTAGTGGTTTCATAAAGACATTAAATCCCTGCTATTTGTACATGTTTCAACTACTATTTTTTTGACCAGATCATTTCATTATTTCAGCATGAGATCATATCCTATTTGCTTCAATCATGGTGCTCTATAAGATAGAACTGATGGTATAAGCCGTGGAACTGATAGAGTAGTGGTGATGACTGCAGCGGCTTTCTTTTCACCCAGCTTGTATCCTTAGAATTTCATGGTTTTGGGGAAGTGCTTATTCTGTTTACAAGTCCCTTCCCTCCAAAAAGAAAAGAAATGATACCAAACTTAGTACTAGGTGCATGCTTCATGCTTCAGAAAATTCTGTTTTTTCCATTAATTTATTTGATTATAGGGTTTGATGTAACGGTAAAGTTGTTGCTCAGGGACCATGAGTTTACTTACAAGTTCAAATTTTGGAAACAACGTAATCGTTTGTGGGATAAGGTTACATACATTTACTCTCCCCAAATCCAACTAAGTAGGAGTCTTTTATATCATCCTTAATTGTGAGTAATATGGGAGTTAGGTCCATTTTTAATTAGAATCCATAGTTTGAAGTTCTAATTTATTAATATATTTGAAATTAAAACAAATGAAATGAAACAAATTATATTATTTCAATACTTGCATATTCAGTCTAAAATCAGCCTAAGTAATTGCAATAACTGATCCAATACAAAGATGGATTTAATTATAAAAGTATAATTCAAATCAGCCAAATGAGTGTGTTCATGCCTTTCATAGTAATGCATGCTGACAGTGATATCCATATCTTTCATGATATATTTATAAGAAAAATAAGGTATTTACTGAAGAGTTTGTTGTAGCGTTTGTGCATCGTCCAATTATTTATATGTTAATCATCACCCTTTAAGTATAACTAATGCAATGATTCTTTATGTTTGCACTGAGGATTTCGGTTACTAGGTCATTGATAATTGAGTTAGATACATAACTTTTGTAATATATGGTACAAATATGAAGATTGTTGACAAATGTGGGTGACACTAAAGATTCATGCTTTATCTATAGGGTGGGGATCCACTTACTCTAAGAGTAAGTTTTTTAAACTTACTCCTCATCTTAGCCATCAATTTTAGGGAAATTCAATGGTTTAGATCTATCAACTAATTCAAACTATTGAATTTCCCTAGAATTGATGACTAAAATGTGAAGTAAGCTTAAAAAACTTACTGTTAGAGTCAATGGACCCATCCTCTTATCTATAACCATAAAACTTGGAGTTAGTCAAACTGATGGTCATTTATTTTATAAAAATAATTTGATGATCAATTTTATTTATAATATAATTTGATTATCATTGGATCTATGCTGAAGCCAGTGTTAGTAAGGAGACCATGAAGCATAGATAAAATCCATATAAGAATTCCAATGTCTTAATATATCATCAACCTTTAACCTATCATCAAATACACTTTTCTATTCCTTTTCCCTTTGTCATTGCCTTCTTTTCCTTGGTGATGTTTTAATAAGAATGAAAAAACTTCATATTTCATATCATGGCCAATGAGACAAATACAAAAAAGAAAAACGTCCAAATAGCAAAAGTCAACATCCAAATGGTAAAAGTTAAAGGACAACTTTTACATAATATAGATCACTTTAAATCAGCTTTTTCCTAAATATACATGTCAATAAACAAAATTAGATATAATATTTTTCTCATCATAGAAAAGAATGTTAATCCTCCAAGAAAAATGAAAACTCAAATCAAGGATCTCATGTCTATACAGGTGCACCGAGTCATCTCTCATATATGATATAACTCAGCCATTACACACACAAAAAATACCTAATTTGTATTTAAATTTAAATAAAAAAGAATATTGCACCAATTAATTAAATACAAATTACAACCACACAAGACAAAGATGCCCTACAACAAACATCTCTAGTCACTAATTACACCCACCTATGTAACACTAGAAAACCAACATGGGAAAAGAACACTGGGCAAGTGTGCCAGTAGTGCCTGGATAACAACCTCTCTACATATGATCGCCATTTATCACATCAATTTGTGACATGGTTTCTTAGAAAAACCCCTAGTGGTGATAAAACTTGAAGGGTGAAAATGAATTAACCCAAGCAACAAACCAATATCAGAAGCCTGAGTTGGTGGAAATGAAAATATGCTATACACTTGACCACAATAAAATTATATGCACAGTTTTAGGCACCTGCAACTTTGTGCCATAAAGTGGAGCATCAGAGGCAATAATTATTGATTATTAGCATCACTCTGAGCGTGCTAGTAAGAACCCAAATCCCAAGTTCTCACGCATCAACGGAGGAGGGTCCACCTCAGCTATTTCTACTTGCATGGATTTAGAAATATCATCCACCGAAAATGGAATGCTGCATCCATAATCGAAGAATTAAGAAGATACATGCTACAGCGCGCTAAGACCAAGACAAGCAACTAAATATTAAACTGTTTTCTGACAGCATTAGTAGAGTTTACCATACCTTGAGTCATCATCCAATAGGAAAGAAGTGCTGACAGCATTATTAGATTCCTCAGACATCATAATTCTCATGCTTGATATAACCTGTATGATCAGAGAGTTTTGAGATTAAGCACATTGCATGTGTCCCATGTTTGTGAATTTCACAAACATGTGCACATTCAACTACTAAGGGGGCGTCATTATAGAGTTTATTTGAGCTTATGGAAGTAGCTTATGACCTTCTTATAAGTTCTTTTTATCTCATTTCAAAAAAATATTGAATAAGCGCTTAACTAAGACGTTTACCCAAAAGCGCCATAAAAATATTACAAACAGAACTGTACCACTAAAATCTGCAATGTTAACTTACATCTGTAGATACACTGTGTGTGCCATATTTGTCATCCCAGTACATTGTACTAATCCTGTATAACTGTTGTATACTGAGAACCTGCAGCCCCAAAATATTATACTTAGGAAGAGAATCAGAGCTAAGTATGATTTCACAAAAAATTAATAGAAGGGAAGAAGGCACCTACAGGACATAGCTCCTTTGTTATTTCATTCAGGGATTTTTTGGGTTTTTGATGTATCACCTGACATAGAAGAATGTCAGTCATTAGTCATCAAAATCGATTAGAATTAGTATGTTTTTTGTAAAGAAGTAACTCTTACTAAGAATCCAACAGCCTGCCTGATATGTTTCAGTTCCTCTGAAGCCGAGCCAGTATACTGTACATTGCAGATTGAGGTGATGATTCTAAAATTGGAAAAAATAAGAAGAGGTCTGAAATTGTTGGTTCAACCTTACCTGCTCCGTTGCCTCAACATACCACTGTTCTAATTCAGCTAAGCCTGTCTTCACGTACTCTCCATTGCTGAATGAACAACATTCACGACGCAGCAGAAGACTGCAGTAATGACCAGATTACAATCATAAAAAAGTCTTAATTTTGCAATATGACATGGAATGCAAAGGGAAGAGAGAATGAGATAACCTGTTGAATAATTGAACATTGATGAATGAGAATATTTGAGTGAACACTTTACGAATCAAGAAAGGAGGTGCCTATTAAACCAAAGCTTATTAGATTAAGATCATTTTAATTAAGATAGACAAAGGAAATGAAGACAGAACTCACATAATTTGCCTTCATTATCTTTAGATAATTGCTTAAGATTTTCACAATACTTTGCCAGTGAGCAATTAAAGCTTGTTGAGCAACTGCATTAGCATGTGACCGTCCTTTTACTAAGCTTTGACGTGAGGTCCTAGGAGCCTGTGATTGTTTGAAAAATAAACAAACAATACAGTCAGAATAAAGCTTGTCAATCACTGGGTAGCCTAACCATCGTGACTGCCAGCATATAGACAACTAACATGTACATGAACCTACCAGTTATTAAAGGATTTATTGTACTAACATACCATACCAAAAAATATATTTTATTAACAGAATAAAAGAAGATAGCTCTAAGTTCAATTAGCAGTTACTGTTATCAATCTTCGGCAGTCACTACAAGCATATAGTCCCTCCTTCCCATATATCCTGTGTATCTGACATCCCATTACTTTTATTTTGTCAATTTTGCATTAAATATTGGTCATGATTATTGTGGAATTAACATAAATAATAAGTCATATTCGATTAAAACCCACATATGATTTTCCAATTGCTAAAGCTCTTTAACCAACGACAAGTGTTCAAAATTTTGATAGCACCCCCCTCCATCCCCCAAAAAAAACAGAGAGAATATATTACCTGTATACACAGTCCAAGTAATGGAGATATCTCCTTTTTTAGGTTGTCTCTTATCATTCCATATATTTTTTCAACAAAGGCAGTAAGCTGTTGCTTAAACAGCAGTGCCGGATATTTTGCTTCCACTTGCCGTAAACCATCCAATCTACCAAGACCTCGATCATTTAGAAATGATTTTCCAGCACTTTGGGGAGATGCTCTTATCCCCTAGAGGCACACAAGGCAACCAAAACTGTAAGAAGATAAATTAAATATTAATGATAAAAATTTCATTAGAAAGGATGTACAATTGCTTGATACTTGAGACATTCTTCCAAATAGTGAAGATGATGTTGTTCTCTGCCTTTGCGGTGTTAAGCTAGCAGCTCCAGTTGCTTTGAGAGTACGTTGGAGTAGCAACAACAAAGTAGATGTATTAGACAACCAATAGGCTAATACATCAGTATTATCCTGGGCCTTCAATGGTGCATAAGTCACTGTTAGTAAAATACTTTTGCCATTTTGGAAATTGACACTAATACTGTTAAATGCAGAAGCACTGCTTCATGAATGATATGTACAAGTAACCCAAAAAAGGTAAGTAACCTCAACAGCTGAAGCAATTGTTTGAATTATTCGGTCAAAGACACTTGTTCTTTCAACTTCAAATGACCGCCAGTGAAGAAGGCACTTATATATGACACACGCAGCAACAGGTTTGCCTCCAGAAAATCCCAAATCTTGTGTTACGCACTTGATCAACAAGTCCTGTTTTTCCTGAACCAGAAAATAATTTTTGAAGCAGAATGAACAAGCAAAACAAAGGGGAAATATTTAAATTTAGAAGGTGGTCTGAAGTATCTATCACAGATTTAGATTGTTCAGTGCATCTATGTGCCCACTCACTTGCTGCTTCTCATTGAGAGATTTTTGTGGTTTCCCCTCAGATTCAGGCTCACGTACATTTGATACAGCAAGAGTCATATCCTAAAACAGATAGAAGGTAAGCACTCAACAAACAAAAAATAATAAAAACTTCTATTACCAAAATATTCATAAGAAACAACAATAAACTCTTACTGTTACTGGTCCAGTTGTCGCTTCACCATCTGGAGCATTCTCATTTCCTGGTATCCTCTGCATATTGTGCATGAAATTCCATTGTAAATTCCCATCTCTGTTACTATAATACTAAGAATGACCTAGAGTTTGTTTCTTACCTGATAAGTGACTGTCCTTGGTCTTACAGACAGAGCTTTTCCAGTTGGTGATACAGCCAGTGTTTGCTGGCGAAGAACTTGATTTTCTGACTCCGAATTGGAAATTTTGTCCTCCAATCTATATCATAGAGAATTGTATTTAAAAAATGATATTTATATTAAGGAGGGTATATATGGATATTAATTGGGAAAGGAGAGACATAAAAGTGTATTATGCATCCAAAAGGCAGAAAAATAAAAACTACACATGAAAAACAGATGTAGGAGAATGGTTGACAACAATTGAAAGACAGACTATAATAGGAAATTAGGAATAATTCTTGGATGGATTCTAGAGTTGGGGATAGAAAAATAAAACTAAGAGCTGGGGATGAAATCTGATACATTTATTGTATCATCAGAATCTAAAAATCATTCATTCATCCTGATATAATAATGTAAAGTGCATGTAAACACTGTGCAACAAGTACTCACTATTATATAGATCTTTTACTCTCATGCTTGATACTAACCTCTGAACCAATTCCTGGAGTTGTTCCACTTTGTGATCAGAATCTTCAACTTTTTTAAGGAGCTCCTTATTTCTAGCTTCAGCCTTAACCTGAGCTTTCTTGGCCTCTTCTTTAGCCTCTCTTTCCAATAGCAATGATTCCTGTAAACAAGGGACTCAATAAACTTATTTGTTGCTTGCAAATAAATTATTAGCACCTCTCAACAACTAATCCTTTCTTCTTCCCTCCTTTCTACATATAAAAAGAGGTTAAATATAAGTCTAGTATAATGATAATACTACCCAACCCAATCTAGAGTCATCAGTGAATGTATGTCACACAAAAAACTGATAACTCCAATTTTAGTCAAACTTGGATTGCAGGATGACCTGTGAGCATATATAATCATTTTTGTGTGTGTGTGTGTGTGTGGGGGGGGGGGGGGGGGGGGGGGGAGCAACTGGAAGAACAAATAGAGAATGAATTCCAAGGATTCCTTGGACGTTAATTTGGGAGAATCAATCAGAAGCTAAGTTAAAGGATTGGAAATAAACTACAAGCATCCATGCAATGTTAATTGATAGCTCACTGGCTAGGTTAAAGAAATCATCCATTTTGCCTTTTCAAACATTTTTTCTCCACAAGAAACCTCCAAATAACTCATGTCATGAATTATTAAATTAATGGTGTATCATCAATATAATCAGAGATTGTCTACCTTCAAACTATTGATTTCATCCATTAAAGAATTAATCTTTTCAGTATCTTGAATTATAACAGGCGTCTCCATAATAACTGGAGGCGCTTCTTCAATGGCCTTTTGTGCCGCCTCTCGCTCTTTGATAACCCTGCCATTTGCTTCTTCTACTTGCTTTTGCATTGTATGCAAAGTATCCCGTAGCTTGGAAATTTCTTGTGCCTTGTCCTCTTCCAAATCAGTCTGTAATTAATGTTAAAAAAGATACGTATAAAAAACTGCAGTATTTACATCAGCAATTGAACTCAAAATTTGATACATGTATAAAAAATATGTAAAGTTACTCTCAAACGCTTCTCAATTTGCAAACGCCATGTAAGTTCTTCAACACGCTTTTCGAGTTTGTCTTTTGCATCTTTAAGGGCCCCTGTTTCTCTTGCAGCCTGAATGCAATTACACAAATTATTACTTCTGAAGTAAGGTCTTACAAACCAAGACTGTGTCCATATTACACACACACACACAAAAAGTATCACCATCTTAAGATTTCTAAGTTCCCTCTTAGCAACCCTTCTCCTCCAGCCACACTGAGTAACAATTGCAGCCTTTTGCAATCTTTTAAAATATGAATATGCAAATAGTTGACGCAAACGAGCCTGAAGAGATTAACACAAAAGATTATTTAGCAAGGCAGATAAGAAGGTTGCATGGTTTCATTTTCTCAACTAACAGTATATAAACTATGAAACAATTCGACAAGAGAACCTGGATATGAATTGCAGCCTTTGTTTGCTTTTTAAATCTAAATTCATCACGAGCCTTCATAACTCTTAAACCTGTCTGTAATATAATTGCAGACGACCGTTCTGTTAAGTAAGACTTATGGGTGATGTATCGTTTGAAGTTCTTTTCTATCTTCACAGCTGCTGCTTCACGTCGCAACTGCCCATAGAGCTTTCGGGACAGCAATCCTATTTGTTATTGAAAAGAACCATAAGAATCTATAGCATCAAATTAAGATGCTCAGTTTGTGTAGACCAAACCATAAGGAGAAGAAATCTGCTTTGGTCGAAAATTCGAAGTATTTAAATGCAGCATAAATTCTAGAATGCAATGAAACTATACCAAAGAATAGGTTTGATGAAACATAAGCTTAATGACAAAGGAAAAAAATATAAGATCAAGTTGTTCAATGACTAGAACTAAAATAAGTATGTGAATATTTCCTTTCAATTCCATTTTAAAGCATTTTTCACATTTGGTGAATTTGGGCTTTTGTAGACAGACCGATGAACATTGATAGTTTGCATGTTTGCAGTTCAAATCTTTCTTTCAACGGAGGAATAATTATAGAGAATATCATCAAGCCTCCAAAACAGCACGTAGCACAGTGCTGCCAACTGAAAAAATAACTCACAATCCGAGTATAGGCTAAAATGTCTAATTTCATATGACAACTCCATGTTTTTTGTGAACACGCCTTTACACCACAAGAGTTTTGATCCTTTTGGTTCCTACAAATCTTAATACTAACTTCAAAATTAGCTGATAGATGAGAGACTAATCTCACAGGGTATTGTCAAGTGCCTAAGTGGGACCCCTTCCAAAGGTATTTTTTACACATCAATCTGGAGTTTGACCCTAAGACCACATGCTTAAGAATTCTCCATTTTGATGCTCTTTTATTGTGCTTCCCCAATTACCCCTGCAACTTTGTGCATATTTAATGACCATGAATCCATGATGACATGTTTGATTTGCACCACAAAGGTTCTAATGCTTATGAAGATTTGGATGATAAAAAACTGGGGAAATTTGCCAATTTACTACTAAAACTAAAAGATAAATGATCCTAGAAAGTAGGTACAGTTACATAATACACTTAGCAGCTTATACACACAACTATAGAAGAGACTGAGGAAGCAACACAAGTCAAAGCAAACATGTTAGAGAGAACTAAGGATACCTCGCAAATTAGACTGCACACGAATTGCAGCTTGACGCAATTCAATGAACTCTTTGCGTGCATTATGGGTACGTATTTGCCCCTGGATGATTCTAGCTGCATTTCCAAGAACCTTTGCTCTCCGCGCATCCAGCTCAGCCATCTGGCCAGCTCTTAGGAAAACTTTTGTCTTCCCAATCTGGTAAACCATTATAAATTATGTTTGAGTTCGTAATTTTCAAAATCAACTTGTATAGATAAACTCCCCATGGTCTGATTTTGTTAGTGGCATGTAGTCTGATAAATATGCAGAACGTAATATTCATGACATAAAAAATATATATAGTTTTCAGTCCAGAAGGTTCAGGAGTCAAGAGAAGTTATATAAAAATTATGCAGAGGTTATAAAACAGACACTTTTAATGAAATTGGTCAAATAACTGCACTACTGTGCCAATAAGCTTATACTACTGTGCACTAATTGGTAATTTCATATAATCAATTATCCTTGGGATAGTCTACTCTAGATGAAATATATAAGGTTACTTCAGAGGCTCCATTGGCCTCTTAAGATATTTGGGTCCTTTTAATGCTTCAACATCATAAGCATGATCTTCGCTAATCATTTGCCAATGGATTGACCACCATGTATGAATCATACAGGTATAGATATGCAAAGTGCCAATTAATTAGGAAAATAGTGGGGCTTGGCATGCTGAACCTCAACTCTAAAACTGACCCTCCCATGCACCATCATCAAACATATCAAGTTATAAGGAGCACTGAGTAACCTGATAGCCTTTCATGCCCACTTTATCTAGAATCTTTTGGCATGCAACCTTGTCATCAGAGCTGAAAAGGAAAAAGTAGAAGCATTTATGAAATAAAGGGAGACAAAATGCAAGCAAAAAAGAGAGGGCGTTAAATCATACAGCAACCCCCTAGAAATCAAGACATACAAGACAAACAAGTTTTGCACGAAAAAAAGAAAAGTCATGTTCGAATACAAAGATAAAACAGCATAAAAAAGAGATGAGCTCTACTTTCCATCCTGAACATGAGGTGCAAGGACACCAAATCGGTTAAGAAATTCATAAAAGGTCCGTCTGGTAGGATATCCAGCACAGCTAATTCTAATTGCCTCAAGAACACCCTAAAGCAAATAAAAATGAGACAAAAAATCATCAAGTGTAAACCAGAACCAAAATATAGTTTTTCCTTTGCTAAATTATAATAAACCAATGAAGACCAATGAAAGATCACAACATACTCACACCACAGCGCAATTGTTGCATAATATTGATATTTTCAAAAATAGCAGGCTTGAGAACATTGTTTGGCTTCACACATCTGATATAATGAGGTTCTGTTGAATTTAGAGTCTCCATCAAAGACTGAAGTTGTAGCTACAATTTTTAAAAATGTGTCATGAAAAGGACAGCATGATAGCGATGTATAAGTGAGCTTAGAAAAAGAGTAATAAAAACAAATAATACCTTAAAGCGAGATCCAATTGAAGAGAACTTGGATGATTTTGAAGACTCGTCTGGAGAAGGAGGGAATAGACTTGCCGCAAATGAGCATTTTGAGGCTGTGAGTAGATCTTGATGTTCTGCGACTACATAGTCCTTGTTTTTGTCGAGAAACAAATCAGCCAAATATGTCACCTACACAGAGAAGTTATAGTAAAAAAGTAGAGCAAAATAGCCATGGACAATCTAAATCAAAATGAAGTCATAAAAGAGAACCCACAATAAAAAGAACCAAATATATCTACCTCCCCTGCATAATGAGATATCGTAAAACTTGTCCGAGAAAGTTTAGGTTTGATAAAGCGCTTGTTGTTTTTGAATGTCTGGTACAACTTCTGAGAAAATGTTTCATGGGTAGACTTAGGAAACATACTGTGTCACAAAACCATACTATTATGAGTTCAATCAAGCTATAATTCAGGCAATCCCCGAACAATTCTAAGAAAGAAACTATGTAAAAAAAAAGTTAATTCACAAAATATATAAGCATAGACTTCAAACTAAATTGAAAGCAATATCAAATTCAGAATGAATTCGCTATTAGCTGCATACCAAGCTTCATCAAGAAGTGAAATTATTCCTCCAGGTTTCTGCAAAAGATTGAACTATATATTACGTTTCAATATATTACATGGATTTGTTGTGTATAAAATCAAAGAAAGTGTTTATATAATTAAAGAATATATTACACTTTAACAGCACTGATAGGCTACTCACTATCTTATACTCATAATGAATCATAATCAAAACACACTTCATAAAGAATTAACAATGCAGCAAGCAACAGTAATACCTTCTCAATGAGATCCAAAACATCTTGGTTGTCAATAAACTCTATGTAACTCCAATCGATCTCTTCTTTGGTGTATTCTTCTTGTTCCATTTTAAATACATGCTGCAAATATTCAGTTGGGGAAAAAACTCAATTATCACGGGAAAACAAAACTCTAGAATATGGATATTCGAGTTCTGCCAGAAATTACCAAACCTGATTAAAATGTTGTTGCAACTTCTCATTTGTAAAATTAATACAGAACTGCTCAAAACTAAATAAAAGAAATTTATTAGGTACAAAGCTAAATACTAAAACCAAAAGTTCCAGACATAACCATCAGCTTACCTATTGAACTTAAAGCTTTCAAACCCATAGATATCGAGAACTCCAATGATAGATTTTGAATTTGGATCTTGCCCAATTGAATTGTTAATCTTCTCCACAAGCCTAAAAGAAATAACGAGAATTTATAAGAATACTAAAAGAAAAAATATGAAATTTATTAAAGAAATCCAGCACAGTTATTAGTCCGATCAAACTTGTGTTTCCTAGAAAATAATTCAGTGTGTTATTTACAACTGATAGGCAAGTTTAAATGTGAAGGTACAATTTTTTAACAAGCATAAATTGTTTAGATCCTTTTATACAATATTACTTGATTCACAGCCTTCTCAATCAATCTATCTTTCCTTGAACACATTGATATAAGAATGAGGAAGTTTACGTAGGACTTAAGTGTCAATGTTTTATTACCAATCAAACAACAACAACCAAACCATTATTACCAATCAAACAAACGTGAATAAATGGTTTTAGCTAATGCATCCCTGCTACCAAGAGCTGCATCAGGATCAAGAGTTCTGGTAATAACCTCCTCAGGTGTTACCATCACACGCTTGATCAGCGCATCTTCCAAGCTCGTAGAGTTGCACCTACAAAAAGTTTTGTATGACAAAACGTACATAATATAAATTAAATCACAATACATTGATGCACATGAAGTTCATAAAAAGGTATATGTTGGGGCATACTTAAGAAGTTCAGCAGTCACATTAAGATGGAATCTAGACTTCTCATCTTTGATGACAGAAGAATCGATTTCCTCTCCTTTAGCAAATTCAATGTTCCCAAGGTGCAAAATTGCTGCAACAACCCGAAAAATTGCCTCCTGAAATATATTGATATACCATTAAAATAACTTCACATCAAAAGATTAGGTATTAATAAATAGATTGAGGAAGAGTAACCTGCTCTTCCTCCCTAATTCCAACAACATCCATGGCTCTTCGAGTGGCAAGATATTCACGTGCATCTTCCACTCCATCCAGCTCATAGCACTTGGATTGATTTAAGTAATGGAAGGAACTAGGACTTCCCAACTTATATTTCTCTTTTTCCTTCAATTTAAAGAGTTGAAATGATTAAATATGATATAGTAACATAGGAACCAATCTTCGTAACAAAGACAGTGTTGATTTCAATAAGAAGAAAATTTATTTTCACCTCAGCTGGTGCAGCACAAAGAAAATAAAAGCAATGGTAATTTCTTTCCGGATCTGAAATTTGACAAACACGAGACCTCTCTAACAAATACGTTCTTATAGCTGCCCCAGAGATCCTTCCCTTGTTATCAAATTGTATCTCAACAAATTTACCAAAACGGCTGCATCTCAAAATTCAAGATAACAAGTACATGTTATATCATGCTCGAACTAGAAAATATATAACCTTTTTTTAAATATTTTTTCATTGTTTGTTTACATGATACTAGCAAATAATGCAAATTTCGAAGAACTAATCTATTGTAGCTGTTGATGAGTTGAACGATATATATATATATATACACATATATATATCAATGTTTCTTCTCAACCTTCATAAGAGTTAAAATCGTATTTTCTAAATATTGTATGACTATTGTTGTTTTATATAACATTCCATTGCCGCTGTCAATACTCACCTTGAATTATTATTTCTGATTGTTTTGGCATTACCAAATGCTTCAAGAACTGGATTAGACTGGAAAATAATTAATACAAGAACAATGATGAGAAAATGATTTCATGCTCTTACACACCCTAAATATCTAATAAAAGCTGAAATCAAATGAAAAAAAAATGGAACTAAAAGGTATAAAATGATGTTTTCTTTTTTTAAAAAAAAGTATCCAGAGCAAAAGTTGCAGCTTCATTGTACTTCTAGAACTTGCTGTTCAACTGTCCTTCCTTCTACCCCAGAACGACCCCCAAGATATGCAAGATATTGCATGAGCATTTTTGTTGTTTCTGTCTTCCCAGCCCCACTCTCACCGCTAACCAATATTGAATTGCTTTTTCCCTCGTTGATCATTGCCCTAACAAATACAAATATGGGAATAAGTAAAACAAATAAAAAGAAATATATTAAGCAAATGGCGCTGCATCTGTCAATCACCTGTATGCAACATCTGCAATTGCAAAAACATGAGGACTCAACTCTCCAAAACCAGCTCCTTTGTACTGCACCATCATGTGAGTATTGTATAGATGCGGCAACCTTTGAAATGGATTTATTGCGATCAGGATATTTCCAGTATATGTCTGCGATGATGTTGGAGAAATAGCATTTGTATTGTTCACAAGTTTCTACCATAACTCGTCTCAGACAATCTTAGCATAAATGAAATAATATAAATTTAAGTATCTTACATAGATTTCATTGAGTTCATATCTAGTAGCCAAGTTGTGCAGAACTCCTGGTTCATGCAAGTATGACAGTTTTGTCATGTCATCAACACCTCCAGGAGGGGCTTCATTATCCTTGGGGAAACTTTTGAGATATTTTTTATAACCTGCAACCAGATAGTGAAAATAATAATTGTAAGGCCTAGTCGCTCTTGTTTAATAAGACTATAATGTATATACAAAAAAATATATAATTCTGAAAGGCTATTTAACCAAGCTAGAATCTCAGAGAAGTACTAAAAATATAGTTGCAATAAGCCAAAACAATCTATAGAACAAAAAAATCTGTGCAAACAATTTCTATCACACTAGTACAGACAATTAGACTCACTGTTTTCCCATCTGTGGTGGAAATGTGGACTTCGACACCATTGATTTTAGACACTTCTCCACCAACCCAGGCTTGGACTGGATCCTCAACCCAGACATGAGAACCTACAATGATGTTCACTGGTGCAGACTGTAAAGCCAAACATAATGGAAATTCAAAGCAAACATGTCAGGTCAAAAAAACAGTACAGCTACTGACATTATCAACCACAAACAGTGTATTAATTTTGAAAATAAATAAACATTATTAGATGGGTATATAAAAAATTACATGCAAAGACATGCAACAGAGTTAGTGTTCATTAAAACCGGTCATACTCGTTTAACTGGACCGCCATGCATTGATAATTAATGACAGACAAACAGCAGTCGAGTGTCATAGAAATGCTATTTGACCTAACTAAATTCGAAGAGTTTCGCCAGTATGTTCAGTTACTCCAACTTCTAGTTTGAAACAACACCATGAATGAACATTTTCACACAAAGATTTCCTAGTAAAAGACTCTACATCCATTTTCTTTTACTTAAGAATGATGGATTTATTGCTGTCATTCTTCTGCACCTAGTAGGATTAAAGTTTGGTTGTTGTTTTTGTATTCTTCCCTTGATTGCACATCATCCATGCTAAAAATCTATGCCATGACATTTGCAGGAAGTGAATCCTCCCTTGATAATGTAGTTCAAAACACTTCCTACAAATTTTAGAAAAACCATTTCACCATTCCCATTAAACATCCAAACCTTATCGCTGCACCTCATCAATTTGAAATTATGAGTCACCGTTAAGAACATGACCATGCTAATGGATACTTTTATTTTCTTAGTATTCCAACTTCCCCTCCAATAACCAATCTATACTGTAATAGATAGCCAATAACTAAATCTACCATGTAGTGCTTTTCAGCCTCTAAATAATCAAATTATATACACCAGCAACCCAAAATCACCCAAATATTATTCATCACCAGTTCATATTCACCAAAATCCATTTCACACGATCCAGTTTAAGCAATGCATGGAATCATGGATCGACTATCATAACTTCAAATTGAAAATTTCATCAAAAAATCCAAACGCCAAAAACTAGTTTAAAATACAATATAGATCCGAGAAGCACGTCAAAGTGATACATAATATTTTGAAATTCTAAAAATAGTAATAAAAATCGAAGTCCAACTGATTCAACATAGAAGCTGGAAGAGTCAAAGCAAAAAGCAACGAATGAAGGACGAAAATTATGGAAGAGTCTAATCCAAAGTTACCATGGCGATTAATGCGGAGCGATGTTCTGAGTTAACTCATCCGATTCGCAGAAGAAAAAGGAATTAACTCAGTGAGTTAGATAGGATAGAAGAAGCTAAAATTAGAAGGTGGAAAAAACGATAAACAACAACAAAACAGTAAAGGTTTCAAAAATCGAGTTCTGGTTTAATTTCTTTTTCTCTTCTCAAAAAAGCGAGAAAGGTGTTGTAGGCATGATTATATATATCCAGAATTATTTATGACAATATGTATTATTACGTAATAATCTTTCTATAAATCATTTGTATCAACAAAATATATATATATATATAGTGTAAGTGAATCTCTCCCCATATATATATATATAAGTGTAAAATCATTTGTATCGTCTTACTAAATTCTCATACGACTTCTTCTGGTTATAACAAAATAACATATATCACTTATAAATCAATTATTGATAAATAAAATATCAGCTTAGCTTTTGACATATGTTTCTCTTTTCTTTTTCTTTTTGTATATAGGTATTTTCCATATTATTTTTTGCACATAACAGTTGTTGTTGAGTCTTTGTCTGTTATTGTCTGTCTTTGATATATTGTAATTTAAAAATGAAGTTAGTTTGTTATTTATGGAGTGGTGGGATGGGGTGATGGAGAAGAAGAGGAATAGCATTGGGTGGTGCTGTGTTTGCGTGTTGTGCACAACATTGCCTCTTTTGGCCTGCCTCTTACACAAATTATCTGTCCCAAAAACTCTATCTCTTCCTATCTCGGTCCAATAACCTTCCACCAATTAATATAATTTTGTGTTTATAATTTTTATATTTAAGTAAATGATACAATCTAATTAGTGCGAGACACAAATGACAACGTAGATCAGGACAAGAAATCTCCATCAGCCTCTTAAACTCACAATTTCCACACATCATCTCTATATTAATGTTTTTGTCTGCAATTAGTTAATGTTGTGTTTTTGTTTTCATTCTACAAATGCAAATTTTGATAATATGTTCAGAATTATAAAACTACAAAATTTGATAAATAAGTTTATGTTAGTCTCCACATGTTTAAAATCTTTACTGGAATTCTTAAAATCTAACTTCTTTATTTATTATATGTATGTCATTTTCTTATAAAGACTTTGATTTGATGGAAAAGTGCATGAAACATACATTCAGTTTATTACACGTTAGAATAGAAAGACACTTGTAAAAGACCATTTGGTAACGTATAGTAATAAGAAATTAAATGCAAATGAATGTGCACAATAATATATTATATAAATATTTGAATAACATTAAAATGACCATTGGAAACATTAGCAGCTCACACAATTTTATAAACCGTTCAAAAGTAACCAAAGGATTAAGAAAAATCATGTACAATAATATAAGAGAATATAAGGTTTTAGTAGGATATCCAAATGATGTAACAACCTGGTTTGATATCCAAATGCTTTGCTCAATTATATGCAAACCTTAATTACATTTGTTTGCTTTTGCTTTAAGTTTTATCAAAATAATTACATTTCTTCATTTTGTGTTTCATTTTCATTTTATATGAAGGAAATGGAACTAAGTTACATGATGTGGAATTGATTAAGTCATATGCAACCTTATTTGAACTTGTGACCTCATGGTCACTAAATAACAACCTTACCATTATGTCATGTTCATTATCTTATTTCCAATATTGGTAATTGACAATAAAAAATATCATTAACAGAATTACTAGGAACAGGACACTTGATCAAAATACAGTTACAGCATGTACAACCAAGCATTTTCTTCAAGTCAAGTCCTACAGAAAGTTTAACAAAAAGGTACAAGTATAAATACAATGTTTCCTCATTCTGCATACCATACAAAACAGGAATAATCATACACTGATATGCTCTTTTCAGTAGATATATTTTTTCTCATAAAATTACATGTATGTACTAGTAAAATATCATTATATATATAGAGAGACTTTCCAGTGTACACAGGTATATGCCCTTTGGTTTTGCCCGGAATGATTATCCCAATGTTGGGTTTATTTCTTTGATGGTCTTGGGATACTTTCCTAACTTCAGAGCCATGCACATGTGACATATTTTCTTATTCAAAAGAGAAAAAATACATAGCAATTTCAGAGTCCCAAACATTAGTAAAAAAATCATAGTACAAATTTGTGGGAGATTCATGAATACTAATCATAATATTTCTTTTAGGTACATCATTCACAAAAACAAAATCATCAAAAAAGGGGTATGGCGTATAATCTTCCTCTCAACTTGTAGTATAGCAGACAAGATTTATTGCTGAGTTATTATTTCACTAAGAATATGCAAGCCTTCTTTTCCCACCTATTTTGAAGTTTTCATATACACATGTGCAGTTGTTTCTGATAGCTCGTCATAATTGCTTCTGAATGTAACATTTGCATTAGAATTGGGATGACCGCGATCTTAACAGAAGAACAGCTGCTATTATCAGCAATGCCACAGAGCATACTAATGCCTGCGAGTTTATCAGTATGCCAATTTAGACAATAGTATGTAATATCTCAAATGCAATAAATGAACTTGGATGAAAAGAATAACTAAAATCAAATCGAACAATCCTCGCTATTTATAGTTGTTCAAGCTTACTCTGCTGAATCAAGTTAGCCATCTGGCTTGTTTACTTAAATAATCCATGTTCAAAATAGACAAATAGACACGAAGAGGGTCGAGAGATTACAGCAATTGCAGAGGCTCCCAGCCCGGCCCGTTCTCTAGGATCCTTCCGATAGTAATTTCCAAAATAGAGAAATGTTGCATAGTACCACATTGGTGGGCATAGAAATCCAAACAGAAATCTGCAGTTAAACACAGCCATGAGACAAGGTTGAATACATTGCAGAAGAGCCAATTAGAATTACTTACGAGAACCATCCAACTCCACAGCCAAAACATGGAAGGGGTATATCATAAATTCCCACTTGAAAGTCCTCTGGATCTCTAATTAGGGAATACTTTCCCTTTCCATTGCCTGCAGCATTTGCTTGACCTGCTATGGCCATGAAAAATGTCAGCACCTCAGAATAAGAAAGGGAAGTTGAAACAATTGGTGATGAATATGAAGAGACACATTTGCTTTACGGAAAATAAAATTGAATTTGCGCTGTCGTCATTAATAGTTACCTTTAGATATTGTATTATTTCGAGCAGATGGTCTTAAAAGGTCAAGATGCTTATCAGAGGCTGCTCTCCCCAACTCCGCATTGTTTCTCAAACTAACATTCTCTTCCATCTTAGCATCTGCAACACCAAGAGAAATCTCATTTCATGGCAATTAAGTGCACTGGACTGCATTGTTTCTTCTTGAGTTTCAAATGGCCCTATTTATATAATGAATGCAGATACATTGTCATAGTGGAAACTCTACATGCATATCAACCTGCAAAGTAGAGGTGACAAAGCTTGTTCCCATGGAAAACTATGCTTCATCTGATAATTTAACTTATATTGGTGCATAAACATTATGGCCTGATGACACAATAAATTATCCTTGTTCTATTCAAGTTTATTAGATGAAGGGTTAATCATCACAATTTTGCCATAAGAAAAATATTATATTATGAAACTTTCCATGCTTTTGGCAGTTTGTTCTCAGCATGATAATGGCCAACATAGTAGTAATGAACTAATGATGTTAATCAAGCTGGCACATTAGATAAAACCTAATAGCTCATGCTCAAACTACCCGAACAATCATAAACAATGTGATAAGGCTTAAAAGTTAAAAGCAAGTAGACCAGATGCTGTTCAAAATCCAGTTTTTTCCAGCATGTCACACAGGACCTATCCAACTTATTAAACAATTGATA
Organism: Lupinus albus; assembly: GCA_009771035.1. Lineage (NCBI taxonomy): Eukaryota > Viridiplantae > Streptophyta > Magnoliopsida > Fabales > Fabaceae > Lupinus > Lupinus albus. Next base: position 13,137,971 of record CM020011.1, read on the forward strand.
TTGAAATAAGTTCTAATACTGAATTGCATTCAAAGGATCAACATATGTGTCAGAATAGACAATGCATGACAGGATGATGTGTATATCTGAAAGAAGAGACCGATGAGCGCGTACCATTTACAATCTAATAAGTACATGCAATTGTATTTATATCTATGGGAGTTAATTGGTTAATAATAATAAAAATGTTTGAGCACCTTTATCCATGGATGATAGAGCTAGTCTGCACGATCAAGCCTTCAGCTGTCCAAATAACACACAAAACCCAGCATGTTAGACCAAAGGATGATATGTGAAACCAGTGTGTTTCCACTTAGAAGAAGATAACCGAAAATAACATGTAATCTTGCAACAAATGAGCATATTAATTGAATGACTTTGAAGCTTAGCAAGCCTTCAGGGTATACTGGATTACAAAAATATGCATATGTAGCCACTCACAGGTAGCAACTAGCAAGGCCTCCCATATTCAGATAAAAATCTTTTTGTGTTTTCTTTTCAATAAGCATAAATAAATTTTATTACTAGGTCAATTTTTCAGACTGAGTTGTTATAAGGAATTGGGAAAATCTACTTATCCTTTAGATCGCATCAGAAATAAACAACAACCCCTCTTGCTGGATCTCAGTAAAAGCAAGAGGCTTTGGATTGTAAGGTTTACTATGTATGAGACATTGAGACCTAAGCATTTGAATCAACAAAACTATTCTCCTCTAAAATACCAAGCTTGTAAGTTAATATACAAACTGTTCCATCCCGGTCAAACGGCTTCTCGTTAACCGGACTGAATTAGTTAAGGCCGACCAACCGGGCTAATAAGGGAAGAATTGTCAACCGGGCATGACCTCAAGACAGTACTGGGGCCACGCCTCTATCACCCACCTGTCCCGCTGCCTACACGTGCTACATGCCGCCTGCACTTCTCACCTAACTTCCTGCAGGCCTAGTTTGCGGCTACCAGAACTTACTACATGCTATAAGTCAACTATGCTCAGAGTACGGCCTGACCAAGCCGCCCGACACGCCTAAAACAACCCCCTGCTCTGCCAGAGACAGACCGACAGGTCCAAATAGTCAGTCACAGCAACAACACCAATCAAAAACTACTCCATCCACCTCCACTATAAATAGGGGCTCCTCCCCTCACAACAACAAGCTCTAGGCACCTCTAGAACAACACAACACACTTGGACTATATCACTCTCTAAACTCTACTCTCTATCTCTTAGGCATCTTACTAATTCTTACTAAGTTATTGATCGCCCCCCATCGTCATTTACTGACTTGGTCGTCGGAGCACCTTTTCAGGTAGCTCCCCGGCGGGTCTAAGCTCAACTTGGACGATTCCAGCAGAAGAGGAGCATTCCAGGACGCACACCCCCAGACACTCTAACCTGACGACCTCTGGTTCAAGGCCAACTCACCAGACCGTGATCCCCGGGCCAGGCATCTGCCTGGCTCACCCTCCCGTCCAAGACCGGAGAACACAAACTAATTACAATTGTACTTCAAATTGATAACCTCCGCTGCTTAAAGCTACTAGTAATTTTCCCAATTCAGAAATACAATTACACGAAAAAACCATTCAAATTCTATTACATATAAGAACATACCATAAAAAGTAATGGGCAACAACCAAAAACAACTAAAATTTCTGAATCTACGGTAATCACCAAGAAAGAAACATCTTATACGTGTAAAAGACAAAAAAGGCGAAACTTTTTCTTGAATTGGAAGGAAAAAATGGAGTACCCATGAAGAAAATGAAACAAAAAGCACAAAATTGAGAGGATTAAAGAGATACTTACTAGTGACGCAGTGATCGGAATGAAGAAAGGAAGTGAAGAAAAACAAAAAAAAAACAGAGTCTCTTTGAAAATGATAAGCAATTGATGGTTCCTTTGTAAATCATGCGTTATATTGGGGCAATGCAAAGCACGCCTTCATCGTTGTACAATTCAGACTTCAGAGCTCAATACAATTCTCTGTCCTCTAAGTCATCACAACTTTACCACAAAACTAAGATAAAATTAATTTCATGTGTAAATGTAATTGGTGTTTGAATATATAATCGTACATATTAAATTTAAATAAATCTAAATATATATATATACACACATATATATATATATATATATAATATGAGTTTTTTTTCCTGATTCCATAGTAGGGGCATGACCGCATGAAGCCAATAAGGCTTGTCTCCTACGTAATCTTATATGTTTATGGCGTTATTTTTTTTTAATATAAATTACTTAGATTTATATATAGGGGAGTGATCTACTTACTCCAAAAGTAAGTGAAAAAAACATATTCCACATCGTAGTTATCAAATCTTGAAAAATTCAATGGTTTAGATGTACTCATCAATTCAAACCATTAGATTTTCCAAGAATGAATGATCATGATCATGATGTAGAGTAGTTTTTTCCACTTATTCTTGGAGTAAGTGGATTTATCCCCTTATATCTAAAAGTAAAATGTCAATCGAATTAGCTTTTAAACTCGAGCACAACTTTACACTTAATTAAATATAATGTATTCTTCCTTTTTGACGAAATCTCTTTTTAATATTGATATGAAATGATATATATATCTATGAAACGGTCATATGTGAATAATTATTATTATTGTAAAATGAAAACAATTAATAAATATTATTGAATCTCATATCAATAATCAAAATTAAAAATTAAAACATTTTAAATGAATAATCTGATTTAAATAATTATTTTATATGATATATGGACATGTCTTTCTAAATGAAAATTTGAATTCCAGTCTTCCATATGCACAATTTCTTGAATTGGTATATATGTACGTCTTAAATTTAATTTGTATTACTTCTTAAATTAATTTCCTTTCTAAGTCTAAAGTCATTCAAAACAAAATCTTTAAAATAAAAATTATTCCAACAGAAGTTAAGAAAATGACCATGACATGTATCATTTCTTTCCTCTCTCGAAGTTGAGTCTCTAAAGGTTTCAATAAAATACAAGAACATGTTTTTTTTTTTACAAAATAAGAAACTTTATGTTAAAGGTTGAAGGAATAATCGTGATTAATGTTATTTTTTCTTTCTCCTTCTTTCTTAGAATCTAGTAGCGATGTCTTCATCTCTCACAAAAGTAAAACGATTACTTAAAAGCAAGTGTTATTATATTCTTAGCAACATTGTTAGAAGATATATCCAACCAAGCATATTTTTTCTACTAAATAAAGGTATATATGTGTACACATAATTTTGGCATAAGCAAATTACATAGCCCTGCTCAAAAACTTAGGACCTAACTCTGAATCATTATATATATATATGAATATATTCTAAATGCTATACATACGGTAAAAACATGTTATTTTATGCTTAGCTCTTAATTTTTCACAATATAATATGAAGATATTGTAGATGCTATAAGTACAGTAAAAACATGTTATTTTATACTTAGCTTTTAATTTTTCACAATATAAGCTATGATGTCCTTGTACAGCCTCAGAACTGTCTTCATCGTATTGGTCGTAGTGGGAGATTTGGTAGGAACATTATGTTGCTGCCATCAACTTCTTCACCAAAGATGATGAAAGAATGTTGTATGAAATATGTGGTTTTGAGGAGCTATAATCAAGGAACGAGATAGAATCCAAATATGAAGAATAAGTTTCATGTAATGTAAAAGTAAACGATAAGGACACATACACCTAATGTTTAAGATTTTGGGTGAAGTTTTAAGCTCATTTACATGCTCACATAGGCATGGAAAGAATATGTTATTTTATCGATGAAGATCTCTCAACATATGATATTAGAATATATGGGTCAATGGTTTAATTGAGCATTGAAGTGACAAGTGGTTGACAAATGAAAGTGAAATCATTGTGTCGAAAGTCTTCATTACAAGAGGTCTGAAGATGTGTTCATAATAAACAATACAACGATGATACAAGTATATAGAGAGTTGAGTTGTGGTGTACTCAATATTCAAAGGGGAGTAACTCACAATTGGTATAGCTTCGTCCATGGACGAATAATGTAGCTAATGGGTAAAGATCTCTCAACAAATGGAATTATACAAACCATATAAATCAATTTCACAAGCTTATTCAAATTGACTTAGGTTGTGTTTGATATAAATAATGTTTTTAGCTTATAAAATTTAAGATTATAAAGTATGAATTTATAATTTGATTATGTTGGGTACCCAAGGTAAAAATTGGTTAATTGAATATAAGTTAATCTGTTTCGTTTAACTAAGATTGAAAATATATCTATTTTACAGAGTAAACACAAAAAACTGTATGAATTTATACTATTTTCAAAGTACACATTTTTTTAATATTTATCATCATATATATTTTTACTATAATTTTTTTAAATTTTAATAACTCATGAAAAAGGCTAAAAAATATTAAAACAAAATACAATATAAAAACTAATATAGATATTTAAAAACAACATGACACACAAATAAAAGTTTCTGAATTTGAATTAGATAATCCACAAAATAAGTACTACGCAAATGATCAAATAAGCAATCGAATGAGATGTCAATTCAAAAAATATGAAAGCCCTATAGAAATTTGAGGGAAAAAATAAAAGTAAAATTGATTGGAAAAAATAATTAATAAAAAAACAATTCACCATAAAATAGATGTCACTTCTATTTAATTTTGATAAATAAAAGTTGGGTCTATAATTTGTGTGAGTTGTCAAACATACTTACACTATAGCTTTAAATCTATTTTTTAAATAATAAAAAATTACAAACTTTTATGTGTATCGAACAAATACTTATTTACCAAGTTATTTCGTAGTCAAAGTGGTCTAAGTCAATCATAACCAAATTATGAAATTATATTAGATCTTAAATAACTCAAATCAAATATAATATTATTGATTATATTATAATCAATAGTTTAGGTAAAAATGTGAGTATTTAACTAATTTGAATTTAAATTGTCGGTATCTAAATATCCCAAGACAATTACCTGACACATTGAATCCCACTCTTATTATTGCCTAAATTGGTGTATGGTAGTTGTTGCACTTTTCTAAAAGACAAAATTTATAGGCTACTACTTTTAATTTTATTTAACATTCATCATGATAAATTGATTTTTATTGTTTTCATGTGTATTACTAAATAGTAAATAAAAGTGATTTTATGTGTCACTGAAAGATGCATGCTTATAATTCAGTTTTGGAGATACTCTTTTCGTCCTTTTCTTTGTTAGAAGTTAGGGCTAATGTATGTGTTATTCTCCGAAGAGACAATTATTTAAAAAATTGAAGAAAAATGATTTTCAATGTACATATATCCCTTTAATTATAATGAAATTATACATTTTGCTATTAAAAATAAAGATAAAACATGCATTTATATTTTCATTAAGTTTCACATTCATCTTTGGTTTGCTGCAAATATTTAATCATAGTTTTTGTTATAACTAGGTATCTTAATTTTATGTATGATGACAAGATCAAACGATAATAAATGAATAAAATTAGTGTGAACAAGGACAATGATTTGTTTATAAGATATAAACTAATCGATATTTTTAAACACGTGTAGTTAAATATAGACTCGTGTAACACGATCACTACTGAATTCAAGAACTGGCTGAGTTCACATGCAGTGACTCGTGGGGTAGGTAACATGAGACAACACTTAAATTAAAAAAACAAAATAACAAAATTGTCTGGGTAAGTAACTGATAAGAACAAATAACGAGGACAAAAGACCCAACACTAGCAAATGGAATCCCAAACCCAAGACAACAAATATGTTATCTCATCTATTCCATGGTTTGAATTAATAAGAATATATAAAGTATTGAATTTTCCTATAATAGATGACTAAAATGAGAAATAAATGTGTTCTTACCTATTTTTTATTACATTATTTAAGAGACAAAACATTTGTTTCCCAATCCCAAGGATAAAGATGCAGTGTGATAATGAGTGTCATATAAAGAATCATTTCTGCTGTCAAATTCATGAGAACACACATGGTATCAGCCAAAATTATGGAGCAAAATACAAAGGATTAATAATGAAAGAAGCAAAAGTTATATAAATATTAAACCATCACCATTAATCTTGATCTAATCAATAAATGCTTACATCTTGAACTCATGAAGAATCAAGAAAAAATAAACATTTCATTACACACACTCTCTTAATATTCTAAACAAATGATTTACAAATAATGTGTAGTGGTTTTTTCTTTATGTGTGTGAACATAATTTTTCTATTACCAACACACTCCTCTCTTAATATTCTAAACAAATGATTTAATAAATAACGTGTAGTTTTTTCTTTATGTGTGTGAACATAATTTTTCTAAAACAAATGCAATATTTGAAGTAAATTAAAGTGAGAGAAAGACAAACTATTGAAGTATTCAAAATATTCATATTGTATGGCATGAACTTATATGAAGACGAAGTAGGCAACAACCTTCACCGTTGGAACTATTCTATTCTGCTTTTTTAAATAACTTAAACAAATTAAAAAAAAGGATAAACACACTTCTAAAAGTGATTATTATATTAATTTTTTTAATCTCATATTTTCCTTAACTTGATTCAATCGGAAAATCTTCATCACATTAAAACCACCAAACACCTTCACATGTTTTAACGCAGTTAAAGTTACTTCCTTTTGCTTCAAGTTATGGCGATTTCCGACGCAGTTGAAAGTGATTCAGATCTCATAAAGTGTGGTGTGCGGCGGAGGCACGATTCGGAAGAGAGTTCAGGTTCGGAGGAAGAGGTGGTGAAGGATTCTTCTTCTGATGAGTGCAATGGGAAGAGTGTTAATTTGAATGGAAGAGAAAAAGAACAAATCTCCGATGTTCCCGGCGCTGAGTTTATATACCGTGCTTCATTCCCTGCTCATCGGAGAAACAAGGAAAGCCCTCTTAGCTCTGACACTATTTTCCGTCAGGTTATTTTCAAACCTTAATTTCTCAACTCATTGCAAATTTATTCATTCTCTGACAATGGTAGTTGGGTCAAAGATACTACTACTACTACTACTACTTCATTAATAACTATGACCCAAAGTGGATTCTTTCATGCAATTTCATAAAGATTATTATTTTACTAATTAATTTCATAAGGGTAGTGTGGTGACCCTGTAAATTCTGTTTCTTTACTAAATCATTCAATCTGTTGCAGAGTCATGCTGGCCTCTTCAACCTTTGTGTAGTTGTACTTGTTTCAGTCAATAGCCGACTTATAATTGAGAATTTAATGAAGGTATCTCTCTCTTTCCACTATAATGGATCACCTCCACCCTTTGTTTTTGTCCCTTCTCTTTTTGACACTTCATTTTTGCATGTTTAAATTTATGTTTTGCAGTATGGTTGGTTGATTGACTTTGGCTTTTGGTTTAGTTTGACATCATTCAGAGATTGGCCACTCTTAATGTGTTGGTAATCAGTGTTACCATAATCAATTCATCTTAGATAAATGTTTTTCCTCCTCCTATAAATCCTCCTACTCACTTAAAGTTGACACCTTACATGTTATATTTACAAAATATTAATTAATCTCGACCTTTTTTTAACATTTTCTCTTTTTCCAAGCGAGTAGGAGAATTTTTAGGAATACTTATGAGAGGATTTATAATTTCTCCTTACCTTAAGGAATAAGGATATAATTTCATAGTAAGTGGTTGTGTTTGCCTTGCAGTCTTACTCTTGCAATATTTTTTCCTCTCGCGGCCTTTTTTGTAGAAAAGTTGGCACAAAGAAAGTATATTTCTGAAACAGTAAGTGATTGAGCCATGTGAGCATTTATTACATTTCATGTGGAAACTATTTTCCATGATCACATGAAGTACAGTCAACTGTGGTGTGATATTTTCAATCGATTAATCTTTCATATTTATTTAAATGCAAGGGGACATTGACTTTAATATTGCAGGTTGTTGTTCTGCTTCACATAATCATTACAACAGCTACACTTTTATATCCAGTTTTAGTAATCCTCAGGTCAGTGTAATTCTTTCATATATTCTACAAATTTCATTCTTGAGGTTCCAATGCATTCATTTTTTTTAACTTGTGGTTACACCTTGTGTCCATTCTGAATGAATTTGCTACCAGAATATGAATTTAAGTTGATAATGGTGATATAATTAAAAGGTTCTGTCATTACTCTTCACATGACAAATTAAATGCATTTCTTTTATTTGAGAAAAGAGTTCAGGATAATCCATGTTTGCTGATCTGTAGCATTTCTTTGCAGGTGTGATTCTGTTTTTATATTTGGTGTCGCACTAATGCAATTTGCTTGCACTGTGTGGATGAAATTAGTATCCTATGCACATACTAATTATGATCTGAGAGCAATTTCCAAATCAACTGAAAAGGTAGTATTTAGTTCCACTTGTAAGTTTGTAGATTACTATCATAGAATATCATTTTCACTTCCTTGTATAATTAATAATCTTATGTAGCCTATGGATTATGTTCTGTTAAAACTTCATCATATGCAAAGGCACAGTTTTTTTCTATCTTCATTATAATTACATTCATCTTGGTTTTCCCTTCAGTCCTTATTATAATCACTTCTGATGAGTGAATGTGTGACACAGAAAAGTTATATTTTACCTTTATTCGATCATGTTCCCTGTGTTCTAGGGAGAAGCAGTGACAAATACTCTGAATATGGACTATACTTATTATGTGAGCTTCAAGAGCTTGGTATACTTCATGGTTGCTCCTACATTGTGTTACCAGGTAGCAAAACTTCTGATGAGAATGTTTTAGATTACTGTGTGATTACTTTATTAGTGCACCAAATATTGTGTATATATGTGTTCTATCCCGCTGGCAGTTTCTCGGTGTTATATATGTGGGACAAAGGGTTTGGATTGGGTCAATTACAAACATATACATAGCAAAATCTCTAAAATTGTTTTCACTCGCATGTATTTTACACTCTTGTATCTATTGTTTTATGAATTATTGTTATAGCCAAGCTATCCTCGCACACCTTCAATTCGAAAGGGTTGGCTGTTACGCCAAATTGTCAAGCTGATAATATTTACAGGAGTTATGGGATTTATATTAGAACAAGTAAGATGTACTAGCTGATAAGTTATGTTCATTTCCCTTCTTTTGGGTATACTTTTTTTTAATATTATTTTTCCCTTATTTTGCAGTATACTAATCCTATTGTGCAAAATTCACAACATCCTTTGAAGGGAAACCTTCTATATGTCATGGAGAGGATTCTGAAGCTTTCAATTCCAAATTTATACGTATGGTTCTGCATGTTCTACTGCTTTTTTCACCTCTGGTGTGTATTCCGTCTCTGTTTTGGTTCAATATATATGTGTGTGTCGATGTGTTTTCTTATACAATATTAGTGTGAAATTATCTTAACTCTTCCAATGATGCTGCTGCTATGTGTATGTTTGTAATTGACTAATATTTCCAATCATTCCTCAACATGATATCGACCTTCCTATACACCCTCAAGTGCAGCAGCATCACGGATTACCTTTGATTTTTCAAACCTGATTAATATTAGAGGCAATTTAACATTGGGGCCACTGTTACGATGTAGGTTAAATATACTTGCAGAGCTTCTTCGATTTGGTGATCGCGAATTCTACAAGGACTGGTGGAATGCCAAAAATGTTGGAGATGTAGGTTCTTTGTCCTGCCTTATTTCTGAGGTTGTTAATTTACAGTAATTTCCATCTTCCATGAAGATAATTTGTGATTTTGTTTGTCTGTTGGATGTTTCGTGCTGCTGCTGCCATCAGTATTGGAGACTGTGGAATATGGTATGTTTCTTTTTCAAACAATTTTGATGATCATGAATGAATACTTTATTCTGTTGTCTGTGAAATGATTTTCTAGTTGCGTGTTAGGATGAAATTCTTGTGAACATATATGTGTGTGATATAAAGGCCACCCGTGTAAAATGATTGGTTTACAACCCTGTGTGATGCTATTTTAACAAAAGGAAGAAAGATAAGTTACATATTTTTCCACTTGTTACTTTCTAGCATATTTTCGATATGTTAAATATAAATGGTTCTAAAACCATATTCAGAACATAGTAGTGATTGTTTATTACATTCAAGTGTAGTTCTAATCCACTACTATACAACTGAAGATGATTCTTTCACGATGCAGCCCGTTCACAAATGGATGATCCGCCACCTATATTTTCCATGTTTAAGGAATGGTATGCCCAAGGTAAATCAATCATTCTCCTATGTTAATGAATAAGCATTCAAATGCCAAACATGCATGTGCATGTAGACTCACATGAACAGGAATAGTAGAGGAAATCCGCTAATTTCTTTTCTGCATGTTCTATATAATTTTGTTGTCTTTGTTATTAGCCATTTACTTTCTGCATAGTTGTCTCATCTCTCATAGGTAGAATTTGGACTGACTCTTTAATTAAGCCTTATTTATATGTTATTTTTCTAAGTTCTAAGATATATTTATGATCGTGATTTTCATCATATTGTACAGGGTGTTGCTCTTTTAATCTCCTTCCTGGTTTCTGCTTTGTTCCATGAGGTGTGTTCTCTTCTTTACTGCTTGTCTGCAAGCTGCAAATTAATATCCTATGATAAAATCAGGACATGGTTAAGGGCCGTAAATGTGTCGGCTAAGTATTAGAGTTGATAAAAAATTAATTTTAATTTGGACATATGCTTAGTGTAATTATGTTTTCAACTAATCCTACCACTTTTTCCTCCTAAATCCTAGTAAAAGCACATGCAAATATGAATACCTTGTTAGTGTTATTAACAGAGTCAAACATAGTCCCATAATTTTCAGTTGATTTTATCTTTCATCTATGTGCAGCTGTGCATTGGGGTTCCTTGCCACATATTCAAGTGCTGGGCTTTTATGGGAATTATGTTTCAGGTTACTGTATTACACTTCCCTAGTTCTTCTATTCTTAAACTTCAGTATCTATTTTCGCGTAAAATTAGCACATGTTGGTTTGCTTTCCATGATAATGAATGTCTTTTTATTTTCTTTCCAGGTTCCTGTGGTCTTGATCACTAATTATGTGCAAAACAAGTTTCAAAACACAATGGTATGTGTGGTATTTAAGGATATTGGTATATCATATTGCTTAACTTCTTTAACTTCAAGTTGATTCATTAGTTTTTTATACTGTTATCTTGATGGTAGGTCGGAAATATGATTTTTTGGTTCACTTTCTGTATTCTTGGGCAACCTGTGTGTGTCCTACTATACTACCATGACTTGATGAATAGGGAAGGAAAAGTTGGCTAAGCTAGCAACATTACTTCATTGACAAAAACCATGCATGCAGATGAGCTTCACATTTTTCAGAGTTAAAATCATGCTAAGATATGTTGCTCAAATATTAATCCTTTGCCAATTGTATGTATTTGGAAACAATACAGAGGCAATGATAAATGTCAAGTAATAATGTCTGTGACTCTGTGTAACTGGTTTCTATCAATTAGTAGAAGTGATGCTGTAAATTGTTTAGGTTCTATTATCAAAATAATTGTTCAAGTTCAACAAATGAATCTATGGCAAAAGATAAAAGGTTAAAAACTTTAAATGTTGAAAGAGTACTTGGTTGTGTAGTGATTGTAGCAGAAAACTGTAATTATGTATTGTTGCTCTCATTTCTTAATTAAAGTGATAGTTGTAACTTGTTAGAGTAAGCATGCTCATTGCTGCAGTGGTACTATTCAAGTGATACAAAAAGAAAAGAAATAGAATCCCCTATAACACTTTTATTCTTTTATTTATAATTAAATAATATTTTTTGTTATTGAAGATAAAATGGAAAACAAACCCATAGGAAAAACAGACTGTACTTTGAGGGAGGGATTTTCTGTGATAAACTCTTCACTCTAGTTCTAGGTTTTGTTATTCACTACAATTTGAACTCAAAATCTTAAGTAAAGTGTATTAGACTTAATTGTTTTACATTGCTCCCTTGAAGTATATTGTACTTAATATTTTAGATAAGTTATCTCTTACGACCACTAAAATTGTGATATGTGTACCATTTAATTATTTTCTACAAAAATATTTCTAAAACAAAACAAAACAATACATATGTCATTCTTTTACTGGTTGGAGGAAATAAGTTATCTTCATGAGGAGATATTTTATTCTCATATTTTAATCATGTTTATGATTTTTTAAGATGTATGTCTAGAGTTCCAATATTTTATAAAAAAAAACTAGTCCAAACAGATCTAAACCGACAATAATATTTGGATCGGATCGCATTATAAATCAGATTGGATCGTAAGTTAAATATATGTTTGGATCAGATGATTTTTTTGCCTAAAAACTGATCTTAACCGATCGTGAATACTTCTAGGGTGCAATATTATTTCTTAGTATCTATTTCTTTAATACATGTTTGATTCCAACCAATTAATAGTATCATTAAAAAAGAACTGAATTGTGAAACCAAATGAAACTAAGTTATGGTTTGATTTGATTCTGTCTTTCCAATTTGGTGGTTTAAATCAGAACATTTTACCCTCAATTAATAGTATTATTGTAACTTATTTTCCCTATGTCCATGGAGTTAACAAAAACTCACCAAGGTCTTTTTGTTTTTTTATTCAAGATTAATCAAAACCTTTTAAGTCAATGTGAGATTTTTCATAACAAATAAGGAATGGTCTAAGGACAGGAAATCTATATTAAAAATCTAATTTCAATAACTATTGAAATATAAAAATTATCATATCAAAGAAAAATTTACCTCTTTTATTATTTTAAATTTACCATTTCTAAGATAAGTCATTTATTAACATTCCCATTTTCTTAACAACCTTACATTATTAACAAACATCCTCAACCTACAATTCACATGGAGATCACATATCTCAACTTAGTCGTCTACTTATAAATTTATTATTTTCATAAAAATAAAATAAAATAAAATGTTATTTTTAATTTGTTGGCAAACATTTATTGGTGCGGGACAGAGACATAAAATTTAAGGGATAAAGTATCCTAATACCTACAATTCCAGCTAAGGTTTTGAATAATGGTTACAGTTGTGATTAGGATATTTCTAAAACCGAGATATTGATTACGAACTAATTGACTAGTGTTGTCTCTCAACCCGTTTTTTATTAAATGAATTGTAATTTTGCATATTAAAAAATGAAAATGATAAACTATCGTGTTCAAATGGAAAAACTGTAAAAGTTACATAAACAAATATGGAACATAAAATGAGGAAATAAGTTATATGATTTTTTGGGTATAAAATATAAATTAATAAATGCAAAATAGGAAACAAAAATTATATCATCATGAATTGTTATTTTATGTTTTTCATTTATATTAGTATAAATAAATTTATAATGCATTTTCAACCATTCCAAAAACCTTCAACATTTCTATATTTATAACCATAAGTGCCATTATAGCGTGACCATAAAGACTTGTCCATATAGGAACACCCAATAAAATCTTGATAATATTTTATAATTTAATTTTAGTTTAAATTTAGTTATAAATAATAAAATTTTCTTCAAAATATATTGTATATGTCTCTACCATCACTTAATAAAACCCCTTTATAACATTTTATTGCCTCATAACATAAGTCTCTCTTATAACATTATTATTATTTGCAAAATTAATTGCACCGACGCAAAAACCGTAGTACTCATCCTCGTCGACACAGTCATACATTGTTATCCATCAAGAAAAAATCAATCTGTGAAAACCATTCTATAAGCACAAAGAAACAAAACCCCTTTTGGAAAAAGTTTCAATCTTTACACAGTTTATCCCTTTGGGGTGTTCCTTTCAGATGGAAAATTTCAGATCCGAATCGTGCGGTGATGGAAGGAATATGCAGATCGAGTCTTATTATGGAACTGGTGGAGGAACAACTTCAAATGGTGTCCATGGCATGCAAGATCTACGTTGTTACAGTGCCTCTTATGCTTCTTCTGTTCACCCAACCCAAACCCAGATGGGTGTTGTTGAAAATGATGTAAAGTTCAAGAAAGGAAAGTCAACAAATGGATCAACCTCTAAAAGCTGGAGTCTTTGTGATCCTGAATTGCAGAGAAAGAAGAGGGTTGCTAGTTACAAGGTTTATGCTGTTGAAGGTAAACTTAAAGGCTCTTTTAGGAAGAGTTTCAAGTGGATTAAGGATAGGTGCAACAGAGTTGTTAAAAGATGGTAGATAAGTTTTGTTTGTTATGTTGGTCTTTGAAATTAAACAAACCCTTAATTCTTTAAGGGTCTTTAATTTTGGGTGCTGCATATCTTTCAGCTCGGTGAGGTATCTTATATGTTAATTGGTGAATAATTATTTGTTTTCGTATATTATGTGGTTAGTGTTTATTTTATTTGCATGGCTGAAAGTACACATGAGGAATGTAATATGGAAGAGAAATTGCGGTTCAAGTGTTCATTTTGGTTTATGTAAGAGTTAAGTTTAACCATCTTGGTTCAAGTCTTGGTTTATGTAAGAGTATGCTCTAACATATATCATATAGAAACTGAACTATAGTTTTTCTTCACCTCATCTATCTCTATAAATTGAATATTTGGTTTACTGTCATTACCTTGCCTGTAAGTGTCCCCTCCTCTACTAGATACATTCACTATTAATCCTATATTAATTTGTGTATTCAATTTTCTAACACTTCATGAGTAAGACTTTCTAATTTTCTTCTAACTTTGGTGGTTGGAATGTAATTTCCTTCCAGCTTGGTGTTTTAATCTGCATTTATTATTTGGAGGAAATAAGTGCATGCTGATGCTCATCAATTAATGTCAAATTTGTGTATTTTTCTTCCTTTTGTCATCTCATGATGTAACTAATATATGTGTTTTTGGTCACATTTTGGGAATCCAGATCCTCTCCACTACTGGATGTAATGGTGATACATATCCTTTGATTGATGACAAATAATTCTTCAGTTGCACTAAAATCATGTCACACAGCCATCTCAGTAGCTGAACTGGAAGTTTCAGTTATGAGAACCTCTACAAATTAATGCTATTTTAAATTTTTCATCAACAAGTCAGGTAAAAAAATCAACAATGATGTCCTCACATTTGCAGACCATCATTTCTATAATAGATAACAATCACATTCAATATGACAAATATATTTATATTCAGGACATGAATACGGAGAGAAAAAGGGTAGGAAAGTATTGTTATACCAATACAAAACAATTGAGGAAGGAGTAGAGCGTTCAATCTAACTTGTATTACAAATTGCTGGGCATGACAAGTAGAGCTATCAATCCAACTTGTGAGATAAATTGCCACACAAGTTTATGGTGATAGAGATAAATAGAGAAAAGTAGACAGATTCAATGATTCAACAATGATAGGAATCTCACAAGGTAGAACATTACAAGTACCTAATGCATGAGCAATCTCATCAAACAAGATTACAATGGCTAATTACATTTATGTTGGTAATTCTCTGTGGTACATTGACACCATAAACATCTGGTAAAGCAATACTATATCTCACAGGAAAGCAGGTCATGAAACTTAAGAGTTCCTTCCAGAAGAGAAGTGACAATTAAACCTAAGATTTCTAGTAAGCATAACCTCAGGTTTGGCTCACAGATTATTTCAGCTTCTCAGCTTCTTCAGTATGAGCAGATGAGTTAACAATATAAATCCAGAATCTCGAAGTTCAGACCGGCATTTCCTCACACCTCAATTTAGTGACACAGGCAACTATTGCAGTGCCTATCAAGTATCAACTCACAATTTACTAGATCAAAATATGAGAAATTAATAATGGGTCCTCTCATCATTCTCTAACTGCAAACTCTCCATGCCCCTGAGTGCAGTATCATAATTCTTGACATGATGAGTATTTCTCACAGCTGACACTCTAGTAGGATCAGAAGAACCGATTGGTGAACTTCTTTGCCCACTCAAAAATCTCTGTGTTGCTCCAGGACTAGCTGTATGAGCAAGAATATCCGACTCAGCACTAACAAATGTGTCACGGATACTAGAAGCAGCAACTCGCCTTGATGATCCACTTGATTGGCCCAGGAAATTGGCACTTGATAACTGCATGATCATAGATGAAGCAATTTTTGAGTTAGCAAGAGTCAGAATCAATTTAAGTAACAGATCTGTAAAAGCTATAACTAATTCTTGACATAGAACCTCTAATAAACCATGCATTCCAAACAACTAACTGAACTAAGCATAGCATCCTCAATAAAGCAAAAAATCATAGGTTACTGGATTTTTCTGGATAGAGAAACCTACAGAATTTAAGACTGGCAAAGGCATTCTTTGCCTCGAGGAATCCACTGACACCAAACCAGGAGGAGGTCGACCTTCTTCCCCTCCTGTGATAAAACAGGAAACAAACATAAAAAGGGAAACATGAAGACATAGCTAAATACATTTAATTTTGGATGAAAAGGACAAGCTATTGTAAAGCATACAACAATGCATAACTGAAAAAAAAACTAACATTAAAGCAACAGCAAGGACAGGAAATAGCTAAAAACTAATAATTTTTGCAGAACAAATAAAAAGAAATGATATTTAAACTAACAGAAAAAGTTAATCACATCTGACAATCAAACCGTAGCATGGTTGCACGAGGTTCCAATCCAGTGTGGTCTGCGGGGTCTCACATGAAATACACAATAAAGAAATGCATATGTGTTTGATTTGTTGAAAATTGAGGGAGACAGCACAAAAAACTGTGCATTGTTTGATTTTTTTAATTTGACACAGGTACTAGACAAAAACTAAGTCGAGGGACAAGACAAGAAGTTATTTTTTGTCCCCAAATAAACCACTGGACAAAAACTGTCCATGGTAATAAACTGCAATGTATTTCTACTTCTTTCGTTTATTCTCTTTACAACAGAAATATTTTGGGCTTCGAAATTGATAACAAAAGGTAGAAATACAATAGAAGTAATGCTTGCAAATGGAGGCAACGCTAGGAAAGGGGATGGTGCTTGGTAAATGGGCGAAAAAGGGTGTTCTTACCTACTAATTAATTTATTTTCCAGTTTCACTTGTGCCCTAATCACAATTATCATTACCAATGGTCATCAAAAAAATAATAATATAAAAATATAATACAATACATAGTAAAATCTATACCTATGATCTATATTTCTATATTATATATAAAAAGAAGTGCATGTTAACTATCGAAATGTGTAATTGTCACTTATAGTTCTCTTTTGACAATTGGCTTTGTTCAAAATTAATCACTTTTTACAAATAGCTTCTTTTGTTTCCAAAAATTGTTTTTCAAATTTTCAGCTCCAGATAACATTCTTTAAATTTATTTTACACTCAAATGCACCCTTACCGAACAAGAATATGATTAAAAACATACACATTTTTTTATAATATGAAACATAAAGAACCAAGCCTTAGTCCTATTAGGGCTTCTAACGATTTCCTTCACACATGCCTAAACCATTTCTAATCCTACCACCTTTTCTACATTAAGAGCTATCCCAACTTTCTCCCTAACGCATTCATTCCCGATCCTATCTCATCTAATGTGTCCACTCATCCAACAAAACATTCTCATCTCTGCTACATTGAATTGAGTCTATTCTCTTCTTGACATATATAAAAAATTAAATAAAATTAATGAAGGCTTCCCACTTTACAAGATTACTCAAAAAAAAAATACCTGTCTGTCTATCAGCATTATTAACAGCTGGTGGAATTCCGGAACTGGTTCCAGCGCCAGGACCCTAAATAAAGATGAGCATCTCAAAATTCCACCCATTGGAGATGACAAAGATTTCAAAAAATAAAAAAGAGAAGATGGGGAAGCTTACAATGGCCCGTGCTGGAGGAGTGGCAAGCTGTGATTGTTGATATTTCAATATGGTCCAATCAAACACATAATCAAACTGGAATCCTGTTCAAATACCAATTTGAGAAGGAAAAAAATTCAAAGCAATGGTCCTACAGATGTGAAAGGATGCAATGATAAATAAAGTTGAGGTGGGGCAAAAGGGCTTTTTTCTATGCAAATAATTTCAAACCTTCACGAATAAACAGTTCGCGAAATGTCCTTTTGAGATAATCATAGGCTGGCTTATCATCAAACCTTAGTGAGCGGCAGTAATGGAAGTATGATGCAAATTCTGTTGGATAGCTTCTACACAAGGCCTGGAATAAGCAATTATTCTCAGTGTAATTCATGAAAAAGTACATAATACATGCATTGGAGGAGATCGACTTACTTCAATCGAGGTAGAAACCTTTTTCTCACTGATTTTCTCATACTTCTGTTTCTTGGTTCCTGCTTTTAGTCCCTGCCAAGGAAGGCTACAAAGAAAATGCAAATCAGACAAAGTATACAGTACTGGCAAACACCAAAGTCGGGTAGACATGAATAATCACCTTCCTCTTAGGAAGTACATTAAAACATATCCAAGAGACTCTAAATCATCTCTTCGGCTTTGCTCTGTGCATCAATCACCAGACAAGTACAAGCAACATAGATCTATTAAATAACAAAACATTACCGATGATTTATACAAATGTCAGTGGAAACCCATGAAATAATTAATACATACCAATGCCAAGGTGAGTATTTATGCTAGCATATCTTGCGGTCCCAGTCAGATTTTTATTTTCCCTGCAGTATTAATCATTGAATAGGTTATACATCACAAATAAAAATTGATACCCAAAGAACAGAGAAGCTGAGTCTACACTATATAAAATCCTTGCTGAAAAAATTATATCAGTTATAAAATTCCTAAGTTGATCCTGAAAACCAGACAGTAGAACAAATGAAAGTGTTAAAGCATTCTATGGATTATTTATACGCTTCTCACCACTAATCTATGAGGTGAATGAATTACTTCTGAAAAGAATCAAAAAATGGCTTCAATGCATAATGAGCTGTATACAAATTATGAATGGTGCAGGAAAAATAGGGTCACAATATATAAAATCCAAATTATAACTCAAAATACATAATTTCAAGTTTGTTTGCAGCATTAAACAATATTTACCAAACAACATCTGGTGCAAAACTAGTTTAATACCAAATTCTAGAAAAAAATGAGAATTGTTGAAACCAATTCGATCTTGGATAGATTTATGACAATTAATTAAACATAAACCCCAATCACCAGTTCAGATGCTGGCATGCTGCCCAGAAAGAATGAATTCCAGCAGATAGTATGTATAAGTACGGAAAGATTAGCATTTACAGCTGCATCATACTTGCTAAACACAGACGAGAGAGTGGATGTCCAGAAAATAGCAACAACAATGAGATTGTTGATTTATCTAGTTTGTGTTATGACTGCCACTAAAATCCCAACTAATGCAAATTTGTTTGAGAGTATATTGTCAAATAATCTTTATTCCTTTCTGCATAAGAAGCACTATAGTATATGGTAACTTGACAATTTAGAAAATAGAAATGCAATTGGTTAAATGAATAAGGTGGTCCAAGGCACAAGGGTGATTGGATATTGTTAAAATTAGATATGTCAATCATACGATCCCAACAAGGCCTAACAACAGCAGATACCTAGATAGCTGCAACATTTAATAAACACCAACTAAATCTTCATACCTGTAAGGAATGTGTTGGTGGGTTGAACTATCTCTATATTTCTTAGCCAAGCCAAAATCAATAGCATAAACCTACAGGCACATCAAAATACAGTAAATACTTTTATATATGAAGATACAATACAATAAATCAGATTCAAAGTGTCAAATGGATAAATCACCTGGTTTGCGCGTCTTCCTAATCCCATTAAAAAGTTATCTGGTTTGATATCCCGGTGCAGAAATGATTTAGAATGAATAAACTCAACACGGTTGATCTGAAAGAACAAAGGACCGGGGGAAAAGAACTTCAGAACAACACAATATATAATTCAGACAGAATTTACAAAGACAATCAAGAGACCTACCATTTGATCAGCAAGCATGAGGACGGTCTTTAGTGATAGCTTTCTACTGCAGAAGTTAAAAAGATCTTCAAGACTAGGTCCAAGCAGATCCATCACTAAAACATTGTAATCTCCCTCCACTCCAAACCATCTAACATTTGGAATTCCAGCTGCCATGACCAAATTTGAGTTAGAACTAATTATAGATCATAAATGAGATTTTTTTGCGAAAAAAGGGAGAGGGACGAAAGAGAAAAAAGTACTAGTATTTTCCTTGAAGAAAGTGGACACAAATGAAAAATTAGAAAGAAAAAATGGAAAAAGAATAGGCATTACTTCCTCCCTGGAGAATTCTGTACAGCTTGGACTCGTACAGCAACTGAGGATGCTTCGTCTTGACATTTTCCTAATTCAAAAGAACAGCGAGAAACAGAAAGAAATAACGAAAAAATCAGCTCTAGTTCAATTGTAGATTTCAATAATTCAGTGCTTACTTAAGATAAACTAATGGAAAAATGAGCAGAAAAGTTCAAATCGAGCTACCAGCATAATGAGTTACTCAAAGAAATTTTGCAATGGACATAATGTTAAGGCCTATTAGTATGCCAATGCTCCCAATTTAATCGAGTCCTAAACCAAAGATCTAAAGTATCACAATCTTGAATAGGCAGGGAAACACCAATATTTTGCTGGTGAGGGGGAGATTTGAATGAATAAAGAAGCACCGTTTCAGTTCGATCCTCCAACCCCCAATAGTTTGGAAGTAACTACTTTAACAGCATCCCAACAAATGTGGAAACCCTGTCTGATTTTCCATTACATCCTGGCAATGACGTAGCACCTCTTGACTCTTGCTCGTTTAACACTTAAGTACTTAACTAAGCTGTGCAGTGTACAAATGTAAGGTACAAAAGCCTACAGTTAGGACAATTATATCACATTTCCAAATTCCAACCCTACTCTTTCAGCACATTCACAATATTGCTTCTTAAAAGTTAATCCAAAAAATGTGTTTCACAAGCCAAATTCGAAAGAGAGCGCTCAGTTAACCTCCCAAAAAATAAAAAGTCAGGATAAGCTCAGGGAAAAATTCCAATGTTAATAATTCAAAGCCAAACTCCACAACTCATTGCACATACTTCAGAACAGAAACCATCAAACACAATTCATATTTCACAGTATAAATGGCGGAAATTCAAAAAAACAGCAAATAAGCTGAAATTGGAATAACGTCTGAAAACCAATTGAGGAAGAACACTTACAAGCTTAATTGCAACTTCTTCATTGGTCTGAATATTAATACCTGCAGAACAAAGTAAGTTATTAAAAAATGTCAAATAATGAATATGTGGGGGAAAAATGAGGTTAGAAAACAAACAAACCTAAATAAATCTCTCCAAATGAACCACTACCGATTTTCCGTCCCAACCGAAACTTATTACCAACACGAGGTTCCATTCAAGAGGGTCGAAGAAAAAACAGAACTAAACAAAGCTAAAAAAAAAAAAGATGAACTTTGGAACCCTAATTTAACCACAACCCTTAAATTCAGGAAAACGTTAAATGCCTTATATACTCAGTACCCAGAACTGGAATTCATGAATAGAAGAAAAAGGAAGAAGAAAAAACTGAAACTGAAGATTATAAAAAAAAGATGACTAAGTGGAATAAACAAAAAAGAAAAATGGAAATTGTAGAGTGAGATCTATGATAAGAAATGAAGGATAATTGGTAAGAAGATTTCCATTGTGGGGTTAGGTTAAGTGATTAAGAGAGAAAAGGAATTGGGTTGGGTAAGAAGGAATTTAAAAGAGAAAGCGTGAAGAGTGTTTTTCTTCTTCTTCTTCTTCTTCTCTCTCTTGTATTATGCTTTATTTGATTATTGCAACCGTTGGTTATTTTGCGAGAAGAAGCAAGCATATGTCAACCACGCGTGTTCTTTACGCGTGGTGTTACTTCCTTTCCTCCAATGTGGAACATTACTCTTACGCGCCGTTATCAGTAGTTGGGACCCACTTCACGTGACTTTTATCCACTATCGTGGACCGTAATTATTCAGATTTTTTATTATGAAACAAATACTCCATTAACTATCTTTATTTTCATTTATAAAAAACAAAATAAGAGCAATTTTTTTCATATACCTTAATTTGATACTCCCATACTGATAATTTGATACTGCAATTCATTCATTATTTATGATCCATACTTAACTTGTTCCATTCAATGCAGTGATTTGCCTAAATTATATTGCAGCATCACATAATTACATGATTGAAATTTATTTTAGAATGATACTGTAATTGAAGATTAATAGAGTCATCCTAACTACATTATTATAACCGCTTCAATTAATATAATGAGCAAAATACTATAAAGGGGTTAATATCCTCTAACTTTACCCATAAATAAAATATTTTAAATTTTATTTTCTACTTTAGTGTAAATAATATACTATTATTAAGCCATGTGTAGTTATTTGGTAAAAATAGTTTTTCCAAAAAAAATTAGCTTATAACTAACTTAATAGAAATATAGCTAAAAATTGGCTTGATTAGCTAACTCAAGAATCATAACTTCCAACTTCTACCTTATTTTTTGTAGCCACCCTATAAACTTTTCAAGTAATTTTTAAGCTTTTAGTTGGTTTTATGAAACAAAGCAAAAATCACTCTAAAACCTTTTTTAAATTAGAACACATTTTTCCTAGTAATGGCCTAAGCCACAATGAATTACTTAACTTTATATTACATTCTATATACATTAAAGAATTAATCGAACATTTCTTAAAGAGGCAAATATGAGTGAACGGTACAATGTGCCACACTGAGTCAGAAATCTGAATCCTAGCAAATCCAATTTCATAAAATAATAAATAAATAAACAAATTTTGGGGGACAAAAATACAAAAGAAACAAGAGTTTTTTTTGTTAGTCCTATGATCTCATAATTTACTAGTAGCTGTCACAAGAAATGTCCTCTACTAAATTTTGAAGTTTCTTGGGCTGGGTAATCCCATGTAAGCAATCTTTGGAGACATTCTAACTTTTGGGCTGGGTCTGGGTGAAGGAATTGGGCCATAGTTATTGAGTCTTGAAGAATTGGGCTTTGGTGACAAATTGAGTTGTTCCAATGCCCTTGATTGCAAGTGTTCAGGATAGTCACGGACACAACCAATTCGAGGCCCAGCCCCACTACACCACTTGTGAGATAACTTATTGGACAAGTTAAATGCTTCTGGGACCTCAACTTTGTGAATAGTTGTTGTTACCACATTGCTATCATTCACATTAATTGCACTAAATGAATTGGTCCCAATTAGTGAAGTAGTGTCATCATCTATGGCATATCTCTGCATCAAACAAGCAAAAAAAGCCATAAGCTAATTGGTAACTATAATTGATTTATTAAGTGGCAGATACATTATTTGATAACCAAATATTTATTACCTTCACATTAGAGAGGTCTACTTTGTGCTGTTCAAGAAAGATTATAAATTCTTTAAAGTTCTCTTCTGTTGGAAGGTAGTGACCACTATATGGCCAAATAGCCTGCAATAATGTGTATCACAACACTTTGTTAGCAAAGTTGCTTATGGGAACAACTATTTTTATGAATGAGCATGAATTTTATATGATATCATAATGTTGATTTATTGTAATATTTGCACCGATAGTGTAAAAATGATTTATTTAAGAGTCGATGATGATTGAAAATGAATTGAATCCCCGTACCTGAAGGGTACCCTGATGGGCCACTAATCTGCCAGCTGCTGTGGTTGCACCTCCAGATAGAAAACTCGAGTGTTGAAATTTACCTTTCTGTTTTCTCCCAACATACAAGGCCCTTGTGGTGCTAAGAACAAATATCCATTTGGACTTGTCATCAGTATCCACAAGCCTCCCATCATGTCTGAAAACCAGTTTTCCATTTTCAACAATTACTTCATATTCTTCCCTTTCATTCTACAATCATAACAAAACAGCAAAGGTAAGTTATACAATATCAGATATGTGATAGGCTTGTATAGATATAACTAAACTTACAGGTGCAAGATATTTAATGCATTGCCTTTGTAAAGTGCTCCTTGGGCACTTCTCAAGATTTATTTCTTTGCCATCTCCAATATCCAACCTACATATTATAAAAAAGATGGATTAATCCACCATCCAAATCCTTAGCTTCTATTGATAATTACAGAACAAGTGTTCAATTACCAGTAGAAAAATGGTTGGGTGCTTTGGCTTTCAAACCAAATATCATAATACATATGCAGATTGTGTCCATAGCGATGACGCGGGTCGATCTGTACAATTAGTACAACAAACAAGAATGAATCAATGCTGGTAAAATTGAGTTTAATGGTATAGTGGCTAAAAACTTTCAGGTTCAAGGACTTACAGCTTCAAGCCAATGTTGCAGTGCAAGTTTTTGTGCCTTCTCATCCTTAGACAAACCCTTTCCAACCTGTATGAGAAAAGTTACAGTAAGCACCAACTAGACTCCAAATAAAATATAAAAGATGGCACAAGTAACTTGAACTTGTAGAAAGGCAAATATTATATAAAAACAATATATGCTCTGCCACAAAAATGTGTCACAACTTTGGCATAGATTATAATTGATCAAATGATTCATACCTTAGCTGCTCTTGTCCTTGCCCTTGCCCACCGCGACACGGCGGTTTCTTGTTTCTGGACATCGAAGAATGAGACAGAACTCCGTTTGAGAGCAGCAAAATCTAATGCCTTCCACCTGCATCATTTAAAACACACACATCAATAACACATTTAGCTACAACAAGTTTAAGCAAATAAACTACTAAAAAGCAATTTGTTCAACTTTTTATTGATCCTCACCATAACTCCTCTACCACTACTGCACAATCTGCAAGGTTTCTTCTAGTACGGTAACTCTTGTACACTTTTTGAAGCTTAGTTGCAGCAGCATCAAGCTCACTGACAGGTCTAGGGGAAGAGAAAACCACTGCTTTTGGCAAAGAAAGCTTAGGCACCGGTTTCTTATAGAATTCATCATTTTTGCTTGCAGGAGAATTCAAGTGCATGTTCTCCTTATCTTGAGAAAATGAAAATTTTCTTTCAAGGGTCACTTGTTCAGGTCTACAATCCCTCAACCTGCTTGAACTGCTATTCTTATTGGACCCATTTGACAAAACATTAGCAATTTCTGATTCTCTTTTGTTGAAGCTTGTTGCTCTCAAAATCAATCCCATATAGATGCAGATAACCCTTTGAAGAAAGCCTTCTTTTTATGCCTGCAGAAATGACACATATGTTACTCAGGCTATAAAATGATTCATACAAACTTCAAGTCACAAATAAATTAAATTGAAATGCATATAACTATGATAACCCATTATCCATGGATACATAATGAATGATTTACTCATTTACCTTTGTTTTATGGACTATGGAGTATGAAGATATGTCTGTGACTCTTTTATGTGATTGTTGCTGAATATGAATTGAAATCTGACCCAAAGATCAAACACTAACTTTGCTTATTATATAGGCTCTTGGGATGACAAATATTCCACAAATACGGGTCAAAATCTGGAAAATGAGAGAAAGGAGCAATCTTTGAATTCTTACTGAGGAATCTACTAGGACACTTTCCAAATGGAAAATAAAAGGGTGTGAATACAAAGTTCCAAGGTTACTATTTTTGTTTTACAAGGTCTAAACCAAGACTCACGTGTTGTTTGAGGGATTCAAAGCTTTAGTTTGGTGGTTTTGAATTCTCACTATAAGATTTGAGTCCCTTATATAGGGTTATATACTTGTAGTAGTAATATTTATACTTATGTTTATGCTGCATAAATAAGCACATGAACTACTACAGAGAGAGGTGATGGTCAAAGAAAGTATGCTTCTGCGAGGTTCGTGTATCATTTTTAATAGTCAACCAACCCTTCTCACGGGGTAACAGAATATAAACTGTGCTACATTACAATTTTTAATGGAAATATCAACAAGGTAATGGTGGTTTTTGTTTTGTTTTTATCATGTATTCTCAAATTGTCGCTCATTGGGATTGAACATCGACACTATATTCTGTGTCTCAACCACTAAACTCCCTCTTAATAAGTAATGATGATTTTAGAACCAGGAAATATGGTGGAAATAGCTGAGATTAGAGTTTCCAATATAAAGTTCATTTGGGGCATAATCTCTGCTATGAGCATATTTTCAATATTTGAGTTTTTTAATAAAAATATTTTCCTTTAAATAAAAAAGGGATAAATACAAGTCAATGGCGTTCTCTATGTTGAAAGGTAAGTATAGTAATATCCGTACACAACCTATGGTTTGAAGAGTTGAACGTGATCATGATTTGACTACGCTATACTTTATATTTGTCATCAAGATATTTAATATATTTATCTTATAAGGTGACAGAGTTTGATATTAAAACATTAAAAAACTGTGTATAAATATTACCAATGTTTAGATATTTCACTCTTAAGTTAACCTGCTAAATAGAATTTGCCTATCCTTTTTCAATTTGGTGTTTCTTTTAAGATTGCCTATTTGGGTTAAATTATTTTATATTCAAATTAAAAGTGGTTATATTTAAACTTAATGTAGAAAATTATAAAATATATAATCAATGTTTCAAACAATATTGCTAATGTCAAATGCCAAGTTGCAGTGCAAGTTGATCTTGTTTCACTCACCACCTTTATTAATGGACCCTATAACTAGCAGGATGACAGACTGGCATATCCACCGGTAGGTAGTAATAGGACAAGAATCTATTTTACTAAAGTATGTCTCTAATCCTGTCAGGACCAATTGAAGTGAATTAAAAATATCAAAATGCATAAATGTTTAATATTTTAATTGAAATGACATATTTTCATTGGTCTGTGACGTGTTTTGGTACAACAGATCTTTATCTAGTAGTAATATACATTATCTTATAAATATACTTTACTTATACAATTTCATCATAAAAATTTATATTTATACAATTTGTATTACTTTTTTCTTCTTCAAAAAGTCATTAATAATACAGTAATAATATATCAAACTTATACATCATCAATATGTACATCTTTTTCTCTATACTTTAATTGTTGGTATAAAGCTCTTTGTTTTAAATTTGGTTGACATTGGCTTATTTGTATTTATAGTAATTATGAAAAGAAAAAAAAGTGAATCTTACACTTGTTGACAATGGTAATTATAAACCTCAAAATATAGAGTTTTTCTCTTCTCCCCATTTTTAATCGATCCCATTAAAAAATTGTTTTTCTTTCAGATGTAAAACATCATTTTGTTAATATTCAAACATAGATCTTTTTTTCTGAAGTGAAAATCTTATTTATTTCATCTCTTATTATATTTGTTACCTAGATATTTTCTCTTATTTTGTATCAAAAAAATCTATAGAACCCATCAAATATTTAATTTCTTGTTACATTTATCCGATTTTTTCAAAATTAGAAGTCGAGATCTTTTTATTTCATTTATGCTTGGATTTTTAAATTTCGGCATGTGGAAGTAGGAGATGGGGTTTTATATCAAGGTATTGTTCTCTTCCCTTATTTTGTTTCAGATTTCACAAATTTATCCAAGTTTTTATTTAGTTTTATCACTTATGACTTGAATAAAAAATTATATTATCACTACAGTACTTACTATTCATATGTTAATTTGATTAGTTATTAATTATACCTACTTTATACCTTACTTATTATAATAAGTAAGGTATTATTTGCCTTATAGAATATATAATTTATGATATTACTATAGATGTATTTAATGGATAAAACATGCTATATTATGAGATTTAAAAGGGGCAATATTAACCACAAAATCAAATACACAAATGAATATATTTCTTTTAATTTTGCCCACGTTTCAAACTCTATCTAAAATGTTGGAAAAGCTATTGAAAAGAGTATGAGTCTAAAATTGGAAAGGGAAAATATTCAATTATTTAACAAGTTTAAATATCTATACACTACCAACAATAAATATTCACTTATTCATTTTCAAAAAATACCTTTTAAATAACTTATTCCAACCTTAAATCAAACTTTGAAACATGAATATAATAGAAAATTGAAGATGATAAAACTTGAAAGTTTAACTTTGAAGAATATGCTTAGAATGTCAACATATAAAGGAAATATTCCAACAAATACATTAGCCAACACTTACATTTTTATCTTAACTAATTTTTTACATCTCATATCTATATTCCTCTTTTACATAACATATACCAATCTCTCTTCTCTATATTATACTACCCCTAATTTTGGAATATGGATTCTCTCCAATACTAGAAGGTCTAATATTGGATGAGATAATGACATATAACATTTAATTTTTTTTAATGATATATATTTTAAATTAATTTTAATTAAAAAAATTTAAATCATCAAATTAATTTGGGTTTCATATTCCGGTGAACAAATCTTAACTCCTAATTTTGATGTAAGAAAAACATTTCTCCAAGTTAAGCACTCTTATCCACAAGAACTCCCCACCTAAAGTTACATTTTATGGGCCTATAAGACTATGTTGGTTGGGCCTCCAAAATGAAAAGAAAATCACTAGAAAAAATAAAATAAAAAATGAAGAGAAATGAAGCCCTAAGCAATAATATATAATGTGTTTGGAAACAAGTTTGAGCTTAGTCACATTTATAGCACACACAATCTCCTTTATCTATTAGGGTTTTAGCTTCTTCTCTATCTCTTTCAATGAGCAACAACAACGATGCATTCAATGTCTCTGATCTCACAGCTGGTGATGCACTATATCCAATTTCTCAATCATTTTTCTAATTTTACTTTTTTGTTTTGTTTTACTAATTACTAATTTAGTTCTGTATTGGTTTTAATGCATTGGTGTAGCTCTGAATGAAGAGAATAGAGCTGACCTAGTCAACGCTCTCAAGGTTCTATATTGCTTTTCATGCTTTATTACTCTCTTTGCTATGTTATTTGTTGATGTTTTATTTAGTATTATTTCTATGAACTTTAGATTAAGTGTTGTTGATTGCTTTTTCGTATTTAAATTGTTGATTTATCTGTTCTATGCAGAGCAAGATACAAAGTTTGGCAGGGCATCATTCTGATATTTTGGAGTCTCTTTCACCTGTTGTGAGAAAGCGTGTTGATGTTCTTAGAGAAATTCAGGTATAATATGTATTTTCCAGTTATAACGCTGTTCATTTGTATAATTTATCTGTTTTCGAAGAAATAGTCTCAATCAAATCAATGGTTATTAAGTTAGTAATAGTTTATTCATTAATCAATTCTGTACTTGCTTTATCACTGGGTATTATTTTTGTGAGCAAAAAAAATTATTATAAGAAATTAATAGCATATACATATTAAAAAACGAGTTAAATAATTTTATTTCAGGGGGAAAGTATAATATAGCACTACTACCCATATATTGTCATATCCGTGTTGGGCATTTGTGATGTATATGGATATGAGATTTTGGTGTTGTTACAGCTGCTTTTTATTTGGTTCTGAATATTATTCTGATGATCTTACAGGGTCAGCATGATGAGATAGAGGCGAAATTTTTTGAGGAAAGAGCAGCTCTCGAGGCCAAATACCAAAAATTGTATCAACCACTGTACACAAAGGTATCACAAGTTACCTATGATTTTATAATCTATGTTTTTATTTGTTGCAAAATCTCTATTGAATTATGTGCTCCTTGCAGTAAGCTATTTTCTCTCAATCAATTTAAGACTATAAATCATGACTTTGAGCCTTGTTGGGACAATTGATTTACCAAATTATGTATTTTCATTTTTTACTGTGAATGGATGCAGCGCTATGAAATAGTAAATGGTGTTACAGAAGTTGAAGGGGCCGGAAATGAAACAAAAGCTGATACCCAAGAGGATGAAGGTACTGTTTACAAATACACATGTTTTGTCTCTTACTAGTTTCCCAACTACTCACTATAACTATGATTTTTCGTGCAGAGAAAGGAGTGCCTGGTTTTTGGCTTACCGCAATGAAAAATAATGAAGTGTTAGCTGAAGAGGTCAGGCAGTTGTCTACAGCTATTAGTTTTTTTTATTGTACTTTAATGCTATGCATGTTTTTCAACCTTGTCTAAGTCTCATGCTCACTAGTTCTCTCATTTTCTTATGAAAAAATAGATTTCTGAGCGTGATGAAGCTGCTCTAAATTTTCTCAAAGATATCAAGTGGATCAGGATAGAAAACCCCAAAGGATTCAAGCTTGAGTTTTTCTTTGATTCAAATCCTTATTTTTCAAATTCTATCTTGACTAAAACATATCATATGATTGATGAGGATGAACCGATATTGGAGAAAGCAATTGGGTTAGCTTGTTGATCCTATCTCATTGTCTCTGTTTGCAATATCTTTAAATGGTTGCCTTTTTGACAAATGAATTTTGCTTGCAGGACTGAAATTCAATGGCTTCCAGGAAAATGCTTGACACAAAAGGTTCTGAAGAAAAAGCCCAAGAAGGGTTCAAAAAATGCTAAACCAATTACCAAAACTGAAGATTGTGAAAGTTTCTTCAATTTTTTCAACCCACCAGAAGTCCCTGATGATGATGATGATATTGATGAAGATACGGTATTAGTCTCATTTTTTATAATTACGATACTATGACAATGAACTTGAATTTTTTGTACTATTGCTATGGACAACTGATGTGCTCTTTTTGCTTTAACCAATTCATCTTTTATACCAGGCCGAGGAACTTCAGAATCAGATGGAACAAGATTATGACATTGGGTGAGCTTAATTGTCTGTCTCCTACTTTGTCATTGCTCTTTTGAGTTTACAACATGTTGCAAGTATTTTGTTTAAGTGTAGTTTACCTCTGTTATGGGTATAAAGTACTAAAATTGACAAGTAACTAGGGTATGAGTGCATCATAAATATGTCTGCTTTTGTGTGCCCATTGTTGCCTGTGTATCCATGTATCACTGCCCACCGGGGTTTTCTGGAGAGTGCTGTTGCATGTATGAAGGTTTTCTGGAGAGTGCTGCTGCATGTATCACTGCCCACTGGGGTGTTCTGTCACCAGAAAATCACTGGTTGCTTGACAAAGCTGTGTAGAGTGGCAAAGTCCTATGTAATGCTGTGAAATGCAGCTTACCATTTTTGGGCACATTTCAGTGAGTGAGCCATACACAACCCAAACCGACTCATGTCCAAGCTGTACCCATGATTAGTTATATTAATTCTGTTACCTACATCATATTTACATGTCAAAAACCCATGGTGTACATGTACCCATGCACCTATGTGCACGCAAGGCTGGATAGCATACCAATGTTTCAGAGCCTTTGCTTCCTTTGTTATTTTGTAATCTTGTTTTAGGAATCTATTGTTTGATCATTTTTCACACTTGTTCAGGTCTACAATAAGGGACAAGATTATCCCCCATGCCGTATCCTGGTTTACTGGTGAGGCCATTCAGGAGGAGTTTGACCTGGAGGATGAAGACGAAGATGATGATGTTGAAGAGGATGATGATGAAGAGGTGGAAGAGGATGACGAAGATGAAGATGACGACGAAGATGATGAGGAAGAGAGCAAGAGTAAAAAGAAGGTATGATGTTAATTAATTGAAGTGTTTCATCCTAGGTTTTGTTTCCTATTTGAGGTTTTAATCTAACTGAACCTTCTTTTGTTACTCATCTTTTGTGTGGCCTCAATTTCGTTGGATTGCTGCTGCAGTCATCCGCACACAAGGTAAAATATTTTGATTTTGTTATCTAAATGAAATAACTTGCATCATTGATGTAGACTTGCAAGAATTCATCTTTGATATATATATATATATAATGTATATATATGCATTTTCTTTTAAATATGTTGGCTTAATAATGCTGGATTGTTGGTGCAGTTATTTATTCTTTCTTATGTTTGTCTTTGAAACTTACATGCATGATTTTCATGTTTACTGTATAACTTCAGAAGAGTGGAAGAGCACAGCTTGGTGATGGTCAGCAAGGTGAGCGTCCTCCAGAGTGCAAGCAGCAGTAGAAGTTTGGTTTGTGGTGTTGAAGAATGTCAAATGAAAAGTGGGTTTTTCATGCTCTGGTTTTGTGTTAATTTATATTGATTTTCTTCCTTAGTCTTGTAGTCTGGATTTGTCGAGAGTTTCTTTCTCCATTTTATTACTGCCCGGTTGGGAATGGATTATATAGTCAGGATGGTGTGGTTTGTGGTTGCCTGAATTTGTGCCATCTGCTATACTTCAAATATATAGTTTGCTGTTAAGAACTTCATTATCTCTTCCTTTTCCCGGAATTTGATATTTTATTATTTTGTTTCTTTGTTAATATAAAATGGATTCTGTTGTTCTTTTACTTCAAAGTTCAGATGGTAGCATGGTGATTCCAGTCTTACATTGGGTAGTATAATAAACACAATGTTTTCCTCCTGTGTTTAAGTCTTAAAATTGAATTTTATGTGCTATGGTTTGTTGATAGTAAAATGCACATCATAAACCTTTTTTATAGTTCATACACCCTTCTACAAAATTCTTGTTTTTATTTAAGATTAGATTTCAGTAAGACATTATCCAAAACTAGGAAGATTATTTGTAGATTAATTAATATATTTTCTATCATATATCATATATATTGGTATATGAAAATCTATTTTGGCTTCAGTGTTATGTTTTTTTTGTAGTACCAAATGTATTTTCTCTTTTTTTTTTATTGTAAATATTGATTTTAAACAAATCGTGCATGAGTAAATTTAACTAATCAAGTAGTATTTTAATGAAAATGATTTTAAAGACATACCTTTAAAAGGGTAACGGGTAACCAAGTATCTAGTAATCAAAATATATTTTAAATGTTCTATTTTTAGAAATTTTAAAAAGGAAAACAACCTTTTATGAAATGGAAATTTGTTAAAATATATTAATGATTTTGTTGTTTATAAAATACTAATGAATAACATTCAGAAATTGACAAAACAATGCACATAAATCACTATGACATATTTGCATACTTAAAACATCTAAAACTATATTTTTTTATTGTGTATACAAAAATAAACATGTGTTGTCCATCAAAAAAGTTTGTAGCTAATACTCGGAGGTATACACTTGAAAAAGCATAACACAAATCTTTCAGAATAAATTATTATAAAATAATCTGAAATGATACGTTTTTTAATATTATGTGCGCTATAGAATTACAGCACATTTTTGTATACAAGAATAATTCTGTAAATTAGCGCCATATAATTATTACCGTTTTTTATTTACTATTAGCATAAAACTTGTCACTTATTAGTTATTATTGATTGCACACATATTAAACTTTAAACTAATAAATAATTAAATTGTATTTTAGCAAAAATGATTCAAGGAGCATGTTTAAAATATATCAAATATATAGTAATCAATATGTTTTAAATATTATACTTTTTGGCAAATTTTAAAAGGAAAATGTTTTGAACATGGTAATGATCTTATTGTTTATAAATTAATGAAATGAGACACGTAAGGAAATAAATATTTGATGCTATGTTTAAATCGATTTCTCCAAATCAATTCGTAAAAAAAAATGAAAGACGGAAAATCAATTCATGTTTTGGTAATGTTATGTATCACGTTGACATATGTTGTTTTTTTCACGTTATTTGTAAATCCAACATTAATAAAAACATATGTCTTTCTTATTCTTATGTGTGGGTAGTGACCAGTAAGTGTGAAGAAGAGTGAGATAAAACTTGTTTTTTTATCTAACTATAATTATTGATTGAATCAATTTTTTGAATTTGAACATAAATTAGAAGCTAACTCGATCTCAAATATCGACCGAGTCAGTTTTGAACATAAACCTAAACTCAATTAAATATAACACTAGCTCATTTTAGATAAAATTTGCTCAATATTATTTATGAAATAATATATGTTTATATAGTGAAAAAATTGAAGAATCAATGATCATTTTGACAAAAGAAATATTATTAATTTATACAAAATTGAATAGAATTACATACAAACAATATAAATGAATGAGCATGAGACTATGCTTGTCTCATACCCGATCCTAAATGTTGTTCTAATTTAATTTTTTTAAACTCGAACTCAGTCAAAAATCCAATAAGACCTAACTATATTTGAGTCTGGACATAATCAAATCAAATCTGGTGTATAAGTATGATAATTTATACGAAGATATATGATATATTTAATATTTTGTATAGTTAAATATATTAGAGAAGGGTTTTAGAAAAGGAGGGAGAAGTGAGAGGGCAGAGGAACAAACCAAGACAAAACTCGGTCACTCACTCACTCACTCGCACCCTCTGCTCTGAACTCAATTCCGGGGTTTTAGCTTCTTCGTTTTCCTCTCATCTCCGATCGCAATGAGCAACAACACTGATTCATCCAACGTCTCCGATCTCACTTCTGGTCCCGCTTCATTTCTTATTTCTCATTCTTCTTCTCTTAATTTTAAATCAAAAACTTCTCTAAAACCCTCTCTTTCATTCAATTTTATGTTCCTTATTATTTTCATGCAGATGTTAACGAAGAGAATAGAGCAGAACCTTACAATGCTCTCATTGTCAGTACTCTTTAATCGTTACTACTCTGTTATTGAATTTTTATTAATTTCATTTTTATGAATTTTACATTGAAATTTGAGTTCATTGCTTGAATATAAGCTTTTTATTTGTTAATTTTGGTATTCGATTGACCTAATCATTTATTTGCGTTCAGAGCAAGCTAAAGAGTTTGGCTGAGCAACATCCTGATGTTCTGGAATCTCTTTCATCTAATGTTAGAAAGCGTGTTGAGGTTCTTAGAGAGATTCAGGTTTGTAGTTTTCACTTTATTCTTTATGTTTTTCAATTATAAAATTTGTCATTTTTCATTTGTGTCATTTTTTTCAAGTTAATATTTTATGTAAATGGATTATTTATTTATTTAAGGCAGAGTTGCTTGAGATTCTATATACTGTCTGTATAAACATTTATACACAATCACTATGTTATTCACCATTCATTTGAATTATTTTTTTGAAGAATCAATGATAATTAAATACTAATGGTGGATGATGCAGTCATTGATAATATATAAAACTCATACACCGGTAGTGCATGCATTCTTTTCTCAAAGTTGTTTTGAAGTTTGAATAATTGCTTTTTATTAGTTTCTGATTATTTTTTTAATGATTATAGGGTGAACATGATGAATTAGAGGCGAAGTTTTTTGAGGAGAGAACAGCTCTGGAGGACAAATACCAAAAATTGTATCAACCACTGTATACAAAGGTATGCAGAGGAACTGTAGATATGATGTTATATATGATCCTATGATGTTAACAGGATTTTAGGCATTACAAATCATGATTTTGAATTGTATTGCAAGGATGGATGTATTCTTATTTCTTATTGTGAATGGATTCAGCGCTGTGAAATAGTAAACGGGGTAACAGAGGTTGAAGGGGCAGCTGATACTGAAGATGATAAAGTAGAGAAAGGAGTGCCTGGTTTTTGGCTTAATGCAATGAAAAACAATGATGTGTTGGCTGAAGAGGTCAGTCAATTGTGTTCACCTGTTAACATCTTTCTTAATGCTTGTATATGATTTGCAACTTAGTCTCATGTTCAATCATCCTCTCACTGTTTCCTTGTGAAAAATAGATATCTAAGCGTGATGAATATGCTCTCAAGTTTCTCAAAGATATCAAGTGGAATAGGATAGAAAACCCCAAAGGATTCAAGCTGGAGTTTTACTTTGATTCTAATCCTTATTTTACCAATTCTGTTTTGACAAAAACATATCATATGATTGATGAGGATGAATCCATATTGGAGAAGGCAATTGGGTAAGCCATTCTTTCTTCCTTCCTTTTCTTTATCACACTGTTTGTGTACATAGTTTCCAATCATCTGAAAATGGGTTGAATTTTCCTCAATGTTTTTGCTTGCTGCATTTGTTCTTGCAGTACTGAAATTCAATGGCATCCTGGAAAATCCTTGACACAGAAGGTTCTTAAGAAAAAGCCTAAGAAGGGTTCAAAGAATGCTAAACCGATTATCAAAACTGAAAAATGTGAGAGTTTTTTCAATTTCTTCAGCCCACCAGAAGTCCCTGACGATGATGAAGATATGGACGAAGATATGGTATTACTAATGTCATGTTAAATGATTGTGTGACTTGAAGTCTAGAACAAGAAATATTTTCTTTTGGAACTTTTAAACTATTATGATAGACATACTGTTCTACTTTTTTCTGACAGGCCGATGAACTCCAAAATCATATGGAACAAGATTACGACATCGTGTAAGTTTAATTGCCACTCATGTTAGCGGTGACATGTTTTTGAGTTTGTATTATGCTGCGTGTCTGCGGTTTTTAAACATAACAGTTGATTCTTTTCCCTGAATACTTTCTTTGATGTTTTATAATCTTGATTTTTGAATCTATCCTTGGTCGATCATTATACTTGTTTAGGTCAACAATAAGAGACAAGATTATTCCCCATGCCGTATCATGGTTTACTGGCGAGGCCATTGAGGGCGATGAGTTTGGAGACCTGGAGGGTGATGATGTTGATGATGATGATGATGATGATGAAGAGGATGATGATGATGAAGAGGATGATGAGGATGACGAGGATGACGTACATGAGGAAGAAAGCAAGACTAATAAAAAGGTATGATACTTTTATTTGCAAGGTCTGAATCTGGATAAATATTTTGTTTTTTGCTGTCTATTGTGCCAATTTGGTTGGAATGTTGGCTGCAGTCATCAGCACATAGGGTAAGATTTTTTAATTTTTATCTAAATGAAATAACTAATTCCATTCATTTCATTAAGACAGATGCATACGATCTCACTGTATATATGATTTTTTGTTTTAATTTTTTTAATTTGTTGGCATAATTGATTTTGGTGCTGCCATTCGTTGTCCTTTCCCCCTTGTCCTGAAACTTACATGCCTGCTTTATATGCACGTCCTAAACTTCAGAAGGGTAGAGGACCTCGGTTTGTTGATGGTCAACCGGGTCTGCAACCTCCAGAATGCAAGCAGCAGTAGAAGTTCATCTTTACAGATGGTTAATTTGTGCACTTGAGATTTTCATTGGTGCTTGAGATTGCCTGTTGAAAAAGTGGGTTTCATGCAGTTTTGTATGTGCTTGATTCATTTTCTACCCATAAACTTGTAGTCTGGATATGTTCAGACTTTAGAGGCCCTTTCTCCTATTTTGCATGCGTTTGGAGAGGGTGGCTTATATTTGGAATAATGTAGATTATTATTGTTGGAATTTGCATGACCGTATGTTATAAACTTCACATATATAGTTTGCGTTTCATCATTTATCAACTAACATTCTTTATTGGCAAATTTACTTGCTTGGTCCATGGCCAAAATATTGATGTACTTTTTTTCACTTTATTACCAAATTGGTCTAAAATTTTAAAACTCGGCAATGGAATTGTTGAGTTTCATTTTCCGCCTAACACACAAGACTCGGCAACTCTAGTGGAGTTTTAATTGTATACACATATTTTAATACACTCATCCACTTGATTGGAGTTTTTCGTTTATTTTTAAATTTTTGACAAAAGCAAAGTGGACACATCAATTGGAGCTGAAATTGTACAAAAGTTCTAATGTGAAATTATTTTATAACATTTATTGTTTCTTTTTATTTAAATTGTATATCGATAAATAGATCACTATCAAGATCATTATTTAAATTACTATTTCTATATAGGAAATCTCCCATAGCCTGAGAATCAAATGTAAGGAAAAAAGATAAATGAGTACCATATTATGCTAACAGGTTTCTAGTGACAATCTTAACGTCATCAATATCACCACATAGTTCATTGAGTTTCTCATCACTAAAATTGCTAACAATATCTCTAATAATTGTCATTGCCATGTAAAAAAATATTACCGATAAATAAAAAATAAAAATAATAGTGAAAATTACAAAATAATAAATTTAACTACCTTAGATTAAGGATCACTCTTGGATGATCCTAAAATCAAGTGAGCTACATAAAAACATTTTTCTTTGCTTTCGGATCGAAGGGATGAGTGTATATATGGTGTTTGGATCACGTAGGTGCCATGCATGACATTGTATGGAAGTCATACTCGTCAACCA
The DNA here is from genome assembly GCA_009771035.1 of Lupinus albus. Classification (NCBI taxonomy): domain Eukaryota; kingdom Viridiplantae; phylum Streptophyta; class Magnoliopsida; order Fabales; family Fabaceae; genus Lupinus; species Lupinus albus. The sequence continues at coordinate 13,176,021 of CM020011.1, forward strand.
CAACATTACATAAAACTCGTTTATGAGGACCACGAGTTCCATGCTGGAGAGAGAAGATGTACGAGAATCATGTATGGAAGGCACAACTTCCATTTGTAATCGCATTCCACGTCCATGATTTCAGATAAGTCGTATATGTCTTCCACGAATTTCTAAAAAGTTACACTACTTTCATAATTTTCGAAAAAACCACACTATACAAGGAATAATGGAGTGAAGTACACTACCCACTAAATTTTCCCACTAGGGTCTGAGTCAGAGCCACTTCCTCAACTCCTTGACTTCATTTCATGCATCATTAATATTAAAATTGGCTTTTGGGTATAAAGGTGAGAGTTTTGAACCTAAAAAGCTACTAATATCATTATATGGCGAGGATGCTTCGCAACGCTTTCCTTCTCAAACGTTCTCTTTTCCCCCATCAGGTTCAAATTATCATTTCATACATGCTTTCTTTCTTTCCAATTTTGTTACCCTCTTTTATACTGTCACAATCTGCTCTCATGCTTCCTGCTTTAGTATTGGCATGTCTATTCAAATGTTATTCGCATAAGCATAAATACTAAATATGTGAACTCAGCCAGCTGGAACAAATGAGTGGTATGGTTATCAACCTTTTGAAGTCAAAGTGATATACTCTCATAGTACCTACTACCTAAACTAGAATTGTCAGAACTCTTGCCTTAAGAAGTAAGAGCTATAACCACAAATAAACTTTCTCCAACCTGCATAGTTTGCTAATAGTTCTGATCGAAGAACCATAAAATAGGAGAGTGTAAAAATTATTTAAAGCTGCTTGCTCGCTTATTCTTCAAATTCTTTAATTTTTCATAAACAATACCTTTCACATCCAGCAGTGAAGTAGCTTTGGTCTTTAGTGTGTAATCTGTCAGCAATATGCCCTAGTGCAGTGGTTTAATCGTTGATATGGAGTATGGACTGTAAAAAGCGAAATGATAACAGAAATTATACAGAATTGGTCATTTGAGATCAATATTGTAGATTTTTGTGGCAGGCCTTGTCATTAATTCTTTTGATAAAACTGAATGTGTGACAGATATTGCTCTGATTGTGCTAGAGCATGTGGTCAACTATAAAATGCTAAATGCAGTGAACATATTTTAGTACTTCAACCATACATGCAGTCCCTGCTTTTGGATGAATAGATATGGTGTTGAGCGAGCCATTTTTCTTGTTTGTTCATGGATTTCAAGAATTATTTACTGTAGTCCTGTGTAGAAACTAGTGCTTTTCGGTTACTATCTTGGCTATAAACTTATAACTCCATTTTTCCTTGCACTTGAGCTTGTGTGTGATTTCTGCTTGTGCAATATTGTGGGGGTCTTGTAATTGCTTTGAATTGGTTAGGTCTACTTTCTAATATGTATATATCGTTTATGTATACAGATTTTAGGAAGCCAAGTTCTTGTCAAGGTTGTGAAGAATAAGCTTGCCCCTCCATTTAAAACTGCTCAGTTTGAGCTTGAGTTTGGCAAGGGTATATGTAGAGAAGCAGAGATCATAAAATTGAGCTTAAAATACAAACTCATCTTAAAGGCTGGTTCAATGTATTATTATAATCATCAGAGTTTCCGCGGTAAGGATGCTCTTAAGAATTTCCTGTCGGATGATCATAGCACATTAGAAGAGCTTGAAATGAAGCTCAGGGAGAAGCTTCTTAATGCCGAGACAGAAAAGGTAACTAAGTCAGCTATGATCACCGGAGATGTTACAGAAGAAGTTGCAACACTTGATTCTACTGATGAAGAAGCCGCAGCTGTTGTAGAAGCGTGATTTTGTGAATGACAGTAAAGTATAGCTCACACTATTTTCCTCATTTCCATCTGGACCTATGTTTATGTAGCTGTAGCTTTGATGAATAGGCCATCAAATGGCCCACTCGAACGAAGGAGGCTACGAGAAGTGACAGATGTGATATGCCTTGAATGGTTCTTGTTTGGAATCACATCATTCTTGCAGTCAAATGTTAGAATTACTGCATCACTTGTATATTGAAAATTCAGGTCATTTTATATTGTCCCATGCTACATGTAAGGCCAGAGATGATATGACTAACTCAACAGTGTAGGAAGCAAGGTCACATCTCAAGTTTTGAGTCATAACAATTATTTGTATGGATTTTACTAAGCAATTTGTGTAATGTTGCATATTTATCTCATTTGACATTTATTTCCTTCTTCTTACTTTTCTACCATCTTATACTTGAGGGATTGGGCTTCAAAGAAGTCTAACTTTCATGAAAGGGATGCAATTGCAGCACCTTTTATTTTTCCATTTTATGTTCTTCTATTCTTTTCCTTTACTGGTGGCAATTTTTGTTGTTGGTTTCTATGAAAAGCTCTAATATTTTGCAGTAAATGGTGTTACTTGCCATGTGGTTTGGGAATAATCATCTTCAGGATTATTCTCCTTTCAACCAATTTGGTTTGCCTCCACCCTTCAATTGCTGTCTAAACCAAAGTACCAAACTAGGTACCAGCATTGATTAATACCTCCAACAAAATAAACCTTGTGCCTTTCTATACTAGGAGACCACATTTTTCTTAGGGATGAAGTAAGGTTGTAACTTAATGACCATGAAATTACTGATTCAAATTTGTTCTTCGCTTATGAGATAACTTTACATATATCTATCATCTCTAGACCGACTAAGGGGAGCCTCTTGTACCATTATACACTATTCATAATGGTTACTTTTCTAATACTTAGTCTAAGTCAATCTTAACCAATAAATTTATCACACAATTATCTTTTAAATGAATTAGTTTCACTTTAAGAGTCATTAACTGTTAACTCAAGAATGAATTTATACTTTCAGTACACATTCTATTTTTTTTAGTGCATCAACACCATTATAAAGGCTTAGCATTTCTATATTTCATTTCTCTCTTCTCATTTTCAATCAAACCAAATAAAATATTAAAAGAATAAAATATTTCTTTTTATTCATTTTCTTTCATTCATATCTTATATCAAACATTATAAAAATCTATTCTATTTCTCCTCTTTATATTTCTCACCCCTTTCTTCTTCTTATTTTCTTTCTGTGCAACGAAATAAAACATTATGTAATATATAATTTTCTTAGTTATTAACATTCTCATGTTAATTTTACCATGTCTCATATAACTATTTGAGAAACTTTGAAAATCCTACATTTGGGAAAAGTGTGGACGTTAGCTGTCCATACACCACCACAATTTGTCATCCATATATGATATTAATGACTCTAAAAATCGGATAAAGATCCTCCGAATTAAAATCTCAATCTCTTTGTATTTCTATCCAATAAACTTACACTAAATAATATAATCTTATTTTTATAATTTTTTATTTAATTGAATGATATATTTTAATTGATCTAAAACACAGATGAAGACATAAACCGAATATGAGATCTCCATCGCCCAAAACCTTAATATATGTGATACTGTCAAACCCATAATTAAAGCATTGATCGTGGCATTATAGAGCATAGCAAACATAAATGGTACATCTGAGACCAATACGTGGGTTTGATGTAATAAGAGTCACAACAGACACTTCTCCTTTGGCTTTGTCTTTGAGTGAGAAGTGAGAAGTGAGAAGCAGACAAGGGAAAAGCAACAACAACAATCCTAAACAATTGGTGTAACCTTTAACTTGTAAGTACATTATCTCTTACTATTCACCTACATATCCCTATTTCATTCATTCATTCATTCGCCACACCAATGGCTACCCTTTTACATAACCCTCTCTCTTTTCTCTCTGATTCGCCACTTTTTATATTCCCTAAAATTTCTCATTCTCAGGTTCACTTTCCCAACTCACCCAATCACAGACACAGAAACAGAACAACCTTGCATTTCAGCATGGCCCTCCCAACACAAAACCCAGGTAACATATATATATACCTTATTATTTCCTCTGAAGTTTTCATTTTTAACTTTTTAAATTGATGGGTATAATTGATATGTTAATTTGACTTTTTCAGCTGTTGAGCAACACAGACTCATAATACCTAACAAGCATGGTGAAAATTTAGTGGGCATATTACATGATTCTGGAACCAAGGATATAGTTATCTTATGCCATGGTTTTCGGTCCTCTAAAGTTTGTTTTTTTCCTCACATTATGCTTTATACATTAAATTCCTTTATCCATTTATTTTCATTGCTTACTTTACTCTTCCTTATCTTCAGGAATCCAATACCAATGTGAACCTTGCTGCTGCATTGGGAAGCGCCGGAATCAGTTCTTTCCGCTTCGACTTCCCTGGAAATGGGTTAGTTGATTAGTAATACAAACTTGAGATTTACATATCACAAACTGATTATTATACATATGAAAGCTATTGTCACTATAAAATCTATAATATGTTCCTGGTCCTCTTGTTACCGGGAGCAGTAGATAAATGGAGTGATAGTTTCACAATTACACTATGTTTATATGTACTAAAATTTCTGCCATCTGGTTTTGTTAATTTGTCTTGCTCCACTTTATCTTGTCTTGATTTATTTGTTGGATTTTCCTTCCAGGGAAAGTGATGGTTCATTTCAGTATGGTAGCTATTGGAGGGAGGCTGATGATTTATATGCCATAACTCAACATTTTCATGAGTCAAACCATGTAGTTAGTGCTATTGTTGGGCACAGTAAAGGTATCTTGACTTGTTCGCCCTATACATAAGTATTTTTTAGTATGCATACTATCAGCAAGGATTTCTACCATCAAAGGTTGACAAAATATGTCTGGAAAGCGTTTAGGGTACAACAAATAAATCAAGTCTGTATTCATAATTGAACTATTACTAGTTATATTTGCCTCTTGATGCAGGCGGTGGGGTGGTGCTTCTTTATGCTTCAAAATATCGTGATGTTAAAACTGTTGTAAACCTCTCTGGACGCTATGATCTAAAGGCAGGAGTTGAGGAACGCCTTGGGAAAGATTATATGGAAAGAATTAGGAATGAAGGCTTTATTGATGTGATGAAGAAATCAGGTAACCCATCAATTAATCAGGCATATGTTTCAATGCCTCTTGGGGTGGGAGCATGTTGTTATAGTTTAACAAATTCAGGGCCTATTGGTTACTTGTTTCCCTACTTTGATCTTATTGTTCTAAAGTAGACACATATTTTATTTCTATAGAACTATTTGACAACATGTATTATTGCAGGAGGTTTTAATTACCGAGTGACTCTGGAAAGTTTGATGGATCGCTTAGATACAAACATGCATGAAGCAAGCCTTCAAATTGATAAAGAATGCAGGTGAGGGGCAAATTTGGTCTCTTGCACTGCTTCACCTTTTTGCTTCTTGTTGCTTTTTTATGGCTGTTGATAACGTATGTGTGATTAATTTACAGAGAATTATAAAGCAGTAGCCATAAATGTTAGGATGGTTTTGTGTCCCCCTTTGTCTCCATGTAAAGAACCGATAGATCCAAATGGTTCAAACATGAGGGTAGTATTCGCTTCTTTTTGCTTCTTTTCGTTCTTATTTGACTTCGATTAAGGGTATGGTTGAATGTTAGGAGGGGTAGGGAAGGGAGGCGAAGAAATCAAAGTTGAAAAGGAAGAAATGTATAAGGAAGATAACATGTCTGTGTTTGGATATTAAAATCTTCCAAAATCAGGAGTACTTTGTATTGTTCATCAAAGTGGGGAAAATAATTGTACTGATTGTAGTATGCAAATTTATGCATGGTATTAAATTTAGGAACAAGTAATCCATGATTTCATATACTAAGTGGATAGACTAGTTATTTGGAGTACTAGGTGTTTGTACGCGTTAAACGATGATTAACACAGGAAGGAGGTAGTACTGCTAACAACATTTCTTGATAAAGCTATGAAATTACCATGATGCATAGTTGTGTTAGTCTGAAATCACATAATGTATGACAGGGTCCTTACAGTTCATGGTTCTTTGGACACGACTGTCCCGGTTGAAGATGCATTTGAGTTTGCCAAGATTATACCAAACCACAAGTTACATATCATAGAAGGAGCTAATCATTCATTCACTGAACATCAAGATGTGTTGGCCTCAGTTGTTGTGAACTTCATAAAGGAATCCTTGATCCCAAATACTGATACTGCTAGCTAGGTATCACTTTGCTTGCATCACATGTGCTTATCTTTTTTCTTTCACATGAGGCTGAACCTCGGTGCAACGGTACAGTTGCTGCTTAGTGACCGTAAGAGGTCACAGGTTTAATCAACCTTTTCGCTTGCAGGGTATGACTGTACCCTCCCGAACCTGAGCTGCCCTTTCTATTTTTTTTTGACATCCATTTATCTAATGATATAATTGTGGTAGATCTTGCAGTATGAGGCAATGGAATTCACTGCTGATGACAAATTAACTCTTCTGAGTGAACCTGGCAATAATGTTCCACAACATGTTTGAGATCTTCTATTTTATTTTTCTTAGTAATCACTAATATTGTTATGTTGCATTCATAGGGGAAAAATAATGGTGAGAACAATGGCATGTTATTTGCCTCTGGTTTGATGTAACAATTATATTTTGCTTTCATTGTTTGTGATAATGGAAATATTGGCCTCATGGTATCACCTTGTAACTTGGGCAAAAGAATAAAACAGGATCCTAGTTGCTGCTACATGTTTAACCTTCATTTGGTAGAGTAGAAAAAGAAGAGAAAGAGAATGAGAGGAGAAAAGTTTGGGAGAAATAGAGTTTTTCTCCCCTTTGGTTTAGGGAGAGTTTGAAGGGAGAGAAGGAAAAAGGGTGGGACCCATCAAATTTGTTTCTCCTCCCAAGTGAGGTGAAAATGAGAGGAGAAGAGGGAACAAAATATGTTGTCTCAAACTGTGTCTCAAATCATATCTCAGATCAATGATATTGAAGAAAACAAAATAAAAAATAATGAATATTATCATTTTTTAATTGACATCAATGTTTTCATTAATCCGAAACATGATTTGAAACATAATTTTGGACGATAAATCATTGTTCAGGGAAAGTGAAGAAAAAACAGTCATTTCTTTCTTATATTTTTTCATACAACCAAACAACATTAAAATCTACTATATTTCTCATTTCTTTCTCTCTTTTCACTTTCTCCCATATATTTCTCTATTCTTATTTTCTTCCTATAACCGAATGAAGCCTAAGTGTTTTAAAGATCATGAAATCACTTATAAAATTGATGCATTTTGGATTATATTTCTCTTTTAGTGTATTTATTCTTTGCTGGGAGTCTCAAAAGATCTGATACGTGGAGAAGTGAGCCTCTCAGCAAAGATTTTCATAGATAATGGTCATGTTTTAATTATCATTAATTCTTAAATAAAAATAATATAGATAATGTAATGATTTTTTAGAGTGGATATATATATTTAATTTATAAAATATATATCTTAATTTTGTTTTTTAATAATATAGTATAATTATACGTATCATTTAATGAATGTAATATTCATGTAATGTAAGGATTTATATATAAATATATATAAACATTATCCATAACTCATTTGTATTAATTTATTTGGAAAATCAATGATGATTTTGGATACGGAAGTAATCCTTTATGAATAGGTGATTGTCCATATTAACAAGTATCACTCTCATGCATCGAACTATTGATCTAATAAACGTTTGTATGATTTTCAGTTGAATCTACTTGTAAGCATAAGTACCAGATTAGCTCAAAACCATGCAAATTGTGCACCAGGTTCGCATTAATTGTTGGACTTGTGTAATAATTGCAAGAAGTGAACAATCTTATAATTGTGTTCTGTTTCTAGTAACTAAAAGGGCTGTCAAGTACACCGGAGTCACACTTAATGGAGTATGAGGAGGGAAATGTATACAACCTTATTTAGCAAGCCGAGAGGTTGTTTCACGGTTTTGAACCTGTAACCTCAAGGTCCAGTTGTCCTGACTCTTCGCACCCTTATGATGTGTCTAGACTCGCCCTTAGTAGCGGTTCTAGTAGCTATGCATGTAAATTAATTCTTATCAAATTGTAGCCAGATTCTACATGAAATTCCCTTGTGTCCTCTACCAGTAATCCTGACATGAACAGGAACCATTCTTAAAATGATGAAAACGTGTGGCATCTCTTACTATAATTTCTCTTCCCACAAGCTTAGAGATGTATTTTATGGCAGAATGGCAGTCATTACAAACTCTAAGGTTCTTCATGATCCTCAGTGTTGTATACCCTGGAGTATTTATCAATGCAAATGCAATAGCAAGTTTTTCACTATGATGTCTAAGAATCTGTTCCTTAACTTCTTGCTCTAGGTCATGCAGTACAGAATCAGTGTCTGGAGTAAAACCCATTATCTTTATCTCCTTCCATATTTTTGAAATCATACGGTAGATTGCATCTTTTTGTGGGTGAAGGCAATCTTCAACCCCAAAAATATGGACTTTGTCCTTGATCTGAACCCAACTGAATCCTTGTTCTTTCTTTACTGCTCTATCCTTCATTGACTTCCTAATCTTAGCAGCATCCTCCCATTTCCCACAGGCTGAAAATGTATTAGCAAGAGCTGAGTAAGCCCCACTATTGTTGGGATCAATAAGAAGCAATTTTTCAGCTGCCACTTTAGCCAAATCCACATTTTTATGAACCCTGCATGAAGATAAAAGCGAACCCCAAACTATAATATCTGGTTCAATAGGCATACTTTGTATAAAATTATATGCTTCTTCAAGCAATCCAGCACGTCCTAACAGGTCAATCATGCATGCGTAATGGCTACAGGTGGGTTCAATGTGATGAACATTTGTCATCAAATTAAAGTAAAATTTACCCTGTCCTACCAATCCCACATGTGTGCAAGCAGACAACACACCAACATAAGTAACGTGATCAGGCTTTATGTTAAATTTCAGCATCTTTTCAAACAGTTGTATGGCCTCACTTCCAAGACCGTGTTGAGCTAGAGCTATAATCATGGAAGTCCAAGTCAATGTATCCGTGTTGGAGCATATCTGTTTGAATACTGTCCTTGCATCTTTGATGCTTCCAGATCGTGAATACATGGTAATTAAAGCATTACCCACCGAAACAGATGGCACTTCTTCCAATCGTATGGCAGATGCATGAAGCTGCCTACCATGATCTAGAGAAGCCAAGCTGGAAAAGACACTTAATATCGTTGCCAGAGTATAGCTGTTTGGCTTTGGACCTTCTCTAATCATCAACCTGAAGATTTCCAGAGCATCACTAATTAAGCCATTCTGTGCGTAACCTACAATCATCGCAGTCCATGCAACAACATCACGGCATTTTAATGAATCAAATATATCTCTTGCTGGGTTGATATCCCCAATTTTGACATAGCCATCCAACAGTGATGTGAATGCTATAACATTAAGACTTGAGGTACCAGTTAATTCTACAATTCTTTGCGCAATTTTAACATCACCTGATTTTGCATACATTGAGATCAGGGCATTTCTCACTGCCCCAGATATGTCAATACCAGCTCTTACAATATGTCCATGGATTTGTCTTCCCAGTTTCAAGTTTTCAAGATTGGCACAAGCTGACAGAATACTTCCAAAAGTGAATTTATCTGGGTTTAAAGATGAGCTCTTAAGCATACTTGAAAATGTTTCCAGGGCTTTGATTTCATATCCCTGATGAATGTATCCTGTGATGATCGAATTCCAAGAAACAATGTCCTGATCAGTCATTTGTTCAAATAGGGAAAGTGCAAGGTCAAATTGACCAAGTTGCATATGCATTGAAATCATAGTATTCCAACTTGACTTGTCTTTCAGCCTCATCCGGTCAAAAACAATCTTTGCCATTACAGTATCACCAGATTTTGCATACATGTTAACCAGTGAATTCGCGACAGAAACAACACCTGATAGCCCAAGTTTTACGATGAAGGAATGAACCTTCCTACCAGTATACAACGCTCGAGTTGCAGCACAGGAAGCAAGAACGTTAGTAAACGTGAACTGAGTGGGGGAAACTCCATGGAAAACCATGTTGAGAAACATGTGAATCCCATTATGAAAAAGACCCATTTGATTATAGCCGACAATCATGGTGGTCCAGGAAACAGAATCAGGGTGAGGAATTAGATCAAACACATGGTGTGCAGTTTTCAAGTTGCCTCCTTTAGCATAGGCAGAGAGAATGGTGTTCCAAGAGAAGGTGGTCTTAAGGGGCATTTCATCGAACAGGGAGTGAGCATGAGAGAAGGTGGCAGTTTTGGCGTAGAAATTGAGGAGGTTGTTCATCAAGAAAAGGCCGAAGTGAAGGCCATGTTTGATAATTTGAGCATGAATGGATCTTCCGAGGAAAGGGTCTCTGGTTTTGATAGCAGATTGAAGAAGATAAACGTATAGATCGGAATGAAAGGGAGGTTTCAGCATTTGAAATGAAGTCAATGGAAGAATTTGAAAAACAGGAACTACACACCATTTGTTTGACTATTTGACACATTAACAGAATATTTCACTATGTTCGGTTAGTTTTTACTAATATTGTTGCTGCTGCATGCTTGCATGTATGTCTTGTTCCACTGTTTTTGAAAAACTGATATTTAGGTACGAATGTAGAGGAAAATTCATTAATCTTAAGAAAATTCCATGGTTTAGTGACTAAAATCGGAGGTGTCAAAACGGGCTACCCGGACGGGTTCGGGCTAATCTGGGTCGGATTAAAAAGCCCGTGTACAAATTATGCATAGTAAATTGTAGCCCAAACCTGCCCTAAGTGGGTTGCGGGTTGTGGTAGGCCGGTCCGCATAATACAAAACATACTGATCATTCATTCTTGGGAAATCTAATGGTTTGAATTGGTGAGTACATCTAAACCATTGAATTTTCCAAGATTGAATGACTAAGATGAGGAGTAAGTCTTTTTCAATTACTCTTGGAGTAAGTGGATCCCCAACTTATAAATATAATCTATTGTGTTTGAGTTAAAACATGATATCAAGTTTACGTATATAAATTTTAACACAACCCATTTTTAAATCTCTCATTTCTATTGAACTTTCACTTCCCTACCAAAATATAATTTGTAATTATTTTGTTATTATACACTCAGTATTAATGGTTTATTTTTTTTCAATTCTCGCTCTAATTTTATGATTCCTTATTGGACTAGGGTCTTATTTTCTCAGTTGTTAACCTTCCAATTTTTATGATTCCAAATTGAATTTGTTTTTCAGTTATAAATTCATTCAGAGTCCCTTTGTTTCAATGATTTCCCCTTGTTCTTACGGGGGGAAATGATTACATGCTGGGCTGTGGAAACAGTGGAAGGGGATATTGAAATATTAGGTAAATATGATAACGTTTAATTTTATAAAATTATTTTAATTTATATCACAATATCTACTATCTATTATAAATTATTTTGTAAATAAAAATAAATAAGGAAAAAACGGGTAGCTCGAACCCGCACGGATAAGCCTAGCCATAACCCGATTTTAATATAGCCCGGCTGGGCTAAAAAGATCGGATTCAATAAAAAAATACTTAAATACTCAAGCCCTATAAATTTCCGAGCTTTGGCGGCCCGGTTGAGCCCGCCCATTTTGACACCTCTAATCCCTCCCATAATTCATAACTCTTACCGCTTTAAAAAAAATATTGTTCTGATTTGAATCGGAAAGGAAACCCAGAAGAACTGTGAAGTCGAAGATGGCCCAAGCTCCAAAAAACCTAAGTGAGTTATTTATGCATATCATGATGCTTTTGCTTGCAACTTAATTGGAATTACAACATATATTAACATAAACTGCCATATTGATTATTTAATCGAGTAATTTCAAACAAATTGATTTACTTAACACTGTGTGATTATTTTTCAGCTCTTACACAGCAAAAAGTTACAATAACAAACAAGCATGGTAATAAACTAGTTGGAATATTACACGAATCTGGAACCACAGAAATTGTTATCCTATGCCATGGTCTTGGAGCCTCCAAGGTTATTTTTTTTCAAATATAAATTTATGATTTATGAATCCTGTTATTTTTAATTATTATGCAAATGATATTATAGATTAATTAATATCTGAAGCCATGCTCATATAAATACTTTGATTCATTAATCCTCATTGTTTATTAAAGTTTTCATATCTCCAGGAAGATAATATCATTGTGAACCTTGCTGCTGGATTAGATAATGCGGGAATCAGTTCTTTCAGATTTGATTTTTCTGGAAATGGGTAAATTCCTTGTGTTACACAGCGAAATTTATGTTTGGGATAACGCTCTTACTAACAACACAATCAAGTCTTTATCCCGTTGGGTGGGGTCGGCGATAAGGCTCTTACTAAGTGAGCTTATACTATACTTAGATTATTAATGGGTTAAGTGTTAAATCAATAGTGGATACCGGATGATTTACATATAAACCTACTTTAGAGGAGCTTTTTCCTTGCGTTTGTATATATTGTGAACCTTGTATATATTGATCTTCAAAATATGCAACCAAGCTAATTTTGTACTTTTAACAAAGTGATTATTTCCATTGATAATAGAAAAGTTAAAACCGTATGAGATGGGATCTCATGTCCTAATGATACAAATACAGGGTAGCTCCTCTATTTATGTCATGTTCTATCTATCAAACTTCTGATATCTAATCTTGACATCTTCACCATTAGTATTGTGTCACTGCCATTTTGATTTAGCTGTTGAGTATTGCTTCCAGCGAAAGTGAAGGTACATTTGAGTTTGGTGATTATTGGAGGGAGGTTGATGATCTACATGCTGTAGGTCAACACTTTCATGAAGCAAACCGTAAAGTTAGTGCAATCATTGGGCACAGTAAAGGTTTGTTGTCTTGCATTGATATCTGTATATTACTTTATGTGTTAAAGGATTTCTGAAAGTTGAATAAATCCAGATGCATTTTTATTATAGATTTGTTTTATCAATGTCAATGAGGAGGGTGCAATGTCTCAAATAAAACTAAGATTAGCCTTTTGTCTAGTTAAAGATGATTATTAACTGAAACTCATATATGCGCTTAGTTCATGGCTTCATGCTCTAAAAAAAAATTTGTTTAATCTGCTGAGCTACTCAGCAGAAATATTACAATGATATAATAGTTTGCTTTTTCTGTCACCCTGTGAACAGTTTTGATATAAAATGGTAAACACAAAAAAGGATATATTTGAAATATTATAATTTTGTAAAGTTTAAGTCTACTGTTTATAGATTTCTATGTGAGAGGGATGACAGTAATCCATAGTTATATGGTTAGCAGTACTGGTTTAGGTACAAGGTACCCCGATTATATGCAGCTAGTTACTTTTTACATTATTATTATAAAACTTCTTTTATAAGGAACTCGTACGTGGTACGCTGAATCCAACACATAGGCTAAATGAGGGAACCATGTAAATATGGACAATACAATGGTCCGATGAGGGATGTGAGCACAAGCCGGGATAGAGAAGCCTCCGGTGAGCTAGGCACAAGAAACAGTGGTTAACGATTCATGTGGTGGAGTCTGACAGTTGGAAAAAACCCTGAATGGTAGCCGATGATGATTGACAGTGACTGGCAGTGGTGAACTGCAGTGGATAGGGACTGTCGGAGGGATGACACGACAGCAAGAGAGAAGGGCGGGCCTGAAAAGGTGACTTCTGATGATATTGGAAAGTATCAATGACAGCGGTGGAGGACATCAGCTGAGATTGTCGGAGAAGGAGGCTGGAAGGATGGCATGATATAGAGAAATGACTAATCAGAGTTCTGAATTTATAAGAACTTCACAGCAGGATAGTGACATCACAGATTACAACTCTGATACCATATTATGATTTGGTAATTGTGTGTTACAGACCACACATGATATTTATAATATGAAGGGGTTTAAACAATAAAATATAAAATCAAATCAGATTTTTTTGGTAGTGAATCAGAAATTAATTTGTATCAATTTTTAATCTGCATATGTGCTATTTCTGACAACTATAAAATGAGTAGCAGGGCTTCTTTGTCACAATGTTGATTAGTAAGTCTGTAGGTATATTCAAATTGTTTTTAATAGTTCTGTATCTTGATGCAGGAGGTGATACAGTGCTTCTTTATGCTTCAAAGTATCATGATATTAAAACAGTTGTCAACCTCTCTGGTCGCTATGATTTAAAGGGTGGCCTTGAAGATCGTCTTGGAAAAGATTTTATGGAAAAAATCAGGAAGGAAGGTTTCATTGATGTGAAGACAAATTCAGGTAACTGCACATTTAATCAGCCATGTGTTTGAAGGCCTTAAATTGGTTGCAAGCATGCTCTAAGAGATGCTTTAAGAAATTCAGGGTCCATGATTTCTTATGTCTTTTCTTTGAACTTTCTATTTATTGCATTTGCTGAAAAGCAAGTCCAGAACCTTACCTTTGTCGTTTTCCTCTGCAGTCCTTTTCTAAATGTCCTAAACACTTTTTTTAGAACATTAGGGAGTTCTGTATTTTTTTAATCATTGATGCAATGCCAATGCCCCAACAGCATCAGTCTGTCCATCTTACTTTGCTATAACTTTTCTTTTGAAAGTTAAATAACATAGACACACAAAAATGTAATTAATGTTATCAGTTGTCTTCAGTTCCTGAGGATTTCCTTGAGTTTAGATAGACAGTGTATCAAATGATGGGAACACAGAAAATCAGTATAAAAGTGTAACACATTAGCCCCTCTCTAAATTGATCATAAACACACTTATTAAATTATTGTAACATGACCACTCAATGAACATCATTATACTTTTGTAGGAAGTGTTGAATATCGTGTAACTGAGGAAAGTTTGAAGGAGCGGTTAAGCATAAACATGCATGAAGAATGTCTTCAGATTGACAAAGAATGCAGGTCAGGGAAAAAATTGTCTAGTTGATCCCTACTCCCTCTTTTTAACCCTTCTATCTTCCATTGACTGTGCACATCTTCATTTAAGCTCAATAATAGCAGTTACATTATAATAAACTATACTGCAGAATCAATGAAAGAGTGAGGGTGTTTCGGGTACCATATACAGAAGATGATTATTTCCTTTATAAATCCAATTTCACAAAGTTAATGATGCTTTTAATTTACATTATCTTTAATTTACATAAAAGTTTGAGGAGTAATTATGAAGAGAAAATAGTTCATGGTGCCTATTTGCAAACGGCATAAAGTTTAGGGTGCTTTTATAGACTTTTCATTTTATTTAATTCGCGTAGCCAGTGGAAGAGACCATCTTTATATGTAAATTTGTGGTTGCTTATTTGAAAGATACAATATGGACTAGAGATTTGGAATAGAAGATGTGTTTAGGAGGGATATTTGCAGAGCTACAAACTTAGAGTTCTAGTAATTTGTTGATGAAAATCAATTGTTTTTAATGATGTTTTGAAATTTTCAATAAGGCACGGGTGTATAATCTCAAGACATAATGCATGGCAGGGTCTTTACAGTTCATGGTTCTTCAGACACCACAATTCCTGTGGAAGATGCATATGAGTTTGCCAAGATCCTTCCTAATCACAAGTTACATATCATAGAAGGAGCTGATCATGTATACAGTAATCATCAAGCTGACTTAACATCAGTTGTAGTAAATTATATAAAGGAAACCTTACAACTGGACTAGTGCACTACTATTCAGGTATATATCTTGGCATGCAAAGGAGCTTCTTTTATTTACTATTTATTTGCCTTTCAAAAATATAGAGTTCATAGTCCATCTTGTGTCAATTGAAATTTGAAAGTGGTACTGGTGACAAAAATGATTTCTACAGGTTCCTGATGAAACCTGCCTATGATGCAATATTGCAGTGTGGTATATTTCATAACTCTGCTCATGTGCTGGACAATCCTCATTTATTGTATTAAATCACAGAAAAGTACGGTGAACCATAACTGTAATATTCATATTTTCTCAGCTTATGTCTTTAATGTATTGTAGTAAAACACTGTCCTGTCCACACCAAAGAAACTTGTATTTTTATCCTACGACAGCAGTTATAACGCCGATATGTCAAGGTTTTGGATATCAATCATAAATGTTGGCAATCTCTACTGATTTCAGTAATTTAAAACTTTAGTGGTGGGTCCCAGGCGAAGAATGCTGTAATGTTGGAATGGTGGTGCATGTGGACAGCAATGCTTCCACCACACTAGCACTCCACAGCCATATTGATGCAAGTGCCCAACACTATAATCCATGAAAACAATCACTGAGATTTGTTGTTGGGTGGGGTTACTAACAAATTTGTGCACCGTCCTTGGTGACAACCTCAGCATTAGCTGCTCCTTATGTTGTGTGTCTTCTATGTCTGTCTCCGGCGCTTTTTCTTTTGCTCCACATATTTTGGTCTTGTCAATTGAATTTTATAGCTTATTTATTATTTTAATTAAACTATATGAGCACCGATTAATACAAGGGAGATAAAATTGGTTGCTTACTGTTTAATAATTGCATTCTTTGTTAATATATACTGACCAATTAATGGGTAATCAACATGAATCGGTCGTTGGATACTGCAATCTGAACTGCCATAAAACTCTTGGTTTAAAGGGCCCCAGGGACAGAGCTATTATCAATTCTCTATAATAATTTGTTGTCATTTTCTTACTGATATAAAAATATCTCAATTTAGTTTCTGTACATTATAAAGAGTGTCACGGGCGCCACATTTGTTAATCTATGTCAAGAAGAACAAAGGGATGTTATAACCAACTTCCACTTATATAGTTTTTTTAATTTGTATTTTTGTTCCTGTTTCAAAAGGGTGGGAAGGGATGAATTAAGTCACATTACTAAGCTGTTTCATTCAAGAATAATGTTTTCCTTTTTAACACAAAGGATAGCCACACATAGAATTAAAGACTAAAAATTATGATGGTGAATTTATAAAGGAATTAGTACTACTAAGATTGTTTATAATTAAATTAGTATGAATGTTAAGAAACTTGAGTGTAATTTTCCCATTACTCAATAAATCACTATCTCAATATGGCTAACAGTAACAGGTGCTACCAAAAATGAAAAAAACAGCAACTGTGCAACCTCCATTGAACTTAACCAATAAAAAAATGTCCATTATCTCCACTGACACCCCACTTTAATACATATTATATACACCATATAAGATACCACCATGTTCCAATTGTCCCACCTAACTGCTTCTTTCAGAGAAGGAGACAGTGGTTTTCAATTTCACTATGGATTATGAATGTGCATGTTTTATATTTTAAGTTTTTTATGATTTTTTTAACTTAGTTTTATCAACTTCAGTTGAAAAAAGACTTCAACTTTTACCACTCCCATGTAACTTTTCAAACCCTGCCAATTCCAGAACACTAGTTCTCAACAAACACATGTTTTTGGTCTTGTCCTTTTCATCAAAAACATTTTGGGTTGTTCCAAAAAACTACCTTCTCATTGCTTCGGTGTTACTGAATGTGGGCCTTATTCTTCCACTTAACTCACATTTATTCTTGCTTCAAGTTACCATTTTCAAAATCTGTAATTTATTCTCTCATTTGTTACTCTATTTTCTTCTGAATCACCACTGAAGAGGTTGGTCTTGGAGATTGGTATGGGATGAGGTTGGTTTTGGGTGTGGGTGTGATTTTGCAGCTGCTGAAGCTCTGCATCATTGGTTTTTCTGTGGCAGTTCAAGGATCCAAAGGTATCTCCAGAATTCTTCTCTAGATTTGGTGAGAGATTATGAAGATAAAAAAAAAACTTAATTTTAAGCTAGAAGCCTAGATTATGAACAACATACTTCCTTTTTATAATGTTTTTACTAAAATGAAATCTATGCCACATTGGGCTTAAGCATCTATTCTCAACTTTGCTATCAATTTATTGATTTAAATAATGATAACTTAATATGGGAAAAATTTACAGATGGCTTATAGCTAGGATTTATAAATAGAGCACCCAATGTCCTTTTCTTTCTGTTGTTCACTTGCATTGCTAACAAAACATATTTTTCATTAGTATATATTTTGGATAGTTTAAGCTACATCTGGGTTTTGAAACCATTATCACACCCTTCACTTTTGTTATTATGAGATTAGACACTATTATGTCTAGAGCCAAGGACTTTGGTTGATCAGAACAATGTGTCTGACTTTAGTTCTGTTTTAACCTGTTATTAAGGTTCATATTTTCCATCTATTGACAAATTTGCTTGCTGATAGAAAAATTAGTTTTTTCTCCTTTTTCCTGTGGTACATTTTGGGCATGCCAACTGATAATTTCTTCTTTAAGGGTCTATTATAACTCTATCACCAGCCATCCTTCCTGGCCTTTCTCCTATAGTAGAAACACTCGGGCCTATTCATCATGGAGAATCTAGTGAAAGCAATGCACCAAGCTTACAATCAGATCCAGATGGTATATCTAATTATGTGTTCAAATTTTGTGTCTTTTAACTTAATTGTTCACTGTCCTATTTAGTTTCTGCTGGTATATAATATTCATTACCTTCTTTCAGGGATTGTGATATCCCCACCTCCATCAAACTTACCTGTGCACTCTTCCCCTAGTGAAACACCTGGTCCTTTACACCCAAAAGAATCGAGGGGAACTATTGCTCCAAGCTCTCCAGCAGTACAAAATGGTAATCCCATTCCCTTGGAACATTAAGTAATCTTGGGATCATCTTACTAAGTGATTGGTTTTTCATAATCCAGGGTCATTCTTGAATCCTTCAAATACATTACCACCTCCTGCATCAGCTCCAACTCCTCCGAAGATAAAAGACACTGAACCATCCATATCTCCAAGTCCAAGCTCTATAGTTTCATCACCACCACATGAGGTTGTTCCTTCAGCATCAACAGTGCAAGGGAATGTGCCCCCACCAATAGAATCAAGTCCACCTCAAGGGGAAGAACCTGCTGTTAGGCCTCCTGTCCCCACACGAACTGCTCCAGGTACAAATTCTTTTTTGGTAGAATGCTAGGATTCATAGTTAGTGAAATAAGTCCCACGTCTAGAATAAAATGAGGATCATATAAGTGGATGAACCTATAAACCTAATGCTTTAAGGTTTTGTGTTAACGTATGGTGTCAAGCATTGGTGGTTTTTCATTTAGCCCGTGAAAGAAGATCTCTTGGTTCTTTGGGCTATCCTTTCCTAATGGGGCGAGGGTGAGTCTAGCTCAAAATTGATATTGACTTTTATCCTTGTTTGTGTATTGCACTTTGAACAGCCCCAGTTGCAATACACTCTGGTGGATCGCCAAAAATTTCACCAGTCAGCCAACCAACTGAAAGTGGAACTTTGGCACCTAATGTTGATAATAGGAATGCAAATAAGAGTCACGCTGCAGTGCCACTTTCACCAGGCACGTGATAAAAATCTTGTCATTTTGTTACTATAATTCATTAATTATCCCTGTATGGATTTCCTTTTCACAGTTAACAGCTTCCCGTTGTTATTGACTTAAAATATGCTCTTCTATTGAACATTTAAACAGCACCAGTTGCAACACCTTCTACCAATTTTGCCAATAACTCTAGTCCGCCAACAGAACATGGAACTTTTCCTCCTAAAGAGGGTACAAGTAAAGGTCACATCCCGGAACCAACTTCACCAGGCATGTTATAAAAGCCAAAATTGTCACCTAAATTCTTATTGACTAGTTGTGAAATTTCCTTTTATAAACTCCACTCCAGCTTCTAGTCAGTATTGAGCCACACTATGCTTTTCTGTTGAATTTTGAACAGCACCTGTAGCAGTTAATTTACCAAAAATTTCACCAGTTAGCCAGCCAACTGAACATGGAAGTTTGCCTCCAATTGTTCATCAAAGGAATGCGAGTACCGGGCACATAGTTTCACCAGGTTTCTACTAGACTATTCTATTTTCTTCATTACCAATTTCCAGCTAGTATTGATCCTAACTCTTTTTTTTATATATTGTATCTTGAACAGCCACAGCTGCAATTCCTCCTGCAACAATAGAAAAAAATTCAACTGTCAGCCAACCTACTCAACATGGAAGTGTTCCACCTAATGTTCATAAAGGAATTGCAAATAAAGGTCACAACCCTGACACACTTTCACCAGGTAGGTGTCAGTCTCACTCTTATTAAATCATCTCTGGTATTTAACTATATGGTTCTAAACTTTCTATTTTTCGTTGAACAACAGAATCCCTTGCGCCCCCACCTTGGAAACTAGAACATAAACCACCTGTAGCCAACCCTATTGTCCCAACAATAACTCCATCCATACTACCTGGTAATTTTTATTACCTTAATTTGATGAAAAATATTTAAATTCATATGAAAGTTGTCAATTCTCTCATTATTTCTTATGTTGAATTCATGCAGTACCTGTTACATCACCAGCTACATCACCAGCAAGTGTATTTCCAGTAAATCAGCCATTAGTCCATCCAATTATTCCAGCAGTATCTCCATCAAAATTGCCGGGTTTGAATTTCGAGAAAGGATTTTGTTCTATTAACTCTTTCCCTCCCCCTTTGCCATTTGCTTTAAAATTTTGCACAGTTACATTTTGCTTTTAAATCATTCCATATTCACTTAAAGTAATGGAACTTTAAAATGTGATCCAATGTTATTTTGTTGTTTGTTTGAATTATTATTGCTTTTGATAATCAAAAGTTATGTAATATGACACTTTATATTATGACATTGAGAAATATGAATTCAGATACCTTAACTATCGAATTGAGATAAAAAGGACAATCGTTACTAACATGTAAAGTTTTTTTAGTCTGCTTAATCTGTGTTCCATGCATAAAGGAATAATAAAAGAATGATGATGAAGCTATTTAACACACAAAAGTTGCTTTATGACATTTGAATGCAAGATGTTCCACGTAATTAAAGACAAAAAAGTTGCTAATGGACATGCAGAAGATTATTTAACCATTAAAATGTCATGTTTAGTTACAATTTCACTTTTCAGCACCGAGCACTAATTTTTTAGCTCCTACCTTGATAATGATTTTTTTTTCCTGAACCTGTTCTATGCATTACTTTTAATTTAGTTCTCAATGCTCACAATTCCCCTTGTAGCTATCATTCTAGAGTTCTCAACATTTTTATCCGCTTTAATTTCTTTTATGCACAAATGCTATATTGCGATCATACTTCAAGTCATGGACACTTAATTAGCACAAAACTTGTTGTGCAGTGCCTGTTGCATCACCCATGTCAACTCCTTCCAGAAGCTTCAATTGGTCAAAAGGCAGACCACCGGTTGCTGCACCTTCATACAAAAAACTGAAGCCACTTCCAGCTGTAATACACTCCCCTGCTCAAGGTAAGCTAACATTCAAGGTTGCAGATTTTTAGCTTGATGATTGTCCGGCTATTGAAAGATTGTCCCGACATCGGAGTTCAAACTTAAATTGGCTAAACAATACTGCATTCATATCATGCGGAAATGTTTTTCAAAATATAGTTACCAAATTTAAAATGATACTTTATATGCAATCATTCTTCTTCTGCAAATAAAGCCAGACAAGATGATTTCATCTCCAACACCACA
The DNA here is from genome assembly GCA_009771035.1 of Lupinus albus. Lineage (NCBI taxonomy): Eukaryota > Viridiplantae > Streptophyta > Magnoliopsida > Fabales > Fabaceae > Lupinus > Lupinus albus. The sequence continues at coordinate 13,197,503 of CM020011.1, forward strand.
TGATTTAATAAATTGTGTCACAAATGAAGTTCTTTGCTGCAACTGAATGGATAACATATTTTTACTTTTTTTTAATTTTTGATACAGATCAAGCACTTCCTCCATCATTACCTCCAAAAAGTAGACGACGACATCATGTTACACAACCAATCAGCCCAGGTACCTATATAGGTATTATAAACTTATTAGATGTTTATTATATAATAATGAGAAGTAAAAAAACCATTTCTAATTACTTCTTTTTCCATGGTAGGTTCTTCAGTGTCTCCACTCTTATCCCCTATTCACTCACCCATGAGCCAAGATTTGCCTGTTTCTTCTCCATCAATTAAATCTGTCCCTCATCCAATCAAAAGTAAGAAAAATCTAAATTTATTTTTTACTTGTTACCAGAATTTCGTCCATTTTTATTCATTAAAGATATTTTCGAAAAGTTTGTCTTTTCATTATCATATGCTTATCATCTTGATCATAAATTATGAATGTTTTTGAAGGCCCTGTTTTTCCTCCTAAAGCATCTCCTGTTAGGTCTTCTTCCAATAGCCCTAAGACACCTCCCCTGCCTCAAGTTCAAGCTCTGCCACCTCCACCTCCTAATCAAGGTTAGCACTATATGGCTACCAAATATCTGTACTCATTGGATTCCTCTGTGCCTTATTCATCACTCATTGAGATATAAATGTTCAATTTTCAGATTGTTTATCAACTGTCTGCTCAGAGCCATATACAAATTCTCCACCTGGAGCGCCTTGCAGATGTGTCTGGCCCATGCAAGTCGGTCTTCGCCTAGGCGTTTCTCTTTATACCTTCTTCCCTTTGGTTACAGAACTGGCTTCTGAAATTGGCAGTGGGGTTTTCATGAAGCAAAGTCAAGTTCGTATTATGGGAGCCAATGCAGCAAACCAACAACCTGAGAAAACTGTTGTCCTCATTGATTTGGTACCACTTGGGGAAAAGTTTGATAATACTACAGCCTCTTTCATTTCTGACAGATTTTGGCATAAACGAGTTGTTATAAAAGCTGCCTACTTCGGAGACTATGATGTGTTATACGTGAACTATCCAGGTATATATAAATTTCAATTTTTATACTAACTCATTTTTCCTGACTCTTATGGTGAGAAATTTTATTGGATCCTTACATATACATAGGTTTACCTCCTTCTCCTCCTTTACCACCTTCAAGCATTACTGTAATAGATGGTGGACCATATTCCGGAAATGGCAACAATGGTAGGACAATAAAGCCCCTTGGGGTTGACATACAGAAGAGGCAGCATAAAGGTGGACTTAGCAGAGGCGTAATTGCCATTATTGTTGTTTCAGTTTTCCTAGCAGTTATTTTATGCATTGCTGCTGCTTGGGTCATGTTCAAGTTCAGAGATCATGACAGTCAACCAGCATCGACCTCACAGGTTTCACAACCGTCTCTTGTGAAAGCACCAGGTGAGCTAGTGCTTTGTTCCCTGTAGTTCTTTTGTTTTAGTGGTTGATCATAAAAAGCAATACTGTATATCAAATTACAAAGTTAACTGTTTGGCATTTATTTCCTCTAATTGAAGTAGGGAACCAATGGCATAATTCTTCCCAAAAAAAATACTTCAATTCCAAGGATTTGAATAAAATCTTTTTTCACAAGCATGGTATATTGAAATTAAAATAACCAACCTTTAGTTTTGAATGTTTCCTTATCTCACAATTATTGAGACAACCCGATTGTGTGTTTTTTAGCCCTTTTGCTTACACAACATATGAATTTATCAGGTACCAGTGCCTCAGTAGTTGGAGGCGGGGTTGGTTCCAATTCCACTTCATTTCGATCTAGCATCGCTGCTTATGCGGCATCTGCCAAGACTTTCAGTATGAATGACATTGAGAAAGCTACCGATAATTTCAATGCTGCAAGAATACTTGGAGAAGGTGGTTTTGGCCTTGTTTACAGTGGTATCCTTGAAGAAGGGACAGAAGTGGCAGTCAAGGTTCTAAAGAGGGAAGATCATCATGGTGATCGTGAATTCTTAGCTGAAGTTGAGATGCTTAGTCGTCTTCACCATAGAAATTTGGTCAAGTTGATTGGTATATGTACTGAGGACACTTTCCGCTGCTTGGTTTATGAACTCGTTCCAAATGGCAGTGTGGAATACCATTTACATGGTACTTAAATCTGCTTCTTATTTGCTTTCTTCAGCCTTTTAGGTGGTGTTCCAGTTTTTTAGTCCTTCAAAATAATGTCTTGTTTTTATTTTACGTGATCTTCTTGTAGGAGTTGACAAGGAAAACAGCCCACTTGATTGGGGTACTCGGATGAAGATTGCTCTTGGTGCTGCTCGTGGTCTAGCTTATCTGCATGAAGATTCAAGTCCTCATGTTATACATAGGGACTTCAAGTCTAGCAACATATTGTTGGAAGATGATTTTACTGCAAAAGTTTCTGATTTTGGATTGGCTCGAACAGCAATGGATGAGGAGAACAGACACATATCAACACGTGTCATGGGAACCTTTGGGTACAAAGTTTTCTTCCTATTTTTTAGTGCCATTAAGTTGTGCTTCTGACTCCAATAATATAAATATGTTGCTTTTGATTAATCAAGTCAGATGAACTGATTTCTTGCCTTGCCTCTTTAAACACTTACCTTATGCATCTATTGTGGAACTTGTAGGCTGTAATATTGTTTTACTGAGAAGTACTAGCGATGTTGTTAACATTTTGATATTTAGTCCTAATTTGTTTCAGTCATCTACCCTTAAAGCCCCCTTTTCTTATCAGCTTAGCCAATAGAACCAATTGTCGAACTTAAATCCATAGCAATATCTGCATTTAGTTTAAACCTACTTAAATCCTGCTTCATTTTCATTATGCATTTCCTAATACATTTTTTTGATATTTGACAAATTAATTCAGTTATGTGGCTCCGGAGTATGCAATGACTGGGCATCTTCTTGTTAAGAGTGATGTTTACAGCTACGGTGTCGTTCTTCTTGAGCTTTTGACAGGAAGGAAACCTGTAGACATGTCACAACCTCCTGGTCAAGAGAATCTTGTTGCTTGGGCTCGTCCGCTTCTCACAAGTAACATAGGACTGGAAACAATAATTGACCCATCTTTGGGAGCTGATGTGCCTATTGATAGTGTGGCTAAAGTTGCAGCCATTGCTTCAATGTGTGTACAACCAGAGGTATCAAACCGCCCTTTCATGGGTGAAGTTGTTCAGGCTTTGAAACTTGTTTGTAGTGAATGTGACGAATCGAAAGAAGAAGCAGGTTTAAGAACTTGTAGCCAGGATGATTTGTTTGCTGATTTAGATGTGGGAATTAGTCCTTCTGGACAACTAGAAGATAATTTAGAAAGGCGATTCTCCGGTTCTAACTTCGGCACTGGACTTGATATTGAAAGAGGGTTGTCAGCATCAGAACTATTCAACTCATCATCAAGATTTGGTAGGCAGGAATCTGAATCATTTAGGAGACACTCTTATTCAGGTCCTCTGAGAACCGGAAGAAGCAGACAGTTGTGGCAGATAATTAGAAGGCTTTCCGATGGTACTGTCAGTGAGCACGGAAATATGTTCAAGTTATGACTACGTTCCCGTAGAGAAATTACAATATTTGAATTTTCTATGTAGATATTGATCTCAATGGATTTGTTAATCTGCAGTTCATAATCCCAAGTCCCTACTTTGCAAGTTATAAGTAGGATTGGCCATGCTTTGATGGTAAACTGCAAAATCTTGTGTAACTGGTATCAACTCTGAAGAGGTTTGGAAGCAATGTAAATCTCACATGAACAAAGAGTTCTTACTTCCTCATGGTACAAATGCTCCTCCTTCCTCCAAACCAATAAAAGCATTATGACTCATCTTTGCTTTCTCTCATCTTTTAACCAAATTTATGTCAATTTAAATTAAGTGCTTCATCCAAAATAGAAGTGGTAAATATACATGGATTGGTTAAAAGGTTAATTGTCATGTTCAAAATTGTACAACATTCCAAGCATAGTGTCTTTGCAGTTGTCAAAACATCACTTGTATTTCAAGGGAGTTGTGTAGGACTATATAAATCATGGATGCATTTATTAACTTTACAGGCCACATTTTTGAAGTGATAATTGCATGGTGATAGACTTGGCATAGATGTGTGACCCTTCAATCACATACTATAAAAAACTAGATAGTTAATAAGTTACACAAAAATGTGTGCGAGTGTGGGCTTATGGGTCGTCCTATATAAAATAATAATATACAAATATAAATAAATTACGTATAAAATTTAAATTATATAAAACATTGCATTAAGAATAAGAAAGAATATAACAATGCATTAAAATGCAAATGTAAACTCTTTGCATTTTTTTATATTGGATAAATTAATTGATAAATGACAGAATGGTTTCCCTCCCTTTCTAACAATTGAGTAAAAACATGTCTATCTAAAAATGATAATACAATGTGAAACTTAGGAACTCATGACAAAATTTGACATATTGAATTTGGTAAAGTACCATGAATATTAGTGTTATAGGTGACCTATTAGAGGATGACATGTGAAATTTTTTGTTTACTTTCAAGGTAAAAAAATGTTTATGTAAATCTAATAAATGTTCTTTCCGTGAAAGTAAACAAAAAGGTTCACGTGTCATTCTCTAATAGCACTAGCACCTATGATATTTATGTACCTAAGTTTTGTCCTTATAAAAAAAATAACAATTGCTGTTACAAGTGACCTATTAGAGGATAACACATGAATCTTTGTGTTTACTATAATAGTTGAAATACCAAAAAAAAAAAAAAAAAAAAAAAAAAAAAGATTATTACACCTATATTGATTGTCTCTCATTAGAATTGCAACCCGTTTGTAAAATGGTTTTGGGCCTCGCAAGTTGAGCCTATATTTATTGCATCTGGTCTGAATCCCGAAGAACAGTTGAATCTCTAAAGGCGCAAGATCTTCCGTTCTGTCATGGTGATTCTCTTAAATCTCAAAATTCCAATGCAATAACATTTCTACGATTTTCTATTCATAATTTTCTCTCATATTGTTCTTGTTTTTTATTATTTTGTTGAAGGCTTCGAAATCGATCAGCAGTCCTGTGCCCGATGCATGGTACCCGACCCTCTCTGCGTTTACTCTCGCCATCGGTCTCCTCTTAACTTCATTTTTCTTCATGTAAGTTCCTTCTCTTTCTCATTTTTTCTGGATTTTTATCAATCATCAAAATTTGCCTCCAAATCATATAAGATTTATGATTATTCATCGCCAATTTTACTTAAACCTAAGGATTATTAGATTCAATATATATGACTGGTTTTATGAATACGGTGATTTAATTTAGTTTCGTTCTAATATCTATTAGTGAAAATCTATCAAGTTGTGATCGTGTGATGTATTAAAGGGTAGTACTTTAGGTATTCTTTTCAGGTTGATCAGATATTTTTATTTAAGGTACAATGTCAAATATTCTTTTTATGGTTACATCTTGGGAGTTGAGTGTTCAGCTTTCTGTGAGTTTATTATCCTCTGTTGTTTGATTTGTACAATTTTGAGACAACAGCTCTGTTTGGCAAAACTAACTTCTAAGTTATAGGCTATGAGATTGTTGTAAAAGGGTGAAGTTTTTATGGTTGAAGCAGGCATGTGTGTGTGTGAGGGAGAGAGAGAGAGAGAGAGAGACATGACTCCAGAACTGATTTTTTTTTGGTTTTTGAATTTTGTGATGTAGTAGTCATATGGATGATCCCTGTAGCTTTGATGATATCATAAATTTCTCTATACCCTGTTGGCTCAAGATTCATGACTCATGAGCTATGAATGTTCAGCTGACAACTTATCCTTGTATCTTAATTCCTCATTCTTCGTTCAAACAAATGGATGTGTTATTTACAGTTATGAAGCAACCACTTCTCGGAAAACCCGTTCCCTTGCTCAGGAGCTGATAACTGGAGCATTGGCATCGGTCTTCTTGGTAAGTTGTGTTTGTTTTTCCCATATTCAGTCATTGATTGACATGAAACTGGTAAACTTATGTGTCCATCTCCTTGGCAGGGTTTTGGATCTTTGTTCCTCCTACTTGCTTGTGGCGTTTATGTCTAATCATTGAATATGGAACTGGATGCAATTTTGCTAAGCAGATAGCTTTAAATGAAAGATTATATTGACATTATAGCTTGATATGAGTCAAAAGTTGTGACATTATAATTTATCAATGACAGTGTTGGTGGTGTGATAATCAAGATTATGAATCACTATGATAGTTTTAAGCTTGACTTTTCTGCAGGAAGTGTGCATTTATATGTTGTGCCGATGAAGAACCAACCTCTAGCATATGTATTTTGTTTTGTCTCTATCAAATAAGCAGGTAGGTTGGGTAGGCCTTTTCAAAGCTCAAATATAAAAAAATTAAATCAAAATTTAAAAAAGTTAAAGCTAGCTTGTGAAACAAGTCATGTACGTGCAGGTCCAATATAAGTTAGGTTGTTGGCTCTTGATAAACCAATTAACACATTAGTAGTTAGATGGTAAAAGTTATATTACTCTTTTTAACGTAGTAGAAAGTGTCATCCAATTCGATTTTTTTTTTTAATGCTATTATTAAAACGAAATGTGCTCAAAAAAAGTATAAAAAAAATATTTATTATTATAATTTTTGTTTTAATTGTTAAATTAAAAATCTATTTTTGTGATATCTCAAATTTTCATTCTAACAATTAAAATTTCATAAATGAGAAAGTGTAACTAATGTTGTAGCAATTATGATCGTGACAACTGTCATCCGTGCAACTGTTGTTGTCATTATCACTGTCCACTAGTGATTGAGGGTGTCACACACTCACACAGTGGTGAAGAATGTCGTGTTTTTATTTTCAAAGTTGAAATGGTGTGATAATCTCCTATTGAACTATATGAAGTACACTCATTTTTCTATTTTTTTACTTACGTAATATAGTTTTATTAATTATTTTTTAAAACCATGTAACAAATTGTTGAAAGTCAACAAGAAAACTATTTACCACCAAACAAACTATTTACTAATATTGCATAGTCATTTTTTTCGTGTGCTCCCCGCCACAATGTAAATGGTACATGTATTGTGTAGTTCACTAATCATTATTAACCATGAGTAAATAGGTTGTTTGACTTATCATAAGTAGTGTGACAGTCAAACCGTTTTTCTATTAAATGAATTGCAATTTTACATGTTAAAAAATGAAAAAGATAAATTATTGTGTTCAAATATTATTTTGATCCATGTGGAAAAACTATCGTGTTCTAATGGAAAAACTGTAAAAATTACATAAACAAACCTGAAATATAAAATGAGGAAATATACTATATGATTTTTTGGTAGAAAATATAAATTAGTAAGTGCAAAAAAGGAAACACAAATTACACTATTATGGGTGATTATTTTGTATTTCCCTTTATATTAGTAATATATATAGATAGATATTAGTATAGTGAAATTTATTTAGGTAAAATAACTCATTTTCTCATATATATTTTTCTTTTCCTCTCTATCTTCATTCTCACTTTTATTTTTCTCTCTATCCATTTTCCTTCCTCTACCCAAACATTAGAAAACAACAGAACACAACATGTATTACATTTTGTAGAGTAGCAAACAGCAGAGAGAGTGAGAAAGAGAGAGAGAGAGAAAAGGGAAAAAGATCTAAAGCAGAGAAGGAAATGGATACTCCTCCTCCTCCTCAACAGCAACAAGGGTCTGTGGTAAAGAAGAAGGAAACAAGAGGACGAAAACCCAAACCTAAAACCAACGACCAATCTCAACAAACCAAAACCCCCAAAGAGGGTAAGAAATCACAACAACAACAACATCATCATCAACAACAACAACAACACCACCATCTCACATCAGAAGACAAGTACAACCATTGGAAATCAGTTGTTCCTGTTCTCTACGACTGGCTCGCCAATCACAACCTCGTTTGGCCTTCTCTCTCTTGCCGGTACCATACCCTCCCCTTTCTCTCTCTCTCTCTCTCTACCTAGGGTTAGGGTTTTCATTTTCTTTACTAATTCATAATTTCAATTCTTTAACTCATGCATAGGTGGGGTCCTCACCTTGACCATGCTACTCAGAAGAATCGCCAGCGTCTCTACCTTTCTGAGCAGGCAATTCAACTCTCCCTTTTATTTCCTCTTTCTATTGTTTTTTGTTAAAGGAATTCAAAGACTTAAACTTTCTTCACACACACTTGTGGTGGTATAACTCTGAAGCCTTCATTTTCCCTTCCCTCCAAAACCCAACTCGTAAAGGGTCCGTTTGCGAGTTGGGTTTTGGAGGGAAAGATTTGCGAGTTGGATTTTGGAGGAAAAGGGAAGGCTTGGGAGTCATCTCATATGTTAATATTGCAATAGATATAGGGCGTTAATCCAACTCGCAAAATAGACCCTTAGCCTATAGAACTTATTGCAATAGATATAGGGCGTTAATATTGTATTTATCTCATTTTGTTGTTGTTGTTGTTGTTGTTGATAGACTGATGGTAGTGTTCCCAATACCCTTGTGATTGCGAACTGTGAGGTTGTTAAGCCTAGGGTTGCTGCTGCAGAACACATATCACAGGTGAGCTCATTCTTTTATTGTTATCATTGCCGTTTTCCTTTCATGTCTGAAATTAAGTTTAGTGGGTGTTATTTTTGTCCTTTTTCAGTTTAATGAAGAAGCTCGATCCCCATTCGTGAAGAAGTACAAGACCATCATACATCCAGGAGAGGTATAGGATTCAAACCGATAGATAACCTCAAACCAGGTTTTTTAAGCATGTGTCAAAATGAACCAAATGAAATTCTGTTTTCAAGATTTTGACAATATTTTTATTTGATTTCTTTGTGTTTGTTCCTACCTATCAGTTACTTTTGCTTTAGCTTAAGTTTACCAGGGCCTGGTGTTTACTAATCTGATTCTGACCATCGGGTGTCATTTGTAGGTGAACAGAATTAGGGAACTGCCACAAAATTCTAAGATAGTGGCTACTCATACGGACAGCCCTGATGTAAGAACCTTAAAGTTTCCTTTTTTAACATATGTTTTAGATCTTGTTTGCATTATCTTATTTGAAGTTGGTTTTCTATCCTGTGACATGCAAAAAATCAGGTTCTCATTTGGGATGTTGAGGCTCAGCCTAATCGTCATGCTGTCCTAGGAGCTACAAGCTCTCGCCCAGATTTGGTATGGCTGTATGACTTTACGTTAATCTTCTGTAGCATTCTTTCATCTCTAAAAAGCTTCAATCTAATTTGAAACACGAAATAGAATAAAGCTGGTCATGTTTCTCTCTGTTTGAAACTTGTATCTATCTTAAAATAAGAATTTTGCCATCATCTGTGGGCTAGAATATTCCGTAGGTTTTTTTGGTTGCATACCAACAACCAACACCTTTCCTCGCTAAGCCGGGCCATTTTATAGAGTAAATGGCATCACTGTTCTATCTAAAACTAAGTTTCTACTTTGTCATTCAGGTCTAGTATTTTCTAAAGGTTTCACATGGAGCTTTTCTTGGTCTTCCTCTCCCTTTTATTATTGTGTTATCTCCCATTTAATTAACTCTTCTAACCGAAGCTTCTATTGATATTTTTCTCACATGTCTAAACTCTGTTAAGCAATATCCCGTCGTCTTTTCCACAATAGATGCCACTCCTACATTCCCTTTAATACATTCACTCCTTGTGTCATTTTTTTTTTTGTGTGCCGACTCTTCCAACACAACATTCTATACCATAAAGCATCACTAGGTTGTGCAGTGGAATTTCTCATGTAGCTTGATAGGTACCTTTTTGACCACAAAGAAGCATTCCTCTAATTATCCACCCAATTCGAATCCTAAGTCACTTGGTTGAATAAAAGGCAAGCAACCTTACCGTTGTGCCGATGCTCACCCTTTCAACTCATTTGGTTGAATGTTGGGATAAATTTTTGAGTCCTTCCTTTTTATGTATGAGGCTCGTTGCTATTAATCAAAAAAGGATTAGCGTTCCTGGGGCCTGAGCAGGCCTTGTAATATACTTGAGGGTCTTGAACCCCCTTGGATCATCCATTCTTAAAGAAACACCTAGTGCAACAATTTTTCTCCTTTTCTTATTGTTATTTGGCATGATTGCTGTTACATGATATATTTACATATAGCTTTTTTTGCTAGCAGATATTGACTGGACACCAAGATAATGCAGAATTCGCTCTTGCAATGTGCCCAACTGAACCCTATGTGCTCTCTGGGGGTTGTCATACTTACTAAACTTTCTTTAAACAATTAGGTTTTTGACTTCCTGGTCATTGTTTTTATGGTGTTATTTACTATCTGAAAGAAGCAAGTTACTTTACAGGAAAGGATAGATCTGTGGTGTTGTGGAGTATTGAGGACCACATAACATCTGCTGCCACGAGCTCCAAATCTGGTGGGTCAATTATCAAACAGAATGCCAAATCTGGGGAAGGCAATGATAAAACTGCTAATGGCCCATCTGTTGGACCCCGGGGTATCTACCATGGACATGAGGATACCGTTGAAGATGTGACTTTCTGTCCTTCTAGGTAATTTGCATATCCTATAGACAATGCTGAGTATTTGTTACATTATTTTGTGATTTCTCTCATTTAAGTGGCTATTTTCATTTTACCATTCACCTTGTAAACTTCTATAGTGATGTCCATTAAGATGTAAACCATTCCTAGGCCTCCACCTTATGGCTTTACCCTTTAGGAAGTTTGTTCTTGATAAAGTGTCTTCTCATGAACTGTTAACCATCTGTTCCTGACACGGTTACAAACATGCTGAAGTGCACAGGAGTTTTGTAGTGTTGGAGATGATTCTTGTCTCATGTTATGGGATGCACGTATTGGCACTTCTCCTGCTGTTAAGGTATTTATGCTTTAATATTTCATTCATGTATTTAAATTGTTTTCCATTTGTTATTTTCAGTTAAGGGTGAATTTTATTTTAGACATGTTTCTTGCTAAACTGATCCTATTTTATTTATTTATCACAAACTCATTGAAGTAATGAGTGTACCATGCCATCAAAGTTTGTATCAATCTTCTCAGAAATTGATATTTACAGTTCCTTGTATTTTTGTATCAATATTTATGCTTTTATTTTACTGTATTGAATTTTGTGACAGGTGGAAAAAGCTCATAATGCTGATCTTCACTGTGTTGATTGGAGTCCCCATGATGTTAATCTGATTCTTACTGGGTATTATTTGCTGTTGTTTTTCTGTTGCCATTGTCACTAATTCATCATTTAGTTTACTTTGAACTGATGCTACTTTATATAGTAGCATTATGAGCAAGTTGATGAAGCACTACAGCCCTGTCTGACTTGATCTAATATACAGGTCGGCAGATAATTCTGTTCGCATGTTTGACCGCCGCAATCTGACGTCAAATGGAGTTGGGTCACCCATCCATAAATTTGAGGGTCACAAAGCTGCTGTTCTTTGTGTTCAGGCAATTGATGTTATTTTATCTTTATTCTTCAGACATTATGATGTCGATCTATTCATGTAGCCGATCCCACCTAGTGGGATTAAGGCTTGGTTGTTGATATTGTATAATTTTTCATGTGTTCTAGAATTGCATGGTTATGCCGCAACATAACAAATCGCCCATGTGTTCTTTTAATTCAGTGGTCTCCGGACAAATCATCTGTTTTTGGAAGCTCTGCAGAAGATGGTCTTTTGAACATTTGGGATTTTGAGAAGGTGCAGTTTCATTTTGTCAGTGCTTTAATTGATAGCGTTTCACTGCTTTTCTGCTGTCAACTTCTTTTGCTTTTGTATTGTAAGTAGGTGGGTAACAATACCGAGCAATCAAGTGCTCCTCCAGGGTTATTTTTTCAGCATGCAGGTCACAGGTATGAAACTAATGTCCATGTGGTAACACTTGAATTAGTTGAATATATTTTTGTTAGCCATTCCTACCATCTTGATTTGTCGCTAAAGGGAATTGGACCACTTTTGAAGTTTGTACTTTATGTTATATATATTATGCAGAGACAAAGTAGTTGATTTCCACTGGAATGCATATGATCCATGGACTATTGTTAGTGTGTCAGATGACTGTCAAAGTACTGGTGGAGGAGGAACATTGCAGGTATGGCAAAAAATATTCCGGCCCGAGTAGGCTAAAGTTAATTTTTTTCATTTGTTCATTATCTTGCATGAAGTTGATTTGTGTGATGCATTGAAATTTGATTTGAGCAGATATGGCGCATGAGTGATTTCCTTTACAGGCCTGAAGAGGAGGTTTTGGCAGAACTGGAGAGTTTCAAATCTCATGTGGAGGCATGTGCTTCAATCTCTGAAAAGTGATTTACATATGCATTAATTCTGTCTCTCTTACTAGACTCTTGATATGATTTCGGGATCTTATCATGTTTCTTAGCTTGAGTACTAGGGAATCTTATATTGCAGCATATAATGATTAGAATTTCTTGTTTAGTTAATCAAAATTAATAGAATTCTATGATCCTTGATTATGCGATTGTCAAATTAGTCTAGGTGGACCGCTTAAAGTCCTCAACATTGAATTTAGCATGGGTTATGGCCAAACTAATTCGCCATTCTTTGATTTTTAGTTTTATAAACTTGATTCATGGATTAACTGAGTTGAACTCGTTAAATAAATTAGCCGAACTTAACTCATTAGGTTCATGAGCTGATTCAATTATATATATATATATATATACATGTGTAAAAAACATTAAATAAATATGAATTGAATAAAGAGTTAATGAGTTGAAATAAATAATTCGTGAACTCCTTGACAATCTAAACCAATTTGAGTTGAAATAAACAAGTATCATGGAAGGGAAGATGTTGGTCAACTCCATGAAAGAACAACTTAGCTCATGAATGAGTGGTATTAGAGCTAATAGTTTGACGACTCAACTGAATATTGAAATAATAAGTGGTCGATGATTCATGTGAGATAAAAAGTTGAACTATAATATTATCCAATATTCAAAGGGGATAACTCACACTTGAAGGGAAAATGTTGGATATTTCAAGTATAAATAAAGAAATCCATGAGTGAAAATCTCCCATGTGAGATAGAGAGTTGAGTTATAATGTTATCCAATAGATCTCCTAACATAACCGATGTTTTATTTATGATTGTGAATATGATGACGACTTTCCCAGTAAAGGAAAACTATACTACCATGAAAGTGAATTATCAATGTAACATAATAGGAAAAGCACCTCTGTTTTTGAAAAGTTGACTAAAAGGCCCAAAATGATGTATAAAAATATCAAATGTGAGTCATATTAGTTATTTGTACAATTTTTATGACTTCTGACAATGATTATATTAACTCACATTCATAATTTTTGGGTAGTAGTTTGAGTTTTTATTTTTTCGGGGATCAAATTGGTACAGATGAAATTTTTTAAGGATCAAAGTGATATCCCCTCTTAATTTTTTATATCATTAAGTTTATTTCCGAATTTATCTAGCCATTGTGCTTAGCTTCACTGTCCATGCATAAGCTGATTTGTTAACAAAGGAAAGAGCTTTAACATCATCCAAAAAGATTGCCCAACTACTTATGGCTATTGTAATTGATTTCAAGACCATTCCAATGATATACATGTAAAAAAGTTAAATATGGTCATGCAGACACAGACCCAACAACAATTGATGTGTGATTCGCATATCTTACCATTTTTGTATCCATTCCAACACAACCATTCTCATATGAATCACATCCTTTCAAATTGTGGTGAGATATGGGTCTCAATCATTTCTCTCTTACTTAACAAAAGTAGAAACCAGGCAAAGATATTGTAAACTGGTCAAAATTATTTGCAATCTACTTAATGTCACATTATTATTTGTCCACTTTTTTAATATGCAAAACTAATCTATATTAATTACCATTCACTGTACATAGATTATTGTTCAAGGGTATCCTCTCACCCTTCTTTGGGGGTGTGTATGCTTATCCCAACAAGTATCGTTTCGAAAAAATGAACTCTTACCTTTTGGTCACTCTGGGAATCTAGCAAGATCTAGTTTGCTAAAAAATGATATCCATATAACATATGGTATATTTTCAAGGATATTCATCATTATCCCCGATAGTTATATATCGGGATAATGATGGATCATCAATGGAGCTAATGGGGGCTATTGCCTTTTGGCCATGATTGAAAATATAAAATATTTGTGCAAATGTCTTTTGCCCTTCATAGATTTGTAGCGACGGCCCATCGACTGATCAGGACCACTGACTTGTTCATGGTGCCCCGTCCCTAACTCAATCTATATCTAAGGTTCCTGAAAACCACTATCAACCTTTGTTTTTGTTTCATATTTGTTTAGAAAATAAAGTGTTATATCTATGCACGGACGGACAGAGTAAAGAATTATATATAATCAGTGCGTCATTCATCATTCATTTGTATTACTTTTATTTAAAATAATAATTAAATATGAACGATAGATAATGTTGTGACAATACATCTCGAGAAAATTTTATATGTTCTTATATAATTGATTTCAACCACATTATCAATGTTGATTTGAAATAAATTATCAATATGTCATCAATGGTAAGATATTCATGATGGACCATATAATAATTTCTAACTCCATCAAAACTTTTAATCTTAATTGAGTGAGAGTGAGTAACTCTCCATGAATTATATAACTCCTAGACATTTATGGGAGTGGGGTTTGGTTGAATATGAAGAAGGGGTTCTCTCACCTTAGAGATAACAATTTCTAATTGAGACTAAAGTTTGAGCTACTTTGCTTTATAGTTCTAGTTGTAGATAGCTAAAAGAAATTTAGACCTATCTTTATTAGGGGTTACTACATTATAATGTGTGAAAAGAAGTCACTCTAGAAAAAGGCAAGGTCAAGCCTCATAAGTGATTTTATATATTGCTGTTCCAAAAACTTGATTTTGAAACTTAGTAATTGCTGACTGTGGTCTATGTTACTTTTTTGGTTGTCACTTTTCAAAAATAGAACATAAGCATTTGAATTTTAACAAAATAAATAAAAATCACTAGTTGAGTTTACCAAAACAAACATGTGATATAGAATGAGAAATATAAATTATCACATATTCTACTAAGTAGTAACAATAATATTAATCAACTCTTTACTATTGATAATATATTAATGATTTGATGGGGATAATTGATTGTAATAATTTCCAACAAAGATTCTAAGAGGAAAATTATATTTTTACTTTTTAATATTAAGGATAAAAATCTCATCATTTTAATAGAAAATTTGATGGAAATGTATGAATACCCAACCGATATTTAAATCATTACTAAGACAATGGGTTATGGTATGTATGAATAAAATTATTATTGAATTTTAGTTTCTATTTGTTTTTTTAGAACACTTGTACTACTAGTAGCACATAGCCCAATTATAAATTCTATGGCAGTAACTCAAATCTCAGCTTCACATTTCACACCACTTGTATTGTATTGAACCACTCTATTCCGTTTCTGCTTCCTTTGTGATAGTTAGGTAGGAACAACAATGGTGGTGAAGAAAGCAAGGATTGTGATTATTGGAGCAGGAATGGCAGGTCTCACTGCAGCCAACAAGCTCCACAGTGTGACAGCCTCAAAAGACATGTTTGAGTTATGTGTTGTAGAAGGTGGAACCAGAATTGGTGGCAGAATCAATACCTCAGAGTTTGGTGGTGACAAGATAGAGATGGGTGCTACTTGGATCCATGGAATTGGTGGCAGCCCAATTCACAAAATTGCTCAACAAATCCATTCTTTGGAATCTGACCAACCTTGGGAGTGCATGGATGGGAACTTAGATGAGCCTACAACCATTGCTGAAGGTGGCTTTATCATAAAACCTTCAATTGTTGAACCTATCACAAAGCTTTTCAATACTCTCATGAATCATGCTCAAGGAAAGAAGCTCAGTGATTCAGCTTCAGACACTGCAAAAAGTGAACTTCACAGTTATTATCATAAGCTGGCTGCTAAAGCTTCCAACATGTCAACAACAAAAAGTGTTGGTTCTTTTCTTAGACAAGGCCTTGATGGTTACTGGAGTTCTGGTTCAGAAAAGAATCAAGAGGAGGACCTTAAAGGGTATGGGAAATGGAGCAGGAAATTACTTGAAGAAGGAATCTTTACAATGCATGAGAATACTCAGAGGACATTTACATCTTCTGGTGACCTTTTGACTCTAGATTATAGAGCAGAAAGTGAATACCAAATGTTTCCAGGAGAAGAAATCACAATTGCTAAAGGTTACTTGAGCATAATTGAGTCTTTAGCTTCTGTGCTACCACCTGGAACAGTTCAGTTAGGTAGAAAAGTTACAAGGATTGAGTGGCAGCCTGAGAGAAATCATGAGCCAATGAATGTGGAAAATGGTTATTGCTCTAGGCCTGTGAAGTTACATTTCTATGATGGTTCAGTTATGTGTGCTGATCATGTCATTGTCACAGTTTCACTTGGAGTACTAAAAGCTTCTATTCATGATGATTCAGGTATGTTCTATCCACCTCTTCCTTCTTTCAAGGCTAAGGCAATTTCAAGGCTTGGTTTTGGTGTTGTTAATAAGTTGTTTATGCAATTAAGTCCAACATATGAAAGAAAACATGAACAATCAAAAGGGTGGTTCCCTTCATTGGAAATGGTTTTTCATTCACCTCACTCTGAGATGAGGCACAAGAAAATACCCTGGTGGATGAGAAGAACAGCATCCCTTTGTCCCATATACAATAATTCTAGTGTCCTCTTATCTTGGTTTGCTGGTGAAGAAGCATTAGCACTTGAGTCACTCAAAGATGAAGACATCATTGATGGGGTTTCAACCACACTTTCAACCTTTCTATCTCATAAACTTTCTATCATTGATAAGTCTCATGAAAATGAAGTGAAATTCAGTAAAGTGTTGAAGACACAGTGGGGAACAGATCCTTTATTTTTAGGCTCATACAGTTATGTTGCAGTAGGATCAAGTGGTGATGATTTAGATGCAATGGCTGAACCATTGCCAAAAGATAAGTCCTTGGCTTCACCACCACTTCAAATTTTGTTTGCTGGGGAAGCAACTCACAGAACCCATTATTCTACAACTCATGGAGCTTACTTCAGTGGTCTTAGGGAAGCTAATAGGCTTCTTCAACATTATCACTATCTTGGAATTTATAACTAGTACTAGCACTTTTTTTACCTTCATCAATTTTTTGAACATTAGTTTCTATGGTATTATTATTCTCATTTTCATCTTAAACATCTTTGTTTCTCTTTAAGGAAAGTAGTAAGTGACTACCAAAAATCATAATTAGAAGGACAAGATGAAAAGTGGGATGGAGACATTAATGTATTTTGTATAAAGCAATTTTCCTCCATATTTCTGGCAATAGTTTTTTTCATTTGATATGCCATTATACTTTAAAGCAAGGTTTTAAATTTCATTTTGTAACCAATAACAGCTACTCCACCACAAACTATGGTTTTAATAGTCACATGGTACATAATTACAACATAAGGACAATAGTAAACTAAAATCATACTTCAAAACAGGCAAAGTAGTGAGATTTTCAATTATATTAAGAATCTGATGTAGAACTAAAGCTCTAGATGCAACCTCCATTTGTGTTCTCCAGAACCTACCAATAGATAGGAGTGGTCAATTCTTCTACAGAAACAAAAAAAATATGGCCCCTTAGGCACCCTTAATAGTAAATTTTGAAGCATTCTTTCATTTGGACAATAAATGTGCTGGCTAAAGTGTATGTGAATCACATGAACATAGATATAGTCACCAATGCTAGGGTCCCATGTAGCACCTCTTCTGCCAAAAAATGTATATGCGTATTAGTTTTATACATTGTCATTATATCATCCACCATTTATATTTAATTATCATTGACTCTTCAAACAAATAATCCAAATGAATAGTAAATAATATAATAAATTTGTATAAATCTTTATATTGACAATATAAAAATATTATACTACATTATAAAAAAGTTTTTACATGATTACATTTTCTCTCTCTCATTAAAGTTGTAATCAAAATGGGATTGAGAATGGGACAGAAATGGAGATGCATATGGAAATATGATATCTGTGATCTTTTGTGCAGAGGCTAGGTTGGTCAGAATTCATGAAAATGTCCCATCCTTGTCTAGTACTATGTGACTACTTGTATAGTTGATATGCGAGACATGCATATAGACAATTAGTTCTAACCAACCAATAGGTATCTTGTTACTATTGTATTTTTTCTATACAAAATATTAAATCATCAACAGTGATATATAAGATTGTCCTCAAGCAGCAGCAACAACGTAGTAGACAGTGTTTTATATTAACTTAATCTGATCCATCTAATTACTATTGGTGTTACATCATATGTATCCTTGTTTCTTCCTTTTAGCTATGGATGTGATATATAATATACGAGTGAGGCTACTCTCCATTACTGGAGATGACAGTTAGACTTTTAGTATATGTTTAAAGGCAATGTTAATATAAATTAAAGGGATAAAACTGTGAGTAATATTTGATTTTTCTATGTATTTCTAGATAACTGTCATCTCACTCATAATATACATATCACTCAACCCCATAGCTTATTGCTTTTCTGTTTGTTCAGTTGGTGTACTTTAGTCATTCAAAAAAGTATGGTTTCTACCACCTTTGGACAAATTAACATTTCTTTCTTTAACTTTACGTTTCAAATTCTTTATCATAATGATCCTGCTTTTCCTTTTTTCTCTCTTCCAAATCATGGATTAAAAGTTCAGTGATAGATGATTAAGAGGTCTATATGATTCTATCCCTTTAATTCTTTTGTAAATAAGATTTTGTCCTCGTTTTTGGAAAGCTAATGATAACAAAGAAGATGACAGATTTAAGTAACTTATCATTGAAGATTTGGAATTTTGCTTTTGGAAGGCCTTGTTGATGATAAGGGTAGAAGGTCCTTCAGTGATTAATAGTAAGAAAAAGTGGAGTAGTGGGGCACTTAAATCTTGACACTGTAATCTAGAGGTCTGGTCCTATCAATAACACAACCCTTAAAAGATTAGTGTAATCAATAAAAAAGACAAGTGATTCATATTTTGATAAAAAAGAACTGTAAACTCAAAGTTAATTGTAAGAATTATGGGATAGAGATCACATGTCCCAAACGGTGTCTCAATCCATGTCTCGAGTCAATAAGAATGTTACGTTTTGTTTTTAAAAAATTTCTTTTATTCATATGATAATATATCATTGGTCCGGGACAGGGAATGAGACATCGTTTGGGACATCTGATCCCCATCCAGAATTATGGACTATGGTTTAATAGTTAAAGATATAGTTAGATCATGTTAACTAACTTAGTGAAGAAACCTCATTTTATTATGATTTTATTTGTATTGAATAATAAATGGAAATAGGTATTATGTTAAGTGAAATGACTATTTGTAAAGTTACCATGGTTATGTGAAATGGCTTGAGCATTTGGAAAGTCATTTTTTATGAAGGTGTGTGATGAAAGCACTTTATCATGTCCTATAAATTAAGGATATGGACCTTACTCTACCCAACCAAGAAGTGCATTATATCCATCACTAATGTGCTATAAAGAAATGAGTCAAGAGGAAGAAACCAACATTCTATGGATCATGAAAAAATCAACATTATATAAAGAGTGTATATTCATCTAGAACAAGATTTTTCTCTCAAATCAAGTCCATGAGAACCATACACTGTCTTACTTATCTTTGTGAAAATCATGAAGTTCTAGATTTTGGCATTAGTATTTTTATAATAGTTTACGCATGCAAAGTTTGAGTTTATAAGTAGACCTCATAGATGAAAGAACATTTATAGTTATATTTATAATTTAAGTATTTACAATGTAAGCAAATGGTTTAGAACACATGTCCATATGAAATATAAGTTAATTCCTTTATCAACCGAATGAACTTTTACTTAGCAAACAAAGTATTGTTTAAGTATAATTGAGTAAAAATTTATCAATATAAAATATATTTTTTATGCTAAACATTTACATACAATCACTACATAATCAATTATTTATCTGAATTATTTTTTTTAAAAAATTAATAATGATTAAATATAAATGGCAAATAACACCGTAGTAATGTATAAAATTTATATAATATCAATGGATACTTTTTTTTTTTTGCCGTTAAAGATTGAGAAAAAGATTTGGGCATGAAGTGGTCATTCCCGTATCCACTTTGGTGATGCTAGTAGCAAAGCACAATACTTTAGGTGGACATAGCCTTGAGTGTCATTGACTGAGAGCCTTTTTTTAAATCTGTTTCTTTTGAAGAGCAATAACCCAATGTTAGACTATTATAAGTACTAGCGTGTTGAGAGGCCCTATCGGGCCTGTCAATCCGCTTTCCTATCGTATGTAACGTGTATTTTATATAAAATAAGGGTCTGTCAACCCGCTTTCCTATCGTATGTAACGTGTATTCTATACAAAATAAATATTTAATGTCATAATCGTGTTACATATTCTAATTTGCAGTTGAATATATTTCTGGTGGATAATGTTAAAAATAATATATTCAACTGCAAATTAGAATATGTAACACGATTATGACATTAAATATTTATTTTGTATAGAATACACGTTACATATGATAGGAAAGTGGGTTGACAGACCCTAACACGCTAGTCAAATGAAAAACAATTTATAAGAATAAATAGGTTGTAGTAAGGACCAGATATGTCATTTGGCGGGTTTCATTACTCCGACTCTCAAGTTCGCCTTCCTGGTCCCATTCAATAACGAAACCCACTCCACTTTTCTTCAAACACACCTACCATTTTTTTATTACCTTTTTATTTTTAATATTAATGTAGTGCCAATAATAAAAAATCCTTACACACTATTCATTCATATTAATATTTCATTGTGGAACAGTTCAATGAACTTAACAACCATTTTAATGCTGAATCGATACATACAAATATATATCTATAAAATAAAGTAATCCTTCATGAATATGGGAAATATAAGATTTTTACTTGCCCTATCATGTATTGGTTACTTTTCTAGAATGTTGACAGACACTATAAAGTACACATTACAAATTATATGAAAATGGGTTGACAGACACAGTAATAGCTGTCAATATGCTAGTAGTAATAAGTCAAAATATAAAAACATATATCAAATAAATTAGTCATTGATTAAAGCAAAAAGTTTCTTTTAAAAAATGTACTACGACATAAGCACTTTCATATTCTAATTAATCTTCTCCCATTAACATGCATAAGTCAAAATAATTGGAAGGTGGATGATTGGATAGTAACATAAAAATGTAAAAACATTTTTATTGAATGTGCGAAAATGATCTTTGGCAGTATATTGAATGTAAGTTTTCTTCAATATTGCACATTCAATATACTGCACATTCAATATTGGAAGTTTGTTTTCAAAATAACAGGTGGAAGAGTGTTTTGTGGAAGTTTGTTTCTCCAATTCTTATAATTATTATGAAGTATCTTAACAATATTATAATTATTAGATTTATGAGTCATGAATATACCATGATTAAAGAGTGCATAATGGAGACCAGTAAAAACTAAAAATCAAAACCAAAATAAAATAAAACAAACTCATAAACCTACCGTATAATTTTGTAAAGTACATAATCAAGACCAGCAAAATGTCCCGACCAACTTTAGAAAGTACTTCCAATTCTTAGCAAGGATGTTGATTTCTGATGTTACCCCTGCACAAAACTTCTTCCATAGTTATACATCAAATCATTCAAATATTTATTACAATTATTTATAAAACAAAAATGTTGCTACAAATAACAAATTGTAGCAAACATTGAAAATGGTGAAAGAAATAACCTTAGAAATCTCACTGCCAGTATAAAATATGTTTTTGTTGTTGATAATGTTGAAAATGATGTTGTTGTTATAACTGTGACAAACCGCTTCCATGTTACTTCATAACAACAGTTTTATTTTAAGATAGGAATCAATGCCTCTTTCACTTTCCCCTATAAAAAAATTAAACTTTTGTTGAAAAACTCACACCCAAAAAAAAGAGGATCTAAAGAGATAAAGTGAAACCCATAAGGAATGGAGAGAACCAAGAAGATGGAGAAACAAAAAGGTTCTCTGAAATGGAAGACAATTTACTTCTCATCCACCTTTTATCTGCAAAATGGAAAACTACCATGGGAAAATACACTGAATGAGAGTAAAGTTAAAAATGATTAAGTTAATTCACTTTCCACATCCTTCAAAATGAAAAAACTGCACCTTACCAAAAAAAACTGCTCCGTTATACATGGAAATGGAAATAGAAGAGAGGTTTAATAACTACTACTACAATTACAAAAAAGATGCATTAATTTACCTTGAAAGTTATATAAACATGAAATTATAATTATAAGGGTAAAATAGGAAAACATAAATTATACCATTGGTGGTTAATTTATGTTTTCCCTTTATTAAGTAGTATAGATATTATGTGACAAAAATAATATACATTATTGTGAACTAAAGTCTTTTCTTTTGACAAGAAATAACCAATGTTAAGTCTTTTCCTCTTAGTATTGTTGAGGAGGGATCAATTGTCAGCAATCCCCCTTGGTGGATAATGATCCTTAGGGATGACAATGAAAACCAAACTCGCGGGTACTTGCCCGAACCCAACCTGAATTTAATGGAGAAAACCCGATGTGTTTGGGTTCGGGTTTTACCCGAGTTCAAATTTCAGGTTCGGGTTTTACCCGAATTCAAATTTCGGGTTTGAGTTTGGTATTATTAATACACTACCCCGAACCCGCCTCAAACCCGATTAATATATATATAAAATTATAAAATTCCACATAAATACATATATAAAAGCTATATATATATATATATAAATTTCACACATATATATATATACACATAAAGTTCATATATATATATATATATAAATATATGTTTTGGTTCGGGGATGATATTGTTATTTTCAATCCCGCTTAATTCGGGTTTGAGTTTTAAATTTCGGGTTAGGTAAGCACAAACCCGACTCCAACCCGCCCCGTTGTCATGACTGATCCTCTACTAATTGTTAAATTAAGCTTATATATGTATATACGATATGGAGATCCTCTCTCAGAATACACTACTTAATGGTGATTGCAACACATGTCAAAAAATATGCTATGATTTTAAATTGTTTTTCAATAAAAATTAAAATATTTTTTCCCCTACATATTTTAATTATAGACTCTACGGTATTAGAGATAAGTTGAACTCGTTTTAGAAATAAGTGATAGAAAGTAAGCTTTGAGGTTAAATAATTCACCACTAGGGTAAGGATTAATCCTTTTCCGATTATATGGTTACATCTCTTACTCATAGATATCGACTTAATCTAAATCTAAATCTGTTTCTTTTCATAAAGGTATTACAGCCGGATTAGACACACTATCGGGCCTTAAGAAACTAACGTGGAAGAGGATAGTGATATGGGCCTCACAACTTTCCGATAGTGTAAGATTTAATAACTCGTTTTTAGTGAGAAAAAAAACTATATTACCCCTTAAAAAATATCATTTTCTATTTCTCTCATTATAACTATCATTTCTTTTCTTCTTCTTCATCTACACTCCTCAATATCACTTCCCAACATCATCCAAATCGCTTCCTACTATTATTGTTAATTTCTCTTGTTACAAATGTTTTATTTTATATGACTTTGGTGTAGGTTAACGATTAGCGTTTTTATGCATTATTGTTGTAAACATAACCTGGTCATGTATGTTTTGTTTTCACACGATGTTACAATATGTGACCATCATCTTTTGATTATTATGGGTGTCGAACTATTATCTTTTGGTTATTAACGATTAGAATTTTTAATTTTCTTATGGGTGTTCAACCATCATCTTTTGGTTTTGGTTCTTTTCTTATTTGAGAGATGGTTGACAAGCATTTTTTCATGATCACTAAAACCTTTTACTTATTGAAAAAAAAAATTAATTACACTAACACCCCTGAGTTTTAGTGAAATTATACAAATCACCCCTCCCTTTTTTGTCTTATGTTCCAAATATGGTGATCAACTTATCTCTCATTGGGGTGAAGTTAGGTCTGGTGGGTCTTTGGAATTACTTTGGTCGAAGGTTGTGAGGGAGTGAGATAGTGTTAAAGAGAATTCAGAGGGGTTTCAAAAAGTGGTGGGGGATGGGAAACATACTATTTTTTGGGAGGGGATTCCATTGTGTGCTTGGAATGTTATTGTTAGTCCCTCTTTGGGGCTTAGTTGTTTTTTTATTTCATTTTGTTCTCTTTAGGGAGCTATATGGTCTGATTATTGAATTTGGGATGCCCTCATGTTTGATCATCTATCTTTCCCACACGGCGCATTGCATTTTCCCTTGTCATACATCAAAAGTAGGACACTTCCAACCCTCATAGCTATGTCTCAATTGGCACATTTGTCTTTACATATAGGGTATCTAAACAAATATGTTACACTAAAATCATTTATATAATAATAATGTCAAAATACAATATTTAGAAGAAGCTAACTTTTCTTTTTAAAAAAAAAAGGTTTCTCCGAAAATTAAATAATTCATAAAACTTTATGAGAATACTAAACAATCATACACATATTATTCGGGTTGAGGTCTTCTTCAATATTGAATTGTCGTGTACTGAAACGTGAGGCTCATAATGATTTAAAAATTAATTAAAAAAAAATTTAAAATTTGCATTAAAATTTTGTAAATGACACATGTAATATATGAGTTCAGATCCTCTCCTGTACTGGAGAGTCCAGTACAGGAATGTAAGGCCAAGATTAATTTGATCATTTGCA
Source organism: Lupinus albus (assembly GCA_009771035.1). Classification (NCBI taxonomy): domain Eukaryota; kingdom Viridiplantae; phylum Streptophyta; class Magnoliopsida; order Fabales; family Fabaceae; genus Lupinus; species Lupinus albus. The sequence continues at coordinate 13,222,338 of CM020011.1, forward strand.
ATAAAATTTTAAGTTAAAATCAAAACCATTAAAAAATATCAAATGTCACATGTCATGATCTCATCCAGTACTGGACTATCCAGTACGGGAGAGGATCCAGATTCCTAATATATTATTCATGTGAATTGAGTAAAAACTGATTAGGTTACTAGTTGCAGCGTCCAATACCACAATATTCTGAAATCCTAAGTATCACTCTCAGTCTTGCCTTTGCCCATAAAAATTGTGCACCCACCATACAATAAAATCTTGTTAGAGAGCGCAAAGGGCCATGGCCTTCTCTGGCATTGAGAGAAAACAAACTGTCATGTAGCACAAAAGCAATTACCCTCTGCCCAATTTTGAAAAGTACTATAATTTTGGATTACTCTATATTACTCTCACCATATACATGATAATTTCTCATCAAGTCACCATCAATGACAACGTTTAATTAGCATCAAACATGTATAGTAGTGATTTATAAACTGCATACGTAGCCTACTTCATCATCGTAAAAACTAGAAGCATTATTTGGAGATATATAGACAAAATAAATTGTTGTCTGAATTTGTAGAAAAAGCTCTTCCATGTTCCATATTGTTTTATGGGCCATCTGTCATGTTCTCGGATAGAATTGTGGTACAAAGGTTTTTGTATGTCTGGATTTGAAGTTTAATTCGCCCTCTTGGGATATTTTCTGTTCTTTACGTTGGATTTTTACTAATATTGTACCAGGATTCTCATCCATCAATTATTATATTTAAGTAGGGTAACGAGAAAATAGATCCTTATGTTTGTATGGTACATGACTCCCCTTAGTGTGTCATTATTATCATAGGGAACCATACATGAGGCACAAGATACTACTACGAGGTCTTATGTCTTAGTGGAATGGAGATCATCTGTCCCAAGATTTGGTGTCTCATTATGTACCAATTCAATCAAAAAATATTAACTAGTTAAGATTTTTTTTATAAAAACAGAAAATATTGTGCTTTTACTGCTTGGTGAAATATGACTGATTTGGGATATTGAGACATAAATTTTTGGGGATATGAGATCCTTGTCCGGATTGGTGTCCTGAACCATGTCATGGATCAATAATATTAAAGCAAAAATAGAAAAAAGAATGAATGTTTAATTATTTAAATTGAAATTATGTGTTTTCATTAATCCAGAATATGGTTTGGAATACAATTTGGGACAACGGATCTTTGTCCCATAAGATCCCTTGAGGCCAATGGATAGGAATTATAACACATGGCAAAAGATCCAACTAATGATCATCATTTCATATTATTTTGCACCTCATTATATACAATTCATTATGTATTACTTATGAAATCATGATCTAGAGAAAATTGTGTGTGGAAATATATTTAGGTAAAAATAACTAATAAAATATTGATAACATGTTAAAATTTTAATTAAAAATTACTCTTAAACGATAACATTAAAAAACATAAATAAATTCATTTATCTCTAAATACAACTTGTGGATATTATTATTATTTTTATCAACAAAAGAATTTTATTAAAGAGAAGAAGATGTTACAAACAAATTAAAGTAAAAAGGAACAGGAAAGTTAGAACTTAATATTTAGACAAAGAAGAGGCTTAGAAAGCCAATCTGAGTAAAATGAAAAATCTACCCCAATATTTTCTTAATCCAAAGTCAAACATTCACCTTAGCAGTGTCCAGGATGTAGTTAATGGAAAGTCTAGTCTTGTTGAAAATAATGTCGTTCTGATGTCTCCAATCTTTCCAACCCTTATTGTCATTGACCAAGCCCAAATGATTTAAATAATGGTGTAAGGGATTCTGAGACAATGTAACAGTGATGTTCAACCAATTATAAAATGATATCCGAAGGTGATAACTTCGAAGGGAATCTTTGATTTCCAAATAGAGTAAGAGAATTGTACATTATCCGAGTTCAAAGTAGAAGAATGGTTGAGAAGTTTGTAATTATGGAATAGAGTGAAGCATATTTTGCCATGCTCATCCAGTAAAGAAGTTAAAAGTTCAAGCTCCCAAATAAAAAGTTGACGCCTCCAAATGAAGTTTCACACCCACAAATCTTCTATCCAAGAGCCAAAGCTACTGATGTTCTCATTGTTACAACTTGTGGATATCACACAAGTTACTCCTCAAAGTAGTTGTTTTTCATAAGTACAACAGTTAAAGTGTAAACTGATACCACCAATCAAAAAGTTCTTTTCTTGGGACCTGTCTATTTGCCTGCACCAGCATTCAATACTTTTTGGCAACACTAAGGTTATGCATAAGAGTTATGGAAAGCTTTTTACCTTCCGAGACCCTCCATACTTCCAAGTTATATTAGAGCCATTCACACTAACAAGGAATATATATATATATATATATATGTGTAATATCTATGTATTATCAATGTAAAGATTTATACACAGTCTTTGTCATTTATTTATATTTTTTTTTTAAGTATTAAACATGAATATGATATGATGCAATAACATGTATAAAACTCATACATTGTCGGTGAATATATCTTTTATATATATATATATAAATATATAAAGTGATTCCTTATGTAGTTGTGCTAAATCAGAAAAGAGATCCTTGCTGTAACTGAAACCTGCTGGACAATCTTGAACGTAAAAAAGAAAATTATCATAACAAAAATGGTAAATATAAAGTGCTTTTAACAGAAGACGATCCTAATCCCTATAATAAAATATAAAAGTGGTGCGTGTTGCTGTGTTCCATGGTTAAAAACTTTCTGCAGATAAGGTTTTGTCATATGTATGGGTCAGCGTAGCAGCATTCCACACAATCCATTTAATTTGTCTTTTTAATTTGTCTTCTTTAGGAAGGTCTTATGAACTCACGTGAATGTCTGACTGTGATGATTTTTCTAATGCTGTAATGCCTTAGGTAGCTGTTATTAACTTTAATTACCTAGGTTCTTCAACATGTGATCGACTTTTATATAGTAAGGAAGATTTTTTAGGTAGGAAATTAAAATAACAGTTTTCTATAAAACAAATATATTTATACGAATATCTCATTCATAGCACGGTCTCATAACTATTAACTAGTTGAAATATAAACAAGTGAGAATCAGTGTTTTAAATTGCGGTTGCCGTCATGATTTCGGTAACGGTTGCGGTTACTGCGATTGCGGTCATTGCGACCGTTGCGATGCAGATTGTGACCATTGCGGTGTGACCCGTTTTGTTGCGGTTTTTAGTGTGAAATTCAATCACACCGCAATTGCGGTGCGTTGCCGATACGATGACGGCCGCATCCACATTGTTGCGTCCGCATTATGTATTGCGGAACGCATTTTAAAACAATATTACATGATATGGAAGAGTAGAATTTTACATCCATTAATATGTGTTGTAATTAGCACAGGTATCTCCATCCATTAATATGAGTGTTGTAATTAACAACAAAACTTATTTTACATAGGAGTGAATTCAAACAGCTATCTACCAAGTGTTTTAGTTGTTATCGGTTTTATCTGGTAAGTTCAATTGTATAAGTTTTGAACAACATAACTTGTAATTCTTATATGAGGAGATCACATGATCATTTTTCTCTCTCTCTCTCTCTAGCTTGCTTGGTCTTTGTGTGTGTCAATGATACCTACAACTTATCGCCATTCAGTATCTTGTATTATGCCTCCTCTCGATCTTAATGAAGTTCATAACCATCACCAACTCTTCAATCCAAACCATCAACCACCCTCTTCTTCATTTTCTTCTCCATCATATCCTATTCTCTTCAACCCACCCAATCATTATCAACAAGGATCTTACTACTTGGAACCAAACCACTTTCCAAGTCATCATGAAGAGGTAACACACACATATATTTATATACTTTAACATTAATTTCATATGTATATATATATATACTATGATTCATATAGAAGTGTTAACTTAGCCCTTAATTATCATCTTATCTTCTAATTTCTTCTTGTGTGTATGAGATGAATTAAATAATGAAATCATTTCCCCCTCTAAACTCTCTTTAATACTACTCATTTGAAGATGATCAATCACTTTCACTCAAAACCTTTATTCACTGATTTAATTCATTTAATCATGTGATCTTAGACTGGGAAGATTATTATTCCTTCAAGCGAATCTTCAAGGGATCATTCAGCAGCAGAAAATCATGGTATCGGCATTGGAAGCAAGGTAACGGTTTGGAAAGAAGATAGAGGTGAAAATCTTCAAGCAGTTGCTGAGGATGGTTCAATGAAGTGGATACCTTCAAAGATGAGAATTATGCGAAAGATGATGGCTTCGGATCAAACAAGGGGTTCATATGTAGCAGGAAGCTCTACGCAGAAGATTGAACATCAAAAGCAACCATTGTCACCTTTTGGAACTGATAATAGCAGCAACAATTATCCAAACCACAGTACTATTAACACTGTTAGGGTTTGCTCTGATTGTCACACCACTAAGACCCCTCTCTGGAGGAGTGGACCAAGGGGCCCTAAGGTAATTCTTTACAAAAATCCTAATGAACTCATTTCATATATACTCAACAATTTGTAATGACTAAACTCTAGGTTTTCATTTTTAATTAGTTCTCATGTCTAAGTTCTATGTTCATGTGGTTAACCATGTTTAAAACCTATTTTGGTGTAATTACAGTCACTTTGCAACGCCTGTGGAATTAGACAAAGGAAGGCAAGACGTGCCATGGCTGCAGCAAATGGTAGAATTGCAATGGCAGCTGAGAAATCCGTGAAGGGAAAAGAGAAGAAGTCCAAAACTGATTGTGCACCATCAAAGATGAAAAAGAAGTGCAAGCTTATATCCAAGGCATCTTCTGAAAGTACAAACAAGTTTAGTTTTGAGGATTTGACATTAAGATTAAGTAAGAATGTGGCTTTCAAACAAGTTTTCCCTCAGGATGAGAAGGAAGCTGCTATACTGCTCATGGCTTTATCTTATGGCTTAGTTCATGGATGAGGTTTCTAGAATTTTGATATTGCTACCATGATTAAAACTACTAGTTTAATTATATATATTTATATCATAAGTGTGTGAGTGAGATTTATCAATGGTTTGTGCTGAGCCAGAAGAGGTTTAGGAATGATAATAGGAAATTAAATTAAGGACAATAAACTTATTGCTTGGTTGTGTGATGATGTTATAAACTTAGTTATATATGCTAGCTTGATTTGAACAAGTGATGAGAAAAAATGTGAGTCTCTTGCTCCTATTTCTTATCATCTTTTAATAAAACTTTAATTCAGGGATTGTATGTGTCCAACTTTTCATTACTTAATTTTATCTTTGTCATTGATATGATTATTTAGTAAGCTCACAGAGTTATTTTATATACAAATCAGAATCCTTTAATCCATATAACAGGTTCCTTAAGTCATTCACAGTAATGTGAATTATTGTACTCAAAGCTTCAGATGAGATAGTAACAAGACTACTTTTTTCTCTTTTTTCCACATTCTTTGGCCTCTACTTTTCAGTTTAAAAGTTTTTTATTTATTTCACATTGACCCAACAACCTTCTCCATCATGACAGTGATGATTCACGTTTAGGACACAACTTTTTGTGTCTTGGGAGACCTCATTATAGGATGTATTCTTGATTCAAAATTTGTCTATATCATAATATTAAGTAGTCTTCACAGTTATTAATAAGAAATGATTATAGTTCAGATGTTCATCAATATTTTAGTTGGAAACAATCTGAGTTACTAATCAGAAATGTTGTATATGTGTACATTTTTCGCTACTAAATTTTTTACTTTGTATTGCTCACTAAAGAAAAATAATTGAATTATATAATATACCTAGTTACCTACACACTCTTATATTTTACATTTTTTTCTCTCAATTTATCCCACTCAAATTTTAAAACCTTGTGAAGAATTGAGTGCCACATCAATAAAATAGAAAATAAAAAAAATAGTATGCATATCTAAAATCCACAATACATCAAAAGTAAACATCATAAAGTGTCCTTGTTTTAATGATTAAGGAGACATATTCCAAAATTTTAAAAGAAAAGATTCATTTGTAACCATTAATAATCAATCATTCAATATGGTACAATATTGCGGTCTGTCCTTTTACCTTAGAAGAAAAGTTTGGTTTTGTAAGTAGTAGTTATTTTTTCATTTTTAAACAAATATACTTTTAAACCATGGCTTTTTCTATTTTGGTATAATCATGACCCTTTTTTACAAGTACGCCAAGAAATATTCAAGGTACATTTATTTATTTATTCTTTAGGTGATATCGATCTTGGTATTAAGCAATGAATTAGTTCATTACCTAAAGAGTAAATAAATATACTCTTGGTAGTACCAAAAACTATATTTTGTAACTTAATGATGGAATTTGGAAAATGTCAAACCACACAAATTATTTTTTGCATTTAAAACTATTACTATTTTGATACCCAAAAATTAAATTAACAAATAAAAAGGAAAATAAATCTAAAGCAAATTATATTAAACGTTAAGTAAGTAATAATAATAATAATAAATGTGTAACAAAATGGATGAGATACTTGGCATTCTAATGAGTAGGTGAAAACACGTTTTGAGAAAAGGACAAGAAATGATGGTTATATGAACAGAAAAATGTTAGTCGACATATAGTAATGTACTATTACAACGTTAAGTGCTCAAACTTGTCACGTGAAAATGGCGAACACATCAATCTATGAAGTGAGTCAGGGTGCAAAACAAGAGTACCAATTTGGGGCAACTTGTTTCATTTACTATTTTTCAGTTTTGCTTCCAATTTGCAACCTGCTTATATCAGCGCCCAATAGTAGTGTGCTCACCATCACCAACTTATCCGTTTTAACAATAATGGTCCTTTAAACACTATCATCACATACAAAAAACTAGAAATTTGGCAATCTTAAACGGTTAATTTATCTGCATCTACATGTTTATTTTCATCTTTTCTCTACATCTCAATTTTTAGGATACACATGAGTAAAAGATATATCACCCATTGATTGATGGCGTCATGACAAATCAAAGCAATATTCGGTTAAGTTAGCATATTCTCTCATGTCTCATCATGTTCAGCAGCATTCCCTTCTGAGTCAGCACTCTTAGTCTCTTGGAGGCTTTTCGGGACAAAATTTCCTCTAAGGACGCTCTTATCCATATGGGAATTTGTCTTACTTCTTGCGATGGAATTTTTTGTTCTTTTTGTAATGATGATATGGAATCCACCGAGCATCTATTCTCCTCTTGCCATCTTACCATCTCTGTCTAGCAACTTTTTTACAAATGGTTAAACATCTTTGTCGTCCTTCATTATTCTCTGTTTCATAACTTCATCATTCACATGGGTATGGTAAAGGACAAAAAACGATAGCCTCTTTAGAGTGCGCTTTGGTTCACTATTATTTGGGCAATAAGCTATTGTGGAATGAGCTCATTTTCAATGCTTCTAAGCATTCTCCAACCCACACTTTTGAGTATACAATGGTTAAATCTTGGCTTTAGATCAAAAGTCAAATATGGAAGGAACATTTCTCTTATTTTAATTGGATTATTAGTCCTTTTTCTTATCTTAACCTCACTTTGTAGTTTTTTTAACCTCACTTTGTAATTATTTCCTTCTTTTAATAAAATTTCTTTGCCGAACCAAAAAAAAAAAATCATCATTGATTCCCTCTAAAGTGCAAGCTTATCTTAACTCATTAAAATTAAATAATGAACACATACTTACATGCTAACTTTAAAGCAACATTATCCCTTATTGTAGTGAGATTGGTATCTTGACTCCACTAGTAGCAATTATGCAGCATACAACACTACATGTGGAAACTAAACTACAATCCAATTTGCAGATTATCGTTTTAACAAAGTACCTTACTTTAAAACTGAGTAGCTTGCTTTAAAACTGAAGCAATGCTATGAGATTTTCATGCCTAAAACAATACCCATGAAGAAAGTCACCCCCCTATGAATTGACGGGTTTTCCGTTTAACTTAGGGAAAGGATCTTGCTTGCTCAATACAACCACTTTGCTTTTGTGGGCAAAGTAGCCTTTTACAAGATTCTTGTATATCAGTATGGCCATTATGCACTCCACCTGCAAAATCATCAAATATCAATAAGAAAAGTAAAACCACCAACACCTTCCTTCTTCACTTGTTTTCCAAAGACGGAAACTATGAACTGAGTAGGAAAGAACGGGGAAGGAATTAAAGAAATTACCTCATCTACGTCCATGTCAATTTCAAGCCATTTCAATGCTTTAACAATAACCTCCAATTTCACCTGGTGAGCTCTGCTCGGGTCCCTCTGCTTTTGAATGATGTGACTGCCAAATTACAACCAAGCAAATAATAAGAAATTAGTGATCTGAGTAAACAGCCAAGTAAATCAACCGCTACATCTGAATGGGTGGGTGCAAGATGATAGTGGATACTTACATCTTCTTCACTAATCTCTGATATACTTGAAGTTCTAACTTCTCTAGGACCAAATATACACCTGATCTCAAGAACCTACAAAAAGAATTGAATTCAATCATGCCTCTAGAACAAATTTTGAAACAACATCAATTTCTCATGATGAAACAATGACAGAAATTCTACCGGTCCTCATGATCTTGGAGTGCACACCTAAGAAGTCGTAGATCACCCCTTCTTAGAGCTTGCACAATATTACTGTACTGTCCAAAGTAAAAAAGATTATTCATGTCACTTCTAAGGCACATAGTTGCAAAAACTGCAAATATCAATCACCAAATACAATATATAGCTGATGCATCTTTTCTCTGGGAAATTATTCTGCAGTATAAACAGGCACTGCATGTTCCCTCCCACTCCCAGTGCTGGATGAGAGAGGGGAATGTGGCCTGCACTCTGGCACTTGGGGAATAATGATCCCTAATTTATTTTTCATATATTATTTTTGTTCCGACTAAATAGATACAACCCTTCCTTGGACGATGTTCATACAGGAGCTTTATTGCACCAGGTTACCTTTTACATTATTTTGCTCTGGTTTGTCTGAATTAGATCGCCAGTCAGCATAGTCATTAAGTAAACTATGTTACAGCATACAAAGAAACAGAGCAGAGTTGGCACCTAAGAGATAAATAGACTTTCAATTGTAATGCTCGCGCACGTGCACACACACGTACAGAGAGAAAACTAGATATCCTCAGCAAAATGCCTAACATACCTCAAGTAGGTTGTACCTCTCCAAGAGCCTATCTTTAGGTAATATACCGATTGAAAGCTTCACTGGAATTAAATGTTTAAGAATCAACCTATGTCAAACAAAAAAATAAGTTATACATTGTTATACTTGTATATAAGGATAGTATATATGACTTTCTGTTGTTGTCACTCCTCCTTTCACGATGAGTGGATGAGATGAAAAATCGGCAATGTCCTTCATTTTTCACATGTGTCCTCTTCAACTTAGCTGGATAGCAATCTAATAATTAGATAGTGTGGTTTTTATAGAGGGGTTGATGCAATAACTGGACAAACATTTGACACATCCCATGAACAGTCTTAAATTCTACTAGCCGAGTTGTTGAAGTATCAAAGGAAATGGTCAGCTAGTGATCAGCAAAATATTTTATTAACAACCCATATACTACTATTCAACCTCTGTAAGGTGTCCACTCATTTATGCCGGACATAAATATTTCTTTTTTAGCTTAAAACCAATAAGATTATTCAACTGACAAAATGCATGCAAAAGTTTTCAAAACAAAATTTCAAAGATAATGCACCTAGTAATAATACTCTAGAGCCAAGTCTTAACTCTTACCCCATCCACAAAAATGTGCATATGTGCAGTGGATGTATTGTTGCAAGCAAATTACATACAGCCTACTAAAACCCAACTTCATGCAGATGCAATGTACACAGTTAGCACACCTGAACCAAACCTTATATTGGCTTCACTCTGTGGGTTGCAATGCTTCAAGGCATAGGATAATTTATGATCAGCCTGACAAGTTACAAATGTAAACTGTTAAATGATTTTATAAAGCTGCAGAGGTATATTTTCAATGTTATTTGCCATTGCACAACTAGATAAAGCACAATTGAGGAAAAAGTGGTGATGGAACACGCATGGTCATATGCAACAAGCCAACAACATTAATAGTAGTTACAATCAAAGCAATATCTTAATTCATTTTAGCTCGCAAACAAATAGCAATTAAGTTTTCTGTTCGAGGTACCATCACCAACAAATAATATAAACCAGAAGGTAGTGAGGTACTGTTGCGGAAAATTAAAAAACCACACTGCAGTAGGTGTGTCTGAACAGTGAACACAAGCAGGATATATAATATTTTAAAATATATTTAGACCACTTACAGCAGGAAAATTTTCATTGAAAACTTCGAGACGGCCAGTATAGTACATGTAAGTGACCTGAAACACACAATAAAGATAAATAATCTAGAAAATATACACATATAAATGCAGGCATATATAAATTAAATCAACTCTAACCTTGTCTCTTTTAGGAAATTCCTCAAAGTCAAATATGCGTGCAGTTTCAATGCTTCTTATAACACTGCGGCAAAGATGAACTGTACCAAGCTGCAAGACATTCATAGAATAAAATAAACCTCTTCAACAATAGATGTCAAGTTATTTCCGTCATAGCTAGAATATTTCCAGACTCCGGTGAACGTGTCAAATATTCCAATAGCTCCAAGACTCCAATTTCAGGCTAGTAAAAAGAGCACTGTGAATTACAAATAAGGAAGCAAAAGATACAATTAATACCTTAAAGTAAATCTTGAATAATTGACAAGTTACATATAATGCTCCAACACGCTTGGATCCTTTTCCCTGGAATACAAGCAAGCTATCCAGAGTTAGTAAAGTATCTCTAAAAGTCAAAGCCTAAACGAACAGTTACCAAAGCAATATAAGTATATGTTGCACAATAAGAACACAAAATCACACACATTTTTCCTTATAAATGATTGGTAGAAAACAGGATAATTAATTTTGCTTTCTCCCAAAGTATGCAGAAGGCTATGTAGACACATAAATAATTCTTTCCACAACTCATAAATAAACAAATAGATCTAAATATGATCCAATGATGGACTGCAAAAATAGCAATTGATAACAAAATAAAATGTTTACTTTGGTTCTTTACCAGTAACTCTCAATTCTCAAATGTGTTTGCCCGTTTGGTGAATTTTAATCCCATAACCTCTTCCTCCATCTAGTTGTAAAGGGGCAGAAAGTATGTAAAGAAGGGTACGGTTTATTTTATATCTATGATGAAGGAAAGTTTATCTAATAGTATAATCAGTAGCATCACTGGTTATCTTCATAACAAGAAAAGAATAGTAAAAACAGAATTAAACAAAAGAGATAGAGAAAAGGTATTAGAGGTAGTGATTAGCCATAATCATCTTTTGCAGGTGTTTAATAGTGTGGTTGATGCAACTAAATGAATTAACATTGATACTAACTACAAAACTAAATTTGAAAAGCACAACAGGATATTCAAATGAAAATAAATTGATAGAAAGAAAAGAGGTGCCATGGAAGCTTACACACCGCAAGGGAACCAAAAACTTTCATAAGTAAGGAACCGGCGCCTTTCAACTTCTCGGGGGATTTCCCATTTGAAGCCAATTCTTTATCAGCCTAAAATTGAAATGAATAAAACAAAATGTGAACTCTAAAGAAACCAAATCTTGAGAATAAAGATGAAATAAACAAGCCAAAACTACTAAATTGGTCCTCTGAGTTACTTTCTGTTTTCAATTTAAAGCTGTAACTTTCTTTTTGGTTCCTTTCCTGTCCTACCTAATAGGTTTTTCCCCAAACTCTCAAACAAAATTCACATCATTGTGTTCATAATAAATAAATAAAAATCTACCAAATCCCTCTGGTATTTCTTTCCCTCAAAATGTACCATAAAAAATGAACATAAAGATACAAAACTAAAGGAAAAATGAAAACAGTAGATTAAAATAATCGGTACCTTCTCAGCAAGAACCCTAATCTCGTAAACAATGACATACAAAGCTTCTAAAGCCCAAGCAGATTCCCAATTACGAAACTCCTGGATAAACGCACTGAACTCAAACCAAAATAGTCAACAACGCACGAAAAACAGATTTATGTATATATAAAAAATAAGAAATAGTAGAAATAACTACAATTGTAACAATTACTTGGCAGTTTTTTCGAAAGCATGATAGGTTTCAACCAAATTTCCCTGTCTATAGTTTTGAAGAGATCGAAAAAGAGGTGTGACAATATCCACAATCTGAGAGTAGTTATTGGACTGTTTGATTAGACGATTATAATCCTGGAAGAGGTTTAGTGCATCGGCGAGAGAAAGAAGGTAGTGAGAATTAGATGAGATAGTGAAGAGAGATTTGAAAGAAGTTCCGTCTTGTGATGAAACGGCGTTGGAGAAACGATTCAGGTATTCTGTTATCTTTCTATGTGCTTCACCCATGCTCATGTACGCCATTGCTATTTGCTTCTTCTTCTTCTTCTTCTTAGTTCTCACCACACCTCAAACAACAACACCTCTATGCTACTCACTACTCTTGTTTCATTGTGTTGGGCCAAAATCCTCTTTCAGATTATTAAGGCCCATTTACAATATGATTTACTCGTATTTCTTCTTAGTTACTCACTAACGTGAAATTGATTTTGTGATTTTTAATACACTGAATAATAGCACATTGATACTTTTTCATTTATTTATTAGTGTGGTCCTGGGTCTTTTACAAATACAATGAAATTATTTTACTTGGTATGCAATAAATGTATTGCTTTAGGTTCTAATATTAAAGGTTTGATTAGTGAAAATAATATATGGATTAATTCATTAATTGCTTAGAGAAGTAAAGAAAATAGTGAAATATTAGAGACATAAATATGTGCTGCGGAAATGTAAAGGAAAAACAATATCCATTAATATTTACATCATATTTATTTAAAATAAAATTACACTTTTACCATTTATCAGATAAAAAATCACTTCACTCTATTCTCACTTCATTATCAGAGACTAGTCTTACTCTATGTCTCTTTATCCCAAGTACAAGTATTTTCACCCTATTTTGCCCTACTTTTCCACGTCACTGCGTCCAACCATTGTTGGAGAACCACCACTACCACTCACCATTTCTACTTCTCTTGCCACCACCTTGAACATTGCTCTCAAGCACCACTATCACTCAATCGTTGAGTTTGCACTTTTTAAATTTTATGATTTGATGAAGGTTGATGTAGACTTTTAGGATTTAAAAAAGAGTAATGTAGCAGAATTAAAAATTGTGTGGCTGGATAATGAGACTCATTTTTCTCTATACCAGTACCTAGTTGACAAGAAAAGGATGATATATATGCTTCTTCCCTAATGAACCTTAACAATGTAAAGAAGGGCAATGGTGCAAGAAACTTAACATGAACTTCTCTTAATTATTATATATACATTAGAAGTATAAATATTATTACGGTCATATATCATATGTACATATACCTATGCTATAATTTTAAACATTCACATTTCACCACCAAACTTTATCATTTACTACACTAGGCTGAATCTCCTTTTGGTGTACTCATTAGTATCCTGGACCAATTGAAATATGTCATTTAATCAGGGGAAAGTTATAAAAACATAAAATTATATTTTATGTCATTTGATGTAATTCTATTGGATGAGAACATGGAGATGTAGCAGATGATCCAATGTAGGAGGCTCAGCAAAACTATTGACCAAACTTTATGATTGCATCTACGTACGGTTGGGAGGTTTGGCAGTGGTGGTTGGTGGTGCTTCTGCCTGATCAGGATGCAAACCCATGTTCAGCATATTCCACATTACTTCCACATCTTTGTAGCCACACATTTGCACATCTTCTACAAGTTTCATAAACCCACCATTAGTTCCGCCGCTACCACCGCCATATTTACCTCCGCCACCACATCTCCCTCTAGCAACCCCTCCTATTCAATAAATTAATTACATAAATGGGTATTCAATAAAAGGAAATATTAATTGCAATAATATATATATATATATATATATATGCGAGAAAGTATCAATTAACCTGATTTGCGAAGCTTGAATCGGATACAGAATGCAGACCAACTTCTTCTTATCTTACGCCACAAATCCATCTCTGAAGTGAAGTAGGCACAAGTGTATGCTGATGAAGCGTTTAAAAATAGAAGAAGACGATAAATTATATAAGCTATGCCTCTCAAACCAATATAATATAAAAGAATCAAGTGATTCAAAAAAATATAATGAAATATAATTGTCTGATTATAATGGGAAAAAGAAAAATTAAATTATAATGAAATTACATTTTTATCATAAAAAATGAATGAGATTTTTACTTCCTTGTTAATAGAAATGATACATGTTATATAAGAGTATATAATTGATACACTCCACATCCCAAAAGGAAATTAGGATATATTACTCATAAATAAAATATTACTTTTATAATATGATTTTTTATTTTTATTATGGTAATAAAGATATAATATTTTTCTTTTAAAATACCACCAGATTTTTAGTTATTGCCTCTTAAGTTACAATACTTAAATGGTAAGAAAAAATGTTTATAAACACGCATACTGCTTAGGTTGTTGGGGTCAAATTCTATGAATCTGTTGACTGGTCCACCTTACATGCTTACTCAGATGACTTGGTTTACCAAAAAAAAAATATAAGGGAGAAGTGGAAGAAAAGAGAAATGATAATTTTATTATTTGGTATTATCTTCAAAATGAAAAGAAAGTGAAATGAAAAAAATGCAGCTTTATACATATTATATTTAAAATGACATCGGTGTTCTCATTATTTATATATAATTATGTAGTATATCTAATTTTTAAACTACAAATTTCATAATTAAATAATTTATTTTAAATAATATTGATTAATATTTTGTAATTAACATATAAACTAAATATAATATAACAATATTCGTTTATAAATTCAATGAAAATCATTAACACTTATACATAATATATTTAAAATGATATAAGTGCTCTCATTATTTATATATAATTATGTAGTATATCTAATTTTTAAATTACAAATTATATAACTAAATAATTTATTTTAAATAGTATGATTAATATTTTTTAAGTAACATATAAACTAAATTTAATATAATAAAATTTGTTTATAAATTCAATGAAAATCATTAACATCCTACATATTCTTCACACTAATGTGTCTACAAAAAAAATATATATATCTTCTTCCCTCCTCTTTTTTTATGCAACTAAATATAATGATAATTAGTTCGCTTCGGTACATCTTATATCCCAGTATGTCTATTATTTTATTTACCCATGCATTCTAATTGATTAGAAAAAATAAAATTAATATGTATTAAATTTATGTTTTAATTTTGTGATAAATAAGAAACAAATAGTACATTATATAAACTTTGAGACAACAAATATGACTCTCTCCTTGTCAATATTTTTGCTTTTAATTTGTTTTTTAATCATAATAATAATAATAGCATTTTTAATTAAGTATTAAATATTGAGTCAATGGTGGATTTGCCAATGAAAATAAACTCTTCTTGAGGGATGTTGGATATAAAATCAGCAAAATAACAAAATTAGTATAGCCATGTTGTGGCATGGCAGAGGTGACTATTAGATTTTTTATTGAAAAATATTTATTAAATTGCCATAAATAAGCTTTTTTAAAGTAGAAACTTTTAAAAAGTTAGTCTAAATATTTATTATAGATAACAATAATTGCGTTTTTTTTATAAAAGTGATAGTGTAAATATTTATACAAACTCAATGCATTATTCACCATTCATTTGTATTAATTTTATTTAAGAATTAAATGATGATTGAAAATGAATAGTGAATTATATAATATTAATATAAAAATCTCTTACACTATCAATGTATATATATTTTTCTCAAAGAATAAATTTGATTTGTGTGATAAACAAAGTATTACTATTGACTAAAAAATATTCACAAATATTTTTTTTAAAAGTACTACATACGAATGTATTTCTTCTCATTAGATATGATAATGAATATTCAGAAATAATATCCACAAAGATATAAATGACAATGAGTTGGACGAATATGGGCAATGCTTATTCGTACTCCTACATATATTGTTTGTGGCTATCCATAGTGATAACAGTCTATGTTGATATCCAACAAATTTTCAATTTTAATTATATATTTTATATTTTGTAAAAAAATAATATATAAATTGTAATAAAGTAGCTAATATATAATCTTAAAATAACAAAAATAAAATAATGATATATATAATTAAAAATTGAAAAATATGAGTATACTCATTATGCGAGTATTATAAAATCCTTTCATACCCATAAGTTATTATTGTGGATAGCAGTTGGAGGTATTTTTGGAAGTACTTATGAGTTAGATTTTTTGTCATCCCTAACAATGGGTGAGGCCCAACTATGTTTTTAGACCCTAAGAGTAGTTAGATTTTATGATTTTAAAACTCATTATTCATAAGATTCTGACATGGAGCTACCCAAACTCATATTCCTTAATCTCTTTGTATGTACACAATAACATAAGTAAATATATGTTCATCATAATTGTAATATTATACTGTTAAGCATTAATGTTATGTTGTTAATGTATAACTCTGATGTAATATTATGATGATTAAACACTTTATACTAAATAAATTTCAATCATAAGTATTAACACTTTTTTTATATTGTTTGGGTGAAATGAATTGTAGGTAATTGATAATCTAAATTTTATTTTTATTGTTAATTTCCTCATTTTGATTGTTTAAAATAATGTATAAGATTATGCATAAACAAGCAATTATATAACTTGTTTGCAATTATTTGTCATATTATTTTATGAATATCTAGGTACCTGAGATTGACTGAAGATCACATGTTTCACTTTTTTGTGTCTCAATGATGTCTTAATCCAATCAAAAGTTGTCATATGCTTGTAAATAAAAATCATAAAAAAATAACTTTTATATATTATTTAGTGAGATTTGATTGGTGTGAAACATGTGGACATAAATTTTTTGGGACGGAGAATCCTGATTCCTCAAGATGAAGTAGGTACCCCAAATGAAGTAGGTGCCCAATGAAATGACCTCAAGATAGTAGATCTGGTGGATATCCACACGAGTCCAAATCAGAAAATGAATGAATGTGACGAAGGTAGTTCGCTATTTTAACTCATTGTCATCCTTATTTAGATTTAGTTTATAAATTGTGTGATTATAATGTGCTAAGATTTTAACATGTTTATGTTTGAGTACTTGTTGATAAGTTTCATAAGGGCAAGTTTTATATATTATCTTTTGCAAAGTAAATTATAAAAATATGAAGTTATTTGTTATATTGATATCATTTTAGTTGTATTTTACATATTTTTAAACATAAATTTTTTATTTTACAATACTTTTTTAAAATATTATTACTTCATAATAAAAGCTAAAAAAATTAAAATATAAAATATAATATCAACATTTAAGAAGAATACAATATTTTAATAGAAAAATAAATAGACTTTGAAATAAACAACTCATATATATATATATACCAAATAGTAAATCATGCATATTATATACACCAAGATGCACTCTATAAAAAAAACATCAATATTTATGCACATACTAATCTAAATGTAAAACTTTTACACCATTAATATATAATCTACCATATATTTATATTATTTTTTGAAAAATTAATAATGATATATAATGAAACGAGAATATATAAAACTTTTATAGTGTAGTATTATCATTGCGTAGCTAGGGTTTCCGCAGATCAGAGAAATATTAATACATGTTTTTTTTAAAAAGAAAATCCTTATTAGGGTTTTGGACCTGAAATTTAACCCTCGCTCTCCTCACCCCGTCGATCTGCGTAGCTAGCTAGGGTTTCCGCAGATCAGAGAAAGTTTCAATCAATGGCGAAACATTCTCAACTCGGTGGCTCACTCGTTAAGCAACTCGCATGTTGCAACAAGAGCACAAGAGAAAAATCCCTTTCCGTTCTTCTCAAATCATGGCTTCCTTCTCAATCCAATACCCTCCCCGTTGAAGATGTTAAGAAACTATGGAAAGGTCTTTTCTACTGTGTTTGGCATTCTGATAAGTCTCTTGTTCAATCTGAACTCATTGATCGTCTTTCATCTCTTCTCCTCATTCTTCATCTTCCTTTTTCCATTCAGTATTTCTCCACTTTTCTTCTCACTATGCGTCGCGAGTGGTCTGGTATTGATGGACTCAGGTTAGATAAGTTTTATCTCTTAATTCGTAGGTTTCTTTCTAAGTTTTTTTCTCTTATGAAGAAGAATTCTTGGGATTTGGAACTTGTTAACTGTTTGATGGGGGTGTTGAATGATAATACTTTTTCGGCGAAAGATAAATTGCTTCAGGGAAATGGTGTGAATTACCATGTTGCTTCTGTTTTTGTTGAAGAGCTTAGGCCTTTTTTGCCTCTGGGTTTGAATGTTCTGGAAGTGATTTTTAGGCCTTTTATTGATGTTATGGGGAAAGTGAATGATAGGGTTTTGGTTTGGAAGATTAAGTCTGGTGTGTTTGATGTGGTGCTTAAAATGGGGAAGAGGTTGTTGGAGGTTAAGAAAAGTGGGGTTGAGGTTGATTCTGCTGACGAGGTTGTGGTTTTAGGGACGATAGCGATTGTTATGGGGTTTTCTGGGAAGTTTTTTGAGATGGGTTCTTCTCCTGATTGTGTTCAGGGGAATAGGAAGGTGTTGTTTGAATTGCATGAGGAATTTTTGAAGCTGGAGAAGGATGTGGCGGCATCTGGATTCGATTTCTCCGTTCCTGACATTGTTGTTGATCAGAATGAGGAGAAAGAGCCCATTTTGGATCATGTTGCGAATGGCGTGGAGGTGGGCGAGGTTGAAGATGCTGAGGTAGTTGCTAATGCTACGCGGCTGAAGAAGTGCAAGAAGGTTAAAAAGGACTCTGTTGACATCGCCAAAAAATCAAAGAAGAAGAATAAGAAGAGTCCTGCTGTGGATGACAAGGAATCTATAGCTAGGGAGGATGTTGAAAATTCAAATGATGAACAGGTTAATGACGAGAGCACAATTCAGTTGAATGAGGATGCAATTTCTAACCTCCAAAAACAGTTTGAGATTGTTGCTTCAGAGGCGGGTTTGGAAGATGGTGTTGCAAGTGCCTGTGATGCTCCCCAAACTAAACCTGTGTCTCAGAAGAGAAAGAGAACAAAGAATTTGAAAGGAAAGGCATCTCCAGTTTCTGGTTCAAATGGTGGTGATGCTTTGGATTCTGCAGTTGCAAAAAGTGGGGAGAAAAGTGCAAAGAAGGTAAGATTTGCCATGAAAAATAACTTGGTGTGGAAGCCACAAAGTCCTTTACCCCCTCAGAGCTTGAGATTGCCTCCCTCTGCTACACCCAGAGGAAGTGCACTCAAAAAGGGTGTTCCTGCAGGTCCCATTAGGGAGATGCTCCCCGCTACCAAAAAGCCAAAGCTGAAGAAGGCCAGGAAGGCAATAATAGGCCTTGCCCCGGCTGTCAAACGTTTGAGGAAATTAAAGTCTCAGTCTTCATGATTTCCTCGAGGTTGTTATATGAAGATTTTTCCGTCACATGTTTGTCATATCTTTTTTTAGTTATTATGAAAATTTTGAGAGTTTATTGTTATGATTGATTTCTGGACCATGTTTAATTTGACTTGAAGTCAAGACTATGCCTTCAAGCTTGTGCTATCATGATTTTTTTTTGGTTTTAATGAAATGACTTTTAAATGCTCTGTCAATTGTCATGACTCTCTATGTTGTTTTTGTTGCTTAAAAAATGCTAGTCGGGTGAAAATATGATTTCTTAATGCTTTCAATTGGAAACCTATTTTAGAATTGCAGTCTTTCTGTGGGATTATCTTTATGATCCTGTCAACCCAATATTGAGACATCCCTTGGACATACTGGTTTAAAATTGATTATGAAAAATCAATTTTAAACTTTCACCACTGTTTGACATCATTTGATTTTATTGAAGATTGAGCATACTGGTTTATTTTTCAAATTTGGATGCTTTGTTGGTGGCTTGGCACCAATTTGTAAGATATTGATAGCAAGTAGAGGATTTGCATCAGCAGTGGTTCTACCTGCTGGTGTTTTATGTGGAGGATGAGAAATTGAGAATGATGGTTCATTGCTTTGTATTGTGTTGGTGTTATTTGTATGATACCCTGTTTTTGATGATTGACAGGGAAGTAGATAAGTGTGTCAAAAGGAAGAAGCGGTTATGGGGTACTCCTGCATGGTCTGTTAGAAATAAATAGAGCAGCATTTGGATTTGCTGTACTCTAGCATTGTGAAATTTTGATTTGGTTTGTGATGAGTTCTTTGTTTAGGACTTTAGGGGGTTAATTTTCCTATTTTCGTTGATGCTTCTCAAATTCTGTTGTTGTACATAAAATAGGCCCTCGTAAAGAAGAAAAAAATCATTTTGTGTGCAATAGATCATGTTTCAGAAGAATCACTTTGATCCTCTATTGCCTTGTTATGGGGGCTATTATTTTAATTCCAATGATGCATAAATCCTCAATCACCATTTATTTGTTTTTATCAGAGCATCATGTGCATATCAATTTCTAGTTTAAGTACGAATATGTTCGTTTTTTTGGTTCATGACCGGTAGGGGTGGCAAAACGGGCCAGCCCAGTTCGGCCCGCCTTTGGCCTGCCAAAATATGGGTTGGGCTAACTTGACTCTTATTGCTAAAAGGGCTCAAAATGCTAGCCCGATCCATATTTGGCAGGGCTGGAAGGCTAGCGGGCTGACCCGTTTTTCATTTTTTTCTTTCAAAAACACATTTAAATTACACTGATATTCCATGAGTTTTAGTGAAATTACACAAATTATCCTTCCATTTTCTACACGTACAAAAAACCCTTAATTTATAAACATACATTACATTGATCAATCATGTATGAGATGCGTAATTTTTAAATGTCTTGTAATGTATATGATATAAATAACATTGATAAGTAATTTACTCTTAAATGTTTTATATATGAATAATAAATTCGTTGTACACGGTAAGTGTAAAATGTTCGGTTGGAAAACAATATTAAATTGACTACATTATTGGAATCACATGTAACCTTAAAATGATAAAGCAATATTAATGTTGGCCTCCGGCCAGCCGTGGCCCTTCTAAAAAGTGGGGACCCGCCCGTCGTGGCCCGTCTAAAAAGTGAGCTTCCCAACCGGGTTGAATATGAACTTTTGGGCTAAAATCTTCAACCCAACCCACTAAAAAGTTAACCAAAACAGGCTGGCCTATCGGGCTAAGCCCATATTGCCATCCCTAAAGACTGGATACGCATATCACTATTAAGTTCAAATACAATTGTTTTCTTTTCTTTGCTTCAAAAAGTTCATGACCTTATATTTAACTAATTTTTAGTTAAAGACATAAAGGATTGTTAATACGTGTGTTAGAACGTTGTTTTTGGAAATAAAAGGGAATTTTGTCTTGGAAAATAATGTTTTAACATATTGACAAGTTATGGACTTAACTTTTCAATGCTTATTTTTTAAGATATTTGTTAATTTAATCCAAAGAAATATATTGATGTAGGGCGAGGCTATTGAAATTTGAAAGTCATTATTTTTCTTGCTAATGGATAATGATTTTTTAAATAAGAATCAAAATAATAGAGTTAATAAAGAAGGTGGATAATTATTTCGAGTATCCAAACTTTGTCAGTTAGAAAGTACATGCATATAAGACAAGATACCACTGAACTATATATGTTTATATTGATAAAATGATTTCTTTTAAACAATAATGAAAATATACGTATAATTTTTTATTTTATTTTAATTATTTTAAGGTCATTTTTGTTTATCTAAGTTATAAGGTCATTTTCTTTATATAACATTTTGTGTGTCCCTTTATCTCTTGTTAGGAATTTCATGTGTTGGCTAGTAATATATAGGTAGAAGAAGTTTCATAATTAAGAGAATGGATAATTTGAACAAATAAAAATATTTAAAAACTCAATGCCTTAAAATTAATTTGGAATTTCTTTAGCAAGCAAAAACTTGAAGATCTTCTCTTCAATCATTTTACATTTTATTTTTCATTCTTTTAAAATAGTATATTTATTTGACCTTTGACCTCTAGAAAGAAAAAAAGAAGTCAACACACGAGTCCAAAATTCTTTTATATTGAAGACCCTACCCAACAAATTTATTAATAACCAAACTTATATATAATGAATCTCATTTGCATACTTTTCTAGAGACAAAGGAATAAATCAAGGACCTAGCTTTTTATTAATTTATACTAGACATTCTAAAAAAGTATATTAATGTTGTAAACATTCAAGAGGGAGGCCTTGTTGGATTCGGTTCTCATCAGTGCAATAATTGTAAACCATATAATTCTTTTGCACCCACTGAATTCTAGCTTCACCTTCTGCATCAATTATTTGTGTCAACCATGGTTGATTTTCTGATGAATTGAAAGAGCAAGATGAGCCTGAAGAAGAACTCCAAACACATGCTTGAGCATTGTAGTTGCTAAATGAAGCAGTGAAAGGGGCTTGGCTCCAATCTGTTTTCACTAGGCCACCCCTTGTAGCCCAATTCTCACCATCCCAAAGGGTAGAGATTATCCTCATAGCTTGATTTTTTGGAAAAGGAACCCCTTTTGATTCCAAGTTCTTGAACTCTCTTATGGGTGTTCCATCCACATAGAATCTGATATATGTGACAGAAAAAAGGCTAACAAAAATGAAGTGAAAAATGCTAAACATAAAGTAGTTTTGATGTGCCAATGCATATAGGTTTGGTGTACCATTTAGGCTCTTAAATTAAATTATGCTAGCTATAATAAATAAACATAAAGCACTATATATATATATAAATCAAAGATAGAAAAGACCAAAGAGATAGAATAAGTATTACATGATGCTTTGAGGATTCCAAAGTATGGAATAAGTGTGGAAGTCTTTGGTAGGGTCGAACCACAAATAGAATTGTTGTTCTCTATTTGCTTTCCCTTTGGTGTATACATTTGTATGAACAATATAAGGGTCACCACTTAAGTTACCCAGAAATTCAAAGTCTATTTCATCACGAGTATCCCCAACAGAAGATAGCTGCAACAATTGTAACCAAATACTACACATTTATATTCATTTCATTTCATGTTAAACATTTGATGCATTAACAAATTAATAAAGAAATAAATGCATTGTATTACTTTAGGACACTTACATAATAGGTTGTAATCGTGCCTGCAGAGTTACCAGCCACAAGCTTTAGTTGCATGTCAAATTTTCCAAACAAGTATTCATTTTTGGAACAAAATCCAGAGCCAGAGGCTTTGTCCATAGACAAGGTAACAAGCTCTCCATTGTTAAGGATTTTGGCACGACCATCACCCCATGTTATATCAAAGTCTTGGTAAAAGTTACCAGCAGAGGTTGTCACTACAAAGGTTATAAGAAAAAGTCCAATAACTATGTTACTTATTGCCATTTCAAGAAGTGATTGCATGTAGTGGTTGATAAATAGTAGGGGAAAATTACTATAAAATGAGACAAAAGAAGCCAAGAGAAGTATTTGGTGAAGACTGAAGTGCATGCAAAGTTGTGAAACTCTATATATAGGGATTGAATAATGTTGTATAGGGATTAGGGAGTGTATTAAGAATAGGAGATTATGAGTTATGAATGTGAAGAAGGTTATTGGTGTTTTGAGGTGGTGGAAGTGGTTGGGAAGAAATTACAAGCATGTAAGAGTGAGAAAAACAAATGGTTGGACTTTGATGAGTAAATAGACTCATATATATTATTTCGCACCTATGAAAATATGATTAATTAAAAAATTTAAACTTTTATATATTATTGTTGTTTTTAATTATCGATGTAAGATAATATATGAGACATGATTTGATAGGACAAAATTTGTTTTGGTGATGAATAGCTGGCTGGCTGAGAATGGGGACAGTGACAGCTCATAAGGGATGATGTTTGTTTTTTCAAACAAAAATGGTAATTTTACAACTTTGAAAATTTTGTCTTTCAAACTTCAAATCAAATATCTGACTCGCTGCTATGCTATGTTTAAAAAATAATCCACAAATAGCTTTTTTTCCACTTATATTTTGGTTGGGTTTAGTTCTTTTAATTAATATGTGTTGGACTATTTGGGTTCAATAGGATTGTTGATGATGTTAAATTCATATTCAAGAGAATAATTCAACTACCAATCAAATTTAAAGATTATGGTTAGATTAGTTTTGAAGGAATATAATCCTAAATTTAAATATTATCTTATTTAATTACGAGAAGATCATGATAAAATTATATTTAAATTATCTTTAGATTTACTTTTCAAATAATGAGATTGAGATTAGATTTATCAATTCATAGATTAGTTTTTAATATTATTTAAGCAATGTTAAACCTCATTCAAATGATATGAATAAAATCAGTATTTTCTTAATTAGTTATTAAGGATTTACAACCTTTTTTATTAAGGATTTAATTCATGCATATGTTCGATCACGAGCAAGATGGAAGGATACTTTGAGGAGAAAAATTCAAAAACCTTTACCTTTTTTATTTTTTATGTAAGTGCAAAGATTTATATAAAAACTAAGGCAAGGAAAGTATTGCAAGTACAAATTAGTATATTTCATGTGGAGAACTAAATAACCGATTGAATCTTTTAAAAGAACTCCCACCTTGGAACTCACATCATCTAAATTCGCCTGTAATAATATTGCAAATGATGAAATGAATGATTCAATTGATATTTTATTTAAACCAAAATATAATCACATACTTATATATTTGCCTATAATAATACTTATCATTTTTTTTGATTGTGTATGTGTTTAACACATCATAAATCAAGCTCCAATATTCATCGACCACCTTCACCAATTCTTCAATCCTAAGTTTCTCTCTGTCAAAATGTTCTCTCCTCCAAATTTAAGTTTTGTTTCCATTCCCCTTCTTTAGCGAATGCATTTGACAAAAGGATGCCCAAACACCACTCTCCTTAAATCCCTCCTCAAAATTTCTTTAAATGACATTTAATATTAAATTTATTTGTTTAGTTATTTACTAATTAATTTAATAATAAATAAATTAATATATATATATTTATTTTTTATTTTTTATGAGATAATATTGCTACTATTGTTGATTTTTTAATTTCATTAGAGGATGAGGCAATTGATGTAATTTAATGAATTGATAAAATTGATATATTAATTATTGAAAAGTCTTATGATTTTTAATTTTTTTTGAAATAGCTTTTAAAACCTAAAAACTTCCCTAGTTAATCATATTAATTTATTGAGTTTATAAGCTACTAAATAAATTATAAGCTAGTTAATCATCAGGAAAATCCATTGGACTGGTCTTCCCTAGGTTAATTATTTCAAGAATAAAAGAAAATAATGACCAAGTATTCTAATGAGGTGCTATATAGCTAGCCTTTATTTGTTCTTTTTCTTTTATTAGTTGGAAGAATGGAAGTACCTTAATTAGTTAACACATTTCTAGCTAACATCAAACTTTATTTTAATTAGTATTACACTAACAAATATATCCTAAAATTGGAACGCACTCACATCCTATGGTTATTATTGACCGCAATTTCTGAATATACCCAATGTTTATATATACCCTTTGAGAACTTTACAGCTATTAATTACTTAAATGAAATTGAGAATAGAATAATTTGGTTGCTAACTAAAGCCTCATTGGTTCTTATGAAAGAAAAATATAGGTTGCGTTATTCGCATTATTATATCACTAGGTTGAAGAAAAAGTGGTATACTGGGAACTTTCAAATGTGACGTTGGTAGGAGAATTTAATTTTGGGTGGAAAGTTTTCAATGGATAATGGTGTTATGTGGAATTTATTACGATATAAAAGGAACCACTTAGTTTTTTTTTGGACTTGGAAATTTGTATATTTAAGAGTGAAGGTGAAGAATTGAGTTTTAACTTGTTTCATCATTTCAACTTTCTGCCGAAAATAGGGTTTTAAAACGGATCAAATGTTGCTTTCATGCAAAGCTGGCTGTGGACAAAGTATATATTAGAATAGAGATCATATATCTCATTTTTTATGTCTTATCGAATCACAATTCATTTGAAAGTTGTCACATACTTAAAAAGAAAATTCATAAAAATAAAAAGTAACTTTTTTTATATTATTTGATGGAATTTGGTTGATTTGGAATATAAGGACATGAATATTTGGACACAGACGATCCTAGTCAGTATATATTGGTCAGAACCGGAATATCGTATATGCTCTATTCCTAGCTAAGAGCCTAAGATCATTTCCATCTTCTTGTCTTGTATGGTGAGTTGTGACTTTTGATCAAGGATATGGTATACCATTTTATTTACCATTTGGATTGGGAGAGTCATTTCAAAACTTTCCTATATGTGTGTATATATATAGGTTATGAAGGACTCATCTTCTAGACAAATTATGATACCTTTATTACCTATATTTCAACCCATAAAGTTCAACACAAATTAGACTTTTCACATGAATGTCGCCATCATATTATAATGGCCAACTTTGTTTTGCTTTTTTGAACACCAAAGGAGAGTTCTATCAAGTTTTTAAAGTAAGGTTCTTGATGACGGATGATGCATAGGGCCAAATATATCAACAAAATAAAAGCCCATAAGGCCAGCTGGCAACAATGATAAATAAAAACTAAATTTGATATTCTTATCATTTAAGTCAAAGAACAAGTTCTTCATTTCTAAAACCAAAGAAATGTTTATCCTACACTAAACAAAATATTATTTTGCCAACTAAAGTATTATAACTTTTAAGTCATTATTTAGTTTTTTCCTGTTAATTCTTCGATACACATATTGAGATGAATTTGTTACAGGAGAAGTTATAAGTATTTAGTTGTAGATGTAATAAAATGGTGTTCAGAGAGACAAAACATGAGAATGAAGGAACCAACCTTGACTCTTTTGAATTGGTAAAAAGGAATGAGACGTTACATACATACAATTCTATGTGGATAAAACACTATGGTTTATGTCAAATTGTAGCTTTTGGTAGGATATATACAAGGAGACAAAGAAAAGGGCAAAAGGACTTTTATGTGTAAGTCTTTTAAGCCTTGCCCTTAGAATTTAATACTGCAATGGTAAGAGTAAAGATCATCTCTCAAACTAGAAGGAGAGTCCTTTCAAATTTCAAAAGGATAAACAATATGATATTTCAAGTTTAGACCAAAACTAAGTACTTACATGAGTTCACATTAAATATAAACCTATAGTCTCCACATTTATTTCTCCCAGGACACTCATTTGAATATGGATCATCTGTCCTTATTTCTGTCCCAAAATCATGTTCCAATTTAATGAAAAAGTGTCAATTCATTTCAAATAAAAATTATAAAAATATAAAATAATATTTTTATATTAATAGGAGTAAGTTGATTAATTTGGGACTCATTCAATGTAGTTTCTTGATTACCAATGCAGGTTATGAATGAGATCATTACCAACTTTGTTTCTATGTTTGACCTATGAAATTTATATCCTGACCCCACCTTCGAATTCTATGCAGCCTCTCCTGCCACATAGATCAACTATCCCATTCTTTGTCTCACTTTCTGTCCTAAACTAATCACATGGAACGAGACAGAAAGTGAGACGGGTGTCCCACCTCCTCTTACTTCTTTTATGTCATTTTCTCTTCATTCTGCTTCATATCATTCCATCCCATCTTTTTTATATAAAAAAACAAACAAATGCTGTGTTCTCATTCAAAAAAAAAGGAAAAAAGAAATTTTGAGGTTACTCATTCAACATCCTTGTCAATACTCAATGCTTGGGAGCTCAAATACAAAGAACAAACATGAAAATAGTTACAATATTTTACATACAAGCATGATTTATGCTCATATATTAAAAGAAAAAACAAAAGGAAATTAGGTAATGCTAGTGAGACTATTGTCATAGAAAGAAACCTTTCAGCAATTCATTTACAATATTAAGTAAAAGGAGGCCAAAAACAAAAGGGGTGTGAGAAATGAAGTTACTTAGAAGAAAATGTATACATTTCTTCCAGAAATCACATTTAATATAGGAACAAAAAAAAATCACTTCATGGAGCGAGGAGAATCAATCTGTGTGTGATATTTTGCTGAACAAAGCCAATAATGGTGATTCTATCTGTTGTGTAATGGATTTGGACCTGTAGGAACAACTCTTTTGTCATCTGAGTTAGTACTATTGTTGTTTTCTGAGCAAGACAACTCACTCTCGAGGTTGCACTTGTGAGAATCTACTACCATGCTTGTATTCTTCTCATTTGCACCATCAAACATATTGCTAACAAAAACATTCTTCCTTGCTACTGTATTAGACACCCAGAATAAAAGACACAGCATAACTATCAACCCTGGTAATCTCATTGCACCAAACAAATTATGTTTAATACAAAATCTGCAAGAGTGTATATAGTATATACTATGATGTAACTACTCTTTCAAAAGGAATTGGTGGTAGTGATATTATAATGAGTAGTGAATAAGTGAGGTAGTGAGGGAATGAGACATTAACTATGGTACCTCGGATATATGCAGTAAGATATTTTGATACATCATACATCACATATTTCTGGTCAGAAGTTTCACCAAACCTCATTAATTGACTTAAATTCCAACTTGACAATATATATATATATATATTTATACTTGCTTATTCAAAGTAGTAAAAAAAAAGGAATTTACAATGGTTTGTGAAATATGGAACCCAAAGCACAATCTTATGTTCCACTATACAGTTAGACCTGGCAACATAGCTAAGTCTTCAATGATACACACTTATACCCTCTAATGGAAAAGTAAAACTGAGTATTACTTGGGATAAGAGAAAAATTCTTGTTCAACGGGGCACGTGGTGCTACATTTGAGGTCCATACATGAAAAGCTGACACACATTGAGGAAAAGGAGTTTGCAGGAGAATTAAATGAGTTGTTTTGACTATACCATGCATTGAATTATTGTTTGCTTTTGAGGCACGTCTTCTTGGCTCATGAGACTATGAGAATTTTGATTGATGAGTGAATGATGGACATGGAATCGAATTGATATATTATGATTGTGGTTTTAACTTGTGCTGTTTTTATTTACATTTATTTCCGTTGGAACAAATAAGAGACAACATCCGATAGAGGAAATTACTAGATTCCACATTAATGGTTTAGGAGTGATAGATGGACAATACAATAAAAATATATAAATTTATACATTGTTAATACATATATTATTTTTTCTAGGAGTAATGGTCTAGAAATAATTACTACTCCAACTATATTCCTCCTCATAATACATTTTTTGTATTATCAAGAGTATTCTTAACTTTTCGATAAATAACTAATCTCTTTCGGACTATGTGGTTGCCCCTCCCAACCAATATCGTTAATAAGAACTAAATTATTGACATTTTGGTCAGCGGGAATGTGGTTTAAAAACCTTACACTACTTGTCGGTTTTTTTAAATGATACATTAATGATTTAAAATTAAATAAAATTATTTAAATCAATAGTGAGAATGTGGTTTGTAAAAAGATGATGTGTGACGTTTGTGAAGGGGTGATGTATGGCGTTTGAGAGAATGGAGGGTTATGAGAGAGTGGATGAATAAGAATATTGATTACCATGGTGATAATATATTTAGGGGCAAAATGGGAATTTAAAAAATTGGGTTCAAATTAGAGCTGTCAAAATGAGTTATCTGGACGGGTTCGGGTTAACCCACATAGAGTTCGGACTAAACCAAATCAGACTAAAAATCTCAAATACAATTTTTTGTATATCAAATTGTAACTCAAACCTGCTTTAAGCGGGTTGCAAGTTGTGAAAGACCAGACAAGTATAATAATAATAAAATATTTAAATTTTAACTTATTTAATCTATTTTTTGATATATATTTTGATATAAAACTTATTTGATCTTAACTCAAATGATATATATATATATTCATTATTTGATATACATTTTGACATACTTGTTATCTCAACCAAACTCATAATCTAATATCTTATATTTGGTTTAAGACGAGATTTCAAGTCTATTTATATGATTTTTAATATAACTCGTTTATTAAATTTCTAACGCAATATATTTCGGGACTTCACTTTAATATATAAACATTTGTACATTATCAAAAAAATATCATTCAGTTTATAGTAATGGTAGTATAGACTTAATTTCATAAATTAGTCTATATGTTAAAGTATAACCATCATCCTAATATATAATCATCATTCTTTAATTTCTATGAAAATCATTTGTATGTTCATGGGTTAAATTTGATTCTCTAGAGTTTTCTATAGTAAACAATTATGTTGTTTTTTAGTTTTGCTGCAAAAATTATTATTCTGTATTATATTTTTGTTGTGAATGTTAAATATAATTAAATACGCAATTGAAAAAGGAAATGTAAAATCGTTTAATCTTTATTCTCATTTGATTTGATACATTATTTTGTTATTATGGTTAAAATGATATTACACAAAATGGGACGAAATGTAATGATTTAGTTTATAATTCATAAATATTTATGTTATATACATTAATTTATTTTTTGATAAAAGTTCATAACATCAATAATTATTATTCATTTTTATTATAAGTTCGTAGTACCATTATGTTGTAATTTTTTACATAAGACTTGTTATCAAGCCTAATGTTCCAAAAAAGAAAAGAAAAATAGAAGACACATGTATGCCAAATTCGTTCAAGTAAACGCGACCCTAACCCAGTTTTAATATACCCCAGCTTGTCTGAGCTAAAAAAATCTGAATTCAATAAAAACATCTAATATGATATACAATTCCTATGAATTTTCAGGCTTTAGCGAACTCACCTATTTTTACACATCTAATTCAAATTTTAAACAATAGAGTTGAAAAAAATATTTGTCTTATAGATTAGACAAAATTGAGAAGGAAAGAGTTGAGAATTTAGGATTGAAAAGCTAACAGATTGAATATAAAGTGTTAGATAAAATTAGTCAATTAACTTAGTTTATACACATAAATTACTTGGAAATTATAATAAGTTACAAGTATATTGAATTGACTTATCAAATGGAAATTATATATTATCATATTTTTGTTGAATCTTTCATTTAGATAGAGAAAACACTAAGTTTTCCGGATTGCCTAAGCTATAACAAATCTGAAAAATGTTTTCACACATATGCTTAAGTATTTCAATCCCTTCTACATTACCAACATGACAATACCCAATAGTTTTATCTTTCTATTTTGCACAAGGTGAAGGTCAGAAAACAAAGAACTAAAAACATAACCCATAAGCTAGATTATTAATTCTAAAGTGTTTGATAAAATTAATTAATTAGATAATTATAAATGTCAATGGCTTATAGAAGATGGTTTAAAAAAATTCTTAATAAAGAAAGACCGTATTATATAATTAGATAATTATATTCTTTTGAAGTAATTGAATCTTCCATTTATCATTATATTATTCACAATTTATATTAATTTCAAGAAAATAAATGAACGGTGAATAATGTATTAAATCCCATTATTCTTTCTCCTAATCTAAAATGAAGATGGTGAGTGAGCATTTCCCACATCTACAATGGCATTTCCATTTCCATATTCTCAGAAGAAGCGTTACACTGTTCCCACTCTGTTCTTCTTCGCATTGTTAATTCTGTGCATATTCATCTTCACCAGATCCACTCTTCTCGAACCTTCTCTTTCCTTCTACACAGATCTCTTCCTTCACCCTCCTCCTCTTTCTCTCTCCTCTCCCTCTAACCATTCTCTTTCTTCTTCTCAAACAGTTATTCATAATCACTCAACTAACCTAACTCAACAACCTCCAACACAAGATTTTAACTCAGTTTCACTCAACCAAACCGAATCAACTCTGCAACTGAACGATGAGGAATCTCCAAAGGAACCTTCTTCTTATTCTTCTTCTTCTGATGATGATGGTGGTGGTGAAGAAACGGTTGTTGATCAAGTACCATGGAAGCAATTAGATTGTGATTTGTACACGGGGACGTGGGTTCGTGATGAACAAAATTACCCAATTTATCAACCTGGTTCTTGCCCTTATGTTGATGAAGCATACGATTGTCAAATCAATGGAAGGGTCGATGATAACTACACCAAATGGCGATGGAAACCACATGGCTGCGACCTTCCCCGGTATATATATATATATATATATGTATCTATCTATTTTCAATTTCTTTGTTTCATGTCACACTAACACAATTTTTTTACTTTTATATTCTTTTCCTTCTTAGGATGGCTTCAATTAGTAACTAATGCATTTTGTACTTTATGGTTTATTTTCTTAGATCATGCAATAAAGTTATATTAATATGTCTTAACTTGTTCAATTTAAGTAACTTTGCTTAAATTGGGGTATACTTTACTAGCTAAGGGTCCATTTTACTTATTTAGTATCATGGTAGAGAGAAGGAAAAAAGGAAAATAACATGATAGAAAAAGAATAGAAATGAAGAGATTAATTGAAGAGTATCTTTTCCCTTATTTGGTATCAACCAAGATAAATAATGGGGATTTAACTTCCTTTGTCTGATTGGACCCAAAAAATTATTTCCCCCACAATTCCTTCATTCTCTTTCCATCCAAAACTAGAAGGATAAGAAAATGACAGGATCAATAGAAATTGTATCCCTCCTACATCTTTCCTTTCTCTTTTAAAATGCTACCAAACAATGGACACAAAGCCTAATAGTATGCTTGGATGGACCATAAATGCTTATTCTGTTTCTCATCAACCTCAACTTCTTCTGTTCAATCTTGTTCAGTTACTATTTTTGGTCATTCAATCTTATTCTTGCTAGCTATGTCAGAAGTGAGAGTTGAACACTGCACTTGGTTGTTGGGATGCCACCTTTTTCTTTTCTTTTCCTGATATAGGGTTTGACCGCAGAATGATTTTGTTAATATGTTGAAGTACAGCAAGTGCACATATTTAAAATAAAAGTGAAAATACAGAGATTGATTATAGTGAAGAGAAGTGCAAAAGACCAACCCAGTTGAGGAATTTTTGATGATGCTAGAATTTGTTACTTTTGCCTCTCCCTGTGCTCTATGTAAACATTGCTTTGATCTTACGGCCTTTTATCGGGTATACCAATTTTTTCTTGTCAAGTGTTCAACCTTTGACTTGCTGTTGAAAGAAGGAATCTCCTTCACTCTACCATGACATAACAGTTAATTGCCTATAGTTGTGAGAGTGTTTTCCAAACAGCTATTAATTGCTTCTCATATTTTAGTTTTAGTAGTTTACCAGAGCATTACATCTACCCTCCCCAGACTCCCACTAGGTAGGAGCCTCATGCACTAGGCAACCCTTAATTTACTGGAACATTAGAACTATTCGTTTCTTCGTCATTCACTTCTTTCACATGCTACTCGTAGGTTTAATGCCACAGACTTCTTGGTAAGGCTGCAAGGTAAAAGACTGATGCTGGTAGGAGATTCTATGAACCGGAACCAATTTGAGTCTACTCTGTGCATACTCCGTGAAGCCCTGCAGAATAAGAGCAAAATGTATGAGATACACGGATACAAAATAACAAAAGGAAGAGGCTACTATGTTTTTAACTTTGAGGTGTTTTATCTTTCTTTCATACTTAAATTGTTGTTACTTCGAAGCACTAGTTACATGACTTGCTTTTTTTTTTCTCTTAGAAAAAAAACTTTTTCTACTCATCTATTAATTTTTACCTTCTTAAACTTGTCTCTTCAAACTTCAAAGTCTGGTTGGGTAGTTGAAAGTT
Source organism: Lupinus albus (assembly GCA_009771035.1). Taxonomy (NCBI): domain Eukaryota; kingdom Viridiplantae; phylum Streptophyta; class Magnoliopsida; order Fabales; family Fabaceae; genus Lupinus; species Lupinus albus. The sequence continues at coordinate 13,256,186 of CM020011.1, forward strand.
GTTGGCAAGTGTAAATCCAGCTAGTGATGTTGTTTCTTGCCCTCTCCCATAAAGTGAACTCATCTCTAAAAAGTTAGAAATTAAAAGTACATTTAAATTATCTGTTGTGTTTGCACTCAGAACATCATGTAATATACCTTACTAGGATAATTATGTGAAATGTAAAATGTTTACTAAGTTCAGCTGCATCATTTTCCTGTTAAAATCATGTGAGTAGACAGAGCAGTTCAGTATGCTAATTTTGAAGCACTTGTGCAGGACTATAATTGTTCAGTGATATTTGTGAGATCTCATTTCCTAGTAAGGGAAGGAGTTCGTACTAATGCACAAGGGAGCTCAAATCCTACATTGGCAATAGATCGGATTGACAAGACTTCCGGCCGTTGGAAGAAGGCTGACATTCTTGTCTTTAACACTGGTCACTGGTGGACTCATGGAAAAACTGCTCGAGGGTTAGTATGCAATTATATTGCATCTTGATTGGTATATGCCTTCAAATTTTATTTTCATTCATTTCGGAAACTGGCTCCATGTATATTTGTTTTCTCCTCCATGTTTATTGAACTCTAACTTGGTTAAAGAATCCATGCAAACGTTTGCTGCACACAAAATTGACTTATTTTTATAACATCTTTTGGCAAGGAGGAATTTCGGTATATACTACAATATCGAAGTCAGGTATTAGGAAAGATTGTACATTTGTATGTTTTGGTGTTTAAAGGCTTGGTAAAGAAACATAGTCAAAATTGTACTTTTATATGTAACTTAAGAGCATTGGTATTTAGTACCACTTTACCATACAAATTTTGACAAACGGGTTGTGGACCAATCATTTAACAGCATAACCAGACACGTCTTGGTGGAGTTGGTATAATTTTGGAATGCATGATTTGTCAAAAGATTATTCAGACGGTTTAGCAATTATCCTAACTTAATTATCTCGTTACTTTTTTGTTTGTCCTCTTTTGTTACATATGTTTTTTAGTCATTGCTATGTTAAACAAGTTGTCTGTCAAAAATAAATAAAAGTGAAGTGTTAGTTTTTGTTTAAAAAAGAAAATCTCGTAGCAAAAACGTTACAGTGTCTGGTTTGTGCAGGATAAATTATTATAAAGAAGGTAATAATGTGTATCCAAAATTTGATGCTGTTGAGGCATATAGAAGGGCTATAAAGACCTGGGGAAAATGGATCGATAATAATATCAATCCAAAGAAACAGCTCGTGTACTATCGTGGATATTCATCTGCCCATTTCAGGTATGGCACTTTTAAGATATTAGGTGGCATGAAATTCTTGCCTACTTCCCTTTCCAATTTATCTGTATAATGGATCATGTAATTGAAATTGAGACCTTATTAATTCAACATACCAATGCTCATACTAATTCGCTACCGACTAGAGAAAAAGTAAAGCGAACTACTTTGCTATTGTAGCTTCACCAATTGCTTATTTCAAATGTTGCTCCTGAATCTTTGACAGAGGTGGAGATTGGGACTCTGGTGGTTCATGTAGAGGTGAAACTGAACCAGTTTTTAATGGGTCCATCCTTGATAGCTATCCTTTGAAAATGAAGATAGTGAATGAAGTGATCCAGGGAATGAGGGTTCCAGTGAAGTTATTAAATGTGACAAGGTTGACCAATTTCCGCAAGGATGGGCATCCATCTGTGTATGGAAGGAATACATCGGGCGGAAAGAAAGTCTCCACAAGGAAGCAGGATTGCAGCCATTGGTGTCTTCCTGGTGTTCCTGATGCATGGAATGAACTAATTTATGCCACTCTTGTTTTACAGCAAAGGAATTCAAGGAGTTAACTTACATTATATCCTTTTTTTAGGATTTTCTTTTTGTGCTGGGAAGAAAGAAATAGAGAACAGATAATCTTTTGGATTGTACAATGTAGAGGTCTTGCTGTCCCCTACACATGTGAATGTTATTTTGAGCAATGAAAAGTGTACTTTGTAACACAATCAAGTAGATACAAAAAATAGTAATGTTATGTACCTACCTTACAAGTATAAGAGCATGCAAATTTGAGAATGATCAAATGTATTTTTTATTTATTTATGAATTTTACATGTTTATGTAAAAGTGATGAAAGTGGAGTGGTTTAAAACTTCTTTAAATGGTTGAATTATAGCAAAAGTTGTCGTAGAATTATAGGGGTTGTTATAATTATTAGAAGGAAAAAATAGTTCAGTTGAGTCCAATGTTTCAACCAACGGGATTGATGAAATCTCAATTAGGATACTACAATAGTGACCAAGACTTTGATTATTAGTTTTTACAAAATTGATTAGCTTTATGCTGCGTTTGGTGTTCCTTTTTTTTGGGGTGAAAAACCAGTGTGTAATTAGAATGAATAATGTAATTAAAATGTGTCATTTTTATAATAAGTTTGAATCAGAATCCCCTCCAATACTGAGGAGAGGAGTTGCATTTTTGTGATAGAAATGACATATCATTATATTTAATGGGTAGAAATATGACATTGCATTGTTTTTTAATTTCTCTTTCGAAAAAATATAATCTTTCACACATGGTACGAGTACGTACGTTCGTTCACACATAAACCGATTTGGTGGAGACTAATGAAAGAGACGACCAAATGATTTGTGACCATTGCCTAGACTATTGACTTTGGTCCCCTTCTTCAATATCGAGAATTTTATAACCTTATATCTCTTTACACTTGGACCCTGTTTTTATCGCGTGTAAGAAAAGTATTATGTATCAAATTTTAATTTACGTTTGACTACTACTATTTATTAGAGAAGAGTGACTTATAAAGCTTGAACTCCAAGCTATGAAAATTCTTGCCCAAAGGAAAAAGGGCCCGTCACATAATCATGTTGAAAGAATCACTGTTCAATGTTTTGGCGATCAATTAGTCATCCTTTTCTAAAAAATCATGTATATAAATGCAAAACTTCACATGCTTTTAATTAGAATAAAATAATTCCCCCATAAATTGTTATTTGTGTATCAATGGCCAACTTAAAAATCACGTTGAATCCTTATGTTAGATGGAGAATTGGAGATGAGGGATATGAGCAAGAGGCTTAGAAATTAAACTTGTATTTTGTGAATTTTATGAAGCCACTAAATAAATATCGAATCCAAAGATGACATGAATATTATTATATATCAATTATATGATGGATATTTCTGAGTAATACTAATCGTATTCCCGAAACAGAATGATTAGGACTTTGTTCCGAAACCAAATGTTTATGCCCATACATAAACCCTAATGGAACAATTCTAATACAGACCGAAGAAAACCCCAATTGGTTTCATAGTGAAGAAGAAAACGCATACCTTGGTTAGCCATTCCGAATGCTCCGAGGTATGTGGGTTGTAGGATGTTACGGTTGCTAGAGCCTGATGGTTTTCCGTTTGCTCCGCTAGAGGGGAATCCGGAGAGAACGAGAGTGCTCCTGATGTTCCTGAATGTCAAAGTGAAAATGAGATGGCTTTGCTTAACTTGCCTTATGTCTTTCCCTTTTTCCTTTATATATTGGTTTTGTGACATAAGTCACATATCCTCATAAACCAATCCTTATAACATCAGTTAGTCAATAAACCTGTTGCTCTACAATTGGGGACCATAACCCATAAAGGTAACATTAACGGTTACCACTTAAGTTGCAATATTCTAATTCAGTCCATTCATCAAACTAGAAATTGCCCGAATGTATTTACACTCATAATATTTCATGACACATATGCCCTTAGCCACCAAATTAATCCATAAGACCATTTTATATATATTGGCTAAATACATAATGGCTATAACACAATTATAGAATTATATTTGTGACCCATAAATTGTTAGAAATTCCAACATTATAATGATAATGTTCAGAATATAAAAGAAGTAAAAATAATATTAAATTACATAGCTAAAATGATATACTCCACAAATATAGATTTTTAAATAAAAAACGAGCTTGTTGATGCTTGACACTCAAATTTGCACATTTTTATTTTATTAATAATCATATATAAAGTGTTAAACTGTTAATAGTATCTTATTAAAACAAAAAATATGTTACACTACAAGTACATGGTATAAGACTATCAGGCTTGTACTAAAAGTACATGGTATAAGACTATCAGGCTTGTTTAAGATGAACTTAAATATTAAGTGGTATATTATTTTGTAGGGAATAGATCCACTTATATTTAGAGTAAGTGAAAAAACATATTTTATATCATAATTATTTATTCTAAGAAAATTCAATGATTTGAATTGGTGAGTATATCTAAATCATTAGATTTTTTAAAAATAGATAACTAAGATGTAAAATATATTTTTTTAAGGGCAGATCAAGTATATGACTCCCTATTTTTTTATAATTGAAATGATATCAATCTGATATCATTAGTCTATTTGTTGAAAAGTCAATCTGATGATGATGACAATCATTGGGAGGATTTGATGAAAAGCCGTTTCTTTCTCTGCCATTATTAAAATTTAGCAATTGCTAAATCGGCCATTCCTCACTTTTCAAATTGGGAACATTTTCAGCTTAGAAATATGGTATTTTAAGTGCCCAAAAAAGTTAGATACGAAAAGCAGACGAAATGATTTCTCCACCTTATAAAATATGCATACCAAAATAAGAAGGTCGCAAAGAAGGACAGATACGTCTCTGAAATTATTTATAAAGTCGGTCAAATATTTAATTAGATTGCACCTAAATAAAAAAACAAGTTATCGTATTTGTCATGAAATGTTGGGATATTCTTCCAATCTATTATCTTGCCACTACATATAAAAAGTAAGTGCAAGAAATCAGATTTTTATTTAAATTATTGTCCAGTATGATATCTTTTGGTGTTTTTTTATAAGTTATTTTACATATGAAACATTTATTTCCCTTTATCCTTTTTAACTAAAGGTTTATGTCTTTTTTTTGTCTTGAATAAATAATCTATATATAGTTAGATAGATCAATAGTTTTATTATTTACCTTATTATTCTTTATTATAAGGTATCATTTATAATATTTTTATTCTTCCTTTTATAAGATGCTTTATATTTTACGTGTTTGTGATTGTTAAAAATCCACGTTTGGTGCCGCCCCCTAAAACACGCTATAGAATTTCTCCATTACTCATCATTTTGCACCAAGTATTGTGTATATTGTATAATGCCATCATAAGCGCATTACACTTTGTAATGATTTTTTAAGATTTAGAAATAGGAAAATGATATATACTCATACTAAATCTTCTTACTAATCCTCATAGGAAGACATATATTATCGCTCTTAGAAATATTGGCTGCTTGCTTGGAAGGTGTAAATTAGGATAATGTCTCGTACTCTTTGGACTTATCAACTCCCATGCCTTTTTCTCTCTACCCTGCTTGTGGGTTTGGTTTAATTACCAAACTAGAAGACACATTTTTTTATCGGCAAATGTTAGTATTTGTTGTAGACGAGACTCCCTCGACCTTCTTGATGAGTGAGACTCGAACCCATAACGTCATTCATTCAATTCCTTAAACCATTCATCTTAACCATCAAACCACCTTATGTCTCTCTTAAAAGAGATAAAAAGATATCTTGACACATGACACAATTTAATTGAAAGGAGACCGAAACGATTCGGGATAAAAATAAGGACAACTTATCTCCCTTTCCATATAGAGAGAGAATTTGGTTGTGCATTTAAAACTAATTTGACATGCATGCATATTTGCCTTATTAGCTAGCAAGATAGTATTTCAGCAAAGATATAAGTAAGTTGAATATAGACCTTTAAGAGAGAGTACTTGTATGTAAGAATTAAAGTAGTTATTAAAAGTATGTAAGAGATTTGTTTTTGTTAAAAATAAATTAGTTAGATGCTAAAGACCGAAAAGTATACCATATGCATTCAAAAGTCTTCATTGAGAAAATTATTACACTTGAAATTTCAGAAGACTTTCTTTGCTACCACACATCAACAATAAAGAATGATACCATGAACTAAGTTTTATCATATAGAAAATAGAATGATCATTTCTCTCGCTCTTCATGGAGAGATAAAGATGTAGAGAATTTTTTTTTGCCATTTTCTTTTTTATAAACTTTTACATTTATTTTAAAAAATAAACTTTTTTCCATTAAATTCGATAAACTTTTGTCATGGATACTTATTTATATTGGGTGCATAAATAATGAATGATGAATGGTATGGTATGATGTATGGACATGGTTAGAAGTAAAACAAAATACTTGTCTCTCACATACATATATATATCATGGGTGACAAGTATAAAAAGAAAATCCTATCTAGCTCTTATTCAATATTCTAACCTTTTAACGAACGTTTCTAATATAATAATCAATGGACTGAGTTTGGGAATTGTTTTCTCTTTGAGTTCCAACCATTCAAGGACTTATCATGACTTAGCCTTATCCGTACTGAGCTTCATTTATAGGGTAAAAGCACCAAGCTAAAAAAATGTTCAGTGAAATTAAATAAGTTTGATTAATATGTGAGTTGAATAAATAAAAGAGCAACAACCTCATTTCTATACATTTGATGTGAGGATCAGGGGAATTAAAATAATCTATACTCACTATTCTATGTATTTTTGTAACCCCATTTCTAAAAACAGTGACATAGAGTAAGTAATGTGTTAAAAGATTTATAGGACATAGGGATTTATATGTGATTTCTCTTTCTCTTCTAATACACTTAGCTACCTTTTTTTGGTGTACTTACGTAGCAATTGGTGCATATGTTTGATACTGAAATTCCAATATACTTCATCTAATTAACAATTCATGTTCCTTCATTGAACTTAAATAGTTCCTGGCACGATGAACACATAGTCAGAGTTGCAGCTTTAGATAGTTGAATGTATAATGGCGATGATCCAACTTCTAGTGCACGTAGTTCATGCAGTTCCTTCTTCAATCTTTTGTTCTCATCGCTTAGATTTTGACACTTTTTTTTCAATAATTCACAATCCACTTCTGTCTGCTTCAGCTTGGTCCTGCAAAGTTAATAAATATAAAGTTTGAAACGGATAATATATAATAAATATATTGAACTGTAAGTTATGTTTAGTACTATTGAAAAGAACCCTACATGAAAATTAAGGAAAATTGATGAAGAAATAAGATCAAGAAATAAAAAACATAATACCTTGCTCTTCTGTTCTGAAACCAAACCTCAATTTGTCTAGCCTTTAAATTCAATTGGTCAGCAAGTGCTTTTTTCTGGGCCTGCATGTTGAACCAAAACCAATATATATATGCATAAAATCCTTTAACCTTGACGTAGAAATCAAAACACCACAAATAATATATATATATATATATATACATTTATATATGTATAAATACTACCAATTAACTATAGAGAACAAAATAATTGTATTACATATATAAACATGCCTCATAGCTAGTGCCATGCAGCATGCAATTTAATAAGCTTCATCAGAATTAAATTCTGAAGGATAGTTGTAGAAAAATATAGAAAATGAGAAAAATGAGAGAAGGATTGGTTTGAAAGAATACTGGATTTAGAGTGCTATGTAGCTTGAAGGTACTCTCAAGCATGGTTGATTGCTCCTTTGTGAGTCTCAGTTTCTTTGTGCATCGGTTCCTGTCTTCAGTGTTATCATGACTAACGTTATTGGCTTCCCCTTTAGGACAAAGTTCAAAGGCTAGTTCCACAGACTTTTTCACTCTTTGCTTCTCATCTTTCTTAGCCACATACCCTCCAATTCCAAGTCCCAGACAAAGTCCTGTGATGCATTCCTCATCATCTTCCATGGTAGAGAATGAGAACACAGAGAGAGAGAGAGAGAGAGAGAGAGAGAGAGAGAGAGAGAGGAATGGAGAGAAAGGGTCAAAGTTGTATGCAATATAGTCAAATTGGAAAGATTGGTTTTATGAAGGAGGTGGATTTAATACAGATTATGTTGTTGGGCTTGGTCTTAATCTTAGAGATTCAATCTCAATCATTATAATTGGGAGACTGGTTAAATATTATGTTTACATCAAGGTTCAACTCCAATGATCTTATACCTTACCCTTTACTTATAGAGAGATTAAGAAGTATGAAAACTTGTGATAATCTACTTTATTTTAAACTTTGGATTTACATGTAACATTACTATATTAATAATTAATAATTGCAGTTACACTAGTACTATAATGACTAGAGACCGAGATTAAATGCAATATATAAATAATGAGGCAGGAGTAAAAGCATGCGTTATATTGTGACTCATATTAGGAAAATACAAACCTTTACTTATTGACCGCTAAACATTTGACTACCATTTTCTTTGTTTCTATTTTTGTTAATTATTTTGAGTTATTTTTTTAATAGGGAGTATGACTTGTATGAAGATATATATATATATATATATATATATAACACCAAAAAACATAAATATATTTGCTTTCAAATATGACATGTTATTAGATCATCTCCACACAATTTTTTTAAAAATAAAATTTATCATGGACCAAAATATGTAATCAGTAAACTTAAACTAAAACAAATAAAAACATATATAAAGCAAATGCTTAGTAAAAAAAACCTTTTTGGGTAAACAATATAATTAATCCCTTCATGAGTGTGTGGTTGCTTCTTCCAATAAGTGTCACTCACAAAAATTGAATCATTGATATTTTAATCATCATGTGAATCTAGTGATGCATTACACTACTAAATCAACACATTGCTAGTTTTGTTAATGTAGTATGCATTCTTCAATGACCTACTTTATGTGAATATTCTTAGGTTAAACACTATTGTCTATTTTAATTGGAGATTTTGGTGAGAAAAAAAATATTATTTGGCATTAGAGAGAAATAAAAGATAATAAAAAGAATGAAATAATGAGGTCATTGTAGACTTAGAGTAAGATTCCTCTCTATTAATGGAGAGAGCAGTACCCAAAAAAATTAAAGAAAATGAAAAATGTAATATCTTTTTTATCCTTTTTATTTTTGATGAAATTACACTTCAACCCTCAAAAGTAACATAAAAAGTGAACTTCTGTCTCGATGATTTTTTCGGTGGACTTGTGGTTTAATAAAAAGTGAAAAGAAACAAATTTTTGTACCGACAAAAATATCCCCACAACATTTAAAAAAATATCCCAATTATATGTTTTCTTCTCTTTTTAGAGAGAAAAGTTTTAAGATGACCACATGCAATTTTCTTCTTATAATCTGTGTTTTTCTCCTTCTAGTTTCTTTCCACCCTTTTTCATCAAATCCAAACAAAGATATTAAATAATCTTAAAAGTTTAATATCTATACATCACCATTGTAAGAGTTCATAATCATAAAAGTTTAATATCTATACATAGCATAAATCCATAAATTAAAATTCCTCCTAGCAATAATTCCCATATTAGATGAGAGGCATAGGTTCCTTGTGTAATTTATTGGGAGCAGGAGTCAATAAGGGACCATTTCAGTGAAGAGAATTTCTTGAGTGAAATAGACTGACATTTAAATAGAGTTAATGTATAGCAACTGATTAGTTGACATAAACCCTAGCATATACACTACTGTTTTAGCAACAGAAACAGTGTGAATTATGAGAGCCAGCTAATTAGTTAGGCGCTGTTAATTGTTAATTATTGAGGTTGGACCAGACTAACTGATGTTGATATAGCGTTCCCATAATCAATTCTTTTGCTTAATACTTTCAAGAAACGTCTCATAGTAGTATGTTACCTAAGGCAAGGGGAAACTGATGCTGTTAAGTGTAACATTATGTTGAAAAAGGCATGTATATATGTATTGATATTGATTGATTTGTTCTATGTTCTAATTTCTAATAACTTGAGTTGATGACTATATATGTAACTAGCTAGCTACCTTAATTCATCATTTGGTGCTTGTAACTTGCAACAGCATTCATGCACAAGGGTGATAAGTGTTTCAAAACGTTTATTCCTATCTGTTACGTCAAAAGCAGACTGAGACAAGCACCATTGCCTTCATTATAGCAATTAGAATAGAGTAATAATCATAATATTGGGAAGGATAATTAACATAGAGAATTCAGAAATGCAAGCAAGTTTATCAATAGTCATTTAATAATTACCAGTTCTTATCTAGATATGACATGTGACATGCATAATGGGCAAAAGATAATGTGCCATAATATTTGGGACACATTCTATGCATGTTAAGAGTACAGTTTTTTTGCTGCTACTAATTTTTTATTCTTTTTTCACCCACCCTCTTTCATCCCACCAAGGAAATGTTTGTGCCTTCTCTAATTAATTAATTTTTCGGTTTAGACTCTTCTCTTATACGTAAGTCTTAATAAAATACCGGATAAAGCTCACAAGTAAGAAGATCAATAAATAAAAAATAAATATAAATTAAAATATAGTGGGTTCAAATTAATTATATAATCATCCTAACTTAAAGAATTCAAATTATCTTTTTATCTTAAGTTTTAATACCTTTTATATTGATTTTGTTTTTGAATTTTAGATTATTTTTTATATTTAATTTATGCATAAAAGAGGGACTGGGAAGGGGAAATTGTTTAAGGAATGAAGAAATGGGATGGAAAGAATAGGATAGGATTTATTTTTAGATAAAATACTACCATACTATTCTATAAACCAGGGTTTAGGGTGGGAGACAGGTGATCTGATGGTTAATGTGAAAGATTTAAGGAATAGAGTGAAAGTAGTTGTGGGTTCGAGTCTCACCCATAGAAAATTTAAAAAATGAGTTATACTAACATACTACCAATTAACATTTGCCGATAAATAAAAAATTTAAGTAAAATAGATAGCTTTGAGTATGTGATATTTTAGTTGCTTTAGTAGAGTTGGGGCCATGAGGGTTCTGTTTTTTGTTACTTTGCCACTATCACACCACACCATGTTAATTGTTAGGTATGCCACTCCTGATTTGGTCCATGTGGTGGAGACCCAAACTCTACAAATGATATATATATATGTTTCAACTTTTTTTCAATCGTGAATTTGTCTTCAAAAAGTGAACGTTGCTTATATTGCAGGTTACATAAAAGGATCAAATGGAAAAATTGTCATGAATTATAAAGGAGGAGATCAAAATAGGTTCACTTCTTCCAATTTGATTCATACTTCAAGTTACACTCCTAAAACAGAGCACCTAACAACGTATCTTTAGAGACCAAAAACTACTGGATAAAAGTACTGATGAAAGTATAACTACAAAAATATATGCAATAATTGAAAGGATGGAAGATTCTAAGTTTAGAAGGTATGCCAAGATGAGATTAAAGAAGTCAACAAGTGTCTTAAGATGAATGGAGATCAGTTGTTCCAATTTTTATGTACCATTGTGCCCTAATTCAATTGCAAGGTGTTATCTACTTGAAAAGAGAAAAATATAAAAAACATTAAATAATATTTTTATATTATTTAGTAAGATATGATTGACTTAAGACATAGATACATAAAATTTTGAGGAAAGAAGATAGCAGATTAAGATATTGAGAGAGAGTAAGATATCACAACAACATAACACAGCCAAAGGATCACATATCTCACCCAATCTTTATTGATGAGGACAAAACATGTTTTGCTGATATAGCAGTGTGGTTTCATTTGGCATGAAACATACACGTTAATACAACCTTTTTTTTAGTTTCTCTTTCATTTCATTGTTAATTTATCATGAGAGATAAAGAGGATAGTCCAACATAAGCAACAGAACCGTGGCCACGTAGGTTGAAACATGTTTCCTAGCTCCTTAATCAATAATTGCATTCTCTCTCTTCCCATCACTTTTTTCTTCCATGCTCTTTCTTTCTATATAATGTTTCAAGTAATCAAATGACTTACCTTGAGAGTAGAAAACCTTATTTTTCAGATTGATCTTATGATGACTTCTTCAATCTTCCTTATATATTGTCTCTGCCTTCTTATATTTACTTCATATTTTCTCACCCAACACACAGGTTATTCTCTACATGTTATGCCACCAGCTAGAAAGTTAAGCATGTTAGCCCCTCAACATGAACACAAGTATCACAATACCCAGGTATGTTTATGCCAAATTGATTACCTGAAGAAGTTAATAGGAGAATAGTAAGATTAAAAATAGATGCATGCAACCAATGTTTTAAATTACGATTCTTGTTATATTGTATTTATTGCAATTGCGAGGAAATATGGTCATGCAGTCGCAATGATGTTGCAGAAACTCCCCAAACCGCAATGTTGCGGCCCAATAGGGGACATATTCATACAAGGCATAAACCATATTTTCATCTAGAAATTTCCCATTCCCTTGTGCTAATAATACTCAGAAATATGCCAATGCAGATATTTTTTTTATTTGTTTCCATTGATTCCTAGAAATGGCAGTATAAAATGCAGGCAGCAGATGAAAAAATGGAAAGTATCCCTGCCAAGGAAGATTCAATGACTGTAGAATATAACAGCAACAGTTACAGTTACAGTACCCATGATCTTATCTATCATACAGATTACCATGGAGTTACAACTCATCCAACTCCTAAGCATCCCAAACCATAGGCTGCACCTTTATGCAGACACCTATCATTGTTCTTATTCTTATCAATATATATGGGGAGAAAACAAGGTTTGTGATTTTGTTTATATACTTAAAGTAATTAAATGATACATTTCCTTTCCTTATGTAATTTGCTCAACACAGTATATGCATAACTTGTAAGCTATAGCTTACAGAATCATACCAAACCTGGTGAGTTTAGATGGCTATTGATGTCACATTCAACTTGATGAAAATGAACTCTGCAACCAGTGACAATTGAAGAAGAATCAAACAGTTGTGTTACACTTTATCATGATGTGAAATCATTACATTAATATATTGATTTCTATCCTTTCTATTATTCTATACTTCATTTATCTGAATTGCCACCTCTATGTTAGTCAGCACTTCCAATAATCTAGATTCAGTGTATTTTTTATCAACTAAGCAAACATACAGTGACAAAACCTTAACCACGCTAGTCTACATGGATTGAATGTCGTCATAATATTTGTTGAAAAAAATGACTCACAATCTAGCAATCCTTCAAAATCAAAGGAAAAGGAAATTCAAATTGAGATTAAAAGTAATTCATAAACTAATAGGAAGACCTGATGATGATTAAAATAATGTTCCAACATAGAAGAAACTTAGTTATAACACTTTTCCCATTAACCAACATAGTAAAATCCGAGATTCACTCTTGTTATGAGCATGAGGACAAACCAACAAGAAGATGAAAAGTTGATAATTTTATACTCATCCTTATCAATGGGATGATAATTGACAAAGGGGTCATTTTATATTAAAAATACTAGAAACACAGGATTAGTTTTCCAAAGACATGGGTCCATGTTAGAACAAAACAGAGTGCCAGCATTAGTGGTTCAATCAATAATAGGCTGTCACATACTACCATGTGGATTTGATAATCAAGTAACGAATCAATAAGTGTAAGGTGTAATGAAAACCCAGTAGAATCATTACCAACTTCAGAATTTGTTTAAGTTTCATGAGGACTCTATATCTAACAATTTGTTCATACCATCAAAATAGAACTGTATATTATATTAGATTAGACTTCACAGCAAGTTCTAGAAATGTTTACTTAATATTTATATTAGACTCCCCGAAGCTTGTGGATGGGGATCACCTGTCACAAGTTGGTGTCTCCAACCCTATCTCGGACCAATTATTTACTTTCATATCATTTAAAAATTCACATCACTCTTCCACTAATTTTTTTTTTTGTGACTTTTCATTCTTTTATACATGTTATGGAAATAAATAATTGACCGAGACAGGGTTGGAGACTCCAACTTGGGACAGGTAATTCTCATCCAAAGCTCGTATAAAAAAGACAAGAACGGATCGATCCAGTTTCCACGGGACAACATTTTTTTCATAACATGAGTTTCTAGCCTTTTTGTGATTTGCTACAAAAAATCTGGATCCACTGGAATGTGTTCACTGTCCACATGAGCCCATTAATGCAAAAAGAATGACCAAATTTTATGTGTACTTTTCTCCTTATGAGAAATGGAGCTCACATATCCTCATTCTTCTATAGAAAGAAATAAAGATAGGTAGATATGAGTTAATGTGTATTTGATTACTAACAATTAAGACTAATTAAATTCCTCCCTGCTTAATATACTAGATTTTGTAACTATAGATACGTGCGTTTAAAATTGAACAAGTAATGGATCATGCACCATTTACAAATTACAACTACTTTGATTAGTTTCTAGTTCTATACTTGAAATATCGAAGACAAATGTTAAATTCATGGTATCCCATCTCAAACTTAAGAAAAAAGATTGAAAACAGAGAAGAATATTGAAAAGAATGAATCACTTTCTTTAGAGGTTAGGGAAACCAACATTAAATAGAAAGTTAGTTTCTAACTAACTAATCTAACTAAAACAGAAAAAGATTGGGCTAAAGTTACAAAGGAAGCCCATTAACAGTAATAAAGAACTATTTACACAAAGTGTTGATTAACATCTCTATTAATATTCTTGTGAATATCACTTTCTAACACACCCCCACAAGCTGGCATGTGGATGTGAAGCATGCCAAGCTTGGATCTGATATTGTGGAATAAGGATGGTGAAAGGGATTTTGTAAAAATGTCTGCCATTTGAGATGCAGAGGTCACTGGAAGGAGATGAATAAGGCCAGTTTGAATTCTGTTCCTCACAGAGTGACAATCTATCTCTATATGCTTGGTCCTCTCATGAAAAACTGGGTTGGCTGCAATATGTATTGCTGACTGATTGTCACAGTAAAGGATGGCAGGTTCAGAGTGGTGTATGCCAAGTTCTTTGAGAAGATGCACAAGCCATTGAGCCTCACAAGCAGCTAGTGCCATTGCCCTGTACTCAGCCTCAGCTGAGGATCTGGAAACTGTTTGTTGTTTCTTGCTCTTCCATGAGATGATGGAGTTGCCTAGGTAGAAACAGTATCCTGACACTGATCTTCTAGTGTCTAGGCATGCTCCCCAATCCGAATCTGTGTATCCTTTCAGCTTTAGATCACTTGTAGATGAAAAATAGACTCCCATTCCTATGGTACCTTTGATGTATCTAACAATCCTCATTGCTGCAGCAAGGTGAGCTGTGCTTGGCTGAGACAAAAATTGGCTGAGATGTCCTACAGCAAAGCTTAAGTCAGGTCGAGTATGAGTTAAATAAACCAACTTACCAATTAACCTTCTGTAAGTGCTGGGATTTGGTAAAACATCACCTGATTTCGAATGGATGAGTCGAGTAGAATATTCCATAGGAGTGGAGCAAGTCTTGGCTGCTAGAAGCCCTGTTTCTTCCAGAAGGTCTAGGGTATATTTTCTTTGATAAAGAAGTATACCTTGAGCAGTTCTAGCTATTTCCATTCCAAGAAAAAATTTTAATGGTCCTAAGTCTTTAATGCTAAACTCATTATCAAGTAAGGCTTTCATAGTATCTATCTCAAGCATATTATTACCAGTGAGAATGAGATCATCTACATAAACAAGTATAGCAGTAAATTGAGAGTCAATGCATTTAGTAAACAATGAATAATCAGCATTAGACTTTAGATATCCACAATGTGACAGAACTCCAGTAAGCTTATCATGCCACTGCCTACTGGCTTGTTTTAAGCCATATATAGACTTTTGTAATTTACAAACAAGTTTAGGATCATTAACAGTAATGCCAGGAGGAATTTTCATATAGACTTGTTCCTTCAAGTCACCATGGAGGAAGGCAGTATTAATGTCAAGTTGATGAAGATGCCATTTATTAGTAGAAGCTAATGCTAATATGACCCTAATGGTAGTCATTTTAACAACAGGACTGAAAGTTTCTAAAAAATCTATGCCCTCAGTTTGGTTGAAACCTTTTGCCACAAGTCTGGCCTTGTGTCTTTCTATAGAGCCATCAGATTTATACTTGATTTTAAAAATCCATTTGCATCCAATGGCTCTTTTATTGTTAGGTAGAGGGGTTATGGTCCAGGTTTTGTTGTTTTCAAGGGCTGTAAGTTCTTTATTGATGGCATCTTTCCAGCATTGAAATTTAACAGCTTCATTATAGTGAGTAGGCTCAGTGTTAGAAGAAATGTTTATTGAAAACAGTTTGTGATTCTTAGACAGTCTATCATAGGTCAGATTATCACTTAAAGGGTATCTCACAGCCTGCTTGTTGCTCATGTTTTGTTTTGATTTTTCATTATAGACAGGGTGAGTTGAAGTGTTTAGAGAGTAGTGGTAATCCTTAAGATAGTGAGGCCTTTGTTTAGTCCTGAGAGAACGTCTAGGAGTGAAAGTGTCAGAGGTATCTTGATCATAAGTGTAATTTGCTTCAGTAGCAGAGGATTGATCAACCTCAGTGGTAGTATGATCAGAATCCTGACTTTGATCAGGGAAATTGTGAGCAGACCTATCTCTAAGACTTTCTTGAGATGGGTTATTTTGCTCAAGATCTTGATTACCCAAATCTTGGGTATTAGGCACATTAGTGTGACTCAGATCATAGAGTTGGGTAGTGATAGGCATAGGCTGAGAATCACTATTGGTGTGTTCTCTGTGATTATTAACCTTTTTGAAGGGATAGAGATGCTCATAGAAGATAGTATTTCTAGATAAAAATACCTCATGTGTGTTGATATCCATTAAGATAAAGCCCTTCACACCTTGCTTCAGGCCAAGAAAAACACATCTTCTTGATCTGTAGTCCAATTTTCTTCTATGAGCAGCTAGAGTGGAGGCATAACAGAGGCACCCAAAGGCTCTTATGCCTGATATGTTAGGCATTTTGTTGTAAAGTATGTAGTAAGGGCTTTTGTTGGATAAGTGCTTGGCAGGCTGCCTGTTTATCAAGAAAATAGCATAATTAATTGCATAATTCCATAGGCAATGAGGAACATCAGATTGGAAAAGGAGAGACCTTGCAACACCAAGAATGTGTTGGTGTTTTCTCTCAACTATACCATTCTGTTGAGGAGTCTCAACACAAGTGGTTTGATGT
Organism: Lupinus albus; assembly: GCA_009771035.1. NCBI lineage: Eukaryota > Viridiplantae > Streptophyta > Magnoliopsida > Fabales > Fabaceae > Lupinus > Lupinus albus. The sequence continues at coordinate 13,273,200 of CM020011.1, forward strand.
TCAATACCATTCTTGGCATAGAACGCACTCATGCGAAATTCAGCGCCATTATCACTTCTAATGATCTTAATTTTAGAATTGAATTGAGTGCTAACAAATGAAGTAAAATTTTTGATTAAATCATGCACTTCAGATTTTGCTTTCATGAAATAGAGCCAAGTAAACCTAGATTTATCATCAATAACAGTTAGGAAATATTTGTGTCCTAAAGTACTAGTCATAGAAAGGGGACCCCAAACATCCATATGCACAAGATCAAAAATAGAATTGGATTTAGAATCACTATTATTATAAGGCAATCTCCTCTGTTTGGCCAAATGGCATACATGACAAGGCAAATCACTTTTATTACACTTAATCTCAGGATATTGTTTCTTCATCATAAGAAGTTTATCATGTGATGGGTGTCCTAACCTAATGTGCCAAACATTAAAATCATAGCCTGTCAAAGTGTTAATCCTATGTTTATCATATTTATAGACAACAGGTTTTATCATAGGTATAGCATGATTCTTCATAGCATATAATCCTGCTTTCAAGTCAGCAACACCAATCATCTTCAAAGAAGCTAGGTCCTGAATTTGACAAGAATTTTTAAGAAAAATTAGCCTGCAATGTAGATCATTGGTCAATCTAGAGACAGATATCAAATTATAATGGAATGATGGGATATACAGAACATTTGTCAAGACAAGTTGCTTTGAAAATAAGATACTTCCCGAAATGGATGTTGAAATTTTGTGTCCATTGGGTAAGTTAACCATTATAGGTTGTATGTATCTAAAGGTTTGATAGATGGCTAGGTTATGGCACACATGGTCAGTGGCCCCTGTGTCCAGAATCCAATCTTGGGATTCATTAAGTTTAGAAAATAAATGCACATTACCTTTGCCTTTTGAATTGTCATCAATGGTGCTGAAGTTATTTACCATGTGATTCTGAGTTTCAGAATTGCTTGAGTTTTGATCTTTAATTTCGGTTTCCATGCCATTATCATTGGTAAATTCATCCATAGTGGTAATGTTGTTGATGTTCTTGAAGTATCCAGGTGGAAAACCATGCTTCTTGTAGCATTGGTCCACTGTGTGCCCTGACTTATTGCAGTAAGCACAAATTTTAGAGTTTCTTGAGTTGGAAAATCTTGTAGAATTGTTTCCATATCTGCCTTGAATATAAGATCCTCTTCCTCCATAGCTTTGATTGGATCTACCCCTGCCTCTTCCTCTATTTCCACTTTCACTTCTTGTACTTTCATTAAAATTGGGTCCACTTTCACTTCTGTTATAGTCATTTTCAGCAGTATTCATCAGAATTTTGGTGTCATTGTGATGAGAATGAAGGTGCCTTTCCTGCTGCGTCAATAATGAAAATGCTTTGTTGATGGTTGGGAGTGGATCCATGAGCATTATCTGAGATCTCACACTTTCATATTGATCATTCAATCCTTTGAGAAAGCAAATCACATAGTCATGTTCCTTGAAAGTCCTAACTATGGGCGCTAGAGTGCAAGTGGCAGAACATGGAGGCATAGCTCTAAAATTGTCTAACTCTTGCCATAATCCCTTTATATGCGAATAATATGCTCCTATGTTCATGCTTCCTTGCTTGTATGTATGTATTTCTCCAAGAAGTTTAGAGATCCTATAGATATCCCCCTGGTGATATCTTTCTTTCAAATCTTGCCAAATTTCTAAAGCTGTCTCCATCCATAGTATACTATGTGATATGGATGGATCTATGGATTGAATCAACCAAGAAACCACTAATGTATTGCATCTGTCCCAACATGCAAACATGGGGTCATCAAGCTGAGGCTTTCGAATAGATCCATCAATAAACTGCAATTTATTCTTTGTCTTTATGGATCTTGCCATAGCTTGTGACCATTTGTGATAGTTATCACCGTTTAAAAGAACAGTGACGAGGGATGCACCTGGGTTTTCACTTGGGTGAATGAAGAAGGGAGAAGTGGGATCCTGGCTTGGGTTTATGTTGATAACAGCTTGATTGTCCATTATGTTGGTAGCCAAAGGATGAAGAAAAAGGGGCAAGAAGAACTTTCAGATCTTGTGAGAAAAACAGAGAGCGAAATGGAAGAAAAGAGTGGATTTTGATGTGGTGAGAAGAAAAGCAAATGGAATACGTAGCGGATTAAGCGTGGCAGAGCTCCTTCAAAGAAGAAGCTCTGATACCATGTTAAATTCATGGTATCCCATCTCAAACTTAAGAAAAAAGATTGAAAACAGAGAAGAATATTGAAAAGAATGAATCACTTTCTTTAGAGGTTAGGGAAACCAACATTAAATAGAAAGTTAGTTTCTAACTAACTAATCTAACTAAAACAGAAAAAGATTGGGCTAAAGTTACAAAGGAAGCCCATTAACAGTAATAAAGAACTATTTACACAAAGTGTTGATTAACATCTCTATTAATATTCTTGTGAATATCACTTTCTAACAACAAAACTATTGGGAAGTAAGATGAAACCTTAACAAATACAACATAATAAAGATGCTACTAACAGTTAATAGATTAAAATATATATGTTTGATATATGTCACTGCAGTGCTCAAGAATAGGATGTGGTAAGCAAAAAGCTTTCTCTTTTCTTGTGTTTGTGGTGCAGTACAAAGACAGAAGCCAAATCGTGAGGCACTTGAAAGAACCCTTGAGAAGGTGCAATTACATTGCTCCTTGTAGCTACACGTGCTTTCTTTGGAGGTGGTGGGCAAAACAATGGGGTCTTCAATATTTGAGATGGTGATGTAGGTGTGTGGCACTCTTCTTGTTCTTCCTCCTTTGTTGTTGCGTCTAGATCCAATAGTTCTGTGCAATGGCTGAAGGTTTTTCTGGTGGTAGCAATGGTTCTTATTGGTGTAATTGGGCCAAATTTGTGTAACATATCTAGATCCATTTGCTGCCAAAATTCAGAGACAAATGAACTCTCTTCTGTTAATATTATTATTGAGTAGGAAAGTTTCTTTCTTTCTACACGCGAAAGATGGGGAAATTATAGAAGGCGTGTAGAAAAGAATTGAAAGGGTGATGATGATGGAAGGTGCTGAAAGAGAAAGTCCAATAAATAATAGGGGGAAATTTTGTAGCTTGGTGCTTAATATTTGGCAAGTTGTTTTTATAAGTCATATGTAGAGTAGTTAAAAGATACTATATGCAAATTTAATATTCTTTACGTATAGATCTAGCTCATGTATAGTTAGAGGGACTAATGTGATCGTTTTGAAGAACAAATTTTATTTATTAATTATAATATGGGAAAAGAAAAAGTTAGTAGAGGAGAAATAAAGTGGATTTGAAGAATAAGAACAAACTTCAAAAAGTAAAAGAAAAATAGAAAACCAGAACAATAAGAACACTAACATAAATCTGTTTTCATATCATCCTAGTTGTTAGTTGTTAATATTTGTTCCGTCCATTAATAAAAAAGATGATTGAGAAAACATTTAATAAAATTAGATAAAAATTACTTATTCTGAATAATATCTTTATCCCAAACTAATCAGGATGTTACTTTTCATTTTAATTTTTTTATTTTATTTATGTGTCAATGTCTAATTAACATAAAACAATAAATGAGACATAGTTGAGATATGTGATTAGTATATGTTAAGTTGCATGTGAAAGTGAGCGTTAGAAAGTTAAAAAGGACATGGTTGATGCTTCATCTGACAAAATCTTATAGCTACTGTTGAAGTGGTCGGCTCGCAACACTCCGGTCCCGTGTCTATCTTCTGATCTGCGCCTCCTTTTTCACTTTTCTCTCATGCCATTTCACTTTGCTTCGCTGTTTCTCCTTCAATCTCAAACCATCTTCTTCTATACTTCTTAATTCCATTTTATTTCAATTCAAAGTCAATTTGTTCTGTTTCTCTCTCTGTTTATGTCACAGGCATGTTTTCCCCTTTTTAATTAATTATGCTATAATAATATTTATGTATTATAGGAGTTTTATGGTATCTAGTATTTATGTATAATCATTGGTCAACCTTTTAAAAAAATTATGAAATAGAAGTACAAATGCTAGAGAGTTTTTTCAGTTTTATTGGGATTTTGAGTTATAATATCATCTTCAATATTGGAACGTACATATAAGTGAGTTTAATGATTTATAACTTTTATTTATTAAAAGTTATTTAAAATCTGTCACGTTAAAATTTTAATGGTACGAGTCACTATCTTCATTTAATATTAAAGGGATTTAATTTATATTTGTTAAATTTTTAATATATTAATTAGGGATGATAATGATTATCCGGATTCATGTCCATAAATAATATCGGTCAACATGCCATAATATTGCGTGCCTCGACATCACTTGACGTCATTCACAATTTCAATCATTGTGTCTCATACTAATGACAGAAGTAATAGGTAAATGGTACTTAGGGATAGAATGAAGAATGAGGATTTTGTAAATATGTACGAGGCCAACTACACAACATACGAAGCGGAAGCTAGCAAATAAATGGAGGAATCAAGTGGAGTCATGGTTGGGTCAGAAACAAAAAAGAGAGGAGGCAAATGGATATGGAGGGAAAAGACAACAAACCAAGTTACAAGTTCTAATGATGCCAAAAATGAATGTTATTAATTCCCAACGGTCAAAGACCGGTTTAGGACATTATGTCAGTGAATTACTATTTGAATCATTAAGTCAATTATTGGATTGATTGACTCAGTTAAGATTAACAATTATAAAAAGTTTATAATATGTACAAATTTTTTATATTCCAAATTTAAAAAATACCAAATATAACCAACAAATAAGTTAAAAATATCATTCAAGAATATATACCTTATGTTTTAATTATAACAATAATTATGACAAAAACGCACAATAAGTTTAAAATTTAATTAAATAATGAAATTTCTCCTATAATATAAGTTAAGAAATAACAAACATAACTAAAAATGTTAATAACATTTTCTTTATCTCAAAACAACATTGTTTTGATTGTTTTTTTTAGTTCTTGACTCGGTCAGTCTAACCGATCCGACCATCTGAGTCACCAATTTTAGGCTTATATTGATCGAATCAATCTAATTTTAATACAAAACTAGTTAGATGAGATGCTCGAACTGGTTAGATGTATGGTTCATGGCTGAACCGGTCGAACCTGTTGTCCAAGTCTAGTTTTATAACACTAGCTAAAATGATCCACCTAAAGAATGGATCTATTTAGGTGCGAAATTACATTTAATTCATAAAATTAATTTAACACATTTTTATTATAAAAGCTAACTTTATGCATTCATATTTGGGAATTTGATGAATTATTGCACCAATTCTATTAGTTGAGTTTCCACGATTTTTTCAGGACTTGAAATGAGTAAAAATAAACAATGATGGTGTCAAATGATTGAGGCCATAATCAGTTGGTTTGTGCTCAGCATCGGAGTTGCGCCCAACGCAGTCATGTTGAGCATGGAAGATGCACGCTATGCTCAGTGCACTTCCCTACGCTAATATAGAAACTTAGATTGATAAAAGGGAATGGTTGAAGAAGGATCTGAATTTTAATTCCCATACTTTTTGTCACATGCATGCCTATATTTATATGATTGCTAGTAATAGATTCATATGAGTATCAAATAACTCTCAAACTTGTTAACATAGACAACTAGACATGGAAATATGTTTAATGGTTTATATAGCTTAATCTTGTTAATCTAATTGCTAGACGTGGAGCTAGTTTAATAAGATACTAGTATGAACAAACCTTAGTGATTAGTAGCATTGAGGTTGTTTGCACTTAACTCACTTACACATGCGTAAACTACTAGACATATGAGTTTGTTATATGAGTTATAGTTCTTAATCGTGTGTATAAAGTTACTAGACATAGAGCTTTATTACTTAAGTTGTTAAATCAACTAAAACATTAGGTTTTAGTTATTAAAAAATTTATATACATTGTAATTTTTTATTATTTTATAATTATATATTATATATTTATCATTATTTTATAATGAATTCTAGTGATTGAAATATAATGATAAATTTAATATGTATATAAATTTTATTATTTATATAATAGTTATTTTATATATTGATTATTCGTAGAATATGTATATGTTGATTATTATTCGTTGGACATCTGTGTATACCCGTTATCCCATGAGTATCCGTAAATAATATTAATATGAATACGGGGAAAATACTACTCGTGCTCGTTTAGCCACGTTGCAATCCCTAGAAAAATAATAAATAATTTTGTGTACTCTCTTGGGGCATAGGAACAAAGATGTTCTAACAAGTAATGCATAGTGATTTTAGATTGGGTTAAACTAGTTCAAAATATTGGAACTCCATACTCAAACCAAGCCTAATCAAATCTAACACAAAAATTTCAATTCAATGTCATGATTCAATTTATGAAAATTGATTTATATGGGATCATATCAGTTAGATTCGATCGGATGGACTATATCCTCTTACATCCCAACCATTAAGGACTTATCATGTAAATAGTATAACTTAATTTGATCTTAAAATATATTAAAGAATGCACTAATTTCTTTTTTTGCTTACATGTTAGATACTGAAGAGCAAAACTTTTTGCAGTTTTGTTACTCCATAGTTTCTCACGAAATCTGAATGAGAACTTATATCCTTAACAATGAGACTTTTGCACTTAATATACTTTTCTTTCTCACTTTCGACTATGATTCTATCAGATCATCCAACATAAATACTATAAGATAAACTGAGACAACAACATTAAAAGTCTAGCCAATTTGAAGGGCAAAAACAAACACACATCTTCTATTTCATATTTTCTTGGTTGGAGGCTCATGGAAGTCCTTACAATGAGAAGAGACAAAGGGAATGAAAATAAAACTACCTAGAGCACATCCTATACTTGAAAATTTGTGTAATCACACTTCATTTCAGTTTAATTAACTACTTATTGTAGAAAACTAATAATTCATATTTCTTTAGTAATTTATACAAAAACACTTGAGTTGAAGAACTCCATTGTTGTGATCCACAAAAGTCAACTTGGTTTCTTTTTCTCCCTTCAATTTATTCTTTTCCTCCCTTGTTATCTCATCACCACAACAATATCACGCAATGCAAAAACACCAACGGTCAGGTCCAATTTGTTGCAAAGTGGTTAAGTTAGGTATTGGGGTGACAATGATCTCCATGGTAGTTAATAACAAGGATATTGATATCTTCTTCGTCTCTTTCAACACGCTTCCTTGCTGGACATCCTTTCACACTACTACACCTGTAATAATCACTGCAATTCCATTCCTCAAAATGAATAATTCAGTAATATTATTATGTTATAAAAAGGGTTTCAATTAGAATTTTAGTGAAATGGAAATTAATAATACCGCGGATATGGTGCTCCCTTAATGTACTTTTGACCATACTTCCTCCATGAATAACTATCAGCAATATCTCCAATCTTCGCCCGAATAGTCCTTACTATACCCGGTTGAACCCTATTCAAACAATACAAGTTAAAACCGTTCTTATATATATATATACACACACAGACACACTTAGGGTTTATATATATGATCTTCTTATACATTGTTAAAATGGGTGACTGAAAAAAATTACCTTGTTTTGGAGCAAGGGCAGTCATCAGAATGGGTATCCCTGGGACCCCTTTTCCCACGAGATGAAGGTAGAGGAATAGGCTTAGCGGCTGAAATAGGTTGCGCCGCGATGATAATGGAGAGGTCCATGTTGGTATCAGGAACGCTTCTGTCTCCAGCCATAGATATTGTAGGGGAAATATCATTGGGACTAGAGATTTGAGGAACAGTTACCAACTCAGTGCATGGGTTTGAATAAGTGTCAACAATGACAGGATTGGTATAATGAAGAGTCATTGACTCAGTTTGGGTTTGATGGTTGATAACGTTCAATTCTTCATGTTCAGATGGAGATGGAGAAGGGATAGAAGGTGTGCGGCGAAAACGAGCATGGCCAGAAGGTGGTGAAGTTTGTGATTTTGGTAAATTAGCATTCAGCAAGTTAATAACCTGCTTGAATTTGGAGACAGTGAATTCAGTGATTTCAGTGCAATCAAGGTGGTTGGATTTTACATTGTTTTGATCATCAGAAGAGGACATGAGTTGAAGGAGATGATTTATTCCCTTCATGCCAGCAGAAGCTGCTTCTTCTAAGTCTATTCTCTCAAGCAATTTCATTTTGAGAACACTGCTTACTTGATCAAAGAAGAGAAGCAAGAAGAAGAAACAATGTTTCTGTCAAAGAAGACAAAGAAGATGAATTATATAAGAGACCAGGGTTTTGGTTTGGGTTTGGTGAAAGTCAAATCAATTTCCATGACGTAAGGTTGGACTTTATTTATTTTCATATATATCTTATTATATTCCACTATTCAAATTACAGGGTCTTTATGCAGTGTTATATTAATTTGGTCTAAGCAGAGATTTTTCCTATTTATAAAGCATTTACTGTGTTTTAAAGATTTTCCCTGCAATGGTCAGCGCTAGTGTACTAGTTTCCTTACTTCACTCTTTAATGTATTTAAGAATAATGATAGATATTGTTTTAAAAGAAACTACATAAATTACTAAGTTATTTTTGTATGAAATATTGATTTATTTTTATCAAATTATATTTTTTAAGGATAATTTATTTGATTACTAGTGCTTGAATGGTCTCATGCATTTTTTGGGTACTTGGCCATTCATTATTTGATTTAAAAATATTATCTCCAAAGTTCTTACTTCTCCTTTATTTTTAAATAATTATTTTAGATAGAAATATATTGCTTTATTTTAAGAGAAAATATCAAATTTTAATTGTTCCTATAACACTACTCATTTAGCAATAATGTAGTATATTGAAAATTGATAAAATGATTAACCGTAATGTTATTTAATTTGTAAATATATAATTATCTTCGATATATTAAATATTTTCTTTTTTACTTTTAGATAGCCCGGAAAGAACAATATAAATATATTATTATTTTCAAAAGAAAATGTCATTTTGGAATTTTATTGACAATTCGCTTTTTCTGGCGGAGATCCAATATTTTCTGAATCTTTATGTAAGGAATTGCAAAAAATAAAATCAACAAAGATGTGAATTAGGAACTTAAGATACGAATAATTTATTTACAGAATGGAAGAAAGACATGTATATGTGATATTAGATATTAACTAGTTATATATATATGAACTAACTATATATCTCAATTTGTCCTGCCCCGCTACTACTGTAAATTGAGATAGGTATTCAAAAAAAAAAAATCCATCTCTCAATAGAATTTGAACCTAGAAGAGGATGCTTGTTGTGTATGTGAGTTTATAGCTATATTTATTAAATTAGCTACTTTTTGCATTGTGTGATTGCAATCAAAGGCTTATAGCTACTTGGATAGATGATTAAGGATATGTTTGACAAAATTGGTTTCTAACTTTGATGTTGATTGTAAACTTTGAGATTGTAGCTTGAAGTTTATAGTATAGTAGGCTTGTACTTAGCTTATTGAATTAGGATAGTAGATAAAATAAGTTGTAGAAGTAACTAAATATATTAAATGACAAGAAAAGGCATGTGATATTATATATATTTATTTTTTGTCTACTAATTGATTAGTCAATTACATTTTTATTTATTTAATTACTTAACTAATTAACTGCTTGTTTACTTAGGTGTGTATAATGTTATTTGGTAAAAACTTAAAGTGTAAATTTAAGATATGAATCATTCAAAGTTTATAACCTCCTTTCTTAAACCTACAAGTTCTTATTAGTTTTTGTTCACCAAGTAACTCAACAACCTTATTGACCAAGTTAAGAAGGTACAATATACATGTACCAATAAAAATAGTTAATATTATTGATTTCTAAAAAATAATATAACATTATATTTTTAATCTCATTTAATATTGGGCTTGTCTTAGTTGATAGTCTTTATACCACAAACCTTCAATTTAATCTCCCCATTCAGAGACTATGGATTATCCAATTTGAAAAATAGTGATATATCTATGACAATAAAATAGCCAAACCTTTTAATAATAACAAATATGGAAAAAAAAATTCCATAGAAAATTTAAAATAACTTGTAATTGAAAGAATCCTACAAATTTTATACATGGTGCCTGAGAATAATTAAAGACTACCAACTAATCAAAGACTACATTGAGATTGTAGCTTGTTAAATAAAATTATATTTAATATTATATTTTATTTGTTGTTTAATGATTATTTATTAATAGAAAGAGTAACCAATATATACAATTGATTGGACGGGGTGATTAAGCATGACTCAACCTACTCGTTCATCTGATTTGGTTTGATCGTGATAGTGTTTGAATATGATTGGATTTATCGGGTCTAGGGCTGAGTTCAGAGTTTTAAAATTAGACTCGATCAACATTTAGGGTCGAGTAAGACACAATTATGAACTGATCAGTCTTATAGTCAATCATTTATATGTGTGTCTATTCAATTATGTATAAAGTAATGATATCTCTTTGGCTCAAAGTGTCGTCTCGTTCGACATTTAGGGTCGAGTTAATTTCTAGTTAGTTCTGTCAATAATATTTATGATCAGGTAAGTGACAAGTCTTATCCAATCCTTGCTCACACATAATATACATAATGGCATTTGAGTTTAGGGTATTATAGCCTCATTTGATAACAATTTTTTTTTTGAAAGGATATAAATGAAGCAAATTATTGGAACTTCCTACCATCTTTGAAAAACTATTTTGTGAAGCTCTATTTTAAGAGTAAATTACACATACACCCCTGAGTTTTAGTAAAATTATACAAACTATCCCTCCATTTTTTGTCCTTACACGAACCACCCCTACCTCCTACACGAACCACCCCTAGTTTTGTATATATATTACATTGATTACCTCTGCATGTTATACAAGTGTAATATTTTAAACAAAAAAACGTGTGGTGAGTGTAATTAATTTTAAAAAAATGTTATATATTGTATAACATTTCAAATAGTAAAAAAATCAATGTTTCTTTATTATTTTTGTCTCATTACAAAATACATTACTAATTCTAAAGATATGTTTAAATAACTCTTATAATATTCTGTAACGAGACAAATAATGAAGACGCATTGACTCTCATATTATTTGAATTTGTCTAGACAATATACAATATTTTATTTAAACGGAAGGGTGGTTTATACAATTTCACTAAAACTGAGTGTAATTTACTTATATTTTAAAAGTTAACATCCTTATTTTTTAAAGCTGCAAAGTTTTATTTAGTTCTTGTTCACCAAATTAACAGCTCTTCATATTTATAAATATGTTTGTCTACCAACAATGAGTTTTGATCTAATAATATAAGGCTCTGTTTGATTCTAAAAAGATCAAAATGTCAATAGTTTAAAATATTTATTTGGAGAGATAACCATAAATTTAAAAAGTGATTAAGTTTGTACTCAAAATATAAGAATTTTTTTTGTAGTACAAAAAAAATTATTAATGGCTGCCAAAAATAATAATGTAGCAAATAAACTTAGCTGGTCATACCAACGGTTTACATATGTGGATTCTACGGTCATATTTTAAAACAAATAAAGTGACAACGCTACAGCTATGCTCATATTTGACTTTGAATATATTAAAAATGAAACTATTTGATTAATTTTTTAGTCAATATCCATTTATTGCAATTAAATGTCCACCTCAGTTGCATGTTTGACGTGAATTTTAAATCTAAATTAAAAAAATTGTAAAAAATATTATTTCCCAATTTTAAGATTTCAAATATAAAATTTAAGTTATGTGTAAAATTAAATACCATTTATTATCAGACACATGGTAAAAATATTTCATTTTCTTTGCTTTTCTAGTTTATTTTCTAAATGAAAACTTTTAGAGAGAAGATTAATAAGATATATATTAAATAATGAATAAATAATAAATGAGTTTAATGAGATAAATTATTTCTTGGTATGAGGATATATTTTATTCTCTTAGTTGAATATGAACTTTAATTTCACAAATGAATTTACATTTTGCACTGTCAGTATACAAATTTATTTACATTCGCTACATAATCAACTATTTATCACTCATTTGAATTACTTTTTTTCTTAATATAATGATTATTAAATATAAATGATTGATGATACAGTGACAGTATATAAAACTCATATATTATCACTGCATATTTTTATCATACTTATGTACTTAAAATAAACTTTTAAAATTAATTATATACACATGTAATATAATTGATATCAATTTAATAAAATATTAAAAGTGAGAGTGAAAATCATGGATGAATTTCTTTGAATTTAATTTTCTTAAATATTAAACGAAATTGAAAATGAAAAAACATCATTTTTAAGTTCCTTGTTTTTTGGATGGATTGGATATCCATCCAAATGGATATAACTATGAATATCTATTGGATATAATGGATGAATTCAAATTTATCCATTACTAAAGTTATATATTGAAATTCATTCATTTAAATCTATTAACTCTAAAGATGAATTTAAATATGTTTAATTTTTTTTTATTTAGATTAGTTTTAGATTATAAAGTTTCTCACATCTATATTTCTTTATTGGATATTGTCATTCAGTCTAAGAAAGTAAAGCACTTTAGATTTATCCTTAAGATGTTAACATGTTTACCTTCAGAGATTTAACCTTTTGCTGTCTTCTAAATCGTTGAGATAACACATGAAATATATTTGTTGGCTCTATATTTCCTTGGAGGTTTCCGGTCATTGAAGTGTGCCTTACACATAACACTCTTTACACATGTGTAAGACTTCATAGACAAGTTGAAGTGACACCCTTCAACATTTCTACAACTTATACTAACGAAGATCACCTGTTTCAAAAATAGTATCCTAATGTGTCTTGATCAACAAAATAACTGATATATAGCTAATATGAAAATTAAAAAAATTAAAAAGTATTTTTTACATTACTTGATATAATATGATTGGCTTGAGACATGAGAACATAAATTTTTTGGAACATGTGATTGTAATATATATATATATATATATATGTTGAGCCCGTTTGAGACACACTTCTCGGTGGTCAAGTCAATCTCAAAATAACTTGTCCCACTGTCTTTGTATCACAATCTAATTACATGTCATTTATTTGAAACTAAAAAAAATATAAAATAACATTTTTATATTATTTGTTGGAATTTGATTGATTTTGAACATAGAGGCATAAATTTTTTAGGACATAAAATCCGGGTTCCATGTCAACAATCAAGATAAGATAAGTTAAAGCTATAATATGTATTGTTTAAAGTATATCCTCAAATTATTTCATTCACATATTAAAATCATGACATGTGTCTTATTTGACCCATTTCTATAATAAAAAAATTCAAAAAACTAAAAATATATGACACATGTCATAATTTTAGTACATAAATAAGATAATTTATTCTCCTATGGGAAGATATTGTATTCTTTTATGAAAATATAGAATTAATGTACTTTAAAAAATTAATTGTCTTAACAAAATTATATGTTCTATAAAGTTTGAGTAACTTTTACTAATAAGATTATGATGGCCAATAATCCTACCTAATCTTTTAAGATTAACTAATAAGACAAGTAAAATATGTAAAATGAATTAAATAAACTTAGGTGTGATTTGTAATATGGTAGGGATCTCTTGCTAAGAGTAATTGAAAAAAATTTATTTCACATCTTATCTATTTATTCTATGAGACCATTAGATTTTTCCTAAAATAAAGGACTAAGATGTGGAGTAGGTTTATTTCCCTTACTCTTGGAGTAAGTAAATTCATTCATTTTTTATATTTATATATATACTAAGCAATAATAATTGAAAATATATTATTATGTTAAACATATATATGAGCAATCTTTTCCTTTTTATATTTATATATATACTAAGCAATAATAATTGAAAATATATTATTATATTAAACATATGAGCAATCTTTTCCCTTTATGTGAAATAATGGTGTCCTTTTTGAAGACTATACAGTAACTATTGTCTCTATCAATAAAGTTTTTTTTAATAAAGATAGTAGAGATTAAACAAGCTATCAAGCAACCATGTTGGGATTTATTGGTACATTTTTTCATCTTCATACATATATTAGTGAACTAATTAAAGTTTAATCTAATTATTTTTTCGGGGTAAAAATGGAAAAGCAATATTGAATAATTTATTAAATATTTAAACAAGTTTATTTTGTATAGGAGTAGGAGTTAGTTCATTTTTTGTTGTTGAAAATACTAGTTAGACTACATCATAACTATATAAAGGTCTTTTCAAAAAAATGATATTGCGATTATTAAAAAAGGTCTGAATATTTAAAAAAAAAAGTCCAAGAATCTTATATATACTATTAGTACTTGAAGAATCATCCTTCAGAAATATAAATAACAATTTTGAACATCTTCTAAAATATTTCAAGACATTTTCAGATATAATGATATATCATAAACCAATTTTGAGAGAAGTGGGATTTCACTTTGATATCATATGTCAGCATTTCAGTTAAAAATCTACTGAAAACTTAATTAATACCCTAGCAGGTATATAAATGGCACCTTGAACATTGAGACATGCACACTTTGAAGATTGCATTAAACAATTTTTTGATAAGCAAAAATATTACAAAAAGGTATCAGAGTTATCAACCTGATTACAAGTTAGAGACAAAATCAAAACAAGAAGAAGGATGAGAGGGAATATGCATTAAACAATTATCTTAATGATTTACATGCAATATGCTAACACGCTCTAATTCTGCAGTATCAACAGATTAAATATGAAATACTTGAGCTAATAAGTGACAAGGGGGAATATTATTCTCTAAAAATACCTTTAGCATCTTTGCAATTTGCACAATGGAGTAAGTTCATGTATGTCTGAACCAAAACATCACTAGTAGCATTATAATAATAAAGGTTCTTTCAGAAATATCTTTGCTGCTACCGAAGATCACTGAATACTGTCTAACTTACATGTGCATGAACAATTACAATGGCGCCGAGTTAGGCTTACACATGCATAATCAATCATATAAATTTCATGGAAAATCCAACCCTACACTGTTAACTCTGCTAACATTAATTTAACACAGTAGTTTATTTAAAAAAAATATTTTCTTAATCTGGTTAAGCCCTCTTTGTTTATGAAGCCCATCTAACTTATTAAAAGTTAAAAAATACAAATAAAAAACATGTCTTCCTTCTCTTGAGAGTTCTTTTCTCAATCATGTTTCCTTCTTATCAAGCTTAAACACTACAAAACCAAATTTTCAGAATTCTGTGCCTCCTATAAACTCCCACATACCCTATACATACACCTTGATTTAACCATGATTACTGGTAAGGACATATATGATGTTTTTGCTGCTATTGTGCCCCTCTATGTGGCTATGATGTTAGCATATGGTTCAGTTAGGTGGTGGAAAATCTTCACACCTGATCAGTGTTCAGGTATAAACCGTTTTGTTGCTGTATTTGCAGTACCACTCCTTTCTTTCCACTTCATATCCTCCAATGACCCTTATGCTATGAATTACCATTTCATAGCAGCTGATTGTCTTCAAAAAGTTGTGATTCTAAGTTCTCTTTTTCTATGGAACACTTTCACAAAACGTGGTAGCCTTGATTGGACCATCACCCTCTTCTCACTTTCAACTCTTCCAAACACACTTGTCATGGGAATCCCTCTTTTGAAAGCCATGTATGGTGATTTTTCAGGGAGTCTCATGGTACAAATTGTGGTTTTGCAAAGTGTTATATGGTACACTCTTATGCTATTCATGTTTGAATATAGAGGTGCTAAGCTTCTCATAACTGAACAGTTTCCTGAGACTGCAGGGTCTATAATCTCATTCAAGGTTGATTCAGATGTTGTATCACTCAATGGTAGAGAGCCACTTCAAACTGATGCTGAAATAGGAGAAGATGGAAAACTTCATATTGTGGTTAAGAGATCAGCAGCATCTTCGGTGGTATCTTCATTCAACAAGTCACACTTAACTTCTATGACACCAAGAGCATCAAATCTCACTGGTGTTGAGATCTATTCTGTTCAGTCATCAAGAGAACCAACCCCAAGATCTTCAAGTTTTAACCAAACAGATTTTTATGCCATGTTTAATAGTAAAGCACCAAGTCCAAAACATGGTTACACAAATAGTTTTCAAAGTAATGGTTTTGGTGGTGATTTATACTCATTGCAATCTACAAAAGGTGCAACACCTAGGACTTCTAATTTTGAAGAGGAGACATTGAAGATGCATAAGAAGAGGGGAGGGAGGAGCATGAGTGGTGAGCTTTTTAATAATGGTGGTTCTGTCTCTTCATATCCCCCGCCAATTCCAATGTTTTCAGGGTCTACAAGTGGTGCCACAAAAAAGAAAGATAGCAGTAGTGGTGGTGCTCCTAATAAGGAGTTACACATGTTTGTTTGGAGCTCAAGTGCTTCTCCAGTTTCTGAAGGGAATCTGAGACATGCTGTTAATAGAGCTGCCTCTACTGATTTTGGGACCGTTGATCCTTCCAAGGCTGTTCCACAAGAAACTGTTGCCTCAAAAGGTAACCTCATAATCACATACTACCAATAATAATTTTCTTATAGAAACATTTTTCATTAATTTGGAATGTCTGATATTTTGCATGCAGCTGTGCATGAATTGATTGAGAACATGAGTCCAGGTCGAAGAGAGAGTGGGGAGAAAGAGCTTGAAATTGAGGAAGGAACGAAATTCCCAACAAGTGGGTCTCCATACACATGCCAGAAGAAGATGGACATAGAAAGAGATATAAACAAAAAACAAAACATGCCACCAGCTAGTGTGATGACAAGGCTAATCCTCATCATGGTTTGGAGGAAACTCATAAGAAATCCTAATACCTACTCAAGTCTTTTGGGACTTATATGGTCTCTCATATCATACAGGTATATCCCATAGTCTCTTCACATTTTTTTCATCTTAATGCATGCTTTTTCCTTGTCACTAAAATATTTTCTCATCATTGATCATTTGGTTAATTATGTGCATGCATATCTATGCAGATGGCACATTGAAATGCCAACTATTGTAAAAGGTTCTATCTCAATACTGTCTGATGCTGGTTTAGGAATGGCCATGTTTAGTCTAGGTACTTTAATTTCTTGAGCCTTCAATATATTTTTGAACTAATTTATTTATAATTATATGGATGGGAACCATTTGTAATTTAATGCTTTCTTAAACAGGTCTTTTCATGGCATTACAACCTAAGATCATTGCATGTGGAAAATCTGTGGCAACATTTTCTATGGCTGTTAGGTTCTTGACAGGTCCAGCTGTGATTGCAGCAACCTCCATAGGCATCGGTCTCCGTGGAGTTCTTTTACATGTTGCCATTGTTCAGGTTAAATTAAACTTAACCCTCTTTATCAATTAATCAAACTCTAATAATTGTTTGGAATTTTTCATGGGATGAAGATCACATGCCAAAACCAATTAGAAACAGAACAATTTTGGGACAGAGAATCATTATCCGGCTATAATAGTCTTCCATTAACCGAATAAAAAAAACATATAATTGGGTTTCACATCATATATTGACCCAAAACCTTAAGATATTACACCTTGAAACCACATCTTTAACTCATCCACTTTTACACATTGTGAAGTTCTTCATTCACACTTTGGAATACCCAACGATAATATTATTTATGCTTATATAGTTGCTTATATGTTTGCAGGCTGCTCTTCCCCAAGGTATTGTTCCATTTGTGTTCGCCAAAGAATACAATCTCCACGCAGATATACTCAGCACCGCGTAAGTTTTTATTTTATTTTATAGGTTCAAATTGGATTGATTATTTGAATTTAATGCATCAAAATAAATTCTAAAAGAGACATTGCAAAATGTGCAGGGTTATATTTGGAATGCTAGTAGCATTGCCCATAACAATACTCTACTATGTGCTTCTTGGAGTCTAATCTATCTCAAAAGAAAAGAATTATGATGCATGAAATGTACAAGATATTGGATTTAAGTGAAGGAAAGATTAAATTATTATTTATATAGTAGTGTATTAATTGTTTCAATTTTACAGCACACGCTTCAATGTCTTTCTATATTTTTAATGGGAAAATATTTTAGTTAGATAGGAAAGCAAGAGATTAGGGAAGTCAATATTTTTGATTTATTTTTTGTAACACTAAAATCAATATAGGAAATTGCTCGTTTTGTTGACTCTTATATTGTAAGTTGATATCAAATCGAGATCTAAAAGTTGTACTTTTACCTTTTTGTGTTTACTTGATAAATTGAATTTCATAACTCATGCTTCTAACCTCATATAAAAGAAACACCGTTACGAGTGTAATATTTGGCAATATTTCTCTCTGGAAATAACGTTTTCTATCTCAATTATTTTTCATCATTTTATACAGATAAAGCCTTTTTGTTGTATAAGTGAATAGTGGAACTTTTGAAATAATATTTCATGTGTCACTTTACGTGATTAGTCAACTAATATTAGAGTATTAAGTATTTAAATTAAACAAATTTAAATTCTATTTTCTTAATTAATGACATGCAGAGATGGACATTAGATTTCACTATCTCCAGAAAGAAAGGGATAATTTACATAAAAATGATATTTTCATATTTCAAAAAGTACTGAATAAAGTTTTCCAAGACTAATTTTCTTTTTAATATTCTTTAAATAATGTTGTTGGGATGCTAACTTTAATTATATTTTACAGTCAATTCTGCACGGTTCAGTTTTTAGCATGTGACTTACTGATGATAAAATGGCTCCATTTGGTGCAAAACTCTTAATTCATGTTAATTGATATTATACGTGTGGATTTTTTTGGATGTTTCAAAAGTTCTATTTCTTAAAGTTGCAAGGAATAAAGGAATTGCCTTGCTCCAAGTCAATTCAATTATGTCATTTAATTATATCCAAATAAATAATATGTCCCTTCAAGTTTTGGTTATTCAAGCAATCGACTTCATTATATAATTAATTAGCTCACCACCTATAACACTAATATCCGAGAAATACAGAATTTCCTTTATTAATTCCATGGATTTGGTAATATATAATAGGTTGTATTAACAAAGTCCTAATTGAGAAAATCAAGTAGATACCTATGAATTTATGAGAAAGGTGAAGAGAATCATTAATTTGTACTTGGAACAAGACCAAAAAAAATACCCATTAATCAAACTAACGAGATTAGATCAGAAACATAACATGTGCTAAGGTTCTTTATAATTTCACCTTCCTATTCGGATGAATCTGTGCCATGATAGGATTTTAGCAATATACAAACACTGTAATGAAAGATTGAAAGAAGGTTTGGTTTTTATATCAATTTTTTTAGATTAACAGGTTATATCTTGTCTTGGGTGTCTTGTCTCTTTTTTTAATTTAATTTTCCAATTTAGAAGGTAATAGATTGGGATTGGCAGCATTGCACATGAAGCTTGTCCCAGTTCCCTATATCTCTAAGACATTTTCTTCAATAAACTAAGAGTTTAACAATTTGTATTAATATATACTAGGGTGGACATAATGCATCCACTTACACCAGGAACTCTGGTCCATGTGGGGAACTTCAATCTTAGAAAAAAAAATTCGATATAAGTGGAATAATTTTCATTACTTGTCTCTTAAGGAAACTTACTAGATATAAGAATCCTTCTGTACATCAATGAATTTAGATGGCTATTTAGATTGCCGGGCTTAAAATATTTAGATTAAATTTCGTGATTTTAATATTTTTTTGTTCATATTAATTAACATAAGTTCCAAGTTATTGTTGGGTATTGCACATGAAGAAAATACGTTTAACATTGCAGGAGTGAACGAGTTGAAGAACAATAGAACATAAATCTAATGTTTTATACTCAGGCATTTTACCCTTCAATTGCTGAAATAAGTACGAGGTGAAAATAGCCGACGACGTGAAAACATGGCCATATAGCGTGGTGAAGCAAGACCATCCATAGTTCTATACTCAGGCATGATGAAAGCTTCACGTTCTTGATCTCTTTCACGAGCACCACTTCTGACATTTCCATTAAACGTACCATACTTAACCAACTTCCCCACCCATGATTTCTTCTTAGTTGGGCTTTGATGCCCAGCATTCATCTTCTGACACAGGTACTCCTTCACTGCATGCAATCCCTGCTCCACCACAAGTGGCGGTGGCGAAGTGAGAGGGTTACCTTCAACACTTAGCTTCTGAAGCCTCTTCAGGCACCCAATGGAATCAGGCAATGACTTGATCTTGTTGTAACTAAGGTCGAGCTCAACAAGGGATAAGAGAAGGCCTATGGAGTAGGGTAGAGAATCCAGGTATTGAAAGTTCTGGCTCACGTTTAGGGTTTCAAGGTTGATGAGGTTCTCAAGGTCCTCTGGGAGAGATCTTAGGCAATTGAGACGCGCGTCTAAGACTTTAAGTGCGGTTAGGTGTGAGGTGGTGCGAGGAAGGAAAAGGAGCTTGTTGGAGTTCACTGATAGCTTCTTTAGGTTTATGAGCTCAAAACCAATGGTGTCTGGGAGCTGGCTTAACTTGTTGAAGTTGGCATTCAGTTCTTCTAAAGCTCTAGTTCATGGATTAAAAAGTACATACAACATATGCATGTTAATCACAATGAACCATGTAATCAATATATAATACTACTATTGTTTACACAACAAACTTAACATTATATACAATGATATAGGTTTAGTTGTATGACTTTTAGCTTTCTTATGTTATGAATACACACAGATCTCAGATTAAAACAATTACAGCGGTATTATTTTATTTATTTGGATTATAAAGGTTTTGATTGGTGGTGTATGCTTGTGACTCAAAATGTATGTTCAGCAGGAGGATGGAGTTTTTCTTTGCTAATTGCCACAGATTCTAGGCTTAGTCTTGGTTGAATTGCTATAACATTTTCAACCAACTTATCAATTATTACTAATTGACTTTCTTTTATCATAAGTACTATTTTATAATTTGTTTAGCCAAGTTTCCCCCTCTTATTTTTTTGAATATAGAAGTCAAATGTAGCCATTATTTGTTTTTGTCCGAGAATATCCCTCACCCTTTTTGAGGAAGAAACTAATTACTTTATATATACGTGTTTGTTTCTCCCGAGAAGTATTGCTCTTAGAAATTGAATCTTAATTGTGTGATCAATATTCTAGGATGTAGCAAACCTTACCCTACTTAATCAACTACTAATTATGTAACCAGAGAAATGAGTGATTTTTACAAATTATTATTACCACTATGTGTGATGCATAGCCGCCCATGACACTGTGGGCACCGAGCTACAGGGATTTCTACACGAAAAAGTATTGTGTTATAAGAATTTTTAAACACTATTTTTTTACATTGATCATTTACACGCTAACATTTTCAAAACCTAATTTGTTTTTATCAATAATTATAAAGTAGAATGAAAAAGGACAATTTTTTTTAAATAACATTCTTTTTTCTATAAATGCTATAATTCAGCTCCGTCTAGTAAATATAATTTAGCATCCAAATTATGTATATAAAAGGCTACTATATTGGGTTTTTTAATTACTGAAGCATGCATATCAAGCTAGCCTTTTACATGTATTTAATCTAGACACTAAACTATAGATTTAGTCTTGAAAAACTAATTCAAATTCAATGATCACTTAATAAACGCTGAAAATGACATCATATTTTATAAGATTTGTGGTAGGTTGGTCTAAGGTGAGACATATACAGGTATATCTTTCACATCAATTCCTTATCACAAAAGCACAAGTTATTAAGTTAATGGTCCACTTATGATCACTATAAATGTCTGGAATGCAACATATTCAAGTGTTTAGGACTGTTTCTTTGCACTTTGTTTCGTCTGACTAAAGCAAGCTACTGCAACTTTTTTGGTACCTAATAAGCTGTCTTGATCAATATAAAAAACTGGTGTAACATGTTTGTAATAAGCTACTAGGGGATAAAAACTTGGTTGTTATTTGTAATAAGCTGTTTTGAAAAAAGGTGGTGTAACATGTAACATAAAAAATAGAGGGTGGTGAACAAAGATGCAGTTTCTAACAAATAATCTTCTTTTGTTCTTTCCCTCTTTCTCCACAACATATTGGTATGAGGTCAGACAACACGAGAGGTAACCACATCCTTTTCATAAAGCCCTTATCTCATTGTGAAAATGAAATTCAATTTCAACTTCAAAATTCTAAAGGCAATATATCAGAATTAAAGATAGAAAGAGTGGCAAAAAAATGAACCTGCAATTCTCAATTGTTTTAGGAAGGTATTCCATAAGGTTGCCAGATACATTCAAAATCTTGAGCTTAGAGAGGCATCCAATGGAATTGGGAAGAGACCTAAGCTGGTTGGAGTGTACGTCCAAAACCATCAAGTTCAGCAATCTGGTTGTTAAGGACTCCGGAATGTTCTGTTACAATATTCAGTACAATGGAATTAAAGATAAACCCTACATATTTATTTGCTGATGGTTATATATAGTATTTATGTGCATGACTTTTACATAGAATAAATTATAGATATATAGTAAAGTGTCTAATAAATGATACATCTACAATGTAACAAGTTTGTGCATTATCAATGTATACTTGTTAACTCAGATGGGAGATTGAACCATTTAAAAACACCTTATCTTCATTTTATGGCAGTGAACAATCAAGAACAACACAAATTTCCAAAATTTCTCTCCTAATGGCTTTATCTTCGATCATATATAAGTTATGGAATTTGTATCCTGGTTCATAATTTAATTTTTTTGTAAAACACAATGTTATACAAGTGATATTAGAGATCATCATAGGAAGTTTTGTCTCTACCAACAAAACTAATTCAACAAATGTGCAGCCATAGTTTATTAATTCAGTCCCCAACTCCCTTTAAATATATCCTTACATACTACATATTCTTATCTTTAGTACTCAACTTATGGTTATAATACATCCTTCCTTGCTGACCAGAAAATATGTTCTTATCTTTAGTTTTGTTTGGGCATAAATCAGATATTTATTAAGGATCGTTCGTACTATGTCAGTAAGAATGTACATATCACATAGGAGCTCGGATACATTAACAAAGTAACTAATTTCATTTGTCTCTACCTGGATTTAAGAATCAGATACGTAGCATCTCTACTAAAATAATTACCAAAAACGTATACTAATTAATATGTGAGCACCCAAATACAACCAAAACAATGGGATGTTGTAAATATATATATAGAAGGAAATACCATTGTTATCAAAGTTCTAGCATATCAGAATGGGATGTTGTAAAATTTTAATCATTACATTTTTTTGGATAACAAAATTGTATTAATTGTAATCATTATATATGTAAATTGTAATCATTTTGTAGTTACCTGAAGATTGTTATTAGAGAGATCCAACTTGCAAATGGTAGCTAAGTTGATAGAAGGACTTGGAAGGGACTCCAAGGACATACCACTAAGATCCAACATTTCAAGCTTCTCTTCTTCTATGGATTTTGATATTCTCTCCGTTTTCTTCCTCATATCCATCTTCAGCATAGGCTGCTGAAACTGTTGCTGTTCATACATCATCTTTCCAATATATATAATGATCAATAATATAACACAACTATCTTTCCTTTTGTTTCGACCTTTTTACATAACCTAAAGATATTGGTAATGTATAGGAAGGAGTAAAGAGATAATGATAATGAAGGGAAGGGTGTGAGAAAAGGTGAATGGGAAAAGAAAAAGGAAGGGAAAGGGTGTGAAAGTTTGAATGAATGGAGAGAAGAGAAAGATGGTTATTGTTTATATGGAAAAAGAGAAGAAGGAGAGGATGTACGGATGAGAAGGAATAAGGTGGCAGAGTGAGGTAACACCACTTGTTGGTTATGTACTCATCATGTATATATGTTTCAAGTACATGAACCGTATACTTTGATAAAGTCAACACCTTCCTCATTTTCTATCCACATAAAACGAACACGATTCATTTTTTAATACAACAATTTTCAATTACCAACCACTTGAGTTTTGTTAAGCATAATATAAATGATTATGCGTATAGGAAAAATAAAACACAACAACTCATTTTAATGATTTGTATGCTTAAGAAAGAATTCAAAGTTAATGATTTCAATGTTGCCGAATTATTGATTATGGACTATGCAAAAAAGATAAGGAAACTATGTGACTCGCTTCATTTGGTATAGTCGGATCACAATCGGATTAGAATATGGTCAGGTCTAATTTGATTTATTATTGAGTTTGGATTCAAAAATTAGATGAGGATAATATTTAAGGTTAGGAGGGGAGAAGCATAACTAATTCTGTCTCATAGACACTCATTCATTGTCTTTGTATATCTCTATATTCAATTGTGTACATAATAATGACATATCCTTGATCGAATCTATCATTGGATTCTCTAATATATATATCATTTTATATATCAAATTACACATTCATAATAATAAATAATATTAAGAAAACTTTATCTAAAATAAGTATATATTATATTTTAATCAGATGAGGTTTATGACCAATCAACATTTAGAAGAAGATTAGTTTCTAGGGTCAAAAAAAGAGGATATGTTTGATGCAAAAAGAAAAGTTGAAAACATTGATTGAAAAAGAAAAACAATTGAATTTTTAAAAAACAGAACTATCATACAGTTTTCAATAAATATTAATTTGGTAACAAATGTTTGAAATTAATAGTTAATAAAAAAACCTAACAATAGGCTATAAAGACTATTATAATAAAATGTGGGTGAGAAACACTTATAATATTCCCGCAAATTCAAATCATTGGATTTTCCAAGAATGAATAATCATGATGCTGAGTAGGTTTTTTCCACTTATTAAGTGGATCCCTCCCCTTATATATTAAGGTACTAATTCCAGTGACCCACAAATATAGGGCGACGTATGCAGCATCATAACGAATCCACAGCCAATTTATTGTAAACTCCAACAACAATAGTAGATGCAGAAAGCACTTGACATTACAAATCATCTCAATCCAGAGTCAATAAAACATTAAAAGCTGTTTGTAAAATGTAAAAACCACTGCAATAGCAAGTTGTCTAATTGAATAATACTGTTTCAGTAAACATAATTATGCAAAATTATCATGGAGTAGCAAACATCAAAAGAAATCTATAATAAGCTTCCCAATCATTCCTCGTCAGAGTAGTTAAACTTCACTGAGTGAGAATATAAATCAATCTGTCCTCCTCTATAGGTCCCTCGCTTCTTCTTCGTCTTCTCATGACGAAAATCCCTGTATCAATGTTCCCAAAAATGAATGGAGACATCAATAAAAGGTTTATACTAAAGGTATGTATTGAATGAAAGCACAAATTGTGTCCTTTGAAGGATTTGCTAAAGAAAAAACAAAGCTTAATGCACCCAAAATAAACTTAATGCATTAAAAAAAAACTTAATTCACCCAACTGCATGAATAATTAACACATAAAAATTAAAACAAGTATTAAATATTGAAAAGCAAAATTACTTAAACTATCCTTATGAAATAACATACCTTCCTCTAACTTGGCCAAGAATTTCTTGTGCTTTTGCACCGTAACCACTCTCAGCACCATCCTGTAGACAGATGCAATGTTACATATTTGATAGAGAAAGGAACAACACAAAAATTGTGCTACCAAATGCATGGAAAAACTATCACTTTATCTCACCTTTGCCCAGTATGAGTTGTCTTGAAGCCTCTCATCAGCAAATTCTACCTTGTCAGCTTCTACTCGTTGAAATGCCTTCTTGGCCGTTTTTTGCTGCAATTATAGTAGGCATATACAAGAATTCCACTAAAAGTCTTAGTTGTGGTAGTGAAATTGGAATCCTAAATACATGACTTGAAATCCAAAATTGTTGAAGAGAGATGTTTTAATCATAGAACAAGACTTGGACAAGAAAAATTAATAAGTAGTGCAAAGTGCAAAAAAAACAGCAGATATATGCTTGATATGGCAGAAGAAACCAGCTATAGGCATCAAGAATATAGGAAACTGTAATAAACCGCTATTTTCATTTGAAGGAATACCAGAAAACACCACAACTTGCAATAATACGCATTACACAAGTTTTAGATTCTATCAAGTATCCTACCATTGTTTGATGCTCTAATTCTCTGAACATATTTTCCTTGAAAATAATGTTAAAGGCTAACTCAGAAAAATAAGATTGGATATGTACAAAAAGGTAACAATTAGCATGAATGGCTTAGTGGTTTGATTTCAGAGTGTTTTATCAATTAATAAGGTACATAATCAGAGAATAATTATTGGTTATGACATACCTCAACTGATCCCTTTTCTTGACTCTTCCGAGACTTTTGCCCAGCACTCTCAAGGTGCCCATTTGTTTTCCCATTAGCTTGCTGGTTAGGTGTCTTCTCTAACTGATCCACATCACTTCCTGGGTCTGCATTCAATTTTTCCACTTTCTTGCGTTTGGTTTCATCATCTTCCTGTCTTTCAGCAACATTTTGATCATTTTCTTCAGAAGTCGATCTTTTTCTTTTCTTGGAATCTTTCTTCTTGTCCTCTCCCACTTCTTTGTCTAGTGCCTTATCTTTTTTCGAAACAGTGTCATCGGTATCTTCAATCTGCTTTACTGCATCCCCTTGACTGCCCGTCTTGTCTTTCTTTTTCTTTTTATCCTTAGATTTCTTCCCTGTCTCTGCACCATTTATAACATTGGCATCTGCAGATACATCATTCTTTACTTTCTTTTCTGTAATCAAGGTTGGCAACTGTAATTGGTTATCTTCCACACCATTGGCATGAGATTCAGAAGCTATCTTGCTTTTTTTCTTCTTTTCCTTGGATTTGCCCTCTTCTTTGTTTTTGGATACATCTGTAGCTAGGGTAGTAGAAAACCCAATATAAATTCATTATTTAATTGCCAGTGCTAAAGAAACAAGAAAATGAAATATGCATGCAGTCAAAGAGGAAGAGGGAATGGCCATGACAAAAAACAAAGGAAAGTTTTAAAACATACCTTGCTCCTTTTCATCATTAATATTTGACTTAGTATTCTTGGCACTGAAAAGAGATTGAGGGGGGGGGGGACAAAATTTAAAATCTCAATTAACATATAAATGAGACAGAAATGATATTTAATGATCCACAACATCATCCACCCAGAGACTAAATATTTGTGTAACATTTAAAAAATGGCATTGCATCATCCAATTATTCCATGATTGCTAATGAGTTATTACTATTGTTGGTAGATGGATCCCCATGCAACATTTGACAGGAGCCAGTTATACAGTGTTATCCGAAAAAGAAATTAGAAAAAGTTTCACAAGTAATGTTTTGAGGGTTTTCAGAGCAGCTTATTGCTTATAGAATTCCGCAGTGCATTTCAATGGAGCAGAGTGCCAGCATCTTCTGGGGGCATCTCTCAGCACCAACCCAAGGGATAGGTTTTGGATTTATGGTTTTTCAGTGTTCTTTAGCCATAGTTATTTTAAAGTTTATTTTTCTGACAGATTGGGGTCTACATTTTCCTTTAATTTTTCGGTTTGGGGGATATTTGACCTCCCCTCAGTTGGACTTGTTCTCCTAATTTTTTACATTAAGACATGCACTGCTCGAGAAGATGATCCCATAGAATCCACAAAGAAAAAATTCCATTCACTACTCCTGAAAAAGTTGAGGTCAGGCCTTCCCAGGCCAAAATGCAAACCACATTTAAAATACGCTTCAACAAGTGTGTGGACTGCCTACAATTAGAAAATAACAAAATGGCATCCCCACTCTCTCTCTCTCCCTCTTTCTGTGTGTATATATACATATCGTCCAAGAAAGGCAATTAACATAAGCAAATTATTTCTCCAAAATCTTGACAGTTTGGAGGACAATGCTACCTAAAAACACGAAATTAGTAGTCTTACCGTATCTCTAAATACTTGAGGAAAATTTCTTCTAGATCAATTGATGAGACCTCCAAATTATCTTTCTGCATCACAAGCAGGAGCAACAATATCAAACAAATAACATAAGGAAACACCAGTCACATTTCTTACCCCAATAGTGAGAAGAAAACATAAACATAGGAAATTGTGGAATTCTAGCCTATAAAAATAGTGAAAACTAATGCATATGCAACCTTATTATTGTCCAATGCCCAATAATATAAGATAAAGTAGTCAACTTTACGACAATAAATTATGCAAATATACTTGTAAAAAAAGCACACAACATTTTTATAGGCCTTAGTTCAATAAGTCTGTAATAAACGTTTATGGTAATAAGCTATTTTTCTAGATTATTTAAAAACAGCTTACTAAGAAATTGCTGAATTAAGCTACATGCCCTTAAGTATAGGGTTCTAAAAACATAAAGCTTCAACTCAAGTATTACGAAATGCAAAATCGTGACTATGAAGAAACCCACCTCGATTTGGGCTTCAGATCGAAACTTTTTAAGGGATTTAGAGAACCCATTTTGGTGCAAGTAATGAGCAATGGATTGATGAAGAAGAAGCTTCTGTTCAAGATCAAGGGTTAGGGTTCCATTGTCAACGCTGTGCTTCATGGTTTGATTACTTAGCAAAACTTGTCGAGGTGTGAAAGCGATTATGTTTGAGTCTCGTGGATTTGCAGGCATGCGAAGAGAAGAAGCTTCTTCGCCTCACTTATGTTCTGCAACTGCAACGAAGGGTTTAACAAACGAGGATTTAGGGTTTCGTCAATATCAAACGAACCCTAAATAATTATATTATTACATTTTCATGTTCTTTAGAAAATGAGAAAATGGGCTTACTTTGCCAATCTCATGAGGGCCCATAGTGAAGAAAATATTACATATTGTATGGTTGAATATTATGATAGGATTGAATATTACATATGAGAAAATATTACATATTGATATTGGGCCTTGGTTTTCTTTATGTTAGGATTAATATTTGATTCCCTTTTGGTAAAAAGAGATAACTTATTTGAATAAGGAATATTTGAATAAGAAATTTAGGAGGAGAATATAACATTCTTTATTTATTCAAGCTGCCATGTTTGCTTTTGTGTTTGAGTTTTATCACATACTTATTCTCAAACTTAAAATATCCAAACATTAATCACTTAATTTCAAACTCAATTTTAACAGAAATCATGTTTTGCTAATAGTCCACCAAACACACCAGTAATCATTTCTTCAAATCAGTTATCATTTATTTTTCACTGAAAGTGAAATTATTGAATATGTTAAGATGTCATTTTCCATCTATCACTGTCACGATTATACCATGCGTATAAAATAGGAAAACAATGGGAAAAGCTGAAGGAATAAAAAGTGTATTGTTTGTGCTGCTGTAAATAGTAGCCACGAGCATGCCATTGCTATTACCTAACAACGGCCAAACCAAACCCTGCACCACCTTTATCGTAGAAGATTGATGCCAACGACAACGTTTAATCATCTAAACCTACATTTGGAACCAACTTTGGTAGTTTTTTATTAAGAATGATTCTATATTATTGTGTCATATATTATTTATTAAAAAACTGTAATTGGTAAAAAAAAAAATATAATTAAATACATTTCATTTTAACCTTTTACTTGGAGAATATAACAAACTGTTCAAAAAATATGACAATACTCTTTCCACAATTTGTCCGTTTGGACGTTTTTTAAAATGGACATATATGTTGTATACCACAGATATATATACACACACCAGTAATATCACCCTTATTCAGGAATTGATTCATCTCAATTTCAGTGCATAAAAAGCTGCAAGTGAGGTTGAACATTTTAAATTTTAACTGAAATGTATAATCATCACATGTCTAGTAATTGCGCAAGATAATATGTATCTATACTATACATAAAGTTAAAATATAAAATAACTATCATTTTGCCCTTACATTTTTTATTTTCTATAAAAAATCATATAATCCTAAGTAACTATCATTAGCACATTAATCACATATCTCACCTTAAATTGAATTATAATAAATACATTTTTAACATAAAGTACTCTTAATATAAAAACATTCTAATGATATAAAATAAAATATATAAGAATTGAATAATTAATATAATAAAATATGAATGTGGGTGGACATATACAAAATGCTAGTAATGATAATAGTAATTACCAATATGTGTGAGTAGTTTGTTTTCTTCTTCATATGAAGCAGTACGTGGACGCAGGTCCTAGCAAAGCTTATAATCTGGGAAATGATACTTATAAATTCAATTTCTTATACCACCTTTATGCTTTGTTTGTTTGTTTGGGAAGAAAAAAGATAATATATATATAGGACGAAGATGTGCATTTTTCTTATTCTACTGCCTAAAAAAGTAGGATGATGATAATCTCTATAAAGAAATGACGTCAACTATCAATTCCTACTTCACAAGCTGATTCATAATGCCTTATAAAGTTCTCTGTTTGCTTAATATGGGATTAAGCTCCAAATACTTTCAACAAAAAGTGTGCAAATTAAATATGGTTACTATCCTCAGATATCAATATTCAGTGGCGTGCATGCCAAATAAGGCAAAGCAGGTGGGTCCTAGTATGCTGTCACCTAAGTACATTTTTACAGTTGATGCACGTGTTCTGTCAGTTTCTGAAAGCCTTTTTTCAGATTCATGCATATGCTACTGCACTAAATATACTGTGGGCCATATTAAAGTTTTAGGGTTGAGACCCTCTCCACTTAAGAATCTAGTATTGTTCTCAAATGTTGGTATGTGGTATAAAATAAAGTTAATGTTGCAGATATTTTAATTATTTTAGGACTTAATTTTTTTTTATTTCCTATCGTTCATATTGAGAATCCATTACTATACTCTACACAAAGTTTTAACTCTAAATTTTCAAAAAAAGACACTGAAATATGGTGAATTAAGTTATAGGCATATACTTCATTAGCTTAATTGCTCAGGAATGTCATTTTAACATGTGCTACAATCTAATTAGGACAAGTATTAAAGAGGATCCGTGTGAGTTAAAGGTGACAAGCATAATTGAATCTATACAGTGGCACTTATACCAGTAGTCACTTTCAAAAGGGTTTGTTTATTATAAATGAGAAGAGAAAAAGACAGAAAAAATAAAATGGACACAAAGTAAGGGAGAAGAAGAAGAAGAAGAAGAAAAAAAAGGAAGAGCACAATGGCTGTTAAGCTTACAACATTTTAGATGCAGATAAAGTCTCTCAGGTTGTGCTCCTCAACAAGCATTGATTTTAAAACTGAACCAAGGTTGAGATAATAACGCCATCTCAATGGTGCCAATTGCCAGATACTAACTTTAGCCTATGGTTATAGTGGTTATACAAATTGAGGAAAAGGGAATAAAAGAAAAGACAAGACTCACATTGTGCTGGTTGAAAAAAATCAAAGCTTTTCTTCTTCTTCTTTCATTTTGGCATCAAAGTTTTTGCTTTACACAGATTCACAGAAGATTAATAAAATGCCAAAATCTCTAATCAAGTTTTGTGCAATTAAGTTATAGAAAAAGGATGATTAATAAAAGACTAGTTTGAATTTATATATATTTACAAGAAGGCCATATATTCTTCTAAAATCTAAATAAACTGACACACAGAATCATGGACCAAGATTTAACATGAGGCTAATAATACAATTCTAAACGTCTGGCACATAAAGTACAAAAATACTTTCTCTTGATCTTAAAACACATAGGCAAGAAGCAAAACCTCCATTGTATCTGAACATCCATGGCTTCAACTTTGCCTCCACAATAAGGGCATGACCCAGGTGCTACTTGTCTTCCAAGTTCCTTCTCTTCATCCTCACAAATGCATATAAACCACATTTTTCTCCTGAAGCTGCTTTCTTTGTTATTCCTTTTCGGTTTTCTGACCAACTCTGAGTTTACCTGCTCCGTTATTGTTTTTTGAGCTTGTGAGGGTTTATTTAGAACAATGGAAGGTTTCACAATTGTGCAGAAGGGTTATATGCATTGTAGCTAACTCACCTAGTTTCATTATATTTATAGTGGAAAGGGAGTGGAGATCACTTCTCACACTTTTTGTGTCTCAATGATGTCCAACTTCAATCAAAAGTTGTTATATATTTATAGACAAAGGTAATAAAAAGAAAATATTTTTTATATATTATTTGGTATATGGTTTGGAACATGAATTTCGTGAAGAGGGTTTGTAGTAGTTTCGTGGAATGATTCTAAACGGTTTAACTTGGTCAAAATAGGATGGGTAATTAATTTGATAAATAAATAATTATTTGAGTCAGAAGAAACATTTAAAGATGTACGAACTTTTTTAATTTTTTTTATTTGGCAAATGATTCTATTTGTTATGGACCCTCAACCTCAATTTCTTTTACTTCACTTCTTCTCTTTAAAAATCAAATCACCTTAAAACTCTTTTTATTATGGACCCTAAACTCGTACTCACGACCTCATTCACTCTATTTCTTAAAAAAACTCAAATATAATTGTATTTTATTATACATCTAAAACAATAATACTATTACACAAATATTTTGTTGTCATATTTGAAAAATTATGGATTTAAGTCAAGAAATTATATTAATCATACCTACTTACAATATATTTAAATAAAGGTGGAATATTGAAAAGGTTTGATACATAAGGACATTTGAGGATGGTTTTGCTGAATATATAACAGTAAAAAGTAAAAAGTAGGGGTGAGCGTGGGCCGGGTTGTGACAGATTAATGTTTGTCCTTACCTGGCCCTAAATATTGTTCGGACCATTTTTCTGAATTCGGATCCGACCCTAGACCCGAAATTAATCCGACCCTAAATATTCACAGGGTCAGCCTTCAAACCTGGACCCGGCCCTAGACCCAATTAAACCAATTAAATATAATGTATATTCATTTTACATAAAGTTTTCTAAATATTATTTATTATTGTGAATATGTTTATATGTGTGTATATATTATTAAACATATATATATATGATGAAAAATTAGAGAATCAATGCTATTTTCGACCAAAAAAAATCATTACTCTATATATATTTGAACAGAAACACATACAAACATCATGAGAAAGTGAAAATGGGATGGGTCGGGACGGGTCCTGTTTGGTCCCTACTCGACCCTAAATATTGTCTGGGTCAAATTTTTGAACCCAAATTCGACCCTAAACCCGATAAGACCCGACCATTTCCAGACCCGACCACGATCGAGCCATACCATGTCAGTGGGTAGGGCCAGGTCATACCCTTAGTAAAAACATTTAATTATAAAACAAAACATTAATTTTTTTCTTTAAACTTTTATATTAAATTTTTGGGAAAGCACATTGTAAAGTAAGCTACCAGGAAGCTTCCTGTGTGTTTGTTTTTTCTCCTTTTTGGTTAGATACAGTCATACATCATGGAGATTAGAAATTCCATTCCTGTTATGTTCATGGTTTTATTTAATTCAATTTTATTTTACACAAATTCACTATTTCAACAATGAAAAATTTATTTTTTCCCTATCAAGTCTAGAAAATATCCCAATTTGGCTGGGAAGAGGATCCATATAAATAGGGGTGGAAATAAGTTAGGTAGCTTATTATTATTTGATAAACTTTTCTCATAAATAGATCGGACTAAGGCTTTTTAACAAATTTATTTAACTTAGCAGCTAAAATTAGATCATCTGAAAAATATATTAAGTAGTCTAACATTCTAGACATTTTAATTATATTATACTATTTTAAAGTATATATATAATTTAATTATTAGTATTAGAAATTTATATTTACAAAAACATTTCTAAATGCATATTTATTAACATATTTAAAGACACATAATATAATAGACTTTTAAATAGGATATGTGTATGCATAAAAAAAACGTAATAGTAATCAAGACACTATTAGATTAATTCTTTATTGGTCTCAAATTTTAATATGGGAGGAAGAAATTGCTCCACAATTGTTCCAAAGATAGCAATTTTAAGGAGGTTAGTCCCCTATCCTAGTAATAGTGGGAAGAAATAATATTATTAAGGAAAAACACAATATTAAATTTCAACGATATAGTAATGATGATAGGTACACTTTGGAAGTAAATTATGGCATAATTAACTTGTGAGTTTCTAAACACCTAAATTTTTTACGGTAAGTACTTCATGAAAGTAAGAACACTTTTGTTAATTCTGAACATGATATGAGATTCTTATGTTTTAAGAGTAATCATTTATGCAATATTCTTATGTATATTTTTATTAGGAAATGTTGATTCTAGATACATATATGAGGAGAGAGAAATAATGTAAGACATGTTATAGACTTATGGGACATGTGGTGTAATCTAAATAAAAAAAGAAATAATATTTGTCATTTTTATATACGGAGATGTATAATAAATTATAAAATAGTATGTTAGAACTGAATAATTAAGAATGAAATTGATAATGAAGAAGAATAAAGATGTGGTCATCTCCTTCATTCAATGATTTTACGAGGTTTTGAAAAAAGTGAATCAGAATATTGAAAAAAATAGCTTTTCCTTATTCTTGCTGGAACGAAACCCGTGAAAATTTCAAGTTCACAGTTTGTAATTAGCACACAGATAATAATATTAATAATCATAATAAAATAGTTTTATCATATGCACTTCTAGGATAAAATAATATCCAATGATACCATTAAATATTTTCATTTCTCGAACTAATAAGTGACTCACTCCTCTCACACTCTCAATAGTGACTATTAACCCAGTTCCTTAACTAGGTCAATGACCACCCAAGTTTAATAATATTATTATTAAGAGTCGGAAATGAATAATTTTAAATGTAAAAAAAAAACGGGAAAATCCACTCAAACCCCACATATCTGTCTTTAAATTGGGAGCACATATGTATTCTCATAAATTGTGTATCACTTTATGTGTAATGATTAAAAAAATATTTATATTAAAAATTTAACAATTAAATATTTTTCTATCAATTATAATAGGTGACATATTTTATGTGTTTATTTTTCAAAAGTGTCAAACCATGATGTCTAATGCCCCTTTGGGAAATTGTACTCAGCCTCGTAAGGAAATTAGACTTTAATTAAGCCATATTGTGTGAAGCAGCCCATGCCGAGGGGTTGTGATCCTCTCCAGTACTGGATGGTCCAGTACTGGAATGTGAGGCCCAAATTGCTTTCAAAGCTAAAAAATATATTTTAATTAAAAATAGCTTAAAATCTGCACCATTAAAAAAATATGAAATGTCATATGTCATCATCCTAACCTGTACTGGACCCTCCAGTACAGGAGAGGATCTGTGTTCATGCCGAAGTTCTCTTAAAAATAATAATTCATAAAAAAGTAGTAACAAAAAATTGAATGAATAGAATTATACTATTTAATAGCACATGTAAAGCAAATAATAATGCTAAACTCTTGAAAAATAAAATAAATATAATTTACAAAACAGGAAAATAACCTGATAAAGAAACATTTGAAACCCATATTATATTTTCACATTTTTTCTATTTGTGTTATCGTAATCCCTTAGATAATGAATCTAATAATAACAAAGGATTCATGCAAGATTCATGCATGCACACCCCAATATAGTTGACTTTGACATTTCATCAAATAGTTGTACCAAATGTTGAAGGTTCAAAAAAACATAAATGAATGACGGAATTTAAAAAGTAAATAATTACACTAAAACCAACAAATAAGATACCTAAGAGAAGAGAAGAGGAAATTGAGAATTGAAAATTGAAAGAATGAGAAACTAGCAAACTTAGAAAAGGGAGAAAATTGCTTGTTATGAGTCATCATGATAGAGACGAAGTTTTGCACAATATAAAACAAAAAATAAAATGAAATAACAATTATATCATTTTATTTATACTTGCAATTACACTTTTTTCCTAAAACTAAGTATATAAAAGTACTCATCTCTCTAATATCGAATGAGAATGATGACATATGACAGAAATTAACATCTAAAGATTCAAATTTAAAATCATTCGATAAAATAAATTTAAAAATTAAAATTAGTGTTCTCTCTTATGCTTCAACTATGATCTCTACTGGATAAGATCTCAATTCATTGAGATTACGGGGGAGAAAAAAATGTGGAACATGGAGTCTCTCGCGGGTTGATATTGCAAGTTGGCATTCGTAAAGTATTTTTCCTATTACTTACAATTTTGCTTTCAAATGTTATTGGATTATATTTTTTTTTAAATTTAATAATATTAAGGTTAAAACTAGGGATGATAACAAGTTCGAATATACACAGGTAGTGCTTATTTGTGTTTACACCCGCACAATTTGTAGGTATATGCCGATACGGCAATACCCAACGAGCTTTCTATTTTAGATACATATTTATATATTTTGTAATAATCAATATAAAAAATAATTATTACATGAATAATAAGATATGAATATGATAATTTATGATTA
This sequence comes from Lupinus albus, assembly GCA_009771035.1. NCBI lineage: Eukaryota > Viridiplantae > Streptophyta > Magnoliopsida > Fabales > Fabaceae > Lupinus > Lupinus albus. The sequence continues at coordinate 13,309,602 of CM020011.1, forward strand.
TAATTCAATTACTAAAATTTATTATGAAATAATAATAAAATATGTAATATATAATATTAAAATAATAATAAAAATATATTAAATATTTAATTTAAAAATAATTTTATAAATATGCAGATACGTATGAGACGAGTATCATAACACCTGTTTCCACACATAAATTAATTTACAGTATCCTATGCGTGTATTTTTACGAGACTCACAAATCATATATTTTTGTCATCTCTAATATGAATTACTCTTTAGTAATAATTAGACCATACTTTGTTTTTATATATTTGTGTAAACTCTAAACTATATGTTTTTACGGGAGTCATAAGGTGTCCTAGTGGTTAAGATGAAAGACTTAAAGGTTGTGGGTTCCATAGCAAATTTAAAAAAAAAAAAGAGTTATAAAGTGGGTTGATTTTTAACATGTTTTTACGATTATAGTTAACATAAACTAAGAAGGAAATAAAGCATGGGAAATCAATCCGGTCCAAACGATATAGTGGGCCTAATTGGTTTTAAACCCGACCGATATAATAGTCCATGGCCCCTTTCCATGAACCCAATTCATTTCCCCCACTCCACCATCGTTCACAGCAACATATATGTATCAGAAACATTGCAGTAATTGAATATATAAATATATAGAATATTTGATCGAATCTCAATTTCGCTGTGTTTTCATTTGAATTTCAATCTTGCTTATTATTATTATTATATTCACTTTACAAATATCTAAAACCAAGTGTGTTACCCTCTGTGATCACGTTCACTCTATTTGTTCGAAGCTGCTCGGAATAATGGAGCAGTTTCAAATTGGACGCAGAATGATGAATTCAATTTGAAGCTCTAATTTTACAATCATGTGGTATTCTTTCTGGAAACCTAGAGATCGTTTTTCCTTAGATCAACTCAGGTCACTTCTCCATTTACATTTCTATTTTACCACAATTTCATTTCACAACTCACGTTTTCTTTGTTAATTCAATTCGATTACTAGTTATGTATTGTTCTGGATTTTTTAGATTTGTTTGGTTTGTCTTGTATGAAAAAAGCAGAAGCTATATTGATTTGTTTCTCAGAAAATCACTTTTGCCGATATCACATTTGTAGAGTCATTTTTTTATGCCTAAATAGACAGACCGTAAATCAGTTGGATAAATGATCAATGTTTTTTTGGTTGACCTAATGTAAGTAAGGGATTAGTTTAGTCTGAAACAGTTACATAATTCTCTTGTTACCTAAGTACTGTGTACCGAATTCGTCATACCGTGTATCAAGTATTGAGTTTGTCGCCTTATAAAATCAATGTAAAAGTGACGAATGATGTACGAAGATGAAACCACGTACCCGTACCAGGTTACTGTGGTCTGAAATTTGGTTGATAATTGATCATAGGCCTGCTTCCTTATGGTGTTCAGGTACTTAACTGATCAGTTGACCAAAGTGCAAATTGTTAATGACATTAATAAGGTAATATAATTCCCCCATTTCAGTGCATAACTTTCGTTGATTTTTCTTCTTCACGATTTCCCAATTTCCTCATTTTGTGTTATGTGTGGAAGGATTTTGTTATTGAGGCACTGAGATCAATTGCAGAGCTGATAACTTACGGCGACCAACATGACCCAAGCTTTTTTGAGTAAGAGTTCTTGGTGCATATGTTCCTTGTTATAATTGTTGTAAAGCTGGAAGTTTATTGTATCATGGCTTATGACAGATTTTTTATGGAAGAGCAAGTCACAGGGGAGTTTGTGCGTATTCTTAAACTTAGCAGGACTGTTAGTGTTCCGCTTCAGTTGCTGCAAACAGTGAGCATTATGGTCCAGAACCTAAGAAGTGAACATGCTATATGTAGGTTGACAATCAAATGGAGCTACCTTCTTGGCATTTTCTATAGTTGCTCAGTGGGATATAACAATATTTGATGGGATTAATAATCTTCTTTGCTGAAATTTTGCAGACTATATGTTTAGTAATGAACATATAAACTACCTCATAACATATTCATTTGACTTCCGAAATGAAGAGTTGTTGTCATACTACATATCCTTTCTAAGGTTTGTTTGACGTCATTTTATTTATCATGTTTTTGAATGGTGGTCGATGATTGCACTGCATATGTTTTCCTGGGCCACTACGATTTTGTTGACTTCCCCTCTTTGTATAATATTACCAATTACTGATACTAATTACTAACCAGTTCTATGGTCATATGTCCTTTGATTTTTGAAGAGCAATAAGTGGAAAATTGAACAAGAGTACAGTTTCCCTGCTTGTGAAGACTCACGGTGTAAGTTCAATGCTCTCGGAATCTTCTTATTATGATAATTTGAATTGTAGTTCTTAAGGGAGACTTGTAAGGTTCTCTTCATAAGTATTGGTTAGTAGCTATCATGTTTGTGGCATTGAATTTTTAAAGGAGACTAAGTCTTAGTTGGGTTTTCTTGTTGTATGCTCATGTCTATATAAGGTGGATAATTGACACTGAATTTTGTACTTTGACTTGACATATTGACATTTTATTGTTAAAGAAAATGATGAAAGGAAAGAGAAGAGAAAAAGAGGTAGAAATACAATAGGAAATGTTTTAGATATTTTCCCAGTGGATGACTTTTGACACGAGCCTGTTCAAACATTGCTTGTCTTTACAAGTCAAATATATTGAGGTAGTATTTCTTTTCACAAGAGGGTGAGCTTGACAGAACATTGAGGTTGCTGCTTAGTGACCATGAGGTCACTGGTTCAAATTCTAGAAACAACCTCTCCATAAGCGGGTGAGGCTGCGTGCATCTACCCTTCGTAAACCCCACCAAGTGGGAGCCTTATGTATTGAGCCGCCCTTTAGTATGTTTTTTCCACATAATCATAGTTAATCACCTGTGTTCGTCCACTCTAAATACGGTTGAATTTTTATCTTTTGGCTGGGTAAGAGATAATTCTGCCTTTGTTTTTGAGATGTCCAAACATTTCACCATATCTTTCTGTGCATCTAGGATGAAGTTGTTTCATTTCCACTATATGTTGAGGCAATACGCTTTGCCTTTCATGAGGAGAACATGGTTCGCACTGCAGTACGGGCTGTGACCCTTAATGTTTATCACGGTAAGATTTTACTCTCTCTATAGGCCCTTTTCTGTAGTCCCCCCTCCTATTTCCTTCCTTAACTCACCTTTTATGATAAAAATATTGTAAGTGTCTAATACATTTTCTGTACACTTTTCAGTTGGAGATGACTCTGTTAATAGATATATAACCACCCCACCTCACAGAGATTACTTCTCAAACCTCGTTTCATTTTTTACGAAGCAAAGCATGGACTTAAATAGACTAGTATCTAACACAATGATGTAAGTATCATAACTTATTTTCTCATTCATGTATCAGCTTAAGATTTACTTGTATGGTGAAAGAGCAATTGTGTTCACTGAATGCTGAGGCAGAACAGCGGGCCCAGATTCGACCTCTACAATTACTGCTGCTGTAGATGAAATTGAGGATAATCTGTACTACTTTAGTGACGTTGTCTCAGCTGGGATTCCTGATGTTGGGAGGCTAGTAACAGACAGCATTCTGATGGTTTTGATATTTCCATTGCTTCTCCCTTCTCTGAGGGTAGCGGCTGACAATGTATGAAACTTCACTTATAACCTTGTCAGTTCACTTTGATCCAATTTTGTCTATGTTCAAGGATCCTTGAAATATGTTTCTTAGACAAAATTTGATTTATATTGTGCAACTTCTTACTAATGTTTTGTAGCACATGAATCCAGGACATGCAAAGTGGTGTTGTCACTTCTCTCTATTTACTTTGTTGCATCTTGAGGATAGTCAAAATCAAAGATTTGGCGAATACAATAGCTGCTGCTCTTTTTTATCCCTTAGAAGCCATTACAAAGAGCTGTGGGGGTAAATTCAATGGCCATATATCTGACCATGGTCTGACATCTGAAAGCCAAGTGTCAGATAACAGTAATCTTACCGAGAGTGATGCAATACACTCAATGGCCAATGTTCCATACCCTTTTAGTTCTTCAGGTTTTCATCTACAAAGTGTTCTCACTCAAAATGATTGCAGCCGTTCAAATTTGTCTTTAAGGTAAGCGCAACTTTTGTGGCTCCAACATTCAACTTATATTTTGCTGCTATTATTATTTTTAAGTTAGATCTAGAACAATTTTCATTTTATTGATGGAACCAAAAACATATCGGAATATATCATGTCTGCTCAAACTATCGTGCCTGTAAATTAATCTGTTCTTCAGATGACAATATGCAATATTGTATTCTATAATTGTTTTTATAGTTCTCAGCTTCTTGTAGACATTCTTATGATGGTTTTTTTTTAAATGAAAAATGTTTCAATAAAATATATTTTCTTGGTAAATTGTGTATTTGTATAAGCTTTAATTTATATACATTTTTTGCCATGCCTTATAGTGGTGCAGTTCTTTTTTTAAAACTTTGTTTATAGGATCTCACTTTTTTTGTAATGATCTGTGATTGATGTAGGGAGCTTTTGCTTTCATATATAACAAATGGAGATGATATACAAGTTTTAGGTTCTTTGAGTATGCTTGCCACTCTGCTGCAAACCAAAGGTTGTGTCGCTGAATTTCTGTTTGTTTTACCGTGGGCATCCCTTTATGTTTACTTAATATACCTTTTCTGTAGAACTTGATGAATCAGTTCTCGATGGGCTTGGAATTCTCCCGCAACGTAAACAGCACAAGAAACTCTTATTGGTATGTCGGATTATTCCATTTTTAACTTGTCAATATGTAAACATCTGAAAGTTGGATTTTGCACACCTCCCTTTGTTAATATGATAAATTGTTTTGGGGTGGGATTGAAGGAGACCCACTGGTCGTGTGGAACCTATCAATGGATTCAAGTTGTGCCCTTGGCAGAGAAGAGGAGGGATGTCTAATGGGAGGGAGTGAGGAAGAAGGAGAGCTTTTGTCATGGGTAATTTTCCTATTGATATAGATGGTTTCTGTAAAAGAGGGGCTCTTGAATGACTAGTTGTGTATTCTGAATGTTCAAGTGTGGATGGGGTGTTAATGGGAGGTCATATATAGAGGAAGGAGATAATCCTCCTGTGAGTTGCTTGTGAGCTAAGGGGTCAAAGCACAGACACATATAAAAGTATGCTGAGATTAAAGAAGGACTGGCTTAGGCTGCCTTGAGTAGCATGAGAGCTGACTTGTGAGTGAGCTATCACAAAGGTTGACTTGGTGGCATGAATTGTATTCAAAATATCTTTTTTGTGATATTTTTGTCCAAGAGTGATACTTGTCTCATTAGGGTACAGAACACCCCCTCCCATCACCTGTAGTACTTTCTTCACTTTTGAATTTTGATGATTTTGGTCTATTGGTTATTATGCCATTTGATTGGCGTCGCTTATTTGTGTAGCAAGCTTTAGTTGGTGAGGCTTCAGGTGAAGAGCAACTTTTTTCTTCCAAAAGCAGCTTGCCAAGGGATAGCATTGGCAGTGAGCTTGATGTCTATCATGAAAAGATCAAGGTTTGAAGTTCCTTCTGTTCCTCAGCAATTGCTGTTTTACTTCATTTTTTCACTACTGTAGAAAATCCTTTGCTTGTTGGTTGGCTTTCTTACATGTCCCATGTTTCACAGGAGCAGTATGGTGTATCCTTTCAGCCTTCTGATGTGGGAATAAGCCCTCATGTACATAGATTTCAGGTAATTGCTTATATCTAATTGTGTCTTGCTGATATTAATTTCTTGTAGCTCTTTACCATGTGATAGTCCTTGACTGATTATTGGTAGGTTCATATTTTTGTTTAAGGTCATGAAACTGTATTATTAGAATACTCAATGATTGTGCTTTATGATCAATACTATATTACTATATAAGAGTTATTTGTTTCAATCTGTCATATGAAAGTTGACTCTGCCACTTAGGGTCCTGTTTACATTTGGCTCCACTAACATTTCCTACATGGAAACTTTGATGCTGAGATTTCGAATTTCCCAATTGTATTCATCAATCTTATTAATTGCTTCTTTTGTAATTGTCCCCAACACTTGCTTTTAATTTATTCTGCTTACCATGACATTCTCTTTCAATTTTATTTCTCCATTGTATTGGGCAAAATTACTATGCTCTAAATGCTTGTTAACAATTACCTTTTTCTAATAGATAATTTTTTATTCTTGGATGTCAGTGTAATCTTAGTTTTTTATGTTTCAGTTTAGTAATTAAATACAGTGTGTTTTTCAGTTGATTGATGCATTAGTGAGACTCTTTTGCCGCTCTAATATATCTGCTGAGACATTGTGGGATGGTGGTTGGCTTTTGCGTCAGTTGCTTCCTTACAGTGAGTCAGAGTTCAACAGCAATCACCTTGAATTGCTGAAAGTAAGAATCTGAGGCTTTTCCTGCAACATGTACACAGAACTTAATGCATACTACTACGACTACATACTGTTTACAGATGTAGCAAAGACCACCTGTTTGCTTTGTTGGTTAAAATAGTATTAGTGCTTGCTATTGTAGCATTCAAATAATTACTTTCTAATTTCTGATGAGGAGGGATCCACTTACTCCAAGAGTAAGTTTTTTAAACTTACTCCACATCTTAGCCATCAATTCTAGGGAAATCCAATGGTTTAGATCTACTCACTAATTCAAACCATGGTTTCCCTAGAATTGATGGCTAAGATGTAGAGTAAGTTTAAAAAACTTACTCTTAGAGTAAGTGGATCCCCTCCCATTTTTGATAATATCAATTATGTAGACCTTTAGAGGAAGCTGATTTTTTGAGAAAGGAGACCTATACAAAATAAGTTAAAACCTCAGATCCGTTGCAAGTGTAGTCTTGGAATCAATTTTATTAACTGCTCACTGATGAAAATATACTAATGATTTAGATGATAGCTGTTCAACTAATACATAAAATACAGTGCTGTAGATATGAATTTGCGATTCCCATTTGAGCGATTCCATCAAACATCATTGACATGGAAGCTAGAGTTGCTACTAAAAGTCAGAAAAATGTTGAAGAATCCCTTTGTTAGAAAAATGTTGAAGAATCACTGACACAGTATCAGAGCCTCTATGACCAAGTGGTCAAGATTTTGATCCTTGCTGTCCCCATTCTTCTAAATAAATAAAAGTTAAAATATCATTACAAGGTATGGTGGGCCTGTGCAAAGTCTCCACGCTTCAAGCCCAAAGGGCTATTCCGTGAGGTGGCTGCTAGAAATATAAAACCATTCATTTGCTTTCACCCAACTGCTTTTTCTTCTGGGACAGTTGGTTCTTGGCATCTTTAACTCTTGCTTATTGTCAAAGATAAATGAGTGGTTTAAAAGATTGTACCTTTTGATAAAGCATGCCTTGATCAGCACTCTTCTCTCTTTTCTTTACTTCAACAGAATAGCCAAAAGACATAAAAGGACAGCCCGGTGTATGAGGCTCCCACCCAGTGGGGTATGAGGAGGGTAGATGTATGTAGCCTTATCCTCACAAGTAGATAGGCTGTTTCCAGGCCACACTTGATGCCGCGATTGTGAAATTCTTGAATAAGATGTGTGTTATTATTAAAAAAATATTTAAAATAAAGCATAGTGGAAAATGAAAATGCCTCACAGTCCTACTAATTTATCTATCCCTTTTGCATCTCTAAGTAATTATTAATTTCCTTTCTAATACAGGTTTCATACAGTAATTGTGCATCTGCTCTTGTAGAGGAGTTTGAAGGTGTTTGGACCGATTTTCTTATTACCGTTCTCTGCAATGAGTGGAGAAAGTGCAAAAGAGGTGATTAATTTATCATATACTATTCTTGATTGGTGTGTTGTGAGGTTTACATATGTGCCTGAACTAGAAAATTTTCTACCTTAGCAATGGAGTCGTCATGTCCCCGCAAAGATCCAAATTGCATGTTTTTGCCACAAAAGAAGTTATATTCAGAAGGTTAGCTTGTACCTGTTTCGACATTCATTTTTCTTTAGCTAGTGGCTATTATTGAGGGAAAAATAAGAAGGTCTTGAAGTGAAATATCTGTTGTTCCTACAGATGATAATCCAGAGGGTTCATCATTTACTGCAGGACAGAAAATGCATGAGCTGGTGAAGGTCTGTGCTTATTCTTTACATTATTTGTTTAAAGTGAAGTATGACTTTAAAAAATGGGCATACCACAGTTCTAATAACATTGTCAGTTCTGGTTCTTAATGAACTGTTTACCTTTAGAAGGTGAAGAGCTTCTCACTGTCTTTTCCCCATATAGGTGTTTGTACTGCTACACCAAATTCAAATGTTCACTCTTGGTAAAGCTTTACCTGAACAACCTCCAATTTTTCCTCCGGGTGATCTCCCTGTGAATTGCCGTGCCCAGGCTTCTGGCCTTGATGTGTCAGGCCCAAAGCCAGGCACTGAAGTCAGCCTTGGTTAGTAATCTGAACTGCAGTTTCCTGTATTCTCTCCTCCAATTTTACTTCGGTTGAGGTTTTGATTTTGTGTTGGACTGATAGAAGGGAAAAGGGTGAGAACAGAAACATCTCAATAGTAATCTGAATTGAAAAATATTGTTTGAGAATCCAACCCAAATTTACATAACCGTGCTTAAGTAACCAAACTGAAAAAATTGTAATAAATACCTAACTTGAAGACCGAGTAATGAACTAATGATCGATGACAAAGACATTCGGCTTGGACATTGTCATGAGATGGCTGTTTTAAAGTTTCTATGATGGCCATTGGTCATACATGATATGATTCTTCTCTCATCTTGCTAAGTTTGGGTCAATATGTAGTGAAGACTGAAGACAGGAACTGATGACATTTTTCTATAATGCCAAAAGTCTGACTAATGAGCCATGAGAGGATAAGAATTAGTATGTTCAATGACAAATTCTTACTTCTGAGAGCTTTGAGGCCATAGTTGGATAATGTATTGTAAACATGGCAGTTCATGATCACAATTAGAAAGCTTACATGAAACACATCTTTATAAGTTTCTGGCTTTAAGCCTTACTGCAGGTAAAAACGGGAGTAAATTTCCTCTCTTCTAAATTTGAAGGACATGTTATCTTCCAAAGAATAATATGTAAGGTTACTTGCTTTGTGTGAGTTGAAATCTTGGAAACAACCTCTATGCTTAAGGGGTACAACTGCTTACATCTACCTCTAGACCACATTAGGGGGGACCATTGGAGCCTTATGTGCTGGTCTGCCCTTTACATGTTTTTAATTATTGTATGTCTGCATAGATTTGTCCTGTGACGTTCTGTATACGTAATTCCTTTCTTCTCAATAGAAGAAATGTATACAATATTGTTTTCAGACTGCTCAATCAACTAATTATGTCATTTGCAGTTAATGCTGTGCCTTGTAGAATTGCTTTTGAGAGAGGAAAAGAATGCCATTTTTGCTTTCTTGCAATCTCTTTACGATCATCTGGGCGTCTCGTTCTTGCAGAAGAATTGCCCCTAAAGAAGACCCATGGAGTTGTTCGGGTTGCTGCACCTTTGGCTGGGTGCAATGTATGTATGATTGTCAGTTTCCTTGCATTTTAATCTTGAACCGAGTCAGTTTGGTTAGTTGACAGTCATAGTACAAAATTATTTGAAAAAATTACAAAAACAATCATTCTTGATAAAATTATTCTCAGTTTAGTTATAAATACTCTCATTTGGATAATTAGTAACTGCTGATTTACTCAATTACTTTGAATTATTTTTTTATACTTTTATTTCCTTTGTTGTTTGTATACATAAAAAATGTATTAAAATCATTAAATTTGATTAGCCATCATACAATGATCTTACTCTCAATTTTTGTTCAACGTTCTTTAGCCCAGGATTGATGAAAAACATTCAAAATGGTTACACTTGCGGATCCGCCCATCCTCTTTACCCTTTCTGGATCCTGCCAAATTTAGTGATCATGGCAAAATGAAGAAAAAAACTTTGGTAGATGGAAGATGGACATTGGCGTTCAGAGATGAGGAGTCATGCAAATCTGCTTTTGCCATGATTGTTGAAGAGACTAATTTTCTGAGTGATGAGGTTCATAGAAGACTAAAACCTTTGCTCAACCTTCAATAGATTTATAAAACTCGCCTGAATGTGAAGTTCCAAAGGATTCCTCTTGGTATAGAACACCTCCTAATTCATTGTAAGTTCTTTGGCCTAGCTTAGCTTACAATAGAAGGTTAAGTCTCTTCATCCCTTTGTATATGCTCCCAAAACACATACCAGATTTGTAGATTAGCCTTTGTGGTCTAGAATCATTCTTTTTTTGTATACTAGCCTTCCCTTGCTCACATTCTTTAGCCCTCTAACGTAGGCCCCTTGTCATTTTTCCTTACTACATAATGAAGATCTGTAACAAATGTAAATTAGAGGGAACCCCATAAAGATAGTTTTCCCTTCTTTCCTTGTATGGAATGGATATAATTGATGTGTGTTGTGATACTAGTTTGTGGAACAATGTAATCTTCTTCTCTCTCCTTCCACTTTCCAGAACGGTTGTCATGTTGGGCAGTGTGATTATGCCATTTTTAATGATATCTACGCTCGTTATTTGTTTTTTATAAGTTTTTTTTTGCATTCAAAGGTCTTCAATGCTTGCCGTTATTTAATCTTTACTCTGTGAATGTGATGAGCCATCTTATTCTGATCTTCAACTTCGACATGAAATTCAATTAAACTGTCAATCCACGTATTCACACAAAAAACACTAAATTAAGTAATTAAAATCATTGTCTATCAATATTATCCTTCCACTATATAAGTATTGTACTTTAACCGAAATGTACCCAATCTTGCCAGAATTTGTGAAAGTTTGTCACACTTCATTACAAATACATTTGACATATAGTCATATAAGTCCTATTAAATTCTAGGTATACTAAATATTCAATTTCTGATAGAGATACTTGGTGAGAGGAGTATCACACCAAAAAGAATTACTTATAAAAAAAATGGGTTTTGTACATGGCTAACAAAATCCCCAGACTTGTAAGTAAAAGTAAGAATAGAGTTAGAATCACTGACCACTTAAACCAGACACAAAAAATTGAAGTGTAATTCTGTAATCATAGTGATATCAATCTTATGGTGCTAATATCTTTTTGTATATTAACTTCTTTTTTATTAAAAATAAATAATGATATGTTATCATTTGTGAACTTTCATTTCCAACTGATTGAAGACAATGATAGCTCTTTTAGAGCACTAGCTAAAGGGAAGGGACCCAAGACAAAGACACTAGCCAAAACATAAGAACCAAAATTAGGTCGTCCTACAGAAACCTTTATGAGAGATATTCTTTTTTCCTTCTGTCTTTTAAATCTAATGTTGTCATCTTATTATGAATTAAAAAATAAGAATGGATAATCATATCTCTTCTCATTAGAATTGGTTTCATGCAGCAGTACATTCATTATATAATATCTATCATTCACTTATGATGGAGGGAACTTTATATAAATAAAACAGCAGAACACTCAAGTGCATTTCATAAACCAATATAAAATTGGACAATGATTTCATAATATAAGGAAGGGAAGTAAAACAATGATGGTGGTTAAAGCATATAGGAATAGGAAAACAAAAACTAAAAATAAACGTTGTTCTGCCATTCAATCATGCAACCTTTATGGTCATTGTAATGATACCGAATTTTGAAGAAATAAATTAGAACAAGAAAGGGTCAATATTGTCTTGTAGTAGTGAAATCATTTTGATTTTCTTTGGGTTGGGTGCATCATGCATGGCTGAGATATGATTATTCATATTAGTTATGATGATATGAGTGTTCTTCTATTACAGCATATGGAAAAATAGAAAAAGAAGAATGGTGAAAATAAGATATAATAATTTATAAAAAGGTAACTTGGAACTTTATGTCAATTCATTCTGTCTTTGTTATAATTAGTTTAATATTTATATTTGAAGTATAATATTCACACATATTATATATTTATGCTATATTATTTATCATTCATTTTCATTTGTATTACTTTAAATATTAATAATGATTGTCAGTATAAATATTATTCATTTGTATTACCTTAAGTTGTTGGATAATATTTAATAAATGAACTAAATTTATATGATAAAAAACTGTTTGAAATAACTTGCACATATTCCAGGATTATGTCATTATTGCGTGTTAGTTTATCATTAATTTTACCAACCTGTTTTAATTTAATAAGTTAGTTTATTAGTTTTCAACTCCAAACTTATAAGTTTTCAATTAATTTATAAGCTAATTAGAATAAAGAGTGTTTTACATTACAAATTGTTGAGTTTGAGAATGGTTGTAATTTGTAAGCATGTAGGGTTGTGAAATAGTTGAAGTACAAACCAATTATATTTGGATCAAATTGGATCAAATTTCTTATCAAGCTTAAAAGGAGAAGTGCCGACAATGAGACTCTAAAATCACTTATTAATATCAAATTATTTGTAATATCATACAAAGTCATAAACAACAATGGAACATGCATAGTTTTACCTTAAATATAAATTTGATTAACTCTTGAATTTGAAGAATAAACCATTGCATGAAGTTGAGAAATAGAAAAATTGAAAGTGGTAAGTAGTAAGAAATAGTTGAAACAGAAAGAAAGAAACACATGCTATTATGAAAATTAACAGTTACACAAAGCTATCCCCATATCACATCCTTTTGACAATTTTACAAGAAACCTTGATCAGTATACCCATAACCCTCAGTATACCCAAAAACCCTCACCCCATTAAGTAGTTAACTTGGATAGTGTTTGGCAGAGTTGAACTCATGAACCCACTATCCAATTTTGTATCTCCTTTACCACCCCAAGTAAGCCTAACAAGTATACCCTCTTTCCCTCCAAACTTAACTGTCTGCAAGCTGCTTGTAAAAATGTCTCTGAGCCATTTCTCAAACAAGCTGTTAGTAAAATAACCACACCCTACATACATTTCCTCAATCACCCTCTCATCTACACTAAACTTCACCAAACATTGTTTGTTACAAACCTCATTAAAGGACCCTTTGATCTTAGATAAGAACAGCTCTTTCATCTCCTTGTTCATAGCTGGACTTGTGTTAAACACGAACCGATTCTCGATTGAGTCATGAAACCAGTTTGAGTTCAATGAATCAGCCATAGTTTCTCTAGTTAAATCACTTGAAATTGGGCTGTTTTCACCTGTTTTATCATCCTCTTCATCTGCCTTCAAATTCAGATCAAGGGTGCTAAAACTTGACTGTCTTGAAAAGTCCTTTCTGCTCCCTTGTTCAGGAACCAACAATGCCTCTTCCTTTTGTTCAATTCTCGGAGTCTTGATCTTCGAAAACAAGTCCAGTTCAGCTCTTCGCTTATGGCCTAAACAAGGCGTCTCTATGTGAGGCTTGGTTTCACTTACCTGCAACAGCAACTTGATCACAGAGTCCTGATTCTTCTCTTCATTACTTGTGGGATCACCATTTGATAATATGAATATCAGTTGGCCTAACTTTTCTGAATTCCTAGTTAAATTTCCAAACTTTCCTGTTTCAAATCCATAAGCAAGTAGTTTCATGAATTGGGCATCAGCAAAATTAAGATTTTCTATAAACACCACAAGCTGTTGATGAGTTTTCAATGCTCCTGTCAGAATTTCTGAAAATGGAGCTATTGAAGTCTCTATCTTCAGCATGTCCAAGTGAAGGAGCTTATCAGCTGTGCCAAAAACTGATTCTGCAACTGCAAGTGCTATCCTTCTTTTTCCAATAGAGTCATTGCCTTGCATCAATAACCAAGTAATGTTATTTTGCTTTGCTGATTTGGAATCAACCAAGGCCTCAGCTACTGAAGGAATAGTCTCAGAATGCCATGCCACATTCTCCTGCAATAGTTTACAAATATGAGCTCGTTGGAGTGTTCTATCAGTTATATCCCCCACCGTCTCACCTGAACCACCGTTTCCAAGAGCAAGAGTAGTCTTTACTTCTTTACCTTCTGCCGTGCCTTCAAGAGAATCCAAGAGTGGCTCTGTTGCTTGGTTTTTGTCACTGAAGTTGAACTCAATGCATGATTGTTGACGCTGGAAACAAGGTACAAGATTGGAGCTATAAGTATTGTTGGCAAAGGATATAGAACTTGATGAGTTATAGGGGTAGATCTTTCCATTCCAATTGTAATTGCTGTTGGATTTGTTCTGATGCTGTTGGCTTTGATGGAGACAGTGGCACAATCTATTCCATTTTGTTTTCAGCTTGGTTAATTCATCCTGTAAAAGTTGTATTATTCATAAGGTACTACAACTTCTCCACCAATACACAAAAGGCTATTGCACACTCATCATCAGTTGTATTATTATAAACAGAAAAATTAACTTGGATAATTTGTTACCTTCTCATTAGCTTCAATATTATGAGACTGAAGCCAGAAAGGTAGCATTTTCTTCTGGTCTGTTTTGATAAATTGAACTTCCTTTTCATAATTGGATGTACATTCTTCACAACAGTTATCCTGCTGTTCCTTGTTACTAAAGAGTTTTGTTTCAAGCACATGAGATGGGTTCTTGGAGATGGTCATCTTTGAATCAAGGACACTGCAAATTTTGTGCAGAAAATCCAATAAATTAACATCCTAAATTAAACAAATAATCACTGTTGAGTTTTGTATATGTATTATTACTACATCAGATGCTGATATTCTGTTCAATTCTTATCACAGTATGTCTTAATTATTGCTAAGGGTTGCAGTAAGTAAAATCTGGAAAAGTAAATATGACTTTCCCTTAGGTAAAGTATGGTTTCTCCAACTCATTATGATGTGAATGTGTAAAAGGTATAAAGAGGTGATATAGTGGCAAACCAAAGTGAAGCAGAAAGTATTTCTGCTTCACATCTGCCATACCAACCAGCCATGCTTTTGATAACAGGTTCTGGCATAGCCAGAGACCGTACATACTCCACAACAAAAATCAAAACAAATTAACATTTCTTTTCTGTTCCTTTCTTTCCTTTATTACCTTCCCTTTCTTATTTGCATTAAATAAAACTAAGCATGAAAATAAGTATTAAGCAAAAGAAGATGAATGAATTACCTAGAAGCATGGAGACTCAAGGCAAGTCCACCAGATGGAACAGGAACAGCCTGAAGATCCCACTGAGACTCAAGAGGGGGTTGCTTCATTTGACACCTCATGTATGTTTGGTAACTTGCAGTAGCCATTAGCCACACATTAGTGTTTGAGGTTCCACAGTCACAGAATAACTTTCCAATTTCTGAAACCAAATGATCAACTGGGTTATAACCAGAAACTTCACCATTCAGGGACCCTTCTTGATCTTTTTTACTGAAAGATCCTTCCATTATCCATTTCAAGTCTCCAATATAAAAAATGGCACCACCACCTCCTCCTCCTGATGCAACTGAATCCACCTTCCTTTTCAGCTCCAAAACCTTCATTTCAACTTCATCTCTTCTCATATACCTCAAAGAAACTGGTGCAACCTGAAACTTGAGGAAATGTGTTAACTTCAACCCATCAGGCACCTCTGATCTCTCAAACCTTCTCATGACCTCTCCCACAAGGCCTTCAGTCAATAACACTGAGTCACCAACTATCACAGTGTTCCTTTTCTTCTTCAACAGGATATCAAAAACCACCTTAATATCATCTTTAGTTGAAGATGCTGCTGCACCAGTGACTGGATAAGGATACACTGGTGCTTTCTTTGGTGGAGAAAAGAGAACCTGGTTGTTGAACTCAGAAGTGTAAGCAGCCAAGAAATGGTTATGCCTGAAACTGATAGGGTTGGTTTCACTAGCAGAAGGTGAACAAGGAGAAGAAAACACACCACCAGAAGTGTTATAACACTGAAAAACAGAAGAAGGTGATGAAGAAGAGTCCTCTATGTTATTCTTAACAGCAGTGCTAGAGAACCCAGCTTCTCTCATAACCCTGCTGACACTAGGGTCATCAAGAATGGATATGATGAGTTGGTCAAGTTCAACCCTGACAGTGAGAAGTGGCTGCTGTTGTTGTTGCTCAATGGAACCTCTTCTCTGGTGAGCCTGTGCCCTCTTGAGTGCAGCAATGAGAGCATTGGAAAGAGAAGGCTGATGAGAAGTGTGGATCAAAGGAGCTGGTGTTGTTGGAAGCCTGTTGAGTGCAACATTGAAACAAAGCTCAAGAGCTCTGCATTGAAGAGGGTGTGAAGTTTGATGAGGCTGAGATTTAATACAACCCCTTCTGAATGAACTAGCTCTAAGGCTTAGCAATGTTGCAGCCACATGCAAAGGTGTAACCTGTGCATGGCCTCTTCTACGAGCCAACCCTAGAGAATGCTTCAAGACTGAAGCAGCCTCAGCTGTGAGGGTCTGCTGCAATGCACAACCTCCTGATCGCATCACTTGGCTAAAACCCACCCCCTTCACCCCTCCTTTCTTACTAAAGAACACTTTTTTCTACACTACACCACTTCTTCTTTCTATTCTTATCCTTCTCTTTTTCTACAAACACCACCACCCTCTCTTTTTCTAAGCTGAGATATGTATATATGGTCACCTACTTATCAAAGGAACCTAAGAAAGAGAAATCAAAGAGTTTTGGGAGAAAGCTTAAGGCTTTAGAAATGAACCTGACGATGCCTCACCACCTCTTTATACTCCCTGCCATTCATATTCCTTTTTTTCTTCAATTCTCTTTTGCTTTATCTTTGTTTAAATAGGTAGCTTTTTCTTTGTAGCAAAAAAAAAAAAGAAAGAAAGAAAGAGGTATATTTTGTATACACAACATTTTTAATAACTAAACTATAAATAAAAGAAGATTCATTTATATTAAGGATGAAACTTAGGTAAAGTATCATAAGTATTAGCGGTACATGTGATATATTAGAGGATGACCTTTTTGTTTACTAGAGTTAAATTTATCACATTTTTCTGTAATTGCAATAAAGTAACCCGAGGGTTGCAATCATCTGCAAGCTGCAACAACAATTTGGCAGAATACGAGTTGATTTGATTCTGTGGATTAAATGATACTGTTAATTTAATTTCTTCTATCAACTTATTTCAAAAGCATTAGAGAGTAACAATGTGGACCCGCAATTCAAAAATTTTACTACCACTTCCTTTTCCAAATCTTCTTTTGAATACATAGATAAAACAAGCCCAAATTCAAAAACATGTAACTAAAGTGGAAGAAAAAAGTGCAATAAATGATTATTTTAATATATTGTTTTACAAAAAGCAAAGATTTAGGTTTACATTTTTTTTTGTTTTTCATTTATACGTGCATTGCAAAAGTATATTATACTTATGTTTAATACAAATGTGGAAAATCTTAGAAAATACGAATTTGGTTGTGAAAAACTCTCAAAATTACAATATGATTATAAATATAGTTGTAGAGAAAAATTTAAAAGATAGGGGATAAATACATCACTGGAATGATCCATTTACTTTGGTGCATCAATTCTAGTGTAATTCAATGATTTAGATATATTCACTAATATAAACTATTGAATTTCTCTAGAATTGATGACAAAAATGTGAAATAAATTTAACAAAGTTACACTCTTAAAGTAAATGGATCTCGTCCAATATCTCTTCACGGCAATGGTGATAGAGGGACAACATTTTATTCCCCAAAGTACCCTAAAAGCAACCCTCTGTCTGCTATGCTCTATAGCATTATTGGCACTTTTACAGTCTCACTTCTCTCTCTCTCTTCCTGCAAACAGCAATGACCTTTTGTCTTTATCTCATCTCACTTCCAACCACCCACTTATAAAAGACATTTTCTGTTACCAAATAAAGGATCAAAACTGCTATAGTATTCTTATAATGGACACTATTTCTATTCATTTTATCTATTATTCATCACTCTATTTTGTTCTTTCTTGGAAACCAGAAAACATATTCCTGCAAGAGTTTAATTACCAACTTTCAGTAATGTTACTTTTTGACTACTTTACTCCAATGTTTTTTACTTCACTACTCCTACAATTCATCAGCTAGGTTTTTACTTTCAGATAAAAGCTTTTTTTTATGGCCAACGAAAATGTTAATATGTTATCATTTGTTATGGATGAGACTCGAACTCTCAATCTTTTTCACTCTGACTATCAAACCACCTTATAACTTATTTTTTAGTTTCGCTTCATTCCTTGAAACCTACCCCCTAACCATGAATTTATTACCCTTACTACAGTATACCTGTATTGTTCATTATTTATACACAATATAAAAATCTGTTAGCCCATACATTATTTTTCTTCTTCTTTGAAGTGGTTAAGATTAAGATTAATCAACATGAAATTAATGTTTCTACTAAGTTTCCAAATTATTTCACTTTCCTTTACTTCATTTACTGTGGTTATGACGTATTTCCATGCAAATTTATATGGTAGCAGTAGTTAAGAGGACAGATTAGACATAACTTTGACCAACTGTATATAAGATATGGAATGAAGGAAGCATATGGGTCCGCACGTAGTCACATTATTTGACCCTTTGCAAGAATTGAAGACTGAAGCTTGATGCGTACATATGATGAGAATATTTAATCATTATAACCTTTACTTTTAAATTTATACTATACTAATTTTTATAAGAAAATAACAATACTCAAAGTTAAAATTTATAATGGAGTATGGTGCTAGATCTTGGAAGTATTATATGTCGCGGAATCCAAGACTATGATCTGAGTTTCAAGAAAAAAGAAACAAAGAGAAAGAATAATAGGGAATAAAAGTAATAGTATTCTAATTATGCGTAGCTTCTTCATTCTCCAGTGCATCAAAAGGAGGCAAAATAATCTGCAAATTAAGGGCAATAACAAAAAAGTGCTTTGGTTAGAAGTGCGTGGAAAGAACATTCAAAATTCTAAAGCTTCAAATTAAAGCATCATCGGAATGATGAGTAAAGTGGTATGAACATTCTCTCCTTATCCCTTCTCCCAATTCAATATATTATTAGATAAATTATTTGATCCTGAAGTAGTCTATAGTTACTTACTGAGATGCTTAAATTGATTCATAAATTGGCACTTGAATTTGCATATAATCAGTTTATAAAGTCTGTGATCAAATTAATGATTCTGCAATATCAATAACCAAATTTATAGATAATGTTAATATTAGGGTTTAAATTGACATTTAAGTATTTAACTATACTTTAATTATTCCCCTTTTGGTCTATAACATTCTAAAAGAAACATTTATAATTTAAAGAAGAAATATTATATACATTCAAACAGTAGTACTCTTGGGATATTTAAACTTTTGAGGTTAAGTAAAACATTGAGGACTACTTTTTCAGTCAAAGATATTGGCCTAGGTTATTACTCCTAATCTATTAATTGCATTTACACATTTTAAGGTAAATGACTCTGGTTGTTTACACTTATCTCATGGTTGAAATTAAGCTAGCTTCAAGTATATATGTGATCTCAGATTGCTTACTGTAAAAGTTGAAAAAGCTAAAAACAGTGAGAAGTATTATGTATCATAATATTTGATTAGGTGGGGAGCACCTATGTTTGTTCTTCCGATTAAAGAGGGTGCCCCACTAAGTAGGTAATAATGAGGCTGGTTCATTTTGGGGTCATCAATGCTTTTTAACAAAACAAAAAGGATGGTTTTGATCAAAAGAGGGTGACTCTCAAATCATTGGAACATTATATTTCAAAGTTTGATCAAAAGTGGGGAAGATGATAGGATTACTCTACTTGGAAGAAAAGGATCCTTCCCTTTATGAATTAATTGTGATCAAATTAATGTGAAGTTTTCTCATTATGGTCAAATTAATGAATCTTAATGCAACAACAATCCAATGAGATGGTTTGCATGTTCCATAACATATTTTCAACAAAGCAGGTAATTATTACCCATTAACTAGGATTTACCACAAGTAAATATGAAGTAGTTTCACATTTAATTTGATTTGGATTTGGCAATTGCACAGCTTTAATTGTGAAAAGGGTCATTATTCCCATTTTTCTAAAAAGAGCAGAAAAAAAGTATTAGCAGTACTAGTGTGGAACAATGACCTGTAGTTGACAGCTCCACCTAGGGTTACCTATGTATGACCCAGTACTTGTTCATAGCTAGCTGAGAGCTCCTAATACAAAAGACAAATCTCATTAAACCTTGAGTTTTTATGATATTTGATTACCACAGTCCACAACCACAAATGGCATAACTCAATTTTTGAAGTGATGATATTTTGGTATTAACTTAAGCATTCATCATGGCCATTTAGTTTATTCATTCTTTAATAGCTTAACTCATCCAGACATCTATCTCCTGAATGTCTGGTGTACAATTTGCACTCATAAAATGATGTTTTTTTCTCTATAATTAAGGGAATCTTCAATATTATAAATAAGGAACTAATCCTTTTGGTATGTGTAATTGTACCTCCTAAAATGTTTTGTTATTTAGCCTGGATATATATATATAAAATGATTAACATTGTCCCATGTGTGGTAAAAATCTTAAGCTCACTTATAATGGGTGGACACAATTAACATTCGGATGTAAACACACTAAAATATGCTATTAGTTGCTTAATTTACCTCTTACTAGGCTTAGCCACCCTAAATCTCCAACAAAACAAACCTTTTTATTTATAATTAAAGCACTTTTGTTTAAAAGACACTAGTTTAAGCATCATGCCGACTCACTCCCACAACTATATATCTCATAAATAGTAAACCTAAATAATCCCCTTGAACATTGAATCCATGGGAGGACAATGTTGGTATTGCATCCTAGTTACATGCTCATTTAATTTTGAGAAAAAAATGTATATACTATCATTACATCATTTATTATTTATATTTTATTATCATTGATTTTTCACAAAAAAAGTAGTAAAATAAATAAACTACCTGTATATAAATTTTTACATTATCGGTGCATACATATTAAACTCATTAATTTGTTTGCTTTTACATGAGCTTCACCATTTCCATTGGGGAATGTGAGGAAAACAAAGAAACAGATAAGGGAATGTTGGATGGGTCCGAAACAGTTAAGGACAATGGATCCCACAAGTTGCAAAGCAAAGATTAGAGAGCCTTTGATTCTGATGCATATACGCATCTATGATCTCCATAAGTTACCAAACAAATTCACAGTCGCTTCTGACTCAAAAAGTTAGAATAAAAAGATTTTTGGGGAGGTGAAATTGTTGAAAAGAAGGACTAGCGTGCAACTTTATACAATAAATGTCGCCAGAAATAACATCTCTCTCTTTCTTTACTTTTCCATTTACAGTTCTCCACTACTGTTTTAGGGACTCACTCCCAAAACATTCCTCCTCCCTTTTCCTCGGGGAATGCTTAATTTAACCATTCAACTAATTCTCTCCTCCATATTTTCTCATCTAAGTGAAATCGGGTAAGTATTACTTATATTTATAAGTCAATAATAATTAAATATTAATAATCAATAATGCTAGGAGGATGTAGTATTAGAAGGATGTTAGGAGGATGTAGCACTGTTTATTTGGTAAACCTAGCTGAGAGATAATACAAGAGACTATGAGCTAGACATAAGCCATTCTAATATGCTTATCAAACTAGAGCTTATAATCTTGGGGTTTTTCTCTTTCTGAAAATAATAAGTATGTAACCCTATTAATTAGAAGAGGTTTCCATATAGATCTGAGTTTAAGTCTTGATTTGAAAAACCCCTTAAAGTAAAATATATATTATAATTTTTTGACCTATAAGTTTTTCTATATTATTTTATTATTTTTTAGTAGGTTATCAATTATGTTTATTAAACACGGTTATAGCATTAAGGGCTCGACTCATTTACACGTACTTTGTGGCATGAAACTATGATGAACATGAGATCTTATGTAATTAATAATATAGTTAATAAAATAGCCAAAATGTCACGAAATAAAATGATAAGAACAAAACAAATTTACCATCAAGCTTGTCATGCTGATATGTTATTTTAACCTAAAACTATATAAAAGTGTCAATTCTCTAAATTTATTTCCAAAATACCCAGGTCTAAAAAGTGCCATTTTTGTGTTGATCATAAATCTTGTATTTCTGTAGCTTGTGAAAAGATAATTGCTTGATCTCCCTTTTGTTTGGGTGAGCAACCCTTATCCTCATATTAATACATTTTTTTCTTACCAAAAAAAATACCGAGGTCTCTTACACTTTAATTGCTTATAATGTTAAAAAATAGTAAATAGAAAACTTAAGGTTACAAATAACACAACTTTATCCTAAAATCAAGATAAATCTCAACCGTTTATTTAACGGAATATTTTGAAGTTATTATTAAAAAAAGAGGAGGGATACACTTACTCAAGAGTAAGTGAAAAATGACTTACTCCACATCTTAACCATTCAATCTTGAAAAATCCAATGGTTTGAATTGGTAAATACATCTAAACCATTGGATTTTCTAAGATTGAATGGTTAAGATTTGGAGTAAGTCATTTTTCACTTACTCTTGGAGTAAGTGGATCTCTCCCCTTAAGAAAATACATATACAATATAAAAGAATGCTTAATATACCAAAGATTAAAAATATGCCTTTTAAGTTTTTAAATATTAGAGTGTTTAATAAAGTGTATTAATGTTTGTTAACTAAATATAATACTTTAGGCGCTCCTGAATTAGACTTTTTTATTGAGAAAAAAATTGTATTCTATTTAGACGAGGTTATTGATTTGTGATAAAATATTATAATGTAGTTCGATTCATGTAACTGACCCCACATAATAAGATAAAAACCACACAAAGTTGATTTTTTTCTAAGCAAAGAATATTGTTGATGAAGTACAAGGGATTCTTACCCACATGTAATTAATGGACTAAGAACAATAATTATGAATAAGACAAAATGTGAGACAAAAATCCATACGTCATTGTGCAATAACAAAAGAATGAGAACCAACACTAGATCATATATACTTGTATAACTTCATGAATCGGTTAATTAAGCTCATGCCAACTCAAAGAGGAATGAGTATACAAGTATATAGATAATTATATAGAATACGGTCATGACATGGGTGAAAGAGTTTCAAAGTTATTCTGTTCTTGTAAGACTCATGGTTGCATGTTTGGAATCGATTCACATGTCTTGGTAGAATTTAATGTTAGTATTACTTTATTGTAGAAGAAAATAATATTTTGATGCCATCAAATAATATATAACTTACTTGTTTCTCATATAACATTATCATATATAAAGATAAAAAAGAAATAGGAGGAGGAGGAGGCTTTTGTTGCTGAAATCAAAGAGAGTGATTAAAGTGGATGATGGTAGAAAAGCAAAGAAAGGGTAAAGTGACGAAAGTGAGTTACTTTCTTTCTCAATCCATCTTTCTATATTGCATGCAAATCGATGACAAGCTATTCCCATCATTACTGCCACTCCCTCTCTTCTTTGTATTCACTAATCCCAATAAAAATAATATCACGGATCTCTTTCTCTTTTGATTTATCAATTAGTAAATAATGGACACATTATATTCCATTAGCTAAAGAAATATCAGCAATGTGGTCATATTTTTAATATGAAAATTTGTCTAGAAATAAGATTTTAAAGAGTGATTTCATAGACAATGATCACCCGTTTCACTTCCTGTCTCATTTAATGTATTTGACCAATCACAGTAATGCTACATGAATAAAATAAAAAATAACAAAAAATATAGTTTTTATTGATCTAGGATAGGAAATGAAACAGAGTATGAGATAAGTAATCTGTGTCCTTATTTGATGGAGAGATACACACAAGCTAGATGGTTGAACAATTCTCTATAGAGAGATCCAATGGCACCTAATGTATTAATATTTGAAGGAATGTATCAAATAACATGAGGATGTAGCTCAAATGTACCAAATAACATGGGGATGTAGCTCAAATGGTAGAGCGCTCGCTTTGCATGCGAGAGGTACAGGGTTCGATCCCCTGCATCTCCATTTTTTCTTCATATGGGTGTGTGTCTTCTGAATTGCTTGTTTTTTGGTACATTTTCTTTTACTCTCTTCATTCATAATTTCATATGCTCTTGCATCACAGATTATCTTTTCACTACTATATACTTTCTGCACTGAAACTAAAATCTAATGATCTCTACTTCTTAACTATTTTAATATTAATAAAATTCTTACCTTTTAAATGTTCTTCTGTGTTTAGGTGCTTGAGTTTATGAGCATCATCATTCATGAATCACTTCCATACTTTCTTTATATCTTTAAGGTTGTGAGAGACACCGAAACCATATCACTACCACAACCACAATTGTAGCTGAATTTGCATGTGATTGTTTAAAACGTCATATTTTTGGTAATTTTCAAAATGACACAGTAACCACTATACAAAACATTGGCCTTGAATAATTATATGTACGGGTTGCAGTATTAATCAGATAATTGTGATGTACAAAAAGCTGTCTCTGGCTTCTTCCCTCATAACCTGATTGATAGACAAAATGGCAGATTATGAGAAGTATAACAAAACAAAGCCTAGCCATGCTATGCTATATAAGGTACCAAAATAGCTCAGAGGCTAATCAAAACAAACAAACTCTGCTGGGTTGAAAATAAACATTTCAAAAACACTGTGAAGTTTATCAGAAAATAATGCATTATTTGTGCCCACATGCATAAAGCTAGTTTTTTATACACCCGTAGCACTGTTTTGCTCTTCCTGCATGTGTATACACAATGTACGTTAGTCTCCATTACCTCTCCCATATGGTAATTAAGCGTGCCACTGAGTACAAACACGGTTTACATTTTTTCAACAGTTACCATTTTCAGAATTATATATATATCTCAGGTTAAAAGCTTCCTACAATTATATGATGTTTTGTAATAATTGAACAAAAGAAGTTTGTAACACATGCAGTTTTGTGTTCTGATTTTACCATAGCTTTGGTGAATTGTTCAAAGGTTTTATCTACATTAGTTTTGGATGGTTACCCGTGACCACATTTCATGTTTTATACATTAATTGTCTTTTGGTCTGAAATCTTTGTATCTGAATATTTTACTTCAAGTAATTAACTAATTCAACTCATTTATGGGATAAAAAGCTATGTTATAGTATATTCTTTTCTTTCACTCATGTATTAATTTCTGCATGTATGGGTCTCTTTGTGATCATCTTAAAATTGGAATTTTAGAAAAAGAGAAAGTTCTTTCTCATGCATGATATAGCAATGATGAGATTGAGCAATTGTAGATAAGTAGAGATGATAATATTCAATATAGGTATTTAGTTAATTAATGATATTACTTAAAAAACAATCTAATAATATTCATCATGCCCAATTCCAGACCAAGTTATTTTCTCCAAATTCATCCAATGAACACCTCAACTTTCTAAAATTTAGGCAATCAACTACTTTGCATATTTTTAAGGTGGTTTTTCTTAATATATATATTTTTTGTTCTAATCAAAGATATCCTCTCACCTCGTGAGTAATGAATTAGTTCCTTTTAGAGTGTAAACATGATTATCTCTCCCAACAAGTGACATTCTCAGGAATCAAACTTTTGATCTTTGACATAGTACAATACTTAAGAATCTAATGATACATTACCTACTAGACCAACACCTTGTTGATACATTTTTGTTATACAGGAAATCATCATTTCATGTGCCAAGTGTAAATGTCAGGAATTTCCATCTTCCTTTCATCTCAATCCAAAAATGTGAAAGGAAAGTAAGTAGGGCAGGGAGAAGAATAATAATGCTAGACTGTAAAATGTTGGAGGGGGATAAGAATGAAATCACTGAAGATTCAGTGAATTATTCATTTAAATTCAGTATCATAGGTGCAGCAGTAGAGAATAAGAATATATAAGCAATTATACAAATGAATTTCTGGAATTATTTGATGTCACAGAAACAACACTGAAGCTTGTCACATTCAACAGAGATGGTTGGGAGTGACATGGACAACAATTGAGAGTTGATGTAGTTTTCAATCTGTCTTTCCTTTTTGTCCATTTCAACTCAATCATGTTGCTGCACACAGCTTTATACATTTGATTTTACCATAAAAAAACAAACTTAGCTTTGAAAGATAAGTTTATAAAACAAAATGTATTCTTACCATTGAATTGACTTTTTTGTTTTCTCATTTGGCATCTAATACCTTATACATATAATTGTTTTTTTTTGTTAATGAATATATTTAATACTATTATTTATAAAGGTTATTACCATTCATTCGAATTTTATTGATATGAATGAGTTTATATACTAAATATGGATCTTAGGTAAATCAAGTGTAGAACTATAAATAAATTAAATATTTTGTTCATGGATTTAATTTGTGAGGGTCGTTTGAATCTTACAAAAATTAATTTAGCTAGCATATTACTAATTACCCATTTAAGCAATTCTATTTAATTATATTGTACCCATCAAATTAAAACTTTTCCATTAAAATTCTTCTCAAAATCTTTAATTGTAGTTCCTATTCTTTCAATCATGATGTAGGCAATAATTGACAAGAAGTGAAAAAATGACATCACACTAGAACTTTAGATTCTTATTAATGGTCCCCCCCCTTTTCTTACAAAATAGGTTAGGTGTAAAAGGAACTCAATTTTTTCATACTTGGTGATTTATTAACAAAATGTGTAAAGCTTGAGGGAAAACCCCAAATGTTGAGAAGACAATTTCATTAATCATCACCTCTTGGAGTTTTGCTCTTGTTATTTCAAAGTCCAATCCATCTACTGACACTATATCAGATTTCACATTTAACAACGGTTATTCAACAGCGCTTTCTAGCAAAACGCTGTTAAATACAAGTTGAAAGATAATCAACAACGTTCCTTTTGTAATTGCTCATGAAATATTGAACTACTAGCTAAAATGACTTGGTAATTAATCATAATGATAATAGCACAGAAAAGAGTATTTCATGGTATTTTTTTTATAAATTTTCAATAATTACATTATCATACCAAATTTCTTGCAAAATTGAAGAGTGGTTAGCTTAAACTGAAAATCTGATTTTGGAAAAGGGAATTGAATGGTTATGGGCCTGATCAACTTACAGCACTTTGATGTACACAACATGGTAACTTTGAGGCAGAAAAGCTTAAAAGTCTCAAAATTACACTTAAGAATAAAAAGTTGTTAGTGTTCAGACTACACACTATTATACGGAATAGTCAAAAAGCTTCTCTCAACTTTTTTGGGAGCCTCGCCTTTACTCCATCATAGATCATTAGATTGAGAATCAAATAAAAAACTTTTTTCCTTATATTCCTTTTGATGTCTTTAATGAATCCAGCTTAATTCTCTTTCCTCTTTCCTTCTTTTCAACCACATGCATAAATGCAAAACATTAAATAATTCAAAGCGAGACATAAGAGATAGATGAATGCTAAATGCTAAATTTAATTATTTTTTTGAATGTTAGATTCCATCTTTTATATTCTTTAAATAATCTTCTTACAATATTTGTTAACAGAAAACAGATGATAAGTTTCAGTGTCATAGATTTGAGTGTTGATACCCCAGAGAATGCATGCATAGTGACGTTGTGTAACACAAATTAGTCATTTAATTGAGAATATAGAGAACAGATAATTAAGAGAATATAAGGTCTGACTTGGTGAGCATGGGAAAAACCAAAGGGAATGAAGCCAGTTTCAATTGTCTGTTAAATTTTTTTCCTAATGTCTGAGACAACAAACAGACAAAAATCCTTTGAAGTTTGAAGAAAACGCATGCTATATCAAGCTGACACAACATGACCCCTCTTTCTCTCTCTCATGGCTCTCCTTTTCAAGTTTATATTACCCCTAGCATAACATGGATTCTCTTTGCCAGTGCAAAAACTGTCACTTCTTTCAAGAGATAGTACAAGATTCTACTTTCATACTTTTTGCTCCTCTCATCATCTTTATAATGCACATTCTTGAATGAAGAGTTAAATATCATGCTCTATACCTTTCTACTTGCATGGAAATTCTAAGAAAAAAAGGGAATGAATGATCCTTTACTTTCATTATAATTAATTGTTCTTAAGCTTTTTTCCCTTTAAAAAAGACTCCACCACCACTCTTGGTGTAATTATTACAACTGAGTTGGTGGGGATGCATGTGTTTATGCTTTTTTGGTAGGAATTTCTCTTTGCTTGAACTTCTTAATCTCCTCTTTCATGTTATATTATTATCTTTTGTGCCCCCACTTTCTCACACTTCGATAGTGGCAATAATTGAAAATTCTACTGTTACTTTTGGAGACTGATAACTTTTTTACTCCTTACAAACAGGTCTAACACAGTGCCATACCCATATTATCCTCATTGGTTGACTCATTTGAGAAATGTATGAGAATAATTATCATTAGGCCTATTTAGAACAACAGAAAAAAGGACCATTTGAAACTTCTGTGGGCTATTTCCACCGGCAGATAAATGTTCAGGCCCGAATAGGCCTGATAAAATAGCCCATGGACAACAAACAAAATAGTAAGCTGAAATTAGCCTCATGCTTTATTCAACAGTACTGCCACTATCATTTCCTTAGGCAGTGATGCTTCAAGGCCCAAGTTACTTCTCAAGAGTGTTACAGGAAGTTTCAACAAAAGTTACAACTCAACCACAACCAATCTTGAATTAGAATAGCCATAAATCTGAACATTCCATAACTACATAACTTAATCTATAGTTGCATCATATTCCTATAAATGGTCAGTAATCTGATACACACCAGGATTTACAAGTGTGCCAAAAAATGATTAAAAAAATAATTACAGTAGTTTCTATTTCTAATATGCATATAAACAAACATTTATCCTATTACTATACAAAGAAATAAACCTTCCAAGTATTCTCCACCATATTTACATGTAAACCTTCCAAGTATTCTCCACCATATTTACAAGTTGTCACACATACGACCATTAATAAAAATGGTGGATGATTCTCAAGCAAAGACTACAATAAATGCTGTCATGCAGGGACCAAGTTGAAGTCCTAGATCTAAGTTGAGACTATGAAAAGGAACTCAAATATCTCCAGGGTTTGCTTACCATAATCTTAAAGCAACAACCCTTTGATTACTTGTAGTCCAATCTACCTTCTTTTCTACCATGCAAATGACGTGGAAATTTCTCTTCTTGGTCACCCTTCAATCCCTCATGATGATCATTTCTACTCACAATTTTTAAAGGGTGGGCTTCTGTGTTGAACACCCATTCATCAAGAGAGATGATTGATGGAGGTGAAAACATGAGATAGAGGTACTTGAGTGTTTCTGCAAGGAAGAAGCTCTGCATCATATTATCTTTTTCACCAGTAGTTACCTGAGTATTTAGCCATAGTTTGGTTATGTTCTATAGTGCATAAGTTAGAAAAAGGCAATTGCTTCATTGAATAAATCATCCTCTTTGGAATGCATGAGAAAATCTTCCTCATAAAGAAAGAGAATAGAAGAAAAAAGGGTTATCCAATCAGCTCTTGATTGAACATATATTACTTATCATCATCTCATACCACCAGTTTCTGCAGGGTTTTCCTCTCATGGAGATTATAGAACATTTTGGCAATGCAGTTAATTATGCGAAACAAGTTCACAAGAAAAATGAATGCTTCATAAATGCATGCAGCTTTTCCATGAATAAGAGAACAAATTGCTTTGGAGAAAACATTGAAGGGGTTTGAGAAGTTTTTACATCTCTGAGTCCAACATATCCTGCCTCAGTCCGAGAGTTGTTTTCAAATGCTTGGAAAATATCCCAACCCCAATCCTGGTATGTCTTGTTTCCGGTTAAACGCCAGAGGTAGAAGAGTGACTCAATTGTTTCAGGCCTTTGGATATTCCACGAGGTGCCAACAGTCATGTCCTACAATTTTCTATACGTTAGCACACAAACATCTTAGGAGAATTATAGAACAACTTGATAATGAAAGCTTCAGACCTCTTCATCGCGGAAGAAATAGTTCTCCCCTGCCAATTTCGTTGGTGTTGACTGGTAGAAATTGTAACAAGTCCATGCAAGCTTCATAACAAGATGCAATGGAATTCAGTATAAGTTTGGAAAACAAAAATTGCAAGTGAAATGAAACTAATAAATTGCTGGCACGAACTATGAATATTTCTTGCTTTTCTTCCCCCCTCACAATGAAGGTATCACAACTTCAACATTTTGAACCACCCAATGTTTCTAAGTCAAATTTACTGAGGACTTAGCATATTAACATAATACTTCTAAAGTATTACCTCCTCTGCAAGAGACATAAACTTGGCAGCTTCTCCAGGACGGTAGCCAGAAGATCCCAAAGCCACCATTCCAGGAACAAAACATGCTAGTTCATCCATCTAAAACAAAGAAAATGAGATCATATATTCTCTTCGTAATATACTCGGCTAAGGTTGTATAAACTTCCCTTTCAAAGAGTACCTTGGGAAAGAGTTCATTTCCAAGCTTCTCAGATATGTATGTAAAAGAAGATGGTGTTGACTTCCTAATCAAGCTTTCAAGACCTTTCATTGATGTCTCCCACATTTCCCTGAATACACCATTTGATAGCAAGTTTAAATATATGAGGGCCCAGATGGAGGCCTAATTCCAAGTTTGAACTGAAATATTTGAAAAAGTACCCCAAAAAAACTATGCTAGATGGTTGTAGCATATCAAATCAAACATAAAAAATATGCCACAAGAGAATAGAAGAAATTGATGGCATGTTTGTCACAAGTCAGGTGTTTTGTAGAATATACACTTCGGAGAGCTCCAAGAATAACAAAATTAACTTGTATTAAATATAAAAATAGTCATAGATACACAATTTCTAGGACAGGGTTATGGCAGTCCAGACTATAATGCTTTTGCTTCTTTCACAAATTTATAGCAGCAAAATATGTACATGGTGTATTGGTGAGGTACAGTTAAGTGCATCATGCCTTGTGACACAGGAAAAGATCAATAGCTTCTAGCCTTCTAATCATTCAAAGACAACGAAAATGCTTGATTTTTCAAAAGACACTTAACATTCCAAGTGCATTTACCTGTAATATTTTACTGCTTCAGTCTTGTTCCCTAGTATCCAGGCCTTGAGGAGATACTCATAGAAACTGCAAGACATAAATGTGCCGCCTTTAAAAGTATGTCGAGAAGGAATTTGTAAAATGGTAAGTAGTCTACAACCTAGGTCTTCTTTGAAGATATAGTTAGCTAGCTTAGTATATAGATGGCAAAAATTGTAAGATAGTGAAATGCTGAAGTTATAAGATACTATTAGTGTCATTACCTATCACCCATTGCACCGAACGTAATTGTTCCAGATGAAGTTCCAGTTAGTGGATTAATATATATAGGAAGCAATCCATCCTTAGGAAAATCTCTCTGGAACTCTTTGATGACCTTCTCTGCCTGAAATATATGGGAAGGCAAATACCTCAAAACTGACATAAAGAATCTTCCACTCTCTTGCACAAAATCATGGCACTCAAGATCAGTGTGATTAGAGATGTGAAAAACAAGAATACTTGGAACTAGTTCACCTCAAATAAGAGTGGGAAAAAATGGCAACTCAATGCACGAGGCTTCCACCTAGTGGAGTACGGGGAGGGTTGGTGTATGAGGCCAGATAATATTATTCTGGAAACATATAAACAGCAGCAATAGCTTACCTTCTGTTGGTACTTGGGGTCTTTTGTCCTTTGAGAGAGAGCTATAAATTCAAGCTGCTCTGAACCAGAATCCGCAAGAATACTGTTTCCCTAGCAACATAGAACAATTAATTAAGAACATGAGATAAGCTACAGCAAGGAAACCTTACTCAATCCTCTGGATATGCACTGCGGGTGATAACATATGCGAATAAGGTTCATTCATTTTTTTAATCAGATATATAACCGGATAACCATTTGCAAGAAAAGTAGAAATTATAGAAAATAATGTACATAATATTGTATTGCAAAGAAGACCCCACTGCTTCCACAACCACCATCAACACAGTGGTTGTCTCCTCACCGTCATCTTCACTGGCGCCACCGCCCTCACCGCCACAATGGTAACTAGGCCAAACTTATACATTGTAGGTTACATGTAATTCTAATATAAGAGTAAGTTTGTCATTTGTATAATATTATGTCATTATATGGTAGTATTAAACATTTGACAAAATAAGAACTTATCAGCTTCATATCATATCATGTTTTTTATCTTATCTTATCTTTATCTTATCGTAGCCGCCTAATGTGCCCATAAGTGACAGACTAACACCATGAAGAAATTGAGAGAGAGAGTGAAGGGCAAAGCAAATGAAGTACATAGTAAGGCCCAAACATACCGCTTGCCACGCAGGATTATTTGCATTTCCATATGCCAAGTTAATTCTGTTGAAGGGGATTCCGGAAGGTGAATTCCAAGCAGGCAACAACTTATCTGCAAGATCTCTAGCCTTTTCAAGAAATAATTCATCATTAGAGAGATCATAAGCGCTAAGAAGACCACCCAGAACTCTGTATATAACCAAAAACAATAGATAGATGAGAAAGAAAATAAAGGACTAAAAACCAAAATCTGCCAAGTTAAAACAATTATCAGGCAAGAAGAGAAAGCACTCCAATAAAAATAAGATTGAACCTTCTAATTCAACCTTATGGTTGTCTCGAACACACTAACTTCGATGTTCTTGTTAAAATACAATGACTTTGCAATCCACCTGCAATATTTGATTATATTAGATGCTTGGAATGTAACCAACCATTCAATAGAGAAGCTACAGATATAAGAAGATTGCATAACCAACTGTAGTAAAAAAAAGAAAAGCTGAACTCACTCTCTAGCTCTATTGAACTGAGCATCAAGACCCATTATATATAAGGTGTCAAGTGAATCTACTAAAGTTGCCCCTAGACCGCCAAAACTGTCAACACCGATCTTTGTTTCCGGCTATGACAGGAATAGAAAAATACTTAGTTGCATATTATCAAGGAGGAAATGATAGACCCAAAATGTTAATGACAGATAGCAAATATTTCATGGGGGAAGAAATGTGAAAGAGCTAGAATATCATTGTGCCTTGTAATGTAAAATCTTTGGGATTAGATTCAAGTTAATTCGTAATTGGTTACAGTTGCAACAAGAAAATGTGAAAGAGAATATTTTTTTACAACCTAATGGCACTTATGGGGTTTTCGTTCTAACCATTTTGCCAGATAAAGGGACCACTATGCAAATAACATGAATGTATATTGTCAGAAAACAGTTTAAGAAGTGCAATCCAAGGCATATTTTTCCATTGCAATGAGTTACTAACTACTCTTGTAAAACATAAGATAACTAAGTATTTGAATTAAAAAGGATGGGGAAGCAAAACAAGCAATAGAAACAAAACTCATCACATGATGCATATTCAAAGTAATTAAAAGTAATATAGAAACCTTAAGTTCATCCATGCCCCATGCATACTTTTCATAAGATGTCCATGCATGAAGCATAGCATCTTTTACTTTCTCCCTTCGTTGTATGCTGATAGAATCTTCCTCAATAGAAGTGCTCTTGGTGAATGTACTGAATTTTTCATCAATTTGGACACTCTTTGTCTCTGCTGAGCCTTTCATATTGGTCTTTAATTCTTGCAGCTGCAATTCCAAAAAACTCAAACTAAGCCAATAATGGCACTAAAAGGCCAAAATGGAAAAGGTTTTACAAAAAATTACAAATGCAACCCTTTGGGTATCATAATTTGCATTTCTTACTGTGTTTTCCAAGCGGGTAACCTCTTCTTTTAATCTCAAAATATCCTCCTGGACATGAAAATAAAGGAAGCATTAATAAACTAGCTTAGACAAACATGAACAACCAATCAAAATTTAACATGTGTAATTGAATGTTGCATTTTCCCTTGATTTTTGAAGCACTTGTCTCTGGATTAATAGAGATGATACAACTGAAAAGAAAGATATTGAACTGAATTGAAGAATAGGTACCTGATGCTCCCTATTGAGGGATTGGCGATCATAGAAAAGCCAAGTAAGAGAAATGCAAAAGAGAAAAAGTAGTGCTAATCGTTTAGGCCTCTTTATGTAATAGCGAGGTTGAATATAACGCCATATGGAAGAAGATGAATACAACTTTTTCGCCATTTCTTGCAGTGAATCTAAGGCTTATTATTCAATTAAAGAACAAAACATGCATAAGAGATAGAGAATATTAATAACTAATGATGCGAAAAAAATAGAAGAGTGATATTAATTAATGGTGGAAAAGGGAAGAAAGGGTTTGCATTGTGAAGAAAAGGAATGCGGAGAATAAATGTCGGAGGAATTTGCTCAGTTTATGTGTTCCATGTTATTGGGAGTAGCAACGTCACTTAAAAGGGGTGGTTCTTATTATGGGACCCCAAATCCGAGGTTAACAAAACCCTACACTGTATTTGTGGAAATTAAGGTTCAATTTGAGCTTTTTGGGAAATTCATTTTAATGGGAAATAAAATAGAAAATAAACTAAACACTCATAATAAGGGGTGATTTAGATTTTGTGGTTTTAAAAATTCCAAATAAGAAAAAAAAAGTTTTTTAGAGGTCAAGATGAGCATGTAAGAAAATGATGGATGTATTTAACAAAGATGAGTGTTGACATGACAACTATTTTTTTGGTCTTGCAATACATATCACCTTAGCTTGTTATATATTTTGTTAATTAAATATCCTTCACCATATATGCCAAAGCATTATATATATAGTCGTCATTTATATATTAATTATTGTTAACTTTTAAATAAAAGTAATATAAATAAATGTTTTATAGTTGTTCATTCAAGATCAAATAATCAAATGAAAATAAAATTGATTCAGAGATGTCTAAAAAAATTGTTTTTTTTTATGATTTAGAAAGTCAAGAAGAATATTTATGTGTAGAATACTTCAAAATTAGCATGATGTTATTATTTTTTCTTAATTTTAAAGTTTTTATAAAAAAAATGCCTAGCGAAATTAGATGTTTACATATAGGATGAGATAAAAGCCCCACACTATTTTTTACAAAGGCCCTAACATTTTTCTTCAAATATATTTTTTATTGTATTTTAAAAATTAAATAATCTTCTCTAATTTCATTTTATTTAACCACAATAAGGAATAGTAGGTTACACACTTTACATTTACTATATTACTTGCAATGGTATGATATACTTAAAATAGAATTATGTCTACTATTGAATCATCTAATAATGAAATATAAGGGAATAAATAAGTTCATAAGTTTTTAATTTATTTAATTTATAAATTTAAAATTTAAAATAAACCTTTAATTTTTTTTAGTATCACGTGTTATAATCTGGACCCAAACCTTCTACTTATATATGTCTTAAAATTACAAGAAAACAAGGGTTTGTTGCCCCTTTCTCTATGTACACCATAAAGAAAATCTACAATAAATATATATATAGAATAAGCAACCGGCGATTGCAAGTGGCACGACAATGTTATTCACATTATTGAAGTATGACCACATAATTGACATATCTATAATATATTGTATGTATATTCATATGTACAATTGTTGTTTGGAGGTTATATATTTTATGTTTCTAAATTGTGATCACATTAGTAAATGTGGTTAAGTTAATAAAATGTGGCAATTAATATTATGAGGCAGACACAAAGAATGTTAAAATTGTAATTTTGATTTTTGCCCAGACTTGAAATTAGAACTATAAAATTGAATTGAAATATTTAAGTTGGTATATCCAATCTGAATAGAACACATCTAGTGTCGGTTAAAAAATATGTTAAGTTATATATGTGGTTAACATTATATTTTGACTTAAATTATCTTCACATCCATTAAATATTTTTTGATTGATGAGCAATTGTGCTGCAAGAAGTGCCATAGCAAATGTCTTCCCATTCCAAACACTTTCCTTGAGTGATTTTTTGCTTGCAAAAGTCTTACGGAAAGTCATAATAATGTGATTATTTAGTCCAAGGCCAATGTTTATTATCTAACTTGGCTTTAGTGATGTAAAACTTGATTAGATCTCGAAGAAATTAAAAAATCAAATATATATAATTCTTTGAAACCGTATTTATTGGAATAAACAATCAAATATTAATTATGAAATAGATTAGGGATTAGTAGTACAAAAAAAACAATGTTGTGAAAGATCAAACCAGAAAAATATATAAATAGAGCATATATCTTGTGTCCAAACACGAAAGCATCCCAAGGACCCTCACCCTTATCTAAGTCCCCTTAGCCAAATAAGGAAAGAAAGATCAAACCAGAAAAATATAACAAAAGGAAAAAGACTTTGGCATATCATATCTCCCTTCCCATTCACTTTCTTTCTTCTGTTGTGACACTCAAAACCCCAACCATGGAAAATTTTGGAGACGAATATAAGCATTACTGGGAGACCAACATGTTCCTCCAAACTGAAGAGCTTGACAGGTAAACGGTAATTATTTACAAACTAGTTTTAACACTAACATACATCAGTTACAAATTTAAGGTGTATATATATATATAGTTTTGAATAATTGATTGACATAATATGATTTTGAATAATTATACTTGATTATATGGTATGAAGCTGGGGATTGGATGAAGCCTTATATGGGTACTACGATTCAAGCTCACCGGACGGTGGTACTTCGTCGGCGCCATCAAAGAACATTGCCTCCGAGAGGAATAGGAGGAAGAAACTCAATGATAGGCTTTTTGCACTTAGAGCTGTGGTCCCAAATATTAGCAAGGTATTCATTACCGAACAAAAATCTAACAAATATTTGTTTTCAATGATAAAAATATAATTTCAAAGTAAATAGAATGATAAAAATATTATTACATATTATCTTTTGTTTATTATTGTACGGTATTTCTCTCTCAATTAATGTAAATGATTTTTTTACTCTTCATTAGCCCCCACCACATTTAATATTATAATGAAGGAGGATAATATAAATAACTATACCATTATTGCTCATTTCTTTAGTTTTTTTTAATGAAAAGAAGGGTTATATGCTAGAAGTTGTTGCTGGCAACGTAAGTCCATTTATTATTTTATTTGATTTAGATAACAATGTCTTGTGTTAGTCTGATTGGGATTACCTGTCCTAAAATGGTGTCCTCATTTATGTCCCCACCAATGATAGTCATTTAAAAAATACACATTAATGTTCAACTAAAAAATATATATTCATGATTAGTTTTCTAAAATAACGTGGCATAATATCATTGGTCGGGACGTGGATAGAGACACCATTTTGGGACAGGTGATTCGCATCTGTGTTAGTCTTGTTTTTCTTTTCTGATGTACAAAAAAAATTACAGATGGATAAGATTTCAATACTTAAGGATGCTACTGAGTACATCCAACAGTTGCATGAGCAAGAGAAGAGCATGAAAGGTGAGATAATGGAGCTTGAATCTAGGAAATTGAAAAACCCTAGCAGTGATTTTGAGCAAGAGATGCCTTTTATGGTGAAGTCTAAGAAGATGAAAACTGAGAACATATTGGATTATGTCACTTCAACATCCCCAATTGAACTCATTGAGGTATAACCAATTACTACGGATATAAACACTTCATTTCTCAACATCTTAATCTTACCATTTTTTCATTAAATTTTTTTACCTCCTTAATTAACCAATGTTTTCCGGGTTGTAGAAATAATTACTATTCAAGTTATATAAATAAATAAAAAAACATTAAATAAAATGATATTTGTATCCTGATAAGTTATATTCAAATTACAGTTTAAGCCTTAAAAACCAAATGGAAAAAGAAACTTTTCTATCCATTGCTTGAGATGAATCTCACTCGTAAAGAATATCTAATCATTTATTATCTTTATGCATATGGTTATTATACGGTTGAGTGCAGTTGAATGTTGCATACATGGGAGATAAGACATTTATGGTGAGCTTGACATGTATAAAAAGGACAGACACAATTGTAAAACTTTGTCAAGTGTTCGAATCTTTACGGCTCAAGATCATCACTGCCAATATCACTTCTTTTTCAACCACCATTTTGAAGACAGCCTTTATTCAGGTAAGTCTCAATCTTTTATATTTATATTCACTTTTTTTAAGCATTGTTTTATCACAATAAATTATATCAAATTAGTCTCCCAATTATTTTAGTTCTATAAAAAAATATCAATAATCGAAGAGTCCTAATTAATTTCATTTGGAACCAAAATTGAATTCAATGCTAGCTGGGGTAGCGTATATGTAGAAGTAATAGAAGGATAATTATATATTAACACTCTAAAGTGTTTTATTGGTATAAAATTTTATATTTTTTATAGTATAAAATTATGATTGTTTGTATAAACACTTGTAATAATTAAAATATGAGAATGTTTCAAATTGATTTTTGAAGAATAATAGAGGATTAATAAGTCTCAAACTCGGGAACAAACTCTTACCTCGATAAAAGAGATCATGTTTGGTGATCAAAATTCACTTTCATGGTATATGATAAAAACAAAATTTACAAAATACACAAGTAAAGAGGTATTAATTTTAGCAATGTTGTGTTATTTTTTCAGGGTGATGAAGAAGAGAAAGATGTTTTGCAGAAAAAAATTCATAATGCCATTTCAGCTCATAATAATCCTCATCTCATAGCCCAAGGAGTATATGATGAAGAAAAATGATAAAGGGTTATCATTGTTCAGTTTAACCCCTTTTGTTGTGAACAAAAGTGTGTTTACCTTTGTATTTTGGAAAGTTTGTAAATTTTCTTCTTTTTCATCTCATACTTAGTGTCCCACCATCCATACGTTGTGTTTTAAAAGGGTTTCTATATTAATCTGCAAACATCTTATATTTTCGGTATTAGAATGGATTTCATATTAAAATTGCATGGAAGCAATTAACAATTTAACACGTCAAATATTAATTATTTAAATGTTCTTAATTTATTTATATGCCA
Source organism: Lupinus albus (assembly GCA_009771035.1). Lineage (NCBI taxonomy): Eukaryota > Viridiplantae > Streptophyta > Magnoliopsida > Fabales > Fabaceae > Lupinus > Lupinus albus. Next base: position 13,348,472 of record CM020011.1, read on the forward strand.
GAAAGAGCTGAAACCATAAAAGTATGCTCTAAAGTAAAATTGTTTCATAATTCATGTTCATGATAATATTGCATGTTATTATTTAAATTTTTACTCAAATCCAATCGATTTAGTAATGGATTCTCTGTTAGCAAATTACGCCTCTTCAGACGAAGAAGAACAAGAGCTGCAACAGTCCAGAACGATGTCGTTTTACAGCAACACCTCTTCGCTTTCCTCCTCTCTTCTCAACCCAAATCTTCTTCTTCTTCTTCTTCGACCCTTCAGTCCTTACCTCAACCTTCAACCAACCCTTCATCCAATTCAGGAAAAAGTTCTTCCCTTTTCTCTAACCTCCCTAATCCTAAATCCCAAATCCATGACCAACAACCCAGAAAGGTTGTGCAATTCAGACCCCCCGTTATCTCTTTGCCTAAACCAACCGAACTCGAGGATGACATCGAAGAGGAGCAAGAGCGAAATCGAAGAAGAAATACCCATAATTCGATTCAAGCACCATCTGTGAAGTCATTCTTGTCCACCATTCCTGCACCCAGGAACTCTGCCACTCTCGGTGTTCAATCAAGTTCCGGTTCTGGCAGAAGATCAATCATTGAAACAGAAGCACCCGAATCGACACCTGCACCGGTTAGTGTTTCTGCGTGGAGAGCAATGTTGCAGTTGATCAAAATGCAGGGGATTATGTGAATTATGAGAATTACCCTAATTACCAATATGCCACTGACCCAAATGCAGGGTCAGGGTTTTCTAGTTATGGCAATTATGATTCAGGTGTTGATCGAAGTATTGGGGCTGACAGTGCTAGTTATGGAAATCATGATGTGGCTGTTGATCAAAGCGTGGAAGCTGGCAGCGCCGAGGAATTTATGAATTATGCAAATTACCCTGGTTATGGTAACCACGATTGGGTGTTGAGCAAAATGTGGAGGCTGACACTGCTAGTTATGGAAGTAGTGGTGAAGGCTATGCAAGCTATAGTGACTATGGTGATAATGTTCAATATGGGAATAACTGGGTTAATGGGTTGCCAGAGGCGTCTGGGGTTAGTGACAATGCTGTTAAGTTTCCTGGGAAGAAGAGAGGCAGGCATGAGATTCCCATTGAAGTGATTGAGGTGAAGCAAGAAGAATTGATTAAGAATCGACCGAGAGAGGATCAGGTTAAGCTAACTGGATTAGCTTTTGGACCCTCATATTAGGTATTGTTTCCTTGTGCTTCATATATTTTGTAATCTCGGGTCATTTTTTGTTGTTGATTGTGGTTTCTGAGAAACTCGGTTGGACTAAATTTAGAGTTAACAAATATTAAGCTACAACTTTTTGTGTGTTGAATTTAGTTGGTAGGAAGGCTAAGGTATTCCTGTTTTCTAGTCATCCGAGGGGCCTTTTAATATAAACCATGTTTGAGTTGGAAAATCTGGAATAAAGCAAGTTTGTAATAATTTGTGGGCCTTATGAAACTCCGCTTAATGTGAGAACATATTCGAACAGTGTAGGGCTCAATGTGTAGCACTCAAGGCAAATTGGGATGTAAAAAAGAGGACAAGAGTATCTATTGTTCATTTCCAATGAAATACACAGCAAAAACAGAGTGTTGATGTAGAATTTTGGCATCTTTTCTCTTCTGGTGCCAAAACCTCTGAACTTAGTAAGCAGGAAAGAGTGCAAGTCAATAGGAGCAAATCCATGACTCATGAAAGATACCAAACAATCTATTCCATAGAACACCTGCCACCTAGCAATGTAGAAAAACACGAGGTCCACTTTCAGATTCCGACCCGACATGCAAATATTAGGTGATAAAGCAGTCACAGATTTGTGTTTATGGAGCATGTGTTAATCCTGTTAAGAACAGCAATCCAAACAAAAAATTGTAACCTTAGAAGGAGCTTTTGTTTTATGAAGAGTGTGTGCTAGAAAAAATTGCAACCTTGAAATCTACATGCAATATTTTGCAAAATTAAAATGTTTTTTCCACGCAGCACTTGATTTTATACACCTCCCTTTATGAGAAGAGAGAAGGTAAGATTCCCCCTCTCCATTTTTAGAACTGCTCTACTAAAGGGAGGTGTGGAAGATAGGAATAACACTGTTGTTTGCAGAAATCATGGGAATTAACAGTTTGATTTATTTTGTTATCCCATGGTTACATTGATTTCATATTTTGGATGCATAATGAACCACAATGGAAAGAGCTTCATATTGTCTTGTTTCAATATTTTTTAAATTTGAATTTTAGAAAGTTGCACATCATGTTATGTTGTATTTTGCTTTACACGATGTTTATAAAAGGAGACCAGAAGGATCTGAATATATGCAAACAATTTTTACAACTTGAGGTGCATAGAAAATAAAGATAGTAATGATGACAAAAGGGATTAATTTATCTTTCATAGCCAAAACATAAGAGTTTGATGTGTTTCTTCAAGATTCAAATTTGATTTTTTGTTAGTCGGCACTGGGCCAGCTCTTGTATGATTTTTTTTATACTAAAATGCTTTTGTTATTTTGTGTATTTATTAATTTTTTTGTCTTGCAGCCTGTTTCTGCAAAGGGGAAGCCTTCAAAGCTGCAGAAGAGGAAGCATCAGATTAGTTCTTTATACTTCGACATGAAACAAAATGAAATGCAACTAGCAGAGCGTCGTGCAAAGGGCATGCTTACCAAAGCTGAAACACAGGCGAAATACGGATGGTAAATTTGGAACGATTATTGTATTCATGAACTTCTTTAGAACATGAATTACAAGATGGCTGCAGCCCTTATGTTTCACTGTTCTGTCAAAAGATATGTATAGTGCAGTTGTTGTATGCTACAATATTCTGACAGTGGAATTTTGAACTGTAAAGTTTATCTTTAGATAGAGAATGCATTTATTTTTTGCTTAATTGGTTTGAGCTCACGATCAATTTCTTATCAATTTGATTACGTAATAATAGGAAATAGAACCCTTTTCCTTACTGTATTTGTGTTCTGATGCCATTGTTGGCTTTTTTTGTTTAACTCATTCAATTCAGATTAAGACATAACTGTTCCAAAAGATGCATTTGATCTACAGATTACTAATGGGATAGTTCCGAAAGAATCTCATACTTTTACTGATTGAAGATGCTAAATGAGGCAATGAACTATGTATGATTGATAAATTAACATCATAGTTAATAGAAGCTTAGGTTAAATTAACTATGTTTGATTGATAAATAAATTAACATAATAGTTAATAGAAGCTTAGGTTAAATTAACTATGTTTGATAGATAAATAAATATGACATTAATAGCTGAATTCATTAAATAATAAGAAATTTGACACACAAAAGTGGGAGTTGTTAGTGCTGAAAAATAACAAAATAGTTCAGAATCTATTCGATAGAGAGTTTTTTATGTGCATAAGCCCACAATTTATTTGCGGTAGATTTTATTAAAAAAATTAGAGTTGTTGAGATAACATAAGACATTTGTAGTTGAATTCGTTAAATAATACGAAATTAGACAAAAAAAAGTAAGGAGTTATTTGTGCTGAAAAATAGATTTTTTTTTTCAAAATCTATTCGAGGGAGAACTTTTTATGTGCATAAGCCCACAATTTATTTGTGGTAGATTTTATTAAAAAAGTTAGAGTTGTTGAGATAACATAAGACATTGGTAGTTGAATTCGTTAAATAATACGAAATTAGATCAAAAAAAGTTGGGAGTTATTTGTTCTGAAAAATAGCAAAATGGTTCAAAATCTATTCAATGGAAAACTTTTTACGTGTATAAGCCCACAATTTATCTGCGGTAGATTATATTAAAAAAATTATAGTTGTTGAGATAACAAAAGACATTAGTAGTTGAATTCGTTAAATAATACGAAATTAGACCAAAAAAAGTTGGGAGTTATTTGTGTTGAAAAATAGAAAAATGGTTCAAAATCTATTCGAGTGAGAGCTTTTTATGTGCATAAGCCCACTAATTATTTGTGGTAGATTTTATTAAAAAAAGTAAGAGTTGTTGAAATAACATAAGTTGAATTCGTTAAATAATACGAAATTAAACCAAAAAAAGTTGGGAGTTATTTTTGCTGGAAAATAACAAAATGATTCAAAATCTATTCGAGCGAGATCTTTTTATGTGCATACGTCGACAATTTATCTATGGTAGATTTTATTAAAAATAGTTAGAGTTGTTAAGATAACATAAGACATTAGTAGTAGAATTCATTAAATAATAAGAATTAGACCAAAAAAAGTTGGGAGCTATTTATGCTGAAAAATAGCCAAAAAAAGATGAGAGTTATTTGTGCTGAAAAATAGCAAAATGAATCATAATCTATTCAAGGGAGAGCGTTTTATGTGCATAAGCCCACAATTTATTTGTGGTAGATTTTATTAGAAAATTAGAGTTTTTGATATAACATCAGACATTAGTAGTTGAATTCGTTAAATAATATGAAATTAGAAGAAAAAAGTTGGGAGTTATTTTTGCTGAAAAATAGCAAAATGGTTCAAAATCTATTCGAGCAGGAGCTTTTTATGTGCTTAAGCCCACAATTTATCTGTGGTAGATTTTATTAAAAGAAATAGAGTTGTTGAGATAACATAAGACATTAGTAGTTGAATTCGGTAAAAAATACGAAATTAGACCAAAACAAGTTGAGAGTTATTTGTGCTGAAAAATAGTCAAAAAAATATGGGAGTTATTTGTTGTGAAAAATAGCCAAAAAAATATGGGAGTTATTTGTGCTGAAAAATAACAAAATGATTCAAAATCAATTCAAGGGAAACCTTTTTTGTGCGTAAGCCCACAATTTATTTGTGGTAGATTTTATTAAAAATATTAGAGTTGTTGAGATAATATAAGACATTAGTAGTTAAATTTTTTAAATAATACGAAATTGACCCAAAATTTTTGGGAGTTATTTGTATGAAATAAAGCAAAATGGTTCAAAATCTATTCGAGAGAGATCTTTTTATGTGCATATGCTCACAATTTATCTGTGGTAGATTTTTCTTAAAAAGTAGAATTGTTGAGATAACAGTAGACATTAGTAGTTGAATTCGTTAAATATTACGAAATTAGACCAAAAAAAAGTTGAGTTATTTTGCTGAAAAATAGCAAAATGGTTCAAAGTCTATGTGAGGGAGAGCTTTTTATGTGCATAAGCCCACAATTTATCGGTGGTAGATTTTATTAAAAAAACTAGAGTTGTTGAGATAACATAAGAATTAGTAGTTGAATTCGTTAAATTATACGAAATTAGACCAAAAAAGTTGGGAATTATTTTTGCAGAAAAATAGCCAAAAAATATGAGAGTTATTTGTGTTGAAAAAATAACAAAATGATTCAAAATCAACCTGAGGGCGAGCTTTTTATGTGCATAAGCCCACAATTTCGAGATAACATAAGACATTAGTAGTTGAATTTGTTAAATAATATAAAATTAGACCAAAAAACTTGGGAGTTATTGGTGCTGAAAAATGGCAAAATTGTTCAAAATCTATTCGAGGGAAAGCTTTTTATGTGCATAAGCCCACAATTTATCTATCGTAGATTTTAATAAAAAAATTAGAGTGTTTGAGATAACATAAGACATTAGTAGTTGATTTCGTTAATAATACGAAATTATACCAAAAAAAGTTAGGAGTTATTTGTGCTAAAAATAGCAAAATGTTCAAAATCTATTCGGGGGTGTGACGACCCGATTTTCTACCCTTGAAAATTTTTCATTCATTTTAATCATTTTGCATGCATTTTCCTACACTTACTATCATACTTTCAAATTCCATAATCACCTACACTTGATTTGACAGAAAAACATAATTCATATTCGTAATGTCTCACGGATAATGAGACCCCATAAGTATAGTTCTTCGAATTAACCATACACCCAGTTACAAATATCCAACTAATAGTTAGCCATGATTACAAACATTTAAATCCACAAGTAATCATTTAGAATACGAAACATAAATAGTGAATCCAACGTCTAAAGCTCCTAAAGCTCCCGACCTAGCATACTGCATTCATCTATTTACCTGCAATGAGATTATCAATGACAAAAGTACAAAACACACAAAGGAGTAAGTCGTTAATTCAATAAACGTCATTATAAGATAATCCACATTAGAAAAAGGGTTAGTAAACCATTTCCGAAATTCATTTTGTCTTGCTGCATTACTTGAGCCAAAGTCACTACACCCCTCAGGGTTAGCTAAAAGCAGATTCTCATCCTTTTTACCAATAAAACACGCCTCATAAACTCGGGCCGAAGTGTTGCTACATAAACTCGAGCCGAAGTCGCTACACCCCTTAGGGTTAGCTAAAAACAAATTCTCATCTCTTTTATAAAGAAAACATGCCGCGTAAACTCGGGCTGAAGTGTTGCTACATAAACTCGAGCCGAAGTTGCTACACCCCTTAGGGTTAGCTAAAAACAAATTCTCATCTCTTTTATAAAGAAAACATGCCGCATAAACTCGGGCTGAAGTGTTGCTACATAAACTCGAGCCGAAGTCGCTACACCCCTTAGGGTTAGCTAAAAACAAATTCTCATCTCTTTTATAAAGAAAACATGCCGCGTAAACTCGGGCCGAAGTGTTGTTTCATAAATTCGAGCCGAAGTCGCTACACCCCTTAGGGTTAGCTAAAAACAAATTCTCATCTCTTTTATAAAGAAAACATGCCGCGTAAACTCGGGCCAAAGTGTTGCTTCATAAACTCGAGCCGAAGTGTTGCCTCGTAAACTCGGGCCGAAGTGTTGCCTCGTAAACTCGGGCCGAAGTGTTGCCTCGTAAACTCGGGCCGAAGTCGCTAACCATTTATGGTCGGCTAAAAATATATTTTCTTTTCATTGAATTCACCATCATTCATTTCCCGTAAATCCACGCCATCTTTAGTATAAACACACCCATATATGTTTATACTAACTACGTGATTCACAATATAATTATTGCATGACCAGAAAACGCACACGTTTTTCATCTTCCGTAAATCTACGCCTACTTTAGTATAAACACCCATATATGTTTATACTAAATGCGCAATTTACAACTTATTCATTTCATAACCAGAAAATACCCACATTTTCCTTTTCCGTAAATCTACGCCATCTTTAATATAAACACACCCATATATGTTTATACTAAATGCGTAATTTACAACTTAATCTTTGCATAACCAGAAAATACACATTTTCTATTTCAAATGCAAAATTAAAGACTTATCCTTACCTTGGTGAGTATTGGGGTTCGGTTCTTAGCAACTTCTCTAGTTCTACCGACACCACCTCCAACCTTAGGATATCTTTTCATCCCACCACATAACACAATGTTAGTCATTTATTCCAAATATTACATAAACAACTTATTTTGCATCATTTAATCATACAAAATATTCATCATCAATATTCAACCATCTAAAACATGCATAACATCTCATATTTCAATATTTGGGGGTAAACTCATCTTCTAACTCTAACATTTTACTCATTCTCTCCTTTTACCACATTTTCACTTTTAGGTTTTTTTTTTTTTGGTTTTCATGAATCAACCCACACCCCTTTCCATTCTTGAGATACTATCTCTAAACCAAGAGTTTGTAAGATAAAAACAACATAAAACGAACCATAACTCTAAAGGATGAGTTTCCATGGTTTCTCATGTTTTGAAAATAAATCCAACATACCCAAAACAAGTTAGAGAGGAAGAAGAAGAGTTAGTAACAAGAGGTTTAACTCTCCTCTCTCTCTTCTCTTCGAAGTTCTAACCTAAAATGTGTTTTGGGTTTCTATTTTATAGACACTGCGATAAGTATAATCGATTACAAGTATAGTGTAATCGATTACACTGTGTAAATTATAGAGGCATCGTCGCTATGTAATCGATTACCAACATGGTGTAATCGATTACATTAATACAATGTAATCGATTACCAGAAGTGTGTAATCGATTACATTGTGTCAGATGTACATATCTGATGCTTTTAATCATCATGTAATCGATTACCAAGACTGCGTAATCGATTACCAGGACTGTGTAATCGATTACCAGGACTGTGTAATCGATTACACTGTGTCAGATGCACAGGTCTGATTAGTTTATCAGCATGTAATCGGTTACTAGGAGTGTTTAATCGATTACACTGTGTCAACAGCCCAAAATTGCCATTTCTCGCCTAGGCGAGACAACTCTCGCTCAGGCGAGAATCCTCCAGTATAGTCCAGGATTTCACCCTCCCAGGTGATCCTTTCTCGCTCAGGCGAGAATCTCTCGATCAAGCGAGGCTTCCAGGACCGATACTATAATTTTAAAGATTAAAATTTGGGGTGTTACAAACCCAATCATTTCAAAATAAAAATAAAAGGTAATGAAAACTAGAAAACACTTGACAATTCTAACTCTATTTAAAAAACTAACATATTTTTAAAAAAGAATCAAGACAAACCCAAAACCATTTTCATAAAAAAATAAATATAAATAAAATATGTATGTTAAATAGAAAAATCTCTAGAATTCTATCTATTTTAAAAAATACACTTACATAATTAAAAAAACCAAGACAAACCCAAAATAATTTTCAAATGAATAAAACATAAAATAAATATGTATGTAAAATAAAATAAAAAACTCTTCAGTTTATTTCAAAAACACACTAACATGTTTAAAAAATCCAAGATAACCCAAAAAAATTCAAAAGAAAAAATAAAATATAATGAAAACAAGTATATAAAATAGCAAACACTCGAGAATTCTAACTTTATTTAAAAAGTAAATGTCATATTTAAAAAAATCAAGGCAAACTCAAACTCATTTTTAAAAGTAAAAATAAAACGTAATGGAAACTTGAATGTAAAATTAAAAACGGTAAATGTAAAAATAAAACCTTTATTTAAATAACACTAACAAATTTAAAAAACGGTAACATATTTGAAAAACAAAGACAAACCCAATATCATTTTAAAAGCAAAACTAAAACGTAATGAAACCATGTATGTAAAATACAAAACACCTGAGAATTATAACTTTAGTTTAAAAACACTAAATTGTATAATAAAAAAAATCAAGATAAACACAAAATAATTTTCAAAACATTTTTTTAATGTAAATGTGTTCTAAAATAGAAAACTCTCGAAAATTCTAACTATATTAAAAAACACTAACATATTTAAAAGACCAGGACAAAACCCAAAACAATTTTCAAGTGTAAAAATAAAACATAAGTAAATTTTATTTAAAATTGAAAATTGTCTAGAATCCAAACTTTACTTAAAAAAACAATTATATATTTTAAAAAACTAAGAAAACCTCAAAATCATTTTTTAAGGACAATTAAAACTTAATGAAAACGTGTACGTAAAATAGAAAACTCTCCAGAATTCTAACATGATGTAAACAACATCTAACATATTTAAAAATAATAAGACAAGCCAAAATTCATTTTTAAAAGCAAAAATAAAAAGTAATAAAAACATGATTGTAAAATAGAAAACTCTCGACAATTCTAATTTAAAAAAAAAACAATATCATATTTGAAAAACGAAGACAAAAGCAAAATAATTTTCAAAAGAAAAAAAATCTAATGTAAATGTGTAATTAAAATAAAAACTATCGATAATTCTAACTTTATTTAAAAAACACTAACATATTTATTAAAAAACACAAAGACAGACACAAAACCTTTTTCAAAAGAAAAATAAAATATTATAAAAACATGTATAAAAAATAGAAAACTCTCGAAAATTTAACTTTGTTTTAGAAAGCTAAGGAAATCCCAAAGTCATTTTCTAAAACAAAAAAAAAACGTAATGAAAACATGTATAAAAAATAGCAAACTTCAAAGAATTCTAACTTTATTGAAAAAGTTAATGACATATTTCTAAAAATAAGGCAAATCCCAAATCATTTTCAAAATTTAAAATAAATATAATGAAAACATCTATGTAAAATAGAAAACACTTAATATTTCTAACTTTATTTTTAAAAAAAAACTAACATATTTCTAAAAAATCAAGAAAAATACAAAACCATTTCCAGGAACAAAAATAAAATATGTATGTAAAATAGAAAAATCTCTAGAATTCTATATATTTAAAAAAAACACTAACATATTTAAAAAAAAACCAAGACATACCCAAAATAATTATCAAAAGCAAAACAAAAATATATAAATGTGTACGAAAAATAAAGAATTCTAACTTTATTTAAAAAATCCAAGAAAACTGAAAACTTTTTTCAAAATAAAAATTAAAAAGTAATGAAAACATGTATATAAAATAGAATTCTAACTTTATTTAAAAAGTCAATGACATATTTAAAAAATTCAAGGCAAACTCAAAATCATTTTAAAAATAAAAAACTTTTTGAAAATTCTACCTTTACTTAAAAAAAACCCTAACATATTTGAAAAATGGTAACATATCTATGTGAAGATGGTGATCTTTCCCAACCTATGGCTAAGGTTTTGATGATGCTCACTATGTCATCAAATGCAAAAAGAAGACTAGCAAATCAAAAGTCAAAGAAGCTCATATGTGTAGTCTAAGTCTTTTAGGTAAAACGATACTTGAACTTAAAATCTCTTAACTATACGATAAAGGCTGATATTTGAAAAACTCAGGCATAAAACTAAGATCATTTGCACTTTAGCAGTGTAATCGATTACATAATCCTGATAATCAATTACATTCTGATAAACTAATCAGACATGTGCATTTTACATGATGTAATCGATTACATTATACTAGTAATCGATTACAACATATTAAAAGCATCAGATATGTGCATTGTTCACATTGTAATCGATTACACCATGTTTGGTAATCGATTACATAAAGCCGTTGAGTTTGTATTTTAAATTTTTAACTGGTGTAATCGATTACACCATATGGTAATCGATTACACTTATCAGAACAGTTCTGTTTTGATTGAACTGATGTAGCTCTTAACTTTTCACAAACTCATACTGGTTCATGTGCACGAATTAAACACTATAAATAGGTGTTTTATGACTTGTTTTTCAACACAATTCAAAATACAACTTTCATACTCACAAAGTCACAAAGTTCTCATAATTTCTCTCATTCATTCATAAGTGTTAAGACTTTGATATCAATTTTCATATCTTTCCAATTCTGGAAATTATTCAAAGTCTTAAGCACAAACAAAAGCTTTTATCCAAGTTATTTGATTCTAAATTAAGTGATAATTTAGTGAGTGATTCAATCCATAAGGTTTCAATTACTATTAGAGAGTCACTTATTAAAAAGCCTTGTAAAAACCATCTTAAGAATACAAGTTAGTGTCTTGTAAACATTTCACCAAGTGTGGTGAAGTGAAGTATATTGTGAAAGAACGGTGTTAGCCTAGTGCCTAGTGCAATAGGTGAGTAGTCTTGGAAGAAGACGAAGAATGTGTATCATTGGTTCTTGCAATAGTGGAAAAATCTTCTTGGTAACAAGAAGGACTGGACGTAGCCTTCAAATTGAAGGTGAACCAATATACATATTGGTGTGATCTTCTCTTCCCTTAACTTTTTACATTTTGAATTATCTTATACTTCTATTCAAATATTTTGTTCACTACTTCCGCTCATAAAACATTCTCTTTAACTTGCAAAGTTTTATAATAAAAGTAGAAAAATTCAGTTTAAGTCTCTACACCTAATTCACCACCCTCTTAGGTGGCCATATATCCTAACAATCTAAAAAACACTTTATTTACAATAGAAAATAAAAGATAATGAAAATGTCTATTTACAATAGAAAACACTTGATAATTCTAATTTTTTAATAATAATAACATATTTAAAAAAACCAAGAAAACAATAAAATCATTCTCTAAAGGAAACTAAAAATAATTAAAACTTGTATATAAAATAACAAACTCTAACGAATTCGAACTTTATTTAAAAAATCAGTAACACATGTAAAAATTACAAGACAAACTCAAAATCATTTTCAAAATAAAAAATAAAATGTGTAAAATAGATAATACTTGATTATTCTAACTTTATTTAAAAATCACTAAAATATTTATAAAAAAATCAAGACAAACCCAAAACAAACCCAAAACCATTTTCAGGAACAAAAATACAACATAAATAAAATATGTGTGAAATAAAAAAATCTCTAGAATTTTATCTATTTAAAAATAGACACTAACATATTTAAAAAAAACCGAGTCAAGCCTAAAAAAAATTTCGAAAGCAGAAAAACATTATATAAAAATCTCGAGAGTTCAAACTTTATTTAAAAAATCCAAGGCAAATCCAAAACGTTTTTCAAAAGAAAAATAAAACGTAATGAAAACATGTATAAAAATAGCACACTCTCGAGAATTCTAACTAACATTTCAGAAAATCAATGCAAACCCAAAATCATTTTCAAAAGCAAAAATAAAGTGTAATAAACACTTGTATGTAAAATAGAAAACTCTCGAAAATTCTAACTTTTTTAAATAACACTAATATGTTTAAAAAACACTAACATATTTAATAAACCAAGACAAATTCAAAGTCATTTTTAAAAGAAAAATGAAAACATGGATGTAAAATAGAAAACTCTCTAGAATTATAACTTAATTTTAAAAAACACTAACATGTTTAAAAAAAAGTAAAGTAAACACAAAATAATTTTAAAAATCAAAAAAGTTAATGTAAATGTGTTCGTAAAATATTAATCTCTTGAAAATTCTAACTATATTAAAAACACTAACATATTTAATAAACCAAGATAAAACCCAAAACCATTTTCAAATATTAAAAAAAACATAATAAAAACGTGCATGTAAATTTAAAAACTCTCGAAAATTCTACCTATATTTTAATAACACTAACATAGTTAAAAAACCAAGACAAACCCAAAATGATTTTCAAAAGTAAGAGTAAAATATAATGAAAATGCGTATATAAAATAGAAAAATCTTGAGAATTCTAACTTTTAAAAAAAAAATACTAACATATTTAAAAAACCAAGAAACCAAAAAAATCATTTTCTAAAGGAAAATTAAAACACAATGAAAACTTGTATATAATAAAGTAGCGAACTCTCGGGAATTCTAACTTTATTTAAAAAATCACTAACATTTAAAAATAACAAGACAAACCCAAAATCATTTTCAAAAACAAAAAAAATATAATATAAATGTTTAAGTAAAATACAAAGCTCTCGAGAGTTCAAACTTTATTTAAAACACTAATATATTTAAAAAAATCCAAGGCAAACCCAAAACGTTTTTTCAAAAGAAAAAATAAAACGTAATGGAAGCATGTATATAAAATAACAAACTCTCAAGAATTCTAAATTTATTTTAGAAAACAAAGAAAATCCAAAATTATTTTCTATATCAAAAATAAAATATAATGAAAACGTGTATATAAAATAGCAAACTCTCGAGAATTCTAACTATCATTTAAAAAATTCAATTCAAATCCAAAATCATATTCAAAAGCAAAAATAAAATGTAATGTAAAATTGAAAACTCTCAAAAATTCTAGTTTTTTTAAATAACACTAATATGTTTAAAAAACACTAACATATTTCATAAACCAAGACAAATCCAAAATCATTTTTAATAGAAAAATGATAATATGTATGTAAAATAGAAAACTCTCTAGAATTATAACTTTATTTTAAAGAACACTAACATGTTTAAAAAAAGTAAGGTAAACACAAAATAATTTTCAATCCTCAAAAAGTTAATGTAAAGGTATTCGTAAAATAGTAATCTCTTTAAAATTCTAACTATATTAAAAAAACACTAACATGTTTCATAAACCAAGAAAAAATCCAAATCCATTTTCAAATGTAAAAATAAAACGTAATAAAAACATGTATTTAAAATTGAAAATTCTCTATAATTTTAACTTTACTTAAAAAACACATACATATTTAAAAAACCAAGAAAACCACAAAATCATTTTCTGAATGAAAATTAAAACATAATGAAAATGTGGACGTAAAATATAAAACTCTCGAGAATTCTAACTTTATTTAAAAAATATCAAACAAATTTAAAAATAACAAGACAAACCAAAAATCATTTTCTAAAGCAAAAATAAAATGTAATGAAAACATGTATATAAAATAGAAATTCTCGAGAATTGTAATTTTTTTTAAAAACACTATCATATTTAAAGAACAAAGACAAAACCAAAATAATTTTCAAAAGTATAAAAAAAATGTAATGTAAATGTGTACTTAAATAAAATATTCTCAAGAATTTTAACTTTATTTAAAAACGCAAATATATTTATTAAAAAAACCAAGACAAACACCAAACATTTTTCAAAATAAAATATAAAAAATAATGAAAAATTATTTGTAAAATTGAATACTCTCGAGAATTATAACTTTATTTTAGGAAACTAAAAAAATCCCAGGCCCAATATCATTTTCTAAATAAAAACTCAAACATAATGAAAACATGTATATAAAATATAAAACTCTCGAAAGTTCTACATTTATTTTAATAAGACCAACATATTTAAAAAACGGTAAGATAATTAAAAACTAAGACAAACCCAAAACGATTTTCAAAAGTAAAAATAAAATATAATGAAAATGAGTATATAAAAATAGAAAACTCTTGCGAATTCAAATTTATTGAAAAAAAATACTAACATATTTAAAAAACCAAGAAAACAACAAAATCATTTTCGAAATAAAAATTAAAAATAAAGAAACTACTATACAAAATACCAAACTCTATAGAATTCTAAATTTATTTAAAGAAATCGCTAACATATATAAAAAATACAAGACAAACTCAAAGTCATTTTCAATATAAAAAATAAAACATAATGCAAAACATGTATGTAAAATAGATAATACTTGATTATTCTAACTTTATTTAAATATAACTAAAATATTTTAAAATAATGAAGACAAATCCAAAACCATTTTCAAGAACAAAAATAAAATATAAACAAAATATATATTTGAAATAGAAAAATCTCTAAAATTCTATCTATTTTAAGAAATAAACTAACATAATTAAAAAAGTCAAGGAAAATCCAAAATCATTTTAAAATTAAAAATAAAACGAAATGGAAACTTGTATGTAAAATAATTTTTTATTAAAAAATTCTACCCATACTTAAAAACACTAACATATTTGAAAAACTGTAACATATTTAAAAATCCAAGACAAAAACCAAAAACGATATTCAAAAGTAAAAATAAAACATAATGAAAATATCTACTACAAATAGAAAACACTTGATAATTCTAAATTTTTGCAAAAAAATACTAACATATTTAAAAACACCAAGAAAACAACAAAATCATTTCAGAAAGAAGAATTAAATATAATGAAAACTTGTATATAAAATAGCAAACTCTATAGAAATCTAAATTTATTTAAAAAAATCACTTTCATATTTGAAAAGTACAAGACAAACTCAAAATCATTTTCAATATAAAAAATAAAACATAATGCAAAACATGCATGTAAAATAGATAACACTTGATAACTCTAACTTTATTTAAAAATAACTAAAATATTTTAACAAAAAATCAAGACAAACCCAAAACCATTTTCAAGAACAAAAATAAAATGTAAAGAAAAATTACTAGAATTATATCTATTTTAAAAACGACAATAAACATAAGTAAAAATATCAAGGTAAATCCAAATCATTTTAAAAATTAAAAATTAAACCTAATGGAAACTTATATGTAAAATAAAATAAAAATTGAAAATTCTACCTTCACTTAAGAAACACTAACATATTTAAAAAATGGAAACATAATTAAAAATTCAAGACAAATCCAAAACGATTTTCAAAAGTAAAAATAAAACATAATGAAAATATCTACTTAAAATGGAAAACACTTGATAATTCTAATTTTTTTTAAATACTAATATATTTAAAAAAACCAAGAAAACAACAAAATCATTTTCGAAAGAAATATTAAAAATAATGAAAACTTGTATATAAAATCTCAAACTCTATAGAATTCTAAATTTATTTAAATAAATCCCTACATATATAAAAAAATACATGACAAACTCAAAATCATTTTCAATATAAAATTAAACTATGTATGTAAAATAGATAATACTTGATAATTCTAACTTTATTTAAAAATAACTAAAATATTTTAAAAAATCAAGACAAACCCAAAACCATTTTCAGGAACAAAAATAAAATATAAAGAAAATATGTATGTAAAATAGAAAAATCTCTAGAATTCTATATATTTTAAAAATAGCACTAAACATAATTAAAAATATCAAGGCAAATTATGTTTCCATTTTTTAAATATGTTAGTATTTTTTTGATAAATCTAACTTTTTTTAAAAATACTAACATATTTAAAAAAACCAAGAAAACAACAAAATCATTTTCGAAAGAAAAATTAAAAATAATGAAAACTTGTATATAAAATAGCAAACTCTGTAGAATTCTAAATTTATTTAAAAAAATAGCTAACATATTTAAAAAATATAAGACAAACTCAAAATTATTTTCAATATAAAAAATAAAACATAATGCAAAACAAGTATGTAAAATAAATAACACTTGATAATTCTAACTTTATTTAAAAATAATAAAATATTTGTAAAAAAATCAAGAAAAACCTAAAACCATTTTCAGGAACAAAAATAAAATGTAAAGAAAATATGTATGTAAAATAGAAAAATCTCTAGAATTATATCTAAGTTAAAAATGACACTAAACATAATTAAAAATATCAAGGCAAATCCAAAATCATTTTAAAAATTAAAAATAAAACATAATGGAAACTTGTAAGTAAAATAATTTTTTTTGAAAATTCTACCTTTATTTAAAAAACACTTTTTAAAGAAAATCAAGACAAACTGAAAACCATTTTTAGCAACAAAAATAAAATATGTATGTGAAATAAAAATATCTCTAGAATTCTGTCTATTTTAAAAAGACACTAACATAATTAAAATAAAAAACTTTTTGAAAATTCTACCCTTACTTTAAAAACACTAACATATTTAAAAATCCTAGAAAAAAACTCAAAACGATTTTCAAAAGTAAAAATTAAAACATAATGAAAATATCTACTTAAAATAGAAACACACCTGATAAATCTAACTTTTTAAAAAAAAATAGTAACATATATAAAAAAACCAAGAAAAAAAGAAAATTATTTTCGAAAGAAAAATTAAAAATTGTATTTAAAATAGCAAACTCTATAGAATTCTAAATTTATTTAAAAAATACAAGACAAACTCAAAATCATTTTCAATATAAAAAATAAAACATAATGCAAAACGTGTATGTAAAATAGATAAAACTTGATAATTCTAACTTTATTTAAAAATAACTAAAATATTTTTTAAAAAATCAAGCCAAACCCAAACCATTTTCTGGAACAAAAATAAAATGTAAAGAAAATATGTATGTAAACTAGAAAAATCTCTAGAATTCTATATATTTTAAAAATGGTACTACACATAATTAAAAATATTAAGTCAAATCCAAAATAATTTTAAAAATTAAAAATAAAACCTAATGGAAAATTGTATGTAAAATAAAAAAGTTTTAGAAAATTCTACCTATATTTAAAAAAAACACTAACATTCTTTTAAAGAAAATTAAGACAAAACCAAAACCATTTTCACGAACAAAAATAAAATATATATGTGAAATAGAAAAATCTCCAGAATTCTATCTATTTTAAAAATGGCACTAAACATAATTAAAAATATTAAGGAAAATCCATAATCATTTTAAAAAATAAAAATAAAACCTAATGGAAACTGTATGTAAAATAAAAAACTTTTTGAAAATTCTACCTATATTTCAAAAACACTAATACGTTTTTAAAGAAAATCAAGACAAAACCAAAACCATTTTCACGAACAAAAATAAAATATAAATAAAATATGTATGTGAAATAGAAAAATCTCTAGAATTCTATCTATTTTAAAAAAGACAGTAACATATTTAAAAAAATCAAGACAAACCCAAAATCATTTTAAAAATTAAATGTAATAGAAACATTTATTTAAAATAAAAAAACTCTTTGAAAATTCTACCCTTACTTAAAAACCAGCAACATATTTAAAAATCCAAGACACACCCAAAACGATTTCCAAAAGTAAAAATAAAACATAATGAAAATATCTACTTAAAATAGAAAACACTTGATAATTCAAACTTCTTTTAAAAAAAATACTAACATAGTTAAAAAAAAAACCAAGAAAGCAACAAAATCATTTTCAAAAGAAAAATTAAAAATAATGAAAATTTCCATATAAAATAGCAAACTCAATAGAATTCTAATTTTATTTATAAAAATTGCTAACATTATTAAAAAAATACAAGACAAACTCAAAAATTATTTTCAATATACAAAATAAAACATGTATGTAAAAAAAATTAGGAACAAAATATTTTAAAAAAATCAAGACAAAACCAAAACCATTTTTAGGAACAAAAATAAAATATAAAGAAAATGTGTATGAAAAATAAAAAAATCTCTACAATTCTATATATTTTAAAAATGGCACTAAACATAATTAAAAATATCAAGGCAAATTTGAAATCATTTTAAAAATTAAAAATAAAACTTAATGAAACTTGTATGTAAAATAAAAAACTTTTTGAAAATTCTAACTTTATTTCAAAACAACTAAAATATTTTTAAAGAAAATCAAGACAAACCCAAAACCATTTTCAGGAACAAAAATAAAATGTAAATAAAATGTGTATGGAAAATAGAAAAATATCTAGAATTCTATCTATTTTAAAAATGGCACTAAACATAATTAAAAATATCAAGGAAAATCCAAAATCATGTTAAAAATTAAAAATAAAACCTATGGAAACTTGTATGTAAAATAAAAAAGTTTTTGAAAATTTCTCCCTTTATTTAAAAAACACTAACATGTTTTCAAAGAAAATCAAGATAAACCTAAAACCATTTTCAGGAACAAAAATAAAATATAAAGAAAATATGTATGTGAAATAGAAAAATCTCTAGAATTCTATCTATTTTAAAAAAGACACTAACATAATTAAAAAAGTCAAGGCAAATCCAAAATCATTTTAAAAATTAAAAATAAAATGTAATGAAAACTTGTATGTAAAATAAAAAACTATTTGAAAATTCTACCTTTATTTAAAAAACACTAACATGTTTTTAAAGAAAACAAGACAAACCCAAAACCATTTTCAGAAACAAAAATAAAATATAAAAGAAAATATGTATCTGAAATAGAAAAATCTCTAGAATTCTATCTATTTTAAAAGAGACACTAACATAATTAAAAGAGTCAATGCAAATCCAAAATCATTTTTAAAATTAAAATAAAGCGTAATGGAAAGTTGTATGTAAATACAAAACTTTTTTCAAATTCTACCTTTACTAAAAACAGTAACATATTTAAAAATCAAAGACAAACCCAAAACGATTTTCAAAACTAAAAAATAAAACATAATGAAAATATTTTCTTAAAATAGAAAACACTTGATAATTCTAACTTTTAAAAAAAATACTAACATATTTAAAAAAAACCAAAAATAACAACAAAATCATTTTCAAAATAAAAATTTAAAATAATGAAAACTTGTATATAAAATTGCAAAATCTATATAATTCCAAATTTATTTAAAAAATAAAATACAAACTCAAAATCATTTTCAAAACATTTTCAGGAACAAAAATAAAATATAAAGAAAATATGCATGCAAAATAGAAAAATCTCTACAATTCTATATATTTTAAAAATGGCACTAAACATAATTAAAAATATCAAGGCAAATTCAAAATCATTTTAAAAATTAAAAATAAAACTTAATGAAAACTTGTATGTAAAATAAAAAACTTTATGAAAATTCTAACTTTATTTCAAAACAACTAAAATATTTTTAAAGAAAATCAAGACAAACTCAAAACCATTTTCAGGAACAAAAATAAAATGTGTATGGAAAATAGAAAAATATCTAGAATTCTATCTATTTTAAAAATGGCACTAAATATAATTAAAAATATCAAGGCAAATCCAAAATCATGTTAAAAATTAAAAATAAAACCTATGGAAACTTGTATGTAAAATAAAAAAGTTTTTGAAAATTCTACCTTTATTTAAAAAACACTAACATGTTTTCAAAGAAAATCAACACAAACCTAAAACCATTTTCAGAAACAAAAATAAAATATAAAGAAAATATGTATGTGAAATAGAAAAATCTCTAGAATTCTATCTATTTTAAAAAAGACACTAACATAATTAAAAAAGTCAAGGCAAATCCAAAATCATTTTAAAAATTAAAAATAAAACATAATGGAAACTTGTATGTAAAATAAAAAACTTTTTGAAAATTCTACTCTTACTTAAAAAACACTAACATATTTGAAAAACGGTAACATATTTAAAAATCCAAGACCAACCCAAAACAATTTTCAAAAGTAAAAATAAAACATAATGAAAATATCTACTTAAAATAGAAAACACTTGATAATTCTAACTTACCAAGAAAACAACAAAATCATTTTCGAAAGAAAAATTACAAATAATGAAAACTTTAGGAATGGCAATGGGGCTGGTCGGGTTTGTGCTTACCCAACCCCGAACCCGAATCCGAACACAAAGTGAGCGGGTTTTAAAATGCTAATACCAAACCCAAACCCGTCGAGTTTTGGGGAACCCGAACCCGATGGGAAACCCGAAAAATATATGCACAACATATAATAGTTGATTCATTCGCAATTGAAATCCCCCAATCACAATTGAATTTCTTGTGTTCTCACCTCCATCCAAAAACCCCAAACACATAACCTCATCACTTACCTTCACCATTGAGTTCCTTCCATATATGGTCCATTTCACCATCTCACTATGCAGCACAAAATCAATAACTGCCACATTTAACTCAACTTGTTCTGATCTAAAACATAGCTCAAAGTGTTATTTTTCTTTGAATTATGAATGAATCAAACAATTGTGATGTGAAAGAAGTTCTTAGAAAAGTAATATCCCTTTATACGCCAAAACTAGAAGTGAACAGGGGATGGAGACTAAACCTAGAAGAAGAACAGCTATATTTCTATTTCTATTTCTGTTCTTTGAGAAGGAGAACTAGGTTATAGGTTTATTAAAAATATATGTTAATTTAAGTGATTTATATCGGGGCGGGTTCGGGATAGTGTACAACATATACCAAACCCGAACCTGAAATATAATATCGGGTAAAACCCGAACCTAGTAACGATGGGTTTAACTCGTTAATTTCATGTTCGGATCGGATAGGTACCCATTGGTTCGGTTTTTATTGCCATCCCTAAACTTGTATATAGAATAGCCACTAACTATCTTGCATGCCTGGGATAAGTTGTTGATTAAAAACAGAAGCACTTAAAAAAAATGGTGTGGATAAATTCAAAGATGAGCTCACCTCCATGGGCAAATAGTTTAGCTTCTTTTGGCTTCCTAGAAGGCAAGGTATGAATCCATACACTTCTTGAAAATAATCAACTCCTGATTTCATGTTCATTTTCTCATCAACTGGGAAACTGTTGAATAAAAGAGATAATTATTTGGTTAGTGATCATATCTAAAATGTTTTGAATCCATCTTGCAAATGTAAGAGTTACAAAACCATACTTAAGCTCCCTTGGTTGTGATGTCAATCCTGATATCCTGTACTTCCTTCGAAAACTTCCTCTGTGTGTAACTTCAACTTTCACACCTCTTAAGGCTTTCTTAATCTGCTTGATTGACACCACAAACATTTTTTGGTCAGATATTACTTCAATGTTCTAGAAAAATGAAACAATCTAAGCCTCTGGTTGGTGCACTCGAACCAATTATAAGCTGAGGAAGTTTTAGAATAAAAAACATTTGATATTTGATACCTTAACCCGATCTGAATCTGACAATGGTTTTGAGGTAACATCTTTTCCCAAAATTTGAGCAACAAAGTCAATTACAGGGAGTGGTTCAATAAACGCCATGGATGACATGCCTATAATAAGAACAAAAGAAAAATGAAACAAAAAAGAAACCAGATTGCTGATATTGACATGAATAATAGGCAATGTTTTAAATTGTGGAACACATCCCATAATGCAGTCCCAACATTATGAAAATAAACAGAATCAAAGAACCATAATCATAGAGATTCTACAAAGAAGTACTGCCTAACACAATCTTGGCAAAAAAATCACATTCAATTCAATTCAATTCAACCGCCAAATAAAAAAGCAATCCAAAAAGAAAAAACAGATGAAGACACCTACATTCCACAAACTTATCAATAACATGAAACACTTGCATATTTAAATTCAACCGTTCTTGATTCTTGTGAAATCTCAACAACCTCTGTAAAAAACGATCACAGGAAATAGAACCAATGAAAAACACTAATAACAGTCCTAACTGAACAAGAACTATAAAGAAGCTGAAATATGGAAACTAAGAAACCTTGGAAATTATGGAACAAGTAATCGCAGACGTATGGTGAAGCGTCAGGGCCACCGTGGCCGTCGTAGATGCCGACAAAAGTTCCTAATGGACCAGACTCGATCTTCCAATATCGCGGTACCATAGCAAACCATCTTTGCAGAGAATGCCAGCACCAGTAGAAGATGAAGAAGAAGCTTCATCATTCAAACCCCCAGAAGCTGCATGGAAAATGCTACGCTTCTTCCCCCGACGCCGGAACCTTTCCGAATCAGGGTGGAGAAGAGAGAGAGATGAAACCAAGAAGGAAAACGGTTACGTGAGTGAGTAAGTGAAGGTTATGGAAGAGTGTGCAGGATAAATAGGGTGTGCAAGATAGAAAGAAGAACGTTGTGATATTGAAGAAATGGAACCGGGGTGGTTATATTATTATGACTAATAATTAATTCTTCCGTTATGTTATTTTCGATCTCTCTTTTTCTTTCTTTCTATTTTATTATATATTTATTAATTTAACAAAATCTTTCATCTCTTTAATTTCCTCTATGAATCATAGAATTATGGTTGCATTCTTTCATTGATTTTTTGTTTTATTTTAAATATATTTTAATAATAATCTAAATTATAATTTATAGGAGTATTTACCATGGGATGAGTAAAAATAAATATAGTTTTGTTCTGTCACACAGTGGCTGTTCCATATAGTGTGATCCATCCCAGGGAAAATTGGTGACACGTTTTAAATTTTAATATGTGATTATGAGCTTTATTAAAAAATATGGTAAGATGTGTACAACATAGCTAAATAGGATAAGTTGGGTTTGGGTTCATGCTCACTCCTAACCCGAAACCTCGTACTTGGATAAGAAAATAACTTAGCACATCTAAAAATACATCATCATTTATGTTGGTTTTGGATAACCTAAACTTGTACCAATTCTTATGAGAAACTCGTTAGCTTTTGGACCCAGGTATTGTTTCCTTGTGTTTTATATGTTTTGTAATCTCGGGTCATTTTTTGTTGTTGATTGTGGTTTCTGAGAAACTCGGTTGGACTAAATTTAGAGTTAACAAATATTAAGCTACAACCTTTTGTGTGTGTTGAATTTAATTGGTCGGAAGGCTAAGGTATTCCTGCTTTCTAGTTATCTGAGGGGCCTTTTAATATAAAACATGTTTGAGTTGGAAAATTTGGAATAAATCAAGTTTGTAATAACTTGTGGGCCTTATGTAATAATATAAACAGTGTATGGCTCAATATGTAGCACTCAAGGCAAATTGGGATATAAAAAAGAGGACAAGAGTATCTGTTGTTCAGATTAAGACATTGTTGGCTGTTTAACTCATTCAATTCAGATTAAGACATAACTGTTCCAAAAGATGCATTTGATCAGACTACAGATTACTGATGGGATAGTTCCGAAAGAATCTCATACTTTTACTGATTGAAGATGCTAAATGAGGCAATGAACTATGATTGATAAATTAACATAGTAGTTAATAGAAGCTTAGGTGTGGTCTATCTCTATTTCGACAACAAATGAGGGGCCAATGTTTAGACAATGATACTGACAATGTATGAATATAGTTGCAAGTGCAAGCCTGAAATAGCAAATACAAAATATAGTTTCATACCCCTATAGATGCCACCACCATCAACCTTCTAAATCAATGCACATATACACAACAAAACTATATCATGAATATGACTAACACATTTTTCATTACATTTTCTATGGCACTACTCAACCCTTCGCCACATTGAAAATCACCTAATTACATGATATATATATCATATAAATGAAAAACATGTGTTTTAGTACCTTCATAGTACATTCCAGCATTTAATTCTCTCCAACCAGACTTGATTGGAACAAACTAGCTCAAAATAGATTCCTAGAAATACCACAATAATTTAAAGTCGGAAATTATTGTATCCTCCTAGACCAGAAGATCCATACCCATTGTAGGGTTGCAAGGCCACTGATGATGAAGAATACGATGAACTGCCTAATTGAGAGTAAGAAGACCTCAGACCAGCATCTAATCTGCTGTAACCACTAGCAACAGGTTCTCTGTTATTGCTTATAGTTTCCTGAAACACAGAGGAAGATGTTTCTATCAGCTAAAGCATACTTAATAATGTATCATGAATTCATACCCAGATGGCAAGTACCCCATCAAATGTCAGTATGCCAATAGATTGACTGAGAAATGTTTGATAAAATTGTTCTAGATAGACATTAAATAGGAATAAACAGAAATTGGTAATATATCAATTTCATCAGATTAAAAAAATGAATTTAACAAAAGACAAAATAAGGTGAAATTCATGCATCTTTTGTTCAAACGTGTTCCGTGAACAGCTATATTCAATTAATGATTAAAACTCATCTTCAAAACCCAACTAATATACATCGAAACAAAATGGTCATATGTTTAACTACTTGAGATGATGCGTACTTAATATCTAAGTAAGCTCATAGCAGTGTTTAGAAAAATTGAAAGTTAAGATCGATTTTGTAGGACTTCCACTCCTACAAACATACCAAGAAAAAACTGCCTAAGCTAGACAAGTGAAACCATCTTCGTTTCTTTCATTTCCGAATAATGGAAAGTGGGTTATAACTCATTTTTCATTCCTGTTTTTACAATATATATTTCAATTCTCCTATTATACTATAAAATTGTAACTAGTATATATTTTAGGCAAGATGAGCAACAGGGATATCAACCGATAGCAAGTGTGTATCTATAGCATTCTAACAGCTAAAGAAATATAACTACAAAAATGAATAGCTAGGCAAGAAATTTATTACAAGAAAACTTCTATGTGTTAATATTTGATCAATATTCAATTACCAGTCCATGTACAAATGCTTATATGCATGTATCATTATCATACAGGACGATACCAGAAAAGTACAACTGTTTTTATCGGCACGAGTCTCCTACCTGAATCAATTGTTGTGCCGTTTGAACTTGAGATGAGTTGCCTTTTATTTCCACAATGATTTCATCAGGTACCCTGCTTTCCTGCACAGTCAATATTCCTCCACTAGTACGGCGAATGTAATCAATATTAGTTCCTTGTATACCAATGATGTCCTCCGCATAGGAAAGTGGTATTTGCATTGTTTGTATTAACTGGTAAGTGGAAACAATAAAGGAGGTGTTAGTTACCATGACTATCAAGTAATATAGCAATAATTAGAAGTAAGCATTCAGTTCATAATATAGGAACTAGACATACATCACACGGTACGAATTTTTTAAAACTAGACCAACAGCAAGATGATGATGAGAATAATAGGTGCAAGAGTGCATGTAGAAGTCACAAGTTATGTCACATTCAAATTTACAAATTGGCAACTATGAACTAGAACATACAAACTTCCTTATATAAACGAGGAGAGATCCATTTACTCCAAGAGTAAGTTTTTTAAATTTACTCCATCTTAGCCATTAATTCTACGGAAATCCAATGGTTTAGATCTACTCACTAATTCAAACCATTGGATTTCCCTAGAATTGATGACTAAGATGTGGAGTAAGTTTAAAAAACTTACTCTTGGAGTAAGTGGATACCCTCCCTATATAAACACTTAGAACATAAATATTACACCTTTTAAAACCAACTGGTATATATTGATATGACAGACAAACACTTATATCTGTCACATTCCAAAGTAAGTTTTCATATCATATAGCACAAAAACAAAATATGTGCACTTAGAATTGCTAACCGTAGTAACAATAGAAGGACCAGCACGGCTAAGAGCAGAAGAACGAAGACCAGAAAGCGAGGAATCTTGCCCATATAGTGACATTGTGGAGGAAGGGAGTAATGAATCCAATTGACTTTCACGGTCAGCAAAGAGATAATCCCTTCTTGTTGGATGAGGAATATCAGCAACATTTCTAGGTTGTGATGCACTATGCAATGATGGCTGCTTGTCAGTTATGGTATCTGCCTGGTGGTCTTGGGAGATTGTCACATTGTACTTAAATAAAACAAAGGATTCAGATATCTTAGTGTAAAGATATAGTGGAAATATTAAAAAAAAATAGCTTTCACATTTTTTCGATAATATTCAACATCAACAAAATAAAGGAAGAACACTTTGATCAACCAAAAACTTCCTCAGGTGCCCAACGACAGCTTCCAGAGCCTTACAGTTTTTTCATAAATATCAAACTTACAGTTTGTTTCTCAAATAGAGGAAGAACACTTTGATCAACCAAAAACTTCCTCAGGTGCCCAACGACAGCTTCCAGAGCCTTAAGGACCTTTGAGGCTTCTCCCTGTAGTTCCACAATCCTCTCATCCGCAGCAGCATAAAATGGCACCTCGTCTATCAGGAAAATGATTTGGCAGCAGAATCATTTCCATCATTGGAAAAGAAATGCAGTGAGGAAAATAAGTCAAAAGTGCATTCTCATTTGAAACATCAAACAAGAACAGAGCCATTAAAACCTAGTCAAGTTGGATTTCAAATGCAACTTAGGCTCAAAGGACAAGCATTGGGCAACACCTCTAATTCATAATAAGAGTAGAATATCAGTTTTCCCTTCAATAACTGGGAATAATCTTGACCCCCCCCCCCCCCCCAATCAGTATAAAGTTGAGTATTTAATAAGAGAAAAAGAACAGAGAGAGAAAATCACACTGCTATGGCTGGTAATCATCTTCTTGAACAGCCGCTATCTTAGGATGCAACAGGTGCAGCGCAAATACAGAACATGAGCGGTGTCCACTGTCCAGGAGAGGCTACATCAGTACATCCCACACTGCCACGCATTGTGGCCATATTTCTCACAATTGATTAATCTAATTAATCTCAAAAAAGGGTGGCCCAGTGCATGGAGGAAATGTAGATGTACTATATCCTTACCCTTCCAACTAAATGTTCAGTATGACAAAGCTTCTCTAATAAAATAGGTACTATATCCTACACCATTTTATATGAATGTAAAAAAAAAAATTGCATGATAAAGCTGCATGTCATTTGTGGAAACACTCGAACAAAATCACCGGTTAACTACATTAAAAAATTAATACTATGAAAAACAAAAGCCCATCACTAATTTATCTTCCATAGAAAGGCAGCCACACCAATCACCGGTAATTAAAGATACAGTTCAGCACACTATATACAAAATTGATCAATAGTCAATATGAAAATAAAAAAATGCACAAAATCAATAGCTGCAATTAATAATTAGCTGTAGGAT
Organism: Lupinus albus; assembly: GCA_009771035.1. Taxonomy (NCBI): domain Eukaryota; kingdom Viridiplantae; phylum Streptophyta; class Magnoliopsida; order Fabales; family Fabaceae; genus Lupinus; species Lupinus albus. The sequence continues at coordinate 13,376,067 of CM020011.1, forward strand.
TAGCTAACACTGACAACAAGCATACCTCCTGACAATATTCTAGCAGAAGCACCAGATTTTTCCTGTATGGACTTAATTAATGAGCCTTGCTTTCCAATCAAATTAATAGCCTGTGTTGATGCCACCAATAAACGAACAGAACAGAAGGCAATACCAGCAGCTCCTGACAGATTTTCACCATCAGTTTCAGATAATCCTGAGACACGTTTAAAAATCCTTATGACAGCAACCATTGCAGGAGAAAGATCTGCCTCAAGTTCTTCCTTCCCCGATATGACTACCTAAAAAACAAAATTTGAACAATATTGAAGAGAAAACAGAAACAGATACACAACTAAATGAATAAATGTAACATCTGACAAAAGCTCATGGATACAAGCATCATCATCTGAATAGCATATAAACCAAAAGAACTATAGAACTAACGTCCACTGAATTAACTCTGGCACTTTTCCACCTACGTTAACAGCAGCAAGTTATATGTTAGAAGGAGACTCAACAGCATTCTGTGCATGTGACAAATTATCACAAACTTTGCAGAGGGCATCACTTATAATTCAAACAAAATTAGAATGCTTATAGAGAAAGACATGCCTCTTGCAAGCATTCAAGTCCTATAAATCCTACAGAAAAACTACTTCTTGAATAATCCCTACACAACACTAAAACTTGAAAATAAATCCTAGTAATAATATTTTAATAGCCAAAAGCATAACAAGAGTAATAATGAATGATAAAATGAGGTAGAATAATGCAAGCAAACATGAAACCAGTTTACAGAACCAGTGATAACATAATCATTAAAGGAGAGTAACACATACAGCACAGCTCAAACTAAAAAAATGCAACTTTACAATAAGCAATGTAAATCAAGTTCCAATTGAAACTCCACTAAACAAGTAAAGTTTCAATTTTCCAGTGCCCTAATTCCATCAAGAAAATCCTGATCCTAAAATAGAAAACCTAAAAAAACAGAGCGAAAAAGAAAACCCTAGAAACATGGATATAAGAATGAAGACATACGATTCGATCAGAGGTAGCATCAGCGCCATCCAGAACACGAATACGAGCTCGAGTCTCTTCACATGTTTTCTTCACGAGCTCCCCCTTGCGCCCGATTATGCTTCCTACCTTCACCACCGGCACAATCAGCCGGAACACGCAGTGGCCGGGCCAACCCGGCCACCTTCTCTCCGGAGCTGGTTCGGATTGTGGTTCATCGGTTGGGTGGTTAGCGTTCTGGATTGATTGTACGGTGGCCATAAGCGATGTTTTGAAATGTGAGAAATGAAGAGAAAGAAGGGTTCACACTTTACACTGTTCAATGTTACAGAGATTCAGGTTCGTGAAGAGTAGAGAAAACAGTAACTAAAATATTACCGTGTTTGCTGATGTCATATTTCGATATAAATACGTCATTTTGGATTCATCTAACGGTTTGCGTTGCATCATATGTTACCACTGGATTCATGTTTGGTGACGTGAACTATCAAAAAAGGACTTTGGATTTAAATGAATGATTGTGAACTCATCTAACTATTTATGTTTTGCACACAATATTTGAGTTTGGATTTAAGTGAATTTTGTTTACCAATAATGGGCACATATGTTACTATTATGATGTATAGGATAATTTTTAGATTGATTCTATATATATATATATATATATATCACTACTAGCAACCCTAATATTACACTTGTAGACTCTAGCAACCCTAATATGCACTTGCATTATGAAGAATGAATATGTTCCATTGTTTATTTTTATTCATGAGATCCGAATTCAAATATTTCCTTGAGTTTGGATTTTTTTTTTGGGAAAAATGTTGGAATCTATACTTATATGTTAATCTATATTATTGTGATCTTTGAAGATGTGGTAGCATGTCTCAAAACTATGCTAGATTTGTCTAACTTAAGGGAACGTTTCATAAACCACCTTCAACCAAGTCTAAGGTATAATATGGATGGAGATTTGTTGTCCCCATTGGTGTCCCTAATGGTGTATCAAACCAATCATAATCTGTTATTTAATTGAAGAAAAATAATTATAAAATCAAAATATAATATTGTATATTAAATTATGCAATTCTATTGGGTAGGGACATGGAGACATGATATTTTGGGATAGAGGATCCATGTTCATATAATATATCCCAAAATTAAGTCTAAGTTAATTTGTCTTTTGTTTTTTAGGTTCATATATTTTATAATAGTGATTGTTTGTGTGATAAGATTGGATATAAAAATGATACATTAATCACTAGCTATTTGTAATATGACCAAGTTAGTTTTTTATCTTGTTTTTAATATTAGATCCAGAATTCTTGGTTATATCAGTGTGATCTATGGACAGACTAATGAAATACTAACATACTAACATTTATTTATAATAAAAAATGGTTTGAAAATATAAAATAAAGAAAGACTCTTCTAAAACATTTAGAACTTTGAATAGCCCAACACAGACCCAACTTTGCCATCCAATAAAAACATATCACCATCAACACCCCAAAAAAAATATCAGACATTTTTGTCTTAAATTTGTTGGGTTTGTGTTCAGGGGTTGCATAGCTAAGTATCCTCTGACCCCCAAAAAAAAACTGTTAGCTCTTATGTTAAGGTCCAAACTCCAAATTGCTATATGTCATCTCCAATGCCAGCAAGTATATATAATATAAGATCTAGAAACATTAACTTTGAGATGCGTTCATATGACAAAATTAACAATCAATGGCTTTTGTAACATTGTGAGGGGATGGAAATAATGGAATACATAATATATCATGGTCCCCCAAATATGTGTTTCTTTTGAAAGTATGTGATTAGTTCATCAACTAGCTTGGTGCAAAAGATAGTGACACTGCTACAAAGGTGGCTCTGCCTGATGACCCATGTAAACTTCTTAAGTTCATTATTACTAAAAACAATAGGTTTAATCTCTTTGTAGTTGGGTAAGTTGAAGGAGTAATGATATATCATAATATACAGTTAATGTATAGATTTTCTATAATATAAGAAAATAATGTATGTTAGCTATAAATAAATTATTAATGAGTTAATAGTCATATTGATCGTCCAAATATCATAATGTCATTGACTTAATATTCCAAAGAAATTTGTCACCATATTAATCCATTATATATTACATTTGTTATTAAGTCTCTCGAGTAAATTTGCCACAAACAAAGTATTTAAGATAAATTTGTTATTATAATAATATCTAGATTAAATTTGTTGAGAGATATTAGTATTTTAAAGTGATCAATTTGGTGATGATTTCTCCCGATATGATTTTCCTCATATTGTGACAAATTGTGTACATGTATTTGTCATTGTTATAGACTTATAGTTAAATGATATTTGTTGACATTAAATATCAAAATCATTATTTTTTAAATCATTAAGTAGTATACATAAACATTTTTTAATATAACCTATATTATAAATGTACCGTGAAATAATGAGTAATTTTTACATCTTATTGGTAGATCAAAATCTAACATCTAGATTTTTAGGGGAAAGTGAAAGTGAAAAAAATAATAATTTGAGATGAAATTTTATTTATGTTCTATCAAAAACCTTGCAATTTGGGATAAACTGAACAATGTATAACACAATGTGGGGTTTAGATGTATTATTCTTATCATACATACTACTTAATTTTATGGAAAAAATAACTCAATGATAGTGTATAGTTTAAATAAAGGAGATTAAAAAGTGTAGTAGTTTTGTGGTTGGCTACATATCCACACGTTACAAAAGCTTACATGCGTTGAAGATAATATTTTGATAACATGAAGAGTCGAGTAATTGGTGCTTGCAACCATAGAGTCACATGTTTTGATGAAATCTCTACCTTATATAAAATCGTACACTCCCTTATCCAATTTCAATGGTTCTATACATTCCAACTCACCCACTTTGTGATGATAAGGTGCTGCCAAATATGAGTCACTCCATCACATGAGTTGCTAATTTAGGAATATGTTATTCACCCAAAATTTATCTTATATTTATCTATAGTAAAATTAAAATATAGATAAAAATATGAAATATGTGTAAAGTTTAATTTTAATTTCAGGCTGGTGAGTGCAAGGAGCTTTCATTTTAGGGATTTAGTTATATAAAAACCTTGTTCATCAAAAATAAAGAGATTATTTACATAATTTAAATTTACAATATTATCATAATATTATATTTATTAATTGGGTGCCAACTCCTCAAATTCTGTATGAAATTGTATTAAACCTTACAATAACTCTTGTTTTATTCTTCTTTTACATTTGTAATACATAATGACTCTTGTGATATGAAGTGACATATCATTTTGTTGGTTGAATGATATAACATTTGAATAAAGAGTTATCAATGAAATACTAAGACTCTTAGGAAAAGTCTATATATATATTGTTTGATAGAATCACTATACTAATTAGAAAATAACTTGAAACATTGTCTATATATCTGCCCAAAAAGTTTGTCTCTAGTCATCAATAAATGAATATAGAAGAATTTATCTATCGACTAAGAACAATACAATACTTAAATGAGTATTATGTCGTCATAGATAGAGGTGATGCATCATCATTCTAATTATGTAACAGTTATAAAATTATAAAGATACATTTACATATGGTTTTCATAACTAAAACTTACATAATATTTGCTCATAAAAAAAATTAGGTATATGATAATGTTTTAACCCTACTCTAATTATGGAGTCAGAATTCTCCATGGAGGAGGTGTTGTGCAAAATAAGAAAAAAAATTGAAATTACAATATATCATTCTATTTATATTTGTAATGACATTTTTATTCTTAAAATTAGTGCGAAAATAAAATTTCTTTCTCCTAATGAAGAGGATCCCTAATCTTAATTTCATTAAAAAAAACAATGAAAAATTCCACCTCCAAATAAAATACTGAATTGGAAGATCCTTAACCAATATGAGACTCCAAAATACAATGTTAAGAAATGTACAAGTACCTAAATTATATTGCATAAGAAATCATGCACAAACCTATACTACTAGAGCTATCAACATAAAGTTTAGAAGAGCAAGAAGCAGGAAGACTCACTACATTATCATAAAAGGTCACTAAATTGACATGCGCCCAAGCAAGATAGCCATCATTCCTCAAGGCACATAGAAGTGTAACATCTCCCACTTCACTGAACATGGTAATGTTCCTGCTCCAATCTACAACATAAACACCAAGCATCTCATAAAGAGGAGACAAACCTGAGATCCATCTATCAAACCAAAAAACATTTGCATGGCATAACTACTTTCTGGGGCTTCATTATTTCAATGATCCTTTTGGGATTTAGCGGTAAACATAAAATATCTGCACTTTTTAAAAAAAGAATCATAGTTCCTCTTTTAACTACTTGTGCGTGTATGAGAGGCAATCATTATAGGCATTGGTTGAATCTTCAAAAAGTATTGCACTTCACACAAAAAATTTCAAGGACAACATCTCTTATGTACCTCCAAACATACTAGATCATTGTTATTGACAATATTTTATACTTTTATGTTTATATTATATTGTTATTTCAGATTTTGTCTTATATATTATCTAATACAAATGATAATATAACAAAAATAGTGAATATTTAATTTTTTTTATTGATATGACATGTTTTTGTTGGGTATATAAGATATAGAATATCTATTGTATAGTTATATTAGCTTGTTGCATTTAAGAGAATACATTTCTACAAGTAGGGATGACAATGAAGAAAACCGAACCCGTGAGTACTCGCCTGAACCCAACCCGAATTTAATGGGGGAAAACTTGATGTGATTTGGTTCGGGTTTGACCCGAGTTCAATTTTTGGGTTCAAGTTTAATATAGTTGATATCCTACCCTGAATTCGATTAATATATGTATATTTATAAAAGTATACATGAATATGTATATAAAAGTTATATATATATATAGAAATTTTAGTTATATAGAACCCATATATATGTATATAAATATATGTTTCGGACGAGTTTTCACCGCGTTCGGGATACCTGATATCCGATGGGTTTAAATATGCTATCATTATTTTCAATCCTGCTTAACTTGAGTTCAAATTTTGGATTTCAGATTCCGGATTCGGGATTAGGTGAGCATAAACCCGACCTAACCCACACCTATCTACAAGAGTACGTTAGTCTAAAATTTAAACCTGCAAAAATCAAGCTTCAAACTACTACTTGTCACTATTAATGTTTAAATTTTGAGCTATGCTACAAGATATTCAACATGTTATTGATATTGGAGTAAAGACTGTAAAGTTTCAGTCAAACATGTCACAAAATTTGTATGAAGGAAACTCAATTTGGTGAATCCCAAAAAACGTCTCTAACGGAATCACATTGGAAGTTTCAAATTTTCCACCATTCCACATGTCACTCATTTTAAATGATTAAAATATAATTTAAATTATTTTATTAATTTAAATACTGTTAAATAACTTAATATTTTTAATTAGCCCAAATAAGGTTATTAACACTTTAATACCACGACAACCAATTTCTCCCCTCTCCATCCATGTCTCAACTTTTAGTCGATACAAAAATAATATATCATCTTGTAAAAAAGAAAAATAATATATACCATAAAGATATATTTTATTTATTAATGATAATTTTTAAGAAACATATATCACATTTTTACAGTATAAAACAATTTTATATGAAAATATATCAATACTTATTTTACAAACCGATATTCTTGGGGAGAGAGTTGAATAATAAACACATAATTTGAATTGATAATGAAGAGCCATTGAACATAATAAGAGCAACGTAGTATGATTGAGTGCCACAAATAAAATGAACAACACACCAAAAAGCAAAAAGGTTGGAATCATTACTTTAGAACACTCCAAAATCTCACCTCTTTCCTTGATACACGTGAAAAACTAAGGAACCACTAACCCATAAAAAATATGCCACGTAAGCCATGAAATCTAAGGTACCCAATCAAATTGCACTTGTTCCCAGATAAGGAACCCTTCCATATATATTAAAAAAAGCTTTACGAGAGATATGGTATATGGAATAATCATAGCCATCCTTAAGAATTTAATTACTCAATTACAAAATTGCCCATGTCCAAGTAGAACAAATATACCCATGCTCAATTTTTATATTGTTTCAATTAAAAATCATTTATATTTTATTTTGGGAAAAGACTCAGGCATTAATAGTTAAAGTCCTAGTGTTGTGTACGTGGGGAACTACTATTACTAAGTTATGTTATAATCTAGAGTATAAGCAAAAGCCATGCATTTAATGTAGGTTCCCTTCTGCAGAACTTTTCCCATATCCTCTTCACAAAGATTTCCCATATCCAGATTAAAAAAGGTTATATCGACCGAGATTAAATTAAAGTAAGAGTTTTCTGCCCCATAAAATTAAATGATGTAAGAGTATATTAGGAAGTAATAAATTCATAATTTTCTAATATAAAATTACAGTAATCGTAAACTTTTTATTCTAAATCTTAAAGACTAACTTATTCTAAAATTTATCTCTATATTTACTTACTCTGTATGCTTTTCTGTTTGCATTATGTAACACATAAAGTTTGAAGTATGAGTGAAGTTGTAAATAAGCAAAACTGGAATGGCGAATCGAAAAATGAGAAAGTAGGAAGTAAAAAAAGTAGAAAGGGGATATTAGAGTAAAAGTAAAATAATTGAAAAATAATATACGAGAAGTATATTTACACAAACTTAAAATAAGAGAATTGTAATAATCTTTTATATATATAAAATAAATTTAATCAAACAGGTTGAATTGATAGTTCTTATCATATATATTGCATATATCAGTTATCACAAAAATCAAACATGTTTTATATAACAGTGTATCTATACATTATTAGTATAAAGATTATTCATCATTCATTTGTATTAATTTTTTGAAAAGTCAATAATAATTAAAAATAAATGTTTTATGATAAACTCACAGTGTATCAAATTATTACATGGGTACATACAATTTTTTTTTTGTCTTTAAGATAATATATATTTATTAATAGGATGAACATAATTTATATTTTATAAAATGCTTTAATACATGAATTCACATAGTGTAAATTGAATCATTGTATATGATATTAACTTAATTGGAGTGGTCCTACATTTGGAATATAGCAGATAAAACTAACAGCATTGTCTTTTCCTTGGTTGTGATATGCATAGTTCTTCACTCTAGCTCCTTTACTCCCAATAAAACTAACCCAAGTGTGAATTCCCTCATTCTCTTTATCAATCTATCTCACTAGTGGTGGTCTCACTTCACTGCCATTTGCCCATTGCCTATATGTGCACACTCTTCAACAATTACTCACTTTCTCTGAACCCTCAATTACTCTAATTAATCACTTTTCATACTCTTCCATTCCCTTATTGGCCAACTTCCCCTCTTTAACACAACTACTATTTACTTAGGCAACACCATTTCGAAATTTTTTTAACTTGGGATTTGGAATGCTGTTTTTATGTCATTGACCCTTTTCTAGGGGAATTATTTCCCATTCTTTTCTCTCCCTATTATAAGTACTAATAAACCTATTGGCCTTTACCTTATTTCTTCTTTTTTTGAAACAACTTTTAGTTCAATTCCTTGTACCTTTTCTGGTTTAGGGTTTTAGCTACTTTCCTAATAGCTTTTCTTTTTTCTGTCAAAGCAAAAATGAAACATGTTTTCAGTTTTCCACCAAACACTTCTTGAGCTTCTAGAAATTATAAATAAATATTATAGAGAATGTCTTCTCCATGTTTAAGTGGTGGTGGTGGAAGAACATATGGGTTAGATTTGGAATTTCTCAAATCAGCTTCATTCTCAGTATATTCTTCTTCATCTTCACCATCCTCAACAATCTCAGAATCAAGCAATTCACCTTTAACAATCTCAACTAAAAAACCTAGAACCCAAAGAAAGAGACCCAATCAAACCTACAATGAAGCTTCAGCACTTCTTTCCACTGCATACCCAAACCTCTTTCCTTCAAAAACCCTCAAAACACAACCACCACCAAGTATATTTTTTGAGGAACCTCCTTCAGAGGAGATACTATTACCTTTCAGGGTTTTCGATAACTCTTCTTCCTTTTTGATTCATCAACATAATAAGCCTAGTTTTTCAATGGAACCTAAAGTGCTCACGTTGCAAGAGAAACCGTGTCAGAGTCCGGGTGAGATAAATTCGGCTTCTGCGATGATTAATTCGATTGAATTGGAGGAAGATTGTGGTGATGATTTCGATGCGGAATCAATTCTCGATGAGGAAATTGGAGAGGGGATTGATAGTATCATGGGGAGTGTGGTGCAGCAAGAAGATACAAACGGCGCCGTTTCGTGTTTAGGGATTCCGGCGGTTGGTTTTGGAGGGAAATTGGATTGCAGGTTAGGGTTACGAAGGGCTCTCCGACACGTCGATGATGGTGGAAACTTGTGGAATTTGCCGGCGGTTGATATACTTCAAATTTTGCCTAAGATTGTTAACAAACCACCACCAACGCCGGCGTCGCCGGAGAAGAAGAAGAAAAAGAAGAAGGTGGAGGTGAAGAACCCAGAACCGGTGAAGGAAAACCCTGTGGCGAAATCGAATCCGGGATTGATGTTGAAATTGAATTACGAGGCGGTGAAGAATGCTTGGTCCGATAAGGTATCACCGTTCGCCGATGATAGCCCGGTTTCCGATGTATCGGGAAATGACGCCACAGTAAGTTTCTCGATTTTATCACTGCCAAGTCATAATCTTAATAAGTACTTTTTCTTCTGTCTAATTTCTTCAAACATTAATTTTCTTTCAATGTAAATTATAAAACTTCCGTTGAAACTTGAGACCTTAATCCTTCGCATTACTACTTTTCTGTCATAAATTATTTTTGTTAAACAACTTAATTACTACTAGATGTTTATTTCATGCTTATTTTTTTTTTACAAGAGTTTGCTACCTCTTTAGGCTTTTTTCATAAGCTTTCTTAACAAGCTTAAGCTTATTAGTTATGACATATTACGAAAGTCATAGCTTATTTTCATAAACTCCACTAAAACACTTAAGTGCTTAGCCATATCTTAAGAAACGCTCAAATAATCACTATAAACAATTTAGTCTAAAGTTTGGATGGAGCACATTTTAATTACGTGGAGCTTGGGAATCACACTTTTTGACATTTGAAATATTAAAGTATTTCATGCTTGTCATGCCCCACTCCTCTTCAATCTACTTATTATGCTCAAATTTTAAACAAATTTCAATTTTAATATTTAATGGCTTCCACTTTTCATCTTAGAAAAGATGTCCAAAGTAATAAACTTTTTTTTTGCAGTCACCTACACCTTGCCAACCTTAATAAGGAAATATAGGTTAATATTTGTTTAGATTAACCATTTTGGTTGGTTAAAATTCTTTGTGTAAATGCCTAAAAAATTGGGAAACAGAAGATGGTGGTTAAAAATATCAAAAGTGAGTCATGTTGAATTAATCATTTTTAATATTTTTAAGATTAAATTTTATGATATATTAAATCATATGAATGATTATTTTAATTCATATTCTCTTTCTTTATCATGCTTTCATTTTCTGTCACGCATACAATATAGGAAAAAAATCTAACATCTTTGAATCATGTTTCAAATCTTATATTACTTCAACAAAAATATATTATATTTCTTAAACAAATTATGTTCTCATTTTACAAATCAACTATATTCTACAACGTAATAAAAATAAATTATTTTCTATTTTTATGATTTTTTTAATTGAATTGAAATATAATAAGACACAAAATATTGAGACAGATATTCTCGGGCTATTTTGTGTCACTGTCTGACAATATTCAAAATATACATCATGTCAGAGTTGTCAGTTTTAAATAGTAAAATACATGTTAAGATAGTATGGTCCAGAATGAGTGAATAATTTCATATTTTTTTTAACTGTTGTGGTGAACACAGGCTCGGTTATCTCAAATAGAATTGTTATGGGACAATGGAGGAGTAAGAGAAGCAAGTGTTCTACGCTATAAGGAAAAACGGCGTACTCGTCTCTTCTCAAAGAAGATCAGATACCAAGTCAGAAAGGTTAATGCTGATCAACGCCCCAGAATGAAGGTACGACCCAGTTGAGGACACTCCCAGAAATTTCATTTATCCCACAATAACAAACAAAAATAGAGAGATCAAAATCTACTTTATCATATGTAGAAGATAATTGGATAATCAGATCAGATGAATCATTTGTTTTTGTTATGGACTGTGGACCCTGTTTTCGTGGTTCAGTTCCTTACTTTCTCCAACTTTTTTTGAGGAACCATCTTATTTAATTTGTTCCGTAATTCCAGAGGTTAGCTTTTCATTGTTGTTAAATTTTTGTTTTTAATTTTTCATTAGCAATTTATAACATGGATGTTTAATGTTTTGGAATTTTTGACCATATCGAACTATTATAATTCAGTTTTTGTAATTATTTAAATTATGCAATGATGGTTGGAAAAAGTATCAACATCAGAATGTTAAAGAAAAAATTGATATTAGACTTAAATAGCTTAAACACATTATGTGAATGACATGAAAATTTGATAATTTTATTTTCCATTGAAGTATGATTCTTAAAAAAGAACAAGTTAGTTAATAAGCAAATGCACTGAATTATATGGCTTCATTGTGTTTCTACCTTGTTTGTGATGTGGCAGGGGCGATTTGTTACGAGACCGAATTCTAGCCCAAGTGCTCTCAGATGATAGTGTTTAGTGGCAGAAAAGCACTTTTTGAGACTTCATTTTTCTATATAAAAAAAGTTATCTATATTTTTGTAACTTTTCACTTTGTTCTTTACTTTATTGGGTTGGTCCTTCATTTGGTGTAAGATAAGGGATAAAAGAGAATAGATGAGACAAGCAACGATGTAGTCGGAACAATTTCCCTAGGATTCTATTACAATTTGATTTTCTTCACGTTATGGTCTCCACGAGATTCTCTAGTTTTACACTTTTGCTCCTATGTGGTGTGGTCTATGCCATTTCTTTGGTAACTATATATTGTTGGAATCAAATATTCATTAGGCACATTTTAAAAGTCATTGACCTCTACGTCTGGAAGGAACTGCTAACTAAAAAACACCTTTGATTTAATCTTAAAAAAGAAGTTAACACTTAACAGTGTTAGCTTCAATTAAGAAAGAATTATTTAACTTGGCTTGTTGTGTTTTTCCGTGTATGTTAGCATGACTTTGCAGTTTGATTATTAGTGTGATCACAATCATTTGACACAAAGTAATGAAAGGTAAAAGAAATCAATATAAACGTACCTTTCTTATAGTGATACGATGCTCATTAACACGCGTTACCTAAAATTGTTACTTGCTGGATCTAATCATGTATGTGCACCCCTTCTAATCATGGTGAAAAACTTTGAATACATATATATGTACAGACAAAAGAAATTAGAAAGTTAATTTTAATTAAAATTTAGTGATGATAACACCTAAAAAATATAAATACACCTTTAAATATGACGTGTTATATGTGTTTCTACACAAATTTTTCTCTTTTATCTACTCCTAGGAATTGATTCATTGCTTTTCACATGTGCTAGACTTATTGGTCTTGACTTGCTCTCCAAATTTGGGTGTATCTTGGATTGAGTGACTCATAGGTTACCTGAGATAACTAGGATAATGACTCCTTAAGCATTGATTTGGGCCAAATTTGGGTTTAGTCATCAAACCATTTGTAAGGAAATAACTTATATGAGAATTGGACTTCTAATCCAATGGTAGCAACACATATCATACTAGTACTAGCCGACTTGAAGGTTTTTTAGTAGTTATATGCTCATTTTGACCTATTTGGAAACCCTAATAATTGTTGAGCTTGATGGTGTTACGCAAGTTCCTAATCTAGTATTTTTTGAATAATAAATACAAATATATTTCCTTCCAACATATACTATTCCTCAAATGAAAAAAAATTGTAGTTAAAATTAAAATTAAAGCAGATCATACACAAGTTTCAACTATAATTCTAGTAGGGTGGAAACATGTCAGATCGTCTATCAGGGCCCTATTACCTAATCTATAACTTGTCAGGTCAGACCTTTTTAGTAAATAGGTCAGGCTTAGGCTTTCAGCCTTTTAAAAAGTCTATTAAGTCTAATAGACCGACCTATATAATGTTATTATATATTTATAAATTATTTTTATAACATGTACAAAAAAAACTAAATAAAAAATTTATATAAATAATCCAATATGACTTAGAGATTAAGCTATTTAATAATTGGATATTTAATTGTTGAGACTTGGACTTAAGTACATAACACAACTCATGTTAAATATTAAAACAATATCACATTTTACTATAATATTAAAATACATTGTTTTGTATATTCTAACTTCAAAGACACCACAAATTCTTCGAATACATTACACAACATTGGAAAGTGATAAAAATAATTGTGATAACAATGTAAAAAATCACTAATTGCTATAATTATAATAATTTTTTCTACTTTGTACATAAATTTTAATTTTTTTTACCTTAGCATGCATTTAAAGAGGCTATCAGGTCATACTAGATTTTTAAACAGGTCAAACCTAGACTTTACATTTTTTTTAAATATGCTAACAAGCCAAACTCAGGCTCTCATATCGATCCGTTTAAGGCAAAGTCTAGCTTGACTTGACCTGTTTCCACCCTAGATTCTAGTAAGAATAAAACTTATTGCTGCAGAAAGATATAACATAAATGATAATTCTATTCCATTAAGCTGGGCTGGGCTATAATGTTGTATTTGGGCTGATGAAAGCCCAAATTGAAAAGAAATTCCCTTTATATGACTTGTGATACCTCTTGACTCACCCAATTCCTCCGTTTCCGCCACCGTAGTAACACGGTGACGTGGAATCAATCCCCGCCGTAAATTCTTCAGTTAATATGAGCTCTCCGGAGACTATTTCATTCATGGAATCCGCACTAAAACAGGTAATGCAATTTACTCTCTCACTCACATACATGTTTCTTTGTTCTGATTTTCTATAATTGATTCAACTCCTTTTCTCTCTGTGTTTTATGTAACAGGCTAATTTTGCTTTGGATGCACTTGAAGTACCCGTTGGGTAAGTAAGTTACCTTTCACTTCACCACTATACTATATAATTGGAAGAAAGTGATAGATACTGATTTAGTGTTGAATTTGTTGTTTCTAGCTGTGTCATTGTTGAGGATGGCAAGGTTATTGCCTCTGGTAGGAATCGAACTACCGAGACTCGAAATGTAATGTTATTTACACCATTCACCTATATTTTTTATTTCTATGGTTATAATATAGCATTGTTATGGAGTTGTTCGCTTTTTACGGGATTAAGGTTTGATTGTTGTTGTTTATAATTATATGTCTGAGTTTTTGTGCTTGTCTACCTAAACCTTAATTCCTGAAATTTAAGTTTTGTAAGTTTATCATTCTTTTATAAATGAGAACTATGCTACATGTGAGAGTTTTAGAGATATCAAATTTTTTTAGAGCAATGAACTAGTATTATTTGTTGTAGCATGGATGAAATAAGAGTATTTGAGAAAGTATTCAGTGGCTATGAAATCAAAATTTGTGAATGGTAGCATGAGAAATACAATTTATACAAAACGATGAGACATATGCGCTTATAGCCTAAGTACACAATAAGCTAAATTTCTTGTTATTTATAATCTCCAACAGTGATCCATGTGAATGAAAGTACTTTCACCTCGTTCATGTCTTTAGTGAAAGATCTATATGTGGTTTGTAATTAAGTACTTTCATATATGATACTAGTTGTGTGTTTCGTTTTACACAATAAAGAAAAATGTCTGTGGTTCTGGTCAGGTTTTCTGTTATGCAATATTTCATTATGAATAAGAAATTTTCATTCTTTCTCCTGGGACATGGTAGTAACAGTTACTACACGTTTCATCAAAGCTTTATGAAATTCTTGCAGGCTACAAGGCATGCAGAAATGGAAGCTATAGATGTGCTTCTCGAGCAGTGGCAGAAAAATGGGCTTTCAATGTCAGAAATTGCTGAAAAATTCTCAAATTGCAGTCTTTATGTTACCTGTGAACCATGCATAATGTGTGCATCTGCTTTATCGATTTTGGGTATCCTCCTTCAACTGTTCGTACTTTATACTATGCCAGTTACATTCTTTATCTGTTGAACTCCTTCCTTTCCTGATCCATTTGTTTGTGTATTGTATCTCAGGTATAAAGGAAGTATTTTATGGCTGTCCAAATGATAAATTTGGAGGCTGTGGGTCAATATTGTCGTTGCATTTAAGTAACACCATGTCACTAAATAAGTATGTCTCTTAACATCTATGCAATTTCTCTATGTCTCTATCTATATATGAACACACATGTGTGCGTGCATGTGCAGTGCAAGTAATTTACTACTATTATTTTTACTTCTTAATTCAAATTTTGCTTTGTTTGAAATATTTGCTTCTTTTTTGTCTCATCAAAATGGGATATCTTACCCCTTGTGCATGTTTGTGGATGTCTCATAAAATGGGATATCTTTCCACTATATTCATCAATCAATGTAAATAGGTAATTCCTTTTGTTCTTCTAATTAACAGTGGAGTTTCACCTGGAAAGGGTTTCAAATGTACTGGAGGTATAATGGCACCAGAAGCTATCCTCCTCCTGCGAACATTCTATGAGCAAGGAAATCCCAATGGTACGTTACTTTGAAGTTTGTTGTAACTATTGTAAGCTAGGACATTTGGCTGCTGGTGATTCTCACTTCTACAATGCAATGTGCATGATTATTACTATGGTTAACAAGTTTGAGTATACTATTTTATATTTTCCAATTTCAGTCATACGTTTTTTAAATTTCTTTCAGCTCCAAAGCCCCACAGACCTCTAGCACGTCAGGCATGAAGTTGACTGAATTTGTATATTGATAGATTGGTTTTCACATAGAAGGTTATCATTTTTTTGATTTTTGGTGGCCAAGCATTATTTTGTTTGACATTAATACTGTGGTATTTATTGCTTTTTTGTCTTATTTTAACTTACAGTTGCTGATATATTTATCTGCTGTGACATGCACATTGCACGCAATGCATGAAGCCATAAATGAACCATAGACTGGAATTCTGTGCTACCTTAATATCTTGCGTGGGCACAAGCTGGTTTTGGATGACACTGCACCATGCCTTATCTATTTCAAAAATCAATTTTATGTATTATTTGAAAACATTATGATTAAAAAAATGAACAAGATGTTTCCTATGAAATGAATCTTGATTAAAACTTTAAATTGCCACAAGGAAATTGAAGCGTTTCAATTTTGATAAAATATCCCATTTATATTTGGGGAAGGTGGAGGGGGAAGGTGGAGGGAGAACTTGCATTTTATTGTATACTTTCCTAAATGTGTTCTAACCAATAAATGAGTTCAAAATTGGCCGTGACACCATGCTTTACAAGTAGTAAAGGTAAGAACAAAGTGGTAGTATCTGCCTTCAATTCAGGGCCCTAGACAAGTCAAATTGAAGTATTTTTCAAAATAGTCGGTGTATCAACTTGTAAAGGTAATGTTGTGTACATCTACCATTCTTAAACCTCATTGAGCCACTCTTTTAGTTGTAATAAAGGAAGCTGTACCAAATCATTTCTGTTTAGATACCTATCAATCTATCATCTGAGTTTATTATTAAATATGCCATATTAGTGTATCTCATTATCTGTATAGTATTTGCATCTGTGCTTTCTAAGCTGTAACCACACCTTTTGTTTTCCCTGTGTACCCAAGATCATGGTGGCTAAAAGTTATCTTTCATTTCTAGGAAAATAAAACAACTACCTTGTTTGTGTTAAGCTGAGTTCAAGCAATGCCAAATCTTTTTTGCTTTCTTGGCTCTTCTGTATGTCACATCATTAAGCCAATATGAAGAAGTGTTACATTTCTATGTAAAGCAATATTATTAAAAAATAGTTGCTTCTTTTTCATCAGGCTAATAACAGCTAATCATGTATTACACTTCTGTGCAAATGTTGAAAAACAAATTATAATTCAACCTTTTCCCTCAACACAGCTATGGGTACAAATATAGTAGATGGCTCATTCAACTGAGGTTCATCAGAACCCTTTCCTCTGTAATTTTGAATTGCATTTAACTTTTGCTTCATACTATCAAGTTTAATCTTCAATTTGCTCAGTCTTTCAAATTCCAACTCTGCTTCCTGATAACCTCCTTCAAATGTAAACTTTGCCTTCCTCTTTCTTTCCTTCAATAGTTTCTTCAAGCTCACATCATCACTGATCTCCATAAAGTCCTGAACAAAAATGTAAACTTGTTAACTGGGGTTCTTCCTCAACAATAAACTTAGTAGAAACTGACATTGTTTACATTTTCACTTGGCTGAGGTGAAAACATTTCTGGTTGTCTTTTCCTCAAAGTATTGCTATCTGACTTTGTCTTCATTTTACTAGTGACATTTTTTACATTCTTTGCGGAATTGTTCACAGTAATTTTTGAGGCCTTTGATTTCAAAAGTTCAGCTTCTCCCATATTTTGTAATGTAGAGTTCTTCCTAGGAGTGGAACTTTGAAGCTGATCTGTTCCTTCTTGTAGCTGCTGAACAAAACCCATTACATTAGAGTTTACTGTGTATTTCAAAAGGATGTCTAATTATAACATAGTATTTACACCAAGCAACAATTTACATCTATTAGAGGAATTCTTAACAACTCCAGAGATATTGAATTTCTCTGTCTTCTCATACTTGGGAACAAGTACATAAAATTTTACCAAATCTCTAAATGCCTAGTGTCTACAAAGTTCACCTTTCAAGAATTATTCATCATATAATCTCCAAGGCATATATTTTAAATCATCAGGCAGTGCCTATAAAATAATTTACTAAAATTAAGTATATCAACAAAAAATCTTCTTTCTTTTTGGTGTCTCAACTCTTCAAATCAAAAGTTTGATCAATGCATGTTTGAGACCAATTTTGCAGGTAGAGAAATCAAAATTTGATTATCCACAACAAGATGATATCTAGAAGGGGTGGTAATTATTCAAACAGCTAACACATTGCATACATAAAATTAAGAATCAAAGACAAGAACAAAATATGGCAGTAAAGCACACCTTTCTGGCTTTAAGTGCTACGTAACGTGCATTTTTGAACCATTTGCTAACCTGCATTAGCTAACGAATGTTAGTCGCTGGAAGAGTTGCTACGCGTGAAAAAAGATGCAATATGAATAACTTCAGGAACCAATGTAATTTTCTACCAAAAGCAAATGCAACTTCATAGGGTACAGTCAGATGAAGATAGAAAGAAGATACAGTTGGAGGACAGCAAGTGACAACCTTCTCAACATTAAGTCCAAACTCTTTTGAAATATCCACCTTCACCGATCTTGGAGGAAGTTCATTCTCCGCAAATACTTGGCGTAGCTTCTGGCTCATTTCAAAAGAAAATGAAAGGAACATAGAGTAGTTCATAAAACTCATTATATAGTTGTTCTCAGCTAGAATTTTGAAACGTGACAAAAAGAAAAAATGACAAGTGTTCTTGTAGTACCTCAATCGCATCGGGTGGAAACCTAAAACAAGGCTTTCTGATTTGTATACCTGAAGAATCATCTCTTATCATCCCACGGTGCTCATTGCTGGGATGTTTGTTCTCACTTTCATGCAAAGTCATCAGAGTATTAACAGCATCAGACTCCTTTTCTCTCCGCTTTCTTTTGCTAGGACCCCAGTCTTCATCCTCACTCAATTGTTCATATGCAGGAGCATCCTTCCCAAACATTTCCTAAAAAGATGTACTCAAATGAAACTTCTTCTGCATGATCTAAATTATCCGAAAAAATTACGATAGCAAAAAAATAGGGAACTATTAGCAATAGTTACCCAGCTAAATCATAACCAAGCTTAAGTAACACATCTAATTGGCAATTCATTTTAAAATCAATATACTTAAGCTTACAAAGGAGACAAACAAAAACTTCAATCTGATTCATAAACAAAGGTCAGGTAACCTTTTCAATGAGAAACAGCAACACTTGTGCTTGAAAGATTGGGAAAATGAAGGCCTTTAAATTTTATCAACAGAGTCAGTAACTAACTTGATAAATTTCTTCAGGACTTAATTTTCTTTTCTGAATGATAATTTTCATATACTCACATCATAAAGTTTCTTGTAGTCAACAGCTTTCCTATGCCTACGGCCATAGGCTTTTCCTTCGGATTCATCAGAATCTATGCAGCTATTGACAGAAAAAAACTCATGGTTGACACCTTCATCAACTGGAGAACATTCACTGTCGTAAGACCACAGACTCGCAGAACTACTGAAATCATCAGTTCCTTCTGTGTTGATGTCGTGGTCGCCTTCTCTCCTCTCTGGATTATAATCTTCATCTTCAGAATCATCCGATGGCAATTCTTCACCGGGATTCAGTAATGCAGTATCGCCATCGGGCATAGCAGCCTCTTCCTTGAATACATCCTTAATTTATGAGGGAAAGGGATTACTAGTTGGACCAGTAGGAATATATAGATTTGGATCCACTGAAATGGTGCACTTTAGCCAATAAAGTGCAAGTGATAACTGCTTATGAGAAAATCCAGAGAATAGGTTCTCACATGGCTATGTTTTGTTACTTGTGTTTTATTAAATACTCAATTCTAAACAGTGGATTTTCTCATCAATGATTATCAATTATTCTGCAAAAAGGGATTGTTTGGGTAAAAAAAACCTGTGAAGTACTGTGCAAGGAGAAGTGAGTTCCAAGATGTGCATTCACTGCCTCCAGTATTCTCATCTTACAGTCACAAAACTTGCAAAACCAGCCCTGGCCTCCAGGAGGAACTGCAATGAATAATCAAACAATACATCAGCATACAGGAGGTTATTTACAGAACAAGTTAACAAGCATTGACGGGAACTTACCATCTTCAGAGTCTAAAGGAGGATCGAGACATCTTTGATGAAAAGCACGACTGCATCTACCATGACATAGTACAATATCATTGTCTGGAAGAGCTTCACGTAACTTGCACTTTGCACAGAATATCTAGATGTAGAAAAATGAACATACAATTTTTAAAATGGTGAGAAAATGAAGTACTTCACACCTTCCCGCTTCCAAAAAACTTGACTAAATTGAAAGAAAAAAAAAGTATGATTAATTGCTTCCCATTAGGGAAATAAGGGATGAAGCAGGTTTACAAGCCTTGAACAGTAAAGAATATAGAAGTATTTAATACAATAAGTATTCAGTGTTAACACTTTCTCACATGTTTATGGTTAGCAGATCCATCTGGAGCAATGACCGGCTCTTCTATGCCGCTCAGAGAATCCAACTGGCGAATAGCATCACGAATACCAAGTTTACATTTTAAAATCTGCTTCTGTGCTCTTTGTAACTCCTTTTCTGGCCTAATCTTTTCTCGACTGTGATAAGCATATACAGAAAAAGCAAATAATTATTTTCAGATTAGGTCACACTGCATTACTGCAATTCATTATCCATTGAAGAGGGTGAAGTTAGAAAATCTAAACTAATCCAATTTTACAATCACTCATCAGTTCATCTGGTGTACAGTTCGAGAATTGTAACATGAATAATACAAATTATAAAAGTATACTTGATGATAATAACCCCTGCCTGCATTATGAAAAGGATTTGGTAACACTTGAAAATCAGCTTGGACTTGAACACAAGACACCTTTGACAAATGTTCATATTTTGACAGACATTGAATACTAAACTAAATTTTAAGCCTTACTATGTCACTTTGATAATATCCAAGCAGCTGCAGGGATATAAACACACCAAACCATATTTCTTCTAAACAAGGATTAATGCATGTAGAAATGAATGTCCACTCTCCAATGAAGAAGGTAATAAATGCCAGGTTCATCACAAATTGCATAAATTCCCTGATTCCTTTTCTATCCGTTATCAATGGAGAAATTACACAATCCAAGCATGACCTGTCCAGCTAATTTCATTTCCAGACATATATCTATTGATTTGAAAGGTTCATATAGTACATCCATACTTAAGTTTTTCATGAAAAGTATAACATCAACACAAATGGGTATACAAAAATTCCTGCTCTCACCAATTCAAATAAAGTATAATCATACATTAAATTCATATTTCCTTCGTTAAATATATCCAAATTTTCATGTGAAGAATTTCAAGTCACATTCACACAGGGCCTATATAATAATAATAATAGCCAATTAAAGGGTAGTAGCTCCTTAATCAACTAACAAGTATGGTATGCATATTATTTACCAAACACTTTTTTTAGAGAACAGAAGATTTTTTTCCTGTACCTCTGGCCTTTCCAACCTTCTGCAGAGTAAGCATCAATAAGGTTTTGCTCTAGCTTCATTTTGATTATGAGATACCTAGTTCTCCGCTGCAGACGTGAAGCATCGTCAAGATTCACATTATTCCTTTGCCTTTTCTTTTTTCTCCTTCTCTTTCTTTTTTGAAGCTTTACCTCCCCATCATCTTTCTCTTTTTCCCTAACTTTTTTGCGTTGTAGATTTGAGGACATATTCTGTGGAAATTTTCCATCTGCTTTATGTGAACTTTGTTTAATAATTAATTTCTTAGTTGAAGACACCTTGCTTGGCCTCTTGATGGAAGAGTCAGTAACTTTCTTCCTTGGGATGTTTGTGTCAACTTTGTGTGTGTGAGACTTTGATTTTAGCATATGCATTTTACCTCGGCGTCTTGTTATTTTGAATCTCAATGATGAATCTGGCTTTGACTCAGCTTGTGCATCAGAATGACTGGATTTTCTAGATCCTCTGCTATTTAACTTCATATTACTTTATTATGTGCCTAGCCTGAAAGTTCAGCATAGTGATAGTGACATTAGAATTACTAGTGAAGTGATAGTCTACAATTCTACATTAAACAACTCCTGCATAAACACATATTTTGTACAGTGAAAGACACATAGACCGGACAGAAGTTGCACCTGGAAATATAGACTAATGTTGCTTCTTATCCATTATTAAAATATAATCACACAAAAACATTTTAAAATATACAAAGAACAAAGATTCCTACTAGTATGAGCAGTACAATTGATCGAATACTAGAGATCAAAGCAGTGCAGAAGAGTTCATAAAAAGCCTGATGCAACAGCACCAAACAATCCCTCAAAAGATGAATCAACAACTAGTGGAAATAGAGGCTAATAAGAACATTGAATCAATAATTACGTGATGAATTTAGTTAAGAAGAAAAGGAGAAGGGATGAACAAATAGTTTTATAAGTCCTTGATGACTTGATCACTTCAATGGCTATAGGATCATAATATAAATAATCATCAGTTTTACCAATCTGATAGAACCATGATTCAATCGTGGAAACAAGCATTTACAGTCAGAATGAAACATAACCAAATACCAAAGTAATCACTAAGCCAAATTGCTCAAAAAAAATAAGAAAAAACCATGACAGAAACAAAGACCTTGACTTGAATGTTGAATCCAGATGTTAAACCCTCAAAAGTTACAGTCTAAAACAAATGAAACCCATTTGAGTTTGAAGCAAATTAAGAAAACTAACCTGCAATGGATGAGGAATATCGTGAAAGATCTGAACTTTCTATTGCTCTGAAGCTATCTCACATATACACAACATGAAAAAAGGACTAAATGAGTGAAGAAGGATTAAATAAGTGAACTTTGATGAATGATTGATTTGAAATTGAAATTGGGTATCACTCAGATTTCCAATGTCAACATTGAGAAGGACTTTACCTTATTGTTCCTCAAGTACCCACCAACGTTCAGCTTCTTGTTTTCGTTCCTAAAAGGCCAAAACAATGAACTCTCTCTTTTCTTTTCGGTTACAAAAACAGAACTTGCTGTGTAGGAAAACAAGATTCTTAGCTGAAGGATTATATAAGTTGTTGCCAATGTTTGTGTTTGATTGTATCTTCAATGTTGGTGACTTTTCGAATCAATGCAATCTAGGAAGTGGAAATAAGGATACAACATTGTTCTTTGTAGAAAAAAAATATGTGTTTGTTATTTAGAAAGGTATAATTTGTTTAATTTTTAATATATGAATGAATGATCTTATAAGGTTTGAGTTTAGAAGAAATTATAATATTATATCATAGTAGAAAGCAAAGCTTCCTACAAATTGATTCATATATGCATATTGAAATTTGAAGGTTTATATTTTGCTAAGATGTGAACCGAAGATATTATATTCTTTTGGACAAATTCATAAACAATGAAACTTCAAAATCATCTTTACTCGATGACATCTTTCGTCTAAAAGTGTTACTCCATGTATCATCACTTATTATTGATCGGAAAAATACTTAATTATAAAGTTAAATATATATTTTAACCAATCACAAGTGAATAATACACTTTTTAGGATAGAAGAAATGATTCTCTTCATATGTGAAACAATTGTGTTTGAATCAAGTGTACAAAAATTGTTGATAAAAGCAAACACCACTTTAGATATCTCTATACAAACCATGAAAATTTGATTAATTTTCAATTGTCTATAAGGAAAAACCTTGGCACACATTAAAGAAAAGTTCAAAAAATAATAAATATTCCTGATTTTTTTGTGATTTAATCCTGAAATTTAAAAAATGTAAAAAAAAAAAGAACACGAGTTTTGGTTCGAGTGTAATATGATCATTCACAATCTAAACATTAGGCCTCATAGCAACTGGGGCAAGTTGAAAATAACCCCAAATTTAGCCTGTGAATTTAAAATTTTCGAAACAGTACTGTAATTTTTAGTTCTACTAGTGCAAAATGTCCGTTCATCCTCTAAAATATTAAAAATTGATAAAAATGTCATAAAGAAACCAAAGTTAAATATCATTTCTACACATTTATTAAAAGACTAAATGACCTAATTTTTGGAAATTGGAATTGTAAACTTTTCTAGGCTGAGAAAGGAGGAAGTTAAGGTTGGGGTTGGAGTAGAATGGTGTTGCAAACCGGTTAAAACAAATATTAAAAAGAGTATAATATTTATGGGGTGTGTATTTTTGTTGTTGTTGAAGAGTATGATAAATATGAATGATATAAGATACAATGATAGTTCAAAAAAAATAATTCAAATGAATAATGATGAATGATATGTTAATTGTGTATACGTTTTTACACAAGCAATGCATGAATATTACATACTTAAACTTTATGACTTTTGTAAATAATCATTATAAACTATTTTTATTCTTAACTACTCATTAAGGTTTAATTATTGATAAAATTGGTCCCTAAATAAAGATAATACTAGATTAATGGCAATGAAAAATTCTAACTTATGCATTTTTGTAACCTCCCGAGTGTTAGATCATTTATTTAATTTTATTTTTTATATATTAATATTACTAAGTTAGTAATTTTTTACATTCAATTTTCCTTATCTTATTCTTCTAAAATAATTTTGTATTTTGATGCCATTTTCATTTAAATATCAATGACAGCTAGCATGCATTGTTGCATTGCTATTGTTGTGAGTCCAATTATACCAATTTCCTCGTTAACCTATTAATAATTTATTCATTTCATCAATTGATAAAGTTTAATGGGTAATTATGAAGAGAAAAAAAATACTTCATGATAACTATTTGTAAAATGAACAAAGTTTAGAGTGGTTTTATGTATTTAAAAAAAATAACATTAGGACTATTTCTAATTTTCTATTCATGGTTTATCTTAGTAGTAAATAATAGTAATTTAGAAATAAAAAAAACAAATATTGAAACTAAAGGAAATAATTATTTCATATATGGTTAGTAAATAACAGTATATTATTTCAAGGATCATGGTTGAGAAATATTATGAGCCTTTTTTCTTGATAAACCTTAACATGAGTTTGTTATTTTTTTGAAGGGTAATGGGATTTTATTATTGTAGAGGATATGTTAGTTTTATATAAAATTTATAGGATTTTCAATTGTTATTAATGTATTAATCATGTCAAAATATTGATACAATAGTACAACAATATTAATAGCTCACTTTTGTGTTGGACAAATAATGTACATATGTGTGTATATATATTCAGTGCTTTACCTTCTATAATACATTAACATACCACACATACATCATTACAAAACGTTTACATGATAAACCATGCTAATATTAATAGATTAAAAGGTATATAAATCATGAATATTTATCAAACTGGACGTGGCATGTGTGTGATATATAGGAGATTAGTTTTGTTACGTTTTTGCCTTGAATAAGTAAGGAAAAGTTAAAAACATAAACAGAACGAAGGGAGTTTTTTACTATTGATTTCATCTTTATAAAAGTTAAAGATTTTTTAAGAGTTTGATAGTCGAGTGCATTTTTTTTTCTTTAGGTCTAAAAGCGCAAAGCCGACCTACGACCTGTTTCTTTGCTATTATTTAAAATTATTTGCTTCAAATTAATCGAGAAAGGTATAAATCGAGTTTGACTCTTCATAACAAGTCATAGAGTCGATATTAATATGAGATATATAGAATTATACATTACAAGATAGACAACTCCAGGTTGTAATCTGCACGGGATACTGTATGTTTTCAATAGGAAGTTGGATTCTATGCTGTCATGTGTTGTAAGAAAGCAATCAAAGACCAAGGGGCATTCTAGTAACTTCCTACAAAACCAAACGGAACCCGCCTTTTCTATTTATTGAAAAATGAAGTAACAGAATGTGTGGTCAAACTAATATTTTCATAAATTAGTTGCATCACAGACAACCTTAAACTACCAAAATGCCCTTTTAATCGTTTGTTTCTTCTTTCTTATCATTGGATTTGTAAAAACAACACACAATTAAGAGGTAGAAGAAGAAGAAGAGGAACATTGTTCCTGCTTCTTCTTCTTCCTCTCTTTCATTACAATTCAATATTCAAATCATAATATTTTGATGTGAATGGGAACATTTCATAGCTTCAGAAAAGCCTTAGGAGCTCTCAAAGATTCCACCACTGTAGGCTTAGCCAAGGTCAACAGCGAATACAAGGTTATATACATTATACATTATTATATATATATATATATATATATATATCAATATCTATATTCTAATGGATCAATCATTATTGTTATTTTCTTCCCATTATTTATTCTTTCAAATGGGTTTTCTCTATTTCATATGTTGATGTTGTTTAACAATTTTTTTTGTGTGTGTAGGAATTGGATATTGCAATTGTAAGGGCTACCAGTCATGTTGAATACCCTCCTAAGGAACGTCATGTTAGAAGTGAGTTGTCCAAATATATTGAATTAAATAATGCTACTTCCTTATGATATCACATAATATATCATATTGTGAATTATTTTCTAAAGTCTTGGTTGATGAAAAATGCTTGTATTACAAGAAACTAGAAATGAAAACATTACTAGAATGCCAAATTTATTCATTGCCATGCAGAAATATTGTATGCAACAGCAGCAAACCAGCCACGAGCAGATGTGGCATACAGCATACAGGCACTTTCCAAGAGGCTTTCCAAGACGCGAAGTTGGATAGTAAGATTCTTTAATATTTACTCATTTCACACGTTTTTAAGAATTCAATTTCACAAAATCCTGGAAAGTTAAGGTTTGCCCAATAATAAGGTTGTTGTTTACTGGTCACGAGTTCAAATCTTGGAAACAATATCTCCACTTATAGGGGTAAGGCTATGTACATCTACCCTCCCCAGATCCCACTAAGTGAGAGCCTTGTGCACTACGCTGCCGTTTAATAGTATATGGCAGAATCATGTGTTTTAACAGTGCTGGTAAAGGTTTAGTTAACCTTGCATTCTTCTTTAGGATATCATGTGGGAAATCACCTCTCAAATATGTATTATAAAAACTAAAAATGTGACTCTAAAACTCTAACACCCTTCCAAAACAAATGGGATATTGAATGTCCAGCATAATATACCTTGTGGAAAGGAACATTCAGGGGCTAACTGATTCTTAGGTTCGGCATATCATATAATGAGAGAAGAAATGGGATTTTTGTCTATAATTTTACTAACAATGATGAAAAATTTCCCAAACTTTATTTTATGTATGTGACTTAATAATGAAATGACAGGTGGCTATAAAGACATTGATAGTAATTCACAGGATTTTGAGAGAGGGTGATCCAACATTCATAGAAGACCTTGGAAAGTACTCACACAAGAGACACATTTTCCAAATGTCCAATTTCAAAGATGACTCTAGCCCCGAAGGTAAAATGGTTCTGCAGATTATTTGTTATAACTCTTCTGCCACACTGGCTGGTCTCTAGACCATTTTGCTTTGGTATCTGAATTTTCTTGCATTTCATGCCTAATTAAATATCTCTATGCAGCATGGGTATGTTCTGCATGGGTTAGAAGCTATGCATTATTTTTAGAAGAAAGACTTGAATGCTTTAAAACCCTTGGATATGACATAGAGACTGAGCGTTTAACCAAATCATCACCGGGTTCGACTAAGGTGTGTGCATGCCCTTTAGTTTTATATATGCACTAATTTTTCCTCCCAAATTTTATTACTACAGTAATAATAGCAAACTTTTCCTTGATGCTATACATAGCCGATCCTAAGGCCGAATAAAAGGTAAAAGTCAGGCAGTTAACAACCAACGTACAAATTTATCGAAAACATCAGTAACTTTCAGCTTTGGCAGGCTCACAGCAGAACACGGACGTTGGGTGGTGATGAGCTGTTGGAGCAGCTGCCAGCACTACAGCAACTTCTATACCGCCTTGTCGGTTGTGAGGTAAGAAAACCCAGGTTTGGTATCTGCATGCATGCTGACATATATCTCTTGTCATCGACATTGATGCATTTCCTTTCCCTTACATAAGATTCAATTTACTTTAATATCTTGCAGCCTGAAGGATCCTCTAACAGCAATTATCTAATACAGTATGGACTGGCCCTGGTATGCATCTGTAGTTTGTGTTTTTCACATTATAGAAATTTTAAGTATTATCACAGAAAATGGTTTGTAGCAATTGCATGACGAAATAACATTACTAGAACAAAGAAAAGTAACTAGCTAACATACATGCATTGGCGTATCCTTACTTGTATGGTTAATACACAACGAAACGAATAGTTGCATACAAGGATTTATCTTCAACAAGCACTCATTGCAGAAATAGCTCCTGCTCTTATTTGAAGATTGCAATGACTGAGTGAATTAGACTGTGGAATTGCTACTGTCATGGTTTTATTTCCTATAATTCAAAATTGTTGCCACGCAGCATCTATGTTACTTCCATTAAAATAATTGACTATTTTTTCAGGGAATCTATTTACTTAGTATTGTGACTCTTTCTCTAACTTTATATTTCTGCTTCTGTAAATGTAATATAGGTATTGAAAGAGAGCTTCAAAATATATTGTGCCCTCAATGATGGAATCATAAATCTTGTGGACATGGTAGTGTCTATCTCAGTTTAACTTACTATTTGGATCCCTTCAATTGGCCTTTAAATTGTACTATGTACTAACTAATGAAAGTTGCAGTTCTTCGAAATGCCGAAACATGAAGCAGTGAAGACTCTACATATTTATAAAAGAGCTCGCCAACAGGTTCACAATGATGCTTTCCCTCAGATAAATTCTTCTTGTTCCAATCTGAATTGTATCTTCTTGTTGATTACTTGGATTGATGGTTGATTCTTACTATGCAGGCTGAACATCTTGCTGACTTCTATGATTACTGCAAGGGCTTGGATCTTGCAAGGAATTTTCAGTTTCCAATCTTGAGACAGGTTCTTTCTTGTTCATTAGTAAAATCATTTCCATTTGTTATCTTAAACGGTTTCTCATTCATTTCTTCCTGCAATAAACAGCCACCAATCACTTTTATTGCCACAATGGAAGATTACATTAAAGAAGCACCCCAAACAGGTCATAAAAGAGTGGTAAGAAAATATCAGTACAAATTAATTGGACAAAGCCTGGTTCTTATAGTTATTTTTGCATATTTTGTGGTTTACTGGTTATGCTATAACGCACATGGCCCTACTTCAATGATATTGCTGCATTTGTTGTAACTGGCATCTTGGAGAAACCACTGTGTTGGGCAGAAAATACTAATTGTTCTTAAACATTCATAGCCCTCAATGTATTTGCTTATGGTTTCTTAATACATTTCATGCAACATTAGGAATATCAAGAAAAAGATCAATCGCCTCGAAAAGAAGAACCGGAACCAGAAAAGCCTCAAGCAAATGAGACACAAGCCGAAGAAGTACTAGTTGAGGAAGAACCTGTAGAAAAAGAAGAAACACAGCCTAAGGAAGAGGAAGTTGAACCTCCTCCTCTGATATCAACCGATGTAACTTACGATTTGCTGGTGTGTTTTAGTTATATGATAATGTTATGAATAATTGTGATATAGGCTTGAAGAATATATAATATACTTGTCCACCTTTGGATTTGCAGGGTCTAAATGAAATAAATCCGAAAACTCTAGAACTGGAGGAAAGGAATGCTTTAGCACTTGCAATTTTACCAACTGGTGGTAAGTTCTAGAGTAATTGATAATTGATTAAGATGTAAAAAATTTAGTGTTCATTGCAATGTGCTGCACTAATGCATGTTAGAAACGGAGACACAACAATATCATAACAGTATGCTTTTTTAGGCTCATCATCTAATCCTCTAGATAATCAAAGATTTACAATTTAACAATTATATAAATGCATTTTTAGAATGATAGATATGCTAGCAAAAAGTTTCCTAAGGATACTTTATCAAAATTCAGGAGGATGGCTATACCATTGATCATTTTTGTTCACATACACTATTGCTAGGACTTGATCTGAAGAAACTTGCATCGATTATTTTCTTCTTTGTTCCTTTTAATGCTCAATCATATGCCTATCATTCAGTTTACCATACTTGATGTTTGATACTATATCTAATACTATGATTTTGCAATTTGTATGTAGGAAATAATTCAAGCAATCTTGCTTTGACTAACATAAGTGGAACATCTGGTTGGGAACTTGCACTTGTTACAACACCGAGTAACCTTACCAGCCAAGCGCCAGTTCGCAAAATGGTTCGTTTTTCTATCCCTTTCTTATCATACCAATCAAAATCCTAAGCTCAAATAGGTTATGGATTAATCCTTTAAACCTTAAAGATGATAATACCATTCTTATTTTTCACCCACTTTTGTTGAGTCAGGCTGGTGGGTTTGACAATCTATTACTAGACAGCTTGTATGAGGATGAAAATGCTAGGAGACAACTTCAACTTCGAAATGCAGGTCATGGATATGAAAGAATGGCAACATATAATACACTCAACCATTGTAATCAGCATGATCCATTTGCAATGTACAACAATATAGCACCTCCACCCAATGTACAAATGGCATTAATGACTCAACAACAGCAACAACTGCAGCAGCAGCAACAAATGATGTTCCAACAACAACAACACAACATGATGATGTTCCCTTACCAGCAATCACATATTCAATACCCTCAACAGACTCAAGTTATTGGTTATTCTAATCCATTTGGAGATCCCTTACCCGTACCTAACCATCCTTATAACTCAATGCCCTATCAAGGGAACTACAATTTACTATAGAGTTACCCCAAAAATGATGTATTATTTGTAATTTGCAGTAGGTTAACATTAATTATCTTAAACCAAGTTCTTAAATTCCTTGTTTGCCGCTGAATATGACATGTATGTTTTTGTTTCTTACTACTACTAGTACGCCACTACAGATATATTTACACATTTTATTTGTTTCCTCTTGTCTTATTTTTGGTACTTCCAAAGATATATCTCACGCCATGAGTAAGAGGGTAAGAAACTAAAATAATCTCTTTTATATATATAATATATGACAGTCTAGTTTAACACGTGTCACTAAGAGAAGCTAATTCTCTTCATGCACCCTTATTTTTATCTAACCATGGGTCCACAATTTCACTTATTCTTAAACTAAACCTCCTTTGTATTTTTACCATTCTCCTTTTAGATTTTCTCTCTATTTTATTTTCTCATACTTATTCCTCTTATTAATGGGAGAAAATCCGAAAGATCTAACACGTCATATTTAGAGACAAATGTATTTATGTTTTTTTGGTATTATAATTTTAGATTAAATTTTAATTAGAATTAAAATTTTAATATGTTATTAATATTTTATTGATCATATCTACATACATACATGTTTATGAATTTCTTTTTGTCTATTAATAGACTCATTGACTTAGGGGTGAGTAGGACCCGACCATACTCATTCACCTGGTATGACCCGATATTGATCGGACCTGAATATAGTCGGGTCGAGGGCTGAGTTCGAGTTCAAAAATCAGACTCAGTCAATATTTAGGGTCGGGTATGGACCAAACATGACTCGTCTCATGGTCACTCACTCATGATGTTTGTATGTGTTTCTGTTCAAATATATACATAATAATAATATTTTTTGGTCGAAAATATTATTGATTCTCTAATTTTTCATCATATATACATGTTTATTAATATATACACATATATTATTTTATATGTTCAATACATATTCACAATAATGAATAATATTTAGAAGACTTTATATAAAATGAGTATACATTATATTTAATCGAGTCTAGGGTCGAGTTCAGGTTTAAAAGCTGACCCTGTGAATATTTGTGGATATAAGTCAAAATATGATATTTTGTGGATATAAGTCAAAATAATATAAAAGTTAATTTCTATTCATTATTTTTTATTAGTCAAAAAGTGCACAAATAATTCTAAGGAAATGTTTAAATTAATCTTATATTATGTTATAACGAACCAAAAATAATGAATATATATTGACTCATATAATATTTGGATTTGTCTTCATAAAATATCATAAAATTTTAGGTTTATTTTATATTCATATAAGTCAGTATAATATATATATATATATAATTTAAAGTGACTTGTGTATATTTAAAAATGATACATATCTATACTAATATAAAGGGAAAATACAAAATAACCATGATGGTGTAATTTGTGTTTCCTAGTTTGCTCTTACTAATTTATATTTTATATTAAAAAAATCATATAATATATTTCCTCATTTTATTTCATGTTTGTTTATGTAACTTTTACAGTTTTTCAATTTGAACATGACAGTTTTTCCACATTAATCAATGCAAAATTGCAATTCATTTAATAGAAAAACAGATTGACATGCCTATCAACATACTAGTATATATAATAAAAAGGAAATCTAATGAATTATATTATCTTTCCTTGTTATTATTTACTTTTTACAGAGTGAAAGACAGAGAGAGACATAGGAAGAAATTAATCAATCGGTCGTTGACGGGACCATGGGTGATGACGGTAAGCCTTCTCCCGAAACGGCGTCGTCCACCTCGCTAACTGCCTCTTCCGAATCGCTTCAACATTCTCAGGTCCTTTAACTTCCCATTCCTACTTTCAACATTCACTATTTCACACACCAAAGTGATATTCATGAAAACTTTCATTTTTCCTTCAAAAACCATCCCCTTTAAATTTTACAACTAAATACACAAATATAATCCCAATCACCACTACCATTTAATTTAACTATATACTAATTTGTCGATCCATGTAGCCGACTCCACCTAAGACTTCATTGTTGTTGTTGTTGTTGTTGTTGTTGTTGTTGACGTGTTCGTATTATTTTCAATTGACTGTGCTAACTTGTGAATTGAAAAGCACCCTGAAATGTTGTATGATGGGTTTTGTATTTTTGTTATCTCAGGTTCCCATATTTTCAAATTCTATAGCAGCATTTCCACCTGCATATTATTATCAAATGTTACCCGCTGCTATGTACCCATATCCAGGTTTAACTCCCTCACAAAACCACGAATCGGAAAACCGTCGTGGCGCTGGCATATATGCTGTTCCTACTTACCCCTATAATTGTCATGTTACTGGAATTCCATACAACACTCTTATTCCACTCACCTACACCACACCCACGTAAGTTCGTTCTTATTCCATTTTTTAACCATATCTTGCTGTCTACGAAGCTTAGTTAGTTATTACAGTTTAAAGGAAGTTTCTACTTATTAAGACAAATGGCTACATTTATACCTTTACTTACTTTGTTTCCTATAAACCCTTTTTCCGGTTATCTTAATTCTATATGTATGCTTGCAACTCGCAAGTTGCCTTGTACAAGTTAACATATATTCAATTGTGTTACCTCTACTAGGAAAGTTGTTTGGTTACTGCAGCATATCAAAAACTGGCAATGACTTTAGTAGTAGTCTAGAACAACTATGCTTGACTAGAAATAAATCAAAACAAGAGATAGAACATTTGCAGTGAAAGAAGACAAGCACAATGGAAAACCATCTTTGCTCGATAACTTTATTTTACTACTTATGATGTGTGAACGGAAGCTGGAGTATTTACTAGGAGAGGTGTGCTACAGATACCGAACCTCAGCTTCTTCATTTAGCCTTGCCTCTTACATCACTGCTTGTTCAAATCATAAGTAAAGCTGAGCTTAAGGGAAAAAAAGAAAAGGCAGATTTTAAACAATGATTGATGAAAATGTTACTTTATGTTGTTTTTGTGTGGATATTTTGATTTATGTCAATGATTTCTTTAACTGAATGGCCAACATTAACAGTAGGCCAAGTTCAGAGGGTGCTACTGTCGGCGAAAATCAGGGACAAGCTTCACAGCAACAACAACCTCATCAGCAGCTGCCTGCACCTCAAAGACAGGTGGTTAGGAGATTTGAGGTTGTAATTCGAATTGACCTATTTCTTATGTTAAAGCTGGCAGCTATGATCTTTATGCTCAGCGATGGATCAATGCAGAGGCTTGTTCTCCTTGTGTTATTTGCTTCTCTTGTATATTTGTAAGTATTAGACTTTTGTGATCATTGGAGCTTAAACCTACAAGATTATAGCCTCTGACATAATTATTTCTTCTTTTCTTGTTCATATCCTATATTTGAGTATATCTTTTTATTTATTTATTATGCATTGTGTCTGTTAATTTGGACTGTGCCTATGTGAGTGTGCATGTGTGTTGTATACTTGTATCATAGGTGACTCTGGTAGTCATTGGGCTGTGGCAATGGAAGCTAAAGTATATCTATTTACCGTGTGGAATGTGTTGCAGATACCAAACTGGAAGTTTAACACCAATCATTAGAAGGCTTTCACAAGCCATGCAAAGAGCAGCAGCACCTCCTCGGCTACCAAGACCTGCACCCAGGGTTCAAAATGTTCCTGCTGCCAGGCCAGAGGTTGAAAATGCTGCACCAGCAGGTAAGATTTGTTCAATTTGTGCACATGAATTTATGATTTTGCATGTTTCAAGAAGTACGAGACACAGTGCTGATGCTGTTTATAATGTAATTTACCAAGTTTTGATTTTGGGGAGACGATGGAATTCATTCTCCTAACATATGCACTGATTCTCCATTATCACTTTATTGTCAAATTTTGGCAGAACGTCAACCGGAAGCTGGGATTGGGAACCAGCCCTCTAACGATGTAGATGGGGCAGTTGACAATGAAAATGTGGCAGAACCTGGTAACGGCAATGGTGGCAACCACTGGCGGGGCATTGTGAAGGAGATCCAGATGATTGTCTTTGGATTTATCACTTCCCTTCTCCCAGGTTTCCATAACCATATCGACTGAATTGTATTTGCAGCTAGGCAGCTAGCTGCTAACCAAATCCCAGAAATACGGGATGAGGGTTTTGTGATGGATATCACTGAGTTTCTAGCTAAACTTCATACATATATGTTTAACAGTTTAGGTGCAACTATTGGGATTACAGGGTATTGTTGGTTTCTTGTTATGGTGGATTGTTTGTACAATGGTTTTTCTCTTGCTCTTCTTTATGGTTCCAAGTGCTTAATGACTTGTTTCTTTTCAACTTTGTATATCTCCAAATCAAAATTACCAGTGTTTTTAAAATTTTCTATATTATCCCCTGTTCATTCATTTAAGAATTTTCTGTGGACATGCATAAGTATTCACCAATAATAATTCATTCACAGTTGACACAATTTTTGTTGTTGTGTGTATAGTTTCCTTAGGCATTTGTAGTTAATAATTTGAAGTTTATGCATAACTTTATCTTACAAATATACCAAGCATCAGTTTTGGATTTACAGAATCCTATAGTATAGCGACATTGCAAATGAATCACGAGATCTGTTCATTAGACTATCAAACATATAGTAAACAATTAAACATCATGCTCCATCAATTTTTCAAATAAAACAATGGCAATACAATGGTTCATGATAAAAAAAACTACTCTTATCATGAACCGCTTACCAAGTAATAGTCCCTTGGGTATAGTGTTCAATTTACCAAATTTAGTATAAAACACTGTGGAAAGTGGAAACTGTATTGGCAGGACTATACTATATCATATAAAAAATTTGGCTATAGGGAGAGTATATGTAGGCAACATTACCCTTGCATGCGAATAGATTATTTCCAAACTATGCTATATCATATCATCATAGAAAATTGTATTATCAGGCAAGTTCAATGTTCCTAGTGTGATTTTGATCTCTTGAATCCTTAAATGGGAAAAATCCCCTATTGTGAATTTTTCATGATTTCCTTTCACTTCAACCAGACTATAGCCTGGTTCTTTCCTTAATCCACTACCCTTCAACATCTTTCTTGCATTAGTAACATCATTCCACATCCCATCTGAAGCATACAAGTTTGATAACAAGACATAAGGTGAAGTTGTAACAGGTTGTACTTCAAGAAGCTGCTTAGCCAGGCATTCCCCTGTAACAGTATTACCATGCAGCCGACATGCCGAAAGTAGGCTCCCTAAAACAACAGGATCATTCCAATGGTGGAATTTCTTCATGTATTCTTCAGCATCAGATATTCTTCCAGCCCTTCCAAGCATATCAATAAGACATGAGAAATGTTCAACATTGGGGGTAATCCCATAAACTTCTTCCATTTCATTAAAGTACAATTCACCCTTCCTCACCAACCCTGAATGGTTACAAGCAATTAATAGTCCAATAAGTGTAACTGAATCTGGTTTTACCCCTGTTGCTTTCATCTGCTCAAAAATGTCTATCGCTCTCTCACCTAGGCCATGATTTCCAAAGGCAGCAATCATCGTGTTCCATGACACAAGATTGCGACACGGCATTGTATTGAAGCCGTAATGTGCATATGCAATAGAACCACATTTAGCATACATGCTCACTAGAGCATTATTAACTCCTAAATCTTGTAATAGTTTTGTTTTAATCAGATAACCATGAATTTGCTTTCCATGGCGAATAGAAGCATGGAAAGCACAGGCAGCAAGGATACTAGCAAATGTGAAGTGGTCTGGCCCTATACTACTTCCATTCATCATCTCTTTGAAAAATTTCAAACTTTTGGCCTCATCGTCAAAATGAGAATAAGCATAAATTACAGTATTCCAAGAAATAACATCTTTGTCTTTGATCAAACTGAAAACCTTCTTCACTTCTGCAACTAAATTAAACTTTGCATACATTGCCATAATAACATTTCCAATAAGAGGGGTAGAGTCCAGTTCAAGTTTAATTGTTTGGCAATGCAATGACATTCCGGTTCTCAAATAATCTGATTTGGTGCAAAACCCGAACAAAGCTACAAAACTAAATCGATCAGGAACATAACCCTGTTGGAACATAAGCGTGAACACTTCAAATGCTTTCTCATGTTCATAGTTCCCCATAAACCCACTGATCAGTGCATTATAGGAAACAGAATTTGGTCTTACTGAATTGGCATGTACAGAAAGAGCATCACTACATTGGCCACACTTCATATACATGGAGATAAGCGAGTTGGAAACAAAGGAGATGGATGCATACCCAGATTTTAGAGACTGGGCATGAATTTGTTGCCCCTGCTTTAGCGCCGCAAGGCTCGCACATGCACTAACAACACTAGCAAATATGTACTCATTGGGCAGGAGTTTCATTTGAGAAAACAGGTGGAGTGCCATCAAATGCTCACCACACTGGTCATAACCAGATAGCATAGCTGACCATGACACGAGATCACGGTGACACATTTGATCAAACATGTCGCGTGCGAGAATAATGTGGCCACACTTGGCATACATGTTAAGGACCTGGTTTGAGATGAAAACATGGGATTGTAATCCTTTCTTCAAGACAGCAGCATGAAGAGGAAGACCGTGGCGAAAAGCCTTTGTTTTGGAGCACTGCTGCAAAAGGGTCCCAATAGTTTCCAGTATCATTGAGGATTGGAGAGCCTAATGGACAAAACTATCATTTAAAAAGTATAGTCAACTTTTTCAAACGAAAATCATTGGCAGCAATATAGTGAACCCTAACTAGGCTTCAAGTTAACTTGCTTAGCTAATAATGGTAACTCCCAAATGCTAGTTTTTAAGGTTCTTTTGGATTTGCATATTCTCTTGAATAAAAGTAGTAAACTCTACAACATGATATTAAACTCTAAAAGAATGCTTTTAACTTTAGATAAGAGATCCAACTTCATATGGGTTTTGTTATTATAGAAATTCATATAAAATGCTACATTTTTCCATATTATGATAGGAAAACCCTGAATCAAGAGTGGGTCAAATTAGCTAGCCTATAACATTTACAAAATTGATGGTGTGCCATTAATACCTTGTGTCATGCTAATTATTTTCATGTAGGATTTTTGGGCATTCAGAAACCAAACATTTGTGGAAGAAAGCTTATCATGAAGCATCATTTCAACAAACACTCGAGGATATTAGCAAAGCAAAACTTCATACGTGGAAGAAAGTAGGAGTTACCCCCTTATACTTGGTTAATTACCTTTACACCTATTCAATATTATATATAAATATAGTGCCATAGCTTATTCCCCAAGTTACAAAGAATATTACAAGCATTGCCTTCCTTTGCTTACCAAACTAATTAAGGCTATCTTGGGTATCCATTGACAACAACAGGGATTCTCACCTTGTGCCCTCTGCTACCTTTCATCAAAACCTGTCCGAAACTATAGGTTCCTATAATGGAGCGAACAGTAAGTGTCACCGTAAACTTACGTGATGCGCCTGCTTTGATAGTCATGGCAGGAGGGTTGACTTCAATGGCAATAGCTGGATCCATTCTGGCTGTGATTGCATAGGTTTCTTCTTCCTCGGCAACGTTAGTGACAGTGCGGGTGACAGTTTGAGTTCCAACAAGATGGGAAATTGTGATAGATGGAGTGTTTAAATTTGATGGTTTGCCCATGGTATTGTTGCATGGTCTGTGAGTGTAGCTCCTTATCTCATGAACATCAATGCTGGATGTTGTGCACAAGAAGCCTAAGTAATCCTCATATCCTGCAAAATGAATAGAAGAATTGATGAATCATCATTTTTTATTTCCCCCTTTGATTTATATCATGTTTGTTTTTGAAAAAATTAAGAGAAATAGTCACTTTTGTTCAAAATATTTTTCATGGAACTTTTGAATCTGTGATTAAATAAGCTAATCCTGTCACACATTCAATACTAAAATTTGTTTCAGGCACCCATTATTTGAGTAGATAGCAAACAAATGCAAAATATGGAAGAGAGAAAATTGCCATTTTTTAGATATATTTAACAACTTCCTTCAATTACATTTCTATACATGTGATTTTTTTCAGTTTGATCAAGGTTCATTGGTTATATAGGTTTCCAGCCGCATTCCGAGATCATGATTTTTCCTACTGAACTTCTCATGTTACCAACCCACCAAAAGTGTGTTAAAAGAAGTTCATGTTTCACCAGGTTTCTTTCCTATAAGCAAATTCATGTTTTCAAGTTAACTAAGTTCACGTCCTACGACAGAAAATAGCTATAGAAGGGAAGAAGTCAAACCTGCATCAAAGATGAGACCAGGGTTCAAGGCAGCTGTTGGATCAACATGTCCACTACCATAATCAAAAGGAGTACCTTTGACAAACTTCATAGCTTCTGTTTCAGAAGTTTGCTGTGCTAAAAGAGGATTCCCTGCTCGATCTAGAGTTGTTGCTGTTGTCATCAAGGCTGATTTAATGGCAGCAGGGCTCCAATGTGG
Source organism: Lupinus albus (assembly GCA_009771035.1). Taxonomy (NCBI): domain Eukaryota; kingdom Viridiplantae; phylum Streptophyta; class Magnoliopsida; order Fabales; family Fabaceae; genus Lupinus; species Lupinus albus. The sequence goes on from CM020011.1 coordinate 13,415,168, forward strand.
ATGCTTCTGCTTTATAAGAGCAGCAATTCCAGCTATATGTGGTGCAGCCATGCTTGTTCCAGATATCATGGCAAATCCCTCACCTGCACAAGCAACAAGTTCATAATATAAATCAATTCATAGTATTTTCTCATGTTTTTCTTCTACTTGCCACCCTCCCCTCCTTAATCATGCAATAATTCCTCCAAAAATATGCGGGAATCTTAGCACATTAATTCCTTCAATAGTTCATCTACACGGAAGCTCAGACCAAAGAGAAAACCTTAAAATCAACATCTAATGTTCCTAGTTAGAAGATCATATTAGTTTGACAGCTGTCTTAAAAAATGTGCATATTTCTCTTTTCTTTCCCAGGAGAATGTCCCATGTTTGGTTGGTTATCTTGTCTCTAATCTGTTATCAACGAATTTCTTATATCATCAAAATAAACAAAAGGAAAATAACCGGTCTAGAACAGCATATCATCCAACCAAACACTTCATCTTCTGAACAAATTTGAAGGTTAAAATATTTTTCTTTTCTGAGGATATCTAGAGCAGAACCCCAGATCTACCATATATCTAAAACACCACACTCCACCAACCCATCTGAGATAATCCCAGGTGGCGAGGTTGAGTTGAAATGCAAAATATTAGGTTGGATTTTTTCAAATACTAACGACAAAGAAGACACGAGTTAGTCGGTCCATTACTTACCAACATAATTGGGTTCATCAGTTCCATTTGGACACCAAGCAGCCCAAATTAATGAACCAGGAGCCAATATATCTGGTTTGAGAAGATCTGCCTCTTGGAAACTGTAGTCCTTTGTATTTGGTCCCCGGGCAGAGAATAATGCCACCTGTGGTGCAGATTTATGGAGAATAGGCATCAATCCATCACCAATTTTACCCGTCCCTTTGAAACTCTTCACCCGTCCGGTCCAGTCTCTTGGTGTAGTGATCTTATAATAATCTACCAGTTCCTAAAACAATAGTGATTTGAAAATTCATATCATAACCAGTACATAGTTTGTGATCATAAACAAAAACAAAAGCTATTGATGCAAAATTAGAACAAGGAGACATAAAAACAATGGTAGCTGGGGGATAAGTAGCTGACATAAGAGAAAACAAATTTAGCAGTTACAATATTCATTTCACCTCTGCATAATATAACAGTAAGGATGAGTATGTGTACCTTTGAATTTCTGACATCTGTGATAAGAATCCCAGGAAGGCCAACAGGGACAGGGTCAAATATTTTTCCAGAGGAAACATTTTCGACACAAATAACGAATCCAACAGCACCGAGGGCCTTTGCTGTTTCTGAGACTTTCTTTATTGATGCAGTATGGGCAACAAAGTTAAAAGAATATCCACACAGAAGAATATTGCCCTTTATCAAGTTCTTGTTTAAAAGTTCTGGTCTCTGGCAATCTGTGGGTTTGTACCTCATAACTGAAGAATCTAGCAGCACATCATTCGCAGCAACCAATGTGTATATTTCATTTAAATGTGTAGAAGCTGTTCGAGCCATTAGGCATTTTTAGCAACATAAACTGAGTATTGTATTGAGTACACAAGGAAACTCAAAAACACCAAATAAATATGCTTTGTCATGTAAGTCAATTCACATAACACTGAACTAGCCTTAATGCTTAGGGAATAACAAATGAAATTGCCTTGAAAAAACATAGAATTCATAGCTAAACCCCAATTTGACATAATAAACCTAATTGGTTTAGCTCAACAGGAACCGCTTTGTTATCATAATTATTCTTTTTACCAGTACCCAATAGAGACATATTCTACCCGACAATTGTGTTTTTGTCTACATTTTCTCTTCACTTTTTCCGGAGTTGGAAGTTAGTTTTACGTTCTCGTCAATTACAAAGCGAATTTCGGCTAAAATCTTCTACATCATATCTCCCAGTGCCAGTCTACTAAAAAGAATAATATATCTAAATAAATATAGTAAGAAGTTGGAAAACTCACGTGATAAGCCAATTCCAGCTAAGATTTTTCCATTTCCCAGGATCAAATGGTTTTTGTATCTACGATCATCTATTGCAGCAGCTACAGATGCTATCCATGGACTATATGAAAGCAATGTCTTAGGAAAAGGACCACCATTTCCAGCAGCCTGTGCAACGAACACACCAGCTTTTACTGCTCCAAGAAGTGTAGCATCAAAAGGGTTCAAAAATGTGCTTTTTGTTGCGGCAGGAGGACCATTGGGTCCAATTGAGAGGCTGAGTATATCCACTCCATCATATACAGCCTGTTAACTCTCAAATATTGTAAGTAATTCAGTGTGAATATATTGCTTGGGTATGAAGGCAAGTAATTTGTGTGTGTACATGGGGTGGTTCATGTCTTTCTTAAATCAGTTACTTGTCTACCTGATCAATTGCTGCAACTACATCAGCAACAAACCCTCCGAACAGTCTATAGAGTGCCTTGTACACAGCAATCCTGAACACAAATAAACCAAATGTCTAATGAAACTGAAAGGACTGTAGTCCCAAGGTTTTAATCAATTCGGGGTAATATTTCTTACCTGGCACGGGGAGCCATTCCACTCGCTTTTCCAAACTCATGGCCATGCATCCTCACAGGAATTCCATTATTTCCAGCTGCAATAGAGGCTGTATGACTGCCAGATAAAGATGCAAGGAAAACGGAGGAATTATTAGAAAAAAAGTTATCAAATTATATGAAATGGATTTAACATTTAAGCATAATTCCATGAGTGCTAATGATATGCATTAGATATGTTAAAAAAACAACATAGAATGAAGAACAACTATTACTCTCAAATGTTCTCATGATTTGTCAGAAGCTGGAAATGACAAATTAATATCTATTGCAATATTCTAGACAAAGAGGCATCAGAAGGATTCCGAGGGAAGAAGTTAATCAACAAAGAAGGTAGCAGGGCCTAACCTTCCATGCCCATCCCCATCCAGAGGAGACGCAAAATCAATTGAAGGGTTAAATGCTCCCACAGCTATTGCAGCATGGGCAAAATGTTGTGCTCCAACAATTTTCCCATTACAGTAACTTCTTTTAGTATCTGGATCAACTTCACATTTTCCTCTGTACTTTGGAGCTGGCCCGTATGGTTCAGTGTTATGAGTTGCAAAGCTTGGGTGGTGAGGATAGATCCCCGAGTCTATCAATCCTATCACGATATCTTCTCCAGCTCGATCAAAGCCACCTCCAGTTGGCCATACCCCGGTTGGAAGCCCCAAAAACTGTGGGGTATGTGTTGTAAGTCTCCTCACTTTCCAATCCCTCTGAACAGATTTCACTCCTGGAGTGCGTCTTAGAGTTTCTGCCTACTAATATATGGGGATAGCAAAAGAAAATTAGAATGAAGAAACGAATCAAAATATTATTGTTAAATTATAGAATAGTGAAAAGATAATGGAAGACTTCACCTGTTCAGGAGAAATATGAACAGAAAACCCATTTATAAGATGCCGATAGCTATAAAGTTTTGTGTATGTCCCTTGCTCAAACACCATCCCCAGAAGCATATCATGTTTCTTTTCAAGATGACGACCATAAGAAGTCACCAATTCACTGGAAGAAATTTAAAATAGTTAAAGAGATGAGCAACAACCACACTTGCCATCTTCCATTTTTGGTTCATCACATACTATAGGAGACAATAGAATCAATAGATAAGTGAAAATAACATTGATTTTAGGCAAATGAAAAGAACTGTTCCAAACAGAGTTGGGTGGTGATTACTGCATTATTTTCCCTACTTTTTTTATGCAACATGCTTAGAACTTAGTACAATAACTTTACTCACTGTGAGCAATGTGTTGACAATAAATTCATTGTGATAATAAGTTAAACCAGTGCCTTCATCATTGTTCCTATGGAGTCTAAATTCATTCAATCGAAATATTAACCTCAGCTAACAATAAGTCCAATCCTAGCCTCACAAGGATATAAACTATGAAAGCAATTATGCAATATCTCTACTCTAAGATTAAGAAGTACTAAAAGTTGAAAGGTAATATTTGCAGATACCTTGTGGTGTCGATACTTTCATCGGATTCGACCGAAGTAGCTAGAAAGCCATCGATACCTCCTTCATAACTTATGATAGGCTCACCTTCAACAGTTACTATGTAAACCTCACCCTTTCCAGATACCACAAGAGTACATACAATAATAGTAATAATCATCAACAAACATTCAAAACCAAACATCCTCATTCTCTACTCCAGTGTCAACCCCAGTAGTTCACTAGATCTGTTTTTGTGGTGCAATCAATGGAAGCAAGTTAGAGAAGAAAAATGGTAACTTTACTTATGAAGCATTAAAACAAAGTCTACAATAGAAAGCACAAGATGAAATCTTTCAATATACATATCAAAATTTGAAAAAAAAAACACCCCATTTGCAATTATTAACTAAAGTTATTAACTTTACCAATTCAAGTTGGATCCAAGTGGGAAGATTTTGCTAACATCTACTCTCTGGGCTGAAAGTAATAAAAAGCACGTGAAGCTGCAAACAAACACAACCCAATAGTAATAAGAAGAAGAGGAAGGAGAGAATGAATGGATGGTATCAAAGAGAAAAACGAAGTTGGTATGGTAGATTGGGATACACGCTACTTCATTCACTCACATAGGTTTTGATAAGAAATCTAACGGCCACAGTTGAAGGAGAGTGCCATTGAAGATGGTAAGTGTGAGTACTGAGTAAGTAGAGAGTAAAGAGTGAAGAGAGTGAGAGTGTTTTGTTTGTTTCAGTTTCAATGTCAATGGAGTGAAGCTACTAGGCTAGATAAGTGTAGACAACAACCCCAACATCATGCTACTTCATCTTGATGCTCATAAACAATTATTATCAATTCTACCAACAACATAAATAATGTTCATAATTAACATATATTATTCAAATCATTTGGTTCAGATTTTAATATTAATATAATATATATAAACTGTCCTTGGATAACAGTCCTCAACGGTAGATTAGTGTCATCTGTCCTTTACTAGGTGTTGTTATGTTTACATTTATTAGACAAAAGTTACCAAAATGTATTGTTGATTTTCTTATGTTCTTAATACAAAAATGAGAGTAAAGGATAAGAAGCTAGAAATCATAAAATTAATGACAAATTGAATAATACTACTTTTGCTGCAATACTACCCTATGAAAATGAAAATAGATTTTATTTATCCTTCCGTACAATGGCCATCACTATGATAAGGTGAAGACATTAAAGCGAGTCATTTTCCGCAAATCACTATCAAAGGCATCTTTCTAATCATGAGAAAAAGATGTATCTAATTATAAGTTTTATATATTATCACTAGATCATATATAATTCATATCTAATTATTATTCACTCTTTAAAAAATATAAATAAATAATAAATTATATAGTAACTATATATAAATTTGTATATTATCGGTACACAAATATTACACTAATCATCCCATATTATATAGAAACATGCATTCATACCACCTCCCCCATGGGCTTTATGAATTATGATTCTAGTGGAACTTGGAGCTTGTTAGTTAAGATAGGGAAGAACTAAGATGTAAAATGATAAAATTGTTTACCTTAATCTCTGATTTATAAACACTAATTTTGTTGGGTCACAATCATAAGATAATGTACAATTATTCTCCCACTCTAAGTGGGAGTGGTGTATTGAGCCATATTTTTTTCCTCTATTGGCTATCTATTATTTTTGAAGATGAGAAGAAATTTGGTTGTTGGGTGGTTGCTTTATGCACTGCACATGAGGCTTGTCTTTATGCTTATATATACAGAACATGTGATGTGAGATCCCCTTATGGATGGGTGAAAATTGATGTTGCTAAGTTTTTGTTCTAGCTAGGGATAAAGTTCTCTTTCTCCATGTCATGAAATTTGAATGACTCTACAGTGCTACAAAATTGATCAAGGTCCATTCACAATTTCATCAATCACAATCACAAATTTATGAACTTTTAATTACAATAGACTATATGTCCATACCCTTAAGTATTACTACATTAACAGTGATAACTAATGTGCTTTCCATTGCCACATTATCTTCAATAAATAAAACTTTGTATAACTACATATTTATGCATTTATGACTGATCACAATGTTACCAATTATTAAAATATTAATTAAAAAACTAAACTTCAGAACTTTATAGAATGATTTTCAGAACTTTATCACTGTATTGTTGAAAATCACTCCTTTAAATTTTAATGACCAAAAGGGGAAGAAAGGGACAAAAAGAGTTGAAAAGAAAAAAGTTAACTTTCTACCTGCTAGTTGCTGATAGCTGTATGGTAAAAAAAAAGTACTATTAGTTACTAGAATTCAAAGTACTATGATTAACAAACATAAGTGCAATATTGGAAACTATAATAAGGTGTCACTGTTATTTATAATATGTTCGTTGATATTTTGTAGAAAATCACATGCACCCATTAATCTGTTGTGACAAAAGTAGTTGCCCATGTGACAAAAATGCACTACACTTTTTGGTGCCATGTTAAGGACACATAATCACCCTAATCTCACCTTTTGTATCTGTTTACCCTCTTTTAAGGATTTTCCATAATCATGGTTTTGATCACTGATTGATGGGCCATATTGAAATTTGCTGAATTAACCTTTTTTGTTAACTGAGTGAATATAGTAACATTTTTAGTGATCCATGCAAAGTTTTGATAAATAAATTATTCATCCAACATGTGAGGTGGGCTCTGAATTTCATTATTGTCTATCATTTGGCTTTATTCTCCATTTCTAAAAAAAGTCAAGTGCCTATCAAATCATAATTACGTGGAAAATAGCATCAACAAAAATGCTATAATGATGTTTTTTATCGTCTATCATCTCTATACACTATAATAAAGCGTGAAATATAGAAGGGGAATTTTGGGTAAATTAAAAAGGAAATTCAGTTTACTGTATGCATCTTATTCCATAAGATTTGATTTGTTTTTTATTACGGACTTTTTAGTGTTTTCTATTGCATATATATATATATATATATATATATATATATATATATATATATATATATATATATATATATATATATATATATATATAGCAGTATTTGTAAAGTAATTGACAATTTAGAATTATTGGTTTTAGAAAAAATAGACATGATAGATGAATGTTAATAAGATGTCATAAATGAAGATAACTTTTACTACTATAGCATGTATTTGACAGGAACTATGCTAAATAAGTTTGATGGGTTGAAGGGTTTAGATTTTCATACATGGTAAAATATTATTCAATGCCAGATCTTTACATTTCACAACATAAGTCATATTTATAGGATTTTCACTACCTAAATGGGTCTCATGAAGTTTCCGCGCAATATAATTAATATCTATCATAATACAATTTGGCTAGAACTCTCTAAATAAAACACAAGATAACTAATATATTTTTTTCACATCATCTGTGACATACTTTAACACTCTTCCTTCACACAAATTTACAAATCTCCTAGAATTATTTACAAGATATTCTTCTTATCTCCTCCTAGTGCATAAATGCCCAAAAATGGTATTATTGAATTCCAAATTACAACTTCTACATTCTTCTATATTTAAATTGAGGAAAGATCAATTTACTCTAAGAGTAAATTTAAAAAAATTATTCCACATCTTATCCATTTATTTTAAGAAAATCCAATGGTTTGAAGTAGTAAGTAAATCTAGACCATTAGATTTCCACAAAATGAATGTATAAGATAAGGAGTAAGTTTTTTAAATTTACTATTGGAGTAAGTTGATCATCTCTCATGGGCTTGTACTTAAGGAAAGTCTCATATATCACATGTCTTCCATTTTTAGTTATTGTATGGGCTTGTGTGTTCCAAATGTCTGCTTGAGCCTCTAACGGACATGTTATAAGAAAATGGGAGATATCCGCTTAGTCCGAGTAAGAGTATAAATATAATTTAATCTAAATAATGTTGATTAGAATTAATATGTTAATACCGATGTAACAGATGTGCAGCAAGTCTGTTGAAGGTAGGCGATACCTAATTGCTTACACTTTCCTTATTATTCTCAATCCTCGTACTACTTCACTTCTTCTCTCTCTCTCTCTAGACTCTGCATATTCTTACTACTCCTCAACTTTCTCATGGTATGTCATCTCCTTCATTTGACGCTATGGATGCTTTTTAATTTCCCAGAAAACACCCTTTAAGTAAGTGCATACCTCTTCTTTTAAGTGTTGGAAACTTAAATGAAGTGATCACTAAAAAGGATTATATAAAACTAGATTTTCTATATCTGAATTGGACCAATTCTATTCTAACCAATCAGCTAAGGATGAAACTTTCAATGCGAATTGGTGGGATAAAAATCAAATTGAGATAAAATAAAAGATTTAAACATTTATCAGTGTTGTTGTTTTTACTTTATTATCATTTGTCCGGGACAAGATTCACGATAACATTTGAGACAAGAAAACTTTTTTCCTAAAAATCTAACCACTCAACATCTATAACTTTTTTATATGATGAACCAATGATTATCTCTATAAGGGAATGTGTTAAACATTGTAATGCAGGAAAGCGGAGGGAAGGACACAAATATCGTTCTGACGAAACCATTTTCATTAGAAAGTGAATCAGATAATTCAGATCCCAGCTATAGAGCCCCTAATATCCTGAGTCGAATTTTAAGTCTACTCAAGAATGTGCGGCCAGGATCAGATCTCACTCAATTTCAGGTAACACAATTTCTCCTTTTCACTTTTAATCTTTTGACTAACACAACAAAGTTATTTATGATTTAAGTCTCACATCACCTAACTCAATTTGATGGCGCGGTTTATGTACACATTGCCTCTAATTAGTAAATACACGCTTTCATCATATTTTACATTACTTTTTTAGGAGACATTTTTTATGACATACATCATACACCGTATTGTAAATTAAGTACATAATTGGTGGAGTACATGAGATAACTATGTATCATATAACCATCCACATAAGTATAAAGATTTATTATTGCAAATATAATCTGTCTAATGTGGCATGGGAGAACTATGGTGTGTTATCAATACTAATGGTAGTGCAATTTGCTTAGCATAGATTACATAGAGATACAAGACTAAAATCTTTTGGCATGTGTGCAGCTACCACCTCTGTTTAATTTCCCAAAGTCTCAACTTCAGTGCTATGGTGAGTCAGTGTACTGTACCGGTTCAGACTTGCTGAGCAAGTGTAACAGTGAGCAGAGTCCAGTGGAGAGGTTCAAATCTGTGGTAGCATGGAGCATATCTACCACACGCCCTACATCTTTTGCGGTTGCTCCTTATAATCCCATTCTTGGAGAGACCCACCATGTTTCCAAGGGCAATCTCAATGTGCTACTGGAGCAGGTACTTCAACTTTTTTCTCAATTCTGAATTCTGCCTTTCTTTTTTCTTTTTTCCTATGCAGCTTTTTTAGTCAATGATCAATTTGGCCACATAGTGAGTTAGTGACATACATTATGCTAAAATTTGGCCCTTTTTTGAATTGTGAGCTTATAGAACAGCTCAAATAATTATTAGTATTCCTGCCTTTTCATGTCTGCAGGTTTCTCACAATCCTCCAGTATCTGCCCTCCATGCAACCGATGAGAAGGAGAACATTGAGATGACATGGTGCCAGCAACCTGCTCCAAAGTTCTGGGGTATCTTCACATTTCTCTAGCATCATAAACATCTGAAGTTCACACACCCCTAACTTTAAAAAATGGTCTAAAAGTTCCACTTTCTTTGCTTGATGAGCACTTTTGTTCTGTAACTATCAAATTTGCATCATCATGGTCATGCAATTTTCAAATTTGTGCATTTTAATGCAAAATCATGACCCCTGTTAACTTTTGGGTAGAAATCATCATTTCAGAGGTATAACCTTCAAATATAAATTGAAATATTAAACCTGGTCGCTTTTAGTTGTGACATAGGCAGTTACAAAAGTAATTCGACATAATGCATTTGTTAGAATTACTACAAATTAACAAACTACCCCCTTTAGAATTTTTTTGACTTTGATTAAAGTAGGTGTGTGAACTTTACACTAAACCATGGTTATAAGGAAACTATCTTTCATCACATTACCACATGGTTGTTATTATTCCCAAATGATCTAAAATAAGTACTTAAATCCTATTTTCAAGACAAATTTCAAGTTCTAAATGCTAGCCCCTTACTCAACACTGTTCTATAGATTCATGTGTGCATCACAAACTAAATATGCAGGCACATCAATTGAAGCTCAAGTGCATGGTAAAAGGCAGCTGAAGCTCCTAAATCATGGAGAAACATATGAAATGAATTGCCCTCATCTTTTAATTAGAATCCTTCCAGTTCCCAGGGTGAATTGGATTGGCAATGTTAATATAAGGTGCCTAGAGACAGGCCTAACAGCTGATTTATTCTACACATCAAGTCATTCTTTTCTAGGAATTGGAGGTAATCATAGACTGGTCAAAGGGAAGATCCTTGACTCTTCATCATCAAAAGTTCTATATGAAGTTGATGGTTATTGGGATAGGTATGTACCAGGTTTCACTTCCTTTTCTTCTGGTCATAAATTAGACACCTCAACAACAAAACTTAAATGGACACCTCAACTAGTTATAAATTATGCTTGTTTGGCTTGATTCTTCAAGAGCTATGCTAAGTTATAGTCTCACATTTCTTACCAAATTTTATTACTAAGCAGCACTGTAACACTGAAGGATACCAATAATGGGGAGAGCAGAGTGATATATGATGCAAAAGAAGTCATTTCAGGACTCCAAGCTCCTATTGTCAAGGTTGTGCAGGTAATCAACTTCTATTTTCTGTTTCTACTCCTCTTTTTTGTGATATTTATTTATAAATATACTTTCTGGTAAGAAAGATGATTGGCATAGAAATCTGGTCCCATATAAGTGAAGAAAATAATGTGATTTTTTCCTTTGGAAATTTTCAAACTCATTCAGCTTCAGTTTGTTTCCTGTAATGTACAAATAGTATTTTAGTTCGGATCTAATTTCAAGATTTTACATTAGAATTTAGATGGGTTGTTGACATAATGTATTTAGGTACCTATAGGAACATGAAGTTTTTCCTTTTAATAAAGTACATGATTTTCCTTCTCTTAAAAAGAGGGGAATGACTTCTTGAATGTGACTTGAGATTCTCTTGTTAATCAGAATGTGTGGCCAACTGAATCAGCCCTTGTTTGGAGTCAGTTGAGTCAAGCCATTCTGAACAATGATTGGGAGAAAGCAAGAGAAGCAAAGCAACTTGTTGAGGAAAGACAGAGGAAGATCATGACAGAAAGAGAGACAAATGGAAAGGTTTGGGTTCCTAAGCATTTTGCAGTGTCCTACACTGAAGAAGGAGGTTGGGACTGCTCACCCATTCATAAATGGGTCCCTGCTGCACCTATCATAGCCTGATAATCATTATTGTAATTATTCTGTGACTATTCTAAAAAATGACTCCAAATGTCTCATTTTGGCAGATGAAACATTGTAAAATGACTCCATTTTTTGGTTAACTTCAAATCTTCAAATGCCCAAGAATAAAAGCCTAAAATGTGAGGCCAGTTTGTCACACCAACTTGGAATTTCTATTTCTATTTCAAAAGCATCTTAAGTTCTAAACCATTTGTAGCATAAGGTAGCTGTTATTAAGAACACTTCTTAAGTTAGAAGATTCTAAGTGTTTTTTTTTTATATTTTGAAAACTTAACTATTACTTCTTCAGTCCATAACTGTTATTTAGTACAACAAATTTTATAAGCAGAAACCGCAGGAGGATTTAGCAAAAAAAAAAAAAACTCAATTTATACTCCAACTTGTGTGTTTATTCTAAAAAACACGTTTATATACACCAACTTGTGAGTTTATTTTAAAAAACACGTTTATTGAACTCAATTTGCAAACTAATCCCACACTGAGTAGTTTGGTTGAAAACAGTGGTGTCGAACGTTGATGGGTGAGGCGAAGACGGGCCACGATTGGTGGTTGTCGTTCTCTTATGCTCGAAGAAGCAACACGCGCCACCACTGCGATTAGGTCAAATTATTATAATTGAATAAAAATAATAATAAATGTTCGAGTAAAATAATAGAAAGGAAAAAAAATGAAAAGGTAGAAATGGAAAAAACCAATCGCAATACGAGTCGACGTTTCAGAAAAACGATTCAGTCTTTTTAAGCATTCTTTGTTAAATCCCTCATTCCAAAACACATCTTAATAATCCTTCTTTTTGTTATACAATCATAATAGATCTTCCAATTCAATTAATTTCTCAGTGAGATAGATTTTATTCCCAATCTCATAATATTTACATTAATCATATTTCATCTCTGAGATCTTTCCATTCCAGGTACTAACCCTCTCATTGCTTATTTGTGTTTTTATAATTTTCTATTAATAGGGAATGTGAGATTTTAATTGTTTAATGTTTTGCAAGTTATTTCATTATCTGTTTTCTGCTATTTGATTTTATCACATTTGGTTACCGTTTCAACTTCAATTTTGAATTCATTGCTCCTATTGCTAATACACTTGCTTAATGTTTTAATTGTTTTCAGATTTTTCTGCATAATCCATCCCTTCAGATTCAGGTTTATTATATTGTAGATTATTAAAAAGGAGATTTTTTTGGAGGTGAAATTTGAAAAGTGTAATGCATTTATGAAATAGTGAAAGTTTGGCGTTTAGGCATGGGTGATTTGAACATAATGTATGGTTCTCGCCACCGTCCTCATATGAAGAAACCAATGTGGATTATTGTGTTGGTTTTATTTGTATGTGTCTTTCTAATCTGTGCTTATATCTACCCGCCACAAAGTAGTTCAGCCTGTTATATCTTCTCTTCTAGAGGCTGCAAGGGTTTTACTGATTGGCTTCCACCTAATACTGTAAGAGAATACACCGATGAAGAGATCGTCGCGCGTGTTGTTATTCGGGATATTTTGAAGTCACCTCCAATTGTTTCGAAAAATCCAAAAGTTGCTTTCATGTTTTTATCGCCTGGTTCTCTGCCATTTGAAAGATTGTGGGACAAGTTTTTCCAAGTAAGAGTTTCTTACTTGTCGGCTTTCAATTGTTCAAGCTCTTGCTTCTCTCTTTCAATGACAATGTTGATGTATTATCTGTTTTGAATTATATATGCTGCACTTTTAAAAATATATAATTTCAGAGAAAATAGCCAATTTAATAGGCTAATTTATATTCTGCGTTTTTTTATTGATCAATTAGAGAAACGGCTTATTGTATGCTCAAATGACACAAGGAGATCCTCTGTGATTTGAACTCCTTTGTATGTCTCGGGTGATTCTTGTATAGAAAAGATTTGAGTTGTTGGGACTTGGTAGAATTGGAGAAATTCATTATTTCTATTAGAAATCTGAATTGGAATGTTTAACAAGAGGTTTATTGCACACTCAGCTGGCTCTGGTGCTCCGCATGAAAATTGTTAACTGTTTCTCATGTTGTCGGGGAATGTTGGGCAACGGAAATAATCACATGACTTTATTTAAGTGGAGCATTCCATGATTTCAATTTAGCATTGTAGAATTTTTCATTTTAAACAAATGGATACTGTGCTGTTTGGTAGACATTGCTAGTTCTTCCAACGTGATTCACATTCCCTTAAAATATCTTATGGCATAGATATACGATACAAGATGTGTAATATGTTTTTATAATAAACTCTTGATGAATGTATCGTAATGAACGAACGCCCTTTTTTTTGTACTTTTGTTGGTACTTGGTTATTTGTCCTCAGATTCCTGTTCATCTTCTGTCTTTCATTTACCTGAAAGATGCTCTTATCCTTTTTTGGCAGGGTCATGAAGGGAAGTTCTCTGTTTATGTGCATGCATCCAAGACTAAGCCAGTTCATTTGAGCCGATATTTTCTTAACCGGGATATTCGCAGTAACGAGGTGCATATAGTCTTGTAATTGTTCAGTCTACTATTATTTGTGAATTGCACTGTCTTGCATGCTCAAATATATGTTCTCTAATGCAAATCAAAGTGTAAATGTTTGTAACTTAATATATTTCCTCGTATTGGACTCAGAACTTTTGATTGTAGGAAATATAATATTATTACTGATTTGAGAGATTATCCTATGCTATATAACTATAAACATTTAGTGCATGGGTCTGGAAATATTATGCTGCAATAGCTCTTCATGTATAATTCATTTAACCCAGAGTAGAGATGGGATTATATGTTTGTTTTCTTCACCAGCATAACCTTAGAAGTCAGTAAGAGCAGGATCTGAACTGTATGTGAATTAATTTTGCATGGTTGAGCAATGGTTTATCCTATTGTAATTGATTATTATTTAAAAAAAAATAATTGGTCAATATTTTTTGTATCCAACTGTTTTAGTCTTAGCAATAGCGATAGTGATAGGCTGATAGCAAGTGTAAATATATGTTGTTCCCAATATAGTCGGTGGTTTTCTAGTGATCAGCCTGTAATCAGAAGTTGACTTGTTGTAGGTGGTGTGGGGGAAAACTTCCATGGTTGATGCAGAGAGACGGCTATTGACGAATGCCCTTCAAGATCTTGACAACCAGCAATTTGTTTTACTTTCTGATAGGTAAATGGGCTATGAGATTGCTTTTAATTCTGCTATGGTCTAGTAAGTATTATTATTGGTTTAATTAGTTTCTGATTTGTTTATCTTGCCTTTGCAGCTGTGTGCCTTTGTATAATTTTGACTATATTTACAACTACCTGATTAATACAAATATCAGCTTTGTAGACTGGTATGTCAGGTTGTATCACATGATGTTCCTCTGTATTTTTTTAGGTTATTGCTTTTCACCTCTTTGATTTCTGCTATCAGTTTGATGTCCTTTTCTATTACTTTTTCTTATTAGCTTTAAGGATCCTGGCCCTCATGGCAATGGCAGATATTCAGAACGCATGTTACCTGAAATTGATGTGAAGGACTTTAGAAAGGGTGCACAGGTATATTCTTGTTACAGTCATATATCAGCTAGGAATTCACACATTAGCTAGAAACATAAATTTTATTATTAAGAGAATAAAATTTGAACACAGTACTTTTTTGGCTACTTTATTTTGTTATTACCCTTTTCAGAGGATGCCAACTGGATAAATGGAAGTTGTGATTGTTCCATAACCCTTTTTTGTAGCACATTAATTGTAAGACATGGATGCAATTGAGTCTTGTCATAAAAACATGGCAATGAATCAATGTTTTGTATAATTAACGTAATTCTTTGTTTTATTGGAAAAAGAAAATGATTATTCTTTGCTCATTTGTGAAATCCCTCACTCCTCTTTCTTATTGTGATCCAATCAGCATTCTAGTGTGTTTCAATATGACCACACTACTATTCCTTGTAGAGTTTATACTTGAGTCTAAAACTCGAGGGCTTTGTGGCTCAGAATGTATATATCTAATTGTGTTATGTCACTGATTTAGTCTCAACTCTCACCTCATTGTTTAACTTATTTTGCAGTGGTTTTCAATGAAGCGGCAGCATGCTGTTATAGTTATGGCTGATCATCTATATTACTCAAAATTCCAGGCATACTGTCAGGTGAAGTTTTTAAATATCACTGCAATTAAAACAATAACAAACAAGCCTGAATCCCACTAGAGGTTGGCTACATGGATGTAACGACGTCATAGTGCTCTATCATATATCATGTCCATTGACAAAGCATTGCCATCTAAATCTTTCCTAATCATTCCGCCTATGGTTTTTCTTAGCCTCCCCCTATCTCTAGAAAATGGACTAACCTCCATTTGGTTTATTCACCTTACTAAGTTTTATAACATTCTCTTTCACACATGCTCATAACACATAAGGCGTGACTCTACCATCTTTTTTACATTAGGAGTTATTCCGACTTTCTCCCTAATGCATTAATTCTCATTCATTCTACTCATCCAATTACATTTTCATCTCAGTTTCATTAAGTTTATTCTCTTGTTGGCATTTTACCGTCCGGCATTAGTCCCATACAACATTGATGGTCTTATAGTTGTATGGTGAATTTTCCCTTATGCTTTAGTGTCACATTTCTATCACATATAACACTTATCCGATTATGTGCCTCCTATATTTGCTTACAAATTATACCTGCACACTATAAATTTCTTCTGTAATTTTTTCCAAAATATGTATGATGTTAAACCACTGTGCTAGATGTTATACGGAAGTGTGGGCTTTGTCTCTCTTTTTTTCAAACCTTTACCTTTTAAATCTCTCGTGTACTGTACTGCTGTCTAAACTGGAAAAGAAACACATTTTACTCCTTGGCAAGATGGAACTGATGCTCAAATTATTTATATAGTCATTCTGTGTCCTAGCCTTATGGCTTACATCCTTAAGGTTATTGAACCATTTAGTTCCGTGCATAATTTTAAATTTCCATATATAACTGCTGTCAGAACTAGAAAAACACCTTATTGCAAAAAGCTGATGTGGGAATTATCTATTTTGTCCATGGACTTATAAATTCTGTATTAATGTGAAATTTCTTAATATTACAGCCAGGTTTGGATGGGAAGAATTGCATTGCCGACGAGCATTACTTGCCGACTTTCTTCCATGTAAGAATTTCAATTGCAATACAGTTCTTCTATCATAACCATTTTCAACTTTCAGCTAACTGGCTCATGTCTCTTATGTAGATGGTTGATCCTGGTGGAATTGCAAACTGGTCTGTAACTCATGTTGACTGGTCTGAGAGAAAATGGCATCCAAAATCATATGGGTCTCAGGATGTTACATATGAGCTTTTAAAGGATATTACGGTATTATTCTGCTACAAACTTATACAACAACCCATATTTGTTCTTTTCGATTTGTTTTTGTAGTCGAGTTACATGGAATGGACGTTGATGATATCTGTTATATTTATTTGCAGTCCATTGACATTAGTGTGCATGTCACCAGTGATGAGAAGGTACACTACATGAAAGCTTTCGGAATCTGATTTATTTTTAGAATAAATTAAGCAGGTTGACAAACAAAATTATCTTGTGTTTCTGCAGAGAGAAGTGCAAAAAGAGCCTTGCTTATGGAATGGAATTCAGAAGCCATGCTACCTATTTGCAAGGAAATTCACTCCTGAAACAGTTGATAAGTTATTGCATCTATTTTCCAATTATTCAACACCTTAATAAGGCAGCAGCTATTTTGATCCATTCTTTTGCCCCATCTTGGTTTTTCATATGGCGTGATGAGAGTTGTAAATTTCAGCATTGTTTGAGGCTTGATCGCCCCCCCCTACCTGCCGCGGATATTATGTGAAAAGGGTAAACTGGCATTGCAGTTAGAGTGGTGGGTGGCCTCAAGTGGAGGAGAATAACCATTTAGTGTTAGTCAATTCATGACAAAAAAGAATTCAATTTAATATTTATGGTTATATTAAATGTATGTATTTGTCTCGGAAATACTAAAACAATTGGAAACGTTTTAGTAAATTATACAGCTCCTAGGATCCTTCAACTCATTTTTTTTGCCGGATTATATCTTTAACATTGATTCTTTTAATCACTAACTGCGACTAATCTAAATTCAATAATATTTTTGCAGAAAATCTAGGCAGGTTAATGGTATCTTAAAGGCAATGCAAGGAAGACGAATAACTTTCATAAAAACTTCTTATCCAAACTCATCTAAGGTTATGAATGAGTACTTTTAAAAATAAACACATACAAAATATTATGCATTTGGCTCACTGAAACAACTGTATTCATTAATAAAAAGATTGTCCAAGGATGTATATTTTTGACAACAGGACCTCCCGAAAAAGATGCAGACTGTAATGCCCATTCATAAATATGAACAAGATGCAGATCCTTGCGCTTCCAACCTGTGTACTTGGTATTAGGAGGAACTACATTTCCTCTTCTCACTTTTCATCTCTCAGAGAGCTCAGCCTTACATAAATAAACCAAATGAGATTAATATATAATAAAATATCAGCTAATAATTAATGAATTTGAAAAAAGAAGAACCTGAATTTGAACAATACGAGAAGAAGAAGTGTACTTGCGAGCTTCAACATCATCGTAGAATTACAACATCATCGCCAATGGGACAAAGCTTTGTTGCTGATAATTCACAAAATTACAACCTAATATTTTATGATAATCTATGGTTGGGATAAATATTTTAATTTAACTAAAGTTTTGCAATTAAACCCTTGGAAACCTCATTCTATTGTTCTTGGTAGTAGGGTTGAAGCAACTGGAATTTGTTCCAACTTCCAAACATTATTTATTATATATCACCAGATATACCAATACCATATTAAGTTCTTTATAAAAAGTTTTGTAATACTTATATAAAAAATGACTAAGTAGATACTAGACTAATACTACCTAAGATATAGTTTAAACAATGTATCAAGTATATGTAGGTGTGGTATTGCTTAAGGTTGTTATGGAATAGTAGGACAATGACATGTATGAATTGATTGATTGGTAGATTATCTATGTTAAAGATCCTATGAAAAAGCCACACGTTAGGCCTTTAACCTTTTATGGGAATTGGATTTTGCATGAATGAGTAGTGGCAATGGCCGGTGACCAAACTTTCCTTGTTTCTCTCTTTCTCACATCCAATCCTCACAATACGGACTTCAACTTCCTCCATTACCAACCATCTCCATTCCTCTCAATTTTCAATTACATTATTAAATTTCACTACCCACAATAATAATACAAATAAAAAATAGACCCAAATTATAGGAATAGAACTTGATTTGTTTACGTGTATTTTCAGCATTTTACCCTCTAAAACCAAACAATAATGGATTTTTCTCGTGAAACTGGTGAAAAGGTAGTGCTTGTCTTTACAGAAAATTTATGTAATCCATTCCATTTTCATTTTTTTTGTTCTTATTAACTGTGTTTCATTCACTACTTTCCATGCATCCAAACGTAATATTCCCTCTTATCTCTAAATATGTTCTTCTAATTAAATACTTGTCATTGTTCTTATACAAATAAATGATGAATGGTGTATTTACATACATATCCCACTACCTTGAAAATCCTATCATTTTCAGCAATTTTGCTGTTGAGTTTTGTTTTTTCTTCTTCTTAGTTTCTCGAATTTCGGAAATTTCAGGTAGGAGGCCAGGAATGGCTTTCATTTTTTGTTTCACTGGTTTAACTCTAAGTGCATATAAGCCAATTCTGGATTTTGCGTGAACTTTGATTGGTCTGTTGCATTTAAATAGGGAATATCAAAATTAAACTTTGGAGAGTTTTTACTGTATAACTTACAACATAAAAACCATAATCTGGCTAGGCTTGCACTTTTAGTTTTTGTTATCATCCCCTGATTATGGAAGGATCAATTAATGACATTAACCTTTTATATCACATGTTGATCAATTTGTCTTTGTCCCAGATAAAGTTAGAGGAAGCAAATACATTTCCTTTCTTCATTCACTATCATGTGGCTTCTTTTCAGGATAATTCCTTAATATATTAAAGCTAGGTTGTGGAAGAACAATAGTGGAAGAGAATCATGTCCATTTCTATCAGAGATTTGGATCCAGCTTTCAAGGGAACTGGACAAAAGGCGTATCCTGCCCTACTTATCAATAATATATTGTACTCTTTAAGATTTATCATATTTTCATCCTCACATGATTCATTCATGGTTGCTGCTTCATTTGGTTATTTTCTATGTTTAGTCCTTTTTTGTGCTTGTACTCTTGCCTGTGCTTCTGCATTGTTCTCCTTAACTATTTACAGGGGACTTGAAATATGGCGAATTGAGAATTTTAATCCGGTTCCCATCCCTCAGTCATCTTATGGGAAGTTTTTCACCGGAGACTCCTACGTGATTTTAAAGGTAAGCCATGTTTTCCAAATGGTTGCTTATTCGCAGAATGCTTGCCTAATGTCTGTATTCATTGTTTCAAGAAGCTTGTATTTCTAAGGGTCACTGTATTGCATGGATATTGTCACTGTTTTCTTATTTCTTATCCTTTCCATGTAGACAACTGGTACAAAAAGTGGTGCTCTCCTCCACAATATCCATTACTGGCTCGGTAAAGACACCACTCAGGTAAGTTTTGTTGTTTATACTATATTCCCCATCTACCTCTTTTTTTGGTTTAGTGTTTGATATAATTTATTTTTGTACATGTTTATTACTGATGAATGATGATCATAACTATAAAATAGGACGAGGCTGGAGCTGCAGCCATCAAGACAGTAGAATTGGATGCAACTCTAGGAGGACGTGCTGTTCAGTATCGCGAAGTACAGGGTCATGAAACTGAAAAGTTCCTGTCTTATTTCAAACCATGTATTATACCTCAAGAAGGTGGAGCTGCCTCTGGTTTTAAACATGTTGAGGCTGAAGAACATAAGACGCGATTGTTTGTATGCAGAGGGAAACATGTTGTAAATGTCAAAGAGGCAAGTTTGACATTAGTCCTCTACCATTGAGTTGCTGAGGTTTGAGTCTTGGACTTGTGTGTAGAAATTTTTTCTACTTGTTGATCAGTTATTTGTGTTGGTTATAGGTTCCTTTTGCCCGATCTTCACTCAGCCATGATGATATTTTTATTCTGGATACTGATTCCAAAATCTTCCAATTTAATGGTTCCAATTCATCCATTCAAGAAAGGGCTAAAGCATTGGAAGTTGTACAGTATATTAAGGACACATACCATGATGGGAAATGTGATATAGCTGCTGTTGGTAAGTGTAAATTACTTTTTAAAGTTTTAAAGGCGAGTGCTTAATATCGCTAATTGAATGTATATACTTGAACTTCCATGCAGAGGATGGAAGGTTGATGTCTGATTCTGATACTGGAGAATTCTGGAGTTTCTTTGGAGGTTTTGCTCCTCTTCCACGGAAAACGGTCAACGATGACGATAAGCCTGCTGATTCTCATCCTCCAAAGCTGTTGTGGTAATGTTTTTCTAGTTTGCCAACTGGTATTTTTTTCTTAGAAAAACGATATTAGGATGAAATCATAAAACATTAATCTATACCTTATGGTTTTATCAATGTAAAACTGCTACAGAATTTATCGTTCTTTTATCCTGAACTTATATACCTTGATATTTCTGAGAATTTGAAAATAATGCTAATTATTGATACAATTACATGGTTGAAGATTATTTATCATATTGAAACGTTGGATTCTATAATGTCTTAGTTATAATGAAATTTGTATTGCTTTTCCAGTGTTGTGACAGGGAAGGCAGAACCTATTGAGTTTGATTCTTTGACAAGGGAATTACTGGACACAAATAAATGCTATATTATAGATTGTGGGTTGGAATTGTTTGCATGGATAGGAAGAAACTCCTCTCTAGATGAAAGAAAAAGTGCTAGTAGCGCTGCAGAGGTAACACCTCTTGTTTCTTTCTCAGCATTGTTTAGCATTTTACTGAGTTGTAATGACTCTTGAATTGCTTTTGATCAAAAAACAGGAGTTAGTCAGTGGCACTGGTCGATCAAAATCCTACGTAATTCGCGTGATGGAAGGATTTGAAACTGTGATGTTCAAGTCCAAGTTTGACTCTTGGCCTCAAACAACAAATGTAGCACATGCTGAAGATGGTCGTAGCAAGGTAGCAGGTTAGTTTTAAATAAACTTTGAAGTTGTTATTTGCATGGGTAAGTTTTTCCACCTTTAAATTAGTTTTTCAGCATCACATTGACCAGAGTTATTATATTCTAGAACGTCTAAAACGTCAAGGATTGGACGTCAAGGGTCTCTTGAAAGCTGATCCTGAAAAAGAAGAACCTGAAGCCTACATAGATTGCACAGGAAATTTGCGGGTAATGATTGAATCTTTAAGAACCAAAATTACTGTATCCTTAAAACTCCAACAGTCTCCTATTGTTGAATTTTTTTGTGAATGTTGTGATTGAGATGTTAGTCATATTCTGTATTACTTCATAAGCATTTGGTAAATAGCTTTCCTGGAGAGTTCAAAAGATATGTTCTTTACTTGTTATTTGATTTTGGGTAGAGTTATTGTGGTACTTCATTTCCAAAACTGCTCTTTTGCTTCCGTTATTAACAAGAGCTTTGCCATAACTGCACAGGTTTGGCGAGTGAATGGTCAGGAAAAGGTTCTTCTTCCAGCCTCTGACCAGTCAAAATTTTATAGTGGCGATTGCTACATCTTTCAGTATTCATATCCTGGAGAAGATAGGGAAGACCATCTTATAGGAGCATGGATTGGAAACAATAGTGTTGAGGTGAAAATTCTTCTAGTCTTCTTACACAGATTTTATTATTTTTAATATATGTGTGTATATATATGTGTGTGTATATATACAATATGTCTGCGAAAGATTCACCTGGAACTGAAAACATATATTAGTGAAGCATAGGTTATGTATGTAAGAAACTGTAGTCTTGCTATAACTTTGCATTAAGCAGTGTTGGGATTGGCATCTGTAGTTTCCTCTTTTATTGGTAGATTCATATTTTTGTAATTAATATTGACATTTCTACAAAAACATATGATAATGAGAAACATATGTGAGAGATATGCAAGGCATTAGAGAGATTTATCTTTTCAATAGGAAACTAGAAAAGTTATCAAAGGCCTGGACACCAGGTAGTTTTGCTTGGCAAGAGGAAGTGGTTACTTGTCATGCAAGTCCTTCTGGGTTATAAATACTTGTAATGGGGAATTGGTAGAGTTACGAGAATGAGAAGGTGTGTGAAGATTGGGAGGCCAAGTAGAGATGCATGGATTATAGTGAGGATTTTGTAGGAAAAAGGAGACTGAAAGTGCCAACAAATATTGTCCTGTAATCTTGTTATGATTGTAGAATTTTCTCATCCATGGACGTAGACATGTTTGGCCAACATTATTTGTGTCATGCTTTTCTCAAGAAGAGCTTGAATTCCTTACAGTATTTTTTTGTTGAAAGTAGGAAGATAGAGCTTCAGCTCTTTCAATGGCAGGCAAAATGGTTGAATCAATGAAGTTTATTCCTTCCCTGGTAATTTTTCTTCAAACAAGTTATTCAATTTGTTTATAGATTACCTTTGCTCACTGTATGAGTCCTTATTGATGTTATGCATCTGTAATTGATTGAAGGCTCGTATTTATGAAGGCAGTGAACCAATTCAATTTCAGTATATTCTCCAAAGCTTCATTGTCTACAAGGTTTGTAGGATTCTGATATTGGTATAGCTAAGAAAAAAGTTCCCTCTTTTATAAATAATCTCTTTCTTTAATATTGACCATTTATTTCATTTGTCTATCAGGGTGGACTTAGTGATGGATACAAGAATTACATTGCGGAAAAGGAAATACCGGATGAGACATACAATGAGGAGGGCGTTGCATTATTCCGCATCCAAGGCTCTGGACCCGAAAATATGCAAGCCATACAAACTGAACCAGTATGTCATCTTGTCTCTTTATGGTGGCCATCTCTATCCACTCATTTTGTGTAGGCAACTAACTTTTGAATATACAGATCAAATCTATGTAATAACAATTTTTTCTTGTTTTTTTCTTCTTGATCAGGTTGCTTCCTCCTTGAATTCTGCTTACTGCTACATACTACATGATGGGCCTACTGTCTTTTCTTGGTCGGGAAGTTTTACAACTGCAGATGACCAGGAACTTGTGGAGAGAATGTTGGATTTGATAAAGGTTTGATATGTTCCAAGACATACTAATGTGAAAATCTTTTGATTCTTCCTAACAAACACCAAATGGTTTTTTTCCTTCAACATATGCATGTTGGACAAGCAGCTAAATGTGAAAATCATGCATATCAGTGTTGAAAAAGGTTAAATATATCGGTTGATGCCAAATTTAAAAATAGGATTACCTCTGTTGTCCAGGATTCTATATATATATCCCTGATTATTAATCAACACATATGCTTTCTGATTGTTTGCAGCCGGATTTACAATGCAAACTACAAAAGGAAGGTACAGAATCTGAAAAGTTTTGGGAGATATTAGGAGGAAAAACAGAATATCCGAGTAAAAAGATTGTGAAGGATGCTGAAAATGATCCTCACCTATTTTCTTGCAACTTCTCAAAAGGTAATGATGTATTTCTTGTTATCTGGTAATGCTTATGTGATCTCGACTTCCCAAACCCCCACTCTTCCTGAAGGCAAATGGCTGACTTGCTTATGATGGTTGTTTTTTGCTGTCTGACTGGCCAATGTGCAGGAGAACTAAAGGTGTGTACTCCCACTATCTGTTATATCCAATTGCTTAAAATGATTGCTGATATGCATGATTTGGAATTATCCAAGTTATGGTAATACCTTGGTATAATGGCATGTTAAAGAAGTTCATGCCTTTTCCAACATCATTTATAATGTTTTAAGTTGGTCTTCATATTAAAAAAAGGCAAATGATGCAAGTCATTCTAAGCACAAGTTATCATTGATCCAATAGGATTGAGAAAAAACTGATAATATTGGAAAAACATAAATCCCAGTCCTTATTTGCAGGTGAAAGAGATATACAACTTTTCCCAGGATGATTTGATGACGGAAGATATTTTCATCTTGGATATTCACTCAGAAATCTTTGTATGGATTGGCCAGCAGTTTGATCCCAAAAATAGATTGCAGGCTTTAACGATTGGCGAGGTATAACTGGTTTTTCTTTACACAGAAGCTATTGTCATACTAGTATAATTTAGCTAGTAGTATTTTTAAGACTTCATTGTCAATATGCTTAATGCTTGTTAATTGTTCTGTCTTTTAGTTCTTACTATGGATTTCACCATGACAACTCTTTAACATTAGAACACATTTTTTACTTTTTAGTTAAGCATTTTCAGCATCTTTTACATCTGTTAGTATTTCTGAAGTCAGGTGTACAATTCTTGACTTAGTTTTTTTAAGTGAACAGAAATTTCTTGAGCATGATTTTCTTCAAGAAAAAGTATCTTGTGTAGCTCCAATATATGTTGTCATGGAAGACAGTGAGCCACCTTTCTTCACCCGCTTCTTTAAATGGGAGTCAGCAAAATCTGCAGTAAGTTTCTCAATGTAACAGTGAAATGAGATAACTTTAAATTGATTTAAAACTCTGACTATGGACAACAATTGCTTTCTCTTTTGGGCAGATGCTGGGAAACTCATTTCAAAGGAAGCTTACAATTGTGAAAAATGGTGGTACTCTTCCTTTGGATGTAAGGCTATTTTCTTTCTTCATTTATTGAAAGCACTAAGTTTTCCTATTAGCATTTTGTTGATATTTGCATTTTTCTGTTTCCTTGTTGAATATGTGATACATTGTCAGAAACCAAAAAGAAGAGCATCTGTATCTTCTGGGGGAAGGTCTAGTAGTCTTCCCGAAAAATCTCAGCGTTCGCGCAGCGTGTCTGTCAATCCTGATCGTGCTCGTGTTCGGGGAAGATCTCCAGCCTTTACTGCACTAACAGCTAATTTTGAGAATCCTAAAGACAGAAACCTTTCAACTCCACCTCCAATGGTTACAAAACTGTATCCAAAATCTATGACACCGGATTCAATTAAACCGGGTCCTAAAGCCGCTGCAGCCATATCTCACCTTACTTCTACTTTTGAACAACCACCATCAGCACGAGATAGTTTGATACCGCGGTCATTGAGAGGTATGAAATATACATCAGTATTCATTTTATTGTATTAGAATTTGCTTTAATGAATAATGCCTTATCTGTTCTTTGGGTTGTTGTTATGATCATATGATGTGAAACGAGTTCAGATGCCTCTAAATCAAGCATCAATAAAAATGAGCAGGAGGAGAATTCTATGAACAGCATAATAGAATCTCTTACTATACAAGAAGATGTGAAAGGTGGTGAAGCTGAAGATGATGAAGGCCTTCCAGTCTATCCATATGATCAAGTTAATACAGAATCTGGAGACCCTGCAACAGACATTGATGTGACTAAAAGAGAGGTATAATGAAAATGCTTCTCATTTTTTGTTTGTTTCTCTAGTCTTTGGAAATTGCTTCTTGTAGTTAAGCACTTAAGTTTGTATTCATTTTAGTTCTGACTTGTTTGTGCATGATTATGATGCATGCATGCATGCATGCAGGCTTATCTATCAGTGGAGGAGTTCAAAGAGAAACTTGGGATGGCTAAGAATGAATTTTATAAGTTGCCAAAATGGAAACAGAACAAACTCAAAATGGCTGTTCAATTGTTCTGAATCATTTTTTAACATAACTGCTTATCAGTTCTGATTCGTTTATGAGTTGAGTTCTGAACAAAAAAGAAGGGAAATAGGAGGCTTCAAACCATCTTAGAAGTGTATTCCATAGCCCTGAGGTCTTTAATTTTCATTCCGTATTCTTTAAATTCAACTCATAAACGTATCCTAGGAAACTTTGCTTTGTGATGAAGAGTGAAACTAGAGATTTTCCACCTCTCTCCACTTTTCTTTGAAGGTTTTTTGTTACTCATTCTTTTATTCAAAACTGTTTTGGTAAAGGAATTGGACTTGCAATACTTAGATTGTATTTTGTATTCATAATTGAGGATGAAGTTTACTGTACAGTATAGTGTAAAAGCCACTCAACCCTTCATTTGGAAATGGGAGTGTGATTATTTTATTATTATACTTGGTACTCAAATTCTTTTTTTCATGTCAACTTTATTTTTTCCTTATACTTATACCAATAGAAATCTTTGGAGTTACCTCATTAATATATTTTATGTCCCTAAGCTTTTTCCTCTAAAATTTAACTTACAAACAGAATATTAAATATCAGACTTTTATAATATTATAACATTGTTCGATTTATGTAACTAAATAATAATACGATAAGGCCTCCTTATAATTAAGGATTTGAGGGGGGGCCCATAAGAAGGCATAGTACTTCAAAATAAAATACTATTGATATTATCTTATTCAACGTCAATATTACTCCCTTTTAAATAATTTTATCTTATAATATTATTAACTATTTTTCTATAATCTTTTTAGCAAATGCATTAATGGAAGTTGACACAATTAATTAACTATTTATCTTATACTATTATTACCTATTTTTCTATAATACTTTATCATGTTCTACATTATTTATTCATCATAAGGAGTTTATGACAAAGATGAGATTATCACTCTAAAATATCATACACTACCATGATATATATATATATATATATAAAATTCTCAATGCACTGTCTGGATAAATATTTATGTATATATCTTTTATTTATATTATTGTTTAATAAGTTAATAATAAATAAAAATGAATGGTGAATTAATAGTGTATAAAAATTATATGGTATCAATACATATATTCTTTATGTTTTTCTAAATATAAATTATTGTTAAAAATGGATATGAAAATGAGCTTGGATCAATTTATGTTCTCTTAATAAGGATTTGCTAAAGTTGAGTTTAGAGCCAACTTCAAAACAAATTATTCTGTCATTTCAAAATTATTTTAATTAAAATTAAAAAAATGATCAAGATGATAAACTTATATTTATATTGTTTATCATCTCATATGATAAACAATAATATACATATATGTGTACATACATCAAGATAAATGAGATTTTAAATAAATTTGTAAAAAAATTAGTTTTAATATATAATATATTCATATATTAATATAAAATATGTTTTGCATATATATATATATTTGAGTTGACTTGTGAATGTAACAAATTGGTTTTTAATTTATATATTCAGTAAGTTCAAGTCATTTATTTAATAATGTTAATTTTTAATTAAATTCGTTTAACTTATAAACTAAATTAATCCAGTTGGTCAAGCTTCGAAAGTTCATCGAGCGATAACTGAAATAAACATTCGAATCTATTAAACAACAAAAATGAAAAATATGTCTAGGAATGAGAATGTAATAACTATATCTAAAAGTTTTTAAATTTAATTATATATTTGTAATAATAAATAAATATATATATATATATAAATAAAAGCAATTACTACATGACTATTAAATTTGTTAGGTTGAATCAATTTATTATAAAAAGTAATAAAATGAATTATATACAATCTAAAATAATAAAAATGTAATAAATAAATCATGTAATAATTAAAAAATAATTTTACAGCTCAATTGTGAACACGTGTAGCCAGTACAGTAAGAGAGAGAGAGTTAGTTAGTTGAGATTGTGGCGAGACTTGAAAGAAATAGACCGAGAGAGTAAGCTGAATAGGAAGTAGCAGCTATGAGTACTGAGAAGAATCTCTCGTCACCTTCAGTTTCTGTAAGTGGTGGTAGTAGTAGTAGTACTAGTAGGTATGAGTTGTGCAAAGGCTTCAATGGCTACGACAAGGTTCTTCTTCGCAATCCTCGTGGTTCCTCCGCTGAGGTCACTCTTTTTCCTATTTTCTTTCGTTTTCTTCATTCGCTTCTCCGTTTTTTATTCTCTCTATTTTGAACCATTACCGCTTAGATTCGCTTCACCGTCTTACATTTAATTCTGTTTCTCTTTATTTTGCACAATTTGATTTAACTTGTACACTAATTGTAGTCACATAAATTCGTCGGAAATATCGGTGTGATTTTGAGGCTTGATTTTACTGTTCTTGCTTTTTTCATGTTATAAAATCACTTGTGTCAGTTCTTGTTTCATGTCTTGAGATTTGTGATTTTCAGGTGTACTTGTACGGTGGTCACGTGACTTCTTGGAAGAATGAACGTCGCGAGGAATTGCTTTTCCTCAGTAGTAAGGTATTTCATCTCACTGTATTTCACCAGTTATTAAGTCCTGAGTACTATATTTTTTAATGCTTCTTTTTCATGTTTTCATTTTCTTCAGTGGTGTAATTGTCTCTTATCTTCATGAACTGCGTTATGTCTCGATTGTTTCCAAATACTATATGTGGAGAGTTAGATCATAATGTTCTTGCTTTCTTTGCAAATATTGCATAGTTTTTAGGAATTAACGTTTCATCTTTGTTGCAAAGTATACCTTGCATTATTTGTTTTGCACTATAGTATCTTTTTGGAACTTGACTACTACTATAGTATCTCTCGAGTATTCAACCATCAAGATGGAAAACTCTTGATGAAGGACAAAGATATTAAAGAAATATGGAAGAACTAATTTGACATGATTTTCAATGACGTCCATGATTCTTAACATTCTAACATGAGGAACTAATTATATCTTTTATCATAGAATTTGGGAGTTGGAGGTGAAAGAAGCTTTGAAAATTATATCCAATGGTCAACATTGAGCCCTACCTATTTACATTGGTCTTGGAATGCAACTGATGATATTACCACAATACCACCTAAGACATTACATGTTACTCTCTTTTTTTTCCTTTGTGGAATTGCTGTTTCTCACGTTTAAATCCAAATCTATCCAGATTATTAATATAAACTTATAACGAAGGACTTATAACTGGTTGCATAATGACAGTGAATGGATTGATTTCTTTTTAATAGCTTCCAGAAAGATAATGGTTTGACTTGAGTTTATTGTTTGATCTTAATGTCTGGAACATTTTACACAACGGTTTTTGAACAGTGATATATTTTGAAGTTGGAAATGTTTGTTGATATAGTGCTTGTTACTGTTCTATCAGTTCCGAGTTTTATATATGGGAGAGGATCTAACTAAGTGAATCATGACTTATAATTTGCTTGGAAATGCATGTTTGAGTCACTTAAATTGATCTTTGCTCAATAGCGGTGAATCCATCTTATAATTTGCTTGGATATGCTTGTTTGAGTCACTTAAATTGATCTTTGCTCAATAGTGGTGAATGTAGTCCACCCAACGACATTGTTTTTCTCTGGGATAGCTACAGTTAATAAGGGCAGGACTAGTGACTATGAATTGAATATGGTCTGTTCATGTGATTTTAATTTCGAGAAAGATTCAACTCCAGCAATGATGTTGATAAGTTTTGGTCCATTTTGTTTTATTAATATTTTGCAGGCTACATTGAAACCTCCAAAGGCAATTCGTGGAGGGATTCCAATATGCTTTCCTCAAGTATGTACATGATAATATTTCTGTTTTCTGGGATTGTTTTCATCGTGATAATGCCGCTTTGATGAGATTCCTTTTTTGTGCTGTCTACCCAGAAAAATAGGTCAGGGCAATGTAGAGAAATAACCATAACACAGTAGAATTTGAGAAGGCAAAGGAAAGAACCTAATATTGCCTACATTTCATTGTAGCATACAACCAAGGGAGCAATTAGTTGCCGTGATTCATAAAAGTTGTTCTTTTCTCTTCTTATATCTGGGTACCTTACTGAGATGAGACTAGGCAAAAGATAGTAACCACGATGTCCACAAATATGGCCAATCTAAGTAATCACATGCTAATTGACAGTCCATAATTGAAACTGATTATAGAGAAGTCAATACATAGATACACCTACATACCCAGCTTAAAAAACCCTACTGCCAGGCACGAATATACCCCTTGAACTGCAAATATTGTATTTGCTAAACCAACACATTCTTAAGCTAATTACCCTCAACAATTACAATCTGGTATGGTTTTCCACTATTGAAGTCAGTTCATAATTAAAGGTTAAGCCTAAACATTGACATTCGTTAAGCTTAAGCCCCAAGATTTTACTTCTGCCTCCGTCACAGTAAATCTGAAATCATCTCTTATCCGAAATAATAGTTAAACCAATTAAAATCACGTAACTGAAAATCTTGTAAAGGAATTTTGCTAGAAACTGGCATTGTTATTACAATCAGATTTCAAATTACGCGCTCAAGGAAGTTTGCTCTCTGTTTGCAGTTTGGAAGCCATGGTACCATTGACCAGCATGGATTTGCTAGAAACCGGTTCTGGATCATTGACAATGACCCTCATCCTTTTCCAACAAATACATCGAACAAAGCCTTTGTTGATTTGATTTTTAAGCCCTCAGAAGCCGACATGAAGATTTGGCCTCACAAGTATGAGGGACACTTTTCTTTTTCCTTTATAAAAGAATATTCTATTAACCTATATTTTTAAACTCCCTTTTCTATTTTACTCTTCATTTAATAGTATGTATTGTTTATCTTATCTTTTTTTCTGATATTTTATGCCTTTCTTTTGGAAATAGTTTTGAATTCCGTCTCAGGGTAGCTTTGGGACCTGGAGGAGAGCTGATGTTGACATCTCGGATTAGGAATACAAACCCTGAGGGGAAGCCATTTTCATTCACATTTGCGTATCATACATATTTCTCTGTTTCAGATATAAGGTAAGTGCTTGAAATGTGTTTCCTCTCAACATGTCTGTATGAAAGTTTTGTATTAATGCGCTTGTCTTTATTAATAAATTGACTATGGCTCGTCCCAAGAAAAGTCCATGGCTATGATCAAAATGCTGCCTTTAGAGTTCACCAGTTGAAGTACATGAAATTCAAGATATTCGAATAAGTTCAGAATTTCAAGATATAAAGCTTGTCTTTCCACTTATACTTATACTGTGAACTATATTCCTTGTTAGGTTATCCAAATGTGGATTTATGGCTTTTGGCATATAATGACCTTTATTTTGGCTTTTTGTCGGTTCATTATGTATTTAATTATTATTTTAAGGATATAATCTAGCTTGTGGTTTTCAATTGCATTTAACTATTTCGTTTGCTTTTTTCAGTGAAGTTCGGGTAGAAGGATTAGAGACACTGGATTATCTTGACAATTTGCAGAAAAAAGAACTTTTTACTGAACAAGGGGATGCTTTAACATTTGAATCAGAAGTAAGATTGGTTTATCCTTTCTATTGTTTTTCTTTAGATAAAGGCTTGGTTGCTGTTTGTTGTAAAGGAAAAGATGCTGATATTGTTGTACACTTTTACATGGGTTATAGGTAGTGAAATAAGTCAGTTTCTGTAATATGCAGAATGCAGGTTTATCAGGTTAAAATGGATTAACTGCTATAAATAAAATATATAATTATATACTTATAATTTATAAATGGGAGGGATTCACTTACTCCAAGAGTAAGTTTTTAAAACTTATTCCACATCTTAGCCATCAATTCTAGGGAAATCCAATGGTTTAGTTTAGATTTACTCACTAATTCAAACCATTGAATTTCCTTAGAATTGATGGTTAAGATGTGGAGTAAGTTTAAAAAATTTACTTTTGGATTTAAAACTAAAATTATAAGCAACATTTAAACTTTTATTTGTTTTAAAAAAGAAAGTAATAGGCCTGGTTATATAGAGCATCTTGTCAATTTATAGTTCCTGAACAGGCGTGGAAGGAACAGTGGTGGCCGCTGTCAGGATAAGCTGGTTGATGCGACCCATTTCATATCTGGATCTGGTATTTAATGCACTTAAATAACATCTAAAATATATTTGCACTAACAATAAAAGACAAAATGGAAAGAGGAAACACGGAATTCTGATGCCATCCATATCTGAACCATAGAATATGGTGGATGTCACTCATTTTATAGCTGACACATGCTAGACAAATGTATATACCCAATTTTGATATACTGGTGTTTCATAGGCTCTGGTTAGTTCACACTAACACTAACACTTCTCTTTTTCTTGTATGATAGGTTGACAAGATATATCTTAGCACTCCTACAAAGATTGCAATTCTAGATCATGAGAAAAAGAGAACATTTGAATTACGTAAAGATGGTCTTCCTGATGCTGGTAATGTTATCGGGCTCATCTTTTGTACTATGTTTGTACTGTCGATAAAATATACCAATTAGGAATCATATTATTTGATCCTTTATGATTAAAACTTGTGCTTTGTAAGTGTGTAAATGAAAGAATGGAATTACATCAGGTTAAAGCACAGTCATCTCCTTTTCTAATTTCTTCCTGTTAACAGATTAGAGTACTGCATAAACCTTTTTCATGCAATTGAGTAATTCCCTGTCTCACATTTAAGGAAACTGTATCAGAAATTAGTATATTTAGCATTCACGTTGCCTTCAGATTTGACATCAAGAATCATTCTCACTGTGCCACTGTTTCCTAATGTTTTTTTCATTTATTATTTGTCTGTGCAGTAGTGTGGAATCCTTGGGAAAAGAAAGCAAAGGCTATGGCTGATTTTGGTGATGATGAGTATAAGCATATGCTTTGTGTAGAGGCTGCTGCTGTTGAAATGCCTATCACTTTAAAACCTGGTGAAGAATGGAAAGGTAGACTAGAGCTTTCCACTGTTCCTTCCAGTTATTGTAGTGGGCAGCTTGATCCCCAGAAAGTTCTTGGAGGCATCTGAAAGATCATTGCTGTGTTCTATGTTCTGTACAGGTAACAACTGCAGAGTGGTATATTTCGTTTAACACTTTAACATTGTCTTAAAAATGCGTCACACAGTCCTTGAATTACGTTGTTCTACCTTGAAATTCTGAATATATTAGGAAAGGTATCCCAGTGTACAAGCATCTACCACTTTTTGAGGAGAAATAATTCTCCATTTTTGTCATGTGACATGGTTCTTTCTTTTGGTACATGGAACTACAGGGAACAATTAAATTGTACAATGCATTTGTATTTCCGTTCAAGTTTGGAATTGACTCAATTGATTAGTTATTTAATTATTTGTACAAGATGATGCTATTGCCCGACTCTGGTGTATCAAATTTGGTTTTCATACCAGGGTATAATTACGATTAGTTTGGTTTGGTACTCAAGTCCTGATTGATTAATTTTGCTTGGTCTATCTTTCATTCTTGTTGTGGTCAGATTGCTGTGTTGTCCTTTGAGTCTTCTATCTTTACGTACACATTTTTAAATGCTTCGCTAATCTTTTTGGAAATATTCATTCTGCAGGTAGCTTGTTGTGAAAGCAATGAATGATGAAACAACAGTGTCTTCCAGTATTTTTTCCTCTTCGTGTCCCATTTAAATCTTCATGTCGAACAAGATGAACTAATGTTGGATAGAGTTTTGTTAAATAATACCTTCCTGTAACGAATGTTATGTTGGTCATAACATACTGATTACTGACATATAAATAGAGTACTCTACAGTTGATAGGGAAAATCGAAATTACAGCTTACAATCCAACAGGTTTTGATGTTGAGTTGAGTTGCCCTTGACCAGAGGTATCTCATAAAACTTAAATGGTTATTTGTTTGACAAAGTAACTTGCAAATTGCAATCAACCGTTTAAAGATTCAAAACGTTATTTGTGTGTGTTTTTGTTCATGATAAAGTTTATAGCATTACCTGTGCATATCTGTGATATGTAAGTGACAGAGCTTGAGTTTATGTACATTCTTAGAAACTTATCCGTATACGATATTCTTGTAAGTGTAAACATGCTACACTAGCGTTATTCATTTGTTTCTGTTGTAAAGCTAAGGGAGAAGGTGTAAAGCAACGGTTTTCAGTCCCAAATCCGAAAAGATACAAATAAAAATATGAATATTAACACAAATAAACAAATATTTGAAAGCTAGTATTAATTTGGATGTGTTTGAAGTATTGATCAAATTGACATTAATACCCTTAATGATTTTTAGATTCTACGTTTTTAGCCCAAATAAAAATCACTTTCCTTTTTATCCATCTCCATCTACACCTGTGACTTTTAAGATGATTGATAAAAGTTATCTTCTTGAACACAATCAATTTCGTTTTTATAGCGCATTTAGGTTTAGTTGTGCATTTTACTCCTGATTTGTTTTTTATTGTCCATATTCAGCTACTGAGGAGTGTTGGAATGAAACAAAATCAATAATCATTATTATCACTTAGACGAGAGTGTTGACAGCTCAGTTTGCAAGAGAGCAATCACAATCATCTATTAGATGTTACCATGTGAATGTGTACTATTCTTACCCTACTTGTTTACACTGCATCATTTTCAAACTAAGAATGAGTCAAATAACACGCTTGTATTTTTTTCCTTTTTGGATTGATTACTCCATAATTTCCCTTTTATGCTTATACATAAATTTCTCATGTTCAAGGTATCCTTTAAGTACCATTAGTTAAAACTTTAAAGAACATGCAGGACGTGAAAAATAATTGAACAAGTATTGCAAACTAACTAGTTAATAGTTATTTACAGAAAAGGCACTTGGAAGTGGATGTATAAACTAAGCATTTATTGGAATAAAGTAGAAAGTAGTTAAGGTAGGAATCTGATTTGAATGCATGAACCATATAAATTATGTGGTCCATGTAGAGTTGAAAGGATACAAGGAAACAAGTTAAACTGTTATTTAAGCTTTAACCCTTGAGAAAGCCAAAATGTCCCCTAGTTTTTCCTCTCATAGGGGTGGTGGATTCACTGCATTCTCCCTCTTTAGTTTTTCCATTAGGTGACTCTAAGCATGCTAATTGAGACACATGGGATTTCTTAACCTTGCTAGTTCCTATACTTAGAGTTAAATCCACTTCCATTTCTTCATCATTGCCACTAGTACTTACTTTACAACTTTGAAATGAACTATAGGACCTAGGCCCTGCCTCACCTTCATCAATGCCACATGTTCTGGTAAAAATTCCTTCATCTGCAGACCTTTCTAGATCAAAACCCCTTTGAATTTGGACATTAGGTCCATGTAAAATTTGTGTTGATTGATGTTGCTTTTCAATGAAATGAAGATGGTTTGCTTCTATGCTATTTAGAGGGGTCTGAAATTTCTGTTGCCTATAACCCTTTTTGTGCTCATCCATTAGTATCCTTTGCACGCTGTATACCCGGTGTAGTTCCCTTACCTGCAAATTCCAAATTCTCACCATTGCTAACTTGTAAAATATTCAAGTTCATGCCGATCGGCATGTAGTTTTAACAGGGTTGACACTTAACACAAATGTGTTGCATATATAGTGGCTGCTATGAATTGATAATGAATAACTAATGAAGTTCATAGAATTTCAATCAAAAATCACATCTTAATGATACCTGGTATTTGAAGATGTCATCATGCATCTTCATTGTCTTTTTTATGGATTCTATAATGTTTCTGTCAACCATCCTCTTGTGATGCTTACTTATCTTTCAGCTCTTTGTTCGGATAATGCTCCCGGACATCCACTTCACCCAGAGTTAAGTTGTTGCTGTGATCTGCTGAGGTTGCTAGAAGATTTATGGAATATTCAATTTTGGTTCCCATGCCTGTTAATAAAATTAAAACCATTTCAACTTATGCACCTATTTAGTGTTGAATAATGTCTCAAATTCTAGTAGTGCATGTTTGGTTTACAGGTGCAAACTGAGTTTCACCTTACCTTATATATGTTTTAGTAAAGTCACATTTGGGTTATTTATAAATGAGTATTAATCTGAAAACTCAATTTTGCAAACTAAAATCAAAGCATGCTTAAACTATCAATACCATCATCAATTCAATGGGAACAAACATATTCTATTGTCCAACAAGACCATTCATAATAAGCTTCTATACTAACATTATCCTGCAAGATTCTACCTGTGCCCTTTTTTGGTGCATAGATGCAGGCTATATATAGGAAATATTCTAGCTTGTTTTCAGAACTATTTTGTCAAGAGGTTTTCACTTCACTAACAAAAAGTGGAGAAAGAGAGATTGAGAGAGGGGACCAAGAGAATTTGCACTTAAATGTTGAAACATGGTCCTGCAGCATGACACATTACCATTAGATGTATGTAATAGTGAGACCAACTAAGATATGGGTCTGAGATTGTGTTGGCTGATAACAGCACCACTTGGCCAAGCCATAAGGTCCATAACTGGCACTACTTTTCACTCTTCATCTCATACTCTTCCCCTTGTTTCTAATAACTAAAATATGGACTCAAGAATTCAAGAAAATGCAAAGACTACACACACTACTGATCACACAGAAAATAGGAGTTTACATGTCAAGGATAAGTGCAAGTCAACTTATTTTCTTTTATGCTATTCTTGAAACTTTTCATGCATCACTGTGGATGGATATATGTTTATTATATCCATAGTAATCAAAACTATCAGAAACTTTCTTCAACTTGAAATAGTACTTATGAAGCATTAAATCATCAAAACTGCAACACCTTATGTTAGGAGACTTCACAACAAGAAAAAAAACTGTATTCATTAGGATTTGATACCTAATATAAAGGTAAAAGAAGAAGTACCAAAATTGCAGCTCTTTGTGATGAAGGTCATTGAACATCTTCTTCCTTCATGGCAGCAATTTTATCCATAAGTAAGCTTTACAAATAAAATAATTATATAACAAGTGACCAATATTTCTCTCATGATTCTCCTTGAATCATTTACAAGAAGAACATATCAATCCAAACACTGCAAACTCTAAATTTAAAAGACTAATGATGGAGTTAATAATTCAGACCTGACAGGCTGTTAGGAATGAGGCAAGAGAATAGGTAGAGTAAGCAATGTGTTTGTATATGTGTGAATGTGTGATATTCCAAAAGATAGATATAGAGAAAGATGTATGTTCATATTACTATATTACTATATACTAATATTTTTGGATTTGTAAGTGGTAACATTAACTAGAGCTATTATATTTTATGTATATATATATATGTGTGTTTGTGATTCACTATAATATGTTAAAGGAGTGAAAAGAGGGGACCACAAAGTTGTATAATATAGTAAAGTATAATAATAAAAACAAATGACACTCTTAAACATGAACCAATGTAGGCCAGTGAACAAGATATTCCAGACAAAGTCTTGCAGGCACTTAATCAAGATATGCATGAGAATTGATAATGTTATTGTGCTTCTTTACTATAGGACTACAAAGTCTACTATCTCTCTGTCACTTTATTTTTCTTCTTTTTTTGAAATTTAATGGTTGGGATTTGATTATGCTTCCGTACATGCAGAAGTGCAGGACAAGATCTAGCCATCTACTGTGTTTGAGATTTCATCAAAATGGTAATACAAATTTCAGGTGTACATGTAATGTTATTGGAATTGCATGCAATGAATCTATCTTGGCAACAGTAAATTATATAGCGGGTGAGCCTCGATGCAACGATGGTAAGGTTGTTTGTCTTGTGATCTGAAGGTTATAGATTTAAATATCGGAAAAGCTTCTGAGGGTAAGACTAGATACATCCGAACTCCCGAGACTCAACTAGGAACCTAATGCACTGGGCTGCCTTATTTAGCGAGTAAATTTTATGGGCTTGGGATTTGCGATTGATAAAGACTGTTCATGTCCTCAATCTTCATATATACAATGGGAGATTGACCCAAATGAGTTGAAAGGATCTAGAATTATGCATGTATTTCTTCTTTGATCCTGCAAATATTCTTAAACATTTTTTTTCATTACATTGGTTGAAAGGAACCAAAAAGCAAAAATGACATTTCTACAGTATGCTATCAACTTGGATCCTCTCAGGTTGAGTTGATTAATTCTCCTTCAAACTAATCAATCTTAGATGAGATTAATCAATTCCTATAGCACTAGGCCATAAGTGTAAAATTGGTCAATTTGTTGAAGAGATTGGTTAATTTAGATTAAGATTGTCAATGTTAATAAAGATTGATCAAGGACAATTAGTTTCATGATTAATCAACTAAGTGGAAAGATTGATCCAAAACCAATTTGCCACATATAAAAATAACCTCAGTTTTCATTTTGGTTGTTATTAAAAGCAATTCAAATGCAACCCTCTTCAAAGAAAAAAAAAACAAATTTAGTTCCCAATATCAAATTTAAATAAAACTATAAAGTGGATTCCAACCCATTATTTCCTCTAGAAGAATAAAGCACAAAATATAATGCCTTGATTGAAAATGTCAAAGTTTTTTATAACTTTTATATATGTCTGCCAATAATGAGTGTGTGTATGAACTAGAATTCTAGAAACATAAGGCTTAATCTGATAATGCATCCCATGAATATTCCTACTTCACTTGTATACCCTATCTTTTTGTTTTTGTTTTTTCCTACTACTCTTTCTGCATTTCTCATTATTACTTTCTTGTTTAAGAAACATGGATCTTTTACTTACATTACATTCACTTCACTGATTTTATTTTTATTTGGTGAAATTGTCTAAGGTTGAAGGATCCATGAAAATTCTCTATAGGGTATGTTGAAATTATCATTAATTCCAAGTGTGTGTATATGTATATAACACCTTAATTATTCTATTTTCTATGCATCAAGAAAGAGATGTGTGTACAAAAGCCAACAGTGAAGGACATAAAAGTTGTCTAAATGAGAGAAGAAAATTATACAACTTCACTATAAGGAAAGTTTCTTGTATGCTGTCATGGAATTAATATCAGCATGACATAAGGTACAAAATCATACTCACCCATAAATCAATTATCTAAGTAGTTTGGTTAGGTCTACATTTTTGTTTGTTTTCATTATTTTTGGTGGAAAGTAGATCTCATGTAATTGTAAAACTTCCACACACAAAAATTATACAGACTAAAATCTAAATTTGATGGACTAAATATATATTTTCACCCCATTTTGGTGTTGGAAGTTAATTTCTCCAATTTGGGGAGAAGAGAAACTTATTAATAGACCAATAAAATTATTATGAATATAACACAAGATTTTAAATACTCAAAGGTATGTATGACTAAAAAAGAGTACTTCAAGTAACAGTAATAACTTCATAGAATTGTGACAGGAAAGGCACGCGTTGTAGCCTAACAAATGCACAATCCGTAGCAAAGTAGACCCACCCTCTTAACACTTATCCACTTATCCATTGTTAAGTGCTACAAAATTTTATTGAAGGAATGTAAACAAAATAAACTAGTTCTTAAAAATTTAAGTTTAACCTTATTTTAACTAGTCAATGACAGACACTTTGTACACATCGGTCTATATTGTATGATACTAAATATTCAATTTTTATATATTTTAATAGAGAATTAAAATACATTTTTGTGTTTAATTTAATGTGAAAATTATGGTTAATGCATCAAAATTACAACCCACGATAGTTTAATAAAACAGCATTGACTAATGAAAAGTTGCACACTATCAAATAATTACAACCCACAATAGTACCTCAATTGGATTTCAATCTCAAACATATTTCCATCTTAAAGATGCATACGTGTGGGGCCCACTGCATGTTAAAAGAACTTTAAATATAATTGGTCCCTTAAATTGTTTGTTTGGATTTCAACAAATGGTTGCCACATTAAGTGCTATCATGATCCATAAATTCATAATCACATTCATATGTTGTGTGATTTGTTAATATGGCATGGCAAGAAAACGTTGTGTATCATGTGGGGTCCTAAAATTGTGGAGATGACACTTGTTACTCACCCAACCATACAATTGGTTCCTGGTATTTATATTTTTCAGTGCTATTATTTATGACTAAATTTTATAAGTTGTGCCAAAAGTTTATCTCTCTTGTCCAATAAAATTTTGATATATAATAAAAATTAACACATTACTTTAACTATGTTTCTCACTTTTATTTTTTTAATCACTTTTAAATTTTATTGGATATCTCTGTAGTGGAAATTACCCCTGTGTGATTTGACCTGTTTTGAGATCAGTTGCTGATTGGTTCGGATTTTTTTGCAATGGGGCTTCACAAATAAGCCTCTCTGGTTGGTTGATTAATGAAGCAATTGACTCTAGATTGAGCTTTTAGCTTAAGCGTGATAGGTTAAAAGCATATTTTCTTTTTCATTAGTTGATCAAGGCCAAAAAAGCACATTGCTTCAGATCAAGGAATCCAACATAATGCATACTTTTAGCTTAAGTTTCAAATAACACTAGCTAATTAAGTTGATTCAATATATCATGTGTATAAAAGTATTTGTCTCAATAGAAACAATACTTACTTTATAATTTCTACACCAAAAAGAAAAAGAACATAATTTATAAAAACAAATAGGAGGAGAAGGAATAATAGTACAGGTTGGTTCACTAATGAACAGAATAATAAAGAAAACTTGGTTCTGTTTCTGTAAAGCCATATATATTTAAAAGGGCATGGTTGTTAAAAATGGAACAGGAAAAATAAAAGATTGAATCCTATTCAGCTCCCACATTCAATGCATCAGGTTCTTAGTGAGTGTGTGAATTTTTGGGGCAATAACTTTACAACAACAACATGAAATGTACTATGTTTAAAGGACAAAAATGATTCTCTCCAATTTTGGACTAAGGTTTATCTTCTCTTGGTTCATTATAGTATTTAACAATATCCTCATCCCATGTTATTCTAGTGCTTGTTGATATTATTAATGGCTCTTACTTATACTAGTAGTATTTTTAAGACTCCTTCAATTATTGTCACCAAAATTGTACTTTGCTTTTCATTGTTCATATATTGCCATTAAAACCTAAACAAGGTTAAAAGAAAAGGGTATAATCTTTACTTTTACAGAGTGGATCTGACATTTTCTCAAATTGTTAATATTATATTTAGTGAGGACTTTTCTTCTCATGCTAATAATACCTTTCTATTGGGTTTTAGCATCACATGGAGGAGTCATTTATTTGGGATTGGATTAAGAATTATAAATCTTTAGAGTTAAGAAAATAATATATCATTTCTCCAAACAGTTGTTCCATGTGATTGATATACATAAAGATCTTAATAATACATTCTTAATTATCATTAAAATTTCTAATGAGTTTAGGAGGTGGAGGAATATAGAAGTGAAAGATGCCCTTTAATTTATTGATATTTATTTAACTTTGTAGTTGAAAGTTTAATATTTCAGTTAGGTGGTTAAATCTTTCCCAACAAGAGATTAAAAAACTGCAAACACATACAATAATGTAGATCATATCACATGGATTTTGATGAAAATTTTAAAATTTCACATGGACTAAAAGGAGGAAAGAGGTATTTACCCAAAAAAATATCTCAATGTTGCTGTCCACACAAGCCTTATTTCTTACTCCATGCAATCATAGATCAATATGACAAATGAAAACCTTGAGCATATTAGGATAAGGAAAACTATAATGCTATTTAGACAGAGGGAGTCATGACTTTTTTTGGTCAC
Source organism: Lupinus albus (assembly GCA_009771035.1). Classification (NCBI taxonomy): domain Eukaryota; kingdom Viridiplantae; phylum Streptophyta; class Magnoliopsida; order Fabales; family Fabaceae; genus Lupinus; species Lupinus albus. The sequence continues at coordinate 13,457,034 of CM020011.1, forward strand.
ATAGGATAGGTTTGCCTTTTATTGGTCAAAAAGACATGTCTTGTCCTTCACTTAGATTTATCTGTAAACGAAAATGTCAAAAAAATACAACTCAAGATTAGAGGGTGGATCTGTGAGTGTCTCCTTTTGTATAACCAATGGTATCCTATTTTCCGATGGGTAATGAACTACTATTTTCTATAATGTATTTACTGCCCCTCCAAATAAGTGATCTAACAGAAAATCGAAAATCTTATACCAATAGACCAATACCTCATTTGCGGATATGTGTTGGTGGGTAAGAGTAAATGCAATACATGGTTGAGTCACTTGGTCGGTTGTTGTGGCCAACCACAGTGCGGGAGGGAATGAAAAGTGGTGAATGGTTATCTGGAATAATGACCCTGTGGCTAAGTGCTCCACGGTGGTCTACACCAACATCACAAAATATGCAGTGTTTTCATAGTAAAAGATGTCATTTACAATGTCATAGACATAGTATTGTATATATATATACCATAGTATAGAGAAGTTTCTGTACTCAAAACAATTAAGGGTGTAACTACACTAGTAACTAATTCCTATACCTTCCTTTCAGGAAGAATAAGACAAAAAAATATAAGAGAGATTATGGAGCTTCAGGTCTTTAACAAAAGAATTGTAGAAGTTGGTGTACAATCTAATTTAATAGTACAAATAAGATAGCCCTTCAAAATATCCACACAGCAAATCTCAGGTGGCAAACACTGCAGGCAACCAAATCAAAATGACATGTCCATACTGTAATACCTTTTGGTTTTCTCTCTTAAGATTATCCTCAAATTTCAATGCAGATATGTATTATGTTCAGTTTGTAAGTTGATTTTTGTTTCTAATGCAGAATACATATATATATATATACACACACACATATAATGGTCCGTTAGTCTTAGATAGAAACAAGATGCAGAGATATATCACTGTTATGAATCAAAACAACATGATATAATATTACAGTTATAGATAGTATAGATAGGGATTTAGGAATGAATTACAGGTCAGGGTTACATTTGTTACCATATGTTAAGATTGTCACTACTTGAAGCATAGACTTGTTTCTATCCAAAACTTATATCTCTCTGCTTCTTGTTTATATCCAAGACTAACATCTTGTGGACTCATATACCAGAAGCATGACTTGTTTGGATTAGGAAACACAAGATGTTTTCTGTAGATTTAGAAGTGGTGTTCTAGGTAAGTATATAATGTAACTGAGCCAACTCATCACATCGACCTAATTTTCTAACTGAGCCACAATAATGTAATATGTTTTGATTAGCTTTACATTTGACATATATATCTATCCAAACAATGTGCTCTAACTCTCACATTTTCTGTAATATAATTTCTATGGCTAAGATTGCATGCAGTCACTTTCAATGTCCCTATAACTAGATTCCCCTAAAGATTCAATCCAAAAGAGAACGATTTTGAATTTAACCAAATATAAAGATTAGATTGAGATCACCTAAAAAATTTGAATTCTGCAAGATGCCAAAGATAAAACTTCCATAAACTCTTATTTGTCCTCCTAAAAAAATCTCATTATCAACATTATCTGATGATAGCCACCTGAATGTTGTGGCATACAATGAAAATGGAGAGCACAGAATGAGGAAACAGAAAACACCCAGAACCATATGAAAAGCAAGGACTGAAAATACATTCTAGATAAAAATTAGTAAAACACAGATTGGAAGAGTTATAGTACAGGCTTAACTCTCCCTAGCTAGTAAACATTTAATTAGTGAGCCTTCTCCTTTTCTCTTGTTTCAAGTATTGTACTAAATTTTGCCCTCTATATACGACTTTCTAGTGTGTGTTTTCACACAGTGTAGTGCTGCTGGATTGTATCAATGTCCAAACCTTTCAGCTTCACCACAGACTCAACGTGTCCCTTAAGAGTGTGAAGCTCGCGAAGCCTGTAAGCATACATTGAAAAGAAAGAAATTTCATCTATTAGTTCCACTAAAAGAATGGCTCAGAATGTAGCAAGCAATGGAATGATTATTTTTTAAGTAAAGGGTGTGTGATTTCTTACCTTGCAACTTCAGCTCTTCTCTTGGCTTGATCAGCAATCTCAGTGAGTTCTCTATAACTGCTCTTTTCATTGAAAATATTAGAAGATTCTGGTGGCTGAAGTCCATGCAAGGTTCTCTGAGCTAAAGCCCATTGAGCTTCCCTCTCCTCTTTACCATAGTCTTTCTTGGTGGTGAATGCAGTCTGTTATGCATTTTGAAATCATAAATCGATATCTATTTTATAAAACTATCAACACTCATTGAAGGGGGGAAATCTAATTAACAAATACCTTATTTTCAAGCATGTTTACCCAAGCCTTGCCACTCAATATGTAACGAATGGCAAACTTCATTATGTCAAGAGGAAAATAAAAGACAATACTGTAGAGCCATATGACTCCTGCCCAACCCCATCCAATTCCTTTGACCTTTGCAAAGCCCCAGTCAGCATATACTGCTATGAGTGTAGCAATCTACAAAACCATAAGCTCGGAATATTATGAATTGTAGAAAGAAACAAGTAACATTTTGGACCACATTTTTGTTGCATGCCTACAACTTTGGAAGAGTAAATGGAACATAATGCTTACTAGCTGAGCAATAAGGAAAGCACCAACTAATAGAAATCCAGGGCGTTCAAGAAAAGACCAGCTACGAGAACGGGTTACAAATATCAGAGCTTGGCTAACTATACTGACTTGTAGATACAAAGCAGACATCATTTCCTCGTGAGTTAGGTGCCTAACATTAAATTTGTCCTGCAACAATAATAAAGGGTGTTAGAAATATTTTATCCAAAACAAGAATTTTGCAAGGTATGTGTTGAAATATTGATATGCCAGTTTAATATTTCTTACGGGGAAGAAAGTATTTTCTTTCATTGCCCAGAAAAATATGACAGTCATCAGTGCCAAGTAACTTCCAAGAACAATCCCAGTAGCAAATATTTCTTGTAGTTTCCAGCTATCAGGCAAGGGAGATGGCTTCACCCTATCCTTTGAAATTGTCATGATTGTTCCTAAACGTATGATAATTATTTTGTAAGATTTATATTGTCAATCATGCATGAAGAAATTGAAGTTCATCTCAGACTCAGTGTAATATTATGCTAAGAGCTTTACCGTCATTAAGAATGGCAATAATCAAAACCATGAAAGGAGAGAAGTCGAATTTCCAGATCAATGCAATGAACATGAAGCCAAACTGCATTTAGAAATAAGGAGAATCCAAACTGGTGAATATTTATTTATTCCTTGTTGTTAATGAATTACATATAGTTATAACTCATGTTAATATTCACTTACCACTATACGGATAGTGATGGATACTGCATAGATCTGAAATACAAACAAAATGAAGTATAATGTGTTAATTTAAGAACAAGTAGAGGAATAGAGATTATATGTTTATAAAGAAACCAAAGAGCAACAAACCGTGTAGTTCTTCATCCTTTGGAAAATTGCTCTGCTAGTTAAGACTGCACTAATAATAACACTCAATCCAGGTTCTGTCAAGACAATATCAGAAGCACCTCTTGCAGCATCAGTAGCATCAGCAACAGCAATTCCAATATCAGCCTTTTTCAAAGCAGGAGCATCATTGACACCATCTCCAGTCATTCCACAAATGTGCTTCCTCTCTTGCAACTTCTTTACAATTTCATATTTATGCTCTATATGTATAAATAGGGAGATGGCCAGAACATAATTAGAAATTGTACCATTTCAAAAATATAAGGGGAAAAGTCATCAAAACAAAATGTTAAAGAGTGTGAACCTGGAAATACTCCAGCAAATCCATCTGCCTTCTCAATCAGCTCTTCAACTGGAAGTGCAGCAATACTTGCATCTTTGTCTTGGCCAAGCAAGGAAGCAGATGGGTACATATTTGTTCCCATCCCAAGTCTTCGGCCTGTCTCCTTAGCTATGGCAAGTTGATCACCTGGAGAACATAAAAAAGGCAGGATGTTGACTTGAGCATGTCTAACGATAAATACTAATTTACAAGATGAATTTTTTGTTTCAAGAATGAATGAGTGAGAGTATTTACCTGTAATCATCTTCACATTTACACCAAGATTTAGAGCTCTACGAATAGTTTCAGCACTGTCATGTCTCGGGGGGTCAAACAGTGGCAACAAACCAACAAATTGCCATGTACCACCAGCACTTTCTTTTGTTTTCTCAGGAACTTCCTGCATAAGCAAAGGGTTAATGAAAAGAAAATCTAAAAGTTTCAACACAAACTTCAAACATTAAGAGTAGCTAAAAAAACCTGTCTAGCAACAGCGAGTGAACGTAACCCTCTCTCTGCAAACTTGTCAATAATAGCATGAGCCTTCTTTGTAACATCTTCCCTAAGGTTACACAGGGTGATGATCTGTTCCCCAAAGTAATTATATTAACATCTAGATTTACAAGAAAACTCACAAATCCTGATAGAACTAAATCATGAGGTTACCTGCTCGGGAGCACCTTTGCTCGCCCGATGCCAATTTCCATCGGCGTCAATGTATGTCAAAGCAGTTCTCTTGTCAACGGGATTGAATGGCAAGAAGTGCACTTCTCTTACCCCAGCCCTTGCCTGCGCAAGGCACAATTTATTCAATATAACAAGTTACATAAACATTTTCAAACAATGAATTCGATAATAGAAATTGATGAGACCGAAAGAAGTGAAACCTCTTTTGGGTCAGCAAGCATTCCAACAATGGCGGCATCAATGGCATCCTGGTTTTCAGTCCTAGAAGCTCTTGCAGCAAGAAGCATCACATGTTCCTTGTCCACTCCCTTTGCGAAGACCTCAATCAAGTTCTTGTCCACACTGAGCTTGTTAAGGGTGAGCGTTCCTGTCTTGTCACTGCAAAGGACATCCATACCAGCCATTTCTTCAATGGCAGTCATTCGCTTGGTGATAGCACCCTGCTGAGAGAGCCTGTGAGAACCAATGGCCATTGTCACAGACAACACAGTGGGCATAGCAATAGGAATTCCTCCAATCAAGAGAACCAATAGGTTATCAATTCCATCTCTATATTTGCGGTGCTGAATCGGGTACATGACTATGATCTCAGCCAACATACCAACGGCAATAGAACAAATACAGAAGTTTCCAATTGCTGTAAGCACTTTTTGGAAATGTCCAACTTGGTTGGTGCTATCCACCAAGTGAGCTGCTTTCCCGAAAAATGTATGGACACCCGTTGCAATGACAACAGCTTCAATTTCACCTTGTTTACAAGTTGAGCCAGAGAAAACTTCATCTCCAGGATTTTTAGTAACAGGAAGTGACTCCCCAGTCAGAGCGGATTGATCAATCTTTAAAGGATCACCCTCCAGAAGACGAGCATCAGCAGGAACAATATCACCTAGTTTGATGCTTATAATGTCTCCAGGGACTAGAATTGCAGCCTCTTCCTCACTCCATTTACCATCTCTAAGAACCTGCAAGCAACAACAACAGTACTGAGTCATTCATCAAAACAAGCTTAAACTAATTACTTCTAATTCATAACCAGCATTCAGTTTTGCTTTTCGGTAAATAATAAGAGTAAGACCTCTTCTTTTTTCCCTCATTATCAGACCCTCACTTTTGCTTATCTTCAGTTATATTAGACACCTACTCTCTTTTTTCTATAGGCCTCAATAAGCAAACATATCTTTGGCATCAGAAGCATCTAATTGATTCATAGGACATAGACACAAACTTTAATTAATTTACCTTGGTTTTGGGAGCAAGACCAGCCATAAGAGCAGCAGCAGCATTCCCAGCATTATTTTCTTCAATGAAACTGATGGTGGAGTTGATCACCAACAAGCAAACAATACCAACAAAATCTTGCCAATCTGGGGGCCTCCCATCACCATTTGCAAGAGCAATTGCCATAATTGCTGCAGCTTCCATAACCCATGACAGGGGATTCCACATGAACCCAAGAAACTTGAGTAATTTGCTTTCCTATTTCATTAAAATCAATGACCCATCAGCAGTTGTATTAAGTTACTATTTCTTAGAAATGTATAAGAGAATGGCATCATAAAAAATGAACCTTTTTCTCCTCTAGCTTGTTTGGCCCAAATATTTGAAGCCTATTGGCTCCTTCATCCGAGGACAAACCTTCTTTGGTACATTTCAATTGCTCAAACACCTCATCAATAGGAATACGTTCCTGAAAAACAAGTTATATAAGAAAACTGGATTGCTTAACACACTCCAAGATAAATAACACTACCTCTACCATCTCCCACCTCAAAGAATAGTGCTGAACTTATATCTATCTAGCTTTTATTTATTTTTTCTTTGGAAGAATTGTGAATGCAACTTCATCTAACTTTTATTTATTTGTTTGTATATGATTGTTGTTGTAAACAAATCATAAAGAGCTTTCATGTTCTTTGTTTTTGTCCCTAATTTTGTTTATAGCAAAAGCCAGAGTATGGATATATTGAGTTCTGGAGTGACTGCATTTTTGTTTACTGGCCATGGCAGAATTGCTTTCCAGACTGGTATTTCTGCTTCAACAAATTATCAATCCTCCTCTATACTAACAAGAACAACGGGCAAAAGAAAATAAACCAATACCATAACATTAAAAATTCATAAGAATAAACATATTGAAATAAAAAAATCCGGAAGAGTCATACATTGAAGGATTAAATATTTTTTAATTTCTGAAAATATACACAATTTTGATTTTATTCCAACATTTTTTTCTTACTTTTTTGTTCGTGCTAACAACTTATTTATTTTAGTAGTACTTAATCTCTGTTTATGATGTATCAACACCATGATTAGCCATGTTATCAATATCAATTAATATAACATGTCAACAATAAAAAAAATAAAGCATCATTATAAGAAAATTAAGTAAGGATTAAAATCAGAATTTTATAATAAGTAAGGATCAAATTAGAAAGATAAAATTCTACTCCCATAATAACAATTATAAGAAAAATGATCATTATTTTTTTGGTAATAAAGGTAAGTACATTTAACTACCTTTACATATTTTCAATATAATTGAAATAATTTATCATATATCACAGGTTGATTAATAATTTTGATTCTTTAAATAAAATATAATAGAATGAAGAAGAATTAAATCTAAAATTTATATATTTGCAACGAAGCAAAGATATTTAATAGAAGGAAAATACACTTGAGAAATATTAATAAGATTCAAACACACTAACTTGATTTGACTCCTCTTAGACATTTCTACCTTATAAATTATTGTATGGAATATTTCTCTAAATATTATTTTAGGATTTTTAATTAGCCAGCCTTGCAAAGCGAGCCAACCAATCACGAAAGCGTTGACCTCCACTCAATTATTTATTTCAGTACAACTAATCTCACATGTGATCACAGCGCATGTAACAGCTTGCACCGGCCTACGTATCTTAGGACCTATTTCGTGAACTAAAATACTCTCCATCAGTAAAGAATCAAGTGTATGAATTTCATTTGTTTTTAATGATAAAAAATATAATTTTATTATAATTAAATGAATATATATATCATTGAAGATTACATTTCACTTTAGTTTTTGAAGTATTTGTCTCTTTATTAATGGAGAGGATTTTAACTTTTACATTTTAACATCTTTGCCTTACCAGGAGATAGTAAATAAAAAATATTACATTATCTATGGTTCATGTTTTATCAACCGATCAATTACATGATACTTTAGTGGATTTTATCTTAAAATGTTTTCTAATTAAAGGATAACATTTTATTATTTTCATTTCATAACAGAAGTGGAAACAACTTTTACTTTTCCACTATCTCAAATAACTTACAACAACTGGTTGATGAATAGGATAAAAATGTGAAATTTTGGTCCCTAGTGTGTCACGGACTATGGGCCGCTAATCAAATAGAACAGAAATAAAGATAAGCTTAAAGTACCACGGATAAATGTACTGAAAATACTTTATAGTAAAAGTTCTTTTCCACATATATCATTCAGAGAAATTAGTGTCTGCAATTATAGTCAAAGTTTTTTCCATGTCAGACATTATGATTTACTCTTAATGAAATTAATATACATATGATGCACTGGATGTAAACAATTTAAATATTAAATCAAAAGTGATAATAACATTTAAGGAAACATAAATTGTTATTAAATAAAATAATTGAATGTAAGGAGAACAATATTATTAGGGGAAAAGTTAGAAAAATGAAACGTGATGAACACTCTATCTTGTCTGCCTCCATACGTTTAGATCTAAGAAGAAAAATTATCCAAAATTCATTTGTTTGTGTCAGAAAAGTTGAAGGAAAAAAATAATACTCAAATAGTTTTGGGTAGCTTTTGGAATCAAAATACTGTCCCTTTCGGCGCACGTTACTTTCCTGATTAAAGTCAAAATCCGACTACACAAGCATGATTCCTAATTGTCTCTTCATAATTCATATAAACAGATGTAGACTGAGGGAAAAAATAGATTCAGAATAAAAAAATCTTCATATCTTTTTTATCATAAAAAAACCATACACAAATCAAAGTAAACGGTAGTTAGTGAAAACCCTATTCCATATTCTCTTCTTCACATTAAACTTACTCTTCATAAATTTCTAGAGATATTTTCTTCAAAAGTTTTGTTTATAAAGGCCTACAAATAGACATCTACATGAATTAGTTTATCCATTTGACTACAAGAATCAGTATGTAGATCATAAATTTTTTGACACGAATATGTTATATTTTCCATCCACTAAAATTAATATGTGTCTTATTAAATCATTTTCTACATGTATATTTTTTTTAAACTAAATAAAATATTACACATTTCATATTTTTAGACTTTTAGTGGATGAATTAGGCAAATTTCTAATACGAGTAAATCCTTTATTTGCTAAACATAAATGAAAGTTAATTAGATAAATATATAGCATTAATTGTGAGTGAAAAAATATTGATGATGTAAAACGCCAGTGAGAATCCACAAAACCAGAATATAGTAAATTCATAAAAGAAATAAAAAAAGGACAGTTAATGATTATTCTGTACTGAAGGTGAAAGAGAAAAATATGAAAAGAGAATTGAAAATTTAAGTAGAGAAAGACAAAAAGAGTAACAAAATTGGTAGAGAAAATAAAAAGAGTGGAAGATGAATATACCAAATCAACAGTCTCGTTCTTGATTTCTTCAAGACTGATCGCCTTTTTGTCACCAGTTGCCATGTTTGTTAAGCTTCTGAAAAGCAACAGATCCCTCTCACAGAGCACAGTACTAAGCAATTCTAGTACAATAAAACGAAGACAGAGAGAGATATTACAGAAAATGGGAAAAGGGGTCCAAGGGAAGGTTCATGGAAAAGGATTAGGGTACCCTTCTTACAGTTGAAGGTAACAATTGAGGTAAAAGGGGTGAGGATACGGTAGGAGCTGGTCTTTATATATATACATATATATGGGAACATGACTCTTATGTCACTATTTAATGTCACTACCTTTTAAAAAAACTATATTATAAAATAAGTGTCATATTTATATATTGTTAGTCTAAATATTTATATACATTTTTCATTATTCATTTGTATTAATTTTTAAAGTCAATAATAATTAAACATAGATAATGATGAATAATATAGTAATAATGTCTAAAACTAATATGAAAATGGGAAGGAGAATTGTCATTCCTAGCAGGGCTTCAATACCTGTGGGCCCCACAGATGTACTAACGATGTCTTAACCCCAAATGTCACATAACAATATCTATCACAATATCTAAATTTTCAAATTTAATAATATTCATGGTAACACATTAAATTATTTATATTTATTGTTTTTCATTTTTATTTTTACATGTATATAAGTATATTAGGAAAACTTCATCTAAAAAATAAAGGATTGCTAAATATTGTTACAATTTTCAAAATAATACTGTTTCCCAATTATTTCATTTTTTACTTCTAGTTTTATTACATTTTTGTCAATCTCTTTTCATTTTCTATTTTTTTTTTTGAGTTTGGTATCATCATTTTAGTTTACCAAAAATATTCGGGTGGCAATTCAAATATAATCTCAGTTTTGGTAAGAGATTCATTATTACGAAATAAGCTATTTAGAAGGATTTCTTTCTTACATTTTTTTTGTTTTCCTAGATTATAAACATTAAACTAACAACAACATCAATTTTAAGAAAAAAGTACAAAATATAATCAAATATCAATTATTATATCTAAACAAATCAAAATAATATTGATGTGATACTCATAATTCTTTTCAATTTTTGTATTAAAAATACAATATAAGGAAAGCAATTAATCTTCAGATTAAAAGGTAGTTCCAGTATTCATGACAAATTCTAAATGTAATTTTAAATTTAGAAATTAATTTTAGAAATAATAAACATATTTCAAATAATAAACCTATTTAAAATTGAGGTGACTTGAAGACGAACTATTTGGACAACAAATAGAATCATGATATTAAACGACTTCATTTGGATGTCTGAGGGGTGATCGAATAAGGAGTTTGATGATGACGTTTCTAGATCCGTTAAGATTCTTTGTGATTACGAATAGAAAGACAAACTTAGAACATTTTTAATTTAAAGGGCCAAAATAGAAATTTAAAATCATAAATGACAAAAATATAATATGGTTACAAAATAAAGGCCCAAAATTTCATTTAATGTATATATTTTATTTCCCAATATGTCTAATATCCTAATTAGGATGATTGATCCTTATAAAATATTTGAGTATAATATTTATGTATTGTTAATATAAAAATTTATACATAGTTAAATATATCATTTACCATTCATTTCTATCACTTTTTACGGAGTCAATACTAATGATAAAATATGAATGATGTGATGTGTATAGTTATTCTGGTATTATTCAAGCCATTATCTTGGTTTTCCTCATCTTACGTCTCATTACTTCTTTCCATTAGGATGTAGTCTTTTTGTTATTGTTGATATTATAGTAGGAGTATTTCTTACCATTTTGGGTAAATAATTAATTTATTTTAAGATATATGATTGCTCTTATAAATGAAGAGGAATTCACTTACTCTAAGAGTAAGTTTCTTTAAACTTACTTCACGTCTTAGCCATTAATTCTATGAAATCTAATAGTTTATATATACTCACTAATTCAAATCATTGGATTTTTCAAGAATTGATGGTTATGATGTGAAGTAAATGTTTTAAACTTACTATTGGAATAGGTAGATTCATTCTTCTTACCAGTAAGTGTTATTTTCAAAAATCGAATCATCGATCATTTAATAGCGAGATCTTATATTATTATATCAATTAATATTAGAGTGTGTCTTTAAAGCACTATCTGTAAATTATTCTTGGGAAAACTCATGAGAATAGATATCAAATTTGGCATGTCCTTAACATCTTCCTTATCCATCAAATCAAATCAACTCCGTCCTTAACCTAATCTACGAAATCCGTGTCAGGTCGCAAGTTTTAGCATTATTATATTCAAAGTTTTCAACCCATGAATTGAGAGGAATGGAAAAAAAGGTAGAGAGTGATTAGTGCAATATCTACGTGGAAGTAACGCCACTTGGACAATATATTGATATGGACAAGGATTACCTGGCATACTTTATGTCTAGTTTTATGTACCAGACCAATTACAATGTTATTATATGAATAAAATACAAAATTTAAAAATAAAAGTAACAAAAAATAAAATTTTGATTGACCCAGAACAAGAAGTGAGACAGAGAATGAGGTAGGAGATCTGTGTGGATATTGCTATGTGTTGTGCTCTCAAACTTTTATTCCATTCAGTGTATCTTCAACTACTCGATCCACTTCCTTTTTTTGCCTCATTTTCTTATATTTACTTACCATAATATAGGAATATGGGGAGAAATCCACTTACTTCAAAGAATTCAAAGAATATAGGTTAAGAGTAAGTGGAATATGGGAATCTTCCAAAAAAAAAATGAAAAAATGGGTAATGAAATGAGGAAAGAAGAGGAGAAGGAGAGAGCAATGAGTGCGTATACAATCACCTGAAATTCTTGTTGGAGTGAGGACCCTTTGCTTTTACAACCAATTATCATCTTTCCTTTCTATCTCATCTTATTCTTTCTATTTTATTGGATCAAATAAGTTACCCGCCTTTACACCTTATATTACTATTATTAATTAATTTTATTTAATATAATTCCATATTTCATTTCATTCATTTATGATATAATTTGCTTTAATAATTATGTTTACTTGGTTAAGAAAATTTTAAAATAAACGAGTGGATTTGAAATAAACTCATAAGATTAATCCTTAGGGTAAAACTTAATAAATGATAAGCTCATGAGATTGATTTTTAGAATTTTTAGTGGTTATTTCTTGGTGAATTGGATAACAAATTTTTCATCCATGTATGAAAGGATATGTCCTCTTCGTCAACCATAACACAAATTTTCTCTTTAACATCAACAACTTCCTCTTTTTTCCTCTCCAATTCTCAATTGTCTAACATATGAATATATTTACATCTATTTATTCCTGTTGCTCATGATATGCACTCATATCTATGTATAAATAAATGCAGGCCTCAATCTCAATTATTTTCCATCTACTACTTTCTCTTTAGAAAATTAATGTTGCACTTTCACCTTTCCTTTTATTCAACAATCTTAGCCCGTTGATTTTTCTCTCATAATAAGGACCAAAGTTTATGCCTCTTCTCTCTCCACAATCTTACAATATTTATTTTCATTAGAGGAAATCTTGTAAGCATCAAACATGCTTACACCACAAACTAGGGTATGTATATTAATCAAGATTAGAGTCTATGCGTGTAAAATATAAAGTAAGACCAATTATAATGACCGTACAAATTCTGTTAATATGAGATGATGAACGTATAGGCTTAGGGTATTATATTATGTGTGACATTAGGCTTTTAATAATACCATGCATTCCATGGAATTAAAATTCAGCTAGTCTATTATATATATAAGAAAAAATGTTATTGACATATCATTATGGACACATGTCAACTTCCCTTTAACTTTTTTCCCTCCAAAATTGGTCCATATTCTTATTATGTACTCTAACACATTGTATTAAATCTATATAAAAAACTCCAAATCAATTAATTATCATAAGTTTTTTTATTTTCTTTCTCTAACATTTTCATCATCTACCATGGACATGCATACACTGAATCATTTGATAAAGACAAAATTCATTTATTCTAAAATTCATCAATATTCATTTTCACATGTGTCACAATCACATTCATTTTTTTCTGTCCAAAATTCATACGCTAGCATAATAATAGTAAAACTTGGATTTTTCAAGGGCAATTTTGTCATTATATAATAGTTTTTTTTAATAATATCATTGTAATGTAAATTTTATGATATATTTTTTGTAATGTAATTTTTTCTCTCTACTCCATTCATCTTATTTACGAGTAACATCTGTGTTTTTAACTATTAAATATACGAGTCACATGTTTGTTCTTAACAATATGAATGCACATATAACATGTGTATTTTTAATCATGTGAATGTATAAGTAAAATGCGCGTATATTTTTAACCATGAGAATATATGAATAACATGTGTGTTATTGATCATATGGCAAAAAATATCATCACATGCATATGCACGAGTAAGTTGCTAGATATTATAGATATTCCCTATGGACTCTTGTTGTGATAATGCAGCAAATGTTATGATTGTATTATTGAATCATAAAGTCAATGGACATAACAGGTTGGCCATTTGTTCTTGCAAGCTACTTTCACACTAAGGTTTGAAGAACCAAAGAAACCAAAATAGGATTCATAAGTTCATATGAACATGTCATAAGCCTAAGTATCATTAACATGAGAACATGCATACATAGGTACAATTGTTTGACTATTGCCCAACAAAATAGTACAAAATATATAAATAATGCTTCATCCACAACGTTAAGTGCTAAAAGGGTAGTGGTTGGACCATTTTTCTTTTATTTTTCCAGCTTTTATGACCCGTATTGAACACATGCCAAAGCAGCAAGTTTAAGATTATTGACTAATATATATATATATATATATATATATATTTATATATATATAATTGGACAAAGCTCCTTTCATATTGATTCATTGACTTAGAATAATAATCTTAATTATTTATCCTATTTGATGTCTAACTTAACTCACATTAAAGAAATTACTCCACCAATATCGCGAGTCACAATTGGAAAAAAATTCCAAAGGGAGAAATTGCTGACCGACGACCAATGACCATTTTTGTTGGTGTAGTAATTTATCTTTTGATTCCAAGCACACCTTCTTTGAGTACCCTCATTCATTCCTTATTGATAATAAGGTTATCCATCATTGAGTCATTCCAATCACTTTGATTTCATTTACATATATATACATACACTTATTTTATAGGATAGTGTAATAAGAAATAAGGGAAGAAATTCAATTACTCCAATAGTACCAATAAATATCTTAGCAAATATCATACTCAATAATTTAAACAATTGGATTTTCCTAGAATTGATAGCTAAGATGTGAAGTAAGTTTAAAAAGTTTACTCTTTGAGTAAGTTGATCCCCAATTTTGTATCATTTTTATAGTTTCCACGCAATAATGCATTTAAGCCTTGCTTTATTTAGTATTGAGAGGATTGGTAGAAAATATATTAGGAGGGTATAGTAAAACTCGTTTCCAATGAAATGACCAGAATTAAACAACAAACTTTAGAAGAAGAAAAATAATGAATTTATTTATGATAATACCTAAAATTAGTACTGAGGAGGGAAACATACCATTTCATAAAGCCAGCATGGACATGTGTCCGAACACATGCACCCTTTCATTTCAAAGGTTAACAACATAATATTCGACTTAAGAAGAATATGTGCTGTACACAACATGTATCTTACTAGGATGGGGATTGATGTAGTATTAAAGAGTCCAGTACAGGCTGAAGATTAGGACAAGTGGTGAATAAAAAGTTTTAATGACTATGATTTTAAGTTTTTTATTTATAAAAAAGGTAAAAATTAAAACATTTATATTTCTTCTCATATTCCTGTACTAGAAAGTCCAATACCACAAAATGGCTCAACTCATAGTGGTACAAGGAAGGGTACATTGTGGAACATGTAACATGGAAAAAAGATTCAGCTTTCATCTAAAACATAACAGACTAGCATATACTTATGAGATTCACCAATTTTTTTGTTTTAATTATATTCCTCATATTAACTATCCTTATACAAATTTCATGTAAATCTAATGCGTGCTTTACTCTTATATTAGTTTGTGGTCCCTTTGGCCCTGTTAATGGTTTCACAAGCAATTTAAACCTCAAATTAATATATCTACTAAACAAATTAAGAGTATTAATCAGAGTGGAAATAGGTTGAGTGGAACTTAACTCAATTTGACTCATTAAAGATTGACTCAATTAAACATCAATCACTTTTAAGAGGGTAAACTAAATTTCGATTCAATTTAACTTGCAATCTAATTTTGATAAGTAAATCATCACCATATATAATTGTCCTATTCTTCCTACTACTGTGTCCTAATTAAATATTTGAAAGAAAAAAAGATGTATGTATTGATAATGTAGCAAATTTTTTTACACTTTCATTACATCATCCCTTGTTCATTTTTAATGGTCATTTTTAATGGTAGATGATGTATGTATATAAATCTTTATTTCATTTCATCATGTTCTATTCCATTGAATCATAATCTTGGTGGATAAAGTGCAGAGAATTCAGAATAATTTCCTCAAGTTTGGGGTCACATCAAGGCACACAACTATCCAATTATGGTAATAACAAAAATCATCTCAAAAGAAATAATTCTTAATGTACAATTGCCAATTAAAAACTTAAGATTAATGTAGAGACTATATGCTAACTTGTCATAAAGGCAGCACCCATCTAACCAAAATTAATTCTCAAGGCTACAGTGCTGCTTCATCCTTATCTAACTAAAGGTATGAGTAAGTACTCTGCATAAAAAAGCTGCAATAAAAATCAACACATCATTAGTACAAGATCATGTTTCATTGTATATGAGAGGACACAGGATTTAATACAAACAATTTGAAAATAAATATACATATAAACTTCCAATAATTCAAGCTACCACTGAGCTATAAATGTAGGGGAAGTAGTGAGTTGGTCTCTTCAAGCTAGCTACATAGCAAAATCAATAATAACAATGGACAGTCTTATGAAAAATATCATGTTTTAAAAATTATTATAACCTAATACTTCTTCAAAGTAAATCATTTTAGAAAAAATGGGATTTCATTGTAAGTAATGTACCCCCTTCAAAGTATAAATTGGAATTCAGAAATTTTCAGAAATGGATTTCATTGGAACTAGCATACACCTACTGTTATGTATCAATAACAATTTGGAATTCATTAGAAGTCAAATTGTTGGACCCGACCACGATCGGGAAGCCTCGGAAAGCCTCTAACCACTGGGGAGTTCCGTTGTTATGGAGCATAGGAAGGGTGAAGAGACACAAGTGAAATCTCACATCTCAAACCAAAACCTTAAAGCAATGGTTCCATGAGCCTTTTCCACTTATAAACTCTTTCATTCTTCCCCACATATCCAATGTGGGACTTCACACTTGAGTAAACCCAACAACACAAACAACCATTAATTCTCGGAACAAGTGAAAAGTGATTAATCATACAGCTACTTTTTTGACTAATAATCATTTGAGGATTATTTCTCAAAAGGTTTGTAATCTTACCTTCCAGATGAACATATAGAAGGATGTTATGGAAGCTTTGCTTTTCAAATCTACAGACTTGGCACGATACCAGAGAACCAAAGCCAGAACGGCGTGTCCCAGCCCCTAACACATTTGCAGGGAATAAATTTCAAACACTGCTGAAATGTTCTAACAAGTTCGAATTCAAATTATATCTGCATTTTATAGACAATGTCTCCAGAGACCAATTTATAGGAGTTGGAATATTCTATGCAACAAAATCAGCTTTGATAGAGAGATTTTTCCTTATCCCATTATAGATATCTACCATATTACAAGCTGGAAATATTAAACATAGTCGGAGTCTGCAGAGTTCCAGTAAACTCTGCCAAACTTGCATCGGTGTATGAACACCTCACAGTAAACAAGCGTTGATTTTTACCAACCAATGTACAGTAAAAAAGTGGCATGTGAAGGAAGGCAAGTATTTTGATCACTTCCTTTGCAACTCACTTCTCTAAGAACTTGTTAGTCAAAACCCATCTCCCAGGTACAAAATTAATAACTGCTTGAAAGGAAGAAGGATACACACGCATAACACTCGACGATACACATAATAAGCACATTACCGTGACAACTTTGCTCCAGAGAAAAGGAGACACTGCTCCCGTCACGAGGGCGACGCCATAAGCCATTTCGAGAAGTAAAACACAAATCCAGAATACCTGTCAAAAGATTAGTTATGGACAAGCAAGGGATACAGGAGGACATAACCAAGTTTACTAAGATGTTGAATTTGAAGAGCTTACCTTCTTCTGACCTAAGCGTACTGAAAATGATTGGATGCCAAATATTTTATCTCCTTCAATGTCAGGTATGTCCTATGTAAATCCATCAAAAAGTTTTTAGACTTAGGACACAGTTTGATGTTCAAAACAAATAAATATTTTAAGAAACTAGAAGTTTTTACCTTGAACAATGCTATAACTACAGAAAAGAAGCTCATGAATGCAGTAGCGAAAATGAGCGGCTTTGAAAAGACAGCTGGCCTCTTGTACACATGAGTCTGGACATCATCACACGAATTAGCAATAAAAATCGTCAGACTTCCCGTGGAAGATAGACTTGTTCGATAGAATGTTATGATACTTATCAGATGCTATACTGCCAAGATTATTATTGTTAAAATGCACCTGTTCCTTTCAATTTTCCTTTTTCCTTTACCAGTTTAATATTGTGGAAAGGTTATTTCAAAATTTAGGTCTTCTTAGGACAAGGTATGAAAGTGATGAAAATAGAGTAAACCATTAACTAAGCCAACCCTAAAAGGTTGGGATAAAAATCTGTTATTGCTGTCATGTGTACAAAACCTAATGCATGCTCATCTGGAACTAAGAGTCTATAGAGAGAAAATCAGCTAGGACAAAACCTGAATGTGAAGGAAAAATGCTAGTTGAACTATTACTGCCCGAACAGCCAGAATGCACATCGCTGCAAGCACTGCAAATCTCTTCCATCTCAACAAGGGTACCTGAAAATTTTCAGAAGGCAAATTACAAAAGCAATGCTGTCACCATCAATATATCTTCCAAAATAGAGGCTTCTTTAAGAATTTCTTTAAACATACAATGTTTTCCTGCAAGCTCAAACTTGAGTAGAGCAAAATCAATATTAGATAGCATGTGGATATAACTAGTGTTACACCATTTCAAGTTTTCAACCCTTAAACTCAACCTCCGAATCCCACTTTGCTATCCTCCAAAGTGGAAAGTTAAGAGGGGTGGGCATTATTTTACATTTAATGTATTGAACTTCGACAATACAAATACCACATTGAACCCTGATCAAGTACTAAAGAGCTCATGCAGATATTTTGAATGAAAACATTGTATAATGAACAATGCATAATCATGCCTTAAAGATTAAATAATATGAGGGGGGAGTTAAATGCAATCCAAAAGAACTCACATCGATTGAATAAGCCGTCCCTAGCAAAAAACTGACGAAAAGAGCGCAAAACAATGGCCATGAACCTACAGCCCACCCAAGCCAAAAACTCTGTACAAGAGAACAGAACAATAAGCCTCTTCTACCCTGTTAGTAAAGCTCATCTTGAAAAATACCATTAGCCAATAGAGAAATCTATACGATACCAAAATTGAAAAGGATGCAACAATAATGACACCAGTTTGAAAGGAATATTCTCCAGAAGCCAATGGAAGATATGGCTTGTTTATCTGCAGTTGTTTCAATAGAAGGGGTCAATAATAAGACAACCCATATGGTATTTCCTCAGCAAAGTATCTTAGCTATAAAATGTTGTGTGCATTCTTGACCACATAAGAGGCTTTAATAAATTGTGCATGTGAACATAAAGATGGATCATGGATGTATACATCCACTCTGCATAAGTCTCAAAATAGCCAACTTTAGTGATTCCACTGATCAACCATACATCAAATCTGCCACTATCATCTATTTTTACTGGAATGATCCAGAAGTTCAAAAGATGCCCAAAACAATTTAGTAGATATCCAAATCGTTTATTTCTATTAGTTTCATACCTTGTCTATTTCAACATCAGACAACTGATTCAAACCAACAATATAAATATTCATAAACAAGGCAGCTACCACAGCCTGAAACATAAGAACTCAAACAATTAGCCATTAAAGAAGTTATGGGGGAAGAAAAGCAATTAGCCATTTAAGAGAAACAACAGATCTGAGGTCTCACCTCCAACACTCCAGTAAAAAATAGTGGAGATAAATCTGATGTCTTCTGCACTGCTAGGAGAGACACAGAAATTATGCTTAACGCCTGCCCAAGCACATATGAAGTGAGTCCCTTTAAAACATTCAGAGTATTACAAGTATCCGAAAAAGTGGTTCACACAAACGAATTGTATTAAGTATTGACAATAAGATTCGAGTATTAGTTCTAAGAGTGGTTCCAGAAAAGCTTGTACTTAACTGTGCCGATAACTGTGTGTGGCCTGGAAAACCTGTAGAAAGCATCCAAGGAACTTTTGGCTGAGTCCCAAATGCTTTTTGGATCAAAAGCTTGAGGTTCAGACTCAAAAGATTGTTCAGACGCCGCTTTCACAACATATTTTCTACTGCATTCTTGACTTGTACACCCGCCCTTAATGCCTTTGAAAGTATGGTTCAAACTTAGCTGCTGAAACCTCAAAAAGTTATGTTCATTTTGGATCTTTCTTTTGTGCCATGAAGCTGTTGGTGCATGAGAACCTAAAGCACCAAATGTTGCATTTAGTAGCAGACTAGCAGTGGCGTTTTGAAGAACAAAAATTAGAGACTCTTTCTTCCTTTAGAATGAAATTAACTGTAGAAAAATCTATAGGGAAAAGTAATAATCAATATCCAAATTACAGGAAATTGCACAAATTGCTACTCTACCAAGACATATATTGTTCTAAATATATAGATACACATGAGATGGTCAACTGATTGAGATCATTATCATCAATGCTCACTCCTCAAAAGACAAAAAAGGTAGCCCTGCCACAATGAAAATCACGAAGCATGCTTGTTACCAATTGATAACGCAATAGTTTGGATCATCGCCAACCTTTTTCATTGCAGGGAAAAAAATTAATGCAACCATGCTTGTACCACCATCGAGAATTTTTCAACATTTCCTGTTAGTTTACTTGCTGCGAGGTAAAAAACAATTTGTTTATTTTATCACATTTCAAAGTTTGGGTGTGACTTGCCATGCCATATCGAAGTCAACTCCAAGGCTTTATGAAGTTAAGCTACACAATGTTACTTATGTTGTGCTGCCCATAAAGGGTAAAAGTGATTTCCTTTATAAAAAATGCCAAGGTGTATAAAATTTGAAGAATTAAGAGTTAACAAAGGTGTGTAAAGAACAGGAACAATAGTAACCAAATATTGGGCATGAAAATGGGATGATGAAAGGGAAGGGAATTGGCAATATATATAGACAAAATGCATCCTTTGGTGCATTGCCATTTCTCATCCTTTCCCTCCATGACTCTCATTCTCACTCCTACTGATCACACAAGATTCGACGGTGACAAAATTACCAAGATCGAAATTATCAGCAAAAATGTTAGACAGGTTACTAACAGAAAGTAAATTCAACTAATTAGACTGCTACATAATATGAAGTCAGTATGATATGACAGAAAACAATGTTAGACTGAGATGCTAAAGTAGTTGCAGAAAAGAATAAAGTGAAATACGTGGGGTCCAGCCATATGTACTTATTTGTCAAAGAAAGGACAAAAAAATTCCATCAAACAAGACATTTAATGCAACACAATAACTTTGGTTTCAGGAAGTAATTGGAAAGTCCTAACTCCTAAGACATATAGGACAGTCCTGCAAAACTTTCATTGGCTGAAATTTTGAATGCATTCACACAGCTTGGGAGCTCCATAAAGCTGAATTCTTCAGTTGAAGAAGCAGAGCATAATATAAGTCTCTATGACTCTCTGTGTCTGAGAGGAAATCTAGCCTCCCACAGTGGGTGAAAAATAGAGTGAGTAAATCCTTAATAGTGTAGGGTGTGAGAATATATGTATGGTAAGCTGTGGTATTTGAATAGGAGCTAAACACTATGTTTGTACCTCTTGTGGGAGAAAAGTGTGGAAAATATATTATAATTATACTACACATAGTGGAATATTTTCTGAAGTTTGTCCTATGCATTTTCTCTCGGTATTTTCCACGGTGTTTCCTTTTCTTTGCTTTGCTATTCGACAAGAGTTTCCCGGTCTAATTTCATCGAATCTAATTTGGTGCTCATTGCCACATAACAATATCATGAATCGACCCGAAATACCAACAAAAGGGAGAGGGGTAAGTTAGGGACATACTTGCATAGTAATTCCTGGCACAGGTTTTACTCCTCCAGAAATTTCCACCTACCAATGGTCAATAATCAGCAAACACATTTTGAAACAAAAGATTTGAGAAAACACCCAATATTTGTGAAATAGGTACACATAAAATGGGTCAAATTTTCATCCTTAATAATAATCATAGTGCAAACCCTCAAAACAATGGTAGTTAGATATCCATATACAAACACTAAAACTAAACAGGGAAAATGATGATAACAGCATAGAGAGAGAGAGAGAGAGACATACCAATAGTAAATGAAGATGGTTTAGGAAAAGATCCAAGAAGAAGTGAATCCATCTATAGTATTTGGTTTGAGTGACTAAATTGTTTTTCCTTTCCCCTTTCTTCCAATTTTTGAGAAAAGGAAAAGTGACTCACGCTTCACCTCAACTGGAAAAAACAAGAACTGAATATTTGGTATGAAACACAACACTGTCACCGTCAATTACGATGTTGTGCTGAATGCACAATTACTAGAATTATTACTATATTTAGTTATTTAGAGCTTACCTATGCCCTATCACACTAACACGTTTGATGTGTCATGTGTGATGTTTGATGATGTGTTGTGTCGTCGGAAACTTTAAGGTATTTGCTGTTGCGCCCCACAAATTACAAACTTCATCCCATTCATCAAAACTTCAAATAATTTTATGTTAGTCTATCTTTAAAATTTTCCAATAAAGACCAACCCAAATGAAATTACTTTCTTATTCTTCCTAGGTGATGAACTCTACACTAAATCTTGAGAAAGAAAAGTATTTTATTTAAAAGAACTTTAGTTTCCAAAGTTTTTTTAGTTAGCTAAAAAGTGGGCTAGTAAATTTAATATTCATGTTTGTGTTTTTGGACAGCAAATAGTTGGAATAGAATATTTTGAAACCTACTAATTAGCAGCAGTAATTAATATATTTTATGTAATAATTATGATATTATATTATTAACAATTGATATTATGTTTTGTTCATCTATAAACGTTTGATATCTTTTATTAACTTATCTTAAATATAATTTTTTTACTAACAAATTTTGTATTTAAATTTATTCACTTCTCCTTTAATCATGTCATAAGTTGAGATCCATTCTTATCCCTACTTTTTACACAGAAAAATTAAAAATACTATGGCCAGTCGATTTCGTTGTTTTGTTCTCTTTTATGGGATAAAAAATAATAAATAAGACGAATGCCACAAATGAACGTTCACGAGGAAAGATGCCATACACCAACTTAAAAAATATCACGTGGATGGTACCAGTGTCTTATATTTTTTAAAAGTAATATAAAATGAATTAATAAACATTAATGTGTAGGTTTGGGGAATGTGTGCTCACATGCAAGTATAAGTAATGGACAAATATAAACTACTATAATTCAAATATAACAATATATTTAAACATCTTAAAATCATTGTTTAAGAAGGAGAAAATGGAAATTTTACCTTAAAAAATAATGCTTCCGCAAATTGAAAAGTGTTTTCCCTTAATTTTCCAAAATGACTTGGTTTACTTGTTTTTTTGGAAAATTTAATTTAAGAAAAAATGCACTAACTATATAACCATTCTATCCTCTATTGAAATTATATCATTTTTAGGTTACAAAAAAAACTTAGATCATCAATTAAAAATAATTTTAAAGACTTTCTTCTAAAAAGGTAACATCATCAATCTTGAAAAAAAACATAAGTTAGATGATAATTCTAACATTACCTTTGTTTAAAGAAATCATCATATTTTTTATAATAAATAAAGGAAGGGGTTAAGTTATTGAATGATAAGTTAAAAAACATATTTCATATCTTAATCATTTATTATAGGAAAATTTAATGGTTTAAATTTATTCACTAATTCAAACTATTAGTTTTCCTTAACTGGATGAATAAAATAATGCAATATGTATTTGTAATATATTTATGAATTAATTGGATCCCTATATATGAAAAAATAAATATAATAAAATATAATAAATATATTATGACATGCATATTTCTTTTTAGTTTTTTCAAAATATTTTTATAGAAAATAATTAAATATCAAATGTCAAGATTTCAATAGTCAGATAGTTATAGAGAACGATGAAAAAAAATAAAAACTAAGCCTTCGTTTGGTAGAGTAGAAAATGAAGAGAAATAGAATGAGAGAAGAGAAGTTAGGGAGAAATAGAGTTTTTCTCCCCTTTGGTTTAGGAAAGAGTTTGAAGGGAGAGAAGGAAAAAGGGTGAGACTCATCAAATTTGTTTCTCCTCCCAAATGAGGAGAAAATGAGAGGAGAAGATGGACCAAGATCCGTTGTCGTCTCAAATCATATCCCAGAGCAATGACATTAAAGAAAAAAAATAAAAAATAATGAATATTATAATTTTTTTAATTGACATGAATGTTTTCATTAATACGGGATAATTTTTGGACGACAAATTATTGTTCAGGGAATAGTGAGGAATAAACACTCATTTCTTTATCTTATTTTTCCATACAACCAAACAAACACTAAAATCCCTATATTTCTTATCTCTGTCTCTCTTTTCATTTTCTCTCACATATTTCTCTCTTCTTATTTTCTTCTAGAATCAAAAGAAGCATAAGGGTATAGTGTGGTGTAGAGAGAGAGAGAGTAGAATAATACATAGGAAGATTGAAAGACAAAAAAAGATCCAACAATTTAGATCACTTGGGTCGCGTGCATTGTACTGTCCCTAACTTCACTTCTTCTTTCTACTCTGTTTCTTTTCTCTTCCTTTCTCACTCACTCACTCTCTCTCTCTCTTCTAAATAAAAAATGGGTGTGAAGGGAGAATCTACACCTTCACCTGTTATTGGCAAAATTGGACCTTACACTGTTTTCATTACACCACCTTCTACTCCTAAACCTCTTTCTCTTTCTCCTTCTTCCACCAAGGTTCTTCCTCCTCCCGTTCACCCTCCTCCGCCTCAGATTCATAACCCCGCCGTTCTTCCCGCCGCCGGCACCGCCACCTCCTCCTCTGTTTTGGGGTTTCTAAAAAATGCTGTAACTAAGGTCCAAACTGGTATGAACTTTTAATTGTTTGTACTAGAATTTAAAAGGGTCTAAGAAAGTGTTACTATTTTAGATTAGTTTCCATCTGGGTGATGAGTTATTGTTCTGTCCATTTTGGATTCTCACAATACTATTAACACAAACACAAAGATAGGTTCTTTGTTTTCTAGGTTTTTTGTTTTGTTTTGTTTTATATATTTTTATTGTTTATTCTTGATAATTAAATACGTATTATTTCTTTTTTCACAGCCCACTCAAGCTTGGATGATCATTTAGCGCGTTGGTTTGGCTTGAATCAATCTAAGTATCAATGGGCTCTTGATGATTATTATGAGACCAATGGAATTGTGAGTATTTCGTTTCATGCTAATTATTTCAAGATTATTGTTTATTTGCTTTTATACTTGGATATTCTAATGCTTTTATTACTTTATTTTCATGTCCTTCCCTTTGATTTCAAGATTATTGTCGGGATTATGACATTAGCCACAAGGTTTTGCATTTACTTGCTTATAATAGAGGGTTTGGCAGTAAGCTGTAACATTTGTTTTTGTTTTCTGGTTTTAAATGGAGTTGTACCAAATTTAATGTAGCAAGAGGCGTATCCTTGCATGTTTGATGTCACAGTAAAAGAATTTAGAAGGTTTTGCTTCGGGTTTTACACATGGGATCTGTAATTTATTTAATCTCACTGTTCGTCACAGGGGTCATACTCCATTGTGCTCTTTGATGAAGGAAGAACTTAGTGAGACCTTTGGTTTGAGTTTGTCGATGATAAATAGCCTTTTAAGTTTACATTTCATTTGGGCCACATGCTTTATTTGCAAGTTTCTGTAGAAACTACATTAAAATGATTATTATAATTTGGCTGCTTGATTTATGACCAAGTTTAAGACTAGTTGAACTACAAAAGGTGTCCCCAGTTTCAGTTTTAACAACCAAAGATGACAGCGAAGTACAATTCGGAGTTCAATGGAAGTTTTTACGGAGAAAAGGAATTGGAGGGAAACAGACTCCTCTTTTTTGTGGTTACTTCACTACATTGAGGCCCTCTACCTTCCTTTTCATCTGAGTTATCATGTATTAGTTAATAAGTCTTTCCATACACATATGTGGCACAATGGTATTTTATGATTATTAGATCAGGGAACTTGATCTTTCTAGTGACATGAGGATTTTATTTTTACCATTAATCGTGTTACTATCCAGTGGACATGATCAATTCCCCCCAATAAGAGTGTCAACAACTTTCTTATAATGTACCCTCCTTGCCTCAATGATAAGTGTCATATTATATGTCTGTGTGTTACTTCTAAAACTTTAGACACAATATTTAACTGCAGGAAAAAGGAGACAGTAAAGTGACAGAAGTTTCAAGCAAAGCACAAATTGTTTGACTTGCTTCGTGACGGTGGTAATACCTTGCCTTCACAATATTTATTATCCTTGAAATGTATGAAGGAGCCATTTTAACTTGGCCATTGATATCATCATGCAGGAATAATCAAAAGTGAGGTGTGAAGACTCTTTCTTTGAGTATATTAGTACCTATGTAGTTACATTTGGAATAGAACAAATGTGCCCAATATGTCAAAGAGTTGTGAGATGTACATCCATTGATATGATTCAGTGGTTATTTTCCAACTCCAGCTGTTGATTCTGATTATTTGACAGTGTCTGTTCTGTTCTTGTAATAATCTTATTATAAGTATTTCTGTGGGGCAAATGTTTTGTTCTTGTAATGTAGTTTCAAAAGTGTACTTGGGTTGTTGTATCTAGGAGCTGTTTTTGTATTTGTACTTGGTTAATATAAAAAAGCATCATTGTCTTCTCATGATGGCAGAGTTATCAAAAACTCTATCTGCTTATATTTATCTAGTAATGTTAAACAGTGCACCATTATGCATTGGTTAAGAAAACCCATTTTTAATTTATGACCAGGAATGGCCTAACTAGATGCTCTATAAAAAAGTCAACCAACAAGGCGATAGTCAACTGATGTTTTTTGCGTGTACCAATTTGTTTTCCGGAAAATAAAAAGTTCAATCTATTATTCATTATCGTCATTTGTCATGTCATTGTTGTTCCTTCTTCTACTAAGTTTTTCTGTAATTGTTGGACCTCTTCCAAATATGGTACTATTCGCTAGTGGGACTTTGACATCCCTGAATGCATTCAAACACTTCATCTTCAATCCCCCATTACTTCCATGGTGATCACTTACCTATTCTCTGTTAAGCATTAAGTTATCTTTGCTACTTTGGGTTAATTAAGTTACCTAACTATTCTACCACATACTTATAAATTAGGAACATGTGTGAATGTAATTGTATTAAGTGGATATGAGGAGACGAGTGAAAGAGTTTATAAATGGAAATGATCCATGAAATCATTGCCTTAAGGTTTTGGTTGATATGGAATCATTGCCTTACCCTTCCCATGCCCCTTTAACAATGGAACTCCTTGAGGTGATGAAATAATCTTACTATTCAACATTACAAACCCTATTCCTGCGGCATTTCTTTTCTTTGGCAGCAAGTTGTTTGTTATACAAGGTATTCAACATTAAGGCTTGGTTGTTGTTGTCTAGTACCTGAATGTTTGATATAAAAAGTAACAAGTCTATATCCCTATTATTTAGAGGGGAATCACATATGTTGTCATCCTTGCTGGAGAAAAGGACAGCCATTGTACAATGACATAATACACGCTGGAATCCTTATTCACCTTTAGAGTATTCTTAAAGAGTTCTTTGTTTTAATAGCATTTGTTATAACAGAAATGTTTGTGGTTGAACTCCAAGTCTTCTAAAATGATGTTATGAGGGATAAGCTTGCAGTGTATCATTTTTGTGGGCTTGTAATTTAATGTGAATGATGTAGGTAGTATACTGAGTGAATGCTATGGAAGCTGTAGTTCCAATGTTGTTTTTGCCTCCATCCATTACAACTCATTTTTTTTGTTTTTACCTATGTTCAATGTTGTGCTTAAGTATCACTCTACCATCTTCCTAAAAGTGTTACTCATGTGCTGAAAATACAAATGATACACTGCCAAGTCCTAAAAGTGAAAAATTATGAAAATACTCATAAACAGGGTTTTGCCTGCTATTGCCTTGTTTAAAACCCAAAAAAATACAGAATTGGGTGAATAGGTGTCATAACAAGAAACAATAATATTATTGAAAAACTAATTTATCTGTTGCCTTTAGATGATTAACTGAGTTCTAGAAGAAGAAAAAACGTTCGTTAGAAGTTCTGCAACAGATTATGTAGTTAATAACTTTAAAAAATTAAAACAAAAGGGCTCTAATTTCAAAGCACATTTGTTAACCTTTTTCTATGTTCGTTTTTTTTGTTGGTGGTAAAAGGAATTAGGATATGGAACAACTAAACTATTGTCACTGCCATTCATGTTGTTTACCATATTTGGGATGGAAAGGGATCCACTTACTCCAAAAGTTCCAAAAGTAAGTAGAAAAAGTTACTCATCATCTTAGCCATTCAATCTTGAAAAATTTAATGGTTTAGACGTACTCATCAATTTAAACCATTGGATTTCCCAAGAGTAAGTGGATCCCTCCCCATTTGAGATAGCTGAACAATAATATGTTGTGTTAAAGGTTAGCAATATCACTATCTACCCTTCTTTGCATTATCTTTGTAGCTGTACCATTATTTCCTTCTAAGTCCTTTTCAACTTAAACTACCTTCAACTCAGTAACTATACTTGAATGGTATTTCTGACAATTTAATTTGTTTTTTGCAACTTACCCAACAACTTTTTTGGGCTGTTTGGAGCAGCTTTCAACTAACACCATAAATGTAGTCTTTTGATTAATCAAGTAAACTTTGAACCCCAAGCTATATACTTTCCGGGAATGTAATGTGGTGTGTGTGTGTGGTATAGTCTTATTCTAATGTGTGTCAAAACAATTCATTCACTAGTTAGTGTATTATTCATCACTCATTTGTATTATTTATATCTAAGAAGTCAATAATAATTAAATATGAGATAGAAAAAACATTTATAGTAGTACATTTTGTCTTTTCTCATAGTATTGTTGTTTGTGACACTTTGAAAATGAATATCATATATATATAAAAGCTTAAACCGAATAATTTAAGCAAAATTGTTGAAACCCGTGAAGGTTTAGTTTAATAGCATATGTACTATAGCTGAATAAGATAAGTAGATAACCAACAGTGGACATAATCTCTGTTCCTAAGTTTACATTCATACTTGAATACATTAATTGTCATTGAACCACCTTTGTATACTTAATATTACAATCTAGTATTTATCTAATTCTGTTTTTTTTACTGAGATATGATGTGCTGCAATAGCAGCACCTAAAAAAAGAATAGCAAGGTTTAATTACCATGATTTATAAAATAATAATAATAAAACTTGAATACTAAAAAAATATTGCAAAATGAATTTAAAACAATTGTGATGATAAAGCAACCACATAAGGCTTCTCTAAAGTTTCAGCTATGTAAATAACATGTATATGTACAAGTACATGAAAGCAACACCTAACTCCTTTATCCTAAGTACTTCCAATGGAATCTGGTAGAGACATTGAAAATGAACTATCATATTCATATTCATATTCATATTCCAGATCCTCAATACCCCAAAACTCCTCTTCTTGTTCTTCTTCTTCCTCTGCCATTTTCCACTTCTCCTTATCCATCTCTTCCTCCTCCATTACCTCTAATACCTGTCATTTTTATACAAAATAAATGAAATTAAAGACTACTTCAATTAACTACTTTTTTATGGACTAACATTAAGTACTTTAAATGCTCCATATAAAGGTATAAATCAGAACACAGAATGACAAGGAAACAATTATAGTATAAGCTATGCATTTAAGTTACCTAGCTAATGTTGAAAGAAAGAGTAAGGTTAGGACATTTGTTAAAGAATCCAAATATGTACATCATAAAATATAATGCCTAAATTTTCAAAACCAACAATGTATCACTTCTCTAAACACATTTTCTATTTTGAATTGCTTGACAATTGTTTTTAGAGTACTCATTAAAATTTTCCTTAAAAAAGTACAGTTTACATATATCAATAATATTTTGACCATTTTAAATGAGTCTGCTATATATATATGCATAAAAGTTAAAATTAGGTAGGACATAACATCAAGAGACTCTTCAATTTGCATGGAAAAAAAATGCAGCCAATGGCATTGAGAGAATTTGAATGAGTCTTATTTTTGTATCAAATTTCTGACTTGGAAGAAAGGTGAGCATAGTCATCTAAGCAAAATCTTCATAACTAAATAAAATGACAAGGGACAATAATGTTATTATATTTAGAAGATGCTTTGAATGTTTGCAGCTAGGAAATTTCATCTTAATATATGTAGTTTATTTGGCACTTCACAATTGACTAAAAATAAATAATTAGACTGATGGAACATGCCACATATGCTGAAACGTGACAATTTAATGCAGTTTTTATATAAGATTTCAAATTTCAGTTCAAAGCATAGATACTATAAGGCTTTATAGAAATGTCATGTGGACCAGTCACATTCAGATATATACGTATCAATAATAGGATATAAATTCATATTCATGAATGGTGTTACTTGTGAAATACGTAATCATTTATATATATTGTCAAAATCTGATGACCAACATAAATGACTAAATTTCAAGACACCAAGTTATTCTACTATATAGTCTATAGTTTTTAAAGAGTGACTAATAAAAAATCAACATTTAAAATGTAAATTCTAATTATTCTTGGTAGAAGTTTAAGAAGTAATCTAAAACAAGAAACAAATTAAGTTAATCTATACCTCAGTCATGATAGGTCTCCATTTTGAAGATGCCCTGATGCACAGAGAAGCAGCAAAAGCAAGTCTTTTTAACTGTGTTACATCATAGTCCCCTTCAAGCCTTGGATCTACCAGCTTTTCTATCTCTCCTTTTTTCAATATTGGTTTAGCCTATTAATTCATAATAAGGTTATAAATCATTAACTAAACTAATCAAAGTAAATTTACCATTACAAGAAAACATCACAAAAGAACAAAATTTCAAGCCTAAAAGGGAATGCTACATACCCAGCTATGTAAGCTTTGGTGAGAACTATCCACTGGTTTCCTTCCAGAGATAACTTCTAGCAAAAACACACCAAAGGCAAATAAATCTGTTTTCTCATCCACCATTCCATGCAAATAGTACTCAGGTGCTAAATGTCTGCAAAAGTTACAACATTCCCATTTTCAAAATCAGTATATTGTTTCATAACAATTATCACTAAAGGAACTTGGAAAAGAAAAGTACCCAAATGTCCCTTCTATAGGGGCAATTGAATGATGAGTCCATTGAGATGGAAGCCATTTTGCAAGTCCAAAATCAGATATCTGCCACAAATCAAAACATAAACCTTCTTAAATAAATAAAGTAAAAACCTTGATTCAGCTAATATAGGCTAATAGAATAGGAGAGATTAAAAGCACCTTTGGTTCAAAATCTAATGTCAATAGAATGTTTGAAGCCTTGATGTCCCTATGGATTATCCTCCTCTTGCAACCTTTGTGCAAGTAGTGGAGGCCATGTGCAGTCCCAACAGCTATCTTATGCCTTGTTTTCCAATCCACTGGAGGCAATTTTTCATCTACAACAACATTTATAGACACATAAGACAACCTTAACACCAAACCTACATGATATGACAAGTTTTGCTGCCAAAAAGTTCAACTTTTTATGACAAAATAGTAAATAAAAGTTGGGTTTTTTTTTATGAAATTGATTTATGTACCATGAAGAAGAGATGCAATAGAGCCTCTAGAGGATAGCTCAAAAACAAGGTAAAGGCCATTATCCATACAACAACCCATAAGAGACAACACATTGGGATGGAAAACATGTCCTATTGTACCAATCTCTGTCAAAAACTCTTTCTCCTTTCTCTCATCCCTTGAAGTTTTTGTTAACCTCTTCACTGCAATTTCTTCACCATCTTTCAGTGTTCCCTTGTAAACCTCTGCATACCCTCCTTTTCCAACCATATTTTCTGATACAACAAACAAAAAAACTAACTTTCAATCACATAATGACAAAAGAAAGATGCTTTTGATTTTCAATGTAAGTAAGGAACTGATCTTAAGCACCTTCACTGAAGCCAATGGTAGCATCAAACAATTCTTCATAAGAGAAGCATTTCCAAGTAGGTCTTTGAGAATGTTCTTCATCATGAACTTCGTGTTGAACAATCTTCAAGCTCTCATTGTTTTCTTCACCGTTGGAGCTCAGAACTTGTTCACCTAAACCCCATTTTCTCAAGGAAAAAAGCTTCTTAAAACCGTTGGCCCCAATATACTTCATTGCAATGAATAAGAAACAGGGGATTCTGTTTCATGCAGAGCAATTAAACGC
The DNA here is from genome assembly GCA_009771035.1 of Lupinus albus. Classification (NCBI taxonomy): domain Eukaryota; kingdom Viridiplantae; phylum Streptophyta; class Magnoliopsida; order Fabales; family Fabaceae; genus Lupinus; species Lupinus albus. Next base: position 13,489,085 of record CM020011.1, read on the forward strand.
TCCAGAACAGCGAAACAACTAAGTTGTATGTATTTTGAAACTCACAAACATAGACACATAAAAAATATACGAAGATTTTCTTGAGATGTGTATTTATAGCATAATTGGTCATGTAACTAGGGACAGCTAGAGAAGCTTTAATGCATTTTTTGTTTTATCCATGGAATTGAAATGACACACTCATCAAATAGAGAGAAAATTATAACTAATAATAATTGATCTGAGAGGAGAGAACCAAAAAATGGAAATGGAACAGGCTATAGTATAGTAAGGGTAATATAGGATTAGCTTATTCCAGAATAGAACACATTTCCAATCTCATAAACTTTAACTTTACACTTTATGTACTATCACTTATAATTAATCACATGGCTCCTCCTATATTTATGTGGTTTTGAATTTAGTTTATTCAGGTTATTAACATTGGATTCCCAGTTACCCATGAAAATGTGAAGTATTATATATTTTTCAATGTACTCAAAGAAATATTTGATATCTTATTAACTATTTACAGGTAAAAGTGTAAAAAATGTAATTAATATTGTCTTAATTTTATAAAATCAAATAAAAAGCAACCAACCAAATATTTCTGATATAGCATAACTTTTCCTTCTGTATTTTTAATTTCTAATCTTTATATTTATCAAGTATCTTTGCTTAGGTGAGTGAATTAAAAAAATGTTGTTGTTTGTTAGGATAACTAACCAATTTGGCTTATGTCTAGTAATTTTAAGTCTTTGCTCTTTTGTGATGCTGGGCACTAATGGCCAGCATGTAATGTAACAGTTACATCCATATGCCACAGTCCAGAGTTAGGTTGGACTTTAAACTATACAGCAAACTAATTATCACAGAGCCAAATCAATGCTATTTGAAGATGTTGTACCCTTTTGTGGGTATTATCACTCGAATCAGGATCATCTGTACCAAAATGATTATGTGTTATGTACTTAAGCAATATAAAAATATGTACTTAAGCAATGTTATGTACTGTGAACTAATAAAGACCTAACACCATATATATGATGCAGTTAAGATATTTTATATATATATATAAAAATAAAGCATCATTTCACACCACAAAGTTGTAACTAAACTCCTAAAGAGTCATCACTAGACACACTAGCTAATAACAATACCAGATAAAGATCTAATGCTAACAACACTACCTAATTGAACTGAACCAATGATCAATGTTATTTTGTTTTTCAAAGATCATGTGTATCCTCACAACTTAAACCCATTTGAAGGGTTCATTCTCTGCCACATAAACATGAGCGTTATGTATTCTTCATGCATGTAAAAGTTGCTTCATTTATAATTTGAACTCGTCTTCTCATTCTATAAGGTGGGTATTGTTTACTAACTCAGCCTATTATTTATGAATTTATCTATAATATTTATTCATTTCATGATATGTTTGTTGGTTATCATTATTAATCAGCTAACTTTTCTTAAAACCATGATACGCTTTGTCATGGTGCAGTTATAAGGAGGCTATAGTGGGAAGTCCGACCACTCCGCCTCCAAAATCTATCGGACAAAATAATATATGAACTATGAGTTTTATACATTATTATTATATTATTTTCAAAAAAGTAATATAAATGAAAATAGTATATTGGTTTGAAACAAGCTTTCCCCCGTATATATGAAGAACGTAACCCCAATGTTTAGACTTTGTTTTTTCGTCCTTGAAATATCCACATTACATGTTTAATTTTTCAACCCATGTGTGTGCTTCATGAAATGATAAATGATAACAACTATCATTAGTTAAATAGTGAAACGTTAATTACCATCAGAATCTAGGTCTCTATGAGTTTTAAGTAGAGTTGTTGCAACAAATACTTGAATTACTCCTAGAGAAAGCAACTTTGCATATAAAATTATCTGTCATATTTAATATGAAATCAATAGAGTCACGAGTCATAACAAACAAATACATCAACACTTTTCTTTTGTACATGTATATATATGTTATTGTTGAAGCATAAGACAGGACCACAAGTGAATGAATGCATAATGATATTTAGGTTTTGGTTCCACCATAATATTGGAAGACATGGTCCCTTTCTCGCCAACTTATAAGTAAACATTCGCGTCTTGTCACCTTTTAACCATTAAAGTTCTTGAGCTTGGAGCACATGAACACTCTCCAATGAAACAGTGTAACTGCATACCATGCTCTCTTTTTTCTTGTTATTTGTTCACTCTTCACGAGATTCACAGAGTGCTTTAATTTCCTCTATTTTAATCACAAAGGAACAAAAAATTTGGAAACCCGAAATTTTTTGATAACAACTAATCAGTCACGCTTGTCTTTACCTTCAATAGAGGGATTCTGGGAGGACAAGAAGAACAAACAAGGATGAAATCAATGCACTATGTCTTTGCACTTCAAAATGTTATTTTTGTCTTTAATTTGTTCCTTTGCATTTATATTGTATTTCAATGCTTCAGCCAGAGAGAAAGAGTAGAAGGGGAACATTGTAATAATTTTAATAAAATAATTTCCCTATTCGCTTTCTTATGGGTTGCTTGTGTATTTATTCGTTAGGGTGAGTTACTTGTGTTTTCTACTTTAATTTATTCTGTTTTCAAATATAACAGTACGCTATAAAGAAATTGGAAATATTTATTCAAATACAACTTGGTCGTATATATACTCACGTACAATATGCACCTCATTGTCAAAAATAGAAAGAAAAAAAACACAACATGTTGATTGAAAATGATGTTCCAACAATGCAACCAATTGACAAGCTTGGAATTCTAACTTGAGTGCAATACTCAATGAATATTCGCTGACTTGCATGGCATTTTAGTTATAGTGCAAGTGCATCCCAATCTCCTAAAGATTTGATTTTAAAATATGACCAACAAAGTATTAGTCTAATGATATAAGGTCACGTTAGATCCCAGGATAATCAAAACATTAATGGTTTGATTCATATGAACAACATTTATTGGGAGGACAGTCACACACCAAAAAAAAGTTTACTTCCTTGGCAAGTGATACCTTGTTAATACAAAACACTATCAAAGTGACAATAACATATCCATCCCTATGTATTAATATTCACCCAAATTTCTCAACTAGATAGTAATAAGTAAGTGATAACTATATATAAATGCAAAACACAAATAATGGTTTGGAAAATATGAAGTTTTGAAATAATTTTACATTAATGATTACTTTTGTTTTATTATAGATGATTTTCATTATAAAGAATAAGCGTGAAGAAAAAGGAAGATTTGAAATTACTTATAAATCCTAAACAGCTAATACTGTATACAAAAATAATGCATTCCTTTTAAATATTTCATAGTTTATGTCTTAGAATTCGTAGCACATAAAAGAATAGTCACCAATTCTTTAACTAACCATCCACATGGACTTTATTTTGATAGCTGTCAATAGAACCATTAATTAATTATACTATGCATTTAAGATTAAGCAACCAACTCTCTTGAATACATTTTTCTAAAATAGTGTCATGTAATGTTTTGATTAGATCTGAAAAGGGGACAAAAATTACATATCCCGCATGATATCTTATTCCATGTACTAATCAAAATGATATTGTTTGTTATTTTTTATTTTTAAAATTATTCTTTTATTCATGTAACAATATTTCGATTGGTTTAATATAGAGACTGAAATATCGTGTGAGATAGATAATATGTGTCCATCACAGTCAGTGAGTTGATGTAGGTTGAATTTAAACTAAATCCAAAGTAAGTGTTTTGGATTGATTGGGTTATAACTCAAATGTAAATGGAATTTTTTTTTATAAAGTTTATATAATTTGGGCCTTGAATTATGATATGCAATGTAAGACTCTTTTTTACTGGCGGTGATAATAGTAAGGGTTTTAGCGAAGACCAACATGAACTCTAAACACACACCATGAGCGAGCGAGACCGAGATCGAGACCGAGTCCGCGACAGAGAAAGGGAAAGAAGAAGAGACAAGGACGAACGTGAACACCGTGACCGTGACCGTGACCGCGACAGAGCGCGCAGCAAGAGATCCCGTTCGCGTTCAATTGATCGTGTTCGTTCCCGACACACACGCTCCCGCACGCGCTCGCCTGACCGCCGTCGCTCTCCTACTCGTTCCCGCTCTCCAGGCGACCGCTCTAAACGTCATCGCCACCGCCATAACCGGACTCCTTCGCCGGACAAGAAGCGTAGCCGCAGAGATTCCTCTGATGATGACCACAAAGAGACTAAGAAGGTTGTGTCGGAGTTCGTGGATGGAATCGCGAAGAAGCAGCAGAAGCAGAAAGAGAATGAGAGTGGTGACGGTGAAGGGGATGTTGAAATGAACGAGGATGAGATGGAGATGATGAAAATGCTAGGAATTCCAACTGGATTTGACTCCACCAAAGGAAAACCCGTCCCTGGTGCTGACGTCAGCGGCATTAGAGCGGTTACCAAACGCCAACCTAGACAGTACATGAACCGCCGTGGTGGCTTTAATCGCCCATTGCCCGCTGAGAGGAATCGCTAGGGTTTTCTTCTTCTTTCAGGTGCGTTCCACTTTTTAATTAGGGTTTATTTCGAGTTTTAGGGTTTCAATTAGATTAGTGTTTAAATCAGTTCATGGGAGGATTTGATTATTTTCCTATAATATTTAGCTGCCAAATGATGATTAATTGGATGTTTTGAATTGATTGATATGTGGCCGTGCCTTATGAGTTGTAGATATAGCCAACTCTTTGTGGCCGTGCCTTATGAGTTGTAGATAGCTATTCTTTATGTTGTTTCTTGTTATAATGTCTCATTCTTTTGAGTTTTTTTGTCATGCATGCTACTTGAAAGAAGCTTGAGTTAGTTTAGTGCACCCAAATTGGTTGTGGTTATCAGCTCTCCTATCATGTTAGAGTGCTGTGAAATCATTTTTTCAGTCGTGTTTATCTTTAACGCATCCCCGGAGCTAAGACAATTAAAAGTTAAAACTCTTTCAAGCACTGGTTATGAGTTTTGTCTCACTTTTCTAGTCTCTAGATACAATGGGATTGTTTTTGTCCTTACTCTCCACCCCTTCCTTCTTCTCCAACCACTGTTTGGGTCTCTTTATTTTCTTTCCTTCCTCTGTTAGCCCATGCCTGCCTATGGTGGGATAACTGTTACACCAAGATGGAAAGTTTGACTTTAAATCCATGATAAAGTAGTCTGCTTTCCTCTGCTAACAATCTGTAACACTGCTAACAACTACATCTATCATTGGACTCACAGAAAATTAGTTTAACTTTAAATCCTTGAGTCCCTGTTATTTCACATTTAAGCTTGCCTACCTTATACCCTGGTTAGTTTTATGTTTACACAACTCACTACCCTCCTCCCTATTTTGAAAACGTACTAAAACCATCTGTAATCCACATTAACACCCACTCCTCCAACATATGAATTTGTTTTCAAATTTTGCAAATCTTGTTTAAAGGTGGTCAGTTTAGATTTGCAACAGAGGCGAGGTTGATGTCATCAGAGAAAAATGTGTTTGTTTAAGGTGGGGTGATGTACTCTTAGTCTTAAGAATGTAGAATATAATCCTGGATGGAGTTTGCCCCAAAAGGATCTTGTATGGCTTGAAATCTATTTTTTGGGTATGTTTTGGTTTTTCGCTAACTGTATGTTTCATGTTTTTACCTCTGGTGTTTGTATTAGCCTGATTTTTTATAATTTGTTATGGTGTGTAACTGTGTATCCTTAAAAGGTTTAAACTCTTTTCTTGCCTTGTGGGCCTTTTATTGTTATAACTAATTTTCAGTTTGTCTCAGTCACCCATTGGAATGCATATACAAAGTTAATTTGTATTTTTCTACAAATATTAAACAATTTTAAGGTGTTTGCAGTGTTACGTTGTGATTTGTGAGTAATTGGATGATAGAATTTTTCATGCTTTTTAATAAAAAGTTCTTGGACTAGTCACATATCCCTACTCCCTAGCTTTGTGCTTGACTCAAAGATTGGCTTTTAGCTCCCTTTAAATTCATGTAAACTCATTTACCAAAAAATATAAATTCATACAGACTCATGTAGTTGGTTAGTTTTTAAAAGTTGAGCTAGATTAGAGTGCATGCGTCCATTCTTAGTGGACACTTGTTCCGAACTTCCAATTAGGGTTTTAATGAGAGAGCTGAGGACTGAGGACTGACAAATTAATTACCATTTGATTTGTTCTTGTATGTTCCAAGTCTCTATGAGCCATGATGCAACATTAAGATTGTGTTCTTGGCCTCTAGGTCACAAGGTCAAATCCTAAAAATAGTCTTTGCGCTAGTGGGAGTAGATTGCATAGATCTACCTTCCCCAGACTTTACTAGATGGAAGCCTTGTGCACTAGGGTGCTCTTATGTTCCAAGCCATGCTAGTGATTATCAGAATACTCACAGTTCCTGCCTTTTTCACTGTTGGGGAAATTGTGTTCTCTTTATATATTGCATTCGCCTATTCGGAGCTTCTATGCTGTCAAGTAGGCCAATGCCGAAACTAGCCTGATAGGATGCCTAGGCTGGGGGAAATTCTTGTCTACCTTGGACTTGGACATGCAATGTGGGGGACTATTGATCAAATATAGTAAGAAATTTTGGAGGGAACTTGTGAGTTGTAGACATTAGGGAACATGAAGTATGTTACTTAGTTATGTTCTTTTGAGGGTTTTTTAGATCCGAGACTCCATAGATATCACAAGCAATTAGATTTAGTGTGGGAGCATAAGGTTGTGAATTTGTGATAGCATGTCGCAACTATTAATTTTGCTTTTAAGGCAAAACGCTATTACATAATTGGGCTCACTACTGGGGTGCACTTATTTTGATTTAGACATTCTTTTTTCCCTCTTATGTATTGAACAGCAAGACGTTATGTACTTATGTTTGCTTTTCAAAATGTAATTATTAAATAGCATATTGGAAATGAGGGTAATGGTTATTCACCATATTACTAAGAAATCCCTTGTAAAAAAACCCTCTACATAAATGCTTTGCTTAAAATAATATTAGTCTGTGCTTTTTTCCCTTGAGATAAAATATTATGCTTTATTCTTCACTTGTATGATTCATGTTCTTAAATTTTGAAACACATTAATCGGAGGTTAATTTCTTAGCATTGTTAATGTTTCTTGTTTATTACCAATGTTGGTTGTGTGTCCCTTATGTAACAAGAAAAATGACACACCTTCCTAAATTTTAGCCTGATGATCCTCCTGATACTAAGTAAAGAAAGCATTGCATGCTTTTTATACTATGAGGATCTTAAGGTTTAAAATTCATGACTATGTAGTTGCGGCTGGTTTTGCTTAATCAATTATCATCACTGTTCATCTTGCAGATGACTAATGTTTTTGGTGAAGTTCAATCATATTGGGAGCCTCAAACCTTTTGTAGGTGATGCAGAACGAAAGCTTGTAAGAGTTCCTCCAGTTATCTATTTTTGTTCATTCGATATCCCTTGCTACCTTCAGCACAACAATGCAAGTGTAATTGGTGTTAGGCATGCTTTATATTTTGTACCTATCTATTGGTCAAGTAGTATTATAAGAGTTTGCTAAATTTTCATGCAATGTGTGGATTTTACTGGATTATTATAGTCTTCAATCGTGACTGATGGATGTGAGAGTTTTTAGATGATATCCCTAATCCTATAGGTAAAGAACTAATCATCGTCAGTGGTTACCCCTCTCAGCAATTGTCGTTACCCTAAATCGAACATTTGACCTAGTAAGATAACTAAGGATTAAGTGAAGTCTTATACTAATAGATCAACGTATATTCATAATTGATGTCGGAATTTATTAACTCTCTTACCTGGACAATGTGTGGGAGTTTATTAACAGTCACGTAAACCAATATTGGCACTTTGGCAGCCAAGTGGGGAAGTTGTATGGGGTGACCAAAAAACAATGTTACACCAGTAAAGACGAGGAAATAATTCCATTTGTTTAAGAATAAACAATAAGTTCATGTCATTTATTCTTTGGAAAACACTCTAAAGTTGTGTCTAACATAAGCAAGTAAGGGCCACCCTTGATTTCTTTTAAATGTATCTATATACTATATAATAAATAAAATTCTTGCCACGACATGTGTCATCACCTCGTGTAGAATTTTCCTTTCAAAAACTCTCTACTTCTTAATATGTAACTTCACACATAAGATGAAAAACTCCTTTATGAAATTACTCTTCATACTCAATATCAAGTTCTCTACATCTTAATATACAACTTCACAAATATGATGAAAAACGCTTTTATGAGACAAAATATATACACCTCAAGTTAAAGGAATTTGGTATAGATGGGTAAAAGCAAATTGTTTGAAATATTAAATTCTATTTAATTATTATGAATGATAATATATATTATGATATAAAACATATAACATCAAATTTGTTGCACGAGAAAAAGTCATTACAAATACTAAACATATAATAATACTAAACTACTTGATGAGTCAATCCCTACTTGAATGGATATACATCCAATATCAGCAATAATGAAACAAACCATAAAAACTTAAAGTAATCTTTATCACTGATTGAATAAAAATATTATCAACTAGTAATCTTTATCCCCAATTGAATGGAAATATTATCATGATAATATCTTAGTGATTATTTTATTTCATATTTTATGATTTGTTTTGAGGTTAATAATAGTAATATAAATAGGGGTTAATGTCATATGTTTTGTTTCACACTAAAAATTTCATCCTTCCTTTTACTTTTTCTCTACCCCAAACTCGTTAATTAAATCTATATGGACCATGTAGAGAGTAGTGAGTGGACTGAGCTGAATGATGATATGTTGCACGAGATTGCAAAGCTTATTTATTGTTACGATGACTATTATCGATTTCGTGCGGTATGCAAACAATGGAATAGAGTGTTACCACAAATTCCAAATCGTCCATGGTTGGTGCTTCCTTTCGATGACAAGGATCTTGAGACTCATGTTGCAGAAAAGAAGATACATTATGTGAAATTGCCTGAAATGCAGAATAACAAGTTACGTGGGTCTTGCTTTGGATGGTTAATTGTCGTTGGATTTGATGGCACATTGCGGATGTTAAATCCATTCACTAGAAAGCACAAGGACCTCCCACCAATATCTACTTTCCCTACTATATTTGAGTATAATCGTGATAGAGGAAATCCATACACCGTGAAGGACCTTAAATATTTTCATGCTGATGACAATAATTTTGATCATCAGGATCATGTTCATCATGATGAGGATTGTAATGATGATGGTGAAGATGATGATAACTCTTCTTATCAAGGCAATGATCCTAACGATGATTCTTATGACGAGTGTTATTATGCTAACGAGAATGATGATTCCGACGAGGATTTTGATGACGAGGATGATGATCCTGACGACGAGGATGGTGATCATGACAGAGATTTTGACGATGGGGGTGATGATAGTGACAATAGTGATATTATTTACCATGGCCCTACTTCTGGTACTTACTGTGTTTCAAACAAATTCATTCACGAGACCTATATTACAAAAATCATTTTATCTTGTCCCCCAAATGATGAGTACATTGAGGAGGACTTTATGGCCATTGCTATATATGGACAGTATTGTAGGTTGGCTTTTTGCAAACATAGTGATAACAAGTGGACAGACATTCCAAAATCACAAAAAGATTGTCATGATGATTGTGATTATGATTATGAAGATGCCATATTTCATCAAGGTAAGATTTATGTTATTGATGGTCTTACCCAAATATTTGTATTTGACATAAAAAACCTTGGTACACCAGTAGGAGGAATTATTGAAATTCCGAAGCCACATGATCTTTATTTTTCTGCGCCTAATTGGAAATTGGGGTATCTGATTGGGTGCGTGGATGGTGGTCTACTCATGGTGATAAGACATTTTAACTTTTACGAAGTTCCAAATAAAAAATTATGTTGTTGCAATAGCCCCAAATTTGACATTTATAAGCTGGAGAAAGGGGCAAAAGAATGGTCAAGGGTTTTTGAATTGAAAAATTATGCGTTATTAATCGGATTTAATTCATCAGTGTCAGTGCCAGCTCACAATGTTCCAAATGGTTGGGATAATGGTATCCACTACGCATATGATATATTGCCTACTCAAGCTTATGGAGTTGTTGGTGGTAACGAGTCAGGTGTGTTTAAGTGGTAAGTGTGGAAAACTTAAAGAGTAGAGTGATAAGGACGTTGAAGATTCAAATCTTACTTACCACAAAATACAAATATATTAACATTTGCTTATAAAAAAAAGAGATAGATATGTTTAAGTTTGAGGATGTAATCCACTCAACTATTTCTAGACATAAGTTTACTATCTTCCCCTCCAATTTGGCTAGGGTAGTTTACTTATTTATAGGACAAAAGAATAATATGTTCTTAGTTTATCTCTTTAGGTATATCTTTTCCCTGTGAAATCATTATTACATTTGTTTATTATTTTACTATAGGACAAAAGAATAATATGTTCTTAGTTCATCTCTTTAGGTATACTTTTTTCCATATGAAATCATTATTACATCTATTTATTATTTTACTTTATATTTTATTCTGTCTATGTTCATATATAATGTCAAATTACTCTTATTCAAAATCTTTTATATTATCCTAAAATATAGCTATTAAAAAATTGGAAATTGTCAATAATCTAGTAATCAATTGAAGACACATTAATTTATGAGAAATGAAAAGATATGAATCAGGAAATTATTTGAATGCAACATATATCACTTATGGACTTCATAAATACAAATTGTATGACAAGTCAATTTTTGTATACAGAATTTTGTATTCAAAATCTAGTAGACTAATCGAATTTTTGCATTGATCTAAAAATTAATAATTATAATTATTAATCAAGACAACAACAATATTGCTTGCCTTGTAATATGGTGGTATTGAATTCAAATTCTGATAACAATATTTTTTATTCCATTAATAAAATTATATTCATCTACTATCCATAACCCTTAGGTGAGAATCACCATCTTTTTTTTCAGTTTTTTAAAGTAACTACCTCATGAAAAGAATTACCTTTCTTAAGATAGAAAATAAATAAATTCGTAATTGTTACAAAACAAACAAGCTACTGGCAATCAATTAGTGAGTGATAAGAAGAAATTATGTCAAACCCTATTTTGAAGGAGATACAATTATTATTAACAATAATGAAACAAATTATAAAAAATAAAATAACTTTTGTCACTAATTGAATATAGAAAGATTCAATATTATGATTATAATATCTTAGAGATTATTTTATTTGATCTTTTATGATTTATTTTCTGATTCAAATTATAAAAGTGTTATTGTTATATGTTTTGAATTACCTATCATCATTCATCATTAAAAGCGTTTGACAGTTAAGATAAAAATTTAATTCATGTATTTTTTTAAAATTATATTAATATCATTAAATTTCATAATTGAAAAAAATAGTTCAACATGTTTCTCTCTATGTAAGCTCTAACTCATTCTAAGAGGATAGACTAAGAACTAAACAATTATGACCAATTACACTTATTACATTTAAATTTATTCTAATCAGCATTATGGGTTGTGACCGAAACACTTCCACTTTCCTACTTTAATTATTATCATCCTTAACCTAACAATATTATTTTAGTCATTGATAAACTACTGTGATCAAATTAGTAGTACACTCCAGTATATATATATGGGTAAATATATGGTATATGGTGTATATTTATTCAATATGCTATTTGGATTTGCAGTACATTTTAATAGGTACATTGTATTTTTATTTTATTTTAAATAAAACAATTAAGAGACACAAATGTGTTTCTGCATAATTTTTTGTTTAATTAGTTAGTAGTTCCACGAAATATTTAAGCTTAAAATTATGCTTTAAATTCTAGTTTAAGTGAGACAAGTGTGTTGGAATTAAGGGGCATAGTCGTAGATAGAGAAAAAGTAACGTTGAAATCAATTAAGTATCTTGATATTATTATGAATGATAATAGGTAATACAAAGGATAGCATCAACTCCTTATTTATTCTAATACTAAACAAATAAAATGAAAAGTAATAAAAGAAATAAGCTCATTTCCTACTTGGATGGAAATATATTTAATATTAGCAACAATAAAACAAATCATAAAAAATGTTTATCGTGGATAAAGATGGATTAAATATTATGATGATAATATCTTAGAATTTATTTTACTAAGTTAATATCTATGTCCTAGTATTTTTGAAAAAGAATAGTGGACGATGTAACGATAATATAAAAATTTATTACATTGGTGTATATATTTTTTCTGTATTTTATTCCATGAGAAAACGTTAGTAATATGTTTTGCATTGCCTATTATCATTTTGTGTTTGAAAGTTAAGATAAGAATTTAATTGATATATATTAAAAGTATTTGAACATTATATTAACTAGTGTGTTTGTCAAATCATTTTCCTACTCTTTATAACATGTAATCTACATGTTATAAATGTCAAATATAATAATTACTGTTATATATTGTAATTTGCAGTTGAAAATCACTCGTAATTATTTTTATACTTGAAGTGTATAATTAGAGTGTAATTATTGATATAAACCTATCATGTTTAGAACATAATATGTAAGTTCGTAATAAAATGTTTGTCAACTGTATTCTTATTTTTTTAATAATGGTTGTACAAATTAATATATATAATAAACTGAATAATGATTTTTTTTATATGATAAAATTGACAAACAATTATATTTCTAGAGTGTTGTTATTGAATATTGAAGTCATAATATCTCATTATAGTGAACGATAAAATTCATATGTTTTTAGTGAAAATATAAAAAGTAAATTGTCCTGATGTAATGAATATTTTTTACTATGCAATATGTACATGTTTTGTAATTGAATTACAAAAAAGTAGTAAAATAAGCTAAAGAAGAAAATAATAATGTATTCTTAAAGTAATGATGATGTTGCACCTTTTGAAGAAACAACTTTGTGACTCAAAAACAAACAGTAAAGAAATAGCGATTCTTATGTAGAGTATAAAAGACAACTTGGTAAAAATACCCGAAATCTTGATAAGATAATAGTTTTTTTTTTTTGGTATTTTGACATGTAACATTCCCCATTATATTTATGAACTACCTTATCGAGAATTTCAATATGTGATAGCTAAACTAAATATTACTACACAAAGTGATAGATAAGAAATTTCCATATTTTAAAATGCAAGATGCCTATGGATATTTTCCTGAACATGCTTATGAATTTTAATCTATGGTGGCTTTTATAGGTACCGTAGAAATAGAAAATACATTTTCTCATGGAGTTTGTGCCGAACGAGTACATTGCAACTAAAAATCAAAAGATAAAGGAAACGACCGATAAATGCCAAAAAGAAAATCATATATCCTCGTACTAAATCCTCCTAATTATTTTCCTACCCACAAGAATGTGACATATGTCACTTGTAAACCAATCAATAATAAATAAAGTATTATTCTGTGACATATTTTTTTTGTGGGTAAGAGAATTAGTATGAGGATATAACATTACTCATGCCAAAAATATCTACTTTACTTCGACAACAAAAACTAAGTATCCCTCTCATAAATCTCGATAAAATAAAGTGGTACTTAAGTCTTAACACACCATTTAAAACACACACAAATTTAATCATCACCCTATAGAACATTTTTATGCCTCTATGTATATATTCACCTTGTATATGATACTTTCTTTCCTAACATGGTCATGTTATTTACACTTCCATGAAACTTTGAAAGTGAGATTGCATATCTAGGTCCAAAATATAATGCAATTAAAACTATACAAAAAATAATAACAACCAACTATTTATTTATTCAGATGAATATGTAAATCTTCATAACACACGTGAACTATATATGGCAAGTAAGGGCCACCCTCGATTTCTTTTAAATGTATTATCATATTAGAAAAATACTCTTCTAAAGTTTGTCCCAAGTAAAATGTATCTTCAGAACATGCCATATTGGTGAGATTTTTTAATCAAGTCATGGTGGTACATTTTTACTTGTTTTGAAGCTAAACTCACTCTAGAGAGTTGTTATTTGTAATCTTTACCTACTAAAATTTAATGACAGATATTTTCCTATTCACTTTAAAAATAAAATTATTTTAGATGAGTTTTTATTTTTAATTTTTAGGCAAAATGTAAGTTTCACTATCCACAACCAAAACTTACACAAGGGCATATATTAGTTATTGGTATTGGTTTTTTTTAATCTCATTTATAAGCTCAATGTTAGTTATTATTTTCATGTACACAACTATTTATTACTTCATTAATTCATATATGTACCATAAAAAATTAATGTCCAGAGAGGAAATATATTGGAAAAAATGCAATAATGTGTTGTAAATCAACATACAATACATTTATTAAATAAAATGTTTTCTTTTTGCAATGAGACAGATAAATATAAATAAAATAAAATAATTAAATAAATTTGTATTAATTAAAATTAATAGGTTATAAGTTGTTGGTACTAATTTTTTAATATTATATTGTGCAAATTATTATCACTTCACCCTTTGTATGCAACCTTATCAAAGTCTGATTTTATAGTTCATAGGTATAGGAAATTGTGAAAATTTATTAGGTAGTTTAAATTTATGACTTAAGCACAATTACTATTCTTATTATATTTGTTTATCCTCATTGCTAATAATAAACTAAACAATTTCATATATTGATATCCTTTCTTTTTAGCTTGATAATTATTAGCCATTTTCCAATTTCCAATCTTAAATTTAATGGTACATTATATATTTATTTTCAGTTATTTATTTATTTTATATCTACTTGTTATCAACTTCGATACACCCGATCTATAATAGTGGCATTCCATGTGTCCGAACCTTTTCCAACTTCATTTAATTACAATTTCTTAAGTAATGAATTGAGTTGTTTATTTTTTTGGTATTATTAAAGGTATTCCTTCACCTTTTAGTAAGAGATTTTTGGGGTATATGATTGTCTTTCTCAACAAGTATTATTTCTAAAAATTGAATTAACAATATTTTAATTATTATGAGGATCTTCAGAATTAGACAATGTGTTATTGGTGAATTGACCTATGTACTTTGAGAATTGTACTGAACTTATAAGGGGTGTAATGGATTATTAATGACGTTGAAGTTTTGAGAAACCATAACAGATTATCTATTATTTTTTGTGCCAACAAAATTTTGAGAAAAAGAAGACTTCACATATATATATATATATATATATATATATATATATATATATATATATATATTATTAGCATATGGCTATGAAGCCTCATAAAGTAAGACTTCAATTTTTTATAATACCTTAGTATTAGTTTTTTTTAAGAATTTTTTCTATTTTTTAACTCATTTATAATATCAATGGTTAGTTATTATGTTTCATGTACACAATTATTTATTACTTTATTAATTCACACACATATATATATATATATACCATAAAAAAATTAAGAGAGTAATATTTATGTATTCTAACAATTGGGTTTGAAGTTACTGATATGATGAATGCTAATAAAGATTATGGAGAAATATAAATGTGAACCAAACATATATTTTAAGAGTCTAATATTTATGTTGTATCAGTGTAAATATTTATATACAGTCAATATATTATCTATTATTTTTTTGTACTAATTTTTTGAAGAGTCAATTATAACTAAATATAAATTGTGAATAATATAATGACAATGTAAAATCTGTTATAATAATAATAATAGTACATGTATCTTTTTATTATATCTTAATATACCTAGAAATGATAAGGTAATTTGTACGTGATAGTGAATAGTTCAAGTATGTGATTAGGTAAGAGTTTTTATAATATTATTGTTTTATTTAACATTTATATTTATTCATTATTCACTTTTAAAATAAATAATATATCTGGTTGTTTAAATCTTTAATGTGCATAAATATTACTTTCTTTGTCAATATGTACATCTAATTCTCCTCATTACATATTTCAAATCCCTTAAACCAATTACATTAGAATAACAATAACACATTGGTTTATATATTATTAATTGTTTTTGTCAACATCCCTCCCTCCATATGAAGGACCACATATAACAAATTTCACATAGGAGTAAAGAAGGGGCCTCAAGATTAAATAAATGATCTCACCTACCCCACTAACCTAACTTCTTATGCAATACATTTTTATTGTCTTTCTCAAATCTATGGGCTGGTTTTGCCACAAGGATTCCATTTTCCAATATTCCCTTAATAATTATTGTAATGAAAACCACAACGTGTGTAGGACCGATGTGGTCAATAGTAAATTTATTAACTGACCTTAAATACTTTTATTGATGTAGCACAAGATTTGTAACATATGTTAAGACAAAATGTTTGTGTTCACAGTTAATAAGAGTTTAGCTCCTCTTTAATCCTCTAATATTAAAATATGTGGAGAATATATTTTAAAAAATAAAAAATTTCCCAATATATTAAACAAATTTGATGTTTAAGATTACATGTGAAAAATGTAACTAAAATTTAGATATGTTATGTAGGTAAGAAGAAATTTTTACTATTAACTATATTCATATCTCTGCCTATTGATTTCACTATTATCTAAGCAAGAAAGTCAGAATTGAGTGAACAAAATTGAAAAGCATTAGGCATTTGTGAATGTTTTTTTATGGATCAAATATAATCATGAATATACATTGAATATAATAAATGAATTTGAATCTATGACATTTTTTTATATGGATTTAATTTTATTATATTGTATAAAAATATAAAAGGTACATTGATATTGTATGGTAAGTGAATTAAAAGTTTGAAAAGGGAGTAAAATATACTAACTTTTAGTAAAACTATATAAATCACTATTCTTTTTTTTATACTTATACAAATCACTCATAATTTATATATATATATATATATATATATATATATATATATATATATTACACCGAATATTCATACATAATAAATAAGTGTGGTCATTTAAATAAGAAAAAGTAATGAGTGTAATTAAGTTAAACAAAATATGATATAAGGAAGACAAGTCCAAATAGTATAAAAATGAATGTATCTTTAATATATATTTTTGTTACAAAATTCATCAATAATTCTAAGGAAATATAACTCATAATTTATATATACATTACATTGAATATTCATACAGAAGAAATAAGTGTGATCATTTAAACAAGAAAAAATAACGAATGTAATTAAATTAAATAAAAGACAAATTCATATAGTATAAAAATTAATGTATATTTAAATATATATTTTTGTTACAAAATTCATCAATAATTTTAAGGAAATTTTGGTTTAAATAACTCTTATATTATTTTAGTAATAAATTAATATTATATTTTGTAATTATCTATCTCAAAATCTTTATAACTATATATATAATTTAACTATTTTCTATATCTTATATTATGTGATTATACGTATATTTGTGTACACACTTATTTTATAACTTCAATTTGTAAGCATGATTACTGTTCTTATTATATTTGTTTATCTGATTGCTAATAATAAACTCTAGTAATTTCATATATTAATATGCTTTCCTTTTAACTAGATAATTATTAGCCACTTTTTCATTTTGAATCTTTCTTTCTATCCTATATTCATTTATATTACTTATTTATATTTAAATATCAATATTAATCAAATATGTGAATGGTGACTAATGTAACAACGTTATGAAAATTTCTAATAATATATGCATCTTTTTATCTATATTTGTTATCAACTTAGCTACGTCTTCTCAATCCGGTTGAATGAAAGAGGTGAAGAGAAAGAAAAATAAGAATATTATATGACTTTTAAGTTTACCCTCTATGTTTTAGATTTAAACAAATATATATGGGAACTTCTGTTTCAAGTGGGGTTTTCCAATTCCAACTTCTGTTTCTTGCTTGTTTGTTGTTTATGGTTGAATTTTCCAGTATTTTATATTTTTTATATTTGTAGTCTACAATATGTTTGTTATAATGTCTCAAAGAAAATTGAAAATTATCATATAAATACTGAATATATAAAATATGTTTGATACTTCATACATATACTAGAACTGCACTAATTAAATAGTAACAGTTTTTTTTAATCCTTTCATTAAGATTCAGCATATGAAATATAGAAAGGAAAGCATTTTATTAGTGTTGCAATGTTATGCAATGTATTTCTTGCTACACGAAAAAATGAAGAAAAGTGAAAAGAAAGTTTGAGATAAAACTAAAAACAAATCTTAGGAAGATGATTGTTGAAGAGATTGAGAATTAACATTAGTAATTTAATCTCAACCCTTAATTTTAATCTAATAGATAAGAATTGTTTCTTTCGCTCTCATATAAACTAGTCATTCTCACTAGATACATCCCTAATATATATATATAACATTGAGAGTAACTAAATAATTTAATTTGAGACTAAACAAATATGTCTTGTACATTAAATATAGATTTTAGTAAGTCTAATTAGCCTTAAACTCATAGAGACATCGCTGAGTGAATCTTGAAGCAATCTTAAGTAGATAGCAATTGGTACATAGTCTTTTGTTAATGAAAGAAAGATGTATTCGTTTTTTTTAGTTTTAAATTTACACTAAATCTCATTCTCGCTCCTTATATCATATTTCAAATCTCTTAAACCAATTATAACATTTATTAGAATCATAATAACACGGTCCTTTATCTATTATTAATTTTTTATTGTCAACATGCATGCTACAAAACAAGGGACTTGAAGATGAAATCAATGATATCACCTGACCCACCAACCAAAGTATGTTTATGCAACAAATTTTTACTGTTGCCTTTCTCAAATCTATGGTCTGGTTTTGCCACAGGTATTCCATTTCCTCATAATCCCTTAATCCTTGTCTCAAATCTATGGGCTGCTTTCGCCACAAGGATTCCATTTTCCCGTAATCCCTTAATCCTTGTCATGAAAACAACAACTTGTGTAGGACCAATGTAGAGGCCATATCACTTATGCAAAAAGGTATCAAAATATACGATAGAATCAATGTTCTTAGTACTCAGACTCTATTACTCCTATACAATCTCATTATATCATATTTATATTTCTCCTAGGATTGATGGTAATGAAAATCAAAACCGTAGATACCGGTTTGAACCGGTTTAAAGTAAATCCAAATTTAATGAGGAAATTCGATATAATTGGTTTTAGATTTTACCTGAGTACAACTTTCGAATTTGAATTTCAGGTTTGGAATTAGACAAGTAAAAACTCGATCTCCATGCATACGGTTCTCATTCCTAATTTCTGCTAAAATAAACTAGCGTAACTTTCCAAACCCATCTTATTCACACCACAATATAGGGAAACAATGAACTTCACATTACCTATTTAAAAGTTAAAGAAGAAAGGAGTACTTGAATATAGTTGTTATGAGGAATTGAAATGAAAATAAAAGGAAAATAGGTCAAACGGTAGCAGGTTTGTGAACGATAAAAGCCATGGACTGCATGTGGCGCTTGTTATCAAATGCCAAACAGCGTATATATGTATTTGGATATATCTGTTTGCACTCATAAATCTCTTTCAGTACTTCAGAAGAATCAACACAACCAAACATTGGTAGCTTCCACAATGTCCAATACCTTCCATCATAGTAACCTGGCATCTGGCTATTTTCTCTATGAACAGACCCCACCTAATATTTCCATGTACCAAACAATATACTAAGTTCAAAATCCAAGCTTTCAACATAATGGACAAAGAATATAAATAACTATGTAATATTAATCCACCTAGACAACTATAAACATTAAAGCTTCATTGGATCAAGATGGCATAATTGCATGAGAATTCAGAAGTGCTAGGTTTCATGTATTTCAAATGAATAAATAAACAGCTTCAAAAAAGTAGATATATATATATATATATGCATGTGCTGTATGAATTAAATCAATATCTTAAACCAACCTCATCAAATTCAATGCAAGGGATCCATCCCTTCTGGAGCATGTTATCAATCTGCTTTGCAATGGATTCATCTGAGAGGGGAGGAAGGTAGGAGAGTGTCTCAAACTTCTTGTTATTGATGGGATTCCATGTCTGCAGTATAAATATAAAATATATCAAATCACATTAAAAAAGAGAGCCATTAATGTATATATACACCATATATTATCAATTGTTGAGGACTCGCCTTCATGGAGCAGTGAGTTTTACAACCGTTGGAGACAATCTTCTTGTTCCATTCAATGGACCTTATACCAGGACAAAGATTTGACCGGTTGGACTTCAACCCAACAAAGCCTGCCGCAGCAACCGGAGCTGCAAAAGTTACAGCAGACATTTTAGTTACACAAGTAGGTCTTGAAAGGTCTAGAATATGTGTTATTATGGATGATTTAAATCAGTGTTTGATGTTGAAGGAAGAGAGGAATGTGCTTCTGTGATGCTGAAATGATGTAATATAAATAGTGGAAAGTGGAGAATTTAATTAGGCTACAAGCTTAGATTTCCATCAATAATAATATGATATCCCAAATTTCTTTACGCCACCAATAATAATGGAGTTTAATATTAGTATAAAGTTTTTTACACTTTCCTAACATGATCAGCTATTGATTTTTTTTACTTCTATAATCAATATATAAATTATGGATAATACATAGACATTGTGAAAAACAATTATATTAATGAATGAACAAAAACAAATAATAAATCAATGTAATATATATGCACTTACACTTTAAAGATTTATTCAAAATTAGTGCATAATTTATTTGTATTACTTTTATTTAAGAGTGAATGATGATTGAAAATGAATGATAATGTAAAAAACTCTTATGCTATTAGTAATTACACATTTTTCTGATAATAAATTTCAGAGATATTTTGAGAAAACATATTTGTGTTCACAATTGATAGGATGTATTTTCACAAATGTGTTTTACCATTGGAGTAAAGATAGGCTCTTCCAATACCTGGTGCTGAGATGTGAGTAGTTTCAATGAAAGTTAACTAAGGGATAATATTTTGGATTTTAATGAGTGAACGAAAATGCATCCATCAAAAAATTCATTAAAACATATTTTGACTTGTTTAATCCATTCTTATTCAAAATTTAATTTCAATCTATCTATAAATTTATTTTAATAGGTAATCTATTTGATTTTTTAATCAAAACTAAAAGTACTTCAGAAAACTAATGATACTTTTAAAAATCATAATTTCAATAATACATTTCAAAAAGCGTGTTTTTTATATTAAAAATCACATTCTAAAAAAATGTTTAAAAATCACCTTTTAAAAAATAAATGATTCTAAAAAGGTATTGTTGGAATTAAAAAAAATAATCTTGTTTTAAACCTATTACAATAATGAGACGTTTAAGATTATACATGTATAATTTTTAACTAAAATTTACATATATTGAATAATATATTTTTACTATTAATCACATCAACTTCTCTTGTCATTGATCTCACAGTGGGTGAGAAAATATATTTTCCATCAAAGAGACATATAAATAAGAACATATATAATATATTTAATAAATTAGTCTTTTATTAAATAAAATTAATAGGTTATAAACTTTTAGTTATAATTATTTAATATTATATTGTGTAATTATTTATCTTAAAATCTTTATAACTACATATAATTTAACTATTTTCTATAGAGAAAAATGTATAATCCAACGGTATATAAATTTTATACATTGTGAATACATCAATTATTATTTATAATTAATCATCACTCGCTCTAGAAGGATTATATATCTATGTGTGCCTTAATTTGATATAAATCCAAGTTCATATTCAAAATCATTTTTCATCATGAGTGAATACATTTCCCTTCTTCAGATGAAGCTGAGCATCACAAGGAATGACTCTGCTCTCTTCAGACAAACTAGAGATCACTTAATTTTGGCACAAATCCTTTGTTTTACACCAAAAAGTTTGACAATAATATAATGCAGACCGAGTTCTCAGATTGAAAAAAATATATATCAGCTTGAAATAGTATTTGTGTGGTAAAATAAGCAATCTAGAATACTTACATTACCATGTCATATGAATGACAATGTTGTAATAAATATATTTAATAACTGTCTAAATGAAGAATATTAAAGATCTAAAAAAATATAGTATTACAACCCTGGATGGAATTTAAGCACTGGACCTACAATCAGTGCCAAAGCTTCATGCAGAATCCAGCTTTCACCATTGAAGTTTTCTTGCTTGATATGCATTCTGAAAAGGTGTCCACAAGCTGCTCTGCAAGAGATGCTGGATCTTCAAGAAATGTATCGATGTATATTTTCACAATCCTTACTTCTTGAGAGGTTGCCCTTAAACTGTACCAAGTCAGAAACTTTTGCCTGAAGTTCTTTTCAATATGTCCTTCACATTCTAAATATCTAATCACCTTCACATAATACTCAAAATCGCGATCAGTACACCCTTCATCTTGTCTTTCCCCACTTCCCTTCTTGGATGTGCTTCCATCTTGGGGCCCCTCCCTTTTCCCAGATCCATTTTCTAGATCTTTGCCACCGGATTTAGATCTACCATTTCTTCCTGGCCCATCTTTAAGTATTTCCAACTTGCAAGGAGTATTGGGCAAGCCTCCTTCTGAGGTACCTACTAATGGCACACATTCCTTCCCAGTTTGAATGGGGGAATTCAATCCGTCATCAATGCTCATGTCCTCGGTGACTTGTTCCTCCCGTGAATGCTTGTTTTCAAGCTTTAGTACATCAGGGGCAGGTATAGAACCAGCCGTTCCAGCAGCATGCTGTTTGTCTGATAAGGAATCTGCATCAGTGGGAGGTCCCACTCCAACTATATTATTGGAACAGTTCATAGCATCATTAGACAAATTTCCAGAAGCAAGTTGGCCAGAATCCTTGTAAAAAGTATGATAATGGTTTGCTTGATTACCAGTCTGATCACTATATGGATTACTGTTATTAGTTTCATCTTCAACTGATGACGGATTGGAAAGGCTGCTACAGTTGGTTGCTGGGCTCTGACTTCTCTCTGTTGCTGAGCAAATAGGGACCTCGTCCTCACCATGCTCTGTTGAGATATGAACTTCGCACATGCCCAACTCCCTCAAATCATTGGAGACAACTTTGAAAATGTATTCTCTAGCTGGAGTTAAACCCTTGATACTGAACCTCCTATTTGGTAGAAGCGAAGTGCAAGTCGGCTCCACTGGATAGTCCACATCATCAACTTTGCGATGCCACAAGGTGTAACCTGCAATATTTTCTCTAGAAGGGCCTTCAGAACCCAAAATAACAGTGAGGGATGTCGCCGTGACATCTTCAAACCTCAACATATTTGGACCAAGCATATTAGCACCTGAGAATGTCAAGTAACAACAGAGAGATCAATAACTACCATATTCGATAATTTAGACCATTGGTAAATAATTAGTCAGCTGACAACAATCCTAATTACAATATCATAGTTCTATACTTCCATATAAAATCCAATGCAGGCGTATATACAAAAAATAATGTTGGCAGATTTTTGGTCCTCAAAAAATTACTGGCAAATTGTGATTTTGGTACTACCACCAATTACCTGAATATCCCATAAAACACTCTTTCAAATTAATTCCTACACTCTAGTAATTTACACCAATTGGCCACACAAAAATATACATATAAAATAAATGTGAAATTAATAAAGTATTTAGTCCTAGAGAACAATTACTATCCTTGTCACACAAACCACCACCTAATCAATTGGTGAATATGCACTTCATTATAATGATACAGAGCAACAAGGGAAATTGGAGGGGGGCAGAGTCACCACCTTGAATTGTTGGAGCAGGTGGTGAAGGCAAGATCCTTTTAGAAAGCAGTGAATCAAGTGATTCGACAGCCAGACCACAGAGTTTTTGAACTTCTGGTCCTGATGAAAGCCTGTTCACAATCCCCCTACCAATCTTCGCCGGTGATCCAGTCAGTGGACCCACTTCAGGTTCAAGTTTCTTCACCACTTCATCAACAATTTCATGAAGTTCTTGATAAATTTCAGTCCCTTGTAAAAGTCTTTGGCTTAAGGAGACACGATAACAGAGTATGTCCACACGTCTGGTATCTTTAGCTACCATCAGTTGCTTTCTCCAACATCTAAAACATTTTAAGAAACAATCCTGCATGAGATTGATCTTATCCTACACATTTACCAAAATTGCATCCTGAAAGGAATATAGCACATTCTCCAGAAGAACATTAACACTTGATAAAGCTCACTTTCTCATACACGCACTACGCAGACCATACCTAAGATACATCTTGAAATGGTAGTCCTATCATGTTTAAAGCAACTTATGAACTAAAGTGTCATGATTCTATTTTCTATTAAAAACAATCTAAATGACTTTTGAACTCTGGAAAAAAAGAAGAGATATTTCCATTAACATCATTGACTCACGTCATACCGTTAAACCAAATAATTGTGCTACGTGGTATTCAATTGATCACAAGAATTCTAAGAAGACTCTAGCATGAAGAGAATTCTAACAAGACTTTGGCATTAATATTTAATAGGATTCTAAGAAACGTCAGTTTATTTATTTCTTTCCTTATTGTCTATGGCAGAAGTCTTTTGATGTATCTTGAAAACAACAAATGAGTAAATACAATCTCCCTAATACATATTAATAATAATTTGCATGAACAGGAAGCTTCTGGTGTAGAAGACAAAGAAGGAAAAGCAGAAAATTGTAAATGGATGTCAGATAAGATAAAAGTAACTAAAAAACATAGCAGTGTGATTACCCGAGTAAATCATTTACTTTCCCACAAGAAACACAGTAGAAGCCTCCATCAAGCTTGAGACGTTCACTGATTTTGCCAATGCCAGAACCATTATGTTTTAAAGCACACTCGAGGTGGCATGACAAGCCACACGAAACACCAGGAAATGGAGACTCGGAGCTACATATTAACCACAGGCTTGGGTCTTTGTTGTCATCATATTGATGGCAAATGCAGCATGAGCATCTTTTGCAAAACACATCTGCTTGATTTAAGATAGCTTTGCAAGCTGAGTTTTTGCAATATGAGGCAATACCCATATCGCCATCATTAATGGCTGAAATATTGTTTGCAGGCACAGGTAATCGAGATGGATTCTCAATTTTTCTCTGCCTTTTTGCACATTGCTGACCATGTGCAGCAGAAGAGTGTAGTTCAGAATCTGTTCCATGGCCCTCTGATTTCTTTTCAGAAACAATTTTTAGAAGGTGTTCTATAATTTTCAACTTTGTCAGCCCAGTATACTTCCTTTCTTTTCCCATCTCTGCACACAAGATTTGTAAAATCTCTTGGCGACTCCATGACTGGAGCATCTCGGATGCACCATGAGACTTAGATATTTCATATACAAGTTCTCTTTTTTCGTCCATACTCAACATACTGCATTTAGAAGGATCGAGCGCAACACCTAAGATGAAGGGAAAAGAAAAAATATGTCAGTTCTGGACCAGTCTAACTTTCAACGCATCAAAGTGGTGAAGAATAACAAGACTGTTCCACAAAGAGTCAAAGACTAACATTGCCCTTCATAACCATGCTATCATAATCAGGGAATTGGGAAGTTTATTGAACCATAGGCAGAAATAATTGATCTTTTACAAGAAGCTAGAACGCAGTCATCGTTCTACATTCATAATGAATCATTCAAGTAAACTGAGAAGGTAAGTACCCATTACCCAATTTTGTTATAGTCTAAAATGTTGATTATTAAAAATATCACCAATAATGGGCTACATGATAAAACGTGTAGACTAGTTGACTTTGCTTAACAAAGGGACATGACAACCACTTGAAATTGAGTATAAATATAGTAGAACTCTTGTAATTTTATAGAGTGATTAAGTCATCCAATTGGGCAATTGGACCTAACTTCCTTTGACTTTTTATACGTGACTCTATACCCTCACAACAGATACCCTCAAAGACCATTTAATTTAGTTAGTAGCTTGCAGATCGCACTTGATGAAGTAAATCAAGTCTTAGTAAAAGAAATTAAATCATACTAGTTAAATCAATAAAATAAAATAATTAAGCCTTAGTTAAATGAAGCCTTCCTCATAATGCATGAATAAAATAATTAACACCGTTCTGGTCATGAACTGTATGGCCCCAAATGTAGGTAGCAACTAATCAATCAAAGCCATACTATAGCTTTTAAGCCAAAAAAGCTAAAACTTCATTTTTCAACCAAAATATAAATAAAAAAGCTAAATTACCACCAAAGATTCATAGATCGCAAATTAACCAACTGATGAATCGTTAAATTAGGAAGTGAATGTACTTCTGAGCTAGAGCATAAGCAGAAAACGAATCCTTCATACAATTCAATCATACGAGTTTCAAGAGAACAAAATAGCGACATAAACATGAAAATTAGAGAGGTGTTACCCTCACAAGACAAATCAGCAGCCATAACAATGCAATAACAAGGAATCACTCACTCCACCACATTACAACCGAAATCACGAAACTATTTCGAACCTGCACAACATAGAAAACAACCTGCATCATAAGTCGCCGGATATGAACAGAAAAATGATAAAAAATAATAACGAATGAAAAAAAAAGATGAGAGAGATTGAAAGGGAATGAAATAACACAAACCGAGAAAAGATACTTGGAATTGTTGAAGAGGGAACGAATCCGTTAACCAAAAGCTGGTTCTCACTCGCTCTCTATCTCTCTCTGTGGAATAGAGAGATTCGAGGACCTTGTTTTTAGAGAGAGAAAGAGAGTGAAAAAGCTTCTCAGTTGTTGAAAGAGATAAAGAAAAGTGAGAAAAGCGATTTTGTTTGTAACATAAAAATCAATAAATAAAAAAAGCGGCTGCATGCTATTGCTATGTTCACTCAACAATCAACATTTTCACGTTGGAAAAGTCCCTTTTTACCCGCACACTTATCTCATTTGTGTTTTCCACGCTAAACCTAAAAATATAGGTATAATATGTTTTTCCTCTCTTCCTCAAGATAAAATTTTGATTTTAGTCTTCGATTTTGCTTAGTTGGGTACTTGTGATAGTTTAAGTTTTTAGCTTGTTTCGTTGGGAGAAAATATCGACTATGTTTGACTTTCTTGATTTAAAGTACAAATCTAATCCTATACAATTAATTACAACTTCTTTTTTTTAAGTAATACTAATAGTATATTCTCACCTTTTGGATAAAGTACTAATATCTTTTACAAGAATTTAATTGTTGACTTTTTAGTCATCTCATGAATCTAGCAAAGTCTTATATTACTATATCAACATTTTCTTGATATTAATTACAAAATAAGTATATAAAAACGCAAAGTTAGAATAATGTTATCAATTGATTTAAATTCACGGTTATAATTACAACTTTATCCTCTAAAACACAACTTATTTTTTAAATCATAAATATATTTGCTAAGATAATCTTATCCTAAGGAAGAAACACACCCATTTAGATTAGTTTAATCCTATGTTTTAATATAAATTTTGATAACAAAACTCGTTTTCTTTTGGTTGGAAATTGGAATTGCCGAACCTCTTAATTTACTGAAAATAAAAGTACATATAACTTGCTTCATTTGGTATTTAATGTGGACATTGCATTTATGTTTTGGAGTGGCGTTTGCTATGCTATCCACATGCACCATATCCCATCTTTACCCTGCACCACATATTCATACACCAGAATGCATGATGGTTATAGATAAAAGGATAATAAATTACACTCACACTCAATGAGTTTTAGTGAAATTATACAAATCACCCCTCACTTTTTTGTCCTTACACGAACCACCCCTAATTTTGTACATATGTTACACTGACTACCCCTACATGATATAAACGTGTAATATTTTAAACAAAAAATGTATAATGTGTGCAATTAATTAAACAAAATATTGTATATTGTATAGACAAATTCAAACAATATAAGAGTCAATGCATCTTCATTATTTGACTCGTTATAAAATAATATAGAGTTATTTAAACATTTATTTGAAGTGTTACACAATACACAATATTTTGTTTAACTTAATTACATTCATCACACGTTTTTTCTTTAAAATATTACACTTTTATAACATGCAGAGGTAGTCAGTGTAATGTATGTATAAATTTAGGGGTGGTTTGTGTAGGAGGAAGGGGTGGTTGGTGTAAGGACAAAAAATGGAGAGATTATTTGTGTAATTTCATTAAAACTTATGTGGTTTGTGAGTGTAATTTATATGGATAGAAGATGCATGAATGCATGATGCTTAAAGTTCCATTATGTGTATAATTTCTCATAATAAATGAGCTACTCTCACTTACTTTGACTTTTTTATAGGTATAATATCTGGTGGTTTAAAAATTTATACAAGTTCGTACATTATTCATAATTTATTTATATTATTTTTATTTAAAAGTTAATAACAATTGAAAAATGACTTAAAATACATAATTCATTATTCTCTTATATTGTCAATACATATATTTTTTTCATTTTTTATTTATATACATATCTCAAAAAATAACATTTTGAACCAATTAATCGAATAACTAAAATCCTTTTGTTTCTACACGAAATAATTGGAATCTCAAAAAATTGAAATATCAAAGTATCAAACCAAAAACAATAATCGTAAAGAGGGGATAACAAAGAGTATTGAATTTTGTTGGTATTGCAGTGAATCAACTGTACATATGCATGTTAAATCAGAATAAAAAACATGAGTTAGGATTTAAAGGAGAGATAACAGCATTAAAAATTAAAGAAAAATATAATAGTCAATGACACATATAACCTTCTAATTATAATAAAATTACACTTTAGCCATTAAAAATATAAAAAGAATATTTGTCTCTCTATTGATGGAGAGGATCAACATTAATTGCCCCCACAAATTATTGCAAGATGAGGCAAGAAATTAAGAAAGTGTGGGTTTATGCATAATTTTTTGTTTCTGATTTTTTTAGAAAGCATGTTCACAATTTTAACTATTTTGTTTTTACAATGATAATGCTAACGCTAAGTAATTCTTTTCCATCACATGCCTCTCATTTCCATATTTTTATAATGATTTAGCTTATATTGCACATCCAATATTAATAAATAATAATGCTTTATTTCTTATACACTAAAAAGGGCAAAGAGTGGGTGACCAACACGTTTTATGGTTATTGATTTTCTTCCATATATGGCACTGTACTTAAAAGTTATTTCTATTTCAGGCAATTTTATGATTTCAAAAAGGCAATTTTTTACCAATACGAAAGTTCATTCCCATTTTTTCTTTCTAAAGACAAATATCATTTTTTTTACCATACATCAAATTGTTCAATTTTTGAAGGTATGAAAATGTTTTACTATATTTATATAAAGTTGAGTAATTTTTAAGCGTTTATGGTGTTATTCTTTAATAAAAGTATGGCATGCATTTTACTTGTTTTGTCAAATTATCATCATTTTAAGAATTTTACATACATTTTTATAAAGTATTATACTTCTAGTTATATTGCAAAGTGTATATAGACCTCAACATAAAACCTCCACCGGAAAAGACAACAATATAATAAGGAATGTATTCTGAGTAATTCGAATATAATCAATAAGAAATAATTTAATAGAAACATAAGGACTGGTTAAGGCTACGTGCATGCCAGATTCCAATCGAATAAAAGATTATATATATAACATTCATATTTTATTGGCGTGGAGCTTTATGATTGTGCAAAGAAAATGAAAAGATAAAGTGCATATGGTTGAAATGAAAATGCCATTATCCTAAACAATCCTAGAGATAACATGGTGCATGCACTAGTGTGTGAAACCTTTACAAATGATGGGGTGGAATGGGTGTAAAGGCTTGTTTGCTTCTGGTTTTGGGTTATTCAATGAGGCTTATTAAACCTGCAAAAACGTCACATATTAGAAAAATAATAGTTTTTAATAATATTATATGGGCATGATTAAGATTTTTTTTATTTTATCTCTGCAATTTAAATTGGCACAAGAGCGATAATAATTCACAAGTGGCATCAAGTTATATAAGATTAAATTTTAAATGTCATTTTAGTTACACCTTTTCCCCCAAGAGGTAAGGAATGAAGATGTGTTATCCATTTTGGTGTTCCTAATAGTGTTTTAGACTAATCAAAAGGTGTGATTTAATTTAAAAAAATTATAAAATATAAAATAATATTTTATACTATTTGATGTAATTTTATTGGAGGGGGGAAATGAGGCACAATACCTTTGGGACAAAGGATCCTTGTTCGAGAGGCAAATGATTCAAAAATTAAAGAAAAGTGCAACCTTCAGTGATACATATATCCCTTTGATGATAATAAAATTACATTTCTGCCATTAAAAATAAAGGAAAACATGCATTTGTCTTTCCATTAATGGAGAATGTTCTAGTTCCTTGCTCTTACTTGACGTTAACATGTTAATTTCTTCTCTACCAACAAATGTTGATCTAATAGTGTAAGGTCTCACTAGATCCTCAAGTTGACAAAAAAGTTATTTGTTCGATTTCTAATAACGACATTTGTTTGGAGGGGCATTGATGTACCCAAAAGAGAATAGTTCTGTACCTATAGGATGAAGGGAGACCCTTAATAGTACCCAAAAAAAAATATTCATTATTTCTCTCGGTACAAAGTTACAAAAAGTATTCATCTAAGAAATAAAGTATTTATACTATTAGTATTAGGTATGGAGCAACAATTAACATAGAAAATTAAAATAAGTGTAATACACATCCACATATGTGGTTTCCATCGTCATCAAATTCTCAATATATATGATGCATGTCTTCAGATAATAAACAGTTCATTGAGGGTATCTTGTCTCTAGATCCGGTTTTTACTTTCTTTGTTGAGTGGTTATATACCTATCCTTGCCTCTAGAATGTGTGCCAAAAATTTAAATGGTTCAAACTAACAAGCAAAGGGTATCATGAATGTGCAGCATGTGCCTCCAACGATAATTATGATATATAACTTATTAGTTTATATAGAGTGAATGTCCTCTCCGATATATTGGAAATGTAAAGGGAAATACATTAAAAAAAACAAAGGAATATGTAGTATTATACTACTTAGAATGACATTTTTATCCTTTAGATAGAATGAAAACATCATACATATATATATATGGCTCTAAAATGCAAACTTGACTTTCAAAGGGATATGTAGTGTGAGATTATATAGAAATGGTCAAAATAGTATCATGACATTAATTACGAGATATTATCATGACTAATCATAATTCGAATTTCAAATAAATGTTATATTCTTTTGTAGGTAAATCTATACTATAAATCTAAGATAAATTATGATTAAATGATAATAATCTATGTAAGCTATGCACTTACATTAGGGAATTGGTCTACCAAAATCTACAAATATAAAGGACTTATCATTAACTAAACCAAAGACATAAGCAACAAGAAATCATAGTACATGAGGATTTGAGATTAAGTTGCAGAATTTGGATCGATCTCATTAAAAATCGGACATCTGACTTGTCATCAAAGGTCTTATTCATACGTCCGCAAGAAAGGGATACCTAAGAGAAAATGATATTCTAGAAGGAACTATTCTAAAATATCATTATCTTCTCCTAAGTGTTTTTTCTTTTCTCAGGAAACATGACATCAGACTCCATAACTCTCAATATTTAAACTATTACTTAGAAGAAAAGAATACACAAGAGAATAAAGGTTATTCTAGAAGGAACTTTTATCTCCATATTATAACCATTTATTCCCCATTTCTTGCCCTATGACTTCACAAGCTTATAATGAACACCCTTTTGTGAATCACACCCCACAATGATCTCCATATTAGAACTTTGACATATTCAACCATCATAAATTTTCTCATGGATAATGGGCCAAGGACCCAGGCCCATGAGAGAAATGGACATGAGCCTAAAGATTTAGGTTTGGGACAAAATATTTCATAGCTCTTGTCATACATGACATGAACTTAGAGGGACTCTTAAGGACCCAGACCCATAGAAGAGTTGCATCCTATAAAAAGTTATGGCAAATCACTGTATCGTGTCACAAAGTAAGGTGAAACATTGGATTGCAACCCATGGAAGATTCTAGCATCCCACTATGCCTATTTGAGAATCACGTTAAGTCATGCACATTGCATAGAAAAGGGAGATACCTAAAATTCCAAAGTGATCTTCTATCCTTTTACCAACATTAACATCCTACATAGTTTCTCTGGGTTCTTGACCAGAACATTTTCCTTAGCTTCCATAGTTAAATGGTAACATGATCAATACAAAGGTTATAAAGCTCTTTAAATTTTGAAATATGGAGATGTGAGGATACCATAATTAGTATATACAATTAAAATTACATTCAAATGTGTTCTTCAAAATTCTATCCTCTATCATCCTTCTAAATTTGAAATTATAAGATTAGACAAATTTTGATAGAATTTTAAAATATGTTTCTTCTTGCTATCTGTAGGAGATAGTTTGGAGATAAAGAGTTTAAGATATAACAAATTATCTAAAATTAGGCAAATTCTTTATATCAGATAAAAGGATAAAATGGAGACCAACATATAGGTCTCCGGTATGAAGAGTTCTTCCAAATTGGAAGAAAACGAGAAAGGAGCCAATTTTTATTTGATGATTATATTTCCCTTTACATTTTAAAAATTTCATATGTAGATTCAGTTTTAGCCTAAGGAGTTTTTTCTTCTTAAAAAAAAACATTTGTCTCTATTGTTTATTATGTCCAAGTAAATAATATTAATGCATAACACCTTATATACTTTATTTGGTATATGGAAAGACGGAAGACGGAAAAAGTAATAGAGACTCCACAACTAATTGGTTATAAATCAGTGTAAATTTGAAAATTGAGAGTTGATAACCTAGTTAGTTAAATAAAATATTTGTTTGCTAATATATAGTAGTTGATAAAATTTGTGGTTGGTGTAAAATAACAAGCTCATAACTCATAAATTCATCAAATCCAAACTACTCCATTTAGTTATTCAAATTTAACAATATTAGCAAATAAAGTATTTCAGAAATAAATTAAAAGTGGGTTTGGTACTTTGGTTGCTGGCTAAGACACTATCTTTAAATTTTAGGCCTCAGTCAAAGGTACTCACACAAATGGAAGACATGTAATTAATAAATGAATAAAGCTAAGGTGGGTGTTAGTATCATCCTTTGGCCGACATAAACTGTCTGTAGGAAAAACATATGGGGAACATAGATTGAGACTTAACTCACCACCCAAAAATATAAAATACATGCAATAACAAAGGAATAAGAAAACAGGAAACAGGGTCCACTCACTACACACAAATTTAACAAAGCGGGAAAAATGAGAAAGGGTGAGCTTTTTGCAGTTTTACATTTGATTATCATTTTGTTCCATTTCAATAATAATGTGTAGCATTTTGAAGATATAGCATGTGTTTGTCGACAAATTGGTTTGAACACGAAATTTTAATCAGCTATTTGGAGTCGTATAGGTTGACATAAAGTACTTGGTGCAATTTAAATTAATGGTTACATTACCCACCCACGTTTTCCTCACTCTAGAACCATATAATTAATGAACAATAATCCTTCTTATAGTATTTGTCTATTCATTAATGGAGATGATCCTTAATCAAAATTAATAAAAAGCTAATGTTATGCTCTATAAATAATAGATACTCTCACAAGTGAGTTAAGTCTCATATGAGCACCCTCGTGCATGCATGGTAGTTTCAGTAAGAGAATTAGGTTACATATTGTCAAGGGGTCGAAGCGTTACTCTGAAACATGTTATTTGTTTTTGTACTATTCAGTACTTTGGTACTTCAAAATATCACAGTGCTTTTAAAAACAGATGCAATATTCAAAATAATGGTCAAAGATGAGGGCATGGTGGGGATGGATCTAATAAGCACCGAAAGGTACAAAGGACACTCATGAGGTTTAAACTAGAGACAAGAAAAGACACATGCTTTTTTTACATTCCCTCCTTTTTTATGTTTATTTTTTCTTAGAATATTTGAACCAAATCTCTAAACTAAAGTCTAGTTGCTACTAGTCTAAAAGGAACGGACCAATACCAAAAAGGTCACAACAACACTAACAATATATGGTTTTTAATCCTGTCCTATGTGCATCATGATGTAGATAAATATTTACACTGTTTTTGCTTTCACTTTTGAATTTCGATTATCCAACTTCTGGTCAAAATTGTTCTTCCTTCATAATTAGTGGCCCCTGACTTACCTTTTTAGTGTATAATGGTACCGAAGTGTACAAAGCACCAATTATTGCAGCCTCCTCACTTTGATTTAGTATAGTGCGGAATTATGAGTTTGACCATTTACATTGTGAAAACGGGAAAAGATGGAATAATTTTAATAAAATAATTCTAATATATAATGAAATAAAAATTTTGTATTAGAAAAAATAAGTAAAATCAAATATTTGTCTATTCATTAATGGAGAAGATATTTGTTCACCATAAATGACTATGACTCAATAAAGTGAGAGGTGTGGTTGCATGTGAAAGTCCAGCAGAAAGAGACCATGCCCACTCACAATCCAAAGTTCAAATTCTTATATACTCATTATTAATGATATATTAATAATTTAAAATTAAATATGTTTATTTTAAATTGATGGAGATTTGATTAAACCATTAATCTTACACCATATAATAATTTACCATATAGAAATAGCATCATCAGAACTTTTGTGGTCAACACATATAGGATAGATATCAATATAGTTAATTAATTTGGTCAAATTTTACCTAAATTAGTTAAGGCATACAGAAGGTGCAACAAATTCCTTTTCACGTAGATGGCAAGTTGACACTAACAAAATGAAATGAAAGGATTACAAAAGGATCATTTTTCCTATTTTACTCATAAATTTCATGTCAGTATATTAACAAGGACAAAAGACTAAAGCGACAATGAAAAACTAAGAAAAGAAAAAGGGAAATACAAGAGTTGAAAACAAAGGATATTTGAGTTAGTACAGTGTTAACTTTAGCTATAGCTACGGTCTTGTAAATTATGATTTGTCAGTGCAACAACTCATCTTCATATATACTCACATCACCTAAAGAGACTAGTCCTTTCAATTTCATTGCATTGATTTGCATGCCAAAACACCATCACCATTATTGTCCTTCCCCTTTCATCATTTGATGCGAAGCACAGATTCTCAAACCCTTTTAACTTTCACCACCTTCTGCATGAGCTCATTCCATTCCAAATATTGGGGTATGAAAAAGACTTGGTTTTGCATGGGTTTGGAATGTGTGCAGGGTTGGTCCAATCCAGTTTCCATAACCAGCAGAAGAATTCTCATAACCACTATTACTATTTAAAGAAAACACGGGTGCGGCCAATGGGATTGAACTTGAATTATTTGAACCACCACATTGTTTCTGATTCTGAACAAAGATGCTTCCACTTGAATCATTTAAAAATGAAGCTGCATTGTTAGTATCATTTGAAGGGGCAACAGAGAAGTCCATGTGGAATGGTGTGGCATTGTTGGAAGATGCAAAAGAAGTTGGTGTAGTAGTAACACTAGTAGTGTTATTATGGTACCCGAGGATCGACCAATAATCGGAAGGGTCTTGCTTGATGGGAATGGCAAAGCTGAGAGTGGAATTTGATTGTAGTTGATGCTGTTGTGATGCAAAGGATACTGATGAAGTTGAATTTGATGGATCTTTCTCATCTGAATGGCTTTTGCTCTGATCAGATACAGAGTCTGAGGAGTTTTTGTTCTTGCTTGATAAACCACCAATTGGAAGGGTGCTATTTGCAATGTTCTTCACATCATAGCGACTCATGTCAAAGTTAGTCACTGCATTTAGTCCTCTGAATTTTATAGCTGCAATGTCATAGGCCTCTGCAGCTTCTTCTTGGGTACCTAATTTTTTGATTAAAAATGCTCTAAGTTCTCCGAAATCATTAAGATAATAGTATAATAATATTGAATAAATGAGATTTAGCTATATATAGTCAAGGGTGCATGTAAAATAAAATGAGAAATTATGAGTGCTGGTCCACAAATCATTTTAACAAGCATGTGCATATATCTTATCATCACAGCCATTAATTTTCCAATCAATAATATCAGTACTTTATCTTATAGTGCAGCCAGACACAAACATGTATAATCATCTAGAGATATTGAATAATAGAAAGGAATAACACAATAATTGACATGTATGTATGGAACTACTCACTGAAAGTGCCAAGGTAGAGGTCTTTGTTTCCTGCAACTCTACCTATTCTTGCCTGCCACCGGCCATGCTGGTGGTGCCTGAAAAACAGGTTTTCAACACCAAATATAGATTATTTTATTCAGTGAAATTCAAAAAACTTATGATAGATACAAAAAGGAATGAAAATGTGGTCACATGAAGTTAAAACACATAAAAGTACAAGATATATAGATAGATATCTACCTTGTCACACCTCTGTATATAGAGGCTCCTCTGGAGAAACCACTGCTCTTCCTATAACATGGAGGAAAACAAGAATGTCCATAAAACTATAAACATAGTCTAATGCCCATAAAAAGTAAAATGTAAATATATTTTACCTTCTTAGAGATGCAACAAACTCTTGTCTGGTCATGTTCTTCATGTCCTCCACTTCCTTCTCATAGTTTGAGATCTGAGTACATAGCATAGATCAAATCAAAATGTTGAGTAAGACCAAAAAAGTTGCCATTTTTGAAATGAAATGGATCATTCTTTTGTTACTTACAGGGAAGTTAGTGGTTGTGGTTGGACCCCAGTACTTGAGAGCTGCGAGATCATATGCTCTTGCTGCCTTTTCTTCCTTATCATAACCACCTAGAAAGGAAGAAACAAAAAAGACATTTTTGAGCAAAATGATAAACTATGAGAAGAATCTGAATCTAAGAAAACGTGTGCTTTCAAATTGATGATCATGAATGAACAGAAAGAAGGAATATGCTATATTGCACAGTAAAAACAAAATGATGTAGTCAAAGGCTAAACCATATTATTATTGTAAAGTAAACAATACTCACCTAAATATACTGCAAAACCATAATGTGCAAAGAATCCCACGGGTCAACAATCATTCGCCAGGTACAAAAGCCACACAAAAGAAAACAAGGTCAGAATCTTCAACATCCCACCCACTCATGCTAATAACAATAATAATAAAAATAATATCAATGAATTAATAAATAAACACACGCACTATGCCACTGTTGCATTATCTTCCTACAACCTAGATGGAAACATGGCACTACTACAGTACTACAGATTATTATTTCAAACTAAAGTAACAAAGCGCCAAACAAAAATCACCAATGTTGCATTGCTGCGACTGCAGATAAATCTGAACCATTGAGATGGGTTTATGTTGGGATTTGAACCACGAGACATATTTCTTCACTCCCATTTATTTATTCAGGTAAGAGATGAAACATTATAATAATTAGTATATATGTTTGTAAACTAGATACCCATTTGTTCATATTTATTTATCATTCATCTGAAACATAAAGTAGAGCATGTGAAATGTAGAA
The DNA here is from genome assembly GCA_009771035.1 of Lupinus albus. NCBI lineage: Eukaryota > Viridiplantae > Streptophyta > Magnoliopsida > Fabales > Fabaceae > Lupinus > Lupinus albus. The sequence goes on from CM020011.1 coordinate 13,526,668, forward strand.
TCAAGATCCTCTCAAATGCCTTCATCCATAAGAAAAGAGTAATGAATAAACATAGTACCTTGTCTTCCTTTCCTACTTTGCCCTTCCCTTCTGCAGCTATTATCCCATAGATGAGCTTCATATCTCCCAGTCCATCTATGTCTGAAAATAGTAAACAAGATCAAATGAATATAAAACTATTATAGTAACCAGTATATATATTTGGTTCATATATAAATAATAAAAATAATAATAAGTGAAAAAGAATGTATATGTACCGGGTGACGCCACGGTATATGGAGGTGCGTTGGCCAAAGGTTTCAGCGGTTTTCTTTGGGGAGGGCTTCTGAGGCACGGTGGTTGGTTCGGCGGCGCCGAAGCCGCGAGGGAAGCAAGCGGCTATGGTTGTGTTGAGTTCAGAATCGTATAAGTCGGTTTCAGTTGAGAACTGGTGAAGCTGTGAGGGTGCAGTACTTGCACCTGTGGCGGTGGTGGAGCATCCCAGAAAGTCCTCAAACTTAGGTCCACTAATGAATATAGAAAGGTTAGTTGCTTCTCCAACGCTTCCAACAGTTGTTGTTACCTCTGGCGGTGCTTCCACATTATTTCTTGGTGAGAGTGTAAGAGGTGTGGGGGTTGGATAAGAGAACGAGTGGAAAAGGGAAAGGTGAGAGGAATGGTTAGGAAAGTGGTTGGAAAGAGAAAAGCCGAGAGAGGTGTTGTTGAAGTTGGTATTAAGAGGTGAAGAAGAGTTAGTTGATGAGTCCATAGTTTGGTTGTTTTTGTGTGGTCGATGATCGAGAAAGAGAGTGAGTGTATTTTTTGGGTTGGTTTTCTTTGGAAACAGTGTTTGTAGAGAATCTAGTAGCTGTTGTTTAGAGAGAGAGAGGGGTCAGAGTTTCAGAGGATGAAGAAGAGAGGGAGATAATGACACAGATATAGAGGTGCTGTGCTGTGGTCTAAGAGAGAGAAAGGGATGAATATAGGATCATTTTTATTAATGGATATATTTTTATCATTCTATTTACTATGAAACCGATGTATTATTCGAGTGTAATATCTATATATTATTAATATATCATTTATCATACATTAGTATTAATTTTATGTAAAATTTAATGATGATTGGGAATAAATAATACGATAACATTGTAAAAAACTATTAAACTATCCGTACATTGTTATAATTTTGCATTATTTGTTAGAACAAACATTATTATGACAACGAAACTGTTTTGATCGGAATAACAAAATTGGTAAATTGGTCAAAACTATTCATGCCATCCATTTTTTAATTAACGAACTATTTATACCCATGGATTTCATTTAAAATAATTTTTTAGTCAAATTAACTTAATTTTTATCAAAATATTATTATAAAGGATCAAAAACAAAAACTACTATATTTATTTATACTTCTAAGACATGGTCTTAAAATGTTCAATCTCTTTATTTATATATTTCTTGTGCCAATAATGTCCTATGTCATTAACTAGTTAAAAAAATATTTAAATTAAAAGTTTAATCATTAAGTGTGACACAATGGTGAGATCAACAAATTATTCAAGAACCGAAAAGCATTGTGGAGATATGGTTCCCGAAGACTATAGTAGTGGGCGGGCAGATATGTTAAGAAGGAAAACTGTTTGAAACATTGCATCTATGTTCTCATTATTCGCCCCCTATCCATTTGGCTAATTGCTGCAAGTTTATTTCTTTATTTTGCTTTCTGCCTTTTGAACCGCACTAGCAGAAGCCACTTTTTCTTTTCTTTGTTGGCTGCAAAAATATGACCTCTTCGCGCCATATCTCTACCATACTCCCTCCAAACCCTACCAATATTCCATTTTACGCCCTTTTTATTTCAGGACAGATCAACATTTTTCTTTTGCCAAATGTTGATAAAGATAATTTAGTTCATAATTAAAACTTTAAACATTGTATTAGACCAAGATATCATAAATTAATCAAATCAGCCAAACATGGTATGAGCCATCATGACACATGACCGTGTATCACGACCGATAGAACAAGCCAACTGACCCAGTATCGCATGAGCAACATGACTGAGAGAACAAGCCAACTGACCTAGTATCACATGAGCCACATGACCGAGAGAACAAGCCAACTGAGCATGTATCGCATAATTAAACTGACCTAGGGGATGAGCCGACTAACCGAGTATCGTATGGGCCATGACTGCGACAGCAGGTGCACCATACAACATCAGTGTTGGTGCATCATAGCAGACCAGAAGACCTACACTTGGCACACCAAGCAGGCACCAGTGGCACACCAAGCAGGCACCAGTGGCACACCAAGTGGCATTCATGATATAATTATTAGAGCCGTGGACCTGGGACAATTAATTCATCCTTTATTAGTATGAGAGTTGGCACCGGATTTAGTACAATGGCACCAGCGTGCGTGCATGTGTAACTCTAAGGACACATACGCAACATTATGATGTTTGGAAGAAACACATTACGAAGTGTGTCAAAAGGGAAGTCAAGGCTACATTGCATGTAATCTGAAACTTATTAGTATGCGGAGAAGCTTAAAATATAAGTGAGGTGCTATGGTTGATAGTATTTCATACAAAGTACGTGTGTATTATTGTCATATGGATGCTGAAATGGTAGATCATGCCAGAGCCAGCCCTTTCCCTGCTATTGCTACTTCTCTTTGTGACACATGTTACTTCTCTTATGGTAAATAAAATATTAGTTTGAATAGTCCTGATGGCATAAAATCATTTGTTCTTCTAGGAGCATTTCCAAGAGTACAATGACACTAATTACAACATCATACTAATACTAATTACAATGACATTCTACCATATGCGGCCTGGTAGCATGACTACTTACACAGGCTGGTAGCTCCTTGTCCTGCATGTTTAACTACAAATCCAACCTAATCGCGCCGAGCATCAAAAATTGGGGCTTCAGCTTTGTCAGTTACACACCGCCTGTAAATCAAGAAATAACAATATAACAATGCAGGCACTGTCAATATGGCTATTATTGAGAACAAGTTATAAGCAGAAGACAGGATATGTAGGAAAGTTATAAGCAATATGATAACAACAAAAGCTATCTATTTTGGCAATTTAACAGACTCAAATATAACATAGTGAAGGTAAGTTCTACAAGTTTGTTTGAGCCCATTCACTTTACAAAATAAAGTATACCATTTCATTACAAATAATTCCCAGGCTACTTTTAACCAATCACTGATCCACACTACAAATCCACCACATGTTGACACTACGAAAGCCTTAAAAATCTCAATTATATAGGAAATAAAGTTGATAACTAATAAATACATACCTCAGCATATGCCGGAATGAGAGATTCCCTGTAAAATAACAGCAAAAAAAAATTTAATTTGCTCAATCAATATGTAGTTACACAGTTCTTAACAAAACAAAAGTACACTGCTATTACCTTGGCCTATCAGACTTTGTAACGTTTAGACATTATGGATGCCTGCAATATAACACATTATCATATTATTCTCAATCCTAAACATGCATTGCATTATCAATTTAAACACAACAGTGCTAAGCAAACTACTGTCGTACAGTTCAATTGAAAAGCACAATTAAGAAAAAGCCCTTGAATTTGTTCAGAGAGGAAACAATTTGTTACTTGTTGGATGTATGAAGATAATTTTTCATATAAAAAAACTATTTTGACCCTAATCAAGAAACACAGATCCACATGTATATTGATCCAAAGTTCTTTCTAATTTTTGAAGAATAGAAGCCACATAGAATAGAATAATAGTCTATGCCTTGCACCTAACTTGTAATTGCAATTGCAAGAGCACAAAAACATTACCTGCTCTTGTATGATGCTCCTTGCTTCAACAAGTTGAGCTTCAAGCTCAAGCTCCCTCTCAGTAGCTTCGGAAGTAACTTCTGCTCCTTTCTGATCATCTTGCAATTGAACCATGCGCTCCTTCATATTTAAAATTTTGGGACAGTAACAACCAAACACACTTCATATCAATAACTGCAAATATTTCCAGATGGAAACTGGAAAGTGTACTGAAAAGTAATTACCTTTATGGAAGCCATCTTGTTTCGTAGACTTTCTTCTATTTGGTCTCTGGCCATGTGAAAAGGAAGGTCAAACACATTCTGCAAGTAACAAACTCAATCGATTCATATAGAAATTTCACAAGGGGAAAAATATGAAACATTAATAAGCTTCCATACCGTTCTCCCAACCAATGGAGACCGTGAAGGATCACTTTCAACTCTTTCATTGGCAGTGGGAGATTCCTTTGGCAGCCCATTAGGAGCATTTAAAAAATCACGCATATCAACCTGTAACCATTACATTCACAGATCTCATAATCTAGGTCAAGGACCGTGGCCCTTAAACGGAAGGTTGTAACAGAATAATGGCCTTCGTATAGAGGGAAGTACAGACCGATATAATTATACAATTCAGAAGATTGGATGAAAAACAAAAATAAAAAAAGTTGAAAGCCACCAGTACCCCTAAATGACTACTGAGTTAATGTTGATTTTTCCCTCTCCCGATCAAGTTAATATGATCTTTCATCAATTTAAACTTTGCATCATTGAAATGATTATTTCCCAGGGCACAGAAAATTTTGTATACCCCTGACTTCATGTCTGAAATCAGTCTCGACTCTCAAGTTATAAAATTTACAAGAATGAAAAAGGGATTAGTATGCAAGTGGAAAACCAATTAATGCATAGAAGTACATTGATTGAATGATAACAAAGCAAAAGTTAATATAATATAAAAAATTACATCATCGAGAACAAAAGAAATACACAGGCAACTAACATTAATTAATGAAGCCCACCTGCATCGATCTCAACAATGCTCTTAAATCAGCATTCTCTGCCATCAGCTCTTGATTTTTTGCTTCATAAGTGTCCACCTTTCAAGTTGTAAACAAATCATAAAAATGATCAAGATGTCTCCACAATAGAAATAGTTAATAATTACAGGGGGAAAGGTGCTATCGATCTTCATACGATTTTTTTATAAAAATCATTGTCAGCCTTCTTCCCATTCCATGTTCCACGTTGCCGCCCTTCCTTCTGTTTACACATATCATAAATACTAAATTATCATGAAATTGGTAATCTTCTGATTGAACTTAAAACTATATGGACAATTGATACCTGTAGCAAATTCATTATATCCATGCCTGGTCTAGATTCCTTCTTCTTCTCCATCAATACTTGATTTAACCTCTCCTGCAGTAGAATGCATGAGTTCATTTCAAAATATCTTAACGTGTGGACTCATGCAATAATTCATCAGTAAAGGCAAATGCCTATGAATAAAGCACCAATCACCTAAATACCCTTATCCTTTGAATAAGAACAATCAAAAGATACCCTACCTGCAACTTTATGTATTCCTTTTCCTTCTTTTTCGACTCATGCATCTGTTGAGTCCTTACTTGCTTTGGTAGAATTCATGGTAACATTTGCAAGAGTCAGAGTTTATCCAATTTGAATTTGGTGTAGTCCTCAATAAGACGCAGAAAAAAATAAGCAAAGTATATCCAATTTCTAACCTGATTACCAATAACCATTCTCTGAAATTCATCCCTCTCATGTTGCAACTTCTCGATCTGGGTCTTGAGAGCAGCAGTGCTTTTAGCTTCCTAGACAAGAACAAATATCACAAGAATTAAATCACCATAAAAAAATTAAAATAAAGTAAATCTGACTGCATAACTTTGTAACAAAGAAGTTGTCTGTCTGCTTGCAGCAAAAATAGCTACAGTTTTCTTTTCCTTTAAGATTAAAAAATGCCTTATGTTTCCCATAACCAAATTTTTAAGCATGTCTCACTCTTCTAGTAATGGTTGCTATCTCCCTGTCCTTGGCTTGTAGTTGTTCTTCAAGCCTCTCAACCTTAGCTTCCAATATAGATATGTCGGATAATTGTCTATGACGTCAAAAGAAAAACACTTGCTTCAGTCACATGCTAATACTATGTTTGAACTTTGAAATTATGTCGAATTAAGAGGCCTTAAACCTCAAAATGGATGAACATTTATTTCGACATTTATGAATGGAATGGAAGAAAATAAAGTTGATAAGCTATCATTCGGATAAAGGAAAAAATGAGTGTTTCATTACATCGTCATTTCATCGAAATTAAAACAATCCAAACAATTAAATTATTTTCCACTTCATTTCCATCAATCCAAACATAGTTATGATGAATTACCGTTGTCTTTGTTCATGATAAGACTCTCTAAATTCAAAGTCACGCCGTCTCTGTTGAAGCAAAAAGTATAAGCAATTGCAAGTTCGCGCAATTGAAACCTAACCAATACACAAGCAATTGTTCAAAAAAAAAGCAACAACATCATTTCTTCATTTTACACTAAAAACCAAGGTGCAGAAATCAAATATCATTTCTCACAGGGTCGTTAGCGAAGAGATCCAAGGACGCTGGAAACCCAAACATTACGAGTGATTGGTTCAAATACTTGGCGCAATGCTCCAAATTCTCCACATTGGCAAAGTTGTACTCTCTGAATGAAGACAAAAGAGCATTCAAACACTACAATGTGATTCGTGAATTTGAATAAATATCAAAAAGAAGAAGTGAGATAGGGTTAACTGACACGATTGTGGGGGCAGAACGAGAAGATAACTGCAGAGAGAAAAATAAAAAGTTAGAGAAGTGAGGAAGAAGAAGAATGTGAATAGAGATTGTAGGAAATTACCCTGAGAGACATGTCTTCCTCTGTTGGTGGTGCCATTGTTGATACACACTGCTTCTTCTGTCTCCGTGCGAGTGTGCGCAAAAATTTGAAAAACAACAAATGAACGAAATTTTGAAACAGGGGGTTTTAATGAAACAGTGCTTAGGGGATTAATGATGTTGGAATTGCAATTTTTTATTAATACCAATAGTATCATTCATTATGGATGACGATGAAAATCGAATATGTACATTCAGTTTAATTCAATCTGAATTGAACGGAGAAAATATGATATGATTGAATTTGGGTTTTACTCGAGTTCAACTTTTGGATTTGGGTTTGGTATAGTTATTACCCTGATCGAACTCGCCTCAATCTCAACTAATATATCTAAATTATAGAATTAGAAATAAATACAAATATAAAACTTATATCAAACAAATCATGAATCCAAGAAATCAAAAAACCAAGAAAATCAAAAATGGAAGAAATCAATAGTTCAAGGTTCCAAGAAGTCAAGGATCCAAGGAATCAAGAATCCAATAGAATCAAGACATCAATAAATTATGGATTAAAGAAATAAAGAATCCAAGAAATCAAGAATTCAATAAGTTTAAGAAATCAAGGAATCCAAAAAATCATGGAATAAAGAAGTAAAAAACAAAGAAATATTTGTTGGTATTCGTGTACTTAACAAATATAATATATGCAAGATATGAGTTGTACAATTGTTCATTTTTTAGCCAATATATCATATTTGGGAAAACAAATGACTTTCATAGTAGTCGTAAGATTTTTTGGAAAGTACTTAATTCACAGATGTTGTAATTCTATTATTCATCTTTTTCATTGTTAATTGATCAAGATTTTCTTTCTTCATAATTCTTACAATTTATCATGTCTTCTATTAATTAGTCTTCAAAGACATAATACAATACTTTCCAATAAAAAATTGTATCTTAAATCTGTTATCCAGATTCCTAATAACATTGGGCAACAACACCCTCATTGTATATACAAAAGTTCAAAATTAGAAGATAACGATATACAAAAGTTCAAAATTAGAAGATAACGAAACAGCATAGCTTATGGCATAAGTCATTCATTCTTGTATATTTGGTTAGTACAGAATTAGAGAACATACACGATTCATGTTCTTTTATTTGTGGTTGTTGAATCGGTAGCCCGCAACAATGACACGAGATAATCTTTACTGGCTGAGTCACGACCAGGTCGTCCCCAGGATAAAACAGCTCAGCTATCTATTATACGAATTCTTACGGCACTGTAAGAATAGCTCTCGAATACACCCAAAAATATGGCTTTCAGTGCCAATTCCGAAATACCCACAATATTGGCTTCCCGTGCCAATTCTATTCCAACAAACTGACTACCAGTGTCAGTATTCTGAATTTCCCACAATATTGGATGTTTGTTCCAATTCTAGTGTCACAGAAAGAAAGAGAGAGAAAAGAGGTCGGAAATGCGTCGGCAGAGATATGGGGGGAGAAAGAGAAGAGCAAGTAAAGGTCGTACTTGCTCTTGGTGCAAGTTACGATGAGGAGGGGAGGCCTCTATTTATAGCGTGAGGCCTCCAACTGACCCTCCATCCAACGGTGCAGAAAAAATTCATCTACGGCGTGGAGGAAAATAGGCGCAGATCCACCTCCTCAAATACTGGGTCATGCACTCGATCTCTTGCTTCTCGATCATTGTAACTTGCACCAACCAATGGTGGTGCACGTGCGCATGTGGAGGAGGTGGTGGTGATGCACGCGTGTGGAGGGGTTTTGTTTGTGTGAATCCTCACCCACTCACAAAACTCATTGTACCCCTTGGGGCACACCCCAATGTAGGATTTTAAGACTTATAAAGTCTTTCACCTTCCTTCCTCCAACCAATGTGGGACTTGGAGATTTTTTGAATTTCACACTCCAAGTTCCCTCATTAATATGCTTTAGTTTCACTTTGAAACCATCAATTCTCAACGGTAGTTAAGCATAGTATCATGTTTGCATTTGACGTTAAACAGAACAAAACATTGTCACCAATTATAACAGGAACATCTATAAAATTGTTAGGCTCATGTGAAAAATGGCTTAAATATTCAAGCTTTTGGAGTTGTTAATGTGAGAGGTTCATAAGTTGCTAGCCTCATTGCTACTCTATTCGATTCATTAAAACCACCAAAAGGAAGGTGAACAATTTAAACATAGTCACCCTATTCGCAAGTGAGTGCAACATTGATCCACATCTCTACACAAAATACACAACACATTAAACAATGGGGTTCTGTTTATATCATAGCAATCAGCAACTTTATCATTCTAATCTTCTGGAGCATCTTCGATTTCTTCATCCTCTGGTACTCCCCGAAGGTAGAGAACATTGTTACATCTACAAGTAAAGGAAATGAAACAAGACATGACATTTCTGTTTAAGAAAAGGGCACACCTAAATGTATGTTTGTTTTCTAGTGTAACATTTTGATTGTGTTCTGAAACACACATAAGATCATAAAACATTTCTTCAGTTATCCCTTGCAACCAACAAACACAGTCTCAACCATAACTATATATCAAGTTATCATGCCTTCCTAACTTACATATATAAGACAATGATAATAGTAAAGTCATATGGGTACGTACTTCTCTACTCCCCTTCCCTACCTCCAGTGAAAAACAAATCTACTGCTGCTGCCTTCAGTCATGTTATCATTCTGTGTTATTTTGCTATCCTTATTAGAGTCTTATGATTTGGAACTTGTGCAATTCTGATATTTTGCTATTATAACTTATGGATTGTGATATGTAGGACGCTTATGACTTGAATTTGTATTATTTCATATGGTATTCATCTATTGTGATATGTGGGACGCTTATTGATGGTTGTAAATTGCTACACCAGATTCAATGAGCACCATTATATCAGTCGGAAACTCATCTTCAAACACATAATCATGAAAATTGAAAGCATAGGCAACTAACTGCTTAGCCACCTTTCCACAGTGAGGTGTTGGCATAACTATTGTGACTTGTGAGTATTATGCCTTATCTTATGAATTATTTTAGAAACTTTTAACTACTGATCATGAATCTTATGATTCACTATTTGGAAAATAGGCTTGATTCACAATCTAAATCCTGATTTGATAACCATGCTTATATACACTAATACAAAGAATTATATAACCATAATATTGAAAAAAGTGTAGAAGTATATCCGGGCATTATAAAAACTAGGCTGAGATCAACTTAACTATAAGCAGGATTCAGAAAAATATATATATCTTCAGCTATGGGCGCAGAAAACATGAAACTACATTGCGTAAGAGAGGTTTTACATGCTAGGAATAAAAAGTAGATATCAATGTTGACATTGATTTCAAACAATAGTGAAAACCATATTGAAATTTTTTATAACCTACTACCAAGACAAAATAAGCAACCTTTAGAGAGAAGTTACCTGATTAAAATCTCTCCTAAATTTCCAGTGAACTGTCCCTCAATGTATTCTTCAGTATTGGCCAGCTACAGATAGATTCACAAATATTACAAAACATTGTTTGCAATTATGCCAAAACCCTAAACAAAGATAACTACACTGTAATAAACAAGAGTTAGTTAAGAAATTCACCTGCAAGTTCATGTATGAATCAACAGAAACAAGATAACCTGAAAAACAAAAGAGAGCAGGTAACTAAAATTCATTAGCAAATGAATGAATAGTGAAAATGAAATAGTAATAAGAGCAGAAAAGTTAAAGCATACCCTTGTATTCCATTCCCCACTTTAGTTTAACAATAACATGTTTCCCTGTCAAATTGTTCAAGAAAGGTTTGGGATTCACTGGTATAGTCTGCAAAACATGAATAACAAAAGTTGCAAAACATAAATTAACAATATATTTTATGAATCATGAGTATTCAAAAAACAAGTGTAGAGAATATGAATGAGTGATTAAGGGATGCAATGAAAGGGGAATATACTCACAGCCATTGTAAAAGGGGAAAATGATGAAACGAAGAACAGAATGAGGTTCTGAGCTTGAAGCGGAGAATAGGGTTTCATGAGTATGGGCAACAATAATGGGCCTCTAGGCCCTCTGGTCAACTAACCTGAGACTCAAACCCGGCCCATTGCAAAGGTTCTAACCCATATATTTAAAATAAGAGTAAATTACACTCACATATTCTATTATGTTAACTTTAATAATGATATTTCTAAATAAGTAAAGACTATAATCGATTTTAATTTGATCATGAAGACAGAAATTCATTTCATTTAATAGTGTCTAGCACAAGGAATTTTTTCTAACACATATTTGATCACTATATGTGTTTGGTTGATACAATCATTCTAAAAAATATGATTAGTTTTCAAAAAAATACAATTCACTAAAAAATAAAACGTTGAAGGGAAAGTCATTTCCAAATCTTCTAGCAAAGGTGGATATCTCATATTCTTAAAGGAGATTTATAATATCAAAACAACATTAATAGTTTTTAAGCTGGGCTTTAAAATTTTGTTTCATGGGTTATGGTTTGCCGTGAATTTTCATTCCAAATCAATGGACTCAGACTCCACACACAACGTTGAATCCCCAAGTGGGAAATTTATAATCCCAAGTTGCAGCACTAGAAATGTCACTTGCAAATTGAAATTTGGGTTGCTTCAATTTCAAATTTCAATACTCTTTTTCAGTGCGTACATGTTTAACAACAAAATCGATGGGGCCTTGTACCGTGTAACCAGGTGACAAATTTTGAATACCAAATTACTCCATTTTGGAAAATGTTAATCCAATCCCTGCTTAATGTACTTCTCACACACTTCACTAATTCTGAATAATGAAACACACTCTATTTATTTTATATTCCTTTTAAAATTCAACTCATAAACAAACACAAATCTGCAACTTTAGAAAATATTAGAAAATTTTGTTTTTAAGTTCAATTACAGTAATTTTACCAAATTGTTTTTTCTCCTTAAAACGGTGCCTAACTTTGTTAGGTACCTGCGTGGAAGTGAATTTTAAAGGCAAAAAGTCCAGCTTGTTTTGCTAAATGCTTAATAAAGTGAGTTATTTCATCTCATTTTCGAGATATATATAGCTTTCCAAGTAGGCTTCATAGACAATACTCAAATCCAGTATCATACTTAAAAGTAATGTACCACCGGAATTAACAACTCATAAGATAATATTTCTCACTGCTTAGAATTACTAAACACTTTAGCTTAAAAAAATAATGTCAAGAGCACTAGCTAGAGAAATTAATACATAAAAAATTAAATATAAAATTAAAACTTATTAAATTTTTTTGGTGTGTACCAATGATTTCTTTAACATGGAAGTTGAAACATAATATATTTTGAGGCGAAAAGATCACCAAGTTAGGTACATTCTCAAACAACAAAGCTTTATACTTTATTTTTAAAGCTTCAAAATAACTCTCTTAACAGATGAAGTAACTTCCATTCCAAATTTTCTCCTCTTCCTTAATAATGATGATATAAAAAATTTATTATCAGATCTCGTTTAAGTTTTACTAATTATTATATGAGTTTTCTTAACCTCAAACCTAAGAATAAGAGGCTAAAAAGTATTCATATATAGAAGAACTAAATATTTAATATAAACCTAGTTTTACTAATTATTATATTTTTCTTGCCGCATTAGTTCATTTTTATGGCTATCCCCCACGAAATATTTAGTATTTTAAGCCATCTTCACAACAAGACCTACCCTAAACTTAAATGCTACTCCAATAATTTAATTGCCTTAAATTATTTTTATATAAAATACAGTTGGATAAACATATATAACATTTATTTATGGAAACACTCGTTTTGCTTTGAGCTAATGATATAAGGCTCTATTAGATTCCAATACGACCAAAATAATAAAAGAAACGACATTTATTGAGAGAAATAATCACTCACCCCTAAATATACTCACCCCTAAATATATTAGTTCATTATCCAAAACAAATTGATGTTAGTACAAAAAAAAAAACAAGAAGCAAACATCACCACCATCTTCAATTTAGTCCTCTCCAAGTGTCCCTCTCAATCAATATCATCACTAAATGTTCAATTTATTATCAAGAAACATTAAGCTTCTCTAATTATCAGAAAAATAAAAGCTGACTATTTAATTTATAATTTTACTGAAAATAGTTATGTTTCATTCTGGTTTGACAAATTAAATCAGTTAAATGAAGTAGTTGGATCATATTATGTCAAGTAGGTACAAAAACATTAATTTTCTTCTTATGCCTTCTGGTTCTGAAAGTGTGATCATCACACTAAAAAATATATTTGTTTTTAACTTTAATAGAAACGAGTTAAAATAAGTAGATCATTCCGGGATAAGGATCCTCTGTCCCAAATGAATCATGTCCTCCTGTTTTCCTCCAGTAAAAATCCACTAAATTATATAAAATATTATTTTATATTTTTATAATTTTTTATTTTAATTAAATAGGATAATGTAATTGGTTCGGAACACCATTTGGGACACCAAATGAGACAGCAGATCTCATCTCATCATTATGGTAATATATGATTCAATTGACCATGTTCAATTATTAATTGTGGGTCCAAAATAATCTAATTAAGAGATTATATAAAAGCATAAAATGACACTATCATTATGACTGATCAACAATCAAACTATCTAGTACTATTCGAGTTTCATCATATCACTCATAGGCTTAACCTAACTTGAATTTATGATAAGGAGAACTCAACTCCATAGACTAATAATGAATAGCTAAGGAATAAAATATTCATATTTTATTTAGTCAAAATTTAAATTATGAAACAAAACTATAAATTATAATAGATGATCTTGTCACAGTTTATGGACAACCCTAAACACCACCTATCTGCCTACACTGAGTCACTAGGTGACATAGTATCTTTGCATTATATATCATGATGGAGTCTTATATTATGAAGTCGTTAAAATGAAGGGTTTAAAGAATAAAGTTATAAGGTTTTAATCTCATTCCAATTAATATACTAACATTTGATTAAAAAAATCTTTGTCCAGAACATACCAAACATCAAAATAGAGGTACGAGCATTTAAAGTTATGAAAGCCAGAATTATGAAGATCCAAAATAATATAGAATTATCTTCATAACCGGCCATCTTAACCTAAAGTTTATAGAGTATTAATTCTACGGGATCATTTATTTATGAGGTATTTAAATTATTCATAATTGACTAATTAATGTAAAATTTTCAACCTAGAATTTCCAACATGATCTTCCACGTTATCAAATATACACTGTTGAGATAATAAAAAGTAATTCAACTACTAAATTAATAATTCAACTATTCAATAAATATTTTTACACATTTCTTTTTAATTTAGTTTCATATGAAATTAACATTAAACATACAGCAGTAATAAAAATTAGTGTGATGAGCATAGGACATTGAGTAAATTTAAGGAACAAATAGATGAAAAGTGAGAGATATAAGAGTTTAGGGACACTATTAAATGGTGTTGAAAAAGGAAAACTAAGCCATGAGGCTGTAGTGGGTTCTAGACACCCGACATTTGTGCTCTCTCTCTCTCTCTCTCTCTCTCTCTCTTTGTCTCCCTCACACACTCTTCTATATGTATACCATTTTCTCATCAAAATACATGCACCACCATTTTCTCATCATATAAGTATATAGTATATATTTTTCTTCCACAATTCACCATCATCAACTAAACTTACCTTTGATCAAAATGAACAGTAGTTTTGACACCCAAAGACAAGACTCGCTCAAAAGGAGAGGGCAACAACAAATTATGGGGGCAGCTTCAAATTCTTCTTCTCTAGCTTTTTACGGTAATAGTAATAATAATAATAGAAATTCTACAAACAAATTCCAAGGGTTTCTTGGGGATGACGATGATCTAGTTTCCACAGTAGTTCCTGCAGTGACAGTGGTGCTTGAAGGTCGTTCAATCTGTCACCGTATCAGCCTCCATAATCACTCTAGTTATCAAAGCCTAGCCAAGGAACTTAGACAAATGTTTGTGGATGAAAACATGGAGAATGATGATAATCTTGATCTGTTCAATGCTATTCCTGGTCACCTTATTGCTTATGAAGACATGGAAAGTGATCTTCTTCTTGCTGGTGATCTTACTTGGAAGTAAGGTTCTTTTTATATCTATTATTTCTCTATTCTTTTGTTACTTTCTAATATAATTAAAGTTATTTTAATTAAGTTTTATCACATTTTTATATAATTTAATTAGTTATTATTTATTAAACTATATAAATAAATAACCTTAAAGATAAAAGATATGAAAAATATATTTTGTATTAATTGTGTATTCCTTTATTATAACTTTTATATGCTTGTTCAAAAATGATGATAACATCTTCGCTAGTATTCAAGTTTTTAATTATTGAGTATTTGGATTCATAAACAACTTTATAATTACAAATATTTTAAGAGGGAATTATTTTCTCCAAATTAATCAAAGCCAAACATGTTTGATGAACTACAACATTAAAGATCCAAAAGTCACACTTTATTTATTAATATGTTTAACGAGATTCAAACCCAAAAAATAATTTTATTAAGTGCGAGAGTCTCATTACTTAAGTGTCATATTAAGTTTATAATTCTACACAATGTGGGACTCCTAAACCACTTATTTTTATTGCCGACAAGTTTTCATACAGAGTAAAGTGATTATTTGATAAGGGTACGTAGCAACTAATTGTATTTGAATCTATCCCTACATGAATTAAGGGATTTTGTACGTGTTGCAAAGAGAATTCGGATAGTTCCAGCCAAGGGGAACACAAGGAAAGCTACAACTAGTACAACAGAAGAAGCATACGTGAGATCACCTGCACAATTGTTTGGTTAATCGCAAAGGAGATTTCCGCATCTACAAATTGTTGAAACTGATCAAATAAATTTGACAGTGTTTAGAAAATGTGTCTAATATAATTATGATAGAGTACGTGGAGACAAATGTGTTTAATTATCTCTAGCAAGAAATTCTGATTGAGTCAAATCCAATTGCGTGCATGTAAAGACTCTTTGTGCTTATAAGTTATACGAATAAAGGACATTTTACTTTCTCACAGTGACGCTCATATATACTTTCTTTTGGTTATTTTATTCATAAATAGAAGAAAAAATATATTTTTTTCTCAGATCTGTGTGCAATCCCGTCTCAATTAATTTTCTTAATACGTTTTTCTTGTTGACATGCATTATCAGTATTACAACTCGCTTTCTGACATTCAATTTATTTTTATTTAATAAATGAATTAATATTGACATGAATAAAAATTATATAAATATATACTCAAAATTTTAATATAGAGTATATAAAAGACAATCAAATGAGTCAAAACTATATGAATATATACCAATGTTATTAAAACCGTACCGGTTATCAAACCGGTCAGGGTACTGGTATAGTGGTACAGTAGTTCAACCAGTGGTTCATTAATTAAACCGCATGCCGGTTAAACTGGACATACTTGCTTATATATATATATGTAAACCTATAACAAAAAATTTCAAATAAGTAAATATTCATATTTATAATCCATATTCATAATTTACTTTAAATTCACACAAACAAACAACGTTAAGTCTTTAATAAAATCAAAGTCTAAAGTGTAAAACATATATTAATCCAAAATTATCACTTAACAAACACAAAATACAAATAAATGACTCAAGTATTAATCATTGAAGTTGAAGAATTGTGAAGAATTGAAATTTTGAAATTTAAAAAAAAAAAATTAATGTACAAACCGACCGGTTTAAACCGGTTTACCGGTTTTGACCGGTTCTATTGCATATGCGGTATAACATACGTACCGTACCGATTAGGGGTCCGGTTCACCGGTTTTCCGGTTGAACCGGCCGGTATGGCACGATTTTTAAAACATTGATATATACACAATACGCCGAAGAAAAGTTTAGGACAAGTTAATTCTTATATTTTCTTGACCAATCAATTGAGTCATCAATCATGCACTTAGGTTTGAACAAAATCAAGAATACAAAATATTTTGGGATTCTGGTTTACTTCTAAAAAGTTGCTTTTGTTGGATATGAGTCTATTGTACTGTAATTAGGAATAATAATCAATTTGATATTGATGGAAATTAACTATATATGTGGAGCTAAAGTTAATTAGATAATTCTTGTCTAATGGATAGATTGGATATGTGTTTGATATTTTAATTTTTTTTGAAACATATAGATTGTTTGTCTAATGCAATACTATGTCGAATTCTATTGACTATTCTTATCATTATTGTATTTGAAAAATGAAATTTATCTAAATTAAAGTTGCTATATAAAATACTACTTGCATTCTACAATGTTATAAGAAAGACAAAATGATAGTGTTATAGCAAATGAGAATGATGTAGTAGAAAATGTTTCAAAGAAAGTTAGAAGAATGTCACTTTTCAATTGAAAGTTTAACACCCAATTTTGAGATTGGGTTGAGATGTCATAAAAAATAAAACATTTTAGAATTAACTTTTTTTACTAGTATGTAGTAAAAAAAAACAAGTACGAACACCGTAGCCAGCAGTGTAGCTATAACAACTATATGAAGCTTTTAATGAATTGATTGAGACCTAAGGCAGTACAATCAGATTCAGAATGGTTCCTTCTTCCTTTTGCTTCAAAAAAATAGACTCAATAAAAATAAAGAACTAGCTGAAAAAGATAACAACTTTATTTCCAACAAATTAATTCAAACTAGTCAAGGTCATACTCAAACAAGTTGATAATGTCCTTAACATAATATAAAATAAATGCTCTTCCATGTGGAACACACAAGGACATGTTAATGCTGATTATGCCCATTGTGATGTTTGTTAACTGATGTATATAATGGTCCAATATGAATATCATTAAAGTAACAGTGTACACAAGCTATGATTTAGGCTTTGACATTTATGCATTTCAATATAATATTGTATTGGAATAATTAATTGCACTTTGCCCCCTTCATTTTATCTTGATAACATTTACTCTTTCAACTTTTTAATTTGCTTATTGTTGCCCATCTGTCTATCTTTTATCAATTAAGTTATAGGACATGTAGTGACACATTATATACCAATATACCATGGCACATTATAAAAAGTTATAAATTGAGACCTCATATATCCCAATTAAAAACACTGTTTTTTATTTGTTTTCAACATTCCAATTTCTTAATACATTTTAGCCAAAATGCAGGTATAAGTGAAATTTTGATTAAGAATTTCAAACAGTAATTTATATGTATATATTTGTACAAACTCTCAGAATAAGAATAACATGTTTAGTACCATAAATGCTTGTATCATAATAGAAAAACACCAAGTATATTTTTTTTGTTGCTACCAAGAATGATTTTTTTTTTTTTTTTTTTTTTTTTTTGCATTTTACTTCCTAATAAAGCTTACAACTTTTGCTTTATTTGAATGATAAAGTTTTTAGAGGAGGTGGAGCCCACCCTTTGTAGGTAGTACAAGCTATTGGTTGCAACAAAGTACATGAGCTGTTTCTACCATTGCCAACAATAATCATGCAAAATGTTTGTCTTCAAATCTTTACGTCCATTTCATACACTCTAAACTTCTATATTTAAATTCTCCTTATTATACTTTAGGGAAACTTAACAAAATCTCCATCTTTCCACTTTTCAAAAATAAAAATAAAAAGAATAGGACACTCTTCAATGAATCAAATGAGGAAAAAATACATGAGAAAATGGTATATTAAATATATTATACATAGTTTGTCGATAGGTTAAAGTTTCAGTTTCATCTCAAAATCAATTGACAATGAGAGGAGTAGTCCAACATGTATTTAAATCATTTATGAGACAATGAGGTGGACGATGTAGGACTTACTTTCCAGCAACTTTTAAAAAATAATATTATAGATTGATTTATAGAATATGTTAAATTGTTGGTGGTTGAGTTAGGAGACAAAAATTATAAATGCTTTGATTCAAACCTCAATCAATAGGGATTTGGCTCCATTTTCTCATTCTCTTCTTCCCTCTACCCTTATAGAGCTGAGTCTAATCCTTAGGGGGGAAATTATAGATTGGGCCCCAAGTTATGTATTTGTTGGCTTTGGCCTCCTCAAGAAAATTCTATATAGCTTAATTATTTGTGTGTAGAAAGGAGAGAGTACAAAAATTTAAGTATGGGAATTGATTGTTTCTGGTGGCAAGTAATGGAACAACCAATTAAAATGTGGAGCCTATATCTAAATTACCCTTAAATTTAAAGGGCTCAACTTTCTTTCAATTTATATCAATATATGGACCACATGCAGATAAATGTCGAGGACTTTCTGCTAACAACTCAACCATGACAAGGTGAAAAGTGAAAGTGAAAAAATAGACCGGAGGAGGAATAATCTGTGGTTAATAATGGGAAAGAATAAAGTCATCACCTTGTTTGTTTTTAAATACTTAGAGGAATTGAAGCTATTCATCAAGGATGCTTATTTTTTTTATAAATATTTTGGAGTCAATAAGAGGGTTTTTCACTTTGAAATCAACAATTTAAAGACTTGTTGATTCTAATAACTCATTATAGAGTGAATTCTTTGGATCTTTCAATTCAATGATAGGTGGATTTGGGATCCATCTACAACAATCTCTTTTAATTATATTTGAAAAATTAAAATAATAACAACAGCTCCACTTTAATCTACTAGGTGAAGTTACTGAAAAATTTAAATAGTAAACCCCCCGCCCCCCCTTAAAATAATTCTTAATAATTCAGTAATATTTTTTTTAAAACTTTATATAAATTCAAGAATATTTTGTTTATTATCAGAATATATGGTTTTTTTTATATAAATGACAAAAGTAGTGTTTAACTTTAATGAACGGGACATAATGGAGCCTTTAAAAAATGGCATAATGGAAGGTTTTATTATAGTAAAACTTAGAATATATTTTTTTTAATTTTATGAAACTGAGTAAATTGTTTTTCGGTAAAGCTAAAACCTAGCTACCTTATCACAAAAAAATATTTGAACCCAAAATAATAATTTAAACCCCAATAGTTTTTTTCTTTCAAAAATCCTTACTCAGATTCTGTCTTGCTCAATTTTCCTTCAAACCCTTATTCCCACTCACTCTTTCTTTCCCTACACTCAAATCTAAACTCACAACTTTATCCCAATTAAACATCGTTCAAACCTTATCTCGTCACATATCAAGTAGTTAAAAAGAATAATAAACCGAAGATAATTTAAATGTTCACCTATATCGAAATGGTAAACGTTAATAACAGTAATAGTAAACAAAGTAAATTATAGAAACGTAAAACTAAAAACAAATTAACAATATTATATAAATAATAGTATTTGAAAATCAAAATTGATTTTTATCACATATAAATGCCAACATTTTTAATCAATTGTCAAATTATTTTCTAGAAATTCAATTTGAAAAAATTATTTCGGGTTTCTTGTATATACTATTATTTTCAATGTGGACTCATTGTTCTCTTCTTTTGGACTTGATATTGGTACAAAATTAAATCCAATCATGTTTCAACCCACTAGCACCAGAGAAACGTGTAAACAATATATCGGCTAAGGTCTCAACCTGATATTGATTGTTGTAATATTATGACCAAGAACAATAATGTACAGTGCAAACAATGAAACTGATATTCTATGAAATGTATTAATTTCTCACCAATTTAGTTGTATAAGATATATGTAGCCTTCTCTGTCTGCAATAAAAATCGTAGAGGCCAGAGTTCAGCTTTCATTATCTTCAAACGGAGGCAAACCCCACTCACTAGGGTTGAAATCCAACAGTGAGTTCAAAACTTGGTCCGCAGCGTCTCGAAAAGATGTGTCCAGCCTTGGATCAGGAACCATAACAACAGACCTGTATGACATGTAACAGAAAAAGATTAGCAACATAAACATGAAAGTACTACATGCAATTGCACAATATGTCCATGTTCAATCAACACAACATGCAATTGATACAAGGCTAGAAACAAGAAATAGGAACAAGCAGAGAAATGAAATCTAAAAAATATTGAACACCCAAACTTCTTGGCACATATTTAACGTTTTAGAAAACAAAATCTAAAAAAATGAAAACAAAAAAATCATTCAATGCCACCATCCACTTACATCCCAGCATTTTTAGCAGCAAGAACTCCCGAGGGTGCATCTTCAAAAACAAGAATGTTACTGGGATCTACCGGTCCACCCTGTTGACCATCAATTCACCATTCATTAAACTTGACAATGATGGAAATAATATAATAAATATGTAATAAAATGAACCCAACACCAAATTCAAAGCAGGAAAAGAAAAGCCCATCTGCAATCCTTTAGTCTGAGATCAATTTTGTCATAAGTGTATGACAATCATAAATTGGAATACCTCAAATCTCTTGGCTGCTGCAAGAAATACGTCCGGTGATGGTTTCCCTTGTTTAACTTCAGGGTCATCACCAAGAACAACATGATGCATTAAAGAAAATATATCACCATGTTTTTGAGTTTTCAATTCAAAATGTCGCCTGTGAGAACTGTAGAGAAAAGAGTCAAAAGTCAAAACAAATTTGCATAAAGAATCCTTCAAAATAGATGCATGACATGAAACAGTTCGGTTCTTTTAAAATGAAAGAGAATAGGGTAATAGACTCTGCAAAAATAATAAAAGATTTTTGGAACTTACCCAGTTGCCAAGCCAAATGGAACTCCTTTTGCATGTAGATACCTGATTAACCGGCTAGCACCTATGATAAATGAAAAGGGGTACGAGGGGCATCAACATATAGCTGTGGTAGTAGTGCATATTAAAGCTATCTGTTGGGGACGCTTCCAAGTATCAGAAAGAAAAGACTCTGTTATGCTAGTTTATTTCTTATCCATCAGTGATTTTAATTACTGCAGTTATTTACTTAGTTTAAGGGGCGGGGCAGCAGTTATCTGCAAATTTATATACATTCCTTTAACTTTTCTGGAGAAAACAGAGAATGATATTATTCAGTAATTGAGGCTGTGAGTCCTGTGACACATATCTAAGGGTTCTGTCTACACCAAAACGAGCCTTAATTCTGTTTTAGAAAAATAAGCAACAAAAGGCAGGACAAAGAAGCACTTTGAAATTCTAGACACCTTCGTGATAAAATAACTAGTTTATGTAGCAGCAATCTTTCAAGATGATTGAGGCAATTCCTAAGTTTGAGTCTGGCATGAGTGGCATATATGAGTAAAGTTCAATGACATACAACTTAAGCAGCATGTGTAGCGAAAAACCAATACGCTATAACCTATGCCTTGCGAGAAAATTGAGTCTTCAATAGTTGGAAGATTTCTATAAGAACAAATAGGTGCATTTCTCACTCAAAAGTGAAGAGCAAGTCATGTGGAAAAAGTATATGTATGCAAAATATTTTGAGTTAATGGGAATATCATGTTGCAAAGATTCCATACAAAGAAGGAACTCTGCAACCATATCTGTAAAAATAAACAGTAGTGTTTCCAAAAATACAAACCAAATAAGCACAAGTATTTCAAAACAATTCCACTTAAAGCAACTTAAAAGTAAGAAACCTTTAATTTCATGTCAAATATATGTGCTAACATTCAGTAACATCAGTAGTATACTGAAGTATCTGGCTACAAAATCATAGTATAAATATGTTCAATAAGTTTTATGAAGTTCAAAGTTCATAACTATATTAAAGAAGATACAAGTTCTGATGTTTCAAATGTAGCACTATCCTGAATATTTGCCAATGCAATTTTTGCTAAACCCAAGTAGATCCCTATGAGATTCATCTTTTTGAGTTTTCTGCACAAGTGTCAATAGAAGGATTGGAGAAGTGCAATTTATTGTTGCAAACTTGATTACATCTTAACTTGAAGGGGGGAATTTTGTTTAGAAAAAAGATGTCATTAAACAAAGAATAATCACAAGTTAACTGGGAGGGAATCAATGACTTAACAAAGAGAATTAAACGATAAAAAAACCAATTGGGAATCTCTACAAATTGCTGAAAAGGAGTAACAGATCCGGAAAAAATGAGTAGTCAAATTAAGGTAGAGTGAAGTATTGAGAATAACAGAGAATCTCGTAAAACAGCAAATAAAGCTATAGGAGATCTGCAAGTGGAGGAAAAAAATGAGAATGAGCAGCTATTAACAGAATAGTGAATTTGAACAAGATGCTATCATCAAATAAGACCAATAGGACTGAATCTTCTACCAATAAGAAACACATACACAAATTATGTTTAAAATGCTTTCTGTAAGGACCTAAGACATTCAAATGGCATCCATCTACGCACAAACACGTAGTAAATGTATAATGACAAGACAATTTTCCATACTTTCAAACTTTCTGTTATTAATTCATGCCAATTTATATACACAACAGAAAACCAAACGAAAATTCAGTAACCCGAAAAAGCGGTTGGCAAGTATTAATATGCTATGCTGTATCAGATACTAGTAGTAATTCAAAGGTTGTCATTTCTTGTGGCAGTGTAATACAATCGCGTATTCCAAATATCAGTTCCAGTTACCGCATGATTCTATAATGTTTATTGTAATTACATACGGAGTGTTCAATCTCCATTATTCCACACACATATATATATATATACCTGGCATGAGGTCACTTGATGGAAACAAATCCCGCAACATTTCTTCTCTTTCTAATAGAAACTGTTCAGCACTAAGAGAATCACTAATTCCAGTATCTTCAACAAAAACCCTAGCAGCTTCTGTTGCTTTCATTCCCATCATCTTAGCCTTGAGGTTCCATTCAAAGGTTTTATTGTATCTAGCAAGTATAATTTCTTGAACTTGTGTATAGAAAATCTCAGTGTCTGAAAAATGAGCAATAAAAAATTCATAAATAAATAGAACATAGAGGAGAGTGTATTATGGAAGCAGTTCAGAAATTGAAATACCGAGCAAGAGACCGTCCATGTCGAAAAGGACGTGAGTGATGGGCTTTCTGACTGAGACGGTGGCGGAGGAATTGGCCATTGCGGTGTGATTTCGAAGACAGAGGAAGATCTGATAATGAAGGAAGGCTGAGATTTAGGGAAATGAGTGCAGATGCCAAGGATTCCTAGATTTTGAACTAACTAAACTTTAACGCAACTATTATTTATTATTTATTCTTATTATAAACAGGATATTCATAAAAATTAAAGTTAATGTGCATACTCCCAATACTAATTAATATGTTCTTTAACTTACTTTGATTCTGAATATCTACTTTCACATCGTAGTTAATTTTTATTATGACAAAATACTAGTGGTACTAGTGATATATTAGGGGATGACACATGAATATTTTTGTATAGTTTTAAGGAATAAACATTTATTAGATTTACAATCAATCATTTTTTACCTTAAAAGTATACAAAAATGTTCATGTATCATCCCCTAATAGATCACTCATACCACTAGCACATATAATATTTTACCTAAATTTTGTCATTTTTATTACTAGTGATGAGATCTCTTTATCCCGTCCATTAGAAATTATTATTTTCGAGGTGCAAATATGATTATCCCTTATAATATGTATCATCGTTAAGAATCAAACTTTCACATTTTAATTATTCTAAAATTTATATAACTTTATATCATTAAATCAACGTTACATTGATAAATGATCCCGAATGGGTATTGTGTATAAATAAACGTATGTTGAACTAATGATTAACCAGAAATCATCAACTCTGGCTAATGTGTGTTAAAAAAAATTCATTCCATACTACAAATAACTTTTTTTCTATTGCATTAACGCATGACTGATTAATAGGTATATCTCTTATTTTATCTATATAAACTTTAATTTATGACCAACAATTGAATCAATAGACTAAAATACAAAATTAAATTACTAATAAAATAAGATAAGTGATCCACTTACTCCAAAAAACTTAATAGTTTATATATACTTACTAATTTAAACTATTGAATATTCATAAAATTAATGACTAAAAAATAGATTAAGTTTTTTCCCTTAATTTTAAAATAAATGAATCATCTGCCAAAAAAGAATAATATAAAATTGAGATTCGCTCACATCGGATTTTAATAATATTGCATATTGTTTTGCATAACCTTCTCCAAATAGGAATTTCGAATCGAAACAAGGGCGCCAGATCTCCAAAAAGAAAATAATTCCCACAAAACTTTTGGTTACCGCCACAACTACCACTAAAATTTTGAAAAGCCTTATTATTAATCTGCGTGACACCCAATCCAACGGTTCCACCGAGTCACACAGATTGCGATCCAATCCAACGGCAAAAAAACCTATCACCTCATCTTATATATTAACACCCCAAAATCCAATTTGAACAATCACTCACTGATTCCATAACCATCATTACAATAACAAGAAAGAAAGATGTCAGGAAGAGGAAAAGGAGGGAAGGGTCTTGGTAAGGGAGGAGCAAAACGACACCGTAAGGTTCTGAGGGATAATATTCAGGGAATTACGAAGCCTGCAATTCGTCGTCTTGCTCGTCGTGGTGGTGTGAAGAGAATTAGTGGTCTCATTTATGAAGAGACTCGTGGTGTTCTAAAGATCTTTCTTGAGAATGTTATTCGTGATGCTGTTACTTATACTGAACATGCTCGTAGGAAAACGGTTACTGCAATGGATGTTGTTTATGCTCTTAAGAGACAGGGTCGTACTCTTTATGGTTTCGGCGGCTAGGTAATCACACTGTTCCTAATTCCCCCTTTCTTTTTATTATTCCTCAGTTAGGGTTTTCAACATTTTGTATTGTAGTGTTTTTTTATTATTTGTTGTTCTGTTTATCGTCCAGTGTAAGTGTGAAGAGTGCATAATGTGTAAGATTTGCATTGAATGAAGTTATGCGAAACCGTGTAAGATGAAGAAATAGATGAGAAATTTTCAATATGAAAAGATAGTACTATTCCATTTACATTTACATTTACATTTGCATTCAACTTCAATTTCTACTGAGAAATTTCCAGCAATCTAAGTCAACTAAAACAGATAGTACTATTCCAAAATTTGTTCATTCTAATCTCCCAAACATTCCTCAATTACATAACAATTCCATCAACAACAAAACTAAGTATCAAATATGAGTTCCAAAACATTCTCAAATTGCTGATTTCACTTATTTTATAATTATTTTCAATATGAAAATTGAGACACGTTTTTTTACGAATCTTCTCATGCAATAAAAGCTAAATCAAGCAATTTAACATTACTAAATCAATCAAATTATGAAAACAATAAGGTAAACCAAGAGATAATAAGGAAGATAATGTTTCAATATCTATTGATAAATTGACTATTGAGGTAGCCCACAACTTGTTTAGGGCGGACTTGGGCTTTAAGTTGGAAAACTTAAAATACAATTGGACTTTTAAGCCCAAACTAATTTAGCCTGAGTCCAATATGGGCTAACGTAAATCTATTTGGGTACCCTATTTTGACAGGTCTAGGATACTAAAATAGACACCAATCCATGTTTCAGTATCAGTATCCACAGTCAATTCATCTTAATCTCGACAACCACAAATTAAGGTGACACTGATTGTCTTGCCTCCCCTCTTTAGTAGACTTGTCCTACCTCTTCTGTCCTGTTCATAAAGACCATGTAAAACCCTGCAAAAGGCCAAAAGCAGAAGATTCATTGATATAATGCCACACGTCAAATAAAAAATAAGAAAAGAACAAACAGATAAATATAATGCCTTCAAATAGAAGCCAAGGTGTTGGACAAATATTTTAGAAGCTATCTTGATTAAGAAAACAACAATTTATTTCTGAGGTCACCATTTAAAGCCTCAAATTTCAAATTTGCTTTGAAATGAGAATAATGTTTGGGAAGATGAATGAAACATGAAAACTGCATGCATGAGTTGCGCAGTGGACAAATCCATTTGTAAGTACAATATGTTAAGAGAAAACTTATCCTCTTGATCTCAAAGGCAATAACCACTTTAAATTTCCCCTAAACAATGGCATGCTTTCAGTCCATAAAATCTTTTAATACATGCAGAGAAATAGGTATCTTACAACGATCTCAATAAATAATAATCGCAACAACATTTACTTTTAAATTTTTACTAGGGACATCAGAATAAAGTTGAAATGAACATAGATTGGAGACAAATTTGATACAGATGGAATTCCCAGTGGCCAAAACTCCATCAGGAGCACGAAATTGAAAGTCTTACCAATGAGAAAAATGGTCCACATTAGGGCAAGTGTAATTCGAATAGAACAACGATATCGCAATTGTAAATGAATTTGAAACTGTTTGTTGGGTAAAACAAAGCGACCAAAGCGCTGCAGAGTAAGGGAAATTCATTAGCAACTCCTTAGAATGTAAAACTATTGCAACATATTTTAGAAATGTAAGCAATTAAGAGCAAACATAGAAAATACTTCCAATCTTTTCCATGTATCTCTTCATAAAAAATATATTCATCTAACCTCATTGAACATACAAACTGCTCGTGTGGCCTGAGGATATTCTTTACATTTTTGTTTCCAGAAGAATGGTCTGGATCCTTTCTCTTTAAGGGTGGCATCAAGAATCTTTGTAGGTTTATTTCTCTGCTCATCTTTATCAGCAATTACAATTTTTAAAGAACTATAATTTGGATGACTCCATGTCTTCCTTGTACTAGTGCTATCCATTTGAGGAACTACCTCATTGCTATTTCTAGAAGCCGAATCTGCTTTTGTTTCTATCACACGATCTGTATCCTTGAAGGAGGGAGTAATCTTTTTTGTAGAGATATCCTGGTTGCAGGCAACATTTACATCTGTATCTTTTATGTTGACTAGTTTCTCCGGGACCGAGCTTTTCAACAAAGGGTTAATCTTTTTGAAGGAGGGAGTAATCTCTTCACAGTCATCCTTAGAGCTTTGTTTAACCTGACAAGTTCCTCTGGATAGAAATGCAGCCAAATCATCTCGCTCTTTCTCATTGAGATTTACCCACCGAAGGGGTTGCTTACCTTCTTCTGTAAAAGATTCCCTCAGTGCTTCTTCAACCTGAGAAATTTGTCTTTTGATAGCAGAAATAAATTGCCTATGCCTAGCGGCTGCATTGTCATCACCGTGATGTCGGTAACTAAGCCTGACCTCTTTCTCAAATTCTTCCAACTAATTCATCATGTTGAAAATACAAAACAACCAAATAAGAAAATTCTTACTGGAGAATCAACTTAAGAATTCGAAAACATATATTCAATGGATGGTACATAGGAAGACAAATTCGAAATTAAGGTAACAGAGTATGTTGACATACCTGCCATTTTGCAGTACCTAAAGCAGTTTGCAGCTCCCTGCATAGTTCATTTAATCCGCTAGAAGCTGACCTTTCTATCCTCTTTCTTGACCACACCCTGTACGCAGATTCCATTCTTGAAAGATAGAGAGAAATGAAATTCATATCAGATAGAAATTACAACAATGATGCCCTAAAAAAAGTAATAAATGACTAGTCTCCCTGCAAAATCAGGATAAGGGTCATGCAATTGCACGATCACCATCCATAGGAATCTATACTTCCTACAGTAGATCATTAAAAGCTTTAACTTGGTAATAGTCCCAAGTTTTGAGATAAAAGAAAACAACATTTCAAAATTTCAAAGCTGTTAATCCTAGTTGTAGTATTTCCTTGTAGAAATGAATGCAATAGATAAAAAGTTGGAGTGGTTCCTATTGCACAAAAGATAGTAGAATTGTCCATTTTGTTATTTTTTGGGAGTTTGATTTTGGAAGCATAGGAATGGTCTCCCTTGTTGTGGAGTTAGACTTTCGAAACTGAAAGGTTTTGAAGGGTTTGTGTCCTCTAAAACCCTTCATGGGTGTATTTTCATAGTTCTCCAATTTTGTTTTTTCTAGATACAAAATATTTAAATATTTTTATTAAAATTATATAATTTCAATATTGTCTATTTCTTATTGTTAATTATTTTTAAAGAAAAAAAATTATTGCATTATTATTAATTTACTCTCCTCCTTAAATTTCATTTTGAAATGGGAAGAGATTTAAGTTGATTTGTCTCTCTTTCTCCTTCCCTTCAAGCCTTTTGTTACTTCTCCTTCTCTTTCTCTCATAACTCCCAAATATAGCCTTAAGCGGTTTATCCGTGTGTGAAGGAGACACGTAGAAGCTCCGTAAAAAGAATAGATCAAATGAAAAGTAATTCAATTCCTAGAGAAAGAGAGAGGTCTAGAAAAAATCGTAGGGTCAATGGTAAAGAAAGACTTATATCAAAGTTTTATCAAAGAACATGATTTGTAATACAACATTATAACGTCATTCGATCTCATGTAGTCAACTCAATTGGTGAGAGATAAAGATTTAGTTGTTGTACACTTGTACTCTTTCCTTATCCTTGTTATAAGACTCTATTTTATACATCATTCATTATTAATTTTATTTATTTATGCTTCTTATAAGCTTTGCCTATATTTGTTTTTCTATAACAAATTAATAACGTTACTTAAGCAGAAATATTAAATGAGAGTTACAATATTTTTAAAAATAAAGAAAATAACACTTTTTGGTATGTAAAATTTGGAAAATTTAGTGGCATGGTGTAGTTTGACTACACTATGCCAGCTTTAGTGTAGTGAAAAAATTAATTACGAAAGTGGTGTATCTTTTTTAATGTCGTGGATGGGGACCACGACATGGGAGTCGCATTCCTCGTATGCGAGATTCATGGTTGAGGTAAGTCGCATTTGAGGCATGCGAGATTGGTGTCGCATCGTTAGAATGCGACATCCCTTACCCTAAAACAGTAGCGTGTTAGAATGAGAAATTGCTTTTTATATCCCTTAAGTCCATGTGTTGTAGTTTTTTTTATTTTTGTGTTTTATGTTTTGTTTTATTTGTATTGAATATTTGTAATAGAAAACTAAATAATAATAGTTGATAATCAAAGTTAAAATTTTACTTAAAGTGCAAATTGAGTACATATTCATAATAGAAAACGGAATAAAAAACATAACAAATCTATTTCCTAATGGCGTCGATGAGACGATGTGCCGCATGGTGGTGGTCTTCTCCTTCGAGGTGGTTGGACTCTTAAGCTTGGTTGTGTTGCTTGTCTTGTTCCATCTCCGACTAATTGGGGCACCTCTTCATCCTCCTCGTCATCATTTTCATCATCCACTTGTGTCGGCATTGTAGGTTGATAGTATTGTTGAGAGTTGAATGCCGACAAGGGTGTAGTAGAAGTCGTTCCAAACATAGTTGGTAATAATTCTTCATAATGTGATGAAGATTCGAATTGATGAGAGATTGAATAATCACTCAATGCTCCAAAACTTTGAAACTGAAATGGTTGTTGTTGAGGAACGGGTGTTTGTTGAGTAAATGCCTGCGAATGAGTATCTGTTTGAGTTTGACTCTCAAACGGTTGTTAAAACTCAGGTGCAACTGGCATATCAAATTGATTAGTCGGAGATGCTTGATAGTTACTATTGGAGAAGGCTGTTGGAAGCAGTTTAGCGAATGCATCCATCATCTCATTGCATTGCAAGTAAACGCCATGTATAAATTGCATCAGATTGTCATGAACGGTTGATGGAGCACATTGATCTCTAATTGATCTAATGAAATTATACTGCAAAAAAATAAATAATGTAAGAACATGAATCTAAATATTAAGAAAAAATAAAAGAAAATAAAAGATTTTACCGATCCATATGAATATGCTCCGTCGGGAGATATGTACTTTCTTGTCCTTTGAGGGTTTATTTATAACGTCGAATGTCGTGGGCCGGGTCCACGACTTATATATTTTAATTAATATAATTTAAATATATAATATAATTAATATAACTCTTCGGTTCACATCAGACGAGGACAAGAAATTACATATCTCCTGACGGGGCATATTCATCTGGATCGGTAACATCTTTTATTTTTCTTTTTATTTTTTCTTAATATTTAGATTCGTATTCTTACATTATTTTTATTTTTTTGCAGTATAATTTCATTAGATCAATTAGAGATCAATGTGCTCCATCAACCGTTCATGACAACCCGATGCAATTTATACATGGCGTTTACTTGCAGTGCAATGAGATGATGGATGCATTCGCTAAACTGCTTCCAACAGCCTTCTCCGATAGCAACTATCAAACATCTCCGACTAATCAATTTGATATGCCAGTTGCACCTGAGTTTCAGCAACCGTTTGAGAGTCAAACTCAAATGGATACTCATCCGCACGCATTTACTCAACAAACACTCATTCCTCAACAACAACCATTTCAGTTTCAAAGTTTTGGAGCATTGAGTGATTATTCAATCTCTCATCAATTTGGATCTTCATCATATTATGAAGAATCATTACCAACTATGTTTGGAACGACTTCTACTACACCCTTGTTGGCATTCAACTCTCAACAATACTATCAACCTACAATGCCAACACAAGTGGATGATGAAGACGATGAAGAGGTGCCCCAATTAGTCAGAGGTGGAACAAGACAACCAAGCTTAAGAGTCCAACCACCTCGAAGGAGAAGAGCACAACCATGTGGCACATCATCTCATCGACGCCATTAGGAAATAGATTTGTTATGTTTTTTATTCCGTTTTCTATTATGAATATGTATTCAATTTGCACTTTAAATAAAATTTGAACTTTGATTATCAACTATTATTATTTAGTTTTCTATTACAAATATTCAATACAAATAAAACAAAACATAAAACACAAAAATAAAAAAAAACTACAACACATGGACTTAAGGGATATCAAAAGCAATTTCTCATTCTAACACGCTACTGTTTTAGGGTATGGGATGTCTCAGTCTAACAATGCGACACCAATCTCGCATGCCTCAAATGCGACTTACCTCAACCATGAATCTCGGAATGCAACTCCTATGTCGTGGTCCCCATCCACGACATTCAAAAAGTTACACCACTTTCGTAATTAATTTTTTCACTACACTAAAGCTGACATAGTGTAGTCAAACTACACCATGCGAGTAAATTTTCCGTAAAATTTACTCATTCGGTTTCAAAATAAATGACTACTGAGAAAATAAAATTTTATTTCAAAATATTTATTAACATAATTTCAAAAAAGCATTAAATGATAATTTTTTGATAATGCCCTTGTAGAGAGAGTAAATGATAGGGTAAAATAACAAAATATATATTATTTTTAAGAATTTTAACACTTAAGAGTGTCTACTCAGAGCATCATCAGCATTGCAACTTAATTATTATTCTAGTCTCGCATAAATTAAAATGAATTATAGACAACGAAAATAATAAATAAATAACAAAAAATTGAACCGCGAATAAAAAAGTGGGTAACGTACATATCAGCTGATTCCTGAACCTCCTCCGCTGCAGAGAAGAAAGAGTCTTTGAGCCATAGATCAAAGCTATTAGCTACCACCATCTTCAACAAACAACACCAAACAAAACAACACAAATTCTTCAGAGAGCAAAGCGTGAACAATATTAACATGCGAAGTTGAATAGGTGGTTTTGTTGATGAATTATTTTGATAAAATTGGTAAGAGCCGTGAAAGAATGATATAATTATATAAATCTAACAAGAAAGAGAAATGAAAAGCTTAAAGGGATATAAGAAAATGAGAGAAAAAACTTCGGATCATTCTCATTATTTCTCAATGAAAGGGAGAAAAGAGTTTACATAGTAAAAAGACAAACATGATTAATTAACCTAAACTAATTAATTTAAGGGACATTTACTCTAAAAGTGACTCAAAAAAAGCTACTTCACATTTTCCTCATTCATTCTTGGATACTTAAATATATATATATATATTTTAACATCTTATATATATATATATATATATATATATATATATATTTTAACATCTTTCTCTCTCTTCTTATTTATGGCAAAAGAATGAAAGAGAACGAAACCTTGTGCGCAAAAAGAAAATGTACTGAGACGTTTCAGCAACGCTTCTCTCTTTTTTATTCTGCAGCTAATCAACAGTTGGGTATGACGTGTTGGTTTTGATTTGATGACGCTTTTGTAGATAAGTTAATGGCAGTGGAGGATTCAGAAATGGATGAAGGTTTTTTAGAGTATCTCCCGCACAGGAAATAAATCTTCTTTATGTTATAAACCTCTTATTTATATAAATATATTATATTTATAGTATAAAATATAATTATAATCTTCTAAATAAAAATGAGATGAATAATTTGTATAATTTTACTAAAACTTAAGGTGTGTTAATATAATTTACTCTTATTAAACTATATAATACCTTTTTATACCAAGTTAAATAAGTTAAATTTTAATAAATTTTTTATATAACATAAATTTCGTCAAATAAATTGTTGGTTGAAAATTCTTATTCTATAAATCTTACATGTTAAATTTCACAACAAAACCAAACAATGTTAAATTTATATACATCATAGTTAACGTATGAATATACAAAAATTAAGGTATTTGATTATATATTTAGTACAAATTTGCTATAAATAATATAGATGATGTATAATTGAGAGAAACTTGTTGAAATGAATAATCATATACTTTGAAATAA
Organism: Lupinus albus; assembly: GCA_009771035.1. Lineage (NCBI taxonomy): Eukaryota > Viridiplantae > Streptophyta > Magnoliopsida > Fabales > Fabaceae > Lupinus > Lupinus albus. The sequence continues at coordinate 13,559,953 of CM020011.1, forward strand.
ATTAATTCCTTATGCGTAAGATGAAAAGATAACATTGATACTAAAAAATTAAATTAATGTCTCATGTGCACTAATATAAATGATAATTAAACTAAATTAAAAAAAATAAGAAAAATACTCTATCAACAACGTATTATCCTTAATTCATATTTTAATTATTATTAGAATTTTAATGAGAATGATACACTGGTAAATGATGTAATAAGTATATAAAAAACTTTCTACTAATAATTAAAATAAAAAACTATTAGTGTGTTTTTACTATGAAAAAACTAATAGTTTAATATTTATGTATTTTCATTATAAAAAATGATTGCTATTATTAAATAACCCATCATCCATTTATTTACTTTTGTTCAACAGTTGATAACTATTAATGATGATATGCATTAATGATATAAAAAATATAATGTTATTGTTGCACAATATTACTTTCTAGAAAAACTAATTCCTTATATTTTATTTTCCTAACTTTCTAGAAAAACTAATTCCTTATATTTTATTTTCCTAAATGTATATTATGTTAATAATAAGATAATTCTTCTCATTGTCATTCCAGCTCATGATTTAGAAATCTCACTCTAAGTTCAGACAAAAATTAATGTATTTGAAATGTACGAATTTTATATATTATTATTGTGTTATTTATAAATCTTACATGTTAAATTTCACAAGAAAAACAAACAATGTTACATTTATATACATCAAATTTAACGTATGAATATAAAAAAATTAAGCTATTTGATTATATATTTAGTTCAAATTTGCGATTAATAATATAGATGATATATACCTATTAGCCAACATATAAATCGGCGTAATTAATAGACGGTTAACTTAATTTAATTTGATGTGAATTTTTTTTTCTTTACCAAACATCTATCCTAATTGTAATGATAATAAAATAAATTAAAAAACTAACAGAAAATAATATATATATATATATATATATATATTAACAATGTAAGAATTATTTACATTATCATCAATGTGTCAATTATCAATATCATTTAATAATAATACATGTGAATGATTTATAATGTAATGACCATATAAAAACTTTATATTGGCATTAGATAAATATTGAACAAAAAAAAATCAATATGTTTTTCACAATAAAACTATGAATTTAGTATTTATTTATTATTCTTGTAAAGTTTTTATTAAAAAATCAATATGTTTTTCACAATAAAACTATGAATTTAGTATTTATTTATTATTCTTGTAAAGTTTTTTATACCATATGAAATCATCCATCATTTGTGTATATTAATTTCATTCAACAGTCGAAAACTATTAATATATGATTGACGAATTGACAATATAATTTTTACACTTTCCGTACATAAATTATTTTTTCAAAAACAAATTAGTTTCATTTTCCTAAATATATATTATGATACCAACTATATTCTTTTCATTATTTTTATAACAACAATAAGCACTATTTATTTTCTAAAAAATTAAATCCTTCTATTTATTTTCCTAAATATATATTATGAGGTATGAAATCCACTTACTCCAAGAGTAAATTTTTTAAATATACTGCAAAACTTAACCATCAATTTTATGGAAATTCAATGGTTAAAATTAGTGAGTAGATCTAAACCATTGAATTTACCTAAAATTTGTGGAGTAAAAAACTTACTTTTTGATGTAAATGAATCATTCCTGATATTAGGATATGAAGGATATTATTTTTTTCTTTTTAACCAACACATGAATTGATATGATTTATTTTATATAAAAAAGTAATTAATGTAATAAGAGTTAGGGGTTCTTAATGTAGTAACAAGTGTTGATCTAATGATATAAGATATCGCTAGATCCTAGAAATTAAGTATCACAATGTTAATGTTTCAATTCTTAGGAGCGAAGAATAATCATACACTTTGAAATAGATTAATTCCTCACGTGTAAAACTAGTAAACAAGTTAAATTAATGTAAATGAATCGGTATAATGTATAATAATATAAATGATAATTAAACTAAATTAAAAAAATAAAAAAATATTCTATGAACGTATTATCCTTGATTCATATTTTAATGATAATAAAACACATGAGTAATAAATAATGTAATAAGTATGTAAAAAAACTTTATACTAATAATTAAGCTAAAAACTACTAGTGTGTTTTTACTATAAAAAACTAAGACTTTAATATTTATGTATTATCATTATAAAAATGAATGTTATCATTAAATAACCCATCATCCATTTATTTAGTTTTGTTACGGTTGATAACTATTGATATAATAAATATTATGTTATTGTTGAACAATATTACTTTCTAAAAAAACTAATTCCTTATATTTTATTTTCCTAAATGTATATTATGTTACTAATAAGGATAATTCTTCTCATTTGCTATTCCAGCTCATGATTTAGAAATTTCACTGTAAGATCAGAAAAAAATTAATGTATTTGAAATGTATGAATTTATATATTATTAATGTGTTATTTATAATTTATGTTTAATGATTATTAACTCTTTAAAAAATAATATAAATAAATGATAAATAATATAGAGAATGTATATAAATTTTGAAAGTGTATAAATAATATCTTATTCTTGCTAATCATTAAGGAAACATTTCAAGTACAAATTATAATAAAAATATTAAATAAATAGAGCTGGCATCTAGCATGCATCCTAGTGATAGACTCATGCGATTGGTCACCAAACTTTCTTTTTATTTCCTGCCTTCTTCTCATACTTAGTTTAGAATGAGGAATTAATCAAAGTCTCTTGTAAATATATTTTATTATTGAGAATAAAGTATTTTCTTATATAATGAGATAATTTATCTCTTTAAATTTATTCATGGTTTGACATGTATCATATTTCTATACTCTATACGGGTTTTCATTTAAAATATATTATAAAAAAACACATATTAATCAATAAGTGGATTTAAAGAGATAAATTATTTCATGATATAAGGATATATTTTATTCTCTTTATTATTTTGAAGGTTATATTTGGTTGGGTTGAAAATTGAATGAATGAAAGTGGAAGGGGAAAAATTATTTTTATTGATTGGTTTGTAATTAAGTGAGGGAAGGAAATAAAATGGCGGGCCCATGATTTTATATTTTCTTTCTAACATTGAGAGGAAAACAAGTGGAAATATAGAAAAATGTATGCAATTACACTATATGAATTTTGTAATTGTTGTCGCATAATTAAAGATTCATATTTTATCATCATTGACTCTTCAAAAAACTAATATAATAGTGAATAATGTAATGATTGTATAAATCTTTACACTCTATATTTAAAAAATTCACATTTTGAGTAAATGACACTTATAAATGTCAATAATTTACTAAAATTCTAAAAATACAAGATAAAAGAATGTATGCGCTTGCGGTGTGTGAGTTTTATACATAGTTATTGTATTATATATCGTTCATGTTTTATCATTATTGACCATTTAAAATAAGTAATACAAATTAATGATTAATGATATACTGATTGTGTATAGATATTTATACTGACAATGTATAAATATTACACTAAAAAAACAAACTAACACATGCATGTCAATATTATTATTAACAATAATTATATTCTTTTCCGTTCATTTTTCTATTTTCTACCATACCAAACAACTAAAAATTATCAAATTTTCTATTCTTTTTCCTCTTAAATTTTTTCCTCAATTTTTATTTCTTCAACTTTTCTTTTCTACCAAACATAGTGTTAAATCTCATCTTTCCATTCATTCTCCTCCGGAATAGGGAAAAAAAGAGAATTTGTTTCTATTTCTTCTTTTCTCAAGAATCAGCCACGAAACCATACTTAATTTATTCTATTTTAATTTAGATTACATCCTCTAAACTTTAAATTTCCCAGAATTTCAATACTTTCTAAACAATATGATTTGTTGTTTATTTTTGCTAGACATATTTCCATTTATCCTTGATGGACTGATTATACTTTATCTTTAAATTATGTTTTATGTATTTTAAACAATTTATTGACATACTTAAAATAGGTATCTTTCATAAGAAAAATATTTATTGTTAATCTTATTTAAGGATAAAAATCTCCAAATTGAACGAACAATTAAAGCATATACCCAATATAGATTTGTTAAATCGTAAAGGATAGATGAAAATCTATAAAGTAAAGTACAATGAAAGTATGTCTAAATATCTAATATTCATTAATTTTAATTTGTTTAAGATATAATTCAGCATATAACCATGATCAAAAGCTAGTTACATTCTTATTTTATTTTATTGAATATGTTCCGTTTTGTTTTTAATTGGCTATCTACTCACTAATATATAATGAAAAATTCATTTTAAGAAGAACAACATATATTAGTACCAGAATAATGTATCTCCTGATATATGGAGATAAGTTATCTCCTCCAACTATTAAAAACATGACATGTGTACCATTTAATCATTTTTTACAAAAATATTTCTAGAACTAAACAAAACAATACACATGTCATTATTTTACTGACGAGAGGATGTAAGTTATCTCCTGGTATGAGGATATACATTATTCTCTATTAGTATTAGATGTCAAACTTTAACATTTAGTCTTATATTATTTAATAAAACATCAAACCATTCGACCAACTTATTATTGGTGAGATTTTCATTATTCTGCAATAATAATAATGTATTCTTTTGCTTATGCTATAGAAAATATTTCAGTGGATACATAGCAGAAAATCATCAAACAGAACTTATGATAAAAATAAATGAGTAGAGAGAGGAGAAAAATAATACAAATATTTATGATGGTTCACATTCTTGGCTATCAAATGCTACGTTTAGTACTTTTGCAGTAAAAAAAAATTTCACTAAATATAATAAGTTGTAATCACAATTTTTCTCATTTATACTCTTTTCAATTACTTTTTTCCTCATTCTTACCACAACCTTGTGATGACAAGTTTTATTACAATAAGAAGAATAAATTCTATTGGCAATTTGCAATCATATTGCTCTCAATATATTTAGTTTATAATGGTGTTGAAAGTGTTTAAATATGAAAACTTTAGAACTTACACATTTAAAGTAACTTTAGAAAAATATGAAAGTTTAAAAGAAAAGTTGCATGAAAAGCAACTTCTTTTGTATTTATGTGTGTATCCAAAGTGGTGTTTCAATGACTTTAAATATGCTTCCAATCATCCAATATACCATTTCATGGAGTTGGGATACGATTGGAATGAAAATCATTAATTCTAAATGAAAGTTGTTTAGTTTGGAATTGAAAAAATATTTTTAACAGCTATGTGTAATTGCTTAGAGGTGATGTAATCTATTACCTAAATCCTCTATGAAAGGTATAGTAGGTTAATGCTTGCTGTAATTGATTACCTCACCTCAATGTTGAGAAGTAATCGGTTATTGTTTTGTAGTAATCGGTCACACTAATTTATTTTTTGGGTAACTTTTTACTCGGTTGGGTAACCTTTTACGCAGTCTGAATAACCTATTACTAACTTTTACACAGTTCAAGTAACCCGTTACAAACGTTTAATAACACATCCTTCATGTCAAGAATCTCTACTTATTTTTTTGAAATTTATTTTATATTTTGTAAGAGATTTTCAATTTCTTTCAAAATTGTTTTATTGAAGATTTAGTTTTTATTTCTCTGAGGCTTGAATCTTCACTGTCTTCAAAGTCTTTTTTTTCCTTTTGCAATCTTGGTGTTTTCATGAAAATCATTTCAAGCTCAGGAGCAAATCTTCTTTACATATATCACTCATTAGCTAATCAATAAGGAAAATGATATATTCTCCTATTAATCATTTTACCACAAAAAGTGACATATGTCACAAAGTGATACTTTATTTATTAGTGATTGATTTACAAGTAACATATATCACTTTTGTGGGTAGAATGATTAGTATGAAGATATAAAATTACTCCATCATTAATATTTGTTTATTCCATTGTTCCAAAAAATATTATTAATTAAAAAATACAATATTATAACTCATCACCTTCACCTAGGTGAACAATTTATATGTTGATTTTGCAAGAGAATATATTAATTTCATTTTTATTTCACCTCAACTTTATCATCATTAAAAGAATATCCATATACTCTCACTTAACCCAAATTTTAAACTGCCAAACAAATTGATGGATCTATATATTTAATAATAATACAATTGTTAACCTTTGAGTAACTTTGATATTCTGAACTTTGGCATTTATCCTACCAAGTAACTTCTATGTTTGACTTATGACAATCAGAATCAGAAACAAGTTGAGTTAAGGTTGCATCTTAATACTAATTAATAATGAGATGAGTAACTCAATAAATACAGAGAAAATGAGGTATACAATGTAAGAGCAAAATCTGGGTATGCCTTCAATAAGAACAGTTATGAATTGCGTACAAACTCACTAATCGCATTTTACAGAAGAAGAGCTAAATTTGTAACATCATATTCATATCTGGTAGAAGTGAAGTAAATAATGAATTCCTAAAATCTTTGCCATTAATACACTCGTTAGAAACAAACAATACAAATATTGTGAATTGAAGAAAGTTGTGGGTACTCCAGAGTTGCTTCGAATATCGAAGAGTGAGAGGTTCATTTCGTCATTCTCTTTCACCTGCCATTATGCATTTACTTGTTTATTTTTTCAATTCAGAATTTCATTTATACCATCTATTACTGAGTATAATATTTATCTACTATCATTATAAAGATTTATACACATTGCAAATATCATTCACCCTTCATTGTATTACTTCTTTGAAAAGTGAACCCTGATAAAACATCAATGATGAATAATGGAATAGTAGATACATTTTTTCTGTTAATCATTTGACAAAATGTGCACCATTCAGGTCATGCATGATTACTAATAACAGGATATGGGTATCTGATTCTTTGTACTCAGATGGAAAGCAACAGATCCATCCAACGGTTGCAATCAAAACACAAAAGCCAACCTTACATTGCCTGATACATAGTAAAACAAGGAAATACGAACCTACTTGTTCTGTTTCTCTGGACTTCGATTGAATCAACTCAATCAAATATCTTACCACTTTAATTGGTTTTTCTTTTCCAAAAACTTAATGGCAAACATTTCATCTAGGATAAAAAATGCTTAAAAACTAAAAATAACTATGGAGCGAGAATCAGCTGTCCCAAAATAATTACGTTCATAAGTTCTAAACCAATTATCTTTTTTCAAATAATATAAAAATATTATTTTGTATTTTTATAATTTTTCTTTTTAATGAAGTGTCACTTTTTCATTGGACTGGAACACGAAATTGAGACCTGAACAGTAAAGGTGATCCTCATAATGAAGGAGAATGACCCACTCATCCTCACTTCATAATCTTATAGTGTAATAGAATAAATAATCAGACAATTCAACATTGTGCAGTCAATATATGATATATGATTATTCAAAATTTATGAGAAGCATAATTTTGTTGAAGATACTGTAAAATCTCTATCTATCTCAAAAATCAATGGTTGTGAGTAAATAAGCGAGCTCCGTTGAAATTATTCGCACTTGTTGTATATTTAATTTAAGTACGGAAAAAACATGGTACAACGATTTTGTTGGGCTAGCAAAAAAAGACAAAATCACACCAATTCTGGTGGGACATGTTTTATGCCTCAACGTGGAACCATTAGAATAAAAATCTTTGAATTGATCTCAAAGCAAGAAAGGGATGCACTGAGGCAGAACAAGAGTGAGTGTAAATGCTGCATATATGTACGTGTTTACTTGTATGAATATGTATATGTTCTCTTTGTGACAGTGTTGCAAATGTTATTGTTGTTTTTTAGGTAAGCTATATCCAAACAATGAACTCACTTGACCAGTTTCACTCAATATATCCAATTAATTCATGAGAAAAAATGTATCCATAGTATGAATACATCTTTCAACATTAATTATAATTAATTCTTAAAAAATAATACAAATGAATAAATATTAGATCATGTATTAAATTTGTATAAATTTTTATATTTACGGTGCATGAATATTATATTCTTAATTCAAAGTTAGGTGTATTAGAGACTTTTATCTTAATTCATATTAAATTCCAACAAAAGTTCAAGCCGCATAAACAGACAAAAATGTCAATACTTATCTATGTTATATTCCAATCTTTGTTGCAATTTTTTCTCTTTTCAAATTCAAAAGTAAAAGCAAATGAACAATTGAGGAGTATCAAGAAGGGGCTAAGGCTTTTTATTGGATATCAATCTTTGACAATGAATCTGGACAAATTGAACTTCAACGACTTTAAGAGTTGATAATGTGAAATTGAAAATTTGAACTGTCAACATGGTTGAATTGTTTTAGTTAAACGTTTTTATTTTATAATTTACAAATAAGATTTCTTTAGATTTTCCTCTTACTCTTCTAACAAGAAAAGTTCTTATTGGACTGAGTTGCCATTTACCTGGAAGTTCATTATTATTCGTCTTGAACTAAAACTTTAAAGGTAATAATTCAATGAGACTTTTGAATTTATAAATTTTTTCATCTTTCCTTATATATCAAATGTGAGACTTTATACTTGAATAAACTCAACGATCTCTCCTCAAGCATGTACTATGACTAGGGAAACTTCAACCACATAGAGATCCATTGATACTGGGGCATGAGAAAAGTTGAAAGACACATCTGATATATCATGTCCTGAAACAAAACTTTATTTCATGAAAAAATTTCATTTATAAACTTTTTCACTTCTCCACTTATATTTGTGTGAGACTTCGCACTTCAATAAACTTAAAATTTTTGTCCTCTTGTAAAAATGTAGTAACGTTTTTATGTGTTTGTTGTATAACATATACGCATAAATCAATTGAAGTAACCTGTTCATGGTATCAAATCACCCATATTGGAATTTTAAAGCATATATGTGAAACACATTTACTTAACAACAATGGTTTGGGATAACTAGATTTCCATGTATAGCATAAGGTAAAAGACCAAAAAAAAATGATAAGAGCAATATGGGAGATTGTAAGGGACAATGCAATGTCTTAAAAGGAAATTGATCTCTCATCCAAAGAATAAAAGATATTTGAAAAGGAAAAAAGAGCTAAAACCAAGAAGGTAAATGGACTTTACTTGTGTAGTTGACTATGTGCTTTGATTTTAATGTATTCTATTTTTATTTGCAACAACAACAAAAATAACTAGTAATTGTAAATTTGGAATGGATTACTATGTGCTTTGATACTCCAACTGAAGTTGTAATTGGAACCCAAGGTGGCTCACATCCACAACAGAAGACAAATTACAAGTGGTGTGCACCATCATATGTTACCAATAGATTTATCATGCTTCGATAACAAACATAATTTATATAAAAAAATTAAGAAAAAACAAAAAACCGCATGTTCAAAAAGTTTGGTTCATTTATTTTTTCAGATTATAATATGATAGTTTATTACAATAAACATGGCTTATACCAAACATATATTAGGTTAAAAAAATGGGATTGGGAAAGCAAGTTTAAGGTGGAAAAGTAGACGAGTGATAAATATAATAATATTAGTAGACTTTAGGTAGGTTAGAGTAATTTACGTCATGTAAAGTAAAACAAAAAATATGGACCATTCATTAATGTCCACAAAAGAGCATTTTTTCTCTAACATGATCAAAAATATCAATGTTTGATTATTGATAGCGAAACTTGTTGAAAGAGACAATCACATATTTTAAAAATGATTAATTTTTTATTAATCATAGGATAAAAGAATACTCTTAATAGTACAAAAAAACGACTTTTGGAGCCTAGACATGTTTTGCATGTAATTGTGTTTTAAAATTATAATGGATATTTGGTGAGTATTTTAAGGGCATTAGTTAAAAAAATTAAAGTATAAAAAATAAATTAAAACGCGATTTATTACAAACTTTAAAAATTGTATTTTTTGCAATATATATTTTATATGTTTTGCTTCGTTTAAAATAAAATAAATAAGGATAACATGAATAAAATAAAGTAGGTTGCTTGTTACCACATGTTACTTGTGGGCTGTGACAACTTACACTTATTAGGCCCTTTACTAGAAATCTTTGTGACGCTACTTTTTTATATTTTAAGCACACCGCTCTACAATACTTGATAGCCTTTAAAACTCAATATAAACCTCAAAAAACGACAACCATATATTGTCAACTTTTTTTCTCATTGCATGAGAGGACTTTCTAGTTTCTTTTGTGCCTCGATCCAACTTTTCCAAACACAAGATCCAAGTCTTTACTAGTTGTGTTCCCCTGTTAAATCTCCCTATACTTCCCAAACCACCCTTCTAATCCTATCCACTCGCACAGTAAGTAGTTTCACTTGTTAATAAATAGTATAATAATTATAGGTTAACGGTATCCATCCAAATCACACACCGTCACTTAAGGCAAACTTAGATTTTACTTTTATAGAAAGTGTATTGGTTAGCATTCCATCAATATTGTAGAACAACAATCAATCTTTAATCTACAGCTACATAAATTAAAGAATATCATAATATTTTATCATCAACCATAAAACATTAATTATTACTAAAATCTTGTGTTGATAAATAAGTTTCACCCACTTAACAAAAATCATCTTTGCAGTAAAATTTCAGGAAGTGACTATTTATAGTATTGAGAGGGAAAACGTTGTAGGTACTTTCCTTGCATAATGCAAATATGCAATTTAAGTTAACTTTTTAGGTGTGTGACAATTGATCTATTTTTGAAACTCTATAAAGTTCAAATTATTAAGCTGAACTTTGCCATTATTCGTTGAGCAGAGTATTACCCCACCTATATATTTTAGACATCTAGGGAAATGCCAAATTGTAGCCCCACTATGATAGATTACCTTCACCCTTATTTCTATAACTTCAATAAGTTCAACTTGTTATGCAATAGTGATACTGAACCGGACAAAGGCCACATGTTCTACACGATGTTTCACTTACTAATCAAAATGTTACTTTTTTATTTTTGATTGGTTTGAGATAGAGAGTGAAACACATGTAGGACAAGTGATCTATATCCACTCTACCTTACATATTACTCATATTCCCTACACGTCCCATCAATCTACTAAATTTTCCAGTGCCATGTGCACCCAGGTGTTCACCAACATCCCAGCTGGCTCCCCAACCATGTCAGGGTGTAAAGTCCTTCCATCCTATATATATATCAAAATGTATATACTCAACAAATCTTACTCTAATTTCGTAAATTTGAATCATTTGTTTAGCACATCATATATCACATTTTTGTATGATAAAACTGAATACCGCATGCCAAAACTGATAACATGTAAGTACGGTGCAAAACCAAACTACTTGAAAATAAATTATTCTACATATAAAATTCCATTATTCATAACAAGTAATAAAAGAGAGAGAAGTGTGTGACATGTTTAAGTTTAGAGGCAAAAGCTACATCACACACTTCCATTCAATCTCAAAAGTAAAAACACATAATCTCCCAATAATTTTTTCTTCAAAACATCAATTACCCTTAAGAATATAGTGTATAATAATACTGCCCCTTCTTTAGTAAACAGCTATGGTTCAATCACTGTAGATTAAGTGATACAATATTGGAACTAATATGCTCTATTATTATTATTCACTTAATCTTCTCTTCTTCCTCCTCACGTTCCTTGCAATTGTTCTTAATCTCAGACTCTTGTTTTGGACTGTCATTATCCAAAGCCCTTTTCTCATGCTCTTCTTCCTCAACTTGCTCCCCAATTTTCTGATTCCTCTGTGCCCTAACCTTCAAAATTTCCAATAACTCAATCACTGCCTTTTCCTTCTTCCTCCGATTCTTGATCAAAACTTCACTAATATCAGCAGGGGTCATCATTGCAGCCTCAACAACTTCCTCCAACTCCTTCAAAACTGAATCATCCAAATTATTCTCGTCACACCCCAAATAATTCTTCAGTAGAATTTTCAACGAAGGTAAAGAACAATAATTCATGAAAATGTGCATATCCATTCTTCCACTACGTAACAGAGCCGGGTCAAGCTTCTCGATGTGATTAGTAGTAAACACGAAAATTCTCTCACTTCCGCAACAAGACCACAACCCATCAGTGAAATTCAACAACCCTGAAAGCGTAATCGAATTTCCACCACCATCTTCACCACCAACAACACCTCGCATTTCAGGAGCACCTGAATCATAGTAACCTCTTGAATCACCAGACGGGTTATGTTTGTTTCTATTGGTGAGGTTAATAGAGCAATCAATGTCTTCAATAACAATAATAGACTTAGAACTAGTCTTCATAAGAAGCTTTCTAAGTTCAGAATTGTTATGCACCTCAGTTAACTCCAAATCATAGATATCATAGCCAAGATAATTAGCCATAGCAGCAATCATGCTAGATTTACCAGTTCCTGGAGGACCATAAAGAAGGTAACCCCTCTTCCAAGCCCTACCAGTTTTCTGATAAAATCCTTGACCATTTGCAAAATCTTCAAGATCTTCCATAATCTCCTTCTTCTTCTCAGGGTCCATAGCCAATGTGTCAAAAGTACTTGGATGCTTAAATGGCACTGATTCCCAAGGGTGACCCCTTGCATCCAATGACCCACCTCGCGAATTCGTGTACAAAAGCCTATCTTGGTTCTTCCTTCGAATCTCATTCGCTTTCTCCATAATGTAATCTAAGTAATTATTCAGTATCAGGTTTTTATCATTTTTCTTGATCCGGAGCGTGAACCCACGCTTCTCATCCGGGAGTGGTCGCCACGAGAAGGTTTGGGCTTGACGCTGAGTAACGATGTGTTCCCATTGCACATTAACGCCGTTAAAGGTGTCAATGATGGTGTCATTGTTGGAAAGGCCAAAGGTAAAAGCACTGGAGTTGAGGGCGCGTGTGAGACTGAGACGGGTTCCGGCGACGGAGACATGGGAACTGAGGTAGAGTTGAACGGAGTTGTAAAGTTCGTTGGTGTTGACGCCGTCAATTTCAGTTATGTCGAAGTAACAGTGAGAGGAAAAGCATTGGAGGATTCGGTAGAAGAATTTGAGTGAAGCGAAACGAAGCTCTGGTGGGAACACAGCTTGAACAATAGTTTGGCAGAAAGCAAAAACACCAAGAAGTGAAGCCAAAGAGGTCCAATAATCTTTCATTATTTTCTTTGTTTCTACTAAAGGCTAATGCTTTTTGGTGTTTGTGGAAGATGGAGAGAGTAAAATGTTATGATATCAGAGAGAGGAATAGATGGGTGAAAGTGGGAAGATGTGTAATTCAATAAAAGTGACACAGGTTATATTTATAGAACAGAGAGTGGATTGTTTATTTTTAAGGATTAATTAACATCTCCCATACCTCTCTCTTGGTTTCATGTTTTAAATATCCAATCCAATTGGGGGAATAGTAACAAGTGACAGGTGAGGACCACATATTCATTATGTGATATGCGTGTATACTTATTAAAAGGTTAAAATAATATATACTTAACCAAGTTACAATTAATATAATATTTATATAGTATACAAAGTCAATATATCATGAACTATTTGAAATGATTTAATGACAATATAAAAACTCATATTAAATTATATTTGTTATGATAATATAATTATAAATCATTGGAAGTGATTAACTCTTAAAAATGGGAAATAATAGAATTTTCTCCTTTCTATATAAAGATTTGATGTCCCAAATTATATTTTAAATCATATCCTAAATCAATGAAAATATGTTATATTAATTTAAAAAAGTAAACAATTTTTTTTTCCAATATCATTGGTTCAATATATTATTTTAGATACAGCTTAAGATAATAGCTTATTCTTCCATCTTTCCCTTCTATCCAAAGTAATATAAATAAGGTGTCTTATTTATATAGTGAGTGTCTTTTTGCACCAACAATGCATATGCATTTAACACAAATAAAAATAGTCTATTTCAAAATTATGATTAAAAATATATTTTTCCAAAGTCAGATAATAAAAAATTGAGCAAGAGGAAGGAAAATTACAATTAATGAATATATTATATAATACTTTTAATGCATTCTTTGTCGATTACATTTTATACTATTTCGGGAATAAATGCTTTTAATAAATGTTTTTAGGACTTTAATTAGCAATTACTTCATCTTATATATTTTTTTATGGAAAATGATATATTTTCATATTAAATCTTCTTACTAATTCTCGTATCCATAAGAAAAGTGACATACGTCATTTATAAATCAATCATTAAATAAAGTATCACTCTGTGACATATGTCACTTTTTTTGTGTGTAGAAGAATTAATATTTTGTTTTATGCTTTGTATTTTGTTCCAAAAAGTTAGAAGGTTTGTTGATTTGTTTTCAATTCTATCTCCATCCAATATCACATTTTCATGTTTTTTTGTTAACTATTATAATCTTTCTTAGGAAATAAATATGAGTGTTTTAGTCGAAATATATAATTGTTTGTTCCATTTTAATTATCAATTACAATTTTCATGCTTTTTTCATATTGTTTAGCACTTTAGTATATCAATGTTTATTAACAAGTTTTATTTCTTTTTTTATTATTGCTTTAAATAATTTGTGCTCATTATTGAACATAAGTTGTTAGGAATAGTTTAGTCAAAATAAATTATTTACATTGGTAATTAATATTAACAATTTTGATTGTCTTAATTAAACTTGTGCATTGCTCATCTAAATTGGGACAGATGTAGATATGTCAATTATAAAAATGCATATAATAACATACTATGTTCATCCTAAATATGAATATAATGGATTTATTGGTCGCATATAAAAGAACGAAAAATAATATGTTCATATCAATTATAAAAAAGGATATAATGCATATTAAAGAACGGAAAATAAGTAAAATAAAAAAACAAAAAAATACATAAAATTAAAACAATTATCTAATGTGAAAAAAGACTTTCAAAATATTTAAAATGTAAGGATTTTTTAATAAAGTGTGAGTGAGCAAATATAAATATAATATTTCAATATGTTCGATAGATAGTTCATTTGACTTTTTAGAAAAACTCGTGAATGAAATAAACATAATGAACAGACTAGAAAGTTAATAAACATAACTTTTACACCTTATCTACAAGCTTGCCCCATATTGTAAATATTTTTGGTAAACACATTCGATAATAATCTTAATATGTCCTATTTTAAACTCATAATTAAATTTGAATGGATAAAATACTCCTTAATAATTGACTATCTCTACTCATTTTTAATTGTTTTTAAGCACATTAGATTTATTGTGATTTTTATGCGTCTTTAAATTATTGAAGCAACATTAATGACTATTTTCACTACTCTAAATTTATTTAATTATTAAAATAGATAATAAATGAAAATGAACAAATATAATAATTATAAAATAAATAGCAAAATAATAAAATATTCATTTATTTAATACAAATAAATATATTAATTAGAATGGTTTTACACCATTAAATAGGAAGAAAGGTAGTCCTATAAATTTGATCCCATTAGCATTAAAAGCATATGAAAAAAGAGAGATAATTAATGAACTAAATACGTAGTAATTCAGCATATATTGATCAAATTCACAGACAAGTGGAGTATAGAAGGCAAGTGTTGCAACCAGAGAGCAAGGGAAGTGAAAAAAGCTCTGAGGGTGGGCCAAGTGGTGTGCATAAAACGTATATAAGTACAAGGAAATGAGACAAATAGGCCTAATGTTATTGGTTTTGGTGCTGGATTTGAGTGAGTGCATTCACAGAGAAAGCTTTTCCATTAATTTCTTTTTCTTTATATTAATATGGAAATTTTACTGCTGCCATGGCTGACAAGGATTCCTGAAATGCAATCAGAAAAACTCATATCAAGATCTTTGGAATTGGACAAGCAACTCAGTTGGAAACCAAAGGATTTACAGCTGGTTGCAGACCTGTAACTATAGAACATGTGTAACAAGCAAAGGTGAAAAATTGTGCACATAAATACAAAGTATATATTAAAATAATAAAAATTACGTATGCTGGTATCTGATTAAGGGTGGAAATAGGGTTTAAAGTGTTATTTTTAATTTGTTGACAAATATTGATTGATGCATGATAGAAAAACATGAAGTTTAAGGGATAGAGGATCTTGATCCAAAAATAGGGGATGCCAGATCAAAGTTTGACTTAAAGAAACTGAATTTATATAGCATATAGGAGTCTACTTTGCCTATTATATTATATTGTCATGTAAAAAGCGAATATATCAACATTTAAAAGGACTAATATATCTATTTTTAGATAGAATTGTGTAACTCTAATCATTTAATTATATTTTTTTGTATATATTTCTATACTAAAATTACACATATATATATATATATATATATATATATATATATATATAATAACATTACTTATATTAAAGTAATATTTATATAATATAATTAAATAGAATTACCTGTTAAGTTTAATATGTATTTTAGGTGATCTAAAGTCTTATATATTAAGGTAAATAGACTTTTTAACAATGTTTTAAAAACCGTGCTGTACCGGCCGGTTCAACCGGAAAACCGGACCCATAACCGGTACGGTACGTATGTTATACCGCATATGCAATAGAACCGGTTAAAACCGGTAAACCGGTCGGTTTGTACATTAATTTTTTTTTTAATTTCAAATTTTCAATTCTTCACCAATTCTTCAACTTCAATGATTGATACTTGAGTCATTTATTTGTATTTTACGTTTGTTAAGTGATAATTTTGGATTAATATATGTTTTGCACTTTAAACTTTGATTTTATTAAAAACTTAATATTGTTTGTTTGTGTGAATTTGAAGTAAATTATAAATATGAATATCTACTTATTTGAATTTTTTTTATAGGTTTACATATATATATATATAAAAGTATGTCCGGTTTAACCGGCATGCGGTTTAATTACTGAACCACTGGTTGAACCACTGTACCATTATACCAATACCCTGACCGGTTTGATAACCAGTACGGTTTTAATAACATTGCTTTTTAAAAAGATTGAGGCTTTATATTTTTAAATGAATGATTTTTTTAAATTAATTTATGATAGAGAATGAGACATGAAAAATTACTTGGGATGTCATCCATGTTGAAGATGGTAAAGAATAATTTAGGGTGATGTCTGACCCATCCATCTCTGCAATTTGTAATGGTAGGTTACCTCGAGTGTCATTGCATGCCAAATAAGCATAGATGAGTAGCAGCACAGAACAAAGCATATGGCTCTGTTGCACTATGCACAAAAAGTTAAAAAGATCACCATTACGTAAAGCAAACTCTCTCTGCGTCTCTGTCTCTTGGCTTCAATATTATATTATCGTACCACTAATTCAATATCTATCACCTCAAACCCCAAAGATTGTTACAGAGCAGAGACCACAGTCACACAGTCACACAGTCATGAGTGCCTATGCCTATGCCTATGCCTCCTCACTTCTGCGCTCAACACTGTCTTCCGTACGTTTTATTCATTCCTCCACTAATAAAATCAAACAGTTTTACACTAATGTTACTTGTAATAAAATTAGCACTCTTACAACAAGGCTTAAAGTCTAAATTACTTGCTAATAATTTAAAGTGGGAAAGGAAATCCCTTTCATCCTCCCTTGAAAAATAGAACTTGAAACCGAGGTATATTAACATAAAATTAGACTTTGGAAAGAATATAATAATCTAAAAATAAAATATAAAAACAATAGATTTATTATTAAAAACCACATAATTGATATTCTTATGGGACATCATTTTGTAGTATTTTAAAAAATATGGTTAAAATAATGTATGAAATCTGTTCATGTTCTTACTATTTACTTCAACATTAAGAATGAGCTCGTCCTTAGAGATGAGTTCTAAGTAGACCATCTAAATAAAAAGCCAATGATAGTTTTGCTTAAAAAAAAATAGTTTTCTTACTTTGTGTAAAAATGAACTTTTATAAAGAATGAGATTCTTCTACATTACTGAATAGGACAATTATATTAAAATACATAGAAAAACCAAATAACAATGATATTTATATCCTTTAATTTACATTGATTTTACATTTTTAATCATAAAATTACAAAAAAAACAGAATTGTGGAGGAGAGCAGTTTGACCCGTTTATAAAATATGGAGTGAGTATTAAATGACTTCTTTCTGAGTCATTGCTTAAAGTGTTTTAAACGAATGAAACGGTACTTTACTAACCGTCGGTGTATATCATACTTAATTTTCTCAATACATAATTACTTTTTTAGCTATCTATCAACACAAACTCTTTTAATAATTCACTGTTCGACCCTACATATAGTATGTTGCATGCATGATATCTATAAGTTCAATTTCTGACCACCATTTACTTAGATGAGGCTTGAAATTTAAACCATCATCATATATGGAGAAGAATAATGAAGATTTGATGCGACCCTTAACAAGGGATCCTGTTGATTTGATCTAATCACACGTATTATATTCAGGTTAGTTGGCTAGGAAACAAATCATGCACACTTCTTTGCTGACCTAATTTATGTCCATTCTTACTTAGTATAATGAAAGGTATCCTCTCATCCAAATTTATGTCCATTCTTATAGAGTAATAATAAAAATCACCAACTGAAATCTCTATGCATCATTCTCATCACCCTTCTCTTTCTCAACCCTCTCTCATTGCATTCAACCCCACCACAAATTTCTTTTATTTTCTACATTTTCTTTTACTTTTTTATGCAATTTCTTTTATTTTTAAGGCGACCCATTGCTCTAACAAGTGGATAGAGGGAAATTGAGGAAGATGTAAACAATAGGAGATTGACAATATTTGTTTTTGAAATTACTGGATGCGCAAGTATTTGATATGAACAATAATGATTTCTAGTTCGTTCTCTCTCCCCTCGTACTTTCTGTTTCATCGGTATAGATTTGAGGCCACAATCTAAAATAAGATTTGGGCTTGTGTTGAACAAGGAGAAGCACCCAAAAGCATAACCGTTGTGGTAAGAATAAGATTACCGCTGAGAATGAGTCAGAGTTAGAATCAGAGCATCGGTTTACTTTGATAAAGATTTATTAAGCAAATAATAATTTGATATTCGAACTAATACCTAGTTAGTTCGATACAATGACTGTCCTATGTAAGGTTCATTTTTCATTTTATTTACCGATAAATAAATAATGATTAAATATGAATGATGAATTGTATATTGATAGTCTATACAATTCTTAGCTATGACACTATAATATTATATATTGTTAATATAAAAATTTATATACAATCATATATATCATCTACAATTTATATGTTTTTTCTTCCTTAGTAAAACTATCAATTAACGATGGGCCAACCTATTTTGCAAATAATCCCCCATCAATCCATTTAGACTCTAGAGAGACAATGAATGCCCTCACGTGACTATCTAAACCTAGAATCCTAATTATTTTAGGTTTTCTAATCTTTTTCGGTTTGAAAATTTCAACATGAACATGATTATGAGAAAAAAATTGTATGCCCTCACATTGATTATTATTAACTTTTTAAATAAATAGTGATGATGTATTTGACCGGATAGATATTACATTATTTTAATATACAGAAACTTTGCACAACCACTTACATAGTTATACATCTGAGTATACTATATGCCCGAGTATGGAACATTGATTCTTTTTGGTTAATAATTGAGACGCGCACTTGTACCTAAAAAACGAGCGCCATCTCAGAAGCAGTGTAGATAAGATCAACATTAGTAAAATGCAGTAATGAATGGAGGGTGCACTCATTATACGTAAACAAATAAAAGAGAGCATCACAAACCGTTTTACACTAGGACTCAGCCAAATCCTTTTTGCACCCCTTTAGAAAGAAAGGAAAGAATACAAACATGTTGAGCACTTTTTAACAAATAAATAAACCAATAATTTATATCCTGAATTAGGCCGAAGTACTCCATTGAGTGATAAAAAAATGGTCCTGTTTGGCAAGATTTGAATAGAGAATACATTTTAATCCAGCTCAGAGATTGGCCGTTTGCAGAGTTTGGAAACGTTATAGAGAATTTGGATCGAAGCGGTCTATTCTAGATAAATATTTCGTTGGCACAACACAATTATTAAAATGAAATCTAACTAAGCAATCAGCATCCATAACCTTGAGAGCATATAGCCAAAGTAAAACATTCGACATTGTTTTTGGAGTGTAATGTAGAGAAGGAAGGTCAATTTTTCACTTCTTTTCCCCCTTCATTAGTAGGGCAGCCTATATAGCAACACATAGAGTTAAGCAGACATTGTTAGCCCTTTAGACAAGGTTTGATATCAAAACCTCCCTGATTTCCTTATTGATTGTACTCAACTCTTTTTAGTTAATAAAGAGCATTATTTTCAAAATATATAGATAATTTTTTTTATCATATTCCAAAAAACAACAAAAACAAAAACATTCCTCAATAACAGATTTAAAGTGGTAGCATGTCTTACTAGAGACACAAGTGGTAGTTTTGGAAGAGTTTTCCTGCTAGTTTGGATATGGAAGAATTGCAATAGCAAAGATGTAATGCACAACAACACCATAGTTACAAAAATTCGAGGCATTATTATGTAAGAATTGCAAAATTGGGTCCTTTCCCCCTTGCAGAAGATTTAACAAATGTCACTAATTCTCTTGGTTTACCTTATAATAGATATAATAAGGCTTATAACAACCCATCATGGGTTCTGGATACAATGTAAAATGATGGGAAGGGTAAAGTCAACAAATGAGATATAACTGGCATACCAAGTCAAGGCTTGAGAGCAAGAGAAAGACCAAGCTTGGTGGATGAACTAAAGATCCTCGTAGGGTCATATTCCCCAGACAAAATTACAAGTGAATTTGGCCTCCACGCTCGTTGGACTTGGAAAGCAGCTTTGCCATCGTTGCTGAATCGAGTCTTTAAAATTGTATGGGGATCTATTGACTTTGAGCTACCAATGGTAAATCTGTTCTCGAAGGACGAAAACCTGTGAGTGATTTCAGTAGCAATTGTAAATCCATCTGGGCGATCCACATAATGAATGTAAGATGCCTTCAGGGCCTGTCCTCTATCAACCCTGCATAAATAGTGAGTAGATGGTATTGGTTATTTCAACTTAACATATAGTCTATCAAAGCAGATCAACACATTTCTTGAATCCAGAATCTTTTGTAGGAGAAGACAAATCTATCACATGAAAACAAACGTAATAAACTAAAAAATATGGCTATTCTCAAATGAAAAAGAAGGAAGGTACAAAGGTAGTTCTTTTGACGAACACATGCTTTACAGAAATCACTAAAATCTACCTCACATGTTAGCTACCCTGTATCCTCTCCACATAAATCATAGATTCATATAGTAATAACCAGTCAAAATATCACAAGGTTCATAGAAAGTTCAAAGCAAACCATCTAATTGTCCACCTCTTTATAGAATTGCTTATCCACAACCACATATGAAACATGTCTTTATGACTAAATACAAATAATTTTAGTAGGTGTTTTTTTCCAACCAGTGATGGTGTTCTTACCAATATAAATAAAATTTCATACAAACAGAACCTATTACATACCATCCAGTCCATTACAATTAGTTCATATCAGAGAGCCTTAATTGTCCATGACAATTTCTAGGCTTCAGATTTCAGTGACAACTTGCTGTTTTTCTTATCTTTAAAAAGAAAGTTGAAATAATGAATTAAGCTTTCTGAAAGTATAGTGTATTAGAGTAAAATTAATAATTTTTGCCATGCTACAACACACACAAGGCTGTCTAGTCTAGACTTCTGGACAGCACAACTTAAAAGCATTTAATGAAACAGATTATTAAAACATAACATAATAACAACAAACTAGGATATCATAATGAAGCAGAAAAATATGGTATAAACAACACTTACAGTAAAAGTGCTGCAGAGAAATCTGGTTTGTTGAAGGCAATTCCAGCATTATATTTTGTGAATGAGGCAGAAGTTGTATTAAATCCAACTTCAGCACCTAGACAAAGATCTTTGCTACCAATCGCTGCTGAAAGCTCCAATTGAGGGGAGGGATTCAAGCCAATACTAGAGTCAATGGCTGCATGAGGATGAAGGTACTGCACATCCAGCTGAGATAGTACTGTGAAGTCAGATACATTGTGGAAAATTTGGAATCTCAAGCAAGTTTAGCGCTGACATGTTACTAAGCATAATAGAGAGGGTGACCCTGTGCATGAAGCTTCCACTATTGTGGAGTCAGGACCCAAGAGAGGGTCAAATATATAGAGCCATAAAGCTGTTTTGGGATTTACTAAGCATGCCCAAATAAAATCAGTTTATTCTGATTACCATTTGAAAACATTACTGGTAATATTACCACGATAAATGAAACGAACTCTATATCACATCTCCCTTCCTACAATCCCTCATGTTGACTAAAATCATTTACATAAAAACTGAAGCATTTAATTCAATTCCTTTGCATGTGTTAGCCTATAATGGAGTCGAGATATTTATGAAAATCTCAAAGATAGACAATTGAAGGTATCATGTAAGTATTTTCAGCAGCAAAACACTGCATTCCTTAAATTTGGTGTTATGAAGAATGCATCAATACCATTATACTTAGGAAATGCTTAGCTATACTCACCTTTCCAGACTTGTGATCAGGTACATTGAAGCTCAACGCTGCTTTTGTACTGTGGAAGATATCATTCACAGTGACTTTTGTAGATACCTGAATAAAAAAAGGGTAAACCAGAGAAAAATGTCACTGTATTTGAGGGGAGGTGAAAATTTTCAATCAAGCATAGACCACCGATTTTAGTTTACAATCAAGCATTCCTTAAATTCAGTGTTATGAAGAATGCATCAATACCATTATACTTAGGAAATGTAGGCTATACTCACCCAGTTTTACAAAGTTTGAACTTTTGCTACAATCACTGATCAATATATCAAGAGTAGCAATAGTAGCAACACCTATCTATACACACACACACACATATATATTAAAATAAAACATATTTGATTAAAATAAGACCTCCAATTCTTACATTGGAGTATGTATCAACTTTCACATCAACCGTAGTATTTCCACTCTTGTAAAGGGTATTTATGTCACCAACAAAAAATTGATCCTTCTTCGACCCTGTAGCTACAAGGCCCTGCGTAACCAGAATTTGAATTTGAAATCAGGCACCTTAAAAAAGAAAGACAAACTAAATATTAAATTCAAATCATGATTTCATATTACTGTAGGATATCCAGAAGAAGTTAAATGATTTCACAAACTACAATATCTGACCATATCAACAAAAGGAAATATGTTCAAATATTAATACTTCAATATGTGGTTAATAGCATGCTATAGCGCTGAACGATCAGGCTGCAACACACATCAAGTAGCGGATCATTTTTCAGTCACTTAAATTATCTCGTCCATCGAAAGAGTTACCTTTTTCAGTCACAAACGTGAGACTTGGCGCAACAGTATGGTTGCTTGCCTCGTGATCTAGAGGTCATGGATTTAAATCCTGGAAACAACATCTTTTTATTGTACAAACCATTGGAAACCCACATTCCTCACACAATCCGACCTCCATCATTTCAAAGAGTTCCTAGAATCCCAAACTTTTTAAAGGCAGCTTCTTGCTCTACTTCAGCTTTTGTTTCAGTGTTCTTTAGTATTGTTATGGTTTTTTATATTACTAACTTATTGTTATTAGTTATGCTTCACATTTATGGTAATTGTGCATGTAAGATATAAATTGAGCATTAAATATTGTTGTGGCACTTTTGAGGGAGGCCGCTTTGTGCTGCTATCCGGGATTGACTACTATAATTTTAATGAGTGCAATTTTTTAACTTAATAACAACAACCAATTGTGTGTGATATTAAATCCATCCATTCTTCCTCTCAACCGCTTTTTAATTAAGTAAGTATAATAGAATAATGGAGATATGGACAAACGAACAATATAAAAGCAGAAATAGGGTACACTCATCCTCATTCCTTGGTTTCTCTAAGGAATCATCCTTAATGTTTAATGGCTGGTCAAATGAAGAATATAACTTAACACATAAGCAGAAACTGTGTATTACTTAAATTATATGGCTGGTCAAATGAACAAACGAACAATATAAAAGCAGAAATAGGGTACACTAATCCTCAGTTTCTCTTAAGAATCATCCTTAATGTTTAATGGCCGGCCAAATAGAGAATATAACTTAACACAAACAGTCATTGCTTGCGTATTACTTAAAGTATACAGCGATGGGCATGTGTGTGATTAAAAACATAACATATTCAAACAAAAATGATTTTATAATTATTGGGCATCAACTGGAATAAGACCTACCCATTAACTAATTAAACTACTAAAAAAAGATAACAGCACAAAGTGGAATAAGAATTACCAATCCAGTAGAGCTTGGAATATGCAGGGTAAACTTTTGATCAAAGTTGTAATCCTTGTATAAGAGGTCTGGGGAAGAATCAACATTTAAACTACTTAAACATACTAGCATATTTAACACAATATACATATGGCTTCATAGGAGATATCAATAGAAAATAATCTAGTCTCACTGTCATGCATAAAATGCCTTTTAACTTGAATAATGGAATATGTCAAAACCGGCTTTTGAAAATAGTGTGCATTTTAGAACCAATTTTGAAGCTAACAAACATGTCATACAACATACCATGTTCTTAGAGGCCTGGTGTACTATCCAGGTGATGGTGCATTGACAAAATCCAAGATCATGTAAATTAAACGAGAATATGAATTGAAATACTGAATCTCAATTGATAAGCACATTAAAACTAGACATTGTTAAGAGCACTAGGCATAAAACCGGATAGAAGGGTTTGAAAAATTGATTAATTAACAATAGTACAGGGCAATCAGAAAATGTGGTATGGATTTTAAATGTATTCTTAACTAGTATAAACATGTCGTACTGGTAGGGCACATACATAAGTGAGGAATGATAAAATGAAATATACAAATGACAAATTGATGTTTTATTCAAACGAGGAAACCTATTTGGGACCTGAAACTAGCAATGGGGTGATATTAATGTAATCTTCTGTATATGACAGCAGGTAACCATGGATATGTTATACTACATATGAAAAGCATCCTTGGGCATTGACATTAAGAAAATGCATATATGTATAGCTTTTTACCTCTTGCCCTTTTGCCAATATCAGAAAAAGGCGCTGGGTTATTGGCCATAATGAGTCAGAATGAAATGCGCCAAACCTTGTCATGCCAAAATTATTATTTTGCAAGCGTCAAATTTCAAAAATCAATAAATAAATGATAAAACATAAAAATGACAAAACAGAGCAAATAAATCCTTGTTTCATTTCCTCAAGATATATCGGTCGTAATCCTTTGCTGCAACCACATTATATTGTTCAATAAAATTGATTCAAAGCTTAATAAATTAACACACAAAAATTTCCGAAGTTTAGTTGTAGTGAATTGGAGTTGATGGAGTAAGTGCGTTATTTTAACACACAACAACCTAATAAACCAAAATACAGTTGTTTTTATCATCCGAATGCACATACTCTATTCACGATTTCTAATGCCGCAAGTGCTCGACAAAAT
Source organism: Lupinus albus (assembly GCA_009771035.1). Taxonomy (NCBI): domain Eukaryota; kingdom Viridiplantae; phylum Streptophyta; class Magnoliopsida; order Fabales; family Fabaceae; genus Lupinus; species Lupinus albus. Next base: position 13,585,532 of record CM020011.1, read on the forward strand.
GCCTAAGTGGAAAGCAGTGGCAAAGAATAAACAACATAAAAGATGAATAATAATAGATCATAGAAGTGAAATATATAGTGGTAGAAGTAGGAGTGATCGCTTCAACGATCGAAACTGTTAAATGAAGATGTGTGGGAACTTAATAAGGGAAGAAGAAAACTTACAGTTAAGAGAGATTTGAAAAGGGAGAGAAAACGACGACGCCGTCAATCAAAAGAACGCCTCGAACGTTCTCTCTCTTCTCTCTCTATTCAATATAATAGTTTGGGGTGTGTGGTGTGCCTCAAAGCTATTTACAGCCGTCACACCCAAACCAACCAATCACGCTTTTGCGTTTGAAAAATCTAAACTGCGAATCTCATTGGTTAGGTCAGAGCTTAGAGACAATTACTTTATTGACCCTACTCTCATTTCATGAAAGGAAAAGAGTAGGCCCGATTCTTAGTTGGATCACTCTACTTGACCCAGCCCAGCAAAACAAAACTAAGTAAGAATTAAATCATAATCCAAATCTAGGTTGTATTAGTGAAGAACATCATTGTATTCGTCTAAGTCATTTTCTGCTTAACTATTGTGCTGATAGAAAGACATGTAACATGTTTGGTGATACATTAGCATTAGCATTTCCATTTTTGTATACATGTTTGGAGAAGCATTAGGAGAAAACAAAATCATGCTATTGTCAAATCCATGGCTATCCAGAAGCCCCTTTCATCACTATCCACAACTGTAGGCTCAAGAAAGGTCGGTGAAACATGAATTATTCTGAATTGGATAAAAATGTTTTGAACTTGCTTTTGGCTTTTATCATAACATATTTTGATTATATTGGTTTGTTAGCAAGTTACACTCGTGACATTCAATATATGAGAGCTATAAGAAATGAAATAGAAAACTAGTACATATTTAATAAAGCATCCCATGTATATTCAAACTATTTCTTACATTGTTAGTAGTGAATCGTGTTTATATTCTTTAATGGTTAATCCATTAACTATTTAATACATTTAATTATTTTCAAATTTATATTCAGTATGGGATGAGGATCCTCCTATCATATGCTCATGTGTCTATTATCAAATTTGTGATCATTTGAAGAATGTTAAGTAAAGAATCAAATTTGTGTTTAAAATACAACATAATCAAATTGATATCAAATTTGCTTGATCTGATTTGATTTGGTTACTCTCACATTGCAACCTTAATATACTTATTCCAATTCTCTAAATATTTATTTTTATATTGAAATCAAATCTCAACAAATTAATTTTTTTAATCAAAATGATTTGTGCAACACAATCAAATTGATATGAAATTTTCTAACATAATTTGATTTGTATATTTTCTAATCTTTATCTTTAACTTATTTGATTAATTGAATTGCAACATTGATTTATTTGCTGACAAATTTTCTATGAAATCAAATCTCTAATGAAAATGATTTGTGCAACACAATCAAATTGACATAAAATTTCTAATTTGATTTGATTTGCATATTTTTATATTGCAATCTTGATTTATTTACTAATCCAAATTTGATAAGAGTTAGTGTCCAAAGATTATATTTTTTATCATATAGTTTTGTCAAAATTTAATTATTCCGAAGAAGTGTATTTTCTTTTAGGCTATACAAAATTGGATATTCATACTATAGATTAGTTTTTTTGCTTTATTTATCATAGTGTTTTTTGAGTTATTGTACTATGTTGGTTAACCTTATCTTACACTCAGTTATAACATTAAATTTGTAACAATGTAATAATATAAAAAAAAATTGTTAGAATTATAACTAACATAATTTATAAATTTTAATATATATGTGCATGATTTTAAATTTTTCTCCACTAGTTATAAAAATGACCACCTATATTTTTAGCTAAGAATTGATTTGATAATCTTAATTCAAATATTAATACAATTTTAATCAATGTTATTTCTAATTCCTTAATTTTAGACGATGTTAATTACAAACATAAATTTATAACCCTTTATTGTTTGGATCTAAAATAAGTAATATAAAATATTTATAACTCCTTAATTTTAGACAATGCTCATTATGAATATACTTTATTTAGAGTTTATATTTTATTCAAATATTGCAATATTCTATTGCACTATTCAAATCCTAACGATAAGAAATATAACAGAGAAAATATTAATAATTTTCTATTATTAATATTTGTTAGTAGTTATTATGAATAGTAACAATAGTATCAATTTTTGAATTTTATTTTTTTGTAGTTATTTTACGGTCAACTAATAATAATGTGTATTTTGAAACTAATATTATTTTATTGACAAATAATAATGAGTTATAAATTTATTGATGTTTTTTTAATTAATATGATAATGTTGTGTTCTTCAATACTTTATAAAGTCTCTTGCTCTTCATCTTCAAATACATGAATACAAAATATAAGGAAGTCTTTTTCATTTTATATCTTGCATGTAAAATCAACCAACAAAAATATAATATTAACCTTAGGAAAATGATTAATTCAAATATTAATACAATTTCAATCAAAATTATTTATGATTCCTTAATTTTAGACAGTACACATTATGGATATATTTTATTTAAATTTTAGATTTGATTTTAATATTGTAATGTTACTATAACAATATTCTAATAGTAACAATAAGAAATACAACAGAAAACTAATATTAATAATTTTTTATTATTAATAATAGTTGTTAGTACTTATTAAGAATAACAACAATGGTAACCATTTTTTAATTTTATTTATTTGCATTTATTTTAGAGTAAATTACACTCACACCACCTGAGTTTTAATGAAATTAGACAAATCATCTCTACTTTTTTTGTCTTTACACAAATTACCTCTCTCATACACAAGTCACCCCTAATTTTATACATATATTATACTGACTACCCCTACATGTTATAAAAGTGTAATATTTTAAACAAAAAACGTGTGATAAATGTAATTAAGTTAAAAAATATATTGTATATTGTGTAACACGTCAAATAGTACAAAAGTCATTGTTTCTTTATTATTTTTTTGTTATTACAAAATACAGTAATAATTTCAAAGAAATATTTAAATAACTCTTATACTATTTTATAATGAGCCAAATAATGAAGACGCATTAACTCTTATATTATTTGAATTTGTCTACACAATATACATATTTTGTTTAACTAATTACACACGTCACACATTTTTTATTTAAAATATTACAATTTTATATCATGCAGAGGTAATAGTTAGTGTAACATATGTACAAAATTAGGGGTGGTTCGTGTAAGAACAAAAAATGGAGGAGTGATTTTTGTAATTTTACTATAACTCAGAGGAAGTGAGTGTAATTTACTCTTTATTTTATAGTTAAATAATAATAATGTCTATTTCAAAATTAGTTTCTTCTAGACACATACATCAATAAAACAATATAATCTAAAAACAATAAAATAATCTATTATTCTAGTATATATGTAGTAAAATGTTAAAATATCATGTTATATTATATTTGTTCGAAATAATATAAAATAGTATATTATTATATTCAATAAACATTTGCCAAAAACACAAAAGACCTAGTTAATTAACCATTTTGACATACCCAAAAGGAAAATTTAAAAGAATGAAGTAAGTTGATTTTTTAATTACAGGAATATTGTAACTTTTTAAAAGTCAACTTACCTTATTCTTGTAAATTTTCCTACCCCATGAAAAAATTCCTCGAACTCTCTAATTCCACATTCCCATATGTCATATATTATTATATTATAGATGATATACTAATTAATTATTTAAAAGTTTATTAACTAAATTCTCATTTTTAAATATAAAATTATATATTACTATATTCAATAAATATTACTATAATATTATGTTGGATATAAATTTCCAGACAACTAACGGGGAATTATTACGAGTTTGGCTCCTCTTCATTACAGAAGAGGCAGGAGAGGCCAATGCATAATTATGATTGTAAAATCAAAATCAAAATTTCAATGGTCAAGATTTTAACATTTTTTTTTAAATAATATCGTCTCACATACCCAGTACTGGATAATTCAGTACTGGAGAAGAATCCAATTCAATTATTACATACAAGACTCCGTCCTACTTTAAAACATTCCCGTCTTTCATTCATAGAGTTGGAATCTTCTCCATTAATGAAGATACAAGTACATTAAAAACCAATGAAAAATACAATATCAATAACAATACACAAAGAAATTACACTTATGCTATCGGCAAAAAAAAAGAATGCACTTATATGCCTAAATCTTTCAAGAACCCAAAAACAATAACAAAAGAAATACAAAAATGAACCCACACGTGATAATCAAGAAGAGTTCATTTTCCGTTCCAAACTCCCTGACATCTATATCCCAACACATCTCCCATTACACTCTTACCTCTTCGAAAACCTATCCCAATTCAAAGATTGTCCATGCCTCATTGACGGCAACACCGGTGAGACATTTACTTACGCCGACGTGGAACTCACCGCCCGTAAAGTCACCGCCGGTCTCAACAATATCGGCGTCAAACAATATGACGTCATCCTCATCCTTCTCTATAATTACCCTCAATTCGTGTTCGCTTTCCTCGGTGCTTCTTACTGTGGCGCCATCGTCACCTTCGCCAATCCCTCATATACAACCGCTGAAGTTGTGAAACAAGCCACCGCATCAAACTCCAAGCTCATCATAACACAATCCTCCTGCGTTGATAAAGTAAAGGATTTTGCGAGAGAAAATGACATCAAAGTGGTGTGCATTGACACGCCACCAGAAGGCGATTACTTGAACTTCTCTGAGTTGATCACCTCTGACGAGAGTGATATCCCTACAGTGAAAATATCCCCTGACGACGTCGTTGTGCTACCTTTTTCTTCCGGCACGACGGGTAAACCAAAAGGGGTGATGCTAACACACAAAGGGTTTGTCACAATCGTGGCGCAACAAGTTGATGGAGAGAACCCTAATATTTATTTACACAGCAAAGACGTGATCCTATGCGTGTTGCCACTCTATCACGTTTATTCAATTAATTCTGCTTTGCTCTGTGGACTTCGAGTTGGTGCTACAATTTTGATCATGCAGAGGTTTGAGATCATTAAGATGTTAGAGTTGGTTCAAAAACATAAGGTGACTTTTGCACCATTTGTGCCTCCAATACTTTCGGCTATAGTGAAAAATCCTGAAGTGGATCGATACGACATGTCGTCGATTAGAATGATTATGTCTGGTGCAGCTCCTTTAGGAAAGGAACTTGAAGAAGCTGAGAGTGTTAGGCTTCCCAACGTCACTCTTGGACAGGTAGCTTCAGTATCTTTTTCGACAATGAATCCTTTCTATACTGTTCATTAAAAAAATAATTTCTATCTTTTATTCATTGCACCAAGGTTATATTATTTTAAAGTAAAAGTTTAATAAATTCAGTTTTAGGGAGTCATTAGGTGGTCTGTTTTAAGTCTCGTCCACAACAAATACTAACATAACATACTAACAACTAACATTTGCCGATAAAAAAATATTAAATTCATTTTTAGGTATTTTATTTACAGAATAAAGTTTCTCTTCATATTAAGAGATAACTTATTTTCTTAAATCAATTATTGTTTGACATATATATTATTTTTTATTTTATAATATATTTTAAAATGAAAACTTATAGAAAAAAGAGAAATAAAACACATGTCATGATAGTTTGGGTGAAGAGTTGATTAGAGTGAAGAAAGTTAATGATTCAAGTCTCTCCTACATATACTAACAAACTACAGATAATTGCTTAATACATGTATGGTTATGGAATGAGCGATGGGATAGTCTCATTGTCCTTAGCATTTGCAAAGGAACCACTTGAGGTGAAATCAGGTTCATTCGGGACCGTCGTAAGAAATGCGGAGATGAAGATTGTTGATCTTGATAAAGGCGCTTCGCTTCCCAGAAATAAAGCTGGTGAGATTTGCATTAGAGGCAACCATATCATTAGAGATGACAATGAAAACCGAACCTGCGGGTACCCGTCCGAACCTAACCCGAATTTAACGGGGAAAACCCGATGTGATTGGGTTCGGGTTTTACCCGGGTTCAAATTTCGGGTTCGGGTTTGGTATTGTTAATACCATACCCCGAACCCGATTAACATATATAAAATTATAAAATTACACATAAATACATATATATAAAAGCTATATATATATAAATTTCTCACACACACATACATATATATATATATATATATAAACTTCACACATATACATATATTTATATATAAGCTATATATATATATATATATATATAAATTTTACACACATATATAAAAATATATGTTTTGGTTCGGGTTTTTTTCGGGTTCGGGTTACCCAAAACCCGACGGATTCGGGGATGATATTGTTATTTCTAACCCCGCTTAATTCGGGTTTTGAATTTCGGGTTCGGGGTTGGGTAAGCACAAACCCGCCCCCTACCCGCTCCATTGCCATTCCCACATATCATGAAAGGTACACACAATTTTTTGGCTATTAATTTGTCATTCCATACAATTTTTTTAATTTTAAAAATCAGTTTATTGTTTAATTACTATTACCGTAAGATATTTAAATGGTGAATGGTGATGTAAAAAACTTGCACTATTAAACCATAAATATGAAACTTTAAAAAAAAAAAAGACATGTGCTACGTACATGTCATATTTAATTCAATGAGTCCCTCTTTACTTATTGAGCATCAATTAATGGGAAAATGTATTTCACAACCGGTCACCTATTTACATAGAAGTTGCTCAATTATAATATACTTAATGTTTGTTGGGAGTTGTTATCGGTTTACTGATATTCGCAAATATAACCGAGAATTTTTTTATGATTATGCATTTATGAAGTATTTAAATCATAAAAACACAATACAGAATATTTAAATTAACATTGCAAAGTGATCTTTATCACAGGTAGGTGAGCCATTTTTAAATCATAACATATATTTTAATTTAATTGCTTTTTTTATAGTTTTAATTTAATTCTATGAAACCTTAATTTTTGTATGTTTAATTTGAATTAAAAGAGTCGATTTAGATTAAAATTTTACATGTTTATGGATCAACTAATAGAGATACATGAGGTATGAGTATTCAATTATTTTAAATATTAGTAAGAAATTTTTTACTAGTCATAATAATATAAGGAACAATTCATTTACACAAAATAAAATTCCGTCAATTCTTATACCGATAATAATTTTTAAATAAAATATATTTAATCAAACTAACATTTGGAATTAAAGTTAATATTATATAGATCTCATAAATAAAATTTCACAAAAAATTAACATTGTTTAGTAATCCATTATTTAGTTTTAACATACGAATTTGTATAAACACAATACACACAAACACTTAACATTTAGCATCATTCAAACAACTTTAGCACATAAATGATACAAAGAAGCATGTAAGGTCATATCCTATGTCGCAGGATTAACTATGCTTTGATACCATATTGTAACGACCCGAAATTCTACCCTGGAAATTTTCTCTTATTTTAGCTTATGCAAACATTCATTTTATTCATATTTCCTGATTATTAACTGATTATGCGTTACATTGTTTACCCTGATTTTTCCCGGACTATTTATCATGCAATATCCATACATACATTCCTAATACAGAAAAACATAATTCATATTAGTATAACCTAGTAACCACCGCATACAATTAGTTGTGGATTTCCAAAACACCCATAGCTACATATATCCCGAGTTACTAGTCTCCATGATCGCTATCATATACAAAAAATAGAATTCGTAGTACAATTAGTTACTACAAAAAATAGAATTCGTAGTACAATTAGTTACTACAAGTACAACCAAATGAAGTTACAAAAGAATGGATAAAGAGACATCAAAAATAAGGGTCTCTAATCTCCTAGTCAAAAATCATCTTTTCTCCGTCCACCTACCTGCAATGGGATTAACATTGATCATACACAAACAACACAAAGGAATAAGTCATTAACTCAATAAAACATCAATGTAAGTTAATCCACATTTAATAGGGTTAAACAACGATCTAAATTTAAATCCACTTAAAACCATTTTCGTCATCGGTACTTTTGAAAAACCATGCTACATAACTCGAGCTAGAGTCGCTAACCCATTATGGTCGGCTGAAACGAGTTTTATTTCCATTGGCACTCCACCAACACATAAACAGTAAATCCACTCTTCATCACTACAAACATACCCATATATATTTGTAGCGACTAAGTGATTTACAATTTATTACTTTGTTCCGAGTTTTATTTCCATTGGCACTCCACCAATACATAGACAATAAATGCATCCGACATCATTACAGCATATCGTATATACTTGTAACTACAAAGTGACTTACAATTTATTGTTTTATTTCGAGTTTTATTTCCATTGGCACTCCACCAATACATAAAAAGTAATTGCACCCGACATCATTACAACATATCTATATGCTTGTAACTACAAAGTGACTTACAGTTTATAGTTTTATCCGAGTTTTATTTCCATTGCCACTCCACCAATACATAGACAATAAATCCACCTGACATCATTACATCATATCGCATATGCTTGTAACTACAAAGTGACTTACAGTTTATTGTTTTATCCGAGTTTTATTTCAATTGCATTCCACCAATATTTTAAACGGTAAATACATTTCTCATCATTATCAACATACCCATATATGTTCATAATGACTAAGTGATTCACATTTTATTCATTGTCCATCACAGAAAATCCACGCATTTTCTAACACTGTGCATAAGTTAAAGACTTATCCTTACATCGGTGAGTGTTGAGTTTGATTTTTGGCGACTTCGTAAGTTTCACCGGCACCGCCTCCAAATTTAGGATCTTTCCTCATTCCCACCATACAACACAATGTTAGTCATTTATTCCAAATATCACATAAACAACTTATATTGCATCATTTAACCATACAAGATATTCATCATATTTTCAATGTTGTTAAACTACTTTCATCATAAGTTTACAACATTTAAAACATACATATTCATCTCATATTTCAACATTAGAAAGCTTATTCATCTTCTACCTCTAGCATTTTACTCATTTTCCTCTTCAACCACATTTTTTCTCTCTAGGGTTTTGGGGTTTTCATGAGTCAACCCACAAACCCTTTCCATTCTTGGAATACTAACTCAAAACCAAGAGTTTACAAGGTACAAGCGACATAAAACGAACCATAACTCGAAAAAGAGAGTTTCCATGGTTTTACACATTTTGAGAAGAGATCCATAATACCAAGAATGGGTTCTCAAGAGAAGAAGAGAGTTAGAATAGAGAGTTTTAATTCTTCTCACGCTCTTGAACAAGAATCAAAGCTCCTAGACCTTGGGAATGCTCTCTTCTCTTCAATTCTTAACCTAAGAATGTATTTGGGGTTTCTCTCATTTAATGTTCTCGTCGGGTTCTCGCTTAAGCGAGCTTGCTCTCGCTCAAGCGAGAAAATTCCGCCCATTTTAAAAACTCATCTCTGACCCTCTCGCTCAGGTGAGGGATTCTCGCTCAAGCGAGAATCTCACAGTCTCAACAGCCCCAAAATGCCATTTCTCGCCCAGGCGAGACAATTCTCGCTCAGGCGAGAATCCTCCAGTATAGCCCAGGACTTCACCCTCCCAAGTGATCCTTTCTCGCATAGGCGAGAATCTCTCGCTCAAGCGAGGATCCCAAGACTGATACTATGATTTTAAAGACTTAAAATTGAGGGTGTTACACATCTTCATCACATTCGTCCTTTTCATTACTGCATATGATTAACAGAGACAAGTTCACGCAATAGGTTGATTTCATTCTTATTATATTGAAATTTCTTATGTGCTTGATAAAATGTTTGAAAGAGATTTGTCCTTATTAAATATGAGTGCTGTTAAAGTTGACAAATCAACAACACTCGTGATGAGCGCCGTTAAAAGTCATATACATATATAACAATGCTTGTTGGAGGCGACGCTGTTATATATATGACATACAACAGTGTCTACATAAGCTCTGTTAAAACATACTATATACTAGTGCACTCACATAGGCATCATCCGGAAGCCCTATTTTATCCCCCGAAATGTGCGCTATTGATTTACATATCTGACGTAGTGCGCTGTAAGAGAAGAATGAAAGAAAATGAAGAGAAAAATATATTTTCTTCTCTAAGTCATTTGTTTGGTTGGATAGAAAGCCACAAGAGAAAGATGATGTTATACTTTGAATGACAAGAATATGGCTAAATAAAGAAAAGAGAAGGGAAAATGTTGTTTTATTATTAATTAAAAATAAATGTTATAATTTTAAATTATAAATTTTATTATATATATTTGATTATAATTTCAATTTTTGTTAACATTTTTATATCTAATTTTTTTTAATGTATGTTACTAGTATTTAAAATAAATAAGTAGAGAAAAATTGAAGGGTATATCAATATATTTGGCATTTCATACAAAATAGCAATATTTAGTAAAATATTAAAATATAATATTACTACAGTATTTTAGTAAAATATTAAAATATAATATTATAATATTATGTTAGATTTAAAGGAAATAGTATAAAATTATATACTACTATATTCAATCAACATTTGCCTAAAGCACATATCTAATTGACCAATTTGCCATATCCTACAAATAAAATAACATAAAAGAATAATGTATCTCCTAATATAATAAGATAAGTTATCTCATATAGCCACTAAAATCGTGATATGTGTAATATTTAATCATTTTCTACAAAAATATTTCTAAAACTAAATAAAACAATACACATGTCATTCTTTTACTAGTTGAAGGATATAAGTTATCTCATGGTATGATGAGATACTTTATTCTCATAACATAAACTCTCATTCTACATTTGATATGTTTATATTAACGAGTTTATTTCCAATAGGGTTGAGATACTCTTCAGTACGGGAATGTGATGCCCACAATATTTTGAAGAATAATTTAATTTTAATTAAAAATATTTTAAAATCTACAACGTTAAATTTTTTACAATGTCACATATCACTATCTCAGTCAGTACTGGACCCTTCAGTACGAGTACAAGTTGTCTATGTCACTTATTTATGCCACTTATATGTGCCACTAATTACAAATTAACACGTCAATTAAAGTTGCACCATAATAACTAAACAAAAGTTAACAAAACATAAATGTGAGTTTGTAATTGATGACACATAGAAGTGATATAGAAAAGTGATATAAACAAGTTCTTATTTTTACATTTCTAAAAGATAAAAATATCATATATTTATATTTAAAAAATAAAAGTCTTATTTTTTATATTATTTCATCTTGTTTGTGATCTGATCTACTTACTTCTCTATTATTATATGTACATAAATTATCTATCTCATATGGTGTTTTACTCTATTCCTAGATTAATCGAAATAGTGCTACATGAATAAAATAAAAAATTTAAAAATAAAAAATAACAAAAAATAATATTTTGATTGACCCATAATAGAAAATGAGATATATATCCCTTTTAACCAACATCATACTACCTACCGAAATTATTACATGACTCTATCCTTCAAAACCTTCTCATCTTTCATTCCTAAACCTTTAAAAAAACCAAAAACAATAACAAAAGAAATACAAAAATGGAACCCACACATGATGATCAAGAAGAGTTCATTTTCCGTTCCAAACTCCCTGACATCTATATCCCAACACACCTTCCATTACACACTTACCTCTTCCAAAACCTATCCCAATTCAAAGATCGCCCATGCCTCATTGACGGCGACACCGGTGAGACATTCACTTACGCCGACGTGGAACTCATCGCCCGTAAAGTCTCCGCCGGTCTCTACAATATTGGCATCAAACAATATGACGTCATCCTCATCCTTCTCCATAATTGCCCTCAATTCGTGTTCGCTTTCCTCGGTGCTTCTTACTGCGGCGCCATCGTCACCCCCGCCAATCCCTTATATACAACAGCTGAAGTTGTGAAACAAGCCACCGCATCAAACTCCAAGCTCATCATAACACAATCCTCCTGCGTCGAAAAAGTAAAGGATTTCGCAAGAGAAAACGGCATCAAAGTTATGTGCATTGACACGCCACCAGAGGGCGATTACTTGAACTTTTCTGAGTTGATCAACTCTGATGAGAGTGATATCCCTACAGTGCAAATATCAACGGACGACGTCGTTGCACTACCTTATTCTTCCGGCACCACAGGGAAACCAAAAGGGGTGATGCTAACACACAAAGGGTTAGTCACAACCGTGGCGCAACAAGTTGATGGAGAGAACCCTAATATTTATTTACACAGCAAAGACGTGACACTATGCGTGTTGCCACTCTATCACATTTATTCAATTAACTCTGTTTTGCTCTGTGGACTTAGAGTTGGTGCTACAATTTTGACCATGCAAAGGTTTGAGATCATTAAGATGTTAGAGTTGGTTCAAAAACATAAGGTGACTTTTGCACCATTTGTGCCTCCCATCCTTTTGGCAATAGTGAAAAATCCTGAAGTGGAACGATACGACATGTCGTCGATTAGAATGATTATGTCTGGTGCAGCTCCTTTGGGAAAAGAACTTGAAGAAGCTGTGTGTGCTAGGCTTCCCAACGTTACACTTGGACAGGTAGCTTCAAGGTTCCAACTTTCTGTCCTCGTTAATAGGAAAGTAACAAATAATTAAAAATAAAAATTCAAAAATACAAAATAGCATTTTTATATTATTTGAATAAAGTTTATTGGTTAGAAACATAAAGAAATAATGATTTTGAGACATAGAATTCATATCCTTAAGTTGAATATCTTTTTGGACTTAATTAATCCTTTCTATAGTTTATTCATGCGCACCATTTTATATTAGGTAATATTATTTTTAAAGACAAAAGTTTAATAAATTCATTTTTATTTATAATTTAGGTATATTTACCTATTAAGGTTTTATTATTTTATCATAATACATTGCCATATGTTATACAATTATATTGGGAAATTATGTCCACTACTAGAGAGTAAAAAAAATTGCTATTTTTGTATTTGTACTTAAGGGGTAAAATTATTATCTCATTATAAATATTTAAAGGATAAAAATGTTAGATAATACTATTTCCTTTTATTTTTTTATGTATATGCGATCGTAACTCAATTAACAATCAGAGACGACAATAATTTATTGTCAACCAGCTATTTTGGTTGTGTTTCTTCTCCAGTGATGATCTTAAGAAATAGAGAAATTGTAGTTTTTTATTGGAAAGTTGTATTTGATAAATTTATAAAAAAAATAATTTATATTATAAATTTATATGTCTCTTCCTTAATTAAAGCATTCTCGATTAGAAAATTTGTTTTCATTTCCACCCAGTTTTTTTAACTTTGATTCCTTAAAAAAAACATATTATTCAAATGAATAGCATTATTCTGAATGTAACATATAGAACTAAATGAACTCGAAAAATTATAAAATCGGCACTTAAGAAGTTAAATGGGCGTGTTCTCCCTAAAGAACACCCCGAATGAAAACAATGTTGAGGATGAAAAGAGAAGAAAGATGAAATGAATATAGGTTAAGAGGAGAATCTATAAGAAGTTAATAAGGCTAACATGATTGCCTATTACACATGTAGGGTTATGGAATGACCGAAGCGGGACCAGTGCTCTCGTTGTGCTTAGCGTTTGCAAAGGAACCATTTGAGGCTAAATCAGCTTCATGTGGAACCGTTGTAAGAAATGCAGAGATGAAGATCGTTGATCCTGATACAGGGGCTTCCCTTCCCAGGAATAAATCTGGTGAAATTTGCATTAGAGGCAACCAGATTATGAAAGGTACACACAATTTTTTGTCTATCAATTTAACATTCTATACGATTTTTTATTTATTTTAAAAATGTGTTTATTGTTTAATTACTATTACTCTTAAATAAATATAAGATATTTAAATGGTGAATGATGATGTAAAAATTATAATATATATCTCTCTCAAATATATCAATTTATGTAATTTAATTCTGTATAAATTAATATATCCACCATATGATAGTATAGATTTGCTCAGGTAAAATTATCTCTCACAAAGGATAGTAATGGGGCCACAGCAAAAAAATGATAATACAATATGGGAGAGATAAAGGTGTACTAATTAGAACCAGTTATACCCGCTTCATGCAATAAATAAGATTTCTTTTCTAATCTAAAATATTTCATACCAGTTTAACTATTTCCTATTTCTTAGCAAAGTAGCAAACATTGGAGTAATTGTAGTATTACATCAAATTTCTAAAAGTCGTAATTAATTGGTGGTGCCACCCTTGGCTAGGTTACCTAAACGACCCAGAAGCCACAAAAATAACCATAGACGAAGGGGGTTGGTTGCACACGGGTGATATTGGTTATATCGCTGATAATGATGAAGTTTTCGTTGTTGATCGATTAAAGGAGATAATCAAATACAAAGGATATCAAGTTGCTCCTGCTGAGCTTGAAGACATTTTGTTTGCCCACCCAGACATTCTCGACGCTGCTGTTATATCGTAAGTTCATATAGCTAATAAATATCTACTTTGGTCCTCACTTTTTATTTTTTATTTTATTTTCAATGGATTCTAATCATCATTGGTTTCAGCATGGAAGATGAGGTTGCAGGGGAGGTTCCGGTTGCATATGTTGTAAGGTCAACTGGTTCTGAGATCTCAGAGGATGAAATCAAGCAATATATCTCGAACCAGGTGATTCTTTTGGTTCTTTCACCATCCAAATTAAACCAAATTAAAAAATAATTACCAATGTAATATAACTTTGCACAGTCCACATACAAAATTATATATAGTTATTGCATATCAACCATTCATCTTGTATTACTTATATTTTTATGTGGCAGGTTGTGTTTTATAAAAGAATCAGGCGGGTTTTCTTTGTGGGCTCAATTCCAAAGGCACCCTCGGGCAAGATTTTGAGGAAAGACCTCAGAACAAGGCTTGCAGTAGTTCCTATACATAAGAAAATTAGAACAAACTAGTATTGAACTATTGCTTAACTACGAAAGAAAGTAACAAAAGAAGCAGAGCCTTTGAATAATATCTCTTCTTATGATTGATATTTGAATAATAACGATTGAATGAATTGATGGAAAATACATTGCCTTACTTATATAGGAAACAAAGCTTAATATGCAAGCAACCTAATTACCTAACTGAAATATTTAACTTAATTAACTATTACATTGAATGATTATTGAACTTTGCGAGTTAACTTGTGTAGGTAGTTATTGGCCTCGGCATGGTCTTATGCTTTTGGTGCGTATCTGGTTCCATTTCTGGTGCGCCTTTGGTGCTTACTGATGCACAATTCATGGTGCTTACTGATGCACAATTCATGGTGCTTGCTGATGCGCCATTGGCATATGCATCTGATGCGCCAAGAGGCGTTGCTCATGTGTTGTTGATGCGTCAAGATTTCTCAATCATGGTTCACATAAGACTCGGTCGGTGGCATGAAATCTTCTGTCATTTGTCTAATGTGTTGTCTCGGTCAGTGACCTGAAATCTTCAATCATTTGTCTAATGCATGTCTCGGTTATTTGGCTTGTCAATGACCTTGAATCCTCGGTCAGCTGGCTTGGATGTGTCTAGATCAATTGGCTTGAATCCTCGGTCAGTTGGCCTGTGCATGACTCGGTATCCTAGGTCATTTGGCTTGTGCATGCGTTCCCATGGTCACTTGGCTTGTTTAATTTCCTCGGTCACGTGGCTAGATGTTCTGTGTCATGTTTGGTTGTCTGTCTCGAACATTTGTTTCATTGCCTCGTTCCAGTTTTTTGGTTGTTGGGATTAATTTGGTCTAATACTATAGTTTAGCCTCAAACTGGAAGTCTATATGACAGGATCCACCGAGAATATGAAATTATCAAAGCCCAAAATTAAATGGTACTATTATACAAATTAATAAGATAACAATTACTGCTGGCTAGTTTTCTATTCTATCTTTAATTTGATAACCAATGGCTCAAACGAAATGTGTGTACAGTAGTCTTCTTATTATTATTTCTCTCACCTAAGTCATTTCAAAGTGAAAAATGAAAATCAGAATCTAGTATAATGTGTCTGCTATACTCTAATGGTTTTGGTGTTCAAATTCACATTTCCCAAAAATAGATGAGAACAGACATACATTATGTAATAAATGTTTCACTTTTGGTGTCTTTTATATATTATCTAATTAAAATTTGACATCTAATTAAAAAGAAACATAATAAAAACATAAAATATTTTCTTTTACTCACGTGTATTATCTATCAAATTATGAATCCAAAATTAACTCCATTTGCACGACTCAACCAGGAGTCAATGAGGGAATTTGATGGCTTCAGCATAGGTTTTTGGTTCAATGGCATTGGAGAGGGAGAGGATTCTAGCTTGATAAGATTGAGATAAGTTCTCATAGGATAAGTAAGAAGATAGAGGATAAAGGGAACTAGATAGTATGTTGGTGTTATGAAGGAGTGCACTCTTTTACAAACATTAAATGCAAATCAAATTAGTCATTATTTTTAATATTTTTATGAGATCCAATAGATAACTATTATGACTAACATTCAACATCTTTAAGTACTAGTTTAGGATGGGCTTATGTACAATTGTTCAAACATTGTATGAGAAGCCTGTCCAAAAAATGGATTTTATTTAATACAATAGTCCATGCTGCACAAGTGTAGTCCATGAGTATGAGGGGTTAAGGACCCAACTTGGTAATTATACCCCATATAATTTTATCTACCCCTTTTTCACCCCTAATAATTCATACAAAGCTCAATGCTTCAAATGGGTCACACATGTTATGTCTCTCTCTTGGCTTATGAGTAAAGATGAAATCTTTTGTTTAAAGATGAAATCTTTTGTTTAAAGCCTCTTAGTTTTATAGAACTTGATCCAATTGAAAACTTGGAAATGGTTGACACTCATGTTAGCAATGGTTCAATTCCTTTTTCCATGTGTAAATTCCATCTAGTATTGGTTGAGCCCATTGTCTGTAGTTGGGTGAGTACCTTGTACTCTTTTATCATAAATTTCGGCTTATAAAAAATGCTTCCTTCTTCAGTCTGAGGGTGTGAGAGTTTTCTCTGATAACTTTGGTAGTTCTTCTTGCATGAGCTAATTTTTGGGTAGAGATTTTAAGAACAAACCTTTTCAAATAGGTAATAACCTAATGGTAATATAATAGATAAATCCTAACAACTTCAGAACAAACCAACCATAAAAAACCCCAGAAGTGGATAAACACAACAAAATTACCTACCTATTCCAAGACAAACACCCTCAACAATTCCACTCAGACAAATATTTAGGTCTAAAATAAAGAAACATGTAAGGTAGAGGTTTATTAACCAACCTAATTTATATTTAGGCCTAAAACAAATTTTATGATACATATTTTTATGCTAACCATAATAAACGGATCATCCTTATTATTATTTTTGTTTCCAATGAAGAAGATATAAATATTGAGGTACATTTTAGATGCAAAAGTAGCACTCCTCATGACACAAATAATTTTTGTACCGAATCCTAAATTGAGTTTTTGTAATATTCAACTAAACATGAATTAAATAAACATAACATGGTAATACGTATTAATTTATACAACTAAGCTTGCAGAGATTAGTACAGTTTTGTAACATGTTTATGGGACAAGCTAGCCCTTATAACTTTATTTTATTCTTAGATTAATTTAACATTAGTACATATACATGTAACTAGATCTCATTAATGTAGGTTTGTTCAAGTACAAAGGGAAACATCACATTTGATCGAGTGGATATTGTATAGTTTAGAACAAGTATTAATGTTTCCTTAGCTTTGGAATCTTAATACCAAGTGACTGAACACGCAGTTTCATGGTTCCTTAAGTGTCTGTGATTTACAGACAAGGCTCACCACAATCATTACCGATTTGTATAGTAGTTAAATCGGTAATGATTGAAGATTATGATCCCCAATCATGGTTTACTATTATGTTATGTTGAAGCCTATTCCATGATGGGTTCGAATTTAATTTGTCTGCTAAGCTACATTTTATAATTCCATCTCCCATGTGTTTGGTTCAGTGAACAAATTTGTATAGTAGTTAAATCAGAAATGGAGGGAAGGAGAGAGAGAAATAAAGACAGAAGAGTTAAGTTTAGTCCTAGTTAATTATGCATCATGCTAAAGCAGTAAAGCCAGTGTGAGATAGAACCATATCTTTCTCCATTCTGGCTCTGACAATAGTTTATGAAATTGAAAGTACATAATCATCAACACAAGATTCAATACAGTCAGGTCTTTAATTGTAAGTAATTGTGGTACTGCACCATCACTGACTACTATGGAGATGGTGGTTGATTTCATATAATTATATATCCCATTTGGAGCACAAGATGTGTTAGGGATATAACAAAATTTAATGATTCTAAATTACTGCATGTATCATGCATAAAATACATACACTAATACAACTTGTAGGATAACATATGTATACCGAACCCAAAACCAATGCACAAAAAAGAAATCTATCCACGTCACCTTAATACTTGAACAGTGGGATATATTCAATTCAATTAGTAAGAGGATTGATGTTCAAAATTCATTATTATTATTATTATTATTATTATTATTATTATTATTATTATTATTATTATTATTATTATTATGATTATGGATTACAATTTAAAACACAAAAATAATTATTCTTCATTTCTAAAATATTAAGACTTTTCACCTAATCTAAGCCGCTAATTTTGTTAAAACAGCACCATTCTCCAATCATCTATGGACAGATAGCAAAACTTGTAGATAATATGCCATTAGTTTAAGACAAAGTGAAAATGGTCTCAAATCATGTCCATTACAATTTTGTGTAGTCAAGATTGTTTATCTTGTCCATATTGCAATTCCAAAATTAGAAGTGTGATGGAACACAACATGATTTTAAGTTTCAACTCCTTGTTGATAAGGTTACAACAATGCTGGCTAGTACTTGTGATTAGATGCTTAAATTGCAAACATTCACATATTCTCAAAGACTAAAATACAAATAAACCCAATTAATCTTAGTAGGAAGGTTTCATTATTTAATATTTAACCATCGACCGACAAAGGATCCAAACTCTGCCATTAATGAAGGGAACAACCTCTATGATTCTCCACTGATCTTGCAGATATATGTCCCTCTATCTCACTCAATATACACCACTTTTCTCTATCACTAAATATACTACTATTTTTGTCTGCAGGAACAGTGAACCTTGGAGCCTCCTATACTGCATAAAGATCCCTTTCACCCCCCACTTCATCACACACTACATCTTTTAATTTGCACTACTCTATTATTGCTTCTCTTTCACTACCACTATACTTTGTACATCTCATCTCTTTCTCTCTATTCCTAACTATAGCCATGAACTTCCATCACCCTAATACTTCTCTTCACCTAAGGCAACCTGATGAGAACAATCCACTCAATCTAGATCTTCTCCTTCACCCTTCTTCCTCTTCTTCATCATCAACTCCTACTAGTGCAATGGAACTTAGGATATTCTCATGCAACTATTGTCAGAGAAAGTTTTACAGTTCACAAGCTTTGGGAGGCCACCAAAATGCTCATAAGCTGGAAAGGACTCTAGCCAAGAAAAGTAGGGAACTGGGTTCAGCCATGCATGCTTATAGAGGAGGACAAGAACAAAGACCAAACTTCAGTGCTAATTCACACCAACAACACCATCTTGGTCGTGCTCTCATGGTCATGGAAAACCAAGGACAAGGTATGAGGAGAGAGTTTAGCTATGGTTCCAAAGAAGGGGTGCCTTCTTGGTCACGTGGCTATACTAATGAAAATAATGTTCAAGAAGATGTTAGCCAACTTGACTTATCTTTAAGGCTTTGAAATAATTTGAAAGAAGACTCTTATCTAAGGCATGCACGGTTAATCTGTAACTGTAATGAATCATTTTGAATGAAACAATGCACAAAAAGAGAGGGGCTTTGGGTGAGTGGAGGGATCAATTAATTAATGATTGTTGCTGTGACAATTAATTGAAGTGACACTTCTAGAGGGCCAGGAGTTACCACTGCCACTTTTTATTTAGAGAGTAAAGAAGGAAGCTGAATTTCAGGTTATATAGGTTACTATATTCATGATTGTTTCTATTTTTATGGTTTGCTTTGTTCCTTTTTGTACTGTCAGCATGCATGGTAGTATATTTACTAATTATTGAAATAAGAGATATTTTTTAGAGGGAAGGGAGAATTTTGATAAAATATAATGGAGCAATACAACAATAATTTCCAGTGCCTATAATTAGACTAACAATTCCGTGCAAAGTTTTAGGGATTTTCATGCCACATTTCTTGTTAATATATATTATGAGACATGAAGACAAAATTTTCTTGAACATGTGATCCTCACATATATGTTTTTCAATATGTTCAGACTTCATTTATACACGTAGCAAGTGCCATTTAATAAAGTTTCCTTTGGTTTCTACCTCTAACATGCAGACTGAAAGTTTTACGTTGTCTTGTTGGTTCACTTGGTTGGAAAGATGCATATATGTGCAGCAATTAGAAGTTATATATGCATTTAATTATTGATATAAAATAATGTATCTCTTTCTCGGCTAATTTGCTACACCCCACTGAAAAGGAAAAAGAACAGATTGATATACTTCTTAACCTTGAACTGAGTTCACCAATCCAATTGCTACAGCAGAAAGGATGAAGAATAAGATACTTTTAATGAGATTAGATTGATTTCTCTATGTACAAATAGTTATAGGAGACATCTATTAAGAAACAATCGTACTCAATGCCGGTCGTTCACAAGGCAAATTTATGAGGACTATTATAAGTAGCTTCTTATGTTAGGTTTAGGTATATGAACCAATGATTGCTCTTTATTGATAGAGTTGAAAATTCGTGCAATCCATTAAGAAGTTAATCATGTACTAAGTTGTTTATGGAGGTTGTCTCTGTTGATGTCAATTTCGTCATTTACTTGATCAAACTGTAGTCTATAGACTTTTGTAATTGGGAAATGACATTTATTTATACATCTATTCTTTAATTTAAACATATTCTTTTTAGAAAGAAAAGGTGATAAAGTAAGTATAGAAAATTATGTTTCATTGTTATTTTTTAGTTAAAAGGGGGAAATGAGTTTTTTTTACTAAAAGAGGAAAAATAGTTTTAATAACATATAAGAATATCTAAATATGTATCGTGACTCATTGTATTGCGAATATAGTGATATGAAGTAAGTCTCAGATCGTCTATATTATTGTCTTAGCCTCTTATGAATGATTTAAATACTTGTTGGACTCCTCATTTTATTGTCATTAGTTTTGAGATCAAACTTTAACATTATATCACAGCGACAACTCATTTTGTCATCTCGTCGCCTATTCCGATTGTCTTTTCTCATTGTCTTGAGAATTATTTAAATACATCTTAGGCTACTCCTTTCGAAAATGAAACCTTAACATAAAGATCATGAGAAGGAGTTCTTGTTTTTTATCATCTCATTGTAAATGAAAATATTAAAATTCATAGCATATAATATCTTTGCACCGATAGTATAAAGATTTATACACAGTCAATGTATCATCCATTACTCATTTGTATTACTTTTATTTAAGATTTAATGATGGTAAAATATGAATGGTGGATGGTAAAGTGACAGTATAAAAATCTCTTACACTGTTAGTGTATACATTTTTTTTTTGTTTTGTTTTGGTAGCACTTCCCTTTGATATATGATGTTAAGATTTTATCTTAAAATCAATTCACAATGAAGTGAGTAAATTAATAAGTATTTAAATCATTTATGAGACAATCAAGATGAATAATTAATGTGAGACTTACTTTTCCAAGTAGAAGTAATCTTTTCACCACTTGCTTAAAAATTTTGAACATAGAAGTTAAGCAAATATAAGTTGCATATTTAAATTAAATTCTGAAATGAATAGTAAAGTGATGAAAGAATAAGAAAAACATAAGAAAAATAATAGGAAATAAATATGGAAAATTGAAGAGGAATGTAAGTGCAGGTGCTATTAAATCTAATCAATTACAGCTTTATTGTGGAAGAAAAAAAGTACCTTTTATTTTCTAGTTAACAGTTACAAATTGAAGAAAATAATGTTTGATAAGGCAAAAGGAAATAGTTGTTTCAACTATGCCATAATTACTCTTCTTTTGCAATGCATGGTAAAAGAAATGGGAATTACACTATAGAAGCTCAAATGTTAGAAGGTAGTAGTTCGATAGATCATTGATAAACCAAACAGGGATTGTAGCCCGGTACTTCGAAAACTTTATATGTGGGCCATGTTGGATGGAGATTCATTCATGTCTTACTTCGTGTACTAAGTCAATTAAGAAGCTTCATTAACAAAATCAAAAACTAATATTTTAATATTATTTTATGAAATTTGATTAGTTATGAACATAGGAACAGAAAAACTCTGGAACAGTAGATCCTTCTCCGAGCCAATGTTAGGAAGGTACCTCTTTTAAGTTTATAATACATCAGTTTATACCCCTAAGGCCTTGTTTGGCATAGGATAAAATTTATGCTTTTTGTATATTTTTTGAAAAAAATAAACTGAAAATATAAACTATGTATGTTTGACAACCAAATTAAGTTTATAAACTCAGTTTTTTTTCTGAAAAAATAAGCAAAAAGTAGAAGCTCCAAAATCATGGGTTGATTTATTTTTTTTAGCTTAATTTTTCCTAACTCTTCTATTTCCTATTTTACCCCATCATAATTTTATCTATATCCTCATTTTTACTCTTTTACCAAACATCATAACTCTCATTTTTCTCTCTCTATCACCATCTAACCCCGTAATTTTCCATAACAATTTTCTTTATCTATACACGAACAAAGAATTATGTATAAAACTTTGTTATATAATATTAAAATTTTGTGAATTATGTATAAACTCAATAAACCCTAAAACTTTTTTATAAAATTTAACAATTATGTATTATTTATTTTGTGAATTATGTAATTTAAGTTTAGTAATTTCCATTTAAAAAATAAGCAAAAAGTAGAAGCTCCAAAATTATGTGTTGGTTTTTTTTTAGCTTATTTTTTCCCAATTTTTCTATTTCTCATTGTACCACATCATAACTTTATCAATATCCTCATTTTTACTCTTTTACCAAACATCATAACTCTTTACATTATCACCATCAAAATTCATAATTCTCTTTTCCTCTCTCTATCACCATCCAACCTCATAATTCTCCATAACACTTTTCTTTATCTATACACGAACAAAGAATTATGTATAAAAATTTGTTATATAATATTAAAATTTGTGAATTATGTATAAACTCAATAAACCCTAAAACTTTTTTATAAAATTTAACAGTTATGTATTATTTATTTTGTGAATTGCGTAATATAAGTTTAGTAACTTCCATTTATTTATGTGTTATATTATTTTTAATATTGATATTGGTTTTTATATTGTATTTTATTTTAATATTTTTTAGCTTTGTTATTACGCAATATTAAAAATCATGGGTTGTTTTATTTTTTTAGTTTATGTTTAAGTTTAACTATGTATGTTATTTGTTTATGTTATGTTATTTTTTAATATTAATATTAGTTTTTATATTATATTTTATTTTAATATATATTTTTAGCCTTTGTTATGCCATATAACAAAATTAAAGTAAAAATATATGATGATAAATATTAAAAAATGTATATTTAAAAAATAGTGTAAAAACAACCAAATTAATCATAAGATAAACAAATAACCTCATACCCTTTTTGTAATTTATTATGTAAAAAACAATTTTTTTAAATAGTACATGTTCCCATAATCATTATCTAAGTAGTGGGTCCATATATCCTTGACTATGAGTCCCTTACGTCCTCGACTTGGTCCTTATGTGGGGCACACTCTTTGTTACTTGCTTAATCAAACACTTATCACTTATCATCATTTCATTGTTTAAGGTAGTAGCCTAGTTTGCTATGCACTTCTCTTTTTTTACTGGTTTAGCTTAAATGAAACAATAATTTCAGTGACTTTCTTGTTCCAGTTAATCTATACGTTGAAGTGCGTCATGGACTTTAGCCTTTTTTAAATCACTTCCCACACAAAGTTTCTCTCTTTCAACGTTCATATGACCAATTGCTGATATTTGATTATAGTTTAATAAAAAAATAGTAATAATTGTACCAACGATATCATTTAAGGAATCTAAAAGATAAATTTTGTATTAACAAAATAATATTTACATATTTTGAAAAAAAAAATTGACTTAGTTTTAAGAGACTATTTGGTGTGTGCCTTAAACAGCTTTAGAGCACTAGTTATTAATTAATCTGTAAGAAAAATAATTTGTTATGAGAGATCATCCTTAATCTCTTTGGAAAAATTTGTTATGAAGGGAATGAAAATTTTGTAATTATTTAATTTAAAATATGAACCATTTAAAATTTATATGTGCTATATGTTATCATCTTCATGTAGTTCTAGTACGAAAGAAGATCTGAACTAGTTTTTGGAATACCTTTTATAGACATTTTTTTAAAATTAAAATAGCATCATGTGTATTTATTATTAAATTACTAATTTCATGAGCTATATTATGGAATTGGCCAAGTTAAGAAGGTAGTTTGAATTTTCTGTTGAATTAACAGCCACCATATATTATAGAAGCTTGCATGGGATAATGTTTACATTTCTGCAACACAGGTTTGAAACGTTTTAACCTAAGTCAAAGTAATCAAAGTCTGTTAAGTGAAACAACAGTTTAAGAAATTAGCACGTAATGAACACTGAAAACCCCAATCATATCCCTTTGCTTTTTCACATAAAAAGTGGCGTTGGAGAAAAGCAAAGCTGTATCCAACAAGTGATTAAGTCGTGAAGAAGTGATTCCACTTTCATTAATCTGTCATTATCATTTAGTTTACATGAAAAATATACCTCTTGATCATGTGAACATTATCTGATTTTTTCTTTCTGAATTGAATTTGTATTTTCCTTTTTTATTATTTTCGTTTCATTGTTTCCTTTTCATCAGATTTTTATTTTAAATATCTTTATCTTTCAACAAAAACACCAATAAGCCCATTTCCCTTCTCTCTCAGCCCAACTAATTTCCGTGGGTTACATTTTCATATAAAGCTTTTGTCAAATCCACTTCCTACCTTAGTAGATGCTTCCACTTTGAGTCTTGTAACAAAGTGAATGAAACAAAAGCTTTGAGATTCATTTAAAGAACAAATATCATCCATCCCAAAAAATATTGTCTATTATAATTATATTTTTATGAATTTTCTATTTAACTGAATGAGACAAACACAGATGAATAGGATTCCTCTCTATTAATGGATAGACAAGTGAATTTTTTATGTGTATTATAAGGGTAAATGTGTAATCATCTTTAAAATAAAAAGGGCAAAAATGATATTGTATCTTCCACTTTCTTTGATATTTTTAGGTATTTGCTTCTCCATTAATGGAGATGAGTCTTACTCAACACAACAGAGTATTTTCATTATCATATCAAAAGTATATTTCATGATTCATTTACATTCCTTTTTTATTTTTTTACTATTGAAAACTTAACTTGGAGATAAATTATTCAGGCGAGAGAGACATAAAAATGATGGAGGTGGAGGCTCTTTTATGTCTAGGAATTGATTATTGTATTAGAGCTGGAAGAGTTTGATACTCGGTTGGCAATTGGTAATATCACACAAAAGTATAAAATATAGCCTGCTTCACATCACACACACAACACAACTACTCCACAACTTTATGGTTTCGTTTCATTCCAATAAGAAAATAAGAAGAGATAAATATGTGAGAAAAAAATAAAAAGAGAGAAAAAGATGAGAAATAGAGTGAATTTAGTATTGTTTGGTTGTATGGAAAAAGAATAGAAAAAAGTGAGTGTTTCTTCCTCACTCTTCCCTGGACAATGATTTATCGTCCAAAATTATGTTTCAAATCATGTCCCATATCGATGAAAACATTCATAAAAATTATAATATTCATTACTTTTTATTTTTTATTTCAATATCATTGCTCTGGGGAGATAACAGATCTTGGTCTCTTATCTCATCTCATTTTCTCCTCACTTTGGAGAATAAACAAATTTGGTAGGTCCCACTATATTTTTCCTTCTCTCTTCTCATTCCTCCTCCTTAGCCAAATGGAAAAAATACACATTTTATCTCTAACTTCTCTCCACTCCTTCTCTTTCTCCTCTCTCTCTCCGCATACCGCATACTATCTCGTCAATTTAATTTTATGATTTTGGTTACTCAATTGAAAATCCCAAAATACTTCTATGTTATATTAGTCATTTTAGAGTCAAATTAGTTATTATTAAGTGTTATAAAACATACTAAAAATGACTAATTTGATCACAATTTAAATTTTTTGGAATTATTTTAAGTTTTTCATATTTTGAGGAACCAAATTGGTACCCAGAACTGAAATGAGTATTTAATCAATTTTTTTTAACGTACAAAAACAACAACTGTGTCCAGCTTAGTATATCAAATTGCAATTTCGCATGCCTTTCCTCACCCTTTTGATCACTAACCACGTTACTATAAATATCAACCAAAGTTCCCTACACATACCATTCCCACTTCACTAATCACTACCAATTAATAAATATCACCACAGAGATGGCTTCTACTAGTTATCTAACTATGTCTTGTTGTGTGCTTCTAATTTTTATTTTCCTTAGCTCTATTATGGTTGCATTTGGTGGTAACTTGAACAATGATTTTGAAATAACTTGGGGAGATGGTCGTGCCAAAATAATCAACAATGGGGAGCTACTTACTCTGTCACTTGATAAAGCTTCTGGTTCAGGGTTCCAATCAAAGAATGAGTACCTCTTTGGCAAGATTCACATGCAGCTTAAGCTTGTTCCTGGAAACTCTGCTGGCACTGTCACTGCATATTATGTAAGTTATCTTTTATAGAATAATAATAATAATAATAATAATAATAATAACTCGTTAAGGGGTTAGTTTTGTTCTTTATACTTTTTTTGTTATGCATTAAAGCTTGATAAATAAAATATATGTGCTTTTGTTTGCAGTTATCTTCAAAAGGATCAATTTGGGATGAAATAGACTTCGAATTTCTTGGAAACTTGAGTGGTGACCCATATATTCTTCACACAAATGTGTTCAGCCAAGGCAAAGGAAATAGAGAACAACAATTCTATCTTTGGTTTGATCCAACTGCTGATTTCCACACTTATTCTATCACTTGGAACCCTCAGAGGATTATGTAAGTAAAAAATCTCATCAACGCATTCAAATTTACCACTCTGTTTCCTTTTTTTTCTTCATCCTACTTAGATTTGTAACTATTTATCTTACTCTCAATTCAGATTCTCAGTTGATGGTACCCCCATTAGAGAGTTCAAGAACTCAGAAAGTATTGGGGTCCCTTTCCCAAAGAACCAACCAATGAGGATATATATTCTAGTTTGTGGAATGCAGATGACTGGGCAACAAGAGGTGGACTTGTTAAGACAGATTGGACACAAGCTCCATTCACTGCTTCCTACAGAAATTTCAGTGCTGAAGCTTGCATCTGGTCTTCTGGGGCATCATCTTGTGCCTCGGCTTCTACATCCAGTGCTTCTAGTTCCTGGCTCACGCAGGAGCTGGACACAACAGGCTAAGAGAGGTTAACATGGGTGCAAAAGAATTACATGATATACAATTACTGCACAGACACTAAGGTTTCCACAGGGTTTTCCTCCAGAATGCAGCACCAACTAAGAAAACAAAGATCACCCCAATGTTAGTTTTATTTGATACTGATGTGGCTATAGTAAATTGATTCTTTCATTCGTTTAAATCTTGTTACAACTATCATAAAAAGTTATGACATTCCTTACAATGTATGTGCCACACCTTTATAGTAAAAATTCTTGTCGTTTGTTTCCAGTCATTTTTTCCTTCGCAACCTCTTATGACCCTGGTACAGGCAAATTAAGATCAAAACTATTCAAATGAGATTAATACTTCAGATCTATCACTATAAAAGAGTGAACCCTTCATTCACACGGGAAACACACCAATACAAACCAACACTAGATACGGATATATTAAAGAAAATGATAAACCTGCATTGCTGTTATGAATACACGGTGAAGTAGTGTGAAGAGGTTCATGTTCTGAGTCAACTAGTCATAACCTGCGCTTGATGTTGTTCAATAGCTTATTAAGATACCGAAATTAAAAAAGTGGAAGTATCAGATGATGAAGATGATAACACAATATAACTATTAACTTCGTATATCTTAATTCATATACATCAATCAAGTGAGATGACAAATCTAAGTTGTCATCTGAAAGGGAAGGTGCTCCAGAGCCAATGGAAAGGTGATACAAAGGAGCATTAGCACAATTATACAAACGTGAAAAACAAATAACAATCCAGGTTTTTCCTAAGAGAATCAAAATACTGTACAGGATACTGTACTGTACAAACTGCAGTAAAATCAGATACATAGATGCATGACTATGAATGTCAACACCCATGGACTGCACAATTTGGCTGCCACTGATGAATACAACTAAATTTGCAGAACATGTGTGTAAAATCTTAAGGCTGCCTATTCACCCTGAAATCGTTTGTCCAAATGCCTTATTCATCTAGCTCTTCTATCTGTGCCCGTTTCTCAGCTGCTATCTTCCTGATAAAAAAGCCCCACCTCATTGCTGCCTTGATCTTTAGCCATCCCACAACAGCTCTGCCTGAACGAGAGCGATCCTGATCAAAGTTTGGCATAGGTGATGGCATGAATGATGGGATTGAATAGCCATCCCCAGCATTCATGGAAGAATTACCTCCCATGCTGAAGAGGCGAAGCAAGTGCTGCATATCTTCATTTTCTAGCATCTCGTGACTTCTGAGGCGGATTTCATCCTCTGAAAAGAATTCATCAACCCCCTTGTCCCTGTTGTGTGACCAATCATCAAAAGGATTGATAGTAGATGGCTGAATAGAAGAGCTGCCAGCAAGAAACCCTGATGTTGATGATTGAGGAGGACCAAGAGCTAACCCAACTGCACCATGACCATTTCTAGTGGTTTGGGTTTGATGAACACTGTTGATTAATTGGTCATTAGACAGATATAATGAGCTGTCAAACTGGTTCCGTGAGTTGGAGTGTTCTATTAGTGACTGGCCTGGACATCTTGTTACCATATGATTGTTATAACCTGAAAAAGGATTGTATTGCATAGAACTTCACAAATAAGCAAAAATTATTCATGAAATGGAAGAGGTCTCTTTTTTTTTGTCCGAGGGGGTGGAGTGAAAAAGAAAACAATAAATTTCTAAAAATAATTATCTGTGTCAAAATTTTAGTGTACCAACATATCATAGAAAACATTTCACGTCTTTCATTAGTATCAGAGATCATATTTGAGAGAAGTAGCTGAAAATATGACATCAACAGCCCAAAACAAAATGAGGGAGAATGAAAGGAGAGGATCCATTAAATAAAAGTTCAAGGAAAGGTAATGCTTACCTCCAACTGACATCCCTGAATTCATTTGATGTTCAGAAGGAACAGATGCTGGGAGGACTGGCAGATGCAGTTGATGATCCAAACCAATAGTGTAATCAATTGACTCAATTTGAATTTCACTGTCAGCTACATTATTTTCCGGAACACTCACGAGTGATTTGCCATCATAATCTATAACCTGGTCCCAATTTTCATATGCCTTCTTCACCAAAGAATCTACATAAACCTGGACTAACAAAACCATTTAGAAGGTATCATAACCTTACCCTATCCCTAGGAGAAAGCATTAAAAGGAAACTGCAAACTTTGAGCCTCGATAAGACTAAAATTTTATGATCCCCAACCACTATCTATGATTTTTTAGCAGTATATACTGATATCAGAGAAAGGAACATCTGAAGCAGACAAACCTTCTGGCTATCAGTGAGAGAATCGGCAGAAAAGAATTGTTCTCCAGATATAAGGCCACACAGCTCAAAGATGTTATTGAAAATAACACCAACGTTTCTTGTATCTTCTGGATAATAAACATAAAGCTTCCCGGTTAGGACACAGGTCTTCGCATGATCTAAGAGCGCTTCCCACATCTTGTTTGACATACCACTCCCGAGGATCTACAGTTGAACAATATATTTTTTATATAAAAAAATATTAGATGACAAGATAGAAGATTTTAGGAATAGGATATGACATCCTTGTTAAATGAAAAGCCTAAAATATAAGCCACAAGGCTATGCAACAAAGCATGCCAATACAGTTGAACAATATTAGAAAATGGTTGAAACATAACTCCAAGACTAAGGTAAAATCTAAACTTACAGTCCGCAATTTCTGTGAATCTTTCACCACAAGCCGAAGGAATTGTTCAACTGTGAATATTCCAGCATTATTCAGCTTCTTGTGAAATGACCCATCCTTGCCTATCTTCTCCAATCTCCAAACTTCATCGGTCAAAGCAGGAGGATAATGCTTCTTATACACTGCAAAAGGAACAGAATATAAAAGTTCAAAGATGTATTGTAGTGTAGAAGAAGGGAGAGCACTGATGCTAGAGAAAAAGCAGAAAATGCAAAGGCATAACCCTACATTCTCCTCTATGATCTTTAACAGTGAAAGCCTCTGTCTTAGCTTCACGAATACGTATGGACTCGGAAAAACCTGATGCGACCTTCACACCAAGCCTGAATTTCCGGCTCCTTATCCAGCTTGAATTATCTGTAAAAGTCAGTTCTCCCAATGTTCCAATTCCTTCCTTGAGAGTCACCTGCAACTCCCCAGTCAATAAAGGTCTCTTTCCTTCGCGTTCTTTCACCACATGGCTTTCAAATTCTTCTTGAGTCCAGTCCTCATCATCATCATTATTAAAATCGCCTTCAAGGACAACAACATCAAGTTTCACCCAGGCTTCAGGTCCAGTTATTACAACGTTTTCGTTATCGGCATCAACCAAAACAACATGAACTGGAGCCCCCTGCTCGCCTTCCACTTTTCCTCCAGTGAATAGGGGAAGAGACAGCCTAGACCTAAAATGCAGCCGCAAGTTTTTACCATCCAGACCTTCAATCATTTTTGGGGAAGACCTGGAATTTTTTGTACTGATATAATTAAATACAAGTCTCAACTTGAGGTACATAACATAAATATAAGAAAATTGTGGTGGCATTAAAGTGGGGATAGTGACATAACGTAGATATAGGACCTTAACAGATTCAATTCTGTATTTTCTAGGTCTACAGACAATACATGAAAAGCATGGGAAATCATATAGTTATAATATGGAATGTTACTAAACTATAAATATTTAGAAACTAATTTTATCAAAACATGAAGATTTTCTTAAACCTTCCACTAAGTCTTGCAGGACCTAACTTTGTCAGAGCACGCTCCACTTCTTCACTTACCTGTTCACATCAGTACCATAAAACTAATTAAGAACTAAATGCAGAAATTTGTACCCCCAAAAAAGGATCAAAAGTAGAACTTGAAGCTATAAAGACTGAACATATTAGGGAAATTCGATCAGCGCCCAAGAAATCAGTGCTCCAACCCACAGGGATGGACCGTCAGTGTAAATGTTGTAAATAGTTAGATGGGTGTACCATCCGTTTGGGAGTAAGCAATAGTTTTTTAGTGTATATAGAATTGCCCAACATATTATAGTAGTACTAGTGGAACACTGAACGAATATGGTATCATCTCTTTTCTCAACCACATATGTAACATTGGACACGGAAAGAAAAGGATGGAGTAAAATGGATCACTGAACGAAAAATGGACATCCAACCCACTGTGAACAATAGGTTTGTTTAGGTAAGCAAAATTAGTATGCAGCTTAATTTATTGGTTAAACAATACGACTCTTTACAAATAGGCAGGGGGTATTCACACACAAGCCATAATACTCCAATACCGTCAAATTACCTAACAGATGTCCTGCAGTGTGAAATGATAAAGTTTTCTCTTGAAAATAAGAATTTGAAAACTAATAGTATAAAGCAGTGAAGACATGATAAACTTCTCTCTTCAAAATAGCACACCGCAAAGAAAACTAAATAGTAGAAACAGTGTGAAGCCAAATGTCTTACAACTCGACGAAGAAT
Source organism: Lupinus albus (assembly GCA_009771035.1). NCBI lineage: Eukaryota > Viridiplantae > Streptophyta > Magnoliopsida > Fabales > Fabaceae > Lupinus > Lupinus albus. The sequence goes on from CM020011.1 coordinate 13,617,715, forward strand.
AGGTTCTAATGATGAGCAGAGTTTCTGCAAACTGTCCACCTTGAGAGCTTCCACAATTACACTGCAAAACGTGTTGGAATCAATTATAAGGAGCTGATAAAAAGTAAATTACGAAAAGATATTCATATGGATGAAAACTAATAAGAAATAAAACCTTGTTTTATTGTAAGTTTAGCAGACAAGTTTCTAAATGAACATATATAATTATTTGTTTATAAGCATTCACACTGATTTACTTGAAATATAAAACTGAAACTTTTCATTTCTTATCGAGTTACTGGTTTATTTCATGCCAACTCCTAAGGAAGTTTTAGTGTTAATTCAAACAGATAGAGAATGGATGTAGTTTATGCAATGGGAGAAGCTCCCCACATATGCCCACCAATCACAACTCAAGATCCTTCCTAACCAAGAAAGTGAAGTTTTGAGTCTTTCAATTGTTCTTCGAGGGGTCATAATGAATTTTCTATATCATAAGCAACGAGGTAGACTATCTCAAATATCAACATTTATTATATTCTGATTAACAACTTTTTGCAAGAGAATTTTGATTACAGACGAAAAAGAGTGAGGTACGAAATCAGATATTAAGATTCCCCCTTTTTAGAAAACAGCAGCCATAGCTAACAAGATAAACAATCATCAAAAGCGAGCCATTCAAATAATTATTACAGCCTTTAGGTTGATTTGAAAATATCAGAAAGAATATTTCAAACCCATGACAATGATACCATAATAATCAAGATGGAATCAAAACCATGTTCAAGTGGATTGTCTGAAACACGGTAACAAGTAATATTCAGCACTATCAACGAGAACTGACAACATAAATTATGACCACAATAGCAACTTAGGAAGTTGGCAGGGCTCTTCTTGATAGGCACACACACTAATCGAACTCAACTAGCAGAACTACCTTGGGCTAAAGATTAGGAATAGGGATATAATCAATATGAAAAATAGAAAAAAAATCAAAATAAACAGAATATTCAATTACAGTGATGTTGATTGTTGAGATTCCTTTGACATGCTTCCAAGTGGGAATCAGCAGAAAAATCAGTTTTCTAGTCAAAATTATCACTAGCATATGCCCCCAAAAAAATATAAACATCACTCGCTCATATTTACTAACCAGTGGAAAATAGTTATAAAAATCAAACAAAAACTACACTTAATAAACCCTTAAAATTGGTGGAACACCAAAAAATGAAATTCATAGAACCACAAACTTGATGAAAAAGCATTAATTACTTGGCAAGAGTAGGCCTTTTTCTTTCAGGCTGATCATCTTCTCCACCACCCTCCAGTGACCTTTTCCCCATACTCTTACTTATTGGGTCAATTGTTGTCCTCTGCATTTACACTCCCTTCCAATACCCTAGATTATGAAATCTGAAACCACTCCAAAACAATAAAGTCACCACCATTATGAACTAATCTACAAAATATTAATAAAAATAAAAAACAGAAACCCTAGCAGATACAGCTAAAAAGGTAAAACACCAATTACAGATCTAGAACATTATAACAGACAAAATGAACTCGAAATACATTGAAAAAAATCAAATTGTGAACTTTCGAAACTCTAAGAAGCAATATATGGCAGCAAATTACCAAAAAAAGATAAAAACGGAGAGAAAACAGTGAGAAAAGCAGAAAAAATTTGAGGGTTGAGAAATTGAAGAAGAGATAGCGCGAGAAAGTGCGAAAAGAAACAGAAAGCGGGAAAGGAAATAAAGACGGTAAGGTTAGTATCACCTGAGAGTGAGTGAGAATAATAATTGGAGTGAGAAAAATATTTGGAGTGAGAGAGAAAATAAAATCTTAAAACATGAGACAACAACTTTATTTGCCTAAATTGCAAATTTTACGAGTCCTTCGGTTTCGTATAATTATTATGGTCTACTCTGGCGTCTTTGGTTTTTTTATAGAAAAATTGAGCTGAGAAGGAATGATCACCTACTTTGAGCAACACTCTAAGTCTTTTAAGTTACTCACTTCTACAGGCAAATTGTATTTTTAGACTAGCTTTAAGAATGAAAATGTCATTACATGTGTAAATAGAATGACATAATTATTTTTTTATTATTTTTTACCTTGTTTTATATATAACTTGTCTTTCTATTAATGAAAATAATCCAAATTGTGCTTTAGGCGTAGTAACGCACCTGATTATTACACTGGTCCCAGAAGGCCAGAACCATGTTTGGACTTTATTTATGGTTGTGGTTAGAAGTAAACCAACATATTTATTATCATATATTAAAACTTTGGCTGATCTCCATGGACGGTTGGACCGGAACCTTTCTATTAAAAAATATAATGTTATGTGCATTCATGTTTCGGGACATCCCCATGCATGTCAAATATGAAAATTAAATTCATTCAAAATATGAAAATTAATCTACCATAAATTTTATCTGTTAGTTTTGTAGCTGTAGTAGTTATAGGAACAAATATTTGATGTCCTGGATCATATTCAAATTATATTGTACATGATAATGAAATAAAAAAATAAAAAATAATAATTTTTTAATTGACCTAATATATTTTGATTATTGTATGAAGAAATTTGGGACAAACTACTAAGAACAAATCTTTATTGTCTCAAAAATCTACTAAAGAGTTGAATATATATTAGTTATAACTATATATTTAAAGCACCACAAAACATTTTCCATATCTTATCTAAAACAATATCTAAATCTAAAATTTATATTATATATTTATTTATAGTATATATAAAGGTAAAATATGGTATAACTACTATTATTGAGTAATTTTTACTTTTTGTTTTGTTCTTAACACTTTTTAATTGTTATAAAAAATCATATAATTTTAGGTAATCTTCGGTACCATGTTAATCATCCATCTCACATTAAATTGAACATTACAATAAATATAGGAATATATAATATAAAGTACACTCAATACAAAAAATTACAAATTACACCTAATATAACAAAGACATTTTAATTTTACAAAATGAAATATATAAAAATTAAATATTTAATATTATAAAATAAGAATGTGGACCGATAGACACGAAGTGTCTGTCACCATGTTAATATATATAAAGACAAAACATGGTGTAACTATATAATCATATGTATGTATGTAACCACAGCTAACAACTTAATCACCTCTATCACCTTAGGTTAGACATTATGATAAAAAAATTATAATATAAAGGACATCAAATACAAAAGTTGTAATATAAAATATACGATATGAAATATATAATATAAAGTACATCAAATAAAAAAGGACATTTTAAATTTTCAAAATAAAATATATAAAAATTGAATAATAATAATGGTCAAATCATACTTTTTAGAATTGATTTATAATAAATATCTTAAAATGAGTACACTTCAATTAAGGTATGGTTATCATAAGTAGATACCACAAAAAGTTATAAAACTTGAACGAAAACTTGTATGTTTAAAAAAGATTTTTGAGTGAGTGAAAAAATCAATCAAATTATGACTAACAAAACTAAATACACCTCGTCGTCTCCACCCGTAGAAACTACAAGATCATCTCAATGAGGCATTTCGCAGACCAACCATAAAACCATGTTCAAAGAAAAAGCTGAATGTATTAGTTAGGGGTGAGCGGGACCCGACCCTACCTACTCATCCAGTATGACTCGATCATGACTGAGTCTGAAAAGGGTCGGGTCTTACCATGTCTAGGGTTAGGTTCGGGTTCAAAAATTAGACCTAGACAATATTTAGGGTGGGGTATGGACAAAGTATGACCCGTTCCGACCCGTCCCATGGTCACTTACTCATGATATTTGTATGTATCTTTGTTCAAATATATACAAAGTAATGATACTTTTTTGGTCTAAAATATAATTGATTCTCCAATTTTGCATCATATATACATGTTTAATAATATATATACACATATATTATTTTATATGTCAAATTACATGTTCACAATAATCAATAATATTTAGAAGACATTATGTAAAATGAGTATACATTATATTTAATCGGGTCTAGGGTCGGGTCCGGGTTTAAAGGTTATCCCTGTGAATATTTAGGGTCGGATTAACTCTGTGTCTAGGGTCGGGTCCGTGTTCATAAAAATGGCCCGAACAATATTTAGGGTCGGGTATGGACAAGCCATAACCCGTCCCACCCCAGTCCACGCCCACCCCTAGTATTAGCTACCCACTCTCAGGTTGTACCATGGTCGGAGAAGGACAATCACTCATTCTTAAAACCAACATTCTTAATATCAGTATTCTTAATACCAAAGAGTCCGACATAAAAAAAAGTTATAAATTCAATTTTTATATATTTTATTTTGAAGAGTCATAATTTTTTTGTATTAGATATATTTAATGTTATAATTTTTATATTTATTATAATATTAAATTTAAAGTGAGATAAAGAATTATTAACTTAATAATAGCTATTAATTTTTTCATAAAAATTAAAATAATATTAAACATAAAATAGAAAATTCGAAATCAATTCAATCTATAATTAGATGATGTTTTCCAAGTTTTTTCAGTTTTTTAGCTTGGCAACGTATTATTTCATCACCCTCTTTCTTCTTTCTATAAATCTATGCCTGATGTTATACTCTATACCCCTTTCCTTCTTCATCATCATCTTCTCCCTTCCCAATAAAGCCGCTTTAACAAATCCTATTTCCCTTACTCCTTCTCTCTCTTCTTTCACCCTTCTTCTCAGAACCCATTTCCACCATCTCACAACAATACAGAGATACCCAACAACGCTGCTCTAACTAATCTTTATAATTTCGTTATTGGGTTATGATTTCACAACAAAATTTTCAATTTTGTTATCTGGGTATAACTGAATTGTCCATCTCAGTTATCGCCAACTAATGCGTCATCTTCCTAATATTTTGGACCGTTTTTGGATCTGTGCTCATACCTTTGGATTCTTATTGTTCATTCCTCTTTTCCTTCATTTTTATTCCTCTTATATATAAATTTTGTCTCTTTCCGTTGTTGTCCTCATTCCATGCATGGTTACAAACATTATCTGAGTGATTCTCTCATGTCATGTGTAATAATAAAGGGTTGCAATGTTTGATCCACTCTGATAATAATCTATTTGATCATCATTCACAACAACAACACTATTTGATGGATAGCCCCACCGCGGTTCGATCACCGGCTATGGGTGGTTCCGGTCCCGGTTCCAATGACGGTACGCAGCGTGTTAAATTCTTGTGTAGCTTTCTAGGGAGCATAATGTCACGTCCCCAAGATGGGAAATTACGTTATGTAGGTGGAGAGACACGTATTTTGAGTGTGGCACGTGATATTAGTTATGAGGAATTGATGGTGAAGATGAGAGAGTTGTATGATGGTGCTGCTGTGTTAAAGTATCAACAACCTGATGAGGATCTTGATGCCCTTGTCTCTGTTGTCAATGACGATGATGTGGTTAACATGATGGAAGAGTATGATAAGTTAGGTTCAAGTGATGGATTCACTAGGCTCAGGATTTTCTTGTTTTCACAATTGGAACAGGATGGTTCATCACACTTCATTGATGGGGATGATAATGAAAGGAGGTATGTTGATGCATTGAATAGTTTAAATGATGTTTCTGATTTTAGGAAGTTGAATCAAATGGAGTTTCATGTTATGAACCCTGTTGAGGATTTACATTTACCTGATCATTTCTATAATCCAATTAGTGTAGAGAGTGGGATTCATAGCCAGAGAAGTGGGGAACTATCTATGCCACCACAGTATAATTTGCATCATGTTGCAACCCAGCACCAGCAGCAACCTATGAGCCAGAGGTTTAGTGAAATGGATTCTCCACGGAGTCCTTCTTTTTACTCTCCCAACCATCATGCTCACCATGACTCAAGACCATTGGTAGAATTTCCATCTTCTCGTTCGAGTGCAAAGTACCGAGGGCCGTTTTCTGAGTTACCGGATTATGGAGTGCCTGAAGAGTATGCCCGACATCATTTGTATGACAACCAACCACAATATCCTGAAAATGTTGTGTGGTTACCAACTGCTGCACCATCACATGGTGAGAAGTCAGGGTTTCCAGGAAACATTCTCCGTGGACCTAATGTTGTTGATGGGAACAGTATATGTGACCACTGTCGCATGAGTTTTCCGAGAGCTCAACCACCTCTGGAGCTTCCTAATAATATCAGTAATGGTCTTCCACCGGTTGTTGCTAACCCCTGCGCAGAATGCCCTTTAACTACGGTGAATCCTATCTATCCTAATGAGCCTAGTAACGATCTTGTTATAAACTTGTCTAGGCATGGTAGCATGAATGATGGACATACTTACTTGTCTAGGCATGGTAGTGTAAATGATGGACATATTTTATCTGCCAATTACATTCAGCAACGACCTGGACCTGAAATGGGAGCTGAACAATTTCCTGACCAAACCATGCCTGCTATACCACATATGCAAATTCATTCCCTGGAAGAGCACAGTATGCAGTTTGGAAATCCCCCTTCTCCATATACAGTGGATAATCATTATGCTGTTCCTCATGGAAATGTACCCGGGCATGCTTATGCTTTCTGGAGAAATGCTCCCACTCCCGTTCACATTGGACCATCTTACGAGGTATCTCAGCAGGTGAGTGGTATGAAAAATTCTGGATTGATGAGGGTAGAGAGCAATCCAGGATTTTTAGTTGGGCGAGATAGTCAAAATGCTATTCCTTTGGTAGGACATGACGGTTCAGCAATCTTGGAAAATCCTTATGCACATGCTCTGAAATTGAATTCAAATGCCATTGGTCAGGAAAATAAACAACCAATTACTGTAGATGCTATCCACTCCCCACAGAACATAAAAGCTAGCACTTTCGTGGAACCTGTGCAGCTGCCAAAATCATCTGTTAACATGGTTTACAGCAATGTTGAAAACTCTATTCCACAGTCGCAAAGTATATCTTTTGCAGAGCAAAATAAAATTGCAGAGAATGTATTCGAAGCTGTTGGTACTGTTGAGTCTAATAATTCAAATTCTAAACCTGCAGCACAGTTTGGAAATGTTGAGAAACTGGCAGATAAAGACACTTCTGCTCCAGAAGATTCTAAGCATTTGGCTGATCAATTCACGTTCTTGCCTGAGTTGATTGCTTCTGTAAAAATGGCTGCATTAGAAGGTGCTGAGGAGGTGAGAGCTAAAGCTGATGAGCATTCCAATTCTCAGATGCAAAATTCAACTCCCAAAGAAGAAACAGAAAATGAAGTAGAACTAGTGGTGAGGAGAAAGTGATTTGGTTTTCGTTTTTCAATATAAAAAAGCAAATTTATTTTCTTCTATCAGAGGTGTGTGGTTATGCTTGAGGTTAATTTATATTGCCAGGTATATAATATGTATGTATTTTGTCTTGTAGAATGCTCATAATGATTTAGAATTCGAACCTGAAAATGACCATGTAGATACTTCTAAAATTGAGCCTACAAAGGCGGAGGAAGAAGCAATTGCCAGGGGATTGCAGGTTTTCATAACATCTTACTCAAAATTCATTATGTTCTTATCATGATTTCTTTTCTTTTCCATTTTTCCAAGGTCTTTTCCGGGTTTCATTTTCCTACATGCCTTGGGTTTGATGGTAGGCTGATCATTTTTTTCAGACAATTAAAAATGATGATTTGGAGGAGATCCGCGAGCTAGGTTCTGGAACCTATGGGGCTGTTTATCATGGGAAATGGAAGGGTTCTAATGTTGCCATTAAGAGAATAAAAGCTAGTTGTTTTTCTGGAAGACCATCCGAAAGAGCAAGATTGGTAATATTTTTATTTTATAGTTTTTCCTTTCTTTTAAATAGCTACTGATTCAGATATGTAGAATACAAATTTTTTATTCTTCTCTCCTTTGTGTTAGGAATGTTCAATCTGTTGCTAAAAGCTTCACTGGCATAAAAAATAATAACATTGTGTTTTTTTATGAGCTCAAAAAAGGGCTGAAGTCGTAGCCCCAACAAATATTTGAATGTGTTACACATATACAACATGATATAATAATATAGAATTAGTTTTGTGATTGAAGTAAGATCAGATTGAGGAAGTGGTTCATTGGTTAGCCATATTCGAGAGGATAGTGTTAGTATGACTATTTTACTCTACATAGAATGGTACTCATTTCATGTAGGATGAGACATCTGAATTTCCTAGTACAAGGATATTTAGAATAGAGGGATGGTAGATCAAGTAAAAATACAAACATATAGTTTTGTATTTACTGAAACAGATATTAGAGCCCCAAGTTATATATAGTTATTTCATTCGGTCGGCATCCCAGATTGCAGATTTTTGGAAAGAGGCATTGATGCTGAGTTCATTACATCATCCAAATGTTGTTTCATTCTATGGCATTGTTCGTGATGGTCCTGATGGTTCTTTAGCAACTGTGACAGAATTCATGGTTAATGGATCTTTAAAGCAGTTCTTGCATAAGAAAGATAGGTAATATTTGGTGCATACATGGATTTGAATTTATATTTCATCAATGTTTTCAACCAATGTAATGTTTGTTTACTCCGAGCCATTTAACAGAACGATAGATCGCCGTAAGAGACTCATAATAGCTATGGATGCTGCATTTGGGATGGAATATTTGCATGCAAAGAACGTTGTGCATTTTGATTTGAAATGTGAAAATCTATTGGTCAATATGAGAGATCCGCAACGGCCTGTCTGCAAGGTACCCATAAGAATTTGGATCAAATAATCCATGCTGCAAATTTTAGGAAGTTCATGCTGAGATCTGTACAGAATTTCTAGTTGTGATGTATAAATGATGGGCATCGATTATGCTCAAAATATCACATATATCTACATACAATTGTATGCATGCATTTGTGTGTGTGTATATACTATATATATATAACCTGATAGCATAGATTGCAACCTTGTGTAAATTTTCAGATTGGTGATTTGGGTTTATCAAAGGTCAAACAGCAAACGCTAGTGTCAGGAGGGGTACGAGGAACTTTGCCATGGATGGCACCTGAACTTCTTAGTGGGAAAAGCACTATGGTGTCAGAGAAGGTATTCTTGGCATGACTGTCTGATTTCACATTGATAATATCACTTTCACATCTTTTCTAAGGATCTTTCATTGCATCTAAACTTGTGCTGTAGATTGATGTTTACTCATTTGGGATAGTCATGTGGGAAGTACTCACTGGGGATGAACCCTATGCTGATATGCATTCTGCTTCACTAATAGGTGAGAACCAATTAACAAATCAAATGCTTGGAGCAATTTGTTTCTCTATAATAATATGCTTGTCCTTTTTAGCTTGCAATGTTATTCTACCTCGTAAATGTGCATACTCCTGTTAAAGATGTGCATGTAAGAGGATTGGTACTCTTCTATATCATACTTCACTCAGGAATATATAAATTTTCTCTGCACTGTCTATCTCTGTTGAGTTTTTTCATCATGTATTTATCTACCTTAGCCTTTTCCAAAGCATCCAATCCTAGATGCTGCTGGAAAAGTATTGTGATATGAAATGTCCTACATTGTTCCAAATAAGTAAGTTGCGACTTAATTGCAGAAAAGCGCATCTCATTGCAGCATAAAGCAGACTTAGCAACAGATACAAATATTTACTATTATCATTGTTTTGTGTTGCAGGAGGAATTGTGAACAACAGCTTACGTCCTCGAACCCCAACATGGTGCGATCCTGAGTGGAAGTCTCTAATGGAAAGTTGTTGGGCTTCTAATCCTTCAGAAAGGCCATCATTTTCAGAAATTTCCAAGAAGCTAAGGAGTATGGCTGCTCCAATGAATTTGAGATAGTCAATTACCCCTTCTTGCACTCTATGTAGCTTAGAATTGGTAAAAGAAGGGGAATAAGGTGAATCATGGTTCTTCCAGTTGAAGGCACTAACAAGCTTAGCTTTAAAAGATGGAAAATAGATATTAAAAGGAGCCTTGAATTCAACCATATCCAAGCTTATATCGCAATTTCACGCCTCGGTTTAGTCTAACAAATCTTTTGTAACTCTGCCTTGTATTCTATTTTGCACTGTAGCATGGATTTTCTCACAGAAGTGGCATGGTGCTCTGAAGAAAGCTACACGTAAGGTGAATATATAAAGTGTGAGTGATTTTGGTATTATGTGATTGTAAATACTTGCCATAAAAATGTTTCCTTTTCATAATGAGTGTGGTTTTAATCATCATCTACAGGGCTTTTGCAGTTTTTGCATGTGATCACTGATCAGGGTGATGGTAGCAATATTGTGGTTATACACCATCATCTGAGGAGGAACCATGCCTTCTGGAGGAATGTGTACATAAATTAACCTATGACATATATTATGTGCTTCATATATGGAGAGGATAATGAAGAATTATGCTCTTCCCATTTTGCACATGCCACAAATTCAATCTGTCATCAATATATTGTTTGACTTGTTTAATATTTTGACACAACATTTTTCTAATCACACCAATATGTATGCTTAACATTGTACTTTGGCTCTTGAATCAATTTCTACTCTCTTCCATTTTTTTATTTAATTTATATTCATAGAGTAGATAGAACATGTATAATAAAAAAGGTACTAACCTAAGTGGTTGATGTATTGTTTTTATTGAGATTGAATGTTTATGGTCTTTAATTGGGGAGAGATCCACTTACTCTAAGAATAAGTGGAATAAACCTACTACACATCATGATTATTTATTCTTGGGAAATCCAATGGCTTGAATTGGTGAATACATCTAAACCATTAGATTTTCCAAAATTGGATGGCTAAGATGTGGAATAGTTGTTTTTCACTTACTCTTGGAGTAAGTGAATCTCTCCCCCTTTGTTTTAATCCAAATATTTATATTTTGGTTTTGGTTGTTATTATTCCAAAATTTTGGTTCTTATTTTTTGGGTACATAAGAGATATGAGTCAAAACTATATACTAATGTGGATTTTAATTGTTGTAATTCAATGATTAAACACTAAAGTTTAAGTGAGAGTGTGGTATTAGTCACCAACTCACAATGTGAAGAAAAATCCATAGGGTCAATTTATGTGACACAATCAACATCTTACATATGCTCCCTTGACCCTCTTCTATAAGTCCTTCTACCTCATACCTAATACACGGGGGAGACTTTTCTATTAAAGTCAAGCTAGCCAGACTTCGGACACGTGTATTATAATCTATAAGATGAATTGCCAAGAATAACATGCACATTACAATCTACATTTTTTGTAACAAATATTTTACCTTAATGATTTTTTGTTGTAAGTTTTATTAACAAATTTGCATTATTGTGACAAATAGATAAATAGATAAGTGACTACTAGTGTTAGTTGAGACATTTTTTTTGCACATATAGTTTTTTTATATCTTGATTTGACAAATCAACAAGCAGTTCATGCACTATTCTTTTCCCCGTTACTTCATCTCTAATTTTCTCTGACAAGAAAAAGAAATACAGAGCGTCAATGCAAAGATTCTTAGTTAAGGAGAAAGACAAACAGAACCATGTTTTCTTCGTCCCAAAGATCCGAGACTATTTCACGATAAAGATATTAATGTTTATAAAATTTGGAAGCCAAGTGCTTTTTGAATTGGATAGTTTCCCCTTGTTATATTACTATGTTGGTGCGGTTCCTGGCCTCTATTTTCCTTCCTTTATTAATATAATGCACTAGATGAAGTATTAAATTAGGTAACATGGGTCAATAAGTGGTGATTATTCTGAAGAAAACAATTTGAATTTCAAAGACCTTTCTCTTTGGCTTTAACTTCTTTTCTAGTTTTGATACGGTTTCTAATTTTTTTTTTCTTTTAAAATTTCCTAACCAACATGCCAAAGAAGAAGAAATAAATAAAGTAAATGATTAAACAAAATGTGGGGTTTTGTTTGTTGATAATAATCCAACTGATTCCTAGCCAAAACACATCAATAAAAATATAAAACTAATTCCACAGTTAATTCAACAAATGTTTGACTTTTTATTTTTCGTATTTTATAATTCCATAGCTGCATTATTGTTCTATCAAGTATCAACCTCAAGTTATAAGGTGGTTTGATAATTAAAGAGAATGTGTGAAGTGAAGAAGGTTGAGAGTTCGAGTTTCGTCCACAACAAATACTAATAACTAACATTTATGATTTATTTTAGAGTAAATTACACTCACACCCACTGAGTTTTAATGAAATTACACAAACCACTCCTCCCTTCTTTGTCATTACACAAACCACCACTCCCTCATACACAAACCACCCCTAGATTTATACATACATTACACAGACTACCCCTGCATGTTATAAAAGTGTAATATTTTAAAGAAAAAATGTGTGATGAATGTAATTAAGTTAAACAAAATATTGTATATTGTGTAACACTTCAAATAGTATAAAAGCGAATGTTTCTTTATTATTTTTGTGTCATTAAAAAATACATTAATAATTTCAAATAAATGTTTAAAAAATTCTTATATTATTTTATAACGAGCCAAATAATGAAGACACATTGACTCTTATATTATTTGAATTTTTCTACACAATATACAATATTTTGTTTAATTAATTACACACATCATACGTTTTTTGTTTAAAATATTACACTTTTATATTATGTAGGGGTAGTCAGTGTAACATATGTACAAAATTATGGGTGATTCGTGTAATGACAAAAAAGTAAGGGATGATTTATGTAATTTCACTAAAACTCAGGGGTGTGATACTCTTTATTTTATTTAGTCAAAAATCTCGTAGAGCTATTGAAGGAACAAAAATGAAAGGGAAATGTAGTTTTGATAGATAAAGTAGCTCTTAAAGGACAATAAGATATTGTTGAGAACTCTCAATAATTATTTTATCATTTTTGTTTTTTAATTTTTTTAACGAATGAATTTTGTCGTAGAAAATAAAGAAGTCTCTTATTGAAAACAACGAATCAGCCTTGAACTAATCAGAAATAATTATTTAAACTAAATTCATCATTTATCACACATTATTTATTTATATTACATAAAATTTATTATTTAAATTAACTTCATTATTTATTTAAATAATTGTACAACCTATGGTGAACCAATTTGTCGCAATATTTATTTCAATTCCAAATACCAGCGTCATAAAATATGTGTGATATCGCCTAACTTGTTTAGAAAATGTGGCAATTATATTGATGGGAGGGAATGGATAGAGCAAAAAAAGTCAACAAGCAGCATAAGTTTGTGCAACATTTTTTTTTCTAATTGAGTGCAGATGCTTCGTTATTCGCCCAAAAAAATACATGTGCAACATTCCCTCCTTTACACATCTCTATATATAGATGGAACATTTTCACTCTTTTCATAAGATCAGAAGCTTGTTCAGTGGTGAAGAGAGAACTGCCTGAAAAAAAATGAAAACAAATAATAGTATGATATGACATTTTTGTTTTTTAGATACAATATCATAATACTTTTAGTTGAAGAAGTTGAGGGTTCGAATCTCGTTCACAATAAATAATAACATACTAACAATTAACATTTGTCAATAAAAAAAATCATGACACTTTTAGTAAATTGAAAGGAAAAGCCATAACATGTCTCTCCCATACCAAAGGGAATTCTTTTACATTTGCATATGGGCTAGGTAATCACCAAACTCCTATCTTCTTAGTAAAAGTAGTTATTATTTAATGAACCAAAATAATATCTGTTACATTTTCCGTGAGAACTACGAAGCCAATTAATTACACAATTATACCTAAGAAATAATTACTAGGTAATAATAGGGACATTTACTATAATACAAGCAATGATATAATTTATAATATAGTTCGGATGACAATGGAACATTTTCGAGGACAATGACGACAAACTAAGAGTATGAAGGCTTTTTTTGATCAAATACATGCGGGGCTTGAGTTCAACCATTCAAGTATTAAATTAATGAACCTATGAAAAAGCAGTGTAATTTTTTATGAAAAAGTAGAAGAAATATTATGTTACGTTTGTCTAGTTGCATGCACACTTACGTGTATGAAGCGAACTAATCCAAAAAAGTAAGAGAGAGAGAGAAAAGATGAATAAACCCTAGAAGAAGAATAAATATGGAGTTGAATAATATAGCTAGTTAGGGGACTTTTTGTCCTATAAATCTTTCTCTTCTTTCACCGAAGTTTCCCCAACAATCTCACAAACCCTTCTCTTGAATTCTCCTTCAACAAAAGACAGAAAATATTGAGATAGGGAAGCAATTAACATAAGAAAAAATGGGTAGAGCTCCATGCTGTGACAAAGCCAATGTTAAGAAAGGACCTTGGTCTCCTCAAGAGGATGCTGCACTCAAAGACTACATTGAAAAAAATGGAACTGGAGGAAATTGGATTGCTCTTCCTCAGAAAATAGGTACACAATCCTAAGTCATCTTTGTCAATTACATTTCATTAATTAATATCTTCTTAGAATATATATTGTTTGGCTTTGGGAAAGGTTATTATTAATAATCATCGATTAATGCAAAATTTCATACCATATAATTAATATATATATATATATATATATGTATGTGGATACAAATAATTTGCAGGGATGAAGAGATGTGGAAAGAGTTGCAGGCTTAGGTGGTTGAATTACTTGAGGCCTAATATCAAGCATGGTGGATTTACTGAAGAAGAAGACAACCTCATCTGCGGTCTTTACATTAGCATTGGTAGCAGGTCCTTAATTCTCTCACAAAAATTAAACCATTATACCATCTCTCTCTATGAAACTGTTTTTTCAATTTCAACATATTCTCTTTTGTCCCATTTCTTTGTCACTGGAATCACAGCATGTTACTTTTAGAGTTTTTCCTAGGAATCTTAACATATAAACACAAATACTTCAAATATCATTCTATTTCTGAATAAGATGTACATATTCTCTAATACTTCATCCATAGGTATCCAAACATAGGATATAGATATTGATATAAATTTCATTATGTATTATGACTTTTGTCCACATATTTTATATGCATATCTCAAACAGACTCTACTTTTTTTTAGGAAGAATATGTGTATCAATGAATCATATTAGTATCATATATGATACTAGTGTTAGCATCTGCCCTTGATAGATTGTAACCATCTAATTTTAGCATTACTATCTATATATAGATGGTCCATTATTGCAGCACAACTACATGGAAGGACAGACAACGACATCAAGAACTATTGGAACACAAGATTGAAGAAGAAACTGTTGGGAAGGCGCAAACAATCTAACTTTAACAGAAAAGAAACAAACGGGATAGATGATATTTCATCAAATTCCCTAAGCAGTTCTGCTCTTGAAAGGCTTCAACTGCATATGCAACTTCAAAGCCTTCAAAACCCTTTCTCTTTCTACAGTAATCCATCCCTGTGGCCTAAGTTGCATCATTCCCAAGAAAAGATGATTCAGCAATCTTTGAAAGATTCCTCTAACTCTAACACTGTTGGGATGCAAGAACAAAAAGATGAGTTTGACAAACCAACTAATATTGTTAGTGGTTTTCTTCAACAAGATATTGGCGCAAATATGAATACCCCGACGGTTGAGAATCCTTTGAACAACAATTCAGTTCCCTTTGCTAATTCTGGGAATAATATTCCAATGCACTCATCAAGTATCGTTGAGCAAACTAATAATATGGGATTTCAGCAAGTTTGTGCATTGCAAATAATTGAAAATGATAACATTTTCAACAACAAAATTACATTGAGTAATTACTTGTCACAGGAAGAACAGAATATGGCTAGATTTGATTGTTTCAGAGAGTTGAATGGTTCAAATGACAATAGCAACTTGATTTTGTGGTCCAATGATTCTGATTCAAAGTCAGCATCAACAAGCTCTTGGGATTCATCAAATACTCCAGTTCTTATGACAGAAGGAATGTTCCAAGATTATGAACTAGGTTACATTTTCTAGTCACAAGGATTTAACTTTAATTTCTTATCTATGGTGATTTGTTGTCTTAGGCATAAGATGGGGAAATAGAAGAAAGAGTAATGTGTCTTTTAACAACAGGGTGAATATGTTTAATAATGTAAATCAATGTTTTGATTACTCCTTCAATGTCTTATGAGGTATAAACTCCTAGTTTGTTCTGAACATATATATAACTACAATGGGTTATTGAAGTAAAAAAAAAATTCACAAGTTGGCTATTGAAGTATATGTTAAGATGTATAAGTTCATGATTTGCATACAATGGGTTTTAAAAATAAATAAATAAATCTTACATTACAAGTATATGTCTAGTTTACAATCATTGAGATGTTGATATGAAATAAAACCCAAACAGCGGAAAAAATGTACAACCAGATAGTTATATATATCCAAACCAAGCTTCTGGAGTAATGTGACCCTTAAATTTCAACTTGTGACAATGTTTATCAAAGTAGTGAAATCCTTCATAGAGCTACCTTGTGGTTCAATTGCTTTCAATGCACACTCCCTGAGTCCAAGTACCTTGTGCCTCATCACCCTCCCTTTCTCACTTGACATGGTTAATTCCAAAGCTCTAAGAGTGTTTTCTTTAGTGAAAGCACCATTCTCAATTCCCACACCAATCCCCCACTCATGTTCAAGCATCTTGTTGTTCAATTTCTGGTCTCCAAAAAATGGCCTACAAATCATTGGAATACCACCAACCATGCATTCCAATATCGAATTCCACCCACAATGTGTCACACACACTCCAACTGAAGGATGTTGAAGGATTTCATTCTGTGGAGCCCATGCAACAATCTTCCCTTGTTTTTTTGTTCTTTCCAAGAACCCTTTTGGTAATTGTTTCTCACGATTGCCACTAAATGCCCAAATAAATGGGAACTTACATTCCTCTAAGGCCTCTGCTAGTGCAAAAAGCTCATGGGGTGGTGGTGTTATGATACTTCCAAAGCTAACATATACCACTGATTCCTTCTTATGCTGCTTTAACCATTCTAGGCAATGTTCCTCATCAGGAACATGATGTTGTGGTGTTGTCAAAGTGAATGGACCAACGTTTAATAGCATTTTGAACTTTGATTTTAGAACATCCGCAATAACAGGATGTACATCAGTAAAAGAATTCATTGCAACCACTGTTGCTTGTGATAATGTTGTTCCCATTCTGTGTAGCATAGTTGCCATTGGGTTCTCTATATCCCTCACTACCCCTTCAGGCAAATCAGAAACCTTCACCCCAGACAAACCAGTAAGAAAATCGATACTTGGGTCATCACACACTGCAAAACAACAACAATCATACTCTTATTAATCGATTCAGTTTCAATATAAATATTCATCTTGGTTATAAAATATATAATCTTGTATGCATTATTACATTAGGACAAGGTAGAAGATTTGTTGAGTTAGAAAATGTTCTTACCATCATTGGAAGATTTGGAGGATACCCTTTCCCTTATAAGATCAGTTTCAATATGAACAAGGACAGAGTGAGGCCCTGCAGTCCATAGTGGAACCCACTTGCAATCAAATTCCTTAGCCATTTCCGCACCAAACCAATAAAACGCATCAGTGATCAAACAAGTAATGTTCACCCCTGTCTCAGCCACCACCTCATCAATTGCATTCCTAAAGTTCCCTGGCATTGCATATATGAATTTTCCAATTGCTTCCATAGGGTGTCGTGGCACGTGACCCTCTGGAAACCCATCATGCACGTTGTAAATGTGTATGTTTCCCTTGTTCAATGCTGATGTTTTTGCATTTGATGCACGTGTACTGAAGAACGAGAATCGCACGTCCGGGTACTCAGCTGCAATTCTTAACACCATGCCTAGGAGTGGACCTGCATGTGTCCCGAATGGGAACGCCAAAATTGCAACATGCTTGGATTCAAATGGTATAGCAATTTTCATGGAGTGTGGACGGTGAACTAATAATCAATATTAATCACTTGATATAGAAGAAAGATTATATCCCTATGCTATATGTGATTAATTAGTATTACAGTAATTGTTTGTGGATGCTTGACGTTTGAAAAGGTTATGGTATGTTTTATAATCAGATCCTGCATGTTGGTTATAACAAGGAAGGAGTTGTCTTAAAAGAGAAAACAGAAAGAAACATGTATGAACGGTTATGTACAAGAGGGTATGTGAAAAGTTTGCTGTCACTAACTAACTAACTACCGAAAGCTGTGTGAATTATAAAATCTAGAAGTGATCATTAATGAGTTAACTTCCAACGTGTAATTAATAACAAGCAAACAGTTTTTTCTTGGTGTGTTTTTACCACATATACAAACAACCTAACAATAATTAGAAAGTAGACATGAAACTAGACAGAAATAGTTCCAATAAAAAAAAAGTAAATTACATTGACACATCTGAGTTTTAGTAAAATTACACTAAAAACCCTTTCATTTTTTACCTGGGCAAAAAAACCTAATTTTTGTACATATGTTACACTGACAACCCCTGCATGCGAAATAAGTGTGATTTTTACACAAAAATGGATAATAAGTGCAATGAAATTAAATAAAATACGATAAGTCGAAATAGTATATGAATCAATACATTTTCATTATTTTTGTTCGTTATAATATCGTATAAGAGTGATTTAAATAATATATCTATATAATTATTGATGCATTCTGTAATAAACAAAAAATAATGAAAATATATTGATTTGTATACTATTTCGACTTGTCTTTATAATATATCATATTTTGTTTAATTTTATTACACTTTTCATCCATTTTTATGTAAAAAAATCTCACTTATTTTACATGCATAGGTAGTCAGTGTAATGTATGTACAAAAATCAAAGGTTTTTTTTGTATGAGTGAAAAATGGATTGGTGATCTGTGTAATTTCATTAAAATATATAAAGCGGAAACATTTTCCTTGCAGAGACTACCCATCTGTTTTCTTCAATAATTTTGAGGAAATTTTCTATACTTTCAAAATGTTAATATATGTTTATTAATACCAATGGAAAATACTAAAATATCATCTAAATAAACCGAAGTAAATTTTTCACAAATATTAAAAATGTTATTCACAATATTTTTTGGAATTCACTTGGTACATTTTAATCCATGTGGCAATCCATCCTAATTTATATTCTTCTTATACTTGTATTTAATAAGAAAAATGATATATTATCCTATAAATCTTGTTAACGCTATACATAAAAATAAACGTGTCACAATTGGTATTGTTATTGGAATTAAATTTTAACTATAATTAAAATTTTAATATGTTATCAACCATTGAATAGTTAATATAAATTATCTAATTTTATTTAAACAGTCAAAATTAAAAGAAATGATCATATGTGTAATAACTAATTTTTTTAATATTAACTATTTATATAGGATTGTAAGACCCAAATTCATTGTTGTTGCAATTTTTATATTAAAACTCCCCAAATCTATTTATATACTATTAATAAAGTCAAAACCCAAAATAACTACCATGGTGTAATTAATGATTTTCTATTTTGCCCTTACTAAATTTTAATTTCTACCAAAAAATTTATATAACTCAATGCAAATTATAATATATTTAACTATAATTATAATATATCTAACACAATTCATTTATTGTATGCAAAGTCACGTTAGAAATGATAGGAAAGCGGGTTGACAAACATGACAATGCTGGTCAACACGTTAGTTATAATAATGATAATTCCTTAAACATTCCATATAAAGAAATATATTTAACATTCCAAATATATGAATTGCTTAATTACTACATTTTCTATTTCATGTAACATATTTCATTTAATTAAACCAAGAGCAGAGCAAGTAATGTGGCTTTGAATATTTTTTTCAAAGTTTTGTAACACCAACAAGTATAACAACAAATGTCCCGACCTTAAAAAACACATTTCATATAAAGAAATGCCTAAATTGAAAAACATTCGATCGTTATAAATTATTACTTGACAATAGATATATTCTCACTTTACCTTTCTATTTCATCTTCCAAAGGTAACCATTTATGAATTATATTTTTCTCTTATAAATCTTTAATTGTTCTTAAATTTTGATTTTTAATAGTTGAATGATTATTCTATGATTTTACCTGATTTATTTATATTATGTAGTATTAACTTTAGTACATTATAATATTTAATTTTTTGGAGTTGGGGATGCAACTAGAAATGCTCCACTGAAAACATTTGTATAAAAAAATATGGAGTTAGTTAATGATAATCAGTAATTAGAAATATAATCAAAAGTTTGTTAAAAATATTTAATATACTAAAAAGACCGATTATAATTTCCTAAAATGTAGATTATAATTAAATGTCATACCTTAAGTTTAGATTTTCCATGTACATTTGTCTCATACGTGCAAAGGAACAAAGATATACATTTATGAGATTAGAATATTTGACAATAACAATAATCTATCGAATCAAATATGTTATTTTTATTTATTTCATGGTCACACCATAAACAATTTCCTTTATGAGATTAGTTTTGGTTGATTAAAAAGGTGCACTATTAGTCAACCAATCTTAATTAGTATATGTGTTACTCCTATAATAATAATAAAAATTAATAAAGAATTATTATAATAGAGTAATAACCATGATTAGTTCATGAATAATAAATGATATAAGTATAAATATTGTGGAAGTTTTTTATAACCAAGTAAATTTGACAATAATTTAATATTATATACTCAATCTCAAATAATAAAAAATGTGGGTTGAGAGACAATACTCTACTAAAAATAATAGTTAAAGTGAGAGAAGACTCTCAGAAAAATATAATTATGGTAGACACAGACTGTTATTTGATATTGTTGATGAAAAGACGAAGAGAAAAAAATAGGGTTGACAAAACTATAAATTATAAAAGTGTTAAGATGATCTATTAGTAAGAACTTCAAAATAAATTCATCAATATTTCAATTTTGTAATAAATATAAAAGTATAAATTATTATAAAGGTAGATTATAATTATGAATCATTACCTTAAGTTTTACTTTTACATATTTATCTCATTTAATTTGTATCTGTTTATAATGTGCAAAAGAACAAAATATATATACCTTTATTAGATTGGAATATTTAAAAATAACAATACTCTTAGAAAATTATAGGCTATTGTTATGAACTTTTATTTCAAGATATATCTTTTATTTGAAATTTTTATTACTTTCATTTAATAAAAATTGCATACATATCAAATGATTATATCATGTTTCAACCCTCTAATAACATGATTAGTCGTCATTCCTCATGATAATTAATTGGTTTCTTATGTCTATTGTTTAAATTGCACTTTAATTATATATGTTCGTTTTTAATAAAGATATAAATAAGATGCATCATTAAATTGTTTATGTTATTATTGTGTTATTTTTAAATTGCTTGCTAAATGATTGATCTTACAAAGTGTGTTCATCTCAAATTGTTGCACTCTAATGATATTATTTCAAAAATTCAAAACATTTTAGTTGAGTATGTGCAAAAGAACAAACAATATATATTTATGAGATTGGAATATTTGAAAATGGCAATAATCTACAAAATTCAAATCAAATATATTTGGAAGTTTTATTCACATGTTTTCACCTATTTTTCTTTTACTTTATATGGTATTTTGTTACATGATTATTATTTATTATACCAAGTGCATGCATCATTATTAATTTATTATCTTACTAATAATATAAATAAAGAATAAAAATCAAAATAATATTTTTAATTACTTTACCATAAGACTAGAAACAATTTAATTTATGGGATTAATTTTAATCACCCTAACTCCTCTCCATTACTGGAGAGAGAAATTCTCTTAAAATGAATAGAAAAAACAAATCATGATGATATTTATATACTTTAATTTATACTAATATTACATTTGTATCATTACAATTATACTAAAAAAAAAGATAATTTTCATCTCCAAGTTGAAAAATATTGGTTTCACTCTCAACTCGCTAGTTCCTGAGTTATATAAATACACCTCTTAGATTAACAAGATAGAGTACCCCTCTTCAATTCTATAGTACCTAGTTCCAATACAATGACGCATTCCACATATTATTCTCTCGCCAGCGCCTTGTTTCTATTGCTAGTCTCAACCACTCATGCAACAATCCCAGGCCAAAAGAAACATAGAAGCCTAGCAAACAGATTCTTGATTCCTCAGAATGCTGCTCGATCCGTGATACAGTTAAAGCCACTGGTGTGGGACACAAAGCTAGCACAATATGCGCAATGGTACGCGAACCAAAGGCGCAATGACTGTGCCCTAGTGCACTCAAACGGACCATATGGTGAGAACATATTTTGGGGCAGTGGCACAGGGTGGAAGCCAGCACAAGCTGTTAAAGCATGGGTTGAAGAGCGTCAGTGGTACAATTATTGGCAAAATTCTTGTGCTGATGGACAAATGTGTGGACATTATACTCAGATTGTGTGGGGAACAACAAGGAAGGTTGGGTGTGCTAGTGTTACTTGCAATGATGATAAGGGTATGTTCATGACTTGCAATTATGATCCTCCTGGGAACTACTATGGAGAAAGACCTTATTGAAACTTAAAGGGGAAAGAAAGATTAGAGACAAGTCAATAATGTTATGGTCATTTCCCACTCTAGCTCTGCCTCACCAACTGTTTTCATTGCTTTTGCCATGTGCCTTTAATTATAGACATGTCTCTTCATTAAATCATTCACCTCTTTTCTATCTTTCCTTTATTACTTGTGTAATGATGTATTTTCTTATCAAATTCACATTCCCACAAAGAAAATGATATTTGTAATTTAAAAATCAATCATTAATAAATAAAGTATCATTTTGTAATGACATCTATTACTTTTCTTATAATATGTATGATAATATATTATTTTCGGTGTTATGATGTACGATGAATAAAGTATTAATGAATAAGGTTAGATGCTTATATTTGAATCCGCTAACAAGTTGTAAGTTGAAAATGGAGTGGGACGCCTAACGAAAAATGTCGTGTGAAACTATCAACTTATTATATCAAAGCAGCAACGACTTTTTAAATGTGGATAATTAATAGTATGCAAATAAAAGAAATCATCCGAGGGTTAAAAATCTAGCTACAAACTGGAACAAAAACCTTAAGGTGGATTAGCTAGTTGAACAATTTCTAATAACTTCTGAATTAATTCTTTAATTCTTTGAACATTACGTAATAATTCATTCCATATAATCGATTATTGATTATTGTTATATTTGAGGTCCGTATAGATAGGACCTTAAGAAAGCACACATTGATTTCTATGCAATAGTGAGACCATGGCATAGGCCCAATTATGGGCCCAAATATGCGAACGTCAATATATAAAAAAATCAGTTATTAACGTGTTCTGAGGTACGAGCCAAACAGATCCCAAGGGTGAAAGCGTAAGGGCAGAGGACGAGGGAATCAAAATAATCGGTTCATCAATCTTGTTCCCTCTTTCCCAAATTCATTAACATTGTTAATCCCTCTTTCTTCATTATGAATACATGATTGCACTGTGTCCATACCGAATCAAAAGATGGGTCTAGTCTTCACGAAATTGTTCTCCTCTCTTTTCGGTAACAAGGAAGCTCGAATTCTTGTTCTCGGTCTTGACAATGCTGGCAAAACCACTATTCTCTGTAACCTTCTTTTTTCTCTTTGCTTCTCATTCCTCCAATTTACTTTTTCATTTTTACTTTTATATTAATTTGGCGGTTTTTCTTTTACATTCCTTTTTAGATCGGCTTCAGATGGGTGAAGTTGTCTCTACCATTCCAAGTTTGTACCTCAATCTTAAACAACCTCTGCATTTTCTTTTGTTGTTGTTTCGGCTCGCGATTTATTTTCGGTTTTGTCTGTTTTTTGCTCCTTTGTTAAATTTTATCGAGTCATTTAGATTTATAATGTATTGTAATTTTTATCAGGATTTTGAATGCGTTGTGCTATTTTTGTCTATTTGCATGTATGCATGTTTCTTATAAGTATTTTCTATGCATGGATGCTGTTTGTGGTGAATGACTAATCTATTTGATTATTTGATGCAGCAATTGGGTTTAATGTTGAAACAGTGCAATACAACAATATCAAATTTCAAGTATGGGATTTAGGTAAAGGCTTTAGTCGCTTCGATTCATGCAAATTGTCTAATTTTATTTTAAGTGATATCGCATATGTTTTCCTTGACCTTGTTTTACTGAATAGACTTGAGGAAAAAACTAAAGAGATTACCTTATTTGAAATTAGTACATTGGCCTATGCATGTTGAACAAATCATGGAGTTTGATGTCACAGTGTCATAGATTATTAACTTCAATTCTGTGTTTCTCACTGAAATTCTATTGGATCTCATTGTCTAGTAGACTACATATCAATGGTGTTATATTCCTCTAACTCGTGCTAAATTCACACAAGCACACATGGGCCCATGTTTTAGTCTTGAACTCTGCTAGTTTTTTTTCTGGGTACCATAATAAAACGAGATGTATTAAGTTTGTCCTCCTCCGGGCTTGAGTATATTTTCTATTGGTTTTTTGAATTTTGATGGTGTCCAAGGAAAGATAAAATTATGTTCGAAACCTATACACTTGGTCTTGGCATGTTCCATGCTGTTCATATTCCTACTTTGTTTGTATTGAAGAAAATAAATACTTCTACTGAAAAAACAATTTTAGAATTTTAGCACTTTGAATATAGTCTCTTATATAATCTACAATCATGTCCACTTATAATTGCACGAGACACAATATGCTGTAATATAGGAGGACATATATTTCAATTTCTATTTCTGATAGCAAACCTTTGTTTATGCAGGTGGGCAGACAAGCATTAGGTAAGCCTTGTGGTTACATTCTTGCTCTTTGACTGATGGAGATGGGTAACCATTTTTCAATCTTTACTTTTAAGAGATAAATAGTGATTTACTTTTGAGTTTGGATATGTTTACAATGCTGAACTCATTTGCATTTTTATCTCATTCTTATTTGATATGAGTTTGTACTTCAAGTGTCTTGGTTAGCATGCCAGGGAGTATTGCACTACAATTGTAGCTACTGAACTCTTCGTGTGCTTCCATTTTTTGTTTGAGTCCTTAAACTCCCACATCCCTCTTTACACTTTACATGTATAAGTAGTTAACTAGTTATATACTCCCCAATGCATGTGGTGGGTGACACCACAATGCAGGTTCTATTTATAGTAGTATAGAAAGATACCAATCCTTATTATGTATTGAAAGGTACAACAACATCCAAGCCTTAATCTCATTAGGTGGGGTCGGCTACATGAGTTGAATGACACCTTAATGTTCTATCATAAATCATGGATTGAAATGGTAGACAATATATAAATGCTTCTAGTAATTTTAGTATCTAAAATATAAATGAACAAAAAGTAATTGAAGAAAAGTAATGGATCATGACAACTTTACGTAGTATGGTAGTTTATGACGACATATTCTCATTAATAAATCATAAGGAACTAGACAGAAATTTTGATATCATCAACCAATCATATAAACTTGAAATTACTGTAACAGCACATTATGGAAAGAAAATTATTACTATGACTAAATATCTGCTAGTTGTGCTTTGTTGATGCAAATATGATTTTTTATGCAGGAGCAGTAGAAAAGAAAATAACTGAAGTGGGATTTTCTTTATAATTTCAGGATATTTGATTAATTTTCATGTTTTTTGTATGCAAGTCTCCATTGCTTTCCCTCAACTTTTCTTTGGTGTGATTATTTTGGTTTTCTGTCCATAGGCCATATTGGAGGTGTTACTTTCCAAACACTCAAGCAATCATCTATGTTGTTGATTCGAGTGACACTGATAGGCTTGTGATAGCTAAGGAAGAGTTCCATGCAATTCTGGAGGTAAATTTCCTGATTTGTGTGTTAAATTATTGTAGTTATGATTGTGATATCAAGTTAATAAAATAAATAAATAATTAATGTAGTCTCCTTTGACTCTGGTTAATGTTGCGTATGATTGTGATCTCAGGTTAATAAAATATATAGTAATTATTTTATGAACCTTTTTTGTCAGGAGGAAGAACTAAAAGGAGCCGTTGCTCTCATTTTCGCAAACAAGCAGGTCAGAATTTGATCTATATGTAAAAAAGTTAGGAGCTGATATTATTGGTTGAAACCATTGCTAAAGTAATAATATGATGATATTCATTTATACCAAGTAATTCATATGCATACATTAATACTCAATTTGAAATTTTAATTTTTAATTTGCTTAAATGTCCCCCCCCCCCCCCCCCCCCCCCCCCCCCCCCGCCATACAGGACCTTCCTGGTGCCATTGATGATGCTGCAGTGACTGAGGCTCTAGAATTACACAAGATTAAAAATCGTCAATGGGCTATTTTTAAAACATCTGCCATAAAAGGTGAAGGACTCTTTGAGGGCCTGGATTGGTAAGTTAAATAAATTTGAAGGCTGTTTCAAGGGAGTTGTGATTTCTCATATATCATATTAGATAGCTTTTCTACATTTTGATTTATCCTTTTCATGTTCTTTGCTGTATTTGCCTTGTATGCTTTGAGGATAATGTTTTCCTCCTTATAACTGTGCTCCCCTCTTTTCTATCTGTAATATATTACTTCCATGATTATAAATAAGAAAGTGCATCCATCTATCTGTGCTTTCAATAGGTAAAATTTTGAATATGCAGTTAGCATGGAATAGTTGCCTAGTAATCTGTCATTCACCTGAATGAAAATATTGTAGTTAGTAATTACTGTGCAACTTGGCATGTGGTCATGTGAAAATGTGTTAGACACATGCATAGTTTATATTGGTCCAGAAAATAGGATTGGGGACTTCGATTCTATGTTGTGCAGGTATTCATGTGTTAATATTTTTTGTGTTGTTCAGAGTTTACACAGCTATAAGCTAGAATTCTAGCTGACTGACATAACATTGCAATGCCTTTTTGTTGCACACCTTTGCTGCTGCCTTGCGCAATGTTAATATGTAAGCTTGTTTTGTAGGTTGAGCAATACACTCAAATCTGGAGGTGGCTAAATGTGTCAGGTTCAACAAGTCATGCATATATTGACTGGTTCATAAATTGGGAAGAAAGGTTCACTTGGTACTTCGGTATAACTTTTCATGGTCAATGATGTCATAATATGATTAGTATTGAATGCTCTTACTCGTGTATTTTATTCCATTTTTCGTGTTTAAAGATTAAAAATATGAATGGTCATTGATTGTCTATATGTTATACCGCCACTATATACCCACATTTATTCCCTGTTAAAATGAAATGATAAAATCTTGTTTTTTCCTTCAGCTTTAACTTAGAACATTCTTTAAGATGGTTCATTGTTTGATGCTGATTTACCATGGCAAACGAAAAACAGAAATTTCAATTTGAACAGCTCATATTATTTCTTCGTTACTGTACAGGAAAAATAAACTGAATTGGGTTTACTTAATTAATATCTGGTCAAGTATACTTTTTGATGCAAAGTGATACATTGCTTCCGCCAGAAATGAATTCCGGTTAGGAAGTTTGGCAAGATTACTTGATAGTATTTGTTTAATCAGAAGATTTGCATAATTCAGCGTTTTAACTTATACTAGCATATCATATACTTACTTATCTGGTCTAATATTGTAGGAGATGATTCTCCATTAGTCCATATACTAGAGTCAATCGATTCGCATGTCTGTGGATTACATCTTTCAAGCCCTCTCTTGAGTATGCAGTCACTATATAATTGGTGGAGAATAATGAGTTAGGTTGAGAGCTATGATATATAATTATAAAATGAATTCGATTCCTTCCAAAACTTAACTTACAAGTGAACTCTAAATGGTATATTTGCAAGTTGAGTTTTATAATGGATGAAGGAAAATAGAAAACTTTAAATTTATATAACAAGTATATTTCATGTCTCATATGCATTTCTCTTATTTGTTTCCTTGTGTCTAATTGGGATAGAGCTATTTCAATCCACTATTATCTCTTATTGGTTGCTCTTTTAACAATTTTTATTTCCGAAGAATTCTCTAGTTATTGAAATTGATATTGAGCATCAAGGATATTCTCCTAGAGTAATTAATTCCTTTTGGGATGTGCGATTTTATCTCCCAACAAATGTCACTATCAGAAATCGAACTCTTAATGTTTTGGTCATCCTAGAGATCTAGAGGTGAACATCTTCTATTCCAAAAGGTGTTTGTAATTTGTCAAAAAATACTTAATCATTAAATTTTTAACTTAAATATATTTTTTCGGTCAATCACAAGTAGTAATATACATTTGTGGGACAACAAATATGCTTATGGGATCTAGAGAAATCTGATATCAAGGTAGTGTTGGTTACTAGTATTGAAATTGATATCATATTTATAATGAAAATTTAAATTAAATATAAAATCTTAAATGTAGTTATGGAATGAAGGGAGTGATGTGCAACTAATACCGAAAGGTATGAGATCATGAAATAAGATATTCTTCAAAATGATGAATAAGATGATACATGTCATTCAAAATAATTAATGATAAAATTTAATTTTAAATAATTTGTTTGATTAAATCATCGAAGTTAGTGGTAAACTCTCCCGTAGAGTACTACTACTACTACTAGAGGCAAGCCTGACATGACACAGGAGAAGTGGAAATGAAAAGATTATTATCAGAAGAAGACGAAAATAGCCTTTTGGAGTGTGGTGTTTAAAGTTGAAACTACTATCACTCATAGGAGATAAGATTCGTCATTTCCACCAGCAAGCACCATGCCCAACCCTCTTTCTGTCTTTTTCTTCTTTTTCCACCTTCTCACCACCGCCCAATAAATATGGTTTGTAGTTATGCTCTTACTATTCTTTTCTAAGGGAAAATTTGTGCAAAATTATTCTTATCACTTTTTACCTCTAATCATTTCGCATCTTTTATCATCAATTACTCCTTATTTATAATGCTATGCCTTTAAATTTTATACAGGTATTTCTACAACATACAACTATTGTGTTAAGTTATTTAAAATAAAAAATAATAAGGTTTCAATGGATTCTCCGCATATTTAAACTTAAATTATTTTGACAGTTTTGGTAAAAATTTAACACATAAAGTATTATACAACTAAATTTAAATATATACAGCAAATTCCGACAACACAAAAGCCTAATACATAACATTATATGAAGATCAATTATCTTGACCTTAGTAGGAGAAATTTTAGTCACCTAAGCATAGTTTTGAATTTCATATTATAATATGTGTATAAAATATGGCTAGAAAGGGTCATCCGTCAAACATTTCGCTAGTATAATTTTATATTAAACTTTCATATTTATATTACTTTATAAATGACTTGTTTTTTATTGATCAGAAAATCAAAACATAAATTAAATATATATTAATAATATATTTTTTGACTAATCAAAATGAAAATGATATATAAAATGATAAACAGCCCCATAAGGCACATATAGATCATGATCCATTATCCTACTGTAGCATTGTTTGACTTTGTTGTAGTGGCTTTGGAGTTTGGACACAATGATTATGACACCCATTATATTTATATCATAGTCCGTATATGAGAAAATATTTAATATCAGCTCTCAAGAAATTAGAGAATGTTAATGTGTGTTGGGAAGTTCAAGTTTACTAATATTCCAAATTATAGATCTGTATTTTTCTTATATAAAATCACTCTTTAAAATATTTTATCACCAATTTTAAGCTTTGAGTTTAATACTTATTGAATATTTATTGTTCCATATCGTGTGTCCTTTTTTATCCTATAATATATAATATTCATTAAGAAAATATACTTAAATGGAATATTGATGAGGATACTTTAATTCATTAGTTAAAGATACAAAGTAAATAAT
Source organism: Lupinus albus (assembly GCA_009771035.1). Lineage (NCBI taxonomy): Eukaryota > Viridiplantae > Streptophyta > Magnoliopsida > Fabales > Fabaceae > Lupinus > Lupinus albus. The sequence goes on from CM020011.1 coordinate 13,647,517, forward strand.
TTTTTAGAAAGTTTTATGTTCAATGCATTTGAAAAAATAGGTGCAGTCTTTTTAAGTAAGTCATTGGGGATATTACTGCCATTTCCCCATAAAAGAAATATACAGTTGCCATATTGTCTTAGCATCAAAATAAGAAATGCTTATTCATACTATTTTAGTTTAACATTGTGCGCAAAGGAGTTTTTGTATCTGATCATTTGTTAAGTGTTAAGAAAGTATTATACTATTATGTGACTTAAAATGTTCCCGAAAATAATGAAAACGTCATGAATAAAGAGTTTTACAGGGAACTTGCTGAAGGAGACATTATTTTGAACACATAGAGAAGAAATATATGCACTAATATAGAGAAAAAAATATATGCGTTGTTATAGGTGCCAAACACAAGAGGAAAGAAAGAACTCACAACCTAAATAAAATAGAGAAAAAAAATATATGTATTGTCATGAATTTTACAGGCTGTCACTGCATCATCCATCATTTATATTTAATCAACATCGATTCTTCAAAAAATAAAAAATCCAAATAAATGTTAAATGATACAATGACTTTTATTTTCTTAATAGGTCAACGGACTAGAGAGTTTGGGTCCCTGTGCTGGAAAGAAATCACATGAGAAGAAATCATGCATAAATGGATGGACATTGTTTGTCTCCCAAATAACTAGTATACGAAGGGGATAGCTCCTAGAGTCCCCTAACATTTCATAAAATAAATAATTAATATTCTCTATGCATATGCAATATGAAAAGATACATTTCTTGTTAGGCTTGTCAAGCATACCATAAAAAGATTTAATCATCAATCACTCATTTATGTTAGAAAATACTGAATAATTATGATAAATGTTTAATTAAAAAGCTAATCCGAAGAGTTCTTCATTGATTGGTGTTTAAGAAATAACTAAATAATATAATTACTTTGATATATTTCGATTAAAATAATTGATTTAATTTTTGTCTATGTCGATTACTAAGATAGAGAAACAAAAGGTGAAGAATAACATAAAAATAAGAATATGGTTAAAAAAGAATATATATATATATATATATATATATATATATATATATATATATATATATATATATAGTTGAGTTATAAGTTTAAAAAAAAATAGTAAGATATTTGGAATAAAATGAAAAACCAAAACATCAAGATATAAGAAATGTGGAAGTAAAACATAAGGGTTTATAGGAATTTGATACACTCATGCTTGTCTTGGTTCGTTGCCTTGGAAGATATTAGCATGGTTGGCTCGGTCATTGCCACAATTGGTGATTACAATTGGCATAATCATTGGACTATTGGCTCGGTCATTGGTGCGGTGTGGCAGGCATCATAGCTTAGCCTTGAGAAATCATGTTGACTTCATTGTTGACCTTCTTGGTTGTTTCATTTGATAGTGATGCTATATGATGGCTTGGATCAGGGATCAATATAAAATAGGTTCATAATTAATATTATCTGTAGATGTCTTAGAAGCTTTTCAAGAACACTAAAAAAAAGCCAGTCATCTAAAACTAAATTGCTTCGTTCGGAATAAGGATCACTTGTCCTAAAAAATTTATGTTTTCATATCTCAAGTCAACCATGTTGCACCAAATAATGTAAAAAAAATATTTTTTTTCTATTTTTTAATTTTCATATTAATTATATAACAATTTTTTAGTGGGTCGGGATACATTAGGATACCATTTTTGTGCCTTTTTTTTGGGTAAGCTGTTACATGGTAGTCACTTTATTGTTAAAAATTAACATATTTACTCATTGAAATTATGAGCTCATCACATATAATCTATTTACGTAGACTTCTATACATACACCAACAATTACATCTACAGAGAGCTTAATAATTTAATACTTTAGATAGTTAAATTGCTGAACTGAATATTACATAACATGCTTTCCACATATAATCTATAAATAAAGAGATTTTAAATGCAATTCTCAAGCAACTAGAAATATTTACAATCTAGCAAAATAGCTAGTACTCTCTTTACAATGTTTCATCCTATTCCCATGTGGAATTGTTACCTCCCATTCCTACCAAGTGCCAACTTGGGAGCATGTCGCCTCAACACAACTGTGCCTCACGATAATAATTTGAGCATTCATTATATCTAATGTCCGTGTAGGCCCCACCTTGGCACAGACATAACACGATGACTACTACTATTCCCTAATAACATATCTATATACTGCTAATATTTTTTGGTCTGAGCGAACCATTTTTCTGTGGCTAATGCACTACCCACGTGTCCACTACTGATTCGTCATCACCTAGATTTCCTCAATGTGACAAGGCACTTGTTGAAGGAGACATTATTTTGAAGACATGTGATTTGTGTTAGCACTTGTTGATATATAATAGAAAACCCACACCCAATGAAATCAACTCATCCAACATTAACTTTCTTCTCTCTTCCTGTTCCATTGTAAAGAGTCTTCTTTGCATAGTAGAAAGAATTACTAAAAGGGTTTTTTTAGTGTGATTTTGATGGGAATTGAGGAGGGAGGTCTTAGCTTGAAGGGCTTGAGGAGTGACTGGAGTGTGCCGCCGAAGCTATGTGACTGTTGTAAGTTAGCTTCAGCGGCGCTCTTCTGCCACTCCGATTCAGCGTTCTTGTGCATAGCCTGTGATTCCAAAATTCACGCCGTCAATAAACTTTCTCCACGCCACGAGCGCGTGTGGATGTGTGAGGTTTGTGAACAAGCACCTGCTGCGGTCACGTGCAAGGCAGACGCTGCTGCTCTCTGCGTCACGTGCGATTCAGATATCCACTCAGCGAACCCACTCGCCCAACGCCACGACCGTGTCGCCGTGGAGCCTTTCTTCGATTCTGCTGAGTCCATCGTGAAAGGTTCCGCTGCTAATTTCATATTTGCGGTTCCCACCGACGATGGAGTTGCGTCCAACGGGTTCAACCAAGATGATTCGTGGGTCATTCCGAATCCGAATTACGCGTCCAAAATCATCGACGCCCCTGATATAAAGTCAAGGGAGATGTTCTTTTCTGAAATGGATCCTTTTCTTGATTTCGATAACTCAAATAATTTCTTTCAAAATGGAAACGACAGTGTTGTTCCTGTTCAAACCAAACCCGTTCCTGTTATGAACCATAATCCTTCAGAGGCTTGCTTCGATATTGATTTTTGCAGATCAAAGCTCTCATCTTTAAACTACCCATCTCATTCTATATGCCAAACTGTAAGTACACCACTCTATATCAATATAAAGTTTCTGTTAAAAACAAAATCGTGTTGATGTTGTTAATTATTTTATTTACACAGGTTTCTTCTTCTGATGTTGGAGTGGTTCCAGATAAGAACACGGTTTCAGAGATATCGTACTCTTTCGGAATGAACAGTTCAGATTCGAGTGGAATGGTTTCAGGGAGTAATAGCCAGAACCAAGCGACACAGTTATGTGGGATGGATCGTGAAGCGAGGGTGCTGAGGTATAGAGAGAAGAGAAAGAATCGCAAGTTCGAGAAAACTATTCGCTATGCTTCACGAAAGGCTTACGCTGAAACACGACCCAGAATTAAAGGCCGGTTCGCTAAACGAACCGAACTTGACTCGGACGTGGACCATCTTTATAGTTCATCTGCTGATGCTGCTTCTGTTCCTGCAACTTTTATGCTGGACACTCACTACGGCGTCGTACCGTCCTTCTAGTAAAAAAATGTATTACCAAACTGGGTGTGTATGACATGAGTGTTTCTAACTCTCTCTTCGAGTATTTGCTAAAAATAATGTTAATGATTGATTAATGTATGGGAACCGTTGATTATTATGAAAACTATAATGAAGATGCAGCTACAACCGTTGATAGTTCGAAGCATGATTCAGAAATTATGGAGCTTCAGTTTTCAGCTAGAAAAACCAGTTTACCTTTTTTAGGCTACTTTATGTTCGTAATCATTTTGTGTAGAATTAGAATCTGTATTGTATTAAACTCTTTTCACTGCTTTCCTTTTCCAGTAAAAAGTGTAGTTTCTCAATCGAATCACGGATCTCTTACCCCATCCCATAATATTGGGTGGCACTGCCCAACAATATGTATTAATTAACTTTTCGGATACGAAAGGGTATCTTAATTTGACTTCTTCATTTTTTAATCAAGGTACTAGAAAGATTAGGAAATACCTCATCCTTCGGTTTTCCTTTACAAGTTTCAGCTTTTTTAGAAAAGTTTTATTTTTTTTACTTGTCTTTTAAGAAATATTAATTATTTTTATCAACTATATCCTTACATTAATGAGGAAAAAGGTGTTTTCCAGATTTTTCTGCAGCAAAAATGGGAAGGGGCTAGGTTCTCAGTTTCTCAGACCCATGACAGAACCAAAAATCACATTTATTGCATTTATAAATACAGAGACACTGAACTTTGACCATAAACGATCTTGCGTATCAGTGAGTGGGTGTGTGGGACAAAGCATCTTCATCTGAATTCGTGACCTACCACTAGTGTGGAAGAGAAATTTGCATCAATAGCTGGAGATTTGAATGCATTATACTCCATCATATTATAACATATGATTTTACTCTCATAATAATATCTTTGAGTTAAAAGTACCAAATAGGGAAAACTAATAAATTTTGTATAAAAATGTAAAATCTTTTTATAAAAAAGCAAGAAAATATCGGATATTTTTTATATTATCAAATATATCATATCATATTATGGATAAAATACTAACCCAACGTTTAATATTTTAATATTTATCCAGCTACCTAGGTAATAATATAACAATGACAATGACATGGAAAGTAGGCCATTAGACATTAATTACATTTTGGTTGGTTTAGAAATTTGTTTATTAAAATTATACTTCTGTCTGCAAGATCTTCTTAGAAGTTCTATTATTTCTAAATCGTATTCAATAAAAATAAAATACCTTCAATATCATTTTACTATATAATAATAATAATGCCGAATATCTTGAGAATATGCCTAAGTTAGACTTAATTAGCTACGCATAAGGAGAAAATTTAACATTTTATGTATGAAGTCAAGAATGTATTTGGTTGAGAACTATTATTCAAAAAAAAAAGTGAGTTGTGGTATGTTGTGTGTTAAATTATCAGACTATCATGTTGGAAGATAATATTACATATATTGTCCAATTGAAAAAAAATGTACACGGAAGAAGATAGAACACAGAATATTTTATCAAAGCTCCAAAAATGACAATTTCACCAAGTTAGTTGAAGTAATAATCTAGCAATTCTTTTACAAAGTCAATATTAACTAAAACGTTCAAATAACTAATACACAAGATTGGTCTTTCATAGTTGAGATATTTTTTTCACATGAGAGGGCAACAAACCCATTTTGTTCTCTTCCCCTTAACTTTATTTTGCCTCATTCCATTTTCCTAACAAAGTTTTTAACAAGACACTATTAGACATATTAAGGAATATCATCTCTTTGTCATTCATTAGGTTTTTGTCGGATAAGAATATCATTTGTAAGGTTTTAACTAGACGTATTCTTTGTATAATAGAACTTTATAAAATATGTATTTACCTTGTGGGGTTGTTGAAATATATTTTGATATTTTGAGTTGTATTGTGTTAGACTAGTAATTAATTTAAATTTACTTACCTTTTATATTTAGAGTTATTTGATTAGTTATCCTTATATTTAGAGTTATTTGATTAGTTATCCTTGATTGTTAAATTAGTTATTTTTCTTTCATGTCTTCATTCTAACTTGAATCATTCACATTTCATTTAACTATATTCATTCAATTCATTCCTATACAGTTCTTCTATTATGATAATTTAAGTTGAAACTACATTAGAGATAAGGTTAACCTTTCCTATATATAGACGTGACATTCTAAACTCACAAACGAAATGCAATTTTCTATCGTCTTGTCTTTTCCCTCTCTCCTATAATTTCCTTTTCTCCATTCTTTCTATTACCTATTTAATATTATTTCATAACGAAGTCTTTTAATCTATTCTATATATAAATCCAAAACATAAAATAACTATCACCATAGTGTAATTTCTAATTTCCTATTTTGCCCTTATATTTTTTAATTTCTACAAAAAAAATCATATAATCTTAGGTAACTACCATTAACACATTAACGACATATCTCACCTTAAATTGAACATTATAATAAATACATTTTTTTAACATAAAGTACTCTTAATACAAAAATATTATAATTGTATAAAATAAAATATATAAAAATTGAGTACTAAAAAATGCGGGTCGGCAGATACGAAGTGTCTGTCGACACGCTAGTATGTATAAATAGAGAACTGATATGGAGATGGAACATTAAAGACGAAAAGGTGTCGGTCTAATCGTTGCACGTGGTGTCACTATCAAATGGGCTCCACAGTGGGCCCTCTTCCACAACCCTTCACGTGCCCACAAGCCCAAACCCTTCTCCATAGTTCTGTCAAAAGTGGTCCATTTCTTATCACCATCATCACCCCCACTACGAGCCCACAAAGTTAAGGTATTCACAGTCAACACAACACTTCAGGTCAATCAATAATACAACAATACCATAAACATGTTAAACAATATAAAAACTGTCAAAAAATCATAAAAAATATTTAATATTTATGCACTAATAAATATTTTAAACATTGTCAGCATATTAATATCATTCATATATTAATTATCATTAACTCTTCAATAAATAAACGATGAAAAATATATAGATAATGTAAAAAACTTTATATTATAGATAAATATTTAGTGGATTAATGCCTATACATGCTCTTGCATATATTAGACAGAAATCTAAAAAACAATTTCATCCACATTTAAGATGTTTTAGAAGCAAACTATATGTGTTTTTATCATATAGTAATTTCAAACTTTATTCGATAAAATCAAAGCTCATCGCAAATAAATAAGCGCTGAAACAAAATCGGTCCATATCTAGGTTTAGGTATAGGGGACTCCACAAATTAATTAAAATAGGTATGTTAGGGGTTGGTCTCTTCATCTTGAATGTATTGCTTACTTTCATTTGGAATGGCAATTCCTTCATCTACATGCATTGTTATAAGTTGAAACAATTTAGGGCATGAGTTGTCGGAGTGGTCTCTTAAATTTGTGTTTGGATGGAACCTTGCCTTCCTTTTCAATCTTCTATTGGCTACTACTGCCTTGAACATTCCAAAATATCTTCGTCTATGCTAGTACTTTACCAAAAGTAGATTTATGTCTAGTAATGATAAAATTAAGTTTTATGAACGTTAACGCACATATATATTTCTAGTAATACATATTATTCAGTTTAAGAATTATAAAATCACAATATTAATTTTACATCTAAATACCAAAAAATGAAGGGCATGAAAAGGCAAATAATATAAATCTATGTCTAGCAAATGTATTACTTGTTGAGTTATGCAAGTTCAGAATAATGCAAGTAAGATATTAAACAAATAATTCAATAATCATGCAATAAGGTGATCAAACTTAAAACAAGCATAAAATAAATAAAAAACTGGAATATAATGAAAACTTCATGAATAAATGGTGAATCAATGTGTATACATTAAGCTCATGCTAGATTAAATCCCAACAAGAGTTTTAGCTATTGATATTCACAAAGTGTAAGTATGAGAGAGATAAAACATAACTCATAGAGTGATAGAACCACACAAATGAATGTAAATTAACCCTTCTAATACTTCCACTTTAATCTCATGACTAAAAGTGAGCTAAACTACCATAGACACTTAGAAAAGAGGTATTACACATCAATATTACAAAATTGTATATCTATAGAATTATATTGAAGCCTTTAAATAGTATTATGGTGCGGCCACATGCACTTAGCGTAACGTGGTGCGCTCAACGCACCTCCAGCTGGCTTTTGGCAACCTTTCAGTGCACCAACTTGTATTCGCTCACCTACTGCGCTCAAGTATATATGTAGTGGGAGGAAAGTGCATGATTAATTTCAGTTAGTGTGAGGCTAATCCCAAGTTGATTTCTATTATATTATACTTGTTTGAGAAGCATAAAAAGCCTGTAAGAGTGGAAATAGGAGAACTGATTACTCTCTATATCTCTCTCTCTCTCTCGGGACAATTAAGTGTTGTAGTTGGGTGCTTCCGGGTATAAGCAAAGGTGCTGGGAACGAATTTCTTTTATTTTGCTACCCAGGTCAAAATTAGAAGCTACCCTCGAATTTTAGTAAACTAAAATACTTCTTTTCTTTGGGTTTTGTTCCTTACTTCCTATTGGGCTTATTTCAAAAGAAAACCCAAAAGAAAATGAGATAGATTCTCATCACTTTGTCATCAATGAAACTTTCAAAAGAATACTTAATTGTTTTCTCTTTGTGTATTATTTCAATAGACTCAATTTTTGACAACAAGATGTTGATTTAATGATTAAGGTATCGTTAGATTTATAGGATGACCAAAATTTAAGGATTCAATTCTTGTGAGTAATATTTATTGTAAGGGATAGTCACACACCTTGAAAGAAATTATTTCATTACCCAAAACGTAAAAGGATATCCTTCACAGTAATAAAAAAATAAACTCAAATGTTTTCGTCCTCTCATAAAAAAGAGAAGGCATGTACAGGTAGGTATTTTGTAAAATTTTAAGCTAGTTCTTTAAATGTCTCAACAAACAACCAAACATTTGCAGTTATTCTTTCATCCAAATGATTTGTTTACAACAACTATAAAAAGGCATGCATTTATAGTCGCTCTAGTCACGTTCAGCTAACTCGAATAATACATTTAAAGGGATTAAATTTTGGCAGGAAGTTAGTATTCCTCTTTGCTTCTTAGGTATTTAACCAAACACGAATAAACCATCCTTGATGAAATCATCATGCCCCATTAGATACATGAAAATTGATAGGAATAAATGTATAGTTACATGATGACATCAATGATAGACGAAGCAACATCATAAAATCTTCCCTGCACTTGATATCAATATTGATGTCATATACCAACAAGGTCGTATAGTGATATAAATTCATACGATTTATAGAATGACAAAATTAAATATTCGATTTTATGTGAGTGATATTTATTGGAAGAGGCAATCACAAATCCAAAATGGATTAATTACTTACCCAGAAAATGAGGATATATTGAAGTCATACTAACTTCTTAACCCTTCTTTGCATAAATTAAATATCCCCATTTATTTATTTAAAATACCCAAATTTCGTTTTCTTTCTAAAGATATCATATAGCTTTCCCTTTAATAATGCAAAGATATTTTGATATAGACAAATTCGTTGCATCAATTTCAATAAAGCCTTGACAACGACAATGATCATTATGGGTTATATAGTGGACCATATTTGATCGCAATAAATTGGCATTCTCAGTAGGATTACTTATTGTTATACAGTGCATTTTTTATTGATTGTTTTTCATCATTGCGGGTTTATAATTTTCTATAAAGTAAGCTTGATGACATAACAAGTTTCGTTTATAAATCAAGAGAAAAAGAAAAGGAAAAAATTTGCATCTTCAAAATGACCGAAGCAGAGAATACCAAACAATCCAATGATTTCGCATGCATTATTCTCTGTAGTACCCTATAGTGTATTATTAAATGGTTTCACATGTTATCTTTACCCATTTTTATCACCATGTTGAAGCAGCAAGCATGTGAATGTAAAAGTTAGTGGAGTATACTGCGGAGAACAACACAAAACTCAACCTCAAAGTCTCTATCTTAGGAGATCGAACAGAACAATTACCGTTTTCTCAATGCTACTTTGTGGAGTAATGTTCTATGCTGCATCAATTTGACGGATACCAAATTATGGCAAAAACATTTATTTGTCAATGATTATGCGTTTCAATTTTGTATGTTTTTTTTCACCGATTTTTTTGTTTGTTTTTCCTTTTTGAGGAACCTAATGAATTACTACACGGAACAAATTTCAAATATCATGTGCTTCACATTCATATTGGTGAAGTGTAGGCATAAATTACGAGTAATTTCAATTACATAGAATTCTTCAACATCTTACGGCTATTACTTTAAACCAATAAGAAGTGTGGCTGATATTCTCTCCACTTGAGAGTCCAATTCTGGAATAATATAAGGGGTAAATATGAGTTTTTTTATTTATAAATTTTTATATAAAACAATTTAAAATTTATATTGTTACAATATTATTAGGAAGACATGTAATTTCAATAGGGATGGATCAAATGATATCTGAGGGAGGGGCGACATATAGAGATTTCTCAAAAAAAAATACTACATATATATAATAAGTAGTTATACAAAGTATATGTGGGAGTGCAACCCATATTGCCCTCCATTGAAACTTATTTCAATAATAATTATGGTTAGAATATAGAATATGACCTTTTTTTATGGTTATGTGATAATGAAGTAGTAACTTTAATCAACATTTACAAAATGCACATTATGCTCTTCAGATAAACCCAATACAAATAAAACAGACAAAACCGGCACAAAGAATATTACTTTTGATGAAAGAGTATATCGCGAGCGTGAGTCGGGTTAGGATATATTAACGTTTATTCTTACTCGATCCCAAATGTTGGTTGGGTCATTTTTTGAACTCAGACCCGACTCTAGACCTGAAATTAACTCGACCCTAAATATTCACAGGGTCAACCTTTAAACCCGAATCCGACCATAGACCCGATTAAATATAATGAATAGTCATTTTAGATAAAATCTCCTAAATATTATTTATTATCGTGAATATGTAATTTGACATATAAAATAATATATGTATATATATATATATTAAACATGTATATATGATGAAAATTAGATAATTAATCTTTCGACCAAAAAAATATTGTTATTCTGTACACATTTGAATAGAGACACATATAAATATCAACAATAAGTGACAATGGGACGGGTCAGGACGGGTTATGTCTGGTCCCTACCCAATCCTAAATATTGATTGGGTCTAATTGTTGAACCCGAACTAAGCCCTAAACCCGACGAGACCCAACTTCTTTACACCCGATCACGATCGGGGCATATCGATTAAGCGAGTGGGTCGGGTCCTGCTTACCCCTAGGTAAAATTTTCTATGTAACCAACTGTAGCTGTATAGAAGCGCAAGTCCAATATAAATATCAAGTGTCATCCTTATCCTTTTAGCCTCGTTCATGAAAATTGCCAGACTATTGCTAGTTACTTACATAATTGATTCTAGATTCAAAAGTAAAAACTTTTGCCTATAGTGTTACTTTTACATAAAAAAAAATATATACACTGAGTCTTATATACTATTAATGTATCATTCATCATTCATATTTATCATTATTGACTCATCAGAAAACACTTCAAATAAATTATGAATGATATAATGACTTATATAAATATTTACACTAACAATACATAAATATGACAATCTTTTACACACAAAAAACCAAATTAGAAATTGCCTACATGCAGTTGCCAAGTAATACATGCCTAACACTCTAGAGCATCCAAATTATTCTTAATGTTGTATTCTACATTCTTATTATTGTATTCTACATTTTACCATTCTTATTTTTTGAGTTGAGTTTTTAAAGAAGAATAATTTTTATAAATAAAAACAGTTCTGAGTGTGGAGATATGACTTTTATGTGTTGTGATGTATTTTATCTATTGTGTTTATCTTTTTCATTACTATGTTGTAATTTCTGTTATAATTTGTAATTATTTTTAATGTATTTTAATTAATGTAATATTTTGTTTTATTTATTCATGTCCACCTAATTTAATTTTATAGTTTACAACAAAAAAAGTTATATTTTTTATTTATATTTAATTATAATGATTTTTAATTTATTAATAAATAAATAATTATTCTTACTATTTTGTTGTATTTATTGTGAAATATAAAAATGTTTGGTAGGTTGTGAGACCCAAATAAAAATAAAAATGATGTTGCTATTTTGTGAAAAAAGTTTATATTGGTATTATTTTATGGGGAGTTGAAATAAATTATAAAATAATGTAAGAGACCCAAATAAGAATGAAAAAGAAAGAAATGTATGCACTGAAAGTGTAAGAGTTTATTACACTTCGTGCAGTATATCATTCACTATTCATTTTTAATCATTATCGATTCTTAAATAAAAGTAATACAAATGAATGATGAATGATACATTCATTTGTATATAGATCTCTATACCATTAGTACATAGATATTACTCTTGAAAGTTTATGTTTCTATGTTTAAAAATATCTACACTATTATTCATTGTATATTAATTTTATTTAAAAGATCAATGTAATGATGTTTAACAGAATAATGTCACACTATAAAAATTCTTAAATTTTCAGTGCTAGGTTTTAAAACAATATGCTAATATGCATTTATAAATTATAGTATGACGGGCACTTATTACCCTTCTATCGGCATCACAAAAAATAAGGAAAATTATACTTTGTACATTCGTTGATATTAAACTCATTTATACTCCTTTTTTTCTTTCAATACATCATTTTCGCCGGAATTTATACTAATCTTCCTTAAGTTTTATGCTGTCAACTTTATGACTATTGAGATTAATGATGCCATTACTCTTACGCTCCCTATAACATTAATATAAATTTAAAGGGAAATAAATATATTTCTAAAATAAGAGAATGCATGTATGCTCGAAAGGAAACTATTGATCAATAAAAATCATATTAAAACTTACTTGTAAGAGATTATAATGTATTTTTCGAAAATAGACAAGTATTTATTCAGAGATAATGGGAAGTTATCCCTTCACCTTTAGTTCAAATTATATTAAATTAACCTAGCTAGCTTGGCATGAATCTAAAGGGACACGAAGAAAATGGCAGAGTTTGTGAAAACAGTACAGAGTTTCAAACTTTCAGACATCACTTCCACTTTGAGGTAAAAGAAATATGATGTTTTTAAAAGCAGAGATACTCGAAAATGGAGAAAGAGAAAAAAAGAAGGAAATAAAATAAAGTGATCCAAAGTTAGAAGAGTGACACGACACAATGAAGCGGAAATTGCGCTGCTACTTTCACGATTTCTTCTCGCCGCATCAACACACACATAACAATTCTTCTAACCATGCTTTCTTGTCCCGCATTACACGTATTCTCCTTCATAGACACTTCTTTTGATTCGCAAAAGAAATTTTATTAGAAAAGGAAATAAGATACGAGAAAAGTTAAAGGGAAAAGGAAGAAAAATTAATCTCCAATGTCCTCCGACGTGAGAATTTGTAAAATATTTTATTGTAGATAAAATTTTTTTAAATAATTTCTATGCTTCAAAATAAAACTAGCGAGAGTTATGTTTGGCATTCCTTGTAAAATTATGAAGCAAAATTGTTTTGTAAATTAGCTTATAAGCAAATATCTTACTATAAAATCAAAAGTCTTCTATAAACAGCTTATCAAATATGAAAACCGATCCCAGACGACCAAATTTATGAAACCCTTTTTGCAAATAAAAATTTATATTGATCCAACTACTAAAAATTTATTAATTAATAAGACTTAATTGGTAAGTATCTCATCTACACAAAACTCAAACCATAATACAAGAATGAGTCCCTCCATACAATATTTAGTTCTTAATTTTTTGGTCTAAGTAATTTTTCAACTAATCATCAAAAGGGACATTAGGAGTGACAAAGTTTTTGATAACCATCTAATAAAACCCTCCATTCTCCACGAAAAAATCTGATCTCATGGTTGATGAAAAAGAAAACACAACCAAAATTGAGATAACAGATAAGCTTCCATTCCAATTTCCACCTCATCCAAATTTACATTCCCGAAATGATGTACACTAAAGAAGGAGAAAGGTTTGGATGAATCTACGGACCAATCCTCTGAACATGCAAACACTTAAAACGAGGATCCAAAAACCTGTTTTACGAGCCTTGGTTTTTCATGAAACCATCTATCCCTAGCTACAAAACAAAAACTAAAAAACAGAATTTTTACTTAAAACTTAACAGTTCTGATCTGATGAGGTTTCTCTGTTCTCGTTCTGCAACACTGTATTGTCTTCTCCACTGCTTCCTTGTTTCATAATCTCCTCTGATTTCTCTTCGTTCTGGTCGCAGGTACAAGTGGTTGTGTTGCTGCCGAAAGAAGAGGACCTGCTACTGCTAGTGCTTGAAGACACTGGTGTGGCTAAAAACGTTGGTTTATCTTGTCCTGCCATAATAACCAAGATTTTCTCCTCGTATGGTTTTTGAGGTTTATTGACTTCGTCGTTTTTGACATCACCAGCTTCGAGATCACGTTCTCCATCAGCGTTATCATCGAGGTAACCAGAGAGCTTCCAATAGGAGCAAGCAAGAATGAGAAGAGCGAAAGCTATGAGACCCAACATGGCAGCTAAGCCACCGAACAAGTACGGAACAGGGGAATGCCAAGGAGAGTGTGGTTGTTGAGGTGATACAGGGGCTGTTTCGAACTCGTGTATCGGTTCTCTGAAATATGCACTCGCCATTTTTGATGGTATTGTTGTTGTTGTTGTTGTGAAAGAGAGTGGATAGGGAGAGGAGAGAAAGAGAGGAACAGGGAGAGTAGTGTAGGGAGTAGGAAAAAGGAAGTGTAAGATCAATTGGGTTGAGAAGTGGGTGAAGAGGTTGAAAACATATTTATAGAGAGGAAGAGGGAGAATGATATATTGTTCCAACCACGTCCCTAAGCATGTCCCTAAAAATGGAAAATGTCATTAATGTTTAATTTTTTAATTGATGTGTCATATTTTGTTTGGTGCAAGACAGAATTGGGGACAACAGATCCTTGTCCGAGTAAGAGAGTGATTTTGATTTAACAAAGATCACATGTCCTAAAAATTCATGTCTTCATGTTCCAATCCAACCATATTGCACCGGTTAATGTAAAACAAAATATTTTATTTTTTTAATTTTCATATTAATTACTTAACAGTTTTTTAGTAGATTAATACACCATTTTAAAACTAGTGATCTCCATTATTTTGATTACTATTTTTGATCATGGGGAGGGAGGGAGAGAGAGGTGATTCATGTCGTCATTTTACATTAGCAATAGTGGGTCCACCTTGCGATGAGAATATGGTTTACTTGGTACAATTACATCGAATAATATAAACTACTCATTTTTTAACTTCATACAATTACATCAAATAATATACATTATTAATTTATGTTTTATTTAAATTACATAAATCATTCTTCATTTCTTGTTATTATACGAATCATCTATTACTTCTACACAAATCACCCATAATTTTATATGTATATTATACTAATTATTCCTTCATGATATATAAATGTAACATTTTAAACAAAAATATATGTGACATGTGTAATTAAGTTAAACAAAATATTATATATTGGGTAAAAAAATTCAAATAATATAAGAGTAAATGTGTGTTTATTATTTGGTTCGTTACAAAATATTATAAGAGTTATTTAAATATCACATTTCAATTATTAATGTATTTTGTAATGAAACCAAAGTAACAAAGAGACACTAACTTTTGTATTATTTGGAATTGTCTCCACAATATTCAATATTTTTTTAACTTAATTACATTCACTTACATCTATGTGTAGTGAGTGTAGTGTACATATAAAATTAGGAGTAAGACCCATCTCAAGTAATGAAGAGATAAATTCTTTTTTCTTTGGTTTTAAGGGTAAAAGTGTAATCTCAACATAATTAAAAAGTATACAAGTGTTCTTTCATCTTATGTTTTCTTTGTTTTTTCACACAACTTTTCTCTCCATTAATGGAGATGAGTCTCACTCCAAAATTAGTAGTGGTTCGTGTAAGTAACATGGGTAGTTCCTGTAAGGACAACAAAGAAATATGTGGTTTATGTAATTTAATTAAAACTCAGGGATACAAGTATAATTTACTCTCTTATTAATTTATTAAATGATATACTTTGATTGGGTCGAGACACAAACTGTGACATAAGATCTTTTATTAAGTGAGGAAAAAATTACATACACAAAAATAAACGAAATACAAAAAACACTCAACCAACAAAGCTAAGAGCCTTAAGTAACATTCCAAAAAAGATGGATTAGTATACCATTCAAATCAAGATATGTTTGCTCCTTTGTACCTATTTTGATCCATAATTACAACCGTCCATATAACCGAGCAAACTTCTTGCAACATTCTATTCTTAACCGGTAAAAGATGTTGCAAAAGTGGAACTTTCTGGTAGGAGGTAACATCATAACAAGTCATGACCAACCATAAATAAGCAGTCAGATGCGATAAGAGAACGTTCATAAGAAAATAAGATGATTTGTCGTTTCTGGGTGAGCCTGACAAGAGATCTTCATTCCGAGTGTGGGGGGCTTACCTTATGTTTAAGTTTGTTATTTATACAATAAAATTAGTATAACATTTATGAAGTGTTTTAAAAGAAGTGAATGAAGTAACAAGATTTTGGTGTAGTGATGTAAGGTCTCGCTAAATCCTGAGAATGACAAAAAAGTGAATGATTCGATTCCTATGAGCAACACTTATTGTGAGTGACATCTATGGCCCCGAAAGAGATTATGGTAGTACCAAAAGAAAGAAATCAATGATGTTTAAATATGAATAATAAATGATGTAATAACAATATAGAAAATCTTACATTATAAGTATATACATCTTCTTATCAGATGATAAAACCTAATTTTATCAAAGGATGATAAATGTGTTTTAATGTTGCAAACAAAGAAGTTCTTCATGATTTTTAGACTCCTTCATATTATATATAACCTTATTGTTGTGTGAAATCATTCGGTATAAAAATATAATTGACAAGAATTCTACTTAAACAATATTTGGTCATATATTCATATATCTAGAAAATTAATATCTCCTTAATAACAAGTGTGAAGAATACTATATAATAAAACATAAATTATCGTAAGTAAATATTTTTGGATGTTTTATGGTGGTCTTCAATTAATAAAAAAAATTAGAAGTTTTTTTAATAGAAAATTATGTAACATAAAATACTTCTGAGCTTTTCACCTATTGTTTACCCAAAACATAATGATATTTTTTCATAAAATTATGTAACATAAAACACTTGGAGACTAATCCCCGAAGCAATAATAAAGTAGTTTGTCTTCAAAGTTAAGATTTCAAATTTGAAAAATTATCTTTACCTATAAGAATAAAGTTGTATATATTTATCGTGCATGTAGAGTACCTTTTTATTTTATTAAATGGTAGTAGCATGATACAATTGTGCCAAATAAGACTGGTAACATATTTTAGAAGAAAAATAGAGGATAATTTTGGTTTCTTCGTCAGGATAGCATAGCTGCATAGGATAAGAGTGATGCGCACTCAGGGACATACTGTTCATGTCAACATCATATCAGATCAGGGAGAGGACAATTGGCGAAAATTAAACAGAAAGCATAATAGGCATAAATTTTCAGTAAAATTCTGGATAATGTTTGACAGAACAATCTATCTACCTATAATTATATGAAAGAGTTGCATCGTTTTACATTTAGATGAGATTAAAAATGCGATTAAGCAATGTGATACGAATGTTTGTGTGTTTTTTTTTTAGGATTATGGTAACTTTTTATTACATAGTTGAAGATTTTACGAGGCACATTTGTCTATAATAATACACTACCTAGCAGCTAGATATTCTTTTTTTTGTACAAAATTGAAACAAAGGGATCAAAGACACTAACAAGCTACACAGAAAAAACCCTATTTTATTTTATTTTTTATTTTTTTTGATCGGCAAATGTTAGTTGTTAGTATGTTAGTATTTGTTATGAACGAGATTCGAACCCTCAACTCCATTCACTTCACCCAATATCTTTAATCATCAAATCACTTTATAACCTTTTTTTTTGCTATAGGTGAGATTCGAATCCACAACATCCTTCACTCTATTTCTTAAACATTTCACATTAACCAACATACCACCTTATGACTCCAAGAAATAACCCTATTGAAAGCGAGGGCCCGTGGAATCAAAATTGAAAGGAAAAAAGAGGACATGCAGCACATGAGTAGTTGAGTAAGAGTAAAGACATTCGAACCCAAGTTAAGATTATCCGAACCTGAAATGGCATTCGCATCAGTATTAGTAATTAGCTTTACGTACATCATGTTTCCATTGAACTTTATTAAAATTTGCAAATATCATTAGAATGGTTTATTAAAGAACTTGTAAATGTTAACCACACTCTAATTATAAAAAATGTAAAATGCATGCATGTCTCATTATAAATTTAAATAAATATAAAGTGAAAATGCCGATGCCTTTGGATCTTACAGCTTTCATTATACCCATATCCTAATTGTAAATTCAATCCAAACATAGAGATTCCAGCTTAGGAACTATCTGATTTGCTCCATTACAATTAACAATTTTACATGGAATAATAATCTAAAAAAGGGATTCCATTAGTAGAATGCTTCAGATATTGGGGTGTTTTATCTATCTAAGGTACTTATTAAATAAATATTCTTGGGGTACCCTTACCTCTTTCTCATGCTTAAATTAATATATACATTTTTTTAAAATATAATGCAACAAACAGAACCATGTGACATCATAGTATTTTAGATGGGGCCCATTCAGGTAAGATTAATGTGCAGACCACCTGATAAATCGTACGGCATCATGGCGAGTCATGTATATAATGTTCTCTACTAAACTGAGTACAGTAAGAGGAAATTCCGTTTCAGCCGTTTGATTGAAAATTCATTGTAACTGATAATCGTGAAACGACGGCGCATGAATGCGCCCATGGTATAGTCGAGGCTCACGCAATTTTTCACACCCAGCTGCTTGTTTTGTAGCTTAGTGAGAATATCTATATCATTAATAAATGTGGTGGGTGGAAAGAAGGTGGAAACGATTGAGAAAGCATAAGAAAGTGGGAACGATTTTTTCCTAAGTAAGTGATGAAAAAACTTTACGAATTTTATTAGGTTAGTATTTTGTAGTGCATGAGATTTGAACCTCAACCTTATACATACCCAAGTAAAACAAGCAATTTATTAATATGGATTAGAATGTACAAGAAAGAGGGTAGAAAAAAAGAAAGTTAGAAAAGTTACAAGATGATGTTAAAACAAGCAAGAGGTTTTGAAATCCAATCCGAACAAGGATTCGGGGCGAAGGGTTTAAGAAATAGTTAAGCCGAATGGTTTAAGGATATTTGAGTCTTCTCAAATTTAAAAAAAATAGTAAATCTGACGTGTTTGCTTTCTCCCCACATATTAAGTTTGCTCTTCCCATATAGTCTGAAATCTGAATCTGAACTGATATGAGTTTTAGTAATTCCGGGATGGGCTCAACTTACTTATTCCGTACGTATGCAAGGTGGCATGATTTCAGTTGGGAAGATACCAAATGAAATAACTTCTTTCTCGTGCAATATTTACACAATGGCACCAACTAGAATAAGTGAGTTCACATTAATTCACAACCACATAACCAAAATATGACGTCAAGCACAACTTCTTTTTCGACTGAATAAAGAAACAGCCTTAACAAATCAGTTCTATGAGCTGTATGCATTCAAAATAAGGCAAACAAAATTATGAATTTGATGATAGTTCCTTCACAAGGAGCTCCACACGTCCTTAATTGGTTGGCGACAAGGACCTATTCATAATAGATGGAGATCTCTTGTCTTCATTGATATCTCATTCATATCCCAAATTAATCAAAATATGTTATTTAATTATTTTTTTTAATAAAAATATAAACTATTATATTATATTATTTAGTGTTATTCTATTCAATAGAGACATGGAAACAATATATTTTTCTGACAAGGCTCCCTTATCCTTCATAATTGATATGGGACAAGGTAAAAATAGTAGGTGAAGACTGAAGTGCTCTACACCCTTCTCCCACTTCTATATGGTTTATAATAAAGATTTATTTTCTTAAATCATGTCTTTATTCTTGTCTTGAATAAATGATAATGAAATGAAAATAACAATAACAAAAAATATTTAATTTTTTTAATTGATATGATATGTTTTTATTGGCATGAGATAAGATTTAGAACACAATTTCGGATAATAGATATCTATTTAATTGTAATTCGGAGAAGTGCTCAAATATTAGAAAGAGTTTCACTAGATTAGGATAGATTGTGTACACTATATTTTCCCAAATTTACTAGCTAAGAACCTCATAAATCAGGATAACCTTTATACTCTATGAGGTTATTAATGATTAATATGAGTCCCAATATTGGGAAAGTTATACCATAGTATCCTTTCTCTGTTGTCCTTAGTCGTCACCATCCACCACCCAACGTACACGCCAAGGACAATAGGAGATACAATTATATATATGACCCCATCCCATGTCTCCAAACGCATAATCAATTGTGTTTATTTTATTTTATGTATACAATCAATATACCCTCTTAATTTTTGTTTAATTGTCAATTGTTACGCATATCCCACTGAGATTATTCTATCTGTTCACTAGTTGTCACTACGAATAATATAACAAATTAACCAAATAAACAAATGCGCAGAAAAGAGATTTGATATACAAGCCCAAACCAAATCCCACTTATTCAATTAATAAAATTATTACGATTACACTTATGTGTCACCTTCTAGAATGACAGAATAGTTTGTCTTTTCTTTTACAGTATGTTTATAATGACTTTGGCTCCTTTCCATTACAGAAGAGGACAATACATAGCTAGGATGTTTACATGTGGCAAAAATAATATTTAAATGGTTTAGATTTTTTTACTTTTCAAATTAATTTTTTTTTTGAAAATCACCCTCTCACATTTCACGCATTGGACTCTCCACTACTGGAGGGGAATCATTCTCATTTATAATCATTGTTATCTATAATTCTATCCTATATGCATTAAAATTTTGTTAAGCGTTTACTTCATAAGTCATCTTTGATAATAAGTAGTTTATTACTTTATTTTATTCTCAGTTTAACCATTTCCACATGCCCTAAACCTAAAGTAAGTACTAAAGTTGTTGTTTTATCTTCACAACTGATTAACCTGGACTCTCGTCTCTCTTAATTCTTTCTTACAAAGACTCAATCTTCATTTAATCCACTTGCATATTTGACAAATAGGCACCTTTAAATAATGAAATATTTGCATTTTAAGATTACGAAACTAACCAAATTCAATTACCACCCTCATTTATTATGCTTATACTTAAAAATAATGAGGTGGAGTTTAAAACGTGTACAGTTTCAAATCTTGAAATAATCATCATCCCAAAATTAATCAATTGGAATGGAGTAGTGCACAATCATAGCTAGCATGGTCATAATTCAAAAAAACTATATACATATGAAAAGATATAGAAGTCAAAGATTGAAAGAAGCTCTACGATGGAAATGATAAGGATGCAAATGCTTTACAGCTTTTCTTTTTCATTGGTTAGGACTTAAGAGGGGTCCAAGTGACGTTTTTTTCTTAATTAGTTCACTTTGCCATCAAGATATAAAGCCTATATTTCCATCTTTATTACAACAAATCAGAGTTAAAAGGGAGTTATAAGGTGATCTGATGATTAAAGTGGAAGACTTAAAGGAATAGGGTGAATGAAGTTGTGGGTTCGAGTCTCACCCATAATAAATTTTCAAAAAAAGAGTTATAAGGTGAATTGATTCTTAAAGAGGAGAAGTGAAGTGAAAGAAGTTGGGGTTCTAGTCTGGTCCACAACAAATACTAACAAAAAAAATAAATCAAAGTTAAATGTTCCTTAATTTTTTTTATAGTTTTTGTATCAATGCAACACAAGCATCATATACTTTAATAAGTTTGATCTATTGGACATGCTTCTTCATTTAAAAATTAAATGAGTCAATAACTAAACAAATATCAAATTCACGCAGAAAAAAAAAAGTAATTTTGCTGTTGCAAAGTAGTGGATTATTATATGGGTAGTGGGTTTCTACCAAAAACCTCATGCCTTTACTTTATATCTTGATCACTAATTGATGACCAGTGTCCAGATCCAGAGTTTAATGGATGAACCATAATTGTGATTATTTTTGTTGTCAAATATGTTAGTTAACAAATGATTTTTTATGATGCATATAAATGGATAAGGTGCACTAGAATGGAAGCGCTAGGAGAGACATAATGGGCCACATACTTAGCACTAAATTATTATATAATCCTAATCAGAGGCCATAAGTGCTGCTACTAGCCTAACTAATAAAGCAGGAGCTAGAACCTAATGAGATGAGTAGGAAAATGTTGGAATCTATTAACACACTTTCACAACAGAAAAATACAAACAAAATGGGATACATGATCGAGTACTTGCTCCATACTCAAAAGAAAATATCACATTTGGCTTTTCCCGTGGTCTCATATATTGGTCACTGTTATGGCCTTCCTCAATTATTGTAGCTAATATAAATGAGGTTGTTTCAAAATAAATGCATGGAATAGTCTAATCATCACTTTGGTCAGCAATCAAAAAGAAAACGGATATGTATTAGCTGCATAAAGTGGCATAAAATCTGTATGCGCCAAGAAAAAAACCCACGAGTATGAAGTAGTATTAATAAAATGGAAAGATGAGAGTGTGTAAAGAAACCACAGAGTTATGAGATTGCACGTTTCTTTGGCCTAAGCAGCTTAGAAGGATGTTTTATAAATAAATATGTGTTGCCTAACTGGTGTACGATATGTGTGGCATGGACATAGTCTAATATCATAATAACCATGTTTTATTTATTTTTTGTGTGAGGAAAAGACAATTTTATTAAAATGTAGAACAAGTGCAAAATATTACAATAACGAGACAAGGATGCGAGAACTTAAAAAATATAAATAGAAAAAACATGGAGGTGTGCAACTTCAAAATTATTGGTTGGACATCAAAATTATTGTCATTTTAACACTCACATCTCTACGGTGAAAGACAAGAAATGTTGAAAACTTTGGGACGTCATCTAGTTAGCTACAATTTGGGCAATTTAGTTATCTAGGAACGATCTAATTATTAACTCGGCTAACCCTTTGTTAGATATTTTCATACGGCAAGTGTACCGTATCACTCAAGTAATAAAACCAGTAAATACCGGTATATCGTCCACAAGGAGCAAATTAGATTTATCTTGATCTCTAAAGATATAAATTGAGTAAATATTTACAATTGACGGTTTTGATAAAAGTCATTTGATATTTTTGTATTTTCTTAAAAGGTTTGATAAATGTTGATAAAAATGGTTGGGATTGACTTTCATCTTCTTCCTCTTTGTAAACTTTGGATTCTAATTCTCTAAATCTCTTTTGGTTATTGATCTTGATGCACATCACGGATCATTTGTATCAATTCATTGATAACAAAATCCTTAGATAATTCCTCAAATTATAATCCCTTGGTAATTTGACAAATTATCTAGCATTAAACCCGATGTATAAGCAATTCATGTATCATTGTCTATTCCTAGATCAACAATACATCAAGAAAAGTTATCCGGATTCAACCACACGTTTCACTTTACAGTTGAACATGGGTAAAATATCGAGATTCTAATAGCTAAATAAAACCAAGCATTAAGCAAAGAATAAGATTTCCAAAATCAAATAACTAAACATAGAACGAATTGAATAAAAGAATACAAAAGTTTAGAAGATTACATTCAATCCCAACACTGAGAAATTAGCCACTCATTCTACACATTACATTCATGAAATACATAAAACTACAAGAATCTAGGCTTAGGGTCGTTCCCACGACTCTCCCCTTTCTCCTTCGTGCTTCTCTCTCTGGAAAACTCTTGAAAATCTGTGTAATGGCAAAAGGTAACGTCCACAACTGTTGGAAACCGTCTATATGAACTTCAGACTTTTGGTCTCTCACTTGGGCGAGAATCCTTCAGTATGTGAGGCTTGTGGTCACTTGTCTCTCGCTTGAGCGAGAGATCCTCGCTTGGACGAGTTGCTTTACTTGATTTTTTCACTTTTCACCTTTTCCAATCCATTAACCTGCAAGTGACAATAATTCTAATTCTTTAAGTTTTCCAAACCAAGTTAATTATGCTAAATTCATAAGAGTTTATTTAATATTTCCATCAAAGTTCACACATAAATGCCCCAATTTATATGCTATATGACACTTAACACCCCATGTCTTAATATCGTCAATTGTTCTTGTTATATTGTTGTTTTGAGCTTTTCCTTTTGATATTTTTTTTGTAACTCTTAACTTAGTTTGATAAAATTATTTTTTGCTTATCAAAAAAAAGTTTTAGAAGACATATGTGGGGTTTGTAATCCACTCAAAGTAGAGCATTGTTGATATGCCATTTTTTCAATAATATAAAGCCAATATTTTTGGGATGAAGTTGAAGATGGTGTCATTCAAAGTTATAGATAGATCATATTATTGCTAATCAAACAATGTTCCAAAATATCTGATATTTTTTGTTGGTTGTTGGCATATCCATGTAGATAAACCTTACGTTTAGATATTAAAGAAAAAAATAAAAGCATCCATGGCATATTGGATATCTCGACAACATTCAACATTGTGTTAAAAAACAAAATAATCGTGAACAAAAAAAAGCAAAAATAGTTGTAATAAAGAGCGCAATTATTTGTTTGGTTGAAATAATGAATTGAGCGACTCATAAAGTTGATTAGGTGCTTGTCATTGTGGGATTTGGCTTTTTGAATGAATGGAGATCACATATCCTATATTTCTTGTCACTTTTTTGGTAAGATTTTATTAGTTTGGGACAGAGAGATAAAAACATTTGGGAACAGAGGATCCTCTTTGAAGAACAACATAAATAATAAAGAAGCCACAAATCAGAGGGCTCAACAAAGAGGGGTACTTATATAATTGATATTTCATACCTCACCCCATTCACAATTTAATGCTGGTATATTGAAAATTGAAGGGTGCAACAACCAAGTCACTACTAGTACACCTTCCTGTTTCTATCTCCCTCGTGAATACCTTAATCATTACATTATAACGTATTGGATAATGCTACGTGTCTGACTCATTGTAAAAACAGTATCCGACACCATTTCCTTGTTACTACATTAAAAAGGAGCCAGAAGATGGTAGTAAAACTAACGAAAAGATTAAAAAAAGAAGAAGTAGATAATGACAAGGGTAGAAGGGAGGGCCACATAAGTTATGAACCCAAGGAATCAATAACATCTAGGGTTTTTGGATAATTGGATTCATGATTCATCACAACTTGATATCATATATAGCTAGGAGCCTAGGAATAAGGGTGAGTAAGATAATTTCACATGCAATAACTTTGGCCTAGGAATAACTTTTTTTCTGCATCTACTTTGTACTAATTCAAGTTTCAAATATAAAAAAATTCTAAAGAAATTTTGGAAGTATAAAAAAGGTGTAATGCAGATTGTATAAATAAATAGTTGAAAAAGTAATGTCTTCAATCTTCTGTATCTAATGGGAACATGATTATATAAAACATGGGTTCTTGATACTGAAAATCAACCATTTCAGATCTACATCACTCTCAAATATAGCATTTACACACCAAGCTAATGTACAATACTAAGGTCCACATTGTGGATAGGCAGGTCTGTAATTTATTTGAACTAACCCCACACATTTATTTGACCTTTCAACTATGGTAGTTGAATATTTAAGAGTTATGTATAATGTAAAAGTTTTGAGGAGGGATCCACTGACTCCAAGATCCAATAGTAAGTTTTTTAAACTTACTCCACATCTTAGTCATCAATTCTAGGGAAATCCAATGAATTGAATTAGTTGATAGATATAAACCATTGGATTTCCCTAGAATTGATGACTAAGATATGAAATAAATTTAAAAAACTTACTCTTGGAATAAGTGGATTCCCACCCAAAAGTTTTATAAAGATTTATCATTTATATCTATTATTTTTACATAAGGATCTATAATTATTAGACATGAATTAATAATACCGTGACCGGCCAGGCAAAATTTGATGTGGTGTGTCAAAGTCAATCAACCAAGTGAACATGAAAAGACCAAAACACTATGCTGTATGATAGTTTCACCTGAGGCTACCTTATAGATGCAGAAAAAAGACAAAGCATTCACTAATCAACAATAAAGAACAAGGGTCCTAGTCCAACACCGTGATGCTTGCTTCGTTTGTTTGCCCATAAATTACAAGCCACAAGTATCCTAATAAGTTCAGAGTTCACATGTACCAACCTATAAATCATTAACTTTTTTTTTTTTTTTTTGTCGGCAAAAAGATAATTTTATTAGATAAGATAATAGTTACAAGAAAGGAAAAAAAGAAAAAGAAGAAAGAATTACAAGACAATGTTGAGAAAAGTTAGGAGATTAGTTATCCAGCCAGGATAGAAAATTGAGTTCATACCCATCTGACCCTTGATACATAGTCATGATTCTACCCTTGCTGAATCCAGACTTTGATGAAGAGAGAGCTTACTATCATTGAAGATTAAATCACTTATAGATAACCAGATTGACCAAATTATAGCTAACAATATGAGATTCCAAACTTTTCAATATTATCTATCTTGCCTATGTGGTTTGTAAAGTGGTGTATTAAGGCAAGAAGCAAAGGATAACTATGTTCAAGTCAAGGATAATTCGTCCAATATGAATTTTGTTCATGCAAAAAATTCTAACTCAAATCTTATTTAAAGTAAATAAACACATACCACTTCAACCAACAAAAAAGTAAACTAACTTAAAAGAGGAAATATTTCAAGTGAAGTAACAATTTAAACCATTATAATATATCTTATGTTTAGAATTTCTCATTCCTCGTTTAACTAAACAAGTACTCACTCCTTGTCTAATCTAATCTAACTAAAGCACCAGACAACTATAAAAAAAAGTTTGATAGGCAAAAAAAACAAATCTAGGCAACTAAATTAGCAGTTTGATTGGGCAGTAAAAAAACATATAGGCAAATAAAAACAATTATTTGAATGATAGAAGCTGAGTGTGAAGAGCACTAAAGTTCTGTTGGTGACACCTTGGCCCAGTCAATGAATCCAAATTTGACCTAAGATAATGGGGTGTCTACACAGGACTGTCCTCTAATCTCTTTTTTTCTAACTTTTAATGGAACACAAATCCTATCATGTTATGCATGGTGATGAGTCATTCACTAAAATTCATTTTTCACTTTGGAGCATTTCATGTTAATTAAGTAAATGTTTCACACTCCAATTGGTTGCCTTGGCTAAATCAAGATCTAAAAGCATACACCTAGTGGTTGGCATGTTTTCACAGTGCATAATAAATATCATAACACATATGAGAAGTAAATTTTCGATGATGAAGATTTTTATTTATTTTTAAATTAAATAATTTAAGAAAATTCATCTCAATAATAGAGAGGAATCCTATTACATGTATAGACATATTGATATTGATATCGATACACATTTTTATATTAAAAAAATTCTCCTAAATAAAGTATGAGAATAATAATCAGAAACAACCAATCTTTTGCTTCTAATACTTGGGATTTGAGGTAACCCTGGCAGGACAGTTTGTCGATTTTATGGTGAACATGATGAGACATATTAAAAATGAGAAAGGAAGCAAATAAAAATTATATGGTGGCCAGCCCCATTTCTTTTCCATCTTTGATCTATTACTTAAATGATTTTCCCTCTATATATATATATATATATCTAATCCTTTTTTTCTTTTTCATTTTCATCCATATTAAAGTCTTATTTACATTAAGGCCTCGTCAAATCCAAAAATATTTTTATTGGTAAAATGAGTTATATTTTTCTTCTACAATGTCCAACTTCATAGTGCATCCATAAAATATCATCACAAATATTCTTTGTGCATTAGCATAACCATGAAGAATGGTATAATGTCACTAATTATAGGTAGCCAGCACCATAAATATCCCAAACAGACCGTATCAACTTGTCACTTCAGGGAGGATCTGTACTAGGATTCTCATAATATAATATCTAATGAAAATGCTTGAGATATGGAATAAATAACAAGAAAGGAAAATGAAAAAGAGGGTTATTGGGAAGGATATGATACATGTGGAGTATGAGTAGATAATCAGTAAGAGTAGTAGTGGGTAGAAAATAACAAGGAACGTACAGCACTCATGTTTGGTTATGGGGAAACATGAAAATGGAATATAAACTACTAGCTGACGACAATGCTACATCAAGGGCCAAATGCTATCTCCAATAACTGAAGTTGGAATCTAATCACTATAAAACAAGAATCTTCGGAGATGATATTTCTCTTTTACAAAAGTTCTGTATAGCGTTCATCCAAACCTAATCAAACAGCAGACTTGTACAAGTTCTAGTAGGACCACTATAATGTTATTTTATCATACAAGTTATGGTTTAGTGAAATTATTGGGTATAAATACCCAAGTCTCTCCTTGTAAGAGGCTACTATGAGTCTGCCCTTGTAAGGGCAAAAAGGGTAATATTCATGTACATGAATAATGAGAGTATTATTTTTTGTCAGTAGTAGAAGTTCTCCTTCCTTTTCATAACAGGAACATCTTATCTAAATTATACTGGCATTTTAATTAAGGCTTACTAATCCAACCACATAAATCAAGATCAAGTGAAAAACGTTTCTTGATATCTCAATCTGATGACTGATGAGGAAAATCTCAAGGTAGTAGAATGTGCATTCTATATTAATGTGAACAAAGGATCGAAGCTCAAGAAAGAAAAATTACAACAAAATAGTATTAAGAGGAGAGACTCTCATTATAAAAAACCTTAACCAGATTCAGCAGGAGGGTTATGAAGATTTACAAATCTCGGATGATGATTGCAAATTTGCAACCAATATTTGCTACTAAATCCGCAACATTTGTTAGCTTCTCTATAAATATGACTAATTTTCACTATTGATGCTCTAAATAGCTCTCAATAGTAACTTAGTGCTTACTATTACGCAAGGCTTGAAATTGTATTATGGAGTCGCAATTGTGACCACAATATTACAGTAGTTTCGAGAGACTCTACAACAATAACTACTACAATTGTGGGCAAAATCAAACATACTGACCAGGTTGCAACATAACATTTGTCACTGAAAATATATCGACTGTGCATTTTCATCCAGCATAATATTGCATTTGTCCTTTGAAAAATTTATGATTCAACAAAGGGGTGTCCCAATCAAATTAATCTAACAATTCCAAATGATTGAATAAAATATTATCGAAGATGAAAAAAGGGGAACGAGTAATTGGGAGAGATTATATAATATTGATGCCATAGTCAAAATATAGTTAGCTTTGACACAAGAATCTAGATACTGATACAGGGAAACGGAAGGGAGAATCAATTGGGCCAACAAACCAAGTTGATAAACAGCTCAACTATGAATTTATCTAGTGCTAGAAAATTCATACTGTCATACATAACGAGATTTCTCCCACAACATATTCCAAATGATAATTAGATAAATTGTAATTAAACTGAAAAGAGAAAGATAAATCTGTCTGCTTCATTGGATAGGACATACGGATTACAATTACATCAGAGTTTTTTTCATTTCCCCCTGAAATTTAAAAGAAATTTGTAAGGGATAAAACTATTTCACAGAAATTTATAAAAGAAAATCATGAGAAGGATGAAAGAACAATCTTATTCTTACTCACGTGTTCATCATTAGAGTTATGTTGTCTCCTTTAAGAAGGATCCTCCCTAATCAAAACAAGAATATGATTCAGAAAATGCAAGTGTAAGTGGCAAAGAGAAAAGGAATAAAATAGAGAAACTTTAACATACCCAATGTCTTTCTGCTCTTTTTCTTGACGTTAACTTCTTCAGCATCATCCAAAACCAAATTCATGTACTCATCAAAACCCTGTTACAAAGACCAATTAAATCACATGATCCATAACCATCTGATGAAATATTCAAATTTCTAATGAGTGTGCTGCCTACAAGGCTACAACAATAACCAAGCCTTTTACAACTAGATATGAGCTTATTAATGACAAATTTAGCAAAAATTATGAAGTCAACAAATTTAAGATCATACTGTTTAAGATTATAAGATCAAATCATATGATACAAGAGGACAATCCAACTACTCTGAAAATAAGGATATATATACCGTTAAGTTTTAAGTGTATGACTGGATATCAGAAAAAATTTCTATAGGTATTCTTGATACTAAGGATTTCGGTATCATATCAAGAATTTTCTATAAGGATATAAATACCGTTAATTTTGTATCTTCATTTTCAGAAGAAAAAAAAACTTGAACATTCTCTAACCAATGTATATCAATAAACATGCCCTAACCCGGTCAAAGTAAAAAAAAAATTGCTCTCCTGATTGGCACAGAAAGATATATTTGTAGTAACCTTATATGTAAAATGACTAAAGAATGGACGAACATCCTAATAAAGGAAAGAACCTTTGATTTTACATCCTATAATATAAGGGTTAGAACAGATTTTGAGCGAAATTTTATAAGCTACAGTATCATGTTACACAACATGCAACACATAGGAGCAGCATGAAATTCTTGATACTAGGGATTTTGGTACATAGACCCTTGTTGCTCTGCACAATGCAGTAGAATGTACTATTGATAACTTGGTCAAATAAATAATTCTACATTCTACAAACTAGAGAAAGCAAGTTGAAGACAATTCAAGAATCAAAATCTGAATGCTTAATAGAAAGCTAACGGGATGAGGTTACTTATTTCAATAATGGATACTACATCAAGGATGAACTTGAAAATTCATAGTGCATCAATAAAATATCATCTCCAATGTCCAACTAATACTGCTAGAACATGTTCAAATGAACCTTAAATATTCACAATATTGCCAATTTAAGTGACAATAGTATCACACATGCCCACAAACAAGCACCCAAAAAGCACTAACCAAGAAAATGAGAAAGGTAAAAATAAACAAGTTTGCTATAAACTTGAATATTATCTACTTGTGTAAGCAACATTAAAGGACATTGAAACATCACCTTCAAGCTAGCAAAAAATACCTGACAATTCAATATGATGTTAACCGCAACAAACATCTAAGGTCGCACCCAATTTCTCAAAAGAAAAATAAAAACATGTCCCCTCGTGATTAAGACTTTTCAACCCTTTGTAGAACCTTTTAAAGTCGACAAAAAAAACATTTTTTTGTTGAGCACCCATGTGATATTAAAAAGTATGAAAAATAAAACTCACGATGATGCGGCCTTCGATCCTCAAATCCTTTTGCTCGAAGAGCCATATTTGAATGCGCGCTTTCTGCGATAATTAGAAAACAAAAATTAGATAAAGAAATAAGAAAAATCAGAACGATTTATCAACAGAACTCGGTATAGGTAAGGACTTACACTTTGAAGGAATCTGAAAATCAAGTTCTGGAGAAAGAAAAGGGGGATTAGGTTAAAACAAAATAATATATAGAGGAAGAAGAAGTGATGGATAAGTTAGAAGTACGAAGCATACAATGGGTTGGGTCATAACCCTCTGAACTTTGGTGCTGGCCATCGCTCCCAAAATCAGTGGACGATTGAAATTTTGCAGAGATGCAAAATAGAGAGAACAAAACCCTAGTCAATGCTGAAGAAGAGTGGAGACTGCAAAATCGTTTATGAGGGTTTTAATGTGAGTGGGAATTACTTGGGTACAAGCCTATGCATCAATTTTGGACACAGCCAATGATTTACTCCCACGTGTGTCTGTATTGCCTAGCATTTTTCAACAATAGTAATTAGAAATTGACCATTTTTCTTTCCATATACCTCTAAAAATTTCTTTTTCCTAAACAAAGATTGCTAGATGAGTTGACTCTGAAAAAAATTACACATACAACAAAGACTAAACTGTTTTGTATGGAAAAAACTAGATGATCTACTAAGTATACCTGGTATTACATAACCATCTAAGCTTATAGTTTAAGTTATTTCTTCAAAATATACTTAAGTCTGGAGTGATTAAGATTTCAATTGCTAGTTAATTACTTCTCAACCCTTACATAAAGTAGGTGTATAATTATCTAACATTTGTTTAGTTGACAATTATATTTCATCCCTGTAATAAAAAAGATAAATGTATAGTTGATTGGTAACGATTTGACATTATTCTAAATCAAGAGTTATTATTGCATGTTTAAATTTCCAATTTTAAATACATTTAAATAAATTTCACTTTTTAAAAGGTGATTAATAATTTAAATATGGACAAAACTTATGTACAATCCCTTAGGTACAAATTGTGTTTGTAATTTATTAAAATGTGACACATTAGTCTCTATCTTTTTTTGCAATTAAGAATCTCTCCCTTCAAAGTATAGGTGGTGATGAACACATGTTACCTTTTAATAAGCTACAAGCACCATTTGTACCTAAAGAATTATACATAAGTTTTGTCCTTTAAATATACCACTTCGTCTAATGTTATAACTTATAAGGGGCCCACTAGATATCAGAAAGACCAAAAAATTAAATATTTGATTCATGTGAGAAACATTTGTTGAAAGAAACTATCATATACCTCTTATATATAGAATTGATTAGTTCTTAACTAAAAGAATTAAATATACAGACAAGTCTTGTAAGGCCCCCTTTATCGTTACCATTTACTGATTCTACTCCAAAGATCCGGAAAGCAAGTTTATTTAATAAAACAGATGATTTTTATGATCAGATATTCAGATAGACATGATGGCTCTTTCATTTTTCGTGTATACTTTTAAATATGTATATATAAAGATAAAATATGAAAAATATTGAAATAAAAATATAGTGTCAAATGTGATGTTTAAAAGTTGAAGTTGAATTGAACTAAATAATAGAACTCAAACAAAAGGGGAGCAATACATTTTTGCAAATAATTTGTCCATATAAATATAATGAAGCACCAGTTCCAAAGATTAACTTATATATAATACACACGCCTTCCTTGAATCCCAACAAAGTAAACCATCAAAGAATTACTGTCCACCAACCATGCATAAAGGGGTGATTTTTACAATGTCAAATTTTCCATGTAGTGGAGAGCCTATACCTAAGATTATATATACTACACGAACCTTCATGAATCCCTGCTATGGAACCTTCAACCATCAAATAATTACGCCCCATTAATCATAAGTGACTGAAAAGGCTCCCTCTTTATTTCCACGAATGTGGAGAAGTCCTTGCTCAATGGCTGTTTCCAGGGTTCTCCATCCATTTGCATATAGGAGTTTTTCCACGCACCGCCTCTGAATTCCAATCGAATAGCTGATGCCTGAAAGATACAAATAGAATCTGAGAGTTCAGAGACACTGATGGGGCTTATCAATGAGAGAGAAATTTCACAGTTCCAAATGAAGGCAAGGTAAGGAAAATAACAGACAACATTCAGATTCACAGAGGTTGGCTATGATCTTATTTATGAAAACATGTAACATGGAGAGATAACAGAATGCAACCTGTATGTTATCAGAGACTGGAAAGGTAAAATGGAAGTGAACTAAAATATGAGTTGGTAACTTTGGAAGATAAGGAAAAGATGTAAGCTGTATAGCAAGAACAGTTAAAGTAGCTGGCATCCTTCATTAATCAGTTGTGAAGTTGCACTTTTTTATGTCTAGTTTCATCCATACCCAGTCAAGGAATTCCTAAGAAAGCAGTGGCTTTACACCACCTCATCCTAGAAAAACACATTTGCTTAAGAAGGGTCAAGGTATACTAAAATTACATTGGCCAGGTGCTCACATGATAGGATTTCTGTACTTATGAGCAGAGTCTATAATTAGATCTTATCATATTTTATTAGCAGCACAAAAGAAAGTGAAGGTGATCAACACAAATGAAAAACGGCACGAGAGTTTTCAAACCCCATAAGCTAAATGCAACCAGGAAGCAACACACTTCACTTTCAACTCAATTATTTAGAATGTGGCCACCTATCATACATCAGCAGTAATGGAATGTTGTTCATTTTTTGCACGTGAAATGTAAGAAACGCACTGTAAAACACAAACAATAAACAGTGGTACCTGGGCTATGTGTTTAGCAGAGATCAGTTCAACCATAACAAACGATGCATGCCACCCTTGCTTTAGACCAAATATTTCCAAGAGCCCATCAGCAACATCAGCTTCAACAAAGCCTCTCTGGAAGTAAATCAAAAAACCTTTTCAGTAAAAATCTGTAAATTTGAATAACATAATTAACAACTTCATCAGATGAGCAAAGTTTATATTCAGTTCGAAATGATCAGAAGTCAAAGGCAATCACCACAATAGCACTGTTGACACGTACAGTATAATTACGTAGCAAATTTGGGTGAAGGAAGTCAGACAAATAAAAAAGGGCGACCCATTACATGAGACTCCACCTAATGGAGTCTACGGAGGGTAGATGCACGCAACCTTACCCTTGCAAACAAAGAGGTTGTTTCCAGGATTTGCACTCATGACCTCCAAGTCACAAGACAAGCAACCTTATCGTTCAGTTAAGGCTCACCCTCTAAGGAAGTCATACAAATATACAAAAAAAAAATAGTTATCAAATACAGGATAAGAAGACATCAGGTGGGCATGTGTTTTACAGAAACATCTTTCAGAAAAATTTCCATTATGAAGGGATGAAAAAATAAGACATTATTCATAGTGTCATCAGCGACATGATAAGGCGAAGGACACATTACCTTGTTAGTTATCTTATTTATATACGGTCAAAAATTAATTCAAAAAAAATTGAGCACCCAAAGGAGGGCAAGAAAATTAATCTTATCATGCTGCAACCAAGGTGTTATCTCAGGCAACACAAATACAATACCTTTTCCAAATATTCTGGTTTGGGTTCACCCCATGGGTTTCTTCCACTTCCATAGCTATGAAGATTTAGAGCAACAATTGACCTTACACTGACGAAATAACATAACTTTGTCATGCAAGATGGAAAAAACCAAAAGCTTCAAAAAAAGGCTGCTAGTCCACTACATTCATTAGGCAGCAAATTTAAAGAGTTAAGAACTTGAAGAAATAAAAAAACAGAGTTATGCATAAGCAAGAAATGCAGTCACTGGAAACTAATATGATAAAAGGTGATGATGCATGTTTTGAAAACATTGCTTTGTTTACCAGCTAATAACATGCACCAATAACACTTATGTTGTAAGATAAGAAATGTACCTTTTAGGAATTGGAATGCGCTCCCAATCTGAGGAATTGACCTTTTTGATATGCATCCGCAAAATGTTTTTCAGTCCCCTGATGCCAAAAAAGATTTAAGAATTAATAATTCAAAATATTCTAGGTAGTGAATTAGTGATTAAGTCGTCATTGTCCTTTATCATAAAAAACAACTTATCCATATAAAAAAGGTTTTCTTAAGTCAAATGTACATGTAAAAAGTGTACATAGAAACATGCTTTTGAGAACCAATATAAATGATAAAGTATAAGCAGATGGAGATAACAAGAAACTGAATGCTTCCATCAGGAAAGCCAAATTAAATTTCAGATCAAGTGGCACGTCTATGCAAATTGAGCAGCAGAGCCAAAGAAATTTATAACTTCTAACTGAGTAACTATGTCAAGTCCTCTTAAAATAAGAAAATGAACAATAGCAGTGAAAGAAAATTTGATCTTCACTAATGCCTAAATACATTATCATTTTGGATTTAGATGACACTGTTTGCTAAATGCTGAAGAAACCATCTCTTCAGCCGCCTGGATTTGAGTTTCAACATAAATGATATTGATAATCCAAGTTCATCTCTCATATGCACACACGAAGATAACTTAAAATCAATAGAAAGAAAACGCACATCACAAAAATGACACTATTGTACTTCTTCACACATTCACACAAGGCTCGTGTACACAGAAGCATATCTAATCCAAATTGAAGACTGGAATGGTTCTATTCAACTACAATTACCATTATAACAAAAGCTATAAAGTTAAGAGTGAATTTCTCAAGTTTGCCCCAGCAGTCATGCTACTTGTAGTTTAAGTGTCTAACTGGTAACTGCCTATACCTTCGAGACAGGAAATTCAAATTTTCCAGCCAAGGTGGGAATTATCATAGGACTTTTAGAAATACAAGTCATCACACATTTGTTGTTCTATATCATTAATAATGTAAGTATCCAGCTTGGACTCAAATCATGTCAAATTGAAGAGATGGCCTGAAACTCCTCACCGTGTCAATACAAATATTTCTTCCCAAAGACAGGATAGTAGAAGAGATCTTTAGTAAGCTCGTATTTCTATTCTTTTATAATAAGAAAAGAAAAAGATAATTCTTGCTGTACAGATGAAATATTTTTTCTTTTATTGAAAGAAATATTGGCATTACATAAGGTGAAAAAGAAACTATCGCAATAACTTTTTATTTACTTATCACGAGGACAAGCTGCTTTAGTTGGTATATCTTACCTTAAACCTGGATCACTTGTGCAAGGTGTGAAGAACCAGCCCTGAGTACAACTATAACCAGAATATATAATCTGCAACCAAAACAACAATGATTGGTCACAATCGTTTATTGTCTGACAATTATTATATCATTCGTAGGAGACACGGTAGCTTTTAAACTGTTAACACAGATGCTAAGCAGTTCAAAGCAAAAAAAGAAAGACGAGCTGAAGAAGATGGGTTACTTACTAAAAAGTGCAGCCATCAAATTAAGTAAACTGAAGCAATGGAACTTATACATAAAACACATTTTAAAGCTCCAGAGATTTAATACCTTATTTGAAATTGGACCGCTTGCAAGGTATGGTTTTTCATTGCGTAGGTTATGGAAGCCATAAGCCACTTGGGCATCCATTCCTGTAAAATATTTCTAAGAATGCTCAAATATGCATACAGATAAAAAATTCAATTGAAGCGCAAGAAAAGGTTTCCATCCTAAACAACACCCTAATCCAAGAAACTTATAGCATTTTAAGTTTCTTTATTACATATACACACAGACAGAGAGAGGCACAGGTGAAGAGGCCCAAAACGACCTAAAATCTCAGGTATAAAGGCATATTTCACTTCAGTGAGGCAACACAATAGCATAGTCACCAGCCTGCTTAAGCTTCTGAAGCCATTGTTTGTTTCACGAAAGAGTTGTAGACCCAAAAGCCAAACTTCAGACTTGCAGCATGTATTATAAGTCATAACTCCATTCTTGGAGTACTCTAGGATACGGAATATCTGGCAGCGAGCAATTTGGGCGTTTGGCTTTAAAATCATGTTCCATAGATTTTTATTTTTTTTAATAGAAAATGTACCAGAATTGACATGCAGATACAGTAGACTCATGTAAAGTGACTTCATCCTCAAATTTCAAGGATTAATCTTAACTACAATTCAAGACACTAACATGGAAATGATGAAAGCAACTCCACATATCCACTTCAAGCATCAACATCATATTATGGATGTACAGATAAAAAGTACCTATGCTGAAGTAATTATAGAACACGCCTTCATAACTTTTAACTTTCTCGGACAGTTCTCCCTCAGCTTCTAAGCCCTGCAAGCAAAAAATACTTAGTATTCGGTGATTCAAGGACTGCACTGCAAAAAATATGATATTCACTATTTCTTAAGTATAATTACTCGTGATTTCATGAAAAAACTAGAAACATCACCCAAGACTACCGGCCTAGAACTTTCCTACCTACAAATGAGCAATAAACAATTGTACCCAAGTACCCAATGCTAAGGGAAACATTGCCTGTACAAAAGAAGCCTGACCAAATTCATAGTCCAGATATAAAACAGATGAATGAAATAAGAAACCAGACCCCCAACCTGATCAAGAGTGAACTCTTCTGTATGCTTCAAAGAATGTGGTGGATCTACATGTGTGCCATCTGGCATTAAAACTGAAACTCGCCAACTGCATTAAATCAGAAGAGCATAATATTAAACATGGGCTATAACTCCATACCTCATGGCTATGCCACAACATAAGTCCTACATGCCAAAATCTCCAGGCGGTTAGCTGATAAATTTTAGAAAATTATTTATTTGCAGACAACTACTTGAAGAAGTTTGCAAAAACCACACTTGAAAACATGACCTTAAAAGGTAAGACATACCTATCCAAATGGTGAATCGGTCCGGTACTAGCCCTATATAGACTTCTCTTGATAGCTGACTTCCATGCATAGGGAAATGAACCACCCTAATAAATATCAAAAAGACATATTAGCATAGTAGATAAATAACCCATAATTACCAAGAATGTGAAAGCTCACCCAACGAAAACTCCTAGACAGGTCATTGCCTGTACCAAGTGGTATGACCGCTACTGGAGGAACTGGCTCTCGACCCAGAGTGCGAAGCTCTATGAGACAACCTAATACCCAGCCAACTGTGCCATCACCTCCAGCAACCTGTCCAGCCAACCATATTCTCCAATGTGACTGCTACTATTGTAGTATCTAATATATAAATTCAGTGCATACTGTCGCAACCATGTCTGAACTAGTATGTTAACATGCTATCACATTTTCTATATATTTTTAATTTAAAAATTAAAGAAATAACTTCACGACCATTTACTTGTCAACATACTTTATTTATTTCACTTTTATTTAGGGGGAAATGAAATGAAGGAATAAAATAACTAACCCTATATACAATGACTTCCCAATTCCAAATTAAGTATGCACAACAGGGAAGAAACCAAACACGGAAGCCAAGTTTTGACAACATAGTCATAGATAATATCAGGTACAGATATCACAGTTTACACAATTGAATGCATAATTTTGCCATGTGAAATATAATGCATGTTCTAGTGCACATACCATCACCCTTAGTTTTTCACGAGTTTCTT
The DNA here is from genome assembly GCA_009771035.1 of Lupinus albus. Classification (NCBI taxonomy): domain Eukaryota; kingdom Viridiplantae; phylum Streptophyta; class Magnoliopsida; order Fabales; family Fabaceae; genus Lupinus; species Lupinus albus. Next base: position 13,686,267 of record CM020011.1, read on the forward strand.
TGGCACAAGAATCACCAAGACCTGCCAACATCTCCAAGCAACCCAACCCATATCGTACAAATTCATGAGGCTTCACATCTGATAGGTCAAAAACCTGCACTACACAACCCAACCACAATCATCACAGGGAAAGATAAATAAATTGCAAAACAGAGATAAACAAATATGAAAACTTCCAACAACAAAGCAAAAATCACCACCAGCATTCCTTTACTAGTGGTTCATGAATGTAACTTGAATCTCATAGTAAGGCATTAGATCCTAGAAGGATCAAACATAGAATAAACCAATTAAACAAAATATAACAGGGGATAGTGATTAGTGTCTAGTTTATAGCTTTCACTAGTAGAATCCTTCAAAATGATACTTCCTTTCTCATATTCAGTTAACTACCTCTCTAACTAGATCTTCAGTTCATGCAACAAGAAAATTTATGATATCCTCTGTTCACTGGAATTTATTTTACACATTAATAAGCTAAAACGAACAAGCAACGGAAATTGTAACCTGAATTAGAAATTTCAATAACGAATAGTGAAAACAGAAAATGTTGACCTGTTCTTCACTCATGACTTGCTGAAGCCACTCCTTGAGGACAGGGCCGTGGCGGCCGCCGCTGCGGGGGTTGATGAAAACGACCATGGGAGAAAGCGGAGGAGTGGCGTCCTCGCCGTCGTTACGGTGGATGTAACGGCTCTCGCCGGCGGCTGAGTCCTGGTGGCGGATAGAATCACGCATTGCGAAGCGGAGGTACTGAGGCATAGTGAGCTGCTTCTTCAACTCCTCCTTATCGATTCGAATCCCGGAGAGTCCGCAACCGCGTAACGACTCCACTATCGACGACCTCGCCGCTATCTTTTTCGTTTCGCCCGTCACTGACGGCGGTTCCATTTTCCTTCTTCTTTCTCGCTCTAACTTTCTCTCTCTAGAATTGGATTCGCTTCTGCAGAGCCATGCTTCGCTGGTCAAGCTTGAAATTATAAGAGGAAAGGAGTTTATTTAATTATTAATTTAAATAAAAATAATGATATTATAAAAATGAAAAGTGTATATCTGTCTGAAGAGTTTCTGCCTTTCTGGTTGTGAAAGACTGTTGTTGTAATTTTCACAATTTTGCTGCCAATGGGTAAGTGGAAGGGTATGTTTTGTTTTGTTTTGTTTTTTATAAAAAGTGATAGTGACATTGTATGTAGACTATAATTGATTTTTAAGATGTAAACTTTAAACTTACTTTTGAATAATTAGATCATCTCTCATATTTCATATGTAAAATCAAGAATTTGGCTGTATATACTGGACAAATCCTTTTCGATGAGGAATGCCATTATATGTGATCGTTATTTATGATGCTGGTGGTGACTAATGGATGAAGATCAGTCGTCCCAAATTGTGTCTTCAACTCTGTCCCATCAAATTAGATTTTAACACATAGTATAAAATAATATTCAATTTAAACTTTGATTCTCATTACTTAATTTTTTTAATAAATAACAAAAATTGATTGGACAATTGATCTCCATTCATGCTTCACACCCATCAGCCACAACCTTTACCCACTCACCATGTTTTATGTAGAAAAATTTAATGCACCAAACTGACAAGTTGGGGCTGGTTTTGCTAATCCCAACCTTGTCCCAAATAGGGAAGAGTGTAGAGTTAGAGATGGCAAAAAAAACCCGTACCCGCGGGTAAAATCCGCACGGGCACGGGTCACAAACGGGTACCCGCGGGTATTCTGAATGGGTTTTTTAAAATACCCGTAGTACCAACGGGTGGGCACGGGTATTGTGGTACCCGTACCCACAGGTACCCGCTATATATGTAATTACAAAATTATCCTTCCCCTAAACTTTTTAATTCTTATTTCCCTCCCTTAAAATCCCTAATTTTTCCATTCCACTTAAAATCCCCAATCCCTTCCCCTTCTCTTCCCTTTTCCCTTCTCATTCTCTTCCCTAATCTCTCACCCAACAACATCTTATTCACACCCTTCTTCTCATCCTCCTCAACTTTGCTTTTGTTTTGTGAAAGGTAATTTTTCTTGTTATTATTGGTTAATATTATGGATAAATTTTGTGTTTGGCTTTGAGCATGTACTTTGTAATAATGAATATATGAGAAATTATATGTGTGGTCCTCTGTTTCTATGATTATATGTGTGGTCCTCGAGTTCGGACCATTCCCTCTCATTTGGCTTTTCGTGCATTTTACATGATGTAATCGATTACGATATACTCGTAATCGATTACAACATATGAAAAGCATTAGTTTTTGCTGTTTTTTAAACAGTGTAATCGATTACACAATCATGGTAATCGATTACATGCCGATAAACTAATCAGACATGTGCATTTTACATGTTGTAATTGATTACGAGTATATTGTAATCGATTACAACACATTAAAAGCATCAGTTTTGCTGTTTTTTAAACAGTGTAATCGATTACACAATCCTGGTAATCGATTACACTGTTTAAAAAAAAGCAAAAAATAATGCTTTTAATATGTTGTAATCGATTACAATATACTCGTAATCGATTACAACATACTAAGCGGCTACTGAATTTGTTTATTTAGAATCTGGCACATTATTTCAAGAAATATTTTTCAAATGCAACTACATTGGAGTACAAAAGTATGTAATATAACATTCATTCTCTACCAATGAAAATTCAATTAAAGTATAAAAACTCGCGGGTACCCAGAAATACCCACAAAATACCCGTTCACGGGTACTCGCGCGGGTATTGGGCGGGTACGGGTACCATTCCCATATTCCAGAACGGGTAGCGGGTAGCTACTACCCGTGCCCGCCCGTGCCCGTTGCCATCCCTATGTAGAGTTGAAGGAAATCCAAGAGGGTTGCTCTGTCATTTTTCTTAATTTTTAAGTTATATTCATCTATATATATTAAATACATCTTACATCACATGTTTCTAATTCATATAATAATATAAAACCGGATATCAATATTATTTTTTAAATTATTCGTGTAAGAAATAAATCACAATTTTAACTAAGTTTTATTCATTATTTAACAATTATTGTGATATACATTATTTAATTTTTTGTATGAGGCCAGTCTGGTTTGGAGACAGTGGGGATAATTATAATCCCAAAGATGCTAATCACCCACATTTGGAAAGCATGTTAAGGTTTCCCCCAAACTCAATCAATGAAGTTTTTTTGTGCCAAAACCAAATCTGTCAACTATCCAAATTTATTGCCCTGCTTATTGAATATGATATTTATAAAATTTATACCAACTTGCCTAAGCGGTGGTTTCCATAGCTATACGCATGTTTGTTTCTATTTTTATTCATGGTTATGTTTTTTCAATCCAATATAAGGTGAATGAAGATATCAAATAAAGGAATCTAATGTATTTATCGGGTCTCAATAACTTTACTAAGCTATGATATCCAAAAGAATCGAAATAACACATCATCATTGTATTTATCATGATATTATCATTGATTAATCATATTTTAAAGATTGTGTTAATGATTAAAGTTATCTTATTTCATAAATAAATCGATAAGATAAACTTGATATCATCAAATTATGACTTGTGATCAATATGAATATCAGGTAAGTGAATATCTCAAATTAAGTAGTCCAAATTATTTATTCAGTCTCGATAACTTTGTTAAACTATGATATTCAAAAGAATCGAAATAACACTGACATAACCATTGCATATATCATGAACTTATCAAGATTAATCATAATTCGAAGCTCATGTTAATGATTAAAGTTATCTTATTTCATAAATAAATCGATAACATAAACTTGAGAGCATTAAGTTATTAGTGATCTTATATAGACTACAATTAACACCTTCTTTATAAAGAAAAAAATGAGATTACTCAAATGTGTAATGTTATTATCTCTCTTTTATTTACTTAAAAGAAAAATGACAAGTATACAAATACCGTGATAAAAACATACTATTTTTACTTAAACGAGTAAATTATACTCACACCCCCTGAGTTTTAGTGAAATTATACAAACCATCATTCACTTTTTTGTCATTACACGAATCATCCTTAATTTTGTACATATGTTACACTGACTACCCATGCATGATATAAAAGTGTAATATTTTAAACAAAAAACGTATGATGTGTGTAATTAATTAAACAAAATATTGTATATTGTGTAGACAAATTCAAATAATATAAGAGTCAATGCGTCTTCATTATTTGGCTCGTTATAAAATAGTATAAGAGTTATTTAAACATTTCTTTGAAATTTATAATGTATTTTTTAATGACACAAAAATAATAAAGAAACACTTGGTTTTGTACTATTTGAAGTGTTATACAATATACAATATTTTGTTTAACTTAATTACATTTATCACACGTTTTTTCTTTAAAATATTACATTTTTATAACATGCAGAGGTGATCAGTGTAATGTATGTATAAACTTAGGGGTAGTTTGTGTAGGAGGGATGAGTGATTGGTGTAAGGACAAAAAAGGAAGGATAGATTGTATAATTTCATTAAAACTCAGGGGATGTGAGTGTAATTTACTCTACTTAAACTAAATCCAAATTGGGGATCTATGACAATGACAAGTAATCCCAAAACTTACACAAGGAAAGATAAAGTAAATGACATATGGAGAAACTATCATTAAAATTTCTACGTACAATATTCATTTATTTATTGAGATTCTCAAGTTTGCTTTAAAATTAAATAGTTTACCATATTTACTTGCAAACATATAAAGTTTAAGGAGGTTTTTATCATTTTATGAATTTTTCCTAATTTTAAAATCGAAAGCATCACAGGTCAGTAAAAGTGAAAGAGAAAATATGAGAAGGGGTTGAAAAACTAAAAGCAAATGTTGAAGAATAGCATCATCATGCTACAGTTCCCAACTTAATTCATTAGGTGTATTTAAGAATAGCATCATCATGCTACAGTTCCCAACTTTCATCCATATAAGTTTACTAGTTGTATTTAAGAATAGCATCATCATGGCTATAAATCCCAACTTTCCTCTAAAATGATACTCCCTAGTAAATGATTCTTAATTGAGTAAGTATTGGTATTCTTTTCAACTACAAAAAAAAAGTAACAATTGCTAACGGTATATGATGTATACCCTTATACGAGTAGAAGTTATCTATAACATTTTTCTATGTCAATTTTATGTGTTATCAATTACAAATTGGCAAGTCAATTAAAGTTGTACCATAATAACTAACTAAAAGTTAACAAAACATAATTGTATGTTTGTAATCGGTGGCACATAGAAGTGACATAGACAACTTGTGTTCCCCTTATGCATCTTATTTTCATAATCTAATACGATTATATCGTAAGATTATTAAAATTAAATAAATTTATAAAACATAAGTATTAAGAAAGGAATTGTAGGATAACAGTATGAAAATGTACTGAATAAGTGTTAGTATTAGTTAATAAAGCCCTTTTTATATGCAATGTAGTATTTTTTATTCATAAAATCTGGAATCTCTTCCAATTTGGAACATTCAACCAACAACTATCAGAAAAATTATATACACTTACGATGTATGAATTTTAATATATTGTTGATGTATCATCAATCAATTCGTATTTAATCATTATTTATCATTAAAAAAAGTAATGCAAATGAATAGTAAAAGATACATTAATTATGTATAAATCATTATGCGAATATCGCATAAATATTATATATTTTTATATGTAATGTTTAAGAAAACTATTTAAAGTATTGAAGAGTTAATAGCTAGCTTCCTCTTCTCCAAAACCACAATACATACCAATAATTATGAGAATATGGCCACACACCCTATCCATAATATGGGAATTTATCAATAATTTCATTAAATGTGACGAATCTGCAACCAAAATATGCCTTTGGTAATTTGATTCGGTATATGAGGGCTCTAATGGAAAAGCAATACTGTAATGGATTGGCTGGAAAGAGAAGGGCCATGTGATGATGCTACAGCACACGTGCCCGTGTGGAAGTTTTGTTGGGTTTTGGGTGTGCAAGAAACCTAACAAACTTGGTATCAAGAACTCGTGAAAGATCAAGAACATGTATGGTGCGTGAAGCTGTGCAAGAAGTGTGCATCTTGAATCTTCTTCACTGCGTGTGAAGTGCTTGAGTAAAGGCAAAGAATGAATTGCAAGAATTAAGCAAGAAAAACGGTTGACAATGGCACAAATCTCCCATCAATGAGACTTCCCATTATGACAGAGAAGAACTGAGATCGTTGGAAGACCCAAATGAAGGTGTTGTTCACTTTTCAAAAAGTCAATGAGGTAGTGGAAAATGGAGTTCCTACATTGAATCTTGAAGCCACAGAAACCCAAAGAACAACACATAGGGAATTCAAGAAGAATGACAACAAGGCTTTGTTTCTGATTCATCAGTATGTAGATGACATACACTCTGAGAAAATCCAGAATGCAATCACCTCAAAAGAAGCTTGGGACATTCTCATTAGAAGTCATGCTGGTGGGGAGAAGATAAAGAAGGTGAAACTTCAGACTTTGAGAAGGCAATATGAGATGCTAAGAATGGAAGAATGTGACATAATTGGTGAATACTTCACTAAGATTCTCACAATCACAAATCATATGAAAGGTTATGGTGAATCCATCACTGATTTGATGATAATAGAGAAAGTAATGAGATCTTTGCCTCAGAAGTTTGACTACATAGTTGTTGCAATTAAAGAAGCTAAAGATGTGAATGCAATAAAGATTGAAGAGCTTCAAAGCTCTTTGGAGGCTCATGAGATGAGAGTGCTTGATAGAAATCCTATCAAGAACACTATGCAAGCACTAAAGGCAAGTCACTACAAAGATGAACATATGAGGAAGGATAAAAAGTGGAGAGGGAAGCCTGGATTCCATAAGAAGTGGACATCGAATTCAGATAGAAAGAGTTCAGAAGGTGATTGGCCTGAATCTTCAAATAGAAGAGGAGGGTCAAGTGTGAACAAGGAAAACAAAGGCTATGACAAGAGGAAGGTGGAGTGTTTCAAGTGCCATAAACTTGGTCACTACTCCTATGAGTGTCCTAGTGACAAGCAAAAGCAAGGCAGGAACCAAGAAAGAGAAGCATACAGGGCACAAGAGGATTCAGACTCAGAACCATTGAATTTGATGGTCACTACTTCTGCAGAGAGCACAAACAGTGACTCTTGGTACCTGGACTCAGGGTGTTCCAACCACATGACAAGGCATAGAGAGTGGTTGATAGATTTTGACTCATCCAACACAAGCAGGGTCAAATTTGTTGATGATAGTTCACTAAAGGTTGAAGGAGTTGGCAATGTTGTGCTAACTAGGGAGAATGGCTCAAAAACCATGATATCCAATGTGCTATTGGTACCTGAAATGAAGTGCAACATTCTCAGCATGGGTCAGCTTATTGAGAAAGGGTTCAGTGTGGTTTTGAGAAATGGGCAACTTGAGTTGTTTGATGTCAAAGACAACCTGATTCTCAGAAGCAAGTTGACTAGGAACAGAACCTTTCAAGTAGTAATCAATGCTACAAAAACACAGTGCTTGGCAACTATGAAGATTAGCGATGAGAGCTGGTTATGGCACTCAAGATATGGGCATCTTAATTTCAAAAGTCTTCATAAGTTAGGGTCAACACATATGGTCACAGGGATTCCAACCACTATGCTACCAGACAAGGCTTGTGAAGTATGCTTGATTGACAAGCAATCAAGGAATTCCTTCAAATCTGAAATCAGCATGAGAGCAAGATCAGTGTTGGAAGTTGTTCACTCAGATGTTTGTGGTCCATTTGAGACACAATCTCTTGCTGGGAATAGGTATTCCATAACCTATGTAGATGAGCTGAGTAGAATGATCTGGGTGGATGTGTTAAAGGCAAAGAGTGATGCCTTTGAGTCATTCTTGCACTTCAAAGCTATAGCAGAGAAAGAATGTGGAAAACAACTCAAGACTCTGAGAACTGATGGAGGAGGAGAGTATAACTCCAACAAGTTTGAATCCTATTGCTTAGAACATGGAATCAATCATGAAATCACTGCTCCATACACTCCACAGCATAATGGTTTAGCTGAGAGAAGAAACAGAACCATTATGGATATGGCTAGGAGCTTGATCAAGGAGAAGGGATTGCCACAAAGACTATGGGCTGAGGCTGTAGCAACTTCTGTATACATATTAAATAAATGTCCAACCAAGAAGATTAAAGGAATGGTACCACTTGAAATCTAGACAGGAAGAAAGCCAAATGTGAGTCACCTCAAAATCTTTGGCTCACTAGTTTTCAGGCACATTCCAGAACAGAAGAGAACCAAACTTCAAGATAAGAGTGAAGCTATGATCCTCATAGGGTATCACTCTACTGGAGCCTACATAATTTTTGATCCAGTTAAGGAGAAAGTCTGGATTAGCAGAGATGTTCATGTGATGGAAAATGAGCAATGGGACTAGAATCGGATGAGAACTAGTTTGAAGAAGAGAATTTCAGAGCTTTATGATGAAGAATGTGTGATTCCTCAAGAGTCTATTGAAGAACATACTCATGAGAACAAAATTGAAGAGTCTATTGAAGGCTCTACTGAAGCAGTGACATCTCACAGATCTAAGAGAACAAGATCAATACCAAGCAGATTCAGTGACTTTGAGATTCACTCTAATGATCAAGTCACTGAGGAAAGTGATCTAATACACTTGGCATTGATGCATGAAGCAGAACTTATTGATGATTCAGATGCCATGAAACAATAAGTATGGAAAGAGGTTATGGATGAAGAGATTAAATCCATTGAGAAGAACAAGACATGGCATCTGGTTGAGCTTCCAAGCAACAGACATCAGATTGGTGTCAAGTGGATTTTCAAGCTAAAATTCAACCCTGATGGATTTGTCCTAAAACACAAAGCTAGATTGGTGGCTAAAGGGTTTCTACAAAGACAAAGGTTGGATTATTATAAGGTCTTTGCTCTAGTGGCCAAAATTGAGACAATAAGGTTGGTTGTGGCTATTGCTTGTGCCAAGAAGTGGGCTATGTTCCAACTTGATGTCAAGTCAGCATTCCTACATGGTCCACTACAAGAAGAGGTCTATGTGCAGCAACCACCTGGGTTTGTGGTGAAAGGCAAGGAACACTATGCATATATGTTGAAGAAGGCTCTTTATGGCCTGAAGCAGGCTCCAAGAGCCTGTAATAGAAGAATAGATTCCTTCCTGTTTGACCTGAAGTTCAAAAAATGCATTGTTGAACATGGTGTGTATGTCAAGCAAGGTGAAGGAGAAGAGATACTAATCATCTGCTTGTATGTGGATGATCTGTTAGTAACTGGGTCAGATTTGAAGGCAATTGAAGAATTCAAAGTGATGATAGAAGTTGAATTCGAAATGACTGATCTGGGCATATTAAGCTACTTCATTGGCATGGAATTCACACTCACTTCCTCTTGTTTGGTGATGCACCAAAAGAAGTACATAAAAGAAGTGCTAAAGAGGTTCAACATGGCAACTTGCAATCATATCTCCACTCCTACTGCAACTAATGAGAAGCTGGACACAGATGAGGAAGGTGATGCAGTAGATGGCACCAGATTCAGGCAAATAGTTGGTTGCTTGAGGTTTCTATGCAATAGCAGGCCAAACATATGCCATGGAGTTAGCTTGGTGAGTAGGTTTATGAGCAATCCAAAGAAGTCTCATATGCTAGCAGTCAAGAGATTGTTGAGATACATACAAGGCACATATGATTTTGGCATCCTATTTCCTTGTGGTGAGCAGAATTCAGAATTGGAACTCATTGGGTTTTCTGATTTAGATTATGGTGGAGATGTAGTTGAGAGAAAGAGCACCTCTGGCTACTTATTCCTATTGAACAGAGCACGAATCTCATGGAGCTCAAAGCTGCAGCAAGTAGTTGTTTTATCAAGTTGTGAAGCAGAATATATCTCTGGTTGTCTTGCAGCCTGTCAAGCAAAATGGTTAGAGGAGCTGCTATGTGAGTTGAAGATCAAAATAAGAACACCATTGCAGCTTAGGATAGACAACATTTCAGCAATAAGTCTATCAAGGAATCCAGTGAGCCATGGAAGAAGCAAACACATTGAACTAAGGTTTCATTTCCTTAGAGATAGGGTGAATAAAGGGAAGCTTGAAGTGATTAATTGCAAAACAGAATGACAAGTGGTTGATGTATTTACAAAGGCTTTAAAGGTTGAAAGATTTGAAGAACTTAGGAAGATGATGGGTGTAGTATCTCTTAAATACTTGAATTAGAAGGGGATGTTGAGTTTAGTATATAACTCAATGTATTAAAGAGATTAAAAGTGTAACTAGGAGTTAGTTGGCATTTACTATTAATAGAAGATTGTTAGTGCCTTGGTAGTTAGTAGTTAAGCTTGATCACTATAAAAGGAAAGTATCTTCTATGTATTCAATGTATAGTTACACTTTTAATCTCTTTAATACATTGAGTTATATACTAAACTCAACAAGTTTATTCTATTTTTGATGGTAAAGGTAAGCTTGATTCACTATTTAAAAATAGTTGGATACAATTGAAATAGTTACAATTAACTCGGTCATTTCTCTTATCCTAAATGTTGGTTAAGTTATATTGTCATTTTTTGAATTTAGATTAGAATGTTGGATAAGTTAGCCTTTAAACCAGAACTCGACCTAAACCCAATTAAATGTAATGCATATATACTTTAGATAAAACAATCTCAATATTACTTATTAATGTGAAGGTTAAAAATATATTTTGAATTTTAAAATCTTAACTATTAAAAATCAATTTATCATATGTCATACTCTCCGTTCTATACTCAGAATCTGAGGATATCATTATAATCTCAAAGCAGTCATAAGGAGCCAAATTGTACCTGGTCAGTACAAACAAGATCAATGTTCACATAGGTTCAGGCTAAAGTGGCCATTTTAGTGGTTTGAATAAAAAATCAAAATTAGGTGAGAGCCACAATAAGGTTGGGTAGCCATTTTGCCACAAGAACATAAAGATTCCTACACCAACGTGTGAAAAAATTAAATAAAAGTTGCCAATTGGAAAAGGAGAAAATGAGTTTTGCGCTAATAATGTAAATTTTTATTTACAATGTTAACACATAACCACTCATTTAATTGTTGATAGTGATTGGCATGTAAGTAAAAATAATACATATGGAAATGTGCCGCAACGTAAAAAATATATTTTCATCACCCCAACAATCACTTTAACAAAAGAATTGTTAAACTCAACACTTAAAGAGGGTAGCGGATAAGAAGATCAAAAAAATTAACATTATATTAAAAAAGACAAATTTAATGCTTCAAAAATTATGAACTTAGTTTCCCATTACATCTCTATCATATTTTAACTGCTACCTTGGTTAGCAAAACCAAAAGTAATTATAACAACAAAAATTATTTATTCTCCTACAAATTTTCATACACCATAACAAAAATATGCAACATGTATCATAAATTGATACTTTATTTATTCATGATTAGTTTACAAGTGAAATGTCAATTTCTTATGGATGATAAATTTGATAAAGAAAGCGCAATAAAAGTGATCTGTTGTTGGGGATCATCATCATTGTGCCTCATTAAGGTTAATTTGGTTGGACAATGAAAGCTCAATGATGAAAGGTAGGCATGCAAAATCAGAATCTACTTTACTTGTGGTAGAGTTTTGAATAGTTACATCCCATACTCACTTAATACTTAATAGTTTCCTCAGTTTTTGGTTGCAGAGTACTTTTTATTTTTACTCAAATGTATCTTGTGACATTCAACATAGAACAACTTATTAAAGATGAAAAGTAAATGAGGTAAAGACAATTTAACTTATTATAAGACAAATTATAAAATTTACTGGTTTGTGGTAATTTATATCTATGGGTTTTGGCTCTCTATATACCACAATGTTTGGAGGCAATCAAATTAAGTCCAACACCCCAAGTGCACATATATCTAGCAAAGGAGCAAAAGCATTTTAATGTAAAAGTAAAATTAAATTCTAGCAAGCTTAAAAATTAATCAGGTACTATAATTGAAATTATTGCAATTTGTCTTTCCATGTCAAGTAATTGCATGAATTAGAACTATTGTCAAAGGTATCAGAATTTGACACACTTTCTACAATGACATTAGCATCCTGATCAATTTTATAAGAGATATTGAGTCCATCCAAAATCAGGTGATAAATTACTTCCTTAGAATTCAGAGAATTCTGCTCTCTTTCGTGTACAAAAGCTGTTTCATCTTGGTGCTCATCTACGTCAGAAGTATTCGACAACAGTTCATCGTTTTCTTTCTTCGAGAGAGCATCATGAGGCCGATTTCTTTGACTCAAAGATCGAATATCCCATGAAAGAACCTGCTTTATCAAGCTCTGGAACTCACCAGGTGATGCATAGAGTGATTTCTTTTCCTGGAGCAGCAAGGGAGAGTCATGACCATATGATTTTTATAAGAGGGAGAAAAATATACAGAATTGTGTTTAGAGAAAACAAACCATGCCTTTATAACATATGCATTTTGCAATATAAGGATATAAAAAAGAGGTACCATCAAATTGTATCATAGTTGATCTAGGACTAGAAAATATCACAAACTGCATCCATTTCTTGCAGGACTAGTTTTTTTAACTCAAAAATTTAAAAATAAACTTGTAAAGCTAGTTAAAGAGCTACAACAATAATTTCAAATATAATATGGCAGTATGCAACCAACTAAAATATAAGCAAGTAAAAAATAAGGTTAAGGTTAAAACAAATAGTGAGATTAATCAAAAGCGATGACAAAAAGAAAGTATAACAATCAGAGTCCTACATACCTCTTCAATTTTAAATGTGTAACCCTAGAAGGGACGTGAAGCCACGACCGGTTAAATAATACAGTCATGACCAATGGGGTGCACGTCTTCCCATTACCAACCAAAGTTTCAAACATAATTAATAAAGGCTTAGTTAATCTTCTAGTCCCAAAAATTTCAGGCAATGTTCATTTCAGTCACTGATTTTCTATTTTCTTTCAATCGAGCCAAATGTGTCAGGTTAAGAAAACATTTTTTCTGCATTTACTATTAAGGTTGGGAGGCATGATACATCAGTACTTCAGGTCATTAAGTACTCACTGCAATTGTCCAGCAATTTTCCAAAGCTGAGGTGAAGTCCCCCGAAAAGCTAACAGAAGCCACTGTGAGCAAGTTATCCTCCTGAAGAAACACAATTATTTGTAGAATGAGATAGAAATTTATTAAACTTCTATAAAGAGATGAGAAAGAAAATATAATAGTACTCATATATTTCATTGCTGACTTTAATGTGGACCATAATACAAGGATAGTGAAGTTTCAGTAACTAGGAGCTACTAATGATGGTTGATCATATCTCATTCTTCCCACATAAAATGATTTAAAAATAATATCTAGGTCACAATTGCATCAAGTTAGTTTATAGTCATCATCGAATCAAATTGACAAAATCTATAATAGATTAAAAAACTAAGTAAATGTAAGCAATATCAAATATAGCTAAAGGGTGATTGGAGCATTACTGTCAACCAATTTGGCACAGCAGCTTCTTTAATGCTGTCACAATAGGGTACATAAGGCTTGACATCAAGTACTGGCTGTTAATGAGACGAAGGAAATAGGAAAAATTCCTCGTTAAAGCATCAAATTCATAGTTAAAGCAAATAGAAAATAACCTAAGTGGCACATAATTATAGTAGAGATTAGCAATGGAGAGTAGAAACTCACAGTTCCATCAACCAGGTCCACCCCAGAGAGCAACATCATATTTTCATGTACAGCCTCTACCTGTGGTTGATGGTTTAGATCAAACAATAATTGTGAAACTAAATCCATCATTATTTCATGTTCATTAGAAGACAAATTAGTCTAAATTTTAGTCATTGAATGGAAAAGGGACGAGAACACAAAAAATATAATTCACTAATGAGACTCAGATCAGTCATGAACTCATGATACATAACATTGGTCGATTTATACCAAAACTATGACTGTGAAAACATACTTGTAAATACTCAGGTAACCAAGATTTTCCTAATCACATAATAATAAGGGTGAAATTCAGGTTCCTACTTGTGTTTTAAGGCCGGTTTCAATGTGCCAACTTGTAGCTTGAACTTTATTTTACCACTCTACCTTACAGTGATCTGTTCCTTAATTTATAACCAGCTGATGCTTTTTCCCCTCCATTTATAAGGGAAATGACATGTGAAAATCACACATTGGCACAAATTGATGTCACCATTATTAGGCACTGAAGTGCCTCAAAACAACATATGTTTATCTTGGATATGCCTATCATGTTCATTTTCCATTAAAAAGGGAAGGCAAAAGGTTATAGGGTGATGTCTATAAAAAAGGCCAAACCATAGGATGGGAAACTGAATTTAGTTCATTTAATACATATAACCATCACAAATGCAGAAACTGAAAATATTCAATTAAGATATATTCAATCACTTTTCTCGTGACATAAACGAAATGAGGAAATCTATCTTTTGCAACAAGGATCCGAAATCCCAAACTTTATCCCATATTCCCATGAATAAATGCCATTGGCTGCAACATCCACCAATAACAAGAGAGAAAAATATAGCAATCTGTGAAGAATAAAAGGATATAGTAATATTTTCTGAGACATTAAGGTCTATGTGATGGGTGTTATTTCAAGAGAATGGTACAAAATATTGTCATTTGTGAGACCATGCTATAAATGTCCCACAGGGACAATATATGTCCTTAGTCCTTACCTTAGCAACTGTGAGTCCAATCGGGCAAGGACGATGTGGGGATCGTGTGGCAAATACTCCCATTCTCCCACCTTTCAATCTTGGGACTCTTACCTGTCCATCCACTGATCTGTATGAGAATATCTCTAGCAAATAAAAATTGAGGCAAGAAGATGCCACATAGATGAGATATTAACATTAGAGCCACACACCTTTGCCTTGAACCCTGATTGAGATGGATGCTTCCATAGCTTCTCAAGATCTGTATTTAAATGAAATACATATAGAACCCAACAATGAGAGTAATCGGCTAGACCCTCAAGAGATGCTGGTGGAACACGAGTTGTATTGAAAACCAAACATGCTCTGGCAAGTGGAACAAGTAATGGTTGCCTTGGTGTCCCATTCCTGCACTAATATGAAGCAATTGTTCATGAACCATGAATGGGGCATTCAACAAGGATCCCCCCAAAAGAAACACGCATAATGCACAATCAATTGTACGTCCACCTTAAGTAACCACTAATCGGAAGAGGTATGCAGTGTGAATTGTGTGCCTAAATATGTGCCTATCATATTACTACGAGTTCCCGTTAAGAGCAACAAGATTGCGATTATCATAAAACTAAAAAAACTGCTTGAATTGACAGCTTTTGCAGGCCCTTAATTATTGAAATGAATAAACATTTAACCTGGTAGAGAAGCATGAGTGGATGGTGCCAATGGGGGACATAGGATAATAAGTGAGCTTCAAATTTTCAGACTTAGGTTGTGTTAGTTCTTTTCTCAAGGCCTGCAAAATACTAAACTCAATGAATCACCAACATAATTAACAAAAACAAAATCTGAACACACCTATACTCCTTTAAGGTTAATAAACACAAACAAGGTTGTAACAAAACATAATCCTAGTTATGACAAAATAGACAAAGGGTGTAACAACCTGTTGAGCCCTAATTCGACCTTGTCTTTCAGAAACACATTTGTCTATTGAAGACTTAAGAGATGCTTCAAGTTCACGAATCTTAGAGTTGAGAGCATTGGATTTTCTCTTGAACACGTATGCTGTGTTAGAATCAAAGTAAAGTTAGTAACTTTAATAAGACCCAGAAAAAGAAAAGTAGGAAAAAGACAGAAATAAAACCAGAGATAGCAGAGGATATGGAAATAACAGCAAACGTTATTGTTAAGGTTATGCCTAGTCTCAACCCATTTGCTTCTGAAATGAAAATTCCTTTCATCACTTTCAATATTCAATAACACTACACTTAACTTCTTCTCTATAGCTAAGTAGAAAATCGAAAAATGAAACAGTGAAAAATTGCACTCACCTCGATTGTTCAATCTAATTCAATTACACAATGGATCTTTCACTCACCAGGCCTTTTGTTTCCCTACAAGAACAGGGAATTGTTAACTGGGTTAGGCCCCAATCCAATAAGCATGTTTTTTTAATCATACATTACAAATACTATTTTTTTGGAAAAAAAAACTTGGATTATTTAAATTTTAAATTCAATCATGAAAGACATTTTAAATTTTAAATTTAATTGAATATATAATGTTAAATTGTTTTTTTGGTGCAATTTTTTTTAATTATTTCCATAATCTTTTTGTTAAATTGGTCAATCAAATTCATAATTGTTAGTTTAATCTAACTTTAAGTTTAACATTGTATAATAGTATCAAAACTCAATCTAAGGTTGAATAAACTAGTTAAATGACATATTTCTAAGTTCAAATCATATGGTGTATATTTGATGTCACACCTTTATTGAAAACATATATATAAGAGGGTGAAAAATAGTTTCACACATTGATGATCAAATTATTAGATGTTAAAATCAATGTAACTTTAGATTAGGAAAATCACATACATTATTTTTACTATGAAAATAACTTACAATATTCATATAATGATCAAAGTATAGTGCAAGATTTTACATCTCAAATTTATGGCTCGTAAAAATATAACAATCAATACATCACATATTAGACTCAATGCATTATAATTTTCCTTGTTAACTATAATACTATGAATTCTTAATGCCCACTAATAAGATTTAAATATCAAGTAATGCATCAATCAGATAACAATAATTGAAATTCTAACATGAATCAATAATTGATGAACAATATGATATAGCAATAAGATAGATGTGATTGTCTATAACATATATTCCAACGACCACTGGCACTGTCAACCACCACTATGCTCTAAATGCAACAACCTCTATTACTATTGCCAATACCTTTCCTATCACTCGCACCACTACCGAACATATTTTAAGTTAAAAGTAGATTTTAGATTAACAGATTATAACTTTCAAATAATTTTAATTTTTACTTTTAAAACTATTATTTATAAGCAACTGTTAAGCCTAGATAAAAGTTAGGGTAAAGATAACCCAATATACTTTTTACCGTTGTCCCTCTCTCCTTTGTAGGATACCATTTCACTTTAAAAGCATTTATTTTAAAGACAGTAAATTTAAATCTGAAGGCATGAATGAACCGCAAGAGAAGCAAAAGGCGATGGAGGGTGGGTACTTACAGTATAAGGGCATTGGTATGTGTTTAGTTGTGACTAGGGCCGATAATAAAACTACCCAACTTGGATTTGGTTGATATTTAACTTACTATTTAACTCGATAAATTTGATTTATAAATCAAATGAGTCGAACTCAAACTAAAAATTGAGCTTATTAAATAAATAAACCGAACTTGAGTCGAATATAGTTCGATTCGTTAGATTGATGAAATGACTGGAAATAAAATACTTTTTTATATCTATTGTGACCCTGAATTATTTTTTATATTTATTGTTATTATATATAAAAACAATGTTCTATATCTATATATATATATATATAACATTTTGGAGTATTTTTTGAAAATTAATTAATTACTTGAGTTGTCTAAATAAGTCAATTAGAATTGAGTTGAACATTTCACGAACTTTAACCGAGTCGAACTCAGGCTAAAAAATAAATCGTGTCGAACTCGAGTCGAGTTTCGAGTTGAGCAAATCCTTGTCAAACTGAACCAAGCTAAACTCTAATTCGACTCGATTCGGTTCGTTTTCAACTGAGCTTGAAAGGAGATGGAGGTGTGAGTTACCAAAAGAACCTATTGATGATTAGTATTTTTTGGGTTATGTAAGCTTTTGTTAAAGAGAATAAAATATCTTCTCATACTTAGGAGATAAAATATATCCTTATATTATGAGATAAAATATATCCTTTAACTATTAAAATTATGATATATGTTCAATTTCTAAAAAAATATTTCTAAAACTAAAAAAGATAGTGCAAATATTTTAAAACTTATTTAACTAAGCTACTTTCTATCGTATAAACTTGGATTGCCAAAAGCTTTAGATACTACACACTTCATTATATATTACATGCTTTTGTTTAAGGAATGATACAAACACATTGGCTTATAATTTCGTTTTTAATTTGTTCAAATTAACAATGTAATCAATTGTCAATAAATCACATAATATTTTGTGTTGGAGAATGATATATTTTCTTACAATTTCTCTTATTCATAAGAAAATGATATATGACACAAAATAATAATCTATTAATAAATGACTGATTTATAAGTGAATGACACAAAATAATAATCTATTAATAATAATCTATTTGTAAGAAAACATAACCTTAACATTATATTTATTGCATACATATTACAATAAACATTAATTTCTCATAATAATGTGAGAAGTTGTATTTAAAGCATCCTGTTTTTGGGTTGGCAAAACTTGGTTTTTTTCTCCTTTCAAATTAGCATGTTGTTCCAGAATTTTTTTTTGGATAAATGAATATTTCTTTTGAGATGGTAATTGTATTTTTCCAAAATAAGTTTTGCTTGAATGAATAAAACATTTCACCTAGTACATTACATCACCATCTAATGGAATCTTTGAGGATTAAACAAACTACACTTTCGTCTTCATACATTAAATATGGAGAAGTAGTAAAAATGAAAAGAAGCTATTCAATAAAGGTCGTTTTCTTCTTTAAATGAGATTGTTATTTTTCGAATTCAATGAAGGTCGGTCCATATAAAAAACAAGTTGAATTTGTCCTCTGAATTTAATGCTAGATATTATTGGGCGGCTGTGTCCTGTGAAGGTTAGGCTCCTACAAATTTCAATGCATTTAAGGCACCTCCTATTTTCAGCACAGATTACAGAAATTATATTACAACTGTTTTTTCATTACACAAATTGAAATATGCTCCTTATGGTGTTTTTCTAAAATCTCCTCGGATAGTTTTATGATGAGCAATTAAATAGGGTAGCTATACTAAATGTTTTAATAATTATATATATTTCTATCAAATTAAGTTTTATTATTGTTTATTCATTTTCTAGTTGTACTATATGTTAATTAATGTGATAATTTGGTAATAAAAAGTAAAACCAACCTTTCATAAATATCATATAAAGGGATATGAGTGACATACTCATCAAGCTATTTGATAAAACGAAATTATGTATACTAACAAGTTAAATATATATTTGGAGGGATAGATTATTATATTATCTAGGATTTAGTTAACTTAATTTATCTTATTAGTCATTATTTGGGTTGTTATTATTTTATCATTTGTAATGGCTTTTAATTTGTCTATATAATAAATTACTTATACCACCATTTTCTATAATATGTTCGGTCAATGCGTTCGATTCTCTATAATTTGTTCGGTCATCATTTTGTTTTTGAGATGTCGGAAATTTAGAACTCTGATTAGTTACCTCCCTTTGTTTTATTACTTTATTGTTAGTATTCATTTTTTCTTAAACTTAATGATTCTCAATTTCAAGCAAAAGTCATCCAAATAAATAAATACCAACATGTCATAATGCAAAAATACTCTTTCTTTATTATATATAGGTTTCTCCTCCCAACGGTGATTATTTCGATGATATATTATCACCAAGTGATGAATTATATAAACATTAACTATTTTCCTATCGAAAGTCATTACGGTGGTGATTTTAACACTGAATTCTCTTCTCACAAACGATCATTGTGGTAGTGTTTTTTTCTCATTGACAAATTATGTTTATGGTATCCCATCGAAGATTATTTGATGGTGATTGTACTATTGGTTTCTCTTTCCACCAACAATAATTCTGGTGGTTCACTTTCTCCCAATGATGAATTTTGTGAGACTCAATTCTTTTCTCATCATTAAGATTATTTCATGGTGATACAACAAATCTATGATGATTATGTGGAACCATATAATTAATTTGATTTTATTTTCATTTTGATTGATATAGCATTATATTAACCATAATTTAGTTAGTTTTGTTTATATTGTTAGTTATTATTTGGATCGTTATTTTCTTATCGTTTATAAAGATTTTTGCCTATATAATAACTTATTTTGACTAACTTATTTTTGAGTTTGAGCAATTTTTTACCATCTTAAACTTTCATAAATCGATTAGTCATGAAAGAAGTTAAATCTACTAGTTTTGGAAATAAGTTCATCATTTTCAATGCAAAATTGTTTTTTTAAGTTTCTTATCCTCAACTATAAAAATTGAACAGAAAAATCATCTAAAAGTATATTCAATATGGTTGTACATATTATTGTGGAGAATTTGTTTGACAAATCTTTGGAAGAGATTATAAGTATATCAATGTGTTAGTGTAACTAAAAATAAGCTCATAGTCATGTTTGTTTGAAGTGTATTTAACATAAAATCATAGGAATATAAAATGAGAAAAATATATTTTAATCATTATCGGCAGTTCAAAAAATAATACAAATAATGATTACTAATTTATTAACTGTGTATAAATATGTACACTCCTAATATATATATATATATATATATTACACTAGTATATAAAATAATAGGATTATAAGCCTAACGTGAGGAACCTCTTAAAATGACATATATATGCTATATAGTATCTCAATTATAAGTTCTTTCATAGCATTCATTGTTTTTCATCAAATTATTAGCCAATCATACCAAACACACTAACTTATAAGCTTCCAAACACTATCTTTTTAGTTTCTAAGCCTTTGTTTGGTAGAGGAGAGTTAGAGAAGAGAAAAATGAAGAGAGAGAAATTAAAGAGAAAATGAATTTTTCTCTCCTTTGGTTGAGAGGAGAAAAAGAAGGGGGAGAGTAAAAAGTAAATGGGTCCCACATAAATTTTTTCTCTCCATTTGTGAGAAGAAAGTGAGAGGAGAAGGAAGAGAAAACAAATCATACATTATCATGTTTTTCTTTCTTCTTTCTCTCCTACCAAACAATACAAAAATTCTCTCTATTTCTCACTTCTTTCTTTCTTCACATTATCTTTCTCACATTTTTCTCTCTACCCATTTTCTTCCGTTAAACCAAACAAAGCCTAAGTAACATTCGCCTTTGATAAAGGGTACATTTGATCAAGATAAAAATTACTATAGCAATTCTTAAAAATAAGTATTAGTAAATTAATTATTATAAATAATTATTTTATATATACATACGTGTTCGTTAATCTCTGTCCTCCGAATGATAAAAAAAACAAGTTAATTCTATAAATTTGTTTTTTAATTAATAAAACCCATGCTCATTAATTCATAAGAGTTTATTAAATTTTAACTTGAAGAGGGAGCCAAACTCTATTATTTGTGAATGTTGTATGCTTATACTTTAGTCATGTATCAATTCGAATTTGATTTATATGAATTACAATGATATCTATCACAACTCTATTCAACGCGTATGCAATTATGCATACTTACTAACTTCAAGGTCGGGTATTAGTTGAATTAAAATAATCATGTGCTAACTGATCTAGTTTAAAATACTCCTCATCAGTTATATTTAGTTTTGAATTTCGCTGTGTTTATGTACATAAAAAGTTAGGCATTATTAGGTAACTCACGAGAGAAAATAATTTAGTAGAGTATTTAGTGTTATGATATCTGAACATTAAATTGGAAAATGTCATATATAAATTTTAATGGATGAAAATAGTTTCATCCAACCAAACAATATCTTATATATTATATAACTAAAAATATAAATGGATTCTAAGTGTATGGATAAGAGTTGAGACAAGATATGGTTTTGAGGTTAATTTTTTAACTTTTTTAAATATTAGCAAAACATTTGATTTAAGTACCTGATTTGAAGTTGTTTAATAAGGTTTTCATCATTTAAATTCGAGACGGTCTAATAATATTTAGAGTAACTCTCACATATTGAATTGAGGATAGATTTGTTAATCTTATTAATAAAGGATTAGCAAATAAAAATGTGCTTATTTTCATGTGGTAATGTTAACTTGATAAACGATCACGTAAGAAAGAGAAAGAGGAAGAGAGGGTAATTTAAGTACGAAAAAGGTGAAAGTTGGGGAGATACCTTAAGTAGGAGTTGCGTGTGAAAAGCAGAAAATTAGTTGAAGGGCAAAATTGAGAAGTAACACAGAAGCAAGTAACTTTCACATTTCCTAGGCGCGTGAGGACCCTCAATAAATGTGCCCAATGACTCAATGACCCTCAATAAAGATATAAAATTTAGATAAAAGAAAATCAAAATAATGATAATATACTAATATTTTTGTCTTCATAAAACTCTAAATTGTATAACTATGAAAATATGCATGAGTTTTAAATGAGTTGAGAAATGCTCCAAAATGTTCCACTCACACTCCTTCACCTAACTTCCAAATAAGGGAAAGAATTTTCAAAGCCATGAATTATTTTTTCCTCCAAAACCCCACTCCAAAATCTAACATTAAAACCCCACTCCAAAATCTAACATTAATCAAAAGTGTATTTTTATTTAATTTTTAATTCGTAAAAAAATCATATAAGGTTAAAAGTTAAAACGGAAAAGGAAGTCAATCCAAAGAGCTGAGTCCTCAGGATCTCCCATCATTAATTTTTAGATAGTAAAAGTATTTAGTATTTATACACTTCAAGACCAGTATTACTTTCTAATTCGAGAGATACGTATTTAACTGAAAGTAACATTTTCACCTCGTAAAAAGGTCACATTTTCTCCTATCTCTTAATTTCAGAGTAATGAGCCTTTAAATAATTCTTTCTTCTCAATTTAAATATATTACTTTACGATAATATATACAAATTAATATAGTATTAAAAATATTAATTACTAATGGAAATAATATGTTTTGATAAAAATAATCTTATATACTCTTATTGACTATTATCATATCATGTTTAATATAAATTAGAATCATCTTCAATAATGGGAATACAAGTCTATTTTTTAATAGCAAAAGTGCACTTTCACTGTAACCAAATGAATATATGTCACATTGAATGTTGCATTTTATTTTATTTTTTGATGCACTTACTTCTTCATTAATGCATATGATCTTACTTTTCTTAATATTAAAGTTTATAATATAAAAATAGTAAATTCACAATTAAAATGAGTTATGGGAGATAAAATATAGAAAAGAAATGTACTAAAGCAAGTGTTGAGTAAAATAAAGATTACATACAAAATTTAGAAAGAAAACAAGGGAAAATGTGGCACACAAAGAAGAGCAGATTGCATTGTCCACAAAGCAAAATTTACAGATTAGTACTTCCATCCATCTTCCTCTTTTACTAAAAATGCTGTCCACTCCTTTTCCTTTCTCACCATACTAGAAAACAAAGCATTTATATTAGGGGTGACAAAATTATCAACAATCCACGGTCGATCCAAAATTCATCCAAATTAAATTCATCTAAATTCATCCATTACAGCTGATGGATTTAAATGGATATAATCCAATGGATAATATTAATAATGGATGGATTCAAATTCATCCATTATATCCAATGAATACCCATAAATATATCCATTTGGATGGAAATCCAATCCATCCAAAAAAAAGTAAAAGTAAATTTTTTTTCTCAAAACAATGTGCAAACTCATTTTTAACAAAATAATTCATTCAAAAGTTACATTACCCTTTCTAACAAAAATATTCTTTCAACAAAAGCTTGATTTCTTCATCTATGGAGGGTTTTTTTTCCAATATCTTCATACATTCTCATCTTCATTGAAGGTTTCGTTTCTTCCAATAGTTTTATTTTAATTTTAATGTTCCTTCAATATTGATTGATATATCTTTTGATTCCTTATATATACATTAAAATATTATTTGTTGTATTGTATTGTGGATGCTCTTGTTGGAATGATAAATTATTTGCTGATTATTGTACATGAGGCTCCCTCATCACAGTAATTGTGTTACTAGTTATTTTTAAGCTTAAAACTTATATTAATGCAACATTGTAAATTTATGTTATTTTAGTCTCAAATATTGATGAGAATATGCTTTAATTTTATGGATTTGTGTTTGCTAGAAGTTTATTGGTCATCTTGCTTTGGATATAAAATCTTTTTTTACTTAACATTCACATAAAATTGCATTGAGTGTTTAACATTTCTTGCCAATTCTATTTCTCTTATACTTCATTCAATTGGATATTTCAACTATCTATCAATCATGTAATTTAACTTTGATAAATATAATTTATGTTTGTAACCAACAAAAAAATATGAAGAGTGAGGGAAATAGAAAAAAGAACATATGAATTTTATGATATACGTCAAATTTTTCTAACAACACTAACTTGAAACTCACTTAAAGGTTTTAACACCGAAAGTTTAAGCTTAACCATATGATTTACCATTAAAAGCTTTAACTTTAATTTTTAAAATTTATTATTCTTTTAAGTTTCGATAAAAACTTCAAAAGTTCACATTTTTAAATGTGTTTTTAAAAAAAACACTTTTTAAAAATATTTTTTTTATAAAAGAAAACATATTGTAAAAATATGAAGTTATGGATTGGATTGAATATTCATCCATCCCAATCCATGAAAATGTAGTCATGAATGAATTGGATGGATTATAATCTATTGGATATAGATGGATTGAATAACTTAAAATATGATTTAAATGGATTTAAATGGATTGATTGATGACTTTGGTTCATCCACTTTCATCCAAATCCAAAACCATCTAAATCCATCCATTTGTCACCCCCAATTTATATATCTAATTAATGTATCGAATATTGTATCATAAATAATGTTCATTGATAAAATATTGATCTTTAAAAATTACTTATCCATCACTTTCTTCCACACATAATATTCTACCATCTTTTCTAAAATAGAATTTAATATAACTTTCTACTATCCTATATTGGATGAGGATCACCCGTTGCGAATGGTGTCTCATTCCTTGCCCCGAACCAATGACATATTATCATATAAATAAAAGAATTTTTTTAAAAACAAAATGTAACATTCTCGTTGGTTTGGGATAAAGAATGAGACACCGTTTGAGACATGTGATCTGTGTAGGATATAATGTGCATCTATAACCAGAATATACTATATGCGCAAAGTTACCTTTGTTTACTTCAAAAAAGGTGGTAGCTTTATACTCACCACTTTACCAATTTATATTGCGAAGGACAATTTGGTTATACTATATGAAATGGATAATAGATTAATAGAGATAGAAAGCAAGTTGAAATGGAGAAAGGAGAGATAGAGAGAGTTGTTTTGGGTGAGGAAGGGATCTGATATATCATTTTCACGTTGAATTCTCAAGTCTCAAAACATATTTGTGGGTGATACTCAAGGGAGGTTGAAGATAAAAAGAAAGACCCCTTAGGAAACTACTTAAAAAGCAAGGGAGAAAGTTAAGCTATTAGATAGAACCTTTTGTTTGTGTTTGTAAAAAGCTTGTTTTAATTGTTTTGCCAACCCTTGAAAAATATGAATTTGTCTGTACTGAGCTGTTCTCTTCTTATTTTCCCACACCACACAAAAATTTGGTTTTCTGCTTGGTGGGGGCTCATAGGTTATGAAACAACACAAATGTAAGTTTCACACACAAAAAGTCAAGTAACCCGAAAAGGCTATCTCAGATAAAATTCACATAAAATTTTCCTTCTTATTTTCTCCTCTCATTTAATTCATTCAAACCCACAAACCAAAATTCCAACTTTAAATTTGAAACTGTGACCCTTTTGAAAAAAAGTGAAGAAAAACTCTTTTTTTATAATTGGATTATTGTATTGAGTTGGAGCCACATCCAATTATCTCACTCCGGAAATGAGAGCTGGACTAAGCACAATCCAGCAAACGTTAACGCCGGAAGCGGCAACTGTTCTCAACCAGTCAATCACGGAGGCTGGTCGCCGGAACCATAGTCAAACGACGCCGCTGCACGTGGCGGCAGCGCTTCTGTCATCCCCATCAGGGTATCTCCGTCAAGCATGCATAAAATCAAACCCCAATTCCTCTCACCCTCTTCAGTGCAGAGCGTTGGAGCTCTGTTTCAGCGTTGCGCTTGAACGGTTACCAACTTCACAGAACACAAGCCCTTCAACGGAGCCACCGATTTCAAATGCTCTTATGGCTGCTCTGAAGCGTGCTCAGGCTCACCAGCGCCGAGGTTACCCAGAGCTGCAGCAACAGCCTCTCCTTGCCGTGAAAGTCGAGCTCGAACAGTTAATTATATCGATTCTTGATGATCCAAGTGTTAGCAGGGTTATGAGGGAAGCTAGTTTTTCTAGTCCCGCTGTGAAAGCCACGATCGAACAGTCCTTGAATTCAGCGCCTTCTAATTCGAATTCTATTGGATTGGGGTTCCGGCCGGCGGCCATGGCCACGCCGGCGGCGCAGCCAATGTGTCGGAGCTTGTATTTGAATCCGAGGTTGCAACCGGGGAGTGGTGGTGCAGGGCAATTGGGACAGGTGCAGAGAGGTGATGAAGTGAAAAATGTTGTTGATATATTGATGAGGAGGAAGAAGAGGAACCCGATCTTGGTGGGTGAATCAGAACCAGAAGCTGCGATCAAAGAAGTGTTGAAAAAAATTGAGAATAAGGAGTTGGGAGAAGCGAGTTTCGGTTTTAGTAATGTTCATGTGATTCATTTGGAGAAGGAGATTCCTTCTGATAGAGCGCAGGTACCATCGAGGCTGAAGGAATTGGGTGATTTGATTGAAGCACGGGTGGGTAATTCGGGTGTTTTTGTGAATTTGGGTGACTTGAAATGGCTGGTTGAGCAGCCTGTTGGTTTTGGAGCTGGTGGTTTGGATAATAAGCTGCAACTGTCGGCTGTGGAGACCGGGCGCGCCGCAGTTGCGGAGATGGCAAGATTGGTAGCTAAGTTTGGTGAAGGTGGTGGTGGAAGGCTTTGGCTTTTAGGTACTGCTACTTGTGAGACTTACTTAAGGTGTCAGGTCTATCATCCTTCCATGGAAAATGATTGGGATCTTCAGGCTGTGCCAATTACCACTAGAGCACCTCTGCCTGGAATATTTCCAAGGTATTTTTATTTCTTTGGTTACTTTTGTCTCACAATTTGATCCTACATATATTGTTTGGACAGAGATATTTCTTCTGGATGTTTGGTTAATTCAGTAAAGCTATCTTCATCAAATTTTATCCTTCTTGAGATTATGTAAATTCAAAAAATATTCATTGTTTGTCTAAGTGATCTGTTTTATTAAATATCAAATTAATTAGTTAACAATCAATGTTGTTGTTAGGTGGAATTGGGAATTATTATTCATGGATTTCAAAGAGGATATTTAGATTTTGTCTTGGACTCTGAAATAAGGTCATTCTATTCAGCATTTGGTAATTTATTGTAATCATTTTATTTTCTTATAATCAGGCTTGGGAACAAGAGCATTCTG
This sequence comes from Lupinus albus, assembly GCA_009771035.1. Taxonomy (NCBI): domain Eukaryota; kingdom Viridiplantae; phylum Streptophyta; class Magnoliopsida; order Fabales; family Fabaceae; genus Lupinus; species Lupinus albus. Next base: position 13,713,739 of record CM020011.1, read on the forward strand.
GGTACCTCATTTGAGTCTCAGTCCCCATTAAAGTCTTACCCGACTACAACAATCACTCCATCTAGGTGTGCCTCAGAGAATATAGGTCATGCTCCTGCCGGAGTATCAACTTGTTGCCCTCATTGTATGAGGAACTGTGAGAAAGAAGTAGCAGAAATGTTAAAAGAAAATGAGAGATCTGATTCTGAATCCAAATCAGTGGCAGCTTCTCCGCCCCTTCCACAGTGGTTGCAAGCTGCTAAAGTGAAATATCAGTCTCAGGTAACTTTCATAATACCAAGCTAAAGAATCTTGCAGTTACTCTTTTTTTTCTAGTTTTCAATTAGTTTGGGTTAGCTGGTGGATTTCTTTGAAAACTAATGATCTCTATTTATTGTTTTCCGTCTTTAAATAGAGTAAAAGCCAAGAAGATGTGAAGCAGAGGACTAATGAATTGCAGAAGAAATGGCATGATACCTGCTTGAATTTACATCCTAAATTTCATCAGCAAAATGTGAGCACGGAGAGGATTACTCCGACTCCTTTTAACATGACAGACCTGCACAACGCGTGCTCGATGGGGCGACATTTCCAACCAAAAATACCTCTGAATAAAAATCTCGAAACCTCTCTGCAATTGAGCTCAAATTCAATGCCTATCCAGTCACCACCGGAACTAGTGCCCAATGTACCTCCAAGTCCAGTAACAACAAAGCTGGTACTTGGGCAAACAAACCCAATAGATACCATTCCAGGAGAAACACAAGAACAGCCCATCAATGACTTGTTGGGCTGCTTGTCACAAAAGCAAGACAAGTTTGGTGAATTACAGAACAAAAAGATGCTTGATGCCGATTCTTTCAAGAAGCTACTCAAAGGTCTGACTGAAAAGGTGTGGTGGCAGCATGATGCAGCATCTGCAGTGGCTACCAACGTGACCCAGTGTAAAGTGGGGAATGGAAAAAGACACCAACTTGGAACAAAGGGTGACATGTGGTTACTGTTCTTGGGCCCTGACAGAGTCGGCAAGAAGAAGATGGCAGCAGCTGTTGCTGAGCTGGTAAATGGGTCCAATCCAATAATAATATCTCTTGCACAATCGTGTGGGGGTGGAGACTCTGATGTTCCTCATCTCCGTGGGAAAACAGTTCTCGATCGAATTGCAGAGGCTATAAGAAGGAATCCACATTCTATCATCATGTTTGAGGATATTGATGAAGCCAATATCCTTATTCGTGGAAGCATAAAAAGAGCCATGGAGCAAGGCCGGTTCCCTGACTCTCATGGCCGTGAAATCAGTCTTGGTAATGTCATGTTCATCCTCACTGCAAATTGGTTGCCAGAGGATTCCAGCTGCTTGTCAAATGAGAATTCACTTGATGAAGAAAAACTTGCAAATTTAGCAAAAGGGGGTTGGCAACTACGGCTATCGGTGTCTAAGAAGGTGCCGAAACGAAGACCGAGTTGGTTATCTAGTGAAGGAAGATCATTGAAACCAAGAAAAGAGATGAATTCAGGCCTATCATTTGATCTCAATGAATCTGCTGATGCAGATGAAGAAGACAAAGCAGATGGGTCACTCAATTCAAGTGACCTCACAGTGGATCATGAAGACAATCATGTCATTCATAATAAAAGATCACCCTCGACAATTCCCCGCGACCTCCTAGAATCGGTAGATGATACCATTGTCTTCAAGCCTTTGAATTTCAATCTCATTCGTCGCACGTTCACCACATCCATCGCGAAAAGGTTTTCTTCGATCATGGGGAATGGGATATTGATTGAAGTGAAAGAGGAGGCTCTTGAGAAGATTGCTAGTGGAGTGTGGTTAGGCCAAACTAGCATAGAAGAATGGATGGATAAAGTGTTGGTTCCCAACTTCCAGCAGCTGAAGAAGAACTTCAATTCTGGCACTTATGACCATGAGACTTCGATGGTGGTTAGGCTTGAAGATGACGGCTACTTCGATTGCCGGAACTCGGAAGAGTGGCTACCCGCGACTGTGAGAGTGGTGGTAGAAGAGTAGTGAAGCATTTGAATGAAAATATTCGTTTTTGAAGGTTTCAGAAATGTAGATAAACCACCTCGGCAGGGAAAAGTCAAGGACAGTTAGTAGAAAAAAGAAAACCTGTTGGAAGTGGAAGGATTATATTTTACATATTTTTACTTATACAAAGATTAATTAATTTTTGCGTCTATAAACTTTATTATTTTTATTTTTGTAACCATAGGTATAATAGTTAATTAAATGGAGAATAATTACATGTATAAAAAGAGGACATTATTTACTATCCCCTTGTTTTCATTTTATAGTCTACCTTTAGATAGAAATAAAGAAGACTTACAATATATTTTTTCTATGTCTAACTATTTGAGGTAATCTTACTTGAGTTGGTAACATCAAAACCTTCATATGGAAATAAATAAGACATACAATTTAAAACCAATCATCACCTCTTGCAAGATGATAATTTTGTTAGGTTTGAGAAGCTAATTTATAATTAATCGTAAGTGTAAGAGTTATGCCATCTCCTCCACTCAACACGGCATTCTTTCTCTTAGATATAATCATTATTTATCATCTCAATTCAACTATGTAAATTTATTAAAGAGTAACTAAAATATTGGTGTATGACTCTGCTAAATCTTATAATAACTAAAAGGTTAAAATCTTGATTTCTAATAACGACATTTATTAGAAATGATAATCATGCAATTTGAAGATGATTATTTCTTTACCTAAAAGTTAAAGAATACTCTTGGTATTACAAAAAAGATGAAAAATAGGAAATGTGGAAGGGGATGGACTATGCTTTTACGGTTGCAATGATGTGAAGACAGTACAAAATCTAAGGAATCAACCAAGACCAGTTGCAGAGTGATGTGAAGGCTGTGAGTTGTTCTCTCTCTGTCACGTAAAGGGTTGAAATGAGACTTTGATTCTGCCTCACACCAGCACCATATAAGACATTACAATTTTGATGCTTCATCCCTCTTATATTATCTCATTGCTTTGGATTGTTTAGCATTTCAATTCGCCCACAAAAAGACTAGAAAATCCATTATATACACATGTAGGGCAAATATTTGTAGATTTGAGTATGGATAAGTATTACACATGAGCATTCATTTAGTGATATTTAATTTTAATAAAAAACATTTCACGATGTTTATGACTAAATCAATGCATGATATACATATTTAAATCTTGTATGTTAGATTTTTTTGTTTATCACCAACTCAAACATAATTATATCTCATAAAAATACTCAAGTTCTAGTAAAAAAAACTAATTTAAATATAAAATATAGAAATCTTCTTGTGCAAGAAAACTACCGTGATGATACGATAGCGACTTGTGTGGGAGAATTATTAACCGGGGCTGGGATCCTCTCCACTGGAATATGAGACCCAAATTGCTTTAAAGATTAAAACTTATTTTTTAATTAAAAATAACTTTAAATCTATACTATTAAAAAATGTGAAAGGCCACATGTTACAATCTCAACCTGTACTGGACCCTCCAATATAGAGTGGATCCGTTTTCTATTAACCGAGAGTATTTTGAATATTTAAATATGATATCCAAGTATATTATGAGTGAAATAGAATATCATTGTTATGGTGGCACCACACTGAGATAGAAGAATAATAGTTATGTGAACAAAAAAAAATGTATAATTGAGTTTGTCTATATGCAAAGGCAAGTTGGACGAGAGAAAAGGCAGTGTGCGGTGTCGTTTTGTCCCAACCCATGCAACATCACACCTTTATCCTTCTGTCCGTTCTTCTTGTCGTGTCAGGCTTTTTAGAATGATATAATGTGCTTAACGACTCATGTCCTTATTTCTCTCAAATTCCTTTTTTTCTAACATTTTGTAAGCTTTCTATTTATTTTGTTATTTTTACACCTCAAATTCAGTATTTTTAATATTTTACATTTTTAAGTAGAAAAATAAAGAAGGGAAATGTTTGGAATTGTTTTTCAGAAAATATAGTCGGTATAAAAGTAAATATGGGCGTTTAGGCGTAAAAACGATAAAGCATGCGTAGTGTAATTTTTACACTTCAATACATGTATCGAAGACGATGTAAATGTATCTAAAAGCAGTTTTAAGAATTTGAATATAATAAATAAGAAGTTTTAAGAATTTGCTGAATATGTTGAATAAAATAGTACTTATAATTCAGGCTACATTTTGATGGGCCATAAAAACAGAGAACCAATGTTCCATAAGTGTTGACATCAGAATTGTGAACATGTAACAAAGCAACCTACTTTTTCATTGTCACGTCTAAATGTTTTGGGAAGAATAAAGAAAAAGTAGTTAATCTAATGTCAAAGTGTTGGGATGCTATTGGTGAACCATAAACTTTATCTGTCTGAATCCGTTCATAACGCACGCCTCCTCAAAAAGGAGCAAAGCTTAGAAGTTCAGAAAGATTCATAATATATGCAATCCTTTTCCCTTTTCACCATTATATTAAAGGGCATATATATAAGATTATCGGAATCCGAGGTTGCATTATTATTTTTTCAGTATAATGCGGGTTCCACCTTCATGCTTAAGTCCAATTCATTAAGGAATATATATAATCGGTTGAGATCCTCTTCGGGACTGTCCAATACTGGAATGTGAGACCCAAATTTATTTGAATATTAGAAATAAAAAATTGATTGAAAAACATGAAATCTAGACCATTAAAATTTTTCAAAGTTCATTTGTCAACATCTCTACCTATACTAGACTCTCCAGTACATGAGAGGATCGTATTCATATATAATATATTCATTATTCTAAAGTATAACTATAATTAAGAAGAGGAATTACATTTTCCCCTCTGTAAACAGTGATTTACTTTTCACATTGTTACCAATCACCTAGAGGTTGAAATTATATATTTAATTAGAGAAAGTCTGATCAATTAATTTAGTCATTGATTTAGAACTAAACTAATTATGAGTACACTTTCGATAACTATTAAAAATTTAATTTATATCTCTTGTGGTTAAGGTAATGATTGACTACATCATCATATATTAAAATGATTTATTTTTATAAATGATATCATGCTTACTATGAATTGTTATATATGACATTTAGTAGCAATTTTTTTAAATTTTAATTACAATATTAATATTAAACAAATATTTAATAACTCACCATACATATCGAATCCAGGTAGATACTATAAAAAACGTTCATATGAATGTTTGTTGGAAGTCAAGCAAATTATAGCAATGTGGTTGGCCAAATGTATTTTCTTATTAATTTGCTTTTGCAATTAGAGCCATCCAATTCATTGATTTGCGGAGGATAGTACATTTATTTCGAAATAATAATATATTCATTCATATCATCATATAAACATAGCCATCAAAAATCATGATGTGTCCTATTTAATATTTTTCTACAAACACATTTTAAAAAAATAAAAAGTAAAACACATATTATAATATTATTGATTGGAAGAAATAACTTATCTTATTATAGAAGAATATTTATCTTATTTCCATTAATGTGAAATTTAAGCATCAATAGGTGTTGACAAAAGTCAAAATTAAAACCTAAAACGAAGGAGGGAGTGGGGCTGGGAAGTGTAGTGCTTTTTCCAACATAGGGTAACGATAGTCTTAAATTTATTCATTTCTCATAAGCCTAATTCTTGTAGGTTGAAGATGGATGATGTCATGGATCATGGAATGCTGGATATACAAAGCAGAAGCAAATGCAACAAAGTCTTGCAACAAATGCCATATGCCTCGGTTAGAGCCAAATCCAGTGTGCATCAGCAGGACAAGCTAGCAGCATCAGTCCAGGTCAGTTTGGTGCATCATGAAGCAAGTCATCTCGGTCAGATTTCTAAGCCATCTGACCGAGACAACTCTTGGACATGCAAGTCACTGCTTGGGTCAAGAGTCAAGTTATGGGTCTAGTTCAGACTTTTGGAGGCAATATGCTAAGTCAACAGCTTGATCATTTATTGCTTAATAGTCAAGCAATTCTTTCTTTTGTAATGATGATCTCATTATTTTGTATTGTTAAGAGTTTGTTATTTTAGTTTTGTTAGTTGGAGCTTTTCTCCCTATAAATAGATTGTTCCATCTATTGTAACAACTCAATGAAATCAATAAAGTTTTAGTTTCTCTTCTTCTTTTAGTCTTGCCAAAGCTTTCAATATTTTCATTCATTCAAGATGATGATTGCCTTTTTGAGATGGTATCAGAGCATCTTTTGACGCTCTGCTGTGCACTATGCAATCTTTTCATTCTGTTTTCTTTCCTTCATTCTTTTGCTTCCGCTTTATCTTGTTAGACATGGCCAATTCTATAGCCATTGTGAATCCCATCAACGATACAATGAGTCCCTACTACATGAGCCTCAATGAAAATCCTGGAGCAGCTTTAGTTACTCCTCTATTAACAGGATCAAATTATCATTCTTGGACAAAAGCGATGATGATGGCATTAAAGACCAAGAACAAGTTGCAATTCATAGATGGCTCTCTTCCCAAACCAAGCATATCAGATCCTTCTTTTGAAGCATGGGACAGATGCAACATTGTAGTGCTTTCATGGATAAGTCATTTTATAGATCCATCCATATTGCAGAGCTTTCTTTGGTATGAGACTGATCTTTATGCTTGGAAAGACTTGAAGGAGAGGTATTACCAAGGTGATGTTTTTCAAATTTGTGATCTTCAAGAAAAGATATATACTGCCAAGCAAGGAAGCCAATCTATTGAGGTTTATTACAACTACTTAAAGGGCTTATGACAGGAATTTGATAATTTTAGGCCCATAAATACATGTCCACCTAAATGTAAGTCAAATCTTGCTTGTCTTATTAGATCATATAGGGAATATGACTATGTGATAAGATTCCTCAAAAGCTTGAATGAGGAATATACTGCTGTCAGATCTCAAATAATGCTTATAGATCCTTTGCCATCCATAAACAAAACTTTTTCCCTTCTAATTCAGCAAGAAAGAAAGATGGTGCCTGAAATTGATGGAATGAATGATGCTAAGATTCTGGCAAATACCACTAGTGAAGTCTCTAATAAGACCAAATACAAAGGAAAAGGTTTTGGTTCTCCCAATGTGGGAATGGGAAGGAATAACTCCTTTAATGGAGGAAGGGGGAAAGGAAATTCAAAGATGTGATCCTTTTGCAACAAGGTGGGACACACTGTTGATACTTGTTTCAAGAAATATGAGTTTCCTCCTCATTACAAAAAGAACATTACTAATGTTGATTCCCTTAACCCAGGTAACATTAAATTTTTGTCTTGTGTTGTGGGATCAAAGGGATGAGTTCTTGATACATGAGCTACTGATCATGTATGCTTCTGCATATCAAAATTCTAAACCTACAGAAAAATTAATCCCATTCATATCAGATTGCCCAATAGAAGTGAAGTCATAAGTGACATTGCAGGATCAATCATGTTTTCTAAGGATCTTTGCTTAAGCAATGTTCTTTATATTCCTAATTTTGCTTTCAACCTCTTCTCTGTTTCCAGATTAACCTCAACACTAAATTGAAAATTAACATTCACCAACTCCAAATGTGTGATGCAAAAGGAATCCATATTGAGGATGATTGGTGCAGCTGAGGCTAAAAGAGGGCTATACATCATTAATGCTGAAAACTTGACTTACTGTTTTAATAATTCTGTCAATAATGTTGAAAAAGTTAAGCATAACAATTGTAAAGACTTATGGCATAAAAGACTTTGTCACCCCTCCATTGCCAAACTTGTTATGTTGAACAAGATGTTTTCTTTCATTCAAATAAAGGATAGTAACAAACCCTGTGATATATGCCATTTTGCTAGCCAGAAAAGATTAAAATTTCAAGACAACATCAATAGATCTGCTCATATTTTTGATCTTATAAATGTTGATATATGTGGACCTATTTCTATCCCTTCTATCTTAGGACATAGATACTTTCTTATAATTGTGGATGATAAATCTAGACATACCTAGTTGTTCTTTATGAAAACTAAATCTGAGGTTTCCTTTCTTATTCAGTTTTTTATCAATATGGTAGAAACACAATTTGATGTAAAAATAAAATCCATAAGGTCTAACAATGGGCGTGAGTTTATGTTAAATGAGCTTTACCATTCTAAGGGTATTATTCATCAAAGAAGTTGTGTTGAAACCCCTCAACAAAATGGTGTTGTTGAGAGGAAACATCAACACATACTTGGAGTATCCAGGGCCATTATGTATTAGCCATCCCTGCCAAAATGTTTTTGGAATAATGGGGTTGCACATGCTGTCTATTTGATTAATAGACAACCCTATCTCACCCTTAATAATAAATGCCCTAAGGAGGTTCTCTTTAATCATGAACTCAACCTTCTGAACCTTAGAATTTTTGGATGCTTGTGTTATGCTTTCACTTTCAATAATCACAGAAGGAAACTGGACCCTAGAGCCAGAAAGTGTGATTTTCTTGGCTTTAAAAATGGAACAAATGGGTACATCATGTTTGATTGTATGAATAAGGAAGTATTCATTTCTAGAAATGTTAGTTTCTATGAATCTGTTTTTCCTTTTAGCAGTAATACCAATGCAGGAAAGAAAGATATTGATGTATCCTTGCCTACATCATCCTTTGACATCAAAGACCATTATCTTGATCATCATCATAGTGACCATGTATGAAAAATTCAATGAAAACCCTTTGATGGAAACCAATGATCAAGATAGGCATTCTGACTCTAACTCAGAACATATCAATTCCAATGATCAAGAAGAAGTAACTAATGTCAACAATAACACTGATGAAAGTGTTAGGAGATCTTCTAGACAGAGGAATCCTCCTAGCTACCTTAGAGATTATCACTGTTCTTTGGGAACCAATGGTGCTTATAAGAACAAAAGTCGGGTTAAGTATCCTTTATCCAAGGTTTTATGTTATGATAATCTTTCTTATAATCAAAGGAATTATTCTTTGGCTATTAGCTCTAATTCTGAACCTAATAACTATGAAGAGGCAATAAAGCATCAACACTGGATTGATGCCATTAATATTGAATTAAAAGCCTTAGAACATAATGGAACTTGGGTTTTAACTGATCTGCCTAAGGACAAGAGAGCTATAGGATGTAAATGGGTGTTTAAAGTTAAGCAGCATGCCAATGGTAGTATAGAAAGGCACAAGGCTAGGCTTGTGGCAAAGGGATACACCCAAATAGGTGGAATTGATTATTCTGACACTTTTAGTACTGTTATTAAAATGACAACTGTTAGAAGTATCATTGCCTTAGCTGCATTGAAGGGTTGGTACTTGCATCAATTAGATGTTAATACTGCTTTTTTGCATGGTGACTTGATTGAAGAGGTTTATATGAAACCTTCTCCTGGCCTTGATATTCCTAATCCCTCACTTGTTTGCAAATTAGAGAAATCTCTATATGGTTTGAAGCAAGCAAGCAAACAATGGAATGCCAAGCTCACTGCCATTCTGATTCAATATGGATATATCCAATCCAATGCTGATTATTCTCTTTTTACCAAAATCAATGCTAACTGTTATATTGTGATTCTTGTCTATATTGATAACCTTGTGATTGCAGGAGATAATCTTGATGAGATTCAGTCAATTAAACAATTGCTTGACAAGAAATATAGCATCAAAGACCTTGGTACACTCAAATACTTCCTTGGAATAGAGGTGGCCAGAAATAAAGAAGAGATAAACCTATGCCAAAGGAAATATGCCCTTGATATGTTACAAGATTCTGGTCTTCTTGCAAGTAAACCATGTTCTAGTCCTATGGACAATAGCATTAGATTGCATAACACCTCAAGTGCATTATATACTGATGTTACTTCATATAGGAGATTAATTGGTAGGCTTGTTTACCTTACACATACTAGACCTGATATATCTTATTGTGTTGGACACTCTAGCCAATTCTTGGTAGCCCCAAGGGATGAGCACTTCAAAGCAGCCATAAGAATACTTAAGTATATCAAAGGCTCCCCTAGAAAGGGTTTATTTTTTCCATCTAAGAACTCTACTTCTATAAAGGGTTTTAGTGATTCTGACTGAGCCTCATGTCTTGACACAAGAAGATCAGTTACTGGCTTCTGTTTCTTTCTTAGAACCTCATTAATTTCTTGGAAAAGTAAGAGGCAAAAGATTGTGTCCAGATCCTCTGTAGAGGCTGAGTATAGAGCTCTTGCTGTTGCTGGATGTGAGGCACAATGGCTCATCTATCTTCTTGATGATTTGCAGCTTACTCATGATGGCCCTATAGCGTTATATTGTGATAATCAGTCTGCCTTGCATATAGCAGCTAACCCAGTTTTTCATGAAAGAACTAAACACATTGAAATGGATTGTCATTCCATTAGAGAAAAGGTTTTAAATGATGTGGTTCACCTTATGCCCATTGCTGGTAGTGAACAAGTGACAGACATATTCACTAAAGCTCAACCTCCTAGCATATTCTCCTACAATATGTCCAAGCTTGGGTTATGTGATATACATACTCAAGCTTGTGGGGGGATGTTAAATTTGTTCATTTCTCATAAGCCTAATTCTTGTAGGTTGAAGATGGATGATGTCATGGATCATGGAATGCTGGATATACAAAGCAGAAGCAAATGCAACAAAGTCTTGCAACAAATGCCATATGCCTCGGTCAGAGCCAAATCTAGTGTGCATCAGCAGGACAAGCTAGTAGCATCAGTCCAGGTCATTTTGGTGCATCATGAAGGAAGTCATCTCGGTCAGATTTCTAAGCCATATGAGCGAGACAACTCTTGGACAATGCAAGTCACTGCTTGGGTCAAGAGTCAGGTTATGGGTCTAGTTCAGACTTTTGGAGGCAATATGCTAAGTCAACAGTTTGATCATTTATTGTTTAATAATCAAGCAATTCTTTCTTTTGTAATGATGATCTCATTATTTTGTATTGTTAAGAGTTTGTTATTTTAGTTTTGTTAGTTGGAGCTTTTCTCCCTATAAATAGATTGTTCCATCTATTGTAACAACTCAATGAAATCAATAAAGTTTTAGCTTCTCTTCTTCTTTTAGTCTTGCCAAAGCTTTCAATATTTTCATTCATTCAAGATGAAGATTGCCTTTTTGAGAGATAGAAAGGCCAATAATAGGAGTAATAATGCTTAACTTGAAATATAGTTCTCTTGGAAAAATTTAAGCTTGAAAAGTGAACCTTTTTTGCTCTTGCATCTGAATATTGATTCGACTCCTCAACCACCATTTTTTTCTTTTATCTTTCTTCGTGTGTGGTTTTAGGATCTTGAAAATCCTTTTCTCGTGACTCCGTTTCCCTTTATTGATTAAATAAGTTGATTGGCCATGAAGGACAGTGCTTAACTTTACTGTGAATTTTCCATGCCCTGAATGAATGCTCATAGAATAAGCTTATTAGGACAAACAAGAGGAGTAGTGAGTCATTGTTCCTATCAAAGTCGATGAAGACCTCAGGGTCACACACACAAAACTTTGACTGTTACCTAATTTGTCCCATTTGGATATATTATTTTAAGGGGTTGATATCGTAAAAAGTATATTATTATAAAGATTTATATGTGTATTATCCGTTATTACTTGTATTATTACTTTTAATTAAGAGTCAGTAATGATTAAAAATAAATTATAGATGATAAATTAAAATGGTAAAAAACTCTTACTACATTGTTACCTACAAATTATTCTAATATTTTAATTAGAATAAAGAAGAAAGGATCGAGATATTTATGATTGATTTTAATTTCTTAGCGTGCGCGACATGCAATTGAATATTCACTTTCACACACACTTCGTGTATATGGCAGGTCCCAGCATAAATCAGTTTGGTGAAAAGTTATGATGAAATATGTGAGTTGACATCATGTATACATAGATTACTAGATTGTGCACGTCGGAAAAGATTATGGCTTAAATTCTACATTTATATATAAATAATTTTGTTATTAAATTTAAAATTTTGTAAGGTAGAAGACTTCTGTTGGAATCATTGTTCTCCACTTTGAACCCCAATTAAGGACGTAGGTCATAGTAATAGTTAAGTTGTCACTACACTTAAACTACTTGACCATTCAAAAAAATCTATGTAACTTTAAGCAGTCCATGTGTTTCTCTGCATGTACACCAGTATTTTTACCTAGATAGTCTATATTTCATTATTTCTACACAAATCTAATTAATGATGAATTCATTTTCATCTTATGTTAAAAATGAGCTTATTTTACAGAACTTTGATCATTATGAAATGCTTCTTTTTATAATATCCTTCACTGAGTTGGTTGTTAGTGTAAAATCTATGTGCAGTTAGTATAAAGTTCTACTCGTCAGTATATAATTCATCTCATATATATATTAATTATACTTATGAATCAATAATAATTAAATATGAATGATGAATTATTCCACAGTATAAAAACTATTATTTTTTCAGTGCAATATTTCTCTCTCATTAATTATTAGATGTAAAACATATTTAACTTGTTATATTACATATGCTTCCTTTATTTTGTTATCTGTGAAAATAAATGGTGTAGGAACGATACATTAAATAAGATATGTAAACATTTATTTAAGAAAAATAGTTAAGTATAATACATAAAATGTATGAAATACAGTTGTATATGTATAATTTATTTCCAAGAGATTAGTGTGCTTACCTATTATATATAGGGTGTATTATTGGTATTCTAAATTATCTATTAACACTCCTTACTATTTAATTTAATCACAAGTTTTATTTTATAAAAGTATATTTGGTTAAGGTAGAAAGTGAATAAAGTCTATTTATATTAAACTTGGAGAAACTCATGATGAGAATATATAATATGACATATGGACAAGTTGCTATAAAGTATCCACATGTATAAGATAAGATAAAGATGGATGTATGTAGTATTAATTAGTGAAGCATATGCTTTTAACCTGCTTCATTCTCCTTTTGTAATCTTCTATAAAGTAGGATATCAAACCCATGTAATCTTTTTTTGGCACCACATCAAACCCATATATTGTAATTAACCATGATAACTCTCCTTCTCTAACACACACTCCTCCAATGATGTGTACTTCGATCTCTTTAGACTTTACTAAACACCTAAAAGGCAATGGATTGTCTGGTAAGGAATATTGCATGAATCAACTTTTTTCTATTACCTTTAAAAAACAAGATGCTGACACCTTAAGCCACGTTTAGCCCTATCTTATTGATATTTTATTTTAGTAAGGAAAAGGAAAGGAAATTAGAGTTGTCTTATTAATTCATATGCATTATTTTTAAACCTAATTTCCTTCCCTCTAATTATCATACGATATATCTTATAACCCTTTTTATATTAGTAAACACCCTTTATTTTAGTAATTATCATATGATCTTATAACTCTAATTATCATACGATCTTAGAACTTTTTTATTTATTTTTAAATTGTTGTGTATATGACTCGAATTCATAAATTTCTCCACTTAGTTTCTTAAACCTTTCCTCCTAAACATTATAACAGTTATCACTCCTCCCATTGACTTCAAAATTACCTACTATTGTTGAGAAAATGTATTTGGTAGGCACATGATGCTCATCATTTGCATATGCATGAGCTCATAATATTTTAATCAGCACTTTAGTTATCTCTTAAGTAGAAAAATCATGCCACCAACAGCCATTAGACTAGCATGTGAATGACACAGGGTAGAATGGTAAATTACCATCCAGAAGGTTGGTTCCCTAGTTCTCCTTGACATAATAGAAGACATATCCAAATGAAATGAAACTGCTACCTGTATTTTATTATCATGAAAAGTTGTAAGGATAATAACACGTGTCGTATAAAAAAAGATAACATCTATAATAGCTTTTTGAATGTGACATTATTAATTGTGCATTGATGATCAGATTTGAGGAAGGGGTCAATAGTGAAAGGAGCTATCACAAACGTCCTAGCATTTGTTCATCCATTCTTTAAAGATAAGTATGAAATACATTTGGAAAAGTTTCAACAACTACTTCTCCCATGATATAATAAATGCCTCAATTTTAAGTGCTTTATCATTTTACGTCACATTTTTTCTCTCTAAACACTTCAATGTTTAGTTTACTATGGAATTTTTATATTATCGCTATGCTGCACTCTAAATTGATAAGAAAAAATTTAATCGGTGTGGATCTTAACTAAAAATGAGTTTTATACATGTACCCATTCATATTTTGATAATTTAACATTTTCTTTTTTCTCTTACAATAAAAACACGCATGCCCAAACATTTTGCATTGACTGTGCCTTAATTTTGATTCATAAAAAAACATAACAATTTCAAAGCCCAAATTTGTAAGATAAGCCCACCTTATATGCCTTGCTTTGGGCCCTCTTCGCTGCTTTGTTTTGTTTCATCTGATCCTCTCTTATGTCACTCACTCACTCACTGTTTACGTACAAAACGATCAACATGTTTAGACCCAAAAGTTTTTTCTTGATAGTGGACACGGATATTTGAAAATCCACCCCCTTCTTTTTTTGGTAAGCAACAAGACCTAAGCCCGGCAAGAAGAAATTAAACTGAAAATAGCCCGTGGGTGATCTTTGAAGAATATGCACAGCACTAGTAGCATCAGTTTACAACACTATATTGTCAAAGTCATTGGACCTCGCCAATTTGAGACCCTCATGAACACCCCAAATTTAAAAATAAGAATTTTGGTTCCTTTACGAGTTGAATTTTGGTGAGACTTATTGCAAACTGACCTAAGGGATATTTTGTGAGACATGAAATTGGCATACCCTCCCAACCATTTACCATCAGCAGCATGAAGCAGCCAACTACAATTCTTTTACTAGAAATATGACCATACATTCCTAAGGGTAAGAGGGTGAGTGAAACTCTTGTGGCAGCAGTTGAATTTTGTATTATTTATATTTTGCTTCAAAATATACATGCATTTTGAATGATAAAATAAAATAAGATTGTGAATTCTATATTGTATAGATAATTTATCCAAATGAAAGGATACCACATAAATATCAATCAATAATATACAAAAAAAAAATCAGAACTTAAAGTAAATGTGTAGTTCTAGAGTATAATAAATGTAAGGTTTATGATTTGGGTGAGGATCCACTCACTTTAACCATTAATTTTAGGGAAATTCAATGATTTAGATCTATCCACTAATTTAAATTATTGAATTCCCCTATAATTAATGGCTAAGATATGAAAAAGTTTAAAAATTTTACTCTTAGAATCAATGAGTCCATCCTCTTATGATTTATTCTATAAATGAATCTAAAATCTATCGTATTCTAACCTATCGATTATTCTTTATAAAATCTATCCACCAAATAATAAAAAGTAGATCTAAGCAAAGCACAATTGGCACTAATTCTTCAAATTGATTAATGGAGCTTATCATAATCGCTTTGTATTTTTCTCATTTTCTCCTCCCTTCCTTACCATCTCAATGAGACCTACGAGACTATCCCTTGAAAAAGCAATAATTGTTTTTTAAAGATAAGTTACATAATCAAAGTTTTTTATGGATTTTACCTATCAATGCCAAAAAAAGGTGAAGTTCTCCGTTCATGGGTATGAATGGCACGTTGTGGCCCTATATTAGGCGAAAATGTGAGCCGTGTGAGACTTGAGGAGTATTTTTAATAGGGGAGGAATCCACTTACTCCAAGAGTAAGTGGAAAAACACTTACTCCACATCATGACCATTCATTCTTGGGAAATCCAATGGTTTGAATTGGTAAGTACATCTAAGCCATTGAATTTTTCAAGATTGGATGGCTAAGATGAAGAGTAAGTGTTTTTTAGAGTAGGTGGATCCCTCCCCTTTTTAATATGTTTTCCCTTTTCAAAATTTGTATCCTGCCTACTTCTTTTGATCTTATCCCACTTCCTGTCTATGACCATCAAACATGTTTCCCTCTATGGTTTATGTCTACAAATTCTGCATTCAGACTAAGACAAAAATCATCTCAGTTTTTCTTTTTTACTTTCCTCTTATGATACACCTTACACATTTGTTCCCATTTCTTAGAAACACTTAAATATTATTGTAGTCCTTCAAAAAATAATTTTTTTAGTTCCTCCTTGATGGAGCTTCATTTGTCAATAAGCATGTATAAGGACTAAAATGTGCTTTTTGAAAAAATGGATGAGACGTCTTTATATACATACAAAAAAGAGAGATTAGGTGAGTTAGGTGTGGATAAATGTACTTATAAACCAACAACATGTTCAATTATGAGTCATAATCTAATAGACCATGAGTAAATTCTTTAATATTTGGATCATCCATTTTGGTTGGTGTTATATGTAGTTTTATTATTGAACCATAACATAACGCAACGTGAAAAAGATTATGTACTAGAAGGTATTTTTCAATGATGCACATGATAATTTTTGGCAGGAAACTATTTTTGGTTGCTATGATTTAGCAATCTTAAACAGTAAGCAAATTTGAAATTCTTATTCTTTCCCTACAATGGCAGCATCGAATTAGTAGTAAATATTCAATAATACTTCCCCCTTGATCTTATCCTTTCCATCTTTATCATAAAAGTGGTTGAGTGAACATTTGAATATTTTTTTCTATCTTTTTCTTATAGAAACTTGTTCTTATTCCCTTTTTAGCTTTAAAAATAGACATATAAGAAAACGTGACAAAAATTGTTGACTAGTCCTTGCCTTGTTTAACAACACTGGTACTATTATGCAATGACTTTTCTGCACTATCCTACAATATACATAGCCGCAACTCCAGTGCTTTTTCAATAACAAGTATGTCTTAAATGAATGAAGACCAACTCCTTCACATAAAGGAACAATTGAGACTTTTTTACATATTGCAAAACATGTTTTAATTCCTCCAAATTATATATCAAAAGTGTGTTAGATCTTTGGCAGGTTAACATTGAAGAGGATTGATCAGTCTTTGTCCTGTGTTCTATCAACTTCTTTATTAAAATTAGCTTAGATCTGAGTCTAAGTTACAATCTTTTCAGATTATGTACAAAAGATAGACACTAGACAGCAACCAATCAAAAAATTAGAAGAAAGTTGGCCTCACACGTTTCAATGAATTTGGCATCATTTATGATTGTGGTACCTGAAATGGGATATCCAATGGAATAGTCCTTAGTTGTAAATTTACAGTGTAAGATAACTTTGAGTACCAGTTTAAGGAAACATTTTCATTGTCTACCCAAGTTGACTCAGCTACTGTAAAGAAACAAGTGTTACCAAAGCATGATTTCATTGGCACTTACATGATATATAGTGGTAAAAAATTGAAATCTAGCCAAGTCCCTGTCTTGTTGGATCCAGGTGCTAATGCTGATTTACCTAGACAAATGTTATTGGATCATTAGTATTGGCCATTTGATTTCAAAATGTGTAAAAGATACATGAGTATGACTCTTCAAAATGTGAATTTTTTTTAATAAATAGGAGGGTGTATAACGCACAAGAGTTGAAGGACCAAGTTAAAAAATAGAAACTCACTCTATTCAATTTAGACTTAATTTCCAATCCTCCTAATCTTATTGTATAAATTAATCTTATTGGACATTGATGATTAATTGTTCAACACACTCTGGATTCTGAAAAATAAACTTGCCAGCTGTTGTGACCAGCTAGTACTTCCAACTAATTAAGCCTCTTCATATGATATTTGTGCCTCTTCATTCATTAATTGAAATTCAAAGTCCAAACTTTTGAGTATAAAGTATCTTTCTTAGACCAACTGATAATTTATATATTATCTTACTTCTTCTCATTTTAAAAAATTTCACTTTAAAATATTTTATAAAAATAAAAAATAAGAAACATATTAAAAAATAAATGAATTTAAAGAAATAAGTTAATACAAGAAGTCTCATAAAATTTATAAGGCAACAACAACACTAGGCTTATTAATAAACAAATTGAGCTTCCTCTAGTTTCAGAATTCACTCTGGTCAACTAAGCTTCCGCCGACGGTCAACAAAGAAAATAATAGAGGAATAGAAAAATCACTCATAAAATTAGCAGCCACGCAAAGTCCTGATTCACCAACCCATTTTAGTCATTATCAAGATACTTGGTCGTTTTATTGAAACCTTATGCTTTTGAAATATTTGTTGGTAGGCATGTTTTCATTGAACAACTTAGATTCATGTAATCATACAAAAAAGAAAACTTGCTGCAAGTTATGTGAAGAACATTAATCAGCTACTACGTAAATTTCAAAGTAATGACCTTCTGTAAATTTGTAATCAATCTATAAAAGTAACTATCGTCCTGTACAAGATGTTTTTTTTCTATATCAGTTTCTACAATGAACCATGCAATTCTGGAAGAGTCATATTCTTGTTGCTGCTGATGCAGTTGTAAGTCCTTCTAGCAAATTGATAACTTCACTAGTATCATCCAAATAGTATTTTGCCATGCTTGGTTTCTGACCAACAGTGCATGCAAACACTTGTGAAATAGTTGGCAATGCTGGATTAGAAACTGAACTAGCAATGCTCTCAAACATATCTTCATCTGAACGATCATCTCCTATGCATAGCAGAAAATCTGGTGACTTTCCCTCCTTTCTCATGGTTGAGATAAGGTTTTCCACAACTATACCTTTGTTCACACCCTGCATCTCAAAAAGACATGATCATTATAACTAGTTACTCAGCTAAATTACAAGTAACAAAGATTATGTTTCATACCTGAGGTTTTACTTCAACTATGTGTTGTCCCCTCTTAACCACTACTGGCTCATTTGCCAGCACACTCTCCAGGTGATCAAGAAGCTCTTTTGCTTGGGAGGATCCAAAATGAGGATCCGCTTCTTGATGATGCCAAACCATTGCGCTTTCTTTCTGTTCAATGAAAGAACCATCAGTTGCTTCTGTATAGTGAGCCATCACGGGCTCTGCGATATTTTTCCAATCAAAGTCCTTATATAATCCACATGTCCCCCATGGAGAATCTCTACTCCACCTGCCATAAAACACCAAGAACAACAAAAAATTAATCAACAAAAACAACAAGACTAGTCAATATATGAAATTATGAATTCCTATAACATAAATTACAATGTACCTAGTGAAATAACCATGCTCAGCAGAGAGACCCAATTTCTCACATGGAGAAAACCATTTGCTTAGGCAATCCTTATCCCTGCCACTAACAATGAAAACTATATTGTTCGGATCATTGCATAAATAGTTCAGCACAGAGATAACTTTGCTGCTAGGAGTTTTATCTATTGCGGCCTGTGGCATCATGGTGCCATCATAGTCCAAAAGGATCAACCGATTCTGTGTTTGAGTATAGGCAGAGACAATCTTTTGCATGGAAAGCTTCCTAAATGTAGGATCCAAAGCAACGATTCTGAACCCCAAACCAAATCCAACACCCCAACACCTCTTGCGGTAATGCTCTCTACAAGCTCTCTCCAAATCCTGATCAAAACTCCTAGCCCAATATGCCACATCATGAGAGCTTATATACTTAAAATGCTTCTCGTGGCGCAAATGCTTCTCAGCCTCCGACATTTTGATAGCTGAAGTCATGGCCACAGACACATCATCAATGTTCCAAGGATTCACTCGAATTGCTCCGCTTAGAGATGGTGAGCAACCGATGAACTCAGAAACAATTATAACACTATGCTGAGGCCTCACGACTTCATCTTCGAGACCAAGTCCCTTGTCAAATGCAACCCTTGCTTGTCTGCAGACAGTGTACGTATAAGGCACCAAATTCATTCCATCCCTAACACAATTCACAACACAACACTCAGCAATAGCATAGTATGCAGCTTTCTCCGGCGTCGAGACAGGGCCATTGATGACAACAATTGGTTGATACCCCGGTTCACCATACTTCTCATTAATCTCCATAGCAATAGCCTTAGTCTCATCCTCAACATCCTGAATATCTTTCCCACTGCTCCTTGCAGGGTTAAGAATCTGAACCAATACCACTCTACCCCTCAAATCATGGTGCACCTCCAAAAGCTGCCCCATTGCCAAAAACTTCAAACTAATACCTTTAAACAAATCCATGTCATCCACGCCCAAAATCACAATTTTGCCCTCATACTCCTCCTTCAACTCCTTAACCCTCTTTGCAGTCTCAGACAAAGACAAAACAGATTCAAGTTGACCCATGTGAATCCCAACCGGTAAAATCTTAATAGTAACAGTTCTACCATAGTAATCTAACCCAATATATCCCCTCTTTGACTCGTAATCCAACCCCAACATCCTGCTACAACAAGACAAAAAATGCCTTGCGTAATCAAAAGTGTGAAACCCCACCAAATCACAATTCAGAAAGGCACGAAGGATATAATCACGAACTGGTATAGTTCTATAGATTTCCGACGAAGGAAAAGGACCGTGCAAGAAAAACCCTAGCTTGACACGGTGGAAACGCTTCCTCAAAAAAGTGGGCAAGATCATGAGGTGATAATCGTGGACCCAAACGTAATCCTCGTCAGGATTTATCACCTCGGTTACTTTATCAGCGAAGATCTTGTTAGCCAAAACGTACGCTAGCCACTGAGAAAGTTCAAAGCGTACACCGTGGCTCGGTGAAAGAGGAAGCATGTAGTGAAAAATTGGCCACAGGTAATGCTTGCAGAACCCATGGTAGAAAAGGTTTTGAACTTCTGTGGGGATGAACGTTGGAACACAACGGAATTTCTCTAACAAGGTTTGCACCACGTCATCCTGTTCGGAAAATTCGACGTCGGCGTTTAAGGAACCGACGTAGAGAACCTCCGTGTCGGAGGGGAACCCGTCTTTGAGCTGGAGAACCAAGCTATCACTGTCGAATTCGAAAGTCCATTTCTTTGTTTCAGCGTCGCGTGATGCGCGAATGGGTAACTGGTTCGCGACGATGATTCTCCGTTCGCTCGAGGAGTTTGAAACGACATCGTCGGATCCTGAATTCGAACGGTCGTTATTGGCATGAGCGATCTCGAACTCTGGTGTAACCGTCATTACATTAGAAACTTGGTAATCATCATGTGATACCAAATTCAATAGACTCACACAAGATCCCGAAAGCATTGTTCAAAAGAAGAAGAAGAAATCACTTTTATTTGTTGATTTGTTGAGAAGATGTAAAAAAATTGGGTATTTTGGAAAATGGGGTAATTTTATTAGAGGTGGGTGTTGCAGAGGAAGATGAATCTTTGAGTAATGGAAATCTTAGATACTGAAAGAGCTTCAAATTCCATAACCAGAGAGAGAAAAGAAAGAGAAGGTTAAGGATAAGAATGAAAGTGGCTTTATATTGGAGTTATTGAACGGTTCAGATTTGTTGGCGTTAAGATCGTCGAAATAGGAGATTATTTATTTATGCTATTGCTAGTTCTAACTGTAACCGACCACTCTCTCTTCCAGAATACATATCCTTTCAGTTATTGTTTTTTAGGTTGTGTGTAATAGTACTTTTTTGTTTTGTTTTAAAAGGTTACCGTGTGTAGTCGGTAAGTGTTATAATGGATAAGGATGCGCATGTTGAAGATTAAGGGAAATAAATACAACAACTGAATACGAATTCAAAGGATCACGTGATCATTACGGCAATAAGAGATAAATATATTTTAATATCTATGTATTATTTATGTAAAGATTTATATAAATTTAATATATTATTTATTATTTATTTATATATTTTGAGAGATGATAATAATAAAATAGGAAAATTTGATGATATTTTTTTTTCTTTTTATATTAAAATGTAAACATACTCCAACAGAAAATTAACGTTTTATTATACGATTAATTATTTACAATTCAACGAATGTTTTTAATTTAAAATATATACATATATAACCAAGTAAAATCCACAAATTATAAGTTAATAGATAAGTTTAGAAAATATATTAAGTTAGAGTTTAAATTGAAGAAACAATACATTTTTTGGTTCATTTCACCCGCTATCAAATTTCTTCCGTATTAGCAGTTTATAAAGAAGAAAAGAGAATCAACTATTTTAACAAACAACTACTAACCCTAAAATAATGCCCTCAGCCAAGAGTGATAAAAGCTTTTACGATGCCTTTTTTAGGTTTTAGGATGTCTGTTTTTAGGTTTTACTTTTGATTTTTTAACAAGATTTTTCTCAAAATTGTATGTACAGTACTTATTTTTGTCTGTCTATCAAAATAACTTCACAAGTGAAATGAAAAATGAATGAGTGAAATAATGGACAATTTTTTATTTTTTATTTAATTGTTAATAAATTTAATGAATATGACAATACTAGTTACATTGTTAATATGATTTGACCAATATGTTGTTAAAATCTTATGATAAGCTAAGGAAGACGTATAAAAATGTATAAAATATGTCATACTTGAATACTCGTAAAAAAGTTCTTCTGCATTATACCAAATGAATATTTATGATTATATTTTAATTAAAATTAAAATTTTCAATTTATTGTTAATATTTTCTTTTTGCTTGTATATAAATACATGTACACATAAATATTTATCTCTTAGACCATTGTAGGGCAACATGTGGCATAAATGAATTGGTTGTAAGAGAAGAGAGGTGGATGCCTAGTCAGCATTTAAAGTGGTCTGTGAGCGTAAGAACCCCACACGCCACGTTCCTTAGATAGAGGGACCACGTGACCACTTCTACGTATAGCCATTCATCACATATTATCGACTATCGAGTGGTTTTATAGCTTAAAGAGAAAATTAAAAACATTTATCTATATAATGTTGAATAAAAGTTTGAGTATTTTTACATTATTCATATATTATTAATTACTAGCGTATCTGTCAATCCGTATTCATATTTTATTGTATTATGTATTCAATTTTTATATATTTTATTGAATGTTTTTGTATTAAAAGTACTTTATGTTAAAAATGTATTTATTATAATTCAATTTAATATGAGATAAATGGTTAATGTGTTAATGGTAGTTACTTATAATTATATGATTTTTTTTGTATAAATTAAAAAATGTAAGGACAAAATAGAAAAATAGAAATTACACCGTAATGGTAGTTATTTCATGTTTTGACTTTATATATAGTATAGATGTAGATATATGTATTAATCATCATCAATTTTTTATGTAAAAGTAATACAATAAATAATATTATCCATATAAAAACTATTATTATACAATCATCAGATAGAGTTCATAGTTCATACAACAATAACAACAAACCTTGTAGATTAGATCATGCAAATTAAAAGCTTTGTAACGAGTGTTAGGCCACTTCTCCACGGCCATAATGTGAATTTCTCACCAATAAACTACAACCACATCTTAGTTTATTGATTATATATCCATAAAAAAACTTTATATATGTTAAGTATAAGACTTTAGTATATATATATATTATAAATATTTATATACACTTAATACATCATTTATTATTCATTTGTATTACTATTTTGAAGAATCAATAATAACTCAATATGGATGATAGATAATTTAATAATAATATATAAAACTTATACATTAATAAAATATATATTTTTCGTCTAGGTATAAACAGTTAACTCTTTAGTTTAATTATAGATTTAAAATCATTTGTCATCTACTTTTAAGTTTCAACCCCCAAAAATATCTCCTCATGGACCCTCGTGTCTTTTCTTTCAAATCTCAAATACCACAAAGCAAGTTCATCTTCTCAACCTGAAATGCAAAATTACTGCATCTTGTATTTGAGTCAGACAAAATGTTTTTTCATTTAAATTTTAAAGATAAAAATGTAACTACACTCTAAATAAAAATAATATAAATATTAATATATATTATTTTTGTTTGATATTTTATAATACTTTCATTTCGAGAACTATTTGGTGAAGTAGATAATGTGTTCACACTGATGATGCAATTATACAAATTTTCTAGGTGTGTGACTTTTCTTTTCTTTTTTTCTCACATAATACTTGAAGGATTTGGTTGGTGACTCTATATATATATATATATTATGCAAGGATTTTATGATCCACATCTTAAATTGAGGGCGGATCGGTATATTTTTATTAATATGGAAGAACTATAAAAATTCAAAAGTTTCTGATTATTATTTTCTATTTATGATGAATATTATTATTGTGTACTTTGAATGGATCGTAAATAATTAATGATTTGCTTTTTACGTATCCAACTCAATATTTACTTGATCCATCCATTTGTCACTTTACAAAATACGTTAGATAATTAATGAACACGTTTCTCCTAACCACTTTATTTTTTAATATGCATGTACAGTATATTAGTCGAATATTTTTATAGAAAAACTTATCAAGTGAAGAATTAACATGGATATAAAATAAGGTGGCGTGGATGACTATTCCACGTGTTATAAGAGGAACATCACTGATTATGATTTCCTCAGCGCACAGTATCATGAGTGACCCGATAACATGTCAGTCGACCTCCAAGGCTTTTTCTAACAGATATCGGAGTCCTAATAAATTGGACATTTCCAGTAAGACGCGACACGTGGCAGAACATACATTCAATGGTTGAGATTAAACTAAAGTAAACCTCCAATTTTAAATAATAATAATAAAATGTTAAAACCCCAAATCGTAGTACTTTTTTATCAGCAAATAAAATTTTATTATAGAAGAAGAATTGTACAAAAAGAACAAAAAGAACCAAAGAGAAATAGAAGGAAAGTTACAAATTTAAGTTAAGACAAACAATAGAGTTAGAAAACCACTCAGAGTAAGTAATGGACTCCTTCCCCCTAATACGTTTGATTCAAAGTCAAACATACACCCTAGCCGAGTCCAAAAGATGAAAACTAAAAAGTCGAACGTAATTGAAGATTATGTCATTCATATGCAACCAAATAACCCAAATTGTGTGGAGAGAAATAATAACCCTTAAAATCTGACTTTACCCCACATGCATTATCATAAAGAATATCTCCATTTTATTATTGTGGCAATAAAGAAGACCCTTTCTCTGTCCGAATATGGGTACCTGCGAATTAAATAAGAGGATAGGGATAGAACTTATAAAGAAGGATATTGGAGTAGATATATAAGGCCCCACTGCGAGTGGGAACAGCGGTAGGTTGCGTGGCTCAACTGGGTCCCACTTTATCTACAAAGTGGCACTGGCAGGCAACTTTATCTCTCAGGTTCTCACCCAACTACTCCCCTGCGTGCTTCACTTATTCTACTACCCTTCTTTCCATTTCTTTATTTTAATTTTTGTATTTTTTTAGAGAATAAAATATCTTCTAAGTTATTACATATGGATTAAAATAGGAGGTAAAAGTTGATTGGAACTATATTCAACTAAATAAGTGATTTGTTCATCTATTAAGGATCCCATACTATCCCCATGAACTTAAAATCCATACTCTCAATTGCTATGAATACGGTTTAGTTGACTTTCTCTTGCCTTAGTTAATCTTATATTTGTTTGATAAGAGACAATATGATCTTTATAACATCCATCTTCCCAACCCTATTTGAACCATTTTTACAAACAATATTGCATAAAACTAATTTTAGTAAGTAAATGAGATAATTATCAACAAGGTGTTGATCTAGTGGTATAAAACTTTGGTAGATCTTCAAGATGACTAAAAGATTAAAAGTTATATCCCTATAAACGACACATGTTAGGAGGAACAATCACACAACCCGAAAGAAATTAGTTTATCATCTAAAAGGTGAATAAATACTATTGGTAGTACCAAAAAAATTATTTCTTTATACTATGAGATTATTTAATATATAAGGTCGACTTTCTCTTATATACCTCTTAAAATATGTTTTTTTAACTTAATTATTTCAAGAATATCCGTTAATAAAAGGAAACGTTGTAGAGGAAAAAGGGATGGACTGAGACATAAGCAGCTTCTGGCTTACTGTTCGATGTAATGTTCTTCAACGCTTCCGAATGACATATGCATCTCATTCCAAATTGAAAAATGGAATCAATATAATGAAGGACAAAATAACATTGGATTATATATAGCTTATTTTATTTCTTTTTAAAACACTTGTATATTATATATAGGATAACAGTTTGGTGTTATTTTGGGTAGAAACAAGTTAAGTTGAATTTACTCTTAACTTGACTGGATAAAGATTATTTTGGCACCAACTATATTTTATAGCTCACAAACTATTATATCCAACTCATAAACATACACATATATTATGTCAATTCATAAACTTTACCACTGCAACTATATCAAGCTTAATTCAATTATTCCTCTGGCTTACACTTCAGTTTAACTTTAAATCTCTCATATTTTTTTCATTTTACTAGTTTGGTTCCTCAAATTTTAGAAAATAAAAAATAATTCCAAAAAATTTCAAATGTTGATCAAATTAGTTATTTTAGCATGTTTTACAATATGCTAAGAACTAATTTGATTCAAAAATAATTAATTTGACATACATTTAAAATTTTTGGAGACAATTTTGTGTTACTTGTAATTAAGTTTGAAAAAGCATGAAGGAATACAATGAATATTTATATTTTAATTTATAAACTAAGTTTATCCAAGGAAGTAATTTGACATACTCTAATTCATTATTAGCCTTTTATTATATTATATTCATGGTGGTGCTGTTTTCTAATTAGTATAAGTTACATCTCTATGAGTTGGTTGGATTATTCCCCAATAATGATATTGTGGAACCATGATTGAGTTTAAGTTTACATTGTTTCTTTTTTTACCAAAAGCAAATCCTGATAGACGCAACCAAACCCATAAATTATAAATTTGTTCATTTCAAATTGTTCGGATTGGTCGAATTACTTAGACTAATCACCACCATAATACTTGACTATCAGATTCAACACGACAATGTAGTGTGTTGACAAGAAATCCAATTGCTATCCTTCAAGTCTTGCCTAATTATGTAATTCCCAATATTTTTATATTTTTTATGTGATGATTTTAAAGTGTTTGTGAATTTCAACAACGAAACCATAAAACCACGTCATTCTGTTAGCAAAAATCAATAACTTCTTATAGTAAACTTTTATGATAGAAGAAATATTTGATTACTAGAAGTATTTGCATGGATCAGTCGATTACAGCTTGCAATGTTATGTTAATGCTATTGAAGTTGAAATTGCATAATGGGGATTGTTAGTAACCCCATCTTAATTGATCATTAAATTAATCGAACCTAATATGGGATATATGTTGTTGGGTGCTAATGTCATAATAATTAATGTTACATTTATCACTAAACCATTTGCAGATGGTATATGATTATCTACGCTAAGTAGTTATTTATGAAGCTAATTGGTAAAGGTAATACGTGCATATGAAAGATTATTAGGTGGACCAGCTAAGCTTGGTCCTAGCTAGTTTTCACTTTTATATGTTATCATTGGTACATTCCCATTGCATTTTTTATTGTTTTTATAGAGCTAGTTGAGATTAATATCTCCACACACACCTCCACCGGTCCCCCAAGTCTATGAATGAGACTCCTCTCCAGTAACGGAAAGAGAAATGATTATTTCATTTGAATTTTAAGGTTAAAAATATAATTTAACTTTAGATAACAATGATAAAAATGTTAATGTATAATGTTTTTCTTTTGATATTCTACGACACTTTTCTCTCCAGTAAATACTACATATTTATTTCTAAAACAAAATATAGGGTTTGAGTGTTGGAGATGTATATTCATTCTATAGATGGGGGAGAGTGTGACTTTGCCTATGTTTAATCTATTTAGTAAATAAGTAACGCTCAAGTTACGGATATAGATTTGAGTCACATAAGGATGGAATTAATCCTAAATTCAATTATTAAATTCATGTGTATGTTAAAATTATATTATTAGAAGAAATCCCTACTTTAGAAAAGAAACTGACCTCAAGCTTTGAAAAGAATATTCAACTATATGCTAAAATTTGGACTTCTAAAACAGCAAATTTAGCATCCTAAACTGGTCAATTTATATAGTAACATGCACACCTCAGTTGAGACTTCATTTTAAAATAGTAGAGTTAGATAAATAAAATTGTTAGACTATAAAAAAAGGTTTAATAGCCAATTCCAAAGTTAATCCTATTTATAAGGACACAAAACTTAACCATACTTTCATTTTATATACACATATACCATAAACACTGCTTTTAGTTTATAATTATAAAATACATGCAACTTTACCAAACAGGTTAATTTGATTTTTCTAGGAATATATTTTCATTAGTTCTGCTAAATGAATTAAACATGCTAAATTACCTCGCTCCATGTAATTTACAAACAGATGCTTAATTTGGTCGTTAAATTGCTTCATTTAACTCGGACCACGCTTACAAGTTGCAAGGATGAAAACAAAATTAAGCATCAAATTGAGGCAGGACTTATTTAATGTATTGGTAAGCATACGGATTTAGTTGTCTACAACTAAATCAAATTTTAATTTTTTTATAATATCAAGGCCTTATTGCCCCTCCCGATACTTGTTTGAAGGGACATTCATGCATCTCGAAAAAAAAATTCTTTATCTAAAAGATGAGAGAATCCAACTGATATTACAACAACAAAAAAACCCTAAACTCAATTCAAATGTTCTTTGGCGCTCTTTAATTAAAATTGTCACCCTTAAAATGAGAAAAATATAAAATATAGCCATATAGGTAATAAAATATGTGGTTTATCTGACGCACAATCGCACTAGACATAGCCAAAATATGTGGTTTGACCTTGGTGATAAAAATATGAAAGATAAAGAGTAAAAAAAAGTAGTGTTTGACATGCATATATCTAACCCATCCCATCTATCAATGTTTTAGTTTTTAGTACTTTATAGCCAGCCAAACAAATTGGTTTCAAGCATATATGATAACAAGCCAGCCAACTTTTTTTGAACATGACCAGATAAAATTGTTCACCATGTTGTTTCCTTTCACTATCCCTTGTATTTATTTTTTAAACATATTGAAATAACTTTTTTGAATATTAAGAAGAGAGGAATATTCAAAGTATAAGGCATTCTTATCTTTCAGGTATCATTTTTTATTCCTTATGGGTTTATACCTAAGAATATTATTACTTCGAGTTTTTGGAGAATAAGGATCACTTGTCCCAAAAAATTCTCGTTCTCATGTCCCAAGTTAATCACACTACACCAAGTAATGTAAAAAAATATTATTTTATGTTTTTTTAATTTTCTTTTAGATTACATAACAGTTTTTAATTGGATAGGTACACACAAAATGGGATAGGTGATCATCTTTGTCCTTTCAGCATTCGTGTTCCCCTTGGACCTGCTAATATTTTGGCCTTTGAACAAGAAAAATAGCATGCGCTTAGAGTTTGGTGTATATGGTATCTGACAAAGACTTTGATATATGTCCAAAATTTTAATTGTTTCCACACTTTGAGGTGAAATCTGATTTTCTATACATTTCATTTCAAAATACAGTGTTTGGATAACTAAGATATTTCAACATTTGTGTTGTGTCTTTGTTGGTGAAACAATCTAAAAGTAAAGAAGAGGGATTCATTTTTAAACTTACTCCACATCTTAGCTATCAATTATAAGAAAATTCAATGATTTGAATTAGTGTTTAGATCTAAACCATTGTATTTCTATAAAATTGATGACTAAGATGTGAAGTAAGTTTAAAAAACTTAATTATTTTATACAAGTGCATTCCTGTTATTGGAGAAGCACGAAGGTCGATAAATACTATTTTTTTGGATGTACTTTTGTTCATATTATTAGTGGACAATTAAATAGCTTTATTTTTTCTTTCATTATCTTATCTCCAAACCAACAACCCAATTCAGGGTATATATGCCCCCTTCCATAACATAAAGATTTTGTCAGTAAAATATGATATCCATTAATTAAGTATTTGCTAAGTCCAAAAAACTCGAATTGAAACAAGCCAAAATAGATTGTTAGGTGCTGTTAGAACAGTATATAATACTAAAATATTATTTTGATTTAAGAGAGTTATAAATCCAGTCATATATTATTAAGAGTATAGTCTTACGGATCAAGGTACTAATAGGAGATTACGCAAACATTGGAATAATTCAGAATGTTCTATGGAACAATTAACTTGAAGAATAGCCCACATTTAGTGAAGAAAACAATGATAATAATGTTGGTTACCATGCTGCTATCACCTCCCTAACATCAAAGTAAGCTTAATCTTTAATTGTCCTAGGGATACTTTATTTGAAGTCTATTTTGAAGAAGCATCTTTAAAACATTGCATTGCCCAAAAGACATAAATGAGACAAATTCATATGTTGAGGTACTTGAATTGTCTAATTGTCCTTGGTTGGCATAGTATATCTACTTCTGAGCAACTTTAACACTATAGGCAGATGGTTTTGTCCAATGGGTGCTAGTGGCCATGGTGGTGGAGCCCTTCTCTGCCCACCCTACCCATCTCAATCTACTTGCACTCTCCTCTCTGAATTTCCATGACATGATCTAAATTTCAATGGATAAAGCACCTAAGTTCTAACTTCATCAAATATAATTTAGAGGTCCAAATGTTACATGAACAAATGGCTACAAACAATTATAACCAATGAGACTTCATTTATGGATGATATGAGATAACAAGAGAGAGAATAAAGAAACGACGAATGAAGATACTTCTTGCGTAATAGCTTACTCTATTTATACTAATGTGGATAAGCTTACCATGTGCTCAAAAGAATGTCACGTGATATCATGGATTTCGGTTTGACAAGCCTATGTCTGAGCCTATGACGTATCTTAAATGACCCCTAAAGAAGTCTACTCTCATAAGTTACCATGCATATCGAAACCTAGAACTTATAAGTTAGAGTAGGTCTATCTATATCTAGAGTCATGTCTTGGACATTATAAGTCACTCTTGTTGCATTTTCCCGACTCATTGGCCTATTTGGTTGTTCGTAGCTAGTCCCATGTGTATTTGGACATAGGACGAAATAGTTGTCCCGAGACTAGTAATCTAGCCATAGTTAGGCAAGCCAAGCGAACTTATGAGTCCTTGTATTTGACCATAAAATTAAATAATAAATATAGCTAGTGTGCTATTAGATATTTAGATATATATATATATATATATATATATATATATATATATATATATATATATATATATATGATTCAATTTAATGATTTTAGGAGCCCACTCAGATTTGATTTGATAGGGGACTAGATAGAAAAAAGACCATTTGCTAACTATTTTTTTGGTAGTTTAGAAAAGTAAAAAGGCAGAACATTAGTTGGAGACGCAATTAGCTATATTATAAAGAAGTTGGTCGTGCATGGGGTTGAGAAAATTATTAAGAACACGTTTTGGTTCCATGAGGATTGAGGAACGGGTCCCTTTCTATCAACTACTTTTCATGTTTTGGGTCTTCATTACCAACCCTACGTTTATCTTTATCCTTATCCTTCATGGTTTTCATTCAGCTATGCCTCTTTTGTAAGAAGCTGCTTCTTTTGTTGACCCACTGATTCAACAATAACTTTGTCATTCCTTCTTACTTTTGTGTTCTCTTTTTTTTTATATTTTGAAATCCATTTCCTTATGTTTGGTGGGGTTAAGGTCTTATATTCTCATATTTGAGATTTATCATTTTTGAATTGAGTGTAATATCTATATAATATTAATGTAAAAGCTTATACGTAGTTAGTATATTATACATAATTTATTTATATTACTTTTTTAAATAGTCAATAACTATTAAATATGAATGATGAATAAATCATTGTTATTGTATAAAACTTAAACAATGTCAATGCGTGCACAATTTCATTATACACAATTTATTTTCCTACTACTAATTTTTTTAGTAGAATGTCATAATTTCATTGAATTGAGACATGGAGAAAAGCAAAATTTGAGACAACTTATTTGTATTCAGAAAATTCTCTTATTCATTGCCATCATTATTGAAATTGCTCCAGATTAAGCAATTTGATCGGTCTCTATATATACCATTTAAAAATAATATAAGCCCAACTAATATATATGTAATTATGTATCATAAGTTCATAACTTTGAAAAGAGGCCAAGACGTGAATGCCATTATTGATATTTCCCAAATTTCTTGATTAAAAAAAATTGAATTCAAAGATGAAATCTTAAATTAAATACCCAATACTCAACTATTGCAAAAAATGTTTAAAATAGTAAAAGAAGAAGAAAATAAGTATGAAATGCTTGGTGGGAATTTTGAGTTAAAATAAAATACATTTTTATAGTTATTAATAAGAATATATCAATTAAAATAAAAATTCTCCACATAATCGTTATTAGTATAAGACACTTTTAGAAAATTTTGATGATATTTTTATTAAACACTATACTTTGTATACAACATTTAATATTTTTTTATTCATTTTACACATATTAAAAGTCTTATTGTTGTCATTAAAAATATAGATTAAAAAGAAAAATTGGATGAGGTAAGATTGTATCTTATATTTTTTTGTAAATAAAATGTATATATATAATTTAATAAAAAATGTATTATAAAAAATTATAGAGGGAATAAAAAGTATACAAATGAGAAACAACTTTATTGATTGTGACTCTCTTTTGCCTAACACAGGATGGGGTTGGGGAGGAATATTGGAAAAGTAAACTAAGAAGTTAATCTCTCTCTAATTCTCAAATCAACCTCCACAATGTCAAATCAATATTCCTACTTACAATACTTTGACCAATTTAAAGGAAAACGAAGTTTTACTTGCAATCTTAGAGAGTTGTTTCAACGCTCAATTTGGGTTTAGAGAACCAATCGTTATAGAGGAAATGACTCCTTCATGCAACTTAAATTGAAAAGGAAAGGTAATTGCTTACTAGAAGACCTTATGTGAGAAGTTCCCATTTTAGTTGAATAAATTACATTTTCACATAATATATAACTTTACATAATTTACACACATAAAGTGAGATATCACGCATTGATTTCTCGTATCTAAGAAGAGTTAATCTCTTAGGCAGCAAATAGGGATTGTTACACACATAGTAGTGCTTTCTAATAGGATCTATACTCATTTTCTTCCGTAATTCGTCTTCTTAAACTCAACTTGGTGGACTCAAATTGTTCCCAATTAGGTGAAACTACATATTTTAAATTATTTAGTTTGTTGTGTTGTGGAATATCCACCAAGCTTTTAACACGGCAAGTCAAAATCTTTGAACGTGTTGTGGAAATTGATAGAAAAGAAAATGTCACTTATTTGCGCCTCCCAACCACCGAGGATGGTAACGCCAAAGCCCAAAGGATACATATGATGACGACCATGACCAGTTCTTTCTAAATATTTGGTACTATGTTTAACTTTTGTAATACCTACTTTCTTATTCATTTTGTCCCTTTGACATGGCTTAATCTATTTTTGTTGTTGTTGAAGTCATCCTTAATTAGAACAAACAAGCCCATTTTTGGTAACATAAAACTAATGATCTCAAGCCCCTAAGAAGTCCAAAGACTGGGAAGTATAATAAACTAACAACAAAAGAATAAGATGAGCTTCCTCCACAATCATATAGAACCTGTCCGTGGTAACATACAAAAATAACTCCAAACGATAACATGCACTGCACTACCAGCTTTGGAGTCACCAACTGACATCATGAAAACTAGAAACACCTGAGTTTTATGATATTTTGAATTCTTGAGACCAGACAAGAGAGGTGTAACCAAGGAATCACAAAGGGTAGCAACCATCTAATAACCTGAATCAGTCTCTAGATAAAGGAAATATAATGTTTAAAGAATTCAACAAGCAATTCTGGAAGACCAGGGGAAAACAGTGAGTACACAAGCATCCATATCAAATTACATTAATTGGCTAACAGCTCAATTCTCTTGTAAAAGAATGTTACATAAGTAGTATTAATAGGTAACAAGGAAAATTGGGCAGTAAAAATTGTATGGCTTGGCATTTGAACAAAGCCTTTTGCTAAACTTTGAATAGTTACAACAGAGAATGTCAGACAAAACCAGCAGTTCTTAAATATGTATCCAGGCGCTGGAAGAAGTCTACCTCACAAAAAAATTAACAACTGTATCAAAGTAGTCTTGCAGCTGAAAGAAAGAAATTGTTTATATATCAAAACATTATACAGGAATTTTTCAGCCAAATATGTAACAAAGGTAATTCATATCAGTTGTAAGATGTCACCCATTTTTGTGTGTTTGGTGTGTGTATGCAAGAGTGACCACATGCATCTGCATGTGTACTTGAGCTCATGCAAGTTTCATGTGTTTGATATAAGGACAGGCACATCTAAAAAGAAGTATTTCCAAATTTCACCTGAATTGAAATACTTTTTCCAGTTTGTGCTTCAATGACTAGGCCTGCTGTGAGACCAATCATTGCCCATGCTCCATTAATTGCCTCAATTTGGCGTCTTCTCTACATACACAATTACACAACATTGCATGGGTTAAATTTACAGTGAATTGAGGAACAGGGTTTCATTTAGGTTAGACTAGGTAGTTTCCTTCTGTCCTAACTGATAATTAAGAGGAAAGAAAATGACTTTCATACTTCACTTAAACTTCCACAACAAATGTTAATAACACAAACATGTGATTCAAAACCAAACATAAGACTTCTTTGACCTCGAGTTTCTCTTTTGCTTTAATTCTTTCCATTTGTTTGGCAGCCAATCGCTTGGCTTCCACAGGATCAACCATGATCACATCATTCTTTGAACCTTGCTTTCCCGAAGATACCTGTATAATTAATTATATAATATGAAGATCTCATTAAACAGAAGGGAAAGATGCAAAAAAAAGAAGAGAGAAACCATAATGCAACGACAGTGCCAGATCTTAATCATAATCATAGCAAGAAAAGTTTGTAACTTACATCAACTGGTTTATTGCATAAAAAATAAAAAAAAGTATACTGAAATACATAAATCCTGGATGCATAGCAAGTAGTTAGTTTAAACAATGCATCACTTTCAAGACTAAACAGTTCAGACTATAGCTTAAGAGTATTATTTCACCACAAAGATAGCATCCCTCATTTTCTCATAAAAGCCAGAATGCAATGACAATGCCAGATTTTAATCATAAACATAAGCATACAAATGATAATGATTATGGTTTTAATTGACATCGACAAATATTATAAGAAAGTCAGATATTCTCACATTAACCAACCAATTATGTAAGACTTAAGAACGTATGCAATATAAGAGTTAGGTTTGATTGACAATTTCCCACATATTAAGTATGAAACAGGTACCCTAAGAAATTCTAACCCATTCAGTCATTTTTGGATATGCAACCTAGGTTTTACTTCACCAATCAGTCATTTTTTATAGCTAGAACTAGAACTCCCACTGATTTCATAACCATGTAATTCCATAGTGTAATATAACTCCCAAAAGTTATACCTATGCCTAAAAAATTCCAAACAATATTATATAAATTCAGAAGTTAAAAAAAAAAGAAACATCTAATCACAATAGTTTTATTGTTGTTTTCAACCAACAACGAATATATATATATATATATATACAGAGTAGGAAGTGTTGACTATAAGCATACATTGGGATTTGCCAGGACTTGAAATGCTTGACCCCTGGTTCTATTAGCAACCATGATTGCATCATTGTCCCTTCTCCTTCCCCACCTAAAACAATGAGGTTAATCTTCTTAATTAGCAATAACAAAACAAGGACATGCCCTGCAATTTGGTCATACAAATTCTCCTTCAAGCACGTATCCACTGATAATATGTTCGAATATACTGAACCTTCTTAACCTGTATCAAGATTAATTGTGTCTTCCTCTATAGAGAGGAACGGAATTGTAGGAAAGAAATGGGTTAAGTGAATGTGAGGAGAAAGGGTTTAGGGTTAACGTACGTTGAAGAGCGATGATGAACGTTAAATGAAAGAAGGTTGATTGTAGCCATTGCCCTCTCTTTTCTTCTGCTCTTCACTTCGCTTTATCTAACTGATTTCTCTTCTTTACCTCTACTATTTCTCTATCTTTTAAAAATTAAATAAAAACACTATCACTATTTTGTAAGACTTTATTTATTATTTTATTTTAAGAGTCCACTTAGGCATGGGCTTCATGGTCTAGCCGAATCCAGCGAAAGGAATGTAAAGAAGTGATAAAATCAATTTATCGTAGATATAAATAAGAAAATAAATTAAAGGGGGCTTTTAGAGGCCATAAGTGTGTGAATAATAGAAATTAGACGTTTTGAGCTAAAGAAATAAATAGAAATACAAACAGGTATTAAAAGATTTAAAAGAGGATATAACCAATAATTATCATTTGGTATTGAAAAATGATATATCTTCACATATTATACACATAAAAAACTGATAAACGTTACAAAATATTATTTTATTTATTAATGATTAGTTTGTAAATGATATATGTCAATTTCATTGTAGGCTAATATATTATTATTATTATTTTGTTATTAGATAAAGTTTTTGGAAAGCGCATAAAGATGTCACATAAACAAGTGATAAATGAAGGTAATTTAATTTTTGCAAGAGAAAATATTAATTTTTAATAATACGTATAAAATTACTCTATAATTTATGATTAGCAATTAAATAAAAGAATAGCATAAGAAAATAGCATATATGATACGAAATAATTATTTTTCACAAATTTCAAAATAAATTTGAAGTTATCTAATGATTGATTTTCCTCATAACTAAGATACTTATCAACTATAAAATTAAAGGCAAGCCTTGATACTTGATAAAGGTGCAAAAAAAGTACACATATAAGATACCCAAAGTAATTAAAAATTTGACAAATAATTTTCATTAAATAATTAGCACCATAAAATTTATAATTTTAAATTAATAACAAATAAATTTACCAAAATATAATTTCATTTTGAACCGTAGATAGTCTTGTTATAATGTTCTACCAATCATTATATAACACAACATGATATTATATTAGAATAGGTAATCCAAAAGGATTAGTTAGTCTAGTGGTGACTTCAAAGTACTCCCATCATTGTATGTTATGCATGCGTGATTAGATAACCTCACACAAAATCTTAATACCTACGAAGAAGTGTAGAAATTACATTTTGAGAGTTTTAGTGAAATTATACAGATCACTACTCCATTTTTTTATCCTTACAAAAAAACCTTGATTTTTGTACAACCCATGCATATAAAATAAATGTGATTTTTTTTACATAAAAAGAGATGATAAGTGTAATAAAATTAAACAAAATGTGATATATTGTAGAAACAATTTAAAATAGTTTATGAGTCAATACATTTTCATTATTTTTTGTTCCTTATAATATCGTATAAGAGTGATTTAAATAATATATTCATATAATTATTGATGCATTTTGTAATGAGCAAAAAAATAATAAAAATATATTGACATGTATACTATTTTGACCTGTCTCTACAATACATCATATTTTGATTAATTTCATTACACTTATCCATTTTTATGTAAAAAAAATCACATTTATTTCACATGCATGGGTTGGGTTTTTTTGTAGGGGTAAAAAAATGAAAGGACAAGAGCAAGTGTAATTAAGTCTAATACATACTGTATTTGATCATACACGAGTCTTATTTTTTAGACGACATGCAACATTCATATATGAAAATTAGTTCTCCCTTTTACATAGATACACAATTTGGGACGAATCAATGAATTTCAAAACCACTAATATTTAGAGGAAAAAATCAGTTTTGTACATGCCTATACTTGAGTTTACCACAACAAAAGAGATACAATTGTTTTGTTACCATTGGGCAAGTAACATTTTTTCTCTCTCACTATGAGCCTGCTATCTTCCATTAGGTTGATTATTCTCAGCTATATATCCATACCAATAATTTTATTATCCTTATGGTTGTGCCCCATTCAGATAAGGTTATCATTGCTGCCATAATCACCTTTCTATCACATGCCTTATCCAATAAGAATCCAGGGACAGTAATTAGGGTGACAGAATGAGTTAAAGTAGACATGGCTCTGCGAGGTAAAAGAGTTACCTGGCTGGGCAAGATTTTCAATTCAATGACAGGCAATCAAATCAAATAGTGGTAAAATGTATGGAGGAGAAAAGGGAAGGTTAAGCAGAGTAAGGCCATGGTGCCCAAATTATGATGCGCCTGATGCCTGCAAGTTCGAGTCTTTGTCTAGTAAATCAAAAACAGTGATGTAAGGCAATTATGGTAAACAACTAAACCGATCTACAACCAAACTCCACTAGTGAAATTATATAAGTACCCATCTTTTTTAGACACATATTTTATTCACTCTTATATGTGTGAATTTGCTATACCGTCAACTAATATTCAGGAATCAACAATCTCCGATTTAGCAACCTATAATAACATATGTGTTAGTGGCGCAACATATATAACCAATTCATGAGATAAAACTGCACTATGTTATTATTAAATAAACAAAAGGCTTCACTAAAACTCATATAATAACATAGCTTGGAAAAATAAAATGCCCTAACATTTAAACTTACGCAACCTATAATAACATTGTGAGAGCATTAGTGTTAGTGGCGCAATCCCAAAATTGCCTTTCATCCTGCGTCGCTACATCCACCTCCGCATTGAATCGAACAGGTGTACGGCAAGTAGGGCACGCGGCGACCTTGACCAGCCACATGTCTATGCAACGGCGGTGAAAGAGGTGGCCGCAACCGGGAAGCTTTCTGCACCATTGGCCGTTACGGAAGCCATCGAGGCAGACAACGCAACGGGATTCAGGTGCGGGTTCGGATACCCTGGAGAAGCGGAAGTGTGGGAGGTTGTGACGGAAGCGGAGGCGGTGGAGGGCGCCGCCGAGGAGGAAGAGGTTGAGGAGAAGGAAAGCGGCGAAACCGATGAAGAGGAAGAAGAGGGAAGTGAGGAGAAGCATGATGATTGGTTTGAGGAAAAGGGGGAGGAGATTGGAGGTTGGTTTTGATTGGGGATCATCGCCATGAATAGAAGGAGGCATTGAAATTAATTAGGGTTTGGCGATTGATAATAACAGGATTGTGAAATTTTGAATCAAGAAAAAATGGTGCGGTGAATTGGTGAAGATGGTAATGGTGGAACTAACAAACTAACCATAAAAAAAACAGAATGGAATTAAAAAGAAGCTGTGTGCATGTTTCAAGGGTGGTAATTCATACTTGATTGTGATTCTGGACCGTTCGTCCTTTTTTGTATTGCCAACCTTTTCCTTTACATTGGTTTTTCCTTTTTATTTGATATTATGGAATGCATTTTGGGTACATGTTCTGTAATACTATATATCATCTCTACTGATATTTTATAAGATATATTATTTAAAAGGTTAGCTTCTGATAGTTTTATTATAAGACATTTTATGTTTTTCATTTTATTTTTATTATAACTAGTATAAAGATCATCAATTAAGGATTACCAAAAATAAAGATCATCAATTAAGGATTACCAAAAATAAAGATAAAAGCATAATCTAATTTTTAAAGGATTGATATAGTAGAAGGATGGTTGAGATAGTTGAACTCAATGTTGTGATTTCGAAGAGAACTTTGAAGAATTACTGGCAGCGAAAAATGATATGCATTATAAAGACAAGCATAAACAAGATAATAAATTTCTTAGCATGAAATTGCTTGTCCAACAAACTAATAGTATGAAGTCAACAAGGGTGAAATAAAATATGCATGCACAGTGCCCAGCAAGGTAGGTGAACAATGCCTACATAGAGATAAGTAGCACTGTTCCATGCCCAAAGAGATTCCACCCAGTTCCAATACTCACCA
This sequence comes from Lupinus albus, assembly GCA_009771035.1. Lineage (NCBI taxonomy): Eukaryota > Viridiplantae > Streptophyta > Magnoliopsida > Fabales > Fabaceae > Lupinus > Lupinus albus. The sequence continues at coordinate 13,753,473 of CM020011.1, forward strand.
ACATTGAAACAATCAAAATCATCAAATACAAGTTTCAATAAAACATATGCAACGGGAGGGAATGCAATAAGACCTAAAACAAGGTTACAAGTGGCCCTTAGCAAAGTTCTCAGGCTCCTAGCTTGAGCATCGAGCTTTAATGGTCGCACCATGAGACATATTGGGATGATAAATAAAGCTCCAATTTCTGCTGTAGCAAAGTTGATGACTGACATGAGAGACAAGCCAATAAAAGCGGCTGTTGTAGTTACCGATTTTAAGCGGGCCCATTCTCTTTTCTCCGGTTGAGATGTGGACACTTCAAAAACTGGAGAACCCAATAGCAAGTACAAAATTCTGAGGCTAAAAGCGGATAGCAAACCCCACAATGTAAAGTTGGTTGTCAGATTGTTATTCGGCATTCGACATAAGAAATATGGGAGTAATGCAACAACGACACCCCATAAATGAATGACGAAAACCTTTCGGGCCGAGTTCAGCCATTTCCAAGATTTGCGGCTGACATCACCTTCAGTAGTTTGGGGCGTTGTGGATTTGCTAGCATCAATGTGGAGAGATGCCGCAACTAGTGGAAGTGGTGTGACGAGTAACACAAATGGAATCATGTAAACTCCAACTGACACAAACTTACTAGGGGATGTTAAGAGGTACAAAAAGAATGACTGATGAAACTTCTCGAGAAGGTTGTTTATCGAGCGCACGACTCCTTCAAGCAACCTGCAACAAGTATGGAAAACTTTGTTTACAGTGATCAAATAAAGAGACTGATCTTCTGACTGACACGTGCTTTAAATTGAAGTCCATAAGTAGTAAAACGGATTTTATAAAATGTTCAATTTCAATAACATTCTATGAAGAATGAAAAGAATTGCATGCTACTGAGATTCACACGTCTCAACACTAGCAGAACTCCCTTGATGGCCAAAAGAAACGAAAATGGTACAAAACCATCACCAAATTGAATCACCTATTCAAAGACTTTCTTTATAACTCATAGGCGAAAAAGATTTAGAGATCAATGTTTTATCAATGGACATGATTTATGATAAAGCATTATGACAGTGTTCGATTCATATAGCAGACCCCACATAGTGGGACTAAGGCTTGATTGTTGTGGTAAATATTTTCCTTATCTAACAATTTATGAAAGTACTATTCTGAAGTTTCTTAAAGAAAAATCCTAGTACAAGTAAACTAAAGTTATTTTACCTATAATGACTGAGACTGAACATTCAAATAATTACCCATATTTTTTCTTACTTCGGTTTCTAAAAACAAGTATATATTCATAAAGTTGCAGTTTTTTTTTTATAGGAAACAACCTCTCCGGTTGTGAGGGTGAGGCTGTGTATATCTCTCTTCCTCAAATCTCACTAGGTAGGAGCTCATGCATTGGGCCACAAAAAAAGTTCATGGCATACATAAACTTAGTTTAAGAAGGATATCAGCATATTGCTAAAAATTAATTTAATATTTTAGAAACATCTATAATAATTCAGTGCCCTTAAAGGGCAATGGTTAAGGAAGCAAAAAGAGGGACTTTTATAAGAAAGTGAGTTTAAAATGTTGAGAAATGAAGTTTTGTAGTTTTCCAAAGTAAAATTACTTTTTCTTGAATCCTTAACCAGTGTCCTTAGGGCATTGGTTAACATGATTCTAATTCTACTGATGGACAGCAATTTATTTGCTTACCGTCACAAATAAATATCATGTCACTACACAGTACACACCTTCCACCACGGAGAATGAAATCATTGTGCATGGTCGTTTTAGAATGAGAAACTTTTGGTGAAATTTCCAGAGTAATTGCATCAATTTGATAATCACGAAAAGCACCATGAGGGCCAGTAGGAACACCCAAACCCTGAGAGCAATAAAACACAGATAAAGAGTATTCATAAAGCGGTCACAGGATATAATTATACTATACATTGGTTTCAGACGGGTAATGGTGAAGCACCTGGTAATACAATGAACTTGCCAATGTGGCAGTGCCCTCAACATATTCACTAGCAGGAATACCAAATTTCCATTGAGGATTTAAGCTTCTAGCAATTTGTCCCACTGATTCAAATATAACACCCAAAGTATTGAGCCACCTGAAGCCAAGTAGAGACCATATCTTCTTAACCTGTATCCGTAAACCTTGTTTATGCACTGCTAGATAGTTTACGATGTTGATAAGATCAAGGTTTGGCATCTGCCCATTGGACGCCTCAGCATAAATATTAAGAATGTCTTCAAAATGGTTACCGTCCTCTGCAACTTTAATCACTAAGGCCGCAGCCATAGTCCCAGCTCGTCTAAAACCACTGTAAAACTTCTTATCAACATAAAGCTTCTGTTCAAGTTCAGTAGTAGTATTGCTCTCGTTGCACGCTTCACTATCAATGATGCCGTCTCCATGAAAAACAGGGTCATGATATTCTCTTAGCCAGGCATCCACCGCAGAATGTTCTCCATATCGTGAATCAGCCACAAGCCATACAATATCCTTTGCCAGCCATGTAACCCGCGATAGCAAAGAGAATACCGAGTATGCAATGCCTAAAGACAAAGCCTCACCCACACCATTTTTCTCTGGATTGTAAGGCGTTACCAAGACAATAGCTTCCTTGCCATCCCCGCGTGGCGCTCTAATAATTCCAACAGTGTTGATCCCAAGTGATGAACAATTCATGTTATTTGAGCTTATACCCGAATCAGAATTGGTAAAAAAGTGCAATGGATGGAACTGATTTAATTGAGGGTAGAATTTCTGATAAGTAACTTCAGCATCCAAACCTGACATATACTGCCCAATAACTTGCTGACTTTCACTGCATTGAAAGACAGTGAATCTTTTATTTCTTTTTCTTCTAATGTTGTATCTTTTTTTATAGATTTAGGAAATAAAACTTCTTTAACTGCTGTCATTAACAACATTGAAGGAGGGGGTGTAACATTGAGTGGGAGAATAAAAAAGATAACACATACTGCTACGTATCAGCTGAGGAATCACATTTTCATATTGAACAAATACACTGCATTGCAAAGAAGCCATGAAGGAGAAGCCTGAGGCAGCAAGGAAGCGAAGATTCTCCACAAGGATACCGCAAATTTTAAAAATCATAGGATATAACACAATTATGATACAAGATATAAAATTTAATATAAGATTAACATCAAAGCACAGAATTTAAATTAAAAGAGAGGGATAACTTAAATGTTAGCATGAGCCGTTGTATTCATAATAGAGTGCAAGAATTTATCTAATTATTGTGGCATTCACATCTATAACAGTATAAAAATCCATAACATAAATGTAAAGAAGTTGTAAAATGCAACTTTTTTTGGATAGAAAAAAAGTTATAAATTACAACTATCCAAAAAGTGTCAGTGAAATGTCTGATATGGATACCTAAACACGACAACTATTTTGAAGTGTTTGTGTGTCGTAACAAGGCAGATCGCAAAAGAAAGTAACATATATTATAAAGAATTGAAAATACGGATGACGAAGGATATGGAAGAAGAAAGGAAGTTACATGGGTGATCTCAAATACAGATGAGCCAAGTCCTTGACTAACTTATTTGCCTCCGAGACATCCTGAGTAGACAACATGCTGTTCCCAGAACCTGTTCAATAATGAAAAATAATAATAGTTGTCATACTTGAGAGTTCAGTTAAACTCAGAAGTTTTGTTTACATATATCTAAAAAATTATTTCAAAATATATACTAGTACCTAAACATAGGTTAACGACATATATAAAAAAAATATTATTCATCATTGTAACTTCATAACCAAACAAATAAAGGCATAAGAATATAAACACAACTCAATACTTGGCCCAACAATAATATAACTCTTGGTTAAACACTCACTTTATTTTGTAGCTTAATAAAATTAAACCAAAACAATACTAAAAATGTAAAATTAGCTTTACAAGTTCTATATATATTTACAACATAGAAGTAACTCAACCTAAATTTCACATTTTGAGACAAAATTATTAATAAAGTATAGGCTTGCTTGTAAGCTCATTAGTGAAATAGAGACTTCATAATTTTGTCAATAGTTTAGTTGTCATAAAAAGAGAGTTCATGTGAGTCAACTCAGACAACACATGGTTGTTATGATAAAGATATAAAACTAGTAGAACATTATAAAATGCTAATGTGTATCTGTATCTGAGTGTTGTGATATTTCCATCTTTAACTATACAAAAACACAAAAACAGATTAGAAAGGTTTTAAAGAATACTAAATAATCAAATCAAATGACCTGGCATGAGGGCATTTTCCGAAATGTAGGTGTTCTTGGCCAGAACTGGGAGAAGCAGAAGAGCCACAATCGCTGTTATCAAACAAATTACACTGCAAATTGAAAAAGAGAGTAAGTTTATCAAAATCCAAATAAGTATTTCACTAATCGTAATTGAAAGAAAATAAACAAAAAATGTGATTTGGAATGTACCTGACAAAGGAACTATGAGAGATGAGAAAGATCCCTAACTTTACAATTGGTCTTGCTCCCATCTTCGCCTTTTCAACCTCGCCCTCACCCATCTCTGCTAAATCAGCGACGTCGTTTCAAACAAATCTCTCACACGATGAACGAATCACTCATCAAGTTTCGATATATGCGACGTCGTTTTACGGCAATACCAACAACATGAAAAGAAGAAGAACGCGTGACTCTGTTTTTTTTACAAGAAGACATGACTTATTTGGGCCTAATTGGACTTGCTTTTCTAAATCTAATAATTCTTGAAAATTTTATTACAGGGGCAACATGGCCATTGCAAAATAAAGTCATTCAACAATCTCTAGAATTTATTTCATGGTTATTGTGGTTTTTTCACTTCCCTCCATTTAATCCAAATTTCAGAGACAAAATTGTACTATGAAAGAAATATTGAGATGCTAAAAGAATTCTGTAAAGACTATTCTTTTTTTCATGTCTGAATTGTCCCACAAATGTTCCATATTTTTTCTGTTCACTTTATTTTCTTCATGAGCCAAATTGGGTTGAGCACAAAATTTTAGAGACCAAATTGAATTTTACCATATCAAAACAAGTCTATAGCACAGGATTGCATGAGGTGGTTTTATGAACGAGGAATCACTTTTGTGGCTAAGAGCTACCACAAGAAGAGGATGAGCCAAAATATTAATGTCTTTGAACGTAGGACATGTCATGCCCAAAGTAGTGCAACCACTTGTCCAGGCTATGTATTTAATTTAAGTCCGGGTCGGAATGGAATAGACAGAGTTGTCATTTGAAGATGATGGTTTTATTGAAGTCATAAGAATAACATGAAGCAAATTTGTGATGCTGTAAGAATTTTGTGCCAAAAATTTAAACGATAAGTACCCGTCTAATATAAAATTACATTCAACCAACAGACACAAAGTCAAAGCAAGAAGAAGAAATTTCTGAATCACACAATTCAATCACCAATGTTGCACAAGAGATCAATTTGTGAGTAAGGGGTGTGATAGAGAAGCAGCAATGTCTGAATTATCAACGTGTAGGGTTTATTTATCAAACTCCCATATAACCCCTCCATCTTCTGCAATGCCAAAATAAAATACAATGGTAAGAATCTCTTAATTTGAAACTTAAATAAACAATACAGTCACAGATTTTTAAAGAACTAATGAAGTAAAATTTGTCATTTAACATAGAATTATAATATTTGCCTCTTAACAGTTGAAATTTAATACAAACAAGATAGTCATAAACCTGAAGTATGCTTCCTGAAAATGCATTGACTATGTCCCATTTATAGCTTATGTGGTTAGAGCAGTCGGAGACATGCAGAAAAGCGAGGTTCAATCCACGCAAATGCTCTATGTCCCTATTGGGGGGTCATCTAGAGCCTCTCGATAGGAGGCCCTTCCACCAGGTGGGTCTATGTTTTAACACACAAAAAATGGCATAACGATCATATATGCATAACTATTAACATTGATAAGCAGCACCTGCGTAGCTTGGTAAATGAAAAATCTCCATAATCTTAAAATAAAGTATATCAAAGTCCGGGCCATATATAAATCTTGAGAAACATTCCTGTAAGTTCTATTTCTAATTTTTTTCCTTGTAATCCAGAAGAATTATTTCTAAGATCCCAGGAACCAGGTCAGGCTCTCCAGTAAAACACAACAACAACTTGAGTATAACTAATTAACTGGAGTTTAATTAAATTTTATTTTTACCCTATCTCAACACCAAGTTTATAACCTTACTCAAATTTTCACAACCAACTTTGCTCTTCTACAGTTTTAACCTACTATACACCACTTTCTGACTTCCGAAAGGGGAGAGGGATACACAACAATGCTTCAATATTTGCATATGACTGGGCCTGTATGACTAAAACTGGAGAGGCACCATCAACTTGTTGTTGTAGGAAGATTCTCAAAGAAGAATGGTAGTATACAAGGCAACAAAAAGGGCTGTTGTGGTCCTAATGGAAGATGACAAATGTAGAAGATGGACCGGGACAGAGAACAAGAAGCTGATTAAGTGTATAGTTTGTGTAGGTATGCAATTGCAAGGATCCGGATTGTTGGACTTGAGAAAATATACAAATTATATCTGGTTTTCCACGCAACTTTTAATCTGATTATCCTATGTTTGAACTACTTTCCTTGTCAGAGCCTTCATTGGTCTTCTCTTCACATGAACAAACCACCTTTGAGAAGGTTCTTTCATCTTCTCCTCAATAGGTGGCACTCATCCACATAAAACTCTCATCTCCAAGCCCAAAGACAAAAAATGCAGCCCAATACCAAGGTTTCTAGGTGCTAATCTATGTAATTATGTTTGGTCAATAATTTTTACTTGCAATATGGAGTAGCGATGAAAAATTCAAGTGGTGGTTCCAAACTTCTCATGTAATAAGACCCACATGAAAGTTTAAGTAAACTAATTTTCACCATATTAAAGTACCACTAAAAGGTTAGAAATATTTCCAGGAAAGGTGGCATTTTTTGCCTTTCATTTGATGAAGTTCCACAAAAGCCAAGCCAAATGTGCAGAAAAACCAGAAAATCGTTATTTCCCCAAGACAATAATTAAATGAAATGATACCATCAAAGAAATAAAGAAACCAGAAATACCTTTAACTTTCTTGTTAATCCAGGCTTCCACTAGCATACCAGCACCAACTCCACCAGCAATACATACACTGCAGAAGGCGATCGCAGACCGTAGCGGCCAGCGAGGAAGGAAATAACATTCAGGAATTTCCCTAATTTTCTTGGGAAGTTTTTTCTTAAAAGTTTGTTGAACACTAGGGTTTTGCTGCATCTCATTACCAACAGCTTTCCAATCCACCCCTTTGAAGGGATCTCTTGGTTCTTGACTTCCCATACAGCTCAAATTTTAAGCTCACAACAAAACTGAATCAAATAAAATCCACAAAATGGCATGAAAATGGCATCTAGGTTAGGGTTTAAAATGTTATAACAATTCCTTGATGAACCAAAATAAAATCATTTATTACAAACAAATTAGAAGACTTAATTAAAACCAATGATGAATGGTTCAATTTAACTTGAAATCGATATGGTTAGTGCCGATTACAAAAATTGCAACAACAAAAAAACAGCTCAACTAATGTTGATAGAAAGTTCAGAGATGCTTGTTTTTTGAAACAGAACAGTGCAATGTAAAAGAGATTAAAAGAATACAAACATCAAAAAAGCAGAGAGTCGGTGAAATACCTGACTCTAGCGATGAATGGGTTAATTCCGAGTTTCGCAGCGACAATCTGAGGAGCAAGATAGTGAGCGTGCGTGAGTTGTAGTGAATCCTTTGCTGCAACCACATGATATTGTTCAATAAAATTGATTCAAAGCTTAATAAATTAACACACAAAAATTTCCGAAGTTTAGTTGTAGTGAATTGGAGTTGATGGAGTAAGTGCGTTATTTTAACACACAACAACCTAATAAACCAAAATAAGTTGTTTTTATCATCCCAATGCACATAATCTATTTACGATTTCTAATGCCGCAAGTGCTCGACAAAATGCCTAAGTGGAAAGCAGTGGCGAAGAATAAACAACATAAAAGATGAATAATAATAGATCATAGAAGTGAAATATATAGTGGTAGAAGTAGGAGTGATCGCTTCAACGATCGAAACTGTTAAATGAAGATGTGTGGGAACTTAATAAGAGAAGAAGAAAACTTACAGTTAAGAGAGATTTGAAAAGGGAGAGAAAACGACGCCGTCAATCAAAAGAACGCAAGATAGTGAGCGTGCGTGAGGTGAACTGTGTTTGTGTTTTGTATTTTTTTGCTTTTTATTATGGAAAGGTACACAAGTTCAATTCCATTAATTTTTTCTTCCTTCTAATTAGTCCTTAGATTCTTTTTTCTTGGTCAATTTGTATTTTGACAATAATTTCTTCCGACTATTAACACCAGCTAACATTCTTTCTTGCACGGTTGCACCGACAGGCTTATTGCTAATGATCTGAGTTTGATGACAACAATTTCCTTATTAACCTATTACTTTGAAAACGAGATGAACCGAATCAGAATTCAACATGATCCTAGCTCGATAAAGATTTATTTGATCCAAAACTCGACTAGTATACATTTCACTTATCTATTGAAAAGACAAAACGAATGGAGAGGAGACTAGTTTACATTTCACTTATCAAGAAAATACAACATCCCAATGTTGAAGTATATGACCTATTAAAACTTTATTAAGGAAAAAACTAATAGGGCAAAAACAATGAAATTTTAAATGATTTTCTTTATGCAAACTTTTATGATTTATTTTGAAGATTGAACACATTTTTCTATCCAACTTTTGCTATCTCATTTTTTATTTTCATTTTTTCAAAAGATCTTGGCAAATTTGGGGTGTGACCTCAAATAATTATAAAATAAAAAATTGCTTCTGTTTTGGCCTTGTAGCAATGTCCCTTGGTAGAAACAATATAGCCACCACCCCTATTATATATTATTAACTATGATTGATGACAAACAAAGCAAGAAAACTCCAATTTAATATACCCCACATCCAAGAAAAAAGAATTGTCTTGACAGTGAAAATTGTTAAGACATGTGGTAAATATCTCTGCTTATACATATAAAGAAGTTTGAGATAAACCAGCTTTCCAAGGGTCAAAATCTATTCCCTAAATGTTCATCATTGAGAATTCAGCATATGAACCATAAAAAAGCCTAAATGAACATCATCCACTTGCAAAGTCAATTGTCTAAATGGAGAAAAGGTCAGACATTAGTTGAAGAGACTTGGGTTTAGCCAATCCCTGAAAAAGAAAATAGATTGTGTGCAAAAGTCAATTATAACTGGGTAGATATAACATTTAGTTGAAGAGTCCCACAGTGCTATGCCGTGAGTTCTAATTGATCAAATCATTTAAACTTTCAATGAGTAATCATGTTAGTGTTCCGACACGCTCTGTGGGACAATAAATGTTATCCATAAAATTCAAGTATAAGAGGAAAAAAACTACAAGGCAAAGGGACTTACTTGCTTATATCATCAAGGTGATCATCAAAATCTACAATGTCATTCCATTTCTCGGATGAAATGTAGTCCAATAAGACCAGATTTGCTGATGGTTCTTTGAGGGAGAATCGACTGCTCCCATCGGATTGAACCAACTTCCAGTTTTTATATGCATCCCTAACATAAAGCTAAACCACAAGAAAAAGGCAAGCTTAGATAATGTAACCAACAAAAGATGGATCCATGTCACATGCATAGTAGCATAAACACTTATGACAATGTGATTAATGTGTCTCTTCCTTTATCAAAAGAGAGAAGAAAAAGGTGTTTTCTGGAATATCAAATAAGAAACAGATAACATGGAATCATTTTTGTTCATATAAATGGTTGAATGAAGGGTTATCTAACTTGAGGTTGCAGCCTTATAATTAAGAAAGCGTGTGGATGACACCACATAAAATTACATTCTCCCACTTTCAAAACTTTTCTAACACAAAAATTAGATAGATCAATATGCTATGACATAAGGCAAATCAAACAATGAATATTCCTCTCTTTAGACTTGTGTAAAAAACAGGAAGGGAATGAACCAAAACATCCAATGCTACGCTATTAAAGTCTTGCCATCAGATCTGATTCCCAACATGTTGTAACGAATGAAACTCACACCACATATCAAGATGTCAGCCGCTAGTTTCCTTTCACTTAACTTTTTACATATAGAAGTTTTGTCTAAATTGTGGGCATGATTCTCCAAAATTAAGTCCCAAAATCAAAATGGGGAAACAAAAAAAGTAAATGCAAATTGCTCATAATCAAAGGCAAAAGGAGTTTGGAGAAGTGACACATCTTCTATTTAGTTCAAATCACAAATTTCCAAAGGTTTCATGGTTTCATCCACAAAAAAGCCTATTTATATTTAGTCTTTAGGAAGACACATTTGCCAGGATAAGCAAATAAAGCATAGCATGCTGTACAATCTAATCAAAAAAGCTCTTGATGATTTTTATATTTGATCAAACGCATTATTCATAGATAGAAGCCAAATAAAATTTATAGTGTGGTAAAATGTATTTTCATATCACCAATGGCTATAGAGTATAGACCTTGGTGATTTTGGTTTCCAATACTAATATAGCTAACCTGCACTATGGCGCCACTGTCCTTGCTCGTTTTCAAAGCTTCAAGCTTCTTGTTATCTAACTGCAAAGAATTGAAAGGAACAAAAAGATGATAAACACAATGACATGACTGAAAACAAACTTAGCACAGATCCCAGCACATACCAAGAGAATGGGGGCTTGGGGAAAGTAGCGGCAGATGTGGTCACCAATATTTTTCACAACACCACCAAGCTCATACTCATCGGACCTCTCATTTGCGTGAAAATATCCAACAATGTTCAACCCTTTAGCAGAAAAATATTCCTCTATCTGCCTCACACGCAATTATTATAGCAAAAATTAGGGGAAAAAGAAAAACAAACCATAAAACTACTAAGAATTCAAAATAAACAAATAATCGGTGCCCAATATAACAAAAATATAAAACCATTGAAAGAACGGGTTCTTTTACGAACGGGTTCTCTTTAAGGAACGAACCGGATTTTTACCTAGAGTTTAAGTAAAAGAAAAGAATAACAATTGGTAATGTAACCTCACTTACATGAATGAGTTACAACAAACAAGAAAGAATTTTATCATTGGGTATTTCTCCTATGGTGAAACAAAATTGATTCGAATTTGCAAGAAGCATCACAGGAAACAATTGTCCAGAGAGCTATAGAAACCCGGCTAAATATACCCCTAGCATAGCAGTATTTAACAGGTTAACTTACCGTACTATGTACCCGCACTCGTACAAAGAGAACGACATATCAAGTGACCATAGATAAAACCAGTTGATTATTTTACAGTGTTCAAACGAGCATACGTCTTTTTGCATAATTCTATAAATAACCAATTTGGGTCAGAATTGAATCAGAAAACTACTGAAAAAAGAGAGTAACTTAATGGTACCCAAAAGAAAATAAGATAAGCCCAGCTGATTATTTCATATGTTCTTAAAAAAAAATCATCCGTATTTTTGCATAATTGTACCAACAATTGATTTGGATCAGAGAACTACTAAAAAAATAAACAAAATAATTAATTGGTACCCAGAAGAAACCACAGTTGATTATTTCACATGTTGTACAAAAAAGAAAACAGCTTTATTCACAATATTATAGAAAACCATGTTGGGGTGAAAATTAAGTGAGAAAATGCATGAAACCCTATAAATAAAAGAGTACCAGGATGAGTGAGATCTCCAATTGAGGAAGAAGACCGATGTGAGAGTGGAAGAGAGGGACGGAATCGGTGATCTCAACGACGTCGTTAGAAGAGGAGACGCGACCGATCAAGATGGCGTTGACGGCGGAAGTGGGGTGTTTGAGAGAATGAAGGATGAGTTTGATGTATGCGTTTTGCGCAACCTCGTATTTCAAATCACTGCCCATAGTGTCTGTCTATAATTCACGAAACAGAGAATCGGAAGAGAACACGATGACTCACAACACAAAGTATGACTATGAATGAAGCAACCATGAACTACGAATAACGATGATGATGTCATATTCTGTTTTTTATTATATTTTAAAATTATTATTTATTTATGATGTAAAATTAAATACTAAGAGATGAATGATTCATTGACTCTATAAGTTTTTTAAACTTACTTCACATCTTATCCATAAATATATAGATCTAAACTATTGGATTTTCCTATAATTGATGGTTAAGATGTTATCTTTAAGATGTTTTATGAGACTTTTCAAAACGCGCAAAAATTTTATCAATCATGTCCTCCTCAATATAAAACAAATTAATTCTCTATTTTGAATTCTTATTTCACTTTAAAAATCAATCTCAAATACACCTATAATTTTGGTAGTGTTGATTCTCAAAATACACAAAGTATGACTACTAGTATCAGTTTTAGAAATTCTTATATGAACTTTAGTTTTTTCATTTAACATCAATATCCCCATTAATGGTCATCCAAGAGAGGCTGCAATCATGCGGTTGCCTAAAAGCACCAAAAGTTATAAGGTTGGTAATTATACTTGAGGGCACAAAGAAAATGCATCTATAGAACCATTCGACCTTGATGCTATTGTGGTGTGAAATAGGCAACTTATCAATTAACTTAGTAGGACTCATCTCCATTAATAAAAAGACAAGTGAATTTTTTACGTGTATTATAAGGGTAATGTGTAATCATCTTTTAAATAAAGAGGGCAAAAATGACATTACATCTTTCACTTTCTTTTATTTTTGGGTATTTATCTCTCCATTAATAGAGATGAGTCTTACTCTAATTAACTACTATAGACACATCATGGTTGGAAGTTTCACGCTCAGGATAATGGAAGTTGCAATCATTATGTTACGATACCAAATTTTCATGTCTGAGTTTGTGAAAGTGCTATGATCATTGGATAATGTTGACCAGATGTGTCTTTAAATGATTAATAACAATAACATAGGCCAAAATGCCGAGTGATGTGTTTACTTAATGATTAAGTAGTGAAAATAAGGTCGTGGAAATGCAATTAGAAGTCTGTGTTACGTAGATTATGTACATTTTTCATATCCTAAATTGGTTATGTTAAAGTATGATTTTTTGTAAAATCAATTATATTTCTTTACCTTATACATAAATAATTAATCAATTTTAAAGTGTGTGATTATACCTCCACGCAAGTGTTGCTTCCATAAATTACATTCTTTAGTTTTTGATCTTTCCGAATATCTACTAGTATCTTACATTATTATACAAACGTCTTCTAATTAGCCGCACAACTTTATGCTACATTATTTCTGTTGTTTGAGGAGGATGCTAATTTTTTATGCTTTTTTCGTTTATAAAAAGTATTCTAAAAAACAACAATAAGGATGATGATTGCTGATTCGAAATGAGCCACGAAAGGTGTTATTTACTTTCCATTTTAGAAAACATGACAGGCTCAAGAAACTTAAAAAATTTAAAGTCCATGTGAGTGATGGAGGAGTTAGAGTATTTTAGTGTTGGCAAATCTTTTTATTATTGCATAGGATTATTCTTTTGCATTATTATTATGTTATACGTATGAAAATAGGAGTGGCAATGGGTATCTGGATCCGCCGGTACCCACTAAAAATATCCGCAACGGGTCAGATCTGGATCCATGTTTTGGACCCGTGGGTAATTGAAACCCACGATTTTAAGATCCGCTATTAGATGGGTCTGGATCCGGGTAATGAGGTACCCAAACCCGTGGATACCCAAACCCGTTATTTTTTCCTAATTCTAATATATATATAGCAACATAACTTTAATATCATCTTAATCTATATTATAATATCATATTAATCCATAATTATAATATCATATTATTTCATAAATGTGATAGTTATGTTGTTAAAATGTGTTGTTATGTTGTTAATTCATATGTATGATATAATGTTATGTTAATTGAAGAGTTCTTACTAAAAGAATTTTCCATCCTCATGTTGAATTTGTTTTTAATGTTTGTTCGAGTAAAATGAGTTGTGTTTAACAGTCAAATTAAGTTATGTTTAAAACTTTAAATTAAATTTTATAATTTTTTCTCTTGTTGATTGTCTTAATAACATATAAGATCTTAGGAAACAAATACACAAGTGCATAAATTAATTGCAATTATTTTTAATATTTTTGAATTTATGGGTACTCATGGATCCGCTGGATACCCAAGGATCCGCTGGTAATATATCTAACGGGTATTAACATGGGTTTGAGGTGAGTCTGAGTCAAAAAATGAAGCAATAGAGCGGGTTCGAGTAATGCACTACAGGAACCCATCCAAACCTATTGTCATTCCTATATCAAAATAAAACAGGAAAGAGATTCCAACTCACATGGCAATATTGGCTTAGTGTTTCTTCGAGTTATCATTGTTGCCATGGTATGATTATCATTGTGTAACAACGACTGAAAGGCATGTTTTACTTATGTACCAACTACCAAGGGTCATTCATTACCATAATAACGTTTTTAGGTTTGTTACAGTTGGAAGGGTATGTTGTCCCGTTCCTAAATTCCAACTTGTCTAGGTCATACAAACCAAAATTTCACCCTAGACAAATGTTCAATTTAAGGGAATAATACTTATTAGGGAAAAAAATAAATACATACGGAAAAATATTATATTAGTTTCTAGGGTAAGATGATGCTCTTTATTAAATCAAACAATAATATTAATAGTAGGAAGAATTCTTTACTTTATTTCATCCATGTTAAGCATAAGAAAACATATAAGAATAGAAGATATTATCATTTATAAACTCATCATTAATAAATAAAAGAGTAAAAAATTTAGATACTATTGGTGTGAATATTTATTCATTTATTACATCATACATCATTCATTTATATTATTTTTTTGAAGAGCAAATGATAATTAAATATGAATATGATCACTAAATGATAATGAGAATATGTAAAACTCATACATCACAATTAATTATTATTATTATTTTTATTTTTTACTCTATTAAGGAAAATACAATTTATGTGGCACTAAAAGGTGTTTGTGTGGTCAGCAAAGTGAGAATACAACTACCGAGTTGACTATCTAATAATACCCAATCATGGTTTGTTTCGGCCTCCAATGCACTCATTTCATAATATAATAACCGAGTTAGGATCCTCTTCATTAATAGAGAGATAAATACATCAAAAATTAAAGAAAAATATAATGTTCAATAACACATACATCATTTTGATTATAATAATATTACAATTTTGTCAATAAAAAACAAAGAAAAAAATGTAATTGCCTATTCTTTAATGTGGAGGATCCTAATTCATAATAAGTGCTTGTTCAATAATATTAACAACATTTGTCACCCCTTTCGTATATTTTTCTTTATTTTTAACCAATTTCCACTTTAAGCAAAATATCTCTCTCCCATCACCATTCACCTTCGTTGTCAAATATTTTTTCCATCTCTTGGGATCATTGAGAAGATTCATTAGTTAATCTTCTCCTACACACCAGAAAGGACACCAATTCCTACCCAAAAAAACATTATTTTGCACATTGGTATCTATCTATGAAGATAAAAACTTTGGAGGTGGGGTTG
Source organism: Lupinus albus (assembly GCA_009771035.1). Classification (NCBI taxonomy): domain Eukaryota; kingdom Viridiplantae; phylum Streptophyta; class Magnoliopsida; order Fabales; family Fabaceae; genus Lupinus; species Lupinus albus. Next base: position 13,769,109 of record CM020011.1, read on the forward strand.
CGGATTGTTGATTATGAATCATGTATGATGTACAAGTTGGTGTGTTGATTAGTTTACATAGGCTTGGCAAATTGGAATAGATTAGAAATTCTTCTGAAGGTACAATTAGTGTTTATTTTTTAATTATTAATTATGTATCAATGTTGGGTTAATCGAAATTTTCGATGTATTGAGATAATATGTTACAAAAATTTGATTTTTAGTAATATTTAAATGAACAGTTTTGAGAGTTAGCAATTTCAATGGCTGCACAGGTTTGAAGGTGTCTTTCTGTTGGGTTGTTGTTATTAGTTTGGTAGAAGAAGATATCCCCAACAAATCTTTATTTTCAGAATTTGTGATTGAACTTTGATGATTGATTTTGTATCGAGCGAAGTTGCGAGGCTGTGAAGGAATCCTGCTTTGAATTTTCTAATTAGTTAATTTGAGAGAGATATGAAGTTTTTGAGTCTTGTGGGGAATTCTTTTGGATGTTCTGCATCCGGTGAGCGCTTAGTTTCTGCAGCAAGAGATGGTGATGTTCAAGAAGCCAAGGCCTTATTGGAATATAACCCCCGTCTTGCAAGGTATTCCACTTTCGGGGTTCGTAATTCTCCTCTGCATTACTCTGCAGCTCATGGCCACCATGAGGTACTTAATTCAATCACCTCCAATTGTAATTTTTTGTCGGTATCGTCATGTTCTGAATTATTAGTTTTTAAATATGCATTGTGTTTTGGATTGATGTAGATAGTATATCTCTTGCTTGAGTCTGGAGTCGATATCAACCTCAGGAATTATCGTGGTCAGGTAATTCATATTATTTTGTTTCAGTGTTTTCTTCATGAAAGTTCTAATAGTTGAATGTTTAGAACTATCAGTTTTACTGTAAACCCTAAACCCAGTCTTGTTCTCATTCTAATAGTTCAGTGTTTATAACTATCAGCTTTATGCACAAGGCTGTAAACTTTGTTGTTTTGGATATGAATAGCTTCATATTTGAGTTAACATACATTATATGGTTAACAGACTGCATTGATGCAAGCTTGTCAACATGGTCACTGGGAGGTGGTTCAGACCCTGATTATTTTCAATGCCAATGTATGATCGTTACTCCCAAACAATTTTGTGTTATATTTATCGAGAATGCTGACTAATGCCCTAAGGGCATTGTCAAGAAAGAATCGAAGGTATAAACTTTTCATTGGAAAGTGAAGTATCTAATTCTATTATATTGAAAATTCCCAAACTCTACAAGCTCCATTTATTTACAGTCACAAAAATTCTTGGGGAGAATGAGTAGTAAAAGATTAGCTGTTAAATTGGATTGCAGATTTATAAAGCAGATTACCTAAATGGAGGTACTGCACTCCACTTGGCTGCTTTAAATGGTCATACCAGGTGCATTCGGCTCCTTCTTGCAGACTGCATACCTAGCATCCCTAACTTTTGGAATATATTACAGATAGATGATCATGAATCAATCGCGGATTTTGATCAAAGGTACTCTCACTTAAAAGTCCTCTTGCCATATGCAATATGCATTATAAACTGTTGTACTGAGTTAATTTTCTATTTAAATTGTTGCATACAAAGTGGTCTTCGTGAGGTAATTAACGGAACTGCTGATGGAGGTACTACTGCTCTGCATATGGCAGCATTGAATGGGCATGTTGAGACTGTGCTGTTACTCTTAGAATTGGGAGCTTCGGTGTCTGAGGTTACTGTGGAGGATGGAACTACAATTGATTTAATCGGTAACTGTTTGGCAATTTCTTGTTAATGTGAAAAAGTGATATCAAATATTTGGTTTGTAAAGTTCGCATTTATATCTAAGTAGATAAATGTCACTACTGTCTGTTGATTGTTTCCAAAATTCTTGTGCCTCCATCTTCTTTTTCTTTTTAATGCAAATGTTTAAGAGATTGTGATTAGTCATCAATAATTCAATATTGTTCAACATTCCATTCCTGGTTTCTGCAAGAACATGTGCTTGGCCGAACTGAAAGTGAGTAGGTGAAAATTTTGGAATGAAAATTATTTAACACTTGCTTGGTACAACCAAAATTTGAAGTGGTTGACAGTGAAACGCATCTCATTTGTACACCCTAGGTCCCCAATTGTTGACCTCAAAACCTTTCCATCTCACTCCATTTTCTACCCCACACTAACAATAATATCCTCGTCATCTACTCAGCCCGGCCTTCGGCTTGGTGTCAGAGTGGGTTTCGCCCTCTTTCATTTATGGTTTAACCTCAGTAGTATGCCAGATTGCCAATGAATCATTACTGAGTATATTCACATATAAAGTTCAATCAGATGGAAAGAGACGTGGACTAGTTGTCCCTTCCTTCTACTATATACGTGAAAATGAAATTGTCATCTTTCAATCAACTACTCTTGTTTATATTTGGCCCCTTGTGTACACTAAATTCAAACACTGTCTATAGTATAGCCGGAAAATAGTTTGGGGGTAATTATATAGCTTTGCCACTAGTAACTTCTGTCTGTTCTTACTTGCAGGTTCTGGGAGCACTCCTCTCCATTATGCTGCATGTGGCGGAAATGCACAATGTTGTCAAGTCTGTTTCTATTTTCCTTTAGAAGAATATATACTTTTGGAACTGAAATTATATTATTCTTCCAAATTAACATGTAATGTCAATGTTGGCATATTGAAGTTGCTTTCCCTTTTCTTTTTTGTATTATTTGTTTGCTCCAGCTTTTGATTGCCAAGGGTGCCAGTCTGACTGCCCGGAATGCTAATGGGTATGTATCCTCGTGTATCTGTTCTGTGTGATATTGAGCTTTGAAAATTAACCGTATATACCCTACATTAAATCATCATCAATCATTGTATAGGAATATTTTGTTTTTCTCTGTACAATTCAGGTTTGCAAGTGCCTGTTCTTTTTATTAGAATTTGCATCTAGGAATAACACTTAACATTGTCTTCTGGCTGTTCTTTTCAAGAATCCTTTTATCTCTGCTGTCATAATTTCAATGCCTATAATGCTTTGTTGCATCTGGGCGAAGCTACCTGAGTTTTAGATATTCTTACAAAAAGCCCTTACCTGAAGATAGATATAGGTTAATTTGCACAAATCTGAACATGCATTATGTTTCTGAATGATTTGTCTGATTGTCTCAAGCATTTGTTTGCCATCGATGGAGCTCAATCATTTTGCCTTACTTATATGATTTTTATTTTGAAGATGGACCCCCTTGATGGTTGCTCGATCATGGAATAAAAACTCGCTTGAGGACATCTTAAAAGCACCTCCAGCAGAACACTTACAAGTTCTTCCTTCACCATATCTGTCTCTTCCACTTATGAGCATTGTGAAAATTGCTAGGTATGTGTTGTAGGGGCTATACTCTTTCCAGCTCACCCGACGTCCACTTATCAGTTTATAATCAACTTTTATATCATAATTCTGAATACTATCTGGTTTACTCTTCCTTGGGAGAACCCACTGAAATTTTGTTTTCTGAGAGATTAACATCCATTGATTTTAAATAGCATGATTCTTTCCATGAATTTGTGGAGTCTTCCCTAATCCAAATCAAATAGTGGGTAGATTTACGGGTTATGCTTTGAATCTGGTGATACACATGATCAGATCGCTCAAAAGTTGCTGGTGGAATTTGAGATTTTTACTGACAAAATTCGACGATACTTGGGAAAATTTACTCAAATTTATGTGCCATTAAATATTTATTATGTAGTTATGTTTCTAAATAGATGAGTCAAGTCCTTTTAGGTTCATTAATTTCATATTCAGAATTATTGACATTACCATTATTAGCTTAGCAAGTTGGACTTTTAGAAGTACTTGGTATTCTTATTCGTACTTTACATTGTGCAGAAATATTTTGGAAAAATAATATATAGTGTTCTTCCAAACCATCTGACCTGAAGTTGTTTGAAACATGATTTGCTTACTTTAAATTAAGTAAAAGCATGCACATTCTCCATACCAAATACTAAATCTTGACAAAATTGAGTGAAGTTGTTGTTTTATTCACTTTATTTGATTAATGAAGTTGACTCTAACCCAAACTTGGGATATTCCAATGGTGCTAATATTGCTTCTCTCCCTCTTTTGTTTATGTTGTGATCATCCATAACAGAGAATGTGGATGGAGGACAAGCGAATTAGCACCAACATGCCTAGATCCATGTGTAGTTTGTTTGGAGAGGAAATGTATGGTTGCTGTAGAAGGTATACACCTCTTATATTGACAAATAATCGAATGTTCTTTATTTATTTGTATAAATGTACGTCGAAGGTGGATCTATTAAATGCTTTAATACCGAAAACGATTTACCCTTTTTGAACAAATGGCTTGAGGTGTGCTTAGATTCCCAAACCATGGGTTGCTACTGTCTACACTCATAAATTCAACAAAATAGAGAGTTGTGTTTTATAATGGTGCCTATTACTTAGGAGTTATAGGTCTACATATCCCTTTCTATGTTCTCTTCCTTGATAGTATAATTTCTACACATTCCTTTCAACATATATCTTGATGGTATCTTCTACTTGTTCATAATATTTTTCCTAGCTGAAAATATATTTGTTGTTTATATATTTTTTTACTAACTTCTATAGCCTTGAATTAATTTTTTTCCTTCATCTTATGTAGTAATTTCATACTTGTGATGATGCAGGTTGTGATCACGAGTTCTGCACACAATGTGCCTTGTATCTTTGCTCCACAAACTCCACCTCAACAACCGTTAATGGCCCTCCAGGTTCAATTGCTTGTCCTCTCTGCCGACACAGCATAGTTTCCTTTGTGAAACTTCCAGACACAAGGCCACTGTCTAAAGGAATGCATAGGACAACAAATTTGTCCCTAACATTTTGCTCATGTTCCAGTGATGTGTTAGAGGATTCTTCAGACATGACCACCCCATTTTGCATATCACAACCTTCCCGCAGCACCAAAACTCCCCCTTCAATATCATTTCGCTCCCTGAGCTGCCAAAAGTTTCCCTCATTCAGAATGAACCCCAGCCTTTGCTTGGGAGCAGATGTTAGCTCTTCCTTAGTTCCTTGTGGTTCAAGTAAGAACTTAAGGAGCCGTGTGGCTAGGAGTTCTGCTCCCGGTTTTAGGCGATCATCTTCTGACACGGAGAAAAGGAAGTCGTCGTGGTTTTGCTCACTCAATCAATCTGTTGCCACAGGCAGTGGATGCTGATTCCTTTTTGGTGTTTTTATTGTGCTTTTCATTTATCCTACGGGATATTAGCAATACCATCAAAGTCCAATGTCACCATTCCAAAATGTCATCCATTGTTGATGTATCATATATTGACTTGTGAGTAACCCAATTGTTCATCTAAGACTAGCATTGCTGTTTTGGCAACAGATTTCACACTACAATCTCTACAAGGTTCATGTTTCTATGATGAATGTAGTGCGGATTTTCAAACAAACATGGAAGTACAGAACTTTAGCTAACTGTTCTAGTTACAATTTATGGCTTCCCTTTCTGAATATTACAGGTACAAGCACACTGTTATATATAACTCAGCTTCAAAATTCATAAATTTATGGTACAAAAAATTGATTGCATGAAAAGGTTCCTATATATATAATTTCATATCTCTATATATGTGTATGGCAAGTATGGATCAAGTACATGGACCCTCCTTTGTACCGGACCCATGAGCCTTGTGCTGATGGAGTAAAGCGCTGGGTGATGATGCTAAGAGCACGTCACAAATTCTTTGTAGTTTGGTTGAGAAGTCAGAAGTTCAGAACCTAAACAGCATTTATTCCTTTAACTCAGTTCTGAAGGAGAAAATATATGCGCCAGTAGCACAGTACTATGGACAATTGGACCCACATGCACATGCCTATGGAAACACCATTTGGTTATTGGGTTAAAGTTTATACTTGGATTTATACACATGCTACCATATCTACATCGGAGAAATTTCTTTTCACATTTCCATTCTAAACAAATAACTAAGATACTTAAGGGTATCATACTCCAACTAGTTTCTACGTTTCTTATTTAATAATTTCATATTTTGTAATGCATTGAAGACCGAGCTCATTTTACCACCAAAACCAAACAAAGAAATATATTTTTTCTTACATCTTCACTTGCAAAATGTACATAAAATCTTAAATGGGTGATATGTCAGGAAAATATAGGTGCCGTTTTTTCTGTGCTAAAGAACTTGTACATTAGGTATGGCATTTGTAGTTTGTCATTACTAGGAAAACATGTGTACAACAATGTGAACATTAACTAAACAAAGAGATATATACATAACAAGCTCGTGTTCAAATAAAAACTGAATAATCACGATAGAGGAAGCGCATAAGAGAGAAATCTGTCAGTGAACTTGCATATATTAAAAATCTTTATACTCACAATATTGCTTACATAGTTACATGTTACTCGAAAAAAAACACCATAACACTAATAAAGCTCAAGCTCAGGAGGAATAGCTAAGAAATAATAAGATGAGAGTGATTGAATTGATGAGAAGAAAATCTATAGATATGAACGAAAGAGAAGGAGGCAATGGTGAGAGAACAAGGTGAAAAAAGCCTTGCAAGGTCAAGAAAAAAGAAATCACCTAAGAAGATGGGGTTAGGGTAGAAAAATAAAATAAAAAAATAGCAGTAAAGCTCAGTTAGGATAGCACCACCAAAACTCTACTTCCTGCTTCATCCTCCATCTGCTATATTGAAAGCAAAGGAATCTAGTTGCACTTCTCTCATATGATACTGGAAGAATATGCTTGATGCTATTTGAGAGAGTTTCTTGAGAAGATAGTTCTAAAGGCATGTTGGGAAAGAAGTGACAAGTTTGAAATGAAAATGTAGGGTAAGGACAAGGTAATGTGATAGGAGTGTTGTGACTGTGATATGATGTAAATGGATGAGTGAAGATGTATGTAGAGTAGATTGATGTAGTTTATATAGTGAAAAGAGAAGTTTGAAATAAATGAAAATATAACAACACTGACATTCCCAAAAATGTTGTTTGAGCGAACTATGAAGTAAAAAGGAACAGTATAGTGGACCCAAAAACTAAGAATTAATGAACATTAAAACCCTTTTATCGTTGTGTGTCTGTGTTCTGTGTTTTTGCCAGCGAGAAGTCCTGATTATGATCAGATAAAAAGACGAGTGATTTGAGAGAAGAAAGGATAAAGGACAGTGTAGAGTGACAATGCAATGTGACTTAACCAAATTTCTCTTCTGTCCTATAATCTTTTACCTCCTCAGTCACGTTAAATTCAAAAGCATATAATATATGAAAGGGCATTGGAATTCGTACTCAAATTTCCAAGAAAAGGAAATGGGTCAAAACAGTATGGGTCCTCTGCAATGAATTCTCACACAAGATAGGAGTAAATATCAAACATATATTCCATTGTGTCAACTCAGATAATAATAAAAAACTATAAAAAGACAAGAGAAATTAAATGCTAAGTATAGATGAAATATGTAAAAGAAATGGAATACATGCAATTAATTCATATCATGTGGTTGATCTTCTCCACCTCACATGATGTGTAATAAAGTATGTGAAACTCACTCATTATGCATAAGATCCTAAAAAGTATGTTTTTAAAATTGATGTACATGGATATATGTTTATTATTTTCGATACATATTTCTTGTTTTTAATAAATTCAATTTTGTTATTGACTACATTGTTATAAGAAAAAAAAAAGTATATTTTTTATACTAAAAAACTATGTATATATTTAGGTATCTTATAGCAGTAATGTTCAGGCCTTAAAAAAACTGAGGTTATGATGAGATTTCAAAACCTAGCTTGTGTGATGGGACAACACTTGGTCAATCTACTGAAGCCTCTTTCTCAGAGTAGTTTCTCTTTCTCCTCAATGGTTGCAGCCTCCTACGTAAGACAAAGATTATCTACACACATGCAACTAGAACCGATGCTCCTAACTTCATATACCAGCGTTGTGAGAAGAAGCTTGGGCCCAAAATGATTATATTTCTTTATCGTAACATTTTTTTATTGAATAGATAAGAAATTATGACAAAAATTAGTATAGCTCATCTCTATCTAAGTTATGAACTTGAGTTTAACTTGTGTTTATGATGTGGGTAGGGTCTGAAACCAATTTATTGAAGCCTTTCTTCTTAAAAAAGAGGTAAGGGATTGAACCTTTTTATTCATTGGAGTGAAATATTGTGGCTTGCCCAATGATAATTTTATGATTATAGTCTCATTACTAAATTTTATTATGAAGTAATAATAAAATAAACAAATATAATGTTAAATTAAAAATAATTAAATATAAAATATTTAATTAAAATATATATGTGGGTACCTGCAGGGTGGGTATCATGATACCCGTTCCCACCCATGACCTATTTTTGCGGGTATCCATTGCGGGTATTTTGACGGGTACCTATAGGTGGAAACAGGCCAGGTCAGGTCAGACTTTGCCTTAAACAGGTCCAACCTATATAGCACATGGAAGCCTGAGCCTGACATGTTAGCCTATGTAAAAAAAAATCAACGCTTAGGCCTAACCTGTTTAAAAGTCTGATCTGACCTGTTAGTATGTTTAAAGGTTTACTAAGTTAAAAAAATAAAAAAATAAAAAAATTATGTACAGACTAGAAAATTTTATTATAATTATAGCAAATAATGTGCTTTTTTTACATTGTTATCACAATTATTTCCATCATCTTTCAATGTTACGTAATGTATTCGAATGATTTGTGGTGTCTTTGAGGTTAGAATATACAAAACAATGTCTATTAATATCATAGTAAAATATGATATTATTCTAATATTTAACATGAGTTATGTTATGTACTTAAACTCAAAATTCAACAATTAAATATTCAATTATTAAATAGCTTAATCTCTAAGTCCTAGTGGATTTACATAATTTTTTTATTATTTAGTTTTTTGAACATATTATAAAATAATTTATAAATATTTAATAACATTAATAGGTCGGTCTGTTAGGTTTAATAGGCTTTTTGAAAGGTCTGTGCATGACCTATTTCGGTTAAATAGGCTTTTGGAGAAGTTTAAACCTGACATGTTTACTAAAAAGATCTGGTCTGGCCTGACCTGTCATAGGCGAGGCAATAGATCCTTGATAGGCGGTCTGATCTGTCTCCAACCTTAACGTACCCACATGTTTGGGTATTTTTGGCATCCCTATATAAGTGAGGTAATGGACAAATTTTTGATTCACCATCCACTCATTCTCAATCACCAAGTTGCCATAATATCTAACAACAATCACCAAAGCTTTATTATAGGAATTAACTAATCAATGTTTGTACTAACCAAAATCCCATTAACAATGAAGTTTTTATGTATAACATGTAACCTTATACCTCGTAAAAAAAGGAGCCACGACCAAACAAGGTATTGAAGGAAAATCAGATGGAAGGAGATAGAAAGAAAGAAAATTTGTGTGGATAATCAAAAAAAAGAAAGAAAGAAAGAAAAAAATACACCACATGACGCTCGTTTCTTCTTCTGTGTTTCCAATTCCACTTCACATTCCTCAGATTTCAGCACTTTCTTCTTCTCCATTCAATTGTTCATTCTCAAACCTCAGAACCCAAATCCAATCATCTTCTTCTGTTTCCATCGAAACCCAACAACATCACTCTCCAAAAATTGACACCTCTTTCTTAACTATCGATGAATCCTTTTACGATGATGAGTTTTGGGCCGCCGCTTCTCTCCGTGTCCGTTCCTTCAACGTCTTCCGCCCCGACACCTTTGGCCTCCGTGTGAGTTTAATCTTTTCATTCCTCTTTTACCCTTTTTATTTATTTATCAAATTTATCTCCGAGTATTGTTTTTGTTATCAATTCCCAAAAGGGTATGCTTGAATTGTGATAAAGGAATGATCTTTTTACAAAGACAGTTTATTCTGTTATGAATGTATTCGGTGTTTGTTAAGTTGTGTTAGGATCATATAAGGTTCCTGACTGAACGCGAGTTCGGAGCACTTAAGGAGCGTGTCTCAGGGAAAAGAGTCTCTTGCATAAATGCTTCCATTCTATTGCACCATATATCCAACCTCTCTGATGATTTATTCTCTTCATGTAAGGTTTGTTTCACTTCCTTTTATTCTAGTGCACAAGGCTCCTCCTATTTGGGGGTCGGGGGAGCATAGATGTATGTTGCCTTAAACTCGCAAGCGAAGAGGCTTATTACAGGATTTGAACCTATTATCCTTTTATTCTTATCAGTGAATAGTTTAATGTTATTGCCTTACATCAGTTCCATGTCCTTGCATTGACTTTTCGGGTGCGTTTGTGAGTTAAGTTTTGGAGGGGAGTAATGAAAAGGGAAGACTTCAGGATCGTCTTACAAGTTTATTTCATAGCTTCCAAGTCTTTCCCTTCCTCCTCCGTTATCCTCCAAAAACTAACTCGGAAAAAAACCCTTAAGTTTAAAGTGTGATAACGTGTTTTCTCTATTTTTCTCTGGGTAGATTTGTTTATCAGTCTTCTGTTTCTTAACAATATTAGTTAAATAAATATTTTTTGGTATGCTTTGTAGTTTTCTTCCAATGGAGAAGAGCGAATTATAGTTGGTAGTCTAGATCTTAATCAATGTTTGAGCCTTGCTGATGAAATTGCAGGGACAAAACCAGAGGTATCCATCATTTCTCCTATATTTTGAAATCTGCAAGCGTTCGTGCATTTGTACTAGCTTGATTTACATTTTGATTAAAAAAGTGGCAACTCTCCTCTTTAGTTGTTAAATTAATATGCTGCCTGCATCAAATTGTTTTATTTTTAGGCTACTGGAGCCGATATCACAAGGGCGTACCTCAGTAATGTATGTGTTGCAAATGAGTTGCAAAGAAATGGGTTGGGCTATGCACTTCTTGAAAAGTCAAAGTTAGTTGCTCATGATCGGGGTAAGAAACATAATAGCACTTTAACTGATAATTTATGCATGGATGTTACTATTATCATTCTCTATGCCTTGAAAAAAGCATTACTTACATACATTCTTTATCAAACGCATTTACCAAATAAATCACTGCTACTTTGTTGTCTAACTTTATTAAGTATTGGGTAACCCTTAGTATTATATCCTTCTATTTTGTTTGGAGAGGAAAGTGATACCCAGGAAATTCATTTAGAAGTCTTAAAGATATTCATATAATTTCAATCTTCATAGCTATCATATTGGACTGGTATACTTATGCCCAGCAAACTAGTTTTATTGTTGATATAAACTCCAGTTCTTTCTACAATTTTGTCTTTTCTTACTTGTACGCTGCGTGTTAGCCTTTTTGTAAATAGTAGGGAAAATATATTGTATTCAAATGCAAGAAAAGAAAGCAATTTTCTTTGTTAGATACTATACTAACACACAAGATTACATCAATTTTAGTTGATGTAATTTTGCACTTTTAAAATACCTCATGATGTTTAAGTATACAGCACATCTTGATGTTTATAGTGAATAGGAGTGAAGAATAAAGATCAACAGGGATCTAAACTGCATGGCCACTTTAATTAACAAGTGATGCTGTAATTCTATTAACCATATTCTTTATACTCTTAGTCTTGTATATAATGGGTGGCTTCCAAATTGGTGAACAAGATTGTGGTTAATGTCAACAGGTTTCCTGATTGGTGTCTTTGGGATAGAAAGCTTTTATCCATAAGCCGGTACAATAGAAGGAAGTTTTGTGTATGGTTGCCTCAAAGTCGGGATTTTATTTACTATTATTTTTATTTGCGGTCGCTTCAAATTCAATTTGGATACCAAACATCACTCTCACTCTTCCCTGTTGATCTATCTTTGTTGATTCAAATTTTATGATATTAACCAGACATCATGACAACCAATGAATTGTGATTACTGTTTTGGTTAATCTGTGTTCAATGCACATTCACATCCTTGTTGTGGTCCATGTAGAGAGACTCCTTTGAGCTATAAATCTCTTGGTATTTGGTTTGTGTTTGGCGTTCACAGTCTTGTAATTTCCTTTCTCTATATTTCTCTTTTCACTGTATTCCTTCATGATAATTCAGATTGGATTTCTCCTAGACCAAAAAGTGACTTATTTTTTTGTCTTTCAGGCATAACAGATTTGTACGTCCATGTAGCTGTTGACAATGAACCAGCGAAGAAATTGTATACGAAAAGCGGCTTTGTCTATGAAAGTGAGGAACCTGCTTGGCAGGCCAGGTTTCTAGATCGACCCCGCAGACTTCTCTTATGGAAAGGTCTTTCAAGCACCTAATTATACACTCTTGTCCTGTATCATATGACAATAAGTTTCCTGTCTATTATTTTTCTCTGCTTCCTTTTACTACCTTACCTCATATTAGCTCTGTCTTCTCATTCCAAAGCCCAAATGTAAAGTGTTTTTCCATTATAACAAATCTGGCTGGCGAGGATGATCAGAAACTTATGGTAAGAAATGAGAAACATTAATATACCAAATATTATTGATGGAAGGACACTTCCATTATTTTATGGTGTTGTCCCAAGGGTTTGGGGTTATGCATGTCATAGAAGTTTCAATGTTATGGGAAGAGATAATTAATCTAAAGGATACGTAGCTATGATAATTTCTTTCCTATCCTACCCTAAACATTTTGATTTTATTGTTTTTATTTAATAAAGGATTTATGGAAGTGCACTTAATTTTTATTTATTTATTTATGTGATAATATCTGATTGGTGTGAGACATCGTAATCTTTGTTACTTTTGCTGCGATATATCTAATAAAACATGAATTATAAAGATGTCTCCATTTGAACACTAGTGGCATCACAATTGAAAATCAAATGTTGGTAATAATGATGTTGAGGACCCCAATCTCTTGATCTATAGAATTTGGGTGATTCATTTGACTACACTGTGTGATGCTTTAAAGAGTCAGCTTCCGCAGTTTAGGCCGAAGTTAAGTCGTTATGGGCTATGCAAATAGGCTTGCAGTTGTACAATGTATATTGCCCAATGAAACTTTGGTAAATTACTTTTCCAATACAATGGTTTGTACCCATAGAAGGTAGATAGAGACTGGTCCCAAAACGATGGGACATAGGATAGTTTATGTTGTTGAGATTGGTCATTGGTGCGTATAAAAGGGCAAGTTAATTATGGACGAACCAAAGTGACAATGGTAATGACGATTGTATCTACTAATGGAGCAAAGATAGCTGTCAACCAACAAGAGTACCTTTAGTTAGAGAGAAAAAGAGCTTATGTCTAACAGGTTTGCTAAGTTTTTTTTTCCAAGGGTATCTCTTATCCTATGGCTAATGGACTAATCCATTTTTTAGTGTGTGACTGTCCTCCTAACAAGTGTTGCTCTTAATAATTGAATTATTGGTCTTTTAATTATTTGATCATTTAGCAAGGTTTTACATCAATAAACTAACACATTGTTGGTGAGCTTTCATTAGTTGACCTTATGTCTTTTAAAAAAGAGAAATAAACCTTCTTATCAATGAAAACTACAATCCATCTGTAGCCTTTTATATTTGACATCAAGATTGAAAGTTTATAGATAATCAATAAATTATTCATCATTCATTTATATTACTTTTATTTAAAAGTCAATAATAAAATATAAGAAAACAAGTAGAAATATAACCCCTTCAGTACATTTTTTAAAAATTAAGTAATTCAGAAAAACCTTTAAAAATAAAAATATCTAAATGATAAAACCCCTTCCCGACACTAAATAAAACAAGTAGATGAAAACCAAATGAATCTTGATTTGAAACCACTAAAAACGCCATCTAAATTTTTTTCTATATATTTAAGAGGACTTTATAAGACGCTGATTTAAAAACGTTTAGAATTATTCAACCCTAAGGTACACACAATGCCTTAAACAATCTTAATCTATTTACTCGTACTAAATAATCAATCCTAAGCAAATGAAATATAACAATACTTTTTTAAATGAGTTTGTGTATAAAGTGAACATGTACTTTTGATTAGGTAAAATGTGTTAATTATCTTATTGAACTTTAAAATAAGAAAAAAATGATATACTCTCTTATAAAATTAACCTAAAAACCTCTTACACCACAATGAAAATAACATTCAAGTAACAGATGTTATTTTCTCATAAAAATAAATTTGTAGGACAACGTTGTATGTGTATGACCACTAGATAATTGAGGGTAAATCGTTAAAGTTCACTTTAAAATGATTTATATACCCAAAATTAATTTAATTGAAGAATTTTTTTTTTTTTTTTTGTAAGTATCTTAACTTAACATTCATATTTTTGTCTTTAAGTTACCATCCATCATGAAAACCGTTATTAATTATTATCATCCTACATATTTAAATTTCTTATGCAACATGGAATTGATTTGGATGTGATACTTCCAACACATCAATCATGGCAAGAATGTCATTGTACTTCCACTTACTCCCCATTGTTGTTTAGGTCAAAAAGCAAGTGTAAGATATCATCTTATTTCGACAACTATCTAGGAAACTGGAAAGTTTGCCCCCAAGAACATGATCATGTTAGACTAACCTATAATGCTTCATAATTCAATCCTTTTTTCAACACCACGCAGCATATTTAAAAGCTAAGATCGATTAAATTCCTCATTTTGATTGTTTTCCAGGCTTAATAGATTAACTGACCATGGATCGATTTTCCAATGCACATAAACATCTATTCATCGCAGAAAGTAAACAGTGACACAAAATATATTGTGCCATAACAAAGGTTGGTTTGATAATGCTAGCCACGCACATGTATATATACATACATTCTGAATTGATATTTATATCTTGAATTTGAGCAGCTGTTATTGTTTATGTGAGCATTATTTATACTTGTTTAAGTGGAGGTGCCTCTATATCTAAATTAAACAAAAAAGTCATATCAGGAGTACAATAAATTTCAAACAGAATAAAAGTAAGAATAAATTTGTTTTATCTTTTGTATAAGAATAAAAACCGAGAAAATGAAAATTAATTATGTTAGTAAAAATAAAAATGTAACACCTCCATTAACTATATTATATGCAGCTAGCTAAAGACCAACATCCATTGGTTAATATTATGGAATTGATATTACTATGAATCTATGATTGGCCTAGGCACAAACTTCTAAATGGAATTCGCATGGTATAGAATTATATAGATTAATTAGTTCAATCAAAATAATAAAAAAAAAGAATTATATATTAATGAATAGTTAACAACCCTGATTGATTTGATCGATGTTTAATTTATTGTAAAGCATCTATTTGAGAGGCAAGAATCCAAAAAAATCAAAGAAAGTGGAAGATGCAATGTTACTTTTGCCCTTTTTATTTAAAAGATGATTACACATTTACCCTTATAATACACATCAAAAATTCACTTGTCTCTCCATTAATGGAGTCCTATCGTCTTGTATTACCAATTTCCTCACCATTGGTTTGATGATTTATACAAATTACCAACTCAAGAAAATAATTAACGATTGATCAAAGTAAAAAAGAAAGTTGCACGAATCAAAGATAAACACACACACATATAGAATCTAGTAATTACTATCCATAACTTGGGAGCAGCAAGATGGAAATCAAAGCTTAATTCGATTGACTTACATTACATATATGTTTAATTTCCTCTGTACAATGCTCCTTTTCTCCTTCACTTCTAGCTTGCAAGGAAAAATAAATGTGAACTTATGAAATTAAGAACAAACACAATATTTAAAATATAATATATGAAGTTTTTTAAGTACTTCTATAATAATGAAGTTAATCTCTACGCATATTAATATATCTATATATTACGTAGAGAGATATAAATATTTACAATGGATTAATGAAGAGCTCTGAAGCAGTGACAAGGCATCTCATAACTTCAACTTGAGCTCGAAGAGATTGTATATAATCTAGGGTTTCTTCAACCAAAGACACATCATCCATAAATTCACCACCTGGTAACAAATTCTTGAGCCTTTGTGTTCTCTTTTGAACCTTCAGCTTCTTAGCAATAGAACTAGCCATCACCCTTTCCTTTGATCTATCCATCATTGTACGGCTTCTTCTCAAGATTTTTCTGCTTCTAATCCTTCTGCTACAAACCAGTGACAAATTCTTCAAGTTTTTCCTTACCACCTTTTTAGTACGCTTTGGTGATGAGTCTAATATGTTTTCTGTGAGGACCTTGTTGTTGTCATCTCTTGAAGCATTGGAAATAAGGGCCTTGCTCCAGCGCGTGGTTTCATCTCTCGTGGAAGCCATGGCTATATCTGCTGACAGCTTTATTACCTTTTTTCTCTCCACCATGCTCATGTTCTTCTTTTCAGAGCTATATTTTCTTAGACCAGTTATCCAAGTCAGGAAAAATTCTTGCTTAGCTGAGCTTGAATTCCACATTCTGTAATTAAAAAAAATAAACTTTTTTAGCTATAAGCATGGTTTGTATCTTGTTTATTACAAATTTACAATTGTGGACTATGGTAAAAGAATACAAATGCAATTGCTGCAAAAACACTAAAGTCATAACATCATATATAGTCTTATTAATTGTAATTGAGGACCCAAATTTAAAACTTTGTTTACAAGTTAATTCATCATGATTAATCCATAGTATATGGGTTCTAATATATACTAGCTAGGGCATTCTAGCTTATGAAATTGAAGGTATGAATTCATAAGTTAATGCAAACCTTACAAAACTTCTTGTAGCAGTGAAGAAGTAGATGAAGATTTGGTGATTGACACAGTGTTATAGATCCAAGCAAAGTAGTATATGATCAAAGAGAGAGAGGGGTGTGAGAATTGAAGAGGGAGAATGTGAGGAATTTATGTGCTAGAAAGAGAAGAGTGGTGGGGCTTAGAGAGAAAGACACAGCACATGCTGGCACATGGAGTCCTTGGCCCACTACCCTAACCTTATAGAATAATTTATAAAGAAAACAATATGTATTTAGATTAGTGGTAAAGAAAAATAAATTAAAGGTAGCCTTAATGAAATGCAAACCAAATATCAGTATCTTTGTTTTGAATACAAACAAAACTCACTAAATACGAATCACTTCAGAACAATGTGAATATGGCCCGCGAGTGAAACTGCGTGAGAGCCAACATTGTATTTCTATTTAGTTCGACTTAACACATAATATTATAATTTGATCAAGATATATCAAAATTTAATTATTTTCTTGTTACCTAATAGCTCAACGAATTTTTTTTCATTTGGAATGATTACATCGTTGAGGACTTTCTTGATGTATTAATTGATGATGTGGACATATCTCACATGCTTTGATCATGATGTAAACATATTTAACATGCTTTTAAATTATAAATAATGCATTTAATTTCCTTTATGAACATAATTTGCTTAAAATTGTGTTGGAAAGATTAAATGGTATGCTAATATGAGTGTACCAAAATAAAAGTTAATTTCATTCATAATTTATCAATAAGACCAAACACATTTTATGAGTTATTGTGTTTCATTATTATGGTCTCACAAGTTTGATTTTGTCATGTACTTGCATAATCTCTATGTTAAAGGTCGAATTGAAAGAAATTATTCTCTACTGTCAGTTGAAACACTTTGATGCAAACCAAAAATTTTGATTCAGAATTTTTTAATCTAAACACATATCTTAAATTAAAATAATAGAGAATTGAAAGCCAAGCAAGAATTTGCTTTCTTTATTAACGCTCCCAAGGATAAATATGTTGGACCCCCATTACCTATAGCTTTCTTGATTGGCACATCTATTAGTTAGTCATACAACAGAGTTTAATATTTATGCATTGTTAGTATAAAGAACTACAACACAACGTTAGGAGTTGGCATGAAATGCACATTTTTTATTTGAGATTGGTTAACACTTAAATGCATACTTTGTTGGGCTACCATCCAATTCTTAAGCATGTGGCATGTTCTCGAATCATAGTCATAATTAAATAAGATTTCATACGCCGTTAATTTTATCAATTAGGAGTATGCTCAAAAGCTGGCAGGGAGAAAAGGTAATTAAGCATCTCAATAGTTAATAATTAATTTGATTCTCTATGTTTCTAAAATGTTGGGAGTTAGAATGTCTTAAATATGCTACCTTATGTAGGAAGTTGTTATAATTAAAGACAATGTACACCGCATTCTCAATGCATGTGAGCAAGCTTAAAAAAATACAAAATCTTAATTTTTTATATTTTAAAAACGGTTAATAGGTGCCCTAAATTATTTAATAAACTAGAGCAATTATTTTCCTTTAGTTTTATTTAGTACATCAACAATACCAACAATGTGTTGATTTAGTGGGATAAGATTTCACTATATTAAGAAATGTTTGATTCGTGATAATGACATTTATTATGAGAGATAGTCACACCTCCAAAAGAGATTATTTATTTATCAATAATGTGAAATATACTCTTTGTAATAGCAAAAAAAAAAAGTAGATGAAAAATGATTTTTTTAAGATAGATTATTTTTTTATGTTTTTAACTTCTATCCTTTTACACATGTTAAATGACTATATTCAAAGTGCAACAATTATAAGTATGCATACATATATAAAGTAATTAATTTGATGTATTCACTATAGGTAGCAAGCTTAATCCCAACACGTTTGTCATTAGGTACAAATTCGAATCTTTCAATCCCAAAAAAAATCGTTACAACGGGCAATTACCATCATAAGGTAAGGTGGAGGGATACATTAGTTTAAAAAAAATACCAATTATCATTAACGATCTGAGACAAGTTTGGCTTAATTAGCATGAGTTAACATGACAACATCAATTTTGTTGATATTACCAATGGTTTTCCCTCATTCTATGAATAATATGAATTATTCACTTTTGAGTGTGTGAATGTCTCTTATAACAAGTATTAGTCCAAAAAAATTGAACATTTGATATTTTGGTCATCATGTAGATCTAACAGGACACTAACCACTAAATCAAGGAATTGTTGAGAAATTTAATTTGATAGAGATTGATAAATTTAAATTAAACTAGTGAACCATATATACATCTATTGAGTAGTTGAGAGCATAAGTTTGAGTACAGTAAGCATTAAGTAATAACGAAATCATTCATGTCTCTCTGTATATAGTGATTCATATACATGATGGAAAGAAGGTAGCCGAGGCTTGAGGTTGTGTGAGAGAGAAAGATGGCCACAGAAATATATATATTAGGAGGAACACAAAGGAAAAGGAAAAGGAAAGAAAAATGGCATGATCCGAAAAACTTGGTGATTGAGTGATTCAGGTCCCACAGGAATTTGAATTCCAGGGCACTTGGGATTTGGCATTGCCTTACAGAAAAAGGGCACAATGCCATTCCCCACATGCTCGCCACATGGGCCTCTCTCTCAAAACTGTCCTTCCCTCCTATCATCTCTCATTCTCTCCTCACCTCTAAATCTCTAAATTAATTTCATCTTCCACTAATCAAATCTTACTTGCTAGTTGTTATACCAACAATCTCTATGACATAAACATTATTTTATAGTTTATTATATTTACATTTTCACCGTAAATTAAGAATATCGATTATGTTTTCTTTTTTTTGATCGGCAAAGAAATTTTATTAGAAAGAAGAGATATTTATAAGGAAAATGAAAAATTACAAGACAATGTTAAGATTAGTAATAGGATTAGTGATCCAATCAGAATAAGAGATGTGATCATTCCCTCCTGACTTTTGGTCCAAAGCCAAAATTTCACCCCTTCTGATTCGAAAATTTGGTTACATGAAGTATTGACTGCATTGATGGATTATGTTTTCTTCACTATAACCAACATTATTCTTATTCATATTTGATATTTGAGTATATATTTGAGTATATATCATCATATATTGTGTCTTCTTCTATGTATAAAGTTGTGCATTATGCCCCACCTTTTGGCCAAGACCATTTTCTTAAACAAGACGTTCTCCTAAAACAATAGCAGCAACAACAGTGAACAAAAAGGAAGAATATTTTTAAAAAGCCAAGAGCAAGCTAAAAAGAACACTGCGTGGCCGGTTGCTCTTACCTATCTTTTTCTCCGCTTTTTTCGCACACACTTAGAAAGAAACAATTAAAGCAAAACTGTGATTATGATTTGAGGAAGCAGTAAATTAAATGTCTATCAATATCATCAATTCAGACATTAATGTTAGGATAATATAAGATGAACTTACTTGTTTGGCTATTTCCAAGAACGAAAGGGGAAAGATGAACAGTGGTTTAATCAACATTTAATTCGGAGGGGATAGAGGGGGAAAAATCTGGATTAGTCTAAGAAAATAATTAGATTAAAGAGAAATGTGATATAGTAGTATTAAGTATTATTGTGATAACCGGACCAGACCGGATGGTTCGACCGGTTTGATCACTGACCAGACTTGAAAACAGCTCCGTTTTATAGTTTTAACTGAATGAGTAGTTGGACCGCTTTGAACCGGAGAAATCGCCGTTCGACCGTGCTAAACCCGGTTAAACCAGAATAATCGGAGGGGAAACTGGATGACTCATTTAAAATTAAAAAGAATGGAACATTACTCTAATCTTTTGTTTTATTTCAATCCAAAAAAGATAGAGATATGTTACTTCAATATACTTATATAAAATTATCAATTATATATTTATAGATAAAAATTATTAATTATATTTAAAATCATCCAGTCCGACCGGACGATTTAATTATTTAAACCGGTTAAACCTAAAACGGAAGTTCTTCCAACTTAATATCTAGTTCCAGTCGTATTAATCTTATTAAGTATATAGCATAGTGGAATGTAAGTGAGAGAAGAGGTTGCAATTTCATGTGTGCATAGGAAAATCAAGGGAAGTCATAGGATGCATGCATATGATATGATGTATCCCAAAATTTGTTCCCAACTTCTATCACTTTTTTCTAGATATTTAATTTTCTCCATGATATGCATGTGGGATTGGCGAGAATTTATTCCAACATTTTTTATTTAATTTTATTCCAACCAATGAGACATGAATAAAGCCTTCGGATTTTCTTCATCTTTTATGTAAATTGTTTAAAAAATTAGAAATATAGAATTAGTCAAAGATTCATTCATTAATTGAACTTTAATATTACATAAACAAAATACATTCTAAGACCTATAAGGCCCAACACATTGAGGACATCATGTCAAGGTATGACCCAAAGTCAGACATAATCAACAAAGTTTAAGATGGTCCCTTCTCCTATTGTTAATTTCTAAATGAATTCTAGTTAACTATGGACAATAATGCGAAACTCTTGTATTTCTGGATTATGACAAATAACTAGTCCATTATAATCTGGCCAATACCCTGCTTTCCCATAGAAATCTTGTAATATGGACCCTCTACCATATTGGAGGTAAGTACTGACAGAGATAATGATATTTGGCATTTAAAATTTTTTAATTAGGTAGATTTTAATTTTTTTAAATCATTAAATCATTGTAACCTCAAATTCCAATATTGAATTTTTCTTATTAGAAAGGATCTCAACCCAAACTCTTTAAGGAAATCATTGAAGGCAACTTCTACCTTGTAGATGACTTGTTGATTTTTGGTACTAACCTCCATGCGTGAGACATGTTGTGTGGTAACTTTAATATGAACTGTCTCGGAGGAAGCCAATGTAATCCTTGATATTACAATTATCAGGAGATTTACGTAGATCAATGTCATTATAAAACTTTTTAAGAAGATTGGTGACAATATTATACGATCTAAACATGCGAGCATGATTCACCAATAATTTATAATTTATGATATAAACATTTCATATCTTAGTTAGTATCTCATTATCAATCTAATCAATTCTTATCCGCACATGGGTCTTACCACCAACCCAGAATGACATAAAATCAACCTTAGCTTCTAATTAATAAGCATGTTTTCATTAATGCATATAATCATTGTCTTACTGCGAACATGTTAATTAAGTAGATAAGCAAATAAGCACCTATTAATGGAATACGATTTTAATGGTGTCACGTTGAAATCACTTTATATATCAAGGTATTTGATATTTCCCTTGGTTGGATAACACCTATTAATCTCACAATTCTTCCATAATTTTTACATCACTATTTATAGCATAGTTTGGTTTAGAAAAACACAAATCTACAACTTTTCCTGCAGATAATGTGAAAAAGAAAAAGAAAAGGACAAGTGCACTCCTCTAAAGTTTGATATTAGAGTGAGCAACCTTATTATCCAAAAATAATAGAACCTTATTATCCAGAAATAAAATACAACAAGAACCCGCAAAAACTCATTAAATATAAATAAAATACAACCTTATTATTATTATTATTCCCTCCACGCCCCACAAAGAGGAGGTATTTGCAAAGGGTTAACCTTTACCTTCACCTTCTTTGTGGGGTGATTTCTTCGTGAAGGGACTAGAGGCTGGAGATAGAAAAGAATATGGATTTTGCGGTTGAGTGCTTAGGAGTGTTATCTCTTTCTATACTCCATACAGATTGGACACACACCTCAATACCATCAATTTAGCTTCAAGTTGAAGTATGTACATTTCAATGCGTTGGAACAAAGCATTCATATCCATTCCCTGGCTCCCTGGAAATGTCTTCTGAAGCTCCCGAAGCTTCTTTTGCAAGGAAGGTTTCAAGGCATTGGAGTTTTTTGCCAAACAGAAAATGATCCTTTTCTTCCTCCCCCTTACATGCAAGCCCCTTCTTGGCCATGTGAAACAACGCCTTGTCCTCATTTTGGAAGTATAGAGAGAGAGAGAGAGAGAGAGAGGTTATAGCTAAGGAATTGAAGATGGTCTTATATCTTTCAAGGTCTTTGATAGATGCTTTTAAAGGCAAAAACAAGAGTTTGAGTCCATACGTGTGCATTTCTCTCTCAAATAATTGAACTCTCACATTGACGGAAATGATAGATAAAAAATGTTTGGTATCTATTTTTAAAAAAACGTACATATAAAAAGGATAAAAGGAGATGAAATATAGAAAATAATGTGTACAATGTTAGATATATATGTTTTTAAAATTTTGGTTTACAAATAAATAATTGAATTTGTGATCAATATAGATCTGTCAACTTCCAACAGTAGTTTGTGCTTGAGATGACAACTGTATCTCTCTCTGATTGGAGATTATATACAATAGACTAATAATGACCATTTCTTCTTGAGATATATACGTGATCATTTCTTCTTGAGATATATATGTGACCATTTTTTTTCAAAAAATAAATACAACGGAGTTCTATTTATGAGAAAAAGAATTGGTAGTAAAGAAGTGTACTCCAAATACTATTGAGCATGGAGGTGCAATTGGCATGCATTGAATCCAAAGGCTACACTAACAAGAATCAAAGTGTGGTTGCATCCTAACAATACTATAATGATATGGGTGATGATCCACTTAGTTCAAAAGTAAGTTTTTTAAACTTATTCAACATCTTAACCATCAATTCTATGAAAATTTAATGGTTTATATTTACTCACTAATTCAAACCATTGGATTTCCTTAGAATTGATGACTAAGATGTGAAATAAATTTACAAAACTTACTATTGCAGTTAATGGATCATTCATCAAATGATATATGATAAATGAAAGTGAGGAATATATACATTGATAGACCACAAAATCTAATGTTTCTCATTTTTGTTAATTTAGCTCATTGTCAAATGTCTACGGATTTTTTTTGTAGTTGCTTATCTATTTGTGGCGTCTCTCTAAAGTTGGTAGAGAAATATTTTTTATTGATAATGATAATAACAGTAATATGTGACATATTTTAAAGAAGATTAAACATAGAAAATGAATTAATAAAGTATGAAATATATATATAGATACATGAATTAATAACTGCAGGTTTTAATTTAAGATGCACCAAAAAACTCAGTTACATGTATTTTAAGTTTTAACCAATGTTGTTAGGACAGGACCGGACCGGCCGGTCCGACCAGTCCGACTGTCACCCGGAAATGTGAACGGTCCTGTACAACCCCACAAACCGGGAACTCTTCCAGGCGATTTAGAACTGTGAAAAATCCGGTTTGACCGGATTAAACCGGTAGAAATCGGAATAACCCGGTTGGTTAAACTGGCCGGTCTCACTTGCAGAAAACCAAGATCTTGTTCACCTTCCCCATTGATTGACGTTGCTCTCACCGTCGTTCCTCGTGGGTAAGTCTTCTCCATCGTGAGATTGTAACAATGAAAAGAAAGATTGAATCAAGGAAAAATAAAATAGATAATAGTAAGTGAAAGAAGCAAATAGAGATGGGTTGAGTAAAAAGAGATGGGGAAGAGTGAAATAGAGATGAAGGAGAGTGAAATAGAGATGGGTTGAGTGAAAGAAAGATGGAGGAGAGTGAAAGAAAGATGGAGAGAGTGAAATAAAGGTAGAGGTGTCAAAACGGGCTATCCGGGCGGGTTCGGGCTAGCCCGTATCAGGTTCGGGCTAAATCGGGCCGAGCTAAAAAAAGCCCAGATACAATTTTTGTATATCAAAATGTAACCCAAGCCCGCCCTATGCGGGTTGTGGCGGGCCGGCCCGCATAATATTAAAAAAATATATTTAAATTTTAACATATTTGATATATTTAATATATATATATATATCATTTGAAATTAATGCATAAATTTTTTAACACAATTGTTATACTCAATGCAACCAAACTTATAGATATAATGCTATATGTTTTAGCTAAGACATGATGTTAAGTATACGGATATGATTAATAACATAACTTATTCATTAAATATTTTATTTATATTAGATTCTCAATCACTAACACAATATAATTTGTAATTTCACTTCAATATAATAAATGGATACAGTAAAAAATAATATCACTTTGGTTTATAGTAATGATAGTATAGACTCAAATTCAGAATGAATTCTATGTGTCGAAATATAATTATCATCATAATATTTCTTTATTTTGTGTATGGATATCTTTTGTATACTTTTTATCAACACTTTCATTGTGAACTCTTTATGTTAAATTTGGTTGTGTTGAGTTCTCTACGGTAAACAATTAAGTTGTTTTTCAGTTTCGTTGTAAAAATTATTTTCTTTATTATGTTTTTGTTGTATAAGTTAAATCTAATTAAATATACAATTAAAAAAAGAAAAATAGAATCTATATAGTTTAATTTTCTTAGTTAATTTGATACATTATTTTGCTAATGTGCTTAAAAGGATATTAAGCAAAATAGGAAAAATAATATAATTATTAACTTGATAACATTATTGTAATTTATAAATATTTATGTTATAAACATTATTCTATATTTTATTCAAAGTTCATTACACAATATTTAGTATATATTATCTATTTTTTTATCATAAGTTATTTTGTAAAATAATTTTCATCTTAAACTTATTACCTAGCGAAAAAGTCCCAAAAAAAGTTTTAAAATAAGAGAAAACGGATAGCCCGAACCCACCCCGGTAAGCCCGACTTAAATATAGTCCGGTCGGGCCGGGCTAAAAAGCCCGGATTCACTAAAATGTGTCAAATTTAATACTCAAATCCTACAAAATTTCGGGTTGTGGGGGACCGGCATTCACGGGCCCGCCCGTTTTGACACCTCTAAATAAAGGTGAGGTGAGTGAAAAAGAGATGAGAGAGTGAAAAGGCAAATCACATTTTCTTTCTCCCTCTTACCGAACGTGGGAAAAATGAAAAGTGGGAAAACAAAAGACACATAGCATTAATTGACTTTTATTTCCAAAACTCAAATAATTAATACTATTATTAAGGATCTTCTATAAATAAAAAAGAAAATTGAGAACATAAGTTGAAGAGTTAATCCAAGTAATATATATAATATTATTATACTGTCCGATCCGATCGACCGGTTTAACCGGTTAGAATCTATACGAAATCTCTTCTGAATTGATATTCGGCTCGGTTTTCATAACCCATTCCATCATGTGAATTGAATTGGCTCGTGGGGATCATGAGATATCATTGAGAAGAATCACCCACGTACTTGAGATTTAGATTACGTATGGAGACGTGGACTCACGCTTACGTGTACTTGTGGACATCAAAGACTTTATCTGCTACAGCTGTTTTCCCCTTTTGGAATATACAATTTGTGTTTATGTAACTAATTATGTTACCATATGATTCAATTATTTATTCATTTAATTTGAGTATATTCAGAGAAACGTAAATGAGGTATTAAAGTGTACTTTCACCTTATTATTTTGCAAATACTATTCACTTTTGCCATTGATTCCTTCATTTTGCTGGTTTAACAAATAATAATAAGTGTAATAAACATTCAAAATAGCATCCATAACATCTTCCTTAAAAAATATATTTTTCTCAATAAATTTCTAGATGCTTGCATTTTGGATGATAATTCGTTATATATATCTGGTGCCCATATAATACAGACCACATGATAAATTATTTTAAAAGTAGATTTAGAAATTGAGCAAAGGAGAGTTCCATGGAATGAAATGAGAAATGTGTAGAAGGTAGGAAATTTATGGGTCAATTCTATTTTGCGAACTGCTAGTTAGTTTGCATTGAAACGAAATACATTTTGGCCGTTGGATTAAAATCTGAGTTGATCTGGTACCGGAAGTGACTTGCATGAAGTCGGTTTGGGGAGGTGGAACTTCAGAAGTGAAGTCGTTTTGGAGTAAACCGACTTCTTCATGGAAGTCTCCAAAAGCCATACCGACTTCTCCAAAAGCCATATGGACTTCATTGAAGTCGTAAACATATTGAATACAAGTGATTTTCCATTTTTGTAATGCCGGTTACTGAACAGACTAGTTCACTGCACAATTTATTCTCTTTCATACTTGAATGAAACATCATCTAGTTGATAAAAGTATGATTGGCTTGGATTTCGTGCTTGTAGATGCTAAATGTAATTTTAATTTTAAATGAAATGATAGAGATCCTATTTGGTTACTGGCAGAAGTGGTTCTAGGTTTAAAGTTCATAAAGGTTGAGCTTTTGTACAGTTTAATTGGTTTTCCATTTGTTTCCTTGGGTTGTGCCGTATCACGTATGGAAGTCGGTAATGGCCAAACCGACTTCCAAGAGGCATGATGTTAGCTTACCCAAACACGACTTCCGTTGGACTAAAGTTCCTCTAGTCCAAACCGACTTTTATGTTGTTATAAGTCTCCCAAGCCTTTACCGACTTCTCCACTAAAAAACAGCAGGTCTACGGCTAAAATGCAATCAATGGCTACGAAGTAAGTTCGCATCGATGCGTACTAAACAGTAGTACGCATGTTAGACGTGACCAAATTTATGTGTTTGTTCGGAAGCAGGGCAATGTTGATTTTCGCATACATATGCAATCCCTTTCACAGTTGTACTCGTGCGTGGCCTCGTGCACATATGAGGGATCACTGGAACTGGAAATCAAAGGAACAGTTGTATACTGAAATGACGTTACTTTTGGTCTTATCTGCAATTGCAAATTATTTTATCATTTCATTGCTATTCTAAATTAAGAAAACTAAAATACTAAAACATCAAACTAAACAAGAAGAGAATAAAATAAAATTATAAGAGTCTAAATGGGTGACTCAGTTCTTTCAGTGTTGGATTATGGAGAATTATAAGATTCGTAATGGAATGTTCTTTTTGGCCGTGGAAATGGAGGAATAGCTCTATTCTTGGAAATTCAATTCTTTTTTTTTATCAAAAATAAATTTAATGAATAACAAATTCAATTCTTGAGAGTAATATTTGGTCAGGATCACCCACAATACCATGGAAGTATTTCGGATGAGTTTTAACTTTATACTAAAGAAAGCTCAATGCAAAAGTGAGTTCAGTCAATCATAAACTCTATGCTGTTCTTATGGTGTCAGTAACCAAAAAAAGTACCCTATCCCATCAATGAATGTATATAAGGACACATAAAGGTCTTTTTCTAAAATTGAGTGTACTAAAACTAGCCAAGACACCAGCCTAGGCTAGATAAAGATTGATAGGTTTCATACTCCATTATTATTATTATTGCTTTGAAAATAATGTTATTAGTTGTCTCAAGTGCTATTTATACGAATTCTCGTCATCGCTACTATTTACAGCTAAACATAAAGTAATTATAATTACAAAAACTTTGGTTAAACTCCATTGCAGTTATTGTATCTATAAATTTAAGGTGAGGGGTGTGCATAGCTTTCTAGGGGACTTTTTTATGTGTTCGGAGGGCTTTTTTTCCTACCACAATTGCTCTTTCATGGTAGGGGCTGCAGCATATAATCATAAGCAGTTTAAAAGAGTAGTCTTTTTCATTACACGCATGTGGTCTCCGGATTTTCTGCTTTCAGGGTTCAGCCCCCCCAACAATAATCACAAACTTTATATCTTTCCATTTTGTAATTCCTGTTAGTAAAAATCTGGTTATTTGCATTTTAGCGTCAAGCACTTACAAATACATTAATATTGCGTGAAACATAACTAACAGAATAAACGAGCATGATTCGTGAATGTCAAATAATTAAATTTTACAGTGCAGGATAATAAAGAAAGCAGAAATGAACACTAGTCCTTTGGAAATGCAAATCATGCATTGTATTATTCCAATAGGTTTATGAAACTGCCACGGCAAACTATGGTATGAGTTAACTATTGTATTTTGACGTATTACACTATGATGTTGAAGTTATACAGTAAAATCCTCTGGGGTTTGTACTTATTACAAACTTGCCACTATGAAAATGTTTAACAGGGAAGTGAAGAGGACAAAAATTGTATTTTTATTTGAGGCTGTGATTAAAATCTCTTCTATCTTCAGGCACAGAGATAAAGAGCTTGGCTAAACAAGTGTAATAATGTACAACGTGATGTGCATGTGTGGAAGTGGGATTGGCACGTCTCATTTCTCCAAAACCTACCAAAGGAAAGAGATGTAG
Source organism: Lupinus albus (assembly GCA_009771035.1). Lineage (NCBI taxonomy): Eukaryota > Viridiplantae > Streptophyta > Magnoliopsida > Fabales > Fabaceae > Lupinus > Lupinus albus. Next base: position 13,797,948 of record CM020011.1, read on the forward strand.
TGACATGACCTTATAGTAGCATTCTCCGCATGCATGGCGACATGAGTTAAAAGTAAAGGGTTACACATCTTGTTCAAATCTTGTGCTCCTCAAGTCAATACCGGCGTCTGTGATTTTGAAGTTTTAACAAATAAAGTTTGAAAGGATATATCATTACTCAGAATTTAATGACCTAAAAGACATGCTACATGGATACGGAACTATATTTGATTAGTAAACATTTTGAATTAGGCTAATCTGAAAGTGCATACTATACGGGAATAAAAGTAGAACAAAGATGAAGAGACAGCACACGCACATGCATCGACATTACTAACATCCTATCAAGTTTGGAAGGAAAAAAACAATATCCAATTTAATACAGTAAGCTACCCAGCTTCAAACACCTAGGGTTGTGGGACACTGGGTGTGGGGCATTTCTATATCATCCTTATCAAAACATTATTTTAGGAAAAATCTTTAAGGTATACTTTAGAATGGTGGGAGACTTTTATAATAAAGATGCATAATACTAAATTGTGGTTGCGGTAACGGTTACGGTTACTGCAATTGTGGTCATTGTGACCGTTGCGATGCGAATTGTGGCCATTGCGGTGTGAATATTTTGTGATTAAAACAATATTTTTGAATCCAATGCGGTCTGATGCGGTTACGCAGCCCGATGCGGCCGCAACAGTGTTTTGTTGCAATTTTTTGTGTGAAATTCAATCACACCGCAATTGCGGTGCATTGCCGATGCGTTGCCGGCCGCATTTGCATTGTTGTGTACGCATTATGTATTTCGGAACACAATTTAGAACACTGGATTTTGAATAATATTATCATCATATATAACCAAGATCTTTCATGTCAAATCATCAAGAATAAATTTATAAAACTAGAACTTGAGTGAAAGCGTACCTCACTATATTGATATATGAACCTTGTACCATTTTTTGTCATGAACTTCGTATCTTTATATCCTAATGTCCCCCTTTATCCTTGTATGCAAATGTATGTTCATAGTAAAACATGTAGGTTTGTTGGTCTTCCAATTGTAGATAACCCTTTGTCTTAATTTCTCCTCTAATAAGATGAAGAGAATATATATGATTTTGTTGTACTTGTTATGTGACATCTTGTGTCATATTGTGGTCTACAATTGATGACCATAACCCCTATTTATAAGAAGTACATACCCTTCAATGAAGGATGATGTCACTTGATTTTCTTATTTCCAATTTTGCTCATCATAAAATAGAAATAAGACTTTAGGACTACATAATAATTTTCATGATAATTATGTCTGTAGTCAAAAACCTTACTTGAAGTAGATCACTTTAATTTGTTTATTTATAATAATGACCCTAAACACATTTAAACGTTACATGTGTGATCCAAAATTTCTTACAGATATAGATATAGGTTCCTAAACTGATCACTTTGGGTAGCTATGAAAGAGGTCATGCAGCCTAAGTGCTTCTCCATTTCCAGTTATACTTGCCAATTAAGAGAGACATGGCCTTTCCTTCCTGTATCATCAGTTTTCTACAACTACAAGTCCATGCCAAATCTTAGCGGATAAGAAAATTCATACTATTACATCACTATAACTCATACATTACATGAGAAACTTACTAGTTACCAAAGTAAGTCAATCCAAACAATGGGTATTGACATGTTCTACCAAAAAAAGGAGGGCGACAACTAGTTAAAAACTCTTGATATACCTAAAACAATTGTCCGTATAGGTGATTATCTTCTATGTTTATATTTATGACCAAAAGTTTCAATCAACCATGAGCACTCAGAGGTGAGTTGAGAGTCACATTTCCTGTAACAAAAATATAAGCAGTTATATGTGTTCAAATTAATTTTGAAGTCATGGTAATAATAATAGTTAAGCAGTTAAACTGGTAAATAATGAATTTAAGCAGTTAAATTGGTAAACAGTGCATTTTATGTAGGAGAGCATTACTTGAAGCAGAAGTTGAGTGACAATTATGGTAGACAGTGTGCTTCACAGTTTCCTTGGGGTCCCTAGTATGCTGATCAGAGAGGTCTGTTTGAGGAAGATGATTTTCAGACCTTTGGTTAACATTTCCTAAATGATTAGTTTGTTGGTTGATTTTCATTGTTAACCTTCTGGGCGAAACATCCATCCTTATTGGTCCACCGTGCTGCAATGGTTCTGTAACTCAGCCGGTAAACACAGAATCAGTCACTAATATTATCTATTGAAAGGTGCAAACCAGAACACAACCAATTAGAGGATGGGAAGATTGTGATATAACTTAAACAACAAGGATGTTCTTCAATAAAAATAAAAGGAGAACAGAAAACACAACAAAAGACTATAGAATGAGATTATATATGCTAATGATATATCTCATTGCTATAAAATGAGAATGAATAAGCTACCTAATATAATCAGTACAATTTTGATGAGATCATGATACTTGGAAGACATCGCAATCACTGAAATCCATTAACATTTAACTCTCAAGCGCCTCTTCTGGATTTTCCACCTTTTTTTTTTACCAATTCTCTCTGAAGATCAGCATCTTAGCTAATAATGCTAATTCATTTGAACAAAAGCCTAAACTCTAGATACATTTATGTTTTCCATGAGCCAATTTTAACTCCAACAAAACACTGTGAAATCACAACATCCTAACATTCTTCGAATATCGACTTTCCTAGCCAGTAGTAACTTCATACTCTTCCAAGTTGACAGCCTCATCTATTGCTAAATCACAAAATAAAACGTGCCTATATGCCCCAAATATTTGACAAACCTTATTCTATTCAAGTACCAAACTACAAGAGTGCAACCATTCAACATGCTTATAAGCTTTCCAACGTAGCTCAAAATAGTATATGAAAAAAGAATGTTGTATAAAACACAATTACTTACAATTTTTTAAGGTTTCAACTGTCTAGTTCTATTAGCACCACATATTATGAGACCACAATAAATTTTCTGAGATACTCTATAATAGGTAACATAACAAATAAAGGTAAGAAAGACAAATATCAAAAAGTGTTTATAACAAGTGTGTGTACCTTGAGGAAAATGAGAAAGATCAAGCAGAGGAGCATACATATAATCATCAGATTTCAAATACTCCACAACTTGCTCCATAAACAACCGCTTCTCTTCAAAGGGTTTGTTTAGTTCCACCACTAACAGATGAATATAAGAAAAAGAATAATAAAACCATTAAAACAAATAAAGCAAAAAGAAGAAGAAAAGTTGGTGAATAATATGAAACAAACCTTTAGAAGGGTACTGGAGATTGTTGGGAAGAGGAGATAGAAGAGGAGCATACATGAAAGTTTGAGAGGTGAGATAATCCGCAAACTTATTCAGTAAAGGTTTTCTTACACTGCTTCTGGGCTTAATCAGTGTTGTTTTTCGAACTCCAAGGCGCTTTCTTTTTTCCATTTCTTCAATAACAGTTAGTTCTGTTGTGTGTGTGAGTGAAATGGATGAGAATGCTATTACAAAGAAACACTTTTGACAATGTGACACGTGTCAGCTTTTGAGCAAACATGGTGACGCGTGTCAACTATTGAGGAATCATGGTGTCACGTGTCAATGTGTCATGTCGTTGCATTATGGATTGTTTGTTTGGAAAGAACGATGGGCTTCCACGACTGATAGAGGGTTGGTTTTAATCCACAACATAGTCACCGAGGAACCAAACTTTTCTCCTTAACCATTGTTTAAAGATAAAAAACTAACTTGTCCCACAAAATATTTAATCCACACCATCAACAAAATATTTTAATGATCCACTTAAACGTTTTCCATAGCAGGGTGAAAAATGATTGTACGAATTCAATTGGAATCACATGGCTTTGTATTTTATAGTGTTTAATTGGTAACATTGCCATTTATGTTCTCACCGTTGTTTTATCTTGAGGTGTTGGTTTGGTTGACTCTTTCTAAAAGGTAGCAAGTTGCGTAAAATTTCGATAGTCATAACAAATGTTATTCTTCTCCCAAAAAAATAATGGGACAGCAAAAATTTGTTTCTTTATTCTTTTTAGAAAATTATGTATATACAGAAATATGATAAAGATAAAATGATAGGCAAAATTAAACATGTGATATTAATTATTATCAACTATGATGTTCAAAATTTGATTCCTCGAATAATATAAATTGATTCTCTTTTGGGATTTTATATTTCCTCAACAACTCAAACAATGTTAATGTAATTCACTCTAATGCTACTTTCACTTCATTTTCAGTTTGGTAGGAGCTGTAGGAGTGATTGCTGGTTTATATATTGTGCTGTGGGGTAAAGCCAAAGAGAATGAAGGGATTAAACAAGTTGCACCATCAAAATTGCATGAGGAGAAGATAAGTAGTAGCATAGATTTGGAAGAACCACTTTTGTCAGAGAATTCAAAAATATAGCAGAGAGCAAGATAGAACCATGAGACTAAATATTTGATAGTTTTGGTGAAATCTGATAACTTGAGAATTGAAGATATAATATACTAAGCAAGTATGAAATCAAATGGTGAAAACTATGCAAGTGTGAAATGAGATTATACTATATGATGTATTACACATAGGTACTCTAACAATACAACGATACAAGGCCCAAATCCTATGTACACGTCATATTATATTTTAACTGTCTTCACTACTTACACTCACTTTGATTCTATAACATAAATGGGTGAAAGATATAAGACACTGAAAATGACATGCACATGCCATTCTTCTAATTGTTCACACCTAAATCCAAATGTGAAAAAATGAAACCTTAAAAAGAATTCGTGAACAACATGGACAAGTTATCTTGAAATTTGTCTTATATAAAACTAGAACTTTGATTTCTAAAGATCACATCAACATTATTATAGAAATATAAATTTCAGCCACAAGTACTGATATAACCATAGAAAGTAGAAGCAGAACATCTGATAAAGACAACACCAATATAACTATTGATGTTAACAAAAACCGCAACATAAATTTCCTCAAACTTTCAATGTAAGTAACAGACTGTACTGAAAGCAGTATAAAATCCACCTAGTTCTCCTCCTCCAAAATATCGAAAAATATAAACCAAATGATCTACTACTCATCTACATGGTAATAGTAATGAACCTAATTACACACTAGTATTTGGGATAATGATTTTCCATCCTGTTATTCCTGAATGCACAGCAACCAATGGAGTAGACAATAATCAGGAAGATGAGGAATACAACATTGACAATAGCCACTTTCTTCCAGTCTGTCTTAATGTTTTCCAGCATGCCAGCCTTGCAGGATTGGCAATTGTAGCACAGCATGTTTGGATCATTATTCCAGGCATTACAATCCGGGTTGCTATGAGTAGCGTTTCCGGCGCGAACCCAGTTAGTTGGACCCTTATAGGTGAAACCACACTCATTTGAAGGCTTGCAGCATCCAGACTGCATAAAACATTCAAAAATTGAAATCCATTAGGTGTCTAAAATTTACAATGCAGGAGCAGAGAAAAGTTAGATGACAAAAATGAAGCTGTGCCACTAAGGTTCAATGCAAACTGGAAACACATAACAGACATGATAGAACAATCATTCTAGAATCATTCCATTATATTGAGAAGACACAACAAGTTGCAGTGTTGCAATCATGTGAAACATCCCTTGGTATCCGTTAAAGTTTAATTTAGCTTGTGAAATATTTGTGTGAAGCAGTCTTTATGCTCATGGCCAAAGGCATACATCTGAGATTTGAGTTAAATTGACATCTCTCTTTTTATGCTTAATAAATGGAAAAACTGTACAATGTAGTTCAACCCATTTGGAGACTAACCACACCAACCAAACCTAAATCTCTAAATCTTGTTAGGATTTTCGGCAGTGGTAACCAGGTCGAACAAATCATAAATCATGTTCATTGACCAAACATTGAACTCAATCTTTCGTAATCATTTAGAATATGATTTTTCTTGACGTCACTCTTTAGGTAAAAGTTGGATTATTATCTATTTCATTTAATCTCCTCGGTGAATCTTTTAACAATCTTCTCAAGAACATCAACAGGTACACACTATAGATTTTCTTTTTTTGAGTAATCTACTTATTGTGTGTATTGAAAAATTAAAATAATAAATTAGAGGTAAATATAGATAGATATATATCACATGATTGTTCAAAATCAATATAATTAAAAATATTAAAAGAGAAACAATTGGACCAAGGTTTATTATGAATTGGTCTCAAAATAGTCTAAAACATGGTTATCCAAGAATAATAAAAAAGTGAATAAACTTTTAGCAGGCAGCAGTAGTGGTGGTAGTAGCACCCATGAGTCATTAAACAAATGGATGAAAAGAGTTCTAAAAACTCTATCAAGATGCATTGGAAAAGAGTCATATAGAAAAAGAAAACAGTCTTTTTCAGACGGAAGCGAATCAGAGTTAAAAAGACTATCTTTCAAAAAAGAAACCTTCACTATGCAGAAAAAAGATAATGCAAAATAGAAGCCTGCAGAAAAGATGCTTCAATCAGACGAATGTTCACTTTTCCCATGAATCAGAGTTCTAAACGAATGAATTATAAAGATGACTATCAAAATCTTTGATAGCTCGTATGTTTTCTTATCTCAAAAAAAGGTAAGAGTTGATAATAGAAATACCTGAAGAGGTGACAATTCCTCACTATAGAACTTATCAACAGTATCATGAACATATTGGTCTCCGAATCTGGAGCAGAGTTTACCAGCCTGCAAACAACTACTGATCCTATCCCATGTGCTTCCATCAACTCTTTTCTGCAACCAGTTCGAATAATCACCAAGCCTATACTCCCTATACCCCTTACCAGAAAGTGCTTCACCAGCACCTTTGTTCGTTACAACGAATGCAAACACGGTGAACGCAAAGAGAAGCACTATCAACAAGAACATAACCAATAGGTAAACCCATAGGAGCCATGTCACACGGTAACACGCGCCGATTAGACCCGCGATTGAAACAACCAATAGGAACACGCCCACGGCGATTACGGGTTTTTCAAGCCACCGTTCGCATTCGGTGCCGGCTTGTTTGCTCAGCCAAATGCCGGCGATAATAATTGGAATGGAGAGAAGGGTTGTCACGAAATTCAGTATTCCGACCAAGTTGTTACTGCACTTACCCATAATTGATGATGAAGATTAAGATAGTACTCTCCTTCATCACTGTCTTTAAATAGGAATAGGAATATATACAAAATTTTATTCCGGTCTAATAAAAAATTATCACTTTATTATAATAAAAAATTATAAAAATATAAAATATTATTTTTATATTATAAATCGATTGATTTGGGATATTGAGACATTATTATTTTGGGATATGTAATATTATTTATTTAAATAGGCTGAGATGTAGAAACGTGTGAAAGGCCTCTGCGTTACGAGTAAGACTCGTCTCTATTAATGGAGATGCAAGTACTCAAAAGAATCAAATAAAAATGTAAAATGTAATATCATTTTTACCCTTTTTATTTAAAAGATAAATACTGGAGAGGAATCATATTCCTATGTTACACGACGTTATTCCACATTTTAGGATGTCTTTGATTTATATTTTTTCCATTTTCAATCAAATAGGAAAGGAATCAAAGGATGATGAAAAGATATTTGTATATTCATGTTTTTATTCCATTTTTCATACAACATGAATTTCATTCTTGAAAACTGTGCAAATAAAAAATATCACTACTAACATCTTTCAGAATGAAGTTAGTGAAATTTTTAATACTTCTCTTACTTCATTCATTTTATTTATTTTTTGATATTTGAAGTTAGTGAAATTTTTGATATTTTATTTTTCAACAATACATTTATTTATTACTCTTCCTTTCACATTAATATCTTCATTTCTTTTTAAATTTACTTTTCAATAATCATTAAATTTGGTTACTTTAGTCAAATGATATCAAATTTTATATAATTTAATAGTTTCTTAAATTATGTGTATAATCTTAAACATTAAAAGATATGGAATAAAAAAATCAATTAAACTCAAATAATAATAAAATGTGTAAATCAAACAATAAGTTTCCCGGTCGTTTAAACCACCACACATCTTTATAATATAATTTATTTATTTCTTCTTAGCTCATCTTCATGTTATTGGTTTAATTTAACATGACTTTGGGATGAAAATTATCATCCATTAATGTTACTATAACTTGAATTAAATGATAAACCATTTGTATGTTACTACTTTATTTTAATTTTAACTTTTTAGAATACACTTGTAAGTGCGTGAATATCCTATAAAATTAGTGGCTTGATTATTTTAATAATTAAAATTTAGAATTAAATTATTTGTAAGAATAGTTATACTCATTTATGAAATTTAGAGTGAATATTTTTTAAAATGAAAATGAAAACAAACAATTTTTTTGTTACTTCACTTTGAATCGATATTTTCTATAAAAGTTTAAAAATTAATATTTCATTAAATTTTCTATGGTTTATATATGCTAATATACCTATTCAACCAAAAAATATAATATATATATATATATATATATTCTATATTAATAATATATAAACTCAAATTTTTTATAGTTATAACAATAGTATACTTTTAGTTGCCAATTTTTCCCTTAATATTTTTTAGTATTCACAAAAAACACATACTTGAAAAGCAAAAGGGTGGTTATTCGTAATTGTAATTATATTAGTACATTATTTTTCGTAAATTTTATTGTTACCAATAGGTAATGGAATTTAATTAAAGCAAGATTTTGATTTACAAAAGAAAAGTTAAAGAAAATGCGAGGGAAGAAAAATTAGATGACAAAATGTGATGATTTACAAAATGTGATGATTTTTTTAGTTATTTGGTATGTTAGAAAATGGAAATAAAGTAGAGAGAAACTATTATAATTATTATTAATAATGACAATGACGTTGTGTGATTTACTTTTTTGAAATTTTAGAAAATTAACAACATTTATAAGTATATCTCATATGGAGTATGATTTTTTTTAAACATGTAGCCTTCATTTGGTAGGCAAGAACTAGTGGGGAAAGAAACTGTGAAGAGAGAAAACAGATGAATGTAATGTTTTTCTCCTCTTTGGTTTATGAGAGAAAAATGGAAGAGAGACTAAAAACTGTGGGGCTCATGATTGAAAAGAAATTGAAGAGAGAAGATAAGAAAGTAAACAATTACAAAAATATATATATCATAACATTTTCTCTCACACCATTACTTTTCCATAATGATTGTTTTTCTGTTTTTCAAGAATAATATTTTCTCTCTTCTCATTCTCTATCCAACCAAATAAAATAGTGAAAGAAAATATATTCTCTTTCTTTTTTCTTTTACTCATACCAAACAATATAAAAATTATTTAATTTTCTCACTACTTTCCTTCTTCCCATACTCTTTCTCACCTATCTCTATTTTTACACTTTCACCTATTTTTATTTGAAATTTAAAGAGTTCTTAATGAAATTTCTATCTAGGAATGTTTTCCAAAATCTTCCATTTTATAAGGTCAAATAAATTTTTTTATTTGATTATGGGTATTACAATAATTTTTTTGGTTTTGTACAAATTCTTGGGGTATCATAAAATATATATTTTTTAAGTGTCTCCAAATAAAAAAAAGTATCCAATTATAATTTATTTAATTTTATAAGCATTATTCAAATTTTGAATTTTAAAAATGAAAAATTGGGAATCTGAATTAATTAGTTATTAATGAGATTGCCTTTTTAATTTTGTTAAAAGGTGTTGAAGTACCATATAAAGAACATGGAAGTCAAACATTAAAATTCATTCCAAAATTAGCTAGAAAATCCCTGATCCAAAAGATAGTGTTACAACAACTTTTTCCTAAGCTGTTTGAAATTACATAAATTATTTTTTCATTTTTTATATATATAAAAAAACTCTAATTTATACATATTCATTACATTGATTACCTATGCATGAGAACCAAATGTGATTTTTTAAACAAAAATGTGATAAATGTAATTGAGTTAAACAAAATATAGTATATTGTGGAAATAAGTCAAATAGTATATGAGACAATACATTTTCATTATTTTTTTCATTATAATATAATATAAGAGTGATTAAAATAATATCTCATTAGAATTATTGATGTATTTCTAATGAACAAAAAATGATGAAAATATATTGATTCTTATACTATTTGGTTTTTTGTCCACGATATATCATATTTTATTTAACTTAATTACACTTATAATCATTTTTTATTTAAAAAATACATTTAACATACGAGGCAAGTGGTCATTATTTTCTCCATGATAGGGAGGTTGATGGTTCAAATTTCACTCACTACAAAATACTAACATACTAACATTTGACTATAAAAAATATATTTTTATTATTTTTTATTCGTTATAATGTAGTATAAGAGTGATTTAATTAATATATTCTTAGAATTATTTATGCATTTTCAATAATTACACTTATCATCTTTTTTTATTTAAATTTTTTATGCAGTGATGGTTAATGTAATGTATGTATATAAATCAGGAGTTTTATAGGTATAAAAATTGAATGATAGTTTATGTAATTTTACTAAAACCCGGAGGACGTTAATGTAATTTAATCTTTTCTGAATTATATGTATCATTTTCAGTGGAAAAAAGAACTCAATCTTTGAGTCTAACCCTCACTAGGATATGTGACTAATTTTTAAATAGACTTACACCTAAAGATATGATGAAGCAGAATTAATTTTTGTGTGGCACGAAAATAAGAAAAAAAATATTATTTTATTTTAACGTTTAATTTTCAATAAAATAATTCAATCCTATATTTAATTGATGTAATTAGTTAGACTATAATTTTTATTTCTTCAGTCCGTAATCTACTGGTGAGCTTAAAACTTTTATTCAAAAAAATGGATGCAACGCATCTGCTAATTTTGTTGTTCCATATAGGCAATAGAATTTAATGAAAGCAAAATGTTTAAAGGAAGAGGTATTGGTAGAGAAGGGGATATTATGATACTTTATTTATTAAGGATTGGTTCACTTTCTTGTGTATGAAGATTAATAGAAGATTTTGTATGAGAATATATCATTTTCCTTCTATTATTTCATTTTTATGGACATATGATAACCTTGATGTGTTTGAATTATTGAACATGTGTAACGAGGGTAGGTGAATAGTAATCGATGATAGATGGTGGCATGATAGTGATACCATGGAATTTTCAATTATTTTTCAACATAAAAACTATTTTGTTTTTTGTTATGTTAATGCAATGATGTTGCAAACTATAATGGATTATTATTTACTTTAAAATGGTGGACAGAAATTGCAGACATGTGACAAAAATAACTTGGATTACAGACAAATGAAAATACGACAAAGAATACAAGCCGCAATAGAGAATCAATCAATAAACTGAAGGAGACCAAATGCACCTTTTTTATTCAATAAGCAATCCTCGCTAATCTTTAATACCCAAATTAAATACCTACAAACGTATAAAATTGTGTGTTTTGGCTGCCAATGTCACAAAATAACTCTTAATAATTTGAAACAGCAGCAAAGAGGTTCATTCACCGCTAATATAAAAATTTATACACATTAAATATATTATTCATTTATATTATTTGTTGCCTATTTGAGAAACTGAATATTTGGAAGGGATTTTAAGTTAATCAATAAAATTATTCGAGCAAAAATTCATCATAACCTTTTTTATTTGATGGATTTTTATATAATAAAACGATGCTTATAAGTTATAATTATAAACTGTGATGTGGCAGGGGCTTGTAATCCATTTAAAACTTATATACCAAGTGATCAAATTAACTTTATTAAAAACTCTCTATTCAATAAGCAATCTTACTAGTGTACACAAAGGGTTTCTCACTTTTTATTTGATCAACAAGCTTATTTGTGTAAACAAAGGGCACTCCTTAATCAACAATACAAAACTAAAATCTATCTAACATCGATATCACAGCAACAAATTTTGCATCTACCAACAAAACATTTGCATACTTATAACAAGCCTTGATAAAAGCCTGAAAGGGCATATTTTTTAATACCTAATATTGAATTTTATAATTATTTAAATTTAAAATCTTTATTTCTCATTATCAAAGATCAATTTTGCAGTCTTCTTTATTCATCAACCTTACTATAATTGACTCATTTAACAATGCTCAATTCTAAACAATGAAAATATTATAGGCAGAAGAAACACTATCAACTTAAAATCAAAATGGCTTCAGCAATTTGTCCATTAGGAACAAAGAATATCCATGAACTGCCTTATTCATCCACAATTAACAAGGTGAAGATCATCAAATATAAAAAGAAATTAACCAACAGAATGTTCAACAGTTGACATGCCTATTGCCTCCAAAGGGTAACCATGGCACATATATGATATTGATTTCAAAGAGGTCCTGGAAATGTCCCATTGTCCCTCTGCTCATTCCACCTTTCAACCTGCCGCAATTTAATTCGAACAGAAAATTTAGAATAGAGGAATGCTAATCACTCGCGATGGAAGTGTGATATCAAAAAGAAAGAATTCTTCAAACCAATGTGCCGGTTTTTAATACTTTGACTTAGTCATGATGTAGGAGGTAACTAACCACCTTCATGCACTATGACACCAGTCCTTCAAGTCAATAAATTTTGATTTATGATGTGCTTTATGCACAAGTGGAAATTTTTTGCTATGAATATCTAGATATTAATTAGCAAGGTGGGCACTTTACTGAATAAACAAAGCATGTCATGCAAATTCACTATGCAAACAATTGTTTTTCCTTTGCTTGTGCATTTGGTAATGCTTTACATTACACTGACGCCGACTCAGCAAGTAATAACCACCATATAAACATAATCAATAACATTCATCATATCTAAAATTTACATATTTGTGCTTTTGAAGTCTCTATATGTACTTTTTCACACGACATTTTAATTTGATTTGATGTGAACAACTGTGCATACAAAGGCTTCAAAAGAACAAATGTCTATCTCACCTTGTCTGAAAATTTATTTTTTTATCTCATGCAAGCTACGGACACACAAAATACTAATTTAAGGAAAGCATAGAATGTACAGGTCAAAAGACTTTTTGATTTGAGATCACAGTCAGAGGTTTTATTCTCAAGCATGGGTTTTGACCTTTTTCCACTACATAAAATGTAAATTTCTCATCTTCAGGGTAAGTAAATGGTTTGAACATTGAATCTTGAGCATCATTTTTTCTTATTCTAATAACCATAATGGCATCTATCACTCTATCAGTAGTTTTAGTTGCTACAGAAAGGAAAAAATGAATCTCCTGAAGTTCTGATATAGAGGGCTAACAAATAACGTAGCATGGAAGCTCAACAAATATCAACAAATAATTATTGGAAAACAACATCCATCAAAAGGATGTAGACTAGCTTCTAAAAACGTTGATAAGACAATTGAATTGATTAGTGATGCATGCTGTAATGTAAGCACAAGTCACACGCAGTACAAATGGAGACTGCCCATTGGAACCAGGAATTCATTTATTCCAGTCACCGTGAAAAACTTCTCTCGTTCCCAATATTTTAAAACATGTTGATAACTACAAATCTATTAACTTCAGTTATAACAACAAGGTTTACATTGAAGCACATTTGCAGCCAGTTTCAAGTAAACCAATAATCTAAGGGGTGCTTACCCATTCACCGGGGCAAAGGGAGCGGTAATATTTAGCGAATTTCAGACATTCACTCGAATCGTCACCCTTTGCTTCCAAGCACCTGCATTCAAAATCATTGTTGAATAAAAAAATATAAATTCTAGAAGCAATTTCAGATGAACCAGATAGATAACGTAAAGAAATCCACCTATGAAACTCTATGTAGCGAGTGAAACAATGTCTGGTTTGATTAGTTGTTGGAAAACGAAAATCAGCAGGTGCTGTTTTTAGCTCAATCTAGCATGAAGCAACAAAAGAATAAGTGAGGAAAAAGATCAAAGAAGAATGTAGAAAGATTATGAACCTGTCACGTCAAAGTTCAAACTCAAAATAAGATAAAATATATGGCAACAAAATGCTAGAGTGAGATCTTGTACTAGGCTCTCTAGTTTGTTAAACACGAAAGATAAGTGCACCTTAAATATATTATCCATATCCTTGCCAATTCAAGAATGAAGAATGGCTTATATGAATATCAACAAAGTGAGCATTGGTGAATATCAACAAAAGATAAGTGCACCTTAAAAAAATATTATCCATATCCTTGCCAATTCAAATTTAAGAATGATGGATTAGGCTACTCAAAAGTGAGCAAAAATGTAGTGAGAAAATAAGGGTTGAAATGGGTTGAAGTATCATTGAACCTAAAACAATCAAGGCTAGACACACCCTTACTTTCTCACTTTACACTATGCTCACTTTAGATGAACTTTTTATTCCGATTATGTTATAGGATAGTTAACAAACTTTGCAACAAAACCAAGTTTAGACAGTTAACCCAAAACATTAAACATCAGGGTCCTAAATTCAAACAAATGTAGTTGAATAGCCACATGGTATATTGGCATACTAACAAAAGATATGGGTGAAATATAATAATACAAGCAGCAACATAAAGCGAATATTATTAGTGGAACAAAAAAATTCAAATGCAGCTAACACATAGCAACCAGTCATTGAGTGTAATTATTTACAAGAAGAAATATTTAGACCTAGCCTAAATCAAGTGATGCAATTTTTCATTTTTTTATTTCCCTAATAATCCCAATCATTTGGCTCAAACAACAACCTTCAATGGTTTAAACAAATCAGAATATTAACTACAAATTATTCAAACCACTTTCATAAAAACAAATCAGAAACGCTCCTCCTAATTCATTTACCAGATAGGGAAAAAACAACCGAAAATATTTCTTTTCCACCACAACTAAACGAAAAGAGAGATGCCCACTTTTAAAATGATTCAATAAATCATAAAAAGAATATAAATTTAACAACAGATGAAAGAAATTACTGAAGCGAAATAAATCTCAATAATGAACCGCGAAAAAAAAACAGAACGAAAATGGGAGCACTGAAATTCACCGAATAAATCTAGAAACTTGACTGAATGAGAGAAAATGAAAGGTTACGGATACCTCGGCCATGACGGAGACCCGATCAACAAATGATTATGCAACACAATTCAGAGGTAGAAGAAAAGCAAAAGCGCAATTGATAAATAATAACAGGTTCATGATGTGGGCCTTTTATGAGGCCCAATTTTAATTTTCTTTATTAATTGGCTTATGTCAATAATACACTCAACACACCACCCTTCTTAATTTTTTTTATTATTTCCTGTTCCTAATATTAATAATTAAATTTATTTTGACTATCAAATATTTTACATAACTAACAAATCTCACCACAGTTGATATATGTGGAAAGATGTCATTTAATGTCGTTTTTTATATAATTGTAAATGCCAAGGCATTTTTATTTCATACACATCATTATGGTTATTGTTTAAATGTCCATTCAGACTCTACTTCTGGGGAAAAATAATTGATGAATATAATATAATACTCATCTCTTCATCTTGAAGATGATTAATCTACAGCTACCATTTAAGAGAGACACTAGTGCCAAAAAACAAACTTACATAATTGTTTTCGTAATATATTTTAATTCAAAAATCGAAGGTTAATGATAACACCCAACCTTGTATTAAAGGAAAACTGAACTCATGTGAAAAACCAAGTTCCATATTCATAAATAATAATAAAAACTCAATTATGTAGCAGAACTCAGAAGGTGGTAGTCCACTTGCTAGCACAATAATGATTTGCATAGTTTGAACATGTTGGATGGAAAACACTTTCTTAGGATGTTGCATTAGCAGACCGAAAACTTGGCTCTTAAAACATAAAGATAATATATTTCACTACATAGTACATAGGCTATGTGCTTGCTAAGACTTTCAACTCCTCCTATGTCCTACATGTCTTGCTTGAGAAAAGGATATTTTTCTTTTTTCCAAATATATACAAGTCTATGTCTCACAGAAAAGGAGCATCAATTTCCCTATGCTTTGTTACCAGCAGATGCTGAAGTCGAGCTTAATCTTGCTCATTGTCGCTCGTCTAATTTCACCTCCGAGAAACTGAGGGATCATATGGTCCTGCCCAAACGCCATTGCTTTCACCATACGGTGCCATACTCTCCCCCATTTGGCCAACACCCGCCTGGCCATGAGCTGGCCCATACGCATCAGCAAAGGGTCCACTGCTGTCTACAGGGGTACCGCCTCCAAAAACATTTGGTGCTGTTTATATAGTATGGATGCATCAGAAACATGTATTATAGAAATATCACATGAAAATAATATGACTTTTAGCAGTAAGAAAAATTACCATTTGCTTTTTTCTCAGTGTTCAATATCTCAGCTCTTAACATTTCAACTTCCCTTGCCATAGCTATTAGATTCTTCTCTTTTGCTTTCATTTCCACCACAAGCTCTACGTTTTTGCTCTTTTCATATTCAAACCCGGCACTATTACCCAACCAGTTTTGAAGAATCATCAGAGAAGTTATCAGAAAACAGATAAATCATTAACAGCAACAAACTGCCCAAAAGAAAATATGCAACAAGTATTAAAGATTTTAGGCATAGAATGTCACACATGAACAGCATACACCGACTTAAAGCATGGCAGCCTCACCTTTAGCATGCCAAAGTTTTTAACTAACTTTTTATTCTATCTCATGACAGCCTCACCTTTAGCATGTCACAAAAATAATAATAGGAGACTCAACCATTATGCCACTCATAATGCCCATTTCAAAGATAACATGAATATAGTGTGACCCTACCAAGCTTAGATAGTTCAATGAAAGGAATACATGAGTAGTCCTTGACACATGTCAGCAGCACTCGAGTCCTAATATTTGCTAGTAGTGTACTCAGTGGAGGAAAAAAATAAAGGGCAGCCAAGTGCACGAGGCTCCCACCTGCAAGCGAAGAGGCCGTATTCAATATTTGAACCCATGACCTTCAGGTCACAAGGCAAGCAACCTTATCGCTCACCCTCTTATGGGAGAAAAATAAACATCAATAAATAATTTGATTATTTCTTTAGTTTCCATTTTTTTCTGGGTGGGGAAAGGCAGGAATATGCTCTCTTGCTTATTTATCATACTGAACAAGTATGTCGGTTCTCACAATAAAATAACAGCAAAAGCATTTTTTCCCAACATGGAGTTAGCTACATAGATAAATAAAATGTCATTGTGTAAAGTCGGATAACAAAATGGATTAAATACCTTGAAGTATCCAATATCAGTTCTAATCAATATGCAGGAGGAAACAGGCATGCAACAAACTTAACAAGCTTTAAGACTCACCGTAACCTCTGGAGCTCTTTGACTAAACCATCCAGTTCATCCTGCAAATGCAGTAAACTCTTATCCTCACTATTATGGGCCTTCTTCAGTTCCTGAGTGGCTCGTTGAATTTGGGCACTCAATTCCTGCCTGGAAGATGCTAAGCTATGTGCCTCAATATGGGCCTGTTGCAAGTCCTTCTTTACACTATCACCAGCTCTAATATCTACCTCCATTTTGGCAATCTTATCCAGCAAAACTCTGACCTGAATGTCACTTTCAGTCTGGATGCTTCTAATATGTGACTTCAACTTTTGCGCATCCTGAGTGGCAGCGACAAACGCCTCTCTTAATTCCACATGTGTACTTGCCAGTCTACGGTTGTCCCTTGCAAGTCGCTCAATTTCTGCTTCCTGAGCAGCAATATTATTCTCGAACGGATGATGAGAAGGCAAGGACTCCAGAGAACGAAGGCCAGCAACAGAACTTAAACCAGGCAATGCACCGTGCCGCAACATCCCAGGAGCTTGATTATTGCGACCCTCGAATGTTAGTGGGATTCTGCCCCTAGAACCCATAAATTAGATTTTGAACCAATAGTTATGCAAACATCACTATGTGACAATGCCAAGATACCTGCAATTCAAATACCCACTACTCTAATTAATGCAGATACAAAAAGTCAAATCTGTATAAAGAACCAAATTTTCGGAACCAAAAATGAATTCCTATTGCAAACAATGGAAATTAATATCAGTCATTTCAGAGAAACATTGTAAATCTCAAGGTTTAAACTTTAAAATGCTGTGGTGGATGACCTTGATTTAAAGAATAAACATTTCAGAAGTAAATAGTGTGGAACTCAATTTTACATAAAATAATAATAAATACCAATGAAACTGGTAAAACCCAGCTGCAATAAATCATATATGTACATACCCATCAAAGAAGAGACTAACAATACATTGAAAAATTGGAAGAAATAAATCAATAATTAAAATTGAATGATACAGAAAGAAAATAAATAAAATTATGTGATATATTAACAAGACATCACTAATCACAAAAAGAAAAAAGGAAAAAAAGCGATGAAGAGAGAAAGGAGAAGAAGGGTTACAGAGAAGGAAGATGAAGGCAAAGGGCAGAGGAAGAAGGGTTACAGTAACCGGGACAGAAAGAAATGAAGAAAGAGAACGATGCGAGTCTCCCCCAATTAAGAAATTTTCATCAATATCAAAGATAACGATAATTACTTTCTTTGTAGTTTTTTTTTTACTTTAGATATCCATAAGTGATCTTTTTCGAAATTACTAATATACGGTAGTAATATATTATGAGAAGAGATCAACATATTATAACTTCAACTCAATTGGAAAAAACATATTTTAAATTGTTGAATATATCTAAACCATTGTATTTTCCAATCTTAAATTATTAAGATGTGAAGTAAGTTTTTTCAAGTTATTCTTATAGTAAATGGATCTCTTATCGTGTATTTATATATATATATATAAATGTGAATGTAGTTAGAAGTTTATAAATGTGAGTATTTTATTTAACCATAGCTACTGGATAAAACATGCTTACAGCCTACAAAGCAAATTGAAATTTGTTTAATGGCCATATATTAATTATGTACTTACTATTTGTTTTTCTATTAAGTAAAATACAATTATTAAATAAGTAATTTTGTATTATGGTAAAATTATTAATTGGTAAAATATTAGTAATTATTCCTAATAATTATATTTTATAATTATTTATATATTTAGTTATTTATAAATATTAGTACATATGTTATTATGGTTTAATTAATGTAATTTGATAAATTTTGAAATGGTTGAATTCACCGGTGAAATATTAAAAGCTCTTATAAATTTAAAAATTTATTTTGAGTAATTTTCTTAAAAACTAACTTTCAAACAATACAAATCTTTTTTAAAATTACATGTTTCAATTAGCTTTCATTTACCAAATGATTTTATTAGTTTATTGACTTGGTTAAAAAGCTATAAGTTATATGAAAAACTATAAATTCGAATTACCAAATAATGTCTACATATCTTCTCGTGGAAATAAAATCTTATTTGCAGACATGTCTAAAATAATTTTAGATCAATAATGTCACTTGCGTAGATGTACTTACATGCTATTAGTATTTTAAATTTGTAATATATATACAATTTTAAATAAATTATTAGTTTTTCTTTAGAAACTAATTAAAATTTATAAATCACTAAAATAATTTTTATAGATATTGTAGTGTTAATGCATGTAAGCAAGATTATGAATGTAACTTTGTTAATGTGGTGAGTCAAAAGAAAGCCCATGTGATGGGGCTTGTGGTGGAATTGGCATAGATTGCTAATGCTCCATGATTTCATGATTATGGTTTTTCTATTAGTGTTTGTAATGCACATAATGCTGAGCTTTGGGTCATTCTCAAGGGATTATAATAAGCATGTTAGTTGGGTTTAAGGAAGTTGATGGTCAAATCAAACTATTCGAGTATTGTTACTTTCTTCAAAGTGGCTATTAGAAAGATGGAATCCATCAAATTTGTTTCTCCTCTTAAGTGAGGAGAAAATGAGAGGAGATGATAGATCAATATTTGTTATATGAAACTATGTCTCAAATCAAATCCTAGAAGTAAAGGAAGCTTAATGTTTCTCTCACATATTTCTCTCTTCTTATTTTCTTCATAGAAGTAAAGGAAGCTTAATGTTTACCATTAAAAGTAATGAACCCAACCGAGCAAATCATCATGTCACTATGAGAAGATAACAATCCTTAAACCTTATGCAATCAATAAGCTTGTGAGACATTCATGTGAGTAAATCCTAAAAGCTATTACACAATAAAAAATTCATACCACTACCATTTAGGATAGTGGCACCACTATCTAGCAAAAAAAAATAGAGTAGCAGGCCTGTGTCTATCAAATAAATTCTCTACACTGCTACATCTAACCCATGAGCTGGATGCACAAGAACCAAAAATTAAACTACTTTACATGGGGGAGTCATAAGTTTCTCATGGTAAAGTGGGTGATTTAAGGAATAAGGTGGAGAAAGTTGTGGGTTCGGATCTCATCCATAACAATTAAAAAAAAGTTATAAGGTGGTTTAATGAATAAAGAGAAATGTTGAAATGAAGGAGCTTGATGGTTCAAACGAAGTAAGTCGATCCCCTCCATTGATATATAATCTCTGTGCATTTATCGTGAATAATCTTCCACTGGTCGGAGCCAATAAAAGGTTAGAACAATAGTCAACAATGAACAGTGTTTCATGCATGCTCCACTATCATATAGGTCGGTATTACAATGGCACTTATCATGAATTTAGTGATTTTGAAGACGTTTCAGCAATGCCAGCCACGAGGTTTTCCCCACCAGAATAATCCAAGTACGACAAACAACAACATTCCCACTTTCCACACCGAAAGATAAAATAATTTATCCATGATCACACTATACTCTCCACTTTCCAACTCCAACTTTATGCTAATATGTTATACCATCAACTACAGCATCAGCAGCTATAAATACTTGATAACCCTTCAATGTCTCTTCATACTATAAACTAATCCTCTCACATTTGTTTGGCTTTTTCAAAGTTCATAACTATAGAATGGGGGCATCAACTTGGTCATGTTGTTTACTTACATTGTTTCTTGTTATGTCAGCTATTGTATCAGAGTGCAGGGTGGCTAGGAAGGACTTGGGTTTGGACCTTGGTGGGATAGGACTTGGTGTAGGATTAGGCCTTGGCTTAGGTGGTGGCAGTGGCTCTGGAGCAGGAGCTGGAGCTGGTTCTGGTGGTTCTGGTTCTAGCTCTTCTTCAAGTTCAGCATCATCTTCTTCCAGTTCCGGGTCTGGTGGGTCCGGAGCTGGGTCTGAAGCAGGTTCCTATGCAGGCTCTCGGGCTGGATCAGGATCTAACAGTCGTGGACGCGGCGGAGGTGGCGGCGGTGGTGGCGGCGGAGGTGGTGGTGGTGGTGGTGAAGGTGGCTCTGGCCAGGGCTATGGTCATGGTGAGGGTTATGGTCATGGTGAGGGTGGTGGTAATTAAGTGAATGCATGCAGGAATATACTAATATGTGTAATAAATATAAGTAGTAGATGCATATGCTGTGTGTTGTGCACCAAAACAATAAAGTGTAAGATGGTATAAGAATAATGTTGTAATTCAGTTTGATCTAGTGCACTCTATTAGCTCTAATAATGTTCCAAGTTTGTCTATTTCATAATTTCAATTTGTACGAGTAATTAATAATATATGCCACAGTTCCAGTTTCGTAAGTGAAAGATGATGGCAGGGTTGTCCTTGGTTAAATTCGTATAGCCTTAAGTCTTATGTTTTGGCATTTTTTTCGTTATGAGCACTGTTATTTGTATGCGTGTGCATGAGTTTATTGCTGCATATATTATGGAACATACTGATTAAACACACATTAAGCATGGAGTTTATTTAGATTTGAGAGAATGATGAAAACATAATTTCAATCTCAAGCTCCAAACTTAGATAAAAGGGTACTCTTCAACCTCTCTATATATATAGTGTTCTCCGAAAATGTTGTTATATAAGAAACCTAGATAACTTTTCTAGAACATTCTCCTCACATCGGAAAACATATCATATTCTTAATGGTTTTTCTTCTTGAATTTGGAGTTAGTGCCAACCACATTCCCACTACATATATAGTGATTGTGTGAGTAGGATATGTTGTTGGTCATGACCTCATCCCAACAATTACGACTAATTTACCGAATTTTCTATAAGCCATAGCAAGCATGCCTCTACTACTTTACACATGTGCTTGCCAACCTCACTAGCTATTCTTTTTATTATAATACCATCCATACTAATACATTTCTCCTCAACTTTCCAACTACTCTCATATAGCTAAGTATTAATTATGTTTCATATCCTTGGGCTTGGATTATTTATAAATAAAAATAAGAATCAAGCAAACAACCAACCAACCACATAAACATACCAACAAATCTAAAATGACATGGCTTTTACTATTTACGTCCACCGCTTCATGCATGATCATTAAGAGTTATAATCATATCCATTAATTGAGATACGAGTACTTTAAAAATCAAAGGAAAATACAATTTTCAATGACACATATATCCTTTTTATTACAATCAAACTATGTTTTTTTTTCAATTAATAGAGATGATCATAATTCAATCATACAATATAAGAAAATAATAAAGATTTTTTTGTTTGGGCGCCTCAATATCCATAAGAGTTTAAAATTAAGTGTTAAGTATTGTGTTACTACTTTTTAATTAGGAGTCACATTATTTTATTACTGTTTACTCTTAATCTCGTTTTGGGGCGTATATTTTCATACAGAAAAAATTATTCATACTTATTGTTTTTAATTAAGATGCGTTATTTTATTAATCTCGTTTTGGGCTGTATATTTTTATATGGAAAAAATGACTCATAAAAAAATTACCTCACTGGAAAAAGATAACCTGATTGAAAATTAGGTATGATACATAATTAATTGAGGAAATTTTGAGGGTTCATTTGATGGATATAACAATATGGTTTCTTATCTTAGTGTAATGGAACGAAAATCACATGTCTCATTTTTTGTGTCTTAATATATATCAAATCAGTTAAAAGTTGCTACATAATCAAAAAGAAAATAAAAACAACAGAAAATAACATTTTGTATACTTGGTGTAATATGATTAGTTTGGAACATGAGGACAAATTTTTTTTAGACATGTAATCTTTATTCATTGTAATCTAGTATTCGGTGAGTGATATGATAGAATTAGTTGTTAGTATGATATTTTTCTTTCACATAGTGCCTTTTTATGACCTTAGAAACTTGTGTTAAAATGGACAGAATATAATAAACAGTATGAGTAAAACAATTTATAACGGAAAGTTTATTTTTTCCTCCATAATCTAATATTTATTTTATCATCTGGAAATAATAATATTATTATAAAATTAGATTTGATCAGCCTTTCTGGAAATTGTTTTGGCTCTCCTCTCATGTTCTTGCCACAATATAATAGACTAACATCACCGACTGACCTCAACTTTATGCTTTGAATGAATAACACTGCTAAAGCCCAAAGTAAATTGAAAATAAAATGTGTATTAAATATAGAAGTTGCTATCAATTCGATGTATATAAAATTTGTGTAGTGCACAGATGAATCAAGGGTTATTATAGTGCACAGATGAATCAAGGGTAAATAATAAATATGATCTTTTACCATCCATCATTTCAATCGAAACTTGATTAAGTTAAACTTGGTATAATTTACTAAAGTAACCATATTTAACTTTTATTGAAAAATAAATTAAGAAGGTTGAGAAATAGGTGATGAAAAAATAGCCGATAAATAAAATTATAATTAAAAATAAAATATAAATGTATATTATATCTTATGAAAAGATTTGAAAATTATAACATTAAATAATATGAACCTAATTAAGTATAATATTTTTTATAAAATTATTAAATTAAAATATGTGAACTGTTATTATAAAAGGTACTATCTAGTTTTAGTGAAGGATGATAATGACAAGTGGTGAGATACACTTATGATGAGATTCACATGCTAAGTAATAATACTAGTGTGTAACTAATTGAATATATTTCTCAATCGTAAAAAATGTATTTATAATTTTTTCTTAATTAGTTGACATTTTATGATTAGATTGTGATACAAAATGTTAGGACATGTAATATCCATTTCAATTGTATCTACTTGAAGACATGGTGTGAAAAAAAGAAGAAAATAAAGTAGAGATTTGGTAGATGGAATTGATTTGGACTAAAAATTAATTTGAAGTAATGTTATATGATTGCACATTATTTTTATTTATAAATTAAATTGATTAGTGATAAGCTTATTTTATATTAGTTACTATAATTCTCTTAGTGATGAAAGTTGAAATTTGGGGGGTAAAGTTGCATAAATGAGAAGGCGGGGAAGACATTAAAATTAGTTAGAAATAGAGTCACGTGACCTCAATTTCTCGTCCGTGGGCGCGTGTACTATTCGCACATGGTATACTTCTCCCACTTTCTTCCTCTCACCGTTAAAACTTGCAAAACTAAGCACTTGAAATTAGAAATGGCTTCCTTTCGCATTCGTAACCTTCTTCAACTACGTTTCTTTATACATGTACGCATTCCTCTCTTTCTTTCTTTATCTTTCTCTTTCATTACTATTCAATATTAATATTTCTTGTTCTTTCTTCTTCTCTTTACTTTATTCCAGACGACGCCGTTTTCATCTCCGGGAACCTCCCGAACTTACAGTGTTCTTGAATCTTCGCAACAGAGTGTATTGAAACCCGACGCCGTTAACCACTTGCTTCACGACGAGGAGATTGCCGCCATCCGTCGCGAATTCGAAGCCGCGAAACGGAGTTTTCTCAATATTCCCGATGGTATCAAAGATATGCCCAAAATGAACCCCAAAGGTTCGGTCAATCAACATTTCTTGTTTGGTTGGTTCGTTGCTTTTGAATAATTATCTATTTTCTTTCTTTTCTGTGTATTTGATTAGGCATATATGTGAACAAAAACTTGAGATTGGATAAATTGCAAGTATATGGATTCGACTACGATTACACGTTGGCACATTACTCATCACATTTGCAGACTCTGATTTACGACCTTGCCAAGGAATACATGGTTAACGAGGTTTGTTTAGTTCAAACCAATGCACTCATGCTCTTAACTGTTTCTTTTTCCGTAATCATCTTGTTGCTTATTCTTTCAGCTTAGGTATCCTGAGGGTTGCATGAATTTTAAATATGATCCAACTTTCCCTATTAGAGGCCTTTACTATGACAAGTTAAAAGGATGCCTCATGAAGCTTGATTTCTTCGGCTCGATTGAGACTGAAGGGTGCTACTTTGGTCGACACAAGGTATTTGTTACTGATTCTTTTGTTTCATTAGGCACAAATATTTTTCATATTTGCATCTACTGCTATTTCGATTTGGTTTATTTATCTGTTGGGTCTAAATGTTCTGAAAAGCCAAATACAATTTGAACTGTGTTAAGAGTCTTATACATTGTATAATGAAGATATTAAATGCCTGTATTGAATTATCTTGGTTGTCTGTTCTGTTTGACAAGCCATTTGTATCTTGTTTTGTCAAGTAAAACAAAAATGGAATATTGCAGTAATTTTATTTATAACAAATTTCGTTTTTAAAAATGATTTTGCAGCTAAGCTCTATGGGAATACGCAAGATATATGGCACACGACATATTGGTCGTGATCATGCCCGGTCACTTGTTGGTTTGATGGATTTTTTCTGCTTTAGCGAGGTTAGTTCCCTGTTGTTTTCTCATTCAATGATAACTTGGTTTGGGGAGCTTTGGTGCTGTAGGAAGAGTGTTGGAGCTTTGTCTAGTGAACTTTTATGGAGTGGGTTAAAAAAAAAGATTATCATTCTGTTGAGTGTGTATATCGACTGAAAGTTATACTGACAAATAATTGACTGCCATCAACAAACTATCTTCAAAGTTCATCCAGAGTATACCTGCAGTGGTATCTTTCCCTGTTAGGGCTGGAACATATCTAGAGAAATAGACTTGAGAAGTGGAATGAGGAGCAAATGTGTTCATTGTTATTACTATCTTGTAAGCAATAAGGAATAGCATAGGACCCGGATTGTATTACCTTTGCTAATGAAGAGCAGTTGCTTCAGTAACATGTAAATAGAACAAAGCTAAAAATTGGCTGGAAGTAGGGATGGCAACGGGCACGGGCGGGCACGGGTAGTGCATACCCGTGCCCATACCCGCACTATTTGCGGTACCCAACGGGTTTCCAATTTTAATTATATTTTTATATATTTTACAATAATTAATTTATAAAAATAATTTTTACTTAAATAATATGATATGTATATGATAATTTTATGATTATGGTCTTATTACTAAATTTTATTATGAAGTAATAATAAAATAAACAAATATAATGCTAAATTAATAATAACTAAGTATAAAATATTTAATTAAAATATATACGCGGGTACCGACGGAGCGGGTATCTTGATACCCGTTCTCACCCATTACCTATTTTTGCGGTTACCCATTGCGGGTATTTTGATGAGTACGCACGGGTCCGGTTATTTTTGCCATCCCTGGCTGGAAGTAGCCTTGTGCACTGAGCCGTTCACTTTTTTTAATGGGTTTTGTTCCCCGTGCATGAATTGTTAAGTTCCTCTCACTTCTTCAGTTGGCTGTTCTTTCTATTGTTTACTGTTAAGACTTGAGACGATAGAAGTTTTTGTTTTAGATATGAAGCTACCATAAAATCTTGGTTTCCTTCAGATTAACTTCTGAATACAAAATCTGGTTTGCATAGTTAAGTAGATCTTTCAAACCAATAAGGGTTAAGCTGCTTGATCACCAATGGTGGAATAGGTTCCCAACCTTTTATGTTCTTAAACTAAACCTGTATTTTTAAGGGAAAGTTCCTATAGCATATAGAGTCGATCCTCTCAAATTTTAAATTTTTCTTGAAAGTTAAAACGCCCTTGCCAATTTCATCTGCCTCTCCTTGGATATTTTATTGACTGATGAAGTCTCTTTCGACCACAAAATATTAGGTTGAGAGCTGATTGTTTTGCATCTTTACATTGTAGGCATGCCTCCTTGCAGATATAGTGCAATATTTCGTTGATGCTAAGCTGGAATTTGATGCTTCCTACATTTATGAAGATGTTTTTCGTGCAATTGAGCATGTCCATCGAAGTGGCCTGGTTCATAGAGCAGTTCTCTCTAATCCACACATATACTTGGTGAAAAATGTAAGTTATTTTCATTAACTGTGTTGTGTCCCTAAACTTGTTCAACAAATGTTGCAGTTACTGGTCTACATTATGAATGAACATCTATTTCACGGTCTAGTTTCTCAATTAAGTTAAATTGTATATTTTTTACCTGTTTATTATGAAGATGGACAAAATTGTTTCTTCATATGGACTTATTATCAAATTAAGTTATTCTACTCTTTGGTTGATAGTCTGGAGTTGTTGATCATTTGTGGGTCAATATTTCAGGTGAAGATATTACATTTTCTCAAGATGTTAAGGGAGAGGGGGAAGAAACTTTTCTTGTTGACTAATTCTCCTTATTACTTTGTTAATGAAGGAATGCGTTTTATGTTAGAGGTAACTGCTCATCATGACAGTTTTTTTTTATGACTCACTGTACCAGTTAAAGTTTATTTTTCCTTTTTAATTTTTGGAAAATTGTATCAGTTTAGGGTCAATCCATTCAAAACAGTTATAACTAATATGACGGGAATTTATATTCAGATAATGAAAGTGTCTAGAATGGAGATTTAATTGCACAGGTTTCACTTTTATCATTTAAATTATATGCACTATTTTAAAACCTTGCGGAGATGGATATCCAACATTATTACAAAATTATGGAGAATAAGGAAGTTGTGGTCTTGTTATTTATTGCAAGACTTACATATCCAGACCTTAGAATAGTGCACACATGGTAAGACAAATACATAAGTGGATATGCTTCAGCTTTAGGTGGGTTCCATACTAGTTATTACTCATTCCCTGTTCTTTTTTACAAGAAGTCACTCTTTATCAGTGAAAAATGTGTATGCTTTTATGTTTATAAGTGGTTGCTAAGGCCAGATACATTTTTTCTTCCTGTTTTTTAATGAGAAGACGAAACTTTGCTGAAACTTGCTTGAAAATGATTTTTTAGAAAGGAGGGATAGCCATATATTACAGTTATTTGAAGTGCACACTCACTTATGTCTTATATTTGTGGTTCTCTTTTAATTGTTTAGATGCTTAGTTATAAGTTCCGTGTGTGATTTTTAAATTCAATTATTTTCCCTTAAGTTATTGTTTTGCACTTTTCATATCTGACCATAATTTCCTTGAATGTTGATTAGGATTCTCCGGATTATAGAGGCTCCTGGACAGAACTGTTTGATGTTGTGATTGCTAAGGCCAGAAAACCACAGTTTTATACCTCTGAGCACCCATTCCGGTATGTACCCTATGTTGTAATTGGTTCTTTTGATGTATTTTACATTTTCCCTTGACCCGTGTATTTTCTATGTGATATGATATTTGTTATATGTTTCTAACTTAATGTTTCTTATTTTGAATTTGTTTTAGCAAGGATAATAATCGTCCACGATATGCTACCCCAATATTTTTTTATCATTATGAAATGAATAAAACTGACCTTAAGTCTGTTCTTTGGATGTTACTCTCTTTTAGAATTACAATAATTAGAAGGAATTGAAAAACACACCCTTGAAACACTTAAGTGATTGTTCTATTCGGGGTTGAGCTCCTATTTTTTAGAAAAGATGGTAGAGTCGCGCCTTAGGTGGTTTGGACATATGTGGAGGAGACCGATAGACTCTCCTGTAAGGAGAGTAGATCAAATGGAAGCTAGTCCAATTCCTAGAGGAAGAGAGAGACCAAGAAAAACCATAGGGGAAATGATAAAGAAAGACTTAGAGCTCAATGCTTTGTCAATGAACATGATTTATGATAGAACATTATGGCGTTGTCCAATCCATGTAGCCAGCCCCACCTAGTGGAATAAAAACTTGGTTGTTGTTGTTGGTTGTTCTACTCGGGATCGGGTATAGTGTGGGACTGTGGGTTGATACCATATTCTTCAGTAAAACATTTTATTTTACTTTTTTAATTTCTGTCTTCTTGGAGAGATCATATTCTTGATTTGTTTGGAAAGTTCCTGAAAGTTGGCTCTTCCACACAGTTGTTATGACACGGAGAAGGACACATTAACTTTTACCAAGGTTGATGAATTTCTCCCAAATAAAATTTATTACCATGGATGCCTCAAATCATTTCTCCAAATAACCAAGTGGAAAGGCCCGGAGGTATGTTTTATTTGACGTTTCATAAGCTATGTCGTGTAATGATTCTATTGACTTAATATTGTAAATGAAACATGATATTTAACAATAAGGTTTTTTCACGTGTTGTCTTTAGAGTGCTAAAAACCACATTTTTCATCAGGTGATATATTTTGGTGATCACCTATTTAGCGACCTGAGAGGCCCCTCAAAGGCAGGTTGGCGCACTGCTGCAATCATCCATGAACTAGAGGTATATCTGCTATCTAATCCATTTTCATGTTGGTTTTTTAGCATGCT
The DNA here is from genome assembly GCA_009771035.1 of Lupinus albus. Taxonomy (NCBI): domain Eukaryota; kingdom Viridiplantae; phylum Streptophyta; class Magnoliopsida; order Fabales; family Fabaceae; genus Lupinus; species Lupinus albus. Next base: position 13,827,469 of record CM020011.1, read on the forward strand.
TGTAGGGAATGAGACAACAGAGCATTCTGTTACGCAAGCATAGAGGGAATCAAGAGGAAATGATTGAGAATCAGTGATAGGGGTCATTGGGCTGAGAGTAAGGGAGGCATGTATTGAGTGAAAATTGGGAAGGTTTGTTAGTGGGAGCTTCCTGGTGTCTGGAACCTCATAGGTTTTGCTTCTGTTTCTTCTTGTTTTCTGCATTTCCATTTCAGTTGTGCCCAGGGGGCTACCTCTGTATTTTATAGTCTCCATTATCAATATACATATATTCCAGAACGAAATTATGTCTGTTGAGTATTCTAGTTTGAACTTATATATTTCTTCTTTAGGCACTGAATCACATTTAATTGGATTTTTTATTTAATGATGCAGAGTGAAATACAAATACAAAACGGAGATAGTTACCGGTTTGAGCAGGTATCCTTCTCCAGATTTTGTTCATATTGAGATTATTTCTTTGCAGGTTCATGCTTTCTAAGCTTATATACAGTAGATTTTTTCATGTTTACTTTTTCTAAGCGATTGTATTTAAGATCATTACTATAAACTACTTCATGGTTCCTTTTGTTTTAGATTTGTCTAAATGGTGTTTGCTTGAGGCGCAAAAATGGTTCATGAGAAATTTGGGAGATGTATGGAAATTGTTGTTAATTATCTTGCATATGCCTATACAGAGTTTTATCTATTAACAGAGGACACATGTTTATTGTTTTCTTAAGAGTCAGATGGTCATCTAGTTGTTTGTTTTCTATTCTTAGTGAGCATTGACAGAACCATTGTTTTTCTCATTCTTTTCTTTGTAATAATATGTTAATGATTTGTCATCTATAAATGAGCCAAATTCATGATTACATGCATGATGTTAATTGAAAACTTGATAGAAGAACTTCACATGCATATGTGCTGACATTTTGAAATGCTAGAACTGTACATGTGTGTGTGAGAGAGCGGGGGAGGGAAAAGAGTAGAATAGATTAGTGCTGACAGAGAGAGAGAGTAGTGTAGTGCTGAATGTATCCTTGCTTTCCAGTGGAAATTGGTACAACCACGCCAGTGATTCATTAGACTTGCATCATGCCTTCATTATTGTTCAAAAGAATTTATAAATAAATAGTATTTTCTAGTTATTCTGGAAAGGTGTATAATTCTCTGTTTTGATTTACATTGAACAGCGTAATTGCTTTCTTTAGCTGCATCTTAAAGCTGTCCTATTTTATGCACTGAATCATGTTGTTGCAGGCAAAGTTTCATATAATACAGGAATTACTTGGAAAGTTGCATGCAACTGCAGCTAATAGTCTGACAACTGCAGCCTGTGCTTCACTTCTTGAAGAACTTAATGAGGAGAGGCAAAATGCACGCAATAAGATGAAGATGATGTTTAATAGATCTTTCGGTGCTACATTCCTGACCAGCACAGGTCAAGAATCTGCTTTTGCTTACAACATTCATCAGTATGCAGATGTTTATACCAGTAAACCAGAGAATTTTCTACTACATTCACCTGAAGCATGGCTTCATGTTCCGTTCGATATCAAGATCATGCCTCATCATGTCAAGGTAATAGATTTCTTCAGAAAAGTTATACAATTCACTAAGCACTAGCAGCATGCTCTTTTCTCTTCAAAATTTGAAAATAAAATTCCACTTATTGTTATTCCATACTTCCTATTTTTGTTTGTGTTCATTGACTGTCACGAGTTTGAATCCTCATCTTCAAGGCTCTAGGTTGAGGGAGCATATTTATGTTCTCTCGTATTTTAGCTTGACCAATACAATGATACCTCAGTTGTTTGGCAGTTCATTAGGTATTTATCTTTTTGGATGGAGATAGATGTGCGTGCATGTTATACATGAAAAATTTACATAGTTTCCAGCTTCCTCCTGCGCTTTCTCAATATAATTCCTTGATTTTTCATGATTCTTTTAAAGGTTCCTTCAAGTTTGTTCAGAACCAGATGAACTAGTCGTCGAAAATCATTCAAATGATTAATGGCATTCCCTCCTTCTAAGTTCTAAAGGAGTACTGATGTGGCGGTTCAAGTTAACAATTCATTAGAGGTGCAACTGGAAGACTCTTGTAGCAGCAGTAACAAGTAGATTCAAATTCATTCTTTTTGTTCCTGATCTCTGCACCTCATTGTTGTAGATATACTTCACTGCAATTTTTAAGTGAAAAAGAAATCAAAAAAATATTGCTCATATACATAGAAAAGGGTTTATTTCTTCATGTTGCAATCATTCAAAGTTAACATTCCCCTTGATTAAGTTTATTGCAGCACTTGCTTTATATGCATATATCAGCAAGTTGTCAATAGCCACGAATCTTATGGGGAAGCAACTGCTGCCTATCAACGTCAATATGAAGTTGTGTCACTATAGTAGACGATATCGTTAGTTGGTGGTCTTCCCCGAAAAAACTGTAGGTTAACGACTTGACTATGGGGATACAAGTTAGATAGAAGTTTGTATATAACTTCGAAGTGATGGTTCTAATTCACATAATTTATTGCACTTAAATAAGGTCCAGAAACTCCATTTATGAGTCAATATAGAACCTAAGGGCACAAACATTCAAAAAGTTTTCAGGATTCAATGTAGGGTAGGATTCAAAAAGTACCAAAGGCTATTCTCAAGCCTTGTTCCATTAAAATTTGAATTTCTATAGTACATCATTCAGTTTTACATTATTTTGGGAAATGCTAGTAACTATTTAATTGATGCTAACAAACACACCTCTCCCTGTGCAGATGCAAAATCTAATGATCTGCAGATGGGTGAATCTTGTTTTAAATTATTGGTTGTCTCACAAACATTACACATGGTTTTAACCCCATTTATGCTACAACAATATAGAAAAACTACACTATTACGAAGTTTTGAATCATTTCTTCAAGCTTGAACTACATTTTGAGCCACATTTAGTTTCTTTTCTTCTAACACAGCAGCATGATGCTCTAAGTACTCCTTGCTAGTGATCTCTGTAAGTCTGCACCAAATTTATGTGACAATCAGAAACTGGAAAAATATATACATCTGTCTGTGTAGGAATAATTGTGCTGCCATGAAGGATCCCTTAAATTATCTATCTTCTCTTATATTGCCTTCTAATTCTTAGTGATGTCTATCAAAGGTAAGAAATAATGCAAGCTGACTAATATGAATCAAGCGGTCATCTGCTCAGGGGAACTATAGACAAGCATCCAAGGTTTTTCCAATTACATGAAACATTTATTACTAAAAAACAAGGGGGCAATTTCTGTGGCACTGGGTATACCTAAACCACTAGAGCTTGTTTCTGAAATCTTTAGATGCACTAGAAAATTTGACAACATATTCAATATTGAGTGAGTTTCCATGATCCAACTCACATAAGTTGATTGGAATGGTAAAAACAAATAACATTGTTGCAAAAAATAAATAGATAAGAAGTTTGTGTGGAGATTGTACCTACTAATAGTACGGTCTTTTGCAAACCCCAGTTCATCGTCTACACAAAGATCTGCTACATCACTTTTTCTTGATCTTGTAGAGGTTCTGGGTGCCATTAGTTTACCCTCAGAAATTGTTACTATTTTTTCCATAATTTCATGAGGACTCCCCTCAGCTGTACACAATAGTCTAACCTTGTTCTCATATATCACCTGTAATTGCAATGATACAAAGCATCATTCTTGTTGTACTGACACTTAAGGGAAATGAGAACGGAAGAGAAAAACACATATTTACTTCAACAACTTGTCAGAGTGGCCTAGTAGGCTAGTACTTCATGCTCTTAAAGAAAATTATTTTATTCCATCTTTAGGCATGAGACTTTAATCATAAGAATTCTTTATTGGTGGATATTCCGGATGAACTGCAAGCATTTAGTCTTCAGGTTTTCTAGTTCTTTAGGTATTTATCATGGAGATGGAAATAGATGTGCAATGCATATATCTTCATAAATACGAATGCATATACAGCAACAGACTCATGATTTTCAGTCCAGTTTATGAGGGCAAGTGTCTGGCTTATCATAGGTAGGATTTATCTTGAACAGAATGAACTCTTCAAATACAAAAGGCTCGACAAAAATTATAAATCAAACTCACAACGGAAAGTTTAAACACGAGCAACCCATTATAGACTTGGAAAGGAACTTACATCGACTAAAGTGACGAATCTATAAGCAGCTGATTTATTGCTAAGCCCAAAAATTGGGATCCCTTCCAGTACTAAGGTATGAAATTTCTCTGCAAAAACAAAAAAAACAAGGCATTATGTGTAAGACTGGTTAATGGATCTATTATATATTGGAAGTTTTGCAAATGTATAAAGGATATCACATATTTAAAGGGGAAACAAAAATCATCACGATCGGAGAAAACAACCAATGTTTCCACAAAAATGAAATCATTATCTGATTTTTATCAAAACTTCAAAACTTAATCACTTTTATCATCCTCATTTACAATTCCCAACAAACAACATAACCAACTCCTCAATGGATATGACTTACTGAATAATCCAAAATAATCTGCAGCCCCAAGAGGTCTATCACAGAGTTCCTCAAATGTAAAATAGGCACATCCATTAGCTCCTAGCGGAACCTGATTAATGAAAATGCAATTAGATTAAAATTGATAATAATATTAATCATGTTCTCTATATGTGTCTCTGCAATATAGAGTTTAGTACATACATGCAGTGTCCTTCCCATTACTACTTCCACTTGTTGGGGAATAGCCGTGACTTCTCCAATCAACTGTTGAAAGTTTTGCTGAAGAATGACAGATAAGTTTCTGCCAACTAAATAGTATCCTTCCTCACCCTGCAATCCAAATTGGTGCGGGGATGAATCCAACAATTTGAGAGCTTTACAGGAATTTATGAGAAATATTTAGAGTATGTATGTCATACCGAAGTCATTTTACGATAGTCAACTGATGAGCCAATCGCATGTACTACACATCTTTCCTACACCAGAATACATATTAGGAAATTACTAAGAGAATAAAAAGAACATATAGAAAAACTCTATTATATGTGCACTGGAGTCTTTACTTTCTTCAATAAAACAGATAAAAGTATTCCTCGGAACAGGGCATTAGTATTTTGTAAAGGAAACAACTGCTTAAACCCTAATCGACTTCGGTTCATGCCTGCATCAACTTGGCTAAATTCTCGAATCATTGAGTTCATTGAGATGCCTATCTACACCAATTCAACTAAGGAAACATTAGATGCATACCTTCAATATTGCAATAAAGGGTAGAAAGAGATCCCTCTGCAGTCCACCCTCATATAGATTGTCCGGCGCACGATTTGAAGTGGAAACTAGAATCTATAGTTGTGTTCAGACACATTGGGGAATGAAAATTTTAAAATTAATTAAGCAATAATAGCATAAAATCATATATTTTAGAGAGGTTTCTGCGTGGTTATATTACTTACAATTCCTTTGCTGAATAAATGTCCAAACAAGCGGTTAAGTATCAATGCATCAGCAACATCAGTTACCTAAGCAAAATCAGATAACAAATCTCAAGTAATAGCATTAACGTACAAAACATGTGACCTATTGCTAAAAGAAATAACTGTTATACTAAAGAATTTACCATAAATTCATCAAGACATAGTAAAACTGTCTCTTCAGAAATTTCTTCTGCAACAACATCAAGTGGATCTGACAACCCTTTATGCTTCTACAAGGATACACAACAGTAAATTAGAGATAAGCCTCCTCTTATTCTTTGTGCAAATTATGCATACGTGATGTAGAAACTACAAACAAAATTTATTAATGCTCAAAGCATTAGACCACTTTCGAATAGCTTAACGATTCTTAAACAATTTCTTACTCTAAAAGTATACAAAATATTTGGAACTTTTCCCTATGAGAAATGCAGTTCAATTATAGCTAACTTGGATCAAAGAATTGATAAAACAACACTTTAACATGCATTAAAAATAAATATAAAGTCATGAGAGGTTTTAGTCCCCTTTTATCTACATTTCAGAGCTAATCAATAGGTTAAACAAACTTACTTGCAATAGGCTATGTACATTCAACATAAAGTCATGAAAATGGATCCTCTTTTTCCTCCAATGAGAGGGCCTGAGGAAGGAAAATAACAAGCATTGAGAGACAACAGATGAACATGATCAGATAATGAGGATATAACCTCATAAGAACACATTTCAATAAAATCTACTAAAAATGCCTCATTTTAACTCACAGTTGATCGAAAAACAGGTCCATCAGCATAGTTTTACCAGTACCCACTCCTCCATAAAGATATAGACCTTTTACAGGTGAATAAGAAGGATGTGACAACAAACGAGACCACAACCACCCCGTTCTGCGAAAAATAGAAGTTAAATAAAATTCAGAACCCGTGAACATGGTCCGACAAAAAAGAGACACTGCAACATTTGATTAAATATATCAGCAAGGAATGGTATAAATACTTGAAGTAGAAGAAAGAAAATTGCACCTTACAAGTTTTTCAACCGTCCGATCCAATTGGCAGACATCAGCATTCTCAACAAGTTCATCATAGAGTCTCTGGAGTTCTGTGAGTGTGTCTATCTGTCACCCCCAAAGAATTATAAAACATGCTTAAATGAATGAAAATAAGATTAAGTGGAATAATATACATACCATGAACAAATCCATATAATAATAGTTAATGTCATTTTATCAATAAACCAAAGTAGGAAAATCCTTTTCATTAATGATTTTATGTTCATGCTTTATGCGTTGAGCTACATTGTTACCTGGAAGGTATCACCTTCTACAAGTTCACCATTACCAATTCTTCGTTCATACTCAATAAGAGGCCCTGCTCTGTTTGTTTCTGTAACCGAAACAACAAATTCCAATACAAATTAAGTAAAGGGAAAATCAAGTTTCAAATTCTCTCTGATCCAGCACAAAGAAAAATTAACACTGAATAAATAAATGAATAAAACCTTCGTATTTGAGTTTTGCAGCATCAATTGAGAGAGGCCTTGTGGTTATTGTAAATGAATGATTTTTAACAAAGTTGGCTTCAGCATGATCAACAACTCTATAAGCTGAACTATGAAAATTATGATAGCAATTTTCAAAGTGATGTGGTGTTTCTGAAACATGGTCACGGATCAAAATACATGTTTGGCTATGAAAAACTGGTCGCGATTGGCGTAGAGAACGAACCACCAAGTTTCTCATCTTCAACCTCAGAAGACAAATACTAAGAATCACTGAAATAAAATATACTAATCACTCTATATTGAATCATAACAATATATCAGTAATATAGAAAAGAAAAGATTGATTAAAATTATATAGAAGAAAAAAATGTGAAGTTTCAGTGACAACTGTTAAATACTTAAATGCATGCATCGTTCAAAAAAACCATAAACACATTCCTTATTCGATACAATATAATAGGATTTTTTTTAAAAATGGGAACCTTTTTGGTAAGAAAAATAAGACAGTATTTGAACAAAATAATAGTAAAAGAAAATGAAATGAGTGGCGCAAAATTTACAGGAAAATAATAATAAAAAGTAATAAAAAAAAGAAGGTGAGTGGAGAAGAGAATAATCCCAGAAAACATGAACAAAAGAGAGATTGTACGATATTGATATGCTACCTTAGCCTTTGCTTTTTGCTAATTGATTTTGTCTTTTTTGTTTTTGATGATGTTTGACTCTCAAACTCGCATGTTTTGTTTGTTTCACTTGCTTGCACGCTAGAATAAGAAAAAAAGAAAAAAAAATGGAAAAAACACTTAAGAAGGGAAGAGAATATGCTGTTGATGGTAGAAGTTACAACTTAGCTTAACTCAAAAAAACATGAGACAAAGCGTACAAGATTACCGTACCTCCACTTTTAATTGTTTTTAGTTCATTAAATTCATAGGCTATGGTTTAATGAGGTGGAGCCTTCATTTACCTACCCATAATCCACCAGGGTCCTACTTCTTTCTCATCTACTCTCTTATATTCTCTTTGCCCATGGCATAATATTGCTAATCCGTACAAGAATAGAGAAATCATTTAAGTATTAAATCACATGTGCACCAAAACTGATGGGAATGGTCAATATAAGCTAGTTCTAGTATATAAGCAAAACTATAAAATCGACCGGTTTTAGTTGAAAGAACTGAATGATTCTTTGCATCTTCTTATATAAAAAATGGCACTACAAAAGTAACGGGTTGTTTTGCTTAAAAACAACATTATAGTAAAAAGTGAGAAAAACAGAGAGAATACCACAAACGCAAAACAGATAAAGAGAAAAGGAAAATTGGCAAGTTGAGTAAAAGAAAAAACTTTGTTTGCATTGTTAATTACTAAAGTCTAAGAGTGGCGATAATATGTGTTGGACGAAAACTGTGATAATATTCTCTTTAACATGTGATCAAAATTAAAAAAATTCACTCCTCCACGGTTCCACGCTATTTTATTCGTTTACCGTTTTTATTATAATAAGTTTAGGTTGGATTTTGGGAGATCTTCATAGATATACTCCACTATTCAAAAAGTGTTCACAGATATAGTTACAAATTACACCTACTTTTAATTTCATAATAATTCTTCACATCCATATTAACATTCAATGTCACAATTCTGGCTAATAATAATTCAAATTCTAATCAACTAAATTCGTGTCTTTTATTACTTTTTTTCTTGACGTGGGATGGCTTCATTGTTGTTGTCTGTTTGGTCGGTCACGGGTCCTTTCAATTACTTTTGCTAATAATGCACAATTACTTTCAAAAATTTAAATGTTTAATTCGTACGAGTAATACTTATTGGGAATAACAATCAAACAAATCGAAAGAAATTAGTTTCATACCCAAAAGTGAGAGGTGAGGTGAGGGATACCCTTTTAGTACAAAAAATGGTCGGGTAGTTAGCTATGGAGCCCAAGACAGTAGCATTTTGAAAGCTCTGCAGTTCCACGAAGCAGAAAAGAGGAAGAGCAGCATAATGGTGAATCAGGGAGCTAAGAAGCGAAAGGAAGAGATGGTTAGGTATAGGATTCCAAATTAATGTGATTCCGTGTGCGGTTGGATTTTAATTTTGAATTATCTAGAATTGACAGATTAATTGATTTAATAACTTTAAAAATGATCAAACATAATTGATATGAGATTTTATATGCATGAATTAATATTGTCCTCCCAGTTAACTTATTAGTGTATTGATTATTGATGTTTGAATTCATTGGTTTTGTTTTAAACAGGTTATCTATGTATTAATAAGGATGTTGAACTGGATTGGCCTGGTTGTCACTTGTTTATCATATTATATTCCATAAACCCATGTTATAACTCTCTTTTAAGTTTTCATTCAACACAGAGTTTCCTGAAGACAGACATGCCTAATTCATTCTTGGAAGTCTCCATAAAACATATTTGCTCCATCAAAGTCTAAAACAACACGCTAGACTCTTATAAAGAGGAGCACTTTATTAAGACTTAAGAGAATAGTTCAACCCAAAAGACTAATCTAGTAGGTGATAAAGCCTCATAGTTTAAGTATCACATAGTTTACAATTTTACTCAATCTGAGACTTCTAACGCACTTCAAAATTATTTTAGGAAGCCACGTGTGATCTACTCAAGAGTCGACTAGTTAAATAACTTTGGATCAAACCTATAAAAAATAAAAAAGGCTATTAAGTGAGTTTTTGTATGAAGATGAAGAGTATATCCAATTTTAATTTGTTATGCTTCGTGATCACAACCAGCTAATCAATCTCAAGGTGAATTTGTGATAAACTTATTTAAATGAAATCATCCGCAACATTAATAAGTGAACCATAAGAGTTTAATCACAAATGAGCGTCCAATAAGCTTCTATCCAAATCAAATCATCAAATATCGAGTGAGGAATGATTACTAATTATGAGCTGAGTTAATAAATAAATAAACTTTGAAGATAATTACATTTTGGGGAGGAAGGTAAAAAATAAAATAAAATTACATAGTACCTTGCATATATCACTATCAGGTATTAGGATCATTATTCCCCCCTTCCCCGTCAGCAGCAACAGAAGTTTGTATAGGTTGAGCGTGCAACTTCTAAATATTCACAGTTATACATGAGGCTCATGAACTACCATTTTGTCATTCATGAACTAGGGAACTTATCCAAGGTCACAGTCAAAAGATTGAATTCACGTCCAAGTGCCCAAGATAATTCATTCTTTGCGTCAATGCTTAAGTTGTATTCCAGAAAATAGCCGTTGTAAGTTATTACACACATAGTGGCCCTGAAAATTTGAAGATTAGAAATTTATTGAACTTTGGAAGCAGAGTTATGAAAAGCGTATTTAAAGGGGCCATCTACTTCTCTTGTTGTAACTATTTTCATAATTCTACACCTTCACCTCGTTGTTAGTTGTACCAAGAAAAAACTTAATCCGAGCTTCCTATATATATCTTAAATTGTAAAGTCCGATCCGATATATAAAATCATTCATAAACGTTCTAAACCTACAGCTTGAGGGGATTGGTTTTTGACACTGTGACCCTTGCTGTTCCCGTTATTCTAAATAAAGGGAAAATATTAAATTTCAGCACAAGGTATGGTGGGTTTTCCATAGGCACCACCTTCAAACTCCAAGGGCTATTGCACGAGAAAGATATGCTAGATATATAAACTATTCATATGTCAGCAGTTAGTTTATAACAAGTCCTAGTTCAAAATATGAGATAAGATGTACACACAATAGTGTCAGCAGATATAGTCCAAGTGGAAAACAAAAAATACTTGCTCTTACCACAATGATTTCGAATAAAATGATTTCTATGATTATATCCATCTCACCTTTGACATCAGTACCATTGAAAATATATTTTCTATTTAATAAAACTATAACATAATCTAAAGGAAGAAACTCAATTTAAGAAGATATAATAAACAGTGAGTGGATGGAGGAGGCAGGGATATTAAATAAAGATATTGCCAGGTGGACCATCAAAGAATAAAACCATGATGACAAATAATGAGGCACTCACCTACAAGCTAGAAGTTCAGATGTTGAGGTGTCAGTGACATTTTCAACCTTGCTAATTACTGCATAGCTGTATGACAAACAGCAGATTTCAAAAATAAGTTTGAATATTCGAATATCTTACTACTATATAACGAGAAATCATCAAAAAGGTTTAGCTGACAAGTTAAAAACTCAGATGAAATCTTTCCAAGTTTTCAATGGGCCAACATTAAAAATCTTCAATGAGTCCTGAGTCTAGATACTTAGACTTAAAGTACTTCACCTTTTGACCCCTGCAGGAACAGCATTATGAAGTATGTGATGATGAGCAGGATCCAGCACATCACTCACAGCATCAGGAATTATAGATCCAAGAAAACCACTTGATCTCTTGATTCTGCAAAAGTCATCAAATATTCATCAGACGACTTCCCAAAACCATTTCAGAGGAAGAAATTCAAAAAAATAATATCAGAAAGTTTTGAAAGATCATAGGAACTAGGACTGTTGTCCAGATTATATGGAAAATTAAACCCAACTGCACAGAAAGTTGTACAAAATACAATGATCAATATGACCTATGCATCTTCCTTTCAGTATACAAATGAAAGATTCAATCCGGTGTGACCATTCTAATGAGGTCCTTAAATGTCACCAAACTATGAGAAGATCAAGACATTAAGTTGAAGTTTTCATTTCTGGCTTCTCTTGTGTTGTTTACATGCCCATTTGAATGATAGCCAAACCAATACCAATAATCAAGGGTTTGCTTTAAACTTAAATTAGGATAACTTGACCTTTAGGGATCTAAAGCAACCCAATCCTGAATGACACACTGGCTTGTGTATGTCAATAAGGTAGTGCAATAGATATGCGAAAGGGGGAGAATAGTGTAACGTTGAGATTCTCACCTTGGATGTGAAGCTAGTCCAAGATTGAAAACATGAATAGAACCAGAAGAACTTGAGGATGCAAGAATATCTGGAATCTGCTTTGATGGCCCAAATGACAACGAAAATATAGTAGATGGATATGTTCCCCTCCGAAAGCTATATGACTGCTCAGAAAATATTTGTTAGATTCTACACAGGAAGTGAACTTGTAACAAGTATAGTACTAAGAGAATCAAACCCCATCTAGAAAAATATTCTATCAAATGTTATGAATATAATTCAAGAATGAATAACATTAACTAAAAATAAGGGCAAAAGAGGGGGGGGGGGGGGGGGGGGGGGGGGGGGGGGAGGAATCATGTTACTGGAAAACCCCATGGTTCAATTTCTATATTAGAGATTAATTTTGTGCATTCACCTTTCATAATCAGAGGGGCTCAGGGTTGAAAAATAATGTAATGCAATTAGTATTAAGGACTCCAGTTTGTTTATATGCTATGATATGTTAATTGTTTATTACAAATTTCAGGCTAAGGAAGAGCATCTTAATGAATTTGTTTTTATCAGATTTCTAAGACATGTACATCAGAGGAGGAGGATGTTTTATCCTATTCTTTTTTAGATTCTCGTTCAGGATTTACATTAAGCAAAGGCAGATTCTTTTGTTAGTAGCAAACACGGGAAGATTTTTATTAAAGCAAGAAAGCAGTCAAAATATCATTAGGCTCAACACATTATGAAAATAAATGCTAATACATTATAAAGTGACTTTAAATTTTTAGAAGAAACGACTTCAAGTTTAAGCAAAATAACCTTAACAAAATAAAATTTGAGTAAAACCAACATGATAAAAAAGTGGGCCAGAAAAAGAAAACATCATCTGGTAAACAGACAAACCTTCAATGCGGATAAGACCATAACACACCAACAGAAATGACTACTGCTACAAAATAGGCAACGGGGGATATCCAGAACACCTAATCATTATGGAAGATCCAAGCAGTTGATGTACGAGCATTCACATACTTGAACCAACATATTTAGGAGTGGACTCTCAAGGTCAACATTATTACTAAAGAGCCTATAGGTAGGTATTGGTATGACTTAATTTAAAGGGGGATTTTGTAACCGAAGTCATATTGCTTGTACGTGTAGCTTCAAGAAGAAAAAACACTGGAAGGTATAAGAAATAATGGCTACTGCCGTTAATACCCACTATCAGAATTCATAAAGACATCGAGTTTTATTCTTCACCTCTGTTGCATCTGACACCAAATAGACTCTGATGATAGTCCCTTGCTCGGATGCTGTAGCTATGTACATCCCATTAGAAGAAAGGGCCATTGCAGCAAGTGGTGAACGATGAGCCTCAATCTGTAATTCAGGTTAAATTATAATGTGCATAACACTAAGTAAAAGTAAACAGACATATTATTTCATATATAAAACTAGGAGAAAAAAGACAAACACTTCCCTAAATAGAAAATACTAATGTCAAGGGGTAATATAATGAAATAATTCAATTACTGATGTTTAATTAAAAACCATATATTTTTCCAATTGCGCACCCAGAACAAGGAAATCCCACAATGCCTCAACTAGGAACTTTAAAAATACAGTCCATGTAACTAATCAATTTATAAGTTCTCAAAGTTTTATAAGAAAACGATATTTTTCGTTCAAACAAATGAGAAATACTGAATCAACAATGCACCTGATTTTTTTTCAGTGAGGAGAGAAATGTAGATTAATTACGAAAATTTAATAACATGAAGATTGATATTTTCATCATCTCACTACTTTGTGGCTACAAGGCAGTGAAGGCACAGTAATAAGAGAATTCATGAATTTCATGGAAACAAAGTCATGTTATTTTATTATGATACACAACTCAGGACAATTTTATGCCATAACCTCACAGTGTAAATGATGATCCATGACATTATACAACAAAGCAGATCCTTTGGTAGTGCTAGCAGGGAGAGCCAAGTAGCAAGCCTCTGAAATAGGGGAAAAAGCACAGAGTCCTGCACAGGAAACTGTCTCAGAAAAGTATGTGCATAATAGAGCTGTCTGTTTTGCACTTTTGCATAATTAAACGTTCAAACCACCATGCTTGTCACAATCCAATTGAATAGACCATAATAATCTAACAACTGCGACTTACACACATAAATAAACAAGAAACCTTTTGTACAAAGCTAGTAATGTGTAAAAAAGAAGAAGTAAATAAATTAGATTCACAGATAATATTGTTTGACTAGATGACTTGACTCTTGAATGTCAATCTGAAACTTGACTGGAGGGTAATTTCATAAAACACAACTGTAGGAGCATAAGATGAATGCATATCTTATGTTAGAATAAGAAATTTAGAAAATCACGTGAAATACTTGGAGGATAAACAATGCATATCACAAACCCCTGGGTGAAGAAACATGATTACATTAATCCCAGCCTTACCTTTAGTATTTGGCACTGTATCAATCGTGTCCAAGATTGTCAGACTATTTAATTCATATACATATGCTTTGTCTTGTAAAATGACAATGAGTCTGCACGAGAGAGAAACAGAGAGAGATGAGATTATTCTTAATGGTCAAAGAGTTATGTTGATTGGACCATTGGACTTCACTAGATTCAAGATTAAAAAATTGTCAGCATGGAAATTAAATTCATAGGAAACTTCACTGAATAACTAGCACCTTGGGTCTCCTTGGTAGTTGCCTTGATATTATATCAATTACACCAGGTCCAAATGCTAGTACCAACCAAACAACAAAAAATCAAAAAAAAAAATTCACTGAATCATTTAACTGTAGACTAGCCTGTACATTACCAATCCAATTATCTAAGATAATAAATAAATCCAGTAATGTATGTCTGCTAGAAAGTACATACATGCATATTCAAAGGGAACGCCAATGTAGTGAGCAAGCATTATTATTAATATTGTTTTAATCCCCTAAATGGCCTGCAAAAATTGTTAGATATTTTTATGTTTTATTCAGTTTATGTAGTGGTTGGGTGAGTAGTTTAGCAAGTTACCTCAACTTTAGGATAAGTTAGTATGTGTAATTTTGAAAATGGTTGTAATCTCTTTACTTAGCCTATTTTAAGGCCGCCATCTAGTGCATAAGGAACACGCGTCAGTTTACAATCTTCTCCTATTAACAAAAACATCTATTCGCTACTACACTGACATGAATAATTACAAGTTGCATAAAAAAAGCAATTGGCTGTTTAATACAATAACCACATGTTCATTAACAATACGAGTTGAAGCAGAAACCGGAGTAGTCAGCTTCATTGAACAACGAACTAAAGCAAACTTCGTATATATTTAAAACGACGTAATAGTAAATGCAGGGTTATTACCTTTGTCTATTCATGCGAACGGCAAGAATTGAAGTTAGAAAGTTCAATTCTCTAAGAGCAGCTCCAGTGGTTGTATTAAATAAACAGAGACGACGCGGTGACAAAGATGGCTGTATCACTCAAAAACAATACACAATCAGAGATAAAGGTCAATGCAAAAACTCACACAGAGCACAAAACTTGGTTTAGTTAGTACCTGATCACCAGCCCCAACAATAGCAAGAAGACTTGAGCTAAACAGCATCTCAACAATACCAAAAGCCCCAATTGCTATAAGGAAAAAATAATATTTAAAGATAATGAACAATACAAATATTAGAATTAAAAGCATAATTCGATGGAATTGGATTTACCTTTTTCGTAGCAGAGCTTTCCTGTAATAGTATCAAATATTCTGAAACCATTTCTGGTGCCAATGGCGAAACAACTGTAATGGAATTGAACTGAATTAGGTTTTTAAAAAAGCGAATTGGATTTAGAAAATTGAAGGAAAACAAAGAGAAAGTAACCTATTGTCTTGGTTGAAAGAAGCGCAAAGGATAGGGCACGGAGAAGAGGATTGGTTCGCCATTGAATTGAATTTACGTTCTTCGATAATTGGGATTTCTTTCTGTCTAAGTTTCGAATAATTTCTTCTTCCACTTATAATGACGTGGACATGGCTGTGTGAAGCAGAAGACTAGATTGTTTTATCTTACTCGCCAATCTTTTTTTCATGTACCTAAAATATGAGTTTATTTATTCATTATTATTAAATAAAGTGTACACATTCTAAATAAATAAAAAGTAGTTGAATTTCAGCACAATATATGTATATAATTCGCCTTTCAAGCCCAAAGCATTATTCTATGAAAAGGTGTGATAAATATATAAATCAATCATTTGAAATATATAGTCATTTATTTGCCTTCATGTAACGGCTACTTTGACACGATCCCTATGTGATTTACCAATCAACCAGAAGACATATTTGGCCGAAAATAAGGTAGTTGGTTTTGTACTTAACAAATGAGCTTAAAAATTAAGTCACTTGCAAATAACTATGACATATGACTTATTAACTAGCTTATAAGTTAATAGTAGCAAACAATCAACTAATTTATATGTTCCTAGTTTTAGGCTTCTGATTATGACTTGACTTATAAACTAGCTGTGAAAAACATTGACAACATCTTAAAATCTTAGTATACAAAAAAAAGTGGGAAATAACAAGCAACAAAATATGTGGTTAGACAATTACAGGGGTTTGGCACAAAGCCATAAACAAATAACATTTCCCCGTGAACAAATAACAAAATAGTGTTGAATATGATCTGTCCCTGTCCTAGACAACTATATCCATTGTTATGTTTTTTCTCTTCCTTTGGCATTGGCCCCTCCTTGCAGCCCCTAAAAAACTATTTTTTAAGCAAAATTCAACTAATGTTATTCATTATATTTTAGTACAAATAATGAAATAACCCATAAATCTAACCATGACACGTATGAAAGAAAATAATGTCTTGGACTAAAGTATTGATACTAAAAAAAGAAGATATCTCAGGAGTCAAAGGAAACCAAACGTTGGACAAAAATTTCCACACCATAGGACTGAAGTGAAGAAAATAAGAAAAAAGACAGAAAGCATGGTAGAAAGAACAAAGAAAAAAGTACCATATTGAGAAAAAGAGTTGCGCGTGACCCTGCAAAAGTATCACATAGAAAATGACCTCTAACAGCTAAAAACTCAGACTATGACTTTCACTTATACTTGCAAGTTTGAACATCAACAAGACCATAACCACGCCTATCATTATGTGTAAGACACCCCCTCTTGTCTCTGCTACACTCTTGAGAGCAAAGAATCTAATGACGTTCTCTGTTTACAAATAATGCACATTGTTCAACCCTCCATTTTACCTTTCTATTTTGTATACAAATACACAAGAACATAAGCACATTTGTACCATTACCATACTACTATACTAATTTTTACAACAAAAACCCAAATTTTATAAAATTTTGTAGAGTCTATACATTACTTATATCCTAGAACAACTCAAGATAATAAAACTTTTTAAAAAAATTATGCTTCTACATTTATAACCACAAGAAATCATCTAGGACCAGAGAGTTCCATGGCATAGGAATCCAATGAACGATCATCATCATCATCCATTGTCATGCCAAACATGCTTGAACGATCATGAGCAGTGTCATCATGTTTTGAAGCAGAAGAGGTAGGGCGGGATGAACTACTGCTACTGTTGCTGTGACAAGGGGTGATGCCTTGACTACTATGATTATGTGATGCTGCCCACTTCTCCGCGAGCCCATCACCTTCGAGCATTCGGACCACTTCCGACATTTTGGGACGGTGGGCAGGCAAATTTTGAGTGCAAAGTAAAGCTACTTGCAGCATCTCCCCCACCTCTATTCTATCATAGTTGCTCCCAAGCTCTCTGTCCAACAACACTTCAACCTTCTTATCATGCTGTATTTTCTTAACCTGTTGCAACAAGGAGACGAACATTAATCATAACATATAGTCACTCTAAACAACTCTTTTGGCTTAAGCTTCAGATAAAATCAGGCGAATCACCTGTCTGTGTATCCTCAACAACTACGCTCTCAAAGTAGCAATTATTTATATAATAATTGTATATCTATATTCTGTTGGTGCCACAAAACATATTTAAGTGTTTACATTTTCACTGATTCTTCAACAGGTCAAATATAATTGGTTTGTAATAATAATAATATGAAGATACTTTTGTAGAAGTTGTAGCACAAATGCAAATCAGAGCAAATATTAAAAGAATCATGTCCAAGTAAAACTCACATGAGGAACTACTAATGAAGTATTAAATAGCATTAATAACGATAAACTAAGATATCATACCAACAACTTAACTATCATGTCAAATACATGAGATCAGTGGTGGATCTTCAAGAAAACTATTGAGGGGGCCAAGTGTGAAAAATAGAGTTTGCGCTAAATTGGTTGATACAGCTTAAATTTTCTTTTCCATCTTATTATAAGATAAATGCATGTGACTATTGCAAGTTGTATGTCAACAAACCTTCAAGTAATTTTTAATGTTAATCATCATATATTATACAAATCTTTAAGAAGTGGAGGTTTACACTAGCTCCCCACATTCCAGTGAGAAGATACGCTAGTGCTTGAGATTTAAATGCAAACAAACAGTTTGCTTAAGCAGCAGAAAAAAAGCTTACCCACTCTAGCATAGCGCCTTTTTGATTCACCGTTTTTCCAAACTCCAAAGCAGTCATTCCTGTTATGAGCTCTAACAAGAGAATGCCAAATCCAAATACATCAGTTTTCTCAGATGATTGGCCAGTGGAAAGGTACTCCGGTGCAATGTGCCCAACGGTGCCACGGACGGCAGTGGTGACATGGGAATCAGCATGGTCCAAGAGCTTTGCAAGGCCGAAATCACCTACTACAGCTTCACAATAGTCATCCAGAAGCACATTAGCAGCCTTTACATCTCTGTGTATTATCTTTGGATCACATTGCTCATGCAGATACAAAAGACCTCTGGCAGCTCCAATTGCAATACTCTTTCTTGTGTTCCAATCTAAAGCTGGCTTCCCTGTCATATCACATACATGATATCAAACCATAAGAAAAATTGAGTATTAAAATTCAAAATCTACATAAAATCTTGTGATAAACAGAATATCGAAGGTAAAAAGATAGATAATTAACAGAATTCATTAAGAAGTAACTTTGAACATTCTGTACAACTTACAATATATAATTAGACAGAATGCAGAAGGACTTAACTTCTCTTGCAAGTAGCCCTAAATAAAAACAAATAATATCAAATCTATTGTACTGACTAAATTAAATACACATTTTGAAAACCTGATAGCAGTTTGATCAGAATTAATATTTAGTCAAGTGTTCGGGAATATTAGGATATTAATTATTACCAAAGTATAACCCTAGTAATTGGATGATTTGGAACATCTCTAGCTTATCATTTCAAGTCATAACATTAAGACAATTTTTTTATGTTATAGGAGTACATGAAGATTATGATCACTTAAGACAAATTGTTGGCATGAAAACATGCTTAACATTAAAATGTGTGCCTGACATCAAGGCCACTCAGCCATGAAAATATTAAATCCAAAACATTACAAGTCTAGATCAACTAATTAAAGCAGGTATAAGTACAATATGACAAGGTAGATAATGCTAAACTTCACTATAATCAAATTATAAGATCACATGCTTATCACAAAAGATCACAAGCATAGAGAGAATGACCTACCTCTAAGCCTGGACGCCACGCTGCCATTGGACATATAAGGATAAACCAGAAGTTTTTCACTAGGAGTAGCACAATATCCAATTAAGCGAAGTAAATGGCGGTGAACTGCCAAGCTGATCATCTCCAATTCTGTTTGGAACTGTGACTCGCCAGCACTTCCCGTTACATCTTTCAGTCTTTTCACAGCCACCATTGTGCCGTCTCCAAACTTCCCCCTATAAACATTGCCAAAACCTCCAGCACCAAGTATGCTCTTGGAGCTGAAATTATCGGTTGCATGTTGAAGCTCTCTGAAAGTGAATTTTTTTAGATTTCCCAAGTTAACAACTCCCTCTTCCTTATAACCTGAAAAAATGCCAAAATCATAACTATTAACATTCTTATAATACCAATCCTTTACCACAATGTAAGAACTACTGTTTCAGTTTTACTTACCACTAATATAAAGTGTGGCTTGATATTGTTGTTTCTTTCTATACCAAACGAGTCCAAAAAAGAGAAGCATGAGAGAAGCACAACTAAGGCTGACTCCAAGTGCAATTGCTAGTTTTTTGGACTTTTGTTTCCCTACAAATTAAAATGCAATGTAGGTTACAAACATTGTTTAAAGATAAGAAGAGAAACCAGTGAAGGTAAAAGGACATACCTTGTGACAATGCTTGGGAAAGGGGAACAGGCATGAAGGTTACTGTTCCAGAGCAATCTTCAACAGAGCTGCTTCCGCAAATTAATGGGTTCCCCACAACACTACACAAATAAAAGAGAATCAAGACAAAATCAAAGTTGAAACAGTAAGTATACTTTAAAATAGTAATAATGATAATAGAAATAAAACAATGCCCACACTACAAAACAGAGAGAGAATGAAAGAGACACCATACTTGAATGACCTGGCTGGAAACTTGGGCAATGGTCCACTGAGATTGTTATAAGACAAGTCCCTGAATACATGCAGTCAACATATCAAAAATGGAAACTTTGAACAAGTGACAGGTTATTTCAATTTTCAAGACACTTTAAGAGGTGAGATTGAGAATGAGGAGAACTGATATAACCATACTCACAAGAAAGCAAGTTGTGGGTTTTTGCCAAGTGACAAAGGAAAAGGTCCAGATAAACTATTGTTGTTGAGCCTCCTGGACAAACAAAAACACTGTATAAATTTACATATTTTATACAACACGATTTCAATGACGCAAAACTTCTTAACAAAAAGGGAAGAAAAGGAGATAAGAAAAAAAAGTTACTAACAGGTACTGAAGAGTATTCAACTGACTCAAAGATGCAGGAATGACCCCAGAGAAATGATTATTAGAAAGATCCAAAGTCTGAAGCTTGGGAAGGGTTCCAAGCTCCAGTGGGATTTTGCCTGAAATATTGTTATTCTGCAGTAACCTGCATTCAAGCAACAAATGAAAATTAGAAAACTACATCCCAATAAAACATAGTAAAACAATTAGAACAATTTGTTTGTAACATTATGGGAGCTTATAGACACCAAAGAAATACTTGTTGAAACTCACACTTGTTGAAGATTGGTGAGATTAGCAATTGCAGGAGATAAAGTTCCAGAGAGAGATTGACTAGGTGCTCCACTGCACAGAAACAATGATAAGAATGAGGAAGTAAAAGAGTATATAGTATGGGATTGAAAGGAATGAAGAGAAGAAAGAAGAACTAACAATCCAATAACAAGGGAATCAGATGAACAAGTAATCATAGCCCAACTACAAGCATCAACAGAATATTCATCCCAGTTGCTTAACACACCATGTGGATCACTCAAACCTTCTCTTATACTCATCAAAGCCTCCACTGCATTTCATTCATTCAAATAAATGTAACTATAAATATATGGCTTTATTACACATACAGTCATAGACAGTAGTTACCTTCATGGTTACGAGGTTCTGAAGAAGAAGAAGAAGAAGAAGAAGAAGAAGATAGAGCGACACGTGAGAGGAAGAAGAGAAAGAGAGTAACGGAATTTAGAATGAGAGCCATGGGTAATGAAAAAAACAAATGGGTTTGAACGTATTTCACAAAGGAAAACAAATCATAGTGGAAAAAAGGTAAAAAGCAATTCTGGTATAGAAAGCCATAGACAGCACCAACTATTGCTTTGTGTTTTGTTTCTTTAATACTGGCTTGGGGGGTTTCACACTTATTTTGGATTAGAGTGACACAAAAAAAGAAACAAATGGAGATATAAAAAAAGAAAAAGTGAGAAAAAGTAAAGAAGGGAGGGAATAGTAGTGGGGGTGAAGAAAGAACAAGGAGGGAATAGTAGTGGGGTGAAGAAAGAAAAAGAACAGGCACAGGCATGTCCCAAAAAGTTCACTAGTGCAAGTCAATCATATTTTAACTAATAATAAAATAAACTATTTTATGATTTTCTCTTGTCATTTTTTATTAAATTGAAACGGGACGGAATATCAAATACTAGGAGAGGTGGTTTATATTAGTCATGGGTACTAAGTAAGGCTGTCTTTGGGTGAGGAGAAAGAGAATGAGTGAAAAGAATTTGGAGAGAAAGTGTGTATTTCTCTCGTTTGGCTAAGGAGGAGGAATGAAAAGAAAGAAGGAAAAGTGTGGTTGGACCCACTAAATTTGTTTCTCCTCCAAAGTGAGGAGAAAATAAGAGGAGAATAGGACCAATATTTGTTATCTCAAACTGTATTCCAAATCATGTCCCAGAATAATGATATTGAAATAAAAAATAAAAAGTAATGAATATTATAATTTTTTTTAATGGACATAAATATTTTCATCGATCTGAGACATAACTTAAAACATAATTTTAGACTATAAATCAGTGAGGAAGAAACACTCAGTTTCTATTCTTTTTCTATACAATCAAACAACACTAAAATTCACTTTATTTCTCATCTATTTCTCTCCTTTCATTCTCTTTCTCACATATTTATCTCTTCTTGTTTTCTCCTCGAAATGAAGGAGGAATAAGAGTGGGAATAAGAGTGGTAAATGTAAGATAACATTGGTACAAAATGATGATGATGAAGAAGCAGAGAAATGTGGAGCAGGTAAGGTAAAGGAGCCCACAAGAATCAAAACGTCCATCGCAACGTTAACATGGAATCCATTTGGAGGGTTGCCAGTAGTAGGAGTGCTACTGTACTACTCTCTGTAAATTGCTTGTTTTTCTTATCATTTTCATTTTCTATTTTAAATTTATTATAACTCTAGTTTTTTTATAAGATTATTTCTTTGAGCATAAACCTCACATGACAATAGCGATGGCAACAATGGATATTAGGGTCGGATTAATGATTACTCAATCCTTAATCTGAATAGACTAAAATATATATTATTATTCATGTAAAATATGATCTTATTATTTACATGGACATTTTTGTCCTTTAATATTATATAGTGTGTTATTATATATAAGATAAACTTATATTTTAACATTTATAATATAAATTGGATTTATATTTCGTTTAGGGCTAAATATCACCTATACTAAATTCCAACTCTAATGAAAATATGTTTAATCAATTAAATTTAAATTGTACTCATTCATTTTAGTTTAATGTCACGAATGAATTTAAACATTACGTGTAACAAACCCAAGATAAGTAAGGAAATTAAATTAAAGCATATTCTACGATATATATGCTCTAAAGTAAATAATATCAATACATGGTGTATAAAATTTTAGCTACTTGATGCAAAAAACGTATTAGTTAATAGTTATACCTAATTGTAAAAGAAAATATACCTAATTGTAAAAGAAAATATACAATTTTAAAGAATGTGTGACTTTATAATAGAGTTGGATGACTAAAAAATGAATAGGACGAATACACCTAATTTCAATCACAACACCAAGGAGAAAAATATATTTTATAGATAATTTTAAAACTAGCTAGTTCAAAGAAATGTTGTGAAACTCGAATCAGACATCAAACTAGAAGAAGTCTCATATTAGGTTTAAACTATTAAACTATTTGGTCTGATTGGGTGATTTCATACATAATTAATAATTTTTATATATAAATATAAAATTAATAATCAAATTATAATTATATTGAAATAACATCTTTTCATCTTTTCTAGATTTTGAGTAAAACAAAATATTAGAATAATATTACATTTTTTAATTTTTAACTGAATCATCCGGTTTACTTCTCAGGTTAATCTGGTTTAACCGGGTTTAAAGCAGTCGGACTGAAATTTCATCAGTTTAAAATGGTTCAACTCTCATTCGACTAAGACTATGAACCAGAGTCATTTTTAAGCCGATCAGCGCTCACATCTGACGGACCATAGGATGGTCCGGTTTTCATTCAAAGTCTCCCCTTAAAAAATTGGATTAACTTGAAAAAGCTTAGACAAGTCGAATAGTGATAGACAAGAGAGGGCAATACTGATACAGATATGATTTGACACAGTGCTCCTATCCGCAGCCAATTCTTCCGTATATTACTCATAATAACCAATAGTGGGTGGGTCCCTCTTTCACTTCATCATTCTTCTTCCACTTTAGGACTACCAGGCCCCTTCTCCTTTCATCTTATCCTCAAATCAAATTCCATCAATCCATTAGCCACGCTAATGAAATTTTAAAAAAATTCCAAAACTTTAGAGATTAACTTTAAAAAATAAAAAATTGAGACCATATAAAAATAATAAAGTCAATGTGTATTAGTTCATGTGAAAGGAGATGGGTGACTCAAATATAAGGTGTCAAGTTATACTCTTCTATTTTATTTATATTTTATATTTTTAGTGAAATTATATAAACTACATTTTTATATTTATACGAATTATGATATATTTATATACATAAATGACAAAAGCTACCCAACGCATGAAATAAGTATGTGTTTTTAAATAAAAATGTAAAGACAATTCAAAATAGTATATGAGTCAATGTTTATTTATTATTTTTATTATTTACTAGGTATATCAATAATTATAAATATACATTGGGTTCACTATTTTCACATTTTCCAACTATAGTGCTTTTGCTAATTAAGGTAGCATATCCTTTGGGGCTATTATAATTATTCATGTGACCTAGCTTTATTCTCTACACTATGAAGGCATAAGCATGAAATAGTAGTAAAAAATTTAAAAGGTCAATATATCAATATTATAATTAGACTCTTTTAAAAGACTGATATTAGACTGCCTTGTCGGGTAAAAGAACAATAAAGCAAAAATTAGTTAGAGGTGTGACCACAATCCTAAAAACGCAATATCAATTATGGATCATAAATCATTATCAACTTCCAATGAAAAAGCATGTGCCACTCATTTCAAATTTTCATTTACTCCACAGCTTGTCGTATCAGTCAAAATGTTACCTTTAACCCATAACTAAATGATATTCTTTGGCCCATGATAACCGGAAATAAGTTAGGTTATAACTCTGATATCATGTTAAGATTTCATCTCAAAACCAATTGGCAATGAGATGAGTATCTCAACATATATTTAAACAATTCCCAAAACAATGAGTTAGGCGATATGAGACTTACTTCCCAACAATTATATGACATCAAATTGATTTGGTTACATCACCTAATGTAGATTGAAGATTGAATTATCAGATATAGCGAGGCAGAGAGGGTAATATGGCTGCATTTTCTCCTATAGGGTGCAAATAAGGTTATGAATTGTAACTAAATGGTTGCATAAAGTATACAAAAATGATGATAAAATTATATTCGGGAATTCAACCAAAGAATGTAAATGCTTAGCTAAGTGAAACACCATACTACCTTTTCATTACTTTCAATATTTGTTCTACACAAACTTTGTTAGCTCAATTTTTGAATGATTGTTGTGCAAGTTAATAATTTTCCTCTACAATTGCAAAATTAATTTAGTGGATCTAAATAATTGTACTGGAAATAACTTAGGTATTAGAAATTAAAGAAGAAAACAATAATGTTCAAAAATTAGTATGAGGTGATTTCTGTTACAATATCAATCAATTATGCATTATTATTTGATTAAAAATAGTTTATTCTCGTCATTAAAATTACAGGCACAAATAAATTGATATATACACAATCAATAAAATTACACTAAAAAGTTGATCAAAATTAAAGTATTTTAATTGACTATTTATTGCAATTACAAAATGTGATGATTTTCTAAATATATAGTGTTAAAATATGTTGTCACCTTTGAGAACAAGAAATATAATGTCGTTACTTCTTTACATGAGATAACATGTTAATTAGCTTCTCAAGCAAACAAGATTAACTCATTCAAAGTTATATTATTACTATTGACTCTAAAAATAACATGGATAAAGAAAGTGTTTATTAATATAAGCAAATAGTTACTATAAAAATCCCCAACTATTGCTAAGATGTTTTTTCTAAAGAAGAAACCCTTATATAGAATAAATATTGATGTATAATAGTGGTTGCACAGTAGTGTTATAGTGTGGAAGTGATAAAAGGTAACGTGGGAATCCCAACTGAGACAGAGAGAAAATCTTCATTGGAGTGTGTTTATTCTTCCATTTCACGTTGTTTGATTCACTTTACCTTCTATCCACATACCATATTGCCATGCCTGTTTTGCTTCATGTTCTTTTATATGTTCAAAGCTTTACCAAAGCACTTTGAATTGGGAAAACACGCTTTTCTCCTCAACTTTATTACCTAAGGCTGATGGATAATAAATAATAGAACTGGGTCTCAGCATTGCTTTCATATATTGGGCCTACAAAAGAAATGACCTGGGTTGGGTCAATCTTAAACTAATTTTATCCCGTGAAGCTCGGTTGATTGATTTTGAACAAAAAATATATAGCTCACGGTGCAATTATTTCACTATTCGTATCACTATGTATGAGTTTTATATATTGTTACTGTATCATTCATTATTTATATTTAATTATTATTGAATCTTAAAAAAAATTAAAAAGAATAGTGTATGGCAGTGATTATGTATAAATATTATACTCTATAAGTATTTTTTAAAATCTTTACGCACATAAATGTCACGTGCTTGCAAGCAAATAAATTTTTTAAACGTTCAAAAATTATATTTTTAAAAAAACTTTCTAAAAAATCATTTTTCTTTTTGGAAAGATTTTTAAAAGGTGATTTTGAAAAAAATAATCTATTAATATAATAATTTTATTTGATAATGTTTTTAGTTCCAATAAAAAAACAAATGGATTGGATATTCATTCATCCAAATTCATGAAAATTGAGTCATGAATAGATTGGAATTCATCCATTAAGTTTGGATATGAATGGATTCAATAACTTCAAATATTGTTTAAATGGAATTATATGGATTGACAGAAAGCTTTCCAAATTCATTCATTTGAGACCATTATATTCGTATATTAAAATTATGAGAATGGGCTACAATATGAATGCAATATTTATGCACTAATAGTGTGAAGATACATTTAGTATATCACATATCATTCATTTGTATTACTTTCTTTAAAGAGTCAATAATGATTAAACATGTGTATAAGTTATTAACAATATATAAAGGTCCGGACCAAGAAGGCATTGATCTAGTAGTAAGGCCGAGTTAGATCACAAGATGATCAAAATGTCAAGTTTCGATTTTTGTGAGTGACATTTAGCTTGTTGAGAGAAACAATCACACAACCCCGAAATAGATTAATTCCTTATGTATATAAAGGTATGGAGATTAACGATCTCATTAGTTTATTATGAATTGTGCACATATTATAAGAAGTTGATACGATTAGCTATCATCGAATATATTTTAATGCAAATAACTCGTGAAGAAATTATCTCAAGTTCACCAATAATCCTAATTTCATATCATATATGAAGTAACAATGATTTGATGTGCAGTTCGGTTTTCATGTTTTGAGATCTTAAGTTAGATCTCAATTAATTATCAGCTTCTCTTCCTGGGAAATATGCTCATCTCAATCTATAGAGTACTAACTAGTGTCTCAATGACATTGTCGATGAAGCAAGGCTCATTAATCTTTAAAGCAAAAGTTTCCAGTATCTTAAGGCTCATTAATTAACACAACCCTTCATTTAATTATGTTTATCACCTTCCATTTGCACCACATGGTCCCGTTTAATTATTCAAACTTGTTGCTGGTCCTACATAAAAGCAAATGGGGTTTTATTTTCCATCATTCCTCAATTCTAAAAAGCACAAGCCACTGAGGAAAGCAGTTAAAGTGCATCACAATTTTACATAGCTCCAAAGTTGTCTTGGGTTTAGTCTAAGTCATGTGGGCTCATCTAACTAATAGAGATCACCTTTCTCATTTTTTGGTGTCTCAATATGTTCCAATCTACTTAAAAACTGATACGTAATTAAAAATAAAATTAAAAAACATACAATAGTTTCTTTTATATTACTTTGTACAGCGTGATTAGCTTGGAACACGTTGACATAGATTTTTTTGGATACTTGATCCCTATTCTCATGTGACTCCTAACTTACAAGGACTTTATGGACTTCAACTACAAATCCAAAATGAAAACAAAATAGAAGCTGGGGACAATTAAGCTCATAGTGAAGTAAAACCCATGTAAAGTATGTACACAAAACTAGTCATAAGGATTAATGAAATTCTTGGCATCCATCATGAAAACAAGTCACCTTCCGAGGAAGAATCATATGCCTTTTTTGGTTATTTGTTTTTACCCTTTGTTCCTTCCATAGTGCGGTGCTCTACCATGCTTTCACGTGCATACCAAAAACTAAAAGGCATAATGAAAATAAAGGGAGTTTTGGGGAACAATAGATAGGACACATGCATTTAGACTTAAGAGGCAATCGTCACCATAGCTCAACTTTCTTTGTCTTTGTCTTTGTCTTTGTTTTTCTTACTTGGTTACTTGTTCTGTATACAAGAAAAAATTGCTCTATGATTGTGCTCAAACATATGGTCCCTTGGACTGGCATAGTTTCAGTGTTTTGCAACCCAAAAGACCCTACTTGTGCTGTTTGGATTGTTACCTCACTCAACCACGCCACACCCACAACATTGATAGGACAATATAATATAAAACCACAACATGTACCAGCCAAAATAGCATAGAACTAATACATAATCGCAACATTGAAAACGAAGTTGCGTGAACAATTTCTGACAACTCCTATTCTATTTAGGAAGCAGTGGACATAGATGAAAATTGCTTCATACATATCACTTTACAAGTCACACTCAAAAGGGCAGGCATAAAAGATAAACAATATGAGATTAAGTATAATCAAATAGCAAAAATTATCTCTAAGTGTAAAATTCAAGGAATGACTAAAATAATCATTAGTAACTATTGAGATTAACTTTAAACTGGGTAACCATACTATCATCTACTAAAGGGATTTCTTTCTTTTTTAAGTCTCATTATTAATATATCATGATTAATGAAGGCTCACGTTACCCAAGAAAAATGAATAAAATTATGTAAAAGAGACAGAAGAAAAGACTGACATTAAATTTGAAACGGTAATAAAACAGTGTTGGGATGGTGAAGGCTCTGTGTTCTGTACCTCAAGGGACCCCCAAAATTTAAAGCATCACTGACCAAAATCCTACAGGATTAGGTGCATCCCCATTTACTGAAAATTGTAGAAACCCAAAGCTGAAATTAAGACACGTCCCCTTCCTACCTTTGCTTTCCCAGGAACATGGCCTTCAATTCAAGATGCAGAAACACCAAAACAAAATATAATACCAAATCCAAAAAAAATATAATCAGTGAAACTAAGATCATAAAAACAAATAATATTCAAACCTGTGACTGTGGCAAAGCAATATCCACTACTTGAATATTAACTGATTAAAAAATAAAGAGTAAACAAAAAAATAATAGAAATGCTACTGTCACTAAAGCTAACAGATTGAGCCGTCTAGCCAATATCACCAGCACCAGAATCATAATCAGAACATAGTCACTGGCAAGAGTAGAAGTTGATCAGGAACAGTGTTTTTACCACAACCACCCCATCCTTCACATATTCTAAACAAACCCTTTTGCCTCATAAGGATCTTATAATCTCTTGTTGCAGCTACATGCTTCAGCATATTTTGTTTTTCATATTGTATCCTTCTCTTCTTCAACTGCTGCCACCAAAACCAACAGCACCCCCACAATAGTAGTATCATCATATCAAATAAGGCCCAAAGAATAAAGGGTTGGAGACTTTACACAGTTGAAGACAAACTGTGAAGAAGAAGAAGAATATATAGTGGGGTGAGTGCATAATAGTCAAGATGAACATGAATAATAAAAATCAAAGGTAGAGACTAGAGAGAGAGAGAGAGAGAGAGAATGGGGTGCATGTTATACTTTTTATTTGAAGAGATGAAAATAGTTGTGTTATGATAAGAAGGAAAGAATTGAAAAAAGTGATTGTGTAGTTGAAGAAGCTATAAGCTGTGGATCTCTGTGCATTTTCTGTCCCACTGAGATTGTCTGTCCAAACATAATGTGAGTTGGGATAGTAGTAAATAATCAACTATATCATTTTGTGTGTGTCGCATCTGTGTCCATATTCCAATTAAATACTGTCACCTGAAAATAAAATTAAAACTATAAAATAAATTTTTATACATTACTTAATATAATATGATTAATTTGAGACATGGAGATATAAATTTTTTGAGATTGTGGATCATTGTTAGTAAATATGGGAGGGAAATTAATGGTTGGTGTGCTTTTTTGGTGTACAGTTTAGGCATGACATGCTTCTTTTTCTATTCTTTCTTTGCCTTTGGTTTTGGCTTAACCTTCTCACAATTCTCAATCTCTTTTTTTCCCCTCTATATTACAGATTAGCTAGATTTGCGCAAGCAATCTCTGTCATCTTCTTCATTCCTCCATTTACCCCTTATCAATTACCATATTTCCACTTATACCCTTTGGATTTTTCTCTTCATTAAAATGCCGGATTGCATATAAATGTATTACACACAAATCTTAACATGGGTAATTTATAAACAAAAACAATAGAGAATAATCTTCTCATTATAATATGAGATAAATTATCACATTTAGCCACTAAAATTATGATATATATTTTATTTAACTTTTTTCTATGAAAATAAGACACATAAATGACCGTAGGAAATAAAAGAGTCAAAACAATAACATGTTAAATTTTTTACTATTATTTTAAAAAAATAAAAAAAGGAGATGGTAAAGATATTATATTATAATAACTAGGTTTAGTAATATTTCATTTTCCTACCCTCATTTTCTACTTGACAAAACAAGCACATTACCCGAGGTTAAATATGTGGACCAAGGCCTACAAATAAAAAGTGGTTTTCGACCTACATTCATTCGTTTGGGATTTTTCTAATATCCAGGGATGATGAGGTGCTAAAAGAAGATTGCACTTTAAAAAAGAAAAGAGCAGAGGGACTGATTTCCGTTACTTTTTTACCCTTTGGTCAAACTCAAATATTAAACCCTTTCCTTGTTGGGGGCCCATACAATTATTTGAAGCCCAAGAGGGTACTTCAGTCTTTTGGTCCTAATAAAGGGAATGAGTAAAGGGAACCCGGATTTTACGTTTCCATGCTAACAGAAAAAAGTTCTTTCCACACATCATGTGAGAGTAATTACCCTTTTTGTGTTGCTGTAGTTTTACTTGCTTCGGTGGACAATGTAACTGAGGGCCAAAGTTATTATTATACATAATCAATCACTATTCATTTGTATTATTTTTATAAAAAGTCAACAATAATTAAACATGCACACCGAGTGACATAGTAATAATGTATAAACTGTGGATGTATACATTTTTTTTGTGTTTTATCATAGATTAGTTTTTTTGTGGTAATGATTAGTTACCTTTAAGATATTGTGACTCTCTTATAAATGTTGCTTTGGGTGATCATTTTGAATATTTGAGTTGCTCAACCAATAAATCAATTGGTCATTAGTTACGACATGTTAATTTGTGGGAATTACCTAGGGATTATTTAGGGTTGTGAATGTTTAAAATATGGCACCAACATTTAGCAAGAAAAGGACGAAATTTTGGCACGTTTTGTATGAAAGTATAAAGAGTACGTAATAATTGAGTAGGCTTTGCTGAGCTCAAAGTTTTGGCTCGAGGCTATGATGATAGAGAACAGCAAGAGACAAAATGTCCAAGGAAAGGTCAGATATAAAGGAGCAAAATGATTTTTACGGGTGAAGAAAATGAAAGAGAAGAGGGTACCTAAAGAAAAAGTAGGGCAGCTCTTAAACCAAGATAAAGTTGAATACACTGTTCTAGTTGCGGGGTTTTTTATCTACAAAATAATGAAGATCATATATCATAGTAAGATCCTTTCCAGAGATAAGTGATGTGTTAAATAATATAAATATAAAAGTAAAATGATAATTATGTCCTTTTATTTGCGTATGTAAAGATATTTTCATCCTTAAGTTAAGTTTTAAAATATCATTTGACTCTCTATTAATAGAGATGATACATATTCCATATATCCTCATATTAATCATTATATCTATAATAAAATAATATATGTTATGTTGTGATACCTTATTAATTAATACTTAAATTATAAGTAATACATGTCATTTTTTATGGATATAAATATTAATTACAAGATATAATAGAATAATATATCATTCATCTATAAAAAACATAATTGCATAGTCTTATTTATTTAGTGAATAGAAGGAAGTTGAGATGTTTGTTCCATGCAAAAATGAGTAAGGATTATCTTCATTAATGGATATGCAAGTACTATATTTTCTTTGTATTTTTAATGGCAAAATTGTTATTCTATTATATACAAAAAGATAAAAAAATATTTGCATATTATCATTCATTTGTATTTTTGTGGTACTTATCTCTCTATTAATGAAGAGAATCCTTACTCAGGAAAAAATAAAATAATGTTAGACAAACTTTTGTGCTAACTAATTTACTAGAAGAGTATTTCAAAAGGGAAAAGCCCAAACTAGTTATTAATAAGACAAAACTTATTTAAAGTTAGTAGTATAAGTGACCTATTAGATGATTACATGTTAATCTTTTTGCTTACTTTCAATGTCAAAAAATGTTTGAATGTAAATCTAATAAATGTTATTTCCTTGAAAGTAAACAAAAAGGACAATGTGTCATCATCTAATAGATCATTTGTACCACTAACACTTTGTATTATATTTTTAAGGTCATTTTAAGGGTATTGGTGGTCATAACTTATAAGTAATATTTAACAAAATTTATTTACGAAAAAAATCACTACACTTTTCTCATATATAAAAGGACATCTTTTCTGAAAATGTTAATATGTAAAAAATAGCGTTGAATTATTTATGCAATAACATTTAATTGTTGATTTATGTTTATAAAAGTAGGAGAGAAATAAATGGACTTTATGAGGATTTAAATTAACTAGGCTCATATTTCAATATGTCTGTACTCTGACACCAAAGCTTTCAAATAATAAAACAGCAAATGAAAAGCAAAACTGGCTGTTCTCTTTGCAGTCACTTTCCTCTTCCTATTTCTGAAAAACTCATCAGACAACTTTCTTACTTTTTCGCTTTCTCATGAAAATTAAAAAAATGGCACATAAACAGAGATAAACTAGTCTTTTTATGTTCCTAGAGAACCATTCATAAACCATCACCATTTTTGTTTCTATATTTATGATCAATAAAGCTTTCCTAGTGAATATAGGATTCCTAAAATGATAGCCAAGATAATAGAAACACAGACATTTACACATCGTAGTAGAAATTGTACTTGTTACTATTACCTTTTCACGAATTGTGCATAATATTTCTGTCAAATTTATAGAAAGAGACGGTGTCAAATAACTAGAATAGAATTGATGAAATAAAAACTAACACAAACTTTTTACGTGGAATTTTTTCTAATCACAGGTGAGCGTGGATTAGATAATTTAAATAAGTAATATATTTTAAAGGAATGGTTGAATTGAAGTATAACTCAGTTTCAACAATTTATTCTGTATACAGAAGTTGTTAAAAATGATATAATACAATAAAAAGTATGCACAAAAAGTGAATTAAATATGTATTATATAAATAGGCCAACAAGTGAATTTGCATTTGAAGTTTTGATGAATAATATTCCATGTCAATGAGTGGATCTTCAAGAAGATAATTAAAATTGTGTTCAATCAAAAAGGGTTAAAATTTATACAATAAAGTTTATACAATAAAGTTAACAAGAATTTGTTTAATCCATGCACGGAGAAATATGTGGAATCGGCACCACTGGATGTAGTAAAGATATGGTAACTCCAAATTCATCAAGGTCAAAGATAACATGTCTTCGTAAAAATTTGTTTGAGACTAATTAGATATTAACACACAAATAAATAAAAACTTTATGAGGATATCCTTGACGATTTCAAAACTTGTATATGCGGTGGAAGTGAAAGAAATGATTGTGCCGTCGTTCTTAACATATGATATTAGTCATAATTATCTCAAATAATTTATTACATAAATAAAAATTGTTACAAACTATTGATGACTAAAATGTGAAAGTAAGTTTAAAATACTTACTCTTAGAGTAAGTTTAAAACACTTATTCTATCTTATAATCATCAATTTTAGAAAAATCTAATAGTCTGAATTAGTGAGTAAATCTAAACCATTAGAATTTTTAAATTTGATGACTAGAATGTGAATTAAGTTTAAAAATCTTATAGATTTATCTTCTATTTTATAAAGTAAGGGTTTCAGCCAAGTCTATTACCTATCATTTGCTTTATTTTGGAGTTTGACCTGGCTCGATTATAATTGTGGCCGACCTATTTAAAAGTATCGATAAACTAAAAAGATTATTTAAGTATCATTTTGATAAAGATCTTCTATACTAATAAATACCATCGCATATGTTAGTCAAAGCTTTTTCCTAATTAATTTAATACATTAAATTAATATTTTCACAATTAAAAGTTAAGCAAACAAACTTTAAAAAATTATAGAATTTATTATGATTGATGGTTATATATCAACTTTTGGGAGATAATAGGATAAGTTAAAAAATATATACAAAAACTTTAAATTAGTGCATTTGCATTTAATAGTGAATCATAATTAAATAATATAGATGTATTCGATCACCAAAAAAAATAAAAAATCTCCAAGCAGCATGAGTGCATGATATCTATCTTATAATATGTGTCACTTCATATATCATCAACAATAATTATTAAAAACAAATATATTTAAATTAAAATTTTAATTATTAAATATATTTTTATCAATCATATCTTATTACATTAGTGGCAGATAGGAATCATTGAATTGGTACATAGTTCCAGTAGTTTGCTGTACATGTTTGCTCCTTTAATTTTAAGGCTTTTAACAAATACCGGTACTAATTAGTAAGCTGTATAATGCATGACTCGTGAATTTTAATATTTATTTATCTATACTACCGTCTACCGCTATTATATAATTTCTATTTTATTATTTTGACATTATATTTTTTAATTCTACAAAAAAAAAAAAATCATATAATTCTAAGTAGCTACCATTAGTAGACTAACCATATATATTATCTTAAATTGAATTATAATAAATATATTTTTAACATAAAATATTTTTAATATAAAAATATTCTAATTGTATAAAATAAAATATATTAAAATTGAATACTTAATATAATAAAATAAGAATGTGGGTCAACAGACCCGACATGCTAGTTAATATTATATTAAAAATAAGTTAATATGATGTATAGTATTCTCAAGCTAGTAGTTTGAATTTCAAGTCACTTTAATTTTGAATCAAATTGTAGTAATAAATGTGTTTTCTTATTTCAAGCAATTAATAATTTTTAAAAAAAAAAATATTGATTATGACTTTGAATTTTAAGAAAATAGTTAAAGTGCATAGTTTTCCTTTTAAAAATATATTTATTTTCATAAAAGTAATAAATAGTACACGTTATTAATTATTATTACAAGAAGAATAGATTACATGAAATTCTTTCCTTAGTGAATTTATGGAAAATATAATAAAATAGTCTATTCTTGTTAAGTAATATTAGACCGGAACAATTAACTAATGAGACATTGATCTAATTATATAAAGCTTTATTGGATCATAAGATAATCAAAAGGCTTTATTGTTTGCCATCATTAAAAAAGCTTTCACTATGAAATATTCATATATTTTCTCGGGTATACGGTATACCAAGAATTCCTACAACCTACGTATTTGATTTAAGGAAAAAGATGGTTGTCTTTCAATTTCCAAATTTTCACTATGAAATATTCATATATTAAATTAAATATAATAAAGATAAAACTTTAATATTATAATATATTTTTAAGATAATTAGTCTTGATTAAAAATATCACTCTACCTTTCACCCATACACAATAATTAGGGCAATATGTTTGATTTCCTAATTTGTCATAAAATTCAACTATCATATATACCAATATATTTTCTTAATATTTTTAGCACACTTTATGAAGTGAGATATAGTTTTGTAATTATAGAGTGAAAAAAACTCCGAAATGTGAGGAGATTGACACTTAAAAAAAAAGTATTTATTTAATTTTTTAAAAAGTTAATTCTAGATCCTTGATTTTTGTTTGGATTTCAAATGTGAAGATCTGACATTGGTAAGCTATAAAGTGGGATTGACATGATACATGTTACTTAGGAAGTGTGACAACATGATTTATTGAGTCGTGGATAAAATTTTAGACAAGAACACCTTTTTCATTCCTTAAATCAATTTTTGTTCTCAATTCAATTTTTCTCGATACTTCATAAGTGTGACAACATGATTTATTGAGCCGTGGATAAAATTTTAGACAAAAACAACTTTTTCATTCCTTAAATCAATTTTTCTTCTCAATTCAATTTTTATCGGTCAAACTTACCACTTATCTTTGTTCTTGTTCTAAAGTTACCCTCTCTCCAAAACTATCTGTTTTTGATTATCTAAGCGAGAATGTAATATATATATTTAAAAGTAACTAACTAAGATGTTAAAGCAACTAGTACACATATTCATAGACTTCTTCTTAGCGATATGTGTTTACATGAGGGGAAGACATTATATCTTTTTGAATTCCTCATGTTTTTGCCCACTGAATTTTAATGATACAATTTTTAACTAGAAAGTATCTCCAATCAATAATAAATAAATAAAATCTCCCTTTTGTTTAGTATAATTTTCCCCTTCTGATTTTTCCTTAGTTAATGAGATATGTTTTTTCAGAAATTGATATAAAATATTAAGTATTCTCCATTAGATTTCATTGTTTCTTTTATTTATGAAAGGTTTCTATTAGCCTTTCTAGTGTACACTAGAACAAAGTACAGTTGTAAAGATATAATATTATAAAAATGCACATAATGTAGAATGCACATAGTCTTTCATACTCTAATTTATCCCGTCCTTTATTTCTCTATCTTCTATTCCACTTGTCATTTCATAAAAATATGAAACATTTTTGTATAATCATATTAATTAAGAGTTTAACATAATGTACTTTTTTTAAACAATGACAACATCATGTGTAATTCATATATATATTACTTTTAAGAATTAATAATAATTAAAAACAAATAATAAATAATAGATTTAATATTTAAAAATCTATTACCCTATTAGTTGATTATTATTAACTAACATGTATGTTTGTCCTAAATAAATGAAAGTTAGATTTGGTATTTAGAACAAAGTTGACCTTCGAAGGAATCGCCGTCTCTCTCTCTCTCTTTCTCTCACCGGAAACAAACAAGCAGAACAAAGATGAACAGACACCGCCAGAGCCGGAACAAGAACGGCGGAAACATACCGGCGATTGATGGAGCAAAACCGAAGGAGATGAAGAGATTTGAAAGGAGATTAGTGAAATTTGAGGAGCTTCCTGAGTACTTAAAAGACAGCGAGTTCATCCTTAACTATTACCGTTCTGAATGGCCCGTTAAGGAAGCATTATGGAGTATCTTTCAATGGCACAACGAAACCCTTAATGTTTGGACGTCAGCAACATTTCTTCTTCACTCTTTATTCCCTTTCTACAAACATTTGGTGTGATGTTGAAATTTTTCTTAATTTATTGTTGGTGCAGACATTTCGGGGGATTTCTTATATTTGCGGCTATGGCGTTGATGAGCTCGACGGTTATGGTGCAGCTCGGGTTCGGAGATTTCTTCTCGAATTTGCTCAGGTATTCTCAAATACGACGTCGTTTTGATGTTTTTGTATTGTGGTTTGTTTTATGCTATGTATGAGTGGAATTGATGTTACGTGACTGTGAGGTGGGACCACCAGAGCACCGGCAGCGCTTGGTTTCTTCACAACGGCGATTGGGAACAATGGCTCTGACAACGACGCTTTTCGGGTACTTTTTTATTTAATTTAATTCACGGTACTTATTACACATTTCCCAATTAAATTACATATATGACCCAAATTAATTCAACGGTAAGTGTATCTCATTCCCAAACAAAAATAATCAATTTGCTAATAATACAAATGAATACTACACCAAAAAATAGAGATAATAAAAAGATTTTGATAGATGAATTTAAAAAATACTGCACATAAAATGTGTCTTATTAAAAGATAAAAAACTTCATAAATTATTAAATTGTGTCTTAAATTATTATGTTCTACAATAATTATTTTATGAATATAATAATTATTAATTTATGAATATAAAAATAATTAATATTATTTTAAAATAAAGTTGAGGTAGACTTCTGTCGGGTATGTATAGGCACCCGTCAAGGCATCAACCGCACTTTATGTATTTTGTTGGATGATAGTTATCCTTTACTTATTAATATTGTTTATTTTCTTGAAATAAATACGAATATTAGAAAAGTGTTTATAATTTATAAATGAAATGAAAATTACTTTCATTTTCAAATAATAAATAAATTCCATGTTTTTTTAGTGAATGGTTGTTGTGCTTGTGCATATAACAACAATGAAATGATTTTTTTTCTGGAAACCTTTTTGAAGATTTGTGTCATACTTAAGGGACTTGAGCCTAAAAGTATATTCACCTAAAAGAAATAGTAAAAGGAGATAATTTATCATTTAATTGTACCAAAAACACTCTATGCATATCTAATGTTAATTTTTTGGCAGCAATACGTTTTTAACATGCTTACTTTGTAATTGATGTTCACAATCATAAATTCATCTCATTAGC
This sequence comes from Lupinus albus, assembly GCA_009771035.1. Lineage (NCBI taxonomy): Eukaryota > Viridiplantae > Streptophyta > Magnoliopsida > Fabales > Fabaceae > Lupinus > Lupinus albus. The sequence continues at coordinate 13,866,154 of CM020011.1, forward strand.
ATTGTTTATCTAGCAAATTTTCATGAGTAGCTCACATATATAAGTGGTGTACTGGTGTTTAGTTTTATATTAAAAATTACATTCCCTTGCATGTAATCTTACATGTGTTGTTGTGTAGTACTTGGTCTGGTGGTTTTTAGCCAAAAATTTGATGTTTTTTCTTTCTTTCATAAATCCTGTAAATCACGCTTTCTGCACATATATGAGCCAGATATATAGAAAGGAAACATGTAAGGAGTTTATTATTATCACAGTCAATCGTAGGAGCCTTGAACATAAGATATCTGATGAATTCATCATCTATTCTATCAATGATCATTTTTCTTCTTCCAGGATTTGCATTTGAGACATATTTCGGACCCATCCATCTTTCATGAGATGAGAAAATCTGGTGATGAAACAATTCCTCGATGGCCTTGGTTCGTTTTCTTAGCTGGAGGAATGGGAGCCCTTGCTTGCAGTTCTCTTTCCCATCTTCTTGCCTGCCACTCCAAACGCTTTAATGTATTTTTCTGGCGTCTAGATTATGCTGGCATTTCTCTAATGATTGTATGTTCCTTCTTTGCTCCAATTTACTACGCTTTTTTCTGCAATCCCTACGCAAGGTTGTTCTATTTGACTTCAATATCTGGGCTTGGAGTCCTCACGACGGTTACCCTTCTTGCACCTTCACTATCTACACCTCGGTTCCGACCGCTCAGGGCTTCCTTATTTCTCTCCATGGGCTTTTCGGGTGTAATTCCTGTTATTCATGCTCTTGCCCTGTACTGGGGCCAGCCGCATATTTTTGTTGCACTTGGATATGAGCTTGCTATGGCCTTTCTATATGCCACAGGAGCTGGAATTTATGTTGCTAGAATACCAGAGCGTTGGAAACCCGGAGCATTTGATATTGCAGGGCACAGCCATCAGATTTTTCATGTTTTTGTTGTTCTTGGGGCACTTGCTCATAGTGTTGCCACACTAGTCATATTGAATTTCCGACTGGGATCACCAACTTGTGCATTTTAACCAATTCACAGTTAGCCCACTGGTAAACTGTTAGAACCGAAATTGTTATGATTATCTTCTGTAGTTGCCATAATTTTAGGAAGAAATGGCCAACTCATTAGCACAGATGAGAGAACAGCCACCCATATATGTTGTACTTTCGAATTTCCATTATCTTGTTACATTATATAAAGGTTGGTGTACTGTATGCAGATACTTTTAACTCAGCAGGTAATTTTGTGTTCTATCAAGTCACATTTTAAGTAGTTATTAAAGTGTTGGTCTAATAGTGCCTTACAGGATCCCCAAGTATCGATGGTATCATTGTCATTCTAGGTGAGGGGATATTATACAAAAAAGAAGTCAGATTTTATTCTGTCAAATTATTTATTTGAATCACATAAAAAAAGTTCGAAATTTACTTGTTAGATTTTAACATACATTGCCAATTAGCTACTCAATAAAGCTTTGCATGGTTATGGTGACCTTCCGCTGAACCGTCTATAAACTTTAACATCCCATGATAACTAAATATTATAGAGGTATCAATTAAGTTGTATGTCACCTTCACGTACGTTGTCTTAATCTTAACCTTTTTATGAAAGGTTTGCAGGTTCATCAACTTCCATCGCTCCAGTCCGAATTATGCTATTTCATTCCACGTTTTCCCGTTTATAGGTTTACCAGAATTTTGTTTCCTTAAATAAGCAAGTTGCTCAATACATATGGTTCCTCCACTGAACATATGAAGTTGAATTTAATCTGATTTTTTTTTTGTTTTTCAGTTAAACAAACGTATAAAATAAATCCATTGAATTATGTTCAACTCAATAATATAGTCTAGATTGAAAATTGGCTAGGATTTGCAATTAAACAAATTCTTTACTTTTTTAGGAATTTTAATTCCCATTGAATTTTAAGAAGAAAAAAAACTCATCTCTTTTTTATTTCCACTATCCATGTTCGAAAGCAATGTTATTAAAACCGTACCAGTTATTAAACCGGTCAGGGTACTAGTACAGTGGTTCAAACCAGTGGTTCAGTAATTAAACCGCATGCCGGTTAAACTAGACATATTTGCTTATATATATGTAAACCTATAACAAAAAATTTCAAATAAGTAGATATTCATATTTATAATCCATATTCATAATTTACTTCAAATTCACACAAACAAACAACATTAAGTCTTTAATAAAATCAAAGTATAAAGTGCAAAACATATATTAATCCAAAATTATCACTTAACAAACGCAAAATACAAATAAATGACCCAAGTATTAATCATTGAAGTTGAAGAATTGGTGAAGAATTGGAAATTTCAAATTAAAAAAAAAATTAATGTACAAACCGACCGGTTTACACCGGTTTTGACTGGTTCTATTGCATATGCGGTATAACATACGTACCGTACCGGTTAGGGGTCCGGTTCACCAGTTTTCCGGTTGAACCGGCCGGTACGGCACGGTTTTTAAAACATTGTTCCAAAGTTGATCCATCAACTTCTTAATGAATTGTATAGTATCACTTGGTTGTCTATCATCATTTTTATTGTTAAAGCTCCCTTATTTATGGTTGCCTTCTTCCTCGTGACACCCTTAAATTTGATGAGATGACTTTTATACATTATTAGTGTAAATTTATACGATAATTAATTGTTAATAATTTATCTACATTATTTTTATTTAATAATTAATATATGAATAAAAAATAATATATTTAGGAAAATGATATATTGTAAAAATTTGGTAATTAAATATTTAAATACCATCCAAAGTGGAAACATGGCATAAGGCATAAAATCAAGTTCCCACCTTTTTTTGTTCTTGTTTCGATCCTAATTCCTTTGCTGCATAAAAAACCTCTAAAACCCTAACAATGGCAGTGCTATCTGAGCGTTTAGGAATCAATAGGCTCCCCCAACACAAATACGTCGATGCAGTTCGTTGGCTTCCACTTCTTTCTGCATTCGACCGATTCGCAGTTCTCGCTTTGTTCGATTCTGATTCCGATTCTTATTCCATCGAAATTCACTCTTTCAAACCAAACCCATTTTCCTTACAACCCCAATCTTCATGGCTCTCCCCTTCCCGAATTTCCTCCCTCAAGTCTTCCCAGTTCCTTCAGAAAACCATCATCGCTGCATCAACCTTTTCCGGCTCTTTGCACGTTCTGTTCTCCGATTCCACCGATGCGTCATTGGAATCGGAGATTTCCATACCCGAGGGTGCGCTTCACTCGGTGCCGGTTTCTTGCATTGATTTAATGGATGGTGGTGGGGAGTGTTTGACTGTGGGGGAAGATGGGAAAGTGAATTTGGTTAGTATTGGGAATTCTAATTTGAACTATCGCAATTTGTTTGATAGTAGTGGGTTGGTATCGTACACGGCAGTGAAATGGGCGTCTCCGGTGGAGTTTGCTACTGGTGGTTATGGGTTTAGTCTTCAGTGGTGGGACCAGAGAAAACCCGGTGGTCCAGTTTCTCAGTTTAAGGGTGATTGGTAAGAAACATTGTTCAACGGTGGTTACTATTTGTTACCATTGTTGCTTTATCACTCAATTGTAATGGTTACATGTAACATTTCTAATACTTGCTTAAAACCTGCCAAATCAAATATTGTGTGTGTAACTGTGTATGAATGACTTTCATATAAAACTTGATACTTTATGTAGGTTATTTGCAAAGATCTTTACTTGGTGATTGTGTTGCAGGGATCAGAAATTGACTTCTGGGATAGTGCACTCTATTGACATTCATCCGTCACGAAAGCACACTTGCTTAGTAAGATGAATATGCAACATGTCCTCATTTCTTCATATTTCATTGCTTTTTAAATAACCTTATATGTGCCACTTTATAAATGTTCTCATTACAGCTGAGAGCAGCATTGGTTTTTTATTTTTTGTTTTCCATCTTTAATGGCTGATAGTGCAGCTTTACAGTAGCGCCTGAAGTCCGCATGTGTGATTGATTCTCTCCCCAGTTCCCCTCAGTTTTATTGTCATAGTTTTGTGTACTACTCTTCGATAAATCCTGTGATTATTTTGGGATTCTCTACATTCAGTAGTAGACTATTGGTTAATTAGTTAAATACATAAGCTCTTTGGTGGTGTAATTACCTGTTGAAGTTGAAATTATGAATGTAGTATTATGCCAGGACAACTAAAAGTATGTCTGCGGTGATACTAATGTGCTTAATTTATTAATTAACGAAAAAGTTTAAGGGCAGTTTAATTACATTTTGAGGGAACAAGTGAGAGCTATTAGCACTGTTAGCTTCTGCACTAACACTGGCTTCAACATCTGAACCAGATGAACGATTCTTGTAAAATATTTTATTGAACCTTCTTTTTCTGCTTTATTTATTTGTAATTTTTTATTAATAAAAAAATTGGTGGGGTTGGATCTCTGTAAAGCAGATTGCTTCTTGTTGGTGGAGTTGCACTTGTATTCTTCTGACTTTTCTGGAATTATAAATGTTATCAGGCTGGGGGCTCCTTAGGTACTGTTTTTGCTTGGGATCTTAGATGGCAAAAACAACCAATTATACTTTCGGGAGCAGGGGCTGGTGCTGGCAACACTGCAGTCCAATCAATATCTGAAAGTGAGGTATGGGAGGTTCAGTATGATTGTTGCCTGAAATCAAATACCTCATCGACCCACATTTTACCTGCGATGATCTGCTCCGAGGATGGAATTCTTGCTGTAATTGAGCAAGGTATGTATATATGTTCATTGCAATTTGGGACATGTCAAAATGGCAATTCATTAGTATTACATTTTTATACTTGGAGGAATCTTCATCATCTGTATGTATGGAATATAAAACATTAAACTGTGTTGCATGATTGATTTGGTTCATCTGTGATGTAATGTTTTTATTCTTATTGCATGGCATAGGTGAGGAACCTATTGAGCTGTTGGCAGAACCTTGTGGCATCAATAGCTTTGATATTGATCGACATAATCCGTCGGTAAGTAGAGGCAAATAATATTGTTTTTATCATGCTGGAACCATTTGAATAATTGGTGGTGTTTTTGGGTGGCTTTGTTGGTGGAAGTTAATTTCTGATGAATTAATGGATTGCCACGAATACAGGATGTGATTTGTAGTTTGGAGTGGGAAGCAGTAGCCATATTGACAAGACAATAATATTGAGAGTCCTAGTCTTTGGTGGCTTAAAAGTTGAAAAAGGGATGCATTTTATAGCTGATGGAAGAAGTGTAGCCTTTTGCAGACTATAATGTATGCTGTAATGTCATGTTTCCCTTTGTTAATGCAAATGGATTGTGGGATTGTACTGATAACTGCAGATGAGCCATTGAATGATGAACTGCATGCTGTATTGACAACTCCAGGGGATTTGCATTCCTTTGTATCTATCAACTACTTCTTTATTGTATTCACTTAACGCTTGATCATTTAGACAAACATTGAAAGCTCTTGTAGGAACAAACATTTTGTGTTATATTGCACTGCCTGAAATTAATTACTTATTTAGGAATTGGAAAAAACAAATTTGATTTCTGCAATTATCCTCTTGATATTCATCTCTGGATTTGTTAGATTTTTGAAAATATAATTTGAATTGAGATGAATCCTGTTAAGATATCAATTCTTATGTTTTAAATTCATTATTAAAAATGATATTTGTTTGGTAGAAGGTTGAATTAAAACTAGTCTCATTGGCAGTTCAAATCAGCTAAAATCTGAGGGTGTGGTAATATTTTGCCCTTCGAACTAAAATTTGATCAACTTTAATTTAATTTGAGTAAATTAAAATGGCTTATTTCATTTTGAATTATATTTTTAATTGTCTTGCGATGTACATGGGTTAGGAAACGAGTTAGTAACGTGCAATCTTTACCTTACTGAAGAAGTGTCTTATGGAGTATAAAATATGTATGTCATTTAAATTAATTTGTCATTTTTAGAGGCCCATAAAAAGGGTTGTTAAAGCCCAAAAGAAAATAGAAAAGTGTGAAGAGTCCTTAACGGCAAAATAAAATAAGATTGTGGAGTGAGGTTGGTTTTTATCCACAACCACATGAACAACATCCTCAGCTGAAGAAAGCTTAGTGAAGGAATAACGAAAGTTGTGAAGCATGGCTTCTGTTACAGTTAATTTATCATTCGCCTTCAACAATCTCTCATTCACTTCTTCTTCTTCTTATTCTTCTTCTTCAATTCGATTCCCCGTTCTGAACACCAACTCACTCAAACTCCATTGGTCAACCAACATTTGTGCTTCAATTCTTGTTCCTCAAAAACCCTCCACTCTTCTTCCTTCAAAGCTTCGCACTCTCACCGTTGTATCCGCCAAAAAAGGCTACAAAATGAAAACACACAAGGTACTCCTTTCCTCTCTCTACATCCTTCTTCTTTAATTCTCAATTAACAGTGTTGATCCAATTGGATTATTGATTGTGTTAGTAGGCATCAGCAAAGAGATTCAGGGTAACGGGTGCAGGCAAAATTGTTCGTAGAAGAGCTGGGAAGCAGCATTTACTCTACAAGAAGAATTCCAGGAGGAAATTGCGTCTCTCCAAAATGGTACCTTCATTTCTTTACATTATCCATATCTTCTTTCGTTTCTGAAAAAGAGTGAGAACATGCTTTTAGGGAAGAGTATCTTAACAGTGTAGAAGCAAGATGATTGTTAATTATAGTTTTTTCACAAACAGTTTGATGGGATCTTGTGGTGTATAGTTAAAATAAGATTAAGTGGTAGTTTTTTGCTTTTCATGTCAATATTTTGATGCATGATTGGTCATATGTACACATTTTGAGGAAAAGGGTCTTATAACTAGTTCAATAAGCACTCACATTTGCCTCCCCCTCCCCTTATGAATTCTCAATTATCATAAATTTGAGTTTGATTTGATGCTTATTCTCCCCAAATACCATGTTTATATCAAGAATGATGCAAGATATATTGTACAGCATTTCGGTTTCGAGGATGATGTTGACATATTTTACACAGCTTAGATATCTGACTTTGATTCAAACAAATAAAATTGTGTCACTTTACTTGAAGTTAGATAAATACTGTAATTCTGCCTCTCTGGATTTTCTTATTCCAGTTTCATGGAGTCTTTGTTCTTTGAGCATTTTCTCATAGAATTTTAAGCCATAGTAGTGATTATGTAAATTCTTTAACTAAGTGGTACCTCTAGGATTTGAAATAAGGTTTGCTTGAGAATGCAGTCCATTTTATAGTGACCAACCACTGCTGGGTTGGTTTCAGCAGTTTGTAGGTTCGAATAAGTAAGTTTTTGGATCGAGTTTGATAGTATTGTATGAATTCATGGGTTTGGCTTTCTCATGTCTAACTCTTTTTATTGTCGTCGACAGCACCCGGTCAGCAAGAGTGACTATAACAATGTAATTGGAGCTCTGCCATATCTGAAAGCAAACAGAAAAGGTAATAGAAATCCACTTTGCAAAACTGAGCAAGCTGAGTTAGAAGCCAGACAGCAAGCTGAGTTAGAAGCCAGTCAGCAAGAATGACTTATAACAATGTCATTGCAGAATTGCATTTATTCTAGCAAAATGTGACCTCTTCAATCTGTTTTTACATCATCTCAAATGTTTTATTTTTCAAATGAAGTCAGGTAGTTTTTCCTCACTGAAAGTGGTATCCCTTCCTGTATTATGCAACAGTTGGTATTTATTGACATCATTGTATTGCAATTTCTATTCTTCTAGTATTTACTATTTACGCATCTTACAGTTTGGCATTACAATCATTTTGCAAACTACTATGAATCATGGGATCATTGATGCTTTTATATGCATGTCACTCTATACAACAATCTTCATATGTTAATTGTGTGACCCGTTTTAAACCAAAATATTATAAAAATCAATTTAAAGCAAAATTGTAACATATCAGAAAGAAGAATAATTGTCACAGATATCTTCCACAGAACCTGGCGTGAAATACAAGGAAAAGAGAAGTTTTAAAATAATTGAGCCAATCCGAACCGAGTATTAAAATCCTAACTTGAGAAAGAAAAAAAATGAAGCTCAAGCTTAACTTGTTTATTTAAACATGCTAAATTTAAATTTTGAGTTTGACTTGTTTAAAATTCAAGATTTAAAAGACTAATGATTTAAAACTTGAATTTTGTTGGTTATAATTTTTTTCATTAACCTGTAACATTAATAACCATGTATGCCCTTTGTATTGGATTGACTGAGGATGAGAATCATCCTTCAAGTGGTGGTTGTGAATACTAAGCAGTGAATCAAAGACATTTTGTTTACCAAATCAATCGTTAAAACTTTAGAAAAAGATGAACACCAAAAGTCCAAATAAACAACCAAGTGCTAAAATAATATTCACATTTTAAACAGTACCACTAAAGGTGAAATATATATATACAGAGGGAAAGTGGGGACTAAAACAGTAGTCCATCAGCTGTAAATAAAATATTAGCATTTCTAACTCTGAATGTATACATACAATTGAATTCTTCCATCATGTCTTATCTGCAGTAGGATGAAGCAGGAGGATCAGGAAGGAGATGATGAATGAATCGCGCTATCCGGTAACATGGCTACTGTCACTAGGAAATATTCACAGCCAACAGGGAGACCATATGGGTTTGTAGTTGATCCTGAATTCAAGGTCAACCGGTCAGTCGATATGTCAAAGGTTAACGAATCTGCCCTTCCATGCTTCGTTCGAGTTGAAGGAGGCAGCACCTTCACAATCTGGCGTTCGATGTGCACAATTTGTCCAACAATGTAGTTAGGTCTGCTCGGAAGATGGTCTGCAAAGAGAGCCACTGATTCCATAGATAAGTAGTAGTTAGAGCAGTTCCTATTAATTGCTTCATAATGCCCAGATGGAGTGAGCACAAAGGCAGCAATCTCATGAACTTCAAGGCAACCAAAGGAAATCTTCTCTTTATTAGCCTGTGTCAAGAATTCGGATTTGTTAGATATTTGCTTCTATATGCGGTCATAATAAAAAACCATGTATGTTATTAAGTAATCATCAGATGTAGTCACATGCTGTCAAAAAACAACAAACTAGGACCCAGAATAAACAGAAGGATAACAAATTACCTGTTTCTCTACTTGATGCTTATTGTAATAAGTCTTGACCTGGTCCATTTTCTCCTCCAATTCTTTCCGGAGCTGTTCATTAGCAGCTTCCATTCTTATGTACTTATCAAGCAGCTCTTTACGATGCCTTGACAAGAAGCCAACTTTATCGGCCAATACACAAATACACTTTCGGAACTCAGCAATATCATCATCCTCTTTGTCGTTAGCAGAACTGAAAAGAGAGAAAAGAGTTCAATCACCCTTCTTGTCACAATAGCTTAGAATCTGGTCTATTTGATATAAACAGAAAGGACCTTTTTGTGCATAATTATCATGTATGTATGATGTACTACCTAAATGTGTGCATGCTCTACTTATGTTATTGAGTAAGTGAGGAAGCGATTTTGTTACTTTTCATCACTACCACTCTACCACCATAAAACCCTATCCTCTAAGTGGGGAGTGGGTATAATATTTTCCATCAACAAGCCATAATAATGTATCTTACAATTAATTAATTTAAACAGCTTACTTGGCTAAAGATTGTGCCAAAATACACAGTGAATCTGCAAAACCAGCCACACCACCAGGAGAATAAACACAGGTCTTGAGTCTTTCAAAAAGGCAGCGCATTTTAAGAACAGATGCACGCAGTAAACTATACTCTGAGGCCCTCCTGTCAGCAGAACTCTTTTGTGTTTGAGCTTCCTCTCTTGCCTCATGTAAACAATTCTCCAGGTGAGCACAATTCATCTGTAGTGAAAGAGGTTTAACATTAGAAATATAAAAGGCAAGCACAACGATGCCCAAACAATAATTATGAAAAGCATGAAAATTTCCCTTATGGATAAAAAATTCAACTATGTTAGTTAACCTTCATCCTAGATTTCTTCTAATACTACACAAGTTAAAGATAGCAATTTATTAATCAACTATATCATAAAAGGCAAGCACAACAATGCCCCAACAATAATTATGAAAATTATCCTCAAGGATAAAAAAAATCAAGAGTTGGTTAATCTTCATCCTAGATTCCTTCTAATCCTATACAAGTTATAGATGCCAATTTCTTAATCAACCATATCAAATCACCTTCACGTCACAACTCTCAAACACATCTAGAAGTAAGAATCAATAGTGAACCTTTTTTGGTTGGCTTTTATCGAGACACATAATCAAGCTAATAGAATTTCAATGTGTCTACAGAAGACTATGCCCTTCTGAGCTTAACTCTTCTACTGTATACTAGCCATAAGTCAGCAAAACTCAGCTTGACTCAGATTTAGTAAGCAATCAAATACGGATGCTTAGGAAATTCATTATTAATATGCCACCTACTATCATTTAAATGGATCAACAGAACACACACAAAATTGAATACAAGAATAAAAAGATAGGTGCCGATGGTGGAGATTATGGGAGACAACAGAAATGACTAATTTCGATTTTGGATCATTGACAGAATAATCTCAACACTCTTCCAGATGAATTAGACGTAGAATGGACCAATGCACGTTCGTGTAAGACAGGATACAAAAAAGAGATTGGAAAATGATATTAATGTAATAAACAGAAAGAAAATAAGAAAAAGTTGAGGAGAATAAAGCAACTAGTTTCAGAAAATTAAAATGAAACTGGCATATGATATTCATCTAAATCAGTTCCACACACTGTTACAGTGTTACCTGAGATTCATCAAGTAGTTTTTGATTTCCTTCCAACTCTCTTCTGAGCACAGCAACCTCTTCCAAAGCAGCTTTAAGCTTGGTTTCAATTTCACTCAAATGGTTTGACTTATCTGCTAGTGAACTTTGTAGTTCCAATAACTTATCATTGTCTGCTTTGGAACCCATCTCTGGAAAAACTGCTAAGTCACAAGGTACAAGGTCATGTGTTGCAGGCATGCTTTCGGCAGTAGAACTGTTTGTTAGTGACATGCCTGATTGTCCAACTACCTTATCTTTCTTGTCCGCATGAACGCTTTGCATTTCTTCACGATGAGGCTCCATCATAGATGAATCCAACATGTTCTCATCCACCCCATCTAAAGTATGGTCTACTGTGAACAGGCCAAGTTTTGCATCCAAAGAATTTGAGATGCATGAAACCTCGTCCATGGGATCAGAAGTAGAAATGCATGGCAGATTAGCTTCACCGCTTGCATATTCTGACTTACCCTTATCAGCCAGGGGGGGAAAGCCAGCTGCATCATTTACACTTGACATCTTTTGCCCCTGTTCGTACTGATCAGACAATTTTTGCTCCAATTCTTGAATACGTTTCTCATATGAGACACACTGCAATTGCTTCATCTTAAGCATGGATTGAATATGTTTAACATATTCGTCTTTCAAGTGCAACGCTTCAGCTGTCTTCTCTGTGGCATTCTTCAGTATATTATCCACCAATTCATCATCCAGTGACTCGTACTCGATCTCAGGTAAGAGAGAACATATTAAAGCTATTCTAGAAGCAAGCTCTGCTTTCAGTTTAGCATTCTCAACTTCCATCTTGCTAGTTCCAGCAATTTCTACTAACTCACTATCACCAAGGAGGTCCTCAGAATCATATCTACCAATTGAGTCAGCAGTAATATATACAGCCTCAGCTGAGTGGGAGTCATCAGTAGTCAAAGCAGATGAAACTTTAAAGCTACCATGTTTGTCTAACCTGGACGTTACACTTGCTAGATACTCAGGAGCATACCGGTCTATATCTGATATGTCAATATTAAGTAAGCCAACATCAAAAGGAGTTATATTAACATCACAATGGTTAGGAGTGTCCAACAGTCCCATAGATGCTAATACATCTCTAGGTATGCATGGACTATGTGCTCTTAGAAACTCCTCCCGTCTCCTGACCTCAACCTCCCGCTTTGTAGCAAGCCTTTCAGCCAATTGCCCAGCCATACCCATGTACAGCTTCATAGAAGCCTTTCGTCTCACTATTTCTGCAAGGCAAGCTCTGTATGCGGGACCAATGCCATGGAACAACTTTAAATCCATAAATAAGTCATCCTGACGAGCCATTGCCTCTTTAAATACAGGGAACTGTAGCTTTTGATCTTTGATGAGGTAAGAAACATAAGTTACGTTTTGCATATAACTGTGCACGAGGAGGTTCATTTCATTCTTCTTTTCCTTGCAGAAGTCAAGTAGCTTAGAAATAGCATGATCACAAGCCTGCATCTTAGGCAGGTGATTTTTCTCATGAACATCATACATAGGACCCAAGGCTGAGACTGCATCATGGGGACGGAGTGAAGAGGACAATTGGGAGGATAGACAATCATCCACAAGTCTCTTTACAGTGTTGACATCTTTGCTGCAGAAATCCACACAAAAATGTAATTTATGAGCTGCACTGATAACATCAATAATGGAAAGTACCTCAGAAGATAAAATAAGTATAAAAATCTGGAACCAAGCACAATCTTATATTGCTTCTCCTTACTTGGTCCAAAAATTAGAAAAGAAAACTGTCAACTTTACAAGCTTCATAATCATCATATAATGGGACCAGGAGTTTGCAGGAACAGTGCATAATTAAATAGATCAGACCGGCAAATAGATTGTATCAAGTTGAGAATTGGAATTTAATTATTGAACCCATGAAACTGGTAGCAAAATTAAAACTTGAAGTCAGGATAACACATTAACCTTAGAAGCTTCCTCGGCAAACAATGAAGTGCACACACAGTTTAAAAAATGCTGAAAAATAAAAGAAACTAACCTCAGAGATTGCATGATACTCTTCTGTTCATTCATATATCTATGATTTTCTTTAATTGCTTGTTCCAAATTCTTCATCGGGAGGAAAGCCCTAGTGGACAACAATTCCTCGACCCGACGCTTCACTTCCCCAAAAGTCTGCTTAAATTGTGAAACTTTATTCTCAAACTGTTTGTGGGAGCTACTGCAATTTTCCACTGACTTGCGCAATTGGTCTTCCTTCACCAAATCCAGTAAGCATTTGTGATTAGCAGTTTGCAAAGCAGGGTGAAGTTTGATAGATCTTAGTTTCTCAACATCCCTCCCAAAATTCACCACAAGATCAGAATGTTTCCTATGTTGTAGCATATAACGTTTCATAAAGTCCCCATAGTTCTGGTTAATCATTCTATAATACTGATCTAAATTACCCCTTGCTACCTCAACTGCTTTTTCTTGAACCATCTGTTCTCTCAAAAGCCTCTCACAATGCTCATATTTCATTATGGTGCTATTATAAATTATGTTCCCTTTACGATAGTGGAACCTGAATTGCCGTTCATAAGAAGGCAAAGCCTTCAAAGCAGGATCTGAAGCATCATCAAGCGGGTGTGGATCATGGTTGGAAGATGGTGATGGAGGCTCGAAATAACTTGGAAGATCAACTTGCTCAGGCGGTGGAAGTGGTGCATTGTTCTGAAGCTTTGCTTTATTGAATATGAACACTTCCCTTTCATTAGATGGACACTTGAAAGCAGACAGCGGCCGTTGTGGCTCGAGTTTCATATCCAAACAAAGAACAAGCTGATCATTGAAACTGATACCAGTAATAGACTCAACAGACCGCATAACTGCCTCAACGAGCGTGTTCTCATCGCAAGTCAACTCAAATGAATGTCCATTCTCAGCAATATGAACCAAAAGCTGACCTTCATGGACCAAGCTTCCGGTGACGCTGGAGCTCATCCTATTCAAATCTCTACCACTAAATCTCAATCAACTCAACAGCACCTTATTCACAAAACTCTTGCTCCCAAACAAAAAAAGAAAATTCAATCAACACCAAATAGACCGGTCACCCTCAAATCAAATTCTCAGCTTTAGCTGAAACTGGAACACAACACCGCCGAACAATTCAGTTATTATTTTACCACACAAACTTCTAACAGGAAAAAAAGATTTTTTTTTTCGATTTGGAACCTAATAAATTAATCCAGAAACGAGACAAGCGATCGGCATCAGCAGATAAAAACAAAGCAACCTTTTATGAGAAAATTACAACGCAATGCAACAAAAGTTCAACTTAGAACATACCCAACAGAGAAATTGATGGGAAAATAGGAACTTTACCTGACATAAACCATAGTAAAAAGAAACCAAACTTGGAGAACAGACCAAAAAACGATGACAACAGTGAAAACTCCGTTTATAGATAATATGAGAGAATGGTTATGACCCAAAAGTAAAAGAGAAAATTAGAATTCCAGAAGAGACGGTGAAGAATAAACCAGGTTCAATCTAGCAAGTGACAGCGGATACAGAATGTAATTAATCGAGTTATTTATTTAGGATTCGAAATTGGAAGAAAAAAAAGGGTAAGACGAAAATCAAGGAATGTTGGGAAAGATAGTTGGAGAATATTACGTGGAGATTATGATCTATCTGCCACAATCTCTCGTTCTCTTTACAAATAAGCAGAACAAGGTTAGGTTGTTACGGAACCAAACCAACCTATCATGATTTCTAATAAATCACTATAATAATAATATTCTCTTGTTTCCCACACCCTTTATTTTCTCTATTCTTCTTCTTCTTCTTTCCTCATTTTTTTTTACTTTGTTGGGAAAATCCACATAGAACCTTCTACTAGTTGCAGAAGAAGATCTTGGAAGGACTGAAAAATGAAGTGTCTGTTATATAGAGATAGAGTGGCAAATAAATAGATAGGATTATTTCATATCACATGATTTACATGAAGTGGTTTATTTATCACTATAGTTTTTTAATATGAAAATTTTTATCATAGAAACTTTGATCATTTATTAACTGTTTAATATGATAACAAAAAAAGAAATCTAAGATGGATGGATACAAATCAAATGAATCAATATGAGAAAATATAGTATGATTAATATTTGATGGTTTTATTAAAAACTTACCTTCACTAAATTTGAATTCCTATTTAGTTTTTTACTCAATTACTTAGATGGATAAAGATTCTAATGAATTGAAGAAAATTTATTGGGTGTTTACAAATTCATTGAATCATATTCAATTCATAATATAACTCAGAATTTTGATTTATCTATTAATCCATTACCAATTTTTTTTTGTCAATGTGAGAAAAGATAGTATGGAATCTCTTCACTCTATCATGCAATCTGGAATTCTTCATATGATGATGGTTTTTATTAAAAACTTACTAGACCAAAATTGAAATCCTATTTGGTTTTTTACTCAATTGCTTACATGGATAAAGAGCCTGATGAAATATTATATGGTATTCACAAATTCATTGAATCACATTCAATTCATATTAATACTTAGAAGTTTAATTTATATAGTCTACACAAGTTCATTGAATCATATTACTTTTTGGTTATTATTTAATCATATTCGTTTCATCTTAAAACTCAGAATTTTAATTCATCTACTAATTCATTTTATTGAATTTGATCCAATCCATTGGAGTTTTTAATTATTTTATAAAATTGAAGCCAATATCACTTTTAAAAACACTTTCTCAAAAACATAGTTTGTAAGATGAACTTATCCATTGCATGATGAACATAGTTTGTAGATATATCTAATTGATGTAGTGAATCTTTAAAATTGTTTTAACTTAAGTAGATGATTTATATATTTAATTTATATTAATTTTGGATGAATGGTGAATAAGACTATCACCCACGTATAAAGTCATCATGCAATGGATAAGCTATTATTTCATTCTTTGAGTTTGGTTTTACCTTAAATGATACAAACTTGCATAAAATATTATTTTCTGGTTTTCTATTGTGTGTGACTATCATTTCAAAAAATGTGTTAAGAATATTTATGTGAATAAGTTTTTATTGGAAAATGGGATTCCAGTTTTATTTTTATTTATGATATTTTCATCTATACCATGACAAATTATTGTTTACTTCCTATATATATTAAGATGCATGGTTACTCCTAAGCTTAAAAATATTGTTTAAGGAACAAATAAATAAAAAATATGCATTAAAAATCATAATATTCAGATTTTAATAATGAAGAATTTAGATCCTCTCTAAAAGCATTAAAAGGCTTTCATCCCAATTATGATTTTTATTTGTCTTACTTGATTGTTATAATGTATGATTAAAGTTTTTGACATAGAAAATGAAGAATAGTGATGCAAAGAACCCACATCTTATATTCAGTAAGAATGATAAATTATAATTTAAAATCCCTATATATTGGAATTCTTAGGTTAGTGTATCCTTGATAATGCTATTATTGGACTTATAAGTCAATTAATGATTTTATGTGACCAAAATAAGTCAATAGACATTTTTAGATACATTATTAATGGACTTATAAGTCAGTTAATAACTTTATTTGATAAAATATAATAGTTATTTTTTAGATACATTATTAATGGACTTATAAGTCTGTTAATAACTTTATTCCATCAAATATAAGTCAATGGTCATTTTTTTATATACATTATTAATGTTATAATTTTTTTTGGGTACTAAATAACAATGGTATTTTCACCTCTTTTTTTATAATGAACTAATTTATTTAAAGGTGTCTGTTTGTTCATATAAAAAATGTTGTTCTCATGAATTGAACATTTAACCTTTTAGTTATACTGAGAATTTTGTTTTTTACCATCAAATTGATAAACAAATTGAAAATTGAAAGAAGTATGTTATATAAGTTGGTGGCTTATAAGACTTTTTACACCATTCTTGACTTATCAAGTGAATAATTATCTAATTTTATCAAACACTTCAAATTTAGGCAACTGAATTATGAGTCTCTAATCTTTCAACCAAATTCCAATTTTGTAACAGTCCGCCAACTTTTTAGTCTTCAACTATGTTTTCAATCATTTTTATAAAATGTAGTTATAATGTATCAAAACATACATTAAGCGTTCATTAAATTTCTAGTTCACTTGTCGTTGGGTAGTGCATAGTCACATCGTCTACCAGGTACTCTCATTAGGCTAAGGTCCCATCCACGAGATCCCATCTTATACATATAATATATTACTACATGTATTATAAGTTATGATTGATCAGAAAAATAATAATAATTATATTTTTGTTAACTAATAATACGTCACAACATATGAAATAACAGGACATAAGATGCATAAACTAATGTGTTAACCATTAACAAAAATATGGTGATGGTCAAACCATGTCATTTACAACTCACTTAGAACGGTCCAATTAAATAAAGAACCATGAAATTGCATTAAAACATCCTAAATCAAAATATAAGATCTAGCATAGCACTAATTATCGACTTAGTTTCTCATAGTGGTATAGGCAACCAAAGCAAACAACAAAAAACATAGAATAACCTAAAAAAGATAACGAATGAAGAATCAAAATGGCTCTACCCCTACCATCATAGACATTATTGGAGAATGATAAGTCAAGATTGGAGTTTCAAGCTACCTTATTAAGTTATCTAATGATATTTATATTCAAGTTAGATATATTCCATTTCACATCCTCACTTTCTAGTTTCTATTTGACACACCAAAATCATAATCAATTAACTAAATAGTGTTGGGAGCATTGCTTCCTGACCTCTCTTGATGATTTTCATCTATTGTTTTTTCATTTTAAATGTATGAATAAAAGTATCATCACAATACATTTAAAGATTAAAATATCACATCATATCATTATTTTCTTTTGTTTTTTTTATGCATTTTCCTCTTGTGGATCTTAACCCCTCATTTTTCAGCTCATAATTAAACATAAAGCTGTGTTACATAATAGTAGTTGATGAATGACGATGAAACATCAACGGCAAGTTCGTGGAACGGTGGGTGGTTACAAAACATGATAATGTTAGAATAAAAGGTCAGTTTCATTTGTCATCCAAATTTGAATCAGATGCCTCAGGAATAATCAGAGAATATATTCATGCAGGAAGGAGGACCGCAATTACCATAGAGTTACACTTGCACTTTTCTTTTTCTTATCCAAATAGCATTAAATATGATTTCTAATTTCGGTTTAAATATGTGTGGAACTTATTTCCAATTAGAATATAGGGTAACTATAATTTTGGTCCTAAACTTTTATTTGATCCTTATCTATTTTTAAATTTTATTTACATAAGTTTAGCCTTATATTATGAAATATATTTATTATTTGATATGTGTCTTATTTATCTAGCTTCCATCTTAAAAAAGAAATACGTTACATATTTATTAATGAATGGATTTAAGGAGATAAGTTATGCGAAAATTCTATTTTAATATTAGTTGTTTTACTAATTAATACGGTGGCCAATTATAACACCTCATTGAAAATTATATAAGCCTTCAAAATAAAATATACCAAATAGCAGCGAGTTGAAGTTAAAAAAAAAGTAAGGCTGCTTGAAAGAGTTTGGTAAGTTAATTGCTTTGAATTCTCAATGGCAACTTTGGTTGATCAGTAAGAAATTAATATTATTTATTCTATATATATATATATAATTATCTCCCAATAAAAATCGGATATTGAATCTTAATTAATCTTCAACCTTTTGTGATAATTGAGGATACAATAAAACATTAAATCACCTAAATCCCATATATGGAAAACAAACTACTTTTAAAAATGGAGAAGAGTATCATGACTTTCTAGTAAAACTAGAAAATATCAATATCATAAATACTTTTCTTGATGAATTAAACTTAAGTAAGAAGAATTATTTCAAATAAAAAGGTCTTAAAATAAGTAAGAAATGAAGTTAATTTGGTTTATTTACAACTCATTAGTGACAGATATAATATAAATATTTAAAAATAAGTAAGGAGTGTTGTGGTCCATTGGGTTAAGGGTTGATGGGTACAATCAACATGGAGAGTTACCATAAAAGACAGTGATGTGTGACCTTAAAGAGAGTGAGATGGGGACATAGAAGGAGCAGCACATGAATGCATACAAATATTAATTAATAACACAAAGGGCACATTGAATTGATAGATTCCAATTAATGCAGCTCACATGCTCTTTGTGCAACATGGAATCTGATGGATAAGTAGGGTGACCTCAAAGCTCAGATGTAAGGGATTCAGTGGAACTTGCATTCTATTTCAAACTAAGAACAAGAAATGTTTTCATTCGGTTAGACAAGGGCATTCATGGAGTATAAAATAATTGTGAGTCCTTGGATTTTGGTACCATATTGGCACATGCCATGCCCTTTTAGGGTTTAACTACTCTCCATTAATTGAGAGAGAAGTTGTGTAAAACAACAAAGAAAAAACAAAATGAAATAACACTTATATCTTTGTTAATTATCTTAAGATCATACTTGTATCCTTAAAAACCAAAGAAAAAATAACTTATCTCCCGTTATTTGAGAGGAGTATTACTCGAACTTTTAATGTTGTGATTTGGAAATTGCATGGTAGACGAGTCTATAGAAATTAATTGTTAAAAATCTGTTTACCAAATTCTTTAGTGTAGGCCGATTGCCACCATAATTAAATGATGAATCAAATCTATCTCGTGGAGATAAAAGTTGTTAATTTTACTCTTAATTTTAAGGAGATGAATGTCATATTATTATACGTAAGAGATTTAATTCTCTATCCTAACTCTTAGAGTGACATTCTTTATTGGGACTGCTCCCCTTGTCTCTATGCCCAAATTGTTTATTTTCTCTCTGGGCCTAGCCCCTTTCCTTTAAAAATAAATAATATCTATCTACTAATTGTTTAAATTTTGTTAGAGATTTATTTTTATTGTATATCCATTTAAAATAACAGAGCCCAATAAATTTTGAGTTTCCATTTACTGAAGCCCAGAAGTATTTGTTGGCTGAGGCTTGAGATCAAAATAAAATATCACCTTTTTGTATGAAGAAATGCAGTCAGTACTAACACATCACAGAGGAAATAAAGAATCCAAACATTACTAAAATAACAAGACAAAAAGAACGACACAAACTTGGGCAATGGGCAAGGCGTGCCCCAAGACTTTTTTTTGGTTAAGATACCTTGGCGTGCGCAAGACTCCAAAAATGGTTGTGGGCACATGTGGGTAGAGCAATATATCATATACTATCCCACAATATGTATTAATTCATCTGTTTTGTGATTTTTCAAAAAAATACTTAATTTTTTTATTTTTAACATAAATGCATTTTATTCAACAAATTAGAACTCATGACACATGGAGAGATACATATTGTTAGATGAAATATGCTATAAAATTATGTGCATTAATAAATGTTTCTTAATTCAAGTTTGTTCCTTTCGGATAACAAACTATTATAGATAGTGCAACCGTTGAAGTGCAATCAACTTGTTAAGTTAGTTTAATACTATTATTGGACGCATCGAAATGCTGAAAATTGAATGAAAACGATTCATGTCCAACTACTCATGATAAAACTAAAAGTGGCATACACGCTACGTAGGCATTGGTTAACATTGTCAGAAAACAGAGCAAAACATTGGTGAAGCGCAATCATTGTTACTACCTATGAATCAACGAAGTTCATAACACATCAAACACTTTCTCTGTATATTACTACTATTCTTAGAAAAGAAATGGCCCAAACGTGGTGGTGCTTTGTTCACTATCTTGTGTGGGCCATTTCCACTGTTCTTGTTCTCACAGCAATACCATCTTCTTCTTCTTATCAAATCCATGACAAGGTTGGTACCCTTCCTGGTCAAAACTTCAACATCAACTTTTCTCACTATTCTGGTTATGTTACTGTCAATGATGAAGCTGAAAGGGCACTATTTTACTGGTTTATTGAGGCTGATCAATACCCTCAAACCAAGCCACTTCTTTTATGGTTCAATGGAGGTTACTCTATTTTTACTCTTCACTTACCCCTTTTAATTTCAATCATGCTCATAGTTTCTCATGGCTAGAGATTGATTTAAATATCTAATATTTGATAACTAGAGATTATGTTTCTTTATCTATCTGAGTCCATTACAAGTGAGACAACATTATCAGGAGAAATACTTGCTTAGAACTTGCCTTATAGGCTAGACATAACCAATGAAATACTTTCATATTATCATCAAAATAGCAATTTAAAGGGCAATAAAAAACCCAAAGTATTTGATGGGTTGTGCCAAATAGATACTGTTCCTACACAAGATTTATTCTCTGCAGTTGCGGTTGCGATGATGAATGCATTTACGTTATCCTTATGCATATCAGAATTGTGGATGTGGTTATAGGGACTACTGAAACTGTAATGTTATGGTATTGATTGTGATTGTGGATTGCGATTTAAAACATTGATCCTGCTATATACAACTTTTATTTAGGTTGACATGGAAGAATTTTGTAGTGATGGATAGTTCTGGTTATGCAGGGCCTGGATGCTCATCAATTGCTTATGGGGAGGCAGAGGAAATTGGCCCCTTTCATATACAACCAGATGGAAAGACCCTTTATCTGAATCCTTACTCTTGGAACCAAGGTTAGTGAATTATCAAACATTCTCAATCTACAACAATTTGCTCTTTCCAATTTCCATTGAGATTTTTGCAACAATATTGAATCTTACTTATGCTTATTACCCAAGAAGTTGCAATCATGTATAACTTTTGTGTTTGTGCTGTTTTAATTGTAGTTGCAAACATTCTTTTTGTGGATTCTCCTGTTGGAGTTGGATTTTCATATTCGAACACTTCATCTGACATTCTGAACAACGGTGACAAGAGGACTGGTAATACTTCAACCATTTTGTATCTCAATCATGCTTGTGCTTCGAAATATATAACATCCTGTCTCTTAAACAAATAAAACTTCATGCAGCTGAAGACTCTTTAATATTCCTATTGAGGTGGTTTGAGCGTTTTCCCCAATATAAAGGAAGGGACGTCTTTATTTCTGGAGAGAGCTATGCAGGTAAACCAACTGTCACAACTTTTTCATGATATAAGATTTCTCATACTTTTTGTCTTCTTATCCAAATTTTGTGGTCAACTAAAACGTTTAAATCTTCAACTCACACAGTTTTAGTACTTCAATGCAAAATTATAAGATAAAAATGGTGAGATGAGGTCTATGATTTTTGGTATACTTATTTTGTATAAGATTATCTTGATCTAATATTTTACTATGCATTAATATTAATCTTCTATTTCAGGGCATTATGTTCCTCAACTTAGCCAAGCTATTGTAAAGTACAATTTTGGAAATAAGGAAAATGCTATAAATCTGAAAGGTTACATGGTATATTATCCAACTTTGCATCAAATAAGTTCCTTTTTGTGTTTGTCATTACTACAAAACTAATCTATATATGTGTGTGTGTCTGATTCAGGTTGGAAATGCTCTTACTGATGATTTCCATGACCATTTGGGGGTTGCTCAGTTTATGTGGTCAAGTGGTCTGATATCTGATCAAACATACAATCTCTTGAACATTCTTTGTGGCAATCAGTCATTTGTGCACCCTTCAGAAGCATGTGAGAAAATTCAAGAAGTTGCTGATAGAGAACTTGGCAACATTGATCCATACAGTATCTTTACTCCTCCGTGTTCTGCTAATCTTAGCCAGTCAACTCAGCTGCTGAGAAGAAAGCATGTTAGTGTATCTTTCTTTTACTATCAATTAACTGTAGAACATTCATTTATTTTAGTTTTCTTCAGCCAAAAACGTCATCAAGTAAAACCTGAAAGTCCAAGTTGTGAAATATATTTCCAAGTTATGTGGAATTCTAGCAAAGTTGTGATACAGATCCTTGATAATATGTCATGTCATGTTACAGAGAATTGGTAAACTCAATGAAGCATACGATCCTTGCACCGAGAAACACTCTACCATGTACTTCAATCTACCGGAGGTTCAAAAGGCACTTCATGTTGATTCAGCTCATAAGCCTGCTAAATGGGATACCTGCAGGTAATGATCATTACGGACACACTTGGAAACGTATATTTAAGTCCCAAATATGCATCATGCATCAAACAAAAGCAATCGTGCTCAGGCATTCCATTTAGTTCATGGGAATGCAAGCAACATGAAGGAATGAATAAAGATCAAATACCAACTGGAATTAGCTTTGATCCAATGTTATATGTCTGACTAGTGTTTAAAGTAGTGACTTTAGAGAAGTCGCAGGCTCGGCATGCAATGCACTATTGCACCTTTTCTTCAGTCTGTTTTTCTCTGTCTGTGTGTGTGTTTCTGTTTTTGTCACAATGTTTACTTAGATCAAAAGCCTCTTGTTTATTCTCTCATGCTTTGCAGTGATGAGGTAAATAACAACTGGAAGGATTCTCCAAGAACTGTGCTTGATATTTATCGCGAGCTTATTCCTTTAGGGCTGAGGATATGGATGTTCAGGTTACAATCAATATCTATTATATGTGCATTCCTACACATGTGTTTGTTATCATTCTTACATACTCGTAAGTATGCCAAAGAAGGACTTCAAACTAATTTGCATTAACTTCCTGTGTTAATGATGCCTAAGACAGTTTACTAAATACTTATATATGAAAAGAATTCAAGTTATAATCTAGCAATCAAAATCAAATTTTTGATGTTGCTCTGATTTTTAATATTTGCTTATAAATAGAAGATGCTGAATTTAGGCTGTTGGCTGCCCTTAAATCCATGTATCTCTGTTATTTTCTGTTGTAATGTGTAGTAGTTACTTTAGTGGCTATTCATAAGAGCTAATTTGTTTGGGGAATATAGATCCCCTGCATTCATGTGATATAGTGGCATATATTGATAGTTCTAATAAAAAGGGACAGATATAAGAGAGGAGAACTCAATGTATGATAAAAGAATCTGATGAACATAAATGTTTTTAACATGTCTTTTTTATCAGTATTTGTGTTGACTTAGATGCAATCAAATTCTGAATAAGCATTTGTACATTTTTTCCCTAAGAACCAATGTTTCTTTAGTAAGAGCCATTGCTATATTTGTTAGTAACTTGACAACCTAAAAACTTCCATTTTGTAGTTTTGTTTCCCTTAACATCTTAAGTTCATATAATTTCTTAATGGAAACTGTGGAAGTCCAACCTCATATGCTTTCAATTTATCTCAACAAATTTTGTCACCATCTTATATTTCCTGCTTCCTTTTCAGTGGCGACACAGATGCCGTAATCCCAGTGGCGTCAACTCGCTACACTATAGATGCTCTTAGGCTTCCAACAGTGAGATCTTGGCGTCCATGGTATAATGATGGGCAAGTAAGTGCTTCTACAAAAGTTTTTTTTGCTCCCTCAATTCACATATCATTTAGTTTGTGTTCTTTTATTTTTTTTATCTCTTGAAAGTTGAGTGCATTGATATTTAAATGAACACAGGTCGCAGGATGGATACAAGAATATGCAGGACTTACCTTTGTGGCAGTAAGGGGAGCAGGGCATGAAGTTCCTCTGCATAGACCTAAACTTGCTCTTGCACTCATTAAAGCCTACTTAGCTGGAACCTCCTTGCCAGCCATTGAGCTTGTCAGTGTGTATTAAGCTTTAGGATTGGAGATATTATTGGTTTAAGATCCATTGCCAACACTGTATGCATAGTGTTTTAATAAGGTTATGATTGAAGAAGATTATTCTAGTTGATTATTATTAATTGGTGTTATTCTGGATAACTTATTGGAGCAAAAAATGTATTAGTCTCTTGTTATTTTAGACACAGTTCACTCTTGCTATACATGAAGAAAAAAATTAAACCATGGTAAGTGCTGGTTTGATCACATCACTGTCTATTCATGCTGCAGCAAAAAGTTCTTCACTTCCTTTGCATTGTTTGTTTGTGATTGCTTTTCATCTTCCATAATGGTATGGTCAACTTCCCTTTCAAATATAATAGTTATGATGCTGTCATGGAAGAAAATATTCTGCTAAAGCTTTATCAACTTTATGCTTGATAAGGTTGACTTTGTTTGAAAAAATAGGTGAAGGACCAAGTTGGGTCACATAAAAAATTTCAAGAACTAAAATGGGTTTTGAAAAAATTGATTTATACATTTCTATTATCTTAAATAGTATATAAAACCGATAAGTTATAAAACCAATAAGGCACTCATGGTAAGTTTCAGCCATATATACTTAAGTCTCAATCATTATACTTAAGTCTTCAATTCACATCAAGTGCTAAATCTAACAACATATCACTACAACCGACAAATATACCAAGATCAACTTTGTTAGCACACACACTCATGGTCCCTATCAGCGTGCCTATTAACCAAGATTATCCTTATTAACAGCACATCTTCCACCACTTCAACTCAATCCAATAAGCCAATGAAATGCTGCCACAATATAATATTTTTTTGAGTTGGTGTAAAGTTTCTACTGTGTCATTCTATCTTATACCATTTATTTATTTGTATTATTTTTATTTAACGATCAATGATTATCAACATGCATATAAAAGAAAAAGAAGAATGATGTTTTCATAGTGTAAAAAAACCTACCTGATTTGGGCATCAATTATTTTTATATGATATTTAGTTCTAAATGAATGTTAGGCATACTCTGCTGACATATTGCTAAACAGACAGTAACGTTGTTTACGTGTAATATGTTTAGATAGGTTGATTTTAAGGTCAAACATAATAAGCATCAAACGTACGTTGTACTTCAACGGCAGTTAGGCACAAGGTTCAGATTTTTTTCCTTCTTAGTTCTTAGCCTTCAGATCCTTCTTTTATTTATTTTGCTACATTGAACTTCAATTGACACCACAAATTCCTTTACGTTTTTCTTTGTCTTTTAAGTTTCATTCACTATTTTCTTTTTTCATAGTGAAGACAAAAGATATTAATTCATGATGTGTTTGATTAGATGTGCAATGTTCCTATTTTTCTTTATAGGCATTGTTCATTCTAGAATTTATGGGGATAACAATGCTAGTCTTGTCAATGATAAAAATGCACTTATTTCATTCATGTCAGGCATTGTTTCTGACCCCAAAAATGCTTTAGAAAGTTGGAAATCACATGGTGTTCATGTTTGTGATTGGTCAGGTGTCACATGCAACAATGCAAGTGAAATGATCATAGAGCTTGATCTAAGTGGAAGGTTATTAAGGGGCATTATTTCCCCTGCACTTGCTAACCTCTCTTCATTGCAAATTCTTGATCTTTCTGAGAATCATTTTGAGGGTCACATTCCAAAAGAGCTAGGCTATTTAGTTCACCTTGAACAACTTAGTTTGTCTAAGAATTATCTTGAAGGGAACATTCCCTCTGAGTTTGGTTCACTTCAAAACTTGTACTACCTTGACCTGGGAAACAATCACCTTGAGGGAGAAATTCCACCAATACTTTTCTGCAATGTGACTTCATTGAGTTATATAGACCTCTCTAATAATTCCTTAGGGGGACAAATCCCCTTGAACAATGAGTGTATCCTCAAAAAACTTAGGTACCTCTTACTTTGGTCCAACCAACTTGTAGGCCATATTCCCTTAGCACTTTCGAACTCCACAGAACTTAAATGGCTGGATTTAGAGTCAAATATGTTGAGTGGAGAACTGCCATCTAAGATTGTACATAATTGGCCGCAATTACAATTCCTATACTTATCATATAATGACTTTGTTAGCCATGATAATAACACCAACCTCAAACCTCTTTTTGCTTCCTTGATGAACTTATCTAACTTGCAAGAACTCGAATTGTCGGGAAACAATATTGGTGGTAAGCTACCTCATATTATTGGTGATCTTCCTACTAGTCTGCTACAACTTCACCTACAGGAAAATCTCATATATGGTTCCATTCCCCCACAAATTGCCAATCTTGTCAATCTGACTCTCTTGAATTTGTCTAGTAACCTAATAAATGGATCAATCCCTCCCAGCCTATGCAAGATGGGTAGGCTAGAGAGAATTTATTTGTCAAATAATTCACTATGTGGTGAGATTCCTTCAGCACTTGGCGACATCAAGCGTCTTGGTCTTCTTGATTTGTCAATAAACAAGCTTTCAGGTACAATACCAGATAGTTTTGCTAACCTCCCACAGTTAAGAAAGCTTTTACTTTATGACAACCAACTTTCTGGACCAATCCCACCAAGTCTCGGAAAATGTGTCAATTTGGAGATTTTAGACTTATCTCGCAACAAGATTTCAGGGCTGATTCCTGCTGAAGTTGCAGCCTTGAGTAGCTTGAAACTATACTTGAATTTGTCAAGCAATAGCCTTCATGGGCCTTTGCCATTAGAACTCGGAAAAATGAACATGGTGCTAGCTATTGATCTATCAATGAACAATCTCTCTGGTGCAATCCCACCACAACTGGAAAGTTGCATAGCACTGGAGTACCTCAACCTTTCTGATAATTCCTTAGAAGGCCCTCTCCCTGATTCATTAGGTCAATTGCCCAATGTTAGAGCACTTGACGTGTCCTCAAATCAATTGACAGGGGTAATTCCGGAGTCGCTTCAGTTGTCTTCCACTCTCAAGAAACTGAATTTCTCTTTCAACAACTTCTCAGGGAAAGTCTCAAACAAGGGTGCATTTTCATCTCTCACCATAGAGTCTTTCCTGGGAAACAATGACCTATGTGGCCTGGTAAAAGGCATGCCAAGCTGCCATAGGAAGCATAACTATCATTTGGTTTTGGTGTTTTCAGTGATTCCTGTGTTACTATTTGGCACTCCTCTATTATGCATGTTTAGGCACTTCATTGTAGTCAAATCAAAAATGAGAAAGCCATTTGAAGTGGATGGTATAGGTGACTTAGAGGATGAAGAGGAAACAAAAGATCTCAAGCTCCCAAGAATTTCATATAGACAACTTATAGAAGCCACAGGAGGCTTCACCAGTTCAAGCCTAATTGGTTCAGGCCGGTTTGGACGAGTCTACAAGGGTGTCCTCGTAGATAACACAAGAGTAGCAGTGAAGGTATTAGATACAACGACAGCTGGTGAGATTTCAAGGAGCTTTAGAAGGGAATGTCAAATCCTAAGAAGGATCAGGCATAGAAATTTAATAAGGATCATCACAATTTGCAGTAAGCCAAGATTTAAGGCTATTGTTCTTCCACTATTGCCAAATGGTAGCCTTGAGAAGCATCTGTATCCAAGCCTGGGCCATGGATTAGGCCAAAGGTTGGATGTGGTTCAGTTGGTGAGGATCTGCAGTGACGTAGCGGAGGGAATGTCTTATCTGCACCATTACTCTCCTGTGAGAGTTGTGCATTGTGATCTTAAGCCAAGCAATATACTCCTTGATGAGGATCTAACTGCTTTGGTTACTGATTTTGGGATTGCAAGGCTTGTAAAAGGTGATGAAACTACATCCACCAGTGACTCAGAATCTTTCCGTTCAACACATGGCATGTTATATGGCTCTGTTGGTTATATAGCTCCTGGTATGTACTTTCCGAAATATGATCCAACATTTTTCTATATTATGGTTGAGATTATTATCAAAGGTTGATAAGAACAATTTTAGTTTGTGACTGCATGACCAGTTGTTTCTAAGAAATGTTAATTATTAAAAGTGCCTTTTTATGAAACAGTTTTGTGCTGTAGGATTCACTAACTACACTTATTGGACATGACAGAATATGGAATGGGAAAACATGCTTCAACTGAGGGTGATGTTTACAGTTTTGGGGTACTTGTGTTAGAAATAGTGTCAGGTAGACACCCAAGTAATGTACTCATCCATGAAGGCTCTAGCTTGCATGAGTGGGTTAAGAGACAATACCTACACCAACACAAACTAGAAAACATTGTTGAACAAGCATTGCAAAGGCTCTCTCCTTCTGGTGTATCAACCCATTATAACAAGATTTGGCATAATGTTGTGCTTGAACTCATTGAACTAGGTCTTCTTTGCACACAGCACAATGCTTCAACAAGACCAACCATGCTGGATGTGGCCCAAGAGATGGGAAGGTTGAAGGACTACCTCACTAATACAACCTCTCAACTCATTGAAGTCAATCCCAAGATTAATTCTTTATGCAGTCAAGATATTTTAGTTGAAAAGTAATTGGTTATGAATTTATATTATATTATTCACTCTTGGTGAAAAGTATTTTGGCCAAATTACATTAACATCTCTTCACATTTAGCTTTATTAGAACCCCTCTTATTTCAAAGATTTCATAGATCTCCCTTTAGAAGTCTACATAATTGCACTCACCATACCTGGAGAAATACATGTTGTAATCAGTTCATATCAATTAGGAGTTATTTGTGTAAAGAGTGTTCATCATTTGAATAAAACTCAGTGTGTCATTGTGTAAATTGCCTAAGTATTTTATATTATCAAATTTAATATCTAAAGTACAGATAAGAAGCAAGATTACGTAATGAATGTCAAATGCCTGATATTAACATAAAGTGAGAGATAGTGGATGCTTGAGTTAGACGTTATATCACAGTTAAGAAAAAACATAAGCCAATTGGTACAACTATTTTCTCCATAATATATATTTGATTATGGAATATAGACTAAGGTATGGGTTTAAGAAGTAGTTCATAAATTAATGCAAAATCCTATTACTCCGACATTGACTAAAACAAATATATAAATAGGGGAAGGTGCATGCACCTACCAAACAGTTCTACTTCTTCTTCATGCTCTGCTATAAAATATCATTAATATAATTTGAGTTAGGTATCTATGCACACGAAATAATTTATGTAAAAATATTATCCCCCATCATGTAAAGAGGACCATAACATGTAATATGTTATGTTATGGCACTACATGATGGTGACCCCCCATTCAAGCAACATGGGTTTGGGATCCACTGCAAACACAATTGAATTTCACATCATGAGGCCCTAACATATTATGTTAACATAATCAAATCCATCTAACAATCAAATTTTCACTGCCCAAACAAAAGTTAATGGGTAAATTTTAAATTTGCATTAGAGATAAAAATATCATATCATTATATCTAAAACATAATTGTCATGTCATTCTATTTTTTTATGTTGATTTACATGTACTTATCTCTACATTCTAGATACTAACTAGTAAATGTTTGCTACTATTTTGTGCTAAAATTCATATAGGTTAAACTATTATTCCATGAATACAAGTAAAATTTAGTAATGCCACGTCAACGCATAATAGAAGAGACCAGATAGTTTAATAATGTTTTTTTTAAGGATTACTACTGTTATCATAACAGACTTCAATTAATGTCAATTCATTGTACTATAGCATTTCTCTTTATTATTCGGAACTGACAGGGTATCCAATGTAGAGAGCCAAATATGCTATAATCCCCTACGAACGCAACAAAACAGAAAAATCAGCAACAATTCAGAATCACGCAATTAAATATTCTTAATTATTGCGCAGTTTCTATTTAACCAATCCTTAATCACATGGGTTTTTTCATGGCACACCACCATGCTTGTCTCAAAACAAATAGACACAAATAAATGTCAAGTTTAGTTATCAAAGACCATCAAATCTAAATTTGGAACGCGAGAAAAAGAAAATGGGGACTTAAAAGAAACTGACATGTTGGATGGTTGGAATAACAATAGGACATTGGATGGGCGTGACATATGCATGGGCCATGAGCATTATGGATTTATGGGACAAATATATGTTGTCTCATACTTTGTCTTAAACCATGTCTTTGACCAATGAAAACATATTATGTCAATTGACAAATTAAATATATATTTTTGTAATATTATTGATCTGAGATATGATTTGTGATATACTTTGTGACATCATATCATTGTCCTGATTTACGACCATCTTTCTTATTCCTCCACGCGAGTGCCAACAATTTGGCTCAGCATGTTAAGCTGATTATTTTTCAAGCACAACATTAAACTAAGGGTCCTTACTTAGATAAATGTGAAACGTTTTTCTTAAAGTTTAATTCTATTTTCCCTATTGATGGGAATAAGAGAAGGGCACTTTTTTTACAAATGAAAAAAAAGGAAATGCAAAGAATTCAAAAAAGATTTAAGAGTAAGATGTCTCTCACTGTTACAAGATTATAATGGATTATTTTCTATTCATAGATAATCACCAATGAATAATGATTAACAACGTGGGTTCACATTCATTATCAACTATGCACCAAAGGTGGAAAAAAACAGAAAAAAACTTGAGAGTGGCCAATGATATGTAACAGTGAACAGATGCACATAAAAACAAAAACATTAGCCGAGTTGAGAGATACGTGTAATGTGAATTGTCGGGGTCAATGCATGTGGGGTGAACACTAAACCACAAAGTGCATGTGCCGTGGACGTTCTAATCTTACAATCACAATGTTTGATGCTAAAGTAAGGAAAATAACCAAACAGATTCCTAAAATCGACACTTGTTGGGAGGGATAAACTCACGCATCCAAAAGGGATTGTCAATTTTTAAGAGTAATAATTGTTGTGAGGGATAAACCCGCGAGGGATTGGTTTATTACTCACATGGTAAAAAATACTCTTAATAGTACAATAAAAATTAAGAAGACAAGTGTCGTGAAACATAACATCTAAGCAAACAAGTGTCCTCTATGTGGGCTTTCACCCATTAATAAAATATTCATCATCTTATTATGTGACCTTTGATTAAGACAAACTGTCTTTTTCATCAAACACCTCTAGACATTTTTTGTGGCCAAGAATAAGGAAATTTTTTGAGCTGTTTTGTTGAGACGAGGAAGGAAAGGGGAGCAGTTTAAAGAATGGGATGGAGGGAAAATAGTTTTTTTATTGGTATGGTTAAAGAGAAAGTGGGGAAAGAAGGAATGAGTAACATTTGATTTGGAGAAAATGTTTAAAAATGCATAGTATTTTCCCCCATCAAAACACCTCACTTTAGGGAAAATATGAAGAATGGTAAATTAATGGAAGTAAACAATAATAAACACAAAACCATAAAAGTTGTTGAGGTCATTGTGAGAAGTGGGGACGTGTGGTAGATGAAATGAAAGAAAGTGAAGCAACCCACCCAACTAGTTTCCATTAATAAATAACAACAGAAACCAGACAACAAACTACCAAACCTATTCCCCAAATTTTATTATCATTCAATAATTATATATATAATTACTTCAAAATCATCTTAATTTACCTATCAATATACGTAGAAAAACCTACCGTTGTAAATTGATTTTGAAGGTATTTGATTGTGACCCATTGAAAAAAGCAGAGAGCAGAAAAATAGCAAGGATGATAATAGATTCAAAATATTCACTCCTTTATAAATAATACCATGAGTAATTAAATTCAAAATGAGAAGTGAAAAGTGGTTAAATATAGACTTAACATGGCAAACATCTATATATGTATTTAATCTTATAAGAGATAATTTATTATTTAATTAAGGTTATTAGCTTACCATGCATATGAGTAAGTAGTTCATTTTAGAAATAGTTTATTTTTTAATTAAGGTTAAAAAAATATCATTATTGAAGGGCAATAATAAAAGTGAAGAGAATTCACAAAAGTTAGAAAAAAATAGGTTGGTAATAATAGATAAAATGAATTATTGTAGATAATTTCAGGATATTATAGAAAAATTAGTAATAGAGAGATACGTACCTAGAAAGGTTATGAAAATACTTTCTAACCTCTCCAACTGGAATTTAGTCAATTTCTAATTTAATGTTAAGAGTAGTTGACTAGCGTAGATAGTTATCTCTCAGTAATTTTTACTTCCAGAATTTGAACTTATAGGCATTATCTAAAAATGTCTTAAGCAAAAGTTGATTAAAACAGTTGCGGATATAACAGGGAGATTTATTTATATGCCATTTAAAAAATTCAGAGCTGCAAAAGTTTATTTTTCATAATCTACTCTTTCAATTTTAATTTCATTTATAGTGTGTGACTACTTCTTTCGATAAATATCGCTTTTATTAATGTATATTTTGACCTTTTAGTTATTCTAGGATCTAACAGGACTTTACATTACTAAACTTTGTATTACTATACCAACACCTTCTTAGTTTGTGGGTATAAGATGACGTTGAAAAATGATACTCTCATTATACCATTTTTCTATTATTTTTAATGTTTTTTTGGGGGCATTATTCAAAACGATTAATGTGTAAGGCTACGTTAGATTATTAAGTCAGGATGACAAAAATCAAGGGTTCAATTTATCAGAATAATAATTATTAAAGTGACAGTTACACATTTCGAAATGAATTTATACTTTATCCATAAGATAATAAATATCTTAAGAAAATCAAATATACACATGTATTAATCAAGCTTCATTTTATAAATATAAAATCTTAATTAACTTTTGAGTATGTGACTTTCAACTCCCACAAATGTGGCATGCCTCTTTGTCATTCACTACTAAGTGTAACTATCTTTAAAAAAATAATTAACAAAAATATTGATAGATAAGAAGAATATCAAATATTATCTTAAGTGTGAACATTTAAAAAATTAGAAATCATTCATATATTTAAAATAACCATTTCTAAGTAAAAGTTATATACTTAATTGTTTAATGACCAGCTGAAAATGTGAACAAAAATATCTTTACTCTAATAGGAATTTATTAAAAATGATATTATGCATTTTAAAAAGTTTACATAATTTTTTATAAAAATAAAATATTAAACCGTGAGTTAAATAATAAACAAAATAATAATTAAAGGATGATGAAGAGAAATAGGTGGCGCCAAAACAACTGTCCCTGCTTCAATCGTTCTCCCTCGTTTTCACAGCCGAAACCGTTTTCTCATATCCCTATTTTGTTATCTTTTATTTTCGTTATTCTTATTATTATTAATCTTATTTTATTTTATTTTGTACTATACGAAATCATCATTTTGCACCGATTCTATTACCTTCTCTCTCCGACTTCAAAATCACAAACTCGCCATTGCCGGTGAAATTCGATTCCGGCGAACGGCCGTTGTTCCTCCGTCCATCTCCGTGCACGATCTCCACATCGTTCCTTATTCAATTCTGGATTCTTATTTTGATTTAATTTTTATTTTTCGGAAGACAAAGGAGTAATCACTTACTTTATTCAGGGTTATGATTCGTTGTTCTATTGATGCGTTCAGTTTAAATTCCTTTTATCTGATGGACAAAGTTATTTTTCAGTAGAAGGTGAGAAATTTATTGTAATCCAATCAATTAAGCTCTGATTCATTAATTTTCCCTAACGAGATTTTTCTAATAAATGTTTTTAGCTCGATCTAGATTACTTCCTTTGCTATCACATTGCGCAGGGATTGCTTTCATAGTTTTACTTTTTTGAAGGTAGATAAATTCGAAAAAGTTTCAATTTTTTTATTGAACGAATAATTTGGGAATAAAATTCAATGAACTCTAGTTTTTGTTTCGTTTCTGCGAGATTGCATTAATAATGAAACACTTAACGTGTCTTCAGTGTAAGAGACATAAACCTTTCAACCCAAACATCAGCCATGGATATTTGGTCTGAACCTCTTTGTTTCTTTCCAAAAATTTCATGTCAAAAAGTTCCCTTCTATTCCATCTATATTCCTTTAGATTGGTCTCCAAAAATAGTTATAGTTGATCAAAAAGGATATTACAACTCTATTATTTTTTTTATTTTTTATTCTTTTTGCAGAAAACAATGTCTGTGAATCATGTTAGGTTTGCACTTTGCACAATAGTTTTATTGTGATGGACAATGGTCCACCCATGCACGTGGACCTCCATGTCTTGAACCATCTTCATGTTTCAGCCTTTGATTTGATTAACGAAATATATAATATACTAGTGCATAGGATACAAACAAATGAAAATTCGGTCTGCTTATTTTGGAAGAGGAAACTCATTGAACAGTTACTAGTATATGGTAGTGGTAATTAATTATTGTGTGGTTCATGTAGTGCAAAACCCACTTAGTGATTTAAGTTAAGTGTTTCTGTATTTGGGAAGAATGGGAGAGTGCTCTAACTTATAAGAGAGATTAGATTAGGTTAGCTATGTTATCATTTTCATTGAATTCCCTTTCATGAAAAGGAATTAAGAGAGAAGAAGAAAGAGTGGGTTATATTGCCAACCCACCAGACCATGACATTCCCGTGAGAGAGACAAAAGGGTAAAAAATTAAAGCCCTTCACTCTTATCCTACGCACTTGCTTTCTCTTATTCTACACCCTCACTCTATTATTCCATTCTACTTACCAGTATGCCCAATTTCCAAAGGGGACCAGGGACCCCTCCTTCCTATGCAACTCAATGATGAAACGTTAAATGCACTTTGAGACAGTTCCCGCGAGTTTCTCTCATCCACTACACCAAATGTGGTTTTTTTCCTTTCTCCATATTCTTCTTGCTGTGTCCTGATCTTGTTGGATTCAGGCATACCCATTTGTGTTTATTATCTGTGATGTGAGTCCTCAAATTCCTTCTATAAGGATCTGTGTCTCTGTAAAGATGTGCCCTTTTTTTGGCTTTTCCTTTTTTTCTAAGGGTTATTCTGTTCTTTTCTTTTCTTTTTCTTTTCCACTCTGTAGTTTCTCACTTTTATTTGCATTTGTGGCAGATTTATTGCAGAGAAAGGGATTTTCTTTCTGGATAACCTGTGCTGTTTATTTATTCCATTGCCATAGCTGATGATAAATCTGGTTTAAGTTTTATGAAAACTTATATCAATGTGGTCTAATTGGGATAGAGTGGATGGATGTATGTGAATCAGAGCAAGCATTAAGGAAACATCCCCATCAGGCGCCCTTGGTCTCAGCTGAAAAGAACAATGCAACCCCCGTCAGGCGCTCTACAGCAACGGAAGTTAGTTCACGGTATAAATCACCTACTCCGGCATCCCCATCTGGTCCTCGTCGATACCCATCTCCAAACCTCACGAGACCAACAACTCCTACATCATCCAAATTGTTACCTAAGAGGCCTCTCTCGGCAGAGAGGAAGCGACCCACAACTCCCCGTTCCCCACCAAGTGCTTCCACACCTGTCCACGATTCTTCTGTAGATGTACATTTATCATCCAGAAAGGTAGCTGGTAGCCATTTACCAGAAGGTCTATGGCCTTCCACGATGCGAAGTTTGAGTGTTTCTTTTCAGTCAGATACAGTTTCGGTACCTGTAACCAAGAAAGAGAAGCCAGTTACCAGTGCTTCCGATCGTACACTGCGGGCGAATTTAAATGTGGCACGCAAGCAGGTTGAAACTTCAAATGTACGAAAGCCTACACCGGAGAGGAAGAGAAGCCCTCTTAAAGGGAAGAATGCCTCTGATCAGTCTGAGAATTCAAAACCAGTTGATGGTTTGCATTCTCGATTGATAGATCAGCATCGGTGGCCAAGTAGAATTGGTGGAAAGGTATCTTCTAATGCATTAAGTGGAAGTGGTGTTGATCATGCTGACAAGACAATCAGAATGTTGAACACTTCAAATTCAGGAACTGGAGTGCCTTCACTGCGAAGATTGTCTTTATCAGATGAAGCAAGTAATCCATTGAGTGTGTCCTCACTGAGAAGGTTTTCTTTGCCAGGTGAAGCAAGTAAGCCCTTGCAAAAAACTTCTAGTGATGGTGGAAGGTTATCAATGCTTGTTGAAAGTGGTAGAATAGGATGCACGGTGAAATCAGTAGATGACAGTTCCCAGGTATTAAGACTTCGCAAATCTGTTTCTGCAACTCCATCTGATAAAACGGGATCAGCAATTGCTGGAGTCAGATCTCAGTCCTTGTCAAGTACAGGATCACGTCTTCCTTCACCGAGTAAGACCTCAGTGCTATCCTTTTCTAGTTCCAGAGGTGTCAGTCCATCTCGATCAAGACCATCAACTCCTCCTTCTAGAGGGGTTAGTCCATCTCGAATAAGGCCAACCAGTTCTTCCAGCCAATTCAACAATCCAATTTCAGTGTTCAGCTTTATTGCCGATGTTAAAAATGGGAAAAAGGGTGCAGCCTACATAGACGATGCTCACCAATTACGACTTCTCTACAATAGACACTTGCAATGGAGATTTGCCAATGCAAGGGCAAATGATGTACTTTACGTCCAAAATGCAATTGTGGAGGTATGACTAACTAACATTCTTTAACTAACTGGCAAACTCTTTTAAGTGTAGTTCTCTTGTTAAATATATTGCTGTGTATGTAAATCAGTTGCCTACATCATTTTACAAGAACTTGTTCAATGGTGCAGAGAACTCTGTACAATGTATGGAACACTACTTTGTCTATATGGGAATCAATTATCAGGAAGAGGATCAATCTCCAGCAACTGCAGCTTGAGCTTAAGCTGAATTCTATTTTGAATGATCAAGTAATGATTATTATGATTTTGACTAAAATAGTTATAATTGTATATGCCATATTTTATTGTTCATGCTACTTATATTGTGTGAGATCTTATTATTAATATGATGTTGAGGTTCTAATTTCACTTCCTATTGGTGTGTAATGCTATTTTCTTTCCTTAATTGTTTCAACGTTCAATACTTGGTGTACATTTTCTAAATGTGGGCCATTTACAATGACTTAAGCAGATGGCCTACCTTGATGACTGGTCTGTATGTGAAAGTGATCATATTGATGCTCTATCTGGGGCGGTGGAAGACTTGGAGGCGAACACTCTTCGTCTTCCAGTAACAGGAGGAGCAAAGGTGTGTATGGTTTTTGTGTATGTCAATTTGATACTTGGAAAGATACAGTTGCATCATTGATATGTTTACACTTATGCAGGTAGATATTGAGGATTTGAAGGTTGCTATCTGTTCATCTGTTGATATTATGCAAGCAATGGGATCTGCAATTTGTCCTTTGCTCCCACGGGTGAGTTAATTGTTCAAGAGTCCTACTGTTTGTTTTGCATTTTCAGCTAGCACTTGTCTGTCACTCTGTTTATCCCTTTTCTGGACCAACACATTTAGTGTCGAACTTGTTTTTACACTGATCATATGTTTACTTCCTTTTGATTTCCAAACTAGTAAAATTACAATAGTAAAGGGTTACAATCATTTTGTGTATCAGTGTCATGTCAAATTATTTTATGTCCTAACATTGTTTTTGTGTGGGTGTGTTAGGTGGAGGGCATAGATAATTTAATTTCTGATGTCGCCGTGGTATCGACACAGGAAAAAGCCATGCTTGATGAATGTGAAGCACTAATGAGTTCTGCGGCAGCTATGCATGTGAGTCATGATATATGGTTTAAGAGCTTGAATTATGCAAACAAGTAATACAACACATATTTTTGGCATCTTTTTTCCACTCACGTATGCCTGTGCAACATACAGCACCTATTTCCCTATCCCTCTCTAAGCTCCATTTTGCATTTCTGTTTCCTAATTTACACCTTGTTCAGTTTGGATTTTGTATAAGTTGACGTAGTTGCTTTCCATTGAGCTTTATCCCATTTGGTTGTGTGATAAATCTACATCCAGAACCTTTTTCATTTT
This sequence comes from Lupinus albus, assembly GCA_009771035.1. Lineage (NCBI taxonomy): Eukaryota > Viridiplantae > Streptophyta > Magnoliopsida > Fabales > Fabaceae > Lupinus > Lupinus albus. The sequence goes on from CM020011.1 coordinate 13,904,447, forward strand.
AGTTTGGAGGCTGGATATTTTTAGTTTCATTTGTTCAAAAGGGTTGGGCACCCTTTCAACACTAGGACATGATCACTCCCTTACAGTTAATATTTTAAAAGAAATAATGCGTACATAAAATTGTTCATCTTCAATTCATCATCATCATTCTTGCAACAGTTACTAATTGTTTTTGGCAAAACCAGGTCGAGGAAAATAGCATTCGGACGCATCTCATGCAGACGAAGCAAGCTTGGGAGGTAAATAAATAACCAATCTTGAGAATCTAAGTATGCAAGAGCCTGACCTGCTTCTAAGCTAACCACAAGTCTTTTGCGGCTGCAGCCAAAGTGATAGTCTTACTATTAGTATCTCAGGTCCTTTACCACTGTAAATCTTTTCTATAGGGCTTTTTACACTTCCACACATATGATGGAAACTATTTATAATGTTTCACTATCTTTTTTTTATTTTTTAATTGCTTTAGTCAACAATGGTGGCCCAAGGCGCCTTCCACTTGTAATTTTGTATAAGAAAAGAAAATGCAAAGCAAAGGAGCAGCTTATTGAAACCCTTAGACTTACAATTTGCATTTAACTTAATTGCCGTTTATGTTATGTTGGTCTTATTCAAGATGAACAATTGTATTTTTGAGGAATGACTATAAATTGGTAACGAGTTTTGAACAAAAATCTGACTAAACAACATAGGCATCATAGAAGGGGGCAAAAGTGTTTGGCCCTTTCAGAAGCATTTCTGCATGCTTGCTTGTATGCCCGAGAGGTTGTAAGCATTTCTACAACTATGGCTTTGTCCTCATTATTTTTTACTACTGCATTGCATAAGCATCTGGAAAACCCCCTTCTTTCCCTCCTCTACCTAGTCTATATAGCAATTAGCAAACATGATACGTTGAGAACTAACCAAGACTTGTGCTAAGATTTCAACCTAGAACTGAATTTGATTTAGAATTGACCACCAGTGGCAGTTCAACATGAAGATAACATTTTGATGCTAAATGCACGTTTGCAAAGAAGGCAACCTTAGCCATGAGAGGTCAAGTCAAGTGGCTACAGAGAGAAAAAGAAAATAGCTTTTAAGAAGGGTGTTCCAATAATAAAAGATTGTTTGCATGACATTTCTTCTTGAGATTGAGTATTTGAAACACTTATACTAAGAAATGACTTTTATTTAAGCTCCATCTCTGAAATTACACGAAAACAAAAAACTTAAAAACTTTTATTCATGATCCACGAAACCTTACATTTCTCATAATTTGCAGAATATTACATAAGTTTCTAAATAGATCAGCAACCAACACCTTCTTCACACAATGACCAAATTGTAATGAAACAAGTCCTTCCAACTCCTCCACATGTTTGCTTAATCAACTTCTTCAATCTTGGGTCCAGGTCCAGCAGAACCTGAGCCACCAGAAGGAATGTCATAATCACCCATAGGCACATCTCCAGCAGCACCACCCTGATACATCTTAGCAATAATGGGATTGCATATCCCTTCCAACTCCTTCTGCTTGTCCTCAAACTCTTCCACTTCAGCCAATTGATTTCCCTCCAACCACTGTATGGCTTCTTCCACTGCCTTCTCAATCTTCTGCTTCTCATCTGGACTCAATTTCCCACCAATCTTCTCATCCTTTATAGTGTTCCTCATGTTGTAAGCATAGTTCTCAAGTGAGTTCTTTGCTTCAACTTTCTTCTTCACCTCCTCATCCTCTGCCTTATACTTCTCTGCATCTCTCACCATCTTCTCTATCTCTTCCTTGCTCAACCTTCCTTTATCATTGGTTATAGTGATCTTGTTCTTCACCCCTGCAGTCTTATCTTCAGCAGACACATTCAAAATTCCGTTAGCATCAATATCAAAACATACATTGATTTGAGGCACTCCTCTTGGTGCTGGAGGAATGCCAGTGAGTTCAAACTTGCCCAAAAGATTGTTATCCCTTGTTCTAGCTCGCTCTCCTTCATACACTTGAATCAACACTCCAGGTTGATTATCAGAGTAAGTGGAGAAAATCTGCTCCTTCTTGGTCGGAATTGTAGTGTTCCTTGGAATCAACACAGTCATAACACCACCAGCAGTTTCAAGCCCAAGACTGAGTGGAGTTACATCAAGCAACAAAAGATCTTGAACCTTCTCATCCCCTTCACCTGTCAAAATTGCAGCTTGCACAGCAGCACCATAAGCAACAGCTTCATCAGGATTAATACTCTTGCAAAGCTCCTTCCCATTGAAAAAATCCTGCAAAAGTTGCTGCACCTTTGGAATCCTTGTAGACCCACCAACAAGAACAACCTCATGAATGTGACTCTTATCAATCTTAGCATCACGCAAACATTTCTCAACAGGCTCCATACACTTCCTGAACAAATCCATATTCATCTCCTCAAACCTAGCCCTTGTAATAGTAGCATAGAAATCAATCCCTTCAAACAATGAATCAATTTCAATAGTTGTTTGTGCAGTTGAAGACAATGTCCTTTTTGCCCTCTCACATGCAGTCCTCAACCTCCTCAAAGCCCTAGCATTTCCACTAATATCCTTCTTATTCTTCCTCTTAAACTCAGACACAAAATGATTCACCATTCTATTATCAAAATCTTCACCACCAAGGTGAGTATCACCCGCAGTGGCTTTAACTTCAAATATCCCTTCCTCAATTGTCAATATAGAAACATCGAAAGTACCGCCGCCGAGATCGAAAATAAGAACATTCTGTTCACCTTTTCTTGAAGCCTTCTTATCCAAACCATAAGCAATAGCAGCAGCAGTAGGCTCATTAATAATCCTCAACACATTCAAACCAGAAATTGCACCTGCATCCTTTGTAGCTTGTCTCTGAGAATCGTTGAAATAAGCAGGAACAGTAACAACAGCGTTCTTAACAGGTTGACCAAGAAACGCTTCTGCTATTTCCCTCATTTTGGTTAACACCATCGAAGATATCTCTTCAGCTGAGAATGTTTTTTCTTCTCCTTTGTAATTAACAACGATCATAGGTTTATCACCAGCACCGGGAATAACCTTAAACGGCCACAGCTTCATGTCGTTTTGAACGGAGTGATCGGAGCACCGGCGACCGATTAAACGCTTGGCGTCGAAGACGGTGTTGTGAGGGTTCATAGCAACTTGGTTCTTAGCAGCATCGCCGATGAGTCTTTCAGTATCGGTGAATGCCACGTAGGATGGGGTGGTTCGGTTACCTTGATCGTTGGGAATGATCTCAACGCGGTCGTTTTGCCACACACCGACGCAACTGTAAGTGGTGCCGAGATCTATGCCAATTGCTTTTCCTTCCTTTGTTGCCATTTGAGTGAGTAATTGAAATTTGATAGCTTTAAGTTTGTTTGTGTTTGTGTTTGTGTTTTTTGATGAGTTTCGAAGCAGGTGGAGTTTTGTTTTTATAGTGTGATGTTGGAATAGTGTGAATATTCTAGAGGTTACGGGTTAATATCAGAAGAGGGTAGAGGATTCTGGAACTGTTTAGGTGGTGGTTCTTTCCAGAAGGGGTAGGGGGGAAGATCGAGAAGGTTCAAATCAATCTCTGTCTTTTTACGTGGCGCACACTTCTTCTGATACGTGTCTTTTGGTAAACTTGTTGTAAATAGGCAAATGATGGAATGGTAATATACATCTTATATATAACCTTTATACATACAAATATATGTTTTAGAGTTACCCGAAATTCAATGAGTTAAATAATGATATCATTATTTCTAATTCTGTTTAATTTAGGTTTGCATTTTGAATTTCATTGTTGGTATTGGATAAACACAATCACAATTCTGACTCGCTCAGTTGTCATTCCTAGATCTATACCCGTAATATATCACGTTTATCTCTGTTTTTTGATGTGATACTAATTGAGATCAAATATTTCCTGTTCCTATTGAGTGATTGATGTCATATTTTGTTGATTAAAATTATAAATATATTAAAATTTGTATTTTGGATTAATATTATAATTATTCCATAAAAACGTTTTGTTTAAAAAAATATAAATAAAAATATTTATCACACCCTTTATTATTTTTTGAAATTTGATATATATATACATATAAATTTTTAATTAGTAAATTACGAGTTGAACTACCATACGCTCATCGATTTGATGATCAATATAATATTAAAAAGAGTGATATATATATATATATGCAAGTCTCCATTATTAACGTAGAAGACAAATTTCATTTAATAAAACTCATCATAGCTCTCCACTACAATATATACATGAGTATAGATGGCAAAACGGGTAAAGCATGTGGGCTGGCCTGCACAATTCGTAAAAATTTGCGGGAATAACATATAAATTTTGTCCATTTGTCTGTTTACTCTTATCTGTTTGCCCACCATGCTCACAATCATTTTTGTTGGGCAATGCAGGTGCCCCGCAAGCATGATGTAAAAGAAAAAAAATAAAAAATATTCAATATATTATGATATAATGTCTCAAAAAATTTGTAATATGATTTAATCTGTCCAATTACATATAAAATATTAAAATATTTGTACAAATAATTTTCTTCAACTATTTTATTTAGTTTTTTTACTTTATTATATGAATTTTTTAATTTTTAAATATTTATCAATGTCTATGGGCCGCCCACATGTCTTTAGCTTGTTTTACAATGGGCAGATCATGCAATTTTTGTCCGTTAAGATAACGCGGACATGAGTGAGCGGGGGTAAAACGGGTCGGCGCAACCCGTTTTGCCATATTTATATATTAGTGCAAAAGTTATTGTCAAGATTTATACATAATTAATATCACATATTATTTATTTATTTTTAGATTTGAAGATAATTAAATATTAATGATGAATGGTATAATATATCTCTTCATTGCATAAATTTGATTGAAAATACTTATCCAAACCAAATATACACATATTTGTTGGGAAGTTTATGTATTTTTGTTTAAAAAAAGTTTAGAGAAATCCGATAAACCCACTCTACAGTACATAATCCATATACCTAATTTTGAGAAATAAAATAATTAAAATAGGCATGGGTTAATTAGGATAGAAGAGTGAAGAAGGGTTTAATTACGAAACCCTCATTAGAAACGCAACGCTGTTTTCTCCTCTTCTCTTATCACTCAGAGAGAAAGAGAGAGAATTATCCTTAATAATCCATACCCACTGCTAAATATTCCTTCTCTTTCTTTCAGATTCAGCCTCCACTGAATCTCTAATCTTTATATTCTATTCTATACGCCGGAGATTTCATCATCAACCGTTAGATCCCTAGTTATGCAGCAAGGTGACCAATCATTTATTAGCTTGAGGCCTGGCGGTGGTCGTAGCGGCGGCGCCGGTACCAGATTCCTTGTTCCTCGATTCGACTCTTCTTCGGCTGCAATCCCTGCTTTTGGTTCATTTTCATCTGATCCATCTCTTTCGCATGCTGCTCCTTCTATCAAGGTTTCAATTCCAATCGCATAATTTTTCTATGGATCTACCTTTTCTTCTCTTGAACTTCTCCAATTTACTCTTTTTTAATTCAACTATAATTTTTTTATTTATTTTGTAATTTTGTTTGCTTTTAATTGCTGTTCTGTGCTGAGTTATTGTGTCAGATTTATGTTTTTTGTGGCTTTTTCGAATATCTTTTATATTCAATCAATACCAAGGCTCAAGCTCTTGCTGTTGTCTTATTAAAAAAATGTTTTTTTTAACTAATAGCGACCTTTTGATGTTCATAGGTATTCAAGATATTTTAATGTGATTTTTTTGCCCAATACATACTTTTGGATTCGTCTGGATTTGATGATAGTGTGTTGTGAACTTTAACTAATTTCTTTGGCAACATTATTTTGCTATAAAAACATAGCAAAACAGTGTATTAGTGAAAGTTCAAGCAGGTGCTTAAAAGGAACAATTTGACACATCTCTCATAGTTATGGTGTTGGCTAACTTTCTAATAGCTAGGGATTTATGTCAACCTAAAATCGAATGTCCTAATTCTTGGTGGGGCACTAAGTATGTGTACCTGCTGTAAATATGGACAAAAAGCAACTTGTGGGCTCTAGGTGGGCTTGACTAAATTTCAATTTGCCCATAAAGGTCCTACATACATGAAACTTTTTTTGTTGGAAATTGGCATTGCTTATTTTCCATGGAGTTAGTGTCCGAGGGGTGCGGTAGTTATTTTACCCTGTCCTTCTGAATGCAATGCTTGCAATGACAACAAATGCCTTAATTTGTTAAAGGCGATTTTTTTTATCCATACAATTTTACTGATTTATTATCAGGTCACCAACAGAGTGTTAGTACATGTATAGTGATTTTTATAGCCACAATACATAAATAAAAAATTAAATGGAATTATGGAAACAAGTGATGTTTGTATGTAGAACTTAGTGTCACTGTATTTATTATGTTATTGTACTATGTATGACCTCATTCATCTACCTCTGAATTGTCCTGTTCTTTGGTGAGTTATTGGCTTGAACCGTGAAGTTTTCATATAAAGTAAATACTTCTGTCTTTATAGGCAGGAGACTCACTGTTTGAGGGTGGCGAGCGCGTGCAATATACTAGAGACCAGCTTTTGCAGCTTCGAGAGGTTACTCTGGTAAGTGGTATATGTTCTTGTTGCTAGGTGCTATTTTGAATTCAATATACTATTCCCAAGATGTGATTTTATTTCTTAAAATCATACATCCATCTGCGACCCTTTTCATATTATTTTTTGGAAAAATTATATCTATCTATAATGCTTTTCCTGCTAATTACGAAAATGTTTGTCTAATCAACATCCCGTGACTGTCACTGCTGCTGATCGGATTATCTTTATAATATTTTCTGTGTGCACTGTCCTTTATCATAAATTTACTTATATTTCTTAAACTAGATAATTGCTGTCAGGATTTTTATGGCGGTCTGTAGTTTATTAAAAGACATGTTTATTGTTTCCTAAGCCCATTGATATATGTTTCACATATTCTACAGTTCATTTCCAACTTCGCTTTGCCTCATCTCCTTGGAAACTTCCTTCGGAACTGCATACTTCTCTGTTTTTTCTTGATATTTAAGCTGATATTAATGTGTCAACATCTGTCTAACTTTTGAACCTTTTTTACTCTTAGGTTGGTGAGATTCCCAATGATGTTTTAAAGATCAAACAAGATCTTGATGCAGAACTTTTTGGTGAAGATCGAAGTTGGGGTCGTTCAGAAAACAATGTGAGTGTGTATTCTGTCTTCTAATTATTGTGCTAATCTTTTGAGGCCATAATCCTGTTTCACCCTGTTTGTTAAGTTGATTGACGTAGTTTATTGCCATTGATGTATTGTTGCCATTGAACATGCTAGTATCATTTTGGAGACTCAACAGTGAATGAAATAAAATCTCATGTTTGTATGTCATATTGCAAATTTTATTCTCTTGATCTTGATGTTAAATGTTCTCAGTTTTATAACTTCTTTATGATCATCTTCAAGCTAATAAGATCAACTTTTGTGTAATAACGTTCATGTCATTTTCTGCAGCCTCCAAATCCATCTCAAAATCGATATGCTGAGCCATATAACAGTGACTTGCGTGGGCAATCTGGACAGCTTCCTACTAATGCAGATGAGAGGTCTTGGGGTAATCTCAAGGAGAATAGAGACTTTGGCAATAATAATCGTCAAGATCAACTGAATTCTCAGTTTGGAAGGGTACAAATCTCTTCTAATCAGGGGGTAGTAAGCACTGGCAGGAATGCATGATATCTGTTTTGTAGTTAATGTTTTATAAGTTCAAACTTGATCTGATGTTAATGGAAAACTCTTCACACTATCAATGAACAAGAAAGCGTGACATCATTTACTAATTTAAGGTTTTTGCTTTGAATACTAGCTTGAAATCTTTTAAATTGGTACCATTAATAGAAATACTTGATGAAAGGTTTTCCCATAATTGTCACATTCATGCTGAAAGTACTTCAGATTGTATGTTGCTGTGTATATCTACAACTTTAGATTATTTACAACTTTTCCATCTCTATTAATTTAGGGAGGACCTGCTCCTACTCTAGTCAAGGCTGAGGTGCCATGGTCAGCTAGAAAGGGAACTCTCTCTGACAAGGATCGTGTCTTGAAGACTGTTAAAGGGTAATAGGTTTTTATTTTTTAATACTTGTGTTTGATGTTGGGGCATCTTTTGACTTTGTTTTGTTTTAGATTTGAGCATTGTTTACTTTCATGTCTGTATCACAATGGCCATATAATGTTGGCAAGTATAACAAGTTGCAATTCAGAACGGTTTGAAGGATCATATCATATTAAATGTAAAAAACAACCACAAGTTGTGAGTTGTGACAAGATTCTTGTATTTATTTATTGAACTACTTTTGTAACTCTTAAGAGCCTTCAGAGGGATTTGCATGTCTCCTGCTATGCTAAATGCTGTTGACCACTTCAATGCAGAATACTAAATAAGTTGACTCCTGAGAAATTTGATCTCCTGAAGGGTCAGTTGATCAATTCTGGCATTACATCAGCCGACATATTGAAGGTTCATCTTTATTCATTATTGGTTATTCTAAATATTGTGTCCACATCACTGTCCTTAGTTAAGTTGCTTTGCTATTGCAGGTAGTCGTTTGAATTATATTTCTGTTTACATCCATTTTCTTAATTGGCTCGCTTTGCAAATGCAGGGAGTTATTTCTCTTATTTTCGACAAGGCAGTGTTAGAGCCAACATTCTGCCCCATGTATTCTTTGTTGTGCTCTGATCTTAATGAAAAGTTGCCTCCATTCCCATCCGATGAACCTGGTGGGAAAGAAATCACTTTTAAGAGAGTACTCTTGAATATCTGCCAGGAGGCTTTTGAAGGTGCAGATGAACTGAGGGAAGAACTGAGGCAGATGACTGCCCCTGAGCAGGAGATAGAGCGACGAGACAAGGAAAAACTTGTCAAGATTCGAACACTTGGAAATATCCGGTTGATTGGTGAGCTGTTGAAGCAAAAAATGGTTCCTGAAAGGATTGTCCATCACATTGTTCAGGTTCCTGCAGTATTTGAAACTTGACTGTTATATAATTATTTTCTTGTTGGATTAGGAGTAGCCAGTCATCTGTACGGTTAACTGATATTTGCAACAGGAGCTTTTAGGACCTCCTGACAGCAAAGTCTGTCCAGCTGAGGAAAATGTTGAAGCTATATGTCAGTTTTTCAACACTATTGGTAAGCAGCTTGATGAAATACCAAAATCACGACGTATAAATGATGTGTACTTTAGTCGGTTGAATGAATTGAGCACAAATCCCGAACTTGTACCACGACTGAGGTTCATGGTTCGTGATGTTATAGACTTGCGCGCTAATAACTGGATTCCAAGACGCGAAGAGGTAAATTTAAAAAAATTATGTAGACATGCTATGCGTCAAATGCTAAAAGGAATTTTTTAAGTATTAATGTCAACTCTTATAGGTGAAAGCCAAAACAATCACTGAAATTCATTCAGAGGCAGAAAAAAATCTTGGATTGCGTCCGGGTGCCACTGCAAATATGAGAAATACCCGTGTAACTTCTGATGTTTATGGAAGTACCGGTCCTGGGGGCTTCCCCATTGCTCGACCTGGTACAGGGGGTATGATGCCTGGGATGCCAGGGGGCAAGAAGATGCTTGGACTTGATGATGACAACTGGGAGATCCCTAGAACTAGATCTATGATGCCTAGGGGAGGCATGTCTGCCACACAAAATGCTGGACGCGGCCAATCTCCTCTCCTTTCCAAGTCATCAATTGTGAATTCAAAGTTTCTACCTCAAGGCAGTGGTCTTATTAGTGGGAAAAATAGTGCCTTAGTACATGGAGGAGGTGGTCCCCCATCTGCTCGCCCATCAAACTCCGGTATTGCTACTGAGCCTGCATCTCAAATTCCTTCGGCCGTCAAACCTGTTGCTGTGTCCACTGAGGTGTCACAGGCTCCTGCTGCAAAATTGAATACTGATGTTCTTCGCCGGAAAACTGTTTCTCTTCTGGAAGAGTATTTCAGTGTTCGGCTTCTGGACGAGGCAGTACAATGTGTGGAGGAACTAAAATCCCCTGCTTACTATCCTGAGTTTGTGAAGGAAGCCATTTTCCTTGCACTCGATAAAAGCCCACCATGTGTTGAACCTGTTGCCAATCTTCTTCAGCATCTGTTTATTAAGAAAATTCTTTCTGCAAGAGACATAGGGACTGGCTGCTTGTGGTTTGGTTCTATGCTGGATGATATTGGTATAGATTTACCGAAGGCGCCAAATAATTTTGGCGAGATAACAGGGAAATTGATTTTAGCCGGGGGTTTGGATTTTAAGGTGGTAAGAGAGATCCTTAAGAAGGTAGAGGATGGTCGGTTCCAGAAAGCAATATTTGATACTGCAGTACAGGTAATTACCACTGCATCTGCTCAAGCTGTGCTGGATTCACAAGCATCTGATATTGAAGCTTGTAGGAGTGTCTTAAACTGATTCAGATTTTGCATGAGGATACTGATTTCTGTTAACTGGATGAACATCTCTGTCTTGTTTCACAACTTTGAATTTCCCTCCCCTTTACGCCCACAGTTTTAAGTTGCATTCTGTATTTTCATACAGTATGTTATAGAAGTAGAGTTTCCAGTACCATCAAGTATTTTTCATCTGGAGCTGTATAACTTAATTTTAACTTTTTATTTTGATGTGGGAGAGATGTTTATATGAGGGAAAAGCCAGAACCATAAAAGCTACGGTTTTTGTTTTCTGGTTGGCCAATCATGTGCCATGTTTCTCCAAAAGAGAGTGGCCCATTCATGGGGTCTAAATGTTTTTGTACTTCATTAGTTTCCATTTTATTTTCTTAAATTTTGTTGACAGTAATTGTTATACTGTTCACTTTATAATCAGCATTGTCGGTATTTGTACTATATTTTGTTTATGTTCAGATTCAACCCATTGTGGCTGCATGTCATTTACATGTTTGTTCCTGTGGATAGGAAGAATGTCAACATATATATGAAGATTAATGTAGTATGTATTAATGCATATATATTTGTAGATGGATTGAGTGTGCTTTTGAAAAGTGGTAAATGGGTTTCTGGCAAAATACTTACATTTCGTATCAATTGGGTGCAATGCAGCCAATAAATGTACTTATTTATATTTTTGTAAGGAAATAAACATGAGAAATCAGAATAAATAAATAAAAATTAAGATATAATTAAATATTCCAATGTTTTTTTATACAATTCATAGTTTTATCATGTAATTTAATAGTTAAGATCCTTGGAATAGAGGAAAATGAGAGGCTTTATAATTGTATAATTAATTTATTAATAAGTAACTTAAAATTTAGGTGGCAAAAGTTGTTTTACACCACATGTCATCTTCATTTAATATGGACTCTTTAGTCTTTACTATATAAGAGGATCCAATGGATTATTTGTATTAATTATTTACATGAAAACAATAAAAGATAAAACTATGTCCGTTTGGCGCATTTATTGATATTTTCAGTGTCCCTCTAAATTCCTCATTTATGGTCTTCTAGGGTTTACTAACCCTACCACTGTCTTCATAGTTCATACCTTCTAATTCCTAAATCTACCTCTTGTTTGGAGGAAAACTCCCACACAGCTATTCTGGATAAACTCTCTTCTTTACAACAACACCTTTATGATAGGCAAGATTTGATGCACGCTTCCATGGAGTCTCGCTACTTTCTCATGATTGGTTATTCCAAGCAGAACACTATTTCAATTTATATCAAGTAGCTCCTTTTCAAAGAGTACAATTGGTTGCTTTTTCTATGAAAGGAAACGCCTTAAGTTGGTATAAGTGGATGTTTAACACTAACCAACTTACTAGTTGGGAAGGGTTCACTAAAGCTTTACTTGTTCGTTTTGGTCCTTCTACTTTTCTTAATCCACAAGCTGAATTGTAAGGGAGTATCAATCGAGATTTGAACGGCTTTCTAATCAGGTTGTAGGGTTGACACCGGAATTGACATTGAATTGTTTCTTGTCTGGTTTAAACCCAGAAATTGCAATAGAATTAGCTATACAACGACCTTCTTCTGTGACTCATGCAATTGAACTGGCGAAATTAGTAGAAAGTAAAATTGCAGCATCCAAAGTGATCACTTCGCGTCCCACAAACACTAATGTGCCTGTTGCCTTACCAATTAAGGGTTTGACTGCAGCCCAAGTGCAAGAAAGAATAGCTCAAGGACTTTGTTATAATTGTGATGAAATATATATTACGGGTCATCATTGTCAACCAAAACAATTCCTCCTTCTGTTAATAGATGATCCTAATGATACTTGTCAACACTCTGAACCTACCAGAACCATTGAGGATACTGATTGGGTGATTGAATTATCTTTATAACATTTCCTTGTGTGCACTGCCCTTCATCGTAAACTTATATTTCATAGGAGGAGGGATCCACTTACTGACTTACTCCACATCTTAACCATCCAATCTTGAAAAATTCAATGGTCTAGATGTACTTACCAATTCAAACCATTGGATTTTCTAAGATTGGATGGTTAAGATGTGGAGTAAATCATTTTCCACTTACTCTTGGAGTAAGTGGATCCCTCCCCTTTCATAGACAAAATAATTGCTGTCATGATTTTTATGGGGGTCTCTGGCTTATTAAAAGGCATGCTATATTGTTCCCTAGGCCCATCTATATATATTTCACATATTCTACATTTCATTTTCAACTTCACTTTGCCTCATCTCTTTGGAAACTACCTTTGGAAGTGCATATTTCGTTGTTTTTTTTCTTGATATTTAAACTGATATTAATGTTTCATCATCTGTCTAGCTTTTTAACCTTTATTACTCTTAGGTTGGTAAGATTCCCAATGATGTTTTAAAGATCAAACAAGATCTTGATGCAGAACTTTTTGGTGAAGATCAAAGTTGGGGTCGTTCAGAAAACAATGTGAGTGTGTATTCTGTCTTCTAATTATTCCCATAATATTCTGAGGCCAGAAAATTTCATGTTTGTATGTCAAATTGCAAATTTGTTAAAAGGTGAACTTTTTTATCCATACAATTTACTGATTTACTATCAGGTCACCAACAGAGTGTTAGTACTGTGTAACGATTTTTATAGCCACGATTCATAAATAATTTTTTTAATGGAATTATGGATATCAAGTGAGAGATATTTTCACTGTGATGCTTGTGCATAGAACTTAGTGTCACTGTATTCTATTATGTTATTGTACCATGTATGAGATCATTCATCTACCTCTGAATTGTCCTGTTCTTTTGTGAGTTATTTGCTTGAACCTTGAAGTTTTCATATAAAGTAAATACTTCTGTCTTTATAGGCAGGATACTCACTGTTTGAGGGACTTGTGCGATATACTAGAGACCGGCTTTTACAGCTTCGAGAGGTAACTCAGGTAAGTGGTATATGTTCTTGTTGCTAGGTGCTATTTTGAGTTCAATATACTCTTCCCAAGATCCATTTGCTGCCCTTTTCATATTATTTTTTTGGAAATTTTTTATCTATCTATAATGCTTTTCCTGCTAATTACTAAAATGTTTGTCTACTCAACATCCCCTGACTGCCACTTCTGGTGATTGGATTATCTTTATAATATTTCTGCATACATATTTCCTTGTGTGCAACGTCCTTAATTATAAATTTACTTATATTTCTTAGACTAGATAATTGCTGCAGGATTTTTATGAGGGTGTCTAGTTTATTAAAAGACATGCTTTATTATTCACTAAGCCCATTGATATATATTTCGCATATTCTACAGTTCATTTTCAACTTCCCTTTGCCTCATCTCCTTGGAAACTTCCTTCGGAACTGCATACTTCTCTGTTTTTTCTTGATATTTAAACCGATATTAATGTTTCAACATGTGTCTAACTTTTGAATCCTTTTTACTCTCAGGTTGGTAAGATTCTCAACGATGTTTTAAAAATCAAACAAGATCTTGATGCGGAACTTTTTGGTGAATATCAAAGTTGGGGTCACTCAGAAAACAATGTGAGTGTGTATTCTGTCTTCTAATTGTTGTGCTAATCTTCTGAGGCCATAATCCTCTTTCACCCATATTCTGTCTTCTAATTATTGCCATAATCTTCTGAGGTCAGAAAATCTCATGTTTGTATGTCATATTGCAGATTTGTTAAAAGGTGAACTTTTTTTATTGTATGATATACTATCAGGTCACCTACAGAGTGTTAGTACAGGTGTAATGATTTTTATGGCCACAATTCATAAATAAAAAACTTAAAATGGAATTATGGAAAACAAGTGTGTAATGATTTTCAAAAATCGATATTTGGTAGATCTTACGATCCGTGTTAGATCACACGTTTTATGTTTTCATCTACCCCTTCCAATCTTACGTAATATCTCGTTCTTGTCAACTATGCTTGTAGGTGAATGCCAAAACAATCATTGAAATACATTCAGAGGCAAGAAAAAATCTTGAATTGCGTCCAGGTGGCATTGCAAATATGAGAAATACCCGTGTAACTTCTGGTGTTCATGGAAGTACCCGTCCTGGGTGCAAGTAGATGCTTGGACTTGATAATGAGAGCTGGGAGATGCCTATGACTAGATCAATGCCTAGAGGGGACATGTCTGGCGCACAGAATGCTGGACGACGTGGCAGAGATGTTTATATATAAGGGAAAAATCAGAACCATAAAAGCTAAGGATTTTGTTTTCTGTTGGGCTAATCATATAGGATGTTTCTCCAAAAGAGAGTGCCCCATTCATGGGGTCTAATTGTTTTTGTACTTCATTAGTTTCCATTTTATTTTCTTAAATTTCGTTGACAGTAAGTTTGATACTGGTAGTTTATAATCAGCATTGTCGTTATTTGTACTGCATTTTGTTTATGTTCATATTTCAACCCAATGTGGCTACATGTCATTTACATTTTTTTCCTGTGCATAGGATGAATGTCAACATATATATTTGTAGATGGATTCAGTGTGCTTTTGAAAAGTTGGTTCAGAAGTTGAGTGGTAAATAGGTTATTGGCAAAAAATACTTGCATTCCGTATCAATTGGGTGCAATGCAGCCAATAAGTGTACTTATTTATATTCTTGTAAGGAAATTAACATGAGAAATGAGAAAAAAATTAGATTAAATATTCCAATGTTTTTTTTTATTTTTACAATTCATAGTTTTATCATGTATTTAAATAGTTAAGATCCTTGGAATAGAGGAAAAATGAGAGGCTATATAATTTTTAAATTATTTTATTAATAAATAATTTAAAATTTTGGTACCACATATGTCATCTTCATTTAATATGGACTCTTCACTATACAAGAGGATCCAATAGCATATTAAAATGGATTACTTGTATTAATTATTTATATAAAAAATATGTGTGAAATTTAAGGAGTGTATGGTAGTTAAAGTCTGATCCGTATAAACTGTATTGATTGTGAAAGGAATGGGAGATGGTGAAGGAGGTGGAAGCGATGAATCGGTGAAGCTAGCCATAGCGTTATCTGTTCTCCGATCAAAGGTTCTTAAATCAAGAAACGATTCTTCTCCTTCTCAATCGCACAATCTCCGTTGGAAGCTCAAGGTTCCATTCTCATTTCCTTCATTTTCTTTCAATTTTTCTTTACTTCATAAATTCATTACAACCAATTTGTTAGGCTAAGGAACGAAAGCAAGAGATCTTGAGGCTAAGAGAATATCTAAGAGAAGCTCAAGGTTCCATTTCCATTTCCATTCTCAAACTAATTCACTTTCACACGTTACGTGCTTTTACCTTCTCCACTTACCATTTTTTAATGTAGATGCTGCTGCTTCTTCAAATTCTGATCTCTTCCCTCAAACTGCTTCTTGCAATTGTTATTTCTTCCACAATTTCGGACAATTCAACCCTAATCCTTCTCCTTCTAACGCCAGATTCAATGACGTCCTTCGTCGCAGATTTCTCAGACATGGTTTCAACAATCATCATTGATTTCTTACTCTTGTGCACTGTGTTCTGTTCTTCGATACTCTACTGATGTTGAAATTTTGGTTTCTGTAGTTCACTTTAAGGAAAGGCGAAGAAGAATTGAGTCTTCCTCTTCAAGTCAGCAGTGGATTTCTTTAGGTACTTGGTAATTGCAATATTAGTAATAAACCAGAATCATTCACTATTATATGCTACTTGTGAGAATTCTGAAGTGAATGGAAATGCACTACATGTGTTTAATGTTACCTAAATCGCAGGTTTAACCGAGGAGGTTGAAATAGAACAGCTTAGGGCCTCTGTTGATTTTCTTTTGGAGCTCTGTGAAACTTCATCACCTGTCAGATAGATTCACTATTTCTTTTTGTTTATTGTTTTTACACCTCTGCGTTATATGTTATCAATTTTGTTTGATCATATGGTGTATACATTGTACTCTGAAGGTTGATGATTCCAAGTTTGCAAACCTGGTACATCAAGCTGTAGACTTTATATTGGGTATTCTGCTCTTTTCACTCATTCAATAGCATTGCCTACTTTTTTGTTGAAAAATTGAATTATATAACTATGTTCGCCTGCTACTTTTCATTCTCTAAATTCTTTGAAACTACAACCTTTGACGCTCACAATCCTTACTTTATTATTACAAAGACTTGATTCCATCCTACCTCTTGCTTCTATTCAGCCAACTTTGTGATCTAACACTCAGAATTTAAGAATCGCGAACAAATGCGGCCACTTTGGACTTAGTCATTCTGCTAAAGAAAATCCTTGTGGGTATTATCTTTGAGTCTTTGAATTGGATTAGTTACTTAGTGAACTATGGTGGTGGACTTATTAGCTATAATTTCATTCTGAACTGTACTGAAGATAATTTCATTCTCACTCTCCCCTTTGAAACTTCTGATGAGCTGTTACGTAACCTAGTAGAGGTTCTTTACTTCCTATTCCTCTCATCAAATGGTAATTTGGTTGAGTGATTAAATCAAATTGTACTTCTTAAGCTCTTGTTATGTTACATTGATTTTATTGTTTTAGCATTTATCACCACCTTATGAATTATACGTAATCCACAACCATATTTATGTGTTATCCACACTGAAGATTATTGTATATTTCTTCTGAAGATTCATTGAAGAAACTTGTACCAATGGGAAGGAACCTGGAACTTGTTGAAGGAATTATCAACAGCCTAGTTACACGTTTGGTTAGGCAGATGAGTTCACAAGAAAAGGGTATCACTACTTTGAGATCAATTATGTCAGTAAATGTTGTTTACTTCTACTATAGTTGTATATAAGTCTATAAAGGAGTTTAACTTTACCGCATTTGTGACATTTTTCTCCAGCTTCACCATGAAATATTATCT
Organism: Lupinus albus; assembly: GCA_009771035.1. Taxonomy (NCBI): domain Eukaryota; kingdom Viridiplantae; phylum Streptophyta; class Magnoliopsida; order Fabales; family Fabaceae; genus Lupinus; species Lupinus albus. The sequence continues at coordinate 13,921,745 of CM020011.1, forward strand.
ATTAGTTATTAGTTAATCATTGTAATATTGACTTGTGGTCCTTTTGTCACTGTTTCCTTTCTCAATCGTTTCTTCTAGAGTCTCAACACATTGACACCGATGCACAGTTTTATATTCAGCATTTGATCCGTAAACTTGGAAGTGAGGCCTACATTGGTCAGCGGGCAATGCTCTCTGTTAGTCAAGGAATTTTGATGCTAGCGGAACATTTACTTTTCTCTGATCCCTTTGATGATTCCTTTCCTGACATGCATGAATGTATGTTCAGAATGTAAGTCTTTTTTGCAAATGCCTATTAGCTTTGCTGATCTCCAGATTCATAAATCATAATGAATAGTTAATATAGGTTAGTATCATTAAAGACATACACATATATCTGATTTTTATTTTTGGAATGACAGGATCCAGCTTATCGAGTTCTTGGTGTCAGATTACTTATTGGAGTGGTCAAAAGCTGATAATTTTGATAACAGTATGCTTCATACTTTCTGCTGATGTTTATTATTTTTCACATGTTCTTCCTTTATCAAGTGATTTCCTGTTACCCTGGAGCCTTGATTTCAATGATCCTCAACAAATAAGATTCTATGCCACAACCAATATTTGAATTTTGCAAATTTTATTTAAGTTTTTATTGTAACTCATTTTCGATTTCTGTATATATTCTTGGTAACTGACTGTAATCAAGATGAACCGAGTATAACAACTTAAACTAACTATTAACCATGACTTTACAGTGCTCCTTGAAGATTGGGTGGCATCATTTATCCAAGCAAGAAAAGCCATGGAACTTCTGGAAAACAGAAATGGACTGTATATGCTCTATATGGACAGAATCACTGGTGAATTGGCAAAACTAGTTGGCAGAGTCTCATCGCATCCTAAAATTAAACAGGACATTTTCAATGACCTGTTCCACTAATCATTGATTAATTGTAAATAATAACTGAATCATTTTCTCACATATGAAAATTGGTTATGGATGGAAATGAAAAAAGAGAGGTTATGGCTTGTAATGCACCTTAACTAAGCTAGCTAGACATGAATTACTGAATGGATTTGCATTTGTGCATAGATTCTTATAACAGTTGAACTTATAGAACTATTGAGGTTAGTATAGTTGGCACCCACACCACAATGTTTTAGTCTACTTTTTTATTGCATGTCTTCACTATTGATCAGTGTCATCACTATTATCCAGCCAGTCATTACATTCCGAATAAGTATTAATTTCCCAAAAAAGAAGCTTTATAGCTTGATTGTAACTGGGAAAATGAACTAACCCTCCAAGCCACACCTTTTTTCCAAGGTATACTTGCATAATCTATGGTCGGTTATATAACTTGATAAGTAATACATATCCAATCGGGTTAGAGGAAGAATTGGGTTTATTGCAACTTCATTTTTAAATATTTAGAGATTTGGATTTTCACTAACCATTTGTTTACATACCTCATATGATCGATTACCTTTTAATTTTAAATTATTAATCATATATATATATGATTGAGATTATTAATATTTAGAGGAACATGAAATAATTTCCCAAAAGTGTGGATGATAATAATTGATATATAACAAGATTTTTAAAGCAACCGGGTTGTTGACTTGTTTGGAGGAGATAAAAGAAAATAGAGGACTTCTCACTGTTAAAATACATGTCTTTGAAGTTTAGTGTTTGGTATTGTGTATATGTGAACTCTACATATATTTATTTTCATTTGGGTGTTCAAGATCGTGTAAGATTCATGAGGATATGATGATGGGCTTTGATTGCTGCCTTTAGTTAGGAAAATGAAATTTACACATCTTTAGAAGCACAACCTAATCATATTTGGGATACTGAGCTGAATTACAATACTAACATCTTTGTTTTGATTAGTGATTATTATTTTTAGTACTACCAAATTTCATCACCTTTTGTTAAGGAACTAATCTTTCTAGGGTGTGTGACTGCCCCTCCTAACAAGTGTTGCTCTCTGAAATCAAACTCGTGACCTTTTGATCTTTCTGGAGATCAAGTGGTGTCTTACACCACTACACCAACGTTATTGTCGGTCACTAGAGAGTATTATAAAGCCAATCATTCGAGCTATTGGCAGATTGCTAAGAAAACATATAGTAAGCAAAGCAACACCCAACGAAATGAGAAGGTGGATAACAACTCACCTCAGTGATACTGCCTAATAATTTATGATGAACAGTTCATGTTCTAACCATATATATATATGCATGACTATCACAACCATGAGGGCTCATCTACTGAAGAAAGAAGGGGAGATGCGTAAATCGAATTTCTGGTTAGAAGGTTACTAAAATGTGCAGGAAGAAGGCATGAAGCTGTGACCTGTGAGCATAAATTCCCAACACAGTTTGTTGTGGTAGTTTGCTAAGAAAAACATGTAGGAAGCAATAATATTATTAGCACATCATCAGGTAAATTCAAGATGTGAAGTTGAGACAACTTATATTCTTTACAAAATACATTTCAAAACATGGAAGACAAACAACTTATTAAAAGAATTACATAGATAAAGATCACAATTTGTAGAAGATATATGATCATGAACCAAAGAAATCACATGAAGATTACAAAAAAACATAAAAAAGATGAACTCCCAGTGTCTTCTTGTTGGATCAACTCTTAAGCATTCTCAGATACGGAATACATCTGTTTGGAATCTCTCATCATATAAATGCCAGTGGTCATACCTTTCGGTGCGAAAGACAGACCTTGGAAAGTAGAAATTTGGCTTTTTGATGTTTTTCAAGTGCGCCAAATTGGACGATGCGTTTGCAATATCTCGACCGGTTAAGTTAGCACACCCTGACAAATCCAGGAACTCTAGGTTTGGACACCCTTCACATATCAAATTGAGACCTTTAGCTGATAACTTGGAGAACCTAATCTCAAGCCACTCTAGATGAGGCATGGAAGTTGCAATGGCGGCAGCTTCAGATTCTCTGTCTTGTGGACAAGCATTTAGGTACTCATCAGGAACAATTCCTGTGTGTTGGGAAGGATCAAGCCAATTCATGAGATTTCTCTTGAGAACCTTAAGGTTGGGGCAATTTCCTCCAATCAGTGTCAATGACAAATGGGATATTTCATAACAATAGCTGATGTCTACTTCCCTAAGCTTTGGACACATCAAAGCTATCCTAGAGATAGAGGCATCAGTAACATGAGGGCAGTTTCTGATTGACAACACCTCAAGATTTGGGCATCTAAAATATAGTTACACCATATGCAAAGGAACGAAAACAAACACGAAACAGAAAAAGGTGAGGCTTCAGATTTGTACATGAAAATGAAAAAAAAAATTGAACTATTCCACAATGACTTTAAAGGGTGGGTACGCATTGACAGTATAAAGTTTTTTACCATTGCCAATGTATCATCTACCATTCATGTGAATGACTTTTACATAACAGTCAATAATTATTAACATATGAATGAAGGATGATGGACAAGCTGTGTAAAAATCATTTACACTGTCAATGCATAACCCATTTTCTCCTCCACAACTTGTACTATACATAAAGATGCAAAAGATTGTTGTTCAAAATAATGAATAAAAGAACACTACTCTACATAAAATAAGAGTAAATACTCAAATGTCATATTCACAATAGAAAGTACAAATTACAGTATAACACTTTGCAACCTGAAAATAATGCAACCATGGCATGCTCAATTCCAGGTTTAAAACCATATTCCCAGGTTTCAACAACTACTGAGAACTCATGGCATATCCAAATTTCAACAATCAAATCTCAAATCAACTTAGGTCGACCAAAAGCACCAAAATTTGAGACCCAATTCAAAATCACACAGATTCTACATTTAATGGGATATTTCACATTAACACGAGGACGGCTTATGATTGATAACACCTCAAGATTTGGGCATCTGAAATGCAGTTACTTTATATTCAAACCAACAAAAAAACAAAACCAAACTAGGTGAGGTTTCAGATGTTGTAGATGAAGTGAAAAGGTTGTTTGAAGTTTGAACAACTTCTCTACATTAAGCTATTTATAAGGCTATATAAAATAGTTGTTCAGAATAATTGTTCAAATAACATTGCTCTACATAAAATAAGGCCTCAAATGTTATTTATATTCACGATACAAACCACCGTAAAAATAATGCAATGATAACCTTTATCCAATTTCAAAATTAAAACCTAATCTCAGATCTCACCAACTACTAAAAAACCATGGCATACCCAATTTCAACAATTAAATATCAAATCCACTAAAAGCACAAAAAATCGAAAACCCAAAGGAAAATGATGCAGTTTGTAGAATTAATTAAGAAATGAGTATTGAAATTGGAAAAAAGTTTATACCTTTCCGCAACCAAATTAATAGATCGATTAGAGCAGTGTGGAACGCGGATCTCAGTGAGAAAGCCATCGCTCCAATGAAGGACAGATTGAAGCATGGAATCAATCCTACGCTCAAACTCGGGGGTCCACCAGCGAGTCAACTCGGGGGGCGAGTTGAAATAGGGATCAAGGTTGAAGATGGAATGAAGAGATGGTTCCTTGAATGCGCGAAACCATGATTTGGAAAGAAGCATAGTGCCTCGCCATCGATCTTCTAAGGTGAGACGAGAAAGGATATTGATGAGGCACTCGTGAGTTAACTCGGACCAATCTGCTATGGTGGCCCCAGACTCGGTTTCTTCTGACTCAGGTTCCATTTTATTTCCCATAGTGAAGAGAAGCTCCTTTTCTATCTCCTTCTATTCTTTTTTTATAATGGAATTTGATCCAATTACTCCAAGTCAATTAGTGAAGAGAAATTGATAAAACTCATCTTCACATCACAATTATTTATTATTCATAGTTCGTTTAAACTATTAGATTTTTGAAGAATGAATGATCAAAATATAAATTAGATTATTTCCAAGATTATTGGTGTATCATATGTTATTATAAAAAATAATCAGAGAAATATTAATATTTTAATGGGTTACAAATAAGATATCAAAGGCTCCTGCAATTAATTAGATAATTGTTCACATACGTGTATCATTCAATAATATTTATTTAATAATTGTAAATAATGTGATAATGTTATTTTAAGTAAATCAAACTAACATATCATTGAATTTACTGAAATTTATTATTTAAATGATCACTCATTTTTTAACATTTACCCAAACCTTCTCATTTATATATATACACGTTACACTAACTATTCTGTTAGAGAGATAAATGTAACATTTTAAACAAAAAATGTAATAAGTATAATTAAGTTAAACAAAATATGATATATTGTAGAGACAGATGAAAATAGTATACAAGTCAATATCTCTTCATTATTTTTGGTTCGTTACAATATAATCTAAAAATGATTTAAACAATATCCCCTAAGAGTTATTGATGCATTTTGTAACGAAATAAAGATAATGAAGAAACACTGACTCTTGTATCATTTGGATGTTTTTACAATGTATTATATTTTGTTTAACTTAATTACAACTATCACACATTTTTGTTTAAAATATCACAAAATAAGTGAGATTTGTGTAAATATAAAAAAAAGTGATTGTATAATTTTATTAAAACTCAATAGTGTAAATATAATTTTGATTAAATTTGATATTTAATCAATCACATACATATATTAGTTACATTATATCTTCTTAAAAAATCTCTTAACAATAAATTTAAGTAATATATATATCACCTATATGCAAGTGACATATTCTGAAGAGTGTTGTTTATTAGGAATATATATCACTTTCTATTTTAAATATAATTAATGAATCTCATACTTAGTAATGACAAGTACTTTTCAAATAGAATCTGTATAAAATACATTATGAATGTTTATTTATTCTCAAACATTATAGGTGTTAATCAGGCAAACAAAGTCTATATTGTTTAATTACTTGAGAACATTTTATAAATTATTAGTGTTGGTTGATTAATTAAATAAATTTATTCAAACAATGCTTTTAGAAAATAACTTCGAATTGATGTTACTATTTATCATAAATAGTCTATTGAATATTGATATCTTTCACAAAATTGATTAGTATCTAATATTTTCTTGATTAACTCATTAGTATCTAATCTAATTCAATCTTATGAGGATTACCATCATATATCTTACAAAAATCTTAACTAAATCCAATCTAATCTAATCTTAACCTACTATTTAAACAGTGTCTACCTTAGCTTCACAAATCAAATTAACAAGCTTCCTTCATAAACTTTAGTCTATTCAAACATTGTCTACATTTACAAATCAAATTAACAAGCTTCCTCATATGGCTTATCTTTCAGTTCCTTATGCCATTCTTCCTAGCCTCCACCAAAAGGATATTGACCTTGATGATGATAACATATCCACAATAAACCGCAGCATTTTCAGTTTACTAGACAACAAACGCTATGAGCATAAGAACATGTTCAAGAACTTAGATGATGCTTGGTGTGTTGGTTCATCTAATGGTTGGATTGTGGTTTTAGACAAAAATGCAAAACCCTTTATTGTAAACCTTTTTTCTGGTATGCATATTCACTTTCCATCTTTTCCTCATGTGTTTATACACCCTGTCTCAAAAACCTATTTTATAAATAACCTGCGTAAAAGCTTTGTAGTCAAAGCTGTGTTGAATCATTCATCACCTTCTCTTGATGATAAGAACTACATTCTTGCCATAATATATGGTTGCTATTGTAAGCTTGCCTTTTGTTGCAAGTCTTCTACATGGGTTGAACTCTCTGATGCTAAGTATTCTTATTGTGACATTGTGTTCAACAACAATTATCTTTATGCTTTGGCACAAGATGGTTCCATTGAAGTATTGGATGTTTGTCAACAAAATCCTAGAAAAATCTTGCATGTTGAGCCAACCATGGAGATAGATGAGCAAGAAGAGAAGGAATTTCCAAGAGATTTGTTCTCAAGTCAGTTATACATGGTGTTGTCCGGGAGAGAGATTTTGTTGGTGAAGAGATATGTTGGAAATTTTGTGAATGAAGACGGTGCAGTAGTGTATGAAGGAGATCTTTTATCAGATGAAGATACACAACCCTTGATTTGTCCTTACAGAACAAAGCACTTTAGTGTTTATGCACTTACTAATAGGACCAAGTGGGAAAAGGTTACATCTTTAGAAGACAGAGTTTTGTTTGTAGGTGCCAATGAGTCTACATCAATGTGGGTTCAAGCCCTTCCTGGAAGTGAAGGAAACACAATTTACTTCTCAGATGACAGATGGGAAGAGATGAATATGGATTACTCATATGGTGGACAAGATTGGGGTGTTTTCAGTATTCAAGATGGAAGTATCAGGTTCCACCTTCCTTATACAAATGTCATTAAACCACCTCCTATTTGGGTGGTTCCAACCCCATAAAGATAACAACATTGTTAGATCCTATTAGATTTTACCATTTGCTTCAACATTATGTATTATTGTCTCTAGTTATCATTTCCCAACACAATATGAATTGTTTTGTTATAAATGGAAAGGATTCACACTTTGACTCCTTGCAACTTATATGGATTTGACTTGCAACTTTGGGTATTATCACTTGAGATATATGATCAACTATCAATCAAGCACAGCATCACTTTCTAGAATTCATAATTTCATCTCAAAATCATACAATTAATAAGCAGTCACAATAGCAGAGAACGTTAAATGCAATTGAATACTTTAAGCAGTTATTCTCAGCCAAACTGCTATAGATAAATGAAGTAAATCACAAAATGACCAAAGTAGTGTCAATAACAACAAGACACAAAAATACAACTGAAGTAGTTTTCATGATATGTCCTCAAGAATCACAACAAACAGCATAGAAAATAAAGAAGGGAAATGTAAACAAACATTATAAGTGCTAGTATTGTGATGCATAGAGTGGACGCCTAGCTTCATCAAAATACTGATCGCGATCCACAAACACAATAGAATATAGAGCATAGATTATTCCAGGAATATACCCTAATATAGTAAGCAACAAGCAAATGATGAATTCAACCTGCAAAAAAAAAATCAACCAATGTTTTAGTCAAATTGTAACAAATGGTATCACACAACCTCAGATTGATCATTTTATTGTATTAACTTTGACCCTTTTAGCCAAAAACTAATTTTTTTCACAGCCCAAAAACAAAATCAACCCCCATATGTAGATCCGACTTAGAAAACAATCACAGAGGAAAAAAACAGATTTTGAGTATAAAAAAACATAAAGATGTAAAATATTGATATGAGAGAAAAAAGGATGAGATCGAAAGAGAAAGAAGGGAAATGATGGAAGGATAAAGAGACATACAGTGCAGCAACCATGGCGGAGGCAAACTCCTAAAGGAGGTAAAAAGACAGCGATCAAGATCTCACAGCATAACTCACACTTTGTCGGCATTTTTCACTTTCTGCTCTTTACACTTTTGTGTGGATAGTGATGAATGATGAATGATAATGAAAACTTCAACCATAACCAACTCAGATATATTCATAATTTTATACCACGTTTTCATGTTTTACCATTAAAAAATTATTAAATTTCTTTATAAACATTCAGATACGTACAACCAATCAAATCTCAGCCTTTCATTCATATTATATTTTTAATTGGAGTACTCCACTAACGGATAGACAAGTAAGGTGTAAAACAATGAAAAATGAAAAAACAATTCAATTTTTCTATTATACTGACTTGTTTGTCCTCAAAACCAAATGTAATAATATCACTTGTCTCTCATAAATAATCATTACTCTTTTAAAGGACGGTAGAATCGTTGAAAATATATAATAATGATGGGAAAGCACTTATTTGGACGTGCCATGTGATAACTAGCTTTTTTTTATCAAAATTAATTTAAATTTATTATTCACTTAAGAATAATGATGATCCGATAAAGGCGCTATTTGGAAACACGACTTTATACATTTTCAGTTCTATGTTAAATGTTTATGTCTTTCAAAATAGTTAAATGTTGAAAGAAGTTGTAACTCTAAGTTTTACGGAGAACGACCAAGCATTCAATGTTGTTGGTGTATAAGTGAATGACGGTTTATCTATGTTGATGAATTTTATTATATGTGTGAAAAAATAATAATAAATGATTTTATAAACGTGAGCTGTAATAATTATGTAAAATGGTTCATTTATTTCTATCTTTAAAGACGAGTAAATATGAACATAAGTAGTAGATATTGAAAGAAATTGCACTACGAGTAACATTAGTGCATAACTATTTGATGGTTTATCGATCTTTGCAAAATTGATGAATTTTATTGGACATATGGAAATGAAAAAAGTACATTGCTATATTAATTATGTTTTTTATATTAATGTATTTATAGGAGGGATTTATTGACTATAAGAGTAAGTTTTTTAAACTTACTTCACATCTTAGCCATTAATTCTAGGAAAATCCAATGGTTTGAATTAGTTTGTAGATCTAAACTATTGGATTTCCCTAGAATTAATGGCTAAGATATAAAGTAAGTTTAAAAAACTAACTCTTAGACCACCTAAAATTATGTCTGGTTAAATAGTAAGGGAAGCAATAACTATTGAAATAATTGATAATGATGAAGCTTACCTATAATGTACTCAATATTTTAATTTTTATAAAACATTACTCTATAAATATATCTCAAAATAGTTATGTGTGGACCTCCAAAATTGGGAAATTCTATTTATATCTAGTGCATTGAGCTTGAAGGTTTTCCAATGCATGAATGGAGACCAGACAAATGTCCCTCCGAAATGAAGAAGTAATCCCTATCTCTCACTCATGAGTGCCATCCATAAGGCCGGGTGGAGCTTAGTTAGATTTTGCATACAGAGTTTTGAATCTATTTTATAGCACTTCTTCCATCCCAATGACCATATCTGTTAAACACTGATCAACTCGTAGGACCACGAACCATCATTGGGTTATAAAGATCTGACCTACCTGAGTGTCAATCACGTTTGGATGACCGAACTATATATAGGAAATAGTGACAGTGATAAGATATGGTCTAGTGAGCACATGCAAAACCACACACCTTTGCTATTGGACTGACACATCACATGAATAAAGCAGACTTTCCTACAGAGCCGAACATGTCCTATGAGCATTGTGAGTTACTATCTCTCAAGTGACAGGAACATGCCTAATAAATGGTTGCAGCAGCCTGGACAAGCGACCCAACCTAGATAAAAACGTTGTATCAGTCAGAGCACGACATCTCATGCCAGTTTGGACAAAAATGGAAGAACGACTCATCACGATTAAAACATCTCACTATGAAGTATACTTAACTCAACTTCTTTATAAATAGGTGAGTCTCGTAATATAGAAGTTTTACTTTTACTCTCATTATTACATTCTCACTCTACCTTCTTTATATATTTTCACTCATATTGACTTTAATATCATAGTATCATTTCAGATGTCAATCTATAGTAGTCTAAGACCGACTCTTATGTGGATCCAACATACAAATCAAACCTTCAACCTACCACCTCCACGGAGAAGAACAACACTTGACATAATCATTTTCACCATAATTTTTATACTCTCGCTACTTTTTTATATCGCCAATACATTTACAAATTATTTTGTTTTCTTTAATCTATCATTTTTCTTTCCTTCCCACTATTTTGTCAATAACCTAATTAGTTCCCAAATATTTAATCTCCACACCTTCTTACATATCAATGATGGGGGTAAGACAAAAAAAAACTTTATCTTTGTATGTTTAAGGAAAGTTGAATGTTTGAGAAAAAGCAATTAAATGAATGCATTAAATATGGTCATTTTATACATGGTATAAAGGAATAAAAAGGACAAGTTTTCCAGGAAATAATGTATTTGAAGTAACCAAATGATTTGTAAATTTGATTTTATTGACAAGTAAAAATGAAAAAAACTCTATATATGGAAACTGACAATTTAAATTTTGGAAATATCAATTAATAAAAGATTAAAATAAAAATATCAACTTTCAATTGAAAATTGGGAGGAAAAATATTACAAACAATGAAATTTAAAATGTATTTACATAATTTAAATTAAACATTTTAATTCTTTATATATACAGTGTACTAAAATTTCGAATCACAGAAATAAGATGATAGGAAGAAAAAAATCAAAATGACATGAATTAATTTTTTTAAGAATACATATAATTATTGATCAAACGACAATTCTTAAGTAATTGGTTTGAGACTAATTTATTATAAAAATAATAGTGTTACCAAGAGTGTTCAATTGATTTGGACACAAAAAAAGAAAAAAACTTTTTCCTATAAAAATATATTAATTATACACAAAACTTAATTAGATAAAATTCAAAGTTATCTTTCATTTATTTGTTGAAAATTAAATAAAAAATATACATCAAAATTTATGGTTAATAAATTTTAATTACAAAAAGTCAGATTAATGATATATAAAACTTATACACATAAATTCATTTTTCTTTGGCCTTCACACTATTGCAACTTTTTATCTTCACGCTTTATACGAATTATAAGATTTTTTAATATCTATGTATTAACCTATCTCATCTTAGTTTTAGGGATGAAGATCACTTGTTTAAATTTGATGTCTCTAATTCTGTCTCACCTACTTATATATAGATATATGAATTTAATTTATTATTTTTGTATAATAAAATTAAAATCAACTATTATTTTTTATTAAGGACCCCCTCATCAATGATCCCTGTTTTTTTCATTACTATTTTCATTCATAATAATTGTACTGTGGATTTATGATTTTTGTACTATCTTCTTTCCGAATTATCTTATTATGGATTTAAGATTTCTGCACTATCTACCTTTCGTGACTATTAAAAATAATATAAATAAAATAGTGCATAATATATTAATCATTTAAAAAACTTTACCTTGAGTTTGGATATTAACTTTTTTATAATGTTATAACTCACATATTAAAAAATATATTTGAATATATTTATTTGTATTATATTATGTTATAATTCCCTACTTTTATTTTATTTTTCTATAATAATTGTAGTCATTTATTTCGATTGATTATCGTTTTTATTAATTAATTAGGCTATGATAAAGTAATAAATATAACCATCAATATTGTCTTGATTTTCTTACCTAAAAGATACATATGAACAATTTTACCTTTAGACTTTTATAGAAAAAATCAATGTGGTGTTAATGATTTTTATTAATAATCTTGCAACTTTTTAATTAGGGCATGAATTAAAGAATTGGTCATTTTGTATTGAAAACCAAAGGTTTATTTCTTAATGCATTTGATCTAATACGAAGTTGAATAATTATGTGATGAGAGACATGGTATATGAGTATATTCATTGATTTTGGAATATTAAAAATGTATCATTTCTTTAATTATAGGAGGAGCTTTAATTTATACACTAAAATATCATGGACATATATTGTTTGTTTTTATTAATACATTTTCTAACCTTTAGTTGATTCTTATTATATGAATATATAAAAGTTTTTTTAGAGACTAATTTTATTTTAATTATATTCACGTGTCAAAATATACGGAGTAGTCATAAATATTGATTGTTGAATATTTTTAGTGCACACTAAAAAGCTATAAATGATTTTGTCCTTCTCAATAATACATTAACAGAAAACTACTCTATTCATTTCACATCTTTGTTTTAAGTCTTTTAGTTCTTCCAAAAGTCAAAATTATTATAGTTTTACAATTTGAAGATTTGGACAAAAAAATTTGATTTATATCATCATTCATTACTTACACTTACCACCAATTTTAATAATTAATTCCACACTTGTTCCCTCTATTAGACAAATAAATAGAAAGTTTTAGCAAAATAAAATGTCCATTATTAATATTTTTAGCTGTGGACATTAACCTTAAACAAAAAATTATAGAATAAAGTGAGTATTAAATAAACTATTTATTGATAGTTAATTATATTGGAATTAAAACAGTTAGAGAAATGTCTGAATTATGGGTCATAAAAATAATTAAAACTATTTAGCGGGAATTAAAACTACTCTATTCATGATATTTACATTACGGATACCTGCATAATGATATATTTATTTTTTAAATTAATATTTTATATATTTATTCCTAATAAATTTTATTAATTAAAATATTATGCAATTTTATAATTATAAGTTAGAGAAATATCTCTATGTATTGAGCAAATTAAATAAAATAAGTTAGAGATATGGTGATAAGTACCAAATAGTGGTACTCTATCTCAGTCACCTTAGAAGGTTGACCATCATTGAAGTAAGGATTTCATGATTGTTAAAGGAAGTAAAGATTTTGTTATAGGAATTTAGAAAGTTATATTTTTGTATCATTTTATCAATATTATAGATAGATATGAATTGAAGCTAATGTAAAAATAGAACTTGTGTTTCCATTAAAGGAGAGTCTTTAAAACGTGTCAAAGCCCCGTTACTGAGAAACACCCTAAAACTCATGCGAAATATCACTGTTACTTATATAGCATAGAGATTGAAGAGTGTTTTTGAAATTCGTGATCACTTTTTGCCACTGTTTTCTCATATCTCTCACCCATCATCATGGAATTCAAGTTTCGTGCTGTTGACAACACGTCACTTCCGCCATCAACACCAACGTCGTTTCCCAACACCGTCTCTCACTCTTCACTTCGAGGTATAACGTTTTCTTTTCCATCCCCATTATCTTCATTCCGTATTTTGTTATATCAATGACTTTTCACTAAAGAGTCGTGGAATGACAAAGAAAAATTTGTTCTTTTTTCTTCGCAGTGTGTAGTGTTTTTTTATAGAAAATAAAACAAAAAACAATTTTGTTTTCATTGAAATTTATGGGTTCAAACACCCATTTCCTGGTCATGGTGTTTGGTTATGATTATAATGTGATTATCCTAGAGAGTGTTTGGTTCAAATTATTTGTCGGGAAAGTAGTTGTTGCTGCTCCAAAACAATAATCTGCAAAGGATGAAGGTGTTTGTTAATAACATAAATTTATTTTTTTTGGCTGAAAAAACTTTGAATTTCTTAAGCTGAACTTATGGACGTTAAGATCGATTGGTAATCATATTATCTTCGAGTCTGAACCAAACTCTTATGTCTCAAAATTTTAGATTAAAAAAATCAGTGTTTTTTCAACCAAAAGGTTATGCTATTGCCAAACACCGTACAACCAATGCAGATTATAATTTTTGAGGAACAACCACCATTTTTGCTCTCAAAACATAATCTGAACCAACACCATTTAAGCGAACTATGAACCCAGACTGATATGCATGCTATGTCAGTGGCATTGTAGTGTTTTAAATCACGGTTGCGATCACAATTGCTGTTTGAATTATTTTGTGATTTAAAAAAATACTTTTAAATTCGATGTGGTCTGATGCGACCAAATGTGGTCTGATTTGGTTGCACTGTAGCCCATCATCACATTGCAAATTGCGGTATGATGTGGTTGCGGTGTTCAACACAACCCCAATATTGTTGCCGCATCATGTGGTGTGGTCCACAATTTGAATCACTGGTCAGTGGTTAGAATATTGCAGTAGTCCCCCGAAGAGCATATCACCGAATCACCTTCCCCGACTTAAGCATTAGTGTCACAGATATGACTGCGGGAATTCACTCAAAAACCAAGAAAATAGTGGGTTCATACTCTTTTCATTCAATTTTTGGCAATTATATCAGGTGGTTTTCCAGGCATGATTCCTAGTTCCAGACACAGCAGTTTCCGAATGCCAATGAGCAATGCTAACGAAGCATTGTGGCGAGAGCTGGAGAAGGAGCAAATAAGAAGAGAGATAATCACTGGCGAGATTGAGCAGAGGCGAGAGCTGGAAGAGGAAGTGAGGAGGGAGCTGGCGGCAGAGAGAGGGTGGGGAATGACAATGGCAGCAACATCACATGGATTCTCGTTTGACGAAAGAGTCTCAGCGATGCGCTTGACTCCCAGCCCCTACCTCTTTGATAATAATGCACAGCCACAGCCGAAGCCACAGCTGCAGCCACTGCCAAAGCCACAGACACAATTTCCGCAACTTGTGCCTCCTGCAGAATTCAAATCTTTTCCGGAGACTAACAATGATAAAGTTATCAAATTGGTCCGTTCGTCTTTATTCTGTAGTCTTAACCATCTCCATTTGGTTTAATTAATCTGTAAAATCTAATAGTTTATATACAAGAGTTTTTAATTGATTCTCTAAAATTATGAAACTGAGTCCTTCATATACATTTTCTGTTAGGGTCTGGTTAAGATTCCATCTCCCAGCCTGTACCGACTTAATACTAATGCATGGACACAGTCACAATTACCACAACTTATGGCTCCTGCTGAAGAATTCAAACCTTCTCTGGAGACTAACAATGATAAAGTTGTCAAACAGGTCAGTATGCACTCTGCACTGTTAACACTTCTAATTTGCTGTAATTAATCAGTTGTTGGTCTCTGAATTTTTATATATATTACTATATTAAGGAAGTTTTTAATCTACTCTGTAAACTTACGTAATTTTGTAATAAAGTCCTTCATATACATTTCTATCAGGGTTCCGTTAATTTTTCGTCTCCCTTCCGGTATCAATTTGACAATAATGCATGGCCACAGCCACAACTAGAGCAACTTATGGCTCCTGTTGAAGAATTCAAGTCTTCTCGGGAGACTAATAGTGATAAAGTGGTCAATCTGGTCAGTATGTAATCTGTAGTGTTATCACTTTTAGTTTGGTTAAATTAATCCGTTGTTGGTCTTTGAACTTTTTTGGAAATTCAGATAGGTTACTATAATAAAGAGTTTTTTAATTGAGGACTTCAACTTATGAAAATTTGTAATTGAGTCCACGTAACATTTTTGTCAGAGTTCTGTTAAGCTTCCATCTCCCGGCCGTTACCAATTTGATGCATGGCCACTGCCACAACTACCGGAACTTCTGGCTCCAGATGAATTCAAACCTTCCCCAGAGACTGACAAGGATAAAGTTATAAAACTGGTCAGCTTCTACTCTGGTGCTAATCTGTTCAGTTTCTGTTTTACTTCTTTCTTCTAGCTATTTAATTTATTTTTCATTTTTCTGCTTGTTAGTTGTTAATATGGTTGTGCATCGGAGGATCAACTGCTGAAACTTTCAGACATCTTGTCTAAAGAACAATGCCAAATACATCCCACCTTTGCATATTTGTCACCATTTGATTTTAGTTGGTCCTACCATTTTTCAGCACACAAGTTCTGATTCTGCAAACTCACATAAATGTGAGGTGATGTGCTTGTTTTAGATGTCCACCAAGCATTGTTCCTCACTTCCCTGTCTAAACTGCTAAATTTGTTGTGTTTTAGTGCTGTTTTCAGCATTGATGCTAGTTGTACAATGGTTTCTAACCTTGTACTACAAACTGAGGTCTATCTTACATCAAGAAGTTAGTGTCCTTTAAAAAGGGTGTATAGTTCTTTAACTGTTGTTTATTTCCTATTTGATTGGTTGACTGTTGCACAGCAATATAAATTTGCATTGCTATTACTTCACTCACAATGGAACCATGTGTGATCAATCTGTATATCTTATTCATATATACAAAAACAGAGGATGGAGTCAATATATAGAAGAAATATGTGTTAACTGACCAATGTGCATACTTACTTTGTTTCAATGTCTCATTGCAGGAGGCTAAGCCAGACCCAGACCATCATGATGCAAAGCGGAAAGCAGTAACACCTCCTGATGTTGACCGAAGCGATCATATTCCCACTGGTTTGAGAAAAAAATCCAAGGTGGAGTGGATTTGTGAAGTATGTCAGGTTAGTGCCACAAGTGAAAAAGGTTTAAAAGATCATCTTCAGGGTAGGAAGCACAAGGCCAAAGAAATAGGACTGAGAAAAAAGAAGTTTGTTAAGAGCACCAACACATCATCAAGGAAAAATGAGAAATCTGTGAAGCCTATGGAAACTGCAACTTCAGGATTGGATGCAAAAGCATATAGGCTGCCAGTTCAATCTAGCATAACATGGGGAGACATCAATCAGACAATGGCTGATAAAGGTTCAGTGAAATCTAATAACGAGGAGCTGTCCGTGCAGAAAATTGTGAAGTCTAGTGAACCCATGGATACCACAACTTCAGGGTTGGATGCAAAAGCAGATGGGCCACCACTTCAATCAAGCATAACCTGGGGAGACATCAATCAGAAAATGGCTTGTAAAGGTGCAGCAGAATCTATAAATGAGGAGAAGCTTGTGCAGAAAAATGTGAAGTCTAATGAACCTGGGGATACCGTAACTTCAGGATTGGATGCAAAAGCAGATAGGCTGCCATTTCAATCTTCCTTCTCAACTTGGGGGGACATCAATGAGACAATGGCTAATAAAAGCATAGTGAAGTCTAATGATGAGGAGCAGCTTGAACCTATTGACCCCGCTGCTTTAGGGTTTGATGTGAAAACAGACACGCCTTCACTTCAACCTAGCTTCATACCATGTGGAGACATAACCAAGACAATGGCCAAAAAAATTGCAGTGGGGTATAAATATGAGGAGCAGTCAATGAAGAATGAAAATGGAAAAGCAAATGTGCAAGGGGGAATGAATGCAGTGAAGAGGAAGAGGATGAAATTTTGGTGTGAAACTTGTCAAGTTGGAGCTCTCTCACAAGTTGTGATGGAAAGCCATAAGAAAGGTAAAAAACACTTGGCTCGAATTAATACATCTTCTGTATCAGTAGAAGCTCCTGAGTTGATCAAAGATACAGATGCTGGTAACAAAGAAGCAATGACAAAGATGGCAATCAATTTTGCTGATTCGGATTAACTATCTCTACTGGAAACAACTTTCGTTTGTGAAGCTAAGGCTGCATACTCTTTCCCGGCCTCACTAGGTGGAAGTTTCATGCAATGGACTTCCCTTTTAGATTAACTATCTCTAGTGTCTTGAATCAAGAGGAGGACTGAGATCGCGTGCAAGGTGCTGCGAGTTCTGTAGTTTCCAAAACTACCTATACTGTATATCATATAGTATGCACTCATTTACTTATTTGACATTTTTAATCTGCTTCGTTAGTCATCATAACTAAGTCTTTATAAATCAGGAACTCTGTTGAAGCCCCAAAAATTTAAGGTCATCTTAATTTTTCAAAGGTAAATAGGGAGCAACTCCTGTGAATGATTTTCTTGCAAATTTAAGCTGAGTAAGGACGTGGTTTAAGACTATTATTTGCTTGTCTTACCAGCCATTTGATTTTCTTACCAATATGCTCTTTCTGTTTGATTCAGAGTATTATGTTCTGTTTGGTATTTGGAAGTTGAAATCCAAATAGACAAGTATTTGCAAAACCAACAAGCCAGAGGTGACCATCCGAATAAAGATGAGAACCACTTGTTCAAAAGAACTGGTCACTTGTTCTCTGATTTCTAAGCAACTTATGCAAGCTAAAATGTAATATGCATATTTAAGAGAATAATCATTTTCTTCAAAAAGTCGTGCAATAAAATTTTCATTATCAAAAGACACATGAAACAACTCTTTTACCATGGAGCCAAATTCCTTGACTTGGTGAAGCATATAGTATTTGGAGATATTATTTTGGTGAAATATAGTTTGTTTTTCTGATAATACTTCCTCCTAATGGTGGACAATAATCTATTTATACCCCTCAAAATCAATGGTTTCATGGGTTCAAACTGAATTTGATCATATACCTTAAACATTTTGATAAGATTGTTTATAATAATTTACAACTAAGCATTGATAATCACAAATTCACAACTGAAATGATATGGACAGACATTAATAAACAGAATCAAAATCCATTCCTGGACTAGTTTAAGTGCAAAAAGACAAATTAAAACAACTCATGAATGAAGGATATATGATTATTTCTGAGAATATATTCTCCATTCCACCTAATATATATTGAACATACATATGACTCTATATGGTATGTTTTTTCTTTACACAGTGAAACATAAACTAGAACAGTTTAGTAAAGGTAAAAAAATCTGGTACGTATAAGAGGCAGATTAAACATTCCAAATGGATTAAAGTTCAGCCTACACTACTTATATCAAACCCTTAATGCAACCTGGTCTTGCCATGAAATCTTCCTCTTCCCTGTCCTATTTGATCCATCCCCAATGTTTCTACAAATTGATAGCTTGATATCACTGTTCTGCTCATCACTCGTGATTCTTTGTGTACTCTTTGGTTCTTCAATCCTTATGGCTTCTGAGCTGCCCAGTAATTCCTCCTCTTCTCTCTGCATGGCACCAAAATAGATACATAAACCTACTAGAATCAAAATATACAGGATTCACAGTGTAAACACGGCATGTGCTATTAATTACCGAAATCTGGTTCAAGTCAAAAAATGGAACTATACTCTTCTTTGTGGCCTCCTTCCCACTGTGATTCCTGTCTTTGTGATTCAAGTCGAACACGGGAGCAGAACTATGAAAAGTAGCATCTTTTTTGCTAAAACTCCTAGCATTTTGATTTAAATCAAACATAAGGCCAGTTCTTTGCAAGGCTATTTCATCCCCATTGGAAATCATTCCTTTTGGTTTCAAAGGAGAAGTATTATGGACACGCGAAGTGGAATCCTTTCTTTTGTAATTCCTCCCTTTTGAGGTAAAGGGAACTTGGGTTTTGAGCTTTTGCAGCTTTGGAACTTCTTCCTTTGGTTGAGGCTTTGGAGAAGGATTTTTCAGCAAGTAATTGTAACGCTGCCTCAAAAATCTGCAGTTAAAAGTGTGTTAGTGTTCAGCATAAACTCTGCGGATAATAAACAAACTACTATGAATAAACTACAACACAGAGGCATGAGATATTACCGAACTTCATCCGTCAGTATCAACCTTTTCTGCTTCGTAGCCTGCAATTTCCTCCTCATGGCCTCTGTTTCCTGAACATAATAAAAATATCATCAGAACAATTTATTCAAAAATCTCATGGATAGTAGCCAATTTTTTCTTTCAACGCAACTCAAATATCGCCAGAATTAGAAGGAAAAAAAACAAAACGAGCCTAATTAACAATTATCGCGATTTAATTCACCAGGTCGGGATTCAATCAGTTCAAAAACCCTAAGGAAAAATCCAAGGGTATTATGGGTGTTGGTGGTAGTGGAGTGTGAGCATGACAAACTTTACCGGCGTGTCAAATGTTCAAATCCTGGGATCACCATTCACCACTACAGTAATGACTTAACATACCAGTATACCACCACAAATACAGCAGATAAGCCTGTGGATTACCAATCAAAGACTCAAAAATACCCTATGGATGATATTGATACAAAACACAACAAAAACAAAGGCAATAATTAGCTTAAAGACCCAAAAGGCTGAAACTTAAAACTAAGGAAAGTACATGCTCCAAAAGCTTTTTTTATTTAAATTAATTAAAAAAACTGACATGAGCACTGTGCTATGTGACTGTTGTTTAATGTTATTTTTACTGGGGAATTTTTCATATAAGAATCAAAGATTTTGGAACAAAAGAAAAAAATATTTTGCAGAGTTAACCGAAACTAAGAACTTCTAGATTTAAAGAAAAAGGAAATCTAAAACAGGAAGAACAATCGTACAAGTCCTCATAATCCGATCAGATCAGAACATAAACATAATATAAGCTTGATTCAAACAAGTATATCAAAACATAAGATCTCTCTACCATGTTCCCCCAACAAATTCTCTTTTTTTCTTTCAAACAATCCATCACGCATCCAAATAGGAAAACACCAGATCTAGTGAAACCCCAGCATAAAAAGTTTCAACCTTGGAAGAAAAAAGTTACCTTGTGCAAGTCCTCATAATCCTGCAACAGACTCTGATGCCTGAACCTGGCCCTTTGATCCTGATACACATCATAAGAAGGTTCAGTGGAGACAGCAACCCCTTTCATCTTCTTCATGAGATCCGAAAAGAAGAACAAGGCAAGGACTAAAGGGTAAGAGAAGATAGAGAGAAAGAAGAAAAAGGTGGGGTAGGTAGCGTGTGAGAGGGAGAGAAAGAAAGAAGCAAAAGAAATAGAGAGAAAAAGGGGAATGAATGAATAGGTGGTAAGGTAAGAAGGTTCTGGCTTTCCTGTTTTCTCTGTGAAAACTCTGACCAAGACAAAGAACCCCAAAAAGCCCACATAACTCGGTGAAAATTATTCTTGTTTTGAAATACCATTGATGAAGATGGGATTTTTTGGGGTCTTGCAGAAGGGCAATTAGGACAAACATAGTTTGATGAGAGAGAATGATAAAGAATGTGGGTTTGGTTGGAGGACATTTGAACACATCTAACTTGCACTTTCTTTTTTGTTTCTCACATTTCTTACTTCCTTACTTTCTTTCTTTTTTTGTTTTTCTTTTCTTCTACATAAATTTTGGTCCATCTAGACCATTGATGAGAGAGAGAGAGAGAGAAAGTGGCTTGGTTTGGACTCTTCGGTTTTGATGGATGCGTGGAGTGTATTTTGCTATTTGTTGTTGGCAGAGAAACCTAGAATAGAATAGGTCAGATAGATAAAAGAGACTGTAAAAATAATTGTAATAAAATATAAATATGGTAATGGAATGTATATAAATGACATGATGCTGTTTCTCTGCAATGTTTGTACCTGTAGTAGTTGTTGTTTGGTTCCAACCCTTATTATTTTTAGGCTTTGTGTGAATTTTCTGATGCTGCCCATGATATATGATCATCATGATACAGATACCATACCCTTCATTCATTACATGATATTGTTATTATAAGTTTATAACCACATATCAAGGGTCAATCTGCATTTACCTGCATACCCTATTCAAAAACCAGTATGGCCTTTCCATGATGAAGCAGAAAAAGTAAAGAAAAAAATAACTACCCATTTTGCAATTATTCTTGTGGGAGTGACCCAGAAAGGGAGGGTATATAGGGTAGTCCATGTCACTCCATGATAATATGTCTCCCACTCCCAAGTCCACATCTTTATTCTCTCTCTAGCATGAGTGAGGGGTAAATTAGGTATATATTATTCAATTGAGTAGCTATCTTTATATTTAATGTTTCCTACATCTTCATGAATGGAATAAGAAAGATCCCACCAGCACCTACTTTCAGGACTCTGTGTGTGACACCAACCTACCTACCTAATAGACTCATTACTGTTCTTGATTGAAACCACTTTGTTACATCCTGTATAGATAATAAGTCCAAAACCATGGTAACAATTCAAACCAGATATGGCAGATGAGTATTCTAATACAAGTATTTAGATAAGTGAACAGAAAACAGTAGTTAAGGTAAAATAAAGTGGATGTTGAAGGTAGATTTTGTTGTTGCATTTTTAACAACTTTTGTTGGTGAAAAACATTAAACATCAAGAAAGGGCATAGTTGTCCATGAAAAACATCTCCCTTCAATTTTTAATTCACAAGCTCTGCACAGTCACTTTTAAACATTGGGTCTAAAAATCGAAGTATTGATATTTTGATCTTTTTGGGTTTTCATAATAGTCTTTTATTCTGACAAGGGTTAGAAAACCAACTAAATATTAAAGACAACGAAAATTGACTACGTGTGCTTCTTCTCCACCGTCCACTGTGAATAGATATAATAAAAAAATCTTTATTATCCAAACAATTCCTCATTCTCTCTCACTTCACCTTCAACCTTTAACCTTCTTCAATTTTGTTCTTACAATGGCGTCTACACTTTCTGTAACTGCTCATCTATCAGATATACATGGACCAACAGAACGCAAAAACCTCCCCTCCTTTTCAAATCCCCTCTGTAAGTCTTTTCCCTCCATTCATTTTCATTTGGGTTCCCTCCAATTTCAATAAAATTGCAAATTCTGTTAAAAGTTTAGTTTTTTATTCTAGAATTGTTTGTTTATCATAGTCATACGGGTCTATTCTTATTCTAAGCAGTTGAAAGCTTAGAATTTTATTCCAAATGTTTCTTATTTTTGTTTTAAATCAATACTTCAATTTTATTCATGATTGGCTATGTTACTCAGAATAAGGGGGTTATGTAAGTTGAATTCACATATAATTTTGTTTATTAATATTATATTGTTAATGCCCAAGTTATTCATGATTGGCTATTACACAGGTAAACTAAACTCCAGTGCAAATATAGTTGACATGAAGATATTTTCTGGCCATGGTTGTCAAAAACTTAGACTTTGTCATAGATATTTCCGAGTACATGCTCTGTTTGGAGGTAAAAAAGAAAATAGTGATGATGCATCTTCTAAGGTTAGTTGAGTTAGATTTCTCTGCTTACAATGTTACGGTTACATGTAAATACACACAATTTTACCATTTTGCTTTCATATCCATATTCTAACTGTTTATATTTTTAAATCATTTACTCACATGGTAGTTAGCTTGAAATGAGTCCTCTGCTTTTGGCATACTATTTGACGAAAACGTTATAGGAATTCATTTTCTTTCCTTTTTAATCCTAATCTCATTAACTTAAATTTGATAACAGATATTTCATTCTATTTTGTTACTTAAACTGTGTACGAAAAGTCTACTTGTTCTGGACAAATACCTGGAAGTAAGTGTCCTCCACCGGAGTCTGCCCTAAACATGGTCACTTCCTCCTCTTCGTATAACTCCAGCATGGAAACACATGGGTTTACTTGTGAAAACACTTTGACGCTAAAGAGAATCTGAACTTAGGTTTACCCGTTGTCCACCCTAATACTTTATAACCAAATATGATAATATTGTTGCACTGGTAAAAAGGATATCCTTAATTGCTGAGATCTTTGGATTCAGTTGATTTATCTCCTCCTAGTTGATCTTGTCACGTGTTTATTTATTGAAGGTTCTAGAATATATAGCCATGGGGTGGTGGGACATCGGCCTAATCAGCTCTAAGCGGATCCAAACAGCTAAGTCGGCAATTGGGGCCTAAATTTGGGCTTGATTTATGGGGCGAATTTGGCCTTTTAATAACACCACTCCAAATTTTTTGTGCATTATCATGTGATACATGGGCGACATGGTAGATTAGCAACTCTGCATGAATAAATGTCATTGAAATGTTTTCCTAGAACCTTCTGAACAATCAGAAATCTTTGGTGGTTGGTATTAATGTATTATACATAAGTTGCGTCTGAGGTTTTTAACTAGTTCTTGAGTAAACAAGTTAAAACATTTCATGGCACGTCAGCTTTTAACACCTTCCACATTAAAATACTGGAAACTCTACCAGAGAAGCTTGAATTGAAGCATAGTTAATATAGATATATATCCAAGCAATGTGCCTATCAAACATGAAGGAAACTTTTACCAGCTAAATGACCAGCTATTACTTTATGGCTGTGAATATTAAGCATTGAGAGCAGGAAACAAGTGTAGTGAAGATGAGAATGTCGAGGTGGATATGTGGACATACAAGAAAGATAAGATTGGAAACAAATAAAAGTTCAAATAGTACTGTTGGAGAGAAGATGATGGAAAATTTCCTGAGATGGTTTGGGAATGTGAAAAGAAGACTAATATAGGCTTCATAGAGAAAAGTGGATCAAATGGAAGGTAGTGTTGTTAGAAGTGCTAAAGGAAGATCTATAAAGCAATTTTTGGAGAAACGATTAAGCAAGGCCTTACTCTAAATGGTTTTACTGTAAATTTGATTTTTAGTAGAGTCCAATGGCATCAGTAGGTCCTTTTAGCAAATCCCTCTAGTGGTATAAGGTTTGGTTGTTGGTTTTGTATATGAAGCTTTAATTTTACACTTTTGACAATCTCTATTGAATACAAACTTCTGAAGACAATATTTTATTTTATTGGTTGTTGTGTGTGTTTGTTCCCCACCTATTGGGATAAAGGTCTGGTTGTTGTTGTTGTGTGAGTGTGTTTGTCAATCTGATGTGAGTATATAACTAATCCTAATATTCATAATTGATGAGTTTCGTGTTATTTTGGAATGGTTTTAGGCAGGAATTCTTGGAAATATGCAAAATCTTTTTGAAACTGTGAAGAAGGCTCAAATGGTTGTCCAAGTTGAAGCAGTGCGAGTACAGAAAGAACTTGCTGTGTATGGCTTTCTTGCTTAACAATTTATGGTTTTTCTTCTGTTTTCAGTTATTCAAGTTATTCACAATATAGTTATTTGTATTTGTTCTGTTATGCAGAGCAGAGTTTGATGGTTACTGTGAGGGTGAGTTAATAAAGGTATGATATTTGCCCTCTCCCTCTCTGTCTCACACATATGCAGTGTGTTAGAAACTTTTTCATGCTTTTCCGAGAAAATTTGGTGAGAGGAAGTAAATTCACATTTCAATTTTACCTTTTAAAAGTTGAAAGGTTGAATTTTTAAAGGTAACCTCCTCTTATGGGTTATGAATATTTTATAGTCTATACATTTGATGGGAGTGTGTCATAGGAAGGTATCATGAGTCAAAGGTTTCATTTAACAATTGGTCATCATTTCTATGTTCTAGCTTTATTCATCATTGTCATGTGTTGGGTTATGTTGTAAATACTTTAGTAATCTTTTAATTTGATCCCATTTGTTAATTTGTCTTTAATGAAGTGTATATTTTAGGTAACACTATCTGGGAATCAGCAACCTATCCGGACAGAAATTACTGAGGCTGCCATGGAATTAGGACCAGAAGTGAGTTTATAATTGAAGTGATTTTATGATTTAATACATTTTTCCTGTCAGATTATGTGCAATTTTATAATAATTACATGACTGTGGTGAACAGGATACTACATTTAGAACAGAAACAAGTATGTTAAGATTCTAAATATAAATTATTTAAGTGTTTTCTGCAGCTTAACTAAAGATTTCTTAATGAAATTTGTATGCAAGAGCCTAAATTTGGAATTTTGATAAGATTATCCACTTAAATGAAAGCCTAATATAGCTCCACATATCTGACATTTTTTATTTATCTAAGTATGTATGGCCTTGAATGGTCACATAGTGACATAACTACTTTTTATTATATGAACATCTTTGGGTTGCAGAAACTTTCACTTTTAATCACAGAGGCTTACAAAGATGCACACCAGAAGAGTGTTCAGGTAAAAAAAACTTCATTTTGACCAGGAAGAATGGTAATTCATTTCATTTGTGGTTATTGAATTTGAAAAAAAAAACACTTGTTTATGTTTCCAGGCCATGAAGGGAAGGATGAATGATCTTGCACAGAGCTTAGGAATGCCACCAGGGCTTACTGAAGGATTGAAGTGATGATGAATATTAGATGAACCTCAATTTTGCATAAAAAACCATGTCAGCATTGTTTATTTCTCCATTTACTATGATTTCCAAGGTGAAAGGGTGAACCTTTTTATTCATTTTTTAGAACCCTTTCTTTATTCCTTGTCCTATTACTTCTTGAATGGTGAAGCTGAAAAATCAATTCAATGCATTCTATTTTCTCATCTTTTTGTGTTGCATGACCGACCAACAAGAATATTACATGTCTCCTTACCTTTTCCAAACACCCTCTTTATAGGTCTCCTTTAACCTTGGGAGGATAACCCGACATTTGTTGAGAGTGATATCTATTCATTTCTTCTCTATTGGCTATAGGAATACCCTTAATTATATAAAAAAATGTCCTAATGTGATACTTGGCCTTACAACGACCATTAATCTTATGCTTCTAAAAAGTTTCGGGCTCAGCCATCTTAACTCTAACTTTTGTTAGTCAATGGGGCTCATAAACATCTCAACCTCTAACTTTTGCTAGTCAATGGTTGAATGGTTCATTATTGGTAACATTATTATCTTTTTACCTATTTAGTTTCAAAATTATTATTTCATAACTAATTATTCGTGACCCCCCCTTAAAACCATCTTTAGTGAATATCATATTAGAGCTAATTTTTTTGTCTTTCGATAAAATGACAATTTTTGCAAATTTTGATTATAAAATAAAATACACAAAACTATTAAATCCTTATCAAAATTACTTTATTTTGTATTTAAATTGTTGTTAGTTTGATGTTTTTTAGCTTTAGCGTCTAATATAAAATTGTTGTTCTATTTTATATAATCCATTATTAATATTTAATTATCATTAATTATTTAAAAAAGTAATCCAATATGGTGGATAATATAATAACTGTATATAAATTTTTATCCTAACAAGATATAAATATTACACTCATAATATTTTAGTAACCGAAATAAGTTTTTTTTTTCTGCCTAAAGGAAAGGGCAAAATACAAAAACTTAAATATAAAATAATACTCCATTATTTATGGAAAATGATATATCAATTGTCACTGAAGGAAGATATATAGGAGAATTTGATATATATAATTACTATTATTCATATATTGAATGAATATAATATTCATCTATTTTACTAATAATTTAGTAAAAGATAAAAAGCAACATAAATATTAAACCAACAAAAAGTAGTTTAGTAATTTTGTGAAATATGTATTTCCTTGGTTTTGACCTTTTATGGCAATGATTTGTTGAATGGGAATTAATTTGTTGACCATTGGTCAACACAAGGCGGCGTAAGCACGTGTCATCTTTGTAGATATACCACGTGCCCCCACATTTCTTCTTCTTCATTCCCCCAAAACCACCTTTAACCTAATTCCAAATTTAATTTCATTTTGTAACTTTAATTTTGCTTCACATCAGGTACTATTCTCTCCCTCCAATTCTCTGTTTGTCGTTCCAATTTGGATTATTACTCAATATCAATCGAATTTCTAGGTTTAATTTATATGAAAAATTCCTAGATTTAGTTTTTCATATTTGTTTTTACTCTTCAGGATAATAATTGAAAGATGTTAGAGCAGTTACTAATATTCACAAGAGGAGGGTTGATCCTATGGAGCTGCAAAGAATTCGGCAACGCTCTCAAGGGTTCACCGATCGACACATTGATCCGATCCTGTCTTCTTGAGGAGCGATCTGGTGCGGCTTCGTATAACTACGATGCACCTGGTGCAGCATACTCCCTCAAATGGACCTTCCATAATGACCTTGGTCTTGTTTTCGTAGCTGTTTATCAGCGGATCCTCCACCTGTTATATGTGGATGATCTTCTCGCAATGGTGAAGCATGAATTCTCGCAGATTTATGATCCTAGCAAGACCTTTTATGGTGATTTTGATGAGACTTTTAGACAGCTTAAGGTTGAAGCTGAGGCTCGCGCTGAGGATTTGAAGAAAGTAAATCCTTTGGGTGGTGGTGTGAACAAGAAGCAACACCACAAGGCTGGATCTGAAGGAGGAAGTGTTGGTGGTAGGAAGAATGGTAATGGTGCTTTGAAGAATGATGGTGGAGATGCTGATGATGCTGCTGGTAAGAAGGGGCATAAATTAGAAAATGGGCATTCAAATGGTAATTTTGTAACTGCTAAAGATGCTAACTTGAAAAGTAGTGGTAGTGTGAATGGTAAAGAGAATGAAAGTTCCAACATTGGGGCTTTTGATGTAAATAAACTTCAGAAGCTTAGGTCGAAAGGTGTGAGTGGGAAGAAGGGAGAGGCTAAGGTTGCCCCCAAGGCAGAGCCAGCGAAAAAGACAACAAAGAAAAATAGAGTTTGGGATGATTCACCCCGGGAACAGGAATCCAAACTGGATTTTACTGATCATGTGGGTGATGATGGGGATAGGAATGTAGATTTTTTGGCTAGGGAGCAAGGGGAGAGTATGATGGATAAAGAAGAGGTTCTTAGCAGTGATAGTGAGACTGAAGAGGATGAGGACGATGGGAAGAACAACAAGCCTGATGCTAAAAAGAAGGGTTGGTTTTCCTCCATGTTCCAGAGGTAACCCTACTAAACTAGTGGAACATGCTCTTTATGTAGTGCATTTTGATTGCTTTATTGCCTTGTATTCATTTGTCCATATTTTTGCTTGGGTTGTTTAAATATCTTGCTTTAGTGAGTTGTTGTTTACATTATAGTATGGGATTGATGCCATGTTGCTCGAAATCCTGAAAATGGATAGCTTCGCATTGGATGTTCTACTTTGTATTGATGATTTTGTTGTTTGTCTCCTTGTTTCTGTTCTATGAGATACCTTGACGATCAAATTGTTCTAATCATGGTTTTCTGCAGTTTGGTGATAGTAATACATATTATATCATAAATGTTATTTAATTAAAACTTGGTTAGTTTTTTCTTGCCACTCTCCGGGTTTACATTCGGTGTTCATTTGAAATAAGATAAAGAGTTGGGTTGGGGATATAAATTGATCGGAAAATGGGTAAATGGATGAAGCAAAATAAGTAGTTATTTTTGGTCTTGAAATCACCCGGTCTGGCATGTGAAATTAAGTTTCGATTTGTAAAATCTAGGGATGCTGTCCTGTTTCCATTTTCCTTTTTGCCAGTATTTACAGGATTGAAGCTTATCCCGCTGTTTGGGCATTTCCTTCATTGATTGCCCACTTTAAAAACTTTAATTTGATTTCATGATTTTCTACTTCATTTCTATTTCTAGCTTTTCCTTGAAGTGACTAATAAGAATATTCCTGAACATCCTTGAGTTCAGTATTGCAGGGAAGGCAAATTTGGAGAAGTCAGACTTGGAACCTGCTTTGAAAGCGCTAAAGGATAGGCTCATGACCAAGAATGTGGTATGTATTTATCCTCAACAGCATTATTTGTTCCTCATCTATATCTTGATAGCTATCCATTGGCTACTTCTTGCCCTATTAAGCTAGCTAATAATATTGTCTGTCTCTTTCAGGCTGAGGAAATAGCTGAAAAACTGTGTGAATCAGTGGCAGCGAGTCTTGAAGGCAAAAAACTGGGTTCATTTACAAGGATATCTTCAACAGTGCAGGTTTGTTTCTGTATTTTTAACCTATCAATATTAATTTAATGTTGGCTTCCATTTATAAAAACACTTTTTAACATTCACACTGGTACTATGTTTCAAAAAATCGATACAGGCAGCAATGGAAGAAGCACTCATTCGTATTTTAACTCCTAGGCGTTCTATTGACATATTGAGAGATGTGCATACTGCCAAGGAGCAAAGGAAACCTTATGTTGTTGTATTTGTTGGAGTTAATGGAGTTGGAAAATCTACTAATCTAGCTAAAGTGAGTGAAAATCATGTTCGTCCAATTTATTTAAGATTTCATATGTTGGGCAGAAGGAGATATTCTAATTTGTGTACCATTGTGTATAGGTTGCTTACTGGCTTCAGGAACACAACATCAGTGTCATGATGGCTGCATGTGATACATTTCGGTCGGGGGCTGTTGAGCAGCTCCGTACCCATGCACGTAGACTTCAGGTTTATATTTGATTTTATTGGTTATAAGATTAATGCATAAATTCTTGCTTCATGTCAAAACCAGTTTGTGGAAGCCTATAGTCTTATAACTTCCCTTTTCAGATCCCTATATTTGAGAAGGGCTATGAGAAAGATCCCGCTGTTGTGGCAAAAGAGGCAATCCAGGAAGCTACACGCAATGGTTCAGATGTGGTTCTAGTTGATACAGCTGGTCGTATGCAGGTAATTATTGTAGTTAGTGTTCTAGTCTAGAGTGTAATGATTTTATGACTACTAAATACTAGATGACTTCTACTATTCATGACCTCTCAATGTTTCATAGTACTCTCCGGTAAACCTTGCATTTATTGTGTACACTCATACACGACTGTCCTCGTACAAATTGGTTGAATGATTTTGGATTTTGGATTTTGGTTATATTTGAATACTTAATGATAATGTTTATTTCGTTGCTTTCATGTCAATCTGATATGTGTGACTGCTGGGTTTTAGGATAACGAACCATTGATGAGAGCACTGTCAAAGCTCATCTACCTTAACAATCCTGACCTGGTCTTATTTGTTGGGGAAGCTTTGGTTGGTAATGATGCAGTTGATCAGCTTTCAAAGTTCAATCAGGTTAGATATATTCGATGTTTTTGTCATCCTACAGTTTCATTTTGGTTATTTGTTTCTCTATATAATAGTTATTGAACCTGGCTATATTGTTGCAGAAATTAGCCGACCTCTCAACATCTTCTACACCCAGATTGATAGATGGGATCTTGCTCACAAAGTTTGACACTATTGATGATAAGGTATGTCATATTTGGGACATAAAATTTGAAGGATGTGAAATTTTGGCGGAGGCTTTGGATGTTCTTGATAAATACTAATGATTCATCAATGTTTTCTTTTTGTCAGGTGGGAGCTGCACTTTCTATGGTTTACATATCTGGAGCTCCAGTCATGTTTGTGGGCTGCGGACAGTCTTATACTGACCTCAAGAAACTCAATGTCAAATCAATTGTGAAGACCCTCCTTAAATGAGTCAACTATGTCATACTATGTTTATTTATTTTTCCCTTGCAAGGCTGGTCACTTTTCATGAATGTTTTTGTTCGATGACCAACTTCATTATCCCATTACTTTATTAGCAATACTACCTGGCTTTGATTTTGGAGACAATTTGGTTTGTTTATATTTGTCAACTCTATCCACCTCGAGAAAATGGATGTTTACACCATTGCCATTTGTGATCGTTTGTTCACTCTCTCAACTTACGTTACTTTTTGTTGTTGTTGTTAAAAATCATGTGA
This sequence comes from Lupinus albus, assembly GCA_009771035.1. Taxonomy (NCBI): domain Eukaryota; kingdom Viridiplantae; phylum Streptophyta; class Magnoliopsida; order Fabales; family Fabaceae; genus Lupinus; species Lupinus albus. The sequence continues at coordinate 13,953,238 of CM020011.1, forward strand.
TTAATGAAAAACGTTGTACACAATTGAGAGAGGACTAACAGCAACATCGCCATTGGTTACCAAGTGTCTCTCAAATATTCTTGCTCATGTTCCTGGTGTGAACGCTTTGAATTTGTATTATTCCATCAATGACTTCATTATTTACTTAAGCTTCTCTTCTCATTGGTTGTCAATGAAACTGACTCTCATTTTTAATGTGTAATGTGCAATATACAAATATGATAACAGCACAGAACCAGTGCAGGTAGTAAATAAGGAAGACTATTTAGCTTGCAATACATTAGAGAGAATTCATTACAAAACAGAACCATGAGAAATATTCACTGATACAAAGGGGGGAGGAAGAATACCAAGGGTACTAAAAATAATGATATTAAGAGTACAGAATATCAATGAGTACTTGGGAAACACATTTGAACAGAAAAAATCAGAACTCTAAAACAACCTACATCTAAAAGACTAGAAATTTGTGCCCAAACAGTGAACCTGAACTCCATACTAACTTACAAATTGGAAACAATCAGTCAATTTTCACTGATGAATAGATTAACCTTGTGAACCAGAAGCATGCATAGAAACCAATTGTACCAGTGAAAACAAAGAATGCATATGAAAGAAGTAGCATGTACCCAAAATACAAGACTCCAGATACAGGTTTTGTGATCTCAAGCTTGGTGAAGAAGTAAAAAGTGGCATACAAGAAAAGGTAGAGTGCAGAGGAACCTGAGGTCAAAAATGACCTCCACCACCAAAGGTAGTCCTCACTACACAACTGGAAGTAACAAAGAACAACTGTGATCTCTGCACAAGTGATAAGGAGGATGACAAACACAATGAACAGGAAACCAAATATGTAATAAAATTGATGTAACCAGATTGATGTCAGAATGAAGAAAAGCTCAACAAAGACAGCACCAAAGGGGAGTATGCCTCCTATTAGAATCGAAATGACTGAGGTCATGTACCAAGCCTGCTCCGGTATCTGCCTAGCCATCTTGCTTGTCTTAACAGGATGCTCAATTGCTGGCTTTCTAAAACCCACATAACCACCAACATAGACAAGTGGAACTGAGATGCCGAACCATAACAAAACAAGAACAAACATTGTTCCAAATGGCACTGCCCCAGAAGACCTCTTCCCCCAAATTAGAGCATTTAGCAAAAAGAATACAGCAAAGGCAGTGGCAGGAAACATAAAGGCTGTCCTGAGAGTGATTCTTTTCCATTCTGTTCCATTGAACATCTTATAAAGACGTGCCGAAGAATATCCAGCAAACAGTCCCATAAGTGCCCAGAGAAAGAGCATGGCTGTCATCAATCCCCCTCTATTTGATGGAGAGAGAAATCCAAGGGCACCGAAGATCATGGTGACAAGAACCATTCCAAAAAACTGAACGCCTGTTCCAATATACATGCAGAGTAAGTCTGAGTTTGTTGGAGGCCTGAAAACATCCCCATGGACAAGTTTCCATCCTGTCTCTTCTTGAGCTTCTTCCTGCGTCTCTAATTGATTGTACTTCGATATATCGCGGTAAATTGTCCGCAACATTATCATAGCTACCATACCCGAAAGGAAAAGTACAACCATTAAAGAATTAACTATTGAGAACCAATGAATCTGATCATCAGCCATAAGAAGATAGGTATCCCAGCGATACGCCCACTTCACATCACTTGCCTACAATGTAAAATTCTAGACAGTTAAAAATGAAATGAACATCAAAATCCATTCCTCAGTGGCAGTGTGTAGTAATTCAGTTACCGTGAATTATGGCAACTAACCATGAACTCAACATCATAGGTAAAAATAATTTCATCCTTGTCTTCAACCTGTTGAGGAGATTCAGAGCCAGAGACTATCTTTTTTGCATGGGGATCACAGGTAGTTAAACGGTTCTTCCCGTTCCATTCACCTTCATATTCATGCTTTACACTGAATTTATAGGAATGATTTCAATGTACAAGTATTATTAAACATGGAGTTGAGAGATTAGCACAAAACTGTTTTATGACCAGGTAGGAAAAGAACTATAATATAACCTGAAAGGTTTAACCTCAAAGCCTACAATCCTTGACACTTCTGTCAATGGATCTCTATGGTACTTAACCACAAATGTTAAGTGATTATGGATAAAGTATTTTTCTTCCTTGTGCTGTCAAAAATTGAGAACAATAAGTCAAAGTGAGTTCACACCAATGATTATAAAGCAATGAGTTCAGGAAGTTTGAACTTACTCCAACATATAGTCCTTTTAGACCAACAAGAAAGCCATGCAGATACACAGTGGAAGAGTCCTGATCAGGCCTTCTTATAGGAACAACCAAAGGAAGATTGTCTAATATCCTGCAACAAAGCAAGGTTAAAATTTACTTCTGTCACTGCCATAATTGATACAAAGTTGTTTAAATAAAATTGAAGATCATTAGTGTCTTACATGTTTACGCGATATTCATCGTCTATCTTTTCCTTGAACTCTTTGGATGTTTGGGCATTAAGAGTTATACGACATACAACATTGCACAACTGTGGTTCTCTCATTTTGAACTGGAAGGATCAAATTGTTTCAATGTTTTAGCAATTGAACATACTAACAGGAGATAGAAAGTCACAACTTGTCTAGAATATTTAACCAACCACGAAGGGAGAGTTTTCGATGCGGTCACCCCAAAGAACTTCCCCCAAATTTTCTGCAGAGTCAATAATGCGCTCGGGGCGACAATAAGACAGTGAATAGTAGGTGTAAGGAAGCTGTGTTTTGGTTGAAGTTAGTTTGTTCACTTTCACCCTTAACATGTCCCCCTGTTACATAAGACTATATATTCAAATCTTATGATTAAAGCAGATGAATATTCTGTTAACTATGAAGGCTTAAGACCTTAGAAAATGTATAGTAAATGCCAAACTTAGGAGCTAGGGTAGCATTATGATAAACACAAACACATACTTATGCAAAGTAAGATACAAATCCAATTCCTAAAACTTCCACTATTTCATGATTAATGAAACCATTAGGATTCTCTTACCATTTCTGAGGACTTCATTTTAACCAGTGATTAAAATCCCATCATAAGTATAAACAAGTTAAAATATTTATCCCCTTAGTAAATGAAAATACAGCAAAAACCAAAAGAGAATGAACAAATTGTGAAACAGACATAGATGTAAAACCGATGAAGTAATGAATAAATAAAGAAACCATAAAAGCAAAATTATAACCTGGGATTTGATGCAAAATTGAAGGAACATGCAAATGGACACGAAAATATTTGAATTGAATACATTTTTAACGAAAAAAATAGGAGAAAATGTATGAGTATGACCTTCTGGAAATCCTCTGGTGCAACACCTGGAAGATAAAAACAAGTAGCATTGTATGGAATGAGCAGAATGCATATAAACAGAAAGATCCATGAGTGATTAAAGAGAAGCTTTCTGGCCATTGTTCCCAAACAAAGACACTCCTCTATCCCTTGATCCCTTACCTTTGTTCTGTTCTGTTATGTTTGTGTTATGTTCTGTCTTTGAATATCAGAATACAATAAAAAGAAAATGCAGTTGGGACACAAACATGTGAGAATTTGCGACACTTTTGGATAATGTCCTTGCCCTCTCATGCATCTATGAATGGTGTACGGTACATAATTGATCACATGGTTTTGATGATGAAATATATTTACACTCATTAACTTCCAAAAATAACTACTGTTCTTTTAAGTATTTTAATTGAAATTATGGTACGATAGATAACTCATTAACGTGATTGCATTTAAATTTAACTGTCCTGCATGAATCAAATTTACTATAAAATGGAAACAGGTGTCGGTTGCATTAAGTCCATGCAACTAAATGTACTGGTTCATTTTAATAGTATAATTTCCTGGTTCTTAAATCAAGTAAAAAAATATAAATTTGATGGATATGGATCCAAGAAATATATTTATTTCATTTTGAGTTTTGCTATAAGGGGAGGCAACAAGTGCCTTAATGAGATAAAGTAATTTCTAAAAATGATGAAGTTGATTTTTCAACGTCTAATTTATCTGTTTTTCCTTAGACAATATAATGATATAATTGATAAAAAGAAGAAAAATTGTATAACAATATAAGATTATATCATTCACTACTCATATTTGACTCTTAAATATAAATAAAAACAAATGAATGATATTTCATGTATAAAATTGGAATTGAATAGAATTAGTATGGTTAAAGATAATAATGTTTGGTTCAATTATGTCATTATGATTAACTAATTATGTTAGGATTCTATTTGTCTTTTGATATTTGGCTTGAGGACCATTCTTTTGTAATCTTGAATAGCATCCCCATATTATTTAAATATCAATTTTGATTTTCTATTTTATCTCTTGCTTCTTTCCTACTTTAAATCCTTCAATTCAACATTGTATCAAAGCTTCCATCAAGGTGAATATCATAACTTTGATACCATGTTAGGGTATCTTAAAACCGATTGATTTTAAGATAAAAATTTGACATGTATCGGAGTCCAATTCATTTCCACTTGCATGTGTCAAAAGACACCCTATCATCAAGGTCAAAGATAACTTATCGCTTGGTCCAATAGGCTTAAGTGGAACTATCATGTTGGGAAGCAAGTCTCACATCATCTATCTCGTTGTTTTGGTAATAGTTTAAATACATGTTGCACTACTACCAATTCCAATTGATTCGGATGGAACTTTTATCAGTATAAAAAGACTATCATTTATGAAGAAGAATGATGAAAAGAGCAAAATATTAACCAAACAAACTTTAGAAGGCTAATTGAAATTATTGGCTCAAGTTAAAAACCAGACAGTTTAAATCCACTGAAATAAGCTCAAAAACTATGCCTCTGCTTATGAGCTTATCAACTGAAACAACCAACCCTGTTGAGCCAGAAACACCATAAGTATTATTTTATCTCACTCTCCCTTTTACTCACCATGCATTTAAGAAGCATTTTTCAAAACCCATTCCACTAAAGTAGCAATGCCAAAGCCTGTTGCAGAGTGCTTGTCATTTGACACTGGACCAGCCATGTCAATATGCATCCATTGAACCTTTTCATCAACAAACTGCAAAAGCACCAATGTTTAAGAAACCCCTAACATACATGTGAATTCAGGTTCCAAAATAAGAAACCAGTAAACCCATTTCATGTGGAACACTGCTTGTCTGCCACTAAAAAGTTGTGGCAGCAAAGGCACACAACCATCTAGAGAAACATCAAGTGAGAAAAAGGGGATATATAGTTTCTATATTATTAGTACTAGTTCATAGCAACTGACTGAAAAGTTTGAGAGAAATTAAAAAAACATGTTTCTATGATTAATCACACACCTGTTTTAAGAAAAGAGCTGCAGAAATAGCACCACCTTGTCGACCACCAGTGTTCACCATATCAGCCACTCCTGATTTCATTGACTCCCAATAACTCTCTTCTAACGGCATCCTCCAAAGTTTCTCCCCACTCACTTCGGCAGCTTCAAGAACTTCTTTTGCCAGATCATCATTGGGTGTAAATACACCTTCAAAGACAATAGTTTGCAAAAGCAGTGAACTCTCACGGATATATCCATTTCAGGTCCAACCACTCCGAAAGATTTCTATTTCCCCAATATCATATAAAATATAATAGTTTTTATTTTACCTGCAATTGAGGGTCCAAGTGCAACTACACAGGCCCCAGTTAAGGTTGCCAGGTCAACAATCTGAAGAACAGTTCAACCCGTTAGCCTAGTTCTAAAACCAAACCATAGGCCTAACAAGATTCTATATTAATTCAAACAATACCAAAACCCAAAATAAGATTGCAACAGAACAGACATTTTTAAACACAGAAGGCTGAAATTTAGTACTTGTTCTGCAAGTATTTGTATACAGAAAATCGACATATACTTTGAAAGAATGACAATGGTGTGTATTCATCAAATAATTGAGTTTTTCGTTCAGACAGAAATTATAATGGTTTTAACATTTTTATAGCTCTTGTTAGAAATAAAATAATTACCTAGTGACCAAACCTATCAAACATACACAACTAAATGCTAAGCAAATCTTTTGATTGAGGGAGGTCAACATAGATCTGTTATGATCTATGGGAATACTAAAGGGATAGAAAGATGCAAATGCATATCTGCATACCTTTTCAACACCTTGGTTACAAGCATATACCAGAGCATCCGCTAGGGTAAGCCTACCCTCAGCATCAGTGTTATTAACCTACACAAGAGGTTAACCCAACGTCAAATCATTAATAATTCGTATGTGATATCAAATGCTAACACTTAACAAACAAACAAGGTCAAGTACAACAAATGTCCTATGACATAGATCCTAGAAGCCAAAACTTCAATGACTTTGAGTTGAATACAGTACATACATTTATGAGTACCAGATATTGCTACAGTATATTTGCAGTACTGATACACTGAAAATGATTATATCATAGTTTATCCCAAAACACCGGAAATGATTACAGGAAACTTTCCTTGATTGGGAATAACTGATACGTTATTACATTGAAACATTCAAATAAATCCTTCTAAGAAGCACCAACCACATTACCATTATACAAGAAATAATAATAGGACATATGTTTTCGAACCAAATGGAAAGAATGCAAAGTAAAGGTTGAACAAGAATCAAAATCCACCAAATAAAACTAAAATACAGACACAACACACAGATACACATATATATACACACCTAATAATCCTCACCTCTATGGTCTTTCCATTTGAAGCTGTGACAATGTCTCCGGGTCTCATACCTGTTCCACTTATCATATTCTCACAAGCTGCGACTATAAAATGAACCTGTAGACAAAAGACTTTTAAACCGAGATATAGCATGCATTAATGCTAGCAAGTATCCTGTGCATTGCACGGATCCTTTTTAATTTCAAATATGTTCAAATCAGTGAATCCAAATGTTATTCTTTTTAAAGGATGAAAAGTCATGAAGTAAGAAAAAAAAAAGACTGGCCTCCACTCCAAGAGGTTTGATTTGACCAAGAGCTTTTGCTGCGCCAAAAACTGCGGCAGAACCTCCCATATCAAATTTCATGAATTCAATTGAACAGCCAGGACCAGTCTTGATATTGTAGCCGCCACTGATAGCATACAGATATAAAACAATAAAGAAAATATGAAAAAGAACTATAAACTGTTGCATCAAAACAAAAGAAACATTCTTTAAGTCCAAAATTTTCACAAATGCTATAATAGAAAGAAATATAAATTTACCCATATAATTTGTTTACGATGACTTCATGTTGACAGTGCATGTAGAGGGAAGACAGTAAGCAAACTACTTAGAACCTCATGTCAAAATTTATCTACCAGCAAACTCATCAATATTAACTTCATGAACAATAAAATTTACAGTCCAGAAGTAAAACCATGGATAACACACTTGGGATAATCTCATTTCGGATTGCCCATTATCTTTGAGTTGTAGATAAAAATAAAAAAGAGATAGTTATATTAATTACCTGTCAAAAGTCAAACCTTTTCCAACCAAGGCCAGCTTAACATTGACAGGTCCACTTGGAGGTTTATAGCGTAGATGGATAAAATGAGGAGGATTTGCTGACGCTTCAGCAACACCCAGATAAGACCCCATTTTCAATTCCTTACATTGATCAGCGTTTAATATTGTAGAAGTAAACACATCACTATACGTTGAAGCAACCTTAGATGCCTCCTCTGCCAACACCCCTGAAATAAAAATAATTCATCAACTAAGGATCAATTCTTAGAGAAGTATAATCCAACACAGATGTATTAAGGGAATGAAATATGAAACAATGAAAATGGTCAAGTGCAAGGACTGGGAAAGCCATATCATAAATTCAAACACAATTCAAGGAGTTACAACTTACAAACCTGGTGTGAGCACATTGGCGGGAGAGTTCACAAGCTCCCGTCCGAAAATTATTCCAGAAGAAACATCTCCTGCATACTTAAGTTTCTTATCCAATTCCGGTCCCGATCCAAGACCAATAATATCAACAGAACTAAGTGCTGGTTTCTTTGATGCTGACTTGTACCTATTATCTTCAAATAATCCCAGCACGGCCCCTGACAAAGTTAAGTCCATACGAAATATAACTATAAATATCATAATCTTACACACACATATAGATAATCGCTATCAGACAACTAGAAATCACAAAATCAATACCAGATGCAATTGCATATGCAGAGCTAAGCTTTGATTGTGCAGAAAGTCCCTCAGAAGAAGCAAGAACAACGGCAGCATTGCTAGCATGAGCAGACTTTGCAGCTGCAGCGACAGCCTCACCAAAACCCTTAAAAGCTGCTGGTGTGGAAGCTAATTGTCCAAGCCCAATGAGGCCAACCCTCTTTGATCCAAACCCTGCAATTCTAAGAAAAGTTGATTGGCCAACTTTGCCAGAGAAATCCTCTTCAGAAGAGGCTTCAGCTAATAGACCACCCAACTTGGAGTCAAGTTTCTTCAAAATGGAATTTTCAAAGTTGGAGTTTGAATCTCTCGCCAAGTCTTTCACTGTAACACCTACTGCCAGTATGTCTCCTTTCCATTCTGTGACATCAATCTCCTTAGCAGAAAAAGCAATCTTCCAAAAAAATAATCACAAACACAAAGCATGCATTATCAGCATCACATAAATAAACATTTAAACACACATAGGTACATTTCATATCCATATTAGGCATAGCAATCAACATTAATAACTAATTTTTTTGAAAACAATTGACAAAAAGGGATGACTTTAAAGGAAACCCAGGATGAGAAAATGTGCAAGGTAGTGACTTTTATCGTGGTTAAAGCATATGCAATGAAAAACAAAAACATGGGTATGAAAGATTAAAAGGAAAAGAGAAAGTAAATACGTTGGGGGGTTGAATGATTGAAGGGTGAGTGAGACCGAGAGTGTGAGACATGAGTACAGATGAGAAGTGGAAGAAGATGAGAAAGAAACAAAGATGGTAAGCAATTGCGTGTGAGAAAGTGGATCTTATTTATAATGAAAAATCATTCATCACTATCATTCCATTTCATCACGTCTGAACTGGGGAATATTGTTTTTCAGGTGAATTATTTGTTATCTTAAAAAATCAATTACTCATAACTACCTAAATAAATTCCTTTAATTTGGATGAGTTTTTTAAAGTAAAATTACCACAATTAATTATACAATCATATCTAAAAAAATTAAATTCATCCAAATATATTTATTAAAACTAATGAATTTAAATGGATATAATTTAATATATAAATGGATGGATTTAAATCTATCTATTATATCTAAGGAATATACATTGATATATCTAATTCATCCATAAATATATAAACATTCAAAAATGATGTTGTTTGCTTTTTAATTTTATTCATCATCTCAACTATCACTTTCTTGTAGAATATCTCACCCTCACTTTAACTTTTTTATTTCTCACTTTCAATTTTATATTAAATGAGATGAAGTTTTTTTAATTATATAACATATATAATTTTTTGTTAAAAACTTTAAAGGTAGAACTTTAAATGTCACATGCTTATAGAATATAGCGAACATGCCTTTAGAATATTGCAAAAAAATAAATAAAAAAGTTTAAAAAAAAACACTTTATCTAGATAGTAGTTTAAAAGTGTATTTTTTTAAAGGTGATTTTAAAAAATGTTTTATCTAGATAGTAGTTTTAAAAAAAATGATTTTCTTCAATATTGTTTATAGTTCTAACAAAAAATGGATATTCTTCCACCTATATCCATTAAAATTTAGTCATAAATTCATCTTTTTCAACAATCATGCATGATTATATCTTCATGTAGTCTCAGAGCATTGATAGCCTTTTAACATATTCACAAGGATAACCATTTAACCAACAACCACTAACCACTTCAAAGGTGGTCCATTTCTTTTATTCTCGGACTAATATTCATTTGGAAACAACAATACAGTCACAGTCAAAGATTGCTAATAGGGTAGGAACCCTTTGCATTAGTATTAGTTCTATTACCTCAATAAAGCCTCTCAAGCCTTTCTAAAGTGACTTTCCCCACAAATCTCTTGGAGGGTACACATGCAAAACAGAATAATTGGAGTTACATATTCTATACTTTGAAGTCTTAAGAATCAACTACAAACACACATTACTTATGTAAATGATAAGATAAAACATAAAAGAAAAGAGACATCATCCAAAACAGAATACCTGAATTTAACTGCTTTACATTTGCTCCACGGTTTTAGGGAAGCTTTCATCGAGTACAAAAAATCATAGAGATAAAATTAAATTAAACTAAATGACCTCAATTCCTCTTCATTGTGTCCTTCAAACTAATTAGCATTAGGTTCAATATCTTTTATTAGTCCAACTATCTGCTGCATGCTCGGTCGCTTGGAGGGCAAGTCAGCCGTGCACAGATACCCGATTTTAAGAGCCTCCTCCATTTGTTCATGCGGTCCTGTATCGCGAATTTTGGGATCAATAGCCATTGAAGCTTGATTCCTTCTGACCAGTCCTCTGACCCAACTAACCAAGGTTGCTTCCATATCATCAGGATAATCATCTTCAACCGGCTTCTTTCCAGTTAATAGCTCAAAGAGAATAACACCAAAACAATACACATCTGATTTTGGTGTTGGGGTCTGAAATTCTGGTTGAGAAAACTCTGGTGGAACATAACCAGGCGAACCACGTGCAATCTCCTCATCCAAGCCATTGCCAAAAATCTTAGCCAGACCAAAATCAGCCAACCTTGGCTCTAAGTCATAATCCAAATAAACACTGCTAGCCTTAACATCTCTATGAATAATTGGAGGTGAGCATCCATGATGCAAAAACGCCAACGCTCGTGCAATGCCAAGTGCAATTTTGTGTCGAAATGTCCAAGCTGTGAGTAACCCTTCAGACCCAGCATTTTGAATCCCATTGTTGTCAGCTTCTTCCCAAGTTTCTGCGCTCCAATCTTCTGTGCTTCGCACACCAAGTGGCAAGTCATAAAGCAAATTTTGTAAGTTCCCGTTCTCCATGTAATCATATATGGCAATCCTTTGATCCCCAGCTACACAATATCCTGTTAAAGGGACAAGATTAGGGTGCTTGATTCTACCAAGAAACTCCAGCTCTCTCGCAGCTTCTTGATCTGTCAATGTAGACCCTACCACCAAAACTTTAACAGCTACATGAATACCACCAGGCAGAAAGCCTCTATAAACCGGACCAAATTTTCCTTCTGCCAAAAGAGTATCCCTATCGAAATTTGAAGTCGCGGACAAGAGATCAGCAAATGTAATACTCAGCAATGGCTTCTCGAAGATTACTACCGGGACTGATGTTGCCTGCTTAACATCAGCCACCCAAGTAGTTGAATCAGTCTGGAATGAAAAGGGTCCCGAAATATTTTGTTCTTCTCTGTAAGAACTTTGCTTAACTTCCCACATTATCGTCTTCCTTCTGCAACCAAATGCTAGAAACAGAAGCCCAGCAAGCAAGCATATCATTGAGAAGGTTAATACCAGAGCAAGCCTCATTCCCTTATGTTTGGTAGCTCTTCTTTTGAAAAGAGCTGGATTTGCTGCAATTGGACAACTGTTCACTGATCCAAAGAATGCCTTTTGCATGATATCATGGTTGATTTCTAAAGCACAGAAGGTTAAGTTATTGTAAGAGAAGTTGTACTTCTCCATCAATGGGAGCTTCTCTAAGAAATATGGAGAGACTTCTCCACTCAAATTGTTGTTTGAAAGGTCAATAATTTGGAGGTATTTATTCCTCAACAAGGGAACTTTTCCAGTAAGATGATTCATAGAAAGATCAAGTGCATTCAAATTACTCAGTTGTGAGATTTCATCAGGAATGTTACCAACAAGGCTAGTTTTGGACAAGTTGAGATAATCCAACTCTGGGAACATCTTAACCAATGGGAATTTCTGCATGGTAAATCTATTGTGTGCAAGATTAAGGTGCTTTAGATTAAGTGGCTCATTTAAATTTTGGAAAAACTCCCCACTAAGCTCATTCTCTGACAAGTCCAGATAAACTAAATGAGACCAACTGTAATTAGAGTTGTACTGTACCTGAGGAATGTGGCCTTGAAATCGGTTTCTGCTAAGGTCCAAGACCTCCAGATGTTCATGAAACACATCAATGACAGAACCTTCAAACAAATTGGCTGACATATTGAGAGTCACAATGGACCTTAACTCTAAAATATCCGAAACACGGCCATAGATATTATTCCCAGCAAGGTTCAATGTCCTCAGCTTAGGAAAAGCAGCACCAAAACCATCTGGAAGTGTTCCATTAAGCTGATTTGATGAAAGATCAATTGAAACTAGAGACTTGCACTTGAGAATCCCTGAAGTAATTCTCTGCGAAAACCTGTTGTGGTCAAGTTTGAGGACCCTCAGTTTCACAAGGGATCTGATAGCTTCAGGAATTTCATCAGAATAATTGTTGCTGGACAAGTCAAAGGTTTCTAGCAAAGCAAAGTTGCCAATGTTGTTAAATGAATCAGAAATCTGATTGGAAGAGAGGTTAAGTGTCTTGAGAGAGCTCAAACCCCAGAAATCTGAAGGCAAAGCAGTGATTTTGTTGAAGCTAAGATCCAAAGATTGAAGCTTGCTAAGCTTGCCTATGGTGGTATCAGGAATAGGACCAGTTAGGCCCATACCAGAAAAGTTTAACTCAAAAACATGTTCTCTATTTGCATCACAAGAAACCCTTTCCCATGAACAAACAGAAGCAGTGAAGTTGTAGAAACCCATGTTGTTCAAAAACTCAGACACAAAAAACTCATCAGTGTTTGGTTGCTGTGAAGCCAAATGCTTGAACAAGAGTGTCAAAGCAAGAAAAGAACCAAATACTCCCAAACCCATCAGAAAGTGATGCCTGATACCAAGAAATGATGCAAAAATATCAACACCAAAACCACTTGGAAATACACCTCTCAGAACTTCATAATCAGCATGACCATATTATGGATAATGGGATTGTTTTAAGTCCATGAAAGCCAATGCTTTTTTTATGCACTCAGAACCTCATTGGACCTAAAAGGGTATAAGTTAAAGCGAGAGTAAAAGAAGGACACAAAAAGAAGTGGTACTTTTTAAGGAAACAAATTAACTGTGATGTACTAATGCATAAGCTGTGGAAAGTAACAAGAGAATGTGAACAAAGCTTGCCTAGATTTGAAGATCTCTGACTGAGAGTAAGAAACAACAAAAAGAAGGACAGAAAAAGAAACAAACGACGCAAAGAAGCAAACTTATAACTATTGTCTTTGGCTACTCACTAGATTGTGGAAAAAGCTGTGATTCTTTACTTTTAGTGGGTGCAGAACTTTTTTGGCAAGAACTGATTTTTTTCAAGAATGGTTTTTTCTCTCTCTCTTCAAATGTGACACAAACAGTGGACCATGCAGAGAACAGTGTGTAGAATGAAGGGAAAATGAACATGAGTGTGTAGTGTGGTTGGTTTGAGGTTCTTAAATGTGAAAGGAACTGAATTGAAAAATGTTATTAGGATTATGGTTGGTGAATATTAATTCAGTGATTCTTCAATGAGAGTTATTGTCACCATTTTTCGGTCCATTGAAAATCTAGTGTCTGCTCTTTAATAATAGTTAATTATTATACATTTATTTATACCAGGAAAAAAACAAACCATGTCCCCTTGTTAGTTTTTAAGTCTATTAACATTAAAAAATTCATATTTAAAGTTATAGATATGGTTAATTTAAAAATATAAACATTAGGTATATCCAATCTTCATGCATTTTTCCCATTTCATTTTTGTTGTTGTTTAAGGTTGGTGTAGGCAGATTCAGAAATTATTAAGAAGTAATGTAATTTTGACTAAAATATTCATATTTATTTCTTAAGAGGAAAGAAAAGTAGAATTGATAGATAAAAATGATAGGTATAATTATGAGCTATGATAAAATAGCAACAATTTTGAAACAAATAATCAAAGGAAGTGGAATGTAGTTAGTAAATTTTCCATGATTAAGATAGGAGGGAAATACAGAATGAAAAAGATAATGTAATAAGTAAGAGTATACTTAAAAAATATAATTGAGTCTCAAATATTTAATACATAAGAGATTTAGAACCAAATGGAAAAACATCTAAACATAAAAAGTTTTGCAGTGTAACAAACAGTAAAAGTAACCAAACCTTATCTTTTTTTGGTGTTGAATAGGTTTTCCCTAACATCAACATTGATGTTAATTGGTGTTCTAAATTCATAATGTCACATGTTTTTGCCTACAATCTTGACTTCTTGCTAGGAAATAATTTAACTTCTATTTAGTGGGAAATAACTTGCCCCAACTATATATGACTGGTGGTCCTCAACTTTTTCCCTCCTTAAATTTTCAGCTGAAACTTGCAAGGACATGATTAAGTAAAAAAATCATGGATTATAATCTTTGTTGTAAATTAATGTTGTTGGTGCATGTATCCTTTCAGCAAATTTTGACTTAATTAAGCATAAAATGGATTATATTACTAGCATTTAACTATGTTATTGTGGTATCCCAACACATTTCCCACTCCTAAAAACAATTGTATGGTATTGTTTCAATTCAATGGATTAGCTAGATTTTTTGGTAGTGAAAGTGTATTATTATTTAGACTTTGAAAGTTGAAACATAGAAACAAGTTCTCTCCTACCATGTGGACCATCTCATAGGTGGACCACTCTTGATTTGAGAACCAGAAATAGGTACACAATAATCCATTTCAGTTTAATGTTTTTGAGCCATTAGGCTAGTTTGTCTTATCATGTGAAGCAACCCAAAAGTACCAATATTGTCCATAACAAGTTGAAGTTTTGTTGATAACACTTCATAAATATTTATCTTTCATTCCATGCTTGTTGTTAATCAGTTTTTGTCTTCTGCCTAATGGTTTTGACTAGTTAGTTTTGTGTCTAAATTATACTCTACTAATTTATGTGGCCCACAATCCCTTCTTTATCTAATACTAGTTTGAATATTCTTCATAGAAATGCTAACACATGATATTATCTACTTCACTTTATTTATTTCACAAGGAAAAATCTTCATCTACACACTACAAGGAATACAGTCACATGGCAAGTTGGCCTCTTCATGAAACATGCTTAGAAACAGTTCAAGTTGGGCCAAAAAACACTAATATTTGACTCAATGTGTATGTGAGAGAGAAAGCACTAATAAGTGGAGAGATTCAAAATGATGAGCACCAGTTTCTAATGATTTGCTTTGAGTGAAGCATGAGGCTTAAGGAGTAACATGAAATCAACATAAAAAATTACCATGAATAATCATAACACCCCCACTTATATTTTTCTTAATCATGTCATCATACTTAAACTTCAAACCACCTCAAAGAAATATTGTTCCTGTACCAGAGGGACCATTTCATGGCAAACACAATCTAGATGACTAGACCCAACAATGCCATTCTAAGCAAGAATGGAAGGAGAATATATTACACGATTTCATCAAGTAGAGAAACAGTGTCTTTGGGTTAATGTATGATTTCATTGTGCAGAGTTTGTTGTATATGCATATGGACTACATAATAAGGTTCTATACTACTTGTACTTGAGAACAGCCATTTGCAAAGAACTTTCATAGTATCCTCAAACATCATACCAACACATCAAGATGTTAGAAAACTAATCAACCAATCAGTATCAAAATATCTGTCAACAGATATTTAAATCATTCCTGAAACAATGAGCTAGGCGATACTTCCCAACAATATCAAATAAAGACACATGACTCAACACATGAACGAGTGAATAGTTAAAATTTTATACATGGTATACCAACGTATTCATTCTACTAAAATCATTTTTTTCTTCAATTCATCTACAAAACAATTTACAAACTTTAAACTAAGAAAGTAAACTACTGTGCTGCAATATTTTAAATGTCAATGTTGTTAAAGGGCATGTGACATATGAGCCAATTGTATTAATTCAACACTCAGAGATAGCTATAAATTGTTCAGTACGGAGTATTAATTTCTTGTTGTTGATGTTCTGGGAGTGAATATTGGGATACAGTTGGATTGTGAAGCTTCAAATTTCATCCATACAAAATTCGTTTTGGATCACAAAACAAGAATGTATGGCTAGGAATGTTATTTGATATCCCAACCTCTTGGTTATTTTGTTTGTTGTGGATTTATTTAGGTTCCATTTACAAATATCATATTTAGAGGGGAGTAATAGCTACAAATATATCACACAACAAAGATACAGAACCAGCACTGTCAACTCGTCATTTGAAGGGGGAAACTCTTACAAACTTATCTTTAAGGTGAACTAATCAAGGACCCGAAATTAGGACATCATAAAGTGTCCACCCGTTTATATTTCTCACCCTTTTGGGTAATGAACTAATGTGCAAGATTATTTTTCCCAACAAGTGTCGTTCTCAGGAATAAAACTCTTGAACTTTTGGTTATCCTAAGATATAATGGGGCCTCACCCACTAGAACAACACCCCTTAATAGTTATGATTGATTATCTCCAACTACAAATTTGTTTTCACTAAATCATTTTAGAAAAAAACAAACTTTAATCATTTCTTTCAACAGCAATCACACCTACATCCATATCCATCAAATGATAGGCTCCGTTGGGCAGTCAAGTTTGGATCACAAAGGGGCCTTCCGCTCATAAGTATACAAAGAATTGGGTAAGTTTTGAATAGGATTTAACTTCAAGAATTGCTTTCGAATAGGATTTAGTTTTGGCAGTGTGGATAATTAATTATATATCACAAAAGGGGTGCTATGTTAATTGGGTAAGTTGTGGTTGTATCAACTCCCATTCATGTGTAATGATATGTTTCATGTAATGAAATTTTTGCATATTGATGAAAGAAAAGTAACTTCATTTTCTAATTACGACATTATAATTACTTAATTTGAAACTATTTTTTTAAGTTTTACTGCTTTAAATTAGTTATACAATTATACAAAATCCTTTTTGAAAACACCAAATCTATTCATGCGAACCACAGAACATGAACAATTATACACATTATTTTTAAGAAACCTTTTTCATGACTTACCTAACACACCAAATACGTATTATAACTCCGGTACAACAAAGATAGAGAGATTTTGCAACATTAAGTATCTATAAATATCACGAACAAAATTTATAGGCTACGTAAGAAATCCAACCCTCTCCTGCTCTGCCCCAAAGACAATAATTTAATCCTGCAAACAAAATTTTATACAGCAAAAAGGAATAATGTAGATACTCTGAATTTAAATAGATGATGCTAAAAGAACACCCCAGGCTTTGAAGGCAACAAGGTTTTGGACATCATATCCTAAAAGGTGTGTTCCCTGAGTTACATCGGTCCAACTTAGCCCTTTTCGACCTACATTTCTCGATAGCAATTTCTTGGAAAAGATTTGGCCCACCGAAGCTTTGCTTGTCGCCCCTCAACTTCTTCCTCTTCCCCTTGTCATAATCCTCATCCCTGTAAAAAATTTAATATATATAAGCAAATTGATAATCAAGGTCCAAACTAATATATTTCATAAATAATGAACACACTCAACAACTCACCATTCATCCCCCACATATCCAATACTGGCAATCTTGTCATTGCTAGACTCTAAAGAACGACGCTGAGGCAATTCTATATCATCCCAACTTGCAACTGTAAATAACAGACATGTAAATATATAAAGTAAAGGAAGGTGCCAACTGCCAAGACTGTAATATTAAAATATTAAGCAATGTCTTCAACTTGAGTAGAATTGCTTAGACCCACTAAAATGTTTAAGCAGGATATATTTACTTAACTATATCCAAAAGCAGCACATCAATTATGCAACTGCACCATTCACAGGACTAGAGCAGGGGTGAAACTATGAGGATGTATATCAAATCTTGTGTATTATGCAAGAAAAGAATGGGAGGGAAATATGAATAGAAACTTACCAACTGTCTCTTCCAGACTTCGGGTAAGCATACTCATTAAATTATTATGCATTTGGTCTCTTTTACCATCTTTGAGACTGTCAGCTTGTCTAGTTTCAAATTGGTTTACTCCTGAACCACGCCCAGATATATTTTCTACTCGCATAGCAGTTGCAAGCACAGCACAGTTCATATCAACTCTCTCCCTAAATCCTCCTTCAGCAGTATTTTCTATGAGAGATTTGTCATTCAATTTAAATTTAGCATCAGGTCTATGACCAACCTTGGTTGTCCTACTTTCAAAACATGATGCAGAGGGGAATACATCAGCTTTTCCAGATGTAGACGGTCCGTCTGATGAGAAAACATGTTTATCCAGCTTTTCTTTATTTGGGTTCTTCATACCCAACCGCTGGCGTTTACTTCTTTTGTGATTCTTCTTTCGTGAGCCCAAGTATGCCAGGAAAAGGTAAGTGGAGCGAAAGTGCATGTTTGATACATTATACTTCAGAAATTTCTTTTTTAATTTGTTCATGTGCTTTTCATTGAGATTAGACTTGTGAAGAACCAGTGTTTGGCAACCAATAGCACTATCACACACCTTATTACCTGCTTCATCACACACAGAACCAGTTGCAGAAGCTCCAACCTAAAAATAAATGGGTAAAGCCAATAAATCAAAACAGTTAAGCTTAAAACAAAGGCCAGCTGAGCACACAACTGGGATGGTGTAGAAAACTGATTGACAATGTTGTTTGGTTGATTAGTGAAGTCACAAGGCCACTGTCATTTGACATATTTGTGCTTCAAAGCATGAGGTGCAGCCATATCAGCTTTGGTGATAAAATCACTCTGAGAGGGTTTTTAGATCAGTAATCAAGAAAACTAAAACAGCACTAGTTCGCCAGAAAAAGGATATAGGAAGTACTTGAAATATTTACCTTCTGAGGTTGAGATGCTCCATCAGTAATCTGTTTATATGTGGAAGTCTGGGGATTATTGGTCGGCACTGTGGAAAGAGAGGACCCTTCTTGTGAGCCCTTCTGTGGCTGTAGCTGGGGAGACAGTCCAGATACAAGTTTTTCACTTTGCATCAAGCTTTCTGGTAATATGAGGTTATTTTTTTGCTGAACTATAGCATCCTTCGTGAAGGAAACCCTTGTTGAATAAACATTTGACATATTTTTCTGAGACTCGGTAATCGAACAAGACTTATTTTCCATTGGACCATTTGTAACTTCCTTTAATACTTGGTTTGAAGTTGAAGAATCTCTATTTGCATTCACATTCAGATTCATATTCTCTTGCTTTGCAATGTCAATGGGCTTCCTTGGAACAATACCTTTTCTATCACGTACATAAAACAACATGTATGCTTGCTGATTTAAAACTTCCCGCTCGCTGACATGACTTACCTGTAACAACATTGCAACATGGGTTAATACGAGAAGATAATTCCATATGACAAAAACAGAGATTTGTTCACAGATTCAGTTTTAAAAAAAATAACTTGATGCAACAATAATGACAAAATCAACAAAGGTAACTGTTATGAATAGACTAAAGAGAGTTCAAGAAGTGATGATATTCTAGATGATAATATTTACTTTTCTTTTTAGTTCCTTTCAGGCACTGGCTGTTTTTTTCAGCTTATTGATAAATTATAATAAATTAGTGCTGAGATTGCAAGAACACACAACATGAAAAATAAAATTTCAGTACCCGATTGTCATCCAAGGTATACCACATGTTATTTGAAGTGCGAACATAGCAGTAATAGTGGCCAGAATGAGTACTAGAACCAGAATGAACCAGAACCCCGTAAAGTGAGTACTTCACATCTCCATCCTGCTAAACAGAAGAAAATTGAAAGTAAGAAGTGGAACATGACCATATTATAAGATACAGACAAAAGGAAGCTAGTAAAAAGGCATAGAAAAATCGTGTAGCAAGAAACAGTGAATGATCTAATAAGCTTGTCCTATAAAACATGGTACACCAATGGCCAAACAAAATATTAGGGACTTGAATTTTGTATTCATATAACAAGAGTTTTGCAAGCACAACACTGAGGTATACGTATCTCAAGTGAGACACTGCGTATCATTAAAAAGTTAGAACTACTTACATATGACCCACTGACATAAGGTTTCAAGTCCAGTGCACATCCAAAATGAACCTTCTTCTTAATCTTCAGTCCAGGATCGTGTGCAAAGAACCGCTTTAGATGAATCATGAGCACATAAGGTGCCTTATGAATTGCAAGCTGTTTGAGAGCCCTAACTTTTTGCTTGCATTTTGTACACTGGTATTGCCTCTCCCCTCCATCCAACAATTCTGCAGCAGTGAAATTTGCAAGTGCTTTTTGCAATGAATCTGCCTTGAATATTTCAAGGCTCAAGTCTAAAAATGGATCAAACTTGTTGGATGAATAATTACATTGCTGACACTTCACCTGGAAAAATCAATGAGACGCCTATTTGAGTTGTTGCAAAAAGATAATCAACTATGCATGAAAAGAAACTAATATAATCTTGTCATATAAATTCCCACACTAATCGTTACAAACAATTTCCAAACCTCAATTAGTAAGACAATACACTTTAAAATTCCATAGGAGTCATGAAACAGCAACCTGACTACAGAGACGACCACCGAAGATCTTATGAACCAAACTTTTCTCATAAGCACCAGATGATTCACTTGGTACTCCAGAAGGCAGGCAACATTTATGCATAGACTCAAGTAAGTTCACCATATACTCATGTGCATCTTCTTGCCTCGCATTTCGGAAATTTCGGGATATGCCTTTATGCCATGTCAAGAAGTACAAATTTCAAGCTAATAAAAGGGAAAGTCAAATCTTGTTCCAAATATAATACTAAGCTTTTAGACGAGGGTGAATGACATTGCTTAGACTCACCTAATAGGATGTAAGAACAATAACACGGAAGTAAACAACATAGATGATATCTCCTATGTTTTTGATTCACTCTTATTCCTGTTTAAAAGAAGTTGAAAAAGGGTAAAACATCAAGGGAGAAATCTCGAATAGATGCAAAAACATCATTGTTTGGAAAATAATGCATGTCAAGACATTTGTATTGGCCAGTTCGTCAGCGCAAAGGAACACTGACCTATGAGAATCCACACCAACCTTCAAATTGGCTCATGGGTATCATACATAGAGTGCATAAAAATCGAAAAAAGTGGATGGTTTAGAAAGGGGACTGACTCTTATCAAAAATCTAAATCAAGGAGTAACTAAAGTAAATAGATAAATACAGACAACATAAAAATTAATTGCTTAGTCATAATTCAAAACATGAAAAATAAGGATACGCCGCAGATTCCCAACCAAATGTTGTGGGGATAATATTCTCCCAGTTGATTGCAGTGCACGACTGACATGATTCTGTATTGCACACAGTGCACAAAATCCAGCAATGCGGCCTACAATGATTGTAAAATAAAATTAGAAATTCAATATAATATGAACAAAGAAGCATGGATGAAGCATCCCCACAAAGAGGCATGGATATAACAAAGAGGTATGGATGAAGCATCCCCACAAAGAGACTAGCTCACATGAATTTTTATGCTTGCCACTTTGCAAATATGCAGCTAGAGGCTCTGTATATGTCAAACACTGTATTACTGAGTTGAGAAAACAAGTGTTTCCAAGATTTTGCAATCCAGCTCCCTGAAATAAGAATAGCACCCCTTTAACTGAGCCTGTACATAATAAACCCAAACCATAGGTAACTTTGGTAAATCTACTTTGTCTAATATTTGGTGCCTTTTATAAACAGAACAGTGGAAAGCTATGAGTCTACGACAACGTCACTTTACTAGGCATTTTGTATTAAAAAAATCCTCAATCCATTCCATCTCTCCAAACATATGGTCCCTGTACCATGTCTACAGATGCTCCTATTGCCGTGAAAGAAACCTCGCCAATCAATTTTCTCACACAGAAGATAAAATAAGGCTCGACAAATATCAAAGCCCGGTCTCGAGATGGAAACCGCCATAATGAGATTTCAGGTAAATGATGTCTCTTAAGGTCCCCTCAATTTCTCATCCAATTCCAAGTTTCATAAGAGAGTTTGTGTAATGGACAAGGATATATTCTTTATTGGATGGTGACAGAGTTCTGATCAATTTATCTAATAGCAAACGTAGAAGTAAACTTGTATATAACACCAAAACAAAAATCATATAACTAGGGTTTCGTCGAGAACTTTGAATTACATAATGATAAATAACAATGAGTATGGAACAAATAAAACTCACAATTTTTCGAACGGTTATACCAAAGCTAAGCTCCGGATCCAAAGCATACTCTGATACCTCAGAATCAGGAACCGAATGTACAGAATCAGTTGTGGAATTTAGGGTTTGGAGTTGAAAATCATTAGAAAATGGCTTAGAATGAATCTTAGCAGGAAGGAAATCTATTTTCCGGTGGAGGGGAATGGAAATGGATGAATGATTCGAAGAATTCTGTGTTTCCGTTTGGATCAATACATTGTCCGCCATAATTGTGAGGAACTTAATGTGTGATGATAGAGTAGAGAAGAAAAAATAGTTTTGTTTGAGAGTGGTGCAGTAAAGAGGTGTATCATTGAAAGGTGAATGCTCCAAAACCCTACAGCAAACACACATAGGAATAGGGATGTAATTGGGTCTCAATAGTGCAATATCTAGACCCGACCCGACCCGTTACTTCATTTTTAAACCCAGACTGACCCCGGACCTATACCCTTTTAGTATATTATCTGCGGGTCCTTGGTTACCTATAAATTCAAAATAATTGCAAGTAATTTATGCGGTTGTCTATTTATTTTCTACAATTTTAAAATTTTAAACACAGCTTAATTTGATTATTAAACATAACTCATTTTACTCAAATAAACATTAAAAATAACTTTAACATTAGAATGAAAAATTCATTTAGTAAGAACTTTTTAATATTATATCATACACATGAATTAACAATGTGATATCATTACTTAACAATATAACATTACACTTTAATAACATAACAATCACATTTATGAATTAAACATAATATTAAAATTATGAATTAATATGATATTATGGGTAATATTTGCAGTACCCGTGAGTCCGGGTACTCATTATCGTCGTAAATAGGAATGAGACTACTCTACTAGATATGGAAGTTGTTGATCAAGGAGATAAATATTATATCATTATATTTTAAGGTAGAAATGTCAAATCCTATTATTATTTTTCCTTATATACTTCTCTCTCGTTAATTGAGAGGATAGTCACCCCAAGAACAGTACAACACATCAGACTCAATGTGTTAATTGTTTGGGCCTCATGGTAAGGCCTAGTTTGTGTGAATTTTTTCTGTCTAAAATTAAATAAACATGCTCCAATTTTTTTAAAATGTATTTCCTAAATTACTCTTACCATTTCAACTGAACAAGATAATCTCTAGCACTTGAAATATATGATATTTTACTTTGTATTTTCTTTGTTTTTATATATGATTGTCATCTCTAGTATTTGAGAGGAGACAAACTCCATTTCAACACATCCTTTTTTTCTTCTCCCTTAGGCAATTATACTATTTTCTCTTTCAGTGCATCAAAGTCAATGTAAGGCATGGAAGCATAGGCCTTAGACAAGCTTTGGATATGGAGAATAAATTTGGATGTGAACCAACATTGGAGGTGGATAAGCTTTGAACACACCCAAGTTTTGTTCGACGATGTTACAATTGAACATACTCAAGTTTTGTTCGACGATGTCATTGTGACATTGTCGAACAAAGATTAATCAATTGGGAATTATTAGAGCAATGTGCTTTAATGAGAATGATTTTGATGCAACATCGGAAGTTGATTATAATGCTTCCTTAATTCTCTCTCATTGTTTTCACCATTGTCTTGAGTCATTTATAAATATTGTAAGAAGTGGTAACGGAAAACATGATTGTTAGCTTGAAGAATGAAATACATGATTAAACTCATTTCCTGATATACAATAATGAATGATGAATGACATTATACTTTAATGAATTGTTTGATGATTTTCATCATACATTAAAACATCGTATCACTAAGAAATTATTTCTTTATACTAGGACGAGAGTTTGCCACTTTATTTTAGAAAGTAAGATTAGTGTCACATAGGTCATAAAAAAGGTCAGATCTATCTTGTGAACTAATAGTTAGTTCGCATTGATACTAGCTGTATTTTAGCCATTGGATGAGAATTTGGGTTGACCTGTTACCGAAAAATGACTTGCATGAAGTCGTGTTGGTGTAAACCGACTTGCTAATGGAAGTCGTTAATTTCCAGACCGACTTGCTAACATCACAAAATCTCATTGAGAAGTCGGTTTGAGCCAATCCAACATCACAACTTCCATTGAGAAGTTGGTATAGCCCATACCGACTTCTCAACAGGAACAACTCTAAACATTGCAGGTTCCCGGTCATCAAATCAACGATTGAGATTAAACGCAATATCATCTAACGATCAATGAAGCAGTTCGCATCCAAGCGAACTAACTTGCAGTTCGCAACATATAACTGACCCATAAAAAATGGGCTTAGTCGTAGACTCAAGCAAGCAAAGTATTATTTAAATTGGGAGAAACATGAAGTATGAATATAAATATGACGGCAAAAATAATGAAATGAGATGGTTTGGTTAACATAAACTATGAATTCCACAATGCCGTTGAGTTTAAGAAAAATTATAATCAAGTGATGTATTGAATGTTTTGAACTGGAGCAACCTTGATTTTGTTATGGATAACCCTCTTTTGAAGCATTCTCATCACTTTTGTCACATATCAAACTATATGATTTGAATTCTATATCACGGTATCAACTTGGTGACAAGGTCCACTCTTATTCTGATTCACAACGTCACTGAAAATGAAATGAAAGTATTGCAAGACTTACAAATTAACAAATAGGAAAATGATATATTCTCCTACTAATCTTTTTACCCACAAAAAAGTGATATATGTCACTTTTTTATCTAATACATAGAAGAAACCCATTGAACAGTAATTGTGCAATTAAAACCATTATTCTCTTAGTATTTGTCGTTTAAATTTGTTCAATACAAATTGGAAGTGGAACCTATTGATTACTTCCAAAGTTCTAAAAAGCAGTGTGCAATACTCAAGTACTCAATTGAGGAAGTTTTGGCGTCTACGACCCGCTACCACTACGTGTTGATCAAACACATAAAAATAAAGATGGAAAAGTCAATGTATACTTTTTAAATGCTGAAGATAAAACTTATATTGTTTATATCTTTGGAACTAAAATGATCATCAAGTTTATGTTAAGAAAAATATCATATGTGTGTATGTTTCAACATAAGTTATTAGCTACATGATATGAAGAATCAAGTTTTCTCAAGTTGGATATTTCTTAGACATGATTACTCCTTTCATGCTTTCTATAAATGTATATATCAACCATCTACTCACATAGGACTAATTTAACAATATTGTTTTTGGCTCTACACTTAGTTTCTAACAATTATTGACATCTATAACGTTTCAATAAAATTCAAAGCGTAAACTTAAGAGGTTGCCCATGAAATTTCATTTTTCT
Source organism: Lupinus albus (assembly GCA_009771035.1). Taxonomy (NCBI): domain Eukaryota; kingdom Viridiplantae; phylum Streptophyta; class Magnoliopsida; order Fabales; family Fabaceae; genus Lupinus; species Lupinus albus. The sequence goes on from CM020011.1 coordinate 13,978,788, forward strand.
ATCCATGTAGTATCGTTCAAGTTCTCTATATATACAATTTATGATCATTTTTAAGTCTCACGACGCGCTTTCTTTACGCCAAGATGAGCATAAAGTTGACTTCACTAGGAAAAGGTCACACCTTAAACAACACTCCTTCCCATTCATTGTAGTGTAAAAATCTATTTTCATCCTCACATTTTTAGCTATACTAATTTATTGTTTGGAAAATCAAAACGATCCAAAAATAATAATGTGTGTCAAAAAAAATTATTTTAAATATTTTCGTGACCTCTCGATATGACCTGCTACATCCCGATCTAAAGTCATGTCATGGTCGAACTAAACCGCCAAGCTTCGGCTAGGTATTGAGTAGGATAAGCTCACTCCGAGCACTTTGGATTTAGGCCGGCTAACCGGACAATTCAGAGAAAGGATGCAATTGACCGAACAAGATCCAAATAGCATTACACTTATAGATGGCAAAACGGGTAATGCATGCAGGCCTGCTTGCATAGCCCGCAATTTTTTGTGGGCAGGACATGCAAATTTTACTCATTTCCTCATTTTACCTAGCCAGTTTGCCCGCCAAGCCCGCAAACATTTATATTAAGCAATGTGGGCGGCTCGCGAGTTTAATTTAAGGAAAGAAAGAAGAAAAATTCAAATATGTTATGATGTAATATGATTTAATGTCTCAAAACATATGATGTAATATGATTTGGTCAACTTCATATAAAGTATCAAAGTTTCTTTAAATTTTGTTCTCTTTAACTACCTTATTTAATTTGTTTTTTATTTCATTATATATATTTTTAATTATTAATCAATGTCTGTGTGTTGTCTGCATGCCTGTTAGCCCGTTTTAAAACGGGCATGGCGACCCGTTTTGCCGTCTCTAAGTACATACAATCACTACCTTTGTAATATGTCCTGCATAGGACTGTCATGCCATATGAACAACACAAATTTTTTGTCACAAGTCGCATGTCACCTTCACCATGTATCGACTCTTCGGTAGAGGATAAAGACATGCCTAGAATATAGCTATGAGGCCTATACTAGGCTATAAATCAACTATTTAGAGAGTACCAAACTGCTAGAGTTGTTCAACATGGATAAAACAACTCATGCTTATTTGAGACATACACAGCAGATGTCTGGTCATACTAATAACATCTACCAGAAAATATTCCATATCATTTTCCACAATAAATAGGGACATCCCTAATAAGGAATATATATTAACTCTCTTTATTACTCTTACGTTATATTCTCTACTCTCATACATTGAATTGAGTATCGAAACACATTTTTAGGTAGCCACAGAGGCACTCCCACATTGATCTTGAGCGATATCTACAAGATCCATTATCCAGAAACTGTACGTTCAACCCAACTTTCCCCATAACAAAGAACATGACCTATTTTGATTAGCATTCACTATGTTTGAGTTTTTTACTTTTTTTTTTTTTGGGGTGAAAAGTACAAGGAATAAAATGAATATAAAATCTTTATTTTATAAATGAATCTAACTCAAATTCATTACAAAGTTAATTAATTGTTTTGACTGAATAAAAAATATATAAATAATTATACTTATTATTATATGCATAACGGAATTTTTGCTGGAGCGGTAAAATGCATATAGGAAAACTATTTCGATTTAGAAAATCATAAAAAATTTAAAAATTTAGTTACACTTTAATAATTAATATTGATTTTTTCCCTTGAAAAATATGAAATAATAAAGTTTAATTACAAACAATATTTATTGGGATCAAATCATATAGCTAACAAAGATTTAAGAAACGATATTTATTTGGATCAACAAACAAAGATTTAGCTATGTTGCACAAAAAAAAAGGAGACAAAAAAACAAAGAGACGTGGAGAAGATATAAAAATAAAACAGAGATGAAACAATTCCAAAAACAGAGGGATTTGTTTGAGGGAGAGATGAAAGTGAGTCAAATGTATTTTTGAATTCCAAATACTCCAACCCATTTTGATTCTTCTTCACCAAATCCCTTCATTTTCATTTTTAAAAAACCCACCTTTTGAACCCCCAACCCCTTAAATCTCCCATCTTTTCTTTTCTTTTCTTTTCTTATTACAATCAATTCCATCACCCATGTTATGTGACCCTCTCTCTTACCCATTTTCATTTCCTTCATTCTCAAGCTTTCAACCATAATAATTCACTTTCATTCAATGAACAATTATTCCTCTTCAATCCCATTTATTCCCTAATTATCTTGTGCCATTTTTTGGTACTTACAAACCTTGTCATACCCAATTGAATCTCCTCCTTCTCCCTCTTTCAACCTACCAACTATTGAAGGAGCCTCATTTCCCATTTGGGTTCCTAAAAAAGATTCAATTTTTGTAGGAAACAAGTCAATCCCAATCATGGGTAGTCATAAAGACAAGGTGAAATTTAACGTTGGAGGCAGAGTATTTGAAACAACATCAACAACCATAGCCATTGCAGGACGCAATTCTCTGTTTGGTGCTATGTTTGATGAGAACTGGAACCTCTTATCAGAGAATTCAAGCGAACATTTCATTGATCGCAACCCCGATTGCTTCGCGGTTCTCCTTGATCTTCTCCGAACAGGGGAACTGTACATCCCAGCCAACATTCCTGAGAAGCTTCTCTACAGAGAAGCACTGTACTATGGGCTAATTGATCATGTTCGGTCTGCGAGGTGGAGCACATTCGATGGAAACCGGTTGAGGTTGTCAAAGTCAATTCAAGGTCAAGCACCGGGTGATGGAACAGCGATTCGGGCTGGTCCTGATGGTGGTGTTTGTATTGCTCATGGTAGCATGGTTCATGTTTATGATTGGGCGTTAGATGAACACCCTGCTCTGAATCTTGATTACCAAAGAGTTAATGATGTTGGATGGGTTGATTCAGATAACATAGTAATGGGTGTTAGCGAAAGGCATGGTCGCGGTGATGGTGGCATGGGTTTGTTTAATTCACATACAGGGGAGCTAAGGTTCAAGTTTCATGTTTGTCATGAGAATCAAGTTAAGAGTTACACTGCTGGTGCTTTGAGTTTTAGTTCAGATTATAAGATATTTTCTAGTTGCAAAGGAAGGAGTAATGAGTATGGGGTTGGTGTTTGGGATCAGGTTACTGGGAAGCAAATTGATTTCTTTTATGAGCCTATGGGTTGGTCACTCGGCGATGCCGATAAGCTTCAATGGTTGGAAGGGAGCAACTGTTTGTTGGTTGCTACTATGTTTCCTAGGAAAGATAACTGTTACATTAGTCTTTTGGATTTCAGGGAGAAGAACATGGTTTGGTGTTGGTCTGATATTGGAGCTTCTGCTGCTTTGGCTGTGGATGAGAAAAGGGTGAGGGATGCAATAGCAATGGAGGATAACAATTCCATTTGTGTGGTGAATGAGTTTGAGGATCTAGGGTTCATGGATTTGAGGATGAGTGCTGCCACTAGCATTAGGTGGAGCTCAAGAAGTAGGTTGATGAAAGGGAAGATGCCAGAGGAACCTTGTTACCCCAAGCTGGCATTGCATGGAGGGCAACTTTTCTCCTCCATGAATGACTGCATTTCAGTCTTCTGTGGCCCGGAATGGGTTCTGACATCAAGGCTTAGACGAAGCTACGGTGGTTCAATATGCGACTTTTCCATCGGAGGGGATAGGCTTTTCGCCCTTCATAGTGAGGAGAATGTGTTTGATATATGGGAGACTCCAACTCCACCAATTATATGATTTAATTTATAGTTATACATCTGTTTCCTTAGTTTAAGGTTTATCTTTCATTGGTTTGCTATCACCTGATCGCTTCTGCAATTTTCCAGATGGTGCTGTGTATTATTTTTTGGAGCTTGAGAAGTTCATAATTTGGCATACATGTTGGTATACCTTGATTCTAATGTGTAATGGGGTTTGTGTATATCTACAGTGAAAATCATATTTGAATTGCATTATTTCTCCTTTACTAGATCAGATTTCTTGCATAAATAACTTTAGGGTGTCTGTCCTCATCAACAAAGAAAATCATATATGCATTACTTATTCCCTTTAGTAATGGATAAGATTCATAGCTTTAGGTCTCATAAGATTCTAAGTTCACAATACCTCTCAGTTTTCATCTCTTTATTACCTTCTTTTGACTTTTTCTTAGTTTTCTTCAACTAACATGGCATAGTAAATGCTACCAAGTCTCTCAGTAGCCTTAGAAGGATGGAGGGAATAAAGAAAAATAGTGCCTTAGCATAAGAGCAGTTTAACAGAATCACTTTGCTTAAAGGTGTCACTGGTTGGTGGGGTTGGGTTGCTGCTTTGGTTTTAGCTTTTAGAAATCACTTTATTTTCCCGGTTAGTATATATTACACAAAGTATAGTTTGAAATCTTTTGGTTGCACCAAATCTATCAAATATTCAAATGCATACATACATGAATCCCAAGGTTGTAAAAATATATGATTTAATACATGAATCCCAAGTTTTATCTTTAGTAATCTATCAAATATTCAAATGCATATATAGAAGTTCTAGATATTAATTTAATCAAACTTGGAGATCATTTGGCACAAAGTAATGAGACCGATGTCTATCTTTAATTATGTTTAGAACATCGTTCAATTTTGAAGTTTGGAAACAGTTAATGTTGGATATGTACTTTTCATTTAGACCAGAAAGTAAATAAATAAGAAAACAATGTCAGCACTCACCACAAGCCATGTGTTTTTTTCATCCGTTAGACATGTGTGTGTATGTATATAATATTGTCTTCCAATGCAATATGCAAGCACTTGTAAAATCTTTTTCATTTGGGGTAATCACTATGAACAGTTTCATTAAGCTGTAATTGTGCAGTTGTGCAGCATTCCACTCTTATGGGTATGTGTGGAGTAATGTACCAAGGTGAAAGTACTCATCTGTAAATTTGGAGCAAAATAACAACTATCATATACAAGATTCTTTGCTATCATTAAAAATATAGTTTATTCATTTTTAATTTGAAAAATCTTACTTTTATTTCATATGAAATAAAATTGTTATTAGAGAATTGTGCAAATTTTATGTGTAAACACAGGCTCAGTTTTCTTAAGATCAATATTTATATATACACCACAATTCAACACCTACATTAGGGATGAATTCAAGAGAAGGCTACTATGTGTTCATCTTCCTCTAGTATATACTATGTACACTGGATTATATATATAGAATTTTATGTATTTACTATATGTATTGTATTGAATCCCTTGTGTATTTTTTGCCATCTTTTAGGAGTTTCACATTGAATAGAATATCAAATTCATAACCAAATTAGCCACAAGGACTACATGTAACATATAATATAGTGACAATCAATGAGTTATATGATCTAAAAAATTCTCAAGTATTCAATAGGTGGTATATTCCTGAAGAATGTAATTCATATCAATTTAATTGTAGGCAAGTTACATTTCCATACTTCATCTATGTTTAATTGATATAAAATATTCTTTTGAATACGATTAATTTTCCTAAAATATCCTAGATAGAAATTAGTGTATATATTTTGAAATCATTTTAATTTTCTAATAGGACAACGGAATTAATATTCAGATGGAATCATGGTATCCAACATCTCTATCTAAAAATAGAAACCAGGCATTTTGATGTTACTTTTCCTTACATTCTGTTGAAGATTTTGTATCAAGAATCTCATTCCAAATAAGAATTTTGTAAATATTAAAACCTTCCTAATATATTTAAGAATATGATAATGAATCAAAAACATAAAAATAATGCTTTTTTTAAGTTTGATAACATAATTAAAAGCCTTCATAGGATCTTTCCTTGAGGGTGGGGTACAAAAGAGTTATCTTTATCTCTATGTCAACAACAAACACTAATCCTTAAAAAGACATACACACGTGTCTTTCCTTCCCTCTCTCTAACGCAAACAGCAACAACTTATGATTACTACAACAAGAATCTGATATATCAACATCACACGTGTCTCATCGTTACCTCAAGCTTCAGTCACATAATAATTCAGCAAAGAACAACAGAAAAAAACGAACTGAACCCATCACCCTCACAAATTAACATAACAGACACAGAAATAACCAATTCATAATCTCATACTCACTTTTCATTCATTCATCCATAACCGCTTCTTCGTTATTCTCTACCTTCAACCGTTCTTAACTAAATCATTTCCATTACATGGATGCAATTTTCTGATTTCTATTCTATTGCGTGTGATAAGGTTCTTGTGTGCTTCTTCGCTAACATGGCTATGCTTCGCAAATTGTTCTTTCGCAAGCCTCCTGATGATCTCATAGAAATTTGTGACAGAGTCTATCGTATGCTCTTTCTCTTTCTTTCTTTCAATTCATTTCATTGTATGCATGTATTTGGAAATTATATTATTATTATTATTATTATTATTAGCTCTGTTTGGTTGTTTAGAAAATGGTTTAAAAAAATAAGTAAAAGCTATACTACTAGTATCACACTCTTTGTAACTTTTTATTATTAGGGAAATGGTGATGAACATCTCTTTGTAACCACCTGTAATTTCTTTGTTTGTATTTTCTTGTTTGTACATTCTTAACCTTATTATTAATAAATTCTCTTTTGTCGACAAAAAAAAAATCACATGAGAGACACTAAAAATGTGATTTGATGGGTTCTACATGATAATGAATAGTGTATTGTGATAGGGAAAGTTAACTCAATTTGAATTGATGGTTATGAACTTTTGTGATTTATGAGTAGTTAGTGATTATTGTGAGTTTGAATGTAGTTTTTGATTGCTGCTTCATCACGGAAGCATGGAATGAAGAGAAATACAAAGTGTACATGGATGGAATAGTAGGCCAGCTTCGAGAGAATTTGACTGATGCTTCCATTTTGGTATTCAATTTTCGCGAGGAAAATAGTAAGAGTCAATTAGCAAACATCATGTCTGATTATGACATTACCATCATGGACTATCCTCGACACTACGAGGGTTGCCCCATTCTCAAAATGGAGTTAATTCACCACTTCTTAAGGTCTGGTGAAAGCTGGCTCTCACTTGGTGACCACAATGTGTTGTTGATGCATTGTGAACGTGGTGGTTGGCCCGTTTTGGCTTTCATGCTTGCTGCATTGTTGATTTATAGAAAGGTTTGTACTGGGGAGCATAGAGCTTTGGATATGGTTTACAGGCAGGCGCCACACGAGCTTTTGCATCTTCTGACGCCGATGAATCCTGTCCCTTCCCAATTGAGGTATCTGCAGTATGTTTCCAGGAGGAATGTGACCTTGGATTGGCCTCCATTGGATAGGGCACTCTTGTTGGACTGCATCATTCTTAGATTTATTCCAAACTTTGATGCGCAAGGTGATTGTCATCCAGTGCTTAGAATTTATGGCCAGGATCCTTTAAGTGCAGATAAAAAAACAAAAATGCTGTACTCAACGCCAAAGAGAACCAGAAATGTCAGAGCTTACGAGCAGGTGAGAAATTACTTCACACTTTCACATGGATTGATTGCTCTGGGTACTCCTGCACTTGACATTGATGTCCCGAAAATGTAAAAGGAAAGGGGATACTTAAAAAGAGGATACAAAAAATAAGTTCGTAGAATTTATGTTCATTATTGGGGACATTTTGATATGAATATCAGCATGTAGCAGATGCTGATCAAATTTCAACGTGGCTTCCGGGCCATACAAGGATGGATCTAGATGAGCTAAGGAGGGGGCCAATGCTCTTATATTTTGATAAATATGCTGAAACATTTGCAGTTCTAGTTACAATTGTTTGTTGATTTCTTTATTCTTGCAAGCAAGATATAGCTGGAATCTGATCTGAGTGATCTAATTATCTTGAAATTCCTTGTTACTATTTTGCAGGGAGAGTGTAAACTAATTAAAATTGATATCAATTGCCATATTCAAGGTGATGTCGTGATAGAGAGCATTAACTTGAGTGGCGACATGGAGCGTGAAATAATGATGTTCCGTGTCATGTTCAATACAGCTTTTGTTAGATCTAATATACTAATGCTTAACCGGGATGAAGTCGACATTTTATGGGACACTGAATATCACTTTCCAAAGGATTTCAGAGCCGAGGTACATTTAGTTTCCACCTATAATCTTGTTTTTTAGGTTATATTTTCCTAACATTGAATTTATTCTTTGGTTTATGTTCGGAATAAGATCCTTTTCTCAGAGTTAGATGCTGCTGCAGCAGTTACTGCAGATGGCACTTCATGGTTTGAGGAGAAAGAGGGACTGCCAGTGGAAGCCTTTGCCAAGGTTCAAGAGATTTTTAGCCACGTCGACTGGTTGAGTCCGAAGGCAGATGCTGCACTTAATCTACTTGAACAGCTAAGTAATGCAGTTATCATGAACGACAAGTTGGATAGAGTTTCTGATCAATCTTTGTCTTCGTCTAAGCAATCTACAGATAAATATATAATGAGTAGAAAAGAGGATAAGACCAACAAGGTTGATGCTACTCCACAACAGCCTAGTACTTCTGACATGGTCTGTCAAGAAACGCCGAGTGCTTCTGGAAGAACCTCTGCTTCTAGTAAATGTCTGACAGGTTCTACAAATATTGACATAAAACCGCAGGCATGTGATACTACTTTATCTGGTTCTGTGGATACTGCTCTTTCCCCAGAAACACCTCCACTGCAGCCTCCCTCAACTACTTGTGCTAAAGATTTTGATGATTCTCCTCCGCACATGGAATCACTACCTCATCATCTTTTTCCCTCGAAAACAAGACAACATCCTGTTACCGAGGAAGCTAAAGCTCAGCCACATGACAGAAGTCAGTCGTCTATTTCGAGCTCAATATCTGCGATGGAAGACTCATCTAACTGTCATAGTAAGTTACCAGCTGATGTTAGTTCTCATTCCTCAGAAATTACTTCAATCCAAAGAACCCGTTCACTTTCTCCCAAAACACCGGCGAAAGAGATTCTGCCTGTTAGAACAAGACCTGAGCCATCTCCTTCACAACCTCCAACTCCACCTCCTCCTCCTACTCCACTAAAGGATCATAAACCAGTTAGAGCTGGACCCCCTCCTCCCCTAAAAGTAAAGCAACCTATAGCATTTAAGCCTTCTCCACCTCCACCTCCACCACCTCCTCTTCTTTCGGGGAAAGCTTCAGGTGTTGCTCTAGCACAGCCACCTGCAGCACCGGCTGCTCCACCACCTCCTGTACCCTTTGGTAAAAGAGGTCTAAAATCAGGCAGTGCTTGTCCGGGCTCTATTTCTGTGGGCGGTAATGGAAATAATGAGTCAGCTACAACAGGACCTCAATCTAGTTTGTCGAAAGGCTCTAAAGGACGAATTCTATCACGTACGGTAAGTTCAAAGAACAACACCAAAAAGTTGAAGCCATTGCATTGGCAAAAACTATCAAGACCAGTGCAAGGAAGTTTATGGGATGAGACGCAAAAATCTAGCGAAGCTCCCAAGTAATGTTGATTTAGCCATGCTGTTAATTTTCCATGACATATAGCCCTTCTATTTTTCGCTCACATTTCTCTGCTTCTACTATCTTATTCTAGTGCCCCAGAGATTGACATGTCGGAACTTGAGAATCTCTTCTCAGCAGCAGTCCCAAGCTCAGACCCTGCAAAGAAGTCAAATGTCCAAAGCTCAGTTGGACATAAATATGAAAAAGTGCAACTGGTAATTTAGCTTTAGTTTCTAGTAGTACAGAGGGTACATGATGTTTTCTTCATAATCTTGTTGTTCATATCTGAATGTTATGGGAAAAGGCAAGAAAAGTAATTAGTAGGAACTGCATTTATTAACTGGTTATCATTTTAGCTATCACAATATAACATGAAGTTGAAAGTTGTCATCTGTCAGCTTGTTAAGGATGGAAACTTGTAGAGATGACAAAGTCAAGCATCAAAATTCAGGCATCTTGTAACCAGTACTGTCTGTATATTCTCTTCACTTATAGATATTCTGGAGCTATGATAATTCACTTGTTGAGAGCAGTGTATGAAATAATGAATGTTTATCTTTGTGGCGCAGTTTCTAAATACGGCTTTCATTTTATTTGTGGCACAAACCTTCTTGATGATATATATTCTGTATGGCCATGACATATGTCTTCCCTTTTATATATTTGATTTAGATTAATATTACCGACCGTTGCAGATTGAGCATAGGCGAGCATATAATTGTGAAATCATGCTTTCAAAAGTGAAAGTGCCATTACATGATTTAATGGTAAGATTGATGTAGTCTCTGAGCAAATATTACAGAAAATCAATTATTTTCAAACAAACCTTGATTTGATTTCTGTTATTTTATTTTTCTAATCTTTTCATGATGTGGAATCATCTAGTTGACTTGATAAGTTGTAATAGGAGTTATGATTTGCAAATCATGGTTTATTTGGAATGTTCACAGAGCTCAGTACTAGCATTGGAACAGTCAGCACTAGACACTGATCAAGTTGAAAACCTCATAAAGTTTTGTCCTACAAAAGAGGAGATGAAAGTACTCAAGGTTGGGAGATAATTATAATTAGTTATGATGCTGAGCTCAAGCACCTTAACATGATGACTCTCCTGTTTCAAAATTTCATAACTTCTATTAATTGTTTCACAGGGTTATACAGGGGAAAAGGAGAAGTTAGGGAGATGTGAACAGGTATATAAGGTTTTATGATTTTTCGCTAAGGGATATAATTTGGATATCTTCGATTAGATTACCAAGATGCATGGATATTTTGAATTTTAGCATTGTTTACATAGTTGGAACTGTAACTGCTTATCTTCATTAGTGGAGACCTGCATTTCTACCTTGCCATGAATCAGGATTGTATAATCATGAAATTTTCATTACAGTTCTTCCTCGAGTTGATGCAAATACCGCGTGTAGAAACCAAGCTCAGAGTTTTTTCATTCAAGATTCAGTTCAATTCTCAGGTAGGAAGATTGCCATTTACCTGCATCGTTATTAGAAAAGATGGATTTCTAAATTCATTTCAGTTTGACCCCGTTAATATTTCTATGTAGGTTTCTTACCTTAGAAATAGCCTGAATGTGGTGAGCGCTGCTTCAGAAGAGGCATGATATTTTCCTTTATACTCAAACATCTTTCTTGCGATTTTGTTTACATTCATTTTTTAACGAGAAATGGCATTTTCGATGTTATAATGGTTCTGTTTTTCTAACTCAGATCAGGAATTCTGTCAAATTAAAGAGAATTATGCAAACAATACTTTCTCTGGGAAATGCTTTGAACCAAGGAACTGCTAGAGGTAAGTCAAAACAAATGTATATAGAAGTAAATAGAGGTAACATGGATCATGCAAGTTTGGATGCCACAGAAATGTACCGTCATTTTTTAAATATATTTATTCTCAAAATACCTTGTAGCGTACACCTTCATCAAACATATGTTTTAGTGCAATCTTGTGTGTATATTCTCCATTCTTCTTTTAGGTTCTGCTATTGGATTTAGATTGGATAGTCTTCTTAAACTCACAGAGACACGTGCACGGAACAACAAGATGACTCTCATGCATTATCTTTGTAAGGTAAATGTTGCTATTTTTTCCTTGTCGTTTTCCTTTTTTAATGGTTATGCATTTCTTATGTACAATGGAGTCAATTCTGATATTAAGTTTGGATAACATTTTAGATAGCTTTTCTTATACTTCCAGTTATAGATTTTTCATCCTTAATGAATAAACTTCCACACTGTTTACCCATAGGTGCTGGCTGACCAACTACCAGAAGTTTTAGACTTCTCCAAGGATCTTGCTAACCTAGAGCCGGCAGCAAAGGTTCTAGACTTCTCTAATGTTCTTCGGTTCATTATGTTAACAGGCATTGTATATTCAATAGCACTGACTTGTATAATCATGTTTCAGATCCAAATAAAGTTTCTGGCAGAAGAGATGCAAGCTGTAAGCAAAGGATTAGAGAAAGTTGTACAGGAACTATCAATCTCTGAAAATGATGGTCCTATATCAGAAACTTTCCGCAAGGCATACACAATATGATATCTAAGAGCCATGATATATTCCTGAATTTTTTACATAAGAAATTATTTATATGGCAAGTCTTGACTTTTTTTTTGTTTTCAGAATTTGAAAGGGTTCCTCTCTTCTGCTGAAGCCGAAGTGCGTTCATTGGCTTCATTATATTCTGGCGTGGTAAGCTTTTGATGATATATTTTTAGATCTTGTTAAAGCACATTAAGGGCTGTGTTTGACTTGGAGAATGTGTGTTTTACAGGGTAGGAATGTAGATGCGTTGATTCTTTACTTCGGTGAAGATCCCTTTCGCTGCACTTTTGAGCAAGGTGTGTGACTCTTTAAATATATTTGCTTTTGATGGCTGATTAAGTGAGCACACTTTGGTTGGTTTACAGTAATGATATTTTAAGCCTTCTACTTCACTAAAATTATACTTTCCACAGAGCAATTTGGTGAACGATTTCAAATAACTCACTTATACTAGTAGACTACATACATATAAATTTTCAATATTTGATCATATAACTCATGATTTCAATTTCCTTAAACTTATTCTCGTGCTGAAGTTTCTTTAAGTTGGATCCATGTGTGATGCTTCAAATCTGACCTTTCTTTTCGGTGTCAATTTCGAGTGAGGTTTCTCTTTCCTGTTCTAATTTGAAGCTGGAAACTATCACTCTGTTGACTCTACTGCAATTCCTTTTATGTCAAGAAATATTATGTGCACTTCCTCCCTTACATTTTCTAGACAATATGTTAATAATTTGTGTCAAACATGCCAATATAAAGCCTATTATGACGCTCAGTTGAGAAACTATAAATGTTTTCTGTACTTGCACTACTGTGCTATTATTATTAGAGATTGTTTGCCTGCTAATTTTAGTAATAATTTTGAATTTTCTGCAGTTGTCACAACTTTGCTCAACTTCACTAGAATGTTCAACAAAGCCCATGAAGAAAACCGCAAGCAGGTAGAGCTTGAAATGAAGAAAACAGAAGACAGTGAGAAAAAGAAATGTGAATCTGAAAGGATATTACCTACAGTGGTCTGCACTGGCAATGTCAAATGAGTGGTAATTAGAAGAACTACTAGCTTTGAGAATCAGTATATACACTCTAGAGTCCAGACTATGAATTTTTCAATGGACTAAAAAGTACTTATTGTGGCAGAATTAGTAGTAGTAGTAGCTGGCATTGAGAACCAGAATGGTAGAAATTTCATTACACTACAAAAGTTGAGGTGTCTCTTTGAACCCTCACTTAAGTTGTACATCCTTTTCTGATTGTCACTATTAGTTTATTTATAAGTGTGAATCTTATAGAATAGAGTAAATAATAGGGTAGCATTAGTTGTGTTAATTTGACAGCCAACTTGTATATATGTTTCCCTTCCTCAGGTAGCAAGCAGCAACATTGATTTCATGTCTGTAATGCAAAGGCTTGGTAATTTCTTTAGAAGTCTATATGATTGATTTTTTCCCTTCCAGTTAAAATATCTTGTAAGGTGCTCTGAAAAGGAGAGATTTCTGTTGATCTATACCATTAAATGTTTGTGATGGCTCGCATAAAAAAGTTGATCAAATGTTTAATACTTTAATGTATGATAGTTAAGCATTTCTGAGTTATTTAAACTGTATATCTAGAAAATGCAGTGTAATGTATCCTTCTATAGAGAAGGTTGCATTGCAAGCTTTCCCACCTTAACTATAACCAAACCAGTTTTCCTAGCTGCAGCAACATGTTTTTTTTATGTTTGTCTCTTGTTCCAGAGTACACCTAAATTCAGGGATGATAGATTGCAATACTATAATAAACAATAATAACGACACATCCTTAAAAAAAGGCAGCTCACATATCAAGGTCTATGTATATATAAAAAGTTTTATTCTCACGTAAGTTAAGAGCTCTAGTTTCCAGGATTTTAACTCAGACTTCCAGGTTACAAAGTGAAGTTTGGGTAGATATGCACAACCTTAACCTAGAGATGACTAGAACTTTAACTCAACCTTCAAATCACAAGATAAACAACCCTACTTAGGCTTACGTTGTGGAGTGATTAATTTGGTCGAGGCCATTTAAATACTCATTTTCAATTGAGAATAATGAATTGTCATTCTAAATTCTGCCTCTAAATGATGTTATTAAGGATTGTGGTGAAGGACTATTGTGCCAACATAATGTAATTTTTGTGGAGTATAGTCTTGCTTACTATATTAAACATGTTGACCTTTGAATAATAACTAGATTACATTTGAGAGCCACATTAGAGTTATTTTGAAGTTGTCTATAAAAAATGAACAAATTGCTAATATGGTTTACTTTAACTACCCATAAAAGATATTAGTTCCAAATTATTTTTAGACCTATATATATATATTACAGTGATCATTATTTAGTTAATCTTAAATATTGTATAAAAAAGAGCTTATAGATATACTATTCATTTTAGATATTATTTCCAAAACATATAAATCCCAATGGAAAATGATTTTTACAATGTTTGGATTGGACAGTCGAAATGGATAGTCCTACACATGAAATCAAAGCCCACAAACCTAAACAAATACTAAGACACAACAGAACTGTCCTATTACCATACCCTTGAATTCCTCTGTCATGGCCCTCTCCTCTTCCCCCACCTTGTACGGAAACCTTGTTCCTCTTTCTTATTGCTTCTCTTCTTTCTCTCCTCCTTTGCAGTTTCCCCTCTCAATTTGTTGTTTTGGATGCATGGTTTTTTATTGAAAGCTATTCCATTTTTGAATTTGTTCAAGTCTTTATTCATATTGTTCTCCCCTCATTACCCCCAACATTGCATGCTTACCTGAAAATCCACATTACATACAAAGAAGGTATACCTTACTTTTTCTTCTTGCTTTCTTATTCTATCATTATATTTCGATTCATTTAGTCCCTGACATGCAACTCCGAAAAACACACATTTTTTAATAAAGGGCATGGCCTAACATTCATATAACTACTTAATATCATTGAAAGGTGGCAACTTGATTCGTTGCTTTGAGTGCTCACTGTCCCACTTGGGTGAATGGTTTCAATAAACCTTTTTGTTCCTTTGAGAAGTGATCCAAGCATTCAAACCGAATTTGAGGTAGAGTATAGGTCCAAAGATCGTCACTTTGTAAATGATTTTTACAAGATTTTCTTTAAGATGAACCCGATATATGGTAGGTGAAATCGGTACACGGTACGCAGCTTGAACGAAAGAATCGGTAACTAAGGATCTGCATTTTTACTCGGGATTCATGCTTTATGTCTATGTAGTATTGTTTCATTCCCCATTTAGATTTTGCTTTCTAATTTGGTTTATTGAATGACAATATACAGATGAGTGTTGTGACAGATTCTCCTGTGCATTCCTCTAGCAGTGATGATTTTGTTGCCTATATTGATGCCGAGTTAGATGCAAGTTCACCGGAGCCATTATCAGATAATGAAATTGAAAATGAAGACGAGTTTGAGAGTGTCAGGTGCTCTTTACTAGCTTTTCCATATTTTCATATTATTATACTCATCATGTTATGAGTCAAGTCAGGGCCTGCCAGGTGCTGAAAGTGCGACCGCCCTGGCCCTTGATGATAAGGGTCCCATGGTTTTAGTACATTCCATAGTTCTACTATAGTTTCATTTGGTAAACATGATAATAGAGACAAGATGGTTAAAACTTTAGAGTTCGTTGAAATTTAAAATTTATAAATTGATGCTTTGTTCAAACTTTTGTGTTTAAGTTTTATATAGTCTCAAAAAAAATTATGTTGTAAAATTGCAACATAAAGTATGAGAACCATAGTCACACAATTTTCTCAATCCCCATAAAAAACATTGCCTATGATTTTTTTAATAAATTTAGGGCCCATATTTTTTCCTGCACATGAACTCGGATATGTCAGGAGCAGCCCTGAGTCAAGTGGTTGTGAATTGTGATATCGCAAATTTAGTGAAGTTTATCAGGTATTTTTACTGTAAGACATACTCATATTTCAGTCATGATTCATTAGAGTTGTAAACAAATTTTAGATACAGATTACTATGGTTCTCAAATAAATGGTTGTGCTGAATAGAGCGCAATGGTACCAATTGATCCATGTAGGATATAGCTGACTCACCTTGAAGGATAAGGCTTAGTTATTTTTGGTGAGTTGTAGGGGACTGGTGGTCGACTTAAATTATAGTTTTTATAAGTTGTTTGCTAGCCTATATCGTATGTGTTTTGATTATTTTCTTTCATCATGGATCATTATTGAGAATTAAATGATTTTCATGTTTCTGAAATGATTAGTTTCTGAAAAGTCATGAAAGATCAGACTGCGAGGTTTTAATTATATTTAGAGAATTGCTTTTATGTATATCTTATAAAGGCACACTGACTTGTTGGTCTAGGTATGGGATCCTTTCTACATCATTCTACCCCTGCCAACAATGTCACGCAGTGTACATTACTAATATTTATGCCTTTTCTTCTGACCTAATCGCTTGACGATACTATATCTATGTTTTTACTGGCCTGTGGAATGGTGAACCAACTTGCTTAAACCTGATACAGACTGGGGTTTCTGGGTTCATGTTTGTAGTGTCTATTACATAATGCTATGTAATTGTCCTATTTTTTATTTGTTACTGTTTTTGGTCAAATTCAATTGTGTTATACTCTAATTTATGAATTAAAGCAGAATTAAAAGGCGTAAATTTGAAAGCATCGAGGAAACTGAGGGGTCTACTTTAGAAGGGACTTTGAAAGAGAATTTAGGTAATGTTGATTGTCATAGTTTTATTATCTTTGCTGGGAACCAGAATCCTTCCTGTTTCCGTCCACGTTTACAGCTGGGTGCAGCTTTGAAGAATTTATTCATAGCTGCTCTTTTATAGCTAGGATACCAAGTTTTAACAAATGACACAATAATATTTTTAGTTTATCTGCTTCTAAAGCTCCCTTGAACTATTTCACTAGTTCAGACTAAGGTTATTGTCTTGCATTGCTATCCATG
The DNA here is from genome assembly GCA_009771035.1 of Lupinus albus. Classification (NCBI taxonomy): domain Eukaryota; kingdom Viridiplantae; phylum Streptophyta; class Magnoliopsida; order Fabales; family Fabaceae; genus Lupinus; species Lupinus albus. Next base: position 13,995,767 of record CM020011.1, read on the forward strand.
TCTCGCCTTTACTCAAAACATCTTTTGTCTACTTCACCAACAAACAACACAGACAAATTCCTTGCACAGTGCATGCTGCTTTTTTTGTGGCCCACTGGATAACAACCATATCACACTTAAACTCATTTTGAATGATTCCTCAGATTTTGCACATACTCACATGCTTTTGCCATTATTATTTTGTCTTAAAAGTGTTTTTACTTTTTCTTGTGTTGCGGTGGCAGAGACATCGTGGAGGTAGATGCATGCACACATCCTGGTTCATTTGGAAATATGTGTATTCGATGTGGGCAAAAATTGAATGGGGAATCCGGTGTGACATTTGGATACATACATAAGGTATAACATTGTTTCGGAATGATATTTTGTGGAATTAAGAATTTAGCTTTGGATAGTTGCTGTTGATGCTTTTGCTGCATGTCACAGTTTCCACTCATATGGTAGATCAAGTTAAATAGTTTGTAGTTAGAAGTTATTTCCTGTTTTACTGATTTTTACCAATCATGACCAAAAGCATGTAGCACTGCTCGTTTGGGATATATTTATTTCTTGTGGAAGTGATTGTCCTCCATAAAAAATAAGGGATGCGTCTAAGTATTTGCCCGAGGTCCATGTCCAATTGTTGAAGTTTCCAAGGTAATGTTTGAGCTGGTTTACTTTAGTGTAAAAGGCACCCTTAGGAGTGAGCTTACTTAATGGCATCAACATAAAATCCATGTAAAAACTGTAGCCATAAGTAGGATAGAAGATTTATTGTGTTTCTTTGTTTAATTGTTGGATTTCGATCTATTTAAGTTCTTTGAATGGTTTATATATTCTACTATCATTTGGGTTGTCCTGGTTTGAATAAATTTAACATATCTAATCTTTAATTTAGGAATCCTGTATTCATTTTATGTTTCGGTTAGCATGCTGGTTGAGTGTGAAACACATAACCTGGCCAATATAACTAATTTACTCAAGTATTTGATTTTTAATTATGATGGAAAATTTGTACTTGCAGGGACTGAGACTTCATGATGAGGAAATTTCCAGGTTGCGTAATACAGACATAAAGAATTTGTTACATCATAAGAAGCTTTACTTGATTCTTGACCTAGATCACACACTGCTAAATTCCACTCACCTTGGTCATTTGAGCTCAGAAGAGTTGCATTTACTTAACCAGACAGATTCCCTAGAAGGTATGTGTTAACCAATGTGTTTTTGCTTTTCGTAGTTGGCATTATTTTAAATAGCAATTTTGCTTTTGAAAGAGAGTCTTACAATTCCCCTTGCCTTTTTGTTTTTATCACATTTAACCTGTTTTGTTGTTGCATAATGCTAGATGTATACTATAGGCCTACTGTATTGTGCTGATTGAATGTTGGCATTATATGCCTTTGGACTTTGTTCTTTAGTTTCTCATACTGTAGTAAGTGTGGAAGAGTAACTAACAAGTCTATTTTGTCTAATATCAGTGTTGAATGCATTTTGAAACTTCTAAACTTATAAAACACAAATACAGCTGTAGACACTGGATATGACAGACACTCAAACACATACAAGTCAGATAAGTGTCTGGGGCGATTTTAAGAGGAGTGTTGGACGAGTGTAAGAGGAGTGTCGAACCCTTGGATACCTCAATTGATCAAGGTGTCTATGCTTAGTTGCTTACTAGCGAAGTCTTCATACACTTTTTGTCTTCGGTACCATTTTAAAATTTTGTTGGGAATAAATATTATTTGTTCATGTTTCTTGGGTTGCTAAAAGACCAATATATCATTGTTAATTAGTAATTAGAAGGACCATGCTTCATGTGGCATCCTTGTATAGAACATCATGTGTCATTTATAGATGGTATTCTAACTTAGTTCTTGTGTTGATGATAATTCTTTTAGATGATATTCTAACTCCGTTCTTGCATTTTTTTGGGTGAGTTAGGGTCTTTCAGACTCAATTATATCCTTCATTATCATCTGTGTATATTCTTACACTTGCTTGATTTGACCTTCGAGTTCTAGATTTTTTAATAGATTTTTATGTTTTGACTTCTGAACTTATACTTAATGAAACAAATAGATGTCTCCAAAGGCACTATCTTCAAATTGGAATTTATGCATATGATGACCAAATTGAGGCCCTTTGTCCACACATTTCTAAAAGAGGCTAGTGAAATGTTCGAGTTGTACATATACACAATGGGTGATCGGCCCTATGCATTACAGATGGCGAAGTTGCTTGATCCTCAAGGAGAATACTTCAATGCTAAGATTATTTCTCGAGATGATGGAACTCAAAAGCATCAGAAGGGTCTTGATGTTGTCTTGGGGCAAGAAAGGGCTGTTCTAATTCTTGATGATACCGAACATGTGAGTGTGCATTGCCAGTTGCTTACTTGTAATACTGAATTATTTAAATGGAGTGCTTGTTTAACGGTAATTGTTTTATGTGGAAAGAAGACCGTCCTAGAATATTTTCCTTTTAACCTATGTATCGAACAAAACAATGTTTGTCATACATGCCACAATGTTTATTACTCTTGGTTTAAAGTTAATGTACTTATAATGGAAGAAAATTATTGTCTTTCATTTGTTAAGTGACACTGAAAGCCATCCAGTTTTGCATTAACCCGTCAAAAGCTGTCTTAAAGCCATCCAGACTGCTTACTGGAAATTAATCAATTCGGGTTAAATGAGTGTAACGCGATAGCATAATATGAATAAAAAGAAGTTATACAACTATATTGTATGACATGGGTGATAGGGCAATAAGAGTTAATAAATTTCTTTTCCATGGTGACTATGTAATTGCATTTGCATTTCCGTGTTTACGGGAACTCATTGCGCTTAAATGACTACTAGTCAGAGTTTATTATTAAAAGAAAAAATGTGGCCTTGCCAGCGCCATGATTCTAAGATTTTAACCAGGAATTATGATAGAAGGCAACATCACAAGTTCTAATTCTGCAATGTTGCCTTCTATCATATATAATATAACCTGGAATTATGACTCAATGTATTTATTTTAGGACATGAGACACTTCAGTTCCATTTAACACTCAAGTTCAATATAATCTGGCTGAATTTTTCCTTCTAACTAATCTTCATGCAGCTTATGTGGCAGTTTTGACTAAGCATATGATCCTTAAACTACTGTCTTTGCTTCTCGCCTTTCTTGTGAGGGTGTTATTGTAGTTGTTTGCCTAATTATTGGTTGACATATTGTGTGATTTCATTTTTATGGTTTGTATGAAATTTGCTGTTCGCTATTGTAGGCATGGACGAAGCATAAAGATAATCTGATTGTGATGGAAAGATATCATTTTTTTGCCTCAAGCTGTTGGCAATTTGGTTTCAATTGCAAATCTCTTGCTGAATTGAAGAATGATGAAAATGAAACTGAAGGAGCACTCGCAAAAATTCTTGAAGTTCTGAAGCAAGTCCATAGAACATTCTTTGATGTATGTAAATGTCACTTTTCATCATGTCGTCTTGATAAAGAGTTGGTTGTTTCTGATATGCTAAAATTATGTGGTGTAACTTTTGCAGGGACTTCAAGAAGATCTTGTTGGCAGAGACGTGAGGCAGGTAGTTATGTTATTCATATTTCGTTTGTCATTTGGCTATTGTTATCAGAAATATATTGTCTTTTTTAATTCATGTGAAGCTCAGTTAGGAGGGCATTTGAATGAGCTTATAGAGATGTTATTTGTGCTTAGGAGAACAGCACATTTGCATAAGCTTATTAAAATAGCTTACGACCTTCCCATAACCATAAGATCTTTTTAACCTATTTCCATAAGCTACTCAGAAGCTTATGCAAACAAGCTTTCTTAAAAAAAGTTAAATAAAAGTTGATCACGTAAACACTACCATAATATAGTTATTACAACGAGTTCATTTATTTTCCTCAGGTTTTGAAATCAGTCCGAAAAGATGTCTTAAGTGGATGTGTGATCGTTTTCAGCCGAATTGTTCATTCTGCATTACCAACTCTCCAGAAGATGGCAGGGCAGATGGGAGCTACTTGTTTGGCAGAACTTGATCCCTCAGTAACACATGTAGTTGGTACCGATGCTGGAACCGAGAAGTCCCGATGGGCAATAAAAGAGAACAAGTTTTTGGTTCATCCCAGATGGATAGAGGCTGCAAATTATTTTTGGCAAAAACAGCCTGAGGAGAACTTTGCTCTCAAGAAAAAGCACTAGTGACTTTTCTTGTAGTCTTCACTCACTCCTATCTGTTAATAGTTTGTGATAATATTATAGTGACTCAAAGCTTTGAAGTTTGGGATATTTCATGGCTAACTAACTACGTACTTGTGGTTGTGAACAGCAATTTCACCTTTTGAATAGCATTTTCATGGTGATATTCAATGTAGAGATCATAGGGTTGTTTAGATATATAATAAAAATCATTTGCATTCCTCCATATTAAGTGGCCATGGTTATTTTTACTGAATCAAAAACAAAACAATAGTTATTTTCGACGTGCGCATCTTAATTATTTTAAATTTTCATGTATCTTAAATTATAGTTATCAAACCCTTCAGAACTGGGGTACATTAATGTCACTATGCATAGTACAAAAGTAGTTGAGAATTTACAATAAACATTACAGAGATGAATAATGTCGGAAAGGGTGATGCTACAAGTACAAGATCATCTTATTGGTTGCTATGATGCTTATGATCCTTTGAATCACATATGTATTATAATTTTCCAAAATTACTCCATACAATATTTTTTATATAACTAAGAGTATTTTCTCACTTTATAAGAAATAATTTTGACTTTTGGTCTAACATGATATATGATGATCCAGTAAGATCTTATATTGTTAGACTAATACGTTATTGATATTAGATAATGCATGATATTTGATTTCTTATACTTTTATTTTTAAGATTTTTATGGAAGAGTTAATAATTTATCCTTTTTGAGTGAGTTTAGCTAACTAAGCATCAAACTTTTTTTGTGAATCAAATGTTGTCATCTCCGTATAAAAACTAGCGTACGAGAATACCAGTTTTGTCGGGTCCATTATTTATCATTTTGATTATGGTAGGTTCCTTTCAAAATTAAATTCTGAGTAAGGTACATATGACCAAAACCAAATAACAGTGCTGAAGACTGCGACTGCACGAGGCAATCCATGTGAGGATATCAAATATATGGAAAGAATACCCTAAACAACAAGTTACTAAAGTTAGCTACTTTATTAAAGACACTGTTCAGTGCCATTAGAAGCTGCTTTTTTTAAGTGACATTGTCCTTTACTATCCAATTATCCATAACCATTCTGAGTAAGGTACACATGTGCATAACATTAACAAGGACTTGCTTATACATAAACATACACAAATATTATATATATAATCACAAATACAACAAAAGAACAGCATAATTCCTTCATACCTTACCGGGTTATTTACAAACTTTAATAAATATTTAACCTTATATTAGAGTTAGAATCAGACTTCTTTCCAGTTGTCATGGGCTAAAAAAATGTTTTATGAGTCAAAGGTAATCATTCACCTAGTCCGACTGACTTATGTGAAGGGATATGTTGAAAAGTAAGTTACACATCATCTGCCTCATCATCCTGAAAATGGTTTAAATACTTATTAAATTATTTCTCTCATTTTTAATAATGGAGTTTCTCAACCATGCTCCCTTCCCTCTCTCTATTGAATTTATGAGATAATCCTAGATTAAACAAAAACGGTAAAATTCGTTCCGCACAAAAATTCATGTTTCTGTGCTCATTTTCGAGGTAAACCCATCAATTTATGTGATAAGAATTATATATCAAGAGATTTTCATTTCACAGACCACTCCTATGAACAATGGAATCCTGGCACCAAAGAAGACAACGAAATATTATCTCAACTAAGGTTGAAAAATCTAAGAGAATCACTTTAATTGAAAAATCTCTAACCTGTATGAGAAATGTTGCTGCTTGAATCCCTTCAATCATGGTAGAAAAGAAATCCATGTCTGCCCAGGAAAGGAAAGAAGAAAATATTGCCATATTAGGTGTTTGAAGTACTTTCCTTAATAAGGTTTCCTTTACCCGAAACACTGAAAAGGTAATAAAAAAACAAGGCATAAAGTGAGAAGAATTTAAGAAGAAAGAAAAAGGTGAGAAAGAAGATGAGTAGAAAGAAAGAGGTGAGAAAAAGAGTAGAATTTAATAATATTTTATTTCTAAATTAAAATTAAATACTAGTTAAAAAATTTAAAAAATATAATGTTAATACTAAATATATAATTTCATACAGATGATTAAATATATTGATTAATATTTAAACGTGAACTTTAATAGTGATGATAACATATAAATAATAATATTTTTAGGTTTAAGTGTGACTCACATCTTTGTGTAAGGATATGTGTTTTAAGGTAAATGATGAATATAATAATAGCTAGATGATAGTGAAATAAAAGGAGTTAAAGAAAAACGATGATAAAATATGAGATTTTCTTATGCATATACAATTTACCCTTTTAAATAATTTTATACTAACTAAGTTTTAATTATAAAAATGTATTTGGTTTTAAAATGTGTAAATAAATTAGTATTTATTTAAACTTTTTGAAAGTAAATATTAATTATACTTTTAAAATAGTTTAAAAGGGTTATTTGAATATTTAATAGTTAGGGGCAATTTAGTCATTAATGGTTTTTTATTCTCTCAACCCACTTTCTCCCCATCTTTGAAGATAAGAAAAATTGACATGAGACCCACCACTTTTCTTTCTCTCATGTCTCTTTCATTCCACAACCAAACAAGAGAAATTTGTAAACTACGCTCTCATACTCTCTCTTCAGCTTTTCTCTACTCTCATACTCACCTCAACCAAATGAGGCCTTCATGGAGATGAAGACATGGTATTTCCATAGTTTTCATTTATCAATATGTGGAAAGTGGAAACTGATAAAATGAAACAAACTTATTATATATATGATAACTCTTCAAATGAGTAATTTATTCTTATAAAGTAGAACTCTTCAAAACATTATTCTTATCATACTCATAAGGTCTGTTATTCAATTCACAACCAAACTGCTATTGCACCTTATCTGATTCTGACTCTGAGCCCTTAAATTCAAATCAGATGAGAGAAAGATGAGTTTTACTAAAAAAATTGAAAAAAATAAATATTTATATGATTAAATATGTCATACTTATCCTTCTTTCTTTGTGATCCATCCAGATTCCAGGGTCATGAATGGCCAAATCTGTACAAACCACAACCAAGCCCTCAGCAAACAAGACAGGATGAGGCCTACTGGCCTAGTCATCAATGTATATGATCACATTACATGTGCTACAAGAGTCTCATGCTGCTTGAACAACACAGAACTCTAATATAGAGTTGAACATGTTGTCTACACTTTGTACCACCCTCTGCCATGCACCAAAGACATGCCTAATATACATCTATGACAGTTGGGACACATCCTGTCTAATATACATCTACAACTCACTTGGGATAAATCACTATATCAGTCAGGGTATAGTTGAATGTTAGGGACGTCCAACACGAATAAAGAAATTCATGTTTGTCGATGGCAAACCTGACAAACCATTTTTTTTGGTTGCCATGTAAATAAAATCTATTAAAAAAATAATTGATAGTTATTTCCTTAAAAGTTAATACTCTCATACATTTTTGCATTTTTGCGTTTTTGCATTGCCTAGCTTCCACAGTTCCAGAATGCCTCATCAACGCGAAAGAACAGTTTCTTTATCAATGATCATTATTTAAAAGGAATAATAAAACCAAAGAAATAACAAGAATTTAAACCCATAAATTCTAGCTTCTCAGAAATGCTTGCTTTTTAGAGCAACAAATAAGAACGGAAGGGTCTAAGACTCTTGGCTCATATCTGGCCGCAGCACCTGGACCAAACATGGCTCTCGAACTTTGCATGGTGGACAAGGAGCAGAACAAGTTCGAGGCAAGTAAAAAAAAAACCATTGATCATACGTTTTTTTGTTAGAATATAAACAGTAAAAAATAATAAGAAGGCGTACATTTGATGATATCGATTTAGGTATGGTGTTCTTCTCTGTGAAGAAAAGTACCACTAAAAGTCACGCTTTGAAAATCCATAACAATTGCAAAAAAATATGCAAAATGATGTGTGATGTGATAAAACAAAAAATATATATATAATGTGAATACTCGTTAGGAAAAAAAGGAGTAAAACAGAAATAGATGTTAGATAAGTTTCAGATTGTGGCTCAAAGAAATTATAGAGTAGGTTATGCAGTCTTACTCTTACCTCTCAAAAGATCATGTGTATGTGTCAAAAAAAGCCTGTTCAACATGTCATAAGAGAGTGTGTAGCACAAAGGATAATGAGAATAGTGAAGACATAAAATGAGAGGAAACGACACCAAAGAGAGAAGAAAAAGATGAGAACCTGACAGAAAGATAAGTGAGCACGCACCCACAATTGAATGCCCTCATACAATCACTACAAGCGTGTGCTCACTCTCTTCTGTCAGCATCTCTCTCTCTCTCTACTTTCTGTGTGTTCCTCTTCTTCTTCTTCTCATTTTACCACTATTCCTTGTTGAACTGATATCATATTCTTCAACCCAAAAGCATAATATATATATATATATATATATATATATATATATATATATATATTATATTCTTCACTCTTCACGGCTTCAACTACTACAACCTAAGGACAAAATGTGTATGTTCTCTCAGTTCTGGTGAGTCACATGAGATCTAAAACATCATATCCACCCACTTTGGGAATGTGTTACGTTGTTCTGCACTCAAATATATATATATATATATATATATATATATATTAATTAATCTATGTTGTCTGTGCAATGCACCATTCAATCTCCAACCACTCAACCACCTAGCTAGTCCCTCATCTTAAACAAACAAATTTTAGCAACTAACAATAAATGGAAACAAACATATGTATTAATAAGATATTAGTGCAAAATAAAAAAGAAATAAACTAATATATAATTCTTAGACAAATCCCCTACAAGATTCATAGAAGATCATCTAAACCCAATCAAACTAGAACAAAACTAATATTAGTACTTCAAGTATAAAATCAGATTGAAGATTCATTCAAACCAATACATATATAACTGTATTCCTTTGATCCATAACCAAGAATTGAACTTTATTGCATCCACAATCTCCTCCATATATACCCTTTTGTTGCTAGAGGTGACATTATTTCGAGCTTTTCAAATCAACCAAATACATGTCATCCAAAGTGTAGAACAAAAACCTTTTCAATACACCTCCCTTGATTGGGAAAAGATATTGTAAAAGGTGAGATTTATCTTTTGAAGTCACCACCACCATTAACCCCAACCACAAAAGAAGAGATGGTCCACCATTTCTGAATAATAAAAGTGTAGATTTACCTTGTTTTCTCTTCTAATTTTTTTGCACATTTTTTCTTATTCTTTTAATAAAATTTGAATAAATCAATTAATTTATCAATTCTAGCTATTAATTTATAACCCTCTTAAATCTTGTTAATTGAATGATCTAAATAAAAGTTCAATCTTAGATTACATGACCACTGCCCAAGGGCATCTTCAAAATTGATTTTAAAATGGGGCAACATCATAAATCAACTTATTTTTATTCTTATAATTATTTACTACTTTTCTTACTATATATTCATAAGGGGAGGGATGCACTTACTCCAAGAGTAAGTGAAAAAGACTTACTCTATATCATGATCATCTATTCTTGGAAAATCCAATGGTTTGAATTGGTAAATACATCTAAACCATTGGATTTTTCAAAATTGGATGACTAAGATGTGAAGTAGGTCTTTTTGCACTTACTCTTGGAGTAAGTGGATCACTCCCATATTCATAAACCCTAATATCTCATGCATTTAGAACGAGTGTTTCATTATTTTAGGTATTTTTTGGTGTTCTATATATATATATAATGGCAATCATGTATAATTAAGAAGTCAATCATAATGTTTACCAAGGGGTCCAATTATTTTTACATATACAAATTATATAGGATAAATGTACTATTATGTTTTATTATTTTTAAAATTTCTTGTGTTATCAATTATTATTATTCTACATATAAGTTGATTAGTTGTTTGTCGTAATGATCATTGTTTTATATTATCACCTATTGATATATAATTGGAGTAAGATATATTGTTTCAAACTAATTAAGAAGTTGATCTAATTAGAGTCCATACCTTGCAAAGAAAGTGTATAATATATTCTTATGATTTATCTCAGACCTATTTTATTCAAAATTTATTATAAAAATAATATAATTAAATTCTTTTGATATAAAATGAACGTTTATTTCTATTTTGATCTCACCATTCATTTTGGACCCTCGATTTTGTTCAAACATCAACATATTAAGTTTACCCTAATTTTTTTTAAATAAACATGAGAACCATTTCCCCCCACATTGGGCCTATAAAACATAAGGATTGGCCCTCATTTTGGCTAAACTTTATGTGAGACCGGTGAAATCTTATACCATTAAACTTTTAAGGTTGAAGTTTTAATGAAATAATAATATGTTGATTGTTTTATCATGTGATAGTTTTATAAATACCAACAGAATTCATTTATCAACTACGTGATTTGAGCTCCCACTGAATAAGACAATTCTGTCACCAACCTTCACCGATAAAGTGATAATAAATGATATAGCTTTGTAATAATTAATGTCTTGAATGGAGTGGATAAAACATAGTGCATCATATCAGCCACAAAAATCACGTTCTCATGATTAGAACATGATTTTCTCATATTTTTTAAACATTTTTTGGGATTTGTTTTTCCTCTTTTGCAAACGTGATTTTGAATGTTAAAAAGTGATCGGGTAGAAACAACTATATATATGTTTTTGTGTGGAAATATAAGTAATTATTTAACTTAAAGTTATATTAATAAAAGTAAGGTTTTTGATAGTGAGAAGAAGGTGGGGTAATTATCAATGTGAAACCCGAGCCGGACGTCAAGCCGGAAGAACTTCCTTATTAGGTCTAACCGGTTTAACCAGTTAAGCCGTTCGGTCGGATCGGATAATTTTAAATATAATTGATAATTTTTATCTATAATTATATATAAATGTAAATTTTATATAATTAATAATTTTATATAACTATATTGAAGTATATATCTCTAATATTTTTGGACCGAAATAAACAAAACATTAGAGTAATGTTTCATTTTTTTTAAATTTTAAGTGAGTCGTCCGGTTTTCTTCATGGGTTATTCCGGTTTAACTGGGTTTAGCACGGTCGAACCGGAATTTCTCCGGTTCAAAGCGATCCAACTACTCATTCGGTTAAGACTACAAAACGGGGCCGTTTTCAAATCCGGTCAGCGATCGAATCGGTCGAACTATCCAGTCCGGTCCGGTTATTAAAACACTGGTAATTATTATGTGAATGGAAAAGTGGTCCAATGGTTAGTGTTGGAAAAGTGATAAGATGGTGTTTATGAAGGACCTATGCTCGTGAATTGTGATGGGACTGCGTCACCAATACACGACCCACTCTACACTTTCTCTTTAAAATATCTTACTCCTTCCACTTCACTTTTCTTCTTCCATTTTTACACTCAAATTATATAGATGCTTCTCACATTTTATATCTCACTCCTTTCCCAATATACTTCTCAGTTTTAATAAAATTGTATAGATTATTCTATCATTTTTAATCATACAAAAACTTCTAATTTATATATATACATTACAATGACTAGTTATACACTTATGTGATTTTTTAGATAAAAAATGATGACAAGTGTAATGAAGTTAAAAAATATTTTAGAGACAAATCAAAATATTATATAAGTCAATATATTTTCATTATTTTTGGGTCATTATAAAATGCATCAATAATTTTAAGGATATATTATTTAAATAACTCTTGTACTGTATTATAATGAATAATATATTGACTTGTATACTATTTGGAATTGTTTCCACAATATACGATATTTTGCCTAACTTAATTATATTTATCACCATTTTTGTTTAAAATATCACATTTGTTTATCATGTTGATCAGTGTATTCTATGTTTATAAATCAGGGGTTTATTGTAGGTGTTAAAAAATGGAGAGATAATTTATATAATTTCATTAAAACTGATGAATATTAGTATAATTTACTTAAATAATAAAGAAAACAATTATCACTATTGTAACAATACTTTATAAAAACAAGCTCATGAAAATAGTTTTATCATATTTTTGTAAAAAGAAATTAACTTATTCGAGTTATTTCTAATACTAGTTTTTTTAGAAAAATTTATGGAAAATATACTGGATATGATACTGGCTCGTTTACAATGATGATGCCAATCCATGGAATGAAATCTAAGTGGGTCAATAATTAAAATATATGTAAGTAACTAGACAAGAGAAGGGTCGAAAAAATGATATGGTGTATAGAGGAAATTGAAGAGGAAATTTTGCTTAGACTAGTCATGAATAAATATTTATTGAGAATGGGTTAGTGATACTACTGTTTGAGGAGGAATTGGAAGCAGAGAAGCCACAATATTCTTATTTTTCCTCTTCAATTTTTTTGAGATTCAACATAACATGAACAGAACCATATTCCTAAGTTATTGGGAAGGAACAAGATAAAATTTATATGAATATCATGCTAAATATTAGTACAATAAGTGGACACATGAAGTAGCTATGTGACATATCTATCACAAACGTTATTCATCTCTCTGATTCCCAGCTGCAAAAGAAAATGCAACACTACACTCATGCTGTTTTATGGGACAGATTGTAGAAATAGTTCTTTTTTTTTCACCATACACATAACAATACTATCACTAGCCCATTGTATAAGAAGGGCTAGGTAAGTTTATCACAGTTGTTTTGACCTTGGTCATCATGTTTATGCTGTTGGTAATCCCTTGAGATCCAATTCCACTGTCCCTTATACCCTGTCAGTAAATCATTTGTTTAACATTAGAAACTGTCACACATGTTGTCTATTGCTTTGTGAAATACAAGTGCTTGTGCTTCTTTTCAATGTTTTGAAAATATCAACAGTGAAATGAGTAGCACTTACCCTTTAAAAATCAAAGTTGTTAGAAAGTTGTGAAGAATAGATTGGTTTTATATTTATGTTGGGTTTACCTGAAAGGGAAAATGGTCTGGTCCACGAGCTGGGGCAGAATTTATCTGAACTGTTCCTGTCTCCATTGCATCACTGATCAACATTGCCTTGTTGATATCCTTTGTGAAGACACATCCCTGCACAAGTTCAATGTGTTGATGCAAATATGACAAATCTTTTTATACTCTTCATTCAAAGGGTGTGTGACAATGTTAAGTTAGATAGTGATAAAGTTCTACCTGAAGTCCAAAGTTGCTAGCATTACAATGGTGGATTCCTTCTTCAACAGAATTGATCCTAATTACTGGCAAAACTGGTCCAAATGGCTCCTCCCATGCAATTCTCATGTCAGGCCTAACATTATCCAATAGCAATGGCCAAATGAGATTACCTTCTCTTTTGTACTCCTGGCAGAATGTTGCACCTTTCTGTTTAGCATCCAAGACTAGACCTTCGATGAAATTCGCCGATGATTCTGACACAACCGGTGTTATATCACTGTCATTCTCTGGTGGTCCAACACTTAGCTTTGCCACCTTAGCCTTCACTTTCTCAACCAAAGCATCAGCCACAGATTCCATTACCAGGATAACTTTAACTGCAGTGCACCTCTGACCACTTTTATTGAAAAAGTTAACAATAATTCAAGTAAGTGACCATTATATAAAGAAAGTTCCACTATGAAACTCAAATGGTAAACATATATTTAGTTTGTATATCTATATGAATTCTAACCATGCAATGATCGTCATATATCGCGAAATACTCTTATATTAGCAGCAATTGGTGTCAATATTAATATTGACAATTCTATCAAATCAATGCCTAAAAGGACTAATTCAGATGTGACATTCACCTGTATGAAAAACCTCCTTTTATAATGTTTGCAGCCACCAAATCAAGGTCAGCATCTTCAAGTACAATGCATGCATCTTTTCCTCCCAACTCCATTTGAAGAGGAATCATACCTGCCTTCTTTGAAATTGCAATGCCAGTATCTCCACCAGTGAAGCTGAACACACAATAGTATTATAAGTCAGCAGAGGAAGAGGGGAAATAGGGGACATTCGGTACCGAACTATCACGGAATCATATAAAAGGGAACAAATTGTCACCTTATACAATTCACTCCTGGATGCAGTGTAAGGAAGTCACCAATCTCTGAGCCTTTGCCAGTGACACAATTGATTAAGCCTTTGGGAAAACCAGCTAAGTGAAAGCAATGAACCATGTGCAAAGCAGAAACAGCACCCTGTAATGTATAATTAAATGACCATTTAGAATGCACAAAACAGAAAAGAAATGAAAAAAAAATGAAAGGATTTTGAAATGAATAATTTGGAGTGGTTTATTTATTGATTAGCTAGTTTTCAAAAGTACAACTTTCTAATTCTTTTAAGCCTCAGTCATATATGTTAGCACTTTTGTGACATGAGGTAGTAGTTACTTTAAGAGTATGGATATGACTTATAGTGCCTTTGAAGTGAATGATATAGTTACCTGAGTTGGAGGCTTGAGCACAATGGAATTTCCAGCAATCAGTGCAGGGGCAATTTTTGAGACAGCAAGATTCACAGGATAATTAAAAGGTGGAATGGCTAAAATCACTCCTAATGGAATCTGAAAATCAATTGCAACTTTCTTAGACCACATCATCAACCAAGCAAAAAAATAAGGAGATTACATATGTGGCAACTCATCATGGTGGTTTTATTTGCAAGTCATTAAAAGTTAAGATGATGAAATCTGATGCATATGCTTTTGTTTTTACTTTTTAAATACAAAACTTAGGCTTGAGATTTAATATTGCAGTGTAACCCTTATTAGTTGTGTCTGTTTGTGACTTCATTAAAATATGTTGTTGAATGTAATAGCCTAGATTTAGTGACTAATTCAGTCACTTGTTAAAATATGTTTGTTTATGGCAAGTAGGTATTGGTAATACTATGATGATGAGTATAATATCTATGCGCAGTTAGTATGAAGATTTACACACACTCAATACATTATTCATCATTCATTTGCATTACTTTTTTGAAGAGTCAGTGATAATTAAACATGAATGATGCAATTATAGTGTATAAAGTCATATGTTTTTAGTGCATACATTTTTTTGCTGTACTGTGAATTGTAACATGCAAAGTAGTATTTAGTAAGGAAGTGCTAAAAACAGACCTTGGATGTGAGGCAATACTTTGTCCTTTCATTTCCTGGAAAACTATCAGATACTAAGAACTTTCCCTCTCCCAAAATCCTCACACCTTCTTCAGCACAGTAAGAAATCAGATCCCCAGATCTTACAACCTTCATGAAAAAATTAGAGACCATTTATCTTCATGATTCAAATCATTAATCCAAAACAATAATAACTTGGCTTGTTTTACAGAATCACATAGCAGAACATAACATGCACCTCTGTTACAGCATCTTTGGCTGGCTTTGCTATTTCCTTAACTAAGCACTCAGCAATTGGAGCTTTGTTCTCTTTGAGAATAGCAGCTACCTTGTGAAGAAGTTCAGCCCTTTTCCATAGTGGGGTCTTTGCCCATAACTTTTGTGCAGATTTTGCTGAATCCATTACCTTATTAACCTCCTCTTGTGAACAAGCTGCATGAATAATTTAACATCACATCATTTTTATACAACTTATTAGACATAACATAACACAAAACAACACAAATATATATAATTACCTTGAACTTTGTATTCAGTTTTTCTAGTAGTGGGGTTGATTATAGCAACACTTTTGTTAGAAGAAGATTTCTTCCATTCTCCATCAGCATAGTACTTATACACATCTCCATCAAAAGTCTCTGAAAACACTCCAGTCCCAGCCAATGCCATGTTAGAAATTAAAGAAACAAATGCAGACCCAAACTATAAGGTTAAGAGGAGTGTATGTGTCTTAGTGAATGATGAACAATATGAGTGGTTTATATAAAGAGAATGTAAGCCATGCATTGTTTAGGTGGTTCTGAACTTGCCATGTGAGCTTTATTTTATCTCAAATTCTCAATAATAACCCTTGTCCTATCTTATACATAAAATGCATGGTTAGTGTACTTTTCTCATTCTGCATGTTAGAGGTAGTTAGTAACTCAGTACTACGTAAAACAATAAAGTAATCATAATTGTAGTAACATATAGTACTACAAATTATAGCAAAGTATGTGAGTGACATTATTCAATATTCATGCTTCATGGCATTTAATCACTAATTAAAAAAATCAATTTTAGTAACTTATAACAACATTGTTCATGCCTCATGTTGCTGCTATAGAATTAATAAGCTATAGTTCTATACCAACTAAAATCAATTAAACAAAGTTTAGTAACATATATACTAATAATGTTACAGCAACATTATACATGCCTCATATGGGCTTGTACTGTGAGTAACATTATTAATGGCATTTAGTCACTAACCATGAAAGATCAAATTTAATTATTTTATTTTATCATGGAGAGAATAAGAAATAGGAGCTACCATTTTCTCCCATACACACATTCATTCATATATAAAAAACAACATAAAAAAATAAACACTTATACCTTTCAATGCAAGTGTAAAAAACCAAACAATAAACAGATTGATGGGAAGAGTATGGAGTGAGTTGTTTTGTGTGCCAAATAGAATCCATAAGAAGAAATAAATAAAAAGGAATTGATTTCAGAGAAAATTCAGTAACTTCCAATAACTAACACAGAAAGTTGTGAGCAATGTATTTAGAAATTAGAATTAAAGCTTGTATCTATCTATATGTTTAATCCAACGTGTGGTCAATAAAACTGACCTTATATTTTGATTACTTTATGTGGTGCCAATTAAGCTGAGTTATAGGGTTCTGGTTTATCACATTCATAAAACATTGCCCTTGTATATTATGGTAAAAAGTCACTATCAACGTATGATTTACTCATACTTCATTCATAATGTATTTAAATTTTAAAATAGTGTTCTAAAGCATATTCCATTTTGGAAAGCAAATAATATGAATATCAACATTAATTATACTTATAGTCATCTTCTTAAAGGCTATTTTTTAATATGTGTATGAATATTATGAAACCTGAGCCAGACATAAGATATCTCGTGTTAGGTTTAACCGTTTCCGTCTGGTCAGACCAGTTGATTTTATATATAATTATATATAAATAAAATTTTTTATATGATTAATAATTAGTATAATTATATTGAAGTAATATATATTTATATTTATATTTATATTTATATGATTAATAATTATGTATAAATATATATTAAGTTGCTAAAACATCAAAAAAGATTTAGTATATCATGAAAGAATAAAATATCAAAAGAGATATGAAACTGTTGTAAATTTTTAACAAATGTCATTAAAAAATAAACTAATTTATAAATTAGTATGTATGTAATATTTCACACTTTAATTTGTAAATCCTATCACTTTTGATAGCATTTGTAAATAATTTTATGAAGATAAAATTTCAGGTCTAAAGTTTGTTTTCTAAACACTACTACATTCAGAAAGCTAGGAAAGGAATACATAAGCATTTTCATAACTAAGAACAATGAATAATACAAATCCAATAGACACCTTTTACTACCGCAAATTCAGCACTTTTTGCTGCAGGAAAATCAGCTTCCAGTGTGCATTGCTTGGAATTTACATGCTGTGATGGAATTAAAGGTAACTGGCGCACAAAATTATCTGTCTTCTTTGTTGGTATCTTATTCATAGTTAAAACGTTCCTACTTTTGAAGTAGATGCATGGCTGTGTCAATGAAGATATCATGTTAAATAGAGAGTCAGTAAATTCCTGAATGAAGGTAATTCACTGATTCAAAACTGTTATAGGACTGAGTGTAATATACAAACACAATTTGAGTAACCTAAGATCTAGGAGATAAACTAGGACATTGACTAATCTAAGAGAATGATTCCTTATTTACAATACATGTGGTAAATTAGGTCTGGAAATTTAGAACTTTCTAGTATGTATTTGCACGTGTGAATCATATCAAGGGCATGTTAATACTCTCACCCATTCAAGTTGGCTTGCTGAGAATCTCAAAACTTGATTTGAAGAAGAAACATAGAAAGTGTTAATGAGGTTTTTTATGATATTTTAAAGACAAAATGACAATAAAGTTTAATATATTTAGTTCATTTATGAAAAATTAAATTAGATGTAATGTAATGTAATGTTCAGAGTTGTGTTTAATTATGCCATGAGCATGAGTCTTATGATGATTTCATTTTTATGTTGGAGTGTATCCTAGCCAATAATAAGAGCTTTGTAATGCTCAAATGAGCCATTTTCACTGTATTCAAGTTTTTCAATCCATTAACAAGCTTCTTATCAGATAATAGTGTAGTCAAAATCAATGCATTATTGAGTTCAAGAAAAACTTGAGAAAAGATGAACAAAAGGAGTTTTTGTTTTTTACACAATTTTCTTCTTATCAGATAATAGAGGGGAGTTTTTGTTTTTGCATTTGTTTTAAAGGGGCAAAATATCGATCGTCTCATTAAAGATAAATAGGTTTTAGGTAGAAGCAAGGTTAGTTAGGTAGGATTATGACAAATAATGAGAAATAATATATATCACCAAATAATAACAAATGATGCTTTACCAAGAAGCAGATTAAAGTGATACATTTAAATTGAATTAAAAGCATAATCTCTTTTTAGCATAGAGTATAGAAAGAAAGACATAAGGAGGAGTGATTTAATTCATGACCACATACAAGAAAAGAATGGGGGTAGTTGGTAACTGTAGGCTATAGAGATAGATACACAAAGCACGACCAATATGCAATGTAGATTAGTCCTGGTTGAGGACCACTTTCACATTATTGCATTGTAGCCATTTCTCCCATTTCAGATAGCCTTATAATTAATCAAAACAAGTAGATGGACCACATGACCATTGCTTTGTTTTGAAAATAAAAGCAGCATGGTATACCATCACCATGACAATGATAATTCATCAACACTCCATTTTTCTCATCTTATTCGGCCTACAATGGTTGCCACAACTTTTGTCTCGTGTGAACTTATCAATTATGAAGCTTTATTTGAGTCACCGGAACCAAACTCAAACTATGCATCATGTAAAAAGTAGGTACCCTTAAGATTGATCAGGAAGTAACTTTCCTGTCTTTCATGTCCACCCGAAGGACAAGGATTTGCTGTCCCAAATCAAGTTCCGCACCAATGACATAGAAGTAAAAATATTTAATTGACATGACATATTATCATTAATGCAACACATGGTTTAAGATAAAGTTTGGAACTATACATCTTTGTTCCGGTGCAAAAATATGTTTCTAATTTTTTAGGGTGGATGTAGTATTGGCCACAAAAATTGCATTAGTGGTCTTCCTTTTATTAGTAGTAGTGGATATGTGTTTATGTAACCTTGAATGTAGATGTTTATAATTTGAAATGTTTCATAAATTTATATTAAGCGCAATTCAATAATAAAAAGAGCATTTGCCTAGTGTTTGGGCTGTTTGGACTATCACGGCCCAACCCTAACTCGGCCCATCTTCAACCAAAAGTCCAATTTGGTCATCAAAGTCGGTAATGCACCATATTCAGAATTCACAAGGTTAGGGTTCCGAACCTGATAATTGAATTCATCAATCTCTTCTATTCTTCAATTTCATTAACCCTTAGGTAATCAAAATGCATCCCAATTCTCACCAAATCTTCCTTCAATCACCGGAACTTGAGATTCTTCCTCAATCCGTAACACTTTCTGATGTTTCAAATCGAACCCTTTCGCACCTGAAACGCTCTCTATTTCCCGATTCACCACGAATTTCATCCTCTTTATACTTCACCCTTAACGGGAAACCTCTTCTCGATGAAACCCCTCTTTCCACCTCCCTAATTGCGCCCTTTTCCACCCTAATCCTACGGTCCCGGTTATTTGGCGGCGGAGGCGATGGAGGTGCAACCGGTGCTGAATCACGCGATTGCTACCTCAATATGTACGCTGAGAAGAAACCCGATAAGGTGGATCCTAACGAACAAAGACTCTCTAAGTGGTTGAACTGCGCTTTGTCCAATGAGACATTGAGTGAACCCTGCGTGATTGATAAATTAGGGAATATATTCAACAAGGAGTCGTTGGTTGAGGCTTTGATTGGGAAGAAGCTTCCTAAGGAGTTTGGTCATATAAAGGGTTTGAAAGATATGATTAATGTGAAGCTTGATGTGATTCCTGGTGTTGACCATGGGACAAGTGGTTCAAAGTTTCAATGCCCCGTTGCAGGGCTTGAATTCAATGGAAAGTGTAAGTTTTTCGCTTTGAGGAATTGTGGGCATGTGTTGAGTGCAAAGGCTTTGAAGGAGGTTAAGTCTTCGTGTTGCTTGGTTTGTCACAAGGAGTTTGAGGAATTTGATAAGATTGTGATCAATGGGAGTGAGGAAGAAGTGCTGGTGTTGAGGGATAGGATGGGTGAGGAGAAGGCGAAGACCATGAGGGAGAAGAAATCGAAGAAGGTGAAGAATGGGCATGTAGAGGAGAATGGTGTGTGTTTTGAAGGTAAAAGGTTGAGTGGTTCAAAACATGGGGTAGATGTTAAGGCTGTGGCTAAAGTTGAAGGAAATGGGAAGGTTGGTTTGAAGGGTATAGGTGATGCTCCTGTTGCTATTGCTACTGCGAAGCGATTCAAGGCCACTGATGTTGCACCACCTAATGCTACAAAGGATGTGTATGCTTCCATTTTCACTTCGTCAAGGAAGTCTGATTTTAAAGAAACATATAGTTGTAGGTCTCTGCCTCTTGGTAGAAACTAGAAACTCTAGTTGTGATATCTGGTATACTAGTGTGACTACTGTTTTATTCTGCTCATTGTACTGAATTTTAATTCATAAAAGATTGAATTTTCTTTCACATCTTTACAAGTTTGGTTCTCATTAAATCATTTTGTTGATCTTTGGTTTAGAAGGGGTTTTGTTAATAACATCTATCTATTTGACCCTCTTGTTCCAGAGGCCGAATTTGCTCATAGTTTTTCTAATTTCTCCTGCACTGTAAGCGTTTTAGCTACATAAAAGAGCAGACTTGGTGGTATGGGATATGTTCAGGTCCATCTTCTCCTGTATTTGTGATTTCATGCCAGTTGTGGCATCATGTTTTGGTCAATGTTAAAGTGGGATTGTGAGATATAGCATCTATACATTTGAGTCAATTATCTTTGTTTCTCTGTTATGTGTAGGTTGATGAGTCCATACATTTACCTGTACTTTGTAGATGAAGAATGTGTAATTCATTGACCAACTGAACTTTTCTTCTACTTATTTTTTTCCTTGTTATATTTTCAACGAATGATAGGGTTAAGATCATGAATTGAATTGCCTATACTTTGTATAGCAGTAATTAATAAGGTGTTGCTGTTAACTTCATCAATTATGTAGTGATCTAAGACATCGATAGATCCCTAGAATGATTCCTGGGAGTGACATTTGTTGGAATCATTAATCACATATGTCGAAAGAGATTTCCTCATCCAAAAATTTATATGTTGATCTATTAACAATTCTCATCAGCCACTATTTAGATTGATTCTTTTACTAGAACTTTACATTAAATTAAATGAAATGGAGAATGAGGCCAAAAGTGCTTTAATGTTAAACGATATTTTTCTAAAAATTATCTGATTGATTTATAAATTATATGAAAGGAGTATATATCATTCATTATTCATGTTAAACCTAAACCATCATTTCATCCCCACACTCCTAACCTAAAATTGGAAATACAATTAGAAATATAAATACTAACAAAACAAATCATAGAAATAATAGTTTAATGTATATTGACTATCACTTTAAATGTATCTTCACTTGTGTGGATGTATTTGTTATTTTCTCCATAAATAAATAGCAGTTTAAACGTAAAGATTGTGAAAAATAGTTGAATGAGAGAGTCTTATTTAAAAATAACCTAAATTGATGCGCACATCTGTTTTGTACTTGTTGGGGATTGGGAAGACATGAATGTTTGAAGTTTGAAGTGATTCTTTGATAAAAGTTCACGTTAACGGTTGCTTAAAATTCCGGAATTGGCCTTTCCTATTTCCAATAACTCACATCAAAACCAAACCAAACCAAACCCTCTTTCTTCTCACTTCCCGAATTCATCTTCTTCTCATGGAACACGACGACGACGAGTTCGGAGATTTATACTCTGACGTCCTTCCACCGTTTCCTTCTTCCTCTCCGCCCCCGATCTCCACCGCCGCCGAACTCCCCAATCCAGCTCAACAACAACATATGCAATTAACAGATGTTGATTTGAACCCTACTAAGGAAACTGACGCTGATTTCATCGATAATGATGTCAAATTTGATATCGAGGAAGACGATGAAAACAACGGAATTCCCTCTCTATTTAGCGATAATGATGGTGTTGAAGCTTCTAGAAGAATGGACGAGGGTGATGATGATTGGGACAGTGACAGCGAGGATGATTTGCAGATAGTGTTGAATGATAACAATAACCTTATGCCGATGGTTGATGATGGTGGCGGCGAAGATGGTGGGTTGAATATTATGGCCGGTGGTGACCCTAATCATGATGCAGCAGCAGAGGAGAAAGAGTGGGGGGAGAATACAACACAACTGCTGGATGGTGAGAGAAAGGATCTTATAGGAGAATCATCCAAAGCCACTGGTGTGCCGCTAAAAATTGGGTTCACTCATCAAGGTTATCACCCATTTAAGGTCAGTGTTAGTGGTCTTCAAAGAATTGGTCAATTACTTGTACTTGGGGTTCTTTTATGTTTACCCCTTCCTTTATTAGTTTATAATCTTGTTTGGCCTTGTAATTGTACACTTATATATATATATATCTGGTACTTCATTTGTTGGTGAAATCAAGTTTGGTCATCTTCACTAGCTGACATTTTGTTTCTTTCATACACATTTGTTTTGAAAAGTTGTTTCGGCTGTATTTACCAAAATAGTATGAAGGGTGTGTTGAAGGCTGAAAAGACAAGACTAAAGGCTGATAAGCTAACTTGTTTGGTAAAACTAGCTTTAGAATGGTTAAAAATTGTAAAATCATGTAAAAGAACTTATAAGGTGGAAGATTATAAGACACGAGTTGGTTTAAGGGGCTTCTCAATCCAACACTATAAAACCCGTGACTTTTTTCTGAAAATCCACTCAAACCAACTCAGACTTATTTTTGGTCCAATAAATCCGTTGACTGACTTATATTCTCATCACATGCCTTTCTAATCAAACTTGGAAGAAATAAAGGAACTTAAATGGCATTGACAAATAGAAGTCAATCTAACATCCACCTTGATGTTAGACATTAGCTGCGATACAGATTGTGGGATATATATTGTGCCATGATAGTGTTATGCTGTTGTGGGTGATATTTTGCGTGGTATCTACAATCATTTTGGTAATTTTCTGACCTATGTATTATGAACATGATGTTATTAAAGACAACCAGGGCATGTATCCAGAACAAGAAAATGATTAAATTGCATAGTTATAAATCATGGTAATTTCATGAATGATTTCATCAGCGGCATCATGGATGTGTAAATGCTATAATGAGAGTGTTTGTTGCTCCTTGGCAACCATGTAAAGGCTATAATGAGTGTCTATCACTCCTTGGTAACCACATGCCTCTGCGTTCTCTTATCAACTCTCAAACGGACCCTTAAGTTTTGAAGCTTATCTGCTACATTTCCATCCACCTTGTTCTTAATTTTCCTTTTTGAAGGATGAGGGAGGGATGGGTGTATGGGATGCTCCACCGCTCAAGGTTTGCAATATTAAAATAAAGCGAATTTTTTTTGGGGTGCTAAAGCATTTGTTCTTTTGGGATTCCTTTCATTATTTAAATCAACTTATCAAGGGCGGATTAATATTCTTTTGTGGTACCTTCTGAGGAATTGAATCTGCTTGATACTTTATATTGTTATCTCTTGAAAATAGGTATGGAAATTGAGCACATAACTTCTAAAAAGTTTAGCATATGAAGAATAAATTGAAAGGGAAAGCTGTAGTAAGAGATAGTTGGGTTTTACATATTACTTATGACCTACATACATAGTGAAAAAGGTTAATAAAAGGAAAAGGGAAATGCCATATCGTCACCTTCCATTATTGATGCTAAAAATGGCAGCCCATTGCGCGAGCCTCCTACCTAGTGGGGTATGGCCATGGTAGATGTATGCATCCTCACCCTCGCAAGCGAAGATGTTGTTTCTAGGATTTGAACTCATGACTTCCAGGTCACAAGGCAAGTAACCTTACCATTGTGACAAGGCAAGTAACCTTACCATTGTGACAAGGCAAGTAACCTTACCATTGTGACAAGGCAAGTAACCTTACCATTGTGACAAGGCTCACCTTCTCAGTTGATGATGTTACTTGAAAAAAAATGACAAATGATTGGATAATGTAGATATTTGAAGACATAAATCGATGTGTAAAGATGCCTCATATTATACCCAAAAAAGGTGATTCCCCCGACAATGCAGCAGCTGCTCAACCTGCTCATTTTTAGAAGAATATTCTATTTTGAGAAATTATGAGGGTTTTTTTTTGAGTCAGATGATTATAACTTGTTGATATGCATATGATTTTAGAGTCTGTTTTTAGCTCAACTGGCTGTGCAGTAGACAACTGGATAAATCAATGGATACCTACTTGATGTTTTTGTCGAGCCCTCCACAACTTTCTTCATTCGTGATGAGCTTAACATACAACATCAATCTCTCCTTAATCTCACTTGGTGGGGTCGACAATATGGATCGAACAACAATATAATGCTCTTCATAAATCATGTTCACTGACAAAACATTAATCGTGATGTGTACAACATCTGTTGAAATATTATTCGTGATCATGAAATTACTTATTTTTTCCTACTTTACAGGGTTGTTTTTCTTGCAATCTTTTGATACACTTGAACCCACAAAAAATCCACCAAAAAGCCTATTCTCTGAACTGTTCACTATTAACTGGGATACCTTTTATTTTGGTGCAACCTTCTTAACAATTGTTTATTTAATATACTTTGTATTTCTGTTCATCTGAACCAAAATACTTCTGTGTTCGTAGATTCTTTACATACCGGTAATTATATCTCCTAATTTCATCTGAATGCTGTATTTTCTTATCTGCTGGTTTACTGATATTAATTTTGGGCATAAAGCTAAGTTTTTATGGAACAGAAGAATGTTGCTGTATTTTTTTCTTCAGACAGCTGAACCTTTTATTTACTATCATGATAGTTGTTTGCTTGGTTTCCATATAAATATTTATCATGGCTTATCAAAGTGGAAAAGAATTGAAATATCTAATGTTTTGTTTGTTTTTTCATTGTTATGTAGTATGTCAGGCCCGGTGCAACACCAATGCCTGGAGCAACTACTTCTACTCCTGGAGGACCTCCTGGCCAGATTCGTCCTCTTGCTAACGTGAATCCCATGGCTGGTCGTGGCAGAGGGGAATGGAGACCAACTGGAATAAAAGGTGTCGCTGCCATGCAAACAAGTTTTCATGCAGGGCGGGGTTTTGGTGGTGGATTAGAATTCACACTTCCTTCCCACAAGTAACTTTTGATTTTCTGGATTTTATTTTCTCTAGTTGTATTTAGAGTTTAAGACTCCAAATATGAACGATCTGACTATTGTCAATTGTTTACTTGAAGGCATATTGTTTTTGAGTGGTTGAGTAACACAATACTCTAGGGGATAATTGCTTTGAATCCTAAGCTATTGATCAGTGATTCATAGTAGGCTAATTCTGATATGCCTGCTTTTTATTTTGCCTTTGGATCTCTATGAACATGTCTGAGTTTTAGGTAATTTCAAATTGAAGCCTAAAATGTAGATATGGTGAATAAGGGAGCTTTATGATAAATTGATAATTATTATATTACATAAAAAAAGTTGGCAGGGCACTGTTGATCGAGGTAACTATTTGTTTTTTCTTGGAATGTTGTTTTCTAACATCCATAGATTGTAGTTTCATACAGTTTATTAGTGTAGCTGCGTGCTTTTTTTGGGATGAACATTTTCTGTGACAAATACCTTAACAATGGGTACAGTTTCATACTTGTAATGGAGTTTGGCATCACATAGGTCTGTCTATTCTTGTTTTAAAATCTTAAACTGACGCCATATATTAGATGCAAGATGCTTTTATCTCCCATTATTTTTATGCTTTTATCTCCCATTATTTTTATGCTTTTATATATCATTTTTATGTTTTAGTATATCTCAATTGCATGTCACTCAGCGAGTGCATATTCAAACCTGACAATTTTTTTCAGGACTATATTCGAGGTTGACATTGATAATTTTGAGGATAAACCATGGAAATACCCTGGTATTGATGTATCAGTTTTTTTCAACTTTGATTTGAATGAGGACAGCTGGAAAGATTATTGCAAACAGCTGGTAAAATAATTGGCATTTGTTCATATCCTGGTGAAATTTAGTGTAGACTGAGATAGTCCTTGTATTTGACTTTATAGGAGCAACTACGCCTGGAGTCTACAATGCAGAGCAAGATCCGAGTTTATGAGAGTGGCCGTAGAGAGCAGGTAGAGTTGCTAGTGTATGTTAAATGTTGTTCTTTATCTCAGTTGTCCTGGGGCAATTTGGTGAATTTTTTTTTAGTGAAGTAAATCATTTTGTTAATTTCATTCCAGGACTATGATCCAGATTTGCCACCCGAGTTAGCTGCAGCTACTAGTACACATGATGATCCTGTTGGAAATGCAAATTCTGTAAGGTCAGATGTTGGACAAAGTGATCTCATTAAATGTTCTGCACGCGTGCGACCGCCAACAATTGTATGTATTTTGTCTCAATAATTTTTCTACCGGTTGATGGAGTTTTTCTCACATGTTAGGGCAGATACTTGCTTTTCAGTTTTCCTCTTTACCTGCTTGCGCCTGGTCAATATATAGTATTAATTTTTTTGGCAGATACTCCGTGCTCCTCTAATTTTGTATTGAGATCTCAAATGTTAACTTATTTCTTACCAGCCAACTGGAAGAGCAATACAGGTGGAAAGTGGTCATGGTGACCGTCTTCCTTCTATTGATACCCGGCCTCCTCGAAATCGTGATTCAGATGCAATAATTGAGGTATTTGGTGCTTTTGCCATAAGCATATGCAGTAATAAGATGACTCTTTTCATGATGTATTGTACACAATACTGAAAGTATTTGGGTGAACAGATTGTGTTACAGGATACACCATATGATAATTCCTCTGCAGAAATTGATGTCCAAGACCAACCAGAGGATGGAGAACCGCAAAAAGAGGATTCTACAGATGATGACCCTGTAGTTGGAGATGAAACTCCAAGGTTGGAACCTGAGTATTTTGATAGTTTTCCTCAGGATTATAAAGGCCGAAAGGGAGAGCTGGCAGGAAGAAGGACAGCGTTGATTAATTCCAGTCCTGCTCACATGCCTGACGAAGATGAAAATTCGCCTTCCCCTGGAGAAGAGACAATTGATTCTAGGTACCGAACTGCCAGGTCCTACTCTATGGTCTATGGTGGCAATTTTATAGTGTGTATGTAATGTCAACTTGTATGCTTGTGTTTTTCACCAACATTGTACTCCATTGTTCTGTCATTTTCTTTTACATTTGTACAATGATATAGAAGCACATCAAGACATATTTAACACCTCTTAGGAAAAAGAGAAGGCTGAATCTCAGATAAAGATCATGAAACCACTCATAATTTAAAACTTGGTTTGGTAAAAAAAATTGGTTTAACAAAATTATATTAAAAAATAGAAAAGAATCATCCAGCTTGTTAGATGCTTAGATACCTTGCATGGAGGAATTGTTTTCACTTCCTTTGGTATATTTGTTAAATTTTGTAATTCTTTTTTAATAGTCTTTTTTATTTTCATGGAAATGAAATTAATAAGGACAGTTATTTTAATCTGCAATTCATTAATATCATCTCTGTTTTTTTCCTTCTATTTGTAGGCAGACTGAAGGAGGAGTACATGGTCAGTCTCCTCATATTACTCCTAGTCAAGGAATGGCAATTGATGACAATAAAAAAGAGTCAGTTGAGGGAATGGAAGGTAGACACAGTTCACTTTTGTCATCTCCTGTCATTAAGGATGCAAGGGAGTCTAGTGTGGAGAACAAAGATGTGGAGCTTGAGGAGACTGAGGCAGCTGATGGAAGTTCCATATTGGAAAAGGAGGACATTGATTTAAATACGGTAGGCAAAAGGGATTCCCTTAAGGATGAGGTAGAAAAGAGAGAGAAGTTGACATCTCAGGTTGAGCATCCTTTGCTTGATGAAGGTAATGGTTGGGAGGATTCAAAAGCTGGATCTAGTGTCAACAGCGAAGCAAGACCAGCAAGTAGCCAGGACTATCAGAAGCAGCTAGAGGGTTTTGAAGTAGTTCAGGATCCAAGGTCAGTGCATCCGATTAGCATTAGAAAGCAACATGATGAAAATGAGCAGGTATTCCATAGAAGAGATCATGATAGAAGGCAAGAACCTGAAAGAAATCATATGGTAAGAAAACGTAGAGAGGAATCATACCATTACAAAGACTGGCATCCTAGCTCAGCTCATCAATTGCACACAAAGATTGATGGATCTGATAGGAACAAAGATAGGGACAGTTCTAACATGGATTGGGCACGAAGAGAAGACGATCTTATTAGCAAAAGGGTTAGAAATGATGATCCTAGAAAGATGGATCGGGTTAAGGTCAGAGGAAATGAAAGAATTGACAAAGATGATGACTTTCATTCAAGAAAAGAGTTGGATAATGGTAGCTACAGGGTTCCCTATGATATGGAACCAGGAGTCTTAAGACATAGGGAAAAAGGTTATGGCTTGAAGGGAAAGCATGATGCTGTGGAGGATTTCCAGAGCAAGAGGAGGAAGGACGAGGGATATCTTAGGCGGGAGCATATTGATGAAGAAAAAATTCTGCATGGCTACAGACAAAATGTCAATCGGCACAGGCAAGGAGAAAGAAATGAAGTGGGTCTACATGACCATCAAAGAAGTAGAGAAAATGTTGATGATCAATATGCTGCTAAGCAGAAGGATGAGGCCTGGCTACTGAGGGAGAGGAATAGCAGACAGAGAGATAGAGAGGAGTGGCATCGAGGGAAGCAGTCCCATGAAGAACAACCATCCAAGCATGAAACAGAAGGGTGGAGTTCAGTTAGAAGTGGACGAGGAGCTGAAGAAAAAACATGGGTTGGGCATGTTAGGGCCAAAGATGAACAAAAAGTTTCTGGGAAATATTACCAATCTAGAGAAGCAATGCAACACAGTGACCAATTGAAAAGGAGGGATCGGATTCAGGGTGAAAATTCACATCATAAGGGGAGTGATGAGGCTAATGTCCGTGGAAATCAATATAATAGTGAGGAAATAATTCCACATCATAAGGGACGTTATAATGCTTATGCCCACGGAAATCAGTATATTAGTGAGGAAAGGCGATCTAGGCAGGAACGTTCAAGTAGTCGTAGTGGTCGTGTTGCTAATGATTCAGATAACCAAATAGTTAATGACAGAAAGCGTAAAGAGGGTTCAAGGAAAAGCAAAGAGCATGTTGGTAGTACTCTAAGTAGTATATGCATGTCCAAGAGAAGTCAAGAAAATCGAAGTGGTGGTCAGATCGATGAGAAGGTAAACTTTAGCCTTATATGTTAAATTTGAGACTATATGGATTGTAAAATATAATTTTAATGAAGTTTATATGTTTTTGTGTGCATAAATCATGTGGGTTTAGAATTATGGTGAGTTCACAATTAAGTGCTTTTTCAATTCATTTTTCTGTTTGCAATCTATTGTTGATGTTGAAAAAATTACAATGCAGATTTCTTCTCCTTTTTTAAACTATAGTTTGTTTGTTTCTGAAGGGTTGGAAAGGCGCTGGTGATGAAAAACATGTCGAGGATGAAATTCAAGGGCATCATCTTTCTAGAAAACATCGCAAAGACATTTCCACTGATGATGAACAGCGAGATTTTCAAGAAGGACACTCTAAATTGGAACGATGGACAAGTCATAAGGAAAGGGATTTCAGTATCGGTAGCAAGTCATCATCTTCCTTGAAGATCAAGAACGTTGATAAGGATAATAATGATGGGTCTTTTGAAGATGGGAAACCTGCAGATGAATATTCTAAAATAGTTGATACTGATAACCAACAGCTCTCGTCTGTTGAAGGGAAGGAGTTTGCAGATATGGAGAGTAAGAATGACGATACCAAAGGATTTGGTGATCAGCACCTTGACACAGTTGAGAAGTTGAAGAAGCGTAGTGAGCGGTTCAAGCTTCCAATGCCAAGCGAGAAGGAGGTCCTAGTTATAAAAAAGTTAGAGCGTGAACCTCTGCCTTCTGCTGCCAAAAGTGAAAATCAAGCAGATTCAGAGGTCAAACAGGAGCGACCACCCCGAAAAAGGAGGTGGATAACTAACTAAATGAGAAATTTGGGGCTAGCAGTATTTGGCTGAAAGTCTAGTCTAGTTTGGCCCCATAGGGTATATGACGATTGGTACTTCTTCAGTAATTATGCCATTTGTAACCATGCTACAGATACATTTATTATAAACTATGTCTACAGGAAAAGTGTAAAACTTGAACTGATCACTACAAGTAGCACACTTTTTGGCGTCCAAATGTGGCTCTTAACTTGGATTTGGTATGGGCTAGAGAGATTATGATGATTATGTGATAAACCTGGCTAAGGGTGGATGCAATATGACTCCTTCAGAAGCTGTTGCATGGCTGGTGTGGCATGAGCCTGAAACTCGTTTCCCCTGTGGCCGAGAAAGTCTGAATGGCAGAGAAACAAGATATACATCCTGGCTCCTGTAGAAGATGTTGTTTCCCTAGCTCATGTTTTGGGTTGGATTATACAAGTCTGGGATATATTATTTGTTGTAGACGGTAAGCAAGTATTTATTACTCTTTTTGCAGACATTTTTCTTATCATCTTACACGGGAATCACCAAACTTTAGCGCAGCTATATGAATTTTAAAAACAATGAATGAGGATATCAGTAAAATTATTGCCCCTTCCAAAACTTCCAGAGTGAAGTTTTTTATCTTCATTTTTCTTCTTTTCATTTTAGGGATTTAATTGAGGGGTGGCAGGGTCAGAGGTATGCTTAGCAAAATGATTTATAAAAAACCAATGAAATGTCAAATCTTGTACCGCACGCTGTCTCACGTCAATGATAATAAATAATAATAATGAATTTTTAATTTATATGATATGTTTTCATTGACACGAGAAAACATATGAAACAAGATCTGGGACAACAGATCTATGTTCATGAAAAGAGTGCAACTTGCTAAATGAGCTTTAGTTTGTATTAGATGATGAAGGTGTGAAGCTACTTGAGTATATTAGGGATTATGACTGTGGCAACTCATTTGTTAGCCTTGCTTCATTTTGTTTCCCAATTGTAAAATATATGGGACATCAATAAGAGGATAATGCAATTTGCTATTTCAAAAGTTACCTTAGTTGTAGAGTTGTAGGCACATTCAATTCTTATGGTATTCTATCCTTGTTTCTACTTAAAAAGAGAGATGCAAAATACATGCTAGAGGTATCCAATTGCTTTGTACAACATCTATGACATACATTTTAAAGTTGTTCCTTGAGTATGATGATATGAGAGCACACCTATTTTATCTGGCTGTTTCTAACATGCGTACTGAAATATAGTACGCATCGGTGCTTACCAATTTCCTAGCCGTCCATTTCATCTAGCCGTTGAAATTATGACCGGTTGAAATGTAAGAGAGAAGTCGGTTTGGGCCTGGTAAACTATAACCCATACAGAAGTCGGTATGGGTCTTGTAAACTTACAAACAGCCCACTTAGAAGTCGTTTTTTAAGAAACCGACTTATCAATGATGTTTATTTTTGCCATACAGAAGTCGGTATTTAGTGTACCGACTTATCAATTATGTTGATTTTTGGCATACAGAAGTCGGTATATAGTGTACCGACTTTCGAATATATTTTTCCAGACTGTGCGAAACCGACTTCCTAACATTTTGCAATTTGGCACACACAAGTCGGTTTATAGTGTACCTACTTTCCAGTTTTCATTTTTTCCTTTAATACTGAGTTTCCTAAGTTAAAAAACGTGTTAGAATCCGCCTTATTTTATAGCAGAACATTCGAGACTTGTAAGAGACATTACAAGGTAAGTTTTAATTTAAAAGTTTTGTTTTTGGTTTATGATAGTCTCTTTCTTATATGTTTTGATGATAAATCTACTGTTAATAATAATTTTTTTAGATGGAAGAAGAACTGAACGTGGATAATGAAACACTAGAGGTATGAAATGTGATATATTATTTAGTTTTTGTTAATATGTATTTTATATTGAATGTAGATTTGTTTATATTTTTTTAGGGATTAGATGACTGTAATGTTAGTGAAGAAGAAAATGTGAATGAAATAGAGGGGTTAAATTTTGAAGAGATTGATTTTCGATTACTAAACGAAGATGAAGTGAAAAAATATAGGTTTTTAAACAATGAAATTGCATACAAATTTTATAAGATGTATGGTTTGAAGAAAGGATTTGGCATTAGAAAATATAATACTCGGCGAGACAAGGATGGTGAGATTTTGTGGCAATCCTTTTTTTGTGATAGAGAAGGATTTAGAGATAAAAAAAATGATCTGATTCGGAAGAGGGCGCCTAGAAAAGAGACTAGATGTGGTTGTTTAGCAAGAATGAAAATCCACATTGACAAGGAGAAAGGAGATTGGTATGTTAGTTATTTTGTTGATGAACATAATCATGAACTCGTTGGTGAATATTATGGTGCGATGATAGCTTCCAACCGAAGAATGACAGAGACAGATGTGGCTCAGATGAACACAATGAGAGAAGTGGGTATTGGGACAGGAAAGATATTTGGGTCTTTTGCTGGTCAATGTGGGGGTTATCAATATATTGGGTTTTCTAAGAAAGACATGTATAATGAAATCCAGAAGCAAAGAAAAATTGGAAATGGAGATGCGGAAACTGCATTACAATACCTAAAGGAGCAATCAAAATCAGATTGTGCAATGTATTGGAGGCATAGTGTAGATGAAGAATGTAAGTTGCAACAATTATTTTGGGCAGATGGATGTAGTATTTTTGACTACTCAATTTTTGGAGATGTTCTTGCTTTTGATGCAACTTATGGTCGAAACAAATATAAGTTTCCAGTTGTTATATTTTCTGGTGTTAATCATCACAAACAAATAACTGTGTTTGCTGCTGCTGTTGTGTCAAATGAGACAGAGGAAACATACGTTTGGCTTTTGGAGAAATTTTTGGAGGCAATGAATGGGAAACATCCAAAGTGTGTTATAACTGATGGTGATTTGTCCATGAAGAATGCAATTAGAAGAGTTTTTCCCGAAGTCCATCATAGGTTGTGTGCTTGGCATATTTGTAACAACGCTGGGAAAAATATAAAGAAAAAGAATTTTCATAAGGATTTCCAAAAAGTGATGTATGCGGATGTAGAGATTGAAGATTTTAATATGATGTGGGAGGAACTTATTAACAAGCATGGACTACATAACAATGCATGGGTGGCTCAGATTTTTGATTGTAGAAGTATGTGGGCGAGGTCTTACATTCGGGGAAAGTTCTATGCTGGTCTGCATACTACATCACGTTGTGAGGGATTACATTCACAAATGGGGAGGTATATAGAATCTGGGTATAACGTTACTGAATTTCTCCATCACTTTCAACGATGTCTAAGTCACATGAGGAATAATGAGGTGATGGAAGATTTTAAATCTTCATATGGTGATGAGTTGTTACAAACTCCTTATCATAATTTAGAGGGTTATGCTGCTTCGATATATACTAGAGCTGTTTTCAAAGAATTTCGTGAAGTGTTGTTGGAAGATGCAAAGTTGAGGATAATTTCTACCCAGCAAACCTCGAGTCATGTAATATACAAGATTGGAAAGCATTATTGTCCTAATAAGAAATGGCATGTATCACATTTTGACAATGGTACTAACGTGGACATTAAATGTTCTTGTAAAAGAATGGAATCTTTTGGGATGCCATGTAGTCATTCTGTTTTTGTGTTACTAATTTTGGACATATCACAATTGCCATCTTGTTTGGTTCTTGATAGATGGACAAAGAAAGCAAAGGATGTTCAACGTCTAAATTTTCAGCAATGTGACCTAAGCAAAGAATCAGTTGAAAGTAGTAGATATGGAGCTTTGAGTGATGGTTGTAGAGTGTTATGTAACTTTGCTTGCAAAACAGAGGAGGATTTTACTGAGATGTTGGAAAAAATATATAACGAATGTAGTAGACTGCGATTGAAACAACAGTCTAGTGAAACGGAAAATGTTGAAAATGATATTGAAGAGCAAGTACGAGATCCAATTCGAGTACGTGCTAAAGGGCGAGCACCTGGGATGACCACAAAAGGTAAGCGGGGTAATCAGTGCGGTATTTGTCGTGAAATTGGCCACAATAGAGCAAGTTGTCCAAATGTTGTTGGTAGTTGTAGTCGTATTTTCGACGACGAACAATAGCAAGTGTTTTACAAATGATGAGGAATATTATCATATTTGTTGGACATCATTCTCGTTATATTACTTTAATGATTTGTAGGAATATTATTATTATCATAGTCGTATTTTGTAGGAATATTATTATTATCATTCATAATAATAATAATATCAAGACACTTTAATGATTTCAATATATGACTGAAATTAAAAATGTAATTACATAATGTTCTGTTTTCTCATTCAAAGCCAACACAGTATTGACTCAACTATAACACAGTAGGTAGCTTATAAATGAAGGGAAAATGTTGAAAATTCAATCTGATAATAAACTATTTTTCACTTGTTTTTTTAGTCCAACATAATTACATGGGTAAGATTAGCATGTTGCATAGAAATGCTAATAAAACCCCATTCCCATTAAACAGACACACATTAAGAAAACACATTGTATTACAGAAAAAGCATAAATACTATATCTCCTTCTTAATTATATATTCATTCCGAAAAAGCATTATTCTTAAAAATATGACAATTCTGTTGATTTTCATAATTTCTATTGTTTTTTATTAATAATATATTATTTTTATTTTAATAATCATTCTTTGTTTCTACTACATATATAGTAAATAAAAATTGTTATTAAAATTTAGATAAACATTGAGAATACCGATAGCCTGCATTGACATAAAAGCTCAAAATAAATAAGAGCAAAAAAAAACAAAAGAAAAAATAATACGATAAAACATTATTATCTTTTAATATATAATGAAATGGTACTTATGTCAACACAACTTCTAAGCTTAATAGCAACACGTTTAGCAACATTATTATCTTTTAATATATAATGAAATGGTTGCATAAAGTTATATTATGTCAATATGTAATTGGTCACAATAATTGCTTAGTTCCTAATTGGTCAGAAATGGAATCATCATTATCATATTATCATTTTTGCTCATATAACTTCATTAATTGAAATATAATTTTTGCTCTTGAATATTATCATATTATCATTTTTGTTAACCTTTCCATAGTGTATATAAATTATCACATGGTTAAAAGACAAATACTAATTTTATGGTAAAATACAATTACTTAGTACATAAACATTGTATTCATGAAAATAATTACATCCAATTACAACAAAAAGCTAAAAAAAAAAGCTGGACCACATTAAGTCCCATAATTTTGTCCAACATACACCACAAACAAGCCAAGCAAAGTGATTACATCACAAAATTCCCAAAAAGCAGTGTTTTCATCACAAAAAGCAAAGTGATTACATCACAAATTTCCCAAAAAGCAAAAAAAAAGTTCATAATTTGTTCAAATAAAAGGAAGTTTTGACCACATCAAAGTGCATTTTGTCTTCACTTCTTTTTTCATCTTGTTCATATCATGCTTAACTAATTTCAAAGCAGTCTTCATCCTCACATTTTCATCATGTAACTTCATTAAATAAAAAATTAGAATTACAAATAATGTTAATTTATAATTGTACATGATAATTTTGAAATTAATTTTACCTCCCCAATAACAGTCGACATGAATGCATCTTCCATTTCTAGCCATTGCATAACCCACACCGAAGAATTCCGACTACAATTGAAAAGTGAAATAATTTCGAAAAGTTAAGGTGACCATATATTACCAAATATAATTATTGTGAAAATACATACCTATTCCACAAGTTAGGTTGACCTTCCCCATTTTTTATTTCCCAACCTGACAACTTGTTGAGGAAGTATGGCATTTGACTCTTATAAAAGGGTTGGTCAAGAACTTTTTCCAGTACATAGGCCTAAAATTAGGATTAAGTTATTAATTAAATGTGGATAAGTTTTTTATTATTTTCAACTAAAAAATGAAGTCAAAATTGCAAACCAGCTTTGCAATATCCAAGTATCTTCTCTCCCTATAACATTTCATGTCCCAAGTGTCCAATTTATAGATGGTGTAATCATCGATATCAACCACCATTAAATACCAATGTACATTGTTTTCAACAATGGGCACGTAGATCTTGTACAAACAAAAAAAAAATTTAATTAGTACATGACTTCATTAATTTGTTGATAAGGAAATATAATAAATAATGTACAAAATTATTACATATTTCAAATTAGAAGAGGGAGGCATCCACAAATTCATGTAGGTTGTGAAGATTTCTTGTTCAGCCATGTCATTAATAACTTCAACCTACATATGTTTAAGTTGTATAGTTAATAGAGTGGTCATAGTTACAATCTAATTATATTTACATCTTATTCCTTACCGAAAATGACGGGGGTAGATACCAAGTAGTGATCGGAGAATCCCCATGTCTTTCTACATAAGTTCTTAATTTCGCCAATAAAATGAAAATCTGTTAAAAAATATTATTAGTTTTCCAATATATAATTAAATTAAAATATATAGACTCTATAACTTAGAAATTTACTTTCTCATTAATATCTCTTCCACTTGCAAGAGATAGAAATTCACGTCGTGTCCCGGTTTCATCCCCAATCATAAACAACTCCTCGCTAATGGGATAATAACAACAAAAAATATATAAGTGTAAATCAATGTAAGCATATATATATAACATAATTATAATGAAACATAAATAAAATAATATTTACTCCAAGTCTAGCTGGTCATTGAAAATGTAAGCAGATAAACGAGATTCCTCCCAAGTCAAATCCATGCTTGAATTAGGTCTGAAGCAAGATTTAACTTCCTACAGTAAATAAAGTTAAATTTATAATTAATTTGTGATATATAATTTATACTTCATAATGCACTAATAATTTCTACTTCCATATAATTGTGACAGTCTTAATATGCAAATTACATTTACATATAATTTCTACATCACTAATAATACCTTTGGGATAGTATGACCTCTTGGTCTCGATGCTTGTGTGAGAATTTTTTTGCAAAATCTTTTCACACCCGGGGAAGTTGTTGATGGTGACCCCCGAATCCTCTTAATCGGTTTTTCAGCCGAAGATGGTGAGTTGAATAATTTTTTCCCAATTTTAGGTAATTGGTTATTGTATTCCATGATTGACTTGCCCTTTAAAAACAGTAAAATTGTTAGACAATATAAAATTAATAATTTATAAAAATTGCTTCAAATGTAATATAATTACCTTTCCACTACTATGTTGATAGGGGTTTTTTGACTTACTCGAAGTTCTGCACTCCACATTGTCATCATCAGATATGGTGACAATATTTTCAGGAGGTGTTATATTCACTTTTTTATTTTGATTATTTCCTGTTTTGATATCTACCACTTCTTTTTTGATTTTTCCAACCTCCAGTTCCAATGTTTCTACCCTTTCAATTAGCAGCTGTGATATGAACATATATCATCATATAATAATCTAACATTAACAGTAAGTATATAATCAGTAACAGTTATAATTATTATGAATACAATATAATAAGTAACATTATATTATAATATAAACATTAACAATAATCTAACATTAAGAGTAAGTATATAATCAGTAACAGTTATAATCTAACATTAATAAGTAACATTATGAATAGGTAACAGCTGTGATATGTAACAGTTAACATTAATGTATATAATAAGTAACAGTTAACATTATTATGAATACAATATAATAAGTAACATTATATTATAATATAAACATTAAAAATAATCTAACATTAACAGTAAGTATATAATAAGTAACAGTTAACATTATTATGAATACAATAATATAATATAATAAGTAACATTATATTATAATATAAACATTAACAATAATCTAACACATTACTAATAAATGGAAATAATATGTATTATGCATGTATACCTATATCAATCTGTAACATTAACATTAACAATAACATAACTACTTTAATTATAAAAACAACAATTAGAGAACAATAATAATAAATGGATAGAATATGTATTATGTATGTATTTACCTCAACTATAGATATTTCATTTTTGTTGCTCATAATATTATTTGAGTAGAAAGAGTCACTGATGAACTTCTCATTTTCCTGCATAATTTAATACAACCAACATTAATCCACTAATAATAAATGAAATAGGTATAATAAGTTGTTAATTAAATAACATTAAACACACTTACACATTGTTGTTGAGAATCCATACTGAACAGGGAGATATTTGAGTAAGTAAAAAATTGAAATGGTGTTACTGTATGAATTAACAAATCTATTAATATAGAGAATTATTTTTTACGGAGTATAGATTAGGTAAATAAACCACTATACCATATTTTCTGGAAACCAAAATTTGGCCCAAAGTTCATATGTCGGTTTGGCCCATTGGAAAGTTCCAATAAGGCAAACATACTTTCAAACACCTACTCTGCCAAACCTGCAACAATGTGACCTGGGCTGCAGTGACAGTGAAGTCGGATTGGGCTTCTCATATGTTGTCATGGCCTAGTCCGACTTCTTAGAGGTAAGAAAATTAAAAAATAAATAAAATGAAATGAAGTGGGCTGGTTGCAGTGAAGTCGGTTTGGCCCATTGGGAAGTTCCAATGAGGAAAACCGACTTTCAAAGGCAATGACGTAGTGGGCTGGTTGCAGTGAAGTCGGATTGGCCCATTGGTAAGTTCCAATGAGGAAAACCGACTTTCCAAAGGCAATGACTTGACCAATTTTAGTGACAGAACTGATCATAAATATACAGTTTGGTTTGCCTCAATTAACCACAAAATTTACTACAAGAACCAAACCACTCATGAATGGTTTGGTTCAGTTCGATGGTTAGGTTCCATGGTTTTCCTATTTTGTTTTTAAAAAAAATATTGCATCAATTAAAAGTTCAAAATATACTACAAGATACGTTGTTTGTTTATAAAAGGAAAAAGACTAATATTATTATCATAAAATATGAATCATACATAGATGAGTACAATATTGAAACATATAATTGTTTATTAGTAACTAACATATATAACAATTATGTAATATAAGAAAAAAAAGGAATGACTATATACATAATAATACATTCCACAATTAGTAACATATGTATCTATCACGTATATAACAATT
Source organism: Lupinus albus (assembly GCA_009771035.1). NCBI lineage: Eukaryota > Viridiplantae > Streptophyta > Magnoliopsida > Fabales > Fabaceae > Lupinus > Lupinus albus. The sequence continues at coordinate 14,035,492 of CM020011.1, forward strand.
AAAAAATAACACATTGAAAGGTGCATTTTTATATGTGTTGGCATCAATTAAAAAATAAATAAAATGAAATGACGTGGGCTGGTTGCAGTGAAGTCGGTTTGGCCCATTGGGAAGTTCCAATGAGGAAAACCGACTTTCCAAAGGCAATGACGTAGTGGGCTGGTTGCAGTGAAGTCGGATTGGCCCATTGGGAAGTTCCAATGAGGAAAACCGACTTTCCAAAGGCAATGAGTTGACGTGGGCTGGTTGCAGTGAAGTCGGATTGGCCCATTGGGAAGTTCCAATGAGGAAAACCGACTTTCCAAAGGCAATGAGTTGACGTGGGCTGGTTGTAGTGAAGTCGGATTGGCCCATTGGGAAGTTCCAATGAGGAAAACCGACTTTCCAACACGTTTTTTTAGATTTTTTTGCATGTCACAATTTTCCAAGCTCCAAAATAACCCAAGTTTCCAAGAAAATAACTCTGAAAAGCTGAAAAACACTGCCCAACATTTTGACTATGCGGTTATTGGGCAATTTAAAGGTCCAATTGAAAAAAATTCCTATTGGTCTAATACTCCTATAAATTCACCTTCTATAACTTCACAACACTTACAAATCAATACACTTTCTACTCTCAAAGAAAATTTCCAACTACATTAACTTCGACTACATTACAATGGCTGATTCTTTGCTTAGACTTCAAGATCAACATAGATCATCATTCATAAATTTTTTGGTTAATCATTTAGTTTAAATTTTATTATTTTTTATATCTACAATAATATTACTTCATTTTATTATTCAATTATTATTTGGTTAATCATTTACTTCATTTTATTATTTATATCTTATTTGTTAATTAGATGTTGATTATTTTGTTATTTTATTATTTATTACATGCCTGTATGCTAAGTCGGTTTACAATAATATTACATGCAAGTACTAAGTCGGTTTGGGCCACTTAAATGTTACACAGGCCCAAACCGACATCTCATTTAATTAATTTTATTATACATGCCTGTGCTAAGACGGTTTGGGCCACTTAAATGTTACACAGGCCCAAACCGACATCTCATTTACTTAATTTAATTATTTATATTTTATTTGTTAATTACATGTTACACTGCAATATATAATTGTTTATTTGTTATTATTTTGTTATTTTATTATTTATAATTGATTATTCGGTTTAAATGATTATTATTTATAATTTTTAATTACATGCCATTGCATTATAAGTCGGTTTGGGCCACTTAAATGTTGCACAGGCCCAAACCGACATCTCATTTATGCCATTTCAATTACTGGTTTTACCCAAAGTCGGTTTGGGCCATTTGAAAGTTTCATAGGCCCAAACCGACATCTCATTTGATGTTCTTTGGGCCATTAAAATGTTGCACAGGCCCAAATAGTTGCTTAATGCAAAATTGTTACACGGTAATGAAAAATGTTAATTTGGAAAATAATATAGGATGATATTTTTGCATATATAATTATTTATATAACTATAATACGTGTTGTATTTTTTACAGGAACCGTCTAAAAATGTTCTAAGAGTGAGACATTCAAATTTATTTGCGGAAGAACCGTTATTGGATGAATTACTAAACATCACTGGTTTTTCTAACTTCTCTAGGCTCCGATGTTTCAACATAGACCCATCTTTAATAACTGCTCTAGTTGAAAGATGGAGGCCAGAGACACACACATTTCATCTTCCATGTGGTGAATGTACAATCACACTAGAAGATGTTTCACTACAACTAGGACTGAATGTTAACGGTCGACCGGTAACAGGACCTACATATTTTGATTGGGATGAGATGTGTGGAGAATTATTGGGAAAAGTCCCAATAGTTGAAGAAGATATGAGGGGGTGTGAGTTAAAGTTAGCTTGGCTAGTTGATAACTTTAGTCAACTCCCCCCTAACCCTACACAAATACAATTAGAACAGTATTGTAGGGCACGTATCCTATATATTATAGGAGGCGAATTGATCCCCGACAAATCCAACAGTAGAGTACATCTAATGTACTTACATTTACTTAGAGACCTATCAAGAGTTAACAGATATAGCTGGGGTTCAGCTTGTTTGGCAAACTTGTATAGGGAGATGTGTCGGGCTACTAAACCAAATGGAAAAGCCATGGGTGGGTGCTTAATACTTTTACAATCTTGGGCATGGTATAGACTACCTTTTCTTGCACCAAGATTCGATGGTCCACCAACTTATCCATTGGCTAAAAGGTAATATATGTTGATAATTATATATTGACAATTACTTACAATTTCTTACTTTTTAAATAATTAATTAATAATTCTTTTTGTGAAGGTGGGGTCAAACAAATTTAATCTTTCAAGGAGTTCCACGTGGAGACTTGACAGGATATAGGTCACGCTTGGATCATATGGAAGCCAACGATGTAAATCTTTTTAAAATATTTATCAACAACAAGTAACAAAATTTTCAATTTCCTAACATTATATATTCTTATATTTGTAGTTTAAATGGCTGCCATATGAGACTTATATCAACAATCTCGAACGTCAAATTCGACAAGATAAGAGGGTGTGGAGTGCATGTACAACTTTGATTTGTTTCTCCATTATCGAATGGCATCAAACAGATCGAGTAAAACTACAGTTTGGACTTGTCCAAGATTTGCCACAACCACCGATGAATCTTGACGCCCTACACAGAGTTGACAAACGGGGTAATCAAGATGCAAATTGGGCTTCCAAACATGCACAATGGATTGAATATTGGAGTCATCGTAGGGATCAAGTCTTACGAGGACCTCAAATCCAATATCCCGTCCACACACCACAATATATGATTTGGTATAGAACTAATTCTAGACTTTTCTTATCTTCCGAAACTCAACTCCGAGACCCACGCCAAATAAATATACAAACTAATCCACATCAAATAGATCAAATTCCCACACCTCAAGCACCAATGTTCCCACCTATGACGAACCAACCTATGACGTCACAACTTCCGATGATTCAACCATCAATGTCTAGCTCTTATAACCTTCAACCAGGGAGAATGTCTTTTCATTATGAACCGTCACAACACCATCACAATCGGGTTGATGATTTGATGCCACATCGCCACTCATTTTCTACCGACCAAAGCGACTTCATCAACAATTTATTCGGTACACCTGATTCGACAAATGTGCATCTTAATGATATTGAATTCAACTTCAATCAAGATGGTGCTGGACCAAGTTCTTTTGTAGTTAATGATAATATTTTCCCAACGGGGCTGACAGATACAACTCAAGACCAACCAACGGTTGAAAATAGAGGGAGGTCGAGACGTTCTAGGCAACCTCCTAGGTGTGGAACAGGAGGTCATTTAGGGAATTTGTAATAAAGTGGGACATTTCAAATTATTATATTTAAAGTTAGAATATTTTAAATTAAATGAAAATTTTAATTTATTCCACAAAAATATTTATCATGTTATAATTTAATTCTCCAATACTTGCTTCTTCATTTAACCGTTCAAACACTAACTTATCCTTTATACACTAATTTAATTTGCTACCCAAAATAAATTAAATAAATTATGGGAATAGTTAATTGAAAAAAATAAATTAATTGAGAATTTGCCAAAAAAAAAAGTATGTTAGGAAGTCGGTTTCTATCAAACCGACTTCTGTGTGGGCTAAAGTTCAATCATCAAATGCCGACTTCTGTATGGGCTAAAGAGTCCCAGGCCCAAACCGACTTCTCTCCTTCACACAACCGGTCATAATCTCAACGGCTAGATGAAATGGACGGCTCAAAAATCAGTACGCATCAATGCGTACTGTATCACAGTACGCATGTTAGATGGCCCCATTTTATCTTAGTAAAAACAAGTAAACATGACAACACATAATATATATGGTATATAAAACACTGAGAAGTATGGTGAGTAACAACAGAATATAGGTAGCAAAATCAGATAACATTAAATCAGACAGTGTCAAATTTGAGTATCCTAATGAATCATCAATCTCTTTAACTTAACAATAGCATGACCATGTATCTAATAATCATATATACATAGTAGCTTGGACAATCCATCTACACATTGTGGCGATAATTTTCTGCATAGCTGGTGTAACGAATAATAGGATTATAATATGACAACAAAGAAGGTCTTCTATAAAATGGATGGAGTAGCTGACCCATTCCATATGATAATGGCTCTCCTGCATATTGATACCCTTGCATTGGTGGCTGATGATTATATCCTGTGCCTGCTTCTGCAGCAAAATTTGTATTGCCTTTTTTGCTCCTTTGACCATGCCTTGTCTTATGTTGTCTTTGTTCATCATCAGAGTAACTACTACTATTGCAGCAACAATGTGCTTTCTGTTTACTCTTACATGTTTGTGTGTGATAACAATCATCTTTGCTTTTCAATGGTTCTTTATCAAAGTACTGAAGTTTTGCCTTTATGCCCATCTTATGAAAAAACTTAACCAATGCTATGGGATTTACTTTGCCTATAACTGTTACTGTCCCTTGATTTAGATCAATGGAAATAGCTTCCACTCCTAGTCATAGTATTTCATTTGATAAAATAAAGAAATATTAGAAAGACCAAATCATCACATGTAAATCTAGGAATAAAAAAATTTATATTGAACAACAATCATAGATACCCTTAAGTTGTTGCAACATGTTCTTCACATCTTCTGGACAATCCTTTGAGCATCCGAAATCAATTTTCCAAGTAGAAATCTAATGACACATATATATATATATACAGGTTATTATGAAATTAAAGGAATACTAATGAAGGAGAAATTAACATAGGTAATGAAGCATGCTTACAGGAGATTCAAAGTTGCACTCCATTGGCTTGTGGAAAAAAAATAGATGCTCACAAGGATCAAATTATATGTAGTATGTTAGAGAAGATATATTTTTGACCAAACATTGTGCTTATATACACAACATATAAAAGCTAATTAGACAGACCAAATCTCTTCGATTGGATCAAATCTGTTACTGGTTTAGTAGATAAATCAGTCACATATATTGTGTTTCCATATATGAGAATCTAACCGAAATAAAATTATAGTTGATATTCCACAAATAGATTATGAACTAAAGTCAAATGCATAGTATATTTAATATCCTTATTTTGGTAGCCAAATTAATAAAAAAATCTGTCTACTACATCGCATATAAAATATACGTTCCTTAATATTATTTAACGATCTTTTTGGATTTTGTTCTAATAATTTCTGATCTGGACGAAATTATAAGTTCCAAATGATAAAAGGTGTAAACCCACATTACAGAATGACTAAAATACCATTCATTATCAGCACCATACAGTAATGAAGGGAAGGGTAGAATCGGGAGTTGAGTTGTGTGCGCTTATTTATTCTGCTTCATGAACAAGTTGAAAAGACAGAGATTAGGTTTGTTAAACCACACTCAATTCCAGAAAAGGGGTTTCTCAAATCTCTTTGATGTTACTCTACTAACCCTAATCTCTCAATCACAGCAAAGAAATAAAAGAAAATAAATATATCTATCTGTCCCTCTTTTTCTCTCTCTCTCTCTCTCACTTGTAATATATTTGAATTGATCTGCTTTCTGAAGATCTGTTTTTTCTCTCTTATCTTTGATCTCAAAAAGTGGCTATGACGATGGTTACGGAGTGTGGAACGGATGGGTGGGTCGCCGTGAAACATTCATCGCCGGTGGCGTGGCAACTTCGTCGTAATTTTGATTTAGTTGCAGCTATCCATGGCGGTGTTGCATTTCGACGACCCTTCTCATTTTTTATAATAAATCTGAGCCTTTTTGATTATCCAAAACCTAAATCTAATTCATGCAGCGCTATATTAATGCATTGTTTTCTAGAGGTGTTTGGCACAAGAGATGGGAAATGGTTTTTCCAATACACTTTCTCTCTCTTGTTCCATACATCATCTAGATAACATAATCTTAATCCACTTTGTTTTTATTCAGATTAATAATTTAGGATATGTATTTACTACAAGTGAATTTTTTGGGGTAGATTTCATTGTAATTTTTTTGTTTTTGGGATTTTTGGTCTTTTCAGATAAATGGTCCTAGTTAAATGAGTTAATCGGAATACTGATGGTTGAAAAATAAGTCTTACATCGCACACCTCATTGTTTGAATGACTTAATATATGTTGGACTCATCTCATTGTCAATTGATTTTGAGATCTTAACATGATATCAGAGTCAGAGTCCAACTTCTTTCTGGTTGTCATGAGTCTAACTTCGTCTGGTCGGGGCATGTTGGGAAGTAAATCTCACATCGTCTGTCTCATTGTATCGAGAATGGTTTAAATATATCATCTCATCGTCAATTGGGTTTGAAATGAAATCTTAACCGTGTTTTTGTTTCTTTGTCTATTAAGGTTTTATTATTGTGCAATATGCATTCTTGTTTTCTGAAGAAAGGTTTGGCTGCATTACAAATTATACTGTATCCTTGTGGTAATGTTTGTTTTTCATTGATTCATGTGTCTTGGTAGAGCATTTCATCTTGAATTTTTGGAAGTTCCATTCAATGTTTTCTTTTCATTTCCTGCATTTACTTTTTCTTCATAAAACATCATCCTTTTAATAACTATTGTTGTTGTAACTTGCCTTGTGATGCCTATCCTTTTGTTCTACCAATCTATATATATATGTTATTGTAGAGCACTGGAAGTCACTTACCCATTTGACATTGAAGATTGCTTGGTCTTGTCTCTTGAAGATGCCTCCAAGGATGATATGTTTTGCTGATATTAGTTAAAATTAGTTTACTCCCTATTTTTATATGCAATATCACGAAGATAGAAGAGTATTGGAATCAATTATTGGGTGATGTTGCTTGTGATAATTCATTCAGGACTCAGTGATGACAAGTTGTGTTTCTATTTTACACATTCGAACTGGTAGACTTTAAACTTTGTAGCATGTATATTAAAGAAACATATGAGATTACATAAGAATGAATTGAAATAATTATTATCACTCTCCACTACATGCTCAATGCATAAGTCTCACAAAATATTATCAGAACAAAGTTCGGAAGTATGTAATGAAGAAACAACTATTAACCATCCTGTAATGATGGTTTAATGTGGTCTGGTTAAACAAATTTTTATGAATATTATTATACTAAAAAATCCCTTAACCTAGCATGTATATAATCTACACTTTACTTTCAGAACAATGGAAGTAATTAATTTTTGTTCAATTAGTTGAAGTTAAAAATACGTGAATTGGAATAAGTTTGAGGAAGGTTTAAGATAGCCCAAATGTGAAAAGCAAAAGGCCCAAACCCACATTTCATTTGAGAATGACCAAAATACCATTCATCGCCGCTTATTTATACGTTGGAGGGACATAGTGAGAGTTAGGGTGATTTTGAACCACACTCCGTTTCAGAAATAGGACACTGTTGATGCTCCACAATTAAACCCTAATCTCTCTTCGATTTTGATTCGGATCTAAGTAGGGGAATCAAATTTCTACACTCACTCTTTGACACTCACACCCAATCTTTCGCTTCTTCATTCATTTCCCTCTCTTTCTTTCTCTCTGAAAACATTAACGAGGCTATGACGATGGTTTCGGAGTGTGGAAACTTTGGGTTGGTCGCCGTTAAGCAATCGTCGCCGGTGGCATGTATGCTATCCATGGTGGTGTTGCTTCTCGACGATTTATCCCTTTTTAGTGCCAAATAATCTGAGCCTCACCCTAAAAACTTTTTTTATTCAATGTTTTTCTTAGTGCCAAGTATTACATAAGATGATGGATGAAAATTGAAGATATAGAAGGTACATGCCAAGTTTGAATGAAATTAATAACTAGCAGAGAGTACAGCAAAAACCAAGATTGCTACAAGGGACAGAACAATATTGGAAACAATTGCTGGGGCAGTTGAAGAGGGTGCAACTGGAGAAGCTGAAGCAGCAGGTACATCTTTAGTCACATTAACCACTGCAGGAAGAGGTGGATCAACAACATCTGCGACGTCGAGGGGTGGAAGTGGTGAACCTTCTGGTGGTAGTATTTCAGCTGGAATAGTACTCAATAGTTCACCAGGCTGAGCTGGTAAGATGGTAGGCACATGTTTGGGATCACTACATGGACTTCCTGCAAATTAGAGAAAGGTACATGAGGTATTAACTTTTGCTTTGGTTTTGGTACATGCTTGCTAGGATAATCTAAGAAAGCTAAAGAGATCAGAATTACTTACTGAGATATCTACTTGCAGTGGCAGGAAAATCGGTAACGAATCCATCGACTCTAGCAGTTTGGACATAAGTAGCAATCTCAATATTAGGATCCGACCAATAGTCAAAAGCCAGGGAAGTGTATTCATTTCTGAGAGTATGGACGAATACTGTGAGATTTGCATCTTTCAACTCTTTAGCAACATTTGTCATCCCTGATAACACAGAAGCCGAAGTCACTTTAATAAGAGAGGTTTTGGGAAGATTCACTCCATCTGCATGCTTCTTAATTTCACCAACGGTCGGTTTTGGTGCATCGCCTATAATCTCACCGATATACAACACCCTTTTATATGCTGGGATATCCTTAAACTTAGAAAGCACTGAACTATCATCTGATTGGATCAGGACTTGTTGTGTGGATTGTTTATGAAAAGTTGCATTGCTTAAGGCAGTGCTGACAACACCTACAATGTCAAGACCCTTCTTTGATGCAAGGTAGGCAGCATTCTGTGAGACAAATAAACACATTTAGCAGTATTAGCAAATTTTCACATAGAAGCACTATAGGGAGTTGGGTATGCTACTCACTGATATGTTGACCAAAATGCCACCAACTGCCTTTGCTTTGGCTAATTCCAAAAATTCTGGGAAGGTAACAAATTTACCGCTGTTCTTTTCTGCTGGATTTCTTAGAAAGTCGTTGCCTTGGGTGCTAACAATTTGAGCTGAAACAAGAAGGTTATACTATTTATCATTTCTCAAATTTCAAAGGTTGGATATGCATGTGAACTTTTGGAGTCCTGTAAAAGTATTTACGTTTTAATGTCTGAATCTCGCTCCATGTAAGGTCAAATGAAAAAATTCCACTTCTTGCTTGAAGTTCTGGGATAGTGGAAGATCGAGACATGAACTTAGTCATTGCGGTTGTAATTCCTATTAGGTCTATGGAATTTGAGCAGAAGGCAATTCCATCTTTTGTCATTTGAACTGAGCAATCTATAATATCTGCACCATCAACTATTGCTTGATTATATGCAAGATCAGTGCTTCCCGGGTAAACACCACTTGCTCCATCTCTACTTATGATCAAAGTTGGTCCTGCAGAAGCAAATGTATTAGGATGTTTTAGAATTGTCATTGATATGTTTTCATATCTACACTTTTGATTGAGAACATTTCAAGAATGGAAATTATACCTTTTTGGGGCAAGGTATTGTTGTGTGCAAAGCAAGCTATAAAACAACAAAATTATGAGAAAAGGTTGAAGAGTAGATTTTTAATTTGAAAATTCTTACGAATTAAACGATGAAGATTTGTCATCTCACCGATGGCATTTGATGCCGATGCTGGAAAATCAGTAACAACACCATCAACAGAAACCTCCTTGTCTATAAATTGCAGATACTCAGCTGTAGGATCATAGCTGTAATTGTAACTTGAAAATAAATCATTAGCGAAACCAGAAACATATACTTCTAGTCCAAGTTTATGAGCATCGGCTACAAGGGTTGTAGGAAGCCCCAGATATTTGTCTGGTTTAACTGGCCATATGTATTGTTTTGGGACCATTATGCCTGATGCAAACGACTTGATATTCAAAAGATCCTTCACAATGTCACCATATGACTGCCTAGTTGAGGGTTCAACATCACTACCATGAAGAAGTTGAAAGATGACCTTAGTTGCCTTGTTAGATTTTCCCTTTACACTCTTCAAGAAACCAATCTCAGAAGATGAAACAAAGTCAATAGGATAGACTTTCAATATTTCTAGAACGATATCTACTACATTCAATCCATGTTGAGTGTAGAGTGCTTCATTCTGCAACAAAACACACAATTCCTATAAAACAAAAGGGTGAGCGAAAGAATGATAGAAGGATTTTCATTTTTTACACCATATCCTGTCATTAATATAATGAGACAAAGAGAAACAAAGAAAAGGAACCTGAACATTCAACCAGAATTTTGGTGGGGCTTTATCCGATAGTAAAGCATCAACATTAAGAACTGGGGACATGCCATCGAAAAACCCGGGTCTAGAAAATATAGCCTGATTTACTGTGGAAGTAAAACAAAGAGTAAATGTTTAGTTCCATAGCTACAAACTGGAATTAATCCCATTCTTCCCATTTTATTTCTCATAACAAGTTACATCTTTTGTCTAATATCATATGCATCCATATGAAAGGAGAATCTTTGATATGTATATACATGCAATGATATGATAGGTTTTTTTTATTTCATTCTATATTAATATGTTTTCTTAGCGTAACAAAGTCATGGTTGTTATGCAAAACATGACTATGTTCCCAAACCACAAATGCAATGAAGAAAATATAATTTTGTCAAAACTCACCTGACACATTCTGGTCTATTTGAGCACCAGTATAATCAAAGGAAAAGTGTCCTCGCACATCATTGCCATTGATTTTGTAAGTATTTTCCTTAGGATCAAAGAATGATATAGTTGTTGAATTGTCAAGGGTAGTGCCCGTGAGACAATAAGCACCTGCATCTTTTGTCAACTGAAGATTACACAAGAAAGTGCTTATGTCCTTTGACAATCCTATTGCATCTGGGTTCCCTTCTGGGAAGAGGCCAGTAAACCCACCACGAGCTATTACCAGAGGCTCATTGCCTGAAAATGAGAGTTAAAGTGTAAAGAATCACAAACATTTTAACAATGTCATGAGTAAATAACTAATGAAACAAAGTCATATTATTACCAACCACTTAATGTTGACCATTTCTGAGCAGGGATAGCAGCAGGAACTTGTGGACCTACAGGTTTATTTGGCAGTGCGTGTTTCTGAGCCATTGTTGCATGGAGCAACAATGAGAAAAAAAACAAGCTTTTGATCATTTTGTTTTTGTCCTGTACAAGTTCAAGGTTAATGTCAACCAAAGCAAACAAGAATGGCTTCAAAGAACACTATTTCATATTTTTTTTTGGAAAATAACTTGTTGTATATGTACCAAACCTTTTGCATTAAAAGTCCCATATTTGCATGTAATGGTTTTGAAAGACTTATATTCTTAATTGTTCAACCTCATCTAGAAAATTCCTTCTCCTTTTATTACAGTTTAACGAATAACAATACATCATTAAACCCTTTCAATAAAAGAGAGACAGAGAGAACGTTTATTCTCAACATGATTCATACAAATACCACAATGTCATAAAGGAAAGTGAAAAGAAATAAAGATCATGAAACAATAAATGCATACCCAAAAATCCATGATCATATTTCTGATATATTGGATGGATTAAACAAGCATTCCCTATGAGTTTTTATGGGAAAAACTCAAAGAGAACGTGAAGAAAAATAATGAAGCAAATTGGTAAGATTGACTCAAAAATGAGTTTATTTTTTTCTATTTATTTCCACACATTTTCCCACATAAATAGCTGGCTAGAATTTGCTCTCAAATGACAACCAATTAACAACATCATTTTTAGAATGAATTTTCATTATTGGCTGATTTTGGTTACTCTCTTTTGTCTGTTTCATAAAACTGCAACTACTTGTAGCTAACAGTGTATTTTAAATTGCGGGATAGATAATAATTTCTCTTTAATTTTTGAAGCATGTTTTTTCTTTTCAGAGGATCCTAACTTTTAAAGTACATGGTTCCTCCAATAAAGTTATACAAACCATTATTACATGTAATTGTCTTCTAATTTTGTTGACATGTAATTGGCTTGTCAATCTGTTTGTATCAGTATTTGTTAATATTGAAGTTGGACTTTTGATTGAGTTACAAGAAAAAATGTTATCGTCATGTTAGACGACATATCTAATATTATACTCAAAAGTTAACATGTTTTAATCATAAGATTTTAGGATCATGACAATAAATTACTCTTATAAAAAGATCATACAGATCTTAAAGATTATTTGTCTGATTCATCAATAGAAATATTCATCATTGGCATCAATGAGTTAATAATAGCACACAAGTCTATTATGATTTTCCTAGCAATTTCTGACCCAATACTAAGCAAAAAAGTGAATGTTTTTGTTGAAAAATTAAATCTAACAAAGACTGGAAATGACTGTATTATAACAAATATTAGATTCTCATATAAAGAATAAGAACTTACACATGCAAAGCATCAAAACATCAACATTACAAAAGTTCAAATCCTTTTATGGCATTATTACAAAGATCCAAACTATTATTGCAGCAAATGATTGCTTTATTTATAACCAGAAACACTTCTTGAACCCAATCCTCCACTGTTCTTAGTACTCTCCCCAACCTATCAGCCAAGGAAGGACTTGAACCACCTAACTCCTTTGGTGTCAACAGGACCTTTTTCTTGAGGTGGAATGTCACTCTGTGGAGTCTTGTGGAGTTTGCTCACATCATACCCTTGCTCCTTAGCTTTCTTAACAAGCTCATTGTAGATTTTCTCATCCAAATGACTCTTCCTGGATAATATCTAGGAACACCAAATTTGATCCCCAAGTCATGATAGCAATTAGCAAATGAACATATCAACCATAATATATATATATATATATGGGTGTGTGTATATATATATATATATGGGTGTGTGTATATATATATATGATGTATGTAAATCTATATTCACAAACCAAAGAATTGTATTTCTAGCATAGCAACAATACATCATGAATATTTCTTTTGAAAGGCTTCAACCATTACTCTATATTCTCATAAATTTGATTAAAGAAAACATCCCAAAATTTAATGTAAAATTCCTACGCCACTGATAATCCCCTTGTAAGGGAGATATTTATATACCCAGAAACATAAATATAAATACAAAACAAAATTTATAAACTTTTAATAATATTTGTGTATCTGTCTCTTTTGATTCCAAAATTTAGATGATCCATTCCATTAAGGAGGTGATTAGAATTGGGAGAAAAGAAAATAAGATTAAAAAGTAAAAGAGTTACCCAAAGAGATGTTCGGCTAGCGTTGCCAACGATAGCAACATGATAATGATGATCAACGTACAGAACCCAGTAATCACCAACAATTGGGACAGGCACCAAAGGAGAAGCATTGAACTTGACCTTAAGTTTAGCCTCATCACTCTTACGATCAGCTTTATAAGCAGTACCTTCTACAAAACTTCTTTTGCCACCACTCCAAGTTTCATTAAGAACATGCACATTTCCATCATGTTTGAGAGTGTATGTGGCTCTTGTGTCCTTAGCATCTTTGGGTTGAAACTTTGTTGGGAATGATGCTATCTCGTACCACCGACCTGTGTACCTCTTAAGGTCTAAACCCTTCACAACTTTCTGTTCTTTCCCTGTCATTGTTATTGTCTTACCACTTTTCTTGGTGATTTGTTTGTGGGAATGTGGTTTTTATAAGGTTGCCAGTTGTGAGTTGGATTCAGATTCTGTGTGCAGATTTGGAATAAGGTGGGTTAGTGGAGAACCTGTGTCATGTGTCTCAATTCATTCAAAAGTTGTCACATGCTTACAAATAAACATCATAAAAAAGAAACTAATTTTTATATATTACTTTGTGAAATTTGTTTAGTTTGGTAAATGGGAACACGTATTTTTTGGGACCAGAGAATTCTCATTACATTGTGGGTCACTAAGGTTGGCGTGATAGATTATGAGCCTTACATGTGTACTATGCTTATTCTTATTCTATAAGCATACAATGTTACTTTTAGTGTTTTCTTGTATCTTATAGTAATTAATTAATATCTCGTCAAACTTGCATAATTGGCAAATTATTCAATTATATAATTTTTTTTTCTTCATAATTGCCAAACTTTTCAATTTTATTATCCATTTTCATCTCTTTCTTATAATCAAAAGTAAAGAACTAATTTTTTTTATATGTATTTGTCTCTCTCAGCAAGTGCCGATTTTAAATATCCATTAGGATGAAATAAATTAGTATGGTTCAACTCAGCTAGACTCATTAGCGATTGACTCGAATTGACTTTAATGTGTTTTTTTTTTAAGTTCAACATCAATTTAATTAAAGTTCATGAATTTTCGATTGAGATAACAAGTTTAAATTTACCTTAATAATCATCTTGATTGATAATCATTTATATATATTTAAATTGATTTATATAGAAGTATTAATTTTAATATAAAATATATGAATATAATATATACAATAATTATAAATTATTTTCTAAAATGTATATATACATTATTTTTATATATACATGAAATTTTATATTTAATATGAGTATATATAAGTATTGTTCACATAATTTGGGGTATAATATATATGTACTGACAATATAAATATTTATAGACAATCAGTGCATCATTCTCCAATTGTAGACTTATATAAATATATATATATATGTATATGATGTATGTAAATGTACATTCATAATACGTATTTGTCTCTCTCAACAATAATCAAAAGTAAAGAACTAATTTTTTTTAATATGTATTTGTCTCTCTCAATAAGTGCCAATTTTAAATATCAAATTATTGACATTTTAATTTTTCATTGATCTAATGAGAAAGTGCATATAAAATAAGAATTTAGTTTATGTATTAATGATGGAATAATTTTTTTAAAATTATCCATTGGGATGAAATAAATTAGTATGGTTCAACTCAGCTAGACTCATTAGCGATTGACTCGAATTAACTTTAATGTGTTTTTTTTAAGTTTAACATCAATTTAATTAAAGTTCATGAATTTTCGATTGAGATAACAAGTTTAAATTTACCTTAATAATCATCTTGATTGATAATCATTTATATATATTTAAATTGATTTATATAGAAGTATTAATTTTAATATAAAATATATGAGTATAATATATACAATAATTATAAATTATTTTCTAAAATGTATATATACATTATTTTTATATATACATGAAATTTTATATTTAATATGAGTATATATAAGTATTGTTCACATAATTTGGGGTATAATATATATGTACTGACAGTATAGATATTTATAGACAATCAGTGCATCATTCTCCAATTATAGACTTATATAAGTATAAATATATATATATATATATATATATATATATATGTATCTATATGTATATATATATATATATGTATATGATGTATGTAAATGTACATTCATAATACGTATTTGTCTCTCTCAATAATAATCAAAAGTAAAGAACTAATTTTTTTTAATATGTATTTGTCTCTCTCAACAAGTGCCAATTCTAAATATCGAATTGTTGACATTTTATTTTTTCATTGATCTAATGAGAAAGTGCATATAAAATAAGAATGTAGTTTATGTATTAATGATGGAAGATTTTTTTTAAAATTACCCATTAGGATGGAATAAATTAGTATGGTTCAACTCAGCTAAACTCATTAGCGATTGACTCGAATTGACTTTAATGTGTTTTTTTTAAGTTCAACAACAATTTAATTAAAGTTCATGAATTTTCGATTGAGATAACAAGTTTAAATCTACCTTAATAATCATCTTGATTGATAATCATTTAAATATATTTAAATTGATTTATATAGAAGTATTAATTTTAATATACAATATATGAATATAATATATACAATAATTATAAATTATTTTCTAGAATGTATATATACATGAAATTTTATATTTAATATGAGTATATATAAGTATTGTTCACATAATTTGGGGTGTAATATGTATGCACTGACATTATAAATATTTATAGACAATCGGTGCATCATGCACCAATTATAGACATATATATATATATATGTGTGTATGTATGTGTACATGTATATGTATATGTATATGATGTATGTCAATGTATATTCACAATATGTATTTGTCTTTCTCAACAATAATTAAAAGTAAAGAACTATTTTTTTTAATATGTATTTGTATCTCAAAACAAGTGCCGATTTTAAATATTGAATTGTTGACATTTTAATTTTTCATTGATCTAATGAGAAAGTGCATATAAAATAAGAATGTAGTTTATGTATTAATGATGGAAGATTTTTTTTTAAATTATCCATTAGGATGGAATAAATTAGTATGGTTCAACTCAGCTAGACTCATTAGCGATTGACTCGAATTGACTTTAATGTGTTTTTTTAAGTTCAACAACAATTTAATTAAAGTTCATGAATTTTCGATTGAAATAACAAGTTTAAATTTACCTTAATAATCATCTTGATTGATAATCATTTAAATATATTTAAATTGATTTATATAGAAGTATTAATTTTAATATACAATATATGAATACAATATATACAATAATTATAAATTATTTTCTAAAATGTATATATACATGAAATTTTATATTTAATATGAGTATATATAAGTATTGTTCACATAATTTGGGGTGTAATATGTATGCACTGACATTATAAATATTTATAGACAATCGGTGCATCATTCACCAATTATAGACACATATATATATATATATGATGTATGTCAATGTATATTCACAATATGTATTTGTCTCTCTCAACATTTTTCTCTCTCAACAATAATTAAAAGTAAAGAACTAATTTTTTTTAATATATATTTATCTCTCAAAACAATTGCCGATTTTAAATATCAAATTGTTGACATTTTAATTTTTCATTGATCTAATGAGAAAGTGCATATAAAATAAGAATGTAGTTTATGTATTAATGATGAAAGAATTTTTTTTAAATTATCCATTAGGATTGAATAAATTAGTATGGTTCAACTCAGCTAGACTCATTAGCGATTGACTCGAATTGACTTTAATGTGTTTTGTTAAGTTCAACATCAATTTAATTAAAGTTCATAAATTTTCGATTGAAATAACAAGTTTAAATTTACCTTAATAATCATCTTGACTGATAATCATTTATATATATTTAAATTGATTTATATAGAAGTATTAATTTTAATATACAATATATGAATATAATATATAAAATAATTATAAATTATTTTCTAAAATGTGTATATATAAGTATTGTTCACATAATTTGGGGTGTAATATGTATGCACTGACAGTATAAATATTTATAGACAATCGGTGCATCATTCACCAATTATAGAGATATATATATATATATATATATATATATATGTATATGATGTATGTAAATGTATATTCACAATATGTATTTTTCTCTCTCAACAATTTTCTCTCTCAACAATAATAAAAAATAAAGAACTAATTTTTTTAATATGTATTTGTCTCTCTCAACAAGTGCCGATTTTAAATATCGAATTATTGACATTTTAATTTTTCATTGATCTAATGAGAAAGTGCATATAAAATAAGAATGTAGTTTATGTATTAATGAAGAAATATTTTTTTTTAAAATTATCCATTAGGATGAAATAAATTAGTATGTTTTAACTCAACTAGACTCATTAGCGATTGACTCGAATTGACTTTAGTGTTTTTTTTAAAGTTCAACATCAATTTAATTAAAGTTCATAAATTTTCGATTGAGATAACAAGTTTAAATTTACCTTAATAATCATCTTGATTGATAATCATTTATATATATTTAAATTGATTTATATAGAAGTATTAATGTTAATATACAATATTTTTATATATACATTAAATTTTATATTTAATATGAGTATATATCAGTATTGTTTACATAATTTGGGGTGTAATATGTATGCACTGTCAGTATAAATATTTATAGACAATCAGTGCATCATTCACCCTTTATTTAGATTCCTTCTTTTGAAGAGTCAATGATGATCGAAAATAAATAGTGAATGATGCAATGAATGTGTACAAAACTCTTACACTATCAATATATTAAACTTTTTCTCTATAAATATATGTATATATAACCAGATGATGAATCTAATGAATAAGTTCATCTCAATTTCTAAGTTCTAACCTTGAAAGCCAAGAAAGAGTGCTTATTGGGGAATAAAAAGTTTATGGACTAGCGTGCCCGAGATAAGTTGTCTCACTTTTAATGTCTCATTATGTCTCAATCCAATTGCAATGTGCTATATACTTGAAAAGAAAATTATAAAAATCATAAAATAATATTTTTACATTATTTAATGAAATATGATTAACTTGATACATAAATACAGAACATGTTGTATCACACATTCTAATCAAATGGCAATTGTTTGGAGCTAAAGCCATTTGTGACTTTAACTAAACTGCTTATCATTTTTTTATTACAATCAACTATGGTTAGTATTAAAAGTAGTTATCAGTTGTGATAATCATGTGCAATATCTTTTAATTGTGACCGTTAAAATAAAATTCAGTGTTTAATATTAATTGTTCTCATTTTTAATATTAACACATTGTTCTCACATTGGTGAGTCCCTATATCTATATATATATATAAAGAAATCTTATTTGTGATAAAAATTGATAATTTACAACACAAAAGTTTGACTGGAACATACCTAATGCCTTGAGATTTTGTTAAAATGTGGTTTTAACGTCAGTCATGTAATTCTTCACCCACCCATTACAATAATCCTAGATAAAAACCAAAGATTTATGATTTTTAATTAATATTCTTACTTTGTAATTTCCTTCTCGTCAGGTATTTCTATCAAATGTTTCTTGTTTTGCATTATTTTCAGATTTAGTTAAAATTTGGACTTTCTATTGATCCACTTCCCCAACTAAGGAGAAGTAGTATTATTATGAAATATGTAGGCATGTTTATCAACATAAATTGTGTAAATAAGAATGTATACCCAAAATATAAAGTGGTTGCAGAAAATAGTACACATGGGTTTCTGCCCACTACAATGTTGATGCCATGGTGGTCTAATCCATTCGGCTTTGTTTCTGGTGAAAGACCCATATAACAAGTTAAAAACTTCATCTTAAAATAATATATATATATATATATATAATAATAGTAAGTGAGATATATTCAATAGGACAACCACTTATAAGAGTAGACTTTTCTAAAATTTTCAACCACTTTTAAACTATAAATTTATAAATTTTTCAAGACGAGAGATCAATTAACCTCAAATACATTTATGAGGGTTAACCTAGAGAGAAGTGAGAGAAAATGGCTTTTTCAAGAGCAAGAAGGCTTGTGAGTCATTTAGAAGCTTGAGAAGAGGTAAAACTCTTGATTCTAACTCTCTCCTTCCCTCTAAAACTTATTTTGTGTATGTTGGATCTCTTCTCAAAATGAGGGGAACCATGAAAACTCACCCTTTCGAGTTATGGTTCGTTTTATGTTGTTTTTATCTTGTAAAATCTTGATTTGGAGTTAGTATTTCAAGAATGGAAAGGGTTTGGGTGTTGATTCAATAAATGTGGTAAAAGGGGAAAATGAGTAAAATGCTAGAGGTAGAAGATGAGTTTACTTTCTAATGTTGAAATACGAGATGAATATGCATGTTTTAAATGATTGTATACTTATGATGAAAGTAGTTTAGAAACATGGAAAATGTGATGAATATCTTGTATGGTTAAATAATGCAATATAAGTTGTTTATGTGATATTGGAAACAAATGACTAACATTGTGTTATATGGTGGGAATGTGGAAAGATCCTAAAGTTGGCGGCGGTATTGGTGGAACTTGCGAAGTTACTAGGAACCAAACCCAACACTCACCGAGGTAAGGATAAGTCTTTAACTTATGCATTGTGATGGAAAATGCGTGAATGTTTCTGATTATGAATAATGAAATGGATTGTAGATCACTTAATCATTATAAGCATATATGGGTATGTTTCTAATGATGATGGTGTGGATTTACTGTTTATGTATTGGTGGAGTGCCAATGGAAATAAAACTCGTTTTTAGCCGACCATGATTGGTTAGCGACTTTGGCTCAAGTAATGTAGCAAGCTTTGGCTCAAGCAATGTAGCAAGCTTTGGCTCAAGCAATGTAGCAAACTTTAGCTCAAGTTATAGAGCATGTTTTCAAAAGTATAAACAAAGGAAATAGTTTTAAGTATATTTAAATATGAGTTTTACTTAACTTTATTAAAATGTGGATTAACATGTATTGACATTATTTTACGTTAACGACTTACTCCTTTGTGTTTCTATGTATGGTCAATGTTAATCTCATTGCAGGTAGGTGGAAGACGTAAGGACGTATTGATTAGGGGCTTAGAGACTTTCATTCTTTTTGAAGTCCTTATATTCATTCTTTTGTAATATGACTAACTGTATTTTGAACATGAATATTTGTAACTCTGGATATTCGTAGCTATGAGTATTTTGGAAACCCATAGCTAATTGTATGCGGTAGTTACCGGGGTGCATGAATGAATTATGGTTTTCTGTTATGCGATATGTCATGTTGAGATTATGAAAGGGGTATGAGTAGGGAAATGAGACTTAACATGAGTTGTTAGTTTTTTTAATTAAAAGTCGTCGGAAAATGTATGAAGGATAAATAAAATAAGGAAAAAATTTCAATGGTAGAATTTGGGTGATAGGTTTTTTTATTTCATTCTATATTATTATGTTTTCTTAGTTTAACAAAGTCATGGTTGTTATGCCAAAGAAGACCATGCTCCGAAACCACAAATGCAATGAAGAAAATATAATTTTGTCAAAACTCACCTGACACATTTTGGTATATCTGAGCACCAGTATAATGAAAGGAAAAGTGTCCTCGCACATCATTGTCATTGATTTTGTAAGTATTTTCCTTAGGATCAAAGAATGATATAGTTGTTGAATTGTCAAGGGTAGTGCCCGTGAGACAATAAGCACCTGCATCCTTTGTCAACTGAAGATTACACAAGAAGGTACTTATGTCCTTTGACAATCCTATTGCTTATGGGTTCCCTTCTGGAAAGAGGGCAGTAAATCACCACCAGCTATTACCAGAGGCTCATTGCCTGAAAATGAGAGTTAAAGTATAAAGAATCACAAACATTTTAACAATGTCATGAGTAAAGAACAAATGAAACAAAATCATATTACTACCAACCACTTTTATTTGGAAGTGCATGTTTCTGACCCATTGTTGCTCCATGCAACAATTAGAAAAGAAACAAGCTTTTTATCATATTGTTTTTGTCTTGTACTAGTTCAAGATTAATGTCAACCAAAGCAAACAGGTATGGTTTCAAAGAACACTTTCATATTTTTGAAAACACGAAACCTCTATAGTAGGATAAGCTTTATATTGTTTGGGAAAATAACTTGTATATGTACCAAGCCTTTTCCATTAAAAGTCTCATGTTTGCATGTAATGGTTTTGAAAGACTTATGTTCTGAATTGTTCAACCTTATCTACAAAATTCCTTCACCTTTTATGATAGTTTAACAAGTAACAATAATCATTAAACACTTTTTATAAAAGAGAGAGAACGTTAATTCTCAACATGATTCATACAAATACCACAATGTCATAAAGGAAAGTGAAAAGAAATAAAGATCATGAAACAATAAATGCATACCCAAAAATCGATGATCATATTTCTGATGTATTGGATGGATTAAACAAGCATTCCCTATGAGTTTTTATGGGAAAAACTCAAAGGGAACGTGAAGGAAAATAATGAAGCAAATTGGTACGATTGACTCAAAAATGAGATTATTTTTTTCTATTTATTTCCACACATTTTCCGGCATAAATAGCTGGCTAGACTCAAATGACAACCAAATAACAACATCATTTTTAGAATGAAATTTTCATTATTGGCTGATTTTGGTTACTCTCTTTTGCTTGTTTCATAAAACTGCAACTACTTGTAGCTAATTGTGTATTTTAAACTACATGCTTCCTTCAATAAAGTTATACAAACCATTATTACTTGTAATTGTCTTCTATTTTTGTTGACATGTAATTGGCTTGTCTATCTGTTTGTATCAGTATTTGTTAAAACTGAGGTTGTAATTTTAAATGAGTTATACCATATTTCAAGAAAAAATGGTATTATCATGTTAGACCCTGATAGTGACATATCTAATATTATACTCAGAAGCTAACATATTTTAATCATAAGATTTTAGGATCATAATATTAAATTACTCTTATAAGAAAAGAACATACATATCTTAGATATTATTTGCCTGATTCATCAGTACAAATATTCATGATAGGCATAAATAAATAAATAATAGCACACAAGTCTGTTACAAAAGTTCATATCCTTCTATGTCATTATTACAAAGATCTAAACTAATATTGTTGCAAATGATCGCTTTATTTATAACCTGAAACACTTGTTCAACCCAATCCTATAGTGTTCTTAGTACGCTCCCCTACTTATCTCTCAAGGAGGGACTTGAACCACCAAACTCCTTTGGTGTCTACGGGACCTTCTTCTTCAGGTTCAATGTCACTCTGTGGAGTCTTGTGGAGTTTGCTCACATCATACCCTTGCTCCTTAGCTTTCTCAACAAGTCCATTGTAAATTTCTTCATCCAAATGACTCTTCCTGGATAATATCTAAGAACACCAAATTTCATCCCAAGTCATGGTAGCAATTAGCAAATGAACATATCAACCGAAATATATATATATATATATATGTATATATATATATATATATGTGTGTGTGTATATGTATCTGATGTGTGTGTCTATATGTATATGTATCTTATGTATGTAAATGTATATTCTCTTTTGAAAGGCTTCAACCATTACTCTACATTCTCATAAATTTGATTTAGAGCAGCAATACCTTGTAAGGGATATATTTATATACCTACAAACATAAATATAAATACAAAACAAAATTTAAAAACTTTTTATAATATTTGTGTATCTATCTCTTTTGATTCCAAATTAGATGATCATTCCCTTAAGAAGGTGATTAGAATTTGAAGAAAAGAGAATAAGATTAAAAAGTAAAAAGAGGTTACCCTCTTTTGATTCCAAATAAGATGATCCATTCCCTTAAGAAGGTGATTAGAATTTGAAGAAAAGAGAATAAGATTAAAAAATAAAAAGAGGTTACCCAAAGAGATGTTCGGCTAGGTTGGCCAACAATGGCATGTTGATAATCATGATCAACGTACATAACCCAGTAATCACCAACAACTGGAATGATAGGCACCAAAGGAGGAACATAAAACTTGACCTTAAGTTTAGCCTCATCATTGTTAGGATCAACTTTATAAGCAGAACCTTCTATATAACTTCTTTTGCCACCATTCCAAGTTTCATTAAGAACATGCACAGTTCCATCATCATTGGGAGTGTATGTGGCTCTTGTGTCCTTACCATCTTTGGGTTGAAATCTTGATTGGAATGATGCTATCTCGTACCACCGACCCATGTATCTCTTAAGGTCTATACCCTTTACAACTTTCAATTCTTTCTCTGCCATTGTTATTGTCTTAACACTTTTCATTGTGATTTGTTTGTGGTAATGTGGTTTTTATAAGGTTGTCAGTTATGAGTTGGATTCAGATTCTGTGTGCAGATTTGATAGGAACAAGGATCACATATATTAATATCTCAAGCCAATCATATTATAACAACTATTATAAATGCACTATTTTTTTTTTTATATTTTTTTTCTTAATTAGTTGACATTTTTGATTCATTTGGAACAATGTGGGTAGCTAAGGTTGGCGTGATACATTATGAGTTGTACCATGTATATTCTATATTCATAGGGTGCTTACTCAGTGGTCAAACTTTGCATAATTGCCAAATTATTCAATTTTATACTCTCTTTTTTTTTTTTTTTTTTTTTTTTTTTTTTTTGCATAATTTACAAACTATTCAATTTATAATGTTTTTTTGTTGCATAACTAGCAAGTTACCCGTGCATTCGCACGGGATGACAATCGTATGATTAAGAACATACATATTATATGTATATTTATATGTTTAATAATACATATATTACTCGTGCATTCACATGGTTAAAACACACATGTTACTCGTGCATTCATATTGTTAAGAACATACACGTGATTCGTGCATTCACATGGTTAAAAACACATATGTTATTCATACATTCGCATTAATAAGAACACATGTTATATGCATTACATAGTTAAAAAACGCATGTTACTTGTGCATTCTCAGAGTTAAAACACACATATTACACGTACATTTGCATCATTAAGAACACTTAGAACTAATAGTAAACATGTTCGAAATATTAAAAAAATGAATATTCATCTCTTATAAATGTTCATTTATACGAATTTGCTTTCTAAAATATATAAGGAGTGTAATATCTATATACCGTGAATATAACGATTTATACGCAATTTGTATATCATTCATCACTCAATTGTACTACTTATTTTTTGAATTAAACATGAATGATGCAATAACAGTATATCAAACTCATACATTATCGGTGAATACATCATTTTCTCCTATAAAAATCTAAATTATTGCTTGAAGTTATGAATGTATGTAAAAATAGTCTCATCTATAAAATATATATTATAGTATGTTATTTGTTAGTACACACTATAGAGGAACAATACTTGAATTGTGACATTGCCTTGCATTTTGTTTTTCTTACATAATCAATTTTATTTTCATCCTTGTTTGTGAAAGTCAATTTTTTGCTGCTCATTTGTATCAAAATTTCTTCTCATACACAAATTTTAAATAGTTTGTCATTGTTCTATAAAAATAACATTGTCTACATATTTATATGTCATTTTTAATGTATAGCTAATAAAATTAATGATATTGATTATGAAAAGTGATTTGATAAAGAAGTTTTTCATCTTGTGTGTGAGGTTGAATAACAAGAGGTAGAAAGTTTTTGGAGGAGAAATTTTGCATGAGGTGATGCCACATGTCCCTAGCTTATGTGGCAAGAGTTTTATTTTTTATATAGTATATAGTTTGCCAAACTATTCAATTTTATAATCCATTTTTCATTTTTTTCTTACTATCAAAAGTAAAGAACTAATTTTTTTTGAATATATATTTGTCTCTCTCAACAAGTGTCGCTTAAGTTGTTATTATAACTTAATGAATCAATGGAAGAATTATAAAATAAGGCAGCGTCTAACTTGTGAAATGCAAGTTAGTTCGCTTCAATGCATACTCATTTATTTGTCGTTGAATTAAAGCACTATCGATGGTCGGCAGAAAATGAGTGGCGGTGAGACATCGAATCATCAATGTGATGATGTTGCGACGGTTCATAATGAAAAGACATTCTCGCTGGTTGAATGTTACAAGAGTTGATGGTTGATACATTGGAAATTGTGACATCATAGGTTGGTACATTAATGTTTGAGGTGTGGAGTTTGATTTGTTTGGTATGGGTTAGTTTAAATTATATGTAGAAGTCAATTTATTGGAACAAAACTTTCATTTGAAAGTTGTATTGGTTCGTAACGACTTCAAATGAAATATGGTAGGCCCATATACCCACTTCATTCTATCACGTTGTAGATCAGCTTTCAGGTGAAGTTACACTCACACAAATCGACTTCTACATAGAAGTCGGTATACCAAAATTTAACTTCACTTGGTGAAGTAACTAAATCTTAAACCGACTTCTTCAAAGAAGTCGGTATGGTCAATTTGAACTACACTTGGTAAAGTGACAACCTCCTAAACCGACTTCTTCACAAAACTTGAGAACTACTATACCGACTTCATCACAAAACCTGGGAACTACCATACTGACTTCATACCAGTAGGATATGCTTTAATGTTTGGGAAAATAACTTCTGAGTAGGATATTAAATGAGTTATACCATATTTCAAGAAAAAATGTTATCGTCATGTTAGACCCTGATAGCGACATGTCTAATATTATATTCAGAAGCTAACATGTTTTAATCATAAGATTTTAGCATCATAATATTAAATCACTCTTATAAGAAAAGATCATTCAGATCTTAAACATTATTTGCTTGATGCATCAGTTTAAATATTCATGATAGGCATCAATGAGTTAACAATTTTCCTTGCAATTTCTGACCCAACACAAAGAAAAAAAGTGAATGTTTTTGTTGAAAAATTAAATCTAACAAAGGCCGAAAATGGTTGTATTATAACAAAGATGAGATTCTCATATAAAGAATAAGAACTTACACATGCAAAGCATGAAAACATCAACTTTACAAAAGTTCATATCCTTTTATGGAATTATTACAAAGATCCAAACTATTATTGTAGCAAATGATTGCTTTATTTATAACCAGAAACACTTCTTGAACCCAATCCTCCATTGTTCTTAGTACTCTCCCCAACCTATCAGCCAAGGAAGGACTTGAACCACCTAACTCCTTTGGGGTCAACAGGACCTCCTTCAGGTGGAGTGTCACTCTGTGGAGTCTTGTGGAGTTTGCTCACATCATACCCCTGCTCCTTAGCTTTCTCAACAAGATCATTGTAGATTTTCTCATCCAAATGACTCTTCCTGGATAATATCTAGGAACACCAAATTTGATCCCCAAGTCATGGTAGCAATTAGCAAATGAACATAT
Organism: Lupinus albus; assembly: GCA_009771035.1. Lineage (NCBI taxonomy): Eukaryota > Viridiplantae > Streptophyta > Magnoliopsida > Fabales > Fabaceae > Lupinus > Lupinus albus. The sequence goes on from CM020011.1 coordinate 14,062,004, forward strand.
CAACCATAATATATATATATATATGGGTGTGTATATGTATATGTATATATATATATATGATGTATGTATATGTATATATATATATATATATATATATATGATGTATGTAAATGTATATTCACAAAACAAAGATTGCATTTCTAGCAGAGCAACAATACATCATGAATATCTCTTTTGAAAGGCTTCAACCATTACTCTATATTCTCATAAATTTGATTAAAGAAAACATCCTAAAATTTAATTATAAAATCCTACCCCACTCACAATCCCCTTGTAAGGGATATATTTATATACCCAGAAACATAAATATAAATACAAAACAAAATTTATAAACTTTTAATAATATTTGTGTATCTTTGATTCCAAATTTTAGATGATCCATTCCATTAAGAAGGTGATCAGAATTGGAAGAAAAGAAAATATGATTAAAAAGTAAAAGGGGTTACCCAAAGAGATGTTCGGTTAGCGTTGCCAACGATAGCAACTTGATAATCAGCATCAACGTACAGAACCCAGTAATCACCAACGACTGGGATAGGCACCAAAGGAGAAATAATGAACTTGACCTTAAGTTTAGCCTCATCACTCTTAGGATCAGCTTTATAAGCAGTACCTTCTATAGAACTTCTTTTCCCATCACTAAAAGTTTCATTAAGAACATGCACAGTTCCATCACCATTGAGAGTGTATGTGGCTCTTGTGTCCTTAGCATCTTTGGGTGTAAAAAATTTTGGGATTGATGATATCTCGTACCACCGACCCGTGTACCTCTTAAGGTCTAAACCCTTCACAACTTGCTGTTCTTTCCCTGCCATTGTTGTCTTACACTTTTCTTTGTGATTTGTTTGTGGGAATGTGTTATTTATAAGGTTGTCACTTGTGAGTTGGATTCAGATTCTGTGTGCAGATTTGGAATAAGGTGGGTGAGTAGAGATCATTTTCTCACGCTCTCAATATATTCAAAAGTTGTCACATGCTTACAAATGAAAATAATAAAAAGAGAAACTACTTTTTATATATTAATTTGTGGAATTTGTTTCGTTTGGTACATGGGGAAATGTATTTTTTGGGACCGGAGAATCCTCATTACAATGTGGGTCACTAAGGTTGGCGTGGTAGATTATGAGCCTTACACGTGTACCATGTTTATTCTATATTCATAGGATGTTAGTTCCTGTATTTTCATTGATCTAATGAGAAAGTGCATATATAATAAGAAAGTAGTTTATGTATTAATGGTGGAAGAAATTTTTTTAAATTATCCATTACAATGGAATAAATTAGTCTGGTTCAACTCAGCTAGACTTGTTAGCGATTGACTCAAATTTATTATAATGTGTTATTTTTAAGTTCAACGTCGATTTAATTAAAGTTCATCAATTTTCGATTCAGATAATATGCTTAAATTTACCTTAATCATCATCTTGATTAATAATCATTTATATATATTTAAATTGATTTATTTGGAAGTATAAATTTTAATATATATTATATGAATATAATATACAATAATTATAAATTATTTTCTAAAATGTGTATATATATATATATATATATATTATTTTTAAATATACATGAGATTTTATATTTAATATGAGTATATATAAATATTGTTCACATAATTTGGGGTGTAATATGTATGCACAAACATTATAAATATTTATAGACAATCGTTGCATCATTCACTCTTTTTTGGATTACTTTTTTTTTTGAATAGTCAATGATGATTGAACATAAATTGTGGATGATTCAATGACTATGTAAAAAACGCTTACACTATCAATATAAACATTAGTTTCTCTAAAATATATGTAGATTATGCGCCTTCCATTTATACCATGTTTATTCTATATTCATACGATGCTACTTCCAGTATTTTTCTTGTATCTTATAGTAATTATAGACTGGTCAAACTTGCATAATTCGGAAACTATTCAATGTCATAATATTTTTTTTTTTTGCATAATTGCCAAATTATTCAGTTTTATAATCTTTTTTTTTTTTTTGCATAATTAACAAACTATTCAATTTTAGAATCCATTTTTCATCTTTTTCTTACTATCAAAAGTAAAGAACTAATTTTTTTATAGTATGTATTTGTCATTCTCAACAAGTATCGCTTTTAAATATCGAATTATTGATGTAACACCCCGAATTTTAGTCTTTAAAAATTAGAGTATCAGTACTGGAAGCCTCGCTTGATCCAGAGATTCTCGCTTGAGCGAGAGAGGTGCATCTGGGAGGGTGAAATCTTGGGCTATACTGGAGGATTCTCGCCTGAGCGAGAGTTGTATCACCCGAGCGAGAAATGGCAATTTTGGGCAGTGTAATCGATTACACAGTCCATGTAATCGATTACATGCAGATAAAAAGCATCAGATATGTGTATTTTACATGATGTAATCGATTACACAATACATGTAATCGATTACATGCAGATAAAAGCATCAGATATGTGCATTTTACATGATGTAATCGATTACACAATACATGTAATCGATTACATGCAGATAAAAGCATCAGATATCTGCATTTTACATGATGTAATCGATTACACAATACATGTAATCGATTACATGCAGATAAAAGCATCAGATATGTGCATCTGACAGAGTGTAATCGATTACACATTTCTGGTAATCGATTACACATTGCTCGTAATCGATTACACATTTCTGGTAATCGATTACATCGTATTAAAGCATCAGATATGCGCATTTTTCATGTTGTAATCGATTACACCATGTTGGTAATCGATTACAACCCGACGACACCTCTTTAAAACAGAAACCCAAACACATTTTAGGGTGAGAACTTCGAAGAGAAGAGAGAGAGGAGAGCTTTTCAAGAGCAAGGAGCCTTAGGACTCATCTTAGAGCTTGAGAAGAGGTAAACCTCTTGTTCCTAACTCTTCTTCTTCCTCTCTAACTTGTTTTGGGTATGTTGGATTTATTTTCAAAACATGAGAAACCATGGAAACTCATCCTTTAGAGTTATGGTTCGTTTTATGTTATTTTTATCTTGTAAACTCTTGGTTTAGAGATAGTATCTCAATAATGGAAAGGGTTGTGGGTTGATTCATGAAAACCAAAAAAAAAAACCCCAAAAGTGAAAATGTGGTAAAAGGAGAGAATGAGTAAAATGTTAGAGGTAGAAGATGAGTTTACCCCCAAATATTGAAATATGAGATGTTATGCATGTTTTAGATGGTTGAATATTGATGATGAATATTTTGTATGATTAAATGATGCAATATAAGTTGTTTATGTGATATTTGGAATAAATGACTAACATTGTGTGATGTGGTGGGATGAAGAGAGATCCTAAGGTTGGAGGCGGTGTCGATGGAACTCGAGAAGTTGCCAAGAACCAAACCCAACACTCATCGAGGTAAGGATAAGTCTTTAATGTTGCATTTGAAATAGAAAATGTGTATTTTCTGGTTATGCAAAGACTAAGTTGTAAATTACGCATTTAGTATGAACATATATGGGTGTGTTTATACTAAAGTAGGCGTAGATTTACGGAAAAGGAAAATGTGGGTATTTTCTGGTTATGAAATGATCGAGTTGTGAATTACGCATTTAGTATGAACATATATGGGTGTGTTTATACTAAAGTAGGCGTAGATTTATGGAAAAGGAAAATGTGGGTATTTTCTGGTTATGAAATGATCGAGTTGTGAATTACGCATTTAGTATGAACATATATGGATGTGTTTATACTAAAGTAGGCGTAGATTTACGGAAGATGGAAAAGGTGTGTGTTTCCTGGCCATGCAATAATTATATTGTAAATCACGTATTAGTATAAACGGATATGGAGTGTTTATACTAAAGATGACGTGAATTTACGGGAAATGATTGATGGCAAATCGATGGAAGGAAAAATATATTTTTAGCCGACCAGAAATGGTTAGCGACTTCGGCCCGAGTTTATGAGGCAACACTTCGGCCCGAGTTTATGAGGCAACACTTCGGCCCGAGTTTATGAGGCAACACTTCGGCCCGAGTTTATGAGGCAACACTTCGGCCCGAGTTTATGAGGCAACACTTCGGCCCGAGTTTATGAGGCAACTTCGCCGGTAGGCAACACTTCGGCCCGAGTTTATGAGGCAACACTTCGGCCCGAGTTTATGAGGCAACACTTCGGCCCGAGTTTATGAGGCAACACTTCGGCCCGAGTTTATGAGGCAACACTTCGGCCCGAGTTTATGAGGCAACACTTCGGCCCGAGTTTATGAGGCAACACTTCGGCCCGAGTTTATGAGGCAACACTTCGGCCCGAGTTTATGAGGCAACACTTCGGCCCGAGTTTATGTAGCAACACTTCGGCCCGAGTTTACGCGGCATGTTTTCTTTATAAAAGATATGAGAAGTTGTTTTTAGCTAACCCTAAGGGGTGTAGCGACTTCGGCTCGAGTTTATGTAGCAACACTTCGGCCCGAGTTTACGCGGCATGTTTTCTTTATAAAAGATATGAGAATTTGTTTTTAGCTAACCCTAAGGGGTGTAGCAACTTCGGCTCGAGTTTATGTAGCAACACTTCGGCCCGAGTTTACGCGGAATGTTTTCTTTATAAAAGAGATAAGAAATTGTTTTTAGCTAACCCTAAGGGGTGTAGCGACTTCGGCTCGAGTTTATGTAGCAACACTTCGGCCCGAGTTTATGAGGCGTGTTTTATTGGTAAAAATGATGAGAATCTGCTTTTAGCTAACCCTAAGGGGTGTAGTGACTTTGGCTCAAGTTATGCAGCAAGACAAAATGAATTTCGAAATTGGTTTACTAACCCTTTTTCTAATGTGGATTATCTTATAATGACGTTTATTGAATTAACGACTTACTCCTTTGTGTGTTTTGTACTTTTGTCATTGATAATCCCATTGCAGGTAAATAGACGAATGGAGTATGCTAGTTCGGGAGCTTTAGGAGCTTTAGACGTTGGATTCACTATTTATGTTTTTCGTATTCTAAATGATTACCTGCGGATTTAAATGATTGTAATCATGACTAACCATTATTTGGATATTTGTAACCATGCGTAATGTTATTTTGGAGGATCAGAACCTTTGAGGTCTTAGTACTCATAGGGAATGATATGAATGAATTATGTTTTTCTACAAGATTAATTGTATGATAATATAATAGGTTATAAGATTAGTTCCAGGAATGATTCATGAGAAGTTCTAGGTAAAATGATTATGCATGTGGTTATTGATTCATGGATTGAGTGTGAGGAGGGGAAATAAGATTTTGAAGTAAGGATATTAAAATGGTAAATTGAGTTATGAGTGATTGAATGGAATTGAATTAAAATGAGAAAAATTTTCAAGGGTAGAAAATTGGGTCGTTACAATTGACATTTTAATTTTTCATTGATCTAATGAGAAAGTGCGTATATATTAAGAAAGTAGTTTATGTATTAATGATGGATGAATTTTTTTTTTATATTATCCATTAGGATGGAATAAATTAGATTGGTTCAACTCCACTAGATTCTTTAGCGATTAACTCGAATTGACTTTAATGTGTTATTTTTAAGTTCAACATTGGTTTATCTAAATTTCATGAACTTTCGATTGGGATAACAAGTTTAAATTTACATTAATCGTCATCTTGATTGATAATCATTTATATATATTTAAATTGATTTATTTGGAATGATTACTTTTAATATACATTATACGAATATAATATATACAATAATTATAAATTATTTTCTAAAATGTGTATATATATTATTTTTAAATATAAATGAGATTTTATATTTAATATGAGTATATATAAATATTGTTCACATAATTTGGCGTGTAATATGTATGCAATGATACTATAAATATTTGTAGACAGTTAGTGTACCATTTACCTTTTATTTGGATTACTTTTTTTTCAAGAGTCAGTGATAATTGAAAATAAATTGCGGATGATGAAATGATTGTGTTAAAATCTCTTACACTAACAATATATACATCATTTTTTCTATTAATATATGTAGATTATCACTCTAATATGTGTACAATGTTTATTCTATATTCATATGATGCTACTTCTAGTATTTTCTTGTATCATATAGTAATTAATGACTGGTCAAACTTGCATAATTGGCAAACAATTCAATTTTATAATATATATTTTTGCATAATTGTCAAAATATTCAATTTTATGATCAATGTTTTTTTTTGCATAATTGCCAAATTATTACATTTTATAATCCATTTTTCATCTTTTTCTTAGTATCAAAAGTATAGAACAATTTTTTAATATGTATTTGTCTCTCCCAACAAGTGTCGCTTTAAATATCGAATTATTGATTTTTTAATTTTTAATTAATCTAATGAGAAAGTGCATATATAATAAGAAAATAGTTAATGTATTACTGATGGAATAAATTTTTTTATATTATCCATTAGGATGGAATAAATTAGTTTTTTTCCAACTCCGCTAGACTCATTAAATATTAACTCGAATTGACTTTAATGTGTTATTTCTAAGTTCAACATTGGTTTAATTAAAGTTTATGAACTTTCGGTTGACATAATAAGTTTAAATTTACCTTAATCATCATCTTGATTAATAATAATTTATATATATTTAAATTGATTTATATGGAATTATTAATTTTAATATAGATTATATGAATATAATATACAATAATTATAAATCATTTTCTGGAATGTGTATATATATTATTTTTAAATATACATGAGATTTTATATTTAATACGGGTAGATATAAATATTGTTCACATAATTTGGGGTGTAATATGTATGCACTAATAGTATAAATATTTACAGACAATCATTGCATCATTCACCATTTATTTGAATTACTTTTTTGAAGAGTCAATGATGATTGAATATAAATTGTGTATGAATCAATAGCTCTGTAAAAAAATGCTTACACTATCAATATATACATTTTTTCTCTATAAATATATGTAGATTATGAGCATTACTTCTGTACCATGTTTATTCTATACTCTTACGATGTTACTTCTAATATTTTTCTTGTATCTTATAGTAATTATAGACTAGTCAAACTTGCATAATTGGAAACTATTCATGTTCATAATATATTTTTTTGCATAATTCCCAAATTATTCAGTTTTACAATCCTTCCTCTTCTTTTTTTTGCATCATTGCCAAACTATTCAATTTTATAATCCATTTTTCATCTTTTTCTTACTTTCAGAAGTGAAGAACTAATTTTTTTATAGTATGTATTTGTCTTTCTCAACAAATATCGCTTTTAAATATTGAATTATTAACATTTTAATTTTTCATAAATCTAATGAGAAAGTGCATTATAATAAGAAAGTAGTTTATGTTTAATGATGGAAGAAGTTTTTTTATATTATCCATTAGGATGGAATAAATTTGTTTGGTTCAACTCATTTAGATTCATTAGCCATTAACTTGAATTGACTTTAATGTGTTATTTTTAAGTTCAACATTGGTTTAACTAAAGTTCATGAACTTTCGATTGAGATAACAAGTTTAAATTTACCTTAGTCATCATCTTGATTGATAATCATTTATATATATTTAAATTGATTTATATTGAAGTACTACTTTTAATATACATTATATGAATATAATATATACAATAATTATAATTATTTTCAAAAATGTGTATATATATTATTTTTAAACATAGATGAGATTTTATATTTAATATGAGTGTATATAAATATTCTTCACATAATTCGGGGTGTAATATGTATGAAATGACAGTATAAATATTTATAGACAACCAGTGTATCATTTACCTTTTATTTGATTTTTTTTTCAAGAGTCAGTGATGATTGAAAATAAATGGTGATTGATGCAACGATTGTGTAAAAAACTCTTACACTGTTAATATATATACCATTTTCTCTATTAATATATGTTGATTATCAGTGTTACATGTGTACCATGTTTATTCTATATTTATACCATGCAACTTCTGGTATTTTCTAGTATATTATTGTAATTACTGACAGGTCAAACTTGCATAATTGGCAAACTATTCAATTTTTTAATATTTTTTTTTCATAATTGCCTAATTATTCAATTTTATAATCTATGTTTTTGTGCATAATTGCCAAAGTATTAAATTTATAATCCATTTTTCATCTTTTCCTTTCTATCAAATGTAAATAACTATTTTTTAAATGCATTTGTCTCTCTTAACAATTATCGCATTAAATATCAAATTAATGATATTTTAATTTTTCATTTATCTAATGAGAAAGTACATATATAATAAGAAAGTAGTTTATGTATTAATGATTGATTGAGATAATAAGTTTAAATTTACCTTGATCATCATCTTGATTAATAATCATTTTTATATATTTAAATTGATTTATATGGAAGTGTTAATTTTAATATACATTATATGAATATAATATACAATAATTACAAATTATTATCCAAAATGTGTACATATATTATTTTTAAATATACTTGAGATTTTACATTTAATATTAGTATATATAAATATTGTTCACATAATTTGGGGTGTAATATGTATTCACTAATAGTATAAATTTTTATGGACAATCATTGCATAATTCACTCTTTATTTGGAGTACCTTTTTTTTTATGAGTCAATGATGATTGAACATAAATTGTGGATGATTCAATGACTGTGTAAAAAATGCTTACACTGTCACTATATATATCATTTTCTCTATAAATATATGTAGATTATGAGCCTTACATGTGTAATATGTTTGTTCTATATTCATTGGATGCTACTTCTAGTATTTTCTTATATCTTATAGTAATTATGACTCCTCAAACTTGCATAATTTGCAAAGTATTCAATTTTAATATATATTTTTGCATAAATGCCAACTTATTCAATTTTATAATATTTTTTTTCATAATTGCCAAACTATTCAATTTTATAATCCATTTTTCATATTTTTCATATTTTTCTTAATAACAAAAGTAAACAACTATTTTTTTTAATATGTATTTGTCTCTCAACAAGTGTCGCTTTAAATATCGAATTATTGACATTTTAATTTTTCATTAATCTTATGAGAAAGTGTACATATAACAAGAAAGTATTTTGTGTATTTACGATAGAATAATATTTTTCTATTATCCATTAGGATGGAATAAATTAGTTTGGCTCAACTCAGCTAGACTCATTAACGATTGACTCGAATTGACTTTAATGTATTATTTTTAAGTTCTGCATCGGTTTAATTTAAGTTCATGAACTTTCGATTTAGATAACAAGTTTAAATATACTTTAATCATCATCTTGATTGATAATCATTTATATATATTTAAATTGATTTATGTGGAAGTATTAGTTTTAATATACTTATATGAATATAATATAAACAATAATTATAAATTATTTTCTAAAATATGTATATATATATATATATATATTATTTTTAGATTTTAGATTTAATATGAGTAGATATAAATATTGTTCACATAATTTAGGGTGTAATATGTATGCACTTACTCTATAAATATTTATAGACAATCAATGCATCATTTACCCTTTATTTGGATTTTTTTAAGGGTCAATGATGTTAGAATATAAATGGCAGATGATATAATGACTGTGTAAAAAACTCTTACACTGTCAATATATACATCATTTTCTATATATAAATATATGTAAATATAATCAGATGATGAATCTAATGAATGAAGTTCATTTGACTCAATCTATATTTGATTAGCTTAATTTTTAACACAAGTAGAACTCAATTATCTTTGAACTAGGTTTATTGAATGAACACCAACGTAGTTTCTAACGAATATTGAGTTGATTTTATTTTAATAACATTATCATCAATATATCATTTATAATTTATGTATTAATTATCATCAGCTTTTACATATAAATAATAAACATAAATAAGAATTGCATCATGAAATATTTTCAAAAAAAAATTGAGTACCATATATTATTTCTTATTTATATTACATTAATGGGTTTGACCACGTTGTACCAAAATTATGGTCTTTTCAAATGTGAAGCCTTCAAGCCAATAAAGAATGCTTAGTGTGAAAGAAATAGTTTATGGACAAGCGTGCCCGAATGTGATCAGCTGTCTCATTTTTCATGTCTCATTGTGTCCCAATGTAATGACAAAGTGCTATCTACTTGAAAATAAAAATATGAAAACATAAAATAACATATTTAAGTAATTTAGTGGGATATGATTAAGCTTGGTACATAATTGTCGCGACCCGATTTTCGGTTGGAAGACCGGCCCTGCGACTTTGGGAGAGGCGAACTCGATTTCTACCTCTTCCAATTGATTTGGAGTCGCCACTACGTTTTTTGCGGTTAAAACGTAGAAAACTCTAAACATGCCCGATTAAGATAATTTGGTCTTTAATCAGAGATTCTGAACTCGGGAGTCGATTACGGATCGGGGAAGGTATTAGCATCCTGTCCGCCCGTATTAAAACGGTACCCTCGCTAATAACATGGACTTTTATACCCTTAAAATTATTTATTAAAATTCAGTAAATAAAAACAAAATGTTTTATTTTTTATTGTTGTGCCTGACAAGAATTCAACTTGCTCCTACGTATCCCTAGCTGCAATAGGGAAATCAAGGCTACGTAGTTCTGGTTTGAAAATTAATTGGTGTTGGTTTAGTTTGTTTGAAAAGTTGATGTAAATTGTATTCTCTTTAAGAAAAGATGAAGCAGCAGAAACTAATGTCCGCACCATATCAAATCTTTAAAGAGATTTTGAAAGTAATTAAACTACTGTGTTGAAATTTATTTATCTTTAAGATATATATTATTTTTGAAATAATTGAAATGAGTTGTTTGAAATTTATTTATTTTTAAGATAGATGAAGTAGCAAGACTAATGCCCGCGCCGCATCAAATCTCAAGGAATATTTTGAAGTGGTTTAAAATATATTATTGAAATTTATTCACCTTTAAGATAGATGAAGTAGCAAGACTAATGCCCGCGCCGCATCATATCTTAAAGAGATTTGAAATAGTTTTAAAATATATTATTGAAATTATTCACCTTTAAGATAGATGAAGTAGCAAGACTAATGCCCGCGCCGCATCATATCTTAAAGAGATTTGAAATAGTTTTAAAATATATTATTGAAATTTATTCACCTTTAAGATAGATGAAGTAGCAAGACTAATGTCCGCGCCGCATCATATCTTAAAGAGATTTTGAAATAGTTTTAGAATATATTATTGAAATTATTCACCTTTAAGATAGATGAAGTAGCAAGACTAATGCCCGCGCCGCATCATATCTTAAAGAGATTTGAAATAGTTTTAAAATATATTATTGAAATTTATTCACCTTTAAGATAGATGAAGTAGCAAGACTAATGTCCGCGCCGCATCATATCTTAAAGAGATTTTGAAATAGTTTTAGAATATATCGTTGAAATTTATTCATTTTTAAGATAGATGAAGCAGCAAGAACTAATGCCCGCACCGCATCAAATCTTAAAGATATTTTGAAATAGTTTTAGAATATATCGTTGAAATTTATTCATCTTTAAGATAGATGAAGCAGCAAGAACTAATGCCCGCACCGCATCAAGTCTTAAAGAGATTTTGAAATAGTTTTAGAATATATCGTTGAAATTTATTCATCTTTAAGATAGATGAAACAGCAAGAACTAATGGCCGCACCGCATCAAATCTTAAAGAGATTTTGAAATGGTTTTAGAATATATCGTTGAAATTTATTAATCTTTAATATAGATGAAGCAGCAAGAACTAATGCCCGCACCGCATCAAATCTTAAAGAGATTTTGAAATAATTTGAAATATAATTGAAATTTTTATCAGGTACATTTTATTAAAACAAATATTAATGTAAAAAATGTTAGAATAACAATACCCAAATATGAAATAAAAATTACTATAACATAAAACAAAAGGTAAAAGTTAAATAAAAAAAGAAAGAAAAGCAAAGGGAAGGGGAATACTTAAGTGGTCATCCTTGTTGACCCTAGAGAAATAGAAATGAGAATTGAAGTCCTTAAAGGCATCACCATCTTTTCATTTTCTTCAAATCTCAGGCAACATCAACTCAATCCGGCGAAACCACGATTTCAGCGGCGGTTTGCGGTGGTTCTTGACTGAGAACGCTCCCAACAGCATGGGATCCTCATCCCGGCGCAGTGTACCAAAAGGGAATCAAATCCCTAAATTATCTCCTTCATCCTCTTCTTTTCCGGCAGCGGCGGCAACAAAAGGGACGACGGCAAGTCACTGGTAATCCGGCGGCTACATCTCTTCTCCTCTATCTCGTTTCTCCTTAGCGACGGTGGTGCTCTCTCTGGTGACGGTTTCGGTAGCGACGACAACGCCAGGCAGTAGCGGAGGTTGTGACGAAAGGCAGCGACGACGACTAGGAAAGCCACTAATGGCGATGATGGCGAGTTATCTTTCTCCAATTATGTTATGCGACCCTTGATGCGGTGATTTCCAACCTGAATTGAATCTAAACCGTGAAGGTGGAAGGAAGCTACCCCAATCGAACTCGCTCGGCAAGAACCACCCATTGTAATGGTAGTTCGAAAGGTATGTTACCACCCCTTTTCGTTTACCCTCCTTTATTTTGACATCTCTATGTATAGTGCTCTCTAATTGCTAACTGATTTGTCATATGGTGTGTGTATGATGTATGTCCGGTAGGTATTTTCTTCTTTGGTTGCCGTAGATGTGGTATCGATGAATGCGTCTCTATTGTATTGTTTTTGACTGCTTGTTTGATATCAGAGTGTGTTCTTTACCTTTTGCCTGGTATGTTAGCCCCTTTTGATATTCTGTTGACCCTCGTTGATATTTGTTGCAGTATGATGCTGTATAAGTGGTTACTCTCTCTTGTATGGCAATTGCCTATGAGTGTGGTGTGTGCCCTCTGGTTTGTATGTGTGGTTTCATTGTTGTATGTATGAGTGTGTTTATATGGTTTTATGATTGTTGGCCTGTGATATGTATATCCCCCTTTGATTTCAGTTTTGTTGTGTATGGATAGGTGGCTTGACGTTGTAGATAGTGTATGTGATATGTATTGTGTTATCAAAAGGGTGCGTTGGTTGTCAAAGGTTGGAGTTGGGACTATGTAGATGGTGAATGATGAGATTGTTTATTTGAGATTGCCAATTTTCAGATTTAGGAGCCCTCCCCCTTTTCATTTGCTTCATGCCTTGTATTTATAGTTGAGTATGTGAAGCCTTGAAAGTCAGTGATATGCCATGACTTTTGCTTTCCTGGTTATTCTTTCCAACTGTCCCTAATTGCTACTATTGATGCTAATCTTAAATTTTGAAGTGTAACTGCCCTTTTTTTGGAATCCCTTGTATTTCTCAGCTGGTGTATATTCCAGATTGTGTTTAATAAGGCATAACTGTCTGATTTGCATTTTTTAGAGGCTTTTGGTTTGTTTAGCCCCCTCCCTTTTAATTATTCAACCACTCATTAAAAATTGCTCCTCATTGCTGATTATTGCCTCTTCAAATTATTTCTGCTTGTCAATGCTCTTTAAGCATAAGAAACTGAAAGGCTTTTGGTTAACTTCTCTGGCTGACTAATTTTATACTCTTGGCTGCTTGTAGTTCTCATACGAATCCTCAAGAAGAGTCTTGCCATATCACCATATGCAATGAAACTTAGTTCATCTAATGCTCCTCCAACAACATTCTGGAACCATATATTCTGCCACCATTGATGTCATTGATAATGTGTAAGTGTAGTATTGGAAAGAGGCAAGTGTGGTGGCTTGAAGCTCTTGAAGCATATAAGTTGTTCTACCTTTTGAATAAAACAATCATGAAAGTAGAGCCGAATAAGACTTTCTTTATCTGAATTTGTATACATTTTATTGGTACAAAGTCCAAACAGAATTCCCATATCTCAACTTAATGTTTAGTGAATTTCAGTTCATGTATTCCTATACTTTTTTCTCAATATGAGTGTATAGTAGCAATTAATATTCCATTTGAAAAAATGATGTATGATTCACTTGCTTTCTTGCACCCTCTCCTAATATATTTATGTGATCCAATGCAAGGAACAAACAAATTGCACTAACCAATAATACTTTGATCACAGGTAAAGAAGCAACATAAAACAGTTGTAGAAACCACATTATATCCTAATTTTCTAACAATCTCTTCTAATCGTACACACACAAAAATAAATTACATGTAACAAAATATATTGGAACAAAATTTTCATTCACATTCAGAATAACAAAGTAAAAGTACATATACATTGTGAAACATAAATTTTGTGTCGTGTTTACTATATATATAAAAAAAAACCTCAATAGATTGGTCTCCTTGTTTTAGCTTCGAAATTAGGCCGGACAAAATTGGGTGTTCACAGCTGCCCCTCTTTATTTGTTACTTACTTGATAGCAAGCAAACTGAAGTTTGTGTGTAATCGTAGTAAGTAACTAGTGAAGACATGAACATTAATTTTGTCAAGGCCGACACAATGAACATCCAGAGGTCAATCTGATAAAATAAATATGCGAGCACTCAATGGCTCGAGAAAAGCTAGTAAAACATATTTTGTGAGCTCTCAGTGGCTCAAGACAGAAAAATAAATTGTGAACTCTCAATGGCTTGAGACAGAAAAATAAATTTGCGAGATCTCAGTGGCTCGATGCGGAAAATAAATTTGCGAGCTCTTAGTGGCTCGATGCGGAAAATAAATTGCGAGCTCTCGGTGGCTCGATGCGGAAAATAAATTTGCGAGCTCTCGGTGGCTCGATGCGGAAATTAATTGCGAGCTCTCAGTGGCTCGATGCGGAAAATAAATTGCGAGCTCTCAGTGGCTCGATGCGGAAAATAAATTGCGAGCTCTCAGTGGCTCGATGCGGAAAATAAATTGCGAGCTCTCTGTGGCTCGATGCGGAAAATAAATTGCGAGCTCTCAGTGGCTCGATGCGGAAAATAAATTGCGAGCTCTCAGTGGCTCGATGCGGAAAATAAATTGCGAGCTCTCAGTGGCTCGATGCGGAAAATAAATTGCGAGCTCTCAGTGGCTCGATGCGGAAAATAAATTGCGAGCTCTCAGTGGCTCGATGCGGAAAATAAATTGCGAGCTCTCAGTGGCTCGATGCGGAAAATAAATTGCGAGCTCTCAGTGGCTCGATGCGGAAAATAAATTGCGAGCTCTCAGTGGCTCGATGCGGAAAATAAATTGCGAGCTCTCAGTGGCTCGATGCGGAAAATAAATTGCGAGCTCTCAGTGGCTCGATGCGGAAAATAATTTGCGAGCTCTCAGTGGCTCGATGCGGAAAATAATTTGCGAGCTTTCAGTGGCTCGATGCGGAAAATAAATTGCGAGCTCTCAGTGGCTCGATGCGGAAAATAAATTGCGAGCTCTCAGTGGCTCGATGCGTAAAATAAATTGCGAGGTCTCAGTGGCTCGAGATTCACATCAGGTTCGGGGTCTTGGAATGTTATAAAATCACATCAGGCTTGGGGTCCTGGAAAGATTGAAAAGCACGTCAGGCTCGGGGTCTTGGAAAGTTATAAAAACACGTCAAGCCCAGGGTCCTGGAAAGTTATAAAAGCACGTCAGGCCCAGGGTCCTGGAAAGTTATAAAAGCACGTCAGGCTCGGGGTCCTGGAAAGTTATATGCGAGCACTTAGTGGCTCAAAATTCACATCAGGCTCGGGGTCTTGGAAAGCAAATTATGTAGAGTAATGATTTGAATTCTTGAGAGCATGTTATGATATGGTCATGTTTTGAATGATGCATGCGATGTCATGTATGAGTAATGCATGTTTAGATGTTCTAGTTTGTGAGGTTGTGATTAAACAAATTGGTTTTATATGGACTCGACTGAAATGCGATCTATGTTGATCTTTGTTGAAAGGGACTATCATCCAGCACCTTACTATCCATTCTGCCCCAATGTCATGTTATGAGGTTATTGGAAGATTATGATCGTCTAATAAACTGCCCCAATATATTGTCAAGAATTTATTGGAAGAGTATGACTCCAATAAATTGCCCCAGTATCTTTGCCAATGATTTGGTGAGAATTTTTCCAAATGGATGTTGTGATTCTGACATCCAAAATTGCCCTAGTTTGCTCAATTGAGGATGAGCAACAATGAGTCTTCACTAGAGGGTGTTCATTTCTCTTCCCTAATTTTTGCCCAGAGTACCTAGTGTAGGTACCTGTCGGGAATTCTCTCTTTTTATTTTGATACTAAGTCGCCATTGAAGGTTTTCGGCTTAGCATTGCTCTCCTTTTCCTAGGTTGCCTTTGTGGGTTTTCAACCTAACACTCATTTTTTATTCTTTGTTTGTTTGTTTGTTTTTGTTTTTGAATTTTTTTTTGAACACCCTCAAATGTGACAGAGTTAAATGCATCGCATCATTGACCATCTTTCAGAGCCTGAAGGTGAGAATGCGATATCTTGTCTTTGCTTGGTTGAGAGATTTTGGACAGATCCGTGAGGAGTAACTTCAGTCTTGCCTCAGCTATGGGTTTCTTGGTACTTTTGATTCGCGAACTCAAATCATACCCCATAAATTGCCCCCGTTTGGACGGACACCCTTATCTTAATTTCCACTTGTCGTAAGCTTGTTTTCATGCGCGACTCTTTAAAAAAATACTGAAAACAATGATCATGCAAATTGGATTTGATTTTTTATGTGTTGATGTGGTAGAGATGGTGATGAATGGTTGAAATTATCCGATGCATTAAAAGTGAGATATTCTCATCAAAACTTAATGAAATTTGTTGGAGTCAGCGTTTCTCTGCCCCTGTGCATTGCTTAGGCAAATCGATTCCTCAACGAGGTCTTTTAAGCTTGTATCTTAGACTGGCTAAGAGTTACCAAGAAAAATGATATAGGCTCGAATAAGTTTTTCCCAAACCCAATTTCATTTCTCCTATCTCCATTGTCCTATTCTCAACAATTTTCTAGTCATGTCATTCAACTACTAAAATTTTGGATTTTTATGATGGAATGGGTGAAAGTCTAATATTTAGGCAATAATCTTCGCGAGAGGATTTCAAATTGTCCTTTTGGTGGTCATTGATAGTGCGTTTTCTTTTGCCCTGAATTTTGCCTGAGATTTTTATTTTGAAATCTCAGCGGGTCCTTTTTTTGCATGTTTTTTTTGTTTTTTTTTTTGCACTTTGACCGATAAACATTCTTATTGGACTTGATTTGGATTTTCAATCCTCGGGTTAGATATGGAAAATGATGTAGGTAGAGTGTATTTATTTTTATTTAATAATTGAATGTCAAGGAAAATAGTTGAGTAACTACCCTGTCCCAGGTTATTGATATTTTGTGGGTATTTCAAAGAAATCTCTTTTTCATAAATTCTACGGCTCAAATTGGGTGACTAGGGATATCTTCTTTGTGTTTGATATTTTCAAGAATGCCTTGTGTCATCAGAAAAAACTTGCTTAAGGACTTGCACTATTCTGGGTCTTACGTTTGCATCATCCTCCATTTCATATAAACTATTGAATCAAATATCCCATATTAATGCATGAATTAGTTTGTCTCGATTTTGTTTGTCTTTGGTGAATGAGGGTTGTGGAATGTAATATGTGATGTATAATTCGCATGATCAATGCAGTTAGTATGTAACCTTTAAAAAGATGTGCATGATAAAATAAACATTTATTCTTGATAAAATAAACACGGGTGCCCTATTATTTATGACTCTAAAGCCTTGGGGAGAGCAATAGGGTTGAATTACATCGCTTGGTTAACACCAGGATGATTACTCTGGGTAATTTAAGCATTTATCAAACCAAGACATTTCCCTGGAAGCGGATCGACCTTGAGTTAATCAGATATTGCACTTTGCTCTTCAACTGATCACAATCCTCTATGAAATGACCAATTGCCCCAGTATGATATTCACCACTAGCCTTCGGGTTGAATCCTTGTGGATATGGGGGGTCTACCTTCTTTGAGGAAATCGGAGTCAACAATGATCTTTGGAAAATTTGCGGCAACAATTCGGCATATGACATTGGGATTGGGTCATACAAACTCTTCCTTTTTCGCTTTCGGGACTGCCCTTTTCTTCCATTTGTAAAGGTATAACATGATGCATGTGGAAAATAAGGTGTCTGAGGTTGGCTAAGGATTTCTGTGAGTGAAGTTTCCTCTTTCATATCTTCGCTTGCAATATCACTTTGAATAATCTTGTTGGCACAGCTTTTCTTTATCTTTCCGCTCCCGAAGCGATTTTCAATTCTCTCTCCTATTCTTATCAACTGACGGAAATCTGAATGGACATTTCCAACCATCTGATCAAAGAAAGGTGTTTGTAGGGTATCGATAAACATTGAAACACTTTCCTCATCAGATAATTTGGGCTTCACTTGAGCGGCCAACCCTGCTCATCTTTGGACATACTCCCTGAAGGTCTCGTTACTCCTCTTGGACAACTGATTGAGTAGCGTTATATCAGGATCTTGATCTATATTATAGTTGTAATGTTTAAGGAAAGCGTTACACAAATCCTTGAAACATTTGATCTGGGGACGCTCGAGGCGCATGTACCAAGTGATGGCAGCTCCCGTAAGGCTCTCCTGGAAGACATGGATTAGCAAATTGTCATTCCCAATATATGGAGTCATTTTTCTGGCATACATGCTGCGGTGATCCTTAGGACAAGAAGTTCCTTGGTATTTCTCAAATTCTGGCATCTTGAACTTTGGTGGTAATACCACACTCAGGACCAAGCACAAGCTCGTGACGTCCTTCAAATCATAGGAACTTGCTTCCTTGATAACTTTAATTCTTTCTTCGATCGCCATAATTTTCTCCCAATCTTGAGGATTTGTAACATTGTTGGGAGCAGATGAATGGTTGGGATTACCATTGACAACTGGGGTCTCCATATATAGGAAAGATTGATGACCTCGTCCTGAAATTGGAATGCCACTCTGGGGACTAAGCTTGTTGTTTGTAGTCTCAGTTGCAGGCGAGTATTCTATGATGGCAAGATTTTTCCTCTTTCTGAAGTGGCTTCAATCGAGTCCTTTAAAACCAATTTAAAACACATGAGTGTAGAAAATGATTTATATTTTGGATGTCTGCACACAATTTCAAATAAGTGTTTTTGTTTGTTTTGGAAGGATGGTTTTAGACTAATTTTTTCATTGAGAAATGTTGGTATATTAAGACATTTCATCCCGCATTTGGTTACTATGAGGCATACCATAATAGTTTCTCCTGCGTTGATGACAATCTAAGAGGAAACACAAGGCCTCAGACCAAGATTGCATCTAGATCGTTTCTTAGCATTGCCCAATAAATATATTGTCCTGCATTTGGTGCCTTGGGAGCGTACTCCACAAGGTCGCCTGCAGTTGATGACAACTTCAGAGGAAACACAAGGTTTCAGACCTAGATTGCATCTATTATTTACAAGATGTTTTTTACTTTTTTCAAGTTAGTTTGGGTAGTAAGGTATTGTCATAATGCTAAGAACTGATGTATATATCTTTACCAAATTTCTCTCAGGAAAGGAATTTGATCATGAATTTTTTATTTATAGATGGTATGCATTGTGTATGAGATGAGATTTTTTATGCATGTGATGCATGAATGAAAGAAAAAGTCAAAACACCTTTATCTTTTTTCGCATGCATATGAAGTGCATGAATTTACTTATTTTTAATTTTTATGGTAATGCATGAAATGCATGGCATGTTATGCAAAGTTTGAATGATTTTTTTATGCACATGTAGATGAATGTATTATGATATATCCTTTTTTGTGTGGATAGATGAAGGTTTCATTTGATGAATTTTTTATTTTTTGAATGCATGTATGAATGTGTGAATGATATTTTTTATTTTTGATCATTTATATGATTTTTTATGAATGTTGGGATCAAGATTTTTTTTTGATGAATATTTGAATGATGTATGAATGATATGCATGAATATGATGCATAAATACATGAACATGATTCTTTTGTACGCCCGCAGGGCGTGATAGACCCTAATAATTTGGGGAATGTAGCCTTAATTTACAATATAGTAAAATGTCATGGTAGATTTGACACTTATTATACTGTTAAGGCAATCTTGGAGTTAAACGGTAAAATCCCGAGCTTATTGAGATATTGGAAAATTGATCCCTAGGGCGCTTAGCCTATGATAGGGAATGAAAATTATCCCAAGGGCGTGTAGCCCATAGTAGGGAATAGAAATTGTCCCTAGGGCGCTTAGCCCATGACAAGGAATGAAAATTATTTAGCCGTCCTCGTGCAACAAAGACATCAAAGTGCAATGTCATCCTTAAAACACTCAGGCATGAATATTTTTAAGAGGGACATAAGTCCCAAATTATGAATGATGATGGATAAAATTTAGGTTATGCTTCTCGTGTCCTAAACAAGGTGCACTTACAATGTTTTGGATAATCTAAAGGTCACAACCCTATGGTGAGGTACTAGATGTCAATTAAAGTGAACTCGATAAAAGAAAATTTTAGACTTCTACGTTACCAGATTGCATCCAATCCCTAAAGAAAGGAAACCCAAAATATTGCAAGTTATAAACAGGAGAAGTCTAGCCCCTCAAGCGTATAACTCGCAATATTTGGTAACAATCTGGGTGGTCCATCATGCTAATGCCAATGAGATAAAATCTAACACCAGGCAGAGCGGATGTCCCCCTTATTACAAACTTACTCTCTAACACCCGGGTCTAGGGCATATGTGTGTGCAAAACTCAAGTGTGCAATGTTAGTGTGTGAGGAAGCGTACAAACCTTCTCTTACAAATAAAATAAACCCATACCCCAAAAACTATAATACAACAATTACCAAAGATAAGTGAATAAAGAAATATAATAAATAATAATTTCTTAACATAAACAATAAGAAAAGAAAGAAAGAAAACAAAAGGGTATTAAATCCATATAATTAGCGGCTCTGGGCCTGACCCTCTTACGGGTATCCCCAGCGGAGTCGCCAGCTGTCGCGACCCGATTTTCGGTTGGAAGACCGGCCCTGCGACTTTGGGAGAGGCGAACTCGATTTCTACCTCTTCCAATTGATTTGGAGTCGCCACTACGTTTTTTGCGGTTAAAACGTAGAAAACTCTAAACATGCCCGATTAAGATAATTTGGTCTTTAATCAGAGATTCTGAACTCGGGAGTCGATTACGGATCGGGGAAGGTATTAGCATCCTGTCCGCCCGTATTAAAACGGTACCCTCGCTAATAACATGGACTTTTATACCCTTAAAATTATTTATTAAAATTCAGTAAATAAAAACAAAATGTTTTATTTTTTATTGTTGTGCCTGACAAGAATTCAACTTGCTCCTACGTATCCCTAGCTGCAATAGGGAAATCAAGGCTACGTAGTTCTGGTTTGAAAATTAATTGGTGTTGGTTTAGTTTGTTTGAAAAGTTGATGTAAATTGTATTCTCTTTAAGAAAAGATGAAGCAGCAGAAACTAATGTCCGCACCATATCAAATCTTTAAAGAGATTTTGAAAGTAATTAAACTACTGTGTTGAAATTTATTTATCTTTAAGATATATATTATTTTTGAAATAATTGAAATGAGTTGTTTGAAATTTATTTATTTTTAAGATAGATGAAGTAGCAAGACTAATGCCCGCGCCGCATCAAATCTCAAGGAATATTTTGAAGTGGTTTAAAATATATTATTGAAATTTATTCACCTTTAAGATAGATGAAGTAGCAAGACTAATGCCCGCGCCGCATCATATCTTAAAGAGATTTGAAATAGTTTTAAAATATATTATTGAAATTATTCACCTTTAAGATAGATGAAGTAGCAAGACTAATGCCCGCGCCGCATCATATCTTAAAGAGATTTGAAATAGTTTTAAAATATATTATTGAAATTTATTCACCTTTAAGATAGATGAAGTAGCAAGACTAATGTCCGCGCCGCATCATATCTTAAAGAGATTTTGAAATAGTTTTAGAATATATTATTGAAATTATTCACCTTTAAGATAGATGAAGTAGCAAGACTAATGCCCGCGCCGCATCATATCTTAAAGAGATTTGAAATAGTTTTAAAATATATTATTGAAATTTATTCACCTTTAAGATAGATGAAGTAGCAAGACTAATGTCCGCGCCGCATCATATCTTAAAGAGATTTTGAAATAGTTTTAGAATATATCGTTGAAATTTATTCATTTTTAAGATAGATGAAGCAGCAAGAACTAATGCCCGCACCGCATCAAATCTTAAAGATATTTTGAAATAGTTTTAGAATATATCGTTGAAATTTATTCATCTTTAAGATAGATGAAGCAGCAAGAACTAATGCCCGCACCGCATCAAGTCTTAAAGAGATTTTGAAATAGTTTTAGAATATATCGTTGAAATTTATTCATCTTTAAGATAGATGAAACAGCAAGAACTAATGGCCGCACCGCATCAAATCTTAAAGAGATTTTGAAATGGTTTTAGAATATATCGTTGAAATTTATTAATCTTTAATATAGATGAAGCAGCAAGAACTAATGCCCGCACCGCATCAAATCTTAAAGAGATTTTGAAATAATTTGAAATATAATTGAAATTTTTATCAGGTACATTTTATTAAAACAAATATTAATGTAAAAAATGTTAGAATAACAATACCCAAATATGAAATAAAAATTACTATAACATAAAACAAAAGGTAAAAGTTAAATAAAAAAAGAAAGAAAAGCAAAGGGAAGGGGAATACTTAAGTGGTCATCCTTGTTGACCCTAGAGAAATAGAAATGAGAATTGAAGTCCTTAAAGGCATCACCATCTCTTCATTTTCTTCAAATCTCAGGCAACATCAACTCAATCCGGCGAAACCACGATTTCAGCGGCGGTTTGCGGTGGTTCTTGACTGAGAACGCTCCCAACAGCATGGGATCCTCATCCCGGCGCAGTGTACCAAAAGGGAATCAAATCCCTAAATTATCTCCTTCATCCTCTTCTTTTCCGGCAGCGGCGGCAACAAAAGGGACGACGGCAAGTCACTGGTAATCCGGCGGCTACATCTCTTCTCCTCTATCTCGTTTCTCCTTAGCGACGGTGGTGCTCTCTCTGGTGACGGTTTCGGTAGCGACGACAACGCCAGGCAGTAGCGGAGGTTGTGACGAAAGGCAGCGACGACGACTAGGAAAGCCACTAATGGCGATGATGGCGAGTTATCTTTCTCCAATTATGTTATGCGACCCTTGATGCGGTGATTTCCAACCTGAATTGAATCTAAACCGTGAAGGTGGAAGGAAGCTACCCCAATCGAACTCGCTCGGCAAGAACCACCCATTGTAATGGTAGTTCGAAAGGTATGTTACCACCCCTTTTCGTTTACCCTCCTTTATTTTGACATCTCTATGTATAGTGCTCTCTAATTGCTAACTGATTTGTCATATGGTGTGTGTATGATGTATGTCCGGTAGGTATTTTCTTCTTTGGTTGCCGTAGATGTGGTATCGATGAATGCGTCTCTATTGTATTGTTTTTGACTGCTTGTTTGATATCAGAGTGTGTTCTTTACCTTTTGCCTGGTATGTTAGCCCCTTTTGATATTCTGTTGACCCTCGTTGATATTTGTTGCAGTATGATGCTGTATAAGTGGTTACTCTCTCTTGTATGGCAATTGCCTATGAGTGTGGTGTGTGCCCTCTGGTTTGTATGTGTGGTTTCATTGTTGTATGTATGAGTGTGTTTATATGGTTTTATGATTGTTGGCCTGTGATATGTATATCCCCCTTTGATTTCAGTTTTGTTGTGTATGGATAGGTGGCTTGACGTTGTAGATAGTGTATGTGATATGTATTGTGTTATCAAAAGGGTGCGTTGGTTGTCAAAGGTTGGAGTTGGGACTATGTAGATGGTGAATGATGAGATTGTTTATTTGAGATTGCCAATTTTCAGATTTAGGAGCCCTCCCCCTTTTCATTTGCTTCATGCCTTGTATTTATAGTTGAGTATGTGAAGCCTTGAAAGTCAGTGATATGCCATGACTTTTGCTTTCCTGGTTATTCTTTCCAACTGTCCCTAATTGCTACTATTGATGCTAATCTTAAATTTTGAAGTGTAACTGCCCTTTTTTTGGAATCCCTTGTATTTCTCAGCTGGTGTATATTCCAGATTGTGTTTAATAAGGCATAACTGTCTGATTTGCATTTTTTAGAGGCTTTTGGTTTGTTTAGCCCCCTCCCTTTTAATTATTCAACCACTCATTAAAAATTGCTCCTCATTGCTGATTATTGCCTCTTCAAATTATTTCTGCTTGTCAATGCTCTTTAAGCATAAGAAACTGAAAGGCTTTTGGTTAACTTCTCTGGCTGACTAATTTTATACTCTTGGCTGCTTGTAGTTCTCATACGAATCCTCAAGAAGAGTCTTGCCATATCACCATATGCAATGAAACTTAGTTCATCTAATGCTCCTCCAACAACATTCTGGAACCATATATTCTGCCACCATTGATGTCATTGATAATGTGTAAGTGTAGTATTGGAAAGAGGCAAGTGTGGTGGCTTGAAGCTCTTGAAGCATATAAGTTGTTCTACCTTTTGAATAAAACAATCATGAAAGTAGAGCCGAATAAGACTTTCTTTATCTGAATTTGTATACATTTTATTGGTACAAAGTCCAAACAGAATTCCCATATCTCAACTTAATGTTTAGTGAATTTCAGTTCATGTATTCCTATACTTTTTTCTCAATATGAGTGTATAGTAGCAATTAATATTCCATTTGAAAAAATGATGTATGATTCACTTGCTTTCTTGCACCCTCTCCTAATATATTTATGTGATCCAATGCAAGGAACAAACAAATTGCACTAACCAATAATACTTTGATCACAGGTAAAGAAGCAACATAAAACAGTTGTAGAAACCACATTATATCCTAATTTTCTAACAATCTCTTCTAATCGTACACACACAAAAATAAATTACATGTAACAAAATATATTGGAACAAAATTTTCATTCACATTCAGAATAACAAAGTAAAAGTACATATACATTGTGAAACATAAATTTTGTGTCGTGTTTACTATATATATAAAAAAAAACCTCAATAGATTGGTCTCCTTGTTTTAGCTTCGAAATTAGGCCGGACAAAATTGGGTGTTCACAGCTGCCCCTCTTTATTTGTTACTTACTTGATAGCAAGCAAACTGAAGTTTGTGTGTAATCGTAGTAAGTAACTAGTGAAGACATGAACATTAATTTTGTCAAGGCCGACACAATGAACATCCAGAGGTCAATCTGATAAAATAAATATGCGAGCACTCAATGGCTCGAGAAAAGCTAGTAAAACATATTTTGTGAGCTCTCAGTGGCTCAAGACAGAAAAATAAATTGTGAACTCTCAATGGCTTGAGACAGAAAAATAAATTTGCGAGATCTCAGTGGCTCGATGCGGAAAATAAATTTGCGAGCTCTTAGTGGCTCGATGCGGAAAATAAATTGCGAGCTCTCGGTGGCTCGATGCGGAAAATAAATTTGCGAGCTCTCGGTGGCTCGATGCGGAAATTAATTGCGAGCTCTCAGTGGCTCGATGCGGAAAATAAATTGCGAGCTCTCAGTGGCTCGATGCGGAAAATAAATTGTGAGCTCTCAGTGGCTCGATGCGGAAAATAAATTGCGAGCTCTCTGTGGCTCGATGCGGAAAATAAATTGCGAGCTCTCAGTGGCTCGATGCGGAAAATAAATTGCGAGCTCTCAGTGGCTCGATGCGGAAAATAAATTGCGAGCTCTCAGTGGCTCGATGCGGAAAATAAATTGCGAGCTCTCAGTGGCTCGATGCGGAAAATAAATTGCGAGCTCTCAGTGGCTCGATGCGGAAAATAAATTGCGAGCTCTCAGTGGCTCGATGCGGAAAATAAATTGCGAGCTCTCAGTGGCTCGATGCGGAAAATAATTTGCGAGCTCTCAGTGGCTCGATGCGGAAAATAATTTGCGAGCTTTCAGTGGCTCGATGCGGAAAATAAATTGCGAGCTCTCAGTGGCTCGATGCGGAAAATAAATTGCGAGCTCTCAGTGGCTCGATGCGTAAAATAAATTGCGAGGTCTCAGTGGCTCGAGATTCACATCAGGTTCGGGGTCTTGGAATGTTATAAAATCACATCAGGCTTGGGGTCCTGGAAAGATTGAAAAGCACGTCAGGCTCGGGGTCTTGGAAAGTTATAAAAACACGTCAAGCCCAGGGTCCTGGAAAGTTATAAAAGCACGTCAGGCCCAGGGTCCTGGAAAGTTATAAAAGCACGTCAGGCTCGGGGTCCTGGAAAGTTATATGCGAGCACTTAGTGGCTCAAAATTCACATCAGGCTCGGGGTCTTGGAAAGCAAATTATGTAGAGTAATGATTTGAATTCTTGAGAGCATGTTATGATATGGTCATGTTTTGAATGATGCATGCGATGTCATGTATGAGTAATGCATGTTTAGATGTTCTAGTTTGTGAGGTTGTGATTAAACAAATTGGTTTTATATGGACTCGACTGAAATGCGATCTATGTTGATCTTTGTTGAAAGGGACTATCATCCAGCACCTTACTATCCATTCTGCCCCAATGTCATGTTATGAGGTTATTGGAAGATTATGATCGTCTAATAAACTGCCCCAATATATTGTCAAGAATTTATTGGAAGAGTATGACTCCAATAAATTGCCCCAGTATCTTTGCCAATGATTTGGTGAGAATTTTTCCAAATGGATGTTGTGATTCTGACATCCAAAATTGCCCTAGTTTGCTCAATTGAGGATGAGCAACAATGAGTCTTCACTAGAGGGTGTTCATTTCTCTTCCCTAATTTTTGCCCAGAGTACCTAGTGTAGGTACCTGTCGGGAATTCTCTCTTTTTATTTTGATACTAAGTCGCCATTGAAGGTTTTCGGCTTAGCATTGCTCTCCTTTTCCTAGGTTGCCTTTGTGGGTTTTCAACCTAACACTCATTTTTTATTCTTTGTTTGTTTGTTTGTTTTTGTTTTTGAATTTTTTTTTGAACACCCTCAAATGTGACAGAGTTAAATGCATCGCATCATTGACCATCTTTCAGAGCCTGAAGGTGAGAATGCGATATCTTGTCTTTGCTTGGTTGAGAGATTTTGGACAGATCCGTGAGGAGTAACTTCAGTCTTGCCTCAGCTATGGGTTTCTTGGTACTTTTGATTCGCGAACTCAAATCATACCCCATAAATTGCCCCCGTTTGGACGGACACCCTTATCTTAATTTCCACTTGTCGTAAGCTTGTTTTCATGCGCGACTCTTTAAAAAAATACTGAAAACAATGATCATGCAAATTGGATTTGATTTTTTATGTGTTGATGTGGTAGAGATGGTGATGAATGGTTGAAATTATCCGATGCATTAAAAGTGAGATATTCTCATCAAAACTTAATGAAATTTGTTGGAGTCAGCGTTTCTCTGCCCCTGTGCATTGCTTAGGCAAATCGATTCCTCAACGAGGTCTTTTAAGCTTGTATCTTAGACTGGCTAAGAGTTACCAAGAAAAATGATATAGGCTCGAATAAGTTTTTCCCAAACCCAATTTCATTTCTCCTATCTCCATTGTCCTATTCTCAACAATTTTCTAGTCATGTCATTCAACTACTAAAATTTTGGATTTTTATGATGGAATGGGTGAAAGTCTAATATTTAGGCAATAATCTTCGCGAGAGGATTTCAAATTGTCCTTTTGGTGGTCATTGATAGTGCGTTTTCTTTTGCCCTGAATTTTGCCTGAGATTTTTATTTTGAAATCTCAGCGGGTCCTTTTTTTGCATGTTTTTTTTGTTTTTTTTTTTGCACTTTGACCGATAAACATTCTTATTGGACTTGATTTGGATTTTCAATCCTCGGGTTAGATATGGAAAATGATGTAGGTAGAGTGTATTTATTTTTATTTAATAATTGAATGTCAAGGAAAATAGTTGAGTAACTACCCTGTCCCAGGTTATTGATATTTTGTGGGTATTTCAAAGAAATCTCTTTTTCATAAATTCTACGGCTCAAATTGGGTGACTAGGGATATCTTCTTTGTGTTTGATATTTTCAAGAATGCCTTGTGTCATCAGAAAAAACTTGCTTAAGGACTTGCACTATTCTGGGTCTTACGTTTGCATCATCCTCCATTTCATATAAACTATTGAATCAAATATCCCATATTAATGCATGAATTAGTTTGTCTCGATTTTGTTTGTCTTTGGTGAATGAGGGTTGTGGAATGTAATATGTGATGTATAATTCGCATGATCAATGCAGTTAGTATGTAACCTTTAAAAAGATGTGCATGATAAAATAAACATTTATTCTTGATAAAATAAACACGGGTGCCCTATTATTTATGACTCTAAAGCCTTGGGGAGAGCAATAGGGTTGAATTACATCGCTTGGTTAACACCAGGATGATTACTCTGGGTAATT
This sequence comes from Lupinus albus, assembly GCA_009771035.1. Lineage (NCBI taxonomy): Eukaryota > Viridiplantae > Streptophyta > Magnoliopsida > Fabales > Fabaceae > Lupinus > Lupinus albus. Next base: position 14,090,403 of record CM020011.1, read on the forward strand.
TAAGCATTTATCAAACCAAGACATTTCCCTGGAAGCGGATCGACCTTGAGTTAATCAGATATTGCACTTTGCTCTTCAACTGATCACAATCCTCTATGAAATGACCAATTGCCCCAGTATGATATTCACCACTAGCCTTCGGGTTGAATCCTTGTGGATATGGGGGGTCTACCTTCTTTGAGGAAATCGGAGTCAACAATGATCTTTGGAAAATTTGCGGCAACAATTCGGCATATGACATTGGGATTGGGTCATACAAACTCTTCCTTTTTCGCTTTCGGGACTGCCCTTTTCTTCCATTTGTAAAGGTATAACATGATGCATGTGGAAAATAAGGTGTCTGAGGTTGGCTAAGGATTTCTGTGAGTGAAGTTTCCTCTTTCATATCTTCGCTTGCAATATCACTTTGAATAATCTTGTTGGCACAGCTTTTCTTTATCTTTCCGCTCCCGAAGCGATTTTCAATTCTCTCTCCTATTCTTATCAACTGACGGAAATCTGAATGGACATTTCCAACCATCTGATCAAAGAAAGGTGTTTGTAGGGTATCGATAAACATTGAAACACTTTCCTCATCAGATAATTTGGGCTTCACTTGAGCGGCCAACCCTGCTCATCTTTGGACATACTCCCTGAAGGTCTCGTTACTCCTCTTGGACAACTGATTGAGTAGCGTTATATCAGGATCTTGATCTATATTATAGTTGTAATGTTTAAGGAAAGCGTTACACAAATCCTTGAAACATTTGATCTGGGGACGCTCGAGGCGCATGTACCAAGTGATGGCAGCTCCCGTAAGGCTCTCCTGGAAGACATGGATTAGCAAATTGTCATTCCCAATATATGGAGTCATTTTTCTGGCATACATGCTGCGGTGATCCTTAGGACAAGAAGTTCCTTGGTATTTCTCAAATTCTGGCATCTTGAACTTTGGTGGTAATACCACACTCAGGACCAAGCACAAGCTCGTGACGTCCTTCAAATCATAGGAACTTGCTTCCTTGATAACTTTAATTCTTTCTTCGATCGCCATAATTTTCTCCCAATCTTGAGGATTTGTAACATTGTTGGGAGCAGATGAATGGTTGGGATTACCATTGACAACTGGGGTCTCCATATATAGGAAAGATTGATGACCTCGTCCTGAAATTGGAATGCCACTCTGGGGACTAAGCTTGTTGTTTGTAGTCTCAGTTGCAGGCGAGTATTCTATGATGGCAAGATTTTTCCTCTTTCTGAAGTGGCTTCAATCGAGTCCTTTAAAACCAATTTAAAACACATGAGTGTAGAAAATGATTTATATTTTGGATGTCTGCACACAATTTCAAATAAGTGTTTTTGTTTGTTTTGGAAGGATGGTTTTAGACTAATTTTTTCATTGAGAAATGTTGGTATATTAAGACATTTCATCCCGCATTTGGTTACTATGAGGCATACCATAATAGTTTCTCCTGCGTTGATGACAATCTAAGAGGAAACACAAGGCCTCAGACCAAGATTGCATCTAGATCGTTTCTTAGCATTGCCCAATAAATATATTGTCCTGCATTTGGTGCCTTGGGAGCGTACTCCACAAGGTCGCCTGCAGTTGATGACAACTTCAGAGGAAACACAAGGTTTCAGACCTAGATTGCATCTATTATTTACAAGATGTTTTTTACTTTTTTCAAGTTAGTTTGGGTAGTAAGGTATTGTCATAATGCTAAGAACTGATGTATATATCTTTACCAAATTTCTCTCAGGAAAGGAATTTGATCATGAATTTTTTATTTATAGATGGTATGCATTGTGTATGAGATGAGATTTTTTATGCATGTGATGCATGAATGAAAGAAAAAGTCAAAACACCTTTATCTTTTTTCGCATGCATATGAAGTGCATGAATTTACTTATTTTTAATTTTTATGGTAATGCATGAAATGCATGGCATGTTATGCAAAGTTTGAATGATTTTTTTATGCACATGTAGATGAATGTATTATGATATATCCTTTTTTGTGTGGATAGATGAAGGTTTCATTTGATGAATTTTTTATTTTTTGAATGCATGTATGAATGTGTGAATGATATTTTTTATTTTTGATCATTTATATGATTTTTTATGAATGTTGGGATCAAGATTTTTTTTTGATGAATATTTGAATGATGTATGAATGATATGCATGAATATGATGCATAAATACATGAACATGATTCTTTTGTACGCCCGCAGGGCGTGATAGACCCTAATAATTTGGGGAATGTAGCCTTAATTTACAATATAGTAAAATGTCATGGTAGATTTGACACTTATTATACTGTTAAGGCAATCTTGGAGTTAAACGGTAAAATCCCGAGCTTATTGAGATATTGGAAAATTGATCCCTAGGGCGCTTAGCCTATGATAGGGAATGAAAATTATCCCAAGGGCGTGTAGCCCATAGTAGGGAATAGAAATTGTCCCTAGGGCGCTTAGCCCATGACAAGGAATGAAAATTATTTAGCCGTCCTCGTGCAACAAAGACATCAAAGTGCAATGTCATCCTTAAAACACTCAGGCATGAATATTTTTAAGAGGGACATAAGTCCCAAATTATGAATGATGATGGATAAAATTTAGGTTATGCTTCTCGTGTCCTAAACAAGGTGCACTTACAATGTTTTGGATAATCTAAAGGTCACAACCCTATGGTGAGGTACTAGATGTCAATTAAAGTGAACTCGATAAAAGAAAATTTTAGACTTCTACGTTACCAGATTGCATCCAATCCCTAAAGAAAGGAAACCCAAAATATTGCAAGTTATAAACAGGAGAAGTCTAGCCCCTCAAGCGTATAACTCGCAATATTTGGTAACAATCTGGGTGGTCCATCATGCTAATGCCAATGAGATAAAATCTAACACCAGGCAGAGCGGATGTCCCCCTTATTACAAACTTACTCTCTAACACCCGGGTCTAGGGCATATGTGTGTGCAAAACTCAAGTGTGCAATGTTAGTGTGTGAGGAAGCGTACAAACCTTCTCTTACAAATAAAATAAACCCATACCCCAAAAACTATAATACAACAATTACCAAAGATAAGTGAATAAAGAAATATAATAAATAATAATTTCTTAACATAAACAATAAGAAAAGAAAGAAAGAAAACAAAAGGGTATTAAATCCATATAATTAGCGGCTCTGGGCCTGACCCTCTTACGGGTATCCCCAGCGGAGTCGCCAGCTGTCGCGACCCGATTTTCGGTTGGAAGACCGGCCCTGCGACTTTGGGAGAGGCGAACTCGATTTCTACCTCTTCCAATTGATTTGGAGTCGCCACTACGTTTTTTGCGGTTAAAACGTAGAAAACTCTAAACATGCCCGATTAAGATAATTTGGTCTTTAATCAGAGATTCTGAACTCGGGAGTCGATTACGGATCGGGGAAGGTATTAGCATCCTGTCCGCCCGTATTAAAACGGTACCCTCGCTAATAACATGGACTTTTATACCCTTAAAATTATTTATTAAAATTCAGTAAATAAAAACAAAATGTTTTATTTTTTATTGTTGTGCCTGACAAGAATTCAACTTGCTCCTACGTATCCCTAGCTGCAATAGGGAAATCAAGGCTACGTAGTTCTGGTTTGAAAATTAATTGGTGTTGGTTTAGTTTGTTTGAAAAGTTGATGTAAATTGTATTCTCTTTAAGAAAAGATGAAGCAGCAGAAACTAATGTCCGCACCATATCAAATCTTTAAAGAGATTTTGAAAGTAATTAAACTACTGTGTTGAAATTTATTTATCTTTAAGATATATATTATTTTTGAAATAATTGAAATGAGTTGTTTGAAATTTATTTATTTTTAAGATAGATGAAGTAGCAAGACTAATGCCCGCGCCGCATCAAATCTCAAGGAATATTTTGAAGTGGTTTAAAATATATTATTGAAATTTATTCACCTTTAAGATAGATGAAGTAGCAAGACTAATGCCCGCGCCGCATCATATCTTAAAGAGATTTGAAATAGTTTTAAAATATATTATTGAAATTATTCACCTTTAAGATAGATGAAGTAGCAAGACTAATGCCCGCGCCGCATCATATCTTAAAGAGATTTGAAATAGTTTTAAAATATATTATTGAAATTTATTCACCTTTAAGATAGATGAAGTAGCAAGACTAATGTCCGCGCCGCATCATATCTTAAAGAGATTTTGAAATAGTTTTAGAATATATTATTGAAATTATTCACCTTTAAGATAGATGAAGTAGCAAGACTAATGCCCGCGCCGCATCATATCTTAAAGAGATTTGAAATAGTTTTAAAATATATTATTGAAATTTATTCACCTTTAAGATAGATGAAGTAGCAAGACTAATGTCCGCGCCGCATCATATCTTAAAGAGATTTTGAAATAGTTTTAGAATATATCGTTGAAATTTATTCATTTTTAAGATAGATGAAGCAGCAAGAACTAATGCCCGCACCGCATCAAATCTTAAAGATATTTTGAAATAGTTTTAGAATATATCGTTGAAATTTATTCATCTTTAAGATAGATGAAGCAGCAAGAACTAATGCCCGCACCGCATCAAGTCTTAAAGAGATTTTGAAATAGTTTTAGAATATATCGTTGAAATTTATTCATCTTTAAGATAGATGAAACAGCAAGAACTAATGGCCGCACCGCATCAAATCTTAAAGAGATTTTGAAATGGTTTTAGAATATATCGTTGAAATTTATTAATCTTTAATATAGATGAAGCGGCAAGAACTAATGCCCGCACCGCATCAAATCTTAAAGAGATTTTGAAATAATTTGAAATATAATTGAAATTTTTATCAGGTACATTTTATTAAAACAAATATTAATGTAAAAAATGTTAGAATAACAATACCCAAATATGAAATAAAAATTACTATAACATAAAACAAAAGGTAAAAGTTAAATAAAAAAAGAAAGAAAAGCAAAGGGAAGGGGAATACTTAAGTGGTCATCCTTGTTGACCCTAGAGAAATAGAAATGAGAATTGAAGTCCTTAAAGGCATCACCATCTCTTCATTTTCTTCAAATCTCAGGCAACATCAACTCAATCCGGCGAAACCACGATTTCAGCGGCGGTTTGCGGTGGTTCTTGACTGAGAACGCTCCCAACAGCATGGGATCCTCATCCCGGCGCAGTGTACCAAAAGGGAATCAAATCCCTAAATTATCTCCTTCATCCTCTTCTTTTCCGGCAGCGGCGGCAACAAAAGGGACGACGGCAAGTCACTGGTAATCCGGCGGCTACATCTCTTCTCCTCTATCTCGTTTCTCCTTAGCGACTGTGGTGCTCTCTCTGGTGACGGTTTCGGTAGCGACGACAACGCCAGGCAGTAGCGGAGGTTGTGACGAAAGGCAGCGACGACGACTAGGAAAGCCACTAATGGCGATGATGGCGAGTTATCTTTCTCCAATTATGTTATGCGACCCTTGATGCGGTGATTTCCAACCTGAATTGAATCTAAACCGTGAAGGTGGAAGGAAGCTACCCCAATCGAACTCGCTCGGCAAGAACCACCCATTGTAATGGTAGTTCGAAAGGTATGTTACCACCCCTTTTCGTTTACCCTCCTTTATTTTGACATCTCTATGTATAGTGCTCTCTACTTGCTAACTGATTTGTCATATGGTGTGTGTATGATGTATGTCCGGTAGGTATTTTCTTCTTTGGTTGCCGTAGATGTGGTATCGATGAATGCGTCTCTATTGTATTGTTTTTGACTGCTTGTTTGATATCAGAGTGTGTTCTTTACCTTTTGCCTGGTATGTTAGCCCCTTTTGATATTCTGTTGACCCTCGTTGATATTTGTTGCAGTATGATGCTGTATAAGTGGTTACTCTCTCTTGTATGGCAATTGCCTATGAGTGTGGTGTGTGCCCTCTGGTTTGTATGTGTGGTTTCATTGTTGTATGTATGAGTGTGTTTATATGGTTTTATGATTGTTGGCCTGTGATATGTATATCCCCCTTTGATTTCAGTTTTGTTGTGTATGGATAGGTGGCTTGACGTTGTAGATAGTGTATGTGATATGTATTGTGTTATCAAAAGGGTGCGTTGGTTGTCAAAGGTTGGAGTTGGGACTATGTAGATGGTGAATGATGAGATTGTTTATTTGAGATTGCCAATTTTCAGATTTAGGAGCCCTCCCCCTTTTCATTTGCTTCATGCCTTGTATTTATAGTTGAGTATGTGAAGCCTTGAAAGTCAGTGATATGCCATGACTTTTGCTTTCCTGGTTATTCTTTCCAACTGTCCCTAATTGCTACTATTGATGCTAATCTTAAATTTTGAAGTGTAACTGCCCTTTTTTTGGAATCCCTTGTATTTCTCAGCTGGTGTATATTCCAGATTGTGTTTAATAAGGCATAACTGTCTGATTTGCATTTTTTAGAGGCTTTTGGTTTGTTTAGCCCCCTCCCTTTTAATTATTCAACCACTCATTAAAAATTGCTCCTCATTGCTGATTATTGCCTCTTCAAATTATTTCTGCTTGTCAATGCTCTTTAAGCATAAGAAACTGAAAGGCTTTTGGTTAACTTCTCTGGCTGACTAATTTTATACTCTTGGCTGCTTGTAGTTCTCATACGAATCCTCAAGAAGAGTCTTGCCATATCACCATATGCAATGAAACTTAGTTCATCTAATGCTCCTCCAACAACATTCTGGAACCATATATTCTGCCACCATTGATGTCATTGATAATGTGTAAGTGTAGTATTGGAAAGAGGCAAGTGTGGTGGCTTGAAGCTCTTGAAGCATATAAGTTGTTCTACCTTTTGAATAAAACAATCATGAAAGTAGAGCCGAATAAGACTTTCTTTATCTGAATTTGTATACATTTTATTGGTACAAAGTCCAAACAGAATTCCCATATCTCAACTTAATGTTTAGTGAATTTCAGTTCATGTATTCCTATACTTTTTTCTCAATATGAGTGTATAGTAGCAATTAATATTCCATTTGAAAAAATGATGTATGATTCACTTGCTTTCTTGCACCCTCTCCTAATATATTTATGTGATCCAATGCAAGGAACAAACAAATTGCACTAACCAATAATACTTTGATCACAGGTAAAGAAGCAACATAAAACAGTTGTAGAAACCACATTATATCCTAATTTTCTAACAATCTCTTCTAATCGTACACACACAAAAATAAATTACATGTAACAAAATATATTGGAACAAAATTTTCATTCACATTCAGAATAACAAAGTAAAAGTACATATACATTGTGAAACATAAATTTTGTGTCGTGTTTACTATATATATAAAAAAAAACCTCAATAGATTGGTCTCCTTGTTTTAGCTTCGAAATTAGGCCGGACAAAATTGGGTGTTCACAATAATGATATAATTTTTTGGAGATAGAACATGTTGTATCAGCGTACACACATTCCAATCAAATGACAAATGCTTGGAGCTCAAGCCACCTGTGAGTTCACCGAAACTGCTTATCATCTTTTTATCACAGGATTGTAAGTATTAAAAATAGTTATTGGTCATGTGCAATATTTTTTATCGTGAAAGTTAAAATAAAATTCAATGGTTGATATTAATTATTCTCATTTTTCACAATAACGCATTTTTCTCATATGGGTGAGTCCCTATATATATATTATATTCCCCACTACAGATGTTCGTGGATGAAAGTTTCAAATTTCATTATATATCACTATCTTGTATGTTCCCCAAAATAAATGTAGGACATTTTGTTACAGAATGAAAGAATTGCACTAGGTGAAAGTTTTTCCACTATAGTCTTAGTATTGATATACATTATAAGAATATAATATATTCAATAATTATAAATTATTTTCTAAAATGTTTATATATATTATTTTTAAATATAATTGAGATTTTATATTTAATATGAGTATATATAAATATTGTTTACATAATTTTAGTTGCAATATGTATGCACTGACAATATAAATATTTATAGACAATCATTGCATCATTTTCCCTTTATTTGGATTAATTTTTGTTGAGGAGACAATGATGACTAAAAAGAAATGGTGGATGATGCAATCACCATGTAAAAATATATACATCATTTTCTCTATAAATATATGTAGGTTACGTGTCTTACATGTGTACCATGTTTACTATATATTCATACTATGGTAGTTCCAGTATTTTTGCATAATTGCCAAATTACTCAATTTTATAATCTATACATTATTTTATTTTATTTCTGGATAATTGTCAAACTATTCAATTTCATAATCAATTTTTCATCTTTTTCTTACTAATATTTTTCAATATTTATTTGTCTCTCTCAACGAGTGTCGCTTTTAAATATCGAATTACTGACATTTTAATTTTTCATTGATCTAATGAGAAAGTGCATATATTAAATCACTCTTATAAGAAAAGATCATTCAGATCTTAAACATTATTTGCTTGATGCATCAGTTTAAATATTCATGATAGGCATCAATGAGTTAACAATTTTCCTTGCAATTTCTGACCCAACACAAAGAAAAAAAGTGAATGTTTTTGTTGAAAAATTAAATCTAACAAAGGCCGAAAATGGTTGTATTATAACAAAGATGAGATTCTCATATAAAGAATAAGAACTTACACATGCAAAGCATGAAAACATCAACTTTACAAAAGTTCATATCCTTTTATGGAATTATTACAAAGATCCAAACTATTATTGTAGCAAATGATTGCTTTATTTATAACCAGAAACACTTCTTGAACCCAATCCTCCATTGTTCTTAGTACTCTCCCCAACCTATCAGCCAAGGAAGGACTTGAACCACCTAACTCCTTTGGGGTCAACAGGACCTCCTTCAGGTGGAGTGTCACTCTGTGGAGTCTTGTGGAGTTTGCTCACATCATACCCCTGCTCCTTAGCTTTCTCAACAAGATCATTGTAGATTTTCTCATCCAAATGACTCTTCCTGGATAATATCTAGGAACACCAAATTTGATCCCCAAGTCATGGTAGCAATTAGCAAATGAACATATCAACCATAATATATATATATATATGGGTGTGTATATGTATATGTATATATATATATATGATGTATGTATATGTATATATATATATATATATATATATATATGATGTATGTAAATGTATATTCACAAAACAAAGATTGCATTTCTAGCAGAGCAACAATACATCATGAATATCTCTTTTGAAAGGCTTCAACCATTACTCTATATTCTCATAAATTTGATTAAAGAAAACATCCTAAAATTTAATTATAAAATCCTACCCCACTCACAATCCCCTTGTAAGGGATATATTTATATACCCAGAAACATAAATATAAATACAAAACAAAATTTATAAACTTTTAATAATATTTGTGTATCTTTGATTCCAAATTTTAGATGATCCATTCCATTAAGAAGGTGATCAGAATTGGAAGAAAAGAAAATATGATTAAAAAGTAAAAGGGGTTACCCAAAGAGATGTTCGGTTAGCGTTGCCAACGATAGCAACTTGATAATCAGCATCAACGTACAGAACCCAGTAATCACCAACGACTGGGATAGGCACCAAAGGAGAAATAATGAACTTGACCTTAAGTTTAGCCTCATCACTCTTAGGATCAGCTTTATAAGCAGTACCTTCTATAGAACTTCTTTTCCCATCACTAAAAGTTTCATTAAGAACATGCACAGTTCCATCACCATTGAGAGTGTATGTGGCTCTTGTGTCCTTAGCATCTTTGGGTGTAAAAAATTTTGGGATTGATGATATCTCGTACCACCGACCCGTGTACCTCTTAAGGTCTAAACCCTTCACAACTTGCTGTTCTTTCCCTGCCATTGTTGTCTTACACTTTTCTTTGTGATTTGTTTGTGGGAATGTGTTATTTATAAGGTTGTCACTTGTGAGTTGGATTCAGATTCTGTGTGCAGATTTGGAATAAGGTGGGTGAGTAGAGATCATTTTCTCACGCTCTCAATATATTCAAAAGTTGTCACATGCTTACAAATGAAAATAATAAAAAGAGAAACTACTTTTTATATATTAATTTGTGGAATTTGTTTCGTTTGGTACATGGGGAAATGTATTTTTTGGGACCGGAGAATCCTCATTACAATGTGGGTCACTAAGGTTGGCGTGGTAGATTATGAGCCTTACACGTGTACCATGTTTATTCTATATTCATAGGATGTTAGTTCCTGTATTTTCATTGATCTAATGAGAAAGTGCATATATAATAAGAAAGTAGTTTATGTATTAATGGTGGAAGAAATTTTTTTAAATTATCCATTACAATGGAATAAATTAGTCTGGTTCAACTCAGCTAGACTTGTTAGCGATTGACTCAAATTTATTATAATGTGTTATTTTTAAGTTCAACGTCGATTTAATTAAAGTTCATCAATTTTCGATTCAGATAATATGCTTAAATTTACCTTAATCATCATCTTGATTAATAATCATTTATATATATTTAAATTGATTTATTTGGAAGTATAAATTTTAATATATATTATATGAATATAATATACAATAATTATAAATTATTTTCTAAAATGTGTATATATATATATATATATTATTTTTAAATATACATGAGATTTTATATTTAATATGAGTATATATAAATATTGTTCACATAATTTGGGGTGTAATATGTATGCACAAACATTATAAATATTTATAGACAATCGTTGCATCATTCACTCTTTTTTGGATTACTTTTTTTTTTGAATAGTCAATGATGATTGAACATAAATTGTGGATGATTCAATGACTATGTAAAAAACGCTTACACTATCAATATAAACATTAGTTTCTCTAAAATATATGTAGATTATGCGCCTTCCATTTATACCATGTTTATTCTATATTCATACGATGCTACTTCCAGTATTTTTCTTGTATCTTATAGTAATTATAGACTGGTCAAACTTGCATAATTCGGAAACTATTCAATGTCATAATATTTTTTTTTTTGCATAATTGCCAAATTATTCAGTTTTATAATCTTTTTTTTTTTTTTTTTGCATAATTAACAAACTATTCAATTTTAGAATCCATTTTTCATCTTTTTCTTACTATCAAAAGTAAAGAACTAATTTTTTTATAGTATGTATTTGTCATTCTCAACAAGTATCGCTTTTAAATATCGAATTATTGATGTAACACCCCGAATTTTAGTCTTTAAAAATTAGAGTATCAGTACTGGAAGCCTCGCTTGATCCAGAGATTCTCGCTTGAGCGAGAGAGGTGCATCTGGGAGGGTGAAATCTTGGGCTATAGTGGAGGATTCTCGCCTGAGCGAGAGTTGTATCACCCGAGCGAGAAATGGCAATTTTGGGCAGTGTAATCGATTACACAGTCCATGTAATCGATTACATGCAGATAAAAAGCATCAGATATGTGTATTTTACATGATGTAATCGATTACACAATACATGTAATCGATTACATGCAGATAAAAGCATCAGATATGTGCATTTTACATGATGTAATCGATTACACAATACATGTAATCGATTACATGCAGATAAAAGCATCAGATATCTGCATTTTACATGATGTAATCGATTACACAATACATGTAATCGATTACATGCAGATAAAAGCATCAGATATGTGCATCTGACAGAGTGTAATCGATTACACATTTCTGGTAATCGATTACACATTGCTCGTAATCGATTACACATTTCTGGTAATCGATTACATCGTATTAAAGCATCAGATATGCGCATTTTTCATGTTGTAATCGATTACACCATGTTGGTAATCGATTACAACCCGACGACACCTCTTTAAAACAGAAACCCAAACACATTTTAGGGTGAGAACTTCGAAGAGAAGAGAGAGAGGAGAGCTTTTCAAGAGCAAGGAGCCTTAGGACTCATCTTAGAGCTTGAGAAGAGGTAAACCTCTTGTTCCTAACTCTTCTTCTTCCTCTCTAACTTGTTTTGGGTATGTTGGATTTATTTTCAAAACATGAGAAACCATGGAAACTCATCCTTTAGAGTTATGGTTCGTTTTATGTTATTTTTATCTTGTAAACTCTTGGTTTAGAGATAGTATCTCAATAATGGAAAGGGTTGTGGGTTGATTCATGAAAACCAAAAAAAAAAACCCCAAAAGTGAAAATGTGGTAAAAGGAGAGAATGAGTAAAATGTTAGAGGTAGAAGATGAGTTTACCCCCAAATATTGAAATATGAGATGTTATGCATGTTTTAGATGGTTGAATATTGATGATGAATATTTTGTATGATTAAATGATGCAATATAAGTTGTTTATGTGATATTTGGAATAAATGACTAACATTGTGTGATGTGGTGGGATGAAGAGAGATCCTAAGGTTGGAGGCGGTGTCGATGGAACTCGAGAAGTTGCCAAGAACCAAACCCAACACTCATCGAGGTAAGGATAAGTCTTTAATGTTGCATTTGAAATAGAAAATGTGTATTTTCTGGTTATGCAAAGACTAAGTTGTAAATTACGCATTTAGTATGAACATATATGGGTGTGTTTATACTAAAGTAGGCGTAGATTTACGGAAAAGGAAAATGTGGGTATTTTCTGGTTATGAAATGATCGAGTTGTGAATTACGCATTTAGTATGAACATATATGGGTGTGTTTATACTAAAGTAGGCGTAGATTTATGGAAAAGGAAAATGTGGGTATTTTCTGGTTATGAAATGATCGAGTTGTGAATTACGCATTTAGTATGAACATATATGGATGTGTTTATACTAAAGTAGGCGTAGATTTACGGAAGATGGAAAAGGTGTGTGTTTCCTGGCCATGCAATAATTATATTGTAAATCACGTATTAGTATAAACGGATATGGAGTGTTTATACTAAAGATGACGTGAATTTACGGGAAATGATTGATGGCAAATCGATGGAAGGAAAAATATATTTTTAGCCGACCAGAAATGGTTAGCGACTTCGGCCCGAGTTTATGAGGCAACACTTCGGCCCGAGTTTATGAGGCAACACTTCGGCCCGAGTTTATGAGGCAACACTTCGGCCCGAGTTTATGAGGCAACACTTCGGCCCGAGTTTATGAGGCAACACTTCGGCCCGAGTTTATGAGGCAACACTTCGGCCCGAGTTTATGAGGCAACACTTCGGCCCGAGTTTATGAGGCAACACTTCGGCCCGAGTTTATGAGGCAACACTTCGGCCCGAGTTTATGAGGCAACACTTCGGCCCGAGTTTATGAGGCAACACTTCGGCCCGAGTTTATGTCGCAACACTTCGGCCCGAGTTTACGCGGCATGTTTTCTTTATAAAAGATATGAGAAGTTGTTTTTAGCTAACCCTAAGGGGTGTAGCGACTTCGGCTCGAGTTTATGTAGCAACACTTCGGCCCGAGTTTACGCGGCATGTTTTCTTTATAAAAGATATGAGAATTTGTTTTTAGCTAACCCTAAGGGGTGTAGCGACTTCGGCTCGAGTTTATGTAGCAACACTTCGGCCCGAGTTTACGCGGAATGTTTTCTTTATAAAAGAGATAAGAAATTGTTTTTAGCTAACCCTAAGGGGTGTAGCGACTTCGGCTCGAGTTTATGTAGCAATACTTCGGCCCGAGTTTATGAGGCGTGTTTTATTGGTAAAAATGATGAGAATCTGCTTTTAGCTAACCCTAAGGGGTGTAGTGACTTTGGCTCAAGTTATGCAGCAAGACAAAATGAATTTCGAAATTGGTTTACTAACCCTTTTTCTAATGTGGATTATCTTATAATGACGTTTATTGAATTAACGACTTACTCCTTTGTGTGTTTTGTACTTTTGTCTTTGATAATCCCATTGCAGGTAAATAGACGAATGGAGTATGCTAGTTCGGGAGCTTTAGGAGCTTTAGACGTTGGATTCACTATTTATGTTTTTCGTATTCTAAATGATTACCTGCGGATTTAAATGATTGTAATCATGACTAACCATTATTTGGATATTTGTAACCATGCGTAATGTTATTTTGGAGGATCAGAACCTTTGAGGTCTTAGTACTCATAGGGAATGATATGAATGAATTATGTTTTTCTACAAGATTAATTGTATGATAATATAATAGGTTATAAGATTAGTTCCAGGAATGATTCATGAGAAGTTCTAGGTAAAATGATTATGCATGTGGTTATTGATTCATGGATTGAGTGTGAGGAGGGGAAATAAGATTTTGAAGTAAGGATATTAAAATGGTAAATTGAGTTATGAGTGATTGAATGGAATTGAATTAAAATGAGAAAAATTTTCAAGGGTAGAAAATTGGGTCGTTACAATTGACATTTTAATTTTTCATTGATCTAATGAGAAAGTGCGTATATATTAAGAAAGTAGTTTATGTATTAATGATGGATGAATTTTTTTTTTATATTATCCATTAGGATGGAATAAATTAGATTGGTTCAACTCCACTAGATTCTTTAGCGATTAACTCGAATTGACTTTAATGTGTTATTTTTAAGTTCAACATTGGTTTATCTAAATTTCATGAACTTTCGATTGGGATAACAAGTTTAAATTTACATTAATCGTCATCTTGATTGATAATCATTTATATATATTTAAATTGATTTATTTGGAATGATTACTTTTAATATACATTATACGAATATAATATATACAATAATTATAAATTATTTTCTAAAATGTGTATATATATTATTTTTAAATATAAATGAGATTTTATATTTAATATGAGTATATATAAATATTGTTCACATAATTTGGCGTGTAATATGTATGCAATGATACTATAAATATTTGTAGACAGTTAGTGTACCATTTACCTTTTATTTGGATTACTTTTTTTTCAAGAGTCAGTGATAATTGAAAATAAATTGCGGATGATGAAATGATTGTGTTAAAATCTCTTACACTAACAATATATACATCATTTTTTCTATTAATATATGTAGATTATCACTCTAATATGTGTACAATGTTTATTCTATATTCATATGATGCTACTTCTAGTATTTTCTTGTATCATATAGTAATTAATGACTGGTCAAACTTGCATAATTGGCAAACAATTCAATTTTATAATATATATTTTTGCATAATTGTCAAAATATTCAATTTTATGATCAATGTTTTTTTTTGCATAATTGCCAAATTATTACATTTTATAATCCATTTTTCATCTTTTTCTTAGTATCAAAAGTATAGAACAATTTTTTAATATGTATTTGTCTCTCCCAACAAGTGTCGCTTTAAATATCGAATTATTGATTTTTTAATTTTTAATTAATCTAATGAGAAAGTGCATATATAATAAGAAAATAGTTAATGTATTACTGATGGAATAAATTTTTTTATATTATCCATTAGGATGGAATAAATTAGTTTTTTTCCAACTCCGCTAGACTCATTAAATATTAACTCGAATTGACTTTAATGTGTTATTTCTAAGTTCAACATTGGTTTAATTAAAGTTTATGAACTTTCGGTTGACATAATAAGTTTAAATTTACCTTAATCATCATCTTGATTAATAATAATTTATATATATTTAAATTGATTTATATGGAATTATTAATTTTAATATAGATTATATGAATATAATATACAATAATTATAAATCATTTTCTGGAATGTGTATATATATTATTTTTAAATATACATGAGATTTTATATTTAATACGGGTAGATATAAATATTGTTCACATAATTTGGGGTGTAATATGTATGCACTAATAGTATAAATATTTACAGACAATCATTGCATCATTCACCATTTATTTGAATTACTTTTTTGAAGAGTCAATGATGATTGAATATAAATTGTGTATGAATCAATAGCTCTGTAAAAAAAATGCTTACACTATCAATATATACATTTTTTCTCTATAAATATATGTAGATTATGAGCATTACTTCTGTACCATGTTTATTCTATACTCTTACGATGTTACTTCTAATATTTTTCTTGTATCTTATAGTAATTATAGACTAGTCAAACTTGCATAATTGGAAACTATTCATGTTCATAATATATTTTTTTGCATAATTGCCAAATTATTCAGTTTTACAATCCTTCCTCTTCTTTTTTTTGCATCATTGCCAAACTATTCAATTTTATAATCCATTTTTCATCTTTTTCTTACTTTCAGAAGTGAAGAACTAATTTTTTTATAGTATGTATTTGTCTTTCTCAACAAATATCGCTTTTAAATATTGAATTATTAACATTTTAATTTTTCATAAATCTAATGAGAAAGTGCATTATAATAAGAAAGTAGTTTATGTTTAATGATGGAAGAAGTTTTTTTATATTATCCATTAGGATGGAATAAATTTGTTTGGTTCAACTCATTTAGATTCATTAGCCATTAACTTGAATTGACTTTAATGTGTTATTTTTAAGTTCAACATTGGTTTAACTAAAGTTCATGAACTTTCGATTGAGATAACAAGTTTAAATTTACCTTAGTCATCATCTTGATTGATAATCATTTATATATATTTAAATTGATTTATATTGAAGTACTACTTTTAATATACATTATATGAATATAATATATACAATAATTATAATTATTTTCAAAAATGTGTATATATATTATTTTTAAACATCGATGAGATTTTATATTTAATATGAATGTATATAAATATTCTTCACATAATTCGGGGTGTAATATGTATGAAATGACAGTATAAATATTTATAGACAACCAGTGTATCATTTACCTTTTATTTGAATTTTTTTTCCAAGAGGTAGTGATGATTGAAAATAAATGGTGGTTGATGCAACGACTGTGTAAAAAACTCTTACACTGTCAATATATACACCATTTTCTCTATTAATATATGTAGATTATCAGTGTTACATGTGCACCATGTTTATTCTATATTTATACGATGCAACTTCTAGTATTTTCTAGTATATTATTGTAATTAGTGACCGGTCAAACTTGCATAATTGGCAAACTATTCAATTTTATAATATATTTTTTGCATAATTGCCTAATTATTCAATTTTATAATATATGTTTTTGTGCATAATTGCCAAACTATTAAATTTATAATCCATTTTTCATCTTTACCTTTCTATCAAATGTAAATAACTATTTTTTAAATGTATTTGTCTCTCTTAACAAGTGTCGCATTAAATATCAAATTAATGATATTTTAATTTTTCATTTATCTAATGAGAAAGTGCATATATAATAAGAAAGTAGTTTGTTATTAGATTACGTGTGTTATGTTATTTCAGGTCAATAAATAAGTAGAAAAGGAGAAAAGAAAGGAGAAGATTGGAGCTAAGGAATTCTGATGAATCCACGCCCAAGCGCGGATTGTCGCCCAAGCGAAGCTCAGGAGCCGCGCCTAAGCGAGGATCTGGCACTTAAGCGACCAGGCATGGCGCACAGACCTGCGCCCAGTGACCCAAGCATGGCGCTCAGACCTGCGCCCAGTGACCCAAGCATGGCGCTTGCACATGTGTCATCATTAACCGCTCGCCCAAGCGAGAATCCCTCGCCTGGGCGAGAATGTGGCAGTTTGGAATGATATGTGTGGTTCCAGAATGAGGAAAGGGGAATTTTTGGGGAGAACAAAGAGGGACACACAAAATTTAGGGAAAAAGCTAGGAAAAATCATAGGAGTTGTGTGAACAACTTTAAATTGATGGATTCTTGCCTCTTCTATCTTCTTACTTTCTGTACTCCTGGATTCGATTCTAAATTTATGTTATTTGATTTTGAGAAGTTATGCATTGCTTATTGTTTGATTTTAATTAACTATTGAATGCATAATTTAGGGTTCAAGTTTAATTGGGAAGTTAAACTTGACTCCGGACATGGATTATCTTTCTTGCTACATCATTGATCCAGGGATGGACAATGATGTGGGAATTGCTTTTACATTTGATTTTAATGATGGTAATCATCCGATTATCCAAGGAATTGGGAACCGAGTGATTACCCAAGAATGTTACAATCAAGGGATTGATGTAATTGATTTATGAAAAATGTGCATCAAAATCAGTAACTTCACAAGTTATTAGGAATTGAATCCATGGATGTCAAAAGGGAAAGAATGATGAGTTTCGATACCGACTCTTTAATTTTTACATTTTCAATCAATCATTATTTCAAGTTCATTATTTCTAGAAAACCAATGCAATTTTATCAAACAAATCTTGTACATAGTTGCTCGATTGACTGTTATAATAATTAGTGTAAATCCACTCCGCTCCCTAAGGACGATATCCCGGTAATTTACCGGATTTTACTACTTGTACGACACGGTTCGCTTGCCGTCCCATAAATGTCTAACAAGTTTTTGGCGCTGTTGCCAGGGAGCATCGAGCGATTTATATTAGTTCTATATAAATTAGATTGAGCGTTGCACATAGTTATTCTTTAATTTTATTTTATTTTTTGTATAGCTAATCCTTGTGCTAACCTTTGCCGTAGTTCTCTTATTTATGCTTTTGCGAGGTAAAGCGACTGACGAGCAATTAGAGTACAATCCTGAGATTGAGAAGTCAGCAAAGAGTAATCGTAAGAAAGCTAGAGAACAGAAGAAGCAAGGCATTGAGGAAGTACAGTGTAGCACTGAACAATCCGCAGATTCAGAGCCGCAGTTAATCAAAATGGAAGATATGAACAATGCCATTGGAAATAACCCAAGGCCTAATCCGCCAAGGAGGACTTTAGGCGATTATGCCATGTATCAGGGGCCAAGGCACTATTCAAGCATCGTGATCCCACAAACGGATAGGACTGTGGAGATAAATAATACATATGTTAAGTTTTATACAAAAGCTTTAGGGTTTATACATAATTCGCAAAATTTTAATATTATATAACAAAAGTTTTATACATAATTCTTTGTTCGTGTATAGATAAATGAAAGTGCTATGGAGAATTACGGGGTTGAGTAGTGACAGAGAGAGAGAGAAAAATGAGAATTATGAAGTTTGGTGATAATGATGTGAAGAGTTATGTGGTGTTTGATGGAAGAGTAAAAAGGAGGAGAAAGATAAAGTTAAGATAGAGTAAAATAGGAAATAGGAAAAAATGGGAAAAAATAAGCTAAAAAAATAAATCAACCCATGATTTTTGGAGATTATACTTTTGGCTTATTTTTTCATAAAAAACTAAGTTTATAAACTCCATTTGGTTACCAAACATACATAATTTATATTTTCAATTTATTTTTCAAAAAAATAAACTTAAACTACTAAAAAGAAACAATGTCAAACAAGTCATTAATGTATAAGATTTTCAAGGAGTAATACAATTTTTTTTTTTAAAATAATAAGCTTAACTATGTTTATTCTTATGTATAATCTGATTATCATTACCTTATAATAATCAAACTATTACCACTTTTAAACTATTAATGTATAAAATTTTCAAGGACTCTTGTTAGAGTAATACATTTTTTTTAAATAATAAGCTTAACTATGTTTATTCTTATGTATAATCTGATTATCATTACCTTGTAATAATAAGCTAATAATAAAAATCAACTTTTAAGTAAACTTATTCTTAGATCTTGTGTAGTGCGTATGCTTTCAGCTAATAATAAAAAAAATGCTTATCCAGTATTGTAATCCATCTTTAACATGATTCATTTTGCTACTTTATATTTTAAAATTGTTACGAGTTTATTCTTTCATCAACCTTAATGATGAAGTTTGAAAATGACGTAATTTTGACCCCTGAAATCGATGTCAATATTTTTCCTCTATAACACTACCCTCTCCCCACTAAGATTATCCAAGTGATTGAAATTAACATAAGCAACAACATGAAGAGTTTGACTGAAGGATGGAGAAAACTTTAGGGTGATGGATACAACCATGATGTCTCAATGACAATGTCATTGAATGGTAAATTGGATGACTCACAATAGTGATTAAGAGCGAAGACAAGGAGACAGAGCAATGACAATATCATAGTACTTATAATCATTGATGATAGGGTGAGTTGTTTAGGATAGGGATGAAAGGTTCCTCCCCTTGTAGAGGGTGATATATTAGATAAATGAGCAACTTAATCATATAATAAAAATTAAGGTAATACATGAGAGGAATGAGTAATAGGGTTCAAATAAGCCAAGTGTCCAATTATTATTGGTAAATAAGGTGGAGTACCAATACCCTTGAAGAAATGAGAATACCTAATGACCTCCCTATCAAAGAATGAATTGTGAGAGATATCCACTTACTGGAAAAACATTTATCCCACATCACTATTATTCATTCTTATAATAAGCCAATATTGAAGCCACAAATGCAATTCCATCTTCTCTTTTTCTCTCGACAATGGAAGACACAGCTACTGCATTGAGCTTCACTCTTCCTTCCACCAAAACCCTAACTTTCCAAATCCTCCACCGACCCATTAACCCATTTAACAAACCCATCTCCACCTTCAAAACCCACCGCCGCCACCACTTCCCTACAATCACCGCCGCCATTTCCCGCGGCAAGAAGGAAGAAACCGTCGACACCGTGAGACAACAGCTTGAGAACTGCTACCTCCTTGCCGGAATCAACTACAAAGGCTTCACCGTGAAACAATTCCAGGAGCTTCGGAAAACTCTCCCCGAAACAACGAAACTGATAGTTGCGAAGAACACGCTTGTGTACAAGGCACTTGAGGGGACAGAATGGGAGACAATGAAACCTTGCATGAAGGGAATGAATGTTTGGCTCTTCGTTCACACTGAGGAGATACCTTAGGCTATTAAACCTTATAGAGATTTTCAGAAGGAGAGGAAGCTTGAGGATAATGATTTCACTGGTGCTGTTTTTGAAGGGAAGTTTTATGGTCCCGATGAGTTTAAAAAGTTGGAAACTTTGCCAACTCGTGCTCAGATTTATGCTACTTTGTTGGGTTCTTTGAAAAGTCCTGCTTCTGCTTTGGTGGGTACACTTCAGGCTCCAGCTAGAGAATTGGTTATGGTTCTTAAGGCCTATGTTAAAAAGCTTGAAGAAGAAGAAGAAGAAGAGGTTGCTGCTGCTTCTGCTGCTCAATAATAAATAGCTCATGAAATTTGTGGTATAGTTTTAGTCTTTGTTGTTGTTTTGATTTGAATTTTGGTTTATTTTATTTGAGTTGTTATGTATTGTTGTTCCCCGTTGATATGTTTTGCTTACCTTGTAAATTGAGAGAAGGGAAAGGGAAATTAAGGAATGAAAAGGACAATGTAGAATGCCTACTTTTTCCATGTCAAGGTAGAGATGCTGGAAAACTTGTTCCAATTGAATGATGCAATTTCACAGACCATTGCAGATAGTACCTTTTTTGGTCCTGTGTAGCCAGCCATAATAGTAATGTTTTGTTGCGATTAGTGTACGAAAATGTGGTCGATGTAGCCACAATTGCAATGTTGTAGCTAGATTAGAGAGGTTTAGTCTTCAGGAGTTAAATATGTGAACTTGTTAATTGTTCTATATAATTGCCTAATGAGATCAGGGAGAATTAATATCAGGAAAAGGAACATTCTTTTTGCTGAGAATGATGACGGCCTATACATGCACTCAACTTTGCCAGATATACCCAAATCAAGTACATTATAGTTAAGCAGTCAACACCTAAATCATTTATCCACGAATCAATGCAGCATGGATACTACTGCAGTAGAGCCTCAAACTTCAATTAAACCATGGTTCTGCTTCCCCCATATCCAAAACCTGGAAGGAAAAAAGGATCAAGCTATCTTTTACCAAATATTAAGCATTTGTTATGTCTGGACTCAGTGATGCTAGGATTTTGAGGAAGCTGTTTGTTTGACTGTGTTGTGAGTGAGAGTTTCTCCATTGCATTAATGAACTTGCGCATGTACTTGATGTACTCAGGGAAAGTTTCAAGGTTGCAATGGCCCCCACCTTTAATCCACAAAGGGTCATACTTTTCCTTTGAGAGTTCCCACAATTGCTTTCCATGAGACCAATCAACAATATCATCATTTGTTCCCTGCACATAATCCATTAGCAACCAAACAAAATTATTATTTGAATCATTAGTATCAGGCATTGTATTAATTCATCAAAGACATATGCCAATGTGACAAACATCGGTCGGTTAAGATGTTCTGTATGATTTACTGAACTTGACAACTATGACACAAGGCTACACAAAAGTTGAAGAAAATTAGCACCGAGGACTTGATGATATTTAGTTTTCTTCCTCAAAATTAGCTCCATTTATGGCAATGAGTACTATGCTATATGTTGCTTGGCCTTATCAAATAAATGAGGCAACAGGTGAACAGCAATAAAAAAGAAATACAAAGATGTATTCATATTTTTAAATCTCCACCATCAGTATGTTGTTGCCTTCAAGATAAGGATATTAAGAAGGACACTATATCTTTTGCAAGACCTAAAAGATATCAATTTAATTGTTAATAAAGTAGCTTCTTGGTTGAATGTTTAGATTGTGGAGAAGACAATTATTGGGAAGACTCCTTAATCATGACAGTGTTTGAGGGTCATTCTTTCAGCAATATTTGTCAGGATACCCGGTCAGTCACTTCATTAGTCCCATGGAAAAAGCATCTACTGCTGAATATTAGGGAGCCAGATAGCATGCTAAATCTTCAAGGACTGTCTTAATCTCGGTTATTAAGGACCAAAAGGTTGTTCAGTTACTTTTTCTATCAATATTAATACAGAAACAGAATGTGAAAACAACCCTTATCAAGTAAAGTGCAATGCTTAGACGCAATGCAAACAGCATCTGGTTCCCAAATACTTATAAGAAATGTAGATGAGAGGATGTACTTACATGTATAACAAATACTGGACATTTGACAAACCGTATCTTATCTATATTCTGAAATGATAGAGATCTTTGTGAGTACAAAACTCAGTGTTAAAGATTGCAACAGAGAACAGGTTAAGAATTAAGAACAGTAAGTCATAACTTACTTTGAATATGTCAAACCAAAATGTCATCTTGACTGGGTATAAAACCCTAAGCCCTGAAAGGATGGCACTGTGTAGAACAACACCTCTTAACTTGTGCAACTTAGAAGCCAAGTGTAGTGTAGGTCCACTTCCAACCGATTGACCATATAAAACCAAATCTTCTTGCTTAATTCCATATTCACTCTTCAAACAATTATAGACAGCCTCTATGTCGTAATATGTGTTCAACTCAGATGGCTATACCATTTGGAGACATATATCACACATGTAAGACAAGACATTAGTTAGATTGGCAAAGATATTTTGATATGAAAAAAAAAATAGAATTCAAATGGAATTATAATAGTCCTGCTTCCTTAAATCATCTCCTTATGATATCACACTCCCAAACCTTGGGATATATCATAATATGGCATTATAAAGCTCCCATTGTGCTAAGGGTCGGACCCATTATACTAAGATGTTAATTCCTCGACTTGAACCTCTAACCTCTTGTCACATAGCAACAACTTAACAGTTGCGTCAAGCCTCCTCTTCACTCTTGAGACTGACAAAGTGGAAAAAGGAAATTAGATGGATTTCTTACCTTACCTGTAGATGCTCCATATCCTGAATAGTCATAGCTGCAATATAACATCAAATTCCGAGAAAATGTTAAAAAAAATAGGGTTTTTGTTGAAGCTTCAACATGATTTGAAAACTAAGGCAACTATTGTGTGTTTGGTGTGTTAAGAACAGGACAAAAGACTAAATTTTGCTTATACATCTTTATTTCTATTATGTCTGCACACCAAACGCTAAGTAACATCTTAAAAAATAGATTAATTCTGGAAATAAAGCAACTAAAGTACCCAGAAATGTGATATAAAGTTAAAGACTAATTAAGAAAGCAACAAGTTTTGAGTCAAAACATAACCAAAGATGTAGACTTTGTTATTCCATAGAAGAAGGAGAAGGAAATAAACCTCATGATATTGACACGGAGTTGAGCTCTGAGTTCAATGAATAGATCATACATTTGACCCAAGTCAGCGGCATTGCCATGAGAGTATAAGAAGGTAAACCTCGCAAAAGGGTGTCTCCACAACGTAGCAACGATCTTGTTCCCTCCCTTTGTTTCAAGTTGGTGAACGTCGACGTTTTTATCGGCGGTGATGCCGGAGAATACCAATCTACCATCTTCGTCTCTGTAAACGTCGTAGGTTGGTGGGTCTGGCGGGAAAAATGCGAATTTTGCAGCCACGCTTCCCGTTACATTCCCCATTAACTTAAAACACACACACACACTCAAACTTCTTCACCAACTGAATGTTCTCTCAAACAGACATAGTTTTTGGCATGAACGAAAACGATGATGTTATGTTGAGGTTCTGTTTTTTCTGGCATCTTCCTATTCTATTATTCTGTCTGTTTTATTTATATGTACAAAAATAACAATAAAGTAAAAAAAAATGGAAACTTTTTTAATTTAATACAGATCCTGGAGGGACCAGTACAAGCCCAAATGATGACAAGTGACATTTAAAAAAATTTAATGGTGTAGATTTTAAATTATTTTTAATTAAAATGTTTTTTTTAATATTTAAAACAATATGGGTTTCACATTTCAATACTATAGAGGATCTCAATGATAGAGAAAGTGGGTATTGTGGCCTTGTGGGTGTTGTGAAATACTGAAATGTGTTGAGTTGGGATAATAGAAAGTTGAAAGGGTTGAGGTTACAAATTCCAATTCAAATAAAGTGGCTTTATGAAGAAACCAAAGGAGTAAGGAAAGTGGTGAATACTGAATAATAGTAATAGATCCGACATAAGCGGGTGAGCTGGAATTGTTGCTTTGCTGAGTGGGCCTCTCCATGAAATTGTTACTATAACTAAATGAATCAATGGAAGAATTATAAAATAAAGGGGTTGATGTAAACTCAAAAGTTCTGGTTATGTGTACATTTCTTATGTGATGGTTGGTTCTATGACACCCCATGTTTTAACTACTATGCTCAAAAGTCTAACTCACCCTTCTGTTATATCATTGGAGGTAAATGTCCATGAGCTTCTTTCATAAATATAAGCATCTGTAGTTTTATGATTGTGTTTGGGAAAATTGATTGAAAAGTCATGCATCTTAGGATAATGGATTAATGGGTTTGATAAAGCTAACTAATATATCGACTTTATCAAGTTGGGGCTTGTAATGCCTAAGATTCCATTAAACATTCCTTTTAACCAAACAAGCTTGTTGATTAGCATATGATATAATCCTCTTCAAAGTCTTACCAAACACACTTTTATAATGCATGTGTTTTACTACTAGATATAAAAAGAGGGAAAAGGGTTGAAGAGAAAAATAAGGCTGATTAGTTTAAAGGATAAAATGGAAAGATACAATGAAGAGTGAGATTAGACCCACTAAATTTGTTTATATTCAGTTATGGGAAAAGTGAGAGGGGGAGAATTGATGTTTTATACTCTAAAAAAATATTCATAATCACAATAAATCTAGCTTCACTTATGAGACATAGAAATTGATTCATCCTTAAAAACTAGTGATAAGAGGATCCATCTAAGAAAGAAGATCAAGACGAAATTGAAGGAATAAATGATTTAGATATGATCAAAGATAACATAAGATTTTAGCGGTTTAAGAGGTTTGTCAATTAAACGATCTTTGTTTGTTCTCACCTTTCCTTTTCTTATATTAGATTAGTAATTATTTGAGTATTAATTAAACATCTATTATTTAGTTTCAGTTAGTTATTAATTATTGGATAGACTTAAAGCATTTAGTTTGGAAAATAGTATATAGATAAAAATGTTGAAGGATATATTGATAAAGTTTAATATATATATATATATTAACAGGATAAAGATTTATATACATATCATTAATTAATAGACTATAATTACATATATTATTTTCTAATATAGATAAAGGAGGGGAGGAGAACTTTAATAGACTAATAATCTTTAAGAGGATAGAGTAAATCTTAAAGAGGAGGGACCTCTATTAGAAAAGTAGGATTCCTAATAAATGAAATGGATGATGTTGATTTTCTCTCAAATTTATGAGGAGAAAGATATAGGTCTTGAACAGAGTCCCTCTATCAAATATGTATGGACACTAAAGTTAGCCCAACAAGATGGGGCATTTGTTGTCACATTCACAACACACTTTGTAAAATGGTGACACAAATCAATACAATAAAGTCAATAACAAATATTAACATGGTCAGAATCAATGTCAATGGTTAAAGTGATTAGGATTACTTCAAGTTTTCCTTTTCACTTTATTTTTTATGTCATTCAATAGCTGTAAAGGTAGAGGATCAGGATTAGTCAAAAGATTGCACATAGACTGCTTGGAATTTGATGCACCAATCCTGAAGAAAGCAACTAAGCAAAACAGACAGTACCAAATTATATTACAGGCCATTTTCACAGAATGACAGGCTTTAAAGTAGATGAAATGTCTGCATAATCAAATTATTATAATTAATCTAATGCATGAAACTGTACTTCACTAAATTTATTATTTATTTCAGCATGTACTCCATCAAGTGTCATCTTAAGTTATTTTATAAAAACTAATGGAATTATTGTTCTTTTTTTTAACAAAATTGTTATTGTTTTTCAACCATACTCCTTCTTAATTCTCCTCTTCACTTTACTCTACTATCATTATTTTTATCTTTCAGCAACAATGAAGATAAGGGTATAATAGAAAAGAATAATTAGACAATCAAATAGGGTCATTTTTTTATTAAAAAAAAGACACTTGAAACCGAGTGAGGAAGTATATAGTCTGGTGTTGGCACAGAAGAGTTTATATAATATGGCAGTACATGGTATTCTTATTGCATAGTTAGTGTAGGAAATGTGTCAATTCTTCATGCAAGTGAAACCTTTACTGAACTTGTCAAAAGAAGAAAAAAAAGTTGAAACAACCAGCATCAAATCATTAAATGGTTGGTTAACCTTGAGTATCTCATACTCACAAGTCACAAGTCACAAGTCACAAGTCACAACCCTCTTCTTCCTTTTTGGATACAAGTGTCATTATACTCTTTATCCGCTTTTAAGTCACCAAATGGGATCTCAACCATTTGCTTAATCACCCTTTGGGACCAGAATCTCTGTACTGTACTAGCAAAAGAAAGAAAATTGGTATCAAATGAGACAGAACCAGGTTAAAAGAAATATGCATCATGTGCAGATAAAGCATCATGGATAATTCATTAGACCCAACTCTTCCTTCTGAAATCACAACTAAAGTAAAGACTCTTGTACCTTTTGCCTCGGGTGAGGGAAGAGCATTATTCTCATCATCAAAGTTTCTCTTGTCTTCATCAACCAAACTTTTGACCCTTGGAACGATTGAAAGTATGTAGTGTTATCATTGCTAGCTACAATCATTTTCCTAAAGCAATTTCCAAATGCTTTGTGCATGTAACCAAACATAACCAATGGAATACATACTTGATTTTTGTGTGTTCTAGATCTGTTATAAAAACATAATAAACTAGTTTGAAACCGTAAACCGTTTCCTATGTTTGCATTTTCTCTATCTCACTTCACATCTTTAGGTACAGTTCTAAATAATATAGAAAAGGAAATTCAGCCTTGGTTACTGAAGTAATTTCTGACTGCCAAAATCACAAAAGGGAATATCTTTAATCACAAGACAAGCTCTGAGTAAATAGTACATATGGGTCACCATGATCACCACCACCCACAAATTCTCTATCTTTTTCACATATATAACGTTCAAATCAGAACCAAGGCCTATACAAAGTTTAAATTTATAAAATCACTTTATGCATTAGATGTGACAAACTAACACCACAGAAACTTGTATTAAATTTGAGATGCTAATTCACCTGTGGGTCTATTATGTGAAAGTAATATACAAAAATGATACTCTTCACTATTTTATTACTAAATTGAGATCACAATTATGTCAATAGCCAAAAACTTACTTAGCTAGATGTGACACAAAATTTCAGCAACAAAAAAATCATCAAATTGGCTTCATAGTAAAAATGATCAAGGACTCTTTAAAACTCTGTAGATGAGGATGGAAAGATAGGAAGTGGAAATTAATTGTGAAAAAATGTGGCACATGTTCATGAAACACGTAGACAAGAGATGTGACTTGGATTGTGCCACATCTCGGCTATGAAACTTGAAAGAGACATGTTGCTAAAAATTCACATGAATTTTCAAATCCGTTGACTTACATTACAACCATCTAGAAATGACACTTGTCTTATTCACTTGAGGACCTATATATGTGTGTAGAAGTGTGATCAAACTCCATGAAGCTAAAGAAACCAACAACAGAACACAATGGCTGAGTCCAAAAGCCTTTCACTTCTGATATTCACTATGCTTGTTAGTTTTTCGTATGCACAAACTGCCATCAAAGGTGGATATTGGTATTCAGAGAGTGGACTTAAGGTTTCTGATATTGATGCCTCACACTTTACCCATCTCTTCTGTGCTTTTGCAAACCTTGATAACAACAAAGTCACTATTTCTTCTTCTGATGCACCCTCTTTCTCAACCTTCACCCAAACCCTCCTCCAAAAGAAATCTTCAATCAAAACCCTTCTATCCATAGGTGGTGGTAAAGGTCCTTCCCTGGCAAAATCTTTTTCTGACATGGCTAGCCAAGCCAGTACCCGAAAATCCTTCATAGATTCTTCAATACAGGTCTTAGCAATACCTTATAAAGGAAGTGATTATGTTATTATGAGTAATATATTAGTATGAGTTATGTCTTTATTTGTAGTTATGTTTGGATCTTTTATCCTTGGCCTATAGATAGCACTTTTGTATGTATGATAATTTAGAATTGTTGCAAGCTACCAAACCAACGGAAACTTATCATGTTTCTCTCATCTTTAATAACAGGTAGCTAGAAACAACAACTTCCATGGTCTTGATCTTGATTGGGAGTACCCTTCTACAGACACAGACAAAACCAACCTTGGCTTACTTGTGAAGGAGTGGCGTGCAGCTATTACACAAGAGTCTAAAACTTCAGGCAAAGCAGCATTGCTGTTATCTGCAGCAGTTGCTGGCTCAGACCAAATAACATCATTACAAAACTATCCAGGTCAAGAACTTGCCAACAACTTAGACTTCCTAAATGTAATGACTTATGACCTTTTCACTTCTGATGGTTACCCTAAGGTGACACAACCACCTGCTCCATTGAAAAATCCTGGTGGCCAATTCAGTGTAGATGAAGGGATCACCAAGTGGATTAACCAACTAGGATTGCCACCAAAGAAACTAGCTCTTGGTTTACCTTTCTATGGCTTCAAATGGCTTTTGTCAGATCCTAATAAGCACACATTGTTTGCAAAAGCTACTGCAGGAGCTGGAGCAGTGAAGTATAAGGATATCAAGAATGCTGGAGGACAGGTTGTGTATAATTCTACTTACTTTACCAACTATTCCTATAAAGGAACAGATTGGTATGGCTATGATGATACTCAGAGTGTATCTGCCAAGGTTGATTATGCCAAGGAAAAGGGATTGTTTGGCTACTTTGCTTGGCATATTGAACAGGACAGTAACTGGGCTCTTTCACGAGCTGGTGAGTAAATCTATCCTTTCACTTCAATCTGGATCTAAGTTTTGTGCAGTTATTATGGTAGGCAAGTTATTCTAATGGTAGCTTTAATGTGTTGCAGCTTCTCAAGCATGGGGGTCACAGATCGATGCCTTGCAGACCAAGTTTACTGATAATAAAGATAGAGAGCTATCTACATAGTGTTACACAATATATATTTATCTTGTACTGAATAAATTGTAAATCATTATATGAATAATAGATTTCACATGCTGAGAGATTAAGCTAGTTCTAAACTCCATGTTAATTACAAATAGACATTGTGAGAAGTTTAAAAGTGTTAGACCGGTTATGGTCTTGGCAATGGCATAGGCTGAGAATTGCTATCAGTTGATCCAGTCAAGTGCTTAGATACAAAATCATCAATTACTGAAGTTACAATATCATCCTTTATATAGTACACATTTGAAATTAGAAATACCTAACGTAACATGCACATAACAAATGTTTATGTCATAGTGAGTTAGAATAAACAAAAATGCACCCATATCCCTACTTCCCAAGCTTCTGAAAGATGGAGGAGCAAAATGAGGGCCAAAGATGAAATTTTTACTGTGTTCTGAGGGCCACAAGAAAATGAACCAAAATTTCCTGTTAGTTATAAAGTAAGCTTATGATAATCAGACACATGGTGCTTCAGTCTCGTTTTACACGTTGTGATCTACCATGAGCAAGAACAAAACCACAAGACGCAACCACTCCGACCAGGTAACCAGCTATTGCTCCATAACTCACAGAAATAGGCCATTCCTACAAATGAATGAAATATGTTATGATCTTAACAGCCAAATAGACAAAACCTAGCAGTAAAAACCAATACAAGGACATTGAATTACCTAACTTCACATGAAATCAGATGAACCTTCAACAATTTTATCTTGATATATCTTACAGTTTTTGGGTCAGGGTAGGATTTTTGAGCACTTCAGACAGATAAACGATACCAAACAATAATCATAGTCCTCCTAAGTTCTAGATCTAATATAAGAGCAAGTGATCCACTTTTTGCTTAGTGTTATTCTAAGCTGAAAGTATAGCCAGATATAAAAATTACAAAAATGAGAGCTATACGGCAAAGTTATCAAGGGACTAAAAATTATTTCCCTTTCTGAACCAACCTAGAAAAAATGGTAAGAGAAAAGCTACTTTCAAAAATTTGCTCCGAAACTCTTCATAATGTTATGCACAAAAAAACTGTCTTTAAGATGAGATTACAGATACGGATTAGAAGGAAAATACTAGCATAACTCAAGTAAGAACTGCTCTACTTATCTGCTATATGATTTTACCTGCCATGGTCTCTCCCAGTCAAGGGGCATTGGCCAAGCCCCAAACCAACCACCAATAACAGCTCCATGAGCTGGTAAACAAATCAAATACTCCACAGATCCACTTGCCCTTTTTTGTTGAAAAAAGAGAGAGAAAAAAAACAATAAATATATAATTGATAATCAACAGTTTTTTAGTAAAGGTCGCAAATAAAGACAAACAAAACTAGCACAATGTATAATAGCATTAACACCCTTGATGATCCCCCCTCCCAGGCCAGAGAAAAAAAGAATTTCATGCAGTAAGAATTTTTTTACTACAAATAACATACTTTGTTTGTGCAAATATACGCCGCCAATCAGCCCATGATGAACCAAGAACACATGATGGTGGAACTATCTGCCATGGTACAATACAAGTGAGTTTATGTATGTGCTGTATACATAATCATGGGCCCATAGCCTGAAAAACGAGTCTAACCCATTAAACATTTTTACTTCATGGAAAGTGAAGGAGATTGGAATAAAACATAATTAAACTAGGACATGAATAGCAGCCCATTTGTTTTTAATTTTTACTTTTTATAGTACTAGGGCAATAGAGTTTACACATCAACAATTTTTTCTTTCAAAAATGTAAAAATTAAAAGAAAATCAAGGTAAAAGAATGTAAACTATCACGAGTTAAACAGATATAGAAAATATATGACATTAAACAAGTACAATAAAAGAAACATCAAAATAATCTTCAACGTGTTATAAAGAAAAAGGCAATGGCATAGGCTCTCACCGTGAGCAATGACATCATCAGAGACCAATTTACAGTCTTTGGAAAATACCTGAGTCAAGTAGATTTGCAGAGGTCATATTATCCTCTAGTGAAGGGTGGATTTTTAAAGATAAAAGTTAAAAAATAAAAAAGAACTTTTCAATACACAATTAATAAAATACCAGTTCTTTTTTTATTAAGGAACAACAGCAAGTACTCCTTATACTTTTTCCCCCTCAACAATGACCCCTATGTCCAGCATTATGCAACTATGAAAAATTTAAAACTGTACTATATATACCACTTATTTCACATACTGGAAGGTAACAGGCGCCCCCAAAGCAATAGCTCCTAAGGAATTTAGTAGTGCCCCTGAAAGAAAAATGATACAAGAATTGTCATCATAATTAAAAATAGCGAGTTACTGATATTAATTTTTTTTAAATGTCACTGCCAAATGCCAAGAAAGAGAACAACAACCAAACCATCTCACTGGGTGAATATAATGGTAAGATAGTGAGAACATGATTGCAAACGATATGTTATGTATTCCAACTTCAGAAAACCATACTTATCCTAAGGCTTAATCATTTTCAGTATATTGTATTTGGCATGTCCCTTAATTTCTAATATATTCATCCCAAACAGAAAGCAGTAAAGGTTATTGAAACCAATAATATACCGGGGGGTTTTGAGACTAGACACCATTATCATCGTGACAAGGAAAAATGCATTATACAAAAATCAGTGAGAAGAAAAAATTAACCAAAACTTGAGTTTCAACTAACCTACAGGCACTCCGAGCATGCCTCTTCCAACAGCTCGCAGGTACTGCACAAAATCACACGAAAACAGAACACCACTACAACTTAGAACATCACAGAAGAGAAAACCAGGTGAGCACTCAGTTACTGATAAATTAAACTAGAAAAGGATATCACAAGAAAACCATTTCTTTTTAAACTTACATTTCAAATCTAAATCCCAATGAAGATGAATTCCATAATAAATTTTTATTATTAGTCCAATTAAAAAAACAAAATTTTCCCGTGATTCTGACTAAATTCGCGGAAACAAAAAATGGGGTGAAGAAATAAAGTTGAAATTAAATAGAATGGAACCCGTATTAAGTACCGTGCATCGTTGGGGATTCTGGCGATAGCGACTGAAAAGAAGGATCACAATTGGGAGCTGTATGATCTATAAAAAAACAATGTAGAGTAAGAAATTAAGAGTAAAAAACAAAATGGGCATCGTTAAAGCAATGAAAATAAATGAACTTGGGAGAAAAAGATGGTACCCAGATGAAGAAAAGAGTGGGAGAAGGATCAGAAACGAGGGCGAAGGAGTAGCCTTTGTTAGCAATACTGAATGCTACTGCCAAACCAAAAACACAAACCAGATTAACCATAAACGCCTCTGAAGCTGATATTTGCGGTGGCGGTAGGGTTTCGACGGTTGAAGCATCTTTCGCCGTCGTTTTCTCTCTGCTTTTCCGGCGATCCATTGAAGAAGAAATTGTAAATTGCAGCTGCCAAAATCAGATCAAAACCGGTAAGGAATTTTGCATGCGTTTGGGCTTATTGGGCCTTTAAAGTAAAAACAAAATTAAAAAATGTGAGATGCTTTTTGGATCCCATAATTTTGATTTTAAATCTAAAAACACCATGTAAAAGTAAAATGAGAATTATGTATTTGGGTGAAAAAAGGAAATGAGATTGAGACATTTTCCTACAAAATAAGAATTGTGTTTATTGCCTTAATGGAAAAGTAATACGGATGGAATCTTTCTTCACTACTTTCGTGTACCAATCTAATTTCGAAGTGTCGTTCTTTCAAAGAACCAGGTTTCAAGGAAATTAGTGTGTTCCCGTTTACTCAAATTTGCAGGCCTTGAAGTCAATCCGAACAAGTAAAAATGATTTTGTTTTTTTCCATTTTAAGAAAACAATTGATATAGATGAGATCTTACTATAATTTTGGGCTTTTATTTAAATGTTAAGCAATGGGAGATTAAGGTTTTATCTCATACACAGGGTTCCAAATAACAATAGTGATTTGGTAGTGCATATATAGATGTGAAAAAAATGTGCGGTAATAAACAAAATTGCTTAACATCAATATCTCCGGGTCTGGAAAATTCAAGGTAGATGATAGTTGAAACTATATGAAAGTTTTTGTTACATAGAAGATAGAACTCATCATGCCATTTTTTGCAGAAAACCCACAACTAGATCACTCAGAACAGCCATACACTTGTAAATCTGACTCAAACAGTATTCTGGCTTGGAAATGGCAGCAGATTACAGTTGAACTATACTTTTAAGGGGTGAGAATTAATGTTTCTCTTCTTTTTCTTTCAACCATTCAACAAAATTGTCAAGGATAACTGGCCAGGCTTGACTGGAGTCATAACTTTGAAGATCGACAAAACTTACCTGGCAGCAACAAACAATCAAACATTTTTCTGCATGAGACTTTTTAGAAAAGATTAAACATTTTTCAGCAAATTTCTTATTATGCACATTACTTCTACTATTTATTGATTGAGGAAACCAACGGACACATGCAACCCTAGTCATCTTATAGGTAAATATATAAAAGAAGCATACAGGATTAACTACCATTTTCACAATTTACTAAGCCTCATAATTTGTAAAGAACTTGTGATTTACTAAGACTCCAAATAACCTGCATTATAACTCAATCAGAAAAATACAGTGTGTACACAGCATTACCTCCTTAAAAAAGCGATAAAAATTTCTCCAGTGATCCATGGTGAGAGCCCTGTAGTCATTCTGGATCTGTCAAAAAATAATTTAATGTACATGGATGTTCAATGTCTTTGGTTAAACTAAGCATAGCTAATGTGTATAATACAAAGAGTAATCAGGGGATATTTCTTTTTTGGTAAATGTAATCAAATGATGACAGAAAAATACCACCCCTCTCCCTGGAATCAGGGATATTTCTGTCATCACCTGATTTGGTATTGGAGAACTTCTTCCGATTATGAACAAACACAAGATAACAACACTATCTTATAAACGAATGACATTCGTTTGAGTACATGATAATAACATGTTTGCTGGACATCACTGAAGCTCATTATCCCAAATAAAAATTTACAAAGACCCGAATAGCATAAATTAACAATAGAGATTCAAAAAAATATAATATAAACACTTACCTTTAGATACTCAATTAATGATTTGACCTGGGTAGGAAATTCAGATCCCAGAACAATATTCAACAGCTCACAGATGGTCTCGATATCTACACTTCGTTGCTTCTCTTCTGAAAGTATTATTCAATGTTCATTTGAGAGATGAACAAGAACCGGAAGGCACCAGTGCAACTCAACAAATATACAAATAAATTACTTCTAATTTAAATCTTTTAGATACCCCCTATGCTAGACCATGTGGGGAATATGGAGTGGGATTATAACAGAATGCTGATGTGGCAGGTGGGAGAGGGAAATCAGTCAGAATAAACATGGGGGTGAAGGAAAGAGTTGGGAAGAATTCATAGAAAATTCGGAGTGGGAGAAGGCTAGCCCCTCGAAAAGTAAACCTAGTTATATTTGCTATTATTTGATCCATACTTCCATTTATGTCTTCTTTCCATTACTGTTTCTGTAGATACTGTGTTGGATTCCAAGTTATATGTAATGGAAAAGGAGATTAATATCAAAATGGAAGCCCATAAAAAGCTTACCTGTTAGGCAGTATTGAAATGCGTAAGAATAAAAATCCTCAAAGCACTCAGGTACCATCACCTAACGAAGACATGAAAAGCGAAATAAATACGACCAAAAATCTCATTCAGGGATAATCTCAATAAGAATTTAAGAAAAGTTCAGTAAGTATTTATGACGAGAGAAATACTTCTTGCTTTAGTCCTTGAATTGCTTTTCTTAATTTTGTGAGAGTATCAGCCCCTAAACATTTGAGGCCTCTTCGCCACTCATCCTATCAAGAGACAGAAAAAATTGATTAGTATGACATAATCCAAAAACTAGGTAATGTTACAAGGAAATGAGAAACTAATAGTGCAGGCATGCTTGTGTATCTCAATATTTCAGCACTGTTGTTACTCATGAAAGAGTGCATGAAAATAAATAGTTCTCTCAACGTACCTTGGAAAAATAACCTTGCTTTTCAGCTTTCATTTTCCTGATAAGATCATATATTTATAAAGGTCAATGAATCAGCTAGATAAACATAGAGAAGAAAAAACAGTCATTTTCGTACCAAGCAAGTATCAGCATTCTAACATCTGTATGTTCCACGTGCACATCTTTACAAAGTGCTTCGATCCCTTCTGGGCTGGCAAACCAAACAACAACAAAAGCATGTAATAGACTGAACTGAAACATGTTTTTTTTGTTTGGGGGAGGGACGATTTCAACATGTACACACTTACTCAATCAAGCCCAGTGACTTATTTGTGTATGATTCAAATATGTGATCTATTCGATCAAATTGCTTCGACGTTGATTTCTTTGGTTCTGAAAAACATGAAATGAATAATTATGGCCAAGAAGAACCAAGCAAAACAGAGGTGATAAAAAAATAAAGATAAAGGAATATTTCCATCATACTACCAAGGAAGATAGAAACAGCCATGCATAATTAAAACTTAATGGTTCCGGACATTACATTGAAAATTTCAAACATCTTTCCTGAATTATTTTTTATGTTGATGCTTGGTAGAGTCAGGAGCCAAGCGGCGCCACAATGATTTATTTGGGGTGCAAATAGTTTAAATATTTTATATTATTATAAGAAATTTTTGCTGTAATCTAGCTAAAATTATATAGAAGCTTTTCGTCCATGGGGGTGCATCTGCCCTCTATCAACGTCAACAAAGGCCTGATCCTAGATATAATAATGAATATGACTGAAGAAAGCAGAGGTAACAAGAATATGGAAAATAGATCAAACTATCACAGTATTTTAATCAGTCCTCCATAAACAGATCAAGCACTCCGGTAAGAGAAAACATACTTTTAGATTATGTCAATAAGTAGTTACACTCAATGAGCTTGTCTTGGTAAATAACATCACATTTTAATAGTGAATAGCAAAAATACAGTACTAAATACAAGCAGCCTATCAGAAAATGTGATCTGGTATTATGGATCTTAAACCACTGACATATTATTCACATGAATATCAGCAATCTTATATCAGAAGGTCTGTATTCATA
The DNA here is from genome assembly GCA_009771035.1 of Lupinus albus. Taxonomy (NCBI): domain Eukaryota; kingdom Viridiplantae; phylum Streptophyta; class Magnoliopsida; order Fabales; family Fabaceae; genus Lupinus; species Lupinus albus. The sequence goes on from CM020011.1 coordinate 14,127,160, forward strand.
CAAATTCATATTCTATATGTCATCACGATTGCTTGCGGTTATATATTACCAACAACCAAGCCTTAGTCTCACTACTAGGTGGGGTCGGCTACATGGATCAAACGACGTCACGATGTTCTATCATAAATCATGTATATTGAAAAAACATTGATCCCTACATCCTTCCTGATATTTTCACTTATAGTTTTTATTGGTCTCCCTCTACCTCTACACATTAGACTAACCTCACTTCAAGCTTTTGGTTATATATTAATTCAAATGAAAATGAAAATGCATAATGTAAATAATATTGATCATAATTTGGCATTGATAAGTTGATATAACACCATCCTGTGTCTATCACATCCACATTTTAATTGATAAAGGACTATCACGTGATTCACATCACATGTAAATAATTTATTAATAGCTTTTCTCCGTCTTGCTAATTGTAAACAATAGAAGGCAATTTTTGCTCTATTTTGTATCAGCAAATGCTACACTTAAAATTGCATAAAACAAATAAGTTATAATATCACACAACCAAATTCCTCTAAATTCATCCTTAAAATTAAAGGCATATACACAAACCAAAGAAACAGTGCAGTTTCCGAGTAAAACAAAAACAACATCAGTAATTCTTCACAGGAAGACTCATCGATACGTAATTAATAAAAGAAATAGCGAATATATAATATTGTTTTGAAGTTTGAATCGAAGTTGAGATTTGAGATGCGTTTTCGCGGGAGAAGAGAGATTGATGTACCGGAACGAAGAGAAGAATCAACGTCAGAAGAAGTGAGTGGTGGTGCCGCTTTTCTTTTAGGGCGAGGCATCTTCACAAAAATGTTAAATCGGTGATGAATCGAATTCTTTGAAATAAATAAGAATGAAGAAGTTGATATATGAGAAAGTAGAAACCCTATTCACAGAGAAGAGAATGATGAAGATGAGGAAGGAGCATCATTATTTTAAGGTTTAACTGAGCTTCTCATTGCTTTGAAATTCGTGTTACTTACTGTTTCTTACTTTCTTATTTTATTTTAGCTTTTTTTTTCTTCCTGAAATAGTTATATTAATAATTTGCTTTTAGGATGATTTTGAAGTTTGTTTTAGTTTTGGACGTTACATTTTTTTTTCAAATTTGATTCCTTCTCAATTTTCGTATGTATCAATATTTTCTTAGAAAAATTAATTACTAATCATTCATTACGATTGGTTAAGGGTAACACTAGAGGTGTCAAAATGGGTTACCCGGAAGCCCGTATCGGGTTTGGGCTAAACTGGGTCGGGCTAAAAAGTCTGGATACAATTTATGTATATCAAAATGTAGTCCAAACCCGCCCTATGTGAGTTGCGGGTTGTAGCGGGCCAGTCCACATAATATTAAAAAAAATTATTTAAATTTTAACATATTTAATATATATATCATTTGATATTAATGCATAAATTTTTTAACACAATTGTTATACTCAATGCAACCAAACTTATAGATATAATGTTATATGTTTGGGCTAAAACATGATGTTAAGTCTACAGATATAATTTATAACATAACTTATTCATTAAATATTTTATTTATATTAGACTATCAATCTCTAACACAATATAATTTGTAACTTTACTTCAATATAATAAATGGATACAATAAAAAATAACACTTTGGTTTATAATAATGATAGTATAGACTCAAATTCAAAATGAATTCTATGTGTCTAAGTATAACTATCATCATAATATTTCTTTACTTTGTGTATGGATATCTTTTGTATGTTCTTTATCAACACTTTCATTGTGAACTGTTATGTTAAATTTGGTTGTGTTGAATACTCTACGTTAAACAATTAAGTTGTGTTTCAGTTTCGTTGTAAAAATTATTTTCTTTATTATATTTTTGTTGTAGAAGTTAAATCTAATTAAATATACAATTAAAAAAAATAGAATCTATATGGTTTAATGTTCTCAGTTAATTTGATACATTATTTTGTTAATATGCTTAAAAGGATATTAAGCAAAATAGGAAAAATAATATAATTATTAACTTGATAACATTATTGTAATTTATAAATATTTATGTTATAGACATTACTCTATTTTTTATTCAAAGTTCATTACACAATATTTAGTATATATTATCTATTTTTTTATCATAAGTTATTTTGTAAAATAATTTTCATCTTAAGCTTATTACGTAGCCAAAAAGTCCCAAAAAAAGTTTTAAAATAAGAGAAAACGGGTAGCCCGAACCCGCCCAGGTAAGCCCGGCCCGAGCCCGGTTTTAATATAGTTCGGCCGAGCCGGGCTAAAAAGTCCGAATTCACTAAAAAGTGTCAAATTTAATACCCAAGCCCTACAAAAATTCGGGTTGTAGCGGGTCGGCCCGCACGAGCCCGCCCATTTTGATACCTCTAGGTAACACCAATGCATGTTGATATTATCACCATTTCAATAAGTCATCTTTGTGAGAGGATATTGAATTGAGTTTTGTAGATTAGGGGAAAAGACAAGTGTAGAGTACACATTTGGTAGATAGAGTATTTTACCTTCACATTCCTCAAGTTATATAAATTGGTCAATTATTTTCTACATTTTCTCGAACCTTTTAATTTATATGCATTTTATATAAGTCCAGATAGTATACGAATCAATATTTCTTCATTATTTTTGGTTCATTATAATATAGTATAAGAATGATTTTAACAATGTATCTTTAGAAATATTGATGTATTTTATAACGAATCAAAAATATTGAAGATACATTAACTTTATATTATTTGTATTTGTCTCGACAATATTTCATAATTTGTTTAACCTAATTTTGTACATATGTTACACTGACTACCCATGCGTAATATAAAAGTGTAATATTTTAAACAAAAAATGTGTGTCGTGTGTAATTAAGTTAAATAAAATATTGTATATTGTGTAGACAAATTCAAATAATATGATAGTTGATGCTTCTTCATTATTTGACTCGTTATAAAATATTATAAGAGTTATTTAAACGTATCTTTAGAATTTGTAATGTATTTTGTAATTGGACAAAAATAATAAAGAAACGTTGATTTTTGTACTATTTGAAATGTTACACAATATATAATATTTTTTTTTTAAATTAATTACACTCACTACAAATTTTTTGTTTAAAATATTACACTTTTATAAGATGCATGAGTATTGAGTGTAATATATATACAAAACTATAGGTGATTCGTGTAGGAGGTATGAGTGGTTTGTATAAGGACAAAAAATGAAGGGGTGGTTTGTATAATTTCACTAAAACTCAGGGGATGTGAGTGTAATTTACTCTTATTTTTTGTATTATCAAGGATATCCTCTCACTTATGGATAATAAACTAATTTTTTTAGTTGTATGCTTATCCTTCCCAATAAGTGTCCTTCCAATACAACTTAAATTATTTAAAGTTAAATTCCAAACTACTTAAAAAAAATTAATTTCTAATTTATCTGAATACATATTTTCCAATATAAGTTTTCTATTTAAATTTAATAAAAAAATCTTTTCAAATACTAGTTCTTAGTGCCATTCTCATAATTTAACTAACTAGTTAGAGACATATCCTTTATTAAATCTAACATTCCCAATAGTAATTCCAGCTCCTTCATTATATATACTAGCGTGTTTCCCATCATATGTAACTTTGGGTCGTATACAAAATAAATATTTAATGTCATAATTGTGTTACATATTCTAATTTGCAGTTAAATATATTTAAAGTGAGACATAATTTAAAACATGCAATCATTGTTAAAGTGAGACAACTTTTACTCAATATATCTTGTATACAATGTATGATCACTTCTACAAAGTTCAACTACCAATCAAAAAGCTTGTTTGCAATCTATACTCTAAAATATGGTTTACAATTCTACACTCTAAAAACTCACTTTGGGTCATATTTTTTTGAAAGACTATTATTTTTTAGTTTGAGTACATACCTAATCCCATAATTTACAGGGTATTATAGGCATGTCATAACTTTCCCTCTTCTCACATGGATGATAATGCTGCATGTTCCAATGGACCAATACTTTTCTATATCAGGAACTCATGTTGAAATGAGTTATGAATAAAAACATATCTTCCAATTGTTACAACTCGTTCCAGTTTCTATATCTGAAATATTAAAAACAAATTAGAAAATCAGTGGAGAAGTGTGTATCATTAGGCAAGTAGAAAGTGTTCATATAAAATGATGATTTTAGTAAGTGTTACTGAATGGAATCACCACAAATATACATACTAAATAAAGTTTTGATATTGTTATATAAACTATATTGTTGTTTTGTCAAAACAGTTATTGAATGTATGAGTTTGGATGCTGTTTTTTTGTCTAAAATTGTTGCAATTTATGAGAAAATGTGGCATTGTAGTGAAAAGTTTGTTTTTTTATGTATATCCTAAATATGCTATCAAATGTGTTGATGCCCAACTTGTAGCATCAATTTTAACTTGAAAGTAAGTTACAGATAAACTTATATTAGCAATAGGATAAACCCAAATGAAAAGATTGTAATTGTGATTGTTAAATTATTTAGTAGTGATAAAAACGTGGGAATAGTTGTAATCTGCAAACAAAGTATGCATGTATACACAATATAATTCACTATGACATTTCATCAAATAGTTAGAACACATGTTGAAAATTCCAATTTATACTCAACAAAATTTAATGAAACAATTTAAAATCAAACCCCAATATAGAATGAGAAAGAGTGAAATAATCTAAACATAGAAAATAATATACCAACAATATAAACTAAAGATTGAAGCAAAAAAAAATAACATATTGTCAGGTTTAATATCATCGTAGAAACCACCAAATGATTGCATATTCACATTTTATTTTCAAATACCTATCATCACTGATTGAAACCAGGAGAGCAACTTTGGGGGAAAGGTTTGAGGAACAACCACTTTTAGCCATACATCACCTTCAAAATAATTATGTAGAGTGCATAATCAAGACCAACAAAATATCAAAACCAGCGATAAAGTACTTCTAATTCTTGGTAAGGAGGTTGATCTCCGTAGTTACCTTTGCACAAAACTCCTTCCATAGCTATACATCAAATTGTTCAAATATTTATTAAAATTATTTATTAAACAACAATATTACTACAAATAACAAGTTGTGGCAAACATTGAAAATGGTGAAAGAAACAACCTTGGAAACCTCAGTGCCATTATAAAACATGTTCTTGAATATAGCAAGTCTGCACCTTACCAAAATATAGCATTGGAAAATGGGAATAAAAGAGAGATTTAATAACTACCATAACAGTTACAAAAAGAGACATTAATTTATGTTTTCCCTTTATTAAGTAGTATAGATATAACGAATGATTAAGAATAATTCTTCACAACAATAAATTTGGATATTACAACAATAGTTAAGATTAAAATTTAGTTATTGGTCACATAATAGTCATGTGCATATATGTTATAATCTGATCATTAAGATTCAATGATTCATATTAATTGTTTTCATTTCTTACAATAATACATTGTTCTCACGTGAGTCGTTCTCTATATGAATATATATAGGGGATTACTCAATTTAGAACATTTATCATAAATTATTAATCTTAGTTATTGCCTCTATGGGAGACTCGCTCCGGGCAGGTTCGGATCACTTACAATAAACGGCTCTACCAAGGAAGGGGTTGGTGGGTTAGGAACGTTTTCATATTGATACTAATTAACAATGACAATTATTAAAATGTTTTAAATGTATATGTTTCACTATATATACATTTTTAACAGGTCTATATGAGCTTTGTTAAGGGCAGGTGTAACTATGTAAAAGTGAAATATCCAAGGGAATGACTATCATTAATGAGGGAAAAAATGCAAAAATAATATATGAGTTATATATATTATCATTGGGATATAACAATTTATATTTAATCATCATTGACTCTTCAAAAAAGTAATTCAAATGAGTGATGTGATAACTGTGTATACATTTTTATACCGACAATGGATAGATGCTACACTAACATTTAATTATACAAGTGAAATCATAATTTCAATTTTCCAATTGAACCCCACTGAAATTTCTGGCTATTATTGGTTTCCTGAATTAGGCATAACAATTACTTGATAGCTTGATATTATTCAAACAAAGAAAAAAAAGTAAAGTCCACATTTGCAAAGAAATATGCATCTCATACGGCATAAGAAAATAGCAGGGACTAAGGAGAGCCACAAAATTTGTGTAACAAACACTATTGTAGAGGGTAGCCATGCATTGCCCCCTCTATAAAATGTTACTATATTGCACAATGGAAACCAAGGCATTCAGTGTCTTCTTCATATAGCTAAATCTACATCTTGTTTTTGTGTCTTTTATCTTTCTCCCAATCTTTCTTTCTTCCTCTTCCAAGGCCTTCTAAGGCCTAGAGGGAGAGGTCATTACAAGAAAGAACAAAAGAAAACTTTTTAACAAAAAAACAATGGCATCTGACATTTCATTTGAGGAACTCAAAAATGAGAATGTGGATCTTGTAAGCACAAAAAAATATTTTTAAATTCAAAGTGATTATGTTCTTTAGTTGGGTTATAATGTATTCAATAGTAATTAACAATGACAATTATGTATATGTGCAGGAAAACATTCCCATTGAGGAAGTTTTCAAGCAGCTAAAATGTAGCAAGGAGGGTCTAACCACAGCTGAAGGGGAAAACAGGCTTCAAGTATTTGGTCCAAACAAGCTTGAAGAGAAAACAGAGAACAAGTTCCTTAAATTTTTGGGTTTTATGTGGAATCCTTTATCATGGGTTATGGAAGCCGCTGCTATAATGGCCATTGCTTTGGCCAATGGAGGGGTACTTACAAATATCTAACTTTTTTCAAATTTTATTGAGCATTCAATGCGAATACTTGTTGTATATAATGCAGGGAAAGCCACCGGATTGGCAAGATTTCGTTGGTATTGTGGTGTTGCTTATCATCAACTCAACCATTAGTTTCATTGAGGAAAACAATGCAGGCAATGCCGCAGCGGCATTGATGGCTGGTCTTGCACCAAAAACCAAGGTAACAAAATATGTTGTTCACGTTGATTTCAATCTCATGCACAAAACATATCATAACTAAGATTTTGTATTGTGTTTGTAGGTTTTGAGGGATGGAAAATGGAGTGAGGAAGAAGCAGCATTGTTGGTGCCAGGAGATTTGATCAGCATCAAGCTAGGAGATATAGTCCCAGCTGATGCTCGTCTCTTGGAGGGAGATCCTTTAAAGATTGACCAGTCTGCCCTTACTGGCGAGTCTTTGCCAGTCACCAGGTACCCTGGTGATGAGGTTTTCTCTGGTTCCACTTGCAAACAAGGTGAGATAGAGGCTATTGTTATCGCTACTGGTGTCCACACCTTCTTTGGAAAGGCTGCACATCTTGTTGATAGCACCAACAATGTTGGTCACTTCCAAAAGGTACCTTTAATTATGTGCGTCTTAAATTTACTTGTTTTTATTTAATTTTTAGTGTGACAATTTTGGACTTCTTTGTTTCTATTAGGTGTTGACATCCATTGGAAACTTCTGTATTTGCTCTATTGCTGTGGGAATGTTGATTGAGATTGTTGTGATGTACCCCATCCAACAAAGAGCATATAGAGAAGGTATTGATAACTTATTGGTTCTTCTCATTGGAGGCATCCCAATTGCTATGCCAACAGTCTTATCTGTGACTATGGCTATTGGATCTCACCGCCTTTCTGAGCAAGGAGCCATCACCAAGAGGATGACTGCCATTGAAGAAATGGCTGGCATGGATGTTCTTTGTAGTGACAAGACTGGAACTCTCACCCTTAACAAGCTTACTGTGGACAAAAACTTGATTGAGGTTAGTTAGCAATCTATGATTTAATTGACCCAAAATGTGATAATGAACCAATACATTGCTCTTATGGGTCTCTTCATGTGAAAATATTTAATTAGCTTATCATATTTAGTATACCAGCTTTGATATAGACATGTATGAAATGATACCTTAGTAGTTAGCAATCACATATTTGAGTTTTTACCTATAAAAATATCAGTTCATAATGTATATGTTGTTATTAATAAACGAGTCAAAGTTATACTATAAAATCACATGCTTGTGAATGCAGGTGTTCCCTACTGGAATGGACAAAGATACCCTTGTCTTGCATGCTGCTAGGGCTTCTAGGATTGAAAACCAGGATGCAATTGATGCTTCAATTGTTGGAATGTTGGGTGACCCAAAGGAGGTATTGAGACCTCAGTGATATTCTATTAGTCTTGTGTGAACATGAAGTATGCAAATTGCTTAACTTTTTCATTCAATTTTGTTTTTTATGGTCTATCAGGCAAGAACAGGAATCACCGAGGTGCATTTCTTGCCCTTTAATCCCGTGGATAAGCGCACAGCTATTACCTTTATTGATGGTCAAGGCAATTGGCACAGAAGCAGCAAGGGTGCTCCTGAGCAGGTAAATGAATCAACTATTTTTTAAACATATCAAGACTTATGATATTTAACTACCTATTTATTTTACACATATTTCAGATTATTGAACTATGTGGTCTCAATGGAGAGGTTTTGAAAAGGGCCCATGGAATCATTGATCAGTTCGCTGAGCGCGGTCTTCGCTCATTGGGTGTTGCACATCAGGTAAATAAAGGATGTGGATTATATGTTATGAGTTTATGATGAGGAAATTCTCTTACAAATCTTGTTGTACTTTTGTTGACAGACCGTTTTAGAAAAGACCAAGGAAAGTGCAGGAGACTCGTGGGAGTTCTTGGGCCTCTTGCCCCTCTTTGACCCTCCAAGACATGATAGTGCAGAGACTATTCGTCGTGCTCTTGACCTTGGAGTCAATGTTAAGATGATCACTGGTGATCAACTTGCAATCGGAAAAGAAACCGGTCGCAGGCTTGGAATGGGAACCAACATGTATCCTTCATCCACCCTTCTTGGTGAGAACAAGGATTCATCCCTTGCAACAATCCCAATTGATGAGCTCATTGAGAAGGCTGATGGATTTGCTGGAGTCTTCCCTGGTAATAACACGAATCTAATTTATGTTATGCCTTCCAAGAAAATAAAATTTGCATAAACTTAAATTGTTTTTTTTTCCCATATAGAACACAAGTATGAAATTGTCAAGAGATTGCAAGATAGGAAGCACATTGTTGGAATGACTGGAGATGGTGTGAATGATGCACCAGCACTAAAGAAAGCAGATATTGGCATTGCAGTGGATGATGCAACTGACGCAGCCAGAAGTGCCTCAGACATTGTTTTGACAGAACCAGGACTTAGTGTGATTGTGAGTGCCGTCTTGACCAGCAGGGCCATCTTCCAGAGGATGAAAAACTACACAATATATGCTGTTTCCATCACCATTCGTATCGTATTCGGGTTCATGCTTGTGGCTCTGATATGGAAGTTTGACTTCTCACCATTCATGGTCCTGATCATTGCCATCTTGAACGATGGAACCATTATGACCATCTCTAAAGATAGGGTGAAGCCTTCTCCTCTGCCCGACTCATGGAAGCTTAAGGAAATCTTTGCCACTGGAGTTGTTCTTGGATCTTACATGGCTATCATCACAGTGGTCTTCTTCTATTTAGTTCATGACACTGACATCTTCACCGTAAGTATTATTCAAGATGTTGAAAACAATATACTCATAACAGAATCATGACATTTGAGTATGTTTTATCTCCTCTTTCCAGAGAGTTTTTGGTGTCAAGCCAATTGCAGACAGTGAGGAGATGCTTAACTCAGCTCTCTACCTTCAAGTTAGTATTATTAGTCAGGCACTCATATTTGTAACCAGATCAAGGAGTTGGTCTTATGTTGAACGTCCTGGCTTCTTGCTAATGGCAGCCTTCCTTGCTGCACAATTGGTTACTTTCTTCTACCTACAATTTTCTATAGTTGCTCACTAATCTTTACATATTTTAAGGATAGTTGTTGGATGAAATAAAGTAAAAGTACCATTCATTCACTCATTTATACTAGTGACTCTCCATTAATGGAGAGGAGTCCTAGTCCATTTATACAAATATGTGATTCTAATTTGATAAATGATGAACTTAGGTTGCCACTGTGATTGCTGTGTATGCACACTGGGACTTTGCTAGAATCCATGGATTTGGTTGGAGATGGGCAGGAGTAATTTGGATCTTCAGCATTGTGACATACATTCCTCTTGACATTCTCAAGTTCCTCATCCGCTTAGGATTGTCTGGCAAGGCCTGGGACAACATGCTAGAAAACAAGGTCATATATATAACATTATAAAAATAACAAACATTTTTTTCTTCTCTTTTTTCACTTATAGTTGCTCACTATAGTTGAATCATTTTTATGCAGACTGCATTCACAACAAAGAAGGACTATGGAAAAGGACAAAGAGAGGCTCAATGGGCAGTTGCTCAACGCACACTCCATGGTCTACATGTTCCTGAATCCCATAAGAACAATAATTATGAGCAATCTGAAATTGCTGAGCAGGCTAAGAGGCGTGCTGAGGCTGCTAGGTGAACTACCTTGAATCCTCATACTAAATCCTCATATTAATTCTCCTAACCACAAAAAAGTGACATATATCACTTTCTTTTAAGTAGGAGGATCAGTAAAAGGATTTAGTAAGAGAATATATCATTTTCCTTTACGATGCATCTTAGTATAATAATATGATAATTGTGGATTTACTAAACATTAAACAACTATCTTTACCTAATAATACTTATTTTTATGTATTGATATATTTAGGCTTAGAGAACTCCACACACTCAAGGGACATGTTGAATCTGTGGTGAAGTTGAAGGGTCTTGATATTGATACCATCCAACAACACTATACACTTTAAACAAGTGTGAGGAATATAACTATTCATATTTGGAGAGATGGAAGCTAACTACGTCTATTCATGAAAATGGGATCCAGTCTTAAAGAGACAAAAATGATAAAGCTTGTGCTTTCTTTCTCAATTTTCCCCAAGCATAGTGGTGTACCAATTATGTGATGATACATACTATTGAATATTTGTTGTAGCTGGTTTTTTAAATGCCAGCAATAAAGAACATATAATAAAATTATATTTTCTAGAATTATATTTTGTAGTTTTAGAATTATAATAAAATTATGACAATGCTCTTTTTGTTTTTTCCTGCATTGTTAACTTATAACTTCCTTGCATTTGCATTATGTCAACCACGAGTGTTTCATTAAGCGTTAGTATATATTCTTAAGGAATCCAAAACTCAAGCATTAGATAAATGATCAGTTTAGTTGGATGAAAAACAACAAAACCAATAAACAGTAGTGAGAAAAAATGGGCATTAAAATTTTTACTTGTCCTAGTCTATATAAAGACTACTAATTTCTCATTGGTGATATAAAAACTTGGTAAATAAAATTTCCCATTAATACATTTTTTACACTAAGTAACTCGCGGAATGAAATAAATAATACTCGGTGTTCAAAATTAGTACTATTTTCTTGAGTGTCTAGTGATTCTATGAACTTCTTGGTTAAAGGGAAAGTATTATATTAAATTAAATGTAACGTTGGATTCTATGTTTTAAGAGTAATACATAGTTAAATGTTGACCCTGTTTGTTTTCAACAGGAAATCGTTACAATTAAACGTACATCAATGTTTGAACTAATGTTGATTGAATGATATAACTTATATGGTATGAGGAGATACTTTATTTTCATTATAAATTCATGATAACTTAGTGTAGATTAACAACGGCCAATCTGTAGTGCAACTAATTTGGTAAGCCTAGGTTGTGGCATATGTTAGCTTTCAATGTTAAATTTTTGTTCATTGACTATAGGTTCCTTTGAAATTAGTGCCTAGATTTTTTATTTTTGACAGTTTTAGATTATTCCTTTTGTCCAAATCCGTTAGTTAAGTGACTACTACTAATAAAATCATTAACATTTCATTGCCTCCACAAACCTGAGTTTGACTATCATAACAGAAAATGTTAGAAAATATGAGATTAAATAATACATACATACTAAATTTCTCTTATTTAGCTGTGTATAATAGTATTGTTATCTGAACAAAATTATCTCAGATTATTTCATTTATTTGTCTTTCCTTGAATCCATGGAGTAATAGAATTAATGAATATATATGAGTCAAAATAATGGGGTGGAACAAGGAACTGGGTCATATAATATTTTTGGCAGACAACCTTAAACTTCCAATGGTACAGCAGATTCAATTTTCACATGGTTTAATCGGACAGTTCCAAGAATGTACTCTGGTAACTCTGCCTCTTCTTTTGCCTGCAAATATAGGCATCAAATCAATATCAGAAGTATTTTAAATGCTTACATTATTGAAATTTCCAACTTTTAGAAGTTAATGTACTAAGAATTAATATAATAAAATCTAAGAGGAGTTGAATCCTTCATTATTCCCATTTCTCAGCCTACACTCCACTACAATGCAATAAATGTCTTAAACATGATCAACGCAAGAACTTAAGTTGAGCCAAGAGATACGTGGTAACCCTTTTGGCTGTGTCATTTATTCTAAGCTGAAATAGCTAGTAAGACAGAAAATGGCGAGACCTCTATCAAAATCGCAAGGTCCACGACTAGGCTTGTGACATATCCCAGAACAAGGCCAATGATACCCCTAGCTACTGAGGATGATCCAATGTCCACATCAATCTGCATAATACAGAAAATTTCTATGAGAGTGGAATTTACCAGACTATGAAAATGGCAGTAAAGTTACATGTATATTGAAGTTCAATTATATGACAAACTATCATATTATTGCACACAATTCCAAAAACAATGCGGGATTGGGAGTCTTAATTACTAGACTCAATTCAGAATGAAAGTTAAGTTCCATAAGCAAGAGGTTGATGGTAAGTGGATATGCAATTTATGCAGGATACCAAAAATAAAGCTGAGGTTATTGATATTGGTTGTTACAATATTCATATGAATAAAAAGAACTTGATTTCAAGTTCTCCCATAAAATTTGAGAAGCAACTTATGTTATTTTTTACTTCTTAACTTGACAGTTAATTAACACAACAAAATTAATGACCATTATCATGTAGTTAAATGGGAAAATTGCTAAGGTAGGTTTACCTCCAGAAAATTGTCTTGTCTAAAGTATTTACAAGTCACAGCTTTCCCTAACAGGCAAGCTTTTGTTCCAACAGCTCTCTTGACCATCCAATATCCCTGCATATACCGTAATTCATTAGCTGCTCAATGCATCAAGCAACAAAAGGAGGATATAACATTGATTGAGAACCACACACCTCAACTATACTTGGAATAAGTTTGAATCTTGAGTCCCGAAACAAATCACTTCCATCGACAAACTTTGACAATAGGGAATCCTTATTTATTGGTCTGTCGGCGGCATAATATAGAACCAGACTGTAGTTTGGTTTCCCAGGAACCTGCAATTGATGACCATAAAAACATAACCCTTGATACTATTATATGTGCATAATAAATTCTCCAATGCAACACTTATCACACACATATAGACAAATATCTGAGCAACTGAAATCTGACATTGTGGTGAAACATCAAAGATTCACTAATAATAGAAAAATGTTACAGAATATTCCTGATGTCAATTCCATAACTTTTCAGCTACATTCAGGTTCACATTTATGCTTCCTAAGTGTTATTCAACAAGAAAGCCAGTCAAAACCTTCCAATGACTTCCCCGAAAAGCAAGGAGCCCTTAAAACTGCAGTTTTAGTAAAGCTACTCAATTTACCATTCAGTATCAAAGGCTTACAACATTAATATGCCCTTCACAGTAGATTCTTTCGTACTAGGTCTAACCGGATAAAGTATGTAATATGATAAAGAACCACCCAGACAATAATCTTAAGCCGTGAAACAAGGACCAAAAGAAATTTATCTGTCTTGGCTGCTTTAGGAGTATTTATATTCTATTCCTTTGAATTTGTTTTCTTTCTCCTTTTGAATTCCTCTTTTATTAAAAGCCAAAAAATAGCAACATGACAGACGGACTTAAATCTTGAGGAGCTTGAAATTCAGTAAACAATAACCTTGGACTGAACAGTAAATTGGAATTTATTGTAATGAGTAGTATGCTGGTTGACCAACTAAGCTTTAATACCAATTGAAAAAGCCACTTGATAATCAAGGTCCTAAAATTTGTTTTTTAAGACTACAACATTTAATAAACTTCACTATGCAGAGCGTGTGAAAACAAAAACAATAATACCCATACCTGGAGATTAATAACAAGGATAAATGGAAGTTTTTTCCCGACTTCTGACTGAAATTCAGAAGGAAAAGATTAGACAGTGCAAAATCTCCAACTTATGGTTTCCAGAATATCAAGATAAAATATAATAATAATTTCAACCACTAAGCTTTATCATGCACTGGATTAAAAGACTTAAAGAGCCAAAATAATACTTTGAAATTTTTTGAATAAAAGATACACACTGAAAAAATATGATCTAGAAGCACCTCAAGTAGCAGGAGAAAACAAAGTGGAGTATCATCTGTGATAAACAAAGTGTAGCCAATGAAATGACACCAGAGAGCACAATCATACAGGAGATAAATGATGGTCAAATTCAGCAAAGCTGTGTGAACTTCTCAACAAATCATAAATCAGACTACAAACTGAACAATGAGTTATGAAAGCTCATTGGAATCAGGATTTAATGAGAGTCAACATCAGAGACATCAATCTTGTACTAAATATCAAACAAATATTATTTGTGTTGCAGTAGGAACATGAGAACGAAAAAGCTTGAATTAATTCATAGTTAGAGAAAACGTCTTATAAATCAACATGCATAAAGCAAATTGAGCATCTTTTATCCAACACTACTTTATAACAATCTGTATGAAAATTAAAGACAAAAGGTCTTAGAGATTTAATCTAACCTGAACCAGACATTTAGGGTGCAGTGCAATTCTATCTACAGGTTTATTAACTGTGAACCAATCAACTGCTATGAGCTGGAGAAGAGGATCTCCTCCAACTACCTGCGCAACATATTTCAACTCCATCAAAACTATGCAAAAATACATAAAGATCTTTGCTAAAGATATGTAATTCTAAAGTTGAGATTGAATTTTAAAAAGGGGCAGAAATTAAGTTAAATGAACAAAATGTCTGAAACACCTAATACCCCATCATTGCCAGCACAGAAATAAGAGGACATCTGAAGAAGATAGAAGCACACACACACACACTCTCTCTCTCTCTTCTACAGCATTACTTGGTGTCCAAGTGAAAGAGGAAGATTTGTCCTTTTCTACCATAAACAAAGGAGTGAAGGACTTGAACGATAACCTCACCTTAGAGGTGTCAGTAAGATAGTTCTTTCCTCTAATCATAAATCCTTTTCCACTAGGGGAAGCCCAACAGTTTGTGTCATTGTCATCCTTGCCTTTGCGCAAAGAACCGTGGAAGTTACTTGGATGGATTTTGATAGGACTTACGTAAGGATCCAATTCTTCGCTCAGATCAGGAGCTGCATGCAATAACCTAGTATGTTAAAGTGGTATTCTGAATGAAAATCACAAAAGAATCGACAAATTAAGAGCCACATTTAACTTCAACCAATTACTTACAAATGACAGAATGCTTCATTCAGTCTAATCATTTACTTACTGAAGTAAATGAGACACAGATCAAGTATAGGCTATATGATAATTTGGATAAACTGTGAAGGTGAAATCATATGGAAATCTTGAAAGAGCTCTTAACATCCTTAGGAATATACAGCACAGGAAGATCAGGAATTCTCAGAAAACAAAATAAAAAGTATTAAAGGAAAGGAAATGCCAAAGAAAGTCCTTTAGCTCAAAAAAGCAATTTGCTCCCTTTGCATTTCAGACAAAGAAATATCCTTACACAACCCCATACACATGAGGCAGCTAAGAAAACAAGGAGTGCATGTCTCTTGTAGAATACATATGACCTCAGAAATTAATTTCCTTTCCTTGCATCTCAATTATATCATCACTCACAGCATCTCTCAGTGACAGAGGGAAACAGGAGCCATGAGGGACATGTGCTCCTCCTCATCTCTTCCTTCTTTACCCTTTATAATCCATGATATCTATGAAAATGAAAGAATGCGCTAGAAAGTGAAGGAGAGAAAAAAGGAAAAGGAAGGGGAGAAGATTGAAATCAGAAACTTTAACTTCTTATCTTTACCGAATCAGCGAAGCTCTATATAGAAATCTAACTAAATTAACTAGAAGCCTAACTAATCAACTGGTGATAGCTGTTACATATTATCATGCTCACACACTGTTATGTACTCTAGTTTCCTTTAAAATACACCACATTAGATTATTGTATCAGTGTGTAACACGTTCTCTTGTAATTAATATCATATTCGACCTTCTGCTGTCATTCTCATTCTCTATATTCTTTGAACATAAAATCACCAGCTAAAGGCTTTTTTAGTCTTTTCTTGGTATTTGATGTGTGACCGAAGTTCACATTGAATAAGAAAATGCTTACGGAGTAGTCATAACAAATATATATACATAAAGGTATACTATATTTTTGGGTCCCCTACCAAATGACAAGAAACAAAGGAAAAGCTGACCTGCAGTTCTGTTCATGGCCCATGAAACATTCTTTAGTTTGACTCTTGGCCCCTGATAGATTGGATGAAGCATTAAAATACAAAATTTAACAAAAGAATATTTTTTCTTTGTTTCAAATCAGTCACAGACACATTCATTTCTTTTGTATACTACTTTTGTAATTTATAAGTCGAAAAAAGGAAACCTTATCAAGTGTCAAATCTTCGTCACTTTCTTCATCTGATGTTGACGATTCGCCAGCAATTGCATCATAAAATTCATCCTCCATTTCATCCTCATATTCATAACTGGACGTGGAACCATCAGACATTTTGGAGTGAACAACTGTGGTTGCATATTCTTGATGGAGTGATGGATTGGCTGCAATATATTCTTTAAGACCTGAATCATTATTTAACAACTTATATTAGATTCCTCCAGGTTAGATAAATGAATGGACCACTAGAAGCAAGTAGTTTTGACCACTGATTTTGTGGTAATCTGAACTACCAGTCTTCCAGTGATTTTAGACAACTCAAGGAGATACACAAGATGAAAGCAATAGTTCCAATACTTAACCTGCCACTTGGCACAATAATGCATAAGGAATGCTCCTCTCAAATTTTGAGCGCTTCTTGTTCTTCCATTGATGCCAGGATGCAGAGTGTATCTCTAAAGTGTGGGTCACTAGACATTTTGGGCTATTTGACGCTGCAGGTGTGTTCAAATTTCTAATCTCCCATGTAGACGCTGCAGCCAAAGTACAATGCATAAAAGGATAAAGTTAGTCAATGGTAAATGGCCAAGACTACAAAAGTCGACATTCATATTTTCTATTGCTTTTTTTTAGCATCCATAGAATTCTGAAACTAAAAGATGGTTTTAAGAGCCAATTTCTACCATAAAGAAACAACTTGTCAAAAATAAGCTATTGGATTCAAGCAAGCAGACCACAGATTTTCAAGGCAGTAAAAACATTAGTTAATCGGTGTATTTTCTGTAACAAGAATGAGTTTAATTAGGGAAGAACGAGGGAATTAATTGGATTGTACAAAAATTCACAGTCTATCTATAAAAGAAACAACAGTTTAGCCTAAAAAATTATCCTTGCTGAAGATGCAGAGGTAAGGTAGTAAACAGAGTTCGGAAAAAAATCAGGTTGTCCAAAACATGAACAAAATTAAAAAGTTGATACTCATAACTGACTGCAACTCCTGAACAAGCACAAATACCAAGAACCACTATCTACTCAATCTCTAGGATATAATGCAAAAAAAAATCAATCTTACGATTAACTTTGGCACGCCGATATCCAGATCTTTTAGGCTTTTTCTTATGTAATGCTGGAAATTGCAAGATAGCTGCATAAAATAAATACATAAACTACTTCAGCATATGTTGTCCAAGTAAGTCGAAACACAGCATCATTTCAACTAGACTTGCAAACAAATCCAAGAACCATTGCTAATGAACCATGTCAATCAAGGTTACAAACCATAGTATTACCGAACTTCTGCATTGAAGAACTGATAACATGTTTGCATAAAATTAAGTAACATTGATGCTGTGTATGATAAGAAAAACTTCACTTTTGAAGCATTATCATAGTTTGATAAGTATTGTGCATAGGCTTCAGTGTTTTAAAATTCAACAGACAAATCAAAGGACATGTATCTACTATACTAGCAATGAAAGTAAATGAATTAATTCGTGACCATGGCAAGTTGACAAGAGTTTCAAAAACATGATTTAAATAACCAGAATCTTACTATATGTTCCATCTTGTCCACGAAACCATTGCCTAGAGAAGACAAAATCCTGCTTTGAATGCCACCTGCATTAAGTTCATGAATGAACGTTTTAAAAAGAAAAACATGATCAAGTCACACAAAAATTGAGTAAAACATGGTTTCCATTTGCTGATGTAAAAAGAAATTAATAAGGCATTACAAGAGAAAGAAGAGATAACATGAAATTGTAGATAATAATAGGCAGCTAAAGTTTCATCACAGATAACTAAACCATGGGCTGACTAAAAAAAACCGTAAGTGCACATGTCTGATATGAAGAATTTTACGGAATGCAAATCAAAGTTATTAGGAAGATAAAAATTACCAAGTACACACAAATCTAGAGTAAAAAAGTATATAAAAAGACTCCACACTTTTACATTTAATCAAAAAATTTAAATATACAGAACAGAGTATACCATTATAGCACTCCAGATGTTCTAATTTTAAAACTTAAAAAGTTTAAAAACAATTTATTACCAGCTTAGATATTTGGGATCATATGTTCCATAAACAACATCATAATGTCCATCATATGAATCTACCAGCTCCAAGTCGCACATCAACATGTCCCACCTGCAAAATATAATTATAGGAGTGCCTATTTTATCAAGACTCTTGAGAACTTTTTATAGGAAACTTACTCCTGTCTTTTCTGTCGTTCAGTGTTCAAAAGCACTTCAAAAACAGTATCTGCAGTTGCATCAATAACTCCAACAGACTTTGCTAGCACATCTTTACCATTCTACAAAGCACAAAAAGAAAGTCAACTGAAATCAGACTTTTCTTGTATGTCCTGTCATGTTGAATTAAAGCACCAACTTTGATTTAAATGTGACAAAGTAAATAGGATAACCGAATCTATGCAACAAGCACATGCAAACATCTTAGAAATTAACACCATTATCTTGAAGGAAAATATGAGATCATTCAGATGATTTACTATCTTGAAAGAAAAAGTTTTGGGTTACAAAGACACACACACCAAGGCTTTTACTGAAAGTACTCTCCTATTCATTCATCTCAAAATTAAAACCACTACATTTTCATGATTATACATTTATAGCTATGAATAGAGACTGACATGTTAAAACTCTAATGACAGTCACAAGTTTCATATAGAAAGAAAAGAAAACACTCAATTACTCTGAACCATTATGGAAGCAATAAAAAAATAGGAGTTTCTAAAACTAAAAAATCTTCCTACTTTAATCAACAATGACTTCAAATCTTCAACAGTGATAACAAATACAAGAGTTTTTATAGACCAACGAAACACTTGAATCTCAAAGCAGAATTGGATATTTGAGAGGAAACAGATGCATATATGGCTTAATTCCAGAATTGGAAAGCCATTTGCTTAAGTTCCTTTAATAGCAAAACTTTACCATGTTTTGGGTCAGGAGATCTGAATGATTTACAATAGAATAATTATAAATATTGTTCCTGGTAATTAACAATCTATTATAATTACAAAACAGTTGACATCATTATAGAAAAACAGGTACTAGGTAACAATTGAATCAGCAAGAAGACAGGTACTATCTCTTTACAACCCCTGTTATAAAACAGATATGAACGGTATGATATCTAGGTTTCAAGAAACATGTTGATAATCCAATTCACACAGGACCACCCACACCCCAAAAAACATTAAATTTTTTAATTTGTGTACATACCTTGCAATCAGAAACATCTTCAAAAATTCTAATACCTGAAACCACAAACAAAAAGCATGTAGAATGACAATGACGACAGGTCCAACTATAAACTCAATGGTGACTAATATAACAGAAACTAAAAGTAGGAGAAATCATTGCTTGTGTTAAATAGTGTAAAAACTAAACCATGCATGGAAAGAATAAAGCGTACTATGATACTCAAGTTGCCTTATCCCATATCTAGTAATGATTTTCTTTGTAGATTGTCTTTTAATTTTGTTTTTCCTGATAAATGACAAAAAAATATAAAGCAAAGAAACTAGGATACAACAGAAGGTGGGGATAATATCATTTAAAAATTATTCCCCTAATAAACTCGATGAATTAATTGCCACAAAAGCTTATTTCTAGTTCAGAAGAGCCTGGCCTCTTTCAAGATGTTATCATGATAAGCTAAGACATTCCCTTAGTTACAACCTCTGTTAAAGTTTGGTATGAGCTATGAAAGAAGTTTTCTTGATTAACAAAAAAGAACCTTTCTTGATTAACAAGAAAGATGAGAAATGAAAGAAAGATTAAAGGAAGCTTAAAGAATGCTAAAGAAGAAGAAAGAATGGATTGAATTGAATGAGTTTCTCATTATGATTGAAATGAAGTGGATGAATTACAAAGATTAGGGGTATGCCCATTTATATACAACTTTGACTAACTAACTCAAGTATCACAACTAACAAATTGAAAGCAATTAACTGCTAATCGATTAACTTTTATATATTCACAACTATACAAGATATAGATAATCGATTAACTTTTATATATCCACAACTATACAAGATATAGATAATCATTAACTACATTGTTAATCGATTATATTTCAGAATACACATTTATCTTAACAACCTCAACTTATACTGATTAAAAAGGGGGTCTATTACAGATTATGAAGACCTATAAATTAAAGAAGGTGGTCAATATGAAGAAATTAGTAACAGGGAAAAGGGTAATAGAGCAACAAAAGACTGCCATGTAAAAGTGCATGTTTGTGGCAGAAGAAAAATACCACCCATGGTAAGAACACATTTCCATTGATGTGCATCAAATGCATCTCCACTGCCCCCTTCAAACCCATCTTCCCTAGCAGCAAACCTTGATGATTGTCGTAACAGTGTCTCTGGGCCTTTCAGAATGAAACAGGAAGAGTAATGTTAACTAGTATATATCTTGTAAGAAAATGCTAACTAGTATATAAATTGAAAGACATATATAAAATGGAGAGAAAAAGAATGCATCAACCCTAAGATAATCATATAAATTAGAAATGAAACATGGGATTCCTTGAAAAAATACAACGAAACATTGATCCAAAATCCCACTTTCACAAGTCACAACTATTAGTCCACAATTTATGGTGCATATCAATACTGCTAAATTAGTCTCTCCTTTTGAAATAGGAAACAAAATAGATGCTCCATTATACTCTTCTAACATGCATAAAAGGTGGACTGTGTTATCCAATATGCAAATTATGAAATCAGTCAAGCATGTTAATGCCTTCAAAGCACCCCAATGAAAATATTGTTGACAAAACATGCTTATTTATTTTACCTTGCCCAATTCTTATAAGCCTCTTCAACTCATGGGCATACCGCCTCACTCTAGGTCGATGTCCTTCAAGATTGATCCTTCACAACATAAATAGAAATGATATGCTTCATTAAGCATAACTCACAAATATATTGACCTGAATAGCTTTATATAATTTTAAACTATTACAATTCCAAGATTTTATAAGGAAAGAAAGAAGATATTAGCATTCAACTAATGTTATTCTATCAGATATTAGCATGAGTGCATTTCAGATGGTGGGGGGACATACTCAGCCTCAATATTCAGTTTGTCTCTGGTACAACCTCCTCTAGACAACTCATACTCAGCCTGCAAAGAGCGTAAATAAATAAATAAAATGCAAATTATGGTAAATGCAGACTAATTCTTACAGCTAACAAATCAGCTACTCCAATATTCTTTACATACAAGGAAGACCTATATGTTGAAACTTCGTAATAGGAATTATGAACTCCGATCCACACCCCAGGCCCCGAAAATATACATTAACCGCCATCAAGATTGGGTTGTAACAATTACTAAAACCAATAACAAATATGGCATTTCACATCATAAATGCAACATTCCAGTTATTTTTTGGTACCTGTTGCTTGGCATGATCAAATGCTTCTATCCATCCCTGGGCTTCTCCAGCTGTAGCACAAGCAATCTTGAAGAAAATGTACATGAAAAAACTTATTTCTTTACTGAGAAAAGAAAAACCTATAACACCCATGGCATGTAGGGGGACATTAAATTCTAAATAAATAAGATCTCCAGTGCAAACACATAAATGCAGATACGTTTGCATGCTAGTGCAATTGTTCAATCAAGAAAGTATAACAAACTTTTCAAGTCAAAAAATCAAGGGCCAACTTATATTAATACATTTTAATTCTGGGAATTTGGTTTTGAGCATTTTGAAGACACTCCCCACAACAAGTGTGGTAACAAATAGAAAGCCCATAATAAAATCAAGGGAGAATTCAAAAATAAGGAAGATCAGTAAAAAATGTTTACTGTGAAAGAAAAATTACAACTCTGGTGGCTATTGTTTCTTCACGGTAAATACTTCTATGAAGTGTTACTGCTTTTGATTTCTCCATAAATTAAATAGTATTGCTTGCTGGGATATTTACAATTACTGACTTTAGCATGAAAATGCTTGGGGAATAACATAATTTACATCAAATAACGGTGAAATAATATATGATGCACATACAACTCTGTTAAGGATGTGGTGTTTTATTTTCTTATAGAATTTTCAAGCAATAAAAGTCATCTTAAAAAATTAAAACTTAGCATGCAACTTTTACAAGTTAAGAAGATGGAAGCTTATGCTTCCGGTTTAAATTCTGTAGTTCAGTATGAACTTTTACAGGTACCTTGCAATCACTATCAACATTTTTTTTATTAAACATTATCAACAAATACTAGAATACACATTTAAAGACCATAACTTACTTCTCCCTTTTTGGTCTCATCTAGTCGATTGTAAAACCGTAAAACATAGAGATCCTGAGAAAGAAAACAAATACATTTAGCTTCCATCAAATTTACAAGGCAACCAAACATATAAATTCAAATCACAACACGAGATTGATCCTAACAGACAAAATTCCATAACCAAATCACAATCAGTTTGATTCTGTAAATACAAAGACATGTATATTTTAATAGTTACCCCATTGTTGACCTTCCGACGACCTATCTCCTCCACCATTAGTGTGGACCCTACTGCCCCCTTCCTAATGGGTTTCTGCACATAGAAGAGTTTTAACATTAAATACTTAAACTACTGTAAAAATAAAACTATAAAGAGAAAAAAAATGTATGCACTAACAATGTAAGATTTTTCACACTATCATTCATATTTTATCGACTATTAAATATAAGTAATGCAAATCAATATGTATTAACTCTGTATAAATTTTTTCCACATATTACACTCAAAGATTAATACAACAGCAAAAAAGAAAGAAAGAAAGCTAACAACTGAAACAGCATTACAACTCAAAATTGAAAGGAAAAAAAAACTAAAGTCAAAATATATTAACATATATTTTCAATTAAACATCACTGAATCATAATCTACGGAATAAATTGGTACTACACATGTATGATAGGAGCAGTGTTAGATAAATAGCTTCTACATTTTAATTCTGTAGTTCCTTTAGCATAATCAGAACATAATGACACCATTATTTGATGATGAATAATGAAAAAAAGGAGTAAAAAAGAGAGTGAAGAAGAAAAATACATACAATGGAAGGAGAATCATGAGGATCACGCTTATACA
The DNA here is from genome assembly GCA_009771035.1 of Lupinus albus. Taxonomy (NCBI): domain Eukaryota; kingdom Viridiplantae; phylum Streptophyta; class Magnoliopsida; order Fabales; family Fabaceae; genus Lupinus; species Lupinus albus. The sequence continues at coordinate 14,151,095 of CM020011.1, forward strand.
TTGCAACATACTTTCCCCTTATGAAAAGGAATCGAAGATGACAATATTGATGCCTTATGGAATTCACTCCTAGATGATAAACCCAACCAAAATATTCAAAGCTCTCTTTCTCTTCGCTACGCTCCGAACCTGCCGCGTCCATTACACGCATATTACAGATTATAATCACAACAATAAGCTTCAACTTTCTGCTTAGCTTTAAAGAAGAAGAAGAAGAAGAAGAAGAAGGAGATAAGCTGATATGATATGAACATACTTATTTATTAAGCTACTGTTTTATTTCGCATGTTAATTTTGATGAATAATACACGTGCCTTGTTGATACACGTGGGGGTGATGGGTCCCACTACCGGAATTGGTTGAGTTGAAGTGACCGTCAAAAAGGTTGTCATAATGCGACGCCAATTCATCATTCTCTACTATTACAATGACCACTCGCATCATGCCACCTAACAACTTTTTATTATTCTACTCATTTATTTAGACATTCTTTATTACTCCTACTTGAGTGAATCTTCTTTACAATACCTAATTTGTCAAACTATTCCATTCTAGTTAATTTACCTGGAAAAAATATTTACACTATTATCATTGCATAAATATTTCAATTTCAATTTAATATCTCTCTACAAATATCCTAAAAAATACTTATATGGTTATAAATTGATATTTTGTTTATTAATAATTTTTTAATAGCACCAATACCATTTTTGTGTATTTTATATTTTAAAGATAATTGTTAACTTTTAAAATTTCTTATCTTATTTGATCTTTGATTCAAGTTTCTTAACATTCCAACAAAATCAACACCAACATTAAGTTATTCTCTTTTACCTTTTTCTCATTATAGAAAAAAATTGATGCAATTTGTTGAATGCTTCACCCACTACATTATTATTACTATAAATCCGGTGACAATATTCTCACAATATCTACCCCATCACTTTTACAAATAAATAATTTATGCTATGCTAATAATTTTTGGAGAATGATAATAAATAATAACTAAAACCTTTTAATTTAAAATTTTAAACAGTTACATTACACCCAGGTGAGACTGAATTACTTTTTTTTTTGCCTTGAGTATTCAATGTAATCTCACTCTAAATATAAAAAAATACAAATGTCAATGTATGTTTTTTTTTTTGGTATTTCACGGTGCTTCATGAAGAGGAGTCTCACTCAGCGCGGAGAGTGCAAAAAACAATCCTCACAAATAATAAACTATTAATTACTTGTATGAAAACATCATATAAAACAATCACATGAATAAAATGAAATTGAACTATTTGCATGTGAAGGCCATGAAGATCTGAATTACATTCCCTAGCATCAATAATTCAGAATACCGAGAAACTTAACATGCAATGGTATTATAACTAAGGATGAATTAAGCAAAAATGGATAACATTATTTTGCTATAAAATTTAATACGTTCCCTAGTAAAATGAGGTAATATTAAGTCACAATATAAATTGAACATATCCATGAGGGTCCTCTTCATAAAAATTGTTCTGTAGAACTGCTAATATGTCTCACAGTGTTTGGTCTTCAATCCAACTTGACAGAAGAGAACAAGTAATACACAAACCAGAATGAAGAGAGAAACCCAACTGTTCCAGTAGCCAACATGATAGCCAGAACCATGAAGAGTGAATATCCTAAGTAAAGAGTTGCAGATATAGGCCCACTCAGACTCTTGAGATCAAACACTAGATAGTTTACTGAGTAAAAAAATATGTATATAGCAACGGAACCCGAGGCGAAAAATGATTTCCACCACCATCTCCAGTCCTCAACACATAGGTGCATGTAGGTTAGAACTAGAGATACTTCAGCACAAACCACCACAAGAAGGATCATGACAATGAAGAGAAAACCAAAGACATAGTAAACACGACCCATCCAAATGCTTGACATGATAAAGAATAGCTCGATAAACAAGGTGCCAAATGGAAGGGTGCCAGCACCAAGAACTAACAGCCATGATGGGTACCTCTGCTGAGGAATTTCTCTAGGAATTTGATTGGTTCGAACTGGATACTCGAGGTGAGGAGCCTTAGCTCCAAAGTATCCACCAGCAAGGGTAAGTGGGACAGAAATGCAGAACCAAAGCAAAATTAGAATGACAAAGAGTGAAAATGGAATTGCTCCTGTGCTGTGACTTCCCCACAATAGAAAGTTCAAGGTCGTGAGGATCAAAAAGGCGATACCAGGGAAGAAACAAGCGGCCTTCCATGCGACTGAAGCCCAGCCCTTTTGATCGCCACAGCCGATTGTCCTCCATAGCCGAACTGCAGTATAACCAGCAGCAACACCAAGTATCAAATAGATAAACAGCATACCCGTGACAAGTGTTCCACGGGAGGCTGGTGACATGAATCCAAGTGCAGCAAACAATATCGTCACCACAGCCATCCCAAGAATCTGAACTCCATTGCCAACCATTATGCACAACAAAGAAGGATTCGATGGGGCACGGAAAACATCCCCCACAACAAGCTTCCAACCAGATAACTCCTCAGTCATCTGTGCTTGAGCCTCCTTGTCAAGCTCCTCATACCGTGTCAGATCCCTCCTAACAGTCCTCAGGAAGATGACAAGAACAATACCAGCAAGGAAAGTGATCACCATAAGTGAATTGAGGATAGAGAACCAATGGACTTTGGCTCCCTCCATCTTCAAGTAGGCATCCCATCTAGATGGCCATTTGATGTCACTCTCCTCAAAAGTAACCTCATACGTAAAGGCGAGGGGCTGGCCTTCCTTGATAGGCATCGCCACAGTAGAAGGATCACATTTGATAGGCGATGGGTATTTGCTATACATTTTCGAGTTTTTAATCGAATCAGCATTATGCATAATACTGCAAGGTATCACCTCAAATCCAACAACCATCCATCCAGGCTTCTCAGATCCCTCCTTACCGATTGGTGGGATCATCTCAGCTGCATCACCGGTACCCATAACACGAGCCACATTGGTCTCCTCATATTTATGGACAAGTACATTAAACTTCAAGTGGTTAAATATATAATACGCATCCTGAATCTTGATACCAACAGGGTAACCAGTCCATCTCAAAAAGTAATCGTCTTTCTTAGTAAACCGAATGGCAGGCAGATTATCAAGAATGAGATTAACCTGATACATCTCATCAATCCTCTTCTTCAAGATCTTAAACTGATCCGCGGACAACTTATCGATACGACACAATAGAACATCAGACTCATTGGTGTACATCTTAAACCTGTAAGGCGAATTTTCGATCCGATCTCCCATAAGAAGCTCACCGAGATTCTCAGCACTGTCTTTGATACCACCCTCAGGCTGGCAAAACGGTAAGCTGTAATAGCTAAAAGGAATCTCTGTATCAATTGACGTCAGAGAATTCACCTTTACCCACAAATCATCACCAACAGCATAATTGTGAGGGTAACTACCAGGGAGGTAGAACCCATTACACGATTGAAATGTTATGAAGCAGAAAGCCAATACCCATAACCTAAATTGATGAAAAGACTCCATTTTTGGACAAATCATGGGGAATTCGTGTCAGATCTGAAAGACCCAGATAGGGAAATGTCAATAAAACAAAATTTATGCCCTGTTTCTAAGTGTAGAGAATGCTAGAGAGTTGAAAAGTGAAAATGCAAATATAAATGAGCAATGAACGAGAAATTAAAAAGAGGGATTGATGTGAATATTACTAACCTCAAAGAAGGAATATCTGAGTGGAAATTGAGTTAGTTGAAACACATGAAACGAAATCTTCAAAGGAGGTGTGGGAATCTAAAATAATGAGAAGGGAAAAAGGGTAATGAAGTAATGAAGATGGTGAAGCCGAAGAGTGCATGCACGTTTATATGGCTCCTTCTCCTATCACACCTTCTCTTTACTGTTATCATAGTCATGTTCCTTCTTCCTTCAAATTACATTAATACCCTTCAATTTTATTTATTCATTTTTATATGTTTGTGTATTATTCCAAGAATCGAATATTTGATATTTCATCGATCTACCAATACTAACCAAGTTCGTAACGAAACAATTATTTTGAAACGTGATACTGTCCTATTTTGGTTTTTTTCCAATTTATTTGGCTTAAATATATATATAATCTTGAGTGTTTAATAATAGAATATATGGAAATTAAAAGCCATAGCGCTTAAATATTCTTCTGCCTTAGGATAAACGTGACACCACGTTATGAATTTGAGTAGTGGGATGTTGCTTCCATAATGATAAAGTCTAACCCCTTTGATTGAGCAATGGATTATTACTTTATAGTTTATAGACATGTTGATAAAACATTACATCACCGCAATTTTAATAATTAACCTCATACAAGGAATCTTCTAGTTTTTGCTGTTTGTTGAGTTTGATTTGATGTATCACACACAACATGCATCATCAACAATATATATATAATACCATCTTGTTTAATTATGATTGAAAACGATAATCAAACACTTGAATGCTGCTGTTTTTTCTCATATGATAACGAGATATTAACCCAAGCATTAAAGATTTAAAATTTTGTTATGGGATGTCTTTAATTACTTCATTGTCTTGGTATCTAATAGTTTTCATGAATTGATAGTTGATGTGGTTGTATCAAGTCACACATTCCTCATTTATGAGCATGATGACATTTACCATATTAGCATTTATTATTTCAATTTATGATATCTGGCCAATACACAAGGGGGCAAGTTGTTATGTATAGTCCAAAATGTATCCTAATAGGATTATTAGATTAATAATTATTTATATAGTAGTGTAAGATTTTACTGAATTCTAAAATAGATTATAAAGTCAAAAATTCAATTCTTAAGAACGATATTTGTTAAAAATGGTAACAATAAATGTCAAAAAATTAATTCTTTATTTATAAGATGAATAATGAACTAAGTGAGTTAAAAGTGAACCTTACATTGACCAAACCATCAATTGCATCAAAGAGTGAGTCTTTATGATGAACATTAACCAAACCATCAATTGCATCAAAGAGTGAGTCTTTATGGATGGGGATCACCTGTCCCAAAATGGTATCATCATCCATGTCCCAATCAATCAGAAAACGACATCTCATTTAAAAAAATTATATTACTTGCATTTCTTTTTTGCTTACATTTTTTTCTCTTTTTATGATTGATTAGGACATAGATGGGGACACCATTTTAGGACAGGTGATCCCCATCCAGTCTTTATCATCAAATAAAGGAAGAAGGGATGAAAGATACTATTAATATAATTAGTATCAAATGATGATAAATTTGGAAAAAAAAGTTCACCAGACCTTAAGATAAGAATAGTTCTGGAAAAAAACACAATATAACAAAAGAAGAAAATGTAAAATTAAGTCTAGGCATAAGAAAAAATTTCGAGTCCCAAAGAGTTAGAGTTGCGGACATAAAAGATAAACATTCAAATTTTACAACCAAGCTCTACACACTCTTCTATTCAAATTTGAAATTAAATATCAAGGTTGGGTATAGACATACACTACTTATATATTGTGATTTTATGATAGTCCTCGTTGCGATAGGACCAATAATTTATACATATATAGACCACAGCTAGATAGTTTGTAAAACAAAAATTAAAACTGACATTTTTTTTTATATTTATGATATCCTAAAATTTAGTCCACAAAATGGACCATATAAGATATTTGGAAATTTGGAAAGTGGCTTTCCAGAAAATTTAAAACCGTGACAAAATATGCCAAAACATAGCAAGAACAACCACAACAGGTAGGTATAGCTGTATATGAAGAAAAAGACTTTGAAAAGTTTGTATTATTTCAAAAATCATTTCTCAATTAGTCTTCAACAATTGATTTAAGTGATATATTTTTTATTCTTGTTTAAGTAAGACCTAAATTCGAGTCTAATGTATGATAAAAATCATTATTGGGAAAGCATGATCAACTATATCATCTCCATGAATGCACAAAAACAAACGGAAAATAATTTATAATGAACTGGTTTTATCCTTTAGATACAATGTGCTAATATTTTTAATCTTAAATGTAAAAATAAATAAATAACTTGTTTATATTACTGAAGATAATTCTTTTCCGAGTTATCTCGGGCGGGGATACATGTGGTTAGAAAAAATAGATTTGTGGCTGTTGGCCAGGACAACCTCAGTCCTTGGTGTCAAAAAAGGCAGGACAAAAACAGTTGCTTTGAAGCAAATCTAACTTGCATATACCATTATTCATCATCACATGATGCTTCATTGAACTTGCATACAAAAACCAATGACTATGTAATATTGACCACCTTGTACGTATCCCCGAATCCGCTAATTACAAAGGACTCGGAAAAATACTACCCCTTACAAAGAGCAACCATAGCCAAAACGTATAGAACTAAAACACAACAAGCCTTAACCTTGTACGTATCCCCAATCCCCAATGAAAACAAACATTGATTCTGGAACCATCAATAATTCTATGTTCGTGTACCAATAAAAAAAAATCAAATATATTTTTAGGTAACCAAAATACAAAGGTAAAAAATGAACATTATTTTATTTGGTATACGTGAAAAAGGTAAAAGTATGGGGCGTTTAATATGGGTGACCTACGAGTACCTTGTGGGTAACATTTACCCCATTTGTTTGGGGTTCATTTCATTTTTAATAACTTTTGAGTGTAGTATTTATATACTATTTGTATAAAAATTGCTACATAATTAATATATTATTTACTACTCATTTTTATTATTTTTTTAAAGAATGATATTGAAAATAAATAATAAATAAAGTATAACTGATAATATATAAAATTCATATATTATTAGTGTATACATTTTCCCATTCACAAATACATTCAAATCACAAGCATGGATGGCCAAACATTATGTCTAATGTATACCTAGTCCATGGAATGACCCACAAGACACGGTTCCCACAACTCTTCAATAAAATCTGGTTGTGCCAATTACCCACAACCAATTTCGTTCACGTGGCGTTAATATTTATATTTGATTTATTATTAGCAATGTAATATTGTTGTTTACTCTAAAGGGAGATTTACAAGGTGAAACAATAGAAGGATAGAAGAAGAAAACACCAAAAAGGGTGTTGGGAATATACTATCAATCAAATAGTAAAAGAGAAGAGAATAACACAAGTAATTTGGTAATGAGGTTCGTCCAATTGTGGCTACGTCCCCGAAAGCTTTAAGAGGCTACAACTATATATTATTAGAGAATAAGGATTTATGTTTAACTAGCGTTCTCCTTGTTACATTAGGTTTACATAACATAAATATATAGCTCTCTACTACAACCTTTTACATCAGCTCAAACTCATAACTTGTATGGTTGTTATTACGAGAGGAAGTCATTTTGAATATGAGCCATTTTGAGACACAATGAGACATTAAAAGTAGGACAGTATATCCACCCTAAACGTTTAGATATATATAAAGCGAAGCACGCACACTTAGTCACATACCATCCCTTAAAAAGAGAGAGAGAGAGAGAGTAACTACATAAGTTGTTGGAAAGAGACATGGCTACAGGGGCTGGCGGAGAAGGGTTGTTCCGGTGGGTGTATTCAGGGTGCATATCTAACTACGACAACTGTGTGGAGTGGCGGCCTTACCACCGGAACTGCAGTTGTGCACTTCATAACAAGTCACCTAATAACTGCAATCACAAGTTTGCAAGGTGTAACAATGTCTCATATTCTATGAGGAGAGCTTGGAGTGAAGGGAACTTGGTCTTGCAAACTTCATCATCTTCTCCTTCTCCTTCTCCTTCTCCTTTTACATCTGCACCAGAAGCCAATCCTTCACTCAGTTTCTGTAAACATGTACAGAGAGGAGGAATATAGTAGCTACTGTTTTAGTTGAGGTTTCAGAATAATTAGATTCTAAGGTTTTAAGGGTAACGGATGGAATGGAAACACTTTTAAGCTATGAAATACGTTGAAGTCTTCCCCTTTCTATTCATGGAGCATTTTATCCTCAGAACAAGTCTGGTCAATATAGTCCTTTATGTATTACACAACTACTCCATTTATTATGACTTGTAATTATGTTCATCAATTTTCTTTCATATGTACTCTTTAATCCTTATACTGTGAATATATAATATATATTGAGTTCAAAATTTTGAGGCCAGATCTATAGCTAATAATTTCATCTTTTCTGATTAATTTCTGTGGAGATTGGATTTTATGTTTTTTGGTATAAGAGTATTCATCGTATTTTTTGGATAATAAACTAATATCTTTTTGAATATGTAGTTGTCATTTCTTACACATGAATAAAATGTTAACTTCTAGTTCATATGGGAATTGAGTAAAGTCTTATATCACTAAAGGTGATTGTATATACTTATATGTAGTTTACTGAAGTCTTAAAAAACAAACAAAAAAAACTATTGTTCTTAATATATAAACTTAACCGAGAATTTATTATCCAGTGTTTTATGTAGTGATGTAAGACTTTACCAGATCTTTAGGATTAAAAGGAAAATAATTTAATTCTTATAAGCAATAATTGTTGAGATAGATAATTACACAATGTGAAAGTAATTATTTCCTTAGCCATAAAAAGAGTTTTGAGTTTTCATTCCAATATGAAGTTGGGCTGGTATTCCCGTAAATATTTCTTAATGATCAAATGGAACATTAATGAAGTCTGAACTAAGCTATTGACGATGTTTACATTCTGCAAGAATTCTCAATTTGGTTTCGAATACACCATCATCAACCAAAATCTTCATTCTAAAACGTGATTCATGAAAAACTCTAGTTGTAGTTTATGGATTCATATATATCAGTATCATTATCATATATATAAAAAGAAACAATCACGATGTCAATTGAAGAATCTTCATAATAAGCACGTGGCTAGAGCGGCATCGATCCTAATTATGAATAATATTTCATATTTTATAATAAGTTAGAGCGGGCAACACAAGTATTATAACCACGTTTTCCTAAACTATATAATTATATTGATGAAAACTCAAAATTGGTGTACTTGAATAATTGTAGAATCTTGGGAACATTTGAATTGCTAAATGATCGCATCAACAAAACTAGTTTAATGTACTCTAATATTCGGTTTTAATTCTTAAACTATTGCATTAGAAAAAGTTGCAAGTAACAAAGAGACAAAAGGAAAAAGAGGCAAAGAACATGTGAAGTGTGAAATCAATATGAGAGTACAGAATATACTAGCTGGCAGCTGGAGTAAGAATTTGATTGTCATTTCTCTTCTGACACTGATTCTGGAAGAGTAACATCATTCTAATACATGGTATGTGGTATCGTTTTTTTCTTTCTATTTTTACATTATTATTACAAGATCTATATTTTTTTATGATGAATCCGATATAGAGTATACAGTACATGGATTTTGGTACACATTGGATATATAAGGTAAACTAGGGAACCGACATTCCATTCATGAAAACTATAAGAATCTGATACTTGTAATGGCATTCAGAACAGAATAAGAATCTGATACTTGTAATGACATTCAACATTGACAACAGAATTTAACACAGGTGTCAAAAGGGATGAGAGAAAGACACAAAAGCTGGTCATCTAGTACAACAAAATATTAGATAGCGACAAATGGCGTGGATCATATAAATTTTATGTTGTATATGATTTAAGAGTGTTACACGTGTTTTCCAAAAGTCAAAATCTGGTTACAAGTCGGTTAAGGCACTCCTCTTTTGATATCCAGATATTGTTTCAAGTTTGCTAATGCAATTATGCAACCCATTCATCTTTGAATATTTTGTGATTTATTTAATGGAATCAAATCCATTTCAACTGAATGTAAGGAATCTAGAGGAAGAGAATTGGGAGATTGACAAGTAAGCACAACATAGAAAAGGAAGAGTGTTAAGTGTCAAAATGATCATATTTTCTACACTCTTTTTTAAGGGCAATTTAATTGGTCAAATCTCACATTTGGAATGTTTTGTAGGCAATAATTATACTTCATTGAATCCTACTATTTCAAAAACATTAACTTACCAAACAAATAAGGGTAGATTGGTTAAAAGAAAGAATTGTAAAGAGAAACTACATGATTGAGGACTAATGGTCTTAACCATATATATATATATATATACGATTAATTTAGAATAGATTTATTTAATTTTAAATCAATAAAAATGAATTCTCTAGCACTTCTCGAAATTTATGTGAAGAATAGATCCAACCTTTCACCTATTGATGTCTTTTCGTTCTATATTCCATGCTACTATTAGTTCCATGTACTATATAATGTATTATAGAAAGATTGTATGACAAGCAACATATACATCATAATTAGTGAGGAAGAAAGAGGGAAGCATGTAACTTGAAAGACATTTTCTCCAAAGCATGCCCTCAAAAAACATGTTTCAGTTACCAAGAAAAAATCATGGACTAATTGTTCCTAAAATTATGTTTGAATGTTTAATGTGAAATTTAACAGAAGAATGATAAATAATTACTGTAAACTGGTAAAGGTCACTTCACTGCTACTTCATATTGCATACAAACCTAGAGAAAGGGACATTGTATCAGATTCTTGACTTCAAGTTGCCTAGCATGAATTTAGAAAGGGAATGTGAACTAGCTATATTAGTGTTATATATCAAGACTCAAGAGGTTACACAAGGTTACATCATGGTCAACAAGAGATGATGGAACAATAAGCATACCAAATGTACTTCACTTTCCCTCTTAATTCAAATAAGAATAAGAAGCATTACATATATCAGTTTAGTTGAATTAGACATAACAAATTTGTTTAAAAAGTTATATATATTTGGGCTTTAACCAGACAGCCCGCACAAACTAGCCCATTTAGATCAAAGCAAATAAATCGTGCTGACCCCTCGTCAATATCAAAATTTGAAGCTTGCTTATGGGGTGGTGTGGAATTCTGAGATTCATAAGCAAGTTGTGTCACTTTTCAAGTCAAACTGCATTATGTTTTCCCCATGTTGATGCTCCATCCCAAAGGGCGTCGTTGAATTCATCAAAGGCTCTGAAAAATATTTTCTCCATTACTAGAGAATTAAGTTATTTTTTCTTTTACTTTTAAGGATAAAATTATAATTTTGTCATAGATAAAAAGGACAAATGACATTGTATCATATGTTCTCTTTCGTTTTTTAAAGTATTTCTCTCTCTATTAATAGAAAGTAGTTTTACTCAAGAGGCTCGTGCTTCTCAAGATTCGACCATGTTAGCATCAACAACTTATCATTCTCCAAACAGCATAACAAATCAGGCAATGCAAAAATATCAGCAATGTCAGCCATATGTTCATACTTTTCTTTTCCTGTATTACCCATATAAAAAATGTTACTCTCACACTCACTTTGCCGGGATGGTGCACACGAGAAAAATATGAATAATAATGTCATATGGAAGTAAGAAAAATAAAATAAAATATATGTATAAAAGTTTTTTACACTATCATTACATTATATATCATTCATATATAATCAAACATTAACTCTTAAATAAAACTAATAAAATAAATGCCGGATAATGTGTACCATTTTCCTTGTTAGGAGAATTTAAAATTGAGCAAAAGATGTAAGGGTAAGAGTTGTGAGCAAAATATATTCATTTATATTTACTAATCATTTAAAATTGAGTAAGATTTATATAAAAGTAATATATTATTTACTAGTCATTTATATATTTTTAGGAGTAAATGATAATTAAATCTAATTAGTAAATAATATAATAAAAATGTATAAAACTCACTGATAATTTTTCAATGGAAGTGGTCACTCTACGAAGCTGAAACTGCCAACTAGCATGATAATTTTCACCAATGTAATTGACAGAAATACCCTTCCGTAGAATATGATGAATCCACACTCGAAAGTTGAAACTGCTCTAATTTCCAATAGCTATATCATTTGAACCCCTCTTCCCACCCAACGAAACCTCCGTATCCTTTCTCGTCTTTTCCCTTTTCCCTTTTCCCTGTCTTCCAAAGCTTCTTCTCTCAAATGGCTGAAGAAGCAGAATCTACTCCCACTTCTCCTATCTCTCTCAAAAACAAACTCAAATCTACTCTCTTCTTATGGGGTTGCTTTCCCCATAACCGTATCAGGCCAAGGCTTGTTCGCTCCTCCTCCCTTCACCACAAGCCACGTAGTTTAATAACTGATTTCCCGCACCTTAAGGAAAAGTTCACCAACTTCGTCTCCCGAATCAGCCACCACCGTCGCCGCCATTCCGCCGATTTCCATTACGATGCTTTCAGTTACGCCTTGAATTTTGAAGACGACGTCACCGATGATAGGTCCGTCCATGATCTCCAGAATTTCTCCGCTAGATTGCCTCCGTCTCCGCCGTCCAAGGCGTTGCCAAATGCAACTATTAGATGATACGAAATGTAGTGTAAGATCTATAGATTGGTTAGTAATTGTAGTACAGGTTCGATCGTTCGAAACGCTGCTTGCGACGACGTTTTGAGGTAGTTATTTTTTATCTTCTGTGTTTTATTGTATGTGTTGTAGATATCTTCATTGTTGAGATCCACCAATAAAATGCAACGGAGACGAATAAGAAAAGGCGAAAGGGGAAAGATTAGAAAAAGGTAGAAATGGAAAGGTGATATCTCTGATTTCATGTTTTTTGTTAATTTAATTGTTATATTTTAATTTGGATTTTTTTATTTTTGCATATAGCATTGAAAATGAAATTAAGTTGAGCCAGAAATAGTGGTGGACACTGACAGGGATGGCGCACGAAGCAATTTCCCCGGTAACTAAATAACAATATGAGGAAATTACACTTAACATCTCATGAGTTTTAATGAAATTATACAAATCATTCATTCCTTCTTTGTTCTTACACCGCTCTCCTATACAAATCACCCCTAGATTTATACATACATTACACTGACTACTCTTGCATCTTATAAAATAATTTCAAATAAACGTTTAAATAAATCTTATATTATTTTATAACGAGCCAAATAATGAAGATACATTGACTCTTATATTATTTAAATTTGTCTATACTATATACAATATTATGTTTAATTAATTACATACATCATATATTTTTTTGTTCAAAATATTACATTTTTATATCATGTATGAGTAGTTAGTGTAACATATGTATAAAATCAGGGGTGATTCGTGTAAGAACAAAAAAGTGGAGGGTGGTTTGTATAGTTTCACTAAAACTCAAGGGGTGTGAGTGTAATTTACTCTATCAATATATATGTATAGTTAATTCGTTGTTTAATACTCAATTGGTAAAATTTATTATAAAATAACAATAAAATAAATTATATTAAATGCTTTTATAATAAAGGAATATAATTAAATATAAAATATAACTAGCAAATAAAAAATATAATTTAATAATTAAATATAAGAATATAAATTAACAAATATAAAATAAAAAATTAAATTAAATACTTCAATTACTAATATTTAATTGACAAATAAGTTTATGAATATAATATTATGGTACTAGTTGGCATTCATAAATTATTATTGTGAATATCATCAATTTAAAAAATATATTTTTAGTGGTGGAGTAGGAAGTAAGTCGTCACTTATGATATCATCCAAACCATGCAATTTCCAACATGAATTATGCATAATATAATTATTTCACCTTATATATATCTATATCTATACTTTAACATGGATCAATGCAATTTTGAACATGATAGTTTATTCTTTTCATTTTTTAACATGTAAAATTGCAATTCATTCAATAGAAATGCGAGTTGACAGACACATGAGTGCCCGCTAACATGCTAGTATATATAAAGGGAAAACACAGCATAAATACTCATTGGTGTAATTTGTGTTTTCCTATTTTGCCCTTACTAATATATATTTTATACCAAAAAACCATATAACATATTTTCTCATTTTATGTTTCATGTTTGTTTATGTAACTTTTACAGTTTTTCCATTTGAACACGACAGTTTTCCATATAGATCAAGACAATATTTGATTATGTCAGTTTATTCTTTTCATTTTTTAACATACAAAATTACAAATCACGTTTTGTTAATTTTATTATAGTTATGAAAAATGTAATAAAAATATACAAATCAATTACAATTCACTCAATAGAAAAGCAGGTCACATGTCTGTCAACACGCTAGTATATATAATGAATGAAATGTGATGAACTCTTTCATCTTCCCTAGATGAATCACTCCCTGCATGAGGCCTCCTATGTGAATGCCTAATGCGTTTTCTAATTGTTTTCTTTTCCTTCCCTCTTTCATGGTGAACCGTTGCTGGCGTTTTGAAGACTAAAAATATCTTTCATGAAGGCTATAAATATTTTTCAAATAACCACTTATGAGTATGCAAAATTTTCATACTTAGTGAAGATAATTTCTGAACTTGAAGTTTGAACAATGTTCGCTTTTTTAATTGCTACCAGGAACTTCTGTATGGCAAGTGCAACTCTTAAGAATATTACCATTCTTCTAAAAGGCTATTGCCCCAGAGACACGAACAATTAAGGAGTTACATTGAAGCAAGAGGACATGTAATTGTTGTTTCAAACTTTCAATTAACAGTAATCTTATTTTTATGACAAGTTCTATGAAGCAAACTCATCAGCTTTTCCGCAAGTATTAACGACCATTTGTAATGCATGCCATGTAAAGGTTGTTCTATCAATCTATCATACATATTTAACCTTCTGTTCAAGAATTTGAAGTGTCATTTCCACATTTTAAAAGACAAATGATATGTAAACAACAAAAAAAATAATTAAACACCGCTAAACTTTACTACCTTGCAAATTTGCACTAACTGTTTATTTCCTTGGGTAAAATTTATTTTCTTACAATTGTGTAATGATATAAACTTTATCAATATAAACTACAAAAACAATTAAGCCCAACTAAATTTACAACATGACATAATTCTGTTGAAAATTTTGAACAAAAAAACATCATTTTCTTACAATTGAGTCAATTTAGAACACATAATTATGTAATAAAATGGTCACAATAGTGGGAACTGTACCCCAAACAAATTTCACCAGCAAGGTTAAGAGTGAGTTCTAGAGACAACATAACCAAAACTGAGACAAGAACTAGTGTACAAGGTAGATGATTTGAGAACACAAGCAATTTTGACTACCTAATTCCCCAAACATAGCATTGCCACAACTATGCCCGAGGATTAGAAAACACATACAATTTCAACAACATAATTTCCCAAACAACAGCGATGCCACAAGATGGTACTGATATGGATTATAACAGTAAAAAATCTGTCACTGATTGGAAGATCATGATATACCAATCGATAAAAGTAGCTTTCCGTGGAAATATGGTTGGTGAAAGGGACATGGGAAGCATTACAAGATTCGGATATGAAATCTTACTTTGTACATTGGACTCTAAGAAGCTGTTTTATATGCAACTTGCCAAGGGATAAATATATTTGAAGAAATGGATATTTACATTCATGTGTACAATATCAATGAGATGGCATTTCTGAGTCGGCAGCAGACTCCGTTAATCCTCCACAAACATTGCTACGACAAAGAGGACATACGCTGTTATAGAGGGAAGAAAAAGTTTGTTATGTTTATTTATAAGATAGGATTTGGTTAAGATCAATAAAAATGAGAGGGGTTTTGGTTGCAATGACAATACCCATGTATTTCTTTAAGCCACTTATCAACACACATCATGTGATATTCATGGTTGCAAGGAAGAACTCGTATTTGGTCCCCTTCTTCGTACTCCGCCAGGCATATGTAACATCTATCAAATTGATCATTAATTTTTCTTGGCAAAAAAAGAAAAACTTTCAACTGTTAAATAAGCAAAAATAAGAGGCTCACTGTTCAGTGTCATTGCTACCATTAGCTGCATCAACCTTTTTGTGAGACTTCAGAGGGAAAGAGTCGACAATTGATTCAGGTGCAGGGAGTGAGACCATGGATAGGGAAAGTGATACAGGTTGCCGATGGATTTCATCTAAAACCTGCAGAGGAAAAATAAGGTTCCAGGTAAATCGGTTTTGGTTAGTCCAATTGCAAAGCATTTGCAGGATGATATCCTAGCACTACAAAACATTTGCAGGTCTACATAAGGAATAAGAATTGCCCCCCTGTAGATGGAAAAGGCCTCACTAAATTATGAAATCCAATATCAGATAATCTTAATTATCAAGAAAATTGATTATGGAGAAAGAGGCCTAAATGGTGAAAAACAAAATCGAAGGAGTATCCACACTGTAATAACTTATCAAGTAAGCATTCTACGCCATAATTGCATCCTAGTTAGATATAAAGCAATAAATGCCGGAAATATTAAGTAATATTTTTAGTGTGATAAGCAGAAAATTATGATGCATAGAACTTCAGTATTCAATAAAAACATTAGACAAGGGAGGAAAGCCAGAATGGATCGAATCTAGGAGCAAACAAAAAATTATAAAATTCGAGCGGAGGTTTAAAGCTAAGACCTCAAACAGAGCCTCTGCTAGCATGACTATTCTATAAATACTTGCTCGAGTGCTAGATTCCTCAGCTATTGGGGAAGAGTCACATGAGCACATACCATCTGCATGGAGTCCTAGTGGGCAGGAAGAATTTAACTGACCAATCTCATCAAGGCCACCACGAAGCCTTTCCCATATCTATTAAAAGTAATGGAAACAGCTTAAATTACAAGAACATGATAAAAAAAATAAGTTAACAAATGCAAATATTATAAGAAATTCAAGACATTCTATGATCTAAATATTCAGAATCACCTCAGATCTTGAGTGCCGCATTCGTCCATTCAATCTGTGAATTCTACTGCCCATATAGCCAGAAGAACCTCGAACCCTATTATTTGAGAAATCACCACCAAAATCAACAAGCCATCGATCCCGAGATTCTGGATCATCGGCACCACCGGCAGAGAAGATCATTGTCATAGAATCACCAAGCCCTCTAGAACTACGTCGTGAAAAGGCATCCCAAAATAATCTTCTACCACTCCTTCTGACATCATGATCATTGGCATCAGCATTGCTGCCAGACAACATGCTGGAAGATATTGCGACCACATCAACTTGAAGCACACCATCACTTCCATGCCCTCTATCCCGATTGGACACAAGAATACCTAAACCTGAAGGGATCGTCTCCTGACGTGATTCTTCTTCTGGTAATTGAGAATTTTCTGGTAAGTTTGAAGCTTGAGCAACAGAACTGGAAGAATCATGGGTAGCTATGAATGCATCGGTGTGATTCTCTACAGAGATATCACCAGAACTTGAATTTCCATGCTCTTGAGGGGTGGAATTCCTTGGATGCACTGTCTCACGAGAGATTTGAGAGCCACCACTAACCACTGGATGATCAACAGCATTGACTACATCTTCGTTAGAAGAAACATTCACAGAGACTGGATCTGAAGATTGCTGTTCTACAAATGAAGTACTAGCTGTATTGCTAATATCCCTATATGATTCATGGTGATTATGACCAGCACTTACCTGATAAGGTGGGACTAGCTCCTCGAATTCAGATAAACACTTCGTCTGACTAGTTGCTGCAACATTTCTGGAAGAACCTTCAACAGTAGCGTTTCCATAGAACTCAGTTCTGGCATCAGATGAGGTGGCAGTTTCAGCATGCGAGCTGTGGCTAATTCTAGCTTCTGTACACAATAAAGATGATTCCTCACTGACTTTATACATTTCATTATCAAATTCCATTGCTGAATCTATCTGAGGTTCAGATGGATGTTCTTCCACCTAAAAACAAAATAAAAGAATATCACTTTCTGTATCAGTCATTCTATGAGAATCCACGTAAAGTCCTCAAATTGTTGCACCCATGAGAACATTTAACAAGGTCTGTGCATAAAGTTTCAAGTCATATCCATCAGTCCACCACGATAGTAGACAATAAGTTAAGAACACATGAATTTAGAGATGCATCTCTACATTCATTCATTGAATCAATCACCTTATGATACAACAACGACAACCGAACATTAATACCACTAAGTGGAGTCGGCTACATGGATCGAATAACCCCATAATTTTCTATCATAAACCATGTTCGTTGACAAAACAATTATAGCAATGTTCATTAACCATGTTCATTGACAAAGCAACTATAACAATCACCTTATGATATATGAATAAAATAAGCAAAACTCCAGATCCCTGACAAGAAATGATGCCAAAGGCAGATAATACATTGATATAATTTTTGTTAAGCCATATTAAACAATTGGAACAAAAAAAATTATCAAATACTGCAACTATAATATTCACTGTATTGCACAAAATATGAACAAGTTCATATGTGGAAGATAATATAACACGAAATAAATGAAACGAATGAGCAAATAATTAAGTTCACACCAATTAGAGAAAACTAAACATGCAAATCAAATTTACACACACCCAAAAAAAGAGGCTGACCCAGATTTAAAAAACAAGAGCTTGGGGGAAAGGGTTCGGCCTGATGAATCCGAAATGTAAAAAAGAACAATTTTTTTCAAAATGGAAGTGTTGGTGAATGAGAAAAACGAAAAGGGTATTAAAGGGTGTATATGGGTTTGTTAAAGGAACCTGATAGGTGGAAGAACCGCGGAGAAAAGAGGAAGTTGTAAAACGAGGGGTGTGGTTGAACCTTTCAGATGATTGAGGAGACCCAAGTCTACTAGAACCTGAACCCATGTCGGAGATAATAATAAAAGGATTTTGATGATTATTGCTTTATCTTTTGTTCATTGCAATAGAAGATTCACCAATTCTCCAAATTTTCCCTAAAATTTTCTTACATTTATGGCAACAAAAACTCACATATACTGCATTCTGGGTTTTCTTTCTCTTTTGTTACCCTTTCCAAAGAAAAATTAAAAATTTTCTGGCAGATTATTATTATTTTCATTTTTTTTATCTTAGGTGGATAATAACATCTTTACCCCACTCACCCTTTTTTGGTTGTTGGTGAAAGTCTTTTTTTCTTCCTATTTGTTTATATTTCGTGCAAATTATACAAACCTCTCGTCATTAGCATCATAGAAGAAACTTTCTTATAAAAAAATAAAACGTGCTTGGCTTTACAGTTACAAAAACATCATCTAGTTTTGACTTTTGGTCACTTAGAAACTCAGAACATCTTTCAACTCTTAACATATAACAAGATAATTTTATTTTTTCTGCATCATTCATTTTTAATTCTACTTAATTTAACTAATTTAATACTTCAACTATTAAAAATACAAATGGAAGATTTCATAAACAAAAATATGACTTTCAAATCATCCCCTTTTATTTATTCTATTCCAAAATCTAATTCACAAATGAACCATAAGACATCCACAACATAGACTGTTAGTTGCCAAAATGATTGGCAAAGAATTATTGATATCAGGGATTTTTTTTTTTTACGAAAAAGAAACATATATTAAACTTTTAGTTAAATAAGATAAATCGACTCTATCGATTACAACATTTGTTCCTTTTTTCCTATAGACATAACATTTTTGTAATTTGTACATTTTATTTTCCATTTCGGGTGCTAAAAAATTTGAAATTTATCTTTGAAGTGAAATATTAATGACATATTTAAGATCATATCACTATTCAATAGATTAGATTAATTATACCTGAATAAATAAATCCTCTAAAATAATATTGCGATTGCAATCTTGGGCTAGGGCTTGGCATAGAATTGGGCTTAGCCCATTTCCCAATAGTCACTTCTTTTGTTGCCCTAGAACCCGAAAATCCTCAACCGCCCTCAAAGACGGTGAGGTTCACTCTCTTCCACTTTTCTCTGCTCTTGTTCCATTTCAACACTAACACACCATGGACGATAGCTTATACGACGAATTCGGTAACTACATTGGACCCGAAATTGACTCCGATGTTGACTCCGACAGGGAAGAAGACAATGACGACGACGACGACCAAGACAGGCTCACCAACCACCGCGACGGCGACGCCTCCGACGGAGATGGTCCTAACAATGGCTGGATCACCACCTCCAACGACGTCGACATGGTGGACAACCAGGTGGTCCTCGCGGAGGACAAGAAGTATTACCCCACCGCCGAAGAGGTTTATGGCGAAGACGTTGAAACCCTAGTGATGGATGAAGATGAACAATCCCTAGAGCAACCAATAATCAAACCCGTTCGGAACATCAAATTCGAAGTTGGAGTGAAAGATTCATCCACATATGTGTCTTCTCAGTTTCTACTTGGCCTAATGTCAAACCCTACTCTGGTCAGAAACGTTGCGCTTGTTGGAAATTTGCAGCATGGAAAGACGGTGTTCATGGATATGCTTGTGGAGCAAACTCATCATATGTGTACGTTTGATACGCAGAGTGAGAAACATATGAGGTATACTGATACTAGGGTTGATGAACAAGAAAGAAGGATTTCGATTAAAGCGGTTCCTATGTCTCTTGTGATGGAAGATAGTAATTCTAAGTCTTATTTATGTAACATTATCGATACACCTGGTCATGTCAATTTCTCTGATGAAATGACCGCTGCGTTGAGGCTTGCTGATGGTGCTGTGTTGATTGTGGATGCTGCTGAAGGAGTCATGGTAAAAGTCTTATATCATTATTGTTTTTCATGGAGTTAAGCTTTTAATAGCTCTTACTCATCAATGTTATACGCAATTTTACTACAATGAACCTGCTGTATAGATTTAGTAACCTTTAAAAGGGGCGCCTAGTCCGGGCCTGGGGAGGGTAGATGTTTGCAGCATTACCTTCACAATTGAAGAGGTTGTTTCCAGTATTTGAACCCATGATGTCCCCCATGAAACAAGGCAAGCAACCTTACTGTTCGGCAGAGGCTCACCCTCAAATTTAGTAAGCTTAGTTGTAGTTTTTTAGTGCATGTCAATTCTAGTTTTGAAGACGGAGTTCTCATTAAGGTTTTGATTTTTTGGTGAATTAGGCTGTGGAGTGTGGATTTTACTAAATAAGAATGTTACTATTATTTATTGAACACTAAAAAATTTAGAATTAGGAATGGATGCATTAGAGATAAAGTTGAGGTAGCACCTATTGTAGAAAGGAAGGTAGAATTTAATCTTAGATGGTTCGTTCATGTGTGGATAACACTTGTAGAAGTGTTACTTAGGAGAGTATATTACACATGGACTAGTCTAATTGCTAGATGTAGAGGGAAAACATGAAAACTATAGGTGAAATCATTAAGAAAGTTTTAGATGTAAATAGTTTGCCTGTGAACTTCATTTATCATAGGGTGTCAATTGATCCATGTAATCAACCCCATCTAGCTGGAAATGGCTTGGTTACTGTGGTTGTTTGGACTATGCTGAATTAATAACTTGATCACAAAAATATTTAATTAATGATATGCTGTTTTGTTTTTCAAAAATGGGACTCTGAAATGTAGCTGCAAAAAGTTGAGATTTTCCGATCTTCTGATGTGTAGGTTAACACAGAGAGGGCGATACGCCATGCAATCCAGGAGCAACTGCCTATTGTCGTTGTCATCAATAAGGTAAATGATTCTTTTTGAATGTTGGTGGCCACTTTAAGTCCTGATCTCATCTCCCCTGGTTTATATTTAGTTTTGTTTGTAGGTTGACAGGCTCATAACTGAACTTAAATTGCCTCCGAAAGATGCTTACCATAAAATAAGGCATACACTGGAAGTGATCAACAACCATATATCTGCTGCCTCCTCAATTGCTGGTGATGTCCAAGTTATAGACCCAGTTGTTGGAAATGTTTGTTTTGCAAGTGGTACTGCAGGATGGTCCTTTACATTGCAATCATTTGCTAAACTATATGGGAAGATACATGGCATTCCTCTGGAAGCTAACAAATTTGCTTCTCGTCTTTGGGGAGACTTCTATTATCATCCAGATACCAGAACCTTCAAAAAGAAACCCCCTGCCAGTGGAGGAGAACGATCTTTTGTTGAGTTTGTGCTGGAACCACTGTACAAGATATATAGCCAAGTCATTGGGGAACATAAGAAGAGTGTAGAGACAACTCTTGCAGAACTTGGAGTCACCCTCAGTAATGCAGCCTATAGATTGAATGTTAGACCTTTGCTAAGGTTGGCTTGCAGCTCAGTTTTTGGTTCAGCTTCGGGTTTCACCGATATGCTGGTTCAGCATATTCCTTCACCAAGAGATGCTGCAATTAAGAAAGTTGACCATATATATACTGGGCCCAAAGACTCAACCATCTACAAAGCCATGTCTCAGTGTGATTCTTCTGGCCCTTTAATGGTTAATGTGACCAAATTGTATCCAAAATCTGATTGCAGTGTGTTTGATGTTTTTGGTAGAGTGTATAGTGGCAAGATACAGACAGGACAGACGGTACGTGTTCTAGGAGAAGGGTACTCACCGGATGATGAGGAGGACATGACTGTAAAAGAAGTGACAAAGTTGTGGGTGTATCAAGCTAGAGATAGGATGCCAATATCTGAGGCTCCTCCTGGTTCTTGGGTTCTCATTGAAGGCGTAGATGCTTCCATCATGAAAACTGCCACTATTTGTAATGTGGATTATGATGAGGATGTATATATATTCCGACCTCTTCAGTTCAATACTCTGTCAGTGGTAAAAACAGCAACCGAGCCATTAAATCCAAGTGAGTTGCCAAAAATGGTGGAGGGCTTGAGGAAGATCAGCAAGAGTTATCCACTGGCAGTTACTAAAGTTGAGGAGTCTGGGGAACACACTATATTGGGGACTGGTGAACTGTACTTGGATTCAATTATGAAGGACCTTAGAGAGCTCTATTCTGAAGTTGAAGTCAAGGTTAGCTAATGTTTTCTTCTACTCAATCTTATGTAATTAAATTGCATACTTTTCTGGGTTAAACATTGACATAAAGCTGTTCCTTTGTTGAAGATTGTCCTTTGTTTTGCTTATGTAGGTGGCTGATCCTGTTGTCTCGTTTTGTGAAACTGTTGTTGAATCTTCATCAATGAAATGTTTTGCCGAGACACCAAACAAGAAGAATAAAATAACTATGGTTAGGGTCTACTCATCTTTTTTGTGTTGGCTTCATAAAGAATAGTATATGGCTTAGTTCATGAGTACCTTTTCTCGTGTGCTGATTTATTGTTCACTTCACTAAAAGTAACCTTGGTCATTGTTCAGATTGCTGAGCCACTGGAAAGAGGTCTTGCTGAGGACATAGAGAATGGTGTTGTTAGCACTGACTGGAATAGAAAGAAACTTGGTGAATTTTTCCAGACTAAGTATGACTGGGATCTCCTTGCTGCACGTTCAATCTGGGCATTTGGCCCTGATAAGCAGGTCAGCTCTCTCCATCTGTCTATTTGTCTGTCTAGACTTGAACTTCTGTATAACGTATGCACGTATAATGCAGGGGCCTAATATTCTGTTAGATGACACCCTTCCCACTGAAGTTGACAAGAACCTTCTGAATGCTGTAAAGGATTCCATTGTTCAGGGGTAAACATACACTTCATGAATCATTTAGCTATTACTGGTTTGTTGGTTGCACACAGATTGTGAATGTTTTATGTCATTTGACAGATTTCAGTGGGGTGCACGAGAGGGACCTCTCTGTGATGAGCCCATCAGAAATGTTAAGTTCAAGATTGTTGATGCAAGAATTGCCCCTGAACCACTTCATCGGGGATCTGGCCAGATCATTCCAACAGCACGACGAGTGGCCTACTCTTCTTTCCTTATGGCAACCCCTAGGCTTATGGAACCAGTATATTATGTAGAGGTATGTATTTGCTATTTAAAACTGCAATGATGGCTGCCTATCAAATGTGATTGTAATCATTGTGTGATTTCTCACAGTTAAGCATCTGCATACAAGCTAATAAGCTGATACTCATTTCCTAAATTTAAGTGATAGGGTAATCAAATATCTTTTATTTGCACTAATGTTAAGTACAGTTTTCTTGTATTTGGACTAATGTTAAGTACAGTTTTCTAAGCAAGTCTCCTCTTTTTATATAAGCTAATAAAAGAAATCTTGTATTTGCACTAATGTTAAGTACAGTTTTCTAAGCAGCAATGTTACTATTTCACTGATGCTTGCTTCGATAGTAATGTTATTTCTTTGGCTTTTGCGTCAGATACAAACACCTATAGACTGTGTATCTGCAATATACACCGTGCTATCTCGTAGGCGTGGACATGTTACTGCTGATGTTCCTCAACCAGGCACCCCGGCTTATATAGTTAAGGTTGGTATTTAATTTTTTTACTTTTAAGTTTTCAAGTATAAGCTTGAGTCTCTTTGTGCTTGCTTCAACTTGTTTTGATGACTTTGTTCCTCATTTATCTCAGGCATTTTTGCCCGTGATAGAATCTTTTGGTTTTGAGACAGACTTGAGATACCATACACAAGGTCAAGCATTTTGCCTCTCAGTTTTTGATCATTGGGCTATTGTTCCTGGAGATCCTCTGGACAAAAGTATTGTTTTGCGCCCACTTGAACCAGCACCAATCCAGCATCTTGCTCGTGAGTTTATGGTGAAAACAAGGCGTAGAAAGGTACAGTTTTCCCCTCCTTGTTTTGAGCAGGCACCAACTATTGTAAAGTCTTACTACTTTTTTTAAAAAAGAAATCCCCATACATGATAATCATATATTCTACATTTATGCATCTGATGATTTGTTTTTACCCTTTTGTGAGAGAAAATGGAAGTTACATAGAAAATATCTTTTACTTGAAGAAGACAGAGTATGGAACTTAGGAATGTCAGAGATTTTTTGCCTTTGCTAACTGATATGCATTTAATACATGTTGCTGTTGCATTCCTTCTTGTAGGGAATGAGTGAAGATGTAAGCATAGGTAAGTTCTTTGATGAGGCTATGATGGTGGAACTGGCACAGCAGGCGGCAGATCTTCATCAACAAATGATATGAAGTTTGGTCATTTCCTAAGCATACCAATCATTTTGTATTTTTCTGAAGTTTGGTCCCTTGAGTTGTTCTATTATGAAACTGGAAACAAGTAATGTGGTGCAAGCAAAAAATAGAATATCTTTGTATCTCATATGCCATTGTAGTTGTTATTTACCATCTCCCATTGCAGAAAGTTTTACTGTCAGCAGGGGAGTATCTTTGTATGTAGTTAATGTATTCGCCAGAATCCTTGTTTTTGTTGTAGTATTAAATGCATAGAAAAACCAGATAACATGTTGGCGATAAGTACTGAATTATAAACTTGAATTTAACCAATTTTTATAACCATGTAGTCATAAAAAGTTCAGATTTAAAAACAATTTGGATGTGATATACTCTCCAATTTAGTATATACCAAGGATTTATCTGATATGGTGGATAATCATTCATGTTTGTACTACACTTTCTTCACGTAGTGTTGGGAACTTGTTGGTGTGGGGTTAGGAACTTGTTGGTGTGGCGTTAGGAACTTGATGTGGTGTTAGGAACTGGTCATTGTGATGAAAAGCTGTTTCCCAAATCAGCCGTGGCCGTTGAGCACTTGAACATTTTGAATCACAACAGGGCACGTAAAAAAAGTCTTGCAGATTTTGCACGACTCATACTTTTGACCTGAATCTTAAGAATTGAAAGGTTGCTATGTTGCAATATCGTCCCAAAACGTCCGGCTTCAATTCTTCATTGTTTGATGGATTCTCTTTAACCCAAGTTACCACCACTTATGCAGAGAAATTGTACCAAGAACAACAGCGGTTCCAGGTATTCAGCAAAATATTAGAGGCATCTTGGTGCGTCTATTTTTTGATTGGTTATACTTCAAATCAATGTAAATTAAGAGTACAATGATATGTGCACAAATCATATTTTCTACATGTAATATTCCCCCAATCAGTTTAACTCTCTGCAACAATGGGATAAATGATTATACGATAGTTACACTTCTATGAGAGAATTGGCACCTCTGTTTGTTCTTTTTGTATACTCTCAAGTGTCTGCCATGAGAGGAAGCAGATGAATATATGTACATAATCACAGCTCGAATAACATAATCGGCAACATTATTTGTAATGCAGACAACAATGTTTTATCCTTCTAACAAGCATTTAAGATTCTGAAGTCCCTCAGCTGATATGCTTCTCCTGACTCTTAGCCTTTCTACAACAACAGGAGGCGGTGGATCGGAGTGAAAAGATACAATAACAACTGTCAAGTTATCTGTTGCTCCTCTTTTTATTGCTTCCTCTACTATTTCCTTGCAACATTGTTTCACATCATTGTGCTCTTGAAGCCTCCTTCTTGCAAAATCTACGGCATTTTGGCTACGAAAAACATCCCAGATTCCGTCGCTGCCAATTATCAATAACTCGTCTTCTTTGGTCAATGTTGCCATTTTAATTTCAGGTTCGGCAATCAATGGTCCATCTCTTCCACTATTTTCTTTCATTCCTTCAAGATGCCAGTTACCTAAAGCACGAGTAACGCCTAATAGTCCATTCAGGTAACCGTCATCCACGAATCCACCTAGGGACTCAATCCGCTGTCTTTCTTTAATGCAGAAGGGACTATGATCTTTGGACATTTCTATAGCCTTTCCACTTCGGCACAAAACAGCTCGGCAATCTCCAGCATTCGCTACAAGTAGAGACCTGTTCAAACAAAATGACATTTATTTCAAACACACCCCTTACACACTGAAATAAGTGCTTCAAAACTCAAACGCTGTTAAAAACAATACAATTCGGTGAGGAAATGCATCTGAATTAAAACTCGGTGTGAAGCTCCACAAATATGAGCTGAAAATTTTAGGACATTGGAGAAAACAGTGCTTACCTTCCAAATATAATTGCAGTGAGTGCAGTTGTACCAGAAGATAGGGAAGACTCAATAGAGCATGTTTTTGCAAACTCCGCATCAGTCTCTAAATATGACCTTGTGACTACCTTCTTAAGTTCGAAAGGAAAGTCAGCATCCTCAACAATCACCTTCGGCAAGTGATCACGGACGAATTGTGCAGCACTTTGCCCCCCATGGCCATCGAATACCTACACAGGAAACCATCAAATCTTGATTAAAAAGGTGCACACCCTCCTATTCAAAATGACTAAATCTTCTGAGCAAGGTCAAGTATATAACCAGCTAAGATTAATACAAGATGTAATCTAATATCCACCTAGATCATAACATCACTTAATATTATCTGGTAAGAATTAAATTAAAATTTGAATACTTACACCATATAAAGAAACAGTTTCCTCACAAAGCATGTTATAACCAAATTTCTTCGCCAAGTCTCCAATGCTTACATGGGTATCCTCCATGTAAGGTCGACCTCCAATATCAGACCACTCTCCAGACCGAAGAACCGGGACAAAACTCATCAGGTTCTGTTTTTTGTCAGCAATTTCTGAATTCTCACATATGCTTTCAAGCTAGTGTGCCACAGCAGAAAAGAGCAAATGTGTTAAGATGATATGAGCCATAGAGAGTGAGTAAATGGTATACAAGCACAACATTAGCATTAAACAATCACTTGTGAGACAATTCAAAGATGATCTACTTCTTTTTCAAGTTTTCTTTTAACAAAGACAAACAAAAAGCATCAACAAATGGATGATACAAACCAATAATCAGTTTAAAAATAAAAAATTTGTTCATGCCTTGTAAAAAGATTTAGCAATTAAGTCTTATTGAATTCCAGGAAGTCTGATTAAAAGAGTATCTACAAACGGTAGAGACTATAGTAAGGTCAAAATAGGGCCAAAAAAATATCCATTACATGAAGCAACAGAAGAATGAAAAATTGAGAAAAAAAACCATTTGAGAATAACAGATCATTGAAGCCAAAACTTACAGGAAGTGAATTTGCTATGGAAGTTGTAAAGGTAGAGGCTTTTTCCCAATTGTCCATGTGGGTATGCAAGATATCACAATGCAAAGGCCATGAAGCCCTTCTGTCATCAATGGTCTCAGTATTTTGAGCAACTTGCTCCCCGTTTTCCTGCACACACATGATGGTCACAGCAGATATAGAAAGAGTAGTGGTATTTTCAATTCAGCAACTTGCAGATACAGTTACAGTTTCCAAACACAGAAATTGGAAACTAATAAGAGTTACAAACAACTCCACATGGAAGAAACTTCATGGTGAGTTTTGTGACTTATAGTAAAGACTCTTAGCTAAAAAGACAGTGATAAAGACATATAAAGAATATTCTTAGAATATGTTGGAAAATGATGGAGTTCTTTGTTATAGTAATATTTAGAAGGAGTGTGTGAAAGAAACAAGAGCTGTTAAGTTTCAGATTTTTCTATGAAAGTGTGGTCTTAAATGAGTTTTAGATAAATGTCATTTTCTATGATTACTTTAGCTTATTAAATTCATAAATTGCCACATGCCCACATCACTCTTCCTTTTGATAATTGGTGTCCTCTTTTCTACCTTTATTGAACTTTCATATAAACCCAATTAGAAAAAAATTCTCTTTCATATTTATACCAATATCAATATGCTATTCTCTTTATCTTTAATCTTTATTTGTTTCCATTTTTGTTGTTTTCTATTATCAAAATTAAATAATGAATATATGGAAAGAAAATGGAGAGATATGTTATTTTTTTACATTTAAGGATAAAAGTATAATTATATTATATTTTCTATCTAAAAGATAAAAGAATATCTCGATACTGAAGAGCATGCCATTGGTAATACTCCCCTGTTAGGAGTGAAGAAATGTGGTAGGTGACAAAATTAGAAAAGGAGGCTGTATTTTTTAATTGGAAGTTGGTGAAATGATAATAATGAGTTAAAAGACAAGTTGGCTATGGAGTTTGCTTTATTTTGTTACTCAACAATAATGATGCAAAATAGTCTGAAAACAAAGTTGATTGGTTGGTGCTAGTAAAGTATTAGTTTAATGAAAAGATAATAGGGTAATTACATTAGATTCCTATATCCTAGCTTCTATAATAGTCATAGCCTCATAGGGATGCAAAGATGACAAGAATTTGATCTGGGTTGTTAATCAATGCAACTCTAAGGGTTTCATGCTTTCATCCATAGCAAAAATATCTTGTCCAAACATGAGTTTTGTACTCCCATAAGAAATTTCCTACCTTTTTTTAAACCTTAGAGAATATTTTAAAAATAATATCACATATAGTAATAAATAAAAAAATAAGACAAAAATGAGAATTAATTTCACAAATTTAGTGGCTACATCCCTACCAAGAATCCATATCCGACCATAAGTTTCATTTATCAGTGGGTTTTATGGTAAGTCAAACCACAGCAAAGTTGTCAAGACAGTAGCAACGCATAAGAATTTGTCTCCTGCCATGATGGTATAGCTCTAAACGTGGAACACTGGTGTTCACTGAAGATTTATTCCCATCGCAATAAGTAGTGTAGTGCAATAAGTAGTGTGAGCAAGCTTAAAAGAATTTCATGGTTCTGGATATTGTACACTTTTCTCCAATATGATGCCTTTTCCCTGCTAATAATGGCTTAATTAAGATTGATAAATATTAAAAAGATAAAACTCCAATGAGATTACTGTCTTTTTATATGTCTTATGTGACCCAATCTTGTCTGTAACTATGTGGATGTAAAATGAACAAAAGCAGTAACATAGAGAAACTTGAAAAGTGCCAAAGTAAACGCTACTCGTATTCAAGAACCAAAATGCATAACAAAGTTCTTAATGCTTAGGCCACTCATGGAACAGAACTTCAAAAGAATTCCAAAATTTAATCAGAACTTCATTTCTGACATTCCTTCAATAGATAATACATATGAAATATCATACTCCGGTAAATGCCTTCTTCGCACCACCAGAAGAGCCAGCTGGGATCACTTTCAGCACGTTGAACCTCACTGTCTTTGAGATTGGTCTACAAAAGGGTACAGAAAGGGCATAAGACATATATCTATATCTACATAATATATAAACAATAAGATAGTAAGATAAAATCTTAACCTGCATTGGCCAATAATAACATGGTCTCCTTCCTTCACACGGAAGCAAGGCGATACGTGAGCAGGAATGTTTGAATGCCTCTTCTCGTACCTAAATAGCATTTGAAAAAAGAAGCATATTAAAATTATAACCTCATTTTCTCAGTTAAAAATAATACAAAAACTGGACAGCAAATGAAGGGAAATACCTTTGATACTTCTTGATAAAATGAAGATAGTTCCTCCTAACAATAATTGTTCTATTCATCTTAGCACTGTGACAAATTCCTGATAAGATACGACCTCGGATAGAAACATTGCCAGTGAAGGGACACTTCTTGTCAATATAGGTTCCTGTAAAGGCATATCTAGGGTCAGAAGCAGAAGTGGCCATATACAAAATTTAAAGGAATACACCCAGCTATTTCATAAGATATAATACAGGTGGTACAGTAATATTATGACGTGACATACAAATGCCTGAATAAGATATATTACATTAGCTAGAACACAACTATTTTTCAACAACTATAGCATGATAAAAAACCAGGGAATCAAATTCTCCATTTTCTCAAATAAAATACCTGAGAAAAATGCTGATCACAATATAGATATATATCTCACTCCCTAATTGAAATGCTTGTTTAAGAACAGTTACAATAAAAAAGTAAGACTCAAATAGCCAATATTTTTAAATAGTCATAGTTTAAGAAATATATGCAAATCATTCACAGCCTTCTGAAAACACTTCCACTAACAGGCTCGCAGACACAATGTAAAATCTACATGAGAAACAAATATTTGCAACATCTTATCGTATTAAAAATAACGGATGTGTAGATAAAACCAAAAGGAGATGACTCACTATAGGAAAACGACTATATGGCTATAACTAAGTTTAACAACACCCCACATCCTCAAAATATAAAATTTACTATTAATTAATTGAAGAAAACTACAACCAGAACAATAACAATATAGACACAGAATAGCATAAGAGAAATAAATGTGAAAAATTGTAGTACCATCGATGGCTTCCTTAGGGGTCTTAAATCCAAGACCAATGGATTTCCAAAAGCGATTGCCACCTTTTCCAGGCCTCTTTCCCTTTCCAGATTTCTTTGAGCTGTCAAATTCAGAAAAATCACCAAACTATAATGTATTCAAATCATAATAATGCATAGACAATTTTTATACATTTTTCGATTCGAATATTAGCCTACCTCAGAAACACTTTTGGTTGCTTAAGGAAAGCCTTCTCAGTCTGCGATACATAATAATTTAAAAAAAATCAATTGAAGAACACAAACAAGACCTAATAAGTATACATGAAGGTAATAACGGATCTGAATGTTACTTGTTCAGCCATGCTTTCAAATTTGTTGTAGAGGAAATGGAGGATGTTCTGTTCTGAAAGCCGCACTCAAGAACCCTAATTACTCACTCATCCGCCACAATGCTTCAAGCTTTTGATACTTATTTTGTTTGTTTTTTTTTCTTCCAAGCTTTCAAATTATGGGCTTTACAAGTGGGCTAAAACTACAGTGATTCATGTCTAAAGCCCATAATTATTTCCGGTAGTAATATTTTTTATACTTTAGTGAACCATCTATCACCTATTAAAATTTGTTGAGTTTTGAATTTTATAATTATACATTATTATTTTCAATGATATACATGTTATTATACGTGGTTGATGCTAAAATTGAGTTTATAGTTGTATTAATGACACGACTTTAATAAGGGTATACTTTAGGTTTGATAAATGTTTGGACTTTGAGAACATGTTTCTTGTGTAAATATATTGGAGACTAATCCAACTCTTGCGTGTGTGTGAAAATGGTGTTTGGAGTTTCGGAAAATTTGGTCAACCATACTCCCTGTTCTCCTTAAGGAAACGATTGAAGTGGTTCTTTTGATGGCTAATGGTGGATTATTTGACTCTATGGTCTTCTTCTTTAGATGGGTTGTATACTGTTTTGAAGGGATATGATTGCATTATTTGAAGATTTTTTGGAAACTCGAAACCAGTATTATTGGAGCTGGATTTGGAAGCTCCCGGTTCAGCAAAAATTGAGGTTCTTTGTTTGGCTTTGTTGGTACAAGAAAACTGCTAACTTTGAGCAAGTTTTCTGGCCAACTCATTGTCATGTGTCACATTCACTAGGTGCAAGTGTCGTGCATTTGACTTCCATTTTTTATGTATTCTCCTTTGTTTGATGAGATCGTCAACAACTGCTGGTTTCATGGTATCATGAAATGGAGTTGATGATGGTGTTGAATGTCCATGGATCTTCCACTGGGAATCCAGGACCAACATGCTTTAGCAAAGTTATGATGACAATAGAAGGGGAGTAGTTTGCGGTTTCTCAGGTTATATTGGTCATACAGCAATTCTTCAGTTTGAAATTCTATCTTATTTGGCTGAAATTGGGAGGCTTTTAAGTGTCGCTTGGTGTATTTCTCTTGACATTGGTGTATGTCTCTTAAACTGGGAATACATGTCATGCTATCTTCTCTTAAACTGTGAAATATTATAATGAGCTTACATCTCATACCTCTTCAATTTTCAACCAGCTTTCGATCAAGTCAGAGCCATTACAAGACAGTAATATTATATTAAGGTTTCAACTTTAGAAGACATCGAATGAGGTTTATATGATGACAAGTCTAGATTCTAATGCACAATTCTATTTCGAATTTTAAGCATATACCTAACCTGATTACGAGAAACTAAACTCCAATGCTCAATATTGTATTGCATGATGATACATTCAAAAAACAGTCTTCTTAAACATTGTCTACAGATGGAATAAATAAAAACATGCTTAATACATAATATCAAAATCACAACAACAAACCCTATACCCTGAATTCTGTCTTTTATGATAATCTTCCACAAGCTCATAATGTACATTATCCTCTGCATCACTCCATCTGCATCAAGAAGGCATGTATATTATCCAAAATTGGAATGAAAAACAATTCAAAGCATGCATATCAATCCAACCCAAACTACCACAATTTCATACAAGTACTCCAATGCCCATTACTGACATATGCAAGAGAAAGTAATATAATATGTTATATTTAAGGTACATGCTATTTACAGTTAGTACCACATTGACCATGATCGATAAATTAATGTGTAATTACGAGAAAAAGGCTTCTAAATAAATATCTTGGTCTGGGTTGTTATCCCAAAATCTAACTCAGACACATTTCAGATTTGTTGGCAAATAAGATTCACCCTAATTTATTTTTTCACACTTCAAATCTTGTTCATGGAGATTCACTAGTAAAACGTTAAGATTTACTATCTTTCTATGCAGGCAATTGCAAAGTTTTACTGTTCACAGTGTATTTATGTGTATACATGCAATGTAGAACTTGACGTGTAATAATATATATTCAGTTATGATGCCATATAATCCAACCAAGACGTGTGTTACCCTCTGCACTCCATAGGCTGGGATTTTAAAATAAATTTTCTTAAACATCAGTTTACTAAGAAGTAGGAAAACCTTTTGACGTTTTGGATTTGGCAGGCCTTGTTTAGAGCCACTCTCTCCGGATGATGTCCCAGCATCAGTTTCAACCTGCACAAGTTCCACTTTTCAGCTGCTTTATCTTTAAGAAGGGATAATTACAGTAGCAAATTTTCACAAATAGATATTTTGTAATTAATCATGGCAAAAAAAGAAAAAAGATTATGCAGGAGCAAAGGCTCTAGCCTGATTCTTTTTGCTATGATACACCTATTCAACAACCTCGAGTAAGGAGGACCCCCTGAGATTTGAACTAGGATGCAAAAAATTGGAATCCCCACTTTCAACTTTTGGGATATTCCAAATGTACATCAAAGTCCAGAAGTTCTCCTGGTGGCTGAGGAGAAGGCCTTTATTAGTTGAAGTTGAGATAAGAGTATAAACTCAAATCATACAATAGAATAAGGAAAGGAAGTAATGAAGCATGCTCACCAAGGTAGAAGAATCTTGAGCCATTTGATCCACTGAAGGATTTCCATCAGACCCTGCTCGTTGAGATATGAGGGGCATGATCTCACGAAGTACATTAGACAAAAATATTCCTTCATCGCTAGCTCTAGGTTCTGCTTCAGGGACATGGGAAGAACCACCTGAGGTTGCAGCATGCTCTGAGGTAGAACCTGCAGCTGTTCCTTGTATACTAGAATCCTCAACATGAATTTCTCCATCAGGAAAGAGTTCCCTTAAAAACTGAAGTGCACTGCTTGGTGTCTGGCTCTCAGATTCTTGGTTGTTTTGGGGCCCACCAGCAGACAGAATATTTATATTCACAACACGAGAGTCTGATGTCTCTTGCCTTGTGCTAGGCGTTGACACAGAACCTACAGCCAAATCCAATGACAAACTACATATAATCAAATTTGAGTCCTGAAGATATTCTCCCTTTATATATCACAGAATTTCATATAAGTCGTTGAAATAAGTAAAACCATAAGAGCAACCAAAGTGATGGACCGTGAGGTTATGAGCAACCTATTGATGCTCACAAAGCAATGGGTGTTAGGAAAACCCAAAACCAGAAATGTGGAAATACAAGTAAAATGGCTGATATTGATACTTTTATTAACGACACACTAGTAAAATATAGAAATTAGAATAAAGTAGGCAAATGTGTAGCTTCTGCTCCTATAGAGAATGATCTCTGCCCCAACTCTAAAACACACAACTTCCAGAATGGTCACCACCTACTAGCCTAGCCTTATGCTTATATCTTATAACCTAATAAAACTAACACAAAAGAACTGCCACAATATTAATATTAACTGCTATTAACTTCAGTTACACAACAATAACTATACACCATTACTGATAACTGTCAATAACTACACAACAATAGTGTGAAATGTTGAAATGCCCATTTGTTAAATTACCATTGCTTGCAGAATCAACCACACTTTGCCTTTGCAATGTGGATTCAAGAGTTGATTGCTGTGCAGCACGATGCTGACTTGGTGGTTGAGATCGCTGTTCACTATTTGCACGCCCAGATGATACAGGTTGCATTCTCCCAATAACTGGATAGTAAAACCCCATAGAATTACCAGATTGTTCTAAAGGCAAGCGACTTATGGGACCTGGTACGGCAGCAACCATGGTTCTAATTGGCACCACCCTTATTCCTGGCTCCCCAGCAATAGATGCATTTGGACGCCTTGAGGTTGACAGATTAACAGAACTTTCACCTTGATTTCGTTGAACTGAAGCAGACTGTGTATCACTGCGCTCTTCTTGATTGGTATTGGGTGTGGTTGTTGATGTACCTAGTATTAAAATTAAGGTTAGCTAGAAGCTAAGAGCATTACGCAAGAAAACGGGACAAGAACACAGAAATTTGAATGAATAAATAAAATGTACCTCGCCGTATATGTATATCAATACGCCTTGGGATAAAACTCGATCCAAGACCACTACCTAAACTTGAGTTGGACTGTGTAGTGCCAACAGGGACAGCACCAAAGCTTGCTCCGGGTTGAAAAGGAAGAGGCTGGAAGCAAACATTTCAATAAGCAACAGCTGGATAGTTTACATGAAAAGAAAGAAGGACAAGAGGACAAGAACAACCTGAACCATGATATGGTTAGGACCAGATGGGGATATAAAAACTGCAGGCCCACCATTAACTACAGCTTCAGACTGTACAGGAGTTAGTAGCATCAATAGAACAATTAACTAACAAGATGTCAATGATGTGAAATCAAGCCTACCGCTGCTTGACCCAAACGTGTTGTCATGGTTGTGCGGCCAAGCTCAAGCAAAAATGCACCAAGGTTATAAAATAGAACTCCGGTCCTCATAGTCCTAGACTGAGTGCTTGACCGCAACAAGGAATCAGTTACATTTGCTTGATTCTCCAGCTGGCTTGCAAGTTGCTGTGTATGTAATGAAATCACAGCAAATTACTATGTTTAGCATAATAAAACGATAATGAAAGCTCACAAACAGATACTTGGGAGAAAGGCACCAAATCAAGTAAACACTTTTTTCTATCATTGAATAGCCAGTCATCAGTTCAAACCAGAACAAAAAACCAGAGACATGATTTAGAACGCACATGTAGACACTCCCCAACTTGTTCAACAATCATTTGTCTACTAGAACGCAAAACTTCTGCCAAGGATGCGGGTGATGGAAGCCCTTCTGTTGTTGAACCCAACCCCGAAGAAACGGATCCCATTTCTTCAGACCTATGAGCTTCAGCTGCTTGTGCTAGGCCATTGTTCACCCCTTCTCTGACTGCAAGTAAAATGTGTTCTGTCATTCTAAAAAAATAGCACATGACTAGAGCTAAACAAGGATAACTGTAAAGTCAACATGTCATGCTTACCAATTGCATGAAACTCATGGCTTATATGACTCAGGTATTGGGACAAAGTTGTCAAAGAATCAGGAAACACCTACAAAACCACACACACACATATGTAAATAAATTGTCTGATTTTTATACTAGGGGGGGGGGCATGAAATTTAGCACATACAGGAGGCTGCAAAGACCCCGCAGAAGGAGGTCCAAAGATATTTTGCAATCTATCATACAAAATCTGCGGTCGAGGTTGTTCCTCCGATTGAGGGTGAGATGAGTCCGTTATGCCACTAGAACCTGAAGCTCTTCCAAAGCCTTGAGAATCCTGCTCCTTCATTCAATCCAGCATATTTAAGGTGCCACATAAAAGATTTTCAGATAAATACACATTAAGAACATTAATATTCTCATAATCTGAAAACACTAACAAAGATACTTTTTTTCTTTTATTGAACAGTTTGTTTAACTAAAATGAGGAAAGCTAAGGTACAAAAAAATAAGATATCCTAAACAAAGGCAACAAAAGAAAACAGTTATACACACACACATATCATCGGTGTACAATAGTAGAGCTCTCCAATTCTATGCATTCCAGGTTTCACTCTTGCATCATAAATTTGGCATCATGTCACAATAGAAGAACAAATAAACTAACATGTGGAGGCTGAATTTACCCTCACATCAATCCCATCACTGCCACTCATTGGAATTCCAATAGATCCTAGAACAGCAGAAACAACCTGCACAGGAGTAGGATAAATGGTAAGCCAACAATATACAAAACAACTCCACAGTCGTGCCTCATTTCTCTTCTAATTTGGAACATACCCTATGAAATTCAGGAGAAATTACATCTCCTTGAACAGGCACGTTGAAAGTTTCAACAAATACACCAGGGGCTATTTGATTGCTGTGACCATGGCTTGTGCTTGAATGTGGGTCTGGCACTGCAAAATAGATGTTTAGCAGTAAATACTGTATCTCTTTGAGGAAAGCTTTCGTTCGATTGAGGGTGACGTACGCCATAGAACAAGAGAAAGAAAGAATCCCATGCCCCTCACCAACAATTCTTTTTTATTTATTAAAAAGGAAACAATTTTTCAAGCACCATATTAAGACAACTTCAATGATTTTCTCCTCATACAAATTGGGTCTAACCAAGAGGAATATTTCCCTGCTCAAATTCTGGTACATATTTTGCCAAATTAAACTAATTAAATAATCTAATCCATGCAGGTGCACCTAAGGTAGTGACACTGTAAATGTGTGTTCAGCTGTTAGCAGCTAGCTTCTTTCACGACAGACTAACTACTAACTAAAGTATTAAGCAATGATTATTCTGCTTCTCTAACATTCCCTCCTGAAACCCAGGGTGAGAGGCTAATGACAGAAAATCAAAGAATTTTAGTTGTTGTCTGAATGTGGTAAATTCTGTTGTTGTCTGGAACTCTGCAGGTATATGTTTGACTTGAAGAGTTTTGTTCTGAACTTTATCCCTTACAAACTAAAGGTCAAGCTCAATATGCTTAGTTCTTCGATGAAGCGATGGATTATGGGCCATAGCAACTTCGCGGAGATTGCCACATAGGATAAGAGGTATAGAGTGAGCAAAGTTGAGTTCTGTTAGAAAAGAGTGAACCCACGTAAACTCCTGAACAGTCAAGGGTGAGCTTCTGTACCCAGCTTCAGTACTTGACCTGGAAATGGTACTCTGTTTCTTAGACCACCAGGTGATCAAATTAGGCCACGAAAATAGACAAGCCCCTGGAGTGGACTTCCTGTCATCACAGTCTGATGCCCAATTTGCATCACAGAAACCTTTTAAAGACAAAGGTCCACTGAGAGAAGATGGTTGCAGGAGGATGCCATGGGTGCTGGTACCATTTAAGTATATGAGAATTCTCTTAACTACATATCATTGTTCCTTAATAGGAGTGGACAGATACTGATACGCTCTATTCACAATAGGTGATATCAGGTCTTGTAAAGTAGCATACTGTACAGCACCTACAACAGACCTGAATAGAGCAGGATTTTCAAAATAATTTGAGGGAAGGTTCAAATTTATTTTGAAAGTCCTTACTAGGAAAGGGTATCCATCTAGAACATTCTTACTTGAAAATGATTTAGTACATAAATTACAGTCTATTCATGTGCATGTCCTGAAAAGCAATGCCAGGAGAAGATGTACTAGAAGCTCTACACACAGTTATTGGAATGAAAACTAGGTAAACCGGTGTAGGACGAGATGGACTGGAATCGTAAGCTGTGTTAACAGAAACACTGGAGGTACTAGATACTTGAGTAGGTAGCAGATCATGGAAGGCATAGAATCCCTCTTGAGTAAGAGAGCCATGTAGCGAAACTTGATCAGTGCCCTGACATTTGACAAAACTGTTAGGGCTAAATTCAAATTATAAGAATTTATCTTGAAGCTCAGCTGTTACCAGCTGGCTTGTTTCGCAACAGCCTAGCTACTAACTAGCAGAAGTATTCAGCAATGCTTATTCTGTTTCTCTAATAAGAAGAGAGGTAAGGTGAGGCTAGCGGCTAAGGTATGCCCCAACCACGAACACATAGGCCATTTTCTGATTTTAACAATGTCCAAGAACAAAATAATTGCTACAAAATAAATTTAAAAGTCCCCATCATACATCCTAGTATACAAGGACACATAACTCACAATAATTAAAGCAAAAGATAAAGTACATAATCACATCAAACCTGAATGATTCAATAAACTTCCAGGCGGTGGTAAACCAGGTTGCCTGACAACCAGATGCAAGGTATGACCATCTTCAACATCTACTTGTGTTAAGAAGAAACCCATGTTGAATAAAGGATAAGGACATAGTTACAAACTTACAAGACTAAACTGGTTTGCCAAAACAATCATGGCTTTTAAAAAATAATTAATAGAAGGCTAAACTTAAGTCCAAAACAAGCATGCTTCATTTTTATGAAATAAATTAATACTAACTGTTGAGGTTCTATTTAATACGCTTGGTAAACCGAAAACTAATTATAACATGGACAAATCTTTTAACTTCCAAATATTTCATTGTAATGGTACAAGAAATTTGGCCACCAACACAACTCATTTCTCTATAGAAAATTTACTGTTACGGCTACTATGTCCCTTCTACCTATCTGTTTTTCTTTCCTGGACCATTTTGCCCCAAAATCTCAAACATTCAATGAGATGTTTTACAAAAAATAAAATATACCAGATGAATATAGTGAGGTTTATATCTAATTTTCCATGCACATACAACAACAGCCAAGCCCTTTGCCACTAGGCATGGTTGACTACATGGATTAAATAACACCAAATGTTCTATTGTAAATGAGGGAAATTATACACACAAGTAAGAAGAAAATTTATCAAAATGTAAGAAGAAATGACTACAAAGGCTAAAGGAAAAGCATCCTACTAGCCAAGTTAAAGGAACACAGAATGAACAAAGTAGAAAGGAGACACCAATATATTTGATATTGTTTTGAACCATGGTAACTAGGATAATCTTTTCTTCATGACTGTTTCATTGGAAAGCTGAGAACTCTGTTAATCTACCATGTAGAAAATGCCACACTATCTTCCTTTTGAAGTCCTTTACCACAAATTAGAAAGATAAAGATAAAGGATACGGTAAGCAGACAGGAGTTGATCATCCTTTAGAACTTTCCCTTGGCAAATTAAGCGCTGCTGCTCTGATAACACTCCAGTTACAGACGCAATCTGTTCTTTCAGAGCAGGAACTGGCATCTGCAGAACAGGGAAAATGGTTGGATGGAGGATCAAAAGGATAGATTTTAACTATGTTGCTAAGTAACTGCAATATACGGACCTAATGATCAAGATAACATGAAACTAATAAATCTTTTT
Source organism: Lupinus albus (assembly GCA_009771035.1). NCBI lineage: Eukaryota > Viridiplantae > Streptophyta > Magnoliopsida > Fabales > Fabaceae > Lupinus > Lupinus albus. The sequence goes on from CM020011.1 coordinate 14,191,208, forward strand.
AACAAACTGGTTAACATATTCTATTTGAAGGGAACAAAAAGCAAGATTATATACATGGAAATAAAAAAAAGTAAACCTTAGAAATTAAAAAAAAACAAGGGAAAAGAGGATCATAGGAAGTCACAGAATTACCTGTTTATCCACTCTGAGGGTGTAAGTTTGTGAGTCCAATGTTTTTATCTTTATCTCAATAATGGGTTCTGAGCTTTCGGTGCCGCTATAGATCTTTTCAGTAGCATTACTTCCCATTCTCCACAAACTACCCAATACAAATAAAATGAAAGAAAAAAATATCAGAAACTATTAACAGTTTGTTGGTATTTCTTTTTCTCCTATGACATAAGGAGATTATTGAGCAAATCATGTGAAACAATTAAACAATGCAAAGCAAAGGAACATATAGTGCCATATTTGGTCGGTTTGGCTTTTCATATCTAGTTCCATCAATTTGAAACTCCTAGTTTTACCCAGCAGGCAGTCCAGTGCATGAGGCTCCCACCTAATTTTACCCCATGCCAAAATAACAACAAAACACTGTTTCTCTTGTATCAATATCATTAGCATGGAACAAAGATCATCTAATGGATTTATGGTTTCTATTAAAACAAGCCAACTCCAATTTGGTTAGCTGGTATACAAATGGAAAGCAGTAACTGTTCAAATGGCAGAGCAGTTGAGCAAGCAGCCATACATGGTGAACATTGATTGTGCTGCAACAACAGATGAGCCCCTAGCCCAGATGAATAGAAATTTCATACGGGAAGTTAATTTCATTAAAAAAATAGATGACGTTGAGAAATAAATGCATGTTAAAAGCTTTTCCATAACATTGTAGCAGCTAGGAACAGTGTACAATTGATGAATCAGACAGATACAGTCAAGAAATGATTGCAAGGGACTAAATTAGTTCGATTGAAAATGCAGGCACACGATTACATTTTAGATTTACACCTTAACTTTCTCATATCAGGCAATAAACATGTCAGCAACCAACATCAGAAGAAGGTGCAGAAGCTCAAATCAGAGTACATGATTAGGGAAGGTCAACTAGCTAAGTACAATATTGGTTAATTTAATGCTTTAACATCGCCTGTATTAATAATAGCATTAACAAATCACAGCATGTATCTCAGCAAGGATGTTGCAAGTGTAGATAATGATAACCGACAAAACAGAAGCATGATCTTAGAACTGAAACCAGCCGGAAAAAGAGGACACTATAGCAACAACACTTTCGTATTATCAGTTGAATTTGTTATCAAGTCTATGTTAGATTGAAAAAACTTTCCGGAAGGATGACGAGTTAAGAAAGCTTCCTATATCACATTTTCAACCTGTTTCTTATCAGTAAATAAAAGTGAACCTGTCAACTATATTTCCTCTCATGATAAACGAAAGGCATTAAACAATTTCTCATCTCCATAAATAATAAACTATATTCAAAGCCAATGAATGTTAAGCATTTGTCTCTTCATAGATCACTCAATGTGCCACAAAATAAGACTGGTGCAGCAACATAGTTTCAATAAATGTTGCACATATGAGACCAGAATCGCACTTTGATGACACACTTAGCAAAACAAAACAAAAATATGTAGCATTTGCCAAAAACATAATTTTATTGGGATTCTATAAGCTAAACCAAACATGCACTAAGCCAGGAACAATGCAACGTGCAAATTTCCCTGACATGTATGATTAAGAAGCAAATCATATGTGAAAAGAGTTCGTGTAGTTCATTTTGCTCTCTCCTATGTATTAACATTGTTCAGTGACGCATAATGATGTATTATTAAAACCTAGTTGTGAAGAACAGTGATGTACAATAAACAACAGCAAATACAATACAAACCTTAGGTGAGATATTCAGCGAATCAGAAACGAAAAAACAGAAAACAATTACAACTACAATAATGATGGTGATGCAAAAGCGAAATTAGAATAGAAAACAGAAACAGAAAGCGTGAAGATAATTGAATAGCGCAAGAGTAAAGGGAATCTACCTGAGAGGGAAAATGAGGAAGTGGTGAATTGGGGATTGAAGTGGGTTTGGGTGTTGCAACAAGCAATTGAAGCTTTCACCGCTGAGATTGTCGCGCACACAGATTTTCACATGCGCACGGAAGAGAGCGTATAGTTCTATCTTGCAACTTGTAGCACTGGATTATTACACTCTTCCTACTTTCACTCCACTCTACTAACTCGCATTTGTTGTCTAATTTTTTTTTTTTTGTCTAATTTTTAACTATTTATATGATGATATTTTATTTACCGTACAATTCTCTTAAATTTTTATGTATTTTGCACACTAGATATCATAAATTATTTTTTATTTCTAATTATTTTTTATACTTTAAGCATATAGTTCTATCTTGCAACTTGTAGCATTGGATTATTACCCTCTTTTTGCTTTCACTCCACTATTGTACTAACTGGCATTTTAGCATGGGTTTGTTGTCTAATTTCTTAACTATTTATACAATGATATTTTATTTACTATACATCTCTCTTAAATTTTTATGTATTTTGCACACTAGATATCATAAATTATTTTTTATTTCTAATTATTTCTTATACTTTAAGCATATAGTTCTATCTTGCAACTTGTAGCATTGGATTATTACCCTATTTATGCTTTCACTCCACTATTGTACTAACTCGCATTTTAGCATGGGTTTGTTGTCTAATTTCTTAACTATTTATACAATGATATTTTATTTACTATACATCTCTCTTAAATTTTTATGTATTTTGCACACTAGATATCATAAATTATTTTTTATTTCTAATTATTTCTTATACTTTAAGCATATAGTTCTATCTTGCAACTTGTAGCATTGGATTATTACCCTATTTCTGCTTTCACTCCACTATTGTACTAACTCGCATTTTAGCACGAGTTTGTTGTCTAATTTCTTAACTATTTATAAGATGATATTTTATTTACTATACATCTCTCTTAAATTTTTATGTATTTTGCACACTAAATATCATAAATTATTTTTTATTTCTAATTATTTCTTATACTTTAAGCATATAGTTATATCTTGCAACTTGTAGCATTGGATTATTACCCTCTTTTTGCTTTCACTCCACTATTGTACTAACTCGCATTTTAGCACGAGTTTGTTGTCTAATTTCTTAACTATTTATACGATGATATTTTATTTACTATACATCTCTCTTAAATTTTTATGTATTTTGCACATTAGATATCATAAATTATTTTTTATTTCTAATTACTTCTTTAACTTTAAGCATATAGTTATATCTTGCAACTTGTAGCACTGGATTATTACCCTCTTCATGCTTTCACTCTACTATTGTACTAACTCGCATTTTAGCACGAGTTTGTTGTCTAATTTCTTAACTATTTATACGATGATATTTTATTTACTATAGAACTCTTAAATTTTTATGTATTTTGCACACTAGATATCGTAAATTATTTTTTATTTCTAATTACTTCTTATACTTTAAGTATATAGTTCTATCTTACAACTTGCAGCACTGGATTATTACCCTCTTCCTGCTTTCACTCCATGGTTGTACTACTCACATTTTAGCATGAGTTTGTTGTCTAATTTCTTAACTATTTATACAATGATATTTTATTTACTATACAACTCTTTTAATTTTTTATGTATTTTGCATACTAGATATCATAAATTATTTTTTATTTCTAATTACTTCTTATACTTTAACTGGTAATAAATGTATCCTCATGTACATATAAATTTAAATTACTAATAATAAAAAAAGCTCACTTTTAAGTTTTGACCATCATATCATTATTATTTAATTTTAACTTTTTTATATATCCCTTTTGTTCGCTTTTAATTCTTAAATTTACTTATTTTATTCAACAATTTTATTTTAACAATATTTTTTGGCGTTGACTCTGAATAACATGTAATGTTGTGGTGGTTGACTTATTGCTATTGTTGTGAATCTAATGATAGTGGTTTCCTTAATGACATATTAGTACTTTAATATTATCTTTATGCTAGAACCAATTTCACAAACAAATAAAGTTTAAAAGACAATTAGAAATAAAAAATAGTTCATAATATCTATTTGTAAAAGACATAAAGTTCATGTCGTTTCCATCAACTTTCCCTTTATTTAATGAAATTTTAAATATGTAAAAACAAATGCAATATAGATATAATCATAATTTTAAATGCAATATTGATATGGAAAATTGAAGGTAGGAATAGTAACAAAATGGGGTAATTTTATTAATTATTTGATATGAGATAAAAAAGTAAATGTATGTAATAATAATAATATAAATAACATAAATATATTTATTCAAGAGATTCGGATATTTTACATTTCCTTTATATATTTTATAAGTAAAAATATTTTGATATATATCATTAAAAATAGAATCAAGTTAAATATTAATTAAAAAAATAACTACTTCCCATGTGCCCACCCCCCTCATAATTCATAAAATGTGTTATAAATATATGTACAAGCCACCAACCATGATTTTTTTATCACATATAATATAATAATTTTATGAAACTAATTTGGTTTCCCATTGTTTTCTTCTAATTTGGTATCTAGATTGAAGAAAGTATTCCATCCCATTAATTCCTTTTAACTTTTCTCATTCCCCCTCCTATTATACTCAATCCAACCAAACATATGTTATAGATTTTTAAAAATCTCATAATCACAAGATATTAACACATGTAACTTCGTACGCGAAGTTGATATATGCCACCTTAAACGATAAATGTTACTTAAGTTAAAAATTAAAGTTAGATTGTAGTGTAATCATTTTGTATTGAAAAATATTACATTTAAGATTTAAGAAAAATAAATAAATATTATATTCTTTAATATGCATTTTCTATGCTTATCTTTTTAAGGAGCATTATTATGGATTTGTTAATAATAACTTAAAGATAAATGACAAAAGTATTATTTATGTTACTTATGTTAATTATTTTTATCAAGTTAGTCACATAAAAGTCAAAATAGTCTCTAAAGTTAAAATTGTTAAAATAGTCTTATTTATAAAATAATGTTATTACATAGTTCTTTAATTTGTTAAAATAATACTTACTTTCGATATCTCACAAATAAATTTAACTTTGACATATATTTATAAAAATATTAAAATGAAATTAATTGCTTTGACTCAATAAAAAAATATAAATAATTGCAACTTTAACATGTAATATATGAGAAATTGTTTCAATTAAAAATCACATTGGAAATTGTAAAAATAGTTAAATTTATTTATATTTAACATGAATATTTATATTTTTTTTACTTATAATTAAGACCGGAGAAAGAAAATATTAGTATTTAATGAAGCTGATTTTGTAATATGTAAATTTAAAATACGCATGAAAAATATTATAATTTTTATACATTGGTGATGTTACCTATTAAAAGTTATATATATTTATAAAGTATAAGAAAATTTTTATATAATATTTTTATATTTATAATAATAAAATGTTGGTCGATTCATTTTTTTAATTTAGATATGGCCATATACCCGTAGTTAACTCGATCATAAATATTAATTGGGTCTACCTTTAAACCTGAAATCTACTCTACACCCGATTAAATATAATGCATACTTATTTTAAATAAAGTCTTTTCGATATATTATTATGAATATATAATTTGACTTATATATGATTAAAATTTAGATAATGAATGACACTTTCGAACAAAAACGTGTCAGTACTCTTTACACAGTTGAATATAGATAAATGCAAATATAGTGAATGAGTGATTATGGGACTGGTCAGGCCAAGTCATGTTTGGTCTCTACCCGACCCTAAATATTGTTTGAGTCTAATTTTTGAATTCAAACCTAGATTCGATGAAACTTGAACCTATTCGGATCTGATCATGATCAGATCATACCAAGTGAGCAAGTAGAGTCAGATTCTGCTCACCCTAAGTCATGAGTATAGCATAGTGCAAGTCATTAAGACGTAAGAGTTTTGTTGTTCTTGTATTTTCTAAAGAAAAAGGATTTAAAGAAGGTAAAATATCATACCCAACTTCCTATAAGAAGTTATCATAACATGTTTTCTTTTTGTGGAAAGTTCAAATTTGCTAAAAGTATTCCCTAAAGGACTAGCTGTGGCCACAGCACCACTAATATGCAGGCAAATGTCTAGTTTGTACGGTTACCCTATTGACTCTTATGTTGCTGAACGACAACATTACATTATAAATGGTCCTGAAATTTTGGCACCATCCATTTCTTGGAGGGATTATCCTCTCTTCTTGTTTTTTATTTCCCCCAACTACATGTTTGGTTTTGGATTTTTCTTCTTCTTATAGGTTTATAAACATTTTTATAGTTTGTTTAATAACCCATTTATTTACTAAAAAAAGATAAACCAATAAAAAGAAGCAGAAAGTAACATTTCAAAAAAGATAGGTCAATTTAATCACATGAATCATAATCTCACATTTTATAATCAGAATTTTGAAAACACAATTTATATGAAACTCTCAAATCTCAATAAGCAACAGTTGCCAATGGCACTTGCCAGCAACCTTAATGCACCTTTGTTCTTGTGGTCCAACGGAAACTGTGCACTGAGATGGGTCACAGCAGTGTCCATAGGTGATTCAACATCTAACATGTGTGAATGACCCTTCATACTATTGCATTCAATGTGTGAAACATGCTGGGCCCAACTGTTGGGTGCAACCACACAACAGGGCCCTAGTCAATTACTATGCCATCCCTGTTCATCTCATCATCTAATCTCCTCAATTTTACATATTATTTATTACTCATATTTAATAATTATTGAATTTTAAATACAAGTAATATAAATAAATGATTAATAATGTGTTAAATGTATATAAATGTTTACATTAGTAATATATAGATATTACACGAGATATTGTGGCAATTTTTTTGGGACAAATTATATTAAATATACAACAATTGACTTTAAATATATCTATATATTGTGATTTTGGAGAAATGACAAGTTATCATAAGCAAAAGAAAGAACTACATGTTTTAAACATTTCTGAGACAATAAATGAATCTTCTCTTCCATATTATACTTTGACTTTAATATGAGAAGAATATGTAGGATTTTGGTTATATTAGAAAGTAGGTTAAGTTAAACGAGGAGAAACAATGATTATTTGTCCTAAAAGTATCATGTCTCAATGTATATATCCAATAGAATTGCATCAAATAATATAAAATATTATATTTTAATTTTATAATTTTTTTATTCAATTAAATGACACATTCTGATTGGTCTGATCATATTTGGGGACACCAATAGAGACAACACATGTGCATCCAACATTCATCCAAATCCTCTATATCTCTCTTCTATTTCAAGGACAAGGTAGGGTCCCCAGTGTCATAGAAGAGTGTACGTAGTAATAAAGGATTGGTAATTTAACTCCAAATTAAATTATTTCCACATGTCTCTGCACAATTAATTTGGTGGGTGCAACTTACCTCTATGGATAGGTAAAGGGTATGTAGTCAGAAAAAAACAATTTCATACCCATCAACTCATATTTATATCTTTTTTTATTATTTTATTACAGTTTAATTGATTTCATTTCACATAAAAAATATGGAAGATGTGTCTCTTAAATTGCTTTCACTAATTGATGAAATGACTAACTGAAGGCATTATTGAATTATCCATTTGCATTCTGTAGGTCGTTTGAATTTTGTTATGCATGCGAAAATTTTGAAGTGAGCATAAGGTTTGCTAACATGAGGAAAGTGTATTTTCAATTAGGTATATGTTAGCAAAGTATACCAAAAAATTTGGACAAAATTACCCTTACAGTTTTGTGTAACGTATTTTAGTAAGTAGAGTACTTGTGTAATTTAACTTTATCCCACCCACCCCAAGCCTCAACTCCCTCCTCATTTTAATTTTTTTAACTTTCAAATCCCTAATTTTTTCTCCTCACAAAAATCATTCTTCTCCCCCTTCTTCTCCATTCACTGCACTAAAGGGCAATGCCTCAACCGGCAAGAGGCGTTGGGCCTTTTGGCGCCTTTGATTACCCTCATTAACTCATTTTTGGTAGGACACATAATGACTAGGGTAAAACAATTAAACCAAAACATGCGGAAAAATATCCAAGCCACTCAAAATGATGTACATTATGTAATATCCCTTTGTTTTCTTTTTGTTGTCTTGACAAAAAGTGATTTTTTGACAGTGAAGGAAAATATCATCACCACCTAGAGCTTACCATCAAACTAGCTTCCTCTTTCATTTCAGATATAATAATGCAAAAGAACTTCATAGCAATATAAAGTGAGAAGGTGAATGGAGAAGAATAAGGATAAAAATGATTAGTTTCAATTTTGTTTAAGAGGAGGGGATAGAAAATTAGGGATTTGAGAGTTAGGGGTGTGTGGGATAAAGAAAAATGAATAATTTCGGTTTTGTTTAAGAGGATGAGGAGAGAAAATTATTGATTTGAAAGTTATAAAGATTGAGATGAGGATGAAGTCGAGGCTTGGGGGAGATAAAATTAAATTACACAAGTACCCTACTTACTAAAACATGTTACACAAGATTTTAAGGGTAATTTTGTCAAAAAAAATTGGTACACTTTGCTAACATGTATCTAACTGAAAATACATCTTCCACATGTTAGCAAACTCCTATATATATATATATACAATGGTTTGGTGTCTGCATGTTCCAAGCCAATCACAGTGCACAAAGTAATGTAAAAAAAAATATTTTTTGTTTTTTTAATTTTATTTTTAATTAGGTAACAATTTTTAATTGGATTGAGACACCCCAAATGGGACAAGTCATCTCCATTTAGACACGGTATGAAAAAGACACATGTACAAAACATATGTAAATGCAAGTTACCTATTCATTTTCTTATTTCTCATAAAAACTATTAGCTAGTAAACCATAAGACAAGACCCTAGACTATTGACTTAAGAAGCTAACATAAGGTCACGACTTAATCATCAAAAAGATATGTTCTTAGAAATATATCATAATTATCAATAAAGGTGGTAGCATATATATAATGTACAAATCATTCCTAAGCCTAAAAAAACTGCAGCATTTCTGTAATGCTGTCTAACTTTCTTCCATCACTATATTTTATATTTTATTTATCCTAAGATATAATATATAATAAATTAAACTTTGTCTGTTTTTATAGTTGGTCATCCCTAGACTCAGTTGTGTATAGGAGGCTTTCTCCTCGCTGGAGAATAATCCATCTCAGTTATGTCTTCAAGGTTGGGATATTGCTCTTTGTGTTGATGATAATCTTGATGCTTGAAAATAGTACTCAACTTATTTACTTTTCTTTCATTTGCTTCTACATTGACTTTCACACTTCTATTATTGTTGCCATTTACCAAGGGGAGAGCCTCATTTTCTCCTTTATTCACGTTCTGTCCATTGAACATGTATATAATATTATAAAGAGGACAAAGAAGAAATTCAAAGGTTTACATTTGAGTTGAAAACACAATATATTTTTTTTAATCTTTCAACCAACCTTTGAAATGGTGTAGGTAGTAGAAACAGTGGTAACAAATTTCCTATTCTTTATGTTTCCTGCAGCAACATAATAAGAACATTTAAGATGCTTAATATATACCAATGATTTATATAGTAGAGAGGTTAGTAATTAGTTAGTAGTAGTGCTAATTTAATTTCTTGCATGAAGCTTAGTCATGACTCATGAATTTTACAAAGTTTTAGACCAGAAACAAAGAGAACAATTATAAAGGAATACAAGGTCTCGTTTGTGAGAGGTTATGAATATTGCATGTTTTGTAAGGAGAAACAAAGAAAAATAATCCTAAATAAAAACTAATGATGTTTAGGTCTATGTTGTCTAGGTCCATAATAATCTTCATGAATGCTTTGTAATTGGTGGTTTGATTTTTTTGATACTCTAGACACTCTTTTCTTCAGGGTACCTTTGCATTGCTCATCTTTGCAGAGAATAGCTTCCTCAGCATCACTATCACTTGTTTTTAACAAAGCACTTTCCTCATCCTGCATACAGAAGTAAACTTCTATATTAACATCCACAGAAATATGAAAGCATATATATAATGAAGGTTGAAAAGTAATAATCACTTACATGGTGTTTCTGTGGCTGAACTTCTAAAGACCCTTTTCCCAAGCGAATTCCTACACAAAAATAAGGAAGATTATAAATATTCCAAAAAATGAGAAGGCCTAGTAGTGAAGTGGTGCTGAAAATATATTAGTAGTTACCTTGAGCCTTTGTAAGGAGAAGAGACAAAAGCAGAAGAGAGACTACAAAAGAAGGCCTCATTTGTATAAAAATCTTGTGAAGAAAGAAGTATGTAATAAGTACTTTGAATCCTCAAGCAAAATTAAATTTTCTATGGGTCCTTATTTTTCTGTGAAGATGGATGGCTCATGGTTCTTTATCATATATATAGAGAGAGACATAGGGGTCCACATACATTATTGAATTTCAACATAAACTCAGAGTGGATATTTTTCTTCCTTTAAATTTTTCTTGTCTTCTGGCACTGGTAGTGAAAGTGGCACTCTATATGTCAGGAAATTACTACTTAATCATTTGAACTCTCAATCATTTAAGCACAGATTTTGGGTATTAAAAAGGTTTTGAAGCTAAATGATCATATAAAATAGTGTGCAGCAAAAATTATATTTTCATGCAGTCACTTAATTAAAACATTCACTGTCTTAATAAACAATGAATACACAAGATATATCATTATTCTACTATTCCATTTCTTTGTTTCTCATTAATGCAAGCTTCCAAGTTTGCAAATGTGCATGATGCCAGCCTTTTGTTTTGTCTAGTTCATTTTTGTGCAACAAAGAGTACAAGACCAAGTGTTTTCCCTATGTTCATTTCCTCGCTTTATAATTAGACAATGTAAGGTTTCATCTCAAACCAAATTTACAATGAGAGAAGTAGCATAACAAATATTTATATCATTTCCGAGATAATGAGTTAAACGACATGAGACTTAATTCTCAACATACAGTTTATCATAGCTACCTACCAACACTCCTTCATCACCAACACTCCTTCATCACCATATATAGTTATGTATATAGTGAAATAATCTTATTTTTGTGATTAATCATACCCATATTTTTATGAATAAGAATATATTGTTCCACGTCAATATTCATTCAGTGCTGAAAGAAGAAATTATAGTGGGGCATCTTGTTAAGTCTTTTACTTTATTTAGATAGAAAAAATCAATACCACTAGAAATTAAAACAGAAAAAAAAGTTATGAAACTTTATGACCATGTAAACAACAGTAAATTATCCTATCTTCACGATTAATCGTATCAGTCTTCTATGAATAAGAACATTGTGTTCCATTTATATATTATTCACTGCTTGAAGAAGAAATTAAGGGTGTATGTCTCACTTGTCTTGGATGGACGTTCTCAGACCCTAGAAAGTAGGAGCACAAGTACCACGATTAATTAAATATACTTAAATCCACTAATAAGTATTATAGTTTGATTTAATTAACTTTGAACACTTAAGTAAGGTATGAATAGTCATAATTTTTGGCTTTAAATAATACTTATCCTACTCTCAAAATCAATAACGCAACTTTTATCAATCAAAATGGATGGGTTTGAAATTTATTCAATCCACTGAATTTAAGAATGATATAGAGATTTTGATCCTCCATTTAGGCAAACTTAATTGTGACTAAGAGTTCTACATGAGTATTTAATATGAGTCAGAATTCTCTCCAACACTTTTGTCCTTGGAATTATAAACAAAAGACAAAACTTCCCTCTATGTTACGAAAGAGGATTGTAGTTCATTTCCTTCGACATTGATAGAGATCACAGTGTGAAGTGGACCCATAGTGACCACGTGGGGTTGCACTTCCTGGACAACATGGGGAACACAGAGACAAAAACTGTCACGTGGGATTGAAAGAAAAATGTAATGAGAACTAGTACAAGTACAAGACTCCTTTATTTAGATAATATAGATGTATGTAATATTCTCTAATATTCCCACCTACATGTAAATGTTGAATTTTGATTTACTAATAACGTTTCATTTCATCTAAAAAATAAGTCTTGAAATGAGGGGTTAAATAATAAGACATAGACTTAAATATGGAATAAGATGAAGAATAATTGCTTTAGTTTTATTGGAATTCAAGATAGTACTATTATGCGGTTAGGTGCGTTTTATCTCTGTACCGCACCAATATATATAGATGTTTATCTGAAAGAGAATGAATGTTGTCTGCTAGATTATTTACTTTTGAAATATAAAATATAGTTCTTTGGTGAAGGAAATATTTTTATAATTTTATGAATATTTACATTAATGTACGGTATGATATCTCAAGTGGTAGCAACATTGTTATGTCGAAACACTGTTGTTTTGGTAAAAGTAAACAGCAAGCACACACTTCATGAAGCGAATAGTCTAAGATTTTTCTCTCCCTAATATGGTAATATTTATTGGCTATGAGCCTATGACTTAATGTAGCCCTTAATACTATACTATACTAATAGTTCGCCCTACTTTATAATACTACTGTTTAATTTCACATTAGGGAACGTGGAACAGCTTCAAAATTAAGAGTTAGATTCAAAAGATGTTATTTCTTTTAGCTAGTTATAATTTATTTTAGAAAACACAAGTACGACATTGGAAGTTTGGAACATTACTTTTGACACTAATAATTTTGAAACAATTGGAGAGTGAAGAGTGTATGCAACTTTCTTTGTCTCTCTTTCCTTTTTGAGTTTTATAAAAAACTAAGTCTCATTACTCGATTTCTGATTATGTGTTTCTTTATAAGATCCTACTTTCCTGTCATGGTTCTTTAATTTATTATTTTATTATAAGACTTCCACTTTATATATTATATGAAGTTATACTTGTGCATCTCTGGTGTTTATGTTATGCAAAGGGGTTAATACTAGCACAATTAATTAGTATTTATAGATCAAAATATTGGTTTATCTCCATAACCGGTTTTGAAAAGCTGAATGAAGGCTAAAAATCTTGCCAAAGGCTAATAAACTAATTTTATGGCATAAAAGTGCCAAAATGAATTTCATCACCAATATCATCAACTGGCTACTATTATGTTGAACTATTTCAATAAAAACTTCTATGACCCATTTCTTAATTCTGTAAATTTAATTCAAGACATAATTTAGTTAAGATATAGACCACAATTTGATACTATTAATTTTGGGTAAGGTGATAATATTTTTAAATTCTTAAGATATTATGTATACTATTTAATACTCTTGATAGTTTATACTTACTTCTTAACAAATAGTGGCTACTTGTTAGAGTAATTTATGGTATGTGTGAATAGAGGGTTGGAAATTAAAGTGGGTCAAGGATAGCAAGCAAGAGAGGAGGCAACTAGACCCTAAAGTCCCACACTCATAAAGTTGAAATGGTAGTTATCAACCAACATTAGGAATTAGGATCACTCATTTTGTACACATCTAATATTTCATGCATGTGTAGAGGGAGGGCTTTGAACTTTTTCTGAGTTTGTCCCTGCATGGTTTTTTCAAATTTAGCTCAAGTCCCAAAACTTATGTTCTTACACAAGTCATTAGTACATAACTACACATTGCAGGGATGGGGTCCTCTCAGATCTTCTATCCGATTTTCCTATCCCCAACCCATTATCACCAATAAGATTTTAATAAATATATATCAAATAACTATAAATTAATTTTTTAAATTAACATTATTACATAGGATTGTATTTGATTGATTGGGGATAGAGGAATAGAGTTAAGATGTTATAGAATTGTGTTCCTTTATGATTCTATTGTTATATTTGCCATCAGTCCATACCTTTGTGTTGTGACCCCTTAAATAGGGTCACTATTTGTTACCCCTCAAGTTGCTAGAATCACATGTTCTTGTCCACATTGCATTAACACATGGGCGATAACACTATCCCATTAAAGCCTCATATGTTGACAATTATTAAATTATTGTACGGCCTTAGATAATTGATCATAGATCAATATCAATATAACAACCCCTCTAGTATGTGTAAAAACTGAAATTAGTATTTGATATATTATTGACTTCAATACTCCAATATGAATAGGACTTAAGTGATTAGACTTCATTCCTAACCCTTCAAAAACCTTATTGTTCATGTGAATGACAATACCTTGGCTTTTTAGTTTTAGTTCTTTCCGCAAGTCTCTCCCCTTTCTATATATAACACGATATATTCATTAGTCTTAAGTTGAATGACTTTTTAATGATGAAAATGTGTTTGGTAAAGTAATAGTGATATAGATATGGAAATTAATATATATATATATATAAATATAATCTAGCAAATTTGTATTGTATTTCAATTAAATTTGGACCAGTTCAATATTTAGGAGGTGAAGCCTTAGTCTCATGTGTCAAGCACAATATAAGACTCCACTATTGTCTTTCTTCACTAATTGTGTTAGCATTTTTCACTAACATACCTTAAGCTATAATTGCATTAATTAAAAATATAGAAGATGAGTATTGTAGTCCAAAAAAGTTGGTGTACGTGGTTCATATTCCAAAATACAAGAGCCTCTATGTCAAAGTTGCCTTAAGGTTTGTGAAGGTAACTGAGACTACAACATTCCCATGGTGATACATAGCATTAGCAAAAGAAAATGGAATGGGTTTGAAGGAAAAGGCAAAGGATAAAGTGGAAGGAATAGTTTGTTGATTTTCATGGTGGTAGCCGTTAGTGTGAAGTTGCGGTTAATACAGTTTCTCTAGAAACTAGAAATGAGTTGTTTTTCGGGCTTGTGTTTTCCCAAACATTATAGACTTGACATTTTTGGGCCTTTGAGCTTTTTACATCAATTGTAACCCAATGTTCTCTCAATTATCAACTAGCCCACATAAGGATCACCACTCTCCTCTTTTTCTTTTTATATTTTTTATTGGTAAAGCTTAAATTATCATAATAATAAAAGAGTGTTGAATTTTATGTGATGTAAGATTTTCTTCTTATTCTTATCAATGTAATATATAAATATTTTTGTTTGTGAACTCTAATTTACTTAATCATAAAAGGCCTTCACAAAAGAAAAAGAGTAATTAATCATATAATTTAAATATAAAATTATTACTAATAAGAAATGTAAATAACCTTAGTCTTAATTATATAAACAAAAGGAATTTGAGTTAGATTTATTAGTTTGAAGTGAGAAATGTAAATAACCTTGTTTGAAGCATGTGGCATGTGGTTGGGTTTAAGAGGTGGTGTTGTGTGCATAATTCAAAATTGTATTGAGTTAAATGGCCATGGCTTCTTCTGCTTCTGTGGTGTATCATCATCAACTTCAATTCCCCAAAACCCCACACCTTTCTTTTCAATCTCAATTTCGTCCTCTTCAACGTTTTCCCTCTTCCTTCTCAACTTCAACAACCATTCCTGCAAGTTCTGCTCTTCTTCTCGACTCGGTATACCCCTTTTTCTTCACTTTCACCACTTTAACCATTCATAATCTAACACTGACAATTCACTTTCGAATTTGAGCTGGGTTCTGTTGCTTTTTTAATTCATTGACTAAAAGGGTCATTACTTATCATATCAAAATTAAATATTTTCTGGTTTTTTTTGCTAAGGTCATTTCAAGAAGAAAATTTCACTCAACTTTTGTATTGAATTTTGAAATCATCTGCTATATGCCTATCTGTATTCGGTTTTAGCACTGAGGTTAAGTAAATTAAGATAATTTCATGCTTATTACAAACCGTGATATGTTAATATCTAATAACTGCCATGTTCTTTTGATGTCATTCACTTTTTCTCTAGTGTTGATTTCTTCCTAGGAAATCATGCTTTATTGTTATTTGTAGTTCTTCAAGTATGAAGAAACAAAACACATGAAAAATACTCCTTTGATAGCACTCATAAAATTAAACAGATATTTCAAGGCAGGATTTCTAAAATTAGTGTGAGATTTCAATGGCTTTGGTGTAAAATAGAGAATAATGTATCAGTACAGTAACTGGATTATTGCAGTGCATCTAGCAATACATAATTCATCCTTGCTACTCAAGTCACCATTTTTTAATTCACTGTGCATCATAGTCTTTGGTTGACATTTCTAAGTAGTATTTAAATTTTATCCCAAAGCAATAAGACAATGCACAAAATGTATAAACAGTGCTTGAGCTGAGAAGCGGGACATTTTTAATGTATTTTTCAAATAAATAATATAATTACTTAATTTGTAAATATAATAAATATTGGTATAAGAGTAAATTTATCTCAGCAATATCTGTTTCCCTAGTCTGAACTTCATATTACGAGTAGTGATACTCTTGCCTTCAGGATTCAAGTACACAGCAGGTTCAGGCGATTGAGGAGGACTTCTTTGCATGCCCAATATGTTATGAACCATTGATAAGAAAAGGTCCTTCTGGCTTTAACTTGTAAGTTGGGTAAATAATGCATGCTTATCTGTATTTTATCCTGTGTATCTAAAACCCAGTCTTATAGTAATTTACTTATTGGACCTGAAACTTCAGATCAGCGATATACAGGTCTGGCTTTAAGTGCAAAAGATGCAAAAAATCATACTCGAGTAAAGACATGTATCTGGACCTTACTATCACTACTGGGTTAAGGGATTACACTGAAATCCAACCAGTTCGCACTGAACTTTTCAGGTATAAATAGATTGGTTATTTAACTCCAACTTGATGGCGTGATTGCCATGTGTTATAGCACCATGGTATGATATAAATACACTAATGTCATGTATTTACTTGTTGAGCATGGATTATCACATAACGGCACAACTGAAGTTTGCTTTACAATATCCTCTCGTATATGCCTTTTTCCATTCATTTCTTTATTTGATGGGACTTTTTTCCAGCTATTTGTTGAATTAGTTCTTCAATATATGTGACACAGTTGCTATTAACTTATTATCAAATACATTTCTGCATCACTCAGTCATGATATGGGGAAGTTCTTATGTTTTCCTTTTGATGTATTCCTTTTGTCAGGAGTCCCCTTGTTTCATTTTTATATGAAAGAGGTTGGCGTCAAAATTTTAGTCGAAGTGGCTTTCCTGGTCCTGATGAGGAGGTACGTTGTCAATGCCTGCCTGCTTATTGTATCTTACAGGATGGAGGTCATGTGATGCCTATACCCATTGTCTTGCAATTTTTGCTTGCTTCATTGTAAATTTGTAATGCTACCGATGTTTAGCTCATTTTAATGCAGTTCAACATGGCTCAAGAGTACTTTACATCTGCTAAAGGCGGTTGCCTTGTTGATGTTAGCTGTGGTAGTGGTTTATTTTCCCGAAAATTTGCCAAATCTGGAACCTATTCTGGAGTCGTTGCACTCGATTTTTCTGAAAATATGCTTCGCCAATGTTATGATTTCATTAAGAAAGATGACATTCTCTTGACCACGTACAGTTTTCCTCTCCCTATGCTTGACTATTAAATTAATGCAGCTAAAGAATAAGAAATTCAAATTTTCCTGTTTGTATGAGTAGCCATTGATGTCCTGAGTCATGTTTCATTTCATTGTCTGCAGTAATCTTGCTCTTGTTAGGGCAGATGTTTCTAGGCTTCCCTTTTCATCAGGTTCAGTTGATGCTGTTCATGCTGGCGCAGCCTTACATTGTTGGCCATCTCCCTCCAATGCTGTAAGTGATGTGTTTTTGTGCGATTCAGACAGAATATTGGGTTGTAGCAACCTTATTAAACAGACTGTTTCTACAACTTGAACTGCTCTTAGCACACAAATTTACGTGTATGCTTGAATAGTCAAAAAAAAGGTTGGATATTGATAACATATATTCCTGCTACGATTCAACAGTGCTGCATTCTTTCATCTTATTGAGTAAACCATTTTAAAGATTTCCTATATGATCTTCAGCCTCACACCTTCAACTGTGATTTTTCATAATAGCAAAGCAATTTTTTGTTGGACTTCTGAAGCAATAATTGGTTGCTAAAAACAATTTTGTACTTTCAATGTCATCTCATAACTAAAGCATGACCATGGCTGATGATGTGTTTAAGTGCTCTTGGCTGTTTGGTGGTGATGAAGATAGCCAATGCTTGTCTTCACATAGCCACTACCCGACATTATGAGAATATCCAAAGCAGTTTATTTTGGGGGGCTGTTTTCTTCTTTGATAAGTAACACTGCATTTATAGGTGGAAGACTCCCTAACTGAAGGCAACATTTGTTTACTAGTACTAGGAAAAATGTCTTCATTTATAAGGAACTTCCATCTCCATGAAATAATCCAAAAACTAAAATGTCTCAATATCGTGAAGCAAGCTGGGTAAGACCATCGTGATTTCAGTTTAACTGTAGTACTGCATCCAGAGATATGTGAAGAGATTTCAAAGTGGAAACTGACAGATACTGTTTGCAATCTCCTCCTGAAGCCTGAAGAAATTTTTGTAATAATTTGTGTTGTGGCAGTTGCACAGAATTAAAATAAAGTTTTGATCTAACTATATATACTGACATGATATAGTTCTGATCTAACTTATTTTATTTTGTCCCAGCATTTTTTTATGGATTTCACGTCTTTACGGTGATAGTTATTGGCTTTCACCTTAATCATTTTAGTTGCATGTTCTTCCACATTTCTGTGTCACATCATTTGAATGTATATAACTTTCATAATGACACCTCGATATAAAACTTCTTCAAGGTTGCTGAAATCGCCCGGGTACTAAGAAGCGGCGGAGTATTTGTTGGAACCACCTTTCTGCGTTACACTTCATCAACTCCCTGGTTTATACGCCCTTTCAGAGAGGTAAAGTCTGATCATTGTCTTCTTTGATATTTTGAGGTGCCATTTGTCATACTAATCTGAAGTTTTCCTATTTTGCATGGGGATTATGCTCATTGACCTTGATGCCCTTGCACCGCACCCGCCCCCCAACTATTTAATTATATCCCAAGTCAACAATGAAATATCTGTTATACAATTGTATTGGGTTTTCTTGAATTCGAGCGAAGTTAATTTTATGGTCATTTGCATTGCAGAGGATTGCACAAACATATAGTAATTTGACAGAGGAAGAGATTGAAGACCTTTGCAAGTCATGCGGTCTTACCAATTACTCATGCAAAATTCAGCAGTCATTTATTATGTTTTCTGCCCAGAAGCCTTAAAACTAGGTTTGATCCATTTGCAACATTGATTCTCCTACTTTAGTTTATTAAATTTCTTATATATTCGTAATATGTTTTCACCTGTCTGTAATTTCTAAATAAACCTTATAGCATGGTCAAAATCTGGGTCACATGCAAAAATGTTCATTGTGTGTAAAATGCATCATATATTGATGTCTAATTATGTATCAGAATTCTGACAATTCATATAAATAAAGAACATCTTATACGCTGTAAATGCCAAATTAGACATTTGGATAGTATGGGTCATGAGTTTCCTTAATATTGCAAAGGTGATCATGTAACTCAATCAACTTAACTTTAACCTGGTTTCTTTTTAGTGCTGCTGCCCCACGTGATATGTTTTGAGTTTTGACCAAGTAACCATGCCTATTTAGGTCTAAATCTCATGATAACCACTAGAGTTTATAGTTTTATATGCATCTTTTTTCTGTAGCGGAGAAACAAATATATTAAAAACAACACATTTTTATCATTTAAATATAATGATATGATATTTCATCATTAAATATAAATACAAAAAACAACAATTTGTCTCTCCACAATATAAATTCCCTTCCTTTATGTACATAGCAATTTCTTTTAAAGGCATGTAGGAAGCAGAATTATTGCAAAGTAAGTCTTTTAAGATTTACTTTGGCACAAGTCCTTTGGTGGAAACATATAGCCCTGAAAATTTTACTGTGATCACTATGTTCTGATTAAGTTAAGGGCACTATGTCCTTGTTTCTTTCATCACATGCACCGATGATGATATTTATAGCAATGAAATGATACCAGTTCCTCGCCAAGGAGTCTTAACTAGGCAGGGAGTGGTTAAGTAATTAAGAATTATGTTGTATTTACTTTTATACCATGAGCAGCATAAAAATGAAAGATTATTACATGGTCATGGGCTACTACGTGCAAAGATTATTACTAGTGATGTTGTGTCACCTGAGAGAACACACCAAGAGAGAGAGAGAAAATAGACAGGACCATATGTCACGTGATCAATACAAGAGTAAGTAACGAGGATCCTCATCGGGCGAGTTTTGTGTGTTTATGTGTAATTTTAAGAGTAAAAATGGCATATCAATATAATAAAATGATACAAATGTCATTACTCTTGACTCAATAGTAAGTATGATGATCCACATTATATTCCTTAACCAATGATATAACAATAGACTCTCCCTCATATAAATGACTTGTATGACTCTCCTCTAAGGGTATGCACGTGACATAGGCTTAAAAAATAAGGGGAGGCAAATAAAATAGGACATGTGGGAGAGAGAAAGGGATTGAAGGGTAAGGTAGAATTGCACTGGGCTCTGCATATAGATCCCCTCGTGCGGCTCACCCGCTGACCCACACTTTCTCATTCACCTTTGACTGGAAAATTGGGTATTATTATGTTTATATGGTCGGTCCCATTATACACATTTTTTTAACTTAGGTGTGGTCCTTGGATCCTTTGCACGTGAGGTCCTTTGCTACTATGATACCATTCTGCTTTTCATGGCACGTGGGGGTGACAATTCTTTTCTTCCATCATCACTTTTTATTTCTGCACTTTGTTCTCTTTTGTTATGTTATTTGTCTATATTAAGGTTTAGAATTTACAGATGCAGGGTTCTATACTTCCATTTCTTGGTTTGATTTAATTGGAGCTGTTATGAACTAAAGGTTCACTTCCATTATGGATTAATTAGTTCACTAAGGTTTTTATGTTCATTTTTATTGATTTTGTGCACTCATGCATTTAATCAGCTTTCTAAGTTTTTGGCAAATGCTAAGCCAAGTTTTTATTTTAAGTGATATATTTAATGTACTTCATTACAAAATACTACTGATGCTTTTACTTTTTTTTATAAGTACTATTTTTTATAGTAATAAAGTGAGTTGCATCTTAGTATCGCAGTAGTGAATTAAGGGAACCACTAAGATTAAATAAATACAAATAACTTTGCAGTTCCAGTTGTGAGGGATTGGGGTTGGAAGAGGGGGAGTGCTCTACTCTTATGAAAAGCCATTCTTTTATATATATATAGTTATATATTAATAACATCATTTTAAAGATTTATACATAATTAATATATTATTCATCATTAGTTTATATTGCTTATCTTTAAGAATCAATGATTATTAAATATAAATGATATATATGATGTAATGATAATATACAAAACTCTTACACCTTAGTATTAGCATACATTTTTTCCTATATATGTAACGAGCAATCCTGTTGATTTGGTTAAGAATAGTATAATAAATGTACGTCCTTTTCCCAGGATAGTGACACATCTTGTTTCTTTGTCACAAAATTATGCTCAATTCCTCATAGATGTACCCAAAAAAGATAAATCCCTATAGGACAAAGATTTAACACAGTAAAGAATTGACGGTCCGGATGTAAGAATTATCATGTTTGTTGCTACACGATTGATGAAGTTAAATTTGTCTTTTAGGGTAAATACTAAATAGCTTGAAACCTTTTTGGTCCCAGTGCTAAAAGAAAATGTGAACCTTAGCAATATCACTATAATAAAAAACTTAGCCGTCTAAAAATGTGAATTAAGTTCTAGAATATAAATTATTGGTTGGGTGTAATATCTATACACTACGTATATTTAAAAAGAGATTTTGTGTGTGTTTTCTCACCCTAAGTCTTGAAATTATATTGCACTAAAATAAATGAAATAATGAAATCACAACAAATAGAATTATACTACAAAGTCTTACTCCTATCATTTGCTGGTCATTATGATCTGTATTACACACTGCCCCTGGTGCTAAATTGCCTTAGAATAATCACCAAAAGCTAGCTAAGTAGGACCTATATCAAGCTTATATAAATTAAAGGATTTTCTTAACCTTAACCTATGGACTAACAATAAACAATAAGTATATACTGAAAAATAATGTATCCAATTATATCAAAAAGTAATGGAAAAAATCTTTTTTATTGCTTAGAGTAAGATTAACAAAATCCTAAATTAATTTGGATATCATTTTCTTGGGCTATTTTTTCCAGCTTTTTGACTCATGTCTCTTCTTGGTAAATTTGTTTTTCCAAATGTAACAACAAGTAGTCTAATATTAGATTCTGACATGTTGCTTACAAAAAACTGTAAGGAAGCAGATTTTTAAAGCATAAATTGTTTATATGATCTGATCCTAAGTAACCCTCCACCCATTTCACTGCTATGACTTAGAGATGATAATAAAAATCGAACCTGCAGGTACCCGTCCGAACCCAATCCGAATTTAACGAGAAAAACCTGATGTGATTAGGTTAGAGTTCAAGTTTTACCCGAGTTCAAATTTCGGGTTCGGGTTTGATATTATTAATACTCTACCCCGAACCCAATTAATATATGTTAAATTATAAAATTGCATATAAATACATGTATATAAAAGCTAAATATATATAAATTTCAAACATATATATATAAGCTATATATGTATATATATAAGTTATATATACAAAAATATATGTTTTTTTTATACTTTTTGGGTTCGGGTTACCCGAAACTCAAAGGAGTCGTGGATGATATTATTATTTCCAACCCCACTTAATTCGGGTTTGGATTTTGAACTTCGAGTTCAAGGTTGGGTAAGCATAAACCGCCCCTAACCCACCTCGTTGCCATTCCTACTCTTAGTACAAGGTTAAGGGTGAAAAATGAATTGACAAGGGTAAAGGATAAAAAGGAGAGGAAACAAAGATTAATATCCTATCCTACTCTTTCAAACCCCAAGAATAACTCTTGGTTATAGCCTAACGGCACAACAAGCAAGGTCCTAAAAAATAGCACTAATTTAAGCCCTTAAATAAATTGTCATTAATTTTGCTACTTAGTAGTGCTTAATGAGTTGTTCCTGTCTGTCATATGCACAGTGATTGGTTTTAGTGGAGTGGTTGATTGGTTTAATGTTGCCCATATTTGATTCCCCAAAAAACATGGGATTTCTTCGGACATGTCTTGTTTCATATTTTTGGCTATGCTCCCATCCTTCTACTGCCATATGCACAGAGCATATAGCACTATAGGAACGTTTTTGCTCTTAGTGGTTCAATAATTTGGCATTCAAATTAATTAATTATATAATATACTTATCTTTAATTGTCATTGGTTTACTTAATTACTCAGAAAATGGAAAATGGGAATTGAAAAAGCTTGGACAATTACTACTACATATCATAATATCATATTCCTTAGACTTTGAATTTGTCGTTTTTAAAAACAGTGAAAACAATCACATTGATTTATGTAGTTGCTTCATTTTCTATGTGACAACCAATAGAATTAGGCTTGTGAGATCTGCAATGAAAAACCGCCTAGCTAAGCCAAAATACCAATTCCTACTACCCCACTTGCCACGATTCCAGAGTCAAAAGTGGAACAATCAAATTTGGTTACAATGATTTCTATGTCACAAGAACTATAACCATTTCAATAGCACCAAAATTCCCAGCTGCTTTACTATGATCATAAAACATTACATTTTTTTGCAATGTCATAATCAAGCCCAGTTACCTAGCTAGAAAGTTGTTCGGAATTATTGCTTAATCTACTATTTCTTCAATTTAAAGTTGATTTGGACCTAACTGTGTTCATTTCTGTTTACTCTAGTCTCCTCAAAATCTCACCCATTATCCTTGTCTTATTATTTGAACTGCAAATTTTTATCTTTGTTATTCTTCATCTTCTTTATATTCACACATTTCAAAAATACATTAAAAAAGGAAAACAAGAATTATGGTATGTGTATGTTCAATAAACAATTTCCTTCCTTTTATCCATGTAATTAATGCACTCTATAGAGTATAATGTATGTTCAATAATGAGATTTTTATTTAGTATTAAGTATAATGTATTCCATTACCTTATAAGTATTTTGGGTGTGTGATTATTCCTTCTAACATATACACTCTCAAGATCAAATATTGATCATTAACTTTGTAAAATATTCAAAGATCCAATAGAACTCACTAAGACATGACTAATAGGTAGAAGATTAGTTTTATATTTCATTTTTTCGTTATTAATTATAGTAGAAACGGATAGAAATTATTTTGAATTAAATCTTCACACCATTATAGGAAGGGGTTCATCTAACCATTATTACTAGTCTAGAATTTTGCAAACAATTTGTTGAGTGACCAAAATTTGCAAAGTACATGTATAAGTGGGTTACAAGAATTTCTACATATATTATGGAGTTATTAATATAAATTTCCAGTTCAGAAACAAGTATGCTCTTAATCTCCGGTGCCATGTTTCATGCTATGTTTTTTAAAGTAGGCAGTTAATTTGTTTAGCTCTATGCTTTTGTTGCTTAGCTTTGAAGTCATACCTTAAAGGAATTACTGATTATTCACATTTATATACCGGAAACACATTTGTTATCCCACAAAAATATGCTATTAATTATGATTGGTTAAAAAATATAATATTTAAATTAATAATTAAGTATTACAAGCAGTGACACATATATAAATTTTGGTATATATATATATATATACTGAGGAGATCAGAGAAGTAGAGAAACCCAACATAGTTCAGCTGTGGTTTCTCATCTAAATTGTGACCTTTTCCTTTTCCTTTTCCTTTTCCTTTTCCTTTTCAAGCGGTTAATTTTTAAACTTCTGCTCCACAACACACCGACTTAAACTATCTAAGACAGAACTGATTCCATTTACTTATATTTACTTCATTCTTCAAAATAATTTTATTCAATGCTTCTTGTGGATACTGCTATATTTAAGAATCACACATTAAATATGAGAATCTTGTCTTTTGTTTATTTTGAAATTTTTTAGGAATTAAGCACTACAAATGCTTCATAAATGGAAATTTCCCTTTGACATATATACCAAGCAAAAAATGCTTAAACAAAATTGGTTATAGAAGCTAAACATAATTAAGCATCACACCACTCTATAACTATATATCATTTGCACAAAATAATGAAATTTAATCTCCATTTCAAAGTCCAAAATCAATTGGCTACAAACAAGTAGTTGTTTCCAAGATATAAGATATATTGAATGAAAGGACGTGAGGACTATTGCATAATTTAATTTAATTTTTTAGAAATGCATCTGGTTCAAGAAGAGATTAATTTGTTTACCACTAAAGCTCTTAAGCCAAGAAGATGAGCAGAGAATAGTTTAGAAAAAATGGGAGACACAGAAACAGCTCCCACGTTCCCCCTCATATCTTACCTTCTTTCTTTTATTGCTTTCGGTTTCTCTCTCTCCTCTCTCTCACACACATCATAATTGAGCAATGTTATATCTTCTTACTAATCCTCAGAGTGACATATGCTACTTGTAAATTAAGTATTAATAAATAAAGTATCACTTTTGTGATATATGTCACTTGTAAATTAAGCATTAATAAATAAAGTATCACTTTTGTGACATATATCATTTTTGTAGGTAGGAGGATTTAGCAGAAGAATATATCATTTTCCTAAATAAATATATTGTATCACATACTCTCATATGTTATCTCGAGCCAATTATAATAAAATAAAAATAAAAATTATAATGAATTTTTATTTTTTTTTAATTGACATGACATATTTTTATTTTTATTGAGTAGAAACAGTATATAAATGAGATATGTGAGAAAATAACTTTGACCCATAATCTTTAATTTTAACCTATTGCCAAAAAATGATGTCTACCTTACTTATAAATAAAATATTGAAAATATAGAGCCTTACTCCTGTTGTGAACCACCATAAGTACTCACATCTCCTTGCACTACTACCCCTTCTTCTCTCTTTCTCCCCTCTAGTAGTGTTATAAACTTATAATTAGATACTATTCCTTAACTAAAAGGATCCGGAGATTGATTATTGAGAGAGATTCTCTAAGCTCGCAAGTGTTAATTTCCATATACTATATATATCATGGTTTGAATAATGCCCTTCTTCTTTTTTTCTCTCTTTTATATTCAAATTATGCTTATTGTTGAGTACCCTAGCCTTTTGGTTTTGAAGTTAACTTATTTTGATGATGTGGTTAATATAGGGATATGAGAAACCTGCATGGTTGGAAGCTCTATATAGAGAAAAGTTCTTTGTAGGGTGTTGTTACCATGAAAATGCAAAAAAGAATGAGAAGAACGTTTGTTGCTTAGATTGTTGCACCAGTATTTGTCCTCATTGCTTGCCTTCTCATCGCTTCCATAGGCTTCTTCAGGTTCGCCGTTACGTTTATCATGATGTTCTTAGATTGGAGGATCTTCAAAAACTCATTGACTGCTCCAATGTTCAGGTATATAGGAAGTTGAGGTTATTTAGTTAGATTGCAATTCAATTTTCTTCTACCAAAAAGTACATGTAATTCAACTTGATATATATGATTTGAATTTCCAATTATATATAGGCCTATACAATCAATAGTGCTAAAGTGGTGTTCATCAAGAAGAGACCTCAAAACCGACAATTCAAAGGGTCAGGAAACTACTGCATTTCCTGTGATAGAAGTCTCCAAGAGCCATTTATACATTGCTCTCTTGGATGCAAGGTAAATACATATATATTATACTAAACAAACAAAATTCACTCACTCCAAGTGCTTTTGAAAGGTTTATATATATATATAGAATGAATTATGGATTCAAAAAGATCGTTACTTCATGAAATATAGCAATTCAAAGCGATCTTCTATCATTATTTAACTTATTTATATGGATTACAAGTGAATTGAAATTGAACTTTGCAAAATTAATCAAAGTACGTACGTGTTTGATCCAGTACTAAGAGATTATCTTTTGTAAGGGTGTTTGATTATTTAGTGTATTTGATTGAGATTAACTTTGTCCTAAAAAAGTTATTGGAGGTCCAAATAAGCATAATTCTGCATCTAAATGTGTTTGAAAAATATATAATCATATGAAAATAAACACAACTTTTGAAGCTTCACTTTTAGTATTCAGATTATCATAATTCGAATCAAACATATATACTCTAGTAAGTATTAATAGATGATTAGTTTGATTATTTATAATACGTGTGTGTAAATTCATGTAGGTTGATTTTGTGATGAAACACTACAAGGACCTCTCACCCTTCTTAAAGACATGCAACTCCTTACAACTAGGTCCTGACTTTATGATCCCACAAGACATGATAGGGGATGATGAAATGACTCGTTCAAGTTCAACCATTGTGGATTGTGATGAGCCAATGAGTTCGTATTCAGGGTCATCTGGGTCAGAGAACATGAGCACCATGACATGCACCACACAGAATATTGTGAGGAAGAGAAGGAGTGGATGGAGTGTGTGTGCAAGATTAATGACAAATAGCAATAAGGTTTCAGATGAAGACATAGCCACTAGCATGAGTAGAAGAAAAGGCATCCCTCATAGATCCCCTATGTGTTAACTATACCCAAAATTTTCAATTGTGTGTTCTCTCCTAATTTTAATTATGTTATGTTTTTTTTTCAATTATAAAACATGCATGCAATGGTAAAAACAATCATTTATTGCTAAATTATCTCAAGCATATAATATTGGGGTTGAGATCTTCTCTATTACTGGATAGTCCAGTACTAGAATGTGAAACTCAAATTGATTTAAATATTAAAAAATATTTTAATTTAAAATAACTTGAAATCTGCATCGTTAATTTTTGTTTGCCACATGTCTGCCTGTATTGAAGAGAGAGGATACATATTCATAATATTGTGGCCTTAATATGGATTAGTAACAAAAATTGAAAAGTATAGGTAAAGAACGACTAGGAAAGAGCTAGTTTACTACTTTAAATTTTAACCTTACTTTTTAGTTGATATGATATTTTGACAGGAGTGAAATTTTCAAAGTTGTCTCTGTCTCCCTTGAAATTGAAGTTTTTGTTTAATTAATCACTTGGTCGGGGGTTTTGTCTTAATGGCATCACGTGATTCCCAATTCCAAGTTATGGTCTGTAAATTTAATTAAAGGCTAATAGTCATAATCGTGCGTTTGACCTACCTAAAATAACATTTTGAAAGTTACAAAATTGCACTATGGTTGTCATTTGTGAGTAAGTGTATGCACAATTCAAACCAATTCTCCTTTAAATATCAAATATTTAAGTACCTCGAGAAACACTAAATAGGTGTATATGAATTTTGATTTTAAAATATCAAATATCTATACAATGTTAATATAAAAAAATGATGCATAATCAATATATCATCAAACATTCATTTGTATTATTTTTTTGAAAAGATAATGATAACTAAATATGAAAGGTAGTTAATAATATATATATATATATATATATATATATATATATATATATATATATATATATATATATATATATATATATATACTTTTTTTCAATCATAAATACAACTTACACAATGCTTTTCACTAAAGTTTTTATTTATTGTAATTAAACAAACAAGTAAGATTTAATCTTATCAGATAAGATCAAGGTAAATGAGCCCATAATGCTCGCTAATTAAGCATAGATGAGATTTGTGTTGTATTGTTTAAATCAAATTTGATGCCATAAGTGTGACATTGAGCATTTCTTTGGTTGTTGAGAAGAAGCTAAGAAGAAAGAAATAGGTGATAAAGAGGATGAAGAGAAAGAAAAAGATGATAGAAAAAGTGGAATTGTGAGTTGTTTGGTAGAAGAGAAAAAGAAATGAAAAAAATAGAGAGTATGACTTTATCTTTCCACCTATGAAATAGACAATTATACCCTTAGTCACATTAATAAACTTTTAATTCTAAATGAAAATTAAACATTTGTTTAAAATGTTAATTAAAAAATATAATGTTAATAGTAAATATATAATTTTATATTCATGATTAAATATATAAATTTAATTAAAATGTCTAAAAATATTGAGTTAAAATTAAAATATTTAATTAAATAAATTGGTTAATATTTGAGCGTGAGTTACCTTAATCGTGATGAAAACATATAAAAAATAATGTTTTTAGGTCCATGGGTGACTCACAATATTGTGTATGGAGATATATTTAATTATAAACAATGAATATAATAATAGTTAGATGATACGGAAAGAAATATGACAAACATGTCAAGATAAAAAAAGGACAAATATATCAAGATAAAAAATAAAAGAGGCAAAATTGTTAAAATAGAAGAGAAGATCATTAATCTTTATTTTCTCCCCACAAGTTAGAAGAAGAGTTTTGGTGGGACCCATGCAATTTTTCCTCCCTCCCCCTATTTATCTCTGGTATCAAATGAGAGAAATTGTCAAACTCTCTTCCCTTTCTCTCTTCATTCTCACTTTCCTTCTTAAATCACCTCTACCAAACAAAGCTTAGGCTCCATTTGGTAGAATAGAAAGAGGGGAGAAAGAGACGGATATGAGATACCATTTACTATTTGTAGGTAAGAAACAAGTTGGTGATACTTTAGCTATGGTGAAATTAGAGAGGAGATAAAAGGGTGTGGGAAAGTTTGGGGAGAAAAAGAGATTCTTTCCTATTTGGTTGTGAAGAGAGAAAAAGATGAGAGAATTAAAATTGTGTGGGACCACATAAATTTTGTTTATGCAAGTTTGGTGAGAAAGTGGAGAGAGAATAGTGATTTTTTATGAAATGTCAAAATTGTCCTTTATTTTTTCTTTACTTTTGGTTTTAAATACTATTAAGTATTAACATACATAAGTCTATTTTGAATATAAAATAATATTAGTTGAAAAAATAATTGAAATTATAATACAAATATTTAATAAAATTTATAATCTAAAATTTAAGCCTATATTTTTAATTAATAATAAAACAAAAAAATCTACATTTT
This sequence comes from Lupinus albus, assembly GCA_009771035.1. Classification (NCBI taxonomy): domain Eukaryota; kingdom Viridiplantae; phylum Streptophyta; class Magnoliopsida; order Fabales; family Fabaceae; genus Lupinus; species Lupinus albus. The sequence goes on from CM020011.1 coordinate 14,221,199, forward strand.
TTTTTATTTTAGGGATATCATTGTCCTTTGAAGCATTTTCTCTTCCCAATTTAATATCTATTCTATCAAATGAAAATGTGAGATGAATATATATCTTACTCTTTTTTTTCATCTTTTCTAATACCAAATATTACAAAAATCTGATCTATTTCTTTTTCTCATCACTCTCTTATTCACCTATCTTTTTCTTCTTATTTTCTTATTGTAACCAAATGAGGTCAGAAATAAAAAAAAATATTAAGATTTATTACAAAGTGATTGCGGGTTTGTTCCCCACAATTTTACATCAGAAAATATATAGCAAATTTATTATTATTATTATGATTATTATTTTATTTGCAATATACATAATGAAACATTTTTTACTTTGATATTCATGAAGCAATATCTATTTTTTTAGAGCATGTTCCAATTCTAGTAGGTATATGAAAAATAAGTTATTTCTCAATCATATAATCATGATTTTTTCCATAGAATCGTAAGATCTTACGATTTTTGAAGACTCAACAAGCCAGATTGTTGAAGAAACTCACACAACTGTGGACATGTTGGGAGTCATAAGATCGACTATATTTGATGCCTTATCTCATTTCATAGTTTTCCAAATCAACCAAACTTGGTTTGCCCCGATTTTCGGTTACACGACTTTTTTTTGGAGTCGACATTACATTTTTTGCGGATAAAAGATTGAAAACTCATTTTAGTCCATTTTGGAATTAAATGGTCTATTTAGATTAGAGATTTATATTCAGGAGTTTCTAATGGATTTAGAAGATATTAACATCTTGTCCGCTTATTTTATTATTTCCAAAATCAATACTCATAATCATCACTTAAAAATAGACATAACAAACCAACTCATCATCATCACGATAAAAGATTGAAAAATGATATATATATACATGGATGTGATTATTAAGAGTAATAAACCTTACAATATAATCACTTGATATGTATTCAATTTTTATTAAATGAAAGAGTAATAAAAAATTCATAGCAAATATTTTCAAATAAAAATATATATCTGAAAATTAAAGTGCATAAGAATAGCATATAATTTTCTTAGATTATAGTCATTTTCAAATTTTCAATCTCATGGATATATACTTTTTGTTCGTTTGCACATCCTGAATCGATAAAAACTAAATGAGTCAAATATGCAAAAACTAAAGTTAAGGTAGTAGTACCTAATTACAAATATTTTCAAATGAAGCATATGCAATCCCTCTTCCATAAAAAATGAAATATTGCATCAATCACCAATGTTACCATAGTAAAATTTAAATAGAAATAAGTTATATAAAATCATAGAAGAATCGATGAACCAAAAATAAAAGATTTAAGATTAAGAAAAAAATACATAATTCATAAATTGTTACGATTAGAAGATGAAATGGAGAGGTAAAGTGAGAATTTGCCAAGTAGTAATTTATAATGGTTGAATATTTTCGGTTGGAACATTTCTTTATATGGAATGTGATTTTGAAGGTTGATACACTTTTCCTTTAGTGTTACAAAACTTTGAAAAAATAATGTGTATTCAAAGCCACACTTTCTCTTAGTTTATGTGATTGAATGTTAATGGAATATGTTACACCAAATGGAAAAATTAGTAATTACACATTTTTTTCTATATGGAATGTCACACTATATTTCTTACTATATTCATTTATATGTAACTTTCAACGATTATTCTCTATTTTATAATTAATAAATAAACAATAATATTAAGGAATTATCATTGCGGAAATTCAACATATATATATATATATATATTAATATTATTTTATTTTCTGCTTTTATTAGAAGGGCAATTTTGGTATTACAAATTACACCTGTTGAACTAGTTATTTTTCCTTAAATCATGTTTTCACTTAGGTATATCATATATATCTCTTAAAAAATTGTATGGTATAAGTTCCAATAAAAATGAATTATCCCCTTATATAAGGAGATAAGTTATATTATGAACCAATAAAATTATATTATGATGCGTGTCCTATTTAATTTTTTTTTTTGTAAATAATATATTTTTAAAAACTAAAAAAATAAACGCATGTTGTTAGGATACTTAACTTATTTTATGAAGTGAGGATATAGAAATATAATTTTATTTCCTATTTATGAAAATCTTATCAACCATGGTCAATAGTACACAGGAGAGTAGTGCATAATGACATGCATAAATACCCAGCACTCCACACTTTCCACCTTTGACTCTTGTGTCTCTGCATTCTGCAACCTCCAACATTGAGAAGATATATATATATATATATATATAAGTGAATGTTGAGTTTGAAGGGAGGTAGCAGGCCACCATGGGTGGGACTTGGAGCTTCAGTGTGGGTTCAAATAGCTGCAGGGAATTGTTATACATTCCCACTTTACTCTCACTCTTTGAAATCTGTTCTTGGTTTCAGCCAGAGCCAACTCACACTTCTTGGTGTTGCTAATGATTTAGGTGAAAATGTTGGTCTTCTTCCTGGTCTTGCTTCTAACACTTTCCCTCCTTGGCTCATCCTTTTCATTGGTGCTATCTTCTCTTTCTTTGGCTTTGGTCTTCTTTACCTCTCTATCACTATCACCCTTCACTCCATTCCTTATTGGTTGGTATGTATATCTTCTTCATATTTCATTTTCTATTTGCTTTATATCATTTTATTACTCAATCCAAGTGATCTAGTTAAATATGTTCAGTTTGTTGTTTTGAGACTGGTTTTTACTCCACTGTTGTCTATTTAGCTTCTCATAATTGTCATGACACAAATGTATGATAAATTGAAAATTGTACTTTTGATACATTATAAGACAATGGAATGGATTAATTAGGACACAAATGTATGGAATACATGTTATCAAGGTTGTGTTTTAGCTTAATTATGAAATCCTTGTGTTGTATTACAGTTATGTTTGGCTTTGGCAGTTGCCACCAACAGTTGTGCATGGTTAACCACTGCTGTTCTTGTAACCAACATGAGAAATTTCCCTGTTAGTAGAGGCACAGTTGCAGGAATCCTCAAAGCTTATGGTGGCCTCAGTACTGCAGTTTATACTCAAATTTACAAAGTAGTTCTTCACAATTCATCTTCCGAATTCCTATTGTTCCTTGCTGTTGGTATTTCTATCTCGTGCTTCAGTACGATGTTTCTTGTTAGGCCTTGTACTCCAGCTTCTGGTGAAGATTCTGCAGAAAAATGGCATTTTCTTTTTATCCAAGTTTCTAGTGTGGTCTTAGGTTTATACACACTTGCAACAAATATATTTGCTGATTTTCTTCCCATTAGTGGTATCACTGCTTCTTATATTTTGGTAACTGTAATGATTCTCCTTCTCATAGCTCCATTTGCTATCCCTATAAAGATGACATTGTGTACTAGAAAAGCCACCAGACTAGAAACACCTAAGCTACAAGTTGGTTCTTCAGAATCAGATTCTCCGATTCAAGAATGCAAAGAAGATCACACACAGCCCCTCCTATCTTCTTCATCATCTAATGTCCTTGAAGGTTATTATAAGAATGATGGTTCATCTGAGGTGGCTATGCTTCTTGCTATGGGAGAGGGGGCAATAAAGAAGAGAAGGCCTAAAAGAGGGGAAGATTTTAAGTTCACCGAGGCTCTAATAAAAGCTGATTTCTGGTTACTTTTCTTTGTCTACTTTGTTGGTGTTGGAACTGGGGTCACTGTTATTAATAATCTGGCTCAAATTGGCATTGCACAAGGTGTGGAAGATACCACTACCTTGTTATCACTATTCGGCTTTTTCAATTTTGTGGGTCGGCTTGGTGGAGGAGTTGTCTCGGAACATTTTGTAAGGTGAGTGACATGACATCTATTTATGCTATATTGCTATATACAAATTCTACAATTATTCATTTATTCTCACCATCATATCAGTTAGAAAAATGTTACATATATAATAAGATGATGAAGACTTTAGTAAGTTCATTGCAATCACTATATGATTAGATGCTAAGCTACTTTTGACAATTTGCAGCACTAAAACGTTGCCAAGGATAGTTTGGATGACATGCGCTCAGACAATTATGATCATATTGTACTTACTGTTTCCATATGCTATCAAGGGAACACTGTACCCTGCAATTGCATTTCTCGGTATCTGCTTCGGCGTGCAATTTTCCATAGTGATTCCAACTGTTTCAGAGCTTTTTGGTTTGAAGGACTTTGGCTTAATGTACAGTGTCTTGGCTTTGGGAAATCCACTAGGAGCATTCCTTTTCTCAGCAATTCTAGCAGGGCATGTATATGATAATGAGGCAGCAAAGCAACATGGTCTAGGACTCATTGCTTCAAGTGTTTCATGTGTGGGTCCTAATTGCTTTAAGCTTACTTTCTTTATTCTGGCTGGTGCCTCTGCTATGGGTACCATCATGAGCATTATCTTGAGTCTGAGAATTAAACCAGTTTACCAAATGCTTTATACTGGTGGTTCCTTTAGGCTACCTCAAAAAACAGGTCCCTAAAAAGCAGTGAAGCACTTCCTAGACAGAATTGTTGAGCTGGTCTTTTCTTGGTCAGCCATTACCCCCATAGATATATGACCCACAATCAATATATCAGACAATAAATTTTAGCTCCAACTTGTTTGGTCCGAGTTATTTTATTTGTAGAATGAAGCATATTATTTTGGTTTTACCTTTAAAATCCTTGCTTTAGCATACATGTTAGGTTGAAAAATGGTCACCTACTAGTGAGGCGAGGATTGACTAAAAGTAAAATGATGTAATAAACTGTGTAGACTAGGATGAAATTGTTCTAATGTATCAGAATGGAAAAATAATAGTACTGAACTTTATATATGTGTGATTTTAATCTTCTTTGCTGAAATTGATATGGGGTATAAGTTTAGGCATTTTGATGGATTTATGCTCCCAGCACCTTTTAGCCGGCTAGGCTTTCAATATATAGAACTACTGCACTTCAATGACCCACCTTGTATAGAGAGAATGGTTGGTTTAGGAGTAAGAGCAATATCTACATATTTAATATCTAATTGTCACATTAATTATATGATTTAAAACATGTAACTAAAATTGAACGATAATAATGATTCATAAAGTTGACATGACATAAATTAAATGGCATGAAAACATATCTACCTTCAAAATCTCCTAAATTTGAAATCAGTGTAACAAAAGAGATCAGTTGTGGCTTAAGAAAAGCATAATTAAGTACCATACTCAAAAAGACTTCAAGCTGCCTCAATTTGTATATCTGTATTGGGGGGTGTGAAATCTTCATTTCTACTATTCATCTGATACACCATAAGAAACATAAATAACATAAATTGTTGTTCATCGAGATCTAGGACTGTGTTACTTTGTAATATAGTATTATGAGCTTACATGGAGTTGTATTAGGGAGAATGAATGAATGCAAGAAAGCATATTGCAGCAAAAACGTGACATTTCATATAGTAGATGTTACAACTATAAACTATTGAAGAACAAATTTTTTTGTTACTGTCACTTACTATTTAAAGAAATACAAAACAATCAAGTAGGTTTTAGATCTTGAAACAATGTAGGCCATAGTGTATGATCATCGTCGTCGTCATCATCATCATCATCATAATCAAAATTAGCATTGGGCTTTCTATAAGGGCTATAACCATTGATTGGACTGTGAATCTCAGCTGTTGTTGCAGCAGAAGGCCTTGTTATTATTAGTTTTTTTGAAGCTGAAAATCTTGGACTCTTTGCAGTAGCAGTGAACCTTCCATCCACAGGCCTAGAAATCAATGGGCTCCTATTTGTATACATCATCATTCTCTCATGCATTTTCCCATCAATAGGTCCAGATAGCCTTAAGGCTTTGTTGCACACCATTTTCTCATTCATTCTGCTATTATCCAAAGGCCCTGACAATGCTATGGTCCTGCTTCTGTACATTGGTACATGTGGAAGCTTCTCATCATGCTTCAACTCTTCAGTCCCATGTTGTTGCTTAATCATCACATGTGTTCCTTCCTCTGGTACTTGTGGCTGTGGAATCTCCTTTATGTCCTTTATGTTATTATTATCTTCACCAAAACCAAACTTTCTCATAAACTTCCTTATGTACTTGTTCATGCCTTTAGAAAGTTTTTTGTTGGGTCTTGTTGCTGCTTCTGCTTCTTCCTTTTTGACAAGTTTCATAATTTCTAGTCTGTGTTTGGCAATTGAGATTCCCATGCTCTGTAGAAACTCATGGTTGAAGTAGCTAGCATCTTCTAGTTGAAGCTCATTGCGTGCAAAGGTTAGGCCATAATCTTCCATAAGGGAAGGGTCAAGATTTGTTCTGGATAGCCAGGAGAACCAGTCCATGGCTTTTGATGATGGGTTTGTGTCAAAATGGTAAGATATTCTAAGATTTGAGATAGGCATTAGGGTAATTTATAAGGTATATAGAAAACCATAGATAATAAGGTATGGGACATTGAAAGAGATATGGGAGTGTAAGCATAAATAATAAATGTGGTAGTTATGTGGCTATTTAATTTGAACAAACATCTATTTTTCCAGATTCTTTCTGCTATACTATTGTTGTTTTTGCTTCATTATTATTGATTTTGCTTCGAGAGACCAGCGGCACTGGGTCCCAATTTAGGATTTGATTTAATGATTTTTTAAAATGACATTTGTATGGTAGTTGTGAGTGAGAATGAGAACAAGCAACAAATTGAAATGTTGAATTTTTGGCATTACACTGAAGTTGGGTGAAGGTAATAGATACTACAGTATTATGAGAATATATTATTACAACAGGGTAGTTAGAATCTTTCTGTTTGAGGATAGTATACTAGAGAAGTTGCAGACATTTATTAACGTAGGTAAGTACTACTTACCACAAGGAAGAAATGGGACAAAGTCTGAACAGGTCTTAATGGTGCCCAACCATGTTAGATTAAGACAGTGGCAGTAAAAGAGAGAAGTGAAATGGGTAAAAGGCAAGAGGGGTCCAAGAAAATGGAAGTAGTTAAAGCAAATCAATTTGGTAACCTACTATGACCCAATTAGTATGTAGGTTTGGTTAGATTTTTCTCAAGTATGGTTTAAGTCTAGTGAAGGGAAATAGTAGGAGTTAAAAGATATTAGAATTATGCAAGTTAAAGTACTAGGCTTTAACTTTGTTAACTGCTAAGCTTAACTTGACACTAAAAGCTATTTTATAAAATTGAGTTAAGCATAACCTGAAAAATTATAATATTATAGTATTAGAGCTCTCATACCTTCACTCATTTTATAGACACAATTTCAAATTTACTCTCAATCTTTTTTTTTTTACTTTTTTTCTAACATGTTATAAAAGTTAAATTTTGACACACATGAATATCATATTAGGATCCCATATCATATGGACATTAATAAAAATAGTCTTTAACAACAAACTTGGATAGTCCCATCCCTTGAGATGTACATAAATTTCACCCACTAATTTGGTTTTGTCTTTGACAACATTACTTATATATGGTTTTGACTGTATCTGTACATAGTTAAGAAAGAGATATAATGAATGAAATGTAATGACTATATAGAGTTGATTCATTTAAACGTGGAAAAGTTATCATACTGCATGACCCAATAAAAAAACCAAAGGACACAACTTAGAATAACTATTTGGCATGTCAAGTTGAAGCGTAGCATACAGATGAATTTGTTGATTGACTTTCCAATGCATAATTTGTTTGTAGTAGTGTATCATTTTGAATATATTATTCGTTCCCCATTTTATAGGGAAGTTTTAATCTATCCACATAAATGTCATCTACTGTAGTTGTAGTTGGTCTAAAATGTTGCTGTGAATTTAAGGCCTCAGCTGGAGTCAGAGACAAATATGAATTGATATCACGTGAGTTATTAATGTTGAATGAGTGTTTGACAACATATTTTTGTCAAGAATAATAATAATAATAATATGAAACAGAATCTTCCTCATGGAGTTTATGGGAGTGTGTGGTAAGGCTTGAATGAGAAACCAAAACCACTAATAGTAACGAAGTTAGTAAGTTAGAATGTGAGTATAAGGATAAAGTGATAAAGCACATGCAATTCCAGCTCAATCCTATGTAACACAACTGAGTCAATGCGATAACATATTCTTTATTCTCTTCACTCATTTGCATATCAGCTTCAACACTCCTCTTTAACGGTAACCTTTTTATTTTTCATATAACATTTTCAATTTGCGATGTCAAATGTTTTATTTTAGACTATCCTTTAATTCATAAATTCAATATTAGAAACATACAGTTGTGGTAGCACGCATGTTGCCATGTCTGTGTATATTAAACTGACTTGCCAGTTCCGTACCTTAAATATCGCTTCTCATAGTATATTATAAATATAATAAGCATATTATAAATATTGATTTTATGAAAGTGTATTTAAGAATGTCATGGAGTCTCAACAGAAATTGTATAATTCACAAAAATATGAAATGTTACTTTAATATTTTTAGTATTTTCTATGACTAATATCTAATTTCTAAAAAAATGAGAGCGACAAAAAGATATTGGATTTGAGAATCTGAGTTCAGATAGGAAACTTGAAAGTGTGATTTTCCTCCTATGCTTTACGTGAAGGATCTTCAAACCATTCTTCTCTTTCGCATTACAAAACGACAGCGCAGCAACGTAGCTTTGTTTTCTTACACTTCTTACCTTTCATACTCGCTTTCCTTCTCCTCCAGTTTCAGTTTTCCTGTCAAAGTTTGAAGCTTTTTCCCATTATTTCTCTCCCAGATAAGTTTCTTACCATTTCCAAACTGGGTTTTGTTTGTTTTCTGAGATAAACCATAGCTGACTTTCCTTTACATTCAAATCCATTTGTGTTGTCCATTTCTCTGTACTAGTTAAGATTTAATTTTGTTAGAAAAAAAATCTTAATTTGGAGAGTTACTGTGTTTAGATTCAAGCCATTTTTATTGTGGTGAGAGGATAACACAATCAATCTTCAACTTTGAGATTTTGAAGGCCTTGTAATTGGTTATCTTCTGTGTGCACTTGATTTATTTAAAGAAAGAAAATTTCTTATTGAATTGAAATTTAGTGTTGTGTTATAAGAGATAGAGAAGTAGTTGGTTGGAGTAGTAGTTTCTTTACTGTTGGATTCAAAATGGGGAAGAAAAAGAAGCAAGTAGGTGAAACAAGTGAAGATAGTGGAAATCAAAGCAAAGTGGGAGATACAAGTCCCAAAGCATATGTAAATGATGTTATGGTATCAATGTCCATGTCTCAAGAGTTGAAGGATGAGGGAAACAAGTTGTTTTGCAAGAGGGACCTTCAAGGAGCTTTAATGAAATATGAGAAAGCTCTCAAATTGCTTCCAACAAATCATGTAGGTGTGTCCAATCTGCGGAGTAGCATGGCTGCATGCTACATGCAGATGGGACTCAGCGAGTATCCACGGGCAATTCATGAATGTGATTTGGCTCTCGAAGTAACTCCAGATTATAGTATAGCTCTGTTGAAGAGGGCAAGGTGCCATAAGGATTTAAATAGGCTGGATTTAGCTCTGAGAGATGTTAGTACTGTTGTGAAGATGGAGCCAAATAATGTTACGGCTTTGGATCTCTCAGAAAAGGTGAAAAATGCACTTGAAGAGAAAGGGTTAAGAGTAAATGATACGATAATTGAGTTGCCTCCGGATTATGCTGAGCCTCCTACTTCTTTGCCTCCACAAAAGGTAGTGAAAGAGAAGACACAACAGAAGAATACCAATAAAGAGAAGGCTCCTGATAACAAAATCCCGAAAAAGCAAGATGGGGAGAAATTTGAAGAGAAGAAAGCTGATGACAGTATTGTGAAGAAGAAGACCAATAAATTCAAAAAGAAGGCAAAGGAAAAAATTGACGTGAGAAAGGCTGGTATTAAAGAAGCTGTAGATGAAAAATGTTATGGCAGAGGGGAAAGTGAACCTAAGAAAACTGCAAAACTTATTTTTGGTCAGGATATAAGGTGGGCTGAGTTGCCAATTAATTGCAGCTTCTTGCATCTAAGAGAAATTATTTGTGATCGATTCCCAAGTTTAGGATCCGTTCTTGTCAAATACATAGATCAAGAAGGTGATTTGGTTACAATCACCTCTGATGATGAATTGAGATGGGCTGAAACAGGAAATCAGGGTTCTATAAGGCTGTATTTAGTTGAAGCTAGTCCCGAGCAGGATCCAATGTTCGAAAAACTTACAGTAAAGGTGGAGAAAAAGGTCGGGATTAATAATGGACCTGAGAATGGTTCAATGGTAAAAGGAGAGGACATTATTAGCTCATCTTGCATTGAGGATTGGATAATTCAGTTCGCCAACTTGTTCAAGAACCATGTTGGATTTGAATCTGACAGGTACTTGGATTTTCAAGATCTTGGGATGAAGCTATATTCTGAGGCTATGGAGGAGACAGTTACAAGTGAAGAAGCACAAGACATACTTGACATAGCAGGAGATAAGTTCCAGGAGATGACTGCTCTTGCATTGTTCAACTGGGGAAATGTTCATATGTCTAGGGCAAGGAAGAAAGTATATTTCACAGAAGATTATTCTAAAGAACATCTATGTGAACAAATCAAAAGGTCGTATGAATGGGCAAAGAAAGAATATGCAAAAGCGGGGGAAAAATATGAAGCGGCCATTAAAATTAAGTCAGACTTTTATGAAGCCTTCCTGGCACTAGGGCAGCAGCAGTTTGAGCAAGCAAAACTTTCTTGGTATTATGCACTCAGCAGTGATGTAGATTTAGCATCATGGCCCTCCCCAGAGATTCTTCAGCTTTACAACAACTCTGAGGATAATATGGAGAAGGGAATGCTGATATGGGAAGAATTTGAAAAGAATCACTTGGGTAAAACGTCCAATTCAAAGGATGTTAGGTTACATTTGCAGAGCATGGGATTGGATGGTACATTTAAAACTATATCCTCAGATGACGTTGCTGGACAGGCGAGAAATATTAGGTCTCAAATAAATCTCCTATGGGGTACAATGCTATATGAACGTTCAATTGCAGAATTCAAATTAAAGCAACCGGTTTGGCATGAATCTCTGGAATCCGCAGTTAAAAAGTTTGAAGATGTCGGAGCTTCTCCAACAGATATAGGTGTAATGTTGAAGAACCACTGTTCAAATAATACTGCAGTAGATGGTATGTTTCCCATGATAATTTGAAACTTTGTAGTCAAGTAGATATGATTGATATATATTCACAAATGCTCACATTTTTCATTAACAGGTCTAGGATTTAAAATCGATGAAATAGTACAAGCATGGAATGAGATGTATGAAGCAAAAAGGTGTCAGAGTGGAGTTCCATCATTTCGTTTGGATCCTTTATTTAAAAGGCGAGTTCCAAAAGTTTATAATGCCTTCGAGCTTGCAAGAGTTGCATCTTTTTCTTAAAGTTGATGACGAATAATAGAGCCAACAGTCACTTAAACTGCTTCTATGCATTGTCATCCTAAGGTAACTGATATAGTTTGAAATTGACACTGGTTTTTTACTTTTATTGATTTGCTCTATGTAGTAGTTTTGGTTGTCATTAACAGTTTGGTAATCTGCATGATTTGTTCTCTGATATATCCATTTATGTAGAGTAAGTGTGCATAAATGGATCTTGCAAAAGTATCTTATTGAATTTTGAGCATTCATAAGTAGTTGTAGAATCTTGGCATCTGCCTTAAACACTTCAGTATCAAAGGTTTCATTATCTAGTGCTTAATTTTTTTTAACTGTTTCTTCTGCAAATTCATATTTCAATGCTGAAGCTGCTCAGTATATCCTTTATTTAGTAGCAGAAAATGGTTGACAAAGCATGTAAGATTCTTAGATGAATTCCTATTAAGTGCACCCTTCATGTAAAACACAAGTCCTTGTGGTCAAGGAAACTACCATGTGAATCCCTTTTAATATGTTATTTGATAAATGAGTTTGGTTGAAGTACACCCCTCACTTTAAAGAAACTAAACCCTATATAGATACCCAACTTGGTTATGTACAATTATTCATAGACAGGGAAATGCATAATTAGATTCTTGCATGCATCACGTTGTATAAGATGTGGCTCCTCTATTGATGGCCTTCCATAGTTATCCAGAACAGAAGCTATATACATATATATCTACATGAGATTGTTCATCAGAATGATAACAGAATCCTCAGCTTATCAAATTGGGAAGGTCAGCAGACTGAAGCTTCTTGATTTCAGATGCAGTGACCTTGCAAGACTCCAAGGAAAGTAATTCTTGAAATTGCAAGCAGTTAATATATCATTGACAGGCCTTCAATTTACAATCTCTGCCTGTATGACGAAATGCCATGGGAAAGATTGCAGGCAATAGGGGTTTGAAATATAGCTGCTACGTTTTTGCACATCTTGCTTCAAACATCCTAATTACCACTGGAATAGAAGTTAATTACGCATTAATATGGACAATAAAACGGTTTTAAAAAATAAAAGTTAAAACATTTTACAGCTGGCACCTCATTAGGACATGATCCTGACCAGCTTATGGGTAAACATTATATGGTCGGTTTGGTATACTTGTGAATGGAATTCATCATTGTTCTTTGATGATGAGTCTGGTGAGCTGGGTTAGTAGACCAGACAAGTAAACTTTGTTGATGCGTTAAGATTGAGATTGAATCCGCCAGTGGAAGTATTTCAAAAGGTATTCCGACAATCAAGTCAGTATATGACTGAAGAGGGAGTAAAGAGCAAGTATAATGAGAGTGAATAACAATGAATAGTAAAACAAATGATACTTCCTTATGGGGGGACTCCCCTATTTATAGTGGTGGGATATATGAAATAGCCTCTGGGGAGTGCTGTCAAAGTGACTGACCGTCTGCTTTAACCATGTCAGACGGATTTGGCAGGGTCGTACTCTATGAATAGTTGACTTGTAGTTTATTGCAGATCTGACAGTCATATTGCAGGCTTGTCCCTTGTCGTGTTGGCAGGAGGTTAGGTGAGATTTGCAAGTGACATGACAGTAAGTTGTTGGCAGCATGTTGAGCGGAATGTTCGGGCATTGGTTCCCTTATCGAGGCGTGCTTTGAAAGCCCTAGCCTAGATAAGTCCGCTACTTGACCGGTCGGGTAGGAGGTCAACCTAGACTATCAGGTTTGACTTGTTGACCGGGGTGGAACAGGTGCCCCTAGTCTAGTAGGATGTTCGCCAGTTGAGCGTGCTATTAGACTTGAGTGTTTCTGAAGATCCTCGGAGGTCGACCCGACCAACAGTTGACCAAAGCAAAATATCTAGTTCTTGGCCGGTCGGGGAGGAGGCCAATTCGGTCTATCATGGTTGTCTGGTCGACCGGGGTAGAATAGTTGCCCCCAGTCTAGTAGGATGCTCGCCAGTTGAGCGTGCTATTAGACTTGTGTGTTTCTGAAGATCCTTGAAGGTCGACCCGACCAATTGTGGATCTAACCTGTTGACTAGATGACATACTCGCGTGTGGCTTGTCGGCTCGTCTTCCTGTCTTGTTGGTCGGGTATTTAATTGTGTGTGCTTCGTTTCCCGTCTTGTCAGTCGCGTACTTAATTATGCGTGATACGTTTCCCGTCTTGTGAGCCACTTTTGTCTAAAATATCGGGTCTCTGTTAGATTGCACTCGAGTGCGTCTAAACGACAAGGAGAGAAGTTCTTCTATCATTTGGCATTCTTTCGCACGGATCATCGCGCCAACTACTGAATGAATCTCATACTTCCCTATAAATAGGGTGGACCCGTCGGATAGTGTGGAGGTCTTGTTTGGGCCTCCACCTGTCGTCAACTCGAAGTCGCTGGCACGCCGAGACCACTTCTGCATGTGGCAGGGGTCGGACCATTCCAAAAAGACCAAGCGATTTTTCGCTTAGAAATCTGTGGGCCGACTCGAGAGGGTGTAGTTAGATGGGGAGTTTTTGGTCGACCGAGTGGCCGCACTGGAGAAGTGGCTATCGGTCCCGAGTGGAAGAGTCTAGTTCATAGTCTGATGTTTCTTCTCGTCGCGAGTCAAAAATGGCGAGAAGCTACGCAGCAAAAGCCAACCGTCTGACAATACCCGGGGTGCTGGACAGACCCGATTCCCCTTATTGGTGGGTTGATCGGGATGTGTTGGGTCAGATAGTTACTTCCTATACGGAAGCAAACCCAACATTAGGATGCTGGAGCAACCCATGAACAACGTTGTTCTGATGCCCCAAAGAAGGAGGAGAGGGTCTGCCGGAACCTCATTGTCGAGGAGGGGACCGCTACGACTTCTATATGTATGACGTTTACACTTGGAAGATCGGGTTGCACCTCCCTTTCGACGAGTGGTTTGTGGACGTACTCAACCAACTTCAAGTGGCCCCTTCCCAACTCCATCCGAGTGATATCGTTGACCGCCACCAAGGGGGGACATGATCCACGCATTTGGGGTATTGCTGAATCACCGGTCAATAGGGGGCATGGTCTGTGCCTTGGGCGATATTGTTGACCGCCACCGAATGGGGACATGGTCCGTGCCTTGGGCGATATTGTTGACTGCCACCGAATGGGGACATGGTCCGTGCCTTGGGCGATATTGTTGACTGCCATCGAATGGGGACATGGTCCGTGCAAGGCGGGAGGGTTGTTGAATCACTAATCAAGGGGGACATAGTACGCGCCTTGAGTGATATTGTTGACTGCCGCCAAAGGGGGCATGTTTCACGCATTTGGGGGGTGTATTGGATCACTGATCAAAGGGGAGATGGTCCGCGCCTTGAGCGACATTGTTGACCGTCACCAAATGGGGACATAGTCCACGCATTTGGGGGGTGTATTGGATCACCGGTCAAAGGGGAGTACAAATTGAATAATTTGTGTCATATGTCCATGTTCACACACACAAACAAAGAATTATAGTTTAAAGAAATTCTAATCATAAAGAAAGAAATAGTAACTCTACTGTGCTAATGTGTTTGAGTCTGTGTTCTGAAAATTGGTCAAAATAATTGAGTGTTATCTGTCATTTAAGAATCGGAAAGGTCAACTGAAAGTAAAGATGATCCTCTTGTACAGTACCTGAAGAACACAATCAAGAAAAGCTTCTACAGGTGCTTCTGTTAAGCAGTGAGAATCCACCAATTCATTGAAGATTGGTTGGCTTATGTCTCGTGAGAATTGAAAAAGGAATTGTATTTACTAAAGAAACGGATTATTCATTTTGTATCTAAAGAAAGATCATTTGAAATTTCATATCTACTTTCACTTACTTGTATGTCTTCCTTCCTTCCTTGTATAAGAACTCTTTCATTTGTAACGGGAACATGTCCAAGAACAAAGAAAATAAAGTATTACCTTCTTGACTCATACCTTATAGTACTATGGAAGTATATACCTATGGAAGATAATACACCTTTCATGCAAGATTTACAAAACTTAAAAGAATCATATTCACACACAATAACAAACATCTATGGAATATAACATACCTTCCACGGAAGATTACTTAAACTCAATGGAAGTTTTAACATCGCATCCATAGAAGATTAACTAAAACTATATCAATGAGTTTTAACATCGCATGCATCCATGGAAGTTATAACTCTCACTCTTAGTGTTGTTTGATCTTCAAGGTCTTATTTATAACTACTTTTTAAACCGAAAAGCATTCCATACGTCAAATTCTATTTTCAAAATAAAATAAAACTAAATTGTAATATTTATGTATTATTAGTATAAATATTTATACTCAGTTATTATCATTCATCATTTATTTAAATTAATTTTTTCAAAGTGTCAATAATAATTAAATATGAATGATAAATAATATATTAATAATGTATAAAACTCATCTATACATATATCTTTTTCTTTTGTTGCATATTGGAAATGGGTGTGAACGGCCTAACACTATTTTTAAGGCAAAGAGATCATCTAGATAATATTTTTAATAAATTAATAGTCTATTCTATACACAAATTTTCTTGATTAATGGTTCGATTCATGTGAGTGACACTTGTTAAGAGATGCAGTCACACAACTCGAAAATGATTAGTTCCTTACTCTATGAGTGAGTATGGGTCGGGTTGGGACGAGTTAAGGTTTGTCCTTACTCAGCCCTAAAGGTTGGTCGGATCATTTTTTGAACTTGGACCGGACCCTAGACCTGAAGCTAACCTAACCATAAACCCGACTAGATATAATACATACTCATTTTAGATAAAGTGTTCTCAATATTATTTATTATTATGAATATGTAATTTGACATATAAAATGATATATTAATATATATTATTAATCATGTATGTATAATCACAAAATTAGAAAATCAATGATACTTTCGACAAAAAAATTGTCATTACTCTATACACATTTGAATAGAGACACATACAAATATGATGAGTGAGTGATCATAAGCCGGGTTATGCTTAGTCCCTACCATACTCTAAATATTAAGTGTGTCTAATTTTTGAACCTGAATTCGGCATAGACCTGATGAAACTCAATCATATTTAGGTCTGGTCATGATCGGGTCATATCGGGTGAGTGGGTAAGATCAAATCCTGCTCACCTCTGCCTTACCCATATACTTAAGAAATACATTTGGTAAGACCAACAAATTCTTCTCTATACCGTAAACTATTGTAGTTAGAACTTAGAAGTGGTTGAGAATGTCTCAATTAAATTTATTTTAAATTTATACATTTTTTTGTGAAATTAAAACTTATTATTATAATAATAAAGATTTCAGACCATCACCAAAAAAACATAACATTATTTTAATTTGGATAACTAAATTAGGAAATATTAAAAATAATATTGAGCTACTAAACACGTGAATTATACTGCCATTGTGGTAGCCTAGTATCATACTGCATCAGGGGTTATAGGTTTGGTGTCCCACACTTTGTCACTCCATATGCCAAAGTGAAACAAAATAAAATTAATTAAAAAATTAACAGCTCTAAAAATATCCCTCAAATTAGTTACAACAAAAGGAGGGGTGAAAGTGAGAAAGTGCAAAGAAGACTAAAATGTGATACCACAAAGTTGAAAATGGGTATCCTAAAAAAGAGGCATAATAAATTGATGTAATGCAAACTAACCAAAGATGTTTGCCTATGATACATTGCAGTTAGGTACAACCAACCAGACATGTAAATATCACGAGGATGCAACAGATCTGTTGTTCCGTCCGAGGCCAAGACCTAAGCCCTTTGGTATGTTGTCATCTTTAGTTTTGCCATTATTATTATGGCTACAATGTGAAGAATGAACATGGCCATTAATATGACCATGATGTGTTTTTGAGTTGGTGGTATTGTTGGAGTTCATATCAATAACAACATGGCCATTTCCATTGCCCTTTGTATGATCAAAATGAGAATGTGAGTCTCCATTTGTTAAGTTTGAGCCCCTTGACATGGGCACCATTCCAATACCCTCATCTGAATTACCTACTTCGATGCACTCCACATCTTCATTGTATCCATTGATCAAGAAATCGGAACAGTTCTTCTTAATACCATGATCATATGGGTTTCTAAATCTACCACCTGGACCTCTTAGGTAGCTATATCGCATTGCATTTGCCATTTCATTTGTCATAATATTGCGTGCTATCTAAGGAAACAAAGAAGAAAAAGAGAGAAGGACAGATGCTTCAGATCAAAAGAGAAAAATATTGTTTTGCATATAACCAAAAAATAAATAATAAAAACTGAACGAGGCTTCTAAAACATACCTGACTAGCCTGAACAACTGTTAAAGCGAACACACCGAAGAATAGGAAAAAATCAGCAATTAAAAATGATACTGCACCAACGTGATCCTTACCAATATACTGAATCCATGCTCCAAACGAAGAAGGAGCAAGTGGATCAGTCAATAATCCTGCAAGCAGAAAACCAGCTTCAATCAGCAGCTTAATTTACAGAAGAATGAACAATGTAACTGTATACCCTCAACATAAACATACTTGTAAGAGAAACTCCACCAGTGACCAACATTGCTGAAACTTCAAGAACAAGAAAAACAAAGAAATCCCATTTGTTCTTCTGTAATCACAGTGTAGTAAAATCAGGTCAGATTATCCAGCGTGGGAGAAAATCAGATCAATTCAATAAGTTGGAATTTTGGGGGGGAAAGGATGGCAGATATTTAAACTAGTATGGTTGCTTATATTATTATCACTCTAATAACGTGAGACAGAGGATTAATAGTCTAAAAGGGTGGTCAGTGCATGAGTCTCCGACCTAGCGGGGTATGTGGAGGCAAATGTACACAACCTTACCCTCGCAAGTGAAGTTGTTGTTTTCCATATTTGAACCCATGACATCCAGGTCACAAGGCAAACAACCTTACCGTTGCGTAAGGACTTACTAGATTTAATACTCAAACCTAACTAAAATGATTTACTGAATGTAAATGGGATATTGTAAGAACCAATTCAAATAGATCATCTTAGACAAGTAGCTGCAGCTATAAAACAGATTTAAACTAAATATTCACTAACTCCTCCACCCAATCAAGACTAATTAATCTAAACTGTTTGCAACATATAAATTCACATGATAATGTATCACCAACTAAGGACTTCTCTTTCTTTGGAATAAAAGGTTCATTTATTAACAAGTGGCATGCTTCATACTTGAGGTTCATGATGTGTATAAAACATATATTTGAGAAGGAGAAAAGAGAACAGAATAAATGTCTGAAACTAATTTCTCTCTTCCATCCCCTTTTTTTTGGTTGAAGTCGGTGACAACATGAAAAGTTTAATATAGTCAATTAACATTTAAATGAAAAGCATGCAGATGAAGAAAAAAATCATCCAGAAGTACCTTGCCAATGCAATTTGATACCCAAGGACAATGATGATCAAATTGTTCCACACAACGATCACAGGTAGAACAGTGTTTTGCACGAAGAGGTCTGACAATCTAAACAAAAAGCAGTATGAAAATGTGTACAAAATGAAGCAAGGATAGATGGGCACTTTCATCTGTGTGTGCAAGATATTGAGTACAGGAGATGGATGCTTCACACCAAGAAATCAGGTAATCTAAAGAAAGCAGAAAGAACCTTGCATGTTGCACAAAGCTGGGACCAGTTTCCAGCTAGCAAAGCAGGATTATTTATCTCAATCTTCAAGAGAGGCTCCTGCAATTAATCAATCAACCTTTTAAAGTCAATTACGTATAGAATTGACATAAATTTAGAACAAATCAACAGGAGACTGGTGTGCTCAATACATAAAAAACCACAAAGGAAATAGAAGTCATAAAATCCAGGGATCGAGGATGCTGCTGAGATTCAAAGTAGAGACCAGGAAGAACAGAACAAAACTCACATCATCTTTCATATTCTCGGTGTCATACGCATTCATTTTGACATAACCTGGATCCTTGCTGTAAAAAAGGGAGGGAAAGATTATGAAAACAAAATAAACTGATAAAAAAAGCATCTTAAAAGAATTAAGTCAGACATTCAGAAACAAGTTGCTACTGGTCACAAAATAGAAACCGAAAAATTAACTAATATGGGCTATGCATGTCTTATGTTGGTCAGTTCATACTCTACATTTCCTTCATATATTGACCACCGTACAAAAAAATACCTCCTCAGAGTGAGTGCCATCAACATTGTTTTCTTGAAAACTTGAAAACAAAGGATAAGGAAATGTTGGCCATCAGATGCCAAACAATCACAGACATGAGTTTAAGTAGTTCACAGTGTACAAGTAGGTTGCTTGGAGAATATAGACCAAGAAGCAAGCATCAATGGATGGCAAATGGACAGATCTGGAAACGGTGCTAACCTCCACAAAAAGGTGAAGAATCTAACATTCCCTTAGACACATGAAAACCAACTTAGTCCAAACCACTTGCACACAGCCAATGAGAAACAATCTCCTCTATACAACTCACATGAAAAAGCAGAATAGTCCGGCCAAAACACATGAGTAATGCATTGGGATATTGGATAGCCAAACTAGCATAGGTCTACATAATAATACTTACATAGTTCAAACCACCGAAATCCAACCATTTTAAAGCCATGTTATGTCATTCTTAATTGCTTCATTATGATTAGACAGTACAAGAAGACAAAAAAACACCGAGTTGTTACATAAAACGTAAAAAATGTCTCTGGAATCATGAGAAGATGAATCAAAGTCATTAAGTTTTTAGAAAATATAAATAATCAATGTTCTTAGACATATAAAATAGCCTGGAAGTATTCGTCTGAAGCTGTAAACTTTTAACTTTAAAGACTACATTGCTTACCTGCTACACGTGTAAAACATAGCCAATCCCACAGTTGCAAGTAAAACTCCAAGCCATGCAAGAAGAGCAGCAGCAGCTGTCAGCTTTGGCAGATTTGTTGCTGCAGAAAAGATTCAAATTATAGTAAGGCACACAGGTGCTCACATGCACAAATAATTTATTTCAAATTTGGAAGTTAAGGTGGATACCCAAGATGACAGAATGAATATAGGTGATCAAGAGCACAAAAATTATACACCATAGTACAGGAGCAAGTCCTAACTTGGAAATCTTTCCAAGGCGGCTGTTCCTATCACAACGTTGGTCAAGCAGTCTTCGGGCATTTCCCTATACAAGGTTTAGCAACATAAAAAAACCCAAGTCTTAATTAAATTGGTCAATATGTGAGATTTAGCATCAGTTACTAGACAAAAGATGCCGTATAACTACTTTTCTACAAACTTTCAGACAACCATGCTCACACATAATACCTAAGAGTCTCTATATGATTGGTAATGGCCTTAGTACCTTATGATGTAACAACCCTGAAATACATGGGGGACAATACCTTTTCTTTTTCAGCAATTACATTACTATCATTTTACGCTTTGTAAAGGCTAAAAGTTAAGACGTCATACAATTCATAATAGCAATAACTTTGATATGTCAGTTTTTTAAGATCTGAAGGTGTTTTCAAGCAGAGTTGGAATAAGACATTTTTAAAACTTTGTCAACACATAATCAACATTCATAACTTACTCATCTAAACATTATATTTAAATTTGAAATGAGGTCCATAATGGAATATGTGAATATGCAATAGCGGCATTTCAATTTTCATATACATTATTATCACTGATCCAGATGTCCCACATGTATCGTGGAAGAAGCATGCAATCCACATTAGTAATGCCAGACAGAGATGGGATGTCAAGTAAGATTAGCAAATCGACACTGAAAGTGCATTTCTTCATTAATAAAGCACACATAAGAATTCCACTAAAGCACCTATTATACAGATGTAATGAACACAGACGCTTTTCAGGCAAGCCAGCAAGTCTGATTCTCAAAACCATGCAAATATACATTTGAAATCAGGATGACTAACTGCCATCGCCATTACTAACCAAATTAAAATATTTTCTTTATAAAACACCTACAAGGAAAAAAGCAGCTTGTCTGTGATTCTTATCAGATGCAAGCTGTGCTGGTGTGAGGCCAGTATTGTCAGTCACCATTAGGTCTTCCTTCTTGCCAGCCTGTACTAACACAGTACAGGCCTCCAAGTTACCCCTGATAGCAGCCCAATGAAGAGGCGTACAACCTAAATAATTTAAGGAAGATAAGAATTATAATAATGCTTTGAAAATCAAGATCAATTCATCATTAATACCAGAGCATGAAGGATTTCAGCACAATCAAAGGTTTCAATATAGCAAAATTGAACATACCCTCTTTATCTTGACGTCCCCTATGTGTATCAAGAAATAACAGTAGGCGTATAGAATCTGCAAAACCTTTGTAAGCAGCCCTAAAAGCCAAAAGGAAAGAATCAATTGAAACACTTAAAATAGTGAAGAGTTACACATATAATTCACTTAAGCAGAACCATTGAAAAACTCAGTTAAAAGGGGAAATATACATGCCAAAGGAGATAAATAGCCCAAAGGAAAAATAATTCAATGACATTGTCGAATTATAAACAATTTATCAATAACAGAAAATAAAAATAACAAGTTAAAGGAAAAGATTAGACTAACTTATTATATATTATCATGACAAACAAAAATACATAAGCAAAACTGTACCAAGATATGACATTATATTATTTAGAGAATCAGGTCAATAATGTTCGAGCATGTAACACATGCTCAACAAAGAATTTGTCAGAGAACCAGCTCAAAAATGTGGCATTGCTTAACCGCAGAGCATAAGTAACAAATAGAGAAATTATTGAATTGCATATTCTTGATTACCAATGCAACGGACTTCTTCCATCATTATCAGGAACATCTGGGTCGGCATTCCATTTTGAAACAATGTGGTATAGGAAAGCTGTCTGACCATATTGAGCAGCAACATGTGTTGTCTGCATGCAACTTTTTTAATAATTAGTAAAATCAACAGTTATAATAGGACATACATGCTTCAAATGAGAGGATCAAAAACTACCAATTTGGCATTCGTAAACAGAATAATAAGTTTAAGGGTTGCATAATTAAACTGACAGCTTGAATGATTATTCTACGCGATGAAAATTATCTTTCGTTTATAAATCATTTGCAATGCATTCGTGAGTTTGCACTGGTCTAAATGACCAATAGTGATAGATTCCCTGTTGAGAGTAAGCACATCAGCAAGCCACAAGGCAAAGTAGTTGTCTTTGTCACATTGCACATATGAAGTTCCTTATCCCAGTGATCTCTTCAATAAAGGTGAAAAGAATAAGATCAAACTAACCTGATACCCGTTCATATCAGCAGCATTCACCTGGGCACCCTCTTGGAGTAAAAGCTCTGCAACCTGGATAGCACCTCGAACTGCACTCCAATGTAATGCTGTCTGGCCAGTATGATCTGTTGCATTTATATCTCCCCCATGCTGCCAATCACAACACCAGTACATAAATAGTAAGTTGATGCCAGAACCACCAACCAATTTTGCATATCACATAAACCAACAAAAACTACCAAGTCTTTGCCAGCAAGGCGATGTTGGCTACATGAATCAATTAATGCCATAATATTTCATTATAAATCGTGTCTACAAAAAAATCAATATTTAATCATTTTAATAGCTTTGCCTATAGTTTTTCTTCACCACCCTCTGCCTGTGCTTATTAGACTATCCTCCATTGGTCCGCTCTATTTAGAGCGCCTTCCACGGATTTTCTCCACATACTCCCAAACCGTAATCAATACATATTATCAAGCCATGTTTTTTTGAAATTCAATTGCAGCATAAATATATAAAACATTAAAATTCCATATCCATAATAAATGTATGACCACCTAGCTGAGGTAAGCTAAAGCCAGCTATACAAATTACAAATATGAGATGGAGAACAAAAAAAGTATCATCACCATAATCATCATTTAGCTTATATAATACTAAGCAATTAAACAAAGCAATGAATGAAAGAACCTCAATGATGTACTGAGCAGCGGCAGTGCGATTATTAAGTGCGGCCCACTGAAGCGCATAGTAACCTAACCCATCAGGCTCGGTGACGGTGCAACCCTCTTGCTCCACCAATCGGTGCAGCTTTTCCAAATCCCCGTAAGCTGCCGCCGTGTATACATCGTTACGGAGGCTCTCATCATCGACTTCACCGGCGGCGGATGAAGCCGAAGCCGATGGCAATTGTTGATCTCGGGATTGAACCTCTTCGATCTCTGATGACATAGCTGCTTGAAGTGGAAATGAGAGAGAGAGAGAATAAGAGTTAAATTAAACCGAAATGGGGAATTGTGAAAGAGAAATTGAAATTGGAATGGAGCGTTGAGTTGAGAAAATTGAGGGGTTGATAGAATTGTAGGGTTTTGGTGAGAAGATGGTGAGAGAAACGGAGAGGGTTTGGGTCATCTCCGTCACGGTTGACCCACCCTCTGAGTCTGTCTGAGCATAGAACAAATCAAATTTATCAGATGAGATGACTATTTTTTTCTTGTTTTCAGCTTTATTTCATATCTAATGTTTTTACACTTTCATTTTAATTCAAACTTTAAATAGTATCTAGATTTTAATTACTATTCATTCAAACTTTAAATATTACTACCAAAAAGAGTAAGATTTTTAAAATTTAATTCATGTGAGCGACACTTCTTCAGATCACATAGCTCATTCGAAATACAAAAAAAACTTTAAATATTATGACTCTTCGTATTCCTAATCATTTGTAAGATTGCATCTTATTCTAACCTGATATTCCCCAAATAAAATCTATAATAGTGGCAATAATATTAGAGCATAATCTTTATGCATTAACAAGTAATTTGCATGTAATAAGTTGGTATGGACTTGATCATTCAATTAGGATAAGTGAACCTAGTATATCAAGCAAGTGCCTTTATAATTTGAATTAGGGAGAGTGCCTTTATAATTTGCCAAATTATGTACACAAATTTATGTAAACAAAACACAAATGAAATTGAATGATGTCCTAGTGGTTATATAAAAAAAAAGTTTACCCCATTCATTGTTAAACTTTTCCCATAGTGTGCCCAAGCTCCATTGAGTCTAGGGCCAGCGATTTGCCTCCAACCCAGTGGTTTTATATGGACTTTTTTGGGCTAATTATAGCCATCAACACTACCATTTCTCTTTGTTCCTTCCCTAAACTTGGATTAACATATTAACCAGCATTAACAGGGCACTACAAAACAATTGAATCATAATCATCTCAAGGAGTGAGGAGCACAAAGCTATAAAATTCATTTAGATCTTGTTGCAAATGAAACTTTAGCAGAAATCAAAATGAAAAATATTTTGTATTAGATTTATCTCATTTAATCGGTTAGGTTGAACCGGATGATATCACATATAATTATATGCATAAATAAATAATGATATAATTAATAATCATGTATAATTGTGTTGAAGTTACTTTTCACTTTCTTATATTGGAATAAATCAAAACATTGTAGTAGTGTTCTCCTTTAAAATTTTAAAGGAATATTTAGTACAATTCTTATGTTATTCGGGTTTAATAAAATTTAACACGGTTGGACCAAAAATTTTACAATTCAAACAGTCCAATCTCTCATTAAATACTATAAACTCGGATCGTTGACAAGTTACATCAGTAATTAAACGGATTAGGCCTCCGAGTCGTATATAGCCCTCATATCAGTACATGGAAACCCCCTACTTTATTCACACTTCTCATCCAATCATTAACCCCCATGCCTATCTCTCAAGGCAATCATACAACTAGAAATTTATCCAAGACTTTCCCTCTTTTCTTCATGTCCCTTTTAAATTCTTCATTCCTTAAAGGTAATATGTCAAAGTAAAGTGAGCTAAAAACTAGTGCGATCGCATAAATTGACCTCTCAACAACTATTAGTTTGTTAGGTTAAGATTAACTTTATAGAAAAATACTTGTTGGAGATCCAAATAAGCATAGTTTAATAATTGAAAATATTTAACATAATATAATCATAATCTCACAATTACACTTAAGTAACAGAAAAAACATAGTTTTGGAACTTCAATTTTGAGCATTCAGATCATTCCAAAATCTGATTAATTCAAGATTATTTGAACGAAAAGCACTCCAAGTTTAAAATTTTATGGTTGTATTATTGGAATAAAGATTATTTATCTCACTTTTTATGTTTCATTGTGTCCCTATCCAGTTAAAAGTTGTCACATACTTAACAAGAAAATTTATAAAAACTATTAATTTTTTTATATTATTTAGTGGGTTTGATTAACTTAAGACATAAGGATAAAAATATTTGGGGACAGATTATTTTGATTCATCATCTTGAACCAATTACTCATTAGGACAATGACATGTACTCATCTTATTTTGGAACCACAAAAGCATGAGGGTTCCCTAAAAAAGTAGTCAAGATCCGAATATGGTGGACATAATTTAAAACTGAAACAATAATAATGTAGTGGGCAACATCAAAATATGGACCCAACCAACTTCATCCATCAATCCTAGTGATAATATCTACTTATTTTTGGGGTAGATATGAGAAATCTGTATATAATGAGCATGAGTAAGATAGAGATAAAGATGTATAAAATCCTCAGGGCCACATGGATTTTGCAATTGTAGCAGCTCAACAAATTAAAGTTTAAGACCTAAAAGGCTTAAACTAATGGTAATGGAGTAGATAATAAAATCTGGCATGTAAATTGAGTTTTGAGGGAAAAACTACTTACTCCATACTTGATTTAAATAAAATAATTGTAGGTGTATAATTAATTATGTGCTCTTTTGCTACAAAACAATAAACAAAATTTGAGGGCACAACAGGCACCATTTGAGGATTGTGTTTCTTGCCATGCTGTCTTTGCTGATATTTTGAAGTGTTAGGTGTATGCATTTATGGTATTACTTTATTTTCTTTCATGCTTACTAACTTTTGAGTGAGAAGCAGTATAGGAAGCTAGATATCATATTTTAGGGATA
Organism: Lupinus albus; assembly: GCA_009771035.1. NCBI lineage: Eukaryota > Viridiplantae > Streptophyta > Magnoliopsida > Fabales > Fabaceae > Lupinus > Lupinus albus. The sequence continues at coordinate 14,247,565 of CM020011.1, forward strand.
CATTTGAGAAATTAAAATAATGTAAAGTATAAAAAGGATATATTGTTAAAGTCAAATCATATGAATTTCTAATTTACTAACAATAATATATGGTGTGTAAGGTTATACTAGACTCCGGAAAGACCAAAATGTCAGGTTCAAATATCATGAGCGATACTTGTTTGGATGGATAATCAAGCACCAAAAAAAGATTAATTCATTACTCATAAGGTGAGAGAATACTCTTGATAGTACCAAAAACATATATCTTAATTTGTACATTTTGTTTTGCTGGTAGGAATAGTGAGTTAGTGACTACATCACATTTGAAATATTATAAGTTTCCTTTGAAAATGTGCATGCAACCACCAAGAACATACGTAAAATTCTTTCTACAAAACAAATATAAAACAGCAGGCAGATATGGAGTTTTTATTTAAGATCTTGTTTGTTCTCGATCTTGAATATTAAATGCATAACCAAAGGGCTAGGCTGAGAGAAAAAATAGGCATTTGCATGTGGTATAAATAATACTCTCTCTATTCTACAAAATATGAATTAAATGAATGAGAAACGTAAATGGAAATAAAAAGTATTTATTAAAGATGTATTAAAGAGTTGCCATTCCAATAATAATAATAAGATGTTGAATATGAAGATGTTACCGGTCCAAACCAATTCTAAGACAAAGAGAGGTTACACTACCAATAATGTAATAGACAAAGAGAGATTATGTGTCTCAAGTATCATGTCTTTATTCCTATCCAATATAATTATATCAAATAATATAAAATATGATTTTAAAATTTTTTATTCAACTAAATAACACATTCTGATTGGTTTTGGACAACATTAGGAACATCGATAGAGATATCATTGGGGACATTATTAGAGACATCAGATATGCCTAGATAGCCACATACCACCCACTTAGTTAAACCTTCCTCGATTAGTTCATCACCAAATCCAAATCATTATCCACAACTAACAATACCCCACCCTCCCTCCCTTAGGCTTCATATGACCCCAAAAAATTACACAATTTTACCAGAAAAATACTTCAAAATTCATAAAGGTGAACCTAATAAATGTAAAATAGTTCAAGGGAACTAATAAACTCTTGCTCACATGTAGTATTTTATGTATTCAAATGTGTGAAATCAAGTAGCATGTAAAAGTTATTTCAGCACCAACTTTTTAAACAATACTTATTTATCTATTTGTAATTTTTTAAATTTGTTCACCTAAAATATGTGTGAAAAAACATTGGAGAGCATATTGGTGTCCATGCTTTGATGTCCATAAATCATCTTGGCCACTCCATTTCATGTTTTCATTTCATTGGTTATAAAATATCAGGGAAAATGGTTACGAAAATTATGTATTCGGTAAATTAAGTGTATACTTTTTCTCTAACTTTATTCCATTTCATTTATATATCGTCATTAAATATCCAAAGCTAAGTTTAAGAATCATATTTTTATGTTCTAGAAGAAATCTATCCCAGTAGAAGCATGGCCTTGTCTAGAGAATCTAAACCGAAGGCTCCTAATTACATTATAAGTAAAAATCACCAATGATCTTACCAATTGCTTTTAATTACATTATACTTAGTACTAATCATTTTTCATTAATTCCATATTTAATTTAATTTTTTTTCTTCAGAATTTCACACTTTTCATCTTTAGCTATATATATTAATAAAAGTTTATATTATATGAATAAGTACAAATCAATCCGGATATAAAAGTTTGAAGTAGATTGATTCTCACATTTTTTCTATTTTAATGATATCTAATTTTTTTCAACAACCGATGGTATCATTTCTATATATGAATAAGAAATAAATCATTTTCAGAATATATGATTGAATTTATAAACTGAGTGTTGATATTATGAATCAAACTTTTAACTTTTTACTAAAATATGTAAATATCTAACTAGAAAACGTGTTATTCAAAGTGATGCCAAAAAAATTAAACAATATTTTGTGTATGAATAATTATGGTTTAAGTAATCCAGAAGAAATTTCATTAATGATAATTGCTTGGTTATGTAGTTTAAATCCGTTATCTGCCAATGTTTTTATTTATTTATTGATGCTAGTAATTCATGTTATTGAATGTTATATTCACTATTCATAAATAAAAGTTTTTTTGAAGTAAATTTTTCCAAACCATTCATTAGACAGGCTAACAATTAGTCATATTTGGTATATAAAAAAGTCAAAATATAACGTCCAGTGCTCTTGAATTTTGATATGTGCATGATGCAAGTGGTGCCACATGGTAACACGTTTTCTGTCTTAAAATTTGTAGTGTTCACTCTATTATTTTACTTTTATTGGTCATAAAATATAAATAGTAATTTAATTTTTTGAACAACAAAAAATGAGTAATATTTTGAATAATACAGTGAGAAAAGGAAAATGTTTTGCTTTAGGTTGGGTTGAAAAAATGAGAAGATTTCCTTATCCCTTAGCATTTGTTTGGTAGAAGAGAGTTAGGGAAGAGAGAAATGAATGAGAGAGAAGTTAAAGAGAAAATAGATTTTTCTCTCATTTGGTTGAGAGGGAAAAAAGAAAAAAGAAGGGAGAGAGTAAAAAGTAAGTAGGTCCCACATAATTTATTTCTCTCCATTTGTCACAAGAAAGTGAGAGAAGGAGAAAATGAAAGAGTAAATCACACATTTCTCATGTTTTTCTTTCTTCTTTCTCTTCTACCAAACAATACAAAAATTCTCTCTATTTTTCACTTCTTTCTTTCTTCATATTATTTTTCTCACATTTTTCTCTATACCCATTTTCTTCTCTTAAACCAAACAAAGCATTACTTAATTGTCTTTCTACTTACCCCACCATCAACAAACGTCACGTTATTCGAAGCATCAATTTCATCCAAAATAATAGAAAATAAATTTGGAAAACTATATCAATCACCTAAATGGACATAGGTTATTTATGTATATTTGCGAGTTCAACAATAAGAAATAAAAAATAAAATATTTAAGGATCATAATATATATTATGATTGTGAGGTTTTCTCTTTTCATTTTTCATTTAGTCCTTCAAACTCAAATTGCAAATAAATATGTATATTTTATTTAACATATATCAATTTATATTAGTAAATATAATAGCGGAGAAGATTCACTTACTTAAATAGTAAGTTTAAAATACTTACTTCACATCATAGTCTTCTTGAGAAATTTAATGATTTAAATTAGTAAATATATCTAAATCATTGGATTTTCTAGAATTAATGGCTAAGATGTAAAGTAAGTTAAAAAAAACTTAAAAATATTAGATTGAAATCATTATATTCCATTAATAAACCAACATCATCAAAATTTATTTATCAAACCCCATAACTTGAAAATACTTTATACCGAAAACAAAAAATACTTAATTAACCATGCATTAATCATTTAATTACATAAACATAAGTCTAAAATATTCTCTTATGATTACCTTTTCTAAACTGATAGCTGAAGAGGCGAAGATGGAGGGAGATACCATATAAATAGGCTGTGATGTACACGTGAATTGAAGTGTGCATTTGTATAGAGAGTTTCAATAATAACTTCTTTTACACAATATACTATTTATTTGTATTTATGTCTGCAGAGTTTGCAGTAAAACAACCTTAAACTCTTTCACTTCTATGGTTTCTTCATCATAGGTACTAGCTACTACCCATTTATCATTTATGAAACATCTGACACAAAGATCTTGAATTTGTCTTATTCAGGAAATGTGTTCTCAAATAAGGCTTCTGGGTTGGTATTCATGGATCTACTATTTGGTATGCTTCAGCTTCATTGTAGTGAATGGTGAAAGAATAGGAGATGCAACAGAAAAAGGCTTTGTTTTCATTCATGGGAAATCTTTTATTGGAAAGATTGATGATGATTTTGTCTGTGCCACTATGGATTGGTGGCCACCTCAGAAATGTGACTATGGAAGATGCAGTTGGGGTCTTACTTCTCTTCTTAATCTGGTATTTTCACTTTCCTTTTCTTCCCCTATGGTTTCTGAATCTGTAATGTTATTCAGTGTTTGGTGTTTTTCCTTGTCTGAATGAATGATGCTTGAATCTGAAATGCATGTTTAAGATCCCTTAGCTCATTTGTAAAATAACATGTAAAAACAAATTCTATGTTTAAGAGAATAAATTAGTAACTTTTCCCCTTAATTACTGAGTTAATTAATTATTAATGGTTGAATAATGTCATAACTTTTATTCAAACCTTAAGAATCTTATACACAAAGGTAGGAGAGAATTTACATCTTATATTTTTCATATCATGCAGGACCTCAACAACAAAATTTTGTTAAATGCAGTAAAAGGTAAGATTGGATTCACTTTTCTGTAACATTTACATCAATTATTGAACAATTAATAACTTTTTGAGAAATTATTAAGATATCACTGCTTCTGATTTTGTGCAGCATTTTCACCCTTGAAAATTAGATTAGGAGGAACATTGCAAGATAAGGTCACATATGGGACTGAAGATTATCACCATCCATGTACTTCTTTTGTTTGGAACACTAGTGAAATGTTTGGTTTCACTAAAGGGTGCTTACCCTTGCATAGATGGGATGAGCTAAACAGCTTTTTCAAAAAAGCAGGGTAAAAACCAGTCCCCCTTTTAATTTTTCCTGTGTCTCTGATCATGTATAGGCACTAAACATGTTCATCTTGTTGATATGTAAAATTGGCAATTGTTTTTTGACAAGTTTAACATTAATAATAGGTATATTTCAGGGCTAAGATTATATTTGGATTAAATGCTCTTGCTGGAAAGTCTATAAAGTCTGGTTATGCAGTTGGGCCTTGGGACCATTCCAATGCAGAATCTTTTATACGTTACACTGTAAAAAAGAACTACACCATTCATGGTTGGGAACTTGGTAAGCATATATATGCTACCCTTATTACATATTCCATAGTAGTAAGTGACATGAGACAATGAGACTAAAATTGATGATGTTGATCTTAAGGCTATCATTATCTTTATTACAAGCCAGGACCATCCGAAATTAATAACCATCTTTGTAATTATCGAATACTTTTCGTTAAAAGAAACAAAAATTGCATTTTTTTTCCTCTGGAGTTAATTGTGCAGCTGTGTATGAAGCCATAATGAACAGAATCCTTCTTGCTTGAGGGTCTCTATGTATGTAGACTAACTACAATGAGCTATTATTCATGGGCAGGCAATGAATTGTGTGGGAATGGAATTGGAACAAGTGTTTCTGCAAATCAATATGTTTCCGATGTTGCTTCGTTACGATTTATCATTCAAAATGCATACAGAGGGATTGAGCCTAAGCCATTACTTATTTCACCTGGAGGCTTTTTTGATGCAACTTGGTTCAAAGAATTTGTAACCAAAGCGGGTAAATCTGTGGATGTGGTAACTCACCACATTTATAACCTTGGTCCAGGTAACTTCAACTAATCAGAATGTGTTATTACATTTTGTTTCTCCAATTTCCATAAATTTGATTATAACTGAAGGTTACTTTATCTTAAATGCAGGAGTTGATGAACATATAACTGAAAAAATTCTCGATCCTTCATATCTTGATGTAGAGGCTAGCACATTCAACAGCCTCAAAAACATACTTCGAAGTTCGGCAACCTCAGCAACAGCATGGGTTGGTGAGGCAGGAGGGGCTTACAATAGTGGCCATCATCTTGTGTCTGATGCATTTGTCTACAGCTTCTGGTTAGTGCAATTCTCATAAATATATAAGTAGGTGGTTCCTTAAAAGTGTTCCTTCTCTAATGCTATCATATATACACAACACAGGTATTTGGATCAGCTTGGCATGTCAGCCACCTATGACACCAGAACCTACTGCAGACAAACTTTGATTGGAGGAAACTATGGTTTATTGAATACTAGTACTTTCATACCAAATCCAGATTACTATAGGTACAAAATTTTGAATTTCACATTTTAACAGTGGGCAGCATAATTATTTGGTACAGTATCATTTTTCATTGTACCTGAGCTAGCAGATATTGATGTTTGTTTCATTAATTATGCTTGTCACTTTGGAATGGTTCCCATTCCTAATAGAACAAAAGTTTTTTATTAAGGGGGTCCCATTTGAAGTAGGTTCATTATATTAAAAGTTTGTAACATTTCAGTGGTTTATCATTTATGTGTGTCTCCCTTTCTTACAGTGCTCTTCTATGGCATCGACTCATGGGACAACGAGTCCTATCAACTAGCTTCTATGGGACAAAGAAGATCAGAACTTATGCACACTGTGCAAAGAAATCTGTGAGTGAACTTTTGTATCAGTATATGATTATTTGGTTAGATAGTTATATTTGTGAAATCTGATTTGATACTCTTGTTACAGCAAGGAATCACAATACTATTACTCAACTTGGGCAATAGCACCACTGTTGAAGCCAAAGTGGCCTTGAGATTTGCTAAGGAACCTTATGGTCGTGTAAAATTCAGAGAAGAGTACCATTTAACAACACAGAGTCAAAACTTACATAGCCAAGTCATGTTACTAAATGGTAACATTTTAAGTGTAAACAAAGATGGTGATATTCCTCCTTTGAAGCCTCTATATGTAGACCCATCAAAGCCAATAGTTGTTGGTCCTTTTTCTGTTGTATTTGCACATATACCAGATATTATTCTTCCAGCTTGCACCTAGCTCAGTAACAGTGTGACACTATGTGAAACTGAGAATTGGTTTCACTTGGTGATATACTATATAAGAGATAAAATACCTGGAAAATGTGCAATTCTTCAATTGCTGTCATAGTTCTATTATTATTTTTTGGTGGGGCCTAAAGCATAAGAATTTAATTGGTTTCCTACCATTCAGTTATAATGACAAAGTTCCAAATTTTATAATTTGAAAGCGACCTTTAATTCATTTCACGAGTTATTTTCAATTGTTTTATATATTTGATGTTTAATTGTTTCATTTTCCTGAGCGAGACTAAAGTTTTGTTGTTGTTATTGGATGCTTAATTACTTACCTTTACCTAGCCCGAAATAATTTATTCTAGGGTGAGAAAAAAGTGGTAAATCTGGTAATGTATACATCATACATGACCATATGGCCTCACCAAACACCAACATTGTCAAAGAAAAATAAACTAAAAAGAAATAAATATTGTATCAAAAGTTTGGTGATATGTCAATGATTTAAATTGTTGGTCATTCGTATGGTTGAAGCATGAACTACAAGGATTGGTACACCAGAAGTTGATAGGAATAATACAACAGATTCTTGACTTTCCAAGATATACAACACTCAAGTACATTTTTTGGTGGCCAACTAGCATCATCTATTAAAAATATACAACAGCTGAAAAAAATAAACTACAGCAACACAATAATGTACGTAGATATTTATCTATGCTATCATTTCTTTGTCAAAATTTGTTGTATATCAAGACATGAATCAGAACACGTGTCAAAAAACAGTGTAGCTTTAAAGATTTCTTTAATTTATAGCAAAAGGGACTATGATTTAATTTCTAGAAACAGCTGAATGTATTATAACATGGCTTCAACTTCTCAGAAAAAGGGACTATGATTTAATGTATACATCAAATAGCATATCCAACTAGTAGTGTCTAGCTGAAAGATTGAAAATCCTGAATTTAAAAAAATAAACTAATGTAGTGATTAATTATGATCCTGCAAGATTAATTATGACCCTTTTTAAGAATGTTAATAGGAAAACACATTTTTCTTTGGTTATTCCACAACTTGGAATTCATTGTTGTTTGAGATTGTTGTGATAAGAGACAACAAAACCTCTTACTATGAAAATGACCATATTCATCTCATGTTTAATATAATGATAAAACCAATGAACAATGGGGAGCCAAAACCATTATCATTCACCCTTTTACAAGGAAAATTTTCTCTGCAGGCTCAGCATAATTAAGCATCTCAAAACTAAAAATAAAGAGGGAAAAAAAAAACTAATGATAAAGAAAAGGCATGGTAGAAGGGTGATGATTTTTGCTTGGTCAATCATTCGAGGAAATTGATGAGACAATGATGCTTTTCTCTTGTTCTCTATTGAAGAATCTTGAAAAGTAAGCCACCATGTGTAGCAAAGAAAGGAGCAAACACAAGAGACTCAACAGCCATAAGCTTGATGAGGATGTTAAGTGATGGTCCAGATGTATCCTTGAGAGGGTCTCCAATGGTGTCACCAATAACAGCTGCTTTGTGTGGATCTGACCCTTTTGGACCAAGACTTATTGCATGCTCAGAAGCACCAGCCTGTTACACCAAATATTTATTTACCATATTATTCATTCATCGCAGATTACGTAAATTATCAAAAAGAACTTTTACGCATAATCGAAAAAGAATATTAATTTGGGCATAAAGCAACTAATTATATACAACATAATAAAATGTTTACCTCAATGTACTTCTTGGCATTATCCCAAGCACCACCAGTGTTGGATGCAGAGATAGCAATCTGAAAATATGGTATAGAAAAAGTGTAAATCAAGCAGCCAATGAAAGAAACTTGGGCACCAAACAACAAACTGTGCTTTGTTGAGCATTAGAGGAATGAACTTGATTTTGTAAAATTGAGTTTGAAGTAAATGTTCAATATTTGAATGTTTTTATTCTAAAAATAAGTTTGCAGTAAAACTCAGTATAAGTTTCAACCCAACACAAAAGCTATTTTTATGACATCCTGTTATGCCAAATCAATTTTGCTATATAATTGTCAAACATGCTAGCAAGCATGAATTCCAAATCATGTTGAGATCTTCAAATCTGATTTTAGATGTGGTTCAAGTATGCAACCAAAAACACACTTGATAATATTGGGTCTATTTAACATTACCTGTACACCAGACACCAGAGATCCAGCAAGGACACCAGAAAGTGTTTCTACACCAAATAAGATCCCGACAATAAGGGGAGTAAGCATCACAAGAGCACCAGGTGGTATCATTTCTTTAATGGAAGCATCGGTGGAGATCTTGACACATGTAGCATAGTCAGGCTTAGCAGTTCCCTCCAACAAGCCCGGAATGGTATTGAACTGCCTACGTACTTCCTCAACCATCTTCAGAGCAGCTTTTCCCACACTTTTCATGGTCATGGCAGAAAACCAGTAAGGAAGCATGGCACCAACAATTAGACCAATAAAAACCTTTGGAGTCAACACGTCAACTGTTGTAATAGAAGCTCGGCTCACAAAGGCACCAAAGAGGGCCAATGACACCAGGGCAGCGGAACCTATGGCAAAGCCCTGAAATATAGTAATGAGATATCAGATATCTACCAGGATGAGTAGCGCTACAATAAAACTCAAGGATAAGATGAAAAGTGAATGAACAATAAAGAAAACCCAAACCTTTCCAATAGCAGCAGTTGTGTTTCCTGCAGCATCAAGAGCATCAGTTCTCTCTCGGATTCTGTGACTCATCCCAGCCATCTCAGCAATACCTCCAGCATTGTCACTGATTGGACCATATGCATCAATGGCCAATCCAGTGGCTATGGTACTCAACATCCCGAGTGCAGCAACAGCAACTCCATACATCGCAGCAAAGCTGAAACTAACAAAAATACTAACTGCAATGGCGAAAATTGGAATAATGACAGATTTGTATCCCAAGGCAAGGCCAAAGATAACATTAGTAGCAGCACCAGTCCTACAGGAGTCTGCAACATCTTGCACGGGGCTGCAACAGCAGATAGAAAAAGTTACGTCAGGGTAAAATGTACTGATGCACAAGCAAAAATGCATAATATGATCCAAAACTGCTTACCTATATGCATTGCTGGTATAGTACTCAGTTACAAATCCTATAATAAGCCCTGCCCAAAGACCAACAGCGACACACAGGAATAGCTGCCTGCAAACCAAAAAATAATCTCATGAGTCCTAATATAGGATAAATTGCCATTCATTCTTTTACTAATAGGCAACAATACAATGTTGAATGGTTGCTTCGCTGGAAAAGTGAATCCTAACAGAAGCTAATGAAACTTACCAGTTCTTGACATCTTTCTGCACTCCAAAATTGAAGATAGTAAATGAAGATGGGAGTGCAATCCAACTAACAAGTGCAATCCCAACAGTCATAAACACGGTGGAAATAATGAGCTGATTTTTCAATGCTGGTTCAATTTCCTTAACAGCCTTGATCTCAAAAAAGTCAGTTGCAAATAAGGTGGTAAGCAAGCAAACGAGGATACCCACGGAACTGATAATAAGAGGGTATAACATAGCAGTGAACTCGTGATTCACCCCAAAAGAAGAGATGGAAGCAACTACGAGAGCAGCACAAGATGCCTCAGCATATGAACCAAAAAGATCAGAACCCATGCCAGCAATGTCACCAACATTGTCACCAACATTATCAGCAATCACCTGAGTGCACAATGATTTTTTCAGATATAAGAAAGGATTAAAAAAGGGAAGCCCAATGCACAAGGCTCCCACATAATGGGGTATAGGGACGGTAGATTTATAGAGCCTTGCCCTCGTAAGTGAAGAGGATGTTTCCAGGATTTGAACTCATGACCTCCAAGTCACAAGGCAAGCAATCTTACTGTTGCGATGCGGTTCACCCGCTAGATATAAGAAAGGATTGACAAGGAAATATTTTAAACCAAAAGGGAACTATTTTCAAGTTATTATTCTTACAGCTGGATTTCTAGGGTCATCCTCAGGAATGTTCCTTTCAACCTTGCCAACAAGATCAGCACCAACATCAGCAGCCTTAGTGTAGATACCTCCACCAACTCTTCCAAAAAGTGCCATGGAAGAACCACCGAGACCATAACCAGTGATGGCCTCAAAAAGACCACCCCAGTCGTCACCGTAGTAAATCTTGAACAGGTTGATGGTAATATATAGAACCAAAAGACCGTTTGCAGCAAGGAGAAATCCCATAACTGCACCAGATCTAAATGCTACTATGAATGCCTTCCCAACACTCTTTCTAGCTTCCAATGTGGTTCTTGCATTAGCATAAGTTGCAATTTTCATTCCAAGGAAACCAGAAATAACTGATGTGACGCCACCGAGCAGGAATGATATGGTGCTGAAAAGGGCAGTGGCAAGAGCTGGCTTACATATCTTAGTTTGATCGTAGGTGCAAGGGTGGTGGCTTGTGCTGAATCCTTCCACAGAGCCAAGGAAAAGGAATATCAGGATGGCAAAAAACACCATGAAGATTCCCACATATTTATATTCGGTGAAAAGGAATGATGTTGCACCTGTTAATGTTCAAACACAAATAAGTCAGTCAAACATTCTACTCCCACCACCTACAAAAACTAAGTAAATACCAGTTGTTGACAAAATATCCACGCAGAAATAAAAAGGATAATAGAGATTGAGAAAAAGGCAGAGCAATGGTTGTAAGTTGTAACTAGTACCAAAATGTTAAACTGTTCATTTTAAATATAAACTGAACAAAGGTAATAGGTTATGAGAAACAAAATATCAATACTGAAGGTAATAAGGTTAACTTTTTTGAAGAAAATTAGAGATTATTGTAGGCGAAATATTGCATATTTATAGGGAAGGACCCAAGGAAAGTGTGAAAAGTGCACCCATCTAGAAAAGGGGACAACAAGCTCCATAAATTAACCAGTGTACCGCTTTTATCTCTGAAATGGCGATGATCTTAGAAATTCAAGTCTCGCACAAAGGATCGGACACCACCCAAACCAACAGACAAGTAAGCATCACATATACTGCTGAAAATGAAAGATAAAGGCCATATGGAATGCAAAAGCATTTAACTTTGTAACAGCAACTTATCATCAAACTATGTATTGAGTCATTTTCCATAACTATGCTGTGATGTAAAATAATGTTGTGAAGCAAAGGACATAGCGTAAGAGTATCAGAGGAAAAAAGCAAAAAAAATTATGAAACTAGTTTTGATTGCAAATTACTGTAAGATTTGGAAGTGTGGGTCCAAATTCCACAACCAATATCAATCTTTTAATGATTAAAAAATAATATAGGGTTCAATTCATGTTCAGTCTAGCTAGCTCAAAAATGTTTCCAATTTCTTGACATTTAAAAAATTATATGAAATAAAACATAGCAGAGTTAAAAATAACGGTCGGTCACACAGCACCAAAGAACCAAGTCCAAGTACAAAGGTTACAAAAAAAACTACTTTCCAACCTGATAAGGTTCACCCTAAACAGAAAATTTCAAATAAAAAGCTGTCACAATCAAAATCCAAACAAGCCATGCCGAACCACAAAAAACACATACCGAGATCTACTCACAAAATTCAAATCTACAAACCCATGATAAAAATTCATTTTTCATGACTGTTTTTTAAAGTACAGAGAGAAATACAAATATCTGAGCTCATGGGTAGATCTCAAAATCCTAAAAACACAAACTTTACGATAAAAGAAACAACAACAAAAAACAAATTTTCAGTTTTTAGAGAGACAGAGAAAAAATATAGACCTTCAGAGATAGCGTTTTGGATTTCGGCGCATTTAGCAACAACGTTGTGGTCATTAACACCTTCCTCTTCTTCGATGAGGTAATCGTTGTAGCCATTCTTACTAGCAGCGTTGGGAGAAGTATCTCTAGAAGCAGTAACCTTAACCTTAGAGACAATAAACCATTGGAAAAGTGCAAAAACAATTCCAATAACCGCACAAACAGGGATCAAAATCTCAGTTCCGAGATCTGGGAGAATGGCTGCACCCATTGCTGAGATTTTCTCTGTTTCAGTGCAGAAGAAAGAAAAGAGAATGAATGAATGAGAAATGAGAATGAAGTGATTTGAGTGGAGTAAGGGTTTTATATATTTATAATAATAATAATATGTATGATATGGTTGAGATAAATAAGAAGGTGTGTGGTTGAAAATATATCATATTCACCAAAAATATGAGACATGCCAGATCTGATTCCAAGGACACAGCATTTTTCTCCTTTTTTTTAATTTCTCAACTTCCTCCATCATAGTAATTGTCTTAACTCTTAAGAAAGTTTTATTATTTTAATTAGATTCTTATATTTTTACATTAATTATGTAGATTATAATAATATAATTATAATTAATAGTAGAGTGTTTTTTTATTATAAAATATGTCCTAGAAAATTTTGAGAATCCTTTTTATAAAGTTTGTTACCTTTATAATAAATAATAGTAATCTATATTTATCTATACTATATATAAAGCCAAAATATGTTGTAACAACCACCATGATGTAATTTATATTTTCCTAATTTGTCATTGACATTTTCTAATTCTACAAAAATCATATAATCTTATGTGTAAGATGGTTATATCTCCTACTTATATATATATCTACACTTCTATAATATATTATATTTGTTATATATAAAGCCAAAACATTTTTATAATTATCTACATAGTCTAATTTTTTATTTTTTATTTTGCCCGTCTAATTAACTATTATTACAATATTTACCCCACAATAAAAGAAATATTAATGAAATTTATAAGTTACATATATCAAAAATATCAAATCACTTTTTCTATTACATAAATTATAATATCATGTACACAGTAGAGATTTTTCAATTTGCTTCTATTAAAAGTTTGGTTATCTCTATTTTTATTATTAGAACTACCAAGTAATGAGTAAAATTAAATGAAAGTAAGTGTTTTTTGTGTACAGCAAAGTTTGTAGTTTTTTTATTTATTAAAAAAATATAAGCTTAAATTGTGTTACCAACCCACATAAATTATAAACTCAACCCGTAAAATGCATTGTGTATAGTTGTTCATGGGATGGTTTATTAATTAAATTTTATATCAGTGAAATTATATATATATATTATATTAATATTATTGTTAAAAATAATGAAAAATATGATATATATTTTATTTAAACTATTTGTTAAAACAAGATGTATGATATGATGATATCATATTTTAGAAGTATAAACAAAGATAATGGTTGTGTGTTTGATTCTTCACAATAAAATTTTGGTAAAAATTGTAATTTTTATACAAATTTTCTATTTTACATAAAATCATATAGCATGACTCTTAATTTGACCGAGAGAATTGATTCATTGGCTTTATGGTTGAACTAGGTTGTACGGTATAGTTTTTATAACTATTCTATCTTTTAAATAATAATGTATTAGAATAAACCATTAATTATAAATGTGTGATAATATAAACTTTATGTTTGGATTCAAAATTGAATTTTAATTCACTGTCAATTTGAAGCAAATGATCACAATTGATCAAATATTCTTACTTTGAGGAGTGGTGATTTCCATTTTTAAGTAATAATGATATTGAAATTTAAGTAGATTGTTGGAAATGATTTCAAGTTTTAATGAGAGAAGGAAAAGCAAGATAATTACTATTTTTATTTATTTTAAGGAGTTATGATTTCAGTTTTTAAGGAATAGCTTCCAAGTTTAAGTAGATTAATTAATGGAAATGAATTGAAATTTAGGATAATTACACTTCCTTCCATAAAGGTATTAAATTATACGTGGCAACACCACATAAACACGGATGAAATTGGGTGGATTTATCCCCTTCAATAATTTATGGATAACATCAACTTTGTCACTATCCACTTCTCACCATATTAAATTTAGATAAATTTGAAAAACTTGGAAAGTAAATTAAACAATTATTTTAAAATAAAATTAAAATGATGTATTACTCTAATGTTATGTTTTAATGAGATCAAAAGAATGCAGAAATATTATTTCAATATAATTATTATTTCAAAAGAATGCAGAAATGTTATGTTTTAATGAGATCAAAAGAATGCATAAATATTTTCTAAGAGTAAGTAGAAAAAACCTACTCGTCATCTTAGTCATTCAATCTTAGAAAATCTATTGGTTGAAGTAAGTGGAAAAAACATACTCATCATCTTAGACATTCAATCTTGAAAAATCCAATAGATGTATTCACCAATTCAAACCATTGAATTTTCAAAAAATGAACATAATGTAGAGTAGGATTTTTTCACTTACTCGTGAAAGTAAGTAGATCTATCACCTTATTAATTATATATAAAATAAGGTAATGATTCAACTTTTTAAATTTGATGTGAAACTCTAGTTTTATAATATCGATCAAAATTATAGCATAAGGACCAATTAACCATCAAGACCATCACCCATTACTAAGTTGTATTAAATTGTATAACAAATAACGCACTGAATTTAAAATTTCCTTTTATTCAATTGATTAGACTATGAAATATAAAATATGAGTGGGTAAACCTTGTTTCAAAAAACGTGTTATGACATTTTCTCATTTTCTTTTATGATATGTTCCTGTCATTCCTTAAAAAATAAAAGGAAAAACTCAATCAAGTTATGTATTCCACGTCGGGTTAATAAAATACATTTTTTCCTGGCAGTATTTTTTATAATAAAATATTTAAAGTCTAGTGGCATAGCATTTTTTACCAGATATTCATATGACTAATTAATTTCCTAATTTCATTTCTATTTTATTTATATTTAACTACCGTGAATATGAATAACTCATTATAATAATAAAAACCCAAAAATAGGATTTAATGACACTTTAAACTAAAACTAAAAAGGTACTACATTTCGCTTTTAAATAACGTTTGTGGGCATAAAACAAATTTATTATTTAGCCATATTTTATATAACAAGGTTTTTTGGAAGCTGCTTATTTCTACGCAATGTTAGTACTTGGCTTTGAGCATTGAACACTTGAGGATTGCATGCTATCAACACATAAAATGGTTCAAGTTTATTTATGTTACCCTGATTTTAGTTAATGTCTGAGTTTATTTCATGCTTTTGATTTTCATCGCTTTTCTTTTTTGGGTACATTAGTTTTTCTGTTCTGGAAAGTATAAGTAAATTACACCACTTTTTACATTAGTTTTTTTAATAGAGGAATGTTAAACCCATCTTTTTCAGATCACAGGCAATAAAATGTTAAAACTGATCCTGAAATCTTAGAAATTAAATTATGAAAAGTGTAATATACATATACTATTAATTGTATATTTATACATGATCACCATTTCATTCACCATTGATTTGAATTACATTTTTTTTCTTCTAACAGAAACTGTGGTCGATGATATTTCTTTGTCATTCAGTTGCAATGAACCAAATCACATATTTAGGGGAAGCCCTACCACCAATTATATTCGCATTTGAGTAAGACCTTATATCTCACAAGTGAAAATGGCCCTTAAATATATTGTCATGTATCCATTTAATGGAAATGGTCTTTTTCTTTCATAAGTAGCAAGAAGATGAAAGTGAGAGCAAATAAATCATTTACCATATAATAATTTATATATATAATTAAAAATAAATGGTACCAACTTTCAACTTGTGTTCATTCCATC
Source organism: Lupinus albus (assembly GCA_009771035.1). NCBI lineage: Eukaryota > Viridiplantae > Streptophyta > Magnoliopsida > Fabales > Fabaceae > Lupinus > Lupinus albus. The sequence goes on from CM020011.1 coordinate 14,263,915, forward strand.
TTCATTTGAGGTCCACTTCATTAATTTCAAACTCAAGAGTTAATAGTTAAAGCATTATATTTTATTGTCCTTTGTTCATAAACTTGTATATGTAAGTGAAAAGCTGTATTCTTCGGTTAATAGTTGTTAATTGTTGAACCCATTATCAATCATTAAAAAAACTTAATACTATATTACTTGTTCATATGTCACAAATCTTTGTACAAATTTCATGTTATTGTATCAAAGTAAAAGAATGAAAAGATGTGCATAGCATGAGTGCAAACTATGATTATTCCAATTTCTAAGTATGTATCATCAGCATATTATTTCTATAACACCATGATGTTTACACCTAGGCAATTATGTCGGTGACACAAGTGGTTCCAAAAGAATTTCATGTTAAAATATATGGCCAATTTATTCCCAACTCATATTTTAACAATATGTTTTTAAAATCAAAATTAACTATACCAAATAAATTGGTTAGTGATACATATTTTGCACCCATCAAATAAATCATCTGAATTTTGTTCACCATATTATGAAGACAGCTTAACCAAAGAAATAAAGAATATTTATTCCTTAAACTAAAGTCATTATTTCCCAATTAATTAGTTTATACTACATTGTATCATGTAATACACTATAATTATTCATGTGTTATTTTTCATCATAAATATTAAAATAATGTTTAGAAGTATTAATAATATAATTGGCTACATGGTTGGTGAATGAGCTAAGAGTGTGCTGTCATGGGATGGTGGAGAGTATGAATGGGACCCACATGTTGATAGCAAAGCCCATGTATAATGGATGAGATCATATCTTTCACATTCTCTCGTGAACCAATTAAAAAGTTTCATTCAATTAAAAAAAATATTTTAATATTATTTTATAAAATTTGATTGAGTAAGAATATAAGACTAAAAATTCTAGAACAAGACATCATTATCCATGTCTAATGTGTGTGTTGTAATTGTTTAGTCAAGTTGTCAGAATTTGTGAATTGTGATTGAAAAAAGAGTAGATCCAAATTCCTCATTCTGTGGGATTTATCATTGTTGCGTTTTTAAGTTTTGGTTGGATGAGGCATCCTTGGGGATCGGATCACAAGTTTTTTAAGAGCATCAAACGTGATATATGCGAATATACTTTAATGGACTCTGGTCGGAGTGTTATTTTGTTATTCAACCTTTCTTTCAAACATTTGCTAGTTGTCGTTTAATCTTTCCTTAAATACACTTTTGTGTATAAGTAAATGAAAGATTTATCACAATTATCATATTATTCACACTTCATTTCAATTACTTTTTTTTGAAAGAATAAATAATAATTAAATATGAATTGTAAATAATATGTTTGTGTAAAATTTATACATTGACACACTATTAATACATACTGATCAAAGAATTTTGTTTCGAGCAAATTTATATCAATGTACATATATCAATGATGTGTCTTTACAATACTACATTTACATTTCACAACAGATATTAATGTAATTACATTCTTTTCATCTTAAGAAATACCTAATGATTTGAATATACATGTATAAATTATGAGTAGTATAAAAAAAGGAAAAAATGTTATATAATTGGAAAAGTGCATATAACCTCCATAAAATTTATGTGCTATTATGAAATATTTTTTCCATAATTAGTCACTAAACTTTATTTATTGATAAAATTGGTCTCTATGATAATGTTAAAATACTAATAAATCAATAAAGAAATAGTTGTCATCAAACTTACAATAGTAATAATAGACACATCAATGTAACAATGCGTTTAGTCAGAGCCAATGACGCTAAGAAATCGTCACCAAAATATAAATTAATTGAGAAGAAAATAATAAGTAAATTTCAAAATTAAAAGTGACCAACAAATTAATATTTATATATAAAATTTAAAAATTAAATAATAATGATATAACAACAAAAATTGAAAAGAAAATGTATGATTGATACATTTTCATGGTTAATAGTTTAACATTATTTTTATTGTGAAACTAATTTTAGCATTAATGAAAATTTAATGAGTAATTATGAAATAATAATAACTCGATATAGTTATTGTAAATAAAATATATAAAGTTGAAGAGAGTTTTATGGATTACTCTGTAATATAATTATAGAAAACATCATTTACGAGTTCAATTTACTCCACATATATTAACATATACATAGAAATGAAAATGGTGGGAATGAAAGACACATCTTATTATTGTTGTTGAAAGTTTGTGCATTTTTTTATTTTGTAGATTAGATTAACATGTAGTAAGTAGGACGCTGGCACTTACGTTATGCTGAGTAGATACAAAACGAGGTTTCAACTTTCTAGATAATATTTGGTGTTAAAATAACTCCTTCCTTAAAGTTTAAAAGTGATATTTAACATTTATAACATATATTAATTAATGAATGTAATATATATGCATCATCAACAATAATAAAACATGAATTATACAATATGATATACTAGAAATTATATACCATTAATAAAACAATATATAAAACTTATACACTGTTAGAACATATATTTTTTCTCTCATAATTAATACTTAATAGTTATTAATCCTTTTGTGATTGGAATAAGGTATGGTTGTGAGTGTGTTAGAAATTGATTGGGTGATGAAATGTTTGAAGACATTATGTGGAGTTGGTTTCTGGAAAGTGCCTTTGTATGTTTTGTGAGCTGATATAATAACCTTGTCGACTCTGTAGAATTTTGAGTGAAGAGATTATTCAATTCACGTCAATTAATCTTTTGCTTGTATCAAACAACAATGTCTAGACTAATCTTAAAGGATTCAAGAATGATACGGCAGTGCAATAAAAGTCAAACTTTGGTTATGAAAATAAGAATAGTTTTTATTTAATTCCAATTTTCTCTAATTTCTTTTTATGTATAAATTAATAAATACTTAAAGATGGTAAGTTTTAGTTGTGGTGATGAATCTTGATTCTTCATTGTTGCAAAAATGATGTTTAAGTTTATGTATATAGTTTAAAAAAATAGTTAATAAATAATTGTTAAATATAACCTGACTAACAAAATATAATTTAAAATTTAGATCGAAATTGAATTAAGAAGAAATGGAGAAATAAGAAGTGAAAATAATAAATAGTAGATAAGGGTATACTTTAAAAGTAAAATGTAAATGTGTATTGATTTAAAAAAAAAAGATTTGAAATTACATATAAAAAAAACATTTAATAAAATATGTGAAATTGATAGTAATTGAGAGTCTCATTATGCCAAGAAATTTGGTGAGAAGTTAAAACTATGCTTGATTGGGAGTGACTAAGATCTTACCATATCCGTTAGTCCAATTTGACATGATCATGATCGTACTCGAATATAAATGAGTTTCGCCGAGTCTATGGTCAGATTTAGATTGGGAAATGAGATTCAACAATATATAGGGTCGAGTAAGGAATAAACATGATTTGACCATCTAATGGTCAATCATTCATTATATTTGTATGTGTGTCTATTCAATTATGGAAAGAGTAGTAACATCTATTTGGTCAAAATTATCATTAATCATGTAATTTTTTCATGTCATTAACACACACACATATATATCATATTGCATGTTGATAACATTAAGTAATATTGAGAAGACTTTATCTAAAATAGACATAGATTATATTTAATCGGTTTTAGAGTATAATTCAAGTTCAAATGCGTTCAAATCAAGTTTAGATTAAAAAAACGATCTCATCAGCACTTATGATCAGATAAGGGACAAACCTTACATAGTCCAACCGTTTCATGCTCATCCTGAGTCACGATAACAACATATTTCAATTGGGAGGTGATCCACTTAATCTAATAGTAAGTTTTTTAAACTTACTCTACAGCTTAACTATCAATTTTGTGGAAATTTAATAGTTTAAATTAATGAGTAGATATAAAGTATTGGATTTTCCTAAAATTGTTGGCTAAGATGTGGAATAAGTTTAAAAAACTTACTATTGAAGTGAATGAATCCCTCCTCATTTCAATTAGTGAGTATGATGGTGAAGGGTGTAGCTCATTTTTTTCTTCTCTTTCACTTGATAGCTTATCTTCCCTTGCTATTATTTTTTCCACTTGATAACTTAAATTTTTAGTCTCGTTATTATTAATCATCTGCATGGTGTGAGTAATTTTATCCCTCCAACAAGGATATAAAATGAAATAGAAGATCGAAACTCTCACAACTTTTTCCATACTTACTTTCTGTTTATCCGAATCTCTTTTTTACTATAATAATAACTATGCGCCAAATAATTATAATATATACACCAAAGAATAATTAACACTAAAAAGTGCCGTTTTACTTTTATATGAGTAAGGCATTTTGGTATACGTTGGGCTTTACAGATTTTATATAGCTCACTAAGTACCGTTTTTTATGAGCTCATTCTGAAAATTAGATTGGGCTTTATGCTTGGATTTGCTCACAAGTTCATCCAACGGGCCGGGCCCCTCATTTATGTTGTGTGCCTATTTTCCTATCTTCTTTCACACTCCATGTTTAACTAAACTCTTGTTTTTAAATCCTAGAATATTATTTTCTTATTCATTTTACACTCTGCAATTTAGTCATGAATTACAATTTTTTTAAAATTCTACAACGACCACTATGTTCTAAATTTAAAGACCCAAGTTCATTAGTGGTAAGATTAATGAACTCTTGTAGTTGAGTCACTAATGTGTCAAAATTTGCACCTTCATAACTCAACTGAAGAAACTGAATAATTTAAAACTTTTGTAGTTGAGCCATGAAGATATAATAAAATCTTGTAAATTAGTGTCCCGTTTGAAAAAACTTGAATTATTTACATTTTGCAACTGCACACCAAAGTGCAAATTTTCACCCAACATGCAAAATTATGTACTTGGAGTCATTAGCCACCACTCCCTTTTTGAATCACGTAAATTCATATTTAGAAGAATTAACGTGGTGTTCCACACATGTTTTCAATCAATAGAAAATGTTAACTATATTAGAGATAAGTCCTCAAAATATGTGTTTGCGAGTTGAGTTTTGAAAAAAAAAAATGGAAATGGAAAACTTCTAAGTTATCTCAATAATTCTCGAATCTTCCATTTCCTTTCAAGTCATCTAAAATTCAACTTGCAAATAGACGATAAAATAAAATAAGGAACAAATGGCATTGCTTAATTTTGCATGACTTCCAAAATGCAGAGAGACTTTCAAGGCAAGCTAAGTGAAAAAAATAGATGTATCAATCATATTATGATGGAATACATGTATCCTAAACCATATTCTTTTCATTTGAATCATGAGATATAACACAATCTTGATTTTTCTTTACATATACCATGAGGCTCTAAGAGTGACGTATATTGGTATACAATTACATATACAACAAGTTAAGAATATTTACTAATCTCTATATGTGCTTATATATTTTCATACCGTATTGACATTTTTCAGAGACGTTTACATTATATATGGTAAGTATCTTATATAAGTGGTATATTTAAGGTAAAGAAGATATATTTTTTGGTAGAGTTTGTACACTTGGTTTAGATATAATTTCACCTATATAAATTTACAAGATCACTTAAAATAAATAAAGAATAATTTAGAAAATGGACAAATTTTTATTTAAATCTCACAATTTTTTATGTACATTTTCTTATAAAATTTCTTTACATATTTACAGCTTTTGTTCACGTGTCGATCATGTGAAAAACCAGAGGATGCATTCCCCATAGTAGTGAATAATATCATTGTCATTTATAAGCATAAGTACCCTATACAGAATTTGATGCCATACAAAAATCTAGTATAAGGGTCGGTCACAAACTCACAGTTTCCAAGTTCTAACCTTTTTAGGACCATGGTGACGTGGTAACTGTCAAAATTACATTTTACTCCTCTTCCAAAAAAATATATAGATTTATTTTTCAGGTTAACTTGTACTATTCAATGTAAATGATAATTTCTTAGCCGTTCATTGATTGATCAAAGAAAACATTAATGGTATGCATTATGAGCGCATAGCCACAGATATAACTCACAAACTATAAACCCCTCTTTCTATATTCCTACATTTGGTGCTTCTTTCTCAACCATCAACCCTATTTTTGATTTTATTAGAAATTAATAGTAATAATTACTGCTATGGGGAAAAGGAAACGGATTTCTGATCACAATCAGAGCCAGAGTGATCATCTTCCTTCTCCTTCTGCAGGTACCCTTTTTCATTTTTCTTCCTGTTATTATTATTTGTTTGTTTCTCTTTGTTTTTAAGTGTTATTATTAGTTTAACTTAATGAGGATTTGAAGTGAAAATTCAAAACTTTTTTGTCTCTCTGAGCTACCTGAAAAGGTTAACATTGATGGGCATTTGAGAAAATGTGATACCTCTGCCAACCTTTATTTTCCGGTGGGATTTTCACTCTTCATGATACTTGTTCATTCTTCTCTACTTTTTTGCGAAAGAGTTAACAAAAAGCAATTATTTTTGTCCTCAATTCTAAGTGGTTTTACTAGGGTTCGAGGGTTTCTTTCATTTTTCTAATGGGTTTTTCGGTTTGCAAGTTTTGATGCCTTACTATTTTATTTCGCATGACCAAAATGCATTTGAAACGCTTGTTTAATTTTGGTCCTTCGGGTTTTCCACGGGAAATCAGTGGAAATAGAATTTTTTTAATAGATAGTTTTCCAAATCTAAGATGAGGAGTAATGAGTGTACATTGCTTCCTTTTTTTCTTCTTTTTGACTTCCCTATTTTTTGAACAGATTTTCATGTGTTTAGTTTTACCTAATGACTCTTCAAGCATCTTCTACCCCTCTAGGTTGATAAGCAGACTTTCATTTAGAACTTTGTACTGTTATTTTCTCCAATTACAGACCCAAGTGATAGTTTAGGACCTTTAGGTAGTAAATCTCATACTCTGTATGCACATTCTCCTTGCTTATATGCTTCATCTCCCTTCTTCCATGAAGGGTGCCTTATATGAAATTAGCTTTGCCTTCACTAGTTTTTTTGGTTTGGCTCTTTCAAGTATGTCACGTTTTCGCATTAGCATCATTGATCTGTAGGTGGTTTAGTTTCATTTGTCGTAGATCACATTTCATATTCTCTTGCTATGAATTGTGCAGACAGTCAGGGATTGATATTCTTAACAGACCTTGTAAGAGTGTGTCAGGTTATGTGTCACAAGAGCGGAGTTACAGTTAAGAATTTGACGTGATGTGCTACGATTTGCATGTTATGGTTTTGGCGACTTAGGAGTTGGTTAAAGTGTTTCCAGTTTCTTACAACATGATATATGTACCCATGAATTGTGAACCTGACGATGATATGTTGCTTACATTATCCATGTAGAGGAAATTAGGAAACAGTCCCTTTATCTTTTACCTTTATTTGTTTTTAGTTTGTTCTCCTTCACGTGTATAATTGATCTTCCATATTACTTTATGATTTCTGTGGCTTTTGTGAATATTGCAGAAGCCATTCAATGCTCTTCCAACATGGAACTATTGTCAGATGAGGTTGCTTTCTTCTCCCACTCCTTCAATGGCATACTGGAAGTTCCTCTATAAATTACTGTTTTGCTTTTATCATTCTTATTCGTTTTCATCCTCATATCACGGGTGATAAAGATGGTAACACATGAATAATCTTGTGCAGATACAGAGTGTACACTTTTTCTTATATTTGGAAGTTTTAGGAAAGTAATTCAGAAGCGTCCATTGCTTATTTTTGACTTCGTTGTATCAAATTTGACAAGATTCACTTCTTTCATTTGTTCCTTTTCTTTGTTTCTTTCCAGAATCCTTCACATTCAGCCAATCCAGGTGCACTTGCTCTGCCACGTGTGTTGGATTTAACTGATGGATCTATGAAGCTTGTAAGTACCCATCCGACAATGGGACATCATCATCAAAGTCTCGGCCGTTCAATATTCTTGAAACGCTCACGGCATTACTATGGCCACCAGTATTCCCAACGTAACCCTGCCAATCATGCCTATGCATCTTCTTCTCGCGGCAAGGGTACATCTTCATATGATGATAGTAGGCTTTCTTTTAAGCTGGCTTCTCAACCCAACTCACAGTCTAAACAACATACAGGTGTGTCTTTAATGTTTCTTTCGTGCTTCACAAGTTAACTTTTTAATTTTTTACTAGTGTCTAACTTAGTTTAGATTCTTCATGTTTTGGTGGAGAATTTCACTTGAAAAATTACTTTAATTATATGATTTCTGTCTCCCGTCACTTATTAGGAAGGTCCGTGTTTTGATGCCAGCATTTAATTTACAGGAATACTTTCTATTTTCTTTATGCTTTCTTTCTCTTTTGAGATATCATTTTGTCACCAGTTCAGTTTCTCTACTCTAGGAGATTGATTATTATTAATTTTGTTTCATTGCATAGGCCAACCGTTTATTTTTCTTCATTTATTTCCAGAGTATAGAGAGAAGACATTTTCCAGGCCAGAGAGAATCCGGTCGAATTCCATAGGGATGGATGCCGTATCACTGGATGTAGTGAAGATGGTTTGTGGGATTTGTCAGAAGCCACTGAGGCGGAAATTTAATTTTCTGTCGAGTTCAATGACTCACTGCGAGCTTTCAGTTGTGGCGGTTTTAGTCTGTGGTCACGTTTATCACGCAGATTGTCTGGAGCAGAGAACTAGCCTCGAAGAACAATGTGACCCTCCTTGCCCTATGTGTGCAGGTTTACTTTTGCAGGCTCGTGACTCTCAAGGACATGAGTAGTTTCCAAGTGGATGAATATTACAACTTGATGTTGATCATCATCATCATCATCTACGAGTGGAGTTTCAGAGTTCGTGGAAGATAACAATGAAAGATACTAGGTCATTTGCTGCAAATGGACTATGAAAAGATCTTGTAGACTCTTAAGGATCTTTGTGTTATGCGTAGAATTTGTATTAGTCAGAATGTGTAATTTCTTCTGTGTTTTTTTCACCAATGGGTGCATAGGTGATTATGATATATAGCAACTTATAGTTGTCTGATACATATAAATTGTAGGAGCTGTAAATGTTTCAAAATTTCAATAACAAGCTAATTGAAATAAGGATTTAACATGAATACACATACAATGTAAGTGTTTTTTACAATGTCGGCAAATCATCCACCATTCATATGTTAACCATTAAATATAAATCAATGGTGGATGATGTGTTGATAGTGTAAAAAACTTTACACTCATAGATATTAAACTCATAGAAATAATTATGTGGAGCTGTTCATAATGAAACATATGTTTCTTGTTTTTGATTAAATAATCAACCTTCCTGAAAATATACATATTCATTATTTTAGTCTATGCAAATTATATGTTTAGGATTCCCATCCTTGAAAAACATATATTTCACTACTCTCTAGGATTTTACCTTTCTTTTATTGTTCTTAAAAACCAACTACCAAATAGATTTTTAAACTATAGGAGAAAGTACTACTAACTGCCTCAACTATTTTTATAGCCCACTATTTTTTATAGCCAATATATTCCTTCACGTTATCGGTAAAAAACTAATTTCTTTTCAGAAAGTATGATTGTCTATCTCAACTAATAACACTCCTAATAATCAAACACTACGATATACAGAATTCAATAAAACCTTACACTGCACGACTAACATCTCCTTTCCTTATTGCCCATGAACTTAAGTCTAACATCTATTTCCTATAGTTTTTCATTCTTTTGTATTCAAATACACTCATATAGAATATTGGATAATTTTTACTTGTCCGTTATACCTATTATTATAATTATAAAAAATAAAAAACTTTAGAGAAGGGGAGAAAGTCAAAACTTGCGAAATTCATTTAAAATATCATTATTAATCTATTCTGAATTCACATTTGTGAATGAAGAAGAGCATATATATGTTTACTTTATATTTATGCATCTTCTATTTTCTTTATAAAATTTGATTCGTTCATATAGTTAATAGTAAAGGAAGTTGAAGTCTTGGTCTATATTGAATCACAATAAACTTAGAGATCCTACTGATTTATAAGTGGTTTCGGTTTCTTGGCCTGAAAGATGTTTCTAGTTTTTTATTCCCCAAAGTCATACTATCATATAGCTTTTAATTTAATATTATTAAACCTCCCTTTCTAGCTCATTGAAAATGTTGTTTTTTTAACTCTTAAGTAAAAAAAATTGTACATTCAATTGTCAAATATGCTTAGTTTACACATGGAACTTTTAAACGTATTTGACATGACGTATACTTATTTCCATGATTTACCTATTTTATTTTTATTTGTTTTATATTCATGTTTTTTTAAATACATGGAAAAAAAACCGCCAAATCAAAAGTGGAAATTCTGAACCAATTTCTCTCATCTGTGTGATGCAAAATGGGCACTTGCGGAAGCGACAAGTGAATAAAGTAAATAGAGAAGAATAGAAGAATTACACTAAGTTGCACTTCATACTTTCAAGATACCTTGAAAGTGTTATTCCAACTTTCTAAGTTGCACTTCATGGTTCTCAAGAGTCAAGGAGTAATTCCAAGACTTACTCTAACTTTCTAAGTTACACTTCATGGTTCTCAAGAGTCAAGGAGTAATTCCAATACTTACTCAAACTTTCTAAGTTACGCTTCATACCTTCCAAGAGTCATTGGAAGAGTCATCATACAATGTTTCATTTACCAAGTTGCATTGGTTATACTTCCACATCAATTAGGAATGATTCCCAACAGAATGTAACATATTCATGTGCACATGTTAAATCAATTGGTGTTTAGTTCAAACTATATATGTTTTTTTCCTTTTCTGTAAGACTCAAGTTTGAGTCTTGATGTGGAAAAAATAACCTTTTAGAGAACTAGCTTCAGATTGAGTTAATCTGAAACTGCCATGGATATTAATACAAAGAATGGTAATCCTATCTCCTATGTGTTGGTAATATGAATATTTTGTTGATGATGAGATTAATAAAATTGTTGACTCTGTGGAAATGTTGTTAACATTGAATATCATGTTCGTAATTTCAAGTAAAAATGTTGGTAACCAGAAGAAAAAAAAAAAGGTGATAGTGGTAACTGTATTGATAATGGTTGTGAGCAGTTATAATGAATAATTTGTTGGCAACTATGATTAAGAAAAAGTTTACAACTTTTCTACCATGTAAGTAGCTAAGTATTTTTATATATAAAAAAAGCACCCGATGAAAATGTGGTTTGGCCAGTTAAAAATGCAACCTTTACTACATTCGAAAATCCCATTTCACAAATAGTGTACCGCACCGGAATACCTGTTATCAAACTTATCAAAATATTGATATGACGGTATAATGGTTTAATAAGATACTTTACTATTAAAGTATATACCGATAAACTTATATATACATATATTATACTAATATTAATGATAAAAAATCAATAAAGAAGATAATAACTAATTTTAGTTATATCATTTGTTAAAACAAAATGTGTCTTTCAGTGGTAGATCGTATTTTAGAAATATAAATGTATTAACTATGTGTTTGATCATCAATACTAACATTTTGATAAATGAAAATGATATATTCTCATATTAAATTCTTCTACTAATTCTCATATCGACAAGAAAATGACATATGTCACTTAAACTAATAACTAATAAATAAAGTATCACTTTCTAACATATGTCACTTTTCTATGGATATGAGGATTAATAAGAGAATTTAGTAGGAGAATATAATATTATTGATTTGAGTTATTTTTTTTAAGAGTAATTATACATAAGTGTATCAAATTTATGTATAATTTGATTATGTTGGTTACCTTCCATGGATAGGCTTAATTTGTAATTCCTCTATAAAGAAATTACAGGCTGACATGGTCCCATTTCCAGGTCAAGATGTAATTACCTCCTTTATATAATTTCATATACTCTTTTAGCATATGTATTATTTTATTCATTTTTCTCTTGAAGTGAAATTCAAAACTTCATTTCCTTTTAAGCAAATTCCCACATTCATATATCAGCCCTTCCTTTTAAGTGATGGTGAGGCATTGTTATAAGGCAGAGAGGGCAAAACACTCTAAACAATTATATATAAACCACTAAACCAATCATTTTCACCCATCTCATACACCCGGTCTTCCTAAATATAAAAATAATCCTAACTTTTACTTGTATTTTAATGGTATTTCCATTATATATAAAAAGATAAAAATAGTTTAACATATTATATTTTTTTTTATTTTTACTAGTGTGTTGACAGACACTCACGTGTATGTGAACCCGCTTTTCTATCGAGTGAATTATAATTCATTTGTATATTTTTATTACATTTTTCATAACTATAACAAAATCAATAAAACATGATTTACAATTTTGCATGTTAAAAAATGAAAAAAGGATAAACGGTCGTATTCAAAATATTGTCTTGATCTATGTGAAAAAACTGTCGTGTTCAAATGAAAAAACTGTAAAACTTAGATAAAAAAACATATAACATAAAATGATGAAATATGTTATATTTTTTTGGTATAAAATATAGATTAGTAAGGGCAAAATAAGAAAACACAAATTACACCATATGTATGGTTATTTTGTGTTTTCCCTTTATATATTAGCATATAAGTATAACTAGTATTTATTTTTCCTATTGAGAATATCCTTAGCCATCTACAACTTCATCTCTATTTCATTTTCATTCCTCCAAAAATATATATTTAATTAGAAAATAATATATATACTTACTCAGGATGATAGATTCTTTAGAAAAAAAGTATACATTAACTCTTTTATTTACCACGCATTATTCATATTTAATTATCATTAATTCTTAAAAAATAGTAATAAAATATATAGATATTATACTAATTTTATTTCATGATTTTACTTTTCTCATACGAAAATGAATGTTACATACAATGGTATAAACTTTGCCATAAAAGATGGGTCCTAAATTCTCTCCTATAAAAAAAAACAAATGTTCCAAACAAAGCAAAGATTCGAATCTTGGAATTGGATCATTCGATCAAAACAATCCTACAGCTGTCATGCAACAAAACATCACACCCTTTAAAAATTCCAAGGCAATAATTATAACACCTCACACGTTATTATAGCAATAAGTCTCTGCAAAAACCACTCTTCACCCTTCAACTTTGTCACCAATCATTTTCATTCCATTCATTCATCAACCACCACGACCCTTCTCTCTTTATCTCTCTTCCCCACCGCAGAAACACCGTTTCCGGTGGTAGGAACGAGATTCTACCGCTAGCTCACAACTGGGGTGCCTTGTTTCTCAAGAAAGATAACCTTTTTAGCTTCCCCTTGTTGTTTTATTGTGGTGTGACATGGAGGTTTCGGTTCCATCACCGAGTAAGTCGTTCGTGGAGAAGGTTTTTGGAGGGTACCAATACGGGAGTAGTAGCAGCCAGAAGAAGAATAATGGGAATGAGGGTAACAAAAGTCATGATGAGGATAGTGATGGAGGAATGGAGTTAATGGAGATTGGAGCTGAAAGGACCAAGAACGTGTTGATTCTTATGAGTGATACTGGTGGTGGACATAGAGCTTCTGCTGAGGCTATCCGTGATGCTTTTCAAATTGAATTTGGTGATGAATATAGGGTAATCATCACCCTCACCTCTCTTCTTATTTCTTGTTTTTCTCATTAATTAGTGTATCATAATTTAAGTTTTCTATCTATGGATCTAATATTGTTTCTTCCTTTTCTTCCATTTTTTCTACACAAATTATGCGGTCAACTCAAATTATGCTGCAAAACAAACAAATTCTTTTTTGTCTTTCTCCTGTTTTCTTGTTTTTACTCTACAATTTTGTTTTGTTCAACAGTTTTTTGGTCTGAAATATTTTAACTTTGCTTTTGTCATATTTTGCTCAAGGTCGCGTGGACTTTGTAGCTATTTTCATTTTTATTATAGCTATTTGCCAAGCCTTCTCCTTTGGTTTTTTCTTATTTCTGTGGAAAATGAATTCCATGCCTAAAAAATCCCCTTTTAATTTCATATTCTTCAGAAATTTAGTAAAGTGCATGTTCCTTTAATAAGTTGATCTCTACAATTTTCAGGTATTTGTTAAAGATGTTTGGAAGGAATACACAGGTTGGCCATTGAATGATATGGAGGGACAATATAAATTTATGGTTAAACATGTGCAGCTATGGAATGTTGCATTTCATAGCACTTCTCCTAGATGGATTCACTCGGTGTATTTAGCTGCCATCGCTGCCTACTACGCCAGGTACAATAAATTTTGATCAGTAGTTTTGCCATTATCTAATTCTTCCCCTATTGCTTATGTTCTTTTCATATGAAAGTTACTTTATGGACTATTTCTCATCATTTAATCAGTATTCATTTGCTAAGAAATAATGGGCATTTACTTTTCATCAAATTAGCAATAATTAATTTCTGTAGCTGTAGGACCTTTTCACTATTTTAGTTTATGGTGGTGGACTTGTAATTTACACATATTATATATTTGAAATTAGTGTCTTATAAACTGATTCATTTTCAGGGAGGTGGAGGCAGGGCTGATGGAGTACAAGCCTGATATTATAATCAGTGTCCACCCCTTGATGCAACATATTCCGTTGTGGGTTCTAAAGTGGCAAGGTTTGCAGAAGAAGGTGATTTTTGTCACTGTAATCACAGACCTTAGTACCTGCCACCCTACTTGGTAAGTTCATTGTGGCCTTTTAATTTTGCTTCAAAGTAAAGTTCGTCAATTTATGTTTACATGCTCTAACCTTTAAGCTGTTTCTAGGTTTCATCCTTGGGTCAATAGGCTGTATTGCCCTGCTGAGGCGGTGGCCAAGAAAGCCTCACAAGAAGGCGGCCTTGAGGAGTCTCAAATCCGCGTTTATGGCTTGCCCATCAGGCCTTCTTTTGCTCGTGCAGTTCTCGTGAAGGTATCTGCTTGTTGAAGATTGGAAAATCTTCCAACAACTTTGAATTTTATATAGCAGTTTGCATTATAAAATATAAAATTGTGGTACACATGACATTATTCTTAAAGATATAATTGTAGTTTTAGTCGAAGGGGAAGAACTCTTCAAATCTGACATTTTCCGCGCTGTTTTTGTTATAGGATCAATTAAGAGAAGAACTTGAGATGGACCCCGACTTACCAGCAGTTTTGCTGATGGGTGGTGGTGAAGGAATGGGACCTGTCAAAAAAACTGCAAAGGCTCTTGGAGAAGTACTTTTTGATAAAGAGACTGAGAAACCAATTGGGCAGATAGTAATTATATGTGGTCGTAATAAGAACTTAGTATCTACCCTTGAATCTCTTGAATGGAAAGTGCCAGTAAAGGTAATTGACTTCACATCACTCCTTAAGCCTCTGATTCTGATTAGAGTCAACTAGAGATAGATAAGCATCACAACAATTTGCGCTTTATGTGCTACTTCATCATATGTGCTACTTCATAACTAGAGATAGATAAGCCTCTGATCCTTGAAGTGTGCAGGTTAGAGGATTTGAGACTATTATGGCGAAATGGATGGGAGCCTGTGATTGCATCATAACAAAAGTAAGTTAACTAAACCAATTTGCGTTTTATGTGCTACTTCATCATATATTAGCAATTAGCATAGACTCATTGGTTGAATGAAATTTTCAGGCTGGACCAGGTACAATTGCAGAAGCATTGATCAGAGGGCTTCCCATAATCCTTAATGACTATATTCCGGGACAGGTGAGAGATTAAAGTGTTGTGCTCATTGCTATTCAGTCTTGTTTTTTCATTCCACCCCTTATTGATTCTTAGTTGCAATGGTAACTGCAGGAAAAGGGTAATGTGCCTTATGTGGTAGACAATGGAGCTGGTGTCTTCACCCGGAGTTCAAAAGAAACAGCAAAAATCGTGGCCGAATGGTTTAGCACAAAATCAGAAGACCTGAAAAGAATGTCAGAGAATGCACTGAAATTAGCACAACCTGAAGCCGTGTTTGATATCGTGAGGGACATTCACGAGCTCGCTCTGCAGCGCGAACCATCAAACTTTCCGTACATGTTGACCTCATCCTTTACTAGCCTAATCTAATTCCTTAATTAACTTTGCATCTTTCAGATTAGCCTGTTTTTTCCATCAGGTTTGACATGTACAGTTCACTACTAAAATCACATTATTCTTTATTCCAGTGACTTGATTTTACCATAGTAAGGGACATATCATGGTAAACAAGTTCTGGGTTTTTTAAAGGCATGGTCATGAGATTTCTTTAGGATGTTCATGGGGAGGACTAGATATTGTTGTGTGTAACAGTGTCACTGCAAAGTTGTTTAACTTCCGTACATTTCAGTCTAATGGTTTTTTCTTCATTTTTTCCCCTTGGCTTTGTTCTTGCTAGTTATTATTACCATACAACCTAGTATTATTACCATTGTTGTCATTTAGGTTGCTTAAAGTTGATAAGCAATGTAAAACATAAGCTGATAATGCACATAATCTTACTGATGATGCTAGAACATTGAAATCTCAAAGCATGACAAAAATAATGCAATTTCCTTATGTATCTATTTTGATTCCTTAAAGTTTGTTGTGTCCTGTTAAAAATATGCTCTTATGAAAAAGGGACAATACTTAAGTGTTACGTCATTCTCTTCAACTTGTTAACTCCTCTTCATTTGGACTGCATTGTTTTCAACACATGAAAGAGAATTTGCAGATTCAAATGTTATTATACCGCAACAACAACGTCCACAAACCACACATAATGCCACCTCCTCCTAAGTTTGCAAATCAAAGTTAAACTTTATAGTAGAAACAAAGTTATCAGATTTTGATAGCTAGTGTGATTGTAGCATTGTACACTGGGTCATCAAATTTCATTTCAAAAAGTAGTCTTTCATGTAATTGATTTATAATAAAGGTCTGTTTGTAAATTGATTTTTAGATTCGGAGAAACACAAAACCCAATACAAACATAAGTGAAGTTCATTTATTCAACTCTTATGCTTAGCTGTGAAGTATTATTAAGAATATACACACAAAAATATCTGTAATGTTTCCATAAAGCGACAATTGGTGACATCTTACAAACTGTATTACCACTTGCGTTTGTTGTGTTTTCTCATAGTCAATTGGGTATAAGGACACGATGAAAAATTAATAACTAAAAAACCAAAGCTAGCAAAATTAAATTTGATGAAATACAGACATTAATGAAGATGATCTTTACTCATTAGTTGATATATATGAAATTCTTTTTTATTTTTATTACGAATGAGAATGAAAATGAAGGGTTGGTATATAGAGATATAATATAGTCAAACCCAATGTAATTGGCTCAATTGAATAAAAAAAAGAAAAAAACTATTTTGGTTAATTTTTGTTCCGGTTGAATCACAAATCCCGTGATAATAATAGTGTAATACTAAGTGATTGTTAATTCTGAGATCCCATTCCAACAAGTTTTCATTTTGAGCATCTTATGTATCACGCTCACGTTCATTTCCTCTGATTTTTCAATTTCAGGAAGAAACCTTGTTAAACTAAAGACATGGTATGAGAATTCAACCCTATTTCTTTCATTCAATTTATTTTGATTATTTGCAATTGAATGTAGTTGTAGTTGATCTTATTGTTATTGTAATTGAAAGGTTTATCATTCCAGTTTTGTGGATGAAGATGGAGTGAATAGAGCTTGTGGGTGCCCTCTACTTCCTCTCAAGAGCCATATTAAGGGACCTGCTCCAGTTTCAGATCAAGGTTTTCAATTTCATTCATTATTCCTTTTGATTTACACTTACACTGTTTTAGTGTTTTCATAATCTGAGATATATATAATGCTATGTTTACGGTACAGATAGAACTGATATTGTTGATGAAGCTATTACCTTCTTTAGAGCCAATGTGTTCTTTAGAAACTTTGATATCAAGAGCCCTGCTGATAAGCTTCTTATATACTTGACATTTTACATTAATGTTGCTCTCAAGAGGCTTGAAGGTTGTAGAACCTTAGCTGAAGGAACTAAAGCTGTAATTAACTTGGGATTGGAAAAGGTTCCTGTCCCCGGAGAATCTGGTTTTCCTTTTCCGGGTCTTTTCGCGCTTCCTCAATCACATCCCGAAGCAGGTTTATCTCTTATTCCTTTATTTTTGTCCATTTTTCATTATGTTTCCTTCTTGCTTTTTAATTTTTTTATTAGTTTGATGACTATTCCTATACCTTGATAGTTGATACCCTTATTTATGAGCAGGTAGATGCATACAGTTTGCTTAATTGTGTGATGATAATGTTCACCTTCTAAGAAATGTGATACATAATGTTTTTCATGCATTTTATTAATGAAGATTTGATAGAATAGAATCTCTTCTCGTGTGCTGTTTTGCCTCTCCTTAAACTCGCTTCACGAAATGAGTGTATTTATGCATCATCATCATACTATCATATGTTGGAAAGAAAGTGGATTCTATTGCCGCTTAATTTGAATCTTGAATACACTTATCATCGCCCACACAGGCATGTCATGCTGAGTAACCCTGGGTTTCTAGTTTTATTTAGGACAAAGTGTAATCAAAATGGAAAAATGAAACACTATAATTGCTGAAGTCTTGGACAAATAGAAGACAACCATTCCTCATATCTATTTACCATTATCAATTTTATGAAAGTAAGGATGTGAACTTAACAGCACCATAAGCTAGATAGGTATTTTACAAAATAGCTGCAGAGGATACAATCATGGAATGGAGTGAATACTAAATGCTAATACATTGGTCATCAAATACCAAATAGATAACTAATGGATGGAAATTTCTTATTCAGAAAGGTTCCTTTTTAAATAGCTCCAACTCCATGTTTTACTTTATGATTGTAGTCTGGCTGTTGTAAACTATATTTTGCATTGAGTGTGACTCTGTGAGTCTTGGGTGGATTGGTGCTCAGATGTCAACTGAAATACAAAAATAGAAACAGAAGGAAGGGAAATATTACTATGTGAAATATAATATGTACTCCGTAAATGACTAAAAGTTCATGAGAATTATCTCTTCTGTTTTGCAACTTTAAGCCTGTATGTGCACCAATATATGTGAAGTGAGTTTTCAGTTTCTTCTTTTATATATTTATCTTCAAACCTTTTTGTTAAGTCAATTCAAGCAGCTTGTGCTAATTCTTTTACAGAGATGGTAATCTATCATTGAATGGACAGTGTGTTATGGTTTATGCATTTCAATTCAATATGATTTAATCATTATGTATAGGTGCAATTGCCATGGCCAACATAATGGAAGTCAACTAGGAAGTTGTATACATATTCTGATATAGCGCAG
This sequence comes from Lupinus albus, assembly GCA_009771035.1. Lineage (NCBI taxonomy): Eukaryota > Viridiplantae > Streptophyta > Magnoliopsida > Fabales > Fabaceae > Lupinus > Lupinus albus. The sequence continues at coordinate 14,283,160 of CM020011.1, forward strand.
ACTGCTCTTACTAGCTTTTATATTGAAGTTGCATAATATTTTTTTTCTTTATGTTGTTCTTGTTGTTGTTGTATAGTTGATCTAAGTAAAGAGAGTGAGCTTGAGGTAAGAGTAAGATTGTTGCTTAGTGGACCATGAGCCTAGAAACAGACTTTCCGCTTTTAGGGTAAGACTGCGTATATCTACCTTCTTCAGACCTCACTAAATGGGACCTCGTGCACTGGGCCACTATTTTTTTATAGTTGATGCAAACTGCAATTTAGTGAACCACTGAACCTGTTTGCAGAACATCGTATTATTATATTCTGAGCTTTGTGATTTGAAAAATGCAGAATTGTTTCGAAATTATTTGAAGCAGATAAGGGAAGAAACAAGTGGGAGGTTATTGAGTGTTGCATACAGACCCAACGGCACTCCAAATAAATGGTGGCTGGCATTTGCCAAGAGGAAATTTATGAATATAATTATCCCATGAGGGTTGTGATCAACTGTGCAATGCTTGAATCATAGATTGAGCTGTGAAAAAAATACTCTTAAACACTGTGTTGATATGCCAATAAAAATATAATGAAGTATTGATTGTCATGTTATTCCTTGTCTGATTTGATGTTGTTTTATTTTTGGTTAAAATATATGTTTTGATTTTGGATATACTGAATTACTAAACAGAGAATAGTAATATTGATAGCTACGTAGCAACCATTTTCACAATTGGTTTGCTTGTCCCGTCTGTTTTGGCTCCCACCATGAAATCAATGATTATGTTTGGCCTAGGTCCCAAACCTTTCTTGTATTGGTGTTTCTCTTCATGCTAGTTGTGTTAGCAATATTGCAAAATTGCATGTATCAGGCACACTTGAGTTGTTGTGTCTAGTTTGTGTGTAAACACAAGGGTTTATATGTGAGTAATAATGTAATGATTTATACGCAGTTAGTGTATGATCCACTATTCATTTGTCTTACTTTCATTTAAGAGTAAATCATGATTGATAAAAATGAATAATAGATGATACAATGATAATATATATTTTTTTCTACTGTTTATTATTTTTAAGGGATGGGTTTATTTATCGATACATATTTAATGGGTTTAGATTATTATCTACGATATCTAATGAAGGGTGTATTGTATATAGATACACTTTTCTTGCTATCACCAATACTTAGCTTATAAACTAATCAACTTTGTTTGAAAAAACAATCTATTTATTGGTGTTTGGTACGTTAGTTTGTTTCAATAAGCTAAGCTTATAAGCTTGCATATAGACTTAGATCAGGTTGGGAAGATTGAATTAGAAGTATTTTTCTCCAAGACTTATTTTTTCTATTGAACTTGCAATTCTTATTTTACTCTTACATCCTTTCTCATTTTACTTTGTTATATCACTTCTCATTTTAAAAAATTAGTATCATATTATTTTTTGAATATTGAGATTAATTTTTATATTGTCTTCTATTTTAAAATTTTAGCATATGTTATGAAGTAATAATTTTTTTAGAAATTGTAATATATATATGTTAAATATTAAAAAATATTGAAAAAACAACCAAAACAATCATAAATAATATATAATTTACTGTATAAAAAATAATATTTCTACATTACCCAACATAAACAGATGAATATACAAACATAAAAGATTATATTACAGCTTCAAGTATAGGAAACCTTATCATTAATTAATAATTTGTATAAATCAGATGCAAAAACAATTTACAAAATCTTAGCCATCAATTCTTGGGAAATCCAATGGTTTAAATTAGTGAGTAGATCTAAACCATTTGATTTCTCTAAAATTGATAATTAAGATGTAGAGTAAGTTTAAAAAACTTACTATTGAAGTCAATAGATGTCTCATCTTAAACGATTGTAATGATGATTATTTTAGAAAAGAGGTCTAGAATGGGCTTATTAGAAAAGAGTGAGAAGCCCAGAATAATAAGTGAAGAGTTCAGTTTGTTTCACAAAACCCTAAAACAAACAAGTATTACAAACTTGGGTTTTACTCTCTCTAATCACATTCCGACCATAACCCTTTCACTCTCTCTCTCTCCTCTCTCTCTCTCTCTCTCTCTCTCTCTCTCTCTCTCTCTCTCTCTCTCTCTCTCTCTCTCTCTCCCTCTTACTCTGGCAATGGAGGTTCACAAATATCAGATACCCTTTTTTCTCCACTCTCTCGCTTCCAACATTCTTCTTTCTGCCGCTCATTCTCTCTCTTTGGTATCCATTCATCTTTTTTTCTCGAAATAGGGTTTATCTGTTTCATTGATTTCCTTCAAACTGAAATGTTTTATTAGTTGTGTATTATGAATTTGTGTTTTCCTTCTTCTTTTTGATGGTCAGAGTGAAAGAGTTATTTTTTCTTACTTGGTGTTTGCCCTTGAATGCTGTAGTGTTTATGTGTTACTGGATTTTGAGCCAATTATTATTTACTTTTATGCTTGATTTATCTGTGCTGTTAGTTGTGAATCATGAGTAGTTATTGTATCAGTTGCTTTGGTTTTGTTTGTATTTACGTACTAAGAAACAAACCTTGAAGTAAACATGGGTTTCAGCAAAAGATTTGGGAGTTGGGACATGTGTTAGGATGGTGTGTGCTAAGTTGGGCTCTTATATGTGTATTTATGCTTCTCTTGGATAATCAGTTTTGCATTTTCAGCCCTAGAGTTTGTCGTTTTGCGTTTATTTCCATTCTACAGCTAGTAAAAGGACATTCTCTGTGATTCATTATTTCCTTATTTACAAAATAACTCTCCAAGAAAGGAAGTGTGTTGAACAGCATTAGGAGTTCTCCTAATCCTACTAAAGGAATTACCGAGTTATGGTGGAAAAAGAATACATCGATTCAAATGAACAATAGTCCACTTATAATTTTTTTATTTTGGTGTTTTAGAGAAGGGTGTTCTGATTTGTATGCACTTCTTAGTAATCATTTCTTCTACTGTGTGGTCCAATTATATATCTTGCTTAGTAGATCTGACTTGAGAGAGTCTGTTGACAAGTTACATTCGGAATTTGACAGCTATAGTTTACATGTTTCTTCGTTTCTTGAATATTTACAAACCTTAAAACTGCAATTATAAGTGTTATGCTTTATTTTTGTCCACATGTGTATGCCATAAATTAGTTGGTTTTTTATCTAGTGATGAGTTTAAAATAGAATATCCCTGGCATTTATAATCCTTTGCATTTAATGTGGTAAATATTTTTTATATACTTCTGGTTTTTTCCTCCCAGATTGCATATGTGCTTAGTAATTTTACAATGTCGGTGCCACCGAAATTGACCTCAGTGGAAGGAAGGTACTAGAATAAACTTATGTTCCTTATTTGAAGGTACTATGGTTGTTTGGATGTAAAAAAAATATTTATTGTGATGTATGTCATGTCCTGGTTAGGTTTCCTTTTGAAGACCTTTGTGGGAGGAAACATGCATTTCGTGAAAACAAGAATAGTGAAACAGATGATGACGATGAAGACGAGGACGACGCACTAAATGAGGATGAGGATGACGACGGAGAAGACTATTCAGGCGAGGAAGGGGAGGAAGATGCAGATCTTGAAGATGATCCTGAGGCTAATGGTGCTGGAGGAAGCGACAATGGTGATGAGGAAGATGACGATGATGGCGATGAGGAAGATGATGATGATGGCGATGAGGAAGATGAAGAAGAGGGCGATGAAGAAGATGAGGACGATGAAGAGGAGATTCAACAGCCACCCTCTAAGAAGAGAAAGTGAGAATTATATTAGTGATTAGAACAGAGAATTAGCAACCTTGTTGGGTAGACCTATCTATCCTTTTAATATTTCTAAGTGTTACTCTTGTGGGCTAGCAGTTATTATCTATGTTGCTTTGAAAAAGTGTTTTTAAAATTGTTGTCAATAGTAAAGATTCTTGTTATGGTTTTTGCCATTAGTCATTTCCTTATTTTTTAAGTTAGAAGGAATTCTATTTTGGGTCATTTGATTGGACATGATTGCTCAATGTTCTTGAATATATGGTGTTTCAATCTTGGTGCTGTACTTCAGAGTTTCTCACTAAATATAACAAAACCGGTTTACTTGTTATTTCATCATTGTTTATTGTTAAGGACAAAAAACTCATTAAAGTACGTATTATCTTAATTTTTTACGAAGGAAGTAGTTGTTTCTCAGTCAATGGAAATCGGTGGTTTTTTTAATTAAAGAAACTTGATTTGACACTTGAAATTGAAAGTATAACTGGGAGTTGAAGCTGGTTACGTTTATGAGAAAACTTGTTTTTTTTGTGTTATTTATTCCTTAAAGATGGTTTATTCTTAAAGAAAGTATTTTACATTTACATGCAACAACTGTGATTTTTTAAAAAATATCAAAATAAATTACAAAAATATTTGTATATATGATTCTAAACCTATTTAATAATAAGTTTGTTATTAGTATTGCCTTGGCTTAAATGCATTTGTATTCCTTGATTAGTAAGTTTATTCTCATTTTTTAGCATATATTTTTTGTCACTCCGTATGTTATAAGATGTGATTGGTTAGAAAAAATATTTGATATTTAAAATTTTAACTTAAATACATATGTTTCAATCAATCATAACTTATAACCATGGAATACAGATAAAATGTGTTCCTTTTTCTTTTGCAGCTTTAATCTCAATTTCTATTTATAAATTAATGTAAATGCATAATGTAATCAAGTATCAATATATTTGTATATATTGTTATTATACTTGTGAAATGAATATGAAATCTTCTATTTTTTTTCTTCATTCCTATCCAAAATGACCAAAAAACTGAAATACAACTTATAAAAAATGATTGATGAGTAAATGTTAGGATAAAAATTGCATTTAATGAGTAAATGAAGCCCAGCCCCCCAGCACCTAAGACCAAGCCTCATCAAATTCAATGCTCTCTCACTCCCATTACTTCAATCTCAACCGTTCATCTTCCAATTCATGATTCTTATTCTCTTCAAATTTAGGGTTCTCATTTTCACCACTCTCATCCGCCATGTCATCTAATATCAACGGTCAGATCGTCCCCCACCCCTGCCCTCATTTGGCCGAGTTCCGCCGCACCTCCTCCAAGCCATTCCGTTCCCTCCACCACTGCCTCAGGATCAAACCCCCCGGCGGCCGCGCCGCTATCCGCCGCGATCCTGATGAAATCCCCTGCTGCGCCGCCTGTGGACTCTCCTCTCCTTCCCGCCTTTACGCTTGTATGACTTGCGCCACCGTCTCCTGCCACACCATCACTGTTGACGGAGATAGCTTATCTCATGCGGCGGCTCACGCCGCTTCAATGCCGTACGGTCACCAGATCGCCGTTGACGTCGATCGTGCTGAGCTATTCTGCTGCGCGTGCCGCGACCAGGTCTACGACCGCGACTTCGATGCTGCGGTGGTGATCGCTCAAACCACAGCGTCGACACTCGGGAGTGGATCGACAGCGATCCCTCCGCTGCAGCCTGAGAATCTCCGCAAGCGACGCCGTGTGAATTATCTTCCCTGGGCGCCGGATCTACACGAACGGGCTCTGATTGGAAGCTGTTCGAGCCCGATCGGTGGCGCTACGGACGATTCATACCATTTCCCGCGTGGATTGCGCGGGTTGAACAATTTGGGCAACACGTGCTTCATGAATTCCGTGTTGCAGGCGTTGCTTCACACGCCGCCGTTGAGGAACTACTTCTTGAGCGATAGGCATAACCGTTATTTTTGTCAGAACAAGAGCATCGATGAAGGTGATAGTGGTAATGCGGGGAAGAGAAGTGGTGGTATCAATGGAAACAAAAATGGGCGAATATGCTTAGCTTGTGATATGGATGCCATGTTCTCTGCGATTTTCTCCGGTGATCGTGCACCCTATAGCCCCGCAAAATTCTTGTACAGGTGCTAAATCCTGAATTGTATTAGGTTGAGTTTTCGATTTGTGATCCGGTGACTTCGACATTGAGTTGTACAATGATCTATGTTTTGTAATATAATTTGTAAATTAATGCGAATGATTATGGTGCAACTAATCCTGATCTGGGCTATGTTTTGATGAACTGTAGCAGGTGGAATGGAATGGAACAAAAATTGTATACCATTGTTTGTATGCTTAAGGGTGGAATGGCAAGAATAATGCATTGCTCTTTTCCATCTTAATTTTTAAAAACCAAGCAATGGTACCCCAAGTCTATTCCACTCCATTCGTTCTCTGTTCATTAAGATTACTTACTTTATTGTAGAGATAGAAAGTTTATCCCTTTGATTTGTATTATTGTTGTTATATTTCAGTTGGTGGCAACATGCAGCCAACCTTGCCAGTTATGAACAACAGGATGCCCATGAATTTTTCATTTCCATGCTTGATGGAATCCATGAAAAAGTGGAGAAAGACCGCTGTAAGCCGCACAGTGAAGGTAGTGTACTCTGATATTGACATCAATTTATCTTTGTGCTTTACTACTAGAGTACTAGAATGTGTAAAGTGGCTTATTTTGTTTTAAGCAACAAATTGTTTTCTAGATAAAACTGAATCTTGCCAATCTTATCTTGCATAACAATGGATTGTTGCTTTTGTTAACTTTTGTGGAGCTCTGTTTTCTTTTCTGTTTTTTCAAATGTATAATATATGTTTGTCAGTGTAGTCAAGTCACAGGTTGTGGTATTATTTCAATATTGGTGTTATTGCTATGTTAAGAGGACTTCTCCAGTGAACTATATGTAAGTTGGCCTAACTTAGTCCCCTGTATTATAGACAAAAACCCAATACATGGCTTAATAGTTATGAGAGAATAAGATGCTGATCTCCATGGTATTCGGTAGTAGTGTTGGATTGTTAAGAACACAAATCCTTTATAATGTGTAAGATGTTCATCTCTTACCATTTCAATAGGTGACAAGTCAATGAATTAGCCTCAGCATAATAATCCTAGTTGCAAGTACAACCATGCTGAATTGCTGACTATGGAAGATGACTAACAGAGTGCCAATGTTTTGCTCTCTTTAATGTCTTTGTTTATTTCCTTTAAACATTCAAAATGATATACTATTTAAGATAACAGAGTTACTATAATATTTAACTGCAGGGCGAGGGTTTAGGTCTCTTGCTTGTTACCCTAGGAGTTGACAATTGCTCAAAGCCTCAAACAATTAGGGCTAATTCTCAACCACAACCTGCTGGCTTGATGGTGTTAGCTGCTACATCCGTGAGTAGTAGTAAGTCAATTTCTCCTTAGCCTATTCGTTTCATCACAAGAGATTCTAGATCTGATGATGCTTATGTTAGCTCCACCTTTTGCTATGTTTAGGTTCTAACTAAACAAAGCTTGTCCTATCCTCAAGAGAAGGTTTCATTAGTTTTCCAACCAGTATTAATGTGTTACCCTCCATGATTTTTCTAATAGCTCACCTAGGATTTTAGCCTTGAATTTGTTTCTACCTTGGTGTGTGTTAATTCATACATAAAACACCAATTTTATTTCCTCTGTCTTATGTGTGCTGCATTTATGCTTCCTTGGATTCGTTGCAAGTTCATTTTCCTTCCTATTGTCAACTATGAGCATATAAATTTAGTTCTCATCCATTGTAAAATACAATGAGTAACCAGTTCTCTGTTTATCAATCACGTGTTTTAGATTGGACCCCTGATTTTGGGGAAGGCCGGTAGGATTATTCTAAAATATTTTCTGGTTTTAACTCCTTAGTTTAACATCAGTGCCTACATTGTTTTTATTTTAATTTATCCTACTTGGAATCCTTTTGCTACTTTCTTGTATGCTGAAGAATATAAATAAAGTTGCTGAATTGTAAAAAGATTTTCAATCTTAGGCTTTCTCGTGAATTGAAATCATTTGATTAAGGAAACATTTTTGTGATCACATTTCATTGACGGTGCAGGCAGTGGTGACTGTTGTATTGCTCATAGGGTATTCTCCGGTATATTACGATCAGATGTTATGTGTATGGCCTGTGGTTTCACTTCAACAACTTATGACCCATGCATAGACATCTCACTTGACTTGGAACCAAATCAAGGAGGTTCTACCAAGAAGGCTGCTGCATCATCCAATCACGCGTGCAACGGTGAGGCTGATTACTCGAGCCAAAACTGTGGGACATCTACACTGATGGGATGCTTGGAGAGATTTACAAGAGCAGAGAGATTGGGGTCAGACCAAAAGTTTTTCTGTCAGCAGTGTAAGGTGAGACAGGAAACTCTCAAGCAGATGTCCATAAGGAAGCTTCCTCTTGTTTCTTGCTTCCATATAAAAAGATTTGAACATTCTTCAACAAGAAAGATGTCAAGGAAGTTGGACCGCTATCTGCAGTTCCCCTTTTCACTCGACATGTCACCATATCTCTCATCATCGATCTTAAGAAGTCGGTTTGGGAACAGAATATTTCCTTTTGATGGGGATGAGCCTGATGCTACAAATGAGGTATCATCAGAGTTTGAGTTGTTTGCTGTTGTCACTCACAGTGGTAAGCTAGATGCTGGCCATTATGTGACTTATCTGCGATTAAACAATCAATGGTACAAGTGTGACGATGCTTGGGTTACTCGAGTTGATGAGAACATTGTGAGGGCTGCTCAGGGTTACATGATGTTCTATGTACAGAAGATGATTTACTATAAAGCAAGTGATAAACAGGTTGCCTCATGAATTGAACAGGAGATAGTCCAAAATCGCTGCTATGCCATGATCAAAATCATTTTTCACACTGATGGATATGCCATGGCTTTTCCGTTCATACATGACCATGAGGAACCAGGGAAGAAAATATTATTTATTCGCATTATACAACTATCAACTGTCTTTCTTTAGAGGAGTTGAGAGTTTATTTATACATTCAAGTTGGAGCAAAAAACAAGCCATAATTTTTGAGGCACTCCAACTTTTTGGAAACTTGAGGGTAATGCATTCCTTAGAAGTTGTTTCTGCTTTCTTCTTTTCTACCTTCTGCACTTCCCTCCCTGTTCTTTATCTTTATATTAGTTGCGGATTACATGTTCCCCCTTTCTTTTAGTGATAATAATTTATTTGGGGGCTTATCTTAACAAAGTGAATCAATTTTCGACATGTTTAATGTCTTTATTGAGATTTTTTTAGTGACTGGCACAAGTCACAACTATGTAGATGTTTAAGGTTCATTCGCATATTTAATGCAGGAAGTTCTCAAAAACTCTCATTACTATATTTCCCACATTTATTTTTGAACTTATTGTAACTATAATGATGTATATATATAAACCAAAATGACATTTTAATTCTTTTGTACTCAATGACACCCAACATTAAGTAAGACTGAGGTTGGTTTTATTATGGTAATGCAGCTGGGGTGTAGAGGGCACCTGAATTTGTTATTGGAAAGGAATCAAATTAGAAATTTTGTATTGGGCCAAAAAAGGTTGGTCAACTTGGTCATTATAGAGTTTAAGATTTGTTGAGGTGAGATTTTTTCGATGAGTAATCTTCAATCAAGTTCATAAATATGAGTGTTGAATAGGCAATATTGGTTAGCTTGGTGATAATAGACAAAATTGTTGAATTTTGAAAGCGTGAGTGTTACATTATCCTTTTTCTTTTCCATAAACATTTTTCAAATAGTGGTTCTTTTGATAAAATTAGTATATTGCATATAAAATAAACATATACTAGTTTATGATTAGTAAATTACAAGTTGATATAATTATGTAAGGCAACATTAGATCTTAGAACAACCACGTACATCGATTAGTTTCTTAACAAAATGTGATAGATATAATTGATAGTACAAAAAAAAATATAATTAATAAAATATGCAAGTATTATAAATTATTACTATGTATAAAATAATAAGTAAGTCGTGTATTACTTCCGTGCCTTGCCCCCAAGGAAAAGTCTTTGTTTGATTGTTTTATGAACTCAAATATTCCCAGCACAAGAATGGCATATACCATGACTATTCCCTTCAAAATCCAGATTCCTGACTCAACCATCTTAGTTGACTAGTCCTCAGCATATTCGGTATTCCAAATTCCAAATACTTACCATTGCATACCAAAATCTTAATTAGCTTCCCATAAAAAACAAACAAAATATACTCCAGATCAATCATGCATTTTCTACCGTTCATAATAATCATTTTTGTATCAAAATCAAAGAATGTACATTACCTGTGACATACATAGATGTATAACAATCTCTGCCCAATGCAAGTGAAGAATAAGTATTATTACAAATTTACACCACTATAATTGTTTTGATTTACGAGATTCACACAAAACAATGGAATTAACTTTGTTCCAACTTCCAACCCAAAATATTCACAAATGAGACACTAAAATTGAATATCATGTACACACAAACACAACTATAGTGAAGAACACCACAAAATCTCAGCAACAATGGTGGCATATTCAGCATCAGAAACAGAGGCTTCTCTAACCTTCGTCAAAATCTCTATCTTGAAAGCTCTTTTCTCTCTCTGCCTCAACCCTTCTCCTATCTCCAATTGCATTGCAAATCTTGCCACACAACTTGCAAAAGGGTGTTTCTCCAAAAACCTCTTCTGCATATTCTCTCTCTTCCCTTTTTCCCCTTCTTCATTTTTCTCTTCACTTTCATCATTATTCAACTCAATCAAATCTCCACCCACCTCTGATCTCTGCAACTCCACTAGCTTCTTCACTAGACCCTCTTTCATCATAGCATCCACCGTTTCCTTTCGACCAAAGTACCCAATTTCCAAAACGCAATCCATTGCTAAAACCCTAATTTGAATCTCATTGGAATTCAATAAAGCTAAGATCTTTGGTATTTCACCGTTGGATTCAATCTCATCCACAAATGGGGACCTAATTAGCCTTATCAACGAACATAAAACTTCAATTGAATGCAAAGAACTCATACCCATCAATGCAAGAATCGTTGAACCCATCGAAACTTGACCCACAAACACATCCTTGTTAAACTGAATCAACGCTGCAACAGCTTCACCAGCATGCTCACGAACCCCTTTACAACACTTCGGGTCAAAGAGAATGTTCTCAAGAGAAGAAAAAATCTTGAATTTGAGAACCAGGTCCTGTAACTTGCGGTTAAACCCGTGTGAAACTCGTTCGTCGAACTGAGTCAGAAGGGTGACTAACTCGTCCGGGTTATGATTCGGGTCACGGAGAGTCCGAGAGAGTGTTTCCACGCTCTCGCGGTGTATCCAAGCTTGGATTTCTGTTTCTATAGACCCGGCGACGCGCGAGATGGAATGGGTGGAGATACGGCGCGTGAGGAAAGAGCGTAGGGAAAGGTGGGCGTTGGAACAGTTAAGAGTGTCAACGAGGGATTTAAGGCGCGTGAGGTGTTGAGAGAGAGTGGAGAGATTCGGGTCGGAAGAGAGAATGTTATCGGATTCGGTTTGGAGCTCCAATAAAGCTTTGATTGAAGGTGAGTTGGAATTGGAATGGTGATGGTGATCATGTTGTAAATCATGTGAAGCTTGTTTTAGAGCTTCTAGGACTTGTAACATCTTAGGACTATTCTCATTTTCATCTTTTGAATTTGATAACTCATCCATCTTTTAACTTTTCAAAGAACAAAATTACCACTTATATACACAATGCCATAAGCCCAAACATTGACTAATCAAAAAAAGTATGTATTTGTAATTTAATTATTAACTTTAATTGTTTTTTTGCCAAACTTCTTTTAAGTAAGGAGTTGAGACTAATAATATAGTATAATTAAAAATAATTATTACAAATAAAAAAAGGTTCCATTGATTAGTGCTTTGCAGAAATATAGGCTGGAACTGGGCCGGCCATGTGTCACGTTGTTGCTGGCTGAAGAATTGTGCCATCTTGCAACCTCCATCCCATGGTTTGCATTTTGGCTTATCCTTCTTTCCTTAAACTTAACTTTTCCACATATGTTTTGTCTCATGTGTTTGTGTCTCTCTCCTAGGTTAGCTCCATCAATAAGTGTACATGACCAAATAATTAGTATTGGTTCAATGTATTTCCTAAAAAGATAACAATATCATACATTACTACAATTTATCCTCAGAAAGAAAGAAATTATACTTATGTCTCCAACTTAGTAGGTTACCCTACGACTTTAGTGTGAAATTCAAATTTCATCAGTTTCACTTCAACCAATCCAAGGTTACATGATTATGGTTTGGACAGAAAAATAAATAAAGAGGGAAAATGTACATATTCATTATGTATAAGTTTTATATATTGTATCATTTACTATTTATATTTATTTTATTGATTATTCAAATAGTATAGTAATAAAAATGAATAATATATTGACTACATATAAATTTCTACATTAATAATACATAAGTATTACACTCTAAAATAAAACACTTTGATATTAGAAACTCAAATTAAATTAGTAACGTAAAGACAGAGACGGAGTGGGAGTAATCCAATGGGATAGAGGCAAGTGGGCACGTGCTGTCGCTGTACCTGTTTGGTAGAAACAACCACTAACAGCTCAATTCTAAGTAGTGTTTTGTGAGAGCGATATTTTTACGAAAAAAAACATTAATTGTTTTATATGTGTCAGTTTTTGTATGTTGTGTTTTGTTGTCACGTGAACCATACACATAGCCATAGCGATAGGGATACCCATACCATTACCCTCTTGTTCCTTTATATATTCCAATCCACACTTCCTTTCATTATTGTCTTCCATCTGCAAATGCTTCAACCATTTCAAGGTATCTTTCTCTCTCTCCCAATCTCAACTATACTATATTCTTCTTTCTTATTAAACCACTATTCCTTTCTTATTTCTGTTCTTAATATCTAACCTAGATTTAACCTCACTCACCTTAGTGTTAATTTAAACACATTTATATATATTATGTCATTACCCTAACTTCACCATACCATAAATATAACGTTTATTCACTTGGCTGTTTATGTTTTATGTAGTCAAGAATGATGGATCCTCGCTGGGGGAAACACCGTGTTGCGATTCGAATTGATTATGTCAATTTGATTGCCCATTGAACCATATCTAAAGTGGATAGTTAAACCAATTGATGATTTAGTTAGTCAAACAAAGAGTAAAGCTAAGCGGATAATAAGCCAGATTTGAGGGAGATCAATAGAGATTTTACTTTCTGTTATTTTTTGACTTTAATTACTTCAAGATTTATTTATATAAGCACACTTACTGTGTAGTACAGAATAATATCCATTGGGATTCTTGAATGCAGACAGTTAGGGATCTCTAAGTTGATAAAGGGAAACAATTTTGCTGCTGGATACAAGGATGCAGGCCGTGTTGCTTCGTTTGGTTCTTGCTTCCTTTGTCCTTTTGAGCTCTATCAAAGATGGGAGTGCAGGGATCACTAGCACTTTCATTCGGTCCGAGTTCCCATCTACAGACATCCCCCTTGATCATGAAGCATTTGCAGTTCCAAAGGGCTATAATGCACCTCAACAAGTAAATCTTCCGCCCCATTGCTTTTATTGTTTACTCTCTTGTATCATCTGATGAAACTGTGATGATGGTATTAGGCCTCACCACTGTGGAGTCTGGAATTGACATTTAAGTTATTTCTTTTATTTGTTAATGTACATATTGGTTGTCCGACCCTTCCGTAAACCTTGTGTATAACGGGAGCTTTAAACCATCAGGTTTCTCTATTGGTTATTTTTTCTCTAGAAACCACATACTATAGAATGTTCAACATCTCGTTATAGAATTTGTCTTTTTCAATAAGCAAGTCACCTAACACTACGAGATTAAAGATTCAGGTTCAGAAATATGTATCTGCCACTGGAAGTATTGATGTCGTGGTTACACGAAACCATTCCAGTGGTAGATATTTTATACTTGAACTGAAATGATGTGGCCACTTGACCGTGACTTTTTGTTGTATCATTTTGTTCAAACAAGGACATAATATCAATGATAAATTATGATTTTCTGCATTGCTTGTTTCGGTTGTAGGTGCATATCACCCAAGGTGACTATGATGGAAAAGCAGTAATTGTCTCATGGGTGACCACAGATGAACCAGGCCCTAGCAAAGTACAATTTGGCACATCAGAGAATAAATTTCAAGTTAGTGCAGAAGGAACAGTTTCAAACTACACTTTCTACAAATACAAGTCTGGTTACACTCATCACTGTCTTATTGAAGGCCTTGAGGTAATTGCTGATCAGATTAGGAGACAAGATTTTTCATGACTGTCATTAAATCTGCAACGTCAAAAGTAAAATAAATTGAGAAGCAACACAACACAGGACATAACATAAGCTTTCATTTATCAATTCATCACCCAAACTTTTATTATTCTGATGTGCCTTGTGTAGAATGTTTATTTGGTTAATCCAATGATTACTCTTTTCAGTACAAGACTAAATACCACTACAGAATAGGAAATGGTGATTCTTCACGAGAATTTTGGTTTGAAACACCTCCCAAAGTTGATCCAGATGCATCTTACAAATTTGGGATCATTGGTTAGTTCTGTTTTCCCACTTTTGCTATAACTAGAAGATGCCCTTTTGCATCTTTAATGTATACTTGTTCTATTTCTACTTCATAAAATATCTATCAGAATTTTGCTTTGATTTCTCCTAATTTATTTATTTTTGTTCTCTTAAAGAAATTGTTGTATGTACATTGTAGGTGATTTGGGCCAAACATTTAATTCTCTATCGACTCTTGAGCATTACCTGCAGAGTGGAGCACAAACTGTGTTATTTGTTGGAGATCTTTCTTATGCTGATAGGTACCAGTACAATGATGTTGGTTTGCGGTGGGACACATGGGGCCGGTTTGTTGAAAGGAGTACAGCATATCACCCATGGATTTGGTCCGTTGGAAATCACGAAGTAGATTACATGCCTTACATGGTAGGGTACTAACTCGAGTCTGCATGTGTCTTGGCTATTCTTTTGCACTAACTCACTTATAGATTGAAATTAAGCCATTATTTTATGTGGCAATAAAATAATAAACCATAACCATGATTTTCATCTCCCTTTTTCTTAGCCTTTTGGAATTAGAGGGTACAAGAGAAATGTGCACTTTTCTACTTATAGCTAGTTTATTCCTTGTCTGAATTATACACGATTTTTGCCCCTGGAAGGATATTTTAAGTCTCCTAGTAACATATTCTTGTTAGCTGCTACATAGCAATGCTTATTGATGCGTGTTCATTTACCTGATACAACATGGCTGATTATCGGTAAACTATGATTTGAACTGTGTTATATGCCGTCCTTTATATTTATACAGTCCTGGAGCAAATCCCATATGATTTCTTTAGAACTTTTTCAGTAAGCAGCTTAAGATATTCCAAATTTCAAGGGACAAATAAAAGTTTATTTTGTACAGAAAATAGTCATTTGCTATTAGGTTGCTGAGTCCAAATTGATACAAAATGCAAGTGAAATGAATATTCATGACATTGTTGTAAAATAAAAGTAAACCATTTTGAAGTTTCTTCCAGTTTAAGACTTCAATTTCTCCTGTGCCCATGTTGACTCTTTGCATTAAAGACTACGAACTTGCCTCTGATGATGTTAAATAAATCTGCATGGTCAGGGAGAAGTTACTCCTTTCAAGAACTTCCTTCACCGATATACTACTCCTTATTTAGCCTCCAAAAGCAGCAGTCCACTCTGGTATGCCGTCAGACGTGCTTCAGCTCATATAATTGTGCTATCCAGCTATTCACCATTTGGTAATAAATCTCCCCGTTATTACGTATTCATTTTCTGTAAATGTTGATGGACAGTTATACATTTAAATAGGTGCCATAATCTTAGTATCTTTGTTTCTCTTACACAAAACTACACAAGGTTTACGTCAGTAAGTAGAAAGCGCTATTTCTCCTTCATGACAGAGATGTCCTATTGATCACTACAACAACGACCAAACCTTTATCCCACTAGGTGGGGTCAGTTACATAGATTGAACGACGCCATAATGCTCTATCATAAATCATGTCCAATTGATCACTAATAAAGAAATAGAAATGAAGAATAAATAAGTGTTCTAAGTTCAAGCAGAAGGGTCCTATTGTACCAAGATACCAATATAAGCAGCAAGCAATAGATTTTCTATTAAGGAAACAGAAAGAAAATTGATGAAGAAAACATATTCACTTACACACCAGGTCTCAAATGCTGGTCCCAGTTGTTAGTTTGTCTTTAGGAATGGTGAGACCACATTTTGATGTTTTTAGGTGTTAAGAATTTATACATTGTTATCGAGCTGTTTCTGTGCCAGTTGAAACAGTCACTTCCGGTTGTGTATGCTTCTCAACTGCGAAGTTTTGTTTAGGATATGCTTCCTTTTATGATATTATTTCACAATACCGATATTTTTCATAACAGTGAAGTACACACCTCAATGGGCATGGCTCAAAGAAGAGCTCACAAGGGTTGATAGGGAAAAGACACCTTGGCTCATTGTTCTCATGCACGTGCCACTCTACAATAGTAATGAGGCTCACTATATGGAGGGTGAAAGCATGCGAGCAGTTTTTGAGAGCTGGTTCATCCATTACAAAGTTGATGTCATCTTTGCTGGTCATGTCCATGCTTATGAAAGATCTGTATGGTTTTAACTCTCTCTGCTCATATTTTTTTTGTCCTTTCTCAACACAGACAATTGCATGTTATTTCGGAGTTACTAGTGTAGGGAATATGATGCTTTAGTCATGTGATGCCACAATAATTTTTTGTGTTAATGTTTCTATCTTATTTTCAGTATCGGTTCTCCAACATAGACTACAACATAACAAGCGGTCACCGGTTTCCCATAGCAGACAAATCAGCACCTGTTTACATAACAGTTGGAGATGGAGGAAATCAAGAAGGTCTTGCTTCAAGGTAACATCCTCTCATTTAAAAAAGGTTATCTAATAACATCCTCTCTTTTTGGTTTCTAGTTAACCCTTTATGATTGAATCCTGGTAGGAGGTTGGTATTCTTAGTTACCATCATATAATTCAAATGTTTCTTCCTTGGTCGTGCAGGTTTACTGATCCACAGCCAGAATATTCTGCATTTCGAGAAGCCAGCTATGGACACTCAACACTGGAGATAAAAAATAGGACCCATGCTATCTACCACTGGAATCGCAACGATGATGGCAAGAAAGTGGCAATCGACTCTTTCATATTGTATAACCAGTATTGGTAAGTTCACTTCACCATTTTCGTGTCGTAGCACTTTGCATGAAGCCTTTGTTGGCTTTACTCTGTCTCATTAAGAGATAAACCAAAACAAATGTTGCAATTTCTTGCTTGTGTGTATGTTGCATTTATGTTCATCCAAACAATGGTTGTAACATGATTTAGTTCTGGCAATGCAGGGGAAGCAATCGGAGAAGAAGAAAACTGAAGAAGAATTTTCTAATGACAATTATTGATGAAGCTGTGAGCATGTAATAGGAACTTGAAGCACTTTGGCTTTTGAAAGAATAAGAAGGTGCCCATGATTAATATTTTCAGCTCAATATTCAATACTATCAATCTACGAGTAAGCAAAAGAATAAGCTTGACTAAAACCATTCTATGTATTGAGTATGTATTGTCCTCGCTATCACATTGCCTACTATAACTGCTATGAACGATACAAATTGAGTGAATGAACAAGATATGTGTGTAACAATATGGTTTACAAATGCACAATTGCATCCTCTATATGGTGGAAAGTGCAAATTAAGAATCACGGTAAATTGTTTGCGGCATCCACTTGAGATGCAAATTCAAAAAGCCAGATTTGGCATTGTCTAGCTCAAAACGTTCTTTGTATCCTCCCTCCAATATGACCCTTGTAAGTGTCAATATAACTCTGCCCACATAATCCTGCATCCCTCAGAAAATCATTAACTTAAATAGTAGTTATCAATTCATGAAAAAGGACAATCTTAGTGCTAATTAAACACATAATGAATCATGTAAAATAAAATAAAAAACACAGCATGAAAAAAATTACCTTTCGAAATGTGTCATGGTCATAAACATCAACAAGTAGCATATCATGTAACCCATCCTCAACAACATAGTCAAATGTTTGATTCCAAACAGGATTCAAACTGTCATTAACAACCTGAGAAATTTTCAGGGTCAAGTAAGTTCATAATCTGTTGATACTTAGTTAAGCCACAAAATTAGACCCACCCGAAGAATAAAGGAAAAAAAATCTAAAAAGAGATTATAAGGCTCATCAACTATAACAGTCATAAGCCATCTCTATGATTCTCAAAATAAATATAAAGTAATTGCTACTTTTGATTCTCAGTCCATCAAAATCTTACTCTGGTTTGGTTTTTAGTGCCTGCTTTCTTCAAGGTAAGAACAACAAAAGGATCAGATTTCCCCATGAAATCTGTTGCAGGCAAGTCTTCACCAGATATCACAGTAACAGAAAGGATTCCTCTAATGATAGCCTCCCTTTTCTTCTGTGTAGACTCAATCCCATTACTTGAACCTTTAAGAACCTTTTCCAAGGATGTCATTGAGTAGTTTGGAGCAAATGGATTGGTAAAGCTATTCTCCATGCCGAACGGATAGTATAAAAGCTCCAAATGTACCTAAGCAAAAAAAACAAGTAACAGAAAAGAAAATATATTTATTATGTAGACACAGAAACTTTTTTTTTTTACATTTTTACATACTAAGAAATGAACATAAATTCATATTGACTAAGTACTTTTGAACTATGGAATGAGAAGCATCTACACTAAAAGAGAGCTGTGTCTGTCTCAACCACAGGACAGACTATCAGGATCCAATGGCAAGGTATGAGGCTTGAGTTCACTTCAGAAAGTGTTAGAATCTGGCCAGAGTCATATATAGCCAATTCTGTACATGGAGCAACAAAGCCAATATTTCATCTTATATTTTATAGGAAGGTGTATGCTAAGACCACTTGAAAGTCAAGAAGAATAGGATGATCATGACTCAACTAATATACTTTGTCCACAGAAAAATATATAATAGAAATAACTTGATATTTAAGACCCTAACAATGCAACATATGTTATTTTCTCGAACACTTCCATTGAACATCATGGCAGCAAAGAAGAAGGAATAACTCAGTATTTGCTAACAACTAGTTGGTTTTTTAGTGTTTCAAAACCAATTGGAACCCTGAATTTCAATAATATGGTGGCCCAATGCACGAGGCTCTCACCTAATAGAGTTTGGGGAAGGTAGATGTATGCAGTCTTACCTCTAACTATTAATAGTTTCCAGGATCTGAACCCTGAATTTCAACAAGCAGCGGAAATAGCAGATATATGATAAATTACTGTATTAAGTTCAGCATTCCTTAGCAGTAGGTATGCTGGTAAAATGGATTGAATTCAACGTAACTTATTCATTTTCAGAAGCCACAGAATAAGTGTTGAAGTGAAAGACAAAAGACTAAACTCTGAATACAGCTCTCACACACAGAACTCTCTAACTATTAATAGTTTTAACCTAGTGAATGAGTATTTCTTACCTTCCCTCTATTCTTGTTATCCCTTTGGAACTCTAAATCCTTGACCAGCTTCAACCACACGTCTTTTACTTTACCAGGCTGAAGCTCGCTAAGCCTAATGTGAGCACATCCAATCAAATCAGACATCCCCAAACCCTCAGAATCATAAACTTTAACAGTCAAGTGCTGAGTGGACACGTCTTCAACAATAAATTCGAAGTGTTCGTTCCAAATTGGATTCAAATCATTGTTCTGGAGGAAGAAAACAAAATAATGTTATTTCTTCAGGAATTGAGAATCAACAAATGGTTGAGACAGAGAAAAACTAAACCAACTCACAATTGTATTGCTAGTTTTTGTTCTGTCACGTATAGGACGTACAAATAATACAGCATATGGATCTGATTTCCCAATGATATCTTTGTTTGTCAAATCCTTCGCTTGCACAAGTTTTACTTCTAGTACCCCTACAGGTTTCAACTCCAGATCACTGAACAGGAAAATAGAGTAAGGTTCAAAATCGTAACTCTGTGATTTAACCAGCAGAAGCCCCAGATCAAAGTAAAAGTAATCCATGTGAAATGGCACCACTGCCAAATTGACTGGTCAACGGGTTTAGGCATGCAGACCAGGCATAAAACCACATGGAGATACATATTTACAAAGGCCATCCTCAGTCCAGCATATATACATGCCTATTGGTACTACGGCTCACTATTTCATATATTGGTAACAAGGTAGAAAAATGACTTGTATCATGGAACTAGTGCAAATCTTGTTTATAGTTCATTGGCAGACATTACTTTAATAATGACACAATTAGATTAAATCTTCGAATGATTACTTTAAGAATTTCACACGATTTATGGAAATGTATTTTACTCAACAGAAGTATAAACTTTAAAATCTATCCACAAAAAACCAACAACAGTTAGTGGAAGCCATGCAATAACCAAAAAAACGACAATGGTAAAATTGAAGTGTGATTGAGAAGTTATTTACACAATTGAATACCTGTAATCCCCAGGCAAGATGGGTACAACTTTTCTCACAGGCCATGTAATAGAATCCTCAACAGCATCCCGAATTGCCCCCTGTAGTTTAATTTAATAGACCTGATTATTATTAAAACATCTAGATTTGAGAGATCCAAGTAATTCATCTACAATGAGGGAAGTGGAAAGAAGAGAAGCAGAAAAGTGAAGAATAATAAGCTCAGCTAACTGTTTTGTTCATTAAAGATCACCATACTGTACAATATAGTAAATACAAATGAAAAATGTTCCAGTACAGATGCTACATACACTAGCAGGCATCCAAAGTAACAGAGGTACATACAAACAAATCAGAAATAAACACAGTGGTGACAATTATATTTATATGTTTCTATATAAAAACAAGTTGCATTAAAACATTACTCTTTTTATTTTTTGTTATATAGACATTTAAAAGCACATATCAGGAGACTTCATAAGTAAAGGTATAATCAGAATAACAGAAAATTACATGAGTATAAATTTAAAACTGAATTCACAAGTTGCATACACAAGATCATTGCATCAGATTTTCTTACTTAACACTACAAATTGATGGTAGAAAATGAAGGAGTGGCGAGTGTGAAATGACAGGAAAAGTAGTGGAGGGGAGGTGGCACATAATTATAGAAAAATATTTGTTAAAATCTCAAATTACATTTATAGCACAACGGTAAGGTTGTTTTTTAGTGACTATTAGGTCACGAGTTCAAATCCTGGAAACTGGCTCTCCACTTGTGAGGGTAAGACTGCATACATCTACCCTTCTAGATCTCACTAAGTTAACTACCTCTTGTCATTGATAGTAAAGACCACAAAGCTAAAACTCAATTACAAAAGTTAACTTGAAAACAACTGGCTTCCCCCAAAGGAAATAAAATGATTACAAATTTCTTGGTGTTTCTTTTCAATCTATAGTGAACAGTGGAAACCATGCTTCTATTAAATTTTATTATGCAGGGATAGTACAAACCTCAATTGCATTGGATAATCCAGGGACAGTTGACATGTCACCTCCAATGACTTTCAGCGTAAAATCTAACTTTCTCTGAAAGTTGAAATTTTATGAAATAATTAAGTATATCGCATGTGTGTCCATGAGCTTAATTTCTATGTAAAAATATGACCTGAAAGTGTTTATTGTCTGCACATAGAATGTGGGAAAGGAAAGTATTGCTTGGAGTCGGTGTGTGTGAATTTGGGCACATTGAAGAGAAGAAGCCATGGGCATAGAGGCTTTTTTTGGGACTAGTACAACTATGTACCAAATTACAAGGTAGGCAACCTAACCTTTGTCTCAATGCTCACTCACTATTTTAAATACAAATCTAAAATATTCTATACATGGGACTAATGCAACCACCCCACCTAGTGGGATTAAGGCTTGGTTGGTGTTGTTTATGGGAATAATGCAATTATTTTAAATCAACAACGAACAACAACCAAGTCTTAATCCCACTAGGTGGGGTCGGCTTTTGAAACTCCCACATAGGGTAGAGTCATGTGAGTAACCTTACCCTCACAAGTGAAGAGGATGTTTTCAGGATTTGAATCCATGATCTTCAGGTCACAAGATAAGCAACTTTACCATTGTGCTCAGGCTCACATAATTTAACTGAATTGAGATGAACCTCAAGAGGGTGTTTGGCCCCACTGGAAGACTAATACTAACGTAGGTGTACTAATACAAGTGGTAAATAATGAAATGGAAATGAGATGCCATACCTTTTGCCTTAAGGAATAACTAACAGCACCAAAGCCAGGAAACTCGTCCACCAGTGGCTTAAAAATCAGCCTGAAAATGCCTGTAAATCCTATATCTTTCACCTGAACAGAGAGTACAACAATGAAAAATCAACTATAATTACTTGAGGAGTAAACCTCACCAATTTAGTATTATTGTGCCCAGAAGACTGATGTCTAAGTCTACATTGAGAAAGATTTTCGGTCAAGGATATTCCTATAGTTTTTATGCACGTTAAGAATAATACAAAAGGTAGGAGGAGGTGTATCCTTCTTACACCCTGTCAAATGGTACTATATCCTCGACTCCTCATACCAGTGTCGTGCAATTCGTGTTATATTAATTAAAGAACCAATAAGTCTAAAGTTGCATTCAGTTACAGGGCTAATGATAACATTTCTTATTAAAATGGAAGAGTCTGAGTGTTACATTAGTTTAATTGAATAAAAAGAAGAGGCATGATTTGGCAACATCAGCATGGAATCTTCAAAGACAAGAACAAGCAAAAAATTAGTTGTGTACCTGTACTGGTAAAGCAACACCAATGAGAGTTTTGATATCAAGTACAATACTTGGATTCCCATCCCAATTCATTTCTAACTCCAATGTAACACCTTCCCCTCCATCTTCAATTATAGACACCCCTATAGAATAGCATCAAACAAATTATAAAGCAAAACAAAACACATATAATCCTTAGCAACAAAGTGTCAATAGTTAATAAATAGAAGTGAATGATTGACCTGTAAACTGAGGTGCTACAGTACCAAGAGTAAGCTTAGAAAACTTGAGAGAATACAAAATAAAGGGTCTATATTGTTCAAGAATCGGTTCCACTGAAGTTTTAATAAGCTCAGAAGCAGCCTAACATAAAATAACAAAATTGATTAGGAAACAAAGGACAGTAATAATTAAATTAAAACATATTATGGCGTCGTCCGATTTATGTAACCGATACACGACTAGATTAAGGCTTTGTTATGATAAAATTAAAAGAAAGTGGGGACCTCATTAACATAAGGCCAGATCTTAGTGAGATGAGAGTTAAGCCAATTTAACTTCTGGGATTTGGAAAAGACAACCCAAGAAGGGTAAAACTGTGGAGGAAGGATAGTTCTAGAATCTTCTACAGTCATCCTTGCAAAAGCAGCAACAGTAGTTGCAAGCTGTGATCTTTGTATGGAACGTGATTTCTCTGAGCGAATGAAAACAACAATAATGGCTAGACCCACCACTATTCCCATCACCATCCCAAAAACGAAACCCATATTCTATTATGCTTTCTCCAACAACCACACAGAAATTTAGAAAATGTGTTAATGGGTTTCAGATTTTAAGGTCATCACCAATATAAATTATTAAGAATGTGGTGAAATGGTAAGAAAAACTTTGACTTTTGAACAACATAAATTCTGATACGTAAAACGGAGAAGTGTACTGATTAAGCTAACAAAATTAAGTGATTTGCTGTAATCGGTGTTGTTGATTTGAGGAGGAAAAAAAGCACTTATTGCAACTAAAGTTGTGTCTTTTATGAAATGAAAAGGATTGTAGCTTTTGAATGTCTCAAGAGTTTGTCCTGTTATTTATGATTTGGTTAAAGTGGAATGAATGATAATTTTTTTTTATGAAATGAAAATTAATTCTTCATTCTTTGTTGTTGTATTATTAGCATACCTATTAAAACTCAATTAGTAGATACAAATAAATTTATTTCAATTATTTTTGTTGACTAGTGTTTTTATTCATAAATATTGTGTTTTGCATTCCATTCATATTTATGTACTTTTAATTAATTTAGTTCGTAGAATTTTGATTAATTAGTTTTGTGTTTTTAATATCTAGAGTGCAATTTAGCTTATGCTTATCTATATACTATATAATAAAATAAAGTCTTTTTTGCAACATGTCATATTCTCATCATTTCTTTTCCCTCCTAAAATGTTTTATACTACGATTATGTACATTTTTACATTATATCCTCACTTTTTCTACATTTTATATTGTAACAATTTAAATATTAATTAATATTTGGTTCTTATGTTTTGTTTTGTGAAAAAAGTATAAACTATTGAACATGAGAGGAGATTGAAACTCCTTCATATATCTCATACATCTTCATTTCTACCATAGTATGTTTCATTTCCATGATTTACTTTGTTATCATCACAGAATATATGTTTTTCTCTTTCTCTTCAAACAACATTTCTCTTCAACAATCTTTCCCTTCCAATTATATTTTTTTGTTTCCTTTTTCATTGATTTCTTTATTTTTTATTAGTGTTCTGGCTGATTTCATCATTTTTTAGATATGTTCTTCCAATATTTCTCTCTGTTAGCGTCTGATAAGCAAAAGTATCATCCTAAAAGACAATCAACCCTTCAAAACATGTGGTATGTACTCAATCTCATTATATATATATATATATATATATATATATATATATATATATATAGGGTTTGCTAACATGAGGAATATGTATTTTCAGTTAGGTACATGTTAGCAAGATGTACCAAAAGATCTGGACAAAATTACCCTTGAAGTTTTGTGTAACATGTTTTAGTAACTAGGGGTACTTATGTAATTTAACTTTAAACAGTGTAATCGATTACTAGTATAGTGTAATCGATTACCAAACTCAACGGAAGTAATCGATTACTAGTATAGTGTAATCGATTACCAAACTCAACGGAAGTAATCGATTACTAGTATAGTGTAATCGATTACCAAACTCAACGGAAGTAATCGATTACTAGTATAGTGTAATCGATTACTAGTATAGTGTAATCGATTACCAGTATAGTGTAATCGATTACCAATATAGTGTAATCGATTACTAGTATAGTGTAATCGATTAATAGTATAGTGTAATCGATTACTAGTATAGTGTAATCGATTACCAAAATTTCAAATACGGGTTGATGTAATCGATTACCAAACATAGTGTAATCGATTACAATGTGAAAAATGCACATATCTGATGCTTTTAATATGATGTAATCGATTACTAGTATAGTGTAATCGATTACATCATACAAAATGCACATATCTGATGCTTTTAATATGTTGTAATCGATTACTAGTATATTGTAATCGATTACGTCATACAAAATGCCTTAGTTTATCATCATGTAATCGATTACCAGGATAGTGTAATCGATTACACTGTTTAAAGTTAAATTACATAAGTACCCCTAGTTACTAAAACGTGTTACCCAAGTTTGCAATATTCCATTTGTTTGTTTTTATTATTGATATATTTATTTCGTTCTTAACATTTTCTCTCTTCATTTGTAGTTTGGTTGTCCCTTCTAGCATTTCTACACTTTAGTTTTATCTCTCTTAATCTCTTATTTTATTTATACACTTTTTTATACATAAAATCACTAATTTAATTTTTTGTTTTGCATGTTTCAGAACCACCTGAAGTATATTGTAATCTGAAATAAGTTAAGAATCATAGTTATTTATTTACGTTTTTGTATTTTATTTTTTTATTCGATGATTTTAAAAATATATTTTTTAAAATATATATTTATTGCTTATGTTACCGCAATAATTTGGGTCCATTGAGAATAGTAGAACTAATGGATTCAATGATCTTCTCTCTTCTTTGACATTTTGGTTATCTTTGACAATTTTTTGAGTCGTTTTGTATGATATAATTAAAAATAATAATATGTCATTAATTCTAACTTTTCTTTTTCTTTTCTTTTACATCTACATGTACTAAAATAGTTATAAATTCAAACATTTCATTTTTACGTTTTATGTATAGCAAATGTGTAGTCAAATGCTCATTAAGTATTTAGTTAACTAATTAAACAAATTTCTCAATTTTTATACATAAATGTAACAAAAATAAAGATATTTCGTTTTCATATATAATTTCCTTATATTATTACACGTAATTCTTAACATAGGTGAATGAATATCACATTAGAGACAACCTTTATTTTGCAAAATTAAGGCCTAAATAGTGGTAAATAATGTGTGATATCAATTAATATATTATTTTAGTGGTTGTAATCCAAAAAAGTAATGTCTACTTTATTTTGAAAAAAAATATAAACATTTAATTACAACATTCTTATTTTAATTTTATTTATTACAATTGTTCATGCATTTAAATAGCGCTGATCATTTATTGTTATTACTTTTTAACGTTCATACATTTTAATTTCATTTATTACTACTTTAATTACTGATCAGTTGCAAACTAATAATTAATAATTACTTTAAAAAAAATATTGTTGATCATTAGTATAGAAATAAAACTCATAAACATGTCTAAGAGAATAAAAATAGATATTGTCATTTAATGTGGTACTTATTGGTGAGATCGGTGATGCTATTCAAGTTGACAAATAATGTATAGTAATCACTACCTACAAATTAGTATGTATGCTTTATTTAAAAAAATCTAAAAATTTAATTAAATTGTTCTCATTTTCATTTATTAATATTGTACATACATTTTCATTACTATCTTTAAAATAATTTAGCAGTTTTAATCTTAAATAATTAAGGTCTCTATTATTTTGAAAAATAATCGAACTAAGTAATTATAACTATTCTATTTCAATTATCATTTATTACTTAAATTTCATTTCTATATATTAAAATATTATTTTCGAAGTTTTCATACTAAATGGTTAAACCCATATTTATTTCGAAAAAAATCTAAATAATAATTACAATGTCTCCTTTTATATACTTTAAAAAAATACTAAATAATAAACCGATTACATAAGTAATAAAAAATAATATCATAGAAATAAAATAAATTATAAACAAGTTACATTAAGAAATAATAACAATAATATCATAAAACTAAATAAGTTCTCCATATGTATGTGTATATTAAGAATTAGCAATATAAGTTTTTATTGTATTTATTAGTTACCCAAATATATAGATTATAGAATATGAAAATCAATAAAAAAAAGTACAAAAATATACGGGTAACATGTATTTTCATAGTAGTGCAAATGTATGGATAACATGTATGTTTTTAACTATATGAATGCACTGATCACATGTGTTCTTAACAACACGAATGCACATGTAACATGTGTGTTTAACCGTGCAAATGCACGAATAACATGTGTATTCTTAACCATATGAATGCATATATAATATGTGTTTTTAATCATACGACAAAAATACTATCCCGTGCAAATGCACGGGTTACTTGCTAGTTAGATATAAAAAAATTAAACTTTGAAAGATGTGCACAAGTTAAATTATATGTATTAGAATTAAGCAATATTAAGTGACCATACATAATTAAATACAAACTTATTAAATTAATAAGTCTGTGGGCATTAACCTTTCCTTTATACATGGAATGAAACATATATACATATTTATAAGCTTTATATCATGCCTAAAACAACTGTTTCAATTCCACTAGTCATGACACAATATTAATAATATATATATATTATAAGATTGATATTTGATTTTAAATATGCCACAAAATCTATCTGTAATGCGAAAGAGGGTGTAAGTATGAAAAAATATTAAGTGTATATAAATCATGTCAAATTAATCATACCAACATTTGCATCCCCAAAAATCACTTTACTTGCCTCTTATTTTTATTATTTACCTAAAATAAATATATTATAATAAATCTATAAAATGAGTTTCAATTTCTCGTCTCTCTCTCTCCTTCACTCACTCACCTATATCCACTCTTCTCTTTCTTTCATCTTCCTTAAACGCTCAAAACTCAAAAGTGTTAAACCCAACCACATACACTTCACAACTGAACCACTCAACCATGTCAACGAACCATCAACCATTACTTTATTCTCAAAGATCCACTGTCAATTCATCGTCCCAGGTTGCCATCGTTGGCGCCAATGTTTCCCCTATTGAGAGCCTTGACTATGAGTTAGTTTTTTTTTCCATCTGGGTCTTCTCATTTATTCCAAAGTTGGAATATTTTTCATTACCCAGTTCTCAAGTCTTAACCTTTTTTGTTTTGGGTGTGCAGAATTTTTGAGAACGAGTTCTTCAAACAAGATTGGAGGAGCAGAGGGAAGGTTCAGATATTTCAGTATATATTGGGGAAGTGGCTTTTGTGTTTAATCATTGGTTTGATCGTTAGTCTTATTGGGTTTTGCAACAATCTCGCTGTTGAAAATCTCGCTGGCATCAAGTTTGTCGTCACATCAAATATGATGTTGGAGAGGAGGTTCTCATTCTAGTTAACAACGTTGTTTCCTTTTTATTATTGGTTTTCATGAATTATACCAATTCTAGAAAATTATTTGTGTGCAGCTAAAACTTTATGGATTATAATTATTTTTAGGAATTTATATTTCTAGTTTGTAGTAGTGAGAATGGCCCAACATTAAGGTTGCTTGAGATCACTAAGTAGTCTCTCTGCTTGTAGGGTACAGCTACCTTCGTCGGACCCACTTAGTGGGAGCTTCGTGTACTTGACCGCCTTTTTTAGGAGTATTTGAATTGTTTGGTTTGTGTACACTTTTAATGGTGAAGTTTGCTGATGAAGCCTAAAAATTCCTTACAGGTTTCTATTGGCATTTTTTGTCTTTTTCGCTTCAAATTTGAGTCTCACGCTATTTTCCTCTATAATCACGGCTCTGATAGCACCTACAGCGACTGGTTCAGGTATACCAGAGGTGAAAGCTTACCTGAATGGCGTAGATGCACCTGGAATATTTACTTTACGAACTTTGTTTGTTAAGGTACCTACTATAATCATGTTGGTAAATATTTTTGTTTGGGGTTGGGGGTGTTCTTTTATGGCAAGATTAGATTAGGGCATTAGTAAGTTACTAGCAGCCACGAAGTGGTGTAAAATTTACACTGGTGTGCAGGTAAGTTTTCCGGTTATTTGTTAGGTGGTGTTTTTTTCTTTTTCCTCCTGTACTTTTTCTTCTATTTTTCCTGCTATATGTAGTTATATATTGTAGCTGTATACAATGTCATCCTTCCCAAGTTGGTTAGGAATCAGGAAAAAGAAGTTCATGGCTATTTCACTATTTCTACCCATTGTTTCTGTTATATCTCATAATATTTAACACCTGAAAGGTTAGAGTGGCTGTCTAGTCTAATTTGAGAAGATAATGTCTTAGAAAATATTTGTTAATACTTATACAATACTTGACAGAGTCTATCTGGATTAATGTGTCTTAATCAGTAATCTGGATTCCTTTATTTAATTCAGACAGACAGGAATTGCCATTTTTCATGAAGAAGAGATTTACTTTCATGTTGATTCTATCTACAGATTATTGGAAGTATCACAGCTGTGTCATCATCTCTTCTCATTGGGAAGGCAGGGCCTATGGTGCATACAGGTGCATGTGTGGCATCATTGTTGGGTCAGGGTGGGTCAAAGAGATATGGGTTAACATGGAAATGGTTACGATTTTTTAAGAACGACCGAGATCGGCGAGATCTAATCATATGTGGATCTGCGGCTGGAATGGCTGCTGCTTTTCGTTCCCCTGTTGGTGGGGTGTTGTTTTCTCTTGAAGAGATGGCATCTTGGTATGTATATCTATATAAATTAAAGTTACAACTTTTCGCTCTTGGACATCTAATATTTCACAGTGCCTCAAGGATTGGAATCCTGTTTTTGTCAATAAAATTGTCAAGGTGTTTGTTAGAGAGGGAAGCTGAACCAACTTATCTACACTTCAATCATACAACACTAATCTAGTCTCTAATAGAATTTTGTCCTCCTCCTCTTTCTACTATTATATATAAAATAGTTTAAATATGATCATGTCCTTAATTATGTTATTTTTTGTTAGCTTTCAAATGGTATTTGTGCTTGAAATTTTGGTCAAAATAATTTTACCTGAGCAATTTTGTTTGATAATTGATATACAGTAAATTTTCAATATTCAATGGATCCTAGTTTATCAATGTGTCGAGCACATTAAACCAAACTCCTCTGAAACTGTGGAATATTGAACTGATGAGACATTCAATCACTTATTTGGCTTTTGTTTTCCCCACTGTGGCGTCTTGTTCTACAAGTCTCTTGTTTTATCATTTTCCAATATACCAAAAATATGTCACAAGCGATAGACTGATACGTGACATACAGAAGGCCTCCAACAGTCTAACTAAATATGTTCAGGAGGCTTGTTTCTAAGTGTTTATGTACAAAAAAGGGTTGATTGAACCTTCAACCTTTTAGGTTGGCAATTGCAATGGAAGAGTCTTTCGTTCCAGTTTTCCCCCTATTTGTGTTATCATAAACAGATCTATTATTATCTGACAGAATAGGCTTTCTCCAATTATAATGGAAATTTTGTACCAAAAAATCTTCAGTCTGGAATTCCAAAATCAATTATGTTCCCCCTCGATATCTCAGAAATTTAGTTTCTGTTGCACAGGTGGAGAAGTGCCCTTATGTGGAGAGCTTTCTTTACAGCTGCAACAGTTGCAATTATGCTTCGTGCCATGATTGATGTATGTTTAAGTGGTAAATGTGGGTTATTTGGTAAAGGGGGACTGATAATGTTTGATGCTTATTCAGCAAGTATTTCATATCATATAGGGGATGTTCCTCCTGTGTTTGTTCTTGCCATTATAGGGGGTATACTTGGAAGCTTATATAATTTTTTGCTGAACAAAGTTCTTCGCATCTACAATTTCATCAACACGTAAGCATCTCTTTTAGTTGAGTGACTACACCAAAATTAACTTTTCATAACATTGTGTGATGTGTTCTGCTTGGTTCATTATTTTCATCATTTACTCTTGCAGGAAAGGAACCATTTACAAAATAGTTCTTGCTTGCTTAATCTCCATTATTACATCCTTTCTTCTTTTCGGATTGCCATGGTTCACATCCTGCCGACCTTGTCCTGCTGATGCAACTGAGCCCTGTCCTTCAATAGGTCGGTCTGGTAACTACAAAAAATTCCAATGCCCTCCTGATCACTACAATGATCTTGCCAGCCTCATTTTCAACACAAATGATGATGCTATCAGAAATCTACTCAGCAAGAACACCAATGATGAGTTTGAGTTTTCATCAATGCTCATCTTTTTCATGACATGCTTCTTTTTAAGTATCTTAAGCTATGGAGTTGTTGTCCCAGCCGGGCTTTTTGTGCCAGTTATTGTGACTGGTGCATCTTATGGACGCTTTGTTGGAATGTTGGTTGGGAAAAGGTCCAATCTTAACCATGGCCTTTATGCTGTGCTTGGTGCTGCTTCCTTTCTTGGCGGATCTATGAGATCGACAGTTTCACTGTGTGTAATTATTCTAGAACTTACCAATAACTTGTTATTGCTACCCTTAATCATGATGGTGCTTTTGGTATCTAAGACTGTAGCAGATGCTTTCAATGCAAATATATATGACCTTATAATGAAAGCCAAGGGGTTTCCTTATTTAGAAACTCATGCTGAACCATATATGAGGCAGCTAACAGTAGGTGATGTAGTCATGGGACCACTTCAGATTTTCAATGGCTTCGAGAAGGTTCGTAACATAGTTTTTGTGCTCAAAACTACTGGACACAATGGGTTTCCTGTTACTGATGTACCTCCAGTTTCTGAAGCTCCAGTTTTATTTGGGATAATCCTTCGTAATCATCTTTTGGTGTTGTTAAAGAAGAAAGCTTTCCAGTGCACACCCACAGAAATAAGTAATGATGCCTTAAAAAAGTTTTCAGCTGAGGATTTTGCAAAGAAGGGTCCAAGCAAACGTGAAAAGATAGAAGATATACAGTTAACAGATGAAGAAATGGACATGTTCATAGATCTACATCCATTTACAAATGCTTCACCTTATACTGTTGTGGAGACGATGTCACTGGGAAAGGCCCTTACACTTTTTCGAGAAGTTGGTTTAAGGCACCTGCTTGTGGTACCCAAGATCTCCGGCGTAAGTAATTCGTTCATGCCTTGCTATTATATTGATTGAGAAAATTAACTGCGACATAGTTGGTAAACATGGCACCTGCATGTACTGTTTGCTCAGTTTTTTCCTCGTATGAAGATTCCTATTCTTAATTTAGTGCATGCAGTGTTTTTTGTATTTATGAAAAATATGATGGATATTATTGTTGTGTATTGATAGGAGATGTAATTTCTGTGTGAAAGAATGAAGTGTTATTTTTTAGAGAAAAAAATCCTTATTCTGCACAAAAAATGCAGTTTCATTATACATACTAAGTATATCCATGACTTACTTTAGCATTTGATTTTTCACCTTCACCATATCTCATTGAGTTGATGTTAACCAAATCACTATCATTGTTATCTATTGTTCACTCATGTAAGTTTTGTGCATGCTAACTGCAGAGATCACCTGTGGTGGGTATACTGACACGGCACGATTTCATGTCGGAACATATATTGGGTTTGTACCCTTTGCTGGTTAGAAGTAAGTGGAAAAGATTGAGATTCCAGCTCCCTTGTGTGTGAAAAATCTTTTAGTGCTTCTGAGTATTGCAACCAAGCTTGAACTTCAACAGTAAGTTTGTAAATATCTCTGTGCTGCACATGCCTTGCTATTCAAGAAACCAGAGAGAGTATCAGTGATGGGTTTTTTCCTAGCTTCATCATGGAATGCAGATGTTAGAGGAGTCATCTATATTCAAAATAATTGGCTGCTCCAATCTATCATGTAATTCATTTTTGCCATCTCCACTATATATTTTTACACTTCATTCCCACTAATATGACACCATTTGGTTAAACAAGTACACATTAGCACATCATTTCTCAATCTTAGTTACTCATCCTTCTTATTCTCCGGAAATAGTTGTGACAGTAAAGTTGGGTATATGCTAGTATTGCTTAACTTTCTAGTTTTAGAATGAATATCTGCTGTTTGTTATTGAATAAATAAACGAAAGCCTAAATAAAAATAAGGAAAACGATGGGGAGGGATCCACTTACTCTAAAAGTAAGTGGAAAAAATCTACTCTACATCTTAGCCATCAAATTTTGGAAAATCCAATGGTTTAGATTACTCACAAATTCAAACCATTGGATTTTTCAAGAATGAATGATCATGAAGAAAGTGATAAATGTCATAAATTGATATATTCTCTTAGAATAAGTAGATCCCTCCCCGAAAACGATATATTCTTTTACTAAACCATCCTACGAATTATCTTATCTTAAGAAAGTGATAAATGTCATAAATTGATATTTTGTTTATTAATTATTTGTTTACAAATGACAAATGTTACTTTTATATATATGAGTATGTGAATTTAGTAGAAATACTCTAAAAGTAAGCTTTATTCCATAATGTTGGAAAGACAGCCTCATTTTGTCACCAATACAAGATTGAGACATCATGATTTCTTGTTCACTAAATAATCCTGCGTGCATAAATATGCCCAAAAAAGTACATGATACTATATTTATTATAGGGAGAACCAAAGTCAGTTTGATCGAATCATAAATATCAATAGACCAGTGAAATGATACAGGACCAGAGAAATATATGAGGATTAAATTTTCTAATGCTGAAATCAGGTCAACCCCACTATCATGTTTTAAAAGGCTTTGTTTGGGTAATTTGGGCAAAGCCTATGGGCCGTCCACCAGCCCGCACTTATTGTGCTAGCCGTGCATGAAAAATGTGTCATCTACCACTAAATATTTTGTATCTTATCCAACATTAATTTATCAATAGAAATAACATATTCGGATGTGTTTTTACTTTTCATTTACTCATTGTTTTTAGTAGGAGTGAACTCGAATTCGACTATAGATTCAAAGTTAATCTAATCCTAAATATTGACTGAATTAGTTTTTGAACATGAATCTGACTTTATACCTTATTAAATATAATATATATTCTTTTAGATGAAGTGTTCTTAATATTATTTGTTAGAATAAATTATACTCACACCCTTGAGTTTTAGTGAAATTACACAAATTACCCTCACTTTTTTGTCCTTACACAAACTACCCCTAATTTTGTACATATGTTACACTGATTACCCCTGCATGATATAAAAGTGTAATATTTTAAACATAAAATATATGATGTGTGTAATTAATTAAACAAAATATTGTATATTGTGTAGACAAATTCAAATAATATAAGAATCAATGCGTCTTCATTATTTGACTCGTTATAAAATAGTATAAGAGTTATTTAAACATTTATTTGAAATTATTAATGTATTTTTAGTGATACAAAAAATAATAAAGAAACATTCGTTTTTGTACTATTTGAAGTGTTACACAATATACAATATTTTGTTTAATTTAATTACATTCATCACACGTTTTTTCTTTAAAATATTACATTTTTATAACATGCATGAGTAGTCAATGTAATATGTATAAATCTAGGGGTGGTTTGTGTAGGAGGAAAGGGTGGTTAGTGTAAGGACAAAGAAGTGATGAGTGATTTGTGTAATTTCATTAAAACTCAGGGGATGTGAGTGTAATTTACTCCATTTGTTATTATGGATATTAATTTGACATATAAAATGATATATGTATATATATTATTAATCATGTATATAATATGAAAAAATTATAGAGCCAATTATACTTTGAATAATAAGATGTTATTACTCCGTATATAATTGAATAAAAACACATACAAATATGATGAATGAGTAACTATGAGATGAGTTCGGGTCGAGTCAAATTATACTTGTTCCCAACTCGACCCTAAATATTGATTAGTTCTTATTTTTAAACTTGAATTCAGCCTTAGACTAGACAAGAGTTAACCACATTTGGATTCAATCATAATTGAAGTAAGTTGGGTGAGTAGACTCGACCATATTATGGTCAGGTTCTGCTCCCCTTAATTTTTACTTTAGGATTCTTCAACCGTGGTGATTATACCTAATTGGCTTTAGAGTTTTGTGATATATTTTTCTTCTCCCGATGCTAAATAAATAAATACAAACCATCCTTATAAAAAATGATGTATTATTAGTCTATAGTTTTTTGAAGTTCATCCATGTGCCTAACAAATATTATGAGGCAGGTTGAATCATATAGATATCAAGTGACCGCATGACATGCACTTTTTTAGCTACAAAGTTATTACAATTTCACATGCAGCGGTTGGAAAACCTACACGTGTTATTCGCATATATTGTTCTGTGGACCATTTGGTCGACCGGGAAAGGGAATCACTAATTAATCAACTTCCAATTTTCAGTTTTTTTTATTATCTTCTCAAACTATGGCAAGAGAAATAATTTTAAATATGTTTTAACTTTCTCAAGAAGTATCACCTAAATAAATTGAATTCTTAATATTTTAGTTTTTCTAAAAATCTAATGGACTTTTCCCTATAATAATGCTTTCTTTGTACTTTGGTGCAATGTAAGTTAGTACATGCTTGCACACAATTAATATTTGGTAGATAATATCCAGTAAAAACCTTTATTAAAATTATAAATAAAAAGTAACAATATTATTTTATCATAATATAAATGTATACAATTGGTAGTTGCATCATATTCTGTTTTTATGCTTGAAAAAGTAAACAAGTAAATAATGCGAGTCTTTGTATTTGGTACGATTCGATATAATTTATTTTCTGCGTGTGTCTGCCTAATTGGTGCGGAGAGAATCAAATTCTATTTCCCTAATCTATATGCTTCAGAATATCTGGTTTTATGTCAAAAAAGAGTTTTATAAAACTTACGCTACCTCTTGCCATTTTATAAACATGTTAATGCACAAAGATATTCCTTAACAACTAAATACTATTTTTTTCAAAGCGTATATACCCAAGTTAAAACCCTCGCAATACTCAATTATACGTCACTAAAAACATAATTATATAAATATTTTATGAATTAAATAATTTTCTAAAGAGTTTAATATTATATGCAATGTTAGTATAAACTATTTTACATTGTCTATCATTCACAAATATATAGTTTTATTTAATTAATAATGATTACCATATAAATTATGAATGCTATATGACATTATAAGTTACACTATCAATATATAAACTATTTTTCTTAAAATAAACTCCGTTGATCTATGACATTCAAATTTTATTGGCGCCTTATCATTATAGTATTATACATTATTATCTATAATAATTTTTAATTGAATTGCATATATTAGTAAAGATAATTTTTTACCTTTGAAAAATATTATAAAATTCAATCTTATCTTCCTTTTATAGTGATCCTTAACTAATAATCTAAACTAAAATAACAAAAACAGAAATATTTTGATATATAAGACAAATTAAAATAGTTACATAGATATTATATTTAAAATTATAAATTAATACTTTTAAGTTTTAAACTCTAATATTATTATTTTTAAATATATAAAATGTAAATGTTTGTTAAATTTAATTTTAGAAGGATAATATGATGATAAATTTAATCTCAGAGAGATACAGTAAAGTAGGTGTGAGCAGGACCTGACCCTACTCGCTCACCGGTATGACTCAATCATGACCAGACCTAAAAAGGTTCGGGTTGCATCGGGTCTAGGGTCGGATTCAGATTTAAAAATTAGACCCATACAATATTTAGGGTCGGGTAGGAATCAAACATGACCCGTTCCGACCCGTCTCATGGTCACCCACTCATGATGTTTGTATGTATCTCTGTTGAAATATATACAAGTTAATGATACTTTTTTGGTCGAAAATATCATCGTTTATCTAATTTTTCATCATATATACATGTTTAATAATATATATTCACATATATTATTTTATATATCAAATTACATATTCATAATAATAAATAATATTTAGAAGACTTTCATGTACATTATATTTAATCGGGTCTAGGGTCAGGTCCGAGTTTAAAATCTGACCTTGTGAATATTTAGGGACAAATTAACTCCGGTCTAGAGGCCGAGTCCGGGTTCAAAAAAATGGTCCGAATAATATTTAGGGTCAGGTAAGAACAAGACTTAATCCGTCCCACGCTCAACCCATCTAAATATGAATAATTATAGATTACACTGTACAAAAAAATATATTTGAGATATTTATAATTCAAAAAATATTAGTGTAAAATTGGAATACTTAAAAATTATATCAATATAATAATATTTTTCATCTTTCTAACCTGTAAATAAAAATTAAAATCAAAGATAAAAAAACACATGTGGAAAATATATCAATTTTTATACATGAATCATATGAAGAATTAATGATTATATATGATCTAACCAAATTATGGTTACAACTTTTAATAAAATTTAAATAATAAATAAATAAATAAAAGGTAAAAATAAATTGGTAATACACATCTATACTGAAAAATACAAAATAAGTACTCATGATTGTGTAATTTGTGTTTTCCTATTTTGCCCTTACTAATTTATATTTTCTACCAAAAAAACCATATAACATATTTTCTCATTTTATTTGTTTATGTATGTTTTACAGTTTTTCCATTTGAACATGACAGTTTTTCCATATGGATCAATGCAATATTTGAACACAATAATTTATCATTTTCATTTTTTAACATTCAAAATTACAAATCATGTTTTATTTATTTTATTATAATTATAAAAAATATAATAAAAATATATAAATAAATTACAATTCACTCAATATAATTGAGAGGCTAGTTAATATAATTAAGAAAGAAATAAATTTAGAAACATAAAGAATATTAGTTGAAGTTGATGTTATATTGGCTCCTCTAATTAAAGTTTACAGCACAGTACAACTGTATAAGGTCGATTGTGAAACTGAGTGACTCTGAGTGACTCCATTTTCACACTTCTCTTTCTCCTCTCGAATATTCTCTTCTTCCTCTTCTTCATACTCTTTTATATATAATCTTAGTTATTGAATTGTGTGTTTAAGAAATCATCATCAATGGCAGGAAATGATTGGTTAAACAGTTACCTTGAAGCGATACTAGACGTTGGTCCTGGTCTTGAAGGTGCTAAATCCTCTTTGCTTCTTCGTGAAAGAGGTAGATTCAGTCCTACTCGTTACTTCGTTGAAGAAGTTATTGGATTCGATGAAACTGATCTTTATCGCTCTTGGGTTCGGGTATGTCTTTTCTCCATTCTTCAGATCTCTTTCCCTTCTATTTCAATTTCAATTTCAATTTCAACTTATATTATTATTATTATTATTATTATGTTTTTACGATTCAGGCTTCTTCTACTAGGAGTCCTCAAGAGAGGAACACTAGATTGGAGAACATGTGTTGGAGGATTTGGAACCTTGCTCGCCAGAAG
The DNA here is from genome assembly GCA_009771035.1 of Lupinus albus. Lineage (NCBI taxonomy): Eukaryota > Viridiplantae > Streptophyta > Magnoliopsida > Fabales > Fabaceae > Lupinus > Lupinus albus. Next base: position 14,321,552 of record CM020011.1, read on the forward strand.
AAGCAGGTACTTCTTCCAATTCTTATATTATTATTATTATTGTTATTTTTCTATTCAATTCTATCACTGTTATTGTGTTTTTATGATGTTCTCTGTGATTATATATAGCTCGAGAATGAGACAACACAGAGAATCAACAAGCGTCGTCTCGAACGGGAGAGGGGACGCAGGGAAGCTACTGCTGACATGTCTGAGGACTTATCTGAAGGAGAGAAAGAGGTTTCAACTCACGGTGCTGACTCTAACCGAGGAGGTAGATTGCAAAGAATTAGTTCAGTTGATGCCATGGAGACTTGGGCTAACACTCAAAAAGGGAAGAAACTCTACATTGTACTCATCAGGTACTTACTCATTCACCCATGCTATGTTATGTCAATTCAATACAGATTGACTCATTTTCTATAATCTATATACTTTGTTAACAACTAGTATATTAAATGCAGTATTCATGGTCTTATTCGAGGTGAGAATATGGAGCTAGGTCGTGATTCTGATACTGGTGGTCAGGTAACATTTCTGTCTCTCCATATTAAGAATAACCGTTGACACCAGTGGTAAGGTTGACAGTGTCTATTATGTTGTTAAACTGGGGTTTCAATCTTCTACTCCTTGTTGGTCCACACCTCAGCCTAAACTTTAGTTCAATGTGTTGGGAATGATAAGTTTTGCTTTTTTGTTGCCTTAAATACACCAACTCCAATACTAACATTCCATCTCTGATTCCTTCATCAAAATGGGTTAGCATTTGCCAAAATTATATTTGAAGAGTCTGGTCTCTTTTTCTTTGCTAGATTCATGATAGCTCAATCTTAAAATTTTGATATCTACATTTAGTGATGCAGGATTTTTTACCTTTTTCTGTATATTTGTCTCTCCATACTATGTAGGTTAAGTATGTTGTGGAACTCGCAAGGGCCTTGGGATCAATGCCAGGAGTTTATCGTGTTGATTTACTAACTAGACAAGTGTCAGCGCCTGATGTAGATTCGAGTTATGGAGAACCAACAGAAATGTTGGCCCCAAGAGGAACGGATGAGTATGGAGATGACATGGGAGAGAGCAGTGGTTCTTATATCATTCGTATTCCCTTTGGTCCAAGTCATAAATATATTGAGAAAGAACTTCTCTGGCCTTACATTCCTGAATTTGTTGATGGAGCACTTAGCCACGTTATACAGATGTCCAAAGTTCTCGGGGAGCAAATAGGTGGCGGGTATGCTGTCTGGCCTGTTGCCATCCATGGACATTATGCAGATGCAGGTGACTCTGCCGCTCTTCTGTCCGGTGCTTTAAATGTTCCAATGCTTTTCACTGGGCATTCACTTGGTCGAGATAAACTTGAGCAACTTTTGAAGCAAGGTCGACTATCAAAGGATGAAATAAACAAAACTTACAAGATTATGCGTAGGATAGAAGCTGAGGAATTAGCCCTTGACTCTTCTGAAATAGTCATAACAAGCACTAGACAGGAAATTGAAGAACAATGGCGCTTGTATGATGGTTTTGATCCAGTATTGGAGCGTAAACTACGAGCAAGGATCAGGCGTAACGTGAGCTGTTATGGTAGATTTATGCCTCGCACGGCGGTAAGTACCATATCACAATTAAACTTTTTTTGAAAAATCTTAACGACCTCAGTGTGGACCAAATTAGGCAGTCACGACTTTGAGCTATATAGATTTCAGGCAACTGCTACAGTTAAAACTTCCAAGTTTATATACCTTTGCGTTCTGATATCATGAATTCATTTTAGTAAAAATTTCATTGTTACTACTATGCCATATAAAATTAGGTGTTATAATGTAGTCGTTCCCTGCAGGTAATTCCACCTGGTATGGAGTTCCATCATATTGTTCCACTAGATGGTGATATAGATGGAGAACCAGAAGGAAATTTGGACCATCCTGCTTCCCACGATCCGGCTATTTGGCCAGAGGTTCAAAATATGCTTTCTGCATTTATTTTTATATGCTTTTGTTTTATAATTTATTATATGCGAATACAAAAGTAGAACTAACGCAATTTAAACTTTGTATTTTCAGATAATGCGTTTCTTTACGAACCCTCGCAAACCTATGATACTAGCCCTTGCTAGACCAGACCCCAAAAAGAACATAACAACTTTGGTGAAAGCATTTGGAGAATGTCGTCCTCTCCAAGAGTTAGCTAACCTTGTATGGAACTGTGAATGATCACTCTGCACTTATTTGAGTATCATTTCTTCTTGATTTTCGAGTCGGCTGACTTGCATTGCTTGTATAATCAAATATCTATCACTCCTTTGGTTTTTTCAGACATTAATAATGGGTAACCGAGATGGTATTGATGAAATGTCAAGCACAAGTGCTTCTGTTCTTCTCTCAGTACTTAAACTGATTGACAAGTATGATCTCTATGGTCAAGTGGCTTATCCTAAACACCACAAACAATCTGATGTTCCTGACATATATCGTCTTGCAGCAAAGACAAAGGTAACATTATTTAATGGTTTGAAATAAATGATGATGCCTCACTTTAAGCTTCAAAACAGATAAAATTGTTATAACTGTGTCTACATGCATAACCCTCGTCCTTTCTTCTCTCTTCAGTTCATATTATACTATCATAATGTCTTGCATGAATTCATTTTCTTTCATATATATATATATTTATGTGTGTGTGTGTCTCATGATATAACAATCTTGTGTGACTACATCCTATCTTGAATAGAGTAGTCGTGCAGGAATGCACCCTGCATGTGTGAATCATCAATCTATATTTTCTTCACATCTTGTTTATCTCTCTTGTCCATTTTCTTCAAGATATTTTGTCATTTTACATTTCATTCAGATCCAATATATGTGCAGGGTGTTTTCATTAATCCAGCTTTCATTGAGCCATTTGGTCTCACTTTAATTGAGGTGACTTTCTGAATCTTGAATTATTTATAATTGGTTGATTTCCTTTTGGAGATTTAAATGTTATGTATTTTTTTAACAGGCAGCTGCTTATGGTTTGCCCCTTGTTGCTACTAAAAATGGAGGTCCTATTGATATTCTTCGGGTACGCCTACTGATTGATGGTTATGTATTGATTTGAAAATGTTTCCTCGGAAACTGATTGTTTGCTAATACAGGTACTAGACAACGGTCTACTTATAGATCCACATGATCAGCAGTCTATTGCGGATGCTCTTTTGAAGCTTGTTAGTAACAAACAACTTTGGGCAAAATGTAGACAGAATGGGTTGAAGAATATTCATTTATTTTCATGGCCCGAGCATTGCAAGACTTACCTGTCTAAAATAGCGACTTGCAAACCAAGGCATCCACAATGGCTGCGGAGCGAGGATGGAGATGAAAGTTCAGAATCAGAATCACCAAGTGATTCGTTGAGAGATATTCATGATTTATCTCTAAACCTCAAGTTTTCATTGGATGGAGAGAAGAGTGGGGGTAGCGGAAATGATACTTCTTTGGATCCTGATGAAAATGCTGCTGATAGAAAGGTAAAATTAGAGAATGCTGTTTTGTCTTGGTCAAAGGGCATCTCCAAGGACACACGCAAGGTTGGAGCTGACCAAAATACAAATGCTGGTAAATTTCCACCATTGAGGAGAAGGAAGCATCTCTTTGTCATTGCTGTTGATTGTGATACCACTTCCGGTCTTCTTGAAACCACTAAAGCAATCTTTGAGTCTGCTGGAAAGGAGAGGACTGAAGGCTCTGTAGGGTTCATATTGTCAACATCATTAACAATATCTGAGATACAGTTATTTTTGGTCTCAGGCGGCTTGAGCCCCAGCGACTTTGATGCCTATATTTGTAACAGTGGCAGTGATCTTTACTATCCATCCCTCAATTCTGAAGATCGTCCATTTGTGGTTGACTTGTATTACCACTCACACATTGAAAACCGTTGGGGCGGAGAAGGGTTGAGGAAGACTTTAGTACGTTGGGCAGATTCAGTCACTGATAAGAAGGGTGAGGATGGTGAACAAATAGTGACTCCAGCTGAACAGCTTTCTACTGACTACTGTTATGCTTTCAAAGTGCAAAAGCTGGGAAAGGTAATTTTCAGTTCTAGTTGTTTATGGTTTTATATGAAATAACATCATTGTTAGCTATTAAGATTCCGAGTGGATTTTCTTTTGTGGAGGGTTTTTTTTCTAGATTCATTTGGAGTTTGTTGTTTTATCTTGTATTAATTTTCCAGGCTCCCCCGATGAAGGAGCTTCGTAAGTTATTGAGAATCCAAGCTCTGCGTTGCCACCCTATATATTGTCAAAATGGGACAAGACTGAATGTAATTCCAGTACTGGCTTCTCGTTCACAAGCCCTCAGGTAGTTGAATCACCATTCTAAAATTTTCAACATGCCAAAAGTTGGTATTGTTGTATACATTGATTGGCATCTTACTGCATTCCCTTCTGACATTCTTTGTTAAGTTTATGCAACATCTGTGCAAATGTACCACTATAGAATAAAATTTATTAGCCATGCTGTTGAAATGATAATTGCTTATGTTTATTGTGACATCTGATGACTTCATCATGTGCTTCTCCTTTAGATACCTATATGTTCGCTGGGGCTTTGAACTGTCAAAGATGGTGGTGTTTGTTGGAGAATGCGGTGACACGGATTATGAAGGACTTATTAGTGGCATACACAAAAGCGTGATATTGAAGGGACTTGGAAGTAGTGCAATCAGTCAACTCCATAATAACAGAAGCTATCCTCTTTCAGATGTCATACCATTGGATAGCCCCAACACCGTTGAGGCAACTGAGGGTAGTAGCAGTGTTGATATCCAAGCATTGATCGAAAAAGTAGGATATCTCAAGGGATGAAAGTCATTTGTCTTCAATTATGCTTCTTTCCTTAAACCTACAGTAAACTGATAATATTTGATGGTTGTCCAGAATGTTCATAAAGCTTCCTTCCTTCGCCGCCTGTAATTTCCATAAGTGTTGTCTTCATCAACCTTGCCTCATGAAGCATATTTCCTCGTTGTTCAGCTTATGCTGATTGTTGGTTTTGTATCTACATGTGATATTTTAATAAAAAGAAACTCTCATTTCTATCTGCATGCCTTGTTTCTTTTTTTGGGGTATTCTTCAGGCCCTTCTTGTTGGTCACAATATCACTAGAAGCAAAACTTCCTCTTATCTTCACATATTCTTCATCATTGTGCTATATCCTATATAACTTTATGAATCATAAAGCTGCATGCTTTCTACTCTTGCAAGGTGTTATATTCTTTTTGTCTTCTTTTAGCATTCTTGGTTTCAAATAAAAGTGGCTTATAGTACTGCAATTGATGTATAAGATATCTGATCTGATATAGTTTTCCATCCCCATATTTTAGCATCAGTGTAAAATAACCATTAATTGTTATTGTGTTTGGCAATGCTATTGATGAGTTTAGCAGTTTCGTTTGGTTGAAGAGATTCTTCTTATTTTATAATAAAAACATAGTTTATAAGCCGTAATTTAACAAATCATGGCATGAATTTTGATAGTCTCAGTAACTCTTGTTTTGGTGATGCACCCAACATCAATTAATAAAACAACAAAGAAGATATTGAAGACAAGAAAAGAGGTTTCGTGATATCCAACCTCGTGAACACAGATTAAAGGAAACATTTGAAGCGTGCACGGTTTATGTTCCATCATGTGTTTATTCATCTGTCAGATTCACCACTCTCATTTAGTAGTGATGAACTTGAATTTGAAATGCTTAAGGCACCATCAATGTCAAGCTTTACATTAGTTTATTTTTTTAGATTATAATTATTAATTATTAATTTATACAAGCTTCTCTATATATTTTTGCAATATTTAAACAGCTCTTTTATTTTAAAATTTTGCAATTAAATTCTTATATTGATTGGTTTTCTAAGGAAAAGTCCCAAATGAGGAGAAAGGAAAAAGATGAATTCCAGTTCTCTGCATCAGCTGTTAGTTAGTGCATAGCTATCATTTATGTAAATGAAAATGCTATTGTTTTTTTCAACCGAAAAAAAGGTGTTATTATTATTATTTTATAGCAAGTGGCTCTTAAATTATTAAGGAAAACAACAGTGTTATTATTATTATTTTAGCAAGTGGCTCTTAAAATAATAAGGAAAATGTCTTTATCAGAACTTAGTAAGGGATGTTTCCAAAAGAAAACGTAAGAGTCCTATTTTGGACATGTTCACGTGACATGAGCTTCAAAGTTGATGGAAAGTGGAAACAACCATGATTGCACAATTATAGGTTACATTTGTTTGCTAGTTAATATATTAACTATAAAGAAACGAATTTCTAGAAAAAAAAAGAGTCATTGCTTTAATTGTATTGCTTTCATATAAGATAATTTTTTTTAATTGATGTCATGTTTTGTCATCAATATTATACAATTAAAGCATAGTTTGTAGTTTATAGAACAAGGTGAGTGATAGCATGAAGTATCTTGGAGTTAATTTTGAAGCTGAGGGAAGGAATGAAAGGTTTCAAATCCTTAATATCTTATTTGTTCTTCTTAGTATTCCTCCTCAATTTTTTCCTTATATTATTCACTCCTTCAATTGAAGACCATATAATTTATATCAAAGGAAGCCATGAAAGTAAGACCTCCCATCATGTAAATGACAGTCACAATAACACAACTCATGCAATGATTAAGGTAATCAAACATCATGGTCTTTGAAAAGATGTTTTTTTTCTAAGTATTGTTGATCATATATTCTTATAATATATATGCTCTTTTGTCCTTTCATGTTTTCAGCTTGGTCATGGAATGAAGAATATAAGTACTAGTTTGGAGAAGATTGAAGCAGGTTTAGCACATTCACGAGCCTTGATACAGGAAGCAGTTAGGACCAGAAACTACACTACCAACATCAAAAACAGTTTTGTCCCAAAAGGCTCCATTTATTGGAATCCACACACATTTCACCAGTTAAGCTTTTAAAATATTCTTCATTTCTGATTTTGATGTACTCCTTCTTTGTTCACAAGTGTCACTATTCTACAGTTTTCCCAGTGTATAGTGCATAAAATGCAAAGTTTTATACTTTTGACACTTTCAGCAAAAGGTAGTTAAGGCTGCATAACCACTCTTCCAGAGCATAACCTTAAAGCTCTTAAAAATCACATTTTGATAGTATATCCTATAGATTATATCATTATTATTATTTCTATTGTAACTTTTAAATGTATAACCATTTTCAGGACAGTTGTTTTAGAACCTCTTGTATGAAACTTACAAAATACACCCCATACAGTTAGTTTAGTTACCACTTACTAATACACAAATTCTTTTCCCTTCCTGTTTTTGCTTAGCCATTTAGTTACTACAGCACAAAAAGATGAAGTATAGAACTATTTCAGATAAAGAGGGGAGGAGCGATTCGCCGAGTTAATTAAGCTAAAATAGTTGTATTTGACAATGCCGAAACAACAGGAGTCACATGGAGATGATGAAGAGATTCAAGGTGTGGGTATACAAGGAAGGGGAGCAACCATTGGTGCATGATGGACCTGTAAACAACAAATATGCCATCGAAGGCCAATTCATCGATGAAATCGACATTAGCAACAAGAGCCCCTTCAAGGCTAGCCATCCTGAACAGGCTCATGTTTTCTTAGTCCCCTTCAGTGTGGCTAAGATCATTCACTATGTTTACAAGCCTAGAAGGTCTAGATATGACTATGACCCGGAACGCCTACAGCATTTGGTGCAGGATTATATTACTGTTGTTGCTAATAAGTATCCTTATTGGAATAGAAGCAGAGGTGCTGACCATTTTCTAGTTTCATGTCATGATTGGGTAGGTTCAATACCCTCATATATTTTTCATTATTTTCTTTTGGTTTTAGATTCATGTTTCAATAATGTTGTTAGTTGCAATATTTTTCCTGAAATACTGCTTTGTGCATATCACCTTACACCAAAGTGACTTGGCAAAATCAAAATGTACATATATAGTGACAAGGACACATCATATGCTTTATGAATTCCTTGTTTTTTTGGGTCTGTAATTGCACTTTTCAATGCAGTTGCAAGAGACACTACGGCGCAATGTTCTGACCGTGATGATGGTTATTGACTGCAAACTAGAACCTTAGCAAAATCTAAAATGTACTTATAGCCAATGTGCAATTTTCTTCCTAAATTCAGATCACAATGACACATGCTTTACTTGATGATGCAGGGTCCAAGAATTTCATATGCCAATCCTGAACTGTTTAAGTACTTCATCAGGGTACTCTGCAATGCCAACACCTCAGAAGGATTCCAGCCCAACAGAGATGTGTCCATTCCTGAAATTTATTTGCCTGTGGGAAAGCTTGGGCCACCAAATATGGCTCAACATCCAAACAACCGAACAATATTGGCTTTCTTTGCTGGTGGAGCCCATGGTAACATAAGAAAAAAACTGCTCAAGCGTTGGAAAGACAAGGATAAAGAGGTTCAAGTTCATGAATATCTTCCAAAGGGTAAAGACTATACAAAATTGATGAGCCTAAGCAAGTTCTGCTTATGCCCCAGTGGATATGAAGTGGCTAGTCCTAGAGTGGTGGAAGCAATTTATGCAAGGTGTGTACCTGTGATAATTTCTGACAATTACTCTTTGCCCTTCAGTGATGTACTTAACTGGAGCCAATTCTCTATACAAATTGTGGTTGACAAAATACCAGAAATTAAGACTATTTTACATAATGTTTCAAAGGATAAGTACATGGAGTTGTATTTGAATGTGAAGAGGGTTCGAAAGCATTTTGTAATAAACAGACCAGCAAAGCCATTTGATGTGATGCATATGATACTTCACTCAATCTGGCTCAGAAGGCTAAATTTCTTGCTAACACCTTTACAATAAAAGGGTTGTAAATAAACTCCCTTTTCTCATTACTAACTTCACTTATGGTTGAAGAAGCTACACTAAATTTGTTCTGCTTAGGTAAAGTAGTTTCACTGTGGAAGACATGCACAAGTTTGGTCCAGTTTTGAATTATATTTTGGATTCTATATTTATAAAAAATAAAAGATACATCCGTGTGAATAATAAAACTTTACTTAAATTTATAATGTTCTGCATAAGACATTTATATTGATGCAAGTATACAGCTACCCATATAAAGTAAAAACTACATCTAGTTGCTGAAACTTTAGATAATGAAAATAATGCTAAGAGCAAGGGGAATAAGGAAACGAATATCATTGCCTACACTAAGGGATGAAAGTGTCAATATAAAAAAAGTGGCATAAAAAATGATGAACTTAGTCTAACTGGTTTTCAGTTATACTAGGCTTTTGACCATTATATTGTTTGTTAAGTCCTGATATTCTGCACCAAAAAGAGGAACATTGTCTCTTACTACTGATAGTGATATATAGTTGAAGACACAAGGCTCATTCAAGATCTGAATTCAGACATGGAATGTTTCAGATTCCCCACTTCTGCTATGTTACTTTCCTTATTTCTCTTTGTCACTGCCTTTATATTCCCCTCTCCCTCCAAGGAACAAAGTCATAAAATCCATTTTTTTTCTCATGTTCTTTCTGGTGTAAAATCATCACCACTATTATTGCAGCCACGTGAGATTATCACCAATTCTACCCCATCAAATGAAAGTTACATTAATAATACCATTAACACGTTTCAAAGCAATACCACCAAGGTGATAATCCTTAAAATTAAAGGACTACAGATTTTATACTCCTATTCATTAAGGGTAACATATTAGTGTTGATTATACTTGACATTTTCTTTATTTGAAAAGTTATATCACACGTGAAAGAGATGTAGAAACCATAACTAATTAGAAGAAACATTTGTAATTTAAAGGATATATCATAAGAACATGGAACTTGACATAATTTTAAACATTCTTAATGTACTTTTGTTGTCTTCTGTTTTCCTTGTAGAAGCAAAAGCCTAGTTTGGAGAAAATGGAAGAAGGTTTAGCACAAGCAAGAGCCTTAATTCATGAAGCAATCCTATCAAGGAACTATATTTCAAAAAAGAGACACATTTTTATTCCCAAAGGTTCCATTTACTGGAATCCACATGCTTTTCACCAGTTAAGCTTTAATCATTCTTAATCACTTCATCACATTTACACCTAAATTCATTCACTTTTCAACATTTTTTCACAGTACATGTAAATTGTAATAGCTATTGATGTCAACATTTTTTGATAATATAAACCAAAATATGGAAACAGGAGCCACATAGAAATGTTGAAGGGATTCAAGGTGTGGGTGTACAAAGAAGGAGAACAACCTTTAATGCATTATGGACCAGTAAATGATATATATGCAATTGAAGGCCAATTTATGGATGAAATGGACAATGATAAGAACCCCTTCAAGGCTAAACATCCTGATGAGGCACATATATTCTTCCTTCCCTTTAGTGTAGCTAATGTAGTTCACTATGTTAACAAGCCTAGAAGGTCTCAATATGACTATGAACCTGAACGGCTTCAGTGGTTGGTAGAGGATTATATTAGTACCATTTCAGCTAAGTTCCTTATTGGAATAGAAGCAGTGGTGCAGACCATTTTTTGCTTTCATGTCATGACTGGGTAAGTTTATACACTTTCTTACTTACACATCACTTCAGATTTATACAATTTGTATCATTTGATTATAACTTATGTTACTTTATCTTCTGTGCAAATATGTTCAGAATGTCACAGCTAACAATTTTTCATTACATGTTCTAAAAATATGGCACATATAATGCTTACTTTTCTTGATAACTATAGTAAAAAACAGAATAAATGCATTGCTTGATCATTAAGGACTAATAATAACTCAATTATCCATATAGATGTATTTACTGAAAAGGTTATTTCAAACATACTGTGATTAGCAATGTTTCTTTAATGAATGAGAATCACTAGGAGAATGATTTAAATGTTGATTCAAGGTCCAGAAGTTTCACATGGGAATCCTAAGATTTTCAAGAACTTCATAAGGGCACTTTGCAATGCCAACACCTCAGAAGGATTCCAACCCAAGAGAGATGTATCCATCCCTGAAGTGAACTTACCCAAAGGAAAGTTAGGCCCACAGAACCTAGCACTTCACCCAAACAACCGTACTATGTTAGCATTTTTTGCTGGTGGGGTCCATGGTGATATTAGACAAGTACTACTACAACATTGGAAAGACAAAGATAGTGAAGTTCAAGTACATGAGTACCTTCCTAAAGACCAAGACTACACAAAATTAATGGGACAAAGCAAGTTTTGTTTATGCCCCAGTGGACATGAAGTTGCAAGTCCTAGAGTTGTGGAAGCTATTCATGCTGGTTGTGTACCTGTGATTATATGTGATAATTACTCTTTACCTTTTAGTGATGTGCTGAATTGGAGTCAATTTTCACTGAATATTCCAGTGGAGAAAATACCATACATTAAGAGGGTTTCAAGGAATAAGTACTTGAGATTGCATATGAATGTGTTAAGAGTTCGGAGGCATTTTTTGATCAATAGACCACTCAAACCATTTGATATGATGCACATGATACTTCATTCTCTATGGCTTAGAAGACTAAACTTCAAGCTTATGGCTTCAAATTCATAATAACAAATATTCTCATCCTTATATTTATATATACTTCAACCTTATGATCTTCATGCCCTCACATCTTTGTAATTATCTTATATTTGTTTATTTGTGTTTCAGCGACTTGGTCTCTATATAAAGTTATAAACATCTTAGATTCAAGTGATGTACCATAATACTATTCGATATTTATTGATTACTCCACCCCCTCCATACAAAACACTAATAGTTTATTTTTCAATTATATAATAAATCAATTTTTTTGTTGCAATATAATAAATTAATTTAAGATGTCTCATATTATTACATTACTCTATATAGTAGTAGCTTTTTACTTATTGGTGCGTGCATATATAATTATGTTTATTGTAAAATATAAAATATGATATAAATTATGGGAACCAAATAAGATTAAATGAAGATTCCCGAGTGTAGTAAAAATATAGTTGATATTTTTAGAAGTTTAGTAAATTATAAGGTATTACAATTGACACAAATAAGAAGAAAGTTCAATTCTGTAGTATATGTATTCTTAGGTTGACCAAGTATCCAAAGTTATATATAATAGTATTTTATACACACCTATTAAGTGTGTAAAAATAGTGTTGCTTCGTTTGTCCTAATCTTTTTTTTAAAAACAATATCAACCAAAGTACCAAACAAACATTTTTATACAAAATAATTCCACATTCTTAATTAATCTTTTGAATATATGGGCACAAAAAAATTAGATTATAAGTCGGAATATCATATTACAGTGGGTGAAGATGTGTTAATAACTTCTCTAATCTATAATCGACCGAACTTCAAAAATATAGTTCATAGACCAACGCTTTTGGAGATTAGGTAAAAAGAAAGTTTATGCGTTTTGTCCAAAAACATAAAGACGACTCTATTTTTAGATGATGACGAAATCAATATTTCTTTTCTTCCCAGTTTCACACTGAGAAATCGGGTCAAATACTTAGTCATTTTTGGATGCACCTTTTATCTCAACAAATAGATCTTCATTTCTAGATGAAATCTTTAATTTGAATAATGGGTTAAAAAACAAGAATTTAATTTATTGAAAAATAAAAATTCAAACAGTTTAATTTTTAACAATTCATAAAATGAGATAAGTCTTATAACATGAATCGTCAATTCAAATTGTTTTTTGGATTGACCAGAAAATTATGGACCATCTCATTAATTTTCTTACGCTAAATCATATGATTTGATGGACGAATATTACGATCAATCAAAAAAGTAGTGTAACTATAATAGTCGAAGCTCAAATTAGTATTAGCCTCACAAAGGTAGACACTTATTTGACTAAAATATTATGTCATGTCCAAAAGAGATATGACATTAATTAATTCTTTTGTGTTAACCTCCATTCTCTCATCATATCTTAATAAATAATATAAAAATATTATTTTATGTTTTTTATTTTGTTAAATATTTAACAACTTTCAATTAGATTGAAACACAATGAAATATAAAAAGTGATATAGTTGGTTCTAATTCCCAAGTTTTTCTAACCAACTCTAACGAACAATTTTCTTATGGTGTCTCCAAACTACATATTTTTCTATAAATCCTAATATTTGTTAAACACGTAGGTTGTGTAAAGTTTAGAAATAAATCTGCAACAAAGACTGATTAATTTTTATTCCCAAAGGAATTAATTTGATACCAATCTTTAGTAATGAATTTTAAATTTAAATTTAGCTATATTTGAGATATTTTTTCTTTGGTTGACTACAGAAATTTATTTACTTTAGACTAAAGAAGCTAATAAATAACATTGCCTTTTTCTCTTTTAGTTTGACAAGGGGCAATAGTCCTCAATTTAAACTCTATTAAAAATAGAGTAAATTATACTGATATTCTATAAAATGACTACCTATGGAGAAGAGATAGGTACAAATTCTTAACCAAAAAAAGTGATAAGTTTAATTAAGGAAAACAATTAATATATGATATTTTATAGAAACAACTCAAAATAATATAATAGTCAATATATTTTTATTATTTTTAGTTCGTTATAATATAGTATAAGAGTGATTTAAACACATCTAAAGAATTATTGACACAATTTGTAATGAATCAAAAATGAATAGATATTAACTCTAATATTATTTGAATTTATATTCACAATATTTCATATCGTGTTTAACTTAATTACACTTATTATCATTTTTTTTGCTTAAAAGATCACATTTATGCCTCTATTAGGGATGATTTGCATAATTATAACAAAAAAATAATTTAATTTATATAATTTCATTAAAACTGATGGAATAATTTACTCTTTAAAATATGATTCATATTAACACTTTTTTATTTCAAAGATAATCTCACCTGAGTTCCACTTAGTATACTATCGACTTCATGTATAGAAAATAATTGACTTTTATGAAGAATACATGTGACTTGACAAAAATTTAATATAAAAATGATCTTGGAAAAATTCAAACCATTATTTGCCAATATAACTTTTACTTAAAATGGAAGAACTTCCAAATTTGTAATGATTTCCATTTTTTTCCAATTTAAATAATCATATTTTCAACGTTGTTTTGGTTGTGCTTTGATTACACCTTCTCAAATAATTTAATACATGGTAGCAATAATTTACTTTTTCCTTTTCTTTCAACATTTTTAATCATCCAAATGGGTAAAGTTATGATTCATGAATCACAATTGACAACTGTTCCCACCCTACTAATGACTTTCAAATTGCACTTAATCTATAGTATCCGCCTATAAAGTTATTCAACCCATTACTTATTCACCTAATTAAACATTCCAATATTAACATCATGTAAAAAACATTATATATGTAGAATATTTCACATTTTGTATCACAGCAAATTAAATATTACACTACATAATCAAGTGCTTCCTCCATATATCTCCCATTCAACAATCATATAATTGATTCTTGACCAAATTGTAAACCAACCCTATGAGAATTAAGTCTGTGGCTTTTGGCCAACTTCTTCCATATACTTTTTTCATCAATCTTTGTCATACTATTATATCTCTCTCTTCTCATCCTTTTACCATTATCCTAATTTCTAATATCTATTATAATATAACAAATAGATTAAACCACCCATCACCAAACTGAGAAAAGTGACACAATGAATTCATTATGGTTTATACCATTTCTCTTCCTTCTCATCATAGCTTTTTTTACATATAACCAAAACGACATACATGATGTGCGTTTCTCTACCATACACCTCTCAGCTGTAAAAGAAAATCTCAAAACTCCAGAAACAACAACAGCTTCACATATTCTAACATTGAAACGTGAACTATCATCCCTTGCTGCTACTTCTAACCACATTAAAGTGAGTCTTCCTTTTCATTCATTTATATAATTACATATTTACATGCTTATATATGTACCTCAAATCTTATAATAATAATAATAATAATAATAATAATAATAACGTACCATGTAACTTATATATATATAAATTACATGGGTTTTTATGATTATGGATTGTGTTATGTATATATAGGAGAAGAAGAAGAATAGTAGTATAGAGAGAATAGAAGCAGATTTGGCTGAAGCAAGGGCTGCTATTAGAAAAGCAATACAAATGAAGAACTTCACATCAGACAAGAAAGAGATTTATGTCCCCACAGGATCAGTTTACAAAAACTCTTATGCTTTTCACCAGTAAGTACCAATTACTATTGCACTATCAACCTTTTTTATGGATTTTCTTTTAAAACCAGATTAATTTAATTTAGATGTAGTCCAAAATTTGCAACAAAATATTTTTATCAATATAAGTGGAATGGGATGGGAGAATTAGAAAATTCCGTATCTGCTGTATATGGTATAATGGAGTGATTTTGATTGAAAATTGCATTGACACTAGTTTTGGTTCAAAATTTATAAAAGAGTGACATAGACAACTTGTGCTCGAGAATTTAAGTATGAGAATCTTGTGGGTACTATTTAGATATGAACAAGGTTTTTGGTGTAAGAAAAGAAACTATCCCCTCACACATATCTTCTATCCCCAAATATTACTATATGACAATAACTAGTAGACATTCATAAAACTTATGATTGTACACATAGAAAACGTGTGTTTAATACTAATATATTAAAACGTGATGTATACTTGAATTATTTGCTTTGTGTACCATTTAATCATTTTCTACAAAAATATTTTTAAAATTAAACAAAACAATACATATGTCATTTTTTTACTGGCTGGAGGAGGTAAGTTATCTCCTGGTATGAAGAAATACATTATTCTCGATATATAAACAATAGAATATTAGAATGTGAGATTCTATAAAATGAGAAAATTAAATTTAGCATTTATGATGAATCCATTTTGAAATATCCCAAATTCATTGTACTCCTTTTTATTCCTTAATAAAAAATTAACTTTTCCTATTGCAAGACATATTCTAAAAATGACCCTAAATATAAAAAGTTGAAAATGAAATTCCAGTGTGGTTCTTCATCTTTCAAATTGATTTGTTTTGAATACAAAAGACAAATGTGAATCTAGTAAAAGGAATTAGTGTGCTTCAAACCTCAATAAAAAAGAAGGCAGAATTCATCCCTTTATGACTTTATATATGTAAAATACATAATATTTAATTTTGATTTCTGAAATCACCATTGTTTGAATTAAAGGCATAAACTTGATAGAAGTTACACTGTTATTGTTCAGGAGTCACATTGAAATGGTGAAAAGATTCAAGATATGGAGTTATAAAGAAGGTGAAGCACCATTATTTCATGATGGGCCCATGCTATCAATATATAGTATTGAAGGACATGTGATGAGTGAAATAGAGAGTAGTTCATTCACGGCCCAACATCCAGATGAAGCCCATGCCTTCATGCTACCCATAAGTGTGGCTAATATTATACAATATGTATATAATCCTCTCACCACATATTCTCGTGATGAACTTATGAGAGTAGTTGTTGATTATACAAATATCATAGCCACCAGATACCCATATTGGAATAGGTCCACCGGTGCAGATCATTTCCTATCTTCTTGCCATGATTGGGTACATACTCACTATATCATCTATCATTCATGGTGAAGAACTGTGATTAGTTCATGGAAGTTATTAATGGGTGTTATAGTTAATATAAACTAAGAGTATATAGTTTGTTGCAGGCACCAGATATCTCAAAAGAGGAATCAGGCAAAGAGCTTTTCAAGAATATGATAAGAGCATTATGCAATGCTAACACATCTGAAGAGTTTAATCCTGAGAAGGATATCTCAATCCCTGAAATGCACATTAAACATTATGAGTTACCATCACCACCCAATAATCCTCATAAACGCACTCAACTTGCATTCTTTGCTGGAGGGTCTCATGGTAGAATTAGAGAGATATTGCTAGGGCACTGGAAAGACAAAGATCAAGAAATTCTAGTGCATGAGTATCTTCCAGAAGGTGTTAACTATGATGCCCTAATGGAAAATACCATGTTTTGCTTGTGTCCAAGTGGATATGAAGTTGCAAGTCCTAGACTTGTGGAGTCTATCACTAAAGGGTGTATCCCTGTAATTATTTCTGATTACTATTATCTACCCTTCAGTGATGTTCTTGATTGGAGCAATTTTTCATTGCATATTCCATCACAAAGGATACCTGAAATCAAGACAATATTGAAAAGTGTACCATATGAAAAGTACTTGGAATTGCACAAGGGGGTGATGAAAGTGCAAAGACATTTTGTGTTGAATCGACCAGCTAAACAATTTGATGTCATTCATATGATTCTTCATTCGTTGTGGCTCAGAAGGCTCAACATCAGAATACCCACCATTGATTAATTAGACACAGTTAATTCAATGTAATATGTATGGAATTAACACCTTATGTAGATGTAGCAGTTAAAATCTAAATTATACTGTTTTGACAATCTTCTCATCAATTCAGTACTCAAGCACTAGTGCATAGTTTAATCAAAATCAATTTCACAAATTCACTTACTTTGGTTTATATTTTTGGCAGGAGAGTCAATTCATGAAGCAAAACTAAAAGGGAGTTGGTCTCAAACAAGAAATAAGGAATAATTATGGAGAAAATATGATAGTAAATAAAAAATCATGGAGAAATAATTGAAAATTTAATTATCAACTTATTTACCGAGAATTTTAAGAAGTATAAGTTGAATGTTTAATTTTAAACCATATCAACTTTCATAATAATAAAATCTTGCAATTTATTTGTTCAATATTTCACTTTTAAAACATTTGTTACGTATTATTGGGATATAAAATCTAATACATTTAATCATTTCCGTGCATCACTTATATAAATAAACTACTTAGCTTCTAATAATTTAGAGAATCATTTGACTAAAATGAATTATTTATTTTTAATGATAGGCTAATATATGAATGTATACAAAAATATTGTAAAAATGGATTTGTTGCCTACAATTGTCTTACTTTGCTTGAACAAGATATCAAAAAAATTCAAATACTTAGATGGTGTAGCTTGACTTTAACCCAAATCGTTTTCCCTCCCATATATAGAAATTAATTTAAAATAGGTAAAATAATACTTTATTGATTTAATTTATAAATAAAGTTAAACTATTTCCAAATATTTGTTCCTGAGTTGAACATATACAGCTTTTACCTTGAAAAAAGTTTTCTTCCTTTTTTTTCATTTATTTCTATTATTTTTAAGGATATCCTTTCCTTAGATCCTAAGGATAAAACATAATAAAAATATATGTGAAAATTAAGTGTACAGTTTATGGAAATATTAAATTATCTATTTGTCTTAAAGATATCCTCAACCTTTAAGACAAAGAGACAAGTTTAAAATTTTCCATTTTCAATCATGCGTAAGTTATGAATGACAAATCGAACACTGTTTCTTTAAACTTTCCGTTACCTACATTTTATGTTATCATTTTGGTTTTTTTGAGGGGTTATTTTAGTTACGTTCCTCTAATATAATAGTTTTCAAAATTCTATCTATATTAAATATTGATTTCAATATCAAAATATTCTTATATGAAGTGATTGAAAAATAAAATTATTAATTAAGTGGGCCATAAGAGAAAATGAATAATTATCATTAGTAAAGAGTAATTTTTAAAAATATATAATTATTGATAGATATACTAAATATTAATATTATAATCACCTTCTTTAATTGACATAAAATTATCCCAAATATCTTTATACTAGAGAAGAGAGACAATCACGTGTAATACATTTTCTATGAAATTAAATATTTATGACTCTTAATTGGAGAGTGATAATCTAGATTTTTTGGGGTAGTGATAATCTAGATAATCAAATTCTTCCTTAGAAATGGAAAATTATATAAAATTAAATGTTGTGAACCACCAATATGTTAGAAGTGAGATCGTCTCAAAGGCAAAGTAATTAGTCAATCAATTTCTTCATAAACATTTTCAACAATCCTTCTCATACTCTATCTCTTCCAATTCTTTTTTCATTTTCACTACTAATTAACTTTAGTTATAGATAGGATACAAAATTAGATCAAATGAAGGATCGTTTACCTATGATTACGAACACATCATGGGTTATATTATTTGTATCGTTTTTCTTTCTCATCCTCACCTTCTATACATATAATCGAAACAACATACCTTTGTTTTTTCCTACCATCAACCTCTTATCAATATCACAAAATCTCAAATTCAATCCTCCACTGTCTCCGGTTGTTGCTACTGCTAATCACATCAAGGTAATATTTTTCTTCTTCCTTCATTCAATAAAAACTATGATAAGTACTCTATTATATTCACTTATGCATATTTTCCTAAGGTTCCTTTAGGATTTGGTATCTCTTCTTTCATTGCCCTTCAATAAACAACTCGTAAACAAACCCTTAGTCTGAATTAAAAGTTTGTATAATATTTGATTATATATATTATATTGCAGAAGAAGAGGAATAGTAGTTTATCTAGAATCGGAAGAGAATTGGGTGCAGCAAGAGCAGCTATTAATAGAGCCATAGAAAGAAGGAATTTCACATCAGAGAAGGAAGAGATTTTTGTCCCCACAGGATGCGTTTACAGAAATGCATATGCTTTTCATCAGTTGAGTTGCCTTTACCAAACATTATTCTTAGTCATTATCCACTTTCTTCCGTTACAAATTCTCTTGTGTACTAAATGTGTCCAAATAATTAATGCTATAAAAGATTGATTTGACCAGCATTTAAGATTTTTGAGTTTTTTTAAATTCTATATATTCTCTTCTTCTAATAACAAGTTATTTGTCAAATATCTTAGCGATTTTTTAAAAGACAACCACATATATGTTGCATGAAAATTTTGTGCTATTTGTATAGTTTAAATCCTGCATAGGTGAAGTGAAAACGATATGGTTATATGCATGACCACCTTTGTACAATTAAAGTCATAATAAATAAAAGCAAGAAGCCATAAGCTGAAAGAACTGTGATTGTACAGGAGTCACATTGAGATGGTGAAGAGGTTTAAAGTATGGACTTACAAAGAAGGTGAACCACCGTTAATCCATGATGGGCCCATGGGTTCAATTTATGGAATCGATGGACATTTGATGACTGAGGTAGAAAACAGATTAAGCCCATTCAGGGCCCGGAATCCAGAGGAAGCCCATGTATTTATGCTACCCATAAGTGTGGTCAACATTGTGCAATACCTATACAGGCCTCTTATCACTTTTTCTCGCGGTCAACTCATGAGGGTCACCATTGACTATACCAATATCATAGCTCGCAAGTATCCATACTGGAATAGGAGCAGTGGAGCTGATCATTTCATAGCCTCTTGTCATGACTGGGTATTCTTCTATATAACACTATTGCATGCTTCTCTACTAACACATATATATAATAATACTGGCAAAATTACCATTCTCATTCAAATGATGATGCATAGTGTTGAGTATAAATTTTCTTTTCTCTTGGGGTTAGTTTGAAAGTTATATTTGCGGAGAGGAAGGAATAAAAATGAAAGTCTTTAGGGTTATCCTGTAAGTATATTTCATGGTTCTTAAGTCTTCATTTTCTTTTCATTTTCCTCCAAAAATCAATTTGCAAATAGACAAAAAATAGACACTAATAAGGTAGCCTTTGGTGTAGAGAGCAAGTGAAAATTAAGGTAGGAGGTGAGTAGAGATCATAGATATTTGTAAGCACAAATAGAGAGATAAATCTCATGTTTTTGGGAGGAATGTGTGGCAAATTTAAAAATATAATTAAAGAAGAAGATAACTCGAAATTAATATGACATGAATCTAATGGAGAGGAAGTTCTTATTTCAAGAATTTCTCTTGTAGCAATCATTTCTCTTGTGTAAAAATCTGAAAGTGTATATATATTTAGTGTGTTGTTAATCCTAGTTTGACTGATTGCATCTATATTTAATCTATGGAATGACACAATATGTGTTTAATTGATTGCAGGCACCAGATATATCAAGAAAAAAGTCAGGGAGAGTGATTTTCAAGAACATAATAAGAGTGTTATGCAATGCTGACACATCCAGAGGGTTTAATCCTGAAAAAGATGTTTCAATACCTGAAATGAACTTGCTAGGTTTTGAGCTAACCTCACCAGGTCAAGACCCCAATCATCGTTCTATACTTGCTTTCTTCGCCGGAGGTGTTCATGGCAA
Source organism: Lupinus albus (assembly GCA_009771035.1). Classification (NCBI taxonomy): domain Eukaryota; kingdom Viridiplantae; phylum Streptophyta; class Magnoliopsida; order Fabales; family Fabaceae; genus Lupinus; species Lupinus albus. The sequence continues at coordinate 14,342,751 of CM020011.1, forward strand.
TATTAGGAAGATATTTCTAAAGCATTGGAAAGACAAAGATGAAGAAATCAAAGTGTATGAGAAACTTCCAAAAGATCTTAACTATTATGACCTAATGAGAAGTAGCAAATTTTGCTTGTGCCCTAGTGGTTATGAAGTAGCTAGTCCTAGACTAGTGGAGTCTATCAATACTGGGTGTGTCCCTGTAATTATTTCAGATTACTACTATCTGCCTTTCAGTGATGTTCTTGATTGGAGCAAGTTTTCATTGCATATTCCATCAGAGAGAATACCTGAAATCAAAACAATATTGAAAAATGTGTCACATGCTAGGTACTTGAAATTGCAAGAAAGGGTGATTCAAGTGCAAAGACATTTTATGTTGAATCACCCAGCTAAGCCGTTTGATGTGTTTCATATGATTCTTCATTCGATATGGCTCAGAAGGCTCAATATCAAGGTACCCAGCATTGATACTCAATAATTTTCCCAGGCACCAATTTGGGCAGAAATTATTATATTTTTCATTTAATTATAATTCTCATCCTAACTCGTTAAGTCACTCACTTAACAGAAGATTCATTATTAGTTTGTCTGACTTTTAAACTCCTACATTTCTTACACACACACACATATATGGCAAAATATAAATGTAAATAAGTATATATATTATTATTACTCAAGGAAGAAAGATACAAATTTTCTCTGTTCTGTACCATATTGTGTGTGTGCCATATATAGCTAGAGTGAAATTCTTTTTGAATATATGATTTTTTATGTACAAGGTAATTGAAAAATAAAATTTGGTTCATGGTTTGCGAGAACTATGGTTGTAAACTTGTAAAGTATGTTTTGAAGACTGTTACAAAAAGAAAAGGAACATTAAATTCAGTTATTCACAACTACTGCATGGTAATACCAGCATCAAGTACACTATAAATTGTTCTTGTTTTGTTACTATGCTATACGTACTTGTCCTCAAGTGTAAGGTCGCACTAATGGTGGGAAACGTGCATCATTCATTACTCCATAGCTGAGACTTCATGACATGAGAAGGACCCTCTCCATTAATGGAGAAACAAGTGAGATGTAAAACAATGAAAAATGAAAAGACACTTCAATCATTCTATTACAGAAAAATATGGAAATAAATTTTGAATTTTTTCGGCAACCATTATCATCAAAAATCATGTTATAAAAGATTTTCAGAATTTTACAATATTACAGAAAAAACTGATACATATATAATTATTTAAGTGCTTAATAAGAAGGAAAATATGATAAAAATGTTAAGATATTTAACTCTTCAATGCATCAATATTTTTTTAGCCTCTTAAAATCAGCCCAATATTTCATTTTTTTGTCACACAACCTTATTTTTCTATATTTACTTTTATTAATAGGCCAAAATAAAATAAAATAAGGCAGAAAAAACAGAGAGAGAGAGAGAAATAGAACAGTTATATTTTCCTTATTTTGAAATGTTCAAAAAATGCTAGCTTGTAATTTATTTGGTAGTTTGTATCTTTGTTGACTTGCTGAATAAAAATAGAAGGAAACTTGTACTTTATCATTGTCTTTTGTGGCCCAGAGTTCTCCAACAATGCTACTAGACAACCTTATAAATAGTTGCATTTTTCTCCATTAAATAATTCATGTGTCAATCTTACCTTTTTAAATTGTATCGATGATGAATAATAAGAGAACAAAATAGAATTATATTAGTATTTTATTGGATAAGTAAGTCATAAAGGACCGGAGTGAAGTGATGCGTGACATGTTGTTTTACGCAATAAGTTTAATTTTCCACTTTATAATCTTAATTTTGACTTTTTAAGCTTAATTTTGACTTTTGTAAGTTTATATCTTGATAAAAGTATTAAGATATAGACGGAGAAGAAGTAAGAAGTCCATGATGAAATTTGCGAAGAGGAATTGAGTGGGAGTAAATTAGTATTTAGTTTGTTAGGGGTGCAAATTGTTGCATTTGAGAAGAAGGAGTCAGAGTCAACATTCACCAAAATTTTCACTCTCTCATCTTCTATATCCTTCAACTCCTTCTTCTCTTTCTTCAACTCAACCATCACTATTTCCATTTACACCTATACGGAAGATATAATGTCACTTTTGCCCTTTATATTTAAAAGAGATTACATGTTTACCCTTATAATACATAAAAAATTCACTTGTCTCTCGAGTCTTACTCTATAATTACCATTATTCTAATCCCATATATATCAATTAATTAAATTCAATTAAACACACATAACAACAAACAATGTCTTGGCTTTTTAACTCTAACAACTCTCACTCCGATTTCAACTCCTCTCCGCCCTATTCTCACGGTGGTTCCGCCGTCAAGGACGACCTTTCCATTCTTTTTAACGGCGTCGCCAACTTACTCGCTCCACCACCTCCTCCTTCTTCTTCTTCCGTCGCCGATTCCTTGCCGCTTTCATCGTCGCAGACTCTCACCGGAATCAAAAACGATCTTGTTGAGATTGGAGGAAGCTTGAAGAGTTCGCTTTCCCTTCTTTCCGCCAATAAAGCCGTCACCGGAATCTCCAAGTTCGCTTCTCAATTGTTGCAGTTCGACGGTGATCACCGCCAAGTTGATGCCGTGCCGGGAATAACGGAGGAGGTTGTTCGTTTCGTTAAAGATATTTCTACCCACCCTGAGTATTGGACACAGTTCCCCTTGCCACTTCGCAATGGTACTTCAACTTTCCCTTCCGTAATTTTATTTTAATTATTTATTGATCGTTCTTATTATACTTTATATATATATATGATCAAGTTTTAAATCCGAGCTTTTTTTTGTTTTATGTATTTTGTGTGATATGACCAAGTTTATCTTTATGTTGTTGCTGTTATATAGCAAAGTGAAGTTTTTATTATTAAATGTTAAAGGTCTGATGTCTGAATTGCTTGCAAATTTCACTTCCAATATTGGGGATTAACCATTTATAACTATTTTAGGGGAGTTTTTTCCAATGCTGATGAGAAATTATTCATTTAGTGACTTGAGCTCACAATCTTTGATATAAAATTTAAACCACTCATGTTCTTAGAAGTTAGAACCATAATTCAACTTTAAGTGTCATTCAACTTTAAGTTCGGATTCTCGATTTTTCAAATAGCATGATAGAAGACATCAAAATCAACATTTTTTTGTATTTTTATTCTGAGTCTATAATGTAATTGGCTGACCTTAATATGGGAATTTGATTTGTTTCAGTAGATTTCAGCATGTCCAATTCTCAGAGAGAACATGCCTTAACTATGGAACAACTGGTTCCTGAATTTGTTGCACTTAGACTGAACCTTTGCAGTTACATGAATGTGGAGAAGTTTTGGATAATCTATTTTTTGTTAATACTTCCAAGACTAAACCAGCATCAGTTTGAGCTCCTGTCAACCCCCAAGGCAAGCCATGTTTATTAAATATTGTATCATGTTCAATTCATTCTATGATATATACGTTGTTTATTAGTTTGTTGAAGCCAACCTTCAGTTGTTGTATATGTGTGAATTTTATTCAACCCATCTTACCCGTCCAGTCCAGTCATTTTCTTTTTAATGTTATAGTCAGATTCAGCAATTATGCTCTATGAAACATGTTATCTATATTTTTCAATTTAGATATTTGTGACTTACTAAATCTCTAATTATTGCATACTGAACATGTATAGTAGTACTTATCAGTAATGAAATGCGTTTTAGCCAAGAGAATAAAAAGCTCTAGTAATGGAAGCGTTTATTAATCATATAACCTTTGTAATCTGCTCTGATGAGGGGTTATGCTTTAATTTACATGCTTAATGGAAGTAATATCCTAGTCCAAAGTGAATACCATCCCAATATCTGTAGCCTGTCATAATCTTGTTATTTTTTAAATAAAGTATCATAGATCACAGCCAGAAGTATCTTTTTAGCTATAGTGTCAATCCTTGTTTGTTTTATGGCATTCTCTCCAGACGTCTTGGCTTGTGTTAAAGATTTTCAGATTTCTTGTTCTATTGTGCAGAACATTTATGTGGTTGAAGATAAATTTACAGATGGTTATCTCATTCACTCTCTTTTTACATGTTTGGGCCGCAACATTCTTTAAATGAACGCTATATCATGTATATGTTTTTCCTTTTTTGATTCAGATTGTTGAAGCAAGGGATATGCTTCTTCTAAAACTTGGAGAGAGGAAACATTTGCAGGCTGAAGAGTGTGAAAAACCAAGGACCATGGATAGATATGAAGAGAGTAGAGAGGAGAGTGAAAGAGAAAGTATCTCATCTGAGCAAAACCATATTTTGACCGATATTACAAAAGCAGTGAAGGGTTTAGAAGTTGATGACATGAGTGGTACTGAAAAATGGTTGGAAGATACAGATACTGATGCGGCTTCATTGATTTCCTGTTCAAAACTTCAACAGGAAGAGGATGTTTCATTCAGTGACCTAGATGATGATGGAATTTACAGCTTTGATAGATTATCATCAGGCTTCAGAGAGGCACAAGACAAAAGAGGTTCATCACCTGATGGTTCTAGTGACTGGGTTCAGCTGCATGAAAGTTCTGAGAAAGGTGGTAGACAGAAGGCTAATTTAAAAGGTAAGGATTCAGAAGATGAGTCAAATGATTGGTTCACTGTTGATGAATTTAATTAGATGGGTTTTTTGTTGATTCACCAAGATGTTGTCAAGCTTCAACACTTTCCACTTCTCCTCGGTTCTGTATTCATGGATAACAAAATCATAAAAAAATGAATTTCTTTTTTATATGCAGTTATCACAATGATTTCCAAGTTCTAACTATGGCAATTCAAACCTTTTTGTTTATAAAATATGTACTTATATTACCATAGAACAATGAAATTAAACATTGAACTCGAAATCCTATTGAAGCCACCATCTATGGAGGTTTTCATTTGAAGTTATTCATATATCACTATTCCTAAGCCTTCTTGGAGCACACCAATTCAATTTTGTCTGCAGGAACTGTTTTATCTCTTCAAGAGTATCTGATGGGCTTTCAGAAACCTTCCCAAAAATCCAATGTTCTTATCTATATAGATGTTGTAACACGTATTTGTTATGCTTGTATACAACATGTATCTTTTGACCCAGAAGGAAAAACAAGTCTCACACCAATTAATAAATAACAAATAGATAAAATTTAAAAATGTATTAAATAAGATACTCAAATCCCAAAGAGTGAAGATCTCAAAGCCCATTTACATGGCCCAAAACCTATTCCCCATCTTAACTCATTTCAAGTTAATTTGCTTCAAGACCACAAAAACAAATGATTTGCATCACTTTGAAAATAAAAACAAAGAATAGCCCTCTTTTACATGCAATATTTTCCAAAACAAAGACCACCATGCTTGATAATTTTCCAAAACATGTACAAGCTCAGAATGGTAGCATCTGATAAATGATCGAATCCCCCAATACATTACCCTCTTAAGAACTTAGCAAATCCTCTAAAAAAGAACACAAATTTGGCTGTACTTTATATTCAACTACAAGTTCATATATAGATAAGCCACATCATCATAAGTGTATGGATTAATTTCTCATAAGGTAGTGATTAGAGCTTCCACTAAAAGGGTACCATTTGCTTCAGGGAACAAATCTTAGACCTTAGTTTTTACTGGAAAACTAAGCATCCATGCACTTCAATGCTGTATGGAGTTTTTGGAGATACCACATATGACAAATGCCAATTAATAGGTTCCATATTTTTAGGCCCAATCACACCATTAGTAATATGATCACCCACAAACTTTGTGCTAGAGTCTCCAAATATCTAATCCTAATTAAGCATTAGGAATATGTGTTAAGGTTTTGAAGTCTCACATTAGTTTTGAATCTACAAAAGATGGACCATTTATAGTAACTCATACAACTTTGATTTTTTAAAGTACACTAGGGTGTGGCCCTCTTGAATATATTTGGCACTTTAGAGGTTAGAGTGTGTTAATCTAGATCAATGAATTTGAAATGGTTGAGTTTATTATATATCAATTAATGAACTTGTGTCTGGATATTGGTACAAATTCATGCTCTTTAGAAAGTCACCTATGATTCATTAGCATTTTGCATAAATTTGGCCAAATTGTGATTTTTTTTGTATACACAATTTAATTACAGACATAGAAAAGCCTCGCTAGCATTCAGCCTGCAGCTGAGTTGTGATCTATGGCTAAATGATAACTTTTACACTAATGAAATATTCTTCTCCTAAATACTCCTACTAATTCTCATTCATAAGAAATAAACATATGTAACTTGTAAATCAATCATTAATAAATAAAGTATCGTTTTGTAACATATATCAATTTCTTGTAGGTAAAAGGATATATATTACTTTGGTAACTATTATGTACTATGGTTCATGTGGCCTACTTTCTGCACATGCATGCATGCTCACTGCTGTAGCACAGAAATGATAATTTGGTAATGAAAGAAAGTGAGAGAGATATCACATCAAAACAATGAAAGATCGTTCACGGACATACAATTAAACCTATTGTGAATCATAATTTTCTTTCCTCTGTATCCTATTCCTTCAAACAGCCACCGTTTTTTCACATGGTTGCCATTGCCAAGCTGTACTGTTTTCCCACTTTTTCTATGTACAATACCTTTCCCATTTTATATATGTTCTCAGCACTATTTGGTAGTACTATGGTTTATACCTTATAGTTTGTATTTATTGTATATTGATCAAATTATATGGTTGAGGTATAGAAGGAGAAAAAATATGCTCAAAATAATAAATTGTATGGATAGTAGTATGAATGATGATGTGATGATATTGTGTTTATTTGATGATACAAAATAACTAATATTATTTCATATTTATACTAATAGCAGACTCCTAATTAAATAAGAAATAAATCATACAAAATAAAATAAAGTAATTTGTATCCTAAGATATCTTGTAAGATATACTCCTAACCAAATTTAAGATATGATAATAATAACTCTCCTTTCTTTTTTCACTTGTTAGGTATGCTGCAATCAAAAGTTATTCCAAGCTCAGGGAACCATATGCCAGGGCTCATTGATGACTTTATTACCATCTAATCACTCATCAAACATAGGGTGTTTTTTCAATTTTCATAAGTTTAAAAAGTGACATAATATACACTATATATATCATGAGGGTAATGTACTTGGTTTCTCAAATGATGAGAGATGTTTCATAAGTGGTTGTACGATTGAGCTGAAAACATTTTGTCAATTAAAATTTTTAAAATTTTATTAGTAATGATGTTTTTACTTCTAAAGTCCAATTTTCCCATTCAACTTTTACTTTAAGGTAAAGTCTATGCACACACTTTCTATGCTATTGAAGTGTAGGACTGAATAGTTCTTTTTGAGTAAAATGACATTATTACATTTTATTTCCCATATCAAAAGATTTTTGCGTTGGTAACAACAATGAGCAAATTATCAACAGTTACAAAAAACGTGCAAAAAAAAGTATGTGACAAAACAGAATCTGAGAAAGGTTTATTTTCTTTTCTAGTACCTTTTTGCCTTCTTTTCTGATACCTTAGAATATGATATATTTAATATATTGAAAACGTGAAATTTTACTATCTTTCAATTTCAATTCCAAGTTTAGAGTTTATTATTTTTCTATTATATGAACTCTTCACTTCAACCATGCATGCAACTATTAACAAGTTGATCAAATAAGTACAAATATATCATATTAACAAGTGCTCATTTGTTAAGAAGTAGTCCACATAAAGAAATTAAAATGTGGGTTGGAAAGCACAACACCTAGATTTTTAAAATTTAGAATGAACATATTATTTGAAACCGTATATATAGTTATTTCCACTTCTTGCTTAATTTTTAATTTTGTTGTCCACATATTTCGAGAATAATTAATAAATAAAATGACAAAGGGGTATGATGCCACAATCTGGTTGTAAAAGACCCACTTTACATCTTTACCCATAACAAAATTTACAAAAAATATTAACTTAGTTCTTTCTTTGCAAGGTACTGGTCCTGTTTTAGTTAAGCTTATACTTACACTGAGTTTCTTTTCTCATCAAACACTTGCTTCAAGATTCAGTAATATGTGTGCAGCAATTGCAGCTAGTGAACTAGTTAGTGAAGATAAGATAGCATTATAGCAATTATGCTAATGGTGTAGCTTCTGAGAATAGATGACCTAAAATACAATTTTGGTGCATGTATAGGAATTGATTTACTACCTTTGCCAGCTAGCAAAACTTTGCATCTTCACGTGATCTTATATTATTATTATTATCTCTTTTTTGTTTTCTTCTATCTCCTACATACCCACTCCCTACTATTCCTATATATCTCACACTTTATACTCTTCACAATATACTACTTACTACTACTATCTCTCTTTTCCTTTGTTACAAAGAGAGACATGGAGTCCTCAAAGATCCATGCTTTTCTCTTCATTTCTATGCTTTTCATCTCTTCTGCTACTCCTATTCTTGGTTGTGGCTATTGTGGGAATCCTTATCATAAGAAGCACAAGCCAAGCAAGAAACCTAAGTTACCAATTACAGTCCCTCCTATTGTAAAACCACCACACATTGTTCTTCCTCCTATTATTGTGAAGCCACCAGTAACTTTACCTGTCCCAGTTCCACCAGTTACAGTTCCACCAGAGAATAAGCCATGCCCACCAACAAAGGGAACATGTCCAATAGACACACTGAAACTAGGTGCATGTGTGGATCTGTTAGGTGGGTTGGTGCACATTGGGTTAGGGGACCCAACTGTGAATGAGTGTTGCCCAGTGCTTGAAGGACTAGTTGAGGTTGAAGCTGCAACATGTCTTTGCACCACTCTGAAGTTAAAGCTTCTGAACCTAAACATTTATGTACCAATTGCACTTCAGCTTCTCGTGGCTTGTGGAAAATCTCCTCCACCTGGTTACACATGCACACTGTAATAAGTGCTTGTTCCCCTTCCTCAACCTTGATTTGTCTCATTGGATGTGACGGTGTATGATTTGCAGGACAATTATTCAGGAATGTATGGTTGACCCACTCTTTCTCTTGATTAATGGAATTGTTGTTGTTTCGTTATTATTGGTAAAAAAAAACCTTTGTTTTTATATTGAGATTGTTGCATGTATGTTTAATTCTCTGTGACATTTTTTTAATTAAAATATTTATATGACTTGCAGTTTATTGAAGATCAGGTTCATGTTCTATTATTGTGTAACATTATTTGCTTCAATAGGGGATATGCTCAATGTCTTGAACATGTGCAACACATATCTTGTGCATATATATATTTAGATTCCTCAGTACTTGATCATCGTAAATTTTGCAACTTCATGGATTTTCCTTTAGATCACTCACTGGGTTAATTTGGGACATAAGATATGACGTACGATTCCACCGATTACAGAGAGAACCCTGGTTTTGGTTTCCAATGACCTATGGAAGTTTGCACTTTTCTTTAAAAAAATACTTTTTGATATAAACCACACACAAAACTGTCTAAAAAATAACATGTGTTTTATAAGTAATAAATCTTACTTTGTGTTAGATGAAAATTTGTAAGAGTATATATCAACTATTTAAACTAATAGCAGTATGCTACACCAAAATGGCAGTGTCCCATTTATGCAAAACACAGGGCACATGCACCATTAGTAGAGAGCTTGGTACACATTTTATTGTCACATTATCCCTTAAGTATGGTTACAGATTTTATTGTCACATTAAAAATGTTATGTGGACACCATACCCTATATAAGTATGGTTAAATACCTTTATATATCATATATGAATATCAGTAAAAAATAAATATATCATATATGAATGAGTAAAAAAATCATTTGAGTATCATACTACGATTTAAGAGTACTCAAATGAAATCCACCCTCAGATGAATAAATAACGCAATGATAGACAAATGGGAAAAGGAAGACTAACTGAAAGAAATAAGCTCTTCTGAAGATCATTTTCAAAGCATGTAGTAATACAATCATTTTTCCTTTGGAGGTGTATTTCACTAAAAGTAATTACATAGAAATACATTAGAAACAAGAGAAATTGTTACATAGAAACACACAAAGTAAGTGTTTTTTACACTATCAACATATCATCCATGATTCATATATTAACTATTATTGATTCTCAAAAGTAATACTAATCAATGACAAATAATATGCTATAAACCTTAAACTTACCGTGCATAGATATTAAAGTTACGTAATTATATACAGATGATTTGTCATTCTAGCAGGGTGATTTTAATTTCCGAGAGTATGTTATTTGACGACTTTATTGTATTTACAATTTCCAAGTTGATAAATGTAGTTATATTCTTGGATGCGTAAAAATTAGTCAGACTTATTGCATCAAACTACAATGTAGCTGTAAACCTTACCATTGTACAGACTTTGGATTGGGATCAGTTCATTCCAACCATTTCGCATTCGGAGTTTCATAAAATATCATTTCCCAACTGCATTACAATTCACAACCCTCAAATCAGTTTCCATACTTAGGAACATGATTATTGATTTTCTCATTTTTCAATAACAATAATCAACTCTTAACATTATTTGAGGGTCAAGAAGCAATATTGAGAAAACTTGGTTAAGGAAAGATCGTTAAATCAGTTCACTTCAAATTCAGAATTGAAATGTAGCTTGCAAAATATATTCTAAATCAAAATTTTCTAAAGCTCACTCTACCACTCTTAGTTGTTAAAGGACTTCAATACAATAAAAGATGGATATTTTAATCCTGAGTGATAAAATGTAAATGGTTTTCCGTATCAGGTAGCACCCAAATTAAATATAATCGTTGCATTATTTGCAACCCGATGCTTCATTAATTTACGATAATTAAGAAATAAAAAAAATCAATTTTCTAAAAATAATGAAAAGAAAAACAGGACATCTACCACATACGACTACAGACCAATGTTATTAAAACCGTACCGGTTATCAAACCGGTTAGGGTACTGGTATAGTGGTACAGTGGTTCAACCAGTGGTTCAGTAATTAAACCGCATGCCGGTTAAACCGGACATACTTGCTTATATATATATATATGTAAACCTATAACAAAAAATTTCAAATAAGTAGATATTCATATTTATAATCCATATTCATAATTTACTTCAAATTCACACAAACAAACAACATTAAGTATTTAATAAAATCAAAGTCTAAAGTACAAAACATATATTTATCCAAAATTATCACTTAACAAACGCAAAATACAAATAAATGACCCAAGTATCAATCATTGAAGTTGAAGAATTTGTGAAGAATTGAAAATTTGAAATTTAAAAAAAAAAAAAAAATTAATGTACAAACCAACCGGTTTACCGGTTTTCACCGGTTTTCAACCGGTTTTGACCGGTTCTATTGCATATGCGGTATAACATACGTACCGTACCGGTTAGGGGTCCGGTTCACCGGTTTTCCGGTTGAACCGGCCGGTACGGCACGGTTTTCAAAACTATGCTACAGACATAAAACATGTCACAATCGGGAGTGAGAATTAGAGTACAATAAACTCCAGATTAAAAATGGAATTCCAAAGTGACTATCAACTTTTCAGTTTTCCGAATATAAGCACATGACCTCTATTTTTGAAACAAACTAAAATAGCCTTTAAAAACACAATCTGAATCAGACCTACTCTATACCTCAAATTTCAAAGGTGGGGGCAGCACCAGCACTAACCAAAACACAGCCGCCACCTATAATTGAACCCAGAATTTGAGAATTATAAAGAAAAGGAATTACAAATTATTCTCTGGAGTCTGAATTGAACTTATATATGTTACAAATGGCTATGGAATGATTAAGCTACCTGCTAACAGATGCTGAGAGGTGGGCCAGGGATGTCAAACCGCAGAATACATCACTCAAGAAGATTGATTCAATGTTATTCCACTGCGGAGGAACCTAGTACGGTTACAGCATTTTAATTTGGCTAGAGCTTCTTGTGACTTACCAAGCAAGAGATCCACATAAACTGCAGTAAGAGTGGCTCCTGGACTGTTTGGTGATATGGATAATGCCTGTGAAACCAGTATATTGGCTTCCTCTAAGTCACCCTGCATCGCAGATATTGTGGCAAAATTTGCATAAATTGTTGCTCGTGCCTCCTCTGGCTTGAGGAAAACAAGACTTTGAGAGTCCTCAGGACAAGAATTCTTGGCTGCCATGGATCCTCCATTTACTTCTTCAAATTCAGAAGGTCTCTCCACTCGCCATTTCTCACAGTCCTCTTCACTGAAAGGCAAAATAACATTGTGTCCCCCAGACAAATAAAATGACAAGAGCTTAGCAGCTTCCTTTGGTCTTTTCAACAAGCAGAGAGCCTCTGCTGCATAAACATGGCCAAGAAAGATGTAAATTCTGGAACATTCAGGAAGTTCTAAGAGAGATTTTGCAACTGACAGTGCTTTCACAGGATTGACCGATTCCAGCTCCACATATGCTAAATTAGCAAGAACAGCTTGCTTAACCAATTGATTTTCTCTTCTACAGACATCTTCATAATAGGAGAGAGAGTTCTGAATGAGTTCTTGACTAGTTCCTCCCTTTTGCTCTTTTGTGTCCCCATTTGAATTAACCGGGCCTAAACCTACTGCTACTGAAAATGCCTTTGAACCAGTGCCATGCAAGTTCTTAAGATCTGAATTCTTTGAAGATGGAGATTCACTCGTATCATTTTCCTCCACAGAATAATTAGAGGGCAATCCAGACTTCAAATAATTGGTACTATAGGAGTCCAGCAAGTGCAGAGCATTTGTGAGGCACTGTCGGGCTAGGGACATCGATAGCTTGAGCTGCTGCCCATCATCACTTGGACAACAATTATCCTTTTCAGATGAGTCCATACGTCCATTTCCGGGAACCTGATCTTCCACAACAAGTTGCCTCCATTTTCCCGTCCCAACAACACAAACTCCAACCTCCAACTTCTCCGTGGGAACCCCACCTGATTTAATTAGGCCCTTTTCTAAAGCCATGAGACAGCACTCTGAAAGTCGGAGCCACAAGAGAGGCTGTTTGTAAAACACTAAACTGGCCTTCTGGAAACAGTGAGCAGCAAGTATGGGTTTCCCACAAGCCAAGTACTGCACACCACAATTATAAATTATAAGGAGAGAATTATCCTGTGAGAAAGTGGTGAGCTTTAATGGCTGGTCCTTCCGCATGGATGAACAATTAATTAATGCCTTTGAGAAGAATAATGAAGATATCTGATAGTTCCCAAGATGATAGTAAATGCACCCAAGATTGTTGTTGAAAATGCTTGAAAATGCTGTGTCTGTCCGATTACTTGATGCCATCAATAGCTTTATTGCTTTGCGGTGGTTACCACGAGCGTACTCAAGCTGAGATTTCAAAAGAAGAGCCATGGATGAATCTCTTCCACGTGCAATATTCATAGCCAGCTTGACTTCACGTTTTGCTAGCTTCAAGTTCCTCGTAAGAAGCAAAAACCGGACCTTGTAAAGTTGCAACTTAAGCTTTAAATCAACAGTAGAGAACCTATCAATCAGAGCCCTTGAGAGATCATTTGATGATGAGCCTGTTGGCCTTGCTAAATTTTGTCCACCCATATGCAGAAGCATTGCTTCATAATCAAGTGTGTCTTCAGACAAAGCTGTAGATAGATGATTTTCAGAGGCATTGACATTTGAACCTAAATCTGAACCGGATGCATCAGCAGCTGATGCATTAATAGCAACAGATGCAGGCTTTGCAATTAGATTTGAAGATTGTTGTTGTGCTGTGTTCCCATTGTCTCCTTGACTCACACTACTAACACCAAATACTTTTTCCAGATAAGTCAAGACATCCTAAACAAACAGATTCCAGCTCAGAACAATGCACTTGTTCAATTACAAAAGCTAAAAAATGAAAACAGTGAATTTTTAAGTCATCCATTCAAAAACCTAAATAAGACTGCAACTGAGTGGAAGAATATTTGCTACAAAATTTCTAAAGCATATTTTACCATGAAAAACTATCAAAATCAAGTAAGCTTACATATGGTGTGTTTGTTTCGGGGCTTGGAAGTAAATTTCTTGGGATCACATTCCTTCTAGGAATGCCTGAAATGTTATTGTTGGGTATTTAGAAAAACATTTTTCATTAGCATTTAAAGTTCACATTAGAATCTCATTTGGAATAACATGGAAGTTTGTTTGGTTCATGATATATATTCTGGTAATATGGCATAATTCAGCAATAACCCTACTATATAAAATGTTAATCAAATATCATTCTTTAATGCAATTGATAAAATGGAATTAAGTATAAAATCAAGGCAGAAGTTAGCATGGCTATTTAGCCTATAATATAAATTGAATGTTTTTTTACTTATGGGGGGTTACTCTTGTAAAAAAAATTACAGGCGGTGGAAGTTACATTAATGCCCATATGGTAGGAATATAACAAGCCCAACCACTCTTGGCAATGAAAATTGGGAAAATATGGGAACACCACTTTATTTGGAAAAACTAATTCCTGGGAATACCTTTTCAAAGCTCGAATCAAACATTGGAAATATTTGATTTCCATGCTGGTATTCTCAGGAATAACTTAGTATAGCTTGAAACAAACACACACTCAAACTTTCAATTTGACCACAATGGGGTACAGTTTTCAAAATGGATTTGGATCCTCTCATTTTAGCACTTAACATAACATTGTCGTGAATCCAAAGCTGAGTCTTTTAACATAAATACAATACTGTACATGGGACTACATTTCCTACACATGAACCCAATGTTGTATCTCTTTTTTTCCCCAAATTGACAGGGCATTATGTTAGGACTTGAAAGATAAAATGAGAGGAATTAAATCCTAATAAATGATTTTACAACTATTTATAAGCACTAAAACATTTTTGCAGCCTCAAATCAGTGAATTCATTTTCTTTCAAAGCTGATCGAGAATAACATACATGATACGTGAAACATAAAGAACACCTTCAAATAATTCAGCTGATGTGGCTAACATTGGCTAAGGAAGAATGGTTCAACTGGGGTTATGGTGAATTTAGATTACGATTTGAGTACAGATCATGTATATGACATTAATATTTACATATATATCCAAAAAAGTAAAAAACATAATACACACATTAAACATGAAGTCACGGTTGACAGCAATGCATTATGAAACAAACCTAACAAACCTTAAGAGAAAGCCAACAAGTTAAATTATAAAATAGAACTTACAGCTGATTTTGATGCATCATGGTAGGCAAGGCTAGCATCAAGCAGCAGAAGGCAAATATGTAGAGCTGTTGTCTGCTTTTGGAAAGAGAATACAAAAACAAAGAGCAAAACAAAGCCGTTAAGACATCAATGTAACTTTTAAAACAAAAATAACACTAAATATATGGCATACCTCATCTATAGGTTCAATATTTTGGAATAGGGGATCCAAAACTGATAGTGTCTTCGCATAATCATGAAGATGGAACCAGATTATGGCCTAGAGAAATTGAAATAACAAAAACATATCAACAAAGAAACTATAATGGCAAATATGTTTCTTCCAAAGCAACGAGTAAGCGAAGTATATGAAATTAATGAGTAAAATAAACCTACATTATTTAGGATTGCCACAGAGGAGTCAAATTCATCTGTATACATTGTAATGGTGCTATTTGCACCTGAAAGCTGATTTGTCAAAGAATTGCTTCCTTTGGATCCTGAAAGAACTTTGTTTCCAACATTATTAACTGACTCTTCCTGTTCTCCAGAAGCCAGAGCAAGCTCGTCACTTTTCCTCTAAACCAAGTGCATCAACAAAAGGGGGATAAGTACAAATTACAAATAAGTATATATAGGAGCTACATCTGCAATACAAATTATCCCAAATAGCATACATATTGATAATTAGAATAGCCACACCATGTTAATTCTATTTCTGTTGATTATGAATGTGACCCCATGTTTTCATTATATTTCTATTTTCAAAGATTTGTGTGGTGTGCAGTGAAAACAACCTTCAATTCTTTTCATTGTTTCATTTACAAATCTTTGAAAACATAAAACAGAATGAAAACATGGGGTCACATTCATAATTAATAGGAAAGAGAATGAAAACAATAAATCTCAAAAGGAGACGACCCAGGGATTTACACTCAACACAATGCCAAGGTAAGTGAGGGACCATTGAAGTCTATTCTCATTTTCATTGGGCCCGATATATTTACAAGAATCAGTATAAAAGCTCACAAACTATTGATATTTCGAATTCACACTTGCACATATAATTACCCAAGTCTTTTTTTTCTTTCATTAATCCCAATATATTTACATGAATCAATGTAAAGGCTCACAAACTATTGATAGTCCGAGTTCAACCTTACATATTATTATCCAAATCTATCTTCATTTTCATCTCATCATTGTATTCTTAATTGGTGTGCCATTGAGTTCTACTTTTCTAATCCATAAAGGTAAAGAAATGGTTACCCACAAACACTAGCCAAGAAAAACAAAAGCTATTGCAAAACTGGAACTTTGTACATATCCAGGGGAAGGTTCAAATTTTAAAGCATACCTTGACGCCATTAAGTACTTCAAGCAATTTTTTGGGATTTGAACAGCCATCTCGGAAGAATTCGGCAATTGCAATATTATGAAGGACCTGAAATATTTGTATTTAAAACCTTAAATGTCATGATGTCTTGGACAGCATAAAAAAATTTAAAAATACTCAACATACAAAAAGCAAAAGGCAAACATTGGTGGGTTGTATCAACTCAAAAACCCACTAAAAACATTGTTCTTCCTTGCTCTTAACAGGTCTGATAATGGATGGCAGAATTTTATCATTCTAAAAACAAGCTGTCTTGAATGCCATTCTCAAAATCAATCACACATTTAGTATTTTTAACTGCATATTTGTATTAGAAATACGTGATATGTAGAGAGCGCACACACCAAATCCATGCTTTATAGAACGAGGGGAATGATGATAAAATACCATTTATTTCTTCTATGAAAATCAACTTCACAGGTATACTGAGTCTGAGGTCCCTTCAATTATGTGAACATTTTTCCTCATATAGCAGATCTAATCCATAAGGAAATGCATAAAGGCATACTCAAGGGCTTAAAATTTAGATCCCATACGTTTCTGATTTCATAAAAACAAAGAACAAGGTTGGATATTTACTAGGGAATAGGGACACTGGGATAGAATACTTTCACAAATTATGTGAGGTATGTGCACAATCTAGACCATTAAAAAACATGTTATAGTGGGGCCATGATATTACGGCATGGCTTGAATAAGAGTATGTGAGAAGTGTTAGTGCAAGTTGGATTGAGTATCATTACTCAATCTACTATGTCAATTGAATTGCACAAGCGACAAATAACCATCCAATAATCAAACCATCAAACAAGAAGCTTGGACAACAAGAGCCAAAACTAATGAAACGACAAAAGAATTGTGCTTAAAAATATTGTCATTATCTAGAAATGACCTCGAAATTCCACCTTGGGTGAAATCATCCAGACATTCAAACATTCCATTTTGGATCCCTTCACATGTTTCTTCAAGTCTTAACGAGATCCACCATATGTTCAATTTTATTACTCATAATTCAGATACAAAGCACAAACACACACACACACACACACACACATATATATGTATATATTCCTACATGCATCCACATACATCAGCATAACACAACATATCCGCAGCTCAATCACATATTCGCCACTGACGAGAATAGTAAAATCCAGTTGAACCAAATGCACATTAGCATTTATAGGCTCAGAAGTTACACTGAAAGTGATTACTAGCTAAAGTTTCCAACAGGTACCAAAATTGAGATTCACTTATTAAAAATATAAAACCAAACCAAAAAATCAATCACCAAAAGTATCACAATTAGTACTATCAGCACATAAAAGAACGAAGGGGAAAGAAAACCTAGAAGCATCGAGCATTGGAAAGATCAGCGTCAATGGAATAAAGAAAGAGAAAGAATTACCTTGGGATCGTGTTGCTTCTTCTGAAACAGCTGATTCAATACCTCGACGCATTCTGCAAACTTTCCTGACTGGAAATGCAACGCAGCGTCTTTGGCCAGCGCGACAGTGACAGTGAAAACGCCGTGGTCGATTTCTGCGGCGGAAGAAGCATCACGGTTAGCGGTTGAAGACGGAGAAGACGATGATGAATCTCGATTTTCCATGCTGAGATCGAGTAATAAGGATGGAAATTGAATTGTGAGGGGTTTTGGTGAAGAGAAGAAAAAACCTAAAATTGAGAGAAGCGAAGTAGAATGAAACTGAAATGAATTGAGAAACGAAGTGAGAAGAGAAGTTAGAGAAATATAATAGATGAGAAAATTGAAGGAAAACCAGTTGCTTCTGGTTTTGTAGTGAGGGAGAGAAAAAAGAAGTGTGAGAGTGAAAACCTACTCGCCGAATTGGGGCACATTCAGATAGAGAGAAATAATATTAGCTCATGAGATAGAGAGAGTTTTTTTTTCTTCATAATTATTATTTTTCCTTTTTCTTTTTTTAGATGCACGAAATAATTTTTGCCTAAGCTCTATTTATTTAAAATTTTAAATTATAAGGAATTGATAATGGGGATTCATGGCCATTAAGGTGAAAAAGAGGATGACATTTGAGGAGGATGATTGATGTTTACTTCAAAAGATAAAATTAATAATAAAAAATAAAGTATTTAACATCAAAATTACACTAAGATTTTTTTAGAATGGTTAAATCAAACATTTGATATTTTGCTTAATTCAATTTTCAAAAGGATTTCAGTCATTTAAAAGCTTTTAATCAATTTTTAATGGTTCTCATATATTTTAATTAGATTAATATTATTTAAAAGAATTATAATGTTGGCAAAAATAATATTTTAGTCTATCATAATTATTGAACTTAATTTGAGATAACAATTTTTAATGAAGTGATATCTAACAAATGTTTGTGTATAATAATAGACAAATCAACCACTTTATCTAAAGTTAATGAATACTTGAAAAGTTGATCAACCACTTTAAACAAATTATCATTTTAGTCTTTTGTTTAAGAGTTTAGTTATATACGATTTTTTCATCAGGATTTGACTTATACATTAAAAACACTCATATGACCTAGAAATATTAATTTAAAATAAAAAGTTATATGTTGAAAATGTAATTTGTTACCCTTGTAAAACATTTATCATTTACAACAATTTTAACACAAATTTGAGGTCAACCATTATTATTTTAGCCTCTAACAAACTAATAAAACCCAGATATTAAAGTTTTTATTATCATTTTAACCTAAAAAAACTAATAAACCTCTAAACCCCAAATTGATTAAATCAGTTTTCTTTAGAATAAAATTTAGAAATCATTTATTACAAGTTTTTGAAATCCTTTATTTGTATTTAGCTAAACATTATGGATAAAGATTACAATTCATACTCTAAAAATAGGAACTCAATATTAAAAAACTAAAAATGCTAATTTTACTTATTAAATACACATTTTCTAAAATTAACTCTCTATTATCAATTTTTCCAATGAAACCCCGCTACGTAACCTAGTTGTGGCGCGAAAGATTGATTATTTTGTTTCCGCAGTGTAAAGGTTTTGAATCTCGTCCTCTTCGTTTCAAAACGCAATGTCAGATATTCCAAACGACATCGACGAAATCCGTCGTTTGATATTTTCCGATGAGAACTCGAACAAATGTTGTGGCTACTCAAACCTTTTCCAGTTCCAACAACAATCTTCACTGAACCCTTCTTCTCTTCAATCCCTCACTCTTTTCTCCAATTCCATCGTCTCTTCCATTCTTATCGATATCTCACATGAAGACGAAGAAATGTTAGTTTCAACTTCCCCTTTTTATCACTTTAACCTTCTTTTTTTGTTGAACCTTTTACTATTTATGTTTTATTCTTCTTTCTGTTAGTGTTGCACAAGCATTGAAATGTTTGGGATTCATGATTTATCATCCTTCTATTGCATCCACTCTTCAAGGTATATAGATATATACATATGTCTATTATCGCATTCATTTTGTTTATATTCGACAGTGATTTTAATTTTCTCTTGTTTTTGCAGTGGATGATTCTAATTTGGTGTTAGACTCATTGGCCAAGCTAATTATAACCACTAAATTAAAGGCTAGTTTTATATTTTTTCACTTTGATTAGTATTCTTTTTTTGTTTACTTGTTTTGTTGAAATGAATTTTGTGAACTATTGTTGCAGTCTGCTTGTAATTTGGGTGTATGGTGTATATCTGTCCAACAATTAGATGCATCGTCTCTTGCTGCCAATTTCGATTCTTTGTTACACGCAATTGTTCATGCCCTTGACAATCCAATGGGTTCCTTGTCAACAACATTTGAAGCTACCCAGGTACAATTCTATTTGGCAAGAATGTCGGAAGTATTTGTGTGATGTCCTCTCTATTAATCGTTATAACTAAATGTGTGTTGCTCAGCCTTGAAAACAAAGAACTATGCACTTTTATATAATCAATGTCAATAGTAGCATATTATCTTTATTCTTTTTTACTACTGACTAAATACAAATGTACTTTTATGAAAGCCTGGCTATGCTGGTCTTGGATGTTTTTACGTAGTTATTCATGCAATTCATTTGACTGTAAGTGTACAAATTTTTTTCAATACTCATCTTTTAATCTTTTCATGACAGGCTATAAGGAAACTAGCTGTTCAATTGAGTGAGAAAATGAGAGACTCATCCCATATATGGGCTCCTCTAATATACAGGAGACTCCTTAGCACAGATAAGAGAGAGAAGGATGCCTTGGAAAGGTGCCTGTTGAAGATCAGATCTACAGTCATTCCTCCTTCACTAGATCTCTCTAAGGTACCAAAAACCTGAAGTGTTATTAAATGTAATGAGGTCAATCTGTACTCTGGTGACATGAAAAGATCTTATTATGACTGTATAATATATAAGGTTATCATCATTTACATCTTTGTGCAAATGATTTGAACAACAATATCTTTTAGGGATAAGGCAGGTTTGTGATAAAGGGGATACTTTTAATCCTTGCTTCCTGCAATTTCAATGTAGTGGTTAGTTATCTGAATTTCATTTTAGGTATTTCAAATCGTAATTTCCCCCTTTAAGTTTATATCACTGCCATGGCATATCACAATTGGTCTCTAAGGTTAAATAGTGGTTTAAACAAGTGCTTTGTGGTCTCATTGTCTGCTTTGATCCTTTTTTGATAGGTTCTAGCCAAAGATATGAAGATAAAATTGCTAAATGGGATGAAGGATTTGCTAGATAAGGGTATGAAGGTTCAAGCTATTCAAGCATGGGGTTGGTTTGTCCGGATGCTTGGATCCCATGCTTTGAAGACTAGACAATTAGTTAATGATATGCTGAAAATTCCTGAATGTACATTTACAGATCATGACCCTCAAGTTCAAATTGCTACACAGGTATTGATTGATGTACTGCATTATGTCATCCATGATTCAATAGGGACAGACTATGTGTGGCATGTAAGGCTGTTCCACATTTTAAGTGACATAACGCAAATATCTGGAAGAAATTTGAAGACTAACAACTAGAACTCTCACTAGGGGATAAAGAAAATAGAGACAACTTTAAATTGATAATATTAATCAAGGATGTAATGTGATGATATATACAAAAGATGAACCCAAACTCCTATTTATACTAATAAAGAAATTCTGATCCTAATGAAATATTACAAAAATCATAAGTGTGTTGGGAAATAAGTCTCACATTGTCTGTCTCATTGTCTCAACAATGATTTAAATACTTGTTGGGCTACTTCTCTCACTGCCAATTATCAGACCCATGGCCTAACTTTTGATTTTCATGGTCTAAAAGATGTTCTTTCGTATTGGGTCAAAGGTAATCCATCACCTGCTCCAACAAGATTTTATGGAGGGGGCGTGTAGGGAAGTAAGTCCCACATCGCATTACTCATTATTTCGGGAATGATTTAAATATTTGTTGGTTACTCCTCTCGTTGCTAAATTGGTTTTGAGATGAAAACTTAACAAAGAAATCATCTAACATACAATAATGATGTCATAAGGTAGTCTTCAACTCTCCATATATTCTAACACTTATGTGACGTTTTACAGTGTCCTTTGTACAGGTTGCCTGGGAAGGTCTAATTGATGCACTTGTTCCCTGTCCAATATCAGCTTCTGAGAAAAATACAGCAGCTGAAGGAAGGAACAGTTGTGATGTGCAAGCAAATGGATTTTCCAAAAGCATAAAGCTAATAATGACGCCACTAATTGGCATCATGTCTAGTAAATGTGATATATCTGTTCAGTCATCCTGCTTGAACACATGGTGTTATTTGCTACATAAGCTTGATACCTATATCAATGAACCACCACTGATAAAAATGGTTTTGGAACCTATTCTTAAAGTAATATTTCAGAACGTACCTGATAGCAAGAGCATCTGGTCATGGAACTTGGGCCTTGATCTGCTCAGTGATAGTATTTCACAGAAGTGTAGGGATGTCCTCTACCAGTCAACTGACCAGGTAATGCGTAGAATCTCTGAAACTGGACCTTCCCTATCTGGAAAATGCTCATGGAAGCAGCAACACCTGATTAGATGGCTGCCATGGGATATCAGCCAGCTGGAATTTTATCTGAGTATGATTTTTGTTATCATCCGTCAAGCATCAGAACCAATTGTCACTTGTGATCATAGACGTCTTGTTTATGATGTTGCCTTGAAGTTATTTATATATGTTCTAAAAGGAGTCAAAATGGACTTGAATAGTCCGTCTACCAATTATATGGGTATTATGTGGTGCTTGAACTCATTGCTAACATTCATGAGAAAAGTATGTCAAGACTTGTATTCAGAGGGCAGGGAAAATTATGACTTGTATTGCACTTCCATTCACTTTATAGAGGCTATGACAAAGAACTTGGGCCCTTCTATGTTGGGATCTCCACTGTACAAGGTTTCTTTAGACCTAAAGTACATTGGTGACATGCAATCAGTGGACCATAACAATCACCTAAAACTTCCAAGTATTAGCTGTATTTCTTATATGGATAAGGTTTCACCATTGGTTTATTTAATAGCGCTTTACTTCCATATGATGGTTCAATTAACAATGTATTCCACCCAATCAGACTGTAATTCAGAAGGGATGTGTGAATATTTTAAATTTATATTTTCTTCAAGTGATCCCCTAGATAATTTCTTCACCTGTATTTGCTTCTTGTACAAATATGTTCAACCAATTTACTTAAATATATGGATAGCAGTGGCTCAAGCTCTGAATTACTGTCTATGTGATCCAAACTGCAAGTCTCTACAGGAAGTCATGTCTGACAGTACTGGACGTTCTTCCATATGCCATCTTTTAATTTACCCTATTGTGGCATCCTCTGAAGTTTCAAGACTGGCATTCTCAAATGATAGTGCCTCTTTGGAGAAGTACCCTGTATCACCAGAAAGAAAGCTAAGGCTTGAGCTCATTACCCAAACATGGAAATCACTTTATGGAACTCTTAGTGCTTCAGGGTTTGAATGTTCAACAACAACCGGTTTCTCCGGAGATCTGTGCACATTGTTAAGCAGGTACCTAGATGAAAATGCTGGATTGTTACAGGACGACAATGATTCTAATTTGACATGCAACGGTACGGGTCTTGTGGTCCTTCATTTATCTGGCAATTTCTTGATCTGCATTCTAGATCAGATTTGCACTTCAGAATTGGTTTCTGAAACATACAGAAGTAAAACTTGCCGTGATGGCAAAATGATCTGTGGCATAAGAAACTGCTTAAAATTTGCTGCCAGGTGAGTCCAAAGATGTCTTGTAAGGACAGGATAATTATAATGTGCCTTTCTAGAGATCTCTTTTTATGCCCATTTGTTTGAATTGCTGCTGATCATCCTTGTGGCATTTCTCAGCTATATGAATTTGTTGAGGATAAAGATGGTAATAGACCCAATGCCTGGTTTTGTTGGGACCTCCAGGTCAGTCAATATAAGTTGTTTCCTTCATTTCATGCTGAGATGGTCATTGAGTAACTCTATTTGACTCTCACTTTATCATGAATAATAGGGTCTCTTCTGCATTGGCATGTTTTGTTGGTTGCCTTCACTGGAAGCAAGATATTCTCCTTTTTCTGGAGGTTGGTTTCCCTTAATTCTACTTTAGGATTCATTACTATAGCTCCTATGATATATGCACACATTTTATATACTGCTAACTGAGAGGTGAAGAAGTACTTCCCCTAATAAATCTTGAAATAGCGGGCTCAAGTAGGAATGACTAGAAAAACCGGTAACTCTAGCGAGGAAGGTATTTCTCTCATTGTTAGAGTTGCTGCGAGGGAGCCGTCAGTTTCTGTTGGCCTTTTTGTCTGAGAGAGAGACCTATTCAAAAAAATATATTCAGAAGAAGTTAATGGCTGAAGCCTTTTTTTAATTACATGTTCTTAAGAACTTGACAATCAATGGATTTGTTGATTATCAGAAGTTCAGAACCATGATGATAGAGCTTATTTCTTTCAGTTAGTCTTCCTTTTCCATTTTTTCTTTCATTATATTATATTTATTTATTTGGCGGTGGAAAAGTGGGTTTCCTTTCCAAAGAAAACCTCCAGTACTTGAAATTTTTAAATCTGCTAAAACCAGTATGTAATATTCCAATTACTTGCTTGATTGCAGATTGTTTCCTGTCCACTAGTTCAATGGCTATCAAACATGCAAATGCATGATGAAAGAACAAACGACCAACTCCAACTTCTGTGGACTGAAATTCTTAATTGCTTGAGAAGAAGTCAACCTCCAATAAACTTTGGTTCAGCTTTACTCAAACTTCATGAAGCACTGTTTAATAAGACTCTTGATCATTCATATCCCTCCATTTCAGAGCCAACCATCAAATTTTGGAATTCAACATTTGGTCAAGAAATTATTTTGGATTTTCCTCAGAGCCTGCTTTGTGTTTTGGACAAACTATCCAGAAAAGGAAAACTAAAACTCCAGAAGAGAAGCCTACCACCATTACCATCTGTTCAAAAATGTAATTCCCATGAAGAGGTCAATGATGTTCTGGAGGGATATAGGGTCAGTGCAAAACATAATAGAACTTCTAAAAGGGTGAAACTAGTGTTGGATACACAAAAAGAGTTACCTCCTATAAGTTTTAAAAAGAAGAGGTTAGAATTGACTGAGCATCAGAAAGAAGTGAGAAGAGCACAGCAAGGAAGGGAAAGGGATACTGGAGGACATAGCCCTGGAATTAGAACTTATACTAATGCTGACTTTTCACAAGGCCATGATGATTCTCAAGAAAGCCAGGAGGAGATAAAAGATGCAGAAGCCATATTGCAGATGTTGAGAAAAACTATCTAACTGGCTTTGAGTGCTTGCACTGCAATGACATTTTTCACTTACTGAGGGCACTACACTTATTGAAAAAAAGTTAAGTTAATCTAGTTGGTGGTTGATTATATTGATTTATTGGGGAAGATTTCTCAAATATAAATTACTTGTATCATAACTATACCCTTAAACAATGTCTTGGTTGTTGTACAGTTTCCCTCTTAAACACTATTTTCTTTGGGTTGCCTAAAAATAATCACTCTTTGTTCTGTAGTTGATTTTTGAGGAAAGAATGTAGTAATTGGTTTTAAAATAATCAAGCATCTTTTATCTCCTCCCGGCGGTATTGTGTTATCAATATTTATGACATGTTTTGTTGTTACATCAAGTTGAATGTGATTATCATGGGGTGATTGTATGTTATGTTTATCTCTACCTTGGGAGGATTTTCCCAATGTACGGCTATTTAAATTTTGCTACTTGCACTTTATTGCTACCTTGGAGTAATGATCGGTGTGATTATTCTTTCGCTTTAATTCTAGAGCTACCTTTATATTAATTAAAAAGTATTGTATTTAAAAATATTGAATGAAGCACTTGTTTTTTTATAGTGGATTTTTTAAAATTATTTTAAGAACTTGACTATTTTCTCCTGAATTCTCTCCCGTCAAACCTCCTAGACTTTTCAAAAAACTCAAATTTAATATTTTGAAATCATTTATATATTTAGTAAGTAGGACTATATTTAAACATATAAAATAAGAGGATTTGGATTTTCTCATATTCAAATTTAATAATCAACACATTTGCGGAACCAATAAAGATGTTATTCTAATAGTATAAGGCTCTGCTAGATTTACAAGATAATTAAAATGTTAAATGTTCAATTACTGAGAACAACATTTACTGAAAGAGACAACTACACATATCAAATTTCTACCCATAGAATAATATAATATCGTAAAACAAAAAAACACATTTTGGATATACCAATGCACTCGTCATAAACTTCTTTTTTATGAGTGCTCCAAAAGGAGAATGACGTGTTTTAATTGCACATTGTGAGATAAGGTGTACATTGTATTTATAGTAATTGACAAGTATGATATTTTATTGAACTGGCAAGTTATTAAAGTAGCTAATTTAGTAAATAAACATTTAACTACTGCGAGCTTAAAATGCCCCAACCACACCTTGTTCTGTAATTTCCCAAAAGGAGACTAATAATCGTTTAATAGTGTGCATGAGTATGATAAATATGCTTTATATGACACTGTCTAATATTTATTTACTTTATTGTATGATTTTTTCTAATGTCATATAATGCATATCTTCAAATAATTTTAATACAATAATTGTTTTTTATATAATGCATATCTTCAAATATATGAATTGATTGTATTTTTATTTTGTAACTGCAAAAGGCTAGAATTGTTTTTACTATTTTTTTGCTATATACAATTCATACTCTCCTAGTTTCCGTTGCTATTTATACAATAAATATTACTCAATCATGTTAAAATGTTTACATCGATCAAATAGAGTATGAAATAAAAACGAAACAATAACAGAATAACCACCCATCCCATTTTAGAAAGAATAAAATAGTAACTATTATTTGCAGTGTCAGGGTCACCATAAAGTTCATTGCATGTTGCTAACTATATTCTGCAAATAGCATGAACCTATTCATCATCTCAATTCTCTAATGAATGAGTGAATCAGATATTAATATAATAACTCAAAAAACCAATTTCCAAGGAATAAATCAGCATAAAATAGTTACCCTAAAGGGATACATAAACTTAGTCTGGAATCAGCCACTAACCCAATTGGCCAAGTGGATAGACCATCTCTATCACCTCATGTCATTCCCAATATTTTTTCCTTGTGTCTTCTCAAAAATCACCCTTCTCATTGCTAAACACGAAAAGTATCATTTATGCACTGTTAATGTAAAAATTTATACATCTTCATCATATTACATATCATTTATTTATATATTTTGAAAAATTAATGATAATTAATTATAAATGATGGAAGATAAGTGATAATATATAAAACTCATACAATAACTATCAAAACATAATTTTTTTCTAAAAAATATATTCGGTGATACTAAGAGTTTTTTATATTGTATTATTTGACATTCATTTTCAATGAGATTCTTAACTAAATGTAAGATATGTAATAGAAGTAAGATATATTACATTCATTCATTAAATCAAACAAATGCGTATCTATCAGTACAATCAATCAATTGGCCAAATTATTACTTGCTTAGTTGTTCTTGTTCCAAAATCTCAACATGCCACCAAATTATTTAGAACTTTACCTATCATCATTAAAGAGACATATCAAGTACTCATATGTTACTAAATAAAGTTGATCACTAGTTTAGCTACCATAATAAGGGTCATACAGTTTTAATTCTAATCCCAATTAGTGGCTTACTTAACTTTACACATAACAACAACAACATATCAAGTACTCATGAGTGGGATCCCCTAATCAACATGTGTTTATTATTTGAGGATAATATATATGTAATATTTTTTTTATAAAAATTAAATAATAATTAAATATAAATAATAAATAATATTCTAATAATATATATGTAATATTATTTATCTATTGTAAATAAATTATTCTATTCAAAGATGGATATGGGTTAAGCAAGTGGGACAGTGTGTGAGCGTGGATCAAACGTGGCGATCGAATCCAGCGACTATTGAATAATATTTTAATAACAGCGTTGGAAACGGAGAATTATCGTTATTATACTTTGACGAGAAAGTTTAGAGTGAATAGAAGAAGCAACATCTTAACCATGGTGTCCAATTGGTTCTATACTTGTTCATCCTTAACTATAAATACCACAAAATCTCCATTTCTTTCTCCACATTCATACACATTCTTTTCAACATTTCATCCTTATCCAATTCCACTACCACCTAAGTATTCTGCTTCTGGTATTATTATTTTTTCTACTTTCATTCTTTTCTTTCTCTTTCATCGTTTTGCTGACGGTAATTTCTTTTATTTTCTTCATACTTTCGAATTCACAGACGTTCTTCCAATCTAGCATTTCCTGTTTTGTCTTTCAAGGTATTTCGCTCAATTACCATGTTTCTATGAAAATTTTAAATCATTTTAATCTGAATCTAACTTTAGTTTCATTAATTATTGCAGAGAAGTAACCAAATTGAAGCAATGACGATTAAACCTGCAGTTCGTGTTTCAGAGAAGAACCTGATCGTGAAGGACCGAACCATTTTAACTGGCGTGCCGGAAAACGTGATAGAGACATCAGCGACGGCGTCAGGACCGGTGAATGGAGTGTTTCTCGGAGCGATATTCGACAGAAACGACAGCAGCCACGTCGTTTCACTTGGAACCCTAAAAGACGTTCGGTTCATGGCGTGCTTCCGGTTCAAGCTATGGTGGATGTCCCAAAGAATGGGAGATAGAGGAAGAGATATTCCATTGGAAACTCAATTCCTATTGGTTGAAACAAAAGATGGGTCCCACCTTCAATCAGAAGACAGCGATGAGAACAAACAGATTATCTACACTGTATTCCTCCCTCTCATTGAAGGCTCCTTCAGATCATGCCTTCAAGGAAACGCAATGGATCAATTAGAATTATGCATCGAGAGTGGCGACACTGATACGAAAGCGTCGTCGTTTAATCACGCTATTTTCATCAGCGCCGGAACAGATCCCTTCGCCACCATCCACGACGCGTTTAAGGCAGTTAAGAATCACCTCAACACTTTCCGTTTAAGGAACGAGAAGAAACTCCCAGGGATAGTTGATTATTTCGGTTGGTGCACGTGGGACGCGTTTTACCAAGAAGTTACTCAAGAAGGTGTGGAGGCTGGATTACAATCTCTCGCCGCCGGTGGAACGCCGCCGAAGTTCGTAATTATCGACGACGGGTGGCAGTCGGTGGCCGGCGATCACAAAAAGGAAGGGGGAAAACAAGATCAGTTGTTGAGGCTAACAGGGTTGAAAGAGAATGAAAAGTTTCAAAAGAAAGAGGAACCTAATTTGGGGATAGAAAGCATAGTTTCGATAGCGAAGAAAAAACACGGGCTGAAACACGTGTACGTGTGGCACGCTATTACTGGATATTGGGGAGGTGTTAGACCAGGGGTGAAGGAAATGGAGGAATACGGTTCAGTGATGAAGTACCCGAATGTTTCAAAAGGAGTGGTTCAGAACGAACCCACGTGGAAAACCGATCCCTTGGCGGTTCAGGGTTTGGGTCTAGTTAACCCAAACAACGTCTTCAATTTTTATGACCGGTTACACAGTTACTTAGCATCCTCAGGTATTGACGGCGTTAAAGTTGACGTTCAGTGCATATTAGAAACCCTTGGTGCTGGCTTAGGTGGCAGGGTTCAACTCACCAAACAGTATCATCAAGCACTTGATGCCTCAATCTCTAGAAACTTCCCTGATAATGGTTGCATCGCCTGCATGAGCCACAATACTGATGCTCTCTACTGGTACATTTCCAAATCAAACATTTAACCTATATATTAGACACAACTAGACTAACGTCTTGTTTTATTTATTATTTATTTGTTTAGTTCGAAGCAAACGGCGGTGGTGAGGGCTTCAGATGATTTCTACCCGCGTGATCCAGTGTCGCACACGATACACATTGCATCAGTGGCGTACAATAGTATATTCCTTGGGGAGATTATGCAGCCTGATTGGGACATGTTTCATTCTCTTCATCCTGCTGCGGAGTACCATGCTTCTGCCCGGGCCATAAGTGGTGGGCCCATCTACGTCAGCGATGCACCTGGCAAGCATAATTTTGAGCTTTTGAATAAGATCGTGTTACCGGATGGGTCGGTTCTTCGGGCCCGTTTACCAGGGAGGCCCACTAAGGATTGTTTGTTTTCTGACCCGGCCCGAGATGGGGTGAGCTTGTTGAAGATATGGAACATGAATAAATATGGTGGGGTGATTGGAGTTTATAACTGTCAAGGTGCTGCTTGGAGTAGTAGTGAGAGGAAGAACACCTTCCATGAAACTAACTCTGATGCTATTACTGGTTATGTTAGAGGTCGTGATGTTCACCTCATATCGGAGGCTGCTGGTGAAACTGATTGGAATGGTGATTGTGTTCTTTACAGCCACTACTCCGGTCAGGTTGTGATTCTTCCTTATAACGTGGCAATGCCCTTGTCTCTTAAGGTGTTGGAACATGATGTGTTTGCTGTTACACCTCTTAAGGTTTTGGCTAATGGTTATAATTTTGGTCCTATTGGACTAATCAATATGTTCAATGCTGGTGGAGCTGTTGAGGGCCTCACCTATGAGGTGAAAGATGATGGATTGGTGGTGGCTATAGTTCGTATGGAGATCAAGGGATGTGGAAAGTTTGGTGCTTATTCATCTGCAAAACCAAGAAGGTGCTTGCTGGGAGCCAGTGAAGTTGATTTTAAGTATGATATTGATTCTGGGTTGGTAACTTTCAATATTGATCATTTGCCAGAAGAGGGATACAAGGTTCACCTTGTTGAGGTTGAGATATGAGGTTTATGATATTGTTTGTTAAATTTATTAGGCTATACACACGAAATTAATTGGATAAACGGGGGAATTAGTGCTTTGATTTTCTGGATAATGCTACTGAGAGTGAGAGGAGAGAGATTACTCAATTACCCCCTTATTATTTTAATTTTCACAACTCTTTGTACTAGCTATGTTTTCCATGGAAATAAAAAATATGTTTCTATCTCTTTGAAATTCCTTATTCAAGCACAGGTTGATAGTATGGATTCTCTATCCATTACAAAATGTTTGATAAAATAAACAACAGGGATGTTTATTTTCATTCTTCATTTGACTCTTCATCATCTTGATTGTTATCTAGAAGTAGTTGTTCCAACTCACGGTCATATCCATCATCCTCCTTCAATCCTGTTTTATTATAAAATGTTTGCTTCTGGGCAAACCATTCATTAGCAATCTTCTCCACAGCATCCCCAATCGGTTCCTTATCTTCTGTTATGTGCTTTATGTTTTCTACATCTATGATGTTGCTTGCTTCTTTAAGAAAATTTTTTTAAGGAAAGGCACACACAGAATTAGATAAATGACACTAAACTGTATCATAGGGAAGACAAATTGAAATGACCATCAGAACTTCTAAAACCAGCCTTGAAAATAAGACAATGTAGAATTCAAAAAGTAAGAGGAGAAAGTATTGTCCTTCTTTCAAAGACAAACAAAAACAAAGACTTGATTTCAGAAACAAGAAATCACTTTAGAAACTTAGAAAGTGGCTTTATTCTCCAGCACCTACTGATGTAGAATAGGAAATGGATAAATACCTTTAATAGCTACACCCTTGGCCTTAGCATACTCAGATGACTTTTTCTTCAGCAAATTAAGGTCAACTTCCATGCCCTGCCATGTGGAAAGCAGAAGGAGATTAAAGGTTTTTTGTTGCATATATCTGAATTATTTCCCTATTTCTGCCACATCTCTATTCCTCATGTGGAAGAACACAATGTGGTTATATTCATGGACAGTTAGGCAGAAAGCTGATGTAATTATTATCCAAATTTGTGAACTAGACTTGCATAAAACATGTCACTCACACAAAAAGAAGATAACGCCATAGCTTCAAACGAAGAAGCAAAACTAACAACAACCAAGCCTTATCCCTCTAGGTTGGGTCGACTATATGCATGTCATAATGCTCTATCATAAAATGTTCATTGAAATATTGTACTCTTATTTAATACTAGAAGCCTCAATCCAAGTTGGAGCTATTAGTTAAATATGTGTTGTAATTTAAATAAAATTTCATATTAGATGAGTAAAGCAACTTGAACCCAAGCCAATTTTGACTAACATTCAAATAGAAAAATGATGACAAAAGATGATTAAATTAATAGCACAGTTACACAGTAATACCCAATCACTGTTTTTGGCCTAGTTCCCCAAAATTAAGTTGAGAAGATTAATAACTTAATATAAGTTTCATGTAAACTTATCCTTATGAAATCTGATAGTAAACCAGTATCATCAACAAAATTAAATAATTTAGCAAGTCACAAAGCACTAGGATACTTACAAGGTCCATGTGGACGTAGTTCTCAAGTTGAGTGTTCCTAAATAGCCTGCCATATGGAAAACATGAAAACAATCAGTTGTTGGGAAATGGAATAATCACAATATCACAACTAACGTGACAAGGAAAGAACATTGCATAAGTCTAATATGGTGATTTACTTTTCATAAGCAACTTGAACGCGGGTATTCTGTACTTGTTGGAGTTGGTTTACTGTCTCAGTGACAGAACTTTCCCTTAAGTCAACTGCACCAAAAAGGAACGTGTGCCTTTCGAGCATTCTTTTCACCAAAGCAGGTACCACATTAATATTATTTGCTTTTGCATCAACGACAAGGATTTTAAGTTTCGCTAGCTCTCCTGTATAAGCACACACATAGCTATTCAATATATGAAACAAGTTTGTGCAGTCTCTGTGAGCCTCTAATAATGCAAAACTTATCAAATAACTTAATTATATAATTAGTCCAGTAATATTTCAAGATAAAACCTGTCTTACCAAGGGATATATAGACCCTAAAAGGAGGTTTATGTGGTTGAATCTCATATAGACAGTAGAGGCTATAAAGGCCACCCAATCTGTGTGATAAAGAAGCAGTGCCAACAATGTAACCTGCATAATAGCATAAAAAAGTTTATTTACTCAAATAAAAAGACAAATTAGATAAAAAAACTAATATAAAACTTCTATACTTAAGAAAAATGACAATCATTGGATAGAAATTTTCAAAAACATTGCTTCCCTGCCTTCTAGATTTAAGATTTCACTCTCATTTTTAGAACTACTTTGAGTACAAAATAGAATCATTCATCTAAATTATCCAATAAATATGAACAGACAAATTCTAAGCCAAAGGGACCAACTTGTATTTACTGTTAGATAGATATAAAAATTTGATATACCAGTTAAACATGTACCTATACAGTGAGCATATAGAGATTGCATAAAGAAGGCCAGGTTTGTAGATGGACTGGCTTGATAAATATAAGAGAACTTCTTAGAAAGCCATACCCTCTTCATATCAGCCAATGTTGTTGATCCCTCCTGTGACTCACCAATTTTTTTTACAGTAAATAGTGATTGTTAATAAATAAATAACGGGAAAAAAGCTCCTTGAATTTACAAAGAAACCAACACAATGAGGAAAAACACTGGTCATAGATCTTCGTAATACCTTAGCGAATTCTCCTATAAGTTCATCAATGTCCTGCTTGAAAGAATCAAAATTCATAACTGTTTTTCTTTTATTTCCCCCCTGAGGAAGTGTTAAAATCAAGAGTAAGCACCCTGAATTATGTATGTATTACTGGAATTAATCTGCAGTACCAGAAACAGGAATCTCCTCCTTCAACAATTCACAAACGGTAAAAGTACCCAGTGAATACCGCCCTACACAACATAAATACTAACAAACTAAAGATATAAAAACTACATAAATAACTACTTAAACACACTATAACAGAAAGCTTCAGCAGTGTAACTGCAAGTTGTTACATGACTTACATCAAAAGTGACAATCAGCATATAAAAACCCCAAAAGCAACAAGAACATGGACATGAACTAAACAGGGATTATTTGAGATGCCTCAGACAAACTTTGGAAACATATGAGAACAATGGAGAACCTCAAACTACAAATACTTTGAGGCTACAGCTACACCTTTAAGTCATTAAACAAAGCTTCGGTAACATTTGAGCATGCAACCTCCAACTTGGTCACACTAAAGAGTCTCCATGTATATAAATATCACTCACTCACTCACCCAAAATGCAGCAGTTATAATGAGAGTCGGTGAGGGAATAAATTATATACTACCAAAAAAAGATATGATTCAGAATCCTAATTATTGAGAGGAAAAAACAAAATTTTAACAACAGACAAAATGTGACATTCAATCAAACAGCTTATGTGCATAAATGGTGACATAGTTTGAAGCCTCACCCTGAGAAATAGAGACTGGAGAGTTTGTACAGTGTGGGTGTTTTCAGTTTGTTTCTGAAAGTTTGGGAAATGGAATGACTATGGTGTAATGGTAATAAACTGGAAGTGTTTTTTTGTAAGTGAAAATGTTGTTTGGTGTATGAGAAAAAGGTGAAGTGGTTAATTAAGGGCTTAAGAGTTGGACAGAAGTAAAAGGATAACAAAAGCACTAATGCAAAGCTATATTGATAATAACCCACTAGTTCAACTTTTACAAAAAAGAAGAAAATTGATCTATTACAACCTGTTCCTAATTTACTAAATTAACAACTTAACAATACATATTCAGAAAAATAATACAAAGATTGGCTTTGACTCCAAAGTTTGACTCCTTCAACTTTGTTACTAATGTTGAAATTTAATTTAAAGCACCAAAACAAAACATGATATCGAAACCAAGACATAGAAGAACCACATAAAAGAGAATAGCCAGATATGGTAACATGAACAATATTTACAAACAAAGTATATTCTCACCTTGGCTGAAGCTGGAGTTGCAGAAGATCCTTCACCAAATGTGCTCTTAGTATATTGTAGGGCACATAGATTATAAGTTAGTATTTGAATAAATGAACAATATTTACCTATCTAGTGATTTAAACGGTAGACCACATGATATGACAATAATATTGTAGTTGCATCGATTACTGCAACCATATCACAAAGTGTTACATCGAATGAATCAACAATATGATGAGTTGATACATACATGAAGAGGGAAAAATGAACATAACGTTTTGTGGTTAGGTTAGAGAATAAATTGTAATTGAATAGAAATAATAATAAAGGAAAATTTGGTTCCATCAGCTACAGCCCAATTTGGAGTAATAATGAAAATAAGGAGGAGGAAAATTAAGACATAAGCTAGGATTTATTTTTCATCAATAAGGTATTCACATGAGATGGTGAATAGTGGAAGCTGAATTCAATACGAATCGAATTATTAATAATTGAGTTAATCTTTGTTGGTTAGACATCTAATTGATTTGAAAGTTTAAGCAAATCATATTTATCTATGAACCATGTTTTTTGATTATATCAAATTGAGAGGATGATGAAAGAGAAAATCTATACACTATAAGAATGACATAGATTTGCAATCACGCACCATAACCATAAGAATCTATTTACCTTAAAATTTTTGAATCTAAGTAATTTCCATTAAATTGTAGGTCAACAAAATCTCTTGAAATTTGAAAGAAGAAAATTACCATGATTGACTAATGTTACAAAGGCAAGGTGGCGAAAGCTATCGATACGGAGCGAAAGCTAACAACACTGAGCGAAAGTACAACAATGACACACCGATAGTGATAGGTAATAACAACTTTGTGAAGAACTCGTTTATACAGAACAAAGATTATAAAGGAGTGAAAAACTCAATCAACTTAGTTCCTTCAAGATTATGTCAACCAATGTGATATTCTAAATGCATGTCATGGTGTGGATTGGACTTTTCCAAAAACTTTAGACATGATTTTTAAGGAAAATGAGATATGTTACTTCTAAATCAATCATTTATATACAAAGTGAGATATGTCACTTGTAAATCAATTATTCATAAACAAAGTACCAATTTGTGACATATCTTATGAATATGAGGATTAATAAGAGTGTCAACAACAAAATATAACATAACTCAATTTTCAATAAACTAAATTGATTGATGGAAATTTTTGAAAAGACTCAAATAACATTGTACTTTAATGTGAACTCATTCATTTATCTATATAATTTAATTATCATTTCATTACGGAAAGATCTAAATGGTTTATTGAAATATGAAGATTGTAATACAATAAATATAGAATAAATATTAGGAATATATTTGATATAAAGTATTTAATATTGTCTAAATATTACAAAGTATCTAATATCTATATTAATACTAATATAAAGGAAAAACACAAAATAACTACTTATGATGGTGTAATTTTTGTTTCCTATTTTGCCCTTACATTTTTTAATTTTTACAAAAAAATCATATAATCCTAAGTAACTACCATTAGCACATTAATCACTTATCTCACCTTAAATAAATTATAATAAATACATTTTTAACATAAAGTATTCTTAATACGAAAACATTCTAATTGTATAAAATAAAATATATAAAAATTGAATACTTAATATAATAAAATAAGAATGCGGGTCGGCAGACACGAAATGTCTATCGACATGCTAGTATTTAGAAAGAAGTTCGTGTCTATCGACACGCTAGTATTTAGAAAGAGAAAAAGCCTTCTATATTGTGATTTATTTAATTGGTTTTTCTTTTTGTCTAACCGATATATATATATATATATATATATATCTTGCATGGATGTAACGTAACACATCACATTTGAACCCAACCAATTATTAATCGGCAACTCAGAAAAGATAGGTCCAAGCAACTTGTTTCTTTCCACCTACTTTCCATTTACATGCCTCAAACATATTAATCAATGTTTCCATATACAATGGCTCCAATGCAAATTGTGGATCTATATAAGGGCTAAGGAGATGGCAGACAATTGTTGAAGAAAAAATGTATGTATTGATAGTGTGTCAGAGATTTATATATTGACATGATATTTAATCGTTAGTAAACAATGTATAGGTTCCAGATTGATTATTGTAAGAATCAAAATTATTCATCCATCATTCTCGGATATCGCAATCAAAAAGGAAAACAGCTCTACAAACTTAATAAAATATGTGGGCCAATATAGTGGCTAAGCTTTTTCGCAAGAAGTTACGAGATGATATACAGTATTCATTATGTTCCTATCTCTTTCATGACACCATTGATTATAGCCTTTTCTCCCTATTTTCATTTTGGTAGAAAGTTACGTTGATTTTACCCCAAAAAAAAACAACATATCAAAATTAAATTTTACTTTTTCGGCACAAAGTTGACCATAATTGATTTGCTTTAACTATTTACCCATTTCTTTGCTTATTTTGCAGTCTGACACAAAATGAAGAGTGATTATAGTCAGGCACATATATAAATAAAATAATTTTTCATTTATATATTTTTATTAAATAAAAAAATTATTAAATATTTTTTTAACTATCACGATTAATAATACATATAATAATATAAATTGTGCAACAAAAGTTGTCCTGCACAAACAAATAGCATTTGTATGAAACATGACAGATCTTAGTTTGGCCCATGGTGTACCCCGCAAATGGTAATCGTCACCGTTAGATCCCGAAAGCTTCATCATAGCCGCACAAATATTAAATAACTTTGCAAACCAATAAAATTATAAAAAGGCGATTTTTCATTGGTTGCTGATTTACTATTATTGTTATCAGTTTAAGTATTTAATATTTATATATCAGTTTAATAATATATATAATATATTGACAGTATGAAAAACTTTACACTCATAATACATATATCTCATTATAATTTTTTACATACATTAGCATTTTTTTGTACAACCAACACAAACCTCCAGATAAAAAATTAATATTAAGAAAGTAATAATTTTTTTGTCATGTATATGACTGCCACCGTAACATTTAAGCTATGTTATAATCATTCAGATATATTTCTATATAATGAGTAATAATGATACACTCATAATATAAATTTTTTGATGTGATAGTTTAAGAGCATGGTATTTATGTAATGTTGGTATAAAAATTTATGTATAACTCATATATTTTTTATCATTTATTTATGTTAATTTTTGAAAATTCAATAACCTCTAACCTCTGACCCCTAATGCCTAAAGGGATGGTACATAGTCAGCTTTTCAAGTAGGGTTCGAGAAAAAGCAGGGTTCAGTAAACTGTAGTCTTAGGCCCAATATTCTTCTAGGGATTGATGGAAAAATTAAATTAAAGTAAAAAATGAAAATGAAAATTCACTAATACCCCTAAATTCTCCTATAAATGCACACCTTTTCTTCTCTTAGCCTGCAACATTTCTCTCTCTTATCTTAGCCTCTTCTATTCTCCAGAACTTAGTCCTGGATTAGGGTTTTGGTTTTATCATGAATTTCCATTACTTTTTTTAGATGGGTTTGTTCTGGGGTATCTATAATCGTCAATATATCATGACCCTCTTTGCATTCTTCCACAGCTTTCTTGAACTGAAGCATCTAAAGGGTTCCTTTGCATGCATGCCATGGCATCTAGCTCCCATAACTTGTTTTGCGGTTCAATAAAGCTGTGGGAAGATACAGATAGGGTCAACCACAAATTCTAACTTCAACCACAGGATTCTTCTATAAAGCTTGGTATCCAATTAATATTATTTTATCTTTCTATTTTTGGTTTTTTGTTGCTATCTTGATATGATTTAGATCATTTCATTGACTTTTGTAATAGTATCTGATCAGAATTCTCAGATGCAGTAGTCAAACATTGAACTTCTACCAATTGGGTAGGTTTATGTTGATAGGGACGATGCATGATTCACCTTGCCTTATGGACTTAACAGGTAATTGATTCAAT
The DNA here is from genome assembly GCA_009771035.1 of Lupinus albus. NCBI lineage: Eukaryota > Viridiplantae > Streptophyta > Magnoliopsida > Fabales > Fabaceae > Lupinus > Lupinus albus. Next base: position 14,381,658 of record CM020011.1, read on the forward strand.
CTACAATCAAGGGAATTTCAGCTCCAAATTTTAACAGATCCGAAATTACCGTTCATAACTTGAGGGTTTCTTTCAGATCTTCCCATATATAATTTGTTTGATATTTATTATATTAGTTTACGGCATCAACCTTTTTTCATTTTATATCTTTTCTGGTAATTTCAGGCTTCCAACCATATAGATGGTGGTTAGTTTAATTTGCACATAAGTATTTTTGTGATTAATCGTATAGCCGTATAGTTTAATAATTAGAATATTTCTTTTGCTTCTTAAGTGTCTAAGTAGGCAAAAGTTACAACTTAATTACGGTGGATTAAAGGTCATCATTGAGATTTCTATATAGAACATGTATCTAATTAAATTCATTAATTCTTTTATCTGTACTTGTACCATTTAGTCGGCAAAGTTACACATGGTTCAGTAATTAAATAATCATAGTATCTATTAACTAATCGATCACAATTAGTGGATGGTTAATTATATTTATTTGCAAGATAGGAACAATTATACCTCTCTTGTATTGCTTTACACAAACAAAAAAGGGTACTATATCTAGATTCATCCTAGCTAGCTAGATCAAAATATTTTAGTTAAAAATATATATATCTTCAAGTCACAACAAGAAAGACTTTGTTTGTTTATGATGCACAGGAACTAACTGGAAGGAACAAATTGAGTTACAGATTGTAGACAATGGACCACAGAATAGTGATTATATACTATCTTTATCTCTTGTTTTGATGAGCTTCCAACAACTTACGCAAGCTCTTTCGCTATTGATTGGTGACCCCTAGCAAGAGGCTAGGTGAAGCTTTTATTGGAAAAGATTAACCATAAGGACCTCCCTAAAAAATTAATCCAGAGCTGTACTACTGTGATTTTTGCTATAGAAGATAGAAAGCTACCTAAAAGAAATGCAGACGCATGCCTGTGAAGGAAACTAGGGTTTCCCTTTCTCCCAATCAAGTTAGACATAACTATGATGCAAGAAATGGGAGTTTAGTTCACCTTCTAGTACTAGTACTAATGCTTTCATATACATTCCTAGTGCTGAAAATCAGTTCCTTTTTGTTTATCAGGATAGCCTAGGAAATTTGAAAACAGTCAAACCATCTTTTTTGTGCACTAAGTGCATCTCTCCAAGTTTGAAGTCATAAAAATTATCAAAGTGAATTTTGCCTCTACTAACAAAGCATTTTCCATAAACATGGTAGAGAGTAAACCAATGGTATCATACTATCATATATTTAAGGAACCGGGTCCATGTACCGAATGGGTTATCCCTTGTTCAAGATCTTACAAAGTCCATTTTGTTACATCAATCCACTATCAATAACACCATTCCAGATGGGTATGTATCATCATCATTTTTTTCTATATGAAGATTAGATCCGACAGAATGGTGAGCTTTCAGATCCATCAACTTTAGAAGTTCTCTCAGATGGACCATTCACGGGAGGCCACTTCTTTTAATTTTATTTTCCAAAAGATAATGCAAAAGTCTTATGAGCATGATATTTTATTGGCAAGATCAATATCCTAATCCTACTGTAACCCACTAATCTAACATTTTCTTGTTTGTTCCTCATCTTATGCCATTGTTTTAATTTTTTCCTTGTTGCTGATGTATACTTTTTAATTGAATGAACATGATGTCCTGCTTTTCCTTGTTTGGATCTATTATTTGTTTATTATATTCACTGTCGTGATTATACCCCTCCTTTACTTTAAAGGTGTCTCTCACACATCGCTATGACTACTTTTAATTTAATTAATGATGCATTATTGTAGTCAAATAATGCGGATTGTGTGATTTTTTTTATCTAATTTAAGTGTACGTTTTTTCCTATGGAGAAAAGGGAACTGAAAAGGTTAGATTTTCTTGTGCTCTGTGATGTATCCACAAGAGTGGAAGATCGGTGAAAAAAGTTAACGACATAGAGTCAATAAATTAATAGCCAATCCTCTTGATCTTGCTGTCTTACCAGTGACATTTTGTCTTGTGGCTACAACTATCAAATATATTAATTGGATTATATTTCTGAACTACCTCCACCCAATAATGTTATGATCAATCCATAATTCCGCTGAGATTCCATTTTCTGTGAAAAGAAAAGCATATTGCACGATCTCCATGTTTCCTGCATTTATTAATTGTGTATATACTTTTCTGATTTTATATTCTGTACGTCATGTTCAATCTACCTTCCACTCTAAATTTTAGTATTCATTTTTATTTCTAAACTTCTTTTGTCCTTTTTTTTCTCTTCACTTTTATTACTTGAATATGATCACCATGATTGTTCTTTGTCTCGGAGTACAATTTTATTCTTGTCATGGGTTAAGATAATTTCCCTCCATTCTTATTTTGTCACTTTGATATGAGAAAGGAGAAATGTGTTATTATTTTCATTGGGCTCTTTGTATGGCTGGCTGGTTCATCACCGAGTACCTTACATCAATAGCTTACCCTACCTTTTTTATGGTTGGCATGTGCCATGTAGTGTTGTTGTCATTTCATTACTCAATTATTCATTTCATTGCAAATAAGATTCATTTTTCTTTAATCATCTTTCACGGGACTGGGTAATATGTTAAAAAGGAGCCAATTCTAACAGATCCTGCCGACCCATATCATCCTTAAATTACTTATCTGGCTTTAATTTGAGGCACACCACACACGGGGAATTTACCTGGGTGGGGTTGGTGGACTTGTTTATTACGGAAATGAGGCACTTTTTCTAATATTTACTGGAAGAGGTAGATTTAGTATAAATCGTTTTTCCAATACACAGTTTATTTTTATTTATTTTTTAAATTTAGAAACCGTGGTCTCTGTCCACGTTTTGGCCTGGTTCGTGGATTGAATCCACGGTTTCTGGAAAGCCGTGTTTCACATACATTGTTTGCATATATATTAATTTTTTTTGCCTAAATTTGACAAAACGTGGACAATGTCAACTTTTTATGATGTTTTTTAGATTTTTAGCAAAACGTGGATAGTGCACACGTTTTGTGAACTCTATTTATATATCTTTTCACTCCACAAAACCCAAACCAACAGCTACGCATACCACATTACTAACAGAAGCATTTCACATTACAAATATATTAATACAACACTTCATTCCACTTTACTTCAATTGTAAAAGGTAACTCTTAATATTGTTATTATCTACTTTATTTTTTTGTTTTATATTATGAAATATCATTAACATTATGATAGTTGTTTTATGTAGATGGCTGTCGTAAGAGATATTGTTAGTGATTTTAGTGATGAAGATGAAATTGAGTTATGTGGTGATAATAATGAGGAGGATGTCGATGTTGAGATTGGTAGTAGTGAACTACACGGTAACATAACATATGCTAATCCTTCAAGTTTTTTCACCTATGCTAATTCTTCGGCTGGTCGTGACTATCGACCAAGAACAACTACTTTTACAAATGACAATGATTTATTTGCTGGGATGCAATTTGAGTCTAAAGAATCAACGTTAGATGCAATTAAACAATTTCATATTCGTAACTCGTTTGATTATGTTGCTGTAGAGTCAAAACCAAATAAATATGTTGGTCGGTGTAAACATTATGGTGCAGGTTGTGAATGGCGTATTCGTGCATGTTTGAATGTAAAATGTGGTTTTGTCGAAATCAACAACCATCTTTTGAAAGCAATGGTTGAAAGATGGAGAATGTACTATCACATTGCAAGATGTTGCATACCAACTCGGTCTTCCTATTACTGGAGACACGAGTTTGGATTGGATAGGTGTTGCCCCAACAGATAGGCAAATCATGGGGCAAAGGGTACAACACAATTGGCTTGAGAGCATCTACCAAGAACTTCCAGAAGATGCTGATGAGGAAGTGGTATAGCAACATGCGAGAGCGTTCATCCTCAGAATGATCGGAGGATTCCTCATGCCGAATACATCAGGGTCCCGAGTCCACTTTATGTATCTCCCTTTGCTAGATGATTTGTCAAAGACATTCGAATACAATTGGGGATCAACTGTATTAGCTTGTCTATATCGAGGACTCTATCGTGCTGCTATAGTTAAGGAACAGAAAGAGGTTGGGGGATGCATATTACTACTTCAATCATGGGCATACGACCATATCCCAATTCTCGCTCCAAGGCTGCATAATACTACATTACAATTTTTTCCTTTAGTAAAAAGGTATACTTTTTTATAATTTATCCTTTTAAGATATCATTTTAATAAAAGTATCACTTTTTAATATAATTTTATTTTCTTTGAATTTAAAAAGGTGGTCACAACATCTGATAACCACCAACATTCCTGGCCATGCGGCAAACATCATTCGTGCTATGCTAGATCGTTTGCGCGTTAATCAAGTAAGTTTAAATATAAATTTGTTAAATATATTTTAAATTATAAAGTTTTGAATATTAATTAGATTTTTGTTTCTTTTTTTAGTTTGTCTGGACCCCGTATACAACTTTGAATATTATGGGACCAATCTTAGATATTTGCTGAGCAAGTGTGCCGTTAATTTTTTTCGCAATTGTTGAATGACATGCTCCTGACCGGGTCATGAGAAAATTTTGGCTTACAACAAACAATCCCACAAGATCCACCAAACTTTGACAAACTTCATAAGATGGACTTGCATAGCAAAAATGAATACAACTGGCCACAAAAGCATGAAGTATGGATTAAAATGTGGGAGAGTCGGGAACAGTGCGTGGTCAACGGTGTTCCTGACAATGAAACTTTGTATCACCACTCGCAGTATATGCAGTGGTATTTATAAAGGACGAGGAGATACATCTCCCAGACGAGGCATATTCTGTTGGAGCGGTAAATTTCACTATTAATATACAATTTTTTATATATTTATTTCACTAATTATTGTATATATTTTTTTCGCAGTTCAAATTCGCAAGTGAACTTATGGAAAGAACAGCTGCTCCACAGTGTTATAACAATCATATCCAAACTTTCGACTACGTCCACCAAGCGTGTAAAGAATTGGTGAAGGCACTAACAGAGTTAAATCTCATGGCCTTCAACATTTCCCAACCTCAAGCTCCTCCTTCTCAAAATTTTACTATACCTACGTTTGACTCTGAACTTCAACATCAAAATTCGAGTCAAACACACTTTTAACCACCACAACCACAAATGCTATCACCTCATGCATACGGAGAACAACCATATGGATCATTCACAACATATCCAACAAAATATCATATGGGTCAAAGTTCTCAATATCAAGGATCATTACCATCTATGTTTGCTACAAATCCAAACACGACAATGTCAGCATATGAGACACAAGATTTTTACCGTCCTACAATGCCCTCACAAATACAACAATGCAATATTTATGGTAATGAGGATAATGAGGATGATGATGGTGATGAGGAGGAAGAGGAGCAACAACTTCAAACACGAGGTAGTGAAAGAGTTGTAGAAATCCCTCAACAACAACTAAGGGTTATTCCACCATGCCAGAGAAGACCACCCCCTTGTGGTACTTCTTCACATCGTAGACGTCATTGATAGTTTAAGGATAGTTTGTATTTGAATATTTTCAGTATAAATCTCTTTTTCATTTTCAATGTTAGTGATATTTTTCCATTTTTTAATTAAATAAACCTAACAATTAATTAAATTAACTTTAACAATTAATTAAATAAATCTAACAATTAATTATATTAACCTTATCAATTAATTAAATAAATCTACAAATTAATTACATTAAGCTGACAATTAATTAAATTAAAAAGTAATTAAATAAACTTATTAATTAATTACATAAACCTAACAATTAAATAAATTAAATTTAACAATTAATTGAAATATATTTAAACGTATTAAAAAAATAAATTTATAAATAAGAAGATAAAAACGTTGACATTGTCCACATTTTGTCAAATTTAGGCAAAAAAAAAATTATTATATATGCAAACCGTGGATGTGAAACACGGTTTTGAGAAACCGTGGATTCAATCCTCGGACCAGACCAAAGCGTTGATAGAGTCCACAGTTTCTAAATAAATAAAAAACAAAAAAAAAACGTGTATTAGAATTTACACTAAATCTACCCCTTCCCCGTAAATATTAGAAAAAGTGCATCATTCCCGTAATAAACAAGTCCACCAACCCCACCCAGGTAAATTTCCCCACCACACACCATTAAGTAATCACAAGCCATCTAATGTATACATGCCCTTTGTTAGTTAGAATGTGTTCCATTCCCGTCCAAAGTCACGTCGTGACCATACTAAACCGACAAGTATAGGCTAGGTGTCGAGTAAAACGAGTTCATTCTGAGCACCTTTGTACCTAGTCCGGTTAAATAGACATTTTAGAGAAGTACATCATTAATCAGAGAAGATCCAAATAATAGTAATGGGGACTACTACTTGGCTCATTAAAGAAGTCGATTGGTCAAGCACTCATGTTGTGAGTTATAGTGGAAAATTATAGCACCGAAAATTCGACCATGTAAACTTTTTATACCTTAATGTTGGTTGGATTGAAAAAGGAACATGTGTTTCATTAAAGTCTATATTGTTGCTTCCTAAAATTCTATTTTAGTATATGCACAGATCCCAATGGGTGCTATTAAGAAGAGGGAGTCAGTGGCTACTCTAGCTTGTATGTATACTCTTCTATGGATTCAATGCGTCCAATACAAGGTTTGTTATGGATTAGATGATTACCTTAAAGAATCCAATATAACAAATTGGTCATTATGACTTGGTCAAAACTTAAGAATCTATGATGATTGGACTCACCAAGTTCACTAGTTGCTCGAGTTGAACAAGTTCCACCCAAGTATTCTTGGATTGATGACTTGATCATGAATATTCGCGCAAATACCAAACTAATTGAAATTAAAGTATTTATCTCTCCATTAACGAAGATGATTCCTATTCAATAGAGTATTGTTGAAAAGAGTTGGTTTCAAGATGCATTCAAGCACATTAAAGTGGCCATTAAAGAGGGAGCTTGGAGTGTGAATTTCAAAAAACTCTCCAAGTCCCACATTGGTTGGAGAAGGGAAGGTGGAAGGCCTTATAAGGCTCAAGTCCCACCATTGGGGTGTGCCCCAAGGGGTACAATGGGTTTTGTGAGATCTTTATTTTATCTATTTATTTTTATTTTTTATTTAGAAGGCCATTGGGCCTTTGCCATGTATTCGGGCCGTGTGGATGACCAGGTCATGATTGACCAAGTCACCACACGTGAGGACGTGAAGAAGGAAGGATCGAGAACATGCTCGAGTCGCCGCATGACTCGCATGACCCGGTATTTGAGGAGGTGGATCCGCGCCCCAGCTTCCTCCACACCGTAGATGCAATTTTTCTGGGCCGTTGGATGGAGGGTCGGTTGGAGGCCTCACGCTATAAATAGAGGCCTCCCCTCCTCATTAATACTCGCACCAAGAGCAAGTACGAATTTACTTGCTCTTTTCTTTCTCCCTCAATATTTTCTGCCGACGCATTTCCGGCCTCCTTCTCTCCCTTTCTTTCCGTGGCACTAGAGTTGGATTGTGGGTATTTCTGAATTGGCACTGGTAGCCATATTTTTGGGTGTATTCGAGAACGATTCTTACAGTGCAGTAAGATATCGTATAACAGAGAGCTGGGCTGTTTTATCCTGGGGACGGCGTGGTTGATAGTCTGCTTGCACCTTGAGGCAGTACCACGAAACGTCTTAAAGAGAGCGACCTGGTCGTGACTCAGCCAGTAAAGATTATCTCGTGTCATTGTTGCAGGCTACTGATACAACAAATATAAATCATTTTCATTAATTGAGAGACAAATCCTTGAAAAACTAAAAGAAAACTAACATATAATGACACATTTATTCTTTTAAGTGTAACAAAATAATATTTTTATCGTTAACATATGGAAATAGAAGTAATTATCTCTTCGTTAATGGAGAGGATCTCTATTCAACTAAGATGATACCTTACTCAAAGTGATAAGGCAAATTGGGATGTTCACGACTTTCACCATTGTAGTTATCCTAACAACCTGATAAGCACAATCCTATCAAGATGAAGATGATCTTTAACCAACCAAGCAATCCTATATAACCAACATAGCCCCTCAAGTATATTCATTTTGTCTCACACAAAGGCACACTCTAATTATTATGGCTGAAGTAGTGAACTTGGACTAAAACATCTTGACCAGTTCACTACTTAAAGTACGTTGGACTTTTAACATTTAGACGGGGTTAATGGCATTGTTATTAAAAAACAATTATTCATGTGAATCTTCTCGATTCAAACAATTATTCATGTGAAACTTTGTTTATTTGTCAAAAACTAATTGTTTTTTATTAAAAAGGAGGGTAAACTTTGGTGCAGCCAAAGTATACGCAACATCCTCTCAAGTCTCAACTAACCCAAGAAACCTTTTAAGTCCAAAAATTAATATACATGTGGCTAGAAAAAATAATAAGAAACAAAACAGATAATTTAAATAGTATATTATTATTGCTGCATATCATAATCTATTTTTCTACCCACGAAAACTTGTTTCAATATCTCCAAGAAAAATTACCGAGATAAGAATGTACAAAATCCGAATCCTATCCTCTCATTGTGATTTTGATTTTGTGGATGATATAACCGATGCAAAATTTTAGTCACTCGATCCAATGAATTAACCACGTGTACTTATTTTGGGCTTTTAATTACTATTGAAACATTTTTATGTATATGCTTAAAATTGAATCTGAACATTCTCATATCTCTTTGTTGTGGTACAGATATGAGTGGTGCCCGAGTCCCATTCACAATATTGCATTGAGTAAAAAGTTTCTTAAGCAAGTTTAGGTTAACATAGAAAAAATGGACAGAAAGATCACAAATAGGAAGTTACATTGCATGGCAACTGAAACCAAAGTTTCTGTTTACCCTCATACATACGAAATATACTGCCACATTTTTCCTTACTTCTTTTGTAATATATATATATGTATGTATATATATAATATTTATTCAACAGTGATATCAATGATAAAAAGCAAAAATATTTCTGTACTAGGAATTTGGTTCAGGACCCAGTTCATGTCATTGAGGGTTTCACTATGCATCCATGACCAGATCTCTGTCTCTCTGGTAACTCATACAATGTCGTGTCAAAATTGACAAAGCTGTTTCATGGGACACTGGATGGATTTCGTGTGGTGTTCAAAATTTCCACGATTTCCCTTCTGAAGCCTGTAAAAGAAAATTAAATTTTGAAGTGAAGAAATGTTATGTTAGATAAGATTAAAAAATTAACTACTGTGTTAATGAAATGACTTATAAACTTAATTAGATGAAATCCTTCAAAAAATTCCGTTCAGCTTATTTGTATACTTTTCTGCATAACCATATTAAGTCACATGATGAATATATTTTATCATATCTTTTTTAATATAGATGCACAGATATGTGCCATGCCTCTGTGCCTGCCTAGTGATTAAATCTGAATTTCGGTGGTCCTACTCCTCTGTGTACAACCTGTTGCATTCCCTTTGGCTAAACCTTTATAGTGTATCTAAACTTTATCTCTTCTAATTGATAAAGGTTCTCTTTTTTTTTTCTTCTAAACTTTATCGTTAAGCACTATCTTCATGTTTTTCTTGCTTCACTAATGCAAACTATTTTCTGCTACACCCAAAAGATTAGTGTGTTTAGGTGAAAATTCAGTTGATTTCAGACTTTATTCTAAATTGTTTCTATTTACTATTTAGCTTTGCATGTAAAACTGTAATACGGTTGAAAATCTAGTGACAAGTGAACAACACGAAGCAACAAGTATCATAAATTACCCAAGATTTCAGCACCAACATGGCTTTCAACAGAGAAAGTGACAGCCAGAGAGAAAGGGAGAGAGAGAGAGAGAGAGAGAGAGAGAGAAGGGGGAAGGGATGTTAAAAGGAATCAATCAATAGGCCAAATGATGTCAGAAGAGAGGAGTGATTAAAAAAATGATGTCATATAGTGACAAAGGTTAACCTTTTTCACAGAAATGTAGGAGAAAATGTGGATTCACTAAACCAAAAGGGCAACAAGAAGAACTGTCATCATTATTGATAAAAAGGAAAGGTGAGGAATCTTCTCTGCAACCATTTACTTTTTTTTCACCATTTGATTGAATGAATCAGTTTTATAGTAATAAACTTGTAAACTAGATAATGGGAAACTTCACCTAATTCTACAGACAACTAGGAAACATTCAATTTTCTTCTCCTTTTTAATTTAAAAATAAGTACATTTGTAGTTTTATACAGCCCCTCACCTTTTATGGCTCAAGCTTGCAGCATCTGAATTAACAAATGTGTTATTATTAAATTTGTTCTTCTCATGTTCTTTGTATATATTTTTGAGTTAAAACCTACATTGTCTGTTCATCATCGTAGACCCAAGAGAAAAAAGGTATTCTATAATTACCTGCCAATTTTCTCACTGAAAAGAGGAGTGTTGAATTCGGATAAAGTGATTCTTTCCCTTCTTCCCTTGAAGAAAACAAAGAATACAATTTGGCTGGATCAAGTTACAGAATTTTCTAGCAAGACAGTAAATTCAGGTAAAGTGAATCTGATATATAGCAAGGCTATAAATTCTTCAAGGTTAAGAGATTATATCATACAATGATACCAGAAATTCTTCTAGAGAAAGAGAATATAGTTGTGATTGTGAGATTTACCATGATATATTAAGAAGAAATTAAGGATAAGGTTCAACCCCGCATTCTGCATCTGCAAAAGGCGTAGGAGCAACCAAGCCTGAGTTGCCATATTCTCCCACAGCTTTCTTGAACTTCTAGGGCTTCAAATTCTGGAGATGAAGAACATTAAGATGCATAAGAAGTTCAAGAAAGCTGTGGAAAAGTATGACCAGGACTTGAACACAAAATTGGAGCCATAGATCTCACATCCCAACCCAGTTATGTTTATATAGTTATAAAAGGGAAGGAGGTAGAAATATAGTGAAGGATGAGGAGAGTAAAAGAGAGGTGAGAAATGAACTGAGATTATGAGTATGGCCATACAAAGTTTTCATGGACCACTCTACCATTTATAATATCAATCTACCACCAGCTTTATAGAGAGAAGGGTGTGAAGGGTGAGAGTAGGGTTAACCTTCACTTACACAAAGGTGCAATGCAATTATCACACAAAAATCACTTACTTTCTCAGTGAGTGCGTAGTGGGTCACATACAAACTCGTCACACGGGTAAAGAACAATAATCCTTCCAAAAAAGACAAATCAGTAAAAAAAATAGTTACTATCATTGTATTTGTCAACATGTTTTTTTTTTAAGTCACCTTTCATTATTGGAACTAGTTCTCTTCTTATTTTCCTCTATTAATAATTATATATATAAAAGCGTTCTTTTTCTCTTTTCACTGTGTAAATGTATTTTTGTAAAAAGTTCTGACCAGTATACTCAAAATTCTAATATTGTCCTGTAAAAAAGAACATAAACCAACAAAAAAGAGAAGAAAATAAAGGCAAAATAGAGTTTGTAAACTGAAAAACATTCCCATTCCTCTCACATGGCACCATGTGAATAGGGTCTTTTTTTATTGTCTAGATTTAAAGGTATGGGTGGTTTATGGTCCCCCAAACTTTGTATACCAATGAGTTTGTTTCTCTTTGATTTATAAACAAATAAATAGTCCATAATCAATGATTTTGCAGTAATATAATGCAAATGTTTTATCTGGACAGACTAATTTATGTACAGCTAGTTATGACAATGCACAATGTGGAAGCATATGGATTGCACAATGAAAGGACTATTATTGTGCACTTTTCTTTTTCTTTTCAACTCCTAACTTCAGAAAAGGGTTAAAAAAAAGAAGTAACAGTGCTGAGGATTGTTTCTATAGAGAGTGCCTTTCTATTTTTTCCACTTATATCAGTATTTATCTTGCAGCTATATATTCCAGCTATGTGCTATATACATCTACAACTAGCTTCTTACATAAATCAAGATGTACTTTGCTACAAAGTGGTTGAGTTTTTATTTTTAATGCCAAATGTTTGCTCAAAATAAAAAATGCGCCCACTGTTATCTGCGTCTTTGCCATTGGAGGTGTATCAAAAAATTAATGTCTAAAGTATGTCTGGTATTAATTCAGGAATTGAATAACATTCATTATTCTAAATTGACCTAGTAATTAATTATCTATAAATTTATTATACACTGGTCGAGTGGAAAACTGCAAAAGATTATTGGTTCCCTCTACCTAATTATTCAAGCCTAATAATTAATGAATGGCTAGCATCTACAAGTTTAGCTCACAATAAATTATCAAACTTCAAATCTATATTATATTCTAATATTTGACTCTCCGGTGTAGAGAAGTGATGTTACTTTTCGTCCAGCACTTTAAGTCAATTTCCCTGTCAAAACTATGTCGATAAAATATTGAAATTAAACTTAAAAATCGTTTCTTATTTTCAATAATTTCAGTTTTCCATTTGAATGCCCATTTAAGCAATAGATATTTACATTTAGATAAGTTATGTAATTTTTTTCAATTTCGATTTCTTCATTTTAAATTAAAATTTATTTTTCCAATGTTAGCAGTTGGTAGAATTCCCTGGTAAAACTTGTACTAAATCGGTCTTAATCTTGTAACGTGTAGCATTCATTTCTCTCCCATAAGATCCTTAAGATAACAAAAAAAAAGAAAAACAAAAACCCATGCAAGAGACTCAAGTTAAGACAACCTGTGATTTGCCGTCATCATGTTTTTGAGAGAGTTACAAGCCCAGTGGGGGCTTGCCACGGGCTCAATCATACATATCCATGACATCAGATCAGAGAGGAAAAAGAAGATAAAAATGTAGTTATATATATATATTTTGATTCAGAAGAAATCGTTGAATACTTACCTTAGGATAGTAAATATAAAATGGAAGTAGTTTAAACTTAATTATTGGCGACATATTTGAGTCAGCATTGTGCAGTTGAAAATTGTCTTATTCTTGATCTGCATGGAATGGAATCAAATTTTACACTTGAAGCTAATCACAAAGTTAAAGTAAGGAGAGGGTTGTTAGGCTTTTAGGGTTGCAGTGAGACTCTGATACTGGGGCCATACTAGCTAGGGTTGATTTTTAATTGAATGAATGACATTATTTGCAGTGGCTACCTCTCATATGTCACACTCTCACTCAGCCACTCCCACGAATGCTAGCTTTTCAGATTCATTTTCCTTCATAATTGACATCCCTTTCCATATTAAGTTATACTTTGAGGGATATACAGCTAATATCAGGAAGCCTCACATTTATAGGTATATAGGCCAAATAAAATATTATATCTCTAGATGGAGTTCATCATAAAGTTATTATGACAGTTTGTGAAGGTTTTAAGAGTAGCTCTACAATTGCATTTGAAACTATTGTTTCTAACTACATCATACATATGTAATTTTTATAACCTGAGATAAAACCATGGTCACATTTCCCCCCTATAGTTCTGGATTGTGATAAACAATTAAACACCATATAATTCATTGCATTATTGAAAATTATTATAGGAGTAGATAAAAATAATTTGAATTCGGTTTTACTATCACAATTGTTAAAGCAAGGTATTGAATACAATGGAAGTGATAAGTTCATCAATGATTAAACGTTGAACACACAACAACTAAGAGTATAAGATTGGTCATCCAGTCGTGCTTGAAGACACAAAAGTCATGTTATTTCATCCACAAGGTCATGTATCAGGACGCATGGTCATGTTCTTTCATCATCCAGTAAAATAATAGTAACGTTGTATCAGATAATTCCTCAACTATGACACCTACTAAAAAAAATAGGGTTATTGTCATTAAAAGATCCTAAAAACTACTAGAAGTTGAGTCGAAAGTGTATCAACAAAAACATTTAGATAATGCATTTTTTTCCAAAAGAGGAGTGCTCCATTTATAAAGCTGAAAATTTATCTAAGTGTAGAAGTTATCTGAGAAGTGTCTTACAATTATTATTAGTATTATGTCATCATAGAGATAAAAAAAATATAGATGACAAGGGTAGCTAGCTACCACGTCTTAAGGCAGAGACTGGGCTTGTGAGCCCTATTGTAAGGTCTTATTCAGAAAGTCATCATATTTGGTATTATTATAAATGTTAATAGCAAAGAAGGCAATTTGTGAGGGCCAAGATACAGTAATACAATAATCTATATGAAAAATTGTTTGAGCTTGCTTGGCATGTTGGATTATATGTTGCTTAGTTTTAAAGTTGATGTTATATTTCAAGAACCATGGGCCAGAGAAATCATTCATCAATGGAACAATATGCATGTTATGTCCCTGTTATTACACTGTTCATCTAATTCTCTATCATCATTAAGTAGTACCATGGCCATCTCCATTTCTTATAGCATTCCAAAGGGGTCCATATACTATACTCCACAACACATGTTAATCTTAGATATGCAAATATGTCACATATGGTGAATATAGATATATGCGATAATAACTTTAAAGCTGAGAATCTGTTCATTCAAAACTGGAGCTAGAATTTATAATATTGCAATGCAGATCAGAAGAACTTATCTTTTTATGGCAAAACTATTTTTAAGAAGTGATTTTAGTGAGACTAAAAAAAGGAATATGTCAAATTTTGAGATATTAGTGACCAAGAGTACATGAATCCAAAAGAGAGAAAAAAAGAGTATTATACGAAATGTAATAAAAAATCAACACAAAATATTAATGAGTATTGCTATAAAATATACCCTCATAAGTTCTAAAGATCCTTTATGATATTTAAACAAAAGTGAATCCGGACAGAAGCCTAAAAATAAGGAAAAGGCTACAGTTTCTGGGATATGAATACCACTAAAATAGTAAACCCCTTTAAATAAAACACCACAAAAACATTAGAAATAGTGAGAGAGGGCCATGTACACCAACAACTATTGATAGAGTAAGATTCACTAAATTCTCATAAGTCAAAATATTTCTAATATTAATATTTGTTAGGAAAAATATTCACATACCCCAAAATTATGGAATGAGTGGAGGGTCTTAATTATAGAAACAGTCCCATATAATTGAGGCATCTTTTAACACATGAAAATCTCGAATCTGAATCCTTTCCATTACTAGAGGGGTCACAACTTGCCTAAAATTTTGGAAAGTGGCAATTTAGTTTAATGGCAAAAAATATATTTTTAAATAAATTAATTTAAAAAAAGAAGATAAATATCATATTTTTTTCATCTTAAACAACAAGCTATTTCACCCCATTATTAGAATAAGAGAATATTCACTACAACTTCACCACCATTCCCGTGTCATGACAGTTTTAAATAAATTACTTCATGAAAGAATGTACAGTTGGGAGATGGTGTTGTTCGGCTTCTCTGGACCGGTAACAATGCCATGATCGAAGAAGTTAACTACTATATTCCTTTGAAGAAAAAGCCTTTCACTAACATCAACATCAATTTAGAAAATCCTAAAAATAAATAAATGCTTCAATTCATATACCTAATAATGACACTGGGAAATGAATGAAAATGATGATGAAGATGTAGTTAAGATTTTCTCTCTCTCAAGATACCACTTGGGCTAGATTGCCCAAAATGCAACAATACTCTTGGAGACCCAATAGGATATACTAATTAGTAATTAGGGGTTGACAAAAGGCTTGGCCTAATGTAAAGCTTACCCAATTTATGGGCCGCAAATACTTCCACCCAAAACATTTACTGAACACCCAACAGAGAAAAAACAACAATGAAGTGCTAAATTTCGACCCAAATACCTAAATCATGAATTACATTTGGAACATGTTAAAATGTTTTTAGTATATTTCTTAATATTAATAGAGTACCAGATGTAGTCAACCTATTACACATATTGAAGAAATGCTCAATACAAATGAGATATATGCAACATGATACAATTTATACATTAACATCCCTAAAGCTTTTAAATCAAAACCAAGAACTCGCTTAGTTAATATCCCTAAATTTTTTAGTGTATAATTTTTCTCTAATTTATAGAAACCTAATTCACTTATATTCAGATATTAACTTAGAAAAAGTTAATACAAACTCTGAGAAAGAAGTTTGTGGAACCATCATGATTAAAGTAGATGCTGAAAGAAAAGCAAATGGATTTCTATTATTCTATATCACATGATTGGATTGGGTAAAGAAGAGAGACATGCATCATTCGTTTCCATAAGAGCACTAATATTGTGCCTTACTATTTCTGCACATATAATAATTACATTCACCACACAACATATAAGATTAATGAAAAATTAAAACAACAAAGACCATATAAGCTTGTATTATGTCAAGAATATCACACATATTTTGCTTTGTGATGTTATGACGTTGCTATATCCTCCAAATCTTCTCAACTTTGCTATAATACTGATATATTACAGTTCACGCGGTTTGTGGGATCAAAAAAAGCATAACCATCAATCTCACGTGATTTCTTTAACACTAAGAAGTAAGAACCTTTTTTTTATGCATGTGTCTTAACAACATTAGAAACCTTAAAAGCAGACAAAGTTGTGTATGTTCTTAACTTGTAACTAGTTCCTCAATCCTCTTCCATCTTTATCTTCATCATTTGACCAAAATATGGTTCTAGTTCTACTATTAGCTACACTGTTCTTGAGTGTGCTGTTCATTGCAGGCCTCATAAACATGTTCTTTTACATACCCTACTCCAACAAGATTTGTTCTTGGCTTCCAATTTTCCTTCCCAACAATGCTAATTGCAAAACCAATTTCACTACTGCCAGTGCCACCACTTCACAAGCAAAGAAAGTGGAGAAGGATGAGCTTAGAAAAGTGTTTTCCACGTTTGACAAGAATGGTGATGGATTCATAACAAAGCAGGAGCTTAGGAAGACATTGAGGAATTTCATGACAGATAGTGAGACTGATGAAATTTTTGTTAAGTTTGATTCCAATGGAGATGGTTTGATTGATTTTGAAGAGTTTTGGTTGTTGACTAGTGAGTCTATTATGGGAGATGAGAAAGAAGGTGTTAATGGAAATGAAGGTGGAGAAGAGGTTAATTTAAAGGAGGCTTTTGATGTGTTTGACAAAGATAAAGATGGGCTTATATCTGTGGAGGAGCTAGCTTTGGTGCTTACTTGCTTGGGATTAAGAGAGGGAAAGAAGATTGAAGAGTGCAAAGAGATGATTAAGAAGGTTGATATGGATGGAGATGGTATGGTCAATTTTAATGAGTTCAAGAGAATGATGATTAACTCAGGAAAACTTGTCTTTGCAGCATAGTTGATCACACAGGGCACCACCAATCTCTCATTTCTATTTATTTTTCTGTCCAGATTTACCATGACAACTCAACTCAAAAGTGTGTATTTATCTCATGATCACATCATATCATATTATATTTTATTATATTATATATTATATCTTTTGTAGTCCTTAGAGATACATGACATGTATTAGTGCTTTGATGTGGTTATTTATGTCTTCTTTTTCCCTTTTACCTTTAGTAAGGGATTTGTTTCCTTTAATTTGTGTCTACTTTGTATGGTTATTGGCACCAAATGGCCATAACCATTGCGTGTAGTTGAACTTTGCAATACAAAACTACTATAGTCTTGAAGTACTTTGACTTTAGTTCTCTTCTCCAAGAAATTGGGAAAACAAAATGTAGATATATATGTACTTTTAGTTCCACGTTTGAAAAGTGATGAGGAGAGAATAGGGAAACATATAACTCTGCAAAAACAGATGAAGTTGAACCCCTAAAACAATCATTCTATAAAGTTAAGAACCACCATCATGCACCAAAGGAATTCATACTAGAATCACTGCAAAATTGAAATATCCACTCTTTGCATAAATACTCACTACTCACCATTAATTAAAAAGGTGGAGTATATATAGGACAAATGACATAGAATTGGTGGATATGTTAAAGTTTGGTATGAGCCATAAAAGAGAGATTTCTTGATTAACAAGAAAGATGAGAAAGACATGAATGAGAAATAAAAGAAAACTCAAAGAAAAAGGTTTAAAGAAAACTAAAGAAAGAACGAACTTCTCATTATTGAATGAATAGAATTGAATACAAAGATTAAGGGAACCACCCTTTATATACTACATCTCCTAACTAACAAATACAGAATTACTCAGATAATTGATTAATCGTATAGTTAATCGATTATATACAAAACAAAATAAACAACTATTTTAACATGATACATGATGAAGGATGATATAAAGTTCATTTTTCATATTCTCTATGAATATATAAAGGGATTGAATTGGACAAAGGCCAAAGTTCTAGTTTGATGTATTTGTTGTAGATGATTTTAAGATCTTGGTTATATGATAATATAGTATTGGTTATCATTTTGGTACGTATTTTGTATCTTTTAAGTATAAAGGCTCCCACCAATTAATAAAGTCATACTTTATCTCAACAATCGAATAGCATGAGGGCTTCTCCCTTCAATACTGCCAAAGGTTGAATGCCTCATTCGATGTTGCTGTAGTTGCCATCGGGTGGTGATGGACTTTTCAAGCCTAAATAATTTGTGATTGTTTAAAATCTGTCAGTGCCAGATCAATGATGTGTTGATTTATAGAGATCTAACTCCAACATGGAAATTAAAGAAGTTTTCCATCTACTAATTATGTAAGCAAATTTTACACACTTTAATTTTGCTTCAATGGATCCTAACTCCATCTGAATATGTAAGAAGTCTTATTCAACTCGTAAATCCAATTCACTTCCTCCAACAAATAAATTAAAGCCTGTAAACAACACTACATTGTGGTAGGAAAGCAAGAAAAGTAAAAGGAATTAAGAAAACCACCAATAATGTCATCTTAGTGGTTATATAGGTGGCGACGAAAGCCTTTTTCTCTAGCTTCCATTATTATGCCAGCATGTGCAAATCCAAATTGATGAGATTCAATTGGACCAAATAGCTAGGTTATATGATTGACCTAATATTGTCACAAATTGATGAAAGAAAAAGCTTCAGTAGATTAATTATCACTTTTTCTCCTATTTAAGATTTGAGCCCCATAATTTGTGCCCAATCACCTTGAAATTAGTTTCAATGAGAAGAAATCACGACAAACACATACCCCATACTTTCATAATACTCAGAATCTAGCCAGATAAAAAACTAGCACCAACAGAGAGAGAAGAACATTGTACTTACATGTATCATAGTTCCAATTGCACCTGAACTTCAATGGGTTTGCACGTTACACCAACTTGCTTCAATTCCAGATCGTGCTGAGAGGGAAATGTTTGTTATGATAAGATCAATGAACAAGAATATTCTGACAAGAGAATCTGATGAGGTGGGATGAGTTGGAAAGTCATCAAGTAGTGATATTGGCGCGGCTCAATCTGATATCGTATTTTACTATTTTTACCATGTAAATCCGTATTCGGATTGAACCTCACCAACATCGCTTTCTTTGCTTCCCTTATCCCCAATATCATCATATTCATCAGTAATATTCTCTCTAGAACAGAAAGTTGATCTTATAGATATCCATGTTTGAAAAATATGAATGGGATTTGAAGAAAATTTCAAGTGGTTTTCATGACTAGTTCTTTAATTAATAGACCTATCTTGCTACCAAAAAGGGATGAAAAAGGTTTTTCAATATTAAAGAATATCCTATATGGTCCCATTGTTCACCTAATAACAATTATTAGGCTCCCGTGTTGAAGTAAAGCATGATTCATGAATATGAAATATGATCATGGTGGAGCAAAAGGAAGAGGGTAGTCATATAAGTTTGGTGTTTAGCGACATTACTATAACTAACCAAAATTTAATTTCTCAATTATGGGAGTCACTATCAATGCGTGATCTGGTGCTACCATATAAGTGCTAGCAGAATGCCTAAATGAAACCTAATAAAGTGGAAAGCACAAAACCTATAAATGAATTTATATTCCAATCAAAATGAAGTGGGTTCTCCACATACAAATCACGGTTAAAATAGGGCAAATAGACTAATGATAGAGGAAAAGGGTTTTTAAGCCTTTGGTACTTTGTCGTTATATCTTATAGCTTGAACACTGATTGTGCATGCCCACGTTGATGATGATCAAAATGGAGATTTCTTTCCTTCTGAAGGATGAACGCAACTAACTAACTAACTGGGGTTTAGGCAGACCTCAATTGATCATACATATATATAAAGTATATCATATCTTCATGGTTAGTGATGAATGGAATGTGATAAATATAATAAAATAAATGTTAGAGGGAACCAACAAACAAGTACTCAAGCTTTATGAAGAGAAGGGTGGAAGATGAGAAGTGGAAGTGAATGGAATGGTGGAGAAGTAGAGAATGTATATACTGTCAGGTTTTGCCTCGGTATGAGAAGGTGAAGAACGGATAGAGATCACCTGTCCCAGGATTTAGTGTCCCATTGTGTACCACTCCAATAAAAAATGCCAACTACTTAAGAAAAAAATTATAAAAACATAAAATAGTTTGTTTTGACTACTTGATATGATATAATTGGCTTGGGACATTGGGATATGAACTTTTGGGGACATGAGATCCTTGTCGGTGAAGAAGGTGATGGAATGATGTGAAGGGGGAACAACATTTACTTTCTGGGCTTGTCATGCTTAGTTTGTACTCAATAAAATCAAAGCTACTCTTCTGTCTTAGCGCATGCACCTCAAATATTCTCCACACAAATGAAACACTTCCCAAACACCTCCTTTAATTTGTATCCTATCTTTCTAGCATTAATTATTGTTTTGAACTAGGACCCTTTTTACATCATGATTGCATTTGATTATAGGATTTTGGTGTGAAATCGTGATTTTCTAAAAATATCGATTAAAGTTAGTAAGATACATAGATGGTCTCATGATCAAGGTGAATGACTTAAGGAATAAAGTGAAGAAGATTGTGGGTTCAATTTTCACCTATAACAAATTTAAAAGAATATAAAAAAAAGTTATAAGGTGATTTGATGGTTAAAGAGAATAAGTGGATTGAAGAATGTTGAAGATTAAAATCAGCCCACAACAAATACCAATTTCTGCCCATAAAATCTTTTGCAATGTAATTATATATGATTGTGATCATAATGAGAGTTATATTATATATATTACTATAGTGTAAAACGATTGTGGAAAAAATGCAAGTGATATGATCATGATATAGTTGACCAGCAAACGACTAAACTAAAAATGTAATATTACATTTGCAATTGCCTATCTTAATTACTCAAAAGATTTGTCTATATACCTTCTTCGGTCAAGGTTTTGCTCAATGACAGGCACATGTTGGACCAATGAGGGTACATGTGCACACTCAACTCGAGTTTTTTTTACTACAAATCATAGTTATTCAATTTATTATTGTTGACTATCCAAACTTTTTATTTGTGTGTAATGTGCGATTGGGAACATAGTGCAGAATGTTAGGGAAGGAATTTGTCTAAAAAGAAGTTGGAGAACTTAAAAAGTGTACCATCTAATTAATCAATCTAAATCTAATATTTGAGACAAAGACGCATAACAACTAGGGAAACAACCAAAAGCGCCCGGGGACACCGGCGTCAATGGGGCCTCGACTAGGAGACACTCTTCTTTGGTTTTGATTTCCACTTCCCTTTTTTTCCCTTTCCATTCTTCTCCCACTTCCTCTTTTTTTTAATGTAAGAGCTAAGAAATGAAAGCCAAAGATTATCCTTTGTAATTTAAGTTTTTAAATGATGTCAAGAAACAACTCATGTAATTATAACTTATAATTTAAATTTCTAAAAATATAGAAATAAAATTTGTAAAATATGTTTATCAGAAATTTCTACAACAAAAGCTATGATACAAAAAAACTACCTACTATTTCCTTCAAGTTTGGGCCATTATGGACATAACGCATGAGAATCATGGCAATGGTTCGGTCCATAAACGCAAGGAAGACGTTACGAACTTTAGTGAGTGAACCTCTAATTCATAGTCGGTCGTTAAAATAATTGGATCAATATATTATTATAAACAATACACTAGAATATATATAAAACTCATTACAAAAATCTGATAACTTATATTTTTTTAGTAAAAGTATTTTATTTTTAATATGTATATAAAATATTTTCACTTCATATTCATTACCTAAGGCAACTGAACGTGATAGGGATATATCTACCGTTTCACACTAGATAATTAGACCCCTAAAAACAATATTAAGTAGTAAATAAAACAAGAGTATTATAATAAATGCATATATTTTAACTCCTCCACCATACTAATTCACCACTTTTGGTTTATTTCTCATCTATTTCTCTTCTAACAAGCCCGAGAAATACAAACTTTCTTATCTTCCTCCCTCTATCCCTTTTCTTCCTTCCCCTACTCTCCTATATCAAATAGAGTAATTTCTCGTAGTTCTATTAAATGAACATTAAGAGCAATCAAAATGTCAAATAATTATTTTATAATTTATTACAACTCATAATAAAATAAAAATATTGTCGTCTTACATATTATTTTATAATTTATTACATCTCACAATGAAATAAAAATATTGCCTTTTTCCCCACAATGATAAACATCATTCTTATTCTTATATGCGTTCCACAACCTACCTCATTCTTAACTAAACATCTACCTTTTTTGTTTTCTCTCCTTCTATATATTTATCTCTCATTATTATTATTTAAGAACAAAATTCATAAAATAAGAATACTACACACAAAAACAAAGTAAGAATGAATGATTAAGAACAACCATTTAGATAAGGTTTTTGAAAACTTTCTCCAAATTTAAGATATGTCAATATGTGAAAGCATTTTTAGTTATTGGCATTAGGAAATATGCCTATCTTTGTAGCCAGGGTAAAGGAAGATGCAAACTTTATGAAACCCAAATCCGACAATGGGATCACAAAGTCATAAATCCTGTTCTGTCTTTAAGCATATTTTGTGGAAGTAGTACTAATGCCCGTGCCATATCCAACTCCCTCTTTACTCTCTGTCTCCTGAAGAAGCTTAACCCCTCACTCAATCTTCATTCTTTGCTTCCCAACGCCCAAGCCAGTCAATTAATTACTAGTATTTCACTTCTCTCACGCAGAATACACAAAAGGCTCTTAAGAAGCACAAAAAAGAGAGAGTAAAGATTTGATATATATCTAGTTAAAAATACATATACTTTTATTCAGAAACTAAATATATCACTCATGCATATATTTACTACTATTAAGTATCTATTTAACACCACTAACATTATTCTCAAATTAGTAATTAACACTGTTGTTTTCCTTATCTGGTAGTTTCATACTAATAGCTCCTGCTACTTGTGTTTGGCTTGTTCAGTAACCAACCACACTAAAGAGTAAATATAAATGCAAGGGAAGGACAGCACGCCCCCACAAAGAAAACAATGGAATAAATGCATGTCTAACCAGCACAACCGTAGGCCATGAAGCTCTCTATTAAGACAAACTCTGTGTTCCTCTCACGTCAGCATTCAATAGTGAGAGGAGACACATTTTGAACTAGCTAGTCCATGAATTTGGATTATTTCTATTACTGGAGAGTCCATTACCATATTATGATTTTGCCATGTGTCCAAAATAAAAATTCAACAACCCCAATTTTAACTTATATTTTAATAAAATAAATTGTAATATTCATTTCCACTTGTAATCCAGTACTGGACTATCCAATATCAGAGAGGAGTTGAGCTCCCATACCCTATGCAACCTAGGTGTGCCCTCAACTTATTATTATATGGGTACAAGTTTTATTCTCCCAAACCTACCTACCTCTATCAATCATAATAAACTAAAAATATAGAAAATAATAAATGTTTCAGATATGATATATTTTCATTAATATATTAATATATGTGAGATATAATTTAGTAAAACATATCTTTGTTTTTTGAGGGTCATATAATGTCAATAGAGGAACCTTCCCTGCAATTCTAGACCACCCAACTGGTCAAGCTGAAGGACAAATAGCCATAATAATATTCGTACATTATTACTACTCAGAACTAGAGATAGAAAGTTGTGACCTTTTGGATTTGGATAGGGTTTGAAGTTTGACTTCTTTTTTTAAAAATAGTCCTCCCTCTCTCTTGTTCTCGTGGTTTGGACCATCTAAACACGTGGGGTTCAAGTTTTGCAACGCATGAAGTTTTGTTTCACAAAGGAAAAATGTTTTATGTACTTTTTTTTACTACACTAGCAATAATGCCTTTTTGTTTTTTATACCAAGTGTATTCCCGTATTCATAAAATAACTAATTTATTTTGTACTATGTAATTATTTATCTAAATAACTGTCACTTGAAAAAATAAATTGATTTTGGGCTGATATTTAAGAATCTAGTTGAATATTACTGACCAATGTCACATTGGTACAATGTTTTGATGTTTGTTAATTTTGAAATTAGTGTAATAAAAAATAAATGAGAGATATATATAATTTAGTTTTTGTAAAATAAATATTGTTAAAACTTGTTATTCAAATAACTAACTCAATAAATAATTAAAAGTAGCAAAATATATTGGCTAATTGTGATAAATGAATCAATTACCGGCAATTTTTGTTCAGCATGTAGAGTCATGAACCACTTTGTCTAGGCCACAAATAGTTTAATCGAAAATTAAAAAATAGATCCAATATATGATATAGAGCACCCACAACAAGGTTCTAAGATTTGGGTTCCTAAATTCTCATAACCGCATGCATGGTTCTTCACTACTACAACAGCCATTTCTTTACTGTTTTTCAGGCATGAGTTAAGATTATTGTTTCTTATATAAGACTTGGTTTTTAAAAATTGTATGGGGTAAATTGACAGAGAATTGTGTACAATATAAACTGTTCGTTCCAATCTTAATTGTTTTGTAAGCATACATGCTTACTCTAAGTATACATGGTGTAAGCATAGAAATGAATATGCTCTAATTGCCGCTGTGACTTTGTGAGTCACGTATGGGGAACAATGTTTCTAACTTTGTGTTGTTGGGACTTCACCTTCGAGCGTGCCTAAAAAGTACAACAACATTGTTTATATCTGATTTGTTACGACATGAATAAGCTTATTATGTCCAACATATTATAATTGTTAGATTATTTCAGCAATCAAGTGATCCATGTGCTTAAAAGTTACTAGTTTGAATAAAGTGCCTAATGTGATGATGGTTGGCAATTCATGAGTCAAACTAGTGGGGGTTATGAGTAACTCCCTCCCCTCTCACTTCATGAATGGAAGTTTCCATGATAGAGGAGGAGTTACAACTCCTCCTACTCTCCTTCTATAAGAGAGACACTCACATATCAGAAAAGCTATGCCATTTTACTATCTCATAACCAGAAACAAACATAGAGAGAACTCAAGGTATTAGTGTCTGAATTAAAGAAAGTGTAGTGTCATATAGAGAAGGAAGGAAACTTAGTTCCTAATCATCAAGGAACGCATAAAGGGAAGGCAGAGAGGTGAGAACGAAATCAACCAGAAAGTGCACTAGAAGATATATTGCTATGGAACCAGGTATTTCTCAATCTCTTCATTTATCACATGTGAATGTCATAATGTCAAGATCCTAAAGGATTCATTTATCACTAGAAGATACATAGTGCACTAGAAGGTATTTGTCTCTGAGAGTTATTAGACGGTAATATAACTAGAGGAACAACAACCTGAGGAGACATCTTCGGTGAAGAAGATTTATCTGAAGTCTCTATAATATCCACCTTTCGTGATTTATCACTCCCACTGATTTGACCATTCTCAATGAACCTAGCATTACCAGACTCAACTATTCTCGTACTATGGTTAGGACAATAAAATCTGTACCCTTTTGACTTTTCCGGATAGCCGATAAAGAAACCACTGATGGTTCTTGCATCAAGCTTCTTTTCATGTGGGTTGTACACCCTTACTTCTGCTGGACAACCCCAAACGTGGAGATGTCTCAAACTGGGTTTCCTTCCAGTCCATAACTCATAGGGAGTTTTAGGAACTGCCTTACTAGGAACCCTATTCAGCAGATACGCAGCGGTCCTTAATGCGTACATCCACAACGATAAAGGTACATCACAATGATTCAACATTGATCTAACCATTTCCATTAAAGTACGATTCCGCCTTTCAGCCACACCATTTTGTTGCGGTGTATAAGGCATAGTGTACTGAGCACATATGCCTCGACTTTCGAGAAACTTTGCAAATGGTCCTGGACATTGTCCATTCTCATTATATTTTCCATAATATTCACCACCTCTATCAGACCTCACAACCTTAACCTTCTTTTCAAGTTGCCGTTCAACCTCATCAATGAATACCTTTAGGACATCCAATGATTGAGACTTTTCATGCAACAAATATAGGTAACAATAATGTGAGTAGTCGTCTATAAAAGTGATGAAATACTTTTCACCACCCCAAGATGGAACATCAAAAGGACCACAAATATCTGTGTGTATCAATTCAAGAAGTTTGCTACTTCTTGTGGCTGAGTTCTTTGATATGTGTTTAGTTTGCTTTCCTTTAATGCAATCTAAACAAACATCCCAATCGCCAAAATCCAAAAGAGGTAATATATCACTTTTAGTTAACCTCATTATCCTTTCTTTGGATATATGGCCTAATCTTTTATGCCACAAGTAAGCAGAATTCTTATTATTAAAATCTTTAAGCTTGCTACTTACTTCATGTTCAACATTAAATAAAGATTCCTTAAATTTAAAATCAAGATTGAAACAATATAAACCATTCATTAAAGTACCAGAACCAAAATAGTACGAATGTTTATACAATTTAAAACCAGAATGTTCAATCTTAAAATTAAATCCTATACAATCCAATCTAGCAACAGAAACCAAGTTCCTGGCACATTCAGGAACATAAAGACACTTTTCTAGATCTAAATAGTTTCCACTATCTAGGATCAATCTATATGTTCCAATTCCATGAACTCGTGCCTTCATTCTGTTCCCCATGTAGAGAAACTTCTCACTTTCCTGGGTTTGGATTGAAAGGAATCCCTGCACAATATGTGACACATGAGTTGTTGCACCAGAGTCTAACCACCAAGTATTATTAGGAACTTCAGTAAGAAATAGTTCATCTATAACGGAAACAAAAAGTTTACCTTTCTTTTCGAACCATTTCTTCCTTTTAGGACAATCCTTTTTGTAGTGTCCATTCTTCTTACAGAAGAAACACTTCATCTCTTTATGGATTTTCCCATCTTTAATGGGAATCTTTTCCTTCCCCTTTCCTTTGTTCCTATTACTTGGCCTGAATCTGCTAGTGCTACATGGCTCCTTAATGGTTAAATGAATGGAGTCATTCTTAATTTTCTTTAATCTCCCTTCCTCCTGAACAAGCATGGCTTTAACTTCCTGAAAATTCCATTTTTCCTTTATGGTGTTATAATTCACCTGGAATTGGCCAAACTCAATAGGAAGAGAGTTAATGATGAACTGTACTAAGAATGCTTCTGTCACCTCCATTCCCATGCCTTTCATTTTTGCAGCCAGATTTGCCATGCTAGTTACATGATCATGAATGGGCTGCGACCAATCAAACTTCTTGGTCGTCAGCTCTGTCATGAGATTTCCCACCACAGACTTATCAGTAATGTCTGATTGGGAGTACTCCTTGATCATTCTCATAAATTCCCTTGCATTATCCGTCTTAGGCATAGACGGCTTGACATTGTCAGAGATTGACATTTTCATCAAGCTTAGGCTCAACCTGTTTGACCGCTCCCAAGCCTCATATAGAGTCTTGTCTGCCTCCGAGCTGTTCTCAGTTATGGTTGGCACATCATCCATAATGATGGCTAAGTCCAACTCTATTATACCCAGTGAGAACTGGATCTGTTCGGACCAATCAGCGTAATTCAGTCCGTTGAACTTGACACATCCATTGCCTAAGGCAAATGCATTGAATGAAGCTGTAATAAGACATGCTCACACTTTAGTGCTTTGAATAAACTTTTATGGATTCAAACTAAACTTTTATTAATGCACTTAATTTATCTTTGGATAAAATTTAAATGCATTAGACCTTACTAATGATGTCTCATATTATTCTTTAATGGTAATTAATCATATTTTCTAAACATACATGTTATCTTTGGATAAACAAGCACAAACAAATATGACTAAAACTTTAATGTCATTAAATACATGCAATAATCCACCTTTGGGTGATCATGATATGCATTATGATTTAATGAACAAACATTATCCTTATGACATCATAATATTAGTTACTTGCAATGATCCACCTTTGGGTGATCAAAATATGCATCATAGTTAACAAATAAACACAATTAATAATTCACCTTTATTTAGTGCAATCTTTTGTGGACCAAAATCCAACAGAGACATGGTTTATCTTTGGATAAACCATTCAAAGGTGGTTTCCAACCTTAAAATCCAACAGAGACATGGTGCGAAATGTCATATTTCTAATATGGTCTCATTTAAATTTATTAAAAAAAAAATTCACTGTTGCACTGTTCTGCACCAATTGTTGTTTTAATAGCCTCTTTTATTAGCCTCTTATTTTATCCGCAATAAGCAAAAAAGAAAGGAAAGCCACTGAAAGCCAATTGTTATAATAGCCACTGTTGAAGAGTAACATCATTGCCACTGTTGAAGAGTAATTACTCTTTCACTCATACAAATAAACATGCGTCAGTAGCAATATCATCTTGTAAGCATGTGGGTTACAGCAACATGAAAAGAAGGTTAAGGTTGTGAGGTCTGATAGAGGTGGTGAATATTATGGAAAATATAATGAGAATGGACAATGTCCAGGACCATTTGCAAAGTTTCTCGAAAGTCGAGGCATATGTGCTCAGTACACTATGCCTTATACACCGCAACAAAATGGTGTGGCTGAAAGGCGGAATCGTACTTTAATGGAAATGGTTAGATCAATGTTGAATCATTGTGATGTACCTTTATCGTTGTGGATGTACGCATTAAGGACCGCTGCGTATCTGCTGAATAGGGTTCCTAGTAAGGCAGTTCCTAAAACTCCCTATGAGTTATGGACTGGAAGGAAACCCAGTTTGAGACATCTCCACGTTTGGGGTTGTCCAGCAGAAGTAAGGGTGTACAACCCACATGAAAAGAAGCTTGATGCAAGAACCATCAGTGGTTTCTTTATCGGCTATCCGGAAAAGTCAAAAGGGTACAGATTTTATTGTCCTAACCATAGTACGAGAATAGTTGAGTCTGGTAATGCTAGGTTCATTGAGAATGGTCAAATCAGTGGGAGTGATAAATCACGAAAGGTGGATATTATAGAGACTTCAGATAAATCTTCTTCACCGAAGATGTCTCCTCAGGTTGTTGTTCCTCTAGTTATATTACCGTCTAATAACTCTCAGAGACAACAAGATAATATCCAAAACCCACATGATGAACAAATAGTTAATGAACCGATTAATGAAGTCATTAATGATCAAGTGATGGAGGAACCGCAAGAAATAGCATTAAGAAGGTCTGAAAGGCAAAGAAGACCAGCTATTTCTAACGATTATATTGTATATTCACTTGAACATGAGTGTGACTTAAGCATTGATAAAGATCCAGTCTCGTTCATACAAGCCATGGAAAGTGACAATTCTGAAAAGTGGCACAATGATATGATAGAAGAGTTGAAATCAATGGACGATAATAAAGTTTGGGATCTAGTTGAGTTGCCTGAGGGTTCAAAACGAGTTGGCTGTAAATGGGTCTTTAAGACCAAGCGTGACTCGAAAGGCAACATTGAAAGATATAAAGCTAGACTTGTCGCCAAAGGTTTCACTCAAAAGGAGGGCATTGATTATAAAGAAACTTTCTCTCCAGTTTCTAAGAAAGATTCTTTAAGAATTGTTATGGCTTTGGTGGCTCATTATGACTTAGAGCTTCACCAAATGGACGTAAAAACCGCTTTTCTGAATGGTGACTTAAACGAGAAAGTTTATATGAACCAACCCGAAGGGTTTGTGACCACAGGAAAGGAAAATCTAGTGTGTAGATTAAATAAGTCAATATATGGACTAAAACAAGCTTCCAGACAATGGTATATAAAGTTCAATGATACCATTACGTCATATGGGTTTGTAGAAAACACTGTTGACCGGTGTATCTACATGAAAGTTAGTGGAAGCAAGTTTATAATATTAGTCCTATATGTTGATGACATTCTGCTTGCTACAAATGATAAAGGATTGTTACATGATGTAAAGAAGTTTCTCTCTAATAATTTTGAAATGAAAGATATGGGTGAGGCATCCTATGTGATAGGAATAGAAATATTCCGTAATAGATCACAAGGATTGTTGGGATTGTCTCAAAAAGGATATATCAATAAAGTATTAGAGAGATTCAGAATGGAAAAGTGCTCCGCAGGGATAGTTCCAATCCAGAAAGGGGACAAATTCAGTGAAAAGCAATGTCCAAGGAATGATTTGGAACGTAAGGAAATGGAATCTATTCCCTATGCATCAGTGGTTGGGAGTTTAATGTATGCTCAGACATGCACTCGGCCGGATATCAGCTTTGCTGTTGGAATGTTAGGCCGATATCAAAGTAACCCCGGAATGGACCATTGGAAGGCTGCAAAGAAGGTTCTAAGATATTTGCAAGGCACTAAGGATCACATGCTCACGTATAAAAGGTCAGATCATCTTGAGGTGATCGGTTATTCGGATTCAGACTATGCAGGATGTGTGGACTCAAGGAAATCTACATTTGGGTATGTCTTCTTAATGGCTGGAGGAGCCATATCATGGAGAAGCGGTAGACAATCCGTAATTGCTACGTCCACCATGGAAGCTGAGTTTGTGGCATGCTTTGAGGCCACAAACCATGCATTGTGGCTACGGAACTTTACTTCAGGGCTTGGCATTATAGACAGTGTAGCTAGGCCGCTGAAGTTTTATTGTGATAATTCTGCAGCTGTCTTCTTCTCTAAGAATGACAGATATTCCAGAGGTACCAAACATATGGACTTAAAGTTTCTGTCAGTTAAAGAAGAAGTACGGAAAGAGAAGGTGTCTATAGAGCATATTGGTACCGATCTAATGGTAGCGAATCCGTTAACTAAGGGATTGTCGCCCAAAATTTACATTGGCCATGTAGAAAGGATGGGCGTTATAGATAAGTCATTGTTAATGTGATAATACCTGATGTATATATACATGTTTAGATGTTTGCTTATTATTGTATGACACGTTTGAATTCAATGAAAGTTTCATTTCCGTAATTAAATTTCAAGTTATCCATATTAAAGATTGTACTTGTATGGTTTTAATGAGATAACTTAGTGAGTTTTCGAAAGGTAAATGAAAACTCAAATTAAAGTTAATTGAGTTGAGTTGGTTGTGATACATGGAAGGGATCAGGTTGCCTCACATAATTTGTGACCGCCATGATTCAACCATTTCAATTCAATCAAGGATGGTGATTTGTAAGGTTCAATTAAAGTGCGCAATTAAAGTTATGAATCTTCAAGTCATCACATGGACCAAGTGGGAGATTGTTAGATTATTTCAGCAATCAAGTGATCCATGTGCTTAAAAGTTACTAGTTTGAATAAAGTGCCTAATGTGATGATGGTTGGCAATTCATGAGTCAAACTCGTGGGGGTTATGAGTAACTCCCTCCCCTCTCACTTCATGAATGGAAGTTTCCATGATAGAGGAGGAGTTACAACTCATCCTACTCTCCTTCTATAAGAGAGACACTCACATATCAGAAAAGCTATGCCATTTTACTATCTCATAACCAGAAACAAACATAGAGAGAACTCAAGGTATTAGTGTCTGAATTAAAGAAAGTGTAGTGTCATATAGAGAAGGAAGGAAACTTAGTTCCTAATCATCAAGGAACACATAAAGGGAAGGCAGAGAGGTGAGAACGAAATCAACCAGAAATTGCACTAGAAGATATATTGCTATGGAACCAGGTATTTCTCAATCTCTTCATTTATCACATGTGAATGTCATAATGTCAAGATCCTAAAGGATTCTTATGAACCATTAAAGGCTCATGAAAAATATGTTATAAAAGTATAACAATAATCACCAAAAGAAGAGCATATAGGGAAGGGAAACATTTTTGGTTAATTCATGTTTTTATGCATTATAATAGCAATAATGTGTTTGTTAGGAAGATTGGAGAATGTTTGTGATAACTAAAATTATAGATTGACAAGGAAAGAAAATTAAAACTGAATATTCATTCTTCATGCCCTTTCATTCATTTCAACACCTCTTATAAAGGAGAAGAGGTACAAAGTGGGGTACAACCAAATGATCTCTACCATACATTTGGTAAGATCTTACATTAAGAGAATTCAAAAAGACAACAATTGAAGAAAAATAGATAAATAAAGACAGTTGTCCATTTTCTACTTCATAATATAATCATTCTGCCAATTGGGTTTTGTTGTTACTCGCTTGAGCCTTTCTAATATATTTTGGACTTTTATTTTGTTAATTACTTGAATTCCCATTTTGCAAGATAGATATGGCAAATTTTGGAAATTATTTCCCTGTCGGTTCCTTTTGTCGCTCGTTTTATTGATTTCCGCTTCTGTGTCTGATACTTCTAGTGGGAATGGATTATTTTATATGTAATATGTTAAACCTTTAAATATGGTCTCACTTTATTCCTTTTAATCAGATAAGTTAAACATTAAAGAACTTTTTGTGCCTCCATGACTAACATCAAGATTCTCCTGTAGGGAATCTATTCAGCTTTGATTTGATAAACGCACTATGAATGTTACACTATAAGAGTGTTAAAAATCCCAAATGGAGGAATCTATTAAGTAATATATTGAAAGGAAAAAATCAAGTTTCAATCTCAAGGGAGGAATTAAAAATCCTAAGGACGGACCCATCAAGATCCCAGGCCTTTATTTGACTACAAAGTTCTATAATACAAAAGAGATATGTCAGTATTAGAAGTTTAATTAATTTTTTAATTATATTTTTTACATTAATAACTACGTAATAGAAATAATTAGTAAAATGATGTTAATAATGATTAATGTAAAGATAATTAATAAATATGAAATAAGATATAATACTATATAATTACCTAATTGAAATGTTTAGTAGAATGAATAATGTGAATGTGATAAATGTGGGTGAGTTGCGTGATTAGTAGAGGCGGTGGTGGTCAGAAAACAATGAATGGGAAATGAGTTAAATGGGTCTTGAAAAGGGAGACATTGATACAGACACCTTAGCCCTTGTCCCTTAACCCGTTTGGCCCGGGCTCTCCTATCCTAACCCCCTCTCTCTTTAGGAGATATATGCTACCCTAAATACCAAAAATTATCTCTCTATTTTTTATTCTTATACAAATCATTCACCTCTTTACACAAAATAATAAAAATGTATTGACTCTTATATTATTTGAATTTGCCTACACAATATACAATATTTTGTTTAACTTAATTATACAGCGATACATTTTTTGTTTTAAATATTATACTTATATATCATGCAGTGTAATATATATAATTATAGACAGAGATAAAAGTTCGTATAAGGACAAAAAATAAAAAAAATAGTTTGTATAATTTTACTAAATTTATTCTAATCATTAATTAGTATTTTAATTTTGTATAAAATATGAGAGACATATCTTTATTCATCTCTTTGTCCCTCAAACTCTCTTCCCCTTAAATAAACCCCTCACCCCACATTTAGCACTTACGCTGGCTCTATATAACAATATAGTATATTTCAGCATCCTTTGTTATATTCTTCGCATGAATGGAGCTTCAACTAGGTCTTGCTCTTCCAACCCAACCTCTTAACCATAATTCATCACACTCTCACAATAAGAAACGTAGTTTCTCTAACCTCTTTCATCACCACACCTACAACAATACAGAATATGTTATGCTTCCCACTCTTTCGCTCCTCCCATTAACGCCTTCTCAATCAAGCAACCTTGTTGACCCGCTCAGCACCAAGTAATATAATATATATTCTCTCTTTTCATTTTTATTATACCTACTTTTTCTTCTTCAGTTTTATTACCTTTTTGAGATTGAAAAATATGATTGGTGATTGATTAAATGGTTTTATTATTGATTAGGAACGATGGAAATGATGTAGTGGGTTGGCCACCCGTGAATTCATATAGAAAGAAACTTCGTCACGACAACTATGGCGATGATGAAGCTGCAAGGAATTATAAAATGGTGTGGATTCATCATCAACCACATACCCATGTTTCAGTTGGTGCGAGAGAATGCAATAGCCTTTACGTGAAGGTGAAGATGGAGGGTGTTGGAATTGCAAGAAAGATTAATCTCACCAAGCATCATTCTTTTCAGACTCTTAAGGAAACCTTGATGGACATGTTTGGAAAATGTAGGTACCATACTATATATGCAATTAAAGTTTATCCTGTTTCATATATATATATATATATATATATATATATATATATATGTATATGCCTATGAAACTAGCACCTTTTTATTAATTGAATTATGGGATTAATTTATGTATATAATTGTGTTGAAACAGGTGGTCATCGACATTCAAAGTTATATGAATTGGCTTATCAGGACCAAGAAGGTGATTGGCTTCTTGCTGATGATGTGCCATGGAGGTAACTAATAATAAACGCATCTATATCATAACCATTTCAATTTAATTTATTTATTTTATTATTCATTCACCTTAAAAATGCCTATAATACATTGATATACATATTCGAACTAACTAGTATATGTATTTGGGTTATGTTATGCAGAAATTTCATTGAGTGTGCAAAACAGCTCAAATTGGTGAAGAACATCAGATAAAATGGCAGAACGCAGCCTTCAAGTTCTTGATGATTCTGCTTTAGAGTCTTAATTAGACGGTGGTTTCATTTAATTGTATCTAAATCCAGCTCTGGGTAGAAATATAAGTAACTTCTCTCTAGTCTGTCTATGAGATATATAAAATACATTATACAACTATTAATACAAAATATGAATGATATATGAGAAGTTATGAAATGCGCGCATAACATTAAACATTACTCCATTGATCATAAAATTTGTTAAGGAGTTTAATCATATATGTTCCAATTATTATTTTTTGCATTGCCAATACTTTACTTAATTAGAATGCAACAATCATATTATATAGAACCCATTAAAATGGATCCTTCATTCCAAATTTTTTGTCGGTTGGTACACCTGACCCTCTGATAATTCGTGTTTAACCTTTTATGATGAACATCAAGGTTATCTAGTTGTAGTAAATGATTATTTGATTTTTTCTGGTACTAAGAGAATTAGGATCATCTCTATTAACAGAGAGACAAATACTTTAAAAATTAAAAGGAAATACAACTTTTAATGACAAATATATATATTTCGTTACAATGAAATTACATTTTTTTACATTAAAAACAAAATGGAGAAATATAATTAAAATATATATCATGCATGTTATTTATGTTAATACTATTGTTTGTACAATAAAATAATAGTATGTTTGTATAAAAAAAACTATTAAAGGGGATTTTCTATTGTGCCCAAGGGATTTTCTTTGGATGTGATATTGTTAGTTTTCAAGAAAATTTATTATGTTTGATTGAGCACACATTAAAAAAGTCCTTTGGTAAGAAAGGATGGATTTTCATTTTTACTTGGAAAAATCCTTTTATCCACTTGATAATGTTACTATATTAGTTGGCGTTTGCACTTAAAACTGAAAATGAATATTTTGTGATGAAAAATCCATGATTAGGATTATGAATAAGCGAGGAAAATAAGAAAGAGAAACAAATCTACTTCTTGCCATTTTGGGGTCGATCTTCCTTACTTCTAATGGACTTTACACTTTAGGTGCTTCATGGGCCGTGTTCGGAAAGGTATTGCAATTGGATTCTGAAAGTTGAATCATTCTAACCAAAAATATCTATAATTAATCATTTCCCACTATAATATTCGCCATCAACTATATATACTAAGTTTCTTTTCTAAAAAAATCAATAGCATGGACCAAGTATTGAAAGATAATTGAAGAGAGTAAAAAAGTGGAGATAAAATCGGGTTTGGTAAGAAACGCGAGAGGGGCAGGGCGCAGAGAGAGGTAGCAATTTCAAACTGAAGTCATTCCGCACCCTCCGCCACCGCCAACCACTCACTCTTCTTTTTCTTACATTTATTTAACTTCAATATGCCACATCATAACCTCTCTCTCTCTGTGTTTCTTTTATCGTGTATTATTGGTGTCACGCAATGACAACAATAACAACTTCATTAATCACTACAAAACACTAACTTTTATTTCATTTTTACTTTCTTCTTTTTTTCTTACCTAGTCCAACTTTAACAGAACATAACATAACACAACACGACCCTTACCTTTGGATTTGTTAGGACACTTTCCTCACCTTCTCTAAGGTACCCACTCACTCACTCTTATCCCTCCTTTTTTCTTTTTTTCTTTCTATTTTTTAATTTATTTTGCAAGCTCCAAGCATGCGTGTTTGCAATTTACAGTTATGCTTCCATTGTTTCTGAGATTTGGTTAGATAATCGTTTTCTTTATTTGTATTTCTCTAATGGGATTCTAATGAATCGATTCATCTTCTTTTATTTGTATGGGGCCACGAGAATGTATTCAAATTATTCCCTTTTAGATCCTGTGTCTTGAGAATAATATTATGATATGATTTGTTCTATATCCAACAACACTAAGGGATTTAAACACTGCTTTCAATAGCTATGCTACACTTCAAATCTTTTTTGTTTGAAGAAACTTAATAAGCTTTCCACCTTATCGTTGATTTTTCGTACCCTTAACTTCTTTCTTCTCATCCTAATTTTTTCCCAACTTGGTATCTCAACTTTGTTTCCGCTTTCAATGTATTTTTTTTGCTAACTTGATACAACAAAAAGAAAGCGATACATGACAAAAAAAGGTAACAGAGACACATAACAAAAACAAAGTTAAAGAATTGAAATGGATAGAAACGTTTGTTGGAACAAAATGAAAAAAAAAAACCAAAATATTAGTATATTTTTCCCACCGGATTATGGGAGTAATTGTTTGGTCATTAAGTCTTACCCAATCTGTTTAATTTATTGCATGATTTTTTACCAGTCACCTCTTTGATTATATAGTTAATTAAATAAATAATGTAGCTTTAGCTATACTGTATTTAATTCAGCTCTTTATGAATAAGTTAAACAAGAATCACCACTTAAGACACAAGCATATCTATAACCTCCAAAGAGTTGTTTAAATGGTTTTTCACTAACAATTTGGTTAAGAAAAAGGCAGTTTCTCCATGCAGCTTTAAGGCACTTAGATTTCATAGTGAACTTCATATTCTGCACAATATTATGGTGTAAGGAAGTTGGATTCTTTATAAACCATTAACAATATAATTGGAAGACTTGAAAATAATTAGCTACATCATTTTGGCTGCGCTATTAAGATAACTTTCTGGCCAAACATCCGGTTCATGAACACTGTTTTCTATAGGTCTTAAACTAGTTTGTATCCATGGTGAGATTTGTTTTCTGATGACAAAAATCTACACTTTTCTTACTGAGAAAAGTTTATGGAAATATCCTTTTTTAGTAATTTTCTTAGTGTCTATGGAAATAGCTCAGTGTCAGACTACTTAACTGCCATAAGTATTATACTTGGAATTTTTAGTATCCTCTATAAATCAGAGCTATATCAGGTTATGAAAATCTCTTTACTTGGAAAGCCACACACAACTCTGTGATATTTGCATATGTTTGGTTCATGCCAGAAAAATCCACTTACCTTAATACAGCTTCTTAAATGTTTTCATATTTTATGGGAACTTGTACATGATTTTATCTTGCCTCAGCTTTAGTATTCCTCTGCCTCTTGATGCTGTTGCAGGTGAACATGATCTTTATGGTCGTTCAGATGGGAAGCAAATTCAATCTGTAACTATTTTCCCTTAAAGGCATGGCCCCCCAACCTACCCTTACTTCTAAGCGAAGCCTTCCGAGGCCTCTTTGTGCCTTACTGCTATTAGTGGTGTCAATTTGTCTGACTGGAATCTTGATTTATAGCCAAAATATTTCCTATTTCTTCAGACCCCTATGGGACAAACCCCCTGCCCCCTTCGAACGAATACCTCACTACTATGCAGAAAATGTTTCCATGGACCACCTTTGCCGTCTTCATGGCTGGTCTCTTCTATCCCAACCCCGCCGTGTTTTTGATGCTATTATATTCAGCAATGAGTTGGACATACTAGAGATTAGATGGCGTGAACTTTATCCATATGTTTCAAAATTTGTGATCCTTGAGTCCAATACCACATTTACAGGCATTCCAAAACCCCATTTCTTTGCCTTAAACAATGCAAGATTTGCCTTCGCAGAAGAAAAGATTGCCCATGACCTTTTTCCTGGCAGAGTTGCAGTACCTGGATCACATGAAGACCCATTTGTGCTTGAGTCAAGACAACGTGGGGCTATGAATGCATTGTTACGCCGTGTGGGGATTTCCAATGGTGATATTCTTCTTATGTCAGATACAGATGAGATTCCAAGCCCTCACACTTTGAAACTGCTACAGTGGTGTGACGGGATTCCTCCCATAATGCACCTTGAACTAAAGCACTATACATACTCATTTGAGTTCCATGTGGACTACAGCAGCTGGCGAGCCACCGCTCATGTTTATGGTCCCCGGACAACTTACCGCCATTCACGCCAGACAGATATGATCCTCTCGGATGCAGGATGGCACTGCAGCTTCTGCTTTCGGCATATTTCTGAGTTTGTGTTCAAAATGACTGCCTATAGCCATGCAGACCGGGTAAGAAAGAAATATTTTCTAAGGCATTCAAGAATTCAGAACCTTATTTGCAGTGGAAAAGATCTTTTCGATATGCTCCCGGAAGAACACACCTTCAAGGAGTTGATTAAGAAGATGGGATCGATACCCCGCTCAGCTTCTGCAGTCCACCTTCCTGCCTACCTGATAAAGAATGCAGATAAGTTTAAGTTCCTTCTTCCTGGAGGTTGCTTAAGAAGACCAGATTAAATGTGTTTTCTTTTCCTTTTAGCTTTTAATCAGAATGGTAATGAAACTTACATTTCCACTACAATTTACAGCATAGGATTTAGCAAGAGATTATGTTAGAATGTTATATAGCATTAACTCTTGTAATTTGCAAATTGCATGGAAAAAGGGACGAAATAATTAAAACAGACTTAGAGTTCTGGTTTAAAGGTAGAGAAATTTCCCCAATTATGGATGCATCCATATTAAGTTGTTGAGCAAAAATCATGTATCCCATGAAACTTGTGTTACTAGTGTCCAAATCAAGTCAAATTGCTTAAAAAATGTATAATCTAAAATTAAAAAATTTACAATGATGGAAAATAAAGTTTGTATCATTTGTTACCCATAGTTTTCTTATTATGAAATAAGGGTAAGATCCACTTACTCCAAGATTAAGTGGAAAACACTTACTCCATATCATGATCATTCATTCATGGAAATCCAATGGTTTGAATTGGTGAGTACATTTAAACCATTAGATTTTTTAAGATTGAATGACTAAGATGAAAAGTAAGTGTTTTTTAGAGTAAATGAATCTCTCCCCATGAAATAATATTATATGAGTGGGGATCCACTTACACCAAGAGTAAGTTTTTTTAAACTTACTCCACATCTTAGCCATCAATTCTATGGAAATCCAATGATTGAGATCTACTAACTAATTCAAACAATTGGATTTTCCTAGAATTAATGGCTAAGATGTGGAGTAAGTTTAAAAAACTTATTCTTGGAGTCAATGGATCTCTCCTCAAATTATATTATTGGTTCTTTATGGGTTTATAGAGTGAGGGACAACATTGTATCTTTGGTTACATTTTTTTTTTTAGTATGTAATATTGTACAATTGGTATATCCCTTCATTATTACACTATATAAAAGTTAAAATCTTTTAATTCTTATTTCCACCCTTTAAATATCAAAATCCTATAAATAATATATTTTTTTGCCATCCGACATAGTTTTAGAAACACTTTTATTTTGAGTTTTTGATGTTAGACTCTTCTCTCTAACACCAGGTTTATATTGGTTTCTTCACATATTTGTAGTGTTTCTCTTGGTAGTAATGTCACTTCCCGTTTTTCTTATTGATAATTGTTTACCCAAATTAAATTTATATACCTTAACAATACAATGAGAAAATTAATCAGCAAGCAAATAAAATTAAGAGAAAATATATATATGCATTGAAAGTACAAAAGTCTTTATACATTATTATTGTATCATTCACTATTCATATGCAATCATTATTGATACTTTTAAATATTAGTAATATAAATAAACAATACATGATATATAATATCTATATATAAATCTTTGTATTGTGTCAATACATAAATATTACACAGTAAAGTTAAAGAGCAGTGTAGTGCATTACAATAAAAAATAAGCAAGTGAAATAATTATATCCTGTAAATTGCTACAATGATAAACATTAAACAGTCGATCATGATGTCAAGATTTTTAAAATTATTTTTTGATCATCAACATCTCTCTATTATTATTTATTAATAATATTATTAAATGTATAGTTTTAATTGCCTATTTAGTAGTTAGCAAGTTGCTGAAATGGGTTCTCACCTCACTCGACTCCTTGCTTGCCTTTTACGAACACACATAAATTCAGCTTTGTTGAATCTTAAAATAATTTATTTCAACCAATTATCTTACTATTAAATAAATAAGTTATCAAATTAAAAAAAAATATCACTCCCAAAAAATAAAATCATTTGTTTTACGTATGAATATAAAAATATTCAAAATTTTCAATCCCTAAATTTATGCTGTAAAAATTAAGAGATTCCTCTATCTAAATATTTCATCCTAATATGCAAGATTAATCTCATATATATTGAGTGAGGAGATAATCATTCAAAATCATATTAATTTAAATTTAGCTGAAAAAAATCATTCAAAATTAAAATATTTACATTGATTACAGATTTACACCATGACTCCATAAGTAGAATAATAGTCACTTGGGTGTGGAATGATATAATATAATAACTATATAATATTAGTAGAAAGACAGTGAATCGTCAACTATTCATTTATTTTTTTGAAGAATAAATGATAATTAAACATTAATAATAAATAATACAATGACAATATATAAAAGTCATATATACATTGTCAATGCATACATATTTTTCTAATAATAATACCATATTCATCATTGAGTCATGCTATATATATATATATATATATAAATAACATTAGATAGTGCACAAAAAATATATATTATATAAATTAATTCATAACAAACAAATTCATTTCTATCTATCATATATTATTTTTCTTAAATATAAAAGGACAACTTTTTTAACATGGGGTGTGAAAAAACAAGAATAACACATTATTGTAACAACTATACCAGAAAAAGAATACTATATAATAATAAATATAAATATTATGCCTTTTTTCGCACACCAAAAAATAAAAATAATATTTTTAAAAGTTTTATTATTTTTTAGTACATTTTTTCTCACTTTCTTCTCTAAAGAATGTATTTTTTAATATTAAATAATCTAGTTGGACTCTACCTAATAAAAACACACACTCAACTTAAAAAAATGATATGTAATAATAGGGCATCTTATCCCAAATCAATGTCATCTTCAACCTTCTAATACCACTAACCAATGATGGGACAATGTGATCCTTATTCCACACTACCTTACACAAAGAAGACCATAATATATTCCATAATTTAAAATTTTAAAATCTCTCGATAAATAAATAAAAAACTAAAAATGAGTGGTAGGTGAATAGGAAAATTTAGAAAATAAATTAGTGTTACTGTAGGTTGAAAACCGCTCAAGTGGAGCGGAAAATAAATCCAAATTATGACTCCCGAAAAGACAGATAGCATGTCACATTCAGATATAAGTTAAATGACTTATCCAAAGCATGTATAAGTAAACGTACTTATCTCATTACTTATTATACATGCCCTGATTCTATCTCATTTCGTTATCGCTCACGCTATTTAAACTGTCTGATAACTTTTATTTCATCGTTCACACATTTCTCGTTTCTCTTTCTTCTTCAAATCCCTAGCCACAGCCCCTTCTTTTTCTCTTTGTATAAATACTCAACCAAGAGAGAGAGAGAGAGAGAGAGAGTTCCAAAGCTAGAGAGAGAAAATACTGAAAACCTTCTTCGCCATTCTCTTTCTGCTTCAACACCTCTCGATCCGTGCAAGGAATCTCAGTCACGTGAGAGAGCTTCTTCACTTTCTCATTTTGTCTACCAATTTAACTGCTCTGTGTGATTGTGATGTATTTAGATATTTATTTTCATGATTCTTTTTTGTTTTTGTGTATTTTATCCTCAATTCTATGTTTCGATGTTCAGGTATCGTTGATCTATTCGGTTCTAGAGTTTTCCGGCAGGTTCTGTTTTCAGATACACCGCCATGTCTTCGTTAAGCAGAGAACTGGTTTTTCTTATACTTCAGTTTCTCGATGAAGAGAAATTTAAGGAGACTGTTCACAAGTACGTTAGTTTCAAGAATTTTTAATTTCAATTTTTTAATTTCTTCATTTCTATATATTTGGCATTTTGTTAATTTTATGTGAATTAACTGTGAATGTTTAGGTTGGAGCAAGAGTCAGGATTTTTGTTCAACATGAGGTATTTCGAGGATATGGTGACAAATGGAGAATGGGATGAGAT
Organism: Lupinus albus; assembly: GCA_009771035.1. Lineage (NCBI taxonomy): Eukaryota > Viridiplantae > Streptophyta > Magnoliopsida > Fabales > Fabaceae > Lupinus > Lupinus albus. Next base: position 14,424,414 of record CM020011.1, read on the forward strand.
GGAGAAGTACTTGTCTGGTTTCACGAAGGTGGATGATAATAGATACTCGATGAAGATATTCTTTGAGATAAGGAAGCAGAAATACCTAGAAGCGTTAGACAAGTGGGTTACCGTGATATTTCGCTCTGTTACTTTTTATAATTGGCTTAACCATTTTATTTTTAATTACTTATAAATTATTTTAATGAATTTTTTTTTGCAGGCAAGATCGAGCTAAAGCTGTGGAAATTTTAGTCAAGGACTTGAAAGTATTTGCAGCATTTAATGAAGAACTTTTTAAGGAAATCACCCAATTGTTGACTTTGGATAACTTCAGGTTTGGTCAATATTCTTGAAATAATTTTTGTTTTGTTTAAATTGCAGTTTTTGGAGTCTCCCCATATGCATCAGGACTGCCATTGTGCTGTACTTTCTCACGATTTTATGCAATTGTGGTGAAAACACAACATAACTGCTGCAGTGCTGCTCACTGGTTTATTTGTTCTGGCTTATTATGTGGAATTATGTGATTTTGCAGACACAATGAACAGCTGTCAAAATACGGGGATACGAAATCTGCTAGGGGAATAATGCTTGCTGAACTAAAGAAATTGATAGAAGCTAACCCTCTGTTTCGCGATAAGCTTCAGTTCCCTACATTAAAGAACTCCAGATTGCGGACTCTGATTAATCAAAGGTTCTTAAAAATATTTTATCCATGGCATTATTACCCATTGTGTGACACTTTTGATATTACTCACATTTTAATTTATTTGTCGACTTCAGTTTAAATTGGCAGCATCAGCTTTGTAAGAATCCAAGGCCTAACCCTGACATAAAGACCCTTTTTGTAGACCATAGTTGTGAGCAACCAAATGGTGCACAGGCTCCATCCCCTGTTACCAATCACTTAATGGGTGCTGTGCCAAAGCCTGGAGGTTTCCCACCACTTGGGGCTCATGGTGTAAGTAAACAACAGGATATAGTTCTTATGTATTCTACTAGTAATCCTAGTCTGTTACTTATGACTCTGTTTATACATTATAGCCATTTCAGCCCACACCAGCAGCTCTTCCGACATCCCTTGCTGGATGGATTGCTAACCCATCCCCTGTTCCACACCCTTCAGCTTCTGCAGGAGCCATAGGTTTCGCTGCAGCAAGCAATGCAGGTAATATCACATGTAACTGTTTTTTAGCGATTGTCTGACCAAGTAAACTTTAAGGATATACACCTGAGAAAGGCATGAAATAGATATATATACAGTTGTGGTTAGCTTACAACACTGTGTAATGAAGTTGGATTATACTTCATAATTAGCCAAACTGATTTTCTTTCATCTTGTCTGGCTTTCTGCTTTTGGTAATGGTAGCAGCTATCTTAAAGCGCCCCAGAACTCCCACCAACAACCCAGCTATGGACTATCAAACTGCAGATTCAGATCATGTCTTGAAGAGAACAAGACCTTTTGGGATATCAGATGAAGTACAGTTCTTTCATTTTATCTGCTTCATTTGCCTTTCTTATTTAATTATTTAATGTAAAAATGAAGTCTGAAAGAATGTTTCTCTTCGAGTTTGATTTTGTGCATGTGTGCCTTTACCGATGTCTATTTTAGTGCTTGATGCTTTAAAAGTGTAACATTTTTATGAAGCTGGAGTAGATGGCCTTTCAAATTGCGTGGTAGTTGTTGACCTAAACTAAATTGTTTGGCGCCTTGAGCCACTGATATGAAAAGTACCACAAGCATTGTATGTTACTGCATTTATTCTTATCAATTTTTAGAATTGGATAGGATTCTTCAATTGTGAATTTTTGAAGAGAAAATGAAGCACATATGTTAGTATGGAAGTGTCCTTAGTTGTGTTTTCATACACTTATTTTTTCCAATAAAACTGTAATAACTTTTTTCTTCATTGTTTTCAAGATTATAAACATTTATGATAATGTTGTTGTAGGGATTAAGGCTTGATTATTGTTGTGTTGTTTATATGTTTGCCTTGCCATAAATGCGACTTGTTTTTTAATTTTTATGATAATTTTTCTCCACGCGTCTTGAAATGTAGCACGCACAGGCATATTAGAGACATTGTTCATTGTGCTTATATATATTTTAGCAGGTCAATAATCTACCAGTCAATTTGCTTCCCGTTGCATACTCTAATCAGAGCCATGGTCAGAGCTCCTATTCCTCTGATGACTTGCCCAAGACTGTTGTGATGAATCTCAGCCAAGGTTCAACAGTCAAAAGTATGGATTTCCATCCGCTTCAGCAAATTCTGCTTCTTGGTAAGCTTCTTTCGTTGTGTATGCGAATGCATGTCATAGTAGCTTCTTCACTTTCTGTAGGTCACTTACTATCTATTTTATTTGTTAACTTACCTATCTGTCAATGGTGGTCAGTTGGGACAAACATGGGAGAGATCATGGTGTGGGATATAGGCAGTCGTGATAGGATTGCTCATAAAAAATTTAAGGTCTGGGAACTTGGAGCTTGCTCAATGGCTTTACAGGTGTGGCTCTCAAAATTATAATTGTGAACTCTATATTTAAAGGGCGGTCCAATGCATGAGACTTTATGGGGTCTAGGAGGGTAGATGTACACAACCTTACCCTCTCAAGCTAAGAGACTGTTTCTAGGATTTGAACCCGTGACCTCATGGTCACTAAGCAACAACCTCACCGTTGTGTCAAGCTCATCCTCTCAATATTTATTGATAATTTTTTTAGACATCTTGTCATACGGTGATCACTAATTCAATGATTCTTATATAGGGATCTTTTTCCAACGATTGCTCAGCATCAGTTAACCGTGTGGTGTGGAGTCCCGATGGAACACTTTGCAGTATGCTCCAATGAGTTTTTCTGCTCTGTTTATTGTCCTTCAATTCACTAATGAGCTCACATGATGTTTCAAATGTTTTTGTAATATTTATATATTTGAGAAGATAATTTTTTTTTCTCTTGTTGATACTTCAGGTGTTGCTTATTCTAAACATATTGTGCACATATACTCCTATCATGGTGGGGGTGATCTTAGAAACCACCTAGAGGTTTACTACATCTCTCCGAAGTTCATTTCATTAGCTTATTACTTGTCTATTAAATTCATGGCTATCCTTGTTTATGTCTTATGTATACCTTGAAAGCATAAGGCTAATAACTTATCTTCTTGATATATAACTCCTTACTCAATCTTTATGGCTCAGATTGAGGCTCACACTGGGAGTGTCAATGATCTTGCATTTTCTTATCCAAACAAACAGCTTTGTGTTGTAACCTGTGGAGAGGATAGGGTCATCAAGGTTGGATTGTTATATTATATTTTGTGATTGATGTCAATAATGATTAAAAAACCATTTTAAAGGTTCAAGTTTTTCAGGTATGGGATGCAGTTACTGGTGCAAAGCAGTATACTTTTGAGGGTCATGAAGCGCCTGTATATTCTGTGTGCCCTCATCACAAAGAAAGTATTCAGGTGACACTGTGTGTGTGTGTGTGAGTGTGTATCTGTCTAAACTGAGGGGGAGTGGAATAGGAAAAAGAAAGAGAAAACAAGGATCAAATGTTCGAAACGAAAATCACAAGAGAAATTATATGGTTGCTTTTGGTTTGAAGTAGAAATCTTGCTCAAATGCCTTGCATGCTCATAATATTTTCAAATTGTTGGGTTCCCTTGGCATTGATAAGAAAATAATATTCTTTTTAGTTCTGGTTTGTTTTGGTGAGGGTGAGCCTCACCGCAACGATAAAGCTGCTACTTAGTGACCAAGAAGCTACAGGTTTAAATCCTGAAATAGCTTCTTCGCTTGTCAAGTAAGGCTTGACACTTCTATACTCACCAGACCCCAATAGGTGGGAGCCTTGTGCATTGAGTTGCCCTTTCTATTCTAGTTTGTTTTGGCTGGCTTACATATCATTGACATGTATATTAAAATTCCAACTATGTTTTGGCATGAATCTGAAGTTCATCTTCTCAACTGCAACTGATGGAAAAATAAAGGCATGGTTGTACGATAACATGGGTTCTAGGGTTGACTATGATGCACCTGGACATTCATCTACCACAATGGCATATAGTGCAGATGGAACAAGGTTCAGACAAACTCTTTGTCTCACTTTTTGTTTGTTGCATGATATTGTGGTTTTTAACTTTTTCTTATTATCCATCTTTGGTTCATAGATTGTTCTCTTGTGGCACCAACAAAGAGGGGGAGTCATTTCTAGTGGAATGGAATGAAAGTGAAGGAGCTGTGAAGCGTACTTACCATGGTCTTGGGAAGAGATCTGCCAGTATTGTGCAATTTGATACCACTAAGAATCGGTTCTTAGCTGCTGGTGACGAGTTTATGATCAAATTCTGGGACATGGATAATACCAACTTGCTGACTAGTGTTGATGGGGATGGTGGATTACCGGTAAGTATTGGATTAGCATCATGTTTTGTTTATCTGATGTTAACGTTAGCTTCATTGCACAGTAATACATGTCCTTGAATCCTGCAGGCTTCTTCCTGTATTAGATTTAACAAGGAAGGGATACTTCTGGCTGTCTCTACAAATGATAATGGAGTTAAAATTTTAGCAAATGCAGAAGGAATTAGACTGTTACGGACAGCTGAGAGTCGTACATTTGATGCTTCAAGAGCAGCTTCTGCAGCTGTTGTGAAGGTGAAGTTATTCAAATTTAGTTAAATCAACAAAGGCTTCTCCCTGCAAGTACATCTTTTGAATCCTGCATGTTTATTCAGGCACCTACTATTGGCACTTTTCCTTCTACTAGTGTAACTGTCGGAACAAGCCTAGCTGATAGAGCTCCTCCAGTACCAGGCATTGCTGGGATTGTGAGTTTTTCCAATTATCTTTGTAATTAATCTGTCGAAGAGTGTGTTTTGCATTTATTTTTTGTTGTGATTGATTATGCATTTCCTTTTGTCCCTGTAGAATAATGATGCCCGAAGTTTAACCGATGTCAAACCCAGAATTGTTGATGAAGCTGTTGAAAAATCTAATATATGGAAGCTGACAGAAATTAATGAACCATTACAATGCCGCTCTTTGAAACTCTCTGATAGTTTATCATCAATGAGGGTATAGTTTGATATTAGATTGCATATGTTCTTCATTATGTTTTGATATGCAAAGCAGATGCATAAACTTGTATTCTTTCCTCATCAATGTATGTATGATCTGCTTCCCTATTGAATTACAACATTTGTGCAAAATAGGGAACTGTAACCCTCATCAATGTATGCATGATATGGAAGCTGACGGAAATTAACGAAACATCACAATGCCACTCTTTGAATATTGTTTCAGGTTTCAAAGTTAATTTATACAAATCAAGGGGTTTCCATTTTGGCTTTGGCAGCAAATGCTGTTCATAAGCTTTGGAAATGGCAGAGAAATGATCGGAACCCTTCAGGGAAGGTAATGAAGCATCTGTAATACATGATTTTACTTACATTTTCAACAAGTTAATGTTTGTAAGATTGTTTTTTTTATCGGTGTGTTTGTAAGATTGATATTAACAAGAATTTCATATACAGGCCAATGCAAGTATTCAACCACAACTATGGCAACCGTCTAGTGGAGTATTAATGACTAACGATATTGGTGATACTAACCCAGAGGAAGCCGTGTCATGTTTTGCACTGTCAAAGAATGATTCTTATGTTATGTCAGCTTCAGGGGGGAAAATTTCCCTATTCAATATGATGACATTCAAGGTATGTGACTTTTTATTTATTATTTTTTAAATGCTTATCTATTTTAATGTATGAACTAAGTTAAGGGATTATTGAACATTGGTTTTTGTTGGTAACTCTATTTTAATGTATGAACTAAGTTAAGGAATTATCAAACATTGATTTTTGTAGGTAATTCTATTTGCTGGAAACTTTATTTTTACTGGTTATTCGTTTCTGATCCTTCAATAGATAAGATAATAAACATAGTGAGCTTAAATCTAGTCCTTGCTCCTCACTGTTGTCAAATAATATGGTTCACTTGGGTGCTCAGTATAGCCGGTTCTTAGCTTTATCACAATATATTTTTATCTCATTATAAGAGTTATAACTGAGACCATTCCATGTCTCTGAAGGTTGTTAATGCCCATGATTGGAATGAAAAAAAGAAGCGGCTAAATCGAGTTATGAAGTTGCAAGAAAATAATAAATCAACAGCTTGCTACTTTAGTTGGGTGAAAGTAGTTCGTGGAGCCTAACATGTTTTCTCTCTCTGTTAAAAGAGAGCATAAGAACGTTCTTAATAGTCTCCTGTGTACTGAGTAGTCAGCTAAGCATTCTTTAAATAGTTTATTTTAGAATATCTAGAATTCTTTTTTTGAATTATATATTATGATTGCATTAATTTATGTGAATCCTAACTGCAGACAATGACAACTTTCATGCCGCCCCCACCAGCAGCTACTTTTCTTGCATTTCATCCCCAGGACAACAATATTATTGCTATTGGCATGGAGGACTCTTCCATACAAATTTATAATGTTCGAGTGGATGAGGTACTACTCTATGCATATCCTAAAGCTATCAGTTTAGTTTCGTTTTTTTTCTTTAAATGGCATGAGCCTCTCTTTAATTCTGCTCATGCCTAAATGTATTAGTTTACTTTCATACATTTTTGGTTTTTAAAAGTTTAGCTTTAGCCTTATCTTTTTCTTTTGTTTCTATCAAGGTCAAAACCAAGTTAAAAGGCCATCAGAAGAGAATAACTGGGCTTGCTTTTTCGCATGTTTTAAATGTGCTTGTATCGTCTGGAGCTGACTCTCAGGTAAAGAATTTTAAGTTGTAATTCTCTTGCCATGACCCCATCACCCATGAGTAGAGCATTTGTGTAAAAGCTAAAAAGTCGTCTTTAAGGAAGACTATTGCTTTTTAATTATATGGTACAATCAAGTGGTGTTTAACACTCAAATAGGTTGTGTTAACTTGAGATTTCACACACATCTTGGTTTATTATGATAATGTTCTATAATTTCATAGAATGACTGATGTTGATAATCAATCATTGTTGGTTATAAACTGCTTATCAAGTGGAAATCAATAGTAATGCACTTAGTTGTTTATGCCAACAGTTGTGTGTTTGGAGCACAGATGGATGGGAAAAGCAAGCAAGTAAATTCCTGCAAATGCCCAATGGGCGAGCACCAGCACCTCTTGCAGATACACGTGTCCAATTTCATCTAGACCAAACACATTTACTGGCAGTGCATGAAACTCAAATAGCCATGTACGAGGCACCAAAGTTGGAATGCCTAAAGCAGGTTGCTAGTTATATATATAAACAAATTGAATTTATGCATTTGTTTGCTTCTCTGTAGTGGAGTGCATTGTGTGTTTATTAATTTCTAGCTTCATGTGGCTTCTGATGTTCTGCATTTCCATATGATCTCTAATTTAACCTGGCAAACTTACATATTCTGGAATTTCATTTTTGTATTAGTGGGTGCCTCGAGAAGCTAGTGGTTTGATCACACATGCTACATATTCATGTGATAGTCAATTAATATATGTAAGCTTTGAAGATGGAAGTGTTGGCGTTCTTACTGCCTCAAATCTGAGATTAAGATGTAGGATAAATCAAACTGCTTATCTCCAACCCAACCCAAGGTTTGTTTTATTATCCAGTATAAGGAAAAATCTACTATTGTAATTTTCTTCTCCCATCTAACAAAATTCTTTTGACAGCTTGAGAGTGCATCCTCTTGTGATTGCTGCACATCCTTCCCAACCAAACCAATTCGCATTAGGACTCACAAGTGGAGCAGTACATGTACTTGAACCACTAGAGTCAGAAGGAAGATGGGGTTCTCCTCCTCCAAGTGAGAACAGTGCTGCTGGGCCTAGCACTACTTCAGGTGTTACTGCTACTGCCACAGAGCAATCACAAAGGTGAGAGTGCATTATTTGGTTACTTTCTCAAAGGAGCTCAGAGTGTATTTACTTTTGATTCCATATAATCTCACCCCTGGTGGTGCCTCTATTTGATTTGCAAGGGGAAGCTGCGGAAGTTATGTTTCTATAGTTTTAGAATTAACCAATCACCTTGTTAGTGGCATCCTAATCAAATTCTGCTCCATGGGATTCTCAGAGTATGTTCAGTTCACTCATGTAGAATTATTACCCAACTTTCCTACTGTAAGTTCCGCTGGCGCGCTGCAGAGTTTATTATTTGCTGTTTTATTTGGCCTGCCTTTATTTGTGTACTAGTTTTTTTGTTGTATAAATTATATGTAGTGAACATGTTGTTACACTTATTTATTTTCCAACCAAATTTAACATATAAGACATTAGTTCAATGGTGTAAGGCTCACTAGATGTTAGAAAAACCAAAAAATTAAGGGTTTAACTTCTGTGAACGACATTTATTAAGAAGAGCAGTCATTCACTCCAAAGATTTGTTCTTACACATGGGTAGCCTTTGATTAATTTTGTCCAGTTTTAAGACTATAAAATACTCATAATATATATTCTAAGATTTGGTTGAGGGTAAGATGAGTATCATAAATATTGACACACTAAACACTTATTTATTTTGAAATTATATTGCTACTTTTTTAGTACTTTGAGACTTTTTTTTATTATTAATTCCTGTTTTTTAAGTGTTGATTTTTTAAAAATGTTCTTATTTAACTATCATTTTTAATATTTAAGACTAATTATTTTACCAATTATATATTTACTTTTGTTATTGCCGAGAGATATAAGATGATTGTGGAGTTAAGTAGGTAAAACAGGAAAAACTATAACCTTATTAGAAATTATTATAATATTTTCTTTTGATTTGTTTAAAAAAACCTACAACAGTACTTGAACATATACAATATTTCATAATGAGTTATAAAATTAAACTATAGTGATAAAAACATATCATGCATGTGTGTGCATATATATATATATATATATCTTAATACATATAATTGAATATCTCTATATTTTTTATTGATTGTTATAAAATATATAAATAAATTTGAAAATTTGTTGGTATAAACACATTATTTAGAAATATAAGTAGTAAATCTATTTTTATAAAATTAATGTATCACTTATCTAATTTGCCCTTTTACCATCTCCCTGTAATATTTTTACTCATTATCTCTCTCAATTAATACATTTAAAATGATAAAGGTAAAGTAATATCAATAATTACAAAAAAAAACACTTAAATAGAAAAGGACACTGAAAGGAAGGTAGTACATATTATATTATGAAGAATACTCAAAACACATTGTAATGGTAATGATTTGTTCGGCTGGGTGATTCTTCCTATAACAGCAAAGTCAATTATCATCATAACCTCGACAGGTTGGGAATGCCTTGGGACCACGAAATCGATTGAATTAACTGCTTGGTTGCAACCAACAAACAAAAAGCATCTAAATTCTGCACACAGCTGCATGCTGAAGACCCTGAATTGGATACTCCATATTTTATCGTCAAGTGTTTGTAGGCTCTTAACAAATACCAGTGGTAAACTCTGACAGTTCTTGGCACTCTTATTCCTAAGGCAGTGTCCTTTTTCATAAAAAACACTGTCCATAAGTTCAAATAGGATAAGGTGTTGTGGTCGATGTTAGGATTAGTTCCGCCTTCGACCAGATTTTCTGTTTTTCTTGCTGTTGCTTGGAGAAGACTGCTCATAAGCAACTGGTAAGATTGTTCCGTCCTTGATTTCAGTTGAATCTGACATCCTATCAATTGTTTTTTGCGCTTCTAAAAATATCTTGATATCCCTAATCTGTTCGTGTCAGCATTTATCACTCATCACATAACAATAAAGTTGGTAAACTTCAAAAAATAAATATTGAACCTAGTTGTGATACCTGTTCCTCCAGATCAACTATTTTCTCGTTCAACGATTTTGCAGATGCAGCTTCCCTAAAGATCACACACATTTAGACATGTACCAAGTACTTGGCGCAGCAATAAGCAAAGGAAAAATCCACTTTACAACCTCTTATACATCATTTATTTTTCAGTTATATACGCAAATGATCCTATTCCTAACCACTTGAGAATTCGATCTGTAATGACAACGGGAAATGAAGCGTTGGCCTGAAGGCTTTTGCTTCAGATGAAAAGTTGCCAATACAACAATATGGTAATTTCTTTTTTGACTGATAGTGAATCAAATTCAAACTACATAGGAATGAATAAATACCTCTCTTCAGCTTCTTTAACCTTCTTTCGCCAAATCTCTTGATTTTTAATGAGCTTCCGATTGGCCTTAAGAGTAGCAAGAAATGGTTAAATGTCAGAGTTCAAGGCAACAGTAAGGCAAATGAAGGAGAAAAATAAATATATACCTCAGCAACCACATTTCTTTCTTCTGTACACCTCTCCAGTTCATTTTGCATATCCTGCATTCCGGAAGCTACAGCTTTCTCCACTGCTTCAGATACAGAACTTTCCACTTTACTTTTCGCCTCTATGAGCAAAGATTCATAATACTAAAACAAAAAAGGTATTAAGATAATCATACTTCACAAACACAACAATAATTCATTAGTGTTATTGCATCAAAAGATCAACATATGGAAAGTATCATAGCCATTGTCTCAAAGCCTTTCATCATAAGTGAAAGCAACCTGATTCAATGTTCCTTAATCCAAATCACACTAGCAATTACATCTGTTCCAATGACATATCAGGAACAGATGATACAATTTTCATTCCAAGTTAATGAGACAAGTTGATAGTGATACTTATATTACATCAATGCATGCCTGCTTACAGAATTATGCAAACCTCTCAGAATAATTTTAGGGAAAGCAATATAAACTCACTTGTCTTTGAGTCTCCAACTGAGATGCTAGAAGTCGGTTGTATTCATCCACCTTCTGTTCTCAAGTTTAACAACTAGTCAGTGAACATGGGAAAGATAAATGGTAAATTTAGAGCATGATGTCAACTACAATGATGTAGAAAGATACATCGAGTACCATATAATAAACAACCAAATGTTAGACAATGGGTCATTAAATGATGCGAAACTTCATATGCGTTTGGTTTTTATGACACATCATCCCCATTCTATCAAATAACTATATGGGCCTATTTCTATAAGACAGAGCATATACACCAAGTGTTTTATGCAGGGTCCATTGTTAGTCACAACAAATAAAATCACACTGGCGATGCATAATTTTTGGTTAAAGACTAATCTAATCTGTCCAAACTAGTTTTAGCATAGACAAAAGACAATCAGGAGTTTAATATATGAGAAACATACTGCTTCAACTTTGCTGTTGAAAAGGGCCTCATCCATTCCTGAATCTTCACGACATTCACACATACCACAATTCTCTTCCAATGACATACAGCGAAACTTCCCCTCCAACTTGCCATCAATTTTAGACTGGTTCTGGTTCAGTCGATGGACGTAACTATCACCCACATAATCCCAAATTTGCTGTGTTCTAAAATCAAGAGAATAGCAATGCTGTGTTTGTTTCCAATGCCGAATAGCATGTCCTTCTTTATATCTAGATGAAAAAGAAAAGTCATCATTGTTTAATATAACAAGTAGTCATTAGGGGATATTGTACACAAGTTATCAGCCAAAACTGAGGAAATGATACTAATAAGTTACCTTCCACAACCAACAAATCCACAAATCATACAAACCCAGACATCATCTAATGTTCCACAAACATAACAGTTTGGCTTCTCATCCTGCTGCTGACAGAATCGACAGACCTGAAATATAATCATCATAAGCACTTCACAATAGAACTCTCTATCAAGACAATAACCCTCCCACGTGCTACTCCCAATAAAACCACAATTTGAAACTGCTCCCAGTGTGAAAAATCCAAGTATAATACACACAGCATGAAACAATCTAATTATAATTAAACACTGACTCAGTTTTGGCAATACAGTTAATATAAAATCACTCTATTTATGTAAGCACACATGCAGCGATGCAGCTGACACTAATTAACCTCATTCCTCATTTTTTAGAAAATCGAAACAAACACATTCATTTACAAATTAGGAACAGACCCCATGGGCCCTAGTGGGCCAGCTTCTATTAGTTAGGCCTTGTTATCAAAGTTGTTAGAGTTAGTTGATTAGTGTAGCATACTATAAACGGAGACGGGGAGAGGACGAGTTTCGTAAATCCCCGGTGCTGTACTTCTTGCTACAGTCCAGATTTTGGTATAAAAAAAAACATATTTTCGACTCATTCTAGTAGTTGTAACAACTGGACCTCAAGATTGTTTCATAGCTTTACTATAGGCTCCCAAAACAAATTTAGCTAACATAATGGTTAAGCTTCTCATCAATCAAGACCACCTTCCCAATACCCACAATGCCCTCTAAGCACCAAGGTTGTGTTAGGATATGCAAATTACCTAAACAAACCAGAAGTGAAGTGTAATGAAATGTGGAAAGAAGATTTGCAGGAATGAAGAAGGCGCTAACCTGGCAAGATAAGTAAGTCCACTTAGAGACACAAGGACATTGAAATGAGTGGTCACAAAGTGTTGTGAGTATTCCACTTGTATCCGGGTCCAATCTCTCTAACATTCAAACAGTAAAAATATAAGACAGATATAAAAAACATCCTTACCCAACATTACCACCATCCCAAACAAGCCGAAATCATAGAAAAATAAGAGACTCCAAGCATACAAAAAGTAACAGCAAATAGAAATGAAATTTACCAAGGCAAACAGGGCAAGTTGGTATTTCTATACAACCAGGAGGAGGAGTCCCAGCGACTTCTGCATACTCTGAGTACTCCACAGAATCCAAAAATAGTATATGGCATACCTCTGCCTAAATTTACATAACCATTTGGAAGAAGAAAAACGAAACATCAAAATTAAGACTGTGTTTGGTAACAGCATCAGGTAGCTTATAAGCTAGATAACTACTTAATTTGACCACAAATAAGCTAGATGTACTTATTTAGTAATAAGTAGGAGTTTATAATCCCAAATTTGATAAGCTACTAGAGATAACTTATGAAGGAGCTTATAACAATTTACACATATTAACTATCATTCAACCTAACCTTACCAAACAGTTTCAATTCAATCAACTAGCTTATAAGCTCATAATTTTGAGATCATAACTTATAAGCAATACAGAGCGATTTGAAAAAGGTATAGAGGAGATGCAATTAGGAAGATGTAAAAATGTGATTGAAGGATAGTATAGAATCCATACCTCAGAAGGAGAAAACTTTTGTGCATTAAGATTGTTATAAAAAGCATGAGCGGCAAAATGATCGGAAAGATTTAGCAAAACAGTGTAACGATCTTCCATGGCATCATTACGGAGGAAAAGAAGAGAGTTCAGATGATGAAGGTGGGGACCACAAAAACGAATGAAATCATGGAAAGAGAGATAATTAGGAACAGCGAGAATGAAAAGGAGAGAAGAATGATGAGAAGAAGAATGAGAAGAAGAAGTTCGGAACAAGTGAAGTACGCCTCTTCTTTCTCTCAATTTAGGGTTCCATTCAGGATCAAGAGGCTTCTCCGATTCCACTGAGTGGACTCGGAGGAAGAACATGATGGAGCCTTTCGCTTCAATCAAATTGAGGTGTCAAAGTATGAGTGGTTGGGACAGGAACAACAAAATTATATTGAAAAATGTTCAGTGTTCATCTTTTAGGGAAGAAAACATATATATGCCCCACAAACATAATCCTACAAATATGGAAGGAAGTGACATATATGATATATCACGTGTATTATTTATATATCATGGATTATAATAATATAAAATTTATACATAACCATTATATTATGAGTTAATTACACTAACATCCCCTTAGTGAAATTACACAAATTACCCATCCATTTTTTGTCATTATACGAACTACACCTCTCTATTACACGAACCACCCCTAATTTTATACATATATTACACTGACTATCCCTAATGAGATATAAATGTAATATTTTAAACAAAAAAACGTGTGGTAAATGTAATTAAGTTAAACAAAATATTATATATTGCGTGGACAATTCCAAATAGTACAAAATATTATATTTCTTCTGTTGGTTACCCCTTTGATGATATCCTTTAAAGGGTCTAATCGTCTACGCCGCTATTCCAATATAAAATTTCAGTTGTTTGCCTTTTTATATGGAAGGTGAAGAGGACAAAAAACTTCTGAGTGTGATTCCAAACAATATCCCTTTCGAGTGTATATATTTTAAGGTTTGGCGTTACATGTATATAGATGCAACAATTTATATTCCTATAAAATACCCACATATAAATACATTTGAATGATTAGTTGTCGACAAAAATTTATACACAAGCTACAATTGTATGATTACCCCATCTGATGCAATCTTTTTTAACTTAAGAAATTTCACGTAAACCATATTAACTGCAGTGCATTGGATTGTATTACATAGAAGACTATGGTATTCTGCCACCTCCATTTGTCCAAGACGCTTTGGGTCATTCCCTTCCCATTTGGCAACAATTTGGATAAGAAAGTATCTGCTCCTTTGAGCGGTACTGGCAAAGCAATCACTTTCTTTTCAAGCCCAGAGTTTTTAATCCACTGCTTTCATGAATATAAATATGAACATCGAATTCATTTCATCAAGCCCTGCAACTAGTCAGAGAATGGCTGTGAATCCATGCACAGATGCACCAATTTTCTTTGGTATTCCCCAAAATACTCATCAACTGCAGTGACATCTTCATTCTCTGGATCTAAATCTCGCAAATTTAGTAGCTTCTCCGTAACTGATGAACCTGATTCATCATCAACAACACCCAAGTTTGAAACTATTTCTGCATGGATTTCACGGCATGCAAGGATAAACATTGCAGCTGTATCAGGTAGCTGAGCCTTGCGGAGAGCTGTCAATGCCTCTTGTAGTGCACCAGCGGCAACATACAAAATTAAAGCCCTGCATTGGACAATTTGAGCTCATATTGAGTGAATAGTCTATGATAAAGTTAATATTTGAAACAGAAAAGCAGTGGTACCTCCAGATATTATGTTCAGTGTACAGGACATGTCCAGCCCACCTTTGCAACACTCTGCAAGAATACAAAATATAGCAAAAATGTCATTGTCATGATCATGATGGTATATAATTCAAATGAACTCTTTGACATTCATCCAAAAGCAGATAGCTATCATGTCAGAAATAAAAAATAAAAAACTATGTAAAATTCCAAATGATTCTAGAAATCTGCCAGTGGCATGGTCAGGGATGTAAGGAGAGGAGGGCAACCATGGGTCGGGACCCCTCCGTCTTTAGAGTATATAAATTATTTATGTGTTTGTATATATACGTGATTGTTTTAAAAATATTCTTTTGAGTGATGTGTAAATTATATTGACTCTTTTAAGATAGTTGAACACCATTATGTGATTGTTGGTTTAGTCATATAGTAGCTATAATTATCGCAAAAACTTTAGAAGTCAAGTTTTCACACATAATTTTTGTAAAAAGAATATATATCATTACTTTTACCTACTAAGTTCAGTTATTCTTTCATTGTTTGAACTTTGAATGAAAATCCACTAGTTCCGCACTTGAAAACTATGATGATTTACTTATAAATTTTGTGGACCATAAGTATACAAGGTACGGAATAATATATTAGTACTTTTTTGTACCGAGGTAAATTGTTACTGTTTTCGGAAAAAATATAATAACTGATGATACTTATGAGACAATATGTCTAGAAGTGACTCTGAAAAAATGAATTGAGACAAATTGGACCCTTTAGATATTTTCTGGATCCCCTCCCTGGGCATGGTGTCAATAACAAAAGCAAAAACTCAGTTTCTACACGGCATTAGACAACAGGGATAATAAGTTTGATAATTCACAAATACTAGTCAGGGGTGTATTTTTTGTCATATTAGCCCAGAGCTTTGTAAGTTGTGCTGTTAATAACAGATGTGAATTATAACATCAAATGAATGTGTTTACCCCGTTCACATGAAATAAAATAACAAAACAAAGTTGTGAATTGAAGTAAATTTATGTGGACAGAAACATCTGTTAAAGGAAAGAATAAGAACCTTGCATAATCTGATCCTTGTAAGTGACTAGCAGCTAAGGTTGCAGCATCCGTCCAGCATCCAGCATCTTGAAGCTGCATGAGAATTAAGAATTAAGATCTGACATTGCATTTCCCTAAGAAAAAATCAAGCACATTATATTGATAACCTTTCTGTTAACTTTTAAATTAGGGAATCCTAAGGAAGTGTTGAGCAAATTATTCCCCAAGCTTCTAAGGAAGAAGGCCATTTAACATCCAGCACATTGGTACAAGGAATCGCTTGTACCTGGTTAAAGTGATTCCCAGGATTGTCCCCAGGGAGTACCTGTGTGCTCTTGGAGGTCTCATTCATTAAAAATTGCTATAGTAAAATTTGGCTGAAGTTGCTTGTGCTGGACCATACAAAATAAATATTGCCTATTGCACCATTTAATTATCATATGTGTAATGTAGTCCTTAACAACTTCTGCCACTAAGATCGCATTAGGGTTGCCTTTTCAGATTTAAATCATTGGGTCTACTTTGGAAAGCCAAAGCTTAAGATAATTTAGACAATTTTATTCAAGTCGAAAACCTTTTTTCCAGTGCAAAGGAATTTTTAATCAACTGAATGCTCCAATATAGGAAAGCTCAATCACGATAATAACAATATGAAGAGGTTATTGGTACAAAAGTGGAAAATATTAGGTGCAAGGAAGTCCACCAATTTCAAATATAAATAATTTAAGCACATTTTTTCCTGTAGTATTTGACACAAAAGTCAGTGATCCATCATACAAAAAAGGAACAAAATTAACCAATAAGAATTTTCACTTCCAAAACAATAAAAATTCTGCAGCCGCACTTTGTCTCGTAAGTTTTCTTGTTTTCTTGTTTTAATGTCAATAAAATATGCTAAATTTTGGATCCAGTTCTTTCTTAAATGGAGTAATGAAAAATTCCTTGACAACTTGAGCTTTGAATATCACCAAAGAATTTTAAAGTATTTATCATGCAGGCTGAATAACATAAACAGCATTCTACACAAAATAAAAAAACAGCTAAGCTATTGTCTGCAACTTCATAAGATTAACATATTGTAACCAGGTGAAGGACTTAGAAGCTGTGTACTATGTTTGAGTGTATTTGGTACTGTAATGCTGAGTTTAAGAAGGCATGGAGAGTAAAAGCAGCCTAACCTGAGAACATGCTTCTTGATATCTTCCAACTGCACAGAGAAGATGAGTGCCGGATAGTGACCTATCAGCCCTCACCATGTTGGCTGCAACAACCTAAAAAGTATATCTGATATTATAAAAAACTAAATACAGGTATAGTTTTGTATGCCAACCAGGGTTTATATATTTTGATGCCTAAACACGTACATGCCCAAGTTAAACTCACCTTGACTGCAAGTTCATGAAGAGACCTTGAAACAGCAGAAGATAGAGCAAATGCACGAAGAGCATTCACATAGAAGTAAGAGCTCTCTGGAGGAGTAGAAAGCAATAAACTGACAGCAACTTCTAGGTTTCCAACTGAGACAAGCCTGATAGCAGCAAATTCAAACGGAATTTGCCAAGTGAGTATAAAAATCTGAGTAACAATCCCATTCATAGTAGTAAAGCAACAGAAACTTCAGTGTGATTGCTGTCACAGAAGCACCTTTTTCTTTTTGGAACAAAATATCAATATGGGAAGGGCGGAACTTCAATAAAGTCTTGCACAATTAAGATTTCTAATGGTTCATAAAAACTCACGGGTTTGCATTAAAACTACTGAATCAAGCACAGACATTATGCTAAATATCTTCTGACCTTAAGAAGCTCCTGTTCAACTAAGCCACATACTCTCAACAAAATTATAAAAGAAACAATAATTTACTTACTCGTGTACACGTTTCTGTATAGCTTCTTCACCTTCTAGTTTTTCATGCCAAGAAATTCGCTCACTAGCACTTTTCCACAACTCTTCCTGGTCAAAAGTCATCAACCTTAGTTGACCTTGACTCTGCAAACCAAAACGTTAGTCATTAAGAAGAATTTTACACCCAACATTGCAAGCAAATCTAACACAACAATTGGGATGAGGGACACTACAAGGTACGTAATGTGATAAAACCTTAAGGAAACTATAAGAAATCTTACCAATAGATATCCCCCCATTTCTTCTGTTGGTTTCCCCTTTGATGATATCCTAGACAGTAAGGATGTCTCATCAACCTCAGAGACAGATTCCTCTGAGGGCCCTTTCAGTGGAGGCTTTCTCAATAGCTTATTCATCACATCTTTGAAAGCACGACGCAGCTGTAACCAAAACAGAGCTTCTGACGATTCACCAAATATTGTAGCTGCAAAGGCAAACCTTGCAGCACAGCCTTTATCTACAATTCTAGCATACAACTTGGCTCTCTCATCGTCGAGTATGCAACCTTGAGAGATGGAAATATTGGTAAAAATTTAAACACCAAAAATATAAATATCAAGCAAAAGAATTTTCATAATCAAAACTCTTCATAAGATAAAACCTTCTTTTCGATATGGTTCCAATACTTTTAAAAGCATCTCTGGCACCACAGAGTCACCAAGTGGTGGTATGTTGATCATGTATGTGCGAAGATCCCCCACAGATGAAGGAGTTCCTGGAATTAAGTGAGGCCTCTTTTTTATGGTAGTACTGCAGGTATTAAACCAAGAAGGTTTGACACCCAATTGCAAGATCATGCGCACTGCCTGTAACACTAGTAAATATTTAGTGAAGCATTAAAAGAACATATAAATAACAAGGAGCTAATGACCGATATAATAATAATCCCTAATAGTGAAGTTTGTACGAGCACGTCAAAAAAGGCAAAAAAATCCCATTAAAATGAAATATGCAGCCCTAAGCTAAAAGTGAGTTAAGATCAGCCTAGACAAAAGGATGGAGCCTAAAACTGACTAGTAACCGGTAACAAAGTAATGAGGAATATTCCATTTAATTATTTTTTCCCAAATACGAAAGCTTCTTGAAGATTAGTGAAAACGGATATCCTATAAGCATGACAGAAATTCAAATTGACCCATATTATGAGAACACTTTCGTTTCATTCCTTAAAGTTTTTATAATGCTTCTTACATCCAGCACACCAAATCTGTTGTTAGTGATGCATTT
Source organism: Lupinus albus (assembly GCA_009771035.1). Classification (NCBI taxonomy): domain Eukaryota; kingdom Viridiplantae; phylum Streptophyta; class Magnoliopsida; order Fabales; family Fabaceae; genus Lupinus; species Lupinus albus. The sequence continues at coordinate 14,443,549 of CM020011.1, forward strand.
TTATCTATAATATGCAGACAATATAATATATAATTTGAGAGTTGATTATAGCTTACTAAGTAATAACAATACAATATAATATTTAATTTTAGCTAGTTCAGTGAAATCGGGAAACTAAATGCTGATATATTACCAGAGCATGTGGTGTAGGAAGTATTATGGGACAACATATAGCCATTGACCGAAATCTCTCCTTTATATTTCTGATACGAGGTACATGACCGGATCGTTTATCATTTCTGCATGAGAAGAAGAGCATGTCACTTGTAAAGTCATTCGATTTTAGAAATCCATAAAATTGGGACAACTATTATTAGCTATGTGGCGTCGAAATAACAAGGACTGGGTGATTCATTTTTCTTGAATGTGATGCTAAAACTAAAAGGTTAATGAACTAGTAATTCATTGATGCTGCACTGTATTGAGCTGAAAATAATTCCACAAGGCATAAATAATTTGAAAATCAAGATGATGGTTGAAAATAATCTCTTCACACCTTTCAGTTGCATGCCCAGTAAATTTCCTACCTCCACCCCCTACCCTTCTCTGTCTTTGATATATATGACAATACCAGACGGAAAGAGATAATTCAACGACAATTGAGTGACATCAAGTGTCATTTCTGCTATAATCCTATTTTCCTAAGCATTTCAATGTTAAGATGAATGTTTTCTCACTGTTGCCTTTACCACCATCCATTCTAGTTCAAGAGTACAACACTATCTTAGACAACAAACATTCCAATAATACTACCAGAGAAGGAAGGACTTCATCAATCCTGAGAGTGACTCATGAGACTTACGCGGTAATTTCAACAAGGCGAAAGCTACTATCTGCTCCAGCAATGCACAGTACCAGCGGGTCATTCTTATCTGTTCGCAAGGGCAACCAATCAAGCTCCAACACAAGGGTTCCAGGAAATTGAGGTTGCAAAAGTGAATTGGCTAAGGGGTCTGGTGAATCCTGCAAAAAAGTGATGAGATTTGAGATTTACGATCAACAGATCAAATGAAATAACTATCAAATTGCACTCAGTCCAGAAAAGGTAAATCCATATTACCAAATCAAATACAGAAAAGGTATTATCATAAAACAGAACAGCAATACGCCCCCGGCTATGGTCCCCTGGTACAAAAGGTGAGAATTTGATTCGCCGGATTCCTTCTCTGTGAGTGTTGAATGAGGAAGAATGTCCAGTTGTCACATCCCACCATCTTATGTTCCCTATTCTGTCTCCCATGACCTAAAAAACTTATTTAGTCAAAACAATCATTCTATTTAGAGCAAATTCAGTTTATCTATATATATTGAATCAATTCTAAAGTAATGATGTATACCACATGAGGCAAGCGGTAGGCCATTGCAGTAATCAATCCATCTGATGATACAAAGGAAGAGGAAGGCCATTTGGGTCTGTGGACAACACTAACTTGATCAGATCATCAGATTATTAAGCAAACAAAAAAGGAAGAATTACATCAGTGGCGTATTGTATAATAAAAGCAAGACAAATTAAAATATCAGATCAGAGATTAAGTGATTAACCATTAATAACTGCAGGAAAAAATGAATATACAAGACAAATTATACATGCCTTTACATGGACTAAATAATAATCGATGCAAATTCAACAATCCATGTATCATGAAAAACAACACAATTGCAGTAATGCACTTTTCTCTCAATGAAAAGAGTTAACACCTGAAGTCTCGAATTCTTCGACCTTGTACTTCAAAAACACCAAGAGCCCCATTCACCAGAGCAAATGCAAAACTTTCAGAAGCGTCATCCTGAGATCCCTCTGTGCTTGAACCCTCTGGGTTAAGAGAAATTAACTTATGAATAAACTATTTTTAATATTGCACAAAAAAGGAAGGAAACATCAAATTCTATACTAGCAACCATTCAGATAATATCTAAGCACTTCAAGCAAAAACCCACTTGATTCGGATGAGGAAATCTTTGATGGCGCAGATGCTTCATCAGATGCACCAGATGTTTGCTCCTTAGCTGACAGAGATGAATCTCTAGAAGCAGTATTCTGAGCAGGACGTGGAACTGCTGGAAGAGTCCATTCCAATACCGTAAATGGAAGAGCTAACGATCTAAGCTACATAGAGATAGCAAGCATTATAAATATCCAAATGAAATATATAACAGCTATACTAAGTCCACCAAAATTAACCTTGAAAGCAAAGATTCTCTTAAAAGTAATGGAAAATGGAAATCAGCTAGTATTAACCAAGTCATACTTGAGATCAGCATTTCTAGCAAAATCTATATTCAAGTCCATGTAATGGCTAGCTCTACCAAGACAGCATCAACAACTCAGAACTCAACTGGAATGCCAGTTTAGAGTACTATATATACAAATATATATGTATATATATTACAATCCTTGTCCCTATTTGATAGTGCACAAAATGTGATTTCAGATAAAATTTATCAAAATCATTTATTCTGAATCACAAGTAATAGGACAGGCAAGGGAAAGTGGAAAAGGAAAGGAGAAATTGAGGGAGACAAAGGGGTGAGCAATTGATAGGAAAAAGGGCAAGAGGCAGATTGAGAAGGGAGAACTGAAGTTAACAGGCAATTTCAATTCAATATTCAAGTATGTGTCATTATAGTAAGGAAGCATTATTTAAATAAGAAATATTAAACCCTAAATTACATAAATCTCAAAAATATTGGAAACGGTCTCTTTGCTTCTGAGGGTAAAGCTGTGTATATCTATCATCCCTAGACCCTACTAAGTGGGAGCCTCATGCACCGGCGCCCTTTTTATTACTCCATGCTTCAATAATTATAATATCCATATTCAATATCCTTTGAATCCTCTCTCATTCCACATCAAATAGAGACCAAAAAATATAAATCTAGAGCAAGTAATGTACTCCAGAGAAATGAAATTTCAATATTAAGAGTCAACAATGAGCATTAGAATATCACCCAGAGCCTAGTTAAGTACTTCCACTCAATAATATATGCACGTCAGCCAGATACCACATCACATCACATACAGCAAATATTGAGAAAGGGAGCGGGTTCAAGTTCATCCGCCGACCTACCATGATAGGATTTTTAGTCATTGCCCAAACCTCCACAGGTGCATCACGAAACAAAATTAGAAGATACCTGAAATGTTGGGGATATCAAACTACTGAAAACCAAGATGCAATCACAAAATTATCTGTTAATGTAAGGTGAAGTAAAGCAAAAGCAAACAGACATCATAGACACTAGAGAGGGTTGAGAAATATGAACATTTAGCATAAGAATCTGATCAAAATGGATGCGCAATGCTGCCATAGAATCTTTCCCTTGCTATCAAGTTTTATAACATTTGACAGGTCACATCTTCACAACAAAATGTTTCTTAAAAATCATAGTGGTGGATGTGGGGGAAAGGATAGAAATGAAGCATGACTTTTTTGGGGTCATGTTAAGCTCTAAATCCATCCTTCAAGTCAACAAAAAAAAGGTTGAGTCTTAATGCACCCACCATCTGCAACTCAGATTGCAACATTGTACAAGAGATCCTTTTGTGTAAACAGTCAGATACATCAAAAGATAGGATACGCAAAGGATATTACCTGAACTAAATATAATTCGATATAACCAAAGATAGTATACACAATACATTCCATTTTGCTAGTACAAATTTGTTGATATAACAAAGCCATTATATAGGGCTTACAAGTATTCTATTAACACATCAGTATAGAAAGAGAAACAGGAAATTGTGCAACCAAAAGAAGATTGAGAAACTATATTGTATAATGAATTAAATAATTCAATAACAAATATTAAAAAATAGCTTTGAGATTCACCTTCCAGACGAAGATGTTCTCAAAGCTCTTATTGGTGCACGTTCTGGCTTTTGCAAAACTCGGAACATCTTGTTATGGCCACTTCGAAGACAGGTCACAGCTAGCTTGTTAATATATCCTCCAGATTTTTCATTAGCCTGAGCTCAAAAAGCATATGCATAACAAATGAACAACGACGCAGAAATGCTTTAAAACAATATGAAATTACAATGAAGCAAGCATGAAGTAATATGCTCCAATCATAAAGCTTATCATGCAGAGAGACAAGATACAATACTTCCAAAACAAAGATCTGAACATAGAGAAGTAAACTGTGTAAGAAAATAACATTAAGAAAATTGTTCAAACATAAGTAACAAATGAAAGTGACTCAAGTGAAAACAGTTCTCATATAAAATATGTGAGAACAATAAATGTGGGTCTTACAATCATACATGGATGGTAAGGATTAAAAGTTAGTTATTGGTCACATAATCACTTCTTTTAATCTTGACCGTTCAAATAAGATCCAATGGTCCATAATAAGTTCTCATTTCTCATAATAACAATTGTTCTCAACTGAGTCACTTCCATTGACAAATTATAACATACCTGACTATAAGAAAATGAAACCAGCCTGGAATTTCCTAGCCATCGAAGTCCCCTAACAATACCATTATGTACAGATAAACTTGAAGCAACAGCATTGGCAGAAACATCAACAACCTCTATTGTCCCATTCTGTGTTCCCAAAGCAACCAGGGGAACAGCTGCTGCAGGATAATTTCCTCCACCTTCAAATAACATTATCTCATTAATCAACACAAAAACTTGCTAAGCATAATAACCTCTATAAAAGGAAAGCTCTAGATTTGAGTATATGAAAATTGGTGAGAAGATAAACTAACGGGCCAGAGTAGCAGTTAGAGAAGGGGTTGGTACTGCCAGCATAGTCACTGTTGATGAGAGAAGCTGAAGTTGTCCAACTAAGCTAATCTACATTAGAACAAAAGGACAAAGCCATTTACATATATTGGTCAACTTTAAAATTTTGAAGACAACACATAAATCCATATAAGTTCTACCCAACATTTAAATGCAACTTTTCAGCATAGAAAAGTCAGAGTCAGATCATCGCTAAGATCATAAGTCAAATAATGAGAATTCGGACGCCAAATTTGGAATGTGTGATCCTACTATCTGCCTCCAGGAAAAAAAGAATCCATTGGACCCAACCAATGTTCACTTCAGTGAAGAGCAATTGATGAAAGAAACTTAGTTGCAACATACAATTGGACAAATATTACAACTTCCTCGCCTTTCTTGAGCTTGTTTATTTTCTTGGAAGGCAGAGAAAATTGGGAAGGAATGACTATTCAGGACTTATTCATACAGATATATAAATAGGGTCAGAATAAACAGCAATGCAGACTGTACCATAATCCGTGCATGTGTGAGTGCACACAAGTTTTATACATGCATAAGAACATTTCTCAAGTGGTGGAATATATGAACCAAAAGAAAGAAAAAATTAACCAAGTACATTATTAAAACCATGTGCTAGAGGCGGTAAATAAAGTCAAGTTGTTAAACATGAAGAGATAATTAAATTCTACAATGGCAATCTATCTGTTTCTTTGTAGCGCTTAAAACAATACAAAAATATTTTTAAAAAGGTTCGGTTGTTGTATGTTTTAAAACCATTGCATTTCTTGAATTTCCATATTTAGGCTAAAAAGTTAAAGCCTGCATTCTCTCTATACATGTGTACTCTGAATTTGCCATTTGAGCAATAAATGTAGTTTATAAAGCATGTTTGTAAGCTTAGACTTACTTTTATTAGCATTTCTTCCTGATTGAGGATTGAACTTGACAGGCAGCTTTTACTATCATTGAGACGGATCTGCTGCCTGCGTAGATTTGGATCCCGTACACCAGCAGAAGATATTATGCTGTTAGAGGTAGCCTCAGGAAATGATATTTTACTGCCATCATTGACTAACCCCAATTTTTTATCATCCTTTTGAGTGTCTGCTGCATGCCCTTCAGTAGTCAAGAGCCAGTCCCATATTTTTCCATCATCGGAAATGGAGATCAAATGTATCTTAGAAACATTTATTGACTCATCACAAAAATCAAAGGGATTATCAAAATCCTCGCGAAGGTAAGGAGAACTAGGAATATCAGAATAACTGTTTCCAATGTTCTGAATTGTAGAATCTGATTGGCATAAAAGGACAGAAAGTATTGAAGGAGAAGGGACAGAGGTTCCGATTGAAGGCATTAACTCTTCCATTGAGCACATAACATGTACTTGTTCCCCACTGTGATTGCATGCAGATAAATATATCTCAGATACAGAAAAACATTTTCAAATAAATCAGCAAGACTAAATATTAAGAAATGAAGAGAGGGAAGAGGGTGAGAAACCAGAAATGCATGTAGCCTTTACTGAGATCTGTGTTGCATGGATATGCCCACGCACCCGGTACGAATGGACACGGGTTCACAATGGGGACGTCCAGGTACACCCAGTTCGTACCCATCAACAACAAAAACACTTTATGTTGGGTAAGGTCACGGTGCGACGGACACACCCAAAACCTAGGTAGTTAACTGCACTCTATCATGCTGTGATAGCGAAGGAGCAGTAGTTTCCGGCCCTTTCACGCAACGAGACGGTGAATCGCAATGCGCATGGCCGTCATGGCAAGATTGCCGCCTTGACAGCAGCAAAATCACGGGTCTAGCAGCCGCCTCCACTTTCTGAAACTTGGATCCTCTTTAAAGAGGAAAAGTCTATTTGGCCCCATTATTAACTCATGGGAAGGGCTTTTTATGTTTTCGATCATTTTGCCCTCCCAAGTGTGAAACCCTAGTTTCTCTTAGCTGCTGCACTCAATTGATGACAATCCACGACTGTTTCACAGATCCTAAGTCGGGGCGTAGGTTTTAATGGGCCACTTTCTTTAATGATTGTAGGTTTTAGTGGGAATTCATTAATTTAAACAATGCTTTGTACTACTTCCAGCACAAAGTAATAATGAACTTCAAAAAACTATGAAGTAGTAATAATTCAAAATATAATACCTTGGGAAGAATGGGAAGTTTAGATATTGTTATGCTTTATCATGTAAATATTAAATTTATATATACACACATATATATTGACTTACCCATGCTCTTGTTTTTAAGAAAATACCATACCCTGTATGTTCCCCATACCTGCTACACCCCGTACCCTGTATGTACCATGTTCCTGGTACGTAACGTAATAATGCGACACTGACGGTGTAAAAGATAGAAAAGGAGGAAGAGAGAGAAGAGAGAGAGACTAAACTAATTATGTAACTGAATTTCTAGATTTGTTATTATGAAAACTTGATACAAATGAGAGAGGCTCATCCCTATTTATAGAGGATGAGAACATTAAAATATCTAGGGGCATAATTGTCAAGTTCACTAATATACCCCCCTGAACCAGTACACCCTACTTTGATGATTCTATGTTTGAACAAAAGGAAATACAGAAAAATCATAACTATCCCTTTAGAGATGAGATATCAATCACTCTGAGACACTTTCTGTGAAAGATGAACTTGGATGTTGAAAGAGGTTTTGTCAACACATCTGTTGTTTGATACTCTGAAGAAATATGCTTGACTTGCAGAGCCTTGGATTGAATTCTGTCTCTAACAAAGAACAGATCCAATTCAATGTGCTTTGTCCTGTTGTGTAGAACAGGGTTGTGTGCCATAGCAATTGTACTAAGATTGTCACATAGAATAAGAGGAGTTTGGTATTTAAGTTGTAACTCAGAAAGTAAGGATTCTATCCAGATAATTTCTTGAGAAGCTAAGGCAAGGCTTCTGTATTCTGCCTCAGTACTAGATCTGGATACAGTTTGTTGTTTCTTTGACCACCATGTAACAATATTTGGTCCAACAAAGATGCAAGCCCCTGAGATAGATTTCCTATCATCTGGATCAGATGCCCAATCTACATCACAACATGCCATAACAGACAGGGGACTAGAAGTGGGAGCAGGCTTGATGTGAAGCCCAAAAGTTGAAGTTCCTTGTAAGTATTTGAGTATCCTTTTGACAGCACTCCAGTGTTGGTGTAATGGTTGACTCATGAATTGGCAAACCTTGTTGACACTAAAAGCAAGATCAGGTCTTGTGACAGTGGCATATTAAAGAGCACCAACAATGGACCTGTATAAGCTAGAATCATCAAAAGCATCTGAACCAGTCTTAGTTAATTTACATGTAGTTCCCATAGGAGTTGGAGTGGACTTAGCAGAGACCATATTTGTCCTTTTGAGAAGATCTGTGATATATTTGGTTTGTGAAAGAAACAGAGAGCCATCAGAGAGGTGTTGGACTTCTATGCCCATAAAATAGTTCAAGAAACCAAGTCTTTTAAGAGCAAAAGTGGTGCTGAGTTTATCAATAATATTGTGAGCTTGATGTGTAGAAGATTCAGTCACAATAATATCATCCACATACACAAGAATAAACAATTTGGATGTGGATGTAATGACAGTAAACAGAGAGTTATCACATCTGCTAACCTGAAACCCTAGTTGGATGAGAGTACCTTTAAGTCTCTCAAACCATTGTCTAGGTGTCTGTTTCAACCCATACAAGGCCTTATGCAGTTTGCACACAATGCTTTTGTCTCCATTATGAAATCCAGTAGGTTGCATCATATAAACATCTTCATGTAATAACTCATTAAGGAATGCATTGTTCACATCTAGCTGTTCCAGAACCCAATGATAAGTAACAACAAGTGTGAGAAGGATTCTGATAGTAATGGGCTTAACAACAGGAGAAAAAGTCTCAGTAAAATCTACTCCTGGTTGTTGATGAAACCCATTTGCCACAAGTCTGGCTTTGTATCTATTAATAGAGCCATCTGCATTTTCCTTTACTCTAAGCACCCACTTGCATCCAATAGCCTTTTTGTGAGGTGATAATGGAACTAAGGACCAAGTTCCCAGCTTCATGAGAGCATCAAACTCTTCCTGCATTGCCTTCTTCCAAACAGGATCAAGTAGTGCTTCTTTAGCACTTGTAGGTTCTGTGTGAGCAAGAAGAACTCTAAGAACCTCTCTAGGAATTATGGATTTGTCAATACCAGCTTTGGATCTTGTAATCATTGGATGGGAAGGCACAACCAAATTGGAATCAGTAGGAACAGAAGATTGTGAATCACTATGAGCAGTAGTCAAGGAGTCTGAACTTTGTAGTGGAGATGCAAGAGAATTAATATTAGGTGCAATAGGAGAATGTAGTTGAGAGGCTGGGGATGGTGACATTGAGTTCATTGGTGAATCAAGACTATGAGATACATCCCTTGGAGCAAAATCATGTGTCAATGAGTGTTGATTAGAAGGAGAACACTGTGATGTTGTAGGAACAGTATCCAAGGAAGCATAAGGAAACACCACCTCATTGAAGACAACATCCTTTGAAATATAAAGCTTTCCTTCCTTAGAAAGACACTTGTATCCTTTATGCATAGCTGAATACCCTAGGAAAACACATTCAGTTGACCTTAGGTGTAACTTATGAGCATTGTAAGGTCTTAACAGTGGATAACAGGCACATCCAAAGACTTTGAGAAAGGAATAATCAGGATTGGTTTTAAACAAAAGAAAATATGGAGACTGGTTATTGAGAATAGGAGTGGGAAGTCTATTAATGAGATACACTGCAGTGGTAAAGGCATATTCCCAATAGGATAATGGTAAGTGAGCATGTGCAAGCAAAGCTAAGCCAGTTTCAACAATATGCCTATGTTTTCTTTCAACAGTGCCTTGTTGATGGTGAGTATGAGGACAAGACACTCTATGGTTAATCCCCAAGGATGTTAGATATGAAGTAAAAGGTCTAAATTCCTCACCCCAATCACTTTGAACAGCTTTGACTGATTTCTGAAATTGTGTGTGTATAAGCTTGAGAAAATGTTGGAAAACATTGAGAGTGGCTGACTTTTGTTTAAGTAGGTAAATCTATGTGTGTCTAGTATGTGCATCTACTATGGAAAGATAATATCTGAAACCTGATTCAGAATACATAGGAGATGGTCCCCATAAATCCACATACAGTAAGGCAAATGATTCAGCATACACATCAGGAGATGGCACTGAATGAATTTTATGAGCTTTTGCATAACAACAAGCAGAGTAAAAGTCTGCACTAGTTTTATTCATATGAGGTATCTTACAATGAATCAAAACATTATGAACTGTAGCCTCATGGGCATGACCTAGCCAATAGTGCCATAACAGAAAAGAACTGGAATTATTACAATTTGAAGTAGAAACTAGAACTGAAGCATTAGAAGTGTGAGATACATTTGATAAGGCAGACAAAGACTTAGGAATGAGATTTGGAAATGCATAAAGACCCTCGGAAGTGGGAGACCCTTGAAGCAAAACCTCATTAGTACCCTGTGATTTGACAAGACAAAGGTTAGGATGAAACTCAAAATAACATGAGTTGTCATTGGCAAATTGAGAAACACTCATAAGCTTCTTAGTAATAGTAGGTACAAGTAAGAGATTTTGTAAGGATAATGAAATGGCATGATGACTAGAAGACTGAAAATAAGTGTTACCACTACCAGTAATGGGAGCCTTAGTGCCATTACCCATATAGATCTGATCTGGTCCAAATTGTTCAATAGGTTCATGTAGTAGTGAAGAATCTGAGGTAAGATGATTGGTAGCACCAGAGTCAGGATACCACATTGATGCCTTAGAGTCATGAGATGTAGAATTGACATTCATAGCATAGCCTTGATGCTGATTTGGATGATATGAACTGCCATGAGGCATAGGAGAAGATCCTATGTTGTGTGGAAGAGAATTTGCAGCATTGTAAGGATATGGATGTGTAGCATGAACAGGTGTATGATAGCCATAGTTTCTTGACATAGAACCAGAAGGTGGACCACCAAATTGATCAGCATAAGAAGGATAGTGTTGGTGAGGTGATGACACATAGTTTGTAGGATAACTCCTATAGAACTGTGAAGGATTCAGTGTTCCATGAGAATTGTCATGAGGAGCATAATAGCACCAAGACACATCATGTCCTGGTTTTCTGCAATAGTCACAAAAATAGCCTCCAGAACGAGCAGAAAATCGTCCAGACCACCACGTCTACCAGCTCGTCGTCCAAGACGTCCTCCACGAGTATGTGAAGTATGAGAAGAGAAACCAGGTTGAAAACCACCAAATCGACGTGTAGAAGGAGGTTGAAAATGATCTGAGTGTTGATGAGGAGTAGGTAGAGGCATGTTGACAGAATGAGGAGACTGTGGAGGTGGAGAATGAGCAGCAACATTGGCGGAAATAGCATCAGAGATAGATTTGTGCTTGTTTTTGTTTATTCTTGATTCAAAGGTCAGTAAGAGTTGTTCCAACTCATTAATAGAAGGAGGATGAATTTGACTCTCTATTGAGGTGATGACATGATGAAATTCTTCATTTAAGCCATCAAGTATACAGTCAACATGTTCTTCAAGAGTAATTGGTGTTCCAATTGAAATTAGTGAATCAGTGAGTGATTTTACCTTTGAAAAGAAGTCATAAATATTCAAAGATCCTTGTGAGAGATATCTAAGTTGAGAGCGAAGATTACGACTCCTCGCTTTGGTGTGAGCATTGCAAAATGCATGCAACTCACTCCATAACTGCCAAGAGTGAATACATCCTACAACTCGTGGATGTAGGGTTTCAGAAATTGAATTTAGGATCCATGAGAATACTGTTTGATCCTGTTCCTCCCAACTGATATATCCAGGATTGACATTATTGAACTCATGATCCAGATCCGTAAAAAAACGAGGAGGAAGATCAGATGATTGCACAAATCGAAGAGCTCTATTCGATTTCAACACAGCAAGCATGAATTGACTCCATGTGAGGTAGTTTAGCTCCGTCAATTTCGCAATCAGCACTTGCAAAGAAAGAGAAGAAGAATGTGCACGAAGAGGCACACCAGAAGCGGAAGAAACCCTAGGCGTTGTAGCTTCTGTTGGAGGATCGTTGATGGCGGTTGCCATTGTTGGAGATGATACCATGTAAAAGATAGAAAAGGAGGAAGAGAGAGAAGATAGAGAGAGACTAAACTAATTATGTAACTGAATTTCTAGATGTGTTATTATGAAAACTTGATACAAATGAGAGAGGCTCATCCCTATTTATAGAGGATGAGAACATTAAAATATCTAGGGGCATAATTGTCAAGTTCACTAATAGACGGAGATGAATGCATAGATATTTGGGCATAAATACATCATTCAAACCTATGACCCGACAGTGCTCTTGAAAGTCAAATGACCTTAAAGGTGATATAAATATGTGGAGCACAAACCTCTTCATATAAAATAGAACCAAACCAATAAGGTAAGTGAAATAGGGCAATGAAGACAGATACACATTTAAATCAAAGTTGATCATAAACAATCAAATGCTGATGATTTATACCATGACTATAGCATTATTGACTAAACACCTATTACAAAACTTATAAAGGGCAACCTCAAGTAGAAAAATAGTGGGACAAATATGATCTTTTTTCTTATTCACCTCTTAATCATTTAGCTACCTAATTTAAAAGGATTTACTTTTTGTGGACAGGGAAATAGCTTCTTATAAGAACAGTCTCACTTCAGTTACCAGCACCAAGATATTTTACACACATTGGTCTCAAATACATTGAACTCAACTTACTCAAGCGTGTTTGAGATTTACAAAAACCAAGATTTGATAAACAAAAATAGAAAGGGTTAAAACAAAGCTTCTAGCCTTCTATGTTTCGTATCCATGGATATCACCTATATATATGAACTGTAAATATTACAATAAGTGGGATCTAAGTGAAGTTTGCAAGAGTACAATGTTAAAATAGTTGAGCATGTGACTCCATCTAAAGGCTAGCTCGTTGAAGAAGGGTTGCCCAAGTTGTAAGTGAAATTTGCGGTAATATCATACTAGAAAAATGGTAAAGCTCCTCTGAAGTGAGGTAGAGTGTAAGGTGAGAAAGTGGCAAGGTATATACCCGTAGACCATTTAGTGGAGTAAGATCTTTATGCACTTCAATTAATCAAGATAGATACACCTCACTTTCTCACTTTACACTAAGATTAGTCTATAGGCTGATTTTGTAGGAAGATATATCATTTCCCCCATAAGCTACTATTATACAATCTTGTATTAGGGACGAAAATGTATGCATGAACTTGTATATAATACGCATAAGGTGCCAAAAAGTGAGGGAATAAATGCTTACGGTTTCCTCCTCCAGGTGCTGAGCTTACCATCAATATGAGCACAGTAAATCCAGTCGTTATTTGGATCAGGCAACACATCAAGAAACTTGCCGCAACCACGAGGCAACGAGCTGGTAAAGATCACTGTCTCATACTGCAAATCAAACACGACCAATTCCCTCGGAAATGTAAGGAACAAAATGTGCCTCCACTGCTGCGAAAACGCGAACCTCGCAGTGTAAAGTGGAAACGCTGCCGAAGCAGGCAAAGCCGCAGCGGAACCGGCGGAAGCAGCATCTCTCTCCACCTTAATCAATTCGCTGCAATCAGTTCGAATCTGAAGCTCCTTGATCACAATGCTTTCCTCGCTATCGCCAAGGAGGACAACAGAGAGAAGAAAACCTTTGAGTCCGATCGCACATATCCGGCGCGAATCGAAGGGATCACGGCGAACACATGATAAGAATTCCGGCGAAGAATCGTATTTCCAAATACAGCGTCCAGTGGAAGCGTTATAAAGAGAAAGCGTAGAAGATCCATGAATAGCAGCAATTAGGTATAAATCTGGTCGAGCCTGGACCCAACAGAGATCTTGAACACCTAATTTAGAATCAGTATGAAACCAAAGAAGCGGTGATTTGAGGCGAAAGTCGATGAGAGCGATGCGACCTTGACGGTCACCGGAGGCGAGGAAGAGATGAGAAGAAGAAGGTTCAGTTGAAAGGAGATCACGGTTGAGAGGGAGTGGGGTCCAGCGAAGAGCGGTTACAAAAGGAGAGAGAGATGACGTGGCAGAAGAAGGAGGAGGAATTGGAAAAGAAGAAAGAAGTTGCATGGAACGAGTGTCGATGATAGATAAAGAACTTCCAGAAGGGAAAGCGAGAAGGCCATGTGGACTCAGATCTGAAGATCCAAAGTTGTTGCGGTTTGGTGGACCAGGGAGCATTGAATCCCATGATGAAGATGAAGATGAAGAAGAAGGAGAAGAAGGTGTTGCTTCAACTGCTACTGTTACTCTTGGACTCAACAACATTGACAATTCTTGCAAGAATTCGAATTGATTGGATCTTTCTTTCTTTCTTGCTCGAATCAATGCTTGTTTTGGTAGCTACCGAGTATTCAAACGTTTTCTTTCAATACCTCTATCTAATTTTGGTCACTTCCTACAAATTCAAAAAGGTATGGGTTTTTTTTAATTGAGTTTTCAAGTGAATTAGCCAATTCGAATTTATATTAATTATATACTCAAATGATTATCAATGATATAGAAATATTGAAATAATGATCAAGTAAGAAAAATATTTAATGTAAACAAAATGTGAAAATTAATATAAATAATTTGATGTTATTTGGGTATAATTATTAATGGTTAATTATAATATATAATCACTAATTAATGTTTAATGTAAATTTATTTTTCTCACATCTCATATTTTTATATAAAAATGTTTTCTCTAGTGTCACTTCTTACCTATGTGTACATCTATCTACTTTTCCATTAATTTGTATATAAATATTAATTTTAATGGGTGGTTCACTTACTCCACATCTTAACCATCAATTTTATGGAAATCTAATGGTTTAGATCTACCACTAATTCAAAACATTGGATTTCCATAGAATTAATGGCTAAGATGTGTAGTAAATTTAAAAAACTTATTCTTGGAGTCAATGGATCTCTTCTCAATTTTAATATATAAATATAACACATATTTATATAAATTTAATGATTATCATGTACTTTTAAAAATATATAATTGTAATATCTCATAAATCTCAAGAGTTAAACGGTATTATTTTTTAAATTCGACTACTTTTATTAATGAAATCAATTTGTATGTTAAATTCAATTTATTTGATTCATAAAATACATTTTTTTTTGTTAAGTAAGAAATTGAATTACCAATGTAACGGAAATAGGATTTGTACTAGGTGCTTGTTTGACTACCTAAAAATTCATCAACTTTCATTCTTATATTCAAAGGCATGGACACCAAGAATTAGTTCATTTTTAAGGTCAAGGTCTTGTTTATATTCAAAAAGATCAAAGGTTAAGAATTTGACATTTGAGAGTAATATTTGTTGGAAGATACAGTGATATATTCTGAAAGTAATTAATTTATTATCCAAAATGGTAAATGGAGATGGAAGTGATATGTAAAATAAAATAAAAAGGAAAATGAAAAGACAATTATGTCATTCTATTTACATATGTAATGACATTTTCATCCTCAAACTAAGTATTAAAATATCACTTGTCTATCTATTTCTTAGAATATTCATACTCGGACCTACTATGATAGTCTGCACCGCACGTTGGTGGTGTTTATTAGTGTTGGTTGTGTTTCTTATAATATTGTGCACCACACGTTGGTAAATTAATATATCTTATTTTTTTGTAAGTGTACTTTTTTAGAAAATATATTCTTATTTAATATTGTTTTTAAAATTTGAAGACAATTGAGATAAACAAGATTAATATGAGAAGGGGTTGAGTTATGTTTACATATATAAAAAAAGATGTTGATTCAGATAGAATTGTGATTTAAAAATATTGTTTATAATTAATTTCAAAGAGAAATGGAATACTTTTATAACTGTAAATCTTCTAATTGGCTTGTGTAAAATTTATGATACATTATTATAATTTTAAACTAGTTTCTTATAATTGTTGACAAGGGTGAGCGATGAATAATGCTTGAAGCCGTGAAGAACAACACCTTACCATATTTAAATTTATGTATAGGAAAGTGTGTAACATTATTCTTCAACAGTGGGTTTGAGTACATAACATTCTGAATTGGGATATCTCGTGACTCATTATGCGTTGGAAATGGCCAACTATGTTATATAAAAACAATTTGAGGTAGAACAACATGTGTAGGTGAGTGATGATTCTGGGATGGATAAGACCATAGGAAGAGGAGGGAAAGTGTTTTTTTTAGTTTGTTGGGTAAAGGACAAAGATCTAGGTTTATGAATGAAGAATATTTTAAAGAGAGATGGTTAAAATAATGCATGGAGACAAGTTAAGAACAAAAAGTGGATTCATGGCAATGAAAATTGAGATTGCTGAAGAAGCAGTGCACAGTACTGCACGTGAATAGTTACCACATGCAGAGGCCATGGGAACTGGTGAAATCAAGAGTTGCACCTGAAATTAGTTGTGTTGGGATTAAGATATAAAGTATTGGAACTAATCAAGACTGCATTAACTGAAGATTATGTTATGGATAAAAACATTGCTGGCTATAGTAAATTAATATCATAACTCAATTCTGCATATCCATTTCATTTAAAGTGAAGAAGAATGTAGGAAAATGTTGGGGATTGTATTAATGAATTTTGTGTATAGATGTAATGAAAATGAAAGTAGTGATCGTAGTGGGACCGGTGAAAAGGAAAAGCTTTCATTGTGGTGGACTCAGAGAATAAGAGGCAAAATAAGTAGACTGTGCATGCACACAACCGACAAATAAGGGGAACAATGAACAATAAAATTTAACTCTAATTTTTTTATGTTCTTTTAGAGGTTAGTGAGTTGTGTTTAAGGAATTGGATTTCTCTACAGGGTACACTTGAGGAGATGATTTTTAAAAATATTAATTTTAAAAAATGTTAAAATCTGAATTATTGAAATTTTAATTTTGATACATTATAATTCTAGGCATGCATTGACCTCTCCTATGATGGATATGAGCCAAATTCTATTTAAGGTAAGAATAATATCACTTTCTTACTTTTCACTCAAATTCATTTTAAATAAGTTTTCCCTCAAGTCAATGCTCTAGATCTGTCCACAACAAAGTTGAGGTTAATGTAACATTTACAAATTCCAAATCTAAACATTAAAAACTTTATCATTTATTTTTAAAATATATAATTGCACAGCTGATAAGACTAGAAGATGTTGTCAGCTGATAAAGTTCTTTCAGTATAAGGACATGATGAGACTAAATCTGCATTAACCTTTCTCCTATTTAGACTATGATGTGTAAATTAGAATGTTAACCGTTTCTTCAATCAATTATTTATGAGGAAAATGGAAAGATCTTTAATTTATTCTTGAAAGAGAATTCTATATTAGTGTCTTGCAAGCTGGCACATATATTGCTTTGAAATACTTTATTTTATGTGAGAATCTAGTATTTCTTTAGTTGATAACACCTTATCACAAGTTTACTTTTCATGGAAATAGAAATAAAAATTACAAATCATTCAGGAAGAAGAAAAAAGGTTGATTAGTCGAAATTGGGTTGAGAATCTTAGCCATAGTCCCCATGGAGTTAAGTGATGGTGGAGAGTGTGAGAGAGGTTGCTATCTATGCCACATTTGTCCTTAGCCCCAGTACTATTTTGCTTATACCCCGGCCATAAATGCATCAAAATGAATCGAATGGTAACAAAACTTGGGACAACATGGCTGATATGACATGCATGATGCATATATTGCATCCACTCTCATTGTGCCCAAAAATATTAATTTCACCAAACAGATTAACAAAGGAAAATATCATATATGATTTGTTTATACCTGGTTTGGGCCATTGGGGTAAAAGTTGTGTGTGGATACTAATTATCTAAGACTAAACCATATGTATATATCCCTTTCATAATTCATTGCTAATATATAGTAGTGGTTTATGGTTAGTTTGATGGTGGTTGGGGACCTAATCACTACTTCTACAATGTTGGTTACTTCAGATTTAAATAAAAGGAAGCTTAATTTGTATATAGTGGCTGAAAATGTGACACATACATACACACATCAATAAATGAACATTCACACCTAACTAATAGATAATCCACACGGGCATAGCTTTTTCCATGTATTTTTATTTAATATTTGTGGAGTAATATAATAGTATATAATGAAAGTGCTAAAGAAATCTAAAGTAGGAAGTAGAAAGAAGAAGACATATAACTATGAGGTGAGGGGGATTACACTAGTTTTGAAAAAATTAGGCATAGGAAGTACTAGTGTACCAAAAGGAAAAAAAGATTGAAGTTGGAAGTGGGATTGTAAGGGTTACATAAAAAACGAAAAAAGGAGTTTGGCTTTGTGCCGCAGTTGTCAAGAGTGGACGTGACATCAAGTAGTGAGGAAGGCCCCGTATAGGTTAACTTTTGCATGTGTCTAGTACATTCTCCTTTTATATCACCATTAAGAGACACGATCTACTTATTCCGGGAAAAAAACTATTCATTCTAAGATTATCTAATAGTTTGAATTAATAAGTAAATTTAAATTATTAAATTTTTCTAGAACTCTCCCATTATCAGAATAATTCAACTATGAATGCTTCTTCTACCTCCAAAGGGGTCTTTGCTGATGGCTTGTGGTTGGGTCTAAAGCAAGACAAAGACGATCATCTTAGTAGCACGACAATATTAATATGTGGTAGTGAAGATATCTTATCTGGACAATAATTTTAATATTATTGTAATCAAAAGGATACATGTGTCATTGAGCATTGCACTTTCCCTTGATTTTTTATGCATTTGTCTCTCCATTAATGGAGAGGATCCTAATTCTCTTATTTGAGTGTGTAATTCCTTATTTCAAAAGGTATTAATATCTAAAGATATGTTGGTGAAAAAATAAAAATAAAATAAGCTATATATCTTGATTATTACAACTTCATTCATTGACACACCGGTAAATAAGGACAGCTGAAACAACAATGGCGTAGTGCCCAAAATAAAAGCATCACTATCATGATTATGAAGCAAAATATAACCGCGGGGTGAAAAGAATTTCTGTGGGTTAAAAGGTAAAGGGAAAAAAATCTGAGGACAGGGAAGACTAGGCTTATATTCTTTGGTACATAAGGTAACAGTGGATTCATTAACTGGATTCTCTATGGTCACACTACTTTATAGTGAAGTTGATATTTGATGGGGTTTTTGTCATTTTGCTTACAGTGTTGAAGCTGGATAGATAATGCACATAACCAACCAACCCAATATTAAATATAAGGGGTTATGTAGTAGTGGCATTGGGAGGGGGAGAATTTTTAATGGACTTTATTATGCAGGTACTCTTTGATAGTAACTTAACCCTCCCACACTCCTTTTCCTAAAGAGAGGTGTGACCCAGACCCCACTCTCTTCAACCCTCTCTCGACCCAACACAACAAAAAATAATATTGAACAAATGCAAATGCTTCCATCAAACAACAAACAAAATACTATGGTAATGTGTGTAAGGTAAGTAAATTCATTCACTTAATTATCGGGGAAGGTACCCTTTCAAACAAAACCGTCCCTTTACAAAATTGAGGGAATGAAATGAGAAAAAAAAATGGCAAAGGGAAAAGAGGTAAGTAGTAAGTAAATTGACCCATTAAAAAAAACACAACAAAATCTTATGTAGAGAGAGAAAAGACCACTTCTGCTACTGTTTGTGCATAGTATTGTATGTAAGCTTCTATCGACCAAACACACAGACTCAGCATTCTGAATTATTTGTTTCCATTTCCTTCTTCTTCTTCTTCTTCCTATATTGTTCTTGTGTTCCTTGTCCTTTGTTGTTGTTTGAAGATGCCACGGCCAGGGCCACGTCCTTACGAGTGTGTGAGGAGAGCTTGGCACAGCGAGCGCCACCAACCCTTGAGAGGTTCCATCATTCAACAGATTTTCAGGTTCTGGGTCTTCTTCTTTTTTTCTCTTTTCGTTTTTCTTTTCACTTATGCTTGTGCATTCTGTTCATGACTTTATTGCTCACCATTGTTTGATTAGGGTTGTGAATGATGCTCACAGTCCTGCTACTAAGAAAAACAAGGAATGGCAAGAGAAGCTCCCAGTGGTTGTTCTCAAAGCCGAAGAAATTATGTACTCCAAAGCAAATTCTGAGGTTTCTATGTTTCACAAATGCTTGTAGGAATGTGGGTTCTTAGATCTTTTACTCTTTTTGTATAAACCACTAATATATATTTTTTGTTGCTTAGGGAGAATATCTTAATCTTGAGACCCTCTGGGAACGTCTCAATGATGCCATTAACACAATCATAAGGAGAGACGAGAGCACAGAGAGTGGAGACCTTTTGCCTCCATGTGTTGAAGGTACTCTCATTTTCTCAGATCCACTGCTATGGGTTTGTGTCAAAATTTAATCTTGATGTGTTAATTTGTGTCATTTGGGAATGTGAATGTAGAATGTTGAGTGATGATTAGTAATTTTGAGCTGCCAGTAATGTGTGTTTATTTTTTGGTTTTTGGGTATGGTGGTTGTGGTGATCAGCTGCACTTAACCTGGGCTGTAAACCTGTAAGAACTTCGAGAAGTGATCGACACAATAATCACAGGACTTACCTTGCCCCCAGATCTCACCAGCCTCCTAAACCTGTCCAGGGCAATCCTATAAACTATACTACAAAAGTCACAACTTGTGCTGTGTCGGGAATTCCTGTATCAGATTCTAACCAGCATGCCCACCAAAATAGTAGAATGGTGGGTTCCTGTAACTACCCTTTCTCAGACAGTTTCCCTTCTGTTCAACACCAGCAGCCGTCGAGAATAGAAACCAAATCCTCAATAAACATGAGTTCAGTTTACCCCTTGTACTATGGTAATGAAGCTAAGGAGCCTCAATTAAGGACTACCAACATAGATTCAGACACAATCTTTGTTGGCAGACCAGTAATGACTCCACTCCCTGGGGCATCATATGGTAGGTTCCAACATGTTCCAAACAAAATTGCAAAGGATACTGCTTTTGGCACTCCTCCAGATAAGGACTGTGATTTATCTCTGAGGTTGGGTCAATCTTTGCATCCAGGTATGAGCAGAAAAGGTAGTTGGGCATATGAAATCGAAGATGTTGGATTAGGAACTTCTCGGGGTACCAGAAAGTTGAGTCATCTATCTATGCAGAAAAATAAAGAGCTCTGTTTTAACACTAGAGAAACAGGATATGGTACCATAGAGTCAACCAATTATCCTAAATACAATGCAGAGGGTGAAGATCAGAATGTAGAGGCAACTCCGCGGAAGGGCAAAGCACCTGTAGGTAACAGTGAGGAGGATGGGCAATTTTGCCGGTATCTAAGGATCCCATCGATTCCGTTTACGGATAGAACCCAAAGGCCAGGTTCATAGATAGTCTTTCCTGTTGTATCATATATGCATTACCAGATAATCCAAAATGTATGCGTTTCTCTCTGCTTGTGAGAAATTCTAGAAGCTAAGATCGAGTTGCTAATGGCATTGCTGCTAATGAGAACTGTATATAAGATCTTAGCTTGTTTGTTTAATTTCTGCTTGGTTCAAAATATCAGTACATATTTAAAATGAGTGCCTGGACCTCTTTTAAGGAAATATTCAATACCTTAATGAGCACACTACAATATTTGACCTTTTAGTAATCAATTTTTAATTAACAATTTAGAGTTAACATAAAGGAGGAACCAGTGGCATTAACCAAAGGCCGTGGAAATATCTTCCAATATATTTCAATACTGGAACTGTTTAACCGGCTAGTTTGACACTTTTGGTCAATCCAAACTAATCTAATCATCAATTCAGTTATGATTTATTAATGATATGATAAAGGGTGAGAGTAAAGTTGGAAAAGTTGATTACTGATTTGTACTTTCTTAATAATGTCAAGCAACTTTAAACAAAACATATTTTTGCAGAAAAGACCTATAGGGTCATATCATATTAGCTCACGTAAATTTCTGAAGCCTACTCTGTTGTAATTAATTAAACATTTTATAAGCGAATAAGTGACATATCTCACCTAATTTTTTGCCCATTATTTGCATTAATATTCCACGAGTCAATAACTAGAGCTAGCCTCTAAAGTCCAAATGGGGCTATCAGTTTCAACTTTTAAGTTAAGCTGAGAGGGAGGTTTTGTGAATTTTCAAAATAGGCCTCTTTGTTTAACCTTTTGGTTGGTTGAAAAAATGTCTGATATTTATAGTTGAACTCTTATTAAAAAAAAACTGTATAAGAACACTCTAAATTATGTTTTTTATTCTTTCAAATAGTTACTATAAACCATTTTTTTTATTTTTAGTTAATATCCAGAGACCAAATTCATAATAATATGATAAAGTCTAGGGGTAATTAGGAAAAAAAATTAGTTTATAATGCATTGCATAAATTAAATTTAGTGGGGGCATAATGCACTTTTTCTCTTAAAAAAAAAAATATGAAATTTAGCTTGGATGACAAAGTATGTTTTCCAGTTTATTTTAAGCTCGTAAAAGTAAGTGTATTACATATCTCAAATATAAAATTCACGATTCTAAATAAATTCAAATTAAAGCAGAATATGAAAAATGTTTTACATGCAACGGGACCCTCACTCCTGATGATGAATAATAGTAAGTAAAAGGTGTTTTAAAAGTGAAGCAAAACATGAAACGCAACGTTGATGAGTAGAAGAGAGAAAGTAACAGGTAGAGTCATAGCTGAACCCTTTAGTGGACGAGGAGGAGGAGGAGGAGGAGGAGGAGGAGCAATAACCCCTGACACAGTTGAAGATGATGATGATGATGATGGTGGTGGAGTAGGGACTAATCCAGATGGAAGAGGAGGAGCATAAACTTGTGGTGGTGGTGATGGAGAAGAAATAGGAGAAGAAGAGTGAGTTACTACTTTAACTTTTAGTTTTTGACCACTTTTGCAATGGCTTGTGAAAGGGCATGCAAAATAAAACTTCCCTTTGTGGTCTAGGGTTACTCTAGCTGGTCCTGTTGCCAAGGATGGTGTATTTTCACTCATGTCACATTTGTTATATTTACCCTTTGTAATTATGGCCACACTGTGCCTTCCAGATTCGAAGTTGAACACTGCAAAACCAAACCACCATCAAATTTCACAAAAACATAACTTATATAAATGTTCTATATATATTGAGAATATTATGATAATAGTATAAAAAAGTAACATTAAGGTTGTTTAATGTGTGTAGAAATTCACCTAGAATGTCGTTTACTTTGAATGTAAAATTTGCAGCCCAATTGGAATAGAAAGAAGCACCACCAGGAGGAAAACTAGTCCAACCTATGTCACCTCCAACTGTGTATTCTGCAGCTTCTATGCTCTGTAGTAACAATGCACCCACAATGACTACCACAATAATTGACACATTCCTTAGTTCAACCATCTTTTCTTATTGGTTTGTATTTGTGTTTGAGAAGAGAAGGGATTGCAAGTACTTTCTCTCTTTCTCTTGAAAATATATATAGCGGACAGGCTAACCTTTTAAAAGGGAGTAAGGATCTTCTCCATCAATAATAAAGAGACAAATACTACGTTTTCTTTGTATTTTCAATAGCAAAATTGTTATTTCATTATGTACAAAAACATAAAAATATATTCTCTTATTATATTTCCTTTGTATTTTGTGATATTTGCCTCTAAATTAATGGAGAAGATCCTTAATCTACATAAGCACGCTAATGTTCAAATATTAATTATATATAATAAATACTATGTTGTATCTTTCAAGATTCTTTTTAAGTTGACAATCCTAACATCATTACCCACAGTGACATATAAACATTCATAATCAATATCAAATCACTTCCATCCTAAAAATATATATTATATCTTATATACACACACACACCATTAGTACAAAGAAGAGATAGAATAATTGGATTGTGATCACATACTTGCTCACCTCTTGATTTGAATTTATTTTCTTGTACAAGTCTTCTAATATAGAATATAAATTATGACGTATTTTATTTGATTTGAATGATTTTTTTAATAATTTTTAACGTTTTTAATTAATAATTTGTAGGGACGAAATTAAATTTTTATGATATTTGGCAATGATTAATGAAAATAAACATTTGGTGACTTGCCTCTAAATATAAGTGTATTCGGGGATGATTAATTAAAATAAACATTTGGTGACACCACTCTTGAAAACTTACTCATTCCTTTCCTTAAGAACAGTTAATGGTATGAAAACTCCACTCTTGAATTTGCCCATATTTGACAATGTGGCTCTTTTGATTAACCAATTCTGCAGTCCTGATTTTTCTGAGTACATTCATTGTTATTCTCCATTGATATAAACGTCATCAGTTGTTAAGCTTTCAATGATAAATTGATCAAAATATTGGAAGGACTAATCTGATGACAAAATTTAATCTTGATGGACTGTTTTAATATGATTATTATTATTATTGGTGTATTAAACTATTACTCCTCTACTCTTGTAGATTTGAAACACCAACACAGTTGTTTACTCTGAAATCAACTACTAAAACCCAAGTACCAAAACTAAGCTTCTCAAGAATGTATCATTAAATAAAATTGAAACTTGAGTGAAGAATGAGAAAATGCTTTCTTTATAAGGAGAAATAATTACTGAATATAGATAAAAACATCAGCATTGCTAGATATTGTTTTTTTATGAAATATGACAACAAATGGTGTAACTTTGATCTACACAATGAGACAAGAATTGAGTACAAGCATTCCCCTTCTTTCCGAGGAACTGATTCGCAATGGTAGTTGATGTCATTAGATATCACTAACTCCAGAAAATCAGCAGTATCAAAGCAGATAGAGAGAATACTACGGTGTAGGACCGGGACAAACCTTGATTTTTTATATTCTGCCAAGAAAGATCACATAGATTAAGCACCATATAGGTTGTTAGAAATTGCGTAATATGAAGTTGATTCCAAACTCCTTATTCAGCAATTGAATTCTCAGGTGTTAATGTAAGCAGTAAGTTTAACTTTCACTAAAGACTATCCATAAAGGTTTCCTAATTTCACAAATTGTGAAGATTATCCATAAAGGTTTCCTAATTTCTCAAAGTGCAGGCTTTTAAACCATTGTTGACAGTGTACACTAAACATTGGTTCTCTTCTCATGCCACCTCCCATCAATTTACAATGACCACTTTCCTGAGATGAAAATTTCTTGAGATACAAATTATAAGGGAGAGTTATATAATTTAGTTAGGGAAATGTATCTACAAACAATTGGAAGTTCGGATATTATCAAAGAGAAAGGGGCAACTTAGAAACAAGTCCAAAGCATTTTAAGTAAACTTCAGAGTTCAGATATGAGTCATGGTTGCACAACCAAGAACCATTATCTATACTATTTTACAAGAGAACAAAATTCCTAGAGGGATGCGATTATGTAGTAAAAAAAAAAATAGCTTGGACCTATCTATAAACTTAAATAGAATGGAGCATGGGTTCTGGTTCTGCTAGCCAAGTGTCAACTTCTAAATGAGTTTTAAGACAAACAATATATAACATCAAATGAAAAAAAAATGGTACCTTGAAAGACAAATGAGATGAACCTCCAGCATTAAGTCCATGAAACCCAATGTCATATGATATACTCCCATCAGCCTTGAACAGTCCAAAGTTCCTCTCAGAGGTCGCCCCGGGCTTTGTATTCTCGTTGAAAATTGCAAAAATGTAAGCCTTCACAACATTTTTCGGCCTATGGGGGGTTCCTTTCATCTTTGCAAGCCTTTTACGCAGGTTATAATTATATGTCCTTGCATTACTTACATTTGCCCCAACTTCATTTTGATCTCCATTAGAGGCCCATCCTGTCTCAGTAACTATGACTTGCATTTTGTCAAACCCGGCATTCTCCAAAGCAGCATAAGCTGCATCAATCTGAGCATCAAACATGTTATCATAACGCAGACGAAACTTTGGATCATAAATTCCCTTTGTTGGTTTAAAAAGAGCATAATTTATATCAATATTTTCTGGATCAATGATGTAGGCTAGGAAAGGGTAAGCATTCAAACAAAAAGGAGAGCCAATTTGTGAGAAGAACTCCAATATCGGCATCATATACTGACTAACATTATCCTTAAACTTACAAGAGGAGGGAGGGTATGAATTCGCAAAAACAGCAAATGAGTTCGCGGTAGAAATCTCAATCATCTCATCCAGATGAAGTTTCTTAGTAGCATTATAAATATTTTTAACAGCACCCAAAAGAGCTTCCCACAAACTAAGATCCTCCACAGCCAAAACTTCATTGCCCACAGCGATTCCAACAATGCGTGTGGCAGGAAGGAATGACTGCACATTGTCTTTCACCCAGTTCAAAGCATGTTCTGCATTCTCACTCATGTCTTGCAACTGTCCATTGGGGAGTCCAACTACAATTTCAAGCCCGGTTCCACCGAAGGCCTTGAGAACGCTGTGATCTGCATCATAAATTCGAACATTTCTTACTTTTGCTGCTTTGAGAAGAGTAACAACTTCATCAGGTGAGGGAATGTTATTTGCAAGCCTCCCATAATTTACACCATAGGTTCCAGTGAATGCTTGCACCTTTAACAATGCTGAAAACCAAACATGGGAGGAGATATAACATGATATAGTTAAGGACAAAAAGCTATATCAATCATACTAAAATGAATAAAATTGAATACTAAATAGATGCACAGGGCAGTTATTAAAAAACTAAACTTTAAAACCCCCTAAAAAGGAAAAGGCAATCATAATCATAAACTCAAATTGATAAAAGTGGAATAATCATCGTATATGTAAAAAAATAGTGATCCCAGGTGAAAATTGGAAAGAAAGAGAATAATGAATGTTAATATATATAATAAGGAAGAAGAGAAAGAAGTACCAAATGGAGAGAAGAAGAAAAGGAGGAGGAGAAGAGGTATGGGATTGGCCATGATGAAATGGGTCAAAATTGAAGATTGAAAGGTTGGGTTGTAGTTGAACACAGTGGTTCCTCCTCTTCTTACATTCGATGTTAATATCCTTTGTATAATTAGGAGTTGGAAGTTGAAGTGTGAATGAGAAGTTGGAGAACAAGACAGTGTAGGCTTCTACTGCTAAGTGCAAATTCTATTGGTCAATGCTCTTTCCCACCCCACTTCTACATCTTCTCTCTCCTTCACTTTCTTTTTTCCTTTCCTCCAGAGAGACAAAATCATGTGGCCGAAATCAACAGAGAGAAATACACGTGATTACCCTTTCAAATTTGAGATCTCCAAATAAATGTGAAGGCTTTTTGGTATTGGTAGCATAGTTGAAGGGCATTATTACCCAGATTAAGACATTGATAAAGTTTAGTTAATAATTTAATAGCATTTAAGATTAATGCTACAAAGATCATCGCAGACAATAAAGATATAAATACAAATGGGTAGTAGAAAAGATAAAGAGGAAAAGAATGTTGATTATTTAAGAAGATGGAAGCACTTTAGAGCAGACCCAAATGTCACTAATCAATGTAAAACGTTACATTTTTGCCACAGTGCTACATGAAAATATCCCCTCTCTTTTCCTAAACACTTAATCAATAAGGATACTAATCTCATCAAGAATAGTATAGCATACTACATTTATGCTCAAACACTGCTAAAGCACACGTATGGGAATCTGCTTTTAACATATTTCAGAATAACTTTTATATACTACTTTCAAATTCATATACTCTCATATCTCTACATTCTCACATTAATCTGTCATATTTTAAACTCATGATCATGGTGGAAGTTTTACTACCACCGTTTGAGTGACATAAATAGAAGGTTAACCGTCTCATTCAGAGGATTTTCTAACATTATATCTTTTAATGTTTTTGTGTTTTCATTTTATTCTATATTTCCTTATCTAACTATATCTTTATTTATCACTTACCTTTTACACCTCATATTTTTCTTTCCCTTCCATGTATTCTCCACAAAAATATCGTTTTAAATATCAATACAAATTAATGAGGGATATTTTAATCAAATTATATCAATTTTCATAATATTTCAAACTATATACATAACTTTCTACTTCAAAGATTATGAAGCAGGGAGAGTATAAACTTCCATGGTCAATTTGCATTCTTTCACTCAATTGGAGTTTGAAGAAGCAAAGTCAAAGGATCAAAAAATGAGTGGATCAGATTACAGAATCCAGTAGCAACCTTATCCTGAAAAGGTTCCAGATTGCCTTGTCTTCTGAATTTTAAGGAACAACAAAATACAGCAAAACAAGGAACAGGAAATATAACATGGCAACATATTTTCTCTCAACTTCTAACCCCTTCCTTGTACCATCATCCTCACCATCTTTGTCATTAGCAAAAGCAACACCAACCTATGTTTATCACCCTATCAAATGCAGTGTGAAAAGGCAATTAACTATTTCCAAAGCAGTTAATAAATCAGCAATAATACATACTCTATGTGTGACCAAAAGAGCCTTATCTATCAGCATTCTCACTAGCTTTTTGTTTTCATTGTCTGGTAAGGGATTCTTTGATGCTAATGCAGCAATCCTTGAAGCAGATGATGATGTGGAACTCTTAGAAAAAGTAAAAAAGGACAGAAAGAAAAGACTTGAGAGACAAGGTGTGATAAGTTCATCCACCAAAGAGACAGGTCTGATCTTGCAAAATTACCCTTTTTTGCTTTTCCCTACATTATTGTGTGAATGTGGAAGTCATTTTACATCTTTACCTAAAGATGTGGTAAAGATTTAATATAAAGTGCATTATTATTATGTCATATTATGTTTTTCCAGCATGTTATAATATCATTTTGGTGATTTTTTTCTTTCTTAAAATTGTTTACTTTAGCCTAATTGTAGAGAGTTTCAATCAAATGAACAAAAATGTATCATATCAGTACAAAGCTTGGCTTGTTTTATTTTTTCAGATATGATATTTAGTTACCTTTCACATATTCACTAGTATTAATAGATTTTCAACTGGCTTGATAAATCTGAACATACGCAAGGAATTAATTGTCTCCTTTAAGAATATAGCAGCTCCTTCTTAAGAATCTGAAATATACAATATTTCCATATTACTTATATTTGACATTATCCCCAGTGTAGATTGAACTGTGAATGGTTACTTTTGCCCATTAGAATTAAAAGAACATTTCAGATGCAAGTTTTATTGAATGTCTGCATCTGCCAAGCTTGTAACTTGTATGTAGTCCTAGCTTTAGTGAATAAAATAATAGAATAAAGCTAGGACTATGGTTATCTTTCAAATTCAGTGAGGATAATTTTTCTAAATGACTTGGCTGCTAAAAAGTGAAAATATTTGCAGGATATCTTCAGGATGTGGTGTACAAACTGAGCAAAGTTGGTGAAGCAATTGAAAACAATGATCTAACTAAAGCTGGTTCTGTCCTTGGGAAAGGCACTGATACAGATTGGGTCCAAAAAGCTACTACTGCTTTGACTAAGGTAAGTCTGGTTTCCTACATGATTGAATTCTTCATCAACACTTTCCTTGTGAAATCTTCCATATTCCATACAGCCAAAAAATGGTGGTTCCTAACTTTCATGATAACACCAATCATCAATTTTCTTTATTAAATTACTAAATTTGTTATAGTTTATTCCGTGAAAATGATAGATTCTGCTACAAAATTAGTCCACGTATTGATGTGCATCACAATATGGTATTTTTCTTGTTAATGATTGCCAACTAATGACAAGGGTCACTAACTTGAGAATAGGTGGAATTTTAAGCTAATTCTATAGGATAATATGTCATTACTTTTTAATTCATATCTAAATTCTTAGACTGCTGCATTCAAATGGGAGAAAATTGGTGTCTTTATTTTCTATTTCTAAATTCTTTAATTTTCAATGTCTGAAATTTTTGGCTGATGGATTTTTCTTTTTAGAAAGTTTTTTACCCTTTTAATTGATGACTGCCTCTGAAGGTTTTGATATATCACTTTCTGGTTAATGCTTTTACAGCTGAGCTCCAGTCCTGAAGAAAAGAGTGAGGTGGAAGCATTCAATTCCTCACTAGCCTCATTGATCTCATCAGGTTTGTTGCATGCAACTAAGATACATGTATAATAAGATATAAAATATGTTTTGATAGACAAATATTAATATTTATAATGGTTGAGACTCAAACTCGTAACCTCCTCGTAAAATATGTTTTTGCATCAAACATCCTGTTGATAGTGTGTGACATCACCTAGAAAAGAAGAGTAGGAAACCAGCTTTTCTGCTACCTTGTAGATAGACTCTTCTCATAAGTTTATATAGTACCTAATTGTTTAAGGACATGCTTCTTCTTATCCATGGTTTTTCTTTTCTGGCAGTTGCACAGAATGATGTTGAGTCATCCAAAGTCGCCTTTGTGTCTTCGGCCAGTGCATTTGAGAAGTGGATCTCCTTGACAGGGCTGGTTGCTCAGCTTAAAGGGCTTTGAGGGAGTAGAAGCTACAACACATTTTATTTCATTTTTTTTATGAACATAGACAAGTCCATTTATTTTCCCTTCAGTGTCACCTTATTGGTGTCTTGGAGCATTCCCTCATTTAGATTTATCTAGCCCCACTATGAACAGGCTAATTCATTGCTCAAGTAGTTTGAGCTATAGGGTATGAACAGTGTCACCCAAAATCTCAATTTTGATGTCATTAAGAATTCAAAGAGATGTATCATTATTGTTCACCAAACAATGCAGATGAAAGCCTTTGAGGTTATTGCAGGGTAAACAATATTGTAATTTTGGTCAAAAGGGATCATTCCTTGTTGTTTTTTCCTTTTCACTGCAACCAAGGCTCTTATTTTTTGGCCATGAGACAAAAATATAGATACAGCATAAAATGGTAAGATGGAGCTTATGCAAGGACCAATTGCTGTAAATAAACAACATAAGTATGGGTCGATAAGATCTAAGTATAATAGTATATGACTAAACGGAATATTAGGGGATCGTGACCTTACACTATTACAGGTCCATATCACATTACAAACACCTTACAACATGATATTACAAAGGGAACCAGAAGCTACATGCCTATCCAATACATAGAAGTGTGGTACATTATAGGGCTAATCTATAATGGTCTATAATGGCTTCAATCAACAAGCAGATAAATCACATTAACAAAAACTTCAGTAATCCTCAGATAGAGTAAGAGAACAGAAGCCAAGAGTTTATTAGATTTCCTTTCTAAAGGCTTTGACCTTACCAGATCAACCTCCATTCACAGTCAACTCTGTTTCAGAAGTCTTGTTTATATCATGACCCGTATATAGCTCTTCATCAATCACTTTGGTTGCTTCTTTTTCCTTGGTCTCTCCTTCAGACTCATGATTGTTTCTGTTGTGTTCCTCTTCACTCACTCCTTCCACTTCAACCCCAGGTCCACCATCTTTCTTTGTCTCCTCCTGTGGTTGTCCAAACTTGTCTTCAACTTTATTATGAAAAGCTTCAGAACCCTCAACTCCTTTGTCATCAATTTTCTCTTTTGAGAAGTGAAGCTCTACATCAGAAGTGTTAGATTTTTCCTCATCATTAAGTATGGCAGCATTTTCTCCATCTTTAGATTCTCCACGGTGAGTGGATTCTTTCAAATCTGTATCCTCTGCTCTCTTTTCATCCTGGTTTTCCTTCACAACAATCTTTTCCTCGTCATTAGGCGCATCAGCATTTTCTCCAGCTTTAGCTTCTATGGGATGAGTGGATTCTTTCAAATCTGCATCACCAGGTCCCGTTTCATCATGGTTTTCATTCACAACATTATTTTCCTCCTCTAAATCTTTATCACACTTAGTTTCATCAGCTTCTTCCATTTGCACTTCTTTTGTTTCCTCTTTTTCTACCTCAGAAGCTTTGTTTTTTGAAGACGATGCTTTTTTGCCACGTTTCTTTGGGGGTTCACTTTCTGGTGGAGGAGCCACCTTTGCCTTCTTACTGATTCTTGATGATCTTCTTGGGGTCTCACCAGTGCCCCAATCAAATTTTGTTACAGCTGGGCCACCAAGGTGTGCTCTCAAATACTGATCCAGTTGCTTCTTGTTATTAATCTCCTCCCCTGTTGGTGCAGTGAACACAATCTCATTTTTTTGGAGGGTTCCAGACTTTTTTGGTAAGAACTGCAAGGGAAATATGATTTATGAATCAGATATGCGCAACATGCAACAATTTAACAGTTATAAGATATACGAGATTAAGTTATTGAGTTCCAAGGTAATCCCAAATGTAAAAGATGACCTCCTGCACTACTTTCATATCAGAATTACATTACAGTGTCGCCTTTTGGTGCTCACACGGTTAAAACTTACAACAAGGTTTAGGATTTGAATTGTAGTGAATCCCACAATCTCACATAGCTTCGGCAAAAACTCTTGATTTGAAAGTTCATTTTCACCCATATACGTAGCAGTTTTACATTAAAACTTCAGGAAGAGAGTAACATGGCACCAAACTAACCTAGTCTAGTAAGAAGACTTTCTTTCCCTCTTCAATTCTTCTATTCAGGCTATAATTGGGAAAAGTGAAAGTCCATGGAATGGAGTGAATGAGAGTAAAATGCAAAGACAAGTATCCAAAGCTCATATTGTGACCAAGAAACACAAAAAATGCACATATATGGACTGTACATGTACCATTTACTGATTTAAACCTACAGCGACAGAAAATAAATACAAAATGTCATGCAGTAAGGGAACCTAAAGTTGATCTCACAAAATGATTCAAACTACACTATCCTTTCAATGATTTACAAAAACAATGCAAAAAATCCATCAAGTTTTGTATTGTGCAAAGACCTCCCTTGAAGTTAACTTTTCAAGGGATGTATATGTCTAGGAAAAATGGTGAGTCTACAGGGAGTTAAGCTTTCAAGATTTCCACTTCTTGACCATTAGCTAACCATAGAAATATAATAATTATTGTATAAAATCACATATAGTAAATGGGCATACTCTCCATAGAGGGTAGAGTTAGATACTCAAATTCTCTATAGACTAACTCACCCCAAAATTTTTTACATTGGGCTCACATTTTTCTAAAATATATTGCGGGTGGAGTTTGCATAAGTTTGTAATCCTCCTGAGAAAACACTGTAGTTCAATTCAAATAAATATCATATAAGTTGTGTTACATGGCGCTGCAAAATTCTTCAGTCACAATTATTAGTTGCAAAGAACAATACTTTCTGGTAAGTACAAACAGAAAAAGAAAGAAAAAATAATCCTTAGCCCCACCAAACAGAAAAATTGAATGCAGTTTCCTTCCAAACAATGCTCAAACCATAAGCTGGGCCCTGCCACCCTCTTCCAAAATTGGTCAATTTTGGGAAATATAAAATGATTAATGAAAATATTAAATCAGACACAGCAAGAATCCTTCAAAAATCCATTTCCTTATATGAAAATATACCGACACACCTAGAAAACCCTAACAGGGGACTTAACAGTTAACACTCAGCAGGTAGATAAATTTCTGAATTGAGAACACAAAAAGCCTAAAGCATTGATGTGGAATTTGAAGCATAAGTATTAAGCATGTGACAATTCAAAGAAATAATAAAATGGGGAAAAAATCCTTAGGTGAGGTACCATGAGCACAATCTAACTCTAGCCATACAAATCATGAAAATAATCGAAACCCAAATCAAAATTCGGCAAAAAACAATCAATTACGATAACTTGGGATTAAAATCCCAAAAAAGTGAATAGTGAAAGATGAAATAGAAGTGGACCTTCTTCTTTTTCTTCTTCCAACCAGGTGGAGCAGGAAGTTCAGCTTCTTCCACTGCACTCGCAGCTCCACCCACCTTCTCCGCTGAACTCGCCATTTTCACTTTCCAAAAACAAATGCAATAGTATCACAAAACCGAAGAGAAAAAAAACAAAATTTCAAATTGGATTTACCTGTGTTGTTGTTGTTGTTTGAGTGAAATGTGATTATGATTGGTTTTTCAGCAGAGAGAGAAATGGTGTGGAATTGGAATAAATAAATAAATAAATAATTGGTGGTATTATCGGATAAAGAAAGTTTCCAACTCGAATTTTGTGTTGGGCACTTGCACACTTTCCTACTGCCACCTGTCACCTTAATCCTAACATTTCTTGTCTTTATGTTCAACGATCCAACATATATTTTTCTTATTAAATTTTTTATCCCAATATTTATGACATATATTAGGCCCTTCTGATGCAATTTGATGATATCATAATAGATGGAGTTTGCAAGGAATAGGAAGTTAGGTAAATGGATAAACGAGTTGATTATGTAATAGTTACTGGTGGTTCCTGGTATTTCGTTTCAATAACAGAGTTATATTCTCTAAGGTAAAAAAAAAACTGATATGATTAACGTTTGTGATCGGGTTAGTCTTGAGTCTAAGATTGAGTTTGAATTTAAAAAAAAGTAACTCAAATCAAACTCAATCCATAGTCACCATTATTAATCTGAGTCCATTAATAAATATTTTAACCCGTATGTAAAGTGCCTACAAATCAAACAATTTTATAATCTTCAATCCTTCAACCAGAAGGATATGATTTTTTTTTCATACTAACACCTGTAAGAATAGATTTTACTAATATAAAATAACTCCCCATGTAATTGGCATATTATCATAGTTTTTTTTTAAAGACTATTTTATGATAGTTGAATGAAAAGTTATAATAAAATTGGGCCTTGGCCCCAAACCAATGGAGAGGGCTAGCAATATATACGAATTGCATGTGACTTTAGGATTGAATTTTCTATAATTCTTTATATCTTATCATCAGTTTGCTTAAATCTCACAAACATAAATTCATTCATCAAACTTAATTTTATCAAAACTCATATTTTTAAGGTAGCACAACTTTGAAGGTAATATCTCAAACACATTTCAATCTTTATACATGCCCATGTGAAATTGAGAAAGCTAGAATTCTAATAAGCTCGCTTATTAGGTGAAATTTTGGGTGGTATGTTTAGTTCCCCACTTCCATGCAAGTATTTTGAAAAGTTATCCATCAATGCTTTACATAATTTCAGATCTTATGTATCAAATTTTTTTATTAACTTAGTGAGGTATAAAATAAGTTAACATAAAACTCTTGTGTGAAAGGTTTTATGCTTCACATAATTCAATGCTCTTGTACATGTCAAGTTTCGTGCACTCAAATGGCTGGGAACTTAGTGGCTTTAGACCAAATCTAAAGAGTAATCAAAGGAACTAAGAAAGATTCTGTGATGCAGGGTGCGTTGACGTAGAAAACTTCAATTATTTGATTGGAACGTTTAGAAATTTATATGACTAAGGTGGAAGTTGATGAATTTCTTATCCCAAAACTTCTCTATCCTTAAATCAAAATTTACATTTTATAAGATGTGTCCAGCAAGAATTGACAAGTATGCTACGATGAAAAGCCATAATTTGATACTCTAGAAATATGAGGATATTTTTTATAAATCAAAATATAAGGAAAATTATAAGATCGTTTGTCTTGTAACCTGAATGTCATGAATTCTGTCTGCCTTGCATATGTACTAGACTACCTTTTTAATTGAAATATGAAATGGGTAACTAATTAAGCCACAAATTCAGAAACGCTAGTGATTCCTAAGAAGTGGTTGGTGACACTTCCACTCTTTTAATACCAATAGATTCTTTCTTTTTTCCTCTTATAGGACTATACACTTTACTTTTAAACATTGCATCATTCTAAAGCTTGGCTCAACTCAACCAATACTGTGTTTGTACTTTGTACAAACAAATATTCTATTTCACCGGCCAATGAAGTTTTGGCATATATATATGATACTATGAAATAAGAATATTTGGAGTTAATAAAAGAACGTCTTTTTGACAACACAATTTCAAGCAACTTTCCTTTCTATACTTGATGCCCTGCTGAAAATGGTTCTTATAAACAATCATCAAGTTTAGGCTTAAGTAATGCATATCTGCCAAATTTCAAAGTTTATCTGTACCCATTTACTTTAGTAATGCAAAATTCATGATAGATTTTGGTGGTGGCGGACCAATATTCTAACTTAAAAAGACTCACGTGAGATTGAAGTTAAATTGAAATATAATAATAACAACTCAGTGAATTTAAGGAAATAAAGTTACATCTCGATTGATACCTATAAACCTATAACTTAGGATGAAAACAAGATTTAGAGCTAATCTTGAGGAAATAAAAGTAGCATTGTGGCTAACTACTATAAGTTTTTTGTACTTTCATATTTTAGACATGGTGCAAAAGCTTTGCCCTCCAGCCAACCAGCACTCCAAGATTGAGAAAATCACTTAATTTTTAACATTTTCTTGTACATCCTAGTACTTTTTTTGAAAAGGTTGTAATCCTTGTCTTTTCTCTTAGATTTAATAATAAATTGATAACACAACCATGAATGACTAATATTGTCGTTTTCTCACCAAACTACCTACAAATAGTTTCTGACAGTAGAAGCTATTATTCCAATCAATTCCTCATAATCTTGTGCTCTTAGTGAATGATTTAAATTACACCTTGACATTAAGAATGAGAATTTGATAGAGACCAATAAGTATATATGGGAACACCCTAAGAATCATGTGATTCCAAGCACATTGATGAGAATGATATGCTTTTATACAACCATAGTTTCACATTATTTTCTGCAGCTACCATAAGTTTATGCTTCGTTTATTAATAATATATATATTATTATGTATCCCTAAGTCACTTTCACATCATTGCTTAAGCTGCATTATTGTTAACAACTTTGATCTCAGAATGATTGCTTCCTGATTTTGATTTATAATAATAGGAATATACCAAAGATAAAAAACGTCTTAAAGGAAAAAAAGAAGTTAAACTTGACTCGTGTCAAATAATTGCAAAATGGAGGGCGCAATGTTATTGCTTTTTATCCTTGAGTACTTGATTGTCTCCTCCACTAACTATATGAGATAAAGAAAAGCTGCCACTACTTAATATCACTCATATAATTAACCATAAAAATTTGATGCCTCTTACTATATATATCATGATTTCTGCAGTTCCAATAAGTAACTTATAAATTACTAAACCAGTTTATTTGGTTTAAATTAAGCTTCATTTCATAAATGTCTTATTTCAATAAGATACAAGCTTATAAACTTCTATTGACAAGTTATTTGAATAGTTTATGACTTACAAATTAGGAGCTTATGTCATTTAATACTACTCACTAGTTAGCTTACAATTTATTCTTAAAAGTTGTTTTCGATTCAATAAGCTAGCTCTTCAATCTTAGTTTTAACTATCTTTTAAGCATTAAAGGAGCATAGCAGAGTTGTGCATTAACTTTTTTGTTTTTTTGCAATGCTGGTCTTAATGCACTGCTTTAAGGATAATTGGTGAACATCTTGGACTTTAGCTACTATTAAGTGGGGGGAAAAAAGCCTGAAATACGGAGACTGATAATCAACATGACACGTGTCAAGCTGAGGAATGATTAAACTCTACTGTATAAATTCCCTCAAATGGTATCAAATTCTTCTGAGGTAACACTATGGAAGGGACTCTTTTCTTTCCTGAAAGGCCAAGCCTTTTGTTTGTTGGTGGCATATTACTATTGACTAACATTACTTTTGAACTTGCTCTCAAGACTAAATATCTCTTGCAAGTTGTGGTTAACCTGTCTGCAAGACAAGACTTAATGACTTATAGTGAAATGATCATTTTAATGTTAATTTGGTGCTATGTACAGAAGAGTGCAATAAGCCATACTCATGTGTGACCGTATGAGTATGACCAAATGGTATATCTAATATCACCCATCCAATGTTGTCCCCACACAGCACAATTTTTCTACTTCATACATTAGGCATATTGATACCAAAGTCCAACCCCATCAATCACATGAGTGTTGGTGAGTGTGTGACCGTGTGTGTATATATATAGACACATTCAGATGTAAATGCAAGCAGAGCTGTCAACTAGCCTTAAATCTTAAACTAGCCTAAAAAATTCCAAACTCTGTAGGGAAGTTTTAACTTTAAGCCATAGTTTTAGCAAGCCTAGTTCTACACAATATATGATCCTCACCTTAGACTCCCTTTGACTCTTTTTGAATATCATTCTTGAGCTACGCAGTATCTAACACTAGTACTAGGAAGGAGGAAAAGGCTAAAAATGGAAGCTGGCAAGGTCTCCAATGATGTAAATGAGGCAAGAGACACGTACCGAGTTGCTTACATAATCCATTTCTTGCTTGGTGTTGGGAACTTGCTTCCTTGGAATGCTTTTATCACAGCAATTGATTACTTTGCTTACCTTTATCCAACCAATCACATTGAGAAGCTTTTTTCAGTGGCTTATATGATTTCATCTGTGATAGTACTTCTTGTGATGATGAGTTGGGGAGGTTGGAGTAAAACAACAATGAGGATGAGAATGAACTTGGGATTCTCTATGTTTGTTATGTCTCTCACGGTAACTTCTGTCATCGATTGGACCACCGGCAGCACCAAGCTTAAAGAGAGATCTTGTGGCTTGACTGTTGCAGCAGTGGTTATATGTGGTTTAGCAGATGGCTTGGTTGCTGGAAGCTTGATAGGTTCAGCTGGAAAGCTTCCAAAACAGTATATGCAAGCCGTTTTTGCTGGAACTGCTTCCTCAGGTACATGGCAATTTATGTGTCTTCAAACCTCAGTTTTACTTCCATTTCTCTATTATAAACAGGCAGATTATGTTTTTCCATATATGAACAAATTCCAACTAATATAGGAATTCCACATATAAAAATAAAGCAATTTTTAAACAAGTTAACAATGTATACTTTCAAGTCTTCTAAGTATATACAAGCTTTTGAATTTTTAAGGGAGAGAAAAAGCAAAGCAGATTCCGTGTGGTCTTGTATTGTACTTATTTGACAATATATTGTTTGTCTTTAGCATATTCTTTCATCTTTAGGCAATCCTACTCATGGTGAAACCATGCAACAACTTATATTATTAAGGGCGACTTAGTTGTTCAACAAAGTTAAATATAGCTGTGACAGACGTTGCTGCTTTTCTTGCTTAAACTAAGATGTGCTTTGTAGGATAGAAATCTGGTAATCTATACATACAAGTATGGCTTTGGTGGTTGCCTCTAGTTTTCATCAGTTAAAGCTGTTTTCCGTAATCAATTTGAATCTCGCTAATCTATATTCGATATAAAGCTAATTCGGCATATCTTAGATGCGCAACTGCGGTCAAAGTTCATGCTTAATTGCTTATTCACTACTAAACATCTTTTCTGGATGACAGGTATCATAATTTCAATCTTGAGGATAATCACCAAGGCATCACTCCCACAAACCCCGAAAGGCCTCCAATTTAGTGCTCACTTGTACTTTATGGCTGCCACAATTTTCCTCCTGTGTTGCATTGTTCTCAGCAACTTGCAGTACAAGTTACCAGTCATGCAGCACTATCAGCAGATGCTTCCTCAGGAGAACACCTTATGCTCAGGGACAAAATTTTGGGCAGTAGCGGGACAAATTAAGGGGCCAGCTTTTGGAATTTTCATAATCTATGTAGTGACTCTGTCTATTTTCCCAGGATTTATTGCAGAAGATCTGGAATCCAAGGTTATGAAGGATTGGTATCCTATTTTACTGATAACAGTTTATAATTTTGCTGATCTACTAGGAAAGTCATTAACTGCATTCCATGTTCTGCAATCTATCACAAAGGCAATATGGGCCTCCACTGCCAGGTTACTATTCTATCCACTCTTCATAGTTTGTCTTCATGGGCCCAAGTGGCTGAAAACAGAAGTACCAATGATGGTTCTCACATTTCTTCTTGGATTTACCAATGGATACTTCACCAGTGTACTTATGATACTAACGCCCAAATCAGTCCCCTTCTCAGAATCAGAGTTATCTGCTATTGTGATGACTGTGTTCCTTGGGTTCGGCTTAGTTGGTGGTTCAGTCCTTGGCTGGTTCTGGATATTATGAAGGTCTTGTTCCGTTGTAATAAACCACGCGAAAGGTAGTAGCTGTGTAGAACTCATTTGTAGGCCTAAATGGGCTTGTTTACGAGCTAATTTTTAGAGGGTATGGGAAAGATAAAGGCTTCTCTGAACTCTTTAGTGAGTGTACTTCATGACTCACGAGTCTTACATTTCACTCATTTCCCCTCCAAAAAATACCTTGGAAACAGACCCAAAGACAACAAAACAATAGCTCCGTTACACCAACTAGATAGTGTCACGTTAGCTCTCTAAGGTTACAAGTGCCAAAACTCACCATCCCAGAACATTAGAAACGAGATTGTTAGAAAACTTCTAGGAACCTAAATGTACTGTTATAATTTATCCTGTGAATGAAATTTAAAATGTGTCAATAGAAATATCGTATTCTTTAGTGAAATGCTGACGAGTATGCAAGAACATACTCCTATCTAGGGATTACTAACCATCACAATTCTAAAATTTGCAGCTTTCTTCCTTCCTCTCTCATTGGCAAGATTTACAGTGTCCATCTCTAAACCTTCTGTTTAAAGACTGAATGGTAATGGTTGAATATTCATGACAGTTCCATAAAATAAAGCACTAGTTAACAAATGCTGTAACCAAACATTATTTGCAACCGTGTATTTTGATTTGTCCCTACGTTATGACAGCTGCCTAAAAATATACTAAAAAAACGGCCACCTTCTAGCCGCGTGTGAATAACTTCAAACATGTGCAAGTATCATTATTATTACTTCAAGTGTGCCATAAAAGAGGTTTGACCAAATCAAACAAGAGAAAAATACAGAGCCCCCTAAATATTTTTATTCATACATTAATCTACATTCATGACAAGAGAACAAAAAATATCACAACTATTTTCGTCGGCCGTCAAAACTCAAAACTTACAAGGAAAGGTTAAAGGTAAATATAAACAAAGGTTAGAAAGTCATATGAAAGCCAAACACCAGAGGAGGCATCAGTTTAAGAAGCAGAAGCAGCTCCATGGAGGAGACTGGGAGATTTTAAAGAAGAATCTTCCACTTCATCTTCTTCCTCAGCATCCCATAGGAAATGAGCGTAGGATGCTAGAACGTAACTACAACAAATAATGAAAACATTAGGTTACTCAATTATTACTTATACCTAACCAAAATTCTGATTTCGGGTCACCCATCCCAATTATTGAAACAAACCATGCATTTCAGTTTGCCGTTAAGCTCTATATAAGAATTCATTTTTATATACAAATGAAATCTAGTATGAAACTCGTGTTTAATATGAAACTAAATTAAATTTAAGAACTGAATTCATCTTATAATTACAAATAAGTGAAATAACTTTGTGTCTTCCAATTCTATAATTTATGTTCGAAAACACAACATACCCATATATATATGTACATATATGTGTGTGTGAAATCATAAGCATATTGATGTTTGCTACTTACCAGTCATCAGGAGCAGCTTGAACTGCTTGATCAAAATAAGTTTCAGCTCGAGGAGCATCCTTATGGATCTGCCATAACAAATCAGCGTACATAGACAACAAGTTTGCATCATTTGGATTTGTCAAAATCGCTCTCCCACAGTACTCCTCTGCTTTAACATAGTCCTCACGAACCTGTTCATCACACCACAAAAAAAAAATCAACACAATCTCAATGTTTCTCATAAATAGATGCAAATAAAGTTTAAACATTTATCAGCCAAAAATAGAAACTTTTAAGTCCAAAAAAAAGTTGTAGCCTTTTTTGCTTACCTCTTTCA
Source organism: Lupinus albus (assembly GCA_009771035.1). Taxonomy (NCBI): domain Eukaryota; kingdom Viridiplantae; phylum Streptophyta; class Magnoliopsida; order Fabales; family Fabaceae; genus Lupinus; species Lupinus albus. Next base: position 14,485,084 of record CM020011.1, read on the forward strand.
AGTACCTTGCGTAGTTGCTAAGAAAAAGTGAATTCCCTGGATTGGCTTCGATCATTGTTTGGTAATACAAATCTGTGCTATCATTCCCGTTATTCGAATCCCAAAACCCTGAACCTCCACCGTCGTTATTGTTCCATCCACCTCTATCTCCACCTCCACCCTCAACCTCACCCTCCTCTTCCTCCACCTCGGAGAAAGAAAATAAAGCATTACCAAACGACACCGTTCTGGAACGAGCACTGAATCCCTTGCTCTCTTCCTCATTGAAAATTTTCCGGTTAGGAACGGACGAGAGATCCGTATCCGACAGCGTCCGCGTCATTCTGTTAACTGAACCCTCAATCGGACACAACAATGAAGTGAGTGAAGCTGAGAGAGTAATTGAACGAGTTCTGGGGATATGGTGAAGGGTTTCAGATTCGGGAGATGAATCCTTGGAGTGATGAATGCATGAATTGAGAATCGACGTGGACGCGCTTCGAAGAATCATAGTTACCATGGATCTAGTTTTCTCTCTCTAAAACCCTAAAAATCAGAGCTTGGTAGAGAAATTGATGAAATGTGAAATTTGATGATATCTCATAGCAGTGAAGAAGAAGAAGATGGGAAGTGATTTTTATTAATGAACGTTAGAATTAATCTGGACCATTGATATTGACGTGTTGTGCATAAAAAATCGGGTTCAGAGTGGGACCCACCTGAGGACGCCACGTGAAATAAGAACCCGTTGGATTACGCGGGGATTGGATTGGACGGTGGTGATGAATGGCATGACGTGATTAGTTTTAAGTATCTTGGTGGAATTGATCTGAATCAAAAGGTGAAAGAGGAATAAGAGAGAGGGAAGAAAAGATATTTGAAGGGTATGACTGGTGAGGCTTAGAAAGCTTGACATTGGGTTGGGTTGGGCCATAGATTATGAGTGTTGGTTCAGCATCAAAGCAAGAATATTATGGGTCCCGCGTCTAGTTAGCCTTGGAACCACGCCACTTGATGGCTCACAATATTGGCTTAGTTTATGGGCGCATCCACATAGACCTGTCAAAATGGGCCGGGTATAGCGGTCCGGCCCGCCAAGGCCCGAAAAGGTGTAGGGCTTGGGTACTAAAGTTTGAGTATTTTAGTTAAACCGGACTTTTTAGCCCGGCCCGACCACAATAAATTCGGGCTCGGCCCGGGCTTACCCGTTCAGGTTTGGGTCATTGTCTACTCATTTTCTTCCCTTTCATTTGGCTTTTCTTACTTGTGCATTTTACATGATGTAATCGATTACGATATACTCGTAATCGATTACGATATACTCGTAATCGATTACAGCATATGAAAAGCATTAGTTTTTGCTGTTTTTTAAACAGTGTAATCGATTACATACTGATAAACTAATCAGACCTGTGCATTTTACATGATGTAATCGATTACAATATACTCATAATCGATTACAACACATTAAAAGCATTAGTTTTGCTGTTTTTTAAACAGTGTAATCGATTACACAATCCTGGTAATCGATTACACTGTTTAAAAAACAGCAAAAAATAATGCTTTTAATATGTTGTAATCGATTACAATATACTCGTAGTCGATTACAACATATTACAAGCATCAGTTTTTGCATTGGTGTAAATAATAAAATAATCCGGGCCGGCCCGCCGCAGCCCGCTTTGGGCGGGTTTGGGCCTCATTTTTAGCAACATAAAATATAACCGGACTTTTTAGCCCGACCCATTTTAGCCCGAATCAAAAGCGGGCTAGCCCGAACCCGTCCGGGTAGCCCGTTTTGACAGATATACATCCACATCTCTGAAATTTATTCTTTAACATGTTTTAATTGAGGAGAAAATTGTATAATTGTACCATCCTCATTTCACCCATCATTTGGTATGTCTCTATCCAACCAAATATTTCTTTTTTTCATTCATACCAATCAATATAGTCACTGTAAGTCTGTAATGTATGAAAGGTTAATATACACATAGAGCACATGGTCTCATCAACACTATTTAGGCACAATATAAACCTCAATTAAATAAAAGTTTACCCTGAAAATATTCAATTCAAAGAGGTAGAATACAACTTGTAATTGACACTAAAGTGAACAAAAGAGACCCCTCTCTCCCATCAAAAGTCTCAATCTACATGGCAGATTAACAGCTCAGAGATTCCACATTATTGGTTATCATTTATCAAGGACCCCAAACGCACTTGCATATATCAACACAAATAATGGAACATGTGGTACAAAGAATATGTGAAACTTTCTCTAATCATAACAACAATAGAACGAGCTAACATAATTATTAAAATAGACTGTAATATTTTTTGTGCTTGAATTTCTTAAGAGCAATTCTGTCATTCAAAAATGATTATTTTAAATATGAATTATTTAAAAAGACATATTTCTTTATGTATAATTTTAATATTGTTAGAGATATTTTAGTTATTTAATAAAATATTGTAGATCATTTATTATATAGGGACTGATATTATTAAAATAAGTTTTGCCATATAGTTGGTTTTATATTTCTTGGTGGGGTAATTTTGTCCTAAAATTTATTTATTTTGTCACAATAATTAATGGAAATGCTAAATTAGGAAATCGTGTAGGATCTTTGAACTACAACACCCTTTTTAAACAAGGATAAATAAGTAATTTAGCATAGGCAGAAATTTGAAATGAAAAGTTGGACTCTAACCATTCATTTACACGGGTGTCACGTGGTTTTCCACTTTCAATTATTATTGTGGATTCAAATGAATTCACTTCCCCTCACATTACCAGTATCTTTCTTTAATGTCTTTTATCACAATCTTCATTTGACTCTCACTCTTAAATTCATTCCAAATTCATCGTTAATGAAAGGTTCACAAATAATGTTAACTTTTTGTTGTAATGAGGAAACCCTTCATTTCTTCACTGGGTATAGTCTATTTCTTTTCGTAAAGGAAACATATTTACTGTGTTATGGATGTTGAACCATTTTTTTGTGGAACACTTGATTTCTAAATACATATGAAGTTTCATCTTTACTAAGGTTTCATCTTTTATGAATATCTTTTTTTCCTTTATTTTTAAAGATCACTTATATCCATGAATTACTATCTTTTTTGTTAGTTTCCATTTTCTATGTAAAGTTGGATCTTTTACACAAAAGGTATGATTTTTATTTCCAATCTCTTTCCATTAATTTATTTTTCCTTGTCTCACTCTCCCAACAACATTATGTTTCTCACAAAATGGACTTTTATTCCCATTCTCTATTTTTTTCAATTAAATATTTCTCACTTCTGAATGTCAAAGTGTTTAGTTAAAGAGTCTATGGATGTATTATTATTGTAAAGATTTATACACAATGATTATATAATTTATTATTCATCTGTATTAATTTTTTTGAAGAGTTAATTATGATTAAAAATAAATAATGAACTCATACTCTAACAATGTATAAAATTTTAATTTTTTTGGTACTATGATGATATCTCTCATTTTGGGCGTGCATTTCCATCGCAATAAATGTTACTAATAAGAATCAAAACATAGATTTGTTGGTCATTCTGAGAATTTAGCAGAAATATATGACCTTACATCACTAGATGAATGTCTTGTCAATATAAAACTCATAAGTATATTCATTTTATTTACATCAGTTAATGTAATGGATGCAAGATAATTGAATAATTAGGTTAGGTTGAACCATTTAGAACTGTTATCAGATATATTTAAAAATAATGAAAACTTGCCACTTTAAAAATAATAAAAAAAGTTCAGATGTACTCAACAACATCCAAAAGCATAAATGAATCAGTTCTTACAAAAATAAATAAACAAATGACGGATTGTAAGGACCATAACACATGGCAAGAAGCATAACAAAGGTGCAAATTCGAATGAGTCAAAGATAACAAAATTTGACAGATTTGGCTTTTTGATTAGTAAATGAATCCTGTTACAAACAAATTTTTGCATTTTTTCATGTGCATATATCAATCAATATATTTCTAATAAAAATTCTGCAAGGAAACCCACTCTAATTAATTACCTTTTACGACAAAAATAAATCATATCTATCTTTGTTCTCATTCATTGCAAGAGAAAAACACTGGTTTCTAGTTATGCCATATGGATATTAATTTTTTCCAATTTTTTTGTTTAAAATAATTGTAATGTTAATAAAAAGGAATGAATATACAAAAACGTTAAGCCCTCATGTAAAAATATTTAATATTGTTGGTAGCATTGTAAAAATGAGCTTCATAAAAATGCTTCTTTGATACATACATAAAAAACTAACAATTAAAAATATAATATATTAAACTCACAAGATATGATAAGATCTTTAAAGGGCAGTATGATGCTTTATACGGTTGACTGAATAAAGTGAAAATATAGAAAAATGTGAGAGATATTAAGGAGAAGGAAAAATATGAGAAATTGAATAAATTTTTATATTATTTAGTATGATTAAAATGAAAAAGAAAGAGAAAAGAAAAAATAATTTATTTTGTATCTCTTTTCTTTGGTTGAATGAAAAGTAAGAGGAGAGAAATATATTATATTTGAAAAGACAAAATATTCTAAAAACAAAAAGAATGGAAAATCATTAATAAATGAGAGTTGATGAGATAAATATTAATAAAGGAGAGTTAATAATAATGTAAGAATCTTATACATTATTGTTGCATCATTTATCATTAATATTTAAAAAGATAATACAAATTAATGATAAATTATATATTAATTGTTATAAATATTTATATTGACAATACATATATTTATTTTACTACATTGATATATATCTCAAATATATTTTAACCATATCAGCAGAGGACTGATATATATATCTCAAATATATTTTAACTATATCAGCAGCAGTCCACAAACTCATGTTATAATAAATTTGTATATTGTTAATACATGATGTATGTATGATTGATATATTCACAACTCTTTTTTCGGAAGAAGTAATAAAAAAGAAAAAGAAAGTGATACACATAAATATGAATAATCATAATCATTTTATATTGTACTTTATGATAAAATCGAATAAAAAACCTTCCTATTAACAAATGGGGGTGGCGTCAATAACATACACCTTCATCTTGTTTATGCCTCATCTTTCGATTTTTATATAATACAACAATATTTATCTTCTCTTCTTCTTCCTTCAACTTCAATTGTTTCTTTTCTTATTCCTCACCTCTCATGCGCGTTTTGCATTGAACGACCAGATTCTTCAATTTTGAAATTCAAAATTCAAAATCCATTGATCTCAATTGATTCTCACTCATTTTCCTGCTTTCTTCTTCAAATCCTTAATAGAAATTCAACTTCGGTCTGTGCTGCTGTTCTGTTAACCATTTTTGGGAATTTTTTCGAGTTTTTTAGGTCAAAAGTGAATTGGGGATTTGTGTGACAAATGAACGTTGAAAAACTATGAAGAATGTGAGGAGAAAGATTGGGAAGTATGAGGTGGGTCGAACTATTGGCGAAGGCACATTCGCTAAGGTTAAATTCGCCAAAAACACAGAGACAGGGGAGAGTGTGGCTATTAAAGTTATGGCTAAGAGAACCATTCTCAAGCACAAAATGGTTGAACAGGTCCCTCCCTCTTTACCTTCCCTTTTTACTCTTCAGCTATCATAGAAATCAATCTTTTTAGTATGCTGTGGTTGGTTTTCATGCAAATTTATACCTTACATTTCTTATACCATCAGATATATAGCTGAAATAACAAGCATGAGATCAAACCTTTCTTACATATTGTTCATGAAGTTCTCATGTAAAAGGGCACTAACCTCCTGGTGAAAGGTTGGACCCATTATTGTGGGTTTTGTAGTAGGTACTAGGTAGTCTTTTTTCGGTCTTGACCACAGGTGTACTCCATGGGAGATGATCCTGTTTAAGTCGGAAACATCCACAATATCGTGGAGCTAGCTCTCCCAATGGGAATTTTTTCGACCACATGGCTCGAATATGGGACCTTGCTTAAGGGGAATCAAGCATGTACCACTTGAACAAGCTTTGGTTGTTTGTAGTAGGTAGTCTTTCCTAGCATTTCATTGTATTCCGAAATGATTTACAATGAAGAGTAGATTACACTGATATATATTCCATGAGGTTTAATGAATCTATACACGGTACCCCTCTCTTTTTTACTCATGAGTATAATATACCTAAGACGAATGAACCAAGGTCATGTACTCATGTTTGATTGGATGGCATGGTTGTGAAGGAATGAAATGGAACAGAGTTTTCATTCATGTGTTTTGTTTGGTATGGGTCAGAAATCCAAAATGAAACAATGACTACATTCTATTTTTATGCTTGGTATGAAAAAATAGGATTTGCTTGATACAATTAGTATATGAAAAATTAAAAAGAAAAAGTAATTTAGGATGATGCCTTTTGCGATGGAAGAATTCCTACTTCAATACTTGTAGCAATGCTCGTTCGCATTGCAATGTCACGTAATCAAGTTTGTTCGGGAACCATTATGAAGCAATAAATTCAAGCTAAATGATGTGATTATATGTCATTTCAGTTAAGATATAAAGCTTGATGACTTGAGCTGGAGACATGAAAAGGCTATAGGGATTCTGAACATAATTTAAAAAGGGATCTAGTTTCACTAAGCCTAATGGTCTAGCTATCTTGTGTTGACTCTAGAATGCTAATGCTAGTACGAAGTTATAAATCAGCATGCAAATGGATGCTCAGATAGAACTCTTTGTGGAGCTAAAAAGCTGACAGTAAAAATTGCAGTATAAGTGGAATGCATTCAAATACTAGTGTATAAATGTTCTATGGTAATCATGTCTCTTTCTCTCCGGTCAAAACCAGAAAAGTTTGTCACAACGATGTTGCAATTTAGTGGATCTCTTGTTGCATCTGCAGTCAAAGGCTTGCTTGTATCTCTGTGATTGACTGTGTATTTAGGGCAGAACAAGATGTAGCATGTGAAACTAAATACTTATTTTAATTCTTTCCCGATCTATGCAACTAGCTTTTATAAATTGAATCATTTTGCAGATTAAAAGAGAGATATCCATTATGAAGATTGTCAGGCATCCTAATATAGTTAGGTTGCATGAGGTATGTGCAGATATCCAATGAATCAGGAGTTTAACCATTCTTTTCTCCTATTATATTTCTCACACTGTTTACAAATTTTAGGTTCTGGCCAGCCAGTCCAAGATCTACATTATTCTCGAGTTTGTAATGGGGGGTGAATTATATGATAAAATTGTAAGAATTTTATGTTTTTATGTCATTAGATATATTAGAGGTTAACTTTTCTACGCTTATTTTGATAATTCCCAAGTTTGACCTTTCAAATTAGTGAACATTTTTAAGATGCTAATTTGCCAATGTTAATGATTATACTAAGTCTTGTGTGGCGAAATTAGATTTCATTTGTTATTCATGTTTACAAGTACTTCGTTTCTGGATGTGTAGGTTCAGCTAGGAAAGGTTTCTGAAAATGAATCTAGGCGCTACTTTCAACAACTTATAGATGCTGTTGCTCATTGTCACAGAAAAGGCGTTTATCATAGAGATTTGAAGGTCATAGGCAATATGTTGTATATGGTGTTAATTATGTTCTTGACCTTTTGCTAACATGTTAAGTTTTAATCCTGATCAATTTTTTTTTCTTTCCATCTATAGCCTGAAAACCTTCTTCTTGATGATTATGGGATTTTGAAGGTTTCTGACTTTGGATTGAGTGCATTGACTAAGAAGGTAAGAGTGTACTCTATTTATAAAAAGGAGATAACAACACAGATTTGATAATAAAAGTATTATTTTTTATACTACTGGCATCTAATTGTTGCTTTGTCTTCGGGTAATGATTTTTTTTGGAGTTAGCAGAACTAATGCCTCCATTCTCTTTCTCTCTTTCTTATAGGGTGTTGGCCTTCTTCACACCACGTGTGGGACCCCAAATTATGTTGCCCCTGAGGTTAAGTGAATTATACAACTCGGATGCCATTCTGAATTCTTGTCTTTATCAGTTGCTCTTTTTTTCTTTTTGGTGGTTGGATAATATGCTCAATCAATGCTTAGAGTAATTCTCCATATCAATTTTAGTTATGGACAAATCAAAATAGATCAATGTATGAAACTCTGATAGTTATTATCAGTAAAGCATTTATCTTGAGATTAGAATATCTTCAGCTCCTTTATCATTTAATGTTTCAAATGATAACCGTTGTGCTTTCTCATCTCATTACATTGATATATCAAACTTAAAAGCTTCAGGCAAGATAGTCAATGTAGGTAGCAATTTTTTCGTGATAAACTGTGAGTTTCGATGTAATTTGATAACTTCATATAAATAATTAATTTGATTGTTTTGTAAGTGCGATGATGTATATGTATTGTCTTTATGTGCTCCAGTTCTTACTAAAATAATCTCCTGCAGGTGCTCAGCAATCTAGGCTATGACGGTGCAGCAGCAGATGTTTGGTCATGTGGAGTCATCCTCTACGTTCTGATGGCTGGATATCTTCCTTTTCAGGAGGCAGACCTTCCAATGCTATACAAAAGGGTATTCTGCCTTTCCCTTTCTTGATGTGGAGACTTAAAAGAGCTAGAAAGATGGAAAACGTAAATACAAAGTAGAGAATGTAATAGGAAAGAGGACCATGGGAAGGAAACTATTAATCCATCAAAGCATAGTGCCACTAACCATTTTTAGCTACTAGGATCTTTATTTAAATTTTCAAATCAGCCTATTAAAGTATTAGGGCTCTTACACTATTTCAGTAATTAGAACTTTAATAACAATATCCTGAATAAGGATGGCAACGGGCACGGGTAGTAGCTACCCGCTACTCGTTCTGGAATATGGGAACGGTACCCGTACCCGCCCAATACCCGCGCGGGTACCCTTCAATGAATGACGTCATCTTCAATGAATGACGTCATTCCCTTTCAACAGCAATACCTTGGCTAGTTGGATCCTATAAAATAAAATTTTGAAAATTAAAATCCAAAATAGAACTATTACTAATTTTAGGGAAGGGAAGGGAAGGGATTAGGGATTTTAAGTGGAATGGAAAAATTAGGGATTTTAAGGGAGGGAAATAAGAATTAAAGAGTTTAGGGGAAGGATAATTTTGTAATTACATATATAGCGGGTACCCGCGGGCACGGGTACCACAATACCCGTGCCCACCCGTTGGTACTACGGGTATTTTAAAAAACCCGTCCGGAATACCCGCGGGTACCCGTTTGTGACCCGTACCCGTGCGGATTTTACCCGCGGGTATGGGTTTTTTTGCCATCTCTAATCCTGAATAAATACTTAATACTATTATACATAATATAAAATTAATTGCTAAGTCAACAAAAAGTTACTTTGGCTATAATAAAAATGCCAAAATTAAATAAACTGCCTTTGGTGACCTAAATCTTTCTGTTTTATCATCCTTACTTAAGTAGTTGTTTACATGCTATATCATGTCATATGGAAGAGTGTGATGAATTGTTCTTATGTTCATGCTTATTACCATAAAGCATCATTTAGTGAAAAGTAAAACTTTATTGATCTTCATCTTTCTTAGACCATGAGGAGCCTTTTCTGAGAGGGCTGAATGTTAATTTTAGGAGCAATTTAGTTATGTATATTAGTAACCAGATCTTAACTTTTGTTGTTAATTGTAGATCAGTGCTGCAGAGTTTGTTTGCCCATTCTGGTTTTCTACTGGGGCAAAGACATTGATACATAAAATTCTGGATCCTAATCCTAAAACAGTGAGTACATTGATTTATTTATTTTAGACTTAAATTTGTACTAGACTGTAGTGCAAAATATGTGAATCATGGTATAGTACGAAGTGTGTTTCACGCTGATTACCTTGACAGATCTTGTTATTATACCTTCTGTTTGTTCCTACCACTCGATGTAGGTCTGTATATGTTTTGTCTATTTAATCAAATTCAACTTATGTGTTTGATTTTTTTCTTTGTCCTTTTCTGTTTAGGGAACATAAAAATTGGAATTAATCAAAATTGGGATAAGCATGAAAAAAATCTCATTAAAGGATACCAGCTTTGATCCATTTCAATGACTTCTGGTGTTTTTCATGTTTCTACCAGTGTTGTGATAACCGGACCGGATCGGACGGTCCGACCGGTCCAATCGCTGACCAGACTTGAAAACAACTCCGATTTGTAGTCTTAACCGAATGAGTGATTGAACCGTTTTGGACCGGAGAAAATCCGCTTCAACCGTGCTAAAGCCGATTCAACCGGAATAACCCGGGAAGTGAACCGGACGGTTCACTTAAAATTTTAAAAAATGGAACATTACTCTAATATTTTGTTTTAATTCGATCCAAAAAAAGATAGAGAGATGTTAATTCAATATAGTTGTATAAAATTATTAATTATATAAAATTTTACATTTATATATAATTATATATTTATGGATAAAAATTATTAATTATATTTAAAATCACCCGGTCCGACCGGACGATTTAACTGTTTAAACTTGTTAACCTAATACGGAAGCTCTTCCGACTTGATGTCCGGCTCGGGTTTCACAACCAACACACAATTGTTGCTGACAGTAAAAAATAATTGCTTTTTCTTGCACATTCATAATGTTTCCACTTGTGTACATTATCTCATGTCTAATTAAGTATAGTTGGATCAGGTTATTGTTTGTGAATTTTCCTTCACCTGATTATTTTTAAATAATTAAATACTTATAAATTTAATTTATGATTTTTAATCAATTCTGATTTTAATGCAGCGGATTAAAATCGAAGAAATAAGGAAAGATCCGTGGTTCCGGAGATACTATGATCCTGTCAATCCTAGGGAAGATGAGGAAGTGAATTTGGATGATGTTCAGGCTGTTTTCAATGATATTGAGGTCTGCTCTCAATTTGTACAAACAAAAGCTATTTTGCAAATGTATACAGTAGTCCTTTCTTAAATATATATATAGATGAATGAGTATTCTACAAATATGGAAATGTGAAATAACATGTAAAGGGCGTAAAAAAATGTAGTAAGAACATTTTCATGAAAGCTATGATATTTGTTTCCAGATGGCTGGAAAATGTTAATATATGTACACATTATTGTTATGGGTTTTAAGTCACTGGTGGATTTTCATAAGTTGTGCTTAGATTAAATTTTTATGCTTGCGAGTAATGAATTAGTTCTTTCCTTTCAACAGGAATATGTAATATCTGCATCCAGTTATGCCTAAAATTGTGTTCCCTTGATTCTCATTTTGAGCGGTTGAAGTGTTGCAATAGTTATCCATGTTTTGAGATACACTGCCAATTTTTTTCTGTTTGACAGGACCATTTTGTTGTTGAGAGGTCAGAAAGTACTGAAGGAGGTCCTTTGATAATGAATGCTTTTGAGATGATTACCTTATCACAAGGGTTGAACCTTTCACCGCTATTTGACAGGCATCAGGTATTTTACCAATCCCATCTTCTTGGCTGACAATCTCATGGTTCCCTTTTTTATTTGGTTTCTGTGTAACTTATTCGAATTCCACCTGCCAGGGTGGGCATTAGTGGGCATCTGTTTTCATCATAGGTTTGAGTCTTGGTGGTGTAACAAACATAATCTTTTGTAATAGTTTTCTTTCTTGCAAGTTGGTTCTGATTCTCTGTTTTTCAAGGTTGTCTGTTGCATTTTCCCAAATGATACTCTTTTGCTTTCTTAACAGGATTTTGTGAAGCGGCAAACTCGTTTTGTTTCCCGTAAACCAGCAAGAGTTATAATTTCATCTATTGAAGTTGCTGCAGAGTCAATGGGTCTTAAGATCCGTTCTCGCAATTATAAGGTATCACTCTGCAATACTACTTTACATTTGTAAATGTTGGATAATATGCCCAAGAAGTGTAATATACAGGCCATGAACTTTTCACATGATGTCAATGAAGTTTTTGTAACTGCTGCTGTTCCATTTTAGCAATCTGTTTATGTGAATTAATGGTTCAATAACATTTTAGTCTTTGTAGGAAGACCCTGAATTGGGTTTGGTAATTGAAAAGTGATAATGTTGCATATTGGGTGGTCTAATCCTAGATTAGGCATAGGTTTTTTACTTGATTTTTCAAGGAAATTTGTGGTAGTATATGGTTTTACTGAATTCTTTTTTGCATTTTTTTTAAGCACCCTAAATTTAATTTTTTCACAGATGAGGCTTGAAGGAGTTTCTGCAAGTAAGGTTGGACAACTTGCTGTAGTGTTGGAGGTAACTTGTTTCTGCATTTGATGTATTTACTATTATCTTCAATATAAAATCATTCGAGCAGTAATTAAAAATTATTTTTGTTTCTATTTTGTCCAAAGGTATATGAAGTTGCACCATCCCTTTTCATGGTAGATGTTCGAAAGGCTGCTGGTGATACTCTTGACTATCACATGGTTAGCTTCAGTATCTTCATATTTCTGCATTTTGACATTCATATGTATTTATGTGTGCACATGTATATAAGTTGATAGTAACATTTTTGTACTGTTTCAGTTTTACAAGAATCTTACTGCCAAAGTAGAAAACATTATTTGGAAACCGTCCGAGATTATACCAAATTCTAGTCTGCTTCGAAATTTTACTCTTTGATCCAGTTCTTGCGGGCATACACAAATAGGAGCATTGAAGGCTGCAGCTGCTCCTTGAGTCTTCTAAGAAGTGGCATGTTTTCTGGCTGTCATAATGCAATCTACACGGTATGAAAGAACCACGTCGCTATAAAAGTTAGAGTATGCTAGTTAGGCTTGTTCAGAAAATTCAGTTCATCTACACTGAACCAAAACTGATCCAGCTCAAACAGTGCAATTTTCAGGGTTAACAGAAATCTGGGATGCTAAACTGAGGTCTTGTAATTGACACTTCCTAATAATCATTTGGAACAATAAAATTTTGTAATTGTAACTTCTGAATAGTTCTGCCTAAAACCTTTTACAGGAATATTCTGAAGTCATAGTTACAAAATTTGTACATTAGGATAATGCTATCCAGAAATAATAGTAATTGTAACATTTTATACTTTTGGATAATACTACTCAAAAGTGCCAAGTATGTAATTTTCTAAAAGTGTTGATAAATAAATGAGTTGATGATAGGGGTGTTATAAGTAGCATCCAAAATCTGAGCCCTATACTTTGAGGGTTGGAATATGTCGTGGGGAAGTCAGAAAGCATTTATTGATCGACAAATAAAATTATAAAAATATGGATATCTGAACCACTCGAGTCCGAATTCCCAAATATGCAGTAATTTTCGTAGTACACGTTCGTTGAGTCATTTTCATTGCATGTTGTATGTACTTCTCTACATGAATTAATGCTCACACAAACACTAGTTGAGATTAATAGCTGATCCACATTCAAACAAATGATCAAGTAGTAGTATAGTAGTATAACGTTCTATTAAATTCTTTCAATTCATGTGTATTTTGTTGAGAGAATAACCACATGTATTATAAAATTATATTTTATTTTTTAATGATTAATTTATAAATAACACATCAATATTTTAGGATTGTCTTCATCATGTATTTATTTTCTTTATATTCCCCACTTATTAAATCAATTCTTTTAACACCTTTCATTCTATTACATCTCAATATTTCACACTTCTTTATTTTTTAATCATAAAGTAAATATATATTTTGGTCTCTGTGCCAATTTAGTCCTTATATGTCTGAAAATCCTAAAATAATATTTAAAATATTAAATGAGTTAAATTAGTTTTTTTAGTGTATTTTTACAATCCTTAATAGAGAGACTTTGCTTCAGGAAAAACGATTTTTTTTTGTCCCTAGATCACTAAATAATAATGGTTGATAAGAATATATGAAAAAGTGTGGGGTTCACATAAACGTGTTTGGTAAAATAATGATCGTGATTGTAATTTTTAACTTTGTCCTTTATATCATTCTAAAAATAAATCAACATTGAAAAAGTAAGTGTAAGCAAAAAATGCGTAAACGTTTCCCCCAATAGTACTGTTTCTTTCTCAGCAACCTTTGATTAAACTTAAGCACAATGAACCAATAAGCTGTTTGATCCTACCAATAATATTTACAACTTAAAACAAATTTGAACTGATAAATACTCTTCTACTCAAGTTTGTTGTGGATTAATTGTCGTTTGGAAAAGAGAGGGTAATCAATTTTGGTTCATATATATATAGTAACACACCAGGTACACTAAAAACTGCTGAAGCTTAATTAAACTAGAGGTATATATATGGCACAGCCACTACTACATTTTCAGCACTATTATTACTATATACTGAAAAGCTATGATCAGCTTTCAAGGTTGAAAGAACTTGTTACCACACTTGCATTTCCATGAGAGAAGATAATAGCCCTCATCTCTTTGACCTATTGCCTTGTTAATACCAACATCTTTGTGGTGAGGAGAGATAACTAATGTAGCCATGCAGGGTCTGCATTTCAAGCATTTGTTAACACACCTTGGAGGCCTTGACCCCAATACTAGTTTATTTTGCTTCATAAGACCCTTGCCATCTTTTGTTGAAGCTGACCCTTCTGTTCAAAACATGTAAAGAAAACAAGAACATAAGTTAGACCAAGGGATAATTCCATGATCTTGTTGACATTGAAATATATGGACAATGATGGTTTGTTTTTACCTGAATTAGAAGGAAATAAAATGAGAGATATGATGAGAATCAGAGCCAGTGAAGTTTTTAGTCCATTGGAGTATACTATTGGAGAATGAGAATGAGAATCCATCAGTCTATAAATGTTTTTTTTTGCAAGGAGTTAGTATATATGCAAAATAGTAGGGATGATGAGGAAGGGTTTGCTTTTGAGGTTTGATTCATTGATGCAATGCATCTCATCAATTTTTAAGGGTCCTATATATGAATGAGTTTGGTATGTGAAGTATTTTTTAAAACAAATAAAGAGTGAAACAGGTGTCTGACTTGAGTTTTTCAGAGTGAATGACTGAAGTCACAGTTTATTTTTATCTTTTTTGCTGGCTGAATTGACTACCCTATGCTAACTTTTGAAATTATTGAAGTACTAGACCATCTTTATTTTGTCACCATACAAGGATTGGCTATAGTTTTTTGGTTAATGTAATATTATTATTTTGATAACCAAAAGGGTAGGAAGTTTAACTTGTCATTTCATTTTTAAATGAGTTTTTGAAGATGAGAGTATATAGATAAAGGATAAAAATAGAAATATTTTGATTTATGGTAAGTGAAGTTAAATGTAAATTTCTCATATAAAACTACCAATTTTGGTTATTTGTCTTTGTCTCTTTTCCTCAATAATACATCTTACTATTAAATACTATAGGTTTGGTTATTGTCCTTGTCTCTTTTCCCCAATAATACTTTTTTACTATTAAATACTACAAGTTTACAGTGTTTTCCTCTAGACACAAATGAAAGTCAAAATAACCAATTCAGATTAGGGATCAAATCTGAATGAAAGCTATAACCCCAAATGATTTCCCATTTTACCCATAGGCATTCATACACTCCATTATATAGTAACCCAATTTTGCCTTGGCATGTGATATGGTATAGACTAGAGTTTCTAAGAATTATAGAACACACTTATAAGCTATAGGCATTGAATGAGTAATAAACTAATAATACTCACATGTTTTTACCTATATCACTTTTTATCTGCATAATGTTCATTATCAGTCTATATCTACCAAATTTTTTTTATACACCTCTATTCTGATTTTGCCAAATACACATATATGAAATACACATTTTCCTTTTTTGGGTATTGAATCATCTATAATTGACTGTCATATATCAGATACTGCTTCAAATTTAATTTGTCAGATCATTAGCAATGAAAAAACACAAAGGTCAATAGAGTGCAACTTTAGTTTATAGTAAAGATATTTTACTGAAGTTGGATAAAAATGAAGTAATAAAAACAATGCTGGTGGGTTAGATAAGAGATTCCACTGAATTGATGGACAAGTGGTGTCATTTCAATGTTTTAAGTGTGCCATTCGTGTCAACATTACCACAACCTATACAAGACACTATACCACAAAACCTGCTGAATGCTTATTCTTTTTTAAGGCTATGGCTATCATATCACTATAAAATGATAAGATTACTTTTTGGGTTATTGTAATCAAAGTCTCTATCAATTCAATTAACTACCACCTTCAATAAAGTTTACATCAACGAATCCATGATCAGTATAATCTTATACAAATGATAGTTTTTGTATTAAGTACTTATCGGATTGTATATAACATAACATGCAGCAAACTCGGTTGTCTCTATCTCACCAAAGGTAGTGTCAAAATGTACTTATGTATACCTTTGTACAAGTTATACATGTAGAGATCCAAAACCTCTCATTTGTTTAGTACTACACAACATTATTCTTGATCATGCACATAAAGTACAGATTGTGAAATCTTCTCACTAATAGTAATATGATTGGTATGATATGAATATTATTAATAATAAGCCACATGGATAACATGGTGTTTGACAAAGTATATATGTCATAACTCTTACTACATTTCTTTATCAGAAAAGAAACATATCAATAATCATTAGACATTTAAATCATTTGACTAAACAATAGTGAGTTAGATGCACTTCCCTTATTAGATAACAAAATTTATCTCGTGATATGTGAAGTCTATTGTGGGTGAAGCAAAGTCCCTCGTTTTGGTTGGTATTGCCTTTTTTGAGTAGGACAAACTAGTCACTCGAGGAAAAGACTATGAGCAGTAGTGGCAGATAACAACTCCTGTACAAATTATCATTTTCTTGAACAGACACATTTTCTCTCAGATGAATCACTTGCATATCTTACTATTATAGATCTTACATGAAACAAAGCTGACATTGTACAATGATTTTGTTCTTCTTGCATAAGCACCCTCTTCTTATGTCCTTTTAAAAAGCTTGAACCAAATTAAGACCATTTTTAACTTACATTATTTCTTTAACATATTCCAGAATGGGCAGCACAATATATATAGAGAAGAAAAGAAACCCAACAACTACTCCACTACTCACTGCACTCCCCAATTCCCAATACCTGAGAATTCATGGCACCATGGAAATGGAGCAGTGATTCTTTTCTCATCATACAAAAAAGTGGCAGTAAGGTGGGGTAGGTGGCTAATGCTCAATAGTAAATTCATGAAGGGTAAGTTAACCTCACTACAAAATCCTCTAATTAAATTCTTCTACAAGTGTAACATGTGTTATAAACTAATATTTTGTTTATTAATCGATTTACAAGTGACATGTGTTAGATTATTCTTTCCATATTTCTAAACCATCACCAACTATGTCTACTTATGCAGATATTTACCTCAAATCTGCACATTTTTTGCAACATGATTACTCCTAACTGAATTAGAAGGATAAACTACGTCAAATTAATTATTTCCTTCATTAAAAATACAGTGTTATATTTTTACCTTGTTTAATAGTCAGAACAATAAAGTTTATGAAAATATTACGAAATTTTAATTATACATTATCTCATTAGTTTCATTATCACACTCATTATTCTCACTACACTATACATACCAAACGAAAATCTTCTTGAGTAGGATAGCAGAGTCAAGTCACATAAATCTTTCTTTTTTGGGTACAAAGAGTCGCATAAATCTGGTAATTTTACAATGTTTAATCTAAAACAAAATCTCCCTTACCTTTCTTGATCTTTATTTATTAGAGAAATCTAATTTTTTTACAAACGTAACAAGGTAAGGTAGACACTATCACCTATAACATCATTTCCATACAAACCCACTTCCATTATTCAAAACAAAGATAAGAAATAACAATAATAACAATGGGACAAGTAGAAATTGCATTATTATTATTGAATACTAAGTGGTCTGCAGAGTACAACTCACAAGGAAGAGAAGCCTACAAAAACAAGGACTTGATTTAAAAGGGGGAAAAAACAACCTAAAATAGGTTGTTGTGGAAGATCAAAAGAATGATCTACCACCACCAAAGCCCTTGAATATGAGACACTTAGCCCTAAAATTGAACTACACAACCACACTGACAAGAGACTTGAAAATATCTGAACTAAAGCGTAAGTCTGGGTAACATCATAGCAATGTATAACAAGCTAAAATACTCGCTCTAAAATGGATAAACCAACCGGTACAAAATAAGCAATGCACTATCAAGCAGTGGAACCATCAACCGGGACTTAGTAAAGTATTCTCAGGGAACCATTGCCATAAAAGAAGCGTCCTCCAGATAGAAGGCCAAAAGGGTTGTAACAAGCATTTCTGTGTGAAGATGCTTGCAAAAACGGGGTCATAAGGGTATATACCAAGGTTCCCTGGAAAACAACCAAGTCCACAGTCACCTATCCACCCTTGATAGGCATATCAGCCTAAAAAGTATGCTTGGTTTCACCATCTGTTGAGTTCATTATTGTAGATCGATACATGTACGATATAGCCCGAGTCTCTAGAAACAGTTTTTTCATGATTAAGCGAGAATATCACATCTCCACAAGTTCTCCATTAACAACACAATCGCGCTGCTGTCAATTGAATTGCAGCTTTGAAGATTCAATCCCAACAAGGTCTGGCCTAATTTTGTCAGGAAAGGAACACTCTTGCTTGATAACTCAGAACAGCCCGACAAGGAAAGCACTTGCAAAGTAAGCTGCCTGGCACCAGAGAGAACAGCTATGCCAGCGTCGGTGATTGCACACTTTGACATATCTAGATCTTTAAGCAGGAGGCAGTTGTGTGCAATTGCAAGCAAGCTTGCATCTGTAACTTTCCAGCATCCATCGAGATTTAGTGATTCGAGGGTTCCACCATGCAGCCTGGCCAAGGCTGAAATTATGTTATCCGTCAAGTTCCAGCAGCCGGTGAGGTTAACATTGACAAGTCCTGCCAAACAATTCTCCAAAAGAGGGAGGAGGCCAGCATCTGTCATGCCATAAAGTCCAGTCAGATCAACATTCTGAATTTGGGGGCACAATTTCCCAACTATTGCCATGCTAGCACTACCAAAACCAGGGCAGTTTTGAATGGATAAAGATCGAAGAGACTCGCAACCAGAGAGCACAGATACTTCTACATCAATATCTTTAATTCCCATGCACTTCACAAGTGTAAGAGATTTCAACTTTGTTTTGATGTTTGAAAGAGCGCCCATGATCCCAGACTGGGTAACCCTGTTACACTCCTCCAACTGCAGGCTCTCAAGAGATCCAGCAGCTTTGGTAAATGCTATCAGTCCACTGTCAGATGCAAAGCAACACTTGCGAATGCACATGTGCTTCAGGTTGGTGCAACCTTTACCCATGGCTTCGATGCTAGCATCAGTTACCCCTCGGCAAGAAGTGACAGAAAAGGACACCAATTTCTGCAGACCTTGAGCAACACCCATGACCCAAAATCCCCTTTCAGTAACATTTTTAAGACCACACAGGACCAAATTTGTAATCGCCTTTCCATAATGTCCTATCACAGCCAGAGAAAAATCTGTTATGTTTAAGGCCTGAAGCTTGACCCTTGACAACTCGGAAGCCGATGATAAAAGACTAGATAATCCGCGATCCCCAACAAGAGTGCAATCCTTGATGGATATTGACTGTAGCTTTGGGCAAAACCTTGCAATAGCTTGCAAGCCCTCATTTCCGATCTTTGAGCATGATTCAATATTTAAGGTGGTCAAGTTGGGGCAACCTTCAGCTATTGCAATCAAACCCTTATTGGTGATTGAGGAAGATAGGCACAAGTCAAGCTTCTCCAATAGATGACATCCTTTTGCTATGTGAGATAGACCCTCATCCCCAATAGAAGATACATTCCACAAAGAAAGTGATCTGAGAGAAGGGCATCCATGAGCAACTGCAGAGAGGCCATAGTCGGTGACACCGCGAACAGAGTTGCTTCCTCTGATAGACAGCTTCCCGAGTCCCCCGCGGCCGCTAGTCCCAACTGCAATTGCAGCAAGCCTTACATCGGTTGCTTTCTTCCCTTCCAAACACCTTGTAAGGTAACCATCACCTTCAATATTTTGATCCTCATCAGAAGTACTCCTCTCAATTTCAGCTTTGCAGATACTACTCATAAGCATAAGCCACTGCTTAGATACACATGCACATGAGGTTCTCTCTTTGGCACTAGGGAGCCTTCTGAATATCTCAAAGAGGCATTCATTAGGAAGGACCTCAATACTAGACTTTTGATCTTGTTTGCAGTCAAAGATAAATGGGGCAGTGACGCGAGCTCGCTTGTTAGGATGGTAGTACACATCCACATTGGAACCAATAGTGTATAAACGACCCAAATCCAAAGAACTCCCAGGATAGAGTTCATCATCGCCTGAAAATTCCATTCATAAAATCTAAATTCAGCCACACAAATTTCCCAGAACCAAAACTCAATATCTACCTAGATTATAGGTTGGAGCAGAATATGCTCATATATGTATGTGTATGTTCTTGCCACCAAAGGAAAGGAAATTATTGATTATAAAGAGAATACTATAACTAGATCCAAACTTTATTATTGCAATAACTAGCTTTCTAGTCTATAAGCATATCATAAAATAATATTCATTAAATAAATAAATAAACTTTGTTGTTGTTTAGATAATTTCCTATTCATTTAAATCACATATTCCATAAGCTAGAAACTCAAATAAGTATAAGCAATTGAGAATAAGGAAATGAAAAATGAAACTTGAAGCATTTAAGGAATATATATGAAATAAATGGAAAGGGGAAAAAGCAGACCTACCAGAATAATTGAGAAGGGTAGGCATGAGTGAGTGAATAAGGTGAAAGAAGAGAGTAGAAGAAGAAGGTGAAACCTCAGAGAAAAACAATGGGCAAGGAGCAGAGAGAAGAAGATGAAAGAGAGAAGGGTGAAGAGCATTAGAGAGAAGAATGAGAAAGTGAGAATAACCCCAAGAGGAAGAGGAGAGGGGCAAAAAATATAAAGGGAGAAGAAGGATGAACAAGTTTGGAGTGGGGGGAATGAATATTATGCAAAAGTAAGGAACTAAGGATGTTGGAAAACAGAGAAATATAGGTGTCGTTCACAGCATAGGCCACATCTTACTTTTGATGCAATGAATCCATCCCATAAACCAAGTGTTCTCTCTTAGTTTCCACCAACTTACCAAACAAAAACCAACCACCTTATTAACTCTAATATTTATACATTAATTATTATATGATTAGTGTAATAACCGAGAATATGTTTGTTCTCATTGCCATTTCCACAAAACCATACCACTATACCATTTTTTCATTTTCTCCTCTCTCTTTTTTCTCTTGCTACTATGCATGGACCGTACATAGTATGCGTGACTTGCTCTTCTTTCTTTGCTTCTTCCTTTTTACGATGGGTTTAACAATATTTCGTGTGCGTGTGGATAATTGGTTTAATAAGATTTCTTGCGGGATATACAGTGATTTTTCTTTTTAACTTTTCTCTTAAAATATGGAGGGAAAATGATGTTGTTTACTTGTTTTATAGGAAGGGATACTGTTCTAAATTGCTTGTTAACAAATAACCAGAGTACACTCTAATCAAGAATAAAGTTGGATTGAATCAAACTCTAATGGAATCTAATGTTTCTTACTTACTTAAATTCGGAGATTATGGATCACTATCCTTTTAAGAAATAATAAGATATCATGTCATGATAAGAATTTTCTCTTTATTTCTACTTATTCCTAAGGATATACCTTTAGATGTATGACTATCACACCTAACAAATGTTACTCTTAAAAATCGAATCTTGATTTTTTTATTTTTCTAAAAATGTATATGAGTTTCACTCTAATCAAGAAAAGCATGGAGAATGAATTCTTTCCCGTACTAATGATGAGAAAAATTGTTATTTTCAGCGGATGGCATTAGATATTTATTTCATTCATTCATTTCAATACTTAGTAGTTTTGAAGTTTATAAAATAATATATTTTAACGATATGCAAGTATAGATTGCAAGTGGCAGCTAGAAACTTCTAAGAAAACATTGCAAATTGCTAAGTGTAAATGCAAGTGCAAGTGCATGAATTTATGTTTGGTTAAATGTACACAGCCGTTTAACCAAAAAACTGAAGAAAGAGAAAGGAATGGCAACGGGGGATTGAGGTTGTTTTCCTAGTTTAGATTATAGAGTATAACTTTTTGGATACTTCAACAGCTTGAGGATTGTTCCATAAAAAAATTAAAGAGGTTGAGGTTTTGGACCTGGCACACGCACATAAAAGAATATTCACCCGTAATGGATAAATAAATTATTAATTTCCCTTTGCATTATAGATAAAAATATCATTATATTATATTTAAATGATAAAATTGTTATATTATAAAATTTTCCCAGTTAGTCTTTTATGCATTTTTCTCTCTATGAAGAGCATCTTGACTCAAACGCACAGTGCTACAAGAAGATGCTTAGCTAGATAAGATTAGACGGATGTGGATCATGGATAGAGTCTTTTGTTTTGCCATTAGAGTAAGTCTCTATGACTTTATGCACATTTTAATTAATTTATATTTTTGTTAAGGCATATTATAAAGCTAAGAGATTTATACGAATTCAAAAAAATCGTAACATGAATACTGAATAATGCAATGATAATATATAAAACTCATATACTCACTTTTTTTCCTAATAATTATGGGGAGGGATTCACTTACTCCAAAAAACACTTACTATTTATCTTAGCCATCCAATCTTGAAAAATTCAATGGTTTAGATGTACTTACCAATTCAAACCATTGGATTTCCAAGAATGAATGGTAATGATGTGGAGTAGTGTTTTTCCACTCACTCTTGGAGTAAGTGGATCCCTCCCCAATAATTATATATAGTTTGTAAAAATAATATTCACTAAGAGTAAATTACACTCACACCCCCTGAGTTTTAGTGAAATTACACAAACCACCTCTCACTTTTTTGTCCTTACACAAACCACCCCTAATTTTGTACATATGTTACACTGACTACCCCTGCATAATATAAACGTGTAATATTTTAAACAAAAAATGTATTATGTGTGCAATTAATTAAACAAAATATTGTATATTGTGTAGACAAATTCAAATAATATAAGAGTCAATGCATCTTCATTATTTGACTCGTTATAAAATAATATAAGAGTTATTTAAACATTTATTTGAAATTTTTAATGTATTTTTTAATGACACAAAAATAATAAAGAAACATTCGCTTTTGTACTATTTGAAGTGTTACACAATACACAATATTTTGTTTAACTTAATTACATTCATTACACGTTTTTTCTTTAAAATATTACACTTTTATAACATGCATGTGTAGTCAGTGTAATGTATGTATAAATTTAGGGTGGTTTGTGTAGAAGGGATGAGTGGTTGGTGTAAGGACAAAAAAGGATGGGTGGTTTATATAATTTCATTAAAACACAGAGGTGTAGGTGTAAGTGTAATTTACTCTATTCACTAATAAAGAAGACAATGGGAAGTAGTTTTGAGATGCTAAACTTGCAATTAATGCTTCATCTTTAGTTATGTATAATTCATTATTGAAATGAACATTTTGATGTGGTAACCAAAACCCATACATGAATCTGTAAAACGTTTGGGCCAATGCAAGAATTTTTTAAAGAAAACTGGACAATTTTTTTTATAGGAATACTACCAAATCTCTCTCAAATTTAAGCAAAATTAGATCGTAATCAACAAAACGATTAGCATTTTCACAACGATATTTATTATTCAACAGCCAGCCTTTTATATTTAATAGTGTTCCTTAAAAAAAATTACAGTGTGAAAGAGACAGTAAATCTGCATTGTCAGCATTCAGAATGAAATTTCATACCTTGTGTCTGCTGGTAAAGGGTGACACAATTTGCTTGGTGTTGGGTTGACTTGGAAAAGTTACAAGCATTATATATATATATATATATATATTTTGATAGATAGAGAGAGAGGGTGAGGGTTCAAATTGATAAGTGTATGTACAAAAATGAAGTTTGATGGTACTCAGTACTCAACTCTTGGACAATTTTGATCAAATGTGCAATGGATTTGATTTCCAACGGTTGCATGTAAATTGTGTAGGGTCCATTGCATGGCCTAAATCCTAGTATGTGAAAAGATAATAAAACAATGGGTTACAATCAATGGATCTATTGAAAACCAAAAATATCATGGCTCTACTATTTTTAAGAGATGAAGCCTTTTTATTCGTTCGAAGCATCCCACAATCTCAAAAAATAGTCATTAAGTAAGTTAGTCGGTAAGTAAGTCACACATTAAGTCAGTCAATAAGTGAGCTAATAAGTCAGTCAGTAAGTGAGCAAATAATTCAGTTAGTAAGTAAGTCAGTCAGTAAGTCCATAAGTAAGTCAGTTAGTAAGCGAAGAAGTCAGTTAGTAAGTTATTCAGAAAGTCAGTAAGTCATTCTTTAAGTGTGTCAGTAAGTCACTCTTTAAGTATGTCAGTAAGTCAGTCATACAGTAAGTGAGCTAGTAAGTCAGTCAGAAAATAACTTGGTCAGTCAGTAAATCAGTTAATAAGTCTATCATTCAGTAAGTAAGTACATCAATAAGTTAGTTAGAAAGTCAGTCAATAAGTTATTCAGCAAGCCAGTAAACCAACGAGTCAGTCAGTAAGGCAATAAATAAGTCAGTAAGTCAGTCAGTAAGTTAGTTAGTAAGTAAGTCAGTTATTAAGTCAGTCAATAAGTGAGCTAGTAAGCCACTCAGTTAGTGAGCAAATAATTCAGTTAGTAAGTAAGTAAGTCAGTAAGTAAGTCCATAAGTAAGTCAGTTAGTAAGTTAAGAAGTCAGTTAGTAAGTTATTCAGTAAGTCATTCTTTAAGTATGTCACTAAGTTAGTGATACAGTAAGTGAGCTAGTAAGCCGGTCAGAAAATAAGTGAGATAATAAGCCAGTCATACAATAAGTAAGATAGTAAGTCAGTCAGAAAATAATTTAGTCAGTTAGTAAATCAGTCAATAAATCCGTCATTCAGTAAGTAAGTACATCAATAAGTTAGTTTGAAAGTCAGTCAATAAGTTATTCAATAAGCCATTAAGTTAGTGAGTCAGTCAGTAAGACAATAAATAAGTCAGTAAGTCAGTCACTAAGTTAGTCAGTTATTAAGCCAGTCAATAAGTGAGCTAGTAAGCCAATCAGTTAGTGAGCAAATAATTCAGTTAGTAAGTAAGTCAATTAGTCAGTAAGTCCATAAGTAAGTCAGTTAGTAAGTTATTCAGTAAGTCAGTAAGTCATTCTTTAAGTATGTCAGTAAGTAAGTCAATAAGTAAGTCATTTTTTAAGTATGTCAGTAAGTAAGTCAATTATTAAGTCAGTCAATAAGTGAGCTAGTAAGTTAGTTAGTAAATAATTCAGTTAGTAAATAAGTCAGTCAGTCAGTTAGTGAGCAAATAATTCAGTTAGTAAATAAGTCAGTCATTCAGTAAGTCCATAAGTAAGTCAGTTAGTAAAGTCAGTAAGTCATTTTTTAATTATGTTAGTAAGTCAGTCATACAGTAAGTGAGTTAGTAAGTCAGTCAGAAAATAACTTAGTCACTTAGTAAATCAGTCAATAAGTTTGGCATTCAGTAAGTAAGTGCATCAATAAGTTAGTTAGTAATTCAGTCAGTAAGTTATTCAGTAAGTCAGTAAGTCAGGGAGTCAGTCAGTAAGACAATAAATAAGTCAATAAGTCATTCAGTAAGTTAATCAGTAAGTTAGTCAGTTTTAAGCCAATCAATAAGTGAGATAGTAAGTCAGCCAGTTAGTGAGCAAATAATTCAGTTAGTAAGTAAGTCAGTCAATAATTCCATAAGTAAGTCAGTTAGTAAGTTATTCAGTAGGTCAGTAAGTCATTCTTTAAGTATGTCAGTAAGTCAGTCATACAATAAGTGAGCTAGTAAGTCAGTCATAAAATAACTTAGTCAGTCAGTAAATCAGTCAATAAGTCTGTCATTCAGTAAGTAAGTACATCAATAAGTTAGTTAGTAAGTCAGTCATTAAGTAATTCAGTAAGCCAGTAAGTCAGCGAGTCAGTCAGTAAGACAATAAATAAGTAAGTTATTTAGTAAGTCAGTCAGTAAGTTATTGGCTAAACTATTGAGTTAGTCATTGACTTACTGACTTACTTACTTAGTGATTGACTTATTTACTGACTTAAAGACTTCTTGATTGACTTGTTGGCTCACTTGCTGACTGACTTACTCACTTAGTCACCAACTTAGTGACCTAGTGGCTGACTTACTGACTAACTTATTATCTTATACATTAACTCTCTGACTTACTTATTGCTTTACGTAATGACTTATTTACTCAATTACTTATTGACTGACTTATTTTCCAACTTGTTGACTTACTTACTAACTTAATGATTGACTTATCAACTTACTCAATGACTTAATGATTAGCTTCCTAATTGAGTTACTCACTTAGTGACTTACTTACTGAGTTACTCATGAGATTGCAAGAGAAGTCAACTAACATGATTGCAACATCTCTTTTCCAGTCTAGTTTCGATGAAGACAAAGCCGATATGAAAAACTTGAAGACATGACTCCTCAACAAACAACATGACCAAGACTCAGGCTTTAGGAAAAGATTTTCTTTCTTTTCTTGAAGTCCTAAGATGATTGTTTAGTATTAAGTCTAGGTAGGATAACCCAAATGATGAGTTTCTCATCTGCTCGTAAGATTTCCTAAAATTCGTTTTTGAGAATCATCATACATCCAATTTTAGTAGGTTGCATTAAAAGGTAGATTTTATACAAAAATCATGCATTAAGTATTTTTAAAAATCTAACAATGACTTACACTACTAGACCAACATCTTTTTAATATCTTGATAAAGAGAAATTAGTGGAACTTAGAAAAATATTCTTTAGGTGTGATGAGAAAATGCGAGAGGGTGTGTCATAGAGAGAAAAACATTCCCTTTTCTCTAATACCAAATAACATAAAATTTTACTATATTTTTTTATCTCTTTTCTCATTTCACTATCTTCCTAACATATTTCTATCTTCTTACTTTCTTATCTCTAATCAAAGCAAAGTGAAAGAAATAGAAAGAAATCTTTTCATTAAAATTTAAAAAATAGTAATAAAAAATAAAAAGTGTATTAAAAGAAGTGATAATTGAATGTTTTCTTAACAATAGTGTGTTTATTTACTAATAAGTGACTGATTTTAATGATACATGTTTGATTTTCTTTAAGTAAAAGTCTTGGATTTGAGTCTTGCATATAAAAAATATCCACAGGGAGAGCTATCCTTACCATGTTGTGGATGTTGTTGACATTTTTACTTAAAGGTTGAACTCTTAATCAGAAAAATACAAAGGTTGAATTTTTTTAAACGACAGCCAAACTCTTAATAAAAAATCTTAAAATGTTATTTGTAGACATACATATCTATATAACTTTTACTATTAAAGAAATGAATCTGCATCAAATAATGAGTTGGGATGGGCCACAATGGGGCATATCAATATAGGTATGGTCACAAGTCATATATAACTAGTAAATGATGAGTACTATCAGATTTCTGCAGAGGAAGCAATCAATGTATTGTTGTATGTTGTATGGGACTAGAAACATTGGACATATATCATATTGTCACGTTCCCACTTGGCAACTGGGTCTGTTCTCTCAATATTTTTAAGCTTAGTATCAACAGAGAAAGACCAAATATGAGTAAGCTCATTGGTATCACTTAATTAGGTTAAGAGAGATGTCTAATTTTAGTGAGAGAGATAAGAGAAAAATAAGAGAGGCAAAAAGAGAGTCAGGGGAAAAGTGAGAGAGAATAGAAGAGATGATTTCTGGTTCTTCATTGTTCTCTTTTTCAAGTTTATTGCTCTATTGTTTTGTACACTTGTTGAACACGAGTTGTGCTACATCTTGAGACTCTCTTGTAACCTGGTTTGATTATATTTTATTATAGTGGAACTCTATTACTGGTTTGTGCACATGGTTGTTTACTTCTCACATTGAGAAGGTTTTTTCACGTTAAAATTGTGTGACTCTTTGTGTTTGTGATTTTTAGTTGTTGTCATATTTGTTGATTGCTTCTCATAAATTCTTGCAAGTTTGGGAAATTATTATCCACCAATAGGCCACCCCATACATGAAATGTGGAAAGATATAATGCATTCGTGTGTGTATATATATATATTTTTTGATACAACATGTATATAATTAACTAAAATATTTTAATCTTGGTTGTAACTTGTGATCTGTAACTCTCTTCAGAATGTTTGTCTACCTGGACCACCTGTATTTGGTCAAATGGGGTATATTCCTACGACCAGATTCTGTGTAGCCTACGCGGTCTTCCATTTTCAATCAATAGCTCCACATTTTCAAACATGTTAACTAGTAATTGTTGATTATTTTAAGTATGAGTTAGTGTAATGAAAAAAATACCGTAAAAGTGAATAAATTAAAGATAATATAAATGGATTTACTCTTAAACATAATGACTTAGCTTTTGGGTCAATATGTGGTTTGATGACAAGTCCACAGCCATAGAGAGTTGAGTGTAAACAATACTTTTTCATAGAAGAATGTGTGGTTTGTAGAATCAATATTTCTATAATCTCACACTCGATGTTATTTTATATTCTCACAAAAATCTTATTGCGCAGACAAAATTTTCCAAGTAATGTGAATCATGCAAATAAATAATTTGATATGAATGTCTAACTTTGAATCAAAATTTGAGTTGTGTAATAATTGATAAAATAATTTTGGGCTTTGTCAAGATTCATTAGGTGAGCTCAATTTCTGGAATTGGGTTCTAATCATTGAGACACTTTTGCTAGAAGATAGCGAATCTAAACTTAGAAGATAGCTTAATTGAATTGAATACCCCACAAAAATCAGCCATATCTAATATTATACCCATGCTTTGTGTAAATAGAGAGAGTTATGTTTGCAAGAGATTATTCATTTTGGTGAGATATTTTGTGACTCCACCCTAACGTTTGGTCTTAAGATATCTAAGCCAGGCATAAATGGTCTCTAACTTGTTCTCCATGGACACACATTTCTTTTGGATAATACCCAGATAACAGATCTACTAACTCCATGAGTAAGTTTTTAAATTTATTATACATCTTAGGCATCAATTTTAGAGAAAATGAAGTGTTTAGATCTACTCAATAATTCAAACCATTGAATTTCATTAGAATTAATGGTTCAGATATGGAGTGAGTTTTTTAAACTTACTCTTTGAGTAATTATCTCTTCCCTAACAATAATATACTCATTCAATCAAAATATGAGATTACTAGCCATCAGATTAATTAAAATTAGACGCTTCAACCATAATTTAATCGTTACCTCTTTATGACTTATCACTAACTCCAGAGTTGAAGACAAGTACATATCTTTAAATGCTGAAGACGATATGATATTTCACCTAGATGCAATTTAAAAAACAGTCACCTAGAATCTTGGAAAGTAACACTTGAGAATTGAGACATAACACCAACTGGCCCAATACACGTTTACCTTTAAGGTCATACCACATAGGCTCCTAGGCACATAGCATAGCAATTTAAGCCAAGTTGATACGAAAACAAATCCTCTGTCCCAAAAAATCTTGTCTCTCAATCTATATTGAATCAAATTTCAAAAAATAATATAAAAGTGTTAGTTTCTGTTTTTATATATATGATA
Source organism: Lupinus albus (assembly GCA_009771035.1). NCBI lineage: Eukaryota > Viridiplantae > Streptophyta > Magnoliopsida > Fabales > Fabaceae > Lupinus > Lupinus albus. The sequence continues at coordinate 14,514,749 of CM020011.1, forward strand.
TTGGTCCAATGTGGCAATGTGATGTATTTTCCAGCAAGAAAAATGAGTAAATGCAAAAAAGTAAAGAGCAGGTAGTTAGTCCATGTTAACGAAATCACGCATAAGATATATAGAAAAGAAGGAAACAGAAATTTACGTGGTCCACCCAATGTGTGATCCTTGATTCCTAACTCACCACGTGACTACATACATGTTCAAAATGAAAAAGAACAGATCTCTTACTATTCTATATCTATATAATAATAGAAAGGAGCTACCATAATTACTAAAATAGACTACTATATGTTTATATGTTTGACACTAGGAATTATTAAGGACAATTTTGTCATTCAAATCTATACTAGTTCACACTTGGCATTTTTCAAGGCTAAAATTATCATTATCTAATCTCTTTATATGATGGTATTATAAAAATAGACATATCTCCATAGCTCTGTACTTGAATTTTATCGAGGACAATAAAGTAACAACACATTATTTTGGAATAAAATAATAAGGTACTTTTTGAATCATTTATTATACATGACGGAATTACGTTAATGAGTTTTTGTATACATTTAGTTGGTAATTTTTTGGTGGGGTTATATTCGTCTTTTGATGTGTTCAAAATAATAAATATAATATAAAATAATAATGTGTGCAGAGTCATTTATTACTAATAAGTTATATTACTAAAATGGGTTTCGGCATATAGTTGATGTTAAATTTTTGTTGGGGTAATTTTATCCTTCCAACTATTGAAGAGTCACCTCACGTTTCAAATTTTAAACTTTACCTTTCCAACTTCATCTTCTCTCTTTCATAGATGTTTTATTCTTCTTTCTTTCAACTTTACATTTTTCTTTCATCTTCTCTCTTTCAATATATCTCTCTTCTTTCTTTCAACTTTTCTATTTTTTTTAGATTTGTCTTTCTGTTCACCCACTTACTCAAAGGTATGAATCTTCTCTTTTAAGTTTCTTCCAAATCTAATCTCTTGATATTAACTTCCTCATCTTTGAAAATGTTATTTTGTATCTTTATTCATATTTTTTCATAAGAAGATGATCTTTTCACTAAGAAGATAATACTTTTCCATATTTGAATGTTATGTGTGTCCTTATTTTGTGAATTTTATTCTCCATGTGTTCTTACTCATATTTTTCTAAGAAGATAACTTTTTTCCAGATTTGCATGTTTTATGTATCATTAATTTATGCACTTCTTATTTTATGTATGTCTTGGCCTTCAGGTATGACTTTCTTATTTTATGGATCAAAATTATTTGTTGCCCTTTTAGTCCAACATTTACAAAAAATATAGCATTTTTACAAGTAAGGTTAACATTTTTTTGGGTATTTTTGCTCCATAAAGCTTATTTCCTGATTTTTGAGTTTAATATAATAATTTTGGTGTTATCTTTGGTATGCATGTTATTTTGGTGTTGTTGATAATATTTTTAGTGGATCAAACTTATTTGTTGTTTTCTATATCAACATTTACTAAAAAGACAACATTTTTATGTGAAAAGTTAACATTTGTTTTTTTTTTTTTTTGCTCCAAGAAGCTCATTACATGCTGTTTGATTTGAAGATAAAAATTTTGGTATGATTTCCCATTACAACTTATGTGTAACTTATTTATATTATTTTGAGTATGCATGCTTTTTCAGTCTTTTATCTATCACAATGAATTTATTTTTGTTTCCCACGGTAAACTTTTACTTTATCTTAATACTCACTTAAATATCTAACTATGGACAGATGACTCACAATCATTTAAGCAAAATTCGTTGGAATCAAAAGAATCATATATTGTGGTCTTCTTCACCATAATATGCTCGGTGTAAGTACTTGGTCATACCACGATACATACCATGTGCACTAACTTTACATTTCATCACCATTGAGTTTAATATTTTCCTTATGACAATATTATCTCATACTTTAACACTTTAGTTCATCATCATACACTACCTCATTTTTATGAGCCATGAGATCATTGTTTTATTAAATTTATTAATTATCACTTTAAGTAAAAATTTAACTATTGCAAATCTTATTATGTGTAATAAGTTATGGCCAAGATTTTTATTTTCTTAATTTACCCAAAAAAACATAGTGATTTTCCATCATAAGAATCACAAACTCACAAAGTAAAACATTTTTCCTCACTTCATTCCCACAAATGTGTGCGTATATATATATATGTATTACAACATACATACCCACAAGATATGATGAGGTATTTCATTAGTGGTATTTGGACTTGCACATATTTTTTGCAGCTTTGTGGTTGACCCACTTGAGTTGATGCATTTTATCAATGGCACGATTATAGGAACAAAAAGTCTCTTCTTTTATATAGCCAACTTGAACATTTGCACTCCAACCATTGCTTTCAAGTTTCAATTTTATCTCATGCATGTCAAGAAGTTCCTTCTTTTAAACAAACCATACAATCACAGTAATGGGTCTAGACTCTAGACCACAAAATTCAATGTCTTGGATCCATTCTTATGCTTTCCTTTCTACTAAGGTTTTATATATTACTAAACTATTTAAAAAAGTAGGTTCATCTCTAATAATGTTCTACTTATTCTTAATACTCACTTAAATATCTTACTATGGATAGGTAACTCACTATCATTTAAGCAGAATTTGTTGGAAAAAAGAGAATGATACACTACAGCCTACTTCAGCACATTGTTCTCAGTGTAGGTGCTTGGTCATACCACAATACATACCATGTGCATGAGGTTTACATTTCATCATAACTAAGTTTAATATTTTTCTTATGGTTATCTCATACTTTAGTTGAATATATATTGTTGAATTTTTATTTAATTATTTACTGGATTAATGTCCTTCTTGGTTTTTTAGTTCAACATTTATTAACCATGTAAGACTTTTGCTAGCAAATTAACATTTTTTTGGTCATTTTTGCTCAATGAAGCTTATTTAGTTCATTTACATTTCAAGATAACATTTTCTTCTGCCTTTCAATGTTTACATGTTTAATTTTCTTTTGTTACACTTTAGTCACACTGAACTTGCTATTCCTTGCGTTGATTGCAAGTGAACATTTCTCCTTCTTCATAACATTTCAAAGAAGAGAAGGGTGTCACTAACCACTATATTTTAGTTACACTTTACACTTTTAATATGATTGTTTGCCTTCAATTCCTAACTATTTTCTACTTTCCAATCTAACTAAGGATATCTTCAAAGGACTTATTGGGAGGAATAGATGGCCAACTAAGAGGGGGTGAATTAGTTGTTTTTAAAAAAAAATCACTAGGAACTTTTCAGCTTTTTCTACTTAAGAACAAATTAACAGAGTTGTAGCGGAAGAAAGTTTAGTAGAAGAAGAAGTGCATAAAACAAAAAGTGTAAGGATGAAAAAAATCACATCAGAAAATTATATTGGTTCACCTTCTACCACCGAAGGCTACGTCCAGTCCTCTTGAAAACCACAAGAGATTTTCACTATTGAATGAGTTTAACTTAAAAGCAAAGTCACACCTAGACTCCCCCTAAGTTGTATCACTCACTCACTTCAACAAGATAGTACACCATTATCCTTGTTTTACAATGCCTCACCAAACCCTATGGTGATTACTTGAGTACAAGTATGAAGATAATAAATGGCTTAATGACAAACTCACAATGTATCTTAATGCCTTATGAAGTTTTCAGAATTCCAAAGAATATGAAAGTTTTTCTGAAAAACTTCAAAGTGTTCTTGAATAAAAACTCAGAAATTTGTTTCAAGAACTTGGATTTTTTAGTATAAAAGTTATGTTGTAATTCTGAGATCCTACAAGGTTTATATAGAGTTCCAAAAGGTGTTTAGAATCACTTTCAAAAGGTATAAGTCGTTTGGGAAAAGTTGAACCAAGTTGGAACACAATGGTTCAATTTAAAAATCAGACTTTCGCAGTAACAGTACGTGGTAATCGATTATTTATCTGTGGTAATCGATTACCAGTTGAAAAACAACTGATACTGACGATTTTTTGCTTGTGGTAATCGATTATCAATATGAGGTAATCGATTACCTTAGTTGAAATTTCAAATCCAAAGTTGCTTAACGGCTAGTGGTAATCGATTACTTCCATAGGGTAATCGATTACCCTAGTTGAAATTTCATTTCCCAAAAATGCCGAGAGTTATGGTAATCGATTACTTACCCTGGTAATCGATTACTGCAATTAAATTTTGGATTTTAACTTTCAACAGTAAGTGGTAATCGATTACTACTATAGGGTAATCGATTAGCCTAGTTATTTTTGCTTTTTCCCAACTTTTCAAAAATAACTTGGTTTTTCTTAGGAACTCTTATATTAACCTAGATTAAGATCTTTATTCTTAAGGCATTGTGATTTCTTATGAGTTTGAAATATATGCTACTAAAAGACTAAGATTCTTATAAAAATAAAATATACTTCAAGTTCTTTTAAGTCTTTGATCTTCAATAGTTTTTCTTCTTTCTTTTGGTGATGTGCATTTGTCTTCATCAAAACCCAGCCTCGGTCAAGGAGCCAGATCATCTTCCCACTTATTGGGGCTTATGTCTCTTCTCTGATCCGAAGACTAAAAAAAGATTATAAAATTTTAAATCAATATAGGCATAACAAGAACTATATGGCAGAGTAAGACTAAAAATATTATAGTGCATTTTTATTGACCCAACCTTCTCTTTCCGAAATGGTTTTCTATTTTTTCTAACAACTCTTCGTGATGCATTTTTTCAAGTTTTTATTTGAATGATTGCTATAGAACAATGGATTGCAATGTGTAACAACTCAACATTATTTTTACTTCAATATGTTCCTTATTGCCTCCATTCTAACTTCTTTGTGTTAACTTTTTTGTGGTACTTTGGATATGCATGCTCATTGTCTAACTTATTTGGTAAAAATGAATCATTTTTTACCAACTTTTTATCAATCAAGCTTACTTTGTGCATTTTTAGTTAGACATTATATTTTCATTATGTAAGTCATTTAACTTTATTTACTACATTTCTATGTGTCCTTATTTTGTGCATCTATATCTTTTCATCTAACTTTCTCTCAGCCTGTTATTTTTTCCTTATTCTTCTTCAGCATAAGTTTAGAAGCAAAAGAATAGTTACAAAATGGAAGCTCCAAAAGACATTGGAGATAAATCACCTACCAATGGATTAACTTCAAAGCATAGAAAATAGTATAGATTCAAAACCATCTTGAGTTATGTTAAACTTTAATCCTTCCTGAACTTGCATTTTCAGTTCTATTGTTAAATTGAATTTTTAATTTATTTTTTTGTTTAATGTCCATTTATTTTTTTCCTAAGAGACTCATAGTGACATTTATGTTTTTAACTGTTAATAGTGGAATCAATAGTCATAGGTTTCCATCATTACATTTTGACCTTAGGAATTGCATTCATGGGGATGGAAGTGATGTGAGTCATTCACTCCAATTTTTAAGATTAATGTGGCCACAAAATAAAATTAATTATAACTAATTCAGTGAAAAGGGAGAAATTATTGAGGGCACAAAATAAAACTAATGTCAGCACAAAATAAATAGTTAAGTTTCATTATTTTAGTTTAAGATGGTGAAATTATTGTTTGTCCTCATACCACTTAGTCATTTGCTCATGGTTTTGTTAAATCTAGAGAAAAGAATGTAAAAAAGTTTGCATTGCACTTCTAAAAATTTAAATATAGTAATTATAGTTCATGTGGTAGTCTATCATCATTATTTTAGTGTGCAGCATTCATCATTTTAAAAAATTATATTAAAAACTTGAGAAAAAATTTAGCGATAATACTTTATAAGGTTAGTGATTACCTTTCAGAAAAAAATTGTACAGAGTCAAAAGTATTGTCATTAAAATATTCAAATATAGCATGATACAATATAACATGATAACTTTGTCATATTATAGAGTTTCATATGCGGGAGGAAAAGAAAATGAAGTAATATATAAATGTGACTTTATGAAAATATCTACATAGGATAAAAGGCTACAACAATTCCATTACACTATCCTTAAAACTTTGAAAGTTGTCTTAAGTACGTAGAAAAAGGGTTGGACATGTAAAGTAACTTTACTTCACTAATATGTGTAGCAGCACATAAAATCATGTTACTTTAAAATGTAGCACATGTCACTTTAACATTGTTGTTTTTTCTTCTCATAGGTTTATCTTCCTATGACTCACATTTCTCCTTTTTTTTTACTCAAATGTGGTAGTCTTTTTAAAAAAAAAATTACACATTTTTGTTAACTTATAGATAGATACCTAATTATATGTTACCATAAATAATTTGACAACCAAATATTTATATAACTAAAGGAAAAATTATTTCTATGACAAATAAATATTGACCATAAACACTCTATCTACACTAATTTTACAATGTTATACTTACACTTATATTGTTTATATTTTACATTTCAATTGCATTATATTTACTTTCTCAACACGTTATGGATGTAGGTATGGACTTATGGTGACCTATTACATTTCAGATGCATTATCTTTATAAATGGATATTGAAGGTGGGGGATAGAAAATTACTCAAGTCTAATGATGGTCTACTAAGACGAACAATTTCTACAATCTAGAAAAATACTTGTATCAAGAATTCAGACTGTTGGTCAAATCAACAAATATATTATAACTATAATTCCATGTGAATTTTTTTAATTGTCTTCAAATTTTTATTATGCTCCATATAATAGATTTATTAAGGTTATACTAATAAACGTTCTAATATATAACTATACGTGAGGAAAAGACATACCTGAGTTTAAATTCAATTGATATGCCTCATGTTAATGAAAGTGTAACATTCAACATACTAACTCTTAAATTTCTAAATTGACTTACAACCTCTCTTCCCAATCATAAGATCAAGTTGAAAGTTGGAACTCCATAATGATAGAGAAATTTAGACCAGTATGAAGGATTATGCAATAATACAGTATTGGATGTCACTAAAATATGAGGTTATATTTACCTAGACCAGTATTCAGTCATGACCAATTTTATCTAGCTATTTCAAGAACTCAAAGAAAAAAAGGATTAAAGATATTAATATGTGATAAGGATGGTCAATCACTAAAAACAACAAATGTGATTTAGAAATAAGTTTTCCAAAATCTCTAACATATATTCTACAACTTCTTTTGCAGTATCATCCAAACTTTTTCTTCATAACAATTCTTTATTTATTTAATATAACAACATTATATCCTTCGTCAACAACTCTACACCAACAATCAAATACATAAACATTATCGTTAATGAGGTAACTCTGAATAAAATTTTCATTAACAAATTATGTTTTTATTTTTTAAATAAATTCATGCAAAATACATTACCACTCGTGCAAATGCACGGGTATCCTACTAGTTTAGTTTGGAGGTAGGATACAATAATTTACATGAGGAGTGCAAAACAAAAATAAAACTATTGGCTTTGCATTTGGAACAAACTTGTGTTTCATCTTTTAATTCTCTCTCGCAACTATACACTAGGAATTAAAAACAGCATTTAAATTTAAGTGAACTTCAACAAAGCTTCAGCATTTTAACTTCTCAATCATGCATCCCTTCATGCTCCCAAACATCCACCAGGAATTTCACCATTTCCTATTTATTGAAAATCAAATTATCAATTAGTAATTTTTCATTTCACCAAAAATAAATCCCAGTAAAAATATGTATCAAAATATACATGACACTTACAGACAAGGGTAAGGACTTGCGGAAAGTTTGTCTTGTCCCAAGCAAACTTTCATAAGTGGCATTCAAGCTGCAACAAACACAATGACTAATAATCATCTAGAGGATAGAAATTGAGAAAGAGAAATGATGGAAACAGAATGAGTTTAATCGACAACCATGCCTTGAGGCGAAGTCAGATGCTTATGAATTACTACTTCTATACCAAGATTTTTGTATAGGTTTTGACTATATCTAAGATGATGTCCTTATTTACATTATGATTGGAGAGTAGTTAATTAATTGGCCCAAATGTGATGTGCAGTTTACTTACTCCAGTACGGGTTCTCGATTTTGTTGGCTTGGCTTCCTAGATCTGCTACTTTCAGTCCAGTGAAGCCTGTTCTCATTCCAGAGGATTAGACCTGCAATGAATAGCATGTATGTGATGTACAAATTAACCTTTATATTCCCTTACAAGGGGAAAACAATTTTTTTATAGGCATTTTTTTCTTTTAAAGGGGAGCGAGAGAATGCAGTCGCTAGTCGGCTAGTGTTTGAACCCAGAGGCTCACACTTGTTGTCCCACAGCTCTACAAACTGAGCTGAGCCATGGAGACCAAACAAAGCGCAATTAAATCAAATTAAAATGGTATTGCAACATAGTACCTATTCAAACATGAACAAACCAAGTAAAATATTATGATATGCCACATGTGAACACCCTTGTGGAGCAAAAACACCCACCTTGGTCATAGGACTGAACCTGATGGGAAAGGAATTTAATCCCCCACTTGCCAACTTTCTCTTTACTATTTCCATATCTAGGTCCTTTAGAGCTTTTTATAATACCCGAAAACAAATCTTATATGCTATGCTAAAAGTATATATAGATGAGCATCCCAATTTTCATTACTGGGACGAAAACAGAAATCAACGTAGAACTCACCTTGGTTTACAAATTCAGAATTGGTGCCTGCAATAGAAGTTCCATTGCTATGATAAAGAATTTGATTTAATGTACTGAGAGATGAGATACTTCTTTGAGATTGAATTGTGCTGTTATCCAGATCACATGTGCTTGAACTCCAGAAACCATCTGATATGGTCGGTTTTCTCACTGTCTGCCCCTGAATTTTTAGTCCCTTTGCTGGCTCATCCACCGCAATAATCGGCGTGCGTTTCATACAGCATCCAAAACAACCACTGCTCTGTTATAAAACAAGTTAAATAACAACAAAACATAGCCCAATGTGAATTTTACAAGTTCATGTTGCCCTTGCTGTGAATTTTTTAAACTCCATTTTCCTGCTTCTCTTTAACAGAAAATTTTATTGATTTCACATGGCCAAACAATCTCTCAATCCAGGAGAAATTTCTACAAAATAATCATTGTACATAGCAATAATGTTTCAGCTTTGCTATTTTAGCAATACATTTAAATTGGTTCCATGCTATGGTATTTCAAAACAACAAGTGATTAATTGACCATGGACATGTAGAAATTTACCCTATTTAAGAAGCTTGAATCAGAAATTGTTGATATATATATATTGATGAGGCGTATTACCCTAAAGCAAACCTCAGTACTAATAGGTACTTAGAGAGTTATTCCATTAAATCATATAAATTAAAGGTTGAAAACAAAAGGTTGCACTAATCATTGAAGCCCCCGTATCATCCCTCATCTAATCATTCATTTAGAAATAAAATATCTTATCAATAAGGAATATTAGTCCATTTTTATATTAATAAATAATTTTACTAAATAAGCATCTAATCCTCTAAGCCCTTTATGAGATAATACAAGTCAACAATTGAAAATAGATGAAGGCAAATAAGTACCTAAACAACATGAACAAGTCTAATAATACCCCAAATGTTGAGTTAATAACCAGTAAGTTACCCATTTAGGAAAACATGAAGAAGAAGAAGAAGAAAAGTTAAAAGTGGAATAGGAAAAAAAAAGATGTTTTTTTTTTGCCAGAAAAAGAAAAGTGATTCATGAAAGTGAAATGGATAATAAATAGGAATAATGAATGAAGGAAGAAGGAAGGGGCTCACCCCATGCAAGCAAAGAGGTCAGTGATCCAAGCAGTAATCATCACCATATATCTACTAACTCAAAATCAACACAACCACATAGATGAAGGTGGAAACAGAAAAATAACTATGTGGAAAAACCAGGAGGAAGTGTTTTGTCTCTTCAGTTCATAAATAGGTAAGGTTGCCTTAACTTCCCTTTATTCCTGTCTTCTGTACTACTGTCACTCTCACCTCTCAATGCCTTTACCTTTTATTTTATATTATCAACAATAATATTTATGCAGCGTAAAAATTCAATTATCATGTTAAAATTAAAACATTTTTACAATATTACTCTAACTTAGGTCCTTTGCAGAGAAAAAAACAATTTTTGAAGGTGGTCTAGTCCAAACCACACTACAAACAATATTATTATTGTATTGAGGCTTACACTAAAACAAACAATTATGTAGCATTTTTTGGTTCAACAAATATGAAAACAATCTATTTCAGCCAAAATGTATCAATTTTAAACATACTAATTGATGATTTATTAAGATGATAATAAATAAATATAATCTAATGCAATATTTTTTTGAAAACTTCATAAATAAGAAACATTACAAAGGATAAAGTATTTGAGTTTGTACTAATAAGTAAGAAACCCAGAAGAGTGTTGGTAGCCAGATTAATATAAATCATGCCATGACAATAACAATAATTAATGTTAGCTCCTGTGGCTGTTACTCTAACAATACCTAAGACCATGACATTGCCATGTGGGTTAAGTCACCCATCCCATTCATATTGCCAATTTCTTTCCTCTTTACCAATTTTGTCCTACACCGTTCACATAAGGTGATTCAATGGAACCACTTTAGCACGCTTAGAAAGTTTTTCTTCTTCTTAAAAGGGTACTGTAAGAAATAAATGTGTTTACTTTTGTTTTTTAAAAGCTGAAACAATGAAAAAAGAGTTTCACGAAATACTTTTTTCCTTTTATTTAAAAGGGCGCAGTGCATTTGAACCTTTTTACAAAAAAAAAAAAGTTTTTTATACTTTAGACTTTTTTTTTCTCAATTTAAAATTACCACATAACCAAAATCTGAGAAGCCCGTGCTGTCGAAAAGAGACTGAGATACATAGAGATTTTGAGATATACGTCCCAATTCAAAAGTACCAAATGCAAAGTCCAAAAGCATGAGAATATGTCTTCTTTACTCCAAGCTTTTTCTTTGCCTGCTTATCTCTTTTGCACACTAATTCTCCACGTGCAATTCCTTTTTTTTACTATTCTTCCACAACCTTCATGTTAAGGGGAGCACATTTGCTATCGTCTACCACTCCATATATCACTTTAAAAAAAAATTAAATAATTAATAATTAAGTTTTTTTTTTTTGCCAATCATAACTTATGACATATATAGTGCTACATTTAGATATGCTCTCCATTTTAACCAACATAGTATGTTGATTAGAGATATAAACCACCAAAGGATCCCAACCCTATTATATTCGGCCCATGAGCTCCCATTATCCATCACACGTTTGGGCAAAAGATTCTGGGCCTTTCCCACCACAAAAGCAAATGTAAACTTTATTTGGTATAACTAATGTCACTTTTTATATAAATATGTCAACATAAGAATATAGACCTGGAAATAAAATGAATGTGGTAGTTTGTAACTTTTCAAAAATAACAACTCATTTGATAATTAATTACACTTATAAATGGTCAATAGCAATTCAATTAGACTCACCCAATTCAACACTTCACCACTACATTCCCCAGTCGCTACGACATGATTTCCTTAAATTGTTATTTTCCTTGTGCCTAGGATTGACTATCTATAACGAACAATGATTGCATATCCTGAAAAATTATTATCTTCATATCTCAATTTAATCATATTCCATCAAATAATATAAAAAATTTGTGTCTTAGAGTAAATAGATTGAATTGAAAATAGCATGAGGAGATGACCCTAATGGAAATTAACTCTGATATGACACTCTGTATGATAGAAATAGACAGTGAGGGTAACTAGTAGATGTAACAGGTAAAGAAGGAATAAGAATAGGAATAGGAATTGGAGTTGATACGGGCCCCCACGAGAATGGGTCTAGTAGTTTCGGTCCATCAGACCTTTCCCCACAAGGAATTCGTTGTAGAGTGTGTACCTTAATAAATGAGTGAAATTTTTCTCTGAAAGTAGTACATTGTCTTGGGGTGAGTGGGAAGTGAGAGAGACATGGCAAGGAACAGAAGTTTAGAAAATGAGTGTGACAGAGCCAACAATGTTTTTGAGAGGGACTGACAAGTAGATGAGAATGACAATGGTTAGAAGACAGTCCAGTAAATGAGGAATGTGTTTAATGAATTATGTGACTTGAGTTAGGAGGGTGTGAAATGTTTTTAGTGGATAACTGTAATTTGGATAAATAATTTAAAAAAATTACGAGTAGAAACATTTCAATTAAATTTAATCAATTATTGAAACACCTCCTTAAATTTACATGCATATTTATTGACTTTTGAGTACTTAGATCCATCCTATGAGCCATGACCATATATGATGTTATGACAAAATAATAGTTTAATAGTTCCTTAGTGTGGAAAGCACTGAGGTTAGAGCTTACATTTACTATATAAAAGCTATGATATATTTAATCATTGACATGTTATGATCATAATTTCATCATTATTAATAATTACATATGTGTATTTTCGTCTGTAAAAGCATCTCACATTTTACAAGTTGATTGTTAATAGGATATGATTTACCAATGTCTTTAGGATTCATGTAGAATTGGTGAAATGGGCTGCGAGTCCAATTCTTGTTGGAACACGAAAATGACAACATAAAACTAAAAATGGACATGTGATTGGACACATTTTTTTGACTCATCCATTTGTGAAAGATGTTTGAAATGATTTAGACGACCATGTGAAGAGAGATTGGTGATGTGTTGTGTTTATATTTGAAGTATAATTTAATAAGTCACGAATATCAAGTAAGCATTCACAAATAACCTATCAATTGATGTCATTAAAGTGGAAGGACATACCCAATTTTATTGTTTTTAAACCTTATCTCATGTGTGTGTGAGGACAGATGGGAAAGCATTATTGGCGGCGCTTAGTATTATTATAAAATCGTTGGTTGAGAACCTAAACTTAGGCAAAAAGCATTGGCTCTTATTTTTCTAATAAGGTGGAGAAGCACGTAAGCAAAGTATACGGTCCACATACAAATTAAGAGCCTCTCTTTCCTAGAAACTTCCCTTTCCTTTCTACATAAAGTTGATGATATCACAAGGAAAGTAATTCAATTTGCATTGCTGGGATTTGCTGTTGTCATGTTGCTTTCTGATTGCAGTTGTGAATATGTCATGCATTAAAGTTTGGGTCAATTGAATTTGTAAAGACAAGGAAGAAAAATATTGGCAAAATATGAAATTCACATTTTTTTTATCTTTCTTTTTCTCTAAAATCCACTCACAAACATATCTTTACCATGTGAGAACAAGATTGCTATAATGTGAAGGACTCACTTAAATGAATAAGTATTCTCTCCAAAAAAAAGATATGTTATAGTGATATTTATATCTATTTATAATGAGTGACGACACTTTAGGATGTAGGATTGTGCTTTTTGATTAAATGGTTAAATGCTCATAATTACTATCAATATCAATATATTCTTTACTATTTAACTGTTTTTAAGATTGCACAATTTAAAAAATATAATTACTGTATCAATTTCTATTAAAATATGTATTTTTTATTATTTTATCATTTTATTATTTGTATTCAAGTTATATCTGAGGTTCCTGCTGCAACATCTCTGCTGCTGCTGCTGCTGCTTGGTGTCACGTTTTTTGAGGCCTTAGACTGTTCTCTTGTTGCGTTTTTGTTTTGATTTCTGCTGTACACAAAACTATTGTTAGAAGTCGAACAATAATTTTGAATATATTATATATATATATATATATATATATATATTTATTTCAGCTAACAATTCAAACTTATTAGTACTTCTCGAGTTTACTTAAATAACTTCTATTAGGTGTACCTTCACATTTTGCATTTGCATTTGCATTTAAAATAAATAAATTCACTTTGGAGATATCTCTTCCTATAACTGTAGTTGCCAAATTATGGTAGCTTAAAAGAGTACATCATATGCTTCTATCTAGTCCTTGTGATTATAGAAATTACATGCAAGTGATTTTTATACATAATCCAATATAGTACAATTTTTCCTTTAGTTATTGGTTTCTTAGGCGACATCCAGTGTATTGCACTTAGTTAAATTACTCTTCATTAATAGAGAGATAAGAATCTAAAAAACAATATAAAAATAAAATAATTAGACACTTTTATCTTTTAAAGAAAATAATATGACATTATTTCCCTTAAAAGTAAATACAAAATCAAGAACTTGTCCATTCATTACCGGAAAAGACTTTTCCCTACTGCACTATATGAACTATAAAATGATAATAAATTCATTAGATAAGGTAGATGGTTAATTAAAGTAAAAAAAGATGATATATTGATTAGTTCACGTAACTTTGTTTGTCAAACATATACGGCTAGATAAAATGTGTGAGAAAAGGTGGGAACAAAGTATATATTTTGCCAATTGATCATATCCATTAACTTGAAAAGGTAGTGATTCTTTTCAGGCATGTGAATCCATAGTTGGCTATAGCCCATTTGTCTTCATTTTTTATTATTTCTGAAATTGTTGGTAACATGGATAAAGGGCTATTATTTTTCTCTAATCTGTTCTAAATTAACAAATCAAAGAAAACAACAAAGAACTTGAAAGGTTCCATAATAGCAGGAATTTCCCATCCATATATCCATTGTCTACCGAGAGTGCATCAATGATTAATGTATGAATAGAAACTTTTCATAGCATTGGAAGGCCAGGTTTAATTTTAAAATACTTATGTTCACAAAGCACATTGTTTTGGTATCTTCTATCCAAACAAAATGATTGCCTCATTGTCGACCTGCTTACCATTCTTTAGTTCTTATTATATTTTATAGTATTATTCATAATTATGTCTTTTTTGCATCAACAAATTTTGTTCCAATTTTTTTCTTACTGAACATAAATTTGCTCGCAAATTTAGCATTAATCATTTCAAACCCAGGTGAACAGAAACAGTGCCGCCAAATAGTAACAACAAGTGAACCTTGTATTAATCACCACTATCAACAAGTGTAACATCTATTTGATGGGAATATACAACTTTTGATATATGGTGTCAATTTTTACGATACAGTTTAATAAAATACATACTACTTTTGATAATAAATCAATTATAAAAAGAGAGGGAAAAAATGTATGTATTGATTATTATTTTCCTTGGCACTTTGATTGGTTTAACCAATAGAGTAGGAACTTCACATGGGGTTGTCGAATGATAAACGAAGCATGTTGCTATGTTGAAGTGAAGAGTGGGATGTAAGCAAGCATGGTGGTACCATTTCAAGGATAGAGATCTCAAACGGTGTCTCAATTCATGTACCGAGCCAATAAGAATGTTACATTTTATTTTTAAAAAATTTATTTTATTCATATGATAATATGTCATTGATCCGGGACAGGAAATGAGACACCGTTCGGGATAGATGATCCTCATCCCAATTTCAATTCACTTGTTCCTCATTGGTTGGGAGGATAAGTCAAACACTCAAGATTTGTTAGTTGGGTAACCGGCCCTTTGGTATTTTCGAACATGCAACTACTTTCACGCCAGCAACTTGGAATAATTTAATGCTAAGATAAACTTTAAATGAATATGATACAGAAAGTGTTAGAAAATATGTCACGCACACAGTGTCAGAGCCCCACACGCCGGTACTATATAATTTGCTTTCACATATATTAGCTCCATGATTAGAAGGAATGAGACAAAGAAGCTGATGTAATGGTTATATTCCACAATGAAGGTAATCAAAATTACCCAACAATTTTTTCTGATGCCCATGTTGCTCTCTCGATATCTAATTGTCATGTCCCTTTCTTATGATCCGTCTAAAATGTACAAAACGGAAGCACCAGTATATCTAAATATGTTCACGGTTTATATATTGTCAAGGGCAAAAGGGTATCATGGTGAAAGTGGTCCTCTAAAGTGATCTTAAGTATAATCTGATTTATAGTTGATTAACTAAAGTATATTTGATGCACTTTAATAAATTAATGGTGAATATTCTATTACTTATTCATATATACATTTCAGCTTAGTTTATATAACTTTTCCAAAAATGTCATATATTTTAAGAATAAGCTTGTTAAACGAGTTAAGTATTACGTGGCAAGAATTAAAGACATTATGAAAGAGACGTGGGGTCCTATCTCCTACATTTAGTTATCAAAATGGGTTAACAAATCCATCAATAAATAGACGAGTTTAGATACGTATAAGCCATTTTGAATTGACCATTAACCATTTCGAATTGGCCTTTAACCATTTTGATTCAATATGATAGCTTTATTGAGCCATGATTCGGTCTGTCTAGGCCAAAAAAAGTTCAATAATGTTGAAAAGTTGGTCATTTATCAATTTAGGTCATGATTTTTAATCAAAACCGGTTGGAGATGAAACAAAACAAGACCGCTTCAAACCTCACGGTCAACCCAAATTGTTAGTTTTATTAGCACTTACACTTTCCATCATAATTTTCCTTCTTCTATATCCCAATGGGGATATGTAAGTGCCTCATTAGGGGGTATTCGCCAAGCCCATAAAGTAGATCCTCACTAGGGGAACCTTTCGGAGCTCACGAGATAAGTATAAGCTATATATAAAAAATAAATACATAAGTGGTTGAGTAAAAAGGTGAGAAATGTAATAAACAATATTACAGTCGTGATATAACAGGTTGTGTCGTTTAAAAATAAAATAAAATAAAAACACGTATATAAGATACGACCCGGTCAAAATATAGCATCACCATGTCCAATTCTCATAAAGAATATACATAAGTCATGACTATAACAAAATCCCTGACAATAATAAAATACAATATGATTCACGCCTTTTTTTTAATCATAGTTGCTTAAGACCAAAAAGAATAAGGAAGTCAAGTTTATGCTACACAATTGGTCATATTTGTCTCTCATTTTCTTTTGTTATAACTTGAAGGTTGGTAGACAGATTTGAAACGAGGGAAATAATGCATAGTTTTGTAGATGTGAATGAATATATGACTCCGGTTGAGTGACTTTTGTTACATTACGTTATTGTCGATTTATGATTTCACTATGGGTTTGCTTCGTATGTACAACTTGCTAGTTGACAAAAACCATTTTCATATTCTCAAATAAACTTATTTTATAATAATTTTTTACTTTGGAAAATAATCTAAAACAAATGCAATCTTAAACATTAAGGAGACACCAACAACATTAATGTTCGATTCCCAAGAGCAACATTTATTAAGAGTAATGATTAGTTAATTAACAAAAAAAAAAGGTGAGGAAATACCCATAGCACCAAACAAAATTTCACATGATATGATGTGAAATGGCCTCAAGCTCAGCAGACATAAAAAAGGGGAAAAGGCTCAGCAGAGATCAACAGGTAAAATATTTGGACATGATCAAAACAACCATTGTTTCGTTTTTTTAAGAATTATATTAATATTTGTATTTACATGTCACAACTCACAAACAACAATACAAGTACAAATTGAAGAGGAATTGGTGAACATCATGAGATGGTTCTAAGTAGAAAAGAAAGGCAGAGTTGCAGGAAAAAAAACTATCCTAAAATATGAACAAATTCTCTTCACAACAACCCACACACCCTGCGACAAATGACGTCATCTATAAAACTAAAACAAAATAGCTATTGCTGTAGCAACTATTTAACCCTTGTGATCATGGGTGGCCCCAACTCCCCATGCCTCTTCTTCTAATTCACCTAATACATATATACACATATATATATATATATATTTATATTTATATGTATATATACACACATATATGTATTTTATACAGATATATATATATTAAAAGCGAAAAAAAACAAAGTAGAAAAAGGGGAAGATGCATAATCAGAGAATATTGAGAGAAAAGCAAAGGAAATTAGAAAGAGTAGGCCAAACGTTGGGAACCACGATCTCTAAGAATTCCATTGTACAAGGCTGCCCTATTAGGAGGCATTCCTCTATTATCTGTTCCTCCATTGTTACTGCAATTCTTTTGAACCTTCGATTCTGATTTTGACTTCAAACAATTGTGTTGCCTTCTGAACTCTTCACTATCTTTACATGAATCTACCACGTCTTTTGCAAACTGCACCTTTTTCTTCTTCTTGTTCTTCTCCCTCTTTCTTTCATCTATATAATAACGACCCATACTTATGACAGTGACTCAGTGTATAAAGACTAAGGAATCTTCATATATATTTTTCTTCATGTTTTTGTGAATGTTTATGTATTTAGAAAACTCACCAGAGGACAGACAAGATCGAAGAATTGGAGAGGGTGAAGGAGGAATTTCATGAACAGGGAAGGACTTCTGAAGGCGGAGAGCAAGAAGGATAACGGTGCCGGAGACAGCCATGGCGGTTGCAAAAACCACACCTTGTGCGCTCATTGAATACATGGTGATGGAAACAAGAACAAGAAGAATAAGATAAAAACAAGAAAGAATATTGGTTAAAATATATGGAAATGAATAAGGAATACGGTGATGGTTTGTGGAAAAGTGAGGAATGGGATAAGGAGTTTTTTCATTTTTGTGTGTGCAGACTGCAAAGAACCAATATTATATATAGTTATTTGGTTTGGTTGTGAAATATGAACGAGTCTGAAAATTAATATTATATTTGAATCAATTGGGAATAGGTTTATTGAAAATGAGTTGGATAGAAGGAAGTAAGAGGAGGCAATAGCAATATTACTTGAATAAACTATTTCCTTCATTAGTATTAAATTTATTCATTGTTTTATTTGTATTTTATTTATTTGTTTTTATAATATATTTTAAAAGGAAAACTTGTATAAGAAATAGTAATAATATATATATATATATATATATATATATATACCAATAAGTGAATTTAATGAGATAAGAAACATTTAAGAATTTAATATCTATATATTGACAATGTAAATATTTATATATAATAAATACATCATCTATGGGTACTTTGTAATACTTCTTCTATCACTGAAGGGATGATGAATGATATAATAACAGTCCAAAGTCCAAACAACTCATACAATTTCAATACATTCATAATTTTCTCAATATTGAATGGTGCAACAAAAAAAAACTATTTGCCAAAACCATATTAAATAATCATAGTTATTTTGTAATATCAAAATTGATTAATAAATATGATGCACTGATAATGTATATTTTTATCTCCTCGTTTTAATGTCTAGATTTTTAACATTATTAAATTTGTTCATTTCACCCCTCCTTTTTAATACACTTTGGCCATATTTACCCGCAAAGAAGTACACCCGGTTGTGTACTTTGTTACTTACATCTATCAGATTAATTGATATTTACATTTTTTATCTGATTTCATTTGCATTAATGTTTTAAAAATCATGATAAATCATATGTATATTTTTTCTTACATATTTTCTTATTTATTTAAATAATTTTTTCACCTCATTCAATAATCACTCTTAACTTAACTTCCAAGTTTTTAATACACATGCAAAATTGAAATGAAATGGATATATTATTTCCAGTATACTACTTTCTCTTGTTAATTATTCTATTCGCCTTGATATGGTTGTACATATATAAAGAAAAATGAAATTGAAAGGAGAAAAACTACGGAGAAAGTAGATTTTTTCCTAGTTGAGAATAGAGAAATGATGGAAAGAATAAAAATAATTAGAATCCACATAAAAATTTAAAGTTAGAAGAGAAGAGTTTGACACATGAAATAACAAGTATGATATTAGAAACTTTCATTTATTGATGTTTTTCATTCTTTTATTTAATAGTGTTTTTCTCTTTTTAAATAAAATATTTTTCTTTCTTCTTACTTTATATTCAGCAAAATAAGGAATATAGAGAATAAAATATATTTATGTTCACTTTATTTTTCATTCCACGCCAAACAATATTAATTTTTTTTCTCTCATCTCTTTCTTATATCTTTATTATATCTTTTTCACTTCTCACCTTTTTATTTCAACCAAATAAAGCCTTAATAATTTTTTATTCCAAAATTTTCTCCATAATTATTAGAATTGAGATCCAGTTTATGTTAAAAAAATAATTATGTAAATAAGAATTAATATAAATATTTTAGTCAAACTTGCTCAGCTTTTATGTTAACTTCTTAAATTCCTAACCTTAAATATCAAAAACTTTGGAACAAATAGAGTGTGTGTATATATATTATATATATTCACTTTAATTAATCATGAATTGATCATGATCTTATACCAAAAGAGTTAATCACTTTTCATGTGTTATTATGTGTTATCATTCATCTCAATAAATATTATTTCAAAAAATCTAGTATTTAATCTTTTAATCTATTTGATGGTTGATTGGGATCTTATATTATTAAATCAATGTCTTATTGATAAATAAATTACATATATAACAAGACGAAAAAAATGAATTCTCATATTTATAAAAAAAAGTAATATTAACTTTAATAGTACACCGACGTCAAAAAGATTATTCTTCACAACTATATTACATGGAAATAAATTAAGTGCTGCGTGTAAAAAGCAAAACAAATATTTAATCAAGTCAAATCAATCTAATGGATTTCCTGTTGGACTTCAATTACTTTACAATTAATGGTGATGTCATGATGTATAAACATCCTTTTCCCTTTTCAGTTTATTTTTTTACTACATATTATCTCACTTTCGATAAGAATCCAATCATTTTGAAAGTTTATAATTAATGAGATAAATTGAATCATTAATATTTTGACCATTCTAAAAGTCCAACAAAATGAGTTATTGATTATTGGGTTGTGTTTTAGACAATTTGTGTTATCTTATACCAGATACAATTTGTGTTATCCTATACCAGATAACTAGAATAAATGGAGTAGAACAGACGATAAAGTCTGCAATGCATATTTTGGGTGAAAGGAACCTTTAAAATTTTTTCTCCGAGTTAAATTTATGCACGGTGCTAGCAAATATAAGACGACCACTTCATTAGTCTTAGTCCTTTAGACAGCTATTATGACAATTTCTCAGAAGTTTTCTTTTATAAAAGGAAAAAAATCACACACAGTCTATGGAAATATAACTTTTCACAGCTATTAAAGGTTCCTGACTATAATTCATGGCATGCACTCCGGCAAAAGGAAGGGATGGGGTTATTCTAGAGCTTAATATCTATTCAATTTGAATGTAAGATTTATTCATAATTTTTTTTTGAATGATGTAGTGAAAGTGTAAAAAAATCATATATTATTAGTGAATATATTTGTTCATATTATTTTATAAGGAAAATGTATGCACCGATAACGTAAGAGTTTTATGCACTATCAATTCATCATTTATCGTTTATTTCTAATCATCATCGACTCATAAAAAATACAAATGAATGATATATGATATATTAACTATTTATAAATTCTATAAGAGATATTACACTCTATTTTTATTATGATAGATGCTCCATCGAAAGAAATGAATGTTGTTATATATTTAGTTTCAATTAAATATAAAAAATTTGTAAATTATATTGTATTATTCATGATCTGTTAATTGATTCTTTAATAAAAGTTGATATATTAACCGTGTACAAATTTTACATTATTAATCCATAAAATATTAAATTCTTATTGTAAATGAACTGTTGACTGGCATGATAAAGATGAGAATCCCTTCCCAATATAAATGAGTTAATTTTTTAACGGTAATGAATACATAAGAAAAATTAATCATGGAATAAAAGTATTGGATTCAATTCAGAAGGACATTTCATATAGTAGTGTATTTGTACTATGCCGTCAGGATGTTTCATATAGAAGTGAATTTGGTCAAGAGATAAGAGATTCAATAAAGAAAACACCATGAATATTGGAAACTGAGTCTTTTTCTATATTCTACCCAGTACCCACTTCCATTGATGATCCATCATAATAATGGGAAAAAAAATTAAAATATTTTTGAATTCTAAATTCGATAAATAAATAGGGACAAAAAATTCTTTCAAATTGACATATTGATAAATATTAAAATAGTTGTATTCTTTATTAAAGTAAAAAGATAAAAGTTAAAATATTTTAAAAATTCCATGACATGTGTTTTTATAGATAAATAAATTGGTGGCGAAGATTCCACGCCAATAATCACGCACAACTCTAATCCCATAGTTTAATTAAAAAGTGATGCAATAATACAACATGCTGCACATGATTTGGCTCTTTTTTCTTTTTCAATTGGCAGGGATCACTACATGCCTTTTATTTACATTGATAACAAATTACATAGCTACAACATTGTCATTTTTTAGCAAACAAAAGTTAAAAGCAAGGGTAATAACCAATTTTAAGACTAGACAATACTATATAAATCCAAAATGAATTTTAATTCTGTTTAAAAGTTGGTTTCTTGTAAGACAGTGGAATGAATGAAAATACAATGATTGAGAATCATCTATGTGTAATTTATGATTATATCCATTATCAGGAAGGAAAAAAAAAACTAATTAGTAAACATGTTTTTTTTTCTGGGGACAAGTAAACCCAAAAGAGTAAAACGGATCTATGACATGACAAATGGGAAGTAGGTTTCCTTCATTTTGGGTTAATGTATTATTGGGCTGAGTTGAAACTATAAAATTGGTTCTTTGGGCCCATATAAAATCTTCGGAAAGTTGAGTGAGATCCAGTTGGCTGAATTCATCATATTCATCCTTCTTTTTTAAGGAGAAATATTAAATGGGAGTAAGATTATAATGTTTATATTAACTATGTTTTTTAAGTATATAATATTAAAGGATAAAATAAAAAATGAAAGAGAATGAGAATGAGAATGAGAAAGTGAGTCAAAAGATAAGCCAGCATGACAACGTTCCTAAGAAAATGAGGAGAGCAATGTAGAGTTTTTTAAAAATATATAAGAGAGTAAGAACAATTACAGAAGCTGCAGTTTTTTTTTGAACATTTTCATATGAAATTAACAAGTCAGCGGCTTTAATAAAGGGTAGAAGTACAGAGGTCATAGGAAGAAAATAAGAAGAGAGAAATATGTAAGAGAGAAAGTGAAAAGAGAGAAAAAGATGAAAAATATATGTGAATTTTAGTGTTGTTTGGTTACATGGGAAAATAAAATAAGAAAATGAGTGTTTCTTCCTCATTATTCCCTGAACAATGATTTGTCGTCCAAAATTATGTTTCAAATCAAGTCCCAAATTAATGAAAACATTCATGTCAATTAAAAAAAATTATAATATTCATTATTTTTTATTTTTTTGCTTCAATATCATCGCTCTCGGATACGATTTGAGACACAATTTGAGACAATAGATATTGGTCCCTCTTCTCCACTCATTTTCTCCAAATTTGATGGGTCTCACCCCTTTTTCTTTCTCTCCCTTCAAACTATCTCATAAACCAAAAGGGATAAAAACTTTATTTCTTCACAACTTCTCTCCTCTCATTTTCTTTCTCTTCTTTTTCTACTTTACGAAAGGAAAGTGATATTGTTCTGTTTATATTTTGAGGGCATAGGTTCCTATTTCAATATCATCATTCAAATAAACAAAGTATATGGCAAATATGGTTTTAATGTGCTAACCTAACCATGAGCGAAGAAAGGGTGTTGCTGTTATAATTAATGTCAAGAAAGGACCTCCAAAGCTGCCATGACCACACCTTAAATAACCATATAACATCATAGACCCTCACTCATTCATAACGAAAAGGCAGGGATGAAATATTTGTAGAATAAAGAAAATATTATTTTGTCACACTATATATTTTTCTTATGTTGGAAAGCATTTGTAGGAGAATATATGACCTTTATTATAAAATAGCTATTAGTTTAGTCAAGATAATTTGTTTTAGAAATATTTTAAGATTTTAATTTTAGTTCTTTTAAATAAAAGGGACATGAGTGGTTAAAATTTTAAAATATTTGATTTTTTGTTATTACTGTAAGTTAAGTGATACTGATGACAACATAAAAAAATTAAAATCAATTTTTTTTACACGTAATATGCCAAAGAAGTATAAATTTTTTCACCCGAACCCTTGTTTTTTCCATCATCAATATAATTCTTTGAACTACGCTCCTCAATTATAACATTTAAGGCATAAACGAAACAGTAAATAATCATTTAAGGTTTAAACCCCAACATGTTTTCTTTTGGCAATCAAACAACTGAACTTGAATATGGAGCTTAACTTTATTAACAAAAAAAAATCAAATATACTGTGGCATCTCTTTGTCGATTTTTTGGGTAAATATAATCTTCTATCATTTGATTTGAACCGATGTAGCAAAACTAAATTACCATCACTTTTAACTATCCAATATTGTAACTTCATATTTCAAGAACTTAACTATCTTATACAAATACTATATTTTGATATGGTTCTTAACTATTAGTTGGATCACTTACACTCTTGAAGGGAAGATCATAATACATACACACATTTTCTTCCTTTATTGGGTGAGATGTCAATTTGCATTATGATGATGATTCAACAAATTTGACGAAGCATTAGAGGACGAATACGATATTGCAGTGTTTTCTGTTTGATGTTGACACTAGCCACCTATACTCAACATAAGTTCACTACTCATCGGTCCCCAAACACAGCCACTAGCAATATTCCCACAACTACTACTCTCTTTTCTGGCTCTCATTATTTCATCGTACTATTTCTGCATGACCCACCAACGTTTTATAGGTAATTAAAATGGTACCGTTAGCCACTATCCCAACGAGTTAGAACAATGTATAAGTAAGGAAAAAAAGGAAAATATGATTTAGAAAAGAAGATAATTTTTTTCCCTTTCTTCAATAAGTACATCACTACTAGGAGAAAGTACTTATATTTCCTTTTCTAATGCACCCTTTTGGATTATCTCATAGCCATTTTACTTAGAACACTACTTAACAAAATCATAACTAAAGAATAAAAACAAACCTCATTTATAACTCAATGAAATCAAAGGTGTTAGTTATCTTAAACTGTGATTTCGGAGGTTTATTGCGATTTACCATATTTAATTAGCTTCATCAACCATTTTGAAATGTGCACCATCTCCATAAAGCTAACCACCGATGGAGTGACAAATTAGTGTGACTCCATATAATAATGGCAATTAATAGAATCCTAAGGGGTGTTCCCTTCAACTTTGGGTTCCACTCATTATGGGTGAAATATGGCCCGCTAACGTGGGATAATGCAAGACAGAGAAAGAGAGAAGAGAACTAACTGCAACCAAAACGTTGTGCAGTGACAGTATATACTACATAGTTTAATTTAGACAGTATAAAGTTGCGTGGAGCATCATTTCCCATTTATTTATATAACTTCTAGATACTATACTTACAATAAAATTAGATACATCAAATTAGGTGATGTTATTAGATATATTTTGTTTTGAAATATGTTTACCGAAGAAAACATATAAGTATACAATAATAATAAAAAGTGGTCGTCTAATTAGGTGATGTTATTCACGGAGGGGGATCATCTGTCCCATGACCCTGTCCTTGTTTCTGTTCCACCCAATCAGGCGTTGACACATGAAATAAATTTTATATTTATCATTTTTATTAAATAAACTTTCTCTCACCTCACCATATTCCTCTTTCTCTCTCTCCTAAACAACACAAAACGTAATGTGAAACTCTTATAACAATTCACAAAACCTAATGTGAAACTCTTATAACAATTCAATGTGCAGTTCCAATTCATCTTTCCCTCTCCTAAGCAACACATTCAATCACTTGGGATACACAACCCTTCGCTTCTCATTTGTGATAGTGAAGCAATATTTTTTTAATTTGAAATTTCATTTATGCAATTGTGCTATAACAATTTAAAAGTTTAATTGTGAAGTTTGATTAAATTATTTTAACCTAATTTTGAGACCCTTTGTGTTAAATTTGATTAATGCTTCTGCAAATTATGAATAAGAATTAATTTCTTCTTCACAATTCTAACTTAAAGAAATGTTTTAAAGAGATACTATTGTTTTGTGTTGCTGAAATGTGATGAGAGAAAGAGAAATGTGTTAAGGTGAGAGAAAGTTGATTGTAGTGATGTGAGAGAAAATTTATTTAATAAAAATGATGGATATAAAATTACATATATTTATTCCATGTGTCAACACCTTATTGGATGAGACATAGTCACATGACAGTTTTCTAGGTAATTGCACTATGAATTGATGAATACATATTTAAAAAAACTCTAAATTATTAGTTGTCAGGAAAAAGAAAGTGAGAATATAGTAAGAACTCAAAGGAGCTGAGTTAGTGAATAAGTCAAGCACCATTTAATGAAAGAGTTAAGCATGTAGGTGGCATATTTAATATTACTTACTAGAACTCTCATAATTAGCATGCAACATTTTCTCGAGAACTAGATGCAAATATTACAACAAAAGAACTTTATGAAATTTTTATTTTTTTAGGATAAAATTACATTTTATCATTAAAATCAAAAGAAAATACAAGAATCTTTTTCTAATATTGGAAGTGAGTATATATATTGTACCAAAAACTGTGTCAATTTCTGCAATTAGTTTAAAAAATATATTTAAAAGTATAATAATAAAGTGTTTTTCTTACTAATACAATAATACATATTTTAGGACATAAGGTGTAGGGTTGATTATTGGTATTTTTTTGCCTTAAATTTCTTGGTTTCGCCCCTTTTTCTCACTCTATATCTTGGTACTCTGATCCTTGTGTACTTGTCCATCACTGTTTGTCACACTCTTCTAACGACAATAACACCATCATGGTACAATCAAAGAAGTTCAGAGGTGTCAGGCAGCGTCATTGGGGTTCTTGGGTTTCCGAAATTCGCCACCCTCTTCTGTAAGTTTCTTCCACTTCCACCTCATTTTTGTGTTTCACCATTTTCTCAACTTTTTAATTAGTCCTATATTCTTAATAATTAACAGGAAAAAAAGAGTGTGGTTAGGCACATTTGAAACAGCAGAAGAAGCTGCACGAGCCTATGATCAAGCTGCGATTTTGATGAGTGGACGAAATGCCAAAACCAATTTCCCAATAACCCAAACACCAGAAGGTGACACCAAGATTATGACTAGTAACAATGATAACACCACTTCCTCCATGTCCAAGGATCTAGAAGAGACAATACATGCTAAGCTTCGAAAATGTGGCAAGGTACCTTCGCCATCCATGACATGTTTGAGGCTTGACACTGAGAATTCTCACATTGGAGTGTGGCAAAAGCGTGCTGGCCAACGTTCTGATTCAAATTGGGTCATGACTGTTCAGCTGGGAAAGAAAAAGAGTGTTAAAAGCAATGAGGGTGGTGAAGATTGTAGTAGTAGTAGTTCTCTACCTTCTTCTGAAAAGAAGGATAATAATAATAATCAGTTTCTATCAGAACTAGTGGAAGGGCATGATCAGGAACAAGTGCAGGTGAGGACACAAATGGATGAAAAAGACAGAATTGCCCTTCAAATGATTGAAGAACTCCTCAATAGGAACTGTCCTAGCCCATCAACTTTTAACAGTATTGAACAAGGAGTTGATTCCAGCTTTTTTCTTTAAGGCTCTTTCCTTTGATCCTTAATATTATGGTGGTTTTCACGTCTTTCATTATCTTCATCTCCCAGGTGGATCATTTGAGGGGATAAAGGAATTTGTAGTTAGTATAGTAGTCTATAACTCTATATTAATTAAAGGGTATAGGTAACATATATCACATAATATTTTTAATTTAGAAGATTTGTTGGCGTGTATAAAATAGTGTCAAAGTTCATAGAAACTGCATTGTCAATTACCTGATTGTTTGTATTCATAATTTACTATTTAATATTTATACACATTTTCCTTTTCTTAATTCTTATGTACTGACCTGTTTATCATTCTCATAATTAGATGATACTCATTCTTTTTTGGTTTTTTCTCCGCTAGCTACCTCCTATACCATACTGGAATTAATTATATAAAATTATATCAAAATCATTTATCATATTCTGATACATTTTAGACCACTGGATATAATTTATACTCCCTAATTTCTGGTTCTGAATCAGCCCCTGGTCCTTGTTGTTATACTTCAAAGTAAACGAGAGATATAGATGTTGAAATATTTAACGTGATATTCAACTATATAACGACGTTGATGGTGAAGCGGTATGACAGTATGAATTAGCATAATTTTCTCTCAGTCCCGTTCGTACATTTTACAGCTGTTGAGTTATTCATGTAATTGACTAAGTGGTTCTTTGCTTGTCTTTCAGATGATTAATTGATGTATCAATTATTGTTAACTTGTTTCTAAATAGACATTTGCTTATTCCTATGCAAAAACAAAAGAAATGTTGATTGCGAGGGTATGAAAGGATCAAGGAGCTTTAATCAATCACTATTTAGTATTTGTCTCTACAAATATCTCAAGTGGTATCTTTTATATGTATGGTTTATTAATTGTAAATTTTTAGTTTCATTGTGATAATTTGTTTCTTAATTTTAGAACTTTTTAATATGTTTATTATTATTACTATTATAATTTGGTTTCATTACGAGGAAATAACTGATTCTTTTGCAATACAATATAAAACACTGGTCAGTATGAAAGGTCAACATAGACTTTAGTTAATAGCAGCATCTGTTTGTTACTTATTTTTAAACTTTCACCCTTTTGTGATTAATTACCAACATTAACTCGGTACTGTATTTTTAATGTTGGTATAAAAGTGACCCTCAACAACATTCATCCAAATTCATGAACCAAAGCTAATGTGAACAAAATGAAAACAAGTAAACAACTAAAGCAAAAAGGAAAGCATTACAAGACAGAGAAAGCAGAAACGCGTAGAAGAATAAAGCAGATGCATTGAAGATAAGAAGAGAGGGATGGAAAAACCTCTCCACTATGTAATCTAAAGTTTAAACTGTGAAATCCATCCACCTTTAATATGAGCTTGTATAACTAAAACCCAATGGGAAAGCATCTTTCTAATTTCTCCACAATATTCCACTTTATTAAAATGTCATTGACTATTCTGCTTCATGCCCAACTACTGAGACCACTGTTGGATCCTACAATAGCTCCTGGCCTCCTCAGGCTTCATTTTCATGATTGCTTTGTTCAGGTGTGATATCTCAATCACAGTCCTTCTTTACTCACAACAACAACAAGCCTTGCATATATAATTCTTATTCGGTTATTGTTCCTATAACAATATATTCTACAGGTTCTTCAGCAGAGAGGAGTGCATTGCCAAACCTGGGTCTAAGAGGTTTTGAAGTGATTGATGATGCAAAATCACAACTAGAGGCTATCATGTGCTGACATATTAGCATTGGCAGCACGTGATGCTGTTCATTTGGTACTAACAGGAAGAAGAGA
The DNA here is from genome assembly GCA_009771035.1 of Lupinus albus. NCBI lineage: Eukaryota > Viridiplantae > Streptophyta > Magnoliopsida > Fabales > Fabaceae > Lupinus > Lupinus albus. Next base: position 14,544,040 of record CM020011.1, read on the forward strand.
TGGGAGGACTTCTCAATCATCTCAAGCCTCAAACATGCCTTCTCCACTTGACTCAGTTTCTGGGAAGATTCTAGTACAAGAAGGTTGGTGCAGAATTATGGTGGGAAGATTAGAGGGTTATTGGGGTTAAGATTTGATTTTGAGTTTCCAAAGGCCATGATTAAATTGAGTAATGCAGAAGGAGAGATAAGAAAGGTATGTTCCAAATTTAATTGATGAAAAAAAGAAAACGTCGCCTGAGAGATTCGAACTCTCGCGGGGAAACCCCATGTACTTAGCAGGCACACGCCTTAACCACTCGGCCAAAGCGACTTCAATGTCTCTGATTGAACTTATACTTTTAATATAAATGTGGGGGGCCACGGTTGTCGTCATTTATTAATATGAACATTATGATAGAACTAATCCATGACTCTGTAGTCTGTACTTCAGAGAGGGTTTTGAAAATAAAAATGTATTTTTTACAACAAATAAATCCATTACAAGAATTAGGAATGTTGTGCCAAAAAAAATGGTCATGGAGGGGATACAACTAACGAAAGAAAACCATGAATTCAAACAAAACATTTATGCTACAAAGGCATAGTATAATATATGATAAGGAAGGACCAACATAGGAAAGTGATGATTCTCACTTCCCTTCAGGATTCAATCTACTGAAAACCAATCTCTTATTCCTCAAATGTACTCATGAATCCACCAAGAAAGCCAGCCCCGTTACAACTTCCACACAAAATATCCCTTTTACCTCTGCAACAAACATACATTATGGGTAAGAATTAGATTGAAGCTAAACCAAGAGACTCACAATTATAATCACTACACCTGTTTGAGATGGTTAGTCTACAAATGAATCTACAGTCTTTAGTTTTGTGAAGATTGAGACTCAAATTCAATCTACACATTATGATTTTTTAGCACCTAATTTTTCAACAGTGCCATAATAAGAGGATCGCAACCAAATCATGCAAATAACAGTAGTGCTTTAATTGCATGATCAAAAACATATGAAAAGAGAAGAAACAAATGGATACAAAAAAATGGCGGTCAAGTACATGAGGTTTCCATATTGAACATTATATCCAACAACAACAACAACCAAGCCTTTATCCCACTAGGTGAGATTGACTACATGAACAACACCATAATGTTTTATCATAAATCAAGTTTATCAATTTGAGTCTCATTTGTTTATCAATTCCAATCTATCCAGGCAGTATAATTGTTGACTGCAACCAATTGGGTAGATCCACCACTAGAACACTTCAAAGATTGGCGAAAGAATTTTAATGACTTCTACACATTCTGCAGTCATGAATTTTATTGGCTTAGATAAGCTCACTTTATGTATTCTCTATTTACCCCTGCATGGCTAGATTTTGTTATATAGGAATTGATGCATATAAGTACTTACTGATACACCATAAAACAAATATCATATTACAGTTAAGGGAGTGGCAGCAGTGTGGCATTCAATGCAATTACCTGCATAACCAACACAGTCCACCAGCTTTAAATCGTCCATTGAAGTGATCTTCAGAATTAATTCCAGTGCCTTTGCATTGAGTACATAATATTGCACCTGGCAGTTGAGAAAACATATAACACAGTGAGTTGAATGCTGATGTTCTAATGGAAGGGGAAAAGGCTTTAAAATATCAGACAGCTCTATAAGAAATTGGCATCGTGTGCTATGTTTGTGACCAATGTAGCAAATGCAGTAGGCTTCATATATGCATAATTGAACAAACAACATGGCTCATCGTCAAGAATTACCGATATTCTGAATGTAAATGCACCATAGAGAACTATCATCCGCAATAGCTAACTGATAATACACGAACATATCTCCATTCTAACAATTTGGCTTATCTAATGGAAAATGAGCCCACTTGAAGCTGAGCAATTGACAAATATATCTCATTCCTAGTGAGTGTTATGAACATAGATTTATAGTTGATATCAGTATTTGGTAAATAATTACTCAAACAGGAAATAATCAAGTCAATAGTGTTTTTCTCACCCAAAAATGGATAATTGAGTTTAAAGACATTGGCTTCACTATTTGCATAAAAAAATTTCTTCCGGAAAAGGTATAAAATTTCTCAATATGACAAGAAAGTACTGAATATGGGTTTTACTGTTTCCACCCATATTTAACCCATGTTTGAATAAAGATTAAAGAGTAATACAATTTCAACTACATCATCACTTGCCATTTCCCTCACAATCAGAACAAACAATGCTCCTCGTCTTCACTTTCGTGGTTTCACTCTTATCATCCACAGCCTGCATTAAATTAAGACCAGAGAGAGTAGATTCAAGATACATGCATTGCTAAACACAACAGTAGAAAGATGGAAAGTGATAACTCAATCCAATGAATCTTTCCAACAACAAAGTCCTACACTGACAAGTTTCATTCCTCGAGCAAGTTAAATTCAATTTTCAAAAGTCATAACAAAGTAACAAACGATGATTATCTTAATAAGTCAGCAGTTACCATATTTCAAATTCAACCACACAAACTGAAAATTGAAGAGAACTAACTGATTAAACTACAAATCTACAATGGTCTAAGCAACAATCCCGCGGTTCATGTTTGTCAACTAACCTTTTAGCAATTTTTTGACACAAGGAACTGAACAAAAAAACATGTTTTTTTTGCAATTGGGATACTAAAATTGATCTCACCTTAACCTCCAAAGACTTCAAGTTCCGAACTTTAGGATTCAAACATGATTCTTTTATTGGAAAAACCTTTCGGGCAACAGAATTGACAGCAACTGTCCCTATTTAAATTGATAAAAACTCTCATTCAATCACATAAGCACAGTAAAACTTAGTAAATACAAGAAACTGCAAACTGAGAGAGTTAAGATATACCAGGTTTGTTTGAGGAAATTAAGGAAGAAAGAGAAGATAAACATAGAGAGTTCGTCATTCTCAATAACAAGGCTGAACTGAAAAGTGGTAACAAATACTAGATGAACTTAAGGTAGGAGATAACTGATAAGGCCATTCAATGAGTGGGTTAAAGTTCACCCTTTTTTACTTTAATACCCTTGGAAGATGTCACAAAATAAGGGCTTTAGCGTAAAATTAGTCTCCACTTCTCATAAAACAAAGATATCTTTGTTAAAGAATAAACAAATGGCCACTACTCTGTTGTCCACACATTCCATTCTTCCCTCCCAAAGTAAGCTTAATTTCGTGCAGTTTTTATTATTCATTCATTTTCTGTGTCAATTAAGTGTAAATATTTTGACACAGTGACATTATTAGATACTAATACTATATTTTTAATGCTCACATGGGAAAGCTTGATATTTGTTTCAGGGAGGGAAAGGATTGAATGTTTCAGTGCATTGAGGACTTCATTTTGTGGTCAAGTTTTGTTTAATCCATATCCAAACCCAATTTTCTGTGGGAGACAAATAGCTAGGAGCCATGAAAGCAGTTTTGTTGTTAACTCATTGGTTACTATTTCACCCCTTTGTGAACTTTTATATATTTTGGTTCTGTTAATATTATTTCAATTCTGATTGTGGAATTTCTGTGTTGACAGCTTGGATTTGGAAGGAAGGTGAAGAGGACCAGAGATACTGTGATTCCTGAACCAGATTATAGGATTCCAATTGCACTTCTAGGTGGTTTCTTATTCTCTCTTCATTTGTATCATTCTATGTGACTTTTTAGGCTTTCAAGTGAGTGGTAGTGCACTACTGCTAACTGTGCACTTTATCTATAACCATAACATTTTGGAGATTGACATAGTGTAGGTGTTGCCTCACATCCTTTAGGTGATTGTGTATACTGATCTCCATAATATAATACTTGCATGTATATTGTGTGGATTACTCTATCTAGAGTTACATATTGTGGCCCTTTAATTGGGCTAGTTACAATCTCTTAAAGGATTGAAATTGATTCATCTGAAAAATGAGTACTTCCTTTTGTTCTGTGTGGCCTTAGTTTTTATTCTTTGAAACTAGTTGAATCAAAATTTAGAGGAATAAGATTTAACTCTTTACATTAATTCCTGAATTATTATATGACTTCAAATTGTACCATCAGGTATAGCCGGTGGGTTGGCTTACACCGATAATCTGGTACCTGCAGTACCTGTTGGACTCCTTGGATTGCTTTTGTTGTTCCAGGTAATCACTAGAAGAAGACAGTGTAATTAAGAGACATGCAAACTCGCACGATGGTCCATTCAGTATGTTTCGAAGAGTCGGAAAAAAATATTTGTTTGCTGACTTTTCGTTCTGTTTGCTCCAAGTGATATTATATTCTCCTTTTCAATTTTCAGAAGCTAACCTTTCTCTTACTATTGTCTTTCATTTTTGCAGACCACTAGAGTGAGATTCGTCTTTGATGATGAGTCTCTGGTTTGTTCTCTTCCCAACTTCCAATAACTTTGTGGTTTATGTATTCCATGCTATTCGTCTTTGATATCAAATCATCATCCGATTTCAGTTACAAATACTAACCTCTAACTTCATATTATTTGTTGTCTGGTCTGCATGTGTTTATGTAAATGTAAATCTACCTTTCCTGGGCATTTTGTGTTCTGTTATCTTCAGATGCTCATGTAAGAGTTATATACAAAATTTGTGGTTTAGGAGGTAAAGATAGGTGACCAGCTCCAGGAATCAGGTGAGAATGTCTTTGTGGGAGGAAAAAACAGATGGAAGTAAGTATCAAATTTATTGTTTACACCGAATAGAATTTCACAACGGTCAGACAAAAAACATGTTTGATATGCTGCAGGTACTCAACATTTGTTAATTGGGAATTCTGGTGGCCAAATTTCCCTATCTTGGTTTACTTCAAGGAAACACAAACAAAGCCAGAGGGGCAAATTCATTTCTTCCCAATAATTTATGTAAGCAGTTTGGAAGCATGAATATATAAAATATACATATAGGAAGTAGTTCAAAAAATAAAATTTGTTCTTGAATCTTGAGTTACAGAAGTTAAGCTTCATTATTTTCTTCATTGTTTCTTGCTGATATCTTTTGGCTAACAGAATGGGAAGCAGCTTTATGACACTATGGTGGAAAGAGCTGGCCCTTCAAAAACTAGTGGTCCAAAAGAATCCTAAGGACTTAGATGTGTGGTTAAAGAGGCTTAGGTATTAACCCAAAGCTTGAATTACAACTATTCTATTGTTCCAACAAAGTCATACCAATTCAGTGGTTCTAATGTTTCTTAAATGGATGTGTCTTTAACAGTTGAAAGACCTATAAAGCATAGAAATCATTGGGGCCTTTGGCATGCTTCTGAACTTGACATTGTTACTTTGTTTTGGATGAAGACTTTGTTGTTTCACTTCCCTCACACTACTCTCCTTTGTTTCAAGTAGTCAACATGTTGAAGCTAAACAAATTGTTTCATTATTTTGCAGTCCTGTGAACACTTAATTACTGTACTTCCAAATTCCTTTTTTGCTTGGCCGTTGATTTTATTTCATTATGGAAGATTTACAATGTCACAGACTCACAGTATCAAATCATATCTCTATTATACATTCTCAGTAAATTTAAATAGGAAAATCTCACAGATACATCATAATCATAACCTACTAAAAATTATGGGAAATATACTTTTAATGACTTGCTTTTAGAGTTTAAAGATTACATTCATTTTATTTTATGACATGCAATATAGAATAATAGTGTAAAAACCTGCCATCAATTTAAAATCCAATAAATAAACAGGTTCAATTATAAATGGAAATTTGAGATGTCCATTTATAGAATGAGTTTAATTAACAAACTCGTATGCAAAAAACTGAAGAGAATCCCATACAAATCTAGCCAAGAATCATATTAAAGGTAATGAAAACACGTCCAACAACATATGCATTTACAACACTTTCTAGTTTCTTAGATACATAGTTTTGTATGATCATCAAGTTAATAAGCAACTTGTTAACCATGTAGCATTGTATGATCATCAACTACCAATGACTGGATTTTACATCTAAGCGTCGCAAAACTGAAAACAATAATTAATTTCAATCCTTCTTGGTACAGTGCGCATCTGTGCCATGCTGGGTGCATTCATGATAACCAACACTTCTGAGGAAGTCTCGAATCTCTTTCGCGCTGCTATTACTGGCCTGTAACAAGCGCTCATCTTCCTCGTATATCAGATATGGGGCTTGGCTTCCCTTTCTTGAGAGCAACTTTGATGCTCCTTTAAGAACATGATATTCCCAGCCCTGAACATCTATTTTGAGCAAAAGCACACGCTCTGAATCCAGAATCACTTCATCAAGAGGAACAGTCCTTACTTGAAAAGCTATCTCTTCATTGGACTTAAATGCCATCTTTGCGCCTGTGGCAGAAACAGCACTGTTGTCCAGCCTACCAACCAACTGAACAATAAGTAAAAAAAAATATGTCATCATCACTCCAAAGACAAGTAGAAGTTGCATCCTAAAATAAACTATTCCACTTTCATGTAAAAACAATGCAGCCTTGGCCAAATGCTACAAACTCTCACTGCAAGTTGAAGACCTCAAGTTCCTCCCAAAAACCATCATTTCAGAAGAAAAAAAGAACTTTTATATGGAACGATGAAGGCAATGATGGCCATTATAATCAAAACTGAAAATGAAAACAGAATTTTGTTGCATCTCTTTCAAACAATTGACCATTTTATCTACCATGATGTGCAGTCCATCTGTGTACATTATTTCGAAGTTTGACATGATTCAACTTCGCCATTTAAAGAGTAGAACATAATTGAGTAATCACATGATAAAATCAAGGAAGTGGGTAAATACTCATGAATCCTTAGAATATTATCCAGGTTTGTTCTTGGTAAAATATTAATACACTTTGACATTTTTCCACCAACTGCAATCTCCTCCATTTACTAAGGTTATATAGTGAGATAATTAGATTAGTATCCACTATCCAATAATATAACTAAACCAAGCTTTCTTCCACAACCCCTTACTACAGATCCATTTATAAAATCACCATAAATAAAAAACACATTGAGGCAACAAATAGCACCTTGTGAACTGTAATGTTACCAAGGCGATCAGAAGCTGCAGCTTCAAAAACAGTAACCAAATCCGCCACTCTATTAAAGTAAATCCCTTCGCATATCTTCTGCAAATTCTCAAAAACAGGTTCAAACGCCACAACCCTGAACCCCATAGCCGAAGCTGCGAAACTCGCCATACCCACATTGGCACCCACATCCACCACAAACCCATCTCTCCCCTCACTTTTCGCCTTCTCCAGAACCTCCTGAACAGTGACCGAGATATCGGGTTTCCGAAAAGGTTTCCCTTTTAGCATCCTCACGATGTTCTTGTGTGGCTTATCAGGCAAGGTTCCGAAATCGGAAAGCGAGTACATAAAAGGGTATCGAACCCCTTCAACGACGCTTGCAACAACGGGGTGAGCCTGAGGAGAATTGAAACAATCGAAAGGGGAGATTGAATTGAAGGAGATATGGGTATTGATGGCAAAAAAAGTAGGGTTTGTGAGTGAGGAACGAAAGGTAGAGAAAATGAAGATAAAGAGAAGAAGGAAAGTGGAAGAGAAAAGTAAAAAGAGAAACTTTGGAGAGAGTAATGTTGTGGGTTTATCTCTTTTCCATGCATTTGCCATGGAAATGGACTGTGAAAGAGGATAAATGCTTCAGCTTCTGTAGATCGTGATTTTCTCAGACTTGGATCTGCTAACAAGAACACATAATGGAATTTATTTTCTTAACTTCCTTTTTAATGAAAAATCTACTTGCTTCATTTTTGGTATTATTACAAAAAAAGGCACCACTCACTTCTCAATGTCATATTAGATTTAAAAGAAACATATTTAAATAAAATAAAGAGATACAACTTATTAATAGTAATTAACATTAATAATAATGTTGTTGCTACTGGATGAAAAACAAGAAACTAATAAATACTTAAACTGCCTAATTCTAACAGAAACATATTTAATTAAATAAAAAGATACAACTTATTAATACTAATTAATATTAATAAGAATGTTGTTGCTAATGGATGAAAAACAAGAAACTAATAAATACTTAAACAGCCTAACTGTAACAAAGTTCATTACTTTCATGTTTGGATGGATGATTAATTGAATAGATCTAAATGGAATCACAAATAACATTTTATGATGTTGGTGGTTCCCGATCTAATAACACAATGAAAAATAATATATTTTCATATAAAATCAGTTTCTCTATGATAATAATACTCTTTCTCTATGATAACCAATTAAATTTTATAAAATAATATAAAAATATTATTTTGTTAATTAAATGAAATTTTTTAATTGGGTTAAGAAATGAGATATATAATCTCCATGGCACATAGGGATGATTTTTTGAATGGGCAGAACACGTCACAAAGAGAGAGAGAGAATGCGTGTGATTGGGTTTTCTTTGAATTCCTGCCATATATTTGGGTGGTAGTCAACATATGGTTAAAAACAAGATTCGTGAGAGGAGGAGATTGCAGTTTCAGCAAAGTTTGTTAAGCTTTGTGAATTGTGTGATCCACCTAATTGCATCATCCAAGACGCCAAAGTCAGCTATCCCATGTGATCACAAAGTCTACTAAGTACATACCATACTTATTCGGTTCAAAAATATTTATTTAAGTCAAAAAATTTATAATTAAATATTTTTTGATCAAGTAAATGATATGATAGATAAAGTGACAAATATTTTTGGAACTTAAGATAAGAATGTCCTCTAGTTGAGTTAGGATCCTCTTTATAGTACTTCAAAAAACCAAAGATAAATGCAAATTTCAATAACACATATATCTATTTAATTACAATGAAATTACACTTTTATCATTAAAAACAAATAGAAAACATGCACTTATTTCTCCATCAACGACATGATCATAATTCCCTCCTCTTGCACCCATGCATCCCCAAATTTCAAAGTAGAAGGAGTCCAACAAGAATGGAAAGCCCATGAAGCCCAAAGTAGCATGTTACCTAGTAGTGGTGACACATGAATATTAATTATTAATGTACACTCAAAGTTATCAACATCTGTGGAATAGAAATAGTGTGATAGTGTGATAGTGTGATAGTGTGATAGTGTGATAGTGTGATAGTGTGGTGTTTCTTCTTCATCTCAAATGGCAATATCCGATGGAGTATTGAAGAAAATCATAATCTCATACACATACGTAGCCATATGGATCTTACTCTCATTCACCGTAATCGTTTACAACAAGTACATCCTAGATCGCAAATTGTACAACTGGCCGTACCCGATTTCTCTCACCATGATCCACATGGCATTCTGTTCTTCTCTCGCGTATCTTCTCGTTCGTGTTTTCAAACTTGTCGAACCTGTTTCTATGTCACGTGACCTTTACCTTCGATCCGTTGTTCCAATCGGGTTACTCTATTCACTCTCACTCTGCTTTTCTAACTCTGCTTATATTTTTTTATCTGTGTCGTTTATTCAAATGCTTAAAGCGTTAATGCCTGTTGCCGTTTACTCTATCGGTGTCGTTTTTAAGAAAGAGATGTTTAAGAGTGATGTCATGGCTAACATGCTTTCAATTTCACTCGGTGTTGCTGTTGCTGCTTACGGCGAAGCCCAATTCGATGCTTGGGGTGTCACTCTTCAGCTTTTGGCTGTTGCGTTTGAAGCCACGCGCCTTGTTCTTATACAGATTTTGCTTAATTCCAAAGGAATCTCGTTGAACCCTATTACATCGCTTTACTACATTGCTCCTTGTTGTTTAGTGTTTTTGTCCATTCCGTGGCTTATTATGGAGTACCCTTCATTGAGGGATAATTCTAGTTTTCACTTGGATTTTGTTATCTTTGGGACTAATTCCACATGCGCTTTCGCTTTGAACCTTGCGGTGTTCTTGCTTGTTGGAAAGACTTCTGCTTTGACCATGAATGTTGCTGGTGTGGTTAAGGATTGGTTGTTGATTGCGTTCTCTTGGTCTGTGATTAAGGACACTGTGACACCATTGAATTTGATTGGTTATGGATTGGCGTTCTTGGGGGTTGCGTATTATAACCATTCGAAGTTGCAGGCGCTCAAGGCTTCCGAGGCGCAGAAGAAGGTTCAGCAGGCTGATGAAGAGGCTGGAAGATTGTTGGAAGAGAGGGATGAGGAAAGGAAGAACGAGAACCAGAACTGATGATTTCACTGGTAATCTCATTTTTGGACAATGCAGGTTTTTGTTTTTGGGTATGTGGTGTAATGAATTGTTATTAAGATGATTATTATCATTATTACTATTATTATGCTGCTACTTGCTGTTTAATTTTGTTACACGTTTTAATTGTGTATTAGGGGCTGAGATTCACAGTTGTCATTTATATTGCCGATTAAGTTATTTGTGTTTACCACTAGATAATGGATTAAGCATTGTGGATGTTCATGTTCCCAACACTTTATTCGGAGAAATGCTTATTATTGAATCCAAATTTGATAGTTGCCATGTTTATGTTTGTGTATATTATTGAATCCAAGGTTTATAGTTGCTATGTTTATGTCTGCATTATTGCTCTATCTAAAAGTGCCCTGTTTCAACTCCCAACCTGAAACAAACCAAAGATGAGTGATTCGGTTTTCGAGTTTGCGCACCCATCTCACCTATACATCTTGTCCACCTAAAAATAATAGGATGGACCTGCTTTTGGGCGTGTTTTGTTATCCGTTTCATATGTTCTGCCATAGTGTTTCTGTCACAGTTAAATTGTCAATGAGAATGTGTTAGTTAGAGATGGTGGTAGTATAATTTATCAACTGAAAGAACCCCTTAATGTACATTTAACAACAAAAGAAAAGCTGGAGGATAAGTATTTCTGATCAAACAGAGTTACAAAAATATTGGCAGGGGGATGATATGTACATTCATACTTGTGGATGATATCTTAGACTTGTGCAAATTAAACATGTATTTTTAGTTCCATATATGTACATTCATACTTGTACATTTGTATAGTATAGGCTGGGTTGTTTTAGTTAGTTGAACTGTTGAAGAATTAGACTTTTCCCTCCAAATTCTGTCAGGCAATTATGACAGCTAGCACAGTTTGACTCCAGATTCATTTGAGAAATGGAATTCATTTTCTACAGAAATCATTTTACACATGGTGATGGAAGCCAAACCTGAACATTATTTCTATTATATCATCACGATAAATAACGCAAAATCATGCCATACATTCTGATATGCCTATGCCCAAATCTACAAAAAAACCCATAACAATCACATGTTCAATCCTAAAAACTCAAACTTCAGCACCTCTCCTCATTAATTGCCTCCATTTGCAGAGTTGGCTTAGTTTTCTTAGGCTTGTACCACAATGCACATTTCACAAATGCTACCAAGTTAATGAAACTGAGTATAGTAAATAATGCATAGAACAAATCAAGCCTTCCCTGGTTAATGTTATCAGCTAGCCATCCCTGCCCATATCTTGTCCCAGTTACTTTCTTCACAACAGATACAATGAAACTGCTTAGGAAGAAACCAGCTGATAAAGCTGTGAGAAAGAGACCTGTGCTCATAGTTTTCATTCCTTTTGGGGACTTTGTTATGAAGAAATCAAGTTGGCCAGTGTATATGAATGCTTCACCAGAACCCACCAGGAAGAACTGTGGGATTAGAAGGAAAACACTTATAGGAAGTGTTTCTGGGTTACCACTCACATTTTTTGCAACTGATAACGGTTTCCTCTCGCATACAGAAGCAACCACGATTCCTAAAATGGAAAGTGCTAGGCCAATTGCAATCCTTTGAGGTTGGTGAAACCTGTGACAGGGAGAAAGTTCCTTTTTAACTTTATGTTTTCACTTCTAGAGTGATTAGTATAGGCTATAGCTGCCACAAAAAACAGTGAGAGAGCCAACAACAGTAATAGAAAAGGTTATCATTTGTGCATATATGGTCCAACAATATTAATAGAATCACTATTGATTACGAGAATAGCAAAGATATGTAAGTTGTCTTCTTATATTGCTAACTAGAGGAAGCTCCACCCTTCTTATCACCACTCTAACATTGTAATAGCAACTACATACCTTGCAAGTTCCAACAAGTACATTCCATTTTATTGAATCTCAAAATGCAATATTTACGTTAACTCACAGCTTCCTCACAAACATCCATAAATAAATAAAAAACATGGGTCTTCATTAAGATGAATGGCTAATTTGATTTAGCAGATCTGACCGATGGATCAACAAATAAAAAAAGTTCCACCATAAACCTCAAATAGGATGAGAGATATAGCATTCATATGATAAAATCCCAGGTTCTTTATTAATCTTTTACAAAAAATCATTGGTGCTTTACATGTGTGGAGAATTTGTTTCAAAATATGAACGCAACAAAGACAATAAGAATAACAAAAATAAATAGATAAAAAGCGTGGACGGCAGGATTCGAACCTGCGCGGGCAAAGCCCACATGATTTCTAGTCATGCCCGATAACCACTCCGGCACGTCCACTTGTTGAATGTAACTTCTCAAGATTAATTAAATGTAAGATAAAACTATACTAAAACAAGTAGAAGAGATTTTTTTTTTTAAATATTTCTATTTGGTACTGTGCATACATCCATGAAGTTTTTATCAATCAAGTTTACATAAAATCAGAATTGACAGTTGTTAATGCCACTGTAAATTGTAATTTATTATCAATGAAGTTACTGATATAACAATATAACACTAGTTATCCTAATATGAGTCCAAATATTCACTATGTAGCATTTTTGCCAAAGAAAATAAGAATGTTATGGTTGTCAGGTATAATATATATTTATTGATTGGTCTAATAGTATCAGATTGATCATTGATATTTAGTTCAGACTGAAGTAAGCGGCTAAAAATTTAAGGACATCAAGTTAATTGTTCAATTCTCAATGAGTAATAAGACCCAAAGATAATGAATTCTCTTTTACATGCTTTGATTTTTTTTCTCCAAACTGAGTAATAATAGTTAAATATGATTTTATATTATAATTATTGTCTGCTTTCTGCAAGTGATTTATTAAATTCCAAGATAATCAGATACAATTTTAATATTTATAAGTACTAAGATACTCTAACTTTTAATGTATAACGAATATCTCCTTGGATTCAAAATTGTACAAATGGGAAGCACATTATGGAAACAAGGAGAGTTTAAAAGTCTCAATGACGGAGCAAACGAGCTTATTAATACCATCATTGATCAATCTCAAGTTCTCAACCAAATGGTAGATTATTTGTTATTTGACAAAAAATGGGTAATTACAAAACATATTTTTGATAGGTAGGCCCAAGCAATGTTTAGAGGCATGATGGTAATGTTATATACTCAATCTTATCCTTAATATAATGTGTTTAAATTATATTATACATATCAATAAATTTAGCTAAATTTATTTAACTAATTACTTCCCTTGATTTCCTAGGAAAATAGTGCAACATTATGATATTATCTTCATTTAATAATAAGTAATCGATGATTAATAGTATTGGAATCAACAAACTTTTAATTAATTCGAGTATGAAGGAATTATTGATTAGTAAATTAATTTCACAGTTAAACAATGACGGAAATAAATAGAGATATTTAAAGCATATATAAGAGCAAATAGGTAAGAAAAAAAATAAAAGTTTTATAGAAATTGTAAAATAGACAGGATTGGTGGTTTACTTTTGTTGTCGATTTATTGTATTCAGAGATACGTGAAAATAACTACGTAATGTGAAGACATAACTGGGCGAGTGACCCCACACGCTCTTCCAAGTGCTTGTTTTGATGGGACAAACACATAAGGGACGTTCTGAAAATAATTGTAAATAGGTTACTTGATTGATAAGCTATATATAGCATACAGTAGAAGAATCAGTTTAACTAAAAAAGGCTTACATTTTGTGTCAGGATCCACCATCTAGGCCATGACAACCAGTAACATAGATCAAGAGAACATTCATGAAATGGAATCCAAACTGCTGATAAAGAAACTTATTCACTACCCTGTGGGAATGGATCATCTCAATCCAGTTTTTCAAATGACAATCACGTGCAGGAGAGACATAGGCATAAAGGTTATAATTCATTTTTTCATAAATGTCAACCGAGCTCCATTAATAAATATTGTATGTTTATCTCTTATTTACATGAAAATGTCATGAGAAAAGCCATATGAGAGTATCGACTATGCCTCCATACTTGACTCAGACAGACATCCAATCTACCAAGTATCAAGCATAAGAGAAGACAGTTATGAATGCTATCTCTTAGAATTATAAGCTTCTGTCATGTAGTTAACCGGTACCTTCAAATATTGTTCAGCACCATCCAATATTTACTTTTTATGGAAAAGCATGGAAGCATTAAACCACCCAATCTACTAATTTCCCCACCCTCATCCAAACCATGCTTAGCTAAAAGTCCCAAACCTCTCTGTCCATTCCTACTACAGTACTATATCTCAATGCCAAGAGATCCATTGAACAACTCAATACAGAAAAACATGCATCACTAAACCACTCAAACCATGGGCATTATAACACCAACAGGTAATTACTCGTTAACTCCACTCATGTCCATATGAATGATATGATACTACATATGTCAGTGAAATCTCAATAAACATTAGGAAAAATTTAGTCAAGACAGTAAAGTTTTCAATGTAGTATCCACTAAATGACAAAATAAAAGTGATAAACAAGTCAATATCATTGTTACATTTATTGCACTGAACCAAATGCCTTGTTACGAGTGAAAACTAATTATACATTTTCTATAATCATCACAAGCGAGTGAATCCACAACAACATGAAAGGCGGGATAAAAATTGGACCTTGATTGAACTTATTAGGTGATGGAATTAAACTTCCGAAGCATGTCACAATGTGGTGTTTCCTGGATATATCCCCACTGACGACGCTGCATTTCAAGCCGACAATTCTGTCGAAGAATGCTAAAGTATTCCCTCTCAACGCTATCCTCAATTGATCTGCGTTTAGGTCCATGTAGCGGATAATCCTCATCAAACTTGCTTGACTTAACATAGTAATTAACACCCTGTGGGGTAGTAAACCGGTGTTCATATGGATAAGATCGAGAAAGTGAATAGACGGGTTCCGAAGATGGCAAGAAGTTCAAAAGCAGAACAAGAAAAACCGGAAGCAACTGAATTAGAGCTCTAACATTGAAGCCACCAGGTCCTTGTTCACCGCCTTGCCTTGCACCCACCCCATGTCCAAAACTGAACCCACCAAAGTTAGTAGTTGCAGGAGCCATCCCTCCAAAGAAAAAGTTCCGAAATATTTCCTCAGCATCAACATCACCCGCATAAAACCCACCATGGTGATGGTGGTGGTGATGACCTCGAGTCCTCGCCACACCTCTCTCAAAAACAGATTCATCTTCTCCAGAAATACCATATTTTTTGCGATTCTCTTCATCACTGAGACATTGAAACGCCTTAGACACTGCCTTAAAAGCCTCCTCTGCACCAGGTGCTTTATTCTTATCAGGATGAACCTTTAAAGAGAGTTTTCTATACGCTTTTCTCACATCCTCCACACTACAACTCTTCTCCAACCCTAAAATCTCATAGTAATTCTTCTTCCTCCTAATATCTCTAACAACCGCAACTTGCTCCTCCGTATAAGTAACCGACGACGACGACGACGAAGACTCAGTTGTAGTAGAAGCCCTACGTCTAATAGAGGGTTGATCGGAGTGTTTGGGTGAAGATTTACCAGAACGTGTGTCAGGGGTTGGTGAAGCGGTTTGAAACGGTGAAACATCGTTTTCTAATGTAGAGAAAAGATCATCGACGGGTAAAGTAGGATCTAAACGGCGAGCTTTGGTGAGAAACTTGAGAGCGCGATTACGATCTCCTGATTCCAATGCTTGTTTCCCAATTTTGAAGCATTTCAATGCATCATCTTTGTTACCATCCATTGTTTTTAATTTCCAATAGATCTATATAAAGCGAAAGGCATAATAAGGAATGATAATCGATTGGGGAAATAAGAATATAGAGAACTGGGAAAGTAAAGAAATTGGAACTTACAGATGAAAAATTAGGGTTTGATGATGGTTGTGATTGGAACGTTCTTGTTCTTGTTCTTGTGTGATGTTCCTATTCCTTACTTCCTTTTATATCAACTAAGATTTTCTCTCTCTCAACGAATCTGCATAACAAATCTTTTTAAACTTAGTTTAACAGAATATTTTAACGACATTAGATAGAAATTACCACAAAGATTAATGGCGCAAACAAAAGTAAAAGTGGGAGATGAAAGTTTGACAAAAATAAGTTAAATGATCAAAATAGGACAAACAGGTAAATTAAGGGAGAAAAATATAGAATTGTTACATTTTATAAAGTGTCTTTTGGTTTTGGTTCATGTAAAATAAGGTTTTCATAAAAGAAAATTAAAAACTCATTTTTTATTTATTTTAGTCTGTGTGAATATGAAGCAATTTAACAAGGATGTACTAGTGCAAACTTCAAGAGTCTAGTTTAAAAAGTATGTACTTGCCCATTATCATTGCATGTTTCATGATTGAAGAAAGACAAAAGAATAATTTAATATAATATTTTTCCTTCTTAAACTTCTTATAGGTCTCCTTGACTTTAATCATTTGACATATAACCCATGTAATCTCCCATAAATTGGAGGACGTTTATAAAGATGAGATTATTTTAACTTACCAGTCTTTAAAGATGTTTCAGATAAATTGGTCAAGTTGTTTATCTTAAAGTTCATATTGAATCTTCATAGGATGTGCAGAAGAAGTCTTTCTTATCGAGAACATTTAAAAAACATTACATTTATAATATCTAGCTGGCAATATGACAACCAGAATATCAGATACAACAACAAAACTGAATTTCTTATTCATATTGTTTCTCATCCTCAATCTGAATTTTATAAACTATCAAACTACCATGATTCATGTTAAGTGTTGTGAAATGTGAATCATGGTTCACAACACTTAAAATGGACCATAGCATAACTAATTCACAACCTCCTAAACCAGATATATACTTAGAACAATCATCTTTCAACTCTGCTCTTCATCTCCATTATCTCTTTCTTCTGCATCGGCTGCCATCAAAGTTTTCACTCTTTCCCAGCACTATCTCAATCTGCAAAGAGAGATTTGCACACAGAAAATGAGGAAGAAAATTCAATGCAATTGTTGGACATATAAGGGCGTCTATGCATGTCCTCTGAAGCAGTACATTAGTAAATCACTTGTCAAGCAATGAGGGACAATTTATGTACAAACTGTCCTTGAAATGACAATTTTTTGGAGAAAACAAAATTCAAATGCCAAAACACTTACCAGTCTTGAAAAGAACTCTATAGACATCACTTAAACCCATTTTTAGTTCACACTGAAGTGATGTTTTAAGTGTCTAGAAATTTAGGTGAAAGTATGAAACCACCCACCAATCTACAAACTGCCTCTCCTTTTCCTTTTTTATACTAATAACCGACAAATTGACGGTTAAAGCAGTAATTCTAAATTTGGAAATCCATCCTAGTAAACATGTTCGATCATAATTCCATTTGTCCAGGTATATAAACTATATATATTTATATGCAATGCAAGAGTTATATACTGAAGATGAGGGTGGAAAATTCACATGAGTTTGGCCCAGTGAAACTCCCATTTATTGAGGTATGGGGAGATAGATGAATGCAGACTATTCCCATGTTATATGAAAATTATATGACCAAAACTAACTGTTGAATTGGTCACCCTCAATTTTAAGAGAATATCAAACTGACTCTCACCAGTATTGTTCTTCTCCCCGATAATCTTCATCATGTCAATAAAAAAAGCTAAACATAAACCACGTGAGATAAAAAATCTACTAAATTCTTTAAATGTAACAACTATGTATCAATATCTGTAGTATACTATATGATTAGAAAAAGCAGTAAAGCACCTCATGTATGTATCACCTCTTGTGATGAACATGATCCCTAGAGTTTGAGATAAAATCAAGAAATGCAGTAGTAGACTGCAGTATGGTGTTCTAGTAAACTTTGGCTCAGTTTCTCATAAACATATAGCACCTATAAGAAAAACTGTAACTCATAACCAAAGGTCATCATCGACTTTTAAGCACTATACAACTGCTATGCTTGAAGAACCTGACAGTGAACTATGTGACTTTTGAGTCGGTTTCTCCCAGCAAGGCTAGACCAGATATTTGTGACTAAGGTCTTGAACTGTCCTTTCCCCGCAATGGTTTCCCATAAATGCTCAGCAGAAGATCCTTTCAAATCTTCGAATTTTGAAACATCTACCAGAGAAATGCTCATATTATTGCGGATGATACAAAGTTTTCCGCTGAGAGGGACAAGTGCGGCAGCCTCCATAGCACGTGAGTTCCCCAAATGCATTTTACTGTCAATATGTTTGCTCCATGAATCAGTACCCTCATCATAAACCCTAAGTTTGCAGCCATCCTTGCAGTCTAAAGCATAGAGCTGTCCATTAAGGGAAGTGCTTGGGTTCCTCCATCCAGAAACCATTCCATCATAAACAGGGTACCAGCTATCAGTCTCTGGCTGGTAGACCTCACTCAGAACCTGCCGATGAGAACCAAGTCCCTTCAGGAACCACTTACCCTCATATACAACACCTATGAAAGGCACCATTCCAGTACTCATATCTGAAATAAACGACCATCTATTCTTGTTTGGATCATAGACTTCCGCTGATCTCAAGCACTGGTGCACACCCTCACTCTCCCCACCAGCGACATACAGACAATTGTTTATGACGCAGGTGCCAAAGAACTGCCGCCTGCGAAGCATATCTGGAGCGCGGTTCCATTTATTTGTCCTAGCATTATAAAAAATGGCACGTCTCATGGATCCCTTTAATGGGTCCTTCCCACCAAACATGTACAGGTGACAGCCATTGAGAACAGCACAGCCGAAACCAAGAGCTCCAGAATATTCCTTAGGAACAGGAGGTAGGGGCTGCCATACTTGGTACACAGGATCAAAAGCATGCCATGAGATTTTCCCATCTCGGTCTCTCTTAACAACATATATCCACTCTTCTGCAATTCCAAGATTCTTGCGGAGCGAGTAAAAGAAGTTACTAGCCAAGAGATGATGCCATCTTTTGCAGACTAGCCGAAGTTTACGGTGTTCAGCCCGTTGGACTCGGATTAGGCAAGCGATAGCAAGATCATCAGGGAGTCCTGGAAGTAGTGGGAATTGATTTCTGCTCCTGTCACCACGTGCCGGCTTGTTTCTAGTTGGGTGAATGGATGGTTTAATGTCAGGTTGAAGACAACGCTTTGTCCCCGGAACATACCTACTTACTCCAGCAACAGTTTTCAGGCCTGTATCTACTCTGCATAAACATGCAGTTGAATCAACCTGCATAAAACACATTTGAAATGTAACATATGAATAGCTACTTACTCAACTAAAATAAAGAACATCCTTTTTTTTTTGAACTTATGATTTATGAACTAAAACATGAGACGTCATCTATGTCTCAACATCTATTACAAACAACAATTGCATCATGCTTACTTACAATTTGAACATAAATAATGAAAGCAATATTTATTTATGGGAGAAGAATATATATCAATAGAGAGGGGAGAAAGTACAAATGGGGGAGCATAAGAAAAGTACATAATTAGGGTAATCTTTCCGGTCAAGAAAAAAATCATACATGCATATATGCTTATCGCTGATTTCCAAAACATTAGAAATAAAATGTTGTAAGGTTTATGACATTTTGATGAAAAATGAACTGCATGAGTTGGTACACAATAAGGAATTTGAAGGTCTAATGTGATGACGGATGAGACCTGCATCAAGTCCATGGGCACAGAATATATCATAGTACATAGACCTCAAGTCTAAGAAATAACCTATCCACATTAGAGGACAACACTCCTCCATTTGATTCCCTTGAATTTCTCAGTTTTATTATGTCCAATGATTCCAAAATTTTCCGGATGAAGATTGTACCCAAGTTTTATTCAAATCACTGAAAATATATAAATGAAATTATTCAAAATATTGTCCCTAACAAAACAAGCCCATGAGGCCATGATAACATACATTTCACTATATGCATTTCTAATGTAATGGCCTAAAAACCTACAGCAACACTGTCCCCAGGATATAAATTTTTTTTGAAGCTCTTCGGCAACAATACATTTTCGCAAAGTAAAATTCAGCAATTGAAACAGTAACCGAATATGTTGAGAACAAATTCAGATGTTCCACACGTCAAATATTTCAATCCTTTCCAAAGAAAGGATCATCATAAGGGAAGTCAAACTAACTTAGCAATAGCATTGGTACCTCATAAACTAAACATGAAATGGCATCTAAACCAGTACAAGGAAAATGGATAAGTAAATCATAGAAGCAAATTACCAAAGGCGGGTGAAGAACTCTGTCCATCTTTCTGGGCTCCAATGCTTCGATGATAACTCACTATTTGCACCTCCAAAATCAAATCTTTATCTCTCAAACACCATGCCCAACATGAAATTCAAGAGAATCCAGTACAACACGACCCATTTTTCTAAACTCCTTTACAGAAAATTGAAATTTCAAAAAGGAAATTTGAATTATAACTCTCCGACTCCAAGTAGAAGAAGCACCCGAAGAAAAGAATCATAGAACATGATCAACGACACCCACGAGAAAATATCAGAAACCCCCATAAAAAATCATCAAAAATCAAGTGAAATGAAATGCCCTAAAAATGTTATCTTTCTGGTTTTAAAGAGGGGAAAACTAAAATGCGAGACAGCGATGAATTAGAGGGAAAGTGGAAGCAGTGAAAGAGATAAAAAGACACACCCTCTGATTCTCCTCACCATTAAAACATAGTGGACTTTAGGGTCAATTACTTCAACGGCACAACCCAAGCGTTTATTCATCAAGGAAGGGTCAAACTTATGAGAAAGAAAAGTTGCAAATTGAGAAAAGGAAAGGAACGCAAAACCATTAAAGGGGGCGAAGAAAAGAAAAATGATGACACATTAGTGGTTGGTGAATGGAGAAAAATAATAACATTTGACAACTTGGGTTGGAAGATAGCAATTGTTTTGTTTTTATGTTTGGAGTTGGGACTGAAAGTCAAAACTCTAAAATATAACGATTCAGTGATGTTGTGTCACTTGCACCAACAATGGTTGATGAAATGAGTGACAGACATATATTAGATACAATAAAAATGCTGACCCACCTCTAAAGAAAATAACTCCCACTAAAAAAGAAAAAACAGACTTTTTTTAATCATAGACAATTTAATAAGATAAATTTGTATTTACAAATGATGCATTTATTGCACGAAGAAATAATAGACATAGTTTCTCTAGGTATCTTTTTTAATTGCTAATTAGAAAGGGTTGTTGTTGAGTATAAAAAAATAAAGCTACATATATCACTTTTGTGTATATATAATATAATAAGATAGGAATGATGTCAGATATAATTAGATGTTCAAAATTGTATCATCTATAAGTAATGGTAGGTTGATGCTTGAGGTTACATATTCAAATCATTGAAATAAACATTTCACTTGTGAGTTGTATATGTATATTTCCTAAATACTATTAGGTACGAGTCTTGTGATTCTAATCAATTTAGTAGTTGAATAATTTGAGGGAGTGTGATTGTTTGACCCACTACAGGGTATGTGGTCATTTGCATGACCATATTCACACACATATGCGTCATACTATGCCTACTCCACCAAAGGGCAATTTGGTAGTTATGATTTTCATGCTGGCTGGTGATGGTGGGTGTCCTATCAACATCCCTTACATATGATTAGAAATGGGCCATGCATCAGCCTTCACTCACATTTTTCTGATTCTGATGCATTATTATATCTTCCCTACCTGCACACGTTTTTGCCCCTTCACTTGCAATATTTTATTTTATTTCAGATTAGATTTTGTTTAATTTATAATATAAGCCTTGTATGCAAAATCCTTCAATCATGTTTTTTTTTGCTAAATTATCATGTATCAAGACATCACTTATCCAGCTAAGTTTAGCATATTATAACTCAACTAGTGTCCGATTGATTTATCTTTTCATGTTGGATTAGAGATTTTGATAATATGCACTTCAAAGCCAGTGTTTTTCTATGGTGTGGTTCCTCAGTGCTTGTTACTTTATCAAAATTCTGCTACTACACTATCTTATTTGCAAATATATGTTTGTTGAGTGTACCATACTTTTCCACATCACTTGGATTTCATTCCTCATGTAAAATCCTTGACATGAAATGCCTTTCCAGCTAGATACTCCGTAATACATAGGAGAATAATATTTCAACCTCAGATCCATTACCATTAACCAGACAATCTCCTTTTTATATTCCCATTTCAAGCAATAATTTCAATTACATGACGTAACTTAAATTGGACCCACCAAACTATATTTCTTTCTGCAAAAAAAACTTTACTCACACTCACCAAATGTTTAAGACAAATTGGCTACTTCAATATGATATTGATTGAACCCCACTTTCAGTAACATTTTTCATCAGCATAGTAATTTACAACTGATTTCTATCTGAACTCCTTGTTCTGTAGTCTTTGGCTCTTCAAAGTACAATCTAAACCATATAAGAAAATATCATATAATGCATAGCTAATTGAGACAATGAGACCGCAATGTTTTGATTTTAGCGATCTCTGGGTCTCCACAACGACATCGACCAAAATTCACATGATGTATAATGCATAGCTAATTGATTAATCCAAAAAATTTATGATATTTAAACATGGTATGTCTAATAAACAAACTAAACCACCTTCTTAAACATCACCTACATTTTTCTCAAATTGTCCATTTCATTTGAACCTATTAGTGGGGTTAGTAATTTTTCAAGATAGACAACGTAAGGCCATGTGCATCCTTCACAAATCTCTATATAATTCAATCCTTTAACAAAAAAGTTATCATCTATATATTCAAATTAGTCCTTTAACAAAAAAAGTAAGAGATTGTGATGAAACGATGTAAGATGCAGAGTTTGTAGATGAATATAAGTAGTCACAATCATAATTAGCTATTGCTGTCATCCCATTCCGCAAAAGCAAAGTCATTTTCAGTGGCTAGCTATCACAAACAGTTCCTTTATATTATTTTTTGTTTCTGCAGAATTCAATGAATACAAACCAATAATGGCATGCACAAATGTCTTTTACTTTTTGAAGAAGGAGGATATTGACGTGGACAAATGTCTTTCTAGACGCCAGAAACAAGACATCTTTGAGATCCTAACTCTGTGTTGTGGGGTTCTATGTTAATATAGTCATTTTCTATGTTCCCATCATTTTTCTTGTCATGTAAGAGGAAAAGAGACTATTGGTGGAGTGGTTAAAGTTATCATACAAAAAGAAGAAGAGTAACTACTACATTTCCTTAAAAAATTATGTGTGTGATAATTTCATTACAAACTAATATTTATAGTTAAGTTTTAAAGGAGATAGAGAAAAAAAAGAATGATTGAGAGTCATGAAATATATCATTAAAATGACTCCAAAGTCTTCTAATTTCCTTGATTTCACTCCAAAACCCAAATCACAAAAGGACGATAAGAGCAAGAATCGTAGCCACTAGAAATCACACTAGACATAATACCACAGTTGCAAGCACGAGGAATATAATAGGGTGGGTACATAACCAAGTAGGCTAAGGCCCATGGGCTACTGAAATATCATTCTAGCCCAGAGAAACCATTTTATTTAGTATTTTTTTTTAATTATGAAGGTATGCAAACCTAATTATAATTTATAAGTTCATAATAAGTTAGGTAGGACAACTATCAATCCTAATTATAGTTTAAATCAACCCTCGCAGCTCATCCACACGTTTGGTGATGAAATCCTTAGTTCAATTGGAACAACTATCAATCCTATTTGCCTTGTTTCTTTATAAGTTCATATGATTCTGAAAACTTGGCTTGGTGAGATTCCACAGGGCGTAATTTTGTCAATGTTATCCATTGACAATCCAAGTACAGTTACCCAAGTACATAAAATGGGAGGAAAAGATAGCAATGTTACTTCCTCAACCAACTGGGAGAGTATCGTACATTGTGTCGTCCTTTTAACTATTGTTATTCTGACAAGTCCCTAGTGATTTTTCAGCCTTGTAAGTTGTAATTGCTGTAATCAAGCCGTTATATATATAATGCTTGTTTTCTTTGTCAAGACAGTTTTAAAACAATTGACTTTGTAAGCAAAATGGAAAATGATGGACATTACTGAACAGAAGTATCAAGCTCTTCATTTATAACTTTACCAGATGCAACCACACAGAAAATAATGTAAAAGGGTTTCTTTTTATGGGAGAGGGGGTTATCAACTTAATAGGCATGCAAAACCAATAATGAAAAAATGCTGTCACGATATCTTCAACTGATTCAAAACACTATTTCCCACAAGTCCTATGTATCTCTACCTGTAGCAACTAAAATTAGCCGCAATAACATCACTCTGAGCTAATATAATTGCAAAAAGAAAAGAATTTTATCTCTTACTATTACCCCCAAATTTGGAAAGCACAGCATGTATCACATCATGCTATTTTAAAACAAAACTTCAAACCACATAGCAACAGCTACCAATCAATCAGTGACATGGGTTAGAAACTCTTCATCTAAGTCAGTACTATTCCTCACTCGAATCATGAGGCTTAATCTGTACGGAGTTGTTCTTCATATTGAGGCCGGAACGTCCCAAAAAAGAGGTAAGGGATTACTACCATGAAAGCCATGAATAGAGTAAACTGCAAAATATAAGAGCAAAAAGATGGTCACCACAACTTCACTCTTTTTGGCAGTAGATAGTAGTAAAGCATAATAAGAAATATAGACCACAAAGCAAAGGACTATATACCAGAAGAGGAAGTGTCAAGAAACTCCATATGGACCACAAAGCAAAGGAGAACCTAGAGAGGGGAAGGGTGAGTCAGCAAAAATAAGGGAGTGCTTGAACATAACATGCAATGAAGATAAAAAAGGAAGACATGATGGTTCCTTACAAGCAAAAGGAGACAATTCCAGATACTATGGCAAATGGCAACACGGTGATACTCGTTATTTCCCATTTTTTTAATCCCCACTTTTCATCAAACCTCCGGACACTCCATGCCAAGATACTTGTGTAAATGAAAATCAATACGTTCAAGCCAATACCTATCATCCCAAGATATAAAGGCAGACTGCAAAAGACCAAAGGTGAATATAATGAAAATTGTGATGCCAGTATTAAGTAAAGTATTGGAATCTCCAAAATCACAACAACCAGGAAAATTGCAGGTTCCCTCATTCCAAATTCAGGTATCTTCAAACACGCAAAGCAATAATCATTTTATACATGATTAAACCAGGTTCTTTCTTATAACTGGATAGAGGGAAAACCCAGTTAAATAGCATAATATAGATCGTTTCACATCGAAATATATGTTAGGGAAGGTGTTTAGTTCAAATATGTAGGCAACAGAGATAAAGAGGATGATAATAGGAAGTTGATAAGATTTAACCAAGAACCATTCACAATTACAGGATCATGTTAGGGGTAATGGCCTGCTTTTATGTTTAGGATCGATGATTCTATCTTCGAATACATGCCTTGTCTGATGGTCTAGTATTCACTTACAACTAATTATGATATCAATAAGTTATGTGAAAGAGAAATAGGTAAGAAATTTAATAATTGAAAAGCACTACTAGAGTTTCTCCTCATCCTCCGCTTCATCAAACAGGAGGAAAGATCAAGCAAGTTCTTTTAATGTTATTTTACAAGTGAGCAGTGTATGCTAGTTAAACACATTTTAACTTCCCTGTCATTTCTACACCTCCTAAAGTGGACAACATTACAATCATCTGAATGATACATTTTTGCCTAAGTATTGACATGGCAATTGAATCGGAAAGGACAGCTCAAGATACATCACTATTGAACAATATCCTTACCCCACCCCGAATGTTCTTATCTATACAATGTGGTAAACATGAAGGTCGCCAAGACCTTCAACCAAAGTTCAGCAAGGCAAAACATTAAGCAGCTCTACATATTTCCAACCCTGTGTAGTTCATACGTTCAACAAGTTCCTAAACAGATATACCTTTAAACTGACTCATGACAGTAAACTTAGTCAAAGCTGTTTTGACCCCAAAAAACATGTTTGGTACAATATAACCCAAAAAGCAGAACATTAGCAACAGTCATAATGAAATTTTAGATGAATCATTCTTAATTGAAGTACCAATGGATGTTTATATAAATCAAACCAATATGCAAGAAAGTGTACATGGAATGTTGTTACCTTCTAATTCGATCATCATGGCACAAGAGATATATGAAGTTCGAATGGCTATCACCAAAGTATAGAATGAAAGCGGCTGAAGCAAGCCAGAGAAAATTTTCCAGCAACCCAGTCCATGTCCTGCATGGAGGTGCAGAAGTTGAAGGCTGAAAAGGACGCTGCCTGGAGCATGCATCATCCTCCAAATCCACCTCATCACCACTGCTACCATACCCTCCCGGGCTGTGCCGCTGCCTCATGAATCCACCGCCCCCGACTGGTGTTCCCCCAGACATTGCAACAACCGAAGATTACACAAACAACATTCACTATATTCACCTCCCAACTAGCAACAAAGAATCACCAAAACCTCTCTACTCTCTAGATAGATCCTCACCCTTCTAATTCTTTTAATCCCAAAAACTAATCAAACAATTAGCCAGCAAAAATCAAAAATTTCACTCAGAAATAACAATCAGTGTCTTTGATCTCCAAAACCCACTAACGAAACTGAACTCTTCCTATAAATTTATTACAAGGGTGATCTATGCAATACCAATTACCAAGTAATCTACAAATTCAGGAAAAATAGATTTCAAATTCACACCAATGACCCTTGCCCACCTCCAAAATCCATGTTGGAAACAAAATCTGTTCCAATAATGATTAAAAGAAATTATAAAAAAGGATTAGGAATTCAGTAATCTATGAGACCTCAATAACCATTAAGAAAAATTGGAAGAAACCCAGTTGGATAAAGAGTGCAACAACGCCGAATCTGAAAAAAGGAAAGGATTTTGAATCGAATTTCTCAAAAATGGAGAATCTCGGAGGGAGAGAGGATAACGCACTTGTGTTGTGAAGTGTGTTGTTGTGAGTTAGCGATTGCATGCGTAAGAGTTCTCTTTGGAAGAGTTAGAAGATGACAAAGGCATCAAAATTACGTTTCAAAATTAAAGATTTGATGCCACCAGATTCGTTTTGTGTACCTAATTGGGAATGTATCAATCCATTCCAAGCAAGGCTTAAGTACCATAAGCAATAAATTTCTTCATGATATTATTTATGGAAAAGTATATAAAAGGGGAAAATTTCTTCCTATATATTCAGTAGACTTTGACTTTTGATCAAATTATAATATTAAATTAATAACAATCAAAATTATTATATATATATATATACTTAGTGAAAGATTTTTATTTAACAAAATTATTATATTATTTCTATTTAAGAATCAACGTTCATTAAATAAGAATAGTGAATAATACATTACTAATAATAAACTCGATCTTATATTATTTATTATGAAAATTCTTACATGTTGTTAATATATATATACTTACATTATTATTAATCTATACATTTTTCTATCATTAAATAATAATTGATTAATTATCAAATATTAATAACCCCTTAATATTTTAATATTTAATAACAGGTCAATATTTTATTATTTTGACATGCATATGGAATTTTGAAATTGTTTTATGTTTAATCAATCTATTTATTAATGTAAGTTCAACTGTGTTCAAAACTTGTCATTTCCAATTAATAAGACGTTAATATAATGATGTAATGTATGCTAGATTTTTAGGATGACTAAAATTTTAAAAATTATATTCCTTAGAAAAACACTTGTTGGGGGAAGTCACCTATTCCAAAAATAATTAATTTCTTATCCATAAGGTAAAATGTGTAACTTGTCATGACAAGCAAGCTTGGAGAAATCTACTCCCTTCCTTTTGTCTCATGAAAATCATATCTTCAAATTCTTAATCGATCAAATTTTATAGAAATATTAATTTTTTATGTTTTTTAATTTTAATGAAGTGAGATTTTTTTAATTGAGTGAGAACACAAAGTGAGACATGAATAATCACACCCCTTTTCCAAAAATAGGAAATTGCAATTGATTAATCTCAAATACTATATGGGTCACTCATATGTATAAACTTTAAATAGAGAAACATAATATAATGTCTTTTTATCTCACTTTACTCTCTTTATACTCAAAAGGATAGTTAAGCATATTTTTGCCAAAATTGGTTTGAGCAGGGAAGAATCTTTAATTCCGGTTTACTCATACTTAATTCTTGAGATCTTCTATAGTACTACCGTATAAGAGAGAAATATTTTTTTTAATTTTTAAATCTATTTTATGGAAAAATAGTTTTAAATTAGGATTGTTATATGTTGTTTTCTCACCATGTGTTATCATCTCATCCAATATTAGATAAGTTTAGGACCCTTATCTAAGAGATTAGAACTCTCTTCAACCTACTAATACATTCTTGTGCCGATTAACTCACTCCGGTTAAAGATTTATTATCACAAATTATGTTTCAAATTTTGTCATACTCAAGACAATGAAACAAAAATAAAAATAAATAATGAATGTTTGAATATTTTTTAATTCACGTATATGTTTTCAATTCATTAGTACGAGACAAGATTTCACACATGACTTACACTCCAATAAGATCAAGTGAACCCTAGCTGAGGAGGATATAAATGTGAAAGACCACTAAATTTTGAAGCATGATTTATGTTTATTAAATAAATATTTGTTTACAAATAATGTGATTAGAAAAGGTCCTCATATGTTGTTCTGGATTCTTATGTCAAAAAATTATCATTAGTCAAAAAATATAATAAATTTAATTTTATTCCATTATTCTAACTTCTAGTGGCTAACTTGTGTGTGGCTTAGTATTTTAATTTAAGTGGAATGAGAAAAAAAGTTATAATTTCTTATAGCTCATTACATATTTTTGGAACTCAATTTTATGAATAGGTGTTATCTTTTTGCATGCTGCAAGCTGGTATGCTTTTACGTGCGGGTAAGCGTGGTCTATGAAAAAATCATTTCATCTGATGAACAAAGAGGGAGCAAATGGGTTTTCAAAAGTAAGAAATTTATGTATAATTAAATACGTATTTCTTTAATTATAAGAGTCATCATTATATTGTTTACATTATTGTTAAAGTGGTAAACCTTGATCTTAAAAATATTAAAAAAATAATTGCTCTATGAATAATTAAAGAGAGTTATTCTTCAGATAAGAACAATGAGCATTTCTTGTTTGACACTCAAATGATTGGTTAATATTTCATCTCACACATTGTCAATAGAATGATGCTTTTCTTCCATATGTGGGATATGTCTCTAAACTTTGTATTGGGAGCTTGAACATGTATGAAGTTATTATAATTTTATTTTATTCAAAATAATAATAATTTAAAACCTTTAAAAACTCATAACCCTTCAGACCTCAAGAGTAGATGCATTAATGATAATTCAACAGTAAAATAAAGTTCAACTTATTAGCTTGTACCTTTTTAAGGGATTAGTTTCTGGTATTTCAAATTGTGATGGGAGTCATAAACATGATATAATATGTTTATTACAGCTTATGCGATAATTGTATATATTCTCAAAGCTATAATATTGTACCAATAATCATAACCATGATGATAACTATTTTATGAGTGCATTAATAGTTTGTTAAGTATTCAAAAGCCTGCCCAAACAGGTCAGCCCTAAGACAAAAGCCAGACTGGAAAATTAAAGGGAACAATTATCACTTCAAACACACCAATCATTTATCAAAGTATAAAGATTTATACATAACTATTATATTATATTATGAGATGAACCTGAATTTTCAAGCAAGCAAACCGTGCAAATCCACAAGTTATTATAAGCTTTTAATGCGTTTAAACTTTAGTGGGTGTATATTTTCTTTGGCACTATTGATAGTTTGGCTTGAACTTTCTGTGATAGCCTACCTAATTCAGCAACTTTAATATATCAGTAGTTCATACAAACAGTGCAAACTTTTAGAGCGGTTTATCTCAAAGAATTATTTTGAAAAAAAAAAAAAAAATTTGTACTACCGAGTGATCCGCTTACTCTATGGGTAAGTAATTAATCTATTTTGGAGTGTGTAACTGTTTCTTCTAACAAATATTGTATTATAAATCAAAGAACAAGAAGATAATTAATGTGAAAATTGACCTTATTCTCATTGATTAAAAAGTAATAAGGGAAAAAGCTTGTGATCCAAACAAATGAATGATACAAAGTTAACAAATTAACTTCAACTTTTAACTAACTAGCTAGTTTCCTAATCACCTAACCAACTTTTAAAATAACTTATAAAATATCGCTCACCTTAATTAAATTCTTAACTATTTACAGTTATGATTTTGTAGGGCTCAATGCCTAGTTGGTACAAGAAATGTTATCTAGTTTTGACAGTTATACAAGACTCAGAACAATATTTATGAGGAAATAATTGACTTCATTGGTGAATATTATTTATGACGTAATGACATTTATCTTTAAACACTTCGTCAGTAGTTTAATGGTCAATAATGTGACTTGTTACGGCCTAATGATTTCGTGAGACTAAACTCACTTCAGCTTTTCTTTGGCAACGAAAAACAACGATTTGAGTTTGAGAAAAAAAAAATACAATGATTATTATTTATAATTTATTTTAATTATTATTGATTTTTAACAAAAAAAATATATGAATGAATGGTGAATAACATACTGATTATTTATAAATTTTTCTATGGTTTATATTATTCTTTTGAGTTTTTATTGATTTAGAATGCATTGGAGTTTTTCCTTATTTTCTCTGGTTTTGAATCCTTGTACGGACCGATTCTATGGATGTTTAAAGTATAAAAGTTCAAATCTAAACTTTTAAAGTAGAGATACTGAAATCAAAATAATAATAAACTGTATATACTAAAATTGCATTTAATATTTTTTCCGCCTAATGTCCTCTTGCCAACCACCAAAAAAATAATTCCTTTCAGAAAGATATAAATTGTGGAAATAAATAATGCCTACTTAATCATTTTTCATGCACTCTATTGGGTTAGAAAAATTATCCTGTGTTGGGTGTTGTTAATATTTTGGTTTTAATTCTTCTAACAAAAACAAATAGAAATATCCTCTTAGATTCGGCTTGTTAAATTAAAAAACAATTAAAATTCTGAAATAACGGGCTGGCCTTGCTTAAGCGGGCCAATCGAATTTCGACTCATGCTAAAGGATTTGGGTTTTTTTTATGGTCCAACCAATATTAGGGTCAAGCAACCATTTTTATTTTTATTGTTGATAGAAAGAGCTAAATCTATTTTGTGAGCATTACTTTGGCGAGTTAAATTTAAGCTAATTAATGTACCCCAAAAAAATAAGCGTATTAATTAGTTTCAAAATTGTAGATGCGATTAACCATCCTTTTCTGAAATATATTTTTACAGTAAATTAAGAATTCCATCTATAAAACTTTGACTTGCTAGTAATTTGGACCTCGATTTGTATTTTATGCATGAGACATTTAGGTAAATAACTCAATCCTCTATTCATTTTCACGTTGAAACGACATCGATAAATCCACAACAGGTTTAATTTAAGACTATTTAATGACTCTAGTCCACAGCAATGACATTATATAAAACTATTAAAGTTTTATAAGAACATCTCTAATTTGAGTGAACAGGGTTAGATAGAATTTGGTGTGAATAACTGCTATATAGAATATTATTCTATTTTACGCATCTAATTCATGATTTCACGACCACAACTCATTCTAAGACTTGTTGAGTCTATTCAATATTTTAGAGTTGTAGAATTAGAGCCACAACTTATTTAAGTTGTATAAAATAAAATAAAATAACTAACCAGGTTATAAATATTATATAGTGCAAATTACAAAGAGTAAGATGACGATGTATTTAATAAATTAAAAATGTGTTATTTATTTTTCAATAAAATAGTCATTTCATATTGAAAAAGTGGATAGCAAATAGTCAAGTAAATGTTACTAATTCTTTTATGAATAAAATTCTCAATTTACTCTCTTTTCTGGTAATTACAGGCACTTATTATTTTTAGTTTTTATATAGGTAAAGTTACTCTGACAGGAATGAGAAAAAAAAATTATGTACAAACCGGTTCACTGGTTTTTACCGGTTCTATTGCATATACAGTATAACATATATACCATATCGGATAGGGGTCCGGTGAACCGATTTACCGGTTGAATCGGCCAATACGGTACGGTTTTTATAACATTCTTAAACATTTTATATTTCGTTTATTATTGTAATCACTGCACATTTATATTTTTAATGAAGTATTACAACGAAAATACTAATTATTAATTTCACAAGGCTTATGAAAACGCGACCGAATAACCTTTAACTAACAAGCAGTTTCCATTAATACTTATACATTGAACCTAAATCTTAAATTAACGGTTCGGTAAATTCTTTCCACTTATAAAATATCTTTATTATTCATTCATATCTAATATATCTAATGTGAAATTTCAAGATGGAATATAACCAAAATGTCAATGTGGTGGGATACTAAAGTTTTAAATGTGTTTCTATGTGTCAAAACGAATAACAAGTGAGCTAGTATAAAAATAACAGATGCCAGTAAAATTTGAGTATAATATGCATGTAATGTACTCTTAATATAAGTGTTTATATATTATATTATTTACCATTTATTTGAATTATTTTTTTGAAGTTCAATAATAATTAAATATAAATATAAATGATATAATAACATAACATAAAAATTATATCAGGTTAATATATACATTTTTTGTCACATAACATTTTCCACGTGTTAATATGTTCAAGACAATAACTTTATGTCCTTATCTATAATAATTGATTCACCACTTCAACAACATCTATAGACCAAACGCCTAATTGCAAATAAAACTATAACTACAATGATACCTACGTATAATGCAAAAATGATATTTTTTTTATATTATATTTTTCTTATCTTTTCAAATCTTTTCATATTTTAAAAATTCAAACACATTTACATTATATCTTATAATCATACTCTACTTTATTACATTTCTTTTTCACCTTCTCACCTTCTACTGACCCGCATTCTTATTTTATTATATTAATTATTCAATTTTTATATACTTTATTTTATACAATTAGAATATTTTTGTATTAAAAATATTTTATGTTAAAAATAAAGTGTTTATTAATGTGAGATAGGTGGTTAATGTGCTAATGATAGTTACATAGGATTATATAAATTTTTTTATAGAAATTTAAAAAATAGGATTATATGACTTTTGTGTAGAAATTTAAAAAATGTAATGACAAAATAAGAAATTAGAAATGACACTATGGTGATAGTTATTCCTTTAATAATCTCAAACTTCAACCACAAAATAAGAATCAAACTATTGCATACCACATATAGGTGGTATATATATTATTCAAAAGAACATTTTCCAGAAAGTTTAATATCTATCGCTTGTTAAAGTATAATTTTTTTTACCTAATCAATAATTATTAATATGGTATAAAAAAAACTTTTACATAAGATAGATATATAAATATTAAATCATTTCCCAAATGGTATATAATATAGTACGTCGCCGCTTTAATGATGGACATTTGTCATACAATATATCTTCTTGTTTAGTTGACTTAGACTATTGGGCAATTGGTTAGGTGCTCTTGAGGGACGTGGTATTCATATTTTATATTTGATGTGTATTAATTGCGGCAAGTTATTAAATATTTAACTATTTATTTTAAACAGAAAATTCATGTATTAAACTACAAAATACAAACTACCATCCAAGATTCCTAAGCAAACTCTTGGATTTAATAGTTAATTGAAAGTTGAAACTACAATTTCGTTTCTCTTTCTAAAATTTGATGTCTCATTAGGTCAAGTTTAGGAAATATAGAATTAAGGACCCGAATCTTCTTCAATGTCACTATATAAATTATAATGGATTAAAATAATATCATATCATAATATTTCTTGTTAATTGTTAATATTTTATTATGAAACAAGACAATAAATTTGATCAAGCTTATGAAGTAAATGGCAATTGAAATTTGAAACAGATTGATTATCAACAAAATCATTGGACTTGTGTTCTATAGAGTTTTCGCATATCTATCATCCTTAATTTCAGATAAAAATGAGTAAAGCTTATCACACATTCAAATATATCCATATATGTTCAAGGACTTTACAAATAGCAACAATTAACAACCCCAAATCCAAACTACAAGGAATTGAAACAAAGACAAACAATTAAGGATACACAAGAAGAAGAAAAAAACCAGAAATTTACAAATTGAAGACTTATTTAAGACACTACCTATGTTTTCTTGACTTGGGTTTGGATTTACGGGTACTAGTTTTAGGAACTGGTTTCTTCGAAAAGAAACCACAAAGGCCACAAGTAGAAACCTTAGGAGAAGGAGGGTCTATAGATGGTGCTGCAACGTTGACCGTTCGATATGGTCTAGCCCCCACTGATCTGCTCCGTTTCAACGTTTCACTTGGTCCATCACTCTTTTCTTCTCTTTGATTTTCTTCATTTTGGTTCAGATTCTGAATGAACTTATCATCCCACACCAAACCTGAAGAACCTTGTCT
Source organism: Lupinus albus (assembly GCA_009771035.1). NCBI lineage: Eukaryota > Viridiplantae > Streptophyta > Magnoliopsida > Fabales > Fabaceae > Lupinus > Lupinus albus. Next base: position 14,578,833 of record CM020011.1, read on the forward strand.
CCTGAATGATGTTACTGATCTCTGCAACCCAGTATCTGCCATAAGAGTCTCTCTGCTATGACTCTTATCTCTCTTTTCTCTCTATCAAATTTGATGGTTGAATTTTATGCCAAATTTTAATGAAAATACAACTTGTTATATTATATGATATATGGTCATGTTGGACCTTTGATTGTGAAATTCATGAGAAGCATGATGGGGTCGGGGAAAATGACAAATAAAATAATATATAATAAAGATGAAGATCACTAGGGAATCTAAATCCTGGGTTTGGTTTAACTTTTTTTTTGTTGACAATATTAATATTAATATTCTTAAGAATATATTAGGGAACTTAGTAAATTATAAAATATAATTGTGAGTGGTTAATCCTATTTAATTTTTTCTCATAGTTCACTTTTAAAAAAAAATAGTTTACAATGTGTGTTACTTCGTTCAAAATGAAAATAATCTACAAAAAAAAACTCTTTTATAATTTTTTTTCTTGAAAACTAATTAAACCAAGTTAGAAAAGTATCTAAAGTTGAAATCTTATAGTTTTGGTAATAATGGATATACTTGATCTTAATAAAAAATTACTTCTGGTCGACATAAGGACAAAGCAAAACCATCTAACTTTTTTTACTTACTACGTAACAAAGTAATTTACTAATTACTAACATTTGAATTTTTACAATAAATTTAAAACATTTAATTTTAGATGTAAATGATAATTCTTCATTCATTTTATAAAACTATTTATATTTAATCCATCCTATTCCTTATTTAAAAACTATTTGTTTAATACATCCTTTTTTTTATCACACATCCAATCCATCTATAAATTTTTTATCATATATGTGTAAAACCATGTTCATTGCACGGTATGACTAGTTAATTAACATCCAAACAATTTTTTATTTATAAAATTATTATGTATTATATTAGTGACTTGCCAAGTACAAAAGTAGTGCTAGCATGACTATCACTTTTTAAGCATTATTTGTCCACTAAAGAATTGACATTCAAAGATGACATCATCTTTTTGGGAAATGAAGATTTTATAAAATTTTCAATTATTTCATTAAAGAATAATTAAAAATATAGACTTTTAATATATATTTTTAATGTAATATTTATGCATTAACACCGTAAAGATTTATACATATTCATTATTCATTTGTATTAATTTTATTTAAGAGTTAATGATAATTAAAACTGAATTGTGGATAATACAATGACAATGTAAAAAACACTTGCATTGTTGTCACTACATATATCTTTTTCTATATATCTTTTAACGTCACAAATAAGCAGGATAAGGATATTATGTCCTAATAATGCGAATGAGGATCAGTTGTTCCATATTTCATGTCACATGATGTCTTTAGCCAATTATAAGATGTCATATACTTCAAAAGAAATATAAAAAACATAAAATAAATTTTTTATACTATTTAATAGAATATGATTGATTTAGTACATAGAGACATGAAATTTTGGAGAAAGAAAATACGGTCGTAATAGTCACCCAAACTATATTGGAACATATTTTTCTCCCTCTACCTACTACACACTCTATACTAAGCGAGTAAAAATTATCTTATGGAGAAAGAGAATATAAGATCGTTCCTTTCTCACAAAAGAATAGTATCACCCGAGTGAACACTTGAATGTACATGCAACAATATTTTTGACGTCAACACCGTTCTAGATTTAAGTCTTCGAAGTACAAGAGTAACAAGTATACTAGAATCATGGCTACGTTGTCAAACTCAAAAGGATAATCAAAGGTAATTAACAAGTATCAGACAACCACATTCTCATGTTCTAATATAAGATAAAGTTGAACCTGCAAGTTTGGTGTCTTGATTTGGGTTTAGAAATTTGATAATTGCAGTAACCCAAACCAGATGTAGAAATTGGTTCTAAGACAGATATAGTTCTTAAATCCATAAAAATCATTCAGATCTGCTGAATGATAATAAGGAACATGTTTAAAAGGAAAAATAAAGCATTTAACACAATATAAATAAAGCTATGTAGTGATCCACAAACAGGGACCACATATTTTAAAAATACTGTCTTGGGGGAAGTCTCATTCAAAGTTATGAATGTTTTGTTTTCAAGAGCAGAAACTTCAAGTCAGGTATCCACTCTACTTGGCAAGTTTTACTCAAGCGGCACATCATCAATCCAATCAGCATAAATTTGATTGATCTTCTTTGGTCCTTTCCACTTCAATAAGGACTTCTTCCCTGGCTCAACTTCATTTGCAAGAGGTGCACGTGCTATGTTGCGAAGAGGAGGTGCACTTGCTATGTTGCTAAGAGGAGGTGCACTTGCTATGTTGCTAAGAGGAGGTGCATCATCAATGACAGGAACAGATGTAACTTTTGGCAATGTTGGAATGGTAGCATAGGTTGCAATTGGAATAATGGAACTTGCAGCTTCTGTATCCATGTGTCCACCAAGAACTTGCAACTCTAATTTGCATAACAATCAATACTTTTAGTTGTCAAGATTATTATAGTTTTGCTCACAATAAGCAGATGAAAGTTATGATATGCTCATGAAAATCTACATTACTATCAGGAAAAAAATCAACCAACAGTTCATAGGAAATGCAACATTTCACTCACACGTGATCATAATCAGACAAGATAAGAGGTTAATTACTTTTAGACAGAAGTGGTATTTGTTGCATGCACCATTGTACCATAGTTACCATACCCAATTTGTAACATCTTGTCATATATTTCAAGACTTTCTTTATCTTGCAAAATTAGGATACACGGATTTGGTAAACACATAATTGTTGAAAGAATCTAGTAACTCTTGACCCCATGTTTATAAAAATGTGTACTACATAACATGATATATGCATCCACAATTGCTTTAGGCTGTGATTATGGATCACATTGGCCGCATCAAAACACAAAGTTACTATGATATTATTAAACCCTAACTACAACACAAACAATTACAAAATCATCATTTAAAACAAGATTGTTATTGAAAGAATCTTGTAACTATGACACAAACAAATATGAAATCTTCCTTTAAAACATGGTTCACCTAGAAACAGGATGAATTTATGTTCCATTATTTGATCAAAAATTTCTGAACACAACAAGGGAAAATTAGTCAAAAACCAATGGTTGCCGAGAAAAGATACACAACAACAAGAATGATACACGTTCATTTCAAACACATAATTTGGTATCTTGTTTGAGTATATATATGATCTCCTTGCATATCACTAACAACATCCCAGAAAATAACCTTATAGGCTTATACTCATCATCTAGACAAATCATCAATCTAAAACATGATACTCACAACCAAATCCAATACTCAAAAGGAGAAAGGGGAATAGAAAAACGGTGTACCTGATTGGCCATGTGCAAAGTGACAACCCTCCCCAAAGGGGCATTGGCCTGTAGTCTCCCACTTAATACATAGTTTAGTCTTCCAGAAAGTAGACCTCACTTTTCCCCTATAAGCATTTAAACCCACATTATTCATAACCACAGCCTTATCAGTTTCTGAATTATTATAATCATAGCCATCCTCGTTGGACTTTGGGGATTCATTAGTCCCGATTCTGATAACTGAGCTCTCTCTAATCCTTACAGAATCATCCCTGAACTTGGAAGGTTCCTCATGAAGAAAACTACACCTTTCACCATAAGGACATTCCTCCCCATTACAGTACTTCTTGCACAGCTTCATCTTAAGTATAATTTTCTGATCATCATCCCAATTCCACGCAGCTGAATGCTGTTCTTCATTGCTGCCGCGCAACCCAACGAGCTCCTGCCAATTAGGTGGTGGCTGCCTCATATCTTCAATTCCATGTGCAAAGTTGCAATTCTCACCATTCCTACAAGAACCAAGCCTGAACTTTGTACACATTCGAGTCTTGAAGAAAATGTGTCCCGTTCCTGTTCCCAATTTATTAGAGACACGGTTGTTGTTGTTGTTGTTGTTCTGTGGATGCATCATCCTCATTCTAGGAGGATATGGAAGTTCATTGGAGTGATTGTTGTTGCTCTCAGAGAAAGTTGTTGTGGATCTCTTGAACGTAGGGGATTGATCATGATCATCAGATGGTGACTGTGGTTGACCACTTAAAACAATGGCATCGGTTAGTGGGGCAGAAGCATAAGGTGGCGATGAAGAAATAAAAGGTGGCAAATCATCGAAAAAACTCATGGTAAAAATTCTATCAAATTCTAATTTTTTAACGATCTATTCTTCGTGATCAATCAGAACAACATGCAATCAACTTCATGGAAGCAATTGTGTTCTTACAGACTGAAAACATACACCAGTGTTGAAAAAAGTGAATAATGAAAGGCCAATTTGTTGATGGAAAAGATAAACACCCACATGAGAATTTTGGGAGAGAAAGAAAAGGGGTGATCAAAGATTAAATCTTTTTTGTGGCATTGAGAGGAGAGAAAATATATAACAAGAGAGAAGGAGAGAGAGAAGGTAACTTCAAGGTTAAGAAAATAAGAACTTGTTGGCAGAGAAAAAAGTCAAAATCCTTATAGCCGCCGTCTATCATAAAACCCTTACTAAGCACTAAATTTAAACATAAAAAAGGAAATTACACCCCCATATTCATTATATTTTTAATTTCAGTTTATAAAATATTACATTATAATTTTTGTATGTTTGAATATTTTAGCTAAAAATAAATATAAATTAATCTGTTTTGTTTAGATAAGGTATAAAAATTGTTTTTATATAGTAAATTACAGAAAATAGATATAAAGTTATTTGTTTATGTTAAAATTATTTTTATTTTTTTACACTATTTTTTAAACATACATTTTTTAATATTTATCAGCATATATGTTTTTACTATAAATTTTTAATATTGAACAACAAAGACTAAAAAATATATTAAAATAAAATACAATATAAAAAGAAATATCAATATTAAAAACCAATGTAACAAACAAATAAGTAGAAGTTGTTAAACTTGAATTACATGATTCACAAAGTAAATAATACACAAATGGTAAGTTTTATACAAAATTTTTGGGATTTAAGTGGTATATACATAATTCACAAATGAATGTATTATGGAGTTTGGTGGTGATAATATGAGAATTAGTGATGTTTGGTGAAATAGTAAAAAATGAGGAAATAGATAAAGTTACAATGAGGTAAAATATGAAGTGAAAAAATTGAAAAAAAATAAATCAATCCACGGTTTTGGAGCTTATATTTTTAATTTATTTTTTCAATTTATAATTTCTTATTTGTCAAAAAAAAATAAGCATAATCTACCGCATGAACATGGGAGAGTATCCATTCCACTTAGATTCATGTACCAAAAACTTGAATGTTTTTATTTTTATCCTTAATTGATTGCCTTAAAAGTTATTGCTTAATTTAATTCATTTATGAATATTTTTTACTTTAGATAGTTTTCCATAAAATGGAAATAGAATGAAATAAAACTGTTATACTGAAGATAATAAACATTTTCGTTTCATTTTTGTGTGTGGCAATTATTCAACATTTCAAATTTTGTAATACCCATTAGGATGATACAATGTATGAGACTTCCAGTGAAGTGTAAATAGGGAAATCGTAAGCAATTTTACTTACAAAAGAAGAGACTTTTTTAGAACCTAGGACCTTTATTAATTTCACAATTATATCAAAACAAGATAAAATTGAATTAGTCTCATTCAATAGTATATTTTTAATTTTTAAACCATAAGTAATGATTATACATCTAATTTTATATTGTTATTGTGGCCCATCTGGGCTGAAATAAGATTACGCCTTTAAAAATATCTATATAGTTTAGACTTCAAACCAATTCTTAGAGTTAAAACAATATCATAAAAATCTTTTCAGATGGTTCGATCAAAGAACCAATGAAACTAGACCCCTTGTCCATAAGGTTTAATAATTAGATCGATCATGAAGTAAAGTGAACAATTTTAATTAAAGCAAATGAAGATGTCAAAGTAACATTGTTTTGCCTTTAAATTACACCTTGACTGTGAGAGAAAGGTGAAGTTCTTGGATGAGAATATATTGTTGGAAAGTTGAAAATGCAACGAAGTGAAAATAAGGTAATAAGGAATATATTGATTACCGTAGGGCAATAGTTCCATGGCGATAACTATAAGGCTTCTTGACTCCAGAAGTTGTAGGAACATGTTTCCTTGCATGCTACCAACAATAATGTTATTATATAAGAAAATTGGAAAGAGAATTGAATAATGAAAAAACTGAGAGAAACGACGAGAGTTTAGTTTTTTACCTTAGCGAATTGTTTCTTTGGGGACTTGTCACCCATGGGCTTCAGAGAGTTTTGCTTCAAAGGAGCCATGATCTTAAATTGAAGTTGTAAGTGAGAGCAAGAGAATTGATTGAATGTTGAGGATGAGGAAAAAGAGAGGACAAAATGTCTTTTTATATAGAGATAAAGGAGGGTTATGTGTATTTAGAAAAAGATTGTTGTGCATTTTTTGTTGTTATAATTGTATCTATATCTAAACTTCTATATTGATATTTATATTATATATAAAGTTCTAACTATTATTGTGAACTAATTATCAATTATTTATTTCATCTTTAATATTTTTTAATTTTTACAAAAAAAATCATATAATATTAGGTAATTATCATTAAGACAATAATCACATATTTCACCTTAAATTGAACATTATAATAAGTACAAAAATATAACATAAAGTACAGTTAGTACAATTTTTTTAATTATCTACAATAAAATATATAAAAATTGAATACTTAATAACATATAATAAAAATATTGGTCGACACCGTGATAAAAAACCAATTCCCTTAAATATATATACAATTCTATTTATTTATTTCTTTTAAAACTGAAAACATATGAGTATATTAATGTCAATGGGCAAATACAAAGGGATTTTTGTGATTGTAACAAAACAAAAGGGTACTAATACATTACCCCTATTTGTTTAGGGACTCAGCTCACACGGCATAAAAATAAACTTATATATTTGAGGTTTTGTTATATGTTTACAATAGGCACGCGTGTATAATTGGGGATAAAGACTATTGAAGTGATTACAAATTCTTTCCCAAAATCTATATATTATTCTACAAAAGATAAATCAAAAGGCTTCTTAATAAATGGAATTTTTTTAATGTAAATTTAATTAGAAAAAAGTATGTAAACATTTGTGTGTGTGTTAATCATGTATTTTATCATTTTATGGGTAAAAATTAATCATTCCCTATTACAAATTTAAAGTACCATTTGAGATTTATAAATCTAGTATTATTCAAATTATCAGTTAAGAACAGTTTTATTCAATATTATTAAAACCGTACTGGTTAGGGTACTGGTATAGTGGTACAGTGGTTCAACCAGTGGTTCAGTAATTAAACCGCATGCCGGTTAAACCGGACATACTTGTTTATATATATATATATATATATATATATATATATATATATATGTAAACCTATAACAAAAAAATTTCAAATAAGTAGATATTCATATTTATAATCCATATTAATAATTTACTTCAAATTCATACAAACAAACAATATTAAGTCTTTAATAAAATCAAAGTTTAAAGTACAAAATATATATTTATCCAAAATTATCACTTAACAAACGCAAAATACAAATAAATGACCCAAGTATCAATTATTGAAGTTGAAGAATTGGTGAAGAATTGAAAATTTGAAATTAAAAAAAAAAAAATGTACAAACCGACTGGTTTTGACCGGTTCTATTGCATATGCGGTATAACATATGTACCATACCGGTTATGAGTCTGGTTCACCGGTTTTCCGGTTGAACCGGCCGATACGGCACGGTTTTTAAAACATTGGTTTTATTTAGCCAGACGTTCAAACGAAACAAGGGTTTTTTTGGGAGAATAGCTTTGGTTGGTGGAATTGCGAGATATAATATTTTATATGTAAATCCAGGTAAATGTGGCTCCTCTTCTTAAGTATTTTTTTCCTACGGTCAAGACAATATAAACCATTATCCCGTTATAATCCATACATAAGTATCGAATGTTGTCCCAAACCAATTAGAATGTGTTATTTAATTGAATAAAAAATTTATAAAATCAAAATATAATATTTTATATTATTTGACACAATTTTATTAAATATGGATAGAAAGACAAAATACTTTTAAAACAGAGAATCAGTGTTTCATGTAATACATTTTCTACTAGTATTTAAAATTTATAAAACGTTGAGTACTTACTCTTAATCATGCCTATCTTTTATTGAAGGAACCAAAATGATCGTTAGTCTAGTTGTGCAAGGCTTTATTAGATCATAAAATAACTAAAATGTTAAGTGTTCAATTTTTATGAACGATATTTGTAGGAGTAGCAGTTACACACATCAAAAAAGATTAGTTGGTTACCCAAGAATGAATATCTTCATAGCACAAAAAAATAACATCCATTCCATGAACAAAAGATTTCAATTCCCATTCCATGTGCCATATCCATTTTCCGTTCAATTGATGCTAATCCTTGCAATTGCATAACCCACCAAAAGGTTTAATTGCATAAGCCATAAAGTCATGAAGGAAATATAATGATTTTATTGCAAAAGAAACTTTCTATTTTTCAGTGTCATAAATTTAAGCATTAACTTAGTTTCCCTTTTCTCTTCTTCCGAGGAGGGAAACTATTCACTCTTGATTAGCATGTAGGTTCTATTTTCCATTTTCAATGTTCCCCCTTATCTTCTCTCTCATGGGACAAAACAAAACTAACGTGGAATTAGCAACAAGGTTAATGACAAGAGTTGGGCTCCTCTCCTCTAATGGAGAGCCAGTGAGCCCCAGGATTGCGACACGTGGACTAAAAAAATGGACGGTTCAGATTTAAAATTGTATTAGTTTATTTTTAAAACTCAACGGCTTTATGTAATCGATTACCAAACAATGTATAATCGATTACAAAGTGAAAAATGCACATATCTGATGCTTTTAATATGTTGTAATCGATTACGAGAATAATGTAATCGATTACACATTGTAAAATGTACAGGCCTGATAAAAAAGAAAGGATCTGATACAGTAACCCCTTCCCTCTGTTCATTACTCTATCTTTCGATAATCCTCTTCCCCTTCCCCGTTATCTTCTTCCTTAAACTATCTCTTTTTTTACTTTCTCATTGACTTCTCATCTTCCCCATTTTTATCATTTTTAAGGATTGTCTTCTAGTCATAATAATAATAATAATAATAGTTTTAAAACTCACTCACTCACGAAACAACAATACACAAACAAGGAACATAGAAAGATGAGATCTTTACTAGTTGAAACAAAAATGAATAATCGTGACATTCCCCTTTCTTTTTATGAGATTCAATTCTTTACTGGTTTAAAAATGTTGGTTCTGATTTGGACATTTTAAATATTTGTGTATAGTTATAATTTTGGATATGTGATACAATAGTTTTGATTTAATGGAAATTGTGTCTATGGGGAAAAACGATGAAGATGGAGAAGGGGAATGAGATTACTGAAAGAGAGAGCAATGAAAAGAGGGGAGGGGTTTCTGTATCACATCCTTTCTTTTTTTATTTTTTATTTAAATAATTAATAATTAAAATAAATTTTAACTTTAAATCAAGACCGTTAATATTTCTGTTGCCACATGTCAAAATCTTATTCCAGTACTGCCCTCTCCAGTACTGGAGAGGAGCCTGTCTCTAATGACAAAGACTCCTCCACGTACCGTAGATGAGAGTTATTATTTTTACACTACTTTATAAGGGTATAAATGCTATTACAATTATAATAGGAGTGTAAAAACGTCACAATGCTATTTTTTTCCTTTTACTTTTGTTGGACCATCCTATGGAGAGAATCTTTACCCCAAGGTTAATAGTCATGAAATTAAGTTTAAAATGTGACATAACTTTCTTGAAGGTTCTATAATATGAGAATATATAATATTTAGCTTATGTATAGAGTTGTAGATAAATTATATTATGATAATTATAATATGTATTGTCTAAAAGTTTAATGAGATTTTTGATGTGTTGAAAATAATAATATAAATAAGACTTATAATATTAACTGTGTAATGTGTGGGGTAATGAAAGATGTCGTACTATATACGAAAGTCAATATCCTTCAACCTACCAAAATACTCATCCAACTAATTATCAGCTATAATTTCTATCACTCACTAAGGGAACGTTTTACATAATTTTAGAATACACGGATAATTTTGTAATACAACAAGTAAATACTTTTTTCCTTAACCTGATTCATCTATTTCTTGGGATCTCGTTCATTAAAGTGGGATTTAGTCCTAACAGTTAACATCTTCTAAGCATATAAACAAAAAGCTAGCCTAAAGAAACCCCAGAATATTTAGAAGGCAATGTAATAGACTAATAGGGCACAGCGAGAAAGAAATAACATATATATTCTTTTTGACTCCACACATCAACATTCCAAAGTTGCTATTTTAAAATCAATGAAGGAAGATCACAAAAGGGTAATGAAACTTTACGCATAATTTGAAAATTAGTATTCGTTCCAAATTTTGTAGCATAACATTGAACCAAGACAGAACTTATGCAGTTAAGTAGTGAAAACAATTATGTTGGACTTTTATGGACTGAACTCTCTCTCTCTCTCTCTCTTATCGTGTGCATGCGTCATAGAGGCAAGTATTTATCTCCATTTGCACTTGAATCAAGGAAGTTTACACGAGAAAAAATGGGAGTAAGGGTTATTGCAGCTTCTAAAGCTTAATTATCTCATTGATGATTATTAAAATTAATACATATGGATTTCACAACCTCATTGTCACTACATCTTACAAGAAACAACAATAGTTGAATATCCTTCGTGTTGAAAAACGGTCATAATTCTAACATAGGGGCTTCATCTATGATTAACATAGGGAAATCAAGAGAGAGTGTTGTTTGGAGAAGAAATATGTCAAGGGAAATCAATGATATTGCACGTGTCCAGAATTTCTTCTCTCAGTCTGCACCACCACCTGCAATATAAATAATAAATGTATCAAGGGAATGATGTTAAATAGCATTTTCTGAAAACAACTACAAATATTTTTCGAAAGAGAATAGATGAAATGTCCTGCAGACTAAACTTGTCTCACCAAAATCCTTGGGCATTTTGCATTTGAAGCATTCTGCCCTGCTAGCATAATTATGCACTCCACAACCATATCTGTTACATTAGAAAAAAGGAAAACAAAGGTACACTACTTTAAATTAGGGAAAAATGGATATAAGTACTATATTGGGTTTAGTTAATCAAATTAGCTGAATTATTTTCTTGGTATTTATTGTTGAATCATAGGCACAGTCGTTATTCTTTAATCTCCAATATGAAGATAATGTGAAGTGAACTAACCTTGGGCAAATCCAGTCACCATTCTTCCATCCTGGGGGTAAACTGCAATGTCCTCCAGAGTCTGCCATGTTTCCTCCATATCCAGAAGAATATTGATCCTTCAATACACCACATCTAAAGCAGTTTGATCTGCTGGCATAGTTGTGAGCTCCACACTTCATAGCGTTGCAAAACCAGTCCCCAGCCAGTGTTTCAGTCTTGTTGCTTCGATAAGTTGATGGGTCAGGGTCTCCAAACTTGGGGTACCCACAACTTTGGCATGCATCCCTCTTCTTGAAGTTTATGTGTTCGCAGACACCACACATCCAATCTCCTCTAGAACAGCTGTTCATTTTTCCTGTTTAATATAAACATGTCAAGTGACAAATCACAAGTTAAGGTTTTATAGTTTCTTAGTTCAGCCAAATAAGAGTTACTATATGACAACTCCTCCAGTATTTAGCCTTGTACTCATATCACATGGCCATCGGAAATATTAATGGTCCTTCTTTTGTAACCCTATTTTTTTATTAAAAGGCATACAGTGACCCATAGAAGTTAGTTTCAAAAGGAATTACAGTCTTGCATGATAGCATACTCTTTCAAGATGGCATATTAGTCTTTTCAATTTTTCTACAATAGTTATTATATGAGTTCAAGTACCCTTGTTTCAAGATGAATAAACCAAGAGATTCCACTTGTACTGCTTTACAAATAAAGATTGTATATAACATTCATGCATGAGAAATTATCTAATACGTGAATGCCAAATACAGAAACAATATTAACTTACCTTTTACTAAGATTTATGAATGGCTGAAGTGTCACTCAAGCAATAGTTTGTTGTTGCTAGAGTAGTAAAGTACTAGTTTAAATTGCTTGTAAGTCAAGATGTTGTGTTTGATGCTTGTATTGTGGGTCTTTATATAGTAGTTGTAAGACCTCTTGTAGGGGACATGATGACATGAATGTCCCTTTTCGTTCCCCCGTAATCTACAAATGTTTTTCTTCTGATAGATTCCTAAATAAATTACTTTAAAATGCAGATAAAATCTCTTACTACTGTTTCTCTCATGTTTCTTAGTAAGTATGGTAATTGTGTTTCTTGATGTGTTGCAATCATATTGCTTGTGTATACCTGTTTTTTCCATCTAGTCTTTTTAGCCCATCTTTACATGATTCCTATGCATTATTGAGAGGAACATATCCAGGGGAAGGAAGGCTATATGAGGGGTAGCTATTATATATGTCATAGATGGAAAAGAATGCAAAAGAATCCAATATATCCTCTGAACCCCACCTGCATGTGTCTTAACAAATGCATTACACTCTACACGTTAAGGCTCATCCAACTTGCAAATAAACCTTCACTGAATAAGTTTATGCAGTCATGGGTAGCATCCTTGCAGTTAAAAGGGGAGGAGAGACAGTGAAAATAGTTATGGGGAATCAATTCATATCTCAATAATTGAAATGCCATTCAAAGATTCATGTTCAATATGGCAACATCGATGCTTTTCTTTTCCTTCTTTATTTGTGATTATACATTATACATGCATACACTGATACACACGCACATATACTAATTAAATGCATGTTTGATTTCCACGGTAGCAAGAACTGAAGTTTAGCATTTATGACTTTGACATGTTTGCATTAACCACTGATTATGATGCTCTTTAGGATTGGTTATTCACGTATAATAATGGCATGCCAAATCTTGACACAGTAGTTATAAAGAAAAGGTATGGCATGCCACAGTCCCTTTCTTGATACATCTTAATGCATGAAAATCATCCCTTTAGTTTGTTTCTCTTTATCTTATGTTTTCTTATGGTAAGTATGTGAAAACGTTTTTAGAATAAAGATGCGGCGGGTCGATGCAGGGTAGAATGGACAGGTGAAGTTGGTCATCTATGTTTCAGAAAAGTGCTAAAGTGGAATCAAAGTCCTTTGGAACTCCGAACTGGAATTTATACACAAGAGTGGTAGAAACAGATCTAGCAGCATAAACCTTAAAACTATTGTTGCTCCAATTCTTCACAATGTGAAAACTCAGTAAAAGTTTTTTGGGGAAACACTAGTCAGTAGTCACTAACTATGTTTATTAAAATTCATATTAATCATACATAATCTTATCAAAGTATTAAAATCTATCTATACCACTTAAAATCTAGCAGCTAAACAGATCTGCTTCATTATTATGTTACTTAGTTAAATTATACTAAGATTCATGTCTTTTTAGCCAATACCAACATAAAGGTCTTTGAATTTTGATGCAATAATGTTGTTGCTTCATGTTTTCAAATTTTGGAAGATATTAATAATAGAAAAAACATGAATACGAGCTGAACCAAACCATATATGTTAAGTTAACTCAGTAGAACTAACATTGGCATCAATGCTGGCGTGTTGACCATTGGATTCGATAAGAAAGAATCTGATCATCACTAATAAAACCTTAGTGAGTAACTACTACCTCCACTCTTTTATTCTCAACGTATGAATATTCTCAAAATGGGACCAATCACCTTTCTATGGCTTTCAATAATACACAACAATATTCCATGTCCAAACGACACTGCCTCCAAAATATAGCCGTTGCTTTTAGATTTTGAACATTACATCTCAAAATGGGAACATTACTGTAATCTAAGCTGTCTCAATATAGTTAAATCTCCATGTTTATCAAAATGGAGAGAATAAAGTTCGGTATTTTCAGTTTGAGGATTAAAATTGGAGAGGTTGTGCGATATAAATTAAGCTTACTATATCATTATCTTTAAATCCACAAGCAAGATATATGCATCGTTTCCGGTGCTATATGTATTCCTTTGTTCGCAAATTGATATTTTTGAGTGGTATTTTATATTCAAATTCGATTAAAGTAGATGGTAAAGTTAAGACTCTAAAATGGCTAGGCTGCATGCTTTTATTATTCATGACAGATATTTGCTTTACCAAAGTATCACACCTTGGATCATGGTCTTGATTCTAAAAGTTGATATAGTGGGAAACAGCAACCGTTGTCTCTTGTTCTAGGACAGCACGCTAATTATCAGAAGTGCTGCCATGCTATAGGTATATGTATCCGTGGATTTAGGACTACAGAACAAGGGTGTAAGAGTTGTAAGTGTTATTAAACTTGACTTGGATTATATTTAGGATCCATTTATAACGAACACATAACATCTCTGAATTGCTCCATAGGTTTAACTTCACTATTATGCGAATAAGTTCGCATAATTAGAAGGCAATGTGGTTCCATGGGTTTAATTTTTTATTAGGTTAGCTTGGATTCACATATATGATTCAACAACCATGTATGTTAAGTGATAGATAAAAGGAATATGCTAACAAATATGACCGTTTGATATAATTTATTTTTTTAAAATACAAGTGAAAGATAGATTAATAAAATATTATGATTAATATGTAGTGTTAGTCTTAACAAAGGGGAAATGTGTGTGAATCATTAGTGTCAAATTAGCTAAGAGAATATGTTAAAAGATTGTGATGTGACAAATAAAAAACAATTCAAAGCATTTACTAACCATTAAAATTACTCTATTATCTACACACCCAAAAGGAAGGTTTTATCTCTCAATATAAAAGAAATTACTTTGTTGCAACAATGATGTTGCACTATTTTAGGCATGTAAACGAGAGATTAGAAAAATATAAAAAATGAGATTAAAAGAAGCAGAGAGAAAAGTGTCACCAAGAATTTGGAGTATGCTCATCCTTTCATCCTTAATCACCAATGTTATCTTTTCAATTGACTTTGTACTTTGAATTGTATGGATGTGTATGAATTTCATTACGAATTAGTTAAATATAAGTTATTTCTTATGTTTACCTATTTTAATATATATCAAAATGGCATTGAGCTCAAGTTATTCACATAATCACATTTTTAATTTGTTGGTGGATTTAAATTGGATTTCCATTTTAAAAAGCCATTTATTTAAATAATTTTATAGATGAAAGTTAACTACCAACCATATTTGGAATTATCGCTTCGGTGGCAACAGTTGCAGTAACCACCGCAAATACGAAAGGCACCAACAATGGTTGTCTCATCACTTGTTACTTGTTCTTCTTCTTCTACTACTTCGATTTTTTACGTTCTTCCCAGCAATTCCGACCCTCCGTACAAGCTCCTTCAAAGCCACCCTTATCTTAACCTACTCTCTCAATGCAACAGCATCAACACCTTCAAACAAATTCACTCTCATTTCATCAAAACCGGTCTACACAACACCCTCTTCGCCCAGAGCAAACTCATTCAATTCTGTGCACTTTCCCCTTTCGGTGACCTCTCTTACGCTCTCTCCCTCTTCCATTCCATACCACAGCAACAACAACAACTCAATCACTTTATTTGGAACACCATCATTCGTGGTCACTACTTAACCCTTTCTCCCATTTCATCATTACAAACTTACACTCTTATGTTGGAATCTGGGGTGGTACCCAATTCCTATACTTTCCCTTTCCTTTTCAAGTCTTGCGCCAAAACGAAGGCTACCCATGAAGGGAGACAGCTTCACGCGCATGTCCTCAAGCTTGGGCTTCACTCTGATGCACATGTACATACTTCTATTATTACTATGTATGCACGTGTTGGTGAATTGGATGATGCGCGTTTGGTGTTTGAAAAAAGTACTCTCAGAGATGCGGTTTCTTTTACGGCTCTGATAACTGGGTATATCTCCATGGGTTATGTCGATGATGCTAGACAACTTTTTGATGAAATTCCAACCAAAGACGTTGTGTCTTGGAATGCCATGGTTGCAGGGTATGTTCAAAGTTCTCGTTTTGAAGAAGCTCTGGCTTGCTTTAAGGGGATGCAGAAGGCAAATGTGCCTCCCAATCAGAGTACAATGGTGACTATACTTTCTGCTTGTGGTCATTTAGGAGAAATTGAGTTAGGGAACTGGATCAGTTCTTGGGTTAGAGATCATGGATTTGGCTCAAATATTCAGCTTACAAATGCGCTCATTGATATGTATTCCAAGTGTGGCAAAGTTGAGAAGGCTCGTGAGTTGTTTGATGGCGTAAAGGATAGAGATGCGATTTCATGGAATACTATGATCAGTGGTTATTCTTGCAAGGGTTTCTACGAAGAAGCATTGGCACTCTTTGACCTCATGCTTAGATCAAACATAACCCCTAATGATGTAACCTTTTTGAGTGTTCTTCCAGCTTGTGCCTGCCTTGGAGCCCTTGAACTTGGCAAGTGGGTTCATGCCTATATTGATAAAAAGTTGAAGAGCACAAGCAATGCTTCTCTTTGGACAAGTCTCATAGACATGTATGCAAAATGTGGATGCATTGACGTGGCCGAACAAGTGTTTAGAAGTGTGGATTGTAGAAGTTTAGCTTCTTGGAATGCCATGATATCAGGGTATGCCATGCATGGACATGCAGAAAGGGCTCTTGATCTTTTCTCGGAAATGGTTGATGAAGGATTCCAACCCGATGACATCACATTTGTTGGAGTCTTATCTGCTTGTACTCAAGCTGGTTTGGTAGATCCTGGACACCAGTATTTCAATTCAATGATCCAAGTTTACAGAATTTCACCAAAACTGCAACACTATGGTTGCATGATAGATCTCCTAGCTAGAGCTGGGAAATTTGAAGAAGCTAATTTTTTGATGAGGAACATGGAAATGGAGCCAGATGGAGCTATTTGGGGTTCTCTGCTTAGTGCTTGTAGGGTTCATGGAAATGTCGAGTTCGGTGAATATGTCGCAGAACGACTCTTTCAATTGGAGCCAGAAAATCCTGGTGCATTTGTGCTTTTGTCAAATATATACGCAGGAGCTGGAAGATGGGATGATGTAGCTAGGATAAGAACCAAGTTAAATGACAAAGGAATGAAAAAAGTGCCTGGTTGCACCTCGATTGAGGTTGATGGTGTTGTTCATGAATTCCTTGTTGGTGATAAGTTCCATCAACAGAATGAAAACATTTATAGAATGTTGAATGAGGTAGATAAGGTTTTGAAGGAGGCTGGGTTTGTGCCTGATACTTCTGAGGTACTCTATGATATGGATGAGGAGTGGAAGGAAGGAGCTTTGACTCAACACAGTGAGAAGCTGGCTATTGCTTTTGGTTTGATAAGCACAAAGCCTGGTACCACAATTAGAATCGTGAAGAATCTTCGTGTTTGTGGAAACTGCCATTCTGCTACCAAACTAATATCCAAGATCTTCAATAGGGAAATAATTGCAAGAGATAGGAACCGTTTTCACCATTTTAAAGATGGGTTTTGTTCATGTAATGACTGCTGGTGAATATTAATTTGTCTATTCAATCGAATAAGATGTTCAGAAGGAAAAGTGAAACGATCTGCATTCATATAATTAATTGATAACTGATACAATTTATGCTCTATCGCTATTGAAAAGCAAATCCTTCTTAAGTTATGCTACAATAGCCTAGTGAGGTGAAACCAAATCCAATATCTAAGTTATCCATTTGGAATTCATGCATTGTTGGAGTGTTGCTTGAAGGAGTTCTTTCTTGCAGTTGCCAAAATGGTCTTGTCAGCTACCATGAAATATGCTGCTCCGGCCACTACAAACATAATACTATGTTAGTTGGTTATATATATATAGATGACTAAATCTAACAATGATTATATTGCAGCACAAAGGATGTGTAGTAAACTAACCTGTGGAAATTATGAGAGCCTGAGCAGTGGGATTGAGGTTGGTTCTTGCCCAAGGCAGCATCTTTACACTAGCCAGCTGCATATCAAGCACAATTCCAATAAAAAAACAGTGGATAACTTGAATGGAGGAAAGAAAATTGAATAGGTGCTTATACTTACAGTTGGAATAGCAGTTGCAACAGTAGCAACAATAGCTGCCTTAGCTCCTGCAATCACACCCTCTGTTTACACACCACAATTTTACCAAATCGGTTAGGCCATTTAGAAAATTCCAGGTACTATGGCGTTTCCAAATAACACTTATTATAAGACTTTAGATATCAATAGAAAAGTATAGATTACAATGAGAGCAGCGTTTTGCTAAGGCCAACTTTTGATCCAGATAAGCCAAGCTTGTCCTCTCAAGTAGAGAATTAGCTACAACATTTCCCTTGGCCATCTTTGTAGATATAATTGAACAATAGATAATAATAACGGAGCAAGTGTTTGAGTTAAGTGATGAATAACTTTAGTAGGTTTAGATGAATGAATCGGGGTTGGAGCTGCTAGCATATTTATACTAAAAGAGTTTGATGGTTTCATATGAAATCAACCGTCTCAGACACTAGTTTTCACTTGGGTTTCTGTTATGGTCGGTTGATTCTTTTGCTCTTCCTAGAATACCCCTCTTTTTAAGGGGTGTAATGAAATTAGTTTTGTGGAAACAAGGGTTTGGAAGTCATTTCAGGTTCTCGCCTCAGACATATGGTCTCATCTAATCTATCTGGGGATGCGACCACAGTTAAGGAAACTCATTTTTATATTACAAGTTTTCATGAAACCCCTAGTGATATCTATGCATGTCTCTATAAATATTTATAATTTTTTAAACATTCAATCATAATTAAATGGACAATATAGTGGTAGTGTATAAAAGTATAAAACAAGTTCAATGTCATTGCATATATTTTTTTCTCATTAAATAATATAACCACATTCCATTATATATATAAAGTGTAACATATACAATGTCATTTATATACACTAAAAATATTATTTACCTTTTATTTGTATTAATTTTATTTAAAATTTAATTGTGAGTAAATATAAATGATTCATGATATAATAACAATATAAAAATATCCAAAATTGTGAATTTCTAATGCATTTGTTCTCTTATATATATATATATGTATAGTTATTTATATATAATGCAATTTTTATAACCATTAAATTAATATTTTATCAATCTCCAATACACTCAAATTTTTAATTGGACTTTACAAGCTATCCACAATTTTTATATTTTACACACTTATTTTCTTAGAAATCCACCTAAAGACACAAGCATCCATTGTTTAAGAAGTTGCAACAATTTTGCTCATTTAAAAAAAGTTGCCTTGTAAGTTGTAATAGCTGTTGCTGGTGAGTGCTCCAATAAACTGAAGGCAAAATTCTTATATCATACTTATCTATAAATATTTATACGTAATCACTCTATTTTTCGTCATTTATTCATATTAGTTTTTCTGGGGATTAATAATGATTAAATATGAATGATGAATGATATAATAACAATGTGTAAAACTTTGAGAAAAATGTATACAATGACATTATAAGAGATTTTTACATTGTATATATCAGTCATCATTTATATGTTATTATAATTTAATATTAAATAAATTGTTGATAATAATATAATTGTGTATAAATATTTTATAGATTCAATACATACATTTTTCTCTCTGATCTTAATAGTTTTTTAAACTTTGTTACATTACTTTATTTTATTATGACTCAATACATACATATATTTGGTTTGAGTGGAAAATGATAGAAAGAAAATAGGGGAAGAGAAAATAAGGTGATTATGAACAATGAAACTTTTCTTTTCATAATGCCAATGAAATTCACTTTTATCTCCACATAAAACTTTTGGTAGGTATTCTATCATTATTTTTCTAAAAAGAAATTATTATTCAAATTTTATTACTAAGATAAATTAATTTATAAAAAAATTAGTTCCTATATTTACATAATGATTAGCAAAAATATATTTAATATATCAAATAATTAAAACAAAAATTTATGTTAGGAATGACAAGAATATATGTCAATTGATATATACAATCTTTTTCATCCAACTCAACTTTTCCACTTTTATTATTTTTCTTTCTTTAAACTTTCATTCCTTCTACTTTTTTCCCTCTTTTTTTTCATGAAACAAACAAAGCATAATTGTGGTATTTTCCATTCATGAAGTCTTATGTTTTTGTTTCCAGCTTGGTTATAATGTCTTTAGCTGAAGCTGGTGCACTTGGAACTTCCTACGGTCGCATCTTGCTTGGAAAACATAATTTCTTTGGTTATTAAATTTTCATTTTAATTCAGAAATGACATTTAAAATCTTGCCCATAGCGATAAAAATAGATTATATTCCTTTGAGAGAGAGTGACTTAC
This sequence comes from Lupinus albus, assembly GCA_009771035.1. Classification (NCBI taxonomy): domain Eukaryota; kingdom Viridiplantae; phylum Streptophyta; class Magnoliopsida; order Fabales; family Fabaceae; genus Lupinus; species Lupinus albus. The sequence goes on from CM020011.1 coordinate 14,599,323, forward strand.
CCAGTGATATATAATTTGTGATAGGAGAAAACAAAAAAAAAAGGATTAATTTCCAGTCACTTTAATAAAGAGATCAACAATGGTGAAGCCTAAGAAGATTGGCACCTTAATTTCATGAGTGGGTGACCCAATTCCTCAAAATCATTTTAATTTTACACGGGAGTGTTTCAACAAAAAATATGTTTCAAAATGTGGATAATATAGACTGATATTCTTTTTTTATCTTAGTACACAAAAGAATTCTACATCGAATAGAGTTTGAGGGTTATGAATATAATACTCATCAACTAAAATCACTTTCCAAGTTGGTTTATGTTAACTTCAGTCGAATAAATATGTGCAGTTAATCGGAATGAAATGAAATTATTTGCATCCATATAAAGTAACTGATAATTGGTACATTTATGCTCTGATCTCTTGTTATTGAAATGCAAATCTCTATTTATAATACATAGTGATGAGTCAGGCAATCACATTCAATATCCAAGGTTATCCATTTGAAGTTCATGCATTGTTGGAGTGTTGCTTGAAGGAGTTCTTTCTTGCACTTGCCAAAATGGTCTTGTCAGCTACTATGAAATATGCTGCTCCAGCCACTACAAACATAGTAATATTATATTTGGTTAGATAATTAAATAGATGAGTAAATATTTAACCATGATTCTAGCACAGAACTAAGAAGGAGTAAACAAACTAACTGGTTGAAATGATGAGAGCTTGAGCAGTGTGATTGAGATTGGTTCTTGCCCAAGGTAGCATTCTTACACTAGCCAGCTGCATATCAACCACAATTCCAATTAAATATATTCCAATTAGATATTTCTCTTATAATATTAAGAAATTGATAAGTAAAGTGCAAAATTCTTGTCCAAAAAATATGCATGAATGAAAGAAAAGTTAATAGATGGAAGGGATAATTACAGTTGGAATGGCAGTAGCAACAGTAGCAGCAATAGCTGCCTTAGCTCCTGCTATAACACCCTCTGTTCACACACCATAATATACCAAATCAATCAATGCATTCAAAAACTCAAAGGGTATTATGCTTCAACATTATGGTGTTTCTACATGACAATTCTTAAAAGATTAAGAAATCCATAGAAAAAGTATAGATTACCATGAGAACAGCGTCTAGCTAAGGCCAATTTTTGATCTAGAGAAGCCAAACTGGCCCTCTCAAATGGAGAATTAGATGAAACATTTTCCCTGGCCATCTTCAAGAGAGGTTGAATAAGTAGAATAGATTTGGGTGAAGAGAGGTTATAGTTTCTAGCATATTTATACAATGGATTGGATAGGAAGTAAAGTGTAGACTCAGTTTTTTATTATTTTTGGATAAGTTAGTAGTTTGATGGTTTTATGTGAAATCCACCGTCTTCAGACACTAGTTTTATATTCCAAATATTTTTATTAATTATCATAACTTTTAAGTCTTTAACTCAAGACGATATTTTCAATAAAGTTTTGTCATCTTTACGAAAAAAGTGAAGTAAATTTCTTATACTAACTATGCATCACAACTAAATTTCTTATATTGCAAATATATATTTTTCATAAAAGAATTACAAATCATAGAAATCAAAATAAAGTTATGATGATTTTACAAAAAAGATGGAAATGATGAATCCCAGTAAGTGATGAATATAAGAGTAAAAATAGTGTGAACATTGATACATGTAACAACAAGTAATTAGAAGGACCTAAAATGATTAATTTCTTATTTAAAGTATGGAAAAAATATTTGTGCATATTTTACTTTGTTGTGACGAAACTGATACCTCAACCGTAAATAAAATAATGGCATTTTCCACCTGACCTTGTACCTCTTTGTTTGCTACATTTGAGTAGCATAAAGAAATGGTCTCTTATTTTCTCCTTTTTCTGCAATAGCAAGTATAGAATAGAAGCCAGTGGTTTAGTCCATGGTTGGCTTAAAACCATGGGCACTACCTCATTATTTCTAATCCCATTAACCAAAATTGAAAAAGGTTACCGATGAAAAGGAGTGAAGATGTGCTCCGAGAACGAAAGAGGGAAGAAAAGACTCTTTCTATCAACATATTATTTTGTCCTTTCTTTTCAATGATTATTTTTTCGATCTCTTTCATCAACTTTTTATTTTTCAAACCAAAGACAAGGTAAAGGTGGCGTGGATATGTGTGAAAGCATCTGCTACGTTTATTGTAATGTAACACGTGCCCTTATTCAACATGCGCAAAGTGCAGGCAATCACACTCACGTGAAAAGGAAAGGACACATGTTTCAGTGGATTTTTCTCAAGATATGCTTTCGGTTAAGAAATTAAAACATGGATTATATCAAAAAAATTATAGTGTTACTAATGTAGGAGTAGTAGATACATTATTATTTCTAAATAGTTTTGTATCAATAATTTCTCAACAAATAACGGAGCCATGGTTTCGCGAAGTGGGGCTGATAACCAGCGGCGAGTTTGAAGTTTGACCTGTTGGACGATGATATCTTATCTTACCTCAGCTGATAAATCATCTGTCACACTTTCCGTCCCGGGTCAATCACAATACTGATTTTTGTTATATTTTATTTTTAAATTTTATATTTTAATCATATGGCAGCATTGTGATTAATACATGACAGAGTTTAAGACTGAGATGGAAACAGCTGTTCTGTATCCACCTCAGCTATTCTCTCTTTCTTATGCATTACCCTATCAACCAACAACATCACCTTTTTCTTTACTTAGCTTCATGATATACCCCATTTCTACTCATATCTTCATCTGAGTTTTTGGATGAAATTATATAAATTATTATTCAATTTTTTGTACCTATATAATTACACATACTTACTATATGGATAAGTGTAATATTTTAAATAAAAAATTGTAATTAATATAATTAAGTTAAACAAAATATTATATATTATAGAGATATGTCGAAATGATAAAATGATCACAATACCCTTATTTTATCTCTAAATTATCACTTTCCTCATATTCTCTCATCAAACTCAATTTCTCATATTTTCTCCCTTCAAATGAGTTTGTCGTTACAACAACAAGAATAAATATAACTTTAACATTCTAATTCAGTTTTTTTCGTTTTTCTAATTCCAAAGTAATTTATTTTCCACTTTTTATATATATTTAGATTGTGATTAATATTACAAAGATGATATTATATTTATGTTGTTATATATATATTCAGATTTATGAAAGAATAGTGAGTTAAGGTACCTTATTATACTAACCTTGACTCACAGTTTATCCAACTTATAGAAATATTATTTTTGTAGGTATTTGTGGGTCTGAATACCCATTGCGATTTCTACTAGAGAAAGGGCAAACCCTAAAAAGATTAAAATGAAATGTTAGAAAGAAAGAAGAAATTGAGAATATTGTGAAGGCTTTTTCAAAGGCGGGGTGAATAGGTTTGTGGGTAGCGGCATAAACCACATATAATTCATCTATACTTCTTCTAACAAACAATTTCTCAAACACCTCAACCTCGCGAACTGGAAAATTAGCTCCTCACCACGTGTCGTCACGGAATCTGTAAAGTATTAGAAACTCAAAAGCTATTTTATTCAATGAAAGACTAGACCCTTTATAGCCATAGTCGATTACATTATGAAACAAAGTGAGGCTGAACAATAGCCACTACTAAAACAAAAATAAAGACTGAATCAACTAGACTAACAAACCTACTAAATATGAGCTTATTTAATTCAACTAAACTAGTCCTAAAGACTTGGACAACAGTCCAACTAATAGCTCTTTCATAACCAACCTTAAGCTAATGTTGTGAAACTCATTAGCTTAATTCTTCAATGTCACACATTCCTAATGAAGTCTGCAACTTCTGAAAAGCATATGCTTTTAATGGCTTGATCATGATATCTGCAACTTGATCAGCACTTGCACAATGAACTAAGGAAATAATACCTTCTTCTGACAAATTTCTTAAGAAATGGAAACGAACATCTATGTGTTTGATTCGACCATGCATCACTGGATTTTTGGACAGCTTGATGGTAGAGCTATTATCACAGTTTATGCTAGTGCATTTTTTCCCTTCATGATTGAGCACCTTGAGTATCCTCTTCATCCAAACAACTTGACAAGCACATGCAGAAGCTGCTACAAATTCTGCCTCTGTAGTAGATAGTGTAACAATAGGCTGTTTCTTCGAGCTCCAGGCAACAACTCCTAAGCTGAGTAAAAAAACATATCCACTTGTGCTCTTTCTATCTTCACTAACACCGACATAATCACAATATGTGTAGGCTTCTAGCTCCTTCAATTGACTGCTTTTCTTGTAAAAAATTCCCAAACTCATTGTTCCTTTAAGGTACTTGTGAACTCTCTTTGCAATTTGTAAATGAAGTTCAGTGGGTTTTGTCATATACCTGCTTAACAGACTCGTAGCATACATCAGATCAGGTCTTGTGGATGTAAGATACATAAGAATTCCTACTATTTGTTTGTAATAAGTCTATCTACAGACACCCCCTCTGCATCACCATGAATATTCATACCTGATACAGTAGGATTGTGGACTGAGTTGCTTTCAACATTCCAAATCTCCTCAAGACTTCTTCTGCATAGCGTTTTTGACATATGAAGATCCCTTCCTTTTACTGTAGAACTTCAATACCCAAAAAATAACTCATGTATCCCAAATCTGACATGTCAAATACTCTCATCATTGATGCCTTAAACTCCATTGTCAAAGTTTCATCATCACCAGTGAAAATTAAATCATCAACATAGACACTGACAATCATGATTTTACCTTCTTTGCTCCTCTTGGTGAAAAGAGTTTGTTCACTGTCACAACTCTCAAATCCTTCTTTGACGAAATGAGCTTTAATGCGACTGAACCATGCTCTTGGAGCTTGTTTTAATCCATATAATGCTTTGTGCAACTTATACACTAAGTGTTCACTCCCATTTCTTTCATAGCCTCTTGGTTGATCAACAAAAACTTCTTCACTTAATTGGCTGTGCAAAAAGGTTGACTTCACATCAAATTGATAGATTTTCCATCCTTTTTGGGATGCCGATGCTATAACCATCCTTACTGTGTCAAGCTGAGCCATTGGAGCAAATACTTCCGAGTAGTCAACACCCTCTTTTTGAGAGTATCTCTTAGCTACTAAACGAGCTTTATGCTTTATAATCTTGCCATTTTCATCTCGCTTTGTTTTGAAAACTCACTTGACTCCAATCTTCTTGGCACCTTTTGGTAGTTCAGAGAGAGTCCATGTGTTGTTCTTCTCAATGGAATTTATTTTACTATCCATGGCTTGCCTACATTTTTGTTTTCTTACTGCATCTTCAAACTGAATTGGATCTTCACTTCCTATTTCTTGAACCATATTAACTTCATCATCATCTGATAAAGAATCTCCGCTCACAAAATCATTCATCCAAATAGGCATTCTTCTCTCTATTCTCTCATTTTGTGGCTCATCTTTTTCTGCAGCAGTTGCTGTCACTTCCCCATCAATTTTACTCACTTCATTACCTCCTCAATCTCTCTTACATTCCTCACTTCTTCACCTCCCTCAGTTTGTGTTTTCTCTCCCCACTCTAAGTTTATAATTACTTGTGTTTCATTTTCTATTCCCCAATCCCACTGCTCACTCTCTCCGAACACCACATCTCGACTAACTATAATTTTGTTTGTTGTAACATTAAAAAGTCTGTATCCCTTAGTATTCTCACTTACTCATAAGAAAATACAAATTGAAATTTTATTGGAATGTGAGCATGAGCAAGGCAGCCCCAAACTCTAAAATGATCCACATGAGGTTTGATTCCACTCCAAGCTTCTTGAGGTGTTATATCTTTAACTGCCAAAGTGGGACATCGATTTAGAACATGGAAAGTCCAGTTCACTGCTTCAGGCCAAAATGATTTTGGAATCCTTTTTGCTGATAGTAAGGCTCGCACCATATTCATTATTGTTCTGTTTTTTTCTCTCCGCGACCCCATTTTGTTAGGGTGTGTACACATTTGTTAGTTGCCTTCGAATGCCATTCTTTTTGCAGAAGTTGTCAAAATCAGTTGAAGTGTATTCACTTCCTCTATCTGTTCGAAGACACTTGAGCAAGAGGCCTGCTTCCTTCTCAACCATACTCTTGAATAGTTTGAAACAATTCAGAGCATCTGATTTTTCGACTAGCAAATAAACCCATGTTTTTCGACTAAAATCATCAATGAAGCTTAGAAAATACATCTTCCCATTGTTAGAAATAGGAGATACGGGACCACAAATGTCTGAATGAATTAGCTCCAAAGGCTGAGTTGATCTCCAAGAAGACTGCTTTAGAATTGCATTTCTTGTCTGCTTTCCATTCAAGCAATCCACACATGTGATAGTTGAGGCTGGGAATTTTGGAAGACCATGAACCATGTCTTTGTACTGCAGTGTGCGTAACCCCTTATAGCTTAGATGACCATACCGTTGATGTCAAAGCTTTGAAAGATCATCTCCATTTGTATGAAGGCATTTTACCTCCATCATCTTCTCTTCTTGCATTCCATGTGTTTCTAGTAGCTTGGACACAATAGTGAACATCTTGTTTGCACTCATGACAAATTGTACAATTAATCCTCTTTGAGGATGATATATATTGCACACTCCTTCGTGAAATAATACTGCCAAACCTTTCTCTTGAAGCTGGCCAACGCTTAGCAAATTGTTCTTAAGCTTAGGAACAAAATAAACGTCTCCTATGGTGTATAAGATTCCTCCTAGTGCCAGTTTGACAACACCTTTTCCAGCAACATCCATTCTGTTATTGTTTCCAAGTTTGACATAATGAAAGAATGTCATATCCAAACTTGAAAACATACCTTTGTCACCACACATGTGATTTGAGCATCCTGAATCAACAAACCATATATCTTTTCTCTCATGATCACCCACATATGCCATCAGTAGAAAGTCATCTTCTTCGAGTTCTGCATAGTTTGTCTCTTTGTTCCACATAGGGCACTCATATTGAAAATATCCTAGTTTGTGACATTTGAAACACTCAACGGTTGCTTTGTTGATAGTGTATCTTCTTTTGCCTCGACCACGTCCTCGGGGTGATCCTCTACCTCTACCTCTCCCAGAGCTTGTTCGCTCTTCCACTTTAAGAGCCTGATCTTCATCTTCTCTTTTGTCTCTTTTGAACTTTTGTTCATGCATTGCTAATGAACTCTATAGTTCATCAATTGAGATATCATCTGTATCATTGGATTCTTCAATGGATACCACCACATAAGTGAACTGCTCTGTTAGTGTTCGCAAGATCTTCGCCATGATCTTGGAATCCGACATATCTTCTCCATTGCTGCGCAATTTGTTTGAAACCACCATTACTCTTGCGAAGTAGTCATTGATGGTCTCTCCTTTCTTCATTTATAGGATCTCAAATTCTCTTCTCAAAGAATTTCTCAGAGCCTTCTTTACTTTTTCATTTCCTCCGAACTTCTTTTTCACTGAATCCTACACCACTTTGGATGTGCGTCGATCCAGAATTTGTTCATACACATTTCTATATATTGCTTGATATAGGTAATGCTTTACCTGGTGATCTTTTGTTCTTGCGTCTTCCAATTGTGTTTGTTGAGCATTAGTGAGTAGTGTTCCTTTGAGTGGTTCTTCAAAACCATGCTCAACCAAACTCCAAAGACCCTTTGCCTTCAATAGATTTTCCATGAGTTCACTCCAATGATCATAGTGACCATCGAAATGAGGAATTTTGGTAAGTGTCTTATCTTCGCTCATTCTCTTGTGTTTGAAATCTCAGAGATTGTTGCCTATCACACTCACTCCCAGTATTTGTTCTTGATACCAAATGTAAAGTATTAGAAACTCAAAAACTGCTTTATTGAATGAAAGACTAGACCCTTTATAGTCATAGTCAGTTACATTATAAAACAAAGTGAGGCTGAACAATAGCCACTACTAAAACATAAATAAAGACTGAATCAATTGGACTAACAAACCTACTAAATATGAGCTTATTTAATTCAACTAAACTAGTTCTTAAGACTTGGACAACAGTCCTACTAACAACTCTTTCATAATCAACATATACACACCATGACTCAGTAGGTTTAAACGACTTGCGTTTCAGGTTTAGTAAGTTATACTGAGATAAGACCTTTAGATTTTACCGTAGTTTCAAGTTCGACACCATCGTTCTCGCACCTTGTTTTTGTTTCGGTAGAAATCGTATATGTGTGATGAAAATCTTAACTGTTTTAAATCCCAATTATATTTTCAACGCAGAACCATCTTCTTCGCTTTTAGTCTTCCAATTCCCTTCAAGAAACCGCACTTTTCTTATCAGTTCCATCAGAAAATGGAATCGTAGCTCTTTATCTCACAGATTTTCATTCACTTCCTTAAGAGCTTCGTGTGTTACTAGCTCAACTGTTTATGGCGGTTGGGACGACGTTGGAATCGGTGGAAACTCCAATGGACCTGGTGAGTTCGATGCATTGCGCAATTTTCTCCTTTCTCTTGGGATCAATGATAGGAAGAACGTATTTGTGTTCATCCTGGGCCTTGTTTGTGCCATGGCCATTTCTAGGGTTAAGGTTTCTTCCATCATTGTTCTCCCAGCTTCTGTGCTCGTTTTTGCCGTTGGTTTTACTCTAGGGTTTTTTCGAAACGGAACCTTCGGTGATTTCAGAGTCAGTGGGATTAAGAGGAACGAAAAGGAGGTGAGTTTGAAGTTTTCCTCTGAGAAATTAACAAGTTTGTTGGAATTCTTTGATGAAATTGATCTTGTAGTGAATAAATTGAAGAGTGATGTGCAAAGTGCAATTAAGGATAATAAAATTGAATCGAATGATTTATATGGTTATGTTGAGGTTACAGATAACATAAAATTTAAAGCTTTGAATGCTAGGAATGTTGTGAAGACTTTAATTGATAATGAGGAAAACTCTAGTGCAGTTTTGGTTGACGCTAATAAGACGGGTAGAAAAAAGAAAGAAGTTGGAGTGGTTGCAAACCAGATGCTACAATCTATCGGCAATTTGTTTGGAGAAAAAATGGTTAGCTCCAATTCCATCAAAGTCAGAGAAAATGTTAAGCAAGAGGCATTGGATCAATCTAAAGGAAATGGTACCGTGCCTCCGATTGATGATAGGGCTTTAAATCTGGTTGATGATAGTAAAGCAAATAGGAAGTTGGATTCTTCTAAAGATTCATCTGACCCTGTTTTAGATGTTGATAGAAATGCAAGAATGGAAACTATTACTGAGAAAGGAAATGTAGGCTTAGGAGATAGTCACAGAAGGACTAACAAATTCCCAGATGAAAAACAGTACAGTAGCCAGAACAAAGGATTGAGGTTCACAAATAATCACAGCTTCTCTTTGAAGATGGACTCCAGCAGCATAACAGACATGTGGGAATCCAATGGCAATCTGCTTGATTCTGAAAGCGTAAAAGTCAGAATGAAACACGTAGAAAGTGAATCTTCCTTTGTGCGAGAGCAGTTACTGGATCGAGAGCATGAAACTTTCAGGTCGTCTCGTGACAAGAGTGATAGTGGATCTGAGAGGTCTCAGTATAATGAAGAGAAGGTGAATTATGATGACCGTCACCGTCTTGCTGATGACATGTCTACACGTGAGAATGAATTCGATACCCCTCCATCTGCAAAATTTTCAGATGATATGATGTTTGATAGGTATCTTGCTGAAGCAACAGACCTTCTAAAACAAGCAAAAATGTTTATAAATGGTAGGCATGATGAAGAGCAGGCTGAAGTCATGTTATACAGGACCTCAGACTTACTATCCAAAGCTGTAGATTTGAAGCCTATGAGTTTGTTGGCTGTAGGTCAATTAGGAAACACTTATCTTCTTCATGGGGAATTAAAGTTGAAGATTAGTCGTGAGCTTAGATATTTTCTTTCAGGGAGAATTCGCTCATCATCTGAAAAGTATAGCAGAATACTGAAGGGACTGCAGAATAAAATCACTAGTAATGAAGAAGTTGCACCATTGCTTGTCGATGTATGTGACGAGTGTGAACAACTGCTAGTGGAGGCAGGCAGAAAGTACAGACTGGCTTTGTCAATTGATGCTAATGATGTGAGAGCCCTATATAACTGGGGCCTTGCTCTCTCTTTCCGTGGGCAATTAATTGCAGATATTGGTCCGGTATGCGTTACTCTTGACATGATAATTTGATTACTTCGATTAAATTGCCATGGTGTTGTAGTTTATTAGATAACATGTTAAAATGCTGCTTTCTTTCTTTTATTTGAGGAGTTAAATTGATTCTAGAGATTGGTTACTAGCTATTTTTCATTCAAAATTTGTATGATATCACTGCACCCCTTGGACGGACTTGAGATTAATCTTCTCTTGGTCTGCCGAGGTTGCTCCTCCCCGACACAAAGTGTTAAAACGTTGTGGCTTTGATGTTTGCTTCACAGAAACTCTTCTACCAGTTTGATATGTTATCTTGGTTGCATATTCTGTTTCTATATGAAATTTTGAGCTGTCTTCAAATATTACAGGGTGCTGCTTTTGAGGCTGAAAGAGTATTCTTGGCTGCAATTGACAAGTTTGATGCTATGCTGTTGAAAGGCAATGTTTATGCACCAGATGGTAATATGTCTGTATTCCTGATTTGGTCATTTATAATTTTAAAATAAAAAGTGCAACCAGAGAATATTTTGCTTACAGATACTCCGTAAAGTACAACCCCTTCTAAGGACTGTTGCAGACTTTAAGGTCATAAAGCACATACCTGGCTCAAAATAATTGTATAATAAATGTCTTTGTAAGAACTGCATTAAGGATGGGAATTTAGGTCTTGAACATAAACCCATGCATCATAGAATGACATCTGTGCATGCATGATTGATGGCCTAATGCTCTTGGAGAATTTAAGAAGATAATGTCTCCTTGATGTCAAAAATATTCTTTTACAGCATCTCACTTTTTAAGGTGAGAGCGGTTTCAAAGTCCTACCATTACATTTAACTTGGATTTTTACACGTTGAAATGCAGCTCTGTTCAGATGGGGTGTTGCATTGCAGCAGAGATCTCGCTTAAGACCTGGCAGTAGTAAAGAGAAGGTGAAGTTACTGCAGCAGGCTAGAAGGCTATATGAAGATGCTCTTAATATGGATTCCAATAACATTCAAGTGAAAAATGCCTTATCCTCTTGTGTCTCTGAGCTTAATTTTGGGCAATTTTAGTTAACTCATGGAAAAAGTTACCCAGAAGAATCGGTTTGCATTCAATTCTGGTTATGTTATATCTGCATTGGATTCAGCACCATCAGCAGGTATATTTGCATTATTGGCGTGTAATGGATATATATTATAACTCCCAGTATTGTCTCCTACACGTATTGACTCTTCCTAGAATTAGACATAGACAGCACATAAAATAAAGTACCAATAATGGTAAAAATCAAAACTTCTATTTGTTTATTCCTTTTACTGTATCCTTAAATTCATGTCAATGCAATTATCATGAGTTTTCATTGTAAGTGTAAGAAATAATTTCTTTGGTACTCGGTTGTGGGGACACACATCTGTTCTGTTATATGATAATTGATACACTTGTGTTGTGTGATTAGCATTCTTCTCAAATATTGGCGCATCATGGGCCTTCACATCAACCTACCTTTTGAGCGCTCCACTTGTTTTGTTGCATAGGAAATGTAGACTAGCCGAAGATGCTCCAATTATTTCATCATCATAATTAATGTTTCAATTTTAATAATAACCAAGGGTTGGACATAACTTCAGAACATGCCCACACTCAACTTGTCGGGTGGCCAATCTGGAAGTGTCAAGTTTCCATCAAATAAAATATAATTTTAGTTATACATATTTGTAGTCATCATTTTATACATTTATAGTTTTTACCATCATGTTTCTGACTACTACATTTGGAGTGGCAAACTAAATGGGAATACACTGCCAAAACTGATTACACTTGGATTGTTCCTATGGCAGTTAAGCCATAATGTCATTTTAACTAATTCATTTTGAGCATCCAGAGGTATTAATTGTACCACATATTGCAACAGATGCAGTATTGTTGAAGAAACTACCATTCCCTGCCTTGGGGATTGCTTTCCATCTACGAATTTGTGGAAAGCTATGGAGTTTCATAATGATGATTTTCACATCAACAATGATGTTATTAGTTGGATCAAGTTAACTGCATGCTTGCTCCTAATCTTTTCCTTGCTACTCTGTGGTGGGTTTGGTGAAGAAGGAACTAATTAACTATATTAAGAACCAAGTAATGAGTCTTCTGTCAGCTTGTTTCATTGTTAGGAGACTAATAAGTGATTTTCCAAGGAACATGTGGTTCATTAGACTTGTCCCTCTCAAGATTTTGTTGCCTTTCACATTGATGGTAGTTCCTTAGGTAACCCTGACCCTGCACGATTCAAAAGCATTGAAATCGTAACATAGCGATGTTTCATGGTTACAAACCTGCTCAAACAAAGGTTATCGAAAATTTATTTGTATGGCTCATTTGATAGATTCTTTGACTTTGATTATTAACAAATTTCCATCAACCCATGCTCATTCCTCTATGATCAGTTTAATTTGTGACTCGTTGAAACAAGACTAACAAACACATCAAACTTCAACACATCCTGCAAGAGGATAATCATTGTGTTGACTTTTTAGCTAAGCTTGGCGCTTTAGCAACCATGCTTTCTAAGCCCTTCAGCATGTTGTTTGCAGGTACCATGGAGGTTTACTTCCTATAACTTAGTGCCCCTTTTATTTCTGTTTAACAACATGCCAAAAAATAACTAGTGTGATAGTAATGTTATGAAACTAGACAACCTTCTAATGCAACAAGAGTAAAACATGTAGTTTTTATTTTGTAATTGTATGTTCGTACTAATGGTGTATAGATATTATAAATCTTATTATTACATAGAAGTAGATAATGAGAAAAAGTTTATTGTATATGACTTTTACAATTTGACCCATGTATAAAAAACTAACACAAGCTAATCATAATTTAATAATAAAATTACACTTAATTATTAAATACAGAAACAGTTTAAAAAAATTAATGCAAGATTAACCAAATATTGTCACTTTGCAACAAAAAAAGAATAAACCTTAATACTTACTATAAACAAAAATATAAAAAATATATTTTTTGGTGATAACAAATGGATAAGGAAGTTAGGCGCTTTCTTTGTATATACAAACAAAACCTCTACACGCTTTCATGTTTTATTTATTAAAATTGAAATTCATTAAGAAATTAGAAAAAGAGCTTCTTTTTTTTGCTTTTAAATGAGAAAAACAGCTAACCTAAGCAATCTTCATCATAAAGTAGAAGGGTCCCCTCGGTAGAGATAGGAGAAGGAGCGTAGATACACGCTCCAAGGAGAAACTGGGCGGTGAGTGGGTCATTCTTTCTTCATCAAAACAGAACCAATAACCTAGACGAGTCAAAAATCAAACCTAAATAAATTAAAATCGGAAATTGTGAATCGCCACATGCCAACTCGTTTTGTCCACGTCAGCTCATACCCTCTCTCTCTCTCTTATATATTTACTCTCCATTCCCATTTATCAATTCTTCTCCTTCGCTTTCTCTCTCCTCTCCTTCGCTTTCTCTCTCTAGCTGCGGCAGCAGCACCTACGTTTGCTCTTCCTACTAAAGTCTTCACCTTCGACCTAATCGCATCATCAAAATCTGATCTTCATCAATCCCTAAGATTCACCCTTTCGGTAACTAACCCAATCCCTAATAATTGTGTTTGTTAGCTATTTAATTGCCGCTTTGGTCTCTCATCCCCCAAGTTCTATTCTTTTTTAGATTCTTTCATTTGGGTTTCGATCGGATTTGTTTAGATGGGTGTGTCGATTCTGATTTGTGTTTTGTGAACTAGTCGAATAGGGGGATTGAGCTATTTCTTCTGCTCTACACAGGGTTGTTAATATATGAAGCTTGTATCAATTGTTTTGTAGACTCTTGTCGGTTTTGTGTTTTTGACATGTTTGAATGAGCTCTATAGTTCTGCTCCTTGCCTTACTGGTGTTATTTTTTATATCAGAGTATTTGTAGTATTCTTATAAACATACATCATCTTGTGCTTATTTTATGTGCACTGTTTATCTCATGAATTTCAGTGTTTGGTTGAAGTTTCAAAGACATTTCGTTCATCCGTTTTTGAGACTAACTCAACAAATTACATGAACTTGTGATTAAATTATGAAGAGAAATTTGCAATCCATGTTAATTGTGCATTTTCTATTGTATGTGCTGTGTGACTCTGTCACTTTATATTAATTTCCTACACAACTTAGAGCAAAAATGAATTGATTTGCAATCCTGGAGTTTTTTGTCCATTACAATCAGAAGCTTTTTTCCTTCTCCTTGTGGAGGCAAAAATGGAGTCCTGCTAATTAAGCTGGCAAAGTAATAAAAACACAAAGGATTGTCATCCTCACCCTTACAAAGAGTAATAGTAGGGTGACCTTCAATTATTACTCCCACTATTTATTTCTCTGGGAAATGCTACTTTCATTAGTTATGACATAGACGATTTCAATAATAAATTTTTTTGTAGCAATGACTTAAAAGATTACGGTAATTGGTCTAAGTACCAATTCAAACATTTACTGCATATACTTTTAAGTGACAGTGTGCTCAATTGATTATATTTCTTAATTAGCTGATCTTTCTTGTGGAGTTATCTAAAAGATGACTGGAAAAAACTATTAATACTTAATGAGTCTTAAAAATGAAACTTATTTGTTCATGTGTGATGACTGTGCATGGCATGTCTTTTAGATTTGGTTGTTTTGCACTTGACTAACTTATTACTGCTAGATTTTTGAACTATGTGCTTTTTACATCAGTTTAATCAAAATTCCCATTCATGCTAAATTCAACTTGCGCAATTTCTCATTTTTTATTCTACCTGTATGTAGCTTCAAGTTCATTCAATTGTACCTGTTGGTGGTGAAGGCTTTAGTGGATTTTTAAAAATATCGCGAATATTGAAAATGCCAAAGGAGAGAAGAGATAGATCATTGTCACATGATAGTAGCAGAACATCACCTTATCCAAGCAGCTCTAGTCGTGTTCGAAAATCTGTTCCTAAAACTCCTTTAGAGTCTGAGGAAAATGTTAAAGAATGGGAAGAAGCTAGGTGTCCAGTCTGCATGGAGCACCCTCATAATGCAGTTCTCCTCATATGTTCATCCCATGAGAAGGGATGCCGCCCTTACATGTGCAACACCAGCCATCGCCACTCAAACTGTCTTGATCAGTTCTGCAAGTCATTCACCGAAACCTCAGAAACAATTCCTCAAGTAGAACCACAAGAAGAACCTCAAGTAGAAAGTCATGTTTCAAACACCGTCACATCTCATGCCCCAAGTACCGAAGTCAATACCATTGACATACAAGAAGAAGGAAGTGAGGGATTTGTTACAATGCAACCCTTATCCTGTGAAGATGGGGCAAAACAAAAGCTAGTATGCCCTCTGTGTAGAGGGCAAATAAAAGAATGGAAAGTAGTGGAGTCTGCTCGTCATTTCATGAATGAAAAATCAAGGAGCTGTTCTTGTGAGACCTGTGACTTTAGCGGCACGTATACAGATCTCAGAAAGCATGCAAGGGTTGAACATCCTTGTGAGCGTCCATCTGCAGTGGACCCAGAGCGTCAGCGTAACTGGAGGAGAATGGAGCGACAGAGGGATCTTGGCGACCTACTTAGCACACTTCAAAGTTCCTTTGGGGAAAGTAGAGTTGATGATGGCCTTCCTCCCATAGATGATGGTGGTTTGCTTGCTGTGTTTTTCCTCATTCTTCAACCTACATCATCTGCATCTCGGGGTACCACAGGAACCAGACTCCAAATGCGAATTAGGAGACATAGTAGTAGGCTATGGGGAGAAAACTATGAAGGTGAATCTGGATCTGCCTCTAGAGATGATGCAAATGAGCCTTCAGATGGAGACTCTGATAATAGAAGGCGTCGTGTTCGGAGACGGGTAACACCTGATGAAGATCAGTCTTGAATTGGAAATTCAAATGAGTCAATTTCGACTCCTGAAGATGTTCCCGAGTCAGTGTTCTTTATGATCCTTCACTCTGCTGCCATTTTAAATTGTACTGAAATAGATGTAGTTCACTGAGTTAGTTACTTCTGTTTGTTACAGGTAACTGGTGGAAACAAAAGGAGAAAGTGAAGAGCTTTCTACTTGCATCTTCAAACTGGAACAGTTCTGAGGCTTGCATTGCTGAGTGTCTCAGAATGAGAAAAATGTTATCCATTGAGGATCCCATTATCTGTGTATTTAACATTTTTATCCTTACCATATTTTGCTACAATTTCTTGAGGATTCTGAACAATTTAGTTTGCAATAACATTTACTGTTGACAATTTTCTCCTTTCTCTTTGCTTTTTTACATGCAAGATGAAGACACTGGATTCTTCATTTATTGCTAGGAACATATTGTCATTCAATGGCTAGCAAGGGTATTTGAAGAATCTAAGTTTAAGATTTTGTCTTTTGAAATAAATTTTAGTAAAAATGAGTTTGGGAGGGGATACCCTTAAAAAGAAACTATTAGATTATTATAGAATAGATAATTGAGATATGAATGGCTGAGTGCATGTGAATTCCCATTTAGTGAATCGATCTACAACAAAACATAATTATTATAAAATGTGACGATCAAGGAAAGTGTGGAATTAATGATAAATGAAAAGGAAAAGAAATCTAAGGATTCGGAAAAGAATAATGATTGGATTGGACCAGCTTGATATGCTGGAGTGTCGATGTTGTTTTAGCTATTCTTGCTATTATTAATCTGGTTAAACAATTATGAGTTCTTTTGAGTTCCAAATACTACCTTTTATCTAATAACTGCATTCATTTTATACATTATGTCTCATCCAGCTTGTCTAAATATAATTCCCAGTTGAGTGAATCGGCTTACTTGATTAATTTAAATAAAAATAAGTGGAAATCTGAGATGATTTAATTTTAAAAACTTGATTAATCCAAAATATGTTTCATATTTTATAATTTTACTCTAAATTTAAGATCACAGTCAAATATTTCATTTAAAAAAATAGTATTGCCGTTTTTAAAGTTAAAAGAAATGGGTAGTATAAAAAAAGGTTTACTATATATTCCGTGAATTCTAGACTGAGTTAGGTAATATTTGAACTACCAAATTCATTTCAGTTAGATTATGATCATTTTTCCTTTTTATTTTATTTATTTTGAAAAACAAATTGGTGCAGGCAAAAAGAAATCTAAGTCAAGCATGCGGACATCCCTATTTGACATCACAAATATCATTTTTTTATTTCTCTATTTAATTTTATTTAATTTCCTTCTATTTACCCTTATTTAAAAACAATAATATGCATGCTTCTATCTTTTAAATTTGTAACAACATAGTAAAATATTTTTCTGATATAAAAATTTGGATGCATGTTACAGAGTGAGCTAAATAGGCCTATATCCTGTAGGAAAATAAATAGAAAAATAAGTCGGTCTAGAAGTAGAAAGAGATAGCGAAAATGGTGTTTTGAGTAAAAGGATGAGCCTGTGTCTAAGTCTAAAGGTTTTGTTTATAATTTGTTTGTTAAGTGTCCGTTGGTGATGGACTTGAGATGGATCTGTATTCTCTGACTGTCATGTCATTCATCTCTCTCTCCATGTAAATTGATAATAGTAATTATTATTACATTCACTTTCCTCTTTTGGTGATTTATTTCCATTTCTAAGGTTCCTAATTTCAATAGTGATGGAGGATAATGGTAACAGCAATAGCAATAGCAGCCTTGTGGTGTTGAATGTTTACGATCTAACTCCTATTAACAATTACATGTATTGGTTTGGTGTTGGGATCTATCACTCCGGTATTCAAGGTAAACCCCCATACACCTTTTTTTCTAATTTCATCTTCTCTTTTTAACTATTCTAATTGCATCTTTTCTCAATTAACATAAATTCTTGTTAGTGCACGGTAAGGAATATGGATTTGGAGCTCATGACTTCCCAGCAAGTGGAGTTTTTGAAGTGGAGCCAAGGACATGTCCTGGATTTATATATAGAACTTCCATCACTTTGGGCCAAACAAATATGACTGCTTCTGAGTTCAGAACATTTATTGAGATCATGTCTTGCAAGTATCATGGGGATACCTATCACCTTATATCTAAGAACTGCAATCATTTTACCGATGATGTCTCTTTTAGATTGACCGCAAAACAAATCCCTGGTTGGGTTAATCGCCTTGCTAAGCTAGGTAAACACTGTGAAACCATAACCTCATTTTCCCCAACTCTATATATCTGTCCAACACTGTCAGTTTATGAAGTTTACCATCATTGTAGGGACACTAGAGACTTTCTTTACAAGTTACTTGAAATAGAAACTGGAAGCAAAATCTACTATCTATTATTGTAGTAACATGATATTTTAATTGACTTTGAGAATGTTGTACAAAAAAGAATTGCAATGATATCATGATTTGGTGATGTTTTTATGATTCCATCTCTCATGTTCAAGTTATATTCTGGAAAGAAAATTACTCTCGACAAATATCAAACTACCGTTGTTAATGTTGTTGTGGTCATCCTAATTTCAGCCTTTTTTTGTCAAAATTTCAGGTGCTTTGTGCAGCTGTTTACTTCCTGAAAGTCTTCAAGTAACAAGTGTTAAACAGTTACCTGAATACCATGAATTCTCGGGTGTGTATATTTTCTCGGTCCTTAACTTTTTCCCATCCTACACATATCCTGATGCATACTATATTTCCATCTTGTTAATATGTGTAACCATTAAGAAAGGCTTAGATTTAGATGTAATTTCTGTATGATGTCGTTTGATCCATATGGTCAACCACTTCTTAACATTATGCTGCCTTCTGTGGTGACTGTTTGCAGAAGATGAATTTGTTGAGTCTCTTTCAACTGCGACACCCCGCGAGTCAACAGAAATAGAAGAAGAACAACAAAAGCATCTTCTGTCAGCATCAGATGGAACTGGGGATGTTGTTTTTGTTAAAGAGGCCCATGCAAAATGAATGTGATGGATGTGTTTGATTTGAGAAAACACTCGGAGAATACAATCGTGTTCAATTGAATATTTGTCCATTTTGATTTGCAGTGTTTATTTTTCCTAAAACTTTCTCATCCTTCTGTGGCTTTTTGCTTTCTCCTTGGTTCATTCACTGTATCCTAGCAATTGTATCTAGTGTTGTGCTGATTTGTCGATGAAAGTTTTAGTATGAAGTTTATTTGTTCCGAAGGCTCAGAGCAACGAAAACATATGCACAGACAACACCACCATTACCATTTTACCATACCCAAATGCAAAATTCAACCACAGCAAGCAAAGAATACGTAAGGCTTCATAGTTCATACCTCTTAGTATCATTTTTTTCCTTTAATTCATTACTTTCCATTGAATTTTGTCCATCCCAATTTCGTTGGGATGAGGGTGGATGGAGGTAAAGGTTGAAGATGGGGTAAAACAGTTTTCCACATATAAAATAAAATAAAAGGGTAGCATGATTTAGCACTTAAAGAGGTGGTAGTTAAGAACTTTCTTACTATCTCTTGGGTTGAAGTGAGCTTCTGCATGCTTGACTTGTGACCTAGAGGATATGAGAATCAAATCTATGTAATACTCTATCCACTCGTTAAGACTTAACACTACTTTGTTGATAAAGATAAAATTCATGTCTTCAATAATATTTACCTCTCCAAATGACTTATATGACCTAAACAATCGCGCAATGTGTGTGGTAGCCTAACATAATAACATCAATTTGTCAACTTCACTAATTTTTTACACATTGTAGATTGGCCCCCAGGCTCTAGTATTGACAATCTGTTTTAAGAGAAGCTGGCAATCTGTTATGACTTATGAGGGGGTTTTGGCCATTATTCCAAGTGCATGCACATGCACTGCACTTTAATTACTCTACAAGCTGCTTTTAGGCCAAGCATCAACATGCATATTGTTGACTTCTGAAATTAATCCCTCTAACACGCTTCACACAATTAAACATCACTTTTTTGTAGATTGTAATCACATCTATATAAGCAGCAAGTCACTTGCACCCTCAAAACTAAACCTTTAAAGCTCTGCTCTAAAGCAAATTAAAAGAGATCTTCCAATATATAAACAGCTTTTCTCTTCAACTCATATATATTTCTAATTTGCTACTATTTCCTCAGAGGAAAATGCAGAGGTCTTCTAGTGCTACAAGAACATTCGATTCGGACGAGTTCTTCGTTGACATGTCAGGCTCAGCTCTAGCTTCCTCATACCTGAAATTGGCAGCTTCAGATGACTTGCCAATACATGATCATTCTGTATCTGATGATGTTACTAAGAAGGAAATCATTCATCATGGTATGTCATTTCCAGGGCATAAAGCTGTTCATCTCATACCTCTTGTCATTTTGATTTGTGGTTTAATTCTTTGGATGTTCTCTCATTAGTGAAATTTACTGGGAAAGGAATAAAAGCACATGTTCATGAGCCAGTACAAATTTTCTTCCAAGTGTTTCTTTTTTTTCTTTCTTTAGCAACATTTTTTTTTTACTTTTTACATATAAAATCGTGGCAGGGGATGCTATTTATGGTTAAAAAAAGTACTCAAAAGTCCAGACAGGAAATATTTCATTGTGTTGTTCATTAAGGAGATGATAACATCAGAACCTAAAGCCTAATATTGCTTCATTAATATTCCACTCCTTTCTATTGTAACAATTTCATGTTATCCTCTTGAATTATTTGTATACATGATTCTACCATTCCTAAGTGCACCTGGTTTTGCAGCCCAAGGCTAGTTATAATAATTCTGTCAACTGAAAGATGCTCCAAACAACACTATTTCACTCCAAAACTTATTATTTTCCTAGATATGGGAAGACTGGATTTAATAAAATTTAGAGTTTGAGGATATAATTAGCAAAATTAGTTAATTATGTAGTTTTTGGATATGTTGTTCTCATATCTTAGCGGTTTGTTCACCTAAAAAATGGATGAACCATCCCATACAATAATTATACTTGTTATATAGTTATATTAGACAAAATTGGTTATAACGATCAATTTTCATTTTATATTGTGTTCACTATATCACCCGATTTCTATTTAAAATTTAAAAAGATAAAGTTAATTAATTATTATCAAAAAATTTGGTAAAAAGAGTCTATATCCTGTCTAGGACTTGAGAGTCCTTGAATAAGAGGATAATTTTTTTATTGAAATGAAACTTAAAATCAACACCATTAAAAAAATTGACACATATCATAATCTTGATCTAGTATTGAAGAAGATCATTATCTATAACCAAAATACATTTTTTTGAATATTATTTTTCATTTAATATCTTTTTGAGTGATAATTAATAGTGAGACGATTCGTAGAAAAATATAGCAAAATTTTGAACGAAATTAGGTTATAAGAAATTTGAGGTGGTTATTTTATTAATTTATTCTCAAGAGGTCAAAATATATTTTATCATAGTTTTCCTAATGTAAAATAATATATCATCCTACTAACTTTTTATACAAATTCTTTTACCAATAAGAAAGTGAAGTATGTCACAAAGTACTACTTTATTTATTTACAGGTAATTGGTTATATCGTTTTCTTGTAAGTAGTAGAATTGAATAAGATGATATACATGTTTTGGGTCGATTCTTATGCATACTAATAGACTCCAATTCCCAAATTAACCTAAAGACACTCAAACCAAATCTAAATCTTGTTTTCATAACCAACACATCTTTTAAGTGAGCATTGACACACTTAAATGGGTTTGTTGTGACTTGTGAGTAGACTGAACCTTGGAAAAGTACTACACATACTCTTTGTGTGTGT
Source organism: Lupinus albus (assembly GCA_009771035.1). NCBI lineage: Eukaryota > Viridiplantae > Streptophyta > Magnoliopsida > Fabales > Fabaceae > Lupinus > Lupinus albus. The sequence goes on from CM020011.1 coordinate 14,621,202, forward strand.
ATTTTTAATGGGTATGGTTCTTTCAACAATTCATTCTCATTTTCACCCTTCAATTTTTCAACAAAATGATAGTTTTTATCCAACCCGACATAATATTATAGGATCTCTTAAGTCATTTATAAAATTTTAGCTAATGGTAAATGTAGTGTTGTCATTTATTATATTATCAAATCAACTAAATACATCACTACAAGCTTTAAGCAAGCTTCATAATTATAAGCTAGAATTTGTAATTATAATTAAGCTGCAATCTAACATATTAATGTTGTATAGAATGATAAGGAAATTAATAGTTTGAATCTCACTCACTACAAATGTTAATATAACATTTGTCTATAAAAAATTAAGCTCTAACAATTATAAGTTAACTTGGTAAAACAAAATCTAAATTTAAAATGGGTAGGGTTCTTTTTCGATAAGTATTTTATAAAAGTATGGTTTTTTTGCACAAGTATTTTATAAAAGTTATAAATTGTATTTGATTTTTTTAACTATTAAATACGCTGAATTGCACGGCCGTTTTTCAACTTAAGATTGAAAATAACAAGCAATTATAGCACTCACCCAATTAGGCAAATTTGTATCATACAAGGATGAAGTAACTTATTTACCCACAATTGTTCAAGCAAATACAAGAATTTCTACCTAATATTTACGACATTCTAGTGGTGATGCAGGAACCATGCTCAATTGACAATATATTCCAACAATACAATGTATTGTTTCTGATCAATGACATAATTGTAAATTATCATTATCAGATCATTGAGAGAAGAATAGAACTCTTCATAAAATATAAAAAATGAAAAAGAAAATAAAATATTAAAATGATGGAAAATGTGTCATTGCCTAATTGGTTTATGGAAGGTCACATCAAAAGATACTTTACTCCTCACATTGACCTATAACATATGATTTCAAAATAAAATACATTGTCTAACTCAATCTTATCCAAGCCTAAGATTGATTGTATGCACCAAGTATATATATACATAGATAGAGAAAATATAGATATAGATTCCCACAATGGCATTTGAGTTATACTTCATTTCTACACATTTTTTTAAAATTTTCCCAAAGTGATATAAAGTAGTATATTTATATATTAAAAAAGAAATGACATTTTAATGAACTTCTTAATATATCTACTTGGAAGTAGCTTACATAGCCAAATAGGGATGGCAATGAAACATGCGAGTACCCGCCCGAAACCAACCCGAATATAATGGGAAAAATCCGATATGAATGAGTTCAGGTTTTACCCGAGTTCAAATTTCGGGTTCGGGTTTGATATTAACAATATCAAACCCGAACCCGATTAATATATGTAAAACTATAAAATTACATATAAATACATACATAAAACTATATATATATATATATATAAATTTCACATAGATATATATAAGTTATAAATATATAAATTTCATATATATATATAAAATATATATATATATATAAATATAAGTTTTTCAGGGGTTTTCGGGTTCGGGTTACCCGAAACCCGACGAGTTCGGGGATTGTATCATTGTTTCCAACTCCGCTTAATTCGGGTTCAGGGATTGTATCATTGTTTCCAACCCCGACCCCGGTCCGCCCGGTTGCCATTCCTATAGCCAAAGCAAAGACCCATTAGGAGAAAAGGAATGTTTGCAGTAAAATGTAACGGTTAATTCCCACCTCAACAACCTATTCATGGCCACTTTGCAGCTTAGCATAGAAAATTCAACTTTGTATATTAAGCTTCCTTATTTAAATAAATTAAATATATAAAATAAATCCATAGGAAACACACAATTAATATGATAATTACGTAAATAAAAAGAAAAGGGAAAAAGAAGAAAAAATGCTGCAATGAAATTAAGAAGGAGGAGAGAGTGAAAATCACAGAGACGTAAAGATCGTCTTCTGAATCGGGAACAAACCAAGGTCACTCAATTTTCTTCTCTTCTTTTTTCTTAATTCACTTTCATGTACTAATTCACTTTCTATGCTTAATTAATCATTTATTAATTATAAACGAGCTTCATTTTCAATTTTACGATTGTTTCTTTTGCTTTTTGTTTGGTTATCATTGCTTGATTTCGTAATAATGTGTTTTCATTATCTTACTATATCATAATAAAATGTAGACGAAAAACGAACACACGTAAATTTTTACTTTGTTTTATATTTTATTTTTATAAAAGATAGAACCTTGAAACTCTGCAAATCACTGGCGTTGAGAAAATTTGATCGGGTTTAGCATTCAAATGAAATTGATTTAACAGCCTTCGTTTTTCTTCTGATCATATCACTTTGAAGTTTGTGATAACTGAATGGTGTGTCATCGTTCCTCTTTTCAATTTTATTTTAAATTATATTATTCTGTATTCGTTGTCTACTTTCAACATATACTTGCTACGAGTTTTGGTATTGAGCTTTGTTTAGTCCTCTGCTTTTTCTTCTGGTCAAAATTTTGAACTTTATGCCTCAAGATTAGTTTTTTCCCGTGGTCTTAAAAGTCAAGATCTAAATTAGTTACATTTAAGAGTTTCAGAATGATGTCTTTGCTATTACCATTACCTATTATCTGCCTTTTTTTGTATGTTTATTTTTCGATTTTTATCATCACCTATTATATGGCTTCAACATGTTGACAATGGTCAAAGGGTGACTTTGATTGTTTTCCTATAACTTTCCCAGTAATTAATATGCCTTGTTTCTTATTTTGATTTTTTTAATGGGCAACAGGTGATTGGGTTGAAAATTGCAGTGATATATTAGTGACTATGAGATTCAAGGAAGGAGCTAAGGTGGAAGTGTTAAGCAATGCGGAGGTGCCTTCTGGTTCCTGGCTATGTGCAGAGATCATTGGTGGTAATGGCCACTACTGCACTCTTAGATATGAGGGATATCAAGGTGCTGATGGTGAGGCAATTGTGGAGCAGGTATCCAGGAAGGCCATTAGGCCATGTCCGCCTGCAATTGAACTTGTTGATATTTGGTATCCCGGTGATGTTGTGGAGATCTTCCACAATTTCTCTTGGAAAATGGCTATGGTTTTGAAGGTTTTAGGGAAAAAGTACATTTTGGTGAGGCTACTTGGTTCTTCTTTGGAGTTTCAAGTTAGCAAATTTGACATCCGGGTCAGACAATCTTGGCAGAATGGAAAGTGGATTGTGGTCGGAGAGGTACCTTTATTTCTCCTTATGAATCATTTTTGTTTCGTTCGTCTTCCTTAGCAATTGCCAAGTGCTGTTTACAATGCAGATTGGACCTGGATATATATATATATATATATATATATATATATATCATATGTTGAGTTATTTGATTGAATTTTTGAAGTTCAATTTATTCAATGCTAAAAGTAACTAATCAAAATATAGTAAACTGGCAGTTTGTTTAGGTTATTTGTATTGTTATGCTTTCAATATTCCCAGTCTCGTCCTCTTTTCTTTTTATTTTATAATTAGCTATCAAGAGTTCTTCCTTGAATTGTTGTTTTGGGATCTTCCATGCTTTTTTATGGTTAAATATTCATTTATTCTTCTCCAATTTTCAGGGTCCAGCCAGCTGTGAGAATGGAAGACGTGATAATGCACTCAATCTCAGGCAGAATGTATTTTCTACTGCTCAAATTCAGAAGACATCTACAAAGACAAAACTGTCAGGTTCCAATGTCTGTAATTCTCAAAGGAAAGAACTGACTATGCTGGAATCCCGCCCCATTTCTTTTAAAACATTGAAACGAGGAAGCCGTTCACAAGTTGAGGCCTATGCTGAACCTCCTCCTATGTTTAGAGCAATTGAGAACAAAGACAGATGTCACAGAACAATGGTTAGAAATCTAGCCATTTTCCCAAGAGATGTGCTTGCTGAAAAATATAGACCTGCTTCTGTAAACAACAGAAAAACTGGAATTTCTGTTATGGACATGGAAAGCAGGAAACAAACTGGTGGTATCGGTTGTTTAGAAAACTTTGAATCAAATGATGCTGATAGTGTTACATGCTCTGTTGGTAGTTGTAGCATCCTTAGCAGGAATTCCTATAAGTTGAAATTTTCTGTATCTGCATGTCCTTTTAATGATGTTGACAGTTCATTTAGTGACGCTGAATCTTACTGCCATAAGAGATATGAGGAAGGGAGCTGTTCCCCTCCTACACAACAAGAATTGGCGGCAGAAATCCATAGGTTAGAGTTGCATGCCTATCGTTGTACCATTGAGGCATTGCATGCATCAGGACCCTTAAGTTGGGAACAAGAAGCATTAATGACAAACCTCCGTCTATCGCTCCACATATCAAACGATGAACATTTAACGGAACTAAGAAACTTGATTTCTTCTGAAAACATTATTCCTTTCAGATGACATGAATTTTATCTCTTCCATTTAATACTTTTTCCTGAGTGGTAGACTTTCATAACCGTTTGTTCTTAGCCTCATTCAACTGTAAGAAGCAAGATGGAATATTTCCTTCCTTCCTTCATCTATGTTTTACGTCTTAGTGATATAGTTTGAAATGAATATATATATATATATTAGTGAACATCTCTGATCTTTTGATAATCTGTTCATTTATCCTCTTAATTCCTGTGGGCTTGTTAGTTGTTATGCCTAGACATACTTCACATGATCATTCTGGAACCTTCATAACATTCTAGATTTTTCAGACAATTGGCAAACATGATATGACAACTGATACTTGAAATTAAGTTGTACCTTGTTTATCAATGAGGCTCAATGGCTAGTATGCTTTATGGGACTTAAGTTTGTATATTTTATTTATGGTTCATGCTAAGTTGAATTTGAAAGATTATTTTGAATTCATTTCGGACCTCTTTAATCAGAAAGAAGTTTCTGTCTCCTTTCTAAATATCTCTAATTCTGTATACAAACATAGCATGAGTTTTACCTTTACTATACTTATTTGTCTGCTACTCCATAAGTTGGATGTGTAAACAATGTCATTTGCAGATACTATAATGCTTCCCCTGCATTTTCCAGGGCTGAGTTGGAGGCATACAGGTGTTGCTTCGTGGTGTCTACTGATGATATTGGTGCTTGCCTCCTTTCTCTTGCTGTAGACAAGGGTTGGCTTTTGCAGTAAGGCTCTTGATGAGCCAGCACTTCAATAGTCTTGTGGAGTTATTGCATTACTCCGCTCAGGCCACCCATGAGCCTCAGATATCTGTTTTGCTGAAGAATGCTCAGAGCCATGAGCCTCAGATATCCGTTCTGAGGAAGGATGCTCACAGTTTTTGTGGCTGCCATGAGCTGACCCTGATATGTGAATGAAGAATTGTTCTCTCAAACTTTCACCTTAGCTTATCCAATTATGATATCTTTTACATGCTGACGCATGTCTCACTGTCATTTTCTGAAAATGAAATGATCACTGTTATTCCACACACACACACACGAAAGTGTTGCATGTAGAAGTCTAGTTAATGGTTAAAAAGGTGCAACTGCACACTATTTTGAAATGTTAATCTGATTCTAACCAGAGTAGAAGAACCTTACAATAGATAGTTATAATGGACGTTTGTGTAAAACAGAACAGCTGATGATCGCATATATTATAAACTAATAATAACATCATTAAATTGCCTCAATTTGTAAAGAAGTAGCATTTTTACATAGGATGGGAAGGGTTCGGTATCAATAGGTGAAATGCAGTTGAAATTGCAAGCTAAAAAGGGTTTAGTTTCTGTTGTGGGTTACCAAACCATGAAGAAAAAAAATTGCTTTTTGTGATATTGATCAATTGTATTACCCCTTCAGTTCATCTAGTACCTACTATGTTATTTGAACAATATTGTTCTAGTACTTGTATATGTACTACTTTAAAAGTAACCGAACATTTTTCCTTTTCTGTGGTTGTAAGCTTGCATTGCTCAGCAAAGATCAGTTAGCAAAATGTTCAAATTGCTCTTGGAAGAACATGGCCACATTAAAGCCTGAATTTCACAAGATATGATTATGCCAAAACACTTTAATGGGCTAGATGGAATATACGTTTTAAGAATATATTGTCCAATACTACTAAGCAATGATACACAAATGACTACATAGATTTTATATTTTAATTTCAACAAGTAAACCAGTCTTTATATAATTAATAATATTCAGATTTCTAGTTTCTGAACACAAGAAGTTTCACATTTATATATTCTAAGAACCTTTTAAAAGGAGATGATAGATAGGAAAGCTACAAATGAGTGACACATTAATATGGCTCCACCAAATCCTCTACCATTGTCTCATTTGCTTCCTTCATGATTGGTGCTCCCATGTGATGCTGCCTCTCTCTGTCACTCTTAGAGACAGAGAAAGCCTACAAGTTTTGAATAAGCATTTTAGGGTCACTTTCAACCTCTACATTATGCACATCACATTGAAGTGTATCTCAATATCTCATTCAACAGTATAAGTAAATTGTCAGAAATAATATGGGACAGGTCTTTTCAAAATTTGGTCCTATCTCCTAATATTCATCCCCATTTCAAACATTAGGTGCTGTTGAGGCTGAGCAAAATTTGAGTTTATTTACCATTTTACCCTTTTACCTTGCACTGTTGACCCTACCTATTGCATTTATGTTTTTGCTCTTATTTATTCCAATTATTTAGAGTATGGAGAGAAATGATCCCTGTAATGTGTGAGTAATTTTTCACTCATACCAAAAATTATTGGAGAGGACATTTAGGCATTTTTAGTATATATTCAAGGGTAAAAACGTAATATTAATGTAAGTTAAAGAGATAAAATTGTCAATAATTTTTTATTTTTCTATGTATTTTTAGGTAACTGTTATCTTCAATAATGGAGATGAGCCAGACTTTTGATATATTTATCATAATTATGAAAGTGAGTTTTGTTTTTAACATATACTTCAATAATTGAATCTCTAACATTGTAACTAAAAAAACATTAAGTATTTACAAATAGGTTTAAATTCTGTTGGTTGGAGTCATTTTCATGAGTTTCAAGATATAGTTGAGAATGTATATCTAAACTTAATGACACATAACATACAAACATCTGAAAAATTAAAGCAAAGATATTTTCACTGTAATATATTCTAAATTCACTAGTTCAGTTTGAAATTTATTGTATTCCGTTTCCAATTGTTTTGACCAAAAGTCTAACCAAATTGACCCCTTATTCCCATTTTAGCATATAAAAAAACAAATGTCATTCTCCCTCTATTTATGGCCTGCAGATCCACCTAATCCACAAATATTGAAAGGAATATCTTCAGTATTCAAGGTTCCAATTACACATTTCCTAGTATCCTATAATGGAAAATTGATAATAATGGCATGTTCTTAAGAGACATAATATTTGGGCAATCAGGGTCAAGGCCTTGCTATTTGGTACATGACAGACTGACAAGGTTTAATTAAACTAGAGCAGACATTAACCAGATCAATTTATTTGGCATGAGTGCCTAATTAAGGGACATTCATCATTAATTGAACATTAAAGGATGTATAGTTGTATATACTTAATGTCTAAGACTTTTTATACTGTTACTATATTATGCAACATTTATTTTTAATCATTATTAATTTTTAAATTAAAATAATATAAATGAATGATGAATAATGTAATGACAGTATATAAATTTTTACAAATTTCATACATAAATATTAAACTTTTAATTGAATGCAACATTTCTTATTATTGCAATAATACTGTGCGCCTGGCAGTGCCCATAGATCTCAAACATTTGCTTGGGATTTTAAAAATATTCTCTCTGTCAGAAAAATATATTTATCCATAATTTTTTATATTATTAATATATCTTTCACGTTTCATACATTTATATTTAATGATCATTAACTCTAATAAACATAAATAATATATGATATACTGATCGTATATAAAAAATTGACATTCTAAAATAGTACTATTAAGAAACAGTATGTTAGGTTTACAAAAATAACACGAGCTGTCCAGGATGAGAATCGCCTATCCCAAAATGGTGTCCTTATTCCTGTCCCGACCAATAGAAAAAGAAAAAGAAATGCAAGTAATATAGATTTTTTAAATGAGATAGCGATATTTAATTGGCTGAGACATAGATGAGAACACTATTTTGGAACAGGTGATCCAGATGAAGCTGTCCATTCATTATCATGAGTATTATTTTGAGGAACACCAGATGCTAGTATTCCCCATTAAGAACATGAATTATACAGTTTAATTTTTTTTCATGGGGTGCTGATACAATTTTCAAACAGTGCAGAGCTAAAATCTAAATGGAATATCGATTTTGTCGTTTAGCTAGCCATGGGGACAAAGCTTAGATGTTAACGCAGAAAAATGAATATGATTGCAAAAAACTTGAACATTAACAAATAATTTTCTTGAATATGATTATTTTTTAATCAGTTTAAAATTTTAAATTATTACATAAATTATTCAGTCTCTAATATTGAGCAATTTTAATTTAATTTTGTAAATTTGTTATCTAAATTTTTATTCTGGAAATATTAAACTATATTGAAATGGAAATTATTGATATTATAAGGAATGATTAGCAGGAGTCATTAGCATTCCTTAAATATCTTACACAGTTTTGAAATAAAATGAACAACATTGAATTATATAAGGATTTCTTGATAATATATTTTGACCAAGAATCATTCTTATCATGTGGCTATCATTTAGTATTCAAATTAAAGGAGAATGCAAGAAAATTTCCCCAATTTTTCTTATAAAAGAAAAATACCCAAGAACAATGGGTTGGTTAGAATAGAAATATGTGGAGGGATCAGACTAAATAGAAAAAACTTACTACATATCTTAGTTATTCATTCTTGGAAAATCCAATGGTTTAGATGTACTCACCAATTCAAACCATTGGATTTTCAAAGAACGAATAAGTATGAAATGGAGTAGGTTTTTTCCGCTTACTCTTGGAGTAAGTTGATCCTTTCCCTAAAAATATATTGAGAATTATATAAAATAAGTTTATTATGGAATTGGGCGGCATGGTGCATGGCATGCTTTGTTTCCTTTAATAAACGCTAAAAATGAAGAAAGATGAAATTATAACTTTAGAAGACAACAATAAGATCTCCCCTAACACCATGCTTCTCAATTCTCAGGGATCAGCCAAACACACATAAATTAGAGCTTTCTCTCTGTCCCACTCATGGGAAGGTGCATGAGAAGATCCCAAAAAGTAGTACACAAGGGTGTTCCACTAAATCTTATTTCTTACTAAATTACAACTCAAATGCTACACATCCAATAAAAGAGCATCAATAAACAATGTGCTGGCTACATGCTGGATTATGGTCCCTTTTGCTTCAAAACAACATTTCATGTCTTAAAGGTACAAATTCTTGCTTTAAATCCTTCAAGTAACACATATCTTCTTACTTGTCTGTGTGGGCCTTCAAACATGAGTATTTAATAAATACAAGGAAGCTATTAGGGAGAACTATTTCCCATTTGCCCCCTTAAATAACATTATAAAAAGTTGATAAACAAGCGTTACTTATAAAGAAAGGGGCATCATGCGTTTCTTGAATCTTAATTAGCGAAAAACAATTTACAAAGGAGTTGTACGATGTTGTGGTGAATGCGTGGTGCGGGAAAACGGTATTTGCACGGTTCACAAGTCTAAACCGAATAAATAATGTTACATGGGAAGGAACTTAGAAACACAACAACTATGGGGTTTCGCAATCTTACCTGTATGCCAATAAGTCCCTTAATTCAAGAAACTTGAAATTGCTACCATGCAATAAGAAAGGGATATTATAACATGTCTTTTTGGGAAAGTGAAGGACATTATAGCTCAGTCCCTAACTAGTTACTAGTATCGTTGTGTTACTCATGAGTTTTGTTCTAGAAATCTGCAACTACATCTTATGAGATCGCAAAAGTGTGGACAAATTCAAAAGGTAATGATTCTTCATCATGGGATGGTGATATCATGAAATACTAAATCCTTGCCAAATGCTTCTTCTTTGGGGACAACCAATCATAAAAATTTGTTGGTCTTAGATGTTAGTGACATATCATATCTCTCATTTCCAATGTGAATTTTGTTGGACCAAACTGCAACCGGGTGGGAGCTTCTAACCACCGAGGAGTTCCATTGTTATCGGAGTACAGGAAGAGTATAGAGGCAGAAGTGATGCACCACGTCTTGAACTAAAACTTTAAGACATTAGTTTCATGGACATTTTATACTTATAAACTCTTTTACTCCTTCCCGTATATCCAATGTGAGACTTCACACTTGAATAAACCTAACGTATTTATCAACTTCACAGTTCCTACATCCAATTAGGACAATTTTTTTAGACAAACTTATCTTTAAGGTTGTGTTTGATAAAATTAGGTTGAAATTTTTGTTGTTTATTTTTATTTGTCTTTTTAGAAAACCACATATTAATTTTAATTTTTTCACTTGTATAATTATTACGAGATATAATAAATGGAATATAGCTACTATAATTATCATGGAGAGATAAAAAGCAAATTAGAGAAATACACATTTAATTTTAATATTTATACACATTTTAGTTACGATTATTAACTTATATGTCACATCCTTCCAAGACAATTAAAAATAATGGAGGCAGTAAATAACTATAAGGGATTTCTCAAATCAAAGCTAATACTCATAAAACTACCTTTCTTAGAATTTCTTATGACTAAACAAGATTACAAGTTTATTTTCATTCAAATACATCCATAAACTAACTTATAAGTATTTCTCATGCGTTGCTAAACATGCCTAAATTGAATAATTTGATAAAGTGACTCTACATCTTAATTCATTAAAAGATTAAAAAGGTACCAACATCATTACTCATTTATTTTAAACACCTACATACTTTAAATCATTGGAAGTTTCATCTTTTACCTTAATTCCTACATTTATATAATTGATGATCAACTCTAGATAAATGTTGGTTTAAAGATGAAATCTAATATGGTATGGATGGTTTGTTTGATTTTTTCTTAAGTACAAGCTAAACCCCTGCCATAAACTTTTCGTCTCAAGAAATAGAGATTCAATATGTCTAAAAAAGCCTTAACAAAAATGATTATCTCAAAAAGGAAATTAGGCATAAATCATATGGATTGCATATTGGCAATTGACGAAATTTAACATTAATGAAGCATACAAGAAAAACAGTGAGAAATGTTAAGATGATTAAATAATCACATGACAACCAATGTCCACAGTGCAAAAAGACAACCAAACGGCCAAAAATGCATTACAAAATTACAAATCTCTGTAAAAATGAAGGAAATATACACAACATCAAGTACCTCTACCAGAATTATAGCCATATCCTCCTATATATAACTCAGTACTACTTTTACTATATTGCAATTGGAAAAATACACTTGGCTTTCATTTAAAAAAATCAATAATAACAATAAAAGTATAAAAAACCCTTACATGTAAGAACGATTCTCATTTTTTTTAATGAAAAAAAAAACATACGTGAATATATTTTTCGGTTCCTAAACTGAAGCCACGTATATACTCTACACAAATTTGCAACATTAGATGGAAACTAACATCGAATTAGGACCGTTGATGAGGATGATCATTGATTTTAGAGAAACGTTGGAAAATGATTGGAGCGCCATGCTGAGGGTAGAGTAACATCAGAACCGTTGGTGCGTGCTGATAAGTAGGGGCCAACCTGAAACTAAAACGCTGCAGTATGATTGCAAGGGCCAGTTTTGTTTGTAGCACTGCGAGGTTTTGTCCTATGCATGTTCGCACACCTAGACCAAAAGGTATAAAAGCCACTGGATGCTTCGCTGCACGCGCTACCCCTTCTGAGAAACGGCTAGGATTGAATTCATTTACATCATTGCCCCATATCACTTGATCATGATGAACGGCCAAGATTGGAATCAATAGCTCGGTCCCACGTGGTATCTTGTAGCTCCCCAAATCCACATCTCTTTTCGTCCGTCTGATTGTCGCGATTGTTGGAGGGTATAGTCTTAGGGACTCATTCACAATCATGCTCAGCTGCACAACATTATAGTAATAATTAAAGAGGAACTAGTTTGAGAACTTTTGGTATAAGAGTTTATTTATTTATGCTAATAACACAATTTATATGTTAATAAAGGACATTTACTTCTTAGTAGAAATCATACACTAGATGACTTAAGAAGAAAGAATAGGACAAAACCCCTATTTTGATGATTAGACATGATTGCCACTTAGAAAGATGTAAATGTAAAAAGATGCACTTGTCTTTGTTATGTAAGGAAACAAAGACAAGGGCTAAAAGAGACAAAACATGATTTATGTAAAAATTAAATTGTATTCTGAATGAGGATAAAGGGAGTTAAGGGAAAGGTTGTTTTTGTTTTGATTTGCTTTGCTTACCGTCTTCAACTTAACGACATGATCTTTTGTAGGGAGGTCACGTGCTCCACACATCTTGAGGACCTCATCACGTGCCTGGTCCTGCCAGTGTGGGTGCATAGCTAAGAGAATGGTCGTCCACGTAAGCAAGTTTGATGTAGTTTGTTTGCCTGCAAAGAAAAAGCTTTTGCACTCTTCCACTATGTCATTCACTGTGACATTGGATGATGAATTAGCTTTGGAAGCATTTATCATTAGCCCCAGCAAATCCTTTGTTCCTTTTTCCACTCCCATCTCATTCCCACTCCAATTCTCTTTCCTTCTTTCGATCAACTTCACCAATGATTTCTTAATTTCCTTCTCCAATTTCCAAGATTTTATATTCCTCCTTGTGGGAAAGAATCTATAAATTAAATATTGTACATAACAAATAAAACAATAAATTAGTATAACAATAATTTATAACTTGTTCATAGTACTACAAGTGTATTATAATTAAAATGCACTAAGTTTGTACCTATAACCTGGAATGAAGACTTTTTGGAAGGCATCAGCAGCTAAGAGCATTTGTTGGGATTGTAGCCTGAAAATGGCTTTGCCATCTTCATAACTGCTTCCAAATGCTGTTCTAGTAATGATATCTTCAGTTAAGTTTTGAAACCACTCTGAAACTTCAATTTCCACCTCACCTTTCTCATCCTCCATTACCGACCACTTCTCCAACATCTCAACCATGCTTGTTTCCATCACGGGTATCAAACACTATACAATAATAAAATCAAATTTGAAAAAAAAAAAACATAAGTTAAATGGTCATATAATTTTATTTTAAACAATTGACGTTTAAAAATTATTTAGTTTATATAGTAATGTTTTTTTGTTGCTATGAGTTAATTAATTACTTTGAGATTTTCCATGTGGAAAGTGGGAGAGATAATTCTTCTATGGTGAGCCCATTTTTCTCCTTTGAGGCTAAGGAGCCCATCACCTTCTAGCTGCTTCACAAGTGGGGGAGCTTCATTTTTTTCATAAAATTCTGACTTGGATGTGAATATTTCTCGTATGAGGTCTGGATCAGACACTGTAAGACGAACAGTGGGTCCAAACCAAACTAAGAATGTTGTACCTGCAAATATAAATTAACATAAGAGATTAATTGTTTAATAATAAATACCAATATTAGTCTTTAATTAATGAGGAGGTTATCATATCAACCACATATATGGAGTATCATATTATTATATATACTTTAATTAACCAAGGTGGAATAATGAGATTATTATTATATTTAAATTTGTATTTTTACACAAAGATGGGAACTATCACAGTTCCTGAAGTAGTAAGTGTGAAGTTTGCAAAAGAGTAAGGAGCAGGAAACATGACAGCCATTAGTTTCAGAGGAAGCATGGCTAGTGGTGGGTGTAGACCCTACAGGCACAGAGACATTGAGAGATATAGAGAAGGCACATAAACAGCAAGAATTTTAAAACTGTTACCAAACATATACAACTACATTGTCAAAATTCAATTCCTTCACATACAAAAACAAAAGAGAGAAGACATAGAAAAGAGAGCAAAAAAGGCAGCATATGACATCTCTACAATGCCAACAAAGTGCACTTATCCAACGTCAAAATTATATATGACTGTATATGTGAGAATACTTAATCAATAATATGAATGTTTTTTAATAAGGAAACGGAAATTTAGAATATTGACAAGATTTGTCTTACTGACATGACATCTTTACAGAGAATTCAGTAGGAAATAGATTTCTCATTGCACATCAAACTCAAGCCCTTAGTTGGATTTTTCTTGCGAGTTGAGGATTCATGGAGGGGGTATAGTGGAGAAATAAAGAAAAAATATAAAAGAAACCAGGTCAGGTTGGGGCTACAGTCCAAACTTGGAACTTCAACATCATGCATCAAACAGCTAGGAGCTACCTCAGGAAATAAAGAAAAGCCTGAAAAAGTTGTAAAAAAGAAGCACCCTAACTACGGAATAAGTCATTCAAAAAGTCTCAAATTCTGAAGCTAGAATCATAAAACTAGCAGAAGAACATCACCACCACCATCATCATTATTATCATGAGTCATGACATTGAAGAGCGCCAACTTTAATGATGATTAGGATGACTGTGAAATCTTTCCAACTAGTTATCACAAGAAACCTTATTACAAAAACAAAAAACCTTATTCACATAGCTCAAAGAAGCCTACAAATATACGTAAAACCAAATGTTTTTTTTTTCGTTTTGAAATGGATAAAGAGTTTTGAAGGAAAACATGAAACCCATGTCTTGAAAACTACAGAAAGGGTGGAAAAGAATATTATTTTTTTGTTGAGAGAAAAAAATTAAGGGAAGAATGAAAAGGAGAAGTAGAAGTAGAAGTACCATAAATTTTCTTCCAGTGATGATAGAAGGAAAAGACTCTTGGGAGAATGTTATGAGATAAAGGCATGGGTTGAGAGGAAGCCTTCAACATCATGGCAACAAGTTCTTTAACGTTTCCAATGAAGAAACGATAAGGGGGTCCTCTGATTCCTTGTTTGGAGAAATGGCTTTCAATTTTCCTAGGTCTCCACCAGAGAACAACTGTAACCTTGAGCACAAGTAGAAGAAAGACTAAAGAAAAAGAAATAAGCTTGAACCAAGACAAGAACTCTTCCATCATAATTTGAGAATAAAATTTGTATTTTGTTAGAGAAATGAACACAGAAAAGTATGCTTTTTCTCTTCTCTTCAGTGTGGAGTGTGATGGCAGAGAAAGGAGGCTTTGGGTTTTAGCTTTGCTTTACTTCTTATCTGTTTTGGTTATGTTATGTTGGTGGTTAGTTAGTGCCTTTGGCCTTTTAATACTAAAAAGACAGAGAGAGAGAGAGAGAAAAGTGAGGAAGAGGTGGCTTTAGTTAGAGAGAGAGGTGTTCAGCCAGGGCCAACGGCGTAGGGGCCGCCATTGGAATTCTAAGAGTCAACGAATGAGATTATTTTTTAATTTCAATCCTTTTAAGACCATTTTATCCTTATATTTCCTTCTTATATTCCTTTTTTGTTCATTTATAATTCAATTTTTCAAGTTAAGAAAAAAACTTTTATGGAAAAGAGAGTCACAGAAACAATACTTGGACTAAGACGAGAGTTAATTGAAAATTACCCCTCCATTTTTTTTTCTTTACACGAGTTACTATTTTCTCTTACACGAATTATTTCTAATTATATACATATATTATATTAATTATCCCTATATATAGTATAATCTTTTAAATAAAATATTATATATTGTATACACAATTTCAAATATTACAAGAATCTCTTTATTATTTTTGTTTCATTATAAAATACATTAATAATTCTAAGGAAATGTTTAAATAACTTTTATACCATTTTATAACGAACCAAATAATGAAGACGTGTTGACTCTTATATTATTTGGATTTGTCTATAGAATATACAATATTTTGTTTAACTTAATTACACATGTTGCACATTTTTTGTTTAAAATATTACATTTATATCTCATGCATAGATAATTAGTGTAATATATGTACAAAATTAGGGGTGATTCGTATAAGAGAAAATAGTTGTTCATATAAGGACAAAAAATGGAGAAGTGGTTTATACAATTTCGCTAAAACTCTAGTGGTGTAAGTGTAATTGACTCTAAAATAAAATATATTGAGTTTAGTTCGTGGACACTTTTGAATCATCATTTATTTTACATGCATATATGTTTTGTAATGACAATACTCAAATAGAAGAAAATATACAACTTTACTTAATCTCACACAAAATTTCCAAAAAAATATGGTATACTTTTGATCCAATGATGGTGCAATAGTCAATGTCTCTTAATTATTTTTTATTATTAATAATATATATTTGACACCCTAGCAATTTAACTTAATTACGTTTATCATCATTTTTGTCTTGAAAATTACCTCACTCACTTTTCGTATATGGTAATGAGAGTAAGGTACACACGCAGATTAAAGATGATTAAAGGAAAGTGGTTCGTGTAGATTCACTAAATTTAAGAGGGATGCAATATTAACTATATATAAATACTATATTAATAATTATATAATAATATTATTAGATATAAATTAATAATTATATTAAATAATATTAACTAAACATATAAACTATATTATACATAGAGTCTATATTAATTTATATAGTATATCTATGGACATGATACTAATTAAAATATTGAACCTACAATTAAAATAAATAAAAAGAGTAAATTACACTTGTATCCTTTTAGTTTTAGTGAAATTTTACAAACTACCTCTACATTTTTTTACCTACAAAAACTCCCTAATTTATATACATATATTAAATTAATCACTCGTGCATAAGAAATAAGTGATTTTTTAAATAAAAAATGATGATAAGTGTAATTAAGTTAAACAAAATATGATATATTATGGAGACAAATCCAAATAATATACGAATCAATATATTTCATTATTTTTTTATTATTACAAAATACATCAATAATTTTAAGGAGATATTATTTAAAATTCTCTTATACTATATTATAACGAACAAAAAATAATTATTATTTTTGAGTGTAATTAACTCTTAAGACAACATTTTTGATAGATATCTTTAGTGAGAGGAACAAAATATTGCTTTTCTACATTATCATCTAAGCAAAATTATTATTTTGATTCTTTACTTTAATTATATTTCTAAACTTGATTTCTTGATTTTTTTTGTTCCTCGAGTTGAAATTGAAAATAACATTAGCACGAGATATTAATCTTTAAATAGCATTGATTACACTTGTTCCATAAAAACTTTATATAAACAATTAAATTCGTCCTCAGATATACATGTAGAAAAAAAATAATGATATTAAGTATCACTCAATTCATATATTCTACCGTTGTGTAATGTCAACTCACATTCCCATTATGTGAAATTGAATATATAGTAATTAAATAATTGTCAAATAAGTGTATTATTGACGTATATATTTTTCCTATTGGTAAATATAATTATTGTTATTGTTCTATTATAACTAGTATGTTCATCCGCATTTTTATTTTTTTTCATATCAAGTGTATAAGTAAAGTTTTTAGAATTTTTTTAACTTATATCTCTAATAATGATTAATGTTATCATATGTTTGTCATGTCGGTCAAAGTAGTTCTTCTCAGGACGATTGGGAGAAAAAATAAAAGTATAAAAATTTGTAAAATAGTAATGAAACATTGATGAAAAGGAATAAAAGAACACGTGGAAATTTCTTCTAGTTATTATTTTACATAAAAATAAAATTTGAATATAGAAATAATATCAAGATTGTTACTAAATGAAATTGAATTGAACTATACAAATTCAATTACTGAATGTTGTTTAGGCATATTTTACATTTATATAATATTAAGTATAAAGTTAGAATATATAAATTACATTTATTCAATTACCTTTACCTTTATATAGTACCATACAAAATTCATTATTTAACTATTAATTTTTAATTGTAATAGGAGTAAGAAATATACTAATTAAGATTGACCGACTATAAGACACCTTCTTTTTCACCAACCAAGTTAATCCCATAAAAGAAATTGTTTCTATGGTTAAATAATTAAAAATAACATTTTGACATTTATTCCTTACCACATCTTATTACACGGATAATAAAATAATAATGATGCATGCCCTTCAACACTTGATATAATAAATCATAATTGGGTAACGAAATATTATATATTATATTATATAAAGTGAAAGAGGCATGGGTAAAAAACATGCAAATAAGATCTTCCAAATATATTTGATTTGAACTCTTTTATTATTTTATATATTATTATTATTTTCAAACATTTCAATCTTATAAATGTATTTATTTTGTTCCTTTAATTTACTGGTCTCATGGTTAAATAATAAAAAAGAACATTTTAAGTTTTATTTCTTACTACATAATATTACTAATATAATAAAATAATAATGAGCATGCACTTGGACATTTGGTATAATAAATAATAATGTTTAACACAAAGAACAAAAACGCGTAAGTAAGATCTTTAAGTTTTAAATGTTTGTAAGAATAGAATTGAACTATTTTTTTCATATTTAAGAGTTAAATGACATATTTAGAGTGTTATGGAAACACAATGGAATTTATAAAACTTCATTGGGTCCAACTATTTTTCACGATATGCTTTTAGGATATAAAGGGTTCATACTTATTCATACTTATTTCTGTTTAATATTTATATACTATCACATAGGTCGAAAGTTACCAATAATTCTACATATTATAATAAATATTAGGATATGTTTGATGAAAATAATAATATTTACTTTAAAATGATTAAAAATAGCGATGATGAAATTATAAGAAAACAATTTTGATTAAGATAATTGATTTTAGAAAAGTATGAAGGAACGATTAGGCATGTAAATCCATGAAAGATATTAACATGTTAGGTAGGATTTTCTTCAATTTAAGAATTTTTTATTTAAAAACTATTCCTAATAATTGATTTTAAAAAGAGAATAATGTATCTATTGATATAATGAGACAAATTATCTACTTTAGCCAGTAAAATCGTGACATGTGTACTATTTTAATTATTTTTTACAAAAATATTTCTAAAGCTAAACAAAACAATGCATATGTCATTCTTTTACTGGCTTGAGGAGATAATTTATCTCCTGGTATGAGGAGATACATTATTCTCTTTAAAAAAATATGAATCACTTAGTAGTATTTATAAGTAACCTGCTTAGTAGTATTTATAAACTTTAATACTTTACAAATTAATTGATTCGACCAATTTGATTCATGAATCAAATTATCTAGACATTAATTGAAAATATGAGCTTGTCAAATATATGAATTGATTTAGAGTCAAATATAATTCAACCCATTAATTGAGTTGAATATAAAATAATGATTTGATCTCACAAATAGAACTAACAATTCATGAACTTTAATTGAGTTGAAGTACCCTTATTAAAAAACTAGATGGAGTTTCAAAGTCGGAGAAATCCTTATAAAATCTGATTGAGCCAACTCGATTCAACTAAGCTCATTTCCATCATTAATTCCGTGAAATGGTTGGGAGAGGAAGTGGAAGACAGTGGTATTTGATCATTACCTATAGCTTGTTCCTTGTTGTCAAAAATATGATGTTATGTTAGGAGAGGAGGAAGAGAAAGGGCAAGAAGAGCACAAAGGAGGTTGTCGTTTTGGAATGTTGCTCTTAAATTTGTGCACATGGGAACAACGCTGTCTAGCTAAGGGTATCCTTCTGTACATTAGGTGGGGGAAATTGCTCTAGTTGACCCAACAGTTGAGTGCCCACGCAAAGGCACCCTTTCCTAATCTTGTCCTAATAGACCCAAAACATATTGGAGCCATGTGCCCTTCATGGGTCCTACAAATTTATAACAGAAACTCAACTGATTACACCACACTTTGTTCATAACTGCTCCATAATATAATCAAATTTATGTTTCAAAAGCCAAATTGGACAAAATAGGATAATCCTTCCCTTCACACTTCACTATCTTTGCAATTTTGCTTCACTCTGTCAATTAATTCAATTTATTGTGAAAGTCAAAGCAATCTACCTCTCAATGATTAATGATTAACAAGTAATAATATTAACATATGCAATTAGACATAAATAGCAAGATAAAAGAGAATATTAAAAAGGGTTTTAAAATTTTTGGGGATGAGACGGTGAGAGGTTTTGTCTACATGTCACAACTCACAATCCTATACAAAACCTTACAAATAACAAACATTCCAAAAGAAGTTCATTAATATGAATCAAGCTCAACAATTCATATTATAACTCACTCCAGTTAAGGGCCTCTCTAACCAAACAATATTAGTAGGTCATTTTTTGTCAAATCAATATAATTTGTTAGCAAACTTATAAATCTATCAAATGGTTTTTGTAAAATGTTAAGGTTTCATCTCAAAACTAATTGATAATGAGATAAATAACTAACAAATATTTAAATCATTCTCGAGACAATGAGTTAAACGATGTATGACTTACTTCCCAACATGCTCCCAACATAAGCTTGTCGGACCAGACGAAAGGTTACTTTTCACCTATAACTAAATGACACCTTTTGGCTCATGACAACCAGAAAAAAAGTTGGGTTATGACTTTGATACAATGTTAAAGTTTCATCTCAAAACCAATTGGCAATAAGAAGATTAGTCCAACGGATATTTAAACCATTCCAGAGATAATGAGTTTCCCTACATCAAACACATGTAATTGCCTAAATTTGTACTGTGAAGAGCATGTACATAAGAGAAAATATTGATTTTTCAATTCAATTTTTTTACTTTTTACTTTTTAACTATTGCTTGAAACAAATATGAATGTAATATAGGGTTATATTAACAAGTCACATAAGAATATTATTTAAAAAATGCAAAAGAAAGAAGTAGTTTTGATCAAAAGAATTTTATCATTAAAAACCAATGTCTTTAAATCATAAGGTGAAAATTCTTTACCATATCACCATATTTGGAATCCCCAATAAAATACCATATTTGGAATCCCCAATAAAATATTGGATAATTGATTGCATCTAACGAAATATATGAGGACAATGAGATATATTCAGCCAAAATGATTGGTAATAGGCCACGATAAAGCATGCATCAATTTTACAGATTAAAAAACAAAAAAGACAGATCAGGAAAAATACAAAAAAAGGTAATTGAAAAGAAGTTTTTGGAATTTATTAGACAAAACAAATAATTGAAATCAATGATAGACTCGAAAGAAAAGGCATGAAAATAATTGACAATTATTGGCGCCAATGTTGGAGTTATATATTTTTCTCCTAGTTAGTTATATCTACATTGAAGACAACGAAAAACTTCAAAAGTTATCAAAAGGATTTAGTTGGTATTAGACAAACTAAAAAAGCCATAATTAAGAGGAAATGAAGGGATATACATATATGATTTGGTACCAAATCTCTACCCATCACATCTCGTATCTCATATTTGTGATTCGGATCCATATTTAAAATTTAGTTCTATCAATTGCAACTCCATTTTATTTATCTATTATGTTTGTCAATGGCAATGCTGAGGATACGCAACAACTTGTGTGGCATATCTCTCTCTATATTTGGCATTTTATGCGTGTACCCTCAATATTTGATAACTTTTATATAGGATAACTTTTTACATTCATAAAAAGAAGGGTGAAGGATTCAAATTCAATTTTCACTCAATGCCAAGTCCATAAGGAAAACCAATTGCCTTCAGAAAAAGATTTTCTTAATATAATGATGATTAAAGGGATGACATTTATTGTTTAAACAATACGTTGATGAAGAAAATGCGCACTTAATAGAGGGGTCAACAAGGAAAAAAGTTAAAGTCCAATCTCACTATCAAATAAAATGCGGTTGCGCATGCATTAGAGAGTCCACATATAATTTTAGCAATATAGTGTGGAAGTTGTTGTCATAGTAAATTTCCTCTAATAATTTTATTTATAAAAATTATATGATAAAGAATGAAGGATAAAAGAGAAAAGAGAAAGATGAGACATAAGTGAATGTCAGAATGTGTATATAATATATACTCCATCATAATCTATCTGTATATACTTCATCTTAATTTATTCTTAAATATATTAAATTTATTAATAATTATATTTTTAAATAAAATCAAGTGATAAAGAGTTTTTAATGTGAAGGGTAAATAATCATGTATTGTTGATTTTCTTTAGAAGAATGAAACCTGTGAATATATGAGCGATAAAGTGGGAGAGACGTGTCACTGCCTCTGTTGGAAATTTGCACATGAAAAAATATATGAGTCTGATATGAGGAACTTTATATAAAATTAGTTGATTCAATCATTTAGTATCTTTCGTCTAGTTTGTCCTTTTGCGGCATTCGTTGCATCAACTCATGAGGTCTATTCAGCTGCAGTTGCATGCTGCTAATTACTTGTTTCCTTCTTCATCTTCACCTTTACCATTTTAACCTTTCTTTTCCAACCATCCCCATCTTTATATATTAATACTAATTATACAAATGAGAATTCATAACAAATATATATTATAATCAGATAATCTATATTAAATATTGAACATAAATTTATTGTCATGAATTGGAACTCAAAAGTTCAACCTAAATATTTATATCAACTCATTTATTCAAACACCTATTAAAAATTTCAATTTTATGACCTAATTAATATTTGTCTCAACATTATTTTAATTATATATGCATTACATATTTTCATGCTAGATATTTCCTCCTTTATTTAATCTTATTTTATCTTTAAATATTGAATGTATTTATTATAATTTTTAAACTATATCTTTATTCTTTAAATAAATTCTTGTTGTTTGTATGAAAATACTTGGTGATGGAGAATTAATAATTTATAGTTTTAGAAAGAAATCTAATATTTAATTAAGGAATACGTTGACTAAAAAAAATCATACCTTCAGGTAATCAATACACAACAATATTTATTATGTATTAATACTAATCTGAATTATCTTCCTAACGGATGTTGTTATATGCATTTCCAAATGGTTTGTCGTAGGAGACACTAAAAAAGAAAAAGAAAAAGAAAAAGTAAAAGACCAAAAGCAGAAGGCTAAAAATGTAAAAGTCTTAAGGTCACATGGTCCCGATATATAAATAAATATATAAATGCATAGAGTTCGAGGGAGAGAGAAGGTGGCAGCAGGGTCAGGTTTGTTTTGGAGTGTACAAAGATAACAACTTCTGGCAGTAGAAGTGAGATATAAGAATCACAGACATAAGGCAAAAAATCCGTACTTTTTATACAAGCATGCATGTACAGATAATATTCACAACCTATTACTATAATAATTTAATATCATCAAAACAAAATTATTAATACTATTTTATTTTTAAACCTATCTTTACCCTCGTGAATCGAGGGCAGTGTTTGCACTTTTTCAGTTAGAAACAGTTATCGATAGTGACCAATTTTACTTTTTCTCCACCATCCCCAAGATTTCTTCGCAACAACATAGTAATTTACTATGGTTCTTGTTCATATGCATGTCTGCTCTTATTATGCACAAATGAAGGTGAACATAAGGTACTGCATTTTATGCTGTGTGTTTTGTCCCTTTAAAAACATCCTTGTCCAATTATATCTCTTTCCAATGGCCCCTCATTATATAAATTAAATTTTACTTTCACCTAACTTTGGACCCTTTGTACAAAAATAAAATTTATGCTTCCATTCATTGATTCTTCCATATAATATAATTAGCCCTTATTGGGAGTTGGGAGTGGAATATTTCGTGGAGACATCGTCTTTTTATTTGGGAACAAGAACTTTGTAACTCTTTCTTGAATGACATTAAACAAGTGGTTCTACAGCGCCATCGTTCTGATTATTGGGAATTGAGACATGACATTTCTAGGCTTTACACAGTCAAGTCTGTTTACAAACTTCTCACTATTCGGTTGAACAAACATATCACTCTAATCAGCAGACCTCGTCCTTTTGGAAATCTCTATGGAAATCCAAGGTTCCTTCAAAGGTCCTTTCTTTCATTTGGAGGCTTTTCCAAGATAGAATTCCTACTAAGGATGCTCTTTCTAGAAGGGGAGTTCTTTCACACTCTAACGGTGGACTTTTATGCACTTTTTGTAATGATCAATTGAAATCTTCCTCTCATCTTTTCTCCTCTTATCCTCTTACTTATTCTGTTTGGCAATTGCTTTACAAGTGGTTGGGTATTAATGTTGTTTTACCTCCCAATTGCTTTACAATTGGTTGGAGTAATTGGAATTCCATTTGGTTGACAATGGTTTGGGCTATTTGGTTGCATAGGAATGACGTCATTTTCAATAATGTTGGGAGAAACATTGACCAAATCTTAGACACTGCAAGGGTGAATGTTTGACTTTGGTTTAAGAGCTTCATGGGAAAGGAGTCTATTTCTTATTCAGATTGGATTACTAAGCCTTTATACTGTATTAAGTTTAATTTGTAATTTCTATAATTATTTTTTCTTTCTTTCTCATCATTGTATCTATGTACTCTTCTCCCCCTTCTAATAAAATTCTGACAAAAATAAATATATATAATTAGCCCTTCCATTCTTGCTTTTTACTTGAAATGCTAAACCCAAGACATTGAGTGTACAACATTATAATGTAAACAGTGAGGATTTTTTCGGCTGTCTCGAAATATATATTAAATCACATTTACTGTTAAATTGATCATATTTCATTTACGTTAAGCTGAAGTTGACATAAATTTAATTTATCATGTGTTTATTTTAACTTAAGCACAATAATAGTAACATGCAAAAATATAGATACCAATTTCTCAACCTCTTCTTTTCGGATGGGAATCACCTGTCCCAAAATGGTGTCTTCATCCACGTCCCGACCAATGATATTATGCCACGTTATTTTAGAAGACCAATCATAAATATATATATTATTAGTTTAACATTAATGTGTATTTTTTAAATGTCATGTTGCATTATCATTGACGGGAACATGGATGTGAACACCATTTTGGGATACGTGATCTCCTTCCCTTCTTTTCGGCCTTTTGTTTTTAAGTGAATGATTCGCTAGTGAACATGTGTCAAGTGTCAACAGTTGGCACGTGATATATATTTCACGATTTATTGATATTTTCTCATCTTATTGATTTGATTTCCACACAAAAAATACTAGTGATAAAAAATAATTAGAGTTCCAAGTATGGATATATAATATATTAGGAAGAAAAGATTTGGTGTAGAAAATGAACAAATAAGTTGAAGAACACATCTTAAGGTCCTAGATAAATATAATGTTCAACTTATTTGTTTAGTTCTTTTCTTAACTGATTCGTTCAACAATCTAATATTACATTGAACTTCTCATTCGTAAGCAATAGGGTCATGGTTGGTGATTTGCCAACGACAAGCTCTTTGATGTTCATTATTTATGAATTTATGTCCCCAATGAAAAATAAGTTTTAACATTAGAAATTAAAATTTTAAAGTATAATAATCGATTCAAAGAATGTGTGGTGGAAAAAATACTTTTGAAATTGAGTGATCTTAATGACTAATGATAAAGATAGGGCATATGATAATAGCTAGTAAGCTAGTGATTGATGCATGATAATGATAGGTAATACTTCCTATAGGGGATGAGCCCCTATTTATAGTGGAGAGATGCATAGAATATTCTTTGATTGATGTTGTTAGTATGACATTTCATTTGGGCTTGTCGGCATGATCTAGCTTACTAGGAGTCTGCTTTATGCTTGTCGGGTGGCCTGGCCAAACCCTACTCTAAGTATAGTTGACATATAGCTTGTAGTTGGCTTAGTAGCCATAATGTAGACCTATCCCTGATGTAGGGCAGGGGGTTAGTGAAAATTGAATGTGGAATGTAGAAGGTGAAGACAGCTTGGAAAATGAGTAGCAGAGGTATGATCTGGTACTAGTCCATGGGGCTACGTCCAGGCTACGGTACATCTCCTTGTAGTTCAAATAGTCAGCTCACATCATTGGCCCTTGTGAAACAAGTCCTCATTGAAGTTTGGGTTTGGTCGGCCTTGAGCACTCCAACCTGGTCATAGGGAGAACTGTTTGATCGGGATTGAACAACTGAAAATAAAAATACATAGGATAGGCTACAAGGTTAGGTCCCCATTAGTCGAGAAACATGCACCAATTCTGATATTGTAGTTATCTATAGAGGATCAATGGATACGATGATTGTGTATATATATATGCTCTTTTGTTTGTTGATAGTTGGATATCTTGCTTACCATTGATCGTTGGAGGGGGTCATAAGGTGGTCAAGTGTTAAAGGCGAAAGATTTAAGGAATGATATGATAAGAAGATTGAGAGTTCAAATCTCAATCACCACTAAAAAAAACAATTGTTGTATTCCTGTTTAGGATTGTGACTACCTTTGATACTATAATTAATTTGGGATAAATATATTTCGTGTATTACCATTTGTCTAATCCCTATTTACTATTTTGAAAATTGGATAATATTAAATACACAACTTAATTATGAAAAAATGTATGCAATATTTCATTTTTGAAAGGATCTAAGTTTGTGCAGGGTCCATGAAAATTATATAATATTTGATGCACAACTTAATTCAAGAAAAAAATGTATGCATGAAAAACAATTTAAATTACTATTAGAATATTAGTGTTTTAAATCCAGGTTGAGATAGCATGTGAAAGACCACATCTGGCCTTGATTTTGACTCGATTTTAAATTTGTACAGGTTTTGTAGCTCATTTCTGGAGATGTACAAATTGGACTGTACCCCAATCATATAAATTGTTACTACAACACTATTAACTAAGTAGATTATGATCTAACAAATTAAAGGGGGCGAACCTATAATATTTAACAGAAAGCAAGAGTACACTATTAGGCTATAATGATAAAAGTCTATAAGATGAAAGGAACTATAGCAAGAGAATTCAATCATCATATATGAAATGGAACTATCAGTGTCCTTGTTACCAATAAATTCAGGTTTCCCCTAGTATAGTCTCTAAGCACATGCAAACTACCCTCCTATTGATGCCTCTTCCGTTTATGTGTAAGCACATACTTCTTTTGCAGAATATGTCCTGTTTCGAATTTACAAGAAATGAAAACAAGCTATAATCACTTGTATTTCTCCCATTACAGTCCTCACACCAGTCACTACCCTACCATCATGAGGGACACCCCCATATGCATTTATTCTATATATACATACATGAAACTTTTAATCTGGGATCATGTATATATACATAAGATATCTTCACTTATACATTGATGGTAACAAAGTTAAAGTATCTTTAGAAAATTAATGATAACTTAACTAGGGTGTTCTTATTTATATTCTTGATTGGCTCATACGTCATAACAAGTTTCCTGAGCTATTCAAGCTGCTATGAAGATTCCATTGCAGGAATTCAATTTGTTTTAGGCATAGGAGCAAATCCATTATAAACCCAAATCAAGCAATAATAACTAAATTAAAATAAATTCCCCATTCTCACCTAGTGTATATATATTAATTAGAATACGTTGAATGGTCACATACACAAACAAATGATAAAGAAGTATAAAATAAAAGACTACACACACATACTTGGACAATGCATGCATCTCTCTCATATTCTAGCTCTTAGTTACATTTATTGCCTTGCATATATCCATACCCATATTGATAGCTTCTAATTAATTCGTATATAATAATTTGAGAAATTAGACTAAGACTGGAAAAGGACATAAGAAAATAAATGCAAATAGTTGTATATAAAAAGCTAGAAGTAACCGAATATGTGATGGGGATGTATTTAATGGCTATGGAAATGCATGATATATAGAACAAAATTAGGAGACACATGGAACAGGTGCATATGGAGACCATTAACAGCTTAGGAAAGAAGAGAAAAAAAAGGAGAAAAGAAAGAATAGCCACTTCACTAAAAGTATGCGAGACAGCATGGACCACATTGCAAAGTGAGACCCTTTCAAGAACAAGTGAACACCGAAAAAAATAAATTCCCAAACCAAAGAGAATGAAGAAAATGGGTTGAAGTAAGTTAAGGGGTCAAAGAGGGTTGAATGTAGCATGCGAACTGTACATTAGTTCGAATTTGCATTAGTTGCAACTCTTCTCCATATTTTTCATTAGAGATTGTGAATAATTCATCTCAATCATGAAGGTTGGAAAAGTAGAAATCATCAACTAAGAGATGATGTTCAAGAAAAGATAGCCTAGAGGGGAATGAAGTTCATGCCATACTAAACAAAAACTTTTCAGTCATGTGTATCTATTAATATATGGCAAAATAGAAAGAGGAATAACCATTGACAATTCAAATGCCATAGAAAACAGTCATTATATGACCAATTGGTTTTGGTGTTTGCTAGCATTGGAATTTGCATTAGTTTGAATGCTTGGACAAAAACTTTGGAATAGTAAAGGAGCTTGTCAACTTCTTTGCCCCTCCAAATTCCAAAGGTAATGACTCATAAATATAGGATTAGGTTTTTTTGCGTGTGGACAAAACTAGCTAATTGTATATAGAGAAAGAGAAATAAAATAGTTTTTATGCTATTGCAACCTTGCTCGAGTCCTGTAGTTTTTTGCTATTGTAGAAACATTTTGTTTAAAAAATAGTTTTTTTTACTGCAATATATGAATATATTTTGTTTAGTACTATTATCACAATTTGGTTTTTTTCACTGCAAAACGAACGGAGATCATTCCATATGAATATATTTTGAATATATTTTTACTGCAATATATGAATATATTTTGTTTAGTACTATTATCACAATTTGGTTTTTTTCACTGCAAAACGAACTGAGATCATTCCATATTTTATGTCATATTGTGTTACAGTCTTAATAAAAAATTAATACATACATAAAAACAAAAAATTAATTGATAGGATTTGATTGATTTGAGAGAGAAAGACAAAAACATTTGGAGACAGATAATTCTGGTTCATGGAAAACGTGACTAATCCTAGATTAATAAAAGTCATGTATTCAAACTTTTCACACTCTGACCATGACAAGAGTTCAATTATAGAATTTGTGCATTTTAATCTTTTGATTTTAATATTTGAAAGAAGAATTTTGTTTTTAGTTTTAATTTTAAAAAGTAAAAGTATTTCATCAATATAAATAAGATAATATAAGTCTTAATGCATATCAATTTTCTTTGATTTTTATAATATTTTTCTCTCAAATATGAAAGAGTTGTATGAATCTTTTGGCCAGTAAATAATATGTAAATTTTTATCTTGTTCTCATCAAAGATATTAGGCTAATGGCCCTTTCTCGCATAGTAGTCTAGTAGGAGTGAGCAGAACCCGACCCTATCTGCTCACCTGGTATGGCCCGATCATGGTCAGGCCAGAAAATGGTCGGGTCTCATTGGGTCTAAGGTTGGGTTCAGGTTCAAAAATTATACTCAGTCAATATTTAGGGTCGAGTAGGGACTAAACAGGACCCGTCCCGACCCGTTTCATTTTCATTTTTTCATGATATTTGTATGTGTCTCTGTTCAAATATATACAGAGTAATGATATTTTTTTGGTCGAAAATATCATTGATTCTCTAATTTTTCATCATATATACATGTTTAATAATATATACACACATAAATTATTTTATATGTAATATTACATATTT
Source organism: Lupinus albus (assembly GCA_009771035.1). Classification (NCBI taxonomy): domain Eukaryota; kingdom Viridiplantae; phylum Streptophyta; class Magnoliopsida; order Fabales; family Fabaceae; genus Lupinus; species Lupinus albus. The sequence goes on from CM020011.1 coordinate 14,650,755, forward strand.
ATCATAATAAATAATATTTAGAAGACTTTATGTAAAATGAGTATACATTATATTTAATCGGGTCTAGGGTCGGGTATGAGTTTAAAGGCTGACCTTATGAATATTTAGGGTCGGGTTAACTCCAGGCCTAAGGTCGGGTGCGGGTTTAGAAAAATGGTCTGAACAATATTTAGGGCCGGTTAAGGATAAACCTTAATCCGTCCTAACTCGGCCTACGCTCACCCCTATAGTCTAGGATTAAAAAAATACATCTCATACTTTAATATTCATAAAAAATTCTATTCTACACGAAAGTGAATATTATACCTCCGATTAGTATCAATTGTATTATTTTCGCCATTCAAACAAATTAAATTTATAAAAACTTACCTTATTACTTACTATAACATTATTTAAAATATTTTCATCAATATTTTTATAATAAACTTTACATTTTAATACATCATTATTACTTTTTTTAGTTATCCATATTAAATCTTTTCCTATCCTTTTTTCCATAAGAATAAGATTCTGTTTTATAAAATATCTAAATTTTTATCAACAAATTTAGTTAAATAAATGAGAAAAAATATATATGTATTTATAATATATGAATTTTTCTATTATTATTATATTACCCATTATTCATTTTACTTATTGTTGACTTTTAAATAAAATTAATACAAATAAATGAATAATTATAGAATAATGTAGTGATTATAGTGTGCCATGTGTGTAAATCTTGACATACATTAATGTATAAATATCATATTTTAAATAAATATGTTTAGACTTAAAAAATCAAGAAAGTAGAAGAAGATGAATATCCATTTATTCCAAAAGTAAAGTGCATAAGGTTGTAAAGTTGTGAATGATTGGGCAGTAATCTATCTCATCACTGGTAGTTGTAGCCACATTGCATTCTCCTATCATCTCTCTATTAATTCTTCGCCCAATTCCAAATGCCTTACCCACCCACCACACTGTTTTGGGATTCACTTCGAGATTTTTTACGATTTTACTGTATCTACGATTAAAACTTAATTATCATTTACGTGTAAATATAAATAATACAAATAAATAATATAATAATTATCTATAAATATTTACATTAATGATATATAAATATTACACTATTTTATTTTTCCCGTTATCACATTAGCCACTTCTTTTAAAATTGGTGAGATTTTAATCTATAATTTAGAATGTTTAAATCCCATAATTGGTTAGATTTTTTTGAATTAATTTTTTTTTAATAGTGAATGATACATTTTATTTCTCTTTCTCTATATGCAATTAGCTAGTTTTGTCCACACAAAAAAAACCTAATCCTATATTTATGAGTCATTACCTTTGGAATTTGGAGGGGCAAAGAAGTTGACAAGCTCCTTTACTATTCCAAAGTTTTTGTCTAAGCATTCAAACTAATGCAAATTCCAATGCTAGCAAACACCAAAACCAATTGGTCATATAATGACTGTTTTCTATGGCATTTGAATTGTCAATGGTTATTCCTCTTTCTATTTTGCCATATATTAATAGATACACATGACTGAAAAGTTTTTGTTTAGTATGGCATGAACTTCATTCCCCTCTAGGCTATCTTTTCTTGAACATCATCTCTTAGTTGATGATTTCTACTTTTCCAACCTTTACTGTTCTAAAGTTTTTGTCTAAGCATTCAAACTAATGCAAATTCCAATGCTAGCAAACACCAAAACCAATTGTTATTCCTCTTTCTATTTTGCCATATATTAATAGATACACATGACTGAAAAGTTTTTGTTTAGTATGACATGAACTTCATTCCCCTCTAGACTATCTTTTCTTGAACATCATCTCTTAGTTGATGATTTCTACTTTTCCAACCTTTACTATTCTAAAGTTTTTGTCTAAGCATTCAAACTAATGCAAATTCCAATGCTAGCAAACACCAAAACCAATTGGTCATATATTTATCAGTCATTACCTTTGGAATTTATGATTCATGACTATTTCCTGGCATTTGAATCGTCAATTGTTATTATTCTTTCTATTTTGCCATATATTAATAGATACACATGACTGATAAGTTTTTGTTTAGTATGACATGAACTTTTTTCCCCTCTATGCTATCTTTTCTTGATGATCTTCTCTGGGTTAATGATTTCTACTTTTCAAACCTTCATGATTCAGATGAATTATTCTCAATCTCTGATGAGAAATATGCATAAGAGTTACAATTGTCCACTCACTTGAAGTTGGTTTGGCCGGATAACTTGTCAAAAAGTTGGCATTTTATTTTAAGCATAGAAGTCGGTCTGGCCTATGAAGAAGTCGGTATGCCCAAGATTGTCATCACAAAGAAGTCAAGTTACTATATGTCAAAATGGCTTATGTGTATTCTTATGTCTTCCTCTCAAAAACCAACTTCAAACCACTGACAACCGTTACCCGGTTAACCATAATTTTGATCCAACGGATATTAATTAGTTCTCATTGATGCGAACTAATTTATAGTTCGTACGTTAGATTCAGGCTATATTAATATATACACATGACTGAAAAGTTTTTGTTTAGTATGGCATGAACTTCTTTCCCCTCTAGATTATCTTTTCTTGATGATCTTCTCTTAGTTGATGATTTCTACTTTTCAAACCTTCATGATTCAGATGAATTATTCCCAATCTTTGATGAGAAATATGTAGAAGAGTTACAACTGTCCACTCACTTGAAGTCGGTTTGGCCGATAACTCATCAAAAAGTTGTTAAAGTTATGTTTTCCTTTGTTTTTTGTAGTCCTTACTTCGTATTAAGTTGGTTAGAGGCAACCACTAACCATCTCCTTAAAATTTGAAAATGTAATGAACTACTTAGTGGGGAATGGTCAAAATACTCTAACTTGAGCCCACGTTGCTTAGAAATGCTGCTGGCAATGGTTAAGACCAGCTTTCACATGGTCCACAAATGCATTTAGTGGGAACAGACTATGGACCAGAACCGACATGGATTGGGACAAATCCTGTGACAAATGGAGCTGAACAGGGTGAGGTTCTTACGGGAGAGGAGCCTTATCAACATCAATGGTTCATTATGACACTGAGGAGTTTAACTAGTTATGAATCATGGCAATTGACAAGTGATGAGTTTGTGTGTTATAATAGTAATCATATAAGATGAGAGATCAATTTACTTCATGAGTAAGTTTTTTAAACTTACTTCACAACTTTGCCATCAATTATAGGGAAATTTAATAATTTAGATCTGTTCATTAATTCAAACCATTAGATTTTTTTAGAATTGATGACTAAGATATAGTGTAAGTATATCCCCTCTCATCATATATTTATTTGTGTGTTGCCATCAAGTAATGTGGTCATTAGTATTCACCGAAGGATTCACATGTGCTATGTTGATGATTAATGCACCAAATTATTAAATTATGTAAAAGATATAACATTAATTGGTTAGAGATGGGGGTTGGCACTTAGGCCAAGCATTTACAACAAACAAACACTGAAAGGCCTAGGCTAGAGGGAAATTTGTACAAGCCTAATAGAGCAAAATCAAGAGCCCTATGTTGGAACCCTTTATGCTACAGTTGAAGATTCAATATATTCTAGGACTTGTAGCTTTCCATTTCAATGTGTATATGGACCAGGGAAATTATTAAAGCCATACCTGAAGTGTTGCAACTAAGGATCACTCACCAGACATGAGTTACCACCAATAAATGGCATCTTATTAGTGCATGATAAAAAGGGTTTAAAATTTGACATGAAAAAACTCTTTTCCACACACCATAAAAGATATGTAGCCATAAAAAAGGTTGATCCAGAAGATCAAAACTAGGGGTTGAAAAACATATGAGCTGTTCTTTACCTTACACGTCCAGGCAAGTAAGTGATCCTATAAATGGAATGTTCTAAATGTCATATTGAAAGGGATACATGCATGTTTCTTTTCATGTGAAACATGAATTTTAATGTGTTGGACAATATAGTAATTACAGAACTTGATTTACTTATCATCCCATGTTCAACTATTTGTATATATAAGTAGTATTTCTAGAGTTTTATCATATATTCCTAAAAATAATCCACCTGTGAAAAGTTGTTATCTGCAAACAAAACTTTTTTATTTTTAAAGTATTCAATATACTAGTTTTTCAATGCTTATTTTTTATCTTCATTTTTTAAACAATCCTAGAACTTTGGTTATTAATATTCTCTGTTTATTTTTTATATTTTTTCCTAAACTTATGATAATTTAAGCAAGCTTTAAGGAATATATTTAAGTCGAGTTGACGATTTTATCATATCAAGTATATTCATCTCACCTACTAAGATTTAAATTTGGTTATTGTTATATCTTATAAAAAGATATATCACAATGATGACATGCCTAAAGCATATGTAAATACTAATATATTAGTACTAATATTTACAAACAAACAGTAAGCTCAAATGAAACGATTTATAAGAAACAAAATATGGTACAATATATATTTTGAAAGGCAAAGCGAGCATAAAAAACAGTAATTTAAGTTTTATTACATGTGAAATCATTGCATCATAATTCATCGATTCATATATGAGGCGATATGTTTTAGAGGCCCAATTCATCGATGGGCACATGAGCCCAAAACAATAAACATAAGTGCTAGGGGAAAATATTCTCTATGTCTATGCCTCTATGGCATTACTGAAAAGTTAAATGTCATAAAAAGTCAAATGATAAACAAATACTTAGTATAGCTGCATCAACTTAACTAAGAAATACAACATAAGCCAATTCTAACTAAATACTGTCCTCCTGCTTTCTCTTTGATGAAAATCCCTAAGATTACAATGTGACACAAACATAGGAAAAACATTTTATCATAAAAACTATGGTAGCCATGCACAAAGTTCAATCAAACAAATCATTATATAAAATAAACAACATACATAAGGGTGTATCCTTAAGCTGTATGTGATTTAATCACACGCTATAGTGTATGTGATTTAACGAGGATCGCTGGAGACATGAGAGAGGAACTTAAATGGTTGAAAAGAAAAAAAGTATATTTATCCTTAAGCATGTTCAATTGTTGCAACTTCTTATAGATCCAGGTTTATCAGCATTCACCATTGGGAGATGAAGAAATGCAACACTTTCTTCATCAATAATGATCAGTATCTCACCACAAAGAGGAAGAAACAATATATTTAAAATTGGAGAAGATTTATGCAATGTAAGAAATAGAAAAACTCATAAACTATATAATTGACATGTTATCATGACTCCAATTTTCAGAAAACTATATAACTATTTATTAACATCGGCAATAAACTAATATAATAATAAAAATAATGAACGACAATTTAGAAGAAGAAAAAAGACAGTAGTCTATAAATCAGTATAGGCAGAGATAGAAGGTGAATATATATTACTTATTGTTTTAACTAATAAAAAATACACGTAAACTGGTTTACAAGAATATTATTGAAGAGAAAAATAAAATTAAAAGTGGCATAAATTTTGTGAGTAGGTTATAATTTTGTAGATTCATTCATTCAGTGGAACAATTCCCACTAACCACTGTTCTCAGATCAACAACCCTCGACCTAATCCAATCTCATCCATGGCTTCTCCTTCCGATCCTTCCAACCAGTAAGTCCTTACGCAAAAAAAAATCTTACCTTCATTTTTTTTCCTTCCATTTTTAATTGTTTTTCTGTTTCTCTTTTAAATGGTAAAGAGACGCTGTTGTAAGAAGAAGGAATAACGGACCTCCTTTTAAGTTCTTATTTCCTCTCATATATGCTCCTGTTCTCCCTCTAAGTATGTTTTCCTATCCACCTATTTTTTTTCATTTTTTTAATTCCAAATTGTTGAATTATTGGGTTATTTCAAAATCTCATTTTTTTTGTTTTTTCAGTTCGTTTATCGCTGCGGCATAAACCTGTCTTGAGAGATCGTTTGTTTGCTGCTGTATTGGCTGGGGCTTTTATTCATGGTTCCTATCTGGTGTATCCTTTTCTATACTTATATATGTAATTTGTTAAATGTTGTGTATATATTCATGATTTCTTATACTAGGTGATAATGGGTGATTATGGATTTTGATGGATCTTTTATAACTTAATAGGATCTGAGGTTAAACGTAGAACAAGGGTAGTGGATTGGGACGGGATGGAGAGAATTAAGGAGATGATATTGGAGTTTTGTGAAGGGCTGCAAATTGGATTTCATTATTTGAATATGGGTTTGGATGGAATTACTTAAATTAAGGATATGTGTTTTTGGTATTTGCTGTGGCTGTTTTTGTGTATTAGCTCAAGTGGTTATTCTTCGTCCGAGCCTGCTGGTGGTTGGATTCATTGTAGTGTTACGCTTCTAAAGATTGATTTCCTTGTTTACTTTACTTATTGGACTCTAGTTAATTGGTGTGTGTTAGAAAGCAGGGGAAAATGACATAACCTGTTAGGGCTCCGACTTCTCTTTATTTGGTCATGGTGCCGACACTTAGCACCAAAAATGAAAGTGCCCTTTCCACGAGGTATTTGAGACGCTAAACTTTTCGTGCATGAGGAACTTTTATGTTGTTAGACTGGATTCACCCTATTGAATGAAGCTCGGTCTAGGATCGAATTTGGTGACTAAGGAGGCTCAGAATTAGTATTTATGTATCTTTCCTTGCATTCCTTCATAAAATCATTTTGATATGTTGATTAGATCGAATTGATGATGATTGATTTTAGTTGATTTGAGGACCATTGCTTCCTATGTAGATTGATGTTCTTTATGATTTTAATGTTACAATCAAAGTAGTGGAAAGTTTAAGATCAGTTTTGGGGTTGTGGATTTTGATTATTCAGAGTACCAACTAGCCGTATAGAACAGTAAAAAGGCATATGACAGAATGAGAGACAAATAAAGTGCAGGTTTTGAATTTTCATTTTTATGCAACAATATATAGTGAGTTAGTGACCATCATTGCTTTAAGTCCAGGTCATAATATTTCCATTATTTACCTATAGAGAGAGAATAAGTTGAAGTTTCTGATTAGTTTGTGATTGCAGAATTTTGTTATTTAAGCCACAAACTAACCTTATAGCAGAAAAATGGGCATGTGAAAGCAAGAGAAATACATAAAGATGCTATTGTACACAAATGTTTGGAATTTGATATGTATCTTCCCTTAAAATCATTGGAAAATGTTTCCTACAGCTCAAAATTGGGGTGTAAGTAGGTGTAGAGGAGAAGTGGGAAGGGAGATAAGGTGTGGAAGGTGAGGTAAGAGAAAAGGTTGTAAGAATAGAAGGGTTGAAAATCATTGTACAGTGACTACTAAATGTCAATATATTTGAGCGAAATGCATTTTCTCTCCTAAGCTTAGGGCAGCCTAGTGCACCAGGCTTCGGGAGGGTAGATGTATGCATCCTTACCCGCATGCGGAGAAGTTGTTTCCAGAATTTTAACCTGTGACATCTTGGTTACTAAGCAGCAACCTTACCATTGTGCTGAGGCTCATCCATTATATTTGTAGTATGTCTGTTGAACTGTTAATGTAATGATTGGTAGCTAGTGTAATTTGTAAAGTGAAATAATAGAATCTCTGCCTCCTATTTGGCCAAAAAATAATCCTAAGATGGCCATAGACTGTTACAACAACGACCATAGACTGTTATATATGATATTTTTTATCATGTTTCTCCCTAACGGCTATTTCCAGATCAGATCTGTATGATATTGAGAGCAAGTGATTATGGAGAATGTTTCAGACATTTGGCTGGTAACCTTTACATGCCAATCTCAGGTCCTGAATAAACTTGTTGACTACTTTGCTGTTTGACAACCTGGTAACACCTTGAATAATAGCATGGGTCAATTTTGATCATTTATGAATATTTTTGCAATTGTTTTAGAAGATTATCATGCTATGTATTTCTTTGAGAGTTACATTTTCTATTGCGATTTTTTATGATAGCAAATTATCCATGGAGTTTGGAAGTTGTACTTTGATTTCCATGTTCTAATAATGCTAGCTAAGATATCCATCATTCATGCCTATCTAATGCTATTTGCACTGGTTAGTTGTTCACATTCACCTGCCTATAATTAGCGGTCTTAATTGGATCGGAGCATTGATATACATTGAGACATCGCTACATATCATCTCCATATTTTTATTCATGAATAGTGGTGGAACCAAGGGGGGTGGCTTTTGTTTTATTTATAGCTAACTTAAGTCTTTAACTAATCAAAGATAAAAATATATATATATATATATTTGGTTCGAAGTTTTGGGTCTCCATTTTACATGATGAAGCATCCAGGAAACATGCTTGGTTGATATTCAGACTTGAGTAGTACACCAGGTTTGACATTTGGCTAGTATTTCACTTATAAGTTAGACACCTTTGTAATAGTCTGTCCCCAAAATTGATTTGATCATATGGATTTTGCAAGTCATCTAGGAAGTACTAGAGAGAGGTATGGGTGTCCTTGGAGTCCAGGTAGCTCTACGTATGGAGAAGATTCGACCCATTCCATAATTTATGTAATAAAATAATGAATTAAATTTTGGTTAAAGAATTATGCTCACTACATATAGAGTGATTTTGGCACACCAATAAGGTTGTTATTTAATGATCATGAGGTCACCGGTTAAAATTCTGGAAACAATCTTTCTGTTAATGGGAGAGGGGACTAAGAGTCTAAGACTGTATATCTATTCTCCCAAGATCCCACTAAGTCGTTGCTTATTGCATTGACTGCCTTTTTTTTTTAATGATGCTCCCTATATCAATGATATCTTTCTTGTTTGTTGCTTTTGGGAATTGGACAGTGACCTCATAAAAACTACTCCCTTCTTCCTGGGTTTGCGGAACATATGTGGCCTTAGAAGTTAGAATGTATAAGACAAGAATTTATAATAATCCCTTAATTTAGCAACCACTGACCAAGTTGGTTTGCGGTTGTAGTCTTTGCCCTCAGGTTTATTTTGGTACGTAGATGTGACTTTCATCACACGTTGCTACAACCTTTTTCCATTGTCATTTCTCTATTCTATTACACGTTGGTTGTGACATTTTGTTTGTTTGTATCTGTCAGTATTTTTCTTTTGGATTTTATATGCAATAGTTTTGCACGACACTTGCATGTAAACCGGGTATATTAACGTAAACACCATCAATATGAACTATAATCATAATAATACGTATGATTTTGAGTTTGACTTTCTCTTAAAGTCTTAACAAAACTATCGACGCACGGAAACATCGTTTGTGACCCTAAAATTTGGGCACTCAAGCAACCTTTTCGAAATGGAACAGGACCCTCCACAACTGTGTATATAGAAGTTCCCGTGACCGCATTTGTTTCCGCTCACGGCACGGCACTGACTACCCTAATTACTCGCCAAAATATCTGACAAATCTAGCATCTAAGCTGTGCCCATTATAACCATAAATAGGAGCCGTTGATTAATTTTAACACAGCATCTACGGTGTCAAAGATGTGGAACATCCATTTCCAAATTCTTTTGGTCACATTTTAATTCCATGAAGCAGTAGCTAAATATTTGCAAATTTAGCTTCTTTTTGCAATAATCACCCAATCACTAACTAGGCGTTGGTCTAGTGATAACTTTGTTGCAAATTTAATTCATGAGATTGACAACTTTGTTGGAATGAACATTTGCACACTTCAATTAAACACATTTGTAGGGCTACAGTTGGGAATTGAAAGTTAAAACAAGACAGGATTTATTTAAACATATTTCAAAGTGGCATATTCTTATCAGAAAGGGAGTTTCAGCATATTCCGATGTTGAATGCTTGAAGACAGCAAACTTAGTTTTAAATTCAGATACTCCATCTCTAACTGTAATAATGTTAACTGTTAACTGGTATACGAACTCAAGAACTTCTACAAGTGTACAAGTCCTTTATTGAGAAATTTGTACATCGGCATAAACTTCTCTAAGTTCTTGTTAAAGTTGATATTGCTAAATTACTTCATAGTTTGATTATATAATCCATAAGTTTAGATAATTAATTTGAACAATCAATCATCAAGGATGATGAAGCTAGCTTTCCGAACCATACTTAAGGGGGATATTCAAACTCGAAATATACAATATAAACCAACTTCAGTTGATACAAATATTATATGAAAATAATAGTCCTACTTTTTACAAGGAATAAAAAATAGTAGCCTTAATTAGCCCCATCCATAAAAAAAACTAGTTTCTATATGGCACAAAATATGAGATTAATATATTTCGTTTCTACCTATGAGTCATTCTAATTTCGCTCATAACATCAAAAGCAATGTTTAAAAACTAGTAGAGTTTATTTAGTATAAATAAGAACTGAGTTACATTAACCATTAACGCCTAATTTTAAATCCAATAATTAAGCTCTCCCATATTATCTCCTTAAAAAACTACTCATGAAAAAAAAAATACATATATAAATATCTGCTGTATATTTGACCGTGGTGGACCCACAATAATGAGTCATATTAAAGGTTACATTAGAAAACTAAATTTATGAGTTATTCACCTCCTTATAAACTAACAAAGATAATCTATTTCATTTTTTGATGTATCAAGTGTGTTCCAACTGAATTATAAACTATCACCTAATAAAAAAGAAAATTAAAAAAATAAAAATAATTTTTTTACATTACTTAATACAATATAATTTGGTTGGATATCGACACACCAATATATCGGGATAGTGATCCTTCTTCCTTGTAAACTCAATAATTCTATAAAAAAAAAAACTTAATGCACCCTCACTCAATTGCTATAAACATGGTGGGCACTTCCGGTAAAAGAAAAAGTTAGTGCGAACTTGCGTCAGATATGATCCACCAAGCTAGCTTTTAAAAATAGATAACGCGGACATGCAATCGCACTCCTCTCCCCGCTCTTTATCTGTCTCTACGGAAAATGATAGACAAATCAATCGACAACTTGCTACTAGTTTAAATTCGAAAGAAACACAATGATTAACATCACCAATTATATTTATATTCCTAAATTCTTATTATATACACCATGATTGCATCAGCTAATAGTAACTATCATTATACATCACTTAACTTCAACTCATACATCATCAATCCCTCAAATCAAGAAACAAACAAATCTACAAAATGCAATCAAACCCTAAGTCACATGGATTACTGTTCGGAACGGGACTTGAAATCGGAGGCCAGTCGAGAAGCGATGGCGGAGTGATACATCGTGTCGTGAAAGGACTCGGTGGACATCATCCGGAGTTGCCTCGCCTTCTCCTCCGTGAAACCACCAGCGAAGCGTGGCCTTGCCGGCTTCGAGTCAGTAACAGCTGGATCGGATTCCGGTACTTTGCTGTTCGACTCAACGTAGTCAGGTTCCGATGACCAGCCGAACAGCGGTGTCCACCAGCTGGCGGAGGATTTTCTCCGGCGATACGGATCGGATCTGCTGTTGTCGGATGTTGCGGACGCTTTGACTCCGGCAATGATCGGTGTGAAGGTGGCGGCCATTTTGTAATTTTAAATTTCAATTAGAACTGTTTTAGGATTCTATGTGCTAAATGCCCACGGTTTATATAGTGCATTTATTGTCCAAGGTGGAAATGGATAAGCTCAAACACATGGCGTTTTTCGATAGGAGTGACAGTGGACGGTGGGGTTTCTGACACGCTTTTTAATTAACACAAATCTTTATATCAATTAAAGAAAAAAATTGATATTAGAGTTCTTCAAGAAATAAATGTTTATTATTGTTTGAGAAAGAGATATATATATACACTGTATAAAAGTTTTTACATTGTTTTTAATAATTATTGATTCATTAAAAAGTAATTCAAATGAAGATATTTAAATCTTTACTGTTTAAGTATATATATTATTGTCTTATTTTTTTCTACAAGAATAAATGTTTAATAGAATTTCATTAAGATGACTTTTATGTCCAAAAGAAATGGAAAAATATGAGCTAAAATAGAAGTAATAAATAAGGATAATCGGAAAGAGAAATATAAATGTAAAATGAATTTATAGAGCATAAAAAAGGAATAACATTAAAATTTTGAAACACAAAAAAAATATTCGAATAATTTATATATGTTTTTGAAACATTCATGTTATTGTAAAAAAAAATCTTCATTGGATTATTTAAATTTCACTTTTTTCTTAATTGTGTATTTAATTAAATTTAGCTTTCGTAATAAAAAAAAAATAAATAAAATTATTTTTACAATAAAAATAAAAGTCAACATAATTGTTTATTATATGAAACTTCATAACACCAAATATTTATATATTAAAGTGAAGTTATAAATTATATTGTGGTAATGAGTATGAGTCCAATGAAAATGAGAGATTTAATAAATGAGTTAGGTTAAAATTATATAGATGAACTTGATATCACATCTTAACCCAAACACAAGATATTATGGTGAGTTTGAGATACAATTTGATATGCATAATTTGTATTCAGAGTTTTATCTTGGTCCGATTTAGCCCAAACCCAATATGAGCTCGTACGAACCCCTTCAGGTAGCCCGTTTTGACAACTCTATTCATGACAAAGAATGAGGTATATAGAGGGGGCATGTATAGAGTAAGTACCCTCTTCTCTTCTAGAAAGTGACAAATGCTAGAAAAACATAGTGTGGTAAAATTATCTATAATTCAAAAGTTAATGAATTTAAATGGATATAATATATCCATTTGATTCATATTCAATTCATCATTAAAAAAAACATTCATAACTATTTTACTTTTCAATTTCCATTCCAACTTGCTTGTCACAAACGTGTACCACGTTCTGTTTGGGCTTGGATTTTTTATCTAAAAAGAAACAAAAAACTATTAAACATGAATGAACCCATTCTGTCATTGCCATGCACATTCATTAGTTTGTCCTTTCTTTTATGAATGGAGGATACCAAATTTGAACAGTGTCCATACTGAAGACTAGAGAGAATGTTAAGCAATTGGCAAGCCTAAGTCCAATTCACACGCAGTATATTTCCACCTTGCAAAAGAATGATTCCTTGATTCCAATGAGAAATTCTTTCATTTCATCATTTTTCGAAACAAAGGAACCCATCTTAACTAGTATTTAGTAGAATCTATGAAATCTCACTGAATTTCGTGATTTTATCATTTGCTTAAACATGTATGTATATTTCATTATCATTAAATCTTTTTTTTAAATTTATATAGTTTAATTTGTAACGAATCATATGAATTGTAGTGCTGAATTGGAAAAACAACCACCAACAATAACTGTCAATTGTACTTGTCAGTATAATCAGAGGCCAAAGACCGGAAAAAGTAACTCACTGAGATTAAACAAGAAATCATAACAATGAACCTTTCGGTCATTTTTCTTTACCAAAAAGGTTATTATTTCACTTATTTGTACAATTTGAAAAGGGAATGATTCCTTGATTCTAAAACCCAAATCAAGGGGCATGGCCTACACAGGAAACAAAAATCAAGGGGCGTGTGGGGCTGAACAATTTGTTGTATATGATTCGTGCTATATATTGTCTATACTGAAATATGAGACACTGCCAATATTGCCTTCAACACATAATCATCCAATCTTATGATTATAGTAGCAAGACACTGATTGGTTTCACAAAATGGAAATTGGAAGACTACATCATTGCTAATTTGCTATCCTAGCTTCGATTTTAAACTTCATTCCTACTTCCAACATAATTTTATGCTCTAAATATGTTGGTTATTATCGTTACTACTAGAAATAGAACACTAATTTTGAGTAAACGACTATGAACCACTACTCTACTCATTATGTCTCAATATTGCTGGTTACTATATGCTACAAGAACATTAACATAAAATTGTCTATATTGAAATGAGATAAAATTATCTTAAAAAAGTGTCCCAGATAAAATTATGTTTTTTTTTAATTTTCAGAGCCCATACATGTGTCCTCATTTAATGTTTTATCAAATTCAACCTTTACTTCTAATAGTTATTGAGAAAAAATCAATGCATTATTCATTATAATGTTTTATCATCATTTATTATTTAATATAATAATAAATGAATTATTGATGATATATTGATACATATAAATCTTTATATTAAGAGTGCATGATATTATATTTGAGGTGTATAATGAATATTTAAATAGAAAAATGTATTAACTATGTTTATTTTTTTCTAGCAACGTGTTTTTTTTAAAGCCGCAGCGGTTGGAAATATTAAATGTGTAATAAAATTAACTATTGAAATAAGAACTATATTGTACAAAATATTCAACCTTGAATTACACTTTCCCAATAATGACTTTCTTGAATTCTTTTAAGTAGAAGTAATGACGATACTTTGCAGAGGGTCAATTGAAGTGAACGATGAACCAACTGAGTGGAGATTTCTTCATATTATTTTTTCTAGTACTTGCATCTTCACTATGCCAGAGTATCCTACTCAATTGAAGTGGCTTTGACGACAACTAACCTAGCTGAATAGTATTTTTCACGTGGTGTTTCCATCCAAGATATTTTGATCACCACCCACCCACATGCAAAACTAAAACCGTAAAACAATTGAACATTTATTTCTCACTCTTTTGCCTATATGTTTGGTTGGTCATTTCCAGTACATTGGTGGCCCAGCACAACAGTCAATCTCTGGAATCAACTATTAGATTCAACTTAATAAAGATCATCAGTTTCAACAATGATTTATTATCCTAAAACATGTCCCAAATGTATCATGTCAATTAAAAAATATATATTCAAAATTTTCTATTTTTGCTTCAAAGAAAAACAGATCCTCATTAGAAGATGATATACATCCGTCACCAAGAATGAAGATCATGCATGCCATTGTCCCTCTTGTTTCTTTTATTTTTATTTGTTTAGATGAGAGGCTCAAAGAAGATACTGTTTAGATGATCCCATTCTTCATATTTATTTGTTTAATTTAAATATATATTTTCTATTTATCCATCTTATTTAAAAGTTTAATGATATATTAATTGTTATTTTCATGTTTATTCTTATTTAATACTATTAATTCACGTAAGTAGTAAAAAAATATCCACACAGATAAATGATATATTACGATAAAATATAATAATTATCATCTAAGCAAGCATAATAATGATATATCTTAATGAAAGAAATAATAAGGAAGGTAAATAGTAATTAATAAGGAGGACAAGGACCTATTGATGTATAAACCATATAGGGGGCGTAAGTATTCGTTATAGAAATAAATAAAAAACTTATTTGCAAATCAAACAAAACCCGTGGACTGGATTTATGCAGGGCTGTTAGGAAAAACTAGAACCAATGCTCTTGAATTGAAGGTGAAAGAAAGAGAGAAAATCGAAGGAAGAAGATGATGCGCGAGTGAGTAGAATTACAGAGAGAAAAGAAGAGAGATTAGAGTAGAGTAGTTGATTATTTTGTGGGAATAGACTTCTTGATTTTATTTATCCATTCACCAAAAAAATTTATACAACTTTCCCAATATGGCTTAACTAACTTAACCATATTGCTAACAATAGAAAGTTCTCTAACTGGATTACTTAACTTTCCTATTCTCTTGGATTAGTTCACAACTATGCCTAGTTGAATTAATTATATATTTTAAGCGATTAAATTATCTAATGGTGCAAATACACTTACTTTCTCACTTTCTTTAGAATAGCATTATAAAAAGCTCTAAACACATTGTTTAAAAATTAAAAAAATAATTTGTTTCCATGAAATCATAGAAATAGGAAATCTTGTGACTACACTATGTTTGGTTTAGGAAAGAAAAAAATAAGATCTCTTCTTAATGGTTTGGTAGGAAAGAAAATTGAAAAAAAGAGGAAAAAGTTAGTAAAACGACATTAATGAGGATGAAGACTGGGAAGAAATCTTTTGGTTTAGCACTCATATATGCTTGTTTTTTCTTTCTTCTTGTTTTCCTTCATTCCAAACAAAAGCTAGGCACCTAAAAATTTGTGCATCATTCTAATGATCCACAATGCCAGGATCACGTGAAATGATGCTCTATTATTCGTGTTTCTTTCTTGAAAATTGGAAAAGTAATTTTACTGAAAAGAGAATTATGTACTAACAATTATTATTGAGCTTTGAGTATTAATATGCTCAATCTGTTGTAGTATATTTGGATATCCTTCCCATGCATGCTCAGCAGGTAAGGAACACTAGGGTCGATTGAGTTTGACAACTAGACATGTCCTTTTGGTAACATAGCATGTTTTGTGTTTTATTTTGATATTATCTTTAACCTTAGGATGAAAGAATGACTTATAGCTCATGTCAATAATATACAAGTTGAGTTTGTCTCTGATATCATTTTAAAGACTTCATCTTAAAATCAATTAACAAAAGAAGCATTACAATAATATTTAAATCATACTGAAAAAAATGAAGGAGATGATATAGAACTTACTTCCCCAAAAACATGTGAGAAATCATCATTTTGTTGGTTAAGAGTGGGTTTTCACCATTCACTTTGGCATGTGGGTGTCACCTAATGGGTGAACTTATCATGGCTACTAAATTCATTAGACATTTATCTTTGTCCACCTAAATTACGTCCATGATTGTCTGAAAGTGCCTAGTCCAGATCACATGGACCGTTTATGTTAAAGTGAACATTAATGCGTTTCACATGGTCTTGGACTCTTGTTAGTTACAACTACCAACATAATTTGTAAGAATCTGTTTCTACCGTTCAAAATGATACTCAGTCCATTATGTTATTGTGTGGCTTTATGTTAATGATTTAATCTTTAATGTAAATAATCCAATTATGATTGCAAAACTCAGTGAGGCTATGACAATTAAAGTTGCTTTGAAATGACAGATTTGAGCTTCATGTCTTATTTTGAAGAAATTTAAGATGAAGATTTCAAAGCCAATTTTATGGCAATCGAAGAAAAGTTAACGTTAACAAGAGAAAATGGAGGCAAAGGCGTAAATTCAACTCATTAAAGAGCATAATTGGAAGTGGACAATATTGGACGGTGTAAAACTAACATATTTATACATATTAAAGATTACCCGTTTCGGAAAAATTATTTCTCCACGTGTATAGAGACACCAAATGGTAGGTAGTGTATTGACAGTACCTATACATAATTATATTGGTTTTGTTTTTCTAGCATAAATCTAGGTTTTTAATTATTCTCTATATATTATGCACCATGAACCCATATGAGTATTTAAATATGGTTCTGTTGACCGTAGTTGTTAAGGTTAAGAAATCAAGAAAATAAAAAACAACATTATTTTGGAAAGATAGTATACTTTGGGAAAATTGCACCAAGTATATTATGGTGGTTGAGAATTTGAGATAACATGCAAATCTGATATACAGAGCAACTTGGCATGCCTGTAGCCATTAGGCATAGGGGTGCATTTATACCATCTCAAGGAACACATGCATCCCTACGAGGTAACAAAAGTCATACTTGAAGAAGAAGAAAAATGACACTATAAAAGTTTTATATATTGTTACTACATAAATGAATGGTGAATGATATTAAATTTCACCTTTAATGGGTTGGTGAAGGTATTAATTTTATCATAAAAAAAGAGAACCCTATTCTACGAAAAAAGGAAAGTTAAGCATAAAGGAGATGCGGGAAATGAAAGAACGAGAAACAACCAATTGCAAAATGAAGCTTTAATAGTCAAAATCTGTCTCATTGGGTTTGTGTGGAAGATTAATTAATTGTTTGGTTCGTAACTCAAATTACGGGAACTTCGTCAAATTAAAATGGTCAAACAATTCTTTCACAAGGAGAAGCTCATATGATGAAAGGAAACACTTGAGACCATCTTGGAAAGGAAAGGCAACCTTTTTCAAACATTTTAAATGTCCATGGGCCCGTAAAATCAAGTAGGGGCCTACAACTCCTAAACACCCTTCCCCCTCAGGATTTTCTTACCTCAAATTCTATGGGCATATATACAACTATCAAAATGGACTATCCATACCCTACTTTGGGGTTTCATCCCCCTCACCCAAAGGGTCAACATATATTCGGCAATAATATGTGACAAAATTATTCACAATTCATCTAAATCTAAAAAAATTGAATTCATTTATTAAAGTTGATGAATTAAAATAAGTATTGTCTAATGGATAATGTTAATAATAGAGAAATATTTATTCATCCATTATATAATGAATATTCATGTATGTATATTTGAATATAAACATTCCTCCACTTTTAAATTTTTTTCATTATCCTAACTCTCACTTTCTTGCATGTGTTCTCAATCTCACTTTGATTTTTTATTTAACTAAATTCTATGTTTAGTAGAACTTGCTCAAATGATAATAAAATCAATAATATGGCACATAAATGAATTGAGATATTTGACTTTAGATGTTAATTATAAATCAATTAATTGATGTTATGATGGTCAATGCTATACTCTATCGTGATGTTAACAGCAATTATTCTACCATAAATTGACTTGGGAAAAGACAAATCTCCATCTTTTATAAAATAATGTGCAAATTATTAGTTCTGACATGGGGAGCTTGAAAAGGATAATCAATTTAGTATAAATAAAAAATGATAAAAATATCATAATAATATACTGTTTTTCTAACTCTCTTCACTTTATTTGAGAAAATCACTAGTAGTGACTTGGTCCTCCTTCTATTATGATAATCAAGTACAGATTTAAAAAATAGGGACCTCTTCAGTTATGATAATAATTATTATCATGCTCTTTTAGAAATTAAACTTTATAATACAAATTTCTATTTTCAAACTCCACGAAATTTCTTTACCAAAAAAACTGCATGAAATATTATGATCCTTAGACATTCCTTATGATTATAAAAAAGTGTTAATGATTTTTTCTATATTACTCCATAG
The DNA here is from genome assembly GCA_009771035.1 of Lupinus albus. NCBI lineage: Eukaryota > Viridiplantae > Streptophyta > Magnoliopsida > Fabales > Fabaceae > Lupinus > Lupinus albus. The sequence goes on from CM020011.1 coordinate 14,669,605, forward strand.
AAATTAAGGAAATTAAGGGCTTAAACTAAGATTTCATTGATTTGTGACTCTAGGGTATATAATAAAAAAATGTGGAATTTAAATTTTTGTCGGTACCTTGTACGGTACTTTTTACTATTTGCAAAAATTTGCACTGATACAAAAATGAGATTCTCTCCTGGATTGTGAGGAAAAAGAAATTTACAAAATTTTAAATTATTTAATTTAAACTCAATGAAAATTTTCCATCATTAATTTTTGTTTGACACCACATCTCAGCATCTTTAATTAGTATTTATGAATCACATCAATAAAAATGCATCATTTAATAAAATAGAAAATAAAACTAAAAACATATTTTTTGGTGCAAATTAATTGCATAGATAAGTTCTCCCCATTTCTATCATAGTCTAATAAAAAATATCATTTAATTTGAAAGAAATTTTTTAAAAATACACATTACTATTTTTAGAGGAGGACTCCTCTCTATTAATAAAAAAATAAATGACTTTTTTATGTTTATTCTAAGAATAAAAGTGTAATTTTTATTTAAATAAAAATGATATACATATTAATACATGTGTTTCCTTTATTTTTTCAGATATTCTCACTCCTATTTTTATATTAATCAGAAGTTGCAGTTAATGATTTTTGCAGATAGGACGGGTTCCTATGCGAAAGGAGATCACATGTCCCAAATTGTATGTTATATTAAGTCCCAATCCAATAAAAGATTCACACATGCTTAAAAAGAAAATTGATAAAAATAAAAAGTAACTTTTTTTATGTTATTTGGTAATACTTGGAATAGAGAGAAAGAAATATTTGGGGATAAAAGATCTTGTTTCCTATACACATATATAAAGGGCTTGAAGCTATTGGCATTGGTACTCACAAGAGACCCACAGATAGTAAGAACCGCTTCTTGAATATGGCACACATCAAAACTGCATAGTTTATAGTTAAAGGAAGCATAATAAGAAGAATGGTGGATCCTATTTCCATGTGCGACGAGTTAGAGCTAGAACAACTCTCAAGAGATGGTAGTCACTATAGTTTCTCCGCCGATATTTTACCTGCTCTTGGTGCCAGAAGTACCCGCAGACTCAAACTTCCACCATTCATCATATCCCCTTATCATCACTATTACAGGTTCATCATTCCCCTTCTTCTTTTTCTTTTCTTTCCTTACTACTTATTACTATAAATAACTTCACTCAACTCTATATATCTTTCTTTTTCAACCCTCCTACACTTCTTTCTTCAATGCCTTCAAATCTTTATCACCACTTTTTTAGTATTATCAATATGTTTCAAGTATTTCTTAATTTCCTTGTAGCAGTGGCGGATCCAGAATTAAAACTGTATTTATTATTTTGTACATATCTTCTTCTTACTTTTTTTGTGCTAATTTTTCGCTTTTTAGTTTCTTGTTCTATTCTTCCGTTTCCGTCTTATCTAGTTCAAGAATCATGTATTTTTTAAGAACTGTGTTTCTTTTCCAGTTATGATTACCCGAAGAGGTAAATTTTGATTCTTTTCATTGTCCTTTACGTGTTTCAAATCTTTATTTTCTAATAATAAGACTTTCTTTCAGCACTTTGGCTTTCTGAGAAGAAGAAAAAGTTATTGTATTTGGATTTATCCTTTATAAAAATCTAAATTCTAACTGATCCTAAAAAGGTAAAAGTTTAGAACCATAGCTTTTAAAAAAAGATACCTTTCGTTGTCCTCCATCCACCTTGAAAAGAAGCATCACGATTCACGAGCATGGACCTTTTGTGACATGTTAGAGCCTCCTGTAAAGTTTGACTTTGTTTCCTTGTGTTAGAAACAACCAGGGGTTGGTAGTAATGACACATGCAATAGAAGAAGAATTTGATTTGGACACCGTTGAATAGTGTCAATGAGATAATTCCATATACCTCATTTGTTATTTGCTCTTTCACTTCAACTTAAGTTTTGTGGAAAAGTTTCTCTTTTTTAACCCCTTCTGTTTAGTGTGTAAAAATAAGTAAACCCAAATGAGTGATGTTAATATAATTTGTTGGATTTTGCAGGGTATGGGAAACTTTCCTTATTACTCTAGTGGTCTACACAGCTTGGGTATCTCCATTTGAATTTGGATTCCTTAAGAAACCAAAAGCACCACTATCCACTATTGATAATATTGTCAATGGTTTCTTTACGGTGGATATAATTCTCACCTTCTTTGTGGCTTACATAGACAAAGCTACCTATTTGCTTGTTGATAATCCAAAACAGATAGCTTGGAAATATACAAGAACTTGGTTGGCCTTTGATGTTATCTCTATCATTCCTTCTGAGCTTGTTGAAAAGATATCATCTAAACCTCTCCAATCCTATGGCTTATTCAATATGCTCCGGCTTTGGCGTCTTCGAAGAGTTAGTGCTTTGTTTTCTCGGTATGGTTGAGAGATTTCTAGTCAAATGATATGGATTTTTTTATTAGTTATGTAGCATATAAGTATATATAAAATATGTATCTTTGAACAGGATGGAGAAAGACAGAAACTTTAACTATTTCTGGATTAGGTGTGCCAAGCTTATCTGTGTAAGTTTCTAAACCTACCAAGTTGAATAATTGATTTATTAAAAGTTTGATGTACTAATATTGAGTAATTTCTATAGGTTACCCTTTTTGCTGTTCATTGTGCTGGATGCTTTTATTATCTTATTGCTGCACGCTATCATGATCCCAAAAGGACATGGATTGGGGCAACAATGGACAATTTTCTTCAGCAGAGCTTGTGGACCAGATATGTGACATCCATTTATTGGTCTATTACCACTTTAACAACCGTTGGCTATGGAGATTTGCATCCAGTGAACTCAATAGAGATGGTCTTTGACATCTTTTATATGCTCTTTAATCTGGGACTAACAGCATATTTGATTGGTAATATGACCAATTTAGTTGTACATGGCACAAGTAGAACCAGAAAATTTGTAAGTAAATTATATTTTTATGAATGAAGAATCTATTAGACTTTTGTACCAAGTTGTAAATTTTTTATCTTCCTTCATATGAATTTTCAGAGAGATACCATACAGGCTGCATCAAGTTTTGCCCAAAGAAATCAATTGCCTGCCCGTTTGCAAGAGCAGATGCTTGCTCATTTGTGTTTGAAGTTCAGAACAGACTCGGAGGGGTTGCAGCAGCAAGAGACCCTTGATTCGCTTCCTAAAGCTATAAGATCAAGCATTTCACATTATCTTTTTTATTCATTGGTGGATAAAGTCTACTTGTTTCGTGGGGTTTCAAATGATTTGCTGTTTCAATTGGTAATTCGAACAACTTTGTCTTAGCTTATAATTGACTATAAGATACCTTTTTAATCTTTAATTTGAATTAAGGAGTTGTGCATTGTTTGATTCAACTTGAAAGGTCTCTGAGATGAAAGCTGAGTATTTCCCTCCCAAAGAAGATGTTATCTTGCAGAATGAAGCCCCCACTGATTTTTATATATTAGTAACTGGAGCAGTGGTAATTGTCCTTCTTTTTAAGAAGCTAAGTTTTTGCAATTCAAAATTTTAACAGAATTTTATTGTCTTAAAATATGATGATTTTTATTTTTCTCAAAACAGAATTGTAAAATGTGAATTACTAATGCCTTGATTACTTCACAGGACTTGGTGGTTTTTAAAAATGGGGTCGAACATGTAAGTTTAATTACTTATGTTCGATAGATAATGAGTTCTCAGACATACAAATTAAATTATGAACTCAAATGTTGTTCAATGATTGCAGATTGTTGGAGAGGCAAAAACAGGTGATCTTTGCGGTGAGACTGGTGTGCTTTGCTATAAGCCACAACTCTTCACTGTCCGAACGAAGCGATTAAGCCAGCTGCTCAGGCTGAACCGTACTACATTCTTGAATATTATACAAGCCAATGTGGGAGATGGAACCATAATCATGAATAATCTGCTTCAGGTAAGCATAACATACTAAGCACTCATTGCATGGTGACAATAAATATTCAGAAACATATTTCTCTAACTTAGCTTTTCTTACATAATAAGATGAAAATAGTGCATGCCTGGTGAGTGATGACCTATTGGCTGTGTGTTTACTTGGCTGAAACAGTCTCTGTAGTCACAGGATAAGTCTGCATGCATCTATGGCAGGATTGAATATTAAAGAATTACTTAAAAAACAAAAATATTTGATCAACTTTTGTCATGACGTAAAAAAAAAATTCACAAGGACAAAATCTAGCTAATTGCTTCAGTTTTTTTCATGACTAACACAGTAAAACATGAGTACTTCTAAAAGGAATATTTTTATTTTTTACCATTACATCTAAACTAGCACACACTGACTTTATCTGTGTGGACTTGGTGACACGGAACAGCATTTGAAAGACCTCAACGACCCATTCATGGATGGTGTTTTGAGGGAGACTGAGAACATGTTAGCCCGTGGGAGGATAGACCTACCTGTGAGTCTTTGTTTTGCAGCTGTAAGAGGAGATGACATCTTGCTACGTAAATTGTTAAAGCAGGGTTTGAATCCAAATGAATCTGATAACAATGGAAAAACTGCTTTGGTGGGTGAACAATTCTGCCTTTGATATTTTTGGTTCTTAATTTTTTTAAGTATATGGTGCTGATTTAATCCTACTGTGAAATCAGCATATAGCAGCATCCAAAGGAAATGACATCTGTGTCTTGCTTCTGTTGGATAATGGGGCTGCTCCTAACGTTAGAGGTAGATATTTATTTCCCCCTAGCTTGTTCTTTAGGAAAAAACAACTCAATTAATTTCTCTTGATTTTTATCTTGCCTTTTATTCTTTTAGTTCTTCAAATCTTAGTTACAGTGTAATACAATCTTATAAAACCAGACAATGATTGATCCTATATTTCATATTTTCGTGCAATGTTAATGAACGTATAAATGATTGATCCTTATGTTGACTATCCTCATATTATTTTGTCACTTGCCTTAAATAGTGTCTCTTGAGTCTCAGCGAGATGGAAAATAAAAGCAAAATAGAATTAAAAAGTGCTTGCTATGAAATAATAGTCAACAACCTACTAATTTTAAATCAATATATGTTTTAAAAACATGTTAGGGTCATGTGCCTCCCTTATCCAGACTTGTTCCATTCCTCTTTCCCAATAAAGACACGGCATGTTTAAATTGTAATTTTTCCCTTCAATAACTCCATGCCATTAACTTTGCTAAGTTCATATGCAGATTCTGATGGTAATATACCACTCTGGGAGGCTATACTTGGTGGACATGAATCAGTGAGCAATGTGCTAGTAAGACGTGGAGCAGATTTGAAATATGGTGACATAGGTCAATTTGCATGCACTGCTGCTGAACAGAACAACCTCGACTTGCTCAAGAACATAATGCAATATGGAGGAGATATCACACTCCCTAATAACTCCACAGGAGCCACAGCTCTGCATGTTGCAGTGTCCGAAGACAATGTTGAGATTGTCAAATTCCTTTTGGAACATGGAGCTGCCATTGACAAACCAGACATGCATGGTTGGACTCCAAGAGCCCTAGCAGACCAACAAGGACATGTAGATATTAAAGCCATTTTTGAGTCCACTGGGGAGCCTAAGTCTCAGTCTTCTGCTGCTATTCCTGAGAACCAAAGTACGGCCAGGTACCTTAGGAGATTTACAAGTGAGCCAACAATGCCTTTGCCCCATGATGCATCATTTCACGGAACTGAAGGGTCTTGGAGCCAAAGCCGTCCGAGGAGGCGTAGGAACGATAACTTCAATAACTCACTCTTTGGGATAATGTCAGCAGCTCACAAAGGGGAAAATAATTTGCTTGTCCCTTTTAATACTACTGATAATGCAGCAAAGAATGGTATGGAAAGTAGAGCAAGTTCAATTAGAGTAACAATTAGTTGCCCTGAAAAGGGTGAGGTTGCTGGGAAGCTTATGTTACTACCAGGAAACTTTAAGGAGCTACTTGAGATTGGTGCCAAGAAATTTGGTATATTTCCTGCTAAGGTTATCTGCAAAGATGGAGCTGAAATTGAAGATATAGAGATTATCAGAGATGGTGACCATCTTGTTTTTGTCAGTGCTGATGATGGGATGCTCAAGTCCAATTCCCCAACACCCACAAACGGACAGCTTCTATAGCATACACTAATAACCATTTCATTGATTTTTTTTAATTTTTTTTCCTCCCTAATCAAAGTTCCATTTTCTCAATTGTAAATCTTGTATCTGAAACCGTTGCTGTAACAAAAAGTATAAAACTTAGGTGAGTTGTTTTTAATAAAAATATAAAGCATCATATACTTGTACACATATATTTTTTTATTGGTGAGCTAATATATCTTTTTATTGTAACACAGTATCAGAGTAAAACCACTAAGTAGGTTCTTCCGTTTCCTTTCCCACTTTTTTTTCTTGTAGTTGCTTGACAGAAATCCAGAATACTTCACGAACTTCAAGTTAACAAATATAGTTGATTTGGAAGGAGGCAATGGCGATGCATACAGAATCTAGTGAGGGTCCAGATTATTAAAAAGGATTATATAAAAACCATTTCCAAGCTCACAAATAAAGCCAAACATACAGATTTTGCAACTGTCAAATAAAGTAACAGGCTCAACAATTATCTTTACATTCCAACAACACACTTTTACCTAGTGAATCACAAAAGGTTAAGCATTTTCAAGCGAGCTTCATGTTCTGGGTCCAACTTTGGTGGGGAATAACTGCCACCAAGATCCTCTACTATGTATTCCTGTAATTATTACTCAACCAATAAAGTAACATGAATGTGTCAGAAAGTTTCAGGCAAAATAGAAATAGGGAAATTAACCCATATCATTGACATCTAATATAGAACCTAGACATTACCTTTGTAAGCTCCCGCTTGGTGAGGATATGGTAGTGCCTCTGCCAGATTCTTTGAATGGCCATGGTGGTAGCGAGGAAACCATATGCTATACCGAGAATTGCAAAGATGACAACGAAAACAACCACAAGGGCAAAGCATGCCTCCATTGATGCCGGAAAGCAGTCCAAGATGCCCCATCCATAACAACAATTCTGACAACCAGCCATTCTGGGGTCATTGTTATTGAGGGAGGAACAATGCAGTATAAGACCAAAAAATCCAATCAGTACAAAGAATGACAGCACTCCTGGTACATGGATAAAAACCATCAAAGAGAGAAAGCGAGACGAAAAGAAAGCAAAAGCGAGTTTTCAAACAATTATAACCCCAAAGGATGCTCAATGTCAAAAATAGTTCCCATGAATGACCCTGTGCAGATGATTAACGGCTTTGATATATTACAAGGTGAACTGTTTAAGAACCATGCGAAAAAAGGTGAAGAGTAGTAACTCACGCAATAAATAACTTTCAATCATAATGCATATGTTTTTCCCTCACCGAAAATTATAAAACTTGGACTGATTTGTATTTTTTCCCATATTAAAATAATGCTTTCCTGATGGATTTGGATTGTCTCATGTTAGTGATGTTTTGATCAAATTGTAATAAAATATCACACTCCACTAGGTGAGAGTCTTGTGCACTAGGCCGCGCTATTTCGTAATGACATATAAGTGTCTGGTTATGTGTCCTTTTCTAGTCAACAAGATTATAATGGAACATGAGAATATCTGGATCCCACTTGGATACATGTTGGACAAAAACCTACTTGCAATACGCGAGGTAACATTACATATTGAGGACGAGGAAAGTATCAAAGCAGATTAGAAAAGCCTAAGATGATATGTAGAAATATGGTTCTCTAATTTCAGAAAACTTTCATGGCACAAAGAACACAAATGCAGATGAACTTAAGCCATTGGATAAAAGCTAATAACTCCAGTAGCACTATCTTACCAATACAGTAATAAAATGGAATAGGGTGTCTTGACAGTATCCTATCCCAACCATCGTCAAAAGAGTTCCTGAAGTTCCCATCTTTGTCCATGATGTATGCAAAGCCACCTATAGCAGCAATCACCTAGCACAACAAATTGATACATGTAAATAAGTTTTGTCAAGGCTTTTTCCCTGTAAAAGAGGGTAGCTCAGATAAACTCCCAAATAAATATTATGCAGTACAAAAGTATATTGTAAAAGAATAAGCAGATCCGTCGAAATGGGAATACCAGTGAACATAGTATCATTCAATGAGAAAGGATGGTAAAATAATAGTACTCACAGTTTGTACAGCCACAAAAACAAGGAAAACATCCCTTGCAACAAAAAGTCTGAACTTTACTTTCCGCCATGAGTTATCCTCAAACGATTCAACTCTAAGATGAAATTGGGCTTTGCAAGTGGTGCAGTGTGAGAAGGCAAATCCTTCCTATGAAGCAAAAAAAAAATCCACCGAATATTAATTTCATCTCAGCCAGTTAAAACTAGCAGTTGAAATTACACAATGACCAGAGTCAAAAGACATACTTTCACTGAGCGCCAGTGATCAAGACATGAACGATGGACAAATTGCTGAGTACCTTTGCACATGCATGGGGATATCAATTCATCCTCTGCAAAATCAAACAATAATTGTTATAGGTTGTAGGAAAGTAGAAACACCACAATTATTTGTATTGATGTTTGGTAACATCACATAGCATTCATCTAACAAATTGAAGAACACTATGTGGCATGGTAAACAACTTCCCAGCCTTGATGAGAGAAAGGTTAATCATCATTTGCGGCTTTGTGCTTTAACCATTTTTGCTTAAATCATAAGATAATCAGCCTTCTTATGATCACATGATTGATTTGGTGCTGAAACTGATAGGTCTCAGCATAGATAATGCAGTGATGTCTGTTAAAGATAGGTGACAAGATGTTGAAAACATACAGCATATGAAAGGTAAATGTATGCATTCAGCAGTTTAAATAATAAAATGACAGTAGTTTCCTTAGTTTATTTAAACGGCAGTAATTTCCTTTCATCAACAAATACAAAATAGAATTAAAATATTTTCAAGCATTATGAAAGACACTACTGGAAGAGCTAAGCTTTCAAATTTCAGCCTCCATACTCCATTGTTAGCCATAAAGTGAGTAGAATAGTCAGTATCAAAATACAAACATCAAATGCACAAGTCCAGCAAAATTATATGGCAGGTTGAGAGTTACTTAACATCGATTTTTGTAATGTACAAAATCAAAGCCACAACAGAGACCAATTTCAGGTACTACAAATAAGATTGATAAAGGAATAAGACCATAAATACGATAAAATAGCTTATATTTGAAGGATACATATAACAGAAATTTACATTATGAAGTCCTTAATTGATAATTCAAATAAAAAATAATGTCATACCCATAATCGACGAGTTAACAATCGCAAGAAATAGGCATAAAATTGAAAACTTTATGGAGAAATTAGACCTGGGTCGGAATCGCTTTCGAGGCAAATTCGACAAGAAGGGAGTAGACCAGCCTCAACGTCCTCGTCTTCATCATTAATCTCAGTGGGGGTTGCTGCAGGGGATTCACGCTCCTCCTCCTCCTCCTCTTGATTTTCGAGTAGAGGATCGGAATCTCTACTAGGGTTTTGCACAACCTGTGGTGGCTGAAGCTGCACTTCCCCTTTCATTGATCAAAGAATGATGAAATACTTTCGGATCAAAGTATCAATTCAAGGTTTGAAAATTCGATTTCAATCCTTTGAGGGATGAGAAAAAGGTCAATGAAATTAATTTGGAAATTCAGAAATGTCCGTGAATGAATCAGAAATTCATGAATCCTGTGGAATATCTGTGATGATAACCCATCGTCTATAATTCTATATTATATTATATTATATTATTCTATTATAATATAAAAATAATAAATGGAAGGATCGGTTATCAAAAGAGATGATGTTATTTGTCTAATTCTACAGTTTTTAATTACGGCAAATAAAAATATCCATCTCATTTTTAATTTACAAAAGAATATTATCTATCATCTTTTGATTAAGTGTGTATAAACTAGATGCAAAAATTAAATAAAAGGCTAAAGATAAATTATTTTTTAAGAAAATTTGTCAAATTTTAATTATATATAAAATATACTCATAAAATAATATAGGTATTTAACTTTTTTGGTATATATCCTACTATATATATAACTTTTTAGGCTAACTTAGACTTTGTTTTAAATAATGCAAAGACCAAGTTAGACTTGGTATAAATGATGGGTCTACTTTATAATGGTGTAGCATAAACTTGACTTATTACTTATTATTACTTTAATCTCACTTGAAAGACTACTCAAATGCTCATGATCTTCTTATGCATGTAATGAAATATGGGTTCTTTTTATAAAATAAATAAATAAAATGTAATAATATTATGTTCATTCTATAAGTTTTATATATATTGTCATTTTAATTTGTTCCACATGTCTTAATATTTTCAAAATAAATATAATTATATGTTTTTATTAATTATACCATTATTCTTTTTTCACCAAATATTTATTTCTTAATTATAATATTAAATGAGATACTTTAGTACAAATACAGGATCTTTTATATTATTTAATAATTACTAATCTATATGCATACAATGTTAAAAGATATACAATGAATTGAGTAGAGCTTTTCAAAAAAAGTTACTTATTGAATTAAAATGAATATATATATATATATATATATATATATATATATATATATATATATATATATATATATATATATATATATATATATATATATATATGAGTTTACTAATTGTATATATAAATAGGTAGGTTTTGAAGGCTATGTAAACTTTTTCTTAAGCCCATACTTTGATTTGCATAGTTATTTTTTTTTTTTTGATATCAATAGTATTTTTTTATCTTTTGTAAAAAAAAAAAATCAGGTTTGTGACTACCTCTAATCGTTTCGAGAAATCAAACATTTAATCTTTTGATTTTTCTATATGTTTAATAGGATCTTGTACCATTAAACCAACTCAATATTGTGTAGGCCAAAGGAATTAAGAATATTATTTGAACAAAATAGAAAAATACAAATATAAACAAATTAGACCATAGACTTCAATCAATAAACCTCTCCATTACTAAAGATATTAATGTATAAATAAAATTATGACATATGATTAAAATATATTTTGAAGGGTCCATATTTTTATTTAATATTAAATTAGTTTATCTAAAGTGTAACTTTTGTTTCCTTTTTTAATTGGTTGCTACCTGATATTTGATATTCTCAAGAATCTGAACCTATGAATCATACTTAGTAGAATGCGTTAAAAATCTTAAAATATATGAAGAATACTATAATGTTTAGATTTTTCACGTGATTTTTTTTTATGCAAAATGGTCCTATATATTCTTCTATTTTCATTTTTTTGTCTAATGTATTTTCAGACATGGAAACACACATTTGTTCAACATTCAATAAAGAAGTGGTTTTATATTTGCATTCACCGCAACTACCACTGGACATGGCCTCAATTACGGGCAAAAAAATATCCATTCAAAGTCTGAAAGTTAGGCTTAAATTTTCCTATAGATTACCCTATCCCCATATTCCCTCAATGTTGATTCCTTCTTAGCAAATTAGATACAATTTCAAAAATGATATAGGCTCGTATTAAATTATCTTATAAAGTCATACTTAGTTTTTTTTTTTTTGCACTACCTCACCCTATAAATAAAGAATTACTTTTCTTTTTGGGTTGCCACTCCAAATTAAACAAACATCACAATTAGTAATCGAATCATCTCTTTTAACCTTTACGGAATCTAGCAAATGCTTACACTAGTTGACAAACATCTTATTGGTACTAATACTTAATTTATTAATGATTAATTTATAAATGATATATATCACTTTTTTATGAATATGAAGATTTATAGAAGAATTTAGTAAGAGAATATACGATTCTCTTTAAAAGAAAAACTAAAACAATATTAATCATTATTTTTATAACTCTACTTGTACAAATGAATATATTAATTGTATTTCATGATTTGTACATTGCAACATTAAAAACAATTAAACATCAACTAAAAACCTACAAAATTTGCATATGGTATTATAGATCTTCACAATAATTAATTGAATCCCTCACTCAAAAGTCAAAACACAACAAAGGCACCTTGAGGGTAGATCTTATCCATCTTATCCTCTTTTGATGAATGGCACTCTTGGCACCAATTCAGCTTCACCACATGTTTTATATCAATATATTATAACCTGCACGAAGATATAAAATTGTATATCAATATATTTAGATTTTTGTTGAGTGAGGAAGTAGTGGAACAAGATATTAAGTAGTATTATTACTGCTGAAATTCAATGTTGATGAAGGTGGCAGATGCATTAGCAATAGTTCCAAATGCCATATCAGAGAGAACCATAGTAGTTCCATTAATTGAAGGAAGTGACACTGCAGAAGCAACGTAATCAACAATCTTAATCTGAATACTTTGGTCTGGAATGCATGTTCTTGGTTCCTCTGCACTTATACACCTCACTATATATTCCCTACCACATGCTGCTCCATTATCCCATATTCCATCTCCCGCCGCCGCAAATAGATTGCTTGACGGGAACTGTGTGGCGTCGCCGCCATAACACCCCGATGCTACACGTTATATTAATTTAACATGTTAACAACGTTGTTATTAGAGAATGAAGCTAAGGTTTATGAAATAAGGTTGTTTTATTATACTTACGTATATATGGAGGTGAGTAATGAGCAGCGGTACCAACGTCACCGTGGCATGGGAAGGAAAAGTGAAAAACAAGTATGAAAATAATGAATAATGACGACGATAACCTTCCAAGTGTTACTGGTGACATTTTTGAAGATGGGTAGGATCAAATGCAATAATATTTCATGAGTTAGGGAAGTTTCTTTGGAGAATAGATGTTGTTGTTGTTGTTCTTTTATTAAGCTTTTTCTTTCTTCTATTATTGCGTTCACACTTTCAATTGAAGTCAAGGATGTTTGCTTTGTATTTTGGAATGGTCCTACGTGACCAACTAAAACGCGCTTGAGGTAGCTATAGTTGATTAAGATAATAGAGTGTAATGGAATAAGGAATACTTCTAGAGTGAAGGAAATTAAGTTTGGGACCAAGAAGGATCTCAATCGGTACCTTCCCCATGCCCCACCATTATTAGAACATTGACTTGGAGTGTCGTATAATTTAGTTCAGATTAATTACACAACTGTGTGCTTTCTTGATTGATTCAATAAGTAAACTGAAACGAAAAGTGTTGCATCATCTTATGGTATGGTATGGTACGGTACCCATCATTTAATAAGTTTTCAAATTTACACACTTCAATGTCACTGAGAAGCATACATCAGATTCCTAGTCTATGTTCGGTGGAGATGAATTAGACCAAAGAGGAAAGAGAGAAAGATATTGAAGAAAAATAAAATATTTATTCAGAAGAAAGAAAAGAAGAAAAAATGAGTGAAACTTATCATAAACGATTTCTCTTATATTTTGATAAGAAAATAGAGAGATAATAAAAATTTGGGATAAAATGTCAAAAATGTCATTCAATTTTTTATTTTTTCTTTATTTTAAGGACATTTATGTCATTTTAACTATTACATGATCTCTCTCTTCTTATTTTATATCAAACCAAAGGAGAGTAAGAGAAAAAACTATATAATTTTATTCATTTTCTTTCATTCTTTTCTTATATCAAACATCACAAAAATTTATTTTATTTATACTCTCTATCTCACATCTTTGTATCTTATATTTCTATGTTATTGTTATTATTGAGTAGTAAATAAGGATGAAAATAAGATGTACAATGCCAGCTGCAGTCAGCAAATCAATAAGGCACAAGTTTAAACCATTTGATTTGTGTCACTTGTAAATAATTTTTAAATCAAATCGAATGATACATAGACGATTTTAGGGAACAGTGAGTTAAAGATCATACATCATACAATATCTCATCTCATACCAATAATAATAATAATAAAGTTAATTCATATAATATATGTGTATTGCAAATTCCACTGTCTCTACCCTATCCCAAACACACTAGTACAGAAGGGTAGATCCTACTACTCCCGTCTAGCGCACTCGCTCTCCCTCCAACCGCAAACAAACTCAGCCCTTGTTTCTCTTTCCCTTTTTTTCCATTTTAATTTATTTTTCTTCTTCTTTGTTGTCTTTTTAACATTTCCCCTTTCTTTCAATTCGATCTAAATTTTCACACCTTATTTTAAATCACAGGATCACAATCAAGGTTCAAGACCCTTTTTATTGTCGTATTCACTCCACTAATCTCATTATCTCTGTTTCGCTTAACTTATTTTTAACAAATCCATTTAATCACTTTTAATCAATTAACCATTATACTTTTCATTAATCACTCTACACCGATTCGTCTCTCAATTATAGATTTAGGGTTCGTCTAATCTCGCATACAAAAAAACAACAACATACATTTGAATTTCCCATTGGAATTAATCCTAGCCTATAAACTAGGATCGAGGAAGTAGTAGTATATAACATTACATCGTTTTCGAGAATGGAGAAGAAAAAAGTTACCGTTCCGCTTGTGTGCCACGGTCATTCTCGCCCAGTGGTCGATCTCTTCTACAGTCCCGTTACCCCCGATGGCTTCTTCCTCATCAGCGCAAGCAAAGGTATATATATATATATATACTTTGATTCCAAAATTCATATCAATGATAAATCATTACTTGTTACTTTAACAAACTATTATAGGATATTGTAGCATTTCTATAGCAACATACTTGCTTTGAAGAAAGATAGTGTGATATCTGAGTATTGTTTTGATTTGTGTTTAGATTCTAGTCCTATGTTAAGAAATGGAGAGACTGGGGATTGGATTGGAACATTTCAAGGCCACAAAGGTGCCGTTTGGAGTTGCTGCTTGGATACCAATGCCTTACGTGCTGCATCTGCTTCTGCTGATTTCTCAACGTATTTCATTCATTTTTTATAGCTTTTTTCAATGTTAAGCTCAATCACTGCCTTATGCATTTTGTTGGTGTTGCTAGCCGGTTTTTTTAGCTTATAGTGACATTTCTTAGCAAAAGGAAATTGTGTATGTCCTCTTGCGTACATTGTTGCTATCCTACATCACGTAATTGGTTTATCATTTCTGATCATGGGTTTTGACAGTTATGTTGAGTTATGGTTGTGTCGATCAGTAGAATTGGCAGATTGATTATGCTTGTCATGTCTATTTCCATTATATTTGCAAATTCAGGAAGTTAATGATGACATATGCATTACCTTGTCTTGGACTAATAATATGAGTCACTCTTTTATTTGCCTTTGTCTCAGTATTGTGTGTTACATGCAATGTAGTCATTTTAAATCCAGCATTAAATATAGCGTTGTAGTGCATTGTATTGTTGGATTGCGTTTCATTGATTAAAACTTGACAGATCTTTGTTCTTTCATGCACAGGAAAGTTTGGGATGCATTAACAGGGGATGAATTGCACTCCTTTGAGCATAAACACATTGTTCGAGCATGTGCTTTTTCTGAGGTAATTTTGGCGTGTTATTACGCTGTTATCATAGTTTTGATAACTGGGCGGCTGGCTGGACAGAGTTAACTTGGAACTGGTCAATTGGCCAGTCTGATCAAGCCACTTGGCCCAGTGTTAGTAAACCAACATCAGACAGGTTCTGGTTTTGAACAGTTTATTTAATAAATGGAGATTCTAGTCCTATGCTAAGAAATGTAAAAGTAAGCCGATTCAATAAGTTCATAACACACATTTCATAATTTTACTTGTATATTTGACACATATATGTTATAGTTTTTACCTTCATATGTTGTCATTAGTTATCTGATATATAATTACACACATAACCTCATTCCAGTCACGGTCCAACCTCAAAGCCTTAAACATTTTCCTTTACTGGCTTGTAGACCTTCCGGTTTTGAAAACATTGGTCGCTATTTCATACTCATTACTTTGATTTCTCTTGATGTCCCTTCCTGTAGAAGGAGAAACAATGTAGGAGGCGTAAATGTACAAAATATTTGGGCAATTGGATAATGAGAAACTAGAGTTTTAAAGGAATCAACACACATATGCCTAGGATGCCTGCTTTGTTGTTTTACATTTTTTTAGCAATGTCTTTATGTGATTCAATTCTGAATTTATCCTCCAGTCCAATTTCTTCTTCCTTTTTACTTTACATCCTTTCTTAGGTCTTACAAGTTATACTTATTGTACCAATTCTTTCTGTGGGAACATTTTATATTTGGTGAAAATTCCTTCTCAATGCTATCTGTCTATTGTAGATGATGTGAAATTTGGGGAATCATCAATATCTGATCTTTATCTGGGCCTTTCCTACAAATGTTTCTCCTTTTCATATTTATTTATATTTATGTAACTGGGAGCAGGATACACACCTCTTGCTCACTGGAGGAGTAGAGAAAATTCTCCGTATCTATGATATGAATCGGCCTGATGCACCACCCAGAGAAGTGGATAAATCCCCTGGTTCTGTCAGAACTGTTGCATGGCTTCATAGTGACCAGACAATATTGAGTTCTTGCAGTGATATGGGAGGTGTCAGGTATATACTCAATCAAGCAATTTGATGCTGAAAGCTTGTCTCTTGGGTTATAAATTTTGTCTATTAGCTTTCTTGTTTTATATTAGAAGTATATCGGTATTAGATGATTTATATTGTACTGAATGTAGTTGATATTTCAAAGGTTATGGGATGTGAGGAGTGGCAAAATAGTCCAGACACTGGAGACCAAGTCTTCAGTGACAAGTGCTGAAGTGAGTCAGGATGGCCGTTATATTACAACAGTTGATGGTTCAACTGTCAAGTTTTGGGATGCAAATCAGTAAGTATCAAGTCTAGTTGGTCAACTTCTTTACCAAGATCTGCTCATATTGTTCATTTTTTACTTTGTTTTTCAGCTATGGATTGGTGAAGAGCTATGATATGCCTTCCACCATGGAATCAGCTTCATTGGAGCCAAAGTACGGGAACAAGTTCATTGCTGGGGGAGAAGACATGTGGGTTCATGTTTTCGATTTCCATACAGGCAATGAGATTGGTGAGTTATTGACAATCATTTCTTTGATTTTCTTCTGTTTTGTGTAAAAAAATGTTTTGATGATATATTTTGACTGAAGCTTGCAACAAGGGCCACCATGGTCCTGTCCATTGTGTTCGTTTCTCTCCTGGAGGAGAATCATATGCCTCAGGATCTGAGGATGGAACCATCAGAATATGGCAGACAGGCCCATTGTCAAATGATGCATCGTTGGATGCCTTATCTGCAAATGAATCAATCGAAAAGGCGATGAAGGTAAGTGCAGATGAGGTTTCTAGCAAAATGGAGGGTTTTCATATTGCAGATGAGGGGAAATCCAAGGAGAAGGAAGAGGCTGGGGAGTAATGGTGCTAATAATCGCTCACTTTGGAATTATCTAGATCAAGTGCCTGATGATTAGTATACAAATTTGTAGATGTTAAATTTTTTTATTGGACACCACCTACTGGCTACTGAACTAAACCAGCTTGTTCCAACCAGTTGAATTTTGTTTTACCTTTCCCCTCCTTAATTCCTCTCTACCTGCGAGGATTCATTATGTTTTCCCTCACTTTGTGAAATTTTACATAGACAATCTTTTATAAATTTAATAAAGATTATGATTTAGTTGTAATTAATTATGAGTATGAACAATATCTAGAATAAAAAGATAATTAGACTGCTGGTAAAATGAATTCTGCATAAACATATTAGAGTAGTAATAACTCACCATACTTCTATTATATTATTTATGGGATTTAGCTAATGACTTGGTATGCTTGTTCAAGAGGCATTATTATAGAAGAAGCGGCTTAAAGTATGGATGACCGGTCAATCTGAGGATTTTCAGCCTGCACATACGGTCCACTAAGCAGATAATTGGGCTAGGAGTGGATGCTTTCATCATATTTTTTCACACTAATGAATCATTTTGCCTTTTTATGATGAACGCACAAATATGGATTGCATAAAATCCAAATTTTTCACATAAATTTAATGTTTTAGCAACACTTACATTAACATAGTTATCATGCTGGATTATATTTTTAATTTAAAAATCATTAGATTTCTTTAAAATTAAAAGCTATAAGTGGAATAAATTTAAAAAATTTATTTGAAGTAAATGAATTTATTCTCATTTTTTATTTATATTTCCGTCCATTATTTTAAAATTTTACCGTGATAATATATTTAACGGCGTCCATTCGGTATGATGGAGGTTAAAACATTAAAAAAAAAGGAAGCAGGGGCAGGACATGTAATTTAAGAAGGAGTAGAAAGGGGTAGTAGTAGTTGTTGTTGAAGTTGAATAGATAAGGGTTTGGAATTGTAGTGATCCAGAGAGAGAGAGAAGCGAGAAGAGTATTTTGGCGGGAAAAGAGATGTCAGGGAAGGGAGCAAAGGGTTTGATTACTGGCAAAGCCTCTGCCGCCGCCGCCGCCGCCAACAAAGACAAGGACACCAAGAAGAAGCCTACTTCCCGTTCTTCTCGTGCCGGCCTTCAGGTTTTACTTCTTCTCTTCTTTTAATCTCCTTCTCCTTCTCCTTCTCGTCATAGATGAAATCTGTTATGTGATATAATTTTATCAGATTCTCGCCACCTCATTAGGGTTTCAAAATTGAAGTCGCATTCTACACTCTCCCTAACAAATAAAATCACCCACTCCTTACTACTTTATAGATTGTTTGTCAAAAATACTCTCCATTTGCTTCACTGCTATAACATGGTACCGATTTACCTAACTAGATTTTCCAGTTTATAGCATAACTGAGGTTTTTTTTTAATTAACCCCATGGTATCTTATATCTTGACTCTGTTATCATTTATCAATTTATATCACTCCCTCGTGGAATGTTCAATATATCTACAATCTGATAGTTGTTTGGGGCAAATTGAAGACTGTAGATTTGAAGTTTTTGTTTATCTGTTTTTTTGGGGTACTTTGCCCATCCTGTTATATACTATGAACTATGTGAGCTATGTAACTTTGATTAGATATAGAAAAATCTCAATAGGTTTACTTAATTTCTTCATGTGTGTCTGGTAGCGTGTTTTGCCATAAAGTTTACACAGCTAGTGTATACTTTTTATTTACTCATTCAGCATAACTTTTTGGAATTAGAGAATGCACTAGTTTGGTCAAAAACGTTATACGAAATGAGTGAATAAAAACTCAATTTATACTTGTGCAAATATTTTGTGTTGTCATTTTCTAGCATTTGTTCATGATGCTAAGCATGTCAATTGAGATGGTTGGTTTTCTTAATGCTGAATTGACTATCTATGCCTCTGGCAAGTTACCCTGCAAGTTGCATGTTCTTGTCTAATGTGAGCTTCTGTGATGGAATGTACAGTTCCCAGTTGGCCGTATCCACCGGCTTTTAAAGCAAAGAACCACAGCTCATGGTAGGGTAGGTGCCACAGCTGCCGTCTACTCTGCTGCTATCTTGGAGTATCTGACTGCAGAAGTATTGGAGCTTGCAGGGAATGCTAGCAAGGATCTCAAGGTTAAGCGTATTACTCCCAGGCATTTACAGCTTGCAATCCGAGGGGATGAAGAACTGGATACCCTGATAAAAGGAACAATTGCTGGAGGAGGAGTAATTCCCCATATCCACAAGTCTCTTATTAACAAGTCTTCCAAGGAGTAGATTACTGATGGATGATGCTGGATGGAAAATTTCTGTCTCCAATTGTGGATTTGTTCTATTAAACTAGCTTAAACTGTAGGGTCTTCTGTTTGTGGTTGAGTTGCTGTTGATTATGAACATACTTGGTCTTCGTTTCTCAACTTATTATGGAACTAATCTTGGTTGAAGATAATGTTATTTTCTTCTAATATTGGGATTGTTGTTTCATCAGTTTATATGTTTGACAGTTGCATTGTGAAGAAATGAATCATTATATGTCATCTCGTAGTTCAATTCCTTTCCCGGTCATGCTAATAGGCTCGTGCTTGTTCCAGGTTGCTATTTCTCATTAGTGGGAAGTGATTAAGATTTATTTATCGGATGCATTTTTGCTTATATCTGGTTTAAGCTTTTGTTTTTCTTCATTCAAATGACATCCTTTAGATTTTATGGGTTCCATGGTTGCATTGCAGCCCTCTGCATTAAGAAAGAGCACTTTTTTGAATGAAATATTCCTATTTACTTCAGTGACATATATGCTTTTTATTATAGAATCTAACTGCTTGCAACTTTGCTTCAACTCTAAGTTCTCTGATTTTTTTCTTCAAGCTTTCCTCTCCAAAATTTTACTTAGAAACAGACCCTAAATCCCTAATGAAAGAGCAATATATTTAATTTAAATTACTTGTGGATGAATGTCATGACGCCAAAAATGACATAATAAGGTAGCTGGTGAGTTGGGGATATATTTTAAATCCCTAATACTACTAACTATTAGAGATGTATTAGTTCCAATCTCATCATATCCACACGTGTTAGAAATGTTTAGTTCCGATCTCATTAAGAAATTATGGCATGGAATAAGAATTACATTTCAGGTATCCTGCACAATTCACTACCACAGATCAACCAACAAGAATAGTCCTGAGAAAAAAACCCACAGCAATCGAAGCTCTTAACAAAAGCTGCTCCTGGCATCAGAATAAAATTCCTAATGCAGAATCTGATAAAAGTAAAGTATTACAACAGGTCAGAGAATTTCACCAGTCCAACACATACATAGCTACACCTAATATTGATACATAAAGTTTCATAGTTTATATTGCAAACACCCTTGGGACTTCAACAGGGAACTGGTGGATTTCGTCCATCCAAGGATTCTTCTCCTTAGCCACGTTGATGGTCTTGAGAGCTTTCCACACTGCACTATTACACTTGAATCCAGAACCAAATGCTATTTGCCACATTCTATCCCCCTTCTTGATCCTCCCTTTGGCTTCTGTGTAAGCCAATTCATACCAAAGTGAACTGCTGGAGGTGTTTCCGAATCGATAAAGTGTCATCCTTGATGGCTCCATATGCCAAGAAGATAGCTGCAAGTTCTTCTCTAATTCATCCAAAACAGCTCTTCCTCCAGCATGGATGCAAAAATGTTCAAAAGCAAGCTTGTAATCTGGAATATAAGGTTTGATCTTCATCTTGAAAAGTTTCTTCCCAATTAAAGTGGCAAAGAATAGCAGCTGTTCTGATGTTGGGAGTACGAGAGGCCCAAGTGTGGTAATGTTGGTTTTTAAAGCATCACCTGCAACTGCCATGAGATCTTTCGACAAAGTAACACCGATCTTGCCATTGGCATCTTCTTCTTGAGTAACACAACTAAAACACTTGTCATCAGCAGCCTTATTAGTGCGAACGGTGGTGACCAAACGGTATTTGGATCTTCTTTTGTCACAGCTTTTGTTGGAAAGCAGAATTGCAGCTCCCCCCATACGAAATAAACAGTTTGAAACAAGCTTTGACCGGTCATTTCCAAAATACCAATTCAGTGTGATATTCTCCATGCTGATGATCAATGCGTACGAGTTGGGATGAGCTTGGAGTAGATCTTTAGCAAGATCAATTGAGATCAACCCGGCACTGCAACCCATCCCACCTAGATTGTAGCTACTTATATTCCCTCGAAGTTTGTAGTGATTGACAATCATTGCAGACAGTGATGGAGTTGGATTGAATAGGCTGCAATTCACAATCAGAATTCCGATGTCTTTAGGGTTAACAAAGGTCTTAGAAAATAACTCATCAATGGCACCAAACATGACAGCCTCGGCTTCTTTTCTAGCTTCTTTGATCGAAGGGTTTGGAGGAATGTTGAGGACAGCCTCTGGAAGGTAAGTAGAGTCCCCAAGGCCAGATCTCTCAAGGATCTTTTTCTGGAATTCAAGATTTTCATCACTGAAAGAACCAGCCATCCTTGAATGATCCATAAATATCTTTTTTGTGCATTTGTGAGATTCTTCAGGCTTGTAACAGGAGAAATTGACAAGGTACACTGGTCGAGGACGAGTGAGAAAATAGAGGGTGGATAAAAAAACAAGGAGAGCTGAACAAAGAATAACAGATACCAAATTGTATTGTAGATGCTCCCAGAGATCATAAATGTCTTGGAGGGCGAAGGTGGAGAGATGAGCAAAAATCAGAACCACAAGGGGGGAAAGAAAGAGGTACATTCCATGGGTGATGAGGTAATGATAGCCAAGCTTCACGTACTTCAATTTAACCGATTTTTTGAAGTCGGGGAGATTCCGCCATGATGGTGGCATCAGGGGTGTATCTGGTCTTGCATTATTCATTTTTTCCCTGTTCAAAAGTTGAATCTACTTTTGTTAAGATAATTTGCTAACATAAAAAATTATCAACAAAGGGCATTTAAGCATACAAGTATACAACATCTCTATGGTCCAGTCTTCTTAAAATGATATGATTATTGCACCACAGAGCACCTCCAAAAGATCCCCTAAAGTCAGAATTTCTGCTAATGTATGTTAAAAATAATAACTAAATTAAAAAAATAAGCTTGTTTTTATGTGTGTTTGGTAAGGCCAAGAAGGAACTTCTAAGATATTGTAGTCAATTAGCTTATCTGACAATAAGCTAAAAAACATATAAGCTCGTAATTAATATGCTACTTGAAGTAGCTTATGAGCTTATAAGCTAAAGGTTATTTCATTTTACACTTATTGGCTAATATTATCAAACACTTTTCATTCAATTAACTCCTAGTTCTCCGCTACAAAATTATAAGCGCTTATGAGCCTTCAATTAATTTATAAGTTGGTTGAACCAAACAGAGCCTATATTTTAAAGGCGCAGAGAATTCAGAAGATAAATATCAGGTGGAAGTGAAAATAAGGTGCTTATAGGGAACAAGGTCACCATAAATGAAAAATTCAGATACACACAAGCAATTCCAACTAAGAATTTGACATAATTTCCATTCATGCAAATATTATGAGCAGATGCAGATATGCTAAACATTAAAAACAGAAAATATTATTTCAAAACATTTAGGAAACCAATTGTAGCTAGATACGAATGCAACAATTTAAGCACATAGAAAACAAGCATTGGCAGCGAAACATTAACGTTGTCAGTAACAAAAAGAACTTGTGTCACCGAGAGAGAGAAATCGAAAGCATAGTAAAAGCGAGCTTAATTTGGAAATGAAACAAAACCCAGTTCCAAAAATTGTACCTTGAAGACAAACACAGAAGAGATTACAGTAAAGTCGACCCAGAAGAGTGATGTTGAATGTAAAAGGAGGAGAGGAACAGAAAAAAAAAAAAGAGGAATAATAATATAATTTTAATTACAATTAAATATTACATAAGAAGATGACAGATGATATTAGAGGGAGGGCATTACAAAATGTCTGGTGACATTAACGGCATCAATAATAATAAAAAAAGAAAAATAATCATACAAGTAAATAAATCCCACATAATTTTTTTCAACAATAACACGTAACGATACAATATTTTAAAAGAAATTATGAGTCATAAAGACAGGCCCGTGACCATAGACATGTGACAGTGACATGAAGTATCGTTTTATATGAGAAGCCTTCAAAATAGAAACATATGAGAAGCCTTCAAAATAGAAACATATGAGAAGCCTTCTCACGTTGCCTTGAATCTAGATTATTGGGGTGCACAGACCTATAAGTCAGAACATAACAAAACCTTCTTCACTCACTTCGTTCACTTGCAATACATGAAAGGTGAAATTCTATAAAGTTATAAGTTTGCTGATATCTTTCCCATAATTAACACTAGTTAACACACATCAAATTCTTTATTATTTATTCATTATCTCTGCATTTATCATCCTTAATATGTTACACTAACAATCACTCTTACTCCAAAATTAACTTTAAGGACGTGACATAAAATTTGAATATTAATGCTTTCTTGAAGCTCAAAATAGATAAATTAATACAAACAATTTTATAAAATAGATAATAAGGAGAAGGAATACATGTCAATTTAAATTATGCTATTTTTTCCACCGCCCGAAATTTATCAGTGAGTCTCAAAAGTTAATGAACTTTACAGCATCATCGAATAGGTTGAATTGTTTCAATTATATTTAAATCTATAAGTTTTTAATAATAATTTGCAGTTTTTTAATACAAAAATTAAATATTAATCTAATAAATTTTGAACTAATTTAATTAATTACTTCATCCAACTAATAAGATAGTAAAAGTTTGTACTACCTATATCCCTCCATCAACATAAAAAATTGATGATCATTGTCATAGTTTTTATAGGTAAAGTTTTTCACAAGTAGAAGGGATAGGAAATTGTACAACTTTTTTCCATTTAAACTCATATGTCTCTATTTTATGACCATTATAATTTTAGACTAAGTCTATGGGACTTACCAGTCGATATTTATTGGGTGAGTAGGGCATGTAAAATTTGTCCATTGATATAAATCTATTTGTCTATTTATTTGTAATATATACAACTTAATTTTCAAATCTTTGTACATTTTAAATCACAGCGTAATATTTTATAATTTTTATATCATGCAAAAAGTAATACATAGAACTTTTGCAAATATTATGAGTAATATGTTAAATTTATAATTAGTAAAACATTTATCTAATAAATAATACAAATAATATTACATTTTAGCATAGTTTTGAAAACCGTGCCGTACCGGCCGGTTCAATCGGAAAACCGGTGAACCGGACCCCTAACCGGTACGGTACGTATGTTATACCGCATATGCAATAGAACCGGTCAAAACCGGTTGAAAACCGGTCAAAACCGGTTGGTTTGTACATTATTTTTCTTTTCTTTTTTTAAATTTCAAATTTTCAATTCTTCACCAATTCTTCAACTTCAATGATTGATACTTGGGTCATTTATTTGTATTTTGCGTTTGTTAAGTGATAATTTTGGATAAATATATGTTTTGTACTTTAGACTTTGATTTTATTAAAGACTTAATGTTGTTTGTTTGTGTGAATTTGAAGTAAATTATGAATATGAATTATAAATATGAATATCTACTTATTTGAAATTTTTTGTTATAGGTTTACATATATATATATATATATAAGCAAGAATGTCCGGTTTAACCGGCATGCGGTTTAATTAGTGAACAACTGGTTGAACCACTGTACCATTATACCATTACCCTAACCGGTTTGATAACCGATACGGTTTTAATAACATTGCATTTTAGTCGGGGGAATTTTTTGAACCACACATTGACTAGTCTCAATACGCGGTGCAATTTAACATACTCTTTCCATTTCATGGCACACACTACTTGTTTTTTCTATATTTTTAAATACTCTTCGTCCACGTCGCGTTTTACAAAAGTCCAAAGTTATAGTATAAATAAATAATTAAATTCAATTATAATATTACAAATATTATTTGAATGGCCATACTCATACACAACTAGAGTTTTATATATGTAAATTGTAACAAATAAAAATATTTTCTTGATTCTTTTCTGATACAGTCAAGAATATTTGGGTAGTGAACTAATTCTTTTGTTATGTGTAACTACTCTACTATTAAATGGATGGGGATAATATATCCTCATTCATGTCACACTATGTGTACTAAGTCAATATTATTTTAAATATTTGATTCAACTAAATAGAAAAATAGTAAATTCTGAAGTAAATAGAAAAATAGTAAATAGTAAATATTTGATTCACACCAAGACTTCATTCAACTAAATAGAAAAATAAAAAAATCAGAAATTAATATTTTAATATTATTTTATGAAGATTGATAGGTTATGGACATGAGTATTGCAAAATTCTGGGACATATGATCATTGCCCCTATTAAATGTTATTATCATAAATCAAACATTTAATCTTTAACTTAATATGATATATTAGAGTAAAATCTTTCACCACTAAACTCATATATTCTAATAAACATCTTCATAATTCGATAACACCTAAAGTTATATTTTAAAAAAGGTGGCTAGTTGATTTCCCATAATAAAACATCCAGAAAAGTATGATATAGCACGTATGCAAGCAGTGACCAAAATACAAAACTAATTGATTTGGTGGGCAGATAGTTACCCACCTCCATGCTCCGTGCAATGTGTTGAAAGAGAAATCATTACATACATTCAATTTCAAACATATTCAAATTATTAATACATTCAAAGTAACATATTGTACTAATTTTTTATACTCACCATATATCATTTATATTTAATTATCATTAACTTTTAAATATATATAAATAGTATATAATATATTAATTATATACAAAACTTCAACATTAATAGTGCATAAATATTATACTATGTAACTATTTCCTTGTAAAAATTAATAATTTGAATGTATACGGAATCATAGTATACATAGGATAGGAGATAGGACACAACACTTTTTCGCTCATAAAAAAAATGAACAATTTCCCATTCATAAAGACAAATAAAAAATATTAAATATCTTTATGTTCCTGTATTATAATTGTAAAGTGTTAAACTATATAGTCATCAAATTTTTCCTCCTTTTATATTTTCATTCATAAACTAATGAAACAAGGTTATTAGTGGATGGGGATCACCTGTCCTAAAATGGTGTTCTCGTCCACGTCCCGACCAATGATATTATGTCATGTTATTTTAGAAGACCAATCATGAATATGTATTTTTTTAGTTGAACATTAATATGTATTTTTTAAATGATATGTCGCATTATCATTGGCGGAGACATGAATGGGGGCACCATTTTGGGACAGGTGGTCCCCATTCGTTATTAGTGGCTACCACCAATGCACCTGGTTGGGATTTTGTTTCACGTGTCTGATACACTCATGGCACATTATTTCTCCTCATGGCTTTCTCATGCATCCTTGAACACTCTATATATAACTCCAACCTATGCCCTTTCATTCTAAGTATTTCAGCACAGTTGAGCTCACATTTCTTTATACATTACCATCCTTAATTACTTTATTCTTTGCTTATACTTCTTTAAGTAGAAATGGTGCTACAACATGTTCAGTCTAATTTGCATGAAGAAGTTGATGCATATTATGATCAAGAATGGTGTACTTACGAATACAAAGCACCTTTTGAAGGAGAAGGGGACGATGATGATGATGATGGTGGCTATGATTATGCTCCTGCAGCTTAGAAGATATATAAGATAGATTGACGATGATCATGATCATGGATGCTGCGATCACTTAAATCTGTCAATGTATCAAAATCCTAGCTACTTTAATATGTTAATTTATAAAGTTAGGTTGAGAGAATACAAGTTTTCTATAAATTGGTCAATTAGTATTCTTAATTAATTGTTGTCTCGCTTAGTATAGGGTATGTCTTATTAGAACATGTAGAAACTGATTCAACTACGTTAGTTGTACCACAAGCTAATACTCTCTCTCTCTCTCTCTATATATATATATATATATAATAAAGCATGGTATAATATATAGTCATCATCTGCATCCCTTTATTGATACACTTGAGAGTTTATTTTGGTTTTTGTAGAACCTATCTTAAATTAGTAAATTCGTCGCATACAAGAATAAATTGGTTTGCTTCATTTCAAAGTCTTAAAAGATTAGGTTGCCCATGTAAAATATAACTCACTTTTTTTCTACAAAATTTGTTTAAAAAATTAATGAAATGCATTTTCCACCCTTACTCCTTAATGTATTAGTCACTGGAATGGTACTTTGTAATCTATTTCCATTTTCACAAGGATACTCTATAATTTATTTTCATTTTTACAAGAATTTTTAATCACCTTCGCCCTATCTATAAACGCGAGGATTTATCTTGCACTAAGTTTTTGGTTGGGATTTCTCTTATTAGAAAATTCCTGACTTACAATAATTAATTCGATCATCTCAAAATACTGAAGACTAGGTTGTTCACGTCAGATATCAGTGATCAGTCATTTTTTTCTTCAAATTTTGTTTTAAATAATAATGACAACCTTTAATTGAAAAGATACTAATGCACTTTTCCACATATTCCTTAATGTAATGGTCATTTGGCTGATGCTTTATAATCTATTTTCATAAGTATGCTTTATAATTTATTTCCATTTTCATAATAAAATTTAATCAAGTCTTTATATCGTTTATTTGCACTCATGCAACTTTTCAAAGTTTTGATTAATTATGACTTTGAATCTTGAACAATATACAGGGACAAAATGAACGAAATGTGAATATTTTACATATTGAATGTTGTTTTCTTTCTCTAGACTATTTGATGCATACATATCAAAAATATAAAAAATATATATATAAGTAAAAACATTTATAAACTACAAATAATATTTTTCTAATTCAAAACGCAATTACTTGAAAATAAATTAAAGTTTATTGGGATGTAAAAATATTTTAAAATCATACATTAATTAATACGTGATCGTAACTAGTTATAAATATGTTTATAAATATACACTTCTTCTCTTTACATCGTCTTACGAATGTTGTCTTTATTGATAGTCATTACTTAATTATATCTTTGTGTATGCATGTGTTTGACTTGCTTACGTTTTCCTCAAAGCCTTAACTATGGTTTTTAATTTAAAGGTTAATTAGTTTTAGTCCATATAATTATTTTATTTGAACTTGGTGTTTCAAAATTTTAATTCCTAATAATGATCCCACTAATAGGTATATCATTAATAATTAGTGGAGAGTGATGTTGATTAATATAGACTAAAATGAAATTCTTGATATATATAATGATCAAAACAAAAAAACTCATGTTATATTTTTAGTCTTTTTATTTTGCTTCAAAACCAAATTCATTTGCTAATCATATTTTAGTTTTTTTATTTTGTAAATTTGTAATTGATGAATGAAGAATGTGAGTAAGTATTTATGTTATAATAGTTCTACAGAAAACTTTATGAACCAAAAACAATGTTAAGAAATGTAAGAAGATTATCATGATATCATGAATGATGTCATTAGAAAATTCACGAAACAAAATCACACCTCATATGCGCATGATGGAGCATTAGGTTTTTCTGACCTTTATTATTGATTAATTTTCCCATGCAGCATTGTAGCATGGATATAAACTAGTTGTACCTTGTAACTACATAAATTATACTACTTCGAGAAGCATTATGACAATAACCCTTTTGCAGAGTTAATATATATTCGGGTCTTTTTCACTTAACCTTTAAGTCCATCTCATATTTTATTTTTTAAATAAAAACAAATAAATTATCATATATAAGTAGTTTTTAAATTAAATTTCCACTAATATATTTTATATTTATTAAATCATAAAAGTATAGGTCTACCTAAAAGTTTTTACCGAGTGGAGAAAAAAGGGAGAAGTAGAACGAGTTTATATTTTATTTGGTGTAAGAGAAGGAAAAAAAACATAATAGAGGTCTTAGCCGATAGGAGAGAAAATATGTTATGTTGAGCTAAACTTTGACATGAGTAAGTTTGACGAGTGTTCTAAACTAAGGATCCGAACCTAAATTATTGACTCGACATAGCTAAAATTTAAAGCTTAACCTATTTCAAAATATAACTTGCACGTGAACTTAAAGATATCTCATCAATAAAACGTTTAAATAAACTCTCACACATAAATAAATAGGGTAATCATATTTTAAATAATGTCCTTATGTTAGGTTGATGGTTGAAAGAATATTTTTTATTTTTAAATGTAAGATTATAGTTGTGTATATATAATAGTAATAACATTAAATACGTTGGCTGGGATAGTAGGCCTAAAAGTTCTATTTAAGTTTGAGTTTGATATTATTAAGCATATAAGTTTTTAAAATATTCTTGCATTTTTATCAAATGAGTTTGACTGAATATAGGTGTTTATGATTGGTTTACATTAGATTTTTGGTAAAAAATTTTATCTTGACTACAATATATAATTACTTGTGGTTCAATCTAGTTTTTTTTAAGGTATTTGATTCACTATTGTAAACCATTTTTGTATAAGATTGACACTAGCTATACACTTCAAAAACTCATATACATACTAAAATATTAAAAAAACGAACAAAGATCTAGTGTAGAGACAAGTACTTGTTTTCCATCATATGTGATTTCAAGACAAACAACATGCCACATTATAGTAAAATAAAAGTATCATTGATGTTATCTTTTATTTATTATTGTGTGACATTTATCTTTTCATTAATTGAGATGATCCTTACTCGAAAAAAAACATACAAACTGTTTAAATGTATATCTTATAGTAAATTATACTCACACCCTTGAATTTTAATGAAATTACACAAATCACCCCTCCTTTTTTTGTCCTTACACCAACCACCCCTCCCTCCTACACAAACCAAAACGTGTGATGAATGTAATTAAGTTAAACAAAATATTGTATATTGTGTAACACTTCAAATAGTACAAAAGCAAGTGTTTCTTTATTATTTTTGTATCATTAAAAAATACATTAATAATTTCAAATAAATGTTTAAATAACTCTTATATTATTTTATAACGAGTCAAATAATGAAGATACATTGACTTTTATATTATTTGAATTTGTCTACCCATTATACAATATTTTGTTTAATTAATTGCACACATCATACATTTTTTTTGTTTAAAATATTACACTTTTATATCATGCAGGGATAGTCAGTGTAACATATGTACAAAATTAGGGGTGGTTCGTGTAAGGACAAAAAAGTGAGGGATGATTTATGTAATTTCACAAAAACTCATGGGGTGTAATTTCTTCTATATCTTAATATTTATCTAATTTATATATGTAAAATCCCTAAATTGTAAAAAATAATAATAATAAAATATTTCAACAAAAAGCTAACAACATGCCACATTATAAGTGGCAACATAAACAACATTAACAACAACATGTTATGTTAAAACAATAAGCATTTATAAAACAACAGCAAAATCATCATAAATCAACAACAAATATAGTAAAATAACAGTTGTAAAACAGAAGTTAACAACAAATCTTGTAAAAACAACAATCATTAGTTGTAAAACATAGTTAGTAGTCAACAACAACAACCACCATTAATAGCCGTGCATCACACGATCACTAACATTAATTCGGCCTTGTTTGGACATGTGTGCTTCCTAGAGTTCTAATCAAGAAACATTTTAAAAAATAAATACAATATAATTCAGTCATATTTGGTTTTTGTAATTTCCATTTATTTTGGATCAATTTTCAATTTTATTTTTTGACTAGTCTGAATTTAAATATCCTATTACGTAACCAGACCTTAAATAGGTAGTTATGGATCTTGTAATTCAATCCAACCAATTCCTACCCGTGGTTGGCATGAAAAATAATAATAAAAAAATGTTTTTAACATATTAAAGATTTGAGGTGCCAGCTAACTCAATGCAGAAGAACAACTATAATCACCTATCAATAAGTGAGCACAAGTTGCACAATAATAACTAACCAAAAGTTAATAAAATATAAATGTGAGTTTATAATTGGTAGTACATAGAGAAGTGACATAGACAACTTATACTTTCAATAAGTTGAGTCATTGATTTTGGAATCAACGAAGTTGGAATGCTCTAGGATCATCCTTATGGTCCTCAACCTAATATGGCAAACACTTAGTACATCAGAAATTTATTGAATGGAAATTAAGCAAGGAAAGTAATAACTTTTTTTCATTTTTAAAAAGATTTTTTATTTACTCATTTATATATTTAAAAAAATACGTATTAATTATATTTAAAAACATGTTTTAATTAATTAGGATTGTAAAAAGATATACTGTAAGATATTAAAAGGCATATCACAATATTTACAAAGCTGTTTGTCAATTGCTTGAGGAATAGAAGAGAGATAAATATTACTCGAAAATACTAACTTTTGAGATAGTTTGTAACTTTTTAAATAGTTTATATTTTTTGATTCAATTAAGTTAATGAAATCATTCATTGAAATAAAGTTAAACAGATTGTAGCCTTACAAAACTAGTTTTGTTTTTAGAAAATTACTTTAGCTATGATCTCCCATAATGTCATGATCTTCAACCAATATCATATATCTTCCTGTAAGTTATCTCTTCAACTATATGTGTTATCTCCTTCAATTTATTAGTCATTGTTACTTATAAACATTTTGTCTTGTGTATCTCTAAGAATGTGATTTATTCTTGTATAAAAAGTAGTTGCCAACAATAGTCTTATGGTTGACCGTTCCCACAGAAAAAAAAAAATCAATTTCAAATAAACTATGTACCTATAATCTATAATCTATATTATTACTATAAAGGTAAAACACAAATTAACCACCAACTATGGTGTAATTTGTGGTTGCCTATATTTCCCTCATTACTTAATAAATTTTACCAAAAAACCATATATCTATACTTCTATACTATTATTAAAGGCAAAACACAAATTATCCCCCCACCATGGTGTAATTTGTGGTTGTCTATCTTGCACTCATTACTTTATAAATTTTACCAAAAAATTATATATAACACTTTATAGCACATTTACATGCATATTCCTTATAGTACATTTACAAATATTTGGATATTTGAGTGTTGGTCACTTTGACACTATTATAGGAAATACATAGTTTTAGTACATTCCTAAAAGTTGAATTTAAGAACATTACTTAATTAAAAATAAGGATCATAAATATAAAGTCATTCCTTGAATTTAAGAACATTACTTATTTTCTATTAATATGTAATGATAGAACATATATTATATTTACAATTCCCCAAAATAAAGAGGAGAGGTGACATATTTTAATGGAAGAGAATGTAAATAAAAGTAAAATATATTTATTGTTTAATTTAAAAAATAAATGATGGATAGAAAAAGTATATGAAGATACCCATAATTCATGTACCATAAATGTAACAGTATAATTATATGTAGCAGTGTAAATAAATATATATATATATATGAGAGAGAGCAGGTTTTAAGAGAAAAGTTAAAAAAATCGTGTGTCATGCCATTAATTTTGTGTTATCATTGTGTGTCCTTCCCATTAAAGAGTTTTGGAACCGCATATTAGTTTCAACTACCAATTGCAATGCTAAGTTGCTAACCCACTATTATTCATTTAGACTACACGTTACATATGATAGGAAAACGGGTTGACATGTCCGACAAGGCCTGTCAACACGCTAGTATATATAAAGCCAAAATATGAAATAACTACTGCCATTGTGTAATTTTTATTTTCCTATTTTGGCCTTACATTTTTTAATTTTTACAAAAAAACCCATATAACCATAAGTACCTATAATTAGCACATTAACCACTTATTTCACATTAAATTGAATTATAATAAATACATTTTTTAATATAAAGTACTCTTAATACAAAATTTTTATAAAATAAAATATATAAAAATTGAATATTTAATATAATAAAATATGAATGCGGATCGGCATGCATGAAATGTTTGTCGACACGCTAATAATAATAAAAAAAATGAATGAAATTAATTTAACTTAATATTTCAAATTTTAAATCTCAACACACAATCTCATTGTGAACTTTGAGGTTTCTTTGTATGACAGAGAAAGCAAAATAATGAGATTTTATAGACAAAAAATTATGAAATTTCCAAATATTGCTCCTAAAAAATATTCGAATAAGTAAACTAAATAAAATTTTAAAATAAAATAAATAGTAAATTAAAGATTCCAAAATAAGTTTTCTTTGTTATTTACAAAAGAAAATAGGTACAAAATAAGAATAGATTCACTTGCTTCAAGAGTAAATTTAATAAATAGTTAATAATA
This sequence comes from Lupinus albus, assembly GCA_009771035.1. Lineage (NCBI taxonomy): Eukaryota > Viridiplantae > Streptophyta > Magnoliopsida > Fabales > Fabaceae > Lupinus > Lupinus albus. The sequence goes on from CM020011.1 coordinate 14,703,304, forward strand.
CGATCAATGTATAAATGTTTCCGGTGGAAGTGTATACGATGTATTTATAATTTAAAATGTTTCCGGTGGAAGTGTATACGATGTATTTATAATTTAAAGAATTAGAAAGATGCAATAACTTGGATCTGTAACACAACCAGCTCATCATTATTGTTTTTCATTATTGATTCTTGATTCCGTGACAATGTCTTCCATTCGATTAGAGGCAAAACAACAATACACCACTCCCGTTCTGGTGCTTGGTTACGCCCTCTGTTCAAGCCTATTAGCTATCATCAACAAATATGCTATAACTCAATTCAACTACCCTGGTCTCTTAACCGCATTACAATACCTTACTTCTGCTCTCGGCGTCTACCTTTTAGGGAAATTAGGGTTTCTTCAACATGATCCTTTCACTATCGCCACCGCCAAGAAATTCTTCCCCGCCGCATTTGTTTTCTACCTCGCTATCTTCACCAACACCAACCTCCTCCGTCACGCTAATGTTGACACATTCATTGTCTTCAGATCCCTAACACCCCTTCTTGTTGCTATTGCTGACACCGTTTTTAGAAACCAACCTGTTCCCTCTAAATTTACATTTTTGTCCCTTGTTGTTATTCTCAGTGGTGCTGTGGGTTATGTTTCCACCGATTCGGCTTTTACTCTAACTGCTTATTCTTGGGCTTTTGCTTATTTGGTTACTATAACGACTGAGATGGTTTATATCAAACACATGGTGATGAATCTTGGTTTGAACACTTGGGGGTTTGTTTTTTATAACAATTTGTTGTCTCTTATGATGGCTCCTTTCTTTTGGTTTTTAACTGGTGAGAATGTTGAGGTTGTTGATGCTCTTAGATCGACTTCGGGGAATTTGTTTGATTTTAGTGCATTTGCTGCTGTGTCATTGTCATGTGTGTTTGGGCTGCTTATTAGTTTCTTTGGGTTTGCGGCGAGGAAAGCTGTGTCTGCTACGGCGTTTACTGTGACCGGTGTGGTGAATAAGTTTCTTACTGTCGCTATCAATGTGAGTATTTGGGATAAGCATGCTAGCCCTGTGGGGTTGGTTTGTTTGCTTTTTACCATTGTTGGGGGAGTGCTTTATCAACAATCGGTTACTGGTCCTGCTAATGCTCCTCCACCGCAGCAGCGTGAAGCTATCCCATTAGTGTCTAAGCAGGGGGATATTGAAAATGACATTGATAATGATAATTTGACAGGTGAGAAATCAAGGAAAGGGTAAATTTGCTTCTCTATGTGCATTTGTACCAAGGTTGTAAATTGTGGTTGAGGTTATGCTGTGTGGATCGCCATTGTCCGATGTGGTTTATGCAGCTATAATTGTTGCCATTGTGTCACTGTGGAGCTGCCAAACCATAATATTGCGTATCGCAATTTAGAACCTTGATTTGTACTATTTATTTATTATAGCCAGTACTTTGTGTTTGAGGTGTTGTATAATTGCTGGCTTATGAATATGCCAACAGTCTCAGGATTTTTTTACGCAATAGGAGGTATTCTTTTCAGAAGGGTGTGAAATTGAGATGTTGCTTACTTCTTTGTTCACAATTTTTCAGTCATCATTCTCGTTTTTCCTCGTATGTTTATTTCTTCTTTGATTTGCATAATCCCAGACTTCTTTACAACAATGAACAATCATTTAAATGCAGTTATTTGTTTCTCTTGATATTTATCTTCTCTCCGAGTATGAGGTTGGGGCACTGCATGTCTTTTGACCCTTACTCTAAGTGTGTTGTTTAGATGAGTAAGGCTATTAGGTTGTTTCAAAATCAATTATCGGGTGTTTTCTAATGAAAAATAAATTCATAAGTTATTCCATCATATTTCATGGCTGGTAATTGTGTCATGCAGGCCTTAAATTTTCTGTCTAACATGTTTGTCATCCTGTAGTTTGTACTGATGTCTGGTGAACCATTTAGCAATATATTGCGATTTGGCAATTGTGATGTGATTCAGTTCAATGATTCACAGAATTTGCTGCATTGCTTAGCGGCTTAGCCATATGAAAGAAAGTAGGTGGTCTTCCTCTTCTGTTAAATCAAAACAGTAAAACACAATTGTAGCCCCCTTATAACCCTGCCAGACTAATCTTGAAGTAGTGTAAATTGTTGTCCCCATAGCGCAGTAACATACCCGTCTAAGGGACTTATATATCATATATAGTGTAATTTTTTGCTGTTTTCCACTGGCAGCCAATGCCAATATATCTGGTTGTTGCCTCTGCTGAGTTTACCATTGAAGTTACTACCTGCATCTCAAATTGCTCTCAGATGATAATGTGCTTTATTATTTTCGTAACTCATAATCATTCCTTAATCTTGGATAGAAATGTCAACTTTGATTTGAGCCCTGGATACTAATATTGCCTCGGTTGATGGATTTGTAGTTGAACTGCAAGTTGAGGAGAGTAGAGGGGAAAAAGAACAGGCAGAGGTGGCAGTTGTGGAGGCATAGCCTAAGGCAGTTGTGGAGGCATAGCCTAAGGCAGTTGTGGAGGCATAGCCTAAGGCAGTTGTGGAGGCATGACCTATGGCTGTCAATTGTTACTATATACACACCAAATTCATTCTTTAGGATGAACAGATCAGAACTTCTGTAGAGGACTAGACATTAGCTCGCTGTAGCATAAAAGCCGATATGAAAATAATTTCAGATTCTGGGTAAAAAGACATTTTACTTGAAAAATCTGCATATGAATTGAAAAAAATGGTATGAGCTTAAGTTCTGTACTGAATCTCCTCGCCCTCTTTCTTTCTCTAACTATTAAACGCTCACTAGGTTAATGTTGCACGCACAGCACACATAACTTCAAAGTTCAAATAAAGCTAGACCACTGCAGTAACAGAGTATCATCTTAATATTTTTATCTCTACACCTAGCACGTCAAATTTCTATTCCTTTCTATTCCTCTTATGCACCACAGGGTCCTCTTGGTTGAAGGTTGCACTTCCCTTATCACCTCACTGTCACTTAAACCTGATCCAAAATCACTTCAAAAACGAAACATTTTCCTCCACTTCCTTGAGCTGATCTTTAGCGTTTTGGGCTTATGAAATGATCTCTAATAATGTTGTTTGCACTGGGAATGACTTTTGCGTCTTGGATTGATGAAAGTATTTCATTGAATAAGGTTCATTTTAAACCCCCATTCAAACACCTTTTTTTGTATTTTTGAAAAAACCTCAAATAACTTTATATTTATCCACGATTACTGTAAAGATTTTTACAGTATACCTATCATCCACAATTCATTTATATTATTTACTGAAGTGGTAACAATATATAAAACTAATCACTACACGAGTTTTCTTCCTAATCACTACATTCAGCTTCACACCTCATGATGCAGAGAACCTTTTGCGTAGAAATTAGAATATTCCTGAACTTGACTCATTGGTTTAACAGTTAAACACTTCACTATTCTAATATAATGCCTTAATCCCTACGTTTTTTAAGAACTTAGAGAGTACATGTATTCGGATTCTTGGTCCAAAGTACAACTGGTCTTACCCACATTCACTATTTTCATACGGCAAGTGTACCATATCACTCAAGTAATAAAACCGGTAAATACCGGGATGTCGTTCTCAAGGAGCAAATTAGATTTATCTTGATCTCTAAATATATAAATTGAGTAAATAATTACAGTTGGTGATTTGGATGAAAGTCATCGATATTTTTGTATTTTCTAAAGTAGGTTGATAACTTGTAAATAAAATGGTTGGAATTGACTTTCATTTTCTTCCTCTTTGTAAACATTTAGATTCAATTCTAGAAAAGTTATTGATCTTCATGCAATCATTTGTATCAATTCCTTGATTACAAAATCCTTAGATAATTCCTCAAACTCCAATTCCTTGGTAATTTGACAAATTATCTAGCATTAAACCCGATGTATAAGCAATTCATGTGTCATTGTCTATCCCTACATCAATGACACATCAAGAAAACTTATCCAGATTCGACCACACATTTCGCTTTCTAGTTGAACATGAGGTAATAAATCAAGATTTCAATAACTAAATAAAATCAAGCATTAAGCATAAGACAAGATTTCCAAAATCAAATTACTAAACATCAACTGAATTGAATCCAAGAATACAAAGGTTCATAAAATTACTTTCAATCCCACACCGAGAGTTTAGCCGCTCATTCTACACATTACAATCATGAAATGCATAAAACAATAAGAATCTAGGCCTAAGGTCGTTCCCACGACTCTTCCTTTTATCTTTCGTGCTTCACCCTCTCTAAAACTCTCAAAATCAGTGCAAATGGCAAAAAGTAACCCAAAACTGTTGGAAACCGCCTATATGAACTTCAGACTTTTGCTCTCTCGCTTGGGCGAGAGACCCTTGCTTGGGCGAGAATTCTTTAGTAGTTGAGGCTTGTGGTCACTGGTCTCTCGCTTGGGTGAGACATTCTCGCTTGGGCAAGAATTCATCGGTGTGTGCTTTTGAGCCAGTGTTCTCAATTTCTTCCATTTTTCATCTCTTTCAATCCATTACCCTGCAATTGATAACACTTGTATAAGTTTTCCAGACCAATGCAATTATTCTAGATTCGTGAAAGTTTGTCTAATATTTTTATCAAAATTCACAATTAAGTGCCCCAATTCATGTTAAATTTTACTTGATATATGGCACTTAACATTCTTCTAGTGATTATTATATATTCATATACTTTAATATGTTATTGCTGTTAAGTTTTTGTTTCACCAATTAACGTGGTGATTATGTCCAAATCTGGATAATTGGGCTATGAGCAAAGGTTGTAAAAAAGGGGCGCAGTGGACAAAACTCTACCTCTCATGCATAAGCTTATAATTTTAGGCCTTTTAATTAACACACACTATGAAGTTTGAAGGTTCACACAAAGCTGAAAGAATGATCTAAAGCAGCCAATTTCTACATAAAGTTTATTAGTCTTACACCATTGGTTAAGCACTAGAAAGACTGAAAAACAAAACCTAGACCTTGTCAAAAATTTCCATGCTGAGGAGAATCATACAATATGAACAGGTTAGGTTGTACATGTTGAATTTTAACACTCCCATTTAGTTTCCTTTTCCCATGCTGCTGTTTTCTACTCTGAAGTCTCTTTATCGCACCACATTCAACAGTAAAACATTACATTCTTCACCTTCTCTTTCAGAGGTGGTAGTGGTCTAACTGACCCATCTTTTGATCTTGCACTTAGCGGTTTAGCAATGTCAGAAACATTAGGTTCCATGTAGAACCGAGCTCTGTAAGCTGCCAAATGAGCATAGTATGCAGGAGGCACTGCATACATAATAGACAAGCATGTGAGTAATGTTTACTTCTAATATTTACTTCTTGTCAATACAAATTTGCATGTGAGTAATGTTTAGGAGTATATATCTGCAACTAGCATCACCAACAGACAGATTACAAAAGTCTTCAAGTTAACCAAGAATCGAAGAATTACCTACAGAAACGGATCGTGTACATCTTGCATAGCTACAATCAAAATGGTTAGAAGGTTATTTCATTACAAGAATAGAGCAAACAACAAATTTAAGATGATAAGAGAGACATTATTTACGTGTAGCATAAGTTGTTGGTCAGGGATTGAATCTCATCGGCAGTGAAATTGTTCTCGTCCCAGAGAACATGATAATGAGCTGGTCTACTTGTTCCCTATAAAATGCCAATCATAATGTAAATTCTTCTCCTCTGTATCATATATCCAATTTAGCAACATAGAAATCATTATCATACCTGAATACCCGCATGACTGCATAAATAGAAGTCGAACTCGGTAGGATGACAGATCTTAGTATCCACCACAGTACCTACATTAACCAATTAAATATGACTATCAGATAATTTCTGGAAAATGAATTTTGAGGTATTCCAAATATTCTGCGATTCTGAGCAGACCCCTTTGGCGGAAACTATCTAGACAATAGTCATATCTTCCTTGTTTTTAGGTGATAACATGTAGCCATGAACTAATAGTAGAAACTGGAACAAGTTAAAAAAAGCCTTTACCAGGTAAAACATTGCCACTCCTATCAGTGCTGCTTCTGTCATCGTGATTACTGGTGAAGAGTCTAGTGTGATGCCGCTTTTGGACCACAACAAATGTTACTGGAGGTTGGTAACCAGGTTCCAAAGATGCACAAGCCTACACATTGAGAGAATTTAAGCATCGGGGAAGGTTGTAGTCAATATAAATCCAGCATATACTGTCTTAGTACCTTACGGATGGCGTCAAGCTCATATAGCAAAACCTGGTAGAACTGTCCTTCACTTACTCCATCCCTGTAAACATATTGGATAACATTGTATAAGACATCCCCCCCTTATAATTGAAATCACTGTTTCTCAGCATTAACTTCGTTGGCAAGAATATGTTCTTTAAAATACTACAACAGATTACTCTTACCTGTAAAATATAATTCTACATGGTTTTTGTCCAGTTGCCTTCTTAAATGAGAGTAAGAGCTCTCTGCAGTAGCACAGAATAGTATGATCCAGACATGCACACTTAAGCTGAATAATTACAGGTAATAAATGCAGCCTATACTAGAGGGAAAGCACAAGCTTAAAGGCTGATGCAATCAAACATGAAAAGTTTTTCCAATAGGCCTATCAAAATAATGTTAACAGAAGACATCTTCAGGCCTATTAAGTAAAAGTGTAGAACCAGTCAATGCTTAGGGGTGTCTATATGACTCAAACAAAATAGACAAGGTATAAAATCTAAGAAGCAAAACATGATTTTACTTGATCCAATTATGAAGTTTGTTAAAATAGCTGCTATCAAGTACCTGATCATACCACCATAAACTATACCATGATGAGGATCCTTCCAACATTTGAAAAGATCTTGAATGAGTTCTTCACGATGCGGTTGAGCACATACCAATCCTGCGTACTTTGTTACTTCTGGCCAGTCCTGGGAGGCTACAACCTGAATAAAAGTAATCAGAATCGACTAAATATAAGGCTCACTGAATTGTTGGAGTTTGGAAATGCTTACAGCAGCAATGGATGGAGAAGAGTCCTCTCCAGATTCTGGATGAGTTACATCTGCTCCAAAAATTATTGTTGGAATATCACTGACCAATGGGATCCTCCAACTTAAAGCATCCAAAAGTACTGTGTTCCTTCCTCCCAGCTAAAAGTATAATGCATTTATTCAAGAAAATTAATATTAACATGTGGCCTCCGTGTTAATTTCAGTTGAAAAGTTTGATAGAACAATTTAATAATAGCATACCTTGACATTGATTTTTAGTGCTACATTTGCCAAGTACTGTCTGTTAATCTTGAATACATATTTTGTTAGGCAGCACTGAGAAATCAATCCCAGATCAGTTTCACAGATTCTTTTAAGATCACCTGAATTAAGAATTTGTTTGTTTAGTGCAAGCATGAAATGTGGAGTTATGAAAAAGTGAAATATAGACAATGAGAGGAGTGATCAACATTTATATCTTTAAACATAAGGAGAAGAAAAAAATCAAGCCAAGTGACATTCCCACTATTATAGATATGTGAAACAAAATAAGCTGAACATGAAGGTGTACTGTACTAAAAGTCTAAAACCATCCTACCTATTACACTCATGAATTGATGCTAATGGAAATATTGGTGTGACTTAGAATCGTACCATACAGAGAGCCATTGCTGTCTGGAAGAATGGCAATTAGCAACTCTAGTTCTTTGCCACCAAGTTTGTCTAGAGCAGCAGAATGTACATGTTTCAATGCCTTCTTTACCAGATCTGATCGTGCTGAATATATCGGAATCACGGGGTCCTGACTAAATTCCTGTGAAAGGATTAAAAGGGAGTAACGAAAAGTATAACAATAATTAGAACATAGAGTAGAGTGCTATACAAAATTCCAAACAAGTAGTCTCAAATGTATAACTTATAACAAGGTATAATCAAAATTTGAAATTTTACCATGCCTGTGATTTGGCACATCTGAACTAACTGTTGGCAAAATCCGCGAGCTGTACTTTCTTGAACACTCCGAGAGAAATTGATACATGCCCAATATTTTACAGTGCTTCCATTTACAACTTTCTGCATTGAAAAACAAGTATTAAATTCTCCGGGAACAACTAGTTTTCCTTCGCATTCTGTTTATTTTCATTAAAGGATTTACAACTACAATCTTTTTATGTCTGAGCTAACCTTGTTCATCATATTCCACAGACCAACTTGTGGCAGGTATTCTTTCTCTCTCCCAGTGTCATTATATTTCAACTGAAAAGAAAAGAAGAGCCAAAATGTAGTATTAGCATAATACCAAAAGCAAACAACATAATTGATCAATTAAACCATGGCATATTACCCATGGAGCAGGAAGAACCCGAGCCTCAACTGAAGAAAGCTTGTTGTCTATGCTGATACCAAATTCCTTTGCATATGGATTACACTCATAATCATTTTGTTGAATTGTCTACAAGTATATTGGAAAAGTTCATAGCTTAATTATACCAAACAACACAATGTTTATGTTCTTGGACAAAAAGAACACAATGGCATATCATGGCTATTCAATTTCCTATAAGTTATGATCAAAAAGGAAAGGAAGGAAGGAGAGAAGTGATATGAAGAATTCATGAGAAAGACCTTTAGAATATCTATCTCTTGTTCACGTGGTCTCTGGCATGAGACCTTAAGCAGTGAAGTTATCTGCTTTTCATTCAATCCTTTTGTATATCTCTGGCCACTAACTATCTTGCATGCCTGGGACATAAGTTGTTGATTAAAAACAGAAGCACTTCAAAAAATGGCGTGGATAAATTCAAAGATGAACTCACCTCCATGGGCAAATAGTTTAGCTTCTTTTGGCTTCCTACTTGAAGGCAAGGTAGATGAGAATATTTGATTATATATCCATACACTTCTTGAAAATAATCAACTACTGATTTCATGTTCATTTTCTCATCAACTGGGAAACTGTTTGAATAAAAGAGATAATTATTTGCTTAGTGGTCATATCTAAAATGTTTTGAATCCATCTTGCAAATGTAAGAGTCACAAAACCATACTTAAGCTCCCTTGTAGGTTGTGATGTTAATCCTGATATCCTGTACTTCCTTCGAAAACTTCCTCTGTGTGTTACTTCAACTTTCACACCTCTTAAGGCTTTCTTAATCTGCTTGATTGGCACCACAAAGATTTTTTGGTCAGATATTACTTCAATGTTCTAATGAAATGACTGTCCTCAATAGCCCAGAAAAGGAACTTGAGTTCATAGATTTAATCAACAATCTAAGTCTCTCCAACCGATTATAAGCTGAGGAAGTTTTAGAATAAAAAACATTTGATATTTGATACCTTAACCCGATCTGAATCTGACAATGGTTTTGAGGTAACATCTTTTCCCAAAATTTGAGCAACAAAGTCAATTACAGGGAGTGGTTCAATAAACGCCATGGATGACATGCCTATAATAAGAACAAAAGGAAAATGAAACAAAAAAAAAACCAGATTGTTGAGATTGACATAAATAATAGGCAATGTTTTAAATTGTGGAACACATCCCATAATGCAGTCCCAACATTAAAATAGCAGTGATTGTCATAATTGCATGAAGGCCACATTGGCCGCCTGTATTGCTACCGCAACCGCAAGACAAACACAACATTGGTTTAATATAAGAAAATGAATAGAAGGAAAATAGTAGAAGTAGATGTGTGACCAATATTAAGTGACAATCCCATTTGAGTAGGCCTTATGCTCTGGTAGAAGCCACGCCATGATTCAAGGCCACCTCCCAGCTGCTGCGGTTTTCTTAAATCCGGCGAATAGAGAAACCTCCCAACAGATACATAACTAAACATGCAAATCAAGACATAAGAAACAAAAACATAGTAAGTAGCAATATCCACAAGAAGACAATGTGTACAATAATGTTGAAATAACAGCACAACAAATGCACCTTTGGGCTGCAACCTCCCTCAACACAATGTCAATGACAGTAAGTGCTTCTTGTGGTGTGTCCACTTGTTTCCCACTGAGAAGCTCACGTAATTGATGCATGCTAACTCTAGCTGCAAACTTGATTTCAACTTTAAATTCTCTTTCCCTGACAAAAATGGTTAAAGCCCAGTTATAAAATCCAAAAGTTGAGAACAATAACAATGGTATTTTCAAGACAACAACATAGTTAAATTACCTAGTACTACCAATGCCCTCATCTTCCACATTCAGTAGTATGCTGAACTCTTTGTATCTAAAGGGAAGCAAGCCAGCAGTGTAAAGATTTCTTCTTCCATCAAAAACTGGGAGCCTTTTCCCCAAGTCAGTGTTTCTGTGAAGCTTCACCAACTCAGCTATAATAGCTTTGCTTCTTTTACGACAAGTAACTTCAGGTGTTATTATAACCTTCACAATACATACATCATGAATTAACAAAAACCCTTCACTCAAATCTAATTATGAATTATCTTTACCTAAGGATTGGACTTACATTGTAATGACTTAAGTCTGATGCTGATATATCTGCCAAGAAGTGATTAGCTTTGACCACACACTTTGTCCCAAGCTGGCCATAGCCAGGCCTAGCAGCAAACACAATACTTTTGCAAGGAGCAGAAGAAACTAGTTGTGAATCAAAACCTCTTTCTTGTAATTTCTCTTGTTTGCTTAGGTAGCTTCTTCTACCCCTTCTTCTATGATCCTTGGAATTTTTCTGAGGCCTCCTAGATTTTACTTGATCCTCCATGGGGTCCTTCATTTGCACTCACAGTGTAGTTCTCTGTAGAAAAGAAGGAACTTTCACTTATTTTTATGGAAAACTGAAAGGTTTTTGGCAAAACAAGTTCCACGTTTTCACTGAGAAGCAGTTATTAGCTTATAACACTAATCTTGAAGGAAGAGAAAAGAAAGTACAAGCAAAGTGGGAAAGGCATTAAGCATTGTAATGGCTGCAATTTCAACACAGAAACCAAAACAAAAACGAAAAAAGAAGAACATGAAAGGTATGGTGTGGTATGGCATAAAATCTTGACAGTGTTTCATCTTCTTCTAGGCGCTGTACATTCTCTGAAAAGATGGGTAGAAAAATAAAGTAACGTGCATACATGCAAAGAATAATAATAATAATAATCTCCTACAAAATTCTAGTGAGTGACCCACATTAGAATTCAGTTGTGATGCCTAATTTGACTTACTGCTCTAACATATTTTATGGGCATAATAATAAAAACTTTCTCCTAAAAAACCACCACTTTCCTCCAAAATAATCTATGTTCCATAGTTCACAGCCATAGGCTGCTTATATAGGCCTGGCCACAGACGTTGTACAAGAGATAAAATGTTGCTGCTGCTATAATAAATTATTTGTGGGGATGTGAATACTTTTAAACTCTATATTATCAATGCTTTAAAATACTCATGGCACAGGTACCTAATATGCATACTTTGGTTCTTTTAGATGCTTTTTTATTCTGTCAACCAAGTCTTTTATCAAATGAGGTTTACTCAATCAAATTAAATAACATCATAAATTATATAGATACATTATTGATATCTAGACCCCTTTTATATTGTGTTTTGTTGCAAAACTTTATTATTAGACAGTAAAAAAAACTAAAATAAAACTTTCTCAAATCTTTACTGAATATGTTTTTTTCTATATATATCATTTGATTTTTTTAACTTTTTTTTAATTATCATTGTATCATCATACATGTCTTGTATCATTCTTGTGTCCCATGGTGTTTTAAGTCCAAAAGGAGGTAAGGAGCATTATTTTGGGTTCACTTACAGTGGTCCCAACAAGAACAATAAGCGATGTTTGAATAATCTTACCCTACTCCAAGTTATTGGCAGCACAGTATGTAAGAATGCATGAATAAATACCCCTTTTCAGCGAGCACAAAGGAGCTTTAACTCCTTCCCAAGTTGAATTACAGTGACAGAACAGGACCTAAAACAGTTCACTAAGACAACACAAGCAGGAGCAGTAGGGACACGAGGCATAAAGGGTCACAAAAAATAAAAACAACAAAACATTGTTGAACCAAGTGACAAGAAAAATGAAGCAATGAGTCAAACAATATTTGAAGCCTTTTTATTATGCTTAGATATCCGGACAGAAAGTGTGCAATGCAATGCATGAAGTAGTTGCATTGCCATAATGGCTTTCTGCCAAATGCCAAATGCCAAATGCCAATGTCAGTTGTACGTTCAAGTAAGAGGTAAATGCTGCAAATTTTGCTATGCTGCACAAAAAAATACAAAATTTGATTTTGGCTTTTTTCTCTGTTATTGGTCAAATTGGATGGGTGATGAGGGAACTAAGTATAGCCGAGAATGGTCATGGAATCAATTATTTGGGATCATTACAAAGACACGAAGAACAATCATGTGTCCTGTCCCTTTCACTGGCTTCACAGGACAGATACAACATACCAGCCAAACATTTATGAAAAAACAAAATCCACATCTTCAATGTAAACCAACCAGAGTTGTCTTCTGATTGAGATTCGTGAAGGACTAAGTTGTTTTAAGTTATCATGCAAAGGCTCATAATTTTATGTCTACCACATTCTATCATGTAAAAACATTATACTATAAACTTGAACCCCCTAGACAATAAATAAGTTAACTTTTGTAACGAAATTAGACAGGCCTAGCTATAATGTTTCCTGAACCGAACTAAATTGTATGGCAACCATGTAAAGGGTTTGCATTCTATTCTTTTCATGAATATTATTATTGAATTGGTTGATAAAATAGAAAAGATAAAGTGACATTAATTTGCATACTGGTGTTGCGGCCAAACCGTCTTAGTTTATCTGACTGAATTTATGGTATATGTCATCTCTTTCAATTTTGTCACATCTAACTCTAAATTCCTCCCTGTGAAATATTCCACATACCAGGGACCCCCATGTTTCTCCCATCTCTTCAGTGTTTCTTCTTGCCACTTTGCCGCCATGTCCATTCTCAATCCCTTGGATAAATTATTTTATATATTCATCAATCACAATATATTAAAGGTGTTCATGGATCAGTTTTTTTTTTACTTAATACAAATCCAAGCTGAAATCTTGACTGGGCTTTTAATCTATGAGCAGTAAATCAAGAAAATAAAATACTTTTATATAAACAAAAAATTATATTTGTACAACCAAATTCTACGATTTCAACTTTTTCAATAACCTTCATGTTTAGTAAAAAAGAGAAGATATGAGTTCCTTATTTTATCCTAGATAGGTTGGCTGCAAATAATTCTTTAGGGATACTCGTATATCAAGTATTGCCACGTGGTGTTTAAGGGTTCTGAAACGTGGATCATGGAATCTGGGCTAGACTGATTTTGGGGCTAGCTCCATGGATCATTTTTTGTTGTTAATTGGGTTCTCACAGTCATAAGCCTGTATCCGGGGTTCCACTTTTGGCATAAAAAAGAGTAGAGTAAGCATGTCAAGCCTAGTGATATATATATATATATATATATATATACAGAGAGAGAGAGAGTATGAACTAGGCTAGGCTGGTGTGTCATGTTGCTAGCCTATGAGTTTCCTCATCATGAGGGTTTGCAATGAGACTTATTAGTCCCAACACACTATAAAGCCCCCAAGCTAGGAGCATGTGAACTAGAAGGCTTGTAATGGAATTGGATCTACCCTATCAATTAAACTTGGCAAGGTTCAGAAGTATAATAAAATTGGGTTAATATCCAAATTAAACTAAAAGCAAAAGCTGTGGACACCCACTGCAATCATGACAAAGTGAGACACTTTTGCACACAAACAACAAACATAAGAAAAGAAAGCATTCATGAGCAATAATACATAAATCCAGAAGTGTGCTAATGATTACTAGGTTATGTATGGACTTCATAGGAGAAAAATGGAACAATTGAGAATGAATCAGGTTGCAAGACAAAATAAACAATTGTTTAACTTAAAAAGGACATGAATAGCTTGAATCTAATAGAAGTAGAACGGCGAGAGTAGTTAAGTAGTGAAAAAACAAACCTTTTTGTTTACGCCATGTATTTTGTAAGTGCTATAGCTTAGCTTTTAATTAATGCATGTGACTGTAAGCTCCGACTATGTGAAGTAGTAAGTGAACTACTGAAACCTTAGAGATCCTCTTCCCCTTTATCACCTTTTAGTAAGCTAGGTTCCCTGCGCACAAGATATATATATATATATATATATATATATATATATATGTAGTAATGTAAGTGGAGTATACTGTATATTACTATAACAAGAAAGCGTTCAATTAAGGGTTTCAAAAGACTTCAGCATGAACTGCAGCTAGAATGACTAGATAGTTAGCCTCTAATTCTAACCCATAATACATAAGCCACCAAAATGTTTTTGAAGTGGCCACATCACATGCACAAATAGCTAGTGGTTTTTAATTATATTCCACCAGTCATTCTCATAGTGAGTCTAAGGAATATATTTATATATAGTCTTTGCATCATGATTTGAACTAATGAACTGCATGTCATAAGTATATAACCTTATTATTGAGCTGAAGTGGTTCTTTTCTTTCCAAAGTAATGCTAAAATTGATTTTCATGTTAAAGAGACTGATGAAGCGATGAATATAGCCTTGAACGAAAGCCAAAAGATGTAATATTGTGCTTCTAATTAAATGTAGAGAACATAATCCACCTAAAAACGCAATTTGATTAAAGTAATTGATACAAACCTCACCATGCATGACCTTCATAAATGACGTATTAGAATAATGTTTTTATAGGAAAAACAAAACAAGGCAAGGGGATTTTGGATGGGAGAAGGAATATAGGGTGCAAGGAAGAGGAAGCATCGATTTTGGGGACCTGGATGATTCAACATGGGAATGCTTCTTTTTTCTGCTATTGATAAAACATGTGTCAAAGACCACTAGTTTCAGAAAAAACAGTCTTTACTGCCTTTAAGAAAGGAGCTTTAAAAGAGAGAAAGAGTTTTCATTGGGGCTTTTCAGAGCATGAAAGCGTGCCATTAGATTATTAAAAAGGAAAGAAACACACCGAGACCTTTTATCTTTTATGAACCATTAAACAAACATGATAAAATTAGGTAAATAATATTTTTCAGAAAGCAAGATTTTGATGCTGCATAGAGAGTGAAAGTTAAATATCAGCAATTTAATGAGCTTATAATAATACAAAGGTGTGAGATTCCATACATTGAGAGAAAAGATGAATAAAAGTGGGGTTTGTCCGTATAGCAGTACTAAGTGGTCTCTGCTATGCAACAAATTAAAGCTTAATTTTAGTGCACTTCCCCAGCCAGCAGCATGTTTTTTCTGCTATGGTTTGGCCTTGTATAAAGAAAGAGATTTAAACAAATAAATAAAGGGAAAGAAAACTTGTGTCAGTTTCTTTGACGGAAATATCACCGGAAGAAGGAGAATGAGATTCCGGGAGTATGTGTCAGTAGGTGGAGAACAGTGAAGGTAAGTGAAGAGGAGGAGCACATGGGGGAGTAGTGGGTGAACTTTTTATAGACAAGTGATTGCTTTGCAACAGTTCAAAAAGCAACAGTTGAGGACACCTTTGCTAGATCAAAATAAGCCATGTATGTGACCTTCATTTGATTTATTGGTAAATATCAAAGCATATATATTTACAGGTTGTACAAATTAAGTGTGTATAATTACAGTTATATACTTACAGAAATTATAGAAAGTGTGTATAATTATAAGAATATATTTTTTAAATAATTAAGTAAATATTTTCAACAGCTCAAGAAAGCATGTGAAGGCTAAAGAGTGAATGAACATTACTATGTTAAAAAATCTCTTCATTAAATACACAACTCAGAAAATATTATCCTTTTCTGATGCATGCTTTTCTTTTTCGAGTTTCTTATTCATTGATACAAGTTAGCAAAATGATAATATTTTATAGTTTTAATAATACTAAGCCTTATCATCATTTCATCCAAAACTATTAGTCAAATCCTTGTATCCAGCTTAAAAGAATTACAGTAGTTGCCAGTATGGTTTTTGTTTTTGTTTTCGTTTTACACATCTTGGTAGGTTATTTGGAAAATTTGTAAGGGTGATAAGGTTGGATAGACTGAAACTGAATATATAAATTAAGATAGTCATCAATAAATATTATTCTAACATGTTGAGCTCATATCACAAAACAAACAATCTTATCCTTGCCCCCAAACAAACTCTCTACTTTTACATAATAAACCAATAACCAGGGCATTATTATAACAAAAGCTCAAGCCATACTTGTCAGAATTGAACTAGGAAGTCTAGTCACCCAGAAATCTTTTTGTATGAAGTTATGAACTAAGTGAGAAACCATAAAAACAAGCTTTTTATCATATCTTGGTTTAAAAATTAATCTACATATTCTTCTTATCCTATCCTTATCCAACATAGTACTTCTTCCTCCCACATACACTAAAATACCTAATAGATTTAGCTCCATTTTGATCAAATATAAAGCTAAGATTGACAGCAATCATATAAGATTTATAAGAAATATATAATATTATTGGCAAAAAGGAACAAATTTTGAAGTCAAATTGAGAAATCATTGTGGTGTTTAAAAAAGTTAGTGACAATAAGTGTTACACAACATAGCCCCACCAAGACAAATGATTGCGAAAACGTTATCATCAAAAGGGGCATCCATGTCCATAAAGGTTAGAATGATCATAGGTGGATGTGGATCCATCAATCTCACGATAACTAGGATTTTATATGAGTTTTCAAAGCAGTACTTGAATGATGAGGGTTTAAAGATCAATGATAGCTCATCATAGATGTGATATTACCCTGCACAAAGTTTGAACTGTAATTTGTCTTCTTAATTGAAAAGGAGGATCATTACTTTGTACACCAAAAGACAAAAAAAAATAGATCATTACTTCCGTAATTAGTGAAAACCATTTACGCTTCAGTAATTGCTTTTCTCTTTTTTGTTCAAACTTTTGTATGGTAAAATCATCATAATCGTTTTTGTGACCTTTAATCATTTTCCTTTTCACCGACATTCTTTTTTCACCATAATTTATACTACTCATGCACACTTTATTATGAAGATTGAGGGATCATTGCATAAGTAGGCAGTTAGATAAGAATTAATCAAAGTTTTGTTATTTTTTCGTACACCAAGAGTTGTTAGATAAGGGACCAAACTAGATGCATATATTTACGTATATCTGCATTTGTTGGTCTCACCATCAACTGAACTTAATCATAATAATTCACATTTTCCGAAACTCTTATCTTTGCTTTCAAACAAGGGTCAATTCATTACTTTTATATTTTGTGTGCGTGTGTTATAGCTTGTGAGAGTAGAAGTATATATTTTAATCTACAAATTATGTGATGATGTCCAAGTGATGTCATTACAATTGACTACTAGGTAGATTGAGTAAGTCTCTATATATCTTCTCTGATATGGAATCAGATGTTGCAGGAGTTTGGTAATGGAAACTTGCAGAATTGGGATACATAGCGAATGGAAACTTAAGTTGACCGTGACATTTTTGTTCTCGTATTTACCTACTACTACTACTATCTTCGCTGCAACCGTAAATAACCATTAATATACCACCTAGACGTGGCTAAAAACTTGAGGTGCTATACCTAGAAGAAAGAGTTACATTAATGCTATAGGAATAAATAGTAAGCTCGAATAATGTCATAATTCTCTTTAGTAAATTATGTTCATCAAATTATTGGTTCAAGACATTGTGACTTTTTTGTTTCTTCACTCTTCTCATTCTCGGTAACAATAAAACTATTGGTGGTTGGAGGATCCCTAATCGCAGTGAGGTCCAACAGAGATAATGGTTCAACTGAAACATAATGAACTTAAGGGGAAGCAGACTAGTAAGTGTGGTACCCACACCTGAGGGGAAGAAGATTGTTGTGTATATTCAAGAATTGATATTTCTCAGTTGTAGTTCTCCACTCCTCTTTGCCATGATAATAATTGAACTCTCCAGTGATTGGAAGTTCATGGTGGGAGATGAATCCAACAAATTCTCCTATGGTTTTTTTATATGCATGTAGGGATAAAAACAAAAAGCTAGAAAGGAGATCATATAATTTGATTTTTGAAGGAGAATTTGATAATTTTGAGATATTCAAATAATGATAATACAAAAATAAAAAATGTAAGTAAAAACAGAAAGGTTTATTGTAATGCAATTATGATAAGGCTAGACTATGGAAAACATTCAAAGGTTAATTTCTCGTGTTTAACTTATAATGGCCCTCTATGCACGATACATTTAGCAAAGTTGTAATGTTAATCGAAATCACTAGCGGCATCACGTTTTTACATGCTCAAGAGAGGAACACAATGAGTACTTATTCATATAAAGGACAAAGGTTAAAGTCGCTGATCTTTTATTCTGTTCTTTTTGTCCTGATTCAAATATAGGTAATGCTTGGGTTATGATTTACACCAAGCAAATGAACAAAGCAACATGCATGAATGTGAAATGGGTCTCACTCAGTATAAGGTAAGTGGTTATCCATATTAAATCATACATGCAATCATTATTGTATACGTCATGCTTTGAATTATATATGGAATTGAAGAAGCCTTGCTTAGAATTGATTACCTAAACTTGCTAGCCTTTCTACAATGCACGTCATTTCTCACTTTAAGAAAAGAGACGAACTACAACAAAAGCAAGAGTACTTGTGGGACATGACGAAATGTGAACCTAGAGCACAATGAAGTACTTTCCACTGTTTTTTGTTTTTTGTTTTTTGTTCAATACTTTCCACTGTTATAGGGTCCTACTACTTCAGTTATTTGTTTGTAATGACTAGTGAGTATAACGTTTTAGATTACTAAGGTTAGGACCAAGGATCTAGCAATTTCAAAACTTACATATATAATGGATTAATGGTTACATGATAATGGCCATTGAACCAGCATAAAATATAATTATGGAGTCTCCCGAGCTTGTACTTCGGTGAAGATGGAACATTTTACGTGATATACTCTCACGATAAAAGGGTAGAAGTGGTCTTTCACATTATTGTAATTGTACAAAATAATCTCTTTATCCTCATCACTTAACCTCCATTTGACTAGGCAACTTATCTTTAAATTATAAGTGTATCATCTATAGAATGTGGGTATCAAGATTTATATACAGAAGATGACAAAAGGGAGCATTTAAATGGATATTAATTTTGTTATTTTAGTTTTACACATTTATTTTATAGGTGCTCAAATTTCTGTTCCTTATTTTATAATGTGTCAAAAGTTAATCTTTTATTGATCGGGCAAAAGTAAATTTTATTATATTTCACAAAAAAAACAAAGGTACATGATGTACTAAGTTGAGAGAATTACAAGTTTTAAGGATAATTAAATAAGAATATTCAAGGCAATTATAAAAGATTCTTTGTAGGTTTTGCAACCCAATCAGAATAGTTTATTGCATCCTCATCCTTCTTCCCGTTGATCCACAACTATGATTTCACCTTCACAAATTCAATGATTTGTTGTAGAGAAGGTTTGATTGAGTTGAAGATGACATTATTTCTAGCCAACTAAAGAGACCATATTATTGTTAACCAAATGACACTCCATATATTTTTATGCTTTGTCATGCCCCTGTGCATTGAATGACGAGTTGGGTCTAATGATAGAGTGATGCTAATGCAAAACTGAATAAGTAAGTCAACATGAAGAAAAAATGTGTTGAATTGATTCTCGGTGCTCGTTGCAGAAGATGTGTTGGATGGGTCCTCCTACTTGGGCTAAACTTACCCCCCATGAAATAGAGCGTCCATAGTTGTAGTTTGTCTTGGAAAAGTCCCCATACAAAAGGGGTTACCTTTGATGGTGCTTTGGACTCCTATAGTAGTTGTAAGCAGTGATCATTGTGTTCCTGTTCTGAACAAGTTGAGTGATAAGCTTGTATGTTGATTTAACCGAATAGTGCTTGATTTTGTCATCCTGTCACTCCCATGAATCAGACATGTTTACATGTAGCACGTACTATTGAAGTTCATGCAAAAGATTACCGATTAGATCTAATTCCCAAACAAATGGTTGTCTTTTTGAGTTTAAGTTTCACTCACTTCCCCTCTAACCATCTCCCTAACTCATTTATAAGTGCCTCCCTTCCCTTGACAAACTTCAATTATAAAACATGTTAAAACTATGCAATAAGTTTATAGACCCAAGCCACTTCTCTTGTAAAAATCTTGTAGTTGTCCCATCCCTTACCCAACGGACAACACCTTTCAAAAACTAGTGTGAGCTTTTAGTATTCTTAATTTGAAGGTTATCAATATCCCTAAATCATGGTGATATTTTGTGTGAACAGCTTTCAAGCCCAGAGGAAAATTATTGTATGAAATGATGCCAGTCTTTAAAATGGAACTAGGCCTGTCTTGTTTGGTCCATTTGCTGGTTTAATAAAAAATGTACCATCACTAATTTCTAATTGAAGAAAGCGAACATTGTGTTTTATTTCTCTGATTATTTACGTTATTCAAAAAAATATTTTATAATCTGAAAATGTAATTATCTCATTTGTAAAAACTAAAAACCATGTATATATATATATATTAATTGATTATAAAAAGTAAGTTATAGTGTATGGCCAATTTTATGATTGCAAAATCTAACGGTCGAAAAGATCAAAACGATTATGGTTACAACGTAATTCAATTGCAAAATCCTTGATACACTTTCGATGCAGATCCATCTTATATAAACTATGTTGATGATAAAACTAAACTGCTGCTTTGATTTATGAAAAGCCTTAGTAAGGAAGAATCGCAGCGAAGTGTTTGAAAATAAACGTTGGCTAAGACAGTAGTAGCACAGTAGTGTTAGGGTGGAAAGATAATATTCGTCCATCTTGGGTGCCAATAAAATATCACAATCTTATTTACAAAATACATTTATTTGCATTTCTTTTTTCTTCTTCTTTTATTTCTTTCTATTTTTCTAATTGGTTGGGACATGGACGATGACACCATTTTGGGACAGGTGATCCACATCCGCCAATAATACTAACACAAAACAAACAGAATAAAGGACAAAAAGGAAAAGGAAAAGTATAATTAACTAGCACGAAATAATTTTTAGCATCATAAAGTCCAAAAATGAAGCACTCTATCTTCACGCACAAGCTCCTCTTTGATTTACTAGTTTGGTCAATTTATTAATTAACTTTGAGGATTCACGAAGCCAGATATTCCAAGGAGGAAATAAACCACGCCTATGGTGGGAAGAAGGAAAGAAGGATGGTTTTACATAAGAAAGAAAAGAAGCTTTTTCTTTACCCAGGAAGATTTTAGAAGATTCTGGCCGCAGGGAGGCTGTTAGGAAGCAAATAGTAAGAGGAAATAATAGACTAATTTCTAGAGGTATTTAGTGAATGTTCATCTTTCATATCCATAACCACATTCAATACACAACTTATAAGAAAACAGAAATGATCTCAACCATCCAAGTGGATGGATTTTACAAAAAAGGAATATTTGTTAAAACAGAAAAGCAAATCTGTTAAGCCTTTATCCCATGATAAAATCATTGTGTCACCTAGGAATATTGTGTTTCCTTTTAGCTCCTTGGGCTCTTATTCCCTGGGGCCTAACATTGCCCATTTCTTCCAAAGAAACCTTGTCCTCAAGGTTTGGGTTGACTCCTGGGCTTTGTGGAGAGCCCTGATCGTTTTGTGTGGAGAGCTGGACAAGTGGAAAGGAATCAGCAAGATCCAACGGCTCCATTAGACTTGGTTGGGGAACCATCCCATGTGAAGGAGTCTGTGTTGGCAGATTATGGGAAGCCGTGTGGGCTACCTTGGGACAGAAAAAATCAGGCTGAAACTTGCTTTTCCCACTGCTCGGGGCGTTGAACATTTGAATTGGTTTTTGTGGGTCGTTGGATGATATGGAAAACTCATCATGATTAATTAAGGGTGTAGAGTGAACTGGGGTTACTTTTTGACTTCCTATAGCATTAGATGCCTCATTTGGTGGGAAGGGAAAATCCTTTAAAGGAATCACATGGTTCCTATTTCCCAAGGAGAACCCACCTTCATCATCCAACAAAATTTCTTCCTCATGAACTCTTGTCCTATGAAACTCATGGGTTTTGTTCATCACTTCACCCTTTCCAATCAAAACTTCATCTTCCCCGTTTGGCTTTCTTTCCTTCTTGCCTTCAACACCAGTGTTGTTAGTTTCAACTTCCCTGATTTGGGTTGTTATCATCTCTCCTTGAAAACGGTTAACGGTGTTGCCGTCCTTTTTCATCATTTCTTGCGATGGAGGTGGTTCAGTGATGGTTGGTTCAGGAAGAGCTGGTAGAGGTATATTTTGAATTGTGTGGTCACCGTGAAATCGTTTGAGGAGAGAGACGTGAAATATTGGGTGGATGCGAGCTGCCGGAGGCAAGGAGAGCTCGTAAGCCACCGGTCCGATGCGACGCGTGACCTGGTACGGCCCATAGAACCGAGGGGACAGCTTGTGGCACATCCGTCGGACCACCGTGGCTTGCCGGTATGGTTGGAGTTTCAATAATACCCACTCCCTAACCTCAAAGGTAACATCTTTCCGACCCAATTGAGTTTGTGCTATCATTCTTTGTTGTGCTCGGATTAAGTTATGTTTAATGGTTGCTAATAACTGTATTCTCTCTTTAAAAATATCCATAATCGATGTACATGGTTCAGTTGAAGTGTTGTATCGCAACAATGTTGGTGGCTGACGGCCATGGATAACTTCAAATGGCAAGAAACCGGTTGCCGAGTGTTTGGACGTATTGTACCAAAACTCCGCCAAGGGAAGAAGGAGAAAACACCTATTCGGTTGTGAACCGGAAAAACAACGAAGGTAGGTCTGAAGGCAGCGGTTTACCACCTCTGTTTGACCATCGGACTGAGGGTGGTATGTCGAGCTGAAGCAAAGAGTCGTTCCAAGCAACCGAAAAAATTCTCTCCAGAAAGTATTTACAAACAATTTGTCTCAGTCTGAGACGATGGACTTCGGGACTCCATGTAATCTGACTATCTCAGCCAGAAACCGATGTGCCAAAGCTTCGGCGGTGAACTTTGTGGGAAGCCCGATGAAATGAGCATACTTTGAAAGCCTGTCCACCACAACCCAGATCATTGTGTGTCCTTGTGAGGCAGGTAAGTGTGTGATAAAGTCCATTGACAAATCTTCCCAAATTTGTTTTGGTATTGATAAAGGTTGTAGAGGACCATTCTATTTTGATGTAACGTATTTATTGTGTTGAATGCAGTATTGTATAAAATGCTTAGTGTCACGGTATAGACCTGGCCAATAGCAAGAAGCCGTGATTCGGGCAAGTGTTGGTTTGAAACCAGAGTGACCAGCCGTAGGTGAGGCATGATACTCGGTCAGAATCATCTTCCGGAAATCAGACACATCAGGTATGAAAATTCTGTTGTCATAAAAAACCAGTCCATTAGAGAATTGGAACTTCTTTTTCATATTGGTATCTGTTTCACACTTGTTAATGAATTGCTTGCCTTCTGAGGTCTGATAATGATTGCGAAGCTGATCCAACAAGGCTGGAATCGGCGAGGAAAGAGAAGTCAGAACTGGAATCTCTTCATTGAGGCGTCATGAAAGTGCATCAGCGACCCTATTAGAGGTACCCGTTTGATATCTTATTTCATACTGAAATCCAATAAGTTTACTGGCCCACTTTTGTTGTTCTGGTGTATGCAACCCTTGTGTCATAAGGTGTTTAAGGCTCTGTTGGTCTGTTAGTATTTGAAATTTTCTACCGATTAAATATTGACGCCACTTCTTTACTGCTTCTGTTACAGCGTACATCTCGCGGACATATGCAGAGGCATGCTACATGCGGGGAACCATCTTCTTCCTAAAGAAGGCGATGGGATGCCCCAATTGTGAAAGAACAGCCCCAATGGCCACTGCCGATGCATCAGTCTCGACTTCAAAGGGAATCGAGAAATCTGGAAGTTGGAGCACTGGAGTTTTTGTCATTTTTGTTTTTAATGTTGTAAAGGCCTGCTGAGCCTCTGATGTCCATTTGAATTTTTGTTGTTTGAGTAGATCGGTGAGAGGAGCGACGAGAGTGGCGTATTGTTTGACAAACTTGTGATAAAAGTCGGTGAGCCCTAAAAAACCCCTGAGAGTCGTGAGTGAACGAGGCTGTGGCCAATCAACCATAGCCTGAATCTTTTCTGGGTCTGGTTGCACACCCACTGCATAAATAATGTGGCCAAGGTAGCTAACCGAATCCACTCCAAAATGACACTTTGATAACTTTGCATAAAACTGGTTAGATTTCAATAACTTCAACACTGTCTCCAAATGTAATAAGTGATCATTAAAAGAAGTGATATAGATCAGTATGTCATCAAAGAAAACCAGAACAAAACGTCTTAAGTGAGGCCTGAGTAAAACATTCATGGCCGCTTGAAATGTCGATGGGGCGTTGGTCATAATGTCCGTCAAAAGTACGGAATGCGGTCTTATGGGTATCATTTGGGTGAACCCGAATTTGGTGATATCCCGAACATAAATCGATCTTTGAAAAGATAGTTGCACCCCTGAGTTCATCAAGCAACTCATCAATGGTCGGGATTGGAAATCTGTCTAGGATAGTAATGGCATTAAGTGCTCTATAGTCCACACAAAACCTCCAATTTCCATCTTTTTTGCGAACCAACAACACTAGGGATGAGAATGGACTTGTGCTAGGTTTTAGAATTCCAGTCTGCAACATGTCCTTAAGCATAGTGTCCATCAAAAGTACGGAATGAGGTCTTATGGGTATCATTTGGGTGAACCCGGATTTGGTGATATCCCGAACATAAATCGATCTTTGAAAAGATAGTTGCACCCCTGAGTTCATCAAGCAACTCATCAATGGTCGGGATTGGAAATCTGTCTAGGATAGTAATGGCATTAAGTGCTCTATAGTCCATACAAAACCTCCAATTTCCATCTTTTTTGCGAACCAACAACACTAGGGATGAGAATGGACTTGTGCTAGGTTTTACAATTCCAGTCTGCAACATGTCCTTAAGCATAGTTGTCATGATATCCTTTTGGGAGTGTGGGTAGTGATAGGGGCGACTATTAACTGGAGATGAGGATAGTTTTAGTGGTATATGATGGTCGTGAGGGCGAGTGGGTGGTAGTGTGTTAGGCGTTTGGAAAACAGAGTTGTAGTTGTCTAAGAGGGTAGTTATTTGAGTTGGGGTGTTGTGGATAGTGGCTTGTTGGTGTGGGATGGGAAGTATAGTGATGGCATGGAATGTAGCTATACTGTCTGTGTGAAGGAGTCTGGTAAATTGATGGAAGGTAGAAGGTTGTAGGTTAAACGAAGATTCCCCAGTAAGTGTGATAGTCGTGTTTTCCACCGAAAACTGCATAGATGGAAACGAAAAATCCGAGACAATTGGTCCCAAATTTTGTAACCACTCAATTCCCAACACAACATCTGCCCCTTTAATAGGAAGGAGGTAAAAAGGAATAAGGAATTCCTTACCTTGTAGTGTAATAGGTGTCTTGTCACATAGCCCACTGCAATAAATATGGGCTCCATTTCCTACCATGACCGGAAATTGTGGGGTCTGAGTGATAGGAAAATTTAGGTAATCAGCTAAGCGAGATTGTAAGATGTTGTGAGAGCTGCCTGTATCTACCAAGATAGTGACTGAATGACCATAAATGCTGCCCGAGAATTTGAGTGTCTTTGGCGAGATTTGTCCTCCTAGAGCCTGATTAGAAATGTGGAAGTGAATTAAGTCTTCCATTATTGGCGCGGAATCAAACTGTTGAGGTTCTGCACAAGGAACTTCTGTGTCTAGAGAATTTGTAGTTATAGTCATAGGCAAACAGTCGTCTAGCATCAACAAAAATTTCATCGGTTGACACCGATGACCAGCATGAAATTTTTCGTCACAATTGTAGCACAAGCCTTGAGCATGTCTATCCTGCATTTGTGTTACTGATAAACGGTGAATAGGGAGTGAAGGGTTGTGTGGCATGGTTTGAGTTGGGGGATGGTTCTGGTTTTTAGCATATGCGGGGTGAGGAAATGGGGGTTTGTTAAGTTTGGGCCCGAACCGACCCGAATCCCGAATTTTAGCCTCCACCAGTTTTGCTAGTCCCAACGCATCAGAAATTGAGGTTGGTCGGAGGATTGCCAACTCTCTACGAATGTCTGGAAACAATCCCGAAATAAAACAATTTAGAATAATTTCATGAGATAATCCCCAAATTTGGTTACACAATTTTTCGAATTGTTTTTTATATTCTGCCACAGACCCAGATTGTTTAAGTTTGAACAATTCTGCTTGGTGGTTGGCGTAAGTGGAGGGACCAAAACGACTCTCCAAGTCCTTGGTAAATGTGTGCTAATCAGAGAGTTGTGAGTTATGAAACATCCATTTAAACCAACTCAAAGCATCTCCTTGCATATAAAAGGAGATCATGGGCATTCGTTGATCCGGTGGGACTAAATAGAGTTGAAAGAACTGCTCCGC
This sequence comes from Lupinus albus, assembly GCA_009771035.1. Classification (NCBI taxonomy): domain Eukaryota; kingdom Viridiplantae; phylum Streptophyta; class Magnoliopsida; order Fabales; family Fabaceae; genus Lupinus; species Lupinus albus. The sequence goes on from CM020011.1 coordinate 14,729,790, forward strand.
TTGAAAAATCCAGTTTAAGGGTTCGAAACCGTCAAATGGCATGAGCTGAAGTTTAGGAGGCGTGGCTGAGTGTTTTGGTTGAATTGGGTCTGTTGGTATGGGTTGTGAGAGGGTGTTGTGTGAGGGTGTGGGAATGTATGAGGTGGTGTAGGATAGTTGGGCTGATGGGACGGCCGTGAGGGCAGCTGGTTGTGTATGGGTGGGGTAGAAGAGCTGTGTTGGGTCAGGTGAGAAATGGAGTTGGGGGCCAGAATATCTGGTGGTGGTTCGTTGGGAAGAACGGGAACAAACCTTATGTCCGCTAGTTTCTCGGTGATGGATTGGAGGACTGTGGTGATGGCGGCATGGCGCGCATCCTGCTGTTCTTGATTTTCTTTCAATTTATCCATGAGAATCTGGGTAAGAGGTTCATCTGGTTCCTTTTTTGAGAGTTTTTGGGAGGCATTTGAGAGAAGAATGAAAGCACCAAAATGTTAGGAAGCAAATAGTAAGAGGAAATAATAGACTAATTTCTAGAGGTATTTAGTGAATGTTCATCTTTCATATCCATAACCACATTCAATACACAACTTATAAGAAAACAGAAATGATCTCAACCATCCAAGTGGAGGGATTTTACAAAAAAAGAATATTTGTTAAAATAGAAAAACAAATATGTTAAGTCTTTATCCCATGATAAAATCATTGTGCCACCTAGGAATATTGTGTTTCCTTTTAGCTCCTTGGGCTCTTATTCCCTGGGCCCTAACAGAGGCCTTGGAAAAATCAAGAAGCAAAAGTGCATCAATGATATTTTCCCTTCCATCAACAAACACAAAATAATTATGTCGCTCAAGCTTCCCTATTAAAAAGCCGTTTCGACATTGCCTCCATTCTTGATTCCAATGAACAAATAAAAAGCTCCATTCTTGATTCCAATGAACAAATAAAAAGTCGTTTAGACATTGCCTCCATTCTTGATGGCTTTTTAATTAATAAACAAATAAAAAGCTCCTCCATTGATATCAGCTCAACAAGTTTAAAATCTTAGCTTTGGATTAAAGGCAGACGTGACAACCTATAATAACTTAATTTAACTGGATTGCGAACCAATGAAATTATTTTATCAGATTATTTTAAATTACTTATATTTCTTAGATATATCATTTTTTCTGAATTATAGTCTTATGATCTCTTGTAATTATGTACGTTTGGTACTCTATTAATAAAATTTGTTAGGAAGATATATCATTTTTGGAAGAAAAAAAAAATTAAAATAAACATGGAAAATGGGTAAAACCCTTGCCTAGCTAATGATGGAGGTAAGGAATCAATTCTTAAGCTTTTTATTAAACCATTGCCTGGCTATTTACAGGTTGAAGACAAGGTATAACTTCAGAGTTTGTTTTTTAATCAGCAAAAAACGAATTAGACTTACAAGAGTGTTACAAGATTGATACAATTTCCTAAAGAAATTGAGGGGGTTGGCAACAAATTTCAGAGGTTGTTATCTTTGGTTTTTTCCCTACGTACAGTGGTTGTGGCGATTTGCTATTTTCTGTTTTTTCTTTGTCGTTTCATTTTGGTTGGTTCGAGCGTTTAAGCCTGATGTATTTAGCTTTGCTAAACCCTTATTAATAAATTCATTTACTTAAAAAACGAAGAAAAAACTAAACTGACGTCAATGTTGTTATTAATTTAGCATATATATTTGTTATTTGTCAAGAAAGAGAGATAGCTTTAATTTGTTGTTCGGAACTAAATTTTAATGACTCTAGTCATCAAGTCTCTATATATAGTTCACATAAATCTCATACAAGAGTACTTATCACAATATCATTTATAAACTGCACCTATAATATTACCTTTACTCAAAGTGATAATGAGGCCAAGTTATCAGAGTTAATAACTTGAGGGAAATAATAAGGAGGTTGAGATAAAATAGTAACATAGTATATAAACTGTGTTATGGTATGTGACATTCTTGTTATTTATAAAGCTTAACCACAAATATGATTACCCAGCAAACTAGAAATTGAGCGATTTCATAATCCATTTCTCGCTTTAGTACCATAACATGCCGATAACAGCATGAGGGCATTACATACATACAAAGCATAAATTATGTCTTTTTACCCGGTCCAATAAACTACAATTTGGATCCTCTGATATACAGAGAGCCAGAAATCGTGACATGTATCACTTCAAAAATATTAACAGTTTAGATTTTTAATAATTTTTAATTAAGTTTTATTTTTTAATCTTTAAAAATTTTTGGACCTCATGATCTAGTATTAGACTGTCTAGTATTAGAGATGATCCGAACACAGTAAACTAGCTATAAACATTTAAAAAACAAGAAGTATGTCTAATTAGGATATTTAATTCGTTCTTTATTTTTTTATTCTTGTTCTTCATTAATGAATCAAAACGATTAATAATCGAACATATTAAGATAAGTGCAAGGAAAACCCTAAAATACTAAAATAATTAGCTCAAGCTAGAATTTGAGAGTGATGTCACTCCCATTAATCTCGTCATACTGCAACCCTTTCCTTTCTCCTTCATTCTCACCACTCTCCCCTTTCCAGCTGCTACTCTCCGATTTCCCATCTTCTATACTCTCCGATCCTCCTTGAACATCATATTCCGGCAACCTTTGCTTCTGTGGGGCCGTCTTGTACACGTGCATGAGTTGGTGGTGGTGGTGGAGGGCACTTTGGTGCGGAGGAGGAGGCTGTGGAAGTAGCTGCTGTGGTGGCGCCGCGGTATAGAACTCCTGAGGTAGTGAGTTAGGGTGCGCGCCATAGAGGGTAGGAGCCCCCGCCGTAGCGTATTCTGGTGGGACCCAAATTCCTCCTAGGACCACAAGCTGTGTTGCTGGTGCACCTGTTTGTGGACTTGGACTGGGTCTTCTGGTGTGAAGCCTATATTTCTGTGAACAAAAAATGACTTAGAAAATTGTGGGAAAGGAAAAAGGCAAATAAACAAAAAACCGAAACAGAAGTTTGTTGGGAAATGAAGAATATGCATTGTGCAGATTGTTGCGTACGTTGTCAGTGAATCAATAATTATAGTACAAAAACAATAAAGGTGCTCTTTCATGCTCTTTGTATTGTTTGACATATTCATCCAACACAACAGTGGTTGTGTTTGTGAGAGAGACAAGTACCTGGAGATGGCTTTTAACTTCATCATTAGTCAAACCATCAACCTTCATCAACTCCCTAATCTGTTTTGGAGTGGCCACTGTAAATACAAAATATCATATATGTTAAAGCGAGTTTGGTTTATAATCTCTTTTTTATCTTCAAAAGATATATGTGTAAATAATATGTTTTAAATGCAAAATAAAACAATATAATGAGTCCGTAACAATTCTGATGTTTTGATTATCTTAATGACTAAATTAGAACGAGAAAGTTGTACCATGTATTAAACGGTTTTGCTTCCTAATTTGGGTATGAGTTTCTAGAGGGTTCATTTTGTGATCAATCTTAATCAGTTAACATTAAATTGTTATATTGTAACGTATATATACCTTGAGAACCACCAAGCATTTGAAGAGCATTAACAAATCGACGGTGCAATTCGGGTGACCAACACCTTCTTGCTTTCCTATGAGTTTGAGTAGTAGCAGCCGTTGTTGTGTTTTGTGCATGAGATGGCCCTTTTCCAACTACCATTCCATTAGTGCCACCGTTGCTTGAATTCTCCATCTTGAGACATGGCTCTTCACATTTCTTATCCACAATTTCTTTATCGGCAGAGGCCAGAGCCAATTCAGGGAGAGCCCTCAATGCAGAAATTTGAGAGGAATTTCTTTCTTTTGAGAATGGAAGGAAAGCTCCTCCTCCACCATTATGATTCCCCTGTTTGTTATTGTGGTTTAGAACAAGACTAGGGCTCATGCTGAAACCAATATTTTCAGCTGCTTCTTTAGGGAATGATGTGATAATTGTATTGGGTTGTTGTTTGGTTCCTTCGCTTGCCTGGCTCCATAATTGAGCAGAAGTCATCCAATCTGCCTTGTTATCAGTTATGTTTGTTTCCTTTTCAGAAGAGCAGCTTTTATAGGTAGAGTGCTTTATTGGTATAAACTCTTCCAGAACTGGCCTTGTCCCTTGATTATTCACTTTGAACACCTCAAGTTGCTGCCTTGAAGCCTCCATAGCTGTCCCAATTACCAAAATCAATTATAATATTTAAGGGTAATCAAATTAATTGGTAAGCAAGACAGAAGACAGAAAGAAATTTAGATTGCATGGGTATATATGTGATTGTGTGTGTGTATATATATATATTCAAAAAAATAAAAGTGTATAACAAATATATAGATAAGAAAAAGCTATGTCACATCCCTAATCGAGGGTGGAAAAGAAAAAAGAAGAGGAATTACAAAAGACAGAACGGAAAAGAAGAAGAAAAAGATAAGGTAAATTATAAACATTAGCCTTAATTTATTATTGTGAAAAACAGAATAAGAAAAAAAAAACATCTTGACAGAGTTAGATAGTATAATAGCATGAGTTGAATCTTCAAGTTTTCGGGTTCTACATGTTTAATTAGTTTGTTTGGTAGTTCAAAAGAGGTTTGGTTTATGCATGTTTAATTTATGTATAGAATGATGATTAATTTAATGGTGTGTGTATGTATACCGTTAGTGAGAAGTTGCATGCAGAGAGGAAGTTCGCGCTTGAAGGCATCAATCTTGAGACGTTCTTCCTCAAGTTGGGAAATGATCTCTTCAACCTTGTAGCTTTGATCACTATTCTGACTCCCAAATGATTTGAGTGCCATATGGGTTGTGCTATCAAGGCTTAGTTTGGATGGTGACGATGCCATTCTTCTTAATTTAACTTTTCACGTATAACTATACCAAATAACAAACAATAGTGTTTAAGATTATGTTCATGCCAAAGTAAGAAGATGATATGTAGGAACAAACAAGAGCAAAAGAGGGTGTTTGGCCTTTCTTCCCTTTATAGTTCTGGTGGGGGGAGAGAGAGAGAGAGAGAGAGAGAGAGAGAGAGAGAGAGAGAGAGAGAGAGAGACTGAGAGAGAAAGGAGGGCAATGTTGTTTGTGAACACAAGGAGGATCAAGGAGGGGATCGTCCTCTTTTTAGAGGTGAATTCAATGAGCATAAAGGAGGGTTATTTAGGAGGGAGAGAAACAAAAGAAAAAGTATGGGATAAATCAAAGGAAATAACTACTTAGTCTCATATTATGTCTAATACGTTCTCGACTTTTAATAAAAATATGTTATATTAACTAAAAAATTTAAACATTTATTTTGTTTTTTTATTATCATTGATGTTAGACAAGATATAGAATACGATCTATCTGTAACTTGATACGGAAATAAAAAGGTAAGATAAAAAAGTTATTTTAAAAAAATATGAGAGATGTTGTTAGAGAAAGAATAAGATAGTCTGACATTAGAGGGTCATGTGCTTTGAGCCTCGTTTTAGAACCTCTAACTCTTTCTACTAATTCAAAATCACCAGTGCAAAAAAATATTATTCTTCTTACTGTTTTCCTTTTTTTCTTTAACCCTTTCTCTCTTTTTATCCCTCCATGTACTTTTATTTTTCCTTTCTTTTCGTAAGTGTTATTAGACTCAAATTCTCCTACAATATTAAATCAAAACCTCATTGTTCTCGATTATCTTTCTTAATTTCTTCAGCGGATACATATACATGACAATGTTCTCTGAGAATTAAGTAGGACAATAAGGATGCATAGGTGTGATGTTTCATAATTAACAGTCTAACCAGAGACTACAAGTGAACCATTTACATGTTGTTGTTGATTATGCTTCATTTTTATTGACACCAAACAACGTGTGAGACAGAAACATATTTTTACTGGATTCATGAAACGTGCGGGATATTGGATGTTGGCTACGTGTTAGGCAACATAATTTCTTATGGTATCCTTATATCCATGTATGATATATATTGCTGTTGTCGGAGCAATAATTATTGACTCTATTGTGATTAATTAATGCAAACACTTTGTGGATTGTGGTGGAGCATATACCACCCACAAATAATTTTTACCAACAAGGTGAATAAATAAAGAGAAAAGGGAAGAGAGAAGTAGAGAAAAAGCACATATTCAAATAGGTACGTTTAGTATCAATCCACCTTGGGACTTTCTCTTATAGGACTCCAAAAGTTGAATAATCATCATGAATTTGAGTGCACTAAGGTCCACTTCACAATTAAGTTTAGAGGGGAATATATATAAATGAGAGACTTTAGAGCTATTTCATAATGTAATTCATGACTTTCAAGTTATTCATTTTTTTTTATTTTCTTCCAAAATACAACTCGCAAACAGACCCTATAAGAATTGGTGGAATATCTAATGTAAAAAATGAGAGACATTGAAGATATGAAATAAAATATTTACTATGAGGTGAAAAGAGAAGTAATAAATAATAATATTCTTAAATAGTAAAACATAAATATTTTTTATATGTAACACTTTTCTTAAAAGATTGAAGAAAAAACTAAATGTGTATTGAGTTTGTAAAAATTTAAAAAATTAGAATAAAATATTAAAAGATTAAAGGAATAGCTTAGTCTAATTGTGAGATTCTATGTAAGGGAACACAATCCAGGAAGCTTAAAGGGGTTAAAAGAAATCATGTAAAAAAAGAGTGATAAAGGAAGGTTGCAGAGGAGAATCATCTTGTACTCTCTTTAGCGAAGTGGGTAGGAAGCTAAGAAGATTCTCTTTTACATTTTGAACCATTTTTTTGTTATTTTGGTTAGGAAACCGGGTACAAAAGCTCCATTACAGAAGGGTCAATTATGGGTTTTAAAATGTTATTAATTTAATTTGATGGAGCCTATTGCTAGGATCACGTCTAATTTACTTCATTCCTTGTGGGTTTCATACAAGCAACATGAAGGGATATTTTTCTATATTCGTAGATACTACATAAGTATTGTAGTTTTCTGTCAATCTCACAAACATTCTACTTTAAATACATATTCCTTTTTCCACCTATTGTTATTTCAAATATCTAATTTATATAATAACAATATACCATAGGATAGTACTCGCCCATCAGTCCATGGGATATAGCATACATATTTTACCTTCCTGTTTATAAGACATATTATACTATTAACTATGTTGTTGTCCAAGTCCCTAATAAAAATGTGTATTGTATACTCAAAAATTGGGTGTAGAAAGGTGTAACAAAGAGAGGTGGAACAAGATGAAATAAAATGCCATAGAATTGACAAATATGATAAGAAATAGAAAGAAAATTAGGGAATAGGAGATTGGGAGATATGATAAAGGCTGCAGTTTTTTCTAAAAGAAAGTGTTGATTGTGGGCATACCTATAACATTTTCTTAAATTTAACAAATTTTTTTCTTTTAAGTTTCAACACAAACATTACTACACTATAAACTCTTCCATGAATTTTGAAATGAGAAACAAGTGGTAATGCTAACCAATAATCATATATTCTCTTTAAGACAATCTGTAATTTTTTATTAAACACAAAAAACGATATATATATATATCAATAATAAATAAAATAATACTTACACATGACACTTTTCAATATATACATAGGATTTATATGATAACTTTATCAAATGATTATCATTTTCCAATTCTCCTTTGCTTTTGATGTGTTTTTTTATGTTTCTTTAAAGGTTGTTCTCACTTTAATCCTTTACTGGTAATTCATTTCACTTTATCTTAACATATGTGCATTTTTAGGATAATTTTTTTCAATCTATCAATATTTTTGTGTGAATTACTTGAATTTGAATGTGGGATGTCAACAGTAGTTTACATGTGAATGCTGTATTAGGATTATAAAAAATTATATGATTATTATATAGATTATTTTCTCTTTCTCATGTATTTTTCAACAACAACTAAGAATGAGGATCACATGTCTCCAATCATTTAATATTTTGGCATCAAATATCATCACTCATAAATGGACAAACAAAATAATCTAAAATTGATAGGATTGACAAACAAAAAATGAAGTGATTTAGAATTAAAAAGAAAAAGGAAAAGTTAAGCATGTGAAAGATAGAGAAAGAAAGCATCAAATTCCGTTGGCATGCAATAAAAATGGTTGGTTGCTTTCCAAGTTAGTCTTATAGTACAAGCTACATTCCAACCCACACCTTTTCTTCGAATCCTGTTGTTTTTTTCTCCTTCTTCCTTTTACCCATATAAAAGAAAAGGATAATAGAATAAAATAAATAATAATAAAAAGAATGAGAAGAAGCGATTATCCTCAAGACGCGTGTCTATAATATTCTTCAATATCGTCCTTCTTCTGAATATCCCTTTTGTGTGGCCCATTTACCCAGCCACTCAGAATATTCTCCTGCTCCACTTCTCTTTATCCACACTCTGCAATTTTTACTTATCTTTACTCAATTTTATGTTATAGTTGATATAATCATCCCATGAATATAATATATCTATATGATTAAAGATTATATTTTTATTCTTGTGACTTATACTTATTAACGTGGAGAACCCTATTAATCAAAATAGGGATTAGTTATTTATCTAGAAGTCTAGAGGGTAAGAAATATAGATTTTCATTTTTCTTATTTAAAACTATTTTTTGTTTTACAATTTTAAGATATGGTCAAACTTTTAAAAAAATCTATCTTTATACAATAATTATGTCTGTGATTTTTATTAATTACTTTTACTTTAGGAAGTAATTTTTAGTGCATATGTCATTTCATGTCACTGTTGAGACTTGAGTGTTGAGTCTCATTTGATCCGTTAATCCTTACTCCCTAGGGATCACAACTAATTCCAGAAACTGAACTAAGTTGTTTTGTTATTAGTTACCATAACACGTGATGTTCATTACATTTATGAACACAAATCTCATCCCATATATGAAACAGTTTTTCTTTGTCTGTCTTTGCACTGCAGTGAGAATAACTCGTAGGATACTGTTATCGGTCCTTTCAGTAATGGCCTCATCTTGTAGGATTTGGATTTGGAATTCTCTTTTAAAACCATGCCGTGATTATTAATTATTGAAAACAATCATTGTTGAATAGAGATATGAAATATTATAGAGGTGAGCATAATTAAATGGCAAAGAATGAGGAAACTCTTTTCCCATGTTGATTTTTGATGTACTCAAATATTCAAACAATACATGAACATCCTCACCCAAAATACATTTAGTAGTATCAACAAAAAATTAATATAAAAAAGGCAGCAACTAAAGTTCAGTTTTATATTTTGGGCCTCTTCCTTATATTAATCAATGGTTTTATATATTGTTAAACTTTACTCATGAAGTAGGTAAGAGTGGTGTATGTTTGATAAGTGAGAAGAAATAAAAGAAAGGTATTTTGGGGAGTTCGAAGATTTGCGGGGTCTAAAAAATTCCTCCCAAATTTTCTCTCTTAGATTCGCGTACTTTCCTCAAATACGAGCTCAACTCGTTGAGGACCACCATAGGCACCTTTCAAACTTAACTTCATTCAAGAAATTTTCATTTTAATTCTAACCAAGACAAAATTTCTCTTTATCCTATGAAGGAGTTTTGTTTTGTTTAATCTTTTAAATTTTAGGAAAGTAAGAAGGGAAAATAAAATGATACTTTATCTTTGCGTTAAAAGCTTCAACAAAAACAAAAGGCATAATCACAGAATACCTAGTTTCTGGAACTTAGAGACACCCTACCTTTTAACTATAATTATTGCACTTCTAAAGCTTAAGAAAACAAGTTCAATACCTAGTTTTCCTTTCTACATCCATTATGCAAGCAAACATGCAAAACATTGAGTATTGTTGTAATATATAATAGGTTTGTCATTTTCTCACAAGCCTTATCATTGATTCGTATAAATTAAAGAAATGGGTATAATCATAAATTTGTAGATGAGACTAAAATACAAGAACAAATAATTAACTATATATTATAGTGCGGTCTAAGATACTTTTAGAATAAGAAACAAAGTTGATTAATTAGGAGCAGGAATATAAGAAATTAGATATTCTATTACTTTGAATCAAATTATTTATGGAAAGATATAGTTGATGAATATTATGATGAAGATGATCGACAAATTCAAATTCATAAGAAGAGAGAGAATAATGAAATTCTATGAAGGGGTAGAAAAGGGATAAGGAATGGACTAAGTTGCATGATAAAAAGGGAAGATACCCTTGTGGGCTTTGCTGAAAGAAGAGGAAAGGTACGTCTACGGGTTGAAGGATATTTGTATGGGATGAGAATCGTTAAGTACAGGACCTGTTCATTAAAAATATTGCAAACAGTATTTGTTGGGGTAAATTCCTTCTTTCACTTTAGGGTAGAATCTCAACCCTTTAGACTAGTTGTTTGCAATTATTACATGGTTATGAATCAATTGTTTTAACCAAATTCTTATTATTGATAAAGCATAAATGATTTAAAATTAAATAAGTTATTTCTAATCAATGATTTCAAAAATTGGTCTCAAATTAGTTCGGATAACTCTACTCCTGGTGTATTAAAAACTCTCTTTCCATTTGCTTACTCTTATAGTTTTTTTTTTTTACTTTAAAAAACAAAATTAGTTTATATTTATTAGTATCTTATCGCACCAATATGTATATTTGTAAGCTAGGTATCAAGATAGATCATGGTAAAAAGAGCATGTATATGACATAAAAGAGTTGTTTTGACATTAAGCAGAAGCTACCCTTCACTTATAAATTGAGGTGTCAAAACACAATTTGAGGAAGCTAAGCCATTAAAGAGTGAGAATTTGGGAGTAGCATCCCACAAGGATTGAAGACTAGTATTGAGGAAAAAATAAAATCTTTGAAAATAAATGAGAGTAGAGATAAATTGAAAGTTTTTTTGACAAAAAATTAAACAATGACATTTAATGTGAGGTTGTGAGGCAAGCATTTGATATAATCATATATAAATGGTTAAGATATTAAAATTATCTTATTTTGAGCCCAAGGGCCCACTACACTTAAATGATGAATTTTTGGTTGAGAAAAAAATGTATGCACTATCATTGTACGAGTTTTTTACAGTATCATTGTGTTTATCATTTATTTTTAATTATTATTAACTCTTAAATAAACATAATACAAATGAATAATAAATGATGCGCTAACTATATATAAATATTTATACTCGCACAAATGTTACTCTCTTTTTCTTTTTCTTTTTAGAATATTATCCTCACTAATATGGGAAAGAACAATCCATAAATGTAAATTAGGTGCGCCACTGAGCCTACCTTGGAACCTCACAAAATAATGAATATTTTTTATAGAGTTTTTAGTTCTGATGAATGATATAGACATTTTTTTAACAATATATAATTTACTGTTGCTTGATAAAAGACAAAATGGACTAACCCCATTATATCTGAACCAACCATAATAGCTGGATTGGAAAATATGAAGCCAACTTGAACGCTTAGTTCTCACTTCACCAAGCCCTTCAAAATTAGTGGATTCAATTTGTTAAGCCCTCCACCAAAAATATATTTTTGAAGAGTTAATAATAATAAAAAATGAATGATAAATAATGAAGTGATAGTGTATAAAACATAATAGTGCATATATTTTTTATTAATTTTTTATAAGCATTTCGAAATCATTTTAATTATACAAGCTACAAATATAAGATGCATTGGCTTTCTATAAGGATATGGAAAGAGACATTTTGGAATTTATAATGAATAGGTAGCAAAACGATAAATAAATAAAAAAGAGGTGAATATATGAAGTGGGAACAATGGCAGGGCTAATATAGCGTATATTTGATAGTAGCAAATAGGGAGAGCAATTTAGTTTGTATTAAAGATATTTTAGAGTTTTTTTTTTGTTTGTAGAAGATGATTAGGTGGTTAGGTAGTTAGGAGTTAAAGATAGTTTGTTAACTTTGCATCATCTAATTTTGCTTTGATCACAAGTCATTTCTCTTGTATAAATAAGTCATTATAAGCTTCATTTCTAATCAATGAGAATGAGTTAGTTTTTCATATTCTCTTCTTGCTCTATGATTTCCAATAGTTTGACCATAGAAAATAGTAATACAGCATCTGAAGCATAAGTGGAGCATGGAATAGAATCACTTTGGTCGGCCTCTATTCAAAAGATGATGAAGTTGTTACAAAAGAAAAAGGCTACACTTATTCAGAGTCTTGCCGAAGACTCGAATTTTGAACATAATGTTAAACTAATTGTTGACTCACTATGGGAAAGTTAATGTATGATATCTGCATGTAATTAACAAAGGAAATTGAACATAATGTATGATATAAATATGGGTAGTTCTGCTTTAACATGCAATTGGATATATATATATATATATATATATATATATACTATATTCCTATCCATGGATGCCAACATGCATATCCTATATATATTTGAAATGGGTCAATTAGATTAGACTGAAGTGATAACTTAATTCTGCAAGCCCAAACAAATATGACGATGTTAGCTATTGAGGGGCCAAATAAATCACTCGTTTCGGCACTCAAGTTTAGAACATCACCATTACACTATTATTACCTGGTATAAGAGTTTTCACACTTCCACTATATAAACAAGCCCATTTTTTTTCATGCATTCCTGGTTTGTTCATTTACGCGAATAACAAAGGAAATTTTAAAGATTTTTTTTTATCAGCAAAAAAAGATGATTTTATTAGAAGAGAAAGAAAATATATTGAGGAGGAGAATAAAGAAAAACAGAAAAGAAAAAGGCAAAACAAAAATTACACTTTACACTTTAAACATTAATCGTCAAGCAGGGAAAATTTATGGACTTCAATTATTATTATTTTCCTTGTTAAGCAATGAGTTTAAAGCAGTGTAATGAAAATCGTGCTGTACCGGCCGGTTCGACCGGAAAACTGGCGAACCGGACCCCTAATCGGTACGGCACGGCTGTTGTACCGGACACGCAAGAGAACCGGTCAAAACCGGTGAACCGGTTAAAACCGGCCGGTTTGTATATATATATATTTTTTTAAATTTCATCCCTAAAAAGTGAAAATACATTGCCTCACATTTCAAATTTTCAATTCTTTCACCAATTATTCAACTTTAAGGATTGATACTTGTGTCATTTATTTGTATTTTGCGTTTGTTAAATGATAATTTTGGATTGATATATGTTTTTCACTTTAGACTTTGATTTTGTTACATACTTAATGTTGTTTGTTTGTGTGAATTTAAAGTAGATTATGAATATAAATTATAAATCTGAATACCTACTTAATTGAATTTTGTTTGTTATAGGTTTATATATATATATATAAGGAGGTATGTCCGGTTTAACCGGCATGCGGTTTAATTACTGAACCACCACTTAAAACTCTGTACCACTATAACAGTACCCTGACCAGTTTGATAACCGGTACGAGTACGGTTTTAATAGCATTGGTTTAAAGGGTTAAAATCAGACGCAGTACAAGAGTTGAGAGGTTTAGATGGACATGAATTTGGCAATTATTTTCATCTTAGGTGAAAACTTGTTAATTTTTATGAACTAATATCTTTTAATCTTACTTCAGTTACTTTTTTTTAAAATATTTTTCTGCCCAATTCTTGATCTATATACATAAAATCAAGGTGGTTATTGGGTTTAAAAGTAATAATGAATTAGCATCCTCCATTGCTGGCACATGACTAGTGATCCAAGGTATATATACACCATTCCAAGGTATATATATACATATATTTCCCATTTTTTCTTCCTTCACTTTTCATCACAAATTTATTGAAAGAAATCTTGTTAAGTTTGAGGCAATTTAAAACTGGCATAAAACTAAAATTAAAAAACAATATTAGTCAATGTCTTCAAAGATGAAGATTAAAGAATTAAAATGTACTTTTTTATTATGAAATGATGTATATGTTTAAATTTATATAATGAAGAAGTATTTTCCCAGTAAAAAATAATCGGATATAATTGATAATTAGGCACACGACAAAACGTAACCTTTGGTCAAAGCCACATGAACAAAATCCTAGAAGCCTGTCCATGAAGAGTTGCATTGTCCCACCCAAAATCGTCATCACTCATCATCGTGTATATCTCATTCAATAGTTTACGTGGAAAACATTATTGTTGATTATATGATATTGAGAAGATATTGTTTTTCCATGTATATATGTAGATATGATTGTTGTATCTACTACATTTTGTAGGACCCCAGGGAAAGTAACTAATTTGTTCATGATCAGATGATTAACTAGAACAATAAAAGGAAAACTAATAATCAAAATTAGGACAAAGACTAAGCAAGATAGACACAACACAACAACCACTGTAAAAGTGAACGCAACACATGATTGAAAGAGCCAAAGGTAAGGAACAGACAATTTTGCATGGACCAAAAGGTTTGTTAATGTCCACTTTCGGTGTCCTAAACCCGAGACATACTTATTTAAATTGTAGACTGAATCACTTAATGGGACTACAATATTGTGGTTGTGGTGATTGTCGAACTGCATCACATATCGCGATGTGACTTCGAATCACAACGACGTAGTCACATCGGGCCGCAACGCAAGCACATCAGAGTGCATTTGGACTGCATCAGATTCAAAAATATTGTTTTAATAACAAAATAATTCATACTGCAATGGCCGCAATCCACATTACAATTGCCATAATGACTGCAATTGCATTAACCGTATCGTTAAACCAATGCCAAGACATGCTTTCTCCCAAGAAGCACGTGAATCTACAGCCCCATCATTTGCAAATTACTCCATCTAATCATGTATAAATTGTTTTTAACCGAATGAAAGTGTTGAAGGTAAATAGATAAAGTTAATTATTTTCTAGAAATAAGAATTATAATATTTTTATTTTTAACTTTTTAAATATTCACAGTAAAGTTTACGGAAATGATATCATTAAATGTTAATTACTCTTTGAGCATCTCGTCATCCCCAGTGCACTTTATGGGAAATTTCACTAACAAATTAGTGTTTAGCAACAAATTTTCAATTTACCTGGAGAATGTGTTTATTTGGAAGATTCTGCACCAAATTAATAGGAACCAATTAGGAAAAAATCAAGTGCTTCATTGAAAATAGAAATTACCTTATAAAAATATTACAGAAATTATTTAGAATGTGATTTATAAATAGGACTCAAGGGAGAACCAAATACTCTCTTCATTCTCTATAATTTGTATCTTAGCTAATTAATATAGTTAATTCTCATAAAAAAAATCTTCATATTTACACATGATCTAAACATTAATTATCATTAGTATTCTTCAGTGACTATTTCTCTTGAGTCTTGAACTAACTATTAGTATTTTTTCAAACATTTAAAAAGATTATAAGTGGAAGTAGAAATATTTTTCTTGAGATATATAATAATTATTAGGGAACATAGAAGTAACTTTTTCAAAGCATAGAAAATATCATTCCATCAAAAGTGTATATTAAGCAGAGGTGATGTTATAATTTAGTCCAAGGTCATGATGACTTGAAGTCTTGATAATTTAGTTGCATTAAATATTTGGCGCACAGAATTTTGCTCTGTCTAATCTAGAACAAGTTTGTTTAAACTAGAAAATACTATATTTCGTCAAATAATTAAACAAATAACTTTTTATATACATTTGCACACATTAAATTGGTAAAAGACAATTGCAATC
The DNA here is from genome assembly GCA_009771035.1 of Lupinus albus. NCBI lineage: Eukaryota > Viridiplantae > Streptophyta > Magnoliopsida > Fabales > Fabaceae > Lupinus > Lupinus albus. The sequence continues at coordinate 14,745,438 of CM020011.1, forward strand.
TTGGATTCCATTTTCCCACCACGGGTCAGTTTCTGAGCAGAATTTGAACGGAAAGCGACTTAACGTTGTATAAGAGCCATGACCGCGTCCTCACATGCTTGCATAACAAGTATCAACAGTAACACAGTAACATGAATATTTTTTTGTTGGGTTATCTAACACTGCATTTTCAACGCAACTAAAATAAACTGCATCATTAACTTATTTATTTTCTAATGTTTTGTGTCAAAGGTGTTTGTCAGTTCGTTGAAATTGAGTTACACAATAATCATAAAAGAATATTATCTATTTCCCTACAAAAATAATTATCATGAGAAAAGTGTTCATATATATCATTTTTTTAATAAGTAGTTTCTAATTGTCAAACATATGGGATAATAGATATGGTTGATCACTTCAAAGAGTGTTGGTGATGTGTCAGAAAGTGTAGTAGCTAGGCTGTTGTCCACCCCTTTCCTCACAAATGGACACACTACACTCTCACTCCCATGTGACTCACTTCTATAGCCCCCAACCATTTATGTCATTGCTCATTTCACATCATTGCTATCAAATATTTTTATTTCAGAAAAAAGTCTTATATGTGTGGATACACCGATACAGTAAAATTGCAAAGATGAGCTTAATTATGCACAAACCAAGTAATGTAAAAAATAACATTCACAATTATGGAAATTGGCAACTACTAAAATTCATGGAACTGCTCCTATTCCTCTCCCCAATTCAAACCCTCCCATCTGTAAAAATCATTGAAGTTAATAAATAAAAATGGAAAATAGATTTTTTCAATAAAATACACATTAATTTGACAACCCCCTGAAGAGTGCGAGTGAAAGGAAGAGCCCACTGCGGCATAATTAACTTTGGTAACGCAGCTTGGCACATTTATAAGAGCAACCCTTTTCTCTTTTTCTACTTTTTCTTTTTCAACAACCTCATTTTCATTTCTATCTCTTTTTTGGTTTTTGTTTAAGGTGTGGACCTAGGTGGTGTCCTTGACTCAGTGGGTGGGGTATGACCTTCAGATCCTTTAGAAGGGTCATCAGAGGACTGTCTTAAACCCTCATCAGTCTCTCCCCTATTCATGTCCTCAATCATGCTCACCACCTCCTGCATGTTTGGCCTTTGATCAGGCACCACCGATACACAAGCCATTGCAATTTGCAATAGTTGAACCATTTCCTCTTCTATGTTGTGGAACCTCATGAGTTCAGCATCGAACACCTCAGCAGTCCACTCTTCTCGAACCACAGACTGGACCCACCTGGGGAGGTCAATGCCTTCTTCACCTAGTGAGGCTTGGTTTGGTGCCTTCCCAGTTAATAATTCCAACAGCAATACTCCAAAGCTGTACACATCAGACTTGAAGGTCACCTTCAAAGTCTCTAATACCTCGGGAGCCCGATAACCCGCAATGCGGTTGGCTGGGGCTCCACTGCCAAACAATGGGTTGAGCCCAAAGTCCGAAACGCTTGCGTGGTTGTCGGGCCCCCGGAGGAGTATATTGGAAGATTTGATGTTGCCGTGAACCACCTTGCCTGACACGTGGAGGCATGCAAGCCCTCTTGCGGCCCCTACTGCTATTCTCATTCTGTTCTCCCAGTCCAACGGCGTTCTCCCAGACCCTCTGCTCCCTATATTCACAATAATTTAGTTAATTGAAGTGAATGTCACATACTATGTTAGTGTCACAAAAATATAAATATTTCAAGAGATAAACATGAATCAAATAGGTCATAATTTGTAGGATTTCTTTAGGAATCCTTTCAAAAGAAAAGGAAGAAAGCAAACGTCCATGGTCAAAATGGCTTTCCTCTTTTCTTTCCACTTTATTTCTATGAGTGTGTAACATTTTGTTTTACCTTCTTTTACAAGTTAAAGAAGGTATATATAAAAAATAAAAAATAAAACCTAGAAATAATGTTGTTATTTGGATGTTCAAGGATCGGCTGTCCCGAACAATATCACGTTCCATGTTTCGGACTAATCATATATTGTCACGTAAATAAATAAATAAAATAAAACATAGTATTTTGATTAGCTCTAGAAAAGGTTGTCATGTTTGGATTGAGTGAGAGGATTGGAATTAAAAAAAATAAAGAGAGACACTTTCACTCATGGGTTTAGAATGTTTGTTATAGAAGATGTATTAAGCAAGCAAACACAAAAGTGGGTGGGAACAGCGCACTCCACGCTGCTTTAGAAACTTGCCACCAACAATAAACCTCAAGTCCTAACTACTAAAGTGATAACATGGAATGAGAGAATCCTTGTCCCTAACTACTAGTTTTAAACAATTATGCTTATTCACATGGTAGTGAAACAACAACAAAAATAAAATATTCTATTTTCCACCCCCGTATAACAGCTGGAGCACATATTTCATAAATAAACTACAACTCAAAATTAAAATTTCAAAATCTAGTAACATCATACTAAACTAGTACTAGTGAATTGAATAAATAATTAACAGATGAAAATAATATATAAAAATATAGTGAATTGAAAGAAATGGTTACCGTGAAGAAGAGCAGAGAAGCTACCAGCAGTGATGTAATCATAAACAAGTAATTTCTCATCTTTGGAGAAGTAGAATGCTCTAAGAGGAACCACATTTTCATGTTTAATCTTTCCCAACATCTCCATTTGCATCTCGAATTCTTTCTTCGTAACCACCACATCCTTCAACCGCTTAACCACCACCGTCGTCCCTTCCTCCAGCACCGCCTTATACGAAGTTCCCACGCTCCCTTTCCCTAATACCTCCGCCGAAGCACGAAGCAGATCTTCCAAATCGAAACTGTATATTCCTCCTTCCAAGAACACCAGCTTGTTCCTCTCTGTCTCCCCTGAACCACCCGTTATATCATCCTTCGACGACGACGTTCCCGCCTCTCCTGTTGGCACACTACGCGCCGCTGTTGCCACTGACTTCGGCGGATTTGGTGATTGCCGCCGCTGCCGCTTTCGTAAACAAAACAACAGTAAAAGCAGCAATAACAACGCTCCCACTACACACCCTACCACAATTCCGATAATGGCACCGGTGGAAAGCTTCTTAGACTTCTCGTGCACCGAGTTTGACGGAACTTTATCCGACTCAGGTGACGGAGCAGGTGCCGGAAAAAAAGGTTTACACGGCTGTAACGGACCGCCACATAGATCTAAATTACCAGCAAAAGAAGACGAAGGGAATTTGGCAAGGGTTTCTGGAATTGAACCGTTTAAACGGTTATTTGAAACGTCGAAGTTGACCAATTTGGTTGTAATGCTCGGAAGTTTACCGGAGAAGGTGTTGTTCTCCAAGAAAAGACCGGTTAGTTGGGTTAAGTTGTTGATGGAGAAAGGAATTGTGCCAGTGAAGTTGTTAGAAGAGAGATCCAAACGAGTTAAACGAGTGAGGCGAGTGAGAGTGAACGGGAACTCACCGGAAAACTCGTTGTTTTGAAGGTAGAGGCTGCGAAGGAAAGTGAGATTGGAGAAATCGGAGGGAATCTGAGCGGTGAGGGCGTTGGAACGGAGACTAAGGATCCGAAGGTGAGTTAAACGGGAAATGGTGTGAGGTGGGACCGGACCGACGAGACCAACGGCGGGTAAACGGAGTGAATAGACGTAGGAAGTGGTTGAATCACATTGAACACCGACCCAGTTGCAAACGGAGTCAGAAGCGTTCCATTTGAGACGAGTAGCGTGTGGGGTTTGGGAAATGAAAGCAAGGAGGGCTTGCTTGTCCTGAGTTAGCTCCGAGTTGACTATAAAACTGAGTTGAAGAATGGAAATGAGGAGGAAAATAATCAGAGCCATTATGTCACTGTTTGGTTGTTTCATTAATGGGGAAGAGAAAAGAATGCCATAATAAGAAATTGAATCTTATGAAAAAGAAGAATACAGACATACATACAAACCCCTCCTTATGTCCTATGCGCCTTTCTCTCTCACCTATACGCTACTCTCCTTACAATTGACAATGAGGCACAACATGAAAGGGACAAAAGTAAAAGAAAAAGGGTGTTTGTTGATGCCTTTACATGTTTAGTTTTGGTTTGGAGTGGGTATAAAAATTTAGAAATAACTAGTTATTTTTCCTACCAAAATCATGTCCTACTTAATTATTTTATATAAAAATATTTCTATAAATTAAGAAGCAATAGTACATATGTAATGATTTTAATTACCATAAAAGATAATCTATCTTCAAGTATGAGGAGATACTTTATTCTCTAAAGTTTAATATTTTTTTGGTTCATGAGAGAAAATAGAATGAGAAAATATAAAGAGAAAGTATGAGTAGAGAAAAATAAATGGGAAAATGAGTTGATTCTAATAATTATTTGGTCGAGAAAAACATGGAAGAATTAAAAGGCTTTGTTTGGTTTAGAGAAGATAATAAGATGAGATAAGATAAAAAGAAATAGTTGTTTGGTACGAAAGAAATGTGTAAGAATTAAAAGGGAGAGAAAATATATTTTTATTAAAAAAAACAAATTTACCCTTATAAATAATAATTAACATTTGATAAAGCTAAGGGTATTATAGTAATCGGAAAAAAAACTCTTTTATTTTCCACTTTCTTCTCATTCCACTACTTTTATTTTATTTCTCTTCATATTCTCCCCCTGCCAAATGAGATGAAGAATCTCATTATCTTTCAACTCTTTTTCACAATGTTATTAAAACCGTACCGGTTATCAAACCGGTTATGGTACTGGTATAGTGGTACAGTAGTTTAACCAGTGGTTCAGTAATTAAACCGCATGCCGGTTAAACCAGACATATTTGCTTATATATATATGTAAACCTATAACAAAAAATTTCAAATAAGTAGATATTCATATTTATAATCCATATTCATAATTACTTCAAATTCACACAAACAAACAATATTAAGTCTTTAATAAAATCAAAGTCTAAAGTACAAAACATATATTTATCCAAAATTATCACTTAACAAACGCAAAATACAAATAAATGACCTAAGTATCAATCATTGAAGTTGAAGAATTGGTGAATAATTGAAAATTTGAAATTTAAAAAAAAAAAATAATAGACAAACCAACCGGTTTACCGGTTTTCACCGATTTTGACCGGTTCTATTGCATATGCGGTATAACATACGTATCGTACCGGTTAGGGGTCCGGTTCACCGGTTTTCCAGTTGAACCGGCCGGTACGGCACGGTTTTTAAAACTATGCTTTTTCATTTATCTTTCTTTCCTTATTCTTTCCAGCCAAATACAACCTAAAAGAGAATTTTAATAAATAGACAATTTTAACCTTAAAAATAATAGTAGATTCAAGATGAAGATAATGGTATAATAGAAAATGAAGAAAATAATTATTCTAGCTTGACATTTCTTCTCAAATCAGGAACATTTCAATCTTATTTACTTTATCACCATACTCTCTCCTACTTAAGGGTGGAAATAGATCAGATTTTAGCTTAAACATACCAAACCTATATAGCATATAAGAGTATGGACTTAGCCTGTTAATCCGTTTAAAAAAATTTCAAAGCTTAAGTATGATATGTTTAAAAGTGTGACCTCACTTGTTACCATGTTTAAAAACATGTTATACTATATAATATTGAAATAGTCTATCATGTCTACATTTAAATAGGCTAATATGTATACTTTTAACTAGACTCTTCTAACCATAACAATTAGATTATATTTTTGTATAATATTTTTTTATTAAAATTACATATTGAATAATATTATTTATATTGAAATTGTATAATATTAATGCATAATATAACTAAATATGTTAGCATATTAAGCTTAGTAAGACTTTTGAATAGCCTAAAGCATGAGTTGTGAAACTAAATAGTCTTGTCCAAAAGCCTAATCTAACCTGCTTATGTAAAAAGCCTAGTTTGACATAACCTATTATAAGTGAGGTAAGAGACTCATAATAAACGTTTTGACCTGTTTCGAGTCTTACTTATACTAAATAAAAGAAAGAACCATATTCTCTTAGACTCTCTCCCCTACCAAAGCATGGAGCTTCCCAAATAAATACTATCATCTCAACGTACTACATATTTAGATAATTAAAAATCATATTTTCCAACCATGTGTTCTAATATTTATTTCCCATAAACCTCAACGTACTACATATTATTTAATTTCTATTTATATTCCGCTGTCGATAGGGATAACAATGAAAACCAAACTCATGGGTACCCGCCCGAACTCAACCCGAATATAATAGGAAAAACTTGATGTGAATGGGTTCGGGTTTTACCCGAGTTCAAATTTCGGGTTCGAGTTTGATATTAACAATATCAAACCCGAACCCGCATCGAACCCGATTAATATATATAAAATTATAAAATTACATATAAAAGCTATATATATAAATTTCACATATATATATATATATACTATATATGTATAAATTTCAAACACATATATATAATCTATACATATATAAATTTTATATATATATATATATATAAACTATATATATAAAAATATATTTTTTTGTGTTTTTTTTCCGGGTTCGGGTTACCCGAAACCCGACGAGTTCGGAATGATATCATTGTTTCCAACCCCGCTTAATTCGAGTTCAGGTTGTGGTTCGGGTTTTGGATTTTGGGTTCGGGTTTGGGTAAACACATACCCAACCCCGACCCGCCACGTTGCCATTCCTAGCTGTTAACACGCTATAAAAATAATTTGAAAAGTGAGACGAGGGAAAATAACCCCTTACTATTGAATGCTTCTTAAATGAAACAATTTAATTGAAGGTATTAAGTGCTTCTTAATTCTAGACATTTAATTTAAAGAAAATACTTTAATTCAAGGTATTAAATTCTCATTAAGCATTATACTTAATTAGCGGGATTCTTAAAGAAGAAGAAATTGATTTTTGCTATGGTACGTTTCTTTTGGTTTACAGTACAGGTTAAAGAATATTACACTCATTCTTAATTTTTTTGGGTATGAATATCTCCATTCTTATTTAAATATCGTAGCATTAAATATATCATAACTTATACTAACGTTGGTTAAATAAGAAAAATGATTATTCATCCACTCTATCTTTCATTCTCTTTTTCTTCAATCTATACTATTATTGTCTCAAATATAATTCATTTTCAATTATTATTGGCTCTCAAATAAAAGTAATATAAATAAACAATAAATAATATATTAACTGTATATAAATTTTTACATTGTTAGTATATAAATTTTACACTAGTGTAATAATGTATTGAAATTTGAATAAAATGAAACAAGCATTTTAGGTTGGTAACAAGGGGTGCAGAGTTGCGTGGGAAACAAGGATGAGGCATAAAACATGCATGTCCCTAACAAATTAATGCATTCAAAAAATACTATAAAATGGGGAAAAAACATAGTCCACACATACGACAAAAAAAGAAATAATTTTTTAATCATCATGTAAAAAAGAGGGGAAAAGGGTTCATTTATTTATTTATATTGTGACATTGTGTACCTTTCATAGAAAAAATCTACACCGCTTTTGTTTGTTGTTTTCTTTCAGTGTATAGCGGGAACACAATTTTTTATCAGTCACCAGAGCCATACTCACTCACCTTCTTCTCTGTGTATCGCAAAGTTCACATTTTTTAAGCTTCAAAGTTGGTACCATGTCTATCACTAACTGGGAAGCTGATAAAATGTACGGACACTGGTACAATTTGAATTTTAACCTTTTTTATTTCATTTTTTCACAATGTTTTTGTTCATTTGCTTGTGTGGTGGGTGCTGTGCTTAGTTTTTCAGAGATGATTTTGTTCTTAACTTTTGATTTTTTGTTCATTTCGGTTTTCTTGCACCCCTTCCCTTCCTGCAAATAACTGCTTGTGTTCCAAGGTTTATGCACTATCCGCGTTTTAATATTCAGCTATTCTCTGATTTGATTTTATTTTCCATCTCTTTGTTCTTTTCAACTTGGAGTACTCTATATTAAATTCATATACCCTTTGGCCATTATCCTTATTTTTTATATAATCCTAAAAATATGATGTTATTTTATCTATTTGTTATCGAACTATATAGCCTATACATGATGTCTTCTACTTTTTATGTTTTACCTGCAATAACATTGAATTTTGTTTGTTTTCTACTTGTCTCTGTTATGTTACTTTGGAAAAATGGAAATTTGATCTTTACTTAATTCAGGTGAATGTCATGTGAGATGGATTTGTATGTGTTCGCCAATGTGTGAGATTGATTTTCTCTCCATTTTTACTCAGTACTCTTTATCCTTTTTTTTTGAGCAGGTTAGATGTGTATATCTACAATTATCTTATGAAGAGGCAACTTCACACATCTGCAAGTGTATTTCAGGCCGAAGCAAATGTTCCAACCGAATCTGTTGGTAAGAGAATAATGCAAGCATATTAAGGGGACAGAAATTTGGCATATGCATATCCACATGCAAATTCTCATATGACTTATTGAATGTGTTTTACCTTGTGCTATATGCTCCAGCTATAGACGCACCAAATAGTTTTCTCTTTGAGTGGTGGTCAGTCTTTTGGGACTTATTCATTGCTAGGACTGATCAGAAGCACTCAGAAGCAGCAGCATTTTACATTAAGGTTGTTTTTATGTGAGAATGTGAATATATATTGTGTTAATTGTCATCTACCTGCTTCTAGTATTGGCAATTGGAAATTGAGGTTAATTGTGTGTACCTTATTAATGTTTTTTTGATCTACACTACGCTTATTTAATTTTTGTAGTCTGATCTGTCATATATATTCAAAGTCATAACTAGATGCTAAGTTTTGTTCCAATATCTGTTTCTAGCCCTTATTTCTATATGTTTAGTATGTTATTTAGAACATAGGACATAATTGAGCTCATATAAATTTGAAAATGACAGAGCCAACAAATTAAAGCTCAAGAAATGCAGAAGCAACAAGAGCATCAGAGCCCAATTCCAATCCAGAATCAACAAATGCAAATACAGCTCTTACTGCAGAGGCATGCTCAGCAGCATCAGCAATGCAGTGATGGAACTCCACTTGTTAGTGGCAGTACTAGCAGCCCTATTAGCAATGATCCTTTGATGAGGCTGAATCGTGCAGCTTCTAATGCTATGGCAACAAAAATGTATGAGGACAGATTGAAACCTCCACTCCAGAGAGATGTTTTAAGTGATGCAACCATCAAGGTATTAAGTCTATTTGATATTATAATATGCCCCCAGTTTTTTTAATACAAATATCATCACATCATATACTATTTATTGTGCAGCATAGGGTAGGTGGTAATGTTGGTCAGCATCTGGATACAAATCATGCCTCATTGCTGAAAGCAGTAGAAGCAACAACTAGCGGGCAGGCTACAAGGTGCATACCAATCATTTTTTATTAGAATATTTAGATTCATGTCATCTTGTTATGGATGCTTGTCTCAATTTGGATCGAACTTACAAGTTGTCAACTTCTATTTGCAGGCAAACATTGCTTGCTGCACTTAGCATTTTACAGGGGAATCTCCAAGTTCAAAATCCAAATCCGCTACTTCCAGGGTCTACACAGGTAATTATGAACATGATATTTGTCATGATGTGTGTGTTTTAACCCTATTTCTAAATTTTAATGTTTTGTATGTACTAGTCTTGTGTCCTGAAACAGGACATAACGAGTGATACAAGTGCAATGATGAGGTCTCAAGCTGTTGTTTCAGAAGGGTCATATATTGGTGGTCATGGTACCAGTTTTTATTGTTTCCTAGTTTACCTTTATGGTCAATGGTTCAATAGTATGATTTTAGGATTTGCATTTAAGTTTTGGTTGGCATTTATTCTCATTTTTAGGTTCAAATCAAGGTGGTAGCAATTTGACTCTGAAAGGATGGCCTTTGGCGGTAAGACTTGTCATAATTCTCCCTAGCAAAATGATGATTCTGTTTATATGTTTGGTGGGATTTCCCCTTGATTAATCTTTCTTAGTTAATTGATTTGTCAAATTTGAACTGCAAAACCAGTCAAATTAGGGACAGTAGCACTCAGTGGGTGCTGTTTAGCAAATTTGCTGGCTTACAAAATTTATTTAGCAAATTTGGTAGATGAAAATATTAGAATCTTTACTATCTTTGTCTTCTGTGCATGCATTTTAAGGTTAGATTTGGGACAATTTCCTTATAAAATGCCAAAATGGTATGTTATAATAAACTGAACTTCGTTGTAACAATGAAGGGACATTCATTGCCTGTCTGATTGAGCATCTAGCTGGTCTACTGTTAAGGAAGCCTTTCTACATGGTGTTGCCGAATTACACTGTTGCCTCTGCTGAAGTTTTAGTTTAGAATATAAAGGGCGACCTAGTGTACGAGGTTCCTAAGCGAATAGGCTATTTCCAGGATTTAAACACATGACCTTCAGGTCACAAGGCGAACAACCTTACCCTTGTGCCAAGGCTCACCCTCTTAAGTTTTAGCTTACAATATGAGAGTTAATGTGAAATGGAAATTGCCAAAATTGGTTGGTTTGTGGATTTAGTGTTACTTTTTATTCTTTTCAAACTTCTGCTTTAAAATTTTCAATCTTTAGAAGTGACAAGAGAACAAGAATACAAGGTTATCTTTGTCATCTTCATGTTTTCTTATATTCGTCTTGATAATATAGGTGCATTAATGTTCCTTCCTTTATCCAAGCACTACTATTTATATTATATCTCAATTATTTTAGGGATTGGATCAGCTTCGCTCTGGACTTTTCCACCAGAATAATTTGATGCAGTCTCCACAAGCTTTCAATCAACTTTCACGACAGCAGCAACTTATGCTTCAGGCACAGCAGAATTCGTTTCCCCCACCTGTCAGTGATTTTGAGAGCAGGAGGCTCAGAGCTCTTCTTAATCAAAATATTGGTATTGGGAAAGATGGCCGATCAAATTCTCTAGGTGATTTAATTCCTAATGTTGGAACACCTTTACAAGCTGGTTCTCCTATATTGCCTCATCTAGACTCAGATATGTTCCTTATGGTATCATCCACATTCTACACCTGTACCTGAATTGGATTAACTTTTCTACCACTTTAAATGTATTGCATCAGAAATTGTTGGCTTTAAACTTCCCCAGTATTCTCTCATTGAATATTATTAAATTATCTTATGCAGCAACAAGATCAAAAGATTAATCAGCAGCTTCAACAGTTTTCACAACAAACTCTTTCAAGGCAACACTTTCAGAGGCTCCAGCGCCTCGAAAAAGTTGGTTCTGGCAACATAATAGATGGCTTCATGTCCAGTACTTTACAAGGAAATGAGCAGGTTTTCACTCTGCTACCTGTGAGCAATATTCAGTGGCTGCAATGTGTCTACCACTTATAGTTTCTTAATCAGTTTATTTTTAATGTTAATTTAAGGCTTCCAAACATGTTGGCCGGAAGCGAAAGCAAACAACTTCTTCAGGTCCTGCCAATAGCTCTGGAACTGCAAACACCACAGGACCTTCTGCCAGCTCACCTTCAACACCGTCTACGCAAACACCAGGAGATGTGATGGCCATGCCAACTCTGCAACAGAATGTTCCTTCTTCTAAGTCACCACTTATGTATATTACTGATGGTTTGGGCTCACATGCATCAGCACAAAATCAATTGGTCAGAGACTCCTTTATAATTTTTTTTTTGTTAAAATTACTTGTTGTATACATAACCTGATTGAAAATAAACATCTTTTCAAGTCATGTTTTGTTCACAGTTCTTGTTTCTTTATTTGTCAACCGTCCGATGAAAACTTTGTTCATTATACGACAAATAAGGCCCTTAAAACGTATATTTGGCACTCTAAAAAAACTACATGAGAATGAGATTGATTTGTCATTTGGCAGGATGATATGGAACGCCTCATGGGTGAGGGATCTTTGAGTGACAATGTTGAGTCTTTCTTATCTCCTGATGATGCAGACCCTAGAGATAGAGTTGGCGAAGGTACTTGAGGGATTCAGGTTTTTGTATTTCTACATTGGAGAAGCCTGATATTACAAAACTAAAAACTCTACTTACTGTACATAGGATTCTCATTCAAGGAGATCAAACATATAATGGCAAGTACACATAAAGTTGAGTGTTGTCATTTCTCATCAGATGGAAAACTGTTTGCTACTGGTGGCCAAGATAAAAAGGTAACTTCAACTATGAAATGATATCCGCTTTAGTAGAAATGTTACAGATACTGGTGTTTGGAAGAAGCTTCTGTGTGCTGCTTTGAATTTGTTATTATTTGGTAAAATTAAATTTTATGCTTTGTGATGCAGGCTAAGTTGTGGTACACAGAATCATTTAACATGAAATCTACACTTGAAGAACACAATCAATCGATAACTGATGTTCGGTTTAGTCCAAGCACGTTGCATGTTGGCACATCCTCTGCTGATAAAACTGTCAGGGTTTGGGATGTTGATAACGTGAGTCAAGATTTTCATTGATCGAATTCAAAATTTGAAGTTCAAGTGTTCATTATTTCTTTTAATTTTAGCATATAAATTGATGGAATTTGATTACACTCTGCAGCCTGGTTATTCTCTTAGAACATTCACAGGGCATGCAACAACTGTTATGTCACTAGACTTTCACCCAAGTAAACAAGACCTTATTTGCTCATGTGATAATAGCGAGATAAGATACTGGAGTATAAAAAATGGTAGTACTGCTGGGGTTTTCAAGGTATGAAATCTCAACATAAAATGTGAAGCAAATCTCAACATGTTATCATTTGATCACAAATAACTTAATTATATTTTATTTTATCAGGGTGGTGTAACTCAGATGAGATTTCAACCTGGTTTGGGAAGGCTTCTAGCTGCAGCAGTAGATAACCTGATATCCATTCTTGATGTGGAAACCCTGGGTTGCATACTTAAATTACAGGTCAGTTTGTAAATTTCGTGTTTGTATAACTCTTATTTACATGTATAACAAACATTATACTTTAATTTCTGGTCTATCTGTAAGTTTGTGTAAATTTTAATTGATCACAATAGAGACATAAAAAGTTCTTGCATCTTGGTTCTTTTGATAATGGAAGACCGCCAACCTTCATTTGGAGAATGCTATGGTTCACATATACAGCCTCCACTATTAATGTGCCTAAACAGTCAACACAGTTTATGATCAAAGTTTTAATTAATTTGAGATAATGATTCTGATTGTAAATGAGGTAAAAAATAAGGAGTAAACAAAGTTGAAAGGGTGGCCGGGGTGCACAAGGAAGGCCCTACCATTGTTACTCTTGATTTTTGTGGATACTTAACCTTTTACCAAAGTAACTTTCTATGCCTGCAATCTTTCTTGTTTTGATATATTAATATTAGTTTGTTTGTTTCCTTTGGCTTTGCTTTGGACAATAGATACCACTTCAATCATTTCTTTTAATTGTAAATTGAAGGCAATTTACTACCAAAGTTATTGGTGAAATATAATTTAGCCTATCTCTTAGTAGTTTGATGTTGCAAATGATTAGAAATGTAAGTGATTTAGTTATATTTCTCAAAATGATTTTCAATTTATTCTACCAATACCAATGCCTGCATTCTCCATCTCTCATTCCTTCTCTTCCTCTTGACCTGTGTGATGCTGATTTTAGGGACATGACAACAATGTCCGAAGTGTGTGCTGGGAATCTTCTGGAAAACATTTGGCATCACTTAGTGATGATCTAGTTAAGGTGTGGACAGTTGGATCTGGTAGCAAAGGGGAATGCATTCATGAGCTGAATGCTACTTCTGCCAACAAATTCATTACATGTGTTTTCCATCCCTTCTATCCTTTGTTGGTCATTGGTTGCCATGAGGTAGGTTTCTTCTATTTTGTCATTTAATTACTTACTATATCAACTAGCATGTTATTTTAATCTGAGTTTTGTTTTTTGTTTTTTGTTGTTTTTTGTTGTGGAATGAATCATGGGATATGGATTTCAGACACTTTTGCTGTGGAACTTTGGTGAGAACAAGACAATGTCTCTACATGCACATGACAAGGTTGTGTCTGCATTGGCAGTATCAAATGTTAATGGGCTGGTGGCTTCAGCTAGCCATGACAAGCATTTCAAGATCTGGAAGTGACAACATATATAGCCACTCCTCTTAATCAAACACTGATGGGGTTTTCTGTATAGCTCCCTACTTAGCAAGTTCAAGGGAAGTTTTGAATTGTTGCCTCATATAATTACAGGGATATACTTTTTGGTTTAGAATTAGAAAAAAAAGGTATATAGTTAAAGTTGCTAACCTTAATTACAAATACTTAAATACTTGTCTTGTAATTATACCTTAGAAAAATATATTATTCCTATATCTGCGGTTATTGTATGTTCATGTAATGATGTGCTGATGTGGCAGAAACATGCATAGAATCCATATCTTGCCATATTTACATGCATGACCAACCCATCATATCATTGTCCCTATATAGATTCTAACCAAGCACTATAAATAATATTTATGTTTATGAATCTACGTACTAAGCTACAAAAAAAACCACACGCTTGTATAGTACCTCACACCATCATTCACCAGCAGTGCTTACCTTTTTCTTAGAGACGCAAAAGAACACTTGGTTTTGTCTGTTGTGAAACGTCCTTATGTGTCATTTACATATAGGCTCCAATTTCATATCAGAGTCTCTAAACAAAGTCTATAATAATAATAATATCTCCTTAAACTATGATTAATTAAAACCACTTGGTCAAAGATATACCAAATCACCAACAATATGACTAATATCAGTCCCATTTAATAGGACTGTAAATACAATTGATGAAACATATTTGGTTTCACTCCTAGCTTGGCTTTTTTATAATCTGTTCCTCTCTGACACTAGATTGTTCAAATAATATTGTGATTTATTTTAACTATCCAGATAATTTAATCACAAAACATATATAATATATAATTAAGAAGATTGCATGGTAAGTATGTAGGAATTTACTCACAAAGCATATATAATTTACTAACAATGTATTTATAATTAAGAAAAGAAGATTGCATACTGAATATTTATAAGTACCAAACATGTTTTCAAATTTAATTATATATTTATATATTCATATTAGTATTGATTTATTAATCATATGCAATTACTATTATTAACGTATTGCTGTACCCTGCACAGCCCCTATCCACAAATTTTCTGAGAACTCCAAATATATTAAAATGGCATCCTACAAACCAATAATACGTCACTTTACAAAAAATTTACCCCTGGATAGTGTAAAAGAAATTAATTTTGATAATGTATTCTTATTAGTTTACAAATCCTAAAATCACATTAGTTGTATATATGGTATAATCATATTACTATATAGTCTATACAGATGTAAGGCTGGCTTATTTTATTGAAAAAGTTAAGGCTTGTCACTTAGAACAATATTTCTAGTTGCCTGCAAAATCCATCCCATCATCTCCTTTGGAAATTGAAGGATTTAATTGCAAAGGCAAATATTAATGCAAAAAATATGCAGAAACCAGCTACCATAATAGCAGCAATGGCCAAGAAATCACGCCTGTACCCAAACACAATATTTAGTACTTGATTTATATGCATCAATTTTCCATCAGATAGCTTCACAAACTTATTATCATCTCCATACTGTGATGTCAGGAGACCGTACAAACTCCAGGCTACAGGGTTTGCCCAGTAATACCATCTCCACCAAATTGGAATTCTCTGACAAATTTAAGGGGCACAAATTGTTATTCAGTAACAGATTTAATTTACTACACCAACAAAATTTGATATATTCTACTCCACGTATTACTTCTCACTTATAAACTAGTTTTTCTTTGGATTGGGTACTTGCTTAAGTCATAACATACTATTGCATCAATATTATTATTAGGAATTTAGGACCAATTGATGCTATTGTTGACCAAAAATTATCATTTAAAATGGGTTTACTGTCAATAATTTTTTCAAAAATATTTATATGGTCCATTTTTTAACATTGACCAAAAGACTAAAAGAAGCAAAGAGTCAGATTCCATACCTTATGAGGAATCATAAAACCACTGAAAAGGTTCCACAACATATAAAATGGAGCAGCAATTATGGCAGCAACATTGTGATTTGGTGTGACAGCCGTTGTCATCATTCCATAGAAGGTGAAATATAGCATAGTAAAATACGTGAAGAATAAGTACCAAATGAACTTATCAACAGTCCAGACAAAGGCACCCAAGGAATAGAATATGGACGAGTATATTATCGCCTGCCCGAACACATAAGGAAACTCGATAACAACCTGCCCATTGAAGGATTACTCACTCATTAGCCAACTTACAGAAATCAGCAGTTTTCAAGCACTGAAATCATTTCATATGCAAAAAATACCTGGGCAATTGCAAATGATAAAGATGAATACATTCCAGCTGCTCTTTCTCTATATGAAACAAATCTTTCCACAGAAACAACAGGCTGAACTGCTGTGGCATTTGTTATGCCAATGAAGAGGATTGCAGAATACATAGATCCCATGGCATTGAATAGATCTTGCTGTGTGTCCCTGTGAAAATACATATATGATTGTTATGAAAAGGATTAAATAAGATGAAAAAGTAACTGAAAGCTTACGGACATCAGACCCTGTGGCATTTGGTCGTATTTCTATTTTCGCCTATCTTTATGTAATTTGTTTTTTCCTTTCAATACCAATTATAATAAAACTAAAACGTTGTAGATTATTCTCCACTGTACTATGACTAATCTTGTTCAAGATGATTGATAACTCTTTCAGTTGCTTGTATCTTGAAGGGCTTCCTTTATGTCTATTTACCATATTCATGCTCCCAACAAAAGATGTTGGGACACACATGTACAGGGTACATCATAGTTACCTTTTACTAGGAAGGAAACATTGCAGAGATGTAGCAAGTTATAAAAATTGGACAGCTTATGGATTCCCTATTTAAGGTCTTGAAATAAGGTATCATTTGAAATTGAATATCCATAGAAGGGAAAAAATTGAAAGGACCTTTTAGCACCAAATCTCCAACATATTGTCCCAAGCATCAGTGAGATGATGACAGTGTAGAAGAAGCGAACAGCAGTGTACTGTGGATTACGCCAGTAAGATAGATTTTGCTTCCATAGACAAGTTAGGAACTGATCAAAAGGTGAACGACAATACTTGGTTGGAAAATGCAGCTCTTTTGAACTACTTGGCTTGCTCAAGCTTTCAACCAACTCTTGGTTATATCTGAAAGGATGGTATACAATAATATTCATAAATTTGCCATTTAATTCATGGACACAATTTGCAACCAAAAATCAGACATACTGATATAAACTTGATCTTCGGTATATTTCTGCAAAGTCCACTCCCAGGCGGTTTTCTTCTGCTGTAGAAGTCACCTCTAGCATCCATGTGGCAGGGTTATATCCAGACTTGATCTCTGGAACTCCTTCTATTGCCTATATGGACATAGATAATACAAATAATTGAGGATTGCCTCATCACCATTCAAGTATTCAACCATATAACACATATTCAATGAGAACTGTGCATGCTTCAGCTGACCTCAAAATAACTGACTAGTTCAGTAGATTTAGGACCAAGTGGACCAGCATATATGAGCTCTCCTCCCCGCTTCATAAACAGAAGCTGTACAAGTTGGGATATCATCAGATTAGTGCATTGCAAATGTTGTCAAAGAGAAATTCAAGTAGAAATATAATATATGATGCTCTCTGTAAGACCACCTATCCATTTGAATTAGAGATATGGTCATAGGAACTAGAATAAATTTACTGCAGCTACTAACATATGTTACTATACACAAAAGAATAAGATGGAAAGAAATTAGGGAGTAACAAATAAAAAATATATAAGAATAACAGTATCAACATAAAACTATGCTCCTCCATGAGAGAGGAGGGTCATGTTGGCCGCTGATAAGTCCAATTCCAAATACCCATGTTTTAAAATGGAATGTTTGAAAAGATCTATGGAATTGAGAATATACCTCGTCAAAGGATTCAAATATGTCTATGCTAGGCTGATGGATCGTGCACACAATTGTTCGACCAGTGTTTACTATATTCCTCACAGTTCTCATCACAATGGCTGCAGCTCGCGCATCCAGCCCAGATGTGGGCTCATCCATGAAGACTATAGAAGGGTTTGCAACCAGTTCCACTGCTATAGTTAATCTCTTTCGTTGTTCTGTTGACAGACCATCAACTCCAGGCAGACCAACTAATGCTCCACTTAGCGGAGTGAGCTCCACAAGCTCCATTACCTCCTCAACGAAGGCCTGGCAATCAAAACTCTCAAGTTATTTAGAACTCCAAAAAGTATAGCATGCCTAACATGCAAAAGGACCATACTGTGATTCATTTACCTTTTGTGTTTCCAAGTTAACATCTGAAGATAATCGTAGCCAAGCAGAGAACAGTAGTGACTCCCAGACAGTCAAGCAAGGAGAATGAACATCAGTCTGCTCACAGTAACCAGAAATTCTTGCAAAAGTGTCTTGCCTTTTGGGATGACCAGATATATATATGCTCCCCTCTACGACTCCACCTGTTTTTCTTCCAGCTAACACATCCATCAGTGTGGTTTTTCCAGCACCACTTACTCCCACCAGTGCTGTCAATACACCAGGCCTAAAAGCCCCAGTAACATTAACAAGCAGCTGCAGCCTGTCTTCCAATATCCCTTGTTGTTTCAATTCCTGAATCAAAGAGTGAACCAAAAAGCAATTACTCTTACATGAAGGTAATTTTTAAGAAATAAAATGAATGGACTGGTTTACGCACCAAAGGGACATCTACATAGTAATTGATTTTGCTGAAAGCCATGGAAAGTGGTTGAAATGGGAGAACCATTCCTCTTTGGTTAAAATGCTTTCCTGGGAAAATAAGACAATTGGACAAAATGACACTTCCCAGCTATATAGAAATGGCCAAGTACACAAAAATAATAATTCATAATTAACATACCACTTGATTCTGAATGCTTCAAGTACTCTCTCAGCTCAATAACCACACTTTCACCTTTTCTTCTCCTTTCTCTTTCTTGCAACTCACCCTTTGAAACTACCGCTTGTTGCCTCCCCAAAGCTGAAGCAAATATTAGGAGAATAAGATGTTATAAAATTGTCCACTGCACAAATTGTTTCTGGTCTATGAAGCGCCAGAAGGCACTGCAACATTAGACAGTTAAAGAGATTATATAGATAAGAACGTAGCTTACGATTAAGGTAAGCTAAGAAGATCGTAAATAGTGTGTTGAACAAAATCGTATATCCAACCAATGCACCAAGACCGATCCAATACCAATAGCTCTCCGGATACATACTTCGCACTTTTAATACTGCCTTTCCCAATGTATAGGTGGTCTGATTTCCAGCTCTCTGTACACAGATAAAACAGCGAGCATATTTTCAAGGAAGTAAAGGAAATTGGTGAAGAGAAGTCATATGAAATAAATTTTATCACTACACAAATTAACATCTGCATTTCTTAACCATAAAAATAGTTATAATGGTTCAGAAAGCTTAATGGAAATGGAACCAATGATTATAATCACAAATTCACAAGGATTATACCTTATCCCAGGAATGTCCAAGGAACTCATTTACAGAAGCTGAATTTTGGGCATACATCAAAGGAGAAATCCAAAAACCCCATATCCACCAAGTCGGTATACCATCTGCCAAAAATGAGTGTCGGTCAGAAAATTTAGTTTACCAAATTGAATTTAGAAATACACATAGATTGAAATTCGTATTTGACCTCTTGAAATTATATATCCACCAAGAGCCATTACAACCAACATGGCAAAGGACCCAAACGTATTAGCTACTATCATATTCCGCCCCAAGGATCCTATCAAACGAAAGAGCCCTATAGACATCTGGTGCAAAAAGAAATAAAGCAAGAACTGCCGCAAAAATCTGCAGATCCAGAGGTGTACAAAATAGTCACATGTGAGAGATTCTAAGAATACAAGAAAACAGTAAGTGAACTTAAGAGTTACCTAGTAAATGCAGGATCATATCCCATTGTGTAGTATGAAACAACCACCCAGCATCCAGCTTCCATGAAAGAAGTTGGGATACTAAGAAACCAAGAAGGGAGAGTATATGCCCAGCTAGGATAGAAGTGCAAGTCTCTGTGCTTGTACAAAACTGGAAGTTTTGCAACTAACATTGACACCTCTGTAAAACCATTGAAGAGAATAATAACCATAGAAAAGTACAATGACCCAAGATATAAGCGCCCATCGTCAATTGTATTGTGGTGCATGGTTGAACGGAAGAAAACACTCATTGTAATTAAAGCAACCAAAAGCAGCTGAAAATAGTAAATAGAAATCAATGTCAGCTATATAAACCTTACTTAGTTACAAGTTACAACCCATCTTAAAATCGAAAAATAAAATAAACTAGATGCAAGCAACCAAGAAGCTAAGTTCATAACCAGAAATGAGAAATGTTTTCATACTTTTCAATTTTAAGAGCGGGGAATTTAGATTAATTAAATAGAAGCTGCACACAGGAATACTAAAGAAAGAGAAGTGAAAGCATGACAGATAATATTATGATATGATATAAAAAACTTTTTCACTGTAAATTAAGAAATGAAAACTTATCTAGTGTAAGAAACAACAATATTATTGCATTTTCTTTACCTAGGTAAATCTCATTACTAGAATTAATTTAAATAAACTATTTTATGCTTTAACCTTAGATGTTATACCAGTAGGATTACCTGAACAAATTTAAAAACGTAAATAAATGAATTCCGTTTCATAAGAAGCTTCTGCCACTGGAAGTTAGTTTTGAGAAGTTCAAGCCTTTTTGCACCGTAGGCACAAGTTGCCAATGCTGCTGGATGATTATAGCGTTTATCGAAAGGAATATGTAGTTCCTCAGACAAATTCTTTCCCTCACGATACATGGAAAATGCTTCGGCAAATTTCCCCACAGGTACGTACCGGTAAGGGTGGTCGAGAACAGACCAGTACTGCTCTTGGTCCTTCTTAGATGTAACCTGTTAACAAGAATTTGAAGTTTGAAAAGTAACTTAATCAAATATAGTAGAAATCTATATTCCACTAGCACTATTTGCTACTACTTACTTCTTGTAAGAAATCTGCTACATTCTTTCGCTCAGGGCAACTAAATCCCATCATTTTGAAAAAATCAAGAGCAGCTACACGGGGCCCCTGATACACAATCTGGCCCTCACACAAAAGAATGACATCATCAAACAATTCATAGGTCTCGGGAGCTGGTTGAAGAAGAGATATAATAGTGGTTGAATCAAGTGCATGGGTTGAATGCCTAAGGTATCTGATAATTTGATAAGTGGTTGAACTATCTAGGCCATTTGATATCTCGTCCATGAATAGCACTCTTGCTGGACCAATTAGTAGTTCACCTGCAAATAACAAATCAATTGATGATTACCGTAGACTAATAAATGCATATACCTTGTTAGTACATAAAACAAAGAATACATGCCATAAACTAACCTGTTGTAAGCCGCTTCTTTTGGCCCCCTGAAATGCCTTTGAGCATTTCATCTCCCACCAATGTGTCACCACAAATGTCCAAACCTAATATCTTTGTGAGAAATATTTTAGTACTTCGGAATTTGAAAGATTTATAAAGAATTGAACAAATATCTACAAAAAACATACATGGGCACATTGATGCTAGTTGCTTACGAATCTTTTTTTTACCATTTAATAACATCTCACAAATATGAGGCAACTAACATTTCAGGCTATAAATCACAGATCAAATTCCTTGTCCACCCAAGAGTAGCAGTATTTAGAGAATACCTTCATGATGTACTCCACCACAAGATTTGTTTCCTGTCCTCCAAGAGCTAAGGACTACAAAGAGAAACTAGGAGAGATTAATTGTGTCCATGAATGTAGTTTATCCTTAATTTATTTATTATTATTTTTTGAAAAATGGAGAGGAATGCTTCCCCTTGAAATGGAAGGAAATTACCTTCATGAATAGATCAAGATCTTCATCTGGTTTTATTCCAGCATTTTTTTCTCTTCTGGCAAGTTCCAGCAACATATCTGTCAAGTCCAGAATTTAGCTTTTAGCATCTAAAAGTGCAAACTGAATATTACTTAAAAGAGTAATGTTATATGCACAACTAAAATTTGACAATTTCCCTTACAATAAATTAAATTATCTTTATCTCCCACTCACTTTCATTTTTTTTTATCTCTATACACACATGTCTCCAAAAATCCATCTATAAACCAAAGGACAACTTAAAGTTGTAATGGTTTGATTCTTAAAATAAGATTATTGAAGTTAAAATGATCTGAGAGCATACCAAATTTAAATCCCACGCCTTGACAACGACCAGCAAACTGGAGAGTTTCCCTCACAGTCATCTCCGCCACATGCAAATCTTGTTGGCTGACATAAGCAGATGTTCTCTGAGGAACAAACTCATTCATACCATGTCCGTTGTACTTAATGCTCCCTGACATCTTCAAGGGGCATAATTAAAAACATCAACGGGGTGGAGAAAGAACGAAGATAATGCTTCCATTCGGGAACAATACATTTTAATTTACTAAATCCTACTCCATTGGAGATAACTCCTAGCAGAGTAAATAAAAGCATATAGAAATTGTCTCTGGTCATTAGTAGAGTTATTATTACTACTATTTTTATTGGCAAATCTGTTTTAAAGGGACGGGTAGTGCGCAAGTGCAGGGTTTGAACGCAGTTGCTAACTCTTAATATCGAGTATCTCTACCAACTAATCATCGATTCCAAACAATATATTGCTCAATTCATATGATGGGTAATCGGTATTAGACATTATGTCTGGCAGAGATTTGTATACTATATGATAGAGCAACTTGCTATTCTGAGATGAAGTAACCCCGTTTTACTCTGTTTAATGAAATTGAAGAATTTACTACCTGCAAACCAGATCCCAGCCTTCCTGAAAGAGCTAGTAGTAGTGTCGTTTTTCCAGAGCTTGGCGGGCCCAATAGCAGCGTTAGTCTGCAACAAAAACAACAGTTTATCAAACCACATAGGAGAACTTTAGAATAATCTTAGTTAAATATAATTTAATATGTGATAAGAATATCAAAAACCAATTATTAGTAGTTTTTTCCTCCTATAAAGGGTATTCGTAATTATCTTTTTTGGGTTCGTAATTATCTCACATCAAATGTTGCTATAAGAATCGAACTTTGACTTTTTGGTTCTCGAATTTAGCAGGATCTACTCAAAGATTAGGATTTTATATTTAAAACCGTATTTAATAAAAACTCAAAGCTTATGGAGAATTGGAGACTAATTGTAAAAAAACAGTGATTATTTCTCATGTGCAGGTAAAAAAACGGAATTTAATTTTGTTGGTATTAGAAACAAATGGACTTTTAAATCAACACAAATATGGTAAACAAGGGTATGGATGTTGGTTAGAGATTGTATAAATGTAATAAAACAGAATAAATAAAAAATAGTATGAGCAGTGACCTTGAAGGTCTAATAATCCCACTGATGTCAGCTAGGATAGTCAATTTGCTTCTCTTTCTTCTATATATCCGCATCTGTCTTAAAAGAGCCTAATCACAAAAAGAAAAGCATTTGAAATAAAATTATAGAGAATAAAATGATTAGAGGATATTGAAAAGGAAAATAAGTAAGTAGTACCTCAGTCATATTGAAAAGGAAATTGGGAATAGTAGGGAGAGCTCTACTTCCAACATGGACAAAAGTCTCAACATTCAAATTCTGAAACCGAACTTCAATCTTAGGGAACTCCAAATCTACTCTGCGAATATCATATCATACAACCATTTCAAACTTCAAGTAATATCCATATATATAAAAAGAGATGAAATTATATATTATTATTATTATTATTATTATTACGCGTCGAATCGGCTTCTCATGCGGTGGAAGAAGGCGTGAGGATCATCGTCAAGGGAGTGAACGAGCCTTTCTATAAGGAGCTTCTGATCCTGCAGTTGTAAGTCAGTAACGTCGATTTCATTAGCATCACCGGTGAGATTCTTGAAGATTCCTCTCCTCGCTCTCTTATAAGTAGGAAGTCTCTCAAGTGCAGCCCAACGTAGTGCCTCTTCATCATCATCATGTTGTTCCCTAAACGACGACGTTCTAGCAAAGGCATTCTCCGCCGAGTTCCACATTCACACATTCAACACAAACACACAAACACACAAACACAAGAGAGAGAGAGAGAGAGAGATTAGATATGATGTGAGGATCGGAGTTGGATATAGGTGGTTAGTTAAGGTGTTGTGGAAGCATTAATGGGTAAGGTTACTTTTCTCAGAAGGAGTTGGTGAAGACGTTAAAGCACTCTCACTCTGTTTATGGTTACTAGTTGGAATAGACTTTAGGAGAGGACCCTCACCTCATTTAATAGCCGCGCCAAAACAAACAACTCGGTAGTTGTATACTCAGGGGCATCATTGTCATTTACAACACCCCTTAAACACTCGCAATTACATGTTATTTGCTACTTCCTTCCTATAATTCATGTATAAAATCATAATAATAGATAAAATGTATTCATAATGTCATTTTTTATGATGGTTCGTATAAATAGAAAGTTTATGAATATTTGGGAGAGATTGATAGCTTGTAGGTTGGGGCATAGTTGCTTTAAAGTGGGGCTTCTAAAGTTATAGTAGCATGCTTCAATAGGGGCTTCACGTTTAATGTGCTTATCTGGGTTGGGTTACCTCCTTCCCCACTCTTGCTTCCATCAAATGGTTTTAAAACGTTATATTGTATAGCATGCACAATCAATCAAATATTTTCATGATATTACAAAAAAGAGTGTCAACATTTTAAATTATCATATAATTATATGGAAGCATTTAATTTACTAGTCTACTAATGGGTACATATATATGTTAGTTTTACTTGATTACATAAATCATAAAAATTAAGTTGTGGGGAGAACACTCATAAATCTATAGTATTAAAAACATAGTAACATATATTTCACTGAAATGTAGCTTGAGTGTAGTTAATTTCTACTTGGGTGCATGGTATTAAAATATAGGATCCACCGCTACCAAAGATATTGATTAATGTTAAGTTGAATCATAATACTTTTCAAGGGGACAAAACTCTACGGCACTAAAATATAGTGAATGTGGTGTTGCAAGGTTTCCAAGTTACATAATAATGATGGAAGACTTTTGTACCCTTGTAATATAATGGAATGGAATGTAAAGTGTATATGATGAAAGAAGGTTAAATAATAAATATGTAAAATGGTTAGTTTTTCTTCCCTCACATATGTTTTCCCCTTATCTCTATTCATTCCCCCCTCTCATTTAATCCAAATAAATCATCCATACTCTAAATTTTTTTGAGTCGATTATAATAAATGACTAACAGCGTAAATCACTTTTTGAATGAATAAAGCCACTAAACAAGATTAGTAGACTTAATTGCAAATGTCCCAATTTCGTAAAGCTCACATGTTACACTACAATGATACTATAATTCGTATGGTGTCAAATTTTAATGTGGTTTTTAATATATGTTTACAAAAATGTTAATTTGTATAAACAATATTAGTTTTCTCTGTTGTGATTAATATGTATAGATAAGCCAAGTAGTTTTAGATTTAGATTTAGTGATTAGAATGATTAAAATAGAACTTGTCAATTATAGAAAGTTTGAGTTTCAAATTCAGTTTAGTTAGTTGACTTTCTTGCTATATAAGGAAAGTACATTCTTTGATTAATTCAATAAGAAAACACTGCATTATTCATTGAATTCTCTATTCTCTTTCTCTAGTTTTCTAACATTCTCCAACTTAGTCCATAATTTTTTTGTTTAGAAAAATTAGACCCTAAGTTGGAAATTGTTAGCACCATTAATTCTAACGTTAGTTTTCCCATTGTCACTTTATTTTCCTTCCTTCTCCCTTAAGTTTCAACAACAATAAAGTATTATGAAAACTTAGTAGAAAGATATACTGGGGGTTGGACCGGAAGAAATATTTACTAATGTGTATCTAATGACATATTTAAATTTATCCAAAAAATGGCATGTTCATATTACACAGACAAATTTATAAACTTATTTACATCAATAAATATTTGTTTATTAATTTGCACAGTTTAAAATTCATTCTCGTAATGCAAAATTATTCCACTTAGTAGAAATGAAATTGTGTTTCCGTAGAGGGTTCAAATATTTGAATCATGATTTTAAAAGTATATCGTCTATACTAACTATCATCTCAGTTTCAAAGTTAGTTCACATTTTTGCTTTTGGGTTTTTTAATTAAAGATTAAAAAAATATTTCTGTTTTTTTTTTGTGCCAAAAAAACACTACAACCTTGAAAATGTAATATAATAATCTTAAATCTTTAATCATTTATCATATTCAATTATCTAAATTAATACACTTTAAAGAAATTGGTAAAGAGTATTCAAAGGATGTTGCTAGAAAATATGTAATATACTACCTAAGAATTACACTCTTTAACACTACCTTTAAAGGAAAAAAAATAGATACCCTGATAGTATATTATGCACCATAACTTTTGATTAATTAATAAGTTAATTTATTTTAAATTATCAATTAAAGTTTTAGGTTTTTATTACTTACAAAAGTGAGATACATTAAATGTGCATGAGATAATAGATTTGATGCCAATAGAAAGTATATTAGAGGAAAACCAACATATTCTATGAACCTCTTTTCGTCGATTGACTTGTTTTTTTATTCCCTCCACAGTTATGTACTCAGATCTAACATTTCATTAATACTCTTTAATTTCTGAAAAATAATTGTCCTTTAAATATAAATACATTTAAAAAAGAAATTGGTGTTGTAAAATACGGATCTGAGTTAAGCAGAAGTGCAGAACTGACTGCCACCACATGCCCAATCGAAAAATAAGTATATAGTGACAATTATTTAATAAGTAATTTTACAAAAAAAACTATGTATAGTTAGTACTCGAAGATAATGAATATAACTCAAAATATTGTTTATCAATTATCATAAAAATGCTAGAAATAATAAATTTGATCTACATTTGATATTTTTGGAACCATTTTGAGTTTGTTTAATTTTTTAAATACTTAATTGATACATGTAAAAAAATTTAAGGAATGGAAATATGTCATTACTCTTATTTAATTCAAGTTGTTGATAGTGATTTTGATTCGGGATAATTACATGCAAATGTACTTGATGTGATTACAAATACAGTTGCCATATAGTTTTGACAACTCACGAAACCTAGATAGATCAATGTCCATGACAATGGCAGAAGCAGATTTAATTAATTAACAAACTTGGCTCAGCCCTCCTCCTAATGCATAAGGAAAGAATGTATGTTTTGTTTGGTTGATTTGAATGAATTAGTTTAGTAATGTTGTTGTATAAAAGGATCTAGTATGGTCACCCACTTGAAAGTAGCGTGTATCTATAATTTAGAAAAGCAAATACATGTGATGAAGTTTTGATAAATGTATAGAAATATATATGATTATTCTTCCATGAGTTGGTTATCTGTTGTGGACTATTAAGGAATGTGTTAGGTCATCTAGTTTCATTCCATAAATTTTCCAACACAAGACTTTCACACCATGCCTTAACTTCCATTCCAAACGTAGAACTAATTCATACAAAATATGATAATATATTATTGAATTATGATAGAACAAGGTGAGGTGATCATACCCAGAAAATAATAGCTACATGTAGGACAAGGTTATATCAATATGTTCGGCCTAACCACCAAAATATTTTATACAAGGTAATTTTATTTGAGATGATAATATGTTCCAATGAACTTTTTCATCATAAGTTTTTTCTTCCTACATAAAGTTCAAATTCAAATATTATTTAATAGAAAACAAACATGTATCACTTGAAAAAATATGGATAGTTGAACAATTTGATTGTACAATCATGTTTGTAAAATATAGTAAGTAAAAGCTCATCTATAAAATTTTGCTTCATTTTAATCCTATCTGTAAACAAATTGATTAGCAGATCTTTACCAAAAAATATGTGAACTTTCCCAAAAAATGACCAGCACGTCATCAACATACTTTAGGTCACACCCCATCACCATATATTACTACATTTCCCTCTTCAAATTTATAATAATAATAATGAATACTAGCAAAGGAACATAAGATGGACAGATTTATGTCTGCAGTCATGCGTGCATGTAAAAATTAGAGTATGCATCATGTCTGAATTTGACAGAGATATAGTTAACTAATTGTCTAATTCCCATTTCAATGTTGACACATTAAATTAACATTTTTCATGGCTGAAATCTTCAAGTGTGTCAAGTCATATAGATAATCAGGAAAATGTATATATTAATAATGTGTTATTATAACATCTATCATTTATATTAATTATTACTGACTTTTAAATATAATAATATGGTAAATGATATATTGACATTATATAAATCTTTATAATTTAAAATAAAAAATATGAAATGAAAAAAAAATTATCATGGAAAAATAAATAACCCTATCAAATTTTCAATAGTAGAGGGGAAGACTCAATGTTCATCATCTACCTGGTTGGTATGTTAGTACAGTAGAGAGTAGAGTGGGTCTACTAGTATTTGAGGGTGATTAATGGCTCTAAGTTTTCCATTTCAAGCATTGATCCCACCGCTCAATTTTAGGTCATCCAACCCACTTTTTCTTTTGTGATGAATCTACATCTACCTTTTAAGATGATTATATACATAAGAGTTTTTTATATTGTCATTATATCATTCATCATTTATTGTTAATTATTATTGACTTTTAAATAAAAGTAATTCAAATGAGTGGTGAATAATGCAGTGACTATATTAAATTTTTATACTATTATTGCATAGATATTATCCTAAAAGATATATATTAATGCTCATAAAGTATATAACAACTTGTAAAAAATGTGACACCAATCACTATGCCACACCTAAAAATAAGATATTGCTATTTCTATGTGATTTATTGATGAGAAAAAAAAATATGTATCGTTAGTGTATAAGTTTTATACATTGTCACTATATTATCTACAATTCATTTATAATTATCACTGATTCTATAAAAAAAGTAATATAGATTTTTTTTTGATCGGCAAATAAAAAAAAGTCACTTTCAATAATCAATTTGCTTCTCTTTCTTCTGTATTGTCAATTTGTGTATAAATTTTCACATTTTATATATATATATATATATATATATATATATATATTACGATGTACTTGATATAGGGATATGAGTTTAAATATAAATGTCAATATAAGAATATTTGTTGATGCATAATATCACATAGCCATGAGATGAGACATACTCTATCCTTGATTAGCCCAAACTTTACTCACCTATTTTTTTTTTATAAAAAGCTAGAAAAAATATGTGAAAGACTAATATATGAAAGTTTGATTAACTAAGTTCTAAGTAGAGATCACTTTCAATAATATTTTGTATATAAATAAATGTAGAAATCAAAGTTCAAATCTCACATTTAAATGGTTGAAATCTTTTCATTTCATATAGAAATAAGAGGAAAATGTATGTACTGTTTGGATAAAAAAATTATGTTAATCCATATCCATTATTATTCATTTTCAATTATTACTGATTCGTCATAAAAACAGTACGAATAAATAATAGATGATGTATATAAATCTTTATATTAAAATTGTATAGATATTACACAGGCTAATCTTTGAAAAACCTATTTTTAAAACTATATGGGTTTTACATGTGGTATAATAAAAAGCTTGGTCCCTTGAAAAAGACTGATAGCGCCCCTCCCGGAAAAAAAGTGATAAGGTCAGGGGCAATGTGGTTGGGTGTATTAATTGTTTGATTAAATGGTAAGTTTTCCAACCATAAAACATAGCACTTTCAATGGTATGCAATGGAGTGGGACTACTTTATTTATCACCAACATTTTGATGTTGGAACTTGGAAACTAGTTGCACACAAAACCCTTATATAATCCCATGCTTTAGTTATAGTAATTAGTCTATGTCTAACTTATAGGAAACTTGCCAAAGATATTAAATATTTCTACTTTGCACCAAGAAAATAAAAATAGCACTACTAATAATGCTGAATGTATATTAAATATATTGTAAAGTGGGAAAGAAAAAAGAAAAGGAGGGACAGAGTGGAAATATATGTGAAATCAGATGGTAGCCGACACTCTCAGTGTACATTCTCACTGCAAACTACTTACTGTATTGATGAATAAAATAAAAAATGACACTTTTCAGATCATACTACATTCAGGAAAATTAAAGTAACAAAGACCCAAAAAGGTCCTTATATATATATATATATATATATTGGTATCTTGAACATTCGAATTACTAACTAATCTGGACAGTTTAAGGTGAACAAAATATTTTCCTTAGTCCACATGATTTAGTGCACATTATGTCAATTTTGTGAGTTATTATTATTTTTCACTTTAATTATATTGGTATAGTACAGTTTATCAAAAATTAACCCCTAGTGTATAAGCTTTGAGTTTAAATCTTGTTATAGGTATGACACAAATCTTAAGACTTGTCCTAGGATGATGAGTCACATGACTCAACTAACTGTTTTTGGTTGACAAAATTTGTTTTCTTTTTACAATAACCCAACTCACCTGATTAAACTTTTGTTATTAATAAAAAAATAGTATAAGAATCTCACAGAAATAAGTTATGATGAACTCAAACATGGCAACAGTGAAGGAAACACAACCACTGGTGTGAATGTTGCAAATTCACATCTAACATTTTATTAGGTAAACTAGAAAATCTTAAACATAGAGTAATAACGTGAGAAAATGTTCAAAAAAACTGCAAATAGAAGAAGGGTAAGTAAAAGATTGTTAAGATACATAAGTTCCGTACTGTCACTATTAAACTAAGTTTAAATAAAATTATTACAATGTCTCAATGGATGGATACTACTCAAAGAGATATCCACATGACAACAATAAATCATGCACGTTATTCTCTTGAGTTGGCTATTTTGCACCGTAAGATTAAAATAGGATTAGGGGCAAGTCTTAATTAGCCATTGTAAGAGAAGCTTCAATTCATGATTTTAATTAGCCATTATTCTTAAGTTTTTAGAATTTGGAATAATGAATCAAATCTAAGTAACCTTCAATCATTTGGACTAAGGAGTAGCAAATGAATGGGCCTTCATTCTCAAATCTAAAGGCAGAATAATGGATACAGATCCCAGTATTACATTGTCTACCCAATAAGCAGAACTATCATATTATTTTTTTGGGGGAATACAAGATCATTCACTATAAAAAGACAAGAAATAATAATTAACTGTTCGATTCCTGAAAACACAAATAGATTAGTCTGAAGCATATGATTAAAGTACAAAAAAAAAGATCATTGACATTTTATATAAGAATGATTCTAACGAACATCAATTAGTCAGAATAAAAGGTGGTTTTTAATGACCTAGGTGGGGGTGGTGTCTCCATAACTCGAGCGTGAGAGAGAGAATCAAGTGGAAATAATAAAGAAATGAACAAATTACGTGGACCAAACATTTGTCAACAAAATACAAATGTTTTATATTATAAACATACTGTGTATTGTAAATGTTTTATATTATAAAGTATAAACATACTCTGTGTAGTGTTGTAAAGAAAGTAGAGAGTGAAACATTCCATAGAACAGTTGGTGGTTGCATTGATCATAAATGGATACGTCATCACCTGAATGGATGCAATTATTAATCGCTGTTAGTGTTGCTTTGTTCATTGCATTCAGAGCTCACAAACGTAAATCACTCAACACTTCTGGAGCCGTCGCAGGTTTCATCGTTATGACCCTTCACATTTTTGTTGGGTCCAGGTTTCTTATCTCAATTCCTATTTCATTTTTTTTGGGTTCAAATTTAACAAAATAAAAATTGTAATTTTAATTTATGGGTCAAGGTTTGGAGCGATGCTACTTGCATTCTTTTTCACTTCGTCCAAGCTCACAAAGATGGGAGAAGACAAAAAGCAAAAAATCGATCCTGAATTTAAAGAAGGTGGACAAAGAAATTGGTATTTTCCTTTTTCACTTCTTAATCAACATTAGCTTTAAGGTGTGGCACTGACCCGTTTGATATTTTTATCTAAAAATTATGAAGATAGCATTAATTGGTAATAATAGGTATCTATCTTCCCTCATGCATAGATTGGTGTTAAATCGATAAACTTAGTTTTAATGGGTCCTATAAAGTGAATCTCTCACTATACTAGGGAAAAATGAGGGTATATCCACCTTAGGGAGAAGCTCAATTTATTGGAGCTTCATCCTCCATTGAGATATGAATGTCATAGTTCTCAATTGGAGTTAGTTATAGGTTTTTCATATGAAGCTTATACCTGAAAATTTCACCCCCTTTTATGTGGACAGGGACACCAATTTGGCAACAATATGTAAACATCAAAATGGTCGTCGTAGTGTTATATGTGTCAGATGCTAGATACATTTTGTTTATATACCTTCTCACAGTTTTATGAATCTTGTCTGTATTTATGTTTGTGCTTCCTAGACTCACACTTATCTTTGTCTCTTTTTTTATTTTGACTAATTTTATGTACTTGTGTTTTCCAGGTTACAAGTTCTAGCGAACAGTGGCATCGCCTCAGTTCTGGTTGTAATTATATGGGTATTAACAGAAGGACAGGACAAGTGCTTGAACTCTCAAGAATCACCTCTCATTACCTTTTTCATCGGTGGTGTTATCGGCCATTACTCCTGCTGCAATGGAGACACCTGGTCTTCTGAGCTTGGAATTCTCAGTGATGACCAGCCTCGTTTGATCACAACCTTCAAGGTGAGTATTATATTGCTCAAAACACTGCAATTAGTAGGTCATTCTATTTGTATTTGGCATTCCTTTATTCAGTCCAGTGCTACTTTAAGTTCAATTGAAGTAACCATTAACCAATATGCTTGGTGTTCTCTGTTCAGTTTGCTAGAAACATTCTCATGAATATTTGACAATTCTCTAGGATATATGACAAATATGTTTTGTTCAAATTCCATGTTCCCAGTAATCTTCACAATTTTCTAAAATCACCCTAATTTTCGCAATCTACTAATTCATTGAAGAATAGTATCTTTCTGCATTGTCAAAAACATTCCATTGTGTGTAATATTGCCTTACCCAACCCCATAAGGATAAAAGTCATGGATAATGTTTGGTAATTGCACTCCTGGGAACGACTAATTCTTGAGAATTGATTTTAAGCTTGAATTACAAATGGGAGTTTGATAAGTGCCAACCAAGTATTAAGAAAGAACAAGGACAAACAGAAAAACAAGTGCAGAATTGTATAGATAGTACTGAAAATGCAGTAATACAATTTGTGGAAAACAAGAGAATAGAGAAAATAAAATATCAGAGGGAATGATTCCACTCTGCCCTGTGACAACTGTCACTCCACAATTACCACATGTTTGCCTGCCCCCTCCTCCCTCATGCTCATATCCTCTCACTGATTCTAGGACCTTCCTTCCCTTTCAGCTCTTGCCTAAGTGTCCTTTTGGTTAGAATCATGTGTATCTGAGACATGTGCAACGTTCTCATTCTCTCTCTTTCCTAATTTCCCTGAAAACATTATTTCTTCTCTGAAATTCCCTCTTAATTGGAGGTCCATCAGAGTTTAAGATCCTAAACCACCCTAAAGTCCTCTTCACATTCTGTTCCGATGACTTAATCTGTTCTGTTTGCAGTGAGCTTCTGCATAAAACATTCCGTGACTTGGCTAGGGTTACAGAAACTGCTTTAGATTGGCATGCTGTGACAAGTGTCGTATAACATCTGCGAATTTATTTAGAGAAATTTTCAAATAGGAAATTGCATCTAAGTTTGAAATCGGGGTTACAAATTATTTTCTGTATGATTATCAGCCTGTGAGAAGGGGCACAAATGGTGGAGTGACAAAAGCAGGATTGCTTGCAGCTGCAGCAGCTGGAGGTGTCATTGGAGTGTCGTTTGTTCTTCTCGGACTTTTGACAACTAAATGTGGCTTTGATATAGCTCTTAAGCAACTACTGGTCATACCGATTGCCACCTTGGCAGGACTATGTGGAAGTATCATTGACTCTCTCTTGGGTGCAACATTGCAATTCACTGGGTTCTGCTCTGTTCGGCAAAAGGTAAATCATACAACACCAATTAAGGATATTTTGTCTCCTATAGGCATAATGCTTGAGTTATTACATTATATTGGAATGGATGGTTGTTGAATTTTATGCAGAATCCAATGGTTAATGGTACAAGAGGAACCATAGAACCCTCCAATCTTAATGTTTTATATGTTTGATATATGAAATTTCTTACTTCATTTTGTAGGTTGTTGGAAAGCCAGGACCAACAGTTAAAAAGATTTCAGGTGTTAGCATTCTTGACAACAATGCAGTGAACCTTGTATCAATACTGTTGACAACAATTTTAACTTCAATAGCCTGTTTGTACATTTTCTGAATTCATCAGAAGCAGAAGCTATGTGGCTAAAGAAGAGTTATAACATTGTAATTCAGTGGTGGTAGATGTCCATATACAGTTGTATTCTAAACCATGAATTGGTAAAGTTGGTTAGTCCAACATTATGAAATGGTGCCCAAAGTTTATTCGGTTCTAGAGTATAATCAACCATTTACCTTCTTGTTAAGGGAACATGAAGGGCACCCGATACATGACTTTCTAGGATCTGTATTGTTAATAGTGAATGGCAAAAAAATAAGTGGCACATCCCAAATTTTATTCTGTTCTAGAGCAAAATCAATATTTCGATTTGATAATTCAATCATTTACCCTCTTGTGTTAAGATAACATGAAGAGCATGCATGATACATGACATTTCTACGATCTGTATGACAGTTTGTTGTAAATAGTAAATGGCAAAAATAAATAGTTACATATATACTATAGCACGTGATTGAGTAATCAATGAAGAATACATTAAATTATTATCTGGTGATTGATTTATTAGAGAAAACATTAAAAGTATGTGCCACTAATTCTTTTGACATTTTAATTTTTTTTAAATATCATCCTCTAGGTTACAAATATCCTGAATGAGGTAAAAAATCTACAAAAGGAAAAAGGGGTAAAACTGTAAAAGAAAAGAAAGGGTAGAGATGTAGAGTTGTGTTAGTAATAGTAAGTAAGCAGTTTTTTCAATATATCTAAAACTTTAGCGTTGGATGACATAATTCACTATCATTCTCATTTTCTTTTTGTTTCTTTACTTCCATATGGTGATTGGTCATGCAAACATAATAAAACAAAACTATGACTTAATCATGGTTTTGATTATGTGTAGAGAAAATTCCCATTAAGGTGAAG
This sequence comes from Lupinus albus, assembly GCA_009771035.1. Lineage (NCBI taxonomy): Eukaryota > Viridiplantae > Streptophyta > Magnoliopsida > Fabales > Fabaceae > Lupinus > Lupinus albus. The sequence continues at coordinate 14,780,776 of CM020011.1, forward strand.
CATATCCGATTCTATACCATTTGTTTTCAATCCATTTATTCTAATATGTATAATATAATTATTGTACTTAAACTATAGGATGTGATATATAATTTCAAAATTTACAAGTGGTTTTTAAAACTAGACTAGTTAGATCAATTAACCAGTTTGAAATATGTATATGTCTTAATGTATAGATTCACATGAACTAGCAAAAAATATAGATATTAACTTACCACAATATAATATATAAGGTCACAAACGTCCGCATCAATGATACCACCAACGGCAAGGCATTGATTATTAAAGTAAAATATCGGTTGTTAAAAGGTGATTTGGATATTGATTAGTCCAAACCATTACGAGAAAAATTAAAGAAATAAAGAATCAGAATAAAAGTATATTCATTTACCAAACGCATTAATATGGGGTAATACTTAAAGGCGTTGTTATTAATATCGTACCAGTTATCAAACCAGTAGGAGTACTGTTATAATGGTATAGCAGTTCAACTGATGATTTACTAATTAAAGTTCATACCGGTGAAATTAGATATACATATATAATATAGTAACAGTTGAAAAATTAATAAAAAACAATTTTTTTTTATTTTCATTAAAAAATTAATTTTAAATAAAAATCGATCAGTTTGACCGGTACGATTCAATTGAAAACTGGCCGGTATGACTGGTTTTGGCTAGTTTTGACCGGTATAATTGGTGTACCATACCGGTTGAACCGGCCAGCACGAACTGGTTTTTGTGATATTTTTAATCTATAAGGAAACTCATGGGTGACACTTTATTTGGATTTTGACATGACATGGTCAATGAGAGTAGCATAGAGTAGATGATTAGCATGAGAATGTGAGTAGCATCAATGAATGCTGACAGTGCAAATAGCATGCATGAATATGCCACCGACACACACACACACTTGTTCCTCCAACAAAACAAAAGAACCTACTCAGCAGTTTGTGAAAAAGAACCTAAAGCAATAACACCCCATCATCACAATTTTGGAAAGATTATGCTATATAGGCTTTACATACCCTACTAGTAATGGCATCTTAAAATGCTAAGTAAATAACACCGAAGAACCAACACACCACTAAGTAACTAACAAGCCACAGAGCATGTAGCAGGTGATCTTACTGGAACTATAACATCAGCACCAACTACAGGTTGGACACTTTTTGCATCGGCTTCTACGCGTTCCCATGTTATTCTTCTTCTCTCAGCTGCAGCACCTGCCCCTGAATCTTCCTCCTCGAATTTGCGTTGGCATGTGAGTACCAGATCCTCATCCATTTGTGAAAGTGTCTTCCTTACGTTCTGAGTCAGGTTCAGCACTGCTTGATTCCAGTGATTTTTGGTGTTATTTACAAGTGCTGAGAACACAAGTGGCAGAATCACATGCCGGTTTTGCGTGATAAGATTAAGGATGTGCTCATTGTTCCACAGCAAATGAGCTCTTTCTGCCACCTGAATGAAGATATGATTAAAAAAGCTTGTTGATGTTCTTTTATACAGGCATTAGCAACATAACCATACAAGAAAATAGAAATTGAATGGCATGATTTACAGATACAACGCCAATGTCTACATCCAATATGCTTAGACATTTGCATAACTATACAGGATGTATTTGAGTCTACGAGGTGAGGTTTGAGAAAGAGAGATTCTATGATCAATTACATTAGAAACTCAGATAAACTCCTGAGTAAAAACCCAAAAAAAGAGTGTCAGAATTACTGGTCTTGATGATTAATTGAAAGACATGACTAACTAGGTGTTTCAAACAACTGACAAAGTGTTTATACAGGCGTATGAGAATATCTTATGACCTTCCTATAAGCTCTTCTTACCTTATTTTAATAAGTTTATGAGAGAGGCTTATGAAAACAAACTCTTTCTAGCTTATTTCAAAAAAGATTATTAAATAAGCACTTAATTAAGTAGTTTACCCAAAAGTGCCCTTTAAAACCAACTTCCTTGGAATTTAAATGTACATTCTCTCAATCAAGTGGAAGAAAAGATGATGTTGCAAAAGGATGAAATTTATAATCAGACCCAAAAGGAGATTCTTTAACTAAAAAATGCCACTTAAAAGAGTAACAGTTTAGCATAAATTACCTGGTAATGAGAACTATTAAGGCAACAACTTATTCGTCGAAACAGTGGGACCATAATCTTCTGAAATTCAGCCATGCTAGTCATTTCCAAAACCTCTTCCAACTCACTTATGAACATAAGCTCTTTTTGACTATTCGTTAATGGCCAGTACTTTAATAGTCCCTTTAACACAGAGCTAGCAAGTCTTTGATCCTTATCTATGAATTGTACAACACAATATGTTAGCTGCTGATGATAAATACCAACAGATTTAGGTTTGTGCAAAGGAATTAAAGCCTTGCACAAAAACAGTATGTGCTCTTCCTTCAATGGCAAGGCAAATCCGCTAATCACACTCCCGAAAATCTCCAACAGTTCAGCAATGCCATTGTGCCTTTCAGTCTCGAAAACAAAACGGTAGATGATATTGCTAACAGATTTTCGTATGAAAGGCCTGTGAACCATGAATTTGCCATAGATTCTATGAAGAATTGTTTTCAAGCAATCTCTTTCTCTGGGGTCCTCAGAATCAAAAAGGTCAAGTAATCTTAAAACAAAAGCATGATCCATATGTTTTATTGCCACCTTCAAATCAAGAGAGTTATAATTGATGAACTGAAGGAGTAGATCATAAACAACTTGCAGGTGAGACCAGGCAGGATCAAACATAGGCTCTTCGTCATCTGTTTCCCCACCAATTGTACTTGTACGATACTTAGGTGGGAAAACCCTGAACAAATTAGTTGCACACATTTTACACAATGCGGCAATTGCTGGTTCTGTGAATTTTACAGATCCAGAGGATACAAAGTCAACAAGGTCTACCAATGTTTGACGCTTAAAATCTTGCTCTGCGCAGTTCTTATCAAGATCACTCATATCATAAACCTTGCAGCAAAGATTCAACTTACTAATAAACAGACTTTGCTTTTGTGTATTCGAAATATCTTTGAAGGATAGACAAGGGTCAACTGCTTCAACTCCTGCATTCATGCTTGAAGGGAAAACAACCGAAGATACCCGCTTCACAACATTTAATTTGCTAGAAATGGTGCTTCCAACATTTGTGCATTGAAAGACATTTCCAAAACTGGTGGTATTTCCAGACTCCCCCCTTGCAGAATCTGATGAGTCAGATTTTGTCACCTTCTTTGGCAATTTTCTAAGAATTTTCTTTAACATAGTGGTAGTGCTGCAATCTTAGCTGAGAACACCTGCACCCAACATATCCCTGTCAATTAGAAGCATTAACCTTTCAGGATGTAAAAGTTCAAATCCTAGGCCCTACTCTATAACAATTCCACAATGAACCATAAAAAATCAACCAAGCATAATGAAATCATTCAACAGCGAAGCAAAAATGGGAAAGCAAGGTATACATGTATGAGACTTAATCATTGTCACCAAGCAATTGGGATGTCTTTTTAGAACACATTAAGTAGAAAATTCCAGCCAGATCTAACACTTGCGTTTTGCTCATGAATTTATTCCAAGAGATAACAATAATTGTAGTTAATTTTGAAGTACAAACAAGAAATAAGTTGCAGAATACATAAAACTAGTCATTCCTTCCTTGCAACAGTAGCTGAAGGTAAATCCAGAACAAGTTCATATTTAACAGAATTTGGAATCAAATATAAACAAAGGGGATAAATTAAAATTAAAATTAAATGGAAATGCCCCAGTTGTATATAGAAATTAAGAAGCGAATAATGAACAGAAAGTTTGAAAAAGTTACAGTAGGAGCAAAAGTGGGTGATAAAAAGCAAGATCTGGGTGTGAAGCAAGTAGTTGAGGAACCATTAAAGAACCTAGTACCCTATATGATGATTAAACGGTAAAAAAATCAAAGCTTTAGGGTAATAAATTCGGTTAAAAATCTAGGGTGAGTCCAAATCAGGAACTCCGCCAAATCAGTATATTTAATAACAGAACAAAAAAACAAAGCAATTAGTTAAGAGAGGAAGAGAAAAGAGAAACCTGATATCTGTGAATTAGGATAAGAGAGAATTAAAGTTTAACGGTAAACATAAAGATGGAACAAGTTGCATAAGCGAAATGAGAGAGAGGGAGAGAGAAGAAAAAGTTGAAAAGAAAAAAGTGCTTATGTGTTAGCTATGTACACTTATAGTACAAGTGTTTGCAGAGTGAGCGTTTTCAATTTCAACATAATCTATATACACTTTATACTTTATATATACGATGCATACATTTTTAACCCTTTCACTTTGCTCAACATTCTTCAATTTATCCTCTAAAAGTTATTTTATATTTTCAACAATTTTAGGTTGTGATTTTTCTTTATTTCCTTTTGTGTTTTGTTTTTACCATCAATTTTTTCCCTTCCAACTCTTCTCATTCTCAAACAAACATTCATAATTTTACTATCATTGTGGTTAAAATCAACAGAATATATAAAAAATATTGGACAGAGTTAAAAAATATATAATATATGCGGATGCAGAAGCCTAATATAATTTAGAAGGAAAAATACAAAAGAGGGTATATTATGAGGGAGGAATAAAAAATTATAATTTATTATGACTTGCTATCTGGCTTAGCTTTATAAAGAATGAACATATTATGAAATGTAATAATGGAAAAGTTTGGCTGCCCGGTAAAAAAGAAACAGAATTTGAGTGAATAATAATTATTGTAAATAGAGGGGGGCAAGCTTATAGAGGGTGGGTCTAACATGATGTAAGTGAACTTTTTTATGCATCCGGATTATATGTCATACACCTCAGTAAATTTTTTAATATAAATTGTCAGTGTAAAAATTTATATATATTCAATACATAACTCATTATTTATTTGTATTACTTTTAAAGAGTTAATAATTATTATAAATGAATAGTTAATTTGATTTTTACTATCTTAGTTTAGCATACATTTTCCCTATGTTTTGCACTTAACAAAAAAGTGCATAGTGGTGGGGGCTGGATTAGGTAAAGTGAAAATGGGAGATATTGGTTGCCCAATTTGGATGCTAGATTTTTTTGGAGTTTGAGAGTTACTTGACAGAGAGAATGTAAAAAGAAAAAAAGAAAGAAAGAAAGAAAGGAGATGAATGCGGTGGGAAAGTGGAAAAATATATAGAGAACTAAAAGTGAAATGTGGAAATGACCAATCACTCGCAAACACATTGGGAAAGAATATAAAAGAAGATGAGGGCAAAGATTTAACAAATATCACAATCATCATTGATTAATAGGGAATACAAGACAAATATTGATCACACTTCCTTATAAATGTTCGCCATTATAATTAAAACCATTTTACAGATACCACAAATATAATTAAGATTTGGGACTTAGTCATGATTACATTACAAATAGGAAAGTTGAATAATTATTTTACATAGTTATTTAAACTTTATTTGTATATTTTGTTATAGTAAAATATAAAAAAACTTGAGAAAGGGTAGTGGCATAAATAAAAGGTTTGAAGAAATGCCACTTTTGGTATAGAGAGGAGCAGAATGGGAAAGGCACATGAAGTTTTGAAGCAGACATGAAATGAAATGTGATGCGTATATGGCAGTGTGCATGCTTACTTTCACAATCAGATATCACTCACCCACCCTCACCCTTCAAATCAATTCATTTTTCTTCTTATTCCCCTCATTCTGTAGCATCAGGCTGTGCTTCTCAAATTCAGTGCTCTCCTCACTCTCTAACAAAACTGCACACAACACATTTTTTCCTTTTGGACTATTTGGCCACTGGATACCTTAAATTACTCTATTTTACAGCCAGACTCATTCTGGTAAGAAATACCTCTTTTCTTTTTCTTATTTTCACCCAAAGATAATGCATGCAATATACTACTTTTTTATTTATTATTTTCTCTATTTTTGGTCTGTTTTTTTTATATATATCATTTTTTTTCAAAAAAAAAAGTGTTGTTATCAATCCAAGTACTCCCATAGCCTCACTACTACAAAGAGACAAAAATATATGCAGAGTGAAATGAGGAGATTAATTGAGAATGATGTAATAAAAAACAATATCAACTTTGTTACAAACAGAAGGAAAATAATTCTTTAATCTGTGTAAAAAACATAGGATAACACCTGTGATGAAACGGAGGCATCTGAGTTATAATAATAATAAGTATGGAATTCTTCAACGCTTTCAAATTAAAAATATAATTCTCGTACCATCCAATGTACAAGATTGATGATGTGCTATATTATTTTATTTTGGGGAATAAACTTCATTTCAGCTAACAATGACCCATAAAGTTGACATAGCTAACATTATATAACAGAAAAATATGTATATAAGCACCTAAACAAATCTCAATGTCATATCATAAAGATTAATAGCGTAACACGATAGATCACAATTGAATTGTACCCAAAAAATAAGTAAACTGTACTATTTTAATAACAAGGTCGTAAACATATTGGAAAGAAATTTGTCCCAAGGAACTTGGAGACAGAAAGGACATTGGATCTTAAAACAGTGACCTAAAAGGCACAGAGACTTGCAAGCCCAACTCACCACAGAGACCAAACAAAAAACAGGATTAGACAAATACGTTGATTACCACATGTTTAGGCCCCCACATATCCAAGACCCACCCATAAATTTAAGGTCATTATTATTATTATTATATAAGAAGCTTGAGTGAGAAGGTATTTTTGTGAACCCAATAATTTCCATGTGAGACGCGGAAATACAAGCTGGAGGATACAATCATAATTGAATCAGATGAACAAGTCATTCTTGGCTACATGCTATACATAAAATAATAACTCTGCTTTGTTCACAAGGAAAAATGAATCTTACGAAGAAAAGAATAATATACATGCCTACCCATTTTGATCAAATAATTAAATATTGAAGACAGGAGAGCAACACCATAAATGAAATAAATATGAAGCAGAGAGAGAGTGGAGCAGGAGCTAATTACAATGAGAATCAGATTTTACTTCTACTTTTCCCCATACCCACCAAACTAATCATAAATTAGCAAGGTGTACATATATATAGACATGTAGACCGGACAAAACACAGCCAAGACTCACCAGAAACCACAACCAGTTTAAACATTGCAAGGGAGACTGGTGCAGCTCAAGCCTCTAATCATTCAATGGAACCTGATTCACAATACCAATGTTGTTTACAGGTTTCGGCCTCCACTCAGTTCTGCCCCTCACAATTTCAGCACCATCCTCAAGTCGAAGCAAATGTTTGCACTCAACGTGTCCACTGTAAGCTAGATTGCCAACATCAACACCGGATACGGAAGTCAGAGACTGCAGCACACTGTCCCTACCACACTCCCTCCTATATTCCAGAGTCATGGAAGACAGCTCATGACTCTCCAAGATTGACTGTGGAGCACTCTGCAACAACCAACACACAATTCTTTGGTTAAAAGGCCTGATAAGCCCAATACATGACAAACTAAACATATCAAGCTTTTTGTATCAAATAATAATTCAACAAGTACAGATTAATAATGGAGGAAACACAAGCAGTCCACAAAATATTAAACACCACACCCTGCTGTTCAAATGTGTTTCCAAAGCACCATAGCACATTACTACTCACTCAATCATATCAAATCCAAATTTTGAAGCTATCTCAGTCACTGGCTATCACACAAATCACTAGAGGTTTAAATGACTTGATATCAATGATAATCCATATACCATCAACGCTAAAATAAGGAAATCAACATCAATGAACAAATCGGTACAGTAACTTAGTAGGAATGGAAGATAATCCATTGCTTCTCAATACAATGGGTAGATAAAGCTGCAAAAGAAACGGTACAGTAAATTCTTTGATGAACTTCATCTGATCCTCAAATTCCCACACAAAACAAAACACCCATATTCACAGACTTGTTTAGACACTCATAGACAAAGGGGAGTTGAGCAGGGTTCCTTTTTTAGGAAATATGGTGTCTAAGTATCATTTATTTATTAAACCTGCTTAGGGCTAAACCTATTTTTAGTTGGTCTTCCATATTTATGCTCAGTAAGACTTATAAAAATATATTCAGTATTTCGAGTCAGTCTTTCACATTTCAGATCAATATGACTTATGGTAAGCACAAGTGCAAGAGACATGCTCGATTAAAAGAGAGAGAAAACAAGGATGGGGGTTGATAAGAATACAAGAACAGAAAACTACCTCGAGAATCCAGCCAATGTATTTCACATTGTTAACATGCTGATTGACATCCAGATCATTCCATCTAGGCTGAAAATACAGAAACAATATTTTCAATTAGAAAAGAGCATCCAAGGTAATGTGAGAAAATAAATCAATTATAGCAGTTACAAAAAGTGTTGGCCTACACTTAAGCTAGTCCGAATATAATCTGCTGTGTTGTCATCCAGTTTAGTTAGTTTTCTGTTATCCTCTTCAATGATTGGGGCAGAATTCACAAAATAAGAGCCTATCTCCTCTCTGACTTCTGATGGAATTTTAGACAGCCTCCTTGTCAATTTATTCATCATGACCCAGACACTGTAGATCATGTAAATCAACAGATCAAAGAATGTTTATATGTTACTACTTAGTAGCTCCAAAAGGTGATGCATGTGCACAAGCTCGGGTCCTAATGTAGTAACGTTAAACTAAGAACACAGAATTTCCCGTTGGTACAGTCAAATGTTTTCACATGCATAATTGGTCCACTTAAATCTATAGTTCAATGCTTTTAACAACAATACCAAATGCAAAATTAGGTTGGGTTTAGTTTGAAAAAACGTTTCCAGATTTCACTCTAAAAAAACCATTTTATAAATTTGGAAATATATATTTTTTAGTATTAAATAAGGAAGAAAAGTTGAGATGTTATAAAATTCCAAAAATGGCACTGCTCATTTTTAAAACAGAGAAAATAATATTCTGTTATTTTCAGATTAGAGCTAAAGAAAATATTTATAAAATCCAAATAGACATTTGAAAGTGTATTTTCTGTTTCTAATTGAGAGAAAAAAGAAGTGGATACACCAAAAGGGTTGTTTAAGTGAAAAAACTGTACTCATAACTTCACAAAAGTTTGCAAGAATCAACACTTGGCCTAACACCAGTCATGCACATGCAAAGAAACATTTGGAAAAATAGCTGCCTGCCACAAAAGGAAAGAAGAATTAAAAAGTTCCTGAAGTTGTTTCTACCTGGAGGCTCTTGTCAATATTTCACCAGTATTGCAGTCACGTAAAAGCCAATCGCGACGCATACCATTCTTCCCCGATGCAGAAACCCAAGTGTCTACTTGAACAACATCACCCCTGAAGCAAATATAGATTCAATCAATTACAGGAGATCAGATAATACTTACTCCATATAACCCTAATTAATAGTTTATCTAACTTCAACCAATTGGAACAGGTCAACACTATTGAAAACACCAAGTCCTAAAATAGAACTGTCAGAAAATAACTAGTAAACAAAAAAGAAGTGAAGTACAGACACTATCAGTTGCTTTATTCAAAAGTCTGCTTCCGTACTCAACTCTTTACGGAGCATAAGGTACTCAACTTTTTATAGAGCTTAAGATTTTGGGATAAGTTGCACTCTTTTTCCTCAAAAGCTCTTTCAGTCAGATTGTTTTTGGGTGAAAAAAAGAGTAGCTAATCCAAACACATACAACTATGATCGTCCCATAAGAATTTTACAAATATTAATATATTCATAATTAAAGCTCAAGTGCTCAACTAAGAAGCGGATTCGGAGGTGCAAGATACATAGTCTATCTATAGAATATAAAGTCAGAAGTGACAACATTTCCCATGAGGTTTTTATCGAGTCATCGTTCATCGTAAAGATGAAAAGAATCAAAAGATCACTAAAATAAGCAGATAAATAGCAGTTTAACTCAACCACATGGACCGATCACACATTATGGGTGAGTTTGGGTGACTTACCATGTAGGATAACGATCAACCGCAACCTGCATCCGTGTAACTACCCATATCAAGTTCTTTTTGAACATCTCTGGAGTAGAACCAAAGCCATCACCAAGAAGCCCAGCAGTTTTAACGTGATTAAGTGCACTTTCCTGTTCTTAAACAAACAATTGTCATAATCAAGTATGAAACATTAAATACATGTTATCGTCTGCATGAGTTTTAATTCTTCAGTGAATAAATATACAAGACTATGTATTTATAACATGCTCATATCCTAATAGTATAAATAAAAAGTCACTTCACTCATATGAATGAGCATGAACATACCTGCAAATGGTTCATTACCGTCTCTATAGATGCAGTTCGATCAGCACCTATTTCATATGATCTAATAGAAAAGTTTTGACGGAACACCATACCATCCTGAACAATTTTTCCTATGCCAAAGGGATCAATAAGCATATCAGGTCGCCGTGGCTTCCAATCAAGCATCATCCACTGTTTTTCAGCTGCCAGGAAAATTGTTGTGATAGCAGCAAGAAGCATGCTCCAATCAGGTAACTGGTTGATAAAAGTCCTTGGCGAAGGCGATGGCAAAACATCATCATCCTTGCAGGTTTCTACAGATGTAGCAACTGCAGCTCCATTAATCTTGGGAGGGGCTTGCGCATTCGCCTTAACTTTCAAGCCACGACAAGACGTGTGTCTGGATTTGAATCCTCCAAGGTTAGTGGGGCCACCAGAATGTTTGTTGCCTTCTGCGCCAGAGTCTGGTGGGGGTGAAATAACAGGGAAAAGTGAAGCAGTAGCAGCAGTGGCCACCATAATGAATTATACAGCTGCATGCAAAGTTGAAGCAAGTTAAAAAACATATACATAAAATGGACAATCCTACGAAAAATTCAACAGGAAGCATCATCATATTTCACTCAAATAAGAATCAACAATAACATTTATATCACAATCACAAGAGAGTCATAACTCATAACAAATAATTTGATCTGAAAGCATTTTTTTATTAATTAAAAAAAGAGTAAGCTAACTTATTTCTAATACTGGTAAAGAAAACAGAACGCACAAGGCAGAAGCTAAAAATAGTAGGTCCAATTCCTGAACAGATCTACATGATTATCTTTCTCTTTCAATCGTCTATATTCTATCTCATGAAACGAAGCTGCGTATTTTATAAATTAAACTATCAAGTGAAATTCTTACAAAGTGATCATGAAAAATTTTAGATGATGAAATTAATCAATAAACAACAAAATTCAAAGTTAACAATAAATTCTTCGGAAAAGGTGGATGCAGATCTGAGTTTGAATCTGTAAAATATGACAAACCAATAAGCGCGTAAACGAAGTCCCAAAAATAACACATGAAGGCACAAAATCACATTCATTGCAATTTATACAGAAAATCACAACCTCATTGCATCAATATCCACAACGAACCATGTCCTCATTGAAAATATAAAACAAAAAATGGATAGAAAATAACCAGAACCTTAACTGCAATGCAATGGAAGTATGAACGGATATAAGAGAAATGAAGAAAACAAAGTTTTTGGTTGATTATATGCAGAACTCGATCTTCGAAATGGAGATAGAAAAAAGCGTACCTTGTTGAAGAAAAGAGAAAAGAGAAAAGAAGAAAAGCGAAGGAAAAAGAGATAGAAGCGCTCAACAAACGCAGAATAAGAAATAGAAGAAGAATAAGGAGGGCTATTCCGTAATTTTAGCTCCTTAGAGATAGAGCCCTCCTTTTGTTTTTGTGTTTTCTTATTCTGATTTCGACACTTCTCTCTCTTTTCCTTCTTTCTTCTCTTCCTTTCTCTTTTTTCCAATACTCACTTTGTTATATAACCCATCCCACCTCGCCTCCCTTACTGTAATTACTTTATTGCCCCTTCCCGTCTCCATCAATCTATTTTTTAATTTTCCCTTAAATAATCTTGCATTATTTCTTGTTTACCAACATTTCTGCCTTGTATTATTATACATTTAAAATTCTATTATTATAACCTCATGCATAATTTAAATTTGAGTATAAACTATTTTTTCATCATTATATTCAATGAGTTTAAACCTCAAACCTTAATTTCATGTATTTTTTGGGTAGCAGTAAAAAATTATTTTTTTTAGGGTTGTAGGGTTATTCAGTTCAATAAGCGTTACTCTTAGGAATCTAATATTTAATATTTTAGTTTTTTTTTATCTAATGGAACTTTACAATGCTAGAGTACTAGACCAACATTTTGGTGGGAAAATACTCCTTTATACTAAGTTAATTGTTATCTTTTTTTAATCACTTCAGGAAACTCGGATAAGTGATTGTATATTTTAACCATATATGTTGTTTAATTTGCTTAATGGGTAGTGTTTACTTTAATGTACATGAAAATGTAAAGAATGAAAAGTTATTTGTTGTGTGTATGATAACACCACATTCAAAACTCTTAATATGACCAGATAGTTGTATTACTTTTAATATAGTATTTCTACATTTAGCTTCTATAGCTCATGGACTAAATATAACAAAATCCAATGAAAAAATAAGAAACGAAATACAACACTTTCAACGATGGCTAAATTTTCGTGATGGTCAATGCTTATTTCTTCCAATAAAAGAATACAAGGAAGTAGAGAAAACAAATCAAATTTTTCTTCCATTTTCTTTTTACATTTTCAATGAATTTTATGTACTCAAATGGGAGTTTGGTGAACGAAATTTTCGTAGCTATTGTTGGAACTGTGTCATATTCTACGACTTCACGTGGCACTTTCTTTTGTTAGACTATTAATTTTAAAACACAACTATTATAGGTCATAGTTACTTAATAAATGTTGTAGTTGAGGGACTCAATTATATTCTCCATGACTTATATCTTGCTTTTGTGGTGTATATTTTTGTTGTACTACCAAAATTATATTTTGGTTTTATGAGTAAGAAATTAATCGTTTTTGGAACGTATGATTATCTTTCTCAACAAATATCATTTTTAGAAATCAAACAATTAACTTTTTGACCATGCTCTAACTTATAACTATTGCAACCATAAGTCGTGTTGAAAAGGAAGTATTCAAAATTTGGACTTATTGCTACGTGTTTGGTTTATACATTTAACTAAAATATAAAAAACTATAATCACATTCCTCCACCACGAAATAAGTAATATTGTTTACTATGATTATCGTTTAATGAATGATGACAACCATGCCATGTGTATAACCTTAAATGATAATTTCTTAAAAAATATTATTGAATTGTGGTTTTGGTGTTTTTGTAGATATCTTTTTTTTATAAGTAGAGTGACTCATAAATATGTATGAAGGAATGAGATTATGAGAACTTATTTTTAGATGATAAAAAATAATTCAGAATGGGCATTGGTTGGAAAGGAGTTTTGTTCTTTGGTAAGATGCTATTTTATAGGTTAACAACATAATTTGTCTCAAATGTATTGAGCTGTCAGTATTAAATAATTGTATATAAAATGAGTGAGATTTCATGATAAAAATCTATATATATATATATTAATTTAAGATGGTTAAAAAATATAAATTATTGTTTCGACTATTATGATTTTATCATCACCAATGATAATAAAAAGTTATATCCTATTCTTAAAATTTTAATAAACATCTACGTCACTTTTATTTATGCGAATATAATCACAGTGATAAATTTATTTAATTAAAAAGGTGAATTGGTAATGTATTTATAAAGAAAATCAATTTGTAGAGTATATCATTTATGCACCAAAGTTTTAATACAAATAAAATTGGACACATTGACCATGATTTTGAAAAGTCAGAGTTTGTGTTCTGTCAAGGTTCTTTGACATCTGGGTCCTCAGAATGTATAGCTTTCTAAGCTGTAAATGTTCCATTCAAATCTTTATTATATTGTGAGACACCCAAATGATACATCCAACCTCTTTTCTTTTTTGGGTAGTATTTTGAAACGTTAATGAATAATAGATTAATCTCTTTTAAATTACGTGATAATTTCTCCCGATTCCATAAATTAAATTATTAATAATTCGATATTTTTAGAAATTTAACGAACTTTACACTATTATTGATATCCAACCTCCCTTTCTGTTTCCTAACCAAGCGGCTACTAATATTATATCATTAATTGGTTTTGATTTTTGATGTTGATGTGTCTCTAACATCCAACAACATATATTAATACTTGCCGCTCCTTAATGTTTTTTCTTTGTGGCCCATTCATTGGGTTTACTTATATTCATTTAAGTATGTAAATATTAACAAATTCATTGAAAATCAAGTTTCATTCATAAATTATATAGTTATTAGACTTTAAAATTAGGTAATATTAATTTAAAGTTTTTATACTGATATTTTATCATTTGTTGGTGATGTGTATTACTCTTATTAAAAAAAGTCAATAACGATCAACACACCAATAATTAAAAATATATTGATATCATAAAAAATTATCAAATGGCATATAATATTTTCACTACTTTTATTCATTTATTGAAATATTTAATTTTATTTCATTTAAACATATTTTTAATAATAGATTCCTTAACATCAGTCACATGGCACACACTAAATAAATCCAAATTATATATGGGGTATGCTAACATGGGGAATGTGTATTTTTAGTTAGGTACATGTTAGAAAGGTGTACCAAAAGATTTGGACAAAATTACCTTAAAGTTTTGTGTAACATGTTTTAGTAACTAGGGGTACTTATGTAATTTAACTTTAAACAGTGTAATCGATTACACTATCCTGATAATCGATTACATGATGATAAACTAATCAGGCCTGTGCATTTTGTATGACGTATTCGATTACACTATACTAGTAATCGATTACAACATATTAAAAGCATCATATATGTGCATTTTGTATGATGTAATCGATTACACTATACTAGTAATCGATTACAACATATTAAAAGCATCAGATATTTGCATTTTTCACATTGTAATCGATTACACTATGTTTGGTAATCGATTACATCAATCCGTTGAGTTTGTATTTGAAATTTTTAACTGGTGTAATCGATTACACCATATGGTAATCGATTACACTTATCAGAACAATCGATTACACTATGTGTGGGATAAAGTTAAATTACATAAGTACCTCTAGTTACTAAAACATGTTACACAAAACTTTAAGGGTAATTTTGTCCAAATCTTTTGGTATACCTTGCTAACATGTACCTAACTGAAAATACACATTCCCCATGTTAGCAAACCCCATATATATATATATATATATATATATATATATATATATATATATATATATATATATATATATATATTTTTGTACCCCATTCATTGTATAGTTGAGATGCATGTGCATATATTGATAAATTATTAAAAAGTAATATATTTTGAGTAAAAGGCACATTTATTCTATTCTATGAGAGAGAAATAAAATATATTTAATTAGTAAAAAATGAATGTTATTAATGGAAGATGGCATAATTGGGAAAAAAACATGTCTCGAGATTGTAAAGGATGAGTTTTTTGAAACAAAAAAAATTAAAACAACAAAGATGAAACATAAGATAAATTATTATAAAGAATAAAGTCTTAATAATTAGTACGATCTTCTTGTCCTAACTACAAAGATGAACTATCATTTAGATTTGGTGTAATTACTAGATTCTTTAAACATAATTTGAAGAATTCAATTTTATTTTCAAAGGTATTATGGTTGAAGAAATCTTGAAAAACATCAAACAAAGTTAAAAAAATCCAAACCAGATAAAACTTTTAAAAGACAGCCCCACGTAGAAACAAAAGGCAATGCAAATAAGGCTACAAAGATGGGGAAATCATAAATGCTTACTTTTGGCCATTATTTTTATATGACATATCTCAATTTTGCCATTAATAAACTTTAACCGCCATCCATTACCATCACTACCTCCACCCAAACCTCACAAACCAATTGCAGTAATCTTTGAAAGTAACAACATAAATTGTACTCATGTCTGGATTTGAATTCAGGATCTTACATTTTATTTTGTGTTGAAGGTAAATTCCACCACCCATTCAGTAATATTTGTGTTGAATATTCAGGATTAAGTTGAAGGTTTCTGAAAACCGTTTTAAGAAATATGACTTTCAAGAAATGTGCTGAGTTCAGTTCTTGTTTCATTGTCTCAAAACCAAAGAATAAGCCTCCGATTAACCAATGGAGGAAAAATGAAGAAAATGACAATTTACATAAATAAAAAACGAGATTCACAAAGGAAGTCAATTACGAATATTGAAGATGTTAACACCTTACATCTTATTAATCAAACAATTTTCTAAAACTTAGATATGCATCAACAATCTTCAGTTTATACTCTACAATATATAGACAGGTGTAATCTGATATATGGCACGAAAAATAGGTTTGATAATCAAGAAATTCATTTTGACCCAGTATAGTTCAATTGTTCGAGTAATATCCAAGCCTCTTTATAGCACCCACAAAAGCTCAACCACAAACATCAAGAATGTCAGTAAAGATTTGGTTATAGTCACCTTTTCTAATTAACCAAACATGTATGCTATTCTCATCCATCTATTCCTTTTTTATCCATTTTCAGGTCGAAAAAGTTGGGTTTAGGTTTGGTTTAGTTGAAATGGGTTTCTTGAAACAACTTAAGAGGAAAGCAGAACTGCAGAAGAAACCCTGTAGATAATAAGTTAACTTTCACAAAAATCACCTCACTATTACCAAATTAGTAAGTACATAATCCAATTTACAAGAAACAAGGGGGGGGCATATGGGAATCCCTCTCAACACAAATGAATATAATATACTAGAGAAAATTGTTCATGCTTCCCAGTTGCTAACCCAGGAACAGGTAGACAAGAAAACTGTACAGTGTGCTATACAGGTGATTTATAAGTAAAGGCTTAGAAATATGGTTTCATCATGCAGCTAAAAATGTCTGCTTGTGCTATAAAGGTTGATCCTGCTTTCCACTGAAGTCAGATGGGGATGATGGAGGTCTAGAAGTAGTAGATCGCAGCGGCGGAGCTGTAAGGGCATAAGTGAGTCTAGAGGATGATGAATTCTCAATCAAACCAGCAATGCCAGCAGCAGCAGATTGAGCATTTGAAGGAAGGAAGAGATCATGTTTCTGGTCTTTGTATGCACGCCAAACCTGGATCACAGATGGGAAAAGATTGTAAAAGGTAACTTACAGATTTGAATGGAATGGTTGCAAAAAAAACAATGCAGAAGCAACATTTGAAATGTCAAAATTTAATACAATCACATTATGTTAGTAATCAAAATGTGTTGGTACTCACATCAGAATTATCCAATATTTCTCGCACTTTAGTACAATGGGCTCCTTCAGTAGCAAAGGCGTGCAATACCTGATTCAATATGGAAGCATAACATGTCAGTAACAAATCATTTAACAGGATTTAGTTTGAATTAGTCAATCAAGATAATTCTCCTTAAAAACTACTAGAACTTTTTTTGAATAAATTGTGACCATTTGTCAAATTGTTCCACTAAGTCAATGAATAAAAAACAAAAATACTTGCAGAAAGAAATACAAAATGTAGACTGATGCGGTAATTATTTATTTTGAAGTTGTAAGATGTTAGGGTGAGCTTGGCACAACAATAAGGTTGTTGCTTAATGACCATGAGCTTTTATAGGTTCAAATCCAGAAAATAGTCTTTCTGCTTGTGGGAACAAGGTTGCATACATCTACCTTTTCCCGGACTCTACTAAGTGAGAGTCTCGTGCATTGGACTGGACCACCCTTTCTGTAAGATGTCAAGGAATAAAGAAATGGGAAACTTAACAGGACAACTTGGTTCCACAAAAACCCATAGACATACAAATAAAACGTCTATCTGATTCAAAACCACTAAATGAACACCAAATGCATTTCCCCAATAATTAGGAAAGAAAACAAAAATCACAAGCAAGACAATAATCACAAGAAAACAAAAATCACTAAATGAACTGACAGAAAGGAATTTATACTTGTTTTTTTAAAGATAAAATAAGACTTGATGTGGAAACAAAGAATGTATAATACACCAAGAAAATATGCAAGTTGCAAGAGAAACTCAAACTCATGAAAGAATAAATGGACTACTAGATTCTAACCTCAATAGCAAGCACCCTGCCAATAGATGCTTCAGATTCGTTCCACTTCATCTGAGAACAAATCCCATTCCTCCCCCCAGCCCTCCAATCAAGAAGACCAAGAAGTACTTCAACAAGACCAACTCTGCATTGTTTGAAAATTGTGTTAAGAGTGAGAGTGAATTTACAGTTAAAATTTCCACTTGCATCAACACACATATGCAAGCGCCTACATCAGTATTATGATTAAATTATTTTGATAAAAGAAGAAATTATTTATTAAGAATACTATTCTATCAATCTTAAAATAAATACATCTAACAGCAGGAACACCACTTGGTTGCAGTGCCAATATACAGTCGTTTCAGAATCAATCACAACAGATCCACAATATTATGATATATTTTGTTTGATATATTAAACAGTAGTAAAAAGAATTGACATAAAAAACAATCTCTTAAAAGATTTATGAACTACTCAAGCAGTCCCATACTGGCATCCCAATTCTCAAGTGGATAAATGGATTGTTGCCACTTGCCAGAGACGTGATAGTCAGATGCAGTAGTGCAAGGGGGCAAGGAAAGACTGGTTTTAACCAAGGAACAATCAAATGACTCTTTGCATTCCTTGACAACATGGAAGGATACATCATACCGATTACACAACCATATTTATGATAGAATTCTTAATCAATTCGGCTCCAAACACACTCACGACCTTCCCACCACATGCATTCATTTTGCTACATTTTTAGATTACCGTTTCCCTGAATTAGGTTCGATTGTCCATCCATATTTCAGCAATCTCATTACAAGGAATAGTTTTGAAAAAAAACTGAAACCAGAATGAGTGAGAGTTGGGGCGAAGTGTAACCACATGAATAACACAAATTTCAAGGGCATCAGAACAGTGACTGTGTTCTTTGGGAGTTGGAAAATGTTGTCTTACACTCCATTTTGGGGTGTAAGATGGATAGAGAAGAGAGAGATAGGAAGAAGGGAAAGAGAAAGTGGTATATGTGATTGGTGATGTGATGTGAAAGGAAGGGAGAGATAGAAAGTAAGGTAAAGTGTAGATGATGACATAAGAGAAAATGATGCAGAAATATAATTGCTGTGAGTTAATAGAATTTATTTAATCTTTGGCTCCAACTTCAAATTTCATTCAATAATAACATAAGTGAACTCCAAATCTACTAGACAAGGGGGGGAAATCAATGGAAATATACCAAGTTTTTACAAAAGCAAACAAATGAAAAACAGATCTAAATATCATTTCATGAGTTTTCTATTTCACTTCCATTTTTCATAGTTTATTATCAAGTCTAATGCAAAGCTCTGTCATGAAATAAGATCTCCAAAGCATAAAATATTGGATTAATTAAAGGTGGATAATTTCTTAATATATAGGTACTTACTTAAGTCCTTGAGCAACAAGAGCATCCCTGGCTCGGTTTCCTGCAACCACAACTCGTTTCAAGGTCTCAAGAGCTAAAATGCTCCCACCTTGCCATCCAATAGCTTTCATTAGCAGTGGAACAACCTGAAAGATTTTTTTAAAAGGTATAATCAAATCATAGAATTTTTGTTCGGTTAAAGACATTTGAAAATTAGGATCCATGCGACAGGATTACAGGTAAAGGAAATCAGCTATCAAAATGCATAGCTACATTATAAAATTAAATAGAATTCTCCTTAAAACAAGACTATCAAACTCTATAACCTTTACAAATTTTTCTGGGAAAATCCAGCAAAGTCAATTTAATGAAAGGAGACCATCACAATTAATGAATATAAATAACTTCATAAGGATTACTTGTCTGATACCTGAGGCATTCCTACACTTGTTGCTGCCATGGCTTCAGCACACGTGGTACTAGCTGCAAGTTGATGCAGGACACGCAAACAACTCAGGCGTACTCTTTCTTGAGGAGTTTGTGTCTTTTCTGTTGATCCATTAACTGGATCACATGTTTTATCTGCATGTACTCCATTGTCTACCTCACCCGATGACATTGTTTCTCGCCTTCCCTCATATGCAACAGCAGCAACTAGTTTGGGTACATACCCAAGATATCCAACATGATCTGCTAGTGCAGGATGCACACGCAGTAATGAAACCAATGCAGCTGAGAGAAGCAAAGGCAGCTCTGGGTCAACAGCCTGAGCCTCATAATGTGTAGCAGCAATGGATGACAGATACTGATCTAATAGCCCTTCCAAGAATCTTTTAGGATTTCTCAGAGGAAATTTGGGATCTTTCAGAAACAGCCGAACATAAATGCCACCAACCTACAAAATTTTGAGTACATTCAACACAATAACATATACAAGAAAATATATGTTTCTAAACATCACAATTATAGGCCATACCTGAGGCTCATCTCTCATTTCCAGCTGTCCAGATGCCTGCTCGAGTACATCCCAATCAACAACTCGACCTTTCATCTGCTCACGGTATAGTTCTGATGCCATAGTTGAAATTTGTGCAGATAAGGAAGCAGCCATTGCTGGCGTCCATACAAGTTCTGGCGTTTCTGTAGTCTGGTCAAGGGCAACAACAACAGCTTCACTAGGTCCATCTCTAATTACTGATACAAGACCATCTGGAAGAAACCTTGCAAGTGTTATGGCAACTCTAGGCCCGTGCATCGGTTGTCCAACAAGCTTCCCCAACAATGAGACGGCCATAGCTCTTTGCTGGAGTGGAATTTCTTCTGCAAAGAATTGTTTTTAATGTCAACATTTGAAGATCTACAAACAGATTCAGTGAGAATGACAAAACCAACTAAGAAATACAGATCTCTGACCCGTCAAGGGCAAAAGCAATTCAATAATGTAGACAACGCCGCCATGCTTGGCAACTGCCCAGGCCAGTTCTGGAGTGCTTGCCAATGCATAGAGAACATGGAGAGCCCCTTCACGACAACTTGGGGCTGAGTGAAGCATTTGTAATAAAAGGAGAAGATTAGATCCATCTGCAACCATGGCTTGCAAACAAGGTGCATGCGCTGTTAAGAGTGATAGCACTGCTAGGCAAAGCTGAGGAATGTTACTTTTTGATGCTTCAGGCACAGAAAAGCATTCAAAAAGAGGCAGTAATGTGTCTTTATTAGAAAATATGGACCCCAAATTTGGGTTATTAGTAAGTAGATTCTGCAGAAAATAAATAAGATTAGTCAACCATGATGCATAGGAAGTATTTCAACATGTAGTGAATCAGTTAGGCAATTAACCTGAAGGGAGGTCAATGCAGAACGAAGATTTTTAACCAGCACAACTTCTTCCTTCCCTACAATTTGTTCATCAGACATTGTACCAGAATTATCCAGGACACGTTGTTCACTAACAAATCCATCAACAACGTCATTTGGATGCTCAGAAGTCTGAATAAAATTAGTGGTGTCCTCAACATTGTGATCAGCATCGTCAACAAATTGATTGTGCACAAGGGATGATACAAAATCAATTAGAGCAACACAAAAAGCTTCAGGTTCACTAATTTCAAACTCCGGCTGATCATTGTAGACTCTCAAGTAAACATTACCAATGAATAATTCTTTTGATAGTGTTTTATAGACAAAGTCATGTGAATCTTTTATATCATATGAACCATCAGGTCCTTGAGCTGCACGTTGTTGATCAACAAATTTCAGCAGTTCTGCCCGTGTTGAAGAGTTCCAGATAATCTAACAAGGCAAATAATTCAAAGATAGTATCAACATGTGAATACAAATATATATATATATATATAGTAAATGCAGAGGCCGGCGAGGGAGAAAGGTGTGTGATGTACATATACACATGTGATACAAGCTACTGTATCAACAGTAGTAGCAAGTGATGTAGCAGTAAGATTGAAGAGAGTTTAATGCTAAAGGCCAAAGAGTAAAAAAAATCACCTCCGGAGACTCCAGGTTTGTGTTTAATTTGGACAGCAAATCCTTAGGTATGTGATCTTTGAACAAGCTAGAAAGCTTAGGAGTTAGCAAAGCTCTGAGGGCATCAGCTGCTTCCCCATTGTAAGGTATTGAATTCCCATCACCACACAAACCACTGAGCCTTGACAAAGCCAAGGACGCTTGCATAGCATGCATGTTCTTTGCAATTTGAACACTAGCGCCAACACCATGTGATTCTGTTGCACCAGGTTCTTCTGCAGTTGAGTCATACTGAAGCAGTAGTGGCAAAAGGTACCTATCGTGGACCATATGAATAAGTCAATTTTTTAAGAATATATAAGGAGGATGAAAAATCTCTTCATTTATGTACCAAAAATAATAATGGGAATGCATAAAGTTAAAACTCATTAGCTAACCAACAGCAAGAAAAGTCAATACATCATAATAAGGATTAATTGCAAAGCATAAAGGAGGGAACTCCATGCGGGTTAACCACAAAACTATTATTTTTATAGAAAGTCAACTACTAAATTATTAAAACACAAGAATAAGAGCTAGAAGATTCCAGGTCACATACAGCCATAATAACATTACAAAGAGAAAGGATGGAATAAAACAGAAAATTCCCATAAGGCTTGCCTAAACTAATTTAATTATCAATGAACTAGTAAATGCACCTCGCTATTGATGATAAGGACCACTATTAACAAATCATCTTGAAATAATATGGCATACATTCTCATGAAATTGGCTATTATAGTGCATGCCATTCTATGAACAAAAACAAGATTACAACTTCTCTGTTTCTCCATAGTTCAAGCTGCATACATTTAACAGTGAAGCATATTTCAACAAGCTCTACATGTGTAAGCACTTATTTAAGCTACTATTTATCCAAATAGGGATTATATAAGCTCTAGATTAAGTTTTACACCAGAACCTACATAACACGAGACATCCTCCTGCAGACCTATGATTGAGAACTTGAGACAGATATCAAATACTTTATCCAATAATAATAGAATATTGAAAAGGTAGACATACCATAAAACACCAGCCTTCAGTAAAGCATACTGCAATTCTGAGGAAACCGAAACATTGGCTATAGTATGTAGAGCAGCATCAACAGCTTCAGGTACAAGCTCAAATTCAGTGCAATGCACAATATCCTGAACTAGTCCAGAAAATTCAAGTATCCCAGCTCTCGCAGCTTCAAATTGACTAAGAACTGAAAATGTCCGCATGATATTTGTAACGATGATTGCAGATGGTTCATTTCCAGGAGTAGTTGGCTGAACAACACACATGCAACGGGAAAGAAGAGTTGCAAGAAGATGTACCCCTCCATCTCTTACCAGCTCCTCACCATTCAATGAAGATGATGCACATCTGACCACAAGTATATTCAATAAAAAAAACAGCAATTGGCATGGATATATTTAGCATAATGGTGAACCTAACAAAAAAGAAAATAGGATTTTTACGTCAGCCAGACAAGCTCTGATGCTGCAACAAGGAGAGGTGCTCTGTCTGAAGAAAGAAAATTGCTATCATCCTTGTCCACAGTAACAGCACTCAGCAACATAGGGTAGCCAGCATATTTGAATGGCTCCAATATATTACCATATCTTCTGTATAAAATGCATTGACCCTTCAACAAAAGAAGCAGCCTCCAAGGCTGAGGGCCTTGCAAGCCTTGCATGGTAGCCTGAAATGTGATTGCATACAGTAAATGTTTTAGCAATTAGCAAGAATAGGCATAACTATATTGCAACTAGGTAAAAAACCTTTGGTCAAATAATTCGTTGTCATAACAACTATGAACATGAAGCAATCAAAATTAGTATTAATCAGCATATTTATTTTGACACGACATTCCTATGGATGTATATAACCATATATCACACCCTTATAAGCTTGCATGAATGCATTATGCAGCTGCTTCACTAGACAGTTACACACAAGCACTAGGCTAAATAACAAAACTGGAGCATATATGGCTGTTCGATTCTTCTTCCTATCTGGCTGTCAAGTCACAGAAACATAACCAAGACCAAGAGAAATCACATCGCCATTGCAAACACTAATCAGAAAAGGAAAGTATATGCACGAGGTACTTAAATTTCATTAGTTAAGAACTTAAGGCAACAAAATAGGTCACATAACTTCTAAACTAAAATTCTATGACTACAGACATAGTACAGTTTGTCCATCCAGGATAATTTTCAAATGAGAACTGTTGTGTGGAAATAATCAATGATGTCTTAGTTAGTTCCATAGAAACATGATTCCAATGAAGCCTGTGTATAATATGAAACTTATATCTACCTGGAGGCGTTCATAAGCCTTCTGTATAGCAAGGAACCTCTCCCTTCCTTCTGGGTTTTTGTCAGGATGATATTTCATAGCAAGCTTCCGATATTGCCGCTTTAATTTTTCTTCATCAATGTTCTCAATCTGCTTCGATAAGCTAGACGCTTCATCTGCAACCTCCGAGGAATGCTTTTTATTCACAGCATCACTAGATACATCCTGCAAGGATATTTCAAGGATCTTGCAAGCTTCTTCTTCGGAAAGATCCATAGGTTTTCTAGTCAATTCTTCACGCCACATTACAAGTAATGACTGCAAAAACTCTACATGTTCAACAATAGGCCAATTTGGAAAACGAATTTCATCACATAGGTTCCGGAGATAATAACGGTGACACCACATTTCATCTCTCAGCTCTAGGTATGTAACTGGAGGCATGGGGGCATAGTCATATAAAACATGGCAATGTTGTGACAGTTTCTGTGGAAAGTCACCAAGATGCTGCAAAACCTGATGAAGAGCACATGATCGTTAATCAAATCCGCCGTGTTCATACTGGAAAGTAAGTAAAGTGAAAAGTTTAGAATACCTGACGTATTAGATTTTCTGCCCTCATTTTGTAAGTCCAAATTATCTCAGGGGTGTCAGAATCAGAAACCATTGCTGCAGCAAATGCTGCTGAACCACTACGCTCCAGTACATACAACAAAGATGCAGGGAGGAGTCCACCAAGAACGCTACGTTTTGCCAATGGCAGTGAACTTGAAACTGCAGCCTCTTCGCCACCATGAAATGCTTGATGGACATGGGTGACAGCAAATAGTTGCCCAATTGAAAGTAAATTAGATCCAGGATAAGCCAATGCAAAATAAAACGCACCAGTGCTGTATAAACGTATCATGGCCTTGGGATTCCGAGTAACAATAGCCTTCAGCAAAGCAGCAGCTGCCTCAACAATACTTGGTTCCCCAGAAAGAATAGCCTGTGATCATAAAACCCCCCAAAAAGGAAAAACTAAATCAAAATATATTTCCGGGGTAATGCTAATATATATTTATTGTCAAAACATGTATTTATTGATAGAAAGTTTTCTTGGAAAAAGATGTATTTATTAAATTAAAGACTTGAAACATGTGTTTTCCAAGATAAAGTAGAAGGGCTTAACATAACCCTACATCATATTAGATGAATTTGTTAAAAAATGTTTGAAGAGTAGAAAACTTTAGAAATCTATAATTAACTGTGAGATACTATCACATGTCAAAGGACTTGAATTAAGAATGATAAAGGTGAGAAGAGTTAAGACAATCAATAATCAACAAAACTATTAATAATTTTATAGAAAAAATGTTACTCGAAAAGTTGGAAGTTGCAACCAATATTAATTATTGCTTAAAATTCAATATGGTCGACTCATAAAATACAATAGCATATAAATTTACCTGTGCAATATGTGGAAGGCACCGTGGGCTCGACAAGATTCGTTTTACTCTAGGAGTTGGAGTAACAATCTCTCCAGCATCATCTAAATCTGAATGAGCACAGACCATGCTATGCAATATGGACAAAGCTGCATCCCCAACCTAAATACAAGATCAATCAATTAGAAGGGTGATAGGAAAATAAAATGAAAAAACAATAATGTCAAAGAAAAGTGTTTTATGAGAAAAATCATTAGCCATAAAAACTCTTTCCAGGTAGCCATAAAGGTAATGGTTAACATTTTAACAGCACCTAAACATATGTGGCCCTTCTTATTGAGAGGGATTGTAACTTAGGAAGCCCAAACATATCAAACTATTGAGAAAGAAATTAGCACAGCTATTAGGCCAGACAGGAGAAATTTTTTACAATAAAATAAAAAATAGTCATAACGAAAACAATCAACGTATAGAAAATAGGCACAAAAACCATTAATATTTATATGAATATCAATATTATCTTCCATCTTCAACATGACTACCTGAGGTGGGGTAAGGACAGGAACTCTAGCGGCAAGTGCCCAACGAAGCTCACGAATATCACGCAATTTCTTCCAATCTAGCATCCCAGATGCCCAACACCTTGTTGTCCAATCAATATCTTTCTTCGACCATAACCTTCTAATAGCATCTTTTTCCATGGGTCCAACTTGAGCACCATCTTTGTCAATACATATCCATTCCTTGAGTGGCTCCATAAAAGCACTAGCAGCAATCAAATTTGATTGCAAGGGAATAGCTGTCCTCTCCGAAGTTTCATGGACAACTGTGAGAAGATCAACTGCTAACACACAACCTCCAACTAGAACACAAGCCTCTACGTTCGACAAAATCTTCATCAATGCCTGACATTGAATAAAACAGTTAATTTCAATATTCAAACCAACGGAGTTGATAAATAAGTCAGGCATTTTTAAATTCTTTTCCATTTATGATAATCATTCAATCATTACTGACAACGCCAAAGCATTTGACAATAGAGGACGTCAAAATTTAAAACTACATTTTCGTCCACAAACCTGCCAAACCCTCAGTACTACAAAGATAAAAGCACGAGTATCAAAAAAATTCATCCAAAAGTGTTAGGCAATGTAAAAGGAAATCAATGCTTCCTCCTTTCACTGAGAGAAAGGTGAGAAAAATTAAATTCAATTTACACACACCTTCAGAAGTAAAAGAAGCCGGTGCCTCAAAGCTCTGTCATCTGTCCTATCCAAGAGAACAGTAATATGAGCTGTGCCTTCAAAAGGACCAATGGTCTTGAAATGCTGCTCATATACAATTGCCATTGCCCTTGCACAAAGCTCTCTCACTGATGACCCACCACCTCCACCAAAACCATCCAATCTACCCATGTCACACCAATCATCAGATGCACCTAATTCATCAGGAACAGCGCCATCTACAGTGAGCCCTGTGTCAGCGTCACATAAAAATCGATGGTAGAGTGCTCTAAAGAAAGCAACTGGATCACGCAATGGGAAGTCTTGCGCCCTGCCACCACTGCCACTCTCAAGCAGTAGACGCAGATAATACTGACCAACACAAACTTCTTTTGACAAACTTGGGTAACGAACAGAAAATTCAGGATAATTCCAAGATATTTGTGGTACACTCTCAATCCCAGTCACCATTTCTAGAGTAGCACCCCCTGGAACAATATCTTCTGTGCGCTCCTTCTCAACATCTAGTTTATGAACTTCGGCCTGCAAAGATTCCCTTAGCTCTTGCCTGGTACGCTCATTCCAAATTAAATCTGCACGATTGTGATCAAGACAAAACGCTCGCCAAAATTCAGGCCAGTTACATAGAAGTCGACCAGATCCCACAGGGGTGTTCTCTACAACAACTTGAGCAGGGGCTGGAATGCCCTCACTCTGCAAGCCAACTGCATTGCTGTCAGGATCAGCTGAATTTGTAAAATCAGATACTGGTGCTTCATTTGAGTTTGTTGATGGCGCAACAGTCGAAGCGACAAAAGTCGGATACCCATTTTGAGAATCTCCTGTAGAAGATCCATTGTTCAAATTTTCATTAGTGAAAACAATTGAAGATTGAATACTTGAAGGTTGTCCAGTGGTTGGGTCGAGAGCAGCTTTATGATAGTTTTCTGGGCCTCTAACAACAGCTATTCCTGTCTGCCTACCTGGACCAGAAACATCAAAATTATTATCTGAATGGAAGGGTTGTTCATGAGAGGCTATTCCTCTTCCCATGCGACCTTTTCTCTGCTGAAGTAAACGTCTTTTTCTTTTCCCTATCGATGACTCTTCTTGATTTGTGTCTTCAACTGGAGCCCCATCAGAACGTGTGTGCAAATAAGCAACAAGACCAGGAGGCAGAATTCGAGACAATAACTCCAAAGCTGGTTGATAGGAATCAGCCCAAAGAGCAACAAGTTGTTGACTAACTTCACGGCGCTCACCAGCAGGAAGGAACAATGCATGCAGTAAATGCCTCAACAAAGCACCATCACGCAGAGAAGCATCCCGCATCGACTCTGCAGCAATAGCATCTTCTTCAGCAATTGATCGCATTATCACAGCTACTGTTTCTCTAACACTTTCAGCAGGATGACCGAATAGTGCAAATAAGCGACGCTTCAACCCAGCAACTTGGCGTAACAACTCAACAAAAACAGTATATTGGGTAGTCTCTCCATATGGGTCACAAATCATAGCCTCAAGCACTTCAACAACAGCCATTGACAGTAAAGGTGATACAGACATGGGCTTTAATCTGTTGACAAGAATAATGATATAACCATGATTAGCGAACAATACTGACTTCGTATGCATAATTGTTGCATGCCACTCTCCTTTAGAATCAGTTAGAGTTGCATAACCAGGTCCACCACCAACAAGTACAGCAACAAGCCCAGCAGCCTCAGATGACACACCTTCTGAACCATTTCTGAGTAAACCCATTATCCTTCCAACTGCTGCTGGAAAAGACATCACATGTGAAGCTGCACTTCTTGACGCGAGTAGCCTACGTAAACATGCAATAAATCCCATCACAGTTGCAGCAGCTTTTGGTGAAGGGGGTGGCAAAGGAGGAGACTCTGGAGGAAGGTTTGGTGCCGCAGGAAGCATAGTAATCAAGGCCATCAAAGTAACCTCTGGTACCTCAATGGTTGGAGGCAACCCACTATATGGTATACAAGCATTGAACTCCCTTATTCTACGCCATAGTTTAGCTCTTGATCCAGGAATAGAGCCACCTTCAGCAACGGCATCTTTGGCAGCTGCGGCTAAATGTTTCAAATACATAGATGAACTTTCTGCATCAGCTTCAGGCTTTTGTTGACCACATTGCAAATAAACTCTTCCACAGGGAGGATCAATACGGTGCCCAGGCATTGTCAACCTTGGCAATACAGGTATGGCACATTGACCCTACAAACATATCACCAAAAGTCAATCACTCTCTTGGCATCTGTATTATACAATAAGCCATTTATTTTCTTTCTTTTTTTGGTGTTAACCAGGATGAGATACATCTACCTACTTCAGTTTCCAACATGTCACGAACTGCTGCAAGTAAGTTGTCACGAGATGTGCTTGCATAAACCTGCAATGCATACCATATACATGAAAAACATTATATCAAAACAAAACATAACTTCAGTGGCATAACAAACACTTACATGAATGGGGCATCCATCACTGAATTCAATTGCAAACATCTGGGGCTCTTCTGCAAACCGAACCAGAGCACTTACTGAAGATAAAGGACGAACAGTAACAGCCTGCATTCATCTAGTCACAATTCTCAACATTTGACATAACCGTTCAGAGTAAAAATTAGCATGCATAGACATATAAATGTGTTGATACAAAATTGGTTGTGCCAGATACACAAGAAAGACTACATGAAACTATCAATGGACACCCAATTGTATATTCTAAAAAGATGCCTTAAACATTACAGATTGATGTATCTTCCTTAAAATATGTTTTACCTCGTAGACAAAGACGCTGCTTGCTTACTGTCTGTAATAAGTTAAACATGTAAATTCAAAAAATCCATGCAAAACAGCGGTCAACAATTCCAAAGACCTATCAATGTACATGACATATACTTTAGATTACCATCGTCTGATACTGTAATTGTATCATCCTTTATTCAGATCTAAACTTCAGAAAATAGTTGTTTATGTTACTGCATAATCTCACATGCAAGACCTTTATAGATGGGTCTACCAAAATGTATCAGTGCTTGTTACATACATAGATTTTCAATGTACACAGATTCTAACCAATCACTAATAGATTTAAAAAGAATGTGTCACTTACTTCATAGTTCTCAGGGCGCCTTTCCACAATTGAAACCTTTGTGAGAATGAGCTGACGAGATACAGCATCACCATGCTCACCTAGCCCTCCTTTCGGGCCAACTCCTAAGCTCAATCCTGGAACATTTAGAGTTCCATGGGCAGCAGAGCGCAACCTCGTTACAGACCAAGCCCCCAATGGGGTATCTTCGGCCCCAACTCCCTCTTTGGCTACATCACAGTTAGTTGTTTTAAAGTTAAAAAAAATGTCACTCACGATAAATAACGAAATTGAATGTTGAAGTTATAACTAGCAACCTCTTTGTTTTATATACTCAGAAATGGAGAGAGTTTGTGAAGTTTCCACAGACAAGGACAGCCCAACAGTGGATTTAGCCGTTTTCGTCTGAAATAATATTACACTGTTATTATTGTAATTCTTAAAAGTAAAACAGGTAACAAATATTCCTTGGTTACTGAGAAATCAGTTAAATGGAAACTTGATTTTAAGAATTCAAAATCTTGAAAATTGTTTAATCTTAAAAACGCAATCCGTACCAAATTTGAGATGATAGATGATATTGTGCACCCGGAAGCAGCTTGGAACGCTTTAGATTTTCTTCCATATAATGGGCAAAGAACAAATCCACTACCGTGATCAATATTTTTATTTCCAAAACCATCAGAGAGGAGAATAATTGCAGGGGAATCCATATCTCTAAAATCCAAGCACCAGCGAAGGTCACCCGATCTTGTCTCGATAAGCTCAACACCAACATAAGTTATCTTCAATTTCTGTGAGTCACCAGTCACATGGGATAATCAGTTCAACATATCACCACACTTTCTTATCTTGTTTTTTTGTATCCTCATGCCAATTAGTTAATTCAGAAAAACATACACAATCAACCCATCATCCTAATCTCCAAAATTCTTGCATATCACATTTTGAATTCCCTCAACATAAAACAATAAAATCGTTGTCTTCTCTTAATCAGCAAGTGGGCATAAGAATGACACAGATGAACAGGGTCATACTTTATCATAAACAACAAAATATGTGCTATGACGACTAATAAACTGTATCACACATTCTCAAGCGTCTTAACCATCCCAATCCCATCATAAACATCAAACCCTGTAATTTTCAACCTTTTATCTATCAACATAAAATAATCCAAAACAAAACAAATTACAGCTAAAGGAGCAAGCAATTAAAAAAATAAAACAGAATAACTTACAAAAGGAACCCACTGAGACCTCCTTCGCCTAAGATGTAACACCGGGAATTCGGCTACCGGAGCCAACCTATTCCACCGTATCCGATGCAACTCCGTCAAAATGCTGGCCCTGTACCGCGATGAGAACTTCATACCCTTGAATTTTGAACGTCCATCGGTCCTCACATTCAAACTAAACTCATTAGAATTCTCATCGCGACTCAATAGAGGTGCAGCACCCTCGAAATCTCTCACTACATCATACGAATTCGTGACAGAGAGGGTGGAGGGGTCAAGGGTGGTAATGGAAACAGAAGAAATGCATAAAATACGTTTATAGCGGCCGCGCCACGAGTGCTTCACAACCAAATAGCGCGCCAAGTACTCCGGTTCTTCGATCGGCGGAGGAACGGGTTTAGGAACGACGGAGGAGGAGTTGCCGGAGTTTTCCATAACCGAAAGTGGTGGAAGAGAAACAGGACGATTGAGATCGGATGCGTAGCGAGTCACGGATTCGAAGGTAGAAAGATGAGCGAGTGTGTGAAGAGGAGGAGCATGATGGAATCGGAGAAAGAACCAGAGACCGTGAGAGGATGACGCCGCCGCAGCCTCCGCCGGTGTTCGGTGAGGCCGAGACTGATTCGCCCCCAGTGCGAAGTTTAGGTAAATAGAATAGAAAGAAATAGTGAATGAAAGAATGAGAAATTGGATTCAGAATGAATGAATAAGTAGCAGAGATGATGAAGAAGAATGAAAAGGGTTGTGATATAAGATATTTAACGTGCTTCCTATTTCTCAACCTTATTACCCACTTCAGAGTTTAGAAGACACTTCATCAATTTCTCTTAACTTATTTCTAACATCATTTTTGTCCTAAACAAATGTTTACCACCACATTTTACAGTTTAATATATATATATATATTTAATATATCATCTACTCATTATTTACATTAATTATATTTAAGTTAAATTAATGATTATGATTAAATAATAATAACGAATAATGTTGTAATAATGTAAAAAACTATTACATTCTAGATTCATACATTTCCCCAATATTTTAGTTTTTGTTGTTGGATCTAAAATGGTAATGATCACCTATGAATAAGGGAGTATTTTGTTCAAGGATGTCTAAGCCTCGTGAATAAATTTATGCTCGCCTATGAATAATGATAATGCTCGTTTATGACTTTCGAATAAATTTATGTTATACCCATTTTTAAATCAGCTAATGAGTTGTTCATTGACAGTAATTAAAAATGAGAAAAGAAATAAATTCGTAAAACTAAATAATTTTTTTACAGAAGAGGTTATAAAGAAAAATAAAAAAATATTGATGTTTTTATTGTATGTAATTCCCATAAAAATTTGTGGGCCAGCCCATTGGCCATTTTCCTATCATCATTCCAGAAAAACTTATATAGAGATATACAATACATCATATATAGAGATGGATATATTTATGACTTTGTTTGCTATCATTTATGACTAAATTTTATTTAAAACTAAAATGTTAATTGTTATCAAGATTTTATTGATTATCTATACATAAATAAAGCCTGTTTAGGTATCTACTTTGAGATTGAGCACCTTGTATTGCATCTCCAGCTGAATGGTATAGTACACCATTTCCATTTCAATTAATTTGAGTAGAACTCACACATTAAAAGATACCGAGTATTACAAACTCGACGAGGTATTTTACGCAAAGGGCTCCTTTTTTATACGTGAGACATTATTCATTAATGAGAAGGTCGAATATTGCTGCCTCAAGTCCTTTCCTTTTGACTCCAAATGCCACTGGGAAAACATTTAGCATTCTTATTCTAAATATTATTTGTTCAACTAATTCAATTGATTGATGAGTACGATAAATTGCATGCCCGTGGCTCCTTAACCATGACAAATAAGTAGTAATGTTTGTTGGACAACTGCATTTGAAAATCATTTACCGTTTAACATTACAAATAAAATAAATGAGATTGATATGCATATTATTTTCAAAATGAGATATGTTAGTGTAACCTATCCGCATTTGATCGCTCGGAAAAGAATAAACCAGAAATAGGTGGTGGGTTCTTAGTATCAAGAGATACTCACCAACATGCACAAAAACAAAAAAGGGAATAAACATGCCTCATTCATCACTTCGAAATCAAGAGCAAGAGCCTGATTTAAAGAACAAAAGAAAGAGATCCGACATTTAGACAAAATTCACTCAAAGTCAAAATATGTAGAGCTACTACCTATGTTTATTTTGCATTTGCAAATGAACAAGGAGCATATGCTCATATATGATAAATAAAGCAAATGAAAAGTCAAAAAGAAAATTAAACAGCAAAGATACAATTATTATGACATCCTGTTTACCGCACTGGCTGCTGATTGTAGTGCGCCTTCTCTTTTTTCTTGGCAGCAGCGAGCTTTGCATTCCTTGCAGCAGCCTCACTAGCAGCAGCACGTGCAGCACCATCCATCTCCTTGTTGGATTTCTTCTTCTTAATAGAAGCAACTTTCTTAAGTCGCTCTTTAACATCAGTGGCAGATGCATCCTCTGCCTTCTCCAGTCTAGATGTTTCAGAAGTCGTATTTCCAGTATCCACCCCACCAGCCTGGTCTTGTGTTTCTTTCTGCTCCTTTGCAGATTTCTTCTTCTTCTTCTTTGCACTTTTGCTTTCCCCAGTAGCATTCTCCTTCTTTTCCACTTGACCAATGTGGTCCACTTCTTTCTTCTCAGCTGAGTTTACAAAAGCCAGATACAATTTTCAAGAAATATATAAATAACCAATAATTTTAGCTGGATAACAATCATATTCATTGCATATATATGGGTGGTGTTGTTCAAGCTTGAAAGTAGTAGACATCAAATATATGGAAATAGTATTCCACCATAAAAAATGCACGGATAAACAAATTTCACTTAGCT
Organism: Lupinus albus; assembly: GCA_009771035.1. Classification (NCBI taxonomy): domain Eukaryota; kingdom Viridiplantae; phylum Streptophyta; class Magnoliopsida; order Fabales; family Fabaceae; genus Lupinus; species Lupinus albus. Next base: position 14,814,975 of record CM020011.1, read on the forward strand.
GTACGCTTGTATACTAGAGAACTAAGATATCGAAAGAGCTTTTACACATAATTAAAAGTCTTATATTACCATGAGACTCATCCTGGCCAGTGGGTTCTTTCTGTGTGTAGCCTAGTTCAGCCAAAACAGCATCAAGCTCTTCTAGCCCTTTCTTCTTTAATTCCTTCTTTGAAAGTTGCCTTTCAGTTTCTTTGGAAGCCAACGAAGGTTCGGGAGCTTTCTCAAGAACAGGCTCAGTTTCTGCAGACACTTCAAAATCATGTTCATGCTCGTCCTCAGCATCATCCTCAACATCATCAAGACCTTCTAGCTCACTCTCACTTTCCTGGTTTTATATATCCATCAACTGTACCAGTTAGTCGTTGAGTAACCCGATGACCATACAATAAAACAATAATGGCCAACAAGAGGCTCTCACACACAGAGACAGAGAGAGAATTGAGTTTACACTGATTTATTAATTGATTAAAAAAAGAAGATTGCTGAAGACTTTTGATCGTTATGAGCAGGGAATAATAGCCTCATGTGGATCCTTTTTGGTTGACAGCAAATTTTCTAAAGTACAAATTAATGATCAAATCCATATTTAAAGGTTATTATTATAGCATTGTTGACATATAATAATCAATAAATACATCTTCAAATACTTGCCATTACCTTCTTGCGGAATTCTGTTCAATATTTGACATTAATACTGTTTAAATACCACTCTTTCTATTATCTTTCTTAAAAAAGGAAAAAATAATAATACAATAACAACATGGTAAAAGAGCATTTATGAAATAATTAAAATTCAAAAACATAATCAATTAGTGTCCTTAGGAAAAATATTGTCATAGTCGACCTACTCTAGGGATCTGTAATGTCTATTCCATCTTCCAACACCATTGTTAATGCTTGAGGAGATCCTTGCTAAGCAACTAATTCAGTCAAGATCAGCTTGCTAGATACTGTTTAATAAAGAACTATCTTCGCAAATCAATAAATTTGCTAGAGTGATCCTATCTTTCTTACTATAAAAGAGAGTTAATTCAGTTTATTTGTCATAACATGAATAGAACAACCTCCAACTGATCCAGCTATTCCGTTTTCATTACTTCCACAACCAATCTGTCACAAGCAAGGCCAGTTCATGAAGGCTACATACTATAGTACATATTCTACGTTAGTTATTCAGAATAACGACATAAAAAACAGTTGAACTGCACATCACAGGCGTGTGGAAAATCTGACAGATTTCTATAACAGCTATCATCAGTTCAGCCAACTGACAAAGGTGAGACCATTAATTGCAGGTAGGTCAGGCGCTAAACCATGAAACTGTTAGCATAACCATAAACACAACAACTGGCATGTATTGACAAACATCATCATGAAGCCAGACAACTGAAACAAGATTTGGATTCTCATAATCAACAAACTAGACGAATGGAATATTCGACATTGAATCTGTTCAATTTGGAAATATAAAAAAATCATGTAAACCATTCAATATTCAACGCAATTTCACAAATCCATCAAAATTTAGACAGCACATATCACCAAAAACTAACAAAACAGAAATCACACCAACACAATCAGAGTTCAAAATCGATCACTCCCTTCAATCAAAACATATAAATTAGCATTACACATACTCCAATAACAACCATCAGAATTAAAAACAAAAACATCCAAATCATTTTAGGGCATAGAATAAATTCATTTCACCTCAAGAACGATTTCCTTTTCAACCGCGATATCGGAATCAACTGCGGGAGGATGTGCGGCCCAAACGGATTGCGGAGGAGCGGTGGTGGCATAGTAATCGTCATCATCTTCGTCATCAACATCAGCCCACGATTTAACGGTTAGAGGTGCCGGAGCCCAAAACAGTTCCTTCTTATCAGATTCATCGTTTCTTGACTTAGACGAGCCTTGCTTATCTTCTGGCTTCTTCTTTTTCTTCTTCAAACTTCCGAGCGCTGCGAAAACATTGGAGCTGTTAATAACCGGTGTTTCATCCCTCCGGCTTCCACCTCCTGCCATTACAAAATTGTTGTTGTTGTTAACAGTGATCCAAATCCACAACAGTGAGAAGGTGAAAGATTTGAGTGAAGATCGGGGAAAGAGGGAAATGAGAGAATAGAAGAAAATTAGGGTTTTGTAGAGAGAGAATGGGAAGGAGTAGAAAGAAAACGACGCGTTTCGATGGAGAATAGATGATAAAACGATGATGTGTATAATTTATAGCATACCACTTCTTTGTATGATTTTTGGTGACTCATCAAAATAGATTTGAAGTTAGAGAATACAAATTTGATTTTTGTTATGTGGCAAGGTTCGTGTGTGAATTCCTTCCTGTCTCATCAATACAATTATAACTCAAAAACATTGAATATTTTGACTCAGTATTTGGTTTTGTTAAAGGATTTATCAACAACAAAAGTAAATGAAAATAGAAGGAAAATGAAAGTAAAGGAAAAAGAAATAAGCAAATTATATTTGCATTGAAAAGTAATGAAGAAGGAGTACTTGATATTCACTCATCATTTTGCACGTTGAGATGTTTAGTGTAGACTATAAACAAGTTTCTATCCTTGTTACCATATTTAAACTAGTATTTATATATATACAAACTCACAATTCTCATTTGTGATGTAATCTTACTTGTATGCCCATATTAAATTTAAAGGGGCCTTGAGTGATTGATTTTTATGGTATTAAGTAATCTTTCAATCTCGACAATACATTGTTTCAATCCAAAATCTTTAGTGCTTGATTTGTCAACATCCTATTATTCAATTCCCTTTGGTGTGTGAAGACTTTTGTTCTATTTATGGATAAAACGATTTCTATCAAGTTTGCAAGGAACTTTAGGGAGTAAACATTCACGTCCTTCTAATTTGTACAAAGTTAATTGGGTTGTAGATCAAGTTGTTTACTTATGACTTCCAACAACAACAAAGGAACCAACTTCATATTTTTATAATAAAAAACTTCCCATGGGAGCTTATTACATGCATACATACATACATATATATATATATATAGTTATAGAGAATTACTTCAAAATTCAAGCAAACAAGTTGGCGCCTAGTCCATTTCAGCTAGGATATCAAACAATATTCCGCACAAATAATTTTGTTCTGTGCAGCTACCACTAAAACTAAACAATATATACAAGACAAAAAGTTATATGTTGAGACAAAAAATACCTCCATAAATGAAAGAATTTATGAATAGAATTAATACATTAAGGTTTGTTTCAAGACGTCATGTCTCACATGTTAGTTTTACACTAATGATAATGAAGCAAAAACAGAAAAATTAATAAATATTTAATTTTTTAATTGACATAACATATTTTCATTGACGTATACATATTTCAGACAATACATCCTAATTCCTCAATCTCACTGCTCATATTAGTTTTTTTTATGTATTGATTAGACCTAACTATTGTTTTCAAATTGCATTGTATTTTTATACTTTTATCCTATCTTAATATCTTTTGTTTGTATTTTATTTTTTTAAACTTTTTTGTATTTTCTCTCTTTGGTCATGGGCATGATCTAGTTGGCCACTATCATCACCTTTGTACAAAGCATGGTTTTGCCATTGTTTTCACTGTTTTGAGGTTTGTGTGTCAAAGGATATTGTCAACCAGAAAACCAACCATGCTGACTCATACTAACTTTTTAGATTACATACATGATAAGGCCAGATAGAAACATTACACAAAGTTGCAAGCATTTAGAATCACACATTTATATTTCATGGTAAGTGGAGATTTAAAAAGAAGTTCATATACTAAAAAATGAAAATAAAGAGGAAAGTGCCCAAAACTGTGTTATAGAAATCCCAGAGTTCTTCAAAAACTAGCTCTTGAGAAAAATAATTACTTGCTCCCCAAGCAGCTGCCAAAAGAAATCTGCCAGAACACCCTTTTTTTGTGTTCCATGGATTCCTAACTCAGTCAGCTATAGCAAAAATACAACAAAAATAAATACACTGAAAGCTTTATTTTTTATGTCTAAAATGGAAAACCCTTCATGCAGAAGCAAAGAAGAATGAGAGATCATGAGTGGGAAGTGGCACCCCTTTTCTGATGGATCCTCACCTGTGAGAATAGCTAAACCATAGAAATCACAATCCCAATCCCTTTGGTTATGTACTTGATAATACATATTAAAGGCATAAGATGCATTCCCTTGTAGACTTAGACTATTACAAGAAGAGCCAAATCCTAGAGCAGTGCAATCAGATAAACTGCAAGCATAGTCAACACTATTAGGCAAGTAGGACAAGTCAGTAGCATCAGGATCCAAGATACACCATTGCTTTTCCATGTACTTTACACCCTCCACAGGGGCAAGACCCCTATGTTCTCCAAGTCCTGTTAAGTCTAATTCATACTTTGGCTTCCCATCAAACTCAAAAATACCCCAATGCCTCTCAAAGTTTCCAGGGGCAATACTCTTGGCATTTTCATCAACCAGGCTGAATAGATAAATGTCAATTATGCCTTTCCTTTTAGGGGTACCAATTCCACTCAGAGCATGTTTAAGCATACCATTGTTGAACCTTTTTGCATTCTGTTTATTAGCATTTATATCACCATCGGTTGGCCAACCAACTTCTCCAACTATAATATGCATGTCTTGGAACCCTGCTTTCTCTAAAGCCCAGAGAAGGGTATCAAGGTTTGCATCAAACATATTGGTGTAAAGGGAGTTAGCATCTCTAATAGGCCTGTTACTTCCATCAAAAAATGCATAATCAAAGGGGAAATGATCATTTCCATAGAGACTTAGGAAGGGATAGATATTGACTGTGAAAGGTGCATTGTTTGAATATAAGAACTGGGTTATTTGAACTGTAAGGTCTTTTACTTCAGGCCTAAAGTCACCAGCTGATGGCACTTCATTTGATTCAGGAGAATAATAAATGTCTGCATTGAAGGGAACAGTAGCTTTAATCTTTGAACCAAAACCAGCATTGTTGAGTGAAGTTTGTATATTCTTAAGAGCTGGCAGTGTTGCCTCTAGATAGGTGCCATTATATTCCTTAAGGAAAGGTTCATTACCCACAGCAATATACCTGAAAATTGGAATTGCAACATAATGCATATTAAAATATGGTTTCAAGGATATATACAACAAAAGCTTGTATATATTACCTCCAAGAACATTCCTTGTTACATAGGCATAGACTCACCTAAGCAGACTTATGATTTAACAACTTTCTTTGAAATACTAGTAGTCTCATTACATAATATAAGAATCTAAATAGATGCAGATGTCTTGCAAGAAGAGTGGTATCAACTCCTCCAACCTTTGAAGATTTGAACATATAAAATCCATTGCTAAAAAGTGGTAATAACCTTACTGAAAAATTTTGTGATACTATCAATAATTTGACCAAGAAAAATGGAAGGGTAGCTTGCAGCATCTTGAATAAGAGAATAAAAACAACAAAAATATATAATATGATGGAATGGAATAAGAGAGAAGGGAAAAAGAATGAGTTGAATATACAAACTCTTGTAGAGCTAGAAACTATCTTCAAGTAAAAAGACACAAACACTGCAAGATGATCATGGATATTGAACATGCTGATAGAACTACTTACTTGATATTTACACCACCAGTGTACATGTAACTAGTGACATTTTCATCAACCCAAGAATCTGCAACCTTAGGATCCTTACTCATCTCTTCCAACATGTTGTTAGGTACTGCCAACATCACTTCAATATCAGTCCCCATTAGAGCTGACATAATCCACTCATCTGCATCAAACAGCTTCACCTTATCAAAGCCATTTTCTTGAAGCATCTGAACAACCTTATCTTGTGGAAGCTGGTGTGTTGCCATGGTCCCCCAGTTGACTCCAACACCATAGCCACAAGAGGAAATTGTTAACAAGACAATGAGGAACAATGCCACTAGATACCCAACATTACGTGACTTTTCTTGTGTCATTTGATGACCTTTTTCTATATTCAGGGTCTCTGACTTGAAACTTCCAAATATTCAAGAATAATGACAGAAAAGGACCCTGAATAAATGGGAGGCAGTGAAATGGAAAAAAAAGGGGAATTGGAATGATTCTTCGTAACAGAGTTTATAGACACTGGGAGAAGCTTTCTGCTTAGTGCGTTTGTTCCAGTGCCTTCATAAAGAAGGTAAACCAGAGATTAAGTTGCATACGAAAAATAATCTACTACACGCTAAATAGGCTAGTTGTCATTTTTGCACTTAAAAAAACATCATATCGTTCTATCTAAAGGATAAAAGTATCACATTTCTCGGTTCTTTAATGTTATTTGTGTTGAACTTGTCTCTTCAAGAGTATCCTAACTTGTTGCATACGTAATTCACAAGAAAAATAATAATTAAAGAAGCAAGAAATGGAACAAAGATTCTTTCCTTAGTTCAGTTATAATGCCAGCATGAGTTGCATTAGTGTTGATCTCTAGTATTTATATAATGTAGTAAAAAGGAGTTTTTGTAAGTCCAATCAAGTGTTTTCCTTAGTATCATGCATATGAGATCCCACACATATATGACTGGGCATTTAGGACCTAAGATAAATCAATACTATCTTATGCATTATTGTATTAAGTTAATACAACCTTTTGGATTATTAAGTAACCAATTAAATGTCCTTTATACAAAACAAAGTGTTAAATGTGCTTTAAAGTTTAAACAGACACGATATCATTTTTTAAGAGATATGATATCATAAAAGAATTTGACTTCTTTAAAGGGATGAGCATTTCATTTTATAAGAAAAGGGATAGACTCAATTATTGATGAAACAGTAAGATCAATATTACATGCATATACACAACAAACTATGATATTAGAATTTCATGTCATCAATGTTTCTATAGCGATGTGAGAGAATATATATGATTTGCAACTATACTTGTATATATATTTTGTTTGGTGAAACTATACTTGTAAAAGTTGTTTAGTCTATTTTTTTCTTGGATCACAGGGATTTTTTTCTATCTTTTTTATATCCCCTTAGTGCATTGCAAAGTAGTATTTTCACCATCTAACCACTATGAAATAAAGAAATAAAGCTAAACCTTAACACCCATTTAAAGGTATAACTTCATAATTGGTATAAGCTAAGCTTTTACTGATTAAAAGGCATGCATCCATATTAGTTTTGTTAAACTACTATTCAATGCTCTCACTGTTTATTTTTTCTGCTTAGGTGGAGTGGGGGTTGCTTTTTTGTTGTTGGTAAAGTATGAAAGAAAACAAGTTAAGACCTAATGAAGCAAACACTTATAACATTTTCAAAAAATAAATTTAATTATGTGCTCACAAAGAATTAATATATCAATTACATGAAAAATATTAGAAGAAATAGTTAATATTTCTAATATATGCATGAATTTCTTCCTGGATGATATTGACTTCTCATTCGAGTTGCAACAAATCTCTTATAAATAAGATAATGGAGTAGTAATGATAAGAACGTGATACTTTAGATTAAATAAATAACGTCAAAAGAATCACTATAGCACCAAACCTTTTCAAATATTTGATTTCAAGTTAACTTAAGATTATAAAACGGTCTCATATGAAATCCACACTCATTTAACAAAACAAGTTATACACATGTTATTATTGTCACAAATAACACCTACAAAACCTGATTTGCGTGAGTTTCGATGGTCAAAAGTCAAAACCTTTTCAAATATTTGATTTCAAGTCAACTTAAGACCATGAAACGGTCTCATCTGAAATTATTACCGTCATAAATAACACGTACAAAACCTGATTTGCCCAAATTTCTTTTGTCAAAACCTTTTCAAATATTTGATTTCAAGTCAATTTAAGACCATGAAATAGTCTCATATGAAATTCACACTCATTTGACAAAATAAGTTACACATATCTTATTACTGTCACAAATAAGACCTACAAAACCTGATTTGCTTATGTGAAAGATTGAGTCCCCATCTATTTCCATAATCTTATTGCCTGTTTTCAAAGATGGAGGTTATAGATAAATACATGCATAAGCATTAATGGGAACACAAAACACTTTAGTCCCATTGACTACTAATTGACCAGAATAGAAGGGGGTCATGGTTCATCACATTGTTTACTTTCCACCTAACATTTACGTGTTTCTTTTATTCACCCAATTATATATCATCTCTTGCTTCCTTTTGTAAATATCCCTTTTTAGTGTAAAGACTCCATTTTGCTTACAAAATATCATTTCCCAAGCTGCAAAATTAAATAGTATATCTCGAAGGAAATGTTGTTCTTATAATTTTACATGTGCTAAGGTTTTTCCAGTTTCCCAATATTGTCTGTCTTAAAATATACCACTACAAATTAACATTTTGTGATGACCATAAGTAAAAGGTTTGTATTATACTAATATACACACACATTCTGTCATATATATATATATATATATATATCTATCTATATATATATATTGAAAAGGCTATCACATGAGAAATTAAAGCATTCAACATATCTTGAATTTTTTATATTGTTTTGGGCCGTCTAAGAAGCCTATGAACAAATACAAGTCCACATATTATTCTTTTTGGGTACCTCACTTCAAATTTCAATTCCATTTTTCTTATGAACTCATGCCCTAATTCTCTCTCATTTTTCATCCTGTTTTGTGATTTCAAACAAGTCAAAAGCTACAATCACTAAGTGGAAGGAGGTCAACGAAGTAGTAAATTAATGGGCACTGAAACAACCCAAACCAACGCTATTACAAATGGTGAACCTCACAAGCAAGATGCTGTATGTTTCAGCTCCACCCTTCATTTTATTTTTACGAAAAATTAATTTTTTTTTAAATTATTTAATTTTGTTGCTTATTTGTATCTAAAATGTGTTGCATTTTATTTTGTTTGTGACTGTGTTTTTTAGCCACTGAAAAGGACTAGGCTGCAAAAGGAGTTAACTTTTCAAGACATATATGAAAACGAAGACATGTTTGATGATGATGATGAAGATGACAGTGATTGGGACCCGTTTGCGTTGGAAAAGTGTGTGGAACCCATCAAGTGGTTCTGCATTAATTGTACCATGCTTAACCTCAATGATACTGTCCATTGTTATGTATGTTTCTATTCTGCATTCCATTCTATGCGCTGTTTTTTCATCATGCACGAAATTTTAACCTTTTATGGACAGTAGTAGTTATCAATCATGGCCAATGGTTTTAAATTGTGGCTGTGGTTGTGTTTGCGGTAATATTGCATTTACTGCCATTGCGGAAAATCACAGGAAAGAACATTGTGGCTGCAGCTCCCATTGTTGTCCCGATGCAGTTGGAGAGACTCCAAATACTGCAGACGAATTGTGGTTGCGGTCCATAACTTTAACACATATGGGTCTACATTTTGTGATGAACTATTCTTCCTTTCATTGCCATGATTATTTTAAAAAATAAATAATAGGTTAGTGCTATCTTCTGTGTGCAGGTATGTGGGGAGCATAAAGATTCTAAAATCTTGACCTGTGGGTTTTTCGCATCTCCCTCTGCAGAAGAAGATTGTCTTACTGAGGTCCAGCCAAAAACAAAAGGACCAACAGGTGTATATGCATGTTTGGCTAACGACTCTTTTATGGTTATACTCGAGTCCAAAAATGGGTTTCTGTACTTTGTTTTTGTAGTGAATCAAATTGCTTTAGAGAGGAATCTTGTCATACTGCCCTTCCCAAGTTTGGCAAATGGTTACCTTTTTGGCTGGTCAGCTTAGCTCCATTACTGAAGGACATTTTTGCTATTAGTTTTAAAAAATCATACATTGTCATTTAAAGTTAAAACTTATCATTACTCTTTGATTGCTTCCCCTCATTTTCGTTATGAGTGTTACGGTGATGCTAGGTAGTTCCATTGTGGCGATCACACTGGGATTGTGGAGGAGTTGATCATTTCGTCCCTTCCACGCAACATGATGGCCAATCGCGAAGCTCTCAGCCTCTCCTCTTTCTTTGTAAAATGTAAAACCTATTTTTAAGGCTGGAAACTCTAATTTGCCGTTATTAAAACCAAATGTAATGTCTATTTTGCCCTTACTAAAAACACTTGAGAAGCCCCACCCAGCCATTTTTTAATTGTTTTCGGTTATTTCGCCTAATCCCTCTCGTGCTAGAGCTTGTGGATCCCTAATCCCTTCACATTCACAGGTTGAAAGAGCAAACAAGAGCCAAGATCAAACCTCCAGTGTTTTCCAGCCGACCAGCCTTACTGTGTTTCTTTCCCTCACTTCTATATAGCACTCATCTCAACCTTGCTTCAAGATCGTGTCTTTAATTTAGTGTATTTTAGTATTTTGAGCATTTATGTGTAGGGTATAAATTTTTATATTATTTTTCCTTTCACCGTAGTCCGTAGCTGCCTTCACGCTATCCACCATCCCATTGCAGTTTTGGGGTGAGCTGCTAAACTCCGCCGTCCGGATTGACTACCTAGGGATGATGTAGAGTGTGAAGCCTAGGGTTAATCAGTAGCACTCAACAAAATAAGGAGAGAAGAATGGAAAAGGTGTTCTGGTACACAACCAATGATGGTTTGGCTTCCTTTATCAAATGTGGAATATATAAGAAAAAATTCTGATCCAACTCCATACAACTTTAAGGAACCCTTATTATAGGGCAAAATCCTAATTAAAAGCATAGGAGCCCCTTGCTATATCTAATCCTAGCTGTTTTAGGTAACTAGAATAAAAAACGAGTCCCGACGTAAAAATATAATAAAGCAGTTATGGATTTTTAAGTCATCTAACATTTTGTTGTCGTGTTATTTAAGACATTGATTCAAGAGAAATAATTAATCATGGAATTTTTGTGTGGAAGTTTGATAACCAATTTTCTTCTGTGGGTTTTGACTTACAGAGGAGATTGGGCTCAGAAACACAAATCCGAAGGAGCTTAATGTCATTTTCTCTTTGACTTGTGATTAAGTTTGTACACAGAGGAGTGTGTTTTTCGACAAAATAAAAAAGCATAAAGGCTTGATATTCTGCATTTTATAATTCAAAATAAGGTGGGGTTAGTATAATAATTGAGATCAGTAGTTTTTTATAGGTCATAGAAACTGTAGCAGTGGTTAATGTATTTTGTGAGTACACCTGTGAACACTTTTACGTGGCATTGCTAGGACGGAAATTCTTAAGTTGATTCATAAGATACTGTCATTCTATATGGTTGTTATGTGATTAATTGCACTAGTGTTCAGTGAGGCCATAAACTAAATTTACCTGTTTTATCCTTATTTTTGTAGATCTTGGCACACAGGATTCAGCGACAAATTGTTCTACAGCAATTGGCTTTGATGAGAGAATGTTGCTACATGCAGAAGTATGGTTCTGTTTTTCATGTTTATTCCCTTTTTCGTCCCACTTCAAAATTGATGCTACACTATATTACGACCTTCTAGCACATATGGACCTGGCAACTTACATTGATATCCAACCATAAGACCTGTTTTCAGTGACACTAGTCTTTTCTAATTCCACTACAGGGAAATGTTTAGTTCCCATTAATTTCCATTTTTAATTATCTAAGGTATCATCTATACATTCTTATACACTCAGCTATTATCTAATTTAGTTGAAATTTAGTTAATAACTTTTAAGTTTACTCAACCTGAGCTTTTTAGCCCATATAAGAGCTTTTTAGCCAGTCAGGTGTTAATAAGGTTTCTCATTTTCTTACATATATTTTACCTACTGGCAATCTGAGTCTTATTATTATTACCTATTCTGCCGAGCTTCTGTTATTCCGCTTCGTCCCTTTTCCACTTCCCTTTTTTAACCTGGACAAAACTAGGTTACTCGAGCCTTGATTTACACTCCGCTCTCTACATTAGTTCACCACTGTATCACTGAATTTTGATAGCAGTTTGGTGTACTCATGCATGTGATACAATGATCTGAGTATCATTTTCGTGGAAATATCATGCCTTGTTTGTGATATATTTTTCCTGGTGGTTGCTGTGTTTGAGTAGGTTGAAATGAAACCACATCCACACCCTGAAAGGCCAGATCGTCTTCGAGCCATTGCTGCTAGCCTTGCTACAGCTGGTATTTATCTATAGTAAACATTTTCTTAAATCTTCCCATTTTTCTATTGCTTTCAATTTAAATTAATGTTCGATACTACTACCAATCTAGTACATCGACTTGCCTAATTTTAATAATGCAGGTATATTTCCTGGAAGATGCTATTCAATTCCTGCCAGAGAAATCACAATGGAGGAACTTATTACGGTATTGGTTTGACCGTCACAATACCTTGGATGAATGAGGCATAGACACATACACATTACCATTTCCTGTGAAACTTATTTTAATGTTGATTATAAGATATACAATAGGGCCACAAAACAAATCCACTAAAATGACTGGACATTCCTGTTGGTGATCCAATTCTAACTTTAAAATGTTGAAATTGAAGGTTCATACCTCGGAGCATATTAAATCTGTTGAAGCTACAAGCGGTGCACTTTGTAGGTATGTTAATGTCTTTCTCTCTCATGCATCTTTTGTATCTTCATCCCTTTTTCCTCTTGATGTAGATGTGTTGTTTTTAATACAACTTGTTTACTGTCATTTGTCTTTGGTGATTTATATACTTAACCAGAAGTGTCCACTTGCTAATGTATCAAATCTCTTATCATGTACCTTTTCCCCTGGATCTTGATCCTCTCATTCGAAATGTGAATATTTTAGTGTATATTTCATTAAATGCCTTAATGTTAGCTTGCATTAGTTTTCATGCGTTACTTTGATATGATATTTTCTTTATGATAAATATCTCATGTGATTGCAGTTATTTCACTCCTGACACATATGCCAATGAGCATTCAGCACATGCTGCTAGGTTGGCAGCTGGGTTATGTGCTGATCTGGCATCAGCAGTTGTTTCTGGGCGTGCCAAAAATGGATTTGCTTTGGTATGAATCATTGAGTTGCTCCTGATAACTGTCATCATAGATCATACAATTTTGATATGTTATCTATTAAGTTAATGCTTGTTCCTCATTAAATCAGGTTAGGCCTCCTGGTCATCATGCTGGTGTAAGAGATGCGATGGGCTTCTGCCTTCATAATAATGCTGCAGTGGCAGCATTAGCAGCACAGGCTGCTGGGGCTAGGAAGGTGTTAATTTTAGATTGGGTAATGTCTTTACTCATAATGATTTAGTGAAATTATGTAATTTTTATGAAGATAGTGTTGAATGTGCATTCAATATGTTTTGAAAGTATGAGCTGGTTGTGCTTTTTGATTATTACAGGATGTTCATCACGGAAATGGGACTCAGGAAATATTTGACCAAAACAAATCGGTGAGCTTTATTTAGTTATTAATTATTATTATGTTTTGTTTGTTTTTTATTTTTGCTCTCTCTGATGTTTCTGTGAAACCTCTACAATATGCTAATCCTGCCTCGTTTTTGGAGTTTTATGCATGAATTTTATTTTCTATCTTTTTAACTATTGAAGTTTGTTGTGGTTTCAAGAGCTTCACATTAACCTTTTTACGCTTTTACTGGTACTAAAGATTTTTATCTGTCCTGTAGGTCTTATATATATCGTTGCATAGACATGAGCGTGGAAAGTTTTATCCCGGCACTGGAGCTGTTGATGAGGTACATGACTGCAGACAAAATTTCTAAATAAACTGCAGAATGATTTTTTTAATTTTTTATACATCTTTATATTTTTCTTTTGTTTGTTCCTAATATATTGTTTTTACTTTTTCATTTGACCTAGTCATTTTTTTTACATTTATATGTATGGATTATAGGAGAAATACTGATAACGTGTTTAAGTTCTGATAACTGGTCATAAGTCCATTTTCATTTTTTCAGGTAGGTAGTAAGGGTGCAGAAGGATACTGTGTTAATATTCCATGGAATCAAGGAGGAGTTGGCGATAATGATTACATTTTTGCATTTCAGCATGTGGTCCTTCCTGTAGGTTAGTATATAATTCGTCCTATTAAAAATTTCACAATTTGATTCCTTGGTTTTAGATAATTGAATATATAAGTAGCTTCGTTTTGAGCTGAAACCTCTCTGCCCAGGACCTGATTTTCTACCATAGCTAGAGTAAGTTAATTAGTACACCAGAACCTATTTGCTGAACCATGAAGTCAACATCTTATAACTACTTCTCAAGGGGTGATTATACGTGATCAATTTTATGTTTCTGGTAACTGGGCTAATTTGATTGAGTTGCCTTCCATACTTTACATTTGGCAAAGTGCATGAAGTATGGAACTAGGGATTTATATCGAATTAGGGTGCATAGGAGTAATGGATTATAGCATACATATACTAAAAGTGCTTTTGTTTGTTTCATTGGATAGCCATATAATATTATCTGCTTAAAATATTAGTGGTGAATCACATGCTTTTTCAGCTTCTGAGTTTGCTCCTGATCTCACCATAATATCAGCCGGATTTGATGCTGCTAGAGGTGACCCGTTAGGATGTTGTGATGTAAGGATTCTTTTAACTCATCTGTTATCTATTTTTTTGTTTTTTCATTGTGAATTGCTTAATTTGACAAGCATCACTGGCGAGACTATGCATTGAATTGCATTAAATTACCATATAATATACTAATCCCCTTTACTGTTTGATTTTTTCTAAATGATTTTTTGCATTATTTTTTATCGAGGGTTAAAAACATTTAAAAGGGAAATTAAAGTAACCAAATTTTGAAATAATAAATCAGCATTCTGAGATTTACATTGAAACTTTTGTCAATGGTGCAGGTTACTCCTGCTGGCTATGCACAGATGACATACATGTTGAATGCTCTTTCTGGTGGAAAATTGCTTGTTATTCTTGAGGGGGGGTTTGTACCTCATGCCTTTCATACTTGTTTATTCTATTTAACTCTGTATTACGCTTCATGTTGATTTGAATACATTTTATTGCAGTTACAATCTTCGTTCTATATCATCTTCTGCAACTTCAGTAATCAAGGTGAGTTCTTTTGCCTTCCATTATCTGTGTTGATGATATCCCTGCACTTATTTGGCTAATCATGTGGATTTTCCCCCATGGATTATGCAATCTTTGCATAATAGTGAGAATGACTTCTCGTCGATGTTTCTGACTTGGTTTCCATTCGAGCAGGTATTGCTAGGTGAGAGTCCTGGATATGAACTGGAAAATAGTTCCCCTTCCAAATCTGGCCTGCAAACTATTCTGGAAGTCCTCAAAATTCAGAAGAACTTTTGGCCTTCCTTGGGACCCATCTTTATAAATTTGTTATCACATTGGAAAACATACTGTCTTGAGAAAAAAAGTAAGGAACTATTCTTTTTGCACTTCACAGCCTTGTGTGGTGGGGGCATTTTGCTTTGCCATTCCCTGCATTACTAAAATACTATGCACTAAATGCTAGAATGTAGTATTTCTTGTGAAGCTTCATTTCTTTTATATCTGATTATTATTCTCATTATTACTTTTGTAGGAAAACATATTAAGAGACGCCGAGTTCAGGCACCATTTTGGTGGAGGTGGGGCCGAAAGAGATTGCTATACCATTACCTGAATGGCTATCTTCGTGCAAGATCAAAGTGATTTTGCTGACCTGATGATTTTTTGAACAGGAATGAATACCTTGTAATTTTCAGCATGGTGTATATCCCATCTTAATCATCTAGGACAATATGATTTTTGTTTGACCATGAACATGCATGACATTGCATTGACAAATTTGCGAGACTTAAAGAGTTTGGTGGAAAGCTGTTAAAGGAAATTAGGAGAATGGGGAGAAGGTCTTTCTCCCCTTATTTGAATCTTTTCAAGACAACTAAATTCTCACTATTTTTTTTTTGCACAGTTCTTTTTCACTTGGTTAATGATGTATAAATTCATATTAACTCATATCTTAAACAAAAAAGCACATGTATTGGGTTGTGTTAATGGATTAGCCATTAAAGGATTTGTTAATTGTCTAGTGACATGTGAGAACTTAAAAAGAATCAGCATAAAGCTATAAGGAGGTGTGGTGTCATGTTATCCTCTTATTCAAACTCCTAAACAACCTCGTAGGTTTATCCAATATTTGTGCATGTGTGTATATTATACATTTTTAGTACTTTGTTTTTGCAGCATTGGTCAAAGTTAAGTTTAACAACATATCTATTCCATCTTAAAGTAATACTAGGAAGAGCTTCACCCTCATGTGTTTTCTTAGTTCAGAAAATTCCCTATCACATCTTATTGAAGGAATTTTCTTCTAATGGTTTATACTTGATAGTCTCAAGCATTTTGAGTCTCCACCTTCTCATTTAATACCACATAAAGTTTCATTCTTGAACCTCGAGCTTAATTGCTTGGATATTAGCATTGAGCACAAAAGTTTTCTTTTTGGATAGAATAAATACTTGGATGGGGGGATGGTAATTTGTACAACAACAGCTACTACATGTGTACTGTTATATGAAACAGCTTAGGATAGAAGCTAACAGATTGATAATTCTTGATTGGCATTCATTAAATGAAGTGGACTTTATTGAGCTATATATGTGGATCTTGTCTGAAATGATTTGGAACTTGCAGTTTTCTCTGTCTACATGTGCAATAAGTGAGAGGAGAGAAAGAAGACATATGCACATAGCTTTGTTTTGGTATAACAAAGGGTATCCTCTCACTCTATGGATAAAGAACTAATTTATTTCGGAGCGCGTGACTACCCATCCCAATAAGTATCGTTCACAAGATTCGAATCTTTAACCTTATGACCTACCTGTGGATCCAGTAGAGTCTTATATCATTAGATCAACACCTTGATGGTAAAGCCACCAATTCCTCCCTTTCTTCTCTCTCTTCCACTCTCACTAATTTCCTTCCTCCTCTCATCTCTACTGCATCTGTTGCCTTACGTAAAAGTCATCCAAAAAATTCGACTAACTAGGAGAAACCCAATAATATGCTTTTAAAGGCTGCAAAAGAAAACTGTTCATTAGCATCTCTAACACTTATAAAGTGCTACATTAACAAATTTTGAGGCAAAAGTGATATGACAAACTCAATAGTAAAGAGAAGTTCATTGGCTTAATACCTTGGTATTTATACTTACACCTATCTCCATGTACACCATTAGACAATTCTTGGCGTTACATCCACACAACCTAACAGGGAAGGGAACCAAATAAACTAAAATAGAGTCTGTGATACACATAAACTCAGTACCACTGGATTCAACAAAATACTTTTGCATAAACTATACTTGAGTAGAATTTAACATAATAGAGCCCTGTGTTTCACACAAGATTCCTTTGAGTCCATACTTATTACTTAAACTAACTAGTTACAAATGAAATGTTGTTATTGGTGCATTGTTGGAGGTGCCATTGGATAAGCAAGAGGGACAACATAAGATGGATGAGGATGTGCATGAGGATGGGGGTGGTGGGGTCCAGGAGGAAGCATGACAGGAGTTCCAACTGCAGATGCCATATGGCCATGATGAGCAGCCACAGGATGCCCAACTGGTGCTCCATACATGCCTAAACCAGCATGCATATGATGAGCTCTATGCTTCACTGATTGTCCTACAGCCACTGTACTTGAAGGCATTGTGCTGCTATGCTGGCCTGTAATTGGTGCCTGATTACTAGCCACATCTCTATTGTTGATGCTTGTAATATCATGGATACTTGACCTCCTTCGATCCCTATTCATCGAATTCAGTCGAATGAAGTACTTCTGTGCATGGCTTGCCACTTGAGTGGGAGTCCTAGAAATTACAAAGTTCCTTGAAATGCTTCTCCAATCTCCTTTCCCAAACTTGTCTAGACCAAGTAAAAATAACCTGAAAAAGAGATGTTTGTTAACTGTCTGGAATTTACTACACCCAAGTCATATGACTAAAGCATATATCATATATGTCATGGATTTTCTATCTCAAAAACTAAATTGTTAGGCGATCGGAAATCGGTGACCTTATTTTATCTCTAACATGTTCTTTCCTTCTACAGTCATATAAGCTTGAAGTTTAAACAATACATAAGTCCACCTATCTGGTGAGGAAGTTCAATTTTTTATTAGAAGAATGAGGAGAAAAGTACAAAGATGTATGTGTGAGAGCAACAAAGATGTGTATGAATGATTATAATTGTACTTGTACAAGTACCTGTGTTCCTCCTCTGTCCAAGGAATTCCTTTTCTCCTTTCTTGTTCTGATGACCTTGAGAGTCCTCCTTTACCATTACTGTTAGAGGTAGAGTCATGTCCTAGCCCAGAAAACCCACTTCCAAAATTACAATTTGATCTCTTATCTGAACTTGAAGCCTTGGAAGGGCCATGAAAATCCTTACTTGAAGACTTAGTTTCCTCTGCAGCATAATTTGGAAATGGTATATGACCTGCCTCTATTGCACTCACATCCTCCACTAGTGCTTTGTAATGTTGCTTCACTTCTTCCATGCTTTTGCTTGGAACTGCTGAAGCAATCTTCTCCCATTGCTCTTCTGACTCTTCCTCAGTCCAATGCATAGCTATGGCATTTTCAAATGTTTTTTCTTCTTCATAGCTCCAAATGGTTCCACTTGATGACATGGTAGCTCTTGGTTGGACTTGGATTTGCAATTATGGTTCAACTTCAGAGGATGAAAATGGTGAAAATTTTGTTGATGGGTGTGTATGTCTTTTTTTGTTGTGTGGATTTTGTTTTCATTAGACAAAGTAGCAGATGTAGTGCGCAGGATAAGGAAGAGAGTCATAATGTGTGTAGGATAAGAAAGAAAAGTAAGGTGGTATCAAACAATCAATTTAGACAGGACCACACTGTGTAAATTGTAATTGTGAAGAGATGTGTTATCTGTCAAGGTCCATTTCATTTTTCCTATTCATATCTAAAAAGATTCTATACTTGTTAGTTTTACACACTTGCACTGTCAAATTCTTAGTATTTTTTCTTTCTTGACCGTAGAGATATTGCAATCATAGAGTGTATAATGAGTATATACATGAAGGGCCAATAGTACATTTTCTTTCATAAAATCTAATAGAATCTCGACCATGCTAATGAATAGACCACTATTGATAAAGACTTATAAGTTCATTATTTGAGATATGGATTCTTATTCAATGAATTTACTGCTAAGTAAAACTTGTGATTTTCAAATACCATCATGGATGATTTTAATAGTGATTGTATTTAGTTTATTGCTGAATTTAGTGAAACAATAGAATACAAGAATATAGACTTTCAACTTCAGAGCTATGAGATATTGCCATTAAATTGTTTCTTATCCAATAATCATAATCATACCTTCACTCTATTTGGAAATGCAATTATAATCTGATATAATGCTGCCTTAATCAAACTTCACAAAAATACAAAATACAAAGCACATGCTCCTACTCCCATTAGTAATATAGTATCTTTGTCTTGTTAAAAAATGAGAGACGTGGCTAATTCTCCATGTCTACTTTACTATAATATGAACCACATGTTTGCATTAAGTGTAATATGTGTGTATTGCCAGTATAAAGATTTATACATAGTCAATATATCATCTACCATTCATTTGTATTACTTTTTCGAAAAGTCAATAATAATTAAAAATAAATAGTGGATAATAGACTGACTATGTATAAAACTTTGATGTTGATACATTCAGTTTTGTCTACTTTGCTATGATATGAACCACATATGGATGTTTCCTTTTCAAAAAGACATTTATTATTTAGCATTACTATGTGCAATTGCACTCTAATTTTAAGAGTAGAAAATATTATGTGAACCTTTAAAATACAAAGTTGAAGTACTTCCTCACCAATGTAAACTTTTAATGAGTACATAAAAAGAGGTACACAAGATAACACTATGTTGAGTCATTATGTAGGAAATAAAGTGTTCAAAGCTATCAGATAACAAGCTATTTTCTTTTTTTCACTGAATATGGAAGAAAAAAGGTATGTGGGATAAGATTGAGTAAAACTACAATCCTATTCTTCCAAAATTTGGGAGGAAAAAGTGTCCAAAAGCTACCATAACAAGCTATTGTCTTAATTAACTTGGTACATAAAATTGCTCAAAAAGTAAACATATAGAAAGTACTAACTTAATTTTGCAAAAAAACTAAATTTGTGCCTTCATTTTCTACCTGTTTACTTTGTCAGTAAACCAAGTTAATGAATGCACACTGCACTTAAAAAAATCACTTTTTTATCACTAAAATTCAGATTTCAGAAGTGACAACCTTCAGATAAGTCTAAAATCAGTACAATTTCACCAACAATCAATTATTCATTTACAGTGATTAAGACATTGTGATGCCTACCATGTAACTACTTTGCATTCACTGATGATACAAACTTGAATTGGGACACAACATAGCACAAGGTTGAACTAATCCACCTCTCTTATAAACTAATTCCACACACTGTTTGGATAGTGAGGGTTCACAAAGTTGTCAAAAAATGCTATGGAGATGTTAACACAAGGTTTTTGACTTTCAATGCTAATCATAACTAATTGTTATGCAACATAAAGTTAAAAAAAGCAGAAGGTTTCTACAGTCCCACCTTATAGAATATGAAGATATGTACAACATAAAAATCAATGTTAGACAAATTATCCACTTAATAAATTTTTCATGTACTAATGAGCTTGTGCTTTTTTTTCATAACATAAAAATTAAGAATATGAGAGTCTTAATCCAGAGTCACACAGGTATAATAAAACCAGGATGTAGCAAAAGGAGCATTGAAGTGACAGGTAGATGTTGTGGTTGACACATGCTATAACATAATAAAAATCATCTTTGTCTTCTTTTCATTTCATAGATTTGAAATGAAGTGTTTCAAAGGCATCTCAACCAATGAATATTGGATAATATAACTTCAGATTTCTACCCTGAAAATGTGCACCTTTCCACCAAGGCAAGAGCCATTTCAAAGGTATACTGCTGCATAAACCTTTCTCACATCATGATTTGTCTCAGGGCCCATTTACTAATTTATAATTTTTTTTAAAAAATCACTTATAACATTGACATGCTTGTTTAGTTGGACTTTTACTACAAACATTTAACAGAAAATAAAATAAAATTAAAATTCAGCTTTCAGCTTCTCATGAAAATGTTTCTATCGAAATCACTTTTTTGAGAACCATCCTTCTTTAAAAGCCTAAACAAATTGGCCCTTAATCAGGCTTTTGCCAGTCTCAGAAGAGTCATGTTAATCACACTACATTTCTGCACATAAACCTCCCAGCTATTGATATCATTGTATCAATGAATCCTAGCAATGTAAGTGGCTTGCAAGTAGCAGTGTGAAAATGGTGATGTGAATTATAAAAGAGACATACAATCCACGTCAAGCATGAGTGTCCACTAGTGAAAGAATCTTTCCTTGAGAGACAATCCAGTGCAAAAAATTGAGAGTTTTAGAATAGTACAAAACCTATAATAGAGACCACTACCAAAAGCTAACAAAGTGTGAAAAATATACAGCTTGATCCTTCACAATAGAAACAATACAAGGCCACAATTTCCAAGGGATGGTAAGTTATTCCACATCTGCTTCTTGATGTAGATTGATCAATCAAACAGTGGTGTTATTGGATAGCTGTTTATTTGAAAATTATGAAAATACCTTTTATAAAATTGAATTGAATAACTTACGAAGGGGGCCTCAATACAACAACATTACTGTTATGCCAAGGCTCGCCTTCTTGATTGCATGCTTACAAAAGAAGCTCAAAATTGATCTTTGTATCCACACCACCATTCCCAAATTGCTGCATCTGATAATTGTATTTAACAGAGATAAGTGAATTTCTTCCCTGTTATTATATGTAAATGTGTGCATTAACCCCTAAGATGAAAGATTGTAATATATTATTATATGTAAACGTGTGCATTAACCTTGCAAGTTAACACCTCAACATCATATACAAGCAAGCCCACTGCATTAGAGAAGCAGCAAAGTGGGCATCTATTACAGTTTTCCCAGCAAGAGTTGCATTGCAAAAAAGCAAGTTTCATTCATTACTAACAGAAAGTTGGTCTAATGATTTAATACAACTCAGCTACCATAAACATTGGGGGATGATTGAAATTCTCTTAAATATGTTGTACATAGACCATAGTGTCCCAGGGCCCATCTGCATGTTCTTAAACATTTAGACCTAATATAAAGCGTGATAAGAAGAAGAAAAATATATTATACATTTATCTCTTAGCAGGGCTATGCCAAAAACTTTAACCTCCACCATCTGGACAGAAATACAATCACAAAGCATGGCATAAATCTGTTTCTACCATAACCCATTGGGCACATCAAGTGCAGCAAAAAGCTATTCAAAATTCAGAACATGCACGCGTATCAGCTAACTCCTCTCCTTACTTCAAAACAATTAAAAGAACCGTTGCAGCCAATGACAGTTTTCTGCATCCTTCTCTAACTTATCTGTCAACATCCTTACTTGTTCAAAAATTTTCCTTCTATCCATGCTACCCATTGGCAAAGCAAGAAATGCTTCAAATAGTTTGCGAGCCCTTGCAGCCCCTTGAATTATTTCACTAGGTTCAAATGCTACCCTCTTACGTTTAGAACCCACCTGCAAATTATAACAGAAATACTTAAAGATTCTTTAAAATGATGAAAATTACATTGAAATTTATTTATGACATCTGCAGGGAGGAAACACAAATTCACTGAAGATAATAGTAACACAACTATTTCCGAATAGCTCATGTCACACTGACATCCTTTGTTGCATAAGTAGGTGTTAAGAGAGCATATCCCTATAAAATTAGCATGTAACCAGTTTTATATGGTAGAAATTTCTCCCTATACTCAATAAACCAAGGACTAACGCTATTCTAAAGTGGGCTTGCCTCTAAAATGCAAGATATTTCATATATCAACCAAATATATATTTTGGTTAAAACCAAATACTATTCTACTCAAGCAAATTTTCCCAACTAGACTGTACAACAGAAGGGAAAATCAAGTCACTGATTCCTTATATGCCACAAATTGTCAGGCTAAATGCTTTATTTAGAAATGTGAAGATTAAGAAATCAGCAAAATGGGTCACGTTAGAATCACATCAAAATAAAGCAATTCCGTCTAAGGAAGCGAGTTCTTCCAATAAATGGATAAGCATGTATAACAAATAAAAATGAGAGATGAATAGTACATTAATGAGCCAGAAAAAATAAGATATACCTCCTTAATAGTATCAGTTAAGTATATTGCAGAAGGAGAAAAATCTTCCAATTCCGCAGCCTTTTCCATAGCTAGGGCAATAACACTTTCAGGGAAGTTAGCAAATTCAGCCACATGAATACCAAAACTTTGATCACAAGCTCCTGGTTCAACCTGAAAAGTAGAATAACATGTAAAAGCATTACTTGATGCAAATGTAGCCTTCACTCTGGCCAAATGTGTCTACTGTATTTCTTTAAAAGCATATTTTTGTCTCCTTTACAACTTCATATGTCCTCCTAGTAACCAAGTTATAAAAGAAACATACTTTTGTCTCCTTTACCTTGTATAGCATAGTTAGCTTGCGAGTTGATGCATCAATATTTGCGCTAACATGATAGTTTACCACACCAACAATTTGTTTAGGTTGATCATCTCTTACATTCTTAAGGGCTAATGCAGTCAGTTCATGAAAGTGTGTAGCAAACAAAGTAGGCGCTTTGATCAATTTAACAATGTGCTCACAAATGGCCCATGCTAGACCTGCATATCACATGAAAAATTATTACAGTGCACAAAAACGTTTATTTGGAGTTTTAATAAGCAGCTTATACAAAGTCAATCGTTTCAAAATGAGTTTATTAGGATATGTTGATACTTGATACCACTGTAAAACACCATACCCCACACCACTTAATAATTTTTTGAGGAATGCAATTCTCATCAATCCAAGTCCAACCATTAATTTATATGTAGCCACCAATTATGCACCATAACCAATGGTGAGAATTGGATATCAGTCAACTTTCTTATTTTGTGATGTAAGAGGAGAGAGAGATGTGAATGGTGATGTGACAAGAAAGGAAGAAAGAGATAGAAAGAAAGATAAGATGCAAAAAGTTAAGCAATAACGGAGCCAGTGTAATGATTTTCCTTAGCTCCATTTGCATCTTAAAGGCAATAGTGAAATGCATGTATTTGATAATTATGATTCAAATTTAACTGATGCAACACCAACACATTAAAGGAACTCTTGAGAGTGAAACGTGTACCAAATCCATCATAAGTTGATGTCCCACGTCCCAATTCATCAATGATTATCAAGGACTTGTCTGTGGCTCCTTTTAATATTGATGAAGTTTCAAGCATTTCTTGCATAAAGGTAGAAACTCCACGAAGCTGGGGGAATAAAAAAAACTCAATTCACAGTGAGGGTATAATTATGGATTTAATTATGCAGCTTTTACAGATGAACCTCAAAAACAGAATAGAATAGCATTCTAAATGGAAATTGGATAAAAGTGATGTTTTGGTAGAAGTTGGTAATATACCAAGATAACCAGTTGCAGGTATCTCCCAGTTCTAATAACAAAAAATTAAATTACAGTGAGATATGAAGAACTTCATTTTGTGCATCTTAAATACAAAGTTAATCCCAACTTCTATATCAAGAATCACTCCAAAAGTTATTTTTTTCCGAATATATGTTCCAGAAAAAATGTTAACATGGGTAAATGTGACTAATGAGGGAGAAGAATATGGTATAGCCATATAGGACTTACTTGGCAGTCACCAGCACCAACACGGGCAAAAATGCAATCACGAATAGATATGCTGGCTTTGTCACAAGGAACAAAGGAACCAACTTGTGCCATCAAAACATTAACACCCACCTATACAGGAAAAAAAAAATTATGTTTATCTAGATTACAACCTCCGGTAGCAAGGATGCATGTAGAATTGTATAGGAGGACTGAAATGTCCATACAAAGAGGCCAAGCACTCAAAATTAAAGATCATGATAAACACCAGCATATAAGCAGAAGGATAAGATCTGGATAATATTAAAATCAAGAGAAAATAGAATGATGATTAAATTCTCAAATAAAGTGGTACAGAAGATAAGCACCTGTCGGATGAATGTTGACTTCCCACCCATGTTAGGCCCTGTTATTATTTGAAACCAGCTTTTCCCTCTGATCTGGTTTTTTACAAAAAGAAAAATAGAAACTAATGCATCATCCAATTTAAATAAAGAAATGCTTGTTATTTTCCAGGGATCACTAGAATACGTACAAGCTTACAATCGTTTGGCATAAAATTCACCAAGCCTTGTGCCTCCACACAAGGGTGTCTGCTGCCTTCTAAAATAATATCTCCTTCATCCTATTAAGGTGAGGATGACAATGTTCAATGCTAATTTGGAGGGGGGAGCTTCCCAACCAAAACAGGGTAATAAAGTGGATGAAAAAGAACGAAGAAAATAATATTAACTAAGTACCGATGAAGTGATGTAAGGCCTTGTGTAGGGAGTAGGACAGCTAGAAGCCAAATTAGCAAAGCTTAGTAACACGTCCAGTTCAGCTATTAACTCAGCTAGAGAGTCAAAAACCTGCAGAAGGAAATCATTCAATCTAAAGCAGAATAATCAAACAGACAATAAAAAGATATAATAAATATACCCACCTCAGAGAATGTTGCTGCAGTTTGAACTACTTTATTAACCAACTCTTTTTGACAATTCTTGTACTCTTCAACTATCCGCTGATACTGGTCCCCCAGTTTCTTGAGCTTCGTGTTGGTAAATTTCACTCCATCTTTACGGGTTTCCAGTACAATGAACTGGGTACTGAGCTTTTTCCTTATTTTCGGCTCTTCCTTCTTTGTGATTCTGAAAACATGTCCAAATTGAGTGCCCTTGTCTAACTTCAATGCCTTATCTATAGGCAGATCAAGACCATCAGCAGTTTGTCTATGCAAGTCATGTATTTGGCTTTCTATTAACTCCTGTTGCTCCTTAAGTTTAGACAGTCTAGGGTCATAACCTGAAGAAATCATGTATTCCCTATTCTCCAGTTGATCAAGGTCAACAGAAACTTCAACAAGGCCGATGAATTTGTTTAGGTGATCATCATCAGTCCATAACTCAAGAGGTTCCAAATACCTTTTCCTCATCATTGAGGAAAATTGTCCATCGTAATTTTCCAGAGCACTTTTGATGTAAGGTATTCTTATGCTTGACTGCAATCAAAAGGCAACAATGGAGTTAAGAGGCCATATAATTATCTATATATGGACAATTCTATATAATCGAAAATATTATTAGAGGGGTGTAAAGTGAACTCCTAGGACATTTAAAGCATGATTTTGCAAATACATATATAAAGTAAGAAAAGGGATGAGGGGATAAATGGGACTTTTCATGACATTTATCCTGAAATATCCAACAGAGAACTGAAGAACATGTCTGTTTTTTTATTAATATATAATGATGAATTGATGATAACACATTACAAAATTCTAACCAAAAATAAAAGGAGAATCAAAGTTCTTAGTTCATTCTTCATTCCAATATGACCTCATTTCTGAAGCAATAAAAAAGCTGCTAATTATAAATTTAGAACAGCTAAGAAAAGGGCGCAGAACTGTATTACATATTTCAGAGGTGGACCACAATGCAAATACAATTCTGAGATAGCATAGTAAAAGTAAAATCCTACATCTTCCATAAAAAACTTAACAGTGAATACAGGTAAACATTACCTGATAAAGTTTAACAATATGATGCAGGCCAGCTCTTTGCTTCTGAAGATTGTGCACCAATCGCTCAATGTCTGATATTCTTTTTAGATGCTGTTGCAGATCTTGGCGAAGCAAAGTGTCCTCTACAAATGCTTGTACTACATCCAGCCTGGAATTAATTTCTATTACATCTACTAAGGGCTGTTTTAGCCACATGTGCAATAACCGTTTTCCCATCCCAACTGTACAAGTTTTGTTCATGAGACCAAACAAACTGAAATTTTTGTTTGCATCAGTTTTGCTTTCTAGAACATTCAGAGCTGTCATGGCTGCAGAGTCTAATCTCATGTAATTGTCAAGATTGTACCTACGAAGTGTATAATTTCCATAATTGCTTTCATCCGCAAGTAACTCAGTATAAGATAATAATGCCCCCAGAGCACCAGGTGCAAATTCAAATCCAGCCACTAAATCTCGTACTGGTTCCAGAGAGCCTTTAACAAGCCTGCCAAGATCCTGTACTAGATCCCTTGTTTTGAACTCAGTTTTCTTCCTCTCAGTCAACATCACACCACATTTAGTCAAAGCATCACGCAACACTCTATTCTCGACAGATTTGTCACACTCAATAGGCAGAATGCACTCTTTGCAGCCAAGAGCAACCAATGCTGACTCCACATTAGTGAAGTGGCTGTCATCAAGGAATTCAGCCATCCCAAGTACTCTCCTAGTTAGATCAACAAATCCTAACCCAACAGTGCAACAATTTTCACGGAAGTAAAGTGACAACGCAACAACAGCCGGAGAATCTTGCATTTCAGAGTTAGCAAAGAGAACATCTTCAAAACTGCCAATATTACCAGGTGTTCCACTTTTAACCAGTTTCCAATTAGATGTATTTCCTTCATAGAGCTCCAGAGTATGGTCTGTTCTCTCCAAAAGTAGATCACGGGCAATTGTTTCAAACATGTTCTTACTGACACTTACACTAGAAAGAGCATCTGGTCCACTACTCAGTTGTCGCAAAGCAGTAGTAGTGCGGTAGTAGGTCTTAGCAACGAAAGTTGCATTCTCACCATGAGCAGTATAGTAGTCCTGAATAATTTAACAAGGACCTTTGATGAACTGATTATCATCGTAATGTGTAAAAGGAGGAAACAAGAAATAAAGAATCCCACTGACACATTTTATTGAAAATTCCATATATCTTGAAGCCGATAGTTTATAACTAAAATTGTAAAAACTCTTCAAAAATGAAAAAATATGGCAGTTTAATGATTTGAAAACCAGACAATTAGATAATAGCTTTCTAGACATAGTACTTCCATCATATATATTTAAACAAAGCAATACTGATACGGAAATAAATATATGTTTTCCTTATGGCGCATATTTTACAGTAAGTTGAAGACTACGTAAGCATTTGAAAATCAAGGACCTAGTCCTAGCTAAATTAATTCAGGATTACAAAAAAAATGAAAATAACTACATATCAATAAGGTGAAAGAAGTCTCTTCATAAACATTTATTCTTATTCAAGAAATTCACAAAAGAAAAATAAATGAAGATTGAAGAGATCACAGCATTTCAGAAATCATTAGCTGCCTCTCAAAATATATTAAGGGCATGCCTAGTGGGAAAGGGATTACTCAGCCATTAATGAAAAGAATCATTACAAGCATAATGAAGAAAAAATGAATATCAGCCGCAAACTTACCCGGCGATTGAAAAACCGAATAGCTCTTGGATCCTATACCACAATAAATGGAAAACAAATAACATCAATTTACAAACTTTGTCTGAACCACTCAACAACAGTAAGCAAAGGAATAACAAATGGATCACATACATGCACAGTGATGTGCATGTGCCTTTTCAAGTTTTCATTGCATCTTTGGTTAAAGTAACAAGCAGGCAATGGGGAAAATGCAGGATTCACGAATGCTTTCACATTTCATCACATAGACAAATATAAGTGTTGTGGGCGAATAATATCATATTTTTGCTATGACATACAGTGCCAGGTACAGGGCAAGGCTAACAGAGTCCCTTGCTATAGGACTCATATAAGTGTCTTCAAGGCTAATTTAAGACAAACCCCATTTATTCTTACAATACGTTTAGACTTAATTTCCTTTGTTATGTACTTTCCTTTTTTTCTTATTGCTACTTCATGACTATTTCTTATAATTGTTAGCTCTTATTATTTTATCTTTCTATTATTGATCATCAATCTTACAAAATCTCTTTTATTTCACATCAAATTGTCTTTACTCAAGAACATGAAGGTAATGTTTGCTGTTTGCACAAAAAAGAACAAAGCAGAAGTTACATAAACTTTTAGTGAAACAAGATGTTCCACTTATAATCCCACATCCCACACTAATAAATTTATAAAATACACCGAACATAAAACAGCACTCATCTTGTTCTATCATGTTCTAGCATATCTGCCAAACGCTGCAAAGTGGTAGAAATAGTCATATTTGTTGCTTACAATCAACCATCTCCTTACTCTACTATTATCTATTTGCATCACCATCGATGTTGCTTTCATACTTGATTCTCAAAATACAAGATTAACTTTTTTAAGCAACTCCAATTACATTAACACAATGTATTTATCACCCAACAACTGTGATTCTATTTACTGTCATTTTGTTTTAATAACTAAAAAATAAAATATCTCACTCCATAATCTGGTTCTAGGCCTCCTATTACCTAAAGCAGGCCCTAATGGCATATATGAGGGGATAATTGACACCACAATATAATTCTAGAAAATGATTTTGACGAACCTGGACATTAAATCATAACTAATTATCATGTAGCTCTTGCTTGCTGACATTCACAAAATTTAACCAAGAATACCAATATGATAAATGGTTTTGATATTTAATTTCTCTTAAAAGTATATTACTGTACATTAATTTGTATACAATTCAATGTACTAAAAAAAACAAAGTTGGCTTAATGTGAAACTTTATTAGCATACTCTTACCAATAAAAATGAAGATGATGATATATAATATAATGGTTTAACACACTCCAAACAGAACCAAGCCCAATATAAACAGAGATTGTCGAATAAGAGGAGAAAGTGAGATACTTACACTAGGTAGGGTTTTGTAAAATGATAGAAATCCTTGTGCTTGCTTAGAATCTATCAACATATAATAAAAAATGGTAGAAAAATTAGCAAACTTCAAATAGTAGCCAAAAAAAGAAGAAGAAAAAAGATGAATGATACCTAGTTTAAGTTCGGGGAGTTTATTGTGGAGTTGATCGAAGTTTTCAGCCATTGCTGCAATTAGGGCTCGATAGTGAAACTGAAAGTGTGTGTGTGAAGTGCGAATGATGAGTGTTGGTGTTGTGGGAATTGCGAAATTTATAATTGAAATTATATTTAAATGAAAATGAAACGTTGTATTGTGGCGGGAAATACTCGCGGGCTTTCACAATGTTCAAGGCTTCATGCATGATCCATTTATTCCACATCTTAGCCTTCCAAATTTTGAAAAATTCAATGGTTTAGATGTATTTATCAATTCAAACCATTGGATTTCTCAAAATGAATTATCATAATGTGAAATAGGTTTTTTCCACTTACTCTTGGAATAAGTGGATCTCTCCCAAAAAAATATATGATTATATATAATGCTATTATATTATTCATTATTAATGTTTTATTATTATTATTATTTTAAAAAAATAATACAAATAAATAATGGATGATGTATTAATTGTATATAAATCGCTCTTATCCAAAATTAATTAAATATACCCCAATTTCCTATTTTCATTAATCCTTTCTCAAAGACAGAAGAGAGCTTAACAAACTTCATTCTCCCAACTCCCCCCACAAAAACACAAGCTACATTCCCTCACTCACATTTTGATTTCATCCTTAGGGTTTTAGGTTTCCTTGCATGTGTTTGTTTACTGTGTGTATTTGGGTTCCTTTCATGGGTTTTGTGGTTCATTCTCGAAATTTAATTTCTGGCCAATTCAATCTTCATAACTTAGATGTAGTAGTTGTAAAATTTTCAACTTCATCACCCAAGTCACCAAGGTGTGAATTTGCAGAAATTTATTCTTCATGACTTTACTATAGAAAATGAGAGTATAATATTTATGTAATCTCAAAATAACATACATATAATCAAAATGAGTATAATATTTATGTACTATAAGTATAAATATTTATATACATTAAGCAGTACATCCTCCACAACATTAAGAGTTAATACTGATTAAAAATAAACAATATCTAATAATCATGAAACATGAAGAATTTTTTTTATTAGATTGAGACATAACGAGAAACAAAATAGAAATACATGATCTCCCTTCAAAAAGTTTATAAGTGTAATGTCCATCTTTAGTATAGAATAAGATGAATAGAAGAATTTACAAGCCAAAAAAATTCTCAAAATTATTGTGAGCTATCTTACCTTCACTCTCCAAACCTAGTAAGAAGTCTAAGGAG
The DNA here is from genome assembly GCA_009771035.1 of Lupinus albus. Lineage (NCBI taxonomy): Eukaryota > Viridiplantae > Streptophyta > Magnoliopsida > Fabales > Fabaceae > Lupinus > Lupinus albus. Next base: position 14,846,166 of record CM020011.1, read on the forward strand.
TAAGAATTCTCTCAATTATAGGTAAATGTCTCACAATAATAAACAAAAAATAATAAGTAATGATACTTTTATCATTTTATTTATCATGAAAATACATTATTGTTATTGAAAACATGAAGAAAAACGAACTTTTGTCTCTCATTACCGAAAAAGATCCTTCTTGAAGTCTAAGAGCTCCCCAAATAGCATGTTGTTCCAATTATGACTTATTAGCAAGTTATTCTTTGATGAGCTTGACTAGAAGCTTACTCATTCTCAAGTACAAATAAAAAACAAAGATATATCTTCCTATAAAAAATAAACAAAATATGAAATTTGTTACTTTTTTTAATCATTTTTGTAGTTATTTACTGTATGAATGAAAGGAACCATAGAACAACCCTTTTGCTTAGTCATATATGTATCTGTAGTGGCTTGTGGTCCTTGTAATTATTCGAGTGTGTATAGATAGAATGAAAGAAAGAGAGAGAAAGAGAAAGGGGTTGGAGATAAGTGGGGAGAACGGCATGAATAAATGGAAAGAAAGGGAAACTAAAATAGTAAACTTTGGTGTATATTTACTATTAAAGTAGCTAGTGCTTTCAAGTGTAAATGGACCATTACAATTTCGACAACAAAGATAGAGAGATCTTAGAACTATGGGAAGTTCCAAGTGGGTAGGAACAAGTGGCAAGTACAAATGCAAAACCAATCTCTAACTTTTCTTACTTTCTTTTCTATCTAAAGATCAGAGAAAAGTATAAGGAAAACCGATAAGGTAGTAGCACGCATGGGAAGGGGAACAAACAATAACAACAACATTCTCAAATAGACTATATACAATGTGATAGACATCTACAACGACAATGAAAGAAAGAAAGATAGAAAGAAATAAAGAGATAGTGGATTAAGGGGCATCTCTTTTTAGTGAAAGTAAGGGACTCAGGACCCCCTCAGTCAAAGGGATGGCTACAATTGCAATGAATGTGGAAATAATTGTACCATCTCTCCACCATTTGCTCTTTTAGGGTTAAGTACATAAACACGTGTAGGTCTTTTGTGGTATAATATATGCCATATTATATATGAATCAAAATTTATATTAAAATATATATTACTGTCTATCTATCAATCGATGAATCACATAATCAAACAAAAGTTAGATGAAAGATTTGACATGATTCGAATGAACTTGAATTCCAAGAAAGTAATTTAATCAATTTCGATAGTATTATAGAAGGAAATCAAACTGTATTGTCTTTCTCATGATATTTTGATTTTTTTATTTGTTTAATCCATTTGATTATCACAATAATATTAATAATAAGTGAAAAGGACAGAAAAAGAAAAAGTAAGAAAAGAAATTGCTTGTGTTATGTGAATGTTGCCATGAAAAGTATCCTACATCTTGGCATCATTTTATGTAATTATATCTGGTTTATGTTTGAAATCACGCTCTGAATCTTATCCTTAATTTGTTGTAATCAGTGATGAACGTCAAAAGTAACATTATGAATTAGAAAGCATTAATTCTTGTAGCTATGAATTTAGTCCATGCAAGGTCAATGAGATGCTTGATATATATGCTAGTAACAATAAAGCAGAAGGGTTTTAGTTTTCTGTCAATTTCGCACAACACACTGCGCACCACGTGAAGTGGCACGAGTTAAAACCTTTTATATCCACTAACTTGTCACTATGTCGTTCTATAAGAGATTACAGCAACTTTTGCTCAAAAGAAATGGTGCTTTAGTCCTTGTTGTCTACAATAAGTTGCTCTTGTTCCTTATTTCCTTGCCTTATGTTGACCCACCTCTCCTTCTGTCAATGCATGTAACATTAATTCATTATATATATAGTACAATTACAATACCATCATTCACACAAAAACATACATATATACGGTGGTGTAATAAGATGTTATATATAGTACCCTTGTCCCTCTCATTACTATAAGGTAAAAAAGAAGCATGTCTTTCTCAAATTATAATGTCTGGATTCCTTTACAACCATGGAAACAGGAACAAACTAAGATCATCATGAAGTGAAAAGGATGGGAGAAGAATAGCTGCTCTTGTTTCAATACAAGGGAGGAAAGTGAACATGTCGTTCTCAAACCAAAGCTAACTAGGGTTTATTGGTGCAATATTTATTACCAACAATTAATTATGTATTCCTCAAATAGCTCAATCAATGGCAATGACCTAATTCCACACCCCATCCAGTTTTACTCCTCTAGGCCTTTTTCCAATATTGAAAGCAACCCAACCTCGACACAATTAGAAACAACCTATTCATGTGATATTCTCTCTCCTCATTCTCCTTTGTCCTATTTTCAATTTCCTTTTCCCTTTGAAGACCATGAAATTTTCCTTGAACAACATCATCATGACTTACTTCAACACCAACATTCTCTACCTGTTGAGACTGTTAATGATGTTAACATGGAGAAGGCTACTATTATTCCTGATCATAAAGAGGGACAAGGTACGGATCCGCAGGTTCCAATGAGAAAATCTAGCAAGAGAGATCGGCACAGTAAGATCAATACAGCTAAAGGACTAAGAGATCGAAGAATGAGATTGTCTCTTTTAGTTGCAAAGAGGTTTTTCAGTCTGCAAGACATGCTAGGCTTTGACAAAGCTAGCAAAACTGTGGACTGGTTGCTGAACCAAGCAAAAGATGAGATCAAGCAACTAGCAAGAGAAAAGAATATTCATGTCAATAGTGCATCTTCGACTTCTGAATGTACTGAAGCTATGTCAAGCTTGGATGAGATAGCAGTGAGTGGAGATCAAGAACAAGTTAAGGGAGTAACAAAGAGAAGAAGAATTAAGGTTTGTAGAAAGAGTGCTTTCAAGCATGTTGGTAAGGAATCAAGGGAAAAGGCAAGAAAAAGAGCAAGAGAAAGGACCAGAGAGAAGATGATGAGGACTCAGTTGCTAGGTGAAGCACATGAATCAAAGCAATATGACGACGCGGCAACAAACAATAATCTTAACTATTTATGTTCTTGGAATCCCTTTGATATTGTTAAAGAGTGTGCAGGTACTCAGAGCCAAAGTGTTGATCCATCCTTGGGTATGATGAATGAGGTTGAAGAACGAAGCTCTCAAGGGAAGGAACATTTGGGAACTGAAGAGGATGTAGAGCAAGAAGATTCTCTAGTGATTATGAACAAATGGAGCCCAACCATGATTTTCAATTATTCTTTGAGTAACACAGGAATCCTTCAAGAGGTGATATAATAAATTTCAAATTAGTAACACACTAACACCCAACTTCGCATGTTTCCACCAAATTCATTAATATGCTTGATTTTTTGGTTCAATAACATAGCAATTTCTATTCCATTCACAACCATGCATTAATTTCCTAAACGAAGAACATATTAGATTAAAGGGGTTGGTTTAAAATCCGATTGTGATTGTGGTTATGGTGTGTTTGTGCATTTGTGAAAAATTGTAACTGCAATTGTGTTTACATGCAATTGCTAAGACCCAAAATAGCAATATTGTAACTGCAATTTAAAATGATTGTGCATCTCTAACATTTCTGATCATTACTCATAAAACTGTTTGCAGCATCAATTTTCAGAATTTCAGTCCATGGGAAAACCTTGGGGGGCTTACAACAATCACAACATCTAGTCTATGATCATGGCCATTGCACCCTTCATGTTTGTATGTGAGCAGAATAAAATACAAGGATGCTGTGTATTTCTTTACTTTCCTTTTGGCGTGTAATGTTCCAAGGTATCTTCCATCTACTAGAATATGTTAAACAATATTTAGCAAATCATTCTATGTCATATCACATCTATAAAATGTTACCTCTTTCTTGCTTCTGCTCCTTGACCCTACAGATTTATTTCGTTAAATTGTACAAAATCATTAATATCTTATAATAGTCTTAGCGATGTTTTTAATTAAGAAGAAGAAAAATACGGATTATTTCACCTTTCCCCAACCCTGATTGGATATGCATTGAACCAGCTTTAACATTTTAGCTTTGGACTAGAGAGGTTTTCAACGGCGTGGTTGGTTTCTTACTCTAAAATGTTAATCATCCCTGGGAAAAGTGTTAGGGTTATTTCTCAGATATAAGTATGATGAGCCTATAAAAATAAGATATAAGTTTGGTAATTACTTACTTAGTCTTTGGGTAAATTTCCTTGATTTTCTGCAACGGGTGAATTCAGTTTATCTTTATGGAGGAGATTGAATAGACACTAAACCCAAATTGACTTAGTTTAAGTATTAAACGTACAAATTATTTAGCTTACATTACTTTCATATATATATATATATATATATATATATATATATATATATATATATATGTGTGTGTGTGTGTGTGTGTAGATACACTGCAGAGAAAATGTTTACAACTCTAGAATTGAAAGAGCTGAGTTGTTGAGCACAAAGAACATGAAACCCAATTTTTATTCCCCAGCTTCATTTGCAATTCTTTTTGTATGGTGAGAGGAAAAACATCTAATAGTCAGAAACATGACCCGTACGTAGCTTAATTACATTAGTTTCAAGTCCTAGTTTTTTTCTTTCTTTTCTTAACCTTCAAGTTCTAGTTTAAACCTATCTTGTGGCAAGAGTGTAGGGTTTTGAAATTAGCAACTTTAATTTCATGTCTCGTAATACAAAAAAGGGTTTATGATTCACACAAAAAAAGTTTATACCAACGGACAATTATGTCCAAGTATGTTGGGCTATTCTGCACCTATCTTCCAAGTCTGAATATATATCGATTGCAATGGTAGCTATATCTGTTTTTCAAAAATATATTTCCATAAATTATTTATTATCCTCTTAAAAAGTTTTATTTGTTTTCTACTAGCGTGTTGACAGACACTCACGTGCATGCCAATTTGTTTTTCTATTAAATGAATTACAATTTTATATGTTAAAAAATGAAAATGATAAACTATCGTGTTCAAATATTGCATTGACCAATATGAAAAAATTGGCGTGCTCAAATGGAAAAACTGTAAAAGTTATATAAACAAACATGAAACATAAAATGAGGAAATATGTTATATGATTTTTTAGTATAAAATATAAATTTATAAGGGCAAAATCGGAAACAAAAATTACACCATCATAAATGGTTATTTTATGTTTTCACTTTATATTAGTAAGTATAGATAAAAACAATTTTCTACGGTTTCACATAAAATATGGAATATGGAGTTTATCAAAACTGCCGTTCATTAATTAATAAAACTAAATTATTTTATCTTCACATTCAATTTGTTTTAGGAAATGTCGTATTTAAGTATATATAAAATTTGATAATGAACAAAAACTAATTTTTTTTATAAAAATCAGAAGATTTTGCTTCAACTTGGAGTTTTGAAGTCAAAGGAAAATAAAGTTGATACTTGATTGGGTATGTCAGTCTAAGTAACTTATCTCTCACTTTTATAAAGAAATTAATTTCTTTCAAAGCGTGTGATTGTTCCTTTTAATAAATATTTTTCATAAAAATCAATTTTTTGGCATTTTATTAGTTTTGGCGAATTAGTGGAGCTTTACCCCACAAGACTAATGTCTTATTCGTAAATAATAATTTCAGGTAAAAGAATATTCTATAGTTGATCCCAAAATTATGGGAAGAGTTGATGTGTGTAAATCTGAGATCAGCAATCTTAAAAAAAGTTGAATTTTGTAGAATTTTTAAGGTTATCTACTAGTTAAAAATAGTAACATGTTTAAATCTGAAGAATATAATGTTCTTTTTTATGAATAAAGAATGTGCTTAATTGGACTAATGGAGTTATCGCTGTAATTAACCTTGTTACATTTTAATGTTATTGGAGAAAAAATAAATAAAATAAATTAAAAAAAATGTATATAATTTCTATTTTAATTTATCCATTTTGTCAAAACATATTACAATATAAATAATATACATTAATGAATTAATTCATCTTATTTTAACCAAAATAATATAAAAGTTTAATGATACAACTATGTAAATACTATTATTATTAATTATATTAAAACTATAATACTTAATTTGTTGCATTTTTCTTCGGGTGTATATAACTTGGATATTCCCTCCAAAGGTTCTTTTTTAACGCTTATGACACATGTTTTTTATTCATGAATTTATATATATATTTTATTTAAAAAATGTTTAATTTTGCATATGAGAGAAATAAGTACAAGTTTTACTTAACATTTAATTTTGCATAGGAGAGAATTTTGAGTTCAAAGCATTTATAATTTTGATGTAAGCTGTAATCACTGGAACCTAACTTTTAGTCATTTCATGATAACAGACTCATAATACAAGAAAGACATATTGGCTTTATTAGAGCTTCTTATTTGGGAAATTAAAGTTTTATTTGATCACTAAGTTTTAAGTGACGTCTGTGAAATTATATTCATAAAAAAGACCAAACTATATAATCTATTAACAAGTTTTTAGAATTGCTAATAGCTGTTCTTCATGTTATTCAGTCAAAAGTGAACAGTCAACAAAGAAAATGAGTATTTTATTAATTATTAATTGCTCATTGCTGTTCTCTGAAGTAGACACAACTCCAAAATGTTTCAATTATTAATTCAGCTGTACGAAAAAAAAAGATTTTTTTTATTTTCTGGGACAAACTTCTAATTTACTTAAAAGATCTACTTTTAAAGTTATGATTTCCTTAATCAAAATTATAACCCTGACTTGTTATGATTTTCTAAGTCTTAAGGATTGAGTTCAACATTTTTCAAGTTAATGAGCAGATATTAGTGTTTTATAAACTTATAAAATTCATGTGCTTATGTGCATCAACAAATGGTCTTCACTATTTTTAATGTCACCTTATCAATTTTCGAAATTTATAATCTGCGCCGAAGTCAGAAATAAAAAAATCTTTTTTTTATCTAAATTTATGGACAACTTAATAACATTTACATCATTTTTTTTACAATACATTAAATATGCAAAAGTATGTATAACGATTTTTTTTTGAACAACTATCTTCATCGGATAACTATGGCTCTGATTCCACATATCTAAATTGTTTTCAGATAAAGTCCTATCATATTAGCGGCTATATAGGTCTAAGGACACTTCCATTGTGTAAATTTGAATAAAAGATTAAAATGAATTCTTCCATGAGAAAATACAAATTAAAAAAATATAGCCCCACAATTATATATCAGAAAGTTTTAAAATTTATGACACATAACCATGGAAACAGAAAAAAAAAACTCAGATAATATCAACAGAAGAAGAAAACACACACATATATATATAGTTTATTATGTCATTCTACTCTCTTGTGTAGAAAAAGACAGACACTAGTGAGTGGGAAAAAAAAGACGGTGAATTGGAACAATGAAGCAAATAATGTTAATATGAACAGAACTGGTTCATCTACTGTTGGGTTTGATTCCAATTATCATAGGTTTGTGAACTGGAACAATGAAACAAATAATGTTAAAGGAGAAAAATGATTCGTTTTAGTTTTGTTTGAGAGGAGGATGAGAGAAAATTAGGTATTTAAAAGTTAGAAAGATTGAAATGAGGAAAGGTTGAGGTTTAGGGGTGTGTGTATAAAGTTAAATTACACAAGTACACTACTTATTAAAACATGTTACACAAAACTTTAAGGTAATTTTGTCTAAATCTTTTGGTACACCTCATATATATATATATATATATATATATATATATATATATATATTAAAGGAGTAAATTGCATACCCCAAATTTATTTTGTTCTCACAAATACCTGAGGCTTTAAAAAGCAAGTTAAAAAAGCTGATTAAAGAAAAAGCAAGTTAAATCAACCCTAATCTGCCTTAACAACAGTGGTTTCAAATAACTTCATGCTTCATCGCTTGTAGATCTCAGGAAACATAATGAATGACAAGAGAAATTAAAGGGGGTAAGGAACTATGCTAGATCCATAGCCTTTTTCTCCAGATCAGTGATCAAATACTCAGATCCATTTTATTAAAATTAAAAATAAAATATTTGATTTCAAAGTCATTAATTAGTTGATGAGTATAACCTATAAGAAGAATGAATAATTCTATAACCAGAAAATCCATCCCAGATATACCTATGTATGGCCTGTCAGCAACCTTAGAGAACTCCTTGAATATTGTTGAAAAACATATTGTACAACCTTGCTAAGATCTTCACCACTTTTAGTACTACCTTTCATTTATAACCCTTTTTGGCCTTTCCCTAACATTGATTGGTATCAAAATTACTAAAAGTAACAGATCACAAATCCAAAGAAAGGAAGTATATAGCTGGATCCAGAAATCAGTTATACCACCCAGGAAATAGTTCTAAATATGCATATAGATAGAACTTGGTTAGGGATAGAGGGTAGTTCCTGAGAAGCCCTAGGTAGGTAGGTATGAATAGAGGATGAACAGTGGTGAGAAATCAGAAACCCTAATGGGAATGGATGAATGGACCATTATTGCACAACTCACCAAACAATGGCAGGTTGAGTTGCATCTGAAATATGGCAAAAGGCAGTGCCGTACGCTCTTGTTTATGGGGACTAGCTTAAAGGGTTCTTATTAGGGCAACAAAATAATTGCACCAGTACAAGTGTTTTTCTTATTCTCTATTCATTTTTATTAACATATCTTGTCTTTCACTTTTGTTCATTTTCCCTCGGTAATTGTCATAATATCATTACAAACATGCAAAAGAAGTTATGGGTTCGGGTTTGACCCAATTCATTTTCCTCTTTTCCATGGAAATGATGGAATTATGTATATTCTTGTTCACAAATATCTAATATTTTAAATTATGTCCCAATATTTTAAATCAAATTATTAATTACTTGAGAATAAAAATAGCCTGTTGATTATTTCTTTCTAACTTCAGTTCCATGCTCTACTATTACAAGTTCACAACTAAGTCCAGCAAAAATAAAATTGCTCATAAAAACAAAATAATTAAATGCAATCCCAACTTACCTTGGAGTGTTGAATGAAGTGTGATATCTTGTGGGCTATCAATCTCCAAGTTCCAACAACAAATTGTTATTAACACCATTCAACAATCTGAAAAGGCGCAATGTCATAGTAAAATGATGATTCGTCATGCACTGAACATAAAGACAATTTTGTTTTTTAAACAATAGTGTAATCAAGAAAGAATATTTGTGAAGAACTAACCTGAGATGAAGAAAGCATTTGGATATTTTATTATGTCTGCCACTTTCAATTCCTTCAATTTATAGAAAATGGTTGGAGCTGCTTTAATTAATAGTTCCTGAGAAAATGTACGAAAATTAAGGGAAATTGAAGGGAACAGATCTTGTATAGGAAGATTGCATTTACAAAATAGAGTTCTGCAGAGAGCTAGAGACTAGGGAGACTTATGGCTATATCATAATTGATTTATTAATGGCTCTTTTGTGCCACACAAATAAAAGAAAGACTACAACAGCAACCTCTCTACTAAAATTACTGCTACTTACACTGTTTGAGTGCGGGCTTAGGCTGTTAGGCCCCATGGTGTACCAAAAAAACACTGTTTAAGAGCTATTTGAATACTAAAATTTATATCATATTTAATATCTTATATATTTATCTATATTTTGTTAATCTATTGTTTTTCATTCTTTATATACATACTTTCCTGAAAATATATGGGGAAAACATTGGATACCATGATAGGTCTAAGTTTTTGGTGTTCACAGTTCATACAGCATTTTCCTCCTCTAATGTTGTAGTGAGTGTGATTTCTTTGATGGCTTTCACATACCATTATTTAGGACACTCGTATATTTTCTTTTTTTTTGTTACAATTTTATTAAAAGAGTAACAAAATTAAGAATAACACAGCCAGGAAGGGAAAACAAATCCCCAGAAAGCAAAAGGAAAGAACTTACCCCCAACTTACATATAAAAAAAACCTAACAATAACAATCCAAACACAAAATTAGATTATAACACCATTCAAGCCAAGACATGTCTTTGCCATTATGTCTACCTTTGATCCATAAGGGAGACTTGAATTTTATCCTATCCACTAACACCTCCATACCTACATTTTTTGTTGTTAAAGATGACGTTATTTTGTCAATGGACCAAATTTTAGCCATCCAAAACACACTCGCATATCATTTCATATATGATTGATTCTCTACATTTTTATCATATATGATTAACAAAATATCTACACATATATCATTTCATCTCTTAAACTAGATAGTTATAATAATAAGTAATTTTGAGGTATACATTATATTTAATCGAGTTACAGATTAGCCTTTAGATCTAGGATAAGTTCGGGTTCAAAAAATAACCGTTTAAAATTTCGGGTCGGATAAGGGACAAATATTACCCGAAGTCCCAAGCCATACTCACCCTTATGGTTTGTTTATGAGAACCAGTTCGTTTATAAGGACGGCTCCATCCACGAACAATCTCAGTCTGCCCATAAAATTTACTGACAGCAGGACGAACCCTAGTGTTGATGCTCTCCGTTTCTTCCCTTTCTATTTTTCTGTTACTGAAAAATGTTTCTGCATAAAGATAAACCCATCTCAGCTTTAGGTCCATGGCAGAAGAATATGTTAGTAAGTCTCTTATTGAAGATTTTGTTGCCAATATTTGTCACTGAAAGTTTTTAAAGTGACAATTTTTTTTTAAATTTGTGTTTTCCAAAGTGAGGGATTTATTTAAGAGAAGAAGGTGAATAATAATAATAATGTTGTGATTGAGATAGGAGACCTCTCTTGAGGGTTGATGATTTGATAAAAAGGGTGTCCTTAGTCAAATTATGCTAACCATTATCGAATATGCTATATTAGTGCAGTGACCGTTGAGAGTGGCATCGATATGTGCTTTTCTTTCTGAGACTGCAATATGTGCTTTATCACACAGATAAATTTTCATGTCCAGAACTTTGTTTCATATAGGATGATGTTTTACACAATCTACTCTCTGACGCAAATTTGATTCTCTTTTATATATAGGTATAATACTAATTTAAGTAAGTACAGTACTCTTTTGTTGTTTTTCAGATGTATATTTGATTCATTTCCAACTTTAAAACTTCATTATATTCTTTCTGAATTTGTAAAATAAATGAACATGTCATTGAGCAGGAAATCAAAACAAAAAAAAGTTTCTCCTAGAAAAGTTTATATAGTCCGGGGAAGTTACATAGATAAACAAATAGTTTTGTGTATCCAACACATACATGATCTAAAAAGCTTAAACTTTTCATTTTTGAACTTGAAGCGTGTAAAATGAACAATTCACTCATTCTCTAAGTTTATATTGTGTTACTTGTAGAGGTCACCTAGAAGATATTAATAATTACCATCTGTTTTTCAATTGTCCCTTTTGTATTAAATGTTTGGTATGGTTGTTATAGGTGATTAGGTGTGTGAATGGTTTTGAGAAACAATTGTGTTCCTCAATTTATATATACAGCATCCTAGGATGGCTATAGTAGTAGGAAGATTGACATTACTGAGGGTTTTCCCCCAGTGATAGATAGTATGGTCACTTTGGTTTTAAGAGAGTACTACTCTAGAGCTGGTGGTACCTGAGACCCTATGCTATATATGCTGTACTGTGTGGTATGTGTTGAGCCAACAGTGCTTTATACCACAAAATAGAGCACAAGATTAATCTTAATTATTTTTCTACTAAGTGAGAAAATTACAAAAAGCAGGTTCATCATGAACATTGTCAGATAATTTTCGTGATTTGTGAGTGTAGTTAGTCATCATTGTCAGATACCACAGAGATATACATGTACAGAAGGTCTTTTTGGTGCATCACTTAGCAATTTTGCTCGATAACTGACTCATTTCCAAATACAAGAGAGGCAGAGACTATTCCTCCATAACAATCCAAATATCATATTATTGTAATTGCTATTATATAGATGATGCATCACTCAGCAGTTTAAGCAAACTAGTTTATATTTCCTATTTACTTTGAAATTTAAGATACAGAAATGTGGTTCTGGGAAGGATGTCAGCGCGACGGGTCGGAGTCGGGTTTATATTTGTCTAATCCCAAACCCACACTAAGCGATGTTAAAAACAATGATATCATTCCCGAACTCGATGAAATACTCTTCCGAAACATATATTTATATATATAGGTTCTATATATATGTCAAATTTCTCTTTATATATATATAAAACCTGAAGCAAAAGGAAACAATGAAAACACTCTTTGAAATATGTGATCCTTATCCGTAGAAAACAATGAAAACACTCTTTGAAATATGTGATTCTTGTCCCTTATGTTATTGCTCGTGGTGCTGTGATAATGATGCATCCGTGGCTTAGAATTTAGAGAGAACACTCTGGTTGGGAAGTTGACTTTAAAGGAGTTGGTATTCATTGGTTTTCTATATTGGATGGCCAACAATTATCTATTTTGAAACTTTGCGTATGTTATGAACTGTCAAAGAATAGTGCCTTGTTAACTTTATTTCATTGTGATCATAGTACTATATACCATTATATGGGCATAAAGATATATCCCATATCTTACCCATAAGTTATGTCATACCTTGTGTCGGGTAAATATAATCATGTTATATTAATTAAAATTTTAAATTTGTATTATTATTATTTTTTGTTTCATTATTATTAGCGTAGCATATGAGAAAATATATGACATAATAAATATTTGTTTATACAATGCATAATTGTGGATAGTGGGTCATTCCCTACGTTTTACGACCTGTGGTGTTGTACACACCCTTCATTTTGCAAAAGCCACCCAAGTTGTTGTCCATTATTACCTGAAGATAAACCAAAGGTTCAAATAGAGATAGAAAAATAGTTTTTTTTATAGGCAATAAGTGTTACAGAAGGAGGAAAGAAAAAGAAAAGAAAAAGATCATACACAATACAAATTGATATTAAGACAATTTAGTGGTATAGAATTAAAGGAGACCTTGCCAAGTTTGACTTTGAATCAAATCCAAGATTTAATCCTTGTAGAGTCAAGAATTTACTATAAGGAAGGTTTGATAGAGTTAAAGATAAGACCATTCCTATAAAGCCAAATAGACCAAATAATAGTCAACTAGATGGTACTCCAAAATTTCAAACGTTGCCTATGAGAACATGCCCATGTGATTGTTGAAATGATGGATAGGCCGAAGGGGGAAAGTTGTATTGATGGTCAACCAGTTATAGAGAAGTTGCCAAACAGAATAAGTGATAGCGCAAGAGGAAGAAAATGTGTTGAGCAGTTTCCGGATACTCTTCGCAAAAAGGGCATAAGGGACCTCCATGAGCTAAAGATACCCCCCCCCCCCCCCCCTTTTCAGTAGAGCATCCCTAGTAGGAATCTTGTCTTGAAAAAGTCTTCATGCAAAAGTAGTAACATTCAAAGGAGCTTTTGATTGCCAAAGAAGATGGAAGTGGTCGATGCTGGTAGTATGTTGGAAATTATACCGAGCAAGAGTACTGTTGTAAGCTGACCTAAGCAAATACTTCTTGGACTTGTCATGGTGTCACTCCCAAGAATCAAGTGTGTTGTCCTAAATGTCAGCTTGTTGAAGATCTTGCAATAAATAATCATTTAGTTCAAGTTCCCAACTAAAAAGATGAAGTCTCCAAGTTATCATGCCAAAATCTAGTCAACTTCCCATCCCGACACGAGGGCAATACCATGCCAGAACCAAGAAATAGTATCAGTACCCCTCGGATGAAGATTACCTAAATCCCGAACTTGGGCGGATTTATTAAGAGGAGAAGACCTAAACACATCACTAGAAGGATTAGCAAAGTCCTAATCATACTTAGAACTCAACACTCTACACCAAAGACTGTTCCCCTCAATGTTCAGACGCCATACCCATTTCCCAATAAGAGCCAGATTGAAAAGGTGAATATCTTTGACACCTAACTCACTCATAGACTTGGGATTACACACCGTGTCCCGTTTAACCGAATAAATCTTCCTTTTCAACTATTAGGCTTCTTCATCTTCAACTAAAGTCAAAATTGATTTGCAAAATTTTCATCCATCTATCCATATGAGCTTTAAACAAAGCCCAACACAATCCTAATTTAAATATAATGTAAGGAGTTATATCCGAGTTGTGTATCAAGCAAAACTTAATTGGTAGAGAATTAACACATATCAGTAATCTCTACGTTTTGAAAGGAAACTACCAAAACCCTTGAACACCCAAAATAAAACTATATGAGCTGGAAAAAGTTTTGGTCATTATATATCCATGGAGGCAACATGTTTCCATATATTACTCAACCATGAGAGAGAGAAAGCCAGAAACAAATTCTAAGACTTTTTCATCTCATGCTCAATAATACTTTTCAGAAGTGATTATGGGAAGTAAAAATTTAATCACTACATCTGTCCATGTAAGTAGCTGAATAAAAAAACCAATATATATTTGAAAGAGGACAAATGATAGAGTCTATTTGAAGGAAGTGGTCTTTGCTCTCCCATGCAACTTTAGCTTGTTCCAAGGTGTATATATATATAAACAATAATGTAATCCATAGACGTGTGAATTAAGATGACCTGAATATTTAATGTCAGCTTGATGATGCTGATGAAGTTGAATGAACACTTAAATTATATTGAAGGTTAAAAGTTATTAGTTATAAATAAATTTGAGTAAAAACATGTAAATAAAAGAACAGCGTACGTTTATTTTAATTCTTTCACATCAAATGTTGGTCAATACTTGATTAAAAAAATAGGAATACTATATACCATTCTTGTGATAACCGGACCGGACCGGACGGTCTGACCGGTTTGATCGCTGACCGGACTTGAAAACGACTCCGTTTTGTAGTCTTAATCGAATGAGTAGTTGGACCGCTTTGAACCGGAGAAATTCCGGTTCGACCGTGCTAAACCCGGTTAAACCGGAATAACCCATGAAGAAAACCGGACGGCTCACTTAAAATATTAAAAAAAATGGAACATTACTCTAATGTTTTGTTTATTTCGGTCCAAAAATAATAGAGAGATGATACTTCAATATAGTTATATAAAATTATTAATTATATAAAATTTACATTTATATATAATTATAGATAAAAATTATTAATTATACTTAAAATCATCTGGTCCGACCGAATGACTTAACTGGTTAAACTAGTTAGACCTAATACGGAAGTTCTTCCAGCTTGACGTCCGGCTTGAGATTCACAACATTCCTATATACTCTGTACAACACGCAGCCATAACTTGCGTTTAGACGAAAGATATATTCAAAGTATTCAATGTAGGTGTCCTATGTTTTTCATATATATGAAGGTTAGAATTTCGGAATTCATGGTTTTGACCAAATTTAATAACCCGCAAAATCCTATTAAAAGACAAAGTACCTTTACAAGATATCCTCTCATTCCCTCCACCTCTTCTTAAATAAGAGAAGTTAGTATTTTTGTGTTAATCACGCTATTCTCACATTTTCATTAAAATTAAATCTTTTTAAGTATGCATTTCTAGTTACAAATGCTGCTATTAATGAATGAGTTTTCTATACAATAAGAAACATAATTTTTTTTCTTCCAAAATTTAATTTAATCATCTGTATAATTATCTTTTTTTATAGCAATAAGGGTTACCTTAACCAACTGTCAAATAATACTTGTTATTTATTAGATGTACTCCTACTTTTAATTTCCTATATACCACAACATTTATTTCCTATGTACCCGGTCTAATGGTGGTAACAATATATAAAATGAAGAGGTTTGACAATATGCTCTTAATGACCTTATAGTTCCTTGAACGCAAAGGAAGCTTCATTGGAATAAGAATGGTCGACAATTTTGTCCCCTCTCAGGACCTTCCAAATTACCTCAACCCCTCTCCCTTTTTCGATTATAGACAATCTCCATTAATTGTGAGACAAATTCTTAAAAAATCAAAGAAAATCTATCACGTAATGACTAATCTATCCTTTTAATTATAATAATATAACATCTTTGTCATTAAAAATATAAGGAAAATGAAGTACTTGTCTTACTTGAGAAATCTCTATTCTTATTTTTCTCCTTCTTACTCATTAATTAACTCAACCCCTCTCTCTTTTTCTCCCTCTTACCCATTAATATATCATATAAGTATATAAATAAAATTCATATAACCTAAAGTCTCATGGAAGGAAGCACTCTCCTATCCCATGTCAAGCTTTCGTAGCACCATTTCTTATCCATGCTTGGCACCTTCAAGCTGTCAACCTCCTATCATTATTATTGTTTATATTCATTCCAAATTAAAACCTTCTCTCTCTCCATGCAATCTTTCTACTCATTTTATTCTACTTTATACCCATCATGGCTATGATTGTTAAATTCCAATATGTACTTAGCTTCATACTTTGGCTCTTCCTCTTTGTGATACTCTTTCATGGATGGTTTGGTTTCAGATCCGATATTGGTAACTTATATGTGCCTCATAATAGAAAAATGTTAGCAACAGGATTTTACTTCACTCCGCATCAACACCATCATCATCATCGACACCACAACCACCACCATCAGAATCACGCGCTGGTAAACGTAGACCCAGCAGAAAGTGAGATTGATCCACGTTATGGTGTTGAGAAACGCCTTGTTCCAACTGGTCCAAATCCATTGCACCATTAATGAGGTTCACATTTTTTTTCTTTTAATATTTTGGTGATAATGTAATTTTCTGTATTGATGAAAGGATAAATTTGTCTAGTATAGTATAAATTTGTTACATAGGGTCTCCTCTTCAAACTGATCAACAAATTATTCATATATAAATGTATACTTCTCCCATCTGTTTATATTTTAAACTTATGATTTGTGCAACAATTTATTCTAATGTGAATAATTAACTTGTACTAATTAATGTCATTTTTATATAGTTTGGTTTTCAATCATGCACACTCCAACTTGTCCAGCTATTCATCGTACTGTGCAAATTCATTTAAAAAATAGAGTATTTTGTTTGATTCATAGTGGTTGTGGCGTTACGGCACATCACGGAGAAGAAATAAACAATATATTTCTGAAGTGGACATGCTTTTAATATTGTGATAATAAGGGGGTTTGAAAATGAGAGTAATTGTACAGGGTTATTGCTACAAAAGGGTTGACTTTAAACTAAACATGGATGAATGAATGAAGCACATACATGCTCTACATTTGTTAATTATCTCGTAGGTCTTTGCTGTAATTGTCTTTTTTTGCCTAAGTAAATATTGGGTTTCATTTTATAATCATTAAAACTTGTATTAAGTAACATATATTACCATCAAATCTAAGGTCTTGTTGCCTTGGGTCATATTCGATCACTTTCTAAATTTCTGTTGTGACTACTAATTTCAAATGGGGTGGGTATTAGTTTGATGAATGTTGAACTTTTTCATTTGTCTCATCAGTGGAGTAGGATCAGCATCCGATGAGCACTAAATCATTTGAGTGGATTGTGAAATTTTGCCATTTTGGTATGTTTGGTGGAGTGGTTAATTGTGGCCTTATGGTTGAGAATCATTTTCACTCTTCCCACAAGTATATATTTGGTAGTGGTTAATTTTATAGGTGTCTATAGTCTGATATTATGAAAATATCTAATATTAGTCTTACTCTTTGACAAACATTTGTCATATTTAGATACCCAACATTATGTAAATTTCAGTTTAGTCTGTAGAACATTTATTTACCCAAATTCCCAAACTCCATAATGAAGTGAGGAACTAGGGTAATAGTTTAATATTTGAAATGGTACTATTAGCCAAGATGTGTGCGTGGAACTATTGCCCAACTACTTGGTTGACTTAGATATTGTAACTAGAAAGTGGTGGAAACTGGAGACTCCACTATTTTGCTTATGGAGGAGTTTGCTCAACTAGACCCTCACTTTTACATGATTTCATCCACGAATACGTACAATTTAGGTTTTGAAAACAAACACAATACTTTCAATCATGATTTAGTATGTAAACCACTTTGTCCATTGAGGATTTTTCTCACTAGACCATCATTTTTTAAGGTGATTTTGTGTCTGGGGTAAATAAAAAAGTTATAAAAATTGCTGAAGAACACACATGCAATATACATATGCGACAGCATCACCATCTATTTACCATGCTGTAAGATTTGGTTATCATCAACTTTATTTTCAATTATGTTGCTACTAAAGTACAAACGGTTGATCTCTTTGTGAATATCAATGGCAAAATGCAAATAATGATAGTGATATGCAACTGGGTGTTAGGTCCAATATTAACTCGTCTTTTCAACATGGGCCTCTAATTAATCTCTCATTTCATAATAGGCTGCGATCCACAGGCTTAGCCTGGCTAGTTAATGTTTCATTTCATTCAAAAATAACTAATAAGATTTACTAAAATTATATAAATAATCATTTTTTTACATACACACAAGTTACATCTAGTTTATAAATATACATTATACCGAGTATATTATTGAGGAGGCAAGTGTAGTTATATTAACTTTCTCTTAAGAGATATAAAGGTAATGTTTTAAACATGAAGAGTGGTGTGTTTAATTGAACTAAATGTTAGGAATGTAAGTAAAATATACTCTAAAAACATCAAAAAGACTCTTTTCCATAATAATTCATCTTCTTCCGTCATTTCACTAATTTTGTTAGTACTCACTCGATCACAAATGAACGAGCAAATAAAAAATTTGGACAATATATTTGTATAACACTCTTTTCTATATTTGTATGAATGTGTTGTATTAGATTTTATTAAAAAAAAATACACATCCTTAGTGAAGGAAATTTTTGTAACACATCTATATAGTTCTATACGTATCTGTATAATTGAATTTAAAAAAAAAACATGCATGATGGAACTATACAGATGGAGAAAAAACAACATATCCGCATAGTTGCATACGAACTTTACAGATAAAAGGAGTAAATGAGGTTTAGATGGCATGCATGTATTGTTCACAAAAAATTGTGAACTATGTGGGTTTAGTCCACACTACAGTAGAGGGTTGTAGTAGTTGACTAACATATATACTAGTCATTTACCTAATCTAACTCACCTTATAATTATCGATATAAATGCACCCTTAAAATGGATGGTAACCTACTGCGAACAAATTTTTATTAATGGAGAATCAAATACTTGATTTTACTTGTTTCTTCATTAACGTAGAAAATACTTACTCACCTACTACCTACTCCTAGTACTCAATACCTGTCAGCTCAGTTCATCATTGTCCATAACTGAAAGTTTCTAGTTATTCCCTTTTGAAGGATATGGCTTCATGTTCTTTTAATGTTATTATCATTTTGTTTAAAGGTAGGTTTATCTCAACATACTAATATTTCATATCTAATAATTTTTTATAGAATTTAATTAACTATATTAGGATTATAGTCATTGCCATTAAACCAACCAGGTGCTTTTTTCTTTTCCATAAATTAGTAAATAAAAAAGGAGAACTAATGTGGAAAGCTTGTCATACAAGTTAATGTCACCAATAGAAATGAGAAAGCATGCTATATCTTATAATCTAAAGTTTTGAAGATAAAATATAATAGTATATCCATTGTGGTTTAACTCTTGGCCTCTCCACAAAATATGGCCAAGATCATGAGGGGTGGAAATCATAATCTGATGCTGACCAATTCTTACACCTACTCATCACCCATGTATTACTATTAAATTCAATTAAAAATTAAAATCAACTAGTGGAGATTTTGTTAGATATCTTTTAATATAACAAAAGCCAATTAAAAATTACATGAGATAATCTCTGCGCTTAAAAAATTAGATGGAGAGAAATACAGTTAAAATAGATGGAGAGGTTACAAATTCTTACACCAATGACATTCCTAATTAATAGTCTGCGTAGAGATCTACTTATTAGTTGTGTGCCCTATAAAAAAATTAATTGAAAAATAACGTCATGTGATGTTTTATTAGTCTGAATCATGTAGAAATAATTATATTTCAGCCACTTATGTAGGATCATCATGGGTGACATTCTTCCTACATACTCATTTCATTCCATATTTTTATTTCTAAAAGATTATTGTACATTAATTATAAGATTATTACAAAGTATTGTGTTTTGGATAAAACATATCTAATTATTTTATACGGAAAAAAGAAGTACAATTAGTTAATAACAACAATATGTATACTTATTGAAATTTTAAAAATAAAGTAATTTTGAAGAAAAAAGAGTGAAGCCTACACAACCATAAACTCAAAACATTAAATTAAGACAAACATATGTTAGTGACTAGAGGTTTGATTTCTTTTTTGGTCTAGCCACAAATATACTCCCATAAAGAGAATCATCATCTCAAATTAAAAAGTGAGTTCTTCCATCCATAAAATTTCACATGCAAGACTATATCTAAAGAAAAAGAGACATACCAATTAAATCAATCACTCATTACTAATTTGGTTTTTCTAACAAAAAGATAAATAATTTCATCACATCATTTATTAGTTGACTACCAAACATTTCATTTTCACAACAAAAATAAAGTAGAAAGAGTCATATGACCAAACAAACAAAATTCCCTTATTAACTCCAAAATAAAATGAAATCAATAAAAAAAAACCATGGACTCTTGTGGTTCCACTCCTATATAAAGCTCGTAAAATTTGTAACTCCCAAAAAATAGGACTTGGCCACCAAAACTGATAAAAAAGAAGAAGAGAGTCTGAAAGAGAAAGTATCAATGGTAGAAGTTACAACACCACCGAAGTGCCAAACCAACACCTTCCTCCGAACCATATCACTATTTCTGGCTCTGTTAACAAAGGGAGCCACTCGCTTAACGAGGAGGATGCACAAAGCGGCGATAATAGACGACGACTGGAAAATCGAGCTCAGGACTCCGAAATCGCCGTTTGCGAGTCCAAAGAAGTTTCTGAGAAATATAAGTAGCAAAGCTATGTCTCCGTTTAAGAGGGAACTCCGGCGGGAGGATGACTCGGCGGCAGAGAGTTGGGGACACGGCGGGGTGTGGCAGAAGGAGATATTGATGGGAGAGAAGTGTGAGCCGTTGAATATGTCAGGAGTAATTTACTACGATGGTACAGGGAAGCAGACGAGTGAATTTCATTTCAAATCGCCACGTCTCACTCCATCGCCACGTTATTTCACTCCTCACCGTTAACACAAAAAAATAATATGTTGTCCCATATCATATACATTATATCGTATCATTAAAAATATATCATGTTAATTAAAATTTTACAATATGATGTGAGACAATATATGTTGAATAAACCGATTTCAAATTATTAGCACACCCTTGGCCTTGGTTTTTGATTGAACGTGTCTACTTTGTTTTTTCAATCCTACATATATACTTACTCCTCTCTTTTTTCATTAACAAAGTACTTGCTGCTAGTTAATGTTACTTGTTAGTTTTGTTGCTTTATTTGTGAGGATTTGTATAGAATTTATGAAGTGGGGGCCTCTCTTCTATAGGCTCAATTTTTGTTTATGATATTATGATATTATATTTCCGCAAATCATATGATCTTATATTCCGTATGTTTCCTATTGTGTGTCTTTTTAAGAAAATAAATGTTAACGTATTGAAACAAGATTTTTTTTTTCAGTTAACTAATATTAATTAACTAGCTAAGTTGATATATGTCTTTATGTCCTGAGTGACAAATAACTGAAAACAGAGAAGATATGCAATTTGAACCATTCGGGTAAAAATATATAAAAATATAACAATATTACCAATGAGACCTAATAATGTTAAAGTTTGGTATGAATCATGAAAGAGAATTCTAGATGAACGAGAAGGATGAGAATGAAAGTTTAAAGAAAAAAAATGAATGAGAAAGAATCAATTACAAAGGATTAGGGGTATTCCCTTATATACAACTTCTACACCAAACTAGAATAACAGAAATTATTAACCATATAATTGATTAACTCTGTTGTTTAATCGATTATCAAATACAATGCTTATCTTAAACTGAAGCAACTACTAAGATAATCGATTAACCATACTGTTAATCGATTAACACAAATATAATTACAACAATATAACATCTAGATGATCAAATAGCTATAATTTAATCAATTATATATTAGAGAATACACATCCATTTTAACAAATAATTTTTTTTTTAAGATAAAATTCCATGATAACTATGACTTAAAATATTTGATCTACATATTTCCTATAATAAAAAACCCTATCTTACAATCTATGAGTATATGAGAAGTATGTAAATATATATTTGGTTGTTGATCTTATCATTTATATATATTGTAGTTTTTTCTTTGTCCTTGTCACTTACAGATATTGTGCCATTTAATTTTGAGAAAACTTATTATGTTCGTTCGCTCTTGATTTTTGTTTAGTTTTATGTAAAATAGTAAGGTTTAAGATTCTATCAATGTCTACCTAATATTCATGATGGACACTTCAGCGTATTTAAGTTGAGATTCTGTTGCCACTAAGTCATGCTTTCATTCACTTATATTTTGGAATTTGGTTTGCTTCTCGGTGTCTACTAAATGTGGCTGATAATAATTCATAATATCATTATGTATGAATTGGAAAATATGATATAAAATGGGGATGTTGAAAAAAAACTACAAAAGAAAGATAAATAATAATTGCCCTGCGGGGATTAAATAAAAATTAGAGGAGTCACTTTCAAATGATATTATAAATTGGATGATCTATATAAACTCATTCGTACGTTAATAATAAAAAGTATTTGATTAGGTCTAATTCTTCTCGTATGATACGACAAATACACTTTAAACCATTGATATTACATTAAAAATAATAGTAGAGATTTCATTTTTATCTCGTGCATACAAAAAATTATTGATGGAGGAAAAAAATATTATTTAACTTATCTTCATGGTTTGAAAGGAATTTGTCTTCATTCAAGTAGCCGTTGGGTTACATCCTTAAAACCGGCTAGTGAATTTAAAAAATCAAATTTATTGAAAAATGCATATAATATATTTGGTCTATTAATTTTTCAGTACTTTTTTAATTATAAAAAACAACAATGACGCGTGTTGTTAATTTTTAAGAGATTTGGATGGAAATTTGTAATGTTAATGATTGTGGTCAAATATAAATCGGTAGTTGACTTTGACCTATATAGTTGACTTGGGATGGGGTAGACAATATGACCTGCTAATAAAAATCACATTGTGGTTTATACATTGGAGTTCCCCTCTTTTGAACAACGAGGGAGTCAGAACTCCAACAGAGAACAATTTTGTTTTACTTTTATTTGTTTTATTTTAGAGTAAATTAAATGATACACCCGAATTTTAATGAAGTTATACAAATTATTTCTATTTTTTAAGCCTATACAAATCAGCCTATAATCATATACATATAATACACTAATTACCTCAAGTATGAGAGATAAATATAAATTATTAAATAAAAAATGGTGATAAATGTAATTAAGTTAAATAAAATATATTATATCGTGAAGACAAATCAAAATAATATAAGAGTCAATGTCTATCTATTATTTTAGTTAGTTACACTATAGTATAAGACTGATTTAAACATCTCCTTAAAATTATTGACGTAGTTTCTAAAAATAAAAATAATAAATAAACATTGACTCTTATATTATTTAGGCATGTCTTCACACTATACAATATTTTGTTTGACTTAATTACATTAATCACTATTTTATTTTAAAAATTACACTTATCTCTCATGCATGACTTAGTCACTATAATATATGAGGGGTAATTTTTATAGATTTAAAAATGGATGAATAATTTTTGTAATCTCATTAAAACTCATGAGTGTTAATGTAAGTTACTCTTTATTTTATTAAAATAATTTATTTATGTATTTGAACTTTTTTATTTGATTTTCTATTTAATAAAAACATTTATCTATTGATGTAAGTTATCACCAGATCATCAGGATATCAAAAGGTCAAGATTTCAATTCCTCAGAGAGACTCTCGTTAGGAGGGATAGTCATGCACATAAAAAAAGATTAGTTTCTTACTTATAGAATAACGAGATACCCTTAATAGAACAAAAAAAAAACATTTACTTTAACCATTACTATTACAAAATAAACAAGTTAAATGGCATAATTTATGTTATCCTATTTTACTTGTATTGGGATTTTATATTTTCATCTTATATCATATTTCTATAATCTCTAAAATTAAACCTATAATTATTATCCCTGCCAATAAATTCCATATGTATATATTCTTTTGAAAAAAATAGTCTATGTCTTGTATATAACTTTTATTTATATTTATGCTAGTTTAATGAAATCATTATTATATGAGTTGGATTAGGTTGAGTAGGCTACTTGATTATGAAAAAACCATGTGTAGCCCTAAGTTTCTAACTACCAAACTGAATTGAAATAAATTTGGTTACAATATGACCATATCATTCATAGAGAAACCCACCTACTTGCAGAAGAAAATAAGGCAAAAACAGGAAGCCGCATTTCAAGGAGTATGTATCCTCTAGGCGAGTAATTGAAAAAATTACAAAAATATAATGAAATTGAATTACCTCCTTATTCCATTTCAAGAGGTTTGTTTTTTAGGTAGGTACATAGCCTTTCCATCAATGGTTTCTTATCAAGTGCAACCATCTTTGTAGGTACAAAAATGGTGTTTCTATTTATAAGTAGTACCAGACAACATTAGAAACAAGATCGAACCCGAATGTTACTGTAATTGGAATTTGTTATTTCTCATACTCCAGTGTATTTACCTTTCGGCAAAAAAAGAACATTTTTCATCACATTAGGATAAAGATGATGAGAATAACAAAAGTGTTCCTCAGGTTAAAGTCACAAAATACAAAATAGAAGGAACAACGTACACTGAAGCAGACACACAAGCACAAAAAACAAATGAATAAAATACTAAAATAGAGAGGAACTTCTACAAAGTTATACAACATAACAAACACCAAGAAATAATATAAAATAAACCGGTTCAACAAGCCGGTTCAAGAAGTGGCTCAACCGGTCCAGTTTCTGATATCATGCGCCAGGTGCTGCATCCTTCACCTTACTTTGTAAATACCCACCGTATTCTCTAGCATAATCTTTGACATGGCTCGCTGTGTCATAAATCCGGTTTCGTGCGTAATCAACCCGGTCCGAACCGGGTGGGTGAAGCCCCCTAAAGTAGCGGTAAGTCCACGATAGCACAGCCACAGCAACAACGGCAAATCCAATCATTGATAAGAAGGTGGCAACTACAAGGAAGAGAACGGTGGCAAGGGGTACCCATATAGGGCTTGACACGATGATCAATGGTGAAAAGAAGATAAGAGCAAGAACGGTTCCTGAGACGGTGAGAGCAGTTAGGAGGAGGAATATAGCACCGGTAACCATGAGGGTCAAGAGGCCAGCGAGCTGGGTTGAGTTAGGAGCATGATCTTGAAGTTTACGAAGGAATGTTGCAGTGATGGATCTTGGTGGTGCTCTCTGGGTTTGGGCTGAGATGAGGTTACGTTCAGCCATGGTAGAGAGCTGAAAAGGGTGAAGGAGTAGTATATGAAAGTGTGAAAGAGAGTGAGAAAGTGTAATAATAAAAAGAGAGAATAAGGGAGTGTATTAAGCAGACAAGTGTGGTGGAAATGTCTTATTTTTGTGACATGCAATGGGACACGTGGAACCTCTTTTTTTGGTTTTGGAATCCTTAGATTAAGCTAGATCACAGTTTCATACTCTGACCTTTTCTTTTTTTCTTTTTTTATGTATCAAACCTTAACAAAAAAGTGAAAAACAATTAATTAATCAGAGTTGAGAGTGCAAAAATAATTAAATTAATCATGGTTCGATGGTTTATTCAAATGTTACAGATCTATTTCGCTTTAAGCATGGATGTGTATGAGTTTGGCGTAAAATTGTATAACTTGGAATATTAATTTAGCTTTTGTTGGACATAGTTTGGTAAGAGTTTATGGCAGAAATCAAATTCAAAACAATGTACATTATAAATTCAATATATTAACCTTTTCCTTTTAAATGTAAGAGTGCATGCATACATATACACTGGATAAAAACCCCATGCATAGGACTACATTTTTTTAGATCATATGTACAACCCACAAAAATCAATACTATTCGAATTTGGAATATCCATACCTGTATGCTCTTTAATGACACATATCTTTGGTTCTATACATAAACTGTTCCACCCTCCTTTAATCCATTTTATAACTGAAATATTTTATTTAGTTTGATAGGTCAAATTATTTTTGGATCTCCCATTCTGGAGATGCATTTTTTACTCCTAACAGTTAGTTTCGAATAAAACTCTAGTTTATGAAGTTGTCAGCAACTTGCAATAACATTATCTGCAATGAATGGCTGGATTTATGAATATTTATAAATTGTATCTCATGTCTCCAGTTATGGTGCATAAGTACACAAAAACAGTTAAATAATCAAAATGAATTGGACAAGGCTTGTAAGTTCTAAGTCCTAGTCCTACTCTATATGAATATATGCTATAGTTACATTGTGCAGACGCCAATGTCTAGTGTGTAGCAGTGTACAGACGTGTTTTTTGTGCAGGCAGAGAGGGAGAATACCATAATCAAGGACCATACTTATTTTTCTCTAGGTTAGTAATTTCCAGAATTCAGAACTGTACAACATAATACATTAATATCATACAACAATTAAGTTTTCAAACAACAAAATACCCAGTTTCCTTTTCTAAGTTGAAGATAAGCAAAAATGAGCCGAAGTCAATATATAATCGAAAAGTGACTGTAATGTTGCTTGTTAATTAAGCAATCGTCACCATCTAATGCCATATTCTGTCATTATTTTTGCTTCTTGTCAGAACTCATGGGGCTATTATCAGTTGCAGCTGCTGCAGCTGCCAGTTCCATCAACCTCTCATAATCTATCTCATGAGATTTGGACTTAAATTTGATGCCAACTTGGATCCATGACTTGATACAAAAAATAGGTTGTGTGCTATCATGTGGCATGCAGAATCGTTGCTTGTTAATTTCATCACCCTTTCCACAGAAAAGTTCTTCCGGCACAACCGAAGTTGCTTGCATAGCAAGGAAATCTCTAGCCATCACTGATAGCCGTGGATAGCGTGTGCTATTCACCTTCCACCACTCTAGAACATCTATTGGTATAGGGGCTGGGGGCTCTGACAGGTACTGTGTAAGCTCATCAGTTGCAATACTCGTGCTTGTCCTTCGTTTCTTGCGAGCTATTTCCTCTGCGAAGGAAACGCTTCTTCCATCTTCAATTTCTTGAGCATTGTATCCAGAGCTCAGGGATGGGCAATGTGTGGTAGAATAATTTCTTAAAAAATGGGTCCTTGCTTCATCAAGAAAATTTTCTGAGTTTAAACTCTCAGGGATCAGTTCTCCCTTGATTCTAGGATCAAGAATTGCTGTCATGTAAGTAAATATGTTGCAAACCTGATTAATATAATTTCTGGCCCTTTTAGCCATTTCTTCTGCAGCAACTTTTAGCCATTCTGGGCTTTGCCGTGATTCTCTGCAGGTAGCAATTGTTTCGGAGATGTGATCCATGAAGAAAAGGACAAGCCCAACTGTTGGCACCTTACTTGTGCATATGTTGTTTGTTGTCTTGTAGAATGGTTCAAGATATTGATGCATGATGTTAACCACACTTTTGTCTGAAGAGCTCAGCAGCAGCATTCTACTTCCTAGCAATTCGTCATATTTACGAGCAACAGCATCCATTGATTTACCTGCCTGCATCACCAACAAGAAAAATAAAAAATATACTGATTTACTCAATCCATTGAGTTCAAATTTGAATGAAAGCATCACAAGATATCTTAACATACTTTAATGATCGAATTCATCAAGCAAACATAAAAACTTTCACTGTTCATAGTCAGACAAGAGCAAATATGAAAAACTTCAGGCACAGAAAGTCACTCAAAATCCAACATTTGTCTCGTAAAACATTGGTACCACAATGCTAATAGTAATTTTATTATTATTAAAAATCCTAGGGATTTTTTAGGGTGATTCTTATGCTCATATATTAAAGCAGTTGTAAAATATAATGAGGTACCTTGCAAACAAGATCAAGCATCTGGTAGCTTCCACTCCACCTAGTTGAAACATCAAGAGGAAATTTCCAAGTACCTTCTTGATAAGCTGAAGATATATGAATAAAATCTTCAGATATCACTGGTGAGGCATTTAACTCTATTACAAACTCCCTGATCTTAGAAATTACTTGTTTTGCTGATCTCAATCCATCTTCTATTATCAAGTTCAAAGTTCGAGCAGCGCAAGGAATATAACAGAATGGCCCTATTTTCTGACCAACAAAGTCTTCATTCAATGTATGGCAAGCATGCATGGCATTTGAACTATTATCATGGGTAAAGGAGAGGACTCTGTTTCCAATATTGTAATATTTGAGAACTTCTACAAGGGACCGATAGATCTCTGCACCCCCACAAGGATAGGGTATGCGACAAATATCAAGAAGCATTTTCTGCAAGCACCAGTTTTCGTCAATCCACTGACATGTTACACTCATATAGAAGATCTCTTCAAAGGAAGTCCATAAATCAAGTATGATGGATAACTTAGAAGAAACCTGTTCTAACAATGCTCTTACATCTTCCCTCATGCTTCTGAAAACTTCATCAAGTACAGTTCTATACTTGTCACTTGGCCAGAGTTGTATAGATGGATTTAGAAACTTGTAGGAATTTACAAGCCAATCCTCTTCAAGAGTTGAAGGGGAAAGAGAAGCCGAAACAAGCCACCTAATGAGCAACCAATTTAGATAATCATAATCAACCTGGTTTGGTTTTCCTTGAGCCTGAGACTTCTTGACCACAGCAATAGGCCGGGTTGCTGAATTGCTAACAGCATCCCCTGACTTATCATAACCTGGATGGCGATTACCAAGATGCCTCCCCAAATTACCTTCATGGATAATGGAACATCAGTGGATGTACAAAAAATCACATTTGGCAGCAACAAATCTTCATAACCAATGATATTACAAATTTAAATTGACATAGGTTCAAATATATTCTGAATTATCAAAATAAAAGGACAAATTCTGAAACTATTAACTTGATGAAATGACAAAAGTTTAAGATCTTAAAAATAACTGTTTTTTATAACATAAGACTTTATCAAGAGAGACGAAAATAGTACAAATGCATGAGGATAAGAAATACTGAAGAACTAGAAGAACAAAAAACTACAAGGAGAAACAAAAACTAAGAACAAGAAGCATACAAAAAAACATGCCAATCTTTTGTATATCTATATATCAATGGGGTGGGTGAAGCCCCCTAAAGTTAATACTTGGGAACTTCTATATATCAATGGGGCAAAGACAATGTTCACCATAGACATCAAACAAGTTACTCCAGAGAAAGGGAACCTCTGAGCAATGCAAGAACTTAAGGTTTTGTAGCAATGGGCTAGGGTGGATTATGACAAACTTAAGTCGTAAAACGATAAACGTCCCATTGGATAAGAAAACCATCAACCATCAAGGTAATAATCAATAAGAAAAGATGTTGCATAAAATTACCTGTGGCAGTTGCAATAGAATAGCTCTGTCCACAAAACTTACATCTCCGAGTCTTCCCATCTGTGGCTGTCTCAAAGTACTTCAGATAAACAGATGTCATTGTTTTCTTTCTTGGCTTCAGTGAAGTGATAGGAACCGGCGTTTCTGAACAACCCAAGCCAATATTCACTGGCTCTATATTTGAAATGAGTGCAACCTCCATCACGGATTTATGGTCGTCTGCTCAAAGAAGTATAAAAAAAGGAACTGAGTCATAGACAATGTACAGCTTCAAGTTTTGAGATAGACAACCATACAGAAAACAAAAAGTGAACTTTAAACATTTTATAACAAATAAAATGCTGAAAACCAGTTCTCTTTCTTTGATTCATTAATAATGTAATGTTGAATCAGTCTTGAAACTACAGTTCACAGATTTCATTTAATTGATTTGGTCACTGATATATTCAACATGTGATGGAGGTTCAGACTCCAGAGTCTATAACTAACTTTCTTTACCAGAAATATTAACAATAACAACAACTTGAACTTCAGAAGCTGGTCTTGCTACTTCAAAAAGAATTAGGATCAAGCAACACAATCCTGTTTTGAACCTAATTTATATGTCAATAACAGATGACAAAGAGAATCTTTAAGTATACTGCATCGGTTCTTTCACCAAGGCAACATCAACATTGTCGCCTTTCACAACTTAGCCCCTTATGTTAATAGCTACTTTTTTGTAATGTCAGAACTTGTTAATTTGATCAACATTGTACTGATAAATGCATTATAAGTATACCATGCACAAGTAAATGATTTTGATTTACAAAATGACAATTTTTTACAAATAAAAATTCATTAATAAAGAAGAGAATAGTTAAAGAAAGAGAGGTATTTGTATTATATAGTTGGAAGAAGCAAAATAGGTAGCTACCTTTGTAAGCAGTTCTATAGTGGTTACTGTTATTACCACCCCACTCCATCTAGTAATGTTATTTACCTTTACCAACAGCTATCATATATTTGATTCTGATCCATCTACCACAATTAGTAAGAGTAAAAAAAGAAGCATTTTTAGTATATGAAGAATGAATAAAGTGGTGAAGTAGGAATAGAATGAAAAAATATGGAACTGGGCATACCAGGGAAGGAGAATTCATGAGAAAAAAAGCTTCAAAATTCAATTTTGGAGTAGAATTGTGATGACAGAGCTAGAGAGAGAGAAAGAAGGAGAGAGAAAAAAGTGGGAGCTGAAGAGGAAGATCGGCGTGGATCTTAGCCGAGAGAGGAAGAAAGAAACAAAGAGATTGAAGATAAGTTTTTTTGTTGAAGCCGCGTTGAAGATGAATCAGATCTCTTTCTCTCTCTCTCTCTTATGCTGCGGCTTCAAGACAGACACATAGAAAGAAAAGAAACAACAAAAGCTGTTGTGTTTGTTTTGTTGGCTCAATCTTTGTTTCACTTAGCCATTAATTTTAGTTTACTTATAAGTTGTAATTTTAAGCCAGCTTTCTCACCTGCCCAACCTACTTATTTCTACTACTTGGCTTTTTTTTAAGAAGTTAAGTTAATTTCATCACCCCACAATAACTTCACCCTTCTCTTCTTCAAAGGAGAAAGAAATTTATTATGTGTGTAACATTTTTCTTAAATTACTTTTACTTTTATTTATTACACTACCAATATTCTTAAATTGAAAATATTATTGACTGTTTAATGAGAAATAAAGAAACAATATATATGGCGATGAAAAATTCCATCTGTATACCAAATGATTTTGCTAAATAGAGATAGAACATTTTAGTCACTAGATATTAAATATTTTTTATTTTGAAATTCGTAGTTTAAGAGATATTTTTTAAAAAAGTTTATTCAAAGTAAAAAAATTGATGAAAGTACAAAAAGATAAATGGTCAAATGTTATAGAACATGCACCAAAAAATTCTAAACAATACATTCTCTTTAGTATATTTTTAATTATTAAGTTGAATTCATACTAAACTCATCAAATCATATAAATACATTCTCTAATTAAAAATTCCTCTAAAATCAATTTCTCTTAATTCATACTTTCCTTTTAGTAGATATTTCAGAAAGGGAGAATAAAAGAGAGTATGTGTCACAATATGACCCAACAAAGAGAAAGTATGTTAAGAGGTGTATAAGCATTTCTTTAACAGGTGGAGGAGCTGTGCAAGATAAGGAAAATAAAGATAAAGAAAGTGAAAATGTTATCTCACTTTTGATGTGTAAGAAGGCAATGTTATGTTACCACACAATATCCTTTACACTCAGATAAATGTAGGAACATACAACCAACCTATACTATGCCAATTGCACTCTTCCTTTTGTATATATCTATATGGCTTGTGAACATAAATTAGATCAAAGGCCTTAAGAGACCATTTTTAGTTTTAAGAAAAATTTGAAACCATATTGACTCAGCCAATATGACCCTTCTCTTTCACCTTCTCCTTGACTTCCTTAATCTCCAAATAATTGCAGCTGGGTCAGGGCAAATCCGGTATTTTACTTTTGCTGGAGGGGTACAAGAGACTCTGCATGCAATGCATTTATAAAAGTGATTCACTAAATAAACATTAGAAAACTTTAATTGGGTGTTTGTGCCTCTCATTTTGATGATAAATATAGAAGCACTAAATGTAAATTTTGTACTTTTTGGGTGGTGGGTATAGTTAATTAATCTCACATGTTGAGAAATAGAATTTGAAGGAAACTTCTTACTGTAATCTAGAAATGTCAATCTGTGAAAAGTCCATGTTGGTTGAACTGTCTAGGACTCCAACTGCAGAAACATTGTGACTCAATGGGGACTTAGGTGGCTGCTTTATTGCAAATAATCTGCAGTTGAAGCAGCTGGCTACATTGTTATTGGTCATTGCCAATCTATACAACATCAATTTGGGAAAACAAAACACTGTTTTTAGTTGTGAGATTAGTAATAAACTAACTACAAAAGTTACACAGGAAACAAAAGATAATATAAATGTATTAGGTATCTGATTAAGACACAAACTAAAGTGAGTCAAAGTAGTGGAATGGTTCAATAACTACATCAATTGTGTTAGCCTCTTAGCTAAATGCCTAAATGTAACTTAATAACATTCCTGCTTTACAAGACTCTAGTGTTAAGATGTAATAACATAGGGGATAAAATAGATAGAGAGAATAATAATTTCTTCAACTTGGGTGATCCTATAATAGGAAAAGGTAATTCAGAAGTGGAGCCCAAAAGCTTTTGATTATTTTTTGTCGCCATTAAGAAAGCACGTGCAAGTGCCAAGGTTTTCAGTGACCACTTTCTGAAGCAAACCTGGCAATGAAATGCTCCTTAATTTCCCTCAAACCCATGCATGTTGTAGTCTAGTCCAATACACTGATTCCAGAATCCTATTCTAGTTGAGAAGTATTGTATCCATTCCATTAAAAAAGAGTAATTTTCTAATAAAAGCTCTTCTTTAACATGACAAGGGTTTTTAGGATATTAATAAGAGAAACTGAAGCAGTAATTGAAGAATGAAATCCATAATATACCTTATATTTGAGGTATCATTCGGATACATCAACATAAGTACATTATGACAATGAAGACAACATATACAACTTGAATGGGGAGGACCCATATGTTTAGAGAGTAGTTATCATAATTCACTACCCCATCTAATAATTGCAATATGCAACATGAAATTGATCTCAAAAGACTTACTTGTAAAGAAAACTACGATCATGGAGTCCAACCACAAGTATTGAAGCTCCAATCTGTCGCACAGAGTCCACAATCTTCATCCCATCTTGGTTGTCCTCAGTGACAACAATCTCAACTTTTGTCTGTAACACAATCCTAAGATTATAACACATACCCCATTATTTTGAAACACACAACAATAGTAATAAAAGAAATATAATTTATAATAAGAAGGAAAAAGGGTAACATATATACATTGGAGAAATTATTGCAGATATGTTGAAAGGAAAGGGCTAAGTGAAAGGCTTTGAGTCTAAGAAGACGAGCTTTTTTTCTGGTTGTTGATGGTGTGAAAGGGTAGATATGGATGAGAGTGATTATGTCACCATAGCGAATGATGTTTTCAAGTGCCCATTGTAATGCAGTTCTAGCTGCATCCACGTCTTCTACAACCACACCAATGTTTCTCACATCCATCCTTCTATTATTTTCTGTACCCTTTGTGTGTGTGTGTGTATATATATGTATATATGTCCTTAACATATTATAGAGTTATCTGTGTGTGTAAGAAACATGGTGTATGTTCTGTCTTGTCCTTACTTTTAGCCTTTAATTAATTCAATGGTGACTGACTCCAAATTTATTTATTAGCCCACAAACATAGAATGCTCTGCAACCTCAAGTTTCTTCCCCAATATATGAAAAAAACAACAAAAAATAAGTAATCGCCATATTAGGTACATGTTTTTTTAATCTTTTTAACACAAGTTATGTTGTATTGAATTAGTCATTTAACTGATTTTCCGCAAAGGGTGAAAGCCTAGAAGCAGCAATGCCACATGGAAGTAGAAAGATTATTTTCTTATTAAGTTAAGAAATAATTAACTACACCTAATCCTCAGTGAGAAGGAAGGAACTTTGGTGGATGCTTCATAGAATGCTTAGGTGATTCATTGCTCCCACATAAAAAATTTATATATATATTTGCTGATGATTTAAAGCAGAATAGCTCTTAATTAGTATGTCATATCAAGTATGCATTCATCATGAAAATATGACAGAAATGATTATGTGGTATGACATATTATTTGGCACGTGGCGTTGAGTTTGAGAGTGCTTGTGTCGTAGTCGTATTCAATTTCCATGAAGTCTATCACAATTATTAGCAATTAATTAAAGGTCAAGGCACGAGGAATATCAATTTATGTGAAAATCGATTATATAGAAAAAATATTATTACACCTCATAAAACACACAAGTTAACAGAATACACGTGTTTTTTTTTGTTGTAAAAACATACAGTAACGAATATGCAAGTAGATAGTATAAATAAAAAAGTTGTCATATTTGGGGTTTTAGTGACTATAATTGGCATATGCTTGTTGAATAGATAAGTCCTGGAGATAGTGTTTATTATCCAAGGATCCTAATATTGCAGGAAAGGTTTTATCCAAATTACAGTATATTTTTTTTCTAATCAACCACTGTCACACATCATTTGTGCCAATTTATTTATTTAACTTCAAACTTGGAATAGAAAAACATACGACTATAGTTAAGCTCATAGTAGATAAACATTAACTTGAAGCTGTTGATGATGCATATTGGATAATATTGGGTCAGTGACGGATATAAAGTCAGAGTACTAACAAAAAAGCATATCCAGTAGCAATAGCCCATAATTCTGAAGACAGGCAATTACAGACAAGGGGCAAATTGATAGTCTGGTCCCGGAGCAATAATTCCTTTGTTAATTATTGTTACCTCACTGAAAGAACATAAAAGAATCAATCTCCAATTTAAAGCGGAAAAAGACAAACTGAAATAATTGCACTAGTTGCACCAGAGCAAGTTTACCACCCAACCATACAAAGGCATGAAGGTTGAGCTCTATATTCTCTAGATTGCAGATAGCAAGTACAAGATCACGGGAACTGATAGTTATGGCAAATGTATGTAAAGATTCCAACTTTGTGGTAAAAAATCGGAACATATAATACAAAGTCGATAATTCTCCATTTCCAAGTGCATCCCATGTTCCCATTTCCAACATCAAGGTTAGTAGTAGCCAACGGATCTCAGGTCATTTTGTTGTGTCTGTTGCTCATCATCGCCACCTTGATTTAAAAATACAACACGACCTGTGGAGCACATGAAATGGCATTGCATCAAGCACATTGATATTTGGTAAAGAAGCAAGGATAATTTAACTCTCAACCTATCTTCAATCATTAATGATTTTTTAGTGAAGCACTCTATGGTTGCTTGCAGCACGATGCTGAGCACATTCATGGGAATGTGATGCCCAAAAATGGGGAAAAATTTCTCCATCCTTCACAAGTGAGACACCCAGGAATGTTTTTACATTAGCATTTTTTTCTCAAATCTCCTAACAAATAGACATTCCGTGAATCAAATACTACCTCAAACTCAGATAATGCATGCGAACAAATGTGAGGTACAACAAGCCAAAATCCTCTGTTGGCCTCCGAATGTATTTTCAAGAAGAAACATCTTGCTTTCAATTGGAAACACATGGGAGAAACAGATTTAAAGTAAAAGAACAAGATTAAAAGGGAATGAAATGATCTTCCACTCATTTTCGAACTCTTTACCAAGAACCAAAGGGTGAAAAACTGAAGCAAAACTTTTTTCGTCCATCCCTAATTTTTGTCTTTTCTAACAATCTCATTGCACTCTTCCAGCCAGACTGCAGCATATAAACAATCACATAATATTAAAGGATCGGCATCTCTGTCCATAATTATTGAGGAATAGATAGCTCTTACAAGAACAAATCAGACAAGCCTCTGAACCATTCTAATGGATTGCTCTTCAGACGGATAAGGATTTTCAGTTTCAACTTTTGAGGAGGACTTCTTATGCTCTATTCAATATCTAGTTTCTAATCTCTAATGAAATAGAATTACGTGTATATGTGTGAGCAAGACAATGGGTTCTGGACCGACAAGCTGAAACATCAGCAGTACAGTACTGGATGACTCAACTCAGGGCTCTAAGCAGCTTGACGCTGTGCCTAGACCCTCATAACCGATTGCCTCATCATTCATCAATATGAAACTGATAAGATCAAAGAACGACCTATTTTATGTATATCATAACTATCACACAGAAGCTACATATCCTCAAATACAGCTTATCCAATAACCTATCCCGTTCTATAAATACAGAGCATAACTACCAATTCTAATCATAATCGAACTATATATCATTGTTGGATATGGCATATTATCTAATAAGGTCCTATTATATAGTTGATAAGATGCATTTGAAATTATCCATATAGCATTATTATTTCAGCAAATGTTAGAAGTCTGCAATTTGAGAAATAGAATAATAAGATGAAGAGTAAATTAAGTTACCATGTCTGCGAACAGCGATTTCACGAATACGACGAACAAGACCGGTGACGGGATCAGAGAAAACTTTGGTCTCGAGATTACCCTCGACATACAAGAGTGAACCAGGAACAACGTGTTTGACGAGAAGTGTTCCCAAACGTTCAGGATAAATACTAACACGATGCCATTGAATTGAACAGCGGTTGGCATAATCGGTAGGGTTCTCATTCTGAAGTGGCCTTCGGTTATTACGAATCCCACCGGTTCCAAGAGAGAGTAGAGTCACCGATAATCCACTACGAAGCTTCTTCTGCAACGGTTTCTGCCCTACCTGCCCCACCAATATAGCCTGAAATTGAAAATGAACATTAATAATAATATACTTTAATAGATAGGGATAGGGATAGGGATAGGGTACCTACCCTGTAAATGCCAGGGTCGAGGCCATTCTCAAGGGGTCGATCGAAGAAAGGTTTCTGGTCTTGGTGTTGGGTGGAATCGGGTGGAGGAGGGGGGGGAGAGTCGGGATCGGAGTCGTAGTGAGAAAGGAAATTGGTGGTGGTGGTTGTACAAAAGTGGTGTTGAGAAAACACAGTGCGATAGAGTCTAGTTGAAACATT
Source organism: Lupinus albus (assembly GCA_009771035.1). NCBI lineage: Eukaryota > Viridiplantae > Streptophyta > Magnoliopsida > Fabales > Fabaceae > Lupinus > Lupinus albus. Next base: position 14,883,337 of record CM020011.1, read on the forward strand.
GCTAATGGAGCTCCTCATTTTTCGATTAATTCAAAATGCATTCACTGTCATATTCTTTTCTCTTAAACCCTAGCAACCTTCCTCAACCCTCACCAAATGCAATTAATGAATAAATAGTCTTGAGAATTACATACTCTATGATTGGTCAATCAATTAAAAAAGATTAAATTTATTGAATGGTTTATTAACCAAGTATTACAAACCTTTATACTTATTTCTTGAGACAACAATACTTATGCAACCCAAAAACTAAAAGTTATTTTTTTTTAAAATTGATGTATTAAGCACTGTAAGAAAACATTTTTAGTTTTGTAATGTCAACTATGCTTTTTTGGTAATAGTGTTAGTTTTTTAGTTGGAAAATTCTTCTCTAGCATTTTAGTTTATTTTTTATTATAAATAAAGGATTAACTTAAACTTCTATATAAGATGAAATACCAAGATATAATTAAACTTCTATATCATCTAGTTTTTTTAGTGAAGCAAGGGTAGTGTTATGTATTTTAACTAAGTTACTGTGAGCAATGCATCTATGTTTCTTTCTCAACATCTAAGGGGACCCACATAAAAGTCCCATATGCAACAAACAAACGGTTGGCTGCCATAGAACATAACCATTTCCATATTTATTATCCACAAAATCTCTTATATTATCCACTACTCTATCTGCTTCTCCTATCTATGCTTTCTTCTCTAAATATCATAATCTCCCTGAGACTGAGAAAAGGAACAGATGATGCAGACACTATCATAAACCACATCCTCAGCAGTGCCAAAAAGAACACATAATGCTACAAAACACAAGAGCATTAGTATCTTTGTCTAAACCATTCAATCTTCCAACTAGTAAATCAGTTCCATCACCTTCACCATTCCAACTAGTACCCACTTCTCCATCTTTTCCAAATCTCAAACAACAATGCAGATTATCACGTAGAGAACTCACAATCTTCAGCAACTCTTGCTTGCTGCTTCTATTGGGTGCTCAGGCAGTGGATGGCTCCACAGCAAAAGCAGAAGAAGAAAATGTTACTAACACAAGCAACAGTGATCTAGAAGTAGATGGTTCCACAGCAAGAGCAGAAGAAGAAAATCTCACTAACACAAGTAACGGTGATCAGGCAGTGGATGGCTCCATAGCAGAAGAAGAAAATGTTACTAACACAAGTAACAGTGATCTAGAAGTAGATGGTTCCACGGCAAGAGCAGAAGAAGAAAATCTCACTAACACAAGTAACGGTGATCAGGCAGTGGATGGCTCCATAGCAGAAGAAGAAAATGTCACAAACACAAGTAACAGTGACCAACCAGAAGGGAATTTGACTGCCACTCCTAGCTGCACTGAAAGAAAACATACCAAAAAGGTGTTCTTTGACATATCCATTGACGGCGAACCTGTTGGTCGCATTACAATAGGCCTCTATGGAGATGATGTCCCTGCAGGTGTTGATAGCTTTAGTAAGATTGTCAGTGGAGCTGCTGGTGTTAGCTACAGAAGAAAAGAGTTTGCCAAAATCATGCCCAATTATGTCCAACATGGTGGCCTCCGGTCCTATGGCATTGATGCTGAACTAGCGAAGGCAACAGGGAGAATTTTGGCTGCAGACAGGCTTGTTGAGGAATGGGAGAGAACATATGAGAGATGCCCTGGTACTAAAAATGTAGCTGGAAGTGTCAGCATTATAGTGAGAGACCCATCAAAACCACCTCCCAAGTTGAAGCTGGTTGCGAGAAAAGGGAAGCTGGAGATTGATCAAGAAGAAGTTGGAACTGATCCTAATGGGACAGAATTTATCATTGTCACAAAGGATTCACCAGAACTGGATGCATCAGCTCTGGTAATTGGAAGAGTGCTAACAGGGATGGAGGTTGTGCAGAGGATTGGTCAAGTAAAAACTGTACAAGAGAATACAAGCTCTCCTTATTTTAGGTGAGTCAACCAGACAAAGATTTTTGCCGGTTTAGTCATAAAAGAGATCTTACTCAATCATCCAACATGTCTTGTTTGAAATTGTTAGAGATTTTTAAGCATGCTAACCATGTTCCAACCCCTAGTATATCTCTGCTGCTATCTGCAGTTGAACTTTTATGTCCAACATACTTTTTTACTAATTTGTTATTATATTGACACTACAGGGTGGCAAAGTTAATAGGAGACAAGAGGGCTGTTGTAGCAGAAAAAGGATTCAACCGCCCTTATTCAAAAGTCATCGTTACAAACTGCGGTGTAATGTAGTAGCACAATATTGTATTCCCTCGCTTTTGATATAGTTTATTTCCTGTGTAAGAGAACATATCACATTCTATAATAATTCCCATTATCATATGAGCCTATGTAATGTCTGCAATTTTGAAATGCATAAGAGGAAATAATATTACAGCTCAGTTCCAAAAGGTAAGTAATCATTGATTACAGAAGATAAGGAGAAAGAAATCGTTTTTTCTTTGTTTGTAGGGGGATTGAATCATATGTATTATCTTTTAGAAAAATTAAATTTTGATACAACATAAACAATTTTTAAATGGAAAAAACATGCCAGCAAAAATGACATATGTTCACAATACTTTAGGAGATGAGATTTTGGGAGGACTGTGTTCTGTATTTTGGGCTGAAGTGCGAGCGAGCTTCATTCTTCTAGCGGATGGAGACATGAAGATCTTTCTAACCGAACCAACAGGGTCATCCACCTGCATGTACACATGGTAGATTGTAAGACATGAAAAGGAACAAATTGATGCTACTTCCACCAATATTGGCAAAGATCCGAATCTAACAAACTCTCATCTTTTTATCAACAGTGTCAGCACCATTTATTCTCACTTTGCACCATTAAACCTTGGGATCTTGCTAAACAATTTAAACCTATAACTTAGGTTTTGGACTTTTGGTTTTCGCTCAAGTACCAATAATAGGTTTGTAAAAGATGGTTGCATTATTTTCTAATGAAAACTAAGGTGCAATTATCCCGAACACTCTTATCTGTGATGTTGCCATCTGCCAATTTACTGCATACATAATTAATAGCCCATCCAATGATGATACAAAGGTATAAGAGTTTCAAGAAATACCTTAACAATGGGCTTAGATGATGATCTATTTGGGGAATGCGGCAAATGGTTTTTCTGATGATACAAAGCAGATAGTGTTTGTTTCCACCCAGGCTCCCCATCATCTATCGATGAAATCCAGGGGCAGAAATGTCTGTGCTGTTTTATTGGATCAAATTCCATTGCTTTATCAACTGTTACTCTCACATCTCTTCCTGCAAATCAAAAGGACATAGATACTCAAACAATTCATTTAGATAATAAATTAACTGACGACAACAAGTGAACTACACATTGTCATGCCAAAACAGACTGACGTATGTTTGTCACACTAATTCATATCAATAGTAATGGTTTATCAGTGAACTATAAAACATTGTGCTTACCAAAACTACAATATACATCTTCATGCTTAGAAGGATTCTCAACTCTGTCTTTGACCCCGTGATTTTCACGACTGCTGCCTTCTCCATCTAAAGTCTTCTGTGAAATAGAAAGTGCTTCAACTTCTCTCCGGTCTTTCTGTACAGCAATATTACAGTTAACATGGACTTCCAAACAATATGTCATAAACTCATAGCAAGACCGGACAACTATCCATTTTCTCCTTAGTTGGTCACATATTGTGATTATTACTATATGGAATAATCACTAGGAAGTAATTTTTCTGTTAGCATCCTAGTCAACTATCCATTTCAAAATTAAAAAAAAAATCTCTAACCTGAAGCTCTAGGTGTACAGCTGCCGTATCCTTAAGACCAGAAGGTTGTCCTGCATAACTGGTACCCTCTATAACATCATCTACAACTGAATCATGAATACTTGCTATAGAACCAGTTTCATAGCCTGAAATTTCCCTGATCTCAGAAGACACGAGAACAAGTTGTCCACTACAAGCATTAACTGTGTTATCAGATTTCTCCTGAATCCTCATCTTCTTCTGTGAATCTAACTGAATATCACCTCCATCGATAAAATCATGACCTCTAAAACCAGAGTCATAAGAAAAACGAGCTCTTAGGTTCTGACCAATAACAGGCAGAGATATTATAGCTTTGAAGTTTTGCTTTGTTGGGGGAGGACCCCCAGCAATTGTCATATTTAGACTTGAAGGTACAACCTTTGATGAAGTTTCAACGTCTGTTGTGCTACTATTCACATCCTGCCTGTTTTCATGGTCATTTTCGCTATTCACTTCTGCATATCCTACTAACCTGATTGATTCAACAGGCCGAGGAACTTTACAGAATGCCCACAATCCAACAGTAGCTCCACATATAGTACAATCTAAAACTGCAGAATTGGGATCCAACTGTTTTCCATTAGAATCCTTGGAACTTTCATCATTATCAGCAGAATGGGCAATGAGACTATTATTGTTCATATTAGCATCTACCCGAGAATCGTTCAGAATAGTTGTATCTTTTACAGAATGATCTGATATGTCCTTGCAATCAACTACATAAGGTAGAGAACGAAGAGTCCAACCACATAAACTTATAAGCTTTTGAGCCTGCAAAATGTATAACCATTGAGAATAAATGAGGTAGTAAAAATTTATTAGTATAAAATAAGTACATTAGTCAAATGCATTTGCCCATTAAGACAGAAAAAAAAAACAGGGTAGACACAGGGTAAAAAATATGAATTAAAGCATCTATAGACTAAAACCCTATTTTAGTCCCTCCCTATTGCATTCATACTCACTTTTGTCCATGACATTTAATCTTTTCACCTTAGTCCCTGACACTTATGAACTCACTTCAATTTAGTCTCTCTGTATAGCTATCTGCTATTGAAATGCTCACCATTATCAGCCAATGTGGCAATATAACAGAAGATGACCAGATATATATCTAAAAAATGTGATTTTATTCTTCACTTGCCGTTTGTAAAAATAATATGATCACATATTTCAAATGGCAAGTGAAGTGTGAAATTTATATGTCTCATCATCTATTAATCTCCTGTTAAATTGCTATGCTGACAGAAAATGATGCTACATCATCATCTATTAATCTATTAATCTTCTGTTAAACTATCTAGAAAACCTTTTGTTACCTGATAATACAACTTCAGTTCCTCTTGACTACTAACAAATTCTGTCTCGGAATTTCCAAGCTCCAGCATCAAAGGTTCTCGAAGAAAGTCTTGAAGCAGTGGGCTTTGCACACACTCTATTGCTGAAGCAGAAATACGCGGTAGAGCTGACAGTTGTAAAAGAGCAGAGTGCCGTTCATTAAAATTGTCAACTAATACTGGAGGAGCTGTAGGAGGAAATCGTGCCAGTTTTTCATCGCAGGCATTGTCGACCCACGGACAAAGTAATTTATGTCCACTATCCAACTTTAAGCTAAAGACCAAGGCTGCCTTCTCCACTGAATTAAAGACATTCTAGTTAGAAAATAAATAGCTTAATGTATGTGGATTATATAATAACTGAGAACAATGGTATACCTTGTTGATGATTCCAAGATGCCGGTGTAGCAAAAAGAAGACGTGCCCCACATGCTTCACAGGCAATGGTATCAATATCCACATTGATCCAACCTCGTCTGGCACAATTTACAGCACTCACTACCTGTAAATATCAGAGGTCAAAAGATAAGCCACACAATTTGACGGAGGCAGAATGATAGAGGAAAGCAAAAGGAGGTTGGCTGTATATGAAATGTTACCACTGATATGACTGAAATGTGTATTCACAATCGGAAATCAGGGAGTATGAGATATGAGGTTTCCTTTAAAGAAAGACATGATATGCATATGCCACAAAAATGAAACTAAAAATGGCGGCCCAGTGCACGATGCTCTCACATAGTGCGGTCCGGGGAGATCAGATGTATGCAGCCTTACCCTCGCAAGGAAAGAGATTGTTTCCAATATTTGAACTCACGACCTCCACGTCACAAGACAACCAACCTTACCGTGATGAGGGTCACCCTCGAGTGAAACTGACTTTAAAAAATGTTAATATTGAGCATATATTGTCAAAGGACAAATTTGTCCTTAGAGAAAACCCTTGAGTTTCTTATATGAAATCAAAGCATTTAGCAGACATCCACTATATAAATTGATGAACATACAATACCTACTAGCGGGGTAGAATCATAAATAAGCATGAGTCAGAAATGCAGGTTTAGATTAACAAAAAAGAGGTAAAAAGGAGAAGGGGGAGAGGTAGAAAGAACCTTGGGTTTAGCAAACCAAGACATAGATTTGAAAGTAGCTAATCTCTTCATAAAGTCACCACGATCCCATGGCCTGCATAGTTCACCTTCACTAACATCACCTCTCCTATTCATCAACTCCATTGATTGGTAAGAACGTTTCCTACCAAATACAAAACACATTATAAATCCCTACTTCTTAACAAACAATTGTAATAACAATAATGCAATTTAGGAACAGTGATGAATATTTTGAGGTAAAAGAAGCAAATACAAATTTGGAAAAAAGTAATTGAAAGTAATAGTGGATAATGGAAAGAGAAACCTGGAAGGTGAAGAAGTGGATTGAGAATTGAGAGGAGGAGGATGGAAGAGCTTGTCCATGATAGAATGGAACCTCTTCTCAGAATCATTCGCCATATTTCTTCAAAACTTACAAACAATAGAATTCAGAAATGATATTCAACACTATTATTAATCTATCAATTTCCAGACCCACCAACACAAATATTCAAGGCCCTCTTTTCATTCTTCACCTATCACACCACGCACAAAAATACCTGCCCTAAACTAATTTGGGCTTGGGCTTTTCTACTTTTCCCATTCTCTTTTTTTTATTTACAAAAAAATTAAATCTTTATCATTCTTTCTTAAGGGGTTTCATTTTAATCTCATTCTTATAAATCAACACAAATCTAACCATAGTCAATTTATGCATTATTTTTTATCTTTATATATGAATGGTATGGTATGTTAATAAGTAATGACTTACATAATCAATTAATATCTCAGATGACAACATAGTACATGGTAATGAACAAGTAATAGCTGTAAATGTGGTAAGCAAAACATAATATGTGAATATATATAGAGGACAGTACAGAATTGATGGGCGGAGAGAGGAGGAGGTTGGTGTTGGAGGGAAGATATATAATAACAATAAGAGTCTAAACGGTGGATGAATGTGAGTATGCATGCATGCATGCATATAGTTATAGTACTATTATTATTACTCACTCCTCTTCTGTTTTTACCCTTAGCCTTAGAGGGTGGTCCATACTTGAATCACTATCATCAATTACACTTAACCCATTTTTTGCTTTCAGTACTCCCCAAAGGTCAACTATTCACCAACCCTTTCATTTATGTCTCTATTTATTATTTGCTGTTCGTACATCAAAAGTTTTGGTAACTTGTATATAGGAAGGATTGTCTATAAAACAAGAATTATCAGCAAAAATTGAAATTGAGTAGTCAATCAATAATGTTAGTTATAATTAGATGCTTACAAGAACAACAAATAATGTGCATGGGTGTGGCCTTACCCTAGCCCCAAAGCTTGATCAAGTAATAGTCAATATACACTCTGTTTGGCCCATTTGTGAGCCTATGGAGGTTTCTATCTCTCTACTGTTACCCTTTTTTGAAAAATAGTACAATGTTTTGTCTGATCACTATCAATGTTGCCTATACACTGTAACAAAACTGTTAGCTGCAAATTCTGAGATAAACTGTAACATGATAGAATAGGTTACACAAATAATTGAATTGAAGCTGTAATGGGTTTTAAATGATTGAGCATAACAATGTTAGTAATTTTTATAATAGAAGATTGCAGTAAAGTACTGTAAATAATATCTCCTCCTTGTATTTCATATATGTGCATGTGATTGTTCCAGAATACAAAGTATATGGTCCCCCTTCTCTAAGAGACTAAGATCTAACCTTACACCACTCTCAATGTGCTTCTTTCAGACCCTCTATTTTGTATCTTATAAAACCATCACATCACCATTTCTCAACCACCCAATGCTAATCAACATTAATTTCATTTCTATTTTCCTTCATATGTATATACATCATGTAAAATGATAATTATTTTTATCCGTGCTATCAATTGCTAACTAGCTAATGGCCGCTATTTGATTTCCTTTCTAGAATTATACAACGTTTTAAACTAATGCAATCACAAAACATGTAGAATCTCTCACGTTTATTATAGAGTGTCATTCGATTCATATAGTCGAGGCTGAAATGTTTGTCCTTCATTTTATCTAATTATGAACACAATTCCATGGAAATAGTAGTGGAAAATAGTGGATAACTAGTTGGACATTCATAACTGAAAAGCAAATGCCTAGATACACACTAGTCTGAAGTCTGAACATAGCTAAACTTCTAAGCTATGAACCTCTTAATTACAATCCTCATCATGCATCCTTTTCCATTATAAATGTCTCAATTTCAGTTCATCATTACTATTATTGTTTTTACTTCCTTGAAAAGTGTTACTAACATATAGTTGCTAGGATTGGTTTAGGTCCTACATCCTCTATTACTCTTCTTGCCATATATTGCCTTGACTGGTAATAAATTTGGTCTATTCTTCTCTTTGAAAGTTGAAACTAACATTTTTCTGAGTGACATTTTTTTGTCTTCATACTTAGAATGGCTTCAAGGATTTTATCAAGCAAGTGCCAAGCTGGTCTTTGTTTTGTGTTCCTTGTTATGTTTTGTCTTTGTAAAGGCCTAGATTCTCCATTGTCACCAATGGATAAGAAAGAAAAGGAAGCAATCTACTCTGTCATTCAAGGGTTTTTTGGAAAATGGTGGAATGGTTCAGATCTTTATCCAGACCCTTGTGGATGGACTCCTATGCAGGTATGAAACTGTGAACTTTCAAAGAGAAAAAAATGAAACAGATAACATTTTTAATGGATCAGTACTTGACAAGTCTTAATTCTAAACTTTCAGCAGAAGCATGGTTGTTATTTCACTGCTATATATGATTACACTCCTTGTCATTTTTATTTACTATGAGTCTATGAAAACTTTAAGCTTGTACACTTTTTTATAATGTACAGGGTATTTCTTGTGAACAATATGATGATGGCTTGTGGTATGTTACTGCAATAAACCTTGGACCAGTTTTTGATAACTCTCTCACATGCAGCCATGATGCCAAATTCCCTATGCAAATATTCAAGCTCAAGCACTTAAAAGTCCTCTCACTATCCAGTTGCTTCCTTTCTCCTAACCAAAATCCAGTTAAACTCCCTATTTCAAACTGGGACATATTCTCAGACAGTTTACAATGTTTGACACTTAGATCAAACCCTGGTCTTGTTGGTACAATTCCATCCAAATTTGGAAGTCTTCGGAACCTTCAATCTTTGGTTCTGCTAGAAAACGGACTAACCGGAAAACTACCACCAAGTATTGGTTATTTGGTCAGATTGAGGCAATTAGTCCTGGCAGGAAATCGTTTAGTTGGTGAGGTTCCTTTCAATTATGGAATGTTTCCTAAGCTATTAATATTTGATGCAAGCAGGAATAATCTATCAGGTGCATTGCCATCAACATTTGGATATTTGGATTCACTTATGAAACTTGATTTGAGCAACAATATGCTAGAGAGTGTGTTGCCAAAGGAGCTTGGAAGGTTAAAGAATCTTACCTTACTAGATGTCAGTCATAACAAACTTAGAGGTGGATTGGTCCAAACACTCATGGAATTTGTTTCCATAAAGGATTTGGTTTTGTCTAATAATCCAATAGGGGGTGATCTCTTGGGAGTTAAGTGGGAAAATTTTGATAACATAGAAACATTGGACCTTTCTAACACTGGTTTGGAAGGAAGTTTATCTGAGTCTATGGCAAAAATGAAAAAGCTCAGATATTTGGACCTTAGTAACAATAATCTTACTGGAAGTGTCCCTAGTAGTTTGGAAAATTTGCCATGTCTCAGTGCTCTTCACATAAATGGGAATAATTTGACAGGGAAACTTGACTTCTCAGAAGTGTTTTACATGAAAATGGGTAGGAATTTTGCAGCCTGGAATAATTCAAACCTCTGTTACATTGCCAAACCAACACACCCCATGCTTTATGGTGTAAAACCTTGTGTGCAGTAAATTAGTATATCACAAGAGGTTTCAACTGTTAAGATGTAAATGAATGGAATCATGAGGGTTCCTTTGTGGTGACTTCTTTGGGAAAATGTCTTTTATGGGCTTTGGTGGGTTTTTACTGTTGTATTTCTTAATGTTTTCATGCATTATGCCATTTTAGCTCATGTCAGAGAACTCTGATACCACCACATGTATTAGTATTACTCTAGAGAAGGACCACATTAAATAACACATTCAATGCTGACTTTGTCACTTACTGCTATCTAGTTTTATTATTTCTAATACATGCATTCTGATGGCTCAAAATAATATGCTTGATTTTTTCTCTAACTAGTAAGATTTATGCACTTCCCTGAAATGTTGGAGTTTGGACCCCCTTCCCCTCAACCCAGAATTTTCTTTGTTCATAATTTTATTTGATAATCACTAAAAAAGGTGCTTCTGATTTTGTTGAACCATAAAAAGCCATATTATAAAGAAGTTGATCAATGGTGCAATATTCATTCATGCAATTTGAGAAGTTACTTATTTTGGAATCTAGATTCTGGCTCTTAAAGTCCTAGACCAGCGAAGTTTAGTTTAAATTTCTCTTAGAAAAAGGCATGCAAAGAACCAGATACATAGATAACTCTTCAACCAGAATTATATAGGCTTAATAACACTCCTTTAAGTTTTAATTCAGGGTATAAATGACTAAGCATTAAGTGTGTAGTTTGCAATGTTTTTCTTTCCTCAGTAGCTTTTGTAATGATTTGTAAATTAAGTTGGAATATGTATTCATGGCTGTAGAGTCAAATCAAATGAAAAGGTTGTTTAAAAGACATGGATAAATAATTAAAGTGACTTCTAGAATTCGTTAATTAATATAAGAGAAAATGGGAAACCCTCATATTCCACTCCCTAATATTACTCAACAGTATCAGCTGTGAAAAGAAGCAAGAACAAGTCAAAGACCACTTTCTTTAGCAGTTACCTTCAGCATAGTCCACAACCTCCAAAACGTGCTCCTCATTCTTCTCCCACTTCTTAACAAACTTCAACTAAGCCTCTTTTTAAGTCCAACTTCAACAACACCATTTCTCAAAACACACACTTCCTTCATACCTTAAACATCAAGAATCCAAATATGGTTGCTCTCTTCAAAGCATCTTTCTTACTTTTTCTTTGCTTCTTTATTCTTTTCTGTGTAGTCAATTCCACTGATTTTGAAGTTGGAGGTAAAGATGGATGGGTTGTCCCTAACTCAAAGGACTATGATCAAATGTATAACCAGTGGGCATCCCAAAACAGATTTAAAACTGGTGACACTCTTCGTAAGTATCATTTCTTATTTCTTTCCAACTAATCAGCAGAAAATGTGGGGTGTAAAAATATAAATTTTGTTACACTTTTACTACTAAATTATGCTGATTCTACAAAATATGCACTTATAAGAGAGTAACTCCAATATGTAGCAACTAACAAAGAACATATAACATGTCACATTATACCTAGCATGCATGCATGTTCCATATAAAAATATATATCTTCTTAATATACATTCCAATATGTATATAACATATATTTTTTGTTACTTTTGGGATTGATTTTACGTGTAGTTTTCAAGTACAAGAAAGACTCGGTTATGGGGGTAACAGAAAAAGAGTATGAAAAATGCAGATCCTCATATCCTCACTTCTTCTCTAACAATGGTGACACTGTCTTCAAATTTGAGAGACCAGGCTTGTTTTACTTCATTAGTGGTGTTAATGGTCACTGTGACAGAGGGCAGAAGATGATTATTAAGGTTTTGGATATAGTGTCACCACCTCCAACAGAATCTCAATCTGCAAATGACACTGCAACCAAATCACATCATAAAGGTGGAGCTTCTGATATAACTCCTATCAGTATAACAACATTGGCACTTTCTGTTCTCTCATTCTTAGGCTTTATGTTTGCTTGATCCTTGTGTTATCAAAGTCTCAGATTTATGAGTGTCTTTATGTTTTGATGTTGGAGTTTTAAGTATAAGTTTATTTGTATTTTTCTTATTTTGGGTCATATTTCATTACGTATTAATGTTATTATTATCATATTAGTGTTTTTGGCAGTAATATTATTTGGGCCATATTTCATTAATTGTGAAGTGTTATCATGACGTTATTTCCTTATAGAATTGGTATTGATATTAATTTACATGTGTTGGAAACTTGGAGTGGTAGGTGTGGATGTACTTTGTAATATTATATATGTTTTCTTACAGAACGACACGTTTATTATGAGTTATCAATGATCATCGTTTTAATGAAAGAAATTGATATAATCGCTGATTTCATTCATGTTCAGTAATTCTACCAGACCTGTCCCAAACGGGTAAACGGTGTCCCATTCTCTTTAAGCCAATGAAAATGTTATATATTGTTTTAAAAAAAATATTTTATTCATATAGTGATATGTCATTAATCTTCATCCCTACATAACCCATAACCCGAGAAATATACCGCGAGATTCGCGTGTTACATTTAGACAACTTCATTAAGTTTTAGTTTTTTGGGGTACCTTTTTTAGAATGTGAGGACAAAGTAAAAAATGTAAAGTGATACTGTACAATATAGCACAAAATTTTAAGACAACTCATAACATTCTTAGTTTTTAAGTAAAGTCTCCTCACTAATATTCCTAGTAAGTCAATTGGGGTGGCTAATAATCTTTAGCATTACTTAATATTAATGCCATGAATCAATTTGAAATTTTGGATTAGGTTTTACTATGGACGAAGAAACAACTTTTTGACCATTTGCATCATGTTTATCAAAAACAAATATTTGAAAAAGAACAGGTCCATGCTTGCAAGAGATATCTTTAAGAGGGGGAAAAAACTTGTTCATGTAAGAATTTTATACACCATTCAAAAATAATAATACAAATGTATAATACCACATTCCAATTTATGGTAATGCGGTATTTTTTTCTGACAAATCCTGTGAGCAAAACTTCAAAGTTCAAAGTCTGCCATCTCAATTATTGTAGTCTGGCATATCTAAAATTTCATGTTTATTTTTTTTCCTTTTCCATGTTATGTTGCGCTACCATAGAAATGATAAGAACCATGGTTCTGAATTTTTTTGATATACATTTAAAATACTTTGATTTTGTACCTTTACACAAATTTAAAAAATGTAGCAATTACATGTCCTTATTTTATGTCTCATTATTTATAGCATATAAAGAGTCGAGTTCTGAACGTAGAGATATAATTAATGCGTACAACAGGAGTTAAGAATTCTTGGAGAGTTAAAATCTTCAAATGAAAGTTTGATATCTCCAGGTATGATATTAAAATGAAAATAAAGTTGAAAAAACTAATATTTTCTGATACATAGAATAATATAATGTGGTATGAGTAATTTGACTAAGTTACAAAAATTTAATCTTGCTATAAAATTGTTTGTCCTATCAAAACCTTTTGTGGGTATGAGATGGGAAGAAATAAGAGCCCAGTGTACAAAGCTGGTACTAATGCCTCACAAACTGACGAATATCATCAACGTTTCTCTTTCCATAAGGATTGGTGTCACTGAATCCATGTCTACTTCCATCAACTTTACGCATTTTGTTCCTTTGCTTACTGCTGTTTATGTTCACACTCACATTTGGTGGGTTTGAAAAACAGAATGAAGCAGCAATGGCCTGTTCAAGTGATCAATTACAGGGGAGTCATAAGGTGGTCAAGTGGTAAGGGTGTAAGACTTAAGGAGTTGAGTGATAAGGAGGTTGAGAGTTCAAATCCCACCCACCACAAAAATACTAACATACTAACATTTGCCGATAAAAAAAAAAGTGATCAATTACAATAAATTTTCTCTTTCAAAGTAAGACAATCAATCAAGACATTTTATTTTGGATAACAGAAGATTAGCACAGCCTATATCATTATCATTTTATTATGGCATGTGAACCCTTTTCCCATCTCTTGTCCTATCTTTGTGGACTAAACTGCAATGACTAACATGATATAATGCAACCTTTTACTAGGAATTCAAACATAAAAATCTTTGTTGGATATTTATGTCTTCACTTTGAGTACTTTGGTTCCATCTTTTATTCTTACTAATCAACAATTTCACTTTTGCACCTATCCTCAAGTTTATTATCAATATGAAAAGAAAAGATAAAATTTCTCAATTGCGGCAGAGTAAACTATCTTATTAGATTTAGTTCTAGAAATCAAGAAAATATATAACAACACATAAGGTAAAAGATGTACCGGCATATCAAGGCGGTGAACATTGAATATGTCCTTCATTGAATGTGAATTGTAAGCTAATATATATGATCTATAAGCTTCTTTAGCCATCTTGTTCAAGTAAAAGTTGTTAGCTACCAAATTCTCCTGCACAATCCAGATGGTCCTTTGTGAGATAAGTTGCAGTTGGTTACTATATTAAATAAAAATTAATAAAACATGAGTAAGAAGGGAATTACCAGGTGAGACTGCACATTGGCCACCTTTGATTCATCATATGCATACTCTTTCACAGGGACCTTAGCTGCCTGAAATTAAGCATAAATATCAATTTGTTATTTTGGATAAGCTGTGAATAATTCTTAAAAAATAGGCCCAGAGTCTTGGGGGAACTAGCAACCACTGCCTCCCACATATATTCCAGGCATGAAACTGATAAAAGCTGCACACATGCAATATAAACTTCTAAATTTTAATTCAGCATCAGCTTGCTTACTATGCCTTCCTGCTATAAAGAGATAGAACTGACCTTCAGATAGCGAAGAAATTGCAGTTCTTCAGGAATCAGGAAAAGCAAAGCATTTCCTTTTCCCCCTTCCCCACGAGCTGTTCTACCAACCCTATGGATATATTCCTGATAGCAGTATAAAACATGTTATACTTTTCGTCGACATATAAGAACACTAGAAAGGGAAAAAACTTATTAAAAAGGATTTTGGTTGATCAATCAAGAACAGGAAGCACCTTTGGTTCATCAGGTGGATCATACTGTACAATCCAGTCCTACAACAGAAAAGGAAACCAGACAGAAAATAACTAACATTGAAGATTTTCAATTGAGAGAATATAATTTCTATGTAAACACAACAGTTCACACAAAATTTGATCAATGTTTTAGCATAAAAACCAGACATCTGAATCCAAGAGGAGGATCAAGATTTGTAATCAGATGTGCAGGGAACATAGCAGGCTTTGGTGAGTTGCTGTGATTTTCCAGTTTATTTTAATACTTATAAAAAAATAAACTTACTTTTATACTGATTCTAGAAGAAATTGGTTATATCCTTTACTAATGTATTGCTTTCCAGGAGGTGTGCATTTTATAGCCGTGCATTTTCAAGAATTGGATTCAGCATCCAATTCAAGGCTCAACAGCAAATGACACTGCCAAAAAGGCAAGGTTACCAAATTGTAGGTACAATAGAATATACATTATTTCCTTAGAGGGGGTCAACTTTTTTTCTTTCTATGATAATGTATAAATTCTGTTATGCTTTCATTTCTAGGCAGTTGTTAGATTGACCGATAGCATGCAGAATTACTTAAGAGTAGGAGAAAAACCAAAGACGTCCAATAAAAATGAGTAATATTTTTCATTCAGAAATATCATGTAAATTGGCAAGAAAAATGAACATACCACAGCTGGTATATCAAGCCCACGAGCAGCAACATCAGTACAGAGCAAGATCCCACTTTCTGCTTTGCAGAAGTCAAAGAAGGTAGTTGTCCGGCTCTGCTGCTTTTGTTTTCCATGAATACTTAAGCAATTCAACTGAATGAGATTAAGAAGGTCTGCATGGAATTTCACAGAGTTGCATGAAGAGAAAAACACCATCACTTTTTTTGACTTGTGTCTCTTCAAGAAAGAATAGAGAACAATAAATCGCTTGGCACATGGAACAACAACATATCCCTGCAGCAATCCTTCATTTGTGACCTACAGAGACGATGACCTTGTCAGGTACAATTATATTTGCCGATGAAAATTTTTCGGAAATAATGATAAAGCGGAGATACATCACCTTGGTTCTCCCATCGTCCACATCAATATAGATAGGAGTAGTTTGAAATGACAACCGCGCAAGATCCTCAACCTGTAATTTAAGGGAGAAATATCATTCAGAACCAAAAACAATAAGCAAACAATATGTTTTCCTTCCCCTTGTTTTCACTTTCCAGTTTATCACGTATTATTAAGTATCAACCTCTACTGTATATTAAAAATAAAAAGCACACATTTCAATGAAAAATTATTAAAAAATGAACAAAAACTTCAAAATTAGAAAATACTTTCAGGGAAAGAGCATGTTGAAGGATTGAAAATGAACAAACCTTCTTCGTTTGTGTAGCTGAAAATAAAGCTGTTTGCCTATTCTGTTAAATAAAAAGAAGATCAATTAGCCAAGTCACATATATTAGTTAAACCCACATACTGTGAATAAACTAATAGCTATGTCTAATAAGCATAAACAACTAGAAGCAAAATTAAATGTGAGATATAGCAACCACAACTCAGCCAATGAACCTAGGCCCCTAGTAAAACATGAGATAGACGACCAAGCATACTTAGAACCTTAACAAAAGGTGTTGATACTCAACCACATATAATTATCAGAAGACAACATTATAGCCTCATGCAAATTCCACATACCTTTGGAAGGATCTTAATAATCTGCTTCATTTCCTCCTCAAAGTTTGCTTCCAGTATCCTGTCAGCTTCATCAATCATAAGGCACTGCCAAATCATGGAGGAGTCAAAAGTAAGAATAACTAGAATGATGAATCTAAATTGACGTAAACATAAATGTCATTAATATTGCCAGAAGACATGAATAATAAATACTAGCATTGTTTATGAGAAAATAAAGATGTATTCAATATTGGAAAAAGAGATGACTAATAAATACAATGTTTGAATATTAGTGAATATGAATAATGAAATGTTCGACATTATAAGGAAGCAAAGCAGAGAAACAATCATAGGAAGAACCCATAAGGTACCTTCAGGTTTTTATACATGAATCCCTTTGTATTTTGAAGATGATCAAGAAGACGACCAGGAGTTCCTACCAATAGATTGACCCCTTTAGCAAGGCGTTCGGCTTCAATTTTTCTAGTTGCCCCTCCAATAACCAATGCAAGAGTTTGTGAATGATACTTCAGAAGCTCCTTCGCCACAGCATGCGTCTAAAACAAACAAAATGGTTAATCAGGATAAGTAAATTAACTCAAACAAAACAAGAAAAGAGTGTCTCATTTTAATTAATCAAGTTTTTGTATACTTGTAAATAAGCTAAAAAACACTTATGATAAGCTCAGTCAAATAAGCTATTCTCCTCATATATATATATAAGGTGTGTATAATATAAGGGTACCTGAATTGCAAGTTCTCTAGTGGGACAAATGACAATGACACCAGCTCCATTACGAGGAGTAAATTGGACATTGTATAAGAGTTCAACAGCAGGGATAAGAAAAGCTAGGGTTTTACCAGAACCAGTTCTAGCAGCACCAAGAACATCTTTACCAATCAAAAGTGGTGGAATTGCTCTTGCTTGAATCTGAGTCATGTTCTCGAAACCCATATCATTAATTGCTTTGTATGTAGCTTCAGATAATCCCAGTGATTCAAATGCTTCTGTACTCATAATTCCAGAACCACCCTTCTTCTTCTTCTTATGAATTTTGACTTCACCTTCTTCGACCTCTTCATTCTCCATGGATTCTCCATTTTTCTCCACTTGTGGTGCTTCCTCGTCGGTTTCAGTATCACGAGATCTTTTCTTGTTGTTTTTCTTTTTCTTTTTCTTTCTTGTTTCGTCCATAGGAGAAAGATGAAGATTGTTTTCTTGTTCTTCTGCCATAATCACTGCTTCCACTTTCTTCTTCTTCTCGACCTCGTTAAACCCTACTATGTGAGAATGAGACGGATCAAAGCCCATTTTGTATTAGGCCCATAACACTTCGATTAAGCCCATTTTGTCTTAATCATATTTGTATCGGTAGAGCATGAAAAGCATTGTATATATGTTACCTTAATCATATTTTATCTTTAATGATTGATCCTCAATCTAGTGCCAAGGAGGAAAAGTATTAACATGAAACAACATAATGAAGAAATACTCCACTAGCTGCATACATAAATTATCATAATTTAGTTGCATTATCACATGCCATTATTTCAAAGGCACTAAGCTATTTGGTCACAACCTTAGCTTCATCATAACCACCGTGCTTAATTATGTTCCACTCACCCCACATTATCGGAATATAAATTATTAATAGCAAAAATATATAAGACTAGCGTTTTTATCATCTACATGTATACATTAATAATTTTTAGAGTGTAAGGTCGTTAATTATTATGTCTCCCTTTTAAGTAAATTAACCTGTGGTAGCATGCATGTATGTGTGTCGTTCGTATATTATTTGCCTAAAATTATAACAAAATTGAGAAAATGTGTATCTTTTCGGTGGAAATTATGGTGCCATTTTTTATTAGTACAGCGGAATAGTTTGAAATGTAAACCTCATGTACTTGTGTTATCTATTATCTTACAAATAAGAAACAAACATCTATTTAAAAATATTTTAATAGTCAAGGTTGCTGTGATAAGTGACATTAATTATTCTAACTCTTTAACCATACTAACAAAGAATTACAAGTTGTATGATCCTAATAATTTATCAACAGAACATAAATAGGTAACCGTTTGGATTCTGACATTTGACCGTTACATCCATAACATTCAAAATTCTATATCCAATCACATTCATCTTTTCACTCCAAAATCAAATAAAGTAAACCATGAATATGAGTGCAACCAGAAAAGGGAAGAGTTTGAATATCACCTTCCTTCAAAATCTGAGCTACCCCGCTTAACTGACAATCGTTGATTTCGCTCCTTAATCCAACGGCTTAGATAAAAACCCAAATCAAATTTCAGATCAGACTTTCTTCTTCTCTCTCTTCTAGCTCCACAATTCTTTCAGCTAGTTTTTTGTTGTAAAGTTTCCGACTTTGTGATTCACCGAGCAATTTCTAAATTTGGGTCATAGGAAAAAATCTTCTGGGCATGTATAAATAGCAGAGAAAATTTTCAAAATGCCTGTTTCAACAAGGTCTCAGTTTAGAAACCCGCACCATGGTCTGAAGGAGAAGCTGAAAGCACTCACACTCTTATACGAGCAGCAAAAACAAAATTCTGCATCTCTCAGAAACTCGTATTCAAAGCCACAAGAGAATGAACATAAAAATGTGATGAGAGAGAACAGAGTACCCCATTTGACTAATTCGACAGTTACAAGAACATTTGTGTCAACTGAACCACCCTCCGAGGATGCAAAGGAAAATTTTGCTGTTGGGTCTGATAAAATTGTTGGTTTTTCGTGCGTAAGAAAGCCTTCAACGGTTTTGAGTTCAAACATCGTTGCTAGGAAACTTTCGATGGGGAATGGAAGAATGGTAGAGTCGGAGAAAGTGGAAACGGTTTTGGAGAAACAAGGGAAAGTGGTTGTTGGTGGTGAGAGCAGAATTCTGGTGTTTGTTAGGGTTAGGCCAATGAATAAGAAAGAAAAAGAATTGGGTTCAAGGTGTTGTGTCAAGATTGTGAATCGTCGTGATGTTTATCTCTCTGAGTTTGCAAATGAGAATGATTATTTAAGGCTTAATAGGATTCGTGGAAGACATTTTACCTTTGATGCTTCCTTTCCAGATTCAGCTACTCAACATGAAGTTTATTCCACTACGTGAGTGTCTAAATTTGTTTTGTTTTAAATTTCAAAGATATGATCTTTAGTGCTAGAAATAGAAAGGTTGATTTTTTATAGAGAGGTTTTGATAGACTTTAATTTTTCAGAACCTCAGAACTTGTGGAAGCAGTTATGCAAGGTAGGAATGGGTCAGTTTTCTGTTATGGTGCTACAGGAGCTGGAAAAACTTACACAATGCTTGGCACTTTAGAGAATCCAGGGGTGATGGTTTTGGCAATTAAGGATCTTTTCAGTAAAATCAAGCAGAGAAGTAGCCATGTGGTTCATCTGTCCTATCTTGAGGTTTATAATGAGACAGTCAAGGATTTGCTTTCCCCTGGAAGGCCTCTGATTCTTAGAGAAGATAAACAGGTCTTCTTTCTTCTCTCAACATAATACAAGCTTCACAACTATTCATTATTACCTGCTGAGTGCTTAGTTTTTGAGTGTTATGGTAGTATGTGATTATATTACTCCAAATAGAGTTAACAAACTTCTGCTAAGAACTTGAAGATCATGTTTAAATTGTATGTAAATTTAAGCTTGAAAGATATCTCATTATACATTGTTCACTAATGTTATAGGGGATTGTGGCAGCAGGTCTTACTCAATATAGAGCTTATTCTACTGATGAGGTAATGTTCTGATCCCTCTTGGTAGATTGGAAATTTAAACACCTATTTCATGTTTGAACAATTTTTTCCCTTTCCCTTTCTGGTTCTTTCAGGTGATGGCACTGCTTCAACAAGGAAACCAAAACCGAACCACGGAACCAACTCGCGCAAACGAAACATCTTCACGTTCCCATGCTATTTTGCAGGTAACCACAGAGCACAAAGGTTTTAGAGTAAAAGTGAAGGATCATTTTATTGTTGTGATTGTGGCATGTTCTTCTCACTAACCAAATCTACCTTATCTTGTTGCATCTAGGTTGTGGTTGAATACCGAGATAGAGATTCTTCAATGAATATTGTTAACCGAGTGGGCAAGCTCTCATTAATTGATCTTGCAGGATCAGAGAGAGCTCATGCCACGGATCAAAGAACAGTTAGGTCTCTCGAAGGTGCCAATATAAATCGTTCTCTTCTTGCACTAAGTAGTTGCATCAATGCTCTTGTTGAAGGCAAGAAGCACATACCATATCGAAATTCAAAACTTACTCAACTTCTCAAGGACTCATTAGGAGGAACTTGCAATACTGTCATGATTGCAAACATAAGCCCAAGTAACCTCTCATTTGGTGAAACTCAGAACACTGTTCATTGGGCTGATAGAGCTAAAGAGATTCGGCTAAAGGTTGAATCCTCTTACAATTTCAAGCTAGTATATAGTATATCCAAATGTAGAGGCACAAACCTAACATAGTATTGTTGATACAGGTAAGTGATGCAAATGAAGATGTATTGCCAATACCTGAGACAGACAGAGACCAGGCCAAGTTGGTATTAGAGCTGCAAAAGGAAAATCGCGAATTAAGAATGCAGCTAGCAAAGCAACAACAGAAGTTATTGACTCTTGAAGCACAGTCTTTGGCTGAATACTCCTCCCTCACACCACCTTCAGCTACCTCTCTTTCCACTCCTCCAACTGAAAAACGAAGGAATAGTTGTATAACTCCAGAGTCCAACAAAAAAGGAGCTGAGGTTGTGGTCAGAACACTTCAAAGGACCGTGAAAGCACTAGAAGAAGAAATAGAGAGAATGAAGAAAGATCATAGCTTGCAGCTAAAGCAAAAAGATGATCTCATTAGTGAGCTTTCACAAAAAGGTGGAAAAAAAGCAGTGGGAGAAGTGGGGAAGAGACTAGTAACCAGGGCTAGCCTTCGGCCAAAGGAGCCAAACAATGGTGAATTGAAGAGCCCAAGTAATCGTTTTCGATCACCGTTAGTCCCAACTGCCAAGAAAAGAAGCTACTGGGATATAACCACAACTAACAGCCCATCAGTTACTACATCCAATGGGAGAAAAACTAGAAGTCATGTCATTTCTGAACCTACCACTGCACCTCCTCCAAGATCATCCATGCTTCTTCAGGTATAGCGATTCTTTCCTCCTTATTTCTGAATTCTGACCCTTCATCACCTTCATATATGAATAATGCTTGTTGCACTTTACCACCATGCACATCTTCTTCTCACATCTATGAGACGTGGCATCTGTAAGCATGTGTTGGTATTATTACTATTATTATAGATTCTATTAATATATGGACATAAAAATCATTCTTCTGTAACTGTTTTGGCACACTTATCCATGGTTCTTGTTGTGTTGATTGTTCATCTTCAATTACATTATGCAGCCAGGTTTTGCTCGTCAAAGAGGCAATATTTAACGTGATTAACGAAGGAGTAGGCTCAATATTATAGAGAGAGATAATTGCAAGCTCAATATTAACAAAGTAGTGGTGTCATCACCCTCTTGCAATAAACCTAACTGCTGCACTTACTTCTTCAGCTTACTCTCCATTCTTAGCTGCTGCACTTCCTTCTTTAGCTTTGTGTCCATCATTTGATCATTGCCAAACTTACCACTTTCATCACATTCAATGCCTTGCCTTGACATATGTGCCTCTGAAGTCACATGATTGCTATCACCATTAGCATCCCAAGTAACATAGTGTTCTTGACCTCCTTATTTATATTGTTTAGAAGTCTGATTTCCAATGTATGACTTCTGAGAGTATTTGTGATTTCATTTAACGACTTCTGAATATGTTATTTTTGAAGTGTAGAAGTCATTATTTTCTTTAACGAATTCTACAAGTTGTTTAAAATCGTTCATTAGAAGTCCGAGTTTTGCATATCAACTTCTAAACTTGCAAAACATTTCCTCGCAGAAGTCGTAGATTGAGATCAGACTTCTACAAAACTCAGTAGCCGGTCACAAATTTGATGGATGAGATTAATGACTACTCTGTCCAATGGTTAATAATGCAATTCACTTTGAAGCGAACTAACTTGAAGTTCACAATTTAATCTTTGCATTAGAAAACCGGAACATCTTTATTTGAGTTGTATTTGACTTTACTTCTGTTTGGATCAATTTTTTCCTAGTGAATAAATGAATATTTCATATTTGATTTGATTTGCTATGACAAATCAATTTCAACAAGGGTTGTTTTTTATTTACAAGGTTGGATGAGTGTGACAAGATTAAAACAATGTTGTAATTATTATAGAAGTCGCTTGGATTATCTTGGTGACCATTGTGATTGTATAACTATAAATAATGTATAATTTCAAACAAGAGTGGATAAAACCAACACGTGAATTTGTTGCTAATATTTCTTGCAAATTTATAATCAATGTTCGGTTGGTGATTTTGTTCTTCTATCAGGAGTTAGAATTTCCTTTCTGATTAAAAAAAATAGAAAAGTTGTTGTGAGAATTGACTACTTTAGGACACTTTATTTGCTTTGTTTTTTGTTGAAATAAATCATTCGGCTTATAGTTATAGCAGTGACAATAAGGACCACATAAACTTCATTTTTAAAATGTGGGATTCACTTCCTCTAAGAATAAGTTTTTCAAATTTATTCCACATCTTATCCATTAATTTTAGGGAAATTCAATGGTCTAGATCTACTCTTTAATTCAATCCATTGGATTTCCCTAGAATTGACGGAATAAGTTTAAAAAACTTACTCTTTGAGTCAATACATCTCTCCTCCATTAAAATTATAAAGTCTAAATGAGTTGGACATTGTGATGACCTGTGGAAATGTACAATGGACAATATTTAACACACTCTTCTAACTTCTACTTGTATCCTTTTTTTCATTGATGGGTTTGAGGGTGGTTTTTTTGTTGTTGTTGCACTAATTACAGCAATGATTATATGAATTAGTGACCAAACTTTATTTATGAAGCAATAAACGTTTATATCTTTAGAAGAATGATGAGTGGATAATAAAAAAAGAATGCATTGGTTTAGGTGAAAGAAAGACATTTGATTTTGGCCTGGCTGTCAGCCATATCACATCATCTTCACTCTTTTTCTTTCAAGTTGCATATTTTTAAAGCCAGAAATATGATCAAATTATGGAGTTAAGATTTTTGAAGTTAACAGTGTGGTGGGCATTGGTCTACACTCTACACTTAGATACTCAAGCTGCACAAATTACAATGAGTTATGGACTAGTGAGAATGTTACAAAGTTGAATTAGGGGGCAACAAGAGAAAAAGCTAAGGTTGAATGTATAAACAAAGGAATAAAGGAAGGAACAGAAGAGTCCTACTGTCAGATTTATAGCAACTGGATATGGATTTTCTTTTTATTCTTCACATTGATGTTTATGACTTTTATGATTAGGCATTAACAGAATTATTGGGATCACTTGACAGACAAATTTGTGAATAAGTAGCAATGATTGGAACAATCTTCACTTTTAGACCAAATACTCAAATTTGGTTGGATTGAAAGAGCATGTTGATAAAGGATCCTAGCTAAACAGGGAAAGAAAGGCATCAATAGGAAATAAATGAAAGGGCACTGAGATGAACCATATAATGAAGCTATCATCCAAAATCTTCTTCTACAAGAAAGCAAACAAAGTACCATTTTCAGATTCTGTAAGGTAGACCTGAAATAATAGAATCCAAACGAAATAAAGTGAGATAATATTAGAAATATTTGCAGTAATGATAGTCTATGAAGAAAATGAGGCTTGGACCCTCAAATTTTTTCAAGTACAAGGTTACAAGCAACACTTCAATTATAGGGATTACATTGTCTAAAATGTAGTCTGCAATTGAAGAATCACATTGTAACTGATAATTGTAAATACATCAATCACATTTTCTTGTAATTGTCCACAATATTGCACTTTCTAAAGTCTACCCATCTGCAATTTAGAACCTTGATAGGAAATGGATTGAATCATGAAGCAAATAAACTCAGATAAGGGATTGAAAAAGAGTGTGGCGTGGGGAAATACAGTGCAAATAAAGTAACTCCCCATTTGGAATAAAATAAGATACTACAATGATGGCTAGAGTTAATATAAACGAAATAAAAATGTGAAGACAAACATGATTTGCATTAACCTCCACCTCATATTACTAATTAAAGGATTAGAAAGTAGAAGTATGTATACATTTACACCTTTCATGGCCCACCCATCATGTTGTAAAGTATTTGTCACCCACCATTTTACCCCTTTCTTCTGCCTTAGCCTACCCACTTCCTCTAAAATAAACAGGAATCACACTTCTTCCATTTCCATGATTGGAGATCTAAACTAAACAAGGTAGTAGAGTAATAAGAATAACCCATAGTTCCAAAATCTACAAAGAACAACTAAAAAAGGGAATCTAACAAATACAACTAATAAACAGTTTTAAGCTGCAGTCCTCAATGGTTGCAATGTAGTGATTTTGATTGTTTTTGCAACATAGGTTCCAATCTTCCAATTGCATGGGTGCTATGCTAGACTCTAAGCAAATAGATACTGAGTTCAGGTGATCCATTGCTGTCAGGATTCATCATGTAGAAAGCCTCAGAGTCTCTAGAGCCAACAATTCTTTCAAACCTTGCCCTCATGTACATAACTTCACCACCACCATCATCACTATATTTGTCTTTATCATTATTCCCTGCTGGCAAAACACCAGCACCCATTGAAATTGGCTCCACTGCTTTCAGAATATCCCATTCTTTTGCTCCACATTCCCTTCTACTTGCAAAGCCACATTTTTTACCATTGCAATAAGTCCTCCAAAGAGGTTCCTGAAGCAACCTTATCATACTAGTACCCTTCTTCTTATTCTTCTCTGTTGCTTCTTCTTTCTTCTGTCTATCACATTCCAGAGCAATTCTAACCAAGCCAGAAGCCATTTCACGAACCAAACCAGTAATTGGGGTTGCAAGCTCGATGAGGAACGCGGGTTTTGAAGTTGGGTCCTTTTGAAAAGCGATATGGACATGGCCACGACGATAACCAAAGAGCGTGCCAAGTACACGAGAACCAAGACCAAAGGGTATGTGGGTGTTGGAACGGTTCTTAGAAAAGACAGTGAGAACAGAACGAACCTTGGAAGTTGCCAATGCTTGAAGCTTCTTCCTTGTTGTTGTGGGTGCATGTCCTGAAACAACGTTGTTAATGTTATTGTTATTGATATTGGTCTCGTGATCCTCTTCTTCTATGTTTGTTGTTGAAGTCTTTTCTTTTACTATGATTGTGGGAAGTTGAGATTGAGAGTCTTCATTTACAACCTTGTTGTTTGGCCAGTGGAAGTGGGTATTGGAGGACAAGTGTTGAGGGGTTGAGATTGTTGTGTCCATGACTACAAGTGTTTTCATCTTAGGAATGAAAAACAACGGGGTTTATAAGGGAGAGAGTGTGTGTGTGTGTGTTTAGGCTTTTGAGTTGGAGTAAATGATTCTTTATTTGTAATTGAAAATTGTAGAAATCACTTTATCTTCTACGGCATTGGGTAAAGTGTGTGCAACAGAATGCTGACAAAGTAAACATAGGCAGGCCCACCAACTGATATGTAGAGAGAGTGAGCGTTTCAATTAGTAGAAAAGAGAGGATTCTGAGGAGACAGCGTGTTTGTTAAGAGAGAAAATTGTGCTTACTTCACTCAACACTT
Source organism: Lupinus albus (assembly GCA_009771035.1). NCBI lineage: Eukaryota > Viridiplantae > Streptophyta > Magnoliopsida > Fabales > Fabaceae > Lupinus > Lupinus albus. The sequence continues at coordinate 14,909,818 of CM020011.1, forward strand.
CTGTTTCAAATTTCAATCTAAGCAACTCTCTTCATGTTATCCTTCATTCTACCAAAAATCAGAATTTGATTCAATCCACATAAAAATTGAAAAAGCTTCAATCCTATCTAAATTTGTTTAGATTTGACCCTTGTTTTAGTTTTTGTTGTTATTATTTTCCGTTTATTTCAACACCCAATCATCATTCAACAAAAGGCATGTATCAAAAATATGAGTTAAAACAACAAAAGTAAATTTAAACTAGTTATATTTTCAATTTATTGAATCTTTCAGTTTCACCCATTAAATCATAGTCATGAATTGATTCATATTCAAACAATCTCAATAAAGCGAGAAACAAAACACAAAGCCATCACTGTTGAAAGTCGACAAGTACTCTCATAGTGCAGAGGTACACCATGGTGACATCAGGCTAAGGGTTACTGAATTCTCATGGCTCATGTTGGCTACAGAGGCTACATTACACGTGTTTACGAAATGACACCTCATTGTATGTTTGTCCCCACAAGCACAAATACGATGTGTAACTGACATGTTAAAAAATTTCTCATATTTTTCAAACAGAAATAAACAGAACACTAAATATATTCGATAATAGTATGAAACAATCTAACATAGCAGGTACCGTCAGAATGAAACTAAAACTGTTGGTACGAAAATAAGACACCAAAAAGTAAATGAAATAGTTACAGGTAATTCTAATAGTGGGGGGGGGTTCAAGAACTCACTAATTACATTGACTTACAAATATGGATTCATAGGTTACATTCCACATATAGGGCCAGCAAACTAGTGAATGGGTTGATTTGTACAAGGGTTGCTTGTGCTTCAAGAAAATAAAGATCCTAAAGTTATTAACTATCTAAACTTTGGTCACCTTCTGGATGCTGCTTGGGAGCAACGGCCCCACCGTTCATCCTAGCACGTGCCTCTGCAAACATCCTTTGCTGCTCTGCTAATGCTTCTTCTTCGCTCATTTCAGCTCCATTGCTCCACTTACCCGCTTTTAAAGTGTCTTGCTGGAATAACAACATTTATCACAAATTAGTTTCTCTTTCCAACAGTTATTAACCTGTTCAAAATACACTTTCTAATTAAACTGATCAATAATTCATTCCCTCCTGCCTCTTTAGATATCGCCACAAACAATGAGCATGGATGAATATCAACTCAATTATAAACTAGATTGTTGATCTCTTGCCAGAACATAAAATCATCATTCTTAACTCTCAACCGCAGAACACCCAATTAAAACTTCACAGTTCATGAAATATCTAGAAACTCTGCGAGCGTAGGACACTAAAAACAACTGAAGATTCATAAGTGATTTCAATTTAACAGCCAAACAAAATGGCAGGCCATGCTCTCAACCAGCATCCTTAACAAATCCAGTGGAGAGCAAAGGAGTGGGGAGCATTGTCACATTAGCAAGCCCATTATGACCTTTCCAGAGCATTTCACCTATATGATACCATTTACACAGGTATCTCAGCCAAGGGAACACCGATTGGATTGGGGGCTTGTATCGAGGACAAACAATGAGGTCTGCACTTGCTAACTCCCGCAACACAGATCTTAGTTTTTACTTCACTATATATTATTATTATTTTGGAGGTTTTCACTCACATAGAAATTACTGAGAAGGGTAAAAGAACATTTATGCTATGTTGTATTAGACAACTCAAGCAATTCAAGATGCACATGTGGCACTAATGTCAAAAATTACCATGGTCTCCAGCTTGTGCTGTTCGTACGCTGCATAAACTTCTTCAATGTACTCACTAAATCCAAGCACCTGGGAAAAAACATGTACCAATCAATAACCAGATGTAAAACAGAAGTGTATAAAACACCCAATTAACCCATTCTTGACAAACTCACTCCTATAGATGCTTATATAAAGAAAACAAATCTATGAAGAGTTGCTTCATCTTTGGAGTTAAAAGAAATCATTTTAAAGAAACTGAACTCTTTTATTAAAAACATATAATACCTCTAAAGCCTTCAATATGTGCTCAGGTGCAATAGTCCTTTTTTCTTCTCTGTTACAGACTTCATTGGACTCCGATGAGACTAGATTAATAAACTCTACAATGATATAGATAAAGAACAAAATGCTATTCAGTAAGAAGAGTAAACTAAGAATATAAAGCAGGAAAGAGAAAATATAAGTGGAGGCTAAGCTGTACAGACATAATATGAGATACACAGGCAAACATTCATTTTTTTATTTTATTTAAGCAGATGATTGCTTCAAAGGTGTTCATTACCAAAGATGTTATTGAACTTTAGATTATATGTAATTGACAAAGCATATTGTATTATATGATTGGATCAATATTCTTTCATATTTGAAAGAGAACAAAACCATGTGGAATTAACAAATTATGCAGCTAAAGAGAAATGACAAATAAATACCATCATAACCATTTAGATTATAATCAATGGCAAAAACATGAAAATTAACAAAAAGAATAGAATAGCTTGGTCATCAATTGTTGCACCACCAAGATGCACTACAATTAAGACCATGCATAAAAAATCCCAAGTACAAAAATAATACTGAATAAATCAAACATGATATGGTAGCAATAAAAGAGCAAAGGTTGCATGGTTCTGACCTACGCAACACTCAATCAGTAGATCTTGAGCATCCCTTGCAACACGTACATCTGGGGGCAACATCTCTTTAATAATTTTTGTCATAGTAGCTGGCAAGAAATCATAGCTTCAGTAAGTGAAAAAGGTACAAAGCATTAAACAACAAAGAGACTACATTAAGGCCCTTGAGCATCAAGTGCCATCAAAACAAGAGGGAAAGAATGCTACTATTAGCTAATATTTAGCAACATTTTCACAATTTAACCTATCTAGAAGAGAAAAACTAGGCCACGTCTGATTTAGACCCACAAGGAAAAAATTGTATCTAAAAGAAAATTAGACATATATATAAACAAAAAAAATCCTTAGCCAATCTCATGAAGCTAATCAAGGCATCTATTTCTAGGTATTCATGGTTTCTGGCTATCAGTAAGGCCATATTTTATTTTACACCCACGTTAAACAATTACAACTAAATAAAAAGTAAAACCTAACTGTATTTACAATCATTATTTATCATTAAAAATTGGTATATTAGGTCATTTACTTTGCTACAAAATCATATTAAGCATTTCAAACGAAACACATACAAAATTAGCGGTATTTCAGATTTAAAAAAAAACATTCTCTTCATCCAAATTATCAATGCAATTTTCATAGACAAGCAATTTCACCTGTGTGGTAGCAAAAAATGATTCCAACGAAATGAATAATATAAAAAGTGACTGACTATGCATTCAATTCATCAATTCAACGATTGAGACAGAAAATACACCTTTCGGAAGCGAAGCGTCTTCCTTCGATTTGCCAACGATGTCCATGGGCTCCATGGTTCAACCTAAAATTCAATCCAACAAAAAACACTTAACATAAAAATACATACGAAATCGAAGAATTAAATCGCAGATCCGAAAAATAGCGATGAAAACGGAACAAAAAGAAAATTGAACTTACCGATATACCGAATCGAACGAAAAACAGAAATGAATGCAAATGTTTGAACGCGACAACGGAATGAAACGATGGAAGATGAAGACGGAGGAGGTGGAAGGAAGACATGGCTAGTATATGAATTTATGAAGAAGGTTTCACATCATAAGAGAACCAGTTCTCGCTCGGATCCGATTAGTGCATCCCACGCTACCCAAAGCGCGTTCACGTCACCCCATGCCACGTCATCCCATGCCACGTCATCCCATGCCACGTCACCCGATTGAATATTTCAACCTGAATGGAGATCTTTTATTCCATTATCATATACCTAACTAACTCATTACCATCAATAGATTTTGATAAATATATATCAAATAAATATAAATTAATTTTAAGTATTATTTGATTGGTTGGAAAGAGAAGGATAAGGTTATTCTGGTACAGGTGATATGTTCATTTTTTATTCGTTTATAAATTCTTTTTTTTATAAAAAAATATTTAAATTCAATTAAGTGATTAGGAACTAAAAAATAGTATGCATCCTAAATCTAAGTTTAAAAGTTCTTACATCTATCAAGAATGTGTTGGTCTATTGGTATAAGATTTGGTTATATATTAAAAGGTTAAAAGTTCGACAATTCCTATGAACAATATTTGTTAGACAAAAAAATCACGCATCCATAAGAATGGTTAGTTTTTTATGAGATGATACTCTTGATAGTACAAAAAAAATTTAAAAACTCAAACCTATCATTTAAGTCGAATTAAAAAGTGAAATTTCAGACATTTTCTATTTAAAAAAGAGTCACTTAGAAAAATAAAATTATAAAAAATGGCAAATTGGGAGATATAAAACTTAAATTAATATTTGGTAAACCTTTTTATGTTTAAAACCTGAATAATAAAACGATGTCATACTTTATTTCTTTAGAATAAGTGCTAATAATAATGTTGCTTATATAAAATTAAAATTAAAACACAATCCCTTCTTTATTTATGCCAACAGACAATGAAGTTAATTGCATTGTATAAGCGATCTGATTGATTTTACTAAATTACCTTAGGTGTTATTTTTTGTGAGTGAAAAGTTAAAATCTCAGGTTATGTCAAGAGTTGTTAGTGGCTACTTTTGCATACATGTCAAGCATTGTGTTACTTGCAGTTTGCAATAGATGCTGAACCATGTCCTTGATGTTTTAATTCATTTCCAAGTTATTGGTGTTTTATATACCTTTGCATGTAAAAGTTATTGGTGTTCTATATACCATTTCCAAGTATGTATTTTCCAAGAGTAAGTGGAAAATACATACTTCACATCATGATCATTCATTCTTGGAAAATCTAATTGTTTGAATTGGTGAGTACATCTAAACCATTGGATTTTCTAAGATTTGATGGTCAATATGAGGAGTATGTCTTTTTCACTTACTCTTGGAGTAAGTGGATCCCTCCCCATATTAAATAGTATAATATTTATATATTGTCAATGTAAAGATTTATACACAGTCAGTATATCATTCATTTGTATTACTTTTTTAAAAGTTAATGATGATTGAAAATGAATTATTAATAATGAATGATATAAAATCTTAAACTATCAATTTTCTCTATATTAAAAACTATTTATTGTGAATTCTGTTAAGTCCTGCCACTCATTAATAATTTTAAAATGTAAAAAAAGAAGTTCATATTTTCATAAATAGTTTCATATGTATAGTGCAAAATTTTATTGCATTGTGGATATATTATTATAATTTATATGTATTATTTATATTAAGGAGTGAATGACCAGCACATTAATAATAAATAATTGGCTCACAATATGAAAGATTATTAGATGTGTAGGCTGTTTTGTCTTTCATAAATACTAATATTAAACTTTGGAACATCTAACTTCCCAATACTTAGTTGTACATGACGAAATATTATTACCCAAAAAAGTGACGAATAAAAATTTGAGATTGACGTAGTACAAAAATAACTAATTGAAGGAATAGGAGAGACGTGGTGGTGTGTTATCACATAGTTTTGAAAACCGTGCCGTACCGGCCGGTTCAACTGGAAAATCGGTGAACCGGACCCCTAACCGGTACGGTACGTATGTTATACCGCATATGCAATAGAACCGGTCAAAACCGGTTGAAAACCGGTCAAAACCGGTGAAAACCGGTAAACCGGTTTAAACCGGTTGGTTTGTACAGTATTATTATTATTATTTTTAAATTTCAAATTTTCAATTCTTCACCAATTCTTCAACTTCAATGATTGATACTTGGGTCATTTATTTGTATTTTGCGTTTGTTAAGTGATAATTTTGGATAAATATATGTTTTGTACTTTAGACTTTGATTTTATTAAAGACTTAATGTTGTTTGTTTGTGTGAATTTGAAATAAATTATGAATATGGATTATAAATATGAATATCTACTTATAAATTTTTTGTTATAGGTTTACATATATATATATATATATATATATAAGCAAGTATGTCCGGTTTAACCGGCATGCGATTTAATTACTGAACCACTGGTTGAACCACTGTACCACTGGTTGAACCACTGTACCACTATACCAGTACCCTAACCGGTTTGATAACCGGTACGGTTTTAATAACATTGTGTTATAATTAATATAGTTTTTATTCCCTAGTCAATACTCATGACTATGCGCACTTTATGACCCTTTCAACTTTCTAGACCGAAGAATCCAATATATAAGGAATACAAAGCATGGAACATAAATATAAATATTAGGGATCCGCAATTTTTTAAATTTATTTCACATATTAACTATCAATTTTAAGTAAATCTAATGATTTAAATTAGTTAGTAAATCTAAATCATTTGATTTCCTTATAATTAATGACTAAGATGTGAAGTAAGTTTAAAATTTTTACTCTTGAAATAAATGAATTTCTTATCTCATATATATATATATATAATATAAAGCTGATAAAAAAGAATAGATATATGTACAGATTACAATAATTAAAACACCCTAGTTTTTTTTAATAACAAGCTACAATGAAATAATGTAGCATAATTACGAGGAATGCTAACATTGAACACATATTTTGTTATTGGATGAAATTTACATGAAGTTTAATAAATAAAGAATGAGTCAATGTGAAATTTACATGAAGTGTTGAAGAGAGTTTTAAAATAATATTTATATCATTCCTTAATATATAACTATCTTGTTTTGGATTGTGAAGTTAACAAATATACATATAAAATCATTTTAACACTTTGTTCTCACATGACTTATTTTCGATTTAGGGAAGCTAGTGGTATATATGGTCACTTAATTACAAATATTTTTTGTCTCTAATTGAAAGATTGAGTTCACACCAACTTAAAGAATCAAAAGGACATAATTCATGTTAGTTTTGTAATGTACAATAAATACCATCCAGGTCTTTATAATTTTGTGTAAATATGATCCCGAAGAAAAAACAAAATTCTAAATCATATACAAAAATCATTTATATGATTCAAGATAATATATATAAGAGGTTATAAAAAGGTAAAACTGACTAATTTATCTCACATTTAATATTTGTGAGGATTATTTTAAATTTTTTATTTTTTCATAGACTAAAATTGGTAGAAGCAAAAAAATTGAGAACTAAAATAGATTTTTACTCATAATAATAATTTTTTTTCAATAATTGGATGATTAAATTGATACAAATTGATTTAAAGTATCTAATTGGTTCAACTTTAAGTAATACGTAACTTACATGATATATGTCTATTTAAACAAAATCTTAAAATTGAATATTGCATGTGGAAAAAATCTATTAAGAGGGTAAAGCCTATCATACTTCTTCTTCACGTTTTAAGCTTCAACTACATTGTTTTTTTGTAATAAATTATGATTCGGACAAGAAATTAATGAAAATTTCAAAGGAGAAACAAGTTGTAATTTGCTCATAAAAGCAATTTTTTTAGTTATACTCCCTATCAAACATTCTAATTGAATTGCAAGTACTAATAAAAGTAGTTAGTATTCTTGCTTTAAAAATATATTGTAAGATTAAGGCTGTCCTCAATTAATATTGTTCATTAATTGATATTCCATTTTATCTTCGTTATAAGCAAAAACGTAATAAAAAAAAGTTTAACATATAACTAAGTTTAATTACCTTTGAATTTTCTAATATCACTTTTAATTGAAATATCTCATATACCACAAGTTGAATAATAATTGTAATCTTCTCCATGTATTGTTATCAAATCAATTAATTGCCTTTTAACTAAGTTTCTCAATAAGTATATTCTTGACAATACTAAAAATTTGAAAAATAGAGATAATAAGAGCTTTAAATATTGATATGTAAAAATATACTAAACTTTTATCGTAAACATGCTTAATTTAAGTCTAACTTATTTACTCGTTTAACATTTTGAAAAGTTTGGACTTGAGCTTTTTAAAAGTTTTCTCTAGTTTGTTAGTATTTAAAAGCTTATTAGGCTATAAAACCTTTAAACAGGGCAAGAGGCATGCATGTAAATAGGCTATTAGGTATACTTTTAAATTTGTGTATCTAACATTAACAACTAAATTGTATTTTTAATAAAGTTTTATATTAAAACTACATTTATTTCCATTATCAATTCAAATTAATATATATAAATATATGTATATAAATATTCATACATTAAAATAAAAGTATATCTATATAAAAAATATAAAATAAATTTAATATATCTTTAAAAATTCTAAACATGTTTGTGAATATGATTTATATATATATAATAATGTAAAGTCCTAAATATAAGAAGTTGAATTTGGAATAAGTGTGAGTTGGTTCAATTACCACCCTAGTTAAATCCAAAAAAATATTCCATCATATAGTTTAATTTATTAAAATATTATCATGTGAAAGTGTCTTTGACCCTCCATCAAGTTAGACTATTGTTAGCATTGGATTTAAACCTTCTTACCAACTTGCATCTTCTTTTATTCTTTTAGCAGCAGCCACCATGAAATTCATGATTCTTATAAAAAATATATTAAGTTGACCATTTAATTATAATTTTTTTAAGTTGATTGTTCAAACAAAACTAACATAGATTATATTTTCCTAAGTCTTTTCTGACAGAACATTCAACTATTATATATAATATGAAATAATTTAAATCACATCTTGGAAATGATCCTATATCATTCACTATAGGAGTTGAATATATCTTAAATTTTCACAGTGGTAGAACTATGTCGCTTTTATATATTTCTTTTTGGTTGGAAAAGAATTATTTCAAATTTAGAATTCGGTAATATTGCACTCAAGGTTCAACTTGTTGTATATAAATATATAGTTTGATATATATTCTTATGACTAAAAATATTAGGTTGATGAAATATTGTTGATGGATGATTAATAATAGGTGGACCTAAAGGAATAAATTGATATCATAAATAAACACATAGATTATAGTTAAAACAAGAAAAAATGTCAGATTATGAATTTATGATCTGTGACCCTTGTATTACTAAACTTTGAATCTGATTGTTCCCTAAAAAATAAAGCATTTAATCAGATTATCATATAATAGATCTGAAAATTAAAATGGGTATCTAATGATATATATATATAAAAATATAAAATTATATAAATATAAATATAAATAAAAGTAAAATCTGAGCTAGGAAAAGAAAGCATTCTTCTACTTTTACCTTTTTCATAGTGATAACCATCCTTCTAGAGTCAACTATTATTTTCAAAGGTTTATGAGTAGTATCACGAAAAAAACAGAACCCATTGAACTTAAAAAATTTTAAATTTAGTTTTTTGAAAATTTTAGTTTAAAAGATTGACATACAATGAAAAAAAGAAGATGATTTGAGTAGATTTCATATAACTAAATTATTTTATTTCAAAATAAGTTACACTAATTAACTAATAAAAATAAAATATATATTTTACTTTTGTTTCTATACTAATTTAAAAATATTTACTAAAATATAAAGATTTATATACATTCAATATAAAAATTAAAAAATATACATAATTAATTTGTTATCCATTATTCTCCGTATTACTTTTTTAAGTGTAAATAATAATTAAAAATGAAAAATAAACGATATAAAAAATCATTGGTGTATACATATTTTCTCTTAAATAAATCCTCAAAATATTTGATGGAGAAAGGAGAGTTTTTCTTGTCTTACTTTCTAGAGAATGGACTATCTAGAAGCCGTGGTAAACTGGTAATGGTGACTACAATAATGACATTGTAGCCATATTAGGTGGCATAGTGTACTTAATAATTTATAAAAAAAATTTGTTCTATTAAAAATATCATAATTTTTTTTTGGATATGTAATTATTTCTTCCCGTTAATTTTGTTTACAAGAATTGATTTATTGACATTTTAATTATCCTAAGATCTCACGACATAGACCGATCCGATTTATTGCATGTTACATAAATATTAACACTTGCAAAGAAGTTTTTCTAGATTTGTATAAATATTATGTATATGCTACCTTATATTATACAGACCTCATTAAATATGTTTATAATTTTCGTTAGTATAAGTTATTTTTGATGAATTGATAATAGAGGAAATAGATATAATTTGCAACCACATGTGAATTGTTATCTGAAAAAAATGAAATGCCTCCTTTTTATATCTTCATTGATATATTACTCTTTACTAGGATAAAGAAAGATTTGTTTATATATATATAAAAGAGAATCAATAATATTGATAATATATTAATTTTTAAACTATTTTAAAAATTTAATCTTGAATAATAATTTTGGATTAACATAAAAAATGCAAAAATAGAATATAAATTTTGTAAGATTATTAGTTGAGTGCTTGTAAAGAAAAGAAAAATAGCATAAGATTAATTTGAATTGCATTACCACATTCCCACGTGGACGTTGAAGTCTTTTTTTCTTGTAAGGTACGGTTGATTCAAACTAAGGTAGCTGTCAGATTTTCTAACTCAAAGACTTATTCATATATTGCCTTCTTCCTCTCATCTTTCCTTCCCATTCAAAAGTTATACCTTTCACCTCTTCTCACCAATATATTGATACCCTTTCCCCTTTTCCTTCATTTCATATTCATTGTGTCTTTTTTCATTTCTGGGTTTGTCATTCATTCTTGTACAGAAACAAAAAAAAAATCATTTTTTTTACTCAAGAGTTCTATATCTCTCAGCCTGTATAAGCACTAAAAAGTTGCCTTGTTTGGTTATTTTTTCAATATCATCCATATATCTCTTTCTTTGTGTGAGTGCTATTGGCTTTGATATCTGGAACTTGCTTAAGAGGATCATTGAGTCATTTGGAGCTTAGTTCAAAGTTCATTTAGTGACTCATATAAGTTTGTGTGGCTTTTGGCATAGTTGAAGAAAATGAGTGATGGAAGGAAGAGGAGGAGGTTCCACTTGGGAAAAATCCATGCATTCTCGCGAGGGAAAGCAGTGAAAGAAGAACAATCACTTATAGGAGGCCCTGGCTTCTCAAGAAAAGTATATATCAATGACCCTGAAAGGGTTGAGTCAAATCTTGTGAATTATGGTGATAATTATGTTAGGACTACTAAATATACATTGGCCACTTTTATTCCCAAGTCCTTGTTTGAGCAATTTAGGAGGGTTGCCAATTTCTACTTCCTTGTGGTAGCAATTTTGTCTTTCTTACCTGTTTCTCCATACTCAGCTGTCAGTAATGTTGTTCCTCTAGTGTTTGTGGTTGCTGTTTCCATGGGGAAAGAGTTACTTGAAGATTGGAAGCGAAAAACACAGGTAAATGTTCTGTAATCATTAGTCCTTTACTTATGTAAGTTGCATATTTGTGTCACAATGTTATGAAATACTCAACATTTTTAATGTGGTCATTGCATTATTACAAGTCTGGAACATTGGGAAATTAGTGCTTTACAGATATATTGAATATACTAATTGGTTTGGGAATTTCTAATGAGGGCTGAGATTATGCCTAGAGTTATGTTTGGAGTTTTAATAATACTTGTTTTTTATAATTTAACCAGGATATAGAGATGAATAACAGAAAGGTCAAAGTACATCGCGGCGGTGGTGTTTTTGACGTGTCTAAATGGAGGGATTTGAGAGTTGGAGACATCGTGAAGGTGGAAAAGGATGAATTTTTCCCTGCTGATCTCATCTTACTTTCATCAAGTTATGAGTATGCGGTTTGCTATGTTGAGACCATGAATCTTGATGGAGAAACAAATCTTAAGCTGAAACAAGCACTGGAAGGAACTTCAAAGTTTCAAGAAGACTCAAGCTTTGGAAATTTCAAGGCTGTCATTAGATGTGAAGATCCGAATGCAAATTTGTATGCGTTTGTAGGCAGTCTGGACCACGAGGATCAGCAGAGTCCTCTTACGCCTCAGCAGCTACTTCTTAGGGACTCAAAGCTGAGGAATACAGATTTTATCTATGGTGTGGTAATCTTTTCTGGTCATGATACAAAGGTTATGCAGAATTCAACAGAGCCTCCATCCAAGAGAAGCAAAATTGAGAAACGGATGGATAAGGTTATCTACTGCTTGTTTTTTCTATTAGTTTTGATTTCCATTATTGGCTCCATATTCTTTGGGATTTCAACAAAGGATGACCTTGAAAATGGAAGAATGAAGAGATGGTACCTTAGACCAGACGATTCCACAATCTACTACGACCCAAAGAACGCGGCAATTGCAGCACTTCTGCATTTCTTGACGGCGGTTATGTTGTACGGTTATTTCATTCCAATTTCCTTGTACGTTTCAATTGAAATTGTGAAAGTTCTTCAAAGCGTTTTCATCAACCAGGACATTCACATGTATTATGTGGAAACCGACCAGCCAGCGCATGCTCGTACCTCAAATTTGAATGAGGAACTTGGGCAAGTTGAGACCATACTTTCAGATAAGACAGGAACCTTGACTTGCAACTCAATGGAATTTATCAAGTGTTCTATTGCTGGGGTTGCTTATGGACGAGTAGCTACAGAAGTTGAGAGAGCTCTATCCAGTAGAAAAGATTCACCTTTTGGTCAAAAGTTCGAAGGAGGCAACATTGTTGCAAAGTCAACCATTAAAGGGTTTAACTTTCAGGATGAAAGGATCATGAATGGAAATTGGGCCAGAGAACCCAATGCCAATGTAATACAGAACTTCCTACGGTTGTTGGCTGTGTGCCATACTGCAGTACCTGAAGTTGATGAGAAAACTGGTAAAATATCATATGAAGCTGAATCACCGGATGAGGTAGCTTTTGTGGTTGCAGCCAGAGAACTCGGGTTTGAGTTTTATGAAAGGACACACACAACTACTTCAGTGCGTGAGTTAAATCCCAAATCTGCCAACAAAACTCGAAGGTCAGACTTCCATTCTTGTTTGTGAAGGCTTAAGTATCTATCTCTTACACATACCTGTAGCTGAAACGATTTATGTACTGAAAACGGCATAAAATTTCACTTTTGCAGGTCCTACAAACTTTTAAATATACTAGAATTTAGTAGTGCTAGAAAGCGGATGTCTGTAGTTGTAAGAGATGAGGAGGGGAAACTCCTACTACTTAGCAAAGGCGCTGACAAGTATGTGACCTTGTGCTTTACTTTTAAATCTTACTCTTAAAGATAAAAACAGTGCCATTTTGTTTTTGAAGTTCAAAACATTAAATTCCTTTTCTTTCCGGTTTTCACAATCAGTGTCATGTTTGAACGCCTAGCAAAGAATGGAAGGGAGTTTGAAGAAAAGACTAAACAACACATAAGTGAATATGCTGATTCTGGTTTGAGGACCTTAATACTTGCATACCGTGAACTTGATGAGGAAGAGTACAATAAATTTAATAAAGAATTCACAGAGGCAAAGAACTTAGTGAGTGCAGATCAGGAGCATATTCTAGAGGAAATATCACAAAATATTGAGAAGGACTTGATTCTTCTTGGAGCTACTGCTGTTGAAGATAAACTTCAAAATGGGGTATGTTATAAATACTGTTTTTCTTTATGAAAGTAGCAGGAAGCAAGGGCTTGCTTTCCTTTCCCCCCGTAGCATTTACGGTACCTATTACAATTATGTGATTGAATAATTGATAATACTTGTCAAACCAGCAAAGCTAGTACCTTCTCACCTTTTTTTTTAAATTAGTCACATCCTATTCTATAAGAAGAACTTGTGTAACAGTTATATATGTTGTGTTTGTGTTCTTATGAATCAGTTTGTGTTGTGTAGGTTCCTGAATGCATTGACAAGCTGGCACAGGCTGGGATTAAGCTATGGGTTTTGACTGGTGATAAAATGGAGACAGCTATCAACATCGGGTAAGTTCAAAGATTATCTTTAAATTTTGAAATCATGTTTGCAAATAATATGTTGTTACTAATTTAGTAATTTCTGTGACTGCAGATTTGCTTGTAGTTTACTTAGACAAGGAATGAAACAGATTATAATTAGCTCAGACACTCCAGAAATTAAATCTCTGGAGAACATGGAGGATAAGTCTGCTTCTGAAAAGGTAAACCTTAACTTTGACCCTTAATTTCTCCCAACAGACATTAATGTTGATATAGATGGCACTTTTGCATGTCACCACACAATATAGTTGTTTTTGGTCCATTTAACTTTAGGGCTTTAAGCTATCAGATCTTGTATGATTCTGATGGAAACTTCCTGATTCTTTAGGCAATCAAGGCAAGTGTTCTTCGTCAAATAAAGAACGGAAAGGCTTTAATATCTACACCAGATGAAAACTCTGATGCGTTAGCTCTAATCATTGATGGGAAGTCTCTTACCTATGCACTAGAAGATGATGTCAAGGACTTGTTTCTTGAACTTGCTGTTGGCTGTGCATCTGTTATATGCTGTCGTTCTTCTCCCAAGCAGAAAGCACTTGTAAGTTTTGCTGGTTACTTTATAATTCTCTGTTTTTGCCCTATATTTCTTGATTTATATATAAGTTCAAGTTTTGGTGATTTCCACATGACCAATATTTAATGGAGTTTCTTTTACAACAATGCAGGTTACTAGACTGGTTAAGATCAAAACTGGTAAGACAACTCTAGCGATTGGAGATGGGGCAAATGACGTTGGAATGCTCCAAGAAGCAGACATTGGGATTGGTATCAGTGGTGTTGAAGGAATGCAGGTAAATCTACAATATCCCACACACATTTATCATTTTTTGAAACCTTTCTATAACCACAATCCAGAATTTGTTTTTGTTTTTATTTTCATTATTTTTGTCTCTCAAGTTCTTACTTCTCTGCTTCACTAAAATTTTCAGGCTGTTATGTCAAGTGATATTGCAATTGCCCAATTTCGGTTTCTAGAGCGCTTACTTCTTGTGCATGGACATTGGTGCTACAGAAGGATCTCATCAATGGTAACAACTTGTCTTTTCTTCACAGATACCATGTAACATTATTGGATTATCTATTTGATATATATTTATACTGATCCGTGACTTACTGAAATGTTTCAATTCAACTAAGATCAGTAGAAATGTTCTTGGTTTTTGACAAACTTCACTTTCTGTTTGACAGATCTGTTACTTCTTTTACAAGAATATTGCCTTTGGCTTCACTCTATTCTTCTATGAGATGTATGCCTCATTCTCAGGGCAACCTGCATACAACGATTGGTGCATGTCACTATATAACGTATTCTTCACTTCGCTTCCAGTAATTGCTTTGGGAGTGTTTGACCAGGATGTCTCTTCTAAATTATGTCACAAGGTAGCCTTTCGAACAATGTAGCTTTGTATCGGCACTCAATTTAAAATTTCGTCTCTTCAGAGATAAAACATACATAATTGCTATCTTCTCATGACATCTTCCATTTGTCTTCACTTTTCAGTTTCCATTGTTATATGAAGAAGGATTGCGAAATGTCCTATTTAGCTGGAAAAGAATAATTGGTTGGGCATTCAATGGGGCTGTGAGTGCTGCAATTATATTCTTCTTTTGCATTCGCGCCATGGAGCACCAGGCATTCCGTAAAGGTGGAGAAGTTGTTGGACTCGAAGTCCTTGGCACCACCATGTACACTTGTCTTGTGTGGGTGGTGAATTGCCAGATGGCATTATCTATCAGTTACTTTACTTATATACAACATATATTCATCTGGGGAAGCATTCTGTTCTGGTACATATTCCTCATGATATATGGAGCCATTGACCCTTCCTTTTCAACCACTGCTTATGAGGTCTTCATCGAAGCTCTTGCTCCAGCACCATCTTTCTGGTTCATCACTTTACTTGTCGTTATCGCTTCCGTTATTCCATATTTTGCCTATGCTTCCATCCAAACCCGTTTCTTCCCTGTGTATCATCAACTGATACAATGGATGAGGACAGATGGGCAAGTAAATGATCCAGAACTCTGTAAAATGGTGCGGCAGAAATCTATACGAAACACAACAGTTGGATTCACAGCTCGTTTGCAAGCATCCAGGCGTTTGGAAGCATCAAGGCGTTTGGAAGCATCAAGGCGTATGGAAGTATCCTTTGAAGTGACATCTGAGAGCAGATAACCAGAAACTTCATTCTTTTTTTTTTTTTGTTTGTAAATTCATCAGTAAAAAACATAGGTATATATTATTATCCATAGGTTACAACCTTCTTCCAGTTGTACATATGTGAGGTAGAGATCAAGTGTCTTCTTTAGGCTACATGAAGGAAGTAAACTGAAGCAACAAGTCCCTTTTGTTTTCAATAAAATTTAGCTGCTTCAGGATCAGAAAGAAGGTTATGGTCAATACTGTAGGATGCTATGCTATTTGTTGTTGTACAGGATATAAGAATAATATGTTACATTCATTCTGTAATGTGTAAGAGTCGAGTGACATTTGAGCTCGGCTTGTATTTTTGTGCACTCTGTCAGTTTAAAATTCTACATCTATGTTCCTCGCAACTTTATAATATTCCGTATCTGTTTGCCTTAACATCATTGCCCAGTAGGGTTACAGAATTATTGTAAGTTCTAATGCACATCAGAGTAAATATTCTGACTTTTAAAAGGAACTAGTTGAGGTAAGAACTTGAAAAGATGTCACCTGTGTCATATCAAGTCTGTAGCCAGTTAAGAAGGATAATAAACCATATGTTTAGCACACACTGCAAGTGCAGTAATTTTTTTAATCATCATTCTCTGTAACTATGAAAAAAATGTTACACGGGCACATTTAAAGACACTGAACTTATATGAACAAAAGATGTTAAGTTGTGGCACTTATGTCCATTAATTACAACCAATCTGGAATGAAACTAGGCTTCCATAATGCTTTGCCTATTTATTTTTGATACAGAAAACACAGCTCTATTGGAATATGCTTGTAAGTAATTGATAAAACACTCATCTCCATTAATTCAAGTAGTTGACTTTATTCTGGAAAGTAGGTACTATTGTTCCAATTTCTTATAAGAAAGGGTTATTATGAAGGATTCACCATCCAGTAAGATTAGGATTCATATGTACAAGGACCAGATGACCTTAAACTGTAACTCATGATATATGCACAATAGCTAATTTACTTTTTGAACAGATAAAGAGGAATACATAAACACTTCTTAAAACCAGAAAAAAATGAGGTTCTAGTTTAAAAGGGGGTGATAGATATTATTCCTAAGAAAGTTAGTTAAGATAAGAATGTAGTGTTCACACATTTAGGACAATCCAAATGTTCTTATATGATTCCACCATTCAAATAGAAACTAGACAATAAAATCATTATACTACATGCTACACATCCAACAAGTTAGTAAAATGAACATGTTTCCTGCACTGAATCTCCAGTCACAGCAACCCGTGGCCTAAGAAGTCCGAGGCAGACCGAGCCATGATAGTGGCAAACTCATTGAAGCTAATTACACCATCGCCATTTGTGTCAGCCTCTTTGATCATATCAGTGAGCTCTCTATATGTAAGAGGCTGACCCATTTTGGCCATTGCTCCTGCTAACTCTGCAGCCGATATATATCCGTTGCCATCGCGATCAAAGGACCTGAACACACCTAAGAGCTGTTCTTGATTAACCAATACTTGAGCATTGATGTCAGGCAATATGGCATTGACCAATTCATCAAACTCAACACAACCATTCCCATTTGAGTCCATGTTGGATAGCAGGACTTGGACTTGGTCACCTGATGGCTTAAGCCCGAGCGACCGAAGAAGCGCGGCTAGCTCTAACATGGTTAGGCTGCCATCGGAGTCCATGTCAAATCTACCAAAAATTTCCTTCAACTGATTGAGTTGATGAACTTGAAGTTTTGACATCTTAACTTAATATGAATATCTATATAATGAACAAAATGATAAAGAGCCTAATATATGATTACTAGTATATATGTGTGTGACTGTTAAAAAATGATATAGCAAATTTGTAATGCAAAGTGAGGAACTGTGTTGAGATAAAGTTTGTTCTATTATATCTTCTATGTTGTTGTGAGAGTGGAAATAGAAAGCGCGTCGGTGTATTAAGAAAGGGCAAGAATACAAAGTATTAATAAATGGGGAGGGATCCATTTATCCAACAGTAAGTGAAAAATACATACTTCATATCTTAGTCATCCAATTTTGAAAAATTTAATGGTTTAGATGTATTTACTAATTCAAACAATTAAATTTACCAGGAATAAATGATCATGATGTGAAATAGCTTTGAGTAAGTGAATTCCTCCCTTTAATAAATAATTCATATCTATGAGGTCAATAAAGCTTTTCATGTGCCCTCCACTAAATGGTTAGGCATTTAATGTCATAATATATGATTGTTGCATTTTAAAAGTATGATTTATAAATGATTTTTTGGAATAGAATCTGAATGAGTTATGAGTTGTAATTTGTAGGGAAGCTTGGGACGCGGTCATTACTGAACACATTGAGGTCAATTCTATTAATTTGGTTTGGTCAAATTCATATACTGTGTGCTTGCTTCACTAACCTTTTCTTTTATTCATTCTAACCTATAAATAACGGTGTCACCTTTATATTCATGCAAATAGTTATATTTATGAATAGTGATTGGATATATATTGATTTAAATTTATCCATTACTAAAATTATATATTGAATTATATTCATTTAAATCCACTAATCTTAATGGATGAATTTAATTTTCTTGGATTTGGATGGATTGTGAATTGTGAATAATTTTTTTACCTCTAAAATATATCATTTCATTTTTATATAAAAGGAAGATATCCCTAATTACTAAAGAGATATCTTAATTATACCTTTTTTGATATACTACAACATTGAAATTTTCACTCACTCTACAATCTTGTTGAGATGTTTGATGCTAAAAAATAAACAAATTTTACAAAAAGTGGAGATTGTATCGCAAAAGCTAATTTTTGAAGAAAATACTCTAAATAATTCTCTAAAAACTAAGCTAGTGTAGGATATGACAAGGACCATTTACTACAAATAAACCAATATAATATTCCTTCTAACCTATTTAAGATTCAACTTTACTATATCTAAAGCTTTAAGCAGATATATTTAAGTGAATATGACAGGTTTAAGACCACGCCTTAATTTAAAAGTTTAAAATAATAATGTATGACTTCATCTTTACAAAGGCTTTAAATTACCATTAATTAACCCATATGAAACTTGGACAAATTCATAATAAATAAAGGATAAGTTTTTTAACTTTCAAAGTTGACCAAATGATAAGTACTCCCTCTATTTATTCGTCCTATTTGAACAATTTTTTAATTTTATTTATGTGTCTCATCTAAAAGTATATCAGAGTATATTTTTTAAGTTTATCATTGTATAAGATTTTCTTGATTTCGGCAAGTAGAGCACATGAAATTAATAATGATAGATAGAAGCTCATAATTGGTTTAGTTGAACTAAAAGATTTATGTTTGTCTGGAAAGAAACATATTACTTATCTCGAATCATGTCATGGTAGTTATTTGAAAATGTAGATATCTTTAAAATAATTTATCGAGTGAATTTTTTTTCACTTTACACTTATAAATATGTAAAGTGATGAAATCTAAAAATGTACATATCTTTATTACAACAACTTTACCTCTTAAAAGTGAATTAAAATGTGTAAAATAAGAATGAAGCAGGTAGAGAGATGATGAGAAAGGTAGAATCATGAATACTAGTAACACATATATATATCAAACTTCTATGGAACAACCTCACCATGTATGACTTTACAATCATTTTCCTCATGGTCACAAACCATGACCTTTGCACCAACTTCAACATCTTTGGTGCATATACATTTCCTAGACACACGCTTAACCCACCCAAAGCAACCCCTACCTGTGATACTCTCCAAAGGGGTTGGTGCCCTGCTTGTATTTCTACACCTTCGACTCAAATAGCAAGAAATGACAGCAAATACTGTAAGCACAGATATCACAGCAAAGAATGGACCAACAGATCCAGAAGACTTCCATGCACTAGAGCTTGAAACAGCTTCTGAGGTTGCTTGTTGCTGCTGCTCTGGCTCTAGAATTGAAGATGGTGTTGTTGTTGTTGTTGTTGCCATTGCATATTATTATTAATATTGATAAATATGATTAGGATGGTAGAGTAAGTGATCAATGTTAGTGGTAAGTATATAAAGGGGAGTGATACTTAACAAGTTTAGTTTCCTTAATGGGGTGAGAAAACTTGAAATGGGTGGAAAACAACGTGGAAAGGGATAAAGAAAGAGTGACTATACCTTTTATCTGCTTTACTTTTACACTTTTGCAGAGGGATTTCCATGGATTCATGGTTTCATTGTGCATTGTACATTTGCTTAATGAGAAAAGTAGGATTTTTCCTTTTATTGTATAAACTTCAAAGTGAGCCACACCCACGTCCACGTCACATGCATCTGAATATTATATGTTCTTTTCTTTTGCATTCATGTATCTCATTCTCAACACAGATGTTGGCTATGGATTAAGAAGTAAGTCATAGATTTTTATATAGTACACGACAAAAAATTGTTCTTGCTATAAGAGCTAATTTAAGATCAGTTCTATATTTTTTCTTTTCGTATTCCATAACCAAAGATATATATATGCACCTTTCTAACATACAGATATAGATTTAGGGAGGGGTAGCTAAAGGCTAGAACCCTTCCTCTTGAATTTATTTTATATTTTCTTTAGCAGATTATTCACATAACCGTAGTTTGTATAATCTAATACCAAAAAAATATGATCTATTAATCCAACCATTTCTATAACATTTTTGTAATAATTGTAACAGATTCATGCTCATGTAAGTCTTCATTAGTTATATATATTTTTCTGTATTTGAAGTGGATTGCTACAATTTTAGGCATAACTGTTGTTAGATAAGACTTTTGTATCTGCAAGCTACTAACAGGCTATTAGTGATTTTTGTGAAGCCAACCAATGCATAGATTAGCCTGCTAATTAAGTTTGGAGCAAATCATGATTCTCCTCTCCATTATTTAGCTGAAGACTTATTCTCTTAGTATGATTTGTAATTTCTAGGCTTGGTTACACTTATATTCTCTCATATTTTTTAATTGAACTCTTAAATCCTTTTCTCAATACCTTAATTTTATCTAGGTTTATTCTTAACATTCTAAAGAGTTTTAGGCTTGAATTGCAATTATACACGTTTTCAGGACTAAAAATAACAATTTAGGAATGCTCACAATTATATATATAGCCAACTTGGAGATAAGAAAATCTGGCACTTTAATCTAATAATTGGATTACATCATGGCACTTTTGGGAGAGAATGCCTGTATTGTTCAATACATCATCAACATATGTAATATGAGCCAAGGAAGATGCCACGTGAGATTGTTGATAGTGTTTTTGAGCCTCAAACATAGATGCCAGAATAGGACAACATGGGACAAACCTTAAAGCACTTTCCATTTTGTTCACTCATCCCTCATCACACTCTCTGCTTCATCTTCTATCTATCATAAACCATTCTCTATTCTCCTACAAACTAACTATGGAGATTTCTGCTATGGCTTCAGCCACTACTTCTTCCACTTCACCCCACACACTCAAAACATTTTGCAAACCTCAACTAAAGTGCACCCATATCTCACTTCCAACCTCAGCCACTATTTCACTTCTCGCTATCTTCTCCCCTCCCTTCGAAGCCAAAGCCATTTCCAAGGATCAGATTCTCTCTTCTCTAACCCAAGTAATTTATAGTAAAGTTTCTCACTTTCAACATTTTTCTTCAATTTGCATGCATGCCCATTAACTGAATTTGCGGTTTTTTTTAATAGGTTGAGAAAACGATCGATCAGGTTCAGGAGACAGGTTCGAGTTTTTTGGAAACATCACAGCATGTTTATGAAGCAATAGGGAATGCTTTGAAGCCTTGGATAGAAACGGGTTTGCCGTTTGTGCAGAAGGCAGGGGAAGAGGCTGTGAAAGTTGCTTCACCGGTCATTTCAGAGGTTACAAAGAAGGCACAAGAAGCACTCCAAAGCTCTGGTTTTGATACCCAACCTGTTCTCAAGGTTTGCTTTTAATGCCCAAATTTATTTGATAATGACATTTACTCTATGCACACTAACTCTACTAACGTTTCAATGTTAGTTACATTGGTAGGGAGTTGGGGGATAACTTTTCACAACATTGATTAGCAATAATCTGCTAAGTAATTTTAGGTAGGCAAAAATAGTCCTTTTGTATGTTTTTAGCAACACTCTTTAGGGAGTGGCCATATAGCTTATTTGATCAAATCTAAGTAGTAGCATTATTTGGTTAAGGAGCTTTTTTTTAAAAAGCCGTTGACATATAAGTCATGATTTGAGACCTAACTTATAAGTTAGGGTATATATATAAGCAGTTGATCAGCTAACTTTACCAAATACTTCCAATTCAACCAGCTAGCTTGTAAATCACAAGCTTTCAACCCCAACCCCTAACTTTTTAGAATTAAGTAAGCTTTTTAGCCTTCGACCAAACACACCCAGTATGCTGTATCTTAGATTAGGGATTCTCTTGAGTCATTTCCCCCTCATGTAGCCATGTGCTGATAGACACAAATCAAGTTCTTTTTATTAGTGAATCTATACAAAATTCATGAAGTTTCATTCTTGACCATCATGTCTAATTCTCTCTTCCACATGACCACATAAGAGAAAACATGAAATTTATAGGTAATATAAAGGGGCTAAATACCATATCTTAACCAAAAACTCCAAAAACATGAAATTTATAGGTCTAGTCACTTTTGAAGTTTTTATTTTGGTCCTTCCTAAACAATGCAGTTCTGCTTCTACCCGCATGTCGTGTGGACTCTGAACTCAATTGAATTCCTAATATTTCTACTTCAGCTTTCAACAGGAAGTTTTCACCATTTTTTTAATTTGATTGATATTTGAATAACCAAATCTAACAACTTGATCTGGAAACTCTCTTTGATCTCAGACCGTGGCAGATGCTGCACAACAAACGACCAATGTGATTGAAGGTGCCAAGCCAATAGCTTCAACAACCATTGAGACCATATCTACTTCAGATCCTACTGTGATTGCTGGAACAGCTGGAGCACTCTTCATTGCATACCTTTTGTTTCCTCCTATCTGGTCTGCCATCTCGTTTAATTTCCGTGGTTACAAAGGTACCTTTGGCATGTTCTGATGCAAATTACTTCATGTTTGTATGGATACACAATACCATTGAATTAGCGAATCTTCAAGCTCCAAACCCACATTATTCGGAGCTACTTATGTTAAACTATTTTTGCTTCTTGTAAGGTTAATACTTCGGCTTCATTACTTTGCAGGTGAACTTACTCCAGCTCAAACCCTTGATCTGATATCTACACAAAACTACATTTTGATTGATATTAGGTCAGAGAAAGATAAAGACAAGGCTGGTATCCCTCGCCTTCCCTCTAGTGCTAAAAACAATTTGATTGCCATTCCGTAAGTGATACTGTAGCTTCAGTTTTTGTGCTTCATGCATTTATTTGTCGATTTACTACTTATTTAAAAAAAGGCATCAAAACTTTGTCATGATTAAATTGTTATCGTCAAATTATGAACTGGACCATCACCTACTATCACTTGTTGTCACCTTAAACTCAGTTTGGAAGAACTGCCAAGCAAGCTGAAAGGACTGGTGAGGAATGTGAGGAAAGTGGAAGGTGAAATAGCAGCTTTGAAGATTTCTTATCTCAAGAAAATCAACAAAGGCACCAATATTGCGATATTGGACTCGTGAGTTTCCTTCTACGTATATCATCTTATTTTAAGCCATTCATGTCACTCAATGGACTTCATTAGATTCTAATTTTAGTTACATCATTGTACTAATTATGCTTTTTGGTAATATTAGGTACTCGGATTCGGCTAAAATAGTAGCAAGAACACTAACCAGCCTTGGTTTTAAGAACAGTTGGATTGTTGCAGATGGGTTTTCTGGGGGCAGAGGATGGTTACAAAGTAGGCTAGGAACAGATTCATATAATTTTTCATTTGCAGAGGTGCTATCACCATCCAAAGTCATTCCTGCTGCTATTAGAAATTTTGGTACAACAAGCCAAACTAGTAGGAAACTTCTGCCTGGGGCTGACTGAATCTTTCTCTGCATTCAACACTTGCAAATAGAAATCCCTACTGTGCATGCATGCTCAAGTTCTCTAAATTATATATTTGATCATTTAATCAAAGTAAAATATTTTCTCCAACTCCGTGTGTGCATGTTTTTGAGTGGCTCTACTCCTTAAGTTGCAATGATTGAGGAGAATGCTATAAAGTAGGACTATAAATAATTTGTAAAGTCATGGCATTGACATACTTTTATGCTTCTGCACAAATTGACATCCTGTAGTATGATGACCAAATTGATTCAATTATATCCATCTCAAAGATTAAAAACACAATTATTTTGGCTTAGAATCATTTCACTTTCCTTATGCAAATCTCTCAAATTGCAACTTCTATTTATCATCTCATTGTAATAGATTATATTGAATAATCATATTACCCATTTGTTGGAAACTCATTCATTCACATCACTACCCTGTTGCTTATGGAGTAAAGTAAAATTTAAATTAGTTTTTACGGTTTTTTTATATTTAAATTTCAACATGTAAATACTAATGAATGATATTAGCAATCTGTCCTAAATAAGTAAATATTTACTCATTGAACCTATCACAAACGATATAAAAAAATATGAAATTTAAGTTCAATTTTTTCATATGCATTTCGAAGGAGAAATCATTTAAAATGATCCATATTCTAGACAAATTTCTGGTGTTGATTTAGAACATACTTGTATAATTTTAAATTTATTAATATATGATTAATGAAACTTTAAAGATGAAATTGACTTTGAAGACATATACATGTATAAATGGATTAATATATGAACTTTGGTAGATACATTGGATGCACACAAAAAGAGTATATATTAGATACTTTTATACTTCAATCTCATACAGATATATACTAAAATACAGACTCATATACTATCCTTCTTCCTCTTCCTCTTCCCAACATACTCTTCTTCAATTAGGGCTTCCTCATTGTTGAGTTCTATTCCTATTTTGAATAATAACAACATGTTTTCCCTTTCTCTTTCAACTCCCACTTTCACCACCGCTTTCCCCAATACAAAATTGTATTTTTACTTCCTTTCTCTTTTCTTCCATGCTTTTGAATTATTATATGCCCATACTCTTTACAAAGTATAAATAAATAAACATCTTTTTTCGTTGAATTTCAGGGCCCTCCGAGAAAAGCTTACAACATTTCGCAATGTTTCAAATTGCTCTAGAATTAGATGCGCCCTTGATACACCATATGGAGGAGGAGCTGCTGGTATATTATCTTATCCCTTATCTTTCAATTACATGTTTTTATGGATATGTTTACATCATATTCCAATGTATGCATATTTTAAGTTTCGATCCATGTAGCCGACCCCATTAGATAAAGGCTTGTTTGTTGTTGGTATAACAATTGCACAATATCGGTGTAATTAGTTAGAAATCAGCTTCAATGTTCATCTGCTATAGCTCACTAAAAGCTAGTTAAGCTTATTCGCTTAATTAAACAAACGTAGAGCCTAGAGTTAAAGTTGGTTTGAATGAATCAAGCTAGAGCTTTTGTATACTTGTTTTTAAGTTTTTTTTTTCTCCAGAATATTTCGTTATTAAGATAGTCAATTAGATGTGAAGCTGATTTCTTTCCATATCTCGTTATAGTCGGGTTTCACTCCGGTTATATCACCTAGCGTCGATGTCTTTGATGAAGAAATTATATCGCGTGTGTGTGATGACCCCAGAGAAGCTTTTTTTGGTTTTGGTTGGGATGAATTTTTTTCCTACTTAAAAGGTCATCCAATTATGTTGAGTTCTCAGTGGTGTAGAAACTAGCCTTTATAGACATACAACATTTTTTCTTAACCATTTCACGAAAAAGTCTGCATATCTGCTACTTAGCTATGTTTCTGTCTTTTCTGTTCCATTCTATGGGTTAAACTCTTTGATATCTGTATTTAACTATACTTATCTACAGGTAATGTCCAGCAATTTCCTAGAATTAGTGTTTGGGATCCTTATCGGCGCCTTGGTGTTAGCCCTGATGCTTCTGAAGAAGAAATTTGGGGATCGAGAAATTTTCTGTTGCAACAATATCTTGGACATGAGAGGAGTGAAGAATCGATAGAAGCTGCTTTTGAAAAATTATTGATGGCAAGTTTCCAACACAGGAAGAAAACAAAAATTAATTTGAAAAGCAGGTTGAAAAAGAAAGTAGAGGAGTCTCCACCATGGATTAAGAACTTGCTCAACTTTGTTGAACTTCCACCAACTGAAGTTATCCTCAGAAGATTGTTTCTATTTGCCTTCATGGGTGGTTGGAGTGTTATGAACTCTGCTGAAACTGGACCTGCTTTCCAGGTTTGCTTTGAATTTCTTACATTATGTATTTCTGAGTAGTGTATACTCATATGCATAATTTTTTAAAGTAAAGCTGGATTGTATTTTTGAGAAGAAAAAAAATGAAATTTCAATTATGCTACTTTGTATCAAAACAAAGTATATATTTATCTTGTCCTTACCTTCTGGCACCATAAGTTTATCAGAGTTCTCCATACTGTATGGTTTAGACAACTACCAAACTCTAGACATAGCCTTGCCTCCTAGGCTATAATAGTATGCCTGATATATTTGAGTTATGTTATATCTTGATGATGAGATTTTAGTGATTGTTGGCTTTCTTTGACTATCATTGAAGGCTGTATAGAAATTTCATATTAGTTCGTTGTGCTGGTCATGTCTTGTGAGTTGTGACTACCAGGCATTTGGGTTATGATGTTTAACACTTTAACCATCAAACATAATTTCAATCTCCATTTGCAGCATGGTGACCATACATATTTTCATTTTTAAAGGCTCAAAATCTTTCCGATCAAACATGGATATCACCTTTGTTAATACATATGTTTATCATGTCTTTTTGTTCACTACTGTATGAAGGTTTATTAGTTGAACTTGAATTTATTCTGACCATTTTTTTTAAAGGTTCATGTTTTTTTATAAATCAGGACACTATTAAAATATTTGTCAAGTCTCTCTCCACTTCCTGTTTCCACTGTTCTTTCATGCATAATTGCATATCGATGAATTATTCTTTTGCTGCAGGTGGCGATCTCTTTGGCTGCTTGCATATATTTTCTTAATGAAAAAACAAAGAGCTTGGGTAGAGCATTCATTATTGGGTATGTAGCAAGAGAGTGACATACCTCCAATCAATTCCTGTTTTTTTCTTTTAATTTCTGTTATTCACCATTTTTTTTTGCACAATCATAGGTTTGGAGCTCTTGTGGGTGGATGGGTCTCCGGTTCATTGCTCGTACCCAATCTTCCATCTTTGTTGCTGCGCCCACCTTGGACACTTGAACTACTGACGTCATTAGTAGTTTATTTCTTCTTGTTCCTTGCTTGTACTTTTCTCAAGTGAAGTGGTAACCATTCTTTCATAGTTTACTTCAGTGTTCTGTAATGACACTGCTTGCTGAACAAACAAATTTTCATCCTCTCTTGAGTGAGCTGAGTTGTCAATGTCTGACCAGATGATTATTAGCATAGATTTTACTATGTTGGCACTGAATCTTTGCCCAAATTTCATCTTGGTGGAATGGTGGGTATCTTTGCACATGTATCACCATATTCATTTCATTTTCAGTATGTAATATAGTGTAACTTGTCTCATGTTCCAATTGCTATTTAAGTAAATATCTCCCCATCAACGTTCATCTCATCAACCCACCCATAGTAAACTCTTCTGAACTTATTGCACAGGTTGTGCGAGCACCATTCACAATGTTAAGACTTTTAGGTTATAAATGTAATCAAATAAATGTTCTAAAAAAATGAATTGCCCAATTCAATTCTTTTAAAGACTAATTTGTTTTGATGTTAAATGACTAGTTTTTTAAATTAAACTTTAATGATTTAGACATATTAATTTGGTATCAAAAGATCAATATTTTGTATTTATAAATAAATGGTGAATGCCATGAAATGAAACACAATTAAAGTTGATTGAAACTTGTCCAATAAATTCGAGAAACACATCACAAATTTTACAAATGTAAATGCTAGGAATGATGATAAAAGACTAAAAAGGTTGAAAACATATAACATGCATATATCCAGAACACAAAGCCTAAAGACACAGACAATACATAAAACAAGTACTAACGAATGAAAGACAACCTAGTTCTTATACCATTAATAACTATTTATTAAGGGTTAGGGGCTCTGGGGTTTTGGCTAAGCGATTCCAATCTGTTATTCCTGATGGCATAGCAACCCAAGACATAAATGGTAGTGACAAGAACAAGAACACAAACATTGAATACGATGAGATGTTTCCATTGGTTCCTGATGTTGGCCAAAACTCCTCCTTTGCATGAGTTGCAATCGTAACACAGCTTGTCCTGCTTATTGTTCCAAATGGTGCAGTCTGATTTATTGGCTGGTGGACCTGTCTTTGGAACTTCCCAGTACGTCGCGTTCTTCATTGTGTATCCACAATACGCCGGTGGCTTACAACACCCACTCTGAACAAACATAAAACCAAAACAACCATTAACTCATCGCTATTCTCACCTATTTGCATGTCACAACATAACCAAATTCCAGCAGAAGTTTGAAAAACTAACTATAACTATAGGATCACTAGTGATTGATTTACCATACTGTTTCACACTACTAAATATTTCTTGTACTTTTATGATGAATCCCATCAAATGCTGATATTAAGGGAAGAAACACAACCTGAGTAGTGGACAAGTGTTTGAAAATGAGAGAGTCATTATTGTTGCGACCACCTTTAAGAGCAAGGTTGTGACAAACATGACCATCCATTAAACAACTCTTGACTTCATCCCAGTTTTTATCATTGACCACATAACGCTGCAACCAGTGAGAGAAATCAGTTACTCTATATTCTCCATTCCTCCCAACCTTCCTGTTATTGGTTACAAACAAAGCGAATATGGTGAAAAGGACAAGCCACACGATCAATAAGAAGGTGACAAACAAGTACATGTAAAGTGCCACGTTGACACGCCACATTGAGCCTACTATTGCCAACGTGGACACAAGTACCACGAAGATGCCGCCAATCAGCAGAGGGTACCGAAGTACCTTCTGACAATCACTGGCGGCACCTCCGTGGACATGAATGTAGGCAGAGGTGCCAACCGCGGCGAGGCCTATAAGGAGAGAAAGTATGTTAAGGGCACCAACTACGGTGTTGCTTAGGCGGATCATGGCGTTAGAGAAAAAATGGGAAGTGTTGAGGAATTGGAGAATAAGAATAAGAAGAGGAGAAGGAGGTTGAATAATAACTGTTTTATAAGTGGGTTGGAGAGGTTAATGAGAGAACAAAAAAGAAAAAAGCGGTTGTTTTTGGAGTTTAAATATTTGTGCCACTCATGAAATAAACGATATATAGTTATATACTCTACAAATTACAAGTTCATTTTTTAGTGTAAGAGAATTTAAAACTAGAAGAGAAGTTTGCAGTAAGATGCATTGTGGTTGAACCATGTGAGCGATGACCGGTTACACTTTTTTTGGTCACAACTAATTACTAAGAGGGACGGTTATCTACAAATAATGTTTTCACTCTTCATACCCTCTCCTCTCATTATTTAAATTTAAGCAGTGACACGTTCATTTTCGTTTTTAGCATTAATACAACACAATTGCTGTATTTCAGGAATTAAATATTTATTTATATATTTCATGTTTTAATAAACATATTCTGTTTTAATTAACGCTAACAGAACCTTATCGTATAAGGTGCTGTTACAAACTGAGTCACCATGTTGTGACATACATTTTGATTGTTTAATAAATATCATTTCTTATTATCTTTTAGTTTTCATCAATTAGAAAACGCATGGCCAAACAAAAAAATAAGCGTGGAAACATGTATTTAGTTAATGAACAAGAACATTCAATTTGAAAATCTGTTAAAATAGTTCTTGAATTAGTTAGTCAATGTAATCAATGAGAAATATAATTTCAATTATGATTAACTGGTTGGTTTATTTTTGTTTGTTGGGTAAATATTCCTTATTAAAAAGATACAAAAAAATACTATATTTATTTTAAAAATCATATAAATTTTCTATAACACATTCATTCATAGGCTAGCTATAGATTAGACTCTAACCATCAGGTGATTTGAGTGATGAATTCAATTTTTTTAGCACATCCAACCCAAACCAAATAAAAGATACATGATATTTTTTTTAAGAAATATATTTTAAGATGTTTTCTCTTCTTATACAAACACATGCAAAATGTTAAAGATAATGTAATTGTATTTATATATTTATGAAAATGAAATAAGAGTTGAGTTTGGAATAAATATACAGTTTGATCTTCATTTCAATGTGATAGGTAAAATCATTTGCGAAAGTGTTGGGGTGGGTTGGTAATTTCGTGTATATTTGAGAATTGAGAGAGACAACGGGAAATCGTTTTCGAGAGTATGGAAGTAAGTGAGAGTGATGCAGTTTTCGAATCGCTAAATCTGAATCCTCAACTCTTCCTCAACCAAGTTCTCAATACCGTTGACGACATCGTCGACGAAGCCTTCGATTTCTTCTACGAGTGAAAACCCTTTCCCCTTTCGCTTCATATTTTCTATTATTTTTTTTTGTATTCTTTTATACTTCAAATTAGGTTGTCACTTTTTGTTCCGTATGATTCAGAGATGCATCCATCAAATTGAACACCGAAGCTACTCATAGGTCTCACGAATTGAGAAAGGTTAGTTAGTATCTTCTTTTTGTTGTTGTTGTTGCTAGCATAACATAAATTTCTCAATTAAGTAATTAGGTTAATTATAATAATGGAGATTTGTGGATTGTGAATTGCGAAAGGGTGTTGATAGAATTCGCGGCAAGGTTCAATCTGTTTTGGACAAACAGCTCTCTATTTGGGAAAAATACTCTCTTCATCACTGCTTTTCTGTTCCCCAAGGTTTTGTTCTTCCAAACACTGTATGCTCTCTCTCTCTCTCTCTCTCTCTCTCTCTTATTATGCTGTTTTATTGTTAAATATATTGAAATAAATCATTACTATGGAATGTAATAGTTTAAAAACACATCATTTACATCTAACTTTTAGTTTCAATTATTATTAGTATTAGCCTATTAGGGAATGTATCAATAGAAGGGTGATGGCAAGTGTATGTATTAGTTGAAAAGCATTGCTTCCTAACTTGAATATTCTTTTTTGGTTTAATTATCTAACCTTGGAAAAAAATGTCCTTGCAGGATGAATCAAGAGAGAATGGCAGCCTCCATCCAGATTCGTCTTTTGATCCAGATATAGATGCTCAATTAGGTTCCATGAGAGAAAAACTGACTGAGGTAATAGCAATGCTGATTGCCAAATTCTTTCTTTTGCAGAAGTTTTGTTTCTTAATTTATCTTGATACTAATTATGCTGTCAGGTAGGGAAGGAGTCTGAAATGCTGAATCAAGAAATTCAAGCATTAGAAAGGCAATCGAGTCTGAATGCTGGGTATATCGAAGAGGCAGTACGATTATATGAGCAAAACTCTTTGCTGTTTCAAGGTAGTTAAAGAGCTCGCCACCATCTTTGTGTTCATGTTTTGACCTTTAGCAAGTACATTTGTGTACCAATGAATACTAGTTCTGATACAAAATATTTGTTTTCCAATTTAATTAAGCAGAGATTGTGACAACTGGCTCAGAACTTAGAACGAAGATGAAAAAGCTAAAGACCAGCATGGTTGAAGAGAGTGAACAAGTGAAAACAAAAGGAATTTGCACCAAAGAAATGGATCTATCTGATATAAATCCCGCCAAAGGTAACCCGAATATCATTGGTTCTACTGGAACTTGCATTAATTTAAGCTGGTTAGACTCCATATTTACAAGTTGCCCATTACTATTCGCAGGCCTCTCAAATGCAAAGTTAGAAGATCTTCAAGAAATTTTAACTACTATGAGGAGTACATGAATTTTTTTCATCAATCTTGTTAGACTGGGCTTGTTAATTGTCAGTCTTTATCTGTGGTGATTAATTCGAATTTACCTCTGTAATGCTAAAACTAATGTGGGAAACTCCTTGATACTTCAAATTACGTACAAATTTAATGACAGCTGAAGTTGTGTTATTCTTGTGAAATGTCAATATATTGAAAATGTTAAGTAATATGTTGGTTTCTGTTTACATTTGTGAAGAAAATTACCCTGTTGCAGAAATGTTTGTGTTTTTTTATTGTAAAAGAATTTTTTCCCTTTCTCTTTTTTCCTGAAAGGCTGAAACAGTGCCCTTATGGCATTTGTTAATAGGAAATTTTATTTATTTTAGAGTTCCCCTCGTAGTTTTGATAACAACAATACAAACTCGTAGTTTTTCCTGAACCTGCATGGACCCAGCTTAGAGTGTTCCATTATATGCACCTTTCTTTTTGAAGGACATGCTCTTTTAGTCTACAATACTTTTTTTTCACGACGGACATACTTTTTGCTTCAAGATGACTCCATCTTATGATGTATTCTTCTTATTGCAGGTTAAAATCATATATTTGCTATATTCTCTGCTAGCTAACTATATATTGCTAATTGCTTTCAATTTAAATTTGGCCCTACTTGTTTTTTAAAAAAATCAGTTTTATAATGATAGACAAAGATTTGGTGTGTTGGGGTGAACTTTGATTTTGTAAAACTGATTACATTTAAATTGAGTTTGAAGTAAAATAATAATATATATCAAAATGTTTTTAATCTAAAAATAAATTTGTAGGAAAAAACGTAATATAGAAGTTTCAACTCAACATTAAACCTTTATTTTTTCATGTCCTATCAAACTCTATGGTCATAGTTTTGATGCAAGATCAATTTTACTTAAATTTTATGCATTACAAATTATATTTGCATATTCGAAAACGACAGTTTTCATAATAAGAAAAGCATATATGCTTTATTTTATGGTCATATTTAAATGATCCCAGCATGAAATCAAACACACTTATTACATTGCATTAAACTACCATGCAAAATTATGTATTTGATAATAAGAAAAGCATATATGCTTTATTTTATTTCAGATTTCCCCTGATCATAGTTTTCATAATAGCATCACAAACGCAGCATTGATTGAAAAATCAAGGCTGTGTAAAAATGCTAGCATAGGAAACTTTGAGGGAGCCAGCATAGAGTATCCCATTAAACTCTTGCACATCACTAATTCCTTGACTACCATACTCCTGCATAAGATTTACAACTTGCACTATTAAACCATTCTCATTGACCCTGATTGCTGCAGGAATAGTAAGGACTCTTTGGGGTGGAGATGGTTCTATATAACTGTTCACTGCTATCCAAAACTGCCCCCTTGAATTCCTCTTAATGTTTTCTGGTCTTCCAGCAAGTTGCCAGAATAATTCTGATTGATTTGCTCTTGGTCCTTTGAGCCAGAATCTCCTAACTCTGTTTGCTACTAATTCACTAACAAGGAGAAATGATCCATCTCTGCTTACAGCCACCCCAGAAGCCACTGCAAGACCCCTTAGTAACACTGTGGTTTGGTTTGTGCTTGGATCATATTTCAATAGGCTCCCAGAACTGTCTCTTTTGTCTATCATTGTTTGGTAATCTCTGCAAAAATTATATACTACATTTGTTAATGTCCTAGACTACAATGTGCTACATTGTCGTATACAAGAAATGTTAAATAAATGAACTACTATTTACCTTATCTGGTAATTAGAACTAGCCTCTGTGAAATAAACAATTCCAGTATCAGGGTCTATATCCAAAGCTGCAGCAAATTTTAGAGGAGTGCCTTGTACAGTTCTAACAAGTTGAATTGGAGACCCTCCATTGGGACCAATCTTCACAAGTCCAAAATAAGCATCTGCTACATATAGTTCACCTGTTTGATGATTGAAACTTAATCCCAATGGCCTCCCACATTTTGCTTGAAGTGCCGAGAAATCAGCCAAACCATCACATGTATTGTTCCTGAATCAACAATAATAACAATCACATTCATTCTTCAATAACTATTTATCATGTTATTCACACATCAAATTATTCTGAATACCAATTTCACATCAGTGACTAACAAAGTAGGAAACATATATTATTATTACTATGTGGAGTGTTGTAACTTGTAAATGAATAGAAATGGATAAACCTATCACTCATACTTCACATTATTTACCTTGTTGGAGAAGTGTAAGCATACTCCTTGAAACCATCATTGGGAAAATACTTAAAGATTCTTCCATCAGAAGCACCAGTATATGGCCCAGCGCTGTTTCGGTCGAATGCTAGAGACTCAGGGCCAGTGAGTGGTGATGGAAGCTGTAGCCTACTGAGTACTGTTATAGCAATGGAAGATGGGGAACACAAAAGGAAGAAGATGAAAATTGCATAGACAACCATCATCATAGTAATGTTTAACATGATTAACTACCAATAACTTATGTTTGATCACTTGTTGTATACAAGGGGCATGAAATCTAGCTAAGAACTCAGTTACATTTATAGGCACACATGCATGCAATGTGTTAAGTGGAAACGTGAAATAGCAAGCAAGAGAAAGAATATGGGTCCACCAACAACCGCGTGAATACAACACACAGGAAACCTAGTCTGTCAAAAAATAACGTCCATAGTTTGTTACAACGTTTGGAGGTTTTCCATGAACATGTACAACGTAACATGTGAAAGGTGAAGAATAAAAACGTGAGGCCATTGAAGTGGAAGAAAGAGAGTGGCTAGTAAGTGCAGACAAGTTTTGCACTTTTGTTAAAAAAATTTGATATTAACTAATGGACAATAAACTAATCTCTTTTGAGTATATAATTGTACTTCAATAAGTATTGTCTCAAAAATCGATCATTTACATACCATAGTTTCATTTAATGTTGAAGATTGGGACATGGACTATTGACTATTCACACCTAAACTTATTTACACTTTTTTTTATAAATCAATCACAAGTTTACAAAATTAAAAACCAAATTTGAAGAAAATAGTGTGGGGAGGTAAATTTTAGTTCCACTTAACTTTTTTAAGCTTATAATGGTTACATTAGAGGCAATTAGAGTGTATAAGGCCTCATTCAAATAGAAAGGAGAGATTATAGTATCCAAGGTACTAAGGGGATTGCTAGAAAAGATAAAAACTTAAGATGTCTCATTATGTTGAATTTCCAATTAAATTTACTGTATTTTGGTCATCCATTATTAAACTAATCTTTTAAGGATTTGTACTTTGTAGCAACAACATTGGCCAACCTCTTGTGATAGAGAGGGGATCACTTCAATTAGGCAATTAGGCATGGTTGTTGTTCTTTATGGGCCGGATGGGTAATAGCCCAACATGGTTTAAGCCCAATATCTAAAACCCTAATTAAACCCTGGAGAGATTGTTGTTCTTTTGGAGAGAGAAAGAAATGGGTGGTAGCGACAGCGAGGTAGAGAAGAAAAAGGTGCTTGCTTTGGCTCCTATTGCTAAACCCCTCGCTGGGAAGAAGCTTTCAAAGCGCACTCTTAAGCTTGTTCGTAGAGGTATTTTTTTCATTCTCATTTTTCTTCTTCTTCATCTTCTTTCCTTTTTTTTATATTATAAAACTGCATCAAAAGCTGTTATTGTATGGCTTCAGCTGCACAACACAAGTGCTTAAAGAGAGGTGTCAAAGAGGTTGTCAAAAGCATAAGGCGCGGTCATAAAGGGTATGCTTTTTATTATCCTTCTAATTATTCTTTTTTATGGTTTTGTTTTGACTATGCAAAAAAAATAATGTGTTGCTATAATTTGTGAGTTCAGATTATGTGTTATTGCTGGGAATATATCTCCAATTGATGTCATCACTCATGTTCCTATCTTGTGTGAAGAGTCTGACATTCCCTATGTTTATGTTCACTCTAAAGAAGTAAGCAACCCCTCTTACATTGTATCTCTATGATTGTTTCTCTATCTATTATTTTTAGCTAATAGCATACTTCCTTTCATATTGGAGCATCAACTAAGATTGGGACACCACACTTTTTGGAGGAATTGGAGTGGTATTCTTACTTGTGTTCAACCAAATTTTTACTGTTTTATGCTTAGGAATTTGGCACAGCTAAACTGTTTGTTTTTTAAATTTAAGTTCATGCTACTCCTATAATGAATTGAATACCCATCCTTCAACAAATTAATGTTTAACTTCAATCTCCAGCTCACAGAAAAACATGGACGTTTTTCTTAATTTGTTATTTTTTTAGAAAAGATCTTATATTTCATGATGTTCTGTTTGTATATGGTTAAGAAATTACAATTACTCTTGTTAATTAAAGCTTATAAACTTTAATAATGTATATCATTTTCCAGGACCTTGCAACTGCAGGAGCAACAAAGAGGCCTACTTGCTGCGTTTTGGTTATGACAAAGCCTTCAAAGGGTGATCTAGATCAAGGGGAACAAGAGAAACTAAAGTCAGATTATGACCAAGTTGCAGCGGAAATTACTGAGATTACAGCTTCACTTTTTTGAACAAGCAAACATGTATTTGTACTGTTTGTTATTATTGCTTAATTAACTTCGTCACCAGTGTACCTTAGAATCAATCAATGTTATGTTTGGATTTTATCATTTTGCTATCTGCCACATCATTTTCTTTATATAAATATTTGCTACGTTATATCATCTGTCAAACTGAAAACATACCTCACTAAACAAACAGTTTGATCTATTCAACAAAGTTAAGAAAGTACTGAAAATGTTAAGTGGAAAAGCTCATGAGAATGATTATGAAGAATGGACTATACGCAAGTTCAGGGTTCCACCAACAAAAAGTGGACGCATTATTTCGCTACAGAGTTTATAAAGTAAAAATGGCGCATAATAGTTGCCAGGTCTATATAATCTTAAGAGAATATCAATATATACTGGTTGCCTCCTTATGTCGTCCAGCACTACATGTTAAGGAAATCCCTCAGAGATGGAAATGGTAACATAAAATCTATATACCTGCTGAGGTTTATTTCAAAAGGGATGATGACATGTGAGAAAATGTATGTACAAATTATTTTTGGTATGACTTGAACAAATACACAGCAACAGAACCAATGGCTAATGTCAGAACCAGAGGGATGGCAACTGAATCAACGTCACGCATTCTGGTTGTTTGGTCTGTTCTTCTCAGCTTTGACCTATCATAGTATTCATGCAAAAGATTGCTCACAGTGTTTAGCTGATGCATGATTTGACGTTGTCCTCGTGCAACAAGTAAAACCTGAAAAAAGTGTTTTTATTGCTCATAGTGAAATTTCAAGGTAACTCCATCCATGCAGTTCCCCCCACGTTAATCACATCTATAGTCCCATCTTTGCATCTAACTTTCAAGTTTCCATCTGTAGATTAAAACCTTCATGATAGATGATATGGTGTCTGATTTTAACATGCCAGTTTCCTCTCCCTGTTATATGATATAAAATGACGACCCAGTGCACAAGGCTCTCACTGAGTGGTGTTTGGGAATGGTAGATGCTTACAATCATATTGTTCCTTCTTACAAGCATTTTAAAAGGACTATAGATGCTCAACAGATTAGATTACGTTAATTTACGTTCTTTCATTTAAAGCTCCCTATTATAGTGTTTCATCAAACATGTAAGTCATAGAATGCATCTCTAGACTTAGCAAGTACATAGTATACTTTACACAGTATGCATATACTTTACAGGGCTACTATCATGTGAATTCAAAATGAGGAAATATATCACTTACCTCTTCCATGAGGGGAGAATCCCTAGCCAATTGAGAAGAGGATAAAGAAGTAGGCAGCAAAGGTCCAGTCAATGAACCATTGCCCATTCCATTTACGAAGAGAGAAGGGCCTGAGGCATTGCCGGCTTCAGCCTGTAGAGCCAAGTTTGGTTGACTGGCTGAAACTCCTCTGATTTCAATCTTCGAATTAAGCTCTTCAATACGAGAGGTGAACTCATCCATTCTTTCATTTAATGTGGAAATTTGTTCAGAAAGATGAGTGACAACTCCCTGGACAGCACCAAAGCAAATATCAGTTGATGAATCATTTATATGGGTACAGAAATAGATCTTTTAGTTACAAAGGTGTGCTACTAATTATTGCGCAACTTTTCTATGTTTAAAAAATATAATTTTGAACATAGTTTAAATTTGCTATACTTCCTCTCTAAAGTTTCTTGCCATTATGCAGTTTAATTGTTCTTTTCACCATGTTCCATAAAAGAAGATACAGTAAATGATGCATTGATGAATGTAGAAGCCAAAATGATAGCCATTGTACGACTTCTGAAGGTAAATATATCTTACTTGGTTAGCAATCGGTGCAGGTGGTGATTCTAGAACTCTCCCATCAAATCTGTTATTTATAGCTAGTCTAGTGAGCTTGGATAGACTCTTCTCCCTTTGATTTGAATATGAGTGTGAAATGCCACTGCAGAAGACAACATGAGAAAAAC
Organism: Lupinus albus; assembly: GCA_009771035.1. Lineage (NCBI taxonomy): Eukaryota > Viridiplantae > Streptophyta > Magnoliopsida > Fabales > Fabaceae > Lupinus > Lupinus albus. The sequence continues at coordinate 14,948,317 of CM020011.1, forward strand.
ATCACAAAGCCTTACTTCAGCATATTTTCAATTGGATTCAGAAACTATTATCCCAAACATGAAAAGCAAGTGGAGAATGTAAAGAATCACCTATTAAGATACTTAATTCTCCTATCTGTAGAAGCTCTGGAAAGGGCTTCTTTGGGACTTAAAACCATATCATCATCTATGCTGAGTTTTGATTTCAGATCATCTGGCAGTGCCTGCAGTTTGATCAAATCAGTGGTTCAGTATCCAAATATGCAAAGCACAAGCAACAGATGGTAGGCAGATTCATACCATCACATCATTTACGAGCTTTTCTAGTTGTATTTGTTCAATGTAGGTGCGAGAAACATATGAACCATCCAACCCCAGTTTCTGTGCTACAAGTTTAACATAGTTCCTATCTCTCCCTTGCACCTTCAAAATAACATGAACAAGTACTACATTAATGACAAAAAAAAAAAACAGACACAGAATAGCTCTGAGCTGTTGTTGACACAATATCCATGGGACACTCAAGCCCAGCTCAAAATTTTTAAGTACTTAGGAGGTTTAAAATAAGCATCCAAAGGCTGGAAAAGCCCTTAATTTTAAACCAATTTACACACTTGAACTTGAGTATTCAAAATCATGGCTAAGTATAGAGCAGGCGAGGGAATATAATGTTTAAGCCTAGCCCATGGCTAACTACTATATACTATCAACCAAAGAAACAAAAAATTATGGATAGATGAAAATTTGTCTATAAAATAAACAACAATATAATTCTAACGGAACAAATCATTTTTTATCTGTCTCAATTCAAAGAACAGTTTTTCATATTGAAACGAGAATGGCTTAAAAACAGTGAGTGCATTTTCACATAGGAGATGGTAACGGACATATCAGTGAATGAAATCCAGAACAATTGATACCATATTTTTAAAACATTTCAAAAATGAGAACTGTACCACAGGAACTAAAGAAGGAACACATAATAGTTAATGAATTATCCCATGAGCATCACATGTCTGGTCTAGTATCATATAGATAGTGCCAGCTTATATAAATAATATATTAATATCTTGTACAATAAGATATTGCATTTGTAATAAGATACTCTAGTTTCTTTTTCGGTGAACTCATAAGATAGTTTATCAACAAATATATTTGAATGACATTCAGTCCTTCCATATGTATTTCATACGTATCAAATGTTTGAAACTCAACACATAAATACATAGTAAATGATTCCCTAACCATCTCTACCCACTGAAAGCATAACACAGACAAGGTGGAAGCCAATAAAAAACGAAAAGTATTCTGATATGTTCTGAGAATATCGAATTGTGAGATAAGATGTTGTTAAGGTGTGATTTACCATACCAAAGGCTAAGAAACAACAAGGGAAAAGTGGCCTTACCTTCGTGAATGGAGAAACTACTTCTACAACAAAAACCCATGGCAAGCAGGTCACAAGTTTATAAAAACAAACACGGAATATGGGAAGTTAACTACAGAGAAGACAGAAAAAGAATAGTGGGGAAGAGGAAAGTGAAACTAAAAGTGTATACCAGGTCATGAATAAGGTTATCTTCCAGAATTGGAAAATTTGTTGTACCCAGTAAAGGAAATCAGCCGGTAAAGAACAGGCATCTCTGGGTGACACCGTTGACAGACAACAAACAGTTGCCATGATTAAAGTCATCCAACAATTTAATAAATGAAATGCTTAGTTGCAGAAAGATAGACTGAGACTACTTATGACATGAAAAATAATAGAATAAAATCAGCGGAAATATATGAATGATATTCTGTTATACCTGAACATAAAGCCGATTAAGTTGTTCTAGCCAATCAGTTTTTACGGATACTTTATCATCATGAAAGACATGACTGATTCTTTTCAGAATAGTTGCAATTGTATATCCCAAGGCCATCAGCCCTCCAAGGAGGCGCACACTGACCTCAAAAGTAATTCTAGGTGATATTATGAATGGACTATCTGTAACCCATTCCTGAAAACAAAAAAGCACTATCAGTATACAGATTTCTTTCGTCTGTTATTTTGCTGGCAACAGCAAAATGCAAAATAATAGACCTCACTAGGTGAGTCTCGTGCACTGGGAAGTCCTTTTTTATTTTGCTACCAACAGCAAAATTTTCAGCATATCTAGGCTGTAAAGCATCGAGTTTGTATGCTGCAATTCGAATACTATCCTCTATTGTAAGACACAGATTTTTCAATCTTTGTCAAACTTTTCAAAACAAAATCCCCACGTCAATTAACCTTTGTTTTTTAGAAGCACGTCATAAACACACAACCAAAGACAAAGAATGAAAAAGAAAGAAAATGAGAATAACCCACTAATTGTTGGACAGACAGACAAACAAAGCATGAAAGAAAGAGGATTGAGACAGTAAAGGAAGAAAAATCAGAAGCTGTTGTATATTTGTCGGGGAAAATGTTATATAACTTAAATGCTGCAGCTTTCGAAAATTTTATCAGAGGCGGTTTTTTCTTAATGTATATTTGACTGAATGTCACAATACCGTTATGTAGCTATACAAAAGGTCAGGTACGCTTAGGCTTCTTTTTCCATACAGAGAGCTCTGATACCATGTCAATTAGCCAACTATCTCAAAAGCTTAAGCTTTTAAGTGTAGCCGTGTAGGCCTATGAATAATTTTTATATCTAACAAATGCGTATTGCCAAATTAGACAAACATTATACCTTGCTATACATTACCAGAATAATATAACTATAACAATCTAAAAGGTTAAGTTTTAAACACCTAACCTCAAACATAAGATTGTACTTTCCATCTCGGTTTCTCATCCTTAAATATGATTGACAAGCTTCAGGATCTTCCCCAGGGGGTAGAAGATATATGTCGTATGTTTCTTCTTGGTTTTCAGTATGCTCTGCAGCAATAACTGCCTTGATTTGGTCTACTGTCACAGCTCTTGCTGACTAAAATAGTGGACACAGTCAGAATTATGTATACCAATATGACACTTGAAAACAAAAGGCACTTTACGATGATAATATAACACTCGGTCACCTTCAATATGTAGGTCGGATTCTGGAATCCAGAGAATGGATTAAACTTGTTGGTAATTTTTATATGTGCTGTTTGAAGATCAGGCTCAATAAAAGCTTTATACATAGGATATACCTACAAAGGAATTAAAAAATAATAGGTAAGAATTAAAGCAAATGAATGTTCCCAAAACTCCTATGAAGAAAAAAAAACATGATATCAGTGAAAAACCGTTTCAGAGATTTGATGAATTATTTCTTCAGGCTCTTGACCAGCACGTTGAATGTCTCGTAAAACACGTTTGACAAGGTCAAAATGAACTCCACCAGTGACAGAAACACGAAGATCAAGCAAGGGTCTAAGCTTTTCACTTAAGGCATAGATTCCTTCTATGATTACGATACGGGAGCTGGGGACTTCGACAGCCCTGTAAGGAAAATATTACTAACGAAATCAATGAAGTAATAGTATAAATGCAATTACATCCAGATTTAGAATGATACAATTCTATTTATAAGTGTTAATGCATATCCAAACATACACACTATGCCCTCCACCCCTCTATCCACAAAATAGACATATTTCCTTGCACGTGTTCTGTGTAGACATCTGTCTATATCTCTCTATGTTTGTGGATTTTAGAGATTGAATGCATTCATGAGTACATATACATGTAATGCATGATATTATGCATGTGTTGGTGAACAATAAAATCTAAAAATTCCATATAATCAGAAACATCGAGGATTTTCACCATGTAAAGCTTTTCAAATGTAATGACTATTAACTAATCACTATTAACTTTTGTATTCTCCTATTCAGGTTTCGCTCATTTGTGAGAGCAAACCTAGGTGGTAAAGCAACTTTTGCGTATTCTAAAAAAGAGAAAGGCGAAAGATACAGAACCTGTAACCTATGCGAGAACTAGACTTGAAATCGTATATTGGAACTTGAACTGGCTTCCCTGCTTTAAGACCCTGTATATTTTTTAGCAAGGTATCATAATCCGTCAACCGAGGATCTGTTCCAAATGATCATGACATTAGAACACTGGATGCATCACATCTCTTCCTATTTCTTGATTACTGACTAAATAATAAACATGTAAAAGTGATTCTTAGAAATGGAAAGAGTGAAATAAAGTTAGATACTACACGAAACTCGTGCATATTATCAGCAATAAAAGCATACGAACATGCTTGAACCTCCAACCAGAAAAATATTACACAGAAGTGGGGTAAAATTATTTTAGGAATATTGGAGGGCAGCACAAGGTGGTAGAGAACATTGCTGCCACGCTATATATTTAAAAATGCCATTCTCAGATATCTCTCTCCGAACGAAGAATAGCTTGAGATTGTCCCAGGGAAAATCAATAGAACTTTCCTAAAGCCATTTTATGCACTTGGAGAAGTCCAACAAATATATTCACCGGTAATTTGAATCTTGTTTGGAAGAATAAATTGGAGAAAAGAAAAGATTCACATGCTCACACACATACAGAATTGATTAAATCTGAAATGATAACCTTACAGGATACAGCCACTATTCATTCATGTGAAGACCAGGAGAACTAAACAGTATTCATTTTGTTGTTAACTTCGAACCCTAATTTTTTTATTTTCAAATGTCCTTTTTATATACATGGCAATTTCCATCAGCGGAAGTAACTTTTGCCGATATGAATTCAAAGCCATATATTCACAGGTAAAAAGAAGCAAAAGTCGGTCTTGTAACCAGAAAACATTGCAAAACTCCACGTGAAACTATGAGAAAGATAGATTACATAAAAACAGTAAGTAAACAGATGAAGAGGAAACATACCATCAAAGTTGCCATCTATGATTCGACTAGAATCATTATAATTGTCCATTGATATGACAGCTAAGCTTGGCATAAAATTGAGGACTTTCTCAGTGAAAACAGTTTTCCCTGCTCCAGAAGGACCTGCAATTCCTACTAATATGATACCATCATTCTTCTGAGCTAACAACTGACATGCACGAATGACTATGAAGAACCCTTTCTCAAATGACAAAGTATCTTGGATTGGAATGATTTCATAGCGATCAGAGTCCTTTCTTTTAACTAGTTGAACCTGGTCTCGTAATAAGCCATAACGTCGCCGAGGTGAGTCAACATCAGAAACAGTATCTTGTGCCATTAAGGAAACCGAGGATGTTCACACTATATGCTGCGAAAATGAAAAGGCAACAGCATAAGATGGGAAAAAAATCGGGACAAATGATGACATAATAATGCATAAAGTACACATGCAGACAATAGGTGGCATTTTGACATTTCAAAACATATTTTCTAGAAACAGAAGTAATATAACTTAATTCCTATCTCAGTAACTTAAAAGTTTACTAGATGTGTTGACCCTAAATTGATATATTTATATTACATTCAAATAGGTATGAACTACGAAAATTACCAACTCATAATTATCGATCACCTTCTAGACGGCTATTGGAGGGAATCAACTACCATCACTCTACTGTTTATAACAGTAATAAAAATCAATATCCACATTTACATCATCTCATTATAAAGGCGGATCAGCGAAGAGGTTGTTTCCGAAATTGAACTCATAACCTTAAGGTCACAAGCCAAGTAACTGTTGCACCGAGACTCATCTCTTTATGCCATTTCATTTAATTCATGAATACATGGAATTCTAATTTGTTCCGCGAGGTCGTGTTATTTCTTCATAGAATAAATTAAAGCAGCTATGTCAACTATAACAAATTCAACTAACTTTTCAGCAACAGATTATATGAGAATGGGACTTTTAAGTACCAACTAAACTAAATTTGCAGCTACAGCAGCTCCTTTATTCTCGCTGCCATAATGATAACATACACTAAAAAACAGTTTCAGAAAACTGAAATTAACAAACATAACAAGAATTGAGTTGATTAAAACGATGCATTAAACAAGGAAGTAAAATAAGAAAAATTCAGTAGTAAGATAGAGTTATTAATACAACAGAATTGAATAAATTGAAATAAGCATAGTTTAAAACGATGGAAAAGAATATAGAATAAAATGATGAATTGAAGAGTAATCAAGTTGAGAAGAAAGTGGCAGAAAATATGGCGAAGTCGAACCTATTGAGATGATCGGAGGAAGTGTTGAATTCAGTGGACGGTTTTCAACATGCACAAAAACGGAAGATTAGGCAAATTCTTCAGTTTTTATTTTTACATGAAAAAATACACGCGACACGTCATCGTTTCTAATTTCCCACTTCTCAATCACTTTTCTTTTTTATTATTTCAGTTACAAGATATCACATAAAAAATATTTAGGTTGATATGGTTTATAAGAATTTGTTCGAATTTTAGACTTAATAATTCCCTACTACGTGTCATGGTAAATGATTCAAAAAATAATAATATTTAAATTAAAAATTTAATAATAAAGTATGTTTTCTTTCATGTATTATGGGAAAATTGCCACACTAGGAACTTTTAATGATGATAATTTTAAATTAGAATAAATTACAGTGATATTATAAGTTTTAATGAAATTATACAAATCATCCTTCCATTTTTTAAACCTACATAAATCACTCTAATTTTATACGTATATTATACTGATTGAATGAGATATAAGTGTAAATTCTTAAACAAGAAATAAGTGATAAGTGTAATTAAGTTCAATAAAGTATGATATTTTGTGTAAACAAATCTAAACATATCATTAGGGTTATTTATGCAGTTTGTAATGAAAAAAATAATGAATATACATTGACTGAAATTTTATATTCTTAATATAATATATTTTGTTTGAATTAATTATATTTATTATTTTTTGTTTAATAATTTATATTTATCTCTTATAGAGATATATAAAATTGAATCATAATTTTGGTGGCATCTAGCAATCTCTATTATCATGTGGATGCATAGAAATGAGCAAAGAGTCCTTTGTTCACAGCATAATATTGATTAAATTGAAAGACATAGATTCCCAACTTTTCTGGTTTTGATATTTTCATTATTCTCGTTCTCAGTTGCGTGATGTGAGGAGGGTTTCCTTTCATTCATTCCTATTATATATTCCGCAGGTGTCAACACAGAATCAATGGAACAGTAAATAAAGAGAAGAGAAGAGAAAAGTGAACAATGTGTTGGATTTCACGTGTCCTTATACCTTACGCTCTTTTCTAACTTGCTTCTTATACGTTAGAATTTCATTTTAAATCATATATACACACTTATTTTCAAGGCTTCGATCTCGAAGCACTAACTAGTCCTCCAATCCAAATAATGTCATCTTCACTCCAAGTAATTTGGTTTGTTCTTGAGTAACTAGATTTGCACTTCACATAAATTGGGCTTCCTCTCCAATTAGTTTGACTTATATCTGTTACAATCAAAACAAGGAATTTTGTATTTATATATCTTCCTGTCAATTAAAGAAAGAAAACCCAACAATAAGGATCAAAATAGAATTTATAAGTTTGACCTCCACATGCCACAATGATTTCATGAGCTTAAGTTGATAATAGAACAAACATGTTAGGGAAAATATAGTGTAAAAAAAGTATGTTATCAATGTCCATTTTTTCGAATGGGACTATTTAGAAGTTAGATTATACTATTAGTCTTGAGGAGTAGGACTCCTCTCCAGTAATGAAGAGGAAAGTGCAGTGGAATTTCAAACAAAATGCAATATACATTTACAATTGTATCCTTATTATTTAAAGTAAGATTACAATTTAACCCTTAAAATTCAAAGGGGAAAAACACTCTCATCTCCATTAATAAAGAGTAGTCTAACTGAGTCTCGAATACCGAATATAACAAAATTTAAGAAAATGATACAAATTGACATTGATAATAACAATGCAATTGTGTAACTTATTATTGTGGGCCTTAATGTAACATATTGTTATTAATAATTAAATGAGTCAAAAAAGTAGAAAGTAGACTCGCACCCACTTTTTGACGTGTATTCTAAAAATAAAAGTGTAATATTATTTTAAATAAAAATGTTAATATAAATTATTTTTCATTTGTTTTTCTACCTTACTTTTCTCTCCATTAATGGAGAGTAGTCTCACTCCTTCTTTTATACTTCCTTTGTCACTACCACTCTCTCCAAATGAACCCGGTCGATTATTATACTCTCTCTTCCACTTTGGCTTAAACGTTCTCTGTTACACGTGTGCTATTTAAGAATATGAGGATATTTTTATCCTTAAAAACAAAACAAAAAACCAAGAATTCCCGTAGTATCCTTGTTCCTTTAGGTTTTCCATTCATTCTTATTCTTACACAGTAGTAGTACTTATATATCTCTACATACATACATAGATACATGTGAATTTGTGAAATTGATTGAGAAAGAAGAAGAGTGATCGATGGGTGTGGAAGAAGATGTGCCTGCTGCTCTTGGATTCCACATGCCTGCTGAATGGGAACCCCATTCTCACTGTTGGATGGGTTGGCCTGTAAGACTTTCTTTATATGTTAGACTTTAACATATTCAATTAATACACTTTATTTGATTTCATTATTTGATTAATAGGAACGGTGTGATAATTGGAGAGATAACGCTATTCATGCCCAACGTGTATTTACCACTGTAGCTTCTGCTATCTCAGCTTTTGAGCCTGTAACTATTTGTGCTACTTCTTCTCAATGGGAGAATGCGCGGACCCAACTACCCTTACATATAAGGGTCGTCGAAATCAGCATGAATGATTCTTGGTTTCGTGATACTGGTCCCACTGTCAGTTTCTCTTCTCTTTTTTTCCATCAACTCATTTCTTATTCTTTCAAGCATTACACCACGTCTATGATTCAGTTAGTTTCATTTACTGGTTATTATTTGATTTGTTATTATCTTATTATTTGTAACTATTTTTGCCTACATATGTTAGTTTGACCCATTTTTATTATCATCTTAAACTTGTACTTGTGGACTCATTGGTTGACCTGTTGGGTTACTCATGTCTGGTCCAATATGTTCTGGATCTATGCGTAGGAACAAGTCATGAGTCATGACTTCGATCCCTTGATTCATGTGTATGAAAATAAAATATGGGTTATAATATGGAGACTCTGCTTTTTATTGTTTACAGTTTTCCATCCTTTTACTGTTTTTGTTCAATAGTTTGTTGTTAGAAGAAATCCATCAAAGCCTGGTGATGAACTCCAACTGATTGCAGGAATTGACTGGACCTTCAATAGTTGGGGAGGTAGCCACCTTCACTTTTCATATTTACATCGTTTTATTCAAACAAACAACAATTGTTATCATGCGCGATTTGAGCAATTATTGAAGGAAACATATGTGATTAATTACTTATTATGACTTTATTATTTGATTTTTAATTAATGGAATTTTATAAAACGTTTAGGTATAGAAGATGGATGTTACTCTGACTGGAGTCATGATACCCTTGTTGCGAGGAAGGTTAGTATTTAAATATTTTTCATTCTTGGTTGTTTTTCTCTGATCAATTTGCTTATCTGACTTGTTGCCACAATGTATTTGCTAGATTTTGGAAATCGAGAAGATTCCTCGATTTTCACATTCAATGGTGCTTGAAGGTGGAAGCATCCATGTGGATGGAGAAGGTAAGAGTTATGCAGTGATTGTTTTGGCATGTTGAAGCTACTTTTGCGGCATATTGAATCAAGCTGTCGATATAAAATATATCAATAAAATGAGTGAATGAATGTTTACTCAATGGTAGTTAATTGTATGGCAGATAAACTTCTCTCATTTCTCTGTACAATTCAAGTTTTAGTTTTGCTTTATTTATAAACGAGGATAAATAGTGAGAATATTTTTTATTTTTAATTAAATTAATGCACATGGATTAACTTCACTTCATTTCTTCCATTTCAACATGTACTGTAATCAGATCAGATGCGCTTAGATTTACTGTTCTGTGCTTAGATGTCTTTAATGAATTGCTTCTAAATTTTTACGTCAGCAATTTGTTCTTCCTTCAGGAACTTGTCTAACCACTGAAGAGTGCCTCTTGAACAAGAATAGGAACCCTCATTTGAGTAAGAGCCAAATTGAGGATGAACTTAAGGCATATCTTGGAATCAAGAAGGTCATATGGTTGCCTCGCGGATTGTATGGTACATAAACTCGACACTGATCTTTTAGGCTAAGAATCTTCTTAATCGGTAGAACTTTGCTCAGCATAATTAATTTGGGATCGAGATAGTTAAAGGTTTAATGTGGATCGTTTATCATGAGGTGTAGTATAGGGTTCAATACAGATTGGTTATCAGATAAGAACAATTCTGTTCATGAGAAAAGACTTGATTCAGCATATAAGCAATGGTACAATGGAGCAATTTGACTGCTCTCTAGTTATTAATTCACTTTCTCTCAGCAATTTAACTTATGTGGTTTTGGTTATGCTTTTACTACGCAGATAAAAGGCTCCAAACTTTCACAATTAGTCTATATTGACTATATAATTATTTTGCAGCATTTAGAATGAAACTCAAAATAAAGTAAAATTGACACATCTCTGTCCATGTTTGGTTGGATGGAAGCTAAATATAAAAACTTGGAGGTCTCATCCGGGCAACAATAACAAGAAATTGGGCCATAATCTTTTAAGCTAATTTTCTACAAAGGAAACAAGAAGCTGGCAGTGTTATTATTTTGTTGGGACGTTCTTACAACTTTGTCTTGGGGATCCTTGTGTTTACAATACTAAAATTTTAAAATAATATTTGCTTGACCCTTGAGTCCCCCACTATGTAATATTTTTTAAGAAAACGGACCAGTCTTCATTTAGTCCAAAATGACTGTCAATCTCCATACTCTTAGACAGATATCCAAACTAGGAAATTTAGACACTTATGTAGAGATTATCTGAAAATATTTTGATACTTTTTTAGGTTCATAGTTACATTTGAATTTTATATATTCCCTGAAACCTAATTAAGAAGTATGCTGCTCTTATGCAGGAGACGATGATACAAATGGTCATATTGATAACATGTGCTGTTTTGTGAGGCCTGGTGTGGTTCTGCTGTCTTGGACTGATGATGAAACTGATCCTCAGTATGAAAGATCGGTAGAAGCATATTCTTTGCTTTCAAGTGTAACTGATGCCAATAATAGAAAAATTGAAATAATTAAACTCCATGTCCCCGATCCACTCTATATGACAGAGGAAGAGGCTGCTGGGGTTTTCCAGGTAAAGTTTCAAGTTTGTATTTCTTTCCTTTTACATTTAAATTTCTATCTTAGTAATTGAAAATAATAAAGAAGGAAGACCGTGTTATCATTATTTTTCACTTGATTTAACAAACTACAGAAATAATTTTTAAAATATGATTCCAATTGTCATTGTAGTGTATCTTTAAATGATGCAATGCTTAGTCTTTTGCTGTATGGTCATCTGTTTTAGAACTTTAAGATGTCATATTTGAGTGCATTCTTTTGTTTGTGGCAATATAGTTTGCTATGTCACTGGCCTTATATTTTACATGTCGGTTGCAAAGATACTGTCATCAGACTGGGTACCACACACAAACCCATACAGGCACACCTATGGTTTTGTGTGTGTCCACTTAATATTGCCCGAATCATTTTTAGTAACGGTGGTCTGTGATCAGTTGCAGACATTAAAAGTTGATATTTCAAGTGATGGCTATGCTACACCTCGTTATATAAAAATTGTATACTGAGCTCAAAGCAATTTTGATGCATGATATGATCAGCATTAAAGTGGTACTTGTATTATTGGTTACACTTCTGAGTTTTGTGTTCTTCATGCTACTAAACAGAGTGACAGAATAAGAGAATGTTTGTTCTGGTGTAATTCTATATTTGTCAGGATGGTGTGGCTAAGCCAAGACTCCCAGACACTAGGCTTGCTGCTTCCTATGTAAACTTCTACATTGCAAATGGAGCTATTATTGCACCACAATTTGGAGATAAAAAATGGGATGATGAAGCTGTCCAAGTCCTATCTAAGGCGTTTCCTGATCATAAAGTAAGTAAAACTGATTGTTAAAATACTCTTTTTCAGTTGAAGAATCTTTCAGGATTAAGCAAACTGGCTATCTTTCAAAGACATGTGGTCACAATAGTTACTGCAGTTAAGTGTAGATCGATGAAAAATTCTGAATGAAACCTTATATTTTAGGGGATATTTTTATTTTATCCTAAACATCTACAAGTATCTGGTTAAAGAAAACATGGGTGCGTAAGAATGAAGCACTAACCCTTGAATGAAACAATCAGCAATCAGAATTTGCTGAAAGGGAACATGTGGTGATTGGTCCCGAATATCTATAACCATAACTGTTCTAAAAATTGCTTAAAACTGCTTATATCAGTCAAGAGATGGATATGTTTTTGCATTGATTCCTTGTAAACCAAATTCTATAACCCTATGGGCATGAATAACTGATGCATCACAAATTGAGTACAGTTTTCCATGAAAAAGCTAAAAGCAGCAAAATACTTATAATAGTTTGTACCTTGTACTCTAGTATTTTGAAAGTGGTGTGTATGAACTATGAAATTTGGGTGGACGGATTTCATTTTTTTGAGTTGTTTTGGTTGCTGAATGACATAAAATGTTTGTCTTTTCATAGGTTGTGGGAATTGAAGGTTCCAGGGAAATTGTTTTGGCTGGTGGAAATATACACTGCATTACTCAGCAACAACCAGCCATTTGATCAGCAGCATTTTCTCAACACTTGTTGATCAAATTGTTAAATTGGAGTCTTTATGTTCCAAATTAAATAATTAAATTCCTTGGTTTGCTCATGTTGACAAGGATGCAAATTTTCAAATCCAATAGTTGCATGTAAGTGATGCAAGTTGATGGAAATGTATTGGAAATAAATTTTAACTGACATTCCAAATTACAAAATCATGGTTTATTCTGTTGAATGGTTGAATCAATTTTTTTAAAGTAGAATAAACTAAAACAGGTTTTGTTTTGCTTCTAAACAGAAGAAACCTTCAATGCATCTATACTACAAAACTTTATATAAAATCTCAACTTTGGCAAATGTTTTTTCTTCATAAATATATATTTTGAATATAATTAGTAAATGTAAAATATTGGATCAATAATTTATTCGAATTGTGCTGAAGTTGTGAAGCAATTATCTTATAGTGAACTTCTCTGTTTCTAAGTGTGACCTGACCCGAAGATTAGACTATCAACATTCATGCCTATTTTTTCATCTAAAAAAAGAACTGTTCACACTCAATATAAAAGTTTCTCTTCTATTATACACTTACATTCATTTTTGTGCTACTAAGAATGTTTGACATTTCTATAAGGAAATTTTTTTCGGTAATAGTGTGGTAAATTAAACTCCGACCTATAAGTAAATATAGAGTTTATTATTATTAGGACTATTTTTAATCGGAAGTTAAGATGTAATTACTATTAAATTTACTCAAACCCAAACAATTTTTTAAAGCTGATTATATGGACCAAATGGTGTTCCTTGCATTCCTCTTTTCTATTGAAAATAATCTGTGTCCATAATAAAATATAAAACTAAAACAAATATAATGTAATATTTTGAAATGTATCCATTCAATATCCTGTATTGATCATTGGTTATTTGGTGTTGTATTTATGATTTTGGATAAAAAGTCATTTTACATTGGGTCAAATACTATATAGGCAATCGAGTGAGATATGACTCTGATAGTTTCGTAGAAAGATAAAAAGTCAAAGAATTTGTGAGCGATATTTATTGAGAGTAACATTCACATACATTGAAATAGATTAATTTTTTACTCATCAACTATAAATATTTTTTTTATACGTATTTACCCTTCCCAAGAAATGAACCTTAGGTTGTTATTGGAATCTAGCACACCCTTAACCAATTTTTTGGTATTAGAAATTACCTTGGTACTAATGAAGAAAATATTTTATATGAGCTTAATAGCAAAAAACATTAGATGATTATTAAAAAATGAAAAAAGTCAATGAAGGTAGCGTAGGCATGACATAAAAATGCAGGGGAAGGAGGAGTGGAGTGCCAAAATGTTGGGTTGAGAGAGGAAAAAGGAAAGAGGGAAAGTGGGTTAAGAATATATTAAAAGGAGGGAAAGGGTTGAGAACTTATTAGAGGAAGTATTATAACTAGAAAATGGGGTGCTCATTTTCTGGTTTAAATGCTTTATACGACACCGTTCACGGTGGTGGAGATGACGTCTGGATCAACGACAACCGTTTCCGCGTCGTTAAGCAGCTCGGTGAAGGTGCTTTCGCTTATGTCTTCCTCGTCAAAGAGATTCTCTCTGATTCATCTTCTTCTGGCCTCGCTTCTAACCTCAAACACTCTTCTCATATCTCAGGTCACTTTCTTATCTCATTTTCTTCTATTTTTCATTTTATCGTTTTTATTAAACCACTCTTGTTCAGATCTATGCGAATTTTAATTGATCTTCCGATCAGATTTATTTACTTCATCGAATTACAAATTAGAATCACTGCTTCGTAGATATTTGATATTTCAATTATTCTCGCATTGTTGGATCTGGTGAAGTTAATTTCTTATTCGAGATTGTTGTTTTTTAATCCGTAAACTGCTACCACTAGAAGGTAATGTAGTGTATTTCGTCTATGTAGATATTTGTTTTGTTTTATACAATTCAGTTTTATGTTGTGTGCTGCTACCTTTTGTGTTTGTGTCTTTGTGATCGATGAGGCATTTGATTTCCTTGTTCATTTCAACAATTGATAATAGGATTTTATATCTTATTATCAAATCTGAGTTTAATTTTGATTTTCAGTGATGATGATGTGTGTCATGTCATTGTACTAACTAGTAATTAATCACTTTCCATGACATTTGTTGCATCAAAATTAATCTGTCAACTTTACTATGTATTTTTTGCAGATGACGGAACTTATGCTATGAAAAGGGTCCTCATTCAGAACAGTGAACAGCTGGAGTTGGTAAGGGAGGAGATCCGTGTTTCATCTTTGTTCAATCACCCGAATCTGCTCCCTCTTCTTGACCATGCAATTATCTCTGTTAAGGTATTTCAGCCAACACATGCTCCTTTCTTTATCATATCCAAGTTCAGCATTTTGTTTGTGGAAGACATAACTTCATTAAAATAAGCGTAATGCTGGTTCATTTTCATGTTTAGCTTTTCTTGTTTTCCTCCTTAACTGATTTTGGGTTTATTTCATTCCTTCCTACAATCCCACAGCAGTTCTTGTGCTCATATATTTATGTAGAACATGCCCTTTTTTGTTGGCAGCCTACCCAAGAAAAATCATGGACCAACGAGGCGTACTTGTTATTTCCAGTTCATTTAGATGGAACATTGCTTGACAATGCCAAAACAATGACAGCCAAGAAGGAATTCTATTCTACCTCAGATGTTCTTCAAATTTTTCGCCAGGTAAAAAGAACCATCCATCTATTATGCATTTTGCTTTTTATAATCTATTTTGGGTGGGGTACCGATGGCTTAACCATCCTTGTTGCTACTAAAGTTTTTCAACACTTAACATCTATTATAGCCTTTCTTGGTTGCCATGAAGTTGTTTTTATATCGACCTGCCTATTTTTGTGACAGGTTATGAGTGTCTTAAGAATCACATTGAAGAAGTAATATGAATATGTGTAGTCTGCTTCTTTTATGTTCAGAATCTACCCGATAACAATTTTTTCCTCCTATTAATTTCAATGCACCTTTGGATATTTTAGGATTTACTACTATCCTGAACTGGTAGAATTTGTTTTATTCTGAAACCCTTCTAACCTTGCAAAACTAACTCAACAGCTTTGTGCCGGACTCAAGCATATGCACACTTTAGATCTTCCATATGCTCACAATGATGTCAAACCTGGTAATGTTCTCATAACACATAGAAAAGGTGAACCACCTCTTGCCATACTGATGGATTTTGGCAGTGCTCGACCTGCCAGGAAGCAAGTTAGATCCAGACAGGAGGCACTCCAGTTGCAGGTGCTACTTTTCTCAACAGAAAAAATGTCATATCAACAAAAATTATTTACCAAGTTAATATATTAGATCCTTCCATTTCTCATAAGTATATCACAACTGCAATCTTTTATTAGGCTTTTGCTCCAGTTTCAGTTTGTGAAATTGTATTGCCTAATATGATTAGTTATATGTTGGTTGCGTGTTGGAAACAACCTCTTCACTTGCAAGGGTAAGGTTGTGTACATCTAGCCTCCCTAGACCCTACTAGGTGGGAGCATCATATGCATCACATGGTAGTATGATATTTTTTAATTTGTTACTGCATTTTATTCAGCTCTACTTTTGTTTAAAAATATTTAATTGCTTACCTTAGGTTTTCATTTTGGCAATACTAAATTTTTCAACAACTTTTTTCTTCGAGTGTTTTCAATAGGTTATATGAAGAGCTAAGTTTCATTTTAGTCATTTGGTTTGCTCAGATTTTCTAACCTGCTGATTGCTACTTTTTTGTCTTAATGTGTAGGAATGGGCATCTGAACATTGCTCTGCTCCTTTCCGAGCTCCTGAGCTGTGGGATTGCCCAAGCCATGCTGATATAGATGAGAGGACAGATGTTTGGTCGCTAGGATGTACATTGTATGCAATAATGTGAGGATTAATCATTCTTTCTATGTGATTATGTTAATTTTTATGTATTGAAATTTTAATAACTGTGGTTTCTTAGAACATTATCTTCAGTGTTTTTTGAAGAATTTTTTCTTTTAATTTTATTTGTTTTCTCAAAAACATTACTTTCATGTGCGTATGCATTATTGCATTTTTATTCTGAATCCTTGATAGTTATTCTCATTTCTAAATGCTTTTCATTTAAAATTTTGGTGTTAGATATATATCTTAGCAACTTTGGTATGCCTGTTTATTATCACCTGGACAAATTTTGCAGGTATGGGGTATCACCATTTGAATATGCACTCGGAGAATCTGGTGGAAGCCTGCAATTGGCTATCATTAATGCTCAGATCAAATGGCCAGCTGGACCTAAGCCGTCATATCCAGATGCTCTCCGTCAGTTTGTGTCATGGATGCTCCAACCACAGGCCACTGTGCGGCCCCATATTGAAGATATCCTTATCCATGTTGATAAGTTGATTGCAAAGTTCTCTCAGTGAATTATTATGAATGATGATAGTGGAGGCAATGTTACATATTGCAGTCGTTTAGAACTTTAGTGTGTCTGTCTAGTTATATTATATATCACTCCATTGATAAGCAATATCAGTTGCTTACCTCACTCAGTTAGCCTTATATGTATAATTTCTCGATATTGGTTGTAGTGTAGGTAATCGGGAGTTGATTTTATTAAAGTATCGTTTGTCATTTCAACATGATTTTGTCTCTTGTAGCTTATGAAATGGACCAATCTCCCTGTGTCTTCCTCAGAATTTATAAGCATATAAACGGTATATCATTTATTTATTGATGACTTGCTGTTTTTGTTTCATATTTCGCTCACCACTATTTTCCCATTATGTACACCTCCATTATGATTGTCACATTGGCATATGTGAAATACATATCACTGCCCATTTTCAAATAATCTGTCTTGGCAAGGTTTGAATACAAAGGTCTATAAGGTTCATGCTCAATCAAATATTTGTTTGAAATACATATAAAGGTCTATAAGGTTTGAAATACATATCACTGAGAATGAATCCTTAAAGGCAAATATATAAATGACCAAATATTTGTTCTTAGAGCACATATCATAAAACACTTTATGTACCTCGACATCACAACCTGGCCACTCAAAATTACTATACTCCAGAACTAACAATTGGTCGAGTTGAAGGTTCGGGTAGGAAGCTGTTGACGATGTGTTGAGACTGATCACCATGTCCAACAGGAACAACAAATAACTCAGAGGATTAGTTGAAGGGATGAAACCTTCTCTTTAAGTTGAGCATTCTGTTGTTGGATTTGTTGGTTACATTCCAACATGTAAGTGATCTTCTGGGACAGTTGATAGTTTAATGATTGTATCTGATTGACCTGATATTGCAGGACTTTAATTTGTTGCTTCTTTCGCATTCGTGGCCTGCGAGCAGATTCTCTGTTGGAGAACATCCTTTTCTTCTTTCGGTCATCTAAGAGAGCCTTTGCTTTATCAGAAATTACTATTGTTGTTACTGTTTGATGATGTGTTTGGAGAGGTTTTATGGAGTGGGATTTGAATTGGACTGTTGCTGTTGCTAGAATGGTGAAGTTGAGAGTAGTGAAATAACATATGATGTAAACCATGAGATGGATCTAAAGGGGTCAAAGCATGACCTTCCTCATGGCCTATCCCAGTTCCCATGTTCATAAAATTTGATGTCAAGATAGGTTTCTCGGTTGGAGAAGGATAGTGAAGATGTCTTAAGTTAGTATAACCATGGAATTCCTCAAATTCATGTATACTGTCTAGTGCGTCTACTTATTCAATGCAATATTTTTATCATATTGCATTTTCTTTTTATTCTTATGGTTGTGCATTAAACGTTTCCCATCAGTTTTCTATTACACATACACCTGAAGCACTCCCTTATCTATTTGATGGCACTCTGAATCATATGGTTTACATATGCATCTGTTTTCTCATCATATTGTATAGTGGACCCATAATATTTAGACTATGACATGTGGCATAGTATGGTTTTCAATTTTCCCAATATAAGCTAGAATAAATGTACATACTACTAAACTCAAGTTGTGTATACTCTGTCTTATGTATATTTCCAACTCTATGCTCCACATTCCCTCAATTGTAATAAACAACCAAGGTCACTATACTGCTAATGGATTTTAGCAATTAATCTTGTTGTTAAAGACAGTTGGTTATACATCACACAGTTTTAATAGGTCCATGATTAATTCAGCTGACATTATGAATAAGAAAGATACTAACCAGCAACGTATAAGAACAGGAACATTCAGAAAATATAACCAATGTATATCATTTCAAAAATTGATACATTAGTATGATGCATCCCAGAGAACAATTCAAAAAGAAACATTCTTATACCTAATAATCCCCATGTGGAAATTTGAAAAATTAAGAAACATGCATTTCTTCATCATCAAAAAATCTACACTCTTAACAGCCTAACTCTCAGAAATTGTCAAACCATAACATCACCATCACATCCTTGGAGCAGACCTATTGGCCCTCATACGCTCATAATCAGCATCATCGGTCGGAAAGTCATAGCGGCAAACAGGGCAAGTGTTCCGAATGGCCAACCAAGGTACAATGCAATTACCATGGCATCGATGTAAACACGGCAGCTCCTTAGCTTGTTCTGCCACAGCAAAGTCATCTTTGCAAACAGCACAAAGTGCATTGTTGTTGTCCACATCTTCCTTAGTCACAACCACTGATGGCAGATTGCGAACAATGGACACAGAAGCCGGAGGCCTTAAAGTGTGTCCATTCTCAACAAACTGACCAAACATCATTTCATAATCAGAAGCATATATGTATTCATCATGATCACTAAAATAAGGCTCTTCTAAATCATCATCATTATCCAAATCAGGACTTGTGATTGTATTCAAATTATTAGCATTCAATAACACTTCCCACTCCAAATTCTCCATCCTACCCATTCTCACAACACTCACATCTTCTTCCTCTTCTTCAATCACAGGAATCCCCGAAACCGAAACCAATCTATCATCATCAATGGTGAGCATGCTCAAAACTTCTATTTCATCAACTCTACCATCCACATCCACTTCCTCCCACTCAAAATTCTCAATTATCTCCTTGTTATCCTCATCCAACTGAAGCGAATCCCAACACAAGGGAATGTTCGAAACGCCATCATTTACATCGTTATACTCTTCATCAGAATTCACGCAATTCTCCAAAACCTCACTCTCTTCTTCTTCCTCATCAGAATCCGATCCCAACCCCGTAACGCAAACGCAGTTGTGAAACGGCGCCTCATTTGATTCAGAAATAGAAACCCCGCCCCTTTCGACGCCAAACCCTAAATCGGTGACGAAATATCCATGGCCAATTACCTGAGATTGATCGACACATTGGTGAAAGATATCATTGGGGAAATTGATCTGGTTATGGCGGTCGAAAAGGGAATTTGAATCGGGTTCGAGGGTGGGTGGGAATTCCGGTTCGGAAGAATAAAAATCGAAATTGAAATCGGGGGAGGAGTGGGAAAAGTACGCTAATGTAATCGAATCCAAATCGTCGTAGGTGGTAACATCTGCCATTGTTGTTGAATCTTGGAAGAGAGAGACAAAAATTGGTGTGAACGTGTTTTAAAGAAGAAACTGTGTATTATGGGTAATAACACACTTGTTTAAATACGGAATCACTAAAATGTTCTTCCTTCTCTAACGTGAATCAGGATAATCTCTATTCGTAGGAGACCCTTGGATTCGCAATGCTATTTTGCATAATTTTAATTATAAAATAAGATGATCTTTTTTGTTTATATCTTTCTACAGTTTAATCAAGGGAAGAAAATGGAAGGAGAGAAGTTAAGATGAAAGAGTATCATTAAGAATATAACTTGGAAGCACACAACTAAGGTTCACACTTCATAGTATGAAAAATCCTCCACGCTTCAAAGAAGGAAGGGAAAAAACCCTCCACACAACTAACACTCACGTCTATTTTGGTTTGTCACATTTGAAAAATCACAATGAATTAATCAAAACCTCAAAAGAATCATTTGTGAAAACAGAGTTGTGGGTCAGTGCCAAAACTTACTTTATATGCACACAATGCCCCTAATCAAAACCTGCTCTATGCAGTGTTGTTAATGAGTACCATAGTAGAACTATAACCTGTTATCTATGCCTCTATCAGTAGAATGAAGTCCTTTCAAATTTCACCCATGCCTATAATTAGCCTGCTGAAACTTTCTATCAGTGGTAGGAAAAAACATCCTCTCGATTACCGTAATTTGAAACAATGGTGGGTTGTTTTTGTTTGTTAGAGGGTTGAGATGCCCATGATGCTCTATTGATCTCATCCACAACTATAATTCATCTCCTGAGAATTCCCTTTAGTAGATGTTAAAAATTCTAAATCTTAAAGGGTATATAGTATTATGCAATATATTTTAAAAACATTATGTGAAAATACACTTAGAAAACATTATGTCAAAGACATGAAATTTACTTACCATAAGCTGATCTAGTGGTGTAAGACCTTACCAAATCTTCATGATAATCAAAAGATCAATGGTTCGGTTATGGTAAACAATACTTGTTGGGATGAGTAATCATATACCCCGAAAGAAATTAGTTCATTATCCATATGATGAGTGGATATTCTTAGTTGTACAAAAAAAGACATGAAAATTGTGTTGTACTAGATTATTTTGCATGGATGTGATGTTTAACTACTGGCTCAACGTAACATAATAGTAAGCTACATTGTAATAAACAAACTTCTATTAAGTCACACCTAAATTTACATTATTAAAGAATAAATTAATTTCGATAACATTTATCATCATTATATAGTATAGTATGATTAGAGACTATTATCAGGTGGATAAAATGAATTATTTGAATTCGGTTTTAGACTTACATAGTTGGTTTGATAACACATTGTGATTCGAATGTGTGTCACGGTGGATGGGAACACTTGTCCCACCATAGCTGGGTCCACACTATAGGTAGGAGGAACTACGAAGTAAGAGAAGGGGGGAAGAGGCACGTGAGAGAGCCACGTCATGTGAATGTTGAATCGGTTTCATAAACGAGAAAGGAAAGCACATGCCCCCACTGTTTATCTTTCTTTTAAATTGGTGCATTTGTGGGTCCCTTACCCACCCCACGTGACAGAGAGATTGAGAAAGCGCACCGCCATCAATTCCACCATCTCTTCTTTCCGCTTTCACGTAATAAAATCATATATAATTATATTTCCCTTTACAACACCAATCATTGATATTGACATTAACTGTTTTTATATGAAAATCAGGTGGGATGTCCAAACCCAAATAACACAGTAACTAATCACACTTTTTTCACTCACTATTATTGTTATGATTGTCTGTTCAAGCAATCCACTTGTTTTATGCTGTTTCTTTTCTTTTTCCTTTTTTGCCTTCAACTTTTCTGATTCTATGATATATTTGAATGATTAATAAAATATGTATATTTATGTATATATATCAAATTATACATGTATAAAAATAAAAAATACTGATAAAATTTGATGTAAGAAATTACAATATATTAAATTGGATTTAGGGTGAGGATGGAGTTAAAGGTATGCTGATAAAATAACTCTACCTATATTTAGTTCCAAATAAGTATGATGTATGAATATTTAGAAAGGTGTCCATAATCACCTATAGCGTAAGGTGAATGTGTGACGTTAGAGTGGAATGGGCATTACAGAGAAACAGAGAAGGGGCGCCAAATGCCGCAACAGAAAAGAGTCCCCACCGCACGCGAGCAAGGGATTATCGCACGTGATCTGCGAACTATGATCCCATAGTTATAACACCATAGCCCCACCTATCCTACATTGCACTTTGCAGGTCACATTCACATCTTTGATTGTATATTATACACCAATGGATTTATTTCTGGTGGTTTAAAAAAAATGTTAATCCAAGACTTATATGAATAATGAGGATAGAAACAAAAAGTGGTGGGATCCATCAAATTTTACTTTCTCTGAAAAAACAATTCTCTCATTTCTTTATATTTTTCCCTCTTAAAACCATATTAACCAGCTTATAATTCTTATGAGGTTATCCTTTAAATAAATAAAAAGAGTAAGAATAATAATAAGAGAGATGGTTAATGGCAGGGCCAGTAGCAATATAGGATGAGTTGGCCACGTGAAGTGAGGGGAAGGCAAAATATATGTATTCACGTCATGGTATGCTGGTTCCATGCCTATGTCAACACGTGTCCCTCTAATTAACTTCTATTATTTTTTAAACGAGATGGTGATGTTTTATTGGTCGGGACATGGATGGGGACACTACTTTGGGACAAGTGATTCCCATCCATAACTCATACCTAATTACTTGTAATAAAAATTCATAATAATTATTTATCCTAGTAGTTTTTTAATTTTACTTTTGACCATCTATTCTATGAAAATCTAATGGTTTAAATTAGTGAGTAGATTTAAATTATTGATTTTTTTCTAGAATTAATGGTAAGATGTTTTTAAAGAATACTTGCATATAATTATCAACATTTTTATTACAACAACAATATAATTTGAAGTCTCAATCTTACAAGTTTGCTATGATTCAATTTCTTATCGAGTTGTCCAACTCTATAATGACTCGAGCACAAATATAAATAGTAGAGCGGGGTGAGTGAGAATTGATGATTACACCACACCTAAATTAAATTACATTTGTTTACTCATCCCTAAACTCATTCCTTAACAAAGGAATGTCACCTCCTCGGCCACCACATGACAAAATATAAAATATTTCTACCTTTCATTCAAAATATTTTTATGCATGAGTTATATTACTTTAAATAAACTTAGTAATCACAAAAAATAAAGCCAGCAATATATATATGTGTCTGTCGGAACGCCTTGATAACCAGTTAGGCACGATGCCCAGAAGACTTAGGCAATTTATTTAAAATTCTTATTATATATTGGACTGACAATATAAGGAATTATACACAATCAATACATTATCCATTATTTATTTGTCTTATTTTTTGTTAAGAGTCGATGATAATTGAAAATGAATAATAGATAAAATAGTGACAATGTAAAAAACTCTTACACTATACATGTATACATCATTTTTTCATATATTATTGGTACTACTATTATTATACGCTGGGGAAGCAACGTTGAGAACTGCGTACATGAACCTGGTCCGTTGTCTTTATATATAAGAATCTTTGCTTATTTTAATCTTATTGTTAATAGAAAACCCCATTTGCTTATTCATTGTACTTTCTATATGGCTAACGTGAGAAATGTACATGCGTTAACCAATTAGCATTGCTATCCTCACAGTCATAGACACCGGCATCACTTTTTAAATTCCTTTTTAAATTTTAAAGATGTATATATCATTTTTACGAACAATTATTAATATATTGGATTGAATATAATTTTTTCAATCACCGGGGCTAAAACGATCCAGGAACCCCAATAGCATAGGTGAGTTACCCTTTAAGTATAACATACAGAGTAATTATTTACTAATATATCTATGAGTTTGCGGGTGAGGGTATTTTGTCAATGCGGCTATATATTCCAAATTGTGGACAACTAAGGTAATATCACTATCAATACATTGTCACATGTCATATTTTAATATCTTAAATTTTTGTTATTAAAAGTTTTTATGATAAAATGATCTAAACTAAGTCATGTTTCATTGAATAAAAGTTGGATTTTAGTATGCTGTAAAACTAAATCTTTAGGGTGAGTTATTTTATAACATGCATGTTGAAATGTATAGATTGACATAACAATTTATTTTGTGTGAACGAGTTCCATATAGCAACAATACTATATCAATTCCCTAAATGATCATGTTTTATTCCGGTGTTAGAATTCGAAACCAACTACCATACGGACAAATTTTAGTCTATATAATTGTCGATCATACTCGGACATACAAAATCTGAGAGTTGTAGTCTGTAACAATATAAGCACTATTGGAGTACCCTATCATTTTTGAAGACATGAATAAGGAAAGTAGAAAACCATATATATATATATATATATATATATATGAGGGATTCATTTACTCCAAGAGTAAGTGGAAAAACTCTTACTTCACATCATTATTATTCATTCTTAGGAAATCTAATGGTTTTAATTGATGAGTACATCTAAATCATTGGTTTTTTCAAAATTGGATGGCTAAGATGAATAGTAAGTATTTTTCAGTTACTCTTAAAGTAAGTGGATCCCTTCCTATATATATATATATATATATATAGTGGGCTTGTGGGTATGAATGATTGAGAATATATATTAAAGAGCATGCACATGTAGGCATAGGGGGGAGGCATTATATAAAGAGTAAAGAGCAAGATTTTAAAAAATAAAAAAGTAAAAAAGAACATCCCGTGTTTGCCGGCACAGCTAAAAAGAACCATTTAAGAGAGAGAGACGGAAGGCGCAGCACGTGATATTTCCTCCTTTATCACTTACCAGTACACAATTTTTTAATGATTTAGAAAAATGAAAATGGATATTTTAATTTGAAAAGGTGATTGAGATTAGTTAGCAGTAGTAAATTAGTGAGATGATATATCAAGGGATCTGTGCACTAATCATAAGCTCTGTATTTATTCTCTTCCTAATTTCATTTTAAAGTCATCATCTACGCCACTGTTCCCTTAATAATACACTATCACAATTGGCTTATCTTTCTTTGTTTTTTTAGAATTGCGTCATTTTTAAATTCTACTGTTTTGGCCGTTAGATTTCAAGACAGTTGATGTATCCTAGTAAAACTAGACCTCACCCGTCACAGTTGGAACAGTTGCTTTCAAGTTAAGAACAGAGTTGGCCCACTGCATTTATATTTTGGCATTTGCATTTCTAGTTCCTCAACCTCAAGTAAGAGTATACAAAATTGCTAACTCTTAAATGATAAAAATTAGGCATAATTCAAACAAAATTTCATTTCAGCTTATGAACATCTAAAACATAAAAAAGCGTCAAGGTATAGATTTTAATCATTTTTAATAAAATAATATTAAAATATCATAGAACATCTCAATCCCATAATATGTTATAGAAACACAGTTGTTATTTATATAATATATTGGACCAAGTTGAAAAATTAGTATTTAATTTCATCCCATAGTATTCACCAAAATTGGATTATGACATATAGCTTATGAGGTTAGAAAATCCAGAACACAATTAACTAGAGCTTGGGATTGAACATTATATAAATCAGGTTCAGGATTGCCGAAAACATCACAAGATTGGAGTTTTCAGCAGCACGTCACTTCTCCAATACCATATTATCTTATATCTAAGCAAGCAGCTACGTGATATCGCACAGAATAAACCGTTTCCTACGTTTTAACGATGTTAGTTACCCGCCGCAACGACGTTTCTAAACAACAACCCGAAAAAACTATATAAAAACGTCTTTCATCTCAAAAGAGAAGAGAAAATAGCAACAGGATCCGACCCGAGATTCCCCACAATTCTCTTCAAACCCGGCTCTTGGCACTTGTATTATTATTCTCCACGTTGTGTGTTATGTATGTTTTGCTAGTTTTAAAATTTATTTTGGTTCCATCAACAGTGAACAACATCTTAATTCCTTGTTGATGTGTACACAGGAAGTCTCTGAAGACCCATAATTTCTTGCAGCCTGCAGAAGCGAAAGCCAATACGAATGAAGAAGGCAGAGATGAAATATCATTATTATCGGTATCTCCTAAGCCAACACCACCTTCTGTTGAACACCTTTTACCTGGAGGATTTGGAACATACAGTATTAGCCACGTTTCTTATTTTAATACTAATAATAATAATAATCAAAGTGTTCCAAAGCCAGAGGCATCCCTTTTCACTGTACACCAAGGAATTAGTACGGATAGAAATGATGAAAACTCCAACTGCAGTTCATATACTTCAAGTGCTTTCACTTTGTGGGAAGACTCTGCGCTTAAGGCTGGTAAGGAGAATAATGTGGCCGACAAACCCATTCTAGAAGGTAACCCATAAGATAATACAGAGTTTATTGCAATTGTGGAAAATTACATTTAATTTAAAACACTATATATGTCTTACATTAACGTTTGACTGTGTTTTGTTCAGTAGGGAAGTGGATGTTGAGTGATCGAAGAACATCACAGTCATTTTCTAACAATCACCATAACAACTTCAACTCTAGATCCTCCTCTCAGTTAGTCATATTTTCTCTCTTCCTCTTGTTCCAAAGGAAAAGAGATGCTTCTTAAGGTTTGTTATTTACATCTTTACTCAACAGGATAACTGGGCAGAAGAACCAGAGTTTTCTAGAAATGATGCAGTCCGCAAAGGATGATACCCAGGATGAAGATCTAAAAAACGAAGAAACCTTTTTTCTTAAGAAAGAATCCCAAAGAGGTAACTCTATAATCAAGGATTCATTATATAGTATAGTGGCATAAGTACACAACAAGAAAAACTTTTTCTATTCAGTGACTGCAGCAACATGAATCAAACAAGCTACTGTATTATGCTAAAAAACAATTTTAAAAAAATTCTGACCTGAGTGTGCAACAGATTGTTATTTATAATTCTATCCACTTTTGTTCTGACAAGGATGCTAACATGATTTTCAGCAGAACTGAAAGTGGAAGTTGATGGGAAAAGTACTGAACAAAAACCAGACACACCAAGATCAAAACATTCTGCAACGGAGCAGCGAAGAAGGAGCAAAATTAATGACAGGCAAGTATTACCCATAGTTACATGATTTCCTCATTTAGTTGTCTTTTTGTAAGTTAATGTCTTCTATCACAGTAGTATTTGGTGGACCAAGTTGATAGATTATGAAACAGGGTCGATACTATTGTGTGCATATAATCATCTGATAGAACATTGAATTAATATTTGCAGATTCCACATGCTACGCGAGCTTATTCCTCACAGTGATCAAAAGAGGGACAAAGCATCTTTTCTCTTAGAGGTAAATTCATACCATGTGATATGATATATTTAATTTGTTTGTTTGTTTTGTTGCTCCTTAATACTTAATCTGAATTATTTGTAGGTTATAGAGTATATTCATTTTTTACAAGAGAAAGTGCATAAGTATGAAGGTTCATTCCAAGGGTGGAATCATGATCCAGAAAAATTGATGCCATGGGTAAATACCTTACATGCCTCTTATGCTGTACAGGATTTAAATGAAGCAAATAAGAGATTCCTTGATTGATTTACCATCCCTATCATTGGATTTTTAAGTTTAGACATTATTTTCAAGCGTTCCTTCCATTTGTTTTTTTAAATGAGTCATTCTAATCATAACCATTATCAAATTAGTTTCTATTATTAGATGAAAAGTATTATAATGTTGAATTTTATCTGACATAGGTAATGGAAGTTGACATGTCTTTTTGTAATTGAGATTGCAAGTCAACTTCCATTAATCATCTAACAGCATATGGTGGACTAATTTCATAACATTTACATTAAGGAAGATTCATTTAAAATGTTAAATACATGGACCAACTTAAAAATAGATGTAAACTATATGAACCTAAAGTACTAAACTATATTTTAACCTTGTTTCTGAGCACATTTACCATTGGATTCTTTTTTTATGGAATGTACTCAGCAAGGTAGATTCATGTCTGTTGTTATACATTTATTAGTACCATCTGAACAGGTGCAAATGGACTTGAAACCAGAAGTAACCATAATAATTGTAAGTTTGTAACCTCTTATTCATCAAAAAACTGATTTTCAAAATTTTATTCAAAGCAGATAAATAATGATAAGGCATCAGAAAGTTTTGAACATGGTGGCACAAATAGTGGTTCAGTTCCATCTCCACCATTTCTGTTTGCTTCAAAGACCGACGAGAAAAATATCACCATCTCGCCGACAATTCCTGGAAGTGCTAAGAATGTGGAATCTGGCTTGAACACAGCAACTAACTTCAAGCCAATGGATCATCAAACAGGAATAATGAACAATGTTTTTCCCATTCCTATTTCTTCACAGCCAAATTTCTTCACTACAACTCAAAGTGAAGGTCAAGGTGGAGTGGTGTCTCAGCTCAAACATAAATTGTCATCTGATGCAGAGAATGCCATATATCAACCTTTAGAGGAGTGTCAGACTATGATGGCTACAAGTGAAAAACTGAAAGATAAAGAACTCACTATTGAAGGTGGTGCCATTAGCATATCAAGTGTGTACTCAAAAGGGTGAGAATTTATATAGTCTTACTTGATTAGTTTGTTAATGTTGAAGAAAAAATTTCACATTTAAACCAGTTTTTAATGTGTTGGACATAAAGTTTTGTTTCATCCACTAGAGAGCATTTTTGGTAGAGAATGGAGAATTGCAACATTAACTTGAAGGAGCATTTTGATTTTAATATATTGAAGAGTATGTATTGTACTTGGACAGATTGCTGGATACACTTACACATGCACTACAAAGTTCAGGAGTGGATTTGTCACAAGCTAGTATCTCAGTGCAAATTGAACTTGGTAAGCAATCAAAAATGAGACAAACTGTACCAATGTCAATGTGTGGTGCTAAGGTATACTTACACTGTTATTGCCCCCATGTCTTGTCTTTCTTATGAGCATAACTTCATTCTAGCATTACAGTAAAGTTCCATTTTTCTGAACCTTAGACTATTTATCTAATTTGTCAATCATTTTTGCCTTAGGGTGATGAAGTTCATTCTGATCAAGCAGTAAAGAAGCTAAAGACTTGCAGAACCTAATTGGACCCTTATGTTATAATCATTCTTTCATTATAATTTTTATTAATTTTTTGGGGCAAGTTTTCTAAATTATTTTTTGAAAGGATTATTTATGTTTTCTGCTGCCTCATTGTGTAGCAAAGATGAGTTTGACTGTACATGTAATGTGTTCTTAGTTTCTTGGAATCCTTATGCTACCCCCAACAAAATACTATGCACTGTTTTATGTTCTAAATTGTATAATTATAGAGGCTCCATACTAATTGAGAAGATGGATTTTAATCAAGGCTTCCATTCATGTAAATACTATTTGCTGAATATTTTTTTAACATTGGTTTTTGTAGGTCTAATGCACCTTTTGTACTTTTAAACTATCTGTATAAGAAATTTATCAAATTTCAAATGCTTAGAAAAGTTAGAATACAATCATCAAGCTGGTATAAGGTCATTTGATGGTTTAATTTGTTATCATAAGCACGAAAACTTATGAGTCTCCTTTTTCTTTGGTCATTTTCTCAAATCCCCACACTGGTTAAGGTCATCAGTGACCAGTGATTAGTGACACACTTCCAAAGTTTAAGTGATTATATAATATCTGGATACAACTGGACCCTTTCTCCTAGGTGGGATTTCTTTGAGAATTTTCTTGGGATCTACTTTATATTAAATTTCTCAATTACTTATTATGATATCCATTTACTACAATGAAAATGACTTAATCTTTTGGCTTTTAATT
The DNA here is from genome assembly GCA_009771035.1 of Lupinus albus. NCBI lineage: Eukaryota > Viridiplantae > Streptophyta > Magnoliopsida > Fabales > Fabaceae > Lupinus > Lupinus albus. The sequence continues at coordinate 14,978,428 of CM020011.1, forward strand.
GTTAATTTGACAATGTTTAAAAATTGAACTTCGTAGTATGAGTTTATAGTTACAGAAAGGTTCACGTATTATAATATTTATAGATAAATAAGTTGATATAAACAAAGGTTTATGAGATATGCTATTTCTGCCACCTATAAGTCTATAGGAATCCTTATACCTTATTATTCTTCCAAGAATAACTGCACGCTCGTCAATGCATAAATAAATGTAATAAAAACTCAATCCCGATTCATATTTTCCTCATTCTTGTCACATTAATCTATGAGATACTCCAATTAGGAACTGATTCTTATCAACGATATAAGTTAAGTCTAATTGTTTATCATTGCTTTTGGGCTCAACTACCAGAAATTCTTAAAAACAGTGATCCGTTTTCAAAGAGGTGATATTTTGAGGAAAGACAACATATAAAATGGTTAAACCCTTCCAAGTAATATGTTTTGTGATTAGGATGCATGAAATAATAAAATCCACAAATATAAGAATATCTATCATACAAGTGGCAATTCAACACAACGGCCATTTTATTTTGAAAGGGACTGTTTGAAAGGACAAACATTGCAATTATTGATGACGAAATATGATGGAATAAACCAAAATTCTCAATTTGACTAGTGCCTATGATCATTGGTTGTGCTTCTCATTTGTCTCTCGTGGACTTAAGATAGCACTTATCAATTATGAATTCATTAGAAATGGCACTAATTGTCAATATAATAATATAAACTATATAGAACTTCAAATATAATCCGACCCAACATTGCTGAATAGACAAAAAAAAATATGAAATTAGTGGGCAATAATAATACACGAACAAACAAATTGTGTAGTGGATATAATCCAGAAAATCACAATGATGGTGGATAAAAAAATATTATATACTTATATCTAGGAAAAGGGAAGTAGCAATGAATTAAGGTTCTAGCAATTGCAGTTCCAGTAATCCAAATTTGTATATGAATTCCTCCGTGTACAATGCAGTTATGAACTGCTCTCACCCTGTAATGGCAGGGTAGCTTCTATACATGAATGAGATGGATTATTTGCACATTATATATAATATAAGGTATTTCCCTCTGGCTGCTTTGTTCCACACACCCCTATTCCTCTATGGATCACCATGATTGCCTCTTTTGCTAAAACTGTCTATAACTGAGTGGAACTAACTCAGTAACTGTGGTAGAAAACCAAACCAAGTGCACCAGGAAATGATGGCACTAGTAAATTCCGCTATGTTCCAAATACATTACTCATGTGTTACTCAATGGAAGATCTGGTGATGTTTCTAAACACTCCTCTGGGTTGGCATAGAAGTAGTCCTCTTCTTTCGGCCTTTCCGGGATTACCAACCTCTTTGTTGGGTTACCCATGCGGTCAGCATGAGCTTCCTTCACGGCCAAAGAGAATTCATCCCAGTTCAGTATTCCATTGTTGTACTGATCAATCAAATCCACTAGAAGTTTTCGATGCAATAAAATCGTCTTCCTGTACCCAAGATATCTGTACAAGCATTGAAAGGAATAAGTCATCTCACTTGGCACTTGACAACAATAAGAATCACATCAACAACAAAAACTGCACTCGAACTTTAAATTATGCAGAAACTGCCATTTGTATCATCTTTCATCAACAAAAACAAACATTTCATTTTTCAGAGGATGTGGATGGATAAATTGTTTCACGGTGAAGGAAAGTGTTTCCAATATCGAGATTCTTATTGCAGTGAAAATATTCCCAAATATGAAACCCGGGTCAACATAATTGTAGTTAGAAACATAATTTGTGAGTTATTTTTCTGAGATGGAGGGATGGGGTGAGCGAAGTAATTTAAGCATAAAATTCCTACTAGCAGAACAGTACCTGCGATGACCCTCAACTACTTTGGCCATGTTTCCATCATATGTGGGGGCAAAGATATCACTCTCTAATGAGACAAGATAGTCCAATGCTGCCATCTGAGATGAGTGATTTTGGAAGAATTGAAGGTCAGATGGTTCCAACAGTGTTTCCTTCCTGACCTGTTTCAACGAAGGGCACAAAGGCAAAATGTAAGTAAAAAATAAACAATAACAAGCATCACAATTACCTTACTCCTTGAGCTTTAAACTTTACCACTTTCGGGTAATCCTTAGCAAGACTTGCCATCCTCCTGTGGCCACCGTATATCTCCCCAGCTGCAATGTAAATTTGAATGTTCTGATCAATGTCTAGAGCCTTAAGCGTAAGGGCAGTCTCCTCAGGTGTCAAAGGACATAAGCCATATTTTCTTTTCATATCCGAATTAATTATTTTTTCTTTCCACCAAGGATAAGCATATCTGCCAATGCCCAGTAAATCAAATATCTTTTTAGCCTCCACAGTGGTTCAAAACATTGAAAATTATGGAAGAGCTGAACTATGCAAGTTACTACTTACCTCATCCTTGTCAACTCTTCTACCTCTTCAGCGTTGCAACCTTGTGTACATCCAGAAAATGCCAGCATGTCCATCTCATACCTCAGATGAAGTACCAGAAAGGGACCATTTTGCCTTAGAAGCTTGGTCACCTTTCTGCCCAACTCCTCTATCTGAGGAGTAAATCTCAGAGCACTGAAATTAACTCGGCAGCGCAACTTCTGAATCTCAAGAGGTTGATTGTTATTGGCCAGACGAGCGTCAGTTCGATTTAAATGGACAACTTTGTACTTTCGTATCAAGGGCAGAATCTATAAGAAAAAAATATGTCATATACTTGAAATTAGCAAAGGAGAAACTGAAAGCAACATAAAAATCAAGTATCATAGCACAGAAGTTACAATCACAAATCATGCTGAAAGTTGTCTAGGATAATGCATGTATAAAGGATACTATAGACTGACCTGGTCCTGATAGTAAGATATGTCAGACCAACTAATAGGTGGCATAGTGTAAAGTGGCCCATTCTCCACTCTGAGCTTGAGTCTTGGAGGTAACTCTTTCAATATGCGCACTTCATCTCTCAAGGATGCAATAAAATGATCCACATCAAATATGTCTTGGAACTCACTGTAACATCAAAGTGACAAAAAGTTGTTGAGATCAGACTTGTTCTAAAATAAGGGTCAGAACGCGTTCCACCCTAACAACATTGAATGGTAAAATATATAGCAAGATGGAATTAAAGAGTAACTGACCTTGGATCAGCCCAAAAGGAAGCTTTATCCAGTTCAGGGACAATAAGTGTGACATTTAAGTATCTTGCAATGGCTACCATGTCACATATCTATACATATATTACAGAATCAGTCAACCTAACCTAATAAAAGCAAGAACAACACTAAGCATATGTATGGTAATGTAACCAGTTACCGCTGCTCTCATTTGATTTAGTCCTCCATTGCACGAGATCATGAGGTATCCATTGTTTCTATAAACTCCTGTTTTAGAAACAAAGTTAGAGCTTTAAGGTAACAACTAACAACAATAAAATAACATCATAAACATGAAGAAACCAAATAATTGAAGCATGTTAATGAATCAAAATCATATTTTTTAGAACAAAACTAACTCTTGGGAGGAAGAAGAAGAGGAGGGTGAGTGGGAAAGTGAGAATCATGAGTAAAACAAGAAGGCCATCCTTTCAATACTCTAGGACCCCACATGTCACCCAATGCTGTTAATTGAACTATACAAGTCCATAGCAATATCGATGTGGTGGCGCGTATCATCCACAGCTTCATCCGAGACCTTGAAGAAGATGAAGCACCTATGCTATTCCTCAACTTCTCAACCTTACTTTCTACCCTCTTCAAACCCATCAACCTTAATTCTTCAAACTTACTCTTATTATTATTATTATTGATCTCCCTCTTTTTATTATTCACCCTGCACATCTCAATCTAACACACTTCCCCTTTATGCAACTCCAAGATCTAAGAACACAATTTAGGAAACTGTTATTCACCAATGCCGACAAAAATTACCCAAAAGGGGTTTAGAGCATTAATCAATTTTCAACCGCATTAACGCACACACTGATTTTTCTCTTTGACAAGGAACAAGCATGGAACTTGTTCAACGGAAAAGCACAACGGTTATCCAAATTTGAAACCACGCCGGAATGAAAATAAAAAAGGTGAGATCTTGCAAGAGAAAATTCAGATGAAGTTGGATTGGTATGGGAAAGGATCGCCGGAGTTGGCGTCTGAGACCACCGGCGAGTACAATTACTAATATAGAAAAAGGAGAGAGAGAATAAAATGCAAGCATTCACAAATCACAAGGTACATTCGGTTCGGTTTTAGATGCCACAAAGGGAATGAGTAGTAGTTAACGGTGAAAGCGAACCGAACTAAGGTTAACCTAACCCGGTTCAGTTGGCTCGGGCCATTCGCATTTATGTAGTCTTGGGCCCATGTACGAGATAGACGCGTGGCGAATTGTGATTGTGGGCTTTGGAAATTGATGATGCGAAGGCGTAGCTTGTTGGCGATTTAGTGTAACCATCGCGCCGACATAATATCGCTTCATTTTCTCCCCAAATGATATGAGTCCAACATTTTTTTAGAAATATAAAATACACTTTATATGATTAACCTTTTGACTAGGTAGATATTTGATCTGATATAGCACAATATATTATAGAGGTTGAGGATAACTATATTGTCCGAATGTTATTAAATTAGTTTAATGACATAAAACAAAGTGTATTTAGTTAAACTACTCTATTAATCATATTTATAAAGCAATTTTATCTTTGTTTAATATTCCTGTCCAGGACAACAAAAAGTATAGATACTCGAAAATTTTAATGTGCGCAGATGATAAAAAATAATAAATATTACATACAAAATATAAAGTGTATTGTAACAAAATTATAAAAAATATTCTAGAATATGTTGTAATAAGAATGGGATAAGTAATATTTTATCAAATACACTAAAAGAAAAGTACTCTAGATAAAAATTTATAAGTAATATTTTATCTAAGATTTAGTGCTTACATATTACCATTAATATATGCCTAACAAGTAAAACATGGGAAGAACAAATTCAACACTACATAATTTGTAATAAATAAAAAACAATCAACCATTACTGTTCAGGTCGATCTTAGCTCATTATGTTTTCATATTATGTTGTTAAAGTCAATACCACATTAATAATAATTTGTATTGTAAAAACATTATAAAATTTTGAGGCTTGCCCTAATTTGGTTAGTTTCCAATATACAAAGCGAATAAATTAGTGTACATAAGATAATAAGAAAGAAATAAATTAGCGAGAAATTGGGTACGATACATAGGTTGGAGAAAAGATAAGTGGATAGAAACAATGGGATAGTGCAAATATGTTTTCATATTAATGACAACCCTCCTAACATTTTTGGATCTTCCTCGCCGTGTGGCCACCGTTGTAATGTCAGAACAGACCCCTCATTGGGCCATCCAACGGTGGTTTCGGATCCATCATCGGTGACTCATCTACTCTCTTAAATTTACACGACATTACGTATACTTCCCGTACGATATGGTGGTCCCTCTATCAATATTGGATACAATATATATCTAGAGTTAATTACAATTACACCCCTAAATTTTAGTTTTTAATAAAATTATACAAATTATTCATCCTTTTGTTATTATACAAACCAATCGTCTATCTTACATTAATTACTCCTAATTTTGTACATATAGTAAAGCGATTACGTTTGCATGACATGTAAATGTAATATTTTAAACAAAAAATATTATGTTAAGTAAAACAAAAATAATATAAGAGTCATCACGTCATTTTATAGTGAAACAAAAATAATAATGAGACACTGACTTTTGTATTATTTTAAATTGTATACGCAATATATAATATTTATTTAGCTTAATTATACTCATTACATGTTTTATGTTTAAAAGATTGTACTTATATATATAGAGGTAACTAATGTAAAAAAATATGGGTAATTCCTGTAAAAAAGAGTAATTGGTTTGTACAAAGATAAGATAAAAAGAAAATGAATTATTTACGTAATTTCACTAAAATTCACGAAATATAAGTATATTTAACTCATAAGTTACAATGATAGCTTCCACCCATAAAATTTATAAAGTATTATTTTTCCAAATTTTTAAATAAAAAATATATAGTTTAGATATATGAAAAAATTATATTGTCTTACAAAATCAAGTTTAGTGTGAATCTAGTACTCATCATCATTGTCTTACAAAAAAAGAAGATTGTGTTCATTGATGTCCTAAATCCTAAGAACATTGCTTAAGGGGGAAATAAGAGAATTAATTTTGAAATTTTAATTTCTGTCTTTTTCAAAGTATTGAATCATTACACACGAGAAGAAAACTAATTTTACAAAACTAAATCCGAAATTTGTGTCAAAACATAATTTTTAACATAGTGATTTCTTATAGCACATCTTAATATTGGAATTTGGAAGTGACAATTTGAGGCAATGACTATATATTTTTAAATAAAAACTATAACTTTCAAGTGCTGGTAAAATGTCAAAGAAACTCTGCCTTTTGGGATTATTACATCCAATACCGAGTGGCTCATTCGAGAAGATGATAGACGGTGCTGTTCTACTTAACTTGTATAGAAACCATTCAATCAATGAATTTAGTGAATCAAAATTTTTATTTTGATGTATGGCTGATTACACTATATTGCCAACTATCTGTGGACCAAGCAAATGAATGATTATAGTTAAAATATTTGATAATGACCATGGTGAAGGACAAAAGGTTCCTAGTGCTAGAGGCGTGAGTCCTATAAGAAGTAGGTGAGAAATCACATACATATGAATGTGAACTTCTAATCCAATGAAGAAGTACCAAGCTCAATGTATCCAATATTAATTAGTTTAATGAGACTTGCTTGCCATAATTATACAAAGGGAAACAACATGTCATATGAAATTTTATTAGATTAATCAACAAATAAGAAATTGACACATTACATTTCTTTTCTTTATGATGTAAGAATATTTGTAAGAGGATATATGATGTTCTTTTTTTTCTTCTTTTATATATATATTTAAACACATGTCTTAATTGGAATTTTGCTAACCATCTAGGATCAAGAGCTAATGATCAAGTAACATAATAAGTCAATAACTAGATTTATGAAATCAATAAAATATTTATAGATTATTTTATTATAATATTTAGACATTATTTTTAGGTGAGTTTGATATAAGGAATAATTTTTTATTCTCGGAAGTCTCAATTTAAGACTATAATATATATATTTCCATATAAGCAGAAATTTAAAATAAAAAAGATACAAAAAATAACAATTTAAAATTGTGAAGTATATGAAAATGTCGGGATCTCACAATAAACAAAGAGAATATAAAAATATTTATGCTACCAAAAATAAAATGCACATGCGAACTAGGTAGAGCAGACCCGTTTCTGCGTTTGGTGATGGAAACTAATGAAATGTATTAATATATATTTTACATCTAACTTGTGTTTTATTCTTCATATATCCAACCTATTGGAATCAAAATTTGTGCTTGCTTAATATTATATTAATCTATTTTAAAATTAAATAAATTCATCCGTGATATTAAAAATAAAAAGACCTCTTATTTTAATCTATGACAGCGCTTTGTTAACCCGATGATGGTAGATGTGTTATAGAAGTGACATAATCAGAAAAGTTTATACTAATTTTAATTATCCTTCCAGAGGAGTTGACTTGACTTGGTCGTTGATTCATTCCTAATCAATATATCCCCACCATAAAATAGAATAATATGGCAACGTGAAAAACCAACAAATAGTACCTGGGTGCCAATGATATAACATTTCAATTAAGCCTTAATAATTAAACATGTTATTTATACAAGTAAAGTGAATACCTTCCAGTTTAAGAAAAAGAAAGAAGATAAATGCAAGAGGAAGAGGGCATACGGTATAAAATATACAGAAATATGGCATATTTCATACATAATTGTTTTCTTTCATTAGTTCTCTAAGTGAAGGAATTGATTCATTTAGTAACTTTGCACTGATTATATATAGTTTGCTAGCTAAAGTAAGAAAAAGAGAAAAAAAGGAATTGGCAGTTTAAGGCTTTAAGCAAGCAAAGTCGCTAAGCTCCATTTAATTTGTAAACATTGGTTAAAGTATAGGGGAGCTCCTCGCACGTTTGCATTGAAAAATAAAAATAAAAAGGGAATGGCTATATGGAGTTTGATTATATAACTTAATAACATGGAATGGCAATACTAGTTAAGTGAAAATAGTTCATGATCATTAGACAATTAAACGCGTTTCCCGTCTCTACTTTATTGGTATGGGGAAAAGAGTTAGATGTGAGAAAAAGTTATCCCAATAAAACTTGTAGCATCATTTATTTGGCTGTAATTAGGGGGTTAACATGATCATTCCAATTTTCACATAAAAATGATATGTGATGGTATTGTTGCAATGACTCAAAACAAACAGAACATTAAGAAACACATAAAAACAATGCCACTTGTTTGTAAATGGCCATGAGACTTGCCATCATAAAATAATCAAATAACCAAAGAAACCATACAAACGATTAAGAGAAAAATGCATATACATTGATAATGTAAGAGTTTTCTATATTGTTATTGTATTATCATTGACTGTTAAACAAAAGTAATACAAATGAATAGTGAATGATATATTTTTATGTATAAATTTTTACATTATTGGTATATAAATATTACTCAATAATTAAACTCAGACCAAGAAGGAGGAGGAAGAAAAAGAACTTTTTCATTCTTTCCATCTATTGAGTATTGACTTAAAGACAAACAAATCAAGTAAAAATGCAATCATTTAAAACTTTGTTATGGTCCAGAAATTATCAACATGATTGTTAGTTGAAGTTAGTCCCACTCAGGGGGTTGGTGGGTGAGGTTTTAGTTTTATTTCTATGTTTTGTCGTGGGTTTAAAGAAGTGTTTTTTTTCTCTTCAAATTGGACCGCACTAAGTCTATAAAAATAGCAACTCCCATTTAAAAACGCCACTGAAGCAGAAAGATTGGATCGACCAAACATATCTCAATCTCCAATTCTTTTTTAAACTCTTTTGACATTAATTTAATTTTGGATTTTATTAAGGGTGATAAACCTATAGATATAGATTTGGATCATAATAGATAGATGAAATATATTCATAGCTCATTCATTTCATCAATATCCAAATTTAATGTATAAATTTTAATACATTCATAACTCATTTTTATAGATTTAGATATTGATGAATATCAAATCAAATAACTAAAGAAAATCATTATTTCAATAAAAAAAAATTTAAAAAACACATTTAAAAAAAAAACTTTTAAAATTCATTGGTTTTAAAACACGCTTAGTAATCATTTTTTTTGCAAGCATGTTTAAAAATTTATGCGTAAACTTTTTAACAAATATATATTATGTACTTAAAAACAAACTTTTAATATTAGCTACATAAACATGTCCTATAATTAATCTTAATTTAATAAAAAATTGAAAGTGAGAGTGAGAAACACTACAAGAAAGTGAGAGTTAATATAATAATTTAAATTGAAAAGCAAATACATCATTTTTTAATATTTGTTTTTTTTAATGGTTTGAATATTCATCCAAATGGATATATACATGAATATTTGTTATATATAATGGATGAATTCAAATCCATTAATTAGTAAATTTATTAATTCGATTATATCCATTTACTCTAATTGGTAGATTTAATTTTCTTGAATTTGAATGGATTGTGAATAATTTTGTTATCACTAAGTGCTCCAAACATATTTAAAGAATATAAAATAAGATATTCAAAATTGAAAAACTGAGCTAAGTATTTCATGTTACATTAACATCTTTCACGACACATTTTATTTTTCATTAAACAATATCTTCCCATACTGTTTTCACATGCATGGATTGCTAGTGAGTTGTGGAATAAATCTTTGAGTTTTAGCATCCATTCTCTCCATAAAATTTTATCCCGCATATTACTGCACCTTGTTGGTTCATTTCTTTGATTTGTAGAAGGAAACATAAACATAGTTAAAGGGATAGAGAAGTCAGTATAATCATATATTTACATTCATCATTAGATGCATAAGGGTATTGCTATATTTGAGTGGCTACTGGCTACCTTCATCCGCCAGATTACAAATAATATAGACACACGGTACTCTTCTACAGTGCTGCTACGTACGTACATAGTACACCACTGAATTTATTTATGGGAGTGGGGTCTTCTAAACCAGTAGGATCCTCTCCATTAATGGAGATACAAGTGAGTTATAAAATAATGTAAAATGAAAAATAAAAAACAATTCAATCATTCTATTACACTGGTAATGACTTTTTTATCCTTAAAATCAAGTATAATAACATAAATTGTCTTCCGATTAATGGAGATGATAAGTACACCTTCTAAACACAGGGATATTATAGACCCCAAAGGGTAGGGATGCCTTCACTTTACTGGGCCTTAACCTTCAGGGGTCAAGTAAAGCCCACAGTTGATGGCTCCTCATAACCCATTAAACCAAGAAGGGGAGAGGTGCATGACACCAAGGATAACCACATATATCAAACACCATTATGCATGGGCCTCAAGTTCTTTGATCTTATTCCTTAAATTATTCACCCCTATCATCAAATATCTTATAATTCTTTTCTTAATATATGATTGAGACTAGAAACTATAATCTCATTTACTTTATTCTTTAAACAATTTATCATAATCATCGGATCACCTTATGACTCTATGTATGAGTTTTTATATTGTCAATGTATTATTTATCATTCATGTTTACTTATCATTGAATATTCAAAGAAAAAATAATACAAATGAATGATAAATGATGTAGTGAATAGATATAAATCATTTGTATAGATAAATCAATTATATTTTTTTATATATCTTGTTGGATTGTGAAAGCTGCATAAATTTGACAAACTTCTAATGTTGGAGGACCCCCATATATAACCTACTTTTCTTGCACTTGTGTTGGAACAGTAGTAAGTCTCAACCTCTGCAGTTCTTCTGTTTGCATTGGTCATCGGTCATTATTGTAGATACATCCACGTCAGCAAACAAGCTACCCTTGAAAGTTTCTTCTTGTAAGAGAGAGAGAGAGGGATAGATGTGGACAAGTACAGGTAGACCTAAATGGAAGCTCCCACCGTCCCATGTGATCAACATATGATGAAATCAATTCTCTCATTTTTTGTGTTCTAATATAATTCCAAATCAAGTAAAGATTGTCATTATTAAAAAAATGATAAAAATATTAAATAATTTTTTTATATTATTTTATGAAATTCGTTTAACTTGCTAAATTAGAAAAAATATGATAGTAGTGAGGGGAACATGTTCCTATCAATTTACCTGTTGTTCACTCAACCAATCACACTCACTGCTCCAACACTTTCACTCAATGTATATCGTCCAAGCTATTCATACTATTACACCATTTCACCACTCACCTAAACTGTCTTCATATGCAGAATATTTTTTCAATTTAATTTTGTTTCAAGGAACACATTTAAATGATTCATTTTAAATAAGGTCATACGATTTAACTCATCAAACATACGCAATTATACAATTAGTAATTTCTCCTAAATCACACATAACACAATCCGAATTGAATGGCTACTAAATCACAAATACAATAATAGGGTGTTGTCATTGTAGGCGTGTCTCTCACATTCTTTGCATCACACATTCACACTATAGTTTATTAGGCAAAAACAAGACTTTGAAAATGGAACCATGTACGTATAAGCATATAATTGCATCCAAATTGAGCGAAAGGACAAGTACGTAGTCAATGGACGGCTCTGAAGACACTAATCCAACCACACAGTTAGCTACTTATACAGTTGTTGTAGGCCCTGCAGTGTTACAGGATCCAAGATTGAATCACACACTGACCCTATGATGAAGATTAACATGCAATTAAATAAGTAGCAAACATTGCTATAGCTAACCAATTTTCTCCGAAATTAGTGGGTTGGACATGAACCCTACTATGTGCCACAAACTCGGTCACTGTGCTAATCACATAATCATAACACCGGCAGAGGTAGCATTCTTCATTAACTTGAATTGGCTAAACAAATGTCATTGATAATAATGATGCTTCTCATGTTGATTTGAACACTTTTAATCAGTTTTCGTTAGGAGAAATCCACTTCAACGTGTCCAATTCTGTTTGGGCATGGTGGTCCTTGCATGTTTATTGAAATATTATTGAACATCTATAAAAGAATAAAAGAAGATGAAATGTAACTATTGCTTTCAATTGTAATTATCTATAATATATATTCACTCGTCAATTCATCCCCTGTAATTAGTTTTGGAGTTGTAATTTACTTTAAATACTATTCCACTGGAAATTTTCTTAATTATAATAATTTGCATTTCTTTGAGTTTTCTTGTTGCACACATTATCACATTAATGACTTCATAAATCTCAATAATAACATTATAAATTTGCATACACGAAAGTGCAATACGTATGTCCAAATACAAGAGAGGTTGATTGAAGGCAGAAAAGTTAGCTTGCATAGCAGCAAAGAAATTTTAGTCTATAATTAGGTGATATATTTCAATTCAGTTTAATTCCAATTAAATGGTTGATAAATGTTGACATGATAGTTCTTCTAAATTAAAATTCAAAGCCTATTAAAAAAAAAAAACTTGTTTGACCCGACCCGAAATGGAGTGCCCGTATCCGCTGGATATCCTGTATTATGACTTTAGTCAGTGCCGCAGACCCTCCCTCCTAAGGGTGTGCATGCCCTGAAAGTTTCTATTTGTTACATATATATTACAATTAAGATTGTTTGGACCATCATTATATAAACACTTATCCAAAAAAAACATTCAAACACATCAATATATATTAGTTACTTACCCAGAAGGTGAAGAATTGATTCCTTAATTATATCATAAAAAATGTCAATGTGTTTTTTTGTTACCTCAACCTTAAAAAATCAATAATTTAACTTATTACTTCCTCATGCAACTTTTTTTTAATTTCCTTTTTGTGTTACCATTTCCATAAAAATTGTCTCCCATTGAGAAAGAAATAATGCAGGGTGGCCGACAAGAAAATGGGACAACTGATTTTGTGGATTGACCATCCAACAACCGTTGTGTTCAGTCTACGTGCCCATCTACACTCCATTGCTCTCTTCCTCTTTTCATCTTCCTTCTACACCACTCTTCTTTCAAACTACAATAAATTTCAGCTTTTTTATTACTCTCGTAATGTTTTTAACTCACCTCAGACATCTCACGTTATCTTTTCTATTCTATAATTTGATGAGGATAATAATTTGAATGCATACTCAATCACTTTAACATAATATATTTATATGGCCAGAATGGGAGAGAACGTATTGCAAAAATTTGAATCTATGAAACCATTTTTTTGTCTAATTGGATTCCTCTCCAGTACTAGATTCTTTGGGCTTGTGAGAGAAGAAAGTTTTTTAAAAAAATTAATTTAAAAAATATAAATAATCTAGACCATTTAAATTTTAATTTTGCCATGTGTCAAAAATTTAAGCATGCACTGCCTTATCCTGTAATGGAATGGAACCAAACTCTTTTTTGTCATGCAACTTAATATATTGAGTCCACTTTTGTATTTTTTTAATCTATAGATATAGTAAGTTTGTCATGTGATAGTTAATGATAGTTTTATTTATCAATAATTAATTCAAACAAAAAACTGTTAGTACTAGTCTCTATTGTCATAATTCCTAGGCTGTATACACTAATAGTACAAAAAACTGTTAGTACTAGCAAGTTACCCGTGCATATGTACGAGACGGTGTTTTTTGCTACATGATCAATAACACACATGTTACAAAAACATTCAAACATGATTAAAAATATACATGTTACTTATACATTCACATGGTTAAAAATACATATATTACATGTGCATTTATATTGTTAAGAACAAACATGTGACCCATATATTTTATTAGTTAAAAACATATATGTTTCTCGTAAATTAGATAAATGGAGTAGAGAGGAAATGATTAAAATAACCCAAATAATATTAAATGTATACATATAGAAATATAACCTACAATTTACATTACAAGTCATTATATAATGACAAAGTTGCCCTTGAAAAATTCAACTATCAAGCATATGATATTCCTTTTAATTACTATTTACTCTTTGTTATTATGCTGGCCTAAAAATTTTGGACGGTAAAAAATGAATGTGGTTGTGACACATGTGAAAATGAATATTGATGAAACTTTTTTTCTTATATATAATATATATATTAAATGTCATTATTATTATATCTTATTAAATATTATATTGAGTAATGAACAATGAGTATGAGTGTATTTTTATTTTGTGTGAGAAGTTGTATAAAGTAATGTGTCTTTATCCTGTGTGAGAGGTTGTTCTTACCATACTTTTTTGTTGTATGGTTAAGAACACATATTACTCGTACATTCATATTTGACAGATTGATTTTGACATATATTTGAAATCACGTAATTATCAATCTTATTAAAGATATATATTAGTAACATTGTGTAATAATTTGATAAAATAAAATGAAATATATAGATAATCATTTATAAGTTTTGTAAAATATTCAAAGTCGTTATGAAAAATAATTGATATTACAATATGCTGAATTTCTTAACATTTTCAATCATTTGAAACCAAAATAAATTGAAAAATGAGTTAGTGAGAGTTAGTTTGAAATTGTGTTGTGAAGAATATGAAATCAGTGATAAGGAGATAGCATGAGCGAAACCAAAAGAAATGAATGTTTGAAAAACAAGGATCAAATGAAGTGAAATCAAAAGTTTAGAATAAATGAATTTTGTATTTGTCAAATGATTCAGCGTATGCATGTCCATGGTAGATGATGTATGTGTCCAATGATAATTAATTGATTTAAATTTTTTGTATATAGATTTAATACAATGTGTGATGGTACATAATAAAAATATGGACCAATTTTGGAGGCAAAAAAGTAAAGGAGAAGTTGACATGTGTCTATGATGATGTGGCAAGAACATTTTTTTCTTATATATATAATAGATAAGCAATGATAATAATCCAACATGGCATACAACAGATAAAAAAATATTTTTATTATCTTTACCTAAACCACCAAAATTTAAATATTTATATCTTTTTCTATTTTTATTTCTTTTTTGATATACTTAACATATATTTGTGTGGATAAAAGGGGTAGTTGGGTGAATTTAAAGGCTGAAATATTAGAAAGTGGGATAGTGTAAGAGAAGAAGAAGGATATTTGTGAGCGAGTAAGAGAGGAGAGAGACAAACGCAGAGCAATTCTGATTCCGAATCTCTATTATTTTCTTTCTCTACTAATCAACACTCTTCCCACACACTTCTCTACACGCAACACAACACAACACAAATTTTCCCATAATTTCAGACACAGACACTTTTCCCAAATGCAAGAAACACATTCCATGGGTGGAGGAGACAGGAGGCTCAGACCCCACCACCACCACCACCACCAGGCCTTGAACTGCCCTCGCTGCGACTCTCTCAACACCAAGTTCTGTTACTATAACAACTACAACCTCTCTCAGCCACGTCACTTCTGCAAAAACTGCCGTCGTTACTGGACCAAAGGCGGCGTCCTCCGCAACATCCCCATCGGCGGTGGTTGCCGCAAATCCAAACGCTCCAATAACCACCACCACAACAACAACTCTTCTGAAACCGAAACTACTGCGCCACCGGAACATAACTCGAATTCTCATTCCAGTAGTGAAAGTTCCAGCCCCACCGCCACCACTGAAGCGGTTTCAGCACCAAACACTTTCAACTCTGATTCCAACAATAAAAATGAATCAAAGTTGTTGACCCCTTCCTCAAACCCTACTTTGGAGACAGGTGCAGTCGAACTACAACAAGGAACAGGGGATTCTACTATTTTCTCTGATATTGGAAGCAGCTTCACATGCTTGATCACTTCCAACAACGACATGTTGCAGTTTGGATTCGATTCTACAACTATCCCAGATGCGTCGTCGTTTCAATGGCAGCACCAAAAGGGGTTCACAATGAACATGACTCTCACCAGTGATGACGTGGAATTGAAGTTTCCGGATAATCTTAACGGTTGTGATGCTTCGTTGCTTGATCACGGTACTGTACCCGTCGATTTGCCAGGGCTTCAAAACAAAACCGGGCACGAAGGATTTGGATCGTTGGATTTGCATGATGATGGAGATCAAGGTTTGTTTGATCTTTCTAACACCGTTGATCAGACTTACTGGACTCCTCATACTACTCACTGGTCTGATCACGACAATTCTACTCTCTTCCATCTTCCCTGAAATACCCTCATTGCCTTATCCTATTTTACCTTTTTTGTGTTCGTGTTTATTTTTATAATTTAACTTTATAAATTGTTCAAAGATATCAAAACCAAAGTAAAATATCTAAGAAGATGGAGGGAATTCATATAATTAATTAATTAATTAATTACAACATGTATATTTGTTTTTTCCCTCTCTTTTTTGGGTGAATTTGGGAGGTGATTAAATTTAAAGTTGGGATGTGTGCATGAACACTTCCATGTTAGTTTCTTCTGTCCGATTTTTATTTTCTTAGTTCATGTTTAATGTATGGCCAGATCTATTTTGCAAACTAATAGTTAGTTCGCATTGATACTAACTATATTTTAGCCGTTGGATGAGAATTTGGGTTGACCTGTTACTGGAAAATGACTTGCATGAAGTCGTGTTGGTGTAAACCGACTTGCTAATGGAAGTCGTTAATTTCCGGACCGACTTGCTAATATCACAAAATCTCATTGAGAAGTCGGTTTGGGCCAATCCAACATCACAACTTCCATTGAGAAGTCAGTATGGGCCTTACCAACTTCCATTGACTTCTCATGGAAGTTGGTAAGGCCCATACCGACTTCTCAACATGAACGACTCTAAACATGGCAAGTTCCCGATCATCAAATCAACAATTGAGATTAAACGCAATATCATTCAACGATTAATGAAGCCAGTTCACATCCAAGCGAACTAACTTGCAGTTCGCAACATAGAACTGACCTTAATGTATATGTATGTGGAATTGGATTGATTAGAGAAAGAGAGACAATATAGTAGTCATGTCCTAATACCGAATTATTTATGAATGGTAATGGCAGGTTTTTGTTGTTACATATTACCGTTATTATTTTTGGTTTGTTTTGGGATGCAAATCCTTGCATATTATTAATTAGCCTGTATAATTATGAAATTGAGTCCCACCTCATATTGAAATTTGATAATCAAGGTAGAGGGAGAAGATAGTTTTGTGAGTACTCCAGGTTATTATTTTTATCTATAGCAAGGTTAATTGGATCTAACTGTCAGTTAATATATTTTAAATGATGTGTGAATACATGGTTAATGATAGTGACTTGTTGCATACGTGATGATGAGTCTGCGCGTGAGTGTGAAGAAGGTTGTTCTGTTGATGCGAAATGGAGGGCGGGACACGTGTGTTTGGGTGAGAGGATAAGAATATGATGTGATGAGTAGGTTGTTGGAAAAAAAAATTAATAGACATTTGGAAGAATTTATACTAAAAGATTCATAATATTAAATATCATGAATAATATTATGATCTCAAGATATATAGTCAATATTTTCGAGAAAGAATATAAAACTATAAAAAATATAAAACTAGAGTTTGAGCGGAAACATGCCTTAATATATTTATTTGAGAATATAATGGATGAACTTGAGATGTTCTTAGTCTTGTATCCATCAACTTCATGTCGTGGTATCCTAATCTCTCACTTTATCATTGTATGCATGTTCATAATACAATATGTTTGTGTTCTGGTTCATGTTGTTGTAGTCTACGATTGAGGATCATAACCCCTTATTTATAATATGTGCATACCCTTCCGTGAAGGGTGATGCTGTTTGATTTTCTTATTTCAATTTTGTCCATCATAAAATATAAATAAGACTTTAGGTATCTACTCCATAATTTTTATAACAATTATGTCTACACTCATATACCTTACTTGAATTAAATCAATTTAATTTGAGTACTTGAAATAATGATTCTAAACCCATGACCCAAGAATTTATTCAATGGGTTAGATTGTGGTGACTTGATCGCAGAATCAATCAGATTAGAGTGGTGGATAAGTAGATTTCGTGAGAGTGGATACATAGTAGACTATCAACTCAGCTGTTTTGCGTTGGATGAATGGGTCTTGGTCCCGTAGAGTGGTGGTTATTGATGATGCAGGTGATGGGTCCTTTGATGCAATTTTGATCAATGCATCATATAGATTCCTCACTTCAAAGACAGGGCAAGTAATAAGTAATTTCCACGGCCGTGTTTTTACTTTTGATCTTCTTCACTCCTATCCTATTTCACATTTGGTTCTAATTCGAACTAGTAAAATACTAACAGAGAAGCTCGTTTTCTTACCAATTAATATTGGTATTGAAAATATCTCTAATTGTATGCAAGTTCAATTTATTTGTTGACAAAATCAAATACATATGCAAGTGGAATCCTGTTACGACAATGCCCTCAAGGATCTTTGGTTAAATTTAATAAAATCGTGTTCGTGTCATGTTAGACCGATTATGAGTGGTTAAACTATTCATTTCAGGTGTGGGAGGATCAGTCACGCACCCGAATGAGATTAGTGTTGTTAGTATAAAAAAAACTATTCATTTCAATCACTATGGGCAGCTGTATTTATTGTAGTTTAAAATAGTCATGTGGTGATGCAAGAATGATAATTTTCAATTAATAACCAAGCAACCGACCAAATTACCTGTATCTTTATATTCAACGCCAATGTTCAAATGCTGTTAAATGCGACCAAAATGGTCGAAGCCTCCAAGGGAATGGGCAAAAAATACATTGTCGTATTTGGCACGCAAAGCTAACTTAAGGGTGGTGAAGGGGCTGAAAGTATTAGTCATATTATTGCCAAAAGAGGTTTAGAAATGATGGATTAAGATAGGAGGCAATTGCTTCATTGCATGGCCTTTTTAATGTGATAATGCAGCATAGATTTATCTAACTGCTATGGGACTCATAACAGTGTGAGCATAGATTTATCTAATTGCAAAAACCCTTGGAGAGTGGGCTGGTGTAAGTGTCACTCATTGTAAATCATATTTATTACTTTCATTCTTTGTGATACATTCACTCTCATTCTCAAATTTAGTTGGTCAACATAAATTATTGATTATTACAAGTTTATTTATATGCTCAAATGTTTCTTAGGATAGTTATTGGGTGTGTGGTTACAGCCATATTTTTTGATATGACCATAGTATGTTCTCATTTAAAGGTGAAATCAGCAGATATGAATGCCAATGCTATTTTTTTCGTTTAAAGGGAATGTTATTTTTTATTGGTAGTACCAATGGTATCCTTTCACCATTTGGATAAACAATTAATCTATTTTGGAGTGTGTGGTTATCCCTCCCAACAAAGGTTGTTCTCATAAATCAAATATTCACATTTTGTTCATCCTAAAATCTAGTGGAGGCTTAGATAATTAGACCAACATTTTGTTTGTATGCTATTTTATTTGCCTCAAACTATTTTAGTCGCAAAAATAAAGGGAATTTTTATTAAGTAATACATCATTTTTAAGAAGAGGAAATTATTTGAGAGTTTTTCAGATCATTCATCATTCATATTTACTTATCATTGACAAATAAATAACCCAATATTTCAAAATAAAAATCTTAAATCAATTATTTGAAAAAAAAAACAAGGTGGAGGGGATAATTCAGTCATTTAAGCACATAGAATGTCCGTTGTTCTGTCTAGAAATCGCTATTATCATATTTTTCAAAGGCTAGTCACTCTTTTTCACTCTCACAACAGCAACAAGAAGAAGAACAAGTGCAGGGTGAGCTTCCCTTATTTCTCAGTGATCTTTCTGTGAGAAATTAGAAAAGGGAAGAAAGAACACAATGTACTCCCAACACAATTCTGATTTCGGTGATCCCAACAATTCTTCTACTGCAACATCATCACTACCTAATTCCAATTTGGATCGCGACCTCTTCAACGACCTCGTCGAGATTGTTCCTCTCGTTCAATCCCTCATCGTAATTATTATGTCTCCCTTTCTCTTTTTTTAATTTTTAATAAACTTTGCATTTTTTGGTTCATGTGAGTTTAAAAAAAATAGGGTTTTCATTATTTTTTTAGTTATGATTTTTGTGAAAGAAGAAAAGGAAAGAGCATGAAAATACCGTATATCCTCAACTTACATAGTGATTTATTAACTCTCTCTTTGTTGTTTGATTAGGATCGTAAAGCAAGCCGTTCATTCACCCGTCGTGGCTCTATGATCTACACCAAGACACCTATAATAGGATCATTCTCTAAAAAAGTAACATTTTTAACACTTCCCCCCACTTCATGATTTCAATTCCTCATTTTTTTATTTGCACTTTTCGTTCCCTCTTATATTTATTGTAGTATTCATAAATGTGGTTCTTTATGTTGGATTGTGCAAGCAATTAAGGATTTACAAATACATATGCCACTCTCCAGAATGGTCTGGTTTGGTTAATGACGTGGATTTGGAACTTTACTCACTCATTTTTTGGTCTTCAGTGTTTACTATTACCCTTTGCTCTATCTTCTGTAGTTGAGTTGGTAGGAGTTGAGCTTCGGCACAACTGTATAGTTGTTTGGTTTATGACATGGATGTCATGATTTCAAATCCTCGAATAGGCTTTTCGCTTGCGAGTTTAAGACTACATACATTTATCATCTCCAGACCCCACTTGGCGGGAGCCTCGTACAATGGGATGCCCTCTTACTCTAGTTGAATTGGTCAAACTCAAACCTCGGTTACCGGCATCTGCTTGAATTTGTAATGATGTCTGTGATATTAATTTTTATTCTAGTATTGTGTGATTCTGTCTTATGTGATTATGTTTATGAATGACAGCCATATTGGAGGTTATTTGAAAATTTGCATCAGTTATTTCTTTCTGAAGCATGGATAACACAAAAACTCTTCATATTCCTGTCCTACATTCCTGCCACTTTGAATACTTTCCATTGCTTCTTAAATGCATGTTAGATATGTTTCCATAATCGTAAATCATATGTTGCCACATTTACTTTTTTGGAAATACCTGCATTGTTTTCTAGTTTTCTTATACTGGATAACATTATCTTATGGTTATTGTTATTTTATTTTGGTTTCGCTCCATTCTCCTGCTTATATAGTTGTCCAAAACTATTCTTTCATAAGCACGAGTTATGATATGATTCTTAAATTTGCTCTGCATAAAGCATTATGAGTGATATTCATATCTCAAGATCATGTACTGAATCATTACACCCTCTCCTAGGGAACAGATTTAAAAGGCAGGAACATCGGGCAATCTATTCCCATAAAAAAGAAAGTGGACCATGGAGAAAAAGAACAAGGAAAAAATGGTAGCCAAAATTCTGACGCTGACTTTTCTATGTTTTCTTCAAGAACTTTGACATCAGACAAGGACACGGAAGACTTGATCATATTGAAGGAGCAGGTAGACGAACTTCAGAAGAAATTATGGGAGAAAGATGAACTTTTAAAGTCAGCAGAGAACTCAAGAGAGCAGATGAATGCTTTTAATGCGAAACTTGAAGAATTGAAACATCAGACTCTAGAAAAGGACTCTTTACTGAAGTACACTCAACAGCAGCTCATTGATGCTAAGGTACTGATTATGTTTTTTTCACCAATAATTTAGAACCATAAATTGCAACGTTGTTCACACTTTTAGCTGGGTTTATGTTTTAGAATTCATGATACTTTTTTCACTTAATACATACTCTTCACTCATCATCGGAACATGATAGCTATTGAAAGATGGACCCTACAACTGTAATGGGTTTAAGTAGGTGTATGCATAGAGAATGTTAGAACTCGGAAGGTTTCACTTTTTTAATGATCAAAGCTTTGACACAGTTTTCTTCTTGTTTTAATTCTACTCAAAATTTGTTATTCTTAGAAGTGAGTATATGGTTACAAATATGACTTTTGTTGGTCGACTGAAATTCTTACTATAAGCTCATTTTAGACTTTATGAAACCTTATCCTATGAAGATCAGAATGGTGTGTTCAGAACTTAAACTGGTTGTTCCATTACAAGGTCTTATTGTAAATATAGGGGAAGATAATGTTTCTTTTGGTAAAAAGTTCTCACACATAAATAGTTATCTGTTTTTACAGATTAAGCTTGCAGACAAGCAAGCTGCTCTTGAGAAGATACAATGGGAAGCAATGACATCCACCAAGAAAGTGGAGAAACTCCAGAACGAGTTAGATTCCGTGCAAACAGACATTTCATCATTTACGTTGTTGCTTGAAGGCTTGGCAAAAACTGACACTACTGGATGCACTGATGATTATGACACTAAGCCTTATGATTTCACTCACCTGCCCAGTATTGTGAGTTTATAAATATTTTTCAACTCAATATACACAGCCTACATTTGCACACGTTGCTATATATGGTGATGATTTCAGCACAATATCATTTGGAGAATTCCGTTTCACGACACATGAATCTCTCTTTTACTGATGTGCATAGCTTCCACTTTTGCATGCATGCTTGGCATTTCTAGATTCTGTGCATACTTCTTATAACCTCATTTCTCCAAGTAGAGGTGTTAGCTCAGTGGGCTGAAAGAGAACGGTGTGATGAAGGTAGTGGAATTCGGTTATATGTTGTGTTAAGAATGCAGAGGTGTTAGCTCTATATGGGAGCATTGTGCTCTGTAGCAGTAGGTTTTATTACCATTCTACTGTTCTATTTAGTGTTCTGTGATTTTGGTTCCTAACAACAGGGGTATCTGGTAAAGCAGTGCATGGTATAGTATGTGAGAATTGTTTCATAGGACACGGTTGCATAAGTATTCAGGAGTTAGTAATCCTTAACTGTTGACATTTGTTAATAAACATCTCTGTTTTGTTGAATAGGATGATTTGGACGAGATGGATTTGCAGAAAATGGAAGAAGCGAGAAAAACCTATATTGCTGCGCTCGCTATTGCCAAGGAAAGACGAGATGAAGAATCTATTGCTGCTGCTACCACTGCTAGATTGCATCTGCAGTCATTTATTTTCAAATCTACAAATGTCAACCTGTGATTTTTATTTTTAATTTTTATTACAATATGTGATTTTATTTGTTTAGTTTAAAATGTTTACACGTTAGTCCCTGGAGTCTCAAATCATAAAGCACTTATCCTGTGTATGAGAGGTTTATTAACTTGTGCCATTTTATTCAATACCAGAGTTTGTTCAATGAAGTGAAAATGTTTCTTCACAACATCCAATGCCATCATGACAGATGGATTTTAGGTTTATCTTTGAAGTGGCATTCACTCAGCAGAATACAGAGTAGTCATATTCATGTTAGGGACTGCTTATCACTATTCACATGGGGAGCATATCTATTGCTGCACAATTTGTGTTACTATGTCATTAGCTGTGATATATTAAAAAATATATATTTAATTCAAAAAATTTAATTATTAATTATTTTTCTGACCAATTGCAACGAATGTCATATAGAGTGATACAAATTGTGGAACATAAGATGTGCTTCCATTCACAACTCACAACATCAAATTGTTACTCATTCACTTACACTAACCCTTCCAAATTTTGTTGTACTTATATTCTGCATATATTACCCAAGTTGTGGTCCATGTATGGTAGCCTCATGGTGAATCTTGTGCTAATTGTTATCCAATTCGTTTTATGATGTGGTTAAGGGATATTTATGCTTTCTTCAGGGGAAAAGTCAAGTATCCATGCAAGTTACATTAGTCAAGTATCCTTCAAGTTACATTAGTCAAGTATCCATGCAAGTTACATTAGTCAAGTATCCATGATACTATCATAACTATATACGTTAGTATGGATCTATTAAACATTGAAGCTGTTTGATGTACATGCTGATCCAACGAATTAGATATGCTTAGGTCAGCAAAGATAAGAAACAGAGTTAAAAAACGGGTAAACAAAACCGACTCATCCACAACAATTGGTGAACCTTCTTATCCTACCACTCTGAATAAAAGAATTCATTGGTGGGGAGAGAAAAAATAGAAAGAAAATAATAAAAAAAGTGCAGCCATCAGAATCTACAACACTTAAATCGTACAAATCGGAGCCTCTGCTTCTTTAGGTGCTGACCTTCTGACTTAGGCATTCGTGCAGGGCTTTCCACCCACTCCCAATTTAATCTGTGCTTTTCATAAAAATAAATTACCAAAACCAAAAACACCACTCCATCAAACCATTACACAAGTACTAATCTTCCTAAAAATATATATTGATTATATACATTTTTTTGAAGAGATAAGTTTATTTGCCTTATGTTATTGAGGTCGTTGATTCAAATTCTGGAACAATCTTTTAGTTCATTGTGTTAAGCTAGGATACATATATTATTATTAAGTGAAAGTTTTATGCACATGGGTGACTCTTTTTTACAAGCTTTAGTGAAAATTCCAATAAAAGTTAAGCAATGAATAACTTACGAGGGAAAAGCAAAAGAACTTGCACTGCTTTTAGATTGGTCAGAGCCACTTGATTCAGCACGCATCATCCCAAGGTCTTCAACTCCATCAACCTGATATACCCTTCTTATGCTATCTTTATATCGATTTCTACTTGAGTATACTGTCTCATTTTCCTCCTCCTTCATGCAAATGAAACCGTATTAACAAGAAATCAAACACCTATATATAAAAGTTGAGGGCGGCGGCATTGTACCTCTTTAGAAAGGGTTATACAATCTTCATCACTGTCTTGCTCATTTGCACTTGATCTTTTCTCCTGTATGTTCAGGTTTCTAACTTGTTCTTCTTCCACTTCATTTTTTAGCTGCTTTTTTAGGCCATAGAAAGAAACACACATAGAGAGTCAAAGTTGATATCTTTTCATTTTGTTTTACTAATTATGCATGGGCAAATGATAATAACTTGTATACCTTATGATTCACATGCCTTGAGTTGATATCTTTGTTATCTTTCACATTATCAAATGCTTCATCCTCTTTTAAGCATAACACTATATAATCTTCATCCACAGAGATTGACCAACCGCGACTTGATTCACCAAATCTGTTTGCAACTTGAATCTCATCTTTATTCTTTACCATTGGATTGTTTGGCTGTATCTTGTTGCATTTTTTGCTTGGCCATGACATAATATACAAAGATAGTTCAGAAATACATGTTTCAAATATGATGTTGGGTGGTTTTGTTTAACTTTTGTTTTCCAATGATACGAATGTTGTGTTGTTTAGCAAGATAATAATTCAATCATAATAGTGAATGTAGAATTTGAATTCAAAAGTGCATTCATGGACATTGTAGAGTTATATTATTCAATGTGTAATAATGAGTAATTTAAACAAAACAAAAAACCAACGGTGATTGTTTCCCAATTAATTAAAGATTCTATAATTAATTATAATTGTAAAATTTAAATTTACTTACAATAATCTTGTATCATATGTTTATGACAGCTGTACTGGGTTCCTCATGATTTATGAATTGCCATGTTGTTGGACTATATTTGCTAGGGGTGATTACTAATTAGCATATGAAAGTGCTAATTTGTTCGTTCAAAATCATAATTCTACTTCATTATGGACAATTGTAACAACATAAAACTTGAAAGAAATATAGAGGCAGTCATTCAGGATATAAAAGAAGAAACCAAAGATTCATTAATGCAAGTGGGTCCTTTGAGTGTCGATCCTCTCCATTAATGGAGAAACAAATACACCCAAAACAAAAGAAAAATGAAATTTGACTTGACACTTTATCCTTTTAAGATAAAATGTATGCCCTTACACACATTTAGCACTAGATACTCATTGGTGGGTAGCTATCTATTTTCATACCCAAACGTGGTCAGTAGTGAGTGGCTTGGGATTCACATGAAACAGTATAGTACCCAATAATTTCTAGCCTTATTAAAATGAATGACCAAATTATAATCCCAATAAAAAAATCACGTGACCAAACACAATAATAAATGAAAAAAGTGAGTGAAGTATTAGTCACCAAGATCAAAATTTTTAAACTGTAATCGCTAAAATTGCGGTGTCATTATAAATATATAACTAGTATTCATTGATTTGCTCAATAATCAAAATCAGTTGGGAGAAAGATGGGTGGTTGGAGTATAGCTCTGCACGGTGGCGCTGGCGACATCCCATTTTCACTGCCACCGGAGCGGCGAAAGCCTCGGGAAGAAGGACTCCGCCACTGCCTCCAAATCGGTATTGAAGCTCTAAAAGCCCAAAACCCTCCTTTGGACGTTGTAGAACTTGTTGTGAGTATTTTCCCTCTCTTTCTCTTTCTTTCACTTTGTATCATTCGAATGCTGAAGCTATTATATAATAAAATAGGTTCGTGAGTTAGAGAATATTCAACATTTCAATGCGGGAATAGGATCTGTGTTGACCAATAGTGGAACAGTGGAAATGGAAGCATCAATAATGGATGGGAATACTATGAAATGTGGAGCTGTTTCTGGTTTGAATACAGTTATGAATCCAATTTCACTAGCTAGACAAGTTATGGATAAAACTCCTCATATATTTCTTGCTTTCCAAGGAGCTCAAGATTTTGCTAAACAACAAGTAACTAACCCTCTTACTCTTCATCATCCTTCATTTTTTCTTATACCTTTTACATTTTAATCAAACTCAACTCTCTTATTACTCTTTCTCCTGTTTTTTTGAAATCCCTATTTTACAGGGTGTTGAGACTGTAGATTCAAGTCATTTTATTACTGAAGAAAATGTTGAAAGACTAAAGCTGGCAATAGAAGCCAATAGGGTTCAGGTATTTTAATTTTGCCTGATGGAACCGAAGAGTACCACATTTTTACATTGATCCTCAAATTTCAATTTTTTTCCTCCTATGATGTTGGTAACATTTGTTCTTCGTGAACGTATAGGTTGATTATAGCCAATATAATTATACCCAACCTGTTCAAGATGATGCTGAGAAGGAATTACCACTTGCTAATGGTGATAGTCAAATTGGAACTGTTGGGTGTGTGGCTGTTGATAGTCATGGAAATCTAGCTTCTGCAACATCCACTGGTGGATTAGTGAACAAAATGGTTGGTCGAATCGGTGACACGCCCCTCATAGGTGCAGGGACTTATGCCAATGAACTTTGTGCAGTTTCTGCAACCGGCAAAGGAGAAGCAATAATACGTGCGACAGTAGCAAGAGATGTGGCTGCACTCATGGAGTTCAAAGGCCTTTCTCTCAAGGAAGCTGCTGATTGTGTTGTACATGAGCGTACACCAAAAGGCACTGTTGGATTGATTGCTGTGTCTGCTGCAGGAGAAATTGCAATGCCTTTTAATACAACAGGCATGTTCAGAGCATGTGCTACTGAAGATGGCTATTCAGAGATTGCAATTTGGCCTACTGCCTGAACTAAATTGAGTTGTTTGAAAGCCGTTCTGTTTTCCAAGCTTCATGTATTCTGACATTTTTAAATGCTTCATGCATGCTTATATCATATGATAAGCAATAAGGAAATTCATCTTAATTTCGAATTACAGATTCTTGTTTGGTTCCACATCCTAGTGATCACTTTCTACCCATTATCAATTTTTAAATGCTTAAATGTGATCACTTTCTACCCATTATCAATTTATCAACATTGGGTAAGGCTACATACATATATCCTCTTTAGACCCTAATATGTGGGAATCTTATGTATTGGGCTACCCTTTTTATAACAATCCTTCTTTAGGAGTAATTAAAAACTTTATGATCTAGATTTGAGGTAGAGATATACATCCTTGATAAGTGTTCCAAGATAAAGCAGACGTCCATTTCATGAGTCCAATAAAATGAACTTATATTGCAAAAAGCAAAGTGCTCTAATCTGATTTTATGGTTAGAAAAGAAAGTTTTTATTGATTGGCCAGGAGTATATGCCCACTTAATTGTGCAAGGTAACAAATAAATCATGGCGATTGATATGCATTGTGGAAGGTAACAAATAAATCATGGCTTACTCGGTTATCATAACTGAAGATTGATATGCGAACCTGTACTGCTGCCATTATCATACTATATTGTGGTAATTTACTTTGGTTAACCTTCTGGTTTGTACCTAAAGATCATTGTCTGGTTCTATCAGTTGCTTAAAAGCAACACTGATATTATTTCCAATTTATAGTTGTTTCCTTAACACTGATATTGTGCTAAGAAGGCAAAACAAGAGGGAGAAGGATAAAAAAATTGTTTCCATTCCATTAAGTTACTATTTGGAAGAGCTTATAAATTATTACAAGAATACCAATCATTCTACAACTAGCAGAAGGGGAAGAGATAGAGATAGCCCCATCGGCCAAAAATGGATTCTGCCACATCTCTTCCCCTAAGGCATATTAACTTTCTTGTGTATAAGAAATCATTCTGTACTCTTTCAAGACACTGATTCAAAATAAAATGGGGAGAAGGGGGGAATCAAAAAACAAAATTCCTAGCAACGTAAAAAAAAAATTACTTCTGACTCTACAATAGTAAAGCAACCACAGACCAAGGGATCAAAATAATCTGGGACTGCACAGTCCATCAGCAATTGAGAAATAGTGCATTTCAACTTGTGACACAATCTTGAAGATAAGGATGACTTTGATTTATGTATCTGTCCCATAGTGGCTTATACCTGCCTATAGCTAACTTCAGCCACGGTTTCATGTTCCCGTTGAAGTGAACAACTGCTGCACTTTCGATCAGGCGGTTGTCAATATTCAAGTCATAACCCAATCCTAATACATGCCATCTTCTGTCAAGTGGCTCTGTCAAACCATAAAAAGATAGAAGAGCTGGAGGAAGTGTCCCCAGCTTCCAAAGTGTCCCATCAGCATTCTGCTCTTGCCAATAGTGATATTTTGTGGTCACGTTTGCTTTCCTCCATGCAACCAAATCAAAAATGTTCATACCAAATGCCCATGCACATGCCTGCGGATCAAACTTTGAACTTATAATTGAATTTGAGAAGTTGAGATACTTGTAGTACCGGTGGAACGCTTCAAGACAGGTTTCAACTGCACCATTCACATTTCCATGCAAATCCAGTGAGAAAAGAGGCGTAAGGTCCTTCTGGACAACAAGATCATCATCAAGGAAAATAACCTTCTCAAGTTGCGGATAAATCTCAGGGATGTAAAACCGAAGATGATTCAATAAAGACAAATGCTTGGGATTCCGCATTTTTGGTTCAACATTTAAATCTTGATATACCCCGAAATAGAAGGATCGTGAGTCTGGATTGAGAAGCTGCTTGACAAGTGGAGAGTAAGAAGCATTCAACCAATGAAACTCGTCAATATTTTGCACCTCTATCGTGGCCCCTTTAAAGTCATTACTGAGAAACCATGCTTGCATTGCTCCATAATTGACTCCATTGGTGACAATGTGGAAGACCAACTGTTTTGGATGGTCAGCAGTGGATACAGTTGAGTTAACAACTACAGATGTCGCCAGTACATTATCAGAAAATATGCAGAAATGATATAGATTATTGTCCATGAGCCGTGGGGAGTTTTTCATCTCGTATGAGAGTTCTTTCAGGGATGGCTTCTTAAGCCAATCAGTCATAAGTTTTATGTTTAGGCAATGAAGACTCTTGGGCAATGCTTCAGCTGCTACTTGACCAAACACAGTGCTTTGAACTGTTGCTGCATTGGCACGCTCTTCAAGAGCTTGAACATGCGATTTCATAGTCACTATTGTAGTTGCAATATCATAATGGATATCTTGTGCCTTAAAAATTAGAGAAGAGAGGCTTTTAATGATTGGCTCCGCTTCCTCCTGTGTGACAGGCTCACCAGTCATGGCAGCTTTTGAAAGCAAAAGCTGGCATCCTCTTATCTTTTTACTAAGCTGCCAAGCTAGATGAAGATTATTGTGCTCTTTAGCAATGACCACATAAGCCTTTGCCAGAGTCATTTGTTCAGCTAACTGCCGGGAAAATGATTTTACACTCGTAATTTCTTCAGTGAAGTTCAAACTCTCCCTAGCAAAATGGTCAACTCTTGCATTTCTCTCCTGCAAAGGAAAGCCACTTGCTCTATTAGTACCTAGAAGGTAGGCAGTAAGAGCTACTTTTGAAAACAAATAGCAATATCACGTAAAGAGTAACAACAGTGATTCAGTAATATACTCATATGGCCCACAAATATGACTGTCACAACATAGTAGTCAGTGATATCACTAGGGAGAGTGATGTCCAAGTGAACACTGAAAAGTTTTCAAAGCTAATAATCAGTGCATGTTTTCCAATTCTAGTAATAATCACTAAATGATTTCTACCCAGAATATCTGTTCTCCAATAGGACTCAGTCAAATTCCACTGTTCCCAAAATACAGATCAAAATTTGTGAATAGCGGGTTAAATAAAAGCATGAAATCAACAATTTCCACCAAAGGTGACTTCAAAAAATTTCAGCTATGAAAAGTGACAACTAACACTTGATAGAGGATCAGAGAAAAGAATGTTGCAGCAACTATGGTACATATATGTAATAGAGAACACATAGCCAATGAATAAGCCATTCCAAAAAAATGTTCCACTCTTGCCCTAGTAATGGACCATCTATATATTTTGAAAAGACGAAGGCATAATCCACCAAGAAATTACACCCAAAAAAATGATAAGAAAACATTTAATGCTGAATTATAGATGACTAAAAGTGAAACAGCAATACTATATAATTCTAATTTCTAAGCCCAGAAAAGTCCACCAAATGATAAACACTCGGAACTTCACAATAAAAAGAAGTTTACAATCAGAATCCATAACAAGATCATTAATATATATTAAAGAAAATGAATAATAAATTTTTGCATGTGAAAAGAAGAAAGAAGACAGGACACTGAGATCCCAGTTGGGCAGGTTATACTTGATTCAAATTGAATTGAAAGCATTATAATATAAGCTGCATCTCCTAAATGTTAAATAAAAAGCCGTAATTGCAAATCCAAAATTTGATTGTTTAAAACATTTTAATCAAATATGAAATGGTTTCATCTGATTCCAATGCTGACACAAAAGACAAATTGCCCTTGAATCAATTCGGCACTGGAGAAAGTGAAAAACAAGTTAGCATACTAAACTAGATTCTCAAATATGAGGCAAAATGAATAGAATTAGAAAACTTAATATCCAAATATCAGAGACTAAATTCTGAGATCAATTGGGCATGAACAAAAGAGACAGATATATACCAAAAAAGGAAAAAAGACAAAAAAAAGTGAATTGGTTGGATAAAGTTACCAGAGAAGGATAATCATTGGGATCTTGGTGGTGATGATGATGTTGGAGAAAGAACAAGAGCAAACCTAGAATAGAGAACAAAGCAAGGAACAACCAGATCCAATAAGACAACCTCCGTCTAACCGGGCGCCGAAACTCGGCAGCCCGCCGTCGCATTTTTCACCGATTCCGTCAACAATTAAACCTTTCCCAATCAGTAATTCAGATTTCAGAGCACCCCATGTTTTGGATTTGATCAGAAACCAATCAAAGTGAGTTCTTTTGAGATGGTGGAGGTAGAAACCAATGTTCTCTGTTAAGTTTCTTAGGTGGGTACTCACAAGACAAACAATCTCCTATGTAAAAATATGCAGTGTAATAGTTGCAGAATGAGAGTGTATATGCTGATCTATTATATGTATGAGGATTAGTGAGGCTTCGTTTGTTGGGATGGGAAAGGGTTTTTTTCTTTCACTCATGACCAAGTGCGGAAAGAAGTTTCCAGCCTCAGCCTTAAATACCCATAACATATGTATCAGTAATAATATATCTCTCCCAAATTATCTTTCCTTTTACTTATTTAATATGGGAGGATCCACTTACTCCAAAAAACACTTACTCTTCATCTTAGTCATTCAATCTTGAAAAATTCAATGGTTTAGATGTACTCACCAATTCAAACCATTGGATTTCCAAGAATGAATGGTCATGATGTGGAGTAAGTGTTTTTTCATTTACTCTTGGAGTAAGTGGATCCCTCCCCATTGGGTGCAGATATTATATTATTATTTACATTTCTTTATATAGATCTAATTCTTTAATATCATGAAAATCAGAATATGTACAAGCAATGAAAGATGTGGATGGTAAAAAAACTCAGGGAGACATATGTACCAGAAAGTAACCAATAAAATATTAAAAAATAACAAATACAATTGTCTACAAATTTGGCTTCTAATGTTCTCTGATGTTTTTTTTGGGTATGAAAAAGAAGCTGTCCTAATTCCAATTTTTTTACTGCAAAAAACGTTTTCAAACGTTTAGAATACGACATCTATCTAACAAGAGTATTAGGTGTAACTTATTATTCTCAATAAAACTTAAAGTGAAATGTACTGTACAAGTGTACAGTGTGTATATAAATATCAATAAAACCTCATTTAAATGTCGCACTCTTATAGGTATTAACTCTTGTTAATAGCTGCTACCTGGTCCAATTTGTTGGGATGAATTCAACTGAAAAATTGAAAATAACCCAAAATACTATGACCCTAGGGCTAGGCAAATCCATTTCGGATAATAGCTGGACATGGATCTTGGTTCCCTCCACTGAGACCCGAGTAATAGATCCAACCGGTATCCACACGAAATGGTGAATACGGGTAAAAAATGAAGTAACTAGTCGGGCTCATCATTATCTCTAACTATATTGCTCAAGAATCAACTTGGTTGTTACCACAAATTTATAGGGTAAGTAAGTGAGGAAAATTGTGATAATATCAAAATATTAATAAAGTGTGGATTATCTGATAATAGATAAAATCCACAATTTGATATCCTTAGACAGCTTGTAAATTTTGGCCTATGTTCAAATATACACACCTTTAAAACAAAAATTGACATTTTGTTTGTTCACTTTTTTCAATCATTGAGGAAAAATGTTATAAAAAAGATGAGATTGATACCAAGTGGTAACCATTGATGTATCCATGTTCCTTTTTAAGCAATAACTCTAGTGGGACTCAAGCTTTTTTGGAAGAAAATATGGAACCAGGATCAACTGTTACATAAATTTTATATTTCTATGTAACAAGTCAATCATATCTCACTAAATAATATAAAAATGTTATTTTATTTTTTTATATTTTTCTTTCGAAATAAATAACACCTTACTATTAACTTAGAAAACAATAAAACATAAAATGTGGGACACTTCATCCCCATTCCAAAATATAAGTGTTCTGTGTTGTAAAGTCCTGTGCTGTCAATAATGCACCTCGAATTGTGGACATTGAAAGGCGATAAATTATGAACACGCTTTCTTTTTTCTATTTATTTTATATCAGAATCCAATCACTTTCCGAATCAAGACTGCTTTATATTATATTTAGCAAAATGCTGATGCAGAATGAGTTCCTGTACCATGAATCTCACTGTTCAATTGCACAATTATGCTTTATGTAGCGTAACCTGAACCTTCCACGTTCTGATTCTAAGAATATGTTTAATTTTATATGAATTTATCTCTGTTATGTTGAAATTCAGATTTATTCTATCTTTCTTCCTAATACATATCACATCTTATGTTCAGTATGTTATCTTTGTCATTATTAAGTGCATATTTATTGTATTATAGTCAACTCTATCACTTTGTAGGAGAACAGTAAATTAAATAAATGATAATGAAAACTCATAAAAAACAATGGTTTAATTAATATCGTGACTATGGTGTACAATGTATGGTTTAAACCAGCATCAAGTAAACTTCGCTTTGCACCAAAATGCATTCATACTGGGATACCAGAACAAATATCATTTTCCTAATTAAGAACAATATTATGCCAAAAGCCAGAATTTTTTATGGCGTTTGGTAGTAATCAAATAGCCTCCAAGTTTTTTATTCTTCCTCCTCACTGCAACAGTCATGCAGGGAGAGTTCTGAATACAATACTGGACAACCCCATCTCTTTTTCTTGCCAATCTCTTCATTAAGCTCCATAACATGGATCTCTTTCTTTGTCCAACAACCAATAGTGACACCTTTTGTTGCTTTGCTTCTTGCACTATAGCAGCACCCTTTTCTTCTCCTTCAACCATTACTACATTCACTTTCACCTGATCAATCCCAACATGTTAATTACCACGTGTCCTAAACAACATGTTCAATGTATAATAATACATATCCAATTAATTAAGTGTTGATAAAATTCTTCAAAAGTTACTACTACCAAGAGTTACAAGGTTATGGTTATAGTTTAATTAGTATTAGTTTTAAGTTTGTTACAAAGTTAACAAGTTGATTACTAATTAGTAATTACTCGAACTTTTCTAATATTTGCTCAGATTCTTTTAAGCAACTAAAAATACGTATTCTCAAAATCATAAATATTTCATTTCCCAATAAAGGGTTAGTTTATTTTGTGTTACTAAAAATGTGTCATTGGCACACTTAAGAAAACACCATCAACTATGATGATATATAGGTCAAATGATTGAACACTTACCCCCGGTTTCTTCGTTTCACACATACTTTTCATATCAAGTAGAAGTTGATAAGCCTTCAGATTAAACTTTCCAGGAGACTCTCCACCTGCAAAATCAACATAATTGAACTTATCTTTCATATGTGTCTATCAATAAATTACAACATAATTAAATTAATAGCAATATTATTCTCACCTTCTCTGGTATTCCTGGCTACATGAACAAGAACAACAGTGTCCTGGGTTTGAACAGTGTGTGAGAGTGCCCATTCAAGTGCCCCTTTAGCTTCATAACTAGAATCCACAACCACCATTACCTTGTTGCCAGTTTCAGCTGATCCCTTATTATCAGCAATGTCTCTGCTTCCAGAGTCATGGCTTGCATACTCAGTTCTGTTTGCATATTTGATAGAAGATGATGAAGACTTGGCTCTCAAAGAAGATGCAGAACAACCTCTAACACGAGGTGTGACTGAACCAATGCACAAACTATGTAACCTGATACGTGTCCTTCCCATGTCTTACAACTTCAATACAGCTTCAACTGTGTCCAATCACTAATTCTTATACTATATATATATATGTGTTTGTCGGGGAGCAGAATTAAAGAGGGCTAGCTTATATTTTTGTCACACCCTTGACTTTGATCTTATTCATTTGTTTCTTTTTAGTGTTCACTCTTTCAAATAACAATTAATGGTTCCATTGTTTGTTTCTGTATGATTTCTAAGTGGTGGGGCTGTAATTGAACGTGCTAGCCATGAATTTTTATTCTCATGGACTAAACAGTTGACAATGTTAACATGAATTATTTAATGGCTACCACACGCTTGTGAGAATAATTCTCTAAACATAGGCAAAATTTACTAAAAGTGGCACTAATAATCAATTTAAAATTTAGTAAGGAGGGATTAAGTGGTAAGAAAGATAAATTGCACGGAATCATGCGAGGAACGTGGATAGTGGTACCTAGGATAAGTTCAGGCCTTGCATGTCTTACTTGTTTTGGATAGGCAGATTTTAAATGCAAATTAATGGCACCAACAAACGAGTATGTTTAATTATTTTATGTGTATTGTAAGGGTAAATATGTAATCTTCTTTTAAATAAAATGAACAAAAGTGAAATTATATCTTCTATTTTCTTTGATTTTTTGGGTACTTGTCCTTCCATTAATTGAGAGGAGTCTTACTTCCAACAAACAGGTACGTTGAATTTGTAACAATTTTAGTATTTTTTTTGTTCGGAAAAAGTAAATTCTATTGAAAGAAAAAATATTTACAAAAAAAAAGAAACAGATTACATGATAATATTGATACAACCTAACGGATTTGAAATTAAATATACATACTCTTCTAAGTGCTTAACAATATTTCTTAGCATTGTCCAAACTTTTCTAAGTCCCCTACTATTCTTTGAGTTAATAAAAACTTTATGCTATTTGCCCCTACTTTAAACCTCTTTTCCAATCTGTACAGCCAACACGGATGCTCATGAGTCATGACCCAACCTCGCCAGATAAGTCAAATTATCAGGCCGATTTGAATATTTGTTGGATATAATCTGGAGTTAGGATAAAACTTACACTTCAATCAATATATATAGAGATTCAACAATTTATGTTGGCTTTCACCTATCATATAAGCTTACACAACCTTTATCTCTTCTATTTGGGCCCACCAACCAGCAATATATAGCTAGCATCAAACATACATATATAAATTTTCTAAGAAATATTTCAATAAATTAATAAACTTTTTGCATAAAATATATTGTTCAATATTGATTGTGTATTAAAAAATGTCCTAATCACATTTTTTCCTGGATATAAGATGAGTAAGTCAACATTCGAAAGTGTCCTAATCACATTTTTTCCTAATCAAAATTATTAACGCTTTATATTTGCAACTCTACCAACTGTTGTCTATTAGGGACCGTAGATAAAAATTGCTTGTTTAAATCCTTAATTAATATCTTTAAGACACGTTCTCCTTTAAAATATTATAAAACATTCTTTATTTTTATTTTATTTGAATTTAACTAAATACAACCTTCAAATTTATACATTTTTTTATAAAATAGTGTAACATTTATGTAACGCAGTCAATATATCATCAGTCATTTATTTATATTAATTTTTTTTGAAGAACAAATAATAATAAAACATGAATGATAGAATACAATGATAATTTATAAAACTAGTACACCGACCATACATTTTTTAAACTTGATTAAACCCGCTCAATATATGCATGACCATGAGAACCCTATTACACGGACGGGCTTATTAAGAGTTTAAATAAAGCTTGGGCCCTTGTTACCGTGAATGACAAAACAGAAGATGAGCCCATGCTTTAGAAGATGTTCGATTCTTTACCACGTAGCTTTATGTCCGAATCCATGCATATTAAATGAGTGTTTGTCTAGCAAATAGGGATTAGGGACAGACTTAATATCATTTCAAACCAGAAATATTGTTATTGACTCTTAAATATATTCATTAATTCTTATTCAACATAAACACAATAGTTAAATAGTCAAATATGTATCTACTAATAGTGTAAGAGTTTTTTATGCTATATTATTTATTATTCATATTTAATCATCATTAACTTTTCAAAAATTAATATAAATAACTATGTAGTAGATTGAAACCGGACATGAATATATTTGAGTCACTATAACATTTTTGAAACCCGGCATATTATATTAGATTGTCCATTATTAATTAGTGACAATAGTCATCATGTTTCATTTTGTATTCATTTTCTTCTTATTGGAAGTAAAGAACAAAGACAAAAATATTACACTATCGAATGAAAAATTCTAATTTTATAGCTGCTCCAACATTTAAAGTATGAGAAAAAAATATTTATACATTGTCAATGAATTATTAACCATTTATGTTTATTGACTCTTTAAAAATAGTAATTTAAATGAACGATGAATGATGTGCTGAGTGTATACAAATCTTTACACTGATAGTAGATGTATATTAGCTTATTGATTGTCTATGTCTACTTGCTAGCTTATATTTATTTGTAAATATCAGGGTAATGTGTACACAAAACTTAGTAAACATAATGCTTCATAACAAAGATGTACAAATTGTTGTTATGCAATATGCATCATAACTTAAAAAGCTATTTAATTACTTATTTTGCTTGCTCACACGTCATGGTCAAAGCCCAACAGTTAAATACTGAAAGGAGCCACCAACCAAACGAAGGACATGTCTAATTAACTGAGGTTGTATTTGGGGAGAGAGATCACATCTAGTCATGGTTTATTATATCATCTTTGTCGCGCACCAATTTTTGACCGCACGATTTTGTTAGAGTCGCCACTACATTTTACGGTAAAAAATGTAGAAAAACCTTTTAGCCCAATTACATTAGGCCTTGGACTTTGATATCCAAGTTTGGGAGTCGGTTACGGACTAGGGAAGATATTAGCACCTTATCCGCCATTTTAAATGGTACCATCACTAAATTGCATGACTTAATTTATACTTTCAAGTTATTTGATTATTTAATTAATTATTAAAAAGAACAAAATTTTATTTTATTTTTGTTGTGTCTGACAAGATATGATCTTGTTCCTACGTATCCCTATAAAGATAAGGAATCAAGACTACGTAGTTCTGTAGGTATAAAAAGTTTGTTGGTTGGATTGATTTTATTATTATTATTTTTAGAAAATGTGATGTTTAATCTTAATTAATTTTATATTAAAATGAATAAAGTGCAACCATTGTGTCCGATACCGCATCTCATATTTAAATATTAATTAAAATATTCATCACCTTTGTATTTTAAAATATATTTAAATTTATTAGAAAATGTTAGTAACTTTTCATTATTTATAAAAAATATTTTTAAATTTAATAATCGAATATGATAGCAAATATTCCTAAATTTTAAGAAAGTGAAGTGCTGCCCAAGTGTCCGTCACCGCATAATGCCTTAAAAATTAGAGTAGTTGTTACTTTAATTTTCTACAAACAAATTTGTCTTTATACTTAATATCTAAAAAGTGTTAAATTGATTGAGATGATTGTTGTGTAATGTGGAAGATTATACTTTTTGGATGATTGCGTGGAATGTTATACTTTTTGGATGTTTGTGTGGAAGGTAATGTCTAGGGAAGAAAATGATTGATGAATGAATTTTGGTTTAGAGGATTGTTGAGGATTTTTGGGAATAGATGATGAATGAATTTTTGGAGTTGTTTTCTAATATATTTTTGTGTATGGTGTTAGGAGGAAGAAGATGAATGTATTGTTTGAATTGTAGGAGATGGAGTGATGTTGATAGGTTGAGATAGTTTTTTTAGAGGGAGGGAATTGAGTTGAAAATGAAAAGAAGATCCTCCCTTCTTTTGGAGATGAAGCATGTTATTTATAGGTTATTTTAGCACATGTTTAAATCCAATTCAATCTCCTAATTAACTGGAGCGAGAGAATAAATGGAAACCTGATTTTTTATTTAGGTCATTGAATTATATCATTCTATTTATAGGCTATGTATTTTTGCACATGTCTAAATCAAATATAATCTACTAATTAATTCTTTGGAGGATATTAAGGAAAAAATAAAACTTGTCATAAATTTATAATCAAGAATTTGATTTAAATGACTGTTGATGATTTTAGAATAGATGATGGATGTATTTTTGGAGTTGTAAATTCATCATCTAATGTGTCATATGTCTATTTAAAGTTGAATTTTGACACATGTTTGAAAATCAAATCAAATCCCATATTAACTTCCAAGAGAAAATTAAGGAGATTCTGATTTTTTGCTTTTAATTCAAATTCAAAACTTTAATTTGTGTTATTATGATATTTAATATTTAAAATTTGAATTTAATGAAAATCATAAATTAAAAATTCAAATTCAAATCATTTCTATTTTGGGCACATAAAAATTGTTATTTTTTTTGTAGAAAATATCCAAAAATACTTTTTTATCTTTATTTATTGAAAATGTCTTTTGGGCCGGATAAAATTGGATGTTCACAATGTTCCAAGTTAATCAAAACATTATTTTTTGTTACCTTTTGTTTTTTAATTTTTTATTTTATTCATGTGTCAATATATGATTAACTTGGAATCGAACAATTGTCACTCTTAACAAGTGTCACTTACAAGAGTCGAACAAATGACCTTTTTGATAATCCTAACTCTAGCGAGACTTTACACCGTTAGATCAACACATTTTTGGTAAAGATAGTTTTTATTCTTCTAAGTTTTGACTTAATTATTGGAGTCTTGATTGAACCCAGTAAATACTGGTAGTTCAAATTACATTTTATCACTAATTCTTTAAATGTTAGAATCCTCTGCATGACATGAATGTTTTCAAGCTTCGTTTAATTTATAAATATTTCTATTTTAAAAAATAACAGGAATGATGGAATATAACAAGCATTGAATAAAATTAAAAAAAAACTTCTCTTACTTGCTTGGGGATTCTCTTCCACGTGTTTGACGAAAATGAGATAAATTTCCTCTTAAAAGAACTCTTTTTTTGTTGATAAAAAGGTCAAATATATTTTATAAGAGAACAAAAGATTTCCACATTTGTAATAACCTTTTTAGTGAAATTCGGTCTAAGATCATTTGAACACAAATTATATCTGAATCAAACATAAGAAATAAATGAATAAAAAACATAAAGACTTATATAAAAAAAGAAGAAATATAAAGACTTATATAATAGAGCACCAAAACCCTAATGACAAGAGCAAAATTAAACAACAACAAAAAAGCTTGAAAGCTAACTCCTAAAATAAATGAGATGTATGAAGTCATTAACTCATTATGCAGAAGCTGAATGAACTCAGCAAGAGGCTGCGTCCAAGACGTGAAGCTAGAATCTTCACATATAAACCAATTAATTTATCAAAGATTTCATTCATATATAGGTCATCATGACAATTTAAAAAAAAATACTGACTTAACTAGAAGTTTCAAAATCAATTACAAGAGACTTCTGCTCCAGTTTGTCCTTTAAAGAGTCTTCACTTAGATGAGAAAAGCATTTAACTTCTATACAACTTTTAAAATGGCCATAATTTGTAAATGAAAAATAAACCATAAAAAATTAATACTCAGATATGAATGATAATACTGTAGATTTATATTATATTACACTATTACCAGGCCTGTATATATATATAGCCATCAGCATCGAAAAGCAGAAATAGATACATATTACATACAGATAGTAGTCCATTTATAGTCTTCACTCTTAATATGACTTGCTGATGATATAGGCTTCCAAAGCCGGTTTTGTATTTAACATGAAAACTTGTATAGTGTAGGGTACTAGTCTTCTTTCTATTCATTTATGGGACGAAGCATCCATGGTGGAAGAAGAGGGGTAGCTCGAGTTTGCGTTGAAGTTCCTTCATTATTTCCTGATCCACCTCTGCATTAAGTGCTTAATTGAAGTAAGGTGGGTGTTAAAAATGAGCTATGCATGCCTAGCTACACATGCCTGATACATAATTGCATATTACTGACTGCACTAAACTTTTAGATTCTTGGTTCACAACTCATTTTCTCATAATTATTTGTCGGCATTTTAAAGGCTTTGCTTGTATTTGTTCAATTACGGCAGTGACAAATGCAAAGTAAATGAACTCCCTATTCACTGTTTCGTCCACACTCCACACTTTCATAAGAGTTGAATATGCACAAATTATTTAGCTAGATGATAGGCAAAAAAATATTCATGCAGATGCTTAGTTACAGACTGAAAACAGAAAGTTAGGAGCCTTTAGGTATATATGCACCAAAGAAAGGAAACTTACCCAACATTCAAGGACTCCAATGGTTGATTTACAAGGACAGAGCTAACATCCACACCATTTTGCACTTTCTGTTGCTCCTTCTGAGCCAAAGCCTTCTCTTTCTCCTTTATCTAGTTTCATTCAAATCATGTAGTCATGTAACTGAAGTTAGATTAATTGAAATCCAAATAACTCAATAATATGCATGAGCTAGCTGTTGGAAATAAACATTTTATTACCTTCTTTGCGAGAATGTTGTTTTGTTCCTGAAGTGCTTTATCCTGCAATATATATAGAACGCAAGTAGTTTATAAGACCCAGCATCTAATTAAATCACGATGATTTATGACCGGAAGCAGATCCACAACACTTGGTCAATGAAAACAATAATATGTACATATTGATACTGAAAATTGATGTTATAAAATTATTGAAAGTACATATATACACGTGTTAACCGAAACATGCTTAAAAAGTTACTATTCATGTTGATAATAACTTAATGAATCAATCAAAAAAGAATTTATGAAAACATGATAGTGCCATAATTTTAAATAAGAGTCTAGCTATTACTTTTCTGTAGTTTTGAAGGAACAAACTTAACTCAAAAGTGGCGGAATTATTTAGGATTCTGATATGGAGTTTAGTCTTTGTTTTTTGCTCTCTATATGATTTATTTTTTAGATGCATTTAGTAGTAAAAATAAACTTTATAGAGGTCTAAGTAGAGTAGTGCACATTGTACTGTTGAAATATGGAGCCTCATATCTTTGAACAAAGATTTAACATTGTTCATCCCAATTCTTTAGCACATTTGTCAAAATACTAAATTTTCGGTCAATTCACTGTGGAGCTGCGGAAAACCCATATTTTTCTTTTTTGGGTATATATTACTTGGGAAGTTTTTCTGCAGTACAGTAGAACCATCTATCCAGAATTGCACCAAACTGAGACAGTGACATATTTATTTTCAGGAAAAGAAAAAAAGGAAGCATGATTCTCTATCGTTAATGCAACATATATGCATGGTTATGTTGTCCACACTTAGTTGCAAGATGCATGTAAGAAAGACAAACCTTTTTCTGAAGCCCAGAAATAGATTCATACATGAGTTGATTCTGCACGTGAGGAACACTCAGAATAACTATCACATTCCATTTAAAACTTCAAAACAACATCGGCATATCTCTATGAATGGGTTTGCATGGTTTTACCTTTCGTGTTCTTATGTGTTTGAGAGCAGAATCAAGTTGTTGTTCCAAATTCTGAAGCTCTTTCAGACTTAGGCTATCCAGATCTTCTCCCATGAAATTCCTTTGAAAAATATACCCACAAATTCAGCCAATGCATATTTTGTTTTATTTA
Organism: Lupinus albus; assembly: GCA_009771035.1. Taxonomy (NCBI): domain Eukaryota; kingdom Viridiplantae; phylum Streptophyta; class Magnoliopsida; order Fabales; family Fabaceae; genus Lupinus; species Lupinus albus. The sequence continues at coordinate 15,021,112 of CM020011.1, forward strand.
TTACACAACAACACAAGTATTGCTCCTACAATTTTAATACCTTTGATTTCTCTGTAGCACTTCCACTCTTGCCTTGAGCTTTGCATGTTCCAAAATCCAGTTTTCCTATGAATGCAAAAAATAATGAAATCAATATTCCAACTCTACTAATTTTCTGTAGATATGACAAGAATTGATTCATGAATTCGCTCACTACTAAATATAATGCAAAAACACCAATAAATTATGAATGTTAAATGCATCATTTTGTGTATAAAATTTGAACTTAATATCTTTACAATATTAGTGTATAATTTTTTTACTATCATACATCATCTATCATTCATTCATATATATTAGTTTTACTTAAGAATTTATGATTCTTAACATATGATATGCATATAAAAAAATTAGACCATCTCTTCATATATATTAAAAAGATAGAGACATCCATAAAGATGAAATATAATAAACATACACATAATCTTGCTCGTGAAATTAGTTAAAAAATGATGTATATAATGATTGTGTAATAATTTTTATAATGTTATTACATTACTTAATGTTAAAATTTAATCATTATTGACAAACAATGAATGATGTAAATATAAATAATACAAATGAATGATGTACGATAGATCAACGATATATAAATATTTATATTAACAAACAATGTATAAATATTTAACTCTTATTTCAAATGGGAGGGTTTATATATGGAAAGGAGTCAAGATAATCTCCGATATACATTAATGGTTGGGGACTTTGGGCAAGAAGAGCTCGCTATGGATTAGAGACTTGGATCGACTAGACTCGGAGACCATAAAGGACAAGAGCTTGTTCCAGAATAGCATCAAAAGGATGGTTAGGGTGAAAAAAATACTAGTTATTGGCATTACAAGTAGTTAAACTCAGACAAACTTGAGGATAAATATTGCAGACTTTATAATTTAACATTAGATGAACGCAAATATAGGAGATTTGGGATATTGGTCGAACGGAAATTGGGAGTGGTCTCTATCATGGAGAAGATCGATATCTTTTTGTTTATGAATTTGAACTAACTGATAATCTTATATACGTAGGACTTAAAACAAACTACCCTGAAGAAAGATACAAAAGACTGCTAGAAGTAGATTCATGACAAGTCGGACCAATATATCATCAAATCAAACTCTTATTGCTAGGTAAGGTGAACAACGAGACTCATCATCATAACATTTACAAACTCTTATGGGAGTCCAAATCACATTTGAAGGCCATCACTTTTGCTTGGAGACTATTCCAATATAGAATGTCCACCATGAAAGCTTTGCTCACGAGAGGAATTTCACAACTACATGGAGGAACTATTTGCATGCCTTGCCCCGAGGAATCAGAAACTTCTCAACATCTATCCTAAGCATGCATGAGTATTTATCAACTTTGGCATATAATATACAACTGATTCGGGTTTGACATTACATTTTCACATGATATGAGAGGCCATTTCATGATGTATATGGATCTATCTAGCAACAAAAAAAGTAATTATGTGATTAACACTCTAGTTTAATTTCTTACAATTCCTAAAAGCTCTTCTTGTAATTATGTGGTTAATTACTTGGCCCTCCTTTGTAAATATTGTATTATTGCTACCTTCTAATTGATACAATTTTAATTATAAAAAAAAAGAATAAACCTAAAAAAATGTTCATGGTCCATTCAGAGGAGATGGAGACTTACATTTGATCCCTGATCATTATTGGCATCAACCTGCCTTTCCGTATATGAATACCTCTCATACCGTTCAAGAATTCTTTCCATACTGTTTTTTTGGATATGCAATGAAACAAAGTAATAATAATGAGAAAATATTATGATAGCATCACCTGGAAATCTACAAGCAAAAGAAATGTTAATGAAGTCAAATAAACATAACCAAAATGATCATTATTGACATATAATATATTATTATTGAGATTGGTCATTAATGAAGTCAAATAAATATAACCAAAATGAAAATTAGGCATTCCAAGTTCTGAAAATTTTAAAAAATCTTATTTTTTAATATTTTTATTTTATATTTTATTTTTCTTACAAGTGGTCCGGGATGCACGTAATGGGACGATTTTAAAAAATTAGTCAATGTTTAAAAAATGTTTGTTAGTCAATGATTCATTAAAGTTTTAATTAAATTATGCATAAAAGCTTAAAAACTATAGTAAATGCTTCAATGGTATATCAAACAGAACTAGATTATAGATACTAAAAAATTCATATTATTACGCTTTATAATAGTAGGAGTATGCTTGAATTTAATCATTTATCATTTTATACCCAAAAAATGAGGCGAACGTGCTATTTAAAATGTTATGATTATAAGTGTTTTTTAGTGTAAAGTTAATTCATGCATGTATTGATACCTTCAAAAAAATGCATGTATTAGATATTTGTGTTCACTAAATAATAAAAAAAGCTCATGCCATAGTGAAAAATATCATATATTTATACACACAAAAATCATACAAAACAAATGTTACATCAGTTGTCAGTCAGCTTTTTACACACTCTAGTTTAAAGCAACCAAAAATTCCACCAGATACATGGGTTTTTCTACTGCATATTTTTAAAAATTAATAAAATGAAATATTAGTGAGCTATTATTATTTTCTATGGAATCCCAGCCAACATTTTAGCAAAGTTATCATGGGACATATATAAAAGGTAAACGGATGTTGTTCTAGTAACAGGTGAAAATGTATCGAAGAAATCTACATTCTCTCTTTGTCTGAAACCTTTGGCTACAAAGCGAGCCTTGTATTTATCCACTGTGCCATCAGGTTTCAGTTTCTTTTTCAAAACCCACTTACAACCAATTGGTTTGCAACCAGGTGGCAAGTCAGTCAAATGCTAAGTCTTGTTAGACTCTAGAGAATCCATCTCATCATTTATGGCTTCTTGCCATAAATCAGCATCCAAGGAAGTCAAAGCTTCTTGGATAGTTGATGGATCATCTTCCAATGTATAGACCAGATAATTAGGTCCATACTCTCTAGCAGTTCTTGTTCTCTTACTTCTTCTAGGTTCTACTTCTAACCCATCATCACTATCTCTAATCACAGGTGTGTGACTAGATGATGTGCCCCCACTATTCCTCAATTTAAAAGGGAATTTCTTTTCATCAAAGTCAGCATCATTTGACTCAATGATTACTTTAGCGTTAAGGTCATAAAACCTGTACGCTTTGCTGTTTATAGCATACCCAATGAATACACATTCATAGGCTCTACTAGCGAGTTTAACTCTCTCGGGGTCTGGTATCCGGACATAAGCCAGACAACCTCAAGTTCTGAAATAAGACAAATTAGGTTGTCTATTCTTAAAGAGTTCATATGGGCATACTTTGCTCTTAGTCTTGGGGACTCTATTTAGCACATAACACACAGTTAATAAAATTTCACCCCACCAAGAGGGTGCTGCACCACAACTTAACATGATAGCTACTACTAATTCAGTTAATGTTCTATTCTTTCTTTCAGCTTTACCATTCATTTCAGGTGAATATGGTGCAGTTGTTTCATGAATAATGTCTTTTACTTTATAAAAATCATTAAACATGCTAGAATCATACTCAGTGCCTCTATCGCTCCTGAGTTTCTTTATTTTCCTATTGAATTGATTTTCAATTTCAGTTTCATAGACTTTAAACATATCAAGTGCATCACTTTTATTTTTCATAAGATAAATATAAGTGAAATCAGAGCAGTCATCTATAAAAGTTATAAAATATCGTTTACCATTTCTGGTTAACGTTCCATCTAATTCACATATATCAGAGTGTATCAAATCTAAAGGCTCAGATTCTCGCACTACTGATTTATGTGATTTTTGTTATTTTAGCTTGACTGCATGATTCACAGTTTTCAAAATCATTTTTAGATAGCTTAGGAATTAATCCTAAGTTGCTTAAATTTGAAATAGCACGTTTATTTATATGACAAAGCCTAGAATGCCAAATAGAAAAATCACACAGCATGTAAATGCAAGTAGAAATTTTAATCATGGAAAATCAACATTTAATTTAAGCATATCATCAGTGGCGTCCCCATTCCCTACAAATAACCTATTCTTAGTAAGAGTATACAAGTCTGCTACTATTGTCTGGGTAAAACCAGCCTTATTAAGAAGAAAACCTGATACTAGATTCTTCCTCATCTCTGGAGTATGCATCACATCTTTGAGTATCAGAGTTCTCCCAGATGTAAACCTCAGCTCCACATCACCAGTTCCAGCAACAGTAGTGGTGTGAGAGTCTCCCAGCAGCACTTTCTTGTTATCAGCATTCGTGTATGTTTTGAACATAGCACGATCATAGCAGACATGGCGGGATGCACCAGTATCTACCCACCACCCATCACTTCCTCCAATCATTGTGACTTCAGTTAACACTGCCACAAGTGGATCCTCAACCATGTTAGCTTGTGGAGTATGATCCACTGATTGGTTCCTGCACTTTCGTGCCATATGACCTGGCTTCCCACACTTGAAGCAGATAAATAGGTTGCCAGAGTCATTCTTTGCGGGTGGTTTAGCATATTGGACCTTTTTAGAGTTCCAATTCTTGTTGCGGCCGGTGATCTTAGCCTTATTCCCATTGCGGTTCTGATTCTTAAAGTTGCTGCCCGAAGGCTTCAGAACTGCACCTGAGAATTTCTTTCTAGTGCTATGGCTTGATAAAGCCAACACTTCTTCATTCTGATCTTGCTTACGAGCCTCTTCCTCAATGCGAAGACGAGTGATCAGAGATTCCAAAGAAAATTCTTTGGTCTTATGTCTTAGGACGTTTTTAAAGTCCTTCCAGCTAGGTGGCAGTTTGTCAATAATGACAGCTACCTGAAATTGCTCATCTAAGGGCATACCCTCAGTGATGATCTCATGAGCAATTTTCTGAATCTCGTGGGACTGAGATTCTACTGATTTATCATCAGTCATCTGATACTTGAGGTAGCGGCTAACAGCATATTTCTTAGTCCCAGCTTCCTCAGTATCATATTTCTTTTTGAGTGCCTGCCAAACTAATTTGGCAGATTTATATGGGATGTAATAATCATATAGATCATCAGACAACCCACCAAGAATGAAATGCTTACATAAGTAGTCATTATCATTCCACAGAGCAATATCCATAGCTAGTTTTTCCCTTTCCTCTTTTTCAGCTTCTTCAGGGACTACTGGAATATCTTCCTTCAAAACGTGGGCAACCTTTTTAACCGTTAGGAAAAATTCCATCTTGGTTTGCCAGCGTTTGAAGTTAGTCCCGTCAAACCTGAATGGTCTGCTTAGGTCGAAGCTGTTCGGACCAGTAATATTATCTACGAGTGCCATTGCAGTAGAAACGTCTTAAAATTGTTGTATCAGTAGCCTGCAACAATGACACGAGATAATCTTTACTGGCTGAGTCACGACCAGGTCGCTCTCTTTAAGACGTTTCGTGGTACTGCCTCAAGGTGCAAGCAGACTATCAACCACGCCGTCCCCAGGATAAAACAGCCCAGATCTCTGTTATACGATATCTTACTGCACTGTAAGAATCGCTCTCGAATACACCCAAAATATGGCTACCAGTGCCAATTCAGAAATACCCACAATATTGGAATATCTTATTCCAACTCTAGTGCCACGGAAAGAAAGGGAGAGAAGGAGGCCGGAAATGCGTCGGCAGAAAATATTGAGGGAGAAAGAAAAGAGCAAGTAAATTCGTACTTGCTCTTGGTGCAAAAAATAATGAAGGAGGAGGTCTCTATTTATAGAATGAGATTTTGTCACTACTCTTGCATCCTCCAATGTGGGACTTGTGAGATTTTTTCAAAATCTTTCAATGTGGGACTTGTGAGGTTTTTACAGAAACTTCCAATGTGGGACTTGTGAGTTTTTCAATTTCACATCCTAAGGTCCACACTAATGACATCAAACTACACAAGTTCCAACAATAGTAGTACATCAAATGGATGTTAAAACCGCTTTTTTAAACGGTGATTTGGAAGAAGAAATCTACATGGAACAACCTGAAGGTTTTGTAATCCATGGGCAAGAAAATAAAGTCTGCAAGTTAGACAAGTCATTGTATGGTCTTAAACAAGCACCTAAACAGTGGCATGAAAAGTTTGATAACTTAATCATATCGAATGGGTTTAAGGTGAATGAAAGTGATAAATGCATTTATTACAAATCAGAAAATGACATTTACACTATCATATGTCTCTATGTAGACGACCTACTCATATTTTGTTCCAACATTCATGTTGTGAATAATGTGAAATCAATGTGGTGTAACAACTTTGATATGAAAGACCTTGGAGAGACAAATGTAATCCTTGGTATAAAGATTACTAGGTCAAATGAAGGAATTTCTCTGGATCAATCACATTATGTAGAAAAGATCCTAAAGAAATATAAATATTTTGGCTGTAAACCTGCTAGCACACCATATGACCCAAGTGTAAAACTTTTTAAGAACACTGGTGAAGGTGTAAGACAAACAGAATATGCTAGCATCATTGGCAGCCTTCGGTATGCCACTGATTGCACTAGACCGACATTGCCTATGTTGTTGGACTATTGTGCAGGTTTACCATTAGACCTAGTATGGAGCATTGACATGCTATTGAAAGGGTAATGAGATACCTTAAGAAAACTATAAACCTTTGTTTACATTACCAAAGGTTTCCAGCTGTCCTAGAAGGATACAGCGATGCTGATTTGAACACTCTTTCAGATGATTCCAAAGCAACCAGTGGCTATATATTTAGCATAGCTGGTGGAGCTGTTTCTTGGAAATCAAAGAAACAGACTATTTTGGCTCAATCCACTATGGAAGCTGAGATGATAGCACTATCAACAGCTAGTGAAGAAGCAAGCTGGCTTAGAAGCTTGCTAGCTGAGATTCCCCTGTGGGAAAGACCGATACCAGCTGTGTTGATCCATTGTGATAGTACCGCGGCTATTGCAAAGATTGAGAACCGTTTTTATAACGGTAAGAAACGACAAATATGTCGTAAGCACAACACCATTAGAGAGTTTCTCTCTACATGAGCTGTTAGAGTGGATCACGTACGCACTGAGAATAACTTAGCAGATCCTTTGACGAAAGGACTAGCTAGAGAGAAAGTCCATAATACTTCTAAGCTTATGGGACTATTGCCTTTAGAACGAAGATCACTCACGATGGTAACCCGACCTAACTGACTGGAGACCCCAAGAAATAGGTTCAATGGGTAATAACAAGTTGTGAAGTGATATGAGAATGGACATGCTATGAAATTTTGAGAAGCATGAATCCTGCAGTATATGTAAGGATGAGTTAAACTCTTAATGAGATCTATACTCCAATTGGAGTGGAGTACCTAGACTACAGGAGTACTCTTGATAGACTCACCTATGTGAATGTGAAAGTGGGGGCCGCTTTCTATGAAATTTAAGAGGCATAAATTTCTAGAGCGTTCACTAAACTGGGATAGACGTGCATGGCCTTTAACGCACGGGCTTTATTGAATACACCTGTGAAAAGGTTGTGTGTGGTTTGATGCCGGAGATAGAGTTCAAGACTACGAGTCACTCTAGTAAAATCTGGATCTTACTCACTATGCAAAGGTTCAAGTCGAACGACACCTTTGTTTATGCACAATCTTATTGAGACCACAGAAATTCCCGAAAATCGTTTTTTAATTTCAAGTGGGGGATTGTTGGAACTTGTGTAGTTTGATGTCATTAGTGTGGACCTTAGGATGTGAAATTGAAAAACTCACAAGTCCCACATTGGAAGTTTCTGTAAAAACCTCACAAGTCCCACATTGAAAGATTTTGAAAAAATCTCACAAGTCCCACATTGGAGGATGCAAGAGTAGTGACAAAATCTCATTCTATAAATAGAGACCTCCTCCTTCATTATTTTTTGCACCAAGAGCAAGTACGAATTTACTTGCTCTTTTCTTTCTCCCTCAATATTTTCTGCCGACGCATTTCCGGCCTCCTTCTCTCCCTTTCTTTCCGTGGCACTAGAGTTGGAATAAGATATTCCAATATTGTGGGTATTTCTGAATTGGCACTGGTAGCCATATTTTGGGTGTATTCGAGAGCGATTCTTACAGTGCAGTAAGATATCGTATAACAGAGATCTGGGCTGTTTTATCCTGGGGACGGCGTGGTTGATAGTCTGCTTGCACCTTGAGGCAGTACCACGAAACGTCTTAAAGAGAGCGACCTGGTCGTGACTCAGCCAGTAAAGATTATCTCGTGTCATTGTTGCAGGCTACTGATACAACACTATCTGAACCAGGTTAAATTAATAGTAAGATCTTTATAAGATGATGGCAAGCACCAATGTAGGAATTGTAGAAAGTTTGTCCTAGCCTACACTGTTAAACAATGTATAGACTAGAGATATAGACTATTGAGGGTTATGTTCTATTTAGGACTATCCCTGGCTATGTATGTCAGATATAGTAAGATGCAGTTACCGCACACAATAAATAACTTTAGCACATGCACTATTCCCAAACCCCAAAACCCTTTTATCTTCACAAAGAGGTGAAGTTTTTAATACGAAATCAGCAATGTAAAAGCATGCTACTGCATGTTCACAACCTTTTCAAGTTTGCAATGAGAGATTGATAATGCATACATTACATAAAACACGTACGACACTGATGTTAAACATAATATTAACGACATATATAGTAAAAAGCAAAAACACTAGCAATAAATAACGCATATATAACAAGAAAGACGAGGCTTATATAAAAATAAAAATAAAAACAAGAAAGATACAAAATTGAATATTTGGGGGTAACACAGAAGTATACAAGAGAAAAATTAAATGGCAGCATAAGATCATAGAGAAGACACACAGACACACATATATATTAGCATGTGTAGTAAAAACAGAATTAACTAGGATATTAGAAACTAAAAATAATTAAGATTTGAGGAAAATAAAATAAAAAGTGGAAATGGAGAATCGGGTAGAAAGACACATGGATTTGCACTAGCGGTGCAAAATTAAGAAAGAAGGGATGAGGAAGGGTAAAGAGAAGATGAGATTACAAGGCTATTGTAGGTAGATAGGTAGGGTATGGAATATATATTATATATATATATACGTACCAGGGGTCGCTGGAGTACTCAAAAAGCTTGCCTTTTGTGGAGAAAACTATGAGAGCCACTTCTGCATCACAAAGCACAGAGATCTCATGTGCTTTCTTCAGCAACCCAGATCTTCTCTTTGAGAAAGTTACCTGCCTATTGATCTTGTTCTCAATCCTCTTCAACTGCACTCTTCCTCTCCCCATATCTCTTTCACTTATTCTGATTAACTAACACTTCTAAATCACCAACATAAAATATAACATATAAACTTACACCTTTTCTCTCTCTTTGTTTTTCCTTATAATCCCTCTATTATAAGTATCTATGGAATGGAATGGAATGGAATTCTATTCTATTTATATTTATTTGTGTGCTCTTGATATTTATAGATGGCGATGCAAAACAAATTGAGAAAGATAATGAAGATGTGAAACAGAGGAAAGAGGAGCAAGTACTATGTGTATGAGAGTCGAGGCTTTGAATAATGCACAATTTACAACTTCCCTTTCATTTTTAATTAGAAAAGGAAAAATATCATTGGACAGTTTTATAATATTCGGGGACCAAAAGCGAAAGTACCAGAAACCGCTTACAGTACATAAAAGGTGGTTTTGTAAAACAATGGTGGTTTCGTCAAAATGTTTGTCGAGTTATGATTGGCCAAAGATACTGTCGTTATTGTACGGGCCCCACTATTTCTCGTTAGCACTCTTCCCCTTTGGTAAACGATAGCTTCAGGTTTTCCTTCCTGACATCCACCACTGTCTTACATTGGAGAAAAGTATACAGATAATTAAAATCACACCTAGTTAAATTTTATGAGAAAAATATAATTATTGTGATTTTTAATTATCACCTAACATGGCTAGTGTACGCTCTAAAAGAGATATTTATTTAATTATACCAGTTCAGTTTTACTTCCTATATTTAATTATTTAAATAACGATTAGTTTAGGGTATCTTTACCCATAGCCATACCCATAACGCTCCTCATTATAGTGTCACATAAATATTTCTCGCACACAATTTCAATCTCCACCCACTTTATACCACATTGCTAATGTAGGCTCTAAAAGTATTACGCTGGTGATATGGTGGTAGGAAAATAGGTAAAAAAATGTTGGGGGTGGGGGTCTCATGAGCACACATGGAGAGTTTAAGAAACTCATGAAAGTTCCTGGTACCTTTGAAGACTCAAACGCTTCAATGGAGATAGGGATGAGCATAGGCCGAATTGTGACGAGTTAAGGTTTGTCCCTTATCTAGTCCTAAGTGTTGGTTGAGTCATTTTTTGAACTCGAACCCGACTATAGTCCTGAAGCTAATCAGACCCTAAATATCGATCGAGTCAGCCTTTAAATCCAAATCTGACCCTGAATCCGATTAAATATAGTGTATATTCAATTTAATTAAAGTCTTATAAATATTATTTATGATTATGAAAATGTAATCTGACGTATAAAATTATATATGTATATATATATTATTAATCATGCATATATGATCAAAAAATTAGAGAATTAATGATACTTTCGACCAAAAATGTGTCATACTTTCCACACATTTGAATAGAGACACATACAAACATGATAAGTGAGTAATCATGAGACGAGTCGGGTCGGGTCATGTTTGGTTCATACCCGACTCTAAATATTATTTGAGTCTAATTTTTGAACCAAAACTCAACCCTAAACCTCACCCTATTTGGGTTCGATCAGGATAGGTCTGTACCGGGTAAGCGGATATGGTTGGGTCCTGCTCACCCCTACATGGAGGATCATTTGGACAGACTTCCTTGTAAGGAACTCTTAACAAAATGGATGTTAATACTAGCGACAATGATCTTTTGTGTGTTTGATGTAAAAATCGACAAGAAATCATAGATGACTTGTTTTTTGTCTTGTTACTTTTCTTATTGAACTTGGCACCTCATATATGGTGGTTATGCCTTGAAGTAGTCTTAATTGATATGGCCCACCTAATACAACATTATCCCCTACTTAAACACATAATATTAACAAACGTTTAATACGTGATTTGGATGGTTGACAATTGGTCTCTTTGGAATTGTAAGAATATTGTAATTTTTAACTACAATGAAGCTTGTATAGAGGATCTAGTGGATGATCAAGTTCAAATCTAAGGTGTGAATCAAAGGAAGACATAAGCTCGTTAATGTGTCTTGGTTTGAATGAATTTCTAATTTGGTATTTAGTTTGGAGAGTTACTATTATATTTAGTCTTAATTTGACATTGGTTGGTTTTTCCTTTATTTTTTTTGCTTAGGGGTTTTTGTAGGAGGGGTGTATCTCATAGACATTCTATTCTTTTTGTGTTTGTAATGTTCAATATGTTATGACTAGGGGTCAGGACTTGACCCTACCCGCTCATTCGGTATGGTCCGATTATGATCGGGTCGGGTTTCATCGGGTGTATGGTCGTGTTCGGGTTCAAAAATTAGACCCAATCAATTTTTAGGGCCGGGTAGGGACCAAACATGACCCATCCCGACGCGTCCCATGGTCACTCACTCATGATGTTTGTATGTGTCTCTGCTCAAACGTATACATAGTAATGATACATTTTTGGTCAAAAATATCATTAATTATCTAATTTTTTCATCATATATATACATGTTTGATAATATATATATATATATATATATATATATATATATATATTATTTTATATGTCAAATTACATATTGTTGTTACCGTAACTTGCAGCAATTCTAAATGGCATGAAATAATACTTACTGGCTGAGTCACGACCAAATCGCTCTCTTTAAGACGTTTCATGGCACTGCCCAAAATGTGCAAGCAGACTATCATCCACACCGTCCCTAGGATAAAACAGTCCAACTCTCTGTTATGCGATTTCTTACTGCACTGTAAGAATCGTTCTTAAATACACCTACCACTATATGGCTACCAGTGTCAATTCTTGAAATTCCCATAGTATGGCTACTAGTGCCAATTCTATTCCAACTATCTGACTACCAGTGTCAGTTCTCGAAATTCTCACACTTTGGCTACAAGTGTCAATTCTTTTTCCACAATCTGACTACTAGTGTACATATATTACTATATTACCTGTCGACATATATAAATATAATATCGAGCATATTAGTTATGGCAAGGGCTCCACTTTTGCCATTCTAGTTGTTGCAGATGATGTTGTGTGAGGAGAAGGGGTATTTGTCGCACCAAATTTCTATCTCCACTCACTTTATACCACATTGCTAGTGTAGGCTCTAAAAGTATTACGCTGGTGATGGTGGTAGGAAAATGGGTAAGAAAATGTTGGGGGTGGGGGTCTCATGAGCACACATGGAGAGTTTAAGAAACTCATGAAAACGAAAGACTCAAATTTACTTAACACTAATTAAGGATAAAATGTTCCACTCATAAGATAACAAAACTATATTAACAATTAGGCTAAAATGTAATTTTGATTTTCTCATCTTTTTTAATTATGTAGTTGACATTTACTTTCTAAGTTCTTGGTGCATTTGAAGACTCCAACGTTTCCAATGAGGATCGATGTGGATAAACTTCCTTGTAAAGAACTCTTAGCTAGAAGGAGTGTTAATACTAATGACAATGATCTTTTATGTGTTTGATATAAAGACCGACAAGAAATCATAGATGACTTATTTTTTTTCTTGTTACTTTTCTTATCGAACTTGACACATATAGAGTGGTTGTGTCTTGAAGTAGTCTTACCTTAGTGGTAAGGCCCACCTAACACAACATTATATTATCCTTCGGTTAAACACTTGATATTAACAAAAGTTTACTATGTGATTTGGATGGTTGAGAATTGGTATATTTGGAATTGTAAGAATGTTGTAGTTTTTAACAATAATGAAGCTTGTGTAGAGGATCTAGTGGATGATCAAGTTCAAGCCTTAGGTGCGGATCAAAGGAAGACATAAGCTCCTTAACATATTTTGGCGGGATGAATTTCTAATTTGGTATTTAGTTTGGAGTGTTACTATTAGATTTAGTCTTAATTTGTTTATTTTCCTTTATTTTTTTGAGTTAAGTACAAAGATATCCCTCAAATTTATTAAAATTACACGAATCAACTATTCCTTTTTTCCTTACACGAATCACCATTTTCTCTTACACGAACCAACCATAATATTGTACGTACATTACATTGACTACCCCTTCATGAGATGCAAGTGTAATCTGTTAAACAAAAATGTGTGATGAATGTAATTAATATTATATATTGTCTATAACACGGTGTTCCTCTTTTTTATTTTTTATTTCATTACAAAATATATTAGTAGTTCTAAGGAGATGTTTATACAACTCTTATATTATTTTGTAACGAACCAAATAATGAAGACACATTGACTCTTATATTATTTGGATTTCTATACACAATATACAATATTTTGTTTGACTTAATTACACATGTCACACATTTTTTGTTTAAAATATTACACTTATATCTTATGCATGAGTGATCAATATAATATATGTACAAAATTACAGGTGATTCGTGTAAGAGAGGTGAATGGTTCGTGTAAGTACAAAAAAAGAGACAATTTATATAATTTTACTAAAATTCACGAGGTAGAGTGTAATTAATCTAATTTTTCTTGGTAGGGTTTTTTTTGTAGGAGGGGTGTTTCCCATCAACATTCTTTTCTTTTTTCTTTGAATGTTCAATCTTTTATGACTTATGTAACTTTTTACTTCATGTTCTCTTATAAAAAAATATTTTACTATTTAGTTTTCTATTTTTAAATTTTTTGTATTGTTAATCCCTAAATCCATATATGTTACTTAGGTCATGCTCATGTAGGTTATTGAGCTATATTAATAACAAAGTTATAGTTTAAATTGTAAGGAAATCAGAGGGGGGAATGAGTAAAAATATGTTTATAATATTTTATTGGTCAGAAAATGTTTCTAACATACTTATATAAATAGTACAGTCATATAGATGATATTTGTATACAGTTATCTTTTCTTATTCTTTTAAGGTACATATATTATTATATTACCTGTCGACATACATAAATATAATATCGAGCATATTAGTTATAGCAAGGGCCCCACTTTTGCCATTATAGTTGCTGCAGATAATGTATGTGTGAGGAGAAGGGGCTATTTCGTATTTGCCATAAAAAACAGAAGCCATCACAAAATAAAGGCTCTCTCCTTACTATGAAAGAAGTGAAGCATATCTACAAATGTCAAATTATACAATCACATAATCATCATTAACCTAACTGAAGTGGAGAAGGGAGGGGGTGCCAAACATTATTTTTCTTGCAGATAGCAGTGCATCTAGGCACTCCGAGTTGATTTTTAATTTTCACTCTCATATAATTTTTAAGTTTTTTCATAAAGTGTATTAGTTATTCTCGGATAAAGTGTATTAATCATTTTCTTCTTCTTTTTTGTTTTCATTTTATTAAATAACGTTTAATCAAAATATATTATTTAATAATAGTAATTAAGAAAAAGGATTTTCTGTCCCAAAACAATCATATATGTATGTCCTCATCCAATAGGATTATACCAAATAATATAAAATATTACTCCATATTTTTATAACTTTTTTTCTCTGATTAAATCATATATTTTTATTGGTATGAGACACCATTTGGAACACAAAGAGAGACACCAAATTTCCTTTCATTAAAGAATACATTCGGTGATTATTTTAATCCATGTGAATAATCCTAAAATAACAATTAAAGTGTATTATCTTAAGATGCTCTCATACATAGAATGAAGGACTTGTTTGACTTTCACACTTAATTAGTAGCTAAATTTGTAGAAAATTAAAAAAAAATGCATCATTTATGTTTAATTTAAGATTATATAATTATTTTTCTAAATTTAAATAATATAAATGTGCTTCATGAAATAATTGGTATTTTGGAAAAGAAAATGGCATTAGAAAGGTAGTATTATTTCAAAATTAGGAAAGATTGTAATTAGAAAAAACTTAACTGAAATGTTGCTATATTTTAAGATTGACAACTTTGCCGACATCAGAGTACTTTTAATATCTAATTAAGCAACATTTTTTTTTAAGTTTTTGTTTCTAAATGTAATATTATGGTAGCTGGATGGACCACGGAGACTCTTAATATTGAGAGTTAATCGGAGTTAACACTTGTGGGGGTAGTTAGTCAACACTGACTGTCAAGAGCGGTGGTGATTGGTAAGTGTTAGGGAAAGTGGTAATGTGATGAATGAAAATCACTTGTCTCAATATTTTGTATTACATTATATTCAAATTCAATTATAAAATGTCAATTCATTAAAAAAATTATTAAAGGAGTAAAAATTAATTTGTTTTTATTACTTAATAAAATATGATTAACTTATATATGAATACATGATTTTTTTTACATACGAAAACATAAATTTTTTTAGGACATATGATCCGGATGACCAAAATTGTTACCAAAGCTTACTTTTGTCAAAAACTTGTTCATGTTGTGAGGAAAGTTGTCAATGTCATGATATTCAAAACGTGCATGGCTGTTGGATTCAACTAGCAATAATAGATTTATTACTAGAATTAAATAAGTTATCAAATTATTTCTGGAAAGATATAACAATCATTAAATTAGTCCTTAAAATAAAAATTATCTATGAAATATTAACATAACAATCTTCTTAAAATATATAAAAAATTGAAACAATAACAAATATAAAATGGATGGAGTATTTTCCAGCTTACATTTCCAGCTTAGAGTAACAAAATGTTACCCGTTACACATATATTCATCATCAATCCATAAATCATCAATATTCAACACACAACTCAATCAATGGAATCGGGATTCCTTCAACTTATGGATAAAGAACTACTCCCTGAAATTTTCAAGGTACAAGACTATATTTCTCAACAAATGTCGTTCAGAATCAAATCCTTAACATTTTGGTTATCCTAAAATCTAACAACATTAGGCCAAAATCACTAAATTTATAAGTTTAGTAGAACTTTTAAATTATTAAATATTTATACTTAATCAAAATTCTGAAACAGTAACACACATAACTTGCACTTTAAAGTTTAAACCTTAAACCCATGGCAACCTTTAAAGCACTCAATATTTTTTTGTTTAATAGACAAAAATACGAACATTATTCCATCTCTTACATTCTCCACAAACTCGCATAATCCTTTTTCATTGACCAAACAAAAATAATTACTTTTTTTTGTTGAAAACTACATATATATGTTTTATAGGAAAAAGTCAAATCATATTGAGTAGTACCTAAAATAACTACAAGGCAAAAGGATGATAACATACCAAACCTACATAGAGTAACAAATCTACTCTGCCAAAAATAGCAAACACGAGTAGTAGTGCTGTGTTTAAAATAAACCCAGACCTATGCAGAGCAACAAATAAACTTTGTATCTACCCTATAAAGCGGCCTACTGGATGAGATCACTTTTCTCATTTTTTGTGTCTCATGTGTCCTAATCTAATTAAAAATTGTCACCTAATAAAAAAACATAAAATAAATTTTTTTATATTACTTAATACAACATGATTGACTTGAGACATAAATACAAAAATCTTTTGAGACAAATGATCACCCAACTAAACATAAATCTCTTACCATATTTATTATGAAAACTCACATGAGAAAATGCAGTTTATATTATTATTTCCAAGATTTGGCACACCCCTCTTAATAAATTGAGTTTGCAGGGTAGCCTTTCCCCAAGCTAAGCCAATTACAATGTCTTCGGTGGAACCTTTTATTTCAATATAATTTATGAAGAGGACAAATCATATTTCCACCTCCACATATCCATTACATCCACTTTAATACCCTGCAGAGATGATTAAATTTTCCAGGTATGTGATCGAATTTTTTCACTATTCAAAAGGTTCCCTTCTTTAAGATAGGTCCATTTCCACTCTCCCTTTACGAAATCGACACAATGAGCTTTACTAATTTATTGAGTATGTATTTTTTAATATAAATTTACGTTTTAAGCTTCTTTAATTATTATCTTTAGCAAAATCTCTATGAATTAAGCGTGTTTTCAAGCTGATAGCTAGCAAGATACTAATTTATTTTGAAGTATAAAAATGATTGAAATTGAGTCTTTTTTTTTCCTTGAACAAATTCAAATTAATTTTCACACATACAATGATACAATTGTGTAATTGTCCATTATATATAAGATTAGGAACAGAGGTTGGCGGCGGGGCCCTTTGGGTATAAATACACAAAAATGTTGTCCTGTGCAAAAGAGGCAAAAGCTCACACATCAGAATTGCTAAAGTTAAAGAAATCAACAACTTACACAAAAAAGTGAAGACATGGTTGTCAAGGTGTTGCACTGTTTTAGTGACTTGGAGCTTTTCATCAACTGTGCATAGCATAATGGCCAACATTTAACATTTATAAAAAAAAGCAGAATTCTATCTTCTTCATTAAAATGGAAACACCATCAATGCTGAAAAAGAAAAGGTGCTTCTCTATCCTTTGTATAATGGCTTATTGATTTATTCTCACCTGGTCATGTTTTGTATATGAATTTGAGTCTCCTTTGTCGTCTAAATATGACTTACAAAATTTTTGCTAACATAGGTGTTATGGTTTCCTTGATTTTGTAATGAACTTGTGTGATTAAAAAAAGTTGATTGTCTTTCAAATTAAATCTCAATTATTTATAATCTGCGACTTATTTCAACCCAATTACTAGTAAATAATTGAGTTTCTTATACACAATATCAAATATTTAAGTGAAGAATGAGATGTACTCATTTTTTGTCTAAAAAAATATTATATAATTCGGTGGTTAGGTAGGGATACCCGTGTGTAATGTTATGTACTAAACAAAATGTACCAACAAAATTGGAAAGGGACAGAAGAACTATACAGGTTTACCTTCACCATGACAAGTTTAAGATAGGGATTTAATAAATAAAGAAGTTTATAATGGGGAAACAAATTGAACAGTATCAAATGGCATTTATGATTTCAAAACAAATATGTGATTTGAGTTTGATCATTAGTGTATAAACCAAAATCAATATGGCAGGATTTGAAACTTAGAATTTTAAGTTTAATTGTTTTAATGTGAGATTTCATACTTGAATAAATCTAACATTAACGTCATGTCAACATAAAGGATGCTATTGATAGTTTGAGACTCAGGCCAAAGAATTTGAGAAAAAAGATTCCCATGTCAAAAAAATGAACGGTTTACACTAAAAGATGACAAAATTTGAAATTAATACATACAAAAAATGTTATCTGGGTCATCACCAATTACTCTCAAAGGAAGGACTTGCATACCCAACTCGCTGATGACCCACATGCAACTGTTCCAATATGTTAAATACAAAAAGTACCACAATTGAAGACATTTCAGTGTTAGGAGTGTGAAAAATGTAATGATGTATATGAATCTCAACCCTTCAATTTTGAACTTATTTAATAAACTTTATGGAGAAAGTGAGCATCCGTGCAAAATAACTGTTTGTTTGGAAGCATTGAAGATAGAAAGCCTTCATGCATGCATCGATCCATCATGAATACTAGAGCACCCTGGAAATAAAAGAGATAGGTCTATGTGTCTCATCGTTTTATGTCCACTAATGTTTGATTGGCCGAATTGGGTATTATGCATAGAGAAATCAAAAGGGAAAGGCTCAAGACTTGAGCACAAAAACCGAAAAAAGGAACAGTTGTACGTCAAAATAATAATTAATCAACCACAAGGTCCACAACCAAGTTTCTCTCGCGGTCCATTCTATAAATATAATTAAGTAATTTCTAATTAAATTGTTTTCATTAAATATACAAATAATTATATTTACTATTTATCATGTGGTATACGTATGGCTTTCATTCCCTTTAACTTCAAATGTAATCATTTTTTTCATTTCTTGGCCCGGGTACATTAATTCTTATCCCTTTTATTTCAATTATTCCATTTTAAAAAAAATAACAGTAAATTACATTTCACACCAGTGAGTTTTAGTGAAATTACATAAACAACCCCTAACTATATATATACATTACACTAATTACTCCTTTAAGAGAGATGTGTGTAATTTCTTAAACAAAAAAATGACGACGAGTGTAATTATGTCAAATAAAATAAGGTACATTATGAAGACAAATTCAAATAGTATATCAGTCGATGTCTATTCATTATTTTTATTCGTTACGAACTGCATTAATAATTTTAAGGAGATGTTCAAATTACTCTTATATTATATTATAACTGACCAAAATAATAAATAGACATCAACTCTTATACTATTTGGATTTGTTTTCATAATGTATCATATTTTAGTTGATTTAATTACACGCGTCATCATTTTTTGTTTAAGAAGTTACACTTTTCTCTCTTACAGAGGTAGTTAGTATAATGTATATATATAATTAATGGTAGTTTGTGTATGTTTTAAAAATGTGTAATAAGTTTATGTAATATCACTAAAACTCATGAAATGTCAGTGTAATTTACCCAAGAAATAATCATAATTAGTTCTATTCTTTCTTTATTTGGAGCTATGTGATGAAGAGGCTCCAAAATTGTTGCTCGTATAATATGTAAAAATCGTGTCTCATGTCCACGAGTTTAAGATTCGTTTCACATATCACTTGCCTATGAGTGTAAAAGTGTAATCTCAACATCATTAATAAGGATATAAATGTTATTTCATTCTGTATATTATTTGTTTTTTCACATAATTTATCTATTCGTTAATGGAGATGAGTCTCTCTTTCTTAATATCTTCTCTTTTTATAGGCAATTTTTTGTTAGGAAGGGAAAGAGTGCAATGAACAAACTAACCAAACTACTTTCTGGGATCTAAAGTGATACATATCACTCTCCATGTAAGCAATCCTGATGGCCAAGTTGAGGATAAAAATCCTTGTTTGATGTTAATGAATTTAATTGAGTAAGAATAATTAAATCTAAATATCTGAAATTTGTTGAAGGAGTATTGTAATTTTGAGTTAGAAGCATAGCATAAGTATATGGAATGACATTTTAGGTGAGATGTGATGGAGATAAAAAGTTTGAATAGCTCTTTGTGGATAACATATCCCTGTTTACCGAAAGGAGTTTGATTAGTTAAGCGATAATGTTTGTTTTTTGACTCGAACCTTTTCGGACATAAAGTTGGATAAGTTAATACCGACAACTATGAATCATTTTGATTTTTGAAGCCAAAACATAAAAGGAATCAATTAGAGAGGAAGGGATTGATTTTTCCACTTAATCTTATTAACCGTCCCTCATTAATATTCAATACTTCTTGGGCTATAGTGCCATTAAAAAAGACAGGCTTAAAGAAGACCAGCATACACATGTTACAATTCATTGGTTGTAAGTCCCTAAAACCTGGTTTCCCTCTCTTCATAAAGGAGAATCAAATTCCCTTTTCTGATTATTCCTTAAAAAATACCCTATCTCTCAAAAAGAAATTATTTTTTCTCAAAAATATTTATAATTTTTTTTTAAGTGACAAATGACCTTCGGATATTCTTTTTTTGGCACTAATAGTCATCATATGCATTAATTAGTTACAGTGTTATTAGAATAAGTGATTTTTCAGACAAATTAAATATATATTTTTATTCATTTTTAAATACAAAAGTTTATCATCTTTTTAGACTCATATGGTGATATATAGCACACCTTTGGTTAACAAAAAAAGAATCTTTTTGACATAGATGAAAATATTCATCATATTTTTATACTCCACACTTTTAACTTAAAAAAAGTGACCATGGATGAAATATTCATATTTTAATACTTTTGTTCCTCTCACAAACAAGAAATTTGGAAGAAAAAGAACATATCGATGGTATGAAAAAGTGACCATGAATAGATTCTTTTTCTGTTTTGGCACATGGTAAGGTAATCATAGACTTTGAACTATATTATATCAAAGCATACTGATATATAGTACTTTTCTCATTCATAAAGGCTTACACGTCTTCCATATAATTGTATAACATTCTACGTTCAAATACTTTTTATAATGACAAAACTACTAGTAACTTTTATTCATTTAAACATTGATAAATAATGTGCTATACAAAATAAACCAAGGATTTACTCAACAAACATCATTATTATCTGTTGTGTTAATTCAAGGTCGTTAAAGCATCCACCCAGAGACGAATCCATGCATATTTAAGGATGAAGCACCAACATTTACGTCATCATCAGTACCTGTCTGGCTGTATCTGTAAGAATAAAACATATACTTTGTAGCTAGAACACTATATGTTTATGGAAAAGAAATAATACATTGAAGAAAATGAAATGATAAAAATTGATGAGTTTATATTCAAAGGATTCTGGGTTTTTAAGGGGGAAAAACAATACCCAATTTGCAAGTTGGGGTTAACTCCTAAAGGGTGGAAAAAGCCTTCTGAATGAGGAGGAAAGCGGGTATAATGGATGTTAGGCCCTCTTGCTTCCAATAATGATAATGGCGCAGGAACTTGTGAGTTATTAGTTTCTTCCAACTGTTGCAACATATATAGAAATTATACTGATATGTCCATGGAATTTTAGGTTGCCATTAATCTCACTTCTTAATTTTATGTTCTTATTACAGTTATAGCTCTTACAACAAATATAAATCTCAGGATAGATCAACTTACTTATGAAAGAAAATGATATTTAGAGAATCTAAACAAAATATGTAAACTAAACCAATCTACAAACTTACACATTATCACTCTTCATGTAAAATCACAGAGAGTAAGAATCTATGCTAACATTCAAGTGTTAATTTATTTACTCTACACAAATAAAGAGAAAAAAAATCCAAAGTAGTATTTCTCATTAATTCAATATTTTTTCACCAATTATGCCATTTCCACAGTTTAAGTACGAATAATACCGAAGCTAGTCAAAAGAAAATAAGAAAATTTTGTCTATAAAAAAAATAAGAAAACAAAACCACAACTTACATAATAATATACAGTTTGAATCGAAGAACATCATTTAGGTTGAAATAATTAATTGTTACCTTGCTCCTTAACGCATTATTAGTTTCAACAAGCACTGTTTCCTGCATAAAATCAGTTAAAGCGATAGTTACGATAAAGAGTAGGTAAACAAAAGATTAAACGAACAAGAAGAACTTACCCGGTTGTAAAGATCATCAAGCTGGTCAAGCATGAATTGAGTCTGAAAAGTGTAATAATAGAAGTTAAATTTATCCAAGGTATTACAATAAGGAATGTAAAAGCATGTGCAAATAGAATTAACACAAATCCAAGCTTGATAGTCAAAAGTTTTATAGGTATGATCACCATTACTGACCATATACATTAATTTGAAATACCCAAACAATAATTTTCCCATTTGTCATGAAGCCAAATTGTATCATTTATGAGCTCTTTGAAGTGGCGTTTGAGTATGATTTACTTGACATAGGTGTAATATTGTTATTATCTTGATTGTTGAAACTATATCATGCCATAATTACAATGTGATGGCACATTAGAATGGAGTTAGTCCTAACTTAACCACATTGACCCATCTAATTCAAAATTACCTTTTTAATAATAAATGTTTTTTATATCTCAACATAATCTTAACCACAATACACGCAATTGTAACAATTGCCTCAACCACACCCGCAATCCCAATTTAAAACCATGAGAAACATTATATACTAATTAACAAAACAGATATTTGAAATGGAGTCAACGAATATCACCTTTGTTGACCTAATATTTCTCAGTGCTGCCTCCAGTTGATTCTCAAGCTGCTCCAGCTGAGTTGTGTTCATTTGGGCAAGATCTTCGCCAAGTAGGTTTCTACATTATTTTAGATCAATGTCACAAGACGCTTATGAAACTTAATAACGCTAAACAAGATTTAAACTCAATGATTAACCTGTTTCATTTTATCTAATTTTAAAAGAAAACTGACCAATATGAGTGGCACATGCACCCAAAACCCAGCTGATAGGACCATTTTGACTGGTTTTGATGCACTACTGATATGATATGTGTGCCTTATCGTTATGGCCCATGGGGTCCAATTTGATGGTATCAATATATAACCATTTTAAGTTAATTACCTTTGTGAGCGTTGGAGCTCTTCTACCTTTGCTTTCAGTCTCACATATTCCTGATATTTGGTCTGCAAAGTGTGAAATATTTGTTATTAGACGCTTACAGTGATATTACTAAGTACGTAGTTACTTGCATTTCCACAGTAACAAATTCCGTCTTGAGCATCGGATTAAATATGTTCTTACCTGAGACTTAAGGAAACATTTGTAATGTATGTGAGAAACTTTGGGAGTAAAAAATTTGTTTCTCATAATAACTGATGAAGAATTACCTGAGTGTCAGTGATTGATGGACTATTCTCCAATGCACTGTAACTGTATTTCTGGTACTTATCCAGTGTTTTCATCATGCTGTGACATATATAAAGCAAATTAAATCCTAATCAAAATATATGTGATCATTTATTTGCAAAATTAGAATTGAAGATCACTATGAACTTTATTGAATTGAGGGTCAATATTTTTTTGTTACCATTTCCCTTAAAAAATAAATTCAGTGTATAAACAGTTTTTCTGTTCAAATTATATAGCCTTACACGATGTAGCATTTCGACGTTTTGTAAGTTTTTATTAATTAAATATCATTACATTATGTAGTATCACCTGATGATAGCATTACATTTTGTATCAGCTGTGTCAGTCATTTTGCACACAATTGTGAAATCCTTAGGATAATCTTTGTGTCTATCTCTTTCTGATCTTCTTAGAAAAAAACTGGAAATCAAAAAGTTTATGATTTGAAATTTCTCAGCGTATACAATCAAGCAGATAGTAATTGATTAGACATTTGAACTACTGGCTTAACCTTTATATTTTCTCTGTAAATCTAGGTAGCTATCTCTAGTATCATCGACTAACCTTTCTTAGTTTACATTTGTGGCTACCCTCATGATCCAATGGTCAATCTTAAGATGCTAGTAACTTTTGTTGACCTAATAGTTATGACTTTACTATTATAATATATGGTGTACTGAAAGCACTGAACAACTCCATTCACAAGCCGAGTGAAAAAGGCTATATGAGGTCATTAACGGAAGTTATAAAGCCTCAAATCCAATATATTTTGTCACATATTAAAAAATTAAGAAGACTTTCTAATACAATACCCAAAGAGAGAGGAGTTTCTAACAAAAAAACCTTAAAATGAGCACCAAAGCTTTCTTTTTTAGAGAGATTTTTCTATTAAAAGAAAATAAAGAAGAACCTGTTTTTCATTAGAAAATGGATAAGGAACTTTTTTTAATACATTACTACTTGTGCCAATGCAACCATATTTGAACAGGAAAGGGATGAAGAAATTGGTCAATGGATAAGCCAGAGTCTGACCATGAGGTCAAGATTGTTTAAGTTACATGTAGGAGATTTTATTTGAAGATTTGCTATTTGCTCTAATTAGTATTATTATAAGTTATGAAGCACTAATGAAAGACGAATATATTTGTGTCTGCAAAAGGTGAGCACAATGTTTTGTTTGTTTCAGATGAAACCAAGTATTCCACAACGGTTTTAAGGATTCAGGTTGATTTGCAGCCTTATTAAAAGCTAAAGGACAACCCTTCTCTCTTTTCTCTCTCTGATAGCCATCATCCTTAAATTACAAAACGTGAAGTAAAGCAGGGTTAGCACATCAAACATCCCATTCCTGACACCAAATCATAACAGTAAACCCTGATTGTTGTTAATTAATCGTCTATATCTCTAATCAGATGAAAGGGATTTTTTTCTCTCCAAAATTATCATATGATTGTGTTCTAATTCCTGGTTTGTCTTCACCAACAGAAATGACCCAACTCCCAAGTTAAGCAAATTTGTAAACTGAGGCAAAATTTTGAGAGGACTGATGATACCGGAAGTTAACACTTGCCACACAATTCTGGGCACAAAAAATGACCTTTTTTTTTATATTTGCTTATTATGTATAAGCTGCTGAAAATTCATATGTATGTAATAGTAATATGTACTCTATGTGTATCAATCAGCATATAGAGCTAGCTAGGGTGATGAAAACCATAGATCTTGCACAAAATTCATCAAACAGAAACATTTAAGCACAAAAAACATATCATTGCATAAATGAGCTTCCACTTATGCACGCACATATACACAAAAAACATGGCAGGTTAATTTATATATACCAGGAGGTGCTGCTGAACTCGTAGAGCTTGCCACGGTTGGAGAAGATGATGAGTGCAACCTCAGCATCACAGAGGATTGAGAGCTCATAAGCCTTCTTGAGTAACCCATTTCTTCTCTTGGCAAAAGTGACTTGCCTGTTGATTTTGTTCTCTATCCTCTTCAGTTCAACTCTTCCTCTTCCCATCCTTTTGTATTTCTCTCTCTTTAAAATAATATAGATAACACACCCTCACACTCTCTCTGGACCTCTCTTTCCGGTATTGGTTAAGTGATGAGAAGGGTTTCTTAATAAATGCCCTCTTTGCTTAGGGTACCAAAACGGATAAAACAATAGTGCCACAAAATGAAATAAAAGTGGAAACCCTGGAAAAAGGTTTATCTTATGTTTAGTTTTTAACTCTGTACTGTATGTATAGCCACAAAAATGTGTTTAATCAGATAAACGGAAAAAAGGAAACAAAAACTTATAATTTGACATATATAGCTTCTCACTTTCTCAAAGGTGGTTTTGTACCTCAGCACCCAAAAAATGATTCTTACTTTGTCCAGTGCTATATACCATACTGGCTAACTAGGTTCGCCAAATTAAGTAGCAAATAGAAGGCCTTAGCCAGTAATGAATCATCTATATCATATTGGCCATATACCTGAAAGTATGAAACTTAATCAGCTAAAGCACCTGAAAATTTAGTCTAGTTAGGGTATTATTCTTACTTAAACTGTGGAAATGGCATAATTGGTTAAAAAATTGATTGGATGAGAAATACTACTGTAGATTTTTTCTCTTTAGTTGTGTAGATTGGATCAATTAAGACTTGAATGATAGCATAGATTCTTACTCTCAATGATTTTACATGAAGAGTGAGAATGTGTAAGTTGTAGATTGGTTTAGTTTACATATTTTGTTTAGATTATATTCTCTGGATATCATTTTCTTTCATAATTAAGTTGATCTATCTTGAGAATTATATTTGTCGTAAGAGCTATAAGTGTAATAACAAAAAAAAAATCAAGAAGTGAGATTAATGACAACCTAAAACTCTATGGACTTATCAGTATAATTTGTGTGAGGAATTAAAAGATTTACCAGTTACAAATAGAAGTAAAATTGGTGCAAGAAACAGATTGGGATTGGCTATGTGTTTACCAATTCTGAAATTCAAAACCCTAATTAAGTAAGGATGAAAACAATATTATCATCTTCAAACTTGTCAGATTTTAGTCAACTCGAATACGTTGGGTTTCGGGTAACCGGAATGTGACAGTAACAGCCCGAAATATGTTTTGTCTTTAATAAGTACTGAGGCCCTCGTTCTATCAATGAGATGCTGAACGCACAAGTCAGAGTAAGATGCGACGTGTCGACTTTTAAATGGGCAGCTTCCAATACACAGCAAACTGTATCGTACGGATGAGTCTAGACACAAAGAACAGCGCCACTGGACAGAACAAACTAACCATATTATAACCAAGGCTTTAATTTAGTCCTACTACTACATCAGAATCCTTGTCTTTTGTTTTCACTTTTTGCTTTTTTATCCAAAATAAAATTATCCGTGATCTCTATGTTTGAGAAAGAAGGAAAAGAAGTTAGTTTGTGATTGATTTGGATAATCATTGGAACAAAAAAATATACTTTTTCAATAAGATTTCTTCATTTTTTAAATGTTAGTTTCAAAGTAAATATATATTTTTAAAGAAATTATTGGTCTTATAAATTTGTGGTGATGAATATTGTGCAAAAGTGAGAAGAGCTTTCAAAATAAAATTAATTAATAAAAATTGACAACCCAATTATTGGATGTTTCTATTTGTACTACTAGATCCCATCATCATCTACAACCTTCAAAATCAGGGTCCCCCTTACAACTAATAAGGCAGAATCTCCAACCAATAAGAAATAAATATAATGTTTATGTGCTTTTTTTATCATCAGTATCACTATCCAACTTATGACTTAGATATTTACAGCTTTATTGTCATTATCGATCTAGGTCGTGTGGCTATTTGAGCTTCTCCATTTTATGACCATCTTGAAGTTTAAATGTGATAATTGCTTAAATTGAACAACGTCAAACTATAATGGATGGCTATGTTAGCTCAACATATATAACTAAGAGATTGAAATGAATGTTCCTTTTCTTCCTCTCAATTATTTTATATGAGGTACAAATTAATATCACCACGGCACTACGTGCACTCAATTCTGAAAGAGAATTATCATCAACTTGCCAAAGCAATAGGTTTTTTGTGAGTAGGTCATACTATTTATGCCCAATCAATCCATTTGCAACTTCTTGGTGTATCATGTGAAGGAATAGTATATATCGCCTTCAACAAAGGACAAAGTAAAATATACCAATTTTTTTTATTTGGACCAATAAGTATTCTCCATGTTTGATTTATTTGGTGTGATTATCTTTCCCATTACCAACTTTCTTTCCTAATAGATCAGAATCATATTATTTACCTTAGATATATATGTTCAACAACTTTGAGTGATGTTTTTTGTTTTGTTTTAAACCTTGTTTAAAATGTTTAGTACATCACTGTTCATTTTGTATTGTATGGTACTTAATCTTTTCCTTTCACCTTAGTGGCATACCATTGAGGTGGTGCCTATGGAAACTTATTCAGAAAAGAGTCCAAGAGCAATCTTTGGTGAGAAAGAAGATGGAGGACGGAAAAAACATGAGAAAATAAGAACGTTTTTGTTGTTATTTAATGCACGAAAAAAATAAAAGAAAATAGAAAGAAATATTACATAACAAACAAAGCCTAAACGTCTCACAACTCTAATTACTTAACCCCTACATCTATGGGACAGTATGGTACCCATTCTTCTTTTTTCTTCTTAAGGAGATTAAGTATGATACCTATTATTAATTATTTAAAATTTAAGATTGTAATATTTTGCTCAAAATTATAAACTACTATAATCATCTTTGCCCACTTAAAGTGGCAATTTGGCTTTGTCATTTGTTTTAGAAAGGAAGACAGCCGCTGAGGACACACATTACAAATAACGGAATGTTTGTTTAGCTCGTTAATGTAACATATCCTCAACAAAGAGCACATTTTCTCTTGTTTAAGGAAATCCTCCAAGGATTTGTCAAATCCTTATAATTTGGTGATAAAAATGACTAGTGCTTTTAGCAAGGCTACACCATTATGAAACATTCCTTTTATGTGGAAACCTAAGCTTGTGCAACAATTGTAATCAATTATTTATAATTAAGTTGGATATTGCTCTACATGGCTATTAACAACTCCACTGAAATTTTCCATACCAGCTAAAGGATCCTTCTGCAAAAGATGAAGACAAAGCTTAGTTTTCTGATTTCCCTTTTGTTTGTAGAGGCCCTTTATCAAATGGGGTTCCATAAACTAAGAAAGTATTGTGTAATGGTGTAAGACCTCACTAGATTACTAGTAGGACAAAAAGATCAATATTTTAATTCTTATTAGCGACATTTATTGGTAGAAATTACCAGATACTCCAAAAGGTATTAATTACTTACCAAATGGTGAGGAAATAGTACCCCAAAAAATGAGAAAAAATGAGGTTCGGTAATTCACCAATGCAGTAGTGTCTAATGTGACACTAAGACCACGTGTAATAAAAAAAGGCAAACATGACAATGTCATTCAAAACATGTATTTTTAGTTCTTTGTTTCTTTTGGGCTCTTGGTGCTCCTTTGTCGTTTTCATCATTTGTTGTGTTGTTTTTTAATGCAAGGTGATCTAAGCCCAAAGAAAAGAAAATTACAAGGGTAGCACAAAGGAAATAGTGACTCTGATTACATAAACTAAAAGCAAATGAGATAACTGAGCAGATGTTAAAACAGTTAATTGTAGTGATATAATTTTGAGTAATGATATCATATTAGGATATCCAAAAATTTATGAAAAATTACACTACATCTCCTTGTTTTTAACTTAATTATTTTCAATATCTTCCAATTCAAAAGTTACATTAATTATCATGCTTTGAGAGAGGTAAATAAAAATAAAATTGTTTTGCAAAGTAAGCCTACATGTGTCTAATGATTGGAACCAATCCTAAATTCTTTAAATTAGGCAGCAAAGTGGTGATGTGGGAAAATGGCAATTTTCATGGACATGAAAATTAATTAGTTTGATATGGATGTATGAGTATGAGATGGGTGACTTATTAACTTGGGCAAACAAGAAATTGACAATATAAAAGAAATCACATTCACAATAACAACTTTCGTACTCCAAACTATCAATCCAAATAGAACTTCTTCAAAACAGTGTCATTCTTTAATATGTAAGATACATTGGAAGTTAGATAGTTTGACATTTTGTTTTTTATTCAGTACTGACCATCTATATTCATATTAATTTGTTCAATTCCGGGTCTATTATAATGACAAGTTGAGATAATTGTGCACTTTATTAGGAATGTTTAAAACAATATGCAAGGAAAATTGGGGAAAGACATTCTTAAAAATGTTATGTTCGTTGGTTTAACTTGTAATAAGTTCAATAAAGATATACTGAAACAGACTAGAATATATTGTATCTGGTGGGAAAACTCAATATTCTTATGAAATTCTTCATACAGAGATACACAAACAGAATCTTTGAGAACAGAAAATAAATAAAATTTCCGAAGTGCTAACCAAAATGATAAATTGGTGCTGATAATAAGCTTTACGTAATCTGAAATGCAAGGCATGTGGCAATTCAAACACGTTGCAGATAAAACTCCGAAACACAATACAATAATAATTTAACAGATCTTTGACATATATATCACTTGGGATCATGTATAGCACATACACATGAACCACACAAGCATGGATCAGTGTTGAAGGACCACTAACAGGACATTGAAGGATCCAATTATGACAAGTCTCTCTTGGAACAACCACTTTCTAAGTTCCATAAATAATAATGTGTCCTAAGTATTTGACTTTCACCAGTAACACCCGACCTAATACATTCACACAACTTTACTGTACAGAATTATTATAGTTTGACTAAAACATCCCAATAGAAAATATAATCTATGAACTAATGGTATAAATCAATACATCTTTTTAATAATTATTAATTATTCACTCTTAAATAATGTATATAAATGGGGATAACGACCATGCAGAAAATTTTATATTGGTGGTGGTTAAATATTAAACTCTTTAATTATTATTTGGAAACATATAGTTAAATATTACAGATACTTTTTTTAGGAAACAAACTAAAAATAATGTATATACATTAGTAGTGTATGATACATTCATAATATATGGAGTATAAATATTATATTCAATCTTTATATTAAGAGTACATATAGATATTATATTTAAAATGAAAACACGTGCATGGAGTAACTATGTATAATAATGGTCCAACTAATGCACCAAACCTATGGACTCACCATTAATTCAAACATTTCACTTTTAGGTTGTGTGTGCAGGTCTTTGGGGCCAACAATCATCCCTTATATTAAGGAATAAGATTTCTCTCCATTAATTGAGAGATAAGTACTCTAAAAAATAAAAATAAAATAAAAGATGAAATATCATTTTTGTCCCTTTGGTTTTTTATAAGATTATACATATACCATTCAAAGTAAAAGAAAAAAAAACTTTTTTCTCGAGTAATGAAGATGATCTTTTTCCTACATTACGTTGCCATATTCGTAGTGCTCTTGCCACGTAACCATGCAATTAAGGAAATGGTTTCATTTTAGAGATGGATCATTAATTAATTAATGATTTAAGGATTTTACTAATAACACTTGTTTAATAGAAAAAAATAAATGATAATAAAGCAATCAATATATTAAAAATTGCTTTAGCTATACATTGAGTACTTCTCAACATATTCTAAATTGAAAACCAAATCAAGATCTTAATAATTAAAGATTTAAAAAATGGTACATTATTTGTTGATTATATATGGGATATGAATTATGGATGTGGAGATTCAAACTCTTACACTACAGCCCATCTATTCATTCTATATTAATTGACATATGTTATGTTGTTAAGAATATTTTATTTTCATAGTAATTATTTTAAAAGCCATGGCATGATAATATATAATTGAATAGTACATGAGTTCAAACTTAAAACTTAAAACTTCGAATTGGATATAAAATTTGAACAATATCGTGTATACAGGACGAATTTAATGGGAAAAATATACCTATTACATATACTTTGTACAACACCTATATACAAATAGTACTTTTAAAGATCTTAAGGGCCGGCTTAGTACTTGATAGAGTTAGGAGACGTTAAATATGAACATATGATTCAAATCCCTTGTGCTCTTTTTCTTTTCTTTAAAATTTTGTCTATAAAAAATGATACTTAATTATAATATTTGAACACACTCTCAATATTTTTTGGCATACCCCACTATATTTTTGATTCATATTAAACCACGTAGATACTTCATACTTCAGACATGATAATGTTCCACATGTCAGTAAAAAGTCTCATGTTTGGGTACCACATTTAGCCATAATCTTCTTTTGCCATATGGACGCTGTCATTTTATCAATATGGATTTGTTCCACTTTCTATGCTACCTATAGCTACTGTCTCCAATCATTGGCCACTTTACCAACGTATTATATTATATGTTATTATGTTTAATCTCATGTTAATTACTTTTGCAAATTAAGAATGTAGTTCTTAGAATTCATGGAGAGAAAGTTTTTGGAAAAGTATGAGATATTTTCCATAGATTTGAGTGAGTTTTACAAGAAGATAACTACCTACTATTTATAGTAGTTAGTTAAATACCAAACCAAACAACTTGCTAAATAAGGAAAGATAAAGCTTAAGGCTATGTAACTATTCTTAAGTTAGAACTAGCTAATGCTTATGCTTATTTTTAGAGCCAAACACCAAATTAATGCAACATATATAAACTAACAGTAGTACATTTGTTTATAGGTTTTACTAATGTTTAAAGAATTTAAAAGTATAAACTTAATGTTAAAAAATTGAGTATTCATTGTTACATGAAGAGTTTATATTTAAGTTTTTTAAGATAGATTGATCCTCCAACTTTGGTTGATTAATATTTTTCAATTTTCTTTGTAAGCCAAAACATTAGTATTTTTCAAGTTAGTACAGAGTAAGGATTTTTCATTTCTTCTAATTAAGGTGGACATCATATATTTATACAATTATATCAGCTATTTATTTTCAGAGTTATAAAATAAGTGATTTTATTATTGACAACTCTTGTGACTTCTAAAATAAACTAAAAATGAATATGGACTTCATGAGTGGATACCCAGAGTAGTTAACCATAGAGAATAATGGGAACTTATTAAGTTAACACATACATCAGGAAGGTTATGGTCCCCAATACACTAAATCAAAACATAGTTTTCATATCTCCCCATCAGATAGAAAACGAAGGTCCCAAGAGAAATCAAGGATTTGGTTGAGGAAGACCATCATACCAAAACCTCTCTACGAAGGCATACAAAGGAACAAATCTGCGAACATGGATTCAGGTATGACATTGATTGAAATCTATGTTTTATATTCTGTATGAGAATCTTGACATTCAAGATCCTAGAATTGGTAGTTTCACCAATTAATTAAAATAATTCTAACACAAAGTACATTGTAAGATACACTATATGTAACTTAATCAACTAACTTTTTAGATAGGGTGTTGAAATATATTTTGATATTTTGAGTTAATATTATATTTAATTAAAGTCACTTACCCTTTATAGTTAGAATTAGTTTTAGTTAGTTAGACTTTGTTTCCATGTATATATAATTTACCTTCATTATAAATTATTATTCATTTAAAATCATTCGTAATTCAATGAATCCTCTTTTCTTTGATTTCTAATATAGGGTGATATTGATTTTTAATCTTGAGTATATGTAGCTACATTAAGTAATTAGAATGAAAGTTTTGTTATTCTTACTAATCCCGAGGGATTGTAATAGGTAATACAACATATATTTATGATGCCGCAACAAAAATGATTAAGAGTGCAAAAGGTTCTTCATAGCATGCTTGTTAATTGTTATCCACAATCAAATGTGAAAAGAAAAACAAATTATCATTCTAAGGGTAGATTTGTGATATTTGCTTTATTAAAGAGATTAATAATAATAAGGAAGAAAACAAAGTGATGGTACCCTACTCATAAAAGAAAATTAAAATGATCAAATTAAAAACACAAAATAACTCAGTGAACCAAACTAAAAACAAAAATATAACTAAACAATTTTACCCCTCAAAAGGAGTTTCTAACTCAAGTTAAATTAATGAAACTTCAATTCAATATAACTATTGAGTATGAAAATTTATTTGTAATTATTTTACAGCAGAAAGTAGATATATGTAAGTTTAAATTGTAATTTAGTCTCTCATTTTGGAGATGAACATAATTGAGAGATTAATTTAATTAATGGAGCATGGGTAATTAGTCAAGGTCACATGGTTTGTTAAATTATCCATGCAAATCAATGTTCACAATGGAGGATTCTAATCCTAGATTTGAATATGATATTATTTTATGAATTATGCAACTAGCCTTAAATATAGTAAAATGTAGTTAAATTAGTGATGTAATAATGACTTAATTTGATTGTTGATGTAATAGTTGGAGTTGGTGTGGTGTAGCAATGGAGTGAGTTATATTGATTGCAGAAGTGACTGTACCAAAATGAGAAATATTCTCTAATCACTTTAAGATATATATCACTTTTGTATGGGTAGGAAGATTACTAAGAAGATTATCCTTTCTCTTTCTTTCACTATACTAACTAATATCTTCCACTGCTTAACCTGCCATAATAATACTCTTCACTTTTACCATTTCATCACCTCTCTTTCTTTCTACTTTGCTTTCAACTGTTATTTTGTTGAATTCCATGTAATGGAATCTTGGAGTTGTGTTTCTGAAGAAAAGGGGTATGTCTCAAATCACACACTCTCCCCACCTAATACCCTTGGGAGGAGTAAAAATTCAATCTTGGGATGGGAACTGAAAACCCCATGTACCTTTTCTAATGATTTGTTACTCTTGGCTCATCCAAACATTGATAATCATCAAGGTTTTCAGGATTTGGGGTATCCTGAAATGTTGGGGGAAAACTTATATGATGATTTGGATGGTGGACATGGTGCCAGAATCACTGGTACTATTCTTATGGCTGCTACCCCAAATCCATTTTCTGCAAGAGGGGGCTGCAATTTCAGGATTCCAAACTCTAATGGTACCGATTCGTTCATTGATTTGAAGCTGGGACGATTTGTTGATCATGGGGAAGCCATTGATGCAGCATTTTCCAAAGGAGCACCAATTATGTCATCTTATGAGTCATCCACACCCTCCAAGCGAGTAAGGGCTTCGGGGTTGCGCTCGCAGACCGCATACTGCCAAGTCTATGGCTGTAACAAGGATCTCAGTTCCTGTAAGGATTACCACAAGAGGCATAGAGTTTGTGAGGTTCACTCTAAGACTGCCATAGTTATAGTGAATGGCATTGAGCAAAGGTTTTGTCAGCAATGTAGTAGGTTGGTCAATTTTTCATGCTTTCATTTCATCTTTCAAATCCTTTTAATTCTAGGCTGCTCCCAGATAAATATACATATATGATACACAAAAGTACATTAGTCCTCTCAAATGGTTATCTCCTTTTTTTTGTCAATTGAAATACTAAGAAGTAAGAAAACATGATTCTTTACATCAATTTTATGTCATATGGCTTCTAAAAGCTTTATTTGCTTTTATTTTCATTGTTTTTCTTACCAACCTATATGATTATGTTAATTGCCATTATAATTTGTACTTTGCTAATTTTCTACTTCAGATGTTCTGAAATGAACAAGCTTGATATAAGAAGCTGTATTTTTATGATATATAGCTTGGCTTAATGTTTAGCTTATTATCCAGGTTTCATTTGCTGGCAGAATTTGATGATGGTAAGCGCAGCTGTCGTAAACGCCTTGCAGGCCATAATGAGCGTAGAAGAAAACCACAAATGGGTATTAACTCCGGAAAGGCTGGGAGGTTGCTTCAGCCATGTGGTGGTAATAATACATATTCTGAAATTGGATCATGATATAGCTTTCCTCTCTCTTCAGACTTCTTGTTTAAATTCTCATCCTTCATTTGAGCACATGCATTTGCTTCTGTTCATTTTTCACTAATTATTACATTTCATGTGATTGACTGCAAACAGTGTTGATTGTCGACACTCAATATAGAAGCATGCCTTTGAAAAACGGGTGCCCTTTTCAAAGGCTTCCTTTATTATACCCTTACAATCTCAATGCCTTGTAAAAAAACGTGTTTAATATTTTTGTTCACTTCTTCATTCAAGTTTCAATTTTGACCCTCTAAATACTGTATGAATTTGTCAGACAATTAAAATTTTGTGCCAATTTCAATGTCATTACTAACTCCTGTCTTCACCCATATCACACTTCAATATGAAATGTAGTCCAGCTCACAGTATATCCCAGAGACCCAGAGGTAATTTGCTAAAAGATATCCTGCTTTCACCCACAAAAGGTTAAAATTAAAGACATTGGCTGATTCTCAAATGCTGATTCACTCAATGGATATACTTCTGCTACACATGAAGTGTAATCCTATTTTCCTCTGTTTTAAAATATTAACTTTGTGTACCCAAAAATAAAATTCTTCCACTTGAGCTGGTTCTGTGCTGTTCCTGCCAATTGTGATTTGGATTCTATGGTTCTGTTGTGGATGTAAACTATTTGACTTAATATGAGGGGAAACGATTTTCAGTCACCATACATGTATGACTGAAAGAATTCCTCCCTTTAGGAATTTAGGTATCTCCTTATGATTAATCATTACCTTACGCCTGTATACTAACAACTAAGACTCTAATTTTTAATAAAGATCTTCAATCCACAGTTTTTATTTTGTAGCACTAACCTTAATGTTTTAGGCTTTTAGCATATATATTGGGACTGCAACCCAAATTCTGTCACTGATTGATGACGGAAAGATGAACCAATGTGAGAGTTTCCACTGCGTACTTAAAATTTCTAAAGTGCATTATAGAATTTCCAAGTTGTTTTCAATATTCAGAAACTGATGTACTAGTAGTCACTAGACATTATGCTTGGCAATGTGACTTAAACTTGTAGGTATAGGTCCTTAATTGATTATTGAACCACTTAATTAACTTCTATTAGTCGTTGATTGAAATGTGGTCTATGATTTGCATAATGAGTAATTCCAGGGCACAAGTTTTCTCTTCTGTACTCATCTGATATCACTATAATTGTTTGATTTGAACTTTATGAAGACCCTGTGGTTGTTGCAGATAGCAGATTCCAGGGGACCATGCTAACATCAGCATCTTATATCTGCCCAGATATGCTCCCTAGTCGGGCCATGCCTTCTGAGAAATATGAAATGAGTGACTTCTGGAGACCTAATAAAGCAGAACATGGGGCAGGTTTTAGGCATCTTTCCTCTATACCTAGCTCCAATGGATATTCTCAGTCAAGATCCCTATTTCCTTCATATAACCAAAAACAGTTTCCTTTTCTTCATGAAAATGGTGCTACATCCACTACAGGAAGCATCTTCTGTGACAACAATATCCAATATCCACCTGTCCTTGGGCCCCAAAATTCTGGGTCAAAATCAGTATACCACCAGGATACCTCCTTAAGAAGTGAGGACTTCAATGTTTTTGATACAACATCAACTGTTCAAGGAGTATCAGGAATTTCAGACTCTTGTGCTCTCTCTCTTCTGTCATCTCAATCCCAGAACTCGTCAAGCCAATCATCTGAAATTCCCCTGTCTCACTCCTCGGTTTTTCCAAACAGCCATATTTATCACT
Organism: Lupinus albus; assembly: GCA_009771035.1. Classification (NCBI taxonomy): domain Eukaryota; kingdom Viridiplantae; phylum Streptophyta; class Magnoliopsida; order Fabales; family Fabaceae; genus Lupinus; species Lupinus albus. The sequence goes on from CM020011.1 coordinate 15,058,283, forward strand.
ACAACATTAGTCAGGTCTCTGAGAAGGTGGGAATAAGCTCACTGACTTCTTCAAGCCATGTGTCAGATAGGTTTCCATCCGAAATGAATCATGTGGATGGAAATCATCTTAATCCTGTGCTGATACCAGACAATGAGACTTATATTGTAAACTTTGAAATGGCAGATGAGATTTTCCAAGGTTCAGATTTTTTGAATGTGAAAGACCGAATTTCTTCTGAAAATGGCGCAACCATTGACTTGCTACAACTGTCGTCACAGCTTCAGCGTGTTGAGCACCACAGGCAATCCTTGCAGGTGAAGCAAGAAAATGATTCTTTTTGCACTCTTCGGATTACTTGAGGTGGTTTCGAGAGATCTACTTTAGCAGTTAGTTGCAGGTAAACTTGTGATTAGCACTACACATTATGCTCTAGCTTGAAATCATGTGTCTTCTGCTTTGAAGGAAAATGGGAAAATGAAATCACTGTGGCTGTCATTTAAGGGTCTTTATCAATGACTAATCCAATTATGAGAACTACCAATAGTAAATGAAATATTTTCTTAAATGTATTAGATCTTAAACATACCTTAATATACAGACACGATTCTCTCAGTACATCAAATTGAAACTTGTATAGGCACTTGTCTATGAAGGCATAATCAAAATGAATTGTATTAAGGGTTTGATTGGCTTTTTAAATTATTATTTAATTTAATGACTAATATATGATTCTGATTGTCTACATAGCTATGTGACTATACAAGATTCACTCCATGAGATATCTCAGTTCCTTGGATTAAATAAAAGATCTCATTTTCCCCATGTGATGCAGGAAACAAGTTGTGGGGCATGTGACATAGACACAACTATGGCACAGGGAAGCAGAGAAACTTAAGATGGTGCCATTTCTCATTACTGCTAACTATTTAAAGTAGTTTGGTTTATGTCAGTCACCAACTAAACAAGTTGGGATTTATCAATGATATTTATTAGATGGGGACACAATAGTCCCTCTCGTTCTTAATAAACAAGAGCCTGTGATGTATCAAAATTTGCTATTCAGGGCATAAGTACTTTAAACCAGCACAATTATTTACTATAACTGGTAATGCTTTTTAACTTGTTTTTATTTTTACATTTTTTATATAGTGAAATATTAATTTGCATACCTATTGTAGTATTGCTATAATTGTCCAGGGAGATAAAAATGGTTCTTTTTTAATTTTTAGAAAGAAATCTGATACAATTGGTCAATATAAGGTTGTCTTATCATATTACAATCTAGGTAAGCTAGTTGGATAGGATAAGAGTACCCCATTGACCTCTCATCTAGTGTATCATCTGGATTAAAAATGAGCAGAATAAGGTAGTGCAGTATTTTCCTTCATATTCTGGCACTTGAATATCATTGTCACTCCCTAAATGTGAATTGAACAAGTTAGGGAGTGGAAATCCAACTCTTAAATTTGTTGGGTTAAGAGGCAGTTTGTCACAAAATTCAAACAGCATTTATTGCATGGGATGCCATGTCTTTCAATGCAAAAAACGTGAACCTTAAAATAGTCTCTTACTCCTATTGATTCCATAACCACCCACCACAAACTGCTGAGCAGTGTAACTATATGTTGAGTGATGGCAACATGAATAGAAGTTTTACTTTGCCGAACCATTAGGCAATGCAACAGCTTTTTCCCCAGATGGGTTTAGTTCATCCCATGCTTCAATCCATGTATGGATCCTTAAGAATGAAAAGTTTGTGCACAAATGTAAATGCTTTAATACATGCATATTATTCAATATTTCTATTATACGGTTTTCTATACAGGGTGGTGGAATTTGACATGTACTAATTCACAATTTCTTGCCTCCAAGAGCCCAATTTGTGAGGTATTAATGCAGCAACTTAGTTCAAAAGTCAAAACAATGTATATTAATATATTTGATGTAATCTAACACATCCCAGATTGATTTCCTTCTGGATTCAAGCACTACTTTTCATATAGAAGGTTGCAGCTAATAGCTGATAAAGTCCTTTGCAGATAAATTTAAGGACTTAGAATAAAATCTCGTCTTCACTGTTACTAGTCCTTAATTAATGGGCGAAAACTTTAGGCTTCAGCTTATGAATTTAGAAGAACCCAATATTATAAGGCCAGTCCTTAATTAATGGGCCACAATGATCATGATATATGTGAGAGGTACCACTTGCATTACTTATCCCAAATTCCCAATAACAAATATTTATTCATATTGTATTCAATTTTAAGTCATATAAATTGTTGTCACTATGTAATTAATCATGGACTTCTAGCACGCAAAAATAATGACATACCCCATCAGAAGAAAACAATGATTGATCAAACTTTCTTTCTTTAAATTTGAGTCTAACAATGATTAATATCACCACAAGGTGCGAAGGAGTTTAATTACTATGGGTGTGTTTGAGATTTCTTTCCAAAATGGAGTAGGTTGAATTGAGTTTTGATAAAATTAAGTTTGATGAATTAAAGTGTGTTTGGATGTTATAATTTGTCTGGATTGACCCATTCAAACTAATTGTTAGGTATTGTTACCTAGTTCTCATTTACTTTTATTTTATTATTCACCTTTCTATTTAAGGAAAAAGGAGAGGATTCACTTATTCTAAGAGTAAGTTTTTTAAATTTACTTTACATCGTAACCATCAATTCTATGGAAATTCAATGGTTTAGATCTACCCACTAATTCAAACCATTGGATTTTCCTAGAATTGATGGCTAAGATGTGGAGTAAGTTTAAAAAACTTACTCTTGGAATCAATGGATCTCTCCTCTAGGAAAAATATATATAATCTTTGTAAACTTTATCTCTTTTTGTAATTAGGTATTTTTTATTATGTTTTATTCTTAATTTCTTTTTAAACTTTACTGGTTAGTGAAATCGATTTTTACATAAAGATAATATAAAATTAGTAATAATATGTTAACAAAGATACAATTGCCATCAAACTCACAAGAGTAGCAATAAGAAACTATAGTCGAAATATAAATTGATTATAAAGAAAATGATAAGTAAATTTCATAATGAAAATGAGACAATAGAGTAATATTGGTATATAAAAAAAATTAGAATTAAATATAATGATATGACAGGAAAAAAATTTAAAACAATGGATGAGTAAAAAAAAATCATTGTTAATAATTTGATATTATCCTTATGCATAAATTTCATTGTTTATCATAATAGTTATTTTCAAGAGACAAACTTTAAAAGGTTTTTGCCAACTTTTCTTTCTATTTATTATAAAAATAAAATGAACATAAATGTATGGATATTTTTTTAAAATTAGTAAATAACTATTACATTGTGAATGAGTATAGGTATGACCTGAGAATATAGGTATCCAACAAGTACTCTAGTAGGCTATAAAGACCATACTTAAACCAGTCATTTAGATAGATACCCTGTAGGTAATGTATGTGTTATTCATGATGAATGGTAATTGGTGATGACTTGAGAAGAAGGAAAGGAATATAGAGAGAGTGAGAGGAAGAGAGAATCAGTTAAAAAGGAAAATAAAGGTGCACTCAAAAGAAAATAACAAAAACTATAAAGAAAGTTCTAAAGCAACTTGCATTTGATGCCAATACAAATAATAAGAAATATATTCAAATCCTCTATTTGCATCATTCTTTATGGGTAGGAAAGTGGCAAAGCTTTTGCAAGCACAGTTTTTGAGGTAAATATATTGTGAAGAAGGATTTGGATCTTGGTAAAGATTAGATAGGTCCATGTATAATTGTTATTCTTCAATCATTTTAAAGTATGTGCTGCAAGGTCGCAATTAAAGTAGAGAAAAAGGTGAAATTCTTATGATCATCATCATGCTACTTGGTATTCATAAATCATAACCTATGATAAGGAATCAATATTCTTCAATTTCCACCAAGTCCTTCCACCCACCAACACTTCGAAAAGCAAAACAAATGATGCAGCCATGATGAACATATGTAAGGATTTCATCACTCCACTAGTACATGCATGCTGACCAACTTTCTCACTCTTTTCCATATTTGTCTTTTACAATTGAACCCTAATATTCTATCATCCCATTTTTGTTAATACCCCATTTAACCCTTGATTGACTGGGAGTATTGGCCAAATTTTGGATTCACTTTTTGCTCAGTCACTATTTATATACCTTGTATGGTATAAATATAAAAAGTGGAAAGTGTAGTTTGAATTAGTGTGAGATGGAAATTATTAGCTACGAAATTAAAAATTCTTATTATCATTAAGCGATCGAGTAAATCAATCCATGAGGAGGAGTTCTAGCTTAGCATTTGGTTGTCCCATGGATGATAAAATAGCACTTAATCAAAAACTGAACCTATTATAGCAGAATGAAGCATGCAATATACACCTTATTAAACATTTGATGGAGATAATAAGTATCTTAATAGAATCCATGTGAAATAAAACTTAGTAACCCAACAGATGGTATTAACAAGAACATTAAGACAAAAGTGAGCAACATAAAGGAATATTCTGTCCAAAACCACAAAATATACATTAACCATTGTTTACTTTAGATTCCTTCACAACATGTCTTAAAGATTGTGAAAAAATTTAAATCATCCATTACAATTGTTCCCCATGGCAAAGTTAAACAACGATTCTTGCTTTTTCCTCGCTGCAGTATTTAGTTATAAAAATTTAACTGAAGATTTTATTTAATTTATCATTAAGCTAGACTAGTGAAGTACTTGAAAGACCATAAAAAACTTTCCATATAGTTATGTTATTGGTCGAAACATAATATTATATATTAAGATATTCTGTTAGTTAAAAGAGATAAATGAAGTGCATTTTTAACACCTCAAGGGCTACAACATATAACATATATACTACAAAAATTTGATGTACCTAAGCAGAATTGAATAAAAAACTTAAAACATATATTAAAGTTAAAAGTTAAACTAGTTTTTGAAATTCACATATTTAGATGATTAGATTACACCTTGTCCAACCATAATGAAAAATATATAAAAAAGATACACAAGTAAACCAACCAAACTTGAGTACTAGTTCTATTCCCTATCCCCATTGATAGATACTACCTTTGCAAATTAAACATTGTCATACAGTTGCAATCAAATATTTTCATTCTTGAAGGATGCAAACAGGCCTAACAATAGCCTTGGATAGCAGAGAGGATTTCATCTCAAGAGAAAGTTTCAAGCACTCAGACAAGTCCACACCACCATCATCATTAGGCACCCATTCAAAGTTCTGTAGCAACATAGCAAGCCAAAGCTCAACGGTTGCCAACCCCATAGCTTTTCCAGGACATACCCTTCTTCCAGCCCCAAAAGGTGCAAGCCTGAGATCAGACCCCATAATATTAGGTACATCTTCTTCCAAAAAACGCTCCGGCTTAAACTCTTGTGGATCAGACCAAATTTCATGGTCATGAGTTATGGCCCACATGTTCACCATGGCAGTTGTGCCAGCTGGAATGAAGTGGTGGCCAATTTGTGTGTCATGGATTGCGAGCCTTGCCCATGAAAGAAGAGGTCCTGGTGGGTGCATCCTTAATGTTTCTTTCACTACAGTACGTAGATATGGGAGGTTGGGAAGGTCAGCATCGGTCACAGTGCGGGCTAAGCCAACAACTGAGTCAATTTCAGCATGAACTTTGGCTTGGATTTCCGGGTGTAAAACCATTCTTGCTACAATCCATTCTAAAAGGATTGCTACTGTATCAGTGCCCCTGAAGATCATCTCCTGCAACAAATATTATGTATGTTAAGCCCCAAATTTATCATTATTAAACATAAATTTGAAATATTCTTGTTCTATGAAATTGATGAATATGAAGTATATGAGAATTATATATTCTATAAACAAAAGAGAATATAATTGCCATATAAATGAACCATCTAAAGAAAATTAATAAACATAACTGAGCTTTTTCTGGGAAAGTTAAGAATAATATAAGGTGAAATAGAAAGTAAGACTTTTCATAAATATTTTGGAAACAAACTTGAATTGTTGGCTCTTTCCATGCTGCAATCACTACAAATATACAAGCCATAAAAATCATTCATATATATATATATATATATTTAGGAAGTGATATATTCTATTACCAATTTTCCTACACGATTTTTATACACTTATGTTACAAAATAATATTTTGTTCATTAATAATTGTAAAAGTTTAGAAGTAATATATTTTTATGATAATATATCATTTCTGAATTTTTAGCTAATTTAAAGATTTGAAGCTCATTTAAAGTAAAAACTGAATTCAATAAAACATGCACTGGGCGTGAGGTAATCAGCCTCGGAAACAGTTGTGGCACGTTACATGTACCTTAGTAATTAACCTAAAATTCATCAAAATAAGAAGAGAGAAAAAACTCACCCAAAGAACAGCGACCATGTCGGATTGTTGAAGCTTGTTATCTTTCTCCAAATCGAGTAAAACATCCACAAAATCAGAAGAGCCTTCATCCACAGTCTTGTTTTCACCACCTTCAACAATCACCCTTTTCATTCTATGCTCCAATATAATTTTCCCAACAAAAACATTCACTCTAGCCACCAATTTCCTACACCTTTTCCTCACACCTTGCAAATCAAGCAAACCCAGAAGAGGAAAATGGTCACTCCAGTTAAACACACCAAGCAAATCGTAACCTTCTCTCACCAACTCCTCAACTTCGCACCCGTCATCATCACCACCTTCACCAAACTCATAACTCCTCCCAAAAACCATCATCATAATGTTATTCAACGACCCGAAATGTAAAATTTTCCTTATCTCAACAACACCGTTATTTTGCATTGAACTCTTTATCTGGTTTATCATATTGTCCCCAATGCTCATACGGAACTCACCGGAAGCAGCGATCCTCCGGGGAGAGAAAAGGTGGGTGGCGGAGATCCTCCTCAGAGTTCTCCAGTACTCACCAAAAGGAGCGAACCCCATTGCACGGTGAAAGAGAAGTTCATACGCGGATTCTTTGACAGGTCTATCCGCAAAATCAGAACTGTTTAGAATCTCTTTTGCAGTGTCGGGGTTTGTGGAAATGATGAAGCGGGTAAAGCCAACGGAAAATGCCATTAGAGGTTTGGCCTTAAAAACATGAGCAAACTTAGCAAGAACCCTGTGAGTCAGGGTCCCCGTGAAAGCGAAAACGAGACCAAGTATCGGGAAACCGGAAGGTCCTGGAATGGTGGATTTGTTGGAGGTTAGAGCCCAAGCAAACCCACCGGGAACTAGCCAGTAGCTGAAAACTGCAGCGAGAAAAAGAATAGCAAGGAAGACATGAGAGGAGAGTGTGGTGGAGCACAAAAGTGCAGGAAAAATGAGATAGCAAAGTTCAGAAGACATTGTTGTTGTTGTATCGGGAAGATGAAGAAGAAGAAGGTTAGAAGGTGTAGAAGAGAGAAAAGCGTGAAATTGAGTTGAAGTGGAAGACCAAGACCGTGACCACTATTTATAACAAACTGTACTTTTGTAACAGTTATAGAACACTTTCGAAATTTGTACTAGATTGAAGAATCTTTCTACAAAATCAATAAATAAAAATTATCTTTTTAAATAAACTTTTTTGGGTGATCTTTTTAAATAAACTTTGCGTGTTACTACTCTATTGCATATATTTTTACTTTTGAGTGAGTAAAAATAAACCAGTTCAATTTAGATATGTTACAAATTTAAAGTAGCTAACTAGCTTTTACACCGTCAAGTTAAAATAAATAGACCATTCAATTTAACGATTCAACTAGACATTATTCGAATCTAGTAGTTCTTTAACTCAAATCGAGTTTGAGTTGGAAAATAGTTCGTATCAAACTTGAGTTGGTTTTTAAACTAAGTCAATTTATGTTAAGTGGAACCAAACTGAGTTCAAGTTCGAGTTAACCCTATTCATTTTCAGCCCTATACTTAATAAAAAGGTTTGACTCATTTAGGGTTTAGATATATGTAGAATTGTGTATGGTGAATGTCTCTTTGCCTTTTATGGAAAATTTTATTGTATAGTACATAATTGAATTTCATTTCACACACATGTGATTAATGAGAATTATATTTTGTTAGAATTTGTACTATCCATAATATATCTCGCATGACGAATGCTTGTCTTTGATAAGTTAATCGTCAGCAATGTTATTAAAACCGTACCGGTTATCAAACCGGTTAGAGTACTGGTATAGTGGTACAGTGGTTCAACCAGTGGTTCAGTAATTAAACCGCATGCCGGTTAAACCGGACATACTTGCTTATATATATATATGTAAACCTATAACAAAAAATTTCAAATAAGTAGATATTCATATTTATAATCCATATTCATAATTTACTTCAAATTCACACAAACAAACAACATTAAGTCTTTAATAAAATCAAAGTCTAAAGTACAAAACATATATTTATCCAAAATTATCACTTAACAAACGCAAAATACAAATAAATGACCCAAGTATCAATCATTGAAGTTGGAGAATTGGTGAAGAATTGAAAATTTGAAATTTAAAAAAAAAAATAATGTACAAACCAACCGGTTTTCACCGGTTTTCAACCGGTTTTGACCGGTTCTATTGCATATGCGGTATAACATACGTACCGTACCGGTTAGGGGTCCAGTTCACCGGTTTTCCGGTTGAACCGGTCGGTACGGCACGGTTTTCAAAACTATGATCGTCAGAGTTCAATACTAAGTAACCCTTAAATGTTTTATAATAATTTTATTAAATTAGCATAGTGAGGAATCTATTATATATTTTTTCTCTAAACCATAGCTAAATATTAATTTCTCATTATTGAAAGGGACAAGTGGAAGATATTTTTTCTCATTATTGAAAAACTTGTAAAACCTTGAACTCTTGCATCCTTCAAATAAAAATGACAATCATTAGCTATATCTCGATTGTTTAAGCTATCTAACTTAATTACTGTACAATTTAGTGATTTGTTCACGCAATTATTTTTACACGTATCATGAACTTTCACTGCTCTAAAGAATAGAAGTGTTAGCCCTATGAAAAAGCTACGCAAAAAATTCGGTGTTTTGTTTCAACTTTAAAGGAATAACGGTTTCAACTTCATGTGATTATTGCAATTTAACAATATGAGTAACACACGGTAACATAATTCATAGTAAAGTTTGTTTGAATTAATATCCCATGTCACAAGTATTAGTACTATATTGTTTACAAAAAGATTTTACTATGAACTTCTCTACTTTTATTATCAGTCACCATGGCCTTCTCTTCCCCCTCTTTTTTCTCTCTCATTAAAATTATTATCATTTCTTGTTGGAAAATTAATTAAAGTATTTATGGTTAATTAATATGTTAAACTTTTTGTCACAAGACACGTGTAGTCTCAATTGTGCATGTAATAAAAGTGTAAAAGTGGATCAAAACTTCTAAAGCGCATGATTTATTCTTCTTCATGAAGTTAACCACCAAGTAGCTATCTTTATCATAATCATATCCTTAATTATATAGAATAATGAAGACAGAGAATGTTGCTTTATTTATAAAAAAATTGATGTATAATATTCTGATATTCCGGGATAACCGTTTTCATCATAAAAAACATGTGATAGAACAATCTAATTCACATGATTTTTCATGCAACTCAGAATTAGTACCAGCATATGGTAGCAAATCTTTGACTCATCGAAAATGTAGTATACACACCACATGTGATAGAACAACTTAATTCACTTAATTACGTATTAATAATAATGTAGTATACACACCACGTTTCCACTTTGCTTCGAAAACTATCTCAAGTAGTTAAAAAGGTATCATTGGAAGAACAAATTTTGTGATTATGTATCATATAATAACAACTATACCGGGAGTCACTAATACATATGGATAATGCATACAAATATATAGACGAAAATAATTCTAACCCAACTCATTTTTTTATCCCAACTGATAAATAATATTAGTTTTTGAGTTTATCTAAAATAAGTTTAAAGGATTGTGAAATTTTATCACTAATGCATTGGTTTAATGTTTGGGCAAATCTAGGTTATTAGATACCATACAAGATTAAAAAACAATGTTAATTTCCAATAACTACATTTGCTACTGGGGGCAAAATTTGTCAGTCTCAAAATAAATTAACCATCCGTTATTTGAACATGTTGTTGACATAAAAATATATACAAGTTAATAAACAAATAACAAATAGGTTGACGAATATTTTATTCTACTTGGGTTTATGATAGAAGTACGTAAATTAGGAATTAGACATGATAGCAACATGTGACAATTGATGGTTGCAGCATACCTATCGGGGTTGGGCCTTCCAGAATGCCGAAATCCATTCTCAGGTTTCGCGCACATGCATACCACGTGATTTAAATAAACAACATACAAATAGTAGGTTCGGTTTTAAATTTAAGGATTAACTCTAACATATTAGCTTAAGGTATCCCATTTTCTAATGTTTTGTTTGACAATATGACCCAAATATTTATTTAAATCTACGATACTCAATAAGGTCTTTAAATAGAGTGAGAAAATGATATATACATCAATAGTATAATCATTTTTTATATTGTCAGTACTCAGTACATCAACTACTCTTCATTTTCAATCATTATTAACATTTAAATAAAATTAATATAAATAAATAATAAATGATACATTGACTGTATATAAATTTTTATAATATTAATTATAAATACTCAAAATGATTTGATGTGTAAGTGAGTCATTAAATATATATTTATGAATAAGTTAATAAACCGTTGATGAACGTTTATCAGCATCCATAGTAATAATTATTTATTTTTACATTAAGGATTTAAAGAATCGTTTGTCTTATGGTATATAGATCATCAAAATAAATTTTTATTTATATCGACCTATGTCTTATAAAATATTGGGGTTTAAATTTTGGAAATTATGTTCAAATAGATAATAAACTTTGGCATTAATTAGAAATTACAACAAACTTTAAATATCTTATCATAAAGTAAGCAATACCTATAATAATATAAGAAATGTTCTCATACCAAATGTGAGCTGATAATGTTGATTCATAAGATATGTAAATAGAGCAATTTTCTAGTTTTTAGATGATTGATTTCTTTAAGCATGAATCTCAATTGTGTATATAGAAATACTTTGTCGGTAGAGGAAAAATAAAAAAATAGAGACATTCATTTCTTATGTTTAAATTTGTCCCAATTTTTTTTGTTCGATCCCTTTACCGAAAATGAAATTTTGATAATGTAATTCTCTTGAGAATGACGAAAAATTGAATTTTTTCAATTACACAGGCTTTTAAAAACCTTAGTCTACATGCCTCATGTAAAATAGGCCCATATTGGCAGGCAACTATGGATTCAGTACATAGGAATCCCCATTTCCCTGGAGGGGACCACATTCACGGACCAAACTAAGTACAGAAAAATATAAAACTATTATAAAAATATACCAATCTATAAGATGTAAGAGTTTTTTATATTATTCGTATATAATTTATAATTCGAATTTAATAATTATTGACTTTTAAAATTTAAATAATAGATTTAAATATTAAATAATATATTAACTATGTATAAATATTTATATTTGTGTGGAGAGAATACTATATTAAACTATATACCACATATCTATTTAGATTGTGAATGACGGAGTTGGTGACGTTTGCATGTTTCAAAACATGGTGTATAGGCAAAACATAAACAAAAAGATAACTATAGAATAGAACAGTTTATATTAAAAGTAAGATAATGATAGAACAAAATAAGGGTTACAACCCCAGGTATGCACTCCCCTAGCAAAATCATCACAGACAAATACATAAAATAATCTGTTTTTAATATATTTCACTGCTTATTTTAGCCTATTAATATGGCAGCTTCTCTTTCCTTGTTAAGAAATTTTCATAAACATTGAACTAACCCATCTATTTTTCTAATAGACAAAACTTATGTGAGGTATAAATGGTGCTTGTAACCTATTAAAAGGTGACACATGTTCATTATCACCTATACTTTGAAGAGAGAAATTCTTAATTGCAAAAAAAGAAAAAGACTTAATGATATAAATGAACATGTGTCACCTTTTAATAGACTACAAATTTCATTTATACCTAAGAAATTATATCTAAGTTTTGTCTATTTCTAATTAATTAATAGTGCGCCTCTTGGTAGTGTTTTCACTTTCTCCCTCTCAAGAGCTGGGACATAAGATAATAACGTTTAAATTATTAAAGACATTTTCTTTGTGGACTAATACATACTATATAAATAAAGATAATAAAATATACTTTTAAAAAGTGTAAGAATTTTTTATATTATTACAATCATAATTAATTATGATTGAACTTAAATATATATATTAATAAATGGTAGATAATATTAAATATATACAAATTTCCACAATAGCGATACATATATACTGAATTTATGAATAAATTTATCTTCAAGCAAATAAGTGGTTGATAATCACCCATATAGCTGAATAGGCACTAGTTTTTGTGGCTGGAGTTGGATCACATGAGTTAGACTCCTATCCCATATTGAAGAGAAAAATATTATAAAATATTAATGAAAAACCAAAAATATAATGATATTATAATTCATAATAAAATTACATTTTTATATTTAAAATTATAAGAAAAATAAGTATTAGTATCACTCCACTTTTCGGGCCTTTCTCCCGAACTTAAAGGTTTCATTTTTTTTTTGTCTTAGTAAATGTATATTTAACGGTAAATAATTAATTATTATTTATTGTGTTTGTCTGCTCCTTGACCCAACTTTTCACTTTTTACTTTATATAATGATATAATGATGATGATAATACAAAATGATACCTTACCTCAATCTTATTAAACTTCTCTTTAGTGGTTCTATTTATCTATCCAACTGTAAAAAATATCTCCCATAAGGATTATGTTGAGCTGCATAGTATTTAGTGTATTCTTTTGTGGTCATTATTTTTGTTTTCCACTATAACATTATAAAGTAGTAGATAAGACATTTAATAACTTGTAAATTGAACAAATAAATATGGAAGACACAAATAATGAAGCAATAGTTAATAGAAAAGAAGCCTGAAGCCGTCACACCTATTATTATTATTATTATGTATTTAAGGAGTAGAGTATTGTTATCGCTAAGTTTGATTTAGTGGGATAATCAAAAAAAGGATGAGTGGATCAAGAAGTGAAAGAGCGCCTCTCTTAGAAGCTGAGCGCGCTGTAAGCCCAAATTTCTCCAACTTTTTTTATCTTGTCATTAATTCAAACAACATGTTTTTTCTAGAAATTAATTTCAGCTCACAACTTACCTGATTCTTTTGCTCAATCATTTTTTGTTTTTTATTCATTTTCGAGGTTTATGAGACAACATAGTTTTTAAAACATATGAATGGTTTTGTTGTTTAAGGCTAGTTGTTCTCTCTGAAACACTGCTAGTATTTTAGTAAAGTCTCTGATACTTGATATAGTAATCCATTTGCGTCAGTGGTTATATTGAACATAATTGTGGAAAATGCGGCTGAAATTGTTGAAGTGGTGTGATTTTGGAGATTCCCTATTGCACCCGCTATGTGGTGATTGCCATTGTGTAATTTGAAACCATCATATAAGTCTGGAACTGAATTGTCATTGTATTCGGTTGATTTTTCTGATCTATGTAGGAAGGGGGAAAGAGGGATGATGTCGCTGCAGGTCAAGTCTCAGACCTTGAGCATGGTGATGCAGTGCCGGTAATCATTGTCCATTACATAATTGGAATCTCTCTATAATATCTCATAGCATCATATTTATATCTACAATTGCTAACTCTCTGTGTAAACATATCAGGCGGCAAATGTGGGATTCTTTCGAGTGTTTTCACTTGTGAGTGGCCAGTGTTTCATTGGTTGCATTTCTGCCATACTTTTGTGATCATTAAAGCTGATATTTTTCTTAATTATTAATTACAGGCAAAGCCTGAGGCTGGAAAGTTGGTAATTGGTACAGTGGCCCTATTGATTGCAGCCACAACAAGTGTCCTAGTTGTATGCATCGTTTACTATCTCCCTCTCTTTCTCTCTCACACACTCAAAATTATGATAGCATGTACATTTATTGCTAACTTTGCCAGATATCAAATTAAAGCTATTTTTAATGACCATGTAAATGTTGCTGCTGCAGCAAAAATTTGGTGGGAAGATAATTGACATTGTCTCAGGAGATCTTCGAACACCTGAAGAGAAAGACAAAGCTTTAAATGCTGTTAAGGGCACAATTCTAGAAATATTTCTGATTGTTATTGTTGGGTATGACCCTTGCTTGAGACCTTGAATGATTTCTGATTGAATATTGATCGTATAGTTTTATCTGCATATAGTCATGGATTCTGATCTGTCACATGAAATCTCTGATTTTCAGTTCTGTTTGCTCAGCACTTCGAGCTTGGCTTTTTTCTTCTGCTAGTGAAAGAGTTGTTGCACGGCTGAGAAAGAATTTGTTCAGTCACCTTGTAAACCAGGTAAAACAATATTGTCATAATGTCTCTTCTATTGTTTCTCTTAGTTTGTGTTACTGTTGTTCACTTGGAGAGTAGAAATTTCAACATTGCAGCTTGTACTTACCCTTGCCTCACAATAAATGCTTTGTTTTTTTTAATAAGTATGAGTTTTCAGGAAATTGCCTTCTTTGATGTTACTCGAACTGGGGAACTTTTAAGTAGGCTATCAGAAGATACGCAGATCATAAAGAATGCTGCAACTACCAATCTTTCCGAGGCACTCAGAAACTTATCAACTGCACTTATTGGTCTCAGCTTCATGTTTGCAACATCATGGGAGTTAACATGTGAGTTATCAAGGATTGAAGGTTCACTTCATGAACTAGACAGGTTGTCCGTGTTTATCCTAACTTGGTTTGCTCTCTCTCCTTTTACATCATTTCGTAGTGTTGGCTTTGGCTGTTGTGCCTGTTATTTCTGTCGCTGTTCGCAAATTTGGCCGTTTCCTGCGTGAACTTTCTCATAAAACTCAAGCTGCAGCTGCAGTAGCTTCTTCAATTGCTGAGGTATCCCATTAAACTGATATTACACTACAAGATATTTAAACTGATACTAATTTTGTCAGCATTGCTTAGGAATCTTTTGGTGCTATAAGGACAGTAAGATCTTTCGCTCAAGAGGATTATGAAATATCGCGCTACTCTGAGAAAGTTGATGAGACACTTAAGCTTGGACTTAAGCAAGCTGTGAGTTTGTCATTTATATTTTGATCTATGTGCTTGTGTGTAAATTTGTTTGTTTTCTTTTCAACATTTAATCTTATCTGCTTGATGATACAGAAAGTCGTTGGACTCTTTTCTGGAGGCCTTAATGCAGCATCTACACTTTCAGTTATTGTAGTTGTTATATATGGAGCTAATTTGACAATCAAAGGTTCCATGACCTCGGGTGATCTTACGTCTTTCATTCTTTATAGTCTCTCAGGTAAGTTCCTCTTTCTAATTTTTTTCTTCTTCTTTTTCTTGGGGGGGGGGGGGGGGGGGGGGGTACATGACTTCATTGTTGTTGTAACGTCATGATTATTTGGGTACAGGCCCGCATATCGTTGACTCAATTACTTTGCCTTGCAGTGGGATCTTCTATATCTGGTCTGTCAGGATTGTATACGGTAGTTATGAAAGCTGCAGGTGCTAGCAGAAGGGTATTTCAAATTATGGATCGTATTTCATCCATGCCCAAGTCTGGAAATGAGTGTCCTCTGGGGTCAGTTTCCTATATTTCCCAACATGTATAAGTTCTATTTACAGATTTCCCTCCTCCCTATAGTTTTTTATAGGCAAAGTTTTTGACGGGGAGAGGGTGAGAGAGATTGTGCACCTATTGGGATTTCAACCTAGGTGCTCATACTTTATGTCCCGCAAATCTTCCGACTGAGCTAACTCTTAGGGACATACACCTACAGCTATTTTAGTATTTTACTATCCTGGAATAGACCTAGTCTAGGATGTGAGATCAAGGAGATTAGCTTTTGAGTTCTTGTTACTAGACTTTCTAGTGTCCCAATTCTCACTCAAAGTGGTAAACTGATAAACTGCTTATCATGAAATAGATCTTGCAAATATGTAGGTGCTTTGAGCCCACCGTCCTTAGTGTTACAGTGAAGTGAGACTTTATAATATAGAAGGTTGAAGAGTGAGCTCTTTCCATTATATAATGTGAACTTAAAAACCGTTTCCCTAAAATTTGGGTGATCTCTTAGTGTTACAGTGAAGTGAAACTTTACAATATAGAAGGTGGAAGCATGAGATTCTCTCTCCATTATATAATGTGAACTTAAGAACCGTTTTCATAAAATTTAGGTGATCTCTTAGTGTTACAGTGAAGTGAAACTTTATAATATAGAAAGTGAAAGCATAAGCTTCTCTTTCACTCTTTCCATTACTTCATATTAATTTAAGTAACATTTTCATAAATTTAGTTGATCTCTTACAATGAAAGTGACACTAAATGTCTACTACTGTAGTGATCAAGATGGGGAAGTGGAACTAGATGATGTATGGTTTTCCTATCCATCACGCCCTAATCATATGGTGCTCAAGGTAGCAGTTTCCCTCTAGTTTTCTGTTATGGTGGTACATATGTTGTACAAGTTCAATGGTTAATTATTCAAACAAAATATGCTGCATTGTTCATCTTTAGGGCATTACAATGAAACTGCGGCCTGGCTCAAAGGTTGCTCTTGTTGGTCCTAGTGGTGGCGGAAAGGTATGGTTCATATATTTTCTTATGGTAATCTTCTTGTTATTTTTCTTTTCTTTGTGTGTTTATTTTCACAGGTCATCATTTCACAAGGTTCTTATTAACATTATGGGATTGAAGCATGGCAAGAAAGGTAGAGAGCACGGTGACGTAAAAGGAAAAATATAATGTACATGAACTATTTCTTATTTGTGCAGACTACAATAGCCAACTTAATTGAAAGATTTTATGACCCAACCAAGGGGAATATTCTGGTGAATGGGGTTCCTCTGGTTGAAATATCACACGAGCATTTACACAGAAAGGTATCATCATCCTGAATTTTGCTATATTTAGTTCTGAACATTCGTTACCAAAAAAGCATTTTCTAGCCTATTATTATCTATTGCCGATCACAGGGACTATGAATTAATATGTTGGGACTGCAACAGACGTTCCACTTGCTGGCACAACATATTTACAACATATAGGCAGATTAATATCAAAAGTGCATTTAAGTATGAACACTATCGCCAACGTTTTTCCCAACATACTGTTGTCGTGGTGTCATATTTTTTTAGTTTTAGAAACCTGTTTATTTCACAGTATTTTGGGTATGTGAGGGAATCCTGAATAGTCCCAACGAAGTCAAGGTGAAAAGCTTTTTATTAAATGCCTTTTGCTTATCATGTTGTCACTGAGGCTTAGTATGACTGCCATGTAATATGGCTTAGTACTTTAAATGTAAAATTTTGTTTGAGAAATGAGTTTGCTGAACTACAGTTTGAATATGCCATGTTAACAAAAGAAATGGAACTATCCAGTCTAATTTCTTTTGAGATTTTGAAAACTTAAACTTAATGCAGTTTACTCTTGTATTCGCAGATAAGCATAGTGAGTCAGGAGCCTACACTTTTCAACTGTTCCATAGAGGAGAACATAGCTTATGGATTTGATGGCAAAGTTAACACTGTTGATATAGAAAATGCAGCGGTATTTAATGTCTTCTTTCAGCAATGAGACACCTCTCTCCTAACTCTCTTTTGCTCATTATTGGTATGGATTTGAATGCAGAAAATGGCCAATGCACATGAATTCATATCAAAATTCCCAGAGAAATATCAGACTTTTGTTGGAGAGCGTGGGGTAAGGCTTTCGGGTGGGCAGAAACAGAGAATAGCAATTGCTAGAGCCCTGCTTATGGACCCTAAAATTCTCCTTCTTGATGAAGCCACCAGTGCCTTAGATGCTGAAAGTGAATACCTAGTGCAGGCAAGTTAAACTTATTATTTTGGTTGTTTTTCTTTTTCCAGTTTCATAAACGTATGAGCTTCCTTTTAATCTTATCTTTTAATTTTTGTACAAAATATAAGCTAATATGTGATGAATATGGTGCAGGATGCCATGGATTCTCTTATGAAGGGAAGGACAGTTCTAGTTATTGCTCATAGGTTATCAACAGTTAAAACTGCTGATACTGTTGCAGTTGTTTCAGATGGAGAAGTAGTTGAGAGGGGCACCCATGATGAGCTTCTGAGCAAGGATGGTGTCTATACTGCATTAGTTAGAAGACAACTACAGACAGCAAAATCTGAGTCAATCTGATTATGAATAACCCTTTGTCAAGTTGACACACTAATCTTCCTACCGCAAATGGTACTTTAAGTTTGGGACACAAGTTCCTTGGAAGTTGGAAGACACTCACTACCTAGTTGCAAGTAGCAAGTTACAACATTAAGTTTAGCAAGAAATTGTGGATACTGGTCATCAATGACCAATGTAGTACAAAATAAAAATCAAATTTCTTGTGTTTGTTATTCTGTTTTTCAGCTCTTGAAGCAATAGTTTTGTATTCAACTGTGTCAAGGTCAACACTATACACATTATTATGAGATTATCTGCCTTCCACAACATGAACTCCCAGACGAAATTTGGCTTGAAATGCTTATTACTAATTCTTTACCATCTCATTCTTCACTCACCCACTTCATCCTTTTCATTCTCATCACTCTATTTCCACCACAATTCCTGGGTTTCTTTCCAAACCACTCATCAATCATTTCTTAGTGTTAGTGTCATAGCAACATGATATATTACTCCTGTAGTCCTCTCTCTATGTTCATTTATTATTGGAATTTTGAATCTTGAAATGATTCCTACTAAGCATGATATCCTATTTCTAGTTGAAGTTTATTTATTGAAGTAACATCAAACATTGAGATTAAATCCATACCTGATGAATATATATGTAGTCAAAATAATAATGATTGCTGGTGATGTTGAAGGGCTGAATTGAGGGATGCACTGTGTCAGTGTTTATTTTCTGCATGAATTCAACTTCATCTTCAGTCTTGACTATTAATTCAATATTTCAATTATTTTCGTGGACAGATATAGCAATCCACCACAACCATGAAGTATTGTAAAAATAGTTTAAGGAATACAAGAATGGCAAACTAATATTGAAAAACCAAGTCTAATAATCATCCATATGTTAAACATTGCTTTCAAATGCAAAATACAACTTTTTGTTTTATTTTGAAGGATGAGTTTTCTTTATTTGTACAATATACTTGTCTTATTAAGGGAGGAATTAAAGAATACATGTTAAATGATTTTTTATACTTTATAGTTTAGTATAATAATTTAATATACTTTTTATTTTAGTATAATTTAATATACATTTTGTAATTGTGTTTATATTTTTTATAATATTAGTAGAAGATGAGACCACACTAAATATTCCACGTGTGACAATGAAACTAGTTTAGATATTTTTATTAATTTAATTTTAGTTTAAATATTTAGTGGCCCGGCCTCTCTCTCACCAAATCGTTTTTCACTTTCTCTCTCTCTTTCTTTGTTTCTTTCTGGCGCTATGATATTGACACTTTCTTCCTAATTTTTCCTGTTTCATCTCTCTGATTTGATCTCACTCTCACTCCCACCACCATTTTCTTCTCAAGTTTATTTTTTTAATTGATTTAGTGATTATAATAATCGAGAATGAGGTGGGAAAAGGTAGAGGTGAAGATGGAGGGTCAAGATGAAAAGGGGCCAGGGAAAAGGTGGGGCCACACATGTAACGCCGTTAAAGGTGGAAGCTTTTTGTATCTCTTTGGAGGTTATGGCAAACATAACTCTCAGACCAACCAAGTTCACGTCTTTGATACTCGTTAGTTAACTATTCTTCTTCTCTTTTATTTTTCAAGAACTTGTGCCAATGTTTTCTTTTTTTAGGGCCTTATAGGTTTTGTTTCTTTTTCTTCTTCTCTCGAGTACGAGGTACTTGCCAGATAGGAACAAATTTACGTTTTTTTTAAAAGAAAATATGCTGATTCGGGCTGAGAACTTTGTTTTTTTCTTCTCATTGTTTTCTTGCCAGCCATACCGCAATGTTGATTTATGATTTATATGATTAGTATCTCATCTTCACAACTTAAGCTTCTTTTCATTTTGTTACATGTTTGAATGAAAGGGATGTGGAACTGAAAATTTTAATTTTTTTGTTCCTGATGTTGTAGATGGTATATCTTTATTTATACTTTTGTACTTGATCATTAATTTTTTGCACATTTATTATTTCTGATATATTTTACACATTTATTCTAGTAGTATTCTGGCAAGTTAGTTTGGACACTCTTTATTTTCTCATTCCTCATTGCTGATTTGCAGTCAATCAGACTTGGAGTGAACCCGTGATCAAAGGCTCCCCGCCTACTCCTAGGGACAGCCACACCTGCACAGCCATTGGTGATAATCTATTTGTGTTTGGGGGTACAGATGGGGTTAATCCGCTGAAGGATTTGCACATGCTTGACATTTGTGAGTCATCATTCTGATATCTACACCATGCTAGTTTAATGGCCTAATTTCTGCACCCATGTTGCTTCCAAAAGCCAAATTGTGTTATTTTAGCTGAAGTTGAATGATTTATGTACAACATGTCCAATTCTTGTCCTGCATTTCTATTGGATGGTGAGATGGAAAACTGCTGCTTAAGTGAAAAGAAATTAGAATTTTATGTGTCTATGCCTAAGTACACGCTCTTTATCTCTTTACCATTTGACTAATTGATATTCAATCTAGCTTCACATACATGGATTTCTCCAACCATAAGAGGAGACGGGCCAGAGGCACGTGAAGGTCATAGTGCAGCAGTTGTTGGTAAACGGATATTCATCTTTGGTGGCTGTGGGAAATCTGCAGATAATGATAATGAGGTCTACTACAATGATCTTTACATATTGAATACAGGTGATTTTCCATTTTTGTAATGTCGGTTACTGAACAGACTAGTTCACTGCACAATTTATTCTCTTTCATACTTAAATGAAACATCATCTAGTTGATAAAAGTATGATTGGCTAGGATTTCTTATCTTGATGATTATCTTCGAAAACATTGTGGTGCTTAGAACCTGCAATAGTCACTTTGTATGGTGTGCTTGTAGATGCTCAATGTAATTTTAATTTTAAATGAAATGATAGAGATCCTATTTGGTTACTGGCAGAAGTGGTTCTAGGTTTAAAGTTCTTAAAGGTTGAGCTTTTGTACAGTTTAATTGGTTTTCTATTTGTTTCCCTCTTACATTTACATTTGTATTGAAAATATGTCTGTTGCTTTTGGTTAAGGTATATAATGTGGAATATGCTGATCATTCCTTTTCACTTGTAGAGACATTTGTTTGGAAGTGTGCTACAACATCAGGCACTCCGCCATCTCCTCGTGATAGCCATAGTTGCTCCTCTTGGAAAAACAAAATTATTGTGATAGGGGGTGAAGATGGGCATGATTATTATTTATCTGACGTCCATATCCTTGACACTGGTATTAATCTGTTTTATCCTTAATTTTTAAGCAATTGTCATATTTACTTTAAAAATACAATTCATAATGCATACATAGTACAGGGGCCAATGACATTTATGTGAGTATAATACTTTTCTTTGGAATTTCTGTAAATATTAGATACACTAATTTGGAGGGAGCTGACTACATCGGGCCAATTGTTGCCACCTCGAGCTGGTCATTCTACAGTTTCTTTTGGCAAGAACTTGTTTGTTTTTGGTGGATTTACAGATGCCCAAAATTTATATAATGACCTTTACATGCTTGATATTGGTATGTTGAATATATCTCATTCACCATTTTCCTGTTTAAGTTTCTTTTGGTTTAACTGTTTAAGAAAAGCAGAACCTTGCCATTATTGTAACTGCTCCAACATTTTCGCCAAACTTCTTGCCTTCTTCATAAGTGATTTCGCCCTTCACTGGGCAAAGGTGGATGTGCTGATGTCTTTTAACAACCTTATTTTCCACAGATTTTGTTAGTATAGAATACTTATACGTTTCTTGAGAAGATATCTGATCATATATAGATGATTAGGGTTTAACATTTGTCATTTTAGCTTTTAGAATAGGGTAACATGCTCCATTTGTTTCAAAAATCTTGTCTTAGTGACTATGGTTATACTTCTGGTCACTTCCCATTTGTTGGAAAGACATATAGTTCATTCAATTGAATAATTACTGTTCTGTTCTCAAAGTGGTGGCATTTTATGTTTATCAATATTATTGAGCTTCTTTCATATTTGATTGGATGTAGATACTGGTGTTTGGACAAATGTTACAACTATAACCAACAGTCCTTGTGCTAGATTTTCTGTAGCTGGTGACTGTGTAGATCCTATTAAAGGTGGTGTTCTTGTGTTCATCGGTGGTTGTAATAAAAGTCTTGAGGCCCTTGATGACATGTATTACCTATATACAGGTTTAGCAAAGTGTCTTATAATTTTTAAAATTGTGTAGTACCTTTAGGTTCTGGTTTTTCTCTTGATTATTTATTGTGTAACATATCATGCTATATTTTATACTTTTAGGGATGACCAGAGAGAGTGGACAGAGGCCAGAGAAGTTGTCTTTGAGAAAGCAGCTGAAGCTGAAATGTCAAGAGCAGAATCTGAATCCTGTGCAAAATGATGTTCTGGTGAGATATGGAGTGAGTGCTGATATGAGACCACCCATGACAGTGCTGAACTGTAGCCAACCAAGTAAGAATTTGGCTTTATATATGGAGATTTTGATTCATAGGTATCAAAAAACTCATGTTTTTCCTTGAAGCTTTATGGTTTTAGGCTTTCAGCCTATCAACCTTGGTATATTGGATTCACGAATTGCAAAAGTATCAGGTCTTATGTTTAAAGATCTGGGCCATTTGGCTAATTAAATTTAAGGCCGTAAGAATTAGTTTTCTTAGTTGGGGACACTTGAACTCGTGGTGATATTCAATTACTTAAGTTACTATAGTGTAGAACTAGTTGACTAGTTCTTTCAATAAGTATACATCAATCTTAGATATGAGCTGTAGTCATGGCAAGTTATTAAAAAATAAAAATTCTGGTCACCCCGAAAATCATGCTCTCGATTATTTATGAGCTGGCAGGAAAAGAGAGTTGAAAATATTTTGATTATTTGCATTTCAAAGCACCACCCTGGGACTGTTAAATATCCAGTATTATAAATGCAGGTGGACTAAATATCCCAGTAAATCAACCCCTGCCTCCTCCTGGAAAGAAAATGTTTGAAGCCAAGGTGACCAAAAACATCTTTGAGGGATATGCAATTGAAACTGTTATCGATGGAAAGCCTCTTAGAGGAATTCTGTTTTCAAACAAGCCGAGCTCTCTGCCCCCATCTGCTCATACTTCCACCAGGTATGTCTCCTCTCCTTTTTTTCTTTCACTTTTCGACATGTTACTATCATTAAGCACCCATTTCTATATAAGTTTGTTTTAACTTAATGCTTGACTCTCAATACAGGAAAAGGACTGCTGAAATTGGCAGTATAACCCCAAATGGTGCACACACCAACATGTCAAAGACTCCTAAAGTGGATGAATTAAAAAATAGACATGCAGTTCATGGAGACAGTTCAGAATCTCATGAACACCACTGCATTGAAGCTGTTGCTTCTCTTCCATCCAGTAACCCTACAACTGCTGATGCTTCTCTTCCGTCCAGGAACCCTACAACTGCTGATGCTTCTCTTCCATCCTGGAACCCTACAACTGCTGATGTTTCTCTTCCGTCCAGTAACCCTACAACTGATGTTGCTTCTCTTCCGTCCAGTAACCCTACAACTGCTGATGCTTCTCTTCAGTCCAGTAACCCTACAACTGCTGATGCTTCTCTTCAGTCCAGTAACCCTACAACTGCTGTTGCTTCTCTTCCGTCCAGTAACCCTACAACTGCTGATGCTTCTCTTCAGTCCAGTAACCCTACAACTGCTGATGCTTCTCTTCCGTCCAGTAACCCTACAACTGCTGATGCTTCTCTTCCGTCCAGTAACCCTACAAGTGCTGATGCTTCTCTTCCGTCCAGTAACCCTACAACTGCTGATGCTTCTCTTCAGTCCAGTAACCCTACAACTGCTGATGCTTCTCTTCCGTCCAGTAACCCTACAACTGCTGATGCTTCTCTTCCGTCCAGTAACCCTACAAGTGCTGATGCTTCTCTTCCGTCCAGTAACCCTACAACTGCTGATGCTTCTCTTCCGTCCAGTAACCCTACAACTGCTGATGCTTCTCTTCCGTCCAGTAACCCTACAACTGCTGATGCTTCTGTCATTCATAAGGTTGTATAGAGTTCTAGAGGCAGGGTTGTGTAGTGTTATCCTAAATTATTTTCCTAGATGACCTGGCGTAGATCAATCAATGGGTTTTTTGTAGTATTGGGCAGAATGATTTCGTTGCACTAGTTATTGAAAGGGTGTTTGTTTTAATGTTATTACTTATTTTAAATTTTATATATTTTCTTGTCTATAACATATCTGGAAATGCTGCAAGTTAGAGTATGTATAGCTGGAGATTATTTTAAATTAAAGAAGATATGATGGGCAAGTTTGAGTTAGTCTTAGTTGTTTTTTATAATGTTCCTGAATCATAGATGACAAGCTAATAATCTATATCCCTAGGAATGCTGCACTGCTCTTACGTAAGGTTTTTATTTATATATACATGACTGTCCTGCAGGATTCCGTCAACCGAGAACCAGAAGTTGCTTATTTGAATCAAATTGATGGTGGAAAATATGAAACTCCAAAGTTCTTGGGTGGAAACTTGAAAAATGATGGTGCAAATGATGTGGCAAGTTCCACAGGCGATGACAACATCAATGATCAGACAAATGTGTCAATTTCAATGCCTGAAGTTCCAAGGAATGACAATAGAAATGATGCACCAAACTGCAACACTGAATCTTCTAATCCTGTGTCAATTTCAATGCCTGAAGTTCCAAGGCATGACGACAGAAATGATGCACCAAACTGCAACACTGAATCTTCTAATCCTGTCGCAACTGAGAGTGCTGCTTGTCTATCAAATCAAGGTATGAAAATAAGGAACTGGTATTAAGATTCTTTGGCTTCACAGATAGTCTTTTTCATGTTTTTTGCATTGAATACCCTTTCTAGCTTGAATGCCTGTTTATCTGAGTGTCTTGCTGGTAGTGGGTATCCTATTCCAAAATCCAAATCAGGTAGGAGACAGAAACAATTTTCTGGCTCTGATTATTGAACAGCTGGACTGAATGAAGCAATAAACCTTCTTTTATAAAATAGAACAAAATGACGTATCCACCCCTTCCTCACCACCCACCAGACAAAAAACTAAACCACTAGCCTAGTTGGACTAGCAATGGCACCTCATCTCATGTTGTTATGTATAATTCAACACAGATTTATCTGAAACATTCTTTTTGAATTAAAGCTTAAGAACAGTTAATGTTAAAAGTGGATAGTTATATTAGGAGGGGAAGTGATTTTGAAGGAACTGAAAAAAGCTACTACAGAAAATTTTCTATTCGAGCTTCAAGCTTATTTCATGTTTCCTGTTTGTAAAGTGGACCTTGGTTCTCCAACATAGGGTTGTTTTTCCAATGAACTGATAGGTGTGATGATGGATAGCACAAGTGCAAGGACAGAAGAAAACAGTGAAGCAGCAAAGTTGACTTGAATTGGACAATACATTGGCTAATGGTAATGAAGATCCTGCCTGCTTGGGGTTTGTACATTCCTTTTCTCAAGTTGATCACAGAGGTGCATATAACTGGGGATATATTGACTAACATTGTGGACTGGTGGGATATACAACTATATCTACATGTTGACACCCTTTGATCTCAATTTTATTGAACAAAACCATGATTACATTTAGGTGTAGGTTATAGAAGTAGTGCTTAGTCTGAAACCAGTGAGATTTGTTATTTTTCTAGTTTTCAATCCTGCACCTCTCTGTAACTCATGTTGGCAGTTATCTTTGCTCCTGTTATTTCACACCTTCTCTCATTAACAACATTCTTATATCATTTAGACCAAGTTCAGTACATAGACTCAGACACAAATTGAGGGGTTGTTGGTTGAGTGGATGGAAAGTGAGATAATTGAAAATAAAGTACAAGATTATTGAAAAGATTTGCTAATCCTTGAAGAGCTTGAGAACTATATTTGACATGATGCTGACAAAGTATAAGTTTAAGCTGTTTATTATTTAGAATAATGTCTTGTTATATACCAGCACCAATCACATAACCTTTCATTTGTGTGCATTGACAGAATTTGAGTTAGTGAATGTAGAAAGTAAGTTAAGATGAGTTGTAATCATCAATCATATAACAAAAGTTGTGTAAGCACGAGATGATGTAAGTAGATGTATGTCATACTAAAGAAAAATGGTATGCCTCTTGATTCAGATGCTTAGCTAAGGCATCAAATTAAGGAAGAAGCAAATGATGAAAGCCTAGAAGAACCCATAAAGTTGAGTTGTGAATGAAAAGTAGGTATGACAATTGCAGTTTTAGAGGCTTTCAGTTTGTCTATGATTGTTTCTGTCACCATATTTATGTTCATGAGGGCAGTTGGCAATGACAGTATAGCAATTCTCTATTCTCTAAACCTACCAACCAACCAACCAACCTCTATTTCTCCTAAATCACCAGCCATGAATTGAATAAATGTGCTTCTCAGTGTTTGTCATTTATATGTGTTTTGTGTCAAGGCATAAGAGTTTGCATATTAGAGCTTTGTTTATTTTTGCTAAGTTGTAAAGAAAGTTTAACTTACCTTGGATTTACAAGCATACATATCCTCAAAATTGTGTCACACTTGACCCACCCAATTACTTTGTTTGTTATGCATTGTTCCTCATTTCTCAACAAATCAAACACTCCTTAGGATATGAAAATGATATACAATGAAAATTTCCTTATACTAATTCTACATCATTTTAAAGAAAGGAAGCTAGTAAATTTCTTTCCTCTAACCTGTGTTCTATTTTATTTAGAATGATATACAGTGAAAGTTTCCTTATACTAATGCATGTTTCTTGGTTTAATGTCACTTCAACCTTTGTTATTGTTCAACATTTCCTTCCTCCCAACTCAAACACAAAACCTTTACTTTTAATGAGGTACCCAAACACATTCTTCCAAAGACGCTGTGAATTTTTGAATTGAATTGGGGTAAAAATGTTTGTAAATAATTTAAAAATAAAAATGATAACTCAAAGGTATTCCATCACCTTTGATAAGGTACTAATGACTTCTCCTCCCAATTGAACAGATATTAAGAAAAGGTCGAATTCACAAGACAAACAGTTGTGGCCTCCGTAGCATAAGGTCGCGAGTTCGATCCTCGCTGGGGGCTCTTTCCTTCAATTGATTTTCAATTTTGTTCCTTCTCTTTTCTTTCTTCTAGAAGAGGAGGCATCCAAATTGAAAAATGGTCCCTTATCTAAACAACGATATGTTGGTGGACCACAAGGTCCATAAATTTGGTTTATAGGCAAAGATGTACTCTTCACCACGCCTTACAAAGTTCATTAAACCTCTTCCCCATAATTCATATTGACCAACAAGTGCATAGATTAATTCATATGACTTGTTTTACTTTAATCAGAGGTCTCAATTTCTAATCTTAGAAAATGCAGTTGCAAAGCTTTTGAGTAGAACCATTATGAGCAGCAAAGAATACCTATGATTTAATTTAGAGTCTAATAATTAAGAGTACAACAACCATTGAATACTATTTGTGAAAGGAAAAGTTTCAGTAGTTATTGCTCACATGTAGTAAGGCAGTAATGTAATTTTGATAGATAGATTTTAATTTTAATAGTACCACGCTGCTGTTTGCATTACAAATATATATATATGATCCATCTTACAGGGTAACAATAATTAATATATACATATAGGGTTTTGCTAACTTAGGGAACCTATATAATCTTGTCTAATATATATATGCAACTTTAGGTAAGTGGAATGAAGTGGCCAGGGTAAGGAAATTAATGAGGGACCGAGGGGTTAAGAAGGAATCCGGCTGCAGTTGGGTTGAGGTGCAAGAAGTGTACATGTATCTGGAGCAACTGGTAATTGAAATGAGGAGATTGGGGTATATTCCTGATACAAAGTTTGTGCTGCATGATATGGAATCTGAACATAAAGAGCATGCCTTGTCTACCCATGCCATGTGCTGCGGCGATGCGGAGGTGTGCGGCGGTCTGCTGCGGCGCTGTGTTGTAGGGATGGTGCGGTGATTTGGGGAGGTTTAGTGGTGGTGAATAGTTTTGGTGTTTTGGGATGAGTGAGTTAATGGGGGAGAGAAAATGTTAGGGATGAGTTTGTGGAAATTATAAAACTATCCTTATTACTAACTTTATTATAATTAAAATATGAGAGGCAATTTTGTCCAAAACTTTTGGTATACAATACTAATCTCCATCAACTGAAAAACTCATTTCCCAAAACTCATTCATATAAAAGCCACAACCGAGAAAGAATGATGCTTATTTTGTTTACCCGTTCCTTTGTTGAAATGGATTGGTACTATATATTGCGCTATTTATTGATATGGAAGAGTCTACTGACATGTAGACTGCTACTAATACTCAAGTCTTTATAATGATTTCTTATAAATACACAGATCCAATCACGTTATTATAATTTCTTACAAATTATTATAATAATTTCTTACAAATTATTATAATAATTTCTTACAAGTCAATCAGAATGTCGTAGATCGGCGTGGCAACGAGTGTACTGGAAGGCGATACTCATGTCCGCACTGGATCCTACACTTAACACCTTTCTCTTGCCTCTTCATGGTGGTTTTCCACTTTTCTTTTTCTCCCTTTTTGATCTTTTGCATTGGATTTTTCTGAGTGTTTTTAGTATGTATTTTCAGTATATATTACCCACCTATTTAAACTAAATCATAAACCACTCTACCATATCTCAACCTAATTATTTAATGGAATCAGAATCATAAGATGATCAAATGGTTAGAATTGAAAGTTTAAAGAATTAAATGATAAGGAGATTGAGAGTTTGAACCTCAGTCATTAATTACAAATTCTAATATTTTTACATTTCTATATAATAAAAAGTTGCGGTCAAAATTGTTTATTCTGTCTTGGGTAGCATATAACCACTTCCTGCAAATTAGCAAAACCCTTAATTACTGATCCACTTGCAGTAGCTTTATATATAGTTCTGAACTTCTGATTTCCCTCTTACTCTACTTGAAACCTATGAGGTTGAGATAACTTCTGTCTTAATTAGTTAAGTCAGAGTAATAACATAGCACACCAAACTCCACTTCTAACCACTGTAAAAAAAGTAAAATCGTATCTATTAACCGTCATGCATGCTTTGAATATTGTTTTCTTATTTTCTTTCTTAGTCTTTAGACCTTATATAGAATGTGGACCACCTGCAACTAAAACTACTTTAGGTCTTTTTCTTTGAATCCACCTTTAAAAACCAAAGTTGCAGCAGCAGCAGCTCCTTTAATTTATTGTCTTGGATCTTGTGAAATTATTTGTCTGCTGAAGCCAACAGAAACTGTTTACAAATTCAGTCTCTCTGCTTGTGATTTTATGTTGCTTCATTTTCGTGGTCAGAAAGAACTTAACATTCGAAACCACATTTCTCTACTTTTTTCCACTACTTTGTCCTCAGGATGCTTTCATATACTTGTTATACTCTTCTCCAATCAACATATTTTAAAGTTACAAAGGTGAATATAGATTCAACCTATTGCCTATTCTATACTGCGCAATACAGAAAAAGGGTAAAACATATTGAAGATCTTAGGATTGTAGCATTCAGCTAAATAATTCTTTAAGATCAGTTCATGTTTGTTTTGTCTGGTAGTATAGGTGGGGGATTGTGTTTAACTAGCAACTTGCATTACAAAGAGTAGTTTCTTCATTATCTTTAATTAACTCTAACTAACGAGTCTGTTTTGTTCAGCATGCATCGATAGTAGCATGCATGAACCTAATTCGCAGTGCATTAATTTCTATGCAACTGATATAAAAATGTATATTAATTTACAGACATACATTACCCATCAGTGTCTATCTGCATTCAGATGTCAATCATATAATATATTATCTGAATCCGCAACGTTAACATAGAAGGCTATGGCCTACGGGTTATAGTCAACTTTGATTCATAACTTTTAAACCTCTAATTCAAACTGTACACGAAACTTAATTTGTTTCGTTTGACTCATTTTTAACACCTCTAATTTGTGTCATAGATGGAAGACATTAACAACAACAAAAAATTGACACATCCCATCTATGTGAGGATTTGTGTCTGCAGTAACAATTGTAGCAAAGATCACTCAAAATTTTCATTTGGACTTTTTAATAAATGTGTTGTGCGTAAACGCAACCATGATTTTAAATTGTGGTTTCCATCACGATTGCATTCAATGTAATTCATGTGTTTTACTATGTTTATATTATCAGAATTGTAGAGAGTTGTGAGTAAATATGACCAATGTGGCCATCATTGTGGTTTAGTCTTGTACACTTATGTATATACTTCATTTGCTTAGCAAAAAAAGGAGGGTGAACATACAAATGAATCAAACTCAACAAGATATGTTCATATTACATTTGTTATTTAGCTGCATTATTATATGTACATCTATCATGACCTTTGTATATGTTGCATGGTATTCCTTTCAAACTACATTATGTTCATTAATCAGAATTAACTATTTACATTGATCACGTGAAATTTTAGCTTAGTATGGAGGTTGTGAAATATGCATATATTATATAGTACCAAAACCAACTAAAAGTAACAATACACTTAGTTTTTGTATATACAATAAAAAAGCCAAACATTGTTCACAAAGAAATACCAACTACAAAGACACACAATATTATTTTATTACACGCAATGAAATTATACATATGTAGAGAAGCACATGGCCTGAAAATAGGCTCTTACCTTTGAGTATAAAGTTGTGTACATCTACCATTTCCAAAATTTCATTAGGCCTAGTGCAGTAATATGTAGAACAACACATGAACACTATAGTATTGATTTACTCTAAATCTATATCCATAATGTTTTGACTACAAGGTGTATATATATATATTCATATACCTAAAGAAACCATAAGGATGATTTAAACACAAACAAATATTCAATAGTATAGCATTGGCATACTAACAAAGATATTAATTCACCTTCCAGGTTGAGACTGAGAGTCTGATTGTGCGAAAATATAAATGCAGATTATGTATGTTTTATCAAGTCTTTCTTATAAACTAATGCGGTGAAGAGTACTCACGAAACATCCATTACGCAATATATGTTAATCACATTCTTCGTATGATGACCTTCAAGAAGGAGAACCACTTCCCTCATTTGGGTCCCTACGATTGTTGTTATCTGAGTCAAGAAGCTTGGAATTGAATGGTAACGGAAGGCGTCTGAGAGGTGAACTGAGTGAATGGAAAGACTGAATGAGAGGATGAGGCTGCATGACTTGTGAATTATTACTTGATGAGCTCAAGATTTGAACATGGTTGAATTGTCTTGGATCATTTTCCACTGATGAGTTGGCCATAAATGGAGCGTAGGGAGTGAAAATTGATGGTGTAGAAGAAGATGGAGAAAAAAGTAATTGAGAACCAGATGGCACAGCCACATTAGAAGATGAAAATTGCACACTGCCACTGCCACTGTTTTGATGAGGATCTACATGGGAAGGAAACAATGATCCGTGGCCTGCAAATTGGGATAAAGATAAAATTGAAGGCTCGGGATGGTATGAGTCATATACCATTGCGTTGTTTAATAAACCAGGGAAAAATTTCTGTCTATTATAACCATCAATTCCATCTTGGTTTTCTTGTTCACTACCAGTTTTGATCCACTTTCCTTTTTGTGAGATAGTGGACAATACACTTTCAGCTTCCTTGCCCTTCATTCTTGAATGTTCTGAATCTAAATCCCAATTCAACCTTGACTTTGGCAAGAGATTTTGATGATTTCCACTATCTTTCATGATTGTTGAAAGATTAGCATCATAGAAGCCTCCAAGAGAAAAGTGATGATGGTGATGATAGGGACTTGATTCATGATGTTGATAAGGCAATAGGGTTTGTTGATGATGAAATTGAGGGAAACCATGAGGGATTTGAAGTGGAGGGAGCTTATCAATATCAAGTTTTGAGGCTTCAATCAACCAATCTATGACTTTGCTAGGTTGACTGAGACCAAGCCTGTCTTGAAGATCATATAACTGAATTGCTGTTGGCACAGAAAGCCTAATCCTCCTGTCCCTCAACCCCCTTATGGTGCAAACCTTGCTATGCCTATCTTTTCCTCCCAAAGCACGTGAAACTCTCACTATTCTTGGATTTCTGAATGCTGCCCATTGTCTTGAAGAGGTTGAAGTAGTAGATGGTGCCATTGACAACTTCTCACTGTTAGTAGTATCACTCTCACCCTTGGCTTGATAACCTTTACTTGAATTTTCAATCACCATCTTCTTCTTGACATCATCCAATAAAAGTTTTTCTCATGTAGTACTGTAATTCAGAGAAGTTAAATATGTCGGTACCAAAATAGAAAACAATTCTATCATTATTACAAAAAAAATGGTTTAATACTTACAACAAAATTATACTAAACTTATGGCACACATGAGTAAGAATCGTTTCCATTTTTAGCTTTTTTGTAGACACAAGGAACATATTCTTGAATTAGCTAGGGAGTTAAAAAGCTAGGGTCGTAAAGAGATAGTATTAGTAGTGGAATTTCTGCAATGAAATCAGTGTTTTTTTTCCAATTCTATATGACAAACTGAAGTTATATTGCTACAAAATTAGGGCAAGGACAATTCTGTTCACTAAATTGATAGTCATGAAACAAATCAAAGGCATAAGCATGGGCCTTAGAAGGAAATTGTGCATAAAATTAGAATTTCACTGAAAACAACAGAAGCATGAGAATATAAAGCAGCTTATGTATGTTAGTAGTAGTGAGATCAAACTTAAGTGAGAGAAAAGTATGGGTGCCAAAACAGTGTTCTAACCTTTTCAGCTTGGCCAAGAAAGAAGAAATGGAGAATGGAGCAGAGAAGTAGAGAAACGCCCTATATTCTTCCCAAAATGAGCATTTCAATGTCAATTAATTGAGAAGATGACCTCAACTTTAACACTTTGGTAAAGCAAGGTTAGGATTTACAGCACCATATATGTTGCATGTAAAAATAAAAACATTACCTATGACCATGTGCCATGCTACTAAAGTGACATGTGGATAAATTGCAACTACTTATTACCTATTTTTATTACAGTTTTTTATAAGTGAGTTTTTATTTAAAATTTCAAGGTAGAGAGGTTCATCCTAGGTATTCTTATTTTATGTAATGCATCATAATTAGATGAGTTGACTATTGGGAGTGTAAAATTGCATCGTTATTTTCAAAGTAATTTTACATAAAAGTATTTTAAAATAGGTGTAAAAAGGAATGCAAACAAAAATTTGAGGTGATAAATCATCTTTCCATGTTTTTTATAGACCACACACTAGATTCACTCACAAATATAATTAGTAATTACAATATCCAAACTTCCCACCAAAATGGAGAAAGATAGAAAGTGAAAAAAGAAATGAAAAGAATACCACTAACACAATTTATAACATGTACAAGGGTGTGGATCCTTTCTTGGAGAGGAAGTACATCAAAAAAATAAAAGAAATAAATAATATGATATAACATTTTATCTATACGCACACTTCTAATATCAAAAGTAAGTGTAATAATAACAACTTTCTATCGAGTATGGGATAGGAATCCCATTCCATGAAAAAACGAAGGGATTAGTCTTTTTGAGCAAATTAAAACAGATACCTTTATCGGAAAATTCCCACTGTACCGAACAAAATGAAAGGAAATCCCCATGTATTGCGTCAGAATTAATGCATTTCTAGTTATATAAAATCAAAATCATGATAATGAAACCTAAATATATATGTAGTCTTAGAACTATTTGCAACCAGTTTTAGAAAGCTTAACAGCATAAAAAAGGATATTGTGGAAGGAACAAGATAAGTTATAAAAATCACTCAGCTTTTAAAAAGTTGTCCTGTATGCAATTAGAGTCGATTATATAGATAGATAGCTAGCTGTGGTATATAGATGAGGGACCAATTACTTATGTTCTTAAAAGCATCCACTCAACTTATAGCTTCAAGGACCACAGGCAGATATGGCAGTGAGATTTGCATGGTACAAATTGGAGTCTATATACTTTCATTCTGTATCAATTACATTTTTTTAGTCATTTAATTGTACATCTTGTTTCATTAAGTTGATAATTACACTGGAAGAATAGAGACTTTGTTCTACTTCTAATACTAATTATTCAAGTTTCCTTATTTTTCAATGCTAAGAACTTGTGTTGGCCAAGCTGCTACAGTAATCACAAAGCAACTTAGAGTAATTTGGAATATATATTCTCTAACCGTTTCCTAATTAAATTATGAGGACATAATAATAATTTTGTATATCAAATCTGGACTAACTTTCTTTTTTAGAAAGGAAAAGAGGTTCCAAATTTTCTCTTGTTAGTTCTCACTTTCTTTTTTAAAGTATGGTGTAGTTTATAAGTCTCCCACTTAGCTAGTGGGATAATAATGATAAATATATACAATCTTATGAAATAACACACTAAAAAAATTGTCAAGTAAGAGAAAGAAGAGCCCTAAAGCTCTTCAGTCATGCATTCCCATGTTGTAAGAAGAAAAAACTGATGAATCTTCTCCTCACTGCTCCTAGATTTCTTAACTACTTACTAAAATTAACCATGTTAGTTGGCACTTAAACAGAGTATACAGGTAGAAAAACTTTCTCTGTACCACAGAAACGTTGAAATGTTGTGGGGAGGAGAGAGAAAGAGTAAGATGCTGCAGCTTTTTCCCCTTCAAAACCAAGCAAAATTATCTAGAAAAAATAAGGAATCTTCACCGAAATAATTTTGAAGTTGGATCATGTGGACACTGCAACTGCAGTTGTGTACTGGTCAAAAGATGAAGCCTACTTTATATACTTTTCAAACTTGAAACCCTAACCCCATATATATTTATAAACATACCAATAATAACTCTAATTAAGGTGAAAAATCATTTCTGAAACAAAAGAAGGCTTTATTGGATATCTTAACAAGTCAGAAATACAAAGATCGATATCATTGATCTATAAGCTTGTTTATGGTTTTTTATTCTTGATCTTTTTAGCAGCTGTTAGGGATTGCCATTTTTTTTGCTAAAGAAAATAATGAATTAAAGTAGCACAAGAGGTGGTAACCCAAATATATAAGATTAGTGTTCTATGGTGATTTTTAAACACAAAATTAATAAAGAAAAAGTGGATTCTTATGTATCTACTTGAGAGGACTATTATCAAATAATCTTTATCTCTTAAATAAATTCTTTTTTTGCTTTTGGAAAAAAAATGATAATAAGGGTCAGAAACCCTAAATTTCAATTCAGTAAACCCAGCAAAAATGGTGATTGGAAATTTATTTATTTTGTTTACAGAAACAGATGATGATGAGTTTGACGTTCCGCTGTTTGTTGTTTAAGTGTTCCTTGTTTTATGTGTCCCAGCACATTATCTTTCTGTCTGCAAAACTATTGCAGAAAAAGTGATGAATTTAACGTTATGATCGATGATGACATAATAATTTACCCCAAAATTAAACCTCATATAGTTCTCCCCGACCGAATTTAATTGAATACATAACTGGAATATGAAGTGAACTGGATTCATAAAAACTATCTAATTAAATTTTAGTAGTTACTTACATACCCATTCCCCCAACAACCAATTTCATAATGAGTTAGTGATAGCTTGGGAATCTCTATATCAAGTAAGAAAGGGACCTTAGTGGTGTTCTAAGATGAAGCCCTAATGGGGCCTAAATGAGGGGTGTGGGAAGAGAGAAATAGTAATCTCAAACTCTTACAACCTTAACTATCAAGAATGTCCATAAACATCTTCATGGAAGCAAAAGTGCTTTAGGACTATCATATATGTAGTCCTCTAATACTTTTGAAACAACTTTAATTTAATTTAATCCATTTGAAAGATGTTTAGGGTACAACAATAGTTAATGAGAGATAGAAAAATTTAATCATGGGTTCGATAATCTCAATCCTAATAGAGACGCTTTTATTGAGGATCTTTTTTGGAGTTGGACTGATGGAGTTTAGGTTTGGAACTTATCTTGGCGTCATAATTTTTTTCTTGGGAACATGATCATTTTGTTAACTTTTATAATGAAATTCAGAAGTATGTCATTCAGCCTAACATCGTAGATTCTTGGGAGTGGTCCCATGATAAATCCAACCGTAACTATGTTAAGTCCACCTATTTACTCCTTAAATAACGTCTAAAAAGCGCTATTGAATTATAATTTTAAGCATAATTATTTTGATATTATAGCATAGTGTCTCTCTATAGTTTGACCATTTGATAATTAAAAATGATATATCTAAATCAATTCATGCTTTAAATGTTTCAGCTGGAGGGGGAACAGGAAGGTCATTTTTCCTTTATATGCATTTCTTAGTTTCCATTGCAACTGAAAATGTCTAATCACCATCAACTCTGTCAACTGAGTCGTGGTGACAATTAACTCCCTAGTCAATGAATATATAGTTATATACTATCACCATCACCACTGAAAGTTCTCAGCTATTTCGCAACATGTTAGAACCCATGTCAGTTAATAAATGTTTGTTCAGTGATGGACATATATGTATTTTGAGGGTTTTCTGTGATTGACAAATTCTCATTGTCAATAGGAGAGGGGATTATACACATATATACATGCAAAATAATATATGAGAAAAATATACATATATTAGTAGAATTTTATACATTGTTATTATATCATTCATAATTTATATTAAATTATTATTAACTCTTAAAAAATAATTCAAATGAATAACAAATGTTATAATAACTATATATGTACAAATTTGTACACCGACAATATATAAATATTACTTTCATAATATATACAAAGAGTTGAAGGAAGGTTGCATGATAAATAAATAAATTTAGGTATTCTTATTTTGTTTTGTAAACAAAAATATACAAAAGATATCAACCTAGTTACAAGTTACAATTGCACAAAAGAAACATATGATCATTATAGATATTCACTATAATGATGAAAGACATGATATGAGATGATTGAAAGTGCCTATAAATTCTCTTAAATTTCATATAGTTATGATTTTTATGATTTGTATATATCTACTGCCTAGGCAGTTATTGCACTGTGCCGCGGAACTGCAAAAGCGACAGCAGCAAACCCTAGACAGAGGAGTGACACATGATGCTAAGATATACAAGAAAAGTCAAATAGATCAATGCAACCTAAGATGTATTATTACTTAATTATTAAAACTAAGAAAATAATGTTTGGCACCCTACTAACTATATAGAAAGATAATATATGATATGTACAAGCAGATTTTGTACAATCTTGTTGTACAACAAACTCATATAGGTATTTACTTATTTGATCAAGAAATTGAAAATAACAACAAAAATTTAGAACTCTAATTTCTTTTTTCAAATAGGACAACCTTTTATAAGTGCAGAAGGGATCAGAATGGAGGGTGTATTTAGGGTAAAATCAAATTAAAAAATCATACTTAAAACTAAGGTATATGATATTAAAAAATTAAATCAATTTATAAATAAAAGTATATTGCATTTTTTAGGACATTTGGATGTCTGCTTGAAGTCTTAAAAAAGTTAAGATTTTGTGCATGAGGTTGACCTTTACTCTTCAAAAAATATTAGAGTTGACAATTTTTGTAATCTAAATATATTAACATGGACTTTACTAACAGTCATATTAAAATATACATTTAACCAGTTTAGTAAACCACAGAATCAATGAATGGAAGTTGAACTAGAGAAAAACTGTTACAAGACACCCTCTTTTCTTGAGAACTATTCACTGTTCTATATAGCGTGTGTACATGTGAATGAAAGTGACTAAGAAGAAGGGGATCCGTTGTTGCTGCAATGCAGTAATATATATGTTATAATTGAAGCAGTTTTGAAATAAACAAGACAGAATCAATAAATGGAAGGGTAACTCTTCTCTTCACTATTCACTCTAGCAGTGACCGCGTGTGTTTGCCAACCTCTATGCATGGGTCCATGTGATTGAAAGTGACTAAGAATAAGGGAAACCGTTCCTGCTGCTGCGGTCCTGTTTCATATAGGAGATGAGAGAGGATACCAATAACAATATCATTGATTAATTGCTATCCAATTAACTAAGACTGAAGCTTATGAAAAGCTCAAATTTTGATGCTACCTATACCATTTAATCTTTAATGGATGGATCTTATAGCCTCACCAGCTCAGTATTTTATGTGTTTGGACACACTAAGGTTGTATCCACTCCACACTAAATAAAAGGAAAATGTTAAATGAACTTTGGGGTAAGTATAAAAGGGTGTTCTAAATCACTGTTGAAATCATGATTAATTATAATTCTGTTTACTGTAATTGTAGAAAATTGTGGGAAAATACTATTGTAATTGTGATTGCAATGTTATTAGGAAGACTAGCTCTCAAAATCACAATTGTATGTGTGAATTGGTGAAATTATAAATATATAAAATGGCACATTCATTTCATTTCAATAGTAATAAAGTTTGCCAAACTTCAAATGTAAGCATCGAAGGTAGTGAGGTATCACACTCATACACACATGAAATATGTTTTGTGGACAACATGCAATACACACCAAAAAAGCGACATCCTACCTTAACTTGTTTTTAAACATTGAAAAACATATCATGGTTGGAATAAAGGATATAAAGAACTAAAAGAAGTGTGCAAAAATATAAAAGTATGGTATTACCTTTCAATTTTATTATATAATATAATAATAGGACTCCACATATAGTATACCAACATGAAAAACATTGGAGTAACAAAATAACTCCTAAATATAATGAGCAGTATTTTTCCTAAATTACGTATAAAAAACCAAGAGATGTTATTTTAAGGGTTTTATCGCATTGTCATCTAAAACGAGAAAAGTGAAGTGTTCTTTTTCCCTTAAAAATGAAGGGAAATGAGGGAGACCGGAAGAATGACGAGTTGAATCATTGATTCCACAAAGAAAGAAGAATTAGATACTTCATAGGAAAAAAAATCATATAAAAAGGACAGAGGGAACAATAATGGATGTGGTCCTATCAAGTGGCATGCAATTGGAAAAAGAATAAGCAAAGTTTATATGATAGGCTCCACCTTTTTTTCTCTACCGAATAACAATCTTATATGTGACACGTTCCTTTCGATATGAAAGGCCACTATATATGGTAGATTGTTTTTAAAAGAAAAACAAATAGAATAACATTAGCATAAATTCACAATACAAACTCTACTATAAGTATATTATTATGTACGCGTGGACCACCTCAAAATCATACCTAAAAAGTTTAATATGATGATATATGAAATAGAAAAGAGGGGAAGGGTTTAAGGCGTGTATTGTTACTAGGTAGCTATTTCATTCATTCACATGTAGTTGGAAGTGGTCGTGAGTGAACAATTAAGGCTGGATAGAGACAAGACAGAATTAACATCAACTGGCATCGACCGTATGATATTATTTTGAGTGACTTTGATGCTTTGCTGTTTCTTTTGAGTTATGCTTTGACAGAGACAACATTGGTGTCCTTGCATACTAAATAAATGTGTCATTAACCTGTTAAGCATGAAAACGTTTATTAACTAAAACCCTTTACTAGTTACTAAGCTAAGCCTACAGTAATGATAAATCCATATTGCCATGATCAGGGAAATGTTTCTCCGAGAACACTTCAATTTGCTTGGAGAGGCTTCCAATTTATAGAAGAATAAGTGGGCTTGTAAAAGAAGGGGAATAAGATATGATTGGGAGGGAGGGTGAGACCTACAAGAATAGCAATACCTTTTCTGCCCAATATTGGTGTTTGGTAGAGATTTTTGGGTTTCAAGTATTGTATGATATTTGAGAAAGTTTATCAAAATTAAAAAAACTTTTGTATGTGATAAAAACAATTTAGGGATGTTTAAAGTTTCACATTTATATTTAAAAGTTATCATTAAATCATTTTGAAATCACCTCTCGAAAGCTAACTACCAGACCAATAATACTACTTTTAACCATACTTTATGTTACATTACTTTTAAGGAGTCAAAACCATTAGACTGTAACTCGAAAATGCTTGATCAATTAGGAAACTTTAAAAAAAAATGAAGAGATAACAAAAACCAATGGATTACAGTTGTCAAAGTGAGCCAACCCAGCTAAAAGCTTCACTGGTAGGAAAAACAACAGGGAGTTTCGGGGGTTACTCGTCCTTTATCAATTCATTGAATCAATTAACTGTTTAAAATCCGACATTCACAAAGAAGTAAACAAATAGTTGAGAACTGCAACTCAGCAATTCTTTATTGATATAAAATGCATACACCCTATTAAAAATAGTGGGCCATTACAGGTCCCTGCTAAGACTACTCATTTCATTCCGTTGAAAGAAACAGAAACTGAAAGTTGAGTGGACCAATAATGTTATCCCAAGGTAAGCACAAACCTGTGACATGGAAAGCCAAGCAGTCAAAGATAGTCTTGAACCCAAACAAATGAATAGACTATTTTTAACACTGAAACAGGTAACAATAGACTTAATTGAACATCTAAATGTACCCAAGGATAATGCAGAGCATACAATATAAACACAAAAACCCCAACAACAACAAAAAGTATTCCAGATATATTTTGTTCTTCTGGATAGCAAATCCACTATGCAAACCAGCCCCATAAATTAAAAATGTATCCTAACATGAAAGCATACATGATGTTAGATACAAACAGTTATATAACATCTGTAAAATAGGTTGAAACACACGTCGGAAGGAGGTGTATCTTCATAAAGATATAATAAGTGACAACTACTAATGCACTGTAGTAATATCAATCTAGCAGTTCTTTAAGGAGAGCTTCATTTTATTCATGCTAAAGAATATAATACAATAAGAATGACAACATATTAAAGCAGAAACTCAACAGCTGCAACAAAAATGTATATTAAATCAGAAAGGCAACTGATGTCCCTTTGTGTTTGGAAAGGCTACTTGGGATGTAACCCGAGTACTCCCTCAAAAATCTTCCAACATGACCATCAAATCATCATCAACAATAATAACCAAGCCTTTAACTCACAAGGTGGAGTCAGCTACATGGATCGAACGGTGTCACAATGTTTTATCATAAATCATAGTCATTGACAAAACATTGATATCTAAATCTTTCTTAATCGCTTTTCCTATGATTTTTCTTGGTCTCCCTCTTCGTCTAAGAATCAAAACATCATCTTTTAAAAAGTAACGAAATTGTCATACTCCATTGTGATAATCAACATCTTTTTTCATTGGGATGTGGTGCATTTATAATTTTGAAAAGTGATATATGTAGTTTTCCCATGAAAACTTGCCTCCTCTGGGTGGCTAAAATGTATCATTGGACACACATCAAAAAAGTGCTTTTATATTTTTTTTCCTAAATATTAAATATATGTGCCATGCATGGAAACGGAATACTTGCTAGTTTTTCTATATGACAAAATCAGGGACTTAACAATTAACAAAGGCAAAAAAATTGGATGAAAAAAATACAGTAACGGAGAGAAAGTGAGCTGGCACGTTAGTGACATACAAGTCCATCTCACCCCCCTTCCCCATAAACAAATACAAAAGCTTACTAATCATGCTCTCCTTATCCTTTCATTCTATCTAGTCATCCATCCCTTCCTCCTACTCATCACACACACCTTCTCTCATTTCTTGACAAGTAACACAACAACAATATAACATTATCAGAAAAACCATGCCCCATTTATTTCTACAAGGAAGAAGACCCCACCATCCGAGACATGAATATCGACGTTGTCTTCGCCAACAAACACTTTCCACCATCACATCATCCTCTGAAATAGCGTTGGAGTTGAGGAGCCAGAGCTCGAAATCAAAGCCCAAACAGAACACTTAAAACATAGGTGCGGGACGAAACACCCACCCTATTCTCCCCTCATCACGGGACAGACATTCTCTTCAACTATTCCAAATGGCACAAGCACTTGTGGAATCAGATTTCTGCAAGATGAGGGAGAAAGGGTTTGATTGATCTCTAACTAAGTGCCTGATAAGTGGAGGAATTTGCTGAAGGAGTTCAAGAAGGCTAAGCTCCAAGATACGAGGAAGTGGGTCTGCTAAGATGTCTTACTATCGCAAGATTGCATTCAAGGGAGAGGAGCAAAACTGTGCAATACAAGACCTCTTGCAATCATAAAATTAATACTTTTATGCACTTTGTAGATAAAATTCATTGCAAGCGATCTTGTACTGCACAGTCTTCCGCCTCTCCCTTAAAATACCATCAATGGGTAGAGCTGCTATGAGGACCAGAAGAGAGATACATGGGCGTAGTTGGATTGGTAATTTTGTTCAAAGATATTTTCATGTCTTTTTTTATCTTTAGTGAACTACCAAACTCTAGCATACTCTAGTTATGGAGATTGTGCCATCTGTATGGTTATCCTTAATTTAGGGACTTAGTTTTTGCATTTAGTGTGCATTTATATTTTGAAAAGGGAAAGAAAATCAGATAATTTTCTTTCCAATTTTAGTTTAAGCAATTTTATCTTCTTCCAAGTAGCAGCTTTTTTGAACCATAATTCTATGGTAGTAGAAATTACCCTGCTATCAAAAGGTGACCTGAGTGCTCCCCCGTAATTGGGATGCATACAAATGTATAAAGCTGAATATTTACTGTTCTACGACAAA
This sequence comes from Lupinus albus, assembly GCA_009771035.1. NCBI lineage: Eukaryota > Viridiplantae > Streptophyta > Magnoliopsida > Fabales > Fabaceae > Lupinus > Lupinus albus. The sequence continues at coordinate 15,101,233 of CM020011.1, forward strand.
TTTCAAGGATGTGAGCCAAAATCAAATCTCTCCTTCCAACCCACTTGATACTCTTAAAGGCAAATAAAGTTGATCATCATCCTAATCATGGTTTCAATTAACTATGTAGATTAACCATTAAATATCCCAATATTCCAAGTACCAAAACGATCCTACCCTCATATCATTTCCTGACCTAATATGTATCGAAACAATATACATTGAACCTCAAAAACCCTAATTTCTGAAGAAGCGGAAAACAATGAAATAAGTAATAATAAAATAAAAGCTGAAATGGTAGAGGATAACGGAAATCACCTTTCAATTATTTCTGGTATCCACCACCAATAGCATTCAAATCCTCTTCGACGGTGGTGTTGAGATAAACCGGTGGGAAATCAGATACAGAAAACGTTTTCTCTTTCCTGGATTTGACGACATCAGCTTTGGTAAGAATAGTGCGGCGAATTGGAGGGCGATTACGACGTTGATCGCGAGTATAGTACTTGATATCAAAGACGGTTTCGGGATCGGAACAGGGAACAACAGGTTTCTCATTAGGAGGAGTAGCGGGGCAGAAGACACGGTACTCAGTGGCGCCAGGAGCAGACAACTTGTATTCAGGGTCAGCACAAGGTCCTGTTATTTCCCATGGCTTCTTTATGAAACGCCTCAGGTTCTGCAACAAGGATTTCGCCATTGATTCGCTGAATGAAGATTGATGAAAACAAATGAAATCGGATTCGTTCTTGTTCTCGTCATCCACCCTACATATTCACCACTAACTGGGCCTTAGCCCAAGCCCATCAACAAACCCTTTAAGAAATAGTTATTTTTTCAATTTTGGCCCAAAGCCTTCTTAGTTGTTACACAAAGTGGTTTTTTCAGATAAAATAAAAACCCATGCTTATCTGCATTCAAATATCAAAACCCTAGCTAGCCTTAACATCAAGGTCAAATTTGTGTGATTTCTCTGTTCCTTTCTTTTTCATAAATGGCCGACTCTGTGGTTTCCATTCAATACCTCAAAGACTTGTTGAACTCTCAAATCCATGACGATGAGAAGTGGGCCTTCAATGCGGTAATCTCTCCCTCGCTCTCCTCTATTCCTTTCCTTTTTCTTGTTATTTACTTTTATGTTTCTTTGTTTTAGTATAATATTAGATCCGCTCAAAGCTTATGGATCTTTATTCCTTTACCTTTAGTTGTTTTCATGGTCTACTGCGTCACCTTGACAGAAAACCTAGATAACACAGATTTAGGTTTCGTTTGGTTGTAAGAAGAAAATAAGAAGAGAGAAATATGTAGAGAGAAAATGAAAAGAGAGAGATGAGAAATAGAGTGGATTTTAGGGTTGTTTGGTTGTATGGAAAAAAGAAGAGAAATAAATGAGTGTTTCTTCCTCACTGAACAATAATTTATTGTCCAAAATTAAGTTTTAAATCATGTCCCGGATTAATGAAAACATTCCTGTCAATTAAAAAAATTATAATATTGTTATTTTTTATTTTTTTGCTTCAATATCATTGCTGGAATATAATTTGACAATATAATTTGAGACTTTGAGACAACATACATTTGTTCATCTTCTCCTCTCATTTTCTCTTCTTTGAAGAGAAATATATATGTTGGGCCTCATTGTTTTTTCTTTCTCTCCCTTTAAACTTCTCTCTCAACCAAACGAGAGAATGACTTCATTTCTCCTCAATTTCTCTCATCTCATTCTCTTTCTCTCATTTCTCTACTCTACCAAACACAGCCTTAGTGATTATTGTTTAAGTTAAAACATAGAGAGTTGAAAACCTAGCTAACAGGGAGATAGGTATGGATATAGTTATATGACAAAAATGAACATATAATTGAAGGATATGCAGCAACAGCAACAAAAAAGCTCTGGTCCTAATAGCTGAATTGAAGTATTGATGTTACATAATTGAAACACAAGAAATGGTTCATCCAGGAGTAGTAAATAGGCCATGGTAAATAGTGTTGACTCCTCACTCATGAGCCTAGTTTATAGGAACAACTGTTACAGAGAGTTGAAGCAGGAATAAGATCAAAGCAATGGGTTATTTAGCACTTTTCACTTAACATCAAAGCCACCTCTTCCTCTTATTTCATGTTTTATATAATATATAGTATAGGTTGACTTAGTTTAGAGTGAATTTTGATTATTTATCTCTGTTTTCCATTGCAGAAATTGCTGCGTGCTTTGGGATTGTTTGCAGGATCCATAGTACTTATGCGAAACTATGGTGACCTCATGGCAATCTGAGGGAAATAATAAGTGACCTTTATTAGTTGATGGCAGTCCAAGTGGGGAGACCCACACAATGACATTCAACTGAGAATTATAATTAATTATTTAATTTCCTTTTATCATTTTGTTTTATGTTATTAAGTTGTGTCTTATGAATTCGGGTCACTACTTCCCAACAGTTATTTTAACTTTAAATACGAGCATCAACTTTTAGGTTAACATAGATATTGGGCTTGTAAGTAGTAGTCCCAATTCACGAGACGCAATTTAATAACATAAAATAAAATGATAAAGGGAAATAAAATAATTAATTATAATCTTTCATCCAGTTGGGTTGCTTTTTCATATGGTTGGGCCTCATTGTGGGGTCTCCCCATTTGGACTCCCATAATTAGTTTCAGGCTTCTTTTGATGAAACGATGGGCATGCTTTTTCCTCTTTGGTTATGTTGATTTTAAAGGCTTGAGCTTATGTGCACATTCCAGTGTGCTAAATGTTTTGGATATCAAATAACTATATTTGCATTTGTGTTGTTTTGACTCAATTTGTAAAAAGAAATGCATTGAACTCGGACTCAAGATTTTGTTATTTTTAGAGCAACCCGTCATTGGGGTCTTTAAAAACATCAGTATCTTCATCAATGGGACTACTAAAACTCCAAATTAGTTTTTTAATCAAACCTAAGCTCTTGCATTTTTAGTAAATAGACTAAATTACTAAAACAACAAAATCTTGTAACACATAAAAATAGGTTAATGCTTAGCAGTACGAATTCAAAATTTGGCGAATTCAACAGACCTGTATTTATTAAAAAGACTCACCCTTTTTCATGTTCTTTCAATCTTAATCTCTACGTTTTTCTTTCTTTAAGTATTCATTGCTGCCAAGAGATTCATAATATTTGTGTTGTTACATTTATCTTGGTTCATAGCAATAAGCTCATACCTATATTCTCTTAATCATCACCACTTTGACACTTCTATGTTCAAAGGTTTTTGTGACAGGCATAAGTGAAGATATTTTATGTAAATATAGAAATGTGTCTAATTGAGTTTGATTAAAATTCAGGAATATTTGAGTGGTTAATGAAATCAAATTTATATTGTTCATCAACTTGAATATGTGTATGCACATAGGAGAGAGAAATAAAACTTTTAAATTGAATCAAGTTTTAATATATATAATTTTTATATTGATTTGTTAACATAAAAGTATATTTATAATTTTTATATTGATTTATTAACATAAAAGTATATTTATAATTTTTATATTGATTTGTTAACATAAAAGTATATTTATATAATACTTATAGCTTATTTTTTACAATAGTTATATATGTGATCATATATTTAAAATTTATAAATGTAGAGAATATATATAAATATATAATTGAGTCAACTTATTAACTTATGAGTAAAATTAATGAAAGGTTTAATATGTTAGTTTGGTTGACCTAGTTTATCAATATAAATAAAGAATAGAGTTTTAAACAAATATGGATTTATTTTTATATATTTCGTACTTTATTATCATTACTTTTTAGAAATGAAATTAGATTTAAAAAGTGGCGGTTGAAGGAAACATATTTGCATATATTTGCTGGTGGGCTAAGATATTGAGTGAAGGGAGTGATACAAACAAGAAGAAGATACGTGAATTTCTCATTCCCACTGTGTTAGAAACTCATCACTATTTCTCCTAAGATCAAGGGAGGTGGAATTGTGTTTTAGAATGAGTAGAGGAAGCAAAGATTCTAGTCTTAGTTTTCTATAATTATCTTATAGGAAGGTATAAAAAAACTTGCATCAAACATCTCTTTATTTTTCATTTTATTAACCTCCATATTTAAGACTGGAGTAACATATATAAGTCATTTTAAATCTTGTTAAATCGAATTAATTGTATATGCCAATATCTTCCTCAAACTTTTTATTTCTTTCACACCTCTACTATGAAAAAAATTATTGATCTTTTTCGACTCTCTTATCTTCAATTATTGCTGTATCTAAATTATTGATCTTTTTGGAGTGTGTGATAGAGCAAATTGTGTTGTTAAATGTTTGATACAAGAAATCATCTCTAATTGTTAATCAGGAGACATGAACATTCAATTTTATCCGATCCAATAAAAGACCAAAAATATTTTTAAAATAATTAACTTCTCAATAATAAACAAATAATTTTTCTGAAAAATTAATAAAGTGATTTTTATTTTTTATTTTTATTTATTTCGAAAATATATTGTAAAATACATAAAAGATAAATTAAAACTATTTTTTATTAATTTTTATAATTAAATTCGAATTTATAAAAAATAAATAATCAAATTTAAATGGAATATTCCTTGGAGTTATGTTTTGTTTTGTATTTTTTTCCAGAAAAATAATTGGTCAAATGACCATAAATCATGGTGGGATCTTATCACATTTTTTATTTAACGCCATTTTTAAAAATAATAAAATCAACCTAACCAACAAACTTTTTTCTACATAAAGAACTACGTAACTTTGATTCTCAGTTAGCTATAGGGATACGTAAGAGACCTTACATTGTCAAGCACAATAACAAAAATTTGTCATTTTAATAATCAAATAACTTTAAAGTATAAATTAAGTCATGCAATTTAGTGATGAGTATTAGGGGTGAACGTGGGTCGGGTTGGGACGGGTTAAGGTTTGTCCTTACCCGACCCTAAATGTTGGTCGGGTCATTTTTTTTAACCTAGACCAGACCTTAGACTTGAAGTTAACGCGATCCTAAATATTCAAATGGTCAACCTTTAAAACTCGGACTCGACCCTAGACCCGATTAAATATAATGTATACTCATTTTAGATAAAGTCTTCTAAATATTATTTATTATTGTGAATATGTAATTTGACATATAAAATAATATATGTATATATATTATTAAACATTTACGTATGATGAAAAAATAGAAAATCATTTGTATTTTCAACAAAAAAGTATCATTACTTTATACACATTTGAATAGAGACACATACAATGATACACACATCAAGAGTGAGTGATCATGGGACGAGTCATGTTTGGTTCGTACCCGACCCTAAATATTGATTGTGTCTAATTTTTGAACTCGAACTCGACCCTAAACCCAATGACACCCAATCCTATTCAGACCCGATCATGATCGGGCCATGCCGGATGAGCGGGTTGGGTCTGGTCCTACTCACCCCTAAGGGGTACCATTTAAAATGGGTGGACACTTGTGGGAGTAAACTTTTTAAGAAATTGACCTATTATAATATATGCCTATTTAATGGAGTCTTACACCACAAATCATGTGTGAATATTGACCAATTATAAAATTAATTAAATAATAATAAAATATAATATAATAATTAAGAACAATAAAATATATTTAAAATGTGTGTATACGATATAATAAGATATAAAAGTTTATCTATTTTTCAATATAAATCATTATATTATCATTGGATAATTAATTAAGTACTAATTTCATTTAGTAATTCATAATTAAATTGGAGAAAGAAATCTAGGGGAAAATAAATGGGTTCAACTTCTGAAATTGTTTCTCTACTCAAGAATCAAAAGTCCAATGTAATTGAACTAGAAGATTTTCTATATTTTTTACTATAAAATATAATGGTGACTTTAACAAAATCGTGTATCCGAAGATTAGGGTTAAACAAGAGCTTAAAAAGTCAAGTGGAATTAAGGATAAGCTAAAGAAATGGCATAGAACTTAACATTCAACATAGATTCCTTTCCTACTAATTCACACAACCACTTTGAAAGAAAGAAGAAAAAAAAGGCATGATAGCTCATCTTTTTGTGCTATGTATATGTGTATATTAGAAACAACGGATTTAGAATATTGAAGTTTAGTATTTCTAAAAAAGAAAATAAAAATATAGAAATTTTGTTGTATATTTTATGCCCCCACATACAACTCCCTTTGTCTTAAAATAAACACTTTATCTTTAAATATGATACCATATGATGGGGATAATTAATGAATAGTAGTTCCAGATATTGGGTTTCTATAAGAGGGTCGTGTCTATATTGGTATTGGTTTGAAGAGTGAAGACTCTTCTAAAGTCAATGGAATCAGAAAACAATACGGGGTATATTCTTAGACCCGATACACTATTTAAATCATATCAATTATCTATATATATGTACAAATAAGTTATAGCTTTCCAAAAACTACACTTTACAATCACAATTGGAGACAGGGGCCATGTCTGTTTCCATGGCTTCCTCAACCAGTAAGGGTTTTCTTTCTTTCATCCTTTTTTATATTTATTTGTTTTTTTTTATCTTTCAATATTTTGTAGCATGCATTCAGATTTTTACCTTTTTTTGTAACTGTTCATCTTATGAGGATTTCTCTGTATATATATTTTTGTTGAGTGTCATTAATATTGCAATGTATCTTCCTCTGATATGATCAATAGTCATGATAGCTTATACAGGAACTTATAACAAGTTTTTTTTTTGTTTCAAATGTCATGCTACAATTATTATTTAGTATCACTAATTTGAGTTAACCTTTAAATTTCCCATATTATCCTTACTGGTTGATTTCGTTTTTTATTTACTTTCAGTTGTTTGTGTAGATGGTATCTTATCAGGATTCACTTTTTAATGAAAATGTGATATATTTTTCTTATGTTTCTTTGGAAATAATTATTGTTCATATAGTTTTTCCTGTGAAATAGCTCTTAATTTGGTTTAATAATTATAAACTGAACAGGTTTTGCCTCTCTGGTATTTATGTTGCTCATCATTGGCTGCACTGCAATCCCTGTGTATCCAATTCATCGACATGTGCAACATGGAAGTAGGAAGCCTCTACAAACATTTCGCCCATATAACATTGCACATCGCGGTTCTAACGGAGAGTTACCTGAAGAAACTGCTCCTGCATACCTGGTAATAGGACTATAACTCTTTTGGCAAAATTGTATTCCTTTCTCATTACTTTATACCTTATTTGAAAATTGACCAAGATTATTGCAGAAAAAAATAGTAACAAACGTATATCCATTGGGCATACATACATTAGCTCAATGTTTTTTTAATTTGTTTTCAGATTAGATTTTTCAAAGCTTCAGTACTTGTTACCAAATGCAATCATGTTACAATTATTTATGCACAAACTGTTATGAGGTGCAATGCATATAACATAATGAGCATCATATTCATCTTTGGTTTGTACTTGCCTAAAAATGGATCTCTCTTGCAGAGAGCTATTGAAGAAGGTGCAGACTTCATTGAAACTGATATCCTATCTTCAAAAGATGGTGTCCTTATATGTTTCCATGATGTTACCCTTGATGATACTACCGATGTTGCAAATCACCAAGAATTTGCAAATCGTAAAAGAACATATGAAGTCCAAGGAGAGAATGTCACTGGCTTTTTTACTGGTAATGTTGCTATTCTTTGTTCAGCTTCCTTGTAAGTTCCCTTCATAAATATTTTTAGGAGATTAATCTGGTTGCAGCTGTTTACTGCTTATTACATAAACGCATAGGCATGGTATGCATCTAAATTTTCATTGTTTTTAGGGATGTGTTTCTCTGAAGGTTTGCTTATGTTCAAAACTATAATTTGCTAAAATACTAATACTGATTCGTTTTGAAAGATTCTAATTTTCTAAAATAGTTATACTCATTTGTACGTATGCAGTTGATTTCACATTAAAGGAACTAAAGTCATTGAGGGTGAAGCAGAGATATAACTTTCGGGATCAACAGTATAATGGTTAGTCTTTCCTTACAATTTATATCTTCCCATTCTATTATGTGTAGTTTTCTCTGAGGGAGCTATCTGCTCATTCTGCTGATGACTTGTTTTTCTCTTGTGATTTTTTTATGAAACTACTGTTACTTTGGAGCATGCAAAAGTTGTTAAACATATGTCTATAACCTAATACTTCCAATGTCTTTCAGGAAAATTTCAAATCATCACTTTCGAAGAGTACATTTCCATTGCACTGGAAGCACCCAGAGTTGTTGGAATATACCCAGAGATAAAGAACCCTATACTAATCAATCAGCATGTGAGTATTTTCTCCCTGGTATCTATCAAATGGTTAAAATGTTCAAACTGGAAAAAATATCAGTTATCCTAGAAGGCAGAACTATTAGATGCTGGTTAGTAATGGTCATATCATGTAGAATCAATGAATAAAGGCTCCTTTTTCCTTTGAATTAAGTTTTATTCATGCTTGATACTTTCTCTTAAGTTCTAATATCTTTAGCCAATTCATTTTAGAGGCTGTGCCTGCATATATTCAATTATTCATAAAGTTGAATCAATGAACAGGTGAAATGGGCAGATGGTAAACTATTTGAGGACAAGTTTGTGGAAACACTTAAGAAATATGGATACAAGGGTTCATACTTGTCAAAAGATTGGTTGAAACAGCCTGCATTTATTCAGTCATTTGCTCCAACTTCACTTGTGTATACATCAAACCAAACAGACTTGCCGAAGATATTGTTAATTGACGATATTACTATTCCAACTCAAGACACAAACCAGGTGTGTAATGTAACCCCTGGTATAGCTTCCCTGAAGTTTCATTGTGATTATTGAGCTTCCTTTGAACTTCTCTGCAAGTCATGTAGGAATGGCTTTCATTGTGATAAGTTATTCTTAAAAAATTTCACTGATTTTTACTGTTGGCCAGCATTCTTATTGAATAAAATGTTGAAAATGGTTAAGGCCCTGCCCAAGTAAATCATCTATTCCTACATGACTGTACCTTGATTGTCCCCTGGTCTTACCCATATTTATGTACTGTCTTAAATTTTTTTATAAAGTAATAGTATCTCCATATTATTTTATACAATGCTGTTGTCAAATTGTAAGTCAAGTTGTCTATTCCAAAGCCTAACAAAGTAGTACTCAAATGATGATATGCAGTCATATTGGGAAATTACATCTGATAGCTACTTTGAGTACATAAAGGATTATGTTGTGGGAATTGGACCTTGGAAGGAAACAGTGGTAACTGTGGTAAACAATTATTTGCAAACTCCTTCTGATCTTGTTAAAAGGGCACATGCTCATAACCTGCAGGTATATTTCTTGCTTGAAGCATCTTTACTTTCATATGACTTCATGGATAATGTTAAGAAATTGTATGAAAATCACCATTTTCTTTGTCTTATGTGTGTAATGAGAATCTGGTTGACATCTGCCCTATTTAATTTGATTTCGTGTTAAATAAATGTATGAATTATTGATAATGATGCAGGTGCATACATATACGTATCGAAATGAGAACAAATTTTTGTGCTTCAACTTTAATCAAGATCCATATCAAGAGTATGATTATTGGGTGAAGAAGATTGGAGTTGATGGTCTGTTTACAGACTTCACAGGTAGCCTTCATAAATATCAGGAATGGACCTCCTCTAACCGTCACAACGAGAGCGATGACAAGACTGCATCCAGGCTATTGCATAAAATTGCTTCCTTGGTCACCTCTTATTGAGAAGTTGACAAGGGACAATGTGGTTGTACTGTGTAGTGTTTGGATTAGCTCATTTTGTATGCCAGGGGACAATGTGGTTGTACTGTGTGTTTGGATTAGCTCATTTTGTATGCCAGGGGACAATGTGGTTGTACTGTGTGTGTTTGGATTAGCTCATTTTGTATGCCAGGGTCTTATAAAATTGTTTGGTGAATAATATAAACATACTACAATTGCTTAGATTGATTCACTTTTGTTAACATCAACCCTTAAGGTGCTTATAATCTGAAAGCAATACTTACTTCTTTCCTCACTGCATGGATCAAATGCAAGCAATCTCATCAAATGAGATGAAGTTGATTTTGAAAGGGTTGTATGATTGGTTTTTAACTAAATGTAATTTAACTATTAGATAAAATTATTGGAATTTAGAGATTGAATCGAACATTACTACACATTATCCATACACATTGTGATCAATCACACAATAATTTAACAATTGATTCTTACACGCACCAATAGTACTAAAAGCTAATATTTTAGTCAATTTAATAGTTTATACAATAAGGCTGTATATCTAGTATGTGAAATTGAGTTATGTGCAACTTAAGCATTTGCATTTGCATCTTAAGAGTTATTCAATAAGTTTGAGAGTTATTCAATGAATCTAGATTAACACATGCATTTGCATCTTAAGCATAACATCTTGTTTCTAGTCAAAAGAGAAGAGATATCTCTTCCATAAGCTCACATCTACTCCTCTAATCATTCTCCATTACATTTACATCTTGTTTCTAACCTATACTAACCTAGAAGCTAAGGAAAATAAAAAAAACATCCTAATTTATCCCAAGAATTGCCCTTACTCACCATCGCATTTTGATTTTTGGCCCCTGACACCAACTTTTAAAATGAAAAGTGTGTTAAATTAGGTAATTTTCATTCTTTAACAAATAAGTTTCTCCATAAGATGTGTTCATCCACTGAGTTTTTATATTAATATCTGGAATAGTGGAATAGCACCCACCTTGAGAACACAATAAAACTCAAAATCTTTGATTTTTCTTCTTTTTGGTTGTGATTAGAAGGAACGTCTATTCTCAGATTACATTGAGATCAGTGGCGACCTTGTTCAACCCTTTCCTGTTCTACAGAACCAAAATAGAGTTGGATTTGTATTTTTTGTGTGATTACAATAAAACAGAAGATATTTAATTATTATTGTAGTATGTAATGAGTAACTTATTTTATGTGGCAAATTTTAGATTCTGACAGAAAAGGAGACATGATAGCATGAAATCGGAATAGGCAATCTTCACCTCTTCTCAATAACCCATGGCCAAAATTTAAAAAAAAAATGCCTAACACGTAGTGCAAATATGAGCTACTATTCAGTTCAGTCTCATACTCTGAATGAAGCAAATTTGGAATGAACCAAGGTAAATACTATAATGGATAATCAATAAAGTAGTAAAAAGTGGATGCAGCATTATATTAAAGTTCAACTTGGAAGTTCCAGAGATGTTTCAAGTCAGCAACAATTTATAATATAAAGCACCAAAGGAATACATAATTACAACCAGTAACATTAACCAACAGCAGTAACATCTTATTGAGAAACTCCCATCTTTGATATATCTTCCAGGAGAAGTCTTGACTCGGTAGCAAAGTCAACTGGAACAACTGAAAGAGCTGTAATCCTTTGCCGCTTCTCATTGTTATACTCATTCTGAGTAACACTAACTCGGAAAAGATGTGGAACCCAAGTAGCTTGTTTCAATTTCATTTGATAAGGACTATCTTCTCCATCCTGAATTAAACAAAACAAGTTTAATATTAGCATCAGATCAGATTACCACAGAATTTTTCCATGAATTAAGAAATGGGTAACTAATGTCACCTGTGATTTAAGATTGTCAAGCTCACCGGCAGAGCATCCAACAATTTTCTCAGCCTCCTCATTGAAGATTGAGAGAAAAGCCTCCCCACTTTCATCAGAAACTTTTATAATCATAATATACCTGAAAGGGATACACCAGATATTTTAAACACACCATAGGTCTAGGAAACATCCACAATGAAATTTATACTTGCAACTTTCATTACCTTAAATTGCATTGATCATCATTTTTTTGGCAACCCTCACACCAGTACCCAGCACCAATGCTTTCAGTAACTTTCTTGTTGCAAGTTTTACATGCACGGTACCACATTGCCTGACCAGGCCTGATAAAGCTTATATATCCTCTAATGCTGAAAAATGCTGGCTGCCCAAAGTAACAAAACAAATTATAGGTTAGAGTCAATACTATTAGACATGTAGAACTCAAATGACACGGTCCATTGAAATTTGCAAAACTTGAGAAATAGTTTCATTTAACATTCTTATCTAACAATAAGAAATTATGCTATATCAAATAAAATGGAAATCTAAAACTAGAATCTGCAATTAGATCAGAAACTACATTATTCAAAAAAATACCTTGTCATCCCCCAAGGATGGGTTTGAAGTTATGTGAGAAAGCATTTCACGATCAGAGTACACTGATTTGTTTCCGTACGTGGCTGCAGGACTTGATCCACTTCCTATAGAAGCCATTGCAGCTTCCTTGCCTTCAGAATCATACCTGGTGAACAAAGAAGCATATAAAATTATAATCATAAAACTACTATAACAATAGGACAAATATGTTAATGATCATTGGTATACCAGCATCTGAGTTTCTTCACTTCAGGTATGTCTGGATTTATCAGAACTATGCTTCTGCTTACAGTTGACAACGAAACACCTGAAATATAAAAGATTCAAAAATGATAAAAGTACAATCCTCTTGCACTGTCCCATTCATGCAAAAGTTAATGCCTTAGCGTACCGTTGAAATCTCCAACCTTGAGGGATTTGATAGCAACCACTGGAGATTGATCAGCAATGTCAAGCAACTCTTGCCCTAGATTAGTTGCAAGATCATTCCACAATGACAAAACAACAGTCTTCTTTCTGCAATAAGAATAAATCCTTCAAGGTTTCACTATGATAATGAACAAACAGTAACCATTGTATGTGAAAGATAGCAAACACTCACGTATCATCAGCAATAGTAATGTCACGCTTTGGAACAGACTCGTTGTTACTCTTCCTTCTGATGCTCATTGTTGAGGACACATTCTGAACAACTCCAACAATATCTGAAATTCATAACAGACATTATAGCAAGAGAATAAAAAGAGATATAACAACATATCTTCAAGCAACACTCACCAACAAGGTCATTCTTGTTGACATAACAACCCAACTGATCAATCTGAACAAAACTGAACTTTGTTGCAGGAACAAAACCTGCTTCATCAGCAACCTCTTCCACCTCAGAATAATCATTCAGGGTCATTTCATAATCATTTTGGACAGTTTTAAACTGTTTATTAGCAACTTTTAAAGTTCCCTTTGAAATGTAGTAAACTTTTCCTAGAACAAACTTGTCATAAAATTTCCTTGCAGCCTCATTAAACATTTTTGCTTGAATCTGAGTACCCTGGAAAAAGTAATAAAACATTATATCATCTTCAATAAATTATATAGATGCAAGATATTAATCAAAGTAGAGTGTGAGTGTTTCTTACATCTTCATCAGTCAACTCGACATTGAAGACACAACCTTCTCCTCTAGCATTCGTATATGTACGCATATTCCCTTTGCTTGTAACAGTAACCTTAATTGTCCAATTACCCAGATAAGGATTCAATGATACAAGAGGATTCACCCTCCTTGACATGGCCTTACGTTCAGTACGAGTCACACTGAAACCACAAAAAATGTAAGTAAATAAAGCAACAAAAAGGACAATAGAGCCATATAAACAGAAAATCACATAATAACTTAAAACTTCAGCACATCAAAAACAGAATATAAACAATAATAGAAGAGTAATAGAAACAATCTGAACAGAATATAAAGGGCAATAAACTCACTTTTGATGCTGTTCATGGACAATCTGAGCAGCAGATTTTGCCACCATTTCCTGCTTTGGCTTCAAAATAGTGGCAGTGGCAGAAGAAGCAGAATCAGCAGTTTTGACCTCACTCTTTATCTCCGCTTCAAGCGCAGAGGAAACTGGTTCACATTTGGTGACAATAAGATATCTGCAACATAAAAACAAATCAAAGATTATAACTAAGAATCACACAAAAATAGGTAAGTGCGATTTTATTGAGTAATAATAGAAACAAAAATAGGGCTTACTTCTCAGGTTTGTTTGGAAAATCGTTGACAGTATAATCAATGATGCGAATAAGACCCAGATTCTGAATATTTCCAGAGTGTACCTCAGAGTTTAGATTGGAAGGAAGAATCGCCTTAATCTTCAAATTCCCATCATTAGCATTAAACCTTTTGAAAAAATAACAGTCAAAGTTACAGATCTCGCAATAATAATAATGACAATGGTAGAAACCGAAAGAAAATGAAATAATAAAAAAATACATGAATCTGTTTCCAGTGGGTTTGAGATGGAGGACTTGAACAACAATGTCTGGGATAAGTGAAGAAGAATCGGGGGAAGGGTTAGCAAGGATAAGAGAAATAGCATTTGGGATCACTGATTTGGCCATTGAAGAATGAAGAATTGAGAAGAAAGGGAGAGAGAGAGAGAGAGAGAGAGAGAGAGAGAGAGAGAGTGAGTGAGTGTGCTTTTGCAGAGTGAAAGTTGTGGCGGGAATGAAGTTTCAAATGTTATGTTGGCGGCTTCTGAAACATTATTATTATTATTATTACCATTAATAACTGATGCATATGTACATGTTACTTATACATTCATATGGTTAAAAATAGACATGTTACTTATATATTTATGGTTAAAAATACACATGTTATATGTGCATTCGTATTGTTAAGAACAAATATGTGACCCATATATTTTAATAGTTAAAAACACATATGTTACTCGTAAATGAGATGAATAAAGTGGAGATGAAATGACCAAAGTATCCCAACAATATTAAATGTATACATATATAATTATATCACACAATTTACATTACAATGATAATAAAAAAACCATTATATAATAACAAAGTTCCCCTTGAAAAATCCAAGTGTCAAAATATTCCTTTTAGTAATTACTATTTAATATGTGATATTATTATGCTACCCTATGACTTTCACAAATAAAATTTGTTAACTTATATGCATTTTTTTTAACAAAGGAAGAAAAGATAAAGACTTATCTAGTTTGTTTATTTATGACTAGATTTTTTTCAAGTAAACTAGTTCCAATTTGTTCTAGGGATAATCTAAAGCAGAGAAGCACTCTTCAGTTTTAATATTTAGATGAGGTTCATAAGATTCAATGCAAAAAAAATAGGTGTTGAAGAAGTCTCACAAATCAGTAAATCAATTGGTTAAAATTTTGAAAGTAATAGATGAAATGATGGATAAAAATATAGGTGTAATATTTATATACTAACGGTATATATATATATAAAGTCACTGGATTAAATAACAATTGAAATTGAACGGTGAGGAATACAGTGACTTACAAAAAAAAATTCTTACACCGTACATACATCTTTTTATGTAAAAATGTGTGATTTTAAGTTTTGAGTTTTTCACATAACCACGTCAAAAGATTTTGAACAAATCTCGCTTCCTACGGTTATATTTCATTTTTTTCTGATTTAATTATAAAAAAGGCATAACCTTCAAATCACAATGTAAGAAATGTTATGGTATTAATATTCATGCTAACAATACAATTAAACTAAAGACCATTTATACAAAGTTAATCAGAAAATTGTCCTTGATTTCCCAACTAGATATTGTACAACATAGAGCCATAAACATGGACCATAAAATAAAAAATATGAAGAATTAAAACTAACTGGCTATATCTATTTTACAATGCAGGTGGACAATACTAGCTTATGAAGATTGCAGAAATAGCAAATGGTTTTTGCAAAAACCATAAGAGTCTCTGATGTGATGGTCAACTACAACAAGGAAAGCAAGATAGCCACCCTTTAGAAGGAGGGTTTGTATTTGACTTTGATGGCTCATCAACTGCATCTGGTTTTTCTTTTTGCACTGATGACTGCTTCTGTTGCTTTTGCTTCTCTTCACCCTTTGATGAAACACTTTTATCACATTTGAAAGTAATAACAAATCAGTTCAACTATTTCCTTAACATTCTCTTATCAATTCAAGTCTCTTCATCCATAATGATATTCTCACATTTTTTCCATATCCCTTTTTCATCCATTCATGTCTACTAATTCTTGTTTCTCAAACAAAATTTTTTTCAACAATGATTAATTATAAAGCATATGTAAAGATGGTATATGACAAAAGTATGAGATTAATGTTTTTGTTTTCGATAAATCGTTGTCACAAAATGATAAAAAGATTATTTTTAGTTGGTTAGTCATGTATATATTAACATAAACCCATAATAAATTATGAAGTTAAACAAGCACAAACATGCATTTATATATACATGTGAAAAAGTAGTGAGAAATTAAAGTTGAAAGCTTACGATTGAAAAGCAAAGGATTGGGTGCTCCCATCTGATTGACGACGAGTATTAGAGTTTTTATCATCCCCTCCTTTACCAACATTCTCATTGGTTCTGCTAGTTTCCATTATAACCTCTCTCATTATCTCAGCAGCTTTAGCTTCAGTTGCTTTTGCTTTGGAACATTCTACATGCATTTCAGCAGTTCTTTGGCTTATATCATTGAACTTATTCACTGGTGTTGTTATTGCTGGTGATGTTGGGGGTTGAGGACTTGGCGAACTTGCTGCATTAGGTGGTTGATCAGGCATGATGGGTATTTCATATGGCTTATCTAACTCAGTAGATTTATTATTGCCACCACTGAAGTTAGGTATTTCATTTGAGAAGCTCATATTTCCCATGTAAATGCTGAACAATGATTCATTAGATGCAGTGCTCCATTCCACTAGTCCATTATTTGTGTTGTTTCTAGCAAAGACATGTGATGGAAAAGTGTATGAGGGATTGGTACTAGAATCCCCTTGACGCTCCATTACTTGCATTGGAGGGTTTTGTATTTCTGGTCCTTTGTTTGTGTTAGATTCCAAGTTTGATCCACTATAACTTATTGGGATATCATCATCACTGGATTCTGCTGGAACATTGGCCTTATTGTTTGTACTTATTGTTTGCTCTTGGAATGGATTTCCTGGTGATGATTCATATGCATGATCATTAGGTAACTCTAAGAAGGGGTTTTGGGGTGATGATAATGATAATGAAGGAGTTGTGTTATTGTCCAAATGGCTATTATTTGTGCTTCCATGTCCTTGTTCTGTCAATGGAGATGTATGTTGGAATTCACCTAAATTTGTGGCAGAACCAGTTTTCAAATCACCACTAGAACTATTCTCACGTGCACTTTCCATCACCCAACAAGCTTCAGTGATTCAAGGTCTTGATATTCCAATGCCAATTTCTGTAACCTGTGAAACCACAACCTCTTATAAAACTCACATCTTAAAATATCATCCCATCAACCATGCTTTTTTTAATGCAAATTTCGCTTATATAATAACAACCAATCATTTTCTCATTATGTTATGCCAGTGTTCTACCATAAACCATATCTGCTCAAAAAAATCATACATATGGAATTAAATGTTGTAAAAGAGATGAACAAAATTACTAGATTTTCATTTTGTTTGAAAAAAATGTTGCAGAATATTTAATCCTCTCTTAATCTGATCTACACAAGATGGAGATTGAATAAGACATTTGAAATACATTGGTAAGGGGGAAATGTTTTAGGGAAACAAATACTAGACATTGGTTGAAACTTGAAATACATGGACATAATGGCAAAGCAAACAAACCCCATGCAATTTTCACGCAGAAAAGTAAAATTAGATTAAGAAAATAGGTTCTGAAAGAAAATGTTTAATTAGAAAAGTGCTTACAGAAAAAGCCAATATGAGAGAAAGATCAAAAGAGACTGCCGACTAGGACCTGCTGAAATCATCTAAGCCTGAGATATGGCCAAGAAATCAGCAGTCTCAATGCCTCCAATGACTAAGAAAGATGAAGGGTATCAACAAAATAGGGACAAAGTTAAATTGAAGAACATGACAGATAAGAAAATGATGAATTGGAGCAACAAAATGTTTAAATAAAACACAAGGTGTTGCACAAGTTTAGGCATTTCATTCTCTCCTATTTTTTCCAACCAAAGTAACAAACTTTACATATTGTGTTGAAGACAAGTATAGTTGGCAATTATACAATTTAGGATCACGCGTCAAATTAACAAGGTTGCCTCAGTTATTTATTAACACCATATGACAACACAACACCAACCCTTATCATAATAGTCATAGGAAAAAAATTAAAAATACATTACTTTACAATATAACCATTTAGTACCGTTTGTAAAAAAAAGTCACCAAACAGCATATGGATTAAAAGTTAAGTAAAATGATTTGAGCCTTTTATGGTGAAAGATCCAAAACCAAACCCACAGTAGATGAATAGTTATGTGGGCAGCAAATAAAAATAAAAGAGTAATTGAACAAATAGTTTAAATGTTACTAAAAGGTATTAATAGTGGATGAGATCACCTGTTCCAAAATGGTGTTCCCAACATTGTTCTAGCCAATAAAATTATATAACGTCATTTAAAATCTACATCACTATTTACTAAAAAAAATTGTGACTTTTCATTTTCATTCTCTGATTGGCTGTAACAGAGGTGAGACACTATTTTAGGATATGTGATCCTCATCCATTAACAACAAGTTGCTGAGCATAACTTAACTGGTATCACCCCTAGTCTCTACAAAGGAGCTTTGGTTATGTGATGGTAGGTATGATACCCTAAATTTTCATTTCTTATAGTCCCTTATGTACAATAATAACTCCTTAGAAAGGTTAATACCTTTTTAGCCTTACAACTAAAGATGTCACATTAAGCCCTGAATTGTACATTGTATAAAAGACTACAGATCCCTCTATCCCCGCATCAAATGATGGGCTTAGGCCCATTAACATGAGTTCATGTCCATTCCCAACTTACATGTTTGTTTTCTTTATCCTTTGCGAGTTAAGCTTCCATAAATAAGAAAGAAAGATGAACTTACATGGCTTTTTCCTATATCCCCTCTAAAATTTTACAAAGGAACTGATATAACCTTAACATTTTCCACTTATATTTGTTTATTATGATAAATATATTTTATATAGTTGTATGCAAATTATGTATTATTTATTGTGTAGACTAATGTGTACACATTTGTATATGTATTTTGTAATTTTAATTAGGGCAACTCACATCCCGTCATGCTCATATTTAGGGCAGACAAAACATTATATTGTATGTCTTATTTAAAAACATGCATTTTCATGCCTTATTTAAAAACGAGCATACAATTGCGTGGGTATAGATAGAGCATATAAAATAACCTTAATTGTCAATAATAATATTGATACTTATTCATTGATGCATGTATATTCATAATTTTTTTGATTAAATATTATATATATTATATATTTATTATTATGTTATAATAAATTTTAGTGATTGAATTATAATTATAAATATATAATATACATAATTTATTAGTTATATGTTATATTTTTATATATTTGATTACTATAAAATATATAACTAAATTAAAAAATTCATTAGGATGTACCCAACATGAATATGAATAAATATACATAAGCATTAATTTTCTCAACGTCATGCATCAATTTTCTCATCTATTAATTTAGTTTTGTAGTTTTTTTGTACCAAGGAGAGTAAAAAAAATCAAAATTAGTTTTGTAGTTTCAGAAAGTGTTAATCGGACGGCTGTAATTACCTGAATAGAAATGTAGGGTTAGTGATATGTGATGGAAGTGCCCTCTTAAACCTACATAAACCCCATTCGGCCATTCCAGAAAATGTAAAAATATCTTCTTTAGGGTTTAAGAAGCAGCAATAGACGACCACAACCACAACCACAGGTACTCGCCCACTTCTAAATCTTTCTCTTTCTCTTTTTTCTTCTTTTCCATTCCGATTTCTTTCTTATTTTCATCCATATATCAGCTATTTGATCACTCATTTTTCCTTTTTTTTCTTCCTGTTTTCAATCGATCATTTTAATTCTCTCTTTCACTCATTTTTAGCTGATGAGTTTTAAATTTTAGTTATTCATAAGCTGTATATCAAATTAATTATTAAATATTTTTAAGCAATGGAATTGGAAAAGTCGCTGCCTTTAGAATTCATGATATTCTTTGGAACAAAAACAAGAAAGTGTTTACGATCTTTTATGTCGGTACCAAGCTGAGATAAATAATTTTGCGTTTGTATAATTCATTATTATTATCTCAGGAGTTGTATTCTCAATCTGATTCACTGATTAAATGTTAAAACATTGTGTATCTATACTTTTTTTTAGTATTATGATGTATAGATTATAGTGACCCATGTTTATGATCTATTTCAGTCTACAGCAATGGCTTTCTTTGGTAAACTTGGGAATATACTTAGACATGCATCTGCAGCAAACAAAAAAATCAGTTCCGAGATGCGTTCATCCCCATCATTTTTCCAGGCTATTCGGTGCATGACATCTGCTCCTAGCTCAAAGCTTTTTGTAGGAGGTGTGTTTGAACTAACTTATAAATTGCGTTCACATTGTTGTTTATTTGTTTCTTCTTTATTTAACTAATAATCATGATTTATACATATGTAACTACATTCTGTCTGTCACAGGCATTTCATTTAATACCGACGAGCAAAGTTTTAGGGAAGCCTTTTCAAAATATGGTGAAGTTGTTGATGGTAAATAGTTACTCTTTGGCTCTCTGCATTCTTTTTTTGTGTGGCTATTGTCAATAGTTTTTTCTTTTTTGTGGGAACCATTGAAATTGTGTTGATATCTCTTATGATGATTTGTCTTGAGCTCAGTCTCACTAACAATTGATCTTTAATATATGCTATTTGTAGCAAGGATAATTATGGATCGTGAAAGTGGTAGATCCAGAGGATTCGGCTTCATCACTTACAGTTCAGTTGAGGAAGCATCAAGTGCCATCCAGGCTTTGGATGGACAGGTAACACAGACTAGTTGTTCTTAGTATATTACTATTTTGTGAATATAATTTGTTTTGTTGACTTGTTGTTCTGGAATATGCATGCTGTATATACAATGAAAGTTTTGTTTACTTTGGCTATCATGTCGCTGTTTTTTGCTTTATTTGTTAGAGTTTGAAAAAACTTTCCTTTATCCCTATCAGCCTTATTTTAGAATATCTAAATTCCGGGTGATGTCTGTTGGCACTGCCGCATTTGCTGTCACTATTGTGTTCTTCTATCATTACACTGTACACTCACCCACCATCTAAGAGTGGTTCTTACCATGTTCATTGTAAAGTGTGGGTCTAACAAAAAGAAATGAGAAAATAGTTGCTTCTTGCTATTTGAAATTAAAGGCCAGACCTTTAATTTAGTTAATCATTAAAAACCCATAGGAAACTATCATCCTGGCTGCTTTTGGTGTACCTTCTCTTGATAGGCACATCATGTTATAAGATTTTCGTAGTATCCAGTTAGGCATGTCACTTAGAAGTTTTTTTAGACTTCTTTTTTTATCAAACCTGACACTTGGAAGTTAGAGCACTTACTTCTCTTCCCCTTTTCTGGTGAATGCTCTATAACTTATGGTGATGTATGTGAGTGCATTCCTTCCCTCGTTATGCTTGCCATCTTCGAATTTTATGAGTTATTTAGTCCTTTGTTAACCTTTTCTGTTTATTTAATTTTGAACATTCAATGACAAGAAATAGGATATCACTATTACCTTTCTTATTAGTGCTCCTCCATTATTTATTTATGTAAACTTTTCAGGATCTTCATGGTCGCCAAGTCAGGGTAAATTATGCAAATGATAGGACTCGTGGCTTTGGTGGTGGCGGTGGCGGTTTTGGTGGTTCTTATGGCAACGCACCATATGGTGGTGGAGCTGGCTACGGAGGTGGTTATGGTAATTCAGGTGGTGGCGGCTATGGTGGTGGCGGTGGCTATGGTGGTGCTGGTGGATATGGTGGCAATCCTGCTGGAGGTTATGGTGGTGGTGGATATGGTGGAAGTAGCTATGGATCTGGTGGCAATTATGGCAGCAGCAGCTCTGGCAATAACTATTCTGCTCCTGACAGTTTTGGAGCTCCTGGTGCTGCTCCTGACAGTTTTGGAGCTCCTGGTGCTGCTCCTGACAGTTATGGAGCTCCTGGTGTTGCTCCAGACAGTTTTGGAACTCCAAGTGCTGCTCCTGACAGTTTTGGAACTCCAAGTGCTGGTGGTGGTTACAGTGGGGTTGGAGGCTATGGTGATAACAGTGGGAGTTTTGGTGTTGCTGGTGGTGTTGGAGGAAATGAAAGCTCTCCTGGTTTCGGGGGCAGCAATGGTTATGCCAGTGGTAGCAACTTTGCTGGTGGATTTGACGGCAGCGCTGGCCAGTTTGATAGCAAAGAAAGCAGCAATGTGGGTGAGGATTTGGGAGGTTTTGGAAACTCAACTGGAGGAAATTACAGGGATGATGCGGATGATTTTGCCAAAAGGGCTTGATGGAAGCTTATATAGTTTTTAGTTTTTTATTGCACTAGTTCTCTCTACCCCACTCTGGACTTCAAGCATTTCAAGTATGTTTGGGAAGAAAGTAATGTTAGTCCACATTCTTAGCATCAGTCTTCCCATGTCAAGAGTCGGTCATTTCTTTTTTGTTGCTTTTCTTGTGATTTAGTATTTGACCCAAATTGAGATCTTTACAGTTATTGTTGCAACAATAATCTAAGACTGATGATATTTTAAGACGAGCCCTTTATTTATGCATGTGTTTGGTATAATTGGATAAATTATTTATGATTATAATCTGAAAAAACAACTATCCATAATGCTAGATGTGAAAAATGCTTGTTTTTTTCTCTAAAATAAAAGCTTCTTTTATGATTTACTTTGTTTTTCAAAGTTCAAACAAGTTTTAATTATATAAAAAAACATTTTTCCAAAAAATAAGACATGCAGTAAGTGATTTAGTAATGCAAGATTCATTCCCCCCCATAAGTGTCGCCTGAAGTTTATTATTATCTCGATTGGAGTGACGTTTCCCTTATTATAGAAACATTTTAAATGATTGAAGATACCAATGGTGTTTTCCCTTATGATAGCATTCCATGGTTCATTCTAAAGTAACAGAATTTATCACCGGTTGATACTTTAAATGCTGAATTTAAATTTGGACTTTTGCAGGAAGAAAACAAGAGGGGAAATTAACTGTAGTTTAAAGCCATAAATATGTAAACAGTATCTCTCAAAATTCTAATACTATTTCACTCATATGTCCATGTCCAGTAGTTAACAGTATCGCTGGCATGCAAAATTCTATGTCAAGAACAAGGTAGCTTTGCTATGATAGTAAGTATTACACTCTTGTTGTACAACAAAGGCATCTATTCTACTCCTACACACTTGAGAAATATTTGGTATCAATATTCATCTTCATACATAGAATACAATATCTTTCTTGCATTTTGCAAAACAGGAGAATCTTTCTTGGTCCTTTCAACAATTTGCATTATTAATTGCCTTTCCAGCTCATAATCGTAATCATAATCACAATTTTCATCACCACTGCCATCATTTAATTCATTAACACTATAGCTTTGCCCTTCCAACATCGGTGCCTCGATAGAAGAGAGTTCCCTTGACAGTCTATCTCCATTAGCCATGGGTTGAATTCTGGAATAATCTACTCCATGTTGAAGCCAGCCATTTGAATGTGAACCTACTTTATGGTCAGGATCATGGATACCTGATGGTGAGTTTTCTTCTGAATCATCTGCCTTCATTAATTCTTCATAAGCCTCATTGTATGCACCTAGAGCTTCACCTGACAAATTCATAACTAGGGGTTCGGTCATAGGATCACAGTTATCAGAAGCCGATATATTTCCTTTAGTAAAAGATGATGCTTGTCCACCACTTGGGAAATGCATTTTGGAACAACTCTCATGCTCTAATTCTATAAACCGTAATTTCCTCTGGCTATTTTGGAGGGCAATCTCAAGCTCCTCCACACGTTTCTCAAGCCTGGATTGGATAACTTCGTGCAAGCGCAGACTTAGTTCACGAGGTGAAACTGCAGAGTTTACAGGGAGATCTGTAGTTTCATTAGCATCCTCATTTGATTTTGACTGGACAATATCTTCCCCACTGACCTTGTCTGTTTGCAACTCACCTTGGGAAAAATCTGCTACGAAGTCAGCATCAAACTGCAAGATTTTTTTGCAACATTAACACTCATGGGCCTATTTTAAGCACTGTTAACTTGAATACAAATAGGCAAACTCATAAAATCAAGGAAAATAAAATACAGAAAAACTTGGGAAGTGAACTATACACACAAGTTTGAGCTATATGTGATTTCTAAAGAATTCAGAGAAGGTATCCAACTAGCCAAGAAATATTTTTTATAATAAAGTAAAGTTAATGAAGCAATCATTCTGTCTCAATTTCAGTTTTAGCTCTAGCCTTGTTGCGAAATCAGGGTAGGCTTTTAGTTTATCATATAATTCATCCATGACACCAGACATTGTCGTAAAGGTGAAAATATGGAGGAATTGAGTAACATAATTTCTCTTTTAAGGTATAAATCAGAAAGAGGTATTTTCACTACATTCTTTGTTACTTTCACCTTTACCAGGCATGGAACTTAATTAGGATCTTCATATATGATAAGCTAAATGAGCCTATAGGATCATGTCATTGCTTAGAAATTCAAAGATAAAAATTTATTTATTTGATAGAAAGAGATAAACATTTATGTTTACCTCAACTAGCTCAGACAGTTTTCTATCCAGGCTAGACTCATTCATGTTCAGCCCCAATCTCTCAAGTTCAGCTTCAAGCTCAGCTTCTATTTTGCTCATAGATTCTGAACTTTCTTCTTCCTTCTGATTATATGATTTTTTACCATCAATTACTGGAGAGTTATCCGTGAGCTTTTCAGGGGAGAATGCATTTAGCTCCTTATCACAGAAGGAATGATCAAACGTATCCTGGGAACCATAATTTTCACCATGTAACTCCTTCACTGTCATTGAATCTTTCATTTCTAGTTCCTCTTGTAAATCTTGAACCAAGTTTTCATTATGCTTCAATAACTCCCTTAACTTGTCCATTTCTCTTTTATTTGCCATAATGCAAGTTATCATGCCAAAAGAAAATCCGAGACTGAAGATAAATGTTGCATCTGAGGATTACGAACTTGTCAAGAAAACCAGTTATCAAAGCAAAAGACACTGCATAAGAAATCAAGTACCAGAGCCAGAATATGAAGTATCAACAGATTTTATCAGAAGATCAATATTTGTGGTTACTGATACAGATGATTTGCTTGGGTTTTAAAGCTAGCTGTAGTCAACATGTGAAGACCAGAAACGAGTGTAGACCATTTCAAAACCATTTGGTTTTCAAATAACTGATATGTGTGAACCTCATTCTCAGGAACAGATGAGTTGTATAAAATATACACTTGGGCATTAAAATGAAACAAGAGTCCTTTACAACTTGTCTTCCTTATGCATAAGCAATACAGGAAGAAACTTTAACTAACCAAAGAATACAGAGGAAAGGGAAGATAGATAATTTTCTGCAAGAGGAAAGCAGTAAACTATGTTGAATGGGCACTTCAAAAAAGGTGAGGTACCCATATCTACTACGTAACGGTACGGCATGGGCACTCATTTGATGTTTCAAAATTCTGTTATTTTGGGCTGAAACTTAGGATTTTCCCATTTTTCTTCTTAGTCGCATCATAATACTAAATATGAGTCGCACAATTAGTCTCTCATCTTCATATTTCAGTCAGTTTTGGGTCTCAACCTCACATCCTAAGCCTCTCGCAACCCCTGCTAATGCTAACTTTGAACATATGTACCTAATTATATTAGCGCACCCATACTTCATATTTTTTAAAATTGGCATATCATATATTTGTATCCGTGCCGGGTACAGTATTATACAACATAGCAACATGTATACCTTATTCATGCAATGTACCCACACTCTAGTTTTTGAGAAAATGTCGAACCCCATACCAGTTAAATACCATGTACCCGTGTTGGTGTAACACAGGCAGTGAACAAGTTAACTAATCCCAATACAAAAGAAAAGAATTTTTCTAAAAGCAGGTATGAAAGGAAGTTCATAAAACAAAAATTTGCAACACAACAAAGGCTAAAAGTATTTTTAAAATCAAGAGCCATACCTCGCTGAGCGAGCAAGTGTTCGAACACGCCGTTTGAAGAGATTAATCTCCTACTTTGCCCATGGCTTTTATTATACTCCACCCTGGAATCATCAAAAGACCCATTTTTTGGTAAAGAAGGAACCCGAGATAATACATTTCCATCTTTCAATTGACTGGCTCCTGCATGCAACTTGTATTCTTCACCTGCGGCTAATGCACTGAAAGAAGCACCATCATTTTGCCTGCTGATTATTCGGTTTCCATCACTTACAAGAAATGACCGTGTAGCCACTGATGATGATGAATGAGGACTAAAGACATACTCTTCCATATTGGTATGTTCTGTGCATAGCTGAGCCATTAGGCAGCTTTCTAAAGAATTTAAAGGTCTACTTATATTCCCATACAAATGTCTAGTCCTGCGAGTTTTTTTATTTCCAGGGGGATTATGGATAGAACCGATCTCCCCTGCAATTGATTCAGGAAGCTGGAAGGCACAATTGCCACTAACGTCAGAGCTTTTCTGGTTTCCATCTTCAATATCATTGAAGTTCTCATTTGCAGAGAATGATACTGGTAATTTAGATACACAAAGGACATCACTCTCGTTGTAATCGGTGAAGTGTGAGTTCACATTAGCAGCCATTCCATCGGAAGAAACAACGTCTTTGGTAAACTTATCTCTGCGTCGAAAGGGATGCCTTAGAGACTCCGGATTCTCAAAATTGGAATCCTCTGAAGACAAATGAGAAGAGCTATCACTATTCTTTGAAATCCTTCTCAAATATTTAGCCAAGTAGCCAGCTCCAGCAGCAGCTGCAACAACCCACAAATCCATTGCAGCTCACCCTCTTTACCTCTCTCTCTCTCTCTCTCTCTCTCACACACACACACACACAATAAGGAGTCACTACCCAAAGCCAATAAAACAAACTATCCTCTTTCCATTTACTACCAGAACCAAAAGGGAAAAACTTTCCATCAATCTAGAAAAATATGATCCATGTAGGAATGAGGTAAAAAATGATTCACTAACTAAACTCTCAGCTACAATATGGAGAAAAAATAGAATGAAAAGGGAATAATTCAGTAACTATGACAAAGACGGAGAATTCAATAATAATAATAAATAATGAAAAGGGAATACAAATGAGAGAGGCAAGCAGCAACAGAATGAAGAGAATGCAAAATCAAAACACGAAACAAAAATAAGGAAGAAATAAAAAAACTAAAAAGTAGATTTGGTCAGTGCAAGAATTCATAAAAATGGGTTTCGCTTCGATTTGGTGGTTGGTGCGAATTTGAAAATATTGGGGGCATTGGAGAAAAAGAAGGAAAAAAACGAACTTTAATGAAAGAAAGAAAAGATGATGAAGGTAGAAAGAGAAGGAACCAGAATGAATGATCGGAGTTGTGTTTTGCTACAAACAAACAATGCAACACAAAAACCCTTATCTATCTCTCCACATTATTTTCACTCCCCTACCCAAATATAAATAAATAAATAAATAAATAATAAAAGTCTTATTAAAATTTCTGACAGAAACTAGAAATTGAAAGTCATTTTGCTTTCCATTTTATGAGACAAACTAGAAATATTGGATGGGTCGTGCGTGTTTAATGAAAGTGAAAACCCATTTTTTTGAAAAAAATTTAAAGCTTGATTTTGACCTAGTTTAGGATTTTTTATTACGATAAAATGTTTATTTGCATAAAAAACTACAAGTTTATTTTTATCTATAAGTGTTGTTATTTGTTTATAGCCTTGGTAACTTGAAAAGGTCAGATATTTTTTACACAAAAGAAAGGTTCACAAGGAGACTAGAGCATGTCCTAATCACCCTCATCATCACATTTATTTTAGGTTAATATTGAACATTAAGTTTTTCTTAAAACGTTATAGAATTTGTTAATAATTATTGA
Source organism: Lupinus albus (assembly GCA_009771035.1). Taxonomy (NCBI): domain Eukaryota; kingdom Viridiplantae; phylum Streptophyta; class Magnoliopsida; order Fabales; family Fabaceae; genus Lupinus; species Lupinus albus. Next base: position 15,129,148 of record CM020011.1, read on the forward strand.
ATGAAATAAAATCATAAAAATTATTCTCGTGCATGAACACGTCATTCATATCAAGAAGCTTATTTAATAAAAAACAAACTAGTAACTATTTTAATTTATAAAATGATGATTTAATAAAAAGCAAACTATTAAATATTTTAATTTATAAAATGATTTAATAAGTCAATAAAAATCATTTGTAAATTTTAAATAATGAGTTTTAAAATCATTTAAATTTATCTTTTTTCCAATTTTAGTTGATTGTGCTAAAGAGAGTTGATTTGTCTATATAAAAATCAGAAAACTATAATACCATTTTGTTAATATTTTCATGAAGCAAAGGAGTCTCATTAAGTTTTGGTCTTTTACCTTGTGATAAGATGAGATGATATTGTAATATACCTGAATTATTAATCTTTCCACATAGCTGAGTTATGAGTTATGATGATGTCCAACCTTTTTCCTTATGAGTTCATTACGGGAGAGGACAATGCATAACTAAGATGGTAACATGTGGCAAAAACAAAATTTTAATGGTCCAGATTTTAACTTTTATTCAAATTAATTTTTTTGTAATCTACACTCTCTCACATATTTATTATTGGACTCTTCGCTACTGGAAAAGAATCCATATCATGCATTAGTAGCATTGATCAACTTCTAATTTAGTGTAATTTTTTTCAATGTGCTTGACTTAAGTTTTAATGGTTTCTATCTACCTATCTACTACATTATTTACTAATCTAGAAAATCTGTTCTGTGTTATCCCATTTCACATGAAGACCAAGAAACATGAAACATTTTCATTTTCAAACAAATTAATAACATGGAAAGAAATTGATAAATGGGTAACCTTTGGAAGGGATAGTGTTATGGAAATGTGGCACCTTGGGAGTGGGACCCTCATCTGAAACAGAAGCAGCAGTTATTTGCATGTGGGTTGAATAAATGGATCATTCTTTAAATGACTTGATTTGGGTCAAGAAGTATAACCTCATCCTTACCTATTGGACAATGCTTCTTGCTTGGGCTGCCTTCTCCGCCCTATAATTTTGTTATTGATGAATAAGAAAAGGAGAGCAATAAATTCCACTTTTGGCATTCGGTGGAAAGGCACCTTGTTAACATTCTTGGGTAGCCCCTTAATGGACCCAAAGAAATGGAGAAAGTGTTCAAAGGTAATGTAAAAAGTTGTAATTGTAACAGCTCCATTTTTATCATTAATTATATTAACTATCTTGTGTCACCGACTCACCCACGACTCATTTTCATATCACTTGTTTCTGCCAAACCACAAACACTTTCTTCTAAAACTATGACTTGTTCTTGATTTAGTAGCTATACTAGGTAAATAAATGAACTGAAATTAAAGATATTGTACATGTTCTCTTTTCATTGTATATATCACAACCTTTACATTTGTATGTATTTTCAACCTTCACCACTTCACCTGCCCTTACTTAATCTATATATTCCAACAAAACATCCATTACTCGAATTCAATGTCCTAGTCCACACTCTCATACCAAACCCAACACACATAATGTAATACTATTACTATACCATTATTCTTTTCATTAACTCATTATACTTGTCTTTTTCTCATTTCCCTCACTCAACCACTTTATATTCCAATTACTATAATCTTCTATTTACTATTTCCTTCTCATTTTTGGATCATCATTGATTCATGTTAGTTGCTGCTGCTCCTCAAATCCTTTAAAAATCATTCACCTTCTTTTCCTGTAAGAGAAAAACAAACTATGGCATTATTACACTTTCACATTTTCATTAGAATGTGATTGTAACAAAATCTTCACTTTCTAATACAACTTGATCAAAGCTTCATAACCCAACAATGGGTAGGCACTTAAAATCTCAAAAAGCTCATGATCATTCTCTCATTGCTCTATTCAATTCCACACCTTCTTCTTCTTCTTCATCATCCTCTTTATCTTCCTCTTCATCTTCTTGGTATGTTGAGAGCATTCACCTTTCCTCCAATCCAGTTCAAACCGGGTCTAAGGTTTCTGATGAAGGAGACCAAGTTGAGGTAACAGAAAATGAATCAATTCAAGGGATGGGAATCATGAATGACATTGGTGGTGGCAGCATATTAGAGTGGAAGGATGTGGAGAACCGGTTCGACCAATTGGCCTGGACCGGGAACCGCCCTGAACCGGTTATAAAGTGGTCCGAATTTGACTTCTGCATTGGTAAGCATAGTAAAGTCAACAAGTTATATATATATATATATCATTATCACTATGTTTCATGATAACAATAATAATTCATAGGATTCTTCATAACCTTTTTTGGTGGCTATTTTGTCGGTCAATTATCGGTGGATGTTCTGTTTATACCTTCTACACCAGTCAGCTAACACAACAAGATAACAATAATGCATTTCATAGCCTTTAGCCACCTTAGCCATGTTCTTAGCATATCATATGTTGATATAATGATATATGACAAGTTGTATCATTTATGATTCTTTTTCATACTTAATTTAATTCAAATGATTAATATTTATTTAAGACTTTCTCATTTTTAATTTTCTTGTAGTGGGTCTAATTTTATCTCTATTGTTAAAAAACAAATGTTATCTATACCTACCTGATCTTGAAAAGTTGATTACGTAGTTAATTATTTGGCAGACATTTATTTTAAGTCATAAATTGTATGCATTTTTTTTGGGTATAGGGATGCAATCATCACAGGACTTTGCCAATGAATTGTTAAGGACACTAAGAAGGGGCAGGAATTGGAAATTGGATATCACCAAACCTGAGCTCCAATATTTTTGGTTTCGGATCAAAGATGATTCTTTTAACTCAAGAATGCGAATTTTCTTTGACATGTAAAAATCCACTACTGAACTCTCCTATTCACAATTCTGAAATATGTTTATAATTTTTCCTTTGCTGTTACTATATATATAGGTGTAACAGAAACATGGATGGAAGAATTACCGAGACAGATATAAAGCAGGTTAATATTTAATGAGTATCTTATAACTTAATTATAATTAAATTTACTAGATAAGAAGCTGTTTAAATTTTCTTATACTGATTGTCATGTTCTGCATGTTCATATTGTTGATTTTGGCTCTTCCGCAGACACTGTAGAATGTGCTTCAATAATTAATTGTAGTTGGTGAATATAAATCTTCATTGTAAATAGTTTTTCAGCATGTCCATGTACATTGGATTTATGTTAACTATTTTTCATTTTGGACTTTATTGCAGACAATTTTATTAACTGCTTCTACAAATAAACTATCCCTGACTTATGAAGAAGTAGAGGACTATACAGCTTTGATAATGAAATCTGTGGACATAAAAAACAAAGGCTACATTGAGGTACCAATTTTAGCCTCAACCTCTTAGTTATTGTACAAAATGATCCTCTACAATGTTCTAATTAATGAAAAGATTCACCAATGCATTGTAGATATCTCAAATGGAGTCACTTATGAAAGCAGCCCTATCATCAAAAACACCCTTATCACCAACAAAACAAGTAAAAGAAGCATTAGGCAAAAATAAGAAGAAGAATGAGTATTGTGAAGAAGAAGAAGAAGAAGAAGAAGAACCAATGTCAAAGGCTGAAGTGATGTTTAGAAATTATTGGAGACGTTGTTGGGTTATGCTAATTTGGGTGGTTGCATGCATTGGGTTATTTACATGGAAATTTGTTCAGTACAAGAATAGATCAGGGTTTGAAGTAATGGGTTATTGTCTTCCAACAGCTAAAGGTGCAGCTGAAACCTTAAAACTCAACATGGCTCTCATTCTCCTTCCTGTTTGTAGAAATACAATCACCTGGCTCCACAACCACCGTTCCATAAGCTATCTCATTCCCTTCAATGACTGCATTAACTTTCATAAGGTACTTGCTAACATAATTAGAATTAGAGATCATACTAAAGTTAAAATGAAGCAGCAAAAAATGATATCATAATTGACCATTTGTGTTGTTATTGTGATATGTAGGTTATTGCAGGAGGAATAGTGGTGGGTGTGATATTGCATGGTGGGACGCACCTTGCATGTGATTTCCCAAGGATCAGTGAGTCAGATAGATCAATTTTCAGGCAAACAATTGCGGCGGATTTCGGGTATCGCCAACCAACATATGTGGAAATTTTGATGACACCGGAGGTGGGGAGTGGAATAGTAATGGTGGTGTTAATGGGCATTTCGTTTTCATTAGCATCAAAGTGGCCAAGGCGTGGTTCACCAGTGTTGCCTGTGTCCTTGAGAAGGGTCACTGGTTATGACACCTTTTGGTATTCCCACCACTTGTTTGTCCTTGTTTATGCTTTGCTCATTTTCCACTCTGTCTTCTTGTTCCTCACCAAAAATTGGTTGGAGAAATCGGTAAGCCCTTTATTAATTTTTCAATATTAATATTAGTACGTATGATACCATTTACCAATTTGATAATTAACACTGCTTCTGCAGTTTATTTTTTTAGTTTGAAGGCCTAAATAGTACTAGAAGTTACTAATGGTCTTTAATATATACGAATTACCAAACAAATTGTGATTTCACTAATCTTTCTATGTGCAGACATGGATGTACATTGTTTTTCCAGTTTTATTGTACACAGGAGAGAGGATTTTTAGAGTAGTAAGATCAGGATCTTATGAAGTTGATATTTTGAAGGTATTTGATCAACATTTTCATATTCAGCTATTCATGAATTCTGTGGCTTCAGAATTGCTGTCCAAATTGATATTTTTTATGATAAAGCCATAAACCTGAAAGTTACCATTTTCTTTATCCTTCTTGTTAAGGATAATTATTACTTTACCCTCTTTTGATACTTCCATGCAGGCAAGTCTCTATCCAGGAAAAGTTCTGCACCTCAAAATGCAAAAACCAGAAGGTTTTAATTACCGGAGTGGCATGTATATATTTCTTCAGTGCCCCCAAATTTCGCCCTTTCAATGGTACTTTTATTTATATTATATGACCTTTTTCATCATAGGCTCAACATTGTACCATTTTATTTTACATGAGTCAAGTCCATTATTTCAATTATTATGACTCCAACATGGTCAATAAAGATTGATGTTCTATTTGAGCCTCTTTTGTCTAAATTTTCAGGCATCCATTTTCCTTGACTTCAGGGCCACAAGATGACTACCTCAGTGTGCATATTAGAACACTTGGAGACTGGAGCTACCATATATATTCTCTTTTCCAAGAGGTAACCATAGCAATGTTTAAGTGTTTGAGTTATGTTTCTCAAAATCTTAGTCTCAAAATTGTTGTTGGATCTGCAGGCAGTGTTATCAGAATTGCAAGAGTGTCCAAAACTGTACATAGATGGCCCTTATGGTTCTGCTGCTCAAGACCATGTAAAGTATGACATTCTGGTACTAATTGGCCTTGGCATAGGAGCAACACCTTTCATTAGCATCCTCAAGGAAGTAGCTAAAGGTGTCCAAATAGCACAAAGAGATAATGTAAGACTTGTTTTTTATTGTGCTATACATTTTTTACTGTGACATTGCATTTCCAAAAATTATATTACTATGTTCCTTTTGCATTAAACAAACACCATACTTGTGTATTTGAAATAGATTGGTCCCAGAGAATGTAGCTTAACAAAGGGTCCATCAAAAGCATATCTCTATTGGATTACAAGAGATCAAAACTCATTTGATTGGTTTAGAGATGTCATGAAGGAAATATCAAATTCAGCTAAAAAACAGGTATATGCCTAATTGCAATTTCTCTAGGTACAATATGACAGTATTTTTTTTATAAAATAATTGAGATTTTCAAGCATGGTCTAACCATTCTAGTTTTCTGGTGATCTTTAAGTCTGTTGTGGAGATGCACAATTTCCTGACAAGTGTATATCCGGAGGGAGATGTGCGTTCAGCTTTGCTAAGTGTCATTCAGTCCTTGCATCATGCCAAGAATGGCATAGACATAGTTTCCAGGACTCCAGTAAGTTCATCTTCACATTAAATATAGACTACAAAGATTTATACACACTCGATACGTTATTCACCATTCATTTGAATTACTTTTTTGAAGAGTCAATGATAATTAAACATCAATGTTAAATGATGCAGTGATAATCTATAAAACATAGAAATGGGTAGGAAGCTTTAAGCTTTAAGTCCATCTTTTAAGATAGTTTAGGTTTGAGTATGCTATTGTCCTTTGCTACAGGACAAGTTAAGCAAAAAAACATTCAGAAATTTAAACAATAATGAGAGTAGAAATAAAATATGAAAATTAAGTCATAGATAGAGATAATTTGATTTTGTTGTAAATGAAGTTGTAGAATTGTAGTTGTTCAGGAAACATAACTCAAATTTATATATCATTTCAAGCCATATTCTTATGAACTACTCCAACTTAAATGTCATTTGGAAGAATCCTAACAAATACACATTGAACAAAAAAACAATTAGAAGAAACATTCGTTTACTTGTATGTGTATCTATTGAATAAATCATTTCTTGGTTACCAAGAGTAAAGAATTATTTTGGCACAAAATTTTCAGATACGCACGCATTTTGCTCGACCAAACTGGTTCAACATATTTTCTAGATTGGCTCGCAAGCATGGAGGAGCCAAGATTGGTGAGAAAATGATTCCTTGTAAATACATTTCTCAACTTCATATCTTATTAGTTAATAATTGAAATGTAGGCAAATTCAAGTTACATGTTAAGTTAAAGATTCTCTATATGTGTGTGAAAATAAGAAGTTAAATTGCTTTCCCTTGAATCCTGATTAAGGAATGTTGATTTTCTCTTACAGGGGTTTTCTATTGCGGACCATCTAATTTAGCAAGAGAATTGATGAAGTTGTGCACCAAATTTTCCACCACAACCACAACTAGATTTGCTTTCCACAAGGAAAATTACTAAACTTGTTTGTTTCAAATTTTACATAGGATCAGAGATACCTTGATAGTATGCATAGTTAACATCAGAAGCTTGAGCAGTTTCCTTCTATTTTGCCAGAGCATATATGAAATTTATTGCTTTGGTACATCTTATAGAGCAACTTCTTCAAGTAAACTCATCAAAATAGTTATCATGTTCTTGTTAGTTACTTAACCAATAGTTTTGGATCCTTACACAACTTTTTTTACTTTCACCTCTTGAATTTGTACATCAATAATGATATAAATGATTTTATCATATTTATAATTACTGTTAATCATTGAAATGTTATTTTCTATGTTTAGTTTAATATTGGTGTTCTTAATTTAAGTAATACAAATAATTGAATGATAAATAATTTATTAAATGTCTAAAAATATTTATACTAATAAGATAATATATATATATATATATATATATTTTGACAATATAAAAATTATTTATATAACATTTAATTTCAATTATTATTAACTTTAATAAAAAATAATGCAAATAAATATTAAATAATATATTTACATTGAGTATAAAATCTTTTGTGGTTGTGGAAGGATTAGCATTTAAATCCAAATTCTTTTTCAATCCTCTATTTTTCTTTGATTTACAATAGTGTATTATTGTTTACTACAAGGGAGTTTTAATATTTGAGTGAGTAAACGGAAAAAGAGGTTCGGTTGAGGGATCAACACAACAAAACCCGAACCCTAATCTGATTACCGCAAAACCATCAATGGCGGCGTCTACGAAGCGGTGTCACTACGAGGTCCTCGCCGTCTCCCGAGATTCCTCCCCCGACGAAATCCGATCAGCCTATCGCCGCCTCGCCCTTCAGCGCCACCCTGACAAGCTCGTCCAATCCGGCATCTCCCAATCCGAAGCCACCGCTCAGTTTCAGGAGCTTCAGCATGCCTACGAGGTTCTCTCTGACCCTAAGGAACGTGCTTGGTATGACTCTCACCGTTCTCAGATCCTATTTTCGGACACTAACTCCGTTGGTAGCTCCGTTGTCCCTGACCTATTCCCATTTTTCTCTAACACCGTCTATAACGGCTACACCGACTCCGGTAAGGGTTTTTATAAGGTTTATTCTGATGTATTTGATAAAATTCACTCTAATGAGATCAATTTCGCGAAGAAGATGGGGATTGGTGTTGATTCGGTTCGACAGGCTCCGGTTATGGGGAATTTGGAGAGTCCCTATGCTCAGGTTACGGCGTTTTATAGTTACTGGCTTGGTTTTGCGACGGTTATGGATTTCTGTTGGGTTGATGAGTATGATGTTATGGCTGGTCCGGACAGGAGAACAAGACGCCGTATGGAGGAGGAGAATAATAAGGCGAGGAAGAAGGCAAGGAAGGAGTATAATGATACTGTGAGGAAATTGGCTGATTTTGTAAAGAAGAGGGATAAGAGGGTGATCGATATGAAGGTGAAGAAGAATGCGGAGATGGAGAAAAAGAAGGAGGAGGAGAGGGAGATGAAGAGGAGGTTGGAGAAGGAGAAGAAGGAGAGGGCGATGAAGTATGAGGAGCCAGATTGGGCAAAGGTGAATGAGGATGAGGTGAATGATTGGGTTGAGGAGTTGGAGGAGGAGGAGGAGAAGAAGGAAGAGAAGGAGTTTTATTGTGTGCTGTGTGGGAAAAAGTTTAAGAGTGAGAAGCAATGGAAGAATCATGAGCAGTCTAAGAAGCATAAGGAGAAGGTTGTCGAGTTTAGGGATTCACTTGATGATGACATAGAAGAGCAGGTTGAAGAGGATTTAGAAGTGGAGGTGGAAGGAGAGGGATTGGAAAGTGAGATGAATGGGATTGAGGTGAATGACGTTCGGTCGGGGGATGATGATGATTATGTGGTTGATGATTTGGAGGGGAGAGTTAGAGATGGTCTCAATGTTGCAGAGGAGAAGACTAGAAATGGAGTTGAGCTTGATGATGATGACCATGCTGATGATGGCGGTGGTGAGTTTTTTGATTCAAAGGAAAGGGAGGAGGCTGGTGTGTCGTTAGATTTGGACGGAGCTGATGAAATTGATGTTCTTGAAGCAATGGTGGCTGGGCACAAGAGCAGAAAACCCAATGCTTCAAAGCAGAAACCCGAGGCTTCGGTAGATACAACCCACATTGAGAATGAGAATGATGAGGTTTTCACAATGGAATATGACAACCGAAAGGGCACAAGAAAGAAACGAGGATCCAAAAAAGAGAAGGGTAGGAAAAATTGGGAAGAATCTAATGCGGCTGCCAATGGGGATCATGGGAATATGGACAATAAGGGAAATGATAATTCCTATGCAGAGGAGTCCACTTCACAACATTTTGTGGAAAATGAGGGTAATAGTAAAGGAAATGAGCCTGTAGGTAAACATAAGAAGGCGGCAAGTGAACTAGCTGATAAAAAAGGAAATGCCAAGGATACAAAAACCAAAGCTAAAAGTTCATCCAAAGGAAGAAAAGGAAAGGTAAGAAATCATGAGATATATAGCTATTAGCCTGTAACTGCTGTGTTATATACTTTCTATTGTTTTAGTAGTTCATTGAGCTTGTTTAGCAGTGGTTGAAGTACTTATGTACAGATACTTTAGCGGTTTCTATGTAGCTGTAGCCAAAGATAAGGATGATTATGTATTCTACCTATGTCTTACCCTGTTATCTTTTTACTCTATTATGATGGTTTCTGATGTCTGTTTTTGTTTCTTAAATATGGCAACATCAAAGAATCTTGGCAACAGTTGTGACGCATGTGGAGAGGAGTTTGAGTCAAGGTAATTTTTGTCACTGTTGTTTATCAACATAGTTTGACTTGTTCTCTTGTTAAATATTTTGTTGTGAGTTATTATAAAAAATATATATTTTGTTATCATGATAGGATGTTATATAACTGAGTTTGGTTTGATTCACAGAAATAAATTACATATGCATCTTGGAGAAACTGGGCATGCCACAATAAAAAGACGATAAAGATTATTTGATTCAAGCGTATACATCCTCTCGAGTATTTTTACAATTCAAGATATTGTCCAGCTTCAATTATTGGTTCATTCTTTAATTTTTACTGTAGTTCCAATGAATTTCATGTTAGCTTTCGGCATAAATTATGTTATAATTTATATCGCACTTGAAAAAGAAATGGATACAGGGAATTCCGTTTGCGGAAATAACCTATTCCATGTTGAACATTTTGGTCAATTCCAACAACCGAGGAAGGAATATTTTTGTTCAAAAGAACCTCTGGGCTTGCAATAATGTATGTACTTTTCCTGGAATAGCCCAAATACCCAATTGAGTTCATTCTGTTGACAGTTTGGGAAAAAAATCTATTACAATCTGTATGTTGAATTAAGATATAGCAAATATTGCCATGTGAAATGGACTTCATTCCATTATGGAAACAGCAATATTATGAGTTCCTTGAGAGAGAAAAGTAAGTATATTACGAGTTTCAGATTGAGTGAAAAATGAGTTTTAGCTGAGACTCCTACATAATAGAATGAGTCCGTAGCTTTAGGTTGAGATCTTCATATGTACCCAAGTTAAATCTAGAGTTCTATTAAGGCACACTGGCCTCAGATTTTCTCCCAGGTCTTAATTTTTGAATTAAAATTTGATTCTAAATTGTAATTTTATAAGCAATTTGTTGAAAAACTACAGAAAACAACATGCAATCCTAGTAAAAAAATGAGGAATGGAAAAATATATGTAGTAAATATTTGAGTTTAATAATTTCAATGATTTTCCTGCTTGGAATATTCTCGTTGCCGACCAATTACTTCAAAATATACATGCAATCCGACACTAGTAGTGCTTCTGCAGTAAATAGTAAATTTTGGTAATAAAAAGCTGTTGTAGAATATCTACGGCTAGAGACAATCACACGCCTATATGCAAATTACAACGGTTTCGCATCAGCTTCTTCTATGTAAGCAACGGCGTTTAAACGTTCAATATCAACAAATGAACACGTGATTAAATTAAAGTCATGTTATAAATATCATGGTTATGCAAATGAACCACCAATAAATTAATCAATATACTAGAAATTTTGTATTAGAGGTTAAAGTGTTGTGTATTGAGAAAGTGTCATGGGTAGAGCTAGTCCAGTATATTGTAGATGTTCCAACTTGAACATGAGAGATAAAGGATACACGTAACTAGAATTTGAAGTCTAATTTTTTAAAACTCATCTGTTAGAAATCTACCATTAGAGAAGAAGTGTGACTTTTAACTTATCTGAACCAATGTGATTGAAATTGCAAAGAGGAAAAAGTACAATTGAATTAGCAACCCCCATGTGGGGGAATACAAGAGAAGCAAACAGACAAAAAGATGTGGTGTACACCAGAACAAGCATCAATGATTCTGTCCCATACAATTTAGTGATAATAATATATTATAATAATATTGGAAACGCATTTAAATTATTTAGAGTAAGCAACTTTGATCAACTGGGAAATATTGACGGAATTAAAAACAAACCAAATCAAAATAGTGTTGTAACATGTGAAGTTCTGAACTCCATGGATTCTCCAAGCTTAATAAACATTTATACCTTTTTTATACATTGAAACTTTGTTGAAAATGACGCAATGCTGTTAAAAAAGACATAACTGTGAAACCATGACAGCCACACATACTCCGAAGGCAGAGATTCTTCTATAACATATGGCTCTTCGTGCTACCATGTGATTCCCTGCATGAATACTGTTTTTTTCTGCTGTTTATGTCGTTTTTACATTGTTGCAATATAATTGATTTAGAATGCATACAAGTACAAAACGTGGACAACTTACCAAGGTAAATAAATTCGGACAAATCTAAATAAAATGCCCTTAAGTGGTATAATTGTTATTTAGATACACATATTTGTAACACCATCAGTGGATTCTGATAAGCTAGCTAAGATTCTTTAATATATTTTTGGCAATACTAATTCAACCCCCATATATGCAAATATTTAACAAAGTTGAGTTTACTGAAGCCACTTTTTTTTATCAAATCAATTAACCTAGAGAAAGAGAAGAAGAAAGAGAAGAGTCACATAGCAACATCATAAGAACTACATGGAAAGAATCAAAAGCCCATCTTCTTTTTACCAAAGAGGAAGAGGAGGGTAAACAAAAATAGTTAAAAGGGGAAAAAACTAAGATCTCAAGTTCAACACCTAGAAAATAACACTCATGCATATTATGCAATATGATAACGTTACAAGATCACTTTTTTCCATAATACATACAGGTCAAAGTGATGGCCACATTATTATATTTTCAACCCCACCAAAGCATGAAGAAGACAGAAAAGAGAGCAATAGAAAATAGAGAGAGGAAACTAGTGTGAAGAAGTGTAAGTCCAGCATCACTTTCATCAGTGTTCATGCCTGATCCTGAAGGCCCCATGCCAGTGCCAATGCCTCCTAATACACCAGGGGTCGTACCATATGGGGTGGTACCACTACCAATGGTGGTGGTAGAGCCACTCGTTGTTGATGGGGTTCCAGTCGTAGGGTTGGTTCCCATTGTTGGTGTAGTTGACACAGGAGTTGTGCTCGTGCCTGAACTGCTGATTATGAAAAAGAACCATCACTCATTTCACAATAAAAAGCTGTCTCAAAATATTAGTCATAAGGAACATGAACATGATGATTCAAACTGAAAAATTATGGCATGCAACAACATGCTATACCAACCATCTACTATGACACTAATAAGAGGACAATGATAATGGATTTTTTTTCAACCTTTGTTATATCACACCACCAACATATAAATGTATGAGAGATAAGTTAATTGGTTTGGTAAAATATCATGGGTTACACAGTAGAAACAAGAGATAAATTAGCGAAGATTGGTCATACACAAGTATCAACAAAATCTTCACTTTCCAAAAGATGTCGGCCCAGATCTCAAAATGCCTCACTGGGTTCAATTGGGATAAATTTGTCTTTTCCTAATGATGGTGGCCTCTATTTTTTATATTTGAAAGTGAAGGCAGATCCCAATTATTGGAGTATCTTTCATCAAATTTAAAGCTCCCTATCTCATTGCAACGGCTACTTAAACATCACCATAAAGTTACACTATTGTTGTTCAAATGAGATGAAAGAAAGTTGCTTCATTCATCTGATTGATTGCATTGGACCACATCTAAATGTCCTAACAAATAGTACGGAGAATTGCTGCAAAAAAATGTAACTTAAGTGTCATCTACATCATCATTCTTTATAATATCAATTCTTAAATATTTATAAAAAATTCTATATATTAATCAAAGAATAATGTGAATATGATGAGTGTAGTGAGCCAAATTAGTTTCTTTTGGTACAGAAAACCAAATTAGCTGATGAGCTGAATTTATTTATAAAATACCATTTTTTGCTTTATAAGGTCATTGTCATGTTTTTCATATACATTAGTCCAGTATTATCGTAAGGGTTATTAGATTTCTAGAATGACCAAAAATTTAAAAATTCAATTCTTGTAAAGGACATTGGGTGGACAACCCATAAAATAATAGTTACTATTGGTGGTAAAAAAAAGTACTTCTCATAAATGTCGGTCATAAACATAAAGTATTCTGATGTCACCACATGAAAGAAATCATGTTATTTTGCTCCTTCACATAATTCACAAAACTAGACCACAAAGTAAAAATGTTAGATGAACGCAGAACTCTATTTAATTAGACACATTACCATTGTGCTTATCATGTTACGACTACCCCACTCCCCTTATACGGGATGAAACTTAAAAACAACATATCATGATATTTATATTCTTTTTCAAAATAAAATTACATTTTTAACCTTAAAAATATTTCTATAAAAATGATTAAATATGATACATTTGAGTACCCGTACGAGATAAGTTATATCTTCCTTATTCCATGAGATACTTTATTTTCATAAAAAATTAAAGCAAGCAAAACCAGGCACCAAACATGAAGAGATTAAGTAACTAGTAAGTACATACCTGGCGCTTGAAGGGTATGGACAACCAGTAGAGCCTGCTCATAATGAATAAGAAATGATCATGTGTAATATTGTTAGAGAAATATATGGGAAAAAGTGTGGGAAAGAGGGGGTAAAAGATTTATTTACTGGGATCAGATGCAGTAACAGTGGCTGTTCCAGCAAAGTCACAGGACAAAGGAGCTTGACCCTTTTTTTGGTAATAACTATTCACTGCATAGCTGCAATGAGACCTCACAGTGTTGGGTTGGAAACAAGCTCCATTTTGACGGAGAGGGTTGCAGTCAGCACCTGCCCCACACGCATAGTCCAACGTCTTCTGCAGTGTTGTGTCGCTCCCATCCTTGCAAACACACCAAGACCCACCTTTCACACAATAATAACAAACCCAACTTTATTAATAATACAACAATGGTTTTTCAGTGTTTCAACATACAAGAGAAAAAGCAAAGCCTTTTTTTAAGCATAGTATTAGCAATGTTTGTAAATGGAAAAATATATATTATATAACAGCAATCTACACAAGCAAGGAAAGAAATGTTGTTATTATGTTATATTAGAAAGAAGGTAGATCTCAAGCCATGTTTAAACTAAAAAACTAAGTGATATGTGTATAGATACTTTAAAGTAAAAGAGTTTGAAGAAAAGCACACTTGAATAGGGTGTCATTAAGGCCAAAAGGAGAAGTGAAAGAGCAAAAGCAGCCATGTTAGGGGAAGTGGCAATGTTTCAGAGTTGCTTGATCAGTGATAGATGGAAAATGTGAGAGAGGTATAGATGGAAAGATTGAGAGAGAAGAGATGAAAAAATGGAGTAAAGATATGTGGACAAAAATATAACATAAAATAGAGAGAGGAAAGTAGAACATTGATGGAATATAATAAAGTTGTAAACGTTGGGATGATGAGACTTGGCCCCAATTGCTCTCACCTTCTTACTGCTTTTTGCTACTCTATGCTTAAGGATAATTTATGACCAGTAATTTCACTCCTTTATTATTTAATGTAACTTTTTAGTTTATTAGTTGTGTTCCATATTTACAAAATCGTCATTGACATCTGCTTTTACATTTAAAAATTGTGCTAAAATACACAATTTTATTTTATTTTATATTTATTTTTGAACTCATAGCCCATATGTACGATTTTAGTTGCATATTATTATAAATTTCCGAACTGGTATAATAGTTAGCATTTCACTTCGTAAGGTAAAGAAAGGTCTTTGCTTCAACATCCACTAATTATTTACACTAAAGATGTAATAAAGTAGTCAAATTACTACTTATTTTCCCTATGATTAAAGTAGAGAATAGTGAAGTGAGTTATGCCAACTGGTATTGTTGAAGGGGGAAGAAAATTGTCTTCAAAATTCATATTTTCAACAATGTTACACTTAATTTTTAGTAGTTAATTTTCTTTAGAATTTTATTCTTTAAATAATAATGTCTTAAATCTTGAAGCAGTTGGTAAAGTAACCTTAGAAACAATGTTACACTAGTCGTTAATGTTTTAATATCAGACCAGTAATACTTTATTTTTATGTTGTGTATAGGTAAATTAAATTTAGAGTAATCTCACCTCTCCTGCCAAATAAACTTTAAAGTCCTCAGAAAATTATAGAAAAGTTATACGTGGCACTTCAATTGAAACGCTATAGTTAAATAAACAAATAAAAATTGCATTTGGTTTTTGACTTGGTGTTTCAATAGGTAAAGAAACAGAAACTTAAAAATAAGTAAAAGATAAAAATATTTTAATTTACTATTAAAGAAGTTTTGGTATACAGATAATATTATGATTAAACAAATTAAATAACATGAATAAGTATTTTTTTTAAATAACATGAATAAGTTTTGGTATAGAGTATAGACATGAATAAGTATTTTTTTTAATCTTTCAACTTACTAAACAAATTAAATAACATGATAGTATATTATTGGATAAAACATGATTAGAAACACTAAGTTGAAAGAGTTGATTCTTCTTCATTTGCCTAAAATGTCTATTTATTTATTACCTTATATGAAGGAAGGAAATAGTTTCATAGGGACTCGCGAAAGCTTAACAAGAGAGTGAAGGCTGAAGCAGTGTGTCCTTCTTTATCTTTTTACAGAGAAGGGACAGGAAAATAAAATGAATATAAAAAGGAGCCTATCTTTTTCGATAATAATCCAGAATATGAGAAAAGTTTCATACAAATATTTTTGTAAATATCCAAAATGTTTACAAAAATCCTAACGGCAACTATATGACATGCATAGAAATTTGTGAAGAAGCATACATGAATATTGGAGAAGAGGTTTTGGTACAGATTCTGCATCCATACAAATTTCTTTTCACTTCCACTCTTTGGTTTCATGGACTTTTTGATAAACTTATTGAGACAAGTTTTATTTATACATTCAGTTTTTTGTGAGATGCAGGAGTAAATTCTACAATTGGGGGATATGATTGAAGTTGTATGTATATTCATGGTTATGCTGCCCGTGATCAAATCATATAGAGTTTATATCAAATTTGATTTTTGAATGTTTTATGTTACTCTTATTCTTATGTTATTATTATTAGGAAAATTACTTGAATGGTGATTATTTAACTCCAGCTATGATGTTGTAGTAATTAACCTCCATACTCTACCTCTGTTCTTATCCAATCAAATAAAGAAAGCAAAAAATATTATTCATATGAACTGATAATTGTTTCATCACACCATTAGAACATAGTCCTACGTGGATCTTCACAATACCAAACATTTTTTATTTTTTTATTAATAAGAAGATCCATAAAAGTAAAAGGCAGTTTGGGACACAAAAACTGAGAAGAGTCCAAACTTGAAATCAGGATGAATAGGCTTTTGGTGAGAGCCTTGGGCGAGGGTGCACTGAAAGAGGCACTGCCCTTTGCAAAGTAAGCCCATAGGCCTCATCCATGTTGAGCTTTTTTGGGTTAAGCCCATTCTCAAGCTCCCAATCAAATGAATGGGCCAAGGTAGCAGTAAGAAGCTGAACCATCCTTAGTCCAAGACTGAGGCCCGCACATATCCTACGTCCAGCACCAAAGGGAATAACCTCAAAGTCATTGCCTTTAATATCCACATTATCCTTTTCACCACCTGGGAGGAACCTTTCGGGCTTGAATTCCAATGGGTTGTTCCATTCATTAGGGTCACGGGCTATGGCCCAAACATTGACTAATAGTGTTGAACCTTTGGGGATGTGGTAACCGAAGACTTCACAGCTTTCTGATGCAACACGTGGCAAGGAAAGAGGAGTTGAAGGGTGTAGACGGAAAGTTTCCTTCACTACTGCATCCAAGTAGGGGAGTTGGGCCAAGTCAGCTTCTGTTACAAGCCTGTCACGGCCCACCACAGAGTCTAATTCTTGTTGGAGTTTGGCCTGGATATTTGGGTTTCTTATCAGCTCAGAAATTGCCCACTCTGTTGTGCTTGATGATGTATCTGTGCCTGCTGCAAACATATTCTGCACCAGGGTTCATTTACGAGTTAAATTTTAGATATTAAGACTTCAGAGCCATAAATAGGGTTGGTTGTAATTATCATTTATTTGGTATTGAGTTAGATTGTTTCTTATGATTAAAGTGGTGTGTGAACAACATGTTGTGAAACATTCACATCCATTGCACATGGTATGGGTTGACAATGGAGTGGAGACAAAATTAGCATTGGCATTTTGAGTAAGGACTAAGAAATAGTCCTATTTGTCTTTAGATAATGCAAGTTTAAGTGTCTATGTTAAAAGTGAACAAATTTGAAAATGGGTATTTTTTATATTTGTGAATTACAGAATATTTTATAATGTGATAAGTACATACCAAAAGCAATGCTTTGATCTCTATATCAGTGAGTCTGCCTCCATCCTCTGGACCATCTTTAAGTGACAACATTGTACTCAACATGTCTTGGTGCTTCTCAATCTTATAATTCTTGTGCTCCTCAACAATGTTGGTTAAAAATGCATCAAACTTTTTATGTAGTTTTTTCATCTTAGCTTGCACGCCCTGAATGTCAAGCCATTCCAAAGCAGGAATGAAGTCACCAATGTTGAGAGCTCCAGCCAAAACCATAAGCTCAACAACCATAGACTTAAACTCATCAGCCTTAGGATCAAACCCATCTTTGTCATCGTTAAAGACTCTTCGTCCGATCATTACTCTGGTCAATGCATTGGTGGTGCACACATTCACAACTTGTCCTAGGCTCACTGCTTTAGACCTTGAACTTGCTAAATTGCTTGTTAATCTTCCTACCTCTTCCTGCATGTGTATGTGCATTCTGCTTGTTACATTTTCATATGTTTTTAGTTTTAATTTATAAATTTTTATATACTAGTTAAAAACTAAATATAAACTAATAAGTTTCATTTAGATAAGGTAGAAACAATTTTTTTACAGAGTAAATTATAAAAAAAAATGAAGTTATTTAATTATGTTAAGAATATTTTGGTTGTTTTTTTATACTTTTTTAAAAGTATATATTTTTAATATTTATTATCACACATTTTTATCAAAATGCTTTAACTTTTAATACCTCATGATAAAGACTAAAAAATATTAAAATAAAATATAACACAAAATCAATTTCAATATTTAAAAATATCATCACACTCAAGTAAATAAAATTTATTAACCTTGAATTAGTCAATCCAACAAATATATAATGCATAAATAATAAAGTTAATACTTCATTGATGACAATTCAAAAAAAAAATGAAATTGCTATTGAAATTTAAGGCATAAAATGAAAGTGGAATTAATTGAAAAAACAAGGAATCCAAAAAAAGCATACTACCATAAAAGGAGGTCATTTTTGTGTGTGCATATTTTCCATAAATAAAAGTTGAATTTATAATCTAGTTAAGTTCTGAAATATATTAGTATTGAATTTTATATTCATTTTTTTTTTAAAAAAAAACCACAAACTTTCACTTATGTAAAAAAAAAAATCTTATGCCTAATAAACTAAACTTAGAAAGGTAGGTAGTATATATCAAACACACACTAAGTGTAAAATCAAGTATACTCTAAAATACAAAACATATTTTTAAGTCATTTATTAACCTAACATTCCCCATCTCCTTAAGTAACTATGGAGTTTAGGCAAGGAATAATATGGGCTAATTGACCTAAGTATGCTAGTTTTAAAACTATTAAGTAAAATAAATAAATAAATATTTTTTTAAAATTAATTACAAAAGTACTTTTTTTTTGCGTGGGAAATTATTAGAAATTTAATGTTATAAATTAACATGATTTATGATTTATCATATGTCATTCTCTATAAATTTACTTACTGCGTGGGAAATGATTAACTAAATAATTAATTGATATTATATACTAATTAAATAATATTATTTATGTTAATGAGTAAATAAATTATATAAACTAATCTTAAAGTTATCGATGAATACAATCATTAATATAAATTGGTAACAATTATTTTATAATAATGACTTAAATCTATGATTAATATATCCATATTGATTTTATATTAATAATTTAAAATGAGGATAGATCCATTGACTCAAAGAGTAAGTTTTTTAAACTTATTTCACATTTTAGTCATCAATTTTTGGGAAATCCAATTGTTTGAATTAGTGGGTAGATCTAAACCATTGGATTTCCTTAGAATTGATGGTTAAGATGTGGAGTAAGTTTAAAAAACTGACTCTTGAAGTAAGTGGATCCCCACCCATTTAAATTAATCTATAAATTTAAGTTTAGTCTATATAAATTCCATTTATGAATTAATCTACAACATCAGATTTACTAAATTAAAAAACATTATGGTTTATTGTAATAAAGCATGGTGAATATGATCTTAAAATAATATTTGTGAAATTATATTTAATTAAGTAAATAATATACATTCTAATTATACTTGAGAGTATAATATATAAATGTGTTTGCAACTTTAAAACATAAATAGCCAACAGTCCAGTACACAATGGGGACCTCAACCACATGCCATCACGTAAAGTACTCTAATAAAATTATAAAAATGGAAAAAGTTATAAAAAATTAATTTGTTTCCATGTGATGAAAATAAACATACCCTTGCATTTTAAGTTAAAAAAATCACATAGGTGATAGACCTATAGTTCTAAAAATTAACCTACCTAGTTTAATTAGCCACTAATATGATTTGAGGAATAACTCTGATGATGGAGACATTAAACTACACTACCTATTTTTAGTTCATAGTTGCAACCGATTAGTAATCTTCTCCTAGACAACTAATATTATTACACTTGGTTTTTGGTTTTAAGGATAAAAAAGTCATTACATATGTAATATAAGGATTGAATTGTCTTTTTATTTTTCATTTTGCATTATTTTACACCCCACTTGTTTCTCTATTAATGAAGATGATCTCTACCCATAATAACCCAATAAAGAGTGCAACAAGCTACCCCTTTTAAAATAGCAACCCCTCATACTCCTTTCTCTCCTCTCACCCATTTTCACACCTGCAAGTACTTCTCAATAGAACTAGACATTTCACCCATTTTCACACCTGCAAGTACTTCTCAATAGAACTACACATTTGACTTAGTATGAATATAGAAGTGTCTTATACTATTAGACCACTACTTTATAATAATATTATGCGAGTAATGTTATATCTTCATATTCATAAAAAAGTGACATATGTCACAAAGTTACTTTTATTTAGTAGTGATTAGTTTACAAGTGACATGTCACTTTCTTGTGGGTACGAGGATATATCATTATCCATATAAGATTATTAGGCTTTTGACCTAGAATAGGATTCTTCTCCAGTACTGGACTTGTGAGGGAAAATTTTTTTTAAAAAAATTTAATTTAAAAAATGTAAATAATCTAAACCATTGAAGTTTTGATTTTGCCATGTGTCAAAATCTTAAGCATGCATTGTCCTCTCCTGTAATGGAGAGGAGCCAAACTCTTTGACCTAATATGATATCAAGTTTTTTTTTTTGATGATGTGAGGCAGTAAAACCTATACAGTAATAATGTTCTTTTAAATGCTATGAAAATTTTCTTTTTTCAATAAAGATCATAGTATGAAAGTTATATTTGTTTCTCTTTTGCTTTATGCAAGAAGGAAGGTGTGTGATTTTGGTGTCTTTGATGATTGTATAAATATAGTGCTGATACCACAATTATGTCCATATAAATGTAATGAAACTATGTTTTTATGTAATATCAGGAGAAGTTAATATAAGTGATATGAAAATGAATAGCGTGAAGACACAATAATATATATCTTTATCCAAATTAAGATGTACATAAAATCAAAATCATCCCTTGTTATGGTCTTATAATAATAATTGTGTGGAAACTAACCTGTCGCAAGTGTGTGAAATCCTCCAATGCCTTGCCAGAGAACATGTGAACAGAGCTTAATTTCCGGCGCAACCTCCACTGTGGGCCATAAGGTGCAAACACCAAATCTTGATAACTATAAGCCATGTATTTGGCACCGGCGTTAGGTGGCCGGCTAGAGAAATTTGCATCATGAACCTTTAAAAACTGTTCCGCGACGGAGGCGGAAGCGGCTACAATAACATCAACAAAACCCAAACGAAGGTGCATGAGAGGGCCATATTTGAGAGCCAACGCTGCAAGTCCATGGTGTGGCATAGGACCCATATGAGGTAAGTTTCCGATGATTGGCCATGGGCGTGGACCTGGTGGAAGTGGAAGAGAAGGACCAGAAATAAGTTTGAAGAGTTTGTAAACAATGGTTGCGGCTACAATAGTAACTAAGGTTATTACCCACGTAGACATGTTGCTTAATTATGAATTTGTCTGTCTATGAACTCATTTATATATAACTTAAACTTACTGTATTGTTATTATATTTATATATATATATATATATATATATATATATGCTTACATTGTATGTGTGAATAAGGATATTTGTCCCAAAAACTCTCTGTCCTTGTATCCCAAGTTAATCACGCTGCATTATGTAACGTAAAAAATGTTATTTTCTATTTTTTTTAATTATGTGTTAGTTTGTAAGTGGATTGAGACATATTATAACACAAAAAATGAGACATGTGATTTCGGACGTGTATAGGTAGATGAGGATGTTACGTTATATCTTACTTCCTTATACAACTCTAATCCTTTTGGGCGTAGTGAGAATATTGAATTGGTAGATAGAGGTTTTTTTAGTCTTGTTTAATTTTGTATTATATCATGGTCACGTCATTGACATTTTAATGATTTTTTTAATACTGCATTCAATTAAAATTGAGCCATTTTCTATTTTTACATTAATTTGAGAGGGTTAAGTCGTTACGCTGTTCCTGTACCCAGTTGTGATATTTTATTGGCACCAAGTTGGCTGGGGTGTATAATAACAGGATCACTCTCGCCCCTCGACTTAATTCAATTATATTTATGTTCATATATTTTATTTGGAATATATATAATAAATACACCTTAATTTTAGTTTCATCCTTCCTCAAGATTCTAAATTGGAAATCATATCATAAGTTATTAGGTCAGGTATCATGACTGAATCATATAATATTACACAGAATTTAACGGAAATATAAATCATAGAATTTAACCCATGTTGGCGAATTATATATAAAAATCCATAGGGAAAACGATTAGATGATTTTTCTATTTTTTATTTTACTTTTGACATAAACTTGTTAAGATGATACCTGTATTTCTTTGTACAAGAAAGCATTAGGATGTTACAATTTGAATATAAGAATTTTATTGATCCCTGCATAAGTAATAATACAAAGTGAAGATAACTTACCATGATAGGAAATCCCATTATTATTATTATAGTAATGAGAAATAATATTTGATTTGATATTTTTAATATTTGATCCAAATAAATTTTCCTTTTTTTTCAACCATAAAAACTATAAATTTAAGAGGGGAAAGAAGAAACATTCTTAGATTACGAATAGGCAGGGAGTTACCACTATATGATTATCGTGCATCTTCTCAAAGGAGGAGATTCTCTTATGCACTTGAAAGGTTTGATTTATTCTCCTTTGAAGATAGAGTTTGAAGTTAATAGAAGGATCAAGTTTAGTGATAATTATAAAGTTGAAGGATTGATTGAGAATAATCGATAGTTAAAGTGTCTATTAAAAAAATAGTTACTCTAACTCATGAACAAAAATCTATTGTACTGCATCTGTCTAATTCTCTATTTTCCATACAAAGTATGTCATTCGGATAAAATTGACACATCATTATTACCTTATTATCTCGGTCCTACGGCAAATTGAATTTAAATTTGGGTTTGTATGACGGTTGGGACATTCTATTTTCTATCTTGGAAATTTACAAATCATTTTAGAACTCAATAATACATAATATAATTATTATCTTTTGAATTACCATCGTAAGTTATGACCCAATATTACAGACTCGTTAACGGGCATTCACTGCATTTCTTGAAACTTAATTATTAAAGTGATTTATGATTTAAGGTGTAATAGTACAATTTTAATCTTTTATATTTTATTATTCATTATTATTATTATTATCATTATTGTGTGTGTGACTGTGTGTATATAGTGTTATATATATTAAGGTGTATGTATATAGTATATTAAGTGTTATCCGATTACACCATTCTTTCTCTAAGCCAAAATTTATTTAAACTTACTGTTTTACCTGATTTTGACAATATATGTGTTAAGTGACAATTAATTTGATGAATAGCCAAATTAAGTAAATAATAAGTTGAGAATTAATTATTTTCTAGGTCCCATTTTAGTTGTTGAATCTACATAAATTAAAGTAATTATTGAATATGTTATGTATAATGTATAATAATAATTTCTCGACTACAAGATTTTTATAATATGACGAAACTGTCAAAATTATATCTACTTATAAAAAAAAGTAGTTTTCCATAATAACAAAGATAAAAATAAATAATAATTTTTTTTCTAAAATTACAAACATATAAAAAAAATAGAGTAAGAATTAAAATGGATGGAAAGAAGTTAATGAAAATGATAATGACATGAGAGAAGTATATAAGAATCCATGTCCCCACTGGGGTGGTAGTTGTTTACATCCAGTGGTCTAGAATCAAAAGCTCCGTAACTCCAAACCTACGAACTATCAAATTTTGGATAGAGATCACTTATCTCAAACGATATCTCAATTTCTGTCCTGAACTAATAAAAATATTATGTTTTGTTTTTTAAAAAATTATTTTATTCATATAATAATAAATCATTGGTCCAAAATAAGGAATGTGACATCGTTTGAGATAAGTGATCCTCATTCTCAATTTCCCATACTTACCACAGTTGTACTATGTACATAAATCTCTTTTTGCTTTTTTGATGTGATCGATATATATACCTTATAACCTTTTTTGGTGATAATGTGCCTTATTTATTTTTTATTTGTGTAATTCTACATTTGGCATCGTGGCCAAACTTCAACCATGTTTTATATATCTTCATTATTCTGGGGTAATTAATAATGTCTAGATTTTGCTACACATTATAATTACAAAGCAAAGGTGAAGACCACTGTATAATAATTTATTAACGAGTAGTCCTAAATATGCACTCATAATCAGCCCTTTATAATACCATATTCTCAACTTCACACTTTAAAAGGACAACGCTTGAAGGAAACATTCCGATCCAACAGAAATCTGAAATGAAACATGAACATATACTATTTCATGGAAAATTTACACAGTGCATATTTAGATTTCAATATGATAGTGTAAATTTTGCTGAACTCGTACCTACTATACACGAGTTCTTTCTACACCAACGGTTTTTGGCTATTTCATATATCTCATTTTAATTTTCACCTTAATGAGATGTATATTCATTAAAGCAATCATTAAAAGTGTCAACTACCACTAATGATATAGTTTTGATTAAAATACCCCTAATAACATCTCCAATTATCAATATATAGAAGTAGTTTCAATAATTAATAACAATATAAGATAAAAGAATAAACAAAGTAATTAATCCCTCTTAATTTTTTAAAGTGACAAACAATGTAAAAAACTGAAAACTATTACTGGAATAATTATATTAAATGAAAAGAGTAATATTTTTTTTGGAAAATATAAAACGCTAAAAATATATTTCAATAACTACTCATAATTCAATCAATCATCATTATCTTCAAATATACATCAATCTGTTACAATGTGAACTCTCATTTGACCCTGTTAATATTTGTTTAAAGGGTTTTGCTAACATATGGAAATTGATTTTTTAGTTGGTATTGTGCACCAAAAGTTTTAGACAAAATTAATCCTCATATTTTAATTATAATAAAGTTAGCAATAAAGATAGTTTTATAATTTCCATTAACTCATTCATCCCTAACATTCCCCCTACTCCATTAACTCACTCATCCCAAAACACCAAAATCATTCACCACCACCGCACCACTGCATCACCACTAAACCTCTACACACCACCCCATCATCGTCGCAACACACCACCACACTGCCACAACACACCGCAACACACGAAAATTTCAATTTGGAAGGGTTTTTGGGTGTTTTGTGATTGTAAATAGTTGGAGGAAGAAATAGGCGGACAAATTCCAATCCTGCAAAAATGAACTCTTCTGCATATTAAACAAATGGAAAGTTTGGGTTAAGTCAATAGTGCGAAAATGACTGTTTTGGTGGAATGGTTTTGGGGTGTTTTGTGATTGTAGATTAATGGGAGAGAAGAAAGAAGGTTTGGGATGATGCAGCAGTGTGTTGCGGCAATACGGTAAATGCGGCGTTGTGGCGATGCGGCGGTGTGTTGCGGCAGTGTGACGATGGTGTGGTGATGTGAGGAGGTTTAGTGGTGGTGCGGTGGTGTTGGGAGGTTTAGTGGTGGTCAATAATTTTGGTGTTTTGGGATGAGTGAGTTAATGGGGGAGAGGAAGGTTAGGGATGAGTGAGTTAATGAAAATTATAAAACTATCCTTATTGCTAACTTTATTATAATTAAAATATGAGGGTTAATTTTATCCAAAACTTTTGGTACACAATGCTAAGCTGCACGAACTAAAAAAATCATTTCCATAGGTTAGCAAAACCCTTGTTCAAATTTGTATGAATCCTAGTCAAATGTTCAATTATTTGAAAGTAGATTGATTCATTATACATATGATTAGAGAATATATTTGATTTATAAAAAATGCAACTATTATTATTTTCAAATATTATGATGGAGTGTATTTGAAAATATTATAAAAAAGTGATAACAAATTAAAATCTTTTAATTAAAAAATTGTTATTATTCCCAGATCTATATTACTTTTTCTTCATTCACCCTATCAATTTTTTTGGCTGTCACTGCTTATCAAAAAATATTAAATGAAATCATAATTTTAATATTATAATGTTTTAAAAAATTATGAAAAATAATTACTTATAATAATATATACAATTTAGTTTAAAATGTATTGGAGTAAGGATAACATGTGATAATGACATAATGGCGTGACACTAAAAACATTAATGACTACTTGATTGGCATTCATAAATACTCCTCTGGTTTTTATATCTTTTAATATTTGAGAATATACATATACTTTTTTTATACTATTTGACTAAAATAATAAAGAATATGCATTAAAATTATGTTTAATATTAAAGAATACCATTTTAATATTAAAGAATATATATATATACACTTTAATAAATTATTAAATAGTGTAAAAAATGATAAATATAAAGTTATGTTTAATATGCACTAAAATTAAATAAAAATGAAGAAATATGAGATGAAAAAAGTAATAATAAGTAAAATTTTGCTGGAAGTAAAATATAATTCTATATATATGATATGATAAAGTTAAAAGAAAAAGTTAAAACAGAATTGGAATGGGTAGGTAATAATTTTGAGGTAGTTGAAGTGCTGGGTGTTTAATCATACACGAATACATTCAGACACACTAGAAGAATGTATAGATGGGGGTGTTTTAAATAAATATTTGTGCAAATAGATGATTATGCAGAGATAATAAATAAAACATTGAAAGGACAAAAAAAAATGTAATTCTAATTAAAATTTAATCATAAATGATAATACTAAAAATTATAAAATATATTTGTTGATATATATATATGGGGAGGGATCCACTTACTCCAAGAGTAAGTGAAAAATGACTTACTCCATATCTCAACCATCCAATCTTGGAAAATCCAATGTTTTGAATTGGTAAATACATCTAAACCGTTGGATTTTCTAAAATTGGATGATTGAGATGTGGAGTAAGTCATTTTCCACTTAATCTTGGAGTAAGTGGATCTCTCCTCTATATATATATATTTATGAAAGTTTTTCTCCATGCTACTTGAGTGGTTAGCTATGATGGCGACTGGCGAGTAGGAAAATTGATCAGGAGCACCATTCTATCATAGCCAACTGTCAGTCTCAAGGTCAAAACTCTAAAAAAGAAAAATAAAAAAATAGTATATTATCATCAGACACTTGGATTTATAAAAAATAAAAATTAGTCACTTAGAGTAATGTATTTAATTAGCTATCCCCTGAATGTGCCTTAAGTCCGAATTGTGGCATTTGTCACCAAAAACTGGATAAAATGATATTATAATGAGTGCAAGATTATGTTCAACATGTGTTTGTTACAGGTTAGGGTTATGATCCTTTCAATTAATGGAGAGATAAATACATCAAAAATTAATGGAAAATGCAATACACATGCATCCTTTTGATTACAATAAAATTACAATTTTACCATTAAAAATAAAGAAAAAAATGCATTTGCCTCAGAATCTAATTCGTTTGTTACTTGGTCATGTTGATTTCCAGGGAGGCCATTTATTATGTAATACAAATTCTATGCCTATTTATCCTCCCAAGTTACCATTCATTGGAGTTTGGATCTCATTCAATACTGTATGTATCCTAAGGAATATGTCAAAATTAATATTTATGTTTGATTCCAGTTCATTATATCAGTTTTCTTACTCATAAAATAACACTACGATTAAATTGTCAAAAGCTAAACAATTAAATGTTGAAATCTTAAGTATAAATGTTCAATTTTCTATCAAGAGGTATATTTATATTTTGTTTGACAAAATCATATGTGTATTTTGTTATTATTCCGAATACACAAAGCATGAGAAAATGACTTGGCGGGTGTGAAGTGATTATCCCATGCTTTTGAGGAAGATTTTTAAGCTTGTTGTGGAGACGACTATATCCTCATAACTAACTCCAACGATAACACAATTGTTCATTCACTCACTAGTCAACAATTTTTTGTTCTTCTAACTATCAATCCTCTCAGCAATGGTTGCAACAAATTAACAAATAACTATACTTTATTTCAAAACCCAATTAAATTCGGTCCCAAAGTTTAATTTTCACCCTTGGCTTCAATTAACTATTTAGCGTATACTCCTTTTCATAAAACATAAGGGCTTCAGTAATATAACATATATATGCTAATACAACCTTTTATTTATTACATCATTAATCTATTAATACAAAAATTAAGTGAGTAAGAACTAGATCAGCTGTTAAAGCTACAAGAATCTGAGCTATAATATCAACAGCTATGGTCTTGCAATTTAAAAAATTGCTACCAAACAAAAAAATAAACAATAGTCAGCATATGATAATATACTAAGAAGGGCTCACATTACAGCAACATTTTGCTATTGTCGTTGATTCATTAACAAAAAATAGTTGGGTTGGAGAGATAGTCATATATGTTAATATTCAATTCAATATTGTAGCCTATATTAAAATAAACTCTAGTCGTGAATTTTCCGTGTTTTGTTCAAGTTCCTTTGCTTCAAGAGCGGTTTTGTTGTTTAAAAAAAACTAGTAGTCTTCATTCACATTAGATTTAATAATCAAGATGGGAATCTCTTACAACAATTAATTCTATAAACAAACCAAACTTATATTAATCCAAGTATGAAGGAGGAAAGTCAACCACCGCAACTAATCTACAACAAAACAAGTTGATCATTAAATTCAACAGTGTTGAAATTGTCAAAACACTTCAAATACAAGGAAAGCAGAAATGGTTGGCATCAAAATATGACACAGGTTATTGAAGCTCTATAGGGACATATAATATGCAAAACCTTAAGAATGAAAAGAGAGAAAGAAAGCATTGTTTAAGTTGAAGGTGGACCACTGCCATAACGTAATTGTAGAGAACAAGTTGTTCAAATGCCTCAGATTATTCAACAGACCAGATCAACAATGCACACTTCGTAAGAAGCTTCCACATAACAAGTATGTTTACAACATATGGATAATACAACATTATCCTCTTTCCACATGTAAACATTTATATAAAATCATTATATTATCAACTATTCATTTTAATTAGTTTTTTTTGAAAAGTCAAAGATCTTTAAAAATAAGAAGAGGATTCACCCACTCTAAATAATAAGGATGATTCACTTACTTACTCCATATCTTAACCATTAATTCTAAAAAATCTAATGGTTTAAACCTATCACTAATTCAAATCATCGAATTCCCTTAGAATTAATAGGTAATGTATTTAAACTTACTCTTCTAGTAAGTGATCCCTCCCTAAAAAACAAAGTAGATGATGAATAACCAATATATAAATATTACACTATGAATGCATATACATTTTGTCTCAGTTATTTTACTTATTTAAATTGTCACCCTTTCCATAAGTTATGATCATAAAAGATTTAACCAAAGTAGATTAACTTCCTCACATTAATATCCAAACCAAAAGAATAATACCGGACTGATCCATCCTTAACTTAGATATCCAATCTACTAAAAACAAACAGATTTATTTATTGTTGAAACAAAAAAGCCGTTACTAGAACGGGTTTTCATTCATCAAGCAGACCCATTGATAAGAGTATCAACAAAAAGTAAACAAAAAAGGAACTTTAGGACTTATGAGGAACAAAAACAACTTAAAGTTCAGTCACTCACTCAATGCATCAAACTTAATTACATTTTCTGATCCACATGATATGATTATTTACTCCTCCATTTCTTCATCATCAATTTCCTCAATCTTCATCTTCTTAACTACTTGAGCAGCATCAGTTTTTGTTGGTCCATTAGGAATCTGAATCAAAATTTCAGACTTCTGACCTGATGCAGCATTAACAACCCCTCCATTCTTTTCCACATGGTACACCAACTCACTCCCCTCACCACCAGCATCTATGTAAACCGTTGAATTCTCATCGATTTCTTCCCTTACAAGCATCCTAGATAGCTCTGTCACCACCTTCTTCTCAAGCCACCTCCTTATTGGTCTAGCACCATAAACCTGACCAGTAACAAAAACATATTCAGTACTCAACATTTTGTACACCATATCATATTATTAGTAACATAAACTTATTTTTTACTCAAGACATTTTATGCATCCAATCTATATAGTAATAACAGAAACTTCTCTAGTACATTTATGTATCATAAACATTAATAAAGTAAACCAATATGTTATGATACAATGTTACTTACAGGATCATAGCTCTCAGCAAGTATATAGTCCAATGCTGCATCTGTAACTGCCAAGGCAATTCCTCTTTCAGCAAGACGACTAGCAACATCCTTCATTTGCAACCTTGCAACCTTCCTCAGTTGCTCATGTGAAAGAGGATCAAACACCACAATTTCATCAAGCCGATTCAATAATTCAGGCCTAAAATGCTTTCTTACCTGTTAATATAAGAACATGTAGGTGTGTTTGTTAGTATAAACAGCAAGAAATACATAAAACATTTATCTTACTATTAGATTATAATATGCATAACATACCTCCTGCATTACTTTATCGCGAGCAACTTGCATGGTACATTTTCCTGAAAGTCCTATTAGGAGGTGTTCAGCTCCAAGATTTGAAGTCATGATGATGACAGTGTTTCGAAAGTCGACAGTGCGGCCTTGGCCATCGGTTAACCTCCCATCATCTAATACTTGAAGAAGAGTATTGAACACTGATGTGTGTGCTTTTTCCACTTCATCAAAAAGTATCACACTGTAAGGCCTTCTTCTTACAGCTTCAGTTAATTGACCACCTTCCTCATGTCCAACATACCTGAAGAAAATCCAATATCTTTATACTATGAGATATGTAATTCTTAAATTCCAAAGTATAACAAACAGTTCATGTTTACCAGTCCACTTACCCTGGTGGTGCACCAATCAATCTTGAAACTGAATGCTGCTCCATGTATTCAGACATGTCAACTCTCACCAGCTGATTTTCATCATCGAAAAGTTGCTCGGCGAGAGCCTTAGCAAGCTCAGTCTTACCAACACCAGTTGGACCTAAGAACAGGAATGAACCAGTAGGTTGTTGTGGTCTTCCTAGTCCAGCCCTTGATCTCAACACAGCCTCAGCAACAGCATTGACTGCTTGATCTTGTCCAACAACTCTATTGTGCAATCTGTCAGCAAGACCAATAAGCCTTTCTTTGTCATTTTGGCCTAGCCTAGTGATTGGTATACCGGTCCAGCGGCTCACAACCTCGGCTATTTGCTCTGGCCCTACTGTTTCTGTCAGCATTAAGTTCTCCTCAGTGCTCCCTTCGAGTTGTTGGATTGCAGTTTCCAACTCCTGAATCGCGCCATATCGCAAGTCAGCTGCTCTAGCTAGATCATATCTTCTCTCAGCCTCTTGTAGAGCAAAAAGGAGCTCTTCACGTTTCTGCTTGAGCCTTCGAATTTCATCAACTCTCTCTTTCTCTTTTCTGTACTTCATCATGAGGGGTTGTAGCTTGTCTCTTAAGTCATCAACTTCTTTCCTTACCTAAACAAAACAAAACAAACAAATTAGAATCATTACAAATCTAAACAATAAAAATTAATGTATGCAAGTAAAAAGATTATCAATAGAATAACTAACACAAGTATTCAATACTTACTTCTATAAGACGGGCTTTGCTAGCTTTGTCTTTCTCTTTCTCCAAAGCATGAAGTTCGACTTCAAGTTGCATCCTCTTTCTTTCAAGGTTATCAATTTCCTCAGGCTGACTATCAAGTTGAACTCTCACATTTGCACAAGCCTCATCAACTAAATCAATTGCCTTATCAGGAAGATGACGTCCTGCACAAGCAAAGTAAATACAATAAGCATCCCAAGCTAATGAAAACATCATTCAAAACAGAAATAACTAACTCAAACCAAAAGCAATTAATTACATACCAGTAATGTAGCGACTAGACAATTGAGCTGCTACAACCAGAGCTCGATCTTGAATCCTAACACCATGATGTCCTTCGTAACGCTCCTTTAGCCCTCGAAGAATACTGATAGTGTCAACCACACTAGGTTCAGCCACATAAACCTGTTGGAACCTTCTTTCAAATGCTGCATCCTTCTCAACGTACTTTCTATATTCCTCAAGAGTGGTGGCACCAATGCACCGAAGCTGGCCGCGAGCAAGCATAGGCTTGAAGAGATTAGCAGCATCCATTGATCCTTCAGTTCTACCAGCACCAAGAACCAAATGAATTTCATCAATGAATAGAATAACTTTTCCCTCAGCCTCCTCTACTTCTTTCAAAACTGACTTCAATCTCTCTTCAAACTCTCCCCTATACTTCGCACCAGCAACCAATGCTCCCATATCCAATGCAATTAACCTAACCTCAGAAAGGTTGCTAGGAACATCACCTCTAACTATTCTTTGTGCCAAACCTTCTACCACAGCTGTTTTACCAACACCTGGTTCTCCAATCAAAACAGGATTATTCTTAGTCCTCCTTGATAAAATCCTAACAACTCTTCTTATCTCTTCATCGCGCCCGATCACCGGATCGAGCTTCCCCGCTTGCTCAACCAAGTCTCTTCCATAAGTCTTAAGAGCTTGAAAAGTTGTGTCACCTGTGGCACTCTCAACCTTCTTCCCTTCTCTCCCACGAAGCTTCTCAACCTCCGATCTCACCCTTGCAGTGGCAACACCAGCTTCTTTCAACAAGTCACTAATTTGAGAATCTTCTAGAATGCCAAGAACCAATTGATCAACCGCTAAGTGTGTGTCACCACGTGACTTTTGCGCAGCTTGTGCTCTTCTAATGACTTTGATTAAGGTTGTGCTTGCAGGTATGTCATCAGGTGGAGGAGATTGACATGGTAACTTCTTCAAGGCTTGGTTAAACACTCTTGTTGTAGCTTTTGCTGATTCTTCACCAGAAGCATTTGAAATTGCTTGGAAGAAAATACCACTTTGATCAGAAATCAGAGTAGAAGCAAGGTGCAAAGGAGTGAATTGAGCATGACTAGAATCCATTGCAAGTGCATGAGCCCCAGCAAGAGCCTCATTGGTCTTGTGTGTGAATTTGTCAGGATTCATTTGAAACCTGCATGAATTAGATTACATGACAAATGGGAAACAAAAAAATTAGAACTTGAACGTGACCCATTATTTGTTAATTGTGACTCTATGAACATTTACATAAACAAATGAAAAAAACAGCAACCCCATTAATTATAACTTGCAGTTTAAAAGCTACGTTTTTTACACTTGAAACAATAGCGTGGCTCTATAATACTTGGGTTATATTTTAGTAACAGATTTAAAGTGATATATCTATGCATATGCATACTAGTTTCCAGAAATGAGGGTATATGCTATATAAATCCTAAAATCGTAAGGAAATAAAGAATATGACAACTTGGGATCAGGCGAAAAACAGAGTAGTGAAGAAAACATAAACAGATTTTGTGACATACCTTTAGTTGATAATAATGACGAAACCTTGATGCGAATTAGAGAATGGGAAAGAAAAGAGGAAGAGTTGCAATGTAGCTGACGAAAAATTGAATAAAAAGGAAAAGATGTGTGCAGTGAAATATTGTTGGGTCGGTATTCTGTGTTATGATGAGAGGAAGAAGAAGGGAAGGCGTGGGTATTTGAAGAATGAAAAGATGAACCGCAATGGTTCGCGACGTTTCCGAATAATAACAAGAAGAAAGTACTAGGGGATTCGATAATGTTCTAGTTTTTTCTTTTTTTCTTATTGTCGCTATTTATTTGTGCTGTTTCTTTTTCAAAAAATATATCGAGTACCTTTGTTTTTATTTTTTATGCTATTCCAACTCTTTTATTCGGCTAAACCATCCTCCTCTTTAGTCGGCTTTAGTTTATAACAAAAAAGTTGTTATCAAATATTTGTAACAAAAGCTAAAAAAGTAAAAAATAAAAGACAATATAAATTAATATCAATAATTAAAAATAACATGATAAATAATATTAGTTTTGTGTTATTTCTGACATAGAGGCTCAAATTTCTAAAATTAAAATTATTATATATTATATAAAAAAATTGTTTAAGAAAAGTGAAGAATTATAAACAGTAGTGCATTTAAAAAAGTGCTCATGAATAAAATATAAATAAATTGGAAGGGTATATGTAAGTTTTTTAGAGGTATTTTGTCAACTAAAAATGAAAAAATTATAAAATATTCATATATTAAAAGAACATAATATATATTGGAAGGGTTTCTACTGGATTGGAGTTACATAAAACTCATGTATTGAATTTGAGTTCATATTTCAAATTTCAATTTCAATTTCAGAATTAAGTAATTACAAAGTCTGCACATGGTCCTATTTATCCAAATATAATATAAGCCCAAATAAAAGTGATTATGGTGCCGTCATCTTGTGACACGTGTGAGCTCAATTGGGTAGCCCATTCTCACGTCTTCAACAACTCCCCTCACATGCCAACCTCGGTTCCGAACCACAAACCTCAGCTTCGGCCCGAACCTGAGCTTTGTTGCTCTGTTTGTTGAAAATTTTGGTCTATTTCGACCACTTTATCTGTGTGAGCTCAACAAAGAGTCTCTCTTCTTTTTTTCTTCTCTTCACCGCTTTCAAACCCTAACGCTTCCCTCTTCAACACTTTCTCTGCATCCATTTTCACCTTCAATGGTGGATCCTCACCCTCACTGTCACTTCATGGACAATGTTTCTCTCTCTACAAACCCTACCTTCTCTATTTAGGAACCCCTTTATTGCCAAAATAGCTTCAAATCTGTGCTTGCGTCTTTCATTTTTCCTGTTGCCGCAATTTATGTAGTGCTTTTGTTTGGTGTGGTCAATTTGAATGCTGATTTTGAGCTCGACTCCTGTTATTCCCGATCTTATGCATTTTGGGGATAATTTTTAGATTTTGAAGTGATTTTCGGTTATTGGATGAGCTCAGCTGCTAGGAAATTGAGTTTTTGTGTATTTTACCTCCTCTCATTTCTTCAACAAGTGCAATTTTCCAGCTTAGGTAAGTTGTGCAATTTTATTTGATTTAGTTTTTGGCTCTGGTTTTCTATTCCCATTCTCATAGTGCTTGCTTCAATGGATGCTGTATTGATGGGGAGTGTCAATTCTTGGCATTCCAATATATCTTAATTAAGGCTCGTCTACCTCTTTACTTCCCCTTCGTGTTCAATGGAAGAAGTAGAAGGGTTTCTTGCACTGTCAATTTCTGTCATGTAAATGATTTTTGTAACTACATTATAGTTGATTTTCAGTTAGTTATTAAATTGTGTTTTGTATTTCAAATTTTATCCACTTGGGTACCATGAGTCCAGTGGGTATGAACACGGATGATGGATTTTTTGTGGATTTATGTCATATCATAACATAACATAGATAATAATATTAAATGCCATTATTAGATCAATGCCCATTTGTAAATAGAAAGGAAGGAGCTGCATATAGAGGGAACATGAAATATAACTATATAAGCTTTGCAGAGGTATTCCTCTTCTCATGTCTCCATGACTATGGTTTTGCTGACACATAACTGTGAAATAACTTTCTTTAAGGCTCCGTGTTTCTATTTCATAAGTGTATTTCTTTCTTT
This sequence comes from Lupinus albus, assembly GCA_009771035.1. Classification (NCBI taxonomy): domain Eukaryota; kingdom Viridiplantae; phylum Streptophyta; class Magnoliopsida; order Fabales; family Fabaceae; genus Lupinus; species Lupinus albus. Next base: position 15,164,846 of record CM020011.1, read on the forward strand.
TTTAAGATTCTTTATTGTGGTCGGTTTGGAAGTTGCTGCATCTGTTTTAAATATTCCCATTTTGTTCCCTCTTGTTCACCAATCATTCAATTGGCTGTGAACTTTTAAGGAGGAGGCTAAACATATTTGGTAATTTATTTATGTATTTTGTGGTGAGCAGTGACAGTTATCACTTGTGTCCTTTAAGCAACAATCTTACTCTTGGAGAACGACCATTTCTGTTTTAACCTTGTGTGGGATTTGAAAACAGAGCTAGGGTGTTAGTACTACTATATGTATGGAACAACATTTCATACTTGAGAGTATATCGGAAATGTTTGGAGAAAAAAACAACTATGGCTTATGTTTAGAATGTGTCACATAAGCAATGTTTCAACTTTGCGTCATTGGATAGAAGATGGTGCTTATGATTGACGGTGAATTGTGTATGGCATCTTGCATGAGATGTCAGTTATTGTTATTCTGCTGTATCTTCACAACTATTTTATTAGTTGATATAAACCAAATAAATTTTTACCTGCAAGCTAATTTTTGGCTACTTAAATAATTTCCAGGAATATATGGTAGTTGCTCAGAGTTGTGTTTTTGGACATCCTAATATTTGGAGAAACTTGATCTTCCTTGGCCCACTCATTATTCTTATAATAATTATCTGCTGAAATATTAGGGGTGGGTTATCTATGCCTGGAAACGAAGTAGGAGACAGGGTCCATAATTTTTTTGGTCAAGAGAATTTGTCCCAGGGCCAGTATCATACACATGCAGTTGATGGGAACTGGCCCGGGCTAAGCAACAATTTGTGGGCTGGTAGCCAGAGGCCAACTGGTGCACCTTTTATTCCCAATTTGAAGAACCTTAATCTACAGCAATCAGGTAGAAATTCTAATAACTTTTGAAGTTATTTCTTAATAATTTGTCTATTAATATTTATGTATTTTCCTGTAGCTACAGTGTTAACTCTATCTCTATTGATTTTAAACAGCCACTAACTATGATTTTTAAGCTTAACTTTGTTACACGGTTTGTTTTGCCCATTACTAATGCTATTTCCTTTTACTTGCACCAAGATTCCGAGCCGGGACAAACTAGCTCTTCACATTTGCGACATGGTTTCAACCTGGCACAATCAAATAGGAGACCTGACTCTGGCAGAAATCAACCCCCAAGTCAACAAACATCTATTAATGGATATATGCAAGGACACCAAATTTTCCATTCTAGGCAAAATGAAGCAAACATTTTGGGAGTGGAAACAGAAGCTCATTTGCATGGCATATCTAGCCTACCTAGAGGAATATCAGTGCTAGAGTCACAGCATGGGGCTGGTCCTGAACTCTATAAGAAAAACATGATTAGGTCTGATTCCACTGAATCTCCTGTCAATTATGATTTTTTTGGAAATCAGCAGCAAATAAGTGGTCGACATTTGGGCATGCTTCAGCAGTCTTTGCCCAGACAGCCGTCAGGGATAAATGACATGCATTTTTTACAACAGCAAGTGATAATCAACCAGATGCAAGAACTTCAGAGGCAGCAACAATTTCATCAACTGGAAGCAAGTCAACAGAGTCCTATGACTCCGGCTTCCTCTACTTCCAGACAGACAGTTGCAAGCCACTCTGCATCTCTTATGAATGGTATTCCTGTCAGTGAGACATCTAACCTTCTGTGGCAGCCTGAAGTTATGGCGACTAATGCAAATTGGCTCCAGCGTGGTGCATCTCAAGTTATGCAAGGGTCCTCTAATGGACTTGTGTTATCTCCTGAGCAAGTGCGCCTGATGGGTTTGGTTCATAATCTGGGAGATCAGTCTCTTTATGGGCTTCCGATTTCTGGGTCAAGAGGTACGTCTAACCTGTATCCTCATGTTCAAGCAGACAAGCCTGCATTGTCTCAGGTTTCTATGCCACACCAGCATTCTCACATTCAAGGGGATAAGGCTGCTTTGCCATACATATCAGCCAGTGGTAATTCATTTCCAGCTCATCAGTATACTGCATTTTCAGATCAAACTAACACAAATGATGGAACTTTGGTTTCAAGACAAGGTATTCATGGAAAAAGTATTTTTGGTTCTATTGCTCAAGGTATAAATAGCAGACTAAATATGGATAACTTGCAGCAAGTGAATTCCGAGCAAAGAAATGCACATATTGAAGATTTTCATGGGAGGCAAGAACTAGCTGGATCATCAGAAACTTCACAGGACAAAATGGTAATGCAGTTTGCTCCTTCACAGAATGTGGCTACCCTTGATCCAACTGAAGAGAAGATTTTGTTTGGTTCAGATGACAGCCTGTGGGATGGGTTTGGCAAGAATGCAGGTTTCAATATGCTGGACAGTACTGATAGTTTTAATGGATTACCATCTATCCAGAGTGGGAGTTGGAGTGCACTTATGCAATCTGCTGTGGCCGAAACTACTAGTAGTGAAACGGGTATACAGGAAGAGTGGAGTGGTATACATTTTCAGAATGCTGAGCGTTCATCTGGAAATGAGCAACCTTCAACCATTGATAGTAGCAAACAACAACCACTTTGGGCTGACAATAACTTGCACTCGACACCCAATATAAACTCAAGACCTTTTCCTCGGAATGATGTTATCCGGCCCAATACCACTGTAAACTATTCTGTTGCTGGATTTCAGCAGGTTGGTATTCATACTGCACAAGAACAGCATGACAGGTTACATATTGATTCTACTCAGAGGTCAATGCCACAGTTTTTAGAAGGGAGTCATATTTATGGAAATGTTGCTAATTCTTCAGGTTTAGAAATCAATGAAAAGGTTATCGCAGACTCTTGGGCCCATCAACAGACACTATCATCCCCAAATAATAGTGGTGAGCCATTCAATAGATCTAATGGGTGGAATACTATCAAATCAGCCTCACCTGATCACAATTCTACTTTTAAATCCCATGCAGAAGCTATGCAGGAGATTGGCCATGTTCCTGCTATCTTGGAGCATGATTCTGACACTAATTCGTCTGCTGGGTTGGAACATGTAAAGTCTGCCTGTGATATGCAGGTTTGTGGGGAAGATTCTGGTATAAATGGTATTGCTGCTATGCCAAATTCAGGTGCTACATGGGTCAGCCGGCAAAGCAACCAGCAGCTTCCTAATGTTGATGCTAGGAGACTTGTAGATTCTGTGGGAAACTACAGAAGTAGTGAGGCTCCAGGGAATTATAGGCATCATATGGAGAAGAATCCTTTAATTTTGGAGTCATCAAAGAATGAAAAGATAGATGGTGAAGCACATGATATACAGAACTCTAATAAAAAGGATAAATCATCTGATAGTCTTGGCTCTAATCCTTCCTATCACAGAGCTGGTGGCATGAGAGAAACTTCCAGTTTTGATGGAAGTGATTCACACAGTCCAAAGCTATATGGTCAGGGCAATCGAAGACCTCCTGTAACTCGTAAATTTCAGTATCATCCGATGGGGGATGTTGGTGTTGACACGGAACCTTATGGAAACAAACAGGCCTTAAATTTACAGCCTATGCCCCATCAACCATTTGTAGGCTTTCAAGTCCAGGATCAAACCTTTCCTGGGCAGTCAAAGTATGATGGAAATTATACGGAATTAGAAAAGGTAATTTTGAGATTTTACTCTTATACAAGTGTTACTTCAATTGCATGAAGTTTTCTCTACTTATTGGAGAAACCAAAGTTGTTTATATCCTTTACAACGTGACAGAAATATGGGCTTGGTTTTCAGGGTGACTCAAAAAGCTCGGATGATCATGCTTCAAGAGGCATATCGCCAAGTCAGATGTCGAAAACATTTAATTCATTTGACCGAAATTTTGATAATTATACCTTGAACAAGACTTCTTCACCAAGGTAGTTGAACAACATTTGTAAAAATGCTTCTTGCTTTTGTTTTGAGCTTATGAATTTAGCATTTCATCACGTGGCACCAATGTTGTGAAACCCGAGTCGGACGTCAAACCGGAGGAGGTATTGTATAGGTTCTAACCGGTTTAACTGATTAAGCTGTCCGGTCGGACCGGACGACAATATAATATCATATATAATTATATATATATACATATATTATATAATTAATTAAAATAAGTGAATAACTTTGCACAAAGCTTACACATAAATCAAAATAAAAGTGCATCAAAGTTTAAGTCTTACATAATTAGAGCAATAAATCAAAACACATCTCATTTAGAGAGTAAACATTCTAATTCATCCATGTATCATTGTCTTGGTTAGATCCTAAGTTTACATTGTTGGTTAAAGATGTACTTTGAGTGTAACTATCTACATCTTCTTGAGGAAAAGAGTCTAAATTATGCAATCCATCAATAGTAATATTTTGTCCTTCAACCATACCTACAAATTAGAATATACGTTAGATTAATATGTATAATAATTAGAAAATATGTATAATACTGATCTTTGAAAAACTCATGCATGAAACTAAGATTATTTGCATTTTTAAACAGTGTAATCGATTACACAATCCTGGTAATCGATTACATGCTGATAAACTAATCAGACATGTGCATTTTACATGATGTAATCGATTACAATATACTCGTAATCGATTACAGTATATTAAAAGCATCAGATATGTGAATTTTACATGATGTAATCGATTACAATATACTCGTAATCGATTACAGCATATTAAAAGCATCAGATATGTGCATTTTTTACATTTTTTTTTTAATTTTACCAATCCGGCCGGTTTAACCAACCGGGTTATTCCGGTTTTACCTGGTCTAACCCGGTTGGACCGGATTTTCCACGGCCCAAAACGGCTGGAAACCAATTCCGGTTTTCTACATGTACAGGACCGTTTACTCAAGCGGGTGACGGTTGGACCGGTCCAAACAACACTGCGTGGCACTTCCTTAATTAATTTTTTCCCAAATATTCTTTCTACCCTTTTAATGGGGAAGTAACCACGACCTGTACTTGTTTTACATTAACATATACTAACTTCTGCTTTAGTTGGCGACTGCAATCTGTTTTACTTGTTTATCTTCCTTTTCCTACCACTCTTCTCTTCCATGATTTACATGGTTACTTTAGCTCAAATCTGTGCTTTGATTTGTTAAAATTATTGTAGTCAAAATATTCTTGAGCTTCTTCATAAAGTGGATCAGTCAGGGGAGCATGGCATTGCAACAAAAACAAGCACTTCTAACCGCCATTTATCTTCCAGGGTGCCGGATACTAAACCTTCTGATGGGTCTGCTGTGCATTCTCAACAATATCAAAGTTCTTCAACTCAGGGCTTTGGTTTACAGTTGGCTCCACCCACTCAAAGGCTTCCTATGGCATCTTCTCATGCTACACCACATGTTGCATCCGATACTATGGATATGGGCCATACATGGTTGGCTACTACCCAGACCTTTCCTTCTCGAGAGTCATCTCATGAGCATAGGAATGACATCTCCAGTTCCACAGGACAAACTTTTGATAAAGCCTCACAGTACAGTGTGCTGGGAAATATTCCACAGGCTTTCACATCTGGCTTTCCTTTCTCTAGGATCCGTACTCAAAATCCGAACATGGGTAATAGTGAATGTGCCAATGAAACTTTTGTTGATCGGACTGCTATGAATAAGATAGAGGGGAATTCTGAAAGAGCTCAAAGTAGTCATTCTCAATTGGCATCTGCTGCAGGAGAGTCTGCCATGCTAATTTCAGCAGTGGAGGCTAGTGCTGTTCCTTATCCTTCTGTTACATTTGGTGCATCTCTGCATGACACCCCTTCAACAGTTTTACACAATGTATGGACCAGTGTTTCTAGCAAGCAACAACCTAACACTTCAATGATTCCATCCCATTCCCAACAAGTTAATGTTTGTGATACTACAACTAGACCACAGAAGTCAGATATTGAAGATTCAGAGGAAGATGGTACTGACCTCTCTGGGCAGCGGATATTGCCCGGGAGTGCTGATGCTTCTGAAGAAACTGCAAGTGCATCACGTATGAAATACACTCCTGATGCAACTCAATCTAGTCCATCTGCTACCCCTAGAGATATCGAAGATTTTGGCCGGTCTTTACGACCAAACAATTTTTTGCACCAGAATTTTTCATCGCTAAATCAAGCTCAGTCCAAGCAAAATACTGATATTGATCCTAGTAATCGACATGTCAAGAGATTCAAAGTTTCGGATAATGTGGTGGACAAACAGCAGGTTGATTCCAACCATGGACAAAAATCACATGGATATGAGAATACGGTTAAAGATGTGGCAGGTAATCAAGCTTCTTTGCCACCATCAGATCCCAATGTACGGAACTTTTCAACAAAGCCAGGTGATGAGCGAGACAACAATGCATCTTCGCTGGAGGTAGATGGCTACGGTCTGGAAAATGCTCTTAATCACTCCAATAGTAGCAAAACAACTTCTGTTAGAAGCGATCATCATCTGATAAATCCTCAGATGGCACCGTCATGGTTTCAGCAATATGGAACTTTTAAAAATGGTAAAATGCTGCCAATTTATGATGTACAAACAATGACTCCTCCAAAAATTATGGATCAACCTTTCATTTTACGGAGCCAATCTGATAATTTGCATCTCAGTAAATCGATGGAGCAAGTTAATAGTCTCAGTGATGTGGGGCAGCTTGGTATTGGAAGGCAAACTTTAATGCCTACTTCTGTTGTAACTGAACACATACCTTCTCAGTTATTGCCTCCTCCTGCTGTTGAACCTGATTTGCTTATCACAAGACCAAAAAAGCGTGAAACTGCCACCTCTGAACTCATCCCATGGCACAAAGAATTGAACCAGGACTCTGAAAAGCATTGTGATATTAGGTATTGACAAAGTTACTTGGTTTAGTTTAGTGCATGATTTATATTGATTTTTACACTAGCAGAATTTCAGAAAAGCATTCTGATTATTTTGATTATAATAAGCTTTTCTAAACTCAAAATAAGCTAATCTAAGTACACCATTCAATGCACTTACAATCATTGTTGCTATGTTGATGACTTGATGCCAGAAAAGACTGCCTATCAGCTGTTGATGCAATGTGTTTCCAATTGCTTTGGAAGTATTTTATGCCTTGTGATTTTGCTATGTGAATACATCTTAGTCCTGTTTTATGTTCATCAAGTTATTACGCCTTTTTTCTCTTGAGAAGACTGAGGTTCCTTGTTATTTTGCAGTGTGGCAGAATTTGAATGGGCCCAAGTTGCAAATAGATTGATTGAGAAGGTTTGTTCATAACCAAATAACTCTGCAACTGAATCTCTAAAATTCTCTTGTTAATGAGGAGCTTATGTTGCTACATTTTAATTTTAGATTGAAGATGATGCTGAGCTTGTCGAAGATTTACCCACAATGAAATCAAAAAGAAGACTTGTCTTGACTACACAACTTATGCAGCAACTACTTAACCCTCCTCCTCCTGCAGTTCTATCTGCGGATGTTAAGTTGCATCATGAAAGTGTGATCTATTCTGTTGCGAGATTAGTGTTAGGAGATGCATGCAGTTCAGTCTCGTGGTATGGAAGTCATACACTTAGCATCTGATGGTTTTGAAGGATTGTGTCCTGCTTTTTATAACAACTGAATTTTTTATTGATATATTCTGTGCAGCCTGCCCGATAAGCTTAAATCATCTCAGAAAATTGATCAGTACATTTTGAAAGTGGAAGACTTTATTGGTAGAGCGAAGAAACTGGAAAATGATATATCGAGGTAATATCAGTGTTAAGTTTGATATTTTCCAATCCATTATTTTATTATGGGTCTGGTAAAAACTTGCTAGAGTAATTTATTTGGAAAACTTATGTTGAACTATGAAACTGTTTTCTTTTTTTGGTCCATATTACGGGCTCAGTTGCTTATTTGATAAAGATACAGACTCTGAAATCTGAATTTAGGTTGGAAAAGAACTGTGTTTACAATGAATAAGTTTTTCATTTTTAAAGTTGCTAACTGGTAGTACTTTTCAGTCAACATGGATGATCAAAAAAACTAGAAGTGAATAACTAATTCGAAAGGATAAGCTCGTACCGGCCAAGTTTTTCCTTGGTTTAGCTTTTATAATTGTATTTTACATGGTAGTTATAGTATTTGTGATTTCCCCGAACTACTGCCATTGTCATTAAGTTTTTATTTCACCCAATTGCCTTTGTTTATCTTTACATGGTAGCTACACTTTTTGTTGCACCCCTCTTATTTTCCGCTATTTTTCTTCTCAATGATGCAGATTGGATAACAGAGCCTCAGTTTTGGACTTGAGAGTGGAGTGTCAAGATTTAGAAAGATTTTCTGTCATCAATCGATTTGCCAAGTTTCATGGACGAGGGCAAAACGACGGGGCAGAGACCTCATCATCCTCGCAGAAACCATGCCCCCGGAAATATGTTACTGCAGTTCCAATGCCTAAAAATCTCCCTGACAGGGTACAATGTCTTTCACTTTGACAATTAATTAATTCATTGTTCCATCTTTTTTGGTCAGATGTCTGGACAACCTCCTGTTTCTGTTCTTTTCTTTCAACTTATATTATTGCACTTCAACGACATAGAACTACACTAGTGGCAATCAATGTAGGAGAAGAAAGGTACTAGATTGCATCCCAAACCATTGGAGGCTGTTAGATCTTTGCAATCTATATATGTATGTATGTCTAGATCTTTGCAATTTAGTTATCTTTTATTTTTGGTTTCAGGTGGCAAGCCTTTTGTATATAGTAAGATTATATATTGCAGTGTTCTTAGTTAAACATACCATTGGACTCGATGTTCTCTGATTAATTAGCATAAACTGTTTTATCTTTTTAACCAATCATTTATATTAGGTAACATATGTAGTCTACAACATGGTCTCAGTCATTTTCCTGCATTTTCATTTTTTACCTGTGTAATAATTTCTTCTTCTTTTTGATAAGTCCTGTGTAATCATTTCTGCTATTTCTCTTAAGCCCTTGTTGGCCTTTGCATCTATTTTTATAAACTTGGTCATTATTAATATTATGAGGTCTCACTAGTTACTACTAACTATTTCGTGTTGCCTTCAGTTAATGTAGTTTTGCTTATCTAAGATCTTTTCAGTGACACATTTATATCGTGAATGTTAAATTTAGTCATGTGACATCACTCACGAATGAGGCTAGTAGTAGTTTTTTATAGTTGGACCAATTCCCGCACACATGTGACTATATTATAGATGCTGATGTTAATAATAAAGACAATGATATCAGCAATGGTCCCTGATGTTACTGAGATTGTGTCGTTGCCAATTAAACAAAACATGCCATTATCATCGGATCTGACACTTACCTTTATGTCTTAAATAATGGCTTTTCCTTTGTCGTACTTTCACACATGAACAGAGAGGATAAAAGCATAAAAAGGGAACACAACATAAAGAAATAATATTGAAAAGGAAATTTACTATTTGCTGTCAGCTTGCGACAATTGCAACGAATATTTTTCAGTACGAAACATTTGACATGTGGAGGATGTTGATTTATTGAATAAAATATGACGTACAAGATAGTTATCACAGATGCTATAATAACTGCCATTTATCACCATTTGACCGGTATAAATATATCGTAGCCAAAGAAGTAAAACAAGAGGGATGTATGTATGACATACCACGTTATAATTTGATCCTTTGGAGTTCGTGCAACAAGCATTTTAAGGTTTATTAAGTAAAGTGTAGAAAAAGAAAGTAGTAAATATATACAGCATCAGAATAAGAAAGAGATACCCAGAATGCCAAGTACCAAATTTAAACTGGTTATTGAACACAACTTTTTAGTCAAGGGAATATAAAAAACAAAATATAACATCAATTTATATGCACATGATTAACAACATACCATTGGCGCTTTACCATTTAACATGATATTAAATTATGGATTAATAATATAATATTACATTTATGATTAACAATTTAAAATAATTGCTATACATAAAGTGACTCAACTAAAAATATTTCTCATATAGAAACTATATGAACAATAAATTTGAAAATTTAATGATTTATATTATTTCTTCTAACGTATCAAAATTACAAATGTTATCACCTTGGGATATATATATATATAGGATTGAATAATGGTTCCACTTATCACATTATCAATCTCTTAAAATGTTAAATGTGAATTATGAAGGGGTCGCATACTACCATTTTGCCATCCTAGAAGCAGCATGAGGTTACGCGTGTAATAATAACGAGATGCCTCAATTAGCGTTGCCACCACGTGTAAGTAAAGAATCTGATTCGTGTCACTGAATCTTCTTCCTAATTAATTATTTCTATACCAAAACCTTCTTTTTTATTTTCTTTATTTATTTATTTATTCCTTTCTCTTCTGTTAAGCTCTGGCTTATTTGTTTTCCTCTCTCTCTCTCTCCATCAAACTAGGGTTTCTTCCGATCCCATTGGCTCATCACGATCTCGTTGTCCAAATCGTAACGGTAAGCTACTTTCCGTTATCTCACCAGCAATTAAAAAATTCTACCTTATTTATTTTTATTTAATTATTTGTTTGTTTTTTATGCTATAGCTGATTGGGGATGGAGAATATGCGTGTCTCTTTATTTCCTTAGAAACTGTTGATGTAGCATTCTGGTTTGTTTTTTTAATGTAGCATTTCGGTTTTAAGCATTTTTTAAATTTAGCCTAATATTTCAGGAAGATCAATAACATGAATAGTTATGTTCTCACAATAGATTAGAATTTTGCTTTCCCCTTTTTTAGTTTTAAAATAATTTTATTCTATTTTATTTTTGGGCTGTGCAGGTATTTTGTATGCTTGTTGTTTATACCCTTACTGGGACCAGGCGAAAGTTTGAAGTTTGCAAAGAGAGAATAGCAGAAAAATGCTTTGGAGAATTATTAGGGATCAGCTTTCTTCTTCAGTATGTTCTTTGAGAGAAACATGGCGGTGTAGTTGTATATTACATAGCATGCCATATATATGAAAGGGTTATGAATTTTTTGTTAAGGGATGTGACATAAGGAGTATGATTTCAAGATTGTTGCTTATACACAATGAGGTATATGATCTTAGTTTAACATTTTTCGGAGTTAAGTTGTCTGGTCACAACCAAACAAATCTTAGGAATGGATGATGACAGTGATTTCGAGGTGTTACTTCATAGTTGGAATAACAAGAATCCAACTGATAGGCTTTTCATTATATCTTGCTTTATAGCCGCCGTCGTTGGAATTTTGACCATAGCCTATACAGCTTTTCAATGGAGGAGAAATATCAATCTAAGTTGGATGAAAGCCGTAGCTAGATCTCAGAAAAATCCCAAGGCGAGGCACAAAGTTCCCGTGGCCCCTCATACTTGGGTTCTTGAATCCGTATCTCGTGCAAAGAATTTAAACTGCTGTGTATGCTTTAAGTCCATGTCACCTCAAACTTTAGGGCCTATAGTAGCTTCAGACAGTTTTATCCATCGATGCGGTATTTGCGGTGCAGTAGCTCATCTAAGCTGTTCTTCTAGTGCTCACAAGGATTGTAAGTGTATCTCTATAATTGGATATGAGCATGTCATGCATCAATGGGCTGTTCGTTGGACAGATGTTGCCGATCAATCTGATGAAACTACTGTCTGTAGTTACTGTGAAGAGCCATGTGGTGGAACATTTCTCAGTGGTTCCCCAATATGGTCTTGCTTGTGGTGTCAACGTTTAGTACATGTTGATTGTCATAGTACAATGTCTAATGAAACTGGTGATATATGTGATTTAGGCCCATTTAAGAGATTGATACTATCACCATTATATGTTAAGGAACTGAACAGGAACTTGCCCGGATTTTTGAGCTCAATTACTTATGGGGCAAATGAGATAGCATCTACAGTTCGGGCGAGTATTAGGAACCAGAGCAAAAAGTACAAACATGGAAATGAATCATCAGTTGAATCTGGGAATAGTGAGAACACCGGTGAAATACCCACAGAAAGCACTGGTGATAGTCATCAGCATCATGAGGTGGAAGAAAAAAACAGTGCTGCTACAAATAAGGAGGGACGACATCATGATGATGTAGATAACAATCTGGATAGAAAACCCAGTGTTGGACGCAATTCATCAATCAATCAGATGGATGAGTCTCACATTTTTGGTGTTAAACAGAAATATGAGTTGATTGATTTGCCTCCAGATGCAAGACCATTGTTAGTTTTTATAAACAAGAAGAGTGGTGCCCAGCGTGGAGATTCACTTAGGTTACGCCTGAATATTCTTTTAAATCCTGTTCAGGTTTGCTACTCTGCCACACATTTCAATTCGTGGTTATCATTTGGGTATTTGTTTGTTGCTTCCAATTTTCTTCACTGTATTGATGGCAGCCTTTTTGTAAGATTTCTGCCTTCTGCCTGAGTTAACCAATAAGGCATATAGCCCATAACCACCCATCTAGCACACATCTATTTTTTTATGAAATTGCCTAAACACAATCAGATTGCATTAAAGTTACTATCTTCTAAGGATATACATGAAATACTCCCTTTTCGCCTTCTTTGCTTGTTATAAATTGCTAATATAACCTTTTTTGTTCTATTTAGGTTTTTGAATTAAGCTCGTCTCAGGGGCCAGAGTTGGGACTTTATTTGTTTAGAAAGGTGCCTCACTTCAGAATTCTTGTGTGCGGGGGAGATGGTACTGTTGGTTGGGTTCTAAATGTGATAGACAAGCAAAATTTTGTTTCCCCTCCCCCAGTTGCAATTCTTCCTGCTGGTACAGGAAACGATCTTGCTAGAGTTCTATCTTGGGGAGGTGGCCTGGGCCCAGTGGAGAGGCAAGGGGGGCTTAGCACATTTTTGAATCACATAGAGCATGCTGCAGTTACTATTCTTGACCGGTGGAAGGTAACAATTAGCAATCCACAAGGAAAGCAACAGCTCCGACCACCAATGTTTATGAACAACTACCTTGGTATGTGAAAGCATTTTTCTCATGATTAAGTTTCATTACATCAAATTTTTTAGGTCTGAAGCATCCAGTCCTTTTTGTGTCTAGTATTATTAGGCAGCTTGATAAACTTTATTGTGTTGCATGCATAAAAGGCTAGTTTCCTTTTGGGTGGGGGATAGAGGGTTGGGCTGGTTATAGATCGAGAGAGATGGCATTTGAAGTCTAGTCCTTGATATCATGGTCTGGTACTCTGGATTGACTGTAAATCTGGTTGAAGCAAATTGAATGTTGATTTGGTTGCGGCCTTTTTTTTATTAATATGCTCAATTTACTTCTTTCTCCCGTGAAGTCTGATATTATGCCGATTTTGTTGGATAGTTGAAGTGAGGTTTAGCATATATGAATTTCACCATTCAATTTTGGCACAAATTTGTCTGCATTCTCATGGATTTACTTGATTTTTAGTAAGTTGCTATTCCAAATAAGCCTTTTATTGGATGTGTATTGCCTGTTCTTTTATTATATTGCCCGTTGATTGTCAAGCATGAATAGCTCTCGCATCATCCTTAACTACTTTTGAATCTTACAATTATTTGGTTCTAGGAATTGGTTGCGATGCAAAGGTTGCTTTGGATATTCATAATTTGCGGGAGGAGAATCCAGATAAGTTTTATAACCAGGTATTTACTGTCTAATTGGAATTGGATATTGATCTGTGTAGCATTTAAAGCCTTGATATAAGGAAGATAGGAAGTTTATTATAAAATAGGAGTCTGGGTATCATAGTTATATGAACTGTGAATCTTATATGAAATTGAGTTCCTATTTTTTAGCCTGTTGTCAGTATCACAGTTCAATTAACCTGTTGTCTTGTCCCATAGTTATCTAATTACTCTAACACATGCAGTTTATGAATAAAGTTCTATATGCGAGAGAAGGCGCTAAAGGTATTATGGATAGGACATTTGCTGATTTCCCTTGGCAGATTCGAGTTGAGGTGGACGGAGTTGAAATTGAGGTCCCTGAGGTGAGTCTGTTAAGTCCAAATAACCTCTATTTAGGTGTACATTTCTCTTTTTGGTATAGTTACTTTTTTACCTTCTCATTTGAGTATCCACGTCTCATTATATGATAATGGTAGGCATTAAGTTTTAAGGGTAAATTACTCATACTTCTCCTGTCCCCAAACTTAACCCCCAATTTTATTCCATGTATTTGCAGCATATGTGAACCAGTTTAACCATGGGAAGTATATAATATATTAATATTGATATTTAGTCTCTAATGACAAGCAACCTTATTCTTTTTTATCTCTCGAAGATTTAAAAAAAAGGACTTGCTAGGGATCCGATAAGTCCAACATCGATTCCCTCTGACGTGTCAATTGAACTAACGTGTCTATAGTGACTAGGGTGAATATATCGTATTCGAAAACTATATGTTTACCCCGTCAATCCTCCAGTGCCTAAATACTTAATTCCATGTATTTGCAGCATATCTGAACGAGTTTGTAACCTTGGGAAATATATTATTCATATTTAGGCTCTAATACCCATGCTTATGTTTGCATGGGGATAACTTTTTTGAGAAGGAAGTTAAAGGGACTACTTGTCATGTTAAAATTCAAATTCGGGTATGTAGGTTTTGAACAGAGGGGCCAAAAGTGTAGGTTTATGTTTTGGGGACGAGAGGTATATGTAATGTACTCTCTTTTTTATATCAGAATTTCTTGAAATATCTCATACACTCCAACCAACCCACATAAAAAAGGTGCAAGGCAAAGTGCTTTGCTGAATTCTACAATCTGTTTTTTATTCGTTCAGGATGCAGAAGGTGTGCTTGTTGCAAATATTGGAAGCTACATGGGCGGTGTAGATTTGTGGCAAAATGAGGATGAAAATTATGATAATTTTGACCCACAATCTATGCATGATAAGATACTTGAAGTTGTGAGCATATCTGGAACATGGCACCTTGGGAAGCTTCAGGTAACAATGAAACCAATCCCCATTGTAATGATACACAACTTTAGAATTTAGTCATGCTGTAGCTAGAGTCTAATGCTTGACATTTTATATGAAGAACATGCAGGTAGCCAACCTTTTCCCTCCTCCTTTGCTTGATTTAAATCCAAACAAACATGAAAATGATTTTTTTATCTTTATTTTCATGATCTTTTTATGTAAGCTCTCCTTGATTTTTCCTTGATTTTTGAAGGACTTCGTCTAGTTTATTTTCGGGGAGTTATTTGAACTAAAAAATCACACATGCTCAAATCCACAGGTCGGTCTTTCTCGAGCTCGAAGACTAGCACAAGGACAGTCAATAAAGATTCAATTGTTTGCTTCATTTCCTGTCCAAATCGATGGAGAGCCTTGGTTTCAGCAACCCTGTACAATTTCCATAACTCATCATGGCCAGGTTATCATTGTAAAACTCTTCCACTTTGCACAACAGCTAGTGCAGATTTATTGCATCCCCACTTTGTGTTAACCATCACTTGTTTTGCATTTCTGATAAACTTATTTCTGTATTTTCTTACACTGTTCATATAACAATTCCCAATCTGTATTGCAACCTGTATAAACTGGCAGGCATATGCTTATACTCATTTTTAATGATTTCATAATGAAAATGACCTCTGCGGCTGAAATTCACAACTTCCATATACATGAAATGCTTAATGCTGCTAAGAATATGATTTTGTCTAATTTGTGATGCCCTGTATATTGTTGTTTTTCTATCTGTTAAAACCAAGTAGATAAATTACATCAGCAACTGTTGGTTTAATATTCTGTTTGGATGGTTGATCAGGCCTTCATGTTAAAGAGGGCCGCTGAGGAACCACTTGGTCATGCAGCTGCAATAATCACTGACGTGCTTGAGAACGCGGAAACAAATAATGTAATTAATGCTTCTCAAAAGCGATCTCTTCTTCATGAAATGGCATTGAGGCTATCCTAGAATTTTTTCCTTTCCACAAACTGATGATAGATTTTGTAGCCCTTGTCTTGGACATATTTTGTATATTAAATGTATTTCCTTTGAACACTTTGTCGCTACTTCTGTAGCAGGCTTGTATATTATGAACATGTATATTACATATCAGAGAAAGAATGAATATTATTTTATTGAAGTGAGGATCATTTGTTTACTTTTCTTACCTATCAATGATGACTCCAACTAAATAGTGAAAATTAATATTTTTGAAGGTTTAGAGATCATGGAAGTAAGTCTGTCTTATAAGAAAGGTGTATGTAACATGTATTTTTCTGTTAATGTAGTGGACTTTCTATTTCATACAATCAGTGATTTTTTTGTACATGTTTGAAACCTGTGATCCTGTTTGTGACTTATATCTCAGTATCTAAAAAATTGACTAACCAACCTTTATCCAGTTACTGATAATCACATTTTACATTATTATACTTACCCAATGCGTATAAACATTTATGCTTTACTTCTACAATATATGTGGATAAAATAGTGTCCTTTAGCTACTAGGATAACAGTTATAGAGACTGTAATGTCACTAACAAAAGATGGAGATTTCTCACTCTTCAGTCTTCACCTTTGTCTAACAAATCTTGGTGTTATTTCTATTTATATTTTGGGGGATCAAAGTATTTGAATGTCTAGGCTGTGACAAGTGACAACAATGAGCTTTTAATTTGGTTAAGGTTAGGCTGAAACAATTCAAATTTGATAGCCACACATTTTCAGAGCAGAAGATTAGGTAAGCCATAAATGTGATTAGTGATATTTAGGCTAGTGATAGTGCAAGAATAGTGGAGTTATTGGTGATTTTTATGTTTGACTTCAGAACACCACACATATTTCTAGCAAAACAGTGACCCCCTAATATCTTCACATTGAAAGTTTTGGTTGCCCATATGACTTTGATTAGGCCAAAATAACTTAGCATGGCACATTTTATTTTTTTAGCACTTAGTAGTTAAACCAACAATTGCACTAAAATGCAAAAGCTGAAATGCAATAATAGTGATCTTCTACACCAAACAGCACTTGCCATGCAAAGGAAATTAGGAAATATATGTGAAGGGTCCCCCATTATCATAAAACTAATTTTATTTCTCACTGAAATATCCCTTTTCTTACATGATGGTTTAACAAATCTTTGAGTATCCCCAAAGCGTTTCTGGTGAGATCTTCTACTCTAATACATATACCATTAGTAGTTGTATGAAGCAACAACACAAGCACCTAAGTGAGCATGAACTAAGATCCAATGCTCCCTTGTCTTAAAATAACAACGCAGTCACAACTCACAATGGCATACAACTTGTAACAACAGTTTATTAAATGAACTAGTGATGCCTAATCTAAAAAGATAGATACCTTAAACCAATATAGCTTTTAATCATTTAGATGCACCTAGTTTTTTATGCATTTAATCATGTACTTTGATCTATCTACTAGAATGATTAGCTCAGGTACAGTGTGCATGCAATCATATCCATAGAAACATGCATAGTGTAGTAGAGACACTGACTCTCACAAACATCTTTTGATTCATACTAGACAAGTTTTTTTTGGATGGAAAATAATATATTCTCCTACTAAATTCTCCTAATAATCTTTTTACTCATAAGAGAATGACATATGTCATTTATAAATTAATTATTAATAAATAAAGTATCACTTTGTAACACATCTTACTTTTTTGTGAGTAGAATGATTTAGTAGGAAAATATAACATTATGGATAAATATTTTAACACAATGTAAGGAACTAATAAGGTGCGGGTCAAATAATTTGACTTGCTTCTTCACTAATTTAAACTTCAAAGAAATAATTGAATTACATTTTTTTTGTCATTTTAGACTAAATACCCTTACAAAGTTATAAGAAGCCAAATGTGTCATAATAACATTGTTTCCAATAAGTTAAAAAACAAAACAAGGTAAATAAGTAAAACTTAAACTTCACTTGAATTACTTCTCTAACCCCTTTCCCAATTGAGAGCAAAAGAAAAAAAGATCAAGTGCCCAACTTTCATACCGAGAAGCTGTTAACATAATAACACTCTAATGACTAATGAGTAGCCTCTTGAGCTATAGGTTATAGAAAAAATGAAGGAGTGCTTTGCTTTGCTTAGTTGGACAAATCAAATGCCATTCCATCATTCTTACATATTTTCTTTATTTAGCCTTTGTATGGTATTGCCGAATAGGGATCACCTGTCCCCTTTCCGGTCTCAAAATCCTGCTTATCCCATGCTTAAGGCTAATGGTGGCATATAAACTAGTTCTTTCTAATAATAACATAAAAAGTGACAAATAGTATAGTATCAGCCTAGAAGGTACCCCAAACGAATGAAGATCACATATCCCAAGCCAGTAAAAAAATGCCACATAATTAATATAAAAATTAAAAATTAATTTTTTTACATTACTTGGTTTAACATGACTTACCCCAAATCATGTAAGTGAGATAAGTATGCATTGGATTAAGAGTGACGTAGTATCCTCAATTGAGAACACGTGCTGCTATCCCTCTCATCTTTGCTTTCATGCGTGGATTTCTGCTCCAAATATAGCACTCTCAACTTGTGAAAACAGAGAAAACTGGAGAGAGAAACATACAAAAGATTGTAATTTTTTTCTTCCTTGGCTTGTTCATCGCCATCATTAGCAACAAAGCTAACAACTTACACTGCTCTTATTGAAGTTTCAATCTTTTCTTCAAAACTAAGCTACCCATGTAGCTATTAGTGCCTTTGCTTAATGGTTTTACTACTCCATCTTGCACTTGCTTTTGATTTTGTTCTAACCAATTGATTTCATTATATCATTACTTTTTTTTTCATTTCTTTGCAGTGAGTGTGTAAAAGTGACGTGAATTGTGAATTTTACTTCCATAATCTGATCCGAGTCTTGATGGTTTTAATTTTCTGAGATCAATGAATTCAACATTCTTGGATATTCTCTGATTGAGTATCAAACAGCACAAACCCTTTTGATTATTCTGAATTCAATGGAAGAAGATCAACAACACCGGTGCAAGTTTTGCAGCAAGAGCTTCCCTTGTGGTAGATCCTTAGAGGGTTTGTCATCATCATCTGAAACAGAAGACAAAGAAAAAGTTGGTGGTTCTGAATCTGATACTGTAACTGGAACCATCAAAAGTGGCTATGGTTTAAGGGAGAATCCAAATAAGACTTGGAGGATTTCAGATTCAACAAGTGAAAACACTTTGATTACTCTCACTACTGAAAGGTTCTGTAAAGAGTGTGGCAAAGGGTTTCTCTCTTGGAAAGCCTTGTTTGGTCACATGAAATGTCACTCTGACAAAGAAAAGGTTTCCAACAAATTGGTGGAAGATCAAGATTCTGTGACTAACAACAATGCTAGCAGCAGCCACAATCAGAAGCTGGTCTTGGATAGCCAAACTTATAATGAAGCAACTGCTCCAAGTATGACAAGAAGAAGAAGATCAAAGAGAAGAAGAGCGAGTTACATGGCTGCTGCTAATACTATTCCTTCTACTTTTTCACTATCTGAGGTTGAGCAAGAGCAAGAAGAAGTTGCTATGAGCTTGATCATGCTTAGTAGGGATTTAAGTTCAGAATCTTCAGCTACTGAGTTCATCAAGAGTGAGAAAGGTAAGAAGTTTGAGCTAGATTATGTGTCTGCATTGGAGAACTCTGAAGGTAACAGAGTCAATGGAACAGAATCAAATTTATCAAAGTCTACTATCACTAATATTTGCGCAGACAAGCCTTCAGAAGCAGCTAAATTCAGCAAGAGCACTCATAAAAGAGGCAAGTTTGAATGTACAACTTGCAACAAAATATTCCATTCTTACCAAGCACTCGGAGGTCATAGAGCTAGTCACAAGAGGAACAAAAACTGCTTTGTTTCAAAGAATGAGAACAATGAAAACAACATTGATCCAACAACTGGAAGCATGTTCATGAAGAACAGTAACATTGAGTATCTGGTTGAAGCTGAAATGGATGCTGGTTTTGATAATGAAGTGGCAGATACAATTACTGAGTCTAAGAAAAGCAAAGTTCATGAGTGTCCAATTTGCTTTAAGATTTTTCAATCAGGACAAGCCTTAGGTGGTCACAAGAGATCTCATTTGGCTAGTGGTTCTGAGAGTACTAGAAACTTCCAAAAAGGGTTACTTGAGGAACCAGTTCAAGAAATTAGAGAATTCCTTGATCTCAATCTTCCTGCTGCTACAGAAGAGGAAAGTACTAGCTATGCTGATTCTAACAGACCCTGGTGGTTAGTAGAAAACAATCACAACCAGGAGGCACTAATAAGCCTCATGTCTAGCTAAAACTCACATCTCATTGTTCTTTCCATTACAACCAATTGTTCCACTTCAGAGTGAAGATTCAAACTGTATAGAAATGTTTCTGCACTATTTTCATTAATTCTTTACAGGATTTTCATGTCTTCTTCAATCAAAGTATTTCTGTTTTTCAATGATTTTCTGACTAGTTCATAACATGAGATGAACTCTCTTCTTTTTATTTTCTATTATTTTGGATGAAATATGATATGATATTAGTTTGTTAATAGAATAAGCTCCATTTCTGCTAAAGTTGTCCTCATCATTTTGGTTCTCTTTGAAACAAACACAAGAAATTTTAACAGATTTCTATACTTATGTGAATGTTGCTTTCCTCTATAGAGATGTACTTTGGTTGTATAAATTCCAAAAGTGACATGTTTGTTTACTATTTCATTCAATGTACTATTTCCTAGGCTGTACCTTAATTGGCCAATAAAGCAATACTTGTAATGCCATTCTCAAATGAATTTTCACAAAAACCAAATCTGGCTTATTGAATATTTAGCTAATGAATGTCATAGACTCATAGCTATGTTAGCAGAACATTATATCCATACTTAACTGCAACAACATAATCATAGTCTAATTCTCACTGGATCAAGTGTGTTTATCAATAATCATCACGGATTTATAAATCAACCAACAAGTTTATTTTACCAAAAAATAAGTTAATAATCTTGTTCAATAAAGGGGGTTTGCAAAAAAGTCCTGAATTAAGTATTGATTTGAAAATCAATTTAAATGACTTGTACTTATATCAATTAGTTGGTTTGATAATACAAACCTATAAGTTCTACTACTTCAAATAGATAAACTATTGTACCAATTGTAAGTTTTTGACTTTTCAATTTTCAACTAGTTATGTCAAAAATGTGGAAAGTATTAATGAGAATTTCAACTCACTTTTATGTCCAATCAATTTAATCCCTTACTCCATGGCTCTAGTTGCACCAATCTTACTTTTTTTTAACTAAATTCTTTTTTATTTCCCCATATGTTTCTCTAAATAAACTTATTTTTCTAAGTCCAAAAAGAAATTGCTGCATTTTAAGATATAATAGTGAAAAATTATCAATCTATGAGTGATACAAAAAAGGTAATATTATTTAAGTAAATAAAAAACAATAACATAACTTGGAATCCATTTTAAGCTAAAAATAAAAACAAAATGTAAAATGTGAGCATTTCCTTGATTTGTATTTTTTGTAATGTTATAGTATCCATCACTCTAAAGTTAATGGTTAATTTCTTTTGAGATGTCTAACTGTTTTTCTTAATAAATATCACTCTCATTAATCGAACATCGACCCTTTTGGTCTTTCCGGAGTTTAACATAACCTTACACACTACTAAAAAACATTTTCTTAATTTTCCTTGATTTGTATAAAAAATATAAAGAAATGAGATGATATAAATTGATCTATTTTTATAATAAATTGATAGCATAAAATAAAGAGAAAAATATTTATGCCACAATGTATATTTTTAATATACCATTACTACATCGTTTATTATTTATATATCACTATTATGGACTTTAAATAGTATATAAATGTTATGTGCAATAAACAATAATCTTTATATTGCACTAGTGTTATTGAAGTTTAATTTAATTAATTTTTTTATTTACAAAATAATTATGAAGGACCGAAGAAAAGTAGAAGAATATTGTTGAAAATGTTCGGCTGGGTTGTACGGTAAGCTCTGTAGACGCGAAATGAGCGTCTTTCGCGTTCTGATGATTTCTGTTGAATCCAACTTTCACTTTCTTTTCACTGCTTCTCTTATTAATTGGAATTGTCAAATTTTACAAACTTTAGGGTTTCATGTGTATTATATTTTTTAAATTCATGATTAGGTTAATCATTGGTGCTGCACCTTATTTTGTTTACTGCTGTAAAATCTAACATTGTTTATCTGCTATTGAACATGATTCAGGATGCACCTGTGTTGAATTTGGTTGTATAAATGTCAAATAGCTCCACGATTGATTGTGATACACCATCACAACTTGTTCAACTTGGAACAAGATTTAGAGAGGTATTATTTCCCCCTTCATCAATTAGTTGCTTATTAGCTAACCTCACCGAACAGTTTCAATAAAATCGGCATTCAGCTCGTAGCTTATAAGCTGTCATATAGTTGTGTCAAACCGAGCCTAGCCGGTGCCTGGCAGTGATATTGCTTCATTCTAAGTATGTTCCGAAGTTCCTGTATGGGCTTAGGCTCCATTATTTATGAAAAAAGGATGTTCCTTTGTATTTTTGCCTTTACAAAGTTATAACCACTAGAAAGAAGTATTATTTTTCGAATATTGGTTTGGTAATTGATTTGCCTTACTTTATGTGTATTTTTCCTTTTACTGACATATTTCTTGTCTGTGATTTTCAGCTTAGAAAAGAGAAGGATGTATTAGAAATTTCTGAATCCCAAACTTTTCAGCTTATCCAGGTATAGTCTAGATGCTACATTGCTTTCAAGATGTCGTTATATAACATGTGTAATTAACTTATAACAATGTTCAGATGTTTTGGTAGGAACTTGCTTTTTAAATTTAGTTATTTTCATTTGTTTTGTTTAGTAACTTTTAACGTTAAGCTCCCAGCAATCATCTCTATTCGAGAAATAAAAAGAAATTCCCCTCATCCTCACAACCCCCTCCTCTTAGGAAAAAAATGGTGATACTGTGCATTACTATAACCATATTTGGTTGTTTGATTGCTGTGGCCAACTCAAAGGCAATAACAAGGTTTAATGTTTGTTGATTAATTATAAACAACTCCCCGTGTACTTATTCTTTCGTGTGGATTTTTTGTATACAAACTCTTGCTGCTAAACTTAAAATTCAAAATAAAGCCATGTTCTAATATTTGCATCAACAAGACAAAATTAGGACACGCACCTTCGCAGATGAATGAAGTTCTAGAGAGTTTCAGCCACTTGTGTATATTTTCTCGAAACTACCAATAATATTTTATCAATTATTGTTTTGTTCAGTAACATGCAAAACCCTTTTACATCCAAAGTAGAATGGTAAAAGAGAAAGGAAGGAACAACATATGGCAATGGAACAATAAAAAAAGTGAATTTGAATCTTACATACACTCGCTTTTGCTTTGTTTCTTAACTCTTGCCGGTACTTGTTGAGGATATATGCGTGAAATGACTGGCTTTTTGAAATTTTCTAGCAAACAATTTATACCAATGTGATTTACAACATTGCTGCAGATACCAGAACAACACG
This sequence comes from Lupinus albus, assembly GCA_009771035.1. Taxonomy (NCBI): domain Eukaryota; kingdom Viridiplantae; phylum Streptophyta; class Magnoliopsida; order Fabales; family Fabaceae; genus Lupinus; species Lupinus albus. Next base: position 15,188,315 of record CM020011.1, read on the forward strand.
AGAAGTCAATATCAGAAGCTCATCATGCTGAATATAAGGAGCACATTCAAAATTTGGAGAAAGAGTTGCTGAATTGTTCTCAAGAAATAGGTTGTTTGTCCTTTCTCAACTCCTGCCATATGAAAGTAACTGAAGCTTTGCATTTTCATATGATTGTTAGATAAAAAAGTATTGATTTGTATTACTATGGCTTACATGCAGCAGTGTGGATAAACATATTGTATATATGAACTTTCATTAATAAACCATTTTTGTGATTGGTGATTGCCATTGAAGAGTAGCATTTTTCCTCTTCTTAGGTGTCTTTTTTACCTAAAAATTAATTTGTAATAGTTGTTGAATTTCCATGGAATGCATTTATGACTTGAATCATGCACTAAATCTTTTAGGTTTTACTACTCTTTCATTGGCTTAGTCTAATCATACTTTATACAGATTATCTTCGGGATCAACTCAGTACAAGGAGCGCGGAGGTGCGCCACCTGGAAGAGCATGTTCACTGCCTTGAACTGAAATTAGAGGAGATGGAAGATTTACATGAGGTTTCCTTCTTAAGGGAGGAGCTGCAAAGATCCAATTCAAAGCAGTTTTCCTTGATGCAGGAACTAGAGACTAAAGAAGTGGAACTGGAGAAGTCGGCTTTGTCCATAGAGAAACTGGAGGAATCAATTTCATCCATGGCATTAGAGTCTCAATTTGAAGTAGAGAGTATGAAGCTTGATATGATGGCCTTGGAACAGAGTCTTTTTGAGGCCAAGAAAGTTCAGGATGAAACACTAGAAGAAAATAACAGAATGTGTAAAATGATTGATGAGCTCCGAGTTGCATTTCAGGAAGCACAAAAAATCATCATCCCTCTAAATGAGGAAAATAGGGAACTTAAAGAGAAGCTCAATGTTTACAACATGACCACTAGAGCTTTTTCTGAAAAGGTTGACGAGTGGCTGGAAAGCAAGGATTTATCACAACTCAACAATCAGCCTTGTTTGAGGGAACGGGCGAGCAATTCTGCCATATCAGAGAATATAAGGTAAATACTTTGGAGTTTTGTGCAGATGTTTGACATGTAATCACTTAAATATGTTATATAAGTTGTGCAGTAGTTGCTGAAGAATTGTGAAATGATGTTCCATTGTGGTCTCTGCTGTCTCTCTTGCATACAAGTTTGATTGTGACTTTCCATTTGATATTTCAGAGAGTGCAATTGCCACTTTTACCACTTCAAGTTAATAAAATAAAAATGTGGTTTTCCATCTTTTTTCCCTTCTCTTTTCCTCATAATATCTCAGTTGTTAGTTAAACATCAAAACAAATAGAGAGCTAGGTTCACACAGTCATTACATTATTAATAAGTAATAACTGAATGCCATATTTCACAACTGTTAGTATTGAAGTCCCACATTGGTTGAGAATTACCCAAGACCCATTTATAATAAGTTGTGCGTCCTCCCCTATGAGCTAGCTTTGTGAATGGAGGTAGACCTAATTATTCTAATAACAACTGACATGCATATTAAGAGAAACTCAACATGCTTATCTAGATAATTATGTACAGTTATGTGTAGGAAAAGAGTTAATTATGTCATCTTCTGTGATTTACATGTACATGCATTTAGGTCCCAAACTCGCACCCATTGCGAATCGCATTCAGTTGCACAATGATTTACACTTAAGTATATTGGAGAATTTGGGTTTGGATAGGACACAGTGACATTATTTGATCCATGTTGCCAGCCCTACCTAGTGAGGAATGTTTGGTTGTTGCTGTATAATTTTATAACTTGACGTATTCTTTCCCTAAAGATTCTGGAATTGTTTTCCTAATATTTCCTCAGCATTTATGAAGAGGTGTTGGGTCCACTCCTTGGAAAATTGGCAATGGTCGTAGATCCAGCTACAGATTTAAAAGGAAAGATGGAGATGTCACTTCAGATTCAAGAATATGAGTTTGTTGTGAAAAAGCTTAAGGTGTGGCCATTGATCTAAAAGTTTAATCATACAGGTTTTCATGTAAAGCTGTTCAAGTAAAACTTTTAGCTTGGAGATTGATATAGTATTTTGGCTTACTTTACTAGGACGAATTACGAGAGGAAAAGTTTAAGGCCAAAGAAGAAGCAGAAGACTTAGCTCAGGAAATGGCAGAGCTGCGATACCAATTAACAGGTTTGCTAGAAGAAGAATGTAAGCGTCGCGCATGCATTGAACAGGCATCTTTGCAAAGAATTGCCAAGTTGGAGGCGCAGGTTTGAATCCAGTAGCTAAACATCTCTTCTTTTTTTCTTTTCTATCAATTAGAAATGCAAAAGTGTAACTTTTTTCCTTTTTCTGTTCTAGCTTCACAGAGAGCATACACATAAAATCCCTTAATTGCTGTTAAATATCTTCCCTGAAACCTAGAGGCTTGCATTGTTCAGGGTTTCCAGGTTCTGCGGCCGAGAATGACCTTAAAAGGTTTGTCTTGCCTTCTAAATATGAAAGTAGTTTGTTAAGTACTTATTGTCATCAAAGAGGAAACTATTGAACTTATAGCTTCTTAGATTGAGTTCAAAGACATGCATATTATTCTTATCTTATGCATCTCTCAGCCATGTGACCAGGTCGGAAACTTTTAACCAAATTCTCCTGTGTACAGAAGGGTGAATTTTTCAGTACTCATGCTTGCCCTGTAGCTGCTTGCTACACAATACACATGAGTTTACCTTTCTCCTTCCCTTTGTTTAAATCATTAAAAAATGAAGTTGCTTCATCTTTTAATATTGAAATTTTGAAGTTTGCTTTATGCTGGTTTCTACTACATTTATGTTTTGTACAGGTTCTCTTTGGCTAATTTGAACTGCTAATCTTTCTCAGGGTGTATAGTTTGAAAGCATCTTGGCAACAAAATTGTTATATTTCTGAATAGCAACAACGTTTCTCCTCTGAAGGATCACTGAAATCTAGGATGTATTATATCTTCTTACGCATTGGTCTTAAAGATTCCTTTGAAGCCTAAACAATGAAAGTGTAACGTCCTACATGTATAATGTCATATATCTTTGCATTTAAGTTTGGATTTCAACCAAAAAAAGATAATACAGTTGATTAATGCAAGTTACGGCTTGTAGCTTCTCTGGAATTTTAAATACCCAAATTGAATATTAGATGATAAACATAACATTCATTATGTCATAACAAGTATATAGGATCAGAGTCAACAAAAGTTGGGGTTATCCTAATGCCCAAAAGTATGGTGCACTTCAAACAAAAGGTCCAAGCGCCTATAAAGGTGTATATTCAATTCAACTGTGTGATTTTCAATTCTAGGAACTATCTACTATATATTGTATAAAACTTCCAGAACAAATTGTAATTTAAATACCTAGTTTACAGAAAGTGGGTTATATAGTAGAACTGCAGATGATAGCTTTACAGGCCTTGTAATTGGCAAGGTTGGGGTGCAAGGACTTATGCAGACATAGTAATTTATTGACAAGATACTTGATATTTTCTTCATTGTATTTATTTATTTTGTTGTTGGTGGTGGGTGTGTGAAGAGTAGTTGTACATGATCAATTCAATGTTTATATATGGTTGGGATCTAGTCAATTGGACCTGGTGGCTCTTGACTCCCACCATCTTCCTTTCACCATTTGCCTATTTTGAAGGGTTTTTATCTTAAACTTATTATATTATATTATATTTTCAAGTGCAATTGGGTTTGTGTAATAAATTATTTTATTTTTTATTTTTTTATTTTATAGCATTATTATTGGTTAACAACAAAATGTGAATAAGCAATTAAGAATATCAACAGCTTCTATACCCAAAAAATAAAGAATATCAACAGCTTCACCCATATATAACCTTTAGCAAAGTATTCAACTCATATTTTTGTATTTGCTTTTTATAAAGGAAAAATCTCAAATTATTTAGCTGGTAAACTTTAAAAGAAAAATAATAGAGGAATTCTAACAACACCACAATATAAATAAATCTTCTTGCATGGGACCCATATTTAATCAATCAATGATATAGTAGTAATATACCATACTTATACACTAAGTCAATTGTTTGCACCATTATTTTAATTTTAGTAGTTTAGAATGTTTCCATAACAAGAATAAAAGTAATAATAATGCAAGAATGGTGAATTATTACCATGTAGGAAGTTGTGAGACTTTGAAAGGAGTTCCACAAAGCACATTTTGAAAAGTTCCCCCACCCCACTTAGATTCATTCAACGTTCCAATTCAAACAAATAGTACAAAAATATATAATGAATTTAAATATAAATATAAAATATCTTATATTGGGTCCAAACAAAAACAAGATTACAAGAGCACGTTGCTCGTAATCGTTGGATTTGTCAACACTTACCACCAATTCCCTTCTCCCTTTGATCTTTCTTGACGCGATTTTGCATTTTCCTTCTCAGAAACTTCTTTAAAACTCATCTTCTCCCACAATCCATTCTCGAATCTTGACTTCTTAAAATTGCTTATTTCCCTCTTCAACTCGTTACAACTCTTTCTGCACTTTCCTTGGATTTCTTCAGGTACCCTCTTCATTTCTCTTCTACAAGTTTTGATTTTGATGATGCTTTTGCTTAGAGCAGCCCTTAATTCCATATGGGTCTTGCTTCATTTCTCATTTCTTTTTCACTTTTCTGCATCTGTTTTATCATCTAACGGTCAAATTTCAGTTCAGTTTTCTATCTTGATGTGGGTTCCTGCTATCTGTTTCTAATATTTTTCATATTTCTTTACCTGTTATGATCATCAAACGTTCAAAAAATAATCTTGGGCCATCAATTTTTGATACGGTATCATCAATTTTTTATGCTTTCAAAAAATAATCTTTCATGGTCCTTGTCAATGGTTGGTGATTCCCTTTTCTTTCTGTTTGTTTACTACCTTCGTTTTTTATTGACATAAATTCTTATCAAATTACGCTTTGCACTTTATCTTGTGAATATTTGTTTCTTTTGGCTTAGTAAATCCCTTGCTTTTGAGATAAGTGTACTGAAAATTTGATGTTTAGGTTCCTTTTGGCTATTGGTGCACATTGACTTAATATCACTCGCTTGCCTTTTCAGTGAGTAACTTATCTATTGTTTCTTATTTGCTTAGCACTTCGGCTCCATCTCTATCAGTGACTCGATTCTGCAATAAGAGACAGAATGTTTGCTTCAAAGAGATCTCCTCTAAAAGCTGCTAAGCCTAGCTCTGGTGGTCCTATCTATCCTGTTAAGTCTGGTCCCAATCCATTTGATTCTGATGATGAGGCCAAGGATAACAAAAACTATAATTCATCTAGGAAGACTTTGTCACAAGGCACGCTGGTTACGGTAGAAGCCAACACAAATCCTTTTGATGACATTGATGCCAATAAGAGCACCTCATCATCTTCATATGCCTTCCGATCTGCAGACCGTAACAGATATAAGAATGATTTCCATGACTCTGGTGGATTGGAGAATCAATCTGTGCAAGAATTGGAGGGTTATGCTGTTTACAAGGCTGAGGAAACTTCAAAATCAGTCAACAATTGTTTGAAGATAGCAGAGAACATAAGAGAGGATGCTACCCAAACTTTAGTTACCCTTCATCAACAGGGCGAACAAATTACCAGGACTCACTACATAGCCACTGACATTGATCAAGATTTAAGTCGGGTATTAATCTTGTTATGACCAAGTTAATTAATACAACCATTTCAATGCTCCTGAACGGGTGGTTTCTTCATGTTTCACCTTTGTGATGAAAACATTGTGGTGCTTCATGACATTCTTTTGTTCTGTAGCCCTCTGAAGAGAGCATTCCATTTGTATTCTGTACTAAAAATGACTAAATTTTGATTGTCCTGTTGCTGCTTACAGGGAGAAAAGCTTTTAGGTAGCCTTGGTGGCCTCTTCAGCAAAACTTGGAAACCGAAGAAGACACATGCAGTTAGAGGCCCTGTTATCTTTGGAGGTTAATATTTTCTCCACATTTGTTGGCTTTGTTGATTTTAATTATGTTGGAGTGCTTAGAAATAATGTGCTTCATGCTATGCAGATGATCCAGTCAGAAGTAAGGGGAACCATTTGGAGCAGAGAGAGAAGCTGGGATTGACTTCTGCGCACAAAGGGCAGTCCAAGCCGCGGACACCACCTCGGGAACCAACAAATGCACTTGAAAAAGTTGAGGTTTGTATCAACTTAGACTAGATGACTGTTGTTTAAAACTAACTGAACATGACAAAGGTTTCTAATTCTTTCTGATTTAATGTGTCATTAATCGATGTTGTTGACTTCTGCTATAGTTTAGCTATGAAAACCAGCTTTATTTATAATCAATGATAATATTTGCAAACTCTTTCATCTTTCCCATATTAACCACTTAGACTCTCTTCATCTTCATCTTTTATGGTTAATGTTGCCTGAAACAGGTTGAAAAGGGGAAGCAAGATGATGCACTGTCAGATTTAAGTGATATATTGGGAGAGCTGAAAGAAATGGCTGTTGACATGGGATCTGAAATTGAGAGGTTAGTCCAATTGCATTCTTCTATTCATTTGTTTCACTAATTTTACCTTTTAATGATTCTTGAAAACTATGTGCCCTCCCCGCTCATAAGAATTTCTTTCACTTGTTGATTGCAGGCATAACAAAGCACTGAATCATGTAGACGATGATATGGATGAGTTGGTTTCCCGTGTGAAAGGTGCCAATCAACGCGGTCGTCGCTTGCTTGGAAAATAAGTTTGATTGATTCATTTGAACTTTTCATAATTCGTTTCTGATATTGTAACAGATCTATCATATAAGACAATTTTTTTGTATTGCTATGATGTAAACACATTGCTCACTTTTAAATGTGTACCAAATAGAAGGTTCATTTTACTCTTCTGTTTTGATGGTAGCACCCAAAATGCAGACTCTTTCCATGAACTTATGTATTATATCACGTGGCTTTTCCAACTTTCATTAATATTATTGTTATGTTAAAAAGTGTAGTAAGAATATTGTTTAAGAATTTACAAATGCAATGCTACAGGCCAAGCCTGCAATGATAATATATTCTTCCTCTTCCACCTTCCAAGTGAAAAGTGAAATGAGGAATGCCTGCTTTGTACAAGTGAAACAAAAATAATTTGATCCCATCTCTAGTTAATGATGAATTGTGTATGTTTCTTCAATAATCCATATTGCAATTTTCTGAGGCTGCTATACTAGTTAGCATGACAAGCTAATCTACAAGATTCAAGCAACTTCATATTAAAGTTTTCTGTGTCCATTACAAGCTGGTGCGTCATAGTTGGGGGACACAATAAATGCAATGGATAAAGGAGCAATGTATATTGGAGAATGTACATTACTTTGTACTGGAGTCAATATTGGAATCTCTCCATCTTTTGTTAACTCTAGTGGAATACCATTCAGCATCATGGTTTGGCTTCTAAGGTTATCATCTTTTGGAGTTAAATGATACTCCTCCCTGAATGTCACATCCGATCCTTTATTTCCAATCCAAGAAAATGTCCTCTTGAGATGATAAAAGAATGAGTTCTCTACATGAATGCTTTTGGCATCTTCATTTTTTCCACTAAAACTCTTACTGTCTTGAACTGTGAGAATGAAATGAGTCTGATTGCTCATGTTGATAAGAAGTAAAGTTATACCATCCTGTAGAGTGAAATGGAGAAGAATGTCAAACATCAGATACAGAACAACAAACCATAAACTCATATCCTTCTATATATTGTACTATTCTATAGGTTGAACTAAATTAGTGCACTTACTCTTCCTTTAGAACAATGTGCATAAGTGCGTAAATAAGGTGAAAAAACATCATTGGATGCTGCAATAACAGTCTTCCCCATTAGCTGATGCCACAAAAGTGCACTGCTCAGAAACACAACCACAACATAGTAGTTAGGCCAAGTGTTAAGCAATGATATACATGAAAAAATCAAACGTATATTATCTTTTTGTTACCTTCATTTTACAACAGTATTTTTTTTTCCAATTTATACTTGCCTGTAGTAATCAGGATTGGGAGTGAAAGTGGCTGTGTTGAGAAGGCCATAGTTTCCTCCTATTAAGGTCTGCCTGCAATAAACCTTGGTGTTGTATCTGGATGCTATTCCAAGTTGATCTAAGTACCTATAAGTAATTTAAATTTCAGAGCCTATAAATTAATTTCAATGATTTTTCCAAGTGTACTGGTCAACCCTTTTTTCTTTTGCAAAATAAAATAACACAGTCCTTACTTTAGCACTTAAAAATTACATAAAATGGTCGAAGGAAGAACCAAGCTTACCAAAAGCTATCAACAAATGTGTTAGAAACATTACGGCCACCACTGTTGTATGCCCCTCCAGCTTCTCCTACCCATGCTGAAGTCCAAGGACCATTTTTTTGAATGCTTTCTGAAAGATTGCTAAAAATTGTTTTTACCTTGCTCAAGCGCTTAGGATCTAGAATCTTGCTTTCAAGATTCTCATCACTGCCTGAACAAGATAATTTAACTTATTAGATTAATAAGGAAGGACAGACAAAGCAGTTATACTTTCAGTCTTTCCATATAACTGTTTTCTTTTGCATTCATAATCTAGATGTTACAATGTTAAATATTCTCTAAGAATGAGTGTAGTAGAAAGAATTAGGTGAGTGAAAAGCAAACCTGGGCCCAAATTATATAAGTGATGACTCAGCACATCAATTGTGCCTGAACCTGAAACCTGAAGAAGCTTATCGAACCACTTCTTTTGATAGAATCCTCCCGGTGCTATGAGTGAAGGTTTGAACTTTTTGTTCTGGTATAATGTGTGTAGAATTTGTTTAAGCCTTTTCAAGTCTTTCCCATATTGTGCAGCACCAACACTAGCACCAATGCCCTTACCGCTTAACTCGTTGCCTATGACAGCATATGCAGGAATAAGGTCCATATCCAATGAAACAAAAATGAATGTAACAAATAGTTATGTTTGTTTTCTTACCAAATTCCCATGAATCAATTTTGTATCTCTTTGAAATGGTGTAACTTATTAAATCTTTAGCATTTGTCGGATCCCAGTCTCCTCCCCAGACAGTATCACTAATTTTGTGCCTCCCACGGAGCGCATTCAAGCCAAATGTCACAATGACCCTGACAATAAATTTTATGACTTTGTTACAGATTACTCTACTAAATATTATATTTTTCACATTTTTTGGTTTGGCTTGAAGGAAAAGAGGAAGGGAACAACAATGTCATTGTTAAAATGCTCACTCACCCTGTCTGATTGAGAAAATGATTCAGCTCATCCCATCTTTTCATGTGTAAACATCCCTTTGAATATCCAAACAATCCACCTTTCATCTTTTGAAATGGATGACAAGGGGACTTCAAATTTCCTACTTCATACAGCACTTGGTCTTGCAAAGAACCTCCAATTCTTATCCGTAAAGGCTTCAGAGCTATGAAACAATCATCATGAAAAGATTAACATCATGTTCAAAGTAAATATTCCAAAAATGCTACAATTCATAAAAGTGCATTGTAACTTTAGGAGGCCATAAAACAGTTGAATGGCATCAAATACAGACCTTGAATTGCATTGGCAAGGAAAGGATGAGACAAGTCCTGAAAAACCAATCCACATTCAAATAACTGGAACCAGTTCTAAATATAAATTATCTCTTATCATATCTGTGTAGTGTACTCACCAAATTTGTGAGAGATGAATATCCCCAGGGACAATAGTTATAGTCACACTTATCATGAGGCCACCAATCAATAGTAGCACAGATAAAGTTATCATGAGTTTCAGCTATTGTTTGAGTTGCATCTAATAGAACAAAACCATGTTCTACGTCTTGACATAAAGTTAAATGAAGAGAAGCCAGAAAGAGAAACAAAGAGAGTCGAAATGCCATTAGTAGATCAACTGCAACAGCATACACAGTAATTGCAGTTAGATACAGATCTTGTAATTGCAATTTTCTATATCAGACATAGCAAATATGTAATTGAGGAGGAGTTATAGTACCTATTGTTTGGAATCAGAAGAATGAAGGTCAAGTCATATTATGAGAGAACCAAAGTGTGAGGATGGTTCCTATAATTTTGTAATAGTAATGAAGTGTCAAAGTGGAAATGAATGATGAAGGTGACTGAGTTGAGATTAGGAAAGTTAGATAGAGCTGTCTCAGATGTATGTAGGTTCAGACACACCTATCACATATCTTACCTTATTAGCTTATGTCATTCACACTCCATTTTCAACAGCCACATGCATAATCATCATTGATATATAGTTTTTTATAAAATTATCGTGGGACAGAGATTTTGTATGTGATTAATCGATTATATAAATATTAAAATTGACTCGTACCACCATGAGTCACGTGGGTCGGTCCCTGGCAGATGACATGAGGTAATCTGTCCCTTCTATGCCTTGTCTTCTTCCCTTTATGGAGAAGCTATACCTTCTTCCACTACAACCATATTCCTTTAAAAGTGAAAGTGTGTCAATTGAATATACATTTTGGTCACGCTTAGTTCAACAAATATGTTCCTACGTTACTTATTGTTGTAGTTTCCTATAATTGAAACAAATTATTTATCATATATTACAAGTTCAAACTAATTAATTATCAAGTTATATTCACAAAAAAACTGTTTTACTATAATAAGATTATAATAATTGTTCAATGATTCCTCCACTATCAAGTCCTCTTCCTTTTTTTTATTTATAGATGACACATTTTTCAACAGACTCTGCTAAGAACCAAGTCTGGTGACAGATCATTACCGAAATTCCCAAAACATCTACACCTACATATAAATTGCTTATTTATTTAATTCATGCGACCAAAAGAAAGAAAAAGACCATAACACATGACAAACTAACTCAATTACAGAATGTTCACATGAAGTTATAATAATGAACCAGATTACATGTTTGTTAAGTTTTTTTGTAGGTTACATTGTTTTTTGTTAAAGATATGATATTTCAAACTTGCAGGAAGTAACTTTGAAGTCTAGTTCCTCTATCAGATTGGCATAGGTAGATGCTGTGCAAGCTGCAAAGAGCAAACCATGGAAAACACCTAATAGCTCAGTATTTTGAAACACTAATTTTAAAATATTAATATATTAAAAACTCTAGATTAGGATAGAACAATATAAATAAAGGTGGGTTTTTATCAAACCATTTTCTACATGTGAAAAAAGTGTGCACAACAAAACTGATTTTAAGAACATCAAATTCATATCTTCAACTTCCTTTAAGAAATACTTGGTAGAAGTTTGTGATCAACTACCCAACAATCACCCCTCAACCTTCAATAAAAACAAACGATTATGCTTTGATTAAAGAAAATAAAAGTTATGTGACTTGGATTCCCAGCCTCATTAAAATTATTATAAGTCTATAAAGCATGATGCTTCAACCACGAAAAAGCTTCTTCTTTATTTAAATCAAAACACAATTATAACATTTTTTAAGGTTGATAATTCCTTTTTTCATGTTTTTCTTCTTCCTTGACTTATAAAACCAGATTAGTTAGTAAACCTCTTGCGTATTTGAAGCTGAAGTCAATCTGTGAAATTGTGATTAAGAAATTAACTTTATTTAGTGTAATATTTTTAAAACTCAACCCAATAATTACTATTTTGTGAAAGCAACCATTTGAACTATATCGATATTTTGATATATAAAAAATGATTCGCTATTAGACTCTTCCCTCTTCCTCATTTTAGTTTTTTCTATTCATTTTCCTTTTCTTTACTCTTTTAATTTTGTCTCTGTTTTTTTTTCCTAATTCTTCTCCAAAACCCTAATAAAATCCCACAACTCCTTTTCCTCGTTGTCCTTTCACTCACTACTTTTCAACGCAGAGCTATCATTTTCCCGAAATCGTCTTCAATTGATTTTCCTCTGTACTTCCACTATTATCAATTTCAAACATGCACCCTTTAAGTGTGGGAGTTCTGAAAAATTGTAACGTGAATCAGTTACTGCATTGATGATCATTTGGTGATGGAGGATAGTGAAGTAGTCGATGATCAGAACTCTGGATGGTTCCAAGTCAAAAAGGTTTTTTATTTTTTTAAATTAATTTTTTTATTTATTTTATTAGAATTCGTCTAATCATTCATTCACAGTGGAAATCTCGGTGTTTTCCAAGCTTGGTAGCATTGTTGTAAATTTGACTCATAGTTGTTGCGGTTTTGATTTGCTTACTGCTTATGGTATCTTTAATTGTAATTTATGTCCAAATATAGTGATTTTCTTATTTCCATAATCGGTTATATTAGGGGTGTTACATAACTGGTGAATCCCATTTCTCTGTTTACACGTGTTACTACGTGCTCTAATTATGTCTTTTCCTTGTTATCTAGAAGCACAGAAATGTTTCGAAGTTCTCTTTGCAGAGTTGGGTTGGAGGACTTTCAGGGAAAAATGATTCTAACCCTCATCGTACTCAACATTCACATAACAAACACAAAACTCATCTTTCAAGGTCGGGTGAGATTTTTTTACCTAAACCTGTCCCTGGGAGTGTTACAAGATCTCTTTCGGCTTCCAATGAAGAAGAGAGCACAGGCGACTTTAATACAGGTGTTGTTAGACATAATAGTCAAACTCAGAAATCAGCTCGGGTACTTACTATGGATTCTCAAGGTAAACCCGAAGAAGTTAGGAAATTGCCCCAATTTGATAAGCCTGACATAGCCCAGAAAACCAGATGGGGTGATCTGGAGGATGGGGTGAATGGAGTTGGAATCAAATTTGGTAGTATAGGAGATGATAGTTTGCTTAGCTGTAGAAAGCATGAGAATATTCCTGATGTGATTCCTTGCGATTCTTCTCAAGGCGAAGAAAAAGGCTTGACGACAACTACTATTGATTCAGAGATTGTTTCTCAACAGGCCCCATCATTGAGATGTGAGGATGTAATATTTGGAGAGAATGATAGTGATAACGATGTTATGAAAATATCACTGGAACCTCCAAAACATCAAGAAATGAATGAGGAAAAAACTGATCCAGAAGATGATAGATCGTGCTGTGACAATAAAACAGCAAACGATAATGGTCTTGACAAAGATTTTTTGTCGGTAAAAAATGCTGCAGTGGTTGCAGAAAAAGAACACACCCTTATTATCAATGAGGAAAGTGATATCAAAATTTCTGATGTGCAAGAACGAAATTGCAGCCCAAGCAAAGCTGTTAATGCCCAGGGTACTGAGTCACAAGTGGCTGAAAGTGAACCTGAAATCACAGGTGATTCTGCAGCTTCTGTTGAAGAGGTTAGCAGTCCACCAGATGGTAATGTGGAAAACATTGTCTCATACTCACATGATATGAGTGCTCTTGAAGAAGGTCATTCAAATGAAAGCAAAGAAAGGTTCAGGCAGAGGCTTTGGTGCTTTCTATTTGAGAATCTTAATAGATCTGTAGATGAACTGTATCTTCTTTGTGAGCTAGAATGCGATTTGGAGCAGATGAAAGAGGCTATTCTTGTTCTTGAAGAGGCTGCATTTGATTTTAAAGAGTTAATCACTAGAGTTGAGGATTTTGAAAAGGTTAAAAAGTCTTCACAAGTAAATGATGGAGTTACTGTCACCTTGAAGAGTGATCATCGCAGGCCACATGCTCTTTCATGGGAGGTATAATCAATTATTCGTTATTGCCATTAGTCTGATTCCTTCTAATGTTCATGTCCATATTTTGTGCTTCTACGATATTAAAATGAGCCGTTCATAAGTCTTATATGCTTTGTCTGAGAACATTGACCCTAATGTATAGAAAAATGTTTAACAATGACTATGTTTTGCCCCTTTTCTTGTTAAGCAGATCTTAGTTAACTTGATGGGTCTTCTTATTCTTAGAAAGGATTAATTCTAAATAAAATTATACTTATATCACGGAATACGATAGACAATGTGAGTGTTATGTGCATGTGTATCTATCTATGCACAAAGGGGAGTAACCATTCACCTAGTGACATGATATATGGTCCCTAAAAAAGTTATAGGGATTAAAACCAAAAGTCGCTAAACTTTCAGGGACCAAAAACAAATTATTGCCTTTTTCATTGATTGACTTCAGAGATGGTATAATTTGATAATTGATACAGAAGTTCATTCCTTTTTTGTATTTGGTAAATCTCAGAGGGACAAAATTCTCTGTGATGAACCTGTCCATCTTTGCATGCATCTGTAACTCTTCAAGTATAAGTAGCTGTGCGGTTAAGTTTGTTTATTTGGAATCTTTCATCTTTTTAGGATGAGCACAGAGGTGCCATGATCAAATTAAACAGGTGCAAACTCCCCATACTAACACTATGGAAATAGATCTCACCCTCTATCATATACGTTTTTAATGACTTATGCATATGAGATTCACATCATGGCATCATGCAACTGGATTCACTTAGCAAATTGTTGTTGAACACTTGTAGTTTAGACTCACAGTCATTGGTTTATCTTCACTTCTTGGACTGTGGCAACAAAGATAAATTAAATATAACATATAAGCTTTCAATCACTTACAGTCTTCTTGCTCGCTTGATTTCTGGTTTTAAAAAGGCTGGTCCACTGCCTTCATGTTTGAGTATTACCTGTTAGAAAACCGTACCTCTGACCTCTGGCTTACTTATGCTAAAGATATTCAGCTGCTCTTTTTTGTTGCCAGGTTCGGCGGATGACAACTTCACCACATAGGGCAGATATACTATCTTCATCACTTGAGGCTTTTAGAAAAATCCAACAAGATCGTGGTAACAACACAGAGAATGTCATGTCTAAATGTTTGACTTCTGAATCTGGTGGGAAACTGAAAAAATCTAGGGGCAGTGATGGTACACACAATGCCAAATATTCAATAACAAAGCCAGGAAAGCACATTGGAACTTCAGATGCTAACCAAGGAAACCTGAATGGAAAGAAACATAATATTGAAGGGGGGAAACCCGATGATGCAGTCGCAATGCAAAATGGACGCAGCCCACCAAAAAGCATGTCATCTTCGGAAGTTAACGTTTCTAAATTAACTCCCTCGGAAAATTCTGCTTCTTTTGCCACCAGCAAGAGCAAAAGAGACCACCTTGGATCTGGTGACAAGATGGTTTCTAAGAAAGATAAAGTGGCAACAGAAGTTTTTAATGAGAAAAACCCCAGATCCATATATAACCTTCGGAGGCAAATACCCCTGCCTGAAAAAGATAGGGAAAAGAGGAATACTGCTCCGGGAAAATCCATGAATGCTTGGAAAGAGAAAAGAAACTGGGAGGACATACTTTCCTCTCCACTCCGCGTCTCTTCCCGAATGTCATATTCACCAAGTATGAGCAGGAAAAGTGCTGAGCGTGTGCGTACTCTTCACGATAAACTAATGTCTCCTGACAAAAAGAAGAAAACCACTTCAGACTTGAAAAAGGAAGCAGATGAAAAACATGCCCGTGCTATGAGGATTAGAAGTGAGCTGGAGAATGAGAGAGTCCAAAAGCTTCAACGTACATCACAAAAATTCAATCGTGTCAATGAATGGCATGCTGTTCGTCATATGAAGCTACGAGAGGGTATGCATGCCCGCCACCAACGCAGTGAAACTCGCCATGAAGCTTTTCTAGCTCAAGTGGTGAAGAGAGCTGGTGATGAAAGTAGCAAGGTAAATGAGGTTCGGTTTATCACTTCCTTAAACGAAGAAAATAAAAAGTTGATTTTACGTCAGAAGCTTCACGAGTCAGAGTTGAGGAGAGCTGAAAAGCTTCAAGTGATAAAATCCAAGCAAAAGGAGGATTTGGCAAGGGAAGAAGCTGTTCTAGAGCGCCGAAGACTCATTGAGGCTGAAAAGTTACAGCGCCTTGCTGAGATACAGCGGAAAAAGGAGGAGGCTCAAGTCAGAAGGGAAGAAGAAAGAAAAGCTTCAAGTGCAGCACGGGAAGCAAGAGCTATTGAACAGCTTCGAAGAAAGGAAGAAAGAGTCAAAGCACAACAAGAAGAAGCTGAACTTTTGGCCCAGAAATTGGCCGAAAGACTTAATGAAAGTGAACAACGTCGTAAGATTTACCTAGAGCAAATTCGGGAGAGAGCAAATTTGAGGGACCAATCATCCCCTTTGTTGCGTCGATCATTAAATAAAGAAGGGCAAGGTAGACCTACACTTACAAACATCAGCGATGATTCTCAAACAAACATTGCCCCTAGTGTAGGTTCTTGTCTTGGAATTGGCAACATCACATTGCAACACTCAATAAAGAAAAGAATTAAGAGAACTCGACAAAGGCTTATGGCTTTAAAGTATGAGTATACTGAGCCTCCTCTCGGTGGTGAAAGTGCTGGAATTGGATATAGAGTTGCAGTGGGTGCTGCTAGGGCAAAAGTTGGCCGGTGGCTTCAAGAACTTCAAAGACTTAGGCAAGCAAGAAAAGAAGGGGCTACAAGTATAGGGCTAATAATTTCTGAAATGATCAGGGTATGGTTTTTTTGTTCATCAGATTATTTTATTATTATGATTCCATAGTTTCAATGGAAATTATTTCTTCCCTTATCTATGGGTCCCCAAAACAAAAATTAACATCTTTCAAGATTAAGAACTTTACACCGAGGGATTGAATTTTATGTTTGTTTGTCGTTGGGTTTTTGTCTACACTTTGAAATATGAATCTTGCGCTAATTAAAACAGCACATCTTGGGCTGCTCTTCTTTGATAATTAAAAGATGGCTTAGTGCACGAGGATCCCACCGAGTGGGGGTCTGGGGAGGTTAGACGATCACAATCTTACCCTCATAAGCGAAGAGGTTGTTTGTAGGCCCTTCTTTGGTAATTGACAGTAAATAAATATCAGTCTTGAACAATTACCTACTTTTGCTGTTTATTTGTTTCTGGTCATTGCCGAGCTTCACTGTGTCCTTTTCTCACTGATGCATGCATATTATTTTTTTTGTTCCAACCAACTCCTCTAGATGTTGATCTGAGATCCTCTTTCTTAGGTCATATTTACAGTTTAAATTTGTTGCTCTTCATTTGTGGAATTTCTGATATGTTTTTTTTCTTCAAGTTATGCTTATGTTCATGTATTTATTATTTTTCTAGTATTTGGAGGGGAAGGATCCTGAGCTACAGGCGTCTCGTCAAGCTGGACTACTTGATTTTATTGCTTCTGCCCTTCCTGCTTCTCATACATCAAAACCTGAAGCGTGTCATGTTACATTGCATTTGTTAAAACTTCTGAGAGTAGTGCTATCTACACCTGCAAATAGGAGTTATTTTCTTGCACAGAATCTGTTGCCCCCAATCATCCCGATGCTGTCAGCAGCTCTCGAGAACTATATAAAGATAGCAGCCTCTTTAAGTACTCCTGGTAACTTCAGTGTGCCATCAAATAAAGCATCAGTTGAGAACTTTGAATCAATTTCTGAAATATTGAATAATTTTTTGTGGATTGTAACTGCAATTTTGGGCCATATAAGCTCAGAAGAAAGGCAGCTCCAGATGCGGGATGGCTTGCTGGAGTTACTGATTTCCTATCAAGTGATTCACCGGTTAAGAGATCTTTTTGCACTTCATGATAGGCCTCAGATGGAAGGGTCAGCGTTTCCTTCCCCTATTCTCTTAAGCATACATCTTTTGGTGGCTTTGACTTCTAGATCTGGAACAATTAGTCATATTGACTGGGACTATTCCCCTCTGGCAATGGAGCAGGAAATTGGCAGTGAAGGGGCTAATTTTGCAGATTCTGCACATTTTATTGTGAATAACTCCATGGGAGATTACAGTCCCTTACCCATTATCAATAGCAATTCAGTTATGCATTTACCTGATGTCCCTGAGGACAGACCATTGGATGGAATAATTACGGTGAACAGGAGTGATGAATCTATTGCCAACGATTTGGAATCGGAGCAGATTGATAGTTCTTTTAAATTAAAAAATGATGATATGGAAAAGATAGATGATCAAGATGAATCCATGAAAAACAAGAATGTGGATATTGCTAATTCTTTTGTTCCCCATAAGGATGAAAAACATACAGTGACAATTGTTAGAGCACAGAAAAATGAAAAAGAATCAGTCTTGGCTCAGCCAGTGGTGTTTCTTCTTTCAGCTGTTTCTGAAACAGGACTTGTCAGTCTCCCTTCTCTTCTGACAGCTGTTTTGCTACAGGCTAACAATAGATCATCCTCTGAACAGGTGATTTTTCTAATACCTGCAAATTAATTCATACAAGTTGTAATAATTTATATTGAAGTTCTTTATTTGGAAATCTATGTAGATTTCTGTGATTTTGGCATTATCTTTTACCTGTTTTTTGATTAATAAGTTTAGCTGCTTTTATTTTCCCTTTTCATTTTATATTTTAGGGTTGTGTATGATCTGTTTAAAGGGATCCATCTTGCAATATAAAACAGATTTGTGAATATTTTCCCTTTTCATTTTCAGTTATTCAGTTATTGCCAATTACTTCACTAAAACAGAATTTTTGTGTGGGGGCAGGGGTAATGTTGGTTATTCAGTATCTGTTATGTACTTACATGCCTAACTACTTTCTTCATTTAAATAGGGCAATGTGTCATAAAAATGGTCTTATGCTTGTCTATACTGGTAACAAGTATTTGTGAATATTTTTCTTTATATGTTGAATGACTTCATTTTCTTCCAGGTCTCATTTATCCTTCCATCTAATTTTGAAGAGGTGGCAGCCGGAGTACTGAAGGTGCTGAATAATGTGGCTCTTTTGGATCTTTTATTTTTGCAGCGAATGCTGGTAAGTTTACTGATTAAACTTAAAATAATATTCTTCTTTTAAAGCAAGTGGTATGTTTAACTTAATATGGCTTGAGTATTTAAGTATAATTTTTGGTGATATAATAATGTCTATTTATTCCTGATGCTGGTTCTTGCTGATTTATTTATTCCTATTATCCTTATGCTATTCGCTCGCAGGCTAGGCCAGATCTAAAAATGGAAATTTTCCATTTGATGAGTTTCCTTCTTTCTCATTGCGTTAGCAGGTGGAAAACTCCTAATGATCAGGTGATTCACCAACTGTGCAAAGTAAAATCGAGCTAGAGTTTGTTTTACATGCTTTTTTTGACTGATGAAAGACTACTGTTGGCCTATCCCTAGCTTGCTTAACTATGACTCCTTAAAATGAAATGTCTTTGACCTACATATTGTGAAAAGTAGGCCGCATTAGTCGGGTAACTCGTTTGTGTTCTAGGTTGTTCATGAGTTGAAGCTTGCAAAAAAAAGCGATGTAAATTATACTAACCTCTTAAAATTTCATAAAACTACCCGAACTTCCCCTCTACTTTTGAAATTACAGTAACCTCCTCTACTTAGAAGTTTCAACTGACTAATTCCTCTCGTCTATTGTTTGGGGACACCTATACTCCTTATGTACTTGTAATTTCCAAAACTAATGGGAGAGATCAGGGTAATAACTACATCTATGTACAAGAAAGCTCAACATATTTTGCCCGACAAAAAAAATATATTCATGAGTGCAGTGCATGGTGAACTGGGAAGTATTTATATTTTATAGCTACATTGAACTCCTTGCCTTTATCTGTATGCTTTGTTTCTGAATTTAGTTGAAGTTTATGCCTTTGATTACTGTGCTAGAGGATACATTAGATCGTATGACTACTTTAATGCCAAAAGCTGCAATCTTTCTCAGGTTGGTTCACTTATGCTTGAATCTCTGTCACTTCTTGGACACTTTGCATTGTTTCATCCTGGAAATCAAGCTGTGCTTCGATGGGGAAAGAGTCCCACCATTTTACATAAGGTCTGTGAATGTTTAAGAAATTTTGTTTTATGTGTTTATATTCTATTTAGACAATCTAATATCCAGCTGTAAGAATACAGGTGTGCGATCTACCCTTCATTTTCTTCAGTGACCCAGAATTGATGCCAATCATGGCTGGCACATTAGTTGCTGCATGCTATGGGTGTGAGCAGAACAAATTCGTAGTTCAACAAGAACTGAGCATTGACATGCTACTCTCTTTGCTAAGATCTTGCAAAAATGCTGCACCAGCATCTCAACTCAACTCAACCTTGGACAATTCCCTAACAGATGAATCCAGTGAATGTAATCAATCTGGTACTGAATTTAGAAAGCCTCAAGTGGACAGTGCTATAAAATATTCCCGATCCAATGGCAAAGGCACTCGAGCTTCCTTGGGAAAGAATGGTGCTTTAGGAAATAGCATAAAAAATGGCCGGATAAGAAGCCTACGGGATGGCAAGGCAGCCAAGAATTCTGAAGAAGCCACTCCTAAGCAAAATCTGGCTGTTCCAGAGACCTCACCTTTAATGTTGCATTCTAGATTTCCTCAAAGCTTCATTGATAAAGTAGAACAGTTCTTTTCGATGGAAATTCCCAACAGGGTTGACACCGTCTGAGTTTAAACACTTTAAACTCACTTTGATGATTAAATCCGAGGATCTACACAGATGCCTGCCTGAAGATGCTGCTTAAAAAATGTTGTGCACTGCAATTACAGAATGCTGATATAGCTCTGAAGATCAACTTGTTTGAGTTATTCACCAAAATTTGTGTCACTTACACCAAAGATATTATACCTTTGAGAACACATAGTACGGCTTGAAAGTTTTGTAATATATAATAGAGAAGTGTCAGGTGACAATGGATATGGTTGACTACCACCATGGCTGAAATTGTAGCCAATATAGTGGAGAGGGTCAACATTACTCCAGCTGTCAATTTGTTGTGGACTGCTAACAAACTTTTTGAATAATCAATCTTGTTATAATACTATGTCAATTGCTAATGGGAAAAAATTGGTGACTTTTACAATACGTTTTATAGTTGAAAACTATTTATTTAACTTTTTCTAATCAGTTTTGATGGAAGGGAAGAAAAAGCAAAATGAATAGAGAGTAGCTTGCTTTTATACTTATGGCTTTATTTACAACATATTGCATGTCTCTGCCACAGCAACGTGCAGTTATACCCTTCGATTATGAGGGAAGGAGGTAAGGAATAGCTGCAATTTATTGACGAAGTTTTTGTTCTGACTTTTTAACACCCAGAATTTATAAAAGACTGAAAAGTGAGTTTTGCCAGAAGATTTCTTTAGGGGCAGAAAGCAAGAGGCTAAAAAGGCTAATAAGTTAACGATAGAGGTTAATGTGCATGTGGTTTTTGTTTACAGAAACAGGAAACATAGATCCTTTGCATCTTCTTCAGGCTGCTTGTAAAGCCCATTTTACTTTGCTTGTCTGCATGTTGTTCTGCTTTATGAATACGGCCTGCTCTCACTTCATATTTACAAAATAATAAAGGTTGGAAATTAGAGGTTCAGACAGAAACCAGTTTCAAAGAATGGAAAATAGGATCCACCAAAAAAGGTATATGGTTCTTTAACTGCAAACTGTTACATCATTTGATATTCCATCCTTTTTGTTTCCTGCTAACCACACCATTGATTATTAATGAAAAACTACTTTTTTTCTATTGTAGATTGTCATTTTCTGATACACAAACACCAAAACATCATGTGTCTAGTGGCAGTAGAAATGACAATGCTTGGAACTGGCTCCAAAGGATTGCTTTTCATGTTGATGATATGGGAGATGACGAGCATGTAACTTCAGTTGCAGCTGCTGCATTTGCTATTCATTCCCTAGAAGAAGCCGAGTCGCGTGATATGCAAAAGATGAGAGAGATTCCCAAATCTTCAAGGACCCAAACTATGAGAAGAAAAGAGGACAACTTGTCTAGGCGACCAAGTAATGGTAACAAGAAACTAGAACATTTCCAGATAGCATATTTATGTTTCTTAATTACCTGAGTTCTGAAGAATTGTCATGTTATTTATGTTATAATGATGTTGATGTAGGAGGGGAAATTTCAATGAAAATGTCATTTGGACAAGATCCTAGGACAAAGGTAAATGCACTTCCAGTTAGACGTCCAAGTGCCACACCCTCTCCAACTCCAATGCATCACAAAAGTGTCAAAACCAAACCAGGAACTTGGGAAAAGGCCATGATGGAAAAAATTCAAAATTGGTAATACTAATTGCATGAGCAGATAGATCATATAAAAAATGTTACCTATTGTGTAAACATGGTTCTTAAATGGAAACCTGTGTTAAAAAAAATTCAGGTGTAAGAAGATAAAGTCAAAAATTCTTTCTTGGGAGTGTGTCAAAAAGATTCAGGCCAAACACCAGATGAAAAGGAAAAAGGTTTTTATCTCTATGCTTTTGTTGGAGTTCTAGTTTTTAAATTTGTGAACAAAATTCATTATTGGTTGAACTACAGAGAGCATTGGAACACAGAAGAGCAATGGAAAAGCAAAATTACGGGAACAAGATAGGAAGAGAAAATATGATAGCACAGTTGGAAGAGAAAAGAAGAAAACAAGAGTCTGAGGCGAGAGTGAAAGAAAACAAAATCCAGAAAACAGGGAAGGTTCCTGTCAAATGTTCATGCTGCAATTCTTATTAGGGTGAAGTCTTAGTCACAAGAATATGGGCTCTGGAAACAAACCTGGTAGTAAATATAATGCTGGTTGAAACCATTACTTCCCTTACCTGAGTTGGGAAATTCAATTACAACACACATAACTAAGATTTATTTTATGCAAAGATGAGATGGCATCAAACTTTGCTGCTCAAACTGTTTTTCTTTTTATTACAAGTCTTCATATTTCATATTCAAACTTTGCCTACTCAGAGTTTTGGTTGTAAACCATGTATTATATCAACAAAAATGGTCATCTTCAATCTTCAAAGGAGCTAGGTGGTTGAGAATCTTTTTACTATTTATTTATATTATACAAATGTTTTAAAATTTTCACAATTGTATGAATAAATTACTTAATGAACAGTTTAATGCAAACCAGTAAAAACATCTCAATTCACCAAATCTTAATGTCATCAAGAGAAACAATCAAACATAGGAAACAACATTGTCAATCCAAACACACACAGGTGCAGTTTCACAAAGCTTATGATCAAAATCAAATTCAGTTATATCAAATATACATAACAAAGTTATATAAACTGTTGAAGTTTAGTATGTAACATGATCTGATGTAACTCAACAAGGTGTGCTTACTTCGAGGGTGTGGCCCCTGCTCGAGGTGAATCAAGAGAGATCACGGTTTCAAATGCACCCACTAGAGCCTTTACCTTGCTATTCCTTAACTCAGCAAGCATGCTTGCAGTTTCTTCAATCACATTATTATACAAACGTGGGTTTACTTTCTTCCCTACAACAATTTGATGCCTCAATACCACTTTCTCTGCTCCTGATGTTGAACCATCTACTTTGCTTCTCTCTCCACCAATCTTCCTCACAGTGATTCTCCTTTTACTTCCTTCCACATTTTGATGTTTGTACACAACTTTTCCAGGTTTGTTACTTGTAGCATTTGACTCACTATTATTACCTTCTTTACTTGTAATGGTCCTTCTTTTAGTGCCATTTGCATCTTTTTGGTAGTCATCACCAAGCAGGCGCACTGGCCTGAATTTGAGTCTCCTTGGAATGTCATTTATCTGTTGTTGAAGTTCAATCACCTCCCTTTTCCTAAAGTTCAACCTCCTGGCTGAAACAACCTTATTTGCTGCTCCAACTATTGTGCTAAGTTTTGGCCTGATTTTGTACCCCACCTTCAAATTTTCACCTTGAGAACCATTTCCTTTTCTATTAGACTTATAAGGAGTAGTAACATTTTGTTTTCCACGGAAACCGACAGTTGATGAAATACATGATAGAACCGATGGTGATCGCGAAGTACTACCTGTTTTAAGTCCTGTTTTGACCAGCTTAGATGTAGGAACACTTTGTTTTCCAAGGGAAGATTTGGATGAGGAAATAGATGAACGCACTGACGGTGGTCCAGAAGCACTACCCGTTTTATGCAGCATGTTTCTCTTGCCTTTGTCCCCAAGGGATATATTTGATACGTTTGAAGAAGTTCCATGTCTAAGGCCCTTCCTTGAAGATAAAGCAGACACACCTGACTTGCTAGTTTTCTTAATATTATGCCTCAAACTTTTGTCCCTTGATGATGAAGGTGGTGGTGAAGCCAACTTCCTTCCATCATGAGCCTGTGTAGGTTCCTCAAATGAATATGCATTGGTTGGTTCGATGACATTTAGAATTTTGGGTAGAAGATTCTCATTGCTTTCTACTTCTTCAGATTTAGCTTCTTCAACTATAACAATCTCATTATTTTTCATAGAAGACTTTTCTGTCAAGTTCTTGGCAGTCTTAGAACTTGAGCATGAAGGCTTCTTGGCACTATGTTTTGGAGACAAAGGATTACTTGGTGGCTTTGACTTTTCCTTGCCCCCAGTTAAAATTGTCATCTGTTTGCCTCTGATATCGGTTGCAGTTTCCTTCCTGCTGCTTGAACCAAAACCACATTTGTTTTTAACAATTTCCCTCTTTGTTTGATTTTTTGAACCTTGTTGCACTGAAATAGAAGATGTATCAGATTGTGCTTGCCTTATGTCACTGTTATTAAGCTCCATCAAAACATCTTTTTCCTCAGAAGGTGTTGAGTCTTTCACTGAAGTGATTGGCCTTGAACTGCTTCCTGATTTCTTATTCCTTGCAAAATGAGTTACATCTTCTTCTAGAACTTCGATTTCCTTTTCCCTTGAGGCTACTTCTTTCTTTGTTGTTTTCCATGGTTTGGCTTGAATGGCATGTTCAGTGCCATATTTGCAAGCATCATGGCAAGAACCCTTTGGACCACTAAGATAGCGCGAAACAACCTTATGTGGACCTTTTCTGATTGTTAATTCTTCAATAGAATTTGCTTTCTCATCACCATCTTCAGCCTCAGTTTTCTCAGACATCACTTGGTCAATAATACTTTCCTCTGTCATTACTGATCAAGAATGAAGCTACAAGTTCAGAAACCCCTATAACAGATTATAATATTTTCACATCAGAGTCAAAGCAACATAAGATATGCACAATTTGACACATTGAATGTGCAACAAACAAGCTAATACCATGTATTGTCTCCAACAAAAATTGGACCCATTTATTGACCACCACTTGTCAAACCTGAAAACTCAAAACATAACTGTGAAAATCAACCTATGAAGGGTTGCATGAAGGGATACTAAGTAAATAAAATGAATGAGAATCATTAAAATCTTTGCAAGTGCATCACTTCAAACATGCTATACTAGTATGCCTTCCCTCACCATGATACATTTCAAACTACCTATTCATGTACATTTCATATACAAAATGGGGAATGGATACTGAAGCATATATATGTTGTTGTAATGAAACAAACCCATGATAGTTAGTGACTAACATATTTCATATTTGTTGGCTCATTTTGTAAAATTTATGTTCATTGAGATTGAATGAAATTTTTTTAAGGAACAGAACATGAAATGAGACAAGATAAAACAGAGTTGATCACCAATTACTGCTTTTGTCAATCATTTAATTCTAATGACTTAGAGACTGCACATAAT
The DNA here is from genome assembly GCA_009771035.1 of Lupinus albus. Classification (NCBI taxonomy): domain Eukaryota; kingdom Viridiplantae; phylum Streptophyta; class Magnoliopsida; order Fabales; family Fabaceae; genus Lupinus; species Lupinus albus. The sequence goes on from CM020011.1 coordinate 15,213,763, forward strand.
GTAATAATCATGTTTTGCAGGTCAATATATATTTACACGTATAAAAAAGTAGGTGAAATAAAATTATCAATTTGATGATACAACCAAATAAACTACAATGGGTAACATAATTTGTGAAGGAAATTGAAAACTATGCCGCAGAATCATTCATAGGAAAGATAACAAATTAAATCAGCCCTATTTAATTTCAATAACCACCATGTTTAAGATTATATGATCCGATCATAATCCTTTGAAACAACCTCATGATATTGAAGATTATATATAAGATAATAATCATCATATATATATCCTTAATGAAATAACGTTTGCTAATGATCATGTTAACGTGCAAAAAATAAACATGCAGCATGTGATTAGCAGAAAACAAGGTTGTTGTTATATTGAGAAAACAAGGAAAATGCATGGCATGATACATACCTTATTGTATGTAACTGTGGTTTATGTTTTAAAAAATGTGATGAAAGAAAGAAGGCAATAATGGAGTCTGCATCAAGAAAGGTTTCAAAAAAGGGTGGTGAGTTGTGTTGGATTTGATGAGTTAGCGGTTCCAAAGCGCGTTTGTTGGGAGAAAAGAAAGAAAGAGTCCTACCACAACACACTGTCAAACCCAACAACCCCTAATAACCATGCAATATTATGAGAGAAGGGTAAAAATCTTACTTGAATCAATAACTAAGGCACATATTTATTGTTCTCATTTTTTTATATTCTCACTTGAGTTGGCCATATGCAATATATTCATTAAATATCCATTACTCTTAGTTAGTTATCTTCATTGACCTCTTTTTACCCATAAAACTTTCATTTTAATATCTTCCCTAACGAAATGATGTTAAGAGTTTGCAAGTAAATTTTTGTGTGGAGGAAAGTCTACTTTAGGGTGATGTGACATTGTTCATTTATCTAAATAAAAAGCACTCAATTAATCTTTTAGTAATATTTAAGGGGATGGATCCATTTACTCCCAGAGTAAGTGGAAAAAACATACTTCACATCATGATTATTCATTTTTGGGAAATCCAATCATTTGAATTGATGAGTATATCTAAGTCATTGGATTATGGCTAAGATGAGGAGTATATTTTTTCCACTTACTCTTGGAGAAGTGTATCCTCCCCAATATTTAATATCACTTGGTGGCATGATTACAGAAGTGGCAATCACGTAGTAAATGGGATAGATTGGAACTAATTTGAGAAGGGAAAAGGAGATCAAATTAAGAATCATTCAGCTTAGAATAATTCAACATTTCGCACTAACAAGATGAAATAATAAAGGCAATTCAAATAAAAATCACAAAAATCAATCCAAAAAGGGTAAAAACATAATTAAAATTGATTTTCATCAGATCATATTGGATTAGTTTTGTAGAGGGGTGGTTGGTTCAAATCATATTTTTTGATTCATTTTCTAAAACTGAACCGAGGGACATTTTATTGTAATTTAACATTTCGTATTATATATCATAACCTTTATAATATACTATATTATCATATGTAGATGTTGAATGTTTGTGAGGTTGTCATTAGGGTGAATATAGTAAATGTCTATATATGTTTGTGAGGAAATGATGAAATCCATTCAGGAGTAACCATACTCTTATATTGTATATGTAAGAAATTTACAAGACCATCCTATAGTTCAAAGAAAAAACTTGAATGAACATAGTCTAAGAATCAGTTATATACTTCTCAAAATAAACTTGGGATCAGTGATGGGAACTCTCTGACCCCTTCTCTTTTTGCATGTCTTTCCCCAATTTATTAGGCCCATTTTCTCAATGCTCAACTCAGTGCTATTAGTGTTGTTAGAAGTTGAAGCACAGGATCGTTTCCGCCCTCTAGCCAATGCATTTTTACCTGCACTTCTTAGAGAACCTGTTTCTGAGTGAGTAGTACTACTAGCTACAAGACCTCCTATGGTCTGAAGATCCTCAGTCACCTCATACCATGACAAAGATGCAAGGCTTGGGAGGATTTCCTTTTGAAAGTCCTTTCGCCACCTCCCCCTATTTGTCCGGCCCTTTTTTAGCTGAGTCGGAGAAGTTGATCCGCTTACTTGCTCAGTTTGGCCATCACTCTTACAGAAGCAGTCGCTGACCTTTGTCTCCGTCAAATTTAAGGTCATGAATTCGAAGTAATCCATGCCAGATAGCAGAAATTTCTCGAGATCGTTTGCCTTACCACTGAAGTCTTCCATTGGATGATTCACTGTTGCGGAAACAATATCAGCAAACCACTGCAGAGGACTACTTACAAAAGATTCAGAAGATGAACAAGTTGTTATTTGCAGATTATTATGTGCAACAAGTCTTGATATAGAAACCAAAGATTCTGCTGCAATTCTAACTTGTTCCTCTTGAAATTCTCGATCCTCTTGTTCTGCCAATTGAACAAGCATTTCCAGCTGGTTTTCATCAGATTCTCCTCTGGGTGGAGAACATTCTTTGCTCTCTGGACTCACATGTGCCTTGAAATCGACATCCACTGGCATATTCTCTTCTTCAATCATGCATAAATTCAGGTCAATAAGACCTGCTACAGATTCATGTTTATTCTGCTCATCAGCAGGCATCTGATTCCCCAAGTGACACACATGAATATGAGGTGAACTTACGTCAGATATGCAGCCTCTCTCAATTTCTTCAATACTTTGATTTTTTGTTTGGTTTTGGAAGACTTCAAAACATTGCAGATCAGATGACACATGAGGCTTTCCTTTGCATACAGGCTTTTCTTTAAGCCAAGACAGACCCCTTGTTGAATCCTGAAGTTCATTGTCTTCACCTGTAATCTGAGTATCAGAGTAACCACCAGGTGTAATATTCAGGTTTAGATTCCTGGAAGTCCCCAAATCGTCAGAACCCTTAACATACTTCACAAGCTCGTGACAATCTGATGAACCACTGTTAAGAAATTTGTTTGGATCATTAGCATCAAGTAATGGAAGATTCAACAGTTTGGACCTACTGTAAAAGCTGCTTCCCAGAAGAAATTTTTGGTTATCTAAATTAGGGCCGGATTTAGCACTTATACACTGATAAAGCTCATTCCGGCTGAACCCAGAAACCCTCATCAAAGATTGAGAACTTCGATCCAATGATGCAGAATAGCTAAAACAAGTGGGTTCTTGAAATGCTATCGAGCGTGGACCAATGTCAGATACAGGTGTTTTCCATAACTCTGCTGGTGAAAAGCCAGAACTTATCATGTCAGCCTCAGAAACAATATGAAATGGAGAACATGTATGTGATGCACTACTTGGTCCAAGCAAGTTATTACTAGCGGAATCTTGAGTTCGTGCAGAGGTCTCACTTCTAGAAAATTTTCTCTCTGTCCAAAAATGTCTTTGGTTAATTTGATGTAATGAACGCAAAACATTAAGGCCATTAAATTGTTCTGCATTCTTACTTAATGATTCAACTGCAACAGGTTGTTTTTCTGGGTAAATACCTTTGCAAAAAGAATCCAATACACCAACACACGTTTAAAGTACATAATGAAGTGACTAAAGTTAGCAGTTGATGAGAATCTGAAGATAACGGAGTATAATATATTATTGGAGACAAGTTCTTACCAGCAGTATTCCCATAGGACAGCCATTCATGTTTCTTCTCCGGATCTGGTTGCAGGTCAGTTGAGAAAGCTTCAAGATCCTGCCTCTTGTTCAGATTTTGGATGACATCATTGGGAAAATTTTGAGATCCCAATTTTGTACTTCTCGACATATAATAAAAGGGATTGTTCCTGTGATGTGCAAGGCCCCCCAAACTATATGTCTCAACAGTTGCATCTACTTTAACGTTAAATGGTACATTTAAATCAGCAAAACCATGAGACTTAGTTCCATTTGGTTTATCATTACTGTCACGCACAACCTGAGAAGTTCTATTTAAAGAGTAACCTGACACCTGGAGCACTCCAGTAACCCTATCATTTTCCAAACATTCACCTTCTTCACTATCAATGTACTCATCAGCAGGAAGTTGAAGATCCAATATTTTTTTACCAACTTTTCTGTACTTGGACTCTTTAGAATGTTCTAGAGATTCTTCAGTTTCAGTAGGAGCAGGGCACATTTGTCTGCTATTTTCTTGGGCGGAAGACAGTGGCAACTGTATACCTTCAGCAATTAAAGCAGGTGATTGACCAGTTGACTGGGGCAAATTTGGTGAGAAACATATCTTTTGGGCATTTTTAGATGACAAAGAGGAATTTGACCATGATGCCTCCAACCTTAAACTATGCTTACATAACTCAATCCTTTTAATACCATCCATCAATTCCCTCTGCCTGTGGTAAACACGGTGGAGCTCATGAATCTGAAGAGCAATATAAGAAATAGTTAAGTTTCATGAGTATCCAAGACTACAGGAGAGCCACATTGTCAGAACAACAAACTACCAGGAGCAACGACAATGAACTAAGCGTGGTAAAAAAATGAATTGATGAGAATTAATTTTCAAAATCATTTTGATTAGATTGAGGGAGAGCCGCGGTGTAATGATAAGGTTGTTTGCCTTGTGAACTGGAGGTCGCGGGTTCAAGGGTAAGGCGTGTGCCTCTACCCTCCCCGGACCCCATTAGGTGGGAGCCTCGTGCACTGAGCCGCTCTTTTTATTAATAAGGTTCCCTTTTTACTCCATATTTTCTATTTATAGTAGTATAGTACCATCACTACTCCAACCTAAAGAATGACAACTCTGTTTACACATATATTATTCATCTATAAAATTGAATTTCCAACATAAAACCCACTTTGTCCATGTCTTCTAAAAGCAACTACCTCAGACCCTTTAGGATTGCATTGAGAACTCTTCCTCACCATCACAATTCCCAATGCATTATAGAGTCTAGGCTAAGAGCCTAATACACCTTCAAGATGTCAGCTACCCAGAAGATCATAAAACATTTTTAATAAACAAAAACTAGAATATGAAGGGTTGAGTAAAGGACAAAACTTGGGCAAAGTTCTTTGGCTGCTTCTGGTGTTGTTCTCCACTAAAAACTTAACACGTATTTTTTTTCTTACAGCTCATCAATGAAAACTTAAAAAAATGGAGATGTGTTATTTTTTACTGGAGAAGAGCACGACAAGCACCCAATGTACTTTACCTCAAATTTATCCTTAAGTAAATTGCACCACAAATCATCTTTTTTTAAATAAAATACAAAATAAAAAAAGTTCTTCGCATTTGTTTGCCTAAATGAACTGGACAAAGAACACCAGAGAAACAAATCTAATAGAAATTATTAGGTCAACATACTTGGTCCCTGAATACAGCTTCTTGCTTGAGTATTGTCTGCTTCAAAAGTTCCTTGTTGTAACCTAAAAGGTTACAAGGTGGTGATACTGGCAAGGAACCAATGTTGTGGCAGTCATTCTTTAGTTCACTGTTAATGTTAGATGAGGTTAACATGCTGCCTTCAGAATCAAAGATGAGGTCCTTTGTTGAAAAATACCCTGGAAAATAGCCATGGTGTTGCACATTTGCACCCATTCCCAATAATGCCATAATGATAATGCATAGGTTTCAATTAAAGAAGCTATAACATAGTCCTAGCCTCAATTCCAGTGAAAGGAAAACCTGCACACAACAAAGGCCACCAATTTTAATTTGATTGTTAATCTTTTCAGTGGAAAAACAATGTTGTCAGTTAAGAGCTGGAATAATTTTTCTAGGAAATTGTTAAGTACACCCAAAGTTGGAATTACTAGATTTAGCATCCTGGAGACAGAACATATGTAATCCTACAGTTTAATTATAATTAATAAAATTTGCAACACGAGTCAGTGCATATGACAACAGAATAAAGAGTTAACAAAAAAGTGCAGCCTAGTGCACGCGAAGGGAAAGAAATGGCTGTGGATTGAATTATCAAACCACAAGAAAAGTCTAACCTCCCTCTCCCAAGCAAATAAGAATCAGATACCTAACACAATAGTATGAAATCAAGTCCAACACAATAATCAAGAAAGTAAAAGGAAACACTTATTCTCCATCATTAAAAAAAGGACTTTGCAATACTAAAGGTTCAATCAAATATCATATCAAACCCATTCTTCAAAAATATGATATCACTTCACTGGGGATGAACAAACCAGGTTGAGTACAAAGAGAGAGAAAACAACAGCATAATGATAAAATGGTTAAGAACAGAAACAAATAAACTAACCAAAAGAAGAAAAGTGGAAGCAGCACTCAGTGTTTGTGGACATTTTGCTATACTGCATAGAAACATAAGCAGAAGAAGAACCCCATGAGACAAAAAACAAAGAGACCCAGAAGAGCTAATAAGTAAAAAATTATATTTTTTAGTATATAGAAGAATGAAGCATAAAAAGCAGAGAAAATGGGGATTTGGATCTGCAGTGCTGGGCCATTCTCTCAATGAAGATTTGAGAGAGAGAGAAAGGGAAAGAGAGAGAGAGAGAGAGATAGAAATATCCCAAAAATGAAATCCACGGAACCAAACGATACTTACATGAGAAGCGACGATATTAAAGTTGTCAACATCTTCGTCTCTTTCTCATTTATGTTTTTTTTTTATTTTTTTTTATTTTCTCTTCATAATTTTCACACACAAAAAAATACTTGCATGCTCTAGATTCTCTCCACCATACTTGGTTCTTCATCATTAAATAAATACAATTGGTTACTATTAATATAATAATTTAATTTCACAACTAAGAAGAAGAATTTCGAAATCAAAATCAGAGACACTACCGTACATTTATTGCAACAAGACAAGGAAGTATAAGAAATAACATTTTAAACTACCTTGATTTTTCCAAATTCATTTTTTTAATTCAGATTGTTACATCCTCTATTGTGTGTTTTCTTATTAGTTCCTATAAATGCGTCAGTCAGCAGTGGCCAGTGGGGTATCTGGTCCTATTTATAATTTGAAGTTACATTAATCGCCCTATACTTTACCATTATTAAAATTTTGCATTCAATTTGTGTCATTAAAAATACTTTTTTTGGTGAGTACATTGTTCTAAAAATATTGTTGAAGTACTCATTTGTCCTCAGGAACTCATCTCAATTCTCAACAACCGAAGGAAGCATAATTATTGGAAGGTGAACCATTGGAATAAAATTTGTTTTAATAATTAATGCAAGCTAAAACATAGTCGGAGTATTTATATTTTTATATCATTCATCATTCATATTTAATTATTATTAAAAAATTAATATAATTAATATAAATAAGTAATTGATAATATGTCAATTGTCTATGAATCTTTACATTAACAGTGCATAGATATTATACTCATGTATATAATACACACAATAAAAAGTGGCTCTAGTTCCATGATTTTACTTTGGATCGGGGCATTCATATTGAAGAATATTTTCATCTTCCTAGGCTAGCTACAATGCAATCCATTTAAGTTTCAAACTTCTCAGTATGAAAAAATATATAATTAATCCATAAATTTCCTATTAGTTACTATTAAGTATTAAGTCATATTTAACATGGATCATGTGCTATTAAATATATCATTGTAAAATTCTAAATGTGGAATGACTACCCATTGTGTAGAATCTTGAACCTATAATAATCACTAGTGAGTAATATAGAATGAAAATTGTGTTTAAGGTATATAACTTTAAAAAATAATATAAAAATTTAAGAAAATAACAAACTCATGTATGTCATTCACCACACAAAGTCTGCATGTGAAACACGATTTTTGTAAAAATACATTATATTGGTAATAAGCAAAAGGTTACACCAAAGTTTAATTAATTACTTAAATTATATCACTGTGTTAACGGGTTGATGATGAATATTAATGTAAAAGAATATATATAAAAATGGAGTCACCGAGAATATGAAAATTGAAAAGGTAATGAAATAGGAGATGATATGATTGGATGCCTTTTTGCACCACAACTTTGCCCTTCATCTAAGATTCCTCCTTTCCACCCTTTCTCTTCTTTTTCATTGAGAACCGTTTTTCTGATATATCATATATCTTTTTCCAATATCCTCTCTTAGTCATGCCTTTATTATCATCATATCTCATACATCATAATCCTGCATAATAATATAATATATTTCTGATCCAATCAGATAGTTATGAAATTTTTAGACAATCATAACAGTCAAGCCCTTTATATATATATAATTGCCTATTCCATTTGTATACATGATATTACACTTGTCCTTAATAAATAATAATTTTTAATGGTACAATTTGGATGTTTGGCCAACTATACCGTAAAAAAGAAAGTACTTTAATTCTTGAGCACAAAAGAAGTAAAAAATGAAATGAAATGACAATTATATCATTATATTTACACAGTGGATGACTTTTCGTAAAATCTATACACTCTTAATTATGTTTCTGCTATACATGTTAAGATTGCCACAACAATCCCATACATGTTAAGATTGGAGTTTCAAAAGTTGTTCCAATGACAACACCATAAGTCACTCACTCATGAAGTGGGGAGCAAGACATTTTTACACAGCCATGCCTGCATATATAGCAATGATTTTCAGCCAAATAATAATGGTTTCAAGTTAAAATGGAAAAGCCTATAATCCACAAAATCTTATTTAAAGTACACCATTGCCATGACAAAGCACAGCTTGGTGTGTTGGTCCTTCATTATATATCATGTAGGCTTTTATATTTCAAGAAAAGCACAAGCTAAACGATCTGATTCAACCATCTCTGCTTGCTGTTTTTCCACCAATCTTGGTAGTGTATTGCATTGTATTGTAGCAGTTAAAATTAGTACTGGCTCTCTATATTGTTAATGCTTATCCTGAATAGGGGACCAAGTCTTAAATTTGAAGGGAAAACTACAGAAGACAGGGACCAAAATCTGAATGTTTGGTAGTTATTCAACATTGGAAGCACTATAAGTCTATGACACCAAACAAATTCGCAACATACATGTCACCAAAGCTAAGAAATCATAGACAATAGTAAACCAAAATGCTATTTTATATTTTATCAAAGTTAAAAGTATACAAAGATTGGTTATACAACATTGCACATCTTCTCAAACTAACCTTTTACCAACTATAGCAACATGTGATGTAGCAAACAGTTTGTGACATACGTAGGTAGGGTGCATTACTCTGTAGAGTATAGGCAATAGGCCAATGGTGAATAACTGCTAGTTTAGGTAAACTATAAGAATAACATCTTGTAGACACATTTTATGGGACAGAATATAAACAACATTGAGTTATGTGGGCATAAGTGAGTATCAAGATATGCATCCTTTGTGGCGAAGTAGAGATACAGATTAAAACGTGTGTTGTTATTGAAATATGTTGTCTCATTTGTGTTGTATCTTGTTTGTTGTTTGGGTAAAAAGGTATTCTGCTAAATGAAATTCTGTTTTATTTGTCAAGGCTGTTGAATTTGTTGATTTTTTGTCTCTAGCTCCATTTTTTATGCATATGCCAAAGGAGTTTTTTTAATTCCTGTACAAAATTACAAAATAAGAGAACAACTAACGTGTTGAATAGTGAATACTCAATCAAAAGCTAAGGTAAAACAAAAGCAAAGTTAATGCAAAAGCAAATTTGAGCAACTTCCTCAACTTAATGAAGTTTCTGTATATAAAAGAAGAATCAATCAGTGCATGACAAATTTTTTTATGCAATTGTAAACTATGTTACACCTTAAAACTATGCACAGTCGCAATCTTTTTTCCTAAACTCGAATAACTAATCAAAGTGTCCATGATTTGAGTCTCCCTTGGGGTCAGATATCTTAATCAGCATAGCTAGAACCTCCTTCATGTTGGGCCTAGCTTGCGGTGCCTCAGCCGTGCACTTCACCCCAATCCTTAGCAGCTCAGCCATTTCCCCAGCCCCACCAACTAGCCCAATACCCATGACCAAAACAGGTATAGCATGGCTGCTGAACCCATGATGATGTCTTCCATAACCAATGACACGTTTACCCCATTCTACCAAACACTCTTCACCACCATCCACTGCTCTTCTTCCTGTTGCAAGCTCCATAACTAACACACCAAAACTATACACATCTCCTTTTGTTGTAGCTTGCCATGTCTGTCCATATTCAGGTGCAACATAACCAACTGTTCCAGCCACCATTGTACTCACATGACTATCCCCAGCATCAACCACTCTAGCAAGTCCAAAATCAGTAACCTTAGCCTTCCCATCCTTGTCTAGCAACACATTGCTAGCCTTCACATCTCTATGCACAATAGAAGGGTAGCATTCATGGTGTAAATAGACTAGTGCTCTAGCCACATCCATTGCCACTTCTAGTCTCCTCCTCCAAGTCAAACGCATTCTATCAGTCACTAGATCCTCCAAGCTTCCACCTTCTATGTACTCATAAACCAGTATCTTCTCTGAACCATTTAGACACCAACCATAGAGTGTGACAAGGTTAGGATGAGGCCAACCAAAGCCATGACCACACAGAACCTCCATTTCAGCCCGGAATTCCTTTTCTCCCTCAAGTCCTTCTCTTTGAAGCTTCTTCACTGCCACTACTCTACCATCAGGAAATACTCCCTTGTACACTATTCCAAACCCTCCTTTTCCTATGATTCTGTCCTCTGAGAAGCTGCAAGTTGCTTTCAAGATGTCATCATGAGTAAAAGCTGTCTTGTCCAAACGGATGACCTTAACTGTATCAGACAACCAAGGTGAGGATCCAGAGCTGCTTGAATCATTCCACTGTTTTGTGTCCCTCAAGATATATTGTGGTTCAAAAGACGGACTTTTCACCTTTACACATACTATAATGGTAAGAATACCAAATATCATGAAAGCCAGTGTTATAGCCACAAACACCAAAATCACAGACAACTTTCTATGCCTTTTATTGTCTTTGTTGTGATTGGTGATGTTTTTATCATCTGTGATGTTGACATCAATAAACTCGGGAAGAATCAAGAGGGGATCCCCGAAATATGAATCTCTCTCAAAAGTAGCGAATTGTCCGGTTGATGGGACTGAACCAGATATGAAGGGATTATAAGAGATGTTGAACTTGTTAAGCTCATGCAATTTGGTCAAAGTTGTGGGAATCATGCCAGAGAAATTGTTGTAAGACAAATCCAGGTTCATCATACATTTCCAGTTGCCAATTTCCAAGGGAAGTTCACCTGAAAGCTTGTTTCTAGTCATGTTCAAAACCACAAGTGGCATACTTCCCATCACTGGAGGGAATTCCCCAGAGAAATTGTTGAAGCCCAAGTGCAACATGCTGAAGTTCACCATTGTCCCAATATCTGAAGGAACTTCACCACTAAGCTGGTTCCCAGTGAGCTGAACATACCCTGATATCTGAGGTTGGCTATATGAGGAGCCAGGTGTACAAAATGGGAAAAGACCATATCCTTTGAGCAACTTGTCCCAAAGGCTTCTACAATTCTTCCTTGTTAAGATGCTATAAACAAAGCTGAATGGAGGGTAATCTGCAGGTATCCATCTCCTCATTGCTAAACATTCACCTGAGCCAGCAATAATTCTAACCCCTTTCCTATTTGCTTCAAATGTGGGGTTGGCATTCCTTCCAATTTTTGACAATTCGGAAGGCAATTTCCCAGAGAGCTTGTTATAGGCAAGGTTTAACCATAGCAAGCTTGAGCAGTTTCCCAACTCGGGGGGAATTTCTCCGGTTAATGAGTTATTTGCAAGCATTAACCATAAGAGGGAAGTCAAGTTTCCAAGGCTTGGTGGGATTCGCCCACTCAAATTGTTGGAGCCAATGTCAAGTGCTTGCAGGTGCACCATGTTTCCAAATTCAGGTGGAATAGGTCCACTGAATTGGTTATAGGATAACATTAAGAACTTCAGACTTGACAATTGAGAGATTTCAACAGGCAGTGGACCTGAAAAGTTATTGAAGCTTAGGTCCAACCGAACTATGCCTGGTAATTTAAGAATTCCTGATGAATTTAATCCTCCCGTGTATGAATTTGAGTGCAATAGAAGAAAGTTCACTTGCTTGAGTTTCCCAAATATCTCTTGTATGTCTTCACCAAATCTATTTCTGCTCAAATCCAAGAAAACCAAATTAGACAAGTTCAAAAGGGTGTTTGGAATATCCCTTGAAAAGCTATTGTTCCCCAAATACAATGCACTGAGACCTGAGATGTATCCAATTTCAAGGGGAATACTCCCATTAAAATGGTTACTAGAAAGATTCAGAATGGTTAAATTCTTGCAGTTAGCAACACCCTTTGGTGCATCACCAACAAAACCATTTTGTGAAAGGTCTAGGTTTTCAAGGTTACAATTCCCTGCTGGAAAAGCTTCAGAAGGAACAGTCCCACTAAGATGATTCTCCGCGACAGAAAATGATCTCAGCCTGGCAAACTCCATCCATATCCCTCCAGTGAGATTATTAGTGCTCAAATCCATGTACTTCAACTTGACACACTGATCAAAGACATTAGTATCAATCCTACCAGTTAAGTTGTTACCTGAGACATTCAAAGTAACTAAATTGTCACAATTGGAAGGGAAATTCAACCCAAGCTCCCCAACCATTCTATTGGTAGACAAGTCCAATGTCTGCAAACTTGTCAAGCCAGTCAAATCGAGCTCTCCGGTGAGAATATTATGAGACAAGTTGAGATGCGAAAGTTTATGGCACTGCCTCAAGTCTTGAGGAATCTCACCAGAGAGGGTATTGGAAGAGAGATCAAGGTATGTGAGCTCAGTGAGCATAGAGAAATTCGCGAATACATTGCCGGTGATGTAATTGGAAGAGAGGTCTATGCCAACAACTCTCATGTTGGTGCATGAAATTCCTGGCCATTCACAAGGATTAGTGCTACTATTGTTCCAATTTATGTACCTTCCTTGGTCTGCAGCAGTTTGGTTGTTTAGGTAGGATTTCAGCATCAACAGAACATATTTATCAGTGTCCAAAGAATCCCCGGCAACAACAACTACACCTGTCAAAACCAAACACAAACAACAACAAAAAACAAAATTTGCATTGGTATAAACTTGAAATGAAAGACAGCTTGGTATAACAGAATCGTCAACCAAGGAAACACAAGATAACATAGTAGTAGTGACATAGTAGTACTAAAAAGAAAACACCTCACATGGTTGATATTAGATAATGTTCATTGATTTTAATAAGAGTAATAGGAAGAATGATGAAAAATGAGCAGTGAGTAGTACCTGAAAGAAGGATGAAGAAAAAGAGTAATAGGAAGCGAAGAGAATTTGAATCCTGCTCTGACATTTACGTTATTTTTAGCAGTTGTCCTTCTTGTTCTGTCGTTGTGTTTCTTTATTCAGCAAAATTGGTGTTATGATTATTCCATAGCCCTCGGGATGTATGTGTTGGAGTGCAGAAAAAGTTGGTTATATATTATTATATGTAATAAATGAAGGGTAGATAGGTGCAGTAATAATGATTATAAAAAAGGGTGTGTTTGATGAAATGGGAAATATAAATTTCTGAGAATGGTATGTTTGTAGTTACTAACTACTTAGTTTATTACTCAAGACATGTGAAGGAAGCTCACAAGGTATTGGCGTATTGCATTGCATTACTAATGTAACCAATCAACAACGTGCGGTGCGGCGGTCGAGCCGCCATTGCTGACTAAAAAACATGTACACTGAACGCAGACACAGTTTATACAGTTTTTTATATGGGTTGGATTCTAGTAAGTTTTTTAAACTTACTCACGTTTTAGCTATCAATTTTAGAGAAATTCAATAGTGTAGATCTATCTACTAATTGAAATCATTAGATTTCCCTATAATTGATGGATAAGATATGGAGTAAGATTAAAAAACTTACTAGTCAATGGATCCCTCCTCTAAATAAATGTGTTGGGTAAATTAGTTTATATGTGAGACTAGGGTTAATCCCAAGTCTTTTATGCATTTAGTATGAGATGAATCCTTATAGATTTAGTTATTCTTAACCAACAAGGTTAATACAATTGGATGGTTGAGTTCTTGAGCTGGCAGAGGACACACTTGATCTTAAAACAAATCGTCCAAATTTTAATATACTTGGGTAAACATTTTCCATGTGTTGATAATAGGGATAAGGGTGGGAAAAAGATTTGTTCTCCTAAATCAATTCCAAATCATCATATTCAAATAAAAATATAAAAAACAATGGATGTTTAATTATTTTTAATTGATGTGACATATTTTTATTGGGCTAGAGTATCATTTGGGATAACAAATCATTATCCTAGAGTTAAACCCACAAGAAAATGACATATCTCGGTATTATATACGTTTGAGGAGGGATCAATTTAATCAAAGAGTAAAAAATTTAAACTTACTATGCATCTTAACCATCAATTCTAGAAAAATTTAATGGTTTAAATTGATGGTTAAGATGTAGAGTAAATGGATATCATTTGCTTCTGAGTGAACTCCAGTTAATGGCTAAAAGTACGTTTTAAGATAATGTGTATATGCATAACCATGTTTTATGCACTCAACCTACATCTGTGGCTGAAATCCTCACGCATATACATACACAGACTAAATGGCTCATTTATAACGTTTTACCAACCATGTTTTACAATACTCCACATACTCAGGTTCTATTAAAGAGAAAGTAAATCAAGTAATACGTACTTTTCAGAAGAAAAAAAGTGGAAGTGGGCTAAATAAGGTTACGTATATGTGCGTACGTTTATTATAATTTCCGTTTTGTATTTAAATATTTCTACGTAAAGTAGTGAAAAGAAATTGATGTCTCTTTCATAGTTTGTTAGAGTACTTATTAATATATTGTTTTGTGCCTAAGCTAGGAACACAATTTCTCATCCCCGTGGGTATTTTCCAAGTAATGATCGCATTTGATAAACACGTAAATGAAATTGTCATTTTCACTAGCAAACACTTTTGAAGAGGTCTATGAAATTCATATTTGAAAATGTAGGCATGGTTGAACAATGACCAATACTAATCAATGGTTGGAAACTCGACCATTCCTTATAAAATGTATCTAGTGACTATGAAAGTAAATTTATTCTTACATATCCAACACATTTTTCTCTCCATACACATGCTAATGTTTGAACATCTAATATGTTTATTAAAAAACTTAACAATCAATCAATGTATTGAGTTTTGCTGGTATGGATATAATTTTTTAATGGTAAAATATAATTAATAATAAATTCTAGATTAAAAATATATAGCATTTTTCATTTCATAATTCCTTATTATTATAATGAATTATATGACATTAATATTTATTTCCCTTGTTAATAAGTACGGATATGCAAAAGTGTAGAAAAAGATATCAAGAGTGTGAGGACGTTTGGATCTTATATATGTATACACTATCCTTTTGGATAATTATATGACATTATGAGTGTGACCTTCATTTGTTTGATATTTCATTAGTTGTTTATATTTTTTATGCCTTTTTGAGATCATCTTGCCCAAGTTTTTTTCACAAAAGTTTAGGGGGAAAAAGAGTCAAACCACATGGTTTTATAATTAAATATTTTTTTGCCTATATAATTGTTTGTTAATTGCTATTATTAGTCTTTTAAATTTGAAAGAATGACAGCTGATCTAGAATTGAATTGAGTAAAAATCTTAAATATGGTGAAGTTTCTTTATAAATATTTAATGTAACCGTATTTATTATAACTTGAACTCAAAATATATAATTAAAGTGGTTGGAATAGTTTCCTACCAACTATTCTACATTTCTACACGTTTGGGAATAAACAAAGGAATCTATTAAAAAATTGATTAAGCATCCTTATTAGTTAAGGATGATCAAATAAAACGGTTGCCAATTTGGGTGGTTTTTCCCATCCAAAGTGTAGATATTTAGAATGATAAAGGTTAGTTAAACTTAAATATGAGTTAATCTAAGTAATTTATTATATAGACAAGAATTATTACAAGTTAATAATCTAAATAATAATTAATAAGATAAATTCAAATAAGATTGATGACATGATTTAGACTCATTTCAAATCACCAACTTGTCACAATTTATTAAAAAAATGTAAAATAATTCTTGCTTCATCATGATTAAATAATTTGTGGTTTTACTTTTTAGACAAAACCATGCATACATGTTGAGACGCACATTATTATTATTATTTTTGGTAAGAAGTGGATTAGCATCATAACCAAGACCCTAATTCCTCTAATTATCTTAATCACTACTAGACATGACATTTAGATTTTTTCTGTCCCCCTTAAGTTTACATATATAAATATTACAAATAAATGGGAAATTTCAAATTGTTAAAGTTTAGGGAAGCAAATTCTAATTCGTTAACCTCGTAGCAGGTCAACCATTATGTGCCTATACAAACCTTCAGTGCCAAACCAGGATCTGTGGACCGTATACAATCTCAAACAGATTTGTCCACCTTTTCATGCTTATTATATAATGTATACAAATTAAATTCAACAGCAATTTCACGTTAGAATTTTTATTATAGCACTGTCTCTTTATTAAAGTAACCTTCATTCTAGACTGGGACATTAATCAAAAGAAGTTTCTGGTCTTGGATTGGTACACATACTACTTTTGTTTCATACAGTCTTGGTTTTCTCACGTGCACAAAAATTCAACCTTAATTACATTAGCATTTGGGTTGTAGTGGAAGTTAATACTTATCCCCACACGTGTACTGTGTAATATTCAATAAACTTAATTATTGACGTTGCAAGTATAGCTAAATTTGCTTACATTTAAACCAGTATTTATTCAAAGCCAATCATATAGACAGACCAAATGAGTGTTTACAACAACATTTTGAAAAATAGTAACTCTTACATGATTCAGGGCTGAGGCATTCATTTAAGTCCCATGATTATTGAACCACCAAAATTCTTTTTATATCTTTAGATGAGAATGGATGGAAATATATATTCTTATTGTATCATTTGTATTCATATTTAATCGATCATTATTGATTCTTCAAAAATAATACAAATGAATAGTAAATGATGCATGATTGTGTATAAATATTTATACTCATATTGCATAGATATTCGTAATGGAAGAGAACAATATTATTCATTACTCAGTATATGGATTTTGTGTTTCAGATATTAGGTTTCTTTCCACCCAAACCAAACCTTAATTAATGTTCTAGCAAAAAAACAAATAAGGAGGAAACGAAAACACAATTGTTGCTAGAAAGACTTGTGTGGTCCATGCAAGTTTTTAAATGATATAATTATCCTAACATCTTGTTTTGAGGTACTTTCATGTATGATTGATGAGTTTCATAGAAGAGATGATATGATTTTTATGTAAATTATTTATTTAAAAATATATTATTTTATAATTTAAAATCTTGGCCATTAAAAAATTATATTGCAATGTGTTGTAATACTGACATCTCATGTAGTGGAAAGGATCTAGACTCAAAATAAAAATAAAAGGGTTAAAGAGCTTTTCCTATCCTTAGTTGCCACGTGAAAAGGGAAGTTCCTCCACCAATTTTTTCCAATCCCCTCTCAAACCTATTATGTTTTTTACATTCTTGCCCTTCTCTTTCTTGATTTGTTCATAAGTGAATTTTTATTTAAATAGAAAGAAAGTAATTGCATGTGATATTTATTATCCCCTTACTTTCTACAAAATCAAAGAAGAGGAGAGTAAGTTCTAAATTTCTTTGTATATTATTTAATCTTTTTACTTACTTTCTTTTTGGAACCAAATAAAACATTGGACATTGTCTTAGAGAATGGTTTATGGCAAGAAAACAATATTTGCATAAAATATAGAAAACATAATGTGTCACTTTATTGTCCATGAAATATACGTGCCTACGAAATGTCCTAGTGTTTTCTCCCCTCTCTTTTTGGGGACAAACTACGGTAAAGTTGAATATGAAATGTCCTAGTGTTTTCCTTGGCAAGAATGGATGACCAGATGAAAAGTGCATAAATTGATTAAATTGGTCTACTTAAGCATTTGACCAGCACACACTTCTTGAAAATGAAAACAAAAAAAACCATGTATGTCCCCATTTTCATTTGCCCATGCACCAAGAAACATTTTGTACTCCCCTTTCAAATAACGACCAATGACTTTATAATACAACTTGGGTGTCTAGCTAAACATAATTGTCATAATTCACACTTTCTTATGGTCCATTTTAGAGTTGGATTTTAGAAGGGAATTAAAGGAAATAAAAAATTTCAAAGTCATATCATAAGTATATTTTATTGTTGAAGTCTTCTATTTCTATTACTTTTACTCCAAAACGCAACTAGCAACCGGTCCACAGAAAGAGAGGGAAAAAAACTTGTATTTTCTGTCCCTCCACTATTATTAGTTTTGAAGAAGCAAAATCTGGTAATTTGGACTCAGGCTTACAGTATGGTAACTTTTTGCTAAAAAATGAATTGCCGATTTTTCATGTTCTTTGAACCTTAAAGGCTTAAACTCAAGGGACTTTATTTAATGGAAGTATAGGGACTACAACTTTTTACCAATTGGATCAACATGCATATGGAGAGTAGATGAGTTTGAAGCACCGGAAGAAATTGGGCTTTATGGCCCAAATTCCCTTTGGTACATAGAATTGATTGACCAAAAAATTTATCCATGATCTTACACTAACCAAAGTTATGTACATATAATCACATTTCACTTTCAGTACCTTTCACTCTTAATAAGTACTCCTATAAAAAAAGTCCAATAATCCAATTAGTAAATAGTTAGATTTTCAATAATTATTGTAACATTTGAATTAAGCAGTATCATTTGAATTAAGAAATTAACTTTCAAATTTTGACAATGACTAAGCTAAATGCATGTATCTTTTAATGTGTAACAAAACAGGTTTAAGTTGGAATTATAGCAGCACTCCTTTGTTGCATATGTTCCCTATGTCTCCTTATTTTATTCTCTGATGTTGCTTTAACATTCTCAGAGCTTCATTCGCCTTCTCAGCCTCACTAACCAAGTATCTATACTCTTCCAAAGAGATTGTGATATGCTCATTATTATTAGATAGTAATATTCTTACAAGGATTATCTGGTTATAAATGATAGAGTTAACCAACAACAATTAGGAAATCAAATATGAATACCAACAAATATTTTCACACACATACATATGTGTAAACATGAGTTTTAAGGAGGATAAAACTGCCTTCTCTCCATATTCATGCTGTTTTTTCATAACATAACATTTGATACAAAAGAATTATAGGCTATTATGGTGAACAACATGCGATAAAATACTTTCTCATCATATTTCAATTTAGAATTGAGAGGGGTTCCAATTATTTTAAATTGAAATAACCTACTTCACATCATAGTCATTCATTTTAGGAAAATATAATAGTTCACATAAGCATCTAATTGTTCCTTATAAAATTTGGCGACGATAAGATAAGATTATCTTATTAGTTTACTATATCTTACTCATTTATTATTTACCCTCTTCTTGATGAGGTAGATTAAAAATGTTAGAAATGAGTAAGATAAAATATCAAATTACCACGTCAACCACATTTATCAAGCTGTAAAATTTGTATTATTCCCATGTGATCATAAATATAGTTTTTGGAACTATAATTAATATCTTTATCATTTTATTGAATTTTATACTCTACCATCTTATCCTTGGAATAATTTCTATCCACATATTCATAGAAATATTTTTCATTAATATTTTTTACGTGATACTAAAATTTTTACTTTACAACACAATTTTTTTTTATTATTTTAGCTAATATCATACAACTCTACCTACTTAGTTAATTAACTCTAGGAGAATTGATACATTTTATTAAGTTATGCTATATTTATGCATTATATTAATCCTTTATTATATACTAGCGTTGACCCGCTTTCCTATTGAGTGAATTGTAATTGATTTGTATATTTTTATTATATTTTTCTAGAACTATAACAAAATCAACAAAACATGATTTGCAATTTTGTATGTTAAAAAATGAAGATGGTAAATTGTCGTGTCCAAATATTGTCTTGATACATGTGTAAAAATTGTCGTGTTCAAATGAAAAAAGTATAAAAGTTACATAAATAAACATGGAATATAAAATGAGGAAATATGTTATATGAGTTTTTGGTATAAAATATAGATTATTAAGGGTAAAATAGAAAAACACAAATTACACCATTATGGATAGTTATTTTGTGTTTTCCCTTTATATATTAGTATAGATATACATTAGTGTTGTGGTGCCTAACAATTCACATTTTTTATTCAATAAATTTTACATTATAAATTAATAGTCATAAACATTAAACAGAAGATATCATAAAAATAATAGAGATAAATTGGAATATTTTAAAATTGTTCTAGTATAATAACTATTTTTTCATTAATATAAAATAATTTTTTGTTGAAGAAATAAAATTGTCCAAATGTATATAAAATAAAATTGAAGAAAATTAATATTTTGTTGGGCTTAAGCAATGGCGTCCATATGAAGCAATTTGATTCATATTGGAATGTAGATCTAACGGCAAGAGGCAACATTTGTAATCCAATGGTGTAAAATAAGGGTTGAGATGTGAAGAATCTAAACCCTAATTATATAAGTAGTGATGTTGTTGATAGCGAAAGTGTAGTTGTTGGCGTGGTTGAGTTGAATCAGTGAGTTGCGATGTCTGACGAAGAACATCATTTCGAGTCGAAGGGAGATGCCGGAGCCTCCAAGACTTTTCCTCAACAAGCTGGTACCATCCGTAAGAATGGTTACATAGTCATCAAGGGTCGTCCCTGCAAGGTTCTTTATAAATCTTATTTTCATTTTTTATTGATTCGTTCTTTATTGTTTTATTTATGTAAGTAGATTTAGATGAAACTATTGTATTTTTGTAGGGTTTGATTAAATCATTATTTATAATGATCTGTGTAGGTTGTTGAAGTTTCAACCTCCAAGACTGGTAAGCATGGTCATGCTAAGTGCCATTTTGTTGGAATTGATATTTTCACTGCTAAGAAGCTTGAGGATATTGTGCCTTCTTCCCACAATTGTGATGTATGTGCATTTTATTTCGATCTTAACTTTTTTTTGTCTTTTTATTCTTCTGACCTTGTGTTATTTGTATTTATTATTCATGGTACTTTTCTGTAATTTATTTTGTCAGGTTCCTCATGTGAATCGTACTGATTACCAGCTCATTGATATTGCTGAGGATGGATTTGTGAGTTGTTTTTCTTGTTGTTAACAATTTGTTTGATTTGCCCATTAATTGGTATTCACTGTTTATATGTTATTGTATTCTGATTGCTGTTATCTAATGATGTTGTAGCTGAGTCTGCTTACTGAAAATGGTAACACTAAGGATGATCTCAAGCTTCCTACTGATGAAACTTTGCTTGCTCAGGTTTGTGGAAATCTAATACTTTCAGCTTAAATTGCTCAATGCTTTTAAGAATGCTTCTGAATACTCTATTATGTTTATGTGTTTGTTTGTTTGTTGGTTATCTAATTGCTTATATAAAATTTGTGTGATGGGTGCAGATAAAGGATGGATTTGCTGAGGGTAAGGACCTTGTTGTTTCTGTTACCTCTGCTATGGGCGAGGAACAGATCTCTGCTCTGAAAGATGTTGGGCCAAAGTAGATTCAACTGCTGCAATGTTTGTTGTTGTTTCTATTTTTAAGCAAACATATTTCTGTAAGCTTTTTTTATAGATATTTGTTTGAGACCTGGGTTATAAATTCTAATCAGACTAGTATTCTTGCTGAGGTTGTTTATGGATGTGGTGACAAAAACTATATCACAATTTTCTGTTTTGTTCTATGTTGTCCCGTGACTTCCTTATGAAGGAGGACTTCTCTTATGAGAAGTTATCTTTATTTTGTCTGCAAGCGATGGAATCTTATGTGGTATTGTACTTGACTGCATTTTTTTTGCTGTAAGAACCTGGATAGAAATAAACCAATTATGGATGTTGAATCATATTGATCAGAGTATTATTAATGTGTTGTGTGTTTGACACAACCAGTTGTTGAAAAAACTAAGGCTGAAGTTTATTGCTGAAAAGCTTATTGTTGATAGAATTTGAAGTGTTTGGTGATTAATTACCGGACTAATTAACACTTAAGGTGACATATTATGGAATTGTTGGTTGTAAATTATATCTCAAGATGTTGTTATTGTGTAAGTGATCCCCACCTAAATCATGGAACTGAAAATCAAAACCAATTGAACCAAAAAATGTGATTCAATGTAGATTCACCTTTTTACTGTGAAGTTGGCTATGGTTTGGTTAATTGGAAAGCGAATTTTCTATTCCAAGCCTAACCTAATTTCCTATACCATGAATGCATGTTTAGTGAGTATTTGTTAGTGTCTTAGATCCTACCCAAAGAGGACCACTATTTGTTAACATGGTTCACTAGTTTTCATAAGTAATTAAGAGTAGAGGTTTACTTTCGAATCTATATTTATGTATAACAAACGAATTAAATATTTATTTCGTCAAGTGGGTCAATTGGAATGTGTTTATCAAATGGTTGTAAATTTGTAAAAATAGTTTTTTTTCTCAATGAAAGTAATTAAACCAAACTAAATCCTATAAGTTCAACAAGGACAAGAAAATTTCAGGGTAGCAACCACTTTCTAGAATTTTGATTAAATTTGAACTCATAACCGATGGTAGAACTAAAAAAGTTTATGTTTCCTACTGACACAAAATTTCATTATGGTCTAATTCAATTTAGTTTTTGTGCTTTAACGGGTATGAATCAAAGTAAATTCCGCAATCTTCCCCTTAACCCGAATCAAACCATCACACCCTTGGTTGTTAGAAATCATAAAATGTCCTTTCACATCTAACCTCCAAGGAAATTAGTAATTAGATGTAATTTTGTCATATTTTATCACTAATAATAAATGGCATAATATTATATCTTACAAATATAATAAATTGCATAATATTACATAGATGATTATAATTAAAAATTAGTTATTGATTATATAATCACTTAAAAGATGTGAGATTGTATTTTTTAAGTGATACAAAGTCATATGCTTGTATTTTTTTTTTACTTTTATGGTAACAATAAAAGCATTATGAGTATAATTAAATAAAAGCATTACTTTTTAAGTCAACTCTATTGTATTAGTGTATATATCTAAATCAATTTTATTTATATCAATAGTAATTCGTAATAATAAATTTATTGAATTAAAAGATGTGAGCTGAGTCTGAGTGTATGAACTAAGAACTTGATTTAAGAAGGAAAAAAGAGAATTGGAAGAAGAGGTACTTTAAAACGAACTGTGTTATTACATATGAAGAATTTTGACGGTTCTGGATATCCTAAAAAATAATATAAGGTTTTTAGATTTATATATAAAAAATGAGAGAGTTATTCACTTTACAGTTTAAACAATAAAAGCATTATGAGTAGCTCACCACCCCGGTCACACGGCGGCGGTGGTGATGGCAGCGGTGAGAAGAGACCTAGATTCTTCGACACTAATGCGAAGGCCTTGTGTTGGGCGAAAGCTGACACTGTAGCTGGCCGTCATCCAGAGAGGTGGCGCAAAGACTCCGCCGGCAACGTCGTCTGTAAGCGTTTCTTCAACTGCCTTGGTTGTCTCTGCTATGAATATGATCACATCCTTCCTTTTTCCAAAGGTTCCACTTCCATTTCCCTTCTATTTCATATTAATATCTTCTTCCTTTTCTGACTCCTGAATTTTACTTCCATTTATTCTTTTGGTGATTGGATTAGGGTTACACTTGGCATTGTAAAATGTGACTTCATGAGGGTTCATTACAGTCTATAGTTGTCTACACATTTTGGATATAGAGAAGTACAAGGGATGAAGAAGAAGTATAAGACAAAATAGAGTTAAATTCAATATCTACTTTTTAATTTATTTGATTACTGTCTTGTATCATTGATAGTCAGGGAAGTAGAAAATTCTAGATGGAAATGAAGATAATGAATGGGAGGGTATACCTTTGTGTCCTTTACCTTAGGTTATTCATCACTTGGACATACTCTACTATTGATATTAGGCAATTTGATTATTGATCTATTTGATGGGATGTTGTGCTGTAGGTGGTGAATCCACAGCAGATAATTGTCAAATACTCCAATCAAGAGTGAACAGATTCAAATCGGACAAAGTTGAGGTTGATTCGGATAAGTTGAAAGAATTCTCTTGTGATGTTAATTTTACTGGTATGTTTTGCTTTTTTTTTTCTTGAGCTTGTCCGTTCATCTATTATTTTGCATTTTACCTATCCTTGGCTTTAAGTGAGTCCTTTATTCAACCCGGTGTTGGTCATAGGAAACAAAATGTTAACATGTTTACCAATTAAAAGTAACAGTTCATGTTCTAAACTCCAGCCTACCTTCTATTGAAAACATTAGAACCTGGAGCTTCCTAGGCTATCTATTCAATCCGAAATCCAAAAAGTTACAATAATCAGAGTTATTTCAATTGGCAGTTTTTGCACTTTATAGATTGTATTTATTGAAGAGCAACTTCAAACTTATGTTTGTCATCCCCGTACAGATTGGATGTACTAAGTGAATGCTTTTTGTTAATGCATGATCTGATAGCCTGAATTTGGGCCGAGCTTAATCAGTCATACCTAACCTGGAATGGCCCCTTCTTGAATGAGGTCCGAATTAGTCAGGCAACCTAGGATCATTTGTCAGGCGCTCATCCCCGTGGGCCTGATTCGAGCCAGCTGAAATCTATGTCATAGCCTAAACAATAAGCTCAACTTTCTCACCTCACGCTCAGCAGGTGGCCTTAAGGGTGAAGCAGAGAATCCCCTCAAGACCTGAGAGTCTCACTAACTAATTGAGATTCTTGGACCCACCTATCAGTAGCTCAAGCGTGATTCAGTCACAACTCCAGGCCAGACATTCAATTTTATGAGGTGACGTGACACAGACCTCAGCCTTAACCAGGTTCTTTTTCTTTATCTCCTACTCTTGTACTTTGGACAGTCGATGGTGACAGCGTTGGAGTGCCAGTTGGTTCTTCCCTTGCCTAAGTTTGACATGGAGAGTTAGAGAGGAGGAGCTCCATCCCTACCTTCGGCAAATTATCTCGGGTCTCCAGGTGCTTAGTTGGAACAATTCAAATTCACTTGCTTCAGTTTCAGTTTTATATGTCTTCACTAGCATCCTAGAAATACTCTTGCTAGTTGCTACTCTTTTGCTTGCTTCTACAACTTACAAGGATTTTTAATTATAAATTTCTCCAACTTTTCTAAGAGATTATGCAAATGTTCATCTGGAATTCTCTATTCCATTTGTTCTATTGGAAGAATTGATCTCAAAAGTCAAGAAGAAACAAATAATTGTGTAGAAACAAAAAGAATCCTGAAGAAGAGTAGTTGAGAGAAGAGAGAATTTGCAGAAACTTAATTTTTCATTTCGTTGAATGAAAAGGATTGCAAGGAGTTCTGATATTTATACATTAACAAAATGCACTAGCTAACACAGTAAAAAGCAGTCCATACATGGAGCACCCACTTAGTTGATCCAGGGGAGGGTAGGTATACACAACCTTACCCTCGCAGTCGAAGAGGCTAATTCCAGGATTTGAACCCATGACCCTGAGGACACAATGTAGGCAACCATACGATGCGCCAAGGCTCAACCTCTTGATTGGTTAGTGCAGCAGCACACTGATGTTCTCCCTTTGATTCGAGTGTCCACTGCTAGCATAGTTCTTCTTGTTGGCTTCATTATAATTTATGATATAGACTCCAATATCTTCACTGTGTTCAGTTAATAGAATTCACTGCAAAACTGAGGATCTTGTTCTATTAGATTCTGAGAGGGGACCCATGGTTGACATGTATGTCTATGTCATGTATCTACTCCATAATTAGTCTTAGATGTGATTATCCTTTTGCAAGGAAAATGTGATGGTGCTCATATTTTTTCCATTGCTCCATATTTCTTATTGCGTAATTTTTTTATTATGAACAATTTGCAGATAAGGAGCTGGATATAATTGAGATGGCTGTTTATGGTGATGTGATCCGTCCAGGAAACCAGTGTCGATGCAGAACTATTGCTGAGAAGCTCGGTAAATACAAGCCAAAAGACAAGGCAAACGCGTGTAAGTTGCCATAGGATGATGAGTCTTAGTTGTAGCCAACAACGATACAAGATAAAAGAAGGTCCTCACTCCACCTCCCTTTTTGCTCCTTTTCAGAATAAAGTAAAAATTGTTTTACTTTCTACCATTGGTCTTGTGTAATATCAATATTTATCATTACCAACTTGCTAAAGCTTAAGGTCATTCCAAAGGGTTAGCACAAACCTGCTAGCCTGCTAAGAGAATCAATAGACTTTCTTGTTGATGACCTACTTATTTTACAGGATGCCTTTCAAGCTCTTAAGGATGTCTAATTTTTTATATTATAGACTTCAGAGATTTCCTCATTCCTTTTTACTTTTGAGTGATAGATTAAGGAAATTTGAACTATCTCTCCCCATAAGTGTGTGAGATTTTTTTTATTTTATTTTGCGAATATCTATATAATACTTGATTTATGTGAATGTGTGAGTGAGTAAATATTGAATTATGGTGTGTTTCCAGGTAAAGTTGATAAATGTAAGTTTCTGTTTTGTCCAGATGGAGAACCCTCAATTTTTACAGTCCAGATGGGTCAAACATTACTAGACTTTAAAGTTTATACAATAGATAACTAAAACTCTTTCACTAGAAATTCCAAGAGGATCTGCTCAGTCATGGGGATATTTGCAAGAAGGCAGTGCAAGATTCTCAATCTCATCTCCTTGACTCCTGTAACATATTGAAAATTCTGACAGCAACCACTTGCTGATTTTTGAAAATATTTAGATTCGGTCTCTACACTTTGGCAAGCTGACCGACAGAGTCCCGGGTCTGTTTACGAATTGTTTTTTAGGTGAAGGAATGGAAAGAAAAGACTTTAGAGTCATCTCATAGGTTCATGACTCCAAAACCTTTACCTTCTGCCATTACTCTCCAAAAGATAGAAGAGTGAACTTCATTAAATAAAGTTCAAATGTGTTCTTATGCCATTTTTTGTTAGAGCACATATCTTGGCTTGGGTTAGTGTTTGATGCCCCAAGCACAACCACTGAAGCATCTAGACCAAAGAAGAAGAAAATTAAACCCTGGCCCATCTAGGACCTTGACTTATGTTAGGTCAAGCAAAACAGGTGAAGAACTTGCTTATTATATTGGATTGTGATATATTAACCTAACCCTCACTGGCTCCCACAAATCCTTACCCCAATAGCTCCAATAAGTTAACTTTAAACTCCACCCTCAATTTTATGACTATGAAAATAAAGAAGAAACACTAAAGAATCAGGGACATAGAGTTCAAACTTTCTCAAATTAATACATGTTATATTTAAGTAATAATGAATACGTATGTTGTTATTATAACATATATCATCATGTAGAAGAGATACAAACAAAATGTTGTATTATAGTTCCCTTGTTGTGGGATGCCTTTTATTCATTTCACTAAGCAAATGTAGGTTTTGTCCTAACTATGTCATTGGTGATGGATGAGAGTGAATATTTGCACCAACTAAACCTTAGTTATAAAACAAACCCTGACTTTCAACCCCACTTGTGTTTAATGAAGCTGGGATAGTGACATCTTGTGACCAACCTTTGACCTACCCCAACCACCTCCCTTTTTTCCTCATTTCATTACTCTTTACTACTTTTTCATTATTACTACGCCTGGTTTTCGGTTTAGTTGACATCTCTCTTTTTTTTATTTATGTTTTGTATCAAATATCAAATGAACTAAATAACTAAACAGTAGGGTTCAGTTTACATGTTTTGTTCAACATGACATTACTCACTTGTTTCATTTTGTGTGCATTAACTCAATTGTTTTAAGTTGTTGTCATGTTTAAAAATTAATCTTGGTTAAGTGCTCTCACTTTTCTTCCATGTTTCTGGCCTTTTTTTTCTTTCTTCAAGCTGCATTTTAAAACAAAGCGTGATACATTAGTCCCACCACTAAGGCACTAATATCTTTTGTAATCATTATCAAGTCAACTTTGTCAAAGTATGTGAGGTATTCAATTATAAATAATACACAGAGTAAGGAGAAAAAAGCCAAAACTTCTCAGATATATAAGTGTAATATCTATGTATTATCGGTATAAATATTTATACATATTCATTATATCATTTACTATTCATTTGTATTACTTTTTCTGAATAGTCAATGATGATTGAAAATTAGTGACGGATGATGAACACACAATATATAAAACTTCTACACTATAAGTACATACATATTTTTCACTAAAAAAAACTACTGATTTTTTTGATCAGTTTTACCTTTGCAGGAAATAAAGGGGGTAACTCATGCTCATGCTTTTTTTCACAACTAAATTAAAATAAAGTATATGGAAACTTTTCTAGGGAAGCATAGGTGCATGCTTTATTTATCTACATGGATTTAAATGTAAGGGTTGTTTTCATGTATTTATTAGTTATAACATCTGTAATGATTGTTTCTGAGTGCTCACACATGGCTTAGAGAAATCTTGATTAGATCACGGGAAGCACCAAGCAGCTTTTATAGCTCATTTATCACACTCATCTATTCTTCTTTATGAGGAGATAGAGGGTGGCCAAGGGAATGTTAACATGGCTTACTATTATTATCACAAATGTAATCATATTCACATATATTTTCTACACATATTGTTCTATATTTTTTTTAGTATTGTTCACACATTTATCTTAGTAATATAAGATTATTATGTGGGGTGGGTTGAGTTGGAATCCTCTCCAGTACTACACAGTACACGGTCCAATAAGGAGAGTTTTCAAAAATAGGACAAAGTTATTCACTTATTCCATTTTATCCTAATTGTTACTGTAGGATTCCAGAGTGCCCATAAACTATATTATATTTGTAATGATAATGGTGATTATAATTGTTGGAGCATTTGGACTCCTAAAAAAGAGAAAAGATAGTGGGGATACACAACACATATTTTCCTTCTCTCTTAGGCCACTACAGAAACATCATACTCAAAAATAAGGTAAGGTGTTATATTAATAGGGCTGGCATAGCTTTAGGCACTCACTTCATTATGCTATCTTTCTTTTACTCCACTCAGCTATCAATAAACCATGCTTAATCATTTCTAAAGTTGATGAAACTACATTCATTGTAACAAATCAATTCCTAAATGCATTAGCAAAAACAATCATTAATTATATAACTCAAATCAACAACAAAAAGAGTTTAGAAAATCAGCATAAGCTGGTTAGAAAGATTTATAATTTCATTATGAATTCTCACTGAGGTTAATGGTCCTCACACTGAACTTTTCTATGTAATAAATGGTACAAAATAAAAAACTCTCAAGCTTTTAATATGATAGTGAGGTCTAGACAATGGGTAGGCTTTGTTCCAATTGAGAAAAATCCAACATTAGAAAGTGTTATCTGTAAGAAAGTGAGAAGTGTGTTGAAGATCAAGATATAGGATAGGAAGATAGACTTTTATTTTCATTTCTAATAATGTGTCAAACCATCAATGGACGGACTAAAAGTCCATAACACTAAAGATGAAATCTCAACTCTAAAGTCTAAACACAGTTAAAAGTAAGCAAATTTTACATGATTATTATCATCATCTATTTTCTTAATATTGGATAAGGAGCTTAAATGGTTAAATATTTAATACAACAATACTCAAGCCTTTCTCTCACGGATAAGGTCGATTAGATGGATTAAACAACATTATCAGAAATTATATGTTTTTTGACAAAAAAATTAATCTTTAAGTATTTCTTAATCATTACGCATATTCTTGGTCTCTTACTTTTCTAAGAATTAGCCTAGCCTTCACACATCCAAATCATCAGATGTGATTTTACCATTTTTTTCTACAGATATTACAAGTTTATGCCAAATGCATTCATTTATCTTTTTAGCTATTTATCTTGGCTGATATTAAGACAACCATGTTACTATAACATATTTAAATATAATATTTATTTAGAAAATGAAGACCCACATGCACATTAAAATCTCTTTATTGTTCTGAGTCATAGCATGCCCCCATGTCCTGTCCCATATTCGTCAAGTATGATACTAAAAACATGTTCAAACCTTAAATTCATAGAAAATGGAAATCTGAATACAAATACAGTTTAGAGAGAACCATTAATGATTAATCAAAATTCAACACAATCACAAATTTACAACATCCCAATACCATTCAGGGTTAGCAATGGTACACAACATAAACATTCGCATACATATAATTATAATAGTAATAGTAGTGCATACAAAAGCAGAGAAAGAACACAAAGGCAAAAAAAATACTGGTATTTTGCATTCTCAATCAAAAGGTAAATACAAACAAAACAAAAAGCAGAAAACATTTTCATTATGTTTCCGCTGATTTCGGTGCTGTGAGTTTCATTAAGATCCCTATCAACATTCTCCATCTGCCCGCAATTCCCGGAGAAACAAAACAAAGATCTGTGTCTATGTAACTATGTTTGTATCATGTCATGTTATGTAGTGATGAGTTTAGAAAACCAAACCCATTTTCTCTTATGCTGTTAAGCAGTTTTAGAAGCTATAATGGGGTGTGTGTTTGTGAAGCAAGGGGTGTCAGTGACCCCTGCAATTGATAACTCAGTTGAGTCAGATAGGAACAACAACAATAACATTAACAAGAAGAATAAGAAGAAGAATAGGTGTGAATCAGTGAGAGGGAGTTGGAGTGATTTGGGTGACTCAGGAAAAGGGAGTGAGTCCTTGAGTTTCAGGTTGGGGAATCTGCATAAGTATGTTGAAGGGGACCAAGCCGCCGCAGGTTGGCCTGCTTGGCTCAGCGCCGTTGCATCTGAAGCCATTCATGGTTGGGTGCCTCTACATGCTGATGCATATGAGAAACTTGAAAAGGTTCATTTTTCATAATAGCCATGTCAATTATTTATGTCATATAAGATTTTAGTTTTATGATTTTATTATCTTGCTGCATTATAAAGTGAGAATTTTATGTCAAATTTCTGTCTAGTAGCTTATTCCATTGATAAAACCTCACAGACACTTGGAGATTGTTTAGACATGTCAGTTTTGTTGGAATGGATAAGTGTATTAGCTGATTGATTTTTTTGAGTTATCTTTAAATTGCTGCTCTTTCTAATAATGATACTCATTATTATTCTGAAATATAGACTTTAATTTTATAATTCGGAAACTGGTTGAATAGGTTGGGCAGGGTACATATAGCAGTGTTTTCCGGGCAAGGGAGCTTGAGACTGGGAAGATAGTGGCTCTGAAGAAGGTGAGATTTGACAATTTTGAGCCAGAAAGTGTCAGGTTTATGGCTCGAGAAATAATGATTCTTAGAAGGCTTGATCATCCAAACATCATTAAATTGGAGGGCTTGATCACTTCCAGATTGTCTTGTAGCATATACCTTGTGTTCGAGTACATGCAGCATGACATCACAGGCCTCTTGTCTAGACCAGAAATTAAGTTTAGTGAACCACAGGTATTTGATTGTAGCTTTCCTGTTATTATGAGTATGAATGTTGCATGTTTTTTACCTCATTTCTAATGCACCGTAGAGTTAAGTGCAAATTGTTATTCAATCCTGATTATTGCTTTGTAAAAAGGGTGAAAAAATTGTGTTGTGCAGATTAAATGCTATATGAAACAGTTATTAAGTGGTCTTGAGCATTGTCACTCACGGGGTGTAATGCACCGAGACATCAAAGGATCAAATCTTCTGGTGAATAATGAAGGGATATTAAAGGTAGCAGATTTTGGATTGGCAAACTACTTCAGCTATGGGAACAAGCAGCCACTAACCAGCCGTGTTGTCACCTTATGGTACCGCCCTCCCGAGCTTTTGCTCGGTTCAACAGATTATGGTCCACCTGTGGATCTCTGGAGTGTTGGCTGTGTATTTGCAGAGCTACTGCTTGGAAAGCCTATTCTTCAAGGGAGAACTGAGGTAGTGACCTTTACAAAATGAATAGGGTAAAGATGCTTAAGTGGCCAGTGGTTTATGCCCTCCTTACAACATGCTCTTAGAGAATGTCTTAAATGTCTCAACCAATATTTTAAATGTACGTTACCAGGATATCAGTCTTAACTCTATTTTCCCACTAAAAAGGTGGCACACTCATGCTGACAAACTTATTGGAGCTTTATTAGTTGTGTCTGCTGTATTTACTATATTTGAGTTGCATTGCAAATCTCCAAATTAATCCTATGAAGTTGTGACCAACAATTGAGCAGAGTGGAAATTTTGGTCTCATACCTGTTGGATGTGGTTTTGTGGCAATCTAGCTATAGTTCTATTTGACATTGATGTTATCATTGTGTGTTTAATTGTTAAGACACTATTTCATGATATGGATGCATATGTTTTATTTGCAAAATCCTATTGAAATCTCATCCATTAAATTTTTACACTCATACCAAACTGACCATGAATGTTAATAAGCTTATGGATTAATCAATCAAGTGGATAGAAATTGACCACTTCAATATTTTGTTTTAACTGTTCTTTTGAAACTCTTGTACATTTTTTATGCATGCAGGTTGAACAATTGCACAAAATCTTCAAGCTTTGTGGCTCCCCACCCGATGAATACTGGAAAAAGACCAGGCTTCCTCATGCAACTTTGTTCAAGCCACATCTACCATATGATAGTTGCCTCCAGGAGACATTTAAAGATTTGCCTGCAACCACTGTAAATCTGTTACAAACTCTTCTTTCTGTTGAACCAAACAAACGCGGGACTGCCTCATCTGCTCTCTCATCGGAGGTAATTTAATTCAGCAGTGTTAATTTTATAATAGCTGGAAATTACTGAAAGGTTCTTTTTTCAGTAATTAATTGGAAATACTACACAAGACAACTTACTATGTCACATTCTTCTATGTTGAGAACATAGTATGTTAATTGCCTTTGTCCATTTTAATTTGATTATCCTTTGGAGATTGTTTTAGTCCATCATAATTCTTTTTTACCTAGGCAGACAGACAACGTAAAACTCTATCAAATCTCTGTGATACGGATGTTGTATTAGTCCTAGGCACAAGTCTGTTCTATCATGCATCTGCTATGTGAAGTATTGACATATGATTTTAGCATCTGCTGTCTTTTGATACAACAACTTATCATTTTCAGTATTTCAAATCAAAACCTTATGCATGTGATCCATCAAGCTTGCCAGCATACCCACCTAGCAAGGAGATTGATGCAAAACCCCAGGAGGAATCAAAAAGGTGAAAAATCATTTTCACTGTCTATTTTATGTAGTTTTATTTGCAATTAAGGTTTAGTTTGTCACATATCAACTGGTATTTCTAGCACTGAATTTTCTCTTATGTGATATGGTCAAACCATGAGAGTATCTATTTTCAGCAGATGAGAACATTTTTGTCAAAATAACCTGAAAGTATATCATACTAATTCCAGTTGCAAGAGAGGCTTGAATATTCAATTCTGTTCTATGTCCATTTTATAAAATTTCCAGTTATTGCAAGTATTACTTGTAATCTTTTCCTGAAATCATATAGTGATAAACTTTCAGGAAAAAGATTGGTGGGCGAGTTTGTGGACATGAAACAAGAAAACCATCAAGAAAGCCATTAGGAGCAGGACTCAGTAAATTAGTCCCAGCAGAGGTCTATCTGTCCTGTTTTCTCTCTTCTTGCATTATTGTGTTAACACTAACTTACCGTAGTCGCCTAATTGCCTAAAATTAGTTACCACTCAAACATATTATTCTCTCCTTCCAGGATTTGACAAGTCAAACTCAAATTTCACAAAAGGTTGATGATAAATCTATCAACATCCTTAAAGAAGAAAACACTAACATAGGTAAAGAGGCACCAAAGCCATGTAATAGTAAAGCAGAAGGTGCTTCCAATTTGAAGAATGCATCTCAAGTAGATATTCACAACATT
Organism: Lupinus albus; assembly: GCA_009771035.1. Lineage (NCBI taxonomy): Eukaryota > Viridiplantae > Streptophyta > Magnoliopsida > Fabales > Fabaceae > Lupinus > Lupinus albus. The sequence continues at coordinate 15,247,671 of CM020011.1, forward strand.
TCCTTTCCTGGACAATTGCAAGTTTCAAAATCAAGTGGCTTTGCTTGGGCAAAAAGGCATAAAGATGACAATTCAGTTAGATCACATTGCCGAACTATTTCTAGAGGGCATATATTTAATTCATTAGAAACTTGCACACTAAATTCAAAGAATGATTCTGACTCCAGAAACCATGAAAATAAGGAACTTTGTGGGGAACGCACTAACTCTAGGGGTCATGATATGCTTGAAATATCTAACCTTGCAATGCAAAATCAATGGAGTAAGTTTGATCGTCCAGATTCATTTGATACTTCTGATGAGTATCATTCACAAGAACTATCTATGGCGCTTTATCGTAGAGATGATTCATTATCCAAGAGAAGTAGCCAGGTACATTTATAAGTTTTTCAGATTCATTGCAAGGTATTAAACATTATTCTGAGGGGGGCATTGAAGCTTATACAAGATCATATATTGTTTGAACATTTTTTTAAGCCTATTCATTATTGTTAGCTTATCATAAATGGATCATACACTGGAAGTTTAGCTCATTCTTGACAATAGTGACTTGAAAGAATGAAAAAGTTTAGTCTTGTTTTTCTTAGTTACTAGTTTACCTTATTTGCCCTGGTTAAATACATTTCTTAAATCAGAAGCCAGACTGTGCAATTTATTCAGGATCAAACAGCATGTAAAAAACCACAATGTTATGTGTCCTTATTACAGAGTTATCAGGATCAAGCAGAAAAGGTGGAATATTCAGGACCCCTACTATCTCAAATGCACACAGTTGATGAGCTCTTAGAAAGACACGAGCATCACATCCGGCGTATTGTCAGAAGATCATGGTTTCAGAAAGGTATAATAACAGTAAGATCAAGCAGATATAGAGTTACCATAAGCAGCTGGTTATGTTTCTTATAGTTCTATCTTTTCTTCTTTATATTTGTGCCTAGATTTATTGGAATCAATAAAATCATATATTAACGAACTATGCTACTCAGAAGCTAATCAGTTGATAATGTTAGCATCCCATTTCTTTTTAAGGTTTGATCCCTTGATTTCAGGTAAGAAGCATGGGAAGTAATTGGAAGGGTAGAGACCTAGAACAACATATCAAAGTGACACAAAAAGTCCTTCTAAGAGGGCCATCACAATTCTCCAAGCACAATGCTATGAGCAAAAAATGAACATCAACATGAGGATGTACAAAGAGTTAAACACATAGTATCCAGCAGCATGAGTTGTTACCGATATGCCGGGAAACTCAATGATTTGATCATTGGAGGAATGTAGTCTTTCCATGTTTCAATTCAGAGAAATCAAAAGATCAGGGAAAAGGAAACAAGAAAAGTCCTTTTTAGCATGGATTGTCCTAGTTTTGGTTAATTGTAATAGATAGGAATTGTTCAGTGTTTCTTCAGGCATTAATGGAATCGGGTGTACCAATTTTTCTTTATCAAGGAAAGTAGTGTCCTAGTAATGCTATAATCTTTCAATTGTTTCATATGTTAGTCCAGGCTGAGTTTAAAAATCTCAATTTTCATCCTTGTTCAGATAATAGGTAATTGTTGGAAATTGGGTGGTTTCATCCTTGTTCAGATAATATCTAATTATGCCAACTTCACCTCAAGATGAAATTGGGTGGTTTCTCAAAATGATATATAATTTGTCATGTTCTCCTCATTGTACATGCATGCATGGAAATAAGTTGGACCAAAGATATGTACAACTAAGGTAGTTCCAAATATACAACTTCCCAGTTTTGTCATTGTCAATCAAAATGGTATGTGTTAGCAGAAAAAGATTAGTGAAAGAGGACATTGGAATTGGACAAGATATCAAATTATTAGCACATTTCTTTGAGGGTCAATATATTAATTTTTTGCAAAAGTATAGGTAGAATGTTGGAATGATAGTGTTTTATTGGGTAGTTGTCAATTTTAAAATAGATGGGTACATACTGTGATGATGAAAGTGAAAGGGGACCATTGGACATATGCATATCTTATCATAAGTGCCACTATCACTATGATCTGAGGCTTTGAATCATATCATATTCTGGGTGCTCAAATACTTGCCATTACATATGTGATATTATTTAGACTCATTTTTATTTATATTATTTCATAAATTTTCTCATTACATTATAATTTTATTATATAAACATAGATGACCTTGTACGTGGCAATACTTTCGAGTGATTAGTGTTGATCTCTAACACAATCAATAAAAGGTAGAAAAGAAATTGCACCAGAAAAATAAAAGATAAGCCTTTTGTTGATCACGTGGAATGTTTTCCACCAGACAACAGAGAAAACTATATAAATAGGAATTAAAAATAATTTATATAGAAACCGACAAGACAGGAAATGTGATACAGGTGATTGTTCCCAACTGCCAAGTAAGTAAGTGATGATGTCAAATAAAGAGGAAAATGACAGATTATTATCTACCCATGTAAATTATATACATGACTTAAAAAGTTTAATTTTGTTTAAAAAATAAAAATAATCTGCACTTTTATAATTATATTAACACTGGGTAAGTGGCAGAAAACGAGTAGAATTATTTTACTTTAAATTCTAATTTAAAAAAGAAATTGAAATAATATATTCTATAGGTTAGAAACTCCCGAACTTAAAGTCGGTTGTTGTATTTTATTTTATAGGCATATTATTATGCGGTTCATATAAATGTGTTCACATTTTTTAAGTGTGGAAGTAACGCAAGGTTGGGTTAAGGAAAGAGATGTATCTTTGGACTCGATGCTTCTATTTCTATACTTACAGATTCTCTATGCCTCATCTTCTTAACCCTCATCCTTTTGCTGCACTTCTTCAAACCCGTGTTAAAATTTCAAATTGTGTGATCAAACCCCTTATTCATTTATTATTATTATTTTCATTTTAAAATATTTTACACCATTACAATTAAAATTTATGGAATGACAGCACATGATAAAGAAAAATTTAAGTCATTTGTAGATCTCATATGGAAATGTTAAAGTGGTTATATCTTTTTTACTTAAACTCTTTCACTAATTTCATTATATAAAATATGTAACTTCACACTTATACAAAGCAATTTTCTTGAGAATCCCGCACTTTAGGTGAATTGCTTCATCTTATGTTTATTATGTACTAGTGGAACCGTCAATTTTGGTGATACTTGTTATGACTCATGAATGGGGAATTCATAGTTATCAAGACACATGAGAGTGAAGACTCACTTATAATTATAATTGAGACATTACATTTGAATAAAAACATTAAGACAATAATTTTACCGTATTTTAAAGGTATAAAGTCTTCCACTCATCTTATCCTATTCAATATGAGAATCTACACTTAGATATACTAAACAATATATCAAATCTATGGTATTTTTAATAGAAAAAAAAAGTAAAATGAAATTCATATTTAAATTAAGTAATATAAATACGGTAAAGTAATAAAATGAAATTTATTTCACATTTTTAATTGGTATTTATAATAATTTGTCACTATATTAAAAAGGTAAGAGAAAATGTTAGATTTACAAATATATATAAATTTCTAACACTTTTTTTAACCGAATATGTGAGGTAACCTTCACTTAACAAAAACTTAGAGGATGATTGTTTTAATTAGCAACAATATAAGTGTTGAGTTCAATATTCATTTTCAACATGATAATTTTTGGTGTGGATAATCTATATGATTTTCTCAAGTTTTTAAAGTTGTAAGTATATATATTAGCTCAATCTATTTGAACTGAACCATTGTAGGTCACCATTTTTAGTTTGGACTTGGTTCAATCAAACTTATTTCGAGTCTATACTTTCTTTAGGCAACATATTCACGTCATATTACATTTTTTTTGGAACTATATAAAAATACAAGAAAATGAATTAAATGGGTTAGCACATCAAACTTGATCTGTTTTGATAGCTATAGCTGTGACTCTACCCTCTTGTAAGCCAATATAAACCTTTATTCCAAAATGAGTAATATATTATAAAATGTAAGATGTTTTAAGTATTTTAAAGCTAATCTCATAAATAAAAGTGATGTAGAGTATAAAAAGGAAAATAATATATAAAGTAGAGTGTTAAAATGAAAATAAAACGTGGAGAGTATATGCCACGTCGTGAACCACGTAGACTAAGTTGAATCAACCAAACTCAAACCATGTTGTTGTTGCAGACACGCCAGAGAGAGAGAGAGAGAGAGAGAGAGAGAGAGAGAGAGAGAGAAAGAGAAAGAAAGAGAGAGAGAGACCTTCAGACACAGACACACAGAGAAGGGAAGAAAGAGAAAGTGAGTTGTTGTAAGAAGAAGAGGAAATAGTGAAATAGTTCTCTCTCTCTTTTTCCACTAAGTCCACTACGTTTCTTTCCTTCACTCTATTCAACTCCTTCCAAAGTTTCTTCCTTTTTATTTTTTTGTGTTCACTACTACAACAAAATAAAAAGGGGGTTTACTTTTCCTTTTTGAAATTCATTTCATAGTTCATAAACGCACACAAGTACTTTTACTTGACTTCAAATCAACTCCTACTTTCTTTCCCAATTTATCTGGGTTGATCGAATTGGGTATTCCCAAGATCTATGGGCGCGTTTGTTGGGGTTTAAAAGTTTTGATCTTGGTGAGTAGAAAATAGCGGGTTGGGTCCGATCGGGGTAGAAACAGCACCATCAGATGGCGCTGTTCAGAAGGTTCTTCTACCGGAAACCCCCGGATCGGCTTCTTGAGATCTCTGAGAGAGTTTATGGTATCTTAACCCTCCTTTCTATTTTCTTACTTTTCCTAAACTATTTTATTATTTGCCTCATCAATGCATCAATAATTCTATAACTGTAATCGTTACTTTTCCCAACTTTTTCTCTATATACTTGCATGTATATCAAGCTAAAGGGGCAGCTGAATTTGGAGCCTTTTAGGATACATTTAATGTTTAGAATTTTGGTTACTGAACTTTAGTATCATTTGGAACAATGTCTATGGTTGTGTGCCACAATAATGTGTACTTTCTGAAGTTAAGTCTTCTTTTTCTCTCCTGCTTTTTCTTGTAGGAAATAATAGTTGATTACTCCTAAAAAATGAGAACCATAATTGGAAATACAAAGCAGGATCTATGTCACAGTGGTTGGTTTTCATGAATTGAGGATTGCTAGTTGGTTAACTTTGGATGTTTCTTCAACTGCGACTATCGTCCTTTAAGATACTGTATTTTATGGCTTGCAAATTCCAAAAGTTGCTTGCTTTCTTTTTTCTTGAAGTTGCTTTCTATCTTTTTTTCTTTTTATGAAAGTTGCCTTCTATTTTATTTTAGCATTGTAGTGAAGATGGTAATTGGCAGAATGAAATGGCCTCCTATGTTAGTTCTGAATCGTCTAGGCTTTATCTTCTTAAGCTTCTGTTTACTCTTCTAACTTACTATTAAAAGGAAAACATGAAATTTGAAGTCGTGGACAAGTTATCTAGCTCCATGCTCATGCTTTACCATAATACCAACTGTTCCGAACTTCTCTGTTTGTTTCAGTTTTTGATTGTTGCTTCTCCACGGATGTCTTGGAAGAAGATGAGTACAGAGTTTATATGGGAGGAATTGTGGCTCAGCTACAGGATCACTTTCCAGATGCATCTTTCATGGTATTCAACTTTAAAGAAGGGGAAAGACGCAGCCAAATCTCAGACATTTTTTCTCAGTATGACATGACAGTTATGGAATATCCTCGGCAATATGAGGGTTGTCCACTACTGCCTTTGGAGATGGTCCATCACTTTCTTCGATCAAGTGAAAGCTGGTTGTCTTTGGAGGGGCAACAAAATGTGCTTTTGATGCATTGTGAAAGGGGAGGTTGGCCGGTGCTGGCATTTATGCTGGCAGGTCTTCTATTATACCGGAAACAGTACAGTGGGGAGCAGAAGACTCTTGAAATGGTCTACAAGCAAGCCCCCAGAGAACTTCTCCACCTTTTATCTTCCTTGAACCCACAACCTTCTCAGTTCAGATATCTTCAGTATATTTCCAGGAGACATTTGGGTTCCGAGTGGCCCCCATCAGATACACCCTTGTATTTGGACTGTATTATTCTTAGAGACATTCCATTATTTGATGAAGGAAAAGGTTGCAGGCCTGTTGTACGTGTTTATGGCCCGGACCCATCAAAACCTGCGAATAGAAGTTCAGAGCTTCTTTTTTCAACTTCAAAGTCCAAAAAGCATATCCGCCACTACTCACAGGTGCTGTATAAATCTAAACTACTGATACTGTATTGTGAATTAATTAGATCAAATGTCTTGATAAATTTTAATCACAGGCAGAGTGTATGCTTGTGAAAATTGATATCCACTGTCATGTTCAAGGAGATGTCGTTCTTGAGTGCATACATTTAAATGAAGATTTTACTCATGAGGAGGTGATGCTTAGAGTCATGTTCCATACCGCATTTGTGCGGTCAAATATATTGATGCTGAGCCGTGATGACATTGATATTTTGTGGGATGCAAAGGACCAATTTCCCAAGGACTTCAAAGCAGAGGTATGTTATTTTTATTCTTCTGTGAAATCCATTTTCTGAAGGAGTAGTAGTTGAACATATACTCGTATCTGTACCAGGTGCTTTTTTTGGATGCTGATGCTGTTATACCTGATCTAACCACAGTCACGGTGAGTGAAGATGCAAATGAGACTGAAAGCGCTGAGACTGAAAGCGCTTCACCTGAGGAATTCTATGAAGTGGAAGAGATTTTCAGTAATGTAATTGATGCACAGGAAGGGAAGGGGGAGTATGATTCTTTTGCTTTCCATGACAATTCAGTGGATGATGAAAAAAATAAAGGGGTCTGGAAGGATGAGGTGGATCCTCATTATTTTCTCGATTATCCTCCTGATGAGGGGAGTAACAAACAGGTTGGCAAACTGGATTCTGTTATTAATGAGGTGAAAGACATATCTGTTGATGATGTGAAGTACAGGACTGATGAGAGCGTGGATCCAGATAATGATGCAGTGAAGGACATTGCTGTGGATGAAGGAGAAAACAAGTCAACTTCTACTGCACTGGCTTCTGATAAATTTCTGGAAACAATGGAAACCACCTTGGATGTGCACGGGGAATTGACACTTGAGCAAAATAAATATGACGAAGATGACAAAGCAACAGAAAAGGAATTAGATTTCAAGGCCGGGCAGCAGATGCCTGATCTTTCCAGACCTGAATCTGGTAAACTACTTCCATCTGCTGTAAAGAAACAACTTCCATCCAACTCAAAGCCTTTGGGAGATACAGTTTCAGCAAAACCAAAGAATAAACAAGAATCACTAGGTTTTCAGGTAAAACAAGCTAAGCCAAATGCAGTAACTAGGTGGATTCCTTCTAACAAGGGTTCTTACACCAGTTCAATGCATGTATATTATCCGCCATCAAGGATTAATAGTGCACCAGCTGCTTTGTCAAAATTCACAACTTCAAAGGAGAAATTGGAAGATTCCAAAGCAAGGTCTTTATCTGCTCCTCATGTCTCTGCAGCAGTTGTTTCTATTGACATGACAAATGACCTGAAAAGTCGTAAGGTGGCTGCTTCAAATTCTTCAGGCCACATAGTAGCAGAAGCGGATGCAAACTGTCTACCATCATCATTACTGTCAGTTAAAGAGACATGTCTTGAGTCAGCTATTCAAACAGAAGTAAGCTCAGAACTACGACTTCCTCCACCTCCTCCTCCTCCGCCAACTCACGCCAGAAACTCTTCTTTAGATGTTTTTGAACCCGTATCATTAAAGGATGATGCATCACCAGTCCCTCCATCGCTACCAACTTTAATATCATTTACTGGACAAAAAGTTGGGGTGAATTTACAACCTGCAACTTCTCCTCCTCCCCCTCCTCCTCCACCCTCATTTTTTGGGCAAAATAAAGGGAGCTTCCTTCCTTCTCCATCTCCTTGGAAGTCTCTCTATTCATCAATCGCCATAGTTGAAGAGACTAATGGTTCTCTACCACTTCCCTCATACAGCAGTGACAATTTATCAGAAGTTTCTGAAGTTCTTACTGTGGTAGCCCCTCCTCCACCACCACCACTGCCTCCTCCAAGATACGGAGTTTCATCCATTCCTCCTACTTCACCACCACCACCATCAGCAGCACCTCCTCCAAAGCATGGAATTCCCCCTCCTCCCCCTCCCCCTCCCCCTCTTCCTACATTTTCCACACATAGGACTCCACCCCCTCCTCCACCACCCCCAACTGCATCAAAAGTTCCATCAACACCTCCTTCTCTTTCTCCATCTATTCCTCCGCCTCCTTTTAGCAATGCTCCAAAGCTTCCACCACCTCCACCTCCACCACCGCCACCTCCTCCTTATAGTAGTGCTCCACCACCACCACGTCTCCCTCCTTTTAATGAAGCTCCCCTTCCACCGCCCCCACCTCCACCTCCACCTCCACCTCCACCTCCTTATAATAGTTCTCCACCGCCACCACCTCCTCCCCCTTTTAGTAAAGCTGCCGTGCCACCAGCTCCACCTCCTTATAGTAGTGCTCCTTCGCCACCACCTCCACCTCCATTTGGTAGGGCTCCTCCACCACCACCTCCACCTCCATTTGGTAGGGCTCCTCCACCACCACCTCCACCTCCATTTGGTAGAGCTCCTCCGCCACCTCCTCCTCCTCCATTTGGTAGAGCTCCTCCACCACCACCTCCACCTCCATTTGGTAGTGCTCCCCTGCCACCACCTCCACCTCCTCATAGTAGTGCTCCTCCGCCACCGCCTCCACCTCCCTTTGGTAGAACTCCCCCACCACCGCCTCCACCTCCATTTGGTAGAACTCCCCCGCCACCGCCTCCACCTCCTTATAGCAGTGCTCCACCGCCTCCACCTCCACCTCCATTTGGTAGAGCTCCACCATCCCTACCACCACCTCCTCCATCAAATGGAGCCCCACCTCCACCTCCACCTCCTCCATTGTCTGGAGCTCCACCTCCCCCACCTCCACCAGCTCGTGGAGCCCCACCACCTCCTCCAATGCATGGAGCTCCACCTCCTCCGCCCCCTCCTGGTGGTCGAGGACCACCTCCTCCACCCCCTCCTGGTGGTAGAGGCCCACCTCCCCCACCTCCCCCTGGTGCTCCCGGTGCTCCTCCTCCTCCTAGACCTCCTGGTGGTGCACCTCCACCACCTCCACCAAAAGGTGCAAATGTTGGAGCTGATCCAAGAGGGAGAGGGCGTGGTGGATATGCACGCCCAGGAGGGCCTGGTGCTATGGCAGCACCCAAGCGATCCTCTTTAAAGCCTCTACATTGGAGTAAGGTTACAAGGGCATTGCAAGGAAGCTTATGGGAAGAATTACAAAGACATGGAGAACCTCTAATGTAATTTATCTTGTATTCTATTGCACGTGTTTGTCTGAATTATTTCAATTTTTGTATAATTGTACACTCTGCTTTCTATATTCTTATGTTTTGTGTTGAGCGTTGACTGATTTTACATTCTGTCTTAGTGCACCAGAGTTTGATGTATCAGAGTTAGAGAAGCTTTTCTCTGCTAATGTTCCAAAGCCTGCTGAATCTAAAACTGGACGGCGTAAATCTGCTGGATCTAAACCCGACAAAGTCCACTTGGTATTCTTCTATGTTAATATTTGAAATAAGCTATTTATTTGAAGTGTTTTGGTGGTTTTCACTTAGGAGGTGTTTGCCAAACTTAAAAGACCATGTATTTGATGAAATATTTAGTGTTTGGTAAGAACAAAAATATTAAAAACTACTTCTTCTCTACTCCATTTTTATGCTAAAACTCTTTCAGAAAAAAACTAATATGAAGTTGATTTCCATTTTAATTGATGGCTCCTATTTTTTTCTTCTTGTTGTCTGTGTGAGACATTATCTCTTTACTTTATCTTTCTGTTGTTTCTCCTCAACACAAAATTTAAAATTTAGTTATAAATTCAAAATTTTAGAACTTGTAGCTTATATTAGTAGTTTATCGCAAACAGTTTTATAGAATCTAAACTGGTTTTGTGGTTTGAACTTCTTCTCAGTCTTTACTTGTAAAAGTGATATTGAACATGATCACAAAGATTTCTTAAATTCAAAATTATATTTATATTAAAATTGGAATCAAATGCCATTTTTTTTTGTATACTTGATGATTTATTTGTTAAAAGAACTTGAATGATCAGTTAACTTGCTCTTAATTTTTGGAGGAAACAAATGTAAACTTTCCTTAGTTTGATTATGTCAATTTAAATGTCCAGAATGACTGCATTAAGTGTTAAGCATTGTTGTCCGTATTGATTAAATCTCTTAGAACTAAATTTATTGTTCTGTTGCTGTCCCTTAGTTTGGCCATTAGTGTTTAAAGCCAATAGTTGTTAAAAAGTCAATTATTTGGCTTCCCTTATAACTGATCAATAATTTCTGTATGTGTTATTGATTGTAGGTTGACCTGAGGAGGGCTAATAATACTGAAATTATGCTCACTAAGGTTAAGATGCCACTTCCTGATATGATGGTAAGCAGATTGTTTGATATTAGCAATTTTTTAAAATTATGCAATATGGGTTTTTATTTTTTAAGCTAAAGCATCTAAGAATGAAAAGTATTATTTTGCAAAAAACACGGCAGTGAAAATTGATATTTTTATCTGCATTGAGGATGGCTCCTGAAATGATTTTTATACGTGGGTATTAACTAGTAAATAATAAAGGCGGTTGATAGTGGATATTGGCAGTAACAATCTTCCTTTGCCATATCATATCTGCGCCTGTAACTATCAGTAGTAACTATTATCCAACATGTTAAAAAACATATTTTCAGGCTGCAGTACTGGCTATGGATGAGTCAGTATTAGATGTTGATCAGGTGGATAATCTTATAAAGTTTTGTCCCACCAAAGAGGAGATGGAACTTTTGAAGGTGAAGTTCAAATTTTGTATCAATGCTTAAATCTTATTTCGGCATTTAAGGGTTCTCCTTTCTGGCATCTTCTGTTACACTGGGGCATGCGCTCTTTTACCCTCATTTGTTTGCTTATCTTGTTTTGATTCCTCTTGTTTATGATTTTATTTAGGGATACACAGGTGACAAGGAGAACTTGGGGAGGTGTGAACAGGTGTGCAATGATTTGTTTTTGTCAAATCCTTATATATGATAGTTATAAATAAAAAAATGTTAGCACGTACAATTATCTGGGATGCCTTTTGTGGCATAACCATGATTGGTTCATGCCTTGGTGTTACCGAAGTTACACGAAGGATTATTAAGCTGTTTACAAAGTAAAATTATATGCAGTGCATTAATAATGGAGTTAAATTCCCATGCTTTGATTTGAATGGAAATTTAAATGTATAATAGAGATAAAGCTATCCTTAAAGTTGCTTTGGCTACCCTTGCATTAAAATCTGGAAGGGAAGTGGGAGGAAGAATGAAAAAATGATGTAACCAATTGCCAGAAGCAGGAGCAAATTCTTCTAAAGAATAAACAATTGGTTTAATATCAATTGAATTAAATAATTGTAGAGCTTTGCTATGGAGATTGAAGCACTAATCAGTGCAATTAAATGAGACTTTAATTTTGGAAGTAAATCTAACATTTGTTTATTATAACAAACAATAGTTAAAATTGCTGGCAAGAAATCTAGTTGTCAAAAAGGAAATGTATATGTATTTAAAGTTCATGTATTAATACAATGACAGTTTGGTTGCTGGTTGGTTATGTAAATGCTTAAATTTTAAACATTTACATAACCACTCCTTTCCCTTTACATGTTGGGTTATAAACCAATTCTTATGGTCTTTGTTAATTTAGGTTCCTCGTATATAATATACACATATGTACAATCATGTTCTTCTATATATTTGGTTATTTTTCAGTTTTTTTTGGAGTTGATGAAGGTGCCACGGGTGGAATCAAAATTAAGAATATTCTCTTTCAAGATTCAGTTTGGGTCTCAGGTTTGGTGGTGTCAGTAACTTCTCTCAATGTTTTGTGGATTTGGTCTTTTGTTTCTATTATCATATTTTCCCCCTTATGCAGGTTACAGAATTCAAGAAGAGTTTAAACACTGTGAACTCTGCCTGTGAAGAGGTGATTTGCTTATGAAACTAATAAACCCTGTGTTGCTTGTATTTCTCTGACCTTGTGCATTTTTTTTGGTAATAGGTCCGAATTTCTGTCAAACTAAAGGAGATCATGAAGAAAATTCTTTTTTTGGGTAATACATTGAATCAAGGAACTGCACGAGGTAAAGACATTTAATTGTGGCAATGCCCTTTACCTTACAACTTAAGATTTTGGTAGAAGCTGGTTCTTGACACCAGAACAGTAGATATATGGTTCTATATCTCTCTATTATTAACATTTAGATAATAACTGTCCCTTTGTATTTGGTAAATCAAACTCTTATGTGATTTTGTTAGATCTTTCCTAATGTAAAATGATATTTTATGGGCAAATATCTCAAATGTTTTAATTTCATATAGGGTCTGCAGTTGGGTTCAAGTTGGATAGTCTCTCAAAGCTCACCGACACCCGTGCTACTAACAATAAGATGACACTGATGCATTATCTTTGCAAGGTATAAGTGTCAATACTCTATAAATAAATGAAGATATTATTTGTTCACTCACTGTTTCTTCCTATTTGAGCTTTAGGTCCTTGCTGAAAAGTCGCCTGGACTCCTTGATTTTCACCTAGACCTTGTTAGCCTGGAACCTTCGACCAAGGTGATGATCTATTTTTTATTCATTGTTGGAAAAAGAGGGTCAACTGTACATTCCTTCCTTATTTGTATGCGTGAGCACATTCCCTCCTTTTTTAACAACTTGCAATGGCCTATATGTCTTCCAAATCAGTAGTTTAAATCTCTTGGTTTTAGAAGCTCGTGAACAGGAAAGTGACTAAAAAGTGGATTTACCTCTTTTGATGATCATCAAAGCTCACCATAGGAGACACAATTTCAACACTTTAGCGTAGTCATACGTTTTTTGTGTCCTTTACCTGCCAAAAAATCACATGGGACTTCGTAAACACATGTTAAATGAAAGTGGGAATTTACTTAATATTGTCATTACTAGGGCAGGTGCAAATATCCTCCTTCAACTTTGGCCCTTTGGCAAATATCTCATATGGTTTCAGTTTTGGTAATCCAATTAAAGTTTATGTGGTGATGTTATTTTTTCTTCCTTAAGTGCACATGTTTAGAAAGCTTAATTGAAAATGCAATTGCCAATAATCAGAAAATACAGTTCATCAATTACCAGCAAAATTCATATTGATTTCACCCACGTTCCGTCTCTCTTGTACTTGTAATGGATGGTGAGGCTACTTTCTATGTGTTGAAAAGTGGTTATATGCATTTAGCCAAAAGGAAGTGACACTGGGTCTACCTAGCTGGCCAGCTTCCAGGATTAGTTAATGGGATTACAATGTGTATTGATTGGAAACTCCCCTTTTTGCAGATACAATTGAAGTCATTAGCAGAAGAGATGCAGGCAATCATCAAGGGATTAGAAAAGGTTAAACAGGAGCTTGCTGCATCTGTAAATGATGGACCCGTGTCTGACATTTTCCGTAAGGTTAGCTCTTTTATGTCAGGCTCTTAATTCTTTATATCAGTGTGGGAAATGACAATAAAATGACATAGATCATATACTGGTTTTTCTGCACCATAAATGTAGTTGATGTAGTTACAGCATGTATCACCAATAATTGAAGTTTATGGTCATGCATTGGTAGTTCTTGTAAGATCTGTGGATTTGTATGCTTTGCAGATGTTTTTAATAGATTGGTTTCTTCATTGAATTCATCATTTTTTATTAAATTTGTTTAAGGATGTCTAATTGCCTAAACTCAAACATGAGAGGGCTGTATTTATGACATGTCAATCATGATAGGTTTATTTGGTATTCTACTAATGGCTATTTAAAGCAAGTAGCTATTTAATTTTTTTTTCCATTCTCATTGTATGTTGACTTCTTTGTTTTTGGAGGATATTTTACCCTTGCCCTATTTGTGCTTTCTTTATTTTCTCTGAATTATGTAATTTTCTCTATCAGAAAAGATAGTGTTATCTGATTCCGAGTTAAAACAGCATTCTTGTTGAAATTTAGGGATTGGATTGAAAAGGGGTAGAGAGAACAGAAGTTCACACATTTCACTAATGCGGATCTTAATAATTTTATTATATAATATTGACTTTGGCTTTCTAAAACACGTAATAAATTATATTTCTCAATGATTCCAAAATCCTTATTTTTTCTTTATATTTTCTCATTGGTTCCAGTTGTTTGTCTATCTAAGCTTTTCGCATGTAAGCACACTTTCTTATTATCTAGTTGACATCACTGGGTTTGTTTTTATCTCTCTTTCCCAATGTTCTTTTCAGACATTGAAAGGTTTCATAGATGTAGCCGAGTCCGAGGTGGCATCTCTAACAAATCTATATTCCGTGGTGGTAAGTAATATGCTTAACCATCTTCTGTTACATTAAGCGCCAATATAAAGAGATAAAAAGGTTGTGTAATTTGTCTGTGGGCAGGGTAGAAATGCAGATGCACTTGCACTATACTTTGGTGAGGATCCTGCCCGTTGTCCGTTTGAGCAAGGTAAGTTGAGGAATAATACTTATTCATGTTGTCAGCGTGTCATGCATTGGTCTTCTTACTGGTTACTTATTTTATTTGATTATAGTCGATTAACTTCATTTAACTGATGTTCATGGAAAAAGTACACTTTCATGGTCTGTTGCATTTATAGTTGGGACTTGTGTATATTACCAAAAAATTAGGTTGATTACAAGTGTGGTTTTCTTGGATACAGATAACAATTAAGGAAAGTGACTGTAAGTTCTTAATGTTTCTAATGGAATCTGCACCAAGACACTTCAAAGCTTTCTTTAAAGTGATAGGTCTGGTAATAAGTTGTTCAATTAATAGAAATCTGTCCTCCTTGGATCCTTGTGTAAGCCAAAGAAAGAAAATAGACAGAAGGGCAGGGGAGAGAGAGAATAGTCGAGGAATAATAAGATGATTAAGCCACATGAGGCTATTTCATTGGCTTTTGTTATTATGGTGCACATTCAGAACATGTCCTCATTTGTTCTTACATTGTTCTCGACTCTTCCATTGTGGAATTTTTTTTTGGTATTTTTGGAGAATGCTGGGTCTTCCCTAGGTCCTTGGACCTGTTTAAGTTAACTGGTTTTGGGAGGAAGACCTCTTATTCTCTGCACTCTTTGTAATTATGTTCTCTTTGTCAAAATATATTTCTTGTACATAGTAAAAGAAAACACGGATAACTAATGGGGAAAAGTTGATGGGAGGACTAAACTCAATGAAGTTCCATCATCCATCTGTGTTTTGATACTATGTTTGGAAAAGGTGCTGATATGTAGTTCTGTTTTTTCTACAATGCTCAAGGTAACTTCTTATCATTGCTGGTTTTATGGTTGCAGTTACTGTAACTCTCTTAAATTTTGTGAGGTTGTTTCGGAAAGCACATGAAGAGAATTTTAAACAAGCAGAATTAGAGAGGAAGAAAGCTGAAAAAGAGGCTGAAATGGAGAAGGCTAAGGGCGTTAGTTTGACAAAGAAGAGTGCAAAAAATAGTTGACAATTGGGTTTTTTACTCCTTCGCATTGACATCATGCTCTTGCTGAAGAGCAGGAAACTACCTATGGTAGTAAGCGGACTGCTTCGGAGACCAGTTAAGAAGCCTCCCATTCCATCATGACGACTTCACGAAAATTAGCCTTTCAAGCTGATCAATTGAGGTGAACAGAATAGCAAATTCCTGCCACCGTTGAACCTTTGAACACACAACAGGCTTAGCAGTTTGATTCTTTGATGGCGTTCTGTTGAATCAGATTTATATGCGGCCAATTGATTTTTCATGCGAGAATACTCAGGAAAGTCCAAATTTAGCCGCAGACTGGATTGGATGCTTAATGTGATTACTTGAAATGCCATCTGCATCCAGTGAAATTCTACAGAAATGATGGATCTGGCAAATCTCTCCTGTTGTTTGAAGAAGAAATTTTGTAGTAGAGAATATTTTTTGTGGCAGCATAGTAGATGGTTTTTGGATTTTAAAAAAATGAAGTCCAACACTAGTAACCATGAAACCTTGTACAAAGCTCTAAACCTTTTCCTTTAGGATCCAATTCTTTCTCATGTAACATAGAAATTAGTGTTCTTTTTTATAGAGATTTTGGTAGGTACCCATCAAGGAGATGTTGTATAGTTGTGAGATTAAGAGAAATAGATATCAAGTCACTGTATTGTAAGTGTAATATAAGTGGAGAACAGGCCAGGGTAGAAATGCTAGTTTCATTTTTTTCATGTGAAATACAATACGGATGTAGTGAGGTGTAATATGTTGTTATTAGTTTCTGTTGTCTCATTTTTTCAACTGTAATACCATTTATCATAACTGTTGAGATTTCATTTGGTAAGGACTTCCAAAACTGTTTCATTGAATTATAGTACAACATTCTCTATCACTGCCAATCTTTCCTTCATCTTAGAGATTGAAAAAAGCTATTTCCACATAATAACTAGTTCTAGTTAGTCGAATTCATGATGTATCCTTGTGTTTGTGCATGATCCATTGGAGATGGACAGATTTTCATTGTTGTCATTCTCAACTGAGATAGCATTGACCTACCTTACTGATAAACCAGTTGTTAATATTGTGTGGTTTTAATTTTCTTAGTTGAACCCCATAGATTCAGCTTTTTCAGCACTTCAATGACACTTCAATGACCTCTACTCTTTTCAAAGTAAAATTAAGAGGCTTGTGCCTTATTTTTCTACCTAAAATAAAAAGCAGTGTTGATAAACCATCCTGCCTCTCTCACAAGTAGTTGAGTTTGGTTTGTTTTAACCAGAAACTCGTCTAAATCAAACCTATCAGTTTAGATCTAATTGAAGAGTATAGTCAAACCAAGTCTTTAAAAGTTTAGTTGTAATTAGTCAAAAAATATTAACAAAAGCATATCAGAAAACAATAAATCAGTCTCGGAAGGTTCATAAAAATAACTGAAAGTAACATAAATTAAAAAACAACCTAGTGCATGAGACAACTTAATGTTAAGAATGAGTAAATTATAGAAAATACTGCTTGTTATAAAATGCATAGAATATCAAAATGTATAATAAAAAAACAAAGTCAATTGACATTAGGAGTGAAGTGTATTTCTCCACTAGTTAGATTCATAGTAAAGTTGTCCAATAGTTATATAAACTACAATCAAACATTAGATTCATATTTATGAACACCCTTGTTTCACCCCTTTTAATCTGTGAAACATTAAGATGCTAGTGTACAAATTCCAAAAGGCAATTAAGGAAAAGCCTTGCTATAATTCACAATTTCACATTGTAAAATATTGCTATTACCCAACCTACAAGGTACCAAGAATGAAATTAATAGAAGACAGAGTTGAAGGATAAAACAAAAATATAATTATTTAAAATGGTGCACTAATCTATAGCTTCTTGCTTTTGCACATAGCTGAGCTGAGGTTCCTCTATTGACAATCTTTTATGCCTTCAAACCTGCTTGATTTCATTCAAGCAACATCAATGAATTATAAACACCTGTTATATTTTTTTAATATAACTGGTATAGCTCCTTCTCCTTTATGAACAATATGAAGAAAAAAAGCCCTGACCAAAATAACAGATTGCTACCATATATATATATATATATATATATATATATATGTTACTTATGGTTGTTCAAAATTGTACTCCTCTGGAAATTCAATCCTCAACAAAAGTTTGTCCTCCTTATGGATCCATGATGATCCAGTCTTAAAGCTTTTGTAAAACATGCAGCACACAATTGTTTGAAGGATGATGAAGATTGAGTACAAGTAAGCAATGAAAATCCCTTCCAAAGCAACATAAGGCCATGCTTTACCAACAATATGATAAGTCCTTACAACCCTGAAATTGAACAAGGCCTCTAAAGCAGCCAGGGCCAGATTCACAGGCAGTTCTAGGAACAAAGCCATTGAAGTCTTTTCCTTTATAAGTACACAAGATTTCAGGATTGCAAGGTACCCTCCATGTCCTTCAATACCAGATAGAGCTAGTGCCATATTGCATATGACAAGTGCATTGGCAAGGATCACAGAAAAGAGAACTGCTCCACATGCTGACATGAAGAAGAGACAATTTGGGGAAGAGTATCCAAGTCCTTCAATGCAGCTGAAGACCAAAAACATGAGACAAAAAGCTGTTGCATTTGCTGAGAGAATTAAGAAAAAGTTGCATATATAGGTTTGAAGGAGTGGCTTGTAAAGGGATAGTATTGAATTGATACTGAATGAAGGTGGCAAAGTTGGTTTGCGATTATTCTTTAGTGCATGGATTGTGCATGCTTTTGCTAAGAGAAGAAAAGTGAGGGTGAAAGGAAGAGAGAAAATAGAAGAAGTGATTGTTTGAGAAACCTTAAGGTTAAGAATGGTAATCAATTGTGATGAAGAAGGAAAACATGCAGCATCAAAGAGTGTCTTTAGGCGAGTGTATATTTGAAGCAAGAGGGATGAGAAGGGAGCAATGACTAAAGCTTGTGAGAAGAGTACTGAAACAGAGAAAGGGAAAGCAAGAAAAACTGCACTTGAGGTGAAATAATGATAGTTTTGAAGAAAATTATATATTGATCTTCTCAGAATCTTGGCTGAAAGTTTTTCCATTGGAGATGATATATTTATTTCTCTTTCACAAGAGGGTGAGTGAGAGGAATGAAATGAATTTGGTGGCTTCTCAGTTATGAGTAATATATAATATATAATTCACAAGTGTTGAAGCAAGGTGGTTTGTGTTTCCTTTTGTATCATAGTTTTTCTGAAATGGGTTTGGTCTTTATTTTGGAAATGGTTAGTTAGAGAGATTAAAGGGTTGGTGTTTATAATGATTAGATAGGCCAACAATAAGAAACTTACTAATCTGCTATGGTGGAACTATTTTGGACTTTGTTTTTAACAGAGATTTTGGACACATTATGTGTTTGTTTTTCTTAGTAATCTACTTAACCCTCTTCCACCAAATTAGGTGGTTTAAGAAGGAATAAGAAGAGAACATTTCATTTGGTGTCACCATTTTAAATATTAGCAATAAGTTAATTAATTTACTATGGCAGGGCTTTTGGTCCTTTTCTTGATATTATTATAGGAATCTTTTCTGTTTAGATTGCTTAAAATGCACATTATTTAGTAGCCTATTATTGCTGGCCTAGCAACTCTTTTTTTGAGTCCTACAAACATATAGTCAATCATTATCCTTGAAGTTCAAATGTCATTTTAAAAAAAAATATTAAAAAAGAAAACTACACATTGATGAAAAAAGAAAACTATAATTTAATTCAAGTTGCCGTAGTATTCAATGAAGATTTTTATAAAGTAGTAACTTGTGATGCATGCTCCTTAAGGAAGGACCACGACCCCAATTTTTTAGTACTTTTCATATGATGTTAATGAATAATACGTAGCTTGTAAGGTATACTTATAACACACATATAGATATATAATAAAAGCTATATAAACCTGGTTTCCCTTATCAATAATTATTAGACAAAATGGACCCCTTAATATTATTAATATCATATAAAAAATAATATAATGTTATTATATGATTGGATGATCAATTTAACATCCAATCACATATACATCACGCATGACTAATGCCTGACACCAATAAGATAAGATTATGATATGAATGAATTTATACTGTAATGTCATTGGTAGCCAATGAATGAGAGACAAAAAAATGGTGATTGTGATTTAATTGATATACTTTGTTAAGTTATTTCTTCCCTTGGTAAGATGTCAACACATTTGTCGACATTTAAACTGAAACTTAATTGTGATTAGGAGATACAATACAAAATAATAGTCATGTAAGGTTTGAGTACTCTGGCTTTCTTCTTATGCAAAGGAGATTTGATCTAACAAACAACTAATCAACATATGATTTGATCTAACAAAAGACGGTTGTGGGCATAATTGGTAACACAATATTGGTATATATAATGTACAAGTATTGTGTATATATAATTTTCTCCAACCAAACATAGTGGTAGTGTAACTCAAGTTGGAAGAGGGCATAGTTAAGGTTAGAGATAATAATTTACAAGTATTGAATAAGGTAAACAGAACAACCTTATATTCCAGTAAACTTTCTGCTATAATATGTTAGCAGCAGAGAGAGTATACTAAAGATACAATATTTTTCCATATCCTATTGAGTTTTATCACTATGATCAACTATGAAGAAAGAAAAATAAAATTGTTTGAGTTTGCATGACTCATCACTATCTGATAACTCTAATAATTGTTGAAGATAACTTGTACAAACTTTTTGAATTGATCCGGATTTGTAGGAAGGAGGACTTGTAGAAGAAATCTAAGTCCTTTTGCAATTCCTTACTAAAACTCTACCTTCCATGCATGTTGACTACCTGAGAGAAAGCAGAATCAACATCTGTGGTATCAGATGCATCACTTACATGAGCACCTGAGTGATCTGCTTCTATATTGTCATTTTCTTTTGTATGCTGAAAAGCAACTAAATTCACACTTTGATCTTCAGGTGCATTAATCTGTGTGGCAGCTTCATGTAGTTGCAAAGCATATTCCAAGTGCCATAACACATCACCCATGTTAGGCCTATCAACACCATGATCTGCTAGACATTTGTCTGCAGCTTCCACATACTTCTTTAGAGACTCAGGGCTAATAGTATCAACAATGCGCGGATCGATTAACTTATGAAGCATGCCTCTTCTATGCTGCTGTATTGCCCAATCAGCCAAGTTGACTTGTTCCCTTGGAAGTGTTGGGAAAATAACTGGTCTTGCACAAAGGACCTCAAAAAGGACTACACCAAAAGAGTATACATCAGATTTTTGGGTTAGTTGTTGGCTCCTGAAGTACTCAGGGTCCAGGTATCCAAAACTACCCTTCACAGCCGTGCTAACTTGGGCTTTTTCAGGAACAACTTTTGATAAGCCGAAGTCAGAAACCTTAGCAACATAGTTCTCATCCAAGAGAATGTTTGTTGTCTTCACATCACGGTGTGTAATACTTTGAGCTGCACCAGTGTGTAGATAGTGCAGGCCACGAGCAGCACCAATGCATATCTCAAGCCTTTGTTTCCATGACAGTAGAGGGAGATTGGAGCCATAAATGTGGGAACGAAAAGGGCCATTAGCCATATATTCATACACAATAATCATTTCTGAATTCTCATCACAGAAACCTATGAGCGAGACTAGGTGGCGATGACGAAGCTGGGAGAGCATGTTTAACTCAGTTCTGAACTCATTGATGCCTTGTTCAGTACTACCATTACCTCTTTTTATAGCAACCTTTTTTCCATCTTCCAAGGTTCCAAGATACACTTTCCCAAAGCCTCCAACACCAATAACTCCCCTTTCATCAAAGTTCTGTGTGGCTTGTTGCAATTCACTGAAAGGGAAGAAGCGTGCAGGGCCTCGTGGAGAGTGACCATTCCTACTCTTGTGAGAACTGAATGTGCTTGAGCTTCTACAGCTGCTTTTCATAGAGAATAAGCTAGTTTTACAGGTTGAATTGATTGGGATGAGCCACGATGAGATGGTCTTACGCTTTTCCCAGCCTTGAGGTCTCTTTTGCCACCGAATAAAAGTCACGGCTAGCAAGAACATTGCAGTCACAGCCAATCCTAAACCACAGATAGCAGCAATTTTAATAGCCTTGTTTGTTGGTCCTTTGTATTTCCCATCCACAGAGACAAGACCATCAAAACTACCAGCAGAGTTACTCATCTTCATCACTTCAATTCCATTCAGAATTGCATTGGCTTTGCCTTGGTGGAGATTAGCTGGTCCTACCTGAACCAATATGGAACCATTTGTGATAGCAGATTCATTAAGCACAAAGTCTTGGTAATACGCAGTGGCTAAAGCTTTGGTTTGAGATGATAGGTCTAAAGATGACACACCAACCATCCCATTGATGTACACATTGAAGTACAATTCATTAAGGGCCTTGCTCACAATATCACAAAAATGCAATCTTATCAAATAGGAGTAGCTCTTTTCCACATTCATCATCCAACTGAGGTTGAATTTGGGTTGCATGGTTTTAGGATCCTTCATCTGTGTAGCAGTTGCATAAACAAAGTTAGGCGCAATCAAAGGTGTAGCTCCATGTTGTGGATATCTGATGCTTTTGTTGGACACAAGAACATTCTCAGAGCCTTGTGGGAAGGTATTATATGAGACATCAGAAACCCATGTTCTTGACAAGGTGTCACTGTCAGGTGTTATGGCAGGACCACCAATATTAACTCTATAAGATACTTGAAGAGCAGATTGAAATAACCCTTTGAATTTCCCAAGTGGTGCAACTGCAGTTGCTGAATCAGATATAAGAGTGTCAGGAGCAGAGACAACCTCAATAGCATTGATGAATGCAAGTGAATTCTTGATGGGCTTGAATTTAAGAGAGAATCTAGAGTCAGAAACATTAACAAGGTATTCCTTGAAAACTAAAGTATCATTTTTGGTAACAGAAAACTGATGCAAGAGCACAAAGTGATTAGTGTGGACAGAAAAAACAGCACTTGTTAGATTATAAGAAGGGTGAGGGAGTGGGAGGAAGTAAAGGCGAATCAAAAGTCGACCAGTTTTGGAGATGTAAAATATGTATGTTGATTCCTCAGTGAAAACTCTAGCAGTTTGATACAAAGGTAAAGAAGAGGAAGATATAATATTATTAGTAATGTTAATGTAGTTAACTGAAGCTTGGATATCTTCTGTTGTATCCAAAAGAGAAGTGGTTTCGCGATCAGATTTGAATGTTCTACCATCTTTGAGTTTAGTTTTGTTAATAGAACCACAATCAATGAGATAATTAACAGTTGGTGAGAAAGAAGAGTCAATGGCACAAGCAGAATAGGCAAAGATGAAAAACAGGGAAAGAGATGAAACAAAAGGGTGCTTCTCTATTCCCATGCTGTTGTTGTGCCTTTGAGGACATGAAGATAGTGGTGCATCATAAACATGAATAAGAAATGATGATGTTGGAATGAAGAAACTGAAAGAGGGGTTTTGGATAAACAAGGTTGTTAGTAATGGAGGGAAACAAGATGGGTTGGTTGCATGTTGGAAGGGAATTGTGTTGAACAGAATTGGTAAATGAAACATTAATCACAACGATTTATGCGTTGCACCTTACAATCTTACTAACGTTGTTTCTCCTAAAATACTTTGCAAGTGCAAAACGTGTAACAATTAACTTTCCTTATGCACTTTTCCCCCTACTAATAATATGTATTTTTGTACTTCTAACTTATATCTTATTTTTACAATGGATACAATAAACTTGTTATACACTTATACCCCACAATCTATATATATATATATTTATATTAGAAAATTAATCGCTAACAATCTGAAATAGTGAAGTTAGGTGAGGCAACAATAAATAGTCTAAAAAATTATCATGTCAAATGTGAAGACTGAAAAATAATTTTTTTCTTGAACAATATTTATTTTCATACAACAATAAATTAAAATCTCAACCAATGTTATTAAAACCGTACCGGTTATCAAACCGGTCAGGGTACTGGTATGGTGGTATAGTGGTTCAACCAGTGGTTCAATAATTAAACCGCATGCCGGTTAAACTGTACATACTTGCTTATATATATATATATATGTAAACCTATAACAAAAAATTTCAAATAAGTAGATATTCATATTTATAATTCATATTCATAATTTACTTCAAATTCACACAAACAAACAACATTAAGTCTTTAATAAAATCAAAGTCTAAAGTGCAAAACATATATTAATCCAAAATTATCACTTAACAAACGCAAAATACAAATAAATGACCCAAGTATCAATCATTGAAGTTGAAGAATTGGTGAAGAATTGAAAATTTGAAATTTAAAAAAAAAAAAAAAATTAATGTACAAACCGACCGGTTTAAACCGGTTTACCGGTTTTCACCGGTTTTGACCGGTTCTATTGCATATGCGGTATAACATACGTACCGTACCGGTTAGGGGTCCGGTTCACCGGTTGAACCGGCCGGTACGGTACGGTTTTTTAAACACTGATCTCAACCACTAGAAAACAAATTTGTGAAAAAACAAGGATTGTTTTGATTTGATTTAAAAAGTATAATAATCCAATGATGGTATAAGCAGAATTGTGAAGCATAAGCAATCCAATGTGGGTTGTGGATTGTTTGTTAGAGACAGAGCACAGACCACGTCAGTACCGGATCTCTCATCTTTCTCATTCTCATGGATGCACACAACACAATCGAGTTAATTTTAATAAGTCCAGCTGAGCAGAGTTCAACTTGGCTTATTTCTACTTCTAGTTAAGCAACACTATAACTAAAAGATTTATAAGCACTTTAAGCAAAAGTATTCATTGTTGCAGACAGGAATAGTTGTTGGAATTGATAAGCCCATATAATTAGTTTGTCAAAGGAGAGGAAGCTTCTCCTTGTAGTGGTTATAAATGGAGTTGAGGACATACCCATGAATAACCAGAAATTTTGAAGTTGCGAACATCAGTTGAATTACAAGTATGGAATGGGACCAAACTTTACAAGGTATATAATTTTTAAACTATCCATCCGGATTGTATCCGATTGTTAATGCAGATAACTACTACTTAAATCATCTTATCTTCCAACTACTTGGAATGAATGAACAATTTTTTGGCAACTAATTTAATCCCTGCATTCTGCTGATAGTCATACGGATCCAAGGTGAAGAGTGCATCAACAAATGTCCCAGGCACAAACAAGGAACCAAGTTCCGCAGCATCAAACTTGCTGAAGATAAGTCTTTGCTCAGCACCTGATGATTCTTTTCGATATATCTCTGTGGCATAGATGGCAATGTCTCCGATTACTGCTGTTGGTATACTGTAAAATAAATGTTAAAAAAATCAGTGTAACTTTCATGTAGAAATATGAAATGAGTTGATGTCATGCTAATAGCTCAATTGTTTTCCAACTAGGATCACCAAAGCAGAAAGTTTTGGATCAACTTCTCTATTCAGCTAAAGTGTTCTTAAAGTTATACCTACCTTTATGATTTTAACTAGTAAAAATTCCAATGTGTCATCCCAGCTTTAACTATATAAAGCACAAAAATAATAAAAGCTTAAATTGATGCAGCAATAATAATAAAAACCCTAAACCAAAAAAAAGTATTGGAGAATGCATTTTAGGAGATTCAAATTCCAACAGCATGTTGGTCACGTAAAACAGAATTCCCCTTTTCAAGAACAATTCATCCAAGCATTTACAGGCTCGAGTAAGGGTGAGGTAGTCATTTTCAATTGCATGTGTGTAAGTATGCAGGTCAAGGACTTACTGCAATCTGATTGTAGGATAGTTGAAGAAGCCATCTTTTCTAATAACAACAGGCCTCCAATCAGAACTGCTACCAGAATCCAAGGATAACTTTTGTGCAACATTGTTACAAGCATCAAGAACCTTACATAAGCTTGGTGATGGATCAACCACAAAATTCAACCGTGGCCGGCCAGCTTGATCAACAAACTTTGTGCTAATGCCAAACCTTACTTTCAGACCAGTACAACATAGCTGAAACGGGAAACCATTGTGCAATAATTCTATCCTACTAATGCCACGAAAAAATGGAACAAGGGATGCATCAATAGAAGGGATAGATATCTCATCAGGTTCTAAAACAACAATAGAGCTGCTCGTAGCATGAGACTCTAAAGACGGGGAAGACATATTGGGTGACTCTTGAGCTTTCTCATCCAAGACAACATCTGTCTGAATGGATTCACTTGTTATTTCAGCACCAAGAGAAGCCAAGTCAAAAGCATCCCCTCGATGTGCAATATTTGTGAGAGCCCCTTCTGCATTGCTCATTGTGATACAACGTATTGGATGGCTTTCTTCTGTAGTTTTAGTTGCAGAATCCTTATTCGTACTCAATGAGCCCCCATCTGTGGGAGATTTCACATTACTACGACTTCTTGTGACAGCATTAGGTGAAACCCAACTATTTTCTGTGAATATATCCGGGAGACTTGACTCCTGTAAGGACAGAAAGATTGTCACTATTTTCATCACAAGTTCTCAACTAATGTAGTAAAATAAATAATAATATCGGGGAGGAAAGAATTGAAACTCACATATATAAAAAATTACAGAGTAGAAAAAACTTTCAAGAAATGCAAGATAATTGTTACACTTATAATATGGCTTTTTGATTATTCAAAAGGTAGCCCAAGTGTTAAGGTCCTTCCATTAAACATCTTATAAGTAATCCACTAAAGGTATGTGGTAGAACCTGATTTCCATATATACTTATATAAGGGTAATATTGCCTTAGAAAGAATGGGTCTTCCATTGATGTGGGGACAGTCTAGTGATTAAACCTTAAAATGCACAAATGGGGGATATATGCTCCGTTGATTTGAAAAACTGGTAAGCCTAAATAATTTATTTAAAAACAGAAAACGGAACTAGGTACTTAAAGAATTAAAATTTAGTAGCTATTACAGTACTGGGTGAGAATAGTTAAAAAACCAAGGGCAAGCATCATCATGTTCAGAACTCAATGTAACCTCTACAAGGTATTTTCCTAGTAAAAGTAATCAGAATTTTAATGAACTAGTATCAAGTTAATAAACAGTTTGGTTCTTGTTAATTATGTATTGAAAAGAGAATAACTGTAATAACAATTGTTGGTACACTTACAGCAAATGACCGAGCTGTTTTATAACAAGAACATAATAAAGAGTTTTGAATTACAAAATTACCAAGAATAGAACAGTTGCACAATATTTGAGGACTTCAAGATTCATGCGAACATCATCTAAGCTCCTGAAGATATGTTGTAAAAAACATTAGCAAACAGAAAGTTAAGTTAAGAAGGCATAACATATAACATAACTAGTTGCATTAGTAGAATTACCTATGTGTCTGGCGTCCAAGCCCAAAATATGTTGCAAGAGTAGCCATCTGCATTGAAAATGTAGAGATGTATTATAAACAGAAACATACATAAACAAACCTTCTTCTCATGTTTCAATCACACAACTAAAAGATCTGAACCTAGTCAAATACTCATCAATCTTGTTTAAAGAAAAGAAGAATGATTTACCTTCATGTTGCCAGCTCTTCTTCCAAACTTTTGAGTTAACAAGACTAAGGAATCAATAATACCCTTGGGTTCAGGGGCTGTCTTATTAACTTCGGCAAATGCATCTCTCACTCGAACGCAGTCAAATCTTATTATATTGTGACCCGCCCATATTCTCCCTACACACAATTCATCACAAATCAATGGGAACAGAGGAATTGAATGAAGCAATTCCGTTTCTGAAACGAAACATACCGTGAAGAAGATCATAAACAGCATCAGCAATATCAGCGAAAGTGGGAGCAGAGGAAACGGCGTCGGCGGTGATTCCATTGCAGCGTTCGGATAAGGGTGAAATGAGAGAAGAGTCGGCGGGTCGGACCAAGGTGCAGTAATTACGGAGCTCGGTGAGCTTCCTGGGGCAGACGAGGATAGCTCCGAATTCAAGAATTGCAAAACCTTGACCGGGTCGGGTCGGGACGGTGGTTTCCACGTCGAAGAAAACTATCTCGGAACGATCTTCACCCATTTCAATTCAAGTATTGTTGATTGATTGATTGATTGATGTATTACTACTCAGTTCAAGGTGTCCTTTATATTTATATAACAAGACAACGCCTTCCTTGATTGCCTTTTCATGCAAAGCACACCAAAATATTTCTTTTATTTATGAGGAATCACGTAAAAGAAAAGAATATATGAATTGATAACGTAAGAATTTTTTACATTGTTCTTGTATTATTCATTATTCATTTTCAATCATCGTTGGCTCTTAAATAAAAGTAGTACAGATGAATGGTAGATAAGACACTGAGTGTATATAAATCTTTACACAAATAACAACAAAAAAAATGTTATATACAATCATCATTTTATATTTAACTATTTTTCACCTTACTAAGTAACGTCACAAATTATTATTATTATTTTAGACCATGCTATATTAGTATATTTATATTTATTAAGTATCACCTTCTAATGTGTTACCAAGTAATGTGCCAAACTATTATTATTATTATCTTAGAGCATGCTATATATTATGTGAAGTTATGTTAAATACTATTTGAACCATAAAACAACATATAAAATGCAAGTACACTAACCTTTGGCAATATTGCATTCGTTAGTTTAGGGATTGAATTTTGCACCGTTTAACATTTTATTATTATTTAATTGTTTATGGATTTTGGCCTTGCTGAGTTCTGAGTAAGAATGTAGGATTCAAGGATTATTATGTTCAAAGGACGTGTTCTACTTTGCTTCATGAAAAAAACTGATAAGAAAAGGGAAGTAAAGAACGTCAGGGAAAGAAAGGCACAAGGAATAAAAGGATAATGAAGGAAGCATAAATAAGATCCTTGCCAAGAAATGAGATAATAGAAGATTACCATTGATAATGGTTTATTTTCCGTTATAAACATATATTCTAGTTGAGTACTTTGCAAGCAAACACACTTTTTCACAAACCTTAACACCTTGTCTTGTGAACAGAAATATGTTGTTACATATCATTATGTCCCATGTTATCCCAGACCAATTAAGTATAAAGGTTAATAATAGCGAATATTTAAAATTTTCAATCGTCTTGATATATTTTCATTAGCACGAGATAACGTATAAGATAGGATCTAAGACAACAAATCTATATTCATGTTCAATACCAGTTATATATGCATGTTGTAATTTAAATTCCAATCTTTCTGATACATTAAGGTGACATAACAATACAAGCACATCATCTTCTAATGAACTTCTCAAACCCTTCGTAGGTTTATTTAAGATTGTTGCTCCAAACCATTGGGTATTGGACCATGCAATATTTCCTCCAAAGAATAAGCCAAAATATGGTTATTAGTCTTTAAAATTTCTATTCACATTCCTCTCGACCAATAATCTACCATATATCTAAAAAATGTGAATATATATGCATGCACTCTCTAGATAAGAATTTCACTTTAATTGGTTATATTTCATCTTTAAGAGGTCCTTTCCACCATGAATGTATATGGACACTGTTAGAACTAAGGATAGAACAATCAACTCTGAGCATACACAATATGATTTTAGCTGACTTTTTAGAACATTTTTTCCGTAGAGTAGAACAATTGCTTTACAATATGGGGATGATAAGGGACAGCTACAAGATGATACATAGTTTAAAGCTATAACTTGAATTAAAATTGTTCTGAAACTCCAAGAGATATACAAACTATGCAAAGTAGTAGCAGCAGGCCAGCAGCCTTGGGCCAGTTTCTTATAGATAACTCCAAACAAGAGCAATTGCCAGTAGTAACAGAAAGCCAGGCACCTTAATGATATGTTGTAGGCCTGCTTACTCATGAATATTGTCTGCCATGTTCAAACAGAGTAAAATAGCTCTGAGCATAAGATTAAGATCATGATCAGGACAATTGCCCTCTATTTTGTATATCCAGCTGAACAATTTTCACACCAACAAAAACTATATTTCTAATACTATTGACTATTCAGCATTTATCAGTCAGATACATGTGATAATTCTTAGTGGAATTAAGGTTTGATAAGTGTATACATGTGATAATTGACTCATGAGTATAACATTATACAATAATTTACACATTGAAACTGGCTCATAAGCAATGTCTGCCATTATTTTAATTGATTATTTCTGACACTGGCAGTCTATTTTGATGACCAACAAGCCAAACAGAAAAATTATGAGCCAAGATTTAATGGAGAAACCTTAGGGGGAGGGGGTTATACAGCACACATTGGAGCATAATATGAACAGGATACCGAGTAGGCATTTCACACCGCAACCGGCTCAGGTCTTTTGCTGGTTTTGATTCCTCTAATGGCTACAAGTTAAAACAAGGGCAATCGTTAGCATCATATTTGAATTTCCCTGCATCTCAATATATACCAAATCAGACTATCTTTTTTTCGGAGGAAGGGGGGTTGGTTTACCTTCAGCATAATCTTTAGCTCCAAACACAGCAGAACCAGCAACCAGAGCATTAGCTCCAGCCTCAATCACCTGCCAAAAATGATTATACTAAAGAGCGGATCTTGCAACTGAATCGGATCTTATGGTTCTTAGAAATCAATCAAATACAATAAATAAACATGTTCTTCAGCATCACTGTTTAAATGTAATTCCTTATTCTAACCAAAAAATGAAGCAATTTACCAAAATATACTCAATTAGAAGTCTTAAACATAAGGTAGAGGTGCATGATCAGATACACATGCCACATGCAGTTCTTAAACAATTTTTTTGTTGTGACTCTGCTCAGAAAAGGCAATTATTGAGCACAATAAGATTAGGTTCAGCAGGTAGAAGACTTGTTAACAACCATTCTAAATTACAAATTGATAGAAGACAACAAATATGATTATTTTATACGGTACCTTGTAAGCATTTTTTGGACCAACTCCACCATCCACTTCAATCCACGGATTCACTCCCTGGAGAGAGAGAGAGAGAGCATTTAGAGTTTATTCAAGACATAAAGTGGAGGGGTAAATGATAGACAATGATTTCATGATACCTTCTCCACGCACAACCTTCTCAAATCAGAAATTTTCTTGACTTGGCTCTCAATAAAACTCTGGCCACCAAAGCCAGGGTTTACAGACATAATTAAGACCAAATCAACCACTGCCAAAAAAATAACAAGATTTTCAACTTCAATTTTCAAACTACAAGAGAACTTGCAAGATATGTAAATCGATAGACTTCAATACGTTGTGAAAGCTGGTTTGCTCTTTTATACTTCATTAATGAGTGGGAAAATGTCCATGAATTTCTCAATAGTAGTTAAAATAAATAGAGAAAATAAGTTCTAAACCGCCATGAATAGCTAATTTACTCTTAGTGCCCAAGTTTTCAAACAAGAATTTACCCCTTGAATTTCATCAACTGTAACCTTGAAAATTTTCCTAAATCACAGTAATCCAATTAGAAAATAGTGTAGAAATATATCATTACTAGTGGAATGAAGGTTTAAACTACTTAAATATTAGACAAAAAATCAGATGCTAAGTGGAATTTTTAACGGAGTCATATAAAACAAAGTGTCATTCTTTAAGGAACCAAAAATCAAGTAAAATTTGCTCGAAAACTAAAATTGTTTCTGTGGTCAATTCTAAATTTGAAAGCCAAGTTTAAGTCTATAACAACCTTAATTACTGAACTAATATCTCCTGCATTGCTAATAGTATTTCTGAATAAACCTTAGTCTCCAGTGTATAAAGTATTAATGTATAACTTTTCCTTTTACAAGTATTGTCAGTAGGCAGAAACAAGGTTTCCTATTATATCTATGAAAACTCAAATTATACTCATCTCTCCAAGAAAACTAAATGTTTAGCACATTGATTTGTTCAATGTGGAATTCTTAGTATACCAAAAGCTTTGATCACTTTTGTATTGTTCTAAATGAAGTCCATAGTGAAGACTGGTTTTAGCCCATGTGTAATGCCTTATTAAACCATATAAAACAAACCTGGAATTGAAGTCATAAATAATATCATTTCTATTTTGATTATATAATGAAAAGAAATTGAGGATAAAAATATAAGAGGAAGGGGAAGACCGGGAGAGCAAGGGCTCACCATCAAGGACGTATTCTATTGCACTTAGGGGGGTACCAGGGTTTAGGACAACTCCAGCTTTAGCTCCCAGGCTTTTCACCTAAATTATGAGATTGTGCGGGTCAGATAAAGATATAAACCGGAAAAGTGAATCAGGGGTAAAAAGTAGGCCACAAAGTAATAATTTTTGGTATCCAGTGCCTTAGATGACTGCTTCTAAGCATTTTTGCCCAAACAGCATATGACAGCCCATAGTTCCGAGAAAAGAATCCGACTCTGAAACAGATTTACTCAGTAAATAAGGGTTTAAATTTCATGCTATGGTGTAAACATAACTTCAGATGAAGGAAATCTTGAGGGATGGAATGAGGCTGCTGAACTCCTCTTATTTATTTAGACACTTAATTAACATGAAGAGGCAAAACATTACCTCGTCAAGAATAAGGTAGGCAACTTCATATAGCTTTAGCTACCTTTATAACAAGATCAATTCCTTCTACTGGATTTTAACATAACCCAAAAAATAGGCGATTACTAACCCAAAACAAAAAAAGAGGATAAGAGAGATGTGAAATAATTTTACCATCACATGTCCATCCCAATAATAATATTGTGAGACCATGTAACAGCAAAAAAATCTCCATTTGTAAAACAGTTTTAGAAAACTATACGTTCTTTCTAAGGCCTCAGAGATTTTCATTTATATGGCATATAGCTTTATGTTTCTTCAAAGGACTATAAACACTTTCCTGGCCCAAATGATCCCTGTAAAAGACTGCTTCAGCCTTCAACAATGCCAACTTTAAGAAAATAGTTTAATCAGGCAAGTTAGTATCTTAAATACCGTGAAAAATTACAATGAGCCATCCTTCAGACTGCTTTTATTGACTTTCAATCCATGTCGTGAAGTATTGATGTTGATGTAGTAACGTTAGTCGCTAAGACATTTTTTCAACATTAAACCATAGACTTTCATCTCATGCATCGATAAGAAGATTACTCTGTCCTCAAGAACAAAATTCTAAAATTTCATGTGATAGCAATATATAGTGGCTTAAATATATGTTTGGCACCTCTAATGTTATAAAAATAGTGTTAATCAGTTAATCCCCTTAGTATCAATTTTATGTCACTGGTGAAGTGTTAGATGATAGATCAGGAGGGAAACCTTACTTGATTGACTGTACGATGCAAATGAATGGTGGAAGATTGCTCAGCATGAATGCTGACTATGTCAGCCCCTGCCTTGATAAAATCTGGCACCCGCTGTTCAGGTTCTACAATCATCTGCGGTGCATTAACAAGATTAAAAACAAAGTACTTATGATTCAATATGAAATGAATTTAGTATATGTATATAGATGAATACCAGGTGCACATCTAAAGGAAGATCTGTCACAGGGCGCAATGCATCAACCACAAGAGGCCCAATTGTAATATTTGGGACAAAGCGACCATCCATTACATCAACATGAATCCAATCACAACCTGCCAACTCTATTGCTTTCACCTGCACAGGTGATGACCCAAACTACAACAATTAGGATTGCTGAAAATCAGAAAGCATGCTGATAGTAACTTGCTAACAATAGGAAGGACTTACTAGCAATTCAGAAAATGATTATGAATATATTATTATACATTGTAAACAATTTAGAGCAATGTAAGCAAAAAATGAGATACTGATTACAGAATATAAAGACATTGAACCTGCTCTCCCAATTTGGAAAAGTTAGCAGAAAGAATTGATGGAGAAACAATGATATCGCTTTTTGAAAACTTGTCAACACGAGATGAAGCCTTCACAATGGTTGAGATTTTCCTTCTGGACTCACAAAATAGCAAGTAACAAAAGCATAGATATTAAAGCAGAGTAGATTATGTTTCAAATACCACAAAGCAAATATCTAACACAAAATATGTAATAATTATTGAGAAATACAGAAAACAACATAGTTCCTAGCAAACCTTTTAAGACATTCTAAGATACGATAAAATTGTTAGATTCCATCTTAAAATTTTAATATGTTTGATATGGAATAGTGTTTAGCCACTAACGTGTAGAGTGAAAATAGATTGTATTAAAACATAGAAGTATAAGTAAAATATTATGAGAAATATTTGAAATAATGTAATAATAATGATACCTTGAAAAAGTGAGGGATCGGGGTTGAAAATGAGAAGTTTTGTGAAGGTGGTTGTTGAGTCCATTGATTTGGGATTGAAGGGTTGATGAACACAAAGAAGTTGCAGACATCTTCAACTTTGGCTTATCTCTTTCTATGAAAAATAAAAATCTATATCTATATCTATGTATCACATAAATTTATAAATGATTATTATTATTAATTAATTATATTAAATAAATGGAAAATGGACACGTGGTATGGATTTGCTTATCTGAAATGGTTGGTGCTATGCTAATATCTTGACATCTAATCTAACAAGCACGGAGGAGAAGAGTCATGCCAAGGGCATTTTCGGTACAACTTAATTCAACTCACCACTCCCTCTTCCTCTTATAATCCTTAATTTCATGAAATTAAATTCTTTCTTAAAACACACGCATATATTTAGATAAGCATTGATTTAATGAATTCTATATCAGTCAACTCGTTTTAACTTTTATCTTTAATAGCTAAAATTCCAAACTTTTTCATCTAAATAATAGGTATTTTGTTTGTGATAAAAAAGTTGACCAGCATGTATATTACTACCTTATGTATGTTTGGAGGGATAGTCTTCATCCCAAGTTGGAGGTTTTTATTTTATTTTTTGGAATTTTGGAAGGGGGTTCATTCTATTTTATTAATGAAACAACCGTTAAATAATGAAATTAAAACATCATTTCAACTCTTATTGTTTGATCGGTTCCAATTTAAACTGAGTGCAATATCTGCATATTCTTAGTGTAATTAGTATTCATCATTATTTAACATATTCTCATATTGTTAATACATATATCATTTTCTTTTACCATTCTTTTAACTCTATTTTCTATGTGGAATAAAATTAAGTTGTTGTTTGCCTATTTTTGTTTGGTTATTTAATAAAGTCAATATTGTAAAGTGATGATTTCAATAGAGTAAGATAAAATATTTTAAAATTTTCAAGGTTGATATTCCGTTTTTTGTTTACTTATAAAATAAAGTACAATTAAAATATTTGGTCCATCCATTTTATGGGCTTTAATTTAAGCCCACATTGTTCGAGCTCATGAGGAATATCCTTCTAAATTGGCGGGCATTGACCCATTTCACAGGGCATTCGTTTATTATTTTACTTTTTGATAAGGCATTCATGTAATTTGAATCATATATTCATGTCTTCTATGTGTTGGTAGGTTTATTCAAGTGTGAACTCTCATATTGGATACGAGGGAAAGAGTAAAAGAGTTTATATTTAGAAAAGACCTATAGAACTAATGCATTAAGATTTTTGTTCAAGAATGTCTTACTTGCGGCTCTTCACTTTCCTATATCTCAGTATGAATGGAACTTCCCGATAGTTGAAGGCTCTCACTCACACTCTTTTACAACAATTGGAACCAAACCTCTCTCTCAAGTTTTAAAACAATCTCTAATAGTGAATCTATGTGCTTGAGAATCACATTTATGTATTTGGTGATCACACAACATAAACTTTTTCTGTCATTTGGTGGAGAATCATAATATTGGTACCAATTTTAGTGGCAGTATGCACAGATACCACAATGGGAGAGTAATGGCCAAATGGGGAACCTAATTCAACATAAGTCACATCATGATTGAAGAATTATATTTTTTAAGGGCAGAATTACATCTTAACCTCATGTGTTTCCAAGAAGTTGAGAAAAGCACAAAGTCATGAGGCATATCTCCATCAGATGAGATTCGAATTATTTCTAATCCAAGTCAAAGAAATTAGAGAGGAGAAGACACATGTGATCATTACCTTAAAGTCTTATTGAAGACGTGGTGTCTCTCTCGTTACGATTTGGACCAAAAAGTGGACTTATGGTGGAGCGAACTTGTAAGTGTGTGGTACACACTTTGAAGAGATTATTGAGTTTATTCAAGTGTAAAATTTCACAGTTTACTAGTGGAAAAAACTCATGGAATCATTATCTTAAGGTTTTGGTTCATGACGTAGTATCTTACTTGTGACTTTTCACTCTTCGTATGTCACAATACTAGCAAAACTTCCCTGTAGTTTGAGTTTATCTAGCCGCGGTTGGGTCCAAACAATAGCATTGTCTTTCCCCACAAAAGTCCAATTAATTGAATTTCCCATGTCTCATGGTTATAACTTGTATCATATATTTTCTAAATGAAAACACCATTCTCAAAGACATTATGTTTTTAACCATGTCACATAAGGGTAACCTCACTCTTTTGCTAAAAGCCAATGATATTCCTTCGAAGTGGCATCGACATGCTGAGATGCATGGACTGGGATGAATGCGTATTAATTTGGTGATCTAGGATTGTTTTTTAACATAATTAGTTTAACCTGAAATGGAATGAATTAACTTGCCATATAATTGCCTATTACAGAAAATGGACACATGTTGAAAAATGTATCGCTCTTACATATTAATAGTACCACAATGATTTTGGTTGGTCAGTGGGCAAATAAGTGAGGATAAGATTGACATTTCCTATACCTGATTTGCGTTAAGCATGGTTGTACTTTACACAAAAATATCTCCATCCATATCCTAATCTCTGTTCATTGTTTGTTTCTTTCTCGTATTTATGAATTTTGCAGTTACTTTTTATGGATATAATATTGGAAGTACATGTATAAGAGACCCAATTAAGTGGTATCCAGGGTGCTAAATAATTGACATTACCTAATCATAATGGGAATAGACATTGTGGTTAGACAAGCATGACAATGACACGCGCGAAATATTATGTCTAACGTCTTTTCCTAGGGCCCTTTTTATTCTTCTACATTTTTCAAATCTTTCTTCTTCTAAGTATTTATATATTCAACCATGTATATAAATGTGATGAGTAAAATAAAGTAAGATTGGTTGATTTTATTATAGATTAATAATTGAAGATCAATTTTTCTTGTCAAATAAGATTATATACAAAACTATTACCATTAACATGCAACATGACTGACCCATATATTTTATTGAGTTAAGGTCTTGGAGATGAGAGTTTGGATATCATATTTATTTTTTTATTTTATTTGAAATTCTATATATACATGCCCATTTTAAAATCTATAAATAAAGCAAATAATCATAATAGTGTGTATATATATACATTTTTTATTTTGCTCATTTAAATTGTATAAAGTTTTTTTGAATCAACAAATGTTATTATGTTAGTATTTGATGTGGATGATACTCAAACCTTTAATATCCTTTATATACTATAAATGATTATTTATAGCATTCTAGTGAAATTCTAAAGTTTCTCATATATTTTTTTAAACGTGATATATCATCTTAGAGTTTGTAAAAAGATATGACACAAGATAAAACATTTTTTTTTATGTAAAAACTAAATTGGTTGAATAAAGATTATTGAAACAACACTGATTGGCCATGAGAGAAGGCCGAGGGTAGGGAAATGCCTCAGAAGTGGGAGGTCATAAGGTATAGGCATATTGTAATCACGTGATCTATTACATCTCATAAGCTGATAATAGAACACGTGGCATGAGGTGGCGGCGAAAAGTCACATTAAGGTAAGGATAGCAAAACCCGAAGTGCGTGATGAACTAACAGAGGAGCCCTCAGTACTGCTTAGGTGTTGACAGTTAAAGAAAAGCTAAATTTCCCTTATTCTTACATCACACTTTGTGGGACACACTACCATCAACATACAATTTTTCAGATTCTTTTTTTTGATATCCACTAACAACAAGTTAATTCAGTCACTAAATTAAAATTGTGAAAGTTAGAAAATCTTATTTTGGTTCCATGCTATTAATTAAATTATTCTATAAGAACAAAATCTATTAATGTTTTAATTCATTCATCAAATTCAATTTTCAATTCACCTATCTTTATGTTAAGTGAAAAATACTCATAGAGTTAGACTAATGGGGATAAAATTATGGTTTTAAAGTATATGGTTGAGCAGTGTATATAGATGAAAGGGAGAAAGCTCTACTGGCTTATGTTACTAAGTTAGTTGGTATGTAGAATGCACTACTGGCTTGACGACTTTAATTTAGATGCTTAGTTTTCATGTTGCTCAAATTACCATCATTGACAACGAAACTTCAACCTTTAACAAAGTAAAATGTTGGGAACAAATGAACAATCAAATAGTTAAAGAGAATAAAAAAGAATAATACAAGAAAATTGTTAACGAAGTTTGACCAATTGTATCACTAAGTATTATAGAATAAGGAATTTTGTTTTCTATTGTTTTCGTTATATTACTTTTACATGACATGAATATATAACTCCATACTGCAATCCTTTACATCACTTCATCTCCATAACTTGTATCGTTATTAAGATGATTCATTGAATATGGGTCATTCCATAACAAAAATCCTTTAATACTCAATTTGGATCTACACCCATGCGCCACTAATGTGAGACTAATAAAGGTAAAAGGGTGGTTGAAATTTCTAAACTTATATATACCTTAATAGCATCCATCAAAGGGTAGAGTTACACATCTTGAAGTACATCAATGAAAGTTAACTAAATTTTAATTTATAATCATATTCTCACAATATAATACTCTAAATAAAATAAAGACCCCATAAGGGGGAAGGTGAAGTTTGATTGGGGCAATATATCTATAAACATATAGGTTTTTACTATATATAATTATTTGGCATCAAAGTAGTGAGTTGGGCGAAAATATAGTAAAAGAAAAACGCATATAGTTAAGGATGAAGCCGTGCAGGACTCAAATAAGTAGATTTTAGAGAGGATTTATCATGTGCTATGAATAGAAACAGAACATGGAACTAGGAGATACGTATATTATATTTTTGGGCAAAATAAGAAAAATAGGATCAGTCTTCTCATGTCATCCCATTTCAGATTCAAAACGGAAAACGAGATATGAATGATTTGACAAATTCAAATAATGAAAAAAACAATAAATGATAACTCACAAACCAAACAAAAATATTGAAAGTTTTATCTATAATCTCTCGTCAGTTCACTGGCTCGATCATAACACGCAAAGAATACAGTAGCAATAACAACTAAGCCACACTTTTATTAGTTTGCATTACCAATTTTTTTTTTTTTGCATTAGATGCATCGATCCCGGTGAAATCACACACGGCCTTTGCCTTAAACATACTTATAGCAAGCATATAGCACTTTGTACTTCTTTACCTCTTTAATTTTTTCCTTCACCAACAATTTTGTGTGTTTAATTAAAAGCCTACTTTGTTAGTCTATTTAAACACATATTAAGCTATAGGGCCTTTAAAAAGATCAACATACATGTCTTTAAATTGGCTAACATGTTGGTAGAGCCACTTGTCGGAAGAGACAAACATGAACTCCAAAATAGATTAGTTCTTTAGTCATAATGTTGGTGCAGTGGAAGCGATCGTTGCACAGCGTTGGTCACAAGCAATCAAATAATGCATAGAATAAATAGAAGAGAAGAAACAAAGAATTTGGTAACGGGGTTCGGCCAATTGTGCCTACGTCCTCTGGAGCGATATTATTAGAGAATAAGGATTACAAACCCTATCACACCCATTGGTCCAACTGCCCATGAGGTGTTTCTATTTGGTGCTTATATCCGGTGCACATTACAACAAGGGACATGAGTACAATATATAACATTTGTTACTCTATTTTATTCTAATACTAAGCGATGTGAGACTAATCTAATAACATATTTCAAGCATTCCCAACACATAGGGTAAGGTATACTCCTAATAGTACCCAAAAAAGCTAAAATATTTGGTTTTTAATAGGTTTGTCTAACCTTAACAATTAAATTATATTTTTTTATGCACATGCATGTTTATTTGGCTTAAGACACCTTTTACAAGACCTAAATTCTAGTATGTTATGCTAAACACATAATAAAAAAAAGTAGCCTAACTTATTTATGAAAAATGTCTGATATGATTTGTTCTCAACAATTTAATGCACATATGATAGGCGGACTAACTTGTTTCTAACCCTTAATATATGGACCCAACGACTTTATAGTGTTCTATCGTTTATCACGTTCATTGACAAAACATTGATCTTTAAAAACTTTCTAATCATTTCGCATATAATTTTTATTTGTCTCTCTCTTCATATATGAATTGTATTAAACTCTATTTGATCTACTTTTCTTACTGATGTTTCTAACGATCTTAACATATGTACAAACTAAGTAATGTATGAATATATCATCTTTCCTTTAATATGAATTACCTTAATTTTCTCATTAATGTATTCATTCTCAATTTTATCTTGTCTAGTGTGTCACTCATTCAACAAAATATTTTCATATATCATACATTTAGTTTATTATTGGTAACATCACTAACACAAAGTTCGCATTTAACAACAGTCATTACAATGAATGCTAAGGTGAATCATTATCTTATAAAGCAAGTTATTAGTTTATATTTTAAAGCAAATTATTAGCTTTTAGTTATTTTATTCGAGCACAAGGTGAATCATTATCTTATTTTAACTCAATTATTTCTCTTTGATTCACTCTTAGTGTTTGTATTTACATCTATGTTAATTGCTTAATTTATAATATAGGAATGTCAATGTTGAATATATGTGAAGTTGTTAGTGATTTACCAAATTTGCAATTTCTATATATATTTCTTGTATTTGATTATTATTTTTTCATCCATATTTTATATGTAAATTTTGATTTGATTCTTACTATATTGAATTTGAACTATAACTTTTTGTTCTATTATTTTTTCAGTTAAGGGAGAGAAGAGATTCATGAATTTGTTATCTAAATCTTCATCACTTTCGTCCCTTCCATTATTGCATATAATCTTATAGATTATTCGATTTGAACTAAGGATGACAATTTCATATAATGATTTATGAATTGAGTATTGAGAATAATGTTTGTATTGTTAAATATGTAAATTGGTGAAATTTGGTGTGTTTGTTAAGTTCATTTTGTGTATACATACTTTTATTTTTTGTTGAAGTCTTCTTGTAGATGGTCTTACACTCCTACATGGAGTATTTTATTTCATGTTATATACAACATCTTGACGGCGCACCTGAGACAAATTTCGTTATTCTCATTTGACTTTGTCTTGACTACAATAAACTAAACACGCATTTATCATGAAATGTATTCCTACTTGCCAAACAATATGAATTATTGTTAGCGAATTGTACCTGAGATTAATAGTGAATAATGCAACACAGTTTGAAAGAGTTAAATGATATGATAGAGGGTTAAATGAGATGGTAGAAGGAGCTCCTCACATACTGTCTTAGATTTGCTTATTATATTGAACAAAGATTTGACAATGGTTTGTTTTCACTCGTATTTTCAATGTCAAAAATGTAATTTTATAATAATAAAAGGATAAAAGTATTATTGTAGGTTGTCTTTTGTTTGTTATTACGTGACACTTGTTTCTCTATTAATGGAGATTATATTTAACGTATTATATTTCCTCCATGTCAAAGTATGCGCGTGCACGTGTGACGTGTGTACAGCAAGAGAGAGATAAAATTGAGTGATTGTCAATGCTATCTAACTGTCTAGTCCCCATACTCTGAATTAAATATGTAAATCAAATATTACCAGAATCAAGGTCATGGTACTATTAGCTGGACTTTACTATGATCAAATCTACACAAAAACAATATCAACAACCAACCCACGCCACCTAATCACTCACTTTCTACTATCATGTGCACATTGAAAATATAATCTTGCATCAAATGACAAAAACACACATTAATTTTCACCATATTTCTTACAGAAATATCATTTAGATAAAAATATATATACACAAAGTAACACCATTAATTAACCATAGGCAATAATAAATAATAACTGAGGCTCTTATCACCCCTATTCAATTTAGCTCAGTAATTTATTTCACTTTTTGTAGATGATTCTGTATATGAATTTAGTAATTCCATAAGCCATCAAGGTCCATTGGTGCAGCAGAAGCAGGAGGAGGAGGAGGAGGAGGAGGAGGGTGGTGCTGAGTCTGATTGTGAAAGGGCCTCCTACACATATCAAAATTTGAGACTACAGAAGAGGTTGCAGCATTCATATCAGTAGTGGGACATTTTTCCTGTGAGATTTCCCTATCTGTCTTGAAACAACCATTCATCATGTTTGATCCATTGTTGTTTGAGACACCCATCATTTCCCTATCTGTCTTGAAACCATTGATCATGTTGTTTGATCCATTGTTGTTGTCATAAAAGTTGGTTTGGTCCTGCATGTTGTAAACAGAACCGGGTAATGGTAAATTTGTTGGAGCTTGAGTAGAGGTGTAGAATGAGGCAGTGATTGTGGATGGTGGTGGCACTCTTGGAAGAGGGATTTGTAATGGATTTGATAAACCCGAATAAACGGGGAAGGTGAAAGGATCATAAATCCCTCCTTGGTTGTTGTTGATGTTGTTTCTTTGAACATTATCAATAGAATTGGAGAAGCAGGGCACGTAAGCAGAATCATTCATTGTTTTGGGTGGTATAACACAAGAACCCAATTTATTTCCATAAGAGTCCAACCTCATTATCCCAGAAATATGAATTTTCTTCCCAGATGAACTCTTCTGGAAAACCCTACAAATAACCCACTCATTCTGAAAAGGAGAAACAACATTAAAATCTATAGGCATAAGTATGAGATGAAATGGGAAAAAGGGTATGAAATTGAAAACAGAGGAACAAGTTTAAATGGTAGTAGTATTAGTATTATAATACCTTTGCAGTTTTGGGGAGATAGTTAACAGTGAATTTTCCTTCAAGCCTGTATTCATGCATGACCCAGTTACTTTTCTCTCCTTTTGGTGCTCTTCCTTTATAGAAAACTAGAGTTTTCTTCATCCCAACCAATGATTTTCCTTTGAAAATTTCCTTGTCTTTCCCTGTGGCCTTCCAGTACCCTGCTTCAGTGGCTCTGTTGGTCCTCAACCCAGTTGGGTATTTTCTATCCCTCACACAGAAAAAGTACCACTCTTTTTCTCCCATCTTGGCTTTCCCTGCACACAAAACTCTGATTCTCAAACCAGAAAACAAATGTATAAAAAAAAGAAGAAAAGATGAGAAAAAAGTTTAATTTGTATAAAAATAAGACTTACATGGCAAATCCCATGGCTCAC
Organism: Lupinus albus; assembly: GCA_009771035.1. Lineage (NCBI taxonomy): Eukaryota > Viridiplantae > Streptophyta > Magnoliopsida > Fabales > Fabaceae > Lupinus > Lupinus albus. The sequence continues at coordinate 15,290,630 of CM020011.1, forward strand.
ACCTGTTCAAGTCCACTTCTCCAATGGCCCTTGCAGTGAATTTGGAATCAGTAACCTTCTTGTGAAGATATTGGGTTATAAGCTCTTCATCAGTTGGGTGAAACCGAAACCCAGGAGGCAAATCCATCTGATCCTCTTTCTTATGATACATAGGTGAAATGTTTTCCATTTCTTAAGATGATGGGACTTTGATTATTAAGAATTCAAAAAGATACTTTATTTAATAGAGAAAGTGAATAGAGGAGAGGTTTATATAGAGAAGGAGGAGTTAGTTGGGTGTAAAAGAGAAGAAAAAAGAGCAGAAAAAGTGGGAAAGTGAAAAGAAAGGATAGGGATGAAGATGGAGGATGATGATGACATGGAACTGAAACTGGGAAGATTGAGAATGAAGGGTGTGAATATGAGAAGAAAAACAAAGAGAGACTGAAAGAAACGTGGAATGTAAGGTAACCTCGTTGGTTGTTTATAACCTAAGCCCACCTCTTCAACTTTTCTCTAATTCTTCTTACTCACTACACCATGCCCATGCATATAATTATCATCATCTTAATCTCCTAACTTTTTAAATTTACTGTTAACTCTGCCTTCCCCAATTATTATTTTTAGGTTATATAGAAATATATAATTTATTAATATGTCTATTTATATTTAAAAAAACGTTCATTTAATAGTGGGAAATCTTATTCGGTTCCTATCGGCTAAAAGTTCAATCACTCATAATAAATTTATTGAAAAGAGACAATCATAAAACTCTAAAAAGATTAATTCATTCACCATGTAATACCTTGTTTAATTTGTTAAAAAAATTGTGGATACAAATCACATATCCCAAAAATATGTGTGAAACTTTCTTATAATAAATTTGTGACATTTAAAAAAAAAGTTTAAGTAGTAAAAAATAGAATTAGAATTGTGTGTTCTTCTGGATAGATTTCACAATTTTATTCAATGGACATGAATAAGAACACATTTTTGAGATAAATAATCTGTATTTGAGTTAGGGTGAGAGTAAGGAGAAGTACAGGCTATAAAGCCACGTAGCTGTACCTTTATTGCGGTGATACAACCATGTAAACTCTATTAAATACCATGAAAAAAAACATGGTTATATATATATTTATACCATGTCAGAAACATAAACATGCACATAGTCCTGACATCAGAATCCATGTCAGTTCTCTTATATATAATATAACCACCAATGTCACTGCAACTCTGTTACTATATACACGCTCTTGCTACCATGGCTACTGTCAATTTCATCACATTGCTCCATCACCACAACTTGTCATTTTTTTTGTACTTTCTATTTTATATATATTATCCTTATATATAAACAAGTTGCCATTGTTACCATCAGCGTAAACAAACTTTTGAGTGAAATAGTTCCCTCATAATTTTGAGACTATATAACTTGTGACATTGTTTGAGAACGTGACATATATTTTTTTTTAAGTAGACTGTAAATTTTTGACTCATTCAATAAACCAAAGTCATTAAGTAAACAAAAATGCAACTTTATAACTTTCAAAAATGGAGTTTATAGTGTTTTAAAACTATTCTTAGGAAGTTACTCCAATTAACATTTAGAAAATGAAATTAATTTTCAATAATTCTCTTACCAATTTAATTGGTGCTTACTTTATTTAACGTCAAAATTTATTCATTCTTACTTATTAACATAAGACACAATGAAGTATACATTTAAAGTTATTTTTAAATTAAAATAAATTTTGGCTTAACTTAACATAAAACTTTATACAATAATTTATATTTGATATTAGTATTTTGACCCATTAACAGAGAAATTTGGTAGAGTTTAAAATAATAACATTAACCTTTTGTTTTTATCTAATAAATATATTGGTTTTTGGATAAAACTATATATAAATATTCCTACATGGATACTAACCCTCAATTGGATGTTTACTTAATTACTAACCAGGAGACTATTTTTTGTATTTTAAAAAATAGTTTTACTAAAACAATAGTAATTTCGTCAGATCAATATTGGTTAAAATTGAAGTTTTACATGTCGTCCATACTGATATAATAAATGTTCTGTAAGTGATAAATATATAAACTATTAATATGTTATGTTCTTTTATGTATTTATTAATGACACACGATAAACCTTTTTGCTGTGGAGAATCATAATATTGGAACAAATTAGTGGAATTATACTCATAAACCACAATGTTAGAGTAATGGCTTAATGGGGAATCTAATTCAACATAAATCTAATATGATTTCAAAAGGTTGAGAAGGCACATCTCTATGGGGTGAGATTCGAATCATTTTCAATCCAAATCAAAGAAATTAGAGTGGAGCTTTTGGAAATTGTAGATGCTTGGTTTTTATATGTGTTTGTAAATCACAACTAAGAGTCCAACTATGAGGTACCTTTCTCTTCATGAACAAAAGTCCAATTAATATGGTTTTCAAGCTTCAATTGAATTTCCCATATTGCATGGTTATAAATTGTATCATATTTTCTAAATGAAAACACCATTTTCCAACACATTATATTATGTCTTTAACCATGTCACATAAAGGTAACCTCATCTCTTTTGCTAAAAGCCAATGATATTCCTTTGAAGTGTCATCGACATTATGAGATGCATGGACTAGGATGAATGCGTATTAATTTGGTGATCTAAGATTGTTTTTTAACATAATTAGTTTAAGCTGAAATGGAATGAAGTAACTTACCATATAATTGCCTATTTCAGAAAAATGGACACATGTTCAAAAATGTATCGCTCTCACATAGTACAGCAATCATTTTGTGGGGGGTGTCGACAAATAAGTGAGGATAAGATTGACATTTCCTACATCTGATTTGTATTAAACTTGATTGTACTTTATACAAAAATATCTCCTTCCATATCCTAATCTCTATTCATTGTTGTCTCTTTCTCCTTTTTATTAATTTTACCCTTACTTTTTAAAGATAAAATATATACAATAGTATATAGGTTTTATATATTTTTATTACATCATTCATTATTTTTATTTAGTCATTATTAATTCTTTAATAAAATAATTCAGATAAATAATAAATAATATAATAATCTTATATAAACCTTGTAATAACAATACATTAATATTACATTCTAATTTGTATGGAAATCAACTTGGAATACATGTATAATTAGGGATGACAATTGGTACATGGATCTAAGGATACTCGCAACGGGTCAGGTCTGGTCCATGTTTTGGACCCGTGGATAATTGAGACCCGCTGTTAGATGGGTTTGGGTCTGGGTAATGAACTCAATGTTATTAAAATCGTATCAGTTATCAAATCGGTCAGGGTACTGGTATAGTGGTACAGTGGTTCAATCAGTGGTTTAGTAATTAAACTGCATGTCGGTTAAGCCGGACATACTTGCTTATATATATGTAAACCTATAACAAAAAAATTCAAATAAGTAGATATTCATATTTATAATCCTTCATAATCTACTCCAAATTCACACAAAAAACAACATTAAGTATTTAACAAAATCAAAGTCTAAAGTGAAAAACATATATTAATCCAAAATTATCACTTAACAAACGCAAAATACAAATAAATGACACAAGTATTAATCATTGAAGTTGAGGAATTTGTGAAGAATTGAAAATTTGAAATTAAAAAAAAAATGTACAAACCGGTTTTCACCGGTTCTATTGCATATGCGATATAACATACGTCCTGTACCGGTTAAGGGTCCGGTTCACCGGTTTTCCGGTTGAACCGACCGATATGGTACGGTTTTTATAACATTGAATGAACTATCCAGACCTGTGGCTATCTGGACCCGCTATTTCTTATAGCAACAATATATATATAGCAACATAATTGCAATATAATGTTAATTCATATTATAATATCATATTAAACCATAATTATAATATTATATTAATTCATACATGTTATGTTGTTAAACTGTGATGTTATATTATTAAGCAATAATATTATATTGTTAATTCATGTGTATGATGTAATGTTTTATTAATTGAAGAGTTTTTACTAAATGAATTTTTTATCATAATGTTGAAGTTGTTTTTTATGTATGTTTGAATAAAATGAGTTGTGTTTAATATTCTAAGTTGTGTTTAAAACTTTAAATTATCTTTTATAATTTTTTTATCTCACTGATTGTCTAAATAACATTTAAAATTGTAATAAACAAGTGCATAAATTAATTGCAATTATTTTTTTATTTTTAAATTTATGGGCACTCATGGATCCCTGGGTACCCAAGGACCTATGGGTAATATACCCAACGAATATTAGCACGAATCTCGAACGAGTCTGAATCAAAAAATAAAACAACGAGCGGGTCCGAATAATACACTACCCGGACCCATCGAAATTCATTGTCATCCCGATGTATAATGGACTCAATTAAGTGGTATGATGGGTGATAAATAATTGACATTAGCTAATCATAATGTAATGGGAATCAACATTGTGGTTAGACAAGCATGACAATGACACGTGGGAATGATTATGTCAAACGTCTTTTCTTAGAGTAGGCATCCCTACTCCTTTTCTTATGGCCCGTACATTTTCAATTTTCTACTCTTCTAATTCTAATTATTTGTTTATACTTTATTCACATCTCTAAATATGTGTCAATGTGGTGAGTGATCACTAAAATAAGGTAAGATCGTCAGCTTATTATACATTTGAAGATATTATTTTTCCTAAACAAAATAGGATTATGTGCAAAATTACAATATAATAATTGTATGATTATATATACCGCTTTTTCTAATATTTTATTTTGTTTATTTTATATAAAACTCTTACCCTTATATTTAAAAATATCGAGGAATATAACTTTTTCAGTTTGTGTTTTAGAGAATAGAGTCAATAGACGTGCTTTTTAAATATGAAATGGTTTTGAATATCATATGATATGTAATTATCTTTGATGTCCTGCTACGACAGAATTTGAACTTGCTATTCTCTTGTCCAGCAAGCAAAGATTTACCTTCATGGAAAAGATAATTTATTCAGATCATTTATTTGTTATTTATATACATGTACACTCATTTTAAAAAGGGAGGAAATATAATTACTTCAAAATAAGTTTTTAAAAAAAATGATTATTTGTATCATACTATCAACCTATTAAATTCTAACGAAGGAAAATGCATGTATCAAATTGGGATAAAATGTTAACCGGGTTATGTTTTTGAATTCAGACCCAAAGCTAACCTGATATTAAATATTTACCGGGTTAAAAGCCAAATCATGTCATAAACCCAATTAAATATAATATATACTCATTTTAAATAAAATCTTCTTTATTATGAATATAATGAAAATTGTATATATATTATTAATTAAGTAAATATATGATGGAAAAGATTAGAATGATATTTTCCACCATATATGACTTAAGCACACCAGCAATTCGAACCAGAAATATTATAACGATAGTAACGAAAGGCACACAAACCAGATGAAAATAAAGTTTGAAATAAATGTTTATTTGTAAACTCTAGTCCAATTTTTAATATTACGCACATAAATTTTAAAAGTAAATAACGATAAAATTGAACGCTATTGACTAATGAGTCAATTGATAGTATAAAAATTTAATAGAATTTTTTAATGTCTTTTTAGTTCTTGCTATCATATCAAGTGATATCTGAGAGTCCTCACTCAACTTTCAAAATGGATTCATTGATAGATTTGACCAGTTGAATTCCATCAATTTCGTTTGCATTTGAATAAGTTTGATAATTCAATGTAACTCAATTGAATTTATATGGATTATTAGATGTCTAACTATCCATCTACTAAGTACTAATACAGATCCATCCATTTGAAACAAACAAATTATATAAAAGCAAATTAATTTTGCTTTGTTGCACTGTGCAAGTTCAGTCAGTCATAAACCAAACTGAAAGAACATTCCAATTAAAGACCTTCATTAATAAATGACAAAGGATTTATCACATCAGATGCTTCAGGAGCCAAGAGCTGAACATGCTTCAACAAAAGCATCGTTTGAATCTCCGTTCTTAAAGACAATCGTCAGGATTGTAAGTTTAAAACAAACTGGATTGGGTTCTGGGGTAAACTACTTCTGTAGCTTAAAAGAAACTACAACGCCATTCAATTACAGCAACAATCACCAAAATAAAACACTGCAGTAACAAAAACAACTGCCTTATGTGCATGTTTAAAGGATACAGCCTCAGAGGTAGTGACAATTGCATTATCATCACAACTTAATCTGGTAATGCTTACAATAGAATACATCATTGGCCAAATTACTTCCCTACATTTCAATCTAATGTTGGAAACATATAATCTTCTTAATAGGACCCAAAGTAAACAATAAATAATTTTATTAATAGATAAATAAATAGTAAATATTGAATTCAAAATACTTCATGAACATCAAACAATAAAACATTGATGTATAAAAAACTTATCGCGTAATCGTCAAAATATGATTGATTAAATTTTTTTAAATCATTGCTGAAATAACACTTATATGGAAATATAAAATGATTCTCCAAAAAAGAGTATTGCATTTGCATCAGAGAGATTCCCATCGACAAATCACCATTCTCTAGATAGAGTGCTGATGTCCCTGTCTAATTTATCATCACTTGCAAATAATATAATAATGCTAAGAAAATGAAGAATATTTGAAAACATGGATTTATGTGCACAGCAACAATATGATCATCAATGAAATGATTAACATTATATAAGCGCATCAGAGAGATTCCCATTAGACGAAGTCATCATTTGAGATCTGATGTCCCTGTCTATCTTTGTCTTCATTTGCGCATATTATCAGATTTTGCACAACAACACAACACAATTAAGATCTACCAACCAATATTTACATAAAGAAATGCAGTAATTGAAAATCAGTTAGAGCTAAATAATTTCAGTATGAATAACGAACATTCAAAAAACCTGTGAGATAAAATGAGTGCCTCAGATGAAGATTGATATCATTGAAATAAATCTCGGAGTATATTTAACACCATCATAGGCACTGGGGAAGGGAAAAAACAATCGTGATAAATAAAATAAAAATAAAAACAAACATTAACATGATCATGCTTCGAAAGGAAAAACGAGAGAAGGAAGAAATATAGGACATAGAGCTTTGCAATGGGCGGTGGAATGTTAGGGTTTGGAGGTTATGGACATTATATATAGAGAATGAGGAGCACAGAAATTAGGGTTTAGTTTGTGAGAGGCGTGAAGTCATGATCGTTGATCATATGTGTATTGGGTTGGATATCCACAATTGGAGATGGATCCTTCCTCATTTGGGCTTATTTTTGTCCATCACAATGGTTTCCTATCTTATATTTGGCCCAAACATGTAGTTTTCGGTGTATGCTTATGATACTCTTTCTTTTTTACTTTACACAACAATGTATGTACTATTATGGAAGAGTTTTATACAATATCATTATCTCATCTATCATTTATTAACCATGAAGATATAAAATATAAGATCACTCAATACCTCATCATGAGATTTTTTTTTAATTTCAAATGTCAATGTAAATTTTTATACATAATTATTTTATTTTACAAATAATAACTATTCATTTTTTACTTTGCTTTAAACTTTGTTTTTATTTAACCTTTTAATCGGTTTCTTACAAATAGTTATTTTTTCAAAATTAAATATAAGTTACTCTTCTTCCTTCAAAGATGGTAATCTTACATTAATTTTGAATTTCACATTTTTAAAAATAATTTGAATTAAACTTGTATTTACATCCGATCCAATAAGAAAGTGGCATTAACACTCGCGACACATACTATAGTTTTGTATGAATAGTATATGTATAGTGTTGTATTTATTTATGATTATGACAATTCATTTGTGATTGATTAGAAGAGAAACAAAGAGCACCGCAGATTAGGTTACACCTGGTAAAGGGTATCGTCATGTATGTACGTGGTGATTCTTTTCTTATAGCCAAAGTAATGAAAAAGACGTGTACTAGTTAGTGTTAGTGTGTTTATTTCTTTGAGATGCCTTACCAAAGTAAAAGAAGGAAGAGGTGCATGAAGAATTCCAATATAAGATCATTCTATCACATATTATATACGTGGGCAATGTTTGTTTACGAGATCAAAGTGATTCTAGGGGTTGGTTTGTGTTGTCGACTATCCATCGAAACCATAAAAAAGTCTTGTTTTTTCATCCTTATTTGTATGCATGCCCACTAATTTGTGTTGTCTACTCGTTGATTAATATGTGTCTTATTTTTTTATAATATATACTTTAAATGAAAACTTTTAGAAATAAGCAAAATATGACACATGTTAAACAATGAGTAGATTTAAGAAGATAAATTATCTTTTAAGTAAGGAAATATTTTATTGTCTAATTTATATTTGGATATTTATAAAGTATAATTATATACTGCTATCCCTAAAAGTAACGTAGAAATTGCAAATTTGTTGTTATTTACAGCTGACAGGCAGAACCACAAAGCCATCTAATAGAAAACAACAAACAACAATGGTCATAATTTGTAAATTCAGACAGCAGTATAACTGTACTACTGAAGTCATCAGAAGAGAATCTCAAAAGGAAACAATTGAAATTTTCAATGTGGGAGCTAGAAACGTTATATGACTATGTCTATGGGGAAAAGTATCATCCCTATAGATAAATAAGTTATTTATTTTGTATGTGTATTATTTAAGGATAAAAGAGTCATGATAATATATTTAAAGGGTAAAAATATCATATTATATCATTTTATCCTTTGATTTTCCATGTACTTATTTTTCCAATAATATAGAGGATTATATCCCATTTATTGGAGGGAATAAACAGAGAGCATCGAGTATATTATAAAGTACTACTATAACTTCACCCATAACGGTAAGAATAATGTTAATTTTTCAGCATTAAACTATATAAGGATATTTACGACATGCTAAACTTTAACTTCAATACCAAGTTAGTGATTTCAGCCTTTCAAAGTAATAAATGAGAATGAGGTATAGTCTTGGTCCTCCTTTGACCGTAAGATATATGGATCGACATCTATTGTCCCCAAATTCAAGAAAAAAAGTTATAAAATCAAATTTTAATATTTTATATTATATAGTGTAATTCTATTGGGTATGATAAAAAAGACAGAGATAGAGAATCTCTCCTCAAGATGTATAGTCAACCTCACAACATGACCGGACTTACACGTTGCAAGGTTACATGATAGCACCGCTGAAAACAAAGAGCTGTTTCTGTAAGCTTGCAACCTACCATAATTCATTGAGAGAGTAGCTATTTGTGGTTTACTCTCTCTCCACCTCAATCATAAGGTAAGAAATTAATATTCACTTCAATTCGTACAAATTATTGGCTAGTTTCATTTAAGATATTTGAATATGCTTTTAGACCAAGGTGCCGTTTGGTGAGAGATAGATGCATTAAATGCTGTTATTTTATCCTATTATATTATCTATCATTTAATTACTTTAATTTTATTTCGTTTATCTCTTAATTAGTAATATAATAAATTGTTTGAACATATTCATCTGATTTTATTCATCTTTCTATTTTAAAACTTAGAATGACAAACTTCTCCTCTACTTATAAATGAACTACTACTCTTTCATTACATAAGAAACCAACATTTAAAAGTATCTTTCATCCAACATTTAAAAGTATCTTCACAAGCTTCATTCTCTCATAGGTTGCCGTACAAGTAATTACACTATCGATGTCAATATTTTAATAATATCAACAGATTCATTTCTAATGCATTAAGAAACAATCTTAAAAGAGCACTTTCTATTGGTGTGGTCAATTAAATAATGTTTGTTCCGTACAAAAAGGAGAAGTACAGTTATGGTCGTTTTCTTGATTTTAGTAATTTAATCTTAAACCGTTTGCTTAAGAATTTTTGGTCTCATTGTTTATCTTTGAAACCATGAGATATAACTTTGTCACGCGTGCATGAAGGTCTACTTTTATATCAAAGTAGTGCACTTATATATGGTGTAAATATTTTGTACAAAGGAGTTTGAATCAACTCTTGGTTTGGTTAAAATTTGATTAAATTTAGAGAAGAAAGAAACAAAAATAAAAGAGCAGGTAAGTAAGCAGAGGTAGTTGAAATATGTGATACTTGGCTAGTTGCCTTGAAAAGGCAATGACAGGTATAATTACTAGCTCCTACATGAGTTTTGAGTACACACAGAGAAAGGGTTCAAAACCACGTGGTATAAGGAAAAAGTGACTTGTCCCTGCATAAAAATCAAGGAGTTACACTTGGCGGTTTAAGAACCCTACACTTCACAATAGTGTCATTTCGTGTATGTATCACGTTGGCTAAGCAAAAAGACCCCCTTACAGCATCTATTTATTCCCCACCTATAAATTATACACTGCATTTCATCACAACTTGTATCCCAACTCTCTACTAAGGTGCTATTGTTTCTCTTTGATAAACATTGCAAAAGAGTGAGTACTAGTGTTTACATGAAAGATGGGAGTTTTGGGGATTGTGTTGGTGGGGTTTGTTCTCTCTGTAGGATCAAGTGTGTATGCAAATGGTGATGGTTGGATGGAAGCTCATGCAACCTTCTATGGAGGAGGGGATGCCTCTGGCACAATGGGTATGTCATGCTCTTTTCACTCTAACTTGTGTTTATGAAGCTTCCTAATGAATATTATATTTTAAATATGCTGTATAAAACAAATAACTTTTTTGGTAATGAATTGGAGGCCAAACTCATTTACTTTGATATTTGTTACAGTTTTTCTTTTAATTAATATACACCATAATCCCTACTTAGAGCTTGTGGTGTAACTTGTAAATGACAAGAATGATAAATAGAGATATATTGCCCTAAATCTTATTATCTGATATGATAAGACAATAATGACTTTGGGGATTGTTGCAGGTGGAGCTTGTGGATATGGAAACCTGTATAGCCAAGGGTATGGTACTGACACAGCTGCTTTAAGTAGAGCCTTGTTTGGAAATGGTGAGAGCTGTGGGGCATGTTTTGAGATTAAGTGTGTGAATGACCAAAGGTGGTGTCTACCTGGTTCCATTATGGTCACAGCTACCAATTTCTGCCCACCAAACAATGCCCTACCAAATAATGCAGGTGGCTGGTGCAACCCTCCCCTTCAACATTTTGATCTCTCTCAGCCCATCTTCCAACAAATAGCTCATTACAGTGCTGGCATAGTACCCATAATGTACAAAAGGTACGTTCACTCATTTTTCTAACAACTTTCTTATCTTTTAAATTATGTTAATTGGATCAAGAATTTTTTGGGACATGTGATCCTTGTTTATAGTTTGCCTAGGTTGTTTTTGTCTACAACAAACATTTTGATTGTATTAAATGTTTGTTATAAGCAGGGTACCGTGTCAAAAGTTAGGAGGTATCAGATTCACCATCAATGGCCACTCTTACTTCAACCTAGTCCTAATCACCAACGTGGGTGGTGCTGGTGATGTTCGAGCAGTTTCCATCAAAGGTTCAAGAACTAATTGGCAACCAATGTCCAGGAACTGGGGTCAGAATTGGCAAAGCAACTCGTACCTCAATGGACAAAGCCTCTCTTTTAAGGTTACCACTAGTGATGGCCAAACCTCAGTCTCTTATAATGTTGCCCCTGCTAGTTGGTCCTTTGGACAGACCTTCACAGGGAAACAATTTCCTTAAGAGACAGTGAAGAACATAAACCACTTTAGTGGTTCGTTTCTTGGAAGTGTTGGCATTTAAGATCATTGTACTATTTATGGTCACTTAGTAGTATCTAGGATAGTAAGTAGTAACATATTATAAGAGTGAGTTAGTAAAAAGAAATGAGATGGGCTTATTTTAAGATGGCCCTTGTCATTTGAATTGTGATGTGAAGAATTTTGCTCTGCTATCTAATTCAAAAATGCAGAGGCATTTTAGATGGCAGTGGTGGGACTCTAGGAGTGTCACCCGCCAGTGCAGTGCTCAATTTTTAATTTAGTTACAAACCAAAATTGAATAAAAATGAAAATAAGAAGCAATTTTGCTTCCACTTGTCTGTCATTATGTTCAACTTGAAGGAGCTGAATTCCTTACAGAAGGATAAGGGTGAATAAAATTATATTTCAAGTTATCTCAGTGTTTCTCTATCTCAACCAATCAACATATGAATATTAATAATGAATAATATAGTATCTGAGTAAAAAAATACACTGATGGATGCAAATATAGATTTTGATAGATACACCTAATGATTGAAAAATCTACTGACTAGAACAATAAGAATACATAATAATAACCTAGCTAGTATGGGATGCTAAGCCAATCCGGTGTCTGGCAATGATTGGGTGTAATTCTTCTTTAGATTCTTTAACCTGCAGAAGATTAGAAGATATAGTCCTGCATGGCACACTATGTATGACCCTACATTATATCAAACAATGAAAAGATGGATTTTGTGGATAACAAGCAACAAATGGATAAGCCAAAATGCATGCAGGCCGTCCGATCCCAGATATGAACCAAAGATCAAACAGACACAAGGAATTCCCAAATAAAAATACTTAAAAGCTAGCTTCACCAAAAATTATTACTTAGTTCAGGACCAATGATTCCAATCAATTCTTCATCAATGATGATGCATTAATGTTTCATTCCAAATCAATAGTGATATATTGAGATCATTAAATAACTAGCTATTTTCATGGCATTAGTATCACTGCCATTTCTATCCGGCTATGTGCTTCCAAGTCAAGGTTCCTCATTGGCTCTTCTACTAAACTTCACAGGGAAGTGGATGAAGTTTGATATATTTGGGTTTGGTTGGATAGAACCAACCTTATTCACGTACACAAGAACTAAGATGATTTGATATTGTTATTTAGATTCATGAGTGTTGCTTAGTAATTGAACATTTTACTTCAAGAAATAATGTTCAAAGACAACTAAAAATATGTAAAATTACTTTCATTTTCTACCAAATTCAAATTTACAGCTTGGATGACTGAATTAGTTACAAATCTACCAGTAACCAAGTTAGTCAAGATAACTAACATGATCACTGAATTAATTACAAAATCTACCAATAACCAAGTCAATCAAGATAACTAAAACAGTTGTCTGTGGACAGAGACAAACTGCACCCTATAAGTCATGTAATATGTACACCTATCATCTAACACAGCCCAACCATATGAGCTCCACTGTCCTCAGAGGTGGAGAGGCAACCTATTCTCGTGATTCTGCATATTTGATTTACAAGCATTGGTCACATCCTTTCAGCTAAAATCCTTCTCAATAGACAAAAGATAGCACTGCTGGTAGAGCCAATCAGTTACTGCAGAATGCAGGAAATTAGAAACCAACCACAGAAATGTTGTATTGCTAGAACAATCATGTTTTTTGTACTCCGTTTGGACAACTTCTTTATGTAAGAAAATATAGATTACAAAAACAAAGGGATTGTGAGAATCTCATTTCTTTTCCTAAAAAGGAAGTCCTGCTAGTATGATGTAATTTGGGAGTACAAATAACATTGTTGTCTCTAGAAAACTAGAGACCAAAAGAACCCGAACATTAAGCAATTTTAGCAAATTAAAAACCTACCCTGGACTAAGAAACTAATCAAACAGGAAAGGACTGCTTACCCTATGGAAGCCATTCTCATTATACATAGCAACCCCACAAGGAGGCCCAGAGCCAGAATTCCAGCACTGAGGTCCATTATCAAACAGTGATCTAGGAAGATCAAAGTTATTATGAACTTGGTAATCCATAGTATTTGGTTTACTGTTTATTGCATGGTGATGTTTCATTTCCTCATTATCTGGTGGATGAGGAGGGTATGCAAACTGGTCACAATGTTGTACGTTTAAGGAAGCAGTTCCATTTAACTCATTCAAGGCACAACCTCCATGACCCAAAGTAGTGACCTGGGGAGAGCTTCCAACCTCAAGTTTGCTATTGCCAATATTATAACCAGAATAGCCTGGGAGTGAAATGTCAGTGGAGCACTCAGCATCTCTATTGGTATTATCACTGTATGTTATACAATCTAGTTAGTCAGTGATTCATTTCAAAATGAAACACAAGTTGTCTATAATCACTTCCAGAAAGAAAATGCAGTTCAGCTTACGTTAGCACGGGAGTAGCAAAAATCTCAGTAGAATAAAGAGTGCCAGCTTCATGCAGATGTTAACTTACCTAAATGCTAGAAATTTTGGTTCATTGGGTAACATCAACTGGTGATGGTTATCATTATTCAAAAGCCAAGACAGGGGTTGGGACTCTTGCAGACCAGCCATCATCATGGGTAAATTCATCCCTTCCTGTAACTATGAAGCAATACAATCCCAAATAAGGTTCATCCTTTAAAAAGGACGAGGTATTGACGCACAATGAGAGAGTAGAGCATTTTCTACCTGGTTAGCACAATTAAGTGGAATTAGTTGGTGCTTTCCTAAATTATCCTGCCAATGAAAACAATTTTGTTAAGATACACCACTTCATAACTCTTTTAACAGAAAGGACAACGAAGCACATGATTGTGACAGAATAACAAAGATAGTCTACACGGAACAAAATCTTACCTTCTGTAAACACACTCGATTGATGGATTCCCTTAACGAGTCTTCCATTTGCCTAAGATGTTCCAAGTTATTGATCTTGTCAAGATTACTCCAATAGCTGAAAAAATTGCAAATGTAAAACAATGTTAGTCCATGATAGCCACTCAAACATTCATCACTTCCAGTACATGCATGAGGTTTATACAGCAGCCACTTTTGTGAGTTATTGGATACTAATTCATACTTCACAAATACTCGAAATTCAATGCACAGGAACTATTAAATGTACAAAGGAAGCCCCTGTCTAACTACTAAGCTAGTTGTTTCTCTGACAAGGAATATTTGTACATTCAAGAGAGGTCAAGTAGTATAATGGTGTAATGCCTTGAAAGCCTAAGGAGAGTCCAAGTTGTAAAAACAAGGTGTAATCAAATTCATGAATGGTAGAATATATTATGCAGAAAGCCTTCTTCTGGAAGATTTTTCCCAGCCAGCACTTGAAAAGTAAGACTAGAAAATGGATTTGATGATTATAAATTTACAATCACGGCTCCATATTTTGTAAGACTATTAACCAATTTATAATATTTTAGTCACACGACAACAACTAGCATGGTTTAACAATTTTATACCAATTGCAATGACTTAATTTTGCATAGGAATATCCAAGTTCCCATAGGAGCAATTTTGTTATAGCATGTGAATGAGGATATCTGGATATGTAGTGTTCATGCCAGGGCACAATGGAGTATAACAGAATTCATATGTACAAGAAAAAGATAATTGTGCATGTTATATAAGGGCATAGAAATAACTCTGGTAGCAAAGCTCTAACAAGAAATGCTGAGGTCAAGTGAATAATAATTCAGAAAGATAGCAATAAGATAACACCAAAAAGAAAAAGAAATACTTTAACAACCAAAAGCTCCAAAGTTACACCTCAGTCTTTGATGTACTTCTGCAAGCTGAGTTTGTAGAATCCTCACTTGATGAGTTAGTTCCTGAAAATGGCAATTCAGCTCAAAACATTTTGGTTGTTTAACTAAGTTAAAATTCTGAGCGTATTATTAACCATGTTGATGATTGTAAAGAAGCTGTACCTCCACTGTTTGACTGCTGCAAAAATGAAAAGAGGAAAATTCAGACACTTTATACGCTCTTATAAATAAAGTTGATAATCTGATAAATACAGTCACTTACCTTGAACCCAAAAAATCTTGTATTTTTACATCATGATCCAACTTCTTGAAGGTTTTCTTCAGAACCTATGTTTTGAAACAAATTGGAATTTTAAGAACCAGTTAATGTTGAGAGACAACATCGAATATGCACTTGATGTAACAAAAGCAGTATATGTAAAAGTTATGTGAAGAGCAGGTTGTCTTACTTCAAGGCTTTCCAATTTCCTGCTCAATTAAAATGAGAAAAATATCAGCTCATTTATCACTAACAGATGAAAAATAAGAACCACAAAGCTTCAGCAGAATATTTGGCAAACCTTTTGGCCCTTTCTTGTGGGCTAAGTTGAGCAAATTTTGTAATGACCTCCTCAAGATTGCTGTAAATGATAACCATTGTGCATAATTGTTAAAATCCTGATGTAATCACTTCTTTTGAATTTTAATCAACTAAAAGATAGTTTATATTAACATCCTACAAATGCACTAGGTTCCTAGAAGTTGACCTCTTTCGCGTTTAAGAAAATGAAGTAATGAACATTAAATTTGAAAACTGGTTCTGCATCAGCAGGGGTGCAAAAATAACATGATCTATTCCAAACATTACATTATCTAACAACCAAATTCAGTTCAACTCAAACTAACCCTCAAGAGTTAAGATGAAGAATTCTAAACCTGGATGGACTGGCTGTGATGTTATAAATTGATTAATCAAAATTGAAACAGAACGTACTTCCACATTTGTGATTTCCCAGAAAAATAAAAGAAAAGAAATGGTGCAATATATGAATTAAAATAAAAAAGATCTAAAATTCATAGTTTCAAATCCAGCTTTTCCCAGTTCTTCATGATTATGATATAGAAGAGGTTATGATTTGTAGTAGTTGGTCTAAGGAAATGAATGGGTAATGTGATTATGAATAATACCTGCGTTCTCCTTGTAGTAATGTAGGTTTTCCAGTTGGTGAAAACATGAGAAGGGCAATAGGTATATCACATAGTATTGATAATTCCTTAGCTTTCTTTAAAATTCCACTTTTACGTTTGGAATAAGTTACTTGACGGTTGCTTGTGCTCTCTAATTTCTTTATCTTTAGTTTAACTCTTCCCATCCTGCATGCACATCTTAAATATCATATGAATCATCCAATGAATTTACCTTATAAAAATAAAAGAAAGAAAAGGAACCTTGTAGAGAGAGTGAAGATGATTGATTGAAGAGGGGAATAATGAAAAGAAAGGATGAAGAAGAGATTAATGGAAATGTAAGAGGTAACAAGTTTTTGGAAGGGACGACGGGTGTACCTGTTATTTCGGTTGTCAGTTTTTTTGCGGAACCAGCCAAGCTTCTTTTTTTGTTTACGAATGGACGGTCAGATTTTGAATACAACACATACCTCTCCTCTATCTTCCATTATTCAATTTTAATTATATTTTATTATAATTAATATAAAATACATGGTTTCTATTTTCTAATAATCCATATGAAAAAAGAAAAGAATCTGTTGATGGAATCAAAAGTGGATTAGGAAATGAGTTCACCTTCTTTTGCTAGTATAAGAGACGAAAGGAGGAGGAGAAGAAGCCGTACTCCGCCACCGCCATCATCACCGCTCAGGGACCGATCAAAATCCACTTCGTCGAAGCTATCTCGTTCATCTTCTGCTACTTCACTGAACCCCTCACATTCTGCTTCTACCACTCTCATCGATACTACCTCATCTCTATTTGAAGACCTTACCCTTAACCCTAACTATAAATATAATAATCCTAGGAGCTTCCCTTATAGCGTGAAGCAGCAGTGCTGGGAGAAGGCCGATAAGGTCAAGGGACGCGACCCTGAACGGTGGCGCAGGGATGCTATCGGCAACATCGTCTTTCGCAAGCTCGTAGGTTGCCCTGGTTGTCTCTGTCACGACTACGATCACATTCTCCCTTATTCTAAGGTTTCTTTTTAATTTATATTTTATTTCTGACTTTCTGTAAATCTATTACTATGTATACTACTTCTAAGTGAAGTTTATTTCAATTGCTTCCTTTCATTCTGTTGCTTCAATTTCTAAGGTTTCACCTTGTTGAGGCTATGCTTCAATTGGGGAATTATCATTTTCTGAACATATTTATTGTGAGAAAAAGTATGAGGATGGGGGTTTTCATTAACTGATCTGGTTTTGATTTTGTTTATGCTTGTTCTTCATTTGAGTCTTTTATGAACTACAGGGAGGAGAAAGCACTCTGGAAAACTGTCAAGTATTGCAGGTATGTTTCTCACTCACTCTGTTTCTCTGTTTCCATTTGGAGAAATAACTCGGCAGGGGCTGTAGTAGTGCCTTACATAGTGATTTTTTAATAAAGTATTGTAAACATTATTTGTTACATCAATGGGAGTCTCCTGTTAATACAACGATACCAGTATATTTGTTGCAAGCATTTTGTTTTTGGTTACAGCAGTAAGCAAAATAGGCTTGTTGTTTTGGTTATCAAAATGCAGTTATGGTGAAGTACCATTTACTTAATTGGACAGATAATTTAGCTCCCCCAAATCTTCTTACTTTTTTGTCTTTTTGATCTCCAACTTTCTAGTGATGAATCATACAAGGGTTGCCATTAATCATATAAGACTGTTTAATAATTTTCCTCTTTTAATCGATTTGTTTTGTTCATTTCAATTTTCACATTGTTCTGTTTTGCTACTTAACTCCTTGTTACTGTATGGTTTGGATGCATGCTCTATTTTCTTTTCTAAGCCAATATTATTAGCAACTTGTCAGTTATTCGATTTTATAAAATCTTCTGTCCATGTTTTTACAGGCAACCGTTAATCGGTCAAAGGGTAATCGAACTGATATGTCCAAAGGGGATCTTATTCAGAAGAGTCGTTATTGCAAGGTTTCAGGTACGATACTAGCAGTTATATTAGGGGTAAAGTATGTAATTGGAACTTTTTTTTATGGAGTGATGGATGCATTACAGATCGAGATATGGATCTTCTGGAAATATCAGCTTACGGGACTGTCCAGCGCGGACCAGATTCTGGGGGTTGCAGAATCCAATGACATTTATACTCAATAATTTATTGGAAGGTTGAATGTAAAGATGATTGGTTAAGATGATGACCTTGTAGTTATTATTCTTCACAAATCTTTTGAGGCTTCATCTGTTTTATAGTCAAATTTAAATTGTAAAGACATTCATGACCTTGTTATATCTTAAAGTATATTGATTTAGATTTATATAGTTTCTTGGCGGATTTGATCATGAAAGAAAATTGTGATATAAATTTCTTCCTGTATAGATGGGGGAAATACTAATAGTTTTGTATGGAATATTTGTACTTAGCATGCCACAATTTACCCAACCTAATGTTATGTGTAGACCTAACTAACATTTTACACATGTGTTACTCCATTCCTCCATGACAGAATGGAGATTGAAAATTGCTTTTAAACTCTTTAGTAAGAAGTTTTTTTTGGCTGAGGTCTAACTTTAAGTTTTTTTGTTTTCTTTAAATAGGGTTTAGATTGGTGTGAGAATAGACATAAGTTTTAGAGCAGATTTTTCTAATGTGGTATGCCCGTAAAGAGATCAATATTGACCCCTTACTTGTTTACATTGGTCTTGTATATGTTTATTGAGCATATCTAAAAGTCGGTACTATGATACATATTTTTTTTTTTTGAATGATATTGCCCTACTTCAAAGGAATTAAATGTGAATGTGAAGATAAACTTTAGAAACACATGACTTTTAGAAAATTGAAGATGTAAATAATATGGTTCAAGTAGAGTGGATAGAGTGACATAATGTTTTATGTCTCAAAATAATATAACTACAAAATTTAAATGATATTCCTGAATCTTATGGAATGTATATCCACCTTTTCTTCCTTTTCACCATTATTGTTCTTTTTCAAAAGCAAAAATGATTTTTTATAATCGTAAATAAATAAAAAGTAACTTTTACATTCCATACAAGTTCTAAACAGAAATTATCTTTTTTATTGGTATAATATTTTTTTTAAAGTAAATTTAAACAAAAGGACCCTTTATCACCAATAAGGCAATAACACCTTAGTAACTAGATTAAGTGAAGGTGTTAGTGGCAAGTTGAGTTAGAGTCCACTAAAAATTGTTTTTGGATTTTTTTGGAAAACCCACCTTGTAAGTCAGTCAACTTATATCTGTCTCTTTTTCATCACACTTATAATGCAGATTATGAAAAAAGGAAGATGAAAATGGCTGAATAACTTCATTTTTTTATTTATATAATATTAAAAGAGTGTGAGAGTGCTTTTGTTTTTATTAAATTATCTCGTTATACAAATAAGGAACTAATCCTATTAATATATCTCGTTATACAAATAAAGAACTAATCCAATTTAAGATGAAATATTAGTTTTTGACTTTGTATGATATATGGTCTAGTTTTCCTTGACTACTAGACCAATTTCATATTAGTAATTTTAATCACTTTAAGTGGAAGAACCAAATACATGTTCTAAAGCCACTTTAACAAACCTTTCTATCTTCCTCTCCTTGTTTACTTCTTTATGAAAGAAGCTCACTTAGTCACTTTGACGTGTTAAATTGGCTAAACGGATTATAATATTTGATGCAGGTTGGGTAATCTCTCTATCTTGGTTGTTATTTGCTAGTTTGGAATTTGGATAGTACTATTGGGGTGATGAATGTGTGGTTGTTGAGTGCCAAAGCTTTAGGGGACTTTAATACAACACCAAATATCAATCAAGACAATTTAAGGGTCCTTTTCAAGTCACAGTCCCAAAAAAATGAGTAAATGGATGATACAGAATATCCTGAAGGTGTGTGGGGTGCTACTATGTTTGGAATGAAGAAGGGTATATGAGATATAATGGAAGTTGCAGCAAGCCATTTTCATTTGTCTAGGCTATAAATTGACCATGATGCTTACTTCCAATTAACTAACTATCTTTATTTTGTTTGGGTTCCCTTAATAATTGAAAGTTGGCATTGGCATTGACATGTGCATATTATGGAGGAAAAGAAATGACTCAAATGTGCAAAATTTGTTTTTCTTTTTAGCATAGGAAAAGGTCAAAAAGGAAAAAGGAGGAAGAGTCAAAAGTAGGGTGGCAAGAGGAAGAAGATGTCCTTTATCAATACTTATACATGAATGAGTCATTATTTAGCATTTAAGGGACCCATCACTACTCAATAGTCAATACTCATCTTGTGAGTTGTATAAGATTGAAGCTGAGAAGTTACCTTAGTGTCTATATATCATGACTCATGACTCATAACTCATAAGCCTTTCCTTTTCGTTCTTTCTCCTACAAAATACAACTCATGAACAGTCTGAAACTGATTAATTAAGGATACTTGTCAAGTTGATTTTTATGTATCCATCAAAGTGCTGCATAAAGAAATTTCAGGGCAAACATTTAAATTTTGAAGTAACTATCCATGTCTGTATACAGAGCTACTTTGAAATTTGAATCCCTTTTCATGAAGTTTATCCTCTTAACTTTCAAGAATATACCAAGGACAAACAATATTAATTATTTCCCTTTAGAAAAATGATTCAGATTCTCACTAATTATTTGGCATTATATATCATAGCAACAACATGCATGAGTATGAGAATAGTAAGCATCATCATCCCCAACTCTATCCTCCTATTACTTGTGGTTATCTTTCTAGTTCTGTATTTTTTATTTGGATACGAAGAAAGGGAACTAATCACAAAGAAAAGTGTCCATTTTTCTAAGAAGTACCAAAACTTGTACAAGAATAGGATCGGGAAGACCATTTTGCCAGATTTATAGGAAAATACATAACATCTGGATTTTTATGCATAAGACTTAAGATCTTTTACACATCTGACCAAGTTATCACATATATTTATATATATGTATGTACTTGAACTCAAACTCAGGATACTAAGAACATAAAAAAGGCACATATTCACAGTGTCATGAAAAGTAAGACAAAATTAGTTACAATCACACTAAAATTCTTCCTGGTAGATTAGTTCCTCCACTAATATACAAGGTCAATGAAGCCAATCAATACCCATTACTCAAAGATGGTCATGCATGTATCACAGGGTGATTGCTAATTCAGGAGTTCTCATGAAAATCAAGGGATCTAGAGAACGCTGCGGGGTTAGCCCGCAACACTGGTGAGGCTTGCATATGTTTCTTTTCGTCCTTCTTGGTTGACTGAAAAGCCTTAAACATACCTCCCCCACTCAATGATTCATTTTTAATTCCTAGTGTTGCCCATATTGAACTCTTTGCAGCTTCACTAGGGTCATCAATTCTTAGCGTTTTGGGAACTAAAACACATCCGTTTCTCTGCTTTGACGGTTCTTCTTTGTGCAAATTCTCTTGGTTAATAATGTCACCATCCCTTGAGTGCTTCCCCAATGTTGGAGAATTTGGACTAGACCCTGGCATGGGGCAGGGGCAGGGGCAGTTCCAAAAGGCAGCAGGATAGAATGATAAGGGATATCCTGAAGGACAAAAGGCAGGTGACGGAACCGGAAAATTCCAAGGATAAGGCCAAGGAACTTGAGGAATGAAACTGTTATTATTCCCTAGTGCCGGTTCATGGAAGGTACTTTTGGTACTTTTTCCATTGGAACATGAAACCGTAATGGTAGATGTATTTGAGCACCCAATGCTATCACTACTATTTTCCCCACTTTTGCAAGGAACAGGAAATCTTCCATCCTCAAAGCTGTGAAACTCATTTCTTGTTGCGCAATTAAGAACCTTTTTGTCTCCGAGATTCAGGACAGATGCCATGGAATCACAAATTGGTGCATGATCTAATCCAAAGCTGAGGACTCTACCATTGCTTTTCAACATGGGATGATGATTTCCATCAGGAGAATCAATCCTAGCAGCTTGAAGAGCCTCAGAGATTATGATATGAGGATAATGCGAGGTCGAGTTCTTGTTCTTTCGTCGTCCTGCCCCCACTGGTACATTCCTCATGGTGCCACCTGCAGTCCAGTATCTCTGACATGCTTTGCAGAAATAACGTGGCTGGTTAACATTGTAGTTGTTGTAGTAACAGAATTTGGTGTCCATGCTATTGCAGCGGGGACATGGGACCAATTTATCTGGCTTCTTCAGGGTTTTCTCTTGTGAGTTGCCTGCATCGCTTTGTTCCTTCTCTGAGTTGTCATTTTTTGAATTCTCAGCATCCTCTTCATCTATAGAAGGAGTTTTTGGGTTCACAATAGCTTCAGGTGATGCGCCTGAACTCTTGCTATCTTTTGTATTAGAAGGAGGATCAGCCTCTTGCTTCTTTGTAGCATTTTCAGCTTCTCGATCCTAATAATTTGACAAATGTTTTGCTTAATCAACCAAATTATACCACAAAAACTAAACCAAGGTATACATAAAGATCCAAAAAAATTTATGAGTAAGAATGTATGATGACCCTAAGGAATTAGGATCCTTTGATTCCTATTTCCTAATATTAAGATTTAAGAGCAATAGCAAGGGGCAAGCAAGAAAATTTGAACTATCCATTAAAGCATCCTTATCTATTACACAGTGTTTAAAATTTGTTCAACGAAGTACTTCAAATTTTTTGATTTATAAAGGGTTCAAAGTAGAGTTTAATTTTGATATATGCAGAAAAGTTTACATCTTCAGTGAGGAATCCAATGAACTATGAAGGAGCAAAAGTTTTTTAGCAAAAAAGTATTCTTTACCTCACTAATAAAGGTATGAAACTGAAAACTAGATTCATATTGGCACAAAATAGATAATTTCCAGAGATATTTGGGTACGGGTATGTCTGAACCGACTGAAAGTAAAGTACTTATGTCATAAGCAATAAAATTAACTGACATGAAAAGAAAGAAACAGACATGTTCTTCTGACAGAGAACAGTACTAATTACTAAATGATAACCAGAAAAATTAGATTTTGAGAAAAATTTCTTATCTATGAATGGTAAAAATGAACTTTTCTGAAGAAAAAAAGGCAGATTTTGGAATTCTTTAACGTAACTTTTGTCTCATCACTCTGTTTCTGAAGTTCCCAATAACAAAAAACAATCTAAAATAACTTTAGCTAAGAATTAAAAGTGAAAAGGGTGGAATATATGGAAATTAGAAGCAATCTTACCATGTGAGAGTAGTGTTTGTCATGTTGAGAAAGGATAGGAATATGAATATGGTGATGATGAAGAAGTTGTTGCTGTTGTGTAACGGGGAAGGAAATATCATGGCCAAATAGCATAATTGAAGGGTCTCTCATTTTGTGTTTGTATGAGTTGCGAAGTCAAGAAACAAGACTCACTCACTTTCTGTTACTAATACTTTGTTCTAATCTGAATTGTGTGGAATTATATTTTGATTCGTTTATACACTTTTTAACCCACTCACACTTGCCACTTCATCATACATTTTCATTCTTAACCACAACTTCTTGTGGCCTCTATTTTCTTTTCTTTTCTTTTCTGTCTCTTTCTCTCTGTTTTTTTATTCTACGTAGCACGGTCCTAGCGTGCACATACCCAAAAATATTATTTCTTAAGCTTATCATGAATAATAACATTAATAGTATCAACAAAATTGAGATGAGTATATTTATGTCATTTTTGATAGACCTTAGACTGAAATATCTTACTTGGTAGCCAGCTTTAACATAAGAAGAGGATCTTGTTGGTGAATATTTTTTAAGAAATGATTTGAAATTTATGTATATTAAATTTATATTTTAAATGGTAAAATAAAAATAATATTCAGAGTCGTTCTACTACAACTTAAAATAAATGCATAATTTTGGAATATATGGTGTGGGATTTAATTCGGTCCAGTTTTATAGTTAAAATGTGAGTATAAGATTGGGGTCACAAATGCATTCATGATATACCAAGGGAGAAAGGCCATCTATTGATTGAACTTAGTAGAAGACAATATTTTATCACAGCATCTAACAATCAATTCTAGAATATTCTTTACTAATCAAAGAATGTTGGTTGATCAAAATATCATTAAATACTAAACCCTTTGCTATCCTAATTAAAACTCTTTTAAAAAATCATATTTATATGTTTGTTATCACCTAATTCTTTTTTATGTATGTTTATAGTGCATATATTAATTGGCAAGTAAAAATCGCATTACAATGATATTTTTATTTTCGTGTCTTTATCTCAACAACATTGGTCTATCGATTAAAAAGCTCAAATAGGAACAAGAAAAAGGTAATGATATACATTGATGCAAGATTGAAAAAAATACACATAGGAAAGCGAAGATTGTGGCTAAACTAAAGGCTAATGCTAATCTAAAAATGAAATAGAAAAAGGAGCAAAAGAAAAGGATTGATGTGTGTCCTTAGGCACATCACCTCCATGCATTTCACAACCAGTTTCAAATCTAATCGAGATTATAAAAGTTGAAATATAATTTTAATATATGCAACCAATTCACACATGGCATTTGTTAACTCGTTTTAACTTTTAAGAAGTTGCCTTTCATAAACAGAACACGTATCCCTTAAGTGGACGATTTAATTTTAATTAAGGACCAAAACTAAGCTAAGAAATAATTAAAGTAAGATTTATTAAATACTGATAATGTTTTTGATAATGCAAGGGGCAGCCGCGTGGGCGGTTGAGGATCACGTTCACTTAAAACCCACTTTTCATTTTTTTAGCAATGTGACAAAACTTTGATTAAGACTCACATTGAATTTAATTATTATATGCCTTTTTTATTTATGGAGATACTTATTTGATAAATTAAGATTGATAATGGGCTTCGACCCCTCTATATATGAACAAACAAATTAAGACCGATTACATCAACTAGAAACTTGGGTTTTTCTTTTCTTTTTTCTTTATGTGAGACAAGATACATGAAATGAATTATTGTTCCCTATTTTTATTTAATGAAACTTTTCATCAAGGAGCTATGAAATGTTGTTCTAATTTTTTATTTCCTCTAGGTATAGTAGGAGTTAAAAGATTTGGTGAATTTATGTTTTTTTATAAATAATTTTCTTTCTTTTCATTTTGTCTTTTATAAATTAATAAAACATAATAAGTAATAGACATTATTAAGTTGTTTATTCAAATTGCAAAGATTATTTTAATGGAAGCAATCAAAATTTTAGTTCACATTTTTTGTTTAGTCCATTAGAATATATCTACTACCTTGTAGTTGTAGGCATGGTGCAGCTCCACAAAAACAATGTATTGAACATTAAGAAAACTGAGAAATACATTACAGTATTACCACTTAACTAGTGAGGTATGTGATGCAGAATGAAAGGTAATATAAGAACTTCATTTCTTATTACACCAATAAAGCATGTATAACTGACATTAAGACAGGCTCAAACCACAAGAAGATATTATGTTTAAAAACACTTACAATTACATCATTGGACAACAAAAGCTTATATCATTAGTTATCTGGAGATGGAGCAATTGCTGGTGCTTGTGAAGGAGCAAGTGTTGGAGCAAGTGTTGGTGCTTGTGAAGGAGCACCTAATCCAAATTTCTTAATGAGCTCATTTGCAATCAACTCATTTGCACTGTCTGAGGGGTGATACTCATCCCAAAACACATACTTGCTTCTATCTTTGCATAGTGTTGATGCAGGTAAACATGTAAGGGAGGGTCTGATTCTCCCAAATGAACAACAGGGTGAGTCTGCATTTTCGAATCCTACCAACCAAATTTGATTTTATTATTGTTATACACAAACTACAATTGCTAACATTTAATTAAATTCTTCATAACTTGTTAAATATACTACATTCTTATGATTTCTAGATATTATTATATGGACCAATGATATTCAATTCTCACATTTTTTCACACCCCTTTTACATATGTTTGTAACCATTGCAAACATTAATGTATTATGCATCATATTGGTGAGGAGAGTAGGAAATTTACTCACCGTACTTAGATGGATAGCTAATAACATCATAAACAACATCATATGCATCTCCAAATTTATAGCTTGAATTAGGAAGTTGCTTCATCAAGTCATCTATTAACTTGCTTGTAGCATTGTTAAAGCTAAGAGCCAAATTGTTTGTTTTTTCTTGACAATTTCCACTTGTAGTAAGCACCCTCTGCAGGGGAATGCAACCCATTGGACCCAGCCCAAAAACTGTCACTTCCCTTGCTCCTAAGCTATGAAGTACCTAAACAGAAACACAACATAATTGAAATGGTTTTTCCTTATTAATAATTATAAAGAAATGATTGTGTTAAACTAAATAAACCTTCAATTGTTTTTCTAGTGTTCCTGTCAAGTATTCTATGAATGTTTCATCATTGTATGTCCATGAATCACTATAAAGAGGCATTAAGTAATTGTTGATGAAGTCATTGCTCCCTAAAGCAACAACATAATTAGCTTCCTTGAAAAATGTGTCTGCTTTCTCTTTTCCAATGTTGGTTCTGATTAGTTCTTGTGTCCCCTGAAACAACTCAATTTGCCTGTACAGAGAAAGCCTTTGGATCTAAAACAGGCACAAATTTTCATCCAAAATATATCAGTGACTTGCAAAATTGTGTTAATAAGACACATAATTGACACACTTGTATATATAACTCACAAAATAGGTGCCAGTTTCATTCAAAATGCCACCACCCCCAGAAGCATAATTCACTCCATTTTCTAGTATAACATCAGCACTCAAAGAAGGGTCTAGAAATGCAGGAGGCCTAGGGAGCCCTATCTTGTCACCTGAAAATGTACACAATCAATATACTTATATTGAGCAGCAATAGAAAATCATTTTCTTATAATAATATGTCAAATACTAATTTCAAATTTGATCACAGCATATTAATTAAATTTAGTACAAAATGAATAAGGGCTAAAAGATTACCTATTATATCAGAAACTGTGCGACCATTAGAGAATCTTCCATTAGGTAACCCATTACCCATATCTATTCCATACCATGGTAGGCTTGCCTGGGCAAGGCTTCGAGGAAGGTACTTATTATTTCCAACATCAGAGAGAGAGTCTCCAAAAATGAACTGCACTTTCTTGCAATGGAATCCTTCAAGCTCAATTCCAAAAATGGTGGCTACAATAATAACTAGTGCCACATTGAGCTTCATGTTTGTGTAATAAAGTTATACCACTTTTCTCTTCTAAGATCATTAAGCATTTGGGTTGGTATTTTATATTAGCAAGGATGTCACTACTGTACTATAATTTGGTGGCCACACCAAGAGAAAGTGCCATGAACATGCAAAATCAGGAAGTAGATAGTTTGATATACCAACTTTTACTGATTCAAACCTAGTTCAACTACTTGTATACTTTGTTACAAGTTAGTAACATTCTACTAATTAAGTTCACAAATGTTTGTGAAATCTAGAATTTGTTCATGTTGCTACTTGAAATCTCATCACTAAAATAAGTTGATCCTTAGAATTGAATTCTCAACAAACATAGCTGGATGTCCTTGGAGTGAATTGTTATAGATGTTCACCAAACCAGAAAAATAATTTCACTCAAAATTGTGTAAAAATGAATATCAATTTAATACATATGATATGATTTGGAATTTTATATCACACTTAACCCAGCATTTAACTGCATATCTTAAAAAAAATGTCTCCACATTTGAAGTATACATATAATTGGAAGTTTATTGATATTACTCAAGCTATGTCATCGTGGCTGGAAGTTTTGGATAAGAATTGTCATTTGCCAAAAAAATAAATACCAAATACGCCACTTGACTTAATTTTTTATAAGTTAACTTTTAAAAGTTTCAATCTTTGTTTTCTGAAGTTACAACCTCCTTTTACTTTTTGCTTACAAAAAAACTTTTACAGTTTTTTTTCCCAACTCAATAAACTATTATATATCAAATAAGAAATGAGTTTGTCATGCCATACAAATTAAAATTGATAGGTAGAGTGATATTGGAACTCCACCTTAAAGGACAAACCACGTTCCAGAGGTACACAAGACAATTGGACAAAATATAAAATACATGCCAACTAAGTATTATAATTGATATAAAATAATTTTAAATTGGTGTATTAGAAAATACACGCCAACTAGGATAAAAACAATAACTTGTGTCTTTTGTCTTAAGGAAGTGTTAGCAACTATAATTTATATTTGATTATCTACAATTTATTTTTAATAATCAAATAATACAAATGAATAATGAATAATATATTGACTGTTTATAAATTTTCATACTCTAAAATTTATGAGAAAAAATGTAATCATATATAATGTATGAGTTTTACACGCAATTATAACGCATCTTTGAGGATTAATAAAAAAAATATAAGTCACTCATTTGTCTGTTATAATAAATGGTAGTGGGTGAATATAGGGAGTTAGGAAGGGATGAATGAATAGGGAGAAGTGAAAACATGATTCAGAATCCAGCAAGCAGTTGAAGTAGATAGTTGAAGAACGTGGCAAAATGTTATCAATTCACCATCCCACAAATCTAAACTCCATTATCCACATGATATCTCCACCCTCTATTTCATTCATCCAACGCTCACAAACTCTCTCAAATCCCAAACCATATCCACCAACCAAGTACAAATATAATATCAACCACAACCACTCTCTCTCTCTCTTCACACACACACACTCCACTCCACCATGAACTCCATTGCCTTCAAATCCTTCGTCGGACTCCGCCACTCCTCATCGGAACCACTCCATTTCTCCGCCCAACCCAAACCCATCACTCTCCACCGCAAACTCAAGGTCCTCGCCGGAAAGTACAGTCCCAAGGTCCAAGGTCGCAACCTCCGTGTCGCCATCGTGGGTGGTGGCCCAGCCGGAGGTGCAGCCGCCGAAACATTAGCAAAAGGTGGCATAGAAACTTTCCTAATCGAACGGAAACTCGATAACTGTAAGCCATGCGGGGGAGCCATTCCACTTTGCATGGTTGGAGAGTTCGACCTTCCGTTAGACATCATCGACCGCCGTGTGACGAAGATGAAGATGATATCGCCGTCGAACGTGGCGGTGGATATTGGAAGGACGTTGAAGGCGCATGAATACATAGGAATGGTTCGGCGTGAGGTGCTAGATAATTATTTGAGGGAACGTGCAAAGGAAAACGGTGCTAATATTATAAATGGTCTCTTCTTGAAAATGGATATTCCTAAAGATAAGGAGTCACCGTATGTGTTGCATTACTCAGGATATGATGGTAAAACTAGTGGAGTTGGTGAGAAGCGTACGTTGGAAGTTGATGCTGTAATTGGTGCTGATGGAGCTAACTCCAGAGTTGCTAAGGCTATTGATGCTGGTGACTATGAGTATGCCATTGCATTTCAGGTATATATTATTCTTTCCTTTTTAATTCCTCGCTTTTGTTTTCTGGGGCATTGCTAATTCTCCAAAGTTAGTAATTTTTTGAAACATGAATGATTTTTTATTTGTGAATGTAGGATTTGGGTGTATGGTGTCAGAAAATGTAGTAAAAGTGTGCAAGTAACATAGGAGAGTCTTGATTGAATATATTGTAGCACTGTTTAGTTAGATCTAGATTCAATGTGTGCAACAATGCTTTCAAAACAACCCTACAGACATCACCATTTACATAGTAACAACTTTCTGCATTTGTTTAGAGTTGGGTTATTTTATTTTCTTGATGCCTAGAAAATTCAAAAGGTATTAAATTGTAGTTGCTGTTACTTTGTGTTCACTGCAATTGCGGAAAATACAGTTGATGCAACTGCAATTGTGGTCAGGATTCCATCATGCAGACTCCCACATTGGCAATATTGTGACTGTAATTGTGGTTATGGATCACAATTTCATAACGCTACAATCTAATCCTCCCCCAACAAGGAATTTGGACTCTTACAATTAATTTTTCCGTGATTATGTGGAATAAAGAGATAGACAGATTTCTTAGTGAATTTAGTCAACATTTATGAAATTGCTTAGAGAACCTTTGTGCTTGTTTATTTTTCTCCACATGACACTCGAGAGGAATTAAGAAACAATTGAGAGAACCAAATGTCCCAACAAAGATGTGAGAGGAATTGATGTGCAGATAGTATCTTTCTTTTATGAGAACATCGTTTTAGTCTTTTTAGGGGTAGCTCTTACAATTTCATTTTTCATTTTCATGGCATGGTAATCCAGGAAAGGATAAAAATTCCAGATGATAAGATGGTGTATTATGAGAATCTTGCGGAGATGTACGTGGGTGATGATGTTTCACCCGATTTCTATGGATGGGTGTTTCCAAAATGTGATCATGTTGCTGTTGGCACTGGTACAGTGACACACAAGGGAGACATCAAGAAGTTCCAATTAGCAACAAGGAAAAGAGCAGAGGATAAGATTCTGGGAGGAAAAATCATTCGAGTGGAGGCACACCCTATCCCAGAACATCCCAGGCCGCGAAGATTGAAAGGGAGAGTGGCACTGGTGGGTGACGCTGCTGGCTATGTCACCAAATGCTCCGGAGAAGGGATATATTTTGCAGCCAAGAGTGGGAGGATGTGTGCAGAGGCGATCGTTGAAGGATCGGAGAATGGGAAGAGGCTAGTGGATGAAGGGGACTTGAGGAAGTACTTGGAGAAGTGGGATAAGGCATATTGGCCAACTTACAAGGTGTTGGATATTCTACAAAAGGTGTTTTATAGGTCCAATCCTGCTAGGGAAGCATTTGTGGAGATGTGTGCTGATGAGTATGTGCAGAAAATGACCTTTGATAGCTATTTATATAAGACAGTTGTACCTGGCAATCCATTGGAGGATCTCAAGTTGGCTATTAACACCATTGGGAGTTTGGTGAGGGCCAATGCTCTTAGGAATGAGATGAACAAACTTAATGTATGACAATAGTCATTTATCTATTTGCTATTTGTCATTCATTTATGCTACTACTTGTGTTTCTAGTTCACAATATCTTCTTATATATATGTGTATAAAAATTTCATGCAATCTCTTATACCTGCCACTGTGTAATTGAAGTTTGTACTTGACTTTGGGTTTGGCAATGTGCTGAAGCTAGAGACAATGATTCATTAATTTAGTATCCAATTTGGTTCCCTAAGTTGTCCTTTTTAAAAAGTGATTAACCAAAAGAGTCAATGTGATTGATGACATCCATGCCAATGATGTAATCAGTTATTATAATTGGCACTCAAAGTTTGCCCCTTCATTGGGTTTAGAATTATTCTATATTGAATTAAGAATGACGATTCCTCTTGGTTGTGTCCAAGAGCCATATTGTAAATTCAGTATCATTCACACAAACCATGGCTCCATGTTTTTCTTCAATACAATTTGCAATCCATTTTTCTTGAATTCATTTGATATTGCTATTATTGTCTTAATTAATGATTTGTTGTTTTAATAACAACACTTTTAGGTAAATGGAAACAAAATAAATTATAATAAGGAACATGTAACTCAGAAATACAAAACTATTTCATCAAATCACCCCCTTCAACGTAAAAAACATATCTTGAAATCATCTCCAGAAGTGAATGAAGAGCGTTAAAAATTCACCACCTCTCTTGACAAAACTACACCAAGCCTTTGTGAAAATGTAAAATGTGAACAATGTGCTTCACCAACTTTGCCAACAAGTTTCTTGACTTTTGAATCGATGGAAAATGCATGTGGAACCACATTGGGAATTAATTACTTATCAATTGTGTTATGTTGTTTATTAGTAGATTATCAATTCTTTTTAACTTTTTCGTAATACTGATTTTGTAATAAAATTGGGTCTATTACAAATTTGATATATTAACTCATTACTTAAAAAAATGATTTTATTTTAAATTTGACAATAAATAATAAATATCAAGGTTGTCAATTAATTTGTTTACCAGACCGTTAGGCAACTTTCCTAATATAAAAAGTAGATATCTTGTGAATAATTTAGTTAAAGATTACAAACTTTCCTAATCCACTTATTAAATATTTGCTTGAGTAATGTAAAATATCTTCTAGCCCAAGATCTATTTAGTTAAAGATTACAAACTTTTGAACAAAAAATTATGTGAATATATGTATGTAAATATACAATTTAGAAATTAGGCTTATAAACTATTTTAAAATTTTAATATTAATATAAAGTATATATTAATTATTTATTTATAAAATATATATTCATAAATATTTATAAAATATTGTTTAAAATTGATATATATATAATGTATATATATTTATATATTTAATAATTATCATATATATATATATATTTAATAATTTTCATCTACATATATAAGTGATAAAGAGACTCATATAAAAATATTTATTATCAATTTTATTATGAGAACTCATAATTAATATAAATTATTTGATTTTATTTAAATGAACAAAATTAAAATATGAATATACATCATTTTTTCCATAAATAATTAACTTTTAATTATTATTATATTGTGTAATCTAACTTTATTGTAATCATAATTCCTACCTTTTATGTATGCTTATTTTATTTTATTTGTTTAACTAGTTTAATTTTCGAATATAAGTTTTAGACATTTATAACAAAGTAAATGAGTCAAATTTTAAAAGTGATACCAATTTGTTTCTATCGACCCCATACCCGAATTTAGTATTGTTTATAAATATTTATATATATATTAGGGTGCATTTTATTGACGCCAAAACACCGAAACGTTCTTTCTCTATTCATTTCAAGGTACCTTTCCTTCTCTGATTTCATGTCATATCCCGTTATGATTCAGATCTGGTTTTATGTCTTCTCTCATCTTCTTTTATTTTTATACCATCTTTCACAATACTCTTTTCTTTCTGGATTCCATTTTCTATCTTGCATTTTTCATTCAATTCACGCTCACTGCTACCATTCTATCACCTATATCATATTATTTGATTTCACTTATTTTTTAACTATCAACATATCTTGTTTTGCTTCTTCATCTCCGTGTATATCCTTTACTTTTCTTTTGATTTCATAGTTCTACTTTCAAACTTATTTATTTATTCTTACCTTGGATGAGAAGTACACTAGGCAATATAGAGTTATGAACGAATGCCTTAAGTAGAAAGTTAAGTTTCTCTTATTTCAGAAAAAAAATGTTAGAGGAAACATTGGAAGCCCTAGTATGAAAAATATATGGAAGGGAGATTAGCCCAATTTCTAGAGACCGGGAGACCATGAAAAACCATAAAGAAAACTATTATGAGAGATGAAGATCAATGTTTTATCAATGAACATGATTTATGATAAAACATTAATGACATCGTTCATTCATGTAGCCGACCCTACCTAGTCGGAACAAGGTTTTGTTGTTAGTTGTTCAGTTAACCTGCCAGTTTCTTATATCTGTTGTTCTTTTTTCCTTTGCATCTATTATTAACTGTTTCTTTCTTTCAGATACATATATAAATGTACTCATAGAATAGAGCTTATGCCTTTTGTTTATCACAGAGGTTGAAATGGCATCAGCATCAGCAGCTACTTTCACAGTTGGAACCACCACTTCCCTTGCCCAAAGAGGGAGCTCACTTCCTCAGTCTAAGTCCTTTGCGATGAGGTTCAACTCCAAAAATCATTTGAAGAATTTCTGTGGTCTCAAGGCCACATCATCTGTGCGATGCGAGTCAGAATTATCCTTCACTGGCAAGGAAACAACTGCTGTTCTGCACGCATCTTTTGCATCTAAAGCCCAAAAGGAAGGCCACGACAACCAGTACCACTTGCAGCCTCAGGCATCCTTCAAAGTCGCAGTTCTTGGTGCTGCTGGAGGCATTGGCCAGTCTCTTGCACTTCTTATCAAGATGTCACCATTAGTTTCTGACTTGCATCTCTATGATATTGCAAATGTCAAGGGTGTTGCTGCTGATCTTAGTCATTGCAACACACCGTCAAAAGTTAAGGATTTCACAGGAGCTTCTGAGTTAGGCAATTGTTTGAAAGACGTGGATGTAGTTGTTATCCCCGCTGGAGTTCCAAGGAAGCCAGGCATGACTCGTGATGATCTTTTCAACATTAATGCTGGCATAGTGAGAGACTTGGTTACCGCGGTTGCTGATAATTGCCCTGGTGCTTTTATTCACATCATCAGTAACCCAGTAAACTCGACAGTGCCTATTGCTGCTGAGATTCTGAAACAAAAGGGTGTCTATGACCCTAAAAAGCTTTTTGGTGTTACTACACTGGATGTTGTTAGGGCAAACACATTTGTTGCTCAGAAGAAGAACCTGAAGCTGATTGATGTTGATGTCCCTGTTGTTGGTGGCCATGCTGGGATTACCATTCTTCCTCTCTTGTCGAAGACAAGGCCTTTGGTAAGTTTCTCTGATGAAGAAATTGAACAGTTAACTGTCAGGATTCAAAATGCTGGAACAGAAGTTGTTGAAGCAAAGGCAGGTGCCGGGTCTGCTACTTTGTCAATGGCATATGCAGCAGCTAGATTTGTTGAATCATCACTTCGTGCACTTGATGGAGATGGAGACGTGTATGAATGCTCATTTGTGCAATCAGATCTAACTGACCTACCGTTTTTCGCATCAAGGGTGAAGCTTGGTAGGAATGGAGTAGAGGCTTTGATTCCATCTGACCTCCAAGGGTTGACTAAGTATGAGCAGAAGGCTCTGGAAGCACTGAAGCCAGAACTTAAGGCCAGCATTGAGAAGGGGATTGCTTTTGCTCAGAAACAAGCAGTTGCTGCTTAGTTTTCTCTTGTCAAAGCATGTAGTCTCAAGTGTTCTTAGAAGAGAGTCAAAGAGTGGTTTCTTAAGTTATGGATTTATTAGAGAATAAATACTTATATGATAGCTCAGGTTGCAGGTGCTGGATTTATTGTAATCTCATTACTATTTACAAAACTTAGGATGCAAACTTTCCATATCCCTAGTATGGGTTCTGGTTCCAATTTATTTGGTAGAACGGGAAAGAATTTCTGTTTCTGTTCTCTATTGTTGCTTTAGTTTGGGTCAGAATTATGAAAATAGGTCACTATTATCATGTAGAATTGAAAAATGTACACCTTGTCATTGCTTTTTGAATAACATGGACATTGGAGCTGTTTCTAGCCAACTTTTCTTTTTACAGACAGGTTGCCTATCAATTTTGATGTCCTTATTGAATTCTTAAGTGGCAACACATTCATCTTGTCATCAATGCTTAGATCTGCTGAACTTTTTTTAATAAACAACAAGTCGTGCTAAATGTATCTTTCGTCTATTTGGAATCAATTAGATTACAATAACGATGGTAAATAACGTTTTCATATTATTACCATATTCCTAGAATCCTAGCCAAAAGGGTAAAGAAGGATCTAAATTAAATAACGGGCAAAATTGGGAGAAATTTTGTTGTTGTTAACAGGAGCTGTCCTTAAGACCAAATGCAAAGCAAATCATTGGGCATCATAACATTGCTCGCCGGAAGGCAAACCTTCTCGGCCTGATGCCAAATGCGACTTCATCAGTATGTCTATAGTTACCCAAAACTAGACCTTCACTGTAAACAAAATTTCTAAAAGATGCCAACATCAAATTTCTCAGATGACGGGCATAAAGATACTAATAGTATCATAATATTGACCCTTTCTCGTGTTTTAGGCTCAGGCTTTTTCATGTTTATATGGACTACGGAAGGTATCCAATATCATGTACATGACCAAAAAGGAACAAACTTAAATGTGATATATCCCAGCAGCTTCATACAGAGTCAGTCGGACCCTTGGTTACAGACTAATTGGTATAGGTTGCAAGGTACCGTTGCAGTTATACAATTAAACCATTGCTCATGGAAGATAAAATTTTGCTCCAGACTGAACCAGTGGCAGGCATAGCCAGTTTCCAATTGCAGTGGCTCTTGACAGTAATTTCACCAACTCTCGGTGCTTGATCTGGCACATCTATCACAAGCCCATGATACCCCTACCAATAGTCAGTACAGGAGCAGTGCCCTCCTCGGAAGTGGTGGAACCGATTATGGTCCCTAAGGATCACATCACGGTTGTAAACCTCAGAGAAAAGTTTAAGGAAATTGTGGCAATCAACACATATACGTTGATTATTGGCCACTCTCAATTTTGTGCCAGGTGGAGTAGCAAGAACCCCAAAGGCAATAGCCAATTTTTCACTGTGATGAGAGAGTACATACCCCTTCTCTCTGTCATCTATCTTGTGTAACTCAGATGAAGGTTCGACCATATAACCCGCAATCTTCAGCTGCATATTAATCTCATCCAGTACCTTGTAAATCTCTACCTTTCTCGGATGTGAAACATCATCCACAACAAACTCATGCACTACTCCTTTCAAATCAATTGTGCTACAACCAGGTGTGGTTTGGATTGCATTATCTTTCATTAGTTTTCTCACTTCTGCTACCTTTTCCCAGTGATCAGCTGAAGAATAAATATTTAGAAGCAAAACATAATCCCCAGCTTCTTGAGCTTTCAATTCAATCAAATGCCCAATTACTCGTTCACCAAGTGCAACATTACCGTGAATTCTGCATGCTCCAAGCAAGGTTCTCCATATTGTCGAATCTGGCTTCACCACCATTGAAGTAATAAGCTGATAGGCCTTATCAAGTAAACCAGCACGACCCAGGAGATCAACCATGCATCCATAATGATGGATGTTGGGAGTTATCCCAAACTCTCTGCCCATACGTTCAAAAAAAGACATTCCCTCATTCACCAACCCAGAATGACTGCAAGCAGAGAGAATTCCTGTGAACGTCTGGTCATCAGGCGTAATGCCAATTCTCAGCATATCTTCAAATGCTGCAATAGCTTCTCTCCCATGTCTATTCGATGCCAAACCAGAGATCATTGCACTCCATGAAACCACACTCTTACTGCGCATCCCGCGAAACACCTCATAAGCCTTATCTAAACAACCACACCTTGAATACATATATATGAGAGAATTAGATAAATTTTGAGCACCCCCATAACCACTATCCACAATATATCCATGAATTCGCTCACCAAATCCCAAGGCATTCAAATGAGCACAAGCTTGAAGAAGAAGCAAGCAAGTAACATCATCAGGCTCACATCTACTACTTTCACTCTGCATAACATCAAACAAACTCAAAGCATCCCTTTTCCGGTTATTACGAATACAGCAAGAGATCATCACATTCCAAGCAACAGTATCTCTATAAGGCATTTCATCGAACACATTACACGCATCATCACCTTTCCTACATTGTGAATACAAGTCCATGATAGCAGTGAGCAAAAGCGTATCGAGTTGATGCCCATCTTTGAAGACATTGCAATGAACCTGGACTCCACCAAGAAGATATAGAAACTTGATGCAGCACTTGATAGCAGAGGTAGATGATAATGGGTCTGGAGAAATTCCTCGTATTCTCATATCTCGATATAAAAAAAGACCCTTTTGAGGTTTATGGCTCATGGAAAAGGCTCTGATCATAGTGTTGTAATGAGAAACCGAAGGGTGGTTGATTTGCTCGAAGAAACGTTGAGAATAGGTGGGATCTTGCAATGGGCCAGAGGGAGCAACACGGGACAAGAATTGGAGAGAAACATAAGGGTATTCAATAAGGGTCGTGCGAAGAATTTGAGCGTGGATTTGAAGCAACTGGGTCTTGCGAGAAACGGATTTTATTGCAGAAATAATCATTTCTTCATTGAATTGAGGAAAAAGTGGTGCATGAGGAATAGCAATGGTGGCATTGAAACGAGAAAGACAATGGAGACTAAAACGTTGTGAGTGTGAGAACCAAACTGCACGTACCATTTCGCACCTTAACTATTCTATTTTACTGAAATTGAAATCTACTTTCTGTTGCAGTTCAAACAAATTGATATAGAGAGGCAAAAAATATCACGTGTCTTAAAAAATATGCCTATAGAAGTTAGAGTATGATGTTATTGTATGATGTTATAGTATGATGTTTTCAACTATTTCATGTTATAGTATGTTTTCAATTATAATCGATTCCTATAGTAGTTGGGGATGCTTGACCTATTTTCTGGAAATACTATAATCAATTCCTATAATGGCATCATTCATATCACAAGCTTCATGCATAGATATGCCTATGGAAGTTAGAGTGATAGGAACTAAATGTGTGGTTTCAACATGAATTCAGTGATAAAACAGCCATTTGTAAGAATCTCAAGGGAACTATTCTACTTTAAATGTTTGTCTTTATTTTCCCAACCATACGCTAATCTTAATGTATAACCTCTATCTTTTAGAAGGATTATAGTTTTCCATTTTGGTATGAAGACCAAATCGGTTTAAATCTTTAATCTATGTTGTGTCTGTCTACTTTTATGAATGGCCAATTCTGTTGGAAAGTAGATGGTGAATATAGTAAATTCTATTCACCTGATTTGTAGTAGTTAAAATTTCTTTTATGTTTAATATACATCATCCATCAATTCTGTATTCATCATTAATTATTAATGATATATAAAATTATCAACAATGTACTGATGTAAAAAAAATTATGATATTAAATTCAATTTAAAATTGAAAAAAAAAATTGACGAATAGTATGATCGACACTAATAGTATGATGGACTGAGTATAAAACATATAGTTTAGAAAATGTATAAAACATAACTGTCAAAATTAATTAAATCTTAACACATTAACACAATCTCTCCCAACTAAAACTCGGAATCTATCAAACAAATTCGTACACGAAAATTTAGCGTCTCAAATAAAAATAATGATTTTAAATATAAGTGTGTATAATCACTCATTTTTTTCTTCGTTTTTTCTGTTTGAGAACAATATGGTATTTCGAGGCAAAGTTGATGATCATAAACCATGCATAACATGAATCAATGGAAACAATAATAAGAGTAGGGCCATATGTTAATCAAAACACAGTCAACACATATTTTCTAAAGGAAAAGAGAGAAACACACATTACTGTGTGGGAGATTTTCCTATTACGTGTTAAAATTAGTTCAATTCAGTGTTAATAAAAATTCCCAGTAACAAAACAACGTTACCCAAAAGTTAAAAACCAACGTTACACTAGGAACGAGACATGAAACAAGGATTTAAAGTCTCATAAACTAAAATATGTCAATATTTGTTACACGACCACTGAGAGTAGAAGAAGAAGATTGTGATTCCATCATTCCCATAAGCTTCCTCTTCTTGTAGCTCGCCTTAAAACACGCTTGTCTAAGTTTTTTTGTATTATCTTCTAGTTGCATATCTGGCGTTTCTTCCAACATTTTCTTTTCCTTCTCCAATATCTCAATCGCATTCCTTAACTTTATATCACTTTCTTGCCCCTCCTCTTTCCCTAGTTCCTGCAATGACCAATCAATTGATAAATTTTATAAAATAGAGCTTCATTTGACAACAGATAACATAATACAAAAAATGTTGAATATAAAAGTTATTATTACGCCTTCCTTTGGGAGACTGAAATGATAGCAACACTGAAAAAATAACGTGTACAAGACTAAAAAATGGACAAATAAGGGGACTTCATTATAATATGTGCATAATTGCAAATTCTTGAATGAAGGAGAATGAACCTGAACATTATTTATTAGAGTTTGAAGGCTCATCAACTTTCTGTGAGGCCACCTTCTAATTCCCAATTCCCTGCACCTTTTCTTTAGAAGTGTAAGCCCTACGTTAAGTTCTCTAGCTGCTTGTGTTATGGGCATGTAGAAGTATTGAGATATTGTCTTCCTTGATAACATTCTAGTACTTCCATTTCTTTCTTCTCTACCTTTTTTGCCATTCATGAAATTACCATCTTCTGTCACTTCAATTCCACTTTCCTCTTTGTTGCAAAAGAAAAAAACTTTTTCCTTTTCAAATTCTGCATCAATATCATTCCAACCAGAAAACCCTTTTCTGATATCATAAAATTCATAATCTGCAGTAAGGGCATGTGAAATGAAGTTTAATAATTACTAAAATATACACATTATCACAGATTAAAGACTGGGGATACATAAACTCATGCTTCTAACCTTGAACTGGTACACTTGATATTGGTTCAACTGTGGGATGGTTATATAAAATATTTGGAGAGAAAAAAGGCTCCATAAAAGGGACAGCATCAAGATAGTTATCTTGTAAGGGAAATTCGAGTGGCAAATTGTCTTGTGAAAGAGACCCGTTATCATTTCCGCTAGAGAAAAAAATATTACACAAGAAAAGGTGAAACCAATGGTAATAGTATTAGTATTAATTATGTGTAAGAAGAAGAAGAAAAAAAGATATACAAGTTTAATGATTTACCTTGTGCAGTTATCAAATGCTGGAAATTGGCACGTAACAAGAGATGGGTTTTGATCCAGTTCAAAGTTGGATTGCCAAAACATTAGTGGTGGAGACTCCATGACCATGAAGAAGTAGAAAATGCTATGATTTTTAGCTAAGTTGATGTGATCATATAGAGGATGTGAAGAAGGTTCCTACTTTATACTACAACAGCAAGGTGCAAGATATGTAAGAAGTGAGATTATATATAAGAAATATGAATGGAGATGGTGATAATGAAAGTGAATAATTGTGACTGAGGGTTACTTGAAGAATGTGTGCGCCGCCTACTACGCTTTAACGTGTGTGCTTATGAGAGTTACAAGATCAATTTAATTATGAGAATCTTTCCTACCGTCATGCTCAATCTCAGCCGTTGGATTTAAGCTGGCCAATCCCTCGCCGTTTTCTTCAAAAATGAAAAATTCATCTTAAATTCACCCATCTCCTTTTCAGATTAATGTTTAAAAATATTAGTAAAAAGAGTTTCCCTTATCCTCCAATGAACTTAGCTTTCCTATTTATACTAATTTTAATTTAACTCCTTATCCTTAGTCCTAAGAGTTGGTGTTAACATGTTCTATATCTGTATTTTTTCTAAATGAACAACGCTATTCTTTGTTTCATGCTCTACTTTTAAGTTTTTATTACAAGTTTGTTCACATAAAAAATAATAAGATAAAACTTCTTCTAAGTTCGAACTTAATCTCCCCTTTTGTACATTTGGAATATTTCAAGATTGGTTTAATTAGGATCTTTTGATCCGTTATCACCGTGTGAACAAGCTATTAATATGATTAGGTCACTAATATGCCTTGATTAACTTTAGAGTACTCTTGAATTTGGTACCATTATTCATTGTAAGTTTGTAACCGAACAAATTGTGTAGTGAAAAATCAGGGAGCTTTTTTTTTACATGTCAAGTTTTACAAGTATTACATACTAATTTTGATTTCAGCCAAGACTCCTATGAGTTAAGGAAAACCCAGCCAATACTACATCACTCACTCATCGAATTAAACAAAGGACGATGATTCATTAGGCGGTGCATTAATTGTGTTTAATGATTTTGCTCAATCTACTTTAGCAGCAGTGGCACGTTATTTGATTATATAAACAATTTCAGCATCGAGTGAAGGAGTACAGATAATTGATGATTAAAAATATATATATAAAATAGAAAAATGTATATGTGTAAAAGTTAGTTTTAAATACTATTATTTACATTCATTTTCAATCAGTTAATAATGTAATGATGGTATATAATTAATGGCATTTCATGACTGTTACGTCCATGATATAACATATCCTGATGATTGAGTTGAGGAAATGCTCCTATCAATTCCTGGTTTGTTGGTAATAATAAGGCATGCAAGTTTTTCTTAGTAGCTTGTATATCAACTGGATAGGGTTTCCTGCATGCATGGGTGACACACGTTCAATGTTTTCTACCAAGGAAGGTTGAAGAAAATTGTCTAATGCAAATATCACAATCATGACCCTCACCGCCAACTTCTTAGACTCAAGCAATTAATCATTACTATAGGAGCGAAATAGACAAAAGAAGTGTGTTCATTTATTTCTTATAAATTGTATTTATCATAGAGTGTAACAGACTAACGAAAATACTACTAATCATTTTCTCTCTCTTATTAATATAATTTGGGTGGGAGTTACACTCAATCCATAAAAGGATTAAAAAGTTTAATTCTCTTAGTAAAAGCAGTGGGCAGTTAATCATTTTTTTACGGTAAGATTTCGAGTTTAGTTTAGTAAAGGCTTGTACCGTCCATTTATTGCAAGACTCACAATCGAATATAAAATGACATTTATAAGCTTTTTAATGAATATATTTTTACCGTTTTAGTAAAGAAAATGGCGATTTCGATTTTTCATCTTTAATAAAAAAAACAAGTGGATTTAGCTCTCCATTGCAAGGAAATTTCTGAATAAGATCAAATTGTAACCGAAATAGTGATATATATATTTTTTACAATAAATTACATTGAGTTTGGGGGAATTGTTCACCTAAGATACCAGAGTTGACGATAATGTGGCTTAGCGTGAGCGTAAAGATTGTTCAATAAACCTACCATATGGCAAATTTGAAACAATGCATCTTATATTTCATGTTTTTCCACTTGTACATTTGAATTTTGAATATAAAATCTCTTTGACACACCTAGTTGAAAACCTATAAGTTATCAAGTAAGAATGAGATTTAAGCCATAAGCAAATGAGATTTTTGCATAAGAAAACCCAAAGAACTAGGATGAAGTAATTAAGCCATCATTTTGCATTGATCAAGATTTATATGCAATGCACAAACAGAGAAACTCAAAAAATAAAATATAAAACACATCTAAGAGCAGTAGTAACTATAGTACTCAATGCCTCTACTTTCCCCTTTGCCCACTTCCACCACGATGTTTTCCTCAATAAGAATATACTATACTTAAGTCATTAAGAATTAAATTCAGGTTGTAGCTACTGCATCATCAAGATACATAATGATTAATGAGACAACATATACTAAGATTATACGGTTATAAACCCCAATTTAACATTAGGTTGCAACAAATTTCCATGCAATTCAATCCAAACATCTAGATATATAAGTGAAGCTGAAAATATTTTCAAGGAAACTGCCAAAAAATGATAAAGGAAAATCATATATAGTACAATAGATGCCTTCTTGTTTGTACTATGCTTGTACAACTGCACCATTGATTCAGATGAATCTTCACAAGTAACTACAATTATAGATGATCAGCATTTGGTAGTTTATAAGGAACCATTTTGAACTCATTCTGATTGTACAGTTCTAATTATAT
Source organism: Lupinus albus (assembly GCA_009771035.1). Taxonomy (NCBI): domain Eukaryota; kingdom Viridiplantae; phylum Streptophyta; class Magnoliopsida; order Fabales; family Fabaceae; genus Lupinus; species Lupinus albus. The sequence goes on from CM020011.1 coordinate 15,334,419, forward strand.
GACCATTGATTGATTTGAAAAGCTGTATATGTTGTTGAAGGATTATTTCTTTTACTTTTTTGCCTAAAAAATGGTCAGATATTTCTTTTACTTTAGTATACAGCTCTAAAGTGTTGGGTCAGAGAGAGCTATCTGAGCATCTCTTGCACCTTTTAATAGTTGTTGAGTTCTTTCCTATGCTGTATGAGATGATATATAAATAAAAAGGTTAATAATACTATAAATTAATGAAATAAGAGATAAGATCATAAGAGGGTACAAGTGAGAGGGAAGTTAAAGGTGATCATCAATAAAGGAAGAGGATGACCATATTTAGAAGCTAATCAACGTTTTCTTTAAAACATTGAATTAGTCATTTGGGGCTAGGCAATCCAAAGAGAGCTAAGAAAAGCATAAAGGAATTCCTTATTCCATTAAGCACAACAAACCGAAACTACATTTTTTTTGTAGCATGGAGATAAGAGCTTGGATTCTAAAGATAGTTCGAATAAAGAAAGTAGTCCTTTGAACATAAAGGACAGTTATTGATTGGTTTGTTTTTTGGGAGTGTCTTATTCCCCACCTTCTCCCAAATTCTCTACTTTTAATGGTTTTATTCTCTTTGTTGCATTCTGAACAAAGATAATTTATTATATATAAAATTATTAGTTCGTAACCATGTAATATTTTCTCTGATGAGCGTTGAACTTATTCTGCCTTTTGTTTCTGTTAGTCATGTCACCAATGCAATTGGGTTCACGCCTCTTACCCAAATAAGACAAATACTGTTAATTTTGGGCAAAACTTACAATTCTTTGTGTGCTTATTGGTTATTCTTTGATAGAAATATATTAAGTTAAACAAGATAACATGTTACAATGGTAGCACAATATTATGCTTTTATTGGATAATAGCATCATAAAGACTTCAAAAGTTGTAGCTAAGTTTCATTAGTCAATTTTCCTTTTTTTAAAAAGAAATTGTTTCTTTTCAAAATGTAGAGGTTTGGAGTTCGAGTTAATGGGAATTTAGTTGTGTTCTGTCCATAATAGTTCAATCCTGTTTGAGCCGGATAGCTTATAATTAATGAAAAAAAGGTTCTATAAAGACCACTATTTTCGTTGCATCAGAGTATTATAGCAACGGGTTTAGTTTTTCCATCTCAGAAAAATAAGCTCTCTCAAATAAAGTAAATTCAGAAGGCTGCATATTCAATTAAGCAGTGTGCATATTTAGTTAGCAATTGTGTTCAGGATAAAACACAGGGACATGTCAACAAATTCAGATGACATGGCAGACAAATAAAGTGTTCAAGACAGTGAGTTCGGTCTCTGTTTGGTAAAAAAGAGCAAGACAAATGATAGGGAAACTGAATGAAAAGATACTTGGCTTCCCAAGGATATTGTTCCAATGAACTTTTATTCAAACCTGTCAGTGCCTTCTAAAACAACCTTATATATTTGCTTCTATAGCATGCTTATGATTGAGGTGAATCTAACATTCCCTACACATGATTTATGCTTTTAGTCTTCCAAGTCCCATAGAAGATAACTTGCAGGCATGAGTAATAACAAATAGGGAAGTTGAAGTATCAGACACATCACCTAATATCTCCTCTTTGCTTCAAATATATAACTTTCTGTTATTCCAAATTTCCTCTAACGCCAAAAAAAACATGAGTCTCTTGAATTTTAGAGGGTTCTTTGTTTTCGTTTGTGTTGTTGGGTTTTTAGCTTTTCAACCATTTAAAGTTTCTGGCCTGAGAAGCAAAGATCTTGCTTTGAGGTTTGATAAGGAACAATTGCAATTTGTTAGAAGCTTTCGCATGCTACAGTCTTTTGCAATGGAGGACTTGCAATCAAAGATGGATTTGGCACCTGCACCTTCAATGACTTCTGATGCTAATCAATCCAACAAAAGAACAGTTCGAAAAGGGTCAGATCCTATTCATAACAGATGTTGACATACTGTGGCTATGTCCAGCTACTATGCTGAGAAATGGTCTAGAGAACTCACAATGCAAAGACAAAGTAATTGTTCTTTGCTTCCTTAAAGCTTTTGTAAAGCAGGTTGGTTGATTTTATATGTATTCTTTTATATTTTAGTTTTACTCTGAGTCCTTCTGTCAGCTGAAGAATTAGAGCCGAAACTCTTCTTTATTCCCCTATCGTTTCTAATAGAGTAGAGAAATCATAGGAATTGACCAATAGTTGGATAGTTTATGATCTTGTTACTTCTCAAATACACAATATAGTGTGTTTTAACTTTCCCTTATGAAAAGAGATTATCATTGAACATTATGTTGCCGTTCCATAGTTGATAATCTTATTAGTTCTCAAATACACAATATGTAAGCTTCCTTGCCAAGCTTTTGAAGACTTGCTTGCTAAGCATCTAAGTAGCTTGTTTCCCAAGCATTTATGTCTTTCTCTCCAAGTTTCAAGGCTTCTTGTATGCATCTCTTTTGCCTATAAAAACAACATCATAAAGAGCATTTACAACATCACAAATTCAACATTTGGACTTTGCATATTTGACTTACGTGTTATTATTGTATCAGTGATTTTATGGTAAAAATTCTTATTCTATTTGAAAGAATATTTGTGATAGAAAAATGTTGAGAAAAAATATTGTCCGTTGTCCTCATTAGTATAAAAAGATTTGTTGTCATCTCCATTTTACATAATGGAACTTTGCCCGTGAGCTTCCGTGATTTTTTATCTCTCACGCTGAGGGGGTTTTCCATGTTAAATCTTATGTTTTATTTTTTTCTTCATTTACTTAATTTTCTTTTGTTCTCATTTGGTCTGATCTTGTGTTGTGTTTTCGCTTAATGCTCTATCCCTAATATATCTCCACCCATTTTATTCCAACATGTTTATAAAATATTTATTCCAATCTTCTATTTTGTATGTCATGAAGGTTTGTTATAATTTGCCCTGCTGAGCTTCAAGTTTAAAGGATTGAATGTGAACGAACGGGAATCTCTATCTCAAAATTATGTTGTCTCCCAGTCTCTATCTTATAAAATTATATTAAATAATATAAAATATTAGATTTTGATTTTATAACTTTTTTCTTCAAAAGATTTGGACAAAAAAGTTTATAAAAAAGTTTAGGGGTCATAGAACGGTATTTTTGTCCAAATCTTTTGCTATACAATGCTAACATGTGCCTAAGTGAAAAAAATACATTTCTCATATTAGCAAACCTTATATATGAGGAAAAATGTATACATTGACAATATAAGAATTATTATACTATCTGTTTATCATCTACCACTCATTTTCAATTATTATTGACTGTTCAAAAAAATAATAAAAATGAATGTGAATTATATATTGACTATGTATAAATTTTTACACTATAGTGCATAAATATTACACTATATATATACATTTATTTACAAACTAGTTTTTATGTTTATTTTTATTATACCATATTTTTTATTAACAATGTTATATTTATATATAATATTTTTTAAATGAATTAATTATTTGAGTTGTCTAAATGAACTAATTCGAGCTGAACCGAACAGTTCGTGAACTTTAACCGAGCTAAAAGAATAAATCGGATTGAATTTGAAGTTGAGGAAATCCTTATCAAGAGTTAAGCTCTTGTTTAACACTCATTTGTAGCCTAGTGATAATTACATGAATCAAACATTATAATTGAAGATTCTCACAGAAATCTTATTTTGTATAAATTTATTGAGTAAGGCCTTGTTTAATGATTTGCTCAAGTTTTCTTGGAACTTCTTGTGATTTTGTAATCTTTTGTTTGATATACTTTTTGCACCCGATATTTTATATTATCCAAACGAATTATTAGACATATAAGTTATGTATAAATAATTCGATGGACTGGAGTAGGTCCCTAGTGGTTGTAATTTGTTTCTTGTATGATGTACACATATAAATCTAGTGGATGTTTGAGCAAGACTCCATTAAGGGATGTTTATTTTCATTATTTGCAATGAAGAATATTCGCCAAATTACACATGGAATTGGAAATGAGAGGAAGACAAAGAAGGACATGCAGTCTTATCATTTATCCCAAACAGAGGCCTATCATTCGTCTATACCTAATTATTGAATCCCAAACTTTTGCACACTTGACCGGTCCCTACAATACCCAGGCAAAGCTTTCTATTGTGATAGAGACACAGGTTTCCTCTTCAAATTAATTAGTAATAAAATAAATAATCTAACGGATATTTAAATCATTCTCGGCATATCATTTTTACTCTCCACCAATTCATTCAAACTTGTTTTTAAGAAAAACTATATGAATTAATTAGGCTTATTCAAAGGCAGGGAGCACAAACTAAATGTATGTATATGGCTTTTACCATTAGCTTGTCATCTTTATTGAAATAATTTCCTTATAGTCCGTGACAGATTCCACGGAAAGAGGCGCTGGTCACTTCATGAAAAATTAAGAATGGTAAATATATGAAGTTTATTATTTGGTTATTATTATTTTATTGATACGCCATGCCATGCCTCAAACAGCTAAACTAATATGCTGTCTCTTTCGGGAGTGTGTGGGAAAGCGTGGAATGAATATAGTACAGTACAACCAAGAGATAGCATACCGTAAATGGAGTAAACTAGGTAGACTCAACCAGTTTATTTCAATTCAAGCTCTTTTGTATGTCTTCTATGTCAACATTCACGGACTCTGACAGCACGGATTCAATCAAAACTTTTGACTAATTTTATGTATAAGATAATAATATTATTAAGTTTCTCAAATTTAGTCATTCAATTAAATTTGAATAAATAAAAATTAGTTTCATGATAAATTCATTTGTTTCACATAAAATTTTGAAAGTGTACTAAAAATAAGAATAAAAGTGTCATGTAAATCAATTAGGTGTTGATTTAATAGTATAAGATATCATTGAATTCTCATATATCGTAATAGGACAAAGATTCGATTAGTTTTTGGGAGCGACATATATTGGAGGAACAATCACACTTCTCAAAAGTGATTAATTGTTTAGATTATATAAAAAAACAAAAAAAACTTCTAAAGATTCTAAATTAAAGGATTTAATAGAAATAAATATAAATTTGAATATACATGTAAAAGCCTAAGTCTGTTTTTTTTATTTAGTAATCTTATATATACTATTAGAATTTGAGAACTTAGTTTACCACAAATTAAATTAGAGTAAATTATACTCACACCCGCTAAGTTTTAATGAAATTACACAAATCACTCATCCCTTATTTGGCCTTACACCAATCACTTCTCCCTCCTACACAAATCACCACTAGATTTATACACACATTACATTGAATACCTCTGCATGTTATAAAAGTGTAATATTTTAAAGATAAAACGTGTGATGAATGTAATTAAGTTAAACAAAATATTGTATATTGTGTAACACTTCAAATAGTACAAAAGCGAGTGTTTCTTTATTATTTTTGTGTCATTAAAAAATACATTAATAATTTCAAATAAATGTTTAAATAACTTTTATACTATTTTATAACGAGCCAAATAATGAAGACGCAATGACTATTATATTATTTGAATTTGTCTACACAATATACAATATTTTGTTTAATTAATTACACATATCATACATTTTTTGTTTAAAATATTACATTTTTATATCATGTCGGATAGTCAGTGTAACATATGTACAAAACTAGGGGTGATTCGTGTAAGGACAAAAAAGTGAATGATGATTTATGTAATTTCACTAAAATCCAAGGATGTAAATATAATTTACTCATAAAATTATTATTATCTCTCCTTTATTGTTTGGGTTTAGCCATGTCTATAGAATATCATTAGAAGCCTTACAATTAAAATCAAAATTAGTCCAAATTATAAAAATAGAATTGGAGGAGACCAACAAAAAAATCATAGTCAAATGATTAGTCACGTTGTTAATCCCAGCAGTTGGGTTGTTGTTGTATCTTGCATATATTTTTCATTTTTTTTAATCTTTGTATATATGGCATCTTCAAAAACTCCTACAAACTAAAGGACAACTAAAAGATTCCACGCATCCATTGTAAAAGTAACATTATTTTAAATTTAATTAATGAGTGAGAAATGTGTTATAATTAAATTGTGTTTAAGAATAATGGGTCATTGGTCATAGATGCTATCATACCATGCATGTCAAGCCTACTATACAATAAAGTTCAGTCTTATAATTAAACTAATAAATTTATTTATTTGACGAAAAATTCAAGAATAACTTGACAAACTTATTTGGATAGTGATATTCTTTCTAATAAAAAATTGATTTTATTTTTTTATTTGTTTAGTCAACTTGAATGATTTATAAAATCTTTGACGTAATTTTAGATCTATGAGTTAGTCATATTGAGGTTGATTTGCGTTATTTCTACGTTAAGTTTTTTAGATATCCATCAACAAAGAGAAAATGAGAGAAATAAAAAAAAGAATAGAATTAGAGAACAATGGAGTAATAATACTCCAAGAGCAGAATAGTCGAAAGAGAAGGGTGACCAGATCGAAATGTTCAATCAGTTAATATCTGATATACAAATTGTATAATACATAATTTGTGTAAGTTTCTATTTTCCCTCTTCCTCTTTAGGAATCCAGTAGCATAATCAAGAAGAGGGTACTCACACTCACAAATCGTTTATCTCATGTTGCACTGTTCAGTTCCCTTTTATGAAAGTTCCTATGGCAACCACAAGCAGCACATGTAAGGGCTCCACTTGTTCCCTCTCCAGCGCTAGCCATGAACTCCATGCACCCATCCACTGCATAACCTCCACTGTTTGCTGCATGATTCTTCTGGCACTCCCCGTATCTAACATCATTTCTCACCCCTGAAGGTGATGTGTTATTAGCAACTTCTCTCTTTACCACCACCTTCATCTTCTTCATTTTTTGTTGTTGCAAAAACCCTATTTGATTCCCTCCAACTCTCTATATCTGATTGGATATATCAGTTTTTTGGATTCCAATCAGTTCCTCATTTCATCCAAAACAAACCTGCACAATCAGATGGATGAAGATAATTATAGATTTTTTCTGAGAATGATAACTATAGAGATAACGCTAGCTAGGTATGTAGAGTTATAGAGTTGGTCGGTGTTTGGTGAACAACCCTAACCCTAGCGAATAGATTTATCAATGGCTAGCTAGTAGGAAGAGGTGAAGTTAGCAATGACCAAGAATTATGATTTATAGTTCATAAGGACTTGCGCAGCTAGTCTTATCTCACCAACATTTTGGTGCTCATATTCAAGTGGGAAAAGGACACGCATTAATAACAATAATGTCACAATAATGTTACATATACACCTAATTTAACACTTGATTTTATGGAGAGAAAAAAAACATATACTGAAATGTCTAATATTATAATTTTTTTTTGTTCTTTTTGCAATAGGTAGTTTCAAAATAAGGTGTTGATATAAGACTACTCTACTGATAATTATCTTTGGTTTTAAATAAGCCAATGAAGGCACAATAGTACACATCATCAAATAGGAGAGTGAGTTGTGGTTCTTTTGGTTGCTTATGAAGCCAGACTGCCATTGAAAGACTGCTCTCCCCGTTTGTTGTCTCAATGGTGTCTCAGACTAATGAAAAAATGTCATTTATTTGGGATAAAAATATTGTAAAATATAATATAATATTTTATATTATTTGATGCAATTTTATTGAATGAGGATATGGACAGGAATAAAACATCTTGTTGCTGTTTCTTTTGGAATTGTATAACGAGTAAGGATAATGCTTCTTGTACATATGCTATCAGATTTTTATGTGTAATTGTACAATAAATCGGACCTAAGAGTATGAGTATTGGACTACTGGTTAAGGAAAAAATATATGGAAAGATGATGTGTTTAAGATATGAAGAAGTGCTACACTTGATTTCATAATATTAACTTATTTGTATTCCATAAATATTATTTTTAGGGTATTTGTTAACATATAACTCAAATTTATATATGCAGTGTTATTATTTATTAATAAAGAAGTAAAGGCACAGGTCTCGGTGGGGCTATATAGCCGCCTATGATTCAATAGAAGGCAAACTTTAAAATGGGTACTGATGGAGGGAATGCTTGTCCTTACACTATCCATACAACCGTTGAATTGTCATTGAGAATTGATAGCTTACCAATCTCAAAAGAATATTGAAACTTAGCTAGTTATACACATCGACATATGCAAGTTAGTACAAAGAAATTAAACATGGATGATGGGAATGAATTGCTTTCTGACCAAACTCATTGGCTTAACTATTTAAGCAGAATCAGCCTTTAATTTTATATTCTGTAGTGGGTCCAATTTGATACTCAAAAGGCATATTGGGGTGGACAGATATCACATGTCCCAAACGGTGTCTCATTCTTTGTCCCAAGCCAATGAAAATGTTTCATTTTGTTTTTAAAAAAAGAAATTTATTCATATGGTAATATAATATTGGTTCGGGACATGGGATAGGACACCATTCGAGACGGGTGATCCTCATTGGATTGGGGTGACAGATTTGTAACTGTGACAACAACTCATGTAAGATTCTTTTTTTGGGTAAGTACTCTTGCAGTAAGATTCTTTTTTTTGGGTAAGTACTCTTGTAGGAAGATTCTAAAAATTATGAAACCATTCATTCCCCTACACTCTTATATGAATGAATGAGGACGACCCTTTCCTTCACCTATATATGGATTAAATCATGGACTACAATCTAAGTCATGAGCAATACATGCACACAAGCCGGATCAACAACACTATACGTGAAAGTAATTAAAGATTAAAGAACTAGATAGGACGAACACACATGATTGGGGCCGTAACATGTGCACATGTATATGAGAAAGTGACAAAGGACAAGGACACATGTTTCTCAATCATACATGGACGAGAACTTTTTATTTTCATTATAGGGAGATAATATGAAGAAAAAAAATATATTTGGCAGAGATCTCAGCTTAAAAAACATTAATCTAATGTTATCTTTAAAGTAGAAAAATGGTTTTATTTTATTTCAATAGAGGCCACAGCTATTTATTCACTTTTTAATTAATTTGTTCTATAATTTATGATATCTCCCGATAACTAAGTACTTCTTTTGGGACATTTTATTAAAAATGGAACAAAATTATAACCATGAATCTGAAAAACAAGACAAGTGGAATAGAAAATTCCAACATGGGTCCTAAAAGAACATATAATACCCACTCAAACAAACAAAAACCTAACAGAAACAATCTAAACACAAAATTGGATTACAAATTCATTCAAAACAGGACATAAATGCATCTTTGTGTCTATCTTTGATCTATAACCAAGACTTGAGCTTCATTTCATTTAGAATCTCCTCCATACATGTCACTTTATTATTAAAAATGACATCATTTCGATCTTTCCAAATCACTTTTAACTGGTAAAAAATGTTGTAAATAATGAGATTTGCCAGTTGAATGCAGCACCACCAACAACCCCAACCAACCATAGAGAAGCTGCCAAAACCGATAAGCAAAATGGCAAGAGAAGAAAAGATGATCTTACAATATTCGATAAATCTTTAATTAATAGTCTCGACTTAAATCTATAAGACTTAAATCTATAAGCTTTTCTTGCGAGTTGTTTTCACACAACTTGTATGCATGTGAGACTAATTTCTTCAAATATGGAAAGTGGTGATAAGGTCATCTTCATAAGTAAAGTCCATTCCCCTCGAATACCTTGAGGAACAAAATCGGTGTTGTAGCCTATGAAAATATTGTTGGACCACAAGCCCATTGAATATATAGCCCGGTACAACAGGCATTGTGAAAGCTAATTCGGTTGTACTAACATCCTATAATAAGGCTATGAGTCGTAAACTCATAACATGCTACTCCCTCCCTATAAAATTTGAAAAAAAATAAAAAAAATAAAGGGTAAGATAGGTAGAGTCTTAATGGGCCTATAGGTAAGGAGAAGTACATCAACATCATACAATGTCGTAGCAACAAGAATAGACCAGATGGTCCACTCATGCAACATAGTAAACCAGTAAACAATAACATTATGATCACAACCCAAAACACTTGACTCAGAACTTTGAAAATAAATACAATAAAAAAGAGAATGGAAGTATAATACTTTCTTATACCGTCACTATCATCTAACATTCATTTTTAATTATCATTTACTCTTAAATAAAATTAATACAAATAAATTTTGAATGATACACTAACTGTATATAAATCTTTAGTTCATCATCCATAAATAAAACCGGTAATTAAGTGGTACATATCTAAAGATATTGTATCTCTCATATTTCACCTACTCATGGTTCATGGATACAAGACAAACAGACCATCCTAAGGGATGTGCAATAAAGCCTAGAAACAGCTAGAGGGACCACTTTTGTTCTTGGTCATATCTCAGTTATTGGAAGGTGCAAAAGTACGATTTGTATGTGTCATCCCTATGGAGAATTCGAACTTTTCAATCAAGTTGGTCAACAAGAAGAGAAAAAGGATATATACATGCTGATATATTCATAAAGTTATATAATGCTTATAAATATCTAATTTAGAAGTTATACATGTTAATTATTCTAATGTATAATATAATTTATAGGTTGATTTTGTAGAAAAATATCATTACTCAATGTGAAAAATGGCTTCATTTTATTATTTGAATATTGAGATTTCATTCACTAACTGACACATTTCTCAAAATTGTATAATATAGCAACTTCACTTTCAAATATATATTCACGTCAAAAATTGATATTGAAAAAGTAATTTTTTATAATTAATAATTTAAAGTATTTTGCCTTATTTATGTAAAAAAATTAGATAAAGATCTATTGATAATTTGATGACCCATGTTGCATGTTTTTTTTGATCGGCCAAAAGAAAATTTTTATTAATTAAAAGAGGATGTACAAAGAGAGGAGAAGAAAAGCAAAAAAAGATTACAAACAATAAATTACAAACTGATATTTAGGCATACTAAAGGATTAGCAACCCAAGTAGAGTAGAGAGTAGATGAGTCCATCCCCTTGTCCGTACTTTTATATTTTTAATATGATCACTAATACAAATCGATTAAACTCTTTAATAAATATATAAGCCGACATGAGATGAATTCTTGGTTACTGAAAATATCCAAAGTTACGGATGATGGAACAAGAGGTTGATATTTGGTGAACCAAAATTGATTATACTATTCATAGGGTCCTGTAGAATTTAATATACAACATAAGATGGAAGTCGATATCTAACTCTATTCCTTCTAAACAAACCTAACAATAATAATCCAAACATAATATTGGATTGGACACTCATTCAAACAAAGATATATGTGCTCCTTTGTGTGTCTTTAATCCTTAACGAGGAATTGAACTTAATATTATCCATGAGCTTCACCATACATGTTTTTTTGTTGTTGCTAAAGATAATACCATTACGACCTTGCCAAAGAGACCAAATTTCAGTCATCCAAATCACATAGCAAACTCTTTTTACTAAACGACACTTAATTGGCAAATAATGTTGTAAACAATTAGACTTACCGATTGAAGTTAACACCACCAGCCCCAACCAACTATAGATGATTTGACGTTTCTTGATGCGTTTGACACCAATACAAACACACAAAAGATGCACCCCTCTTGGCTAGGTTCCATTTAGAAGGGATCCTATCCAAGATGAGTCTCCTAGCAAGGCACAAATCTTCAAAGGAGCCAAAGATTTCCAAACCACACTCCACAATTTTTGGTCCTCTCATCTAGCCTCAACCAATTACTAAATAACTTTGTTAACAAACTTGACCTAGTAACAATTAGACACACCATAAATCCAAATTCATGTCTCTGCCTTTCATTGAGAATGGCAGTAGGTGATATAGGCTACTAATATTTATCATCTCTTGACATATGAGATTGGATGCCAAATGTTGTGGCCAAGGAACGACGAGTATTTAATTTAAAGTTTTAAACTCCACTCAGTAGTACTCTATAACACACAAGAACAGGTTTTACAAGTGTCTTATCTTGACCCCCCAGAACAGGACCTACCTTTATTTTGCACGTCTTTGTGCCACAGGATATACCTAGTCCAATGTCTAGTGCTTACACGGCACAGGGAGTGTCTTAGATCCACATGTGGTTCTGATAATTACTTGGCTAGCTATTGCATAAGCATATGAATATCATATATAGATATATTTGAAGGCTAGGGTTCTTTATCTAAATCTATATATGGCCAGCCCATGGAAAAGGAAAAAACGTGTCTAATGTAAACCTTGTCTCTCTCTATATCCTTGGGAAAATCTTTAATTTACAAAACAGTAACTTTCTTGTAATTTCTTGCACGTAATCATCCCTATTCTCGCTTTATCCCATTCATCCATTGCGTACCGTACATTAAAATACTAAAGATATGCATGGGGTTTAGTTTATTTCTTTCCAACAACCCAACTTAATTCATAACTCATAACAATAATCTTCTTAAATACTCCATTTTACTTGCATTTTTAATGATAAAAGTGTTATTTTTTATTATATATAAAAATATAACAATATTTTAACATGTTATTGTTTCATTTGTTTTTTGTAATATTTATCTCCATTAAAATTCATACTCCTTAATCGATCGAGTCTTTTTTGTGATTGCGAGTAGTTATTAGTTAATATTTTTAAGATGATTTTCACACTCTTATTGTGTTGCCCCATTTTAACCGAATATGGATCATCTGTTATGTCTCATTGTATTCCAAATCCAATTGAAAGTTATCACCTATTTAAAAAGAAAAATAAAATAATATAATCAACATTTTTATATTATTGGATATAATTCACTTGAAATATATATAGGAAATTCTGAGGAGATAGGATGCTCATTCTTGTAACCCAAAGACACATAACTATTGCATTAATTAATTGGCGCATAACATAATATAATTAAGGATAAAGATTACTTCAATATACACTTCTTTGTTTGTTGTGTAAGAAGGACCTTGATCGATTTGGTGTCTAGAACAAACCTGCGGTACTTTCCTCCAGTGATATGTTCATTAGATCTTCGTTGCATTGAACAGCTCCATCATCAAAAAGCCAATTCTCTAGCAAAGTAAGAGGCACATGATGATTCTCCATGTTTGTCTTCCTTTGATCTTGGAACAAACCAGCCTTATTTATTTTCATGTTGCTATCGCTATCTTCAACAACAGATTGTGAGGAGGAGTTGAAGCTCAACAAGGAGTCAAAAGCAAGATCTGGTGAACATTGACCAGTGGTGCTATTTGCTAATTTACTTGAACTTGATCCTGTAGGGACCATGTTGTTTCTTAAGGAATTTGGTGTGTTTGGGAATTTCATCATCCAGTTTTCTAGTAATTTAGATATGTTTTCATAGCTTGATGCATAGGAAGATGCATTGTTTGGTTGTTTAGTGGGGTAGGTTGAAGTAATAGTGGTAGTGTTAATATGAGAAATTGAGGGTTTGGTTTCAGGGAAAGTAGTATTGGTTATCGGTTTGTGAAGGGACAAAGCTTCAAATAAAGCTTGTTTGGCCATTTTTATATCAGTTTGTAGGCTTCTCTCCCATTGACCCTTTGGTTGTGATTGAGAGGAAGCAGAAGAATGTCCTTCTTGGTCATCATTCCCTCCATTTTGAAGCTTGTTGTGCTTCCTCTTCAAATGGGTGTTCCAGTAGTTTTTTATGTCATTGTCTGTCCTTTGTGGAAGATATGAAGCTATAGCAGCCCATCTGCATCCATATATTTTTATATAACGACCTCATTTCAAAAAGTTAGAAGAATTTTTTTAGCAAATAATTAAAGCACAGCAGATCCAAACTTCCTTTCTTTTTGTTTAATATCATTGCAATTTTTGTTTCTACATTTCATGATCATATTCATATTAGATAGTAGATCACATATACCTAAAGTTTCTCAGTTCAGATGAGAGCAACTACTACTGATATATTTACCTGTTTCCCAAAAGAGCTTGGAGGTGGATTATCATCTTCTCCTCATGGTCGGTGAAGTTACCTCGTTTGATACCTGGTCGAAGATAATTAGTCCATCTAAGTCTGCAGCTTTTACTACATCTCATCAAACCTAGAAAAAATTTCAGTGGCTTAGAAATCAATTATTTCCCATAGTTCTCACAAGAAACGAAAATTATTATATATGTATACTATATACTTACACTCACACATATATGTAAAAAGAGCATGAAAAAACTCTAAGCACATTAATTTAATGAAAACTGAATAAAGTAAATGTGTAACTATCTAAGTTAATTATATGCATATATTAATTACCTGTATTGGTTGGAACAGATCTCCAATTCCCAGGACCATGTTCTTGAATGTAAGAGACCAAGATGATGTCCTCTTCTGGAGTCCAAGGTCCTTTCTTGATCCCAATCTTTTCACAACAAGGGGGTCTCCCCATTTTGAACAAAGTGATGTCTCTATATATTTTCAAGATTTGTGAGAAAAGGGTTTATCTTGTCTGTTTTATTATATTGACTCTAAATTCTCAAAGGGTTACACTTGCTTACTTTCCTTCTTACAAATACAACTGGAGTTACCTTCTTGTGTATGTATTTATAGAGACAAGAGAACAAACCCTATTTAATCGCCAAATAAAATAATTAAGGAGATAAATTGGCAATGTCAATATTTTTGTCTCATCTCCCAAAAGACAGCAGAACGTTATTTGTACGAGTAAAAGCAATTTTTCACAATATAATTGTCATCAACATTTCTTTCTTTACGGAAAAAATAAATACCTTTTAATAGTTTTTTATATTATCATCTTCTTTATCGGTCAAAGAAAAGTTTTATTAATTAAAAGAGGATGTACAAAGAGAAATGAAAGAAAGCAAAAAAGAGATTGCGAACAAGAGATTACAAGTTTATATTTAGACATACTAAAGAATTAGCAACCCAAGTAGAGTAGAGAGTAGTTGAGTCCATCCCATTTGGTGTTTGATCCAAAACCAAGATTTCACCCTAGTCGATTCCATAATTTGTTGTGGTGTGATCGAAGTGTTATTGAAAATGAGATCATTCCGAAATAGCCAAATAGCTCATACTATGACTAACCTCACGACACTCCAAACTTTACAGCTTTTCTTATCCTTTATCAAGCCCATGTAGTTTAGAAAATGTATGTGTGTGTTATCATTCTCATATCAAATTATTATTGATTATTTAGATAAGTAACAATGATGGATGATACTTTGTATATATATTTATATTAATAATACATAGTTATCATACTCATTTGTTTATCCTTTAAAATCTTTATTGGAGGACGCATTGTTCTTATCAATGTTGTCTTTGTCTATTTACCTATTTTCCTTCTATAAGATTTCTTGTGGTGTTATGAAATTTCTTTATAAAATTCAAAGGGACTTTCTTTAAGATGGATCTGAGAACAAAAAATTAACTAAGTCAAATGAAAAAACATGTGTAAATAAAAATCTGATAGAAGTCTATGGATAAAAAACATTCACCTCTTCAATCTTGATCTTAGAGCGACAACCTTTGATATAAAGTGTTGAGGTCTAAATTCGGGTAGATCATCCCTAATCATTTTGAGGAATGGGCTTTAATTTACACGTAAAGTATTCACTTTGGATGAGAGATATCTACAACCTAGTTGTCATGGGGATGGACATTATGCAATGATTCTTGAATGGTGTCGAAAGGAAAGTCGGGGGCAGAAAAAAACTAGATTTTGGAAAGATAACTCGTTAGGGTAGAGAAACCTTATGACCAAGTACAACAGTCTTTTCAAGTTAAGCCAATGTGGAGATGCACTTATAAGTGACATTGGGAGATGGTCGAAGGAGATTGAGAATGAAATCTAAAATGGCGAAGAACATATTTTACCTGAGTACTTGAGTCAATTGATACCCTTATGAAAGACCTTCAAAATTGCACAATCAAGAGACATACACCAGACTGATTGGTGTAGGTTCATGACAAGTCCCATAATTGGATGGATTATTGCATTGTCCTATCTACTGAGACATCAAACAATTTCATCATTCACTTAGATATGTCAATAAATAAAAAGTATAAGAAGTTTTGGCATATCATATAACTAACAACAATTTAGTCTATATGGCTAACTAGGAATATTGACATCAATTTCAAATCATCTCGAACGTCGGCATAACATGTAATAGAGTAGCAAAAGTGAAGTATTGGCTTTGAATCATTAAAAAAAACACATCATCAATATCTTACTTCGATTAGGTTGTCAATCATTTTCAATGTCTTCTAAATCTTTATTAACCTTGCTTACTCCTATTAATATGTTTCCTTGTATTTTTTTTACATTCTATCATTAGTGTACATCTTTTGTAATTTTGTACATTCAGAAACACAAAATTATATTTTGTCGACAAAAAAGTGATTCCCTTCTCATGGTGTAACTTTAATTATTAAATATTTTTGAACCAATTGTCCAATTGTAAGTCTGTAAAACCCAATCAAAATTTTCTATAAATACAACTATTTCTCTCTTCTACCTCATTTATGTGATTGTGGACACAAAATTTTACATGCACGTCTAGAGAAGTTCGTATTATATATATATATATATAAAAACCTTATGTGTATGAATTGGTGTGGGTATATGTGGAGAGAAAGAATGAGCTGTTTGATGGTATGGATGTGTTAAAATTGGTCCCACATATCATGGATTTTTAAATGTAAATGCTGAATACCAACAGCTTATACCTCAAGAAAAACCAACCACTGAAAGTGCCATTTGTAAAAGAATTCTTGGTTAGTTGTACATTTATATTTAAGGGTAAAAATGTCATTCATTATATTTAGTAAAAAATAATGTTTTACTCTTTTTCTACATATAATTTTGAACAGTCTATATCTTAGATAGAACAAGTAAATGCTTCTATGGGAGCCATTTCAAAGGCCATGACAAGTCCTATATGTGAATCTGCTGTATTGTAGCCATCATCCAGCTACCTAGTTCAGCCAAATCTGTGAAGATCGGTTAATAATTAACTTGAGTGTATTCCTTGTGAACGAGAGAAGACTAGATTAACTACTTGATCAATCACCAGTAATCTCTACAAGAACAAAATCCATCTTTGAATGAGTGGAAGCGGCTTCTATCTCTCACAATGATCTCTACTTCATAAACTTTAGAAATGAGCTTCATAACAGTATGACAATCCCCACAAACCCTTAGGTTCTTTACTATTCTCAAAATCCTTCCCTTCGGAAGCTTTTCTATTCCAAAAGCTGCAGCAAGCTTCTCACTGTGCTTAGACACTGAATCTTCTTTTTCTTCCTCTTCAATGTCATGCAAGACACTCCTTATCTGTGGTGCATAACCTGCTTCTACTCTCAGTCTCAACATTATTTCCCTCAGTTTATTATGAGCCTCTTCCGTAACCTCGTTAGGCTTTTCACCTGCCACAAAACCGTAAATGACCTTGTCAATTTCAATCATGCTCCAACCAGGAGTTTTTTTCATGCTTTGTTCCGTCATTGTTCTCCTTATGCTGACAACATCCTTCCATTTCCCCGCGGTGGCATAAACATTTGAAAGTAATACATGGTCACCAGAATTGTTTGGATCCATTTCAGCAAGCCTTGCTTTCACAAGCTCTGCCAATTCAATGTTACCATGAATGCTACAAGCCCCCAGGAGAGTCCTCCAGATGATTGCATTAGGAGAAACTGGCATTTGACATACAAATTCATAGGCCTTCTGCAACTTAGCAGCTCGACCATACAGATCAACCATACAACCGTAATGCTCAATGGCTGGTTCAATACCATACATATTTTTCATCTTTGAAAAGTAAGCACACCCTTGTTCAACCATGCCACTATGGCTACAAGCATATAGGAGAGAGATAAAGGTAATCCCGTCCGGCCTAACTCCAGCTTCCTCCATCTCATGAAAAAGTTGCATCGCCTCTTCTCCATAACCATGCATTGCAAGACCTGCAATCATCGATGTCCAAGATACAATGCTCCTTGTCACCGGCATGTTTTGAAAGACCAACCTAGCCATAGCTGCATTTCCACATTTGGAGTAGGTATCTATGAGAGCATTATTCACAGAAGCAATATAAAGAAATCCAGATTTCTCTATAAAACAATGTAAAATCTTCCCAAACTCAAACGCCCCAGCTTGTGCGCAAGCAGACAAAACCCCTGTTAGGCTCACCTCGTTCGGCCTGATTCCCACGCACAGCAACTCCCTGAAAAATCCAAAAGCCTCATCAAAAGAACCATTATGAGCAAAAGCAACAATCATAGTGCTCCAAGAAACATCATCTTTCATAGGCATTTCAGAAAAAACTTGTCTTGCCAACTCAAGCTTGCCTGCTTTACCATAACCGGCAAGTAACAAATTACATGAGGTCAAATTCCTAATGGGCATCCGTTGAAACGCATCCCTTGCACCCTCCACATCCCCACACCTAAAAGCCGCAGTGGCAAGAGCGTTCCACGTGACAACATTTGGTTCAGGCATTTCCTCGAACACCTGTCTGGCATAATCAGAACTCCCACATTCAGCATACATACTAATCAATGTTGTCCCAACAAAAACATGGGTATTATAACCATAAAACAAGGCTTGAGAATGCAACTGAATTCCAGCTCTGAAATTACCGCAGTTAGCAACACCTTTGAGCGCAAAGGCGAATGAGAAACTATCTGGGGAAAAGGTAGGTCGGCGACGAAGCATTTGGATGAAAGGGTGAATGCAATGGAGAGGAGTATAAGATTCAGCGAGTCCTCGAATGAGGGTGTTGTACATGAAAGTGTCAGGGTAAGGGAAGTGTTGAAAGAGACGTTGAGCATAGTGAAGAGCATCTGAGATGGAAATGGCACAGTGAAGAAGAAGCTTCCCCAAGACCAAGGAATCAGAATGAAGACCGTTTTGGTAGATATGGGTGTGGACTTGCTTGGTGGGTCTGAGACTGATGCATTTGCTCAACAATGAAACCCATCGTGCTTCGGAGTTGCTCATCACTTCTCCATTCCTCTGTTTTCCAATCTATGAAACAACATAGTTTATCTTCTACTACTAACCACATTACTCCTCATCTTAGTCACCCAAGAATGAATGATCATTATGTGCGGTACGAAGATACCTCCCCAAATAGAAAAGATCTACTCATCATATTTTAATCATTAAAATCCAATGGTTTAAATCTACTTATCAATTCAAACCATTGAAGAATAAATGATCATGATAGATAGGTTTTTCCAGTTACTCTTGCAATAAGTGAATCTCGTATAATGGTTTATTATTTAGAAATATTTGTAGTGTTTTATTGTGATAGGTGGTGTTTGGTTTGCTTAATCGTTTAGAAAGATGACTAATTGACTATCACTCTATTATAAGAACTGTAATGCCTATCAAGATACTAATTAATTATAAAGTTGATTATCTTGGCTAAAATAAAAGTTGAAATGATAATCTCATGTAAATTTGTCATTAAAAAAATATTAAACTCTTTGTTTTTGACTGTTTATGGTGTAGATTTTCAATTGTCTGACTATAATAAGGTTATATGTTTAATTTTTTTAATATTAAAGTATATGGATGGTACTTGATAGGACAAAAACATATGTTTTATGGTGTATAGCAAGCAATACAATATTTTGACCTACGAACAATGGCTAAAAACTGTGTTCTAATAATAAAAAACAATTGTCTTTATTATCGACAACGGTTTTCCAACTGTGGTAGACTAAGGTGTTGCCTTTTGCTTAGACAACGGTTTTTGACAAAAGGCAACAGCGAATAAAAATCGTTGTCTTTGTAGTTGGTTTATTTGTTTTACAAATACTACATTTTTTGATCGTGACCACAATAGGCAACACCTAAAACCATTGTCTATGATTTTAAAATCGTTGTCTCTTATTGTTTAGAGAACACTTATAAAACTATGGTTTTTTTACCGTGGCCACAATATGCAACACCTAAAACCGTTGTCTATGATAGTTTATAATACACTTCTAAAATTGTTGTCTCTGATCATTTAGAGAACATTTATAAAACCGTGGTCTTTGTTTGCATTAATAAAAAAAATTCAATCAACACAATATAGTATCAACATTAATATTAGAAAATGTCTTAAAGTAATTAATTATTCATTAAGTAATTTTAATACCTACAGACTACAGTTGTGTTTCCAAACAAATCAAATTAGATCTCAACACACTTTTATTCTAGAATACAATTAGATTAAACTCCATTTATGTAGATAAAAGCATGTAAACAGAAAAATGTGTAATCCTCTTAAATGGGTCCTTTTCACTACACCAATTCATTACAAGTCTTATGAGATAATAATAGAATATTTTACTTAAATTCTTCTAAATATTTTTTATTATTTTGAATATGTAATTTGACATATAAAATAATATATGTGTATATATATTATTAAGTATGTATATATGATAAAAAATTAGAGAATCAATGTTATTTTCGACCAAAAAAATATCATTACTATGTATATATTTGAACAGAGACACATACAAACATCATTAGTGAGTAACCATGGGACGGGTCGGGATGGGTCATGCTTGATCCATACTCAGCCTTAAATATTAATTGAGTCTAATTTTTAAACTCGAACCCGACCCTAAACACGATGAGAACTGACGCTTTTCAGATCCGATCATGATCGGTCCATACCAAGTGAGCGGGTAGGGTCGGGTCCTGCTCACTTGAAAGATGAGGGAAAGAATTGTTACTTTTGATGCCAGCAAAGCATACACCATGTTTGACTTGTTTTTTCTCAAAACCTCTATAAGTGTTTCACATGAAAAATGTACATGCTCGCTTGTAGAAAATAAATTAAATATCTTAAACTTGTAGAAAATAAAATAACATGATGTGGAAATATTAAACTTAATCAAAAGATTATTTATTAAATTAATTAATAGTATTTAAATATTAATTATAATCACATTAGGTAAGTTGATTAAGTTACAAAGGATGATTATATAAGGAAACTAGTTGAACCAGGCATATCATGTTCTCGTGTCATACACTATTTCTTTTGTCATCATATTTCTGTTTTCATCTTTTATATCCATTAATAATTACAAGTATATGAATTGTTTTCATTTTTCAAAGACTAGTTCAAAAATTAGTAAAATAAAATTTCTTGTACAATCTTTGAAAATAGAAAATGGAGTGAAAGAAAATAATAATTGTAGTTATTAATTTAAATAGAAATTAAATTAAAAATAGAAAATGTTTGGTACAACAAACAAATCCATTATTATTCATCAATAAAACATTTATATCTGAGTTTTTTAATATTAAAAAAATAATAAAAAGAAGAAAAGAGATCAGCTTATTCATAAATAATAAAGTATCACTCTATGTATCTATACTATATATATTTATATTTATATCTATTCTATACTATATAAGGCCAAAACATCTTATAACTACTTACATTATGTAATTTTTTATTGCATATTTTGTCATTCTAATTAAATATTATATAATGTTTAATAAAAAATAAAAGAAATAACAATGAAAGTTAGAAGAAGTTACATATATCAAAAATATCAAATCACCAACGTAATTTTTATTATAGGTTTTAATAATATCACAATTCATTTTCATATTTTTCTATTACATAAATTATAATATCATGTACACTCAATACAAAAAATTTGATATAATTCTCTAAAATGAAATATATAAAAATTAAATATTTAATACTAAAAAATAAGAATGTGGGTCGACAGTCATAAAGTGTCTTTCCACACGCTAGTTGAAAATAGTAATAAAACATACCCATTATCATTCATAAGTAAAACATTTATATGAGGAAGGGTTCTTTATATATAATCAAAGGTATCACATTACTTTATATGATCAAATTATACTATGAGAAAAAGTGAATGATGGACAATTTATGTCAAAGAAGAGAGAAAATATTAAAAAGATCCAATTGAAATTGAGAATAAATTGAAATTATATTGAATTGAATCTTTAATAAAATGGAAATATATCCAAAATAAGGATTGGAAATAGACATGCTAAATAGGAAGGTTAGAATGACGATAAATGAGCACAAGGATGTACAATTGAAAAACCAATTAGCAAATGATCATAAGCTTAAGCTTCATTCAAAGAATGTGAATATGATGACTCTCACACAATATTAAAATTATAAGGTTTAAATATGAAAGGAAAAAGAGAATGCTCAAAATAATAATTTATATTAATAATATTAATGACGTGGTGATATTATGATATAAAAGACATAATACTAACACTTACTTATATTATTATTAGACTTCTAATTAAATAATCAAACAAATTATAAAATATAAAACACAATATCTTTAATTCTAAGATATATTCTGGGACATGCTCTAAATAAATCAAATCTTAGGTATAATGATCGTAATATCAAATATTACATCTCTATATATGTATCATCTAGATATTCTATTTAATATAATTAAAATATTTTTCAATAAATGTCGCTCGTAATAATTAGACATTTAACCTAACACGATACATTTGAATCAATGTTAAAACTTTATAACATTAAATCAATGCCTATTGATAATTAAGTTTAGGATAGAGTAGATTGAATGAATATTTCAAAAGTATCTTACAAATCAATTTCATGAGTTTGACACATTCTCTTTCAATATTTTCCCACCAATGTCCATTTCAACTAGATTCTCCCTTAGACACTAAATTAAGTTAGTATCTTGAAAAATGAGCTAAGTTTGTACCACTTGTTTTCATTAGTTAAAAAAATATAACAATAATTAAATATATAATAATTTTATATTTTTTTGACAAATGATATATGAAATTATATACATTTTGTGTTTTTCTAGAAAATTTTAACATTTCATTGCTATCTTTATTTTCAATCCAATTAAAAAGTGAATTTTCATTAAAAAGAAAAGTTACAAAAATATAAATTAACATTTTTATATGTGAAAAATTTATGCAGTAACAAGTGATAGTGTACGAGTTTTATACACTATCATTGCATCGTTCAACATTCATTTTTAATTATGATTAACTATTCAAAAAATAATACAAATGAGCGATGAATGATACACTAAATATATATAAATCTTTGCGATTACATTATATAAATATTAAGGTCTTTTTATATTTGTGGCAACATGAATACATGAATTTTGTTTTAGATAAAGTAGTTGTTTTATCACTCTTTTTTTATTGACACATGTTTGTTGCATGTCATATTACTTGAAAAGGCCAAAGTTCCTGGTTGAGGAGTTAGAACACTATCTATTAATAGAGAATAGATGCAAACATACATTTGAAAAAAATTAATAAGAAATACAACATATATATTCATTTTGGATTAAAATGAAATTACATTTTTAACATTTAAAATGGAAACAACACTTAGTCTCCATTAACATTCGTGACCGGTGGAGGGACAAACAGTAGTATATATATAGCATAAACCCTAAACCCTAACAACCACTTTATCTAAAACTGCAGTACATTAGTACAGTGCAAGAGAATTGAAGATGGTTGGTGGTGACAACACTAAGAAGTTGAAAGTTGAAGAGAATTCTGAGGATATTGATCCACAACTCCTCCTCTCCATCCAGAAGCTTCAGGAGATCCAAGACAACCTCGAAAAGGTTTTCTTTTATAATTCTCTGTTTCCATCTACAACCATTTTCTGTTCTAAATTCCATTTTACATAAACATGGTTTAAGTATAATTAAATTCTGTTTCTGAATTATATGTACCTTTGTTTTTTGTAATGACGAATTCGTGCTTCAATGTTTTTTTTAATCTATTTTCATGGTAGATCAATGAAGAGGCAAGTGATAAAGTGGTGGAAATAGAACAGAAGTACAATGAGATAAGGAAGCCTGTTTACGATAATCGTAACGAAATTATCAAATCTATTCCTGATTTCTGGTTAACTGCTGTTAGTTACTTCCCTTCTTTTCATTCCATATATTTTTTGTTCTCATTTTTTTGATAAAATAAATAACTTTACTCTGTTCTTGTTATGCAGTTTTTGAGTCACCCTGCACTCGGCGAGCTTCTCAATGACGAAGATCAAAAGGTTTGTCCTCACTCCTATTTGTGCTGTTGTGAATTCTGTGTTTTTGTTCCTCTTATTTAATACATCGGTTGAGTTAAGTTTTATTCATTGCTGACTCCTTATGTGATAATAGATATTTAAGTATTTGGATTCTCTTGAGGTTGAAGATCATAAAGATGTCAAATCGGGATACACAATCACCCTTGTAAGTCACCTCTTCAGTTAATTGAAGACAACAGTTTGTTTTTTAATTTTCTATCAGCTATAATAATCACTTCTTAATTATTTGTTATTCAGAATTTCAAGCCAAATCCCTATTTTGAGGATACTAAGCTTACAAAAACTTATACATTCCATGATGAAGGAGCAACAAAGATTACTGCTACCCCCATAAAATGGAAAGAGGGCAAGGTAAGGTTATGAGTTTTACTTTCCCCCTATCAGCTTCTACGAATCTACAGTTTTAATGTTGTTCATTTTGAACTGATTCAAAAACCTTAAACATGTAGGGCATACCCAATGGAGTAGATCATGAGAAGAAAGGGAACAAGCGAGCATTTGTTGATATCAGGTTGGTGTTTTTATTTTTAAAGTTGATTACAGAAATATTATAACTCATGAGAAAATCAAAATGAACTTCTGGAATTTGTTTGGTCTCCATACTTGCTGGTGATTATAACTAAAAGTTAAAACGTTTTCAGCTGAACCTTAGTATTTTTCAGAATCATTTCTCGAATGAGATAAGTTACATTCTAGCTTATCAATTAGCACATCAAGAAAGGGCACCTAGTTATTGACCCCTGCTTGAATTACTAAACCAAATTCCAATCCATCTGTTTTCTTTAAGAAGATAGAGACAGTTTATCACACCATGGTCAAAGCCAGAGGAAAGGAAATATGGAAAAACGAGGAATTCCTAAATACTCATCCTTCACGGAGGGCGGCTGAAATCAACTACCTATTAAAAGTATTAATTGCATTATGCCATAAGTTGGTGATTATGTAGGCCCATTTCTTGTTATTCTAGACCTAATCCTGGAAAACTTTCCTATCGCTGTTCTTGCATAGTTGCATATGTACCAAAGAGTATTAGCTATGAGCTACAGTCCTCCCTCTATGTCCACCATGAGCCCTGTGTCTTATGTCTTCCATCAAACAGGTGAACCTTTCATTCTTCCAGAAAATTGCACAAGGAGGATATTGATTCTGAGCACATCCTTTAACTTGATTCCACTGTATTTTTCTGATGCATGCTCCAACCATTTTTGCCCTCTTTCAGAAGGCCTATTAAATTCTCTTTTTAGCTTTCAAGAGTTGTTATAAAAGTGTCCTCACACCACCCTGAAATCTCTAGCCTTGTTTTGCAATCATAGCAAACATGAAAGGATGCAAGTCCTCAGAACCCAGACCGACCTTATCTTTTGAAATACACATATGTTGCCAACTTTTCCTGTGAATACCCCATCCTTAAAGAAAACTTGCCTTCTTGGTCGAAGACAGAAGTTTTTGCTTGTTAACTAATAGTTTGTTTATATATTTTAGGGAAATATACTGTTGAAGCTCCTTTCGTAATCTCTTCATTGAAGAAGGGTTAATATTTTTTATTTCTTCTGTTAATGAATGCAGTTTCTTTAGTTGGTTTTCTGATTGTGAAGAGAAGGATGATGATATGGATGACATTCTCGATGAGGTATATTTTTATTCTGGTCCTGCAAAGTTGTTTCTATATTTGTGCATCCATGCTATAGGTTTAGTGTCTCTCTACTACAATCATTGAACTTCTTTAGTTTTCTCCTTTTTCTGCTTCACATTAGTCCTAGTGTAATATTTCATTATAAATTTCAGGTTGCAGAATTAATAAAGGATGATTTATGGCCAAATCCACTTACATATTTCAACAATGTAAGCTAACTTTGAGTTTTCACATGCTCTCTCTTTTGAATACCAATTATTCTTCAGATTTCACAGAACCATCCGTTATACTCTGCCATTTTTCTTGCTTTATGTTTCTAACCTTAGTTGATTGTAATGGAACAGGAGGTCCCTGATGATATAGAGACTATTGGTGGACCTTATGAGGTACTTCAAGTTCTGTATTTCTCATATAAAAAAAACATGGGCATTGGCAAATGCGGTCGGAGTATTTCTCAAAACTGTTATGCTAGCCATTGCTATGGTTATATAAGGAACTAAAACTTCAAAGTCTTCAATGGAAAACTAGAACAATTAATTCTTAATCTATTAAATAAACTTCTTTCCATTGAAGACTTTGCATTTGTGGGTTCCTTAACTAGGGAAAAGATCAGCAAAATTGCTTGAACTGTGCTGAATCCATACAAAGTTTATTTGAACTGTGCTGAATCCTTACAAAGTTCAGCACTCAAATTTAGTACTCTATTTTATTATTAAGTATAACTCTCATTGGCAGGAAAATGATGATGATGAGGATGACTCTGAAGATGATGATGATGACGAGGAGGAGGAGTAGGAGTAGGATGATGAGGGCAATTGAAAGAGAGAAAAAAAGGATTATGGTTATTTTTTTTGTTTTTTCTCTAGTTATGAGTATGTAAGTGAGCTTTTGGGAATGGTGTCTATGGTCATTCTTTTGCGGTTTTGACTCATGTCAAGCTAGTGTAGGTAACAAAGCCAGTTAGTGGTTTTCTTACCATAAACTTTTGATTATCCTTTTAAGTTATATCTGTTGGTTTTGTCGGTTTTGGACTTCTGATTCTTTATGGTAATTAGCTTTCTCTCTAAGCCCCCTTGTTGTGGAACTTCATATAATAAATATATCATAGCATGAAGGATTACCGTTTTAATTTTGATTATCCTTACAGTTTTTATTAGAATAAATGATGAATAATTGAGTAATTCTACCTGCATAACTACTACACCTGGATTTAAATTGCCCCATTATCTAGAACTTCTCTTCCCCGTATTTTGATGCAGTCATTTGAACATTCCAAGAGTAGAGAAGATGAAATTAGTGGGGGTTTGAGAAGATGAAATTAGTGGGGGTTTGAGAAGATGAAGTTAGAGGTATAAAAATTAGTAGTGTGCATGAGTTGTGTTAGGTCGGGTAAGACTTATCCCTTACTCGATACTAAATGTTGGTCATACCATCTTTTTTAATATGAATCTGACTATAGACCCGTAACTAAATCGACTCCAAGTGTCGACGGAGTCACTATTTGAATCCAAACCTGATCATAGATTCAATGAAATATAATGCATATCTTTTAGATAAAAATTTTCTCAATATTATTATTATGGATATATAACTTAACATATTAAATGATATATATATTATATATCATATATATATGTGATAAAATAATTAGAGAATCACTGATATTTTTGACTAAAGAGTTGTCACTATTTTGTACATAATTGAATATACATAGATAGAAATATGATAATGACTGATCATGGGACAGGTCGGTCCTTTACTCAATCGTTAATATTGTTTGAGTCTAGTTTTTAGTCTAAACTCAACCCTAGATCCAATGGGATTAGACCATATTCAGGCCAAACCGATGATCAGCTGTAGCAAGATCCTGCTCACCTCCAGGTATTATGAGATTTTTAAAAATTTATTCAATATAAAAAAAATAGAGTTCAAAAAAAAGTGTATAATCACTTATACAGCATGCCGATTTTTTATTTGGCCCAAACCATGCGATGGCTGAGCCCGATATAATTGGCCATGCTTGGGAAGAACTTTTCAGTTCTGAACTAGGTGGAGTAGTGGAACTTGAGGGCACATATATTTGTTGATGTTGCATCAGTTAATTCTGAATGTCCAGGTTCACTCACTAACGTTGTCCTATTGCTATACACATGGAGTGTTAAAAGGATTTGTAACCTTTTTTTTATTGGTCGGCATTTTAGGAATATGTTTTGAAGCAATGCCTGATTGAACAAGTTAGCGTTTTTACTTTTTAGTCTCAATATATTAGATCATACAACTACCAAACTTGCCTCTAATAAATTTGCTTCCCCTATGTTGCATAATACATAGAGACAGACATAATTGAATGGTTTGGATTTGGAACACATAAGACCCACGTGTTGAATACGGGGATAATATGGACCACAAGCTTGCAAATAGCCATCAAATCAAATGGTGGAGTTCATTGGGGACATTTTCGAAGAGACCATGATGTGCATTCAAGTTAAAAATGTTATGAGCTAAATAAATTTAAAATGAGTTGTCATTGAGGACAAAAAGTATAAAGTAAAAAACTTATTGATAGGATCTGTGAATAATTTTGAGAATTTTTAAATATCAACCTTTTAAATAAACTTTTCCATGTAACAAAATAAATTAAAATGAACGCCAACTTCCACGTGGCAAAACCAAACAAAAAACCTATCAAAATGTATACCTAATACATGTTGTAACAACAAAGGCTTAATATTGCAAGACCTCACTGGATACCTAAAAATAATAAAAATGTCAATATTTTAATTCCTGAAAGTAATACTTGGTGGGATAGACAATTACATACATCGAAAGAGGTTAATTGATTACCCACAGAATGAAAGAATACCTATAGTAGTACAAAAAATATCTAAAGTCGGGAGTGATGAAAATATTAAATAAGTATTTTCTTATAATTAACTTATAATTAACATGGTTGATATTTGGAAATTTGTGAGTCTGATGAAAGTACCTAAAATTGTAATCGTAAAAAACAACTATACATTTAAGGGATGAATTTAAATCACAAATAAGTTCACAATAATTTAGAGCTGCAAAATAACATACTTTTGATAAATATAATGAATGTTGTAATGCATATAAAAGTTTTCGTAACACATTTTGATCATATTATTGGGGCCCAATCAAATCTAGATTCAATCAGGTAATGAGCTAAATGATCTAACGTACAGGTAAGCATGAGATAAATACTTTTTCTTACTCAACCCTAAATATTGTGAGTTTAATTTTTGTAACCCCACTATATTTGGATCAAATCAGATGAATAAATATATATGGTCGGGTCGTGCTCACCCTTATAACACTAACTAGTTCAAATACGTTAAAAACTTAATATGCTATGGCAATCTGTTTTTTTTTTTTACTCCAACAACTCCTAGACTTTTTGCAGCCGACCAAATTAAGCCTGAGTCCGAAAAGGGCCATCTCATTGTTATTTGAACAAGTAAACTCTTCTGCCCATCTTAGCTCAAAGTTAATAGGATCTTTATAATTAAGGATATCTATTAAATTATATATACCAGTGTATATAATTGATGAAACATTACTAAGTTATAATAAATTGACAAAGTGTAGAACTAAAGAGTCTAAGACAGTCTCTTAAAATCAGAGCTAAGACAAGAAATACCAGTTCAGCAAACAGAATGAATTGTGGTTAATATTCTTCCACTCGTTTCATTGTTTTAAGATTCTTAATATCTACTGGACTAGCCAGCAAGGTTTCTAGCATATGTTGGAGTTTTCCACCTTAACTTATACGCATGCAATGGATGGATCCATGATAGATCTCAACCATTCTTAGAACTGAGACAGCTTTATCAGACGGCACAAACAAAATTGTAACAGATGGAAGCATGCAAGGGACGGATGTGTCATTTAATTTGGATACAAAAATGATATTTTACTTGTAATGAAATAGACTATGCTGTGTGTTGTGTACTGCAAATTATTCTGGATCATTAAGAAGAAAAGGTCAATTCATCTTTTGAGGAATAAAGTGTCAAGCTGTAGGAAATCAAATCCTAATATATCTTTGAGTACTCAAAATGTGGCACATAGAAAGCTTAAATTTCCACGAATCTTTTTTCCTCAATGGAAAATATACTACGTTGCACTTCCTATTTCACAAAACATACATGTTTGTTTTTAAACATGAATTCGGTTATTGTTTATGAAATAAAACTATTGTCCATAATTTATATACTGCAATATCTATAAATTGTCAATGTAAAGAATTATATATTATCCAATATTTAATAATAATTAGATATGAATGGTTTTGAAGAAAGATTGTTACTTGTCTGCTAAAGAATATTGTTAATGTAAATAAATAGAAAATATCTTATATTATTTAGAAGTTAGGATTTTACTATCATGTTTTTATCTTAAATTGAAGAATCCTTATCATGAGAAAAGTACATATTACTTGAAAAAGATCCTTACTAGACTCATCACAATCAGATAATAACTTGGATTGCAGAGAATAAGTCAGCTGCTCTCATAAATATAAAAATATCTTGAGGTTATTATTATCCCCAACAAAAATATCAAGAATGTTGAGAGGATTTTTACTTTGTATAGATGGCAATGGGACTAAAATGTTCCCCACTTTTGTTTTTGGGATTCACTCGTCCTTGTTGGCTCCTATATTTGATAAGGTGTTGCTGCATTGGTCAAGCGAGTTGAACGGGTTTGGTCTAGTTTGACCAGCTTGATGTCAAAAACTGTCTATAATTCTTACGTAACACTAAAAGAAATGTTAATTACTTTGTTTTATGTGCCTCATAAAAGATCCATTTGATCCAAATAAGATAATTAATTTTGTTTCATTTTTGGATCCGACAATTCTAATTTTAATTTGTTTGGATTTGTTTTTATAATTTGATTTTTTATCAACAAATAAACCATATGATAAGGATGTACTAACTTTCAGGATTCAAGTCACATAAATTTTTATACTAGATGGAGTAAAAGGATAGAAACAAAAATATGATAAGTTGTGTGGGATTCTTCTTCTCGGGAAATTCAGAACCAATTTCCCTCATCTGTGTGATGCAAAATAGGCACTTGCGGAAGCGGCAAATAAATAAAGTAAATAGAAAGAGTAGAAGAATGACACCAATAATTTTTAATGTGGAAAAACCTTCTCAATGTGAGAAGGAAACAACCACGGGACCTAGTCCAGAAAATATCTCCACTATAAAAAAGTAGGATTACAATATTTGACTCTCTTACAAAGAAGATAACACTCAATCTCACCCAAAAAGGATGGAAATACAAACTCTCTCTAGTATCTCACTAGGAATAAAAAACTCACACTTAAGTGGATATAAGCTCTCTCACTTTCTCTCTATGTTGCTTTTTCTCACTTGCTCATACATTTCTACTTCACAAGTCCCCTTTATATAGTGAAGGAAATGAAAGTTTCATCATAAAGATATAGTGGATGATTAATTGTTGTCATACTTTCAAGATACCTTGAAAGTGTTATTCTAACTTTCTAAGTTGCACTTCATGGTTCTCAAGAGACAAAGAGTAATTCCAAGACTTACTCCAACTTTCTAAGTTAAACTTCATGGTTCTCAAGAGTCAATGAGTAATTCCAAGACTTGCTCAAAATTTCTAAGTTAGGCTTCATACTTTCCAAGAGTCATTGGAAGAGTCACTATACAATGATTATCTACCAAGTTGCATTAGTTATACTTCCACATCAATTAGGAAGGATTCCCAACACTTCTCTTCACGATTGGGTAAAATTGAAGGTAATATGGGAGGAGAGTGATGTTTTTCGATAGAGACCTTTCAAGAATTTTGTTACATTGTTTCACTCATAATTCTGGCTGAACATGGGGGTATCTTGAATACTATGGAGAATACTTGGAGGAAAAAATGGAATTAGAAGCTTTTTGGTTGAGGGGGATTCGTTGTTGGCTATTATTTTGGCTCTTGATGGTTGTACACATTTTTCATTTTTTTTGCTTCTTAAGTTTTTGCACATGGCAATTGGAACGAACATCCTTTAGATTGATGATTGATTGTAGTGATCGACCGGTAAAGCTGATCTTCTATCTGTTCTTAAAGGTTAATTAAATGAGTTAATTTTTAGATTTGGGATGTTAGTAAGAAACTCAAAAAATGTTAAGAGTTTAATTACACCCATAAGAGATAGGGACTAATTCGGGATAAATTGAAAAGTTGAAAATCATAATTTTACTATTTTGAAAAGAATGATAAATTTAAAAACCAAATAATAATTCATGTTCATCCATTATATATAACAACCAAATAAAAAATAAAAAACATAATGTGAGTCAGTAATTTTTCTTTGGTAAGGAATAGAGAAAAAACAATAAGATCAATGAACTAAAATCCAAAAGGATTTATGATAATTTTAAGCTTAATTACTGGAAAATAAGAAGATGATAGATGGGGACGAGTTGTGATAGACAAAATCCATGTCTAGTTTATGTTTAACTGGTGACAAAGTCAAGTTTGGACTCAAACCCACCATTTTTAAGTTTTAAGTATGATGAATGAGTTTAATTCTGAACAATTCTCAAAGTATGGAGACTTGCCATATGGTGTTGTCTTATTGGACCTCTCTAAACTCCTCTGGATAAGATATGCATTGCGTGGACTGTTCTACACTTCCACTTTGCACTGTACAAAAATCCTAAGTATTAGGCAAAATTAAATGGAAAAACAACTTGTACAATCAATTTAGAAACAAAATTTAATAGAGACAAAGTATTTTAAAAAATATATATCCATTCTTATTGTTGTCACTGAAACCTTGCCTTCAATATAATTATATTATTACACATTTTTCAAATTTTTATGCTTTTTTTAAACTGCATTTTTTTAATAAGATTAATGTGCAATCAGAATGATTTTATTTGGTTTACTTTAAGTTTTGTAACTGTAGACTGATTTTTTTGAGATTAATGTAGTAAAATTAAATTAGAAAAATTCCGGTCATCATCTTTATGATAATTGATAAGAATTATGCTATATCTTGTATGATAATACAAATAATTAATAACTAATTCTTCATATTATCTTCTCATACAATTTAACCCAACAAAACTTTTTATACACAAATATATAGTAATGACATGTATATTAAACTATATAAATAACACATATTACCTATTATAATGTGTACAAACATATATGAGTTATTTAGAAGAAATACATATTACTATACTTTGAGGCTATGGGTACCCGACCCGACCCTAGAAGAGAATGCATGCCACGCGGAATCGAATATGCAGAATATGAAATGGACACAATTTACTGACTTACCACTTTAACAAATGGATTTACTTGGCTCTACTTTTCATGAAAGTGCCCAATAGCGGCAGGCAAAATGCTATTAAAGAAAGTGATGTGACCTTCATACCCATTTTTTTTTAATTTCCTTCACAAATACTATTCTATATTTATATTTTAATCTAGTCCTTTTAAAATAAATCATTATTAGCATTTCGATGTCGCTTTTTTGTTTTTTTTTAGATGAAACCATTGCCTAAAGTGTTGACATGTTCAGATGTATAATTTTTATTTACCACATCAACTATTAATTCAACCTAAAGGTATAATTTGTGTTTTGACCCTTTTTCCGTCACATGTGATCGTATTTTGACAATTTCCGTTTGAGCGGAGACCAAAGTCAAAACAGTTAATGCCTCTCGATCCTATCGAATATGAAGCCTAGGAAGTAATTTGTGATTGTTAGTATTAATAAGTCTTCTTTAAAATAATTTTCTCTTAAACAAAATAAATATATTGACATTTTATTTATTAAATTATTATGCATTCTCTAATGTAATTCTATTTTACCATTTTAGTGCTCAGCTTTCCCTATTCGAGCAATAGACTCGAAACTAGCATAACCACCATGCTACTTTGCTTAGTAGATGTAGAAGTATTTAAATTAGGGTTTCATTGATTGTAACAACATGTTTATGCAAATGGATTTGCATGATTTGCCACATCTAGGTTATGAGGGACACCAAATCGTGAGAAACAAAAGAGACATGATTTCCTATATTATATTAGGAAGCCTAATGAAATTTTAGAAAAAAAACATATGAGACATTAGAGATCTTGAATTAGGAGAAAAAATGTATGCACATATAAGTTTTATATACTTTTAATGTAACATACACCATTCATATTTAATAGTTATTGACTATTCAAAAAAGTAAATCCAAATAAATAGTAGATAATATAATGAGTAGTATATCACACTAGCATTAGAGTGAAAGAAATCTCATTGGAAGTATTATTATAACTAATTTTTGTAAGGGTTTTTTAAATTTAGGGTCAATTATGAAGAACTTAATTTTACTTTGGAAACTAAAGACATAGACTTTTAATTCTTTGAACACAATATTTACAAGAATATATATTCATTTATGGGTCTTTATCCTCCTTAGGGTTGAGGTTAAGATTTTTTTTTAGCAAAGAGGATATTTTTTCGATTAGAGGTCCCGTGATTTTTTAGCTCGAAGTTGAAAAAATATTCATTAAAGCTTGTGACTATCTACCATCGCTCTAGTTAATTTGCCCAATTTGTCTTTGTCCACAAACCATTTTAACATGTGGCTATTTTGCATCCACACTTTAAAGTTTAAACTGTTTTTCCCGTATGTAGAGACCAAATTACTTGTAAAATAAGTTTTTCCCAAGCATTTGTAATATTCAGGAAAATGCTGAGCTGATTAAACATGGTTTTTCTTGGATGCTCAATTATATTCCTTCTCCCTTGCTCCACAATTTCATTCTCCTCTAAATTGATTTAATATGAAAAATAACATGGATAATTTTTAATAAATGTATTATATAATATGCGCTCCAGAGAAAAGATCACAGAATGTATGAATGATTCTATTATACATATATTCATCTTGGTTTGAAAATAAGAAAATAACCTAGTTATTTGATGTTGTGGTGCAGTGGTTAATAAAATCTCAGGGGCTGGTTCTTGTGAAGGCATAAGAATGGTGAGATATTAGTATTTTGGAGCTCCATGAACACCCAGATTCCAACTGTCTAAACTAATGAGGTACTTACCCAATCCAATCATAGTCTTCAGATGTTTCACAAAGCTGTTTCCATATACATATTATTAAATGATATCCATGTGTCTGCATTTCAGTAGCATTATCTTGGCACTGTTAATTAATCATTGGACCCATTTATACATATCTATATCTACATGTATATATGTATAAACTCATTATCTGATCTCAATTATTAATTCTAAATTGAAGTCCAACTCGTGTTTATACATTATAATTAGCCATATACATACAACTCATTTTTTCACCCTCTAATGAATAGTTGGGCTATTTTATACTTTTCTTATTCACTGATTAGGAACAAGAGCATTAATGAAAACACACACTAGTGTATTCAGTCATCTACAACAATAGCATTACTAAAACATAACCATTTCTAGGAAATCCATGTAGTAACCATATATACCTTAGGATCAAAGCGTAAAACAATGTACTTAGATATTTTATGTATCAATAAGAAGTTGATAAATTTAAATAATAATCTAAAGGGTGAGAAATACATTGTGAAACACTTAAAAAAATTATTTTATGTGTAGGCAAATATTCTATTCTAATAAGTAATAACTATTAATGCATTTGAAGAATTGTTTGAACTTTGGGGTAGAGATAGAACTAGATAGTGGAATCTGAGTCGTCTCTCAAGTTTCAATGACAGAACCACCAAACACAAAAATACTTGTCTATTATTGATGAATTGACTTTTGAAATTAATATCTTATCTAATCATCCATCCAAATATACGCAAAACTCTCTAACTAGTGTCATTACCCGAAAAGCCTTACAACAAATTCTTATTACTATCCACTCTGTTATATATAATAGATTGATTTGATCAAACATTGGGTTAACTAATCCTTATAAACTAGATATTTGAACTTACGATTGTGGGGTGCAACCTTGAAGCATAGAGTGGGACCAAACATGCATTGACTGGGTGGGGTAGTGTGATTGATATTGTTGGATTGGGTTGCTAGGTTGTCCAATTAATTTGGAAATTACAGAGTACAGTAACACTAAACATATATGTGTATACATAAATTGAAATATACGTATTTAATTATATAGATATATATAGATATTGTGGAGGGTAGGCTGTCTTCTTCAATATGACATACATAAGTAGCAAGGCATGTGGTATCAGAAAAGGCAGCAACAGTTAATATCTACTTGGTCCACTTCTCTGCTTAACAATTCAGGTCCACAATGCCCTCGTGGACAGGACACAAATCAAATGTGGAATTTTTGCACTTCAAAATATAATATGAGGAATGACTGTTACCCCCTCTAATTGTCTTCTTGGTTGTAATGTTTAAATGTTAATATGGAAAGGAATACTACTCACTCTTCTAATCTCCTTCTATCTAGTTGAATTATATTGTTTATCAAAAAATAAATGAGTACAATACATATCAACTGATAATATAAAGATTTAGATACATTTAACATATCATTTATAAAATGTGTCTTTAGGTATATATTCTCTTATTTCAAACTAAAGTAAATGTTTCTCTTTAAAAAATCTAAATTAAATATATCTTATATATTAGTAAGTGTTGTCATATTGCAGTTCATTTGAGTCCCTGCAATTTATATATTACCACAATCCATTTCAATTTCATTTGTCTCATAAGTGACACTTTATATAAAAGTTGTTAGTAATAATTTTTTGCATTATATGTATTATTTAATTTAACCAAGGTGAATATATATTAATGTGTTTTTAATTGACAAATAAGTAGACTTTATAATAGGACCAGCCACAATGAAATTTATTTTTATCTTGCACGGAACATTTCAGTAGTGGAGGCTAACTTTTATTAGAGTTAGAAGAACCTGTTAGCAAATTATAATTGATCGATTGATCATTTTTTTTTGTACGTAGTAAGGACATGCATTTTCTTAACTACAACATGTTATAAGTTTAATTTTAACTATAAAAATTTACTCTTGAGTTTAATTAAAGAGTCGTTATCAAGGATTGAAGAGAGCGTTTAAATTTTTGTCAACTTGTCGGTACGTTAGTATTTGCCTTTCTTGGCATGTAATTTTGCGACAAGAGCTTTTGCATATGTGGTGTAAAAAGCTGATAAATCTCACGTGGGCGCTGAGCATTGTGTCCTACAAAAATCAGGAATTAAGTTGAACCCTTATTTGGATTCTCAGTTTATAAAAGCAAAAAATAAAAAAGAAATGAGAAAGAAGGAAGTAGACTTTCACTAATTTGAAATAGGCCAATAATAAGGACGTTTGTTATAATAGTATTATGCTATGGCTAGAAAAGTTGTTAGGTGCTGCCATTAGCTCTTAAAATATTCATAGGATGCTTAAATTCTTAAAATATTTTAAATGCTCTGGGTCAAACAAAGTGGATTATAAAATGACAAATTACAGCCATGAAAAGTAAATAATATATTCGCCTCAGTTAATTAATTGTATTTTGCGTTGAATTATATACCTTGTTTACTTTTGCAGCTATATCAATTTGATGATTACATGCAATCCAAAAACCAAAATTGACCTATTTTACTTAGGGGAAGTGGTTGTTTGTCGTATGGTGATGTTGCATGTGATATACTTCAACTACTCACTGTCCACGTATAATAAGGAGTAATGAAAGAGTACTGTTATTCCAACACGATGTTTTAAATATTGTATTCATTTAGTTTTATCTCCCTTATACTTTTACTTTTTAAATTTATTGTATCTTCTTAATTAACTATCTCAAAAGTTCTATCAACTATAACAAATCTATTATTTGTACCTAATTTTAATGGATTAAAATATATTATTTCTATGGTTACGTGGACTTTAATTTTTAGGAGAATAAAAACATTTATTTAAAAATGTCAAAAAAATAGTAGCATGGCATATACTGTCCCACAATCAGTATACAAGAAATATTATTGCAATTTAAAACTAACATAAAGTACTTGATCTACTCTAAAATTTAAAATTAGAATACACTATTTCATTCCATTTAGCTAGAAGAACAATTGGAAGGAAACTGAAATGTGAAAAAGGAAAAGTTTGGATAAATTGGAGGGAGAAGGGTGAGAGAATTGAAGATCAATGTCGTGTTCAATTCAAGGAAAGCTATCGTTTGGGTTAGCCCCATTTGTTTCCATTACATACATGTCACAAACTACAAGTAGTGTATGTCACTTTAAGTTTTATTTTTTAGTCTAGTTTAATGGTCAATGCCAAGTTCTACAACAAGAAACTAGTGAGGCACTTAATAAATGCAAAGAAAACAAAGTTGAGTTTTATGAAGTTTGCTCACATGAACGGAAAACAACAGTGTCAGTTTCAACTTCAAGTAAAAGAAACCCCCTCAAACAAGTCCTAACCAATGGAAAATCTTGGAATGGACCTCCCATATAACAGCATATAAAGACTGCTTGTTCTCTCTGAAACTTTACAAGGATTTAGATCCATTTCCATGTGCTACTTTGTGGTCCTAATGCTCAAGAAGATAACCCGCAATAGCATAATTTTTAGTGACTATAAATTTCTCATCTGTATACTTTTGTCATTTTCCTTAAAACACTTGAAATCTTAAGCATTATGGTATTTATGATCGGTGCAATGATTCTCAAGAATTGGAAAAAAGCTATATGTTTGATCTGATGTATTAGAAGTTAAATTGAGAAAGGAATTGGTAGATGAATGCTTATGTAATCTCTATGTAACTAAATACACCTATAATGGTATTTGATAATAGACAAAGTAAACATGCCTAAAGTGTTAGCATGAAGCTATATTTGGATAATAATCCATGGGACTCATCCTAAATGAGCTAGTAGCCTTAGCTGGGGTCCAAGATATTTGAAAGCATAAGAATGGTATATGTTAGTGACTTAATCACTTGAGCTTGTACTAGTAATTGATGTGAAATAATTAAGTTGATGGTATGAGTAATGGAAACAAAACTAGAAGGCTCAAATATTAATTAGGCCCAATCCAAAGGGATAAGCAAAGGGAAATTGAGGAATCCCAAAGTTGAGAAGCAAAGGTGCAAAACAAAAGGCAAAGGCCAAAGGCAAAATGAAATGATTACTTGAATGAGACGGGACCCGCTTGTTAATATTTCCTTTCAAGGTCTTTAAATTTTTTGACTTGGGATTGGGTCCCACTTCGGCCACCATTGTCTTTCTGGATTGAATGATAAAAAGAGCACCTCACGTGGAGTCTGAACCAAAGGGGCTGTCCAACCACAATAAAAAGGGAACTCATAATTTCTTTAATAAAAATTAAAAAAAAACTAAAAATCTAAGATTTTTCCACTTCAGGTTTCAGGTTTAAGCTTTTCATACAAGTAGAAGGATTAAAAATCAACATGAATGATCACACATTAATAATTAAAAAGGTAAACACAAGAAGAAAGCAATTTCTTTTCTGAAAAAATAAATAATGCTTTTTAAAGCTCACCCATATAATTCCCACTCATTATCTTTGTTGCTTAAAGCTCTTGCCCTCCCAGCTCCTTCTTATCTCATCTATCTCTTTTTCTCCCTCCCTCTTCTCTCTCACAAAAATACACTCCAACTAATTCAAAACAAATTCCAATTCCCTTATACAATGAAAGAAAGTAAAAAAACTACACACCCTAATCATCCCTTCCTCTAAATATAGTCACTTATGAGAGAAAGACCCACCACAAACAGATTAAATTAAACTCATTGATCCCACTCTCTGTCCCATAAAACAAAACGATCTCACACACCCATACAATCCAACACACACCAAAACGTTATATTTTTCTCTCCATGCAATCATGGAAGGAGGTGATGATGATCTCCACCACCACCACCACCATCAGCATCAACAGCACAACCGTCAAAACTTCCCATTCCAACTTCTTGAGAAAAAGGAAGACCAAGAAGCAGCATCATGCTCCACCTCATCCCCATACCCAACCCTAGCAATCTCACCCACAGAACCAAGCACTTCCAATTCAAACCGATCCAACCAACTTGTTGCAACTCCATCCACCAACACCTCTACAGAACCCTCAAAGAAGCCACCACCAAAGCGAGCCTCCACCAAGGACCGCCACACCAAGGTGGACGGCCGCGGTCGACGTATCCGAATGCCCGCACTGTGCGCCGCTAGAGTTTTTCAGCTTACCCGCGAGCTCGGGCATAAGTCCGACGGAGAAACCATCGAATGGCTCCTCCAGCAGGCAGAACCCTCCGTCATCGCCGCAACCGGAACGGGCACCATCCCCGCGAACTTCACCTCCCTCAATATCTCCCTAAGAAGCTCAGGGTCCACCTTGTCGGTGCCATCTCAGCTTAGATCCTCGTACTTCAACCCAAACTTCTCGGTTCAACAACAACGCAGGACCTTGTTTCCCGGAATAGGGTTATCTTCTGATAACAACAACAGCAACAACAACACATCAACGCTTCTGAATTTTCAACAATCCAATAACCTAGCCATGTTTCAGGCGAAGCAAGAACTTAGAGACGGTGGTGGGGGTGGGGGTCAATCTTCTTCAACCACGTTGGATTTGTCTGATACTAACACGGTTGAAGTGTTAGGAAGAAAAAGGAGACCAATTGAGCAAGACCTTTCATCAGCGCAGCATCAAATGGGGAATTATCTGCTGCAGTCGAGTGCAGGTGCTATTCCGGCAAGTCACGCTCAGATTCCGGCGAATATATGGATGGTTGCTCAAGCTGCAGCGAATTCAAATAGCCAGGTTATGAGTCATGGTGACCCTATATGGACTTTTCCACAAGTGAATAATAATGCTGCTATGTATAGAGGCACTGTTTCTAGTGGCTTACATTTTATGAACTATCCTACACCCATGGCCTTGTTGCCAGGCCAGCAACAATTAGGATCA
This sequence comes from Lupinus albus, assembly GCA_009771035.1. NCBI lineage: Eukaryota > Viridiplantae > Streptophyta > Magnoliopsida > Fabales > Fabaceae > Lupinus > Lupinus albus. The sequence continues at coordinate 15,375,128 of CM020011.1, forward strand.
TCTACTGGTGGTGGTGGTGGTAATATAAATATGAATGAAGGGCATTTGAGTATGCTTGCTGGACTTAGCCCTTATCGGACGGTGATCGGCGTTTCTGAGTCTCAGGCAAGTGGGCCTCAATCTCATCGCGGTGGTAGTGATGATCGCCATGATTCTACAAGTCATCACTCTTAAAAGGATATCAATTGAATTTTTCTTCATCCTTCTTTCTCTTCTACTTCTTCCTAGCTACATCATGTGTTCATGTGTAGTAGTATGATGATGTGTTTATTTTATTTAACACACGTACGTGAGATGGTTTGATTGATTGATCTTCAAACATTAAGTTTGATTTATTTATTTCCCAAAATTAATTTTTTGGTGTGATTCATATTTGGGTGCAGAGGGTGGATCCAAACCCAATAGAAGAAGATAAGAGGGTTTTCAGGGTTTGGGAGATGGTGACACTATTTAACAACCTGGGTATTTTGGCTGTTTGTTTTTAATTTTTACTTCGAGTAAAAAAAAGTCTCCTTTGATTTATTTCACTACACGATATCTTATCATCATTGTATGTGCTATTCCCTCTCTTCATTTTCTCTTCATCTATAGTACTCTTTTATGTTGAACAGAAGAAAACGACCCATTTCTATTTGCATTCTATGCCCTTTGCTAAGTTTCATATCTAACAGGCATTTGGTGTTATCACATTTTGCTTTCTTACTTTCTTTCTGGGCCACAAAGGTAAAAGGGATGAAACAGTGTTTGTTACCGCTAAGATAACTAATGTAAAAATGTTATGTACTGGTGTTGGTATATTAAATTTACAATGCTTTTTGATCATTCTGATTCTAAATCTCTGCCATGAATCTCGAGGTTTACTGCATCAATGATTAAGTTTTTTCAAAGTGAGATGGTGGTAATTGGAGTGTGGGGCCAAAACCCTTATCGGTTCCAGGTGTTGGCTCAAGTGGTGGGGTATACATGCTGTTTATTTATTGCCTAAACCAATGTACAATGTCACTGACAAACAGGTGGATCATTCTCCATCTTTTTTCGTTTTTGAAAATTTATTTTTTGCCCTTTTTTAATGGAGCAGTTGCTGGCTTCACAGAAAGATCCATGGTGACTCTTTAATGACCCTACTGGGATAATGCCCCACCATTTCCATCATCCAGGACCATTCTTTCCATGGCCCATCCTTTTAATGGTCGTGTTGAATGATTGGGTCTTTGCTCAGCAAATAAAGGCAAAACGTGGAATCTATAGTCTCATGGTCTTTCTTCTTAATTACTGCATACCTCCCCTCTTTGATCTCTCTATCCAATAGCTGAGTTAACTCAATTTATAATTAAGTTGTCTAATATTTATAAGATAGTTGAGAATTTATACGTTATGATGAATGAAATACTATTAAATTAACTGAATTGAATTTAGATTGTTAGTTAAAATTTTGTTATAAGCTCGTATTTTACTGAATTAATATCTTTATCAACATTTTTTTGTCAAAATAATAAGCTTAAATGATTACCCTGCCATATAATATTACCAAGCACACTCAACATGTTTTGACATGTTAAGGCTACACGGTTAGCAAATGGGTCTTAATCGGCCTTCTTGCTTTGACATACTATATATTATATATGCATGAGTATTTTTAGGATTACTTTTTATGTTTTGTAATCTAATAATATCTAGTGTTCACTAAAATAATAAGGAACATCTACTTTAATAATAGGATTAAAAATTTGTAGGGAAGGGGGAGAGCATGATTAGGATATTCCCTCCACTATAAGTTTTGTTCCACAGAATATGATTCGAAGCCAATATTGCTTATGATATCATGTCAATAGCATGAGTGTAAAGCAGCTACGAAAATATACAGTTATACATACATATGTGGACATGTAGTTCTTAAATCATAATCAAAAGCCTACATATCTGATTAGTATATATGATATATATATATATATGTATATATATATGTTACTTGAAAAGAATGGTCAATGAAATATGGTATCTTGGTAAGGTTCCAATTATGTGAACTAAACAGTAAGATGATAATGACAGACAGATGAAGATGGTTCCTAGTCCCACCATGCGCTGCTAGCTAAAGCTATAAAGCAAATCATGAACCAGAGAAGTGAATTAGTATATATCACTTAGCAAAAAGAATTAGTATATGTATCTAAAACAATATGATGTTATATACTTATATGTATCTAAAACAATATGATGTTATATACTTATATGTATCTGAAACAATATTATGTTATATACTTATATATCGTAGTATATATCACTTAGCAGAAGGATTGTGTTATGCTAAATATATACATATTTAGAGATATGCGTGTCCTGTATGGAGATACAAGGCTAAATATATATTGCTTAGCTTTTTCATTCAGTTAATTAACACACATGCAATTACTGCTTCAACTTCTGTTGTTACGCTCCATTCATCGATAAAGTTAGATGAGGGTTCCTTTTCAGTCATGCTTTGGAGTTTGCTGTAGCGAAGTGCTTCATACAAGCCTGCAAATATAAGGGTTTTCAGGCTCTATATGTAATCACCAATATACCATATATCACTCCCAACAATATACCTTTAATCTCTATTACAGATTTACAGTGATCTAAATGCTATTTAATCATGAAAGAGAGAAGAGGGCCTACCACAACAACGAATAAAAGAATGGGAGGAAGAAGAGGGCAATGCATATTAATAAGCCTGCTCGGTTGGGAAGAGAAAATTATTAATTGCAATTGTGTTGGTAACATGATTGCATTTGAAAAAGTATCCTATATCATAACATTATAATTATTAATTGCTCGGTTGGGACAGTCATTTGGTGCATGTAAGTCCATATTTTTATTTTTCTTGATTTCAAATATGTATATATATAAATTTCTAATAAAATGTCATTAGAAATGTAACTAATGAAATATCCTTAAATACTTATGACTGATATATAAAGGAAAACAAATATATTTTTTATGAAAAATTATTAAAGTATAATGTAAAATAATCAATTTTTATAATGATAAGTGAGAATGAGAATAATTTGGATAGTGTTCTTTCGTAGGTGAGTCTGGTAGGCGAGCTAAAATTTCAGATACGAAGTCTTCTCGAAGATGTCGAGATTGAGTTTGGACACGCCGGTGGAGGTACCTGAAAAGGTGATCCAACGATTAAGTCAGTATGAGATTGATGTGATAAAATAGAGAGCTAAGGTTATAATGGTAGAATGAATGAAATAATCATTGGAAGGTACTGTTGGCATGACTGACCATTCGGGTCTGTCGTGGGTTGCTTTGCCCATGTCAGACGGATTTGACATATAGCCGTATTCTGTGCGTAGTTGACTTGTAGCTTGCAGTAGGTCTTGTAGTCATATAATATGTATGTCCTTGTCGCGTTGGAAGAGGCTGAGGTGAGATTTGTAGATGGCTTGCTACGATTGGTAGGTGCTTTTGGTTTGCAGGCGGCGTGACATTAAATTGTTGGCAGCGTAAAGCGGGATGTCGAGATAGTGGTCCAAGAATCGACCTCAATATGTCCAGGTAACAGTGAAGCATCTGGTTAGCCTGTATCCGACCAATATGGGATGCTTGGTTGGCTGAAGTGGAACATATAGCTTTGGCAACTTGATTTTTTACAATTTAAACATATAAAATATACCAAATGTATCAAGAATCTCCTATACATCTTAAAAGAAATTGTGGATAAATATTGGCTTCACTTTCATGTTCAGATCAAATGCACATTATAAATAACAGTTGATAAAAGTAGAGCAAGGGAAAATTAATTTTTATCATTAACTTTCACCTTTATATTTGTTGGGCAATGTTTTTACTCCTCAGAGTTCTTTATTAAAAAAAGTTAATATAATTTTATCATCAATTGATGAAGAGTATTATTAATGAGGTGTTAACAGTCTTAAAAAATTTGTGGATGAAAATGCGACCTTCCAATTACTATGAGGTGGAGAATATGATCTGGGTCGTACCCATTGTTCACATGGATCTAAAACTGAACTTGAATGATATTGTACACAACAGCAACAAGAATGGTCCCCCAAAGAAAATCTTGTATCCCAAAAATATATAGCATGATTAGACCATCTAGTCTACCAATTTCTTCTGTAATAAAGGTAAACAAGTCGAGTAGATTTTGGGCACAACAGATTCAATATATCTGGCCCATAATAACCCTAAATTCCTTGTTTGGGCCCAGGAAATCTCTTAATCTTGTCATGGTTTCTAACAAGGAAATATGACAATAGATGTTGATGCACCACCCATGTGCCTCTTTACTGATATTTAGCCCACAGGTTGGTGGTTACTACTCACGACATAAGTCATTAGATATACTGACCCACCACCTCATCCACTCAAATGTTCTGTGTTTCCTGGATTTGCTATGTTTTCCTTTTGTATCAACATGTTGGGTAGGAGATATAAATTGGCCCATTCCCATTTATTGCTGGAGAGATTAAGCTGGAACAAAATATCGCTTTCATATTCAATTTTACTTGCTTCATTTTTATTTGGCAATTGCTTCATTACTTCAAATTGAAAAGCTCAAGGATAAAGTGATAAACCAAACAATAGAACCTGTTATAATTAATAATTATGGTCTACCCAAGCAAAATGAGATTACAATCCATTCCTAATTTTTGACTACAGGCATACAAAAATGTTACTCAATTGTGTGTTTGTGTTCACGCTATATTGATTGATTGTTTCAACAATTTGGGCATTAATTATTGAACAGTACCAAATAATTATTAAAGAGCACCATATAAATTTATACAACAACCAACAACCAATTCTAAATTTAATGTATAAATTTATAAAGTTGCATATTTTTGAATGACTGAAAGCTCACAGCTGTTTATCAGTAAAATGCTGGCCTACTTAATCCGAGTCTAAATTATAAGAAAGAAACAGATTACTGTATAAAAAAAGAGAATGTATGTTAAGATTGTAAAAAATTCTCAAATTCTGATGCCTGATTTACAAACAATGTAATTACTAGATTTTCACACGGTCTATTTCTTTATTGTATGTTGTGATGAATTCAGAAATAGGGAAGCTAACACTATATATATGCATTAGTGTACTCTTGCTAAACATCAAAAAGTAAGCAGCTGGTAAACCACCACCTTCATTTATGCTAGTTATATATCATTTAGACTAGTATATATATATATATATATAAGCAATGTGTGATTTTAGGAGGGATGAATGTATGTCACTAAATCAAATCATATATGAATGACTTTTAACTTTTAATCTTGATTTTTGAAGTAGGCTCCAATATTTAGGAGTTACTCTTCTCACATCTTACACTAGGTTTGCTCTCACTTATTACCCTTCAATTATGTATGCATAATTGTTCCAACTGAGTTGAGAGGTACAATAATGCAAAGTTGCATCTGCCAAAACATCTTGAGTCACATCCTTCACATGTAGTGTTGGGGATCAGTTGAGGAATTGTCCTGGCTAGTGGCATGGTGCACCTAGCATGTGGAATAGATTCTAAACTTTACATACAATTGAGGACTATGCTGCCTCCTTAGTTGGTGAATGTAGTTCTAGTTTCACTTCTAGGGGTTAAATGGGAAATAAATGATATATTAGCACTAAGCTTTACTAAGTAGACAAGTCACTTATTTGTGTGGTCCTATTGTACCTCAAGTACTACATTAGATGATGAGCTTATTATAATTGGACAATGATATACAACAATCACCTAAAATTGACTACTTCAAAACTCCATTATTCAACACACCTTGTCGAGTGTCTTGCATATATTGTTTAAGGAATTACAATAAGATTGATGATGCAATGCTATCAAATGAAGAAAAAATAGAATGGTTAAGATTGATATTCAACATAAAAATTGTATTTGTTTTGGTCATTAGTTACTAAATTACATAATTTACAACAAAATTAAATATATTTATAGCAATTTCAATTGTTTGATTTATTCTGTCTTAGTTGGTTTGCTAATAAGGGGAATTTTTGTTTTTATTTCAACATGAGAATGTGAAGCCTTTTTTGTCTATGTTGGAAAGTGCTGCTCATTTCTAAATTTTCAATAACATGCTGCATATTCTAAAGAGACAACAAAGGCAACACAAAAGATGTTAGAAGTTTTTAGGTTTGGTAGAGAAAGAACTATAGAATCATATTAAAAAACAATAAAGAATAATCCACACATATATAAATTACTGATTTTAAAAGGACTCCTAATTTTCACTAGTCCAATACCATACAATATTTCTTAGTGGAGTGTACCTCTAATCCCCCATGTGTGATCTGGAACCGGAAATGAGACATGAAATAAAACAGGGAATGAGACAAGTGATCTTTGTCCGAATCTACCTACCCATCCACCAAACATTTCAACAATACCAATAACAAAATTATATTACTGATTGGATTTCCAATGTCCCCACTATTCTTAATCTGTCATTGTGCTGCTAATGACTTATAATTATCTAATCTCCTCCTAAAATCCAACAATTTGTAACTTGATGATCAAATGCAGCTTACTCTGTAGGTCACCTTGAGGACAGATCCCATAACAATTGGTGCTAGCCTGCTAGGTTGAGATACGTCCACATGCACCAGAGAAGCAACTTTTAAGCCCCATTTGAATACTCAGCTTTGTTATACCACAAGTTCTAAGCTCCATACTCAGCCCCAAGATGTTAGATGTGTAATTAGTAATTGCAACATTTAGTACTCCACACACAAGTTTAGAAGCCTATTGGGCATGTGGTGCAATAATTTGGTTGTTCTTTTCAGATTTTTGTTGTTATGACACATGTACCTCTACTAGCCTTAGCATATGCTGATCTTCTACTATCTTCTTCTGCCGTGTGATGCTGTGCTTCTTTGTAGTTTATACGCATCTTTTGCAAGGTTTTTACAACATACATATACATTATACAAAATAAATTTGTACCCCACATTCTATAGAATTAGCTGCTTATTGGCGTCATCACCCATTTAAAATGACATCTGCTACCGACTTTGACATTAGCACATTTGTATTTGGAGAATTTCTTAAGAATATCTTATTGCATGTACTGAAATTAACACTTTGACATACTTAAAAGACATGTTTGGGAGATAACGTGAGATGGAATATTGAATAAAATAACAACCTAGGTTGGGAAGAGTAAAAATGAAATAAGAAAAATGATGACGTGGCAAACATGACAATATAGGTCATCTTATCTATTGCATCCTTGTGGAGGACACACAACTCTATGTTGGTATTGAAATCATAATTGTATATTTGAATGATAATTAAAACAACAAGTAGGATTTACAACATAAATCCAACATTATCATAATATTATATATTATAAATAAGTATAATATTTAAATATTGTTAGTGTAAAAAATTATAAACAATCAGTTTATTATCCATAATTTATTTGTTTTTTTTTTTAAAATCAATTATAATTAAATATGAATAATGAATAATATAATAACAATGTATAAATAAATAAAGATACAGTCCTAATTTGAATAATATAATAATATATAAGACTCATTATATATTTTAAATGATAGAAATTAAAGTGTTATCCATTACCAAAATTTGAATAAAATGAAAATAAAAACTTAATTTTGGGTACAGAATAAATAAAACATAAAAAGACAAAAAGATGATCGAAGGTAGAAGTTCGACGTAGCAAGAGCACGAAGTGGGCACGCGCCTCGTGTGAGATGTGTCTTCCCGCCATACTCCCTTTTGTTGCCAGAAAGAATGAAATCTCCTTTCTCTCTCTTCTGCCCTAATTTCTCCACTAACTTCAACTGTTTCATCTCTCGCTTCAAAATTCTAATTCAACTATTTCATCACAATCCTCTGTCACCAGGTACGTAAACAAAACCAATTTTCTCTTTATGTCGATATAATATCCACTTTTATTCTTAATGATTGGATTGTTTTTCGTTTGATCTGTGGAATTTCTGGATGCCCTTTTTGGTTTTTATGAATTCTGGAAATTAAAGTTTAGAACTTGGACTATTGTTTCCCCTCTTTCTCTGATGGATTAATTGGTCATGGAAATTGTTAATTGATTGAAAATATTCAGATTTTCTATTTCCTTTGGTATTCTATTTACCTTTCCTTTTTGAAATTGTTGTTTTCTGTACTTTAGTTAATTTTGTTAGTGGAAGAATTGTATACAGGAATAGCTAGCTGGTTTTGTTAAGATGGGTTCGGAGAGTGCTGCTCCAATGGTTGAGAAATCAAAAAACAGGTCAGAGACTTTAATGCCTCACTCACACACACGCACAAAGAATACATACATAGTTTCATTCAGAAAATAGAAAGACCTTCTGCTTCGATGGGCACTCGCAGTTTCTTCATTTGGAATTTTCTTTAGAATTCTTAGTTCCAAATGCTTTTTTTGGGTCCTTAGATTTCAGTTACAGATGTCCTCATTGCTCTTGTAGCAGGTGCAAGGCAAATGAAAAGCCTTTTTTGCTGCTAAATATTAACTGATCCTTTGTTCCTAACTTTCATCCACACTCTTTGGAAGAAATCCCTCTCAAATGGGTTTAAAGTTTTAAACATTTGGTGTATTGTCCTGAAGCAAGTAAATATTTCCATAGTTCTGTGCATTTAAAGCTCCTACTGTCTCAGCAGTACTTCTTATGAAAAGTTTAAATTTAGCAAGAACTACTAATACAAAGCAGCAGTCACAATAGCACATTAGCACCACATGCTAGAGATGTCTCTCACATGAGTACTTTATGTGGAATAACTGGTTCATCATGTGGGTTCATTTTTTGTTAATTTGATGTATGTTCAGATCTTCTCCTGGTAAAAAGAACCAAGGGAAAGTCCCTAAGAGAATTCACAAGTCCGAAAGGGAGAAATTGAAGCGCGAACAGTTGAATGAACTCTTTCTTGAACTTGCCAACACACTTGGTAACCTCTTGTGCCTCCATGTTGTATATGCTTGAATTTCACTTACATTTTTCACCTTGTCTTTTAGGTCACCTTTGACATATTACATATATGATTTAGGTGCTTTTTTCTTCTCTTGTTTTCTCTCTTTTATCTCACTTTTGGTGGTGGGACAGACCTAAATGAGCAGAACAACGGAAAGGCTTCTATATTGTGTGAAACTGCCAGACTACTAAAGGATTTGCTCTGTCAGATTGAGTCCCTCAAAAAGGAAAACATTTCTCTGTTGTCTGAATCTCATTATGTAAGTTGTTGACAGCCGTTTTCCTCATTTCTCTTCATATTACCTTGTTGAGACTACTGCATGCTGATATGTATGGGGATTTTGGGAAGGATATTTATCCTTTGTAGGGCGTCTTGAAACCCTTTCTGTTTAAGCCAACTGCGAGATAATCTTCTAAGCCACTTACTTTAGCTGATCTGCATTTGATCTTTGGAAGTTGATATTTTGATGTCACACAATAAACACTTTCTTATGTCTGGTTATAATTCATATGACTGTCTTCACTGGGCAGGTGGCAATGGAGAAAAATGAGTTGAAGGAGGAGAATTCTGGTCTAGAAACTCAAATTGAGAAGCTTCATGGTGAGATACAAGTAAAAATGGCTCAGTCTAAACCTGACCTGAATGCATCCCCGAGTTTGGAACTTGAGCTGCCAACACAGACAAATTATCCAGGGCAGAGTCTCCAATTGCCTTCCATAGAACCTATCATGCAGCAAGGACCTGCTGTTTTGGTTGTTCCCTTTCGTTCTGACCTTCAAGCAGCGTTTTCAGCTCCTAGTGTTGCTGAGCTCGCCCCAAAGCCCGCATCCGTTGTGAGCAAACCACATGCAAGGTATCCCACACCAGCAGATTCATGGCCATCCCAACTTCTTGGATAGCAACCTACTTCAAGTTAAACATGTTAATTTGTAGAATCTTAGTTCGGTAATTGGTATAACTTGTAGTACCTGTCCTAATAACTTTGCTGTTCTGCATATTTCGTTTGTAAATTATGCATATTCAATGATCTAAAGGAATTTTAAACAGCTCTATTTCTCCTATTAAATTTTAGGTATGTGTTATCTTGAGTCTCTATTGATAAGATCCTTTTTCATTTCCTTTTGTTTTCACTGGCTGAAAAACCTCTAGTTCTTTATAGAGGCTTTTTAAGGGGCGGTGCTTTTCCTTGGAAAATCACTCTCCATGCTTGGCAGATCTACTAATGAGATATACAAATCCAAATTGGACAAAGTAAGCACCCGCATCATTTTGAATGAAAATTATGAGACACTAAGAAAACATGGTAGCTTTGACCAACTCCTTTTCTCATGAAAGGGCGTAGGATCACCAATCTTGTTCATCACAGCCGAATCTTGTATTGTATCATCCTCGTATGGCCATGGAAGAATATGTGTTTCATATTAGAGTTTGAGTTGATCTAATTTTGAGGATTTATTTTGGTTAAAACATTCTATCTTTTTCTTATTTTTCTTGCTTTTTTAAATATTAATAGCTTACTATTGCTCACAAATTGATATTAAGAACAAAACTTATAATACAGGGAAATAGACAAAAGATCATGAATATTTATAATAAGAATGTATCTTATATTAAGGATGAGAGGAAATAATGTATAGTTGTAGAGAATTTATACAAGAAAAAAAGAATGTATAATTTGGAGAGAATTTATACTAAAGATTAGAGGAAAAATTGTGTAATTTGGTAATGTACTCACATTACCAAATTCATCAATTTTGATCGATGTTAGTGACAAGCATTGGTCCTTTAAAAAAATTACTTGGTATTACTTATTTTAAATATTTAATTTTTTGCATTTCAGTCCTTTAGCTAATATCAAGTGAGGACTAATCTATGATTATAATTTGAGTGAATTGGGCTGTTTTAATGGGCTTTATTAAAGTGAAAAGAATGACCCGGATGGGATTAGGGTTTTGGAGATGCCACAATATATAAGAATTGTACGAGTAGTAGTTGTAGGAGCAGCTGAGTAAGGTGAGCAAGGAGCCATGGTGCACGTCTCCTATTTCCGCAAATGTTAGTTCTCTCTCTCTCTGTATTTATTATTATTGGAATTGAATTTGATTTAGTAATTGTTCTGATCTAAAATGAAACCCTTACAATATTAGATGGGAAAACATTCAAGAAGCCACGTCGTCCATACGAGAAGGAACGATTGGACTCGGAATTGAAGCTTGTTGGTGAGTATGGGCTTCGATGCAAGAGAGAGCTTTGGAGGGTTCAATACGCACTCAGCCGAATCCGTAACAATGCAAGGAATTTGCTGACTCTTGACGAGAAGAACCCTCGTCGTATCTTTGAGGGTGAAGCTTTGCTCAGGAGAATGTTTCGTTATGGTCTTCTCGATGAAACTCAGAACAAGCTCGATTATGTGTTGGCTCTCACCGTTGAGAACTTTCTAGAACGCCGTCTTCAGACTCTCGTTTTCAAATCTGGCATGGCTAAGTCCATTCATCATGCTAGGGTTCTCATCAGGCAGAGGCACATCAGGTCAATCAATCATTTATTTTTCAATTACTTTTTGCAAATTTAATTTCTTCTATGTTTGTATTTCAATTAGTTTTATATGCATAGATCCGATACTGTGTTTGTTGATAATGCGACATTGTTTGGGGATAGAACTTTAATTTGAGAATGGGAATTGTGGCAGGGTTGGGAGACAAGTTGTGAACATTCCATCATTCATGGTTAGGGTTGATTCACAGAAGCACATTGACTTCTCTCTTACGAGCCCACTTGGTGGTGGACGACCTGGAAGAGTTAAGAGAAGGAACCAAAAGGCTGCTGCCAAAAAGGCTTCTGGTGGTGATGGAGATGAGGAAGATGAAGATTAAGCTCTTCGTATATTTGTCTTTTCCTTATTCTATCGTATGAGATTCTAGACTTGTTAGATTTTTGTCATGCTTAACTGTTATAATTTTATGATCTTTGTTTCTTGTTTGAGGAAAATTTGTGCTAGAGATGTTTTGTTATTGAACTTGTTTACTTGATATTTAAGTGTTGCTCCAATGCCTGTGGTGATCCCTTCTGATATATATCTTATAGCACCAATTCCAACTGTTTTTCTTCCGATGCTGCATTTCTTTTGTATACAAGTATACATGTTCTCCGAGAGGCGGAAGATTTCAAAGTTATCTTAGAAGTGTATTGTAAGCCTCTGAAGCCTTCCCATATCTCTTCTCTCCACTTCAAAACGTAAGTTACAGATGGACCTAAGAGGTCTACGTTTGGTGTCCACATACCAATTTTTGCAATACGTAAATGTGAGCAATAATAACGTGATTGAATAACCATACTTCTGATTTCTGAATACCATCATTTTTTAATAGAGCCCCTTATCTCTTCTCTAACCTTAAGCGCCTTCTCCGTTAATTCGAAATGCTCATATCTCTTGACCAATTTGTGATGTACAAAATTATGTTCAATAAACAGTTAGTTTCTGCGGTGTTGATCGGTCCCACGTTTAGCCCATTTTGGGTCTCAAATTCAGAATTATCGAGCTACTCAAATTCCATCTGATTCCACTTCTTTTCTACGACCCCTGCAGATCCTTTTCCAGTATCTACTTTGGTCATTGGTTCATTTGCGATAAGCTTAATCGCATTGCCCTAATGCCTTGCATCTTTCTTTTGACTAGGAATTGTGATCTGTATTCTATATAAGTTTGGTACACATACCAAGATGGCTACAAAATAAATATGGAGATCAAGCTCCATCTACGTCTTTATAATACGGGAAGATGGATGTTAGCAGAATGTGTTACTAACTTTGACACTTACTCCCTAAAGCTTCGAACTGGAACCAAAATATCACAGTACAAAACTAGAGATCCTCTTTTCCATTCGATGAATCTAGATTTGGAATTCGTGATGATGATTCTTCAATATGTTAATCCAACGAGAGCAACTAAAAGTAATGAGTTCAATTTAAAGTAAATTTCATTTACACCAATGAAATTATACAATTTGTCTCACCCTTATACATTGTTAAACTACGCTTAATTTATATACGTACCCATGGCATGTGAGTATATTACATTGTACCCTAGGGTACAATGAGTACCTAATGTGAGTATATTACATGTGCAGTGTAATTTACTCTTAAATTTATATACATCATTTTCCAATAATGCCCTTTCTCATTTTCCTTCATGCTCATTATCACTCACATCTTTATGTAATGGTGGCATAAACAATTTATTAATATACAAGACATTATTAGTACCATGTATGGTGATATTAATTCGAAGTCAAGTGGGGACATGCCTACAAGGTTACACTATCCTGTATGTAGATCTGCATCTGCTTAGGATAGAATTGTTTGGTTCACCTTTCAAAATGTTCATATAATTTTAATCATATATACGCGTTTGGTAAGGAGCATTTCTTATATAACATGATTCCAAGGAAAGATTTGATAATCTGTGTAACTCAAATGATGTGTCGTGAATAAACTTTGTTAAACTGGTGTCACGCTGCATATATACTCCGACAACTCTTGTGGTCCCCAATCACTAACATTGTTAAGGACATTTGAGAGAAGCAATCAGTAACACAAGATTTAGGACTCACGTTGTTACCTTGGGTTGAGCCTGCTCAAAATAGTGTGACTTAGACTCGAAAGTATCATGGCAAAGTCTTTAAAACTTGTGCCATCATGGCTTAAAAGTTAGAGAAACTCCTATTAATATGTTATTGCATGGGTGGACCTCCTTCTACATAGGGCAAATGGAATCTCACTCACAACCAGAATTTAATTAGTTAGACTCTACCATTTACTCACGCAAGCACCATATTTTTTAGTGAATGGAACTAGAAATATCCCTTATCGGCCGAATGTATCGAGCCCGTTGGGCATTGTCCAGGTCTAATCCAATGATGAAGCCGATAAAATCATTGTTTTAGCCCCAACAATTTTGGCCAATTTTCTTTCCTGAAAAAATGTCTTATGTAGTGAATATTTGCCAATACACAATCTTCCCTCAAAACCAACCAAACTAACCGACCCCATTATATACTTGCATATGAATGCCTTATAAGTCTACAATAATGCAAAGAAAAAACTACTCACATTAGTGTGGAAGTACTAGCTAGTACTCCATGTCATTGTGAGTAGCAATACTCTACTGATGACATATCCACAATTAGTGGAACTAATTCTTATTCTTTACCTTCTATAATATTCGACTCTTCATTTAAAAAGAGACTACATATACTTAATATATAGTATTGTTATTTAAACGACCTAGTTAACAACTCTTCTTATAACAAATCAAATTATCTATGTATTCTTCTTACTTTTATCATACTACCCATATTTTATATATGCCACTTATAAATTAATCATTATTCATGTAAACTAATCCAATTATTTATGTATCCCTCTTATTTTTAAGCCATCATTTATTAATATTGACTTTTGTGAAAACAAAATTTTTTACATTACTTTGCTCCTCTTTATAAGTACTTTTGACACAGATTAAGGAATGTAAAAACATCTTCAAATTTGTCAATAATTTAAGAAGTTTACTAAAACTTTACCATGTAAATCATTAATTATCTTATTCCACTGTATTCAATTTGTGTGACCAAATAAGAATTTTTGACAATAAATTCATTTAATGTGCATATACTTTGAGAAGAGAAACGAATATCAAAATGATATTATAAAAAGGGCCAATGGAGTACCTCATATTATTATTATTAACACTTTGTTGTTTTGAACATATTAAAAGTGTAAAATTGTAAGTGGAACAAATATAGCCAAAATAATTTTAGTTGTGAAAAAAATATATACCCACAAACATGTAATCTCTCCATTCCAAAAAATTTGTTTTGATTTTGTTCATATCTTCTAATGTTTTTTAAATTCGGTATATATTTATACTTCACCTTTTTTAATTATATATATTATCTTTATTACTCTTCTTTTCATCTAATATTTATCAATTTATTGTTACCTCAGATTTTAATACACATAAATAAAAAAACAAATGTCTTAGAACCAGTGCCATTTTTCTTTTATTTTGGTAAACAACATTTCATGGTTTTTATGATACAATGAATGACATATTATATTATCAATCATTCTGCAAATTGTTTTATTAAAAAGAAAGTAATACATGTCACAATTATTTATTAATAATTAATTTAATGGGATAATAATTCATATTTAGTATAATACTTTGTACATTAAGATTGCATGGGGAATTGTGTTTCGCTCTAAATAGGCCCTTCTCTCTATGTTATAAATCTAATAATTAAGTGATTCAATCTTGTTCTTCTGAAGGCTTGTTCTCTCCCTGTACCTCGTGGGGAACGGAGTGAATTATTATTAGAGTAAATTATACTCACACTCCTGAGTTTTAGTGAAATTATATAAATCATCTTTCACTTTTTTGTTATTATACGAACCACCCCTAATTTTGTACATATGTTACACTGATTACCCCTATATAAAAGTGTAATATTTTAAACAAAAAACGTATGATGTGGGTAATTAATTAAACAAAATATTGTATATTGTGTAGACAAATTCAAATAATATATGAGTCAATGCGTTTTCATTATTTGACTCGTTTTAAAATAGTATAAGAGTTATTTAAATATTTCTTTGAAATTTATAATGTATTTTTAATGACACAAAAATAATAAAGAAACACTCGCTTTTGTACTATTTGAAGTGTTATACAATATACAATATTTTGTTTAACTTAATTACATTCATCACACGTTTTTTCTTTAAAATATTACACTTTTATAACATGCAGGGATGCAGGGGTGGTCAGTGTAATGTATGTATAAATTTAGGGGTAGTTTGTGTAGGAGGGAGGGATGGTTGGTGCAAGGACAAAAAAGGGAGGAGTGGTTTGTGTAATTTCATTAAAACTTAGGGGGTGTGAGTGTAATTTACTCTTATTATTATCCCTAAAATATGACAACTTGGATTACTATAATAGAGAGTCGGTTCTTTTGTACCCTCATCAGATTCATCAACTCCTCTACCTAGAAAGGTTCAGACTTCACAGAGAACCCCAAACAACAGAAATAATGATGACTATTGTATTATATTTCCAGATCGCTAAAAAATGTAGTTTTTATGTAAATTTATACATATAGTGTACTATTGTATGCGTTGCACCAAATGCAACTTGAATTAGAAGTGTTTATAATTACAAACAATTTGATATTAATTAACTATAACATATTTGGTGAAGGGAACTAATGAGTTATCGGATTCAATAAATAGTATAATAAGTTAATGATTCTAAGTGCATAGGTAAAGAATTATCGGTACATTCTTTTTTTTGATACTAATTCTCAATTTTATGTAAGGAAATAATCAATTTTGGGATGAGTGACTATTTAAACAAGTGTTGCTCAATTTTTGGATAAGAAATACCTTATACCACTAAAACAACCTTATGAATAGGGTTGATTCATTATTAAAAGAGGCCGAAATAAAGAAATAAGCAAAGCTTGTGAGCATTAGCACAGTTCTCGCTGTTAATTGGATCCAAGGTCATGTGCCCCCGAGATGCACGCTGAGCAATAATCTCATCTCACTGCGTTCTCTTTCACATTTTCTCCTCTCTCTGTGTGTGTGAATCTCTCACTCTCAGTCTCAATGCACACACACTTGAAAGAAAGCAGCTATAAATTGTTGACTATTTTATGTAATGTATTCATTAAAATATTTCTGTATAACAAACCCTAATTTGTTAACTTGAAAAGGTTTTAAAAGTGATTGATATGTGATCTTCTGTTCTGAGATATTAATTGTGTTCTGAGATATAGCAGTGTAGGTTTAATTAATATATATTTTGCTCATTTATTTCACATATGAAGTTTTATTCTGACTTTTTATGATTGAAATGGTTTATTATAAGGACTAATTTATGCCACATATTACAGAAAAGATGAGGATGGTGTAGTGGCTGGCATTTGAGTGAGATGGCACTGAGCGCAGTGTGAAGTTGTTAGGAGCAACAAGATCATGGAAAGCGTGATTGCATTGACCAGTCAAACAAAGAACCCCTCGGTCACGTTACCCCCAACCTATAGAATTGCCTCTTTCTTTGGCTAGACAAAAAATTTAATTAACAATATAATTATCTATCCTCGCATTATATATACAGATAATGTTAAAGTAGTGTACAAGTTAAAAGAAATTGTTAAAATCAGTCCCTAGAAATAAGAATAACAAACTTAGAAGAGTATCTTTGTGTTGTTTAGCTTTAATACACTAAGAAATAACTGACTTAATTTTTCAATGCATGTTCACAAAAATCTCAATAAGTAGTTGTATAGCTTTATTATTTTAGCAATAATGAGAAAACACCATGGCTAATCTTCATCTCTAGAAAATAAGGTTATTGAAACCTTGCCACCAATATGACTAACTTTGCTCTCCAAGCTTAATTGCCAGAGTTTTAGGAGATAAAATATTAATATTTAGTTTAAAATTTAACAGCCCCACAATTTGCTCCTATTCCTTCCCATCAAAATCTTTACATATAAGAAAAAATATACTAACATTTGCATTGAGAATAATTAGATTATGGTGTTGTGTGCACAAAATGGAATTGGTATACTATAGACCGATGGAGGGTAGAAACAAACAAAAAGCTCAATCTAAGAAATCTCTCTCTCTCTCTCTAACTTGATTCACCGCATACACATGCATAGAAGCGTAGTATAAAGTAAATAATCCTTAATGATCTCTCTATATATTTTACTCTTCCCTAGATATCCCTTAGTTATCTTTTTGCATGTGCGATATTTTCATGTGATATATCATTACCAATTCCCTATATATACTAATTAAAGTTCATCTATAAATACGTAGCAGTAGTATCAAAAGATACCTAGAGATAAATAAACTAACTATGTCTAGCAGAAGATCCAGGTCAAGACAATCGAGTGGTTCAAGTAATATGATCACGGAGGATCAGATCAATGACCTTGTCTCCAAGTTACAACAACTTCTTCCTGAGATTCGCCATAGCCATAGCCATTCTGATAAGGTATTTCGTTTCTATATATACTTCCTCGATCCCTACCTTGTTTCTAAGCTTTATATAAGATAGTAAGTACCCTTTTAGTTTTTTCTATCATGGTTTGATAATTATACTTTTTAGCTAGTACTACATGAATGAGAAGATATGCAATTAATTAAGATAGTAAGAAAATGAAAATTTCTTTCTTGGAATGGGTTTGATTTCAGGTATCATCTGCGAAGATATTGCAAGAGACATGCAACTATATTAGAAGCTTACACAGAGAGGTGGACGATCTAAGTGAGCGTTTATCTGAGTTGTTGGCAAATACTGACACTGCTCAAGCTTCAATCATTAGAAATCTCCTTCTACAACAATAATAATAGATCTAGTATTCATTAATTTCCCTTCCTCCTTCGTGCTGCATGTACTAGGTTTTTGTCATTTACATATGCTTGTATGATTATTAGTTATAACTCCTTTTGTGTACCAGCTAGGTTTTGTCATCTAGATACGCTGAATTAGTAGTTTCTTCATTTTCTTTTCACCCTAAAAATGAGCTCAATTTCCTTAGATATATAATCAATAAAAGAACTTCAGGTCTCACCTTCTTTTATTTTTCTGCACTTTTCAACACATACATACTGTCTCCCTTTGTCCTCCCAAAAAAATTATTTATTAATAGTTATTTTGAATCTTGTTAAATTTATTATGCTTTTTTGTCATTATATCATTTACTTCTCAATAATAATTATATTTTTATATTATTTATGCAAATCAAAAGACTATATTAAATAAATTTAAACTTGGAATGCAATCATTAGTACTCTTTTAAACTTCTAACCAAGTATTATTCAAGATCAACATGACAATGTTAGCTTTGTAACTTTGTGGGTTTGGTATACCCTTAATCCTATAATATATCCTCACTTTCTAGAAAAAAATCCAAGATGATTGAGACAATTGTGTAAAGATATTATTTAAAGAATACAAGAGTAAGTTTATAAATTTATGTTCAATACCTTTCAAAATATTAAACCACTTACTTTTTGAACTTCCTTTAACAGCCCTAAAAACACTTATGAACATTGTCATATACTTATAGCCCCAAACACTACCAACAAATCATTGGTCTAATAGTATAAGGCCCAATTAGATTAGTGGATAAATAAAAATGTCAATGGTTCAATTATTGAAAATAATATTTATTTAGAGAGATAAGCACACACCCCAAAGGTAATTAATTCTTTAATATGAAAGAATATCACTCATAAAACAACAAAATTCCAAACACTAATTAATTAGGATTAAATGAAATAAAAAACTTCACCATAAAGTTACATGCAATTGAAAGTGCATCTAGTTGGTGAGGATTCAATTAGTACTTTGAGAACTAGAGTTTGAATTTCATTATTTTAACTATGTCATATTTTACTAATAAAATTAAATTTTTGAAAACTATATAAAACTTAGCGTTAACACCAAAGTTTGAACAAAATATTAATTTATAAATTTTAAATTTCGATTAACCTAAAGTTTAAACCATTTTGTCTATGTTATTATGCATACAAAGTGAACTTATAATAAAATTATGAAATGTTTAAAAAAAATTATATAGTTAATAAAAATAAAATACATTTATAAAATAAAACAACATAATGAAGACATTTAACTACAATTATTTTTTCAAAATGGACCCCTTATTGATGTGGGCCTTGGGAGGTCACACTTACAATATTGTATCCATGGTAGGTCATGTAAGAGCTCTTTACTCACAATATCTATTATGACCTTGATAAATATATCAGAACCAAGTCACTTAAACTTTCATTTGTTTTATAAAAAAAAATACTCTCTCTATGTTGAAGAGGTATATGGACTTAATAGATATTAAAAATGTTTTTTTTTTCCTCTTAAGACAACTTTATACAGCAATCGTTTCTTGGTGCTTATAGTGTAAAATGATGTATTTTACCCAAGAAAATTGTGAGGCTCATCAGTCATCACTATAGCAGAATAAATAAATATTGATTCTGAAAATTTAAATCTTTCGTCGTATTTAAATTAAGTTTTATTTGAATAAAAAAGGATATACACATTTTCGTAACAGGAAACTTCAGTTCGATTATGAAGGATGACCGTACACTTGTCAATCTTTTATGTAAGATCGTGGACAATCACTTTCTCTCTATAATAAATAATAAAAAATGTGCATCCTTATTATTATCTTTATCTGTTTTTTTTTTCAAAATAATGTTTCTTGTTTATTAAATGCGTAAGATAACAGAACAACACTATAATCTGGTTCTCGTGTTTTTGTGTTCTTCTCTTGAAACACGGGAGAAGAACAATATGCATGAGAACCAACCACAAAACACGATATATGAAATGCATTCATTTGGAGACGTTGCATGCAGAAAACTAAGTTGGATAATTAATTAATCTTCTCTTTAATTTTGAAAGAGGAGGAACTGCATTATCTGATGGGAAATTGTTTTAGAACTCGTCGTTCCAAGGTTGATAATACTCCCATTTACCAACCCACTTCCGGTACGTTTTTATATTTATTTTTTGTTTTTGTTTTATTTTCCTGCAATGAAATCATGTCCAATTGATATATTTTATTGGGATTGGTTCCCAACTTTGTTATCTTCTACCGTTTTTTGTCATTGTTTATCTGAGCATATATTTATTTTATCATTTATTAATGTCTTAATGATAATTATGACTGTGGTATCTTTCTGATATTTTTTTAAGGAAATGACTGTGGTTTTGCATTTCCTTTGTTATTGACTTATTGTTAATTTTCTTTGTAGTTGGTTATTATTCCATTATAAGTCATGCATGAATAAATTAAATCCATTTTTCTGTTGGGAGATTGAAATACAATATAGTACTTGTAGTTTGGCTTCTGCAAAGGACTTCATTTTTAAATATTGTAGCCCCCACTCCCCACATGTAGTAGTAGTTCAGCAATGGGGTAGTAATATCATTGTGTTCTTTAGGGCTTTGGCTCAATTTTATTTATTTAGGCCGTGTTATATATGGAAAGTTAAAAGATAGAGATTAAAATTTGACAAGGTACAAGGCTAGAAGCATAAGGTGTTTATGCAATAATGGGAGATTTCTCTTGCTCATGTGACACATTAGTTATAAGATTGAAGTGAGAAACAATGATAGCATACTGCACAGAACAGATGTCTCTTTCTCAAGGAGCGTCAAAGAATTTATCATACGTGGCCCTCATTTTAGTAATTTCATTTTCCACATTCCAATTTTCACCACTTCAAAGCACAAACTCAGTTTACAAATAAGGTGTTTTTACATTTTGCATATTGAGTTCATATGTAATTCCTCATCTTCTATGTTCCTTTGAAGACAGTAAGACAGTAACCAATATTATATAGGATAACATTGCTGATTTAAGAATAATTGCTTAATTTTTTCCTTAAATTTACTTCTCGAGCATTCACTTTAGTTTGGGGGAATTAGTCTAGTGATCAATTTGGGGGTCGTTAATAACCATACCACAAAACTCTAGGTGATTTTTCCAGGCACTTGTGTAGAGGAATAAGGTATACAATCATACTGTTTTTTACACTAGGAATGGAACTTCACAGCTTGAAATAGTTAACTATACATGTTGTATTTATTAATAATCCCAGTTGATTAGATGTTCCTTTGATGGTGAAGAACATGCATATCATTATTGGGAGCATGCTTATTATACTTGTTAGTTGTTACTCATGCATGTATCATTTCTATGTTTTTTTCCTCTATCTCTGGGTTTGTTTATTTTTTCTTTCTCCATTAACAAAAGCCTACAAAAGTCAGTTTCAATTGATTTTTCATTCTCTTTGAGGAAATTTTGTGTTACTAGTGATTCTTATGCTGGTAGAAGAGTTGTTGCATGCTCCCCTCCCCTGTTTGTTTGGATTAGATACGTACAAACTATCATTGTCCTCATTTGTGCAGACTTTAAGATCTTCTTTCTTAATTTCTTATGCATCTCATTTGCTAACTTCATTGCAGATGATTAATTCCAAGAGGAAAGATTGTTTTCTTTCTGTTGATTTGCTTGTAATATTTGATAAAGTGAATATTATTTTGCAGATTCTACAAAAGTTCCATGTAGATGCTCCCAACTGTTAGCTCATTCACGTCCATCAGTGCATGGATATAGCGGTGGAGGTAAACCTGAGGTTCTCCCTACTCCAAGATCTGAAGGCGACATACTTTCGTCCCCGCATTTAAAAGCCTTCAGATTGAATGAACTTAAGAATGCTACTAGAAATTTTCTTTCTGATAGTCTAATCGGACAAGGGGGATTTGGTAATGTCTATAAGGGATGGATTGATGGTCTAACCCTTGGGGCTGCAAGGCCTGGTGGATCTGAAATGGTTGTTGCGGTGAAGAAGCTTAAAGCTGAAGGTTTTCAAGGGCATAAGGAGTGGCTAGTAGGTTTCTATCCATTAACATTTAATCCTGATGCTATTGTTTTAAATGAAATAAAGTCTATTATAGTTTATTTATTTATTTATTTATTTATTTATAGTCTGAACTCAATTATCTTGGACAACTTCATCATCCAAATCTTGTCAAACTTATTGGATACTGCCTGGAAGGGGATAACCGGCTTCTCGTGTATGAGTATATGCCCAATGGAAGCTTGGAAAATCATCTATTTCACAGTATGTGTTACATTTTGAACCTGAAAGTGCCATGATTTAACATTTTATCAAATCAAGCAATCAAAGATGTCTGTATATTTAAATTTTCAAGTCATGCCATTATATTGTACTTTAATGAACTGTGGAACTGGTAATTGCAGAGGGCGCAAAACCACTTCCTTGGGCAACAAGAATCAAAGTTGCTATTGGTGCTGCCCGAGGTCTCACCTTCCTGCATGACTCTAAGCAACAAGTTATATACCGTGATTTCAAGGCTTCCAATATTTTATTAGATTCGGTACGTTTGGTTATGTATTAACATTGCCATGTTATAGTGGGAATTTTGGTGAAAATGCTTGCAAACTATGAGTGGGTTGGTGTAACCTGAATAAAATGATAGAAATAAAAGTTTGAGAATGTAATAGTAATAAGTTTGAGAACGTGATAGTAATTATATATATTTCCTTTCTTCTTCTTCTTCTTCTTCTTTTTTTCGTAAAAAAATAATCTCTAAATTCGATAGAACAATCTGCTTTGAATTCCAATTTGAAAGTTTACTTTATGCAGGAATTTAATGCGAAACTCTCAGATTTCGGTTTAGCCAAAGCAGGCCCCACTGGTGAAAATAGTCATGTTTCCACTCAAGTACTGGGTACTCAAGGTTATGCTGCTCCTGAATATATTGCTACAGGTTTCATTTTTTTCCTTAACTTTTATATTGATGCTTTTTGATTCGTGGAATATTTGTTTACCTTTGTTGTGTTACCAGCTTCCTCATCTTTAATGCTTTTAGATTTTATTGTTACGAATTTAGGATTATTAAATATCATTCAAATCAAACTAGCAATTTCATGTATATAACTTAAAGTTGTGATTCAACTTGGTGATGATGATGAATGAAATCTTAAAGGCTTGAATGTTATTGACAAGTCAACAAACTTAAAAGGAACATCTAAATATCAATAAGTTTCATGTACATATATATTTCTGTTTGTACACATTGTAAACATGTCTGGATGTATAGATCTTCCTGAATAACCATAAACTGTCCTCGATCTGTGTTTTGGTGAGAAGAATAAACAATTCTTTTGTGATAAAGAAATAGGAGCCTCTTGTACATATGGATTGTGGAGCTATTCATCTCATTGACTTTGGCTGTGATATGGAACCTTAATGTACATGTTTCATTATGTGTTAATTTGGTTGTCTATTCACTGCACTTTACATAGTAACTGTTCTATTTCTTCACATATCAATATGAAGTTATCTCATGTCTTTTTCCTGCCATAAAAGTAAATGATCACATTGGTTCATATGGAAGGCTCAATGCCCTCTTTTGGGATGTCTTAGCAATTCAGTGCTTTTTCTTATAACGTGATCCTAAAGAAATATTTTGATCAGGCTGGCTGACTGCGAAATGTGATGTGTATAGCTTTGGAGTTGTGCTATTGGAACTATTATCAGGACGCAACGCTGTTGATAAAACAAAATCTGGAGTGGAACATAATCTGGTAGATTGGGCAAGACCCTATTTGAATGATAGAAGGAAGTTGTTCAGGATCATGGACACAAAGTTAGAAGGACAGTATCCACAAAGGGGAGCTTATGCAGTTGCCATTCTTGCATTTCAGTGTATTAGTGAGGCCAAGATTAGGCCACAGATGTCTGAGATTTTAGCTATCTTGGAACAGTTGCCAGCCACCAGACATTCATCCAGGTCCAGCCCGGCCAGAACCGACGAGATACCCAACTCAAGCCCAATGAGAGAGGGCCTATAGTCCAATGGTAAATGCAAGAGAGTGTTGGTTATTTAGAACATTGAAGTGCAGAGAAAAAGAAGAAAGTGTTATGCATAAGGCTCTCTTTTATTCATTAGGTGAGCAAATTATTTATGCAGCATAATGGAAAACTGAAATGCAGAGAATTATGTTACTTGACAAACATATCAAACATTAAATAGGTGCTCCTAAATGAATGATAAAATATTTTTATCATAAGAGACACTTTGCTTCTTTATTGCTTAGCATAATTGGAAAACAAAAAAACTGAACAACAGATTTTGAGACATGCAGATCAACTTGGAGGTCCCACTCTTGTTTCCCCACAAAATCCACACTTGTGAAATCCCAAAGGGGCTCCTATGTATATTCCCTTCCTTTTCTGGGTTTGTGATAGATGGTAGCCCCTATGAGATACGACTTTGGTTATTTCCACATCAAAATGCAGTGTCATATCCATTGTCTCTAGTCTCTACCATGAAGAATTGTTTGGGTTTCCTGTAACAATTCAATGAGTAGAATTTCAGTTTGTTGGGTTTCCAATGCATATCATAGGTGAAGTGAAGGGCTAATCTCCCAAGATTCTTGTAACAAGTTAAATGTTCAATGACAAAAATTTCAGTCTAATTGCACCCAAATGATTCTGGTACTCTAGAGGAATGTTCCAATAATACCAGTTTGCCCTTAGATATCCCTACTGTATTTCCAAAGAGTTCAATGGGTGTCTACCAAAATTGTAATTTTTTTACACTTAGTATATCATGCATGTGCATGAAATCATGTGTATGACATTTAGCTAGAAGTAAATGATTGTTACTATATAGATGGTGGATGATTCATAGTATCTTATAATATATTAAGAGAATATCTAGATGATACATAGATATAATATCTCATATTATAACAATTATATCTTAGATTTTTTTAGAGTATCTTAATAAAAAAATTTAGGATAAAAATTAGTTTATTTTATTTTTATGATTTGTTTATTATTTAATTAGGAATATGTTGATTTAGTATTAGATTTTTTGAATCACCAAATAAACACAATATCATCACATCATCATTCATACTACAATTAATACAATTTATTATTTTTACCAGTAACATTCAATTGAAAACTGGTTTGTATGATTAATTATGGCCAATTTTAACTAATATGAAAATATAATTGGTATAATTGTTATACTGTACTGGTATTGAGACCGGTTTATCAGCTTGAATCGATCGACGCGAACCACTTTTTACAATACTGAATGGAAGAGAGTATATTAATATCAAGATGCTATTTACTATTAAAAATACAAATATTAAATTAAGCAAAGATGTTTAAATTTCAAAAGTCAACTATAATAATTGGAAATACAATAAAATATTACTTTTATGTAAATATTATGATATTATGATATCTTATTTACTTATTTCTAACCTTTTAACTTTTCCTTTCCATTTTTTTATCTTCCATTACTATACTTTTTTTATTTAAAATATAATATCTCAAAATCAAATGTTTTATTTTTTTTCCAAATTAATTTATTGTGACACAAAACTTTTCTAACTGTTTGATTAGGAAGGGATGAGTCAAAGATAATAAAATTGATTCTAAGACATTTAATTTTTTTTTTCATGATTCAGATTTTAAAAAAAGAATAATTAAAGAATATCGGTAAAAATATTTTATTTAACATCAAAAATTATAAAATAACTCTTTTTGGACAAAAAACCATTTATGATTTTTTAAAATCACAAGAGTTATCCCAATATCCGTAATTGACTAAAATAATTATTTAACTCTATAGAATCACAAAATTACAAAATGATTTTTTTTTCATTTTAATTTTTTATTAAATTTGGTACATAAAATTAAGTATTTACGTGTACATATATAAAATATATACCATTTTATGTAACCAAGATAGTTGTTGATTAATAAACCAGTAATAAAACAGATATTTGGGCCACTATATCATGTTAGAATGATTACCCTATATTGATGGGAAGGAAGTTAGGGAGTGAGGGAGTTGTAGTCATTTCTCATTATTGTGTATTATCTTCATTCCTATTTATTTATCTTCTTGCAAAACAATTGTCACTTACAAATTATAATGACATTTACTTTGTTCATTTACATGATATTTTTTTGTTTTTCATAATATATTTGTCATCATTACTTTATTTCACTACTTACATGAATTGGTAAATTATTATATAAGAGTAAACATGGAAAATAATAATTAATATATTTTTTAGCCTCTAAACAAAATATTTTTTCCACAAAATGATCAGCTAAATACAAATAAAGGTAATAATTGTATTCCTATTTGGGCAAGGGCCTGGATTACCACAAGCACAAATACACATAAACATCACAATGCACTTAACATTTATAGTAATATAGATTTCTAACTAAATTTCACATATCAATAAAAGTAAAATAATTAATTTGCTTTCTTTTTTAAAATTTTAAAATTATAATTTATCTCTTATTGGATATTGATAGTCTTAATGACAAAAAAAAGACAGCAGAAAATTGTAGTAGCATCAAATGAGGAAAAAAAACTAACGTTGTAGAAAAATATAAATAATCCTTATAAGAGTGACTATCAAATGAAAAGATGCTGTCTTATAATAAAGGTTAGAATAGTATATAATATATAAAGATACTATACACTAATATAAAAATTAATCAAAGATGTTAATATTCCATTAGTGAACTTTAATAATTGGAAATGCAACAAAATACTATCTTTTATCTAAATATTATGATACCTATTTGTGTGTGACAATTATGATAAGTCTATAGATTCCTGAGCTCCACGTGCAACCTTAATGAAAACATCTTCCATTGTAGTATCAGCTAAACCCCATGCAGAAACTGTGAAGTGTCTCTTTGCATTCTCAACAGCTCTGAATACATCTGCTATTCTAACCTCTCCTTTAGGCAACTCAAACTTTTGGGTACCTGATATATGATATATCTTTTTGGCATTTGGTGAGAACTGCAACACCATGTTCTCTACATTCTTCTCATGATACACTTGTGTTGTCATTGTGAACACATAACTTCCTCCATATCTACTCTTCAGCTATACCAACACAATAAGTAAAGTTAGTTAAACTCTATTAAGGATTTCTAAAGTTCATTCATTATATATAGCATATCACTCCAACATTGTTACCTCATTTGGATTTCCTATGCACTGCAAGCTACCGTTTACAAATATTCCTAATCGATCGCATAAGGCTTCTGCCTCTTCCATGGAATGTGCTGAAAGCATAGATATCAAGATTTATCAATTTATATTCAGAGAGAAAACCTTCATGTTGTTATGAAACTAAATAAATAAACATGTTGAATCTTCTACGATATGCACGAGAATCAAAATAATGGACCAATGCTTAAAAAACATGAGAGGGATAGAATAGTACTAGTGAGAATAATTGCACGATCCTGTTTGGCAACCCTAATAACATTCCATAAGCTGTTTCTTGATGCAGGGTCTAACCCTGTACTTGGCTCATCCATATAAACAACCTTGACATATTTTAGCACTTAACATAATAAGAAAATCTTATAAATTGAAAATTCTAAAAACATGATCAGATAGGATTGAAAATAAAAACATACTTTAGGGTCACCAATCAATGAAATTGCAACACTAAGCCTCCTCTTCATGCCTCCACTGTAAGTTCCTGCTCGTTTATCAGCAACTCCTCCATCAAAAATGTTTAAATTCTTCAAAGATTCTTCCACTGCCTGCAACAAATAGGTTAGTGGCTTAAGCCTTGTATGCCAAACAAATGCTTAAGAGAAAGCATCAATTGCAACAACCCGGCAATCTTATCTTCAATGGACCCATATTCTTAAGTCTTAACTCTAAACACAAAAAATAAGTCATATATAATGTACACTATACTTTTTATCAACAACAATCCAGCCTTAATCCCACCAAGCAAGACTGTCTACTTATTTATCATTTAAAATATTAGATCATTCATGTCATATACATGTTTTTTTCTTGTTAAAAATTATTTCATAAGTCAAGTTAGATACTTTATCTTTTCCAATTTTTATCAAGATTTTTTTTAATTAAGATTAAAGCCTTTAGTGATACACTCAGGGATGATGGGTCACTATAAACGTGGACTGTGACCTCAGATGAATTTTATCTAATTAACTTATTTATACTAATTCTTTGGGAAGTACAAGAGTAGTGTATTTAATACTAATACTCCACTGCCATTTCAGGCCTCTTTGGTGGTTGTTGAGAATGAAATTTAGATTGATTCACGAATCACGATCAAACATAGGTATTAGGTAGCAATGAAACAAGCATGACAAAATACTAACACTCCTAACAGTAACAAATTCTCTCAAATTATGTAATATGCATCAAATTCACTTACTCGGGTTAAGGCTGAACCTTTAAGATTCTTAAGTCTGCCATAAAAAAGTAGGTGCTCTCTTCCTGTCAAGCTTTCCCATAACAAGCTATAATCTCGAGAAAAATGAAATGTTAGAAAAAGAAACCAACTGTTCTA
This sequence comes from Lupinus albus, assembly GCA_009771035.1. NCBI lineage: Eukaryota > Viridiplantae > Streptophyta > Magnoliopsida > Fabales > Fabaceae > Lupinus > Lupinus albus. Next base: position 15,404,123 of record CM020011.1, read on the forward strand.
TTTGATTTTACACTACATGTAAATTGGAGGAAGTTCATGCTTACTCATGCTGTGGGCATACACCCGTAGTAGTATATATTTTATTTATTTGATTTCTTATATCCAAGCCTTGAACATATGCTGTGCCAGCAGTTGGCTTTGTAAGACCAATCATCTATGAACATACACAAGTTGATTATATTTCTAAGTTGAAGACAAAAAAAATCTAATAAATAAAACTGATGCAATAAATTCTTGTAGTCCAAACATACTGAAGTGATCACTGAGAGTTCCAAACTTCCTTTAGTGTGAAGTAATGATCTTTTTGATTGATTTAGAAATGATAGTAAAGCTTCTTAAGTTCATTTCAAAGTAGTTCCACCAAAAAAATGGTCAACTTACCATATTGATAAAAGAAGTTTTTCCAGCACCATTGGGACCAAGCATACCGAAGCATTCCCCTTGAGGCAGAGCAAGGGATAATCCTCTAACTGCAACTTTCTCTGGGTTTCCATCCTGCCCTGGATACACTTTTTTTAGCTCGTCACAAACAATTGCATGATTACTAGTTGGTTGGAGTAACAGTTGCTCCACCTTCTCCCTCTGTAGAGAAAATGAATGAAGTCTTTTACACATTATGCATGTAATAAAGTCGTACCACATTGAGTTCATTAATTCGAGGTCTTCCATTAAAAAATATAAGGTTATATTCATGTGACAGATACAATACTAATGAATTCAAACTTATAACTTCATGTTACATTTCCTCCTCCCAGAAAGAACAAAAATATACTATACGAAAAAGATGAAGAATTTGATAGAAAGGAAATGAAATTTATTAGAAATTCACCTCTTGACCTCCATTAGATAGATAAATCTTATATACCCAAAGAGAAACAGTCACCCCATTACAAATTAAGACTCTATTTGTAACAAAATGGGAAATGCTTAGGAGTCATGAATTACAAACATGACTCTAAAACCTTTCATTTTCTATATCCTTCCAAAACCAAAATAGCAAACAGACCATAAACACAATAGTTTCATGGGTCTTATCTACTCATAAAATCTTCTATTCATCTCAAAATATCTAATGCAAGAATTCACAACTGATATTTAATAAAAGTGAAGTTCACCTCTTCCATGATATCAGAGTTTTCTAAGTGAACCATGTCATTATACCCCTGCTGCTTTCCCATACCAAGCGTTTGGATAGATGAAGAGGGCTTTTTCCGGGATCTTTTGAAGAAAGAAAGAGGACTTCTTCCTTGATCGATGTAATAAGCAACATAAAGCACTACTATCCACTCAACGAACATGATAATTAAGACCTGTATCATGCCATTGGTACTATCATTAATATTCTCCCACCGCAAACCATCACCACTCGCGGCAGAGTCTGCAAACTCATATAACCCACGACATAGCGCAAAACCAGGATACAACTCCATAACAATGGTCCACCAACCTGAACATTATAGCACAATCAAACAACAGGCCAGAAGGTTAGAAACTTCTAACACGTTGCCAAATTATGTGATATATATATAAACATGACACGTGAAATCTATGTAGACAAAAAAATCTAATCATAATTTGATAGTGATAAAGTAGAGTTCCATCCAGAGAAACATAATTAGTATGACCCTTATGTATCATTATCAATTCAGAGAAACATCACGTTGCTAACAAAGTAATAGAACTTACTTGGAAGTGAACTTGAAATTGAAGATTCAGAAAGAAAGCCTGCTAATAGTCCAGTTGCAAAGACAACTATATATGCACTTACTGCAATTATATATAAAAAACAAATCAGTGATCAGATATGAGAAAATAAAATATCAATACACCTATAATCATGAACAGCATGAAATAGCTATCATCTAACCTGTGGCAGTCTTAACATTAGAAAACATGGAAGCCACCAGAAATGCTACTGAGATTTGTAAGTTTATATAAATGAAATAAAACACAAATTGGACGCTGTAGTCATTCAATCTGAAGAAGTTTAATCCTGAAAATAAATTCAGCAGCATTAAAGAGATCTGAAAAGTGATAAGAAGAGCAAGCAATTCAATAGTTGTATTCTTACCCAACAATGAGCCAAATACCACAAAGCACAGCATGTAAATCACTGATATGGCAAGAAAATAACCATATGATATCACCCAATACGGCCCATCACTAAGACCATGCATTTGCATCATGAGTCTTAATTTTTGTTCCTTCTCATATACCAGTGATGCTAGAGCAACCTACATAAAAAGATATAGTCATTCATGTCAAACAGTTAAATTTACTATAAAATATATGTTCTTATCTTTATCATGACAATGAGTCGTGTATCATTCAGCGCTCAGGTTTTATTTAAAAAATCAGTTAACAACTAAAATCCAAGAGTGCTTACATGGTTACACATGTCAAAGATGCAAGATATAGGGAGAAGAAAGAATGCGAGGCCTATTTAAAATATCTAAATATCCATTAGAAACCGATTCTGATATCAAATATCAGTGTTGTCCTCTAATTCCTGTTAACATGGTACACTCTACTCAATTCAAAGAGCTGATACATATAATCAGATATTTCAGCACTTACAGGAAAAAGTTGCATGATGACCCATACATAGAGCAGACTTCCCAGTAGAGAACCTATATCAATCCTAGATAAGATCTCATGTTTTGGCATTTCCTTTACAAAATCAAATAACATTTTGGCACCAGATCCCACCACAGACTGAAGGTAGGCATTTGATATCTGCATGCACATAGATAGTAAATGTTGTTAAAATTAAGATATATATAAAGAGTAACTACTATCACTATATCAGCTGGCTAAAGTTTACTGATGCAGTCAGGTTAAAAATTTGCAAAACAGTAATTGGCTGTTGCATGTGGATCATGAACATGATTCCACTTGCTTCTTTCATTTGAGAAGTTGTAATGGTGAAGTTTTTTTCCCCTCCAGAAAGTACGTACCTCCTTAGCCACTAAATAATCGAGCATTTGTTTTGACTTTGAAGTTAATATTATAATAAAATAACAAGTTTGATAGATTTTCAGCGCAGCTTAGCTAGTAGCATACACTGTTATTTTATAGGTTGCCATTTTTCTGTTTCATAATATCATATCTATTTATTAGGATTGCAAAGAGAATGCAATAATTAACAAGTTTAGATACATACAAGATTTATAGAACGAGCATCACTCCTCTTCCTGGTTGAGTTGTGCCATATGATGACATTAAATCCATTCTCATTTGAGTTTAGAAGATCAAAAGCTGCCAAAGTAGTATAAAGATGAGTATTGTCTTCCACATAATATACAAATTGAGATATAATTAATGATGAAGTACCTGCAGCTATCTCATTGATCTGTCCTTTGGAGTTACCATTATAATAACCTTTATATATTTCAGAGTTTATATCAGAAGAACTATTACGCCATAAACGTAAACACTGGACACATCTGACCTCTAGAACAAAGGGAAATAAATTTAATTAGTTTAATTGTTGAAGGACAAGTTTACTGTATACAACTATATTCAAATAATTAGTAGGACCACTTATTTGGTCACAACTCATGACAAGATTTGTCACTGTGCAAGTGTTTCAAATGTTCATCTTGTACTTGTGGCTTAATGCTAATCTTATATCTTTATATATCGATGAAACCATGGCACATGCCTTTTAAGTAAGTTTTTTTGATATCACATTTTATAAAGTGCATTGTCAATACGATGATGTTCCATTAATACCTTTCTCGTCAAAGGTGACGGTACCTTCCTCGAAGGTGAAGTTAAAAGTTGAGTTATGTTTGCATTGATTTTGTAGATAATAAATAGGACCATCGAAAGCGAAAGCAGGTTCCAAATAAATGTTATCCACTAACCCTGTGTCACTCCCCTGCATGATGGTTGCAACAACAACAGAGTTCACGATCAAATAAACGACTACCCGTTACAAACTAATCAAAACGTAAACGAACCAAATTATATTAAATGGACCCCTAAATTTGAGTACTTTTGGTTTTGGTACTCATATATTTTAATTTTTTTCTCCCTTTTTTATTTGTAGCCTTTACAGAAAAATTTATTTTGCTTCTGTTTGATGTAACTGTTTGATATAACCGATTGTATCTCTTCACCTACCTTCTCAAATATATTATTTAATTCCTTTATTTTTTTATATATTAAATAGTATTTAATTTAATAAATTTTGTTCTTATGTAAATAATAATAAATATTTTCATTAAGAAATAATAATTAATTTATAAAAATAATACTAATAATGACTGCTTTATTATAATCAAATAAATAATAATTAAATATTAATACTAATTATTTTAAATATATTAACTTATTAACTTGTTCTAATTGGATGAATCAAGGTTAATGTTTGTTATGTTCTCGTTACATTTTTATATAAAAGTATAATAAATATTAAAACAAATATTCTACTAAAATCTTATCTTTCACCTAGTTGAGGTTTGGTAACAGATATATGGCTATTTCTTTCCTCTCTTGAAGTGAGCACATGGATGATAATAAAGATTAAAATTTTCTTTAACCTTATAATAAAACTATTCCCCCTCTTAATCTTTATATAATTTAAAACTATTCAACACATCATTTTTATTCAATAATTATATAAGTCTCGATTTTACATTTTACAAAGGGAAAATATAAGTAAGATAAACTATTAATTATCACATATAAAAATAAAAGAATATAATATTAGTCTTTTATTAAATATTAACTAAACAATACAAAAAATAAAAATATATTTAAACAAAGATACAAACATATATTCCTAATATGTCTAAGTATGATGAAAATATATTAATATACTCGTAAGTTGTAGTTGATTCTTGAACCTCTAAAATTTAGTTTAAAGAATAAAATTACTTAAATTCAACATAACAGAGTTTGCAAAAAATTATAGTATTTAGTGCAATGTTTAGGAAAAGAGTGAAAAAACCTATATTTTGATTATCTCGTCTCCATCACTGAAGCCTAAATGCGGCATACTAGAACCCATAAAGTTCAACAAAAAGCTTTCAGTTTGAGTGAGTTATTTAACATAAAGATACCATTTTATTAAAAAGAAATGGTTGCAACAATTAAAAGAGAGAAGGGAACTCACCATGACATTTGTTGCCAAACTACCCATAATATCAGTGGGATCTATATCGAAGGGGCTTGTGAACATATTTCCATATACAGCTGTTAACAGAAAGAAACAAAGACACAAATGGGTGAAGGAGAAGCAATGCAAACATAATTGATTAAATAAAGCATAATACCCCCTCAACTTCAAACATGGTCACTTTATTAAAAATGTCGACGCATAATCCAAACCGACTATGTTTTTCACCTTATAGAATATAGATAAATTATATACGTATCCAATAATCATTTCAATTGTAATATAAATCATCTTAATTCAAACACGCTAACGATCGCACTTTCAGTTTGACTTAAATAAATTAAATTGCCTATGTAAAAGGAAAAGTTCTTATTGCAGGTTTGACTAAAAGATTTGATTATCATCAAATTGATATCTTTTAAGGCTTCATATGTTTGAGTTTTGAAAGATTTGAGGGCACAAACAGAGCCTTTTAATTACGTACTTAAAGGGATGATGATTATTGGAATTAAGGTGAATCTGTGAAAGTAACGTTTTATTTACTTACATTGTGCAAAAGAGAAATTAGAGGCAGTGAAGAGCATAGTTAAAGGACATTCGACACGAGCCCTGCACTTGTGATTTGGCAAATCAGAAAATGGAAGAATATTGGTTTGAACGGCTGAGAATAATGGATTTGGAAGTTGCAAGAAAGGAGGCCATTGTGGTGGATTAGGAACGGCACACACTGGAACTTTACTTATATCTCCTGTTGCATACCAATTCGCATCACCTTCTTTTTTACTACTGTTTTTCACACAAATATTACCATCATCCTTACTCTGTACACGGTCCACAATGCGTTGCAACACAACCAGTATCACACACAGTAACACTGGGAACAAGATCAACCGAATATTTGTCTTCACGTTCCGTTTCTTTAAAATAAAAACAAATAATAACATACGTCACAATAATGTAAAATATGAGTTTATATATAAAATTAAGATCCGAATGATAATATATAAAATACCTGATAGGTTAAGTTCTTCCTGAAAAGAGCGTTTGCCTGAGCCCAGAAACTGGCTGGAGCAGGATTTGCCATTTTTTGTTAACAGTTTATTATGCATACACCGAATGAAACACCCTCTTACGTTCCCTCTCCCTTCTTATTAACACTTCCACACTATGATTATATCATATGACGTCAAATACAATGACCCCACACGGTTTTATTAATTGCCTATGCTTTCATTTTTTTTCTCTCTTTCCCTTTTATACCAAATAATGGAGTCACAATCATATTTTCCAAAATTATTCTTCTAAGTAATATAAAAATATTATTTTGTATTTTTATAAAAAAAAAGTTATAATAAATTGACTTTTTATCATTAGACCAATACAAGATTTTGGACAAGAATGAGGACAAATAATCCCTATTCCAAATAATCATACCTCATTCATTTTTTATTCCCCATTAAATTAAATGATAGGATTATGAAAATTATTACATATTGGGAAGTAAGTCTCACATCGTTTACCTCATTCTTTTGGAAATGGTTTAAATATCTGTTGGATTACTCATTTCATTGTCAATTTGTTTTGAAATATATTCTTAAAACAACATATCTTAATTATTTATTTGAATGATTTATAAATTTTAAATTATTAGTGGATCAATGAGTATTTTATTAGACCATGTATTAATTTATAGAATAATTGACTTTCCATGCATGGTAAGAATATTTCTACATGAACATTAAAGGAATTAAATGCATTTTCCCCTTTATTACAAGCGAACATTAAAGAGATTAAACGCACAATCGAACACAGAAAATGGGACATGTCATCTCCATTGTTACGCGTGATACGTAGACAAAACAAGAGAGTCTTCCATGTAAATTTCTTTGTTAGTTTTCTTTCTTTTCAATTTTGTGTCCTCCGTCATTTTTCAGTGTGATGTAATAAATAATTGATGCTAAATGGAAAAACCATTTAAAGTTGCCATTAATTTGTTTTTATGCATTTATACATGTAAGTTTACCGTTTATTTACAAGTTTCTTTTATATATTTGTAGACATTACAATGGGTTCTGTTGTTAATATTAGCCATTCATTGTTTGTCTATTGTTCTAATTCAACAACTTTAACAAATTGTTCTTTATTCAGTTTCCCTAATTATTTTGTAACATATTTTAATACTTTATGTGAGTAAAATTACCACATTGTAAAGCTACTATTAGCCGATTGGTAGGCAGTTTAATTTCTTTGTGCTCTCTAATTTATTTATTAGAATTTCTCAGTAAAAAACAACTTTTGAAGTGTATGGGCTAATGCTTCATTTTAGGATATGTTTGTGAGTTAAGTTTTGGAGGAAAAAGAAAAGAATTTTTTTAGAATTATTTCAAGAATATATTTTATGGTTCTTAAATCTTTCATTTCTCTCACAAACTCAACTCAGAAACAGATAATTAGAATTCCCACAAGATATTATGTTTTGTAAAAATTTGTTTGAAGAGATGGAGCAATATTTGAAAGTTGGTAGGTTCATTTTACCAAGAACATAATTTAACGGGGGTGATTGGGGTACCATAAAATAATTTTTGTGAAACTTTAAATTTTGTGTTCAAATTATTTTTTGTGTTTTTAGTATATTTATATGTTATGTTCAAATTATTTTTTGTGTTTTTAGTATATTTATATGTTATGTTATATTAAATTATATAACAACATAGATCATATAAATGTTTTCATGTACCAAAAAAATATGTCAAACACGATATTATATGAGATTGATTATTAGATAATAAAATATCAATAGTAAAATAAATTTCTATGCACTAGAGATGATAATTTGTGTTGAATCAGTTAACACAATAGATAAAATTAAATTAGAAATGAATATATTAAGAAGAAAATTGTAATAACTTTTATTGAATGAAAAATATTACAATCTTCCTTATTTGAATATGTGCAAGAGGATCAAATGAAGGATGATGTAATTTCTGAAGGCAAAATAAGAAAGATAGACAAAATGATTAGATGACATACGCAATACTAATTAGTGCTATCACTTTTCAACCCGACTAGAAAGGAAATAGAGGATAATAACGATCCAATTCCCAATTTTATCAAAAAACATTTCATAATATTAATTTTTTATTAAAAGAATTATTTAATTGATTGAAATTAAATTAATATCAAAGAAACAACATTAGTTATGAATCACCTTCCTACTTTAAGAGAAGGCAAATACAATACTAATGACTGTAATGAGTTCTCAACTCGGAATAAAAATTAAGGTACAATATAAATCATGACTTACTATTAAATTTCCAAATTAATTGATAAATATGTTCAATAATTAATTAATAGAGATATGTACTAAAAAATTAATAGAGTTAAAGATAAAATAAGTAAATGTCTCCATGTGTCCTAAGAGATGATAATGATAATACTAATAATCACAACTAATTCTCAACCCCGAGGCCATAAGGAAAAATACGACACCATCGTAAAATATTTAAAACATTTTATAATGATTTAATTTAATATTATTTATTATTTAATAATATTTTATTATTTATTATAATGTAACTAATTATTTTATATTTTAATAATTAAAATAATAATTATTTCTATTATTTAAATATAAAACTAATAAATAATTGAAAAGATCTCTTCTCTTTTTTTCTTATTTTTTTCTCTTATGTTTAGTTTTATCCTCTTGTTTCTCCTCATCTTTTCATTTATTCTTTTGTTAGTAGTGTTTGGTAATCTCTTATTAAATGTTTCCCAAAAATTATTATTTATTAAATTAATTGAAATAAAACTATTGGTAAGTAAAGATTTTTTAATCATTATTAAAACTAATAAATTAATTAAAACAAAATCATTTATAACTTGTTTTAATGTTTGGAATAATTTATAAGCTATGATTAGTTATAAATGATTTTGTTAAAATAATTATTTATTAAATTAATTGAAATAAAACTATTGGTAAGTAAAGATTTTTATTAATCTAATTTGGTAGTGTTTTCTAACTTTTTGTTGAGAACCAAAAAGTCATATAAAATTGATTCAAAACATTAAAAAATATGTTTGGTGTGATAAAAATATTTATTAAATATAATTTTAAATTACTATGGGTCAAAATGAAAATCTCCTGAATTAGACTCACAATAATAACACTACAGATTAGCCAACATTAATATCTAAGGGAAACCATCTTCAAAATACAAAAATGATTGAGAAGAACAAAATACCTAAATATTAAATTTTAAAATTATTAACGTAATAATATTGGTATATATAATAAAATAATAATGTAAGAGACTACTAAAACAAAATATACGAGTTTGATATTTTTTTGCTATTAATTTAGTATTATTTTTATGTAGCCATTAATTTTGCTAATAGCAAAAATTTATATAATTCATAATTTATTTATAAATCTTATGGTATTTTTATAAAGTTTATGGTAAATAAGTTGACTTTGTTTGTTGTATATGAAAGTTATGATAAAGCAATAGATTCTTGAGCCCCTCGTGCAACCTTAATGAAGACATCTTCCATTGTAGTGTCAGCTATACCCCATGCAGAAACTGTGAAGTGAGTCTTTGCATTCTCAACAGCTTCAAATACATCTGCTATTTTAACCTCTTCTTTAGGAAGTTCAAACTTCTGTGTACCAGAGAGATGGTATATCTTTTTTGCATTTGGTGATAGCTTCAACACCATGTTCTCCACATCCTTCTCATCATTCAAAGACGTTGTCATTGTAAACACATAACTTCCTCCATATCTTCCTTTCAACTATTATCATAAACCAAAAGATCAATCTAACTACTTCAACAACTACTCAAATCAAGTATTTTTTTCCAACCAAAAAAAGAAGCATTTTTTTTTACCTCTTTCGAATTTCCTACACACTGCAAGCTACCATTTACAAATATTCCTAGTCGATCACATAAGGCCTCTGCTTCTTCCATGGAATGTGCTGAAAGCATAAAAGGAAGATTTATCAAGCTACATGTGTGTTGAGACAAAGAACTTTCATGTTAATATAAAATCAAAAGAGAGTGAGAGAATACATACTGGTGAGAATGATTGCACGACCTTGTTTTGCACGTTTAATAACTTTCCATAAGTGACTTCTCGATGCAGGGTCTAACCCGGTACTTGGTTCATCCATATAAACAACCTTAACAGATTTTAGCACTTAACATAATTAGGAAACCTTTTAAGACATTTGGAATCTTCTAAAAAAATGATAATGTGATTGTATTGAAAATGAAACATACTTTAGGGTCACCAATCAATGAAATTGCAACACTAAGCCTCCTCTTCATGCCTCCACTATAACTTCCTGCTGGTTTATCAGCAACACCTCCATGAAAAATATTTAAACTCATCAAAGATTCTTCCACTGCCTGCATCAACCAATACATTGGCAACCAAATACAGTTAAGTTTATTCTGCTAAAGAAATGTTGCACAGAAAGTAAAGTTGTTCAAATTGCATCCATGTTGAAATCTTTGTCTTCTATACATCCATACTCTTCTAAGAATAATAAGCCATAAATAATAGAGGAGAAACAAGTTTGTACTATGATAATCAATTTAGAACGTCAACCTTAATAAAAATATTTTAAATATTTATCAATTATATATAAAACAAAGTAGGTTATATATGATATGCTATGTTTTAGGTTAGTCACACGCTATTTTCTTTCCACAAACATAACGTATTCCAAAAAATTCATCTTGGGACAAGCATGTGTCATTCATTTTCTTTTAGTTATGTTGGATATTTTAGAGAATATTTAGATTTACAAAGAATTATCCGATCTAGGATTTAGTTAATTTTATTTTATCTGAATTTATCTATAGTTTATGTTTATCTTATTAGTTTTATTTGTTAATATTACAAATAGTGTTAATATTTAACCAGTGACAGTTTCTCTCAAGTCTTAAATTATAATATAAAATTAACTTACCTTTGTTAAGGCAGAACCTTTAAGATTTTTAAGTCTGCCATAAAAAAGTAAGTGCTCTCTTCCTGTCAAGCTTCCCCACAGCAAGCTACAATGTCAAGAGAAAAATAAAAAGTTAGGAAAAAAAGTGGCTTAAAATTATGATTTTATAAAGAACATCAAAATGAAAGAAATTCCAGCTTACTCATATTGTGGGCATACACCCAGTTGAGTATATATTTGATTCATTTCAGTTCTTATGTCCAGTCCTTGAACATATGCTGTACCAGCAGATGGCTTTGTCAGACCAATCATCTATAAGCATAAATAAATAAGTTGATTAGATTTCTAAACTGAGGAGAAAACAAGTCAAACAAGAGAAATGACTCATGATGAAATGCAACTGAATTGGTCCTTCTTACATTTTCTTGGAGGGTAGGGGAGGGGAAAAATAAATGCATATTTTCCAAAGAAAAAAAGTATATGTAGAGTGCATGAAGAAAATCAATTAGAACTGACCATGCTGATAAAAGAAGTCTTTCCAGCACCATTGGGACCAAGCATACCAAAGCATTCCCCTTGAGGCACAACAAGGGACAACCCTCTCACTGCAAATTTGTCTGGGTTTCCGTCCATCCCTGGATATACCTTTTTAAGCTCATCACATACAATTGCTTCCTTACCAGTTGGTTCTTGTAACACTTGCTCCACCTTCTCCCTCTGATCAGAAAAACAAACAATTACTTCAGCTCTAACCAAGTCACACCATATTCAGAACAACCAAACTTGCACAAAACTAGCAACACATACAGATTTATGTGAAAGATACATATTAATGAAGTCAAACTTGTACCTTCACCTTACATTTATGAGTACATAATTATGAGTACATGTGCAATATAAGTAAAGTAGTTCACCTCTTGCTTGACATCATGTTTCTCCATCTGAACCATAACTTTAGACCCTTGCATTTGGGAAGTAGGCTTCTGGGTAGATGGGAAAGTCTTTTTCTGAAATCTTTTCAAGAAAGAAAAAGGACTTCCTCCACTTCCTTGATCGACGTAATAAGCAACAAAGAGCACCACTATCCACTCAATAGACATGATAATTAAGACATCTTTCATGCCAGCTGCGCCATTACTCAGATCCTTCCATCTCATACCATCACCAGCAAAGGCAAATTGTGAGAACTCATATAACCCTCGATATAAAGCAAACCCAGGATACACCTCCATAACAAGGATCCACACTCCTGAATAAATAGTACACACAATTAACTCTTTACAATGTTAGAAACTGCAAACACAATGGCATATAAGGAATTGGCAACTATATTCTAATAACTGTGACTATATCATTACATTATTTTCAGATGATAGAGAATAAGTAAATACTTTCTGAATTATTGGATAGACATAAAGTAGAATTCCCAACAATTCAGTTATGCAACCTTAAACGCCAACTCATATTATTCATCCTTACGATCAATTCAATGGAAGGTCACATTACAAATTAAATAATAGTGTAGTTTTTGTCATTGTTTACAGGTTTAAATGGGCATGGCCTCAAAGAACTTCAAAGATAATTCCTTCATTTATCATTGTTTAAATGGAAACCATGTGAACAGCTCAGGATGGCTATAATCTTAAAGAAAATTAACTTACTTGGAAATGATGTATTTTGAACGAAATTCTGGAAAAGAAAGCCACCTAATAGCCCGGATCCAAAGACAATTATATATGCAGTTACTTCAAACATAAAAAAACTCAAATCAGTGATTCGAATTCGGATCTGAGAAAAGAAAATACTAATACACCTGTTATTATGAACAACATGAAGTAGATATATCATCAAACCTGTAGCAATCTTAACATCTGAAAACATAGCAGATGCCAGAAATGCCAGTGAAATTTGCAAGTTTATGTAGATGAAAAAGAACACAAATTGAATGCCGTAGTCATTCAATGTGAAGAATGCTAATCCTGAAAATATAGCAAGCAGCGCTAAAGAGAATTAGAAAATGCCAAGAAGAGAAAACATTTCAATGGTTTTATTCTTACCTATAAGTGAGCCAAATAACACCAAACAGAGTATGTAGATCACTGATATGGCAAGAAAATAAATATACGAAATCATCCAATATGGTTCATCATCAAGACCATGCATTTTCATCATAATTCTTAATTTTTGCTGCTTCTCATATACCAGTGATGTCAGAACGACCTACATTATAAATATAAAGAGCTTATTCATGTTGAGAAGTTAATTATACTAGAAAATATGTTCTGTTGTGTTCACATATATAGATGATATAGCGATAAATATTTGTTTGTACTTACAGGAAATAGTTGCAGGATGACCCATGTAAAGAACAGACCGCCTATTAGAGAACCTATTTCGATCCTAAATGACATCTCCGATTTTGGCATTTCTTTAATAAAATCTAATAAAACTTTGACACCAGGTCCCATCACAGATTCAAGGTACGCATTTGATATCTGCATACACATAGATACTAAATGTCAGTCCCTGTCATAACCAAACACCCAAATGTTATAAAACTGAAACGTGTTAAAATGTTGATATAGAGTTACTATCACTATATCAGCTTACTAATTAAAATTTCTAAGGAAGTTCTTTCTCCAAAAAAAGTGTCTTGTTCCTCGGTCCAAATCTATTCCAGCACTAACTACTGGAGTGTGTGTTTTGACTTTGAAGTTAATATCATAATAAAATAACATTTTTGATAGATCAACTGCACAAACTAGCTAGTGAGAGTTTTCTATTTCATTATCATTAAAACAAGGATGATGCAACAATTAAAACAAGTTTTAGATATTTACCAGATTCACAGAACGAGGAATACGAATCAATTTTTTAGGACTAATTAATTTAGACCCCCCATAAGTTGAGTTGTACCAAACGTTGACAACAAATCTATTCGAATTTGAATTAAGAAGATCAAAAGCTGCAAAAGCAATATAAAAAGTGAGCACTTTCATCCTCAGATTATGTAAATTGAGTTATAATGATAGTAAGTACCTGCAGCTATCTCATTTGTCAGTCGTTTTTTGTTACCTCTTCTGTAACCTTTATATAGCTGGTGGTTGATCTCATGCGAATTATTTCGCCATAAACTTAAAACCTGGGCACATTTGATCTCTAGAATCAAGGGAAATAAACATAAACTTTAGACACCAGATAATGCAGGCCTTAGACATAACTTGCAGTATGCTTACTGATTCAATTCCTGGCTATTATTACAGTTTACAAGGTAAATGTACAATACATGATGTTGCATATTTACCTTGCACCATATGAGTGGCACCTATCTGGAAGGGAAAGAACATTGTAGAGTTCTTCTTGCACTTATTCTGCAGATAATAAATGGGATAACCTGAAGCGAAACCAGTTTCAAGAAAATTGCTGATCCCTGGTACTGTTTCGGATCCCTGTATTATTTTGATGGTTGCACCAACAATTTAACATAGTCCACAATAAATAAAAAAATATGAGCAATACTATATGTCTTCAAAGTGCAAAACTGATATATTACTATCAAAATTTAATCAAATTTAAAAACATATGCCACTTTCAAGGTGGTAAAGAAAAAGAAAGACACACCAGTACATCTGTGCCCAAACTTTCTATGATATTCAATGGATCTACACTGAAGGGAGTTGAGAACATATTTCCCAACAGAGCTGCCAAAAAAACAAAGACATGGTTTAGCCAATCCATCATGTCATAAATGAAGGAATACTTGGTATATTCCCCCCTGGATTTGGTAGCTAAGGTGAGTTCTAAAACATTGTATTAACAGATAGTTACAACTTAGTTCAATATATTCATTATGAAATCAGTTCTCAATAATCAGGTTAAGCAAATGTAAACATAAGTTGATGAAATGAAACAGAAAAACATGCATGGCAGTTAATGTTAATAATAAAAGTAGACGTACTTTGTGCAAAAGAGAAATTAGTTGCAGTATAGAGAATAGTTAGAGGGCAGGATTTGCTTCTCCTGCAAGAATGTTGAGGCAAATCTGAGAATGAATGATGTTTGGTTTGTATGGCTCGATTAGAAGGAGAAGGAACTTGAAAGAGAGGAGGCCATTCAGGTGGTTTGGGAATGGCACAAGTCGCAAATTCAATAGCATGAGCATACTCAATTCCACCACCACCACCACCACCACCACCACTATCACCAGCTTTTTCTGGTTTTATCTTGTTGCATTTGTTTTTGTCAAAAATCACTCCCACTTCACTGTCCACTACACGTTGCAACACAACCAGCAACACACACAACATTACTGGGAATAATATCAAACGAAGATTCGCCTTCACATTCCGTTTCTGAATTAAAAAAACAAAGAAACATGTCAAAAATGTAACAGAAACGATTAATAAGGTTGATAGATATTTGATAAAGATTAATTGAGATGAGACCTGGTATATTAAATTCTTCCTAAGAAGAGCATTTGCTTGGGTGCAGAAACTTGAAGGATTAGACATTTATTCTTAGTTATTATTTTTGGTGCACACGAATTATATTTATATACTATTGAAAGAATTTATGTATACGAATAAGAGGTCAATGCAATCTACTCCTTGTTCTCTTTTTCGTCTACTTGTTTTCTGAGAGCCAACAAAAACTAAGTTACTGATATTCTCTCTCCTAAAATCTTCACTTCATATATGTTTTTGTCTTTTCAAGATGCAGCTCCACCTGATACTATATAGATGGCTCCATAATTGACTTAACCATACAATATCACTTCAGTCTATAAAATTTCAAAAACTAATATAAAAATGTTAGATTATGTTTTTCTAATTTCCATATTTTTAATAAAATATTAGATTCAGATACAATGAATATCTTTATTCAATAATAACTTACTTATTCTCTGTTTTGACTTTTAAGAATACACTCTCTCATCAAATAAATAAATTATTTTTAACCACTAAAATTATAATATGTCTCCTATTTAATTAATTTTCTACAAAATTATTTATGAAAGCTAAAAAAATAAGCATAACATAATTTTAATAATCGAAGGAGATAACTATAAAGAAATATATTATTCTATTTATCTTTTTGTATGTGTATTCTATATCTATATATATTATGGCATATATATCTATATATTCTCTATCATATATATGTATAAATTCAATATACTAATTTTTTTTTATCTATATACTTTATATTATATATAGGTGTATATAAATGTATTCAATATATACATATTTACTATATATTATATTACTTATATCTATATTAATATGCAGTATTATACTTTATACTGTATGCTAACCATATTCGTCAATTGACGTTACTATTCTTGATATTAAATGTATAATATTTACATATTATAAACATATATTTCATTTAGAAAGTTTGTATCGAAATATATTCCTAAATTTAGAGGGACATTATTCAAAACTAATTACTTTCCATTATTGTCTAAGGTAGTAGTAGAATAAATAAATAAAAACTAGTTTTACTAATAGAAATACAATATTTATTTTTAAAAAATTAAATAGAATGTTGAACCAACTAAAAATGCAAAATTAAACATGTAACCTCTTTACAAAAAAAATACTTAATTAAAATTAGAGAATAAATTATATACTCATACTAAAAAATAAATTATCTCCTTTAGCCAGTAAAAGAATGACATGTGTATTGTTTTGTTTAGTTTTGTAAATATTTTTTATAGAAAATAATTAAATGGTACACATATCACGATTTTAGTGACTGAAAAAAATAATTTATCCCTTATATCAGAATATATATTATTCTCTTAAAACTAATGTGAACAAAAAACTAATAAGTAGTACAGATACATACAGAATGAATCAAGTAATCTTGGTTTTGAAAGTCATCACAACTCATTTCTTTTGTATTTGACAATCATATTGTTGCAGCTGTACTATTATTAACTTGACTATCTTACACGCATTCCAGTATTTTGATATTGAATATACAAATTTTACACGTTACAAGCGTTCAAGTGATAAAATATAAAAATTGTACACTCAATATAAAAAATGGGAAAATAAATAATATTCTAAGAATATTATAAGCACAACTTATTTTTGACTTGCATGATACATATTAATGGGGTTGAAGAATAAATAAATAATTTAGATAAAGTTTATTCTTATAAAAGATGGTTCAACGAAAATAAGAAAATATTCTCATTTATATTATACTTTTGCAATCTTATTAGTCTACTAATGTTTAATTTGTTTCTTCTTATTATAAGCAATTCATGTATTCTCCTTCCCTATGAACTTTTATTCTGATATTTATTTTACTTTTCATTAAATAAGTTCATACTTCATTATCAAATAGATTCATATTATATATGTGTGTGTGTGAAGCTAGGTAAATTATTTAATTTACAAAAATTGATATTCATACATTCATCTCATTTTTATTCATTCATTCATTTAAAAAGAGGAAAAATCATGCATTGGCTTATGCTTTCATTCATGAATGAAAACAATACATCATTCACACATATATTTATTTATCTATTCATTCATGCATAGATTAATAGAAAAATCATTTAAATATTGCATTTCGTGCATTACTATATCATACACTCTATTTCGATATCATTTCATTAATTATTGTAAATCATTTTATACATCTTCACATATATCATAGTTATCATGTATTCAAAATCATATCTATTATAAATTGCATTGTTCTTTCATTCTCATGAATTGATAAAGGAAAAAAAAATATTGCTCAAATATTTATTCACTCATGCGTTTAAAGTTATATAATTGAATCATTCATTCATGTAAAAAGAATCAACATATAAGTGAAATATGCATTCACTGATTTAAATTTATTCATTCAATTACTCATTTATTCACACATTAAAAAAATCATTTATGCATTCTTTATACATGCACTCTAAAAAAGTCATTCATATGCATGTATATTCATTCATTCACATATGCATACATTCATCAAAATATAAAAATTATTTAAACATTTCATTACACATGTACTATGTCATGTATTTCAATATTCTATCTCACCATATCAGTGCATTTACTATGGTAAATATTCTCATCCCCGTCATAAAAAAAACCATTGCTTACATCTTCATATATATTGTCTAATAATTATATTCATGCATACCAAAACACGAGTCACAAATTGCATTTTTAAGCAATCCCCTGCATTCAAAAAATTACATATATAGCATGTACTCTCATGCATCATATACATAAAATTTTACATTCTCAAATCATTCGCACATCCCAAAATCAAATGCATCATCATATATATCATCTATTTTTAGTAGTATAGGCTCAAGGTCAACATTACTTACATTTCAAGCCTTATCTTTAGTATTAGGTTACATTTCAATTCATATAACATGATAAAAAATGGGGAATATTTGTCCATTACATACACATCATACAAAAAAAAAACATTTGTATGTTCTACATGCATTTCATGATCCATTATTAAGGGTACTTATCAATTGAATGATGATTTTAAGACACTATTGTTAGACTCGATAGAAAGTAATTATGGTTGAAACTAAAGCTTTCGAGGAAGAAAGAGAGGATCCTAGTAATATGAAGTTCTTGTTTACAACTCAGACTGAATGGGCTAAACCAACCGAACATGATAATACTCAATCTCCAACCTCAGCTCAAGTGGGGACTAGTCTGAAAATGTCTCCTCATATGAAAACCTCAGTTGTCCATATCAATCCAAACCACTACTTCACTCCACACAATTCTACGACCCTCGAGATCAAGAGAAGATTAATGTTATATTAGAAATGATCAAAGTCATTGAGGAATGAGGTTCCTATGGTCTGAAAGACTTCACTAACATATGCTTAACCCTGAATTTGGTGGTGCCACCCAAATTCAAGATGTCTAAATTTGACAAATATCAAGGATTGTCTTGTCCTAAAGACCACATGACTATGTGTGCTAGGAAAATGACTCCTTATATCAAATATGATAATTTGATAATCCATATCTTTTAAGAGAGTTTAACTGGAGTTGCCACCATTTGGTACATGCATCTTGAACATCCTCATATCCGATGTTTCAAGGACTTGTGTAATATTTTCCTTAAGCAACATAAATACAATACTGATCTACCTCCAACTAAGATGCTACTCAAGATAACGTCCAAATGAAGTGATGAGACCTTGAGGGAGAATGTCTAAAGATGAGTAGAAATGACCGCTTATATGAAGCCTAAAATATTTGATAAGGAGAATGTTTCGATGTTTATTATATTCTCCAACTACCATTTTATGATCTAATGATAGGGTACGTCGCTTTGGACTTTTGTCGCTTGATAATTGTCGGGAAAAGAATAGAGAATAGCCTAGGTATCGATATAATTGTGAGGGTCTCAACTAATAAGGTAACCCATGAGGAATGTGCTACATAGGAGGAGGAAACCTCATTTATTGACCCTGGGTCAACTCCAAATTCCAGATTTTCCACAAGCACCATGTTACCCTCACATTATTGTTTGTTTAAATTAACATAGTCTTGCAACAAAAATGTAGATCTATGACATTATGTTTTTGTAGTATTTGTAAACATTTATTGTGACAAAGTTGTGACAATATTATCATAAATGCATGTAAACTTGTTGCTTCAAAGTGTATTAGATTTAATATTTTAATTATCTATACTTCTATATCTATCTATACTTCTATATCTATCTATACTTCTATATCTATACTTCTATACTACTAATAAAGGCAAAACACAAAATAACCACCACTATGGTGTAATTTGTGTTTTGCCTTATTTGCTCTCATTAAACTATAAATTTTACAAAAAAAACCATATATAACTCCTTATAGCACATTTACATATATATTCCTTATAACAACTTACCACTTGGACATTATTATATAAGAAATACATAGTTTTAATACATTCCTAAAAATTGAATTTAAGAACATTACTTAATTAAAAATAAGGACCATAAATATAAAATCATTCCTTGAATTTAAGAACATTACTTATTTTCTAATGTAATGTTTACTTACATTTTCTAATGTAATGTTTACTTATATTTACAATTGCCCAAAAGAAATAGAGGTGTCATATTTTAATGGAAGAGAATGTAAATAAATATATTTATTGTTTAACTTAAAAAAATAAACGATGGATATAAAAAGTATATAAAGATACCCCTAATTTATCTATACTTCTATATTAATATATAAAGTCAATACATGTTTTAACTGTCAATGTGGTATAATTTTTTTCCCCTAATTTACCCTTTCATAATTTATTATTTGATTTATTTCTATAATTTATTTTGTAGTTAGAGTGGTATTAATTCCAAATTAATCTCATTTGTAACTATTTAAATGTAGTTTAATTTAGTTTTTTTAACTCCCACAATTCTTCAACCTCTCATACCCACTCAAATAGGGTTCAACCTCTCTCATATCCACTCAAATAGTATTCAATTCTTCTTCTTCTCTTTCTTCTTCATGCTTAGTCCAACCAAAGTTTTGGTTCTTTCCTTTGCATTTTAGTCACATCACACTGTATGGATCATACAACTACATTCAATCTCGAGGTTTGTCACATTCATTTACCCCAATTTTATTTTTGTCATTGTGCATTTTTTTTTAATATTTTTTCAATTTGTCTTCTTTGGTGTTTTTGTGTGACTAAGTTGTAGAAATTTAGGTATTTGCATTTATAAAAAAAGTTTAAAAATTTATGGAATTTGTTGACTGTGTTATTTTTTTTTTTGTAGTTTGATGAACTTTCAACTTCCAGAATAAGATGATGATTTTGATTATTATGGGAATAGTAGTCAATCTGTTCTTTAGTTATTGCCGGAAAGTCTTATTTGTTTTCACACCCATGATAGTGAGTTATATATGTCCCTTTGCGTTTCAAATTGTCCCTTAAATAGCATCACTTACCTATTTTGTCTTCCAATGAATGAGGTTATGCAATCATTTTACAATATCATTTTTGTTTTCATATCATCTCTAATACTTAATTTCTCCCAATGAGATGAATACTATCATTAACATGTTCAAAGTTATCACAACACATAGATTAAATGATGACTTATTTATATGATTGAACTTCCACATGGAAGTGATTATATATTTTTAATATATTCATTCAAACTTTATAATCAAGCTTAAAAGATAAGTTTTATTATAGTGTGATCATATGAGCATATGAGTTATTTCAATGAAAAAAGTCATGTATTTCATTAGTCATTGGAAAAAGGCATATATCATTGATGGTTCAGGAAATGCTTGAATGAGTCTGGGGTGTTAGTTAACTATTATATTGTATTAATTTTACAGCCCTTAAAATTGTAAAGTTGTAATGGATAAGGGACAAGGATATTAAGGCACAAGATTAAATTGAAACGATGTATTGACTTGGATTTTCAAAACGTTTCTCTAATTCTAACTCAACACACCAAAAGTTGAATTTTTTTAACAATTACTTGAATGCATTAAGACCAAGTGCAAAACTATATTCCTGGTGAACACAATTGTATATGCATCATTCAATAATATTGAACAATTATCCCATTGAATATATTCAACTACAAATTACAATATATAACACAATTATGACATTATACACTTATTTCATATAGACTACACGTTACATACCATAGAAAAGCGAGTTGACAGGCCTGATAGGACACACTAGGGATAAAACTAATATAATTGAATATATTAGTCCCACATCGCCTAGCGTATTGGGTCTATCAACCCGCATTCCTATTGTATGTAATGTGTATTCTATACAAAATAAATATTTAATGTCATAATTGTGTTACATATTCTAATTTGCAGTTGAATATATTCCTGATAGATAATGTTAAAAATAATATATTCAACTGCAAATTAGAATATGTAACACAATTATGACATTAAATATTTATTTTGCATAGAATACACGTTACATACAATAGGAAAGCGAGTTGACAGATCCGATAGGGTCTATCAACACGCTAGTATTTATAATTGTTGAAGTGTATGCGTAGAGTTATAATCTTTTATAATAAAAAATAAGTACAAATTGCATATAATATTTAAGTTTATTGTAAATCCGAATCTAATTGAAGAAGGCCCAAAAGGCAAAACCAAAATGCAAAACAGTAAAACTCATTTTGATATTTGTTTTGATATTTCTCATTTCGATATATCTAATTGAGCATAGGATAAGATGTCCTGGAAAAAAATGATAAAGAATTGTCTTTGAAATGAGAAGATTGGAATGAGCATATATTAACACCTTTCTATTTTCAGTGAATCCATTATATTTTTTTGGTACATCCCGAAACAAAACAAACACTTCAATCTTAGGATATATCTATTAGCTGTATTTGTGACTATTACAGCAGATATTGAAGTGTTCAGTGTATCCGTAATTTGTGACTATTTACAGAAGAAAACAAACCGTAAAGCAGTTTATTTTGAGGAAATGAGTATAAACAAAACGGAAGAAAGTAACGGATCTGTAGTTTTGAAATTTGAAATTGGAATGAAAAGCGGGAACATGCATGGGTCCCTATCCTTATAAACGCGCTTCTTCTTCTTCATCTTCTATGAAACAAAGAAAGAAATCACTACACACGATGGAACAAGTGTATACTCCTGCTTCTTCTGCGTCTGGTACACACTCTTATTCTCTCTCTGTTTCTTCCATGTAGAGTACTATAAGAGTAGTTTAAAGTTTAGTGTGCAACAATTGACAATTTAAGAGGTTTCAGGGAACTCTTCCAAACCCAAGTTTCAGAAATATGCACTGCGTTCTTCTACTAAATCTAAGGACCTCAACCCCGATGCACCTATTTCTTCTCATTCTAACCGGTATTCTTCCACCTTTACAAACTCTGTAATTCATATATTTGTGGAATGGACTATGTGAATTTGTTTATGCTTCATTTCATCACTAGAAAATAAGCACTGATGATTGTGTCCTTTTTTCTTTTCTTTTCATTTTGTTCCTGTTATTCAAAATATTGTCAATGATGCATGCCTTTCCTTGAAATTATGCAAAGTACTTATTGCATGGAATCTAAAACTAACTAACCTGATTTGTAAGCTAATTTTAGAATTTTGGTCTTACTAGTTTAGCCTTTTAATGGATGGGGTTTCATAACCTAACAAGGATAATGAACATTGTTTTCATTTTAGAATTTTGTTTTAAAATTCTGATTGGAAGCTCAATATCATATTTAATTCTGAACACGTTTTTTGGGGAATTGGAATCGAAATATTGTCAGAACCCAGGGTTTTCTAAATATTCTACTAGTGACTATTTATCTACAAGCTATGACTACTTCCAACATTAATTACACCTCTTAAATGCTTAGTCTCCTCCTTAAGCAACATGAAATTTGTGGCACGTTCAATTTTTGTATCAAATTGAAGTTAGACAGACCAAACCTGCATGAATGCACATGTTTTAAAAAAAACTGATCTTCATTTTCAGAGGGAGAAGTACTCCAAGTTCTGTAAGTAAAAGTGTTAGTGTTCTTGATTTATCTGGCAAGGACAAGTCTGGAAGTGCTAAACCGCCACGAAGGTACTCCGTTCAGGTCAAATCAACTGCTACTCCAAGCCCAAAGATGGTTGGAAGTAATACCCCAATCTCAGAGATCAGGTCAAAGAGGAATACTAATAGTCAAGGTCCTCAAAGCACGAACCAGACACTCTCTAGTAGAGTGAGGTTCAATCTTCTGTCTTCAGCTTCATATTGGTTAAACCAGATCAAGCTCTCTGAATCTGCTTCCAAGCACTCAATTTCTCTTGGATTCTTCAAACTAGCTTTGGATGCAGGATGTGAGGTAACACCATATATCAATTCGCAACAAAAGGGATAACATCACATAAACCAATCCCTATATCAACCCCTGAATGATACAAAATTATCAAGTCATTTAATTGAACTTGCTATTTCTAAACTTCTAATGGATCTAGTTTTTTTGGATTGTAACAGTAAGAAGTTCTATATTGTTCTTTTCTGTTTGCCCATTAATTTTGAACTTTTGTTTTTTTTTGTTGGTGATTTTTATTGTTGAATATCAACTAGCCTTTCCAGAAAATGCAAGATGAGCTGAAATCTTACGTGCATCGATATCAGCTTGTTGCTGAACTTGGAGAACAAGTGAAAGAATTGTTTGAACTATATAATATTGCAGAAAACCTAGAGCAGTTGCAGGTGTCTGAAACTATTTCACAAGTGCCAGAAGATGTTACTCGATCCTCTGATGATGAAATGCACTGCTCCTTTCCTCCTACAAAGGGTAACGGAAATCTGAAACCTAAATCATTGAACACTGATTGTACCCAACTTACTCCAGTTACAACAGAGTCAACCAAGAAGGTGACTTGTCAAAAGAATAAGCAGAGTCAATCCGGTTTGAGAGAAAAACTCAGAATGAAGTCTGCAAATTCAAGACCTGCTTTTGAGAGCGGGAATCTTAGGTCAGTTAAAAAACCAGGGAAGCCAACTAAGCATGACAGTAATAAGAAGAGTGAAGTGAAGAAACAGGGAAACAAATCTACTGAAAATGAAGGCAAGAGTGCAGCATTATATCTTTTATGGTACTTGTGATATATTTTGGTTTAGCTAGTCTAACACTTTTATGATTTTGTTTTTGACTCTCACAGTTCCGGTCAGTCCTTCATCTGCTGAAGACAATGCACAGGGGAACAAAGAAAATATGGTAAGTGTGGTTTAGAGTTCATACAAAGTTTGCTAGAAGATTAAAAAAAGATGATGTCTGAGATATTGCTCTTTTCTTGTAGGATGTTCTGGCAACTGATGTCACCACAGAAGTTGTGTAAACAAAGCTTTTGAGCTTCCATTTATGTTTTCATGTCATTCTGAAACTCGAAGTATATCTGCAGTGTTTTATTTGTGTGGAGTTTGCTTCTATATAGCCAGTTCATATGAAATTTGTATATTACTATATGCTGTCAAAGGCTGCATTTCTTCTCATGGTGTATGTTTGCTTATATACAGTTATTCAAACCAAGCTGTATGGCATACTGTGGATTGATTATAGTTGGTTTTATAATATTTATGAAAGCTGTAGATTTCTTTGTCATAAATTATTTCTTCTGGTATACTTACTCAAATCTCAACCTATAGTATAGAAGCTGTACTTCAAACGGTACTTTATGTACAAATTTTAATTTATGCAAATCTTAACATATAGATAAACTGGTTAATATGATGTAGATAAATGCAGAACTGATCGTTTGGCCAACCCAATTTGGGTGTACAATGATTTGATATACCAAAATCACGTCCCTAAGTCTTTCGTCAAACAAAAATAGAAAACTTATAAATATTTAAAAAAAATTAATTGATATATCATATTTTGATTGGTTTGAGATATGCTTGGAGACATGTATAGGGCTAGTAGATCATTGTCCAATTTGAGTGACCAATTTATTGGTTCAACCGGTAAGCACAATCGTATAGAGATCAACTTTCCCTAAGGGTGTCAAATTCCTTATCCCGGACCAATAATGAGAGCTGCACCATTAAAGTGATATTACTAAATGTAAAACTCAGTGCACCATTGAGTTAATATTTTAAGTTTCAATTTTGTTAACATGTTATCCTAATTATTTATTCCCTATTGCAATAATATCAAGACATGCTATATTTTTAATATTTTATATATATTTGGTTTCAGCTAAAAATTTCTAAATTTAAATCATAAGCACTAATTGATATAGAGTCTGAAGAGAATGATATAACATAATATAAATCAAGGACAACCAAATTCATGGAAGGTATATGATTATTTTAAGTGAACTTTAAATTTTCTTCATTTCATGTTTCAATCATTGAAAAACATATACAAAAATGTCAAAGCTTTTAAATAGTTTAGAATTTGATAGCAATGTCAAAAAATTAATGTCAAAGTTTCAAAATTAGTTTCATAAAATATGGTAACAATGCCATAAGGCCATATACATTATGAGATTTTTCATATAAACATCACTAAATGAGGGGGTGGGTGGATATATGTTCTGCATTATAATACTTTTGTGTCTAAGGTAAGAAGTTTTCTTGGCATCTTAATTACATCAAATCTTATTCAAGGTAAAAAAAAAAACTCAACATACAAGTAATTAACTAGCTACAGAGAAACATCACCAATCAATTAATTGGTGTTGTCTTTAATATCACCAGGAGATGAAGACGCACTTTTGGAGGTTGAAAACAACAAAGATATTGGCTTAGACATTACATTTCCCGTCTATGTATTGGTGGAAGTTTTGTTCAAGAAGTTTGGTGCACAACCACCATTGGCTTTTGAAGTTGAACTAGCCAAATTAGTAGCAGATGTTGGAAACATCTCTGCCCATTTTATTTTTTGACTCAACTTTTCTCCATTATCTTCATTAATATTCCCTTGTGTGTTTCCATTAGCACCACTACTTCCAATAAATGAACTAAGTGCTTCAGCCAACGCTGTCTGAAAAGTTGGATCTGCTGTGATTGCTTTTGTTGCTGCAGCTATAGTATCTGGTAGACCATGTTGATTATGAGTGGTAGTAACTCCTTGAGGAAGGAACGTCTTGCTGTTTTGCATGAAGGGTTGGTAAAAGTTCTCTATTGGTTGTTGTTGTTGTTGTTGTTGTCTTGCAAAGTTTACAGTGCTAAGGATGTTGTTCTTGTTGCTATTATATGGTTGAGTATTACCATAGTTGAGGAACCCGTTATTACTCCAAGACATTATTGCATTGTTGTTGGATTCAGTGGAACTGAAGTTGAGACTTGTAGTGGAAGATTGATATCTTGGTTGGTTATTGTAGTTTGAATTATTGAATCTAACAAAGGGAGATGAGGATAAGGGTGGGTTTGAAGTGAGGTCTAGTGTGATGGTTGGATTTGAAGGTGAAGATGTGAGTGCAGGAGTAGAGAGGTATAATTGCTTTGGTTTGGAACCATCTGATAGATAAAATTTGAGGCCATGAAGATTATTATTAGCATGATTAGTAATGGTTGAGGTTGTTGAACTAAAAGGGATTGAACCAGAGTGAGAGGTTGATGAACCAGATAATAGCATGGAAGCAGCTGCAGAAGTTGTGGAAGCCATGGCAGTAGCTGAAAGAGGAAGAGAGTGGTTGTGTGTACCTTCATAAGTGGTGATTAAAATGGACATGTCCTCAACACATCTTTGCACCTGAAATATATATATATAGGATACAATTATATATGCTATTTGAATATATAATACAATGTGTGTGTATTTTGCACCACTTGGAATATGAGGGTTTCAAATTAGACATCCACACTTTATATCTTAACCTAATCAAATAAACTAACCTTTTGAAACAAATGTTATTCTACATCTCAATAATATACCAAACCCATAAAATGTGAGACATACAAATGGAATTTCTCATGTGCCCCCTTTGTACTATTATTTTGATAAATAATGAATAAAATATTTTGTAAATGGTATATTAGATCTATGAGTAAGAAAGGAAATTCATACTAAATTATAAGGTAAGAGATCACTTGATCCATTAACAATGAAATAGAGGAATGATAGAAATTTATACGGTATACATTTGTAATTAATAAGTAAAGCATGCACTATATTAATCCTTATTTTCTTTGAATTTTAGCAAGACTTTTGGGTTTGTAGGAGTACAAAATCTACAAATTAATTAGTACTAAAGAGTTTCAACTTTTATATGAGATATACCTGTTTTCTTACTGGGCATGATGATGAAATTGTGCAACGATAGTAAGCTCGAGGACAAGGATTTCCCTTTGAAATTTTTTGCCCATATTTCCTCCATTGGCATCCATCATTCATCTGTTTTAAAAACATGTTAGAGTGTACAAAGTAATAGAAATTATTTGACTTAGCATACTAATCAATTTAACTAGTACTACTCATTATAGTTAAAATTTGTCACAAAACAACCAACTCAAGAATCTATAATAATTCTATATGTGTGCCAAAGTTCAAAACAGAATGAGGTGATTAGAGAAGAGAAATTTACAGTTGGAGTGTCACATCTTGCTCTAACACAAACTCTAGCTTTCTTTGCAGGAGTTTGTAATGAAACTTCATCATGTTCAACATCTCTCATTGTCTTCAGTATTTTACCAGCTTCTTCCTTCTGTACTTCAGAACTATTGGCCGGGCTTGCAGTATTTGGCAAATTAGCTACATTAGTAGTGCTTCCTGATTTTGATGTTTCATATTTGCACTCCAGTCCAAGAGCCAAGTCTTGATTAAATTCTTCATGATCCTTCAATATTGGTTCAGTCACTTTTTTAACTTTCTCTTCATGATTTCTTGGAACCCTTCCTAGGCTAAGTGAAACCATATCTGATTCTTCTATTATTTCTTGATGGCTATGATTATTTTCTTTATCAGTAGACATTTTTCTTTCATAAAATTGCATTTCCAATGTCCTGTACTCATCCATTATTTTGTTCAAACACATCTTTAACCGTTCATTTTCTTCCTTGACCTCACCCATTTCAGCTTTAGCTGTTTCAAGCTGATAATCAACCTACAATCATCCATACATACATGCATTTCATATGAGTTAGACAACTTTAATTATTGTTTATAAATTATTACTTTCTTATGCTTCTAAACTCGTAAGAAAATAAGATACTAATTTGTAGCATAATAAATGCACCTTGTCCTTTTTGACGGAGGATTCCTTAGATCCAGCCTCTTGCATGGATCTTTCAGTATTAGTTCTAGGTGGTTCCTGCATCACACCATGCAATAACCATCAAATTAATATGCATGTGCTAATTAATATCAAATTTCAACTTATTTGATTTTCCATTTTTTCTATCAATTAAACAAGTATATTATAAAAGAATATAATTAAGGACTACTGTAACCCACGCATATAAAGCTTTAGTGCAATCAAATTTAGTTTTCCATTTGTTTTTGAAGGATGCAAGTTATTATAAGAATACAACTAGGGTTCTGTCAATTGCATAGTATTATTCCTTGTTTATTGTATATAAAATTAGAAGATTTGAGGGGTCAAGTATAATCTATGGAGATATGAGTGTATCCAATGAGGAAAACACGAGCCTACTTGGGGAATCTTATGGTTTTAATCAATGTTCATGTGCAGTGTGACTTATGATGTATTATTAGATATCATTAGTTTTCTTTCCACGTACATGTAGTCAACTCTTATCATAGGCGTAGATTCATTATTTGAATTCTCTAGAAAGGATGCAAAAAAATGCTAATATCTTCCTTAGAGCAAAATAAATTATTACATGGTTATCTATACTTTCAATAGTCACAATCAAAATCTTATCATTATGATATATTGATTTAAAATTAAATGATATCATTGGGTATGCTTATTACTTTCAACTAACAACTGCTTTTGAATATATACAAATGTTAAACGCAGTTGACCTGGTGTTGACCAATTCAATAATACGTTAGTATGTGTTCATGAGGTTGCAGATACATCATGTTAATAACTGGGCACACACACACATATATATTCTTATTCTTAACAGGTAATTAAATCATCTTTTGATTATGATTAGGATTTCTAAGCATGTTTATGGAGGTATTAGGCATGCATTAGACCAAACAAAGTTACTAAATTGTAGAGGTTAGATGACGTGATTTTAGCATAAATCAATTTGTTACAGATCAAGGTGATGATAACACAAAATTGAGCAAATTAATTATGCCGTAAAGTCTCTTTTCATTAATAAACATACATAAATAATTCGCTGAAGATACAAATACCCGATTTTTTTTAACACTTACTTTGATTTCAGAAAAAATACTAAGCAATTCTATTTTGCCGATTGATTGGCCTTTTATTTCAGAAAGAGAGTGCAGTGTTTTTGTTAAAACTAATCTCACACAAAAAAGAAATTAAAAGAGAAATAATCTTGACCTGAACAATAGTCTCTTGTTTATTATGACGAACTTCATCATCATTAACACTATAATCACTTCTCTTATCTTCCTTGACTTCACCGCCACCTCCACAACCAGATCTCCCTGAAGGAAACTCCATATATTGATGAAATTATAACTTTTCTTTCTCTCTCTTTTTCGCTACCCTTTCTTCCTATACACTTTCTTCTTTCTTCTTTCTTTCTTTCTGTGTCTTCAAACAAAGCCCCTCCTTCTATATTAATACAAAGAGAGAGGACCTGCATGAAGTATTTGACATTTGAAGAGTATTGACAAATTAAAATGATTAAATAAAAGAAAATTCGTGATTGCTGCGCTGGCTTGCTAACACGGATTCACACGTACTAAATGTCAAATACACCTCATCCACTTGCACTTCAAGAAAATAATATCTGAAAATAACACTTTTAACCTAACTTTGGTTATAAAGCCTCCATAATATTCTTTATAATCATATTTACTAAAATATATAACTTATTTCCATAAATACACTCATTATTTGATATGAGATACCAATTTACATTAATGATAAGTGATTTTTTAAATATACATAATCTCAGCTATTAGCCCTACTTTAATTTAACAATAGTGAGGTTAAAATGACAATGATGATTACATGAAAGGAAGATATTAATAACTAAGATTAATTGGACATAAGTGTTACATTGGTAATTAAAATTATTGAAGGTAGATATAATATATGATTTGCTTATTTTATGTACAAAGTCATAGCTTTGTCCACTAAACAAACAAAGTGGCAATAAATTATTGTATAAGTCTACAAAATTCATAGTAAAATAAGGAGAAGGATTCAAGTTCCACGTTTGATGAGAAGAGAGGGAAAGTGAGTTTGAAACCGCAATAGTCGCGCCCCTCCAAGTGGTATAGTACAAGTGTCATAGTTGAAGTTTCATACAATATTTTTGTAAAGTAAAGTAACATGGGACATAACAACAAAGGTTTTCAGAGTCAAACCTTTTTGCCACCAACATATATTTAATCCCTTTGGTCTTCTCTTCGAGAGTCAAGCAGATTAATCTAGTTGGACTTCTCGCCTTTAGCGTACCATTATTGTGAACATAACGTTTGGTTCAATATCTAACAGCAATTTTTTTTTTAATTAATATGAATTAGTGTTAAGTTATTATTTATAGAAATATATAACTACTTTGCAAAAAATTATTCAAGAGAGGGTGAGCACTCATACTGGCTCCTACCTCTGAGTAACGGATCCAACAATCTTAGGAGGGATATATATTTATTTTTTGAAGTTATTTTTATTAAAAAAATGTTACATGTGAATAATTAGCTATAACATATACATATATAAATATATATGCAAAATAAGGGCCAATCGTGGGTATAATATATACATATATATTATAGAATATGTGTAAAGAAGAGGGGGCGAGCACCTCCATAGGATGACCTATATAACCACATGTCTAGTAAAGAAATGCTAAATTTCATACCATTTTAACAAATGTTATTAGGACATTCTTTAAGGAATATAAAAAGGGAAAAATAATTTTATGAAACTATTTCAACACTTATATCAAGAAAACATCGCTTTTTTAATACATTTTTTTTCTCTTTTACAATACATTTAAAACACTTGTTAACATTCCATTTTTCCTAATACTAAATGAAATAACGATATATGCAGGGTGGATCAAAACAAGGGTTATCGGGATTTTTCTGGTATAAAATTGGGTGCCAGACATTTTGGTTCTTTTGCTGGTATTCTAAGTTCTAACCTCTAATACCTAATAATTAAAATATAATTGATGCTGTTCAAGATTGGTACTATCCAAATGACCCTTTCTTTCCAAGAATTTTGTCAATACAATTATATTTTATGGAATTTTAAAACTTAACTTATTAGCTTTCCTAAATAGATAATATCAAATAAAAGTATAAGGCTGTCCAACATAAAAAGCTTAGCTCATACATTAAAAATAAAACTAAAAAACAAGGAAAACATAAGAGAAGAAAAAAACCTATGCACAACATGGTTGACATATAACACACACATATATATATATATATATATATCTTTGTGTGTATGTTTTTTGAGTTAATATGTTTAAACGATATACCATATAAATAAAAAAACGATATAACATATAAGATTGCATGTGTTTTTTGTTCGTATTCTCTTAGAAATCATGGAGAAGAAGGAATTGGAAATATATGAGATATTTTCCATAGATTTTTAATGAATGAATACAAGAGTAATTAACTACTATTTATAGTAGTAAGTTAAATAACCGACCAAACAGCTTGCTAAAAAAAGAAAGAATTAGCTTAGGCTTGATAACTTAAACTAACCTATGCTTAAGCTTTATACAAGTTAAACTAACTTAAGCCTAAGCTTATACATGAAACCAAACACACCAAAGCCAACTAGTTGTGCAACTTTATAAAACCAACAGCCCCCTCAAGGTGGGTGGTGCAAAGAACACAAACCCAATTTGGAAACAAAAGGGGGAAAGGAAGAAAGAGGTAAAGGTTTGGTGAATGCATCAGCAAGCTGATTAGAAGATGAAATGGGAAGAAGATGAATGAGACCCTGTTGAATTTTCTCACGAATGACATGACAATCCACTTCAATGTGCTTGGATCTCTCATGGAAAACAAGATTGTGAGCCAAGTATATAGCAGACCTGTTGTCACAGTAAACAGAAGCTGGATTTGGCAAGGAAATATGAAGATCAATGAATAAGTAGTTCAACCACTGAAATTCACAAGCAAGAGTCCCAAGTGCTCTATACTCAGCCTCTGAAGAAGATCTGCTAACAGTAGACTACTTCTTGGATTTCCAGGAAATAAGAGAAGAACCAAGGAAGATACAAAATCCAGTGATGGATTTCCTGGTATCCAAGCAATAGGCCCAATCAGAATCAGAGAATCCAGCAAGCTTCAAAGAATAAGAGGAAGAGAAGAATAGGCCTTGTGCAGGGGAAGATTTTAAGTAGTGAAGCACATGAAGAGCAGCTCTATAGTGCACATCCATAGGCTTGCACATATAGAGGCTGAGTTGCTGCACTGCATAAGCAATGTCTGGCCTGGAAATGGTGAGGTATAGCAACCTTCCCACAAGCCTCATATAGCTCAGAATATCAAATAATGGAGTCCCTTGATCACGCTGCAACTTTAAGGAAGGATCAAAAGGGACCTTAGCAGGTTTTGCAGCTAAGGAACCAGAGTCTGAAAGCAAAGACAAAGTGTAACTCCTCTGATTGAGATGAATACCCTTAGGACTTCTAGCTATCTCAAGACCAAGGAAGAATATGAGAATCCCTAAGTCCTTGATTTTAAAGGTTTCATCAAGAAATTGCTTTACTGACTGAATTTCAGCAAGATTATCACCAGCTAACACCATGTCATCCACATATACTAGTAAGGCAGTGAAGCTAGTAGAGGTCGATTTGGTGAACAAGGCTTGATCTGCTTGGGAGTGAGAATATCCCAAAGAAATCAAGGCAATTGAAAGAGTGGTATGCCACTCTCTACTTGCTTGTTTCAATCCATAGAGGGATATGTGAAGTGTACATACATGGCCAGGGTTATCAAGGCTGAGACCAGGATGAGGAGTCATATAGACTTCTTCATGTAAATC
Organism: Lupinus albus; assembly: GCA_009771035.1. NCBI lineage: Eukaryota > Viridiplantae > Streptophyta > Magnoliopsida > Fabales > Fabaceae > Lupinus > Lupinus albus. The sequence continues at coordinate 15,437,804 of CM020011.1, forward strand.
CCCATGAAGGAAAGCATTGTTCACATCAAGTTGCTCTAAGAACCAAGACTTGAATGACGCCAATGCCAAAACAGTTCTAACAGTGGTAATTTTGACCACAGGAGAGAAAGTGTCAAAGTAATCAACCTCTTCCAATTGAGTATATCCTTTTGCCACAAGCCAGCCTTATGTCTCTCAAGAGTAAGGAGGTGAACAATGTGAATAGTCCAACACAGAAGATAGAGGATATGTAACTTTAGAGGATGAAGTAATGAACTTGGAAGAGGTGTGAGCAAGGTGGCAGTGGTAGTCTTGTAAGTGTGTAGGGGGTCTTCTTGTTCTAGTAGAGTGTCTTAGTGAAGGAGTAGTGGGAGAATTGGGAATAGAAGACACATCAGACTCAAAAGAGGATGAATTAGGAGGTGTGTATGACTGAGACAAAGGAGTTGTGTTTGACTCAATTTCATGTGAATTTGATAGAGGGACAAAAATAGTGTTTGACTCATCAGGAAGGGAACCAGAAACTAGAGGTATGCAAGTAGAATGTGATGGATTATGAGTAGGAGATGAAGGATTGGAGAAAGTGGGAGACAAAGGAAATAAGTGTTCATAAAACACAACATCTCTAGAAAGGAAAACCTCATGAGAAGACAAATCATACATGATAAAGCCCTTGGTGCCATCCTTATAGCCTAGAAATACACATTTTCGTGCTCTAGGATCAAACTTACCCCTCCCTGCAGCAAGAGTACTTGCATAAGCTAGACAACCAAATACCTTTAAGTCATATAAGTTAGGCATAGTACCATGAAGTTGTTCATAAGGAGTAGAATTATGCAGCAAAGGGGTAGACAACCTATTAATAAGGTGCACAACATGCTGAATGGCAAAATTCCTGATAGTGGAGGGTAAATGAGATTAGATGAAAATGGCTCTGGCTACACTAAGGATATGTTGATGCTTCCTTTCAACCAATCCATTTTTTTGTGGTGTGGCTACACAAGACCTTTGATGCATGATTCCTTTAGAGGAATAGAAATCATGCATCAAGAACTCAACCCCATTATCAGTTCTAATGGACTGCAATTTAGTGGTAAATTGTGTTTCAATAAGGCTAACAAAACTAATGATATGTTGCCTAGTTTCAGCCTTATTTTTCATCAATACAACCCAAGTGAACCTTGTAAAGTCATCAACTATTGTAAGAACTGAAAACATATATTAGAGTGTGTATTGCTATTACAAAAATGTAACCTTCTTTGTCTAGAAACATGACAAACATCACAAGGTACATGTGTTTTATTACAAAAAGGAATAAAAGAGTATTGACTAGACAAAAGCTTCATAAGAGGTGAGGGAGCATGACCAAGCCTTAAATGCCACAGAGATTGTTCATCCACATGACTAGAGGAAGAGATAACAGATATGGAAGAAGAGGTCTTGTGTGGAAGATTGATGACAAACAGACCTTGTTTGAGACTAGCTGCACCAATCACTGTCTTGGTGGAACTCTGCACAATGGTACAAGAGTTAAGATGAAAAATTAGATAACATTTTAGGCATTGGATCAACTTATGAACAGAGACAAGGTTGACATGGAAATGTGGAACATACAACACATTATATAAGACAAGTGAATCAGATAGTATAACAGTGCCACATAGAGATGTGTTAACTCTATGTCCATTAGGCAAACTAATCATAATAGGTGATATAGTTCTTTGATCACTAAGACTACTGAGATCATAAGTTATATGATCAGTAGCCCCAGTGTCAACAAGCCAATCTTCACATTTCATACCTGATGGAGTAGGTAAGGTTGAATTTATGGCTGCTGCAACACTTACATTTGTAGAAGCAGCATTAACCTTGCTGGAAACAACATTACCCTTGCTAGTCTCATTATTATCCCTTTCTAGCAACTCCAAGATGCATTTTACTTGATCATTAATAAAGCCTTGACCAAAATTGCCTTTGTGAATCACATATTGATCATGACTTTGATAATCTGAAGCATCATGTGCACTATCCATTTCTATAGGAAAGGTATTAGCAACATTAGTTGTCATTCCCCCTTTGTTGTAATGATATTAAGGTGGATAACCATGCTTAAGGAAGTAGGTATGCACAATATGATTATTTCTCTCACAATGAGTGCAGAACCTAGCATTGGCTCCCTTATTATACATCATCCTTCCTCTTCCTCTAGAGGCACCAGTGGTCCTGCCTCTGTTCCCATTGAACTGTCTAACCTGACTATTTCCTTGAGACTGAAATGCCAAGGCCTTCAGATCAGTCAATATAGGGACATTAAACTGCCTCTCTTGTTGTATTAACATTGAAAATACCTTACTTATGTTAGGTAGAGGCTCTATGAGCATAATTTGATACCTCGCTTGAGAGTATTGATCATTTAAGCCTTTAAGGAATCTAATCACATAATCTTATTCCTCATGTTTCTTAACCAGATCTATTACTCCACAATCACAAGGATTTGCACATTTACAATGACCTATCACTTTATAATTCTCAATTTCTTCCCATAGAACCTTCAATTGAGTGAAATAATCTGAAATAGAGTGATTACCTTGAGTCATCCTATAGAATTCTTCCTGAAGCTCAGCTATCCTAAACACATCTCCTTCTGAATACCTATCATGGAGGTCTCTCCAAGCTTCAGCAGCAACATCAATCCAGAGTATGAATTTCACAATTGATTCATCAACAGAATGTTGTAGCCAAGACAACACCATAGTGTTACACCTTATCCACTGCTCATAAAGAGGATGAAGTAGTGGTGGCTGAGGTAGGGATTTGTCTAGGAATTTCAACTTATTCTTCGATTGAAGAGCTAATTTCATAGCTTTATACCAAAAGTATTAGTTTTTACCATTGAGGAGAGGAGAAACTAAAATCAAAGCAGGATTCTCATTAGAATGTAGAAAGTATGGATTTGAAGGATTGATGTTGTAATCTTCAATACTCTGATTCACCATTTCAAAAGATGATGAAAAAGAAATGCTATAATCTGGTAGATCCAAGGAAGAATTGAATCAATCAGGCTCAAACAATCTATTTGAGAAGAATCAGCTATAGTGCGAAGAAGAGAAAAAAAGAACGAATGTGAGAAGAGAAGAGAAAGTCGAAGGTGAGAAGAGAGAGGAGAAAATCGCAATGAGAGAAAAGGCAAATGACGAATCTGAGCAATAATTGCCCTGATACCATCTTAGAAACCATGGAGAAGAAGGAATTGGAAAAATATGAGATATTTTCCATAAACTTTGAATGAATGAATACAAGAGTAACTAACTACTATTTATAGTAGTAAGTTAAATAACCAACCAAACAACTTGCTAAAAAGAGAAAGAATTAGCTTAGGCTTGATAACTTAAACTAACTCATGCTTAAGCTTTATACAAGTTAAACTAACTTAAGTCTAAGCTTATACTTGAAACCAAACACACTAAAGCCAACTAGTTGTGCAACTTTATAAAACGAACATATTCTTGCAAAGAACCTAGCTTTAAATCCATGAAAATAGTGAAATAATGGTTCCTCATTGGTTCATGCTAGATTAATTGATGATGACAGCTCTTAATAATATATAGACTTCTAGCTACTTGCTTGTGGATTCTTTTTGAAATAATCAAAATCTAATTGTCTCTTCTTGGCGCACCCACGTCACTTTGAAGGGAAAAATCAACTCCTGATAATTTTTCTAATATATATTGTCTACATCCAATTTTGTATTGTACAAGAAGTTTAATAAGTGACATCATTTTTTTTGTAGTGACAGCATCTTATTTAGGTAAAGAAGATAGAAAAAGAAAGTTTGACGCCCTCCTTTCTTTTTAAATAAATATTGCTCAAAAGATAAGGTTGTAATTTTTATGGGACAGGCATATAATAATATATATTCTAAAAATATATATTACCAGACTAATGTATTATACTATTATTAAGTCACCTTCTGAAAATAAATCAACTAAAATTCAAAGAAATAGCTTTTTGGTTTTGGTGCAGGTACACCAAGTCAATTCACTTGAACAAACGTGGGCAAGGCAAGGACCTGCAAGAAAGGTAATTAATTACAATGAATTAGACACGACAAGAGTATAAAAATCACAACCATCTTATCTCCTTTATCTATCTATAATTCTATATAAATAAATAATTTTAAGTACTTTTTCTAACTACACATTTTTTAATATTTATCTTGGCTAATTAAAAAATTCTTCAGGTATGAGGATCCCTCATGTTTCATTATTTCACAATACTACACTGTAGGCCCGCGTGAAGCATTTTGGGACGTGTTCTAAAATAAATAATTAGGTTTCTTGAAAATAAAACAACAAAATCATAAAAATTAAAATTTAGATTCTATTAGAAAATTAACATCCTAATTTCTATAAAATTTTAAGGTATTTCTATAAAAAATACATTTACCATTTTTAGCATTTAATTTTGAGAGTACCAACACTTTATATATAGAAATAAGATATAGATCAAAATAAAATGTCTAAGTCAACCATTTTTTTTTGGGTGAATTGAGTATAATATAATTTTTATTTATAAATCAGCCATGCTACAAATTGAAGTTTATTGTTGAAATATATTATTGTATTTTGGGTTAATATTGTATTGAACAAGTATTTAGTTTAAATACACTTACCTTTTGCATAATAAACAATTATTTTAAATTCAATTTTCATGATTAGTTAGTTAGGTAATTAAGTCTATTGTATTTTGACTATTTTCTATATAATGAGTTTGTTAGTTTTTTTGTAATTCAATGAATAAAATATATAATCCTTTTTCTACTCCTTGATTTCTAATAATCATCATACAAATCGAAGGCAAGACATTAGATCAGAACCAATTACAATTTTAATATAATTAAGGATGAAGCCATTTATGATCTAAAATTTAGTCACATTCCTTACTAGTCAACTATTTTTTTTATTTTTAATTTATAAAATCATGTTTGATTAAATGAGAGTTTACATGGAATTTAAAAGTATGAATAACTTTCACTTGGCAGTTAGTCGTTCAAATTTTCATATATTTATTGGACAACTAGTCATATGTGTGAATGTATGATGTACCAAAAGTACAGATTGATAGAAAATGATTAATGAGGAACCCACGGTTGAGGTTGGCAAATGGTACGAATAAAATTATAAAATAATTTATTTTCGTACTGTATATGGTTTTGGCACATACGTAACCAACCGTATACTTTGTCTTTGTATCAAATATTTTGTTAATGTTAAAACTTAAAACCATTCCACTTGTAAGCGCTTAATTACGACTTCTAAATGGTAACCCTGGCTAATATTTAAGTGACAAAATTCCTTTGTTTTGAAGCAAGAGATATAATTGACTAATAATCCTAATTTATACATAAGAAAACTTACGTTGAATTGAAGTTTTTTTATACATAAAATCTATCTATTTTTAATTTAGCTGTATAGTTTTTTTTTTACTTAAATCATTACCTACATAAAAATCTTAAGTTAATTTTTTTTGACACCATCACTTAGTCTAATAAACATTTTTTTGGTATAACTAAATCTCATCAAACTATGAGTAACAGAGTAAGGAACTAATAGATAGTTTACTTAAGTAGAAACAAACTCTGCAAAGGCATATATTAAAAAAAACTTCACCTACAGTCCTACACTATCAAAGAAGCATTCTTATTTAATTACAAATTTTATAGAGGAAAAAAACATCAACATAACTGTCCTACACTACCTACTTTATTTTTTCGATAAGAAAATGAATAATTATTTTATGAAAATAAAATATATTCTCATACCAGAAAATAAATTATATCATTTGATGATATTTATATGTTGAAATTGGATTAATCAAATTGTTTGGGGTGTGGGAATGTGAGATTAGTGAAATTGGATTTGATTTTTCAAAAAAGACTTGCAAGTTAGAAGTCATTTTAGTTTGGTGTGCAGGCTGACATTGGAATCTCAAATTGCAAACACGGTTGCCAGTTGTATTGAAAGTTTGAAACTATTTTATAATATTATTTTCAATTTTTAGCTTCGTAGCAAGAATTAATAATTCCAATATAAAAATTAAGAAGAATATGGGACTATGTGTTATTCATTATCTTTGTTACAAATGCATCTTGAAATTAGGATGAGAATTTGTATGGGCGTTTGAGGATGCTCATTGTTTCATTTGAGACTGACATGTGTGATCGTTAAACATGAAATGAAGATAAATTTTAAAGGAATTAGGATTCTCTGTATCTCTCCATTAATGTGGAAAATTCTGCCATGTAATTAATGTATTTTCTTCTCTATATTAAATTATATGTTTAGTTGTTGCATGTATTAATAATCACGTTGGGTATTTTGCCAGAAAAAGTAAATAAATAAGTAACCTAAACAAACAAATAATATTTTATGCAAAAAAAAAATGAATCATTGATAATAGTACGCATTGATTGATCCCCAATTAGTTACACTTTGTTTATTCTTATCACTAATTTTGAACAACTTCAACGGACCAAAATTTAACCATAGAATTATTTACTGGTCAGAGTTGTTTATGAATGACCACAACGGTTCTAAGTAATTGGACATGCAATGACCAACACCTACTCTGAGTTAATGATGGCCCAAACTTCCATAGATAACTATTATATAATGCTAATATCTGATCCCTATAAGCAATGTTTGCTACCCATGCGTTAAAAAAATGAAGATAGATATGGTTATTTAATATAAGAATATCTCGATATGGTTATTTAATAAAAGAATATCTGAAAATAGAGTTAGGATCATATACTTTAATAGAGCAAATACTTCAAATATAAAAAAGAAATAAACTCTAAATAATAGATGTAGATGATGCTAAAATATCATATCGTATCCCAATAAATGTGGGTAAGACTGGTAGAATGGTAGAATGGTAGAATGGTAGATACATACGTGGTGGCACGTCAGTGTGAGATGTAAAAATGACCTAAGTATAAAAACTATGGTATGGTACACCCATATTAGGAGCATGTGCGGTTTTGTTTGTTTTCAAACTAAAGAGAGAAGGACTCATTCTTCATTCTGCATTTGTAGTACTCAACAAACTCTTAACTCAATCTTACTCAGTGTTCTCTCTCTCTTGCAACGCAAACATCATCATGTTCAACTTTGTTGTGAACAGAGGAGTGAGAGTTGCTTCAGTTGAACGCCGCATATACAACACTTTCGTTTCTTCCAACGTCCCTCGGTATTTTTATTCATTTCCTATCAATCATTTTGCTTTTCCTTTTGTTTCTTTCTGAGGTTGAAACGATGATGCTTTAATTATTATCAAATTTAGATCATGTAGCCGCTAGTTACATAGCACAGTTAGTATGTGTATAATTTTCAATACATTTCTTATTATGTTTTTTGAACACTAGTTCATTTTTCCAATATCTTGTAGCACTGTATCATCCTTTGCCACAGTTGATGCTGAAGAGATATCAGGTTCTAATCCTGCTGAAGTTTTGAACTTGGGTAGGCCCTTCTCAGAATGTCAATGTTATTTGTTATCAAACTTTTTGTGCTATGCTTCCATGACCATCACTCTGATTGTACTGTTTTCACTTTCAGTGCAGGGTAAATGGATTGGATCTTCAAACTATAATACAATTGTGGATCCTTTAAATGGAGACTCCTTTATTAAAGTTTCAGAAATTGATGAAACAGGCATTCAGGTGCAGCCCCATAATGAAATATTCTTTTAAAGTTTTACTACTTCCACAGCCTTCAAAGTTCAAACTATGAAATATCACTGAAGCTTTGCTTACCACACCTCTCAAGTTTGAGGCCTAACCAATGTGTTATTATAGGACTCTCAGTATTTTGTGAATAAAGGAGGAATTTAAATTTGAAAGCTATAGAAGAACTAGTTGTAGTGTAACAGTTGGGTTGAGACCAAGCTATTGAATAAAAATTTCCGTTTGTTTTTCTTATCAGCCATTTGTCGAAAGCTTGTCTAGCTGTCCCAAACATGGAGTGCACAATCCTTTTAAGGCGCCAGAAAGGTATGTGCAGATTGTCCTCCATATTTCTTCTCCATTTTCCTTTTAAGAACATACCAAGATTTCTATTTCTTGGATTGATTGTCACAAAATTTGGATGGGATCCAGATACATATTAATCTGTGTGCCTTCTGTTGCAATGTGGGAATATGGAACTGTTTTCCTCACGAGTTATGTTGTTGAGCATGTACACGTAGGTGGATTATGTAATTAAAGTTGAATTACAGAATGGACTGATCACCCAGTTGGTTTCTGACTTCTCAGAGGGGTATCTAAAATACATGGGACCTTGGTATTATGTAGCTGCCTAAGATAAGAATGTGAAATTTTTTGTTACTGTAACAGACCTGTCATTTTTACTTAAATAAATAGTGGAATTAACTTTGTCATTGTAGTAATTTGTGCTTTAGGGTATGATATCAATTCTTACATTGTTATTTTGGCCATATATATTTTGTATTTATTATAAGATCTAAAGTAGTGTTTTGTTGAAAATCTTTTGCAGATATCTTATGTTGGGAGATGTATCTACTAAGGCAGCTCACATGCTATCTCTTCCTAAGGTATTTGGAACTAAACAAAGGATTTTCTTTTTCATTTCCTATCTTTCCCCTTGTTACTTATGTGAGTTATAAATTGTCACTTGTTGTTTTCAAGAGCATTCTTTTTTTCTATTTTAATTGGAAACTTAATATACTGCATGACACGCAGGTTTCTGATTTCTTTACAAGGCTTATACAAAGAGTTTCCCCCAAGAGTTACCAGCAGGCTCACGCAGAAGTTTATGTAACTCAGAAATTTTTGGAGAATTTCTGTGGAGATCAGGTACATCAAAATCAGACATGTTGGCAATAAGTTTGTGAAATCCCAAGTAGAATTTTGTCATTTCCTAATATGTTTTCCTTGGTAATTGATAGTTACCCATTCACTGGTAAATATTAGTCAATTTCCTTCTTATTTCAATCATTATCTTATATGATTTCTTTAGAAAAGTTTGTATAATTCCTTGCATTTTCTTCCTTGTCCTTGCTTCATTTTAACAACATATCCACAGGTTCGTTTCCTGGCAAGGTCTTTTGCAGTACCTGGAAATCATCTTGGACAGCAAAGTCACGGTTTTCGCTGGCCATATGGTCCGGTAAGGGTTTTGGTGTTTAACATATGCATACCCTATTCTAAAGGGCAAAAATGAGTCTCTGCCTTTCTCTCTCCCCACTGGTGACTTTGTTGATTGTGCTAATTTTATAAATTACCCTGATCAAACAAGTTGGTTAAATTTATGGAAGCTTAGATTTAAGTGTACTCTATGAGACTCTTAATAGATTGCAAAAATGAAAAATAAAAGCACCTTTCCTAAAATAAAACCCAGCAATTCATAACTTTGTGGCCCTGGTTCTTTAATATCATATTAAGCTTCAGTTGCATCTTTATATCATGCTGATATACATGATGGTCATGCTTAGAGTGGCTACTTTCGTTTGTTGTTATTAAGGATAAGAAACATTGGATATGCTTTGGAAGGCAAATCCTTGGACTGGACTTTTCGGTATTTTTGCTTACAAGAGCTCAGTCTTGATAATGCATATGCTTTCTTTAATCAAATCAGTTTTATTTTCTGTACCAATAGAGAATTTTTGGTTTTAAAGTCCCATTAATGTGAATTCTACTTTTAAAAAGGAAAAACAAATAGAATATTTTTTGATTTGGAATCAAATTTTGTTTAGATTAGTGGTGTCATGCAGTGTTTCCATGAGCGTCTGGTTTAGTAAGTGTACAATCAGTGTTTTCCCCCTAACACCATAAACATTCACCTTCCCACTTTCTGTCTCAAAACTGTATGTTCTGCAGGTGGCGATTATTACTCCTTTTAATTTTCCCTTGGAGATTCCAGTCCTTCAATTGATGGGTGCACTTTATATGGGCAACAAGCCAGTCCTTAAAGTTGATAGTAAGGTGAGTCTTTTGGACTCTGATTGTTGCAAACTTCTTTTACGTTATATTTAATACAAAATCCATACATGAAGGCTAGCTTCTACACTGCGTGAAATATTGTTTACAATCGGTTGCGGGAAAGTAATTGTAATGCACTGATTTTCCTTTTCTGGTCGAGGGAAGAGGGAGAATATGCATATTCTCTACCACGGGATATACTCTGATGCAATTGGTATTTCCTTTAAGTGGTAGAGACTAGAGACCATTGTATCCAAATCTTTCTACAGTGAATGTTGAACTGAAATTGTTGTAGGTGAGCATTGTCATGGAGCAAATGTTGCGTTTGCTTCATACCTGTGGTTTACCTGTAGAAGATGTTGACTTCATAAATTCTGATGGGAAGACAATGAACAAGCTTTTACAGGAGGTTGGTTATTCGGCATTTTTTAATTCTTATGCAGAGCATATTATTAATCTTGAAAGATTACCAATTTACTCAATGATTTTCTGTTTTTACAATCCACATTGTTTAAACTCATATTGGCCTTATTTGTTGGATTTGTTATCTTTTGAAATACTTTATATTGTGATATATTTATATCTAATGCCTACATGTTATTTTTCTAAGTATATTAAATCATGAAGTAGTATTATATTTACAGGCGAATCCACAAATGACCCTTTTTACTGGTAGTTCAAGAGTGGCAGAGAAGTTGGCTGTGGATTTGAAGGGCAAAATTAAACTGGAAGATGCTGGATTTGACTGGAAAATACTGGGCCCTGATGTCCAACAGGTTTGTTATATATTGTGGATCTCAGAATGTAATGATACAACTTTGAGTTCTACAATATTTTCTCTCTTGTTGTTTGATTGCAGGAAGATTACATCGCATGGGTCTGTGACCAGGATGCATATGCATGCAGTGGTCAAAAGTGCTCTGCACAATCATTGTTATTTATGCATGAGGTCAGCCACTTTGGTTATTTTGAGGACTTTCCACCATTAAATATTGTCAAGAACTAGCTTAAGTTGTAAATTTGGTGTACTACACATGTCTTAAATTCACGGAGACGGAATTGTATAATGTAACTAACTCCATGGACTTTAACTTTCCTTTGTTCAGAACTGGTCTCATACTTCCTTCATATCTAAGTTGAAAGATCTTGCTGAGAGAAGAAAGCTAGATGACTTGACAATTGGCCCAGTTCTCACTGTAAGTATATACATGTCTTTTTACTTATTCTTTTACTCTATCGACCTAGTATTATATTATTTATCTGCTGTGCCCCCCTTGAAGTTTAAACATTCTTCTACAAGATAAGGTCATGAAAGTCCAAACCACTTTGTATTCTTTTTAAAATTTAAACATATATACGAATTCTTGTATTAATTATGATAAGACAGTTTCAGTTCATTTGAAATTCATGATATACTTTTCTCATATCTGCAGTTTACAACTGAATCAATGCTAGAACACATGAATAAATTACTTGAGATACCAGGCTCAAAGCTTCTCTTTGGGGGTCAGCCTTTAAAGGACCATTCAATCCCATCAATTTATGGTGCTATTAAACCAACTGCTGTTTATGTTCCTCTTGAGGAAATTGTGAAGGACAAGAATTATGAGCTCGTGACCAAAGAAATATTTGGACCTTTTCAGGTATTCACAGAAAGGCTTGGAACATGAAAATAAAGTTTTAAGATGTCTTTGTTATTTTTATTTGATTTTTAAATACAGTATCAGTTTGCTCTATGACATTAAATATGCTCAATTTATATTCCCAGATTATTACTGACTACAAGAGCAGTCAATTACCAATTGTGTTGGATGCTTTGGAAAGAATGCATGCGCATTTAACAGCTGCTGTAGTATCAAAAGATCCTCTCTTTTTACAGGCAAGATTTTATAACTCAGATTTACTTTGTACAGTTGCATGTCTGTATGGTTCAGTTTATCAATACTTAGAATAAAAATATATCTCTTTGGATCGGCCAGTTGATTAGTCTGTGTTAGGAAGAATTTCTTAACAAGGGATAAGACCAGAGTGGTAACTAAACCCCTCCAAAGTGAGATACCTGAGATTTCTCTGGTGTCTAACATGTTACATGTTTGTTAAGCGCACAATAAATGGGTGGGTTATCTTATGAAATATTTATCAAAATTATGCTTTACGTTACGTGGTGGGTCCTCATTTCTCTATCTGATGTTATTACTTGTGGTGAAATATAAATATGCAGGAAGTGATTGGAAACACAGTAAATGGTACTACTTATGCTGGTCTTAGAGCAAGGACAACCGGAGCTCCACAAAATCACTGGTAAGTAGACAAATTTTCTTGAGCCTATTCTACTTGTACGTAAGATCATGAATGCATCAATTTGTCTAAACTGAAACAATAATGTGATTGCAGGTTTGGACCTGCTGGGGACCCTAGGGGTGCAGGAATTGGAACCCCAGAGGCTATAAAACTCGTATGGTCTTGCCACAGAGAAATTATCTATGATATTGGACCAGTGCCAAAGAATTGGGAAGTTCCTCCATCAACCTGAGAAGTTTAGATGTTGTGATAGCGAGGTAGAATACTATTAGCATGTTGTAACTGATGCAGATGATATATCAGTGTTTTTCTGACATGTTTAGATTTGATAATAAACTTAATTTTATTTGGCATGTCATGATCCTTTATCTCATATGAAGAAGAGAATGATTGAAGGGGGCTTAGGTGGAAATTATTGGGATAGATTCACATTAGTTCCTATACCTTAGTATACTCCATCATAATTCCTCATAATCTGATTGAATATCAGGTGACTACTACATGTCATAAACGACTCAAAAGTGCACACAATCAATTCACATAGAATTATGGATGTAGGAAATCAAAGTTCTATATAAGCTTACTGTAGCTGTCATTCTCAAGGACTATATAATCTTACCACCATTTAAGGCAAAACATCAAAGTCAAGTTTCAGTTCTGATCTAAAAAATAATGTATTTTAAAGCATATCCGAATTACTTCATCTCAGTTTACATACCCGGCCCTGAACTAAGTAAATGACATATTCTGACTGGCCATGGATCATTATAGGGAAGGATTTCAAAACCATGTTCTAGGACTGATTCAAGCAAATGGAATCATATCAGTATAAGGGAGAATCAAAATGTGACAGCATAGTATATGCACCAGATGCATTAACAAGACAGTGTTAAACGAGATACAACCATAATAAGGTTATGTTCCTAAAGAACCTTCATCTGAGTTCCTTCTTTCTCCAAAGCTTATTTCTTCTCTCTAGTTTCTATTCAACAATGTTATTTCTGGCTTCTAAGGGAAGAAAGAATAAGGGGAATAAAAAGGAAAGGTGGTTGGAGTTTGAGATAGATGTTGACAAGCAATGCATGGGGAAGAATAAGGGAAACAAAGGTGATGCTTTGTCGTCAAACTTTATTCAAAATGATACTATCTCCGAACCCATCGGGTTTCGAGTAAACCGATGAGAACTCACCCAAAACATGTATTTATATATATATAGGTTTTATATATGTATTTATGTGTGCTTTTTTACATATATTAATCGGGTTCGGATAGGCTATCTACTATATTAAACCCGAAAGTTACACCCAAGTAAAACTCAAAGCCGAACCCAATTATATTGGGTTTTCCCTCATTAAATTCGGGTTGGGTTCAGAGAGGTACTCACTAATTCAGTTTTTATTGACATTCCTATTCGCAATGTAATATTTTGAAGTTAAAACGGTGCAATTATTAAGTCAAGAATACTGCACTAGATGGTAAGTACGTCAATATATGTCCATTCATGAAGCTCACTGTCGTGGTATAGGTACATAAGGATGGACAACTTACTAGTCACTATCTCTCTCATTGTTTTGGATTGTAACAACACAACCTATTATTACACTTATATAAAGTTACAAGAAATACTTATGTCCCTTGCATTATCCAAGCCTAGTTAAACATCTGTATTTGTAGGAGTGGGCCCAGAAGAGATAGTGAATGAAATTGAGGCCACTAAGCACACACATCAACCAGTAAAACCGCTCAAGGTGATAATGATTCAAGTTGTTACCAAAGAGCCATGGTTTGTGTCCAAAAGCACCTGTCACCTTATTGATGATGGACACAAGTGCCGTGCTGAGGAAGTAACCCATGGCCAGTGAGGCCCACGAAAGTGCTGTAGCTAAAGACCTCATGCCCCATGGTGCCTCAGTGAAGAAGAACTCCATTGTTCCAGCCAATGTGAAAAGATCAGCTGAACCAAGGAATAAGTATTGTAATGCCACCCATAGGAATGTTATAGGAAGAGGCTTAGTTGAGTCTAACAAATTATATTTTTCAGCTGTTTTCTTTCTCTTGGTTTCTACTAAAGCTGCTACAGCCATTGCCACAATAGACATAAATAACCCTGTCCCTATTCTTTGTAAATGTGTAATGCCCATTTCTGTTTTGGTTACTTTTCTAGCAAATGGAGCAATGATATGGTTATAGAGTGGGGCAAGGATCATGATGAATATGACAGGGAATACTGGTAGAGAAGCTGGTGGGATTTTGAAGTGACCAAGTTTAGTATTCGTAGTGGCTGATTGTTGTATTGAGAAGGTAGAGAGTTGAGCAAGGCAACAGTTTAGCATTATGGTCGAAATAAATATAGGAAGAACTTTTAATACTATCTTGACCTCTTCTACTTCTTTTACTGTGCATTGTAGCATTGGGTGGTGCCCTGGTCCCATCACTGCTTTGTTAAGGAATTTAAGGCTTTCTGTTGGAGTTTGAGTACCTTCCACCTCTTTTCCACTGTTATTCACTTCTTCTCCGTCGACCATTTCAGTTGTATAGGATGGACTTGTGACCATGCTCATGATAGCATTGGTTGAATTCCCACCTTTGCAGTTATTGACAATTGCAGCAACAATAACCTGCCAGCAAATAATCAAAGTTATAGACAGTTTTTTACAGGAGGGGAAATTATGTCTCAGATTGTTTAGCTTTTTTTACTAGTCAATATCGACATATTAGAATACCTTGGCCTAACATCATGGAAAATAAATTAGAATAATTAGGTCTAATTCCATACCGAAAGTTAAACTGATATAGAGAGAGTTAAGCAAATATTATAAATAATTCATCCCTCACATATTTGATCAATGAATGATGACTTATTAGTAAGTATACCTTCAACATGGTTGTGATTGGGCTTCCTGATGGAATCTTGGTCCTGTATGTTTTTGAACCAAGAAGAAAAACTGGAAATGAGAGCAATATTGATGCAGTTGAGACTCCAAAACCCCACTGCCATCCCTTGTTGTCTTCAATCCAAACAACAAAAGTTACTGCAATCAATGCCCCACATGAGAGGCTGAAGACAAAGTAATTGAAAAATGAAGACCTCATCTTCCTTCCCTCTTGAGTACTCTCATCAAACTGCTCAGCTCCATGAGCAGGAAGTGAACCTTTTATTCCTCCAACACCCAGTGCTACCATATATAGCCCTGCAAATAGCATAACTGCTTCTCCACCATCAACTTTCTGGCATAGACCATTGGTGGTTACTGTGACACAGCGTGGTGGTCTCAGTGATGGTATGTGTGCTTGTATTGTAAGCATTAGTAGACCCTGTTTCCATTAGGTAGTTTGATATTTAGAAGATTGGATCTCACATTTAAGTTGTTATAATCTTTCATAACAGCAGGAAAATATCTCTATCCATTTGTTGCATATTGTGGTTTAATTGTATGAGAAATTCATTGAACTCAACATTTTTTATAAATCCATGCTTCTTGGATAACTTGTTCTATTTTCTCTGTTTGATAAATTATCAATAATATGATGTCTAGATCACATGATTTTGGAAATTGGCTCAGTTAGAGGTTCATTTGTTTCACTGTTTTACAGAGGGGACTAGTTATATTGTAGTACTGTACTCAGAACTTGGTTATGCCAAGGTTAAGAGTTGAGACTGACCTGGTTTCTGTGGTGGCATAAAATCACAATAGCTATCATAATTCTCATTTTTTCATAATATCTTCAGTTATTTTTTATTTATTGAATTTTGATTTGAATTGAGGATTTAAGAAGGGTACCCTCAGGTGGGGCAAGCACTGTACTATTTGGAAGACTATCAAAATCATGACCATGTGGTTGTCACATGCCTCTCAAAATTTTCATTGCTCAATTAATTCTTCTGTAATTTACCTTCCAGATATTCCAATGGTGATTTCCCCTACTTACCTACCTAGAACTAGAAGCATAACTCAACCTTCCAGTTCCACGTATGATACCTGTTTTTTTAATAATTTCAACAACAACAATCAAACTTTTATCCCACTAGGTAAAGTCGACCACATGGATCGAATGACACCATACTGTTCCATCATATATTCATTGACAAAGGCATTATGGTTATGGTAACTTGACGATTATAATGTGTAAGGTGAGTTTTCAAATATTTATTGTTCATTGGTTCAGGGTAAAATAGAAGGCTAATTAGGATAGAAACATACCATGAATTCAATAGCAGCACTTATAAGATAGATGGAATAAGTGGTGAAAAAGGCATCTGCCAGAAATCCACCAAGGATAGCAAGGAGGAAAGCTGTTCCCATGAAGTTGGTCACAATGTTGGCAGAACTGGATGGTGAAAAGTGTATCAACTTGGACATATATAATACAAGGTTGCTTGCTGTGGCAAGATATGCCAGGTTCTCCAATACCTCCACACCTGTGATTTGTGATGGGAAAAAGTTTCAAAAATTATACAACAATATATCTTAATCTCACCATATTTATCGAATGGTATCATAATACTATATCATTAATCATGTTCATCAACAAAATATTAACCTCTGAATCTATCTTATTTATGTAATACTTTTCTTGATTTCCCTCTTTATTTAGAAATTTGACTACCATTCATTTGATTTTTTATTTTACTTACTACTCTAACAATCTCCTTCACTGACATGTCATTCTATCATTTTTTTCAACAATTGAAGTAGTTCAACTTTCTTTTCTAATACATTCCTTTCTAATCATATATCATTTAATGCAATTATTATTCTCATTTCAATTACATATAATCTATTATCACTGATATTTTACAGCTCAATATTGAATGTCATGTAACATTCACTTATACATATAAATATTATGTGCATACTTTAAACATCATGTAATTTTGATGGAAATAATTGATTAATAGAAATAAAAAACACTATACAATTAAAGAATTACATGTAGTTAGCTGTGTTTCCAGAAACCTAATTAATATAACATTTTTGGTTAGGAAATCAAATAAAAAAGAGAAAATGTGTTCAGAGTGCACTAACTAGTAAGTAATTACCTAAAACAAAGGAAGCAGCAAGCATGCCACCATGATGTCCTTTTATGGCTGGTCTGTTCCTCCAATCCACATAGCCTTCCATTACGTGAACTTGTGCTTCATCCTATAATTAACAGTTTCTCAGTGCTGTTAAAACAAGCTAAAGATAGTAATACTGAACTAGAAACTAAAATATAAATATGATAAACAACCATATAGGAAAATTAAGATGGAAAACTTTACCATCTCTAATTAATTAATTAACTTCTATTGAATACTGTATTTATCTTATTCTTTAAGTTGCAAGTGATAAACGGCATTGCTGTATTTATAGATGAGGAAATAGAATTTCTGATACGAGGGGAAGGATCTAGACTTTATGAAAGAAGCAACCATTCATTCTCTTGGATCTTTTTACGTACCTTACATTGTTGATGTTGACACTTTCTACCGTTATGTGCCCCTCTCTTTATTTTATTTCCTTTGTTCGTGAGACAAAAAAACTCTTGGTGTTGGGAAAGAATTTCTTATTTTGGTAATAGTAGTAAAATGGGAACTAACTTTCCATTCCATATTTATTTGAAACTTGGAATGTTCTCACTTCTTCTATATGTTTCCTGCTTATATTGGTTATGATAAATGAAAATGCTAATAATGATAATCAAATCCAATATGATTAAAAAAATATTAAAACATGAGGTGGTGATCATTTAAGATATATTGCATGTTGGTGAGTTAAAGGTGCAGTTAGATAATTGCATGAACAAACCATGCAGCGTGTTTTGTCATATATCACAATTTAGCAAGTAATGGTTACTAGAGCTCCATAAAATAGGACAAATTGATGAAGCAAGTGGGAAATAAAATTAAAAAAGGTCATAATTGTATGATGTTGAGCATGAAGATAAAGTCAGAGAGAAGCTTTTCAAGCATGCCCTACGCTCGTATTCGCTTATATAGTGGTTTGTCCACTGTCTTTACTCTTTATGCTAATATCTTCATATATGAATGGTTTGTCTCCTTCAGCATCTCTTAACCATGTTCTAGTCAGTTCAATAAAAAGAAGAGAA
This sequence comes from Lupinus albus, assembly GCA_009771035.1. Taxonomy (NCBI): domain Eukaryota; kingdom Viridiplantae; phylum Streptophyta; class Magnoliopsida; order Fabales; family Fabaceae; genus Lupinus; species Lupinus albus. Next base: position 15,456,174 of record CM020011.1, read on the forward strand.
CATGTTCTAGTCAATCCCTCCTGACCAATAGAAAAAAGGGGGACCATTTTAAACGTATGATCCAAAAAATCCTTAATGTTTGAAACTGGGCACGTAAATTATATTTGATTGTACGAGTATATGTGATTCGTAGCTATCAGGCCATCAAAGGGTTTTGCAGGTCATGTGAATTTTGTCTCTTTTCAATTCCTCTTAAGGTCATTTGAGAACTAGTAGTAGCTATTCATATTAAAAGGTACTAAGGTAGCATTCACTATTCCCTGCTTGTTAGTGTATCCTTTATTATGAGTACCGTCCTTAATTTCTAAGCCATGTGATGAGTCTCCTTTATCATTGATCGATCATAAATAAAAATATGTGGATGAAACTGATCAGCAGAGTAATGTGGATGGTTGATCCATCAATGAGATCTCCAAGTTGGGTGGCTTGGAGCACCTCATCTATAGGTCCAAACTGGCTCGTACACAACCCCATTTGTTAGTGATGATATAGTTCAATTCTACTTTGTAGAGTAGATTGGACAATGATTTGCCGTCTCCAAGCACATCCTTAAGTCTGTCCGGAATCAATCAAAGAAAAATCAAACATTCATGACTTTTTCTATTTTTGCTTCCTTTGATTAGTGCGGGACAGACTTAGGGACGTGTTTGGGGAGATCAAATCCTTGTGCGAGGAGATTGTAGGCAAACATTAGCATTTTGACCAAAGAACTACACAGGTTTTCGTGGTTAGATTATTTCATAACTATAGATCAACCTCCAAAATTATAACTATAGATTATTTCAAATCCTTTTAGTATGTTTTTGAAGAGCTTTGTATATGTACAACCTCCAAAATTATATTATTAAGTGTGTTCATTAAGATGGGGTTGAGTTTTGAAAACTACACACAATTTTTTTAGATTCATTTTAGGTGCTATTTTGAAACTTAATGTTTTTTTTGTATAATTAGTTATAGATAATAAATTCTAACTTCAATATTTTTTTTCCATAGGTGAAGAAATATGATTATTCACTGCTTAGCGAGTTTTTGCCCTAACAAAAAGAATATTTTTCATCGGTCAGAGCCTTCCTTACTATTTGAGAATATGTATCACCTTAATAACTACTAGTGTTGATAGTTGATCGATATTGTATAGTATTAAGTATTCAATTTTTATATAGGAGAATGAAGTTTTTTATCTCAACAATATTGGTGAGACACAGGCCTATTCATTGAGTTGTCTTTTGTACATATAGAGAGATGGTCTTGACTCTTGAGGCCCATAAAGTTTGATCTACACAATATTGGTGAGACACAGGCCTAATAAGTTGTGCCAAGTTTACATCTGGGGTCAGCAAATGGGAACGTGGACTGGATCATGAAAAGTGTGCAACTATAGTATTTGGTCATGGTTGTGGCACTAGTAGCAGTAAAGACCTCTTTTAAGCATTTGTTGTCAAAACATAAATAGGTGGTGAACCAGGCATTGTCTGAAATATGAACCAAATAGTAATAATGGTGAATAAGAAATTGAAGGTTGGGTAGGACATAGCTTTCACCTAGAAAGTCCAAGAAGCTTCGAGCAACCAAAGTGGGAAACGCCATGACTACTATTGGAACATTCTGTAGTTCTGTTAATATCTTGTGGTCCACTCATTCCCAAATGGCTTTCACTTTCGATGCTATATCTCTCTACTGGAAGGCTTTTTAATGCATAACACTTGCAATAAAAAATCATGTTCAAATATTAAAGTCAAATTTCTTAACCACATTTGCTATTCATAACCAAGAAAAGGCTTCAAATCATTTTTTAGGATTACATGCATTGATATATTGTACACATCCTGAATGCCAACCCAGTTACCAACAGTGAAAAACATTGTCTACACTGATGCAGCCGTACTTCATGGAACCACCATAAAATTTCACAATATTTAAGGTTTGTCTTTATGTTGGACTACCCGCGTAAAAAAATTTAAATATGAATTAGTTTTTTCTCTTATTCCTTCGTTGTCATTTGTTTGGACAAGATTTGAGTTATATTTCGAAACAGAAAACTGATAAAGTTAACATTTAAACCTTTTTAATTCATTTTAACTCCAATTCATTTTCATTGTTTGTTTTATTTTATATTTTTATATGTAGATAACTAAATTATTTATCAGTGCACATCCTACCATTTTTATATTATTTGGCAAATATGATTGATTTGGAAAGTTAAGACAAAAAAAAAATGGGAGAGGTTATTCTTGTTCATGATGAATAAGGATAAGGGTGAGCATGTGTTGTGTTGGAACTAGGAATGATAACGGGGCGGATCGGGATCGGATTTGTGCTTACCCAAACCAGAAATCCAAAACTCGAACCCGAATTAAGTGAGATTGGAAACAATGATACCATCCCAAACCCGGAAAAAAACCCGAAAAACAAATATTGTATATATATAGTTTATATATATGTGTAAGAAATTTATATATGTATAGCTTATATATATATATATATATATGTATGTGAAATTTATACATATATAGCATATATATATATATATGAGAAATTTATATATATAGCTTTTATGTATGTATTTATATGTAATTGTATAGTTTTACATATATTAATCGGGTTCGGGGCAGGTTCGGGTTTGATATTGTTAATACCAAACTCAAACTCATTCACATCGGGTTTTCCCCATTATATTCGGGTTGGGATCGGGCGGGTACTCGCAGGTTCGGGTTAAGACTTACTCTTTATCTGACCCTAAATGTTGGCACAGATATTTTTTGAACCCGAACTCGGCCCTAGATATCGGTCAGATTAGTCTTTAAACTCAAACTCGACCTTAACCCTATTAAATATAATGTAAACCCATTTTAGATAAAGTATTCTCAATATTATATATAAAATGATATATGTATGTATATATTAATTTATATATTATTAATCATGTATATATGATGAAAATTAGAGAATTAATAATATTTTCGACAAAAAAAATGTCATTACTCTATACAAATTTGAATAGAGACACATACAAACGTGATAAGTGATTGATTATAAGTATCGGGTCATGTTTGGTCTCTACCCAACCCTAAATATTGATCAGATTTAATTTTTGAACCTGAACTCAATCTTAGACTCGATGAGACCCGAAACTATTCGAATTCAATGACGATTAGACCATATCGAGTGAGTGGGTAAGGTCGGGTCCTACCCACCCCTCAATACCGGAATAGATTTTCACGAGTAGAGACTTGGTTTCCCCGTTAAAGGGATATCATAAGGAACAATATCTTCTAGCTCGAAATTAGTATGCCCTCATGTTCCTAGTCAATAATTATTTTTTAATTAAATGATATTTTTTTATTGGATAGAGAGAAGAACGGAGAGAGGAAGGAAGATAAATGATTTTGTGGCATATTATAAACCCAAAGAGACTCATACTGCACAAATAGAAAGGAAACCAATCCCTCTATCTCTGTCTGTCTCCTTCTCCATTTATTTCTTTGATAATATCAATCTTCATACTGGTATTGGAATTGGGTAACTCTCGCTGTTGTTATTCTGAGAGAGTGATGGGTATGCCCTGCCGTTGTTCTCATACCTCCCACATCACTGAAATCATTATTACCAGCTTCTTTCGCCACAAATCTTAGATCTCTTTTCCCAATTTCAACTTACTATAATTTAACCATACTTTTTATGGCTCTAAGAGGCTCTTTACTAACACTGCTACTCAATCATTAAACGTTTCCGATATGACTCTTTTACTTCAAAATCAGAATCAGAATCAGAATCAAACTGGTCCTGCCACAGCTTCTTCTCACTCTCTTCATTCTCATTTCCTTTCTGCATCTGCTCCTTTTCCAGGTCCGTATTCTCTCTCTCTCTCTGTATGTCTTCTCTTGTTACAGATTTTGCTATCTGTTGACTTTTTTATGACACTGCTTTTTTAGTACTATTATGATTCTTTAAATCACTTCTTCTTCTTCTTCTTCTTATGTAACTACCACTCTGATTAATATCATAAAGTTTGTACTATATTTCAATCTCCTCAGTGATGTTCAGCTTTAAAATTTAAATTAATGGATTTGAACTTCGTCATCATGCATGATTAACTAGACAAACTTTTTGTTTATTGGTTCAGGTTCAAGATCCATGGTGAGTTTTGAAGATGTTCAAGGAGGGAAAGGTTGTAACAGATCCTTCTTCACCGCTTTTGATCCTGATGAAAATGTTGAGGAAGTGTACTTTCATCAACCTGAAAAGAAGCGGCGTCTCTCTGCGGATCAAGTTCAGTTTCTTGAGAAAAGCTTCGATGAGGAGAACAAGCTCGAACCTGAGAGGAAAACTAAGCTAGCCAAGGACCTTGATTTGGAGCCACGCCAAGTTGCTATTTGGTTTCAGAACCGCCGTGCAAGGTGGAAAACTAAACAACTTGAGAAGGATTATGAATCATTGCAGGCCAGCTTTCACACTCTTAAGACCAACTATGATATCCTCCTCAAGGACAAAGAAAAGTTAAAATCTGAGGTAATTAAATTATGCCACGCTTCAACTTAATGTTACTTCAGTTTCAATTTCATTTTACCTTCATCACCTAATTTAATAAGTTTGTGAGATATTATGTGATTTGTTAACATAATCAAATTTATTATATTACATACTCTAACATATAATTATGCACAAGTGTATAAATCTTTCACAAGTATATATGTATAAATTAAAGATTAAGATGATGATATACATGTTTGTGAATTTTCAAATTAGGTGGCAAACCTTACAGAAAAGGTAGTTGTAAGAGAGCAAGAAAGAGAGGAAGAGATTAAAAGAAAAGGATTGGAGGAACCAGTCCAAAAGCCTTTGATTGAATCAGTTTCTGAAGGTGAAGGGTCAAAAGTGTGTGTTGGGGGTTGTAAACAGGAAGAGATTAGTTCAGGCAAGAGTAGTGACATATTGGATTCTGAAAGCCCTACTCATAATTATGTAGATGGTGTTCACTCTGCAATGCTGGAGCTGAGTGATTCTTCTTATGTATTTGAAGCTGATCTATCACAAGATGAAGAAGACAACTTGAGCAAGAGCCTCTTCCCTCATCAACCATATATCTTTCCAAAGTTTGAAGATGTTAATTACTCTGACCACCCTGGAAGTTCTTCTGACTTTGGATTTACGGAGGAAGATAATACCCTTTGGTCCTCTTGGTCTTACTAAGTTTTCTTCTATTATTATGTACATATCTATGTTACTATGTTTAGTATTTGCCCCTTTTGTTAATTAAGCCTTTAGATATAAGTGCATAATAATAACCTCAATGGGTGTGGCTTGGCTTTATTAGGTTAGAAAGGGTGAATTATGCCTTGTTTTGTTACTACTACATTGTAATCAAATCGTGGATTCCAATAAGTAATTATATATCATCTTATAAAATTATTCTAAAATAATTACTTACGGAAGGATATATGATTTTTCATTTAAATAATGCCTTATCGAATGTGAAACATGATTTTATTTCATTAAGTAATTCACAAAGGCAACGAAAAATAAAAGGGGAATAAAAAAAGAATAAACTACACGTATCCAGTAACTAAGAATATACTGCACGTATCCAGTAACTAAGAATATGTGCAATATAAAACAACACTTTTATTCTTACCGGAGTGTCACGCATTATATTATAATTCATTTTTATTTTCTTCAGTTTTTTTTTATCTCATTGTTTTTATATAAGAACAGAATTCATAAAATAATAATGTTATGGTGAAAAAATGAAAGTAAAAATTATTTTTATTTTGATAAAAATGACTGAATAATGTCAATTATAGATACTCTAAACTAAACTTCTTCAGCACAAGTGTCACTCGAATTGAAATTGACATTTATGGTCATATTACTTTAAACCACTCCTCCATCATTTGGTGGAGAATGTTGGACTTTGTTCTCTCTTCCATAATGAGGGTTAATTTCACCCTATTGGATATAAGTTAAAGATCATAAAGTAAAAAAAAGACTAAAACATTTATTTTATAAAAAATACAATAATATTAAATTTACGTTGTAAGAACTGTAAGTAACTAAGTATATAATATAAAAATAAATCTCAAGGGCAAGTGTTAGATATTATATAGTCTGAGGACACGTATATATTGATAATATAATTCTCACGATAAGTTGATTTTCCTATCAAATATGTCTATTTCTTTGGAAGTTTGGTGACATTATATCAGATTATTTATACTGATCTTGATATACGTGGCTGAGAATACATGTATTTAGAGTCAACATGTTGCTCACAGATGGAGTTGGTTATTTGTTTATCCATTTAATTGATGCAAGCTAAAGTAAAAGTAAAATTGAGGGAGGTATAAAAAATAAGAGAGTTTAATGGTATAAGACTTTGTTAGAATTATTGATGATTAAAATATTAAAGATTTGATTCATGATATCAATATTTGTTGGGAGTCACATACACAAACCTCGAAATAATTAATTTTTTTGACACATTGGATAACGATAACTAACTTTGTTACTCTTTTGTCGTGGTTTTAATTACATAACTTTTAATTGATTTAACTTTGTGTTATGGTGATTTGAAAATTTTTATGAGCGATTTTAGGATATTTTAATAGTTTTTACTTTATTACTGAATCGTTGATTAATATTAACTCAAAAATATTATAGTGTATAATATATTGAGTATATAAAACTCAAGTATTATTGTATTTTAATATTTATCCTAATTATAAAAGAGGTTAATATCTCTATCACTATATCATTATCTCATTATGTGTATTACTTCCATTTAAAACTTAAGATTTGACAACTATTAACATGTGAATAATAAATGGTATAGAAATCCAAACAACATTTTAACTTAATATATATCTGAAACGTCAAAGTTAAAACTGAAATAGAATATAGTGAATATTGAAGCGAAATCTTATACAGGTCATTTTGTTTGTATTTATCCCCCGTATTTTTCTCATCATATTTAATTTCTTTATGAACTATTATGCGACATCTATGTGTGATAAGCAGTGATTAATATGTGCTTTGAATTGAATTGTGATGAAGATGGGGACTCATTTGGATCATCCAGCTTCCAATAGTGATTGAACACCACATCCCATCCCATCAAAGGGTACCCTACTCTTAACATAATATACAATAATGTCCGTGCCACTTGTCCTGCCTCTTCTAAATGCAAAGCACCTTTTAATTATTTCCTACCGACAAGGTCAACCCCACTTCCACACATTACCATCACCGCCACCATTAAACAACATTGTTATTAAATTGATATATTTTCCTATTAAATCATCATATAAATTATTATAGTCATAAGTGACATATATTACTTATAAATTAATCGTTATTAAATAAAATATCATCTCGGTCACTTTATTGTTGACATGATAATTTGTATGAGAATATATTATTGGTCTTTTTAATATATTAAAAGATTTTCTAGCTTGATTTTACAGGAGTTCAGTATTTCCTAAAAAAAATGTCATGCAACAAAACAAAATGAAGCGGGGCAAGAGAAGAGCAACCATAGGGAATACCGAAAGGAAACTTGTTAATGGAATCCATACATCATGTTGGGGACCAATCGATGTTGACCTCTCTTCCAAATGGCCAACGTGGCTTGTGTGATTATGAATGAGGACTCGATACTTAGTTTTCAAGAAAGAGAATATATATATATATATATAGATAACAAATACATATATCCATTTTCATTCATTATTCTCAAAAAAGTATGTTAGAAGAGAAATTAATTTGTTTTACATTCCCCAATTTTAGGAGTTAATTAAAGGGTTATTCTAACATGTGCATTCTTTGTGATGGAGAGAATGGCATTAACTCACTATGTGATTTGCCCCCTTTTCTTTATTATTTTCTCGTTTACACAAACTAAACATGGACACTTTAAGAATGCAATAGTAGTCCTTGAATGGAAGATGCACTTGGCAAATAAACCCCAATATGGGAAAGAAACAACAATTTTCAATTGAGAAATGAAACTCTAATCATTGCATTTTTGACTCAACATGGAATGGGGCATTATTTCAAGATACATTAAATATAATTATAATCCACTAATTGAGAGTAATTTTGTAATTAAAGAAGAGAAGTGGATGACTAATATTAAAGATTCCTCTTGAGAACGTAACATCACAATTGGCACATTACAGAGTCCTACTACATCATTCACTATCATTAACACCAACCACCAACATCCATTTTCTCTCAGTAATTTTATGAAGTGCACTGTGGCCACTGCAGGGTATCCCAAATAGTGGAATAAATAAAGCTATTTTGGGTGTCGTGTTTTTCAACTTCTAGGAGACCATGCCACGGGTGTTTTAGCTGAGTTTAGTGTCTTCTTCTAGTGTCCCCTTAAGCTTTTATCATTTAACTGTTGTTTTGTTTTGCTTCTATTTAAGTTGCTGTGTTTCAGTCTTTAAGATAAAAAGATTATTTGAAGATTGCCACTTGGCATTAGCCAAACAAAGAGGAATATGTTATTTTAAATTGATGGCATATCAAAATTTAAATCTTATCAATAACTGGTTCTTCTTTTAATCATGGAATGTTTCACTAGCGTCCTCATTGTAGGTTCCTTTTCAGATTAGATGGAATTTCATGAAATCATGGTAATTGAGAGGTTATGTCAATTATCCAGAATCTGTTTTTAATAAATCATGAAATCAATAGATGGAATTTCATGAAATCATTGGGCTGTTGACCAGCTTGAATGTGGGTTTTACTATCTTCCTTGGATCCGTAAATCCCTCTACTATAGACAGTTTTATTTACTCCACTAAAAATATACTCTTAAAAACATCCTTGTACTAATCCTGTAACATTAAATAAAGTGTTTCTTTTCATCAAAAAATAAATATAAGGACTGGGTCGGAAGATTTAGAATTACTCTAAGAGTTGTACACATTATATATGGCTTAAATGTTCATATAAGATATGCACAAGGCATTTATTAAATACGTTTAGGATGTTATACATTCACTGAACACAGCAATGCTATACCAACCATCTAATTTCCAATGGGAATTTGGAGCCTTGCTTCTAGAAGAAACATGTAGTGCAGTAATTTATTCTCATCAAAGAATGTTCTTATAGGCCCTTCAGTTATATCAAATAAAAGGGATATTCAGAGCAGAGGTCAAAATTTGAAATTGTGCTTCAAGTATATAACCACTTCTTGCTGAGCAAACAATTCGGAACATGAATTAGCAAACTTGCAAAGAACAACAACACATTTTGGGAGAAATGGAATACAATATTAGAGTACTTACAATCAAACTGAGCAGAATGCATCCAGCCGCGCCAGGAAACAAAGCATACCAGAAGTTCAAGTGATGCAACTTAACACCATCAATGAAAAGCAATGGCAGACTTGCCGCTGCATATAATATTTAGAAAATGTAAGTAACAATTTGTTCAACCTAACAATAGAGCTTGATACTTGATTCAATAAAAAGCAAAAGCAAATACCCGGGGGATGATTGGTGCCAGTGTAGGTCATGTAAGCAATGCTGGCTGAGAGAGCAGCACTCCTGGCAAGCCATCCAGGTCCGAATATTGTGAATGCTACAACACCAATGGCTGCACAACCTATTTGAGCCATGAACATATTGTACTTCTGCATAATCACATGTGGATAAATCAGGTTTAATGTATGAACTAAGGTAATCAGGGAGTTTATATTTAAGGAAAATTGATTTTATTCAAAAAATTCAATGAATTAAAATAGAGTTACCCTTGCAGAAGGGGCGGAGGGAGTGGTGAATAGGAGAGCAGAAACAGCGCCTAATGGTGCAATAGTAATTGAGAGTCCTTTTGGCGCCAATAACTGATCAATCTTCCCTAACATTGCCATTGCTAGAAAAGCCCCTATATATTATAAATAATGATATGTTATATGATTAAGAGATGAGAAAAGGGAATGAATGAAATAAGAATACCAGCGGAGGGCCAGAGAGTGTCAGAGAGGGAAGGAGTGGAAGAGGGTTTGAGTGGTTTCCAATCATCCCAATTGGATCCTGATACGACGTCGCTTGATGCCACAATAATCCCATCTACTCTCCTTCTTCTATCACTACAATTATAATTATACACTGAAGAAGTTGGCAATGATAATGATAATGATAATGGTATAGTGTTGTTGCGGAGGGTGGTAGTATTATTACCACCACAAACAATTCCACCACTCATTTCCCCACCCTTCCTTCCTTCCTTCCTTCAATTCTTCATGTCAACTACAGCCATACAAATAAACAGAAATGAGCCTTTCAAGAGGTCCAGAGGTCACAAATAGGGGCTTCCAAAGGTCATTACATAGCTACTACCACTAATATTTTATGCTTCATTTTTTCTATAAAAATTATGATTTCAGACAAACATACAATGTCTACTTTTTTATATAAATAACTTTTTGTTCATTTTCAATTCATTTTGAGATAAAATATTAATATATTATTAGAAAAAACCACCTTTAAAAAACAATAACCATGTAGAATTTCATTAAATTTATTATGTTTTCTCATTATTTGATATTCGATATTTTCTTTCCATGATCTTTTTTGTTGTCGCAATACTTACCTAAATCAATCAAGAGAGCATTGAGTGAGGATAAGCATCAAAACTATAATTTGTAATAAAAATAGATGAAGATTATATAATTAGACAAGTTGAGATGATTGACATGTATATGTGATACCAGTTGGGATTATCTCCACTGAGTTTGATATTAGAATGTGAGGAAAAAATGAGAGTTTTGATCACTTTTAAATTTATTTATTTTTTAAAATAACTCAGAGTCCAGACAGTTACAAATTTCTTTATGCCTTATACCCTCGTATAAACATTTGTATCTTTTTTCCCATGTGTATTTACGCTATTGTGATACACGTTCCATGTTCTGGAACACTTCCAAACCAGCTCATTGGAATACTAGCAAAAACGTAACACTTGGAATTTGCATTACTGGCCTTCATTAACGGTGCCTTACACATTTGGGGGGAACCAAATAAAAGCTAGTAGAACTAGTTTTGTAACAGAAAATGATGACATTTCGAAGCAAGAATGGAGGCCATTCCAAATGCCAAACCATTGCAACTTGCAGCAGAAAGGCATAGGATAAATCTATTCACAAGGGCTAGAAAAATAATAAAAATGTGCAACAAAAAAGGTGCATCAAACCACAGACAAAACATTGTTAGGAAGTGCGAAAATATCCATTATGTATGGAGTAGTGGTAACATCATCCGGGATTACTTCGAGTCATTTAAGAATGATCTGAATGTGACTCGTAAAATTCACTCGGGCATGGAGACATGATCTCTTGTTCCAGGATTTGTAACACCTGGTTCATCGATGGACGATCTTCCGCATTTGCATCTGTGCATCTTGCTGCTACATCTAGTACTACTTCTAGACTTCCCACATCAGCATCTGTGCACCTTTTGTCTACCACAACTTCCAATTTGTTTTCTTTTAATAATGTGTTCATCTGCAAATAAATATCCAAACATTTAGTTATTCACCTTTTGAAACAAAAGTGGGGCAGAATAAAATAATTCATAGGTTCATATAGAGATGCATTGAAGGCTTACCCAGCCGACAACATTTAAACCTTTCTTCACAAAAGAAGGATCTGTAGGCCTCTTTCCAGTTATAAGTTCTAGCAATAGGACTCCAAAGCTATATACATCTGACTTCTCACTGGCTCTCCCACTTTGTAGATACTCTAGTTAAAATCAAAATATTAAGCCATCGATCTTGCAGTTCTTTCTTGAGAGATACTTAGAAAAATCACTTCTCAAAATCATGTGTAACTTCTCTTATATATGCTAATTATGAGCAATCAGACACCTTTACGCCAAATGGTGATATTTAGTTATAATGTTACAATTTGATTTCAGTGTCATAATGTTACAAAATGTAATTCAGTTAAAGTTATGCAGAACTAGGTCAAATACATACCTGGCGCTAAATACCCAAATGTGCCAGCAACCACTGTGGTAACATGGGCATCTTCATCAACCAAAAGCTTTGCAAGACCAAAATCAGAAATATGAGGTTCCATGTTTTCATCAAGGAGGATATTGCTAGATTTTATGTCACGATGCACAATTTTGGGACAGCACTCATGGTGCAAATATGCCAAACCCCGAGAAGAACCGATGGCTATCTTTAAGCGATCACTCCAAGTCAGTACTTGTTCAGTATTTTCTGGAGACAAGAGGATTGATTGAAAATAAGTGAATTGTAAAGTTAACTTAAGGTCAAGTTTCCAACAAATTTAAATACTTAAATTTGTAGAAGCAATTGGCTGAATCACACGGGTCATTTTCTTCAGTGTTTGGGAATGTTAATAAATGATACAGAAACTGACACAATTATGGTACTCATAATTGTAATGCTTGCCTTATCATGTACTTGCTAATCATCTATGTTGCCAAGCTCTGTTTACCGTTCCTATATACAAGCATCATATATCACTGAGATGATTGAGTTCACTGATTTGAATATCACATAACCTTCCTCACCAAAATTATCCATTTTTCATATACAATTGTCCACAAAATTTTCCTTTATCAGAAGTCTTCCCAACTAACACTTATAGACAAGAATAAACAGTGCATAAAAAATGAATCATACCGTGTAAGAGGTCATCTAAGCTTCCCATGGCCAAATAATCATATATGAGGAGCCTTGAAGTAGGGAGCCTGCAATAACCACGCAGGTTCACCAAATTTATGTGCTTGATGCTCCCCAAGATCTCTAGCTCTCTTTCAAACACTTTATCACACCCTTCACGACTTCTGTCAATCTGCTTAACAGCAAAAGTACCACAATCATTCATCACCATTCGGTAGACAGTACCAAATCCTCCTGACCCTACTACATCCTCCTCATCAAGAGACTCCAGCTTTTCTATGATCACAGATGATGTGTATGGCATATCGCCATGGAAGGTAATAAGTTTAGTGCCTGCAATAAGATCAGGTTAGCATTTATAAATAAAAAAGGAGACTTCCTTATTCCTTAGCTCAATAAGATAGAAATTTTTGAAACACTACCCTTCTTACTTGTTCGTGGATCAACTTGTTTTTTGACTTCTGTGTATTTCCTCACAGCTCTTTCCTTCTTTGATAACAAACGAATCCAGAGGAATGAAAGGATTACGACAAGTGCAAGGCCCATCAATGACATTGCACCAATTATCACCCCCTTTGTGTAACGTGAAGATCTTTTGGTTGGGACTGCATGTAATTAACTCCATACTGTTATAAATAAAAATTCAAATCTTTATTGCTAAATATGTAAATCACTTATGAATCTAGTAAGTCACATAGTATTTAGGAAATATATCCCAGGCTCTGACTTGCCTTCAGCTTCATCACTTTCAGTATGTGGTAGCACCACAGGGAAACCAAGTGATGTCCGACAGGGCTTTTGAACTTGTCTCCCACAAAGACCTGAGTTGCCAATAAACCTACCCACATGCAGCGGATTTATGAATAGAAGTACAAACAGAAAACGAAACCAACTTGCTCCTCAAAATGCATGGAACAAGTAGGTTTCTCAAAATAACATGAATTGATAAACAAAACAGGAAAATTGAAGGTGGTCAGGGAAGAGTACATACGAGTTGTTCCTGAAGGTGCTAAGCACTCCAATGTCAGGAATTTCACCAGAGAAGAAGTTGGTAGACAAGTTCCTAAGACAACCAAAATCATCATAAACTGAAAATTAAGGTTATCAATATCACTATACCATAGAGCTACAGGCTAAGTTAACTTACAGAAGTTGCAAATGTGAGAGACCACCGATAGTGGAAGGTATAGCACCTTTCAATAAGTTGCTTGATAAATCCCTGTATTTAAACTTTGTATTAAAATCATAATTTAAATTAAAAGTGCAGTAGAAAAGGACAAACCAATATCAAGAGTTTAACTGAAACCTGTGAACACATTTACATAAGAAAGCTAGAAACCAATTCATAGCATTATAAAGGAAATGTGATAAAAGCAATGGGAAGAAAACATGAGAGAGGGGCATACAGTATGTTTAAAAATGAAAGATTTCCAATACTTGATGGTATGCCTCCTTGGAAATAATTAGCCCTCAAGTACCTTCAATAGAATCAGATGAAAAGTGTCAGCCATTCACCATTATATAAAAGAGTTTTTTGAATGTTCTGTCAACTAATTCACTTACAGTGCTCTCAGCTCAGTACAATTGGTAATTTCATTAGGAATAATACCATGCAAGCCGTTCTGATGAAGTGCCCTGATTCATTACAAGCAATTGAATAGAATAAGAATAAGAGAAATCATAGACATTACTCACATTAGTAACTTCACCAGTGCTGGGAAGAATCATATGCTCTAGTTCTACTTACAGTCTCTGAAGTCTGCTGAGTTTACCAATGCTGGGAGAGATAATTCCTCCAAGATACATATATGGCAAATTTCTGAAGAGCACAAGAAAAACACAAATTACAAGTGTAATTCTCAGCTGGATATTCCAATGAAGAGTTTAAAAGCATGAGTTTAGCATACATTTCACGAACTCGTTGTTCGCCGGGATGACAAGTGATACCAGTCCATGTACAGGGAGATTCATCTAGCTCTTGCCAGTTACTTAGTACATTCCTAGTGTCATTCAAAGTGCTTTTGATTTCCAACAACGTCACACCTAATACATGAATAAAATCCGTTTGAAGTTAAAAACTTAAAACATAGTTAAACTCAGTCATGTGGTTCATCACTTTTAATATTATCATTACAAATAGTAGATGGTACTGGTAAAGAGCCATGTAACTATACTTTAAACTCACATTTTCAACGGAGAAGCATTTAAGGAATATTTGGTGTGGGGTGAGAGTGTTCCCGAAATGGAAAGGTGAAGTTTTGAGAGTTACCCAGAATGCTTTTAATCTCCCAAATAGTAAAAAAAACATATAAATGATAAATAATAAATAAAAAGCAAAGTCAACACAACACTTGTACGCCCTAGTTCATATTGTGAGATTAACAACCAAACATGAAACACTATATTGGAGAGGATTTAAAGAAGAAAAAGGAAAGGGGTTCATAGTTGTTACCATCTAGGGTGAGAGCAAGAGAGTAGGGGCAGAAAACTGAAGTCAAAATCAGGAAGAAAACCCATGCAACGGTGCCCATTTTTTCCATTAAAGTCATAGGGTGCTGGTGAGTGAGGTTTGAACTTTGAATCAAGCACTCACTGACTGAGTTTTGAGTTTTTGGGAGAGTGATTCAGTACAAAAAAGAAATGATTCCAATAATAATAGTTTAAAGGATATAGAGAGTGCTTGCATCTTACTGCAATAAATAATAATATTTTATGAGGAGGGTGAAAAAGGACAATTTTTTTGAAAAGTGACTTATGATATGAAAAGTGGTACATTGTGAAGTAGCCGTTGTATAGTGTAGAGTAGTGTAATAATACTCACTCACTGGGTATGGCGTATAATAATACTCGCCTATGGGAGGAGATGTTAATTGTTGAGGGACATGTCAGCAAATAGTGTAGGTTGGGTTATTTCAATATTGCAAGATCTAATGCATGTATGGAGATCCTGGAAAGTGAATTATTATTTTTATATATTACTGTAAAGACAAGTAATTTCATTTTGTTTTTTCTCTTGTTTTACATGACACTTTACTCTTCATTATTAGAGAAGAGACTTAATATCATGGCTCTTCCTTGAATATATGTTTATTTTATCTTTCAAAATAGAAACGAATGTTAAGGTTCCAGGGCGAATGGTAACATTTGACCCATAACTAAATGACATCTTTTGGTCCATGACAACCGGAGAGAAATTGAGGTGTGGCTCTGATACCATATTAAGGTTCCATCTCAAAACCAATTGACAATGAGAGGAGTAGTCTCACAGGTATTTAAACCATTCCCGAGACAATGAGATAGGCGGTGTGAGACTTACTTCCCAACGAAAGAAGAAATGGATGAAAAATATATATAAGGATAAGAAAGAGGGGATATTGGATAATTTGTGAGATAAATACAGTCTAATTCAGGTATATCAACTTCACACGAGTCACATTCTCCTAAAAGTAGGGTAAGAGTTGTTAAACTCCTAACTGAAACTCTTATGCTAGAGATTGTGTTACATATAAGCACATGCAAATTACATCACGAATCACATTGACAACACATGCAATCTACGTTGTTTAACGAAGGTTAGCTAAAATATCTCAAAGTTAAGTTTTGACCACTTTGACACACCAGGTAGAAAATAAAACAAATATCTATATGTGTGACCATTTCAAACGGAATACATAAATAAAAGTGTGTATATATAAACTATATAGATTGGAGTTGAAGTGAGTTAAAACATATATACATCCTAAAAATGGAGAAGGTGACAAGTAAATCTCCTACTGCACTTGAACTAGAACATGAGGAAAATACTCCTCCTCCTTTACCAAGACAAGCAGGAGGGTGGAGAATTGGAGATCAGTCAAATACATAATTGGTATCTCTCTCCATATTTTACAATTTAAGACTCATTGTTCTATATACATATTTCATTCATTTTCACAACTTTATTGCACATTGTTGACTTATTTACTTTGCTTCTTTTGATGTCAATTTGAAGGTAACGAGTCTTTTGAGAAATTGGCATCTATGGGTTTGATATCAAATCTAACAGTGTACCTGCTCACAAATTACAACCTGAGTGGCATATTTGTGGTTAATGTGGTACAAATTTGGAATGGAACCTCTAACATTGCATCAATAATCGGTGCTTTCATTTCTGATACCTATCTGGGCAGATACAGGACCCTCCTTTGTGGATCTATTGCATCACTTTTGGTAATGAAATTCACATCAAAACTTTTTTAACATCTTCTTGTCTCTTTCTAGTTTGAGTGTGTCAACATGTTTTCCTTTTTTATTATTATCTAATAAAGGAATTAACTAATTGTGAAATAAAACGTTAGTGCAAGAACCAAACAAAATTGAACCCGTGTTCTGTTATTTTTGGTTCCAACTAAATTAGTAAAATAAAACGTTCAAATTTTTCTACCTTTTAATCTTATATCTAGTTTAATTCTATTTATAAAATACATCAAATACATAACATTAGAATGCCAAAATGTGACTATCACTATGTTAAGATTATGATTAAGCATTGCATTGAGATTTAAAATCCTATATGCTGCTTCTGCATTCTTATTAATCTGGGAGAATGTATATACATAATGGCCAGCTTGTATTCATTGAATTTGACAGGGTATATTGACACTGACCCTAACAGCGGGTATACATAATTTAAGACCCTCTACCTGCGAGGACAGTCCACATTGCCATAGGCCACAAGGTTGGCAGCTTGGTGTCCTCTTTTCAGCTCTTGGACTTTTATCCGTAGGCGCAGGTGGCATTAGGCCTTGCAACATCGCTTTTGGTGCTGACCAATTTGACACAAACACAGAGAAGGGTCGGGTACAACTAGAGAGTTTCTTCAATTGGTGGTACTTCACTTTTACCTTTGCACTAGTTATAGCACTAACTGGTGTTGTCTATATTTAAACCAATATAAGCTTGACATTGGCTTCGCCATTCCAACTATTAAGTCACTAGGTCACTAAGTCCATAAGTAAGTCACTTAGTAAGTTATTCAGTAAGTCACTAAGTCATTCTTTAAGTATGTCACTATGTAAGTCATACAGTAAGTGAGTTAGTAAGTCAGTCAGAAAATAACTTAGTCAGTCACTAAATTAATCAATAAGTCTGTCATTCACTAAGTAAGTACATCAATAAGTTAGTGACTAAGTCAGTCACTAAGTTATTCAGTAAGCTAGTAAGTCAGCGAGTCAGTTAGTAAGACAATAAATAAGTCAGTCAGTAAGTAAGTCAGTTATTAAGTCAGTAAATAAGTGAGCTAGAAAGTCAGTCAGTTAGTGAGCAAATAATTCAGTTAGTAACTAAGTCAGTCAGTCAGTAAGTCCATCAGTAAGTCTGTTAGTAAGTGAAGAAGTCAGTTAGTAAGTTATTCAGTAAGTCATTAAGTCGTTCTTTAAGTATGTCAATAAGTCAGTCATACAGTAAGTTAGCTAGTAAGTCAGTCAGAAAATAACTTAGCCAGACAGTAAATCAATCGATAAGTCTATCATTCAGTAAGTAAGTACATCAATAAGTTAGCCACTAAGTCAGTCAGTAAGTTATTCAGTAAGCCAATAAGTCAGTGAGTCAGTCAGTAAGACAATAAATAAGTCAGTCAGTTAGTCACTAAGTAAGTCAGTTATTAAGTCAGTTAATAAGTGAGCTAGTAAGTCAGTCAGTTAGTGAGCAAATAATTCAGTTAGTAAGTAAGTAAGTCTATAAGTAAGTCAGTTAGTAAGCGAAGAAGTCAGTTAGTAAGTTATTCAGTAAGTCAGTAAGTCAGTCATACATTAAGTGAGCTAGTAAGACAGTTAGAAAATAACTTAGTCAGTCAGTAAATCAGTCAATAAGTCTGTCATTTAGTAAGTAAGTGCATCAATAAGTTAGTTAGTAAGTCAGTCAGTAAGTTATTCAGTAAGCCAGTAAGTCAGTGAGTCGGTCACTAAGACAATAAATAAGTCATTCAATTAGTCAGTCAATAATTCAGTTAGTAAGTGAATAAGTCAATTAATAAGTTATTCAGTAAGTCAATTTGTCATTCTTTAAGTATGTTATTATGTCAGTCATATAGTAAGTCAGCTAGTAAGTCATTCAGAAAATAACTTAGTCAGTCAATAAATCAATCAATAAGTCTGTCATCCAGTAAGTAAGTACATCAATAAGTTAGTTATTAAGTCAGTTAGTAAGTTATTCAGTAAGCCAGTAAGTCAGTGGGTCAGTCACTAAGACAATAAATAAGTCAGCAAGTCAGTCAGTCAGTTTGTCAGAAAGTAAGTCAGTTATTAAGTCAGTCAATAAGTGAGCTAGTAAGTCAGTCACTTAGTGAGCAAATAATTCAGTCAGATAGTGAGCAATAAGTGAGTTAGTAAGTCAGTCAGTTACTAACTTACTGAATGACTAACTTACTAACTGACTTACTGACTCACTAACTTACTGACTAACTTAGTGACTGACTGACTTACTAACTTACTAGCTTACTGAGTGACATACTGACTTACTAACTTACTGACTTACTGACTGACTGACATACTTACTAACTAAAAGAGTGACTTACTGATTAATTGACTGACTAACTTACTAACTTACTGAATGACTAACTTACTGACTGACTCACTAACTTATCGACTGACTTACTGACTTACTAACTTACTTAATGATTAACTTACTGACTCACTAACTTACTGACTGACTTACTGAATCACTAATTTACTTACTGAATCACTAATTTACTTACTGACTTTCCTACTGACTGACTTACTAACTTACTGAATGACTAACTTACTAACTGACTTACTGACTCACTAACTTACTGACTCACTAACTTATTGACTGACTTACTAACTTACTTACTGACTAACTTACTTACTAACTAACTTACTGACTGACTTACTTACTAACTTACTGAATGACTAACTTACTTACTAACTTACATACTCACTAACTTACGGACACACTAACTTATTGACTAACTTAGTGACTGATTGACTTACTAACTTACTGAATGACTAATTTACTGACTGACTTACTGACTCACTAACTTACTGACTGACTTAATGACTGACTGACTAACTGACTTACTAACTTACTAAGTGACTTACTGACTCACTAACTTATTGACTGACTTACTAACTTACTGACTGACTGACTTACTTATTTACTAACTTACTGACTTACTTACTAACTGACTTACTGAATGACTGACTGACTTACTGACTCACTAACTTACTAACTTATTGACTTACTGACTTCCTCACTTACTGACTTACTTACTGACTTACTCACTGACTTACTAACTTACTGAATGACTAACTTACTTAATGACTTACTGACTCACTAACTTAATGAATGACTTACTACTTACTAACTTACTGACTAACTTACGGACTGACTTACTAACTTACTGAATGATAAACTTACTGACTGACTTATTGACTCACTAACTTTCTGACTGACTATCTTACTAACTTACTGAGTGACTAACTTACTGACTCATTAACTTACTGACTTACTGACTTACTGACTTACTGACTTACTGACTTTCTGACTGACTTACTAACTTATTGACTGACTTATTGACTCACTAACTTACTGACTGACTTACTGATTGAATGACTTACTTACTAACATACCGATTGACTTACTAACTTACTAACTTAATAGCTTACTAATTGAATGACTGACTCACTCTGACTTGCTGACTTACTGACTCACTAACTTACTAACATAATGATTGACTTACTGACTTAATGACTGAGTGGCTGATTGACTTACTATCTTACTGAATGACTAACTTATTGACTAACTTACTGACTCACTTACTGACTGACTTACTAACTTACTTAATGACGAACTTACTGACTAACTTACTGACTGACTAACTTACTGACTCACTAACTTACTGACTTACTGACTCACTAATTTACTAACTGACTTACTGACTTACTAACTTATTGAGTGACTGATTGACTCACTAACTTACTAACTAACTTAGTGACTCAATAACTTACTTACTCACTTACTGACTAACTGACTTACTAACTTACTAAATGACTAACTTACTGACTCACTAACTTACTAACTGACTTACTGACTCACTAACTTACTCACTTACTGACTCACTAACCTACTCACTTACTGACTAACTTACTAACTTACTGATTGACTAACTTACTAATTGGCTTACTGACTCACTAACTAACTTACTGACTTACTAACTGACTGACTTACTGATTGACTGACTTACTAATTTACTAACTTAATATCTTACTAACTTACTGACTGAATGACTGACTGACTTAATTACTCACTCACTAACTTACTAACTGCTGACTTACTGACTGAGTTACTTACTAACTGACTTACTGACTGAGTTACTTACTAACTGACTTACTAACTTATTGAATGACTAACTTACTAACTGACTTACTGACTCACTAACTTACTGTTTGACTTATTGACTCACTAACTTACTAACTAACTTACTAACTGACTGGCTGACTTACCAACTTACTGAATGACTAACTTACTAACTGACTTACTAACTTACTGAATGACAAACTTACTAACGGACTTACTGACTCACAAGCTTACTGACTGACTTACTTACAAACATACTAAATGACTTACTTACTGACTGACTTACTGACTCACTAACTTACTGACTCACTAACTTACTAACTGACTTACTGACTCACTAACTGACTTACTGACTTACTAACTTACTTACTGACTTACTAATTGACTCACTAAGTGACTTAATAACTTACTAAATGATTAACTTACTGACTCACTTACTTAATGACTGGCTGACTTACTAACTTACTGAATGACTAACTTACTGACTGACTTACTAACTTAATGACTGACTGACTAACTTACTGGCTGACTGACTTACTTACTTACTGACTTGCTGACTCACTAACTTACTGACTGACTCACTGTGTCACTAACTTACTGACTTACTTACTGACTGACTTACTTACTTACTAACTTACTGAATGACTAACTTATTGACTCACTAACTTACTGAATGACTTACCGACTCACTAACTTACTAACATACTTAATGACTCACTAACTTACTGACTTACTTACAGACTGACTGACTTACTAACTTACTGAATGACTAACTTACTGACTAACTTACTAACTCACTAACTTATTGACTGACTTACTGACTAACTGACTTACTGACTTACTGACTGCCTGACTTACTGACTCACTAACTTACTAACTTAGTGACTGAATGACTGACTTACTGACTGATTGACTTACTGACTCACTAACTTACTAAATTACTGACTGACTGGCTGACTTACTGACTGGTTGACTTACTAACTTATTGAATGACTCACTAACTGACTAACATACTTACTCACTAACTGACTAACATACTGACTCACTAGCTTACTGACAGACTTACTAACTTACTGACTTCATAAAAAAGAAACCATTTTCATTTGTTAAGGCATTAGTATACTATTCTCTAATAAAAATTTATTTTTCAAGTCCTAATAAAAAAATATTCATTTTCATTTGTTGGGCATTAATATATCATTTTCTAATAAAAATTGATTTTTTAAAAATCCTAATAAAAAACAATAATTTTCATTTGCTAGCCATTACTATAAAAATTGATTTTTCAAGTCCTGATGGAAAAAAACAACCATTTTCATTTGCTAAGACATTAGTATACCATTTTCTTATAAAAATGAATTTTGAAAATCCTAATATAAAAAAACCCATTTTCATTTCCTAAGGCATTAATATATCATTTTCTAATAAAAATTGATTTTTCAATTACTAATAAAAAAACAATCATTTTCATTTTCTATGGCATTGATATACCATTTTATAATAAAATTTTGATTTTCCAAGTACTATTAAAAAAACAACCTTTTTCAATTTCCTAAGGCATTATTATACCATTTTATAATAAAAAATTATTTTTCAAGTCCTAATAAAAAACAAACATTTTCATTTGTTAAGGCATTAATATACCATTTTCTAATAAAAAATGATTTTTCAATTTCTAATAAAAAACAATCATTTTCATTTTCTAAGGCATTAATATACCATTTTATAATAAAAATTTAATTTTCAAGTCCTAATAAATAAAAAACCATTTGCTAAGGCATTAGTATACCATTTTCTAATAAAAATTGAAATTTCAAAGTCCTAATAATAAAAATAGATTTTTCAATGTCCTAATAAAAAAAACCCATTTTCATTCGCTAAGGCATTAATATATCATCTTCTAATAAAGATTGAATTTTCAATTAATAAAAAAACAATCATTTTCATTTTCTGAGGCATTAATATACCATTTTCTAATAAAAATTAAATTTTCAAGTCCAAATAAAAAAACAACCGTTTTCATTAGCTAAGACATTAGTATAACATTTTATAATAAAAAATTATTTTTAAATTACTAATAAAAAAAACTACCATTTTCATTTGTTAAGGCATTAGTATACCATATTCTAATAAAAATTGATTTTCCAAGTCCTAATAAAAAAACAACCATTTTCATTTGTTAGACATTAATATATCATTTTCTAATAAAAATTAAATTTTCAAAGTCCTAATAAAAAAAAACAATTTTCATTTGCTAGGCATTAATATACCATTTTATAATAAAAATAGATTTTTCAAGTCCTAGTAAAAAAAACAACCATTTTCATTTACAAAGGCATTAGTACTCCATTTTCTAATAAAAATTGAATTTTAAAAAGTCCTAATAAGAAAACAACCATTTTCATTTGTTAAGGCATTAGTATTCCATTTTATAATAAAAATTGATTTTTCAAGTCCTATTAAAAAACAATCACTTTCATTTGGCACGATATTAGCATACAATTTTCTAATAAAAAATTATTTTTTTAGTCCTAATAAATATACATCCATTTTAAGTTGCAAAGGCATTAGTATAACATTTTCTATTAAAAATTGATTTTTCAAAGTCATAATACAAAAACAACATTTTTCATTTTCTAAAGCATTAATATACCATTTTCTAATAAAAATTGATTTTACAAAATCCTAATAAGAAAACAACAATTTTCATTTGCTAGGCATTACTATACCATTTTCAAATAAAAATTTATTTTTCAAGTCCTAATGGAAAAACAACCATTTTAATTTGTTAAGGCATTAGTATACCATTTTCTAATAAAAATTGAATTTTCAAAGTCCTAATAATAAAAATTGATTTTTCAAAGTCCTAATATAAAAAAAAAAACCATTTTCATTTGCTAAGGCATTAATATACCATTTTATAATAAAAATTTATTTTTCAAGTCCTAATAAAAAAAACATCCATTTTCAATTTCCAAAGGCATTAGTATACAATTTAAAAATAAAAATTTATTTTTGAAGTCCTAAAAAAAAGCAAACATTTTCATTTGCTAAGGCATTAATATACGACTTTCTAATAAAAAATGATTTTTCAATTTCTGATAATAAAACAATCATTTTCATTTTCTATGGCATTAATATATCATTTTCTAATAAAAATTAATTTTTCAAGAACGAATAAAAAAACAACCATTTTCATTTGCTAAGGCATCAGTATACCATTTTCTAATAAAAATTGAAATTTCAAAGTCCTAATAATAAAAATTGATTTTTCAATGTCCTAATAAAAAAAATCATTCGCTAAGGCATTAATATATCATTTTCTAAAAAAGATTGATTTTTCAATTACTTATAAAAAAAACAATCATTTTCATTTTCTGAGGCATTAATATACCATTTTCAAATAAAAATTAAATTTTCAAGTCTTAATAAAAAAACAACAGTTTTCATTTGCTAAGCCATTAGTATATCATTTTAAAATACAAATTTATTTTTCAAATACTAATAAAAAAGCTACCATTTAATTTGCTAAGGCATTAGTATACCATTTTCTGATAAATATTGATTTTTCAAGTCCTAATAAAAAACCAACCATTTTCATTTGCTAGGCATTAAAATACCATTTTCTAATAAAAATTAATTTTTAAAAGTCCTAATAAAAAAACAATTTTCATTTTCTAAGGATTAATATACAATTTTCTAATAAAAATAGATTTTTCACGTCCTAATAAAAAAAACAACCATTTTCATTTGCAAAGTCATTAGTATTTCATTTTCTAATAAAAAATGAATTTTTAAAGTACTAATAAGAAAACAATCATTTGCTAAGAAATTAGTATTCCATTTTCTAATAAAAATTGATTTTCAAATCCTATTAAAAAAACAATCATTTTCATTTGCTACCATATTAGCATTCAATTTTCTAATAAAAATTATTTTCCTAGTCCTAATAAATATACAACCATTTTAAGTTGCTAAGGCTTTAGTATACCATTTTCTAATAAAAATTGATTTTTCAAAGTTGTAATAAAAAAAATAACATTTTTCATTTGCTAAGGCAGTAATACACCTTTTTCCGATAAAAATTGATTTTTCAAGTCCTAATAAAAATTGATTTTTCATGTCCAAATCAAAAAATAACTATTTTCATTTGATAAGGCATTAATACACCGTATTCTAATAAAAATTGATTTTTCAAGTCCTAATAAAAATACAATAATTTTCATTTGCTAAGGCACTAGTATGTCATTTTCTAATAAAAATTGATTTTTCAAGTCCTAATACAAAAACAGCCTTTTTAATTTGATAAGGCACTAGTACATTATTTTCAAATAAAAAATAGATTTTTAAAGTCCTAATAAAAAAGCAACCATTTTCATTTGCTAAGCCATTAGTATATCATTCTCTAATAAAAATTGATTTTTCAAGTCCTAATAAAAAAAATAATCATTTTCATTTGCTAGGCATTAATATACCATTTCATAATAAAAATTGATTTCACAAAATTCTAATAAAAACAACAATTTTCATTTGATAGGCATTACTATACCATTTTCTAATAAAAATTGATTTTTCAAGTCCTGATGGAAAAAACAACCATTTTCATTTACTAAGGCATTATTATACCATTTTCTAATAAAAATTGAATTTTCAAAGTCCTAATAATAAAAATTGATTTTTCAAAGTCCAAATAAAAAAAAAACCATTTTCATTTGTTAAGGTATTAATATACCATTTTCTAATAAAATTTTATTTTCAATTACTAATTAAAAAACAAACATTTTTCATTTTATAAGGGATTAATATATCATTCTCTAATAAAAATTGATTTTTCAAGTCCTAATAAAATAACAACTATTTTCAGTTTCCTAAGGCATTAGTATAGCATTTTATAATAAATTTTTATTTTTCTAGTCCTAATAAAAAAGCAAAATTTTCATTTTCTAAGGCATTACTATACCATTTTTAAATAAAAATTGGATTTTCAAAGTCCTAATAATAAAAATTGATTTTTCAAAGTCCTCATAAAGAAAACACATTTTCATTTGTAAAGTCATTAGTATTTCATTTTCATTTGCTAAGGCATTAGTATACCATTTTCTATTAAAATTTGATTTTTCAAGTCCTAATAAAAAAGCAATAATTTTCATTTGCTAATGCATAAATATACCTTTTTCTAATAAAAAATTATTTTTCAAGTCCTAATAAAAAAAACAAGCATTTTCATTTGTTAATGCATTAATATACCATTTTCAAATAATTTTTTTTTTCAAGCCCTAATAAAAAAATAACAATTTTCATTTGCTAAGGGATTAGTATACCATTTTCTAATAAAAATTGATTTTTCAAGTCCTAATAAAAAAAACCATTTCATTTGTTGTGCCATTAGTATACCGTTTTCTAATAAAAAATGATTTCCCAAATCATAATAAAAAGCAACCATTTTCACTTTCTAATGTATTAATATACCATTTTCTAATAAAATATTATTTTCATGACCAAATAAAAAAAGCATTTTCATTTGCTAATGCATTAATATATCATTTTCTAATAAAAATTGATTTTTCAAACAGTAATAAAAAAACAACCATTTTCATTTGCTAAGGAATTATTGTACCTTTCCTAATAAAAATTGAATTTTCAAGTCCTAATACTAAAAGCAACCATTTTCATTTGCAAAGGCATTAGTATACCATTTTCAAATAAAAATTTGATTTTTAAAGTACTAATAGAAAAACAACCATTTTCATTGTCTAAGGCAATTAGTATACCATTTTCTAATAAAAATTGATTTTTCAAGTCCTAATAAAAAAAACTATTTCATTTGTTGTGCCATTAGTACACCATTTTCTAATAAAAAATGATTTTCCAAATCATAATAAAAAAGCAACCATTTTCACTTTCTAATGTATTAATATACCATTTTCTAATAAAATATTATTTTCATGTCAAAATAAAAAAAACAAGCATTTTCATTCGCTAAGGCATTAGTATACCATTTGTAACGCCCCGAAAATTACTTCAATAATCTTGCTTGAAAATGGGTAAAAAAATTTTTTTTTTTTTTTTTAATAAAGGAGCCATAAAAATTTATGTCCTTATCTTCATTTCATTTTCGGAACATCACTTAAGTAACATACAATGCGAAAAATCACAACCATTACTTAATGGTAACTAGAAAAACTCAATATAACTTTGAATCATACTTCATTAGAAAATGTTGGTACAGGTACAAGGCGGAATCCTAATCGTCGCCCAAATAAAAACTACTACAAAATAAATTCCCTACACAGGTACACTAATCAAAAGTACTAGGGCCTGTATAGGTATAACAGATTCCCTCAATCCTCCATGCCCCCTCCTGGGACATCGAAAAGTGGTAACTCTGAATCCCGATCGAACGATCCATCTGAACAAACGCGGATAGAAGACAAAAAGAAAGAAGAGGGGGAGTAAAACATCTAATGAAATACTTATCATTGACGTCGTGGAATTACACAGAATAATACACCAAGACAACACATGAGTACATATATATCATGTGATTATACAAGCACATAAAAACAATGAATGAAATATAAAACTCGAGGATTTAGAAACAATATCGAAGAATATCATGTATGCAATGCGATGCATGAGTCCACCATCCTTACTCCTTTATCCTCCCAATAACTATTCGGAAATAACCGAGAGTACAGGTCCCATAACAAGCCGATTTGAACGCACCAAAATATTCCTCGCAAGGATATATGATCGATCTGTTCCAAAGAACTGTCCATTTCAGGACGGTGTCGTATCAAACACTTTCTGGGCATCCCTCTCATCGATCCTGATTGCGAAGAGGGGTTGTCAGAGATCATCTAGTTTGCGCTGTGAGAACTGTCCGATCCAACAGAATACCTCATCCAGGAATACAAGGGACTCGTCTCACCTAGACTCACCCTCAAGACTTTGCTGACGAATCACCGCCATCGCCGTCCCTCTCAACATCTCGGGGCTCGTTCGTCTCCCGTAAATTTCCTCTCCACTACTTCATTATTCATAATGAGTATGCACACTAACCGAGGTTAGCCAATTAAATCTTTTAATCATTCTTTTAAATGATCGGCCCAACCTAAGACATCTCCCAAAGGAATGCTTCTAGTGGGTCCCAATCTTAACACATATAACAAAAAGAGAGAATAATTTCGGCACCACTACGAACCATCGCTGAATTATCCTGGACGGCTCCTCTAGCCAAGCCTCTTACGGTCAAATAATCTCGCTGCGTGGGCATTATATCACACCCTCGGCCTCGCCTTTAACAAAGCAAATCCTTACTTTTATTACTTTTAAGAATTTCATATAGTTGTTTACCTTTACAAATTCTTGATGGCAAACATGCCATTGGGCTCTCGTATATATGAGAGTTATCATTTCGACGACTTAAAAAGAAGTCATGTCTGTATGGAGCCTGCTCGCTCAAGCGAGAGCTGTCTTGCTCAAGCGAGATGCTTCCATTTTTTAGGCATTTGTGGCTTAAGCGAGAGCTGTCTTGCTTAAGCGAGAAACAATCAGTTCTCTTGGTGCCTATTTTAGCTCAAGCGAGAGCTGTCTCGCCTCGAGCTAAAACACTCGTTTTCTCTATACACTTCTCGCTCAATCGAGAGTTGTCTCGGTCAAGCGAGAAGAACCTAAATATCATTTTAATTTCTTTTCTCAAGGAAAATATTTCTCATTTATATCAAATGTTTTTAAACCTTGAATTTCAAAATTATCACATACATATCATTCCCATAATAATCATTCAAACATTATAATTCAAGAGTAAACATGATATTTGCATATATAAACATAACATAAATCGGTATAAGAAATATTGCTGTACTTAATCCAAACAAACATGCAATTGATTAAGTACAAGCTTTCTTAATACCCAGGGCAACTCCAAACTTGTGAGGGAGTTTGGAGGTCCTGATGCATATTCGGACACCACTGTGTCACGATGTTTTCTCCCTCACCTGAGTGTGTCGGGTTGTTAGGTTCTCTGTTTGTAGGTGAGCTTACTTGACCCGTTCTCCTCTCGAAATCTTTATTATGCCAAAATAACGTTAATTAGTTAAATGACGATAATTATTATACTTACGAAATAACTTTTTACGCGAAGATAAAACTTCCGATTTAAAATGAATTTAATTGCTTTCGTCCATCCAATTCAAGGTTGAATATCCTTGAATCATCATTTGTTATCGAAAGTCTTACAATCAAATAATACTTTTTAAAGTAAAATCTTCAATAAAACTTATACCGAAATTATGTCGTAATCCGTGGATATACATCAGGCTAGTTCCCAGGAAAGAGAGGTGGGTCATAAAGACACCCTTAAATACCAAGTCTTTCCTTAGACAGAACCTTTCTATACATGTATTCCCACTTCATTTTATTTTTCCGATAATTCATAAATCTTATTTTTTGTAAGTAAAACATTTTTACTAAAACTAACCTTTTTATTTTTTTTAAGTAAATCTTACCATTTTAAAGTAAGTTCACTTAACTAAGATTCAACATTTTTAAATCATTTTACCATCTAAGACTTCATAACACTTTTATAAAGTCAAGACTTTTAGGTAACTCTCACTATTTCAAGTATACTACTAAAACAAATTTTCATGACATCTTAACACCTCCTAATTTTTTAGGAAAAAACCTCAAGGGTTAGTAAGTGTTATTTTCATAGTCATGAAAAAGAATGGCTCTTAATTTAATATTTTACATTTAAACATCTTTTAGTTATTCTTACCACTTTAAAGTAAGTCAACTAAAATAAATACAACAATTTCTATGAACATCTTAACACCTCCTAATATTTTAGGAAAAACCTCAAGGGTTAGTAAGTGTTATTTTCATAGTCATGAAAAAGAATTATAATGTAAGACTTTCTACTACTTTAATATCTAAAACTTCATAACACTTTAAGTTTATGAAGTCAAGACTTTAATAAATCATCTTTTATCCCAAATCATTATTTTAACTTGGGAATCAAAGAGTAAAATATGTAAACCACTTTTAAAACATAATACTATCTAAAAATGAAATATTTTCAACAACTCATCAACATCATAAACTTTCAAGAATAAAATACAAACTTTTTCCTAAACACATTAAAGGTTCCTTTGATGTTAAAATCATCACCTTTAAACATATTCAAATACTAACAATAATGTATAATATTTCCAAATAAATAACCCATCTAACCTTGTCCAAAGATATAGTTTTTCCATCTAAGAACAAGGAAGAAATTTCAAGATTTACAAAAGTCAAAAACTACATAAAGGTTCATATGATTTTATTATCATCCCCTTTAGTTATGCTTTCATAAAATACTTAAAGAACAACTATAAACTCTACTTTATGAACAAAATAATAAAAGCTCATAACTTTCTATGAAGTATGAGAAGAAGATGAAGAAGATAAAATAAAAGACTACCTTAGTTTGTATAAGGAATTTAGTGTAAAAATGAGAGGATGGGGTGAGGTATTTATAGGAGAGCCTCACCCTCATCAAATCAGAAAATTTAATGCAAAGTAAGTAGCTTTAGACTAGCATAGGTGATGTGTCTAATGGTGGTGGAGTGAGAGGATTTGTTGAGTGTTTTAGGGGTTTTGGAAGCTTTTGCATTACTTGTATAACAAGTAAGTGGCTCATGCAATGATGACTTCCAACTTTATTGATATGATGTAATTTCCCAATAAATGTCGTGTCCGAACATCTTCGGATAATTTCGTCCGAAAATATACAATCTCCCGATTTTGGTTTACGGTTAGAACTTCGAAACACAGAATTTGGAGTGAAAATATTTAGAAATGCGTTCTAAATGAACTTGATGTCTATCTTGACTCGAAATAATATTTCGAAGCCAATGGTGCAATCGGAATTCTATTCCGAGTTACGGAACTCAAAAACACGTTATTGGGCCGAATTCGGGCTATTTGGGCCCAACGACAATTCAAAAATATTTCGTCACAGAAAATTACGAAAATTTACCATAAAATAGGAAATCACAAAACAAGACTAATATTCAACTATGGCTTAGCCTAAATCCACACTTATTAATTTCTACAATTAATCATTGATAAAATAAATAATTAATAAAAACTCATAAAAATTTATAATTCCAAATCAGAAAATTCATGGTGTTACAATCCTCCCCCCTTAAAAAATTTTCGTCCTCGAAAATGTATCGTACCTCTTATTCAAAAAGGTAGGGGTAAGCTTCTTTGATGGAGTCTTCGACTTCCCATGTCGCATCTTCTCCATTAGCTTGACTCCAAATTACTTTAACCAAAGCAATCTCCTTGCCTCGCAACGTCTTCACACTGCGATCCTCAATTCTCAAGGGCATAGTTTCAAAAGTGAGATTATCCTTTAGCTGGATTGAATCGGGTACAATGATGTGCGACGGGTCACTAATGTATTTTCTAAGTTGAGACACATGGAAGACATTATGTAGGTTTGACAGTAAAGGTGGCAAGGCTATCTGGTAAGCTACTGGTCCGACTTTTCTAAGGATTTGGTATGGTCCTATGAATTTAGGGGTAAGCTTACGGGCTTTAAGCACTCTGCCAATACCAGTCGTTGGAACCACCCTCATGAACACATGATCTCCTTCTTCAAAACTGAGAGGGTTCCTCCTTTTATCATAATAGCTCTTCTGCCTACTCTGAGCTGTCTTCATGTTTTCTCTTATCATTTTGATCTTTTCCGTCGTTTGTTGAACCACATCGGGTCCTAGTATCAAATTCTCCCCTGTTTCAAACCAGCATAATGGTGTTCTGCATTTTCTTCCGTAAAGAGCTTCATACGGCGCCATGCCGATACTCGAATGGAAGCTGTTGTTGTAGGTGAACTCTATTAAATGCAAGTAGTCCGCCCAACCTCCAGAGTGTTCAAGCACACATGCTCTCAGCAGGTCTTCCAAAGATTGGATAGTCCGCTCAGATTGGCCATCCGTCTGCGGGTGGTAAGCTGAACTCATACTTAGTTTGGTACCCAAGGCTGTTTGCAAACCATTCCACAATTTCGAAGTGAAACGTGGGTCTCTATCCGAGATGATATTTGTAGGAATACAATGCAATCGGACAATCTCTTTGATGTACAATTCTGCTAGCCTTTCCAATGAGTATTTCATATTGATTGGTAGAAAGTGAGTTGTCTTCGTCAAACGATCCACTATCACCCAAACTGCATCATAACCTTTCGGAGTTCGAGGAAATCCACTCACAAAATCCATTGCAATGCTATCCCATTTCCACACGGGAATATCCAAAGGTTGAAGTTCTCCTCCGGGCCTCTTGTGCTCGATCTTTGCCTTCTGACATGTTAAGCAGCGCGAGACATACTCGGCTACTTCTTTCTTCATACCAAACCACCAGAACATCTTCTTCAAGTCTTGATACATCTTGGTAGCTCCAGGGTGAATACTTAGTTTGCTTTTATGGGCTTCGTCCAAGATCGCCATTTTCAAATCGGGGTCTCTTGGCACACAGACTCGGTTCTTGCATCTCAGTACTCCATCGGTTCCTTCTTGAAATTCTGGGGCTCTCCCTTCAGCCAACAAGGTTCTCTTCTCTTGCAGTTCTAGATCAGAACTTTGCAAACCTTTTAGTTGTTCCAGAAATTCATTTGTTATTGTAAGCATACCTAAGGTCAAACTCTTAGGTTTTACTTGCAGTGCGAGGCCTAAATCCCTGAAATCTTCAATCAATTCCATCTCTCTGACCATCATGGTTGACATATGTAGGGACTTTCTACTCAAAGCATCAGCCACCACATTAGCTTTCCCAGGGTGGTATTGGAGATCAAAGTCATAGTCCTTTAGAAATTCAATCCACCTTCTCTGTCTCATGTTCAACTCCTTCTGATCAAATAGATACTTCAAACTTTTGTGATCACTGAAGACTTCAAATCTTACTCCATAAAGATGATGCCTCCATATCTTAAGAGCAAATACGATCGCAGCCAACTCCAAGTCATGCGTCGGATAATTCTTCTCATGTGTCTTTAGTTGTCTTGAAGCATAAGCTACCACCTTTTGTTGTTGCATCAACACGCAACCCAGACCCTGTTTAGACGCGTCACAGTACACGTTGTAGTTCTCCTTCGGGTCTGGTAGAATCAACACAGGTGCTGTAGTCAATCTCTTCTTCAATTCTTGAAAGTTTTCCTCACACTTCGCTGTCCAGACGAAAGCCTTGTCTTTCCTTGTTAACGTAGTTAGTGGCAATGCCAACTTCGAAAATCCTTCAATGAACTTCCGATAGTATCCTGCTAAACCGAGGAAGCTTCTGATTTTTGTTACGGATTTTGGAGAATTCCATTCCATCACCGTTTCTACTTTGGCCGGGTCGACAGCGATTCCTTTGCTTGATATTACATGCCCGAGAAAATTCACCGATTCTAACCAAAATTCGCATTTCGAAAGTTTGGCATATAGTTGGTTGTCCTTTAACACCTGCAACACCATTCTCAGATGTTTCGCATGTTCCTCCTGATATTTCGAATAAATCAGGATATCATCGATAAATACGACCACAAATGCGTCGAGGTATGGATAAAAAATGCGATTCATGTAATCCATGAACATTGCAGGAGCATTGGTTACACCAAATGGCATTACAAGGTATTCGTAATGGCCATAACGCGTCCGAAAAGCTGTCTTCGGAATGTCTTCCGACTTTACGCGTATTTGATGATACCCAGATCGAAGGTCGATCTTTGAAAACATTGTAGCTCCTCTCAATTGATCCATCAAGTCGTCAATTCTCGGTAATGGGTACTTGTTCTTGATGGTGACCTTGTTCAACTGTCGATAGTCAGTGCATAACCGCATACTACCATCCTTCTTCTTCACGAATAACACTGGAGCACCCCATGGTGAAACACTAGGTCTGACAAACTGTTTCTGTAGCAAGTCTTCCAATTGCTTCTTCAACTCCGTTAACTCCAACGGTGCCATTCTGTATGGAGCTATAGAGATCGGTCCAGTTCCAGGAACTAAATCGATAGCAAACTCTATCTCCCTTACCGGGGGTAAGCCAGGAATATCATCCGGAAAAACTTCGGAGAAATCCCTAATTACGGGTAGATTCTGAATCTCTTCTCCATCTTTCTTTTCTAACGATGCCAGCAACATAAATACTTGAGCTCCATCTTTCAAGAGTTCCTTTATTTGATTGGCAGTGGTGCTTTGGGTGTCATAACAAGATTCAATGAGGTCTTTGGGGTCACTAAAGATCACTGTTTTGTTAAAGCAGTTCAGAAGAACATGGTTGTTAGACAACCAGTCCATCCCTAAGATGATATCTAGGTTGGATAAGGGTAGACATATCAGGTCTACTACAAAGGTTCTTTCCTCTAAAGTTATGGAACATTGAGAACACATAGTTGATACTATGACAGGTTCATTTGTGGGTGTGGATACAATTAGGTCATAGGATAAGGACACTATAGGCAATGTTAATCGGTTGACAACATCATTAGATATGAAAGAATGGGTCGCACCCGAATCAAACAGCACAGATAAAGAAATCTCATTAATATGACATGTACCTTGTATGAGATCTTCGTTGCCCTCGATCTCAGTTCCGCTCATGGTGAACACCCTTCCTTTGGCCTTAGGTCTTTCTGCTTGAACAATATTCACCTCTTCCATTTTTAGCTTAGGGCACTTCGGTTTGATGTGTCCAAGTTGATTGCAGTGATAACACACTGGACAGTTGACACTGAAGTGCTTCCCATTGCACTTCGAACACCAAGGTGGTGTGTTGAGGTTAGAGTTCCCAACTGGTGAACTCATTTTGTTGTTGTTGTTGTTGTTGTTTCCTTGTCGGGAGCCTCTATTGTTGTAAGGCTTGAAACTCCTTTGATGATTCCCTGATGATGAAACATAGGGTTTCTGGTTGCGGTTGAAAGGCTTTCCCCTTCCATGCCCTTGCCCGAAATTCCTTTGGGGTCCATAGGAATTTCCGGGTGGTACGACACTTTTCAGTGCCGCATTTCTCGCCTTCACGCTTTCTTCATACAGCCGACATTTGTTAACCAGAGTTGCAAATTCTGGTATCTGCTGATGTACGAACATCACCTTCAGGTCCTGTCTGAGTCCATCCTCAAACTTGGCACATTTGGACCTTTCATTCCCCACTTGATTGTAGTGTGGGGCATATCTAGCCAAATCTTCAAATTTGGCAGCATATTCCCCAACTGTCATGCTCCCCTGCTGCAGACGCAGGAATTCCATTTCCTTCTTGGTCCTCATATCTGCAGGAAAGTACTTCTGCAGAAATCTATCTTTGAAAGTTGTCCAATTGACAACTTGTTGCTCATGCACCATCTGGCGGCTAGTGAATTCCCACCAGTTTTCAGCCTCCTTAGTAAGCATATAGGTCGCATAGGTGACCTTCTGCTCCTCAGTGCACATAAGTGCTCGAAAGATCCTTTCCAACTCTTGGATCCAGTCATTTGCAGCATCGGGTGCAAAGCCTCCTTCGAACTTTGGGGGTTGACGACGACAGAAGTCATCCAAACCCCTATATTGAGTCGATCCTTGAGTTGGTGGTTGTTGTTGTTGATTCAGTTGATGTAAGTTAGCATTTACATTCTGAATCGCTGCAGTCATTGCAGCCATGAAGTCCAAGTTAGCCGTTCCACGTCCAGCCATCTTAAATCTGAGAACATTAGACATGTATAAGATACTTCGTCTATCAAAATTGTTCATAGGTGGCATTCCCAACCGAACAATACAAGCAAATACTAAAACATACAAAGTCACACAAGAAAGCATGTGAGGCCATGCTCCAGGCCGGATAGAAAAGAACCGCTCTGATACCATGTTGTAACGCCCCGAAAATTACTTCAATAATCTTGCTTGAAAATGGGTAAAAAAATTTTTTTTTTTTTTTTTAATAAAGGAGCCATAAAAATTTATGTCCTTATCTTCATTTCATTTTCGGAACATCACTTAAGTAACATACAATGCGAAAAATCACAACCATTACTTAATGGTAACTAGAAAAACTCAATATAACTTTGAATCATACTTCATTAGAAAATGTTGGTACAGGTACAAGGCGGAATCCTAATCGTCGCCCAAATAAAAACTACTACAAAATAAATTCCCTACACAGGTACACTAATCAAAAGTACTAGGGCCTGTATAGGTATAACAGATTCCCTCAATCCTCCATGCCCCCTCCTGGGACATCGAAAAGTGGTAACTCTGAATCCCGATCGAACGATCCATCTGAACAAACGCGGATAGAAGACAAAAAGAAAGAAGAGGGGGAGTAAAACATCTAATGAAATACTTATCATTGACGTCGTGGAATTACACAGAATAATACACCAAGACAACACATGAGTACATATATATCATGTGATTATACAAGCACATAAAAACAATGAATGAAATATAAAACTCGAGGATTTAGAAACAATATCGAAGAATATCATGTATGCAATGCGATGCATGAGTCCACCATCCTTACTCCTTTATCCTCCCAATAACTATTCGGAAATAACCGAGAGTACAGGTCCCATAACAAGCCGATTTGAACGCACCAAAATATTCCTCGCAAGGATATATGATCGATCTGTTCCAAAGAACTGTCCATTTCAGGACGGTGTCGTATCAAACACTTTCTGGGCATCCCTCTCATCGATCCTGATTGCGAAGAGGGGTTGTCAGAGATCATCTAGTTTGCGCTGTGAGAACTGTCCGATCCAACAGAATACCTCATCCAGGAATACAAGGGACTCGTCTCACCTAGACTCACCCTCAAGACTTTGCTGACGAATCACCGCCATCGCCGTCCCTCTCAACATCTCGGGGCTCGTTCGTCTCCCGTAAATTTCCTCTCCACTACTTCATTATTCATAATGAGTATGCACACTAACCGAGGTTAGCCAATTAAATCTTTTAATCATTCTTTTAAATGATCGGCCCAACCTAAGACATCTCCCAAAGGAATGCTTCTAGTGGGTCCCAATCTTAACACATATAACAAAAAGAGAGAATAATTTCGGCACCACTACGAACCATCGCTGAATTATCCTGGACGGCTCCTCTAGCCAAGCCTCTTACGGTCAAATAATCTCGCTGCGTGGGCATTATATCACACCCTCGGCCTCACCTTTAACAAAGCAAATCCTTACTTTTATTACTTTTAAGAATTTCATATAGTTGTTTACCTTTACAAATTCTTGATGGCAAACATGCCATTGGGCTCTCGTATATATGAGAGTTATCATTTCGACGACTTAAAAAGAAGTCATGTCTGTATGGAGCCTGCTCGCTCAAGCGAGAGCTGTCTTGCTCAAGCGAGATGCTTCCATTTTTTAGGCATTTGTGGCTTAAGCGAGAGCTGTCTTGCTTAAGCGAGAAACAATCAGTTCTCTTGGTGCCTATTTTAGCTCAAGCGAGAGCTGTCTCGCCTCGAGCTAAAACACTCGTTTTCTCTATACACTTCTCGCTCAATCGAGAGTTGTCTCGGTCAAGCGAGAAGAACCTAAATATCATTTTAATTTCTTTTCTCAAGGAAAATATTTCTCATTTATATCAAATGTTTTTAAACCTTGAATTTCAAAATTATCACATACATATCATTCCCATAATAATCATTCAAACATTATAATTCAAGAGTAAACATGATATTTGCATATATAAACATAACATAAATCGGTATAAGAAATATTGCTGTACTTAATCCAAACAAACATGCAATTGATTAAGTACAAGCTTTCTTAATACCCAGGGCAACTCCAAACTTGTGAGGGAGTTTGGAGGTCCTGATGCATATTCGGACACCACTGTGTCACGATGTTTTCTCCCTCACCTGAGTGTGTCGGGTTGTTAGGTTCTCTGTTTGTAGGTGAGCTTACTTGACCCGTTCTCCTCTCGAAATCTTTATTATGCCAAAATAACGTTAATTAGTTAAATGACGATAATTATTATACTTACGAAATAACTTTTTACGCGAAGATAAAACTTCCGATTTAAAATGAATTTAATTGCTTTCGTCCATCCAATTCAAGGTTGAATATCCTTGAATCATCATTTGTTATCGAAAGTCTTACAATCAAATAATACTTTTTAAAGTAAAATCTTCAATAAAACTTATACCGAAATTATGTCGTAATCCGTGGATATACATCAGGCTAGTTCCCAGGAAAGAGAGGTGGGTCATAAAGACACCCTTAAATACCAAGTCTTTCCTTAGACAGAACCTTTCTATACATGTATTCCCACTTCATTTTATTTTTCCGATAATTCATAAATCTTATTTTTTGTAAGTAAAACATTTTTACTAAAACTAACCTTTTTATTTTTTTTTAAGTAAATCTTACCATTTTAAAGTAAGTTCACTTAACTAAGATTCAACATTTTTAAATCATTTTATCATCTAAGACTTCATAACACTTTTATAAAGTCAAGACTTTTAGGTAACTCTCACTATTTCAAGTATACTACTAAAACAAATTTTCATGACATCTTAACACCTCCTAATTTTTTAGGAAAAAACCTCAAGGGTTAGTAAGTGTTATTTTCATAGTCATGAAAAAGAATGGCTCTTAATTTAATATTTTACATTTAAACATCTTTTAGTTATTCTTACCACTTTAAAGTAAGTCAACTAAAATAAATACAACAATTTCTATGAACATCTTAACACCTCCTAATATTTTAGGAAAAACCTCAAGGGTTAGTAAGTGTTATTTTCATAGTCATGAAAAAGAATTATAATGTAAGACTTTCTACTACTTTAATATCTAAAACTTCATAACACTTTAAGTTTATGAAGTCAAGACTTTAATAAATCATCTTTTATCCCAAATCATTATTTTAACTTGGGAATCAAAGAGTAAAATATGTAAACCACTTTTAAAACATAATACTATCTAAAAATGAAATATTTTCAACAACTCATCAACATCATAAACTTTCAAGAATAAAATACAAACTTTTTCCTAAACACATTAAAGGTTCCTTTGATGTTAAAATCATCACCTTTAAACATATTCAAATACTAACAATAATGTATAATATTTCCAAATAAATAACCCATCTAACCTTGTCCAAAGATATAGTTTTTCCATCTAAGAACAAGGAAGAAATTTCAAGATTTACAAAAGTCAAAAACTACATAAAGGTTCATATGATTTTATTATCATCCCCTTTAGTTATGCTTTCATAAAATACTTAAAGAACAACTATAAACTCTACTTTATGAACAAAATAATAAAAGCTCATAACTTTCTATGAAGTATGAGAAGAAGATGAAGAAGATAAAATAAAAGACTACCTTAGTTTGTATAAGGAATTTAGTGTAAAAATGAGAGGATGGGGTGAGGTATTTATAGGAGAGCCTCACCCTCATCAAATCAGAAAATTTAATGCAAAGTAAGTAGCTTTAGACTAGCATAGGTGATGTGTCTAATGGTGGTGGAGTGAGAGGATTTGTTGAGTGTTTTAGGGGTTTTGGAAGCTTTTGCATTACTTGTATAACAAGTAAGTGGCTCATGCAATGATGACTTCCAACTTTATTGATATGATGTAATTTCCCAATAAATGTCGTGTCCGAACATCTTCGGATAATTTCGTCCGAAAATATACAATCTCCCGATTTTGGTTTACGGTTAGAACTTCGAAACACAGAATTTGGAGTGAAAATATTTAGAAATGCGTTCTAAATGAACTTGATGTCTATCTTGACTCGAAATAATATTTCGAAGCCAATGGTGCAATCGGAATTCTATTCCGAGTTACGGAACTCAAAAACACGTTATTGGGCCGAATTCGGGCTATTTGGGCCCAACGACAATTCAAAAATATTTCGTCACAGAAAATTACGAAAATTTACCATAAAATAGGAAATCACAAAACAAGACTAATATTCAACTATGGCTTAGCCTAAATCCACACTTATTAATTTCTACAATTAATCGTTGATAAAATAAATAATTAATAAAAACTCATAAAAATTTATAATTCCAAATCAGAAAATTCATGGTGTTACACCATTTTATAATAAAAAATTGATTTTTCAAGTACTACTATAAAAACAACTATTTTCATTTTCTAAGGCATTAGTATACAATTTTCTAATAAAATTGATTTTTCAAGTCATAATAAAAAAAAAACCATTTTCCTTTGCAAAGTCATTAGTATTTCATTTTCTAATAAAAATTGAATTTTTAAAGTACTAATAAGAAAACAATCATTTTCATTTGCTAAGAAATTAGTATTCCATTTTCTAATAAAAATTGATTTTCAAGTCCTATTAAAAAAACAATCATTTTCATTTGCTACCATATTAGCATTCAATTTTCTAATAAAAATTATTTTCCTAGTCCTAATAAATATACAACCATTTTAAGTTGCTAAGGCATTAGTATACCATTTTCTAATAAAAATTGATTTTCAAAGTTGTAATAAAAAAATAACATTTTTCATTTGCTAAGGCATTACATTAATACACCTTTTTCCGATAAAAATTGATTTTCAAAGTTGTAATAAAAAAATAACATTTTTCATTTGCTAAGGCATTAATACATCTTTTTCCGATAAAAATTGATTTTTCAAGTCCTAATAAAAATTGATTTTTCATGTCCAAATCAAAAAATAACCATTTTCATTTGATAAGGCATTAATACACCACATTCTAATAAAAATTGATTTTTCAAGTCCTAATAAAAATACAACAATTTTCATTTGCTAAGGCACTAGTATGTCATTTTCTAATAAAAATTGATTTTTCAAGTCCTAATACAAAAACAACCTTTTTAATTTGATAAGGCATTAGTACATTATTTTCAAATAAAAAATAGATTTTTAAAGTCCTAATAAAAAAGCAACCATTTTCATTTGCTAAGCCATTAGTATATCATTCTCTAATAAAAATTGATTTTTCAAGTCCTAATAAAAAAAATAATCATTTTCATTTGCTAGGCATTAATATACCATTTCATAATAAAAATTGATTTCACAAAATTCTAATAAAAAACAAC
This sequence comes from Lupinus albus, assembly GCA_009771035.1. NCBI lineage: Eukaryota > Viridiplantae > Streptophyta > Magnoliopsida > Fabales > Fabaceae > Lupinus > Lupinus albus. The sequence continues at coordinate 15,497,233 of CM020011.1, forward strand.
AATTTTCATTTGATAGGCATTACTATACCATTTTCTAATAAAAATTGATTTTTCAAGTCCTGATGGAAAAAACAACCATTTTCATTTACTAAGGTATTATTATACCATTTTCTAATAAAAATTGAATTTTCAAAGTCCTAATAATAAAAATTGATTTTTCAAAGTCCAAATAAAAAAAACCCATTTTCATTTGTTAAGGTATTAATATACCATTTTCTAATAAAATTTTGTTTTCAATTACTAATTAAAAAACAAACATTTTTCATTTTCTAAGGGATTAATATACCATTCTCTAATAAAAATTGATTTTTCAAGTCCTAATAAAATAACAACTATTTTCATTTTCCTAAGGCATTAGTATAGCATTTTATAATAAAATTTTATTTTTCTAGTCCTAATAAAGAAGCAAAATTTTCATTTTCTAAGGCATTGCTATACCATTTTTAAATAAAAATTGGATTTTCAAAGTCCTAATAATAAAAATTGATTTTTCAAAGTCCTCATAAAGAAAACACATTTTCATTTGCTAGGGCATTAATATAAAATTTTCTAATAAAAAATTATTTTTCGACTACAAATAAAAAACAACCATTTTCCTTTTCTAAGTCATTAATATACCATTTTCTAATAAAAATTAAATTTTCAAGTCCTAATAACACAACAACCATTTTCATTTGATAAGGCATTAGTATACCATTCTATAATAAAATTTGAATTTTAAAAGTCAAAATAAGAAAACAACCATTTTCATTTGCTAAGGCATTAGTATTTCATTTTCTAATAAAAAAATTCCAAGTCCAAATAAAAAGAACAATCATTTTCATTTGAAAAGACATTAATACATCATTTTCTAATAAAAATTGGGTTTTTTTATTAGGACTTGACAATTTTATTTTTAAAGTCCTAATAAAAACAACTCATTTTCATTTGTTGACCCATTAATATATCATTTTTTAATAAAAATTGATTTTTCGAATCCTATTAAAAAAACAACAATTTTCATTTCTTATGTATTAGTATATCATTTTCTAATAAAAATTGAATTTTAAAAAAACAACTATTTTCATTTGCTATACTTTAATATACCATTTTCTAATAAAAATTGATTTTTCAAAGTCCCAATAAAAAAAATCATTTGTTTGGCTTTAATATACAATTTTTTAATAAAAAAAACAACCATTTTCATTTGCTAAGGCATTAGTATATCATTCTCAAATAAAAATTGATTTTTAAAATCCAAATAAAAAAGCAATCATTTTCATTTTCTAATGCATTAATATACAATTTTCTAATAAAAAATATTTTTCAAGACCTTATAAAAAATAGATTTTTCAAAGTCCTAATTTATTAAAACCATTTCATTTTCTAAGGCCTTAATATACAATTTTCTAATAAAAATTAAATTTTCAAAGTTCTAATAAAAAACAACATTTTTTATTTGTTAAGGTATTAATATACCATTTTCAAACAAAAATTGATTTTCAAGTACTGATAAAAAATAACCATTTTCATTGCTATGGCATCAGTACACCATTTTATAATAAAAATTTATTTTTCAAGTCCTAATAAAAAAACAAACATTTTTCATTTTTGAAGGCATTAGTATACCATTTTCTAATAAAAATTAATTTTTCAAGTCTTAATAATAAAAATTGAATTTTCAAAGTCCTAATTAAAAAAACTCATTTTTATTTGCTAAGGCATTAATATATCATTTTCTAATAAAATTTGATTTTTCTAATCCTAATAAAAAATGGATTTTTCGAAGTCCTAATTTATAAAAAAAAACCATTTCATTTTCTATGCATTAATATATCATTTCGAATAAAAATTGATTTTTCAAGTACTAATAAAATATCAACCATTTTCATTTGCTAAGGCATTACTATACTATTTTATAATAAAAATTGTTTTTTCAAGTTCTAATAAAAAAATCATTTTCATTTGTTAAGACATTAATATAAAATTTTATAATAAAAATTAATTTTTCAAGTACTGATAAGAAAACAACCATTTTCATTTACTAAGACATTAGTATACAAATTTCTAATAAAAATTTATTTTTCTAGTCCTAATAAAAAAAGCGATTTTTCAAAGACCTAATTTATAAGAAATCATTTCATCTGCTATGACATTAATATATCATTTTCTAATAAAAATTAATTTTTCAAAGTTCTAAAAAAAAACATTTTCAGTTGCTAAGGAATTACTACACCATTTTAAAATAAAAATTTATTATTCAAGTTCTAATAAAAAAATCATTTTCATTTGCTAAGGCATCAATATATATTATTTTTTAATAAAATTTGATTTTTCGAGTCCAATTAAAAAACTACAATTTTCATTTCTAAGGCATTAGTATACTATTATCTAATAAAAATTGATTTTTCAAAGTCCTAATAAAAAAACAATTTTTATATGCTAGCCATTAATATATCATTTTCTAATAAAAATTTATTTTTCATGTACTAATAAAAAAACAACCATTTTCATTTGCTAAGGCATTAGTATACCATTTTCTATTAAAATTTGATTTTTCAAGTCCTAATAAAAAAGCAATCATTTTCATTTGCTAATGCATAAATATACCTTTTTCTAATAAAAAATTATTTTTCAAGTCCTAATAAAAAAACAAGCATTTTCATTTGTTAATGCATTAATATACCATTTTCAAATAAAAATTTATTTTTCAAGCCCTAATAAAAAAATAACAATTTTCATTTGCTAAGGGATTAGTATACCATTTTCTAATAAAAATTGATTTTTCAAGTCCTAATAAAAAAAACTATTTCATTTGTTGTGCCATTAGTACACCATTTTCTAATAAAAAATGATTTTCCAAATCATAATAAAAAAGCAACCATTTTCACTTTCTAATGTATTAATATACCATTTTCTAATAAAATATTATTTTCATGTCAAAATAAAAAAAACAAGCATTTTCATTCGCTAAGGCATTAGTATACCATTTTATAATAAAAAATTGATTTTTCAAGTACTACTAGAAAAACAACTATTTTCATTTTCTAAGGCATTAGTATACAATTTTCTAATAAAATTGATTTTTCAAGTCATAATAAAAAAAAAACCATTTTCCTTTGCAAAGTCATTAGTATTTCATTTTCTAATAAAAATTGAATTTTTAAAGTACTAATAAGAAAACAATCATTTTCATTTGCTAAGAAATTAGTATTCCATTTTCTAATAAAAATTGATTTTCAAGTCCTATTAAAAAAACAATCATTTTCATTTGCTACCATATTAGCATTCAATTTTCTAATAAAAATTATTTTCCTAGTCCTAATAAATATACAACCATTTTAAGTTGCTAAGGCATTAGTATACCATTTTCTAATAAAAATTGATTTTCAAAGTTGTAATAAAAAAATAACATTTTTCATTTGCTAAGGCATTACATTAATACACCTTTTTCCGATAAAAATTGATTTTCAAAGTTGTAATAAAAAAATAACATTTTTCATTTGCTAAGGCATTAATACATCTTTTTCCGATAAAAATTGATTTTTCAAGTCCTAATAAAAATTGATTTTTCATGTCCAAATCAAAAAATAACCATTTTCATTTGATAAGGCATTAATACACCACATTCTAATAAAAATTGATTTTTCAAGTCCTAATAAAAATACAACAATTTTCATTTGCTAAGGCACTAGTATGTCATTTTCTAATAAAAATTGATTTTTCAAGTCCTAATACAAAAACAACCTTTTTAATTTGATAAGGCATTAGTACATTATTTTCAAATAAAAAATAGATTTTTAAAGTCCTAATAAAAAAGCAACCATTTTCATTTGCTAAGCCATTAGTATATCATTCTCTAATAAAAATTGATTTTTCAAGTCCTAATAAAAAAAATAATCATTTTCATTTGCTAGGCATTAATATACCATTTCATAATAAAAATTGATTTCACAAAATTCTAATAAAAAACAACAATTTTCATTTGATAGGCATTACTATACCATTTTCTAATAAAAATTGATTTTTCAAGTCCTGATGGAAAAAACAACCATTTTCATTTACTAAGGTATTATTATACCATTTTCTAATAAAAATTGAATTTTCAAAGTCCTAATAATAAAAATTGATTTTTCAAAGTCCAAATAAAAAAAACCCATTTTCATTTGTTAAGGTATTAATATACCATTTTCTAATAAAATTTTGTTTTCAATTACTAATTAAAAAACAAACATTTTTCATTTTCTAAGGGATTAATATACCATTCTCTAATAAAAATTGATTTTTCAAGTCCTAATAAAATAACAACTATTTTCATTTTCCTAAGGCATTAGTATAGCATTTTATAATAAAATTTTATTTTTCTAGTCCTAATAAAGAAGCAAAATTTTCATTTTCTAAGGCATTGCTATACCATTTTTAAATAAAAATTGGATTTTCAAAGTCCTAATAATAAAAATTGATTTTTCAAAGTCCTCATAAAGAAAACACATTTTCATTTGCTAGGGCATTAATATAAAATTTTCTAATAAAAAATTATTTTTCGACTACAAATAAAAAACAACCATTTTCCTTTTCTAAGTCATTAATATACCATTTTCTAATAAAAATTAAATTTTCAAGTCCTAATAACACAACAACCATTTTCATTTGATAAGGCATTAGTATACCATTCTATAATAAAATTTGAATTTTAAAAGTCAAAATAAGAAAACAACCATTTTCATTTGCTAAGGCATTAGTATTTCATTTTCTAATAAAAAAATTCCAAGTCCAAATAAAAAGAACAATCATTTTCATTTGAAAAGACATTAATACATCATTTTCTAATAAAAATTGGGTTTTTTTATTAGGACTTGACAATTTTATTTTTAAAGTCCTAATAAAAACAACTCATTTTCATTTGTTGACCCATTAATATATCATTTTTTTAATAAAAATTGATTTTTCGAATCCTATTAAAAAAACAACAATTTTCATTTCTTATGTATTAGTATATCATTTTCTAATAAAAATTGAATTTTAAAAAAACAACTATTTTCATTTGCTATACTTTAATATACCATTTTCTAATAAAAATTTATTTTTCAAAGTCCCAATAAAAAAAATCATTTGTTTGGCTTTAATATACAATTTTTTAATAAAAAAAACAACCATTTTCATTTGCTAAGGCATTAGTATATCATTCTCAAATAAAAATTGATTTTTAAAATCCAAATAAAAAAGCAATCATTTTCATTTTCTAATGCATTAATATACAATTTTCTAATAAAAAATATTTTTCAAGACCTTATAAAAAATAGATTTTTCAAAGTCCTAATTTATTAAAACCATTTCATTTTCTAAGGCCTTAATATACAATTTTCTAATAAAAATTAAATTTTCAAAGTTCTAATAAAAAACAACATTTTTTATTTGTTAAGGTATTAATATACCATTTTCAAACAAAAATTGATTTTCAAGTACTGATAAAAAATAACCATTTTCATTGCTATGGCATCAGTACACCATTTTATAATAAAAATTTATTTTTCAAGTCCTAATAAAAAAACAAACATTTTTCATTTTTGAAGGCATTAGTATACCATTTTCTAATAAAAATTAATTTTTCAAGTCTTAATAATAAAAATTGAATTTTCAAAGTCCTAATTAAAAAAACTCATTTTTATTTGCTAAGGCATTAGTATATCATTTTCTAATAAAATTTGATTTTTCTAATCCTAATAAAACATGGATTTTTCGAAGTCCTAATTTATAAAAAAAAACCATTTCATTTTCTATGCATTAATATATCATTTCGAATAAAAATTGATTTTTCAAGTACTAATAAAATATCAACCATTTTCATTTGCTAAGGCATTACTATACTATTTTATAATAAAAATTGTTTTTTCAAGTTCTAATAAAAAAATCATTTTCATTTGTTAAGACATTAATATAAAATTTTATAATAAAAATTAATTTTTCAAGTACTGATAAGAAAACAACCATTTTCATTTACTAAGACATTAGTATACAAATTTCTAATAAAAATTTATTTTTCTAGTCCTAATAAAAAAAGCGATTTTTCAAAGACCTAATTTATAAGAAATCATTTCATCTGCTATGACATTAATATATCATTTTCTAATAAAAATTAATTTTTCAAAGTTCTAAAAAAAAACATTTTCAGTTGCTAAGGAATTACTACACCATTTTAAAATAAAAATTTATTATTCAAGTTCTAATAAAAAAATCATTTTCATTTGCTAAGGCATCAATATATATTATTTTTTAATAAAATTTGATTTTTCGAGTCCAATTAAAAAACTACAATTTTCATTTCTAAGGCATTAGTATACTATTATCTAATAAAAATTGATTTTTCAAAGTCCTAATAAAAAAACAATTTTTATATGCTAGCCATTAATATATCATTTTCTAATAAAAATTTATTTTTCATGTACTAATAAAAAAACAACCATTTTCATTTGCTAAGGCATTAGTATACCATTTTCTATTAAAATTTGATTTTTCAAGTCCTAATAAAAAAGCAATCATTTTCATTTGCTAATGCATAAATATACCTTTTTCTAATAAAAAATTATTTTTCAAGTCCTAATAAAAAAACAAGCATTTTCATTTGTTAATGCATTAATATACCATTTTCAAATAAAAATTTATTTTTCAAGCCCTAATAAAAAAATAACAATTTTCATTTGCTAAGGGATTAGTATACCATTTTCTAATAAAAATTGATTTTTCAAGTCCTAATAAAAAAAACTATTTCATTTGTTGTGCCATTAGTACACCATTTTCTAATAAAAAATGATTTTCCAAATCATAATAAAAAAGCAACCATTTTCACTTTCTAATGTATTAATATACCATTTTCTAATAAAATATTATTTTCATGTCAAAATAAAAAAAACAAGCATTTTCATTCGCTAAGGCATTAATATACCATTTTATAATAAAAAATTGATTTTTCAAGTACTACTAGAAAAACAACTATTTTCATTTTCTAAGGCATTAGTATACAAATTTCTAATAAAATTGATTTTTCAAGTCCTAATAAAAAAAAACAACCATTTTTCTTTGTTAAGGCATTAGTATACATATTTATAATAAAAATTTATTTTTCAAGTCCTAATGAAAAAGCAAACATTTTCATTTGCAAAGGCATTAGTATACCATTTTCTAATAAAAATTGAATTTTCAAAGTCCTAATAATAAAAATTGAATTTTCAAAGTCCTAATAAAGAAAACTCATTTTCATTTGCTAAGGCATTAGTATACCATTTTCTAATAAAATTAGATTTTTCTAATCCTAATAAAAAAATGGATTTTTCAAAGTCCTAATTTATAAAAAAAAACAATTTCATTTGCTAGGCATTAATATACCATTTTATAATAAAAAATACTTTTTCAAGTACTAGTAAAAAAACCATTTTCATTTTCTAAGGCATTAGTATATCATTCTCTATTAAAATTTGATTTTTCAAGTCCTAATAAAAAAGCAATCATTTTCATTTGCTAAGGCATTAGTATACCGTTTTCTTATAAAAAATGATTTTTCAAGTCCTAATAAAAAAGCAACTATTTTCATTTGCTAAGGCATTAGTATACAATTTTCTAATAAAATTTTCTTTTTCTAGTCCTAATAAAAAAAGGGATTTTTCTAGTCCTAATAAAAAAAACCATTTCGTTTTCTAAGGCATTAGTATACCATTTCTAATAAAATTTTCTTTTTCTAGTCCTAATAAAAAAGGGATTTTTCTAGTCCTAATAAAAAAAAATCATTTCATTTTCTAAGGCATTAGTATATCATTTTCTAATAAAAAATGATTTTCCAAGTCCTAATAAAAAAACAACCATTTTCACTTTCTAATGCATTAATATACCATTTTCTAATAAAAAATTATTTTTCATGTCCAAATAAAAAAAAAGCATTTTCATTTGCTAATGCATTAATTTACCATTTTCTAATAAAAATTGATTTTTCAAGCACTAATTAAAAAACAACCATTTTCATTTGCTAAGGATTTATTGTACCTTTCCTAATAAAAATTTAATTTTCTAGTCCTAATACTAAAAGCAACAATTTTCATTTACAAAGGCATTAGTATACCATTTTCTAATAAACATTTTATTTTTCAAGTTCTAATAAAAAAACAACCATTTTCATTCGCTAAGCCATTAATATAAAATTTTATAATAAAAATTAATTTTTCAAGTACTGATAAGAAAACAACCATTTTCATTTGCTAAGGCATTAGTATATTGTTTTCTAATACAATTTGATTTTTCAAGTCATAATAAAAAAACAATCATTTTCATTTGCTAAGGCATTAGTATACAATTTTCTAATAAAAATTTCTTTTTCTAGTCCTAATAAAAAAGGGATTTTTCAAAGTCCTAATTTATAAGAAATCATTTCATTTGCTATGGCATTAATATACAATTTTCTAATAAAAATTAATTTTTCAAAGTTCTAATAAAAAAACAATCATTTTCATTTGTTAAGGCATTAGTACACCATTTTAAAATAAAAATTTATTATTCAAGTTCTAATAAAAAAACCATTTTCATTTGCTAAGGCATCAATATATATCATTTTTTAATAAAAATTGATTTTTCGAGTCTAATTAAAAAACAACAATTTTCATTTCTAAGGCATTAGTATATTATTTTCTAATAAAAATTGATTTTTCAAAGTCCTAATAAAAAAATTATATGTTAGGCATTAATATAACATTTTCTAATAAAAATTGTTTTTTCATGTACTAATAAAAAAAACAACCATTTTCATTTGTTAAGGTACCATTTTATATTAAAATTTGATTTTTCAAGTCCTAATAAAAAAATATTAGATAACCCTCTAAATAAATTTTTATAAATTAAATTGTGTTTATCATAACCCTCTAAATATGTTATTTAACATATCCCAATAATCAGATGGTAACTTCATTGCTAGATGATATATGTTGATTATTACATTAAGTTACTACATATTGCTAAATTTATAAGATCATTATGCATAATTTAACTTATTATGTCATACATGTATTAATTAAATTTACTAAATATTGTTATTTGAGAAACCGTTTAGTTTTGTATTAAAAACTTATACGTAATTGTTTTTTTATGAATATTGAGGAAAGATGGATTAAATATCTAGTTTTGGTAGTTGAGTATTGCATAGTTCTATTTATTTCACTTGCTAGCAATTTAAACTGAATTATGAATGAATTGTGTGTATATATAAGCATGAAGCCATGAACACAGTGGTGGAAAGAGAGACAGGGACAATAACAATGGAGACAAATGAGAAGAAAGAGAGTATAGAGAAGAATGAGGAGGTTAACTACAGAGGCTGGAAGGTCATGCCCTTTATCATAGGTAAACTTGTGCATTCAACATGCTTCTTTTTCATTCTCTCTCTATGTGTAAATGTGAGTCTTTTTTTATACTTTGAGTATTATACTTTAGCTTTTGAGTGATTAATGTACCTAAACTGTTGTCAGGAAATGAAACTTTTGAGAAACTAGGAACTGTTGGCACTTTATCCAACCTCTTGGTGTATCTTACAACTGTATTCAACCTCAATAACATCACAGCTAACAATATAATCAACATCTTCAATGGCAGCACCAACCTTGCTACCTTGATAGGAGCTTTCCTATCTGATGCATATTTCGGTCGCTTCAACACTGTAGCATTCTCCATAGTCATTTCTTTTCTGGTATTAATTTAATGCTTCTTAATGCCATGCCACCTTTCCTCACTCAAATTTACTAGACTTGTTTACAAAACATTTTGTGCTTATCTAACAACATAAATGACTCTCTTCTTAGTAAAAAAAAGTTTTTTGGAACAAAAAATAAAAGTCAAATTTGCCTCTAGGTTGATAAAAAGGATGTTCGAGTGCACGGGCTCACAACCTAGTGGGATATGGGGAGGGTAGATGTACGTGATCTTACCATCGCAAGTGAAAAAAGATGTTTCTAATATTTGAACCCAAGACTTCTGGTCTTCATATATCATCAACTCCATGGATAGGCTGTGATGTTGTTGCAGAAAAGACTAGAACAACAATATTATAGTCACAAGTGCATGGTTGCGGACTATAATTTAAAAGCATGAAAAGAATGCATATGAGCCTGCCTTATATTTTCCATGCTTGGAAACAGGGATTGCTTGCAATACAACTTACAGCAGCAATCAAGAGTTTGCATCCACCTCAGTGTGGAAAGGAGAACAGCATATGCAAAGGGCCAACGGTGGGGCAAATGGCTTTTCTAATTTCTGGATTTGTTTTGCTGTTGATTGGAGCTTCAGGAATTAGACCATGTAACATGGCATTTGGAGCTGATCAGTTTAATCCAAATACTGAGTCAGGAAAGAAGGGAATCAATAGTTTCTTCAATTGGTACTTCTTTACCTTCACTTTTGCCCAAATGGTGTCCTTAACTGTAATTGTTTATATACAATCAAATATTCAAATGTAAGCTGGACATTAGGATTGGCAATTCCTGCTGCTTTGATGCTATTCTCATCTCTACTGTTTTTCATTGGATCGAAAATGTATGTCAAAATTAAACCAAGAGGTAGTCCTCTGAGGCTGTGACTAATATTGTGCAAGTAATAGTGGTTGCTATCAAGAAAAGGACACTGAAACTACCTGCTCAGGATCCTATGTATTCCCTCTTTAACTATCTGCCTCACAACTCTGTGAATTCTAATCTTCCTTACACCTATCAATTCAGGTAACTACATGAAACTCTTTCAACTTTTAACTTTAACTAGAGTTTTTTTGAAAAAGTTGTTACATGGCAGGTCTAACTGAAATGAATATTACATAACAGGTTATTGGACAAAGCGGCAATCGTAACGCCAGAAGATAAACTCAATCCAGATGGATCTGCAGCCGATCCTTGGAACTTATGGTGCATTCAGCAAGTGGAAGAGGTGAAATGTTTATTGAGAGTATTACCTATATTGTTTTCATGCATTTCATACTCTCTAGCCAATACCCAAGAGCACACTGTCCTTGTTTTTCAAGTACTTCAATCGGATAGGCGCCTTGGACACAGCAACTTCATCGTCCCTGCTGCATCCTACATAATATTCACGTTGTTGAGCACCACCATATGGTTAAGAATCTATGACAGAATAATGGTTCCTTTTGTCCGTAGGTTCACCGGAAGAGAGGGTGGCATCACCATCCTTCAGAGGATGGGAATTGGCATGTTTCTCACTATACCCATGTTGCTTATATCTGCAGTGGTTGAAGAGCACAGAAGGACTCTAGCATTGACTAAACCTATTGGTATACTACCAAGAAAAGGTGCCATTTCATCAATGTCAGGTCTAATGTTTATTCCTCAGTTAGTACTATCTGGAGTAGCTGATGCATTTACTAGTGTTGGACAAGTTGAGTTATACTATAAAAGTTTCCCTGAGAACATGAGAACTATTGCAGGGTCACTTTTCTTCTGTTGCCTGGCCAGGACTAGTTATTTGAATACTTTCCTGATCTCAGTTGTTCACAAAACTACGTCCAAATCTGCTACTGGGAATTGGTAACCAGAGGATCTTAACAAAGGAAGATTGGATTACTTTTATTACATGATTACTGCTCTAGAAATCCTGAATTTGGGGTACTTTCTATTATGTTCAAAATGGTTCAGGTATAAAGAAACTGACAGCAGTAGCAGCATTGAACTAAATGAAGCGTCTAAACAATCTGATAATGGTGCTTGATGATTACGGTAATAGTAATAGCAATAGTAATGTCAGAAGAAAAGGTAATGCATGAATGCATAAAACCATGTTATGTAGTATAGTATCTAAAGTTGTGCTCCTTTTAGCTTAAAATAAAAAACAAATGTTGTCAATTACATTATCAAGTGCCTATTGTTGTAATTGCTGTATTCAACCACAATTCTCCATAATCCACAATCCTATCATAACCTATAATTCTGCTAAACGCAGTATAATTACTGCTGTGACCGTAATCACAGATCAAAATCTGTGAATTATTACTCTGGTATAAAAACTTAAAATAAGTCAGGTCATTGTCAAAAAAATATACACTTTTCAGCACCCAATGACTTTAATTAATGAGGAGGAGGACTTATAAGCAAAGCAGTGGTACGTTATGGACTTATGGTCAAAAGTTTTCTAGAACCAAAATAAATGTACATAGTTTAGCTCCTCTATGCTTCCAATTCCTAACATATAATCATACCACTAAAATTTATAACCTTTTTTATAGGTACTAATGTTTATAGCTAATACTACCTCTTTTTCTACAATTTTTGCTAGATTTATTAGAAGTTAACAAATATCAATCCATATAAAAAAAGTGTTTCTTTCTACCTAACCCGACAAATTTACACACAAAATTTAAGTCTTTATTTAAAGTTAAAAGTATCTACATAAATCTTCCGGTCAAAAATTATGCACTAAAATCTCCAAGTTGAAAAGTATCTAGAAAAATCTCCCAGACAAAAAGTATCAAAATATATATCTTAATCAAAAGGATTAGCACGTGTTTCTTTCTACCTAACCTGACAAATTACACACAAAAATTAAATCTTTATTTAAAGTTAAAAGTATCTACATAAATCTCCCAGTCAAAAAGTGTGTACTAAAATCTCCAAATCGAAAAGTATCCAGAAAAATCTCCTAGACAAAAATTGTCAATCGAGAAACAAAATGTAATTTTTTAAACAAAAAATAATAAATGTAATTAAGTTAAACAAAATATAATTTATATTAGAAACAAGTTTAATAATTTACGAGTCAATATATTTTCATTTTTTTTTCATTATAATATAGTATAAGAGTGATTTAAATAATATCTCCTTAAAATTATTGATACATTTTTAATGAACCAAAAATAATGAAATGTATTGATTTGTATACTATTTGGATTTGTTTCCATATATTATATTTTTTTTAACTTAACTATATTTATCATCTTTTTTATTTAAAAAATCGGACTTAATTCTCATGTTAGGTGATTAGTATAATGTATCTATATAAATTAGGGTTTTTGTAGATGCAAAAAAATGGAGGGATGTCAATATAATTTATTCTATTAACTAAAACCTTTTATGAACTAAAATTTATACTATATAATGATCATTTTAATTACTAGTGACTTAATGATATTTATTTTGAATGACATGACAATTTACTCCAAGCAAAATTACTTTATTTCTAGCGGCGGTAGTTCACAGAACAGTTTGACTTTTATTTTAAGAAAAAGGTGATAATGAAAGAAAGTGTTGTTATAAATTAATACTCACTTCATCACTTAACATTTAGTATTAAAAAATTCAGTGATTTTATCATAGCACTTTTTAGCTCACCATTATGCTAACAAACAAATCAAGCACAAGGTAGAGAAAATATTTCCTTTTGCAGCTTATATTAAGTTCAAAGATGAAAGAGATGGAGGTGGAACTAAAGCATATAATAAAAAGGTGAATGCATGTCCATTGCAAGCAACATAAAATTGTGGAGTGATTACTACATTATATTAGGAAACAAGATGCATCATAGACTTGACAAACGCACCTCTTTTAGTGCTCATAGTCAAAACAGACAGCACAGGTAAAATGATATTAAACTTAAGGTGTAATGATTACATTATATTCCCCTCTCAGGAACATCAGAATGTAATCCTTTACAATATCATAAGCAAATATATAAGCATCTTCACACAGTGTATGCTTGCTGAATTGTATCAATGTCAAGTCCCTTCAATCTCACAACAGATTCAACATGACCTTTGAGTGTATGAAGTTCTCTCAACCTGCACACAATTATTAGGAGATAAGTATTCATATAACTTTGGTTTATAGAATTACCCTCATGAAACATAGAAAGATGTGCATTTCAGATTGTTGTTCCCAAAGAGAATTAGTAGTGATAATAGTAATAGTTATAGTTAATAGCTATATGGCAATGCAAATCAAGTTAGTAGAAAAATAAATTCGGCAAGTGAACATCTTTCACGTCTATGTTTGCATGTAGGGCTTAATGGTTACAAGTACATCATTTCAATGATTATCTTTTATCCCAACTTAAATTATCAAATAATAACAAATTCAGCACATCTGTATACCTTGCGATTTCGGCTCTTCTTTTAGCTTCTTCAGCCATTTGATTGAGTTCGCTAACATGTGTGCGCTCGGTGAACTTGGAGTCAGGTGGTTGTAATCCATGCAATGTTCTTTGTGCATGTGCCCATTGAAGTTCCCTTTGTTCCTTGCCGAAGTCCTTTTGCCTTGTGAATGCAATCTACATAATGAAATTCATAAGCAGAGAACAAAAACTAAAACCCTCTACTTCTAGGACTAATTAATTCAACAAAACAAACTCTACTTACCCTTTGCTCAATGACAAGGTCCCAAGCTCTCCCACTCAATGTGTAGCGAATCATAAACTTAATGACATCAAGTGGGATGTAGAATACTATGTTATATAACCATATTACACCAGCCCAGCCCCAACCTATTCCTTCGATAGCAGCGAAGCTCCAGCTTGCATATACAGCAATCAAAGTGGCAATCTGCACACAGCAAACCACTCACCAAACTTGATGCTGTGCAAAATAATTGAAATGAAATAAAAGGTTATGTGGCTTACCAGCTGAGCAACAAGAAAGGCAAACACCAGCAATAAACCAGGACGCTCAACATATGACCAACCTCGAGACCGAGTTACAAATATAAGAGCCTGACTAATTGTGCTCACTTGAAGATAGATTGCGGAGGCAAGTTTACGGAAATCATCATGGGCAGTTTTTTGAAGACTCGAGACCCTGAACACTCTCTGAAAACACAGCAGGTAAGATAAATCAATGGCCATTCGAAACAATGAAAAGTCGAATACAGAATCCATAAAAAAGGAATGAACTGGCATTGATACACATAATTAATTAGGTAATAATACATCATTTAAGTAAATGAGTCCTAGCATAGCTTGAATAAGGGATGAAATATTGATTATTAATTAATACGTCATAGAAAGAATACATACCGGAAAGAAATCTGTTTTGTATGCTGCCCAAAAGAATATGACTGTCATCATTGCTAAGTAACTTCCAAGCACAACTCCAGTAGTAAATATCTCAGCTAGCTTCCAGCTATCTGGCAGAGGTGATGGTTTTACTCGATCTTTAGATATTGTCATAATAGTACCTACAATGTCAAAGAAATCATACGTCACAATAAAACTCAGGAGTCGGGAATGCAAAGAAGTGTGTTGCAGGTGACAAACACCGTAAACAGTGACAAAGAAAAGAAACAACAAACCATCATTTAGGATGGCGATAATGAGCACCATAAAAGGTGGAAAATCAAACTTCCATATTAGAGCCAGCAACATGAAACCAAGCTGTAAACATGTCAAATATAGTAAGAATATCAGACAAATCTACTAATCATGTTGTCAACAAAGAACAGATTCCGGAGTTGCAAAATAATTCCCTACCACAATACGAATTGTAATTGAGACTGCATAAATCTGCATGAAAGAAAATACGATATTCAATGATGATACAATAAGCACTCATACCTACCCACAGCAGATAGCCTGGACAAAACTACTATTTCCCAAAAATTAATGTAAGATGGAATATAAATGTATTAAAATTGCAAGAGTAAAAATCACATGGGTGGTTTGGGGGAAATTTTGAAGAAAAAATATATTGAGAAGTTTAAGAGCACTTATAATCAATTGCTCACTGTATAATTTTTCATTCTCTGGAAGATAGCTCGGCTGGTCAAAACAGCACTTATAATCACACTAAGACCAGGCTCTGTTAAAACAATATCAGATGCACTACGAGCTGCATCAGTGGCATCAGCGACAGCTATACCAATGTCTGCCTTCTTGAGTGCAGGTGCATCATTCACACCATCACCAGTCATTCCACATATATGTTTCTTGGCTTGCAAGCGTTTCACAATCTCATACTTGTGCTCTGGACAAACATGAGCCAAGAATTACGTAATACTAAATTAAAAGAGCTAATAATTAATCATCCATCCAATACAAGTCAAACAAAGAGCAAAACAAGATAGTAGAATGACGACATAGAAGCATACCAGGGAAAACACCAGCGAATCCATCAGCTTTTTCTATCAGTTCATCTACTGGCAAGGCTGCAATGGATTCATCCTTATCCTGCCCAAGTAAAGCAGATGAAGGATACATATTGGTACCCATTCCCAAACGACGGCCTGTTTCCTTTCCGATAGCTAGTTGATCCCCTGATAACGAAAAGGGAGATATATACATCAAAATTAGGAGAATATGGGGTTAATAATGTCAAAAATTCATTACATTGTTGGTTATGTTGAAAAACAGATTATTTGCTCAAACTGCACGAGAGAATACAATTTGCAATGGATTCTTTCAATAACAAAACCCTTTTCAGTTCATTGTGTCAATGATATTCTTCTCTTTAGTCAACCCATTTAAAGAAAAATCTTTAATCTATCAGTAAGAATTGGTTTTAACTCAAACAAGTTCCATCATAGCTCTGACCACTACGAAATACAAGTTTACCTGGCCAATAGCATTTACTGAATCCCATATAATAGGACTTAGATAGCATCAGTTGCATGCTTAATACAGAGTTTATGCCCAATCTTTAAGAAATTAATGAGCAACAAAGAACAGTATATTATTACCATTATACAGGCAAGTCAAAGGTGTTCACTAGCATATGTAACGGACCTGTAATCATTTTGACATTAACTCCAAGGTTCAGTGCTCTCCGTATTGTTTCTGCACTATCATGCCTAGGTGGGTCAAACAGAGGCAAAAGGCCAATAAACTGCCATGGGCCTCCACCACTCTCTTTCCTTCCATCTGGAACTTCCTGTATGATATGAAGAAGTCTATGTAACCCTTTCCAGCTTAAAACATAGGTTATTCACCAAAATATCGGGCAATAAATAAATTACCTGGTACGCTACAGCAAGAGAACGCAAACCACGCTCTGCAAACTTATCAATCACTGCATGAACTCTACGTTCAATGTCGACCTTATTGTGGGCAAGATTGAGGATCTGAAAATCACAGTACAGATCACAATGAGAATACGTGAAACCAAAGGATTGACATAATATTACGGAAGCAATTTTATTAAATTACCTGCTCTGGTGCACCTTTGCTTACTCTATGCATTTTACCATCACTATCAATATAAGTCAATGCTGTCCGCTTATCAGTTGGATTGAAAGGAAGAAAATGTATTTCTCGTATACCAGCACGTGCCTTTGGTAAGTCAGAAAAGAAAAGAAAAATCATGTCAACTTGAATTTAGATAAATTTATGTGGATGTGCATATTACAGTTGCAGGCTTGGAGCTAATACACATAAGGAGAATATTAGTAAATAATAGATCAATGACTAACCTCCTTCGGATCAGCCAGCATCCCAACTATGGCAGTATCTATTGCATCTTGATTCTCAAGTCTTGAAGCTCTAGCTGCCATCAAAACAACAGTATCTGCATCCACTCCTTTTGTAAAAACCTTCATGGTTAAAAAGTAAAACAAAATTAGAATGAATGCATATGAAACAGACACAGATAACCAGCAAATAACACTGTTTGTCATCCAACCTCAACAAGATTTTTATCAACAGTGAGCTTATTTAATGTTAGAGTCCCAGTCTTATCACTGCAAAGCACATCCATACCAGCCATCTCTTCTATAGCGGTCATCCTCTTTGTGATTGCACCCTACACAGAGAGCAGACATTATAACCATTAGCTCTTACTTGCACATGTCCGCTCAACATGCTCAACTGGAAGATCCTAACTGACCTGCTGAGATAGCCTGTGTGAACCGATAGCCATGGTCACAGAGAGAACAGTAGGCATGGCAATTGGAATTCCTCCAATAAGAAGCACAAGCAGGTTATCAATTCCAGGACGATACTGTCTATCTTGGATGGGATACATTACAATAATCTCAATAACCATCCCCACAGCAATTGAACATATGCAGAAATTTCCAATTGCAGTCAAGACCTACATGACAAAAGAAAATAGAACAAATCAAATCTGAAATTCAGAATTATGAATATAAAAATTTAGGCAGAGAAATACTGTCCTCTCTTGTGTTACCTTTTGAAAGTGACCAACTTGATTAGTAGAATCCACAAGGTGAGCAGCTTTCCCAAAGAAGGTGTGAACACCAGTAGCAATGACTATAGCTTCAATCTCTCCTTGTTTGCAGGTAGAACCAGAGTACACACCGTCACCGGGGCTCTTTGTCACTGGCAGGGACTCGCCTGTAAGTGCAGACTGAAAAGAAAAAAGCAAGGAAAGGAAGGAAACGGTAAATGATGCGAAAGAAGTAATGAACAGATAGCATGTAATGGATAAAAGAACAAAAAAAATACGACAGATAAAAGAAAACAAAAATATAAGAGAACCCACTTGATCAATTTTTAAAGGATCCCCTTCAAGAAGTCGAGCATCTGCTGGTACAATATCACCAAGTTTGATGCTAATTATGTCACCAGGGACCAATTCAGCAGCATCTTGCTCATTCCACCTACCATCTCGAAGAACCTTTACACAGTCACCATAACAAATGAAACCATAAGTAAAAAGAAGATTCCTTTTCAGATGCAATGAATACCAACATGGAATCCACACACAAAAAGACAGTGAAATTGACACCTTTGCTTTTGGAGCAAGACGAGCCATGAGAGCAGCTGCAGCATTACCAGCATTGTTCTCCTCTATGAAACTAATAGTTGAATTGATAATAAGCAAGGTGATGATACCCACAAAGTCTTGCCAATCAGGAGGTTTCCCCTGCACACAGAATTAAGAAGCAAAACCAAATAATTAACAACAAATACACACCTTCACTGCCAATAAAAAGTTAAAACCCACAAAAGTTGAGCGTGTGTATGCTGTACACTATATTACTCACCCCTCCATTTGCAAGTGCAATAGCCATTATAGCAGCCGCCTCCATAACCCATGACAGAGGATTCCACATAAATCCTAAGAACTTCAAAAATTTGCTCTCCTGAACAACACCAAAATGATAATTCACCATAAAGTTTCATTTTTATTAAAGCAGGACTTCATGGACAGTGAGAAAAAAGGAGTACCCTTTTCTCTTCAAGCTTGTTGTGGCCAAAAATGACCAATCTCTCCTCAGCAGCCTGACTGGTAAGTCCTTCTTTGCTACATCTCAGATTCTCAAAAACCTCCTCAATGGGTATGTTTTCCTGCATTCACAAAAACAAAAAAACAACCAACTCAACAATGAAACAAAAAAGACAAGGGAAGACAAAGCAAGGAATTTTGATTGAAGTGATTGATTCAGATCTGTGTATACCAAATCCACAGCTTCCTTCAACACAGCCTCCAAAACTTCAGACTTGTCCCCCATCTTTTTCTTCTCTCTCTACACCAACTTTCTCTCACTGCAAAAACCGTTCAGAAATGAAGAGTGAGTGACTGCACCAACCGTGAAGGTGGAATCCAATAATTACAACAATAACATAGCTTTATCCCACTAAGTCATTCGTCTACATGGATAGAACAAAGTCATAATAATAATAATAAATATATACATATAAAAATCAAGTTTTTATCGACAAAGCATTGATATCGAGATAAAATACAAATAAAAAAAAGACAAAGATAGAAAAAGAGTGACAAAGACAAAGGATGTATAGTGTGGTTATAGGTAGGATGAGTAGTAAGACAACCAAATTGTGACACTAAAAGCTGGGATTCAAGATGTCCAAACAACAACAACTCTTGTTCAATGGAAAAATAAAAAGAATAACACAAAGGCAAAGAAACCAAACCCCTTTGCCCTTTAGCTTATGCAAATGCATATGCAACCATGTTACTACTCTATTGGAATGGCATGGTGATACATACAATTATAGAGTCATTCAGTAACAGTCACTACTTTAATTATCTTTTGCTTCACTTTTTCTCTGTCTTTACTTTACTTTTCTTCTCTCCTAAGTCCCTTTGTAATCCTTTTTCTTGGTTTCTGTTTAATAATCCTTTTATCCGTTACAAACAGATAATAAAGGATAAAATGCATTTCTAACACAAATCTTTTATAGTCAGTATTCAATAATTCATAGGTTGATGAATATAAAAAATTATATTTATTATTTAATGCTATTGTCTTTAATTCTTTATAACTAAGAAAAAAACTTTATCTAAAGGTTGATTGTTTATTAGTAGCAAAATTAATATGATAAAATAGTAAACATACAATGTAAGGGCCCTAAGTATGACACGAATGTGGATACTAATTCATATAAGGGCCCTAAGTATTCCTACATTATTTCAACAATGTAAAATATTTATATTTTATTTTGTGAGTTTCCTTCTATTTTTATAACCATGCCATAATATCCTTAGTGATTAACGGTTACTATTTTCGTTTTTTATATTAGTCTTATCAAACTTTATTGAAATCATAATTAAGTATTTATAAATTTCAGGATTGACATTTAACTAAATGGAATATACGACCAATACATTTTCAGAAAGGTACCAGTAAACTTCCTTTTATTATATAGTAATATATATCTATATATTATTTAAAAAAGAAGAAGTCTCCATCTAAAGTAATGTTTTTCTTTTGTTGATCAATATTTATTTCAGTATATCTTTTTAGAAGGATATTAACCCCCTTCTTTTAGATTTATGTACTTGTATCAAATTCAGAAATTAACTTAATCACTGGAGTTTAAGTGTCTATCATATTTTATATTTTAATTAAATTGGTTTATTAAGTTTTTATTGAAAAAATTTCTATTATGCTATTTTTCCTGTTTGATATAAATATGATCCAATATTTGGCAATCACAAGAGGGAATAACTAGCTTAAATTGTATTCCAAAATCTAACTCAGATTTAAGTTGGAAAATTATAACAGTTTCAAAACTGTTCTATTAAAATTTTAATGCAACTAGACGTTCAAGATTTAAACTCAAAATATTTGATTCAGCTACAACAATCCCTTAACTTGTACTAGTTAAATAGTTAAATAGGAATGATGATTTTAAAGGTAAAGGGTTAAAGTGGAAATGCAGTATATTTGTAATTTTGCTAAAAAGAGCTTGGCTTGAAATTAATTATCTCTGCCACTGGTACGGTGATGGAGTATGGACCATTAGCCTCTAAGCTAGCGGCAGCGGCACATGCACGACTAAATAACGATAGAGTAAATTTTTGTATTATTTGATCGTATAAAAAAGAAAATAGAAAAATATGATTTTCTAGTTAGTCTTCCCATCCCATTTTTTCTGGGAGAAGAAAGAAATTTGTAGAACCCAATGCCTTATGTACTATTTGTTCTTAAACAATTTCCTAACTAATTGAGAAAAATATGTTATTTCTCTCCTATTTCACTCCTCTCTTTTTCTTTCGCTGTTACCAAATGAAGACATATTTTAGGTCCTCCTAACTTCTCTCATCTCCCATTTTTTATAAAATTTTACATTTATTATGATTTCATATAAAAAATAAGACTTGTTATTAACTTTAATTAATAGCCTATAATAATATGTTTATATTGATATTATTTATGTGAAATTTATATTATGAATAAATTTTATTTTTAGTTTAATCTTCTTCAACTCTATTCTTGTGTTATACATAATGTTTGCATTCATATATTATGATAAGATAATGGGTTGACGTGATTTTGTCTCATGTATTATCACGTCACAAATAAATTAGTCATCTTCAAGAAAATGATGGACAAGTTTGAATTAAGTTGGATTTTGTTCCATAAATCATCTATTGGGGAATGATTAGAACATCTTTTACTTATAGCAATGCATATTGTACCATAACATAAACTTTATCTAGTTATTTTAATTAAGTATATCTTAAATAATTAAAAGATCATTTGTATTCTATTTTAATTTTTTTAATAAAATTTAGGCGAGATGTCCTTGATAACTCACTAGGATATATATTGTTATAGAAAAAAAAATGGAAATTTTTTCCATGAAAAGATTATTCCCTTCACTAGAAAATAAGTGAGAGCATTACAAATATTTAGCATAACTACATTTCCCGAAAATTCAAATTATAAACATCATATTAATGTGGATGATTTCCCATCAATTGACACGCACTTAAATTTTCCAACTCTATTATAAAAGTCTTTTGGTCTCTTCTCCTTCTAAGAAAACACAATTTGGTCTCTTATTCATATATTTTTTCTATTAGACCTAGACGGCCTCAAAAACACAAAAAATTTATTGACATGTGTTTTCCCATAATTTATACACTTCTCTTGTGGTAATTATGAATGAATTTCTCTTCAAAAAATGAATGTACTTGAATTTCTTTAATATGATTATTTGTTCTTCCTTTTTTAGGTATTAATAAAGGGTATCACACATTTTGGTAAAAAAAACTAATCACTTTCTGAATACATGATTTTTTTTCTCCCAATAAATGTAGTTCATAATAATCAAATATTTGATCTTTTAATCCTTACAACAATAGACTAATTTGACTTTATACCTTTCTTTGACTAGCTGATAAATCAAACTATGAAACTTGTGAAGAAAATACAATCACTCTTGATACATAAACGTGGAGATTTTTATTGGTACAAACATTATGAGGAAGATTAAGTCATATGTAATTATGATGTAACAAAATAAAAGAAACATGGAATAAAGGTAACAAACACAAATTTAAAAGTAATGTTTGATATAAGGAATATTTTGATATCTGGTTTGAAAACATGAGATATTCATCGGTACATTTGAAAGAAAAAGAAAATGTCTAAGGATAATATATACCTAGGACTTTAAAAAAAGTGAAGGAATGATAATTTTGAATTGCCACCTTTTTAAGATGGTGTTAAACTTTGAAGGTGAAGTGATTCCTTTGAAGGTAGGGAAAGATAACTTTAGAGACATTGGTTCAACTTTGCGGTATCACAAATAAAAAGTTATGAAAGTTAGTGAATATATCACTTTCGCTTTCCCAGACCATATCTGTCCCCTCGATTTTCTATTCAAAGTTTCAAACCAATGATGTCACCTTAGTTTGATTGACTTGAAAAGTTTTTATGTGATATAGTCTTAAGTTTTTGCCCGAGAAGAGATTCATTAACTTTATGAGTAAACTTTTTATACTTACTTTACATTTTAGCTATTACTTTTAGGAAAATTTAATGCTTTGAATTAGTGTGTATATCTAATCATTGGATTTCCCTAAAATTGATGACTAAAATATATAATAAATTTAAAAAATTTACTATTTGAGTAAGTGGATCATCGCTTTTTTTTCTTCATATATATATATATATATAACTTTCTATCTTAGCCTTAATTTGATCCTCACGTATACAAAAACAAAATTGAAGAATTCATTAATATGTTTATTTTATTGATAATACCACAAATACAATATAAATAATAATCCATGAAAGCGAAAGATATATTGACAAAACATTTATAAAAAAATGTACAATAAAAGACAACAAGACAAATCTCTTAACTCAAATAATACACCTAAGCGCCAACGAAACTATGCCAGCGTTTTCCACTCCACATGTGGTGACTAGAGAAAGCGACCTTGAATTTTTTTACAATTTAATCAACTTTCTAAAATTTTATTTAATTAAAAGTACTCAGTTTTAAAGGTTATCATGTAGTAAGATTATATTTTTTAGAATAAATATCTATAAAAATACGAGTAATTATATATCCCCTGCAAAATCATTTTAGAAATCCTCACATTTCACAATAAATTAACAAGTGTGACTTATAAATCAATTACTAATAAATAAAATATTATTTATTCTTTTATATATGGTATTTTTCTTATGGTGTATGATGATTTATTGAATATATATCATTTTTCATAAAAAAAATATTACAACTCTAATGTATGACATTTAAAGTTTTTTTTTTTGAAGGGGGCATTCGAAATATTACTGCGTAAAGAGCTTTGAGTATCTTTACAGTCACGATTTAGAAAGATGTAATATATGATTTATTGGTCCATGTTTTATTTATTTTTTCTTTCGTTTTCATCTTTGTCCATGAGCGCTGTAAAGATATGCTTCATATACATTGGATTATATTGGCAAAACTCAAACTGTGCACCAACATCATCACGTGCCAACATTAACTAACAGTTCTTGTGTCGGTGTATAAAGTATATTATTTTATGTATTTATAGGAAAATTAATAGTTTTGTTTCCTAAGTTAATTTCTGTTTTCAAGATTGGTCTTGTGTTTTTTTCTTCTTCAATTTTTGACTTATCTTAGATTTTAAATTGGTTTATAAGTTGTTTTATGTAAGTTTTTTCATTTAAAACTCATATCCATCAATGTTAGGTTTTTTAGTACTACTAATACTAATAGTATCACTTTACCCTTTTAGATAAAGAATTAAAAATCGAACTGTTATTGATCTGGCTCATCTCCTGTAATAGAGAGGCCAGTGAGCCATCAGATTGCGACACGTGTAATAAAAAAAATGGACGGTTGAGATTTAAAATTGTATTACGTGTAATCGATTACACCAGTTAAACAGTGTAATCGATTATACAACCATGGTAATCGATTACATGATGATAAACTAATCAGACATGTGCATTTTACATGATGTAATCGATTACACTATACTCGTAATCGATTACAACATATTAAAAGCATCAGATATGTGCATTTTTCACATTGTAATCGATTACAGAAAGCCGTTGAGTTTGTATTTTAAATTTTTAACTGGTGTAATCGATTACACTTATCAGAACCATGTCTTTCTATTTTTTTTAAAATATGTAATCGATTACCAGGGTTGTGTAATCGATTACAATGTTTAACTGGTGTAATCAATTACATCATATGATAATCGATTACACGTAATACAATTTTAAATCTCAGCCGTCAATTTTTTTTATTACACGTGTCGTAATCTGATGGCTCACTGGCCTCTCCATTATAGGAGAGGAGCCAAACTCGTTATTGATAGTTTTGTTAGGGTTGGAGAGAATTATGAAACAAATTGTAAATAAAAAAGTTATGAAATTTTGATTAAAAAAGTAACTCACAGGAATAATTTACTAATTTTGATTATATCTATTTTTATATTTGAATTGTGTTATTCTTTTTATGAAAGAGATTTCCACTTAAACATTTAATCATATCTAGTTATCATCTCAAAGACCACCAAAACTTAGTATAAAGTATAAAATAAATTATTTGTTTGTTTTTGAGACATACGAATAAATTTACCACTTGTTGGGTTATTTAATATCTTGATATGTAAATATAACTTAATTAAAGATGAATAACTACATATTCTCTTACTTTAATATTCATTATAATCAAGTTCAATTTAGAATAAATTTATCCTATAAATAAAAGTTATGAAGACTACTTTTAAATTTTTGATTAAGTGTCAGAGTTTTAAATTACTATAAACTAAAACCATGCATGTTTATAACTGTTAATACCATTATATAGTGAAGAATAGGTTAATTTGAGAGTGTTGAAGCTGAGAAATCATTCACGTCTAGTTGCATGGTCGAAGAGGCTTTAAATTGATGGATTTGAAGAATGGATATCATTTTACTGTAAAGTATACTGAGAATCATAATTGCTCTTCCATTGTTAAGAAGATGAAGAAATGCAATGCAACATGTGAGAGGGTAGATTAGTGCATCATCATCATTCATTGCATTAAAGGCGCATATACAAAAGAAGATCGTGTCCAGCGCAATTTCCACCATTGCCATTTATCATTATTATCATCACTTAATCATAGCACATGATTTGTCTCACCCCAATCCCTCTCAACACCAACGTACGTTCCGTTGTACGGTGCCGTAACACACTTTCGGTCCTCTCCTTTTATGTCTGTCTAGTGTTTCACTTCCATTTTCTCCTTTCTTTCTTTTTTAACAACAAACTTCATTCAATATCAAACACAAATAGAGGAGTTTAGAGCATGTATATCACATTATGATCCTCTAATATGTCTTGTCAAATACAAATTATTTTATGTTTCATTATGATTTAAGTAGCCAAACTGAAATTTTATCTTAACCTTGCAACTCTAAAAAAAATTAAAATAAATCTCTCATCATTATTTTTTCTGCATAATGTGTGTGTATATATATATGTATATGTGTGTCAATATTACATTTTAGTTCATTTTAATGTAATTCTCAGACAGTAAGAATGTAAAAAATATATAATAGGTGCAAATTTAGAAAAAGTACTAAATTCATAATTTAATTGATTGACCAAGATTTGGTAATGATGTAAGTCCATGACTTAGTTAACTGGCCAAAAAAAAATCACGATAAACGGTTGAAATTAATTGGCCAACATTAATGGAGAGTACATGATTTTATTTTTGATCCCCTATTTTTCTTTGCTTTCAGTCCCATCCTACATAATGGAGAGTACATGATTTTATTTTTGAGCTCAACTCCTATATAAGTATTCTTGACCAAATAAATATCATCATAAAAAACAAAGTTAAAAGTTATCTTAATCATAAAAAAGAAGAAGATACTACATGCGAACTGTACTGCCAAGGGTTGAAGATACTCGAAAAGCAACATATTTATTTTCACGATTCCTATTAATAAAAAACCCTTATCTAAAAATTTGAGAGCCAATTAATATGATGAAGCACCGCAATATGTATGCAATAATGTGTAGAGAAAACATGGCGTAAGATATAGAGGGACCACTATACCATATATTGTTGTTCATTGTAGGGACCTCCATATTCAAAGCATGCTGCATCTAGCGATTAGTGCTTACCATTTCTACACGAACACTTTATCCCGAGAATCCTAGATGGCTAAAGATAACAATCAAATGACAAGGTCTTAATCGCTACTAGTTTAATTTGTGGGTAGGAGAAGTTTCAAAATCTTAATTGTAGATATAACACTTCTCATATTATAGTAATTAAATCATATATATTTCTTTTCAAGGAAGATAAAACAAAGCAAGGGTTACAGTGGATGGATAAAGGAACCATTCTACATCAAAATCATTTAATTGGAGGGAGGAGGATATCCACAAAAAGGAATTGCTTTATGCAAGTGGATTAGTGGGTGCCTTTCCCTATCAAACCCAATCTTTGTCTACTTTTTCTTTCTTTTTCTTTTTAGTTATCACCATTTTTTACGGTTTAAATATGTTTTTGATATTTACAAATTTATTCATTTTTTATGTTAGTCATTGAAATTATCATTTCTTACATTTTTTTTACATTTTTCAATCGACCCATATTAGTTTGTATGAAAAATGTAAATGAAATAAATTTAAATTTATGTATTTTAATTATACTCATTATAAATTATCTAATTTTGACTTGAGTCGTTATGAATTAAAAGGTTTTGATTTTGTCCCTAATTTTTGCAACAAAAAAAAACATATTAGTAATGTTAATATTTATTTTTTGATTAATATGATTATGACCATATTTGAAATGAAATAAAGAGATATTAGAGTGGAAAGATATAACATGTATACAATATGAAAATGATTTGTTAACATATTAAAGACAGTAAATAAGTCTCTAATTGAGAAAGTATTATATAGTCTACATTCCAACAAAATATTAAAGTAGGGCTTATGTGTATCCAAAAAAAATGTTAAAACAACTATTAAAAGTAAATACACAAACAAAATATTGGGTTAGTGAAGTTCTACATTGGATACGTGGGAGGAGTGAAATAGTTTACAATTAGAAAATGCTCATGGAACTAATGTCTTAAGATTTTGGTTCAAGATATGGTGTCTCACTTGTGCATCTCCGGTTGCAGTTTGATCCAACACAAAAAAATAGCCATTAGAAGCATGAACCTAAACTTGGACTTTAGGGATTGAAATCAAAACAATTTGTTAATTTACATGTATTTATAAGAAACAAAAAGACATTTATTTTTTATCACATTTTAAGCACTATTGATGATAAGATTTAAAGTACATACCCTACATTTATCCCAACTAAAAAGGAAAAGGGGGAAGTATTATTAACTTCTCATGAAAATAAAACGAGTATGGTTTCCATGTCACAAAACATTGAGAAGAAAACAATTGTTATGAGTTGCATTGACTCCGTGCTAATAATGCTATGATCAAAGTTGAAAGTAACATGGCAGTATATCCAATTTACAGAACAGAATCGCCAGCCATGTTATTATGAGAAAGAACACGATCGCTTTTGAAAAGACAATCGTCCTTCTTGTAAACGTGGTTTGTCTGTGGGTATATACATTTTGTACCACAAAATATTCTGGCACCTCTGATATTCTTGAGTGGAGATCTTTTATATTACAATTTCTCTATTTCTCCATATCAACCCAATGTAATCATGCCAATTAATAGTAGTTATTGCTTCTTGGTATATGATAAAAAAATTTATTAGCATAATTTTATTAATTGACATGATTTCATTAGTTTGGTATAGAGAGATAGAAAAATTGTGGTATAGAAGATCTCTACTCGATATTCTTCCCCAACCACGAAGAAATCAGAGTTTGCTCACAAGGAAAATAAATAAGGAATTTATTTATTCAGAGTTTCTCTGATAAAAAATAAGTTAATAATTTACTCTTTTCACCCATGGGCCTTGATTCATGGACTATATGCGGATTAGGTTGACCCAAATAAGTTGAATAATGAACAGATTTAGATAGTGTGACACCTTTTATTCTCTTCAACTACTATTTGAATTTACAAGTGATATATGTCACTTTTTTGTGGGTAAGAGAATTAATAGGAGAATTTAGTAGGAGGATATAACATTACTCTTTAATTTTCTTTTGCCATACCACAAAACTTCAACTCACTTCTCTATTGGGCTCACAACTTCACACTACATCTTACGTGAAGAACCTTATAGCCCATTCACCCTCAAGAACAATATCTCACATCATAGTTCATTTTATTTACTATAATGGTAACCTTCACTCAAGTGCTTAAAAAAATCAAATTTATTATGATTGTGTTGTCACTACTAATGGGAGATGTTGGAAACTTCAGGTTTATGTCAACTCATTCACATGCTCTTGCATTGCAACCTGGCCCTGCTAGACAATGCTTCACATGAATATCTTCTCACTCTCTAGTTTCTGCCAATGCTTATATTCGATCTTCCTTTTTTCACCTTTACTTTCTATTTCTAGACATGAATTCTAGTCATTGTCATTACACTTGTAATGCATTTTCATCCACTTCCTATGTTGTAAATTATTGGAATCAAAGTTGGGAGCTTTTGTCTCGTGGAAATCTAAAAGGGAAGGAAACATAATATGCGCACTCCTTCTAACCCCCTTTCCATTTTTCATCAATCATATTGTTTTCCAAAGTAACACAATTAGTAACATGTAAATTATATTAACACTTGCCTAATTTATCATCAAAAAGAATAATTTATCATAAAAAGTATAAGGAACAATTTAATGGAGGGGGAGCACCTACATATATTTTGTATAAATAGATATATAAATAATAATTTTTAATAAAAGTGTCTCTCTAAAATATATATTACACCTATATATATATAGAAAATAAAATATATCTTAATATAATGAAATAATTTATATCTTACAACCACTAAATTCATGACAAATGTCCTTTTTAATTATAATTTTAGTGATTGGAGAAGATAATTTATCTCATAGCATAAGATGATACTTTATTCTCTCATATATATATATATAAATATATATATATATATTATGCTTTTCTATATGTTTCACTAATTTTTCCATATTTTTGTAATCATGTAATACTTTTACACTTAGGTAGATTTCAAAAAATATTCACATATTTGCATTATTTTTTTCTCTCGGACCCTCCCCCCATTGGTTTTCTGGATTTATCTAGGGACAAATTACAAATAGGAAGTTAAAGTTAGGTATACATTGGAACTTTTCTGAACAAAGCTTGTGAGTCTAATAGGAAAGGTTCGTGAGGTTGGAACAGTTCAGTGAGTTTGGATCTATCAAAAAGAATCTTGGTGCAAACATGTGACTAAAAGCATTTTTTGCTTACAGTATGATCTAATATTCTAATTTTCGACTATGTTTTCTGATGGGTACCGAAGCCCCCAAAACTATGTTGCCGTAGGTTTCAAAGGCCCTACTATTGATAAATTACTGAGCTGACCTCATACTGGCAAATTATCAAAAGGCATTATTAGTAGCAACATTCTCTGAAATTCCATCTCCCTTTTTCTGTATATGATCTTTCGTACTTAAATCATGCTTGAAAATATGCTTTATTAACTAGATAGTCTAAATATGTTATTTGTATTACTTTCAAATTTTCTAGGATTGAAATCGAGTAGAATGTTCAATGTTATGTATAAGGTGCACTAAATTGAAACACCCCAAAACATTTGACTTGTGCTAGAGCTTATAATTCTTATTTTTTTTCTTCTATTTATTCTTATGTATTTTATTTGATTATTTGGGAATAACACCTCACAAAGATTACAAAGATTGCTTCCACTACCCGAATAAGTAGAATAAGTGTTGATTTTATAAGTTAACAGGATAGGAATTATTGTTGATATTATAGGTTGTGGGGATGGTGTTTTTGTTATAACTGATATCATTCCTCTCGCATTCCAGAAAAGATTCCATTTCGGATAATAATACAATGTTCTCTCTCATATCTTTACCATCAAGAACACTGTTATCACCACCATATCTTATGATGTTCTTTATCTATCCTATTCTATATTTTTGGTGCCCACCAAACTAGCTGTTCTATATATAAGGTATTCCCCATAGACTCGCAATGTGGCAGCGCTGATTATTGTTGAGTTCAGGAAACATAGTGCTAAGAACCTTGATCTTCCTTTAAAAGTTAAAGAAACTTCACAGTTTCAAGGCCTGATACAATTAGTTCTTGTAAATACAAAAAAATCATAAATTAAAACTCGAAAAACAACACTAATAGAAATAAAAAAAGATGGCAAAATTGCAGCGAGACGTGTTACTTCTGAAACCACATAGAGTGTGGTTGCGTGAGCTCCATGTTGAACAACCATCAGCACCCAAAATATACCAAACATGATCTCAGTAGCTATATATGCTAGCATGTAGTCTCCTTCACATGCACATTAATCATTAACTTCCTTTTAAACAAGAGGACAAAATCTGGTAATACAGCAATACATCATATATAGATTTTTATTATCGGACTAAGAAGGTGCCCATGCTTCTACATATTTGGAAAAATGACAAAATAGGATCTGAAAAGAAGTGTGAGTTAGAGGTATCAATTGATCAGTATATATTTACAACACGGTTTAAATATGGTCTTCGTGCTTTAATTACTACTGCACCACTACTTGCACATTATGAATTTAAGTTTTTCATTATAGGTTAGGTACATACACTTACGGGTGATGTTCTAACCTATACACTACCAGTCCAACTTGTTCATATTCAATGCAAATTTGAATACTATCTGTATAACCTTTTAATAAGGTGGCATAACAAGGCTCAAAAGTAATCAGAGAAATATCTGGAGTTTTGGTTCCTGTCTTCCACACTTGCATTTTTTTTAATCAGCAATAAAATTTACTAATAAGGAAACCCATTCCTCAAAGTCATTAGATATTACAACTTGTGACACCCATTCCTCATAAGAGAAGTAGAAATTATGGTCATTTAGAGAATTCCAAGAGTGAAGAAAGATTAACTCCCACACTTCATTTTTGTGGAACTCCCTGTTATTAAAGATAATTTTATTCCGAATATGCCAAATAGTCTACATGGTGAGAAACCATAATGACATATATCCGATCTTATTTATTCTTGTTCTACAATCTTGTCATGTTTGCGTGCATAAAGAAGTTCGTCTTAACATCATTATAAATAATTTAGTTAAGACCAAATTGAAAATACATATTTTGTCAAAAAAACATTATAGTATTTTGAACAAGATGGAAAAAACAAGTAGTTTGTTGATTCCTCTTACCCTTCACAAAACACACCTTCATGATATATGGAAGTCTCTAATACTTGCATTAGGAGGGAGACCTTCCATATCTATAATATTATATGTGCTACTAAGTTTTTTTTGGTAAACTTTGCTACTAAGTTAAGACAGCAAAATTGTATAAGTTTCTTTTAAAGAAAATTACACTTTTTACTCTATGCTGCTTTTCCTCTTTATAAATTACATTTTTGCTTATATATGTTCAAAGAAAATACATTTTTGCTTATATATGTGAGAATAAAATTATTTTGTGTGCAGTGAAGAAAAGACTCTCAATTTAGCCAATGATATACAGTCTTACAACCTCACATTTGCAAAAGAAAATTTGAACAAGTAAAAACTATCAGTAACAATTGTTCTTGGCCCTTTAAATAAAAATTAAAGCTTTTGATATAAGTCAAAACGCGTTTATATAACAAATATCACAATTGTACGTCTAATATAGTAGTTTTTTCTACACTACTTCAAGTCTGTTAGTTATTCCTAGGACTTGGGATCATTCTCTTTTGAACAAATTATGAAATCATAGTTTTGAGCTTTAAAGGAACTTAGTACATCAATGCTAACAAAACAAGCTCATACAACCCACCCACCACCTTCCAAATCTGATAAAAAGGTCCCTCTAATTCTCACTTCTCATACCCACTTTGCTTACTCTCCTCTCTCCTCTCTCCTCTCACTTTTGTGCTTGAAGTACTGCTGCTTTATGCATTTCTTTGTTACAAAAAGACACCCACTATCTCGTTCTGATCCTCATAATTCTATCTCAAATCCCACACGAAAACAAGAAAGAGAAAAATAATAAAAGTCCAAGATGTTAGCTGAGCAGAAATCCCAAAAGACATACCCGACAATTGCCAAGGTATGACACCTTACAATATTTCCTTTCATAAGCCTCTTCTTTTTCATTTTCACTTTCCCCCACACATCATTAGTAATTACTAATTACATATATACTACATACACTGAAATGGTCATTCGCTGCGTTTTCAATAACTGAACCTAACTCCATTGACAAGAGAATAAATATACTTCATATTCTAAACTGACATGAGTTTTTTGACACTTAACAGGTATTCCAGGAATTGAAGAGAATGAGTGACATAGGGCTCCCCATAGCACTCATGAGCATTGTAGGGTCCCTCAAAAACATGACCTTAGTAATGTGCATGGGAAGATTGGGAAGCCTCGAATTAGCAGGTGGTGCATTAGCTATTGGCTTCACCAACATAACTGGTTACTCTGTTCTCTCTGGCCTAGCAATGGGTATGGAACCCCTATGCAGCCAAGCCTTTGGTTCTCGAAACTTATCCTTACTCACTCACACGTTACATCGAACAATCTTCATGTTATTACTCTTTTCATTTCCCATTTGTCTCTTATGGCTCAATCTTGAATATTTCATGCTTTGTCTTCATCAAAACCTAGATATAACCCGAGTGGCAAGTCTCTATTGCCGCATCGCTGTCCCAGACCTCATTGCCAATAGCTTCCTTCACCCTATTCGTATCTATTTACGTAGTAAAGGCACAACTTGGCCACTCATGTGGTGCACATTACTAGCCATTCTTCTACACCTTCCCATAATTACTTTTTTGACCTTCAAACTTCACCTTGGTGTATCAGGCATTGCTATTTCATCCTTTCTTACCAATTTCAACACCCTTTTCTTCCTTCTAATATACATGTTTTATACTCGCTCCCATGAGGAGTACTCTCTTTCTGTGCCACTAATAATATATTTTCCCTTGTCACATTCTAATAAAATTTCCACACTAGTAAAAGAATGGGGCATGCTAATAAAGTTTTCCATGCAAAGTTGTGTAGCTGTTTGCTTGGAATGGTGGTGGTACGAGTACATGACTATTTTAGCTGGTTACCTTTATAACCCTCGTGTTGCTCTAGCCACCGCTGGCATAGTGATACAAACAACATCTCTTATGTACACTTTGCCAGCAGCACTTAGTGCATCAGTGTCCACAAGGGTAGGGAATGAACTTGGAGCAGGAGAACCTGAAAGGGCAAACTTGTCAAGTGTTGTAGCTATTGGATTAGCACTTGTAAGTTCAACTTTAGGGTTGTTATTAACCACAATAGGGAGGGAAAGATGGACGAGAATGTTCACTAGTGATAGTGAGGTGTTAGAACTATGCATGGTTGTGTTACCTATAATTGGACTTTGTGAGTTAGCAAATTGTCCTCAAACTACAAGCTGTGGAATACTTAGAGGAAGTGCTAGACCTGGTATTGGAGCTGCCATCAACTTTTGTTCATTTTATTTGGTGGGAGCACCATTGGCTATAGTATTGGCCTTTGTTTGGAAACTAGGGATGGTGGGTTTATGTTATGGGCTTATGGCAGCACAAATTGCATGTGTGGTGTCCATTTTAGTTGTGGTATTTAACACTGATTGGGAAAGTGAGTCATTGAAAGCAAGTAGTTTGGTGGGAAATAAGAGTTCATCATGTGATGCATTGTATGCACATTCCGAAAAGTGAAGACCCAAGAATATTGAAGATACACCTGATTATTATGCTTGCCTATGCATATGTATTTGCAAATCCAATAACGGTCTTGTATTTATTTATCTATTTTCTTTCTTTCTGAATCCGTCCATGCAAGGTTTAGTAACTCTAGCTACTAGCTACATGGTAACAACATACAATTATAATATAATATAGGTGAATACTATGGGCTTGTTTGAAGCCCAACTTATTTTCATGACTCGTTAAGCCCTCTTGTCAATGTAACATGAATAACATTAGCCCTATTCAAAATAATATGTTTAGATTGATTTCTTTTTATTTTGTTAACCAAACAAAGAAGATAACTATCTATTCTCCTTCTCAAGT
This sequence comes from Lupinus albus, assembly GCA_009771035.1. Lineage (NCBI taxonomy): Eukaryota > Viridiplantae > Streptophyta > Magnoliopsida > Fabales > Fabaceae > Lupinus > Lupinus albus. Next base: position 15,532,095 of record CM020011.1, read on the forward strand.
ATTATTATAATTAATAATAATGAACTTTTAGACTCCATTTATAAACCTATGTTAACTTTGATCTTGATTCACATATGTTTTACTTAGATATGCAAACTGCATAATAGAGGAGCATATCTTTTATTTTTGTCCTTATCTACCCATTAATTAAGTGACTTTAAGTTACGCGGTGATTTGCATTGTTGGACAAAAATCCAACTGTTTTGGTATGAATTTTGATTGTAATTTTATTTGTGGAAAACGAAATCTAAGTCGTCTGTGTTGGAGGGAAGGTTTTTGTTTTTGCTCTGCACTAGCCACGACATGGACATATTCCCTTATTATTTATCATATTCCCTCCCTATGCTTCAATTGAATTACATAAAAGATATTTACATAGGAAAGTGTTGAAGGATGAATAGATGATAGGGTTTGAAAGAAGAGTGAATATAAATGAAATATTGTTTTGTGTAATAGAGGAATCGAAGGAATGAAGGGAAAATATACTGGGAATTGAGTAAAATGGATGGGATTCAAATTTTAAAATTTGGGGTGGAAAAAAAAGTGTCTAATTCCCCCTTTTTTCTTGTTGTAAAACCATGGTCCTCAATAATGTCACAAAATAAATGTCTTATTCCGCCTTGGTTCTTCTATAACATCATAACTTCTCCCCATCTTTTTTGGTTTGCTCATAAAAATCCCAATCAATAATCATCAATTCATTTTTAGTTCCACGACAGGCTTCTTAACTTGGTAAAGGAAACTATAGGGTCACTGAATAGGCATGACAAGGACACTTTTTGTCTCATTATTCGTCAATTTCTTTGGGGCTTCCACAATAATTGAAATGGACTTCAAATTTGAGGATGAAATGCAGCCACGAAGTCATGCTTTGTTGTGGCATTCACCCAAACACTAGTGCAGGGTTAGTTTAGGACCAATCTCTCTCATCCTCGTCCTGTTTCACATTCCTCGTTTGAATGAATAGTTAACTCTTAAAACCTTAACTTCGAGAATGAAGTTAGGAGGATAAGAGAATTCACTTCTCAAAGTTTTATTTGAAAGCTTATTTTATAAATTATTATTATATAGATATATAGATGTTCATCCCTATCCTAATTGTTTAGTTGCTATTGGTCATTTTTATAGTTCTCAAACTACATGGTTAGTTGGTTTCGACCAAAATCATTGTTAGTTAAATATTAAACTAAGTCGTACCAGATGAATTCTTTAATGTGTGCAAGATGGTATATTTTAATTTAATAAACTTCTCAGAAAACTTAACAAAAAAGTTTTTTTGGTCCAACGAAAGGCTTTATACTTTGAAATATCAATTGGTGAATTAAAATTTATCGGTACACGTAGTATGTCAAAGACTTCTATGAGTCTGCAAAGTTTTAGTATTAAATACATTTTAACAATGGTGGAAATAATAATCACTAGAAAAATGAAGTTATTAAAAATGACCTGAAAAATAAACATTGCAAAGTTAATGGTGTGTTTAGTTTAATCATTTTCTATTTTTACTTGTAATGAAATAAAAAAGATGGCAAGTTATGTTTGTATTATTATTTTCCATCCATATGTTAGAAAAAATTCATTTTTGGAAATTCTAAAAATGAGAAAATACCATTAACAACATTTTGAAGAACAAAGTACTTATATTTTTATCATTTTTGTTATTTCATATATTTTAATGTTTTAAATTTTCCATGTTATTCTAGATCTTTTGTTTTGAAAATTCAATATAGATTTATATTTTACTTTCTAACTATATTATTATTTATTACTCATCTTTTCCGCCTCTTATTTTTTATTTTTTTATTTAGTTTTCAATGTGCATTAAATGTGATTATTTTAATTAAATTGTGTCAAATTTTTATATCATTTAATAATTTCTTAAACTATGTATATAACCTTAAACATCAAAAGATATGAAATTAAGATTTTATATTTTTTAATTAATTTCTTCATTAATCAACAAAATGTCAAAATTGAATCACTCATCCAGATTATCACACATATTTTTAATAGAATTTATTTTTAACTTTCAAAATAACAACATTTATTCGTCTCTATTAATGATATTTCTAAAATAGATTGATGATATTTCTAAAATAATGTATGACTTCGGAGTGATAATTATAGTCGCTTTATATAAATGCATCCTAAATTAAATAATATAGTATTTGTATGTTATTGGTTTATAATTTTTTTTGGAGGCACCTACAAATGCATAAGGTTTGTTATGGTTTTAAAGCTAATGAATTTAAATAAATGTATTCTAATGGATAATTTTAGTAATGTATGGATTTGAATCCATCCATTATATCTAATTGATATCCATTTGGATGGATATCTATTCTATAAAAAAAACAAAGAATTTTATATATTGTCATTGCTTTATCCACCATTTATATTTAATCATCATTGATCCTTTAAAAAAAGTAATCCAAATGGGTGGTGAATGTTATAGTGATTATGTATAAATCTTTATACTGATAGTACATATATATTACATTCTATCAGTATTTGTTGAAAACTTTACACGTCGAACCTTAAACGTCGCATGCTGGTAGAATATTGCAAAAAAATAACTTTTTCCAATTTAAAAAAGTCATTTTTTAAATGATTTAAAAAAGGTTATATTGATAAATAAGTTTTTAAATTAATGACGATAATTTTTGTAGTTCCAATAAAATATTCAAATGAATTGGATATTCATCCATCCAAATCCATGAAAATGAAGTATGGATGAATTGTAGTTTATCCATTAAGTTTGGTTATGGATGAATCAGATAACTTCAATTTTTTTTTAAATACATTCATATCGATTGACGCATGACTATCCATTAATTAGCATCTAAATTCAAATACATCCAAATTAATCCATTTGTCGCCCTTAATCTTTCAAGCTAATTATCAAGTCCGACAATTAAAGTTATTCAATATATTTTTGACATAAAATCTATTAGAAAATACAATGCAAATATGAGACATCCTATGAGATCTTTGGTTTAATTACTTTAGTGATTAAATTGTAGAATTAAATTATTTGTAATGATTATTCGTCTCCCTTGTGAAATTCAGAATAAAGAGTTTTGAAAATGAAAAATTATAATAAAAACATGCTTTGGAAAAATAAGAACATGTAAATAAAAATTATTTTTTGGAAATAAAAACATAAAATAGAAATATAAAACATTTTATGAAACAGAACAAACCTTAAACTTCTCCCACGAAGAAAGATTGAAAATTATGTGTTGAAACCGTATTTGAGTATTAAAAAAATGAAATGGTGCTTGAGTGATTATGGATTGATTTTGTCTTTTCTGTTTTCATGCCATTCTAAGCCCAGTCTTGAACGTATAATCTTTATAATGAGACGGAATTATTATGGTAGTTCTTATATATTGAGTCTATAACTCGAAGTAACTTTATAATCTGAATATGGTACCAAAAGTGGGGATAGATCCGATATGCGGAGTCATTATTCTGCCATGTCCCATATGATTGTACTCAAAGGATTGATTAGCTTTGCTTCTTTGTAGAAAAGTGTGTTTCGCCAAACGACAAACCAGAAAGTGGTTTCTCTTCAAATGTTCAAAAATACAGTCACACTCACACAACCCATGCATTGCTTCACCTAACACTTCTCACTAAAGTTCAATCCCACTCCCAACTCATTCTGTCTTTGTTGCCTCTTTTTTATTCTCTACATACTATACACTCTTAAGGTAAATATTCAAATTAAATTACCTCATTCATAAAAAAAACATACAAATAATATTTTATTATACACTATGTATTTTTACCTTTACATCTAAGATTCAAATTAACTCAATGATTAAAAATATACACTATTTCATTAGTAATTAAGTTGTTAATTTTAGAATGTAAAAAAGAACTTAATTATTGTTCCATACCATGAAAAAGATGAGACAGTAAATGAATGGATACACATAGCACATCGAGCCAAAATGGTGCTACCAAACACATTAACACAAGAAGACAAAACTTGCTGAAAATAAGAAATAGAAAATGAAATGGAAACTAAAAATAGTGGTACGTGGCAGATGGATAGGAAAACAGTAAAATCTTTGGTTTTCTTTTTTACTCCTCCATAGCTGTAGGGGACCCCACTTTTCGTACTATTCTCTCATTCAATTCCCTCCTCCTTCTTCTTTTCTCTGTTATTTATGTAATGTAACATTTTCCATTCGCTGCCACACCAACTTTATAATTAAAAGGAAGGTATAGAATGAAAGATGGTGGGTTTGAGTGTAGTATTGGAAGGACAGAAAGGTGGTAATGTTAATGGTATTATTAATAGCAACAAGAACACTACTTCTCAAGTGATTAACAAAACCACCATGATGCTCAACAAACCCTCACCTCCTCCTTCTCCTTCTCCTGCACCTTCTTCTTCTTCTCCTCAGCACTCTCTTTTTCAAGCACCCACTTTTCTAGATCAATGTTTTCTCTGTAGGAAGAGGCTCTTACCTGGGAAAGACATCTACATGTACAAGTGAGTCCAACATGCCCCATAATATTTTATTTATTCTTCAAACCCATATCTTCTAATGTTTTTTTCATTTTGATTATTTTGACAACATTATATATTATATTGTTGACCTATGATGTTAAATAAGGTTGTCATTTTTTTGTTGCTGGGTGTTGTAAAAAAATGAATGCAGCGGAGACAAGGCCTTTTGTAGCGTGGATTGCAGGTCGAAGCAAATTTATAAGGATGAGGTGGAAGCTATTCAAGAAGGGAACTGTTCTTCTTCTTCATCATCATCTTCCTCAAGTGCACGTCATAACCGGAGAGGAGCAAGAACACAAGGTGGTGGTGGTGGTGGTGGTGGTTTTGCTTACTCATAGAGAGATAGAGACACCAAAAAATGGGAACATTAATTGTTTCTTTCTACATTCCAGTTTTACCCATGCTTTTATTTTGTAATGACCTCACACTTGTCCTTTTGCTTCCTAGTATGAAGCCAAAATGTATTTTCAAGTTTCAACTCTTTTTTACTCTTTTGCTACCTCCAACTTAAGACTATGCTATTGGTGAGAGCATTCTCTATGGTGGTTCTTGTAGCACTTTCCCCTTTTCTTCACCAGAACCAACAGTCAAATCAAATACCTGAGGTTTTATCCTTTTTTTCCCTTTCTCACAGTTGGGATGTTAATTAATTTGTTGTGCTATCTTATCGCTGCTTTAATTTGTTGAAATTAATTAATGCCATTTAACTATATCAATCAATTAGTATCACTTCCCTAATTCCAGTACTCCAATATTTTTTTTACCTAACATTAACTTATTTTTTTGTTTAAGTCTCAACGGTTGATTATTTAGCGTGTGACTAGATCGGATATCTTCAATAGCAGGAAATTACTTACACTCCTCTCTATCAATATATATATAAGTTAAATGGATAATTAAAAATAGGGAGAAGTTTGTTCCTGTTGGCGATTGTGATGGTTTTTGGAAGTTACCGTGCTTATGCACCAGCACCACCCTGCCTTCGCCTTGGACCTTGTGGCAAGGAATAGCGGTGTTTGTTTTTAACCAAAATGACAATGCACAACCCTTATCAACTTTATATAAGGAGGCAATAATGTTTGGATAAATTAAAACAAATGAAATGAATTTTACTGATATATACTTATAAAAAAAACTTAGTTTTATTTATTGTTTGAATTGGGAAGGAAACCAGGAATATGCAATAAAATTTGATTCCGTTAGCTCTATCCAATACCTCTTTTAATTTCACCCCTCTTGATTTGGGAGGTACTGAATGAAATCTTACAAATAACTTATTATTATTATCCCATCTATAAAAATAAATAAATTATTCCATTCCACGTTTCTCGTTTCATTTCACTATTAACCTCTATTCTAGTGAATGGCAGTCCTACGGAAGAGATTCACCTAAAACGGGGTCTTCGCCAGGGAGATTCTCTTTCTCCTTTCTTATTTCTTATTGTGTCAGAGGGTCTATCTGGTCTTATGAGACAGGCTTGCGCACTTGGTTTCTTTAGTCCTTACAAAATGGGTTCTGACAACGTTCCGGTTTCTCTACTTCAGTACGCTGATGACTCAATTATTATAGGTGACTGCTCGGATTAGAACTTCTGGACCATTAAAAGTACTCTGAAACTCTTTGAATTATCCTCCTGTCTGAAAATCAACTTCGGCAAGTCTAGTCTATTTGGGTTGAATATCGATGAAGCAACTTCTTTAAGACTTGCTGAATTTCTTCATTGTAGACTCTCCAACAACTCCATCTCTTATCTTGGCATTCCGGTAGATGTCAATCATAATCGCAAGTCTACTTGGAGTGCTCTCATCAACAGAATTCAACTCAGATTATCTTCTTGGAATTTGAAACATATTTCATTTGGTGGCCGAGTAATTTTACTTAATGTTGTTTTATATGCTCTTCCTAACTATTTTTTGTCCTTCTATAAAGTTCCTTCATCTGTTGTGCGTTCGATCCAACAAATTCAACGCACCTTTCTTTGGGGAGGGGCTACTGACTCTCGTAAGATTAACTGGGTGAAATGGGAGACTGTGTGCAAATCAAAAAACGACGGTGATATTGGGGTGAAGGATATTTGTTCTTTCAATTTTTCTATGCTGGGTAAATGGAATTGGCGACTGATGAACGAGGGAGACAGTTTGTGGTGCAGAGTCCTAATTTCAAAGTATGGTCCTAATTTTTATAACCCGAGTCGGATAACCACTACTTCCTCTTCGAGGAGTAGATCTGCCTGGGTTAGAGACTTAGCTTCCATCTCTTCTCGGGTGTCGGAAAACTCACATTGGTTCCGGGGTAACACTATTCGGCACATTGGGAATGGTAGTTCTACTAGCTTCTAGCATTATATTTGGTTGGGTGATTCCACTCTATCCACTAGATATCGGCGTCTTTTCTCCATTACCCTTCTCCCTTACGGTAACATTTGTGATTTCGGAAGATGGGAGGGGGGTAAGTGGGAATGAAACTTCACTTGGAGGCGTAATTTCTTTACTTGGGAAATTGATCTTTTTAACTCTTTCATTGATGAAATTAAACAGGTGCCATTGCAAATCAACAAATCTGACTTTTGGCAGTGGAAACTCGAAAATTCAAAGGAGTATTCAGTCCGTTCAGCATATAGAAGCCTTACTCACTCAGAGGCGCCTTCTTCATCTTCTAATCATCTCACTCGTATTCTTTGGAGATCTAAAGCGCCTCTCAAGGTAATCAGTTTTGCTTGGAGACTCTTTCAGGATCGCATCCCGTCTAAGGATGCTCTATCTCGGAGGAATGTTATCACAAATGATGTTGACGGTTCTCTTTGCTCATTCTGCCGAGATCAACATGAATCATCTCATCATATTTTCTCCTCTTGTCCTTTCACCTACTTGGTTTGGCAGCTTGTTTACAACTGATTGAATATTTGTGTCATACTGCATCACAACACTAGTTCCCACTTCCTAAATCACATTGGTCTAGTAAAGGATAAGAAAAGCTATAAAGTATGGAGCGTCGTGTGGTTAGCGACAGTTTGGGCAATATGACTTTCTCGGAATGATCTTATCTTCAACAACACTTCGACCACACTGCAACAAATTTTGGAATCAGCTAGGGTAAAATCTTGGCTTTGGATTAAAAGTCAGAAAGGGATAGACTTTCGCACTTCATACTCTGATTGGGTAGCCAACCCTTTAGCTTGTTTAAACTTCACCTTGTAATTACTTTTTCTTATTTGTTTTTTTCTTCCCCTTATGTTGTACATTCATTTTCCTCTAATAAAATTTTCTTGGCTGATCAAAAAAATATATTAGCCTATCCATGTCCAAATATAGGTTAAGTGGCTAGCATTACAGAATTTGTCGGGATAAAAGCAAAACTATATTTACATCTGGTCCTAGCATATTAAACATTTCCAGCTCTAAAGTGCTGATGATGATTCAACATTTTATTGCTTGGATTAGGACTAGAGTACATATAAATATACGTCAAATTGATGTTTTTTTTTAATATATGTATCACTTGCTGAGATATCCCGTGGAACAACTGAAATTTTGTGTGACTGAGCTGTTAAGGGAAGATGTGAGTGGGATGAATATTGGTGTAAGAATAAGATGCTCAAATAACGAAGTCGTACAAGTATTATATATGCATGATTACCTTTAAGGATTGACATTAAGATGTAAAAGTAGTTTTATATTATGTGGTAACATGCATGTTAATTTATTGTGCTAAATACACTTATCGTAAATTATATCCAAGTGGCAATAGAAATCACGTTAGTTTATCACCTGAATGGCAAGTTGGCAAAGCAATGGTGGGTTCTCCATTACCTTGCTAACTAAGCTAAGTGCCAACGCAACATTTTGACTCGATTCCAGATTATGATATTAGGAAAATTACATTCCCAAAACTCTTGCTCGTTGAGAGGAAATTTAATGGCGAGAGTTCCTCTCCTATACTTAACTGTCCAGTACATGAATGTGATGTCCATATTAAATTGATCATTTAAAATAAAATTTTAATTAAAACTAAGTTAGAATCTAAATCATTAACAAATGTTAAATGTCATATGTCATCATCTCATTTAGTATTGGACTCTCCTGAAGAAAAACCAGATTTATTTTATGCTACGTTTGAAAATGGGTTGAATTACCCCACAAATTTCTTGTCTCAAAAGAAATTTTTTTGTTGGTCAATCATCATTTATGACAACTCAACTATATATATTTCAAGAGAAAAATCATAGAAATATGTTTGGATGAATACTACTATATGAATACTCAAAGGAAGCTTGTTCCTACGTGGATGTTACATGGTGGTCTTTCTTTTTCCTCTCCATTTGTATTTTTCACTCATCATTGTTGGATTATTTTCACTCCCCCACTTTTAGCTTTATTTAGTTTCAGAATAGGCGGTTATCAAACATTTCAATATCACTTTCCTAACTATATTTGTGATTTCTTATTTGTTGTCCATTATTTTTTAGCATTTCTCATTTGGATGTTCATCAAAATCCATAATCTAACTTGTAAATGAAATTTATGCGATGTTACATTTTCAGACATTTCATTCCTAAAAATGGAAGTATATTTGTATTCCCATAAAATGTTTCGCTCTTATTTATCATGATTGATTAAAAATATATGTTTAAATTAAAAGTATAATTATTATATTTTTTTATGCAACTGACAACATGTAGTGGTATGTAATAACAAAGTTCATGAGATAACAAAAAAAGTGAAAAAAGAATTCTTATCCACAGAATGATCATTGGAATGGCTGGACAAAGAAAAGACAAACACTGGGATATCAATGAGCGCTACTGGATAACTATAGAAAGAAAGTTTCATCTACAAGTCAAAAATAAAATTATGAATTTATGGAAATAATACAATAATTTTTGTAGTATATTTAAGATTTAAAGTGGAGCTAAATGTTTTTATGATACTAGACCCAGATATTCCTATAATCCTATGTGTCAAATGCCAATTCAGTTCTTGAAAGTTACAGCTGCGAACCACGGAAAGAGCACCAACCATATAAGCAATGTAATCACTCTTGGAAAGTATAGACAAATGAATTCTTCACTCTACTCTTCTTTTTTTCCACAACATATTTTTTCATGAGAATAAATTTAGTACCTTAATTCCACACCCACCATCATAACACCTTTTTCTGCCATTGATTTGAAAGGGTGTTGACAAATTAATGAATGAGAAGCAAAGGGTTAGCAATTAATTTTAATTTTTTTTATATTTTATGCCACCTATTTCAAACCTGTCTAACAATCCAAGAAGAACAGCATGTTCTCATTTATGTCTCATTTGATGTATCAAGTTAATAAAAAATTTCATTCAAATACAAATATAAATAACAAAATTAGAAATTAATATTTTAATATTATTTTATGAAATTTGATTAATTAGATACATAAGGACATGAAAATATTGGGATAGAGAATCCTTATCGGATAAATGATAAAGTATCCTAGAGTTAATAATGACCCAACAGTTTCCATAAAGATAACACAGCAGTGCTAAGTGGCAACTAAAGATATATTCCACTGCCAGGTTATAAGCTTTACATTCTTATTGCCTGCAATGACTTCGAAACTAAAGCATCTTTAGCCTCTCTTTTTTACTGCAATCCTTATCCCTTATGAGTTATGAGCCATTCAGTTGCCACAAGCTCCGGAAAGTTTTAGAATTTGATTCATATCTAAACTTGAGAACCAGTTTGCTTAGATTGGACATACAAGCACAAGAATATTCTGCAAAGAGTTTGCAAAAGTGTATTTAATACATACAAATATAAGAGTTTATATAGCAGCGCAATCACAAGACAAGTCCTGTGTGCTTTTCTAAATATCACAGATTCACAATAGTAAAATGATTATGGGTTCGTGAGTTATGATTATGATTGGGCTTATTTTGGTTTAACAGTCTGAATTTTGTCAACAAAAAAGATAATTAATGGTGCATTTAGACATGAAATGATAAGAAGATTGTGAAGGTCTGATTTTGCCACATAGAATCACAATGAAAGCGCAGTTAGAACTTCATGGTAACTGGAGCAAGTCATTAAGAAAGTACTAGTACGTAGTTCATAAACCATGCCATCGAATAATTAAATCTGATCACAGCAATATAAGAACATCATTCAACATTAAATGTTTCCACCTATCAGCCAAACGTTGAGCTAAAAACTCATGTCCCAAGACATAAATTGCTGAAAATAGGGGTTGAGGAAGCACCAATTCTAGGATTACTGTTGAATGCCCTAGTTACTATCTATTTACTTGCTTAGTTCTACAATTAATTTCTAACATAAATTTGACATGAATCCAAGAATTTTACTTTAGAATATGTTATTAAAAGAACAACTACTAAGAAAAAAAATAATATATTAAAAAGTGGAGATAGTCCCATCCCAATACTTGAATAAAGAGATAATAACATAAATTGTTTTCTTATTGAAAAAAAATTAAGAAAAAATATTGCATTGGAAAGTGCAGAATAAAAGTTATTAACAATCATTAAGAAATGGTAGTTACATTGAAAAGTAGAGAAAATTTTAAAAGATAAGTTTTTTTTTTGTACAATGGAACTTAAACAAATAAGGATAAATTTAAAGAATATACATAGAAGAGAGTTTTAATATGATCTCCCACTTCCTGAACATAGAAAATGTACTTATGTAGAACACCTATGCAACTCGAAAGCCACATGAAAATTTGGATTTTAGAATTGAGTAGTCGTTTATGTCAAGTTTCACATTTCTTTCAGGATTATTCATGAGTGTATTTTGTAAAACTAGCTTATAGTCATGAATGTATGGAAGTTTGTAAGTGTGTAATAGCTTATTAATCATTTATTTAGTTACTAATTAATATTTAATTATTAATTAATTAGTTAATTATTTAGTAATTAATTAATTAAATAATTTAATTGTTTACTTACTTCTTTATTAACTAAATAATTATTAATTGGAATAATTAAATACACAAACAATTTAAAATCAAAATTTTCATTCATTTATTTTAATATTTTATGTATAATTAGATATACAATATTTTTATTTGGGGAGAGATCCACTTACTCCAAAAAACACTTACTCTTCATCTTAGCCATCTAATCTTGAAAAATTCAATGGTTTAGATGTACTCACCAATTCAAACCATTGGATTTCCAAGAATGAATGGTCATGATGTGGAGTAAGTGTTTTTCCAAGAGTAAGTGAATCCCTCCCCTTTTTATTCATATGGAGAAAAGGGGGAAACAAAAATATGTGTTTTTTAGTTGAGTTCAAATACTAGCAAACTATATTTTTGTTAAGATATACAAATCCCTTCAATTTTCTTTTAGCAACTCTAATATAAAAAACTAATTGAAAAGCCACCATGTTGGAATTGAGTAAGACTCATCTCCATTAATGGAGAGAAAAATTACAAAAAAATAAAGAAAGTGGAAGATGTAATGTCATGTTTACCCTTTTTATTTAAAAAAAATGATTACATCTTTACCTCTATAATACACATAAAAAACTCAATTGTCTCACCATTAATAGAGATGACTCCTTGGAATTGTGTCATGTTATTCAATATTCTAACCACTTATGCATGTGAATTTAAATTAAAAGTTTAATTATATGATGATGTAACATAGATCGTAAGACTTCTCTCAATTAACGAAGATGAAAGTATTCTAGAAAAAACAAAGAAAATGAAAGATGAAATATAATTTTTGATGCTTTGGTTTTTGATAAAAGAAAATAAGGAACTTCTCTGTCAAGAGATGATTTTCCCGGCTACTTATATATAAGTTGGATGTTGAAAACGAAAAGAATGAAATTCCAGTAGTGAGGTATAATGGGTAGAAGCAGAGTGAAAGGAAGCACCGTTATGGAGGTTGGTCCTGATGGTGTTGCCATCATCACCATCATTAATCCTCCTGTCAATTCTCTCTCGTTTGATGGTATTTTTCCTATATCCCTTTTTTTATGTTTGTTTTCCTCATGCTTCACATTCTATTCATTTCAATTTTGATCATTTTATTTAATACTAACATCACTGAACTGCTAATGGAATCTCTGATGACAAATGTACCTAACATGACATTATATTCGTCATTTGTCTTCCTCTCTCTGTAGTATTGCACAGTTTAAAGGAGAATTTTGATCAGGCTTCACACAGAGATGATGTGAAGGCGATCGTTGTAACAGGTACATTGCAATGTGCTTTTTAATATTCCAGTTTTTAAGCTTCGAAACTATTCAAATCATTGAGATAATAGGCATCCCTTAATTTTCTTCTATTTAACAAGATAGACTCAAGAATTAGGTAGAACACTAGAACATGATGCTGGAACCAGAACCTTGGTTTGCTAAAACATTTGAAATAAAAAAGGAGAATGTGATAGATAACCATGGTTGAGCTTATTACCTCTTACCAATATCCCCACCCACCATATCCACTTAAGCGATGACCAACTGGCTTATAGCTGTATCATTGCAACTGAATCTTATGTTACTCTATTAGGTGCAAAGGGAAAGTTTTCTGGTGGTTTTGATATTAGTGCATTTGGTGGACTTCTAGAGGCAAAAGGTACTTCTATTTTTTGGGAGGAAGGTCTTTCTATTGTAGTTTTATTCATACTCATTTTCTAACCCTTCCCCTCCTGCCATGTAGAACTTCCGAAACCAGGTTTTTTATCAGTTGAAATCATCACTGATACTATCGAAGGTATTTGATGTATCAATTTTAATTTTTATTTCATTTGTAATTTAATGCTATGTGATTCTATTAGCTTCGTCTTTCAGCGTCAAGGAAACCCACGGTTGCCGCTATTGATGGCCTTGCATTGGGTGGGGGTTTAGAGGTTGCAATGGTATGCATTACTATCTGTTTAGTAAAAATAAGCTTTTCTTTATAGTTTTCTACGAAATATAACCAATACTTTCTCCTATAGGCATGCAGTGGACGATTATCAACTTCTAATGCTCAACTAGGTTTGCCTGAACTTCAGCTTGGAATAATTCCTGGATTTGGAGGTATGGTTACTTTAATTGTAGGTTGAACTAGCTCCTCTTTGTTTTGGCCAATTTTACTTGCTACAATTCTACAAGCATTATAGTTCGTTATGATTTTAAATTCAGTGCATGAGAAGAAAAAACTGAATAGAAGTCTTATGACTCAAGCACGTAGCTACATGATTCACTCATTTACCCTGTGTGTCGGGTATCCAATCCAGTGTACCATGTACCATGTACTACATACTGTGTTCACTCAATTCCAGGGGTCATGGTTTAATATCATTTTAACCTGGATAGAACGTACAAATAAAAAAGTTTGTCAAAAAAGAAAAGAGAACAAATTAGCATGAGGATCTAGGACTAATTGTTCTTGTTCTCCTATTGTTATTTTTAAAATCTTTAGTATTGTTAACCTGGAGCTGTGAATTGTGTTAGGAACACAACGACTTCCTCGCCTTGTTGGTCTGGCAAAGGCCCTTGAAATGATGCTGGTATGCTAATCTTTGTGCTTCCTTTTTATAACTTGGCTATCTTGTTCAGAGTAAAGAACTGAATTGAAAAGCATGTGTATAAGTAAAGGTTCCCAATCATTGAAACAGCATATTGACTGTTCTACATTTAGATTTCAGTAGGCAGTACATCAGCAAATGTTTGGTTCAATTCTCCACTCTCATGGAACTGCATTTTTTTTCCACAGAAAACATTTAAGATTTGTGGCTTCAACATGCTTGTCTAGTGATTTCAATTAATTTTTTTACTTCTTCCTTTTAAAAAAAAAATGCCAAGACTTCAAAGCCAGTTAAAGGGAGTGAAGCTTTTAGTTTGGGGCTTGTAGATGGTCTGGTGTCACCTGATGAGTTGCTGAACGTTGCACGGCAGTGGACTTTGGATATCTTGAACCATCGACGACCATGGGTTGCTAGTCTTTACAGGAATGATAAAATAGAACCCCTTGGGGAAGCAAGAGAGATATTGAAATTTGCACGATCTCAGGTCCGAAAAGAGGCTCCTAATCTCAAGCATCCTTTAGTTTGCATCGATGTTATTGAAGAGGGAATAGTTTCTGGACCCCGTGCAGGACTTTGGAAGGTTTTCATCTACCACCTGTATACTAATTTCCCCTTCAATTATTGTTTCAGAATGTTCCAATGTTGTGTTTGACCTTTGCAGGAAGCTGAAGCATCTGAAGGACTGTCACATTCAGATACTTCCAAAAGCTTAATTCACATATTTTTTGCTCAGAGAGGAACATCAAAGGTTTGTTCAAGTTTTGTGCCTCAATTTATCCCTATTTCTCCCTTTTCTATTTGGGAGATATCTCTGCTAGTTAAGTGAAAAAGAAAGTATTGGTATTCTAGCTTAAAAACGTGCTTTTAAACTTTAATACAATGCACATCTTAAATTTTATCTGTAATGTTTTTTGGCTTGAGGTTTTATATTTTCTTAGTACATTACCCTAAAGGTATATGCTTATAGATACAGATGTGAACCTGGATTGGCTCGTAGCCTGACTCTGAGCACTAACTTTTTCCATATGATTTTCTATATATATGAACTTTCCAATACCTCTTGACATGAAAAGGTACCTGGGGTTACTGATCTTCGTCTAGTTCCAAGACATGTGAAAAAGGTTGCCATTGTTGGTGGAGGACTAATGGGCTCTGGAATAGCAACAGCTTTAATTCTCAGTAACTACTCTGTCATATTGAAAGAAGTAAACGAGCAGTTATTGGATGCTGCTGTTGAAAGGATTAAAGGTGAGAGAAGATTCGTTTAAATTGTTTCTCACTACTCAAACTTCACCTTTAATTACTAAATGGTGATGATGTTCTCATGTAGTTTTCCTCTTTGTGCAGCAAATTTGCAGAACCATGTCAACAAAGGGAAAATGACATTGGAAAATTTTGAAAAGGCTGTCTCTCTTCTCAATGGTTCCCTTGACTACGAAAGTTTCAAGGATGTGGACATGGTGATAGAGGTGCTTTAATGCGTTCCAACATCTCCATTCGCATGATTGCATGCTATACAAAACCTGGGTAAATTATAAACTTTTGGTGTTTTGATGTTTGGACAGGCTGTCATTGAAAATGTTTCCTTGAAGCAACAGATATTTGCTGATCTTGAAATTTTTTGTCCACCTCATTGCATATTTGCAAGCAACACTACCACAATTGACTTGAACCTAATTGGAGAAAGGACTAAGTCTCATGATCGAATTGTTGGAACCCATTTCTTCAGGTGGTATCTTATATTCAAAAATTATTTTTTCCCAGGCAGTTTATCTGACTGACATTCTTTATTCGTGTTTCTGCAGCCCTGCCCATGATATGCCACTTCTGGAAATTGTACGTACTAAGCAGACCTCTCCCCAAGTAATAGTTGACTTGCTAGATATTTCGAAGAAGATAAAGAAAACCCCAGTGGTGGTTGGAAACTGTACTGGATTCTCTGTTAATAGGATGCTCTTTCCATATACCCAAGCAGGGATTTTGCTTGTCGAACGTGGTGCAGATGTTTATAAAATTGATAAAGCAATAACCAAATTTGGAATGCCTATGGGGCCTTTCAGGTAGTAATGCTTGGACAAGATCTTTATATACATGACCAATTCTTGAAAGGGCTAATTTGTCATATATTTACTAATGCAGATTGGCCGACCTCGTTGGTTTTGGCATGGCAGTTGCAACTGGAACACAATTTATTCAAAAATTTCCTGAGCGAACATATAAATCAATGCTTATTTCACTTTTGCAAGAGGATAAGAGGACAGGCAAAGATAAACTCTGCATTAGTTCAAAATTTGAGGAGATATCTTGTCAAATATAACTATAATAGTGAAAACCTTGGTAGTGCTTCAGTAAATAAATTCACTTGACAATTTTTGTTTAACATTTGCTTCTAACAGGTGAAGCAACTCGCAAAGGGTTTTATTTGTATGATGATAAAGGCAAGGCCAGTGTTGATCCCGAATTGAAGAACTTTATTGAGAAGGCTATGAGTATTTCCGGTTTATCTATTGATCCTAAGGTCTTTTTACCCAACCTAATTTTGACCAAATTCATTGGCTAGTGAGAAAACACAACTTGAAGTTAGTTTTTATGGTATTCCACTTGAGCTGATGTTTTGGTTCTGCACCTGGACAGCTTGTCAAGTTACAAGAGAAGGATATCATCGAGATGATCTTCTTTCCTGTGGTGAATGAGGCTTGTCGCATCCTTGATGAGGGTATTTCAGTAAAAGCAGATGATCTTGATATTTCAGCTGTCATGGGCATGGGTTTTCCACCTTACAGGTTTGTGTGTTATTTATTTGACACACTTCCTAAAAGTCTAAAACTTAGTACTTGTTCTAAATTGAGATTGATTTCAATCAGGGGAGGTATCATATTCTGGGCTGACTCTCTTGGATCCGAATACATATACTCAAGATTGGAGAAATGGTCAGAGTTGTATGGAGAATTCTTCAAGCCTTGTGCCTACTTGGCTGCAAGAGCAGCTAAAGGGATTCCTCTGGTGAGAAGCATAAGCTCATTTATTTCCATTTCATATATACATATAGATATTTGTTGTGTTAAGATGCATTCCTCTAGCTCTAGGGTATTTTTATATCGGAGGAGTATTTCTCCAATACATTGCACATGTCTGGAGTTGGCAATTAGAATTCAACAATGACAAATGTTGCTGCATGGTTCTTGACTCAAGAAGCTGAGCCTTCTTCTTAGTACCCAAAGTTTATGACATTCTTATGATGTTGTCTTCTGATGGAATTTGTACTGTTTTATTTGCAGAGTGCGAGGGTGGAGCAAACAAAGTCGCGATTATGAGATACAAACATCTCATTGCATATTTGCTTGATCTTTTCCCTCTCATTTCTCCTTTCAAATATATTTGAGAACCAAATAATGTACCATGATGTGAGAATATTTGAGAACAGCAGAATTGTGTAGTCAAAATAAAGTTAAAACTTAATCATGGTTGATCATATTAAAAGCGACATATCTTGATGAGAATGTCACCTAATTAACAAGTCAGATTCAAGAGTTTAATCTTTTAGCTACAAAATACTTAAAAGTTAATGGGTTAGACTATTCCATCCGAATTGGAGTAAAAATAATAATATGATTAAGCATTTAAATTAAGTTAAGAATAACTCCTATTCTTCCCAATCTGTCCTGAATTTATACCTTATATGTCATTCTTAGATCCCCAACTCAATATTACGGAATAATAAAATTAAGCTAATTTGTAATTTAACATTATTACACCTAGCTTTACTTGATTGGTTTGAAACAAAGACAAAGTTATTCTGGTACATATCAATTATATTCATGTGTCCTATCTAGGTGTGAGCAAGATCTGTCCATACTCACTCACCCGATTTGGTCTAATCATGATCAAACTCAAATAAGATTACGTCTCATTAGATTAATGGTCGGGTTTGTGTTCAAAAATTATAATCGGATAATATTTAGGGTCAAATATGACCCAACTCGACCTGACTCATGATTCATAACTTATTATGTTTGTATGTGTCTATATTCAATTATGCATGAAGTAATGATATATATTTGGTCGAAAATATCATTAATTCTCTTATCATATATATATATATATATGATTAACGATATATATACACATATCATTTTATATGTCAAATTACATATACATAATAATAAGTAAAATATTAAAAAAAAAGTATCTAAATTATATTTAATCAAATCTATAGTTAGATTTGAGTTCAAATATTATCTCAATTGACATTTACAGGTTAACTTCAAGTCTACAATCTTAAGTTCCACCCCAACCTGGTCCAACTATACCCATATTGACCCCTGCTCCTAGCCATGCCAATGTGCCATGTTCCACGAGTCTCTCTCCTACCCAATTTTCAATGCCTTTTAATTTATTTCTTTGTTTTTTGTTCAACTTTTCATCTTCACTCAATTACACCCTCTTAGCCTTGTTTGCTTCTTCGGCCCCATCCTTTGTCTCTCTCACTATTTTTTTGTTGAAAAGGCTAAACAACTTAGTTAGCTAAAAAGGCATTGAAGTTACAACATCATCTATTAAATCCTCCATAGGAAAATCTTTCTACCTATACTATCCAAATCAAGCATTTGGAAACAACTCCACAAAGAAAAAGAAGAGATGATTGACATGGAAGGGATGAAAGGAGGTGTTAGGGTTGGGATTGGTGAAGATGATATAGGTGATGGAATGCAATGCATTGACCATCCATTCAGAAACAACAACAAAAACAACAACCCTGGTGGCATCTGTGCTATTTGTCTTCAAGAAAAACTTGCTAACCTTGTTTCCTCTTCTTTCCCTCTCCCTATTCGTGCTTCTACCTCTTCCTCTTCTTCTCCTTCTTTCACATCTAACAACAACCACAACATTGCTTCAATCTCTAACTCCACCATTCGCCCTATCTCTTCAACTTCAGCTTCTACTACAGCTACTTCTATTGCATGCCCCACTAACTCAGCTCAAAAGATTAATGGAAGTGAATCTAATCATCATGATGGTCGTTATTATAATCATGAATATTATACAAGGAGGACCCGCATCCCTTTTCTTTTAGCCAAAAAGAAGAAAAAACCCTCTCCTACTCCAAACATATCTAATATCATTCTCAAGCGTAGCAAATCCACTGCTATACCAACTTCAAGAGGAAACTCCTTTGTTGATAATGCTGATCATGAAGATGAGGATTTAACTACTGGTAAAAGAAATGGCTTTTGGTCCTTTCTTCATCTTTCTTCTAACTCCAAGAAGTTAAAGTCCAAGAGCCTTAGAGACCCAACAAGAATCTCCTCAACAATCAATGCTCCAACCACTTCAACTTCAAAGCCAAAGGAAAAGTGCACAAGTGAAGTTGTTATTGTGGAAGAGGATAACAACAGTTCCAATAGCAACACTACCACTGCATCTGCTGCTTCTTTTGAGCGTAAAGTTTCAAGATCTAGATCTGTTGGTTGTGGTAGTAGAAGCTTCTCTGGTGATTTCTTTGAGAGAATCTCTACTGGCTTTGGTGATTGCACTCTCCGTAGGGTTGAGTCTCAACGTGAAGGAAAAAACAAGGTAGCTGCTTCTGGTGCTGCATTGAACCGTGAAAGAGTAAGATGTGGAGGCTTATTTAGTGGATTCATGATGACATCTTCATCTTCTTCCTCATCTTCTTCCTCTTACTGGGTCTCTTCCTCTACTACTGATAATAATAATAATAATAGTAGTAGTAGTACTATGAATAATGGGAAATCAGTGGCACTCTCACATGGCCGTTCTAGGAATTGGGGTTGGGCTTTTGCGAGTCCTATGAGGGTTTTCACAAGCAAACCTTCTAAAGATAATAGAAGGGATATTATTAGAAATGCGAATGACAAGAATGCCACTCAAAACTTATCTGCTATGCCTTCATTGCTTTCTGCCAGAGGCTAAAAAACAAGGTGCAAAATGGGAAAATAAAGTCTATTTTGGTTCATACACATTAGTATGCTGTTAATTACTGTCCTTACTATTTTCATTAACATTAGTTGTCATATCCAAAATTCTGTCATCAATTTCCTCTTTCAGTACTTCTTTCCTTTTCCATATTTCTTTCTGGGTTTTTGCTTCTTGTTAACATTCAGGTATGGAGTACTATCCTGAAACCCCATTATGACGCTGAATGAAGTATTTGGGAATAGGGAAATTGAAGAAGAAAATCTTATTACATTCACTATCATCAGTCATCACGTGGTTTGTCTCTGTTCTGACTTAGGTTGTATTTTTTTTTGTAGCTTCCTTGTAATTCACACAATGTTGTTATCCTAGAGAGTAGAGACAATTGATTTTTATTATTGTACAAAAAGTTTCCACATGCATACCCATGTGTGTGGGTGGCCTAGACCCACATTAGTATCCATGGAATCATTGTTATTAACTAAATATATCGTGTGTATGTTAGTGAGCTTATATGCAATTTAATAAGTTTTTAATGATATATATTTTTCCTTGTCGAATGATTTATGGTTGTTGTTCTTTTATTGCTACTTGTTTCCGAACAATAATATCTAGTTTGATCATTTGCAATAGCAACATGGTTGGAGCAAAGGTGGTCCCCTAAGATTGCATTGAATTCAATAAGTAGAGATGTTATAGGACGCCAATGGTATATCAACACTATTGTCATGTGCGCAAGGATGAAGTTCATTAAGCAACATAGCTTTTTAGACTAATGAATTACACTACATAATAATTCCTTGTGTTTTAGGTTTTTAAACATATGATAAGCAATGAACCATGTATCAAATAATTCTTGTAATTTCTTTCTCTCTTATTTTGTCGATGAAAGGAGAGATGGGTAGAGGAGATCAAATGCAGTTTAAGGAGCTTTTTAGTACCAACGGTATATTCTTATATTTTGGGTAATTACTTTTGGGTTTTGTGATTGTCTCTCGTAAGAAGTGTGACTCTCAGTACAAATCTGATGTGATCATAGTTTGAATAATCACAGTTTTTACAACTGAGTTTATTCTTATCATTTTTATCTCAAATGGGGAAATTTTGAACAACTTCGATAATGAAAAATGAAAAATTCTCATTCTACTTTGTAATATTTCTTGAAAAGAAGTAAAAAACCTTCATGGAACTTTGATTAGGGAATGTGGTGAGGATCGAAATGATCAAAAGATCTTTAACAAAGAATTAAACAATGAACCACGTAAAAAACTAAACACAACTTCTTAATCCAAAACTTCACTAGCAGGCTTATTTGTTTTCACACTTGTGTTTTTCTCTCTTCATTTTAACCACTTCTAAATGTGAATCTTTTACCCACATTGCATTTAAAATATCTACTAGGTCAATTAACTTGAGCTACGGCGAAAAGCCTAACAAGAAGATAACAGTTTAACTTACAAAAAAACAAATGCTACCTCAATAATGAACAAGGATCTTCTCCTCCGGAGATATAAGTGTCTATTTCTCATTGACAAAAATATAATTTCATTATAAATAAAAAGATAAAAATGTCATTACATATAATCAATGTGTCTAGATGAATCTTTAAGTGTTGTCAACTACTTGAAGCCACGCCATTAAGAAATATGTTGCAATTTGCTTCATCCCATTAATAGGAAAAGATGATAAATATGTTTAATATTAATCGTAACAAGTACATGTTAGTGAGATATAGTAAGATGTGAGCAGTGAATAATATTGGGAGACGAGCCATTGATGGGAAAGTACAGAAAATGCAATGATAGAGGTGAAAGGTGGTCAGAGGAGAGTGTTAATTGTTAAATGTGAGTGGCTGATACAGATAATAAATTAAAAAATGGCCCACGCTCATCTTTTGTATTTCCCTTTCAAGGTGTGTGAAACCACATACTCACATAACACATTAGATTCCCACCCATCATTTTTTTACTCCTTTCCCTTTCTTAGTTATTACATTTGCCTTATTTACCCAGAAAGTAGCTCAACAAAACCATTTTCTAGTACAATTCTGGACAAGAGTGGATAAAAACACTAGTACACCCACATGCATGCTATAGCAAATATATTAATTACAATTTGTTGCCATCTGTGTCTAGCTGTATTACCACCACTCCCTCCCTCTATTATCAATTATTTAAATAGGGAAATGATTATCCAACTTCATTTGTTTAATCTACTCCATAATAGTTAGTCCTCTACCAATTCTTAGTTTCAAAACAATTGAATCAACGTTTAAAAAATGTAAAAAAATGTGACAACACTAAATAGTAAATGCTCTTGCAAATGCAGGTGTATGGTTATGACATTAGAATGAGCATAAATTTTTTGCACTGTTAGTGTAAGGACATAGACACATATATTATATCATTCACCATTCATTTGGATTACTTTTTTGAAAAAATCGATGATGATCAAATATGAATGATAGATGATGCAATGACAATGTGCAAAACTCATACAATTTCATAACATGTCAATCTTTTTCATTCTATATTAGAATGAATAGCCATAAAAGAATGCAGGTGTATTGTCAGATATTGCAAATGCACTTCGTCCTAAATTATCCTCCATTGTTGAAACCATATTAGGGAGAGGGGACTCACTTTGGAAACATTCCACATATTAAACAACATACAAATGTAAGGATCAGTAATCTCAAGTGAAAGTTGTATAAATGTGTTATTTCAATTCTCAACTCAACCGATTAGTAAAATGATTAGAATAGAATAGGCGTACGGGCTTGTCCTCTGCAGCTTATGTAGTTGATTTGATGGCAAACTCAAACAAACTTCTCTATCAAAAGGACCATGATTATTTGAGGGACCATGCATCCACTTATCTTTTGTATTTTCTGACATTTGGGCTAAGCAATGGAACGTGGCTTTTCTGATTCTTCAGGAGACAGTAGTTTTTCATCTTTTGGAGGTACTTGTACAAAATGATTAAACTTCAAAAATTAGAGGTAATTTCTTCACTATTTTTAAGAGTGAAAATTTGTAGAAGGAAAAGAACAATAAGTATAAACAATAAACGAACAACATTAAACTTTCTTTAATAAATCAGCATAGACAGATAAAACTGAGGAAGCGCCCCGTGTACTGTGGTATACTAAAAACATAGAGACCAAAATACAGAATATAGTAGCTTAAAAGTACTTTAACAAAAGGTTAAAGTACCTGAAACCCATGTGAGTTTTAAGCATAAAAACAATATAAACCATAATAAGAGCATATATTATGGTGGTGTAGGATGTTATAGACATAACTTTGTCTACGTTTTAGTGGGAAGATATAAGATTGTTCTTGAGGAACAGAAAATTTTCATTCCCATGTCACAAACAAATCCACTATCTGTTTTATATCAAACAACACATGGAGTAACTGAGTTAAGGTATGTAGTTAGTGGGCCTGTAGTATCGGGTTGGTGGGTGTGGAGTCCAAGCTGAGCAGGCCTCTGTCACAGGCTTCTCTCTAACGCTACATACCAAGCCGCTTCCACACCCAACCTTTCTCAATTATTATAATTGAAAGATCAAGCATACTACAGTATAACTAAAATCAATACTCACCGTATTTTTATATATATTATACCCACTTTCTTCACAATTTTACATATTTAGGCATGAGGGTACACTGAATAAAAGGCATTTTAGGATTTTTAAAAAAGAATTGGGTCAAAAAAAATATGCGGACTAAAAAGTGTATCTCAATCTTTCAGGTGTTTGAAAGTCTTTATTTTTGTGGCCTGGTTTCCCTCCACTTAAACCTACTCTCGGCCCAACCCTTTTGAATCAATATAGGTCCACACAAGCACAACAATGAATGTTTCTGTTTGTGTGTGTGGGACTCCAAGGAAGTGTCACACATTCTTTTATTTTCCCCTTTTCCTTTTATTTTCTTTTTGTCGTTTTCATTGCCTTTTGTCATTGAAGGCAGCACATGCAAATGCAATGGAAGTTCAAACACTGTTTGAGAAGAGTAAGGCAACGACAAAAAAAACAAAAAAACAATAATATAATAAGATATTTTTATCATTTTATATATAATTGATTAACACTTTTATCATTAAAAAAACAACAAAAATTAAGTATTTATATTTTCATTAATAAAGATATATTTGTTGATTTGAGTAAAGCAAAATAATAAAAACATAGGCGTCCACAGGCACAGGCACATGTTTTAAGGCCATTCAGAAAAAATGCATATGACACTTATAAATTCCACTTTACCGAAAAGAAAAGAGACACAGTAGTATTCCTAAGAGAGTTTGAAATTGGAAGAAGAAAAAAAAAGATGTTAGAAGAAAGAGGTGCACCTCATGGGATCCTTTTAGCAGTAGTGGTAGCCATTGTTGTTGTTGTTCCATTTGTTATTGGTGATGGTGAAGCCATTACTGAATTTATCTCTGACCTTATTTCTCCAATTGGTCTCCTCCTTCTTCCTATTATACTCCTTCTCACCATTCAATTTCTATCTTCAGATCGTGGCTCTTTCATCTCTTCTATTTTCACTTCTGGTGAACCCGATAGCATTCACCGTGTTAGTGGTTCACCATTTGGTGTTGCTCTTTTCCTTATACTCATTCTCTTCCTTTTGTATAACCGCTTCTCCATCTTCGGTGGCGGTGATGATGATGAATGAAGAATATACTCTCTCAAACTTCCTGGATCTACTTCTCATGCGTACGCTATTCTTCTAGATGCACCTACCTCTTTTTCTCATCTTTATGTTACTTTATTTCTCTATCTATGAATATGATATTCATCACCAATCACATACAGCACAATGCGAGCTTTAATTTAATTGCTTTATTTCTTTTTAAATAAATAAACGTCCTCTTTTGTTTTTCTTGTATGTGTGTGTGACTGTGTGGTATTTGACCGTTTTCATTTGATTATTTACTTTGCACTTAGATTGTTACTAAAATTGAAAATTGAAAATTGAATTGATGAAAGAGGGTATTGTCGGTGTTGTGTGTTGTTGACGTTTTATGCAGATTTAAATGAGGAAACCTTGTGTACCGGACTGGTGGTCCAATGGTTTTGTGCCACTTAATTGTCATTTGCTACTTACAACTTAATTGCGTCTCACAAATATATTTAATTGCTTTCACTTATTTTCCTTCCAAAAAAGACCTTGTTACTTCCTAGACATTGGAACATGTACAAAAATCCTACTTAAGTGATAGCTTCTACACATTTCAATACCCAGTAAACAAGAAATGATTTTAATCCTCATTTCTCTTTTGAGAGAGAGATTCAAAAGATATATAGCTGTGGGATTCATATATGCTATGGCAGTAACCAAGTGACAATGATATGATCCACAACAAAATTTTAAATGTGAATATATAATTCTAGCCTTCCAAATATCATTATTCTCCATCGAAGTGTGTTATATGTGTCAACTAAGCCACAAGTACTGACTAAAAGGTTTGATCCATCAACATTGCACCACATTTGCAAGAGTTTACATTTCATACATTAGCAACATATTTGCAAGAATTTAAATTTGATTCAATAACATATACTTCTTTTGTTTTGATCTAATGCAATTTCTCCCTATTGAAAGTGCATCAAAACCTACATGGCGTCCGATCAATTGATTCCAGCCAATAATAACTGTCAAATTGTTTAATCATAACAATAATAAGTCCCATTAAACAAAAACACCAAGGGAATTTCCCAACTAACTATTAAATAAAATGTATATGAAAAACTAGATGATGTTAGAACAACAGAGAACAGAGCATGAAGCTCTTGGGATGATGGGATGACATTGGTGGTGGTGTTTAGGATGAATTCATATAAGACATTATCTTGTCTTACACTTCCATTTCATGCAACACGATAAGTTTCCATATTCCACTATTTCAGCAAATTATTCATTACAAAAGGAAAGTGGCAACTAATTGTTAACAGCTGAATACTTTAATCCCCTCCCTGTTAACTATTGAGCTGAGCGTGACTGCTAAGCCATCTACAGCTATATTTTAATTCCGTATTCTCTTTAGAAGTTAAACAATTAAATGTTAAGGTCAACAAGTTGTTTTAGTGTACTAAGGCACGTCTTGGCAAAGAGGGAGAATCCATGCGTCTACACAGAGCATTGAATAGTAAGCCATTTGGAGGAGCTTTGAAACCAATACTGGCTTTATGTGAATGAGAGGCTAACTACTCAGGCCAAAGAGTTACATTCTTCAACATCTCAAGTGCTCAACACTTTAATCCGTCAATCTATATATTATTAATGTTTAGATTAAACAAAGATCACCATCTCCATCAGGTTCAAGAAAATATAGTCCTCCAAGTGCTACATTCTATCATTTGCAGGGCATTTTGAGAAGCTATTTTGAAAGCTAAATTTGACAACCAAGAAAATAAAGTATAAAATGATTTGATCCAAAAACTCTCAACTGAAACCCAATTTCTAATTAAAAATATCTCAAAACCAACACAGCTTTGACTTAGCAAATGCTATTTTCAACCACAGGGTCGGTCCCTCAAGGGGATGTCTAAATACACAGTCCCTCAACTTGCTGCAGACTGCAAATTCATGTTACAAGCAGAAGCCGAGATCAGTGAGTTAAATATTCTGCATCAGTGAATTAATCTGAACAGATGAATTGGGCAAAGGCTGTTGCATTATTTCGGATTCATTCAAGTCCTGAGATTGGATGTGTATATCCTGTCAAAGAAGGTGATTGTCACTGTCAATGCTATTTCTGTATAAAAAAAATAACAATAAAGGCAATTGTAAGGAACACCAAACTAGCTGCTCCAGACGGCCAGCACTGGGAGCAGCCAGGACCTCTTAACTTAATTTTTTTAGGTGAAATGTAGTTTAGCATCTTCCGATAGAAATTTCCAGTTATGGAAAAGAAACTAATCAATATCAGGAGTTACTATTAATCCAGTTCGACTTTGGTGAATCAGCCATTAACCATTCTCTGAAAATGGTGGCCTACCACCTGCAAGTGGATAAAGTTGCTTTCGGGATTTGAATAAGAGAGCTCACAAGGCAGCACCCGTATCATTGCGTCAATGCACACTTTCTCATCCTAACTTTGGTTAATTCTCTTTAAATGGAAAATGTGTTAACTCTAATTTCCCATGTAGTTATTCTTCCTTTTTTCTCTTATGAACATAGTTACAGGGTTCCATCATTTAGCATAATATCGCAAATGGGGTTCAGCATACTGCATGCTAAATACAGGGTTCCTAATAAAAGAAAAAGTGATGAACCACACCGGAACAAATACCTTGAACCATGTAACTATGGTTCTGAAATTTGATCTCAACTGTGCATATAAGCCGAAAAAGAAATGGACATTTATCCTGGAAATTCTGATCGAACATCAACTCACAAAGTGACCATAGAGAGACAGATAACATGACAAAATTCAATACCTGTGTCTGCAGGAGTGGCTGTGGTTGCTGCTGATCTTGGGCTAATGCATAAGCTTGCGGTTGAGACATTCTATAGTAAGGTTCTTTCAGATCAAGCTTACAGGATGATGTTTGAAGAATACCTCCTTGTTCAGCACCAGGACCCCACATTTTAGCTATTGCAAATAGAAACTTCGCTCATTAGCTTCATGGTGCAAGTATTGTAATAATAAGGAGAAGAAAACTCACAAATATCAACCTGACAAAGTTAAATATATAGTATAACTCTGTGCATTGTGGGCAATCAAGTGAAGCCTGCCAGTAATTTCTTGTCCTGCCATGACATAAATTGGCTGAGAGAGAACACAACGTAATTGGTACCAATGGGTTGTTGGTGACCCAGGAGCAGTGGTAAGCCACCTTGGCACAGTACTGTAAACACACAATAATCAGAGACAAATTAATAGTTAGAAATAGTCATAATCTTGGTGATTAAAAAAATAGACTAGACCTTACTAATAAAAGAGGAATGTTTACCTTCCATTGAATAGTACATCAAACCAACATGCCAACCCATGCACTCTGGCACCCACAGAGGCTGTGAATTTCAGAGGAATGTCAATTTCATACAAGTCTTCTTCCTAAAGAATACAAAATTGGTTTGGTCACAAATTCAAAAGAAACTTTGCTTCAAGCATTGAAAGAAAATCGAGCAGAAGGTAAATACAAAATCCCTGACCAACGGCAGACCATTTGCAACAACAAAAATGATATATAGTCAGAAAAATGCATGCTTATCTAATAAAGCTTCAAATATTTTTTTCCTTCTTTCAAAGAACAGGGTTAAGAATAAAAATTATCAGATGACATGGACTTCTATTAAAAAGGTTTGAAGGAAATTTATTGCATGAAGAGAAATATATTAGCTGGAAAATAAAATAATCTCAAAATAAAATGAGCTTCTCTAAAAAACTGATTCTTACCTTTATTTTGGTGAAGTCTATCACATGGAACATTGGAGGAGCTACTAACAATCTTGGATCAAAAGCATCCACCACGGGCTTTATTGAGAAGAAAAAATGGTAAGACATTGGTAACATCACAAATTTTTGTAACAATCAAATTACCCCTAAAGTCTAGAAGGCAAAATAATGGATCATGTCACTCCAAAATCGTTTCCTAATTTGAAACTGAACAGTGCATTTCTATGGCTAAAGCCTACACTATTCTCATCTAAATAAATTATAAAAAATTTAATGTCTTACTCTTATGATATCTACAAGCATACGAATAATTAAATGCTTTGAAACTAAAAATGGATGTCAAGTTTTAATTTAATACACGTATATGATAGTGTATTCCCACCTAAATAAACAAGAAAGACATTTAACCTTTCCTCTGTGCCAGGGCTATTCCCACCCAAATAATCATTTCAAACTGCAATATATAATCCAGCCAATTCTCGGTGAAGGAAACAATTAGCAAACCTCAAGTAAAATTTTGAAACAAATCTAATATGATACCTGAGAAAAATAACCTTGAAATGCAGTTCCATGTAAGGACGTCAAATCAACACCATAATAGTTTTGCTGCTGCCAAAACAGGGCCTGAACAATGACAACAAATGAATTAAAGCGAGAAAAAGGATATGTAGACAAATGTAAAATAACTCTAAAAAAACAGCAGTAAAAATTTAAAAAAATGCTAGATCATGATACAATTTTAAAACAAACTATGAAATCAACAGCTAAGAGCATGTTTGACAAAGTAAAATGATTTTTTTTTATTGTTTACCCTCTTTTAATTGAAGGAATTATAGTTGAATATCATTTAAATCCATTTGACCGGACAACTGAAGCATAGATTTTTACAAAGATAAGACTCGTTTAATTTATCTTGCTGCTAACTCCAGGTTGCAAAAAGTTCTTTTAAAGAAGTACTAGAAGTACGAGTGTGCAAATATAAGGGTTCATCTTGCTCCCAATTCTAGGCTGCACATATAAGTGTACTCCATAATAGCAATTTCAACAAACACACATTCAACATTGAATATAAATACACATGCACACATCGAAACGCAAACATGCATATTTATTACGCACCTTGTTAGCTATTTCGATAAATAAATATTCATCAGAGAAAGGTGCCATGTGAATCCTACAGCAGTAATAAACTTCAGGTTAGGAGAAAACAAGTAATAATTAGAGGCATTGGAAGAAAAAACTGCATACTGTAATATACTAATCTTTTGAAGCCAAATAATATTTCATATAAAAAGAAAGCATTTTTAGATCTTCAAATACCATATTTGGCTCATGAAACTGAAACATGAAGATTACAAGACATAAATGACCCCTTTTTGAAACACAAGGTGCTTTGATAATACTGTGAACCGCCATTGAAATTGCAATAGATATTATCATTCAAAAAAAGTTGTTCAGTAGTCAATAATCTTGGGATAAAAGATAAATTAGATGGAAGTATGCCACTTTAAAAAACAAATACTTATCCGCCAATAACTTGCCACATTAAAATGATTTCGTTGGAATCAGTAATCACATTGAGTATTATCACTTGCAAGAAGCTCTGAGAAAGAGAAAAAAGGTGCTAGTTTACCTTCCCACTGCAGGAAACATTTTCCCATTAGGGGTGAGAAACCTATCTCTGGCAATGACATAAGACTCTAGCATTCTTTCATTTACTAACAAGGTGCCTGCAAAATGCCAGACATTTTTCTGACTTATAAAACACCAGCATTCCAAATTTTATAACACGAGGACCACAATGTATCTCTACATTATGGAACAGCAAAAACAAAACCTATTGACAACATATATAGATACAATCATAACTTATACAATGAATATCAGCATCATTCATCAGACTGACCGAAGACAGTAGAATATCAGCTTACCCATGGGCTCAGAGATAAGAACATCTGCTTTTTCTGGCAATTCAACATCCTCAACTTTGCCTTTAATCACCTATCCAAATATAATTATTACAAAAATATCCGAGTAATGAAAAAGCTAATGAACAATGAGTCAATGAATATGGCAAAAAACTAGAAAACTGATCTCACTGTAATTCGTTGAGCAAGTGTTGGATTCCCAGCGATAAGTTTCTGTGCATATTCTGCCATTTCAGATGCTTCCACGGCATAAACATGTTTCGCACCAGCCTGAGGGAATGCCAGAGTGACAAAGGGTCAAAGACTTAGAAAAGGCTTTGGGTGCAGGGGCAAGGAGAACCAAGAATTTTCAGTTAATTTAGAAGCAACAACACTTATCATATGCTATAAATAGGCTTAGCCAATCAAGGCGTTTAGCTACCTGAGCAGCAAATAATGACAAAATACCACTACCAGCGCCAACATCAACTACTACACGACCCATGAAATCGCCACGGTTCTCAATAACAGCAGCATAATAGGTTCCTAAAACAACATGATGACCGCATTTGTCAGGTAAGGGTAAAATACATTCCAATTTTAAAAACAAAACAGAAAACACTAGAATACAATTAGGTATAACCTGTCCGCACATAGTCCTGCAACATATTTTGCTGGTGCAGAAGTTGTCCATAATAGTGAAAATACATTTTTGCAGATGATGACTCTATCTTCTCATCAAATTTACTTTTAGAAGTTACAATAGTTCCATTTAGTATGTTTCCTCCTGGATTAAAAAAATTGTAATATAATTAAAAACGAACATCATAGCTTAATGATAAAAAATGAAAGTGAACATGCTTGCAGGGAAAAGGAACTAGTGGGGACAAGTAAAATAAACATGGAAATGTATAGATAGTATTAACTAGCTAATGTAAAATATCCTTCTATTCTTTGTTAAATGTAAAATATCCTTCCAGCTATCAAATGAAAATAAAAATATGAAGACGCAGAAAAGGCCTTTGCTAATGTTTACACAAATTTCCAAAGCAGCACCTTGAACTTTGCCTTCCTTCTTCCATTGTTGGACTACACAATGGAAGGCAGCACTGTCCTCCTCATTTCTAAACTGCAAAGTGACTCCCTTGGAATATGATGTCTGGTTCAAAAACAGCATTGTTAAAATGCATAAGTATTTGGCAGTAGACCAATGAATTACATCATGACCATATCGCAACAATGTACAATGAATACCTCACAGGAAATGGGCATCAATACAAATGAGGAAAACGAAAGCGATAAAATGCAACAATACTACGATAAATCTATTAGCACACAGGCAACAAAAAACCCTGAGATTTATGATTTTCTTTTATCCAACCAAAAGAGCTCAACATAAAGCGAGACACAACTTTACCGACATCATTTCGCTCCTCACCTTTTTAACAACATCAGAGCCTTCTTCTTCCACAATACAAACCGATTGAACAGGACCTAACTTGAATACCTGGTATAAGTTAAACCACAAATCAAGATAACCTAATCAAAATAGTGGCCTCATTTATAGCTCAAACAACATTGTTAGTTAAAAGCAATATAAGCACGGGAATATGCAGGGAATGAAAATGAACCTGAGCTGTTAGGAGATCTACGTTGAAGAGAATCTGATGAGAATCCTGAAGGATTTGAAGGCCATCGGAGGTGAAGCGAGCTTTCCCAGGTGAAGACGAAGAAGAACCTGAACACAAGTCCGCAACTGATACCAAATCGAACTCTCTCTGTTTCCACTTTTCCTCCATTATTACACTCCTTATGTCCTTTTCTTACTTTATGTTTATTGTTCAAAAATAAATAATAGTTATGGATGAAACTAATTTAGAAGAAGGACATGGAATTGGGAATTAGGGTTTTATAGAGCCGCCAAAGAGAGAAGGGTGTGTATGGGTGGGGAAGAGAGGGTTCTTGAATGTTGAAGAGAGTTTCACTTTAGAGGGTTTTATAGTCAAGCTTTCATTTTAGATTCAGTCCAACTCCAACTTATTATTGATTGAATTTGAATGCTAAATAAAGTGAAAGGGGAAAGGTGAAAAGGTTGAAAGCAAAGGTACACTGTCTATGTCTATTACCATATGTTAATGCATGCATCCTCATAAACCAGCAATAAATCACTGTATATTAAGATTAACCCAAAAACGATTATGTGTTTTGAGAAAAAACTTTATTTTACTTTTCCTCAATTTTAGAAGTATTTTACATAAATTTGGAATAAATTAACATATATAGAATGTGTTTGAAGATTTATGAATGGATGCTGCAATATAATCATGCTAAAATTTCTCAAATGTGGACATACACACAATCATCCTTTTTGGCTTTTTCTCTTTTGCTTTGCCTTGTCAGAGAGTGCTGCTAACTAGGTTATACTAGATTTTACCCATTTACAGTGACTCGTTATTCGTTAATTTGAATCTTGAACTACAGGCACTTCTCAAGCTGAATTTACACTTTACTGCCATTTATTTATGATATTCGTATTTAGATCTACACGTATATTACATCCGCCCTAAACTAAGTCAAGGAGGGTAATTGTTCTTTTCAATAATAAAGCATTGATCAGTACAAGCAAAATAAATAGAACATTACAATTTTGAATAACAACAACTACAGAAATTGACATGTACTATATAGTTGAACTAAGCAGATGAATATTCCTGAGTGGTAGGAAACAAAAAAATAAATTTGTTGAAGGTGTGAAAACCCATCATGAAGAAGTTGGCAACTTGATAGCTTTGAAAGCAGGATGAAGCAATCCAAGCTCATCCTTCACCTCAAGTGGATTACTACTCTCATTCCTCACTCTCTTCACTCTACGACTAGCAAGTGACTTATGTGTAAACCCATACATCTGCAGAATTTGATTATCCCCAAAATTATAAGCTCTATCCATCTGTTTCAAGCACCTCTCAACAGGATAATCACCAAATTTCCCACAAGGTTTACACCCCACAAAATGAGTCACTAGTGGCCACCTATGATCACCAAGACCAGGATGATAATTTTCGATAAACTCTTCATACTTATCCACCAAAATCCCCCAATAACCATGCAAGTAATAATGATTCTCAAGATAAACCTTGTTTCCCCATTGCTCCTTCCCTGTGGCCAACATATAAACCATTGCAGATTGATCATCGGCTTCGAAAACCGGCCTATTCTTAAGCTCCCTAGTTAGAATCTTCCCAGCTTCATCTCTGATTTTCCCTTTTGGTCCCATTGGTGCCCAAGCATCAAGAATATCCAAACTCCATTGACAATTCCTTAGAAGGAAACTCCCAGTGTTCAAACCAATCCAATTCTTCTCATCATACACCATCTCATTCCAACCGTGCATCACAAAGTTGTGATCTTTGTAACGCTCCCACGGAACCTCGAAAGCCATATCAGTAAACATTGCATCACTATCCATCCACCACAGAAACTCAACCTCAGGATGAGAAAGTAAAAGTTTCCGAATCAATGGAAGCTTGGCCCAGAAACCTGCCATCTCAGCATCTAAAAGAGCCATGTTGTAGAATATCTCAATTCCATGAAGCCTGCAATAATCAATTTTGTTCTTAATTGATTTTAATAGATAGTGATCTCCAACCGGGTTTTCACACGGTTTAGGAGATGAACCGGTAACTAACAGAACCCGGGGTTTAGTGGGTCCCACGAAATTAGGGTAATCAGGATTATTCAGAAGCCACTGTTTGCGTTGTTGGTCCCAATCGGAGATCTTGGGGCCGAGAGTGTAAGGTGTGTTCGGATCACGCTTAAACTCGTCTTCGCCCCCTTCGTCCACCAGGATCTTCGAGAGGTCGAAGGTGGCGTAGTTATTGGGCTCTGTCGTGGTTTCGTGTTCGACTTCTTCCAGAACGCGGTGGGGCTCGACGCGCCGGCCGCCGCGAGAGTAGAGATGGAGGCGGATCTCGTTGAGGTCTTGCTCCGGGGTGCCGAACTTGCCGGCGCCGATAGTGCCACGGAGGACGACGACGGTGAGGAAGAGGCAGAGGAATGTGAGGGAGCCACGCTGGCACGCGCGCTGGATCTGGCGGAGCCGACGTGTACCGAGGCACCGGTCCAGCATTGTATTGAGTGGACCCGGTCGAGTTAGAACAAAACCCTCTCACTATGTCTCTTTTATTCCTAAGTGTGAGTGGCTGCAAAGTGTAAAAGGATAATTGATTGAAATGATGAGAATAAGGGAGTGGAGGTTAGGATAGTAAATAAGAAAGGGAAGCTGTGATTTGTTAGCAACCAAATTATGCAAACAAAGATCCACAATTTGAGATCATATAATCCTAACAAGTAAGAGGATGGACTCAGAATCTTCCTTCCTACCGCGTTTAATTTAAAAAATAAATAGAAACGTTTAAAAATCGAATATATTTGGATTTTATTGGATTTATTTTTTTAATATATAAATTGATATTATACATATAAAAATTTAATAGTGTTATATCTATAAATTATTAACATAAATATTTATACACAATTAATATATCATTAACCAATAATTTATATTATTTTTCTGAATAGTCAATAATAATTAAAAATGAAAGATAAATATAAATTGATAGTTATATAACTTTTACGCCACGTACTATTTTTCTTATAATATAATATTAGATTTATGTTAACCAATCATGAAACAACACTTAAGTAGTCCACTAGATGATGTTGGAACATAATTCCAACCACAATGTTATAAATTATATTATTTGACACAACATTCCTATTTAACTCTTTTTTAATGGTTTCACCTATGAAAAAACATTCATATTCTTATAGAAATTGAATTACGTTATGTTTGATATGTTCTCCACTTCTCTTTGACCTCTAACCCCTCCTCCATACAATTCTAAGCTATTTAAGATGTGTTTTTTATCATACTTTCCGCACTCTAAGTTGTTTTAATTTTTCATTGAATGCATTTATTTCTAATTCTATTATGTCTAACTTGTTCATTCATTCACAACATTATTTTCGTCAATCCTACATTGAATTTATTTTTTATTATTATTTTATTACTCAATATCTAGTTTCATATAACTCACACCATATATGTGCAATAAACTTGATTTGAGTTCGAAACGAGTTATGTTTCAACTCGATTGAAGTTCGTGAAATGTCTGATTCTACTCGTAAGCTCAAATATACATATATTTCCGTCAATCCTACATTGAATTTATTTTTTATTATCATTTTATTATTCAACATTAAGTTTCATATAACTTACACCATATATGTGCAATAAACTTGATTTGAGTTCAAAACGAGTTATGTTTCAATTCGATTGAAGTTATACTCGTAAGCTCAAATATACATATACGTGCAAATATATATGAACTGAATCATGAACCTTATGAGTTAAATTGTATTTGGCTCAAATTCAACTAGTTTGTTTAATGATCCTAATGGTTAACTCAAGTTCAATATGTTTAGTTAATGAATGTCGAGTTAAATAACGAGACGAGTTTCAAATAAATATCAATTTGATTCCATTCTCATCCATACTCTATATTGTTGCAATAAATTTTTTATGATACAATATCCATAAATCACAATGTAGAAGCTTTCATGACATGTGTTCATCATCAATTATTTATGTGTTAATTATCATCATTCTTAAATGAAAATAATAATATATTAATTGTGTAAAAAACTTTATAATAACCTTTCATATATATTAAACTCATATTTCAACCTATTGTTTTATGGCAAGGAATGGTCTAAATAATAAAACGTTAAATATTTTAGATATTATCTATCAAATTGGTTTTTTTTTAATATTTAGTATAAAATCAAATAATAAAATATATATATTGAGAATCTAAGTCCAATTAAAAAATGAAATATTTACTTTTTGAGTACATATATATATATATATATTTTTACCCTGGCCTTTGACATACATTCACATAATCTTCTTTGGGTGTGCTTACGGAATTATGAATGTGCGTTATATATTATTCAAAGATTAAGTAAGATATACTATATATTCTGATATATGTAATGTAAAAATGACATCCAGACATGTATACCTGTCAACATTTGCATTTGCCCATTTGGTTTGGGGAGAGGTGTGGTTTAATTGTCACACAATAATAAATAAATAAGTGAAGATGACATCATAATAATCAATAATAAATAAATAAGTGAAGATGACATCATAATAATTACACTGGCGCGTTCAATGATTTTGATTGATGCAAATAAAAATGCATGTGAGACTGCCTTTAAACAAAGATAAGAATAGAAGCAAATGAATGTCATGATTTTAAAGGCAGATTTAGAAGCAATTGAATTTTGAAAGGGTGTGTAAGTGTGTTTGTGAAAGCGTCTAATTTTAATGTTGATAGAGACTCGTTCAAAAGTCCATAATAAATTTGTTAATAAACACAACTGAATTTAGTTAAATCTAAATACTGAATTTTTGAGGTTATTATTATGGAAAGTCACAAGAGTAATAAAATTGTTGAAAATAGAAAAGTATATGAATGTTCTCTGTTAAACGATGGCTGAAAAGTGAAAACAAAGACGTGTACAGTTTTGCAAAATCGTAATTAAATATGTGATTTTGATCTGAGTAGTTTATTAAGAAACAAAGACGTGCGTGCCTAATTCTTCCTCGTTTTCATTCACAAGAGGATAATCCACTGAGATGAAGTCATAAACGGTGACTAACTAACTAACTATTAAAATTAATAAGAAAAGATGCCCCCATTCTTTTCTCTCTGAACCATTGTCCATTCCCCTTCACAAACAAACACCAAAACAACCACATCCCCTACTTCTACTCCTCTAATACAATGTCGTTTATAAACATTTGTTACAAGTTTCTTCTTCCTTTTTCAAATGCATGTAAAGAAGAAACAGTGGCACAAAAAGGAATCCGACTAAATTAATTAACAAGCATCATGACAATAGTAATAAATCAAGAGTTTAATATATGTAAATTAAAATCATATTTTTTTCATCACCATTCATATGAATTACTTAAAACTGAATAAAGTCCTGAATATTCTATTTTTTCATCAATCTATTGTTGACTTTATTTCAGACCCAATGATCATAAAAAACGATAGATGATGGCTAATGTTCAATGCAAAACGGTGATTTAATTTTATTAAACTCTAATTCTCTTTTTCTACCTGTATACATACATTATATGGTCTCAATAGCATATGCATAACAATAAAATCAATTA
Organism: Lupinus albus; assembly: GCA_009771035.1. Classification (NCBI taxonomy): domain Eukaryota; kingdom Viridiplantae; phylum Streptophyta; class Magnoliopsida; order Fabales; family Fabaceae; genus Lupinus; species Lupinus albus. The sequence continues at coordinate 15,569,638 of CM020011.1, forward strand.
AATAAAATAAAATAAGAAAAGGAGAATAGTATTTCAACTCCTGCATCGGGTGATGGTACTACATCCACGACGGTAGGGGTTGGCCTGAGCTCCAGTCCGGCAATTATAATAAGAAGCGCCACGTCGTGAGCATGGCACAGTGTTCCTCCTCAGCGCACCATAGCTTATGTACCTATACCCTGCTAAAATGCGCCGGTTACTCTCCGATTCCATTAGAAACTCTGTATCATCGTCATCTCCGGTAAGCATACTGCACTCAGCGATGGATCCGCGGCAGCCGGAGTTGACCACTGGGAGGAAGAAGTCGAGGTTTCCGGTGAAATCGACGGAGGATGATGAGGAAAGAGCCACGTGGACGGCTAAGATCACAAACACGAGAAAGAAAGCATGGAAATGGGTTGAAATTGAAGTGGCCATGTTTGGTTTGGTTATGACAGAAAGGAGAAGAAGCCTCTGCTATCTTATTATAAGTTAGGGTTCGTGCCAAAATGCCATCAGATTTGGGTTTATTTACGAGTGTTGCCACTTGACTTTAACGTGACTGTGGTTGTGGTAATTGCTTCACGCACACAGATCAATCATCTTTTATGACTTTATTTAAATCTTGGACCATCAAATAAAATAGGTAGAGGAATATGAAAGTTGGAAATAAATAAATATCAATTAAGAGAGGACATTTATTATTTATTTATTGGAGATGTCCCAGTTGTTAGTCAGATGAGATGGAATAATTTCATTTTGCAATGATGCAAATAGACAGCCATGTTTTATTTTTGTAACAAATAAAAAAAATTGAATAGTAAAAAGTTCCAGGTGAAATTTGTTTCTTTTTTTTAAAAGTAAAATAGGAAATCTACAACAGCAGTGCAAGTGCCACGATAAATTTGAATAGTAAAAAATTACGTATTATAATACCTTTACCTACTAAACCCCTTCAAAGGCTTTGAATAGTGTTGATGAGTGGTCCTGAAAAAAGTTAGTTGTTAGTAAAATTGATTTGTTGAAGTGTTATAAAATAAAAGGTTTGGTTAATAGCTTCCTTAGGATGGATGCAACCGCGTTTTGAATGATGATAAAGCTGTCATTTGCTGTCTTCAAGTAATGTTTGGTCACTAAGGTCCCATATATACATGCTGCTCTTTGCAACTAATAATATATATTTATGCACTTCACCAAAAACTAAGTTCTTTGTTTATACACACATCAATGCGCTATGGTCCCAGCCATGTAAAGTAGAGGCTGGAAGCAATTATTTTCGGATAACACCTTTACTCGGTTAAATGTTTTATAGTTTAGTTTTTTTTGTACCTAAAATAGAGTTTTTAGTTTTTGGCTGGAATGGGATAAGCATAGATTTCATATCCCAATATTAAATTTTATAACCACTCACTTTTTGTATGTATTCACATCAAAATACTGAAAAGTGTCAATGTTTTGATTCCTTTGAACTATATAAATTGAAATAAATTAATTTTTTATCCATAAGGTGAAAGAATTAGTTTTTTATTCATAAGTTGAGGGATACCCTTAGTAGTACTAGAGAATATAGTAAGCGTAAAGTTTTGATTTTTATAAAAAAGGTCCCCCATATGCCTCCTTCATACAAAAAAACAAAAAAATGTATTTTTTTAAAACACCTCTGTTTCTTTACAAATTACAAGGAAATCATGATGTGATATTTTATTAAATTCTGAAAATTAATTGGGTGTATGAAAATCAAAGCCCAAATTATGATAGATTTGGAAGGCTTCTATGTTGGGCTTCACTGTAGCTAGGATTTTCAGCTTCATATAAAACATCATGTTACCCTTTACATTGGGCTTACCCTTGGTATATTTTGGTTAGTTAAAAGTTAGCTGGATATTTATTTTTCCTTAACTTGTGATAGACTGAGAGTCCATTTCACTGTTAGACCAAGGTCATCTTCAATAATAACATTAGTAGCTATATCAAGGAACATACATTTGACTTGGTTGGCAACCTGAGTCGTACTAACTTTCCATTTATGTTCCACATGTATGTATTCACTTACACAAAAAACCAGTTTAACATGTACATTTAAACTAGAGATTTGAAATCTCAAAATATAAATAAGAAAGGAAGGACTTGTAAATCAATGTGAATCAGTACTTGTGTTCATTCCATTTCAAGAAAGTGATGCTTAGACAAAAAATATTTATATATTTTATTTTATCTCTAAACAGAGGATAGGATAAAGAAGGAAAGACAGAAAGAGAGACAAGATCCCACGTAATTACAAGCGTACTAATGAAGGAAAGTTTTATCGGAGATAGAAAATTTAGATTTGTTTGTCCGTTATGTTATGCTAAGCAGGAACACTGGAACGCAAAATCACTGATGAGGAAGGATTCCGAAGAATCAATACAATAATCAATTATTATCATTACCAGAAAAAAAAAGTTGAAACAAAGAAAACGTGTATCTGAATCTTAATTTTCCAATTCTTGATTTTTTTTGTTATCTTCTTTTAACAAGAGGAATGTGATTAGTCCTATATTTCAAACACTTTACAAAACAAACATAGTTCATAATCCGCATGACAATATTGGCATGAAGCAATAGTAGCATCATCTTCATCCTCAATCAAAAATGACATTCTTGAAAGTTTCTTCAACTTTTCTCTGCTTTCACACATGCTTGAATGGCATAAACATTCTTGATTACTCCGAACTACTGGATTATTGACCCACATGCTTCTAATAAAAGATTTTACCCTCTTCCTACATCTCATAACACACGTGGAAGTTTTCAAAGAACAAAAAATATCAAATCCCACTTTCCTTTCCTCTTCTTCTTTAGAACACATCAAAATCATACTACACACATATTTTGAATCAACATGACCCTGTAGCGCCGCTTTCTTTAAATTCTCAAGACCTGAATCTATCTTGAAACAACTGAAATATTCAACCATTCCTTCACGATATGAAATCTCAGAGTTTCCACTATCCTTGCAACGTTTCAAGAAAGATGATTCTTTCTCATGGATAAACCATGGCAAGGGTACTAAAGCAAACTTGTCCATTGATGCATGTTGATACACATAATCATCCTCTGAAGCATGAAGAAAATCTTTGCAACTTAGTTTAACCTTGCAAAGGTCTAAGACAGAAGCAGAGGCCACCTTTGCCATAATCTCCACCAACAACTCCTTTGGAAGAGATTTAACGGTAGAAAGTGATTCATGTTTCATCTTCTTCTTATCATTTCTTCCCTTGTTCTTCACTCCTAAACAATCCATTGAAACTTCTAGTGTTTTTTCTCTCTTGCTTTGAAGAGAATGTTTATTAAACTTGGAGAATCAGAAGAAGATTAGGAATAGGAGTGTTATTTTATAAGAGATGGAAACAAATCAAAAAAAGAAAGTCGGTTGGACCAAAAGTCAAATAAATTAATAAATAAATAAAATAACCTAATAAAGCAAATATAATAATGTTGTGCCCACGTGGTAAATGTGGGTTACTTACTTTTCCTTCTGATATCATAGGAACATTGGAGGCTGTTATTGTAATAGGTATGGATGAAAAGAGTTCTACGAAGTTGGAATACTACGATCACATGTGGAAGCTTCAATCTACTGCCACACTTATTTCTCACATCAAGGTTTGCTTTATTTATATATCTTCTCACATTTAATAAAAAATATAATGAAATTATAAAGTATAGTTGATTATTTAATTATAATAATTAGGGAGATGATGGGAGACATGGTTTGATATTGGACCGTACAATCTTGTATCCTCAAGGAGGGGGTCAACCTTCAGATACTGGTTTCATACAAATTCATGGATTAGATAATAAGTTTGTGGTTCATGATGTTCGATTCAAAGATGGAATTGTAAGTTTTACAAAATTCATAATTATTCTGCATATTATTGGTGCCCCTTACATTTTGTGTGTGTGTAGGTTTTTCATTATGGTTTGTTTGAGAGTGTGGGAGGGGAATTGGAGCCCTCACTTGAGATAGGGAAGGAGGTTTCGCTATTTGTTGATGAACCCAGGCGAAAACTAAATTCCAGGTGGATAATATTTTGCAAATATAAAAATTGTCTTCCTTTTTAGTTTATGAACTTTTGTTTTGATTGAATATCTTACAACTTGTAATTAAAAGTCCTTCCTAAACATTGGTACTAGGGTTTTCCATTTGGGTTCCCTTCAGCGATCTATTTGAGAATATTTACAAATTTAACATAACCCTAGATGTGAAGGAGGGTCTCAAATATATTTTAATTAGTTTGGGGACCCAATTAATTTGTTAGTATTTGTAATTATTTGAGTTGTCTCCTGGAAATTCCATTGCTATTAAACACTGCACTGCAATTTGTGTTTATCTTGATCAAAGAAAATGATTATAAGCTTCTCCCTGTAGTATATGACCAACACATCTGGCTTGTTTAATACTTTTATATAACTTCTTTGTGTAGAGTCACACTTTTTTCCCTTTACTTTTCCCTTGTTGATCATATCAGATATTTCCATCTTTATAGTTAATACCCTTTTTGAGAGTGGTACCGTGGCCTTGATTTTATTTTCAAAAATGCAGTTTTGAAGGTATGATTTCAAAACTGCTTATAATAAAATTTGTAGTTCTGCTTCTTAATTTCATCCCTCTCTTGTTCTTTATTTGCACAGGTTGCATTCAGCTGGGCATTTGCTTGATATTTGTCTTCCAAGAATAGGATTGGATCATTTAGAGCCTGGAAAAGCTTACCATTTTCCTGATGGGTATTTCATAATTGCTTTTAATTCCTTTTGTGAGTATTCTTTGTATGGGTATTGCTAGCTATGAACACGCAACCTCATATGGGTTGAAAGTGATTTCCGATTTTATTATCCAAGCTCAGAAGGAAGGTTGTATGTGTCCAATCATTGCTAACATTGGATAATATTAAATCATTATGGAGCTTAGTTATTACAAATATATAACCTTCACTAATCTCTTTTTGTTATACTGCCATGTGTATCATGTAGGAATGTGTTCATAAGTTACAAAATTTGCTTCACACTTTCTGCTATGTTGTTTCCAGGCCTTGGGTTGAATATAAAGGCACAATTCCACAAAATGAAATGCAGAATAAGCAAAAGGATTTAGAACTAGAGGCTAATACTTTAATTTCTAAGGGAGGAAAAGTGAGTTTTATTGCTTATAAATTGCTTTTTGTAAATGGCATCTGGTTCTGAAATACTTATCTTGCCACTTAGGTTTCTGCTCATATCTTACCATATGATGATGCTGCTAAGCTCTGTGGTGGTTGTCTTCCTGATTATATTCCCAAGGCCAGTCTTTAAAAGATATATGCTTACTGCAAATAATTTCTCATATTCTTTATCTTGAGCTAGTTTTTGGCTTTGCTATAACAGTAATGCCTGTAACTTTGATATCTTAACGAGGTACCTTTCAGTTCGCATGTCAATCTTTTTAATGGATAAATCAGTAAAGTTCTATTAGGTTTGCTGTTAAAAGTCGGTCAGCTTACAACATTAGACTACTACAGTGCTATGTATAGCATCTCATAGTATAGTGTCAGCAATATTCCAGCTCATACAGATTCTTCCATTGGCCTCTGGATCCTGAATTTCTCTGTGGGAAAGAGGGCTAATACTTATGGTATCCTAACCATTGTACAGGTTCTCATGGCTGTGAAATTTGTTTCGAATCTTTTGATGAGGATGTAAACTATCATTCCGTCCAATGTAATCAAAGCTATTCAAGCCTAATATTAGTATTACTGAAGGAATGCAATTGTATAACCTTCTGCTTTTTGGTGTGCATGCCTAACTGCTTGTTTCGGCCGAGATGTTTTTCTCTCTGTTTGCCTGTCTTATGTGCATTCTCTACTGTGGTAGAATCAGCCCATTGAGTCTCATTCATCAAACTTGTTTTGAATTTGAACTAACCATATATTTTTCTTTTCTCTTCCACATCTTTGTTTTTGATTTGTCACCGTGGACTGCGTTTTTACCATGCATCATATATCACTCATGTCAATCAATTTATTTATTTCCTGTGCTTAATTATGAAGTACGAAAATGGTAGTGGTAAGCAATTTTAGGGTGTCGGATATCAACCAGTGCACAAGCTACTGACCCTGCTTGTTGTGGTACTTTGTTAAAATGGAACCTGAGGAATCATCTGAAATTAACTGACAGGGAGCACTCATTATCTTGTAATTATGTGCCTTACAAGCTTATATGCATGTGTAACGATACAGAACAATATAAATTTTATCTCCAGCATCAACAGTCAGGCTGCCATACTGATTTTGTTTTTAGTTTACTCTTCTCTGCACCACAACAACAATATTATCTGATATTAATGCATCAACTCTCACAGGAAAGCACACCTTGCATTGTTACGATAGGAGATAATCCTGGTTGCCCCTGTGGCGGTACCCATGTTGCTGATATTTCAGACATCATTCAAATTAAGGTGTGAAATACATTATTCCATTTGTTTACACTCGCAGGATTTGATGTTTTATGCACGAGTTTGCTCTTTGTAATTTGCCACTCTTCATTTATTATGGGTGCTATGAAGTCATCTTATTGAAGCTGTTGGAAAAATAACTTTATAGCCAAGAGACTTACTTTTTGTGTAACTATATTTGCTTGCTTGATAACAATTGTGTCATTGTGCTTCGCTGACCTGTGTATTTGAACAGGTATCTCAAATTCGGTCGAAGAAGGGGATGACTAAAGTCTATTACAATGTGGAGTCCTAGTTATATGAAGCTTATTTGGATGCCAAGTAACCACTATTCTCACTTCATAGCCATAACTTTAGATAAGCAATTTCTTGGTGTCTAGCTGAATTTATTAATTCTATTTATCAAATATGGTTTTCATATCACCCATAGTTGTTCTATCTAGTCATGGAGAAAATTTGTATGGATGATGATTTTGAAGAGGAAAATCATATAATAGGTGGCCAGAGTGACAGACATAACCAGTTGATAACATGATGATATGTTCAACATATTTGTTCTTTATATAAACAACAAAGATTGAGTTTGTCATATATAGAATAAAACTATCTCAACAATCACCCTTTGATTTGTCTTTGCTTCAAAGTTAAGCGAATTGCTCAGTTGCCTAGCTCTTAAAAGTGTCGACATCCTAATATACATAATAAGAATGGTACAATTCTAGCTATTTTGGTATGTCCCTTTGCTTGTCGTTTTGATAAGAATGTTGAATAGTCTCTCCATCAATTCAATGGTTGGTAGTGATTAATTTGGCACCTTCGTCCAAACCCTACCAAAAATAAGGGCCACAACTTGGGCTTACAGTGTTGTGGTCCATTGAAATATGCATGGAAGGGAGTATTTTTGTAAAAGCAAATTAAATTTCATTATGTTGAGTACAAAGGTACTCCTCCCATTACAAAAAGATATTGTATAAGATTGTCGTAATTGAGCAATACAGAGCAAGAGCACCAATCTGAGAATAATACATGAATGTTCCCAATACTAATAAACCATTGCCACAATCTTATTTTAATCAAATCCACTATACTAAGATTAAAAAGTTGAATTTCTAAAAATAATATCATTGCATGGAAGGTGTATGATTTGGAGAGCTTTGTTGTGGGGATAGCTTAGGAGCCATTATCTATTGTTCAAGTTGCATGTCTCACGAATATGGACCATACATAAGCCTTAACAATGTAGGAGCATTACTTGGTCAAAAGCATGATAGCCACCGATCACAATTTAATTTAATTTTAATTTGAGTATTGGTTGGTCAAGAGAGAAAATGGGTACAAAACAAAAGTAAAGGCAATAAAGAATGGAACCCAATGTTGAGCCATTGAATTAAGAGGCAGCATAGCATCTTGACTATTAAGCATCTTATTCCATACAACAACGTGACATGATTTTAAATGAAACCTGCAAAGAAAACATGAAGCTAATAATATGTACCAAAAAAATGAAAAATACAAAAAGTTAACAAAATATGCTTGCTAAATAAAGAAGGTAAAGATAAAAAAGAGGAGGGCCACGTAGACATAGCGGTGTAACGAACCAAAGGAGGAAACGAGGGGATTGGAAAACAGAAAGCATAATGAAATTGGAATCTTGGGGAAAATAAAGGAGAAGATTTGGTTGATGGTTGGAGCGTGTCCGTGTAAGAACGGAACTCTTGAACCACTGTTAAATAATAATAGTTTAAATTCTTGTAATGAGTTTTTTTGATAAAGAAAAACACAGTGAAAAGTAATAATAATAATAAGAGGAAAAATAGGAGGGGGATCGAAATTGATGAGTACCATCCAATTTCCGATTTGATAATAGATACAGATTCTCCACTCACTCACTCACTCTTTTTCAAACTTCTCTTAACTCACACTACCACTCTCTCTCTCTCACACACACACATACTCTATATATATATATATACCTAAAATATCTCTAACCCTTCCTCTGTATACCCAATTCCCAACTTCATTCTCTATCATTCCCATTCGTAAGTACTCTCCCTTTTCTCTAAATTGGTTCTACTATCATCGTTGCTTAGTTATTTATTTTACTATTTTTCATTTTTGTTTTGCTTTCTTCTGCTTATAACTAACTCTATGAATTCAAATTCTCCACGGTGGATTCATTTTTGTATTATATATTGAAATTAGATTGATGTGTTGTTCAATTACAATTCACATGATTTTGATAAAACAGGAGATAAAGAAGATGGTAGGTTCTGAAGGAGAACTTAAAATAAGCTTTGGGTATCAATGTAATAGTGATAGAGGTATCACTTGTGAAGTTGGTCATGGCTTCAAAATTGTTCCTGAAGTACGTAGAACAAGCAGCTTCTCTTGCTTATCCGGTGCAGCCTTAAGTGCAAATGCTACACTAGCCAACACCAACATCTGCAATGGTAAGATAGGAGGGGAAATCCTTCCAACTTGGGACTCTCCTAATTCATTTCGCAAGATTCCCTCTTCGCCGAGTCTTTCAAAGTTGGACAGACTATCATCTTCTCTACCAAGTACTTTGTCTTACCTCAGCTGCAGCCCTTCCACTTCAAGTGATATACTCGAATATGACGCTTGCGGATTAAAGTTCATGAGCGATCCCTCTAGAGGGGAAGGTTTTCTAAATGCTACCGAATTACAAGTAGCCGGAGGAGCTGCTGGTGAAGATAGAGTTCAGGCAGTTTGTTCCGAAGAAAATGGATGGCTCTTTTGTGCAATTTATGATGGTTTTAATGGGAGAGATGCAGCCGATTTTCTCGCTGGTACCCTCTATGACACTATCATATCTTACTTAGATAAATTACATTGGGAGTCAGAGCCGGGTTCCGTTAAAGCTGACAACGATGTTGTGGGTTTGGGTGGATTCATTCAACATAATATTATTTATCATGATGATCGATCTTTTCCAACATTAAAGGGAAACAACGATCCTAATCTTGGCTGTTTTGTAAAGAGTGGTCCATCTGCTAATTTGGAATCATCATGTAAATCATTTTCACAAGGGGTACTAGATAGCCTCCAATGTGCTCTTAATCAAGCTGAGAATGATTTCTTGTACATGGTTGAACAAGAAATGGAGGAACGTCCAGATTTAGTTTCAATTGGATGTTGTGTTTTACTTGTGCTTCTCCATGGCAATGATTTGTATACACTTAATCTTGGTGACAGCAGAGCAGTATTGGCAGCATGTAGCACAGGTGAAAGAATGAATGAGAGTGGCAGACTCAAAGCTATTCAGCTTACAGATAGTCATACTGTTGACAATGAAACTGAAAGAGCTACAGTTCTGGCTAATCACCCAGATGATCCCAAGGCCATTGTAGCTGGAAAAGTTAAAGGAAAACTGAAGGTTACTCGCGCTTTTGGAGTCGGCTACTTGAAAAAGGTTCCCATTCTTTCTTTTTCATTTTATAAGATTTAGGTAATGACTTCTTAGGAAGTAAAAGTGATGATAATTATAAACCTCAAAATTCAAGCTAATAATAATTCTGAGTCAGTAGGTGCCAAGAGTAAATCTTTGTCCTACAAAACAAATACAAATAGATTTGATTTACTTATTTTATTCCAATGCAGAAAATTCTGAATGATGCTTTGATGGGAATCCTTCGAGTTCGTGATCTTATAAGCCCGCCTTATGTTTCCACCCAACCATCACTGAATGTCCATAAAATCTCAAATTCTGATCAATTTGTTATAGTAGGCAGTGATGGTTTATTTGATTTCTTCAGCAATGACGAGGCAGTGATGCTCGTAGAGTCTTATATGTTGGACAATCCTTGGGGTGATCCAGCAAAGTTTCTCATAGAGCAGCTTGTAGCTAGAGCAGCTAATTCTGCAGGTCAATTTTCATGATCCTATGCCAAAACTTGTTTTTCTGCATGATTGTAGATTTTTATATGTTGGTTGATTGATGGTGATTTTCATACAGGTTTCAGCATGGAAGAGTTAATGAATGTTCCAGCCGGAAGGAGAAGGAAGTACCATGATGATGTGACTGTAATTGTGATCATGCTTGGGATCACTCAGCGGACTTCTAAGGCATCAACTTGCATCTAAAATTGCCCAAAGAAAAACCTGCATTTAACCTTTTCAATGGAGATCTTGGTCAAGTTGTATTTCCTAGGTTAAAGTTAAAATATTCCAAGTGTGTATATGTTATTTTAGACTTAGAATCATTAGGTCCTTAGATATGTAAATAACTGTATTAGTAGTATTACTGTTTTGTTTGAAGGTAGGTCCTTAGATATGTAAACAAACATGAGTAGTATCACTGCTTTGTTTGAACACTCTGGTATTGAACTGACTTTTTTAGGTGCTAAAAAAGCAATATAAATTTCAGGTATGTGGCTATTCTATGAGTCAATTTATAATTCAAGCAATACAATTATGCTATGTAAGAATTTACTTCGAGTTTCATTATCTAACTTCAAATTTATATGGTAAATAAAAAATTAAAAAAATACCGTCTATCGTCATTATATTCAAATTTTATATGTATAATATACTAAAATCAGGCGTAACTGTGGAAATACAGATAAAGGAAATGAACAACAACAAACACCAGTTTGTGGTTTCTCTATCCAACACTGATTATTAATATATTTATTGGTAAGGGGAATAAATAGATGTTTTCATGAAGTAAATAACGAGCATGTCACACATCAGGAAAACAATACAAAGAGCATTTTAATTTTCTTTAAACATTTAATGACATCGATTTTTTGAATGTTTTGTAAAATATATATAAGAATGTTGTTACAAGCAAGCTAAAATTGAAAAGACTAATCAAGTTTTGAAGCAACTACTCTATTAGTTTATTTAAAAAATTGTGTTCTTTATCGTTTCAATGGTGCTGTCCTATCGAGCTCTGTTTTGTTTCACTTCATTTCATTGCTTCAACTTTTTTATCTTCTCGGGCTTCAAGCTTCTGATAGTAGACTACACTTCACACATGCTTCTCCCTTTAATGCTTTTTGCACTTTATTTCATTGATGTAATGATTTTCATAATAGTTTTGGTCCACAGTCTTTAATGAATCACATGGGTGGCTTAACAACATGACAAATGTTTCTGGCCTCATAACTCATAATAGAATGGTGGGGGGAAAAGCTACAATATTGTTAATTTCTGCACTATACATAATAAAAACACAACAAATAAAGATAGTATTATTTGTAGAGTTACACACATTTTATAATGTGTGTATATAATTATATATCCATACTAGTTGAATTCATTTTAGTTTCAATTTCTTTTGTAGACCATATCGTATGCCCTTCATATTTCAATCTCATGGCTTCAACTTTATTATATGGGATGCCTAACAAAATTTAATCTTGATATCGATGACTGATGAATGATATAGTCATTGTTTAAATACTGCGATGCTGCAAATAGAAACATTGGTTGTTGCTTTAATCAAGCAGACAAGTTGATTTTCAGGAATCAAGATTGGAAGAGGAATAATAATGATATACATTACTTGAACAAAATATATTGACTTAGATGTGGATATGATCCTGTTTTGACCCAGGTGCAGAATGTTCACAAAGGATAAAGTATTTTTGGTATGAAATACTAAGTGATGGCGTCAAGTTATGCTGTTCAACAGTGTTTCCTGATTTTTGTGCACAATATTGTTGCAGTTATCCAAGTCTAGCCAAGCCCATAGAACAAATATAATTCTGAAGAAATAGTAGTAAAAAGTATCGTATTTTATTTTTGTGTAAGATAATAATTGAAAAATGATAGTATTAAATATACACAAGCCCCTCTCCATGTCCCAAAACCAGCAACAATTCGTGGCAAAAATCACGGCTAGGTCAATAGCCACAGTAGGAGTATCCTCGTAGTAGGAGCAAATGTGTAGAGTCATCTAAATAGGGAAATATTTTTTAACATTTGTTTTTTTTATATCTCATATAAATAATGCATGTAAAGAAAATTTCGATGAAAAATGGGAGATATAAATAATGCAAATTGGTGTACGTGTGGATGTGTTTTTTTTGCATTATTTTCTAATCATGTTTTGTGTTTTTCTGATATTGTTTAGACTCTTGATGTTCTCTTGCTGTAGTAATGCTTTTACTACACCTTTGAATGGATTTTTACTTGTAAGAAAAGAAGCAATACCTTCCATGTAGTTTTAATATTTCTCTTTTAATAAAAAAATTAATTTAATTTTAAAAATGTCTTGTATACTATGCTGTTATTTTGTTAAATAGTTTAAATAATAATACAAAAGTGTATGCTACAAATGAGATCCTCCACTTCCTAGCATAATAATAATATGGCATTTCCAGCACAACAGCATGCAACATAGATTCTTCTTATAAGTTAACAACTGTCAATCTTAAATCAACTTATCTAAGATCTTTTATTTTCCACTTCATCCTTCTTCACTTTTTTTTGTCGTTTTTCTTTCCCCTAGCTTAGATGTAAAATTGACTAGTTTTTAGTGTTTATTCATCAAGAATAAGTGAACATTAACCTATGATTATATGCTCTCCCTGTGTGTGTTACCATCTCCTTAAAAATAAATACAGAACATGTGAATATTAAAGGTTTATATATTAGGACATCATTTACAGTTCAATCCAAAATCAAAATAGGCTAAAGCTGGGGCATCTGAGTACTGAAGTGTTGTAAATGCAAAAAAAAACAAGGAAAGAAAATTTTATACCATGAGCTCAATTTCCTTCTATTACAAAAGTACCATAACATAACTATGAACTATCCCTATCTAGGACCACATCAACAAAACAAAACCAGACAGTTAAAAGTGCAACAACATAGTTACATGCTACATTCTGTTCCCTTTCAATTTCAAAATTCTTCACATAATAGAACACCAATTAGCATTTTCATCACTGAAAATCTCAAAGGAAACCAAGGGTGCTGATTGCACCTGATAATAAGGGTCATAGTCCAAGCCTGCACTCATGTAGGGTTGTGAAGGAATATAATAAGAAGGACCATCCATTGTTCCCATAGGATATAAGCTATTATTATAAGTTGAAAAATAGACCATAGGAGGATAATAAATTGAATCTGCATAAGGGTATGATTGCTGACGTGTAGGGCTGAGATTCATCTGGAACTGAGATCCAGTTTGTGCAGGTGCATTGTTGAATGGTGCTGCACTCAACCCATTGTTTCCATTACAAACACTCTGACCCTTCTTTTTCTTCGTATTATTACCAGAACCTCCTTCACTTTGACCACCCTTGTTCTCTTGTTCCAGCGCCTGATTACCCGCCGGAGATTTTTCCGGCGGTTTGCCCCCGGTTTTTAACTCGCTGTTCTTGTTTTTGTTATTGCATTTGTGAGCACTTTCAATTTCCTTTTTTTTGACGTTGGATTCAGCATTTCCAGCAGAATGGTTTTCCACGTTTTCTTGGTCTCTCTGCTCATTCTTCTTCTTCGTCGCTTTACCCTTGCCGGAGAGATTTTCCGGCCAAATCTCAGCGTGTTTTCCAGCTTTGGCAAGTTTTCTTATGAGAGTTTCAACACCAACACTTCCAGTGACTGTTACTTTCTGTTGCTGTGGGTCAATAGTTGTAGTAAAAACACCTGCAATGTGCAAACATTATGAAATTCTCTGTTAGCAAAACAGTGTTACTGTTGTTTGTGCTTTTGTATTACCAAAGTGTAGCGTGAGGCTTTGAGCTATGTAATCTAGCCATGCATGTGGAAAAAAGAAGAAGAAAGAAAAAACACGGTATTTTGGGAATAGTAGAAATCTGAACTCTGAAGTCAAAAAGGGAATTTTTTTACCATCAATGCTTCGTAGAATTTTCTTTACTTTCCTCCTACAACCTTCACAGTGGATTGAAACTTTCAAGAACCATGTCTGACAAGCAGCACAAAATGAACTTTAGAAGATTAAGAAAAAATAAGATAAATTTGAAAAGAAGAAAGGGTTGAAGTTGAGACTTGAGAGAAAGTGAAATAAAAAATATATAGGATAGATAATTACCTGATATTTCAAAGGTTCTGAAGATTTTGCATCCATCAGAGTAGTTAAGAGTGAGAAAGGAGTACCAGTAGTAGTAGTGGTTGTGAAACTGTGATAGCATGTAAGGAATATAAAACAGAAGATAAAAGAAATAAAAAGAAGGGGTAAATGCCAAGAATGTACCTCAGTTAGGGAGGGAAGGATTGGTACCAAAGTGTAATGTGACAATGACACAAGAACACACACCTCCCTTCTTTTCCAATGGAATGAAATGGAACATGTTTCTACCCTCCTTTCTTATACTTTTTATTTATTTACATATCAATTGTGTAAAACAGGTAATAAGTAATTTCTATTTTATTTTATTTTATTAAAAAGGGTAGGATATTAGGGAAAATAGGGTCACCCTTTGCCATGCTTTATTTCCAATGCAACTCATATATCATATAATAACTATATCCTGCATTTCTTTATCTATCCTATCCTAATTGTTTTGTCTCTTGTAGATGTACTAAGCTTTTGTATCATGTGACAGGTATACAGTAAGTAAGTTATTCATCTTAAAGGTAAGATTCTTCATTTTAACTTCATCTACTAAATCCACTGAGACATACATCATATTTGTCATGGAGAAAAGTAACTTTGGTTCTTTACTTTAAATTTTATATATTATAGGGTCATCTTACCCAACAAGTCAAGTTTGATTAAGATCAGGTTTACTCAATTTGCATTGAGAAGCACGCACAGATAAACTCCTTGCATGAGCAAACGCACTAAAACAAAATTTATTGGATTTGACAGATTGAGTTCAATCACTAATTTCCCTTCTTAAAAAGCAACAAACAAATAAACAACATTATTTTATATAATATGTCTTCACATTTTCAAATCAGTAGGCATGAGTTTTTTTGTTCTGTTTAGAAATTGTGAAAAGTAATTATTTTTTTGTAGAGAAGTTAAAATCGTCAAAGCCGTGGGGAAAGGTGAAGAGTAAAGAATATAGGCCCCAGGCTACATTATGAGCATTCAGCAGAGCAAAAAAAGGTTCCAGTTTGGACCCAAAAAAATCACTTTCATTTTTAACCCACCTCAGTCAATTTTACTACCTAGAGAAGAAAGGACTAGTCTGCTATGGTATGTGGAGTAATTTACGAAGAGAAGAAGCTAAATGAGTGACTGCAGCAAAATCTAAAAGCTCAAACAAATAGCTTCTTCATTCAACGTTGGTTAAAGTGTTATTTCATACATCTGTATCCTGTGTATGTATGACACATCAAAAGGTTTTCATCATCACCATGTCATGTATTTTTCTCCTGTGCTTGTGAATTATAATGTAAAGATCAACCTCTCTAGCCCACCCTTCGTACCTCAAGCTCTACCTATACTTTAAGCACAATTCCGGTAATAATAATAATAATAATATTCTGTCAAATTCATACAATATTTACGGCAATTTCGAAACAAAAAGGGTTACATTTATAATCCAAGTCTACAATCTCTTTATATGATATTATAAAAATAATATCTGCCAAAACAGAAACAAGACACTTTGTATTTAAAAAAACCTTGGAGCGATAACAGCTCCATAATTTAACCCCTTACTTCATACATAAAGTTGTTTTGTCAAACACATTCTAAATGATCAAATTTTTGTTTGAATACATTTTTTACGATTTACTCTTTCTCTTCTTGATAAATTTTTTATGATTGAGGTTATGATTAAAGGGATTTCTATGGGGCCACAAAATCCCACATATGTTTAGCAATTAACCATTATTGCAAACTAGGTCGGGTACACTTACATATATGACTGTGGCTACATTACATAGCTTTTACCATGTTGAAAATTTGAGAATGGAACATACAAAAGCAGCACTACACATAAATTCATATAAAAAACAGAAAAGGTTCAATTTTCCAAAGCGAGGTGTGAAGATCTTATGATGGTACTATGGTAGGTAAACTTATTAAACTCGCCATTAAGACCATACTGCACAAAAGCTAGCATGTATATATCTACTCGGAAATGTGACAAAAGCAAACCCATTTCATTTCAGTTCTTGAGAAATGAAGTATACTCAAGCCACTGACATAGCAAACTTCATTATGAAATTCATTAAATGATGAAAGAACTCACGTCATGAATCATAACTCGCTTCATATACATATAATCTTTCAAGATGAATTAGCAGTATCTATATTAATGATCTGTGGTGGAACAACCCCTGTCACAACTCACAAGCCATGACTAGTTGAACATTAATTCCACATTATATTTTAGGTTTATTTTTATGTCGGAACATATATATAATATATATTTCGGAATTTCAGCGCAGCATTGCTGGTACCACCTTGTATATGTTGCCAAATAACATTTAGAATCCAATACATTTTGGAAGCCCAAAGAAAAATTGCATCCAGTTATTAATAATTACTAATGATTAATAAAACATGCTGATCTCAACAAGGAAGGGTTATTATACCAAGTAACTAAATGACAATGTTTTGGTTTTTCTCCATCTTTATTTCTTCAACAGTAGTGTAATTCATTGCTGAAGCTATTGTTGTTGCGACAATATATCGGTGGATGAACCATGGCAGATTTGACGGAGAATAAGAAGACTTGGTACCACAAAGAATAAGATCACTTAGAACAATTAATACCATTTTGAGACAAAAACTGACAGCAATATAAAACTAAATGACAAGACCAACATGAGACCATAAATAAATTTGAGGGATGGGAGAAAGTAAAATAAAAGTAATAATAGTATTGGCTATAAACGTCCCCTTCTATAAGAATTTTTGCCCGAGTTGAAAATTTTGAAGACAGTAAATACTTGGATAAGCAGTATATATGCTTCTACACTTAGCTTGCTCCTTATTCCTTGCTTTTATTTTTGCCATGGATTCAACAGACTAGCATTGAATGAAACTTTAATAGGTTTTCAAATGATGTTTAAGAAGCAATTTAGCAAGAATTTGCATAGTAGGGGGTGTTTGGTAACTGGATATTGGGTAGGGATGGTAAAAATATCTGGACCCGTGGGTACCTTCAAAATACCCGCAACAGGTACCCGCAAAAATAGCTTATGAGTGGGAATATGTATCATGATATCCGCTCCGCGGGTACCCGCGTATATATTTTAATTAAATATTTTATATTTAGTTATTATTAATTTAACATTATATTTGTTTATTTTATTATTACTTCATAATAAAAATTAGGAATGCGACTATAGTCATAAAATTATCATATACATGTCATATTATTTAAGTAAAAATTATTTTTATAAATTAATTATTGTAAAATATATAAAAACATAATTAGAATGAAAAACCCGTTGGATACCCATAAATAATGCGGGTATGGGCATGGGTATACACTACCCATACGCATCCCTAATATATGGGTCTAGTTAGTCTTTATTAATCAATATTACAATTCCAAACAAGTAATAATGCAATTATATATATGTCCAATAATATAATATGGGAAATGATCAAAGTAAGTGAAAAAAACATATTTCACAAAATCTAATAGTTTGAATCAATAAATATATCTAAATATTAGATTTTCCTAGAATATATAACTAAAATGTAGAATATGTTTTTCCACTTGCTCTTGGAGTAAGTGGATCTCCTTCCATAATATATATCTTATATGTTATACTTTGACATTCAAAAGAAGAAAATAAAAGTTTAATTAATCCCAAATTATTTTAGTCAAACAAACATAAAAACAAGAAATTATTAATCAAAGTAATATTCTAATTATAAATTAATAATATAACATCATTATTTAGTTATACGAGAAAAAATATGTACATTAACAATGTAATTTTTTTTACACTATCACTGCATTATTTACTATTTATTTTCAATCAATATTGACTTTAAATAAAAATAGTACAAATAAATGTTTGACAGTGCACTAACTCAATATAAATGTGAATAAATATTACACTTTAATTATATAATATCACAATCATGATTAATCTAATAGATTAACAATAAAACATTACACTTATAAATAACATTATATTATATTTATATTATTATATACATAGATGAGTTTGGGGATCCACTCAGTTCAACAATAGATCTAAAAATCTTCAACACTAATTACTTGTGGGTCGAAAAGTACGGACTTGGACCCGGCCTATTACTGGTATTACCCGTCAGTGCGGGTCCCCAATTGACATATATGCTTGCGTCAAGGAAGTGAACTCACTCATAAGAAATATTTTTATATTGTCTACTATCTAAAAAATGAATATAATTGTAGGAAAGTGAGATATGTCAAAAAAAAAGCCTAAGTGAATATAAAACAAAGAAAGAGATAATTTGCCCCATTCTTTGGGGATAAAGTAAAAGCCCCACAGATTTCTTCTCCAAGATACAATTCCTCTCCATTACAAACTATGAAATTGACTACTCAATGAAAAATAGCATCATAGCCCATTAAGACCAGGATGGGCTTCAAGTACAACTAGCAATGAAAGTTGCAAGCTACAGCTCAGGAATAATTTATCTGGTCTTTGTTATATATATATAATATACTATTCATTAAGAAACGTGTTTATAAAATTCTTATGATAGACAAATTATTATATGGTCTAGAATAATTCATAGGATAGGAGATCTTTGCAATCCAATTCCACCCAAGAGGCACATGTTGCTCGGAATCATTCATGCTTTTGGCTAACAAGTTTTTAGGTTTATGAGATGGTTGTTTGGACCAGCTAGTGTAATGTCTTAGGTGGAATATACTTTCGGGTATGGAAGATGTCCAATACAAGATTCTTTCATTTCCGACAGCACGTTGTGTATATATACACACTACTTTGACATGCTACGTTATTTGTGAATGCATGCACATTTACACACTACATCTTTAATACTGATTTACACACTACATCATAACCAAGATTTACAATCCTTAGGTTTAGAGAGGTAAACAAAACGTACAAGAGATGGAAATTATGCTGACTAATAATCTAATAGATGGAAATTGGTGTGCTGATATGATTAGCTTGCCAACTTAGAATGAACAAAGTAATATAATGAGAATATAAATCACTAATAGGATAGTATATTGTTGTTAGGGAGAACTTAATAGGAACCTTTGAATTGCTATAAGTTTGGGGAACAACCACCACTGCTATGTCCTTTTTGCCTCAACCCAGAAACCTTCTGGAAAGTTTCATCGGTGCATTCATGTTTGTTCAACTGTAACACTTTCCCCCCCTCATTTTCCTGAGGAAAAGCAAGAGATAATGAAGACATCAGATTCATTTCACCCATGTATTTCTTTATCTCGCGCAAAACATTATTTTTAAGGGATAAAAAACTACTATTTATAGGGAATGTGATGGTAAAGGGTAATGATATGTTTATAGAGGTATGATCAATTATTGGGATTGTTATAATTTTTACACCAGATGATTTCTCAGTCAAAGAATATAAATATACATTTTGGAAAAGCTAAATCCTACCCATACAATGTCCATGCAGCATAAAGTTGGTATTTATGAAGGGGAAAAGTCAAAATGGCAACAATCGAATCTCCTTTCTCGTGATCTCCAAATTCACACCCATCCCTAAAGTCTTGTCATCCATGGGCAACATTTTTTTTTGTACCTTTCTTAATTTGGACTTAGGAATTGTTCCTTCCCAACCCAAAAGTCAAGTCATGATTGAACTAAACTGTCAAGCTTCGGCTAGGTACAGGATAATTGAGCTCGCTTTGAGCATTTTTTGTTCTAGGCCGGTTAACTGGACAATTCCGAGAAAGTACACAGTTGATTGGGCAAGAATCAAATAAAAGTATAAGGGACTACTGCCTCTACCATATGCATGCTACGTGGCCTATATAGGACTATCATGTCACCATAACAACACACCTATGCCACAAGTCGCATGCCACCATAACAACACACATCTGCCACAAGTCGCATGCCACCTACACCCAATACCTAATTTTCGCCACACAACAAAGACATGTTTAAAATACGGCTATGAAGCCTATAGTGGGCTATATAAGTCAATTATCCATGGGTTTGAACCTTCGAGAGCCACCCAACACAGTTAAATCAACTCAGGCTTGTCTTAGACGGATAAGACAAGATGTTTGGTCATGCTAACAACATCTACCAGAGAATATTCCATGTTATTCTCCGCTATAAATAGGAACACCTCCATAAGAAAGATATCTTAACTCTCTCTATTACTATTGCATTATATTCTCTCTAATCATATACATATCTCATATACTGACTTGAATGTTAGTCTACATTTTCCTAGATGCCCATATGCCAATCTCCAGAAGATTCCTAGTCCGACAACAGTCTGTCCAACCAGTCCATTCCTATACCAAAGAACATGAACAATGTTTTGTTGTCCCAAACCATGTTCCAAATTCAATAAAACAAAAACAGAAAAATAATGAATATTTAATTTTTTAATTGATATGACATGTTTTCATTGGTGCGAGATATTATTTGGACCAACAAATCCTTGTTCTCCATAAAGAGGACGAGTTAAAACAAATATTTTTATATCAATTGAAAATGATTTAATGTGTAGATTAATTAACAAAGTAGTAATTTATGTCATTAGCAATATATTAATCAATTTATAACACATATAATTAGAATATTGTAACATGAATGTATAAAATATTCCAAGTGCACCAATTTTGCCATTATTGTTTGTCATTATGATGCAGAACGTAATAAGAGGGACTAAAAATTAATATTGGGAAAACTATATATATCGGTTAAATTGAAATAAAAAGTAGAAGTGTGTGCACAGTTAACTTGAATATTTGGCACATAAATTTAGAATAATTCGATTTACAGCAAGTGACACCTAAATGACACCCAATCCTCACACTTCAGACTCTACCTGTATATATTAACACATGAACTAAATAAAACACAAAGTCACCAAATTAAGAGACAATCACTTGGACACACATGACATAATAACCACATATCTAAAATCATACCAGCCCATGCAACGAAATTAAAAGAGACAAATATATTAAATAAATATAAAATAGTGTGCAAGGGTACATGTAAATTAACAAGTACTGTGGTGTTATTACTTGTTGTCCCTAACTTCAAAGGAGTTCTTATTCTTGACAACTATGTCATACATGTGTATGGATTTGAGTTTGTTGAAATCTGTTGGGAGAGAAATAAGGTGCACGGTTAAGCGCTTGTGGAATTGAAGCAGGTCAGGGTCATCATAATATCTCTCCCACCCAAGTGAACTTAACTTCCTCTCTAGAACCGCATATGAGTTAATCACTTCACCGCTTGGTGTATGAATCAAAACCTTCTTCCTTGACCCTTGCCGGCTTCCCTCCGTTGCCTCCGCCCCTGGATTCTCTACGAGCCGAACCACCCCGTTCTTGAAAACCCAAACCCCTGACATTGTTGGTCACAAGAAGAAGTTGTGAGGGTATGTGTGTTTTTGGAGTTAGGCTTGTAAGGAGAGAAGAGGGTATGTTATGTGTATATATAGGGGAATGATGGAGGTTTGAGTATGGGAAGGTATCACATTTTAATTATGTATCATGCATAAGTATGAACACTACTACTACACATGGAGGAAGAGTGGAATGTATATACTACAATATCTCCAGAGGGATATGTCTAAAGTTAAACCTAATGAAACACAATTTCAAAGTACTTATATATTAACATTTAGATTATAAAAATAAACCATAAATTTTGTTATAGAAATGTGTAAAGTTAAGTAAATAAAAATTCACAACTTACCTTTTCAATGCAATATAACTTTTTCAATCCTAATAATGTCATAAATTACCCACATTTAACACATTTAAATTTATACAAAAGGTGAGGTACTTAGTGAAGGCATAAGGTAAACATTATATTCTAGCATTACCGGAGGGGGCAGGCCTTCCATCATAATCGGATTGGGGAATCCGGATTCACTTTTCCATATGCCTATTCCAAGTATTGTAACCCCACATCCACCTCAAGAATTTTGTTTTGATGGGCTAAGACTTGTTCTAAAACTACGTTTAAACTTAGTTAAGATTTCTCTATTAATGAAGAGATAAATGCTTAAAAAAAATAAAAATACAATTTTCAATGACATATTTATTCTTTTATTTATAATAAAATTGCATTTTTGTTATTGAAAATAAAGGGAAATACATGTATTTACCTTTCCATTAATGGAGATAATTCTTGTTAGTTTAAAATATGTTTAGGAATGGAAAGTTTGCTATATTTATCAATTAATCAACCTCCCTAGTTGGCTAGAGATTAATGGGGCAGTTTATTCTTGATATACTTGTATCACGGTGAAGGAAAATATTTCTAGAATGGTTGTGGAATATGGGGCATAGTACTTATTTAGGAGGGTTATAATTTGTATGTAATTATGATTATCACCTAGTGTATTTGGGTTAACACCCCTTATCACTAGAAGAAATTTGTGATATATATAGGGATGAATAATGCTCATACTGGCTTAGCAAAAAAAGAATGGTCGTGGAATAAATTACTTCAAGTGGAAAGGATGATGCTCATATTGCACATCAGACTAGCTTAAATGAACGAATATTATGTCCATTTCCAAAAGTTTTTATATGGTTTATGGGGAAGGATTAAGTGCATGCATATGGAGTGGGGACTCAACATGTAAGGAATTGATTTCAATTAATTCTAGTAGTTGGAGGTGGAAATAAGTCAAATAACAATTGTGGATTTGCACTACCAGACACATGTGCATGGGGAGGCTTTGGAAATAAACGTCTTCAGATTATTTAGAATCTACAATTAATCCAAATTTATCCATTACAACTAATTAATAAATTTATTTAGATATAATCTAATAGATAACTTTAGTAATGAATGAATTTGAATTCAATCATTATATCTAATGGATATCCACTTGGATGGATATTAAATCTATCCAAAAAATAAACATTTAAATATAATGTTATGTGGTTTTCAATTTCATTTACTATAACAACTCTCACTTTATTGTAGTGCTTATCACTTTTACTTTAAATTTTTTATTAAATTGATCTCAATTATTAAATTGAGATCAATTTTTTATTAATATGTAAAAAACATAACATATTAAATATATGTTAAAAACATTACACGTAGAATCTTAGATGTTGTTAGTAGAATACTCCTAATTTTTTTAAAAGTTCAAAAAAGTATTTTTTTTTAAAAGACAATTAAAAGCAGTATTAAAAAAATGGTTTTTGATTTTTTTTAAAAAATGTGCCTCTTAAAAGAACGATTTTCTTTAAAAGTATTTTTAGATCCAATAAAAAATCAAATTGATTGGATATTTGTCCATCCAAATCCATGAAAATAAGTTATTGATAGATTGAGTGGATTTCAATCAATCTCTTCAGTTTAGATATAGATGGATTTGATAATTTAAATTATGTTTTAAATGAATTTATATGGATTGATGAATGACTTTTCATCTATCCACGTGACAGAATGTGATTGAGAATGTCTCAATCAAATTGATGTTGTGGAAATGTAGGCACATCTCGTTTGGGGGAAGAGTGATACTCATTAATTTAGTGCTTACAAATATGTCTATATACATGTTCTCCCTTTTTAAAGCTCCAAAGAAGGTAATTTCAAAATTGACTTCTTTGTAAAGAAACTTTCTTTCGCGTAATAAGAGGCGGTGTGTAAGCCAAAGAAATTTGGTGGATTGGGTGTCAAAGATCTCTTTCGGTTTAATGATGCTCTCTTGGGAAAGTGGAAAAGGAAAAGACTGGTGGAGCCTGATGCACTATGGGTTAGAGTGGTCGACTCAAAGTATGGTAGGGAAGAGGTCTTTAACTCTACTTCTTCAGCGTCAAGGTGTTGGAGGGATTTGGTGAAAATCGGATCAGCTGAGGATGATGGCTAATTGGCTAGAGGACATTCTTTGGAAGGAAATTGGTGATGAATTACACTTTTTTTGGCAGGATACATGGTTTGGCCAGAGTAGTCTCAGAGATACATTTATGAGATTATACATGCTTGCTTTGGAGAAACAGGTGATTGTTGCTGATAATGGAGCGTATATTAATGGGAAGTGAACCTAGAACATTCAGTTGTATAGGCACTTATGTGACTGGGAGGAAGAGTTTGTTAGATGTCTTTGTAAACTCATTTAGAATCATTCATGCACTAGTGGGGTTGACGATAGATGAAGATTATGGCACCTTGATAAATGAGGCAACTATGTGGTGAAGACTACATATATATGGCTTAGTTGAATTCATTTAACAGGATCCATCAAAGTTTTGCTGTTTAATTTGGAAAGTTTTGAGAGGAAGGGTAGAGATGACTGAGCTTCAAAACAGGAATATAGTTGGGGTGGATGATTTGAGTTATGTGTTTTGTGTATTGCATGATGATCATTTAGATCATTTGTTTTTACCTTCCTTATTTGTTTCCAATGTCTAGAATGATTTCTACTCGGGGTTACAAATTCAGATGGTGGGGAATGCTTCAGATTCATGAGTCTTTCTGTAAAATGGGTAAAAGGAAATTTATATGGAGAATGATTTGGTTCTTAGGTCTATTTAGTGCATGGGGAATAATATCAATTTTAGAGGAGGAAATGTTAGTTTCACCTAGATTTTGGATTTAATCCAAATTAGATTTTGATTATGGTTCTCCATAAATAAGAGATTTTTTTCTTACACTTTTGGTCAATGGTGTAAAGATCCCTTTATTTGTATTGGTCTTTTTTTAAACTGTAATTAGGTAGGCATCTTGTCCGTTTTATAATATTTTTTATTATCAGAAAAATTGAGAAGTGAGAACCAACCAGCAATAATTTTTTCATGCACAGTACTAAAAAATGAGAAACCTTGATTAAGAAAATCATATATATACTATACTGCATGCATGAATCTACCCACCAGTAGTTATCTATATTAATTTATATTTTCAATAAAAAAGGATTTTGTTTGCCTAACTAACTGATAAATTACAACGTTGGCCTTCAATTTATAGTACTAAAATTTGGGTGAGGACATTAGAGGATAAGAGGGAATAATGAACTTTTACTCACCTTACAAATCCCTATCTTAACATTGGAAGTTGCAAAAGTTGAACTTGTAAAAAATATTCTTTTGCAACTCTTTCACACTTGGGAAATGGGTTACGTAGAGAGCGCTCATAATATTGACAAGTTATAGATATAGGGTTTCTATTTTTTGTACATCTAAAACCAATACCAACATACCCTCTCTTCAAATCTTCAATTGAATGAATCCAGCAACAAAAAAAACAACAACTTCTAAACATATGTTGCAGGGTTACGGATTCGAATCTGTGTAAAAATTGTTACTGATATAAGTACTTTTTGTAAAATGATCCATGTAAAGTAGAGGTTAACCCGAATGTTTTAATTTAACATGCACAAACTCATGCAATGATGCAACACGTACGAGGGAGACATGTATAACATGAAGTATTTATTACCCATATAATATTGTTTTGTGCCGCTTGAATTTGTCTTCTCCTGTATAAAATTTGATTCGTTCGATGCTTTTGGCAAGTGCCATTTAATTTTTTATATCCAAATTGGCCTTAAAAAAACCTTGATAATCTGATAGTAATATCTACAATACAAGAGCATATAAATAGTTTACGTGACTAACAAATTAACCAATTATATTTATACATATTGAATATACAGTTGACACCTTTCTTGGGAGCTTCTAGTTCAATTCCTGCTAATAGAATTTTATGTAAAAATGAGGAAATATCCATACGAATAATAAAAGTAGGGTAGGTATTCGAATATCCTATTACACCCAACCAAGTCAAAGTAGCACTATGGTCGTGACTCTGCTTCAACTGCTACCTCTTTTCGTGACACATGGCCCTATGATACAGACCTATACACAGCCAAATTCTATGTTTCTGTCTCAATAACAACTTGCACTTGTTTAAGAAAAAGACATTCATATATGCTTCATTTGTTGTTTTGATAAAAGATATATACATACTATTCTAATCTCTGCTTAATTAGGAAGATACAATTATAATATGACCTGATTTCATATTCTTCATAACCATTTTTATCATCAAAGTTTTCGAGGGGAAATAAATAAAAGAGAAATTATACATTTGTTGGAATATAAACCAGGATATTCCTACTTTATCCCAATTCTACCAACTAAACTAAATATTAGAGTCTTGATGACTGACACGTTTATTTCAGAGATCAACTGACAAGTTTAAAATTAGGGAAAGAAAAGAAGGGTGATGACTTTGTGATCATCATAGTGGAATCAGATTAAAGCTAAAGGATAATAGTTTGTTTGTTTATCTATTGTTGGGTTTATGCCTAACTTTGATTAAAATTCATTGAATGAGGGGATTTACATTGACATTGAGAAATGAGAGTAAAACACTAATGCGGTTGCACAAATAAAAAAAAATTAGAAGAAAGTAATAGATGAGAAAAAGTATGGGGAGAAAGAGAAAAAAGTGAAATAAAATACATTTTTTTAATGTTTGGTATAAGAGAAAAAATAAAAAAAGCGAAGAGAAAAACATATTTTCTCCTCTTACTTTTTGTTTGGTTGGATAGAAATTGATAAGAGAAATGTGATGTTTTATTTCAAAAGACAAGAATACCCATAAATATATAAAACAATGAGAAAAATGTTTTATTATTATTCAAAAATAAAGGTTACAATTTTAAATTGTAAATTTTATTAAATATATTTTATTATATTTTCAATTTTTTTATTAACATTTTTTATATCTAAAATAATTACTTTATGTATGTTAATAGTGTTTAAAATTAACAATTATAGAGAAAAAATAGAAAGGGTGTATTAGTCATTTTATATAAAATCATCCTCCTTCCTCCACTTTCTCTCTATAGTAGAAAGAAAGAAATTATGGTGGGGCCCACACCTTTTTTCTTCTCCCCACTCTTTCCCTCTTCACAACCAAAGAGGAGAAATCATCTCTCTCACTCTTTACTCACCACTCAACTTCTTTCCTACCAAATGAAGGCTAAATTGACAAATGTTGGATCAATTCTCTGCTAAGGCAATTGTAAAAGAGTTTTCTTGTCATTATCATCTTTTTTTTAATGAATGATCACATGCATTTTTATTCTCTAATTGTATTTAGAGCAGCAAACTGATATATTTTTTAATAACCACTTTCTATCTTATATTAATGTTGAAGTTCTTAAGTTTGGCTTACTATATGGTTGAGATGCCTCATTCAGTGATGATAGAACATCTGGATAATCGTTGGAACCAACTTGAATTCGAGGGGTTAATATTTTTTTTGATACCATGTGCTTACTTATTTATATATTTATATAAGGTGGAATATGTTTTTTTAACTTGCTCCTAGTAAGATAACCTTTCCCTATACATTTAACTGTTTTCAAAACTACATTTATATATGTATTCATGGAAAGAAGGAAAAAATCTTCAGGCTCTTGTTTTTCCTTTTGCACATAAGGGTAAATCTGTCATCAAATTACAATTGTGATCTATACATAAAAAGAACAGAGGTTGAGTAGGAAAAGCCCAAAACCCAATTTTGAGGTGATGAGTTTCATTTTTTTTCCCAAAGGGTTTGATAAAGTAAAAGTTAAAGACATGCTGCCAATCCCACCCACCATCTATTCGTAGTGACTATTGACCTTTTATGTCCTCCTTATTACCCAGACCAAAAAAATAGTACCCTCCCTGCTTCACCAAGAAAATTTTCACCCACACTATTCACTTTAATGTACACTAAGTTAAGGTCATTAGCAAAGTAATATTCACTTTAATGTACACTAAGTTAAGGTCAATAGTAGAGATAACTTTTGCATGCCTTAATTGCAGCTCCAGGAGTATACTAGAATTTCTCCAATGGAAATCTCATTGCTACTCTAATGTTTTATCTCTTCAGACTTGAGAATTTTAAGAGATAACTGCACAGTTTAATCTGTATTCCTCTTTTAAAATACCCCTCAAAGTAACAGATATTAAACATGTAAGTTACTGATCTTAACTTGACAAAGTAACAAATAATTTGGTAGCATAAATCATTGAACAACTTCTAAATCAGACAAGAGAAATGACATCAATATTAGGACGCAAGGATAAGACTTGATCTTGAAAAGAGTGGAAACAGAACTAATAACCAGAGTATAACAATAACTAGATTAGAGTAGCATTCATCCTAGAGCAAATGAAAGAACCCATATTATCAAAGAAGCAAGGAAAAGCAGCAAACCTTTAATAGAAGCATTAATACAATAATTCATTTCATAAACATTTTTAATGTTTTAAAAAAAGAAAAGAAAAGCAGACACATAAATCAAAGAAAGAAGAGTGATATAACCTGTTGAGTTAAAGAATGTGATAATTGAGGGCTAGGCAATGAAATAAAGAAAAAGGTTAGAATCAAAGTTCATCTTCCATCCTCAAATACTCTCCAAGATCACCTTGATGGAGAACCACAATAGCATTTGGGTCCAACTTCCTACAATCTTGAGTAGACTTAGCCGCAATACCAAACCCTAACGGAACATCAGACATAGAAAACACAACAACACCATCACCAGGAGCAATATTCTCAGTGATCCTGCCAATAGCACTCTTGAGAACATGATTGCCATACAAGAAGGACATCTCGGACTGTGGTTTGAGCCAGACCTTATGTTTAGCATTGGAAGCGAGAAGGGAAAGAGCTTGAACAGTGAGGTGGAAGCTGCCACCGTGGGTGTACTTGCCGATGCAGGTACCGACGGAGACAAGGTTGGAGCGGGAGATGTTGGTGGCGCGTTTGACGATGGAGTCGCTGGTGTAATAGATCTTGTTCTTATGGAGGCGGAAACAGTAGCGGCCAGGTATGGAATCGGGGCCTTCGTGAGAGGGATTGTCAACGATGTTCTTCAAGTTATTCCCAACGAATTTGAACAGTTTCTCGAATACTGCCGTTGTTTCCTTCTCATCCAAGGGTCTCATCTTTCCTCTTAGGTTTAGGTTTAGGTTTAACAACAAAATACCCTTCCTTCTACTTTTTATTTATTTATTTTGTGTTGTTGTCTACATGGGCTGCTTATTGGGCTTATTCATAATAACGGTACTTTTTTTATTTTTTTATTCTGGTGATTGAAACGACGCCGTAGACGTCCATCCTTGTAAAGTGGTCTACGTCTTTGGAAAATATTCACATATCAAACTTACGTGAATCATTCATTGTTCAACGAAAAATAAACATATACGATCTGAAGCAGCTACTGGTTGGCATAAGAAAACGATGCTTTTACTTTGTAAGAAACTGTCACTGTATCTTGTGTTTGAGAAATGGAGATTCTCGTAGCCTACATACTTCACACATTCTATTTACTGTGAAAGGAATGGAACATTATTCTTTTTACCTCTATCAATAGAATCAATCTTCATCGTTTGTATATAAACATCCAAGTTCCAAAATTAGCATTAAAATATGAATAATGATATATTACCCGATAAAATTAGCCTACAAATCCATCCTTCTATACATAAGAATGTAACATATATCATCCGTAAATCAATTACTAATAAGCTTCTTACTCTATGAGTAACAACTAATCCTTTTCGTAATGTGAAATTATTCCCTTCCAACAAATGTCGAAATCAAACATACAACATTTGACTTAATAAGATACCTAAAGATCCAATATGAACTTACATCATTAGACAAACATCTCTTTGATTGTAAAATATCATTTTTTTAATGCATGTCAGGTGGGAGATTGGGTAAGAGAATATAAATATGTGTGTGTATATATGTTCTTAAAAATACTTAAGCAAAGCCTAACAAGGTCATACCCAAACGAGAAAAGTCTACTCTAATTGTTCCATTACCTTTTTAGCCTGCCATCATTTGACAAGGTCAAACACTTAATTATGATGATGACAAAAATAGCAAACAACAGTAATAATGTGCAATGTGAACAAACCATAAATCGTCCAACTCCAAAAGGGACTCACTGTATCCATATTTTCAAGAAATTTATGGTTAATGCCACATTCTCATGGAAAGCCTTAATGTAATTATGCTATAAAATAAAAACCTTCCTTCGAAGTTTTTATCTGAGGTATGTATGTGTTGTACCAATTCAATGAATGAAAATACTGCTACCTAATGATATCATAAACAATAACCAATCTTCTGGGGCATAGACTTAAAGAACCTGAATCCAGAAAGTAATTTTCAAACTCGGTTCCCTTTATCATTTGCTAAATAAAGCTATCAAACTTCCAAACTATTATTGTTACCAATACAAACAACATTGCTCTTTCCTATTTTTCAGAACCTGCCCCACCACCAGAATCTTCTGCTTTGCTATATGCGCGTTGGGAAGGTGTTGGTATCAAACTGTTTTATAAATAATCCCTACCTCTCTTCTTCTCCTTTACGTCGAGAAATCCAGAGGCATAGGCTTCCAGCACTTTAATTGTAGGTGGCCGGTTTCTTCTGCTCTGCCTTCGCGTGTTCATGTCAAGTTGATGATCAGAATCACCCACAGGTTTAAAGATTGTTCCTACACTGAGCTCAA
The DNA here is from genome assembly GCA_009771035.1 of Lupinus albus. Lineage (NCBI taxonomy): Eukaryota > Viridiplantae > Streptophyta > Magnoliopsida > Fabales > Fabaceae > Lupinus > Lupinus albus. Next base: position 15,600,681 of record CM020011.1, read on the forward strand.
CTGATTCCTTGCTTGTGTTATTTCGTTGTATCTCACTCACAAAAGGTTCGTCAGCTTCAACTTCGTCGGAGGCAGGTAAGTTAAGGTCAATCATAATCCGCGGCTGGGGTTTCTCACCGCGATCCTTAGTGCCAGAAGAACTGCTAGCAGGAACGGGTTCTCTACTGATGATTGAGCCGGAATTTGACAGAGGTTCCACTGATATTCTTTTCTCCGAGGGTGGAATTTCCAGTGAAAGAATATTCCCTCTAAATTTTGCATTGTCAGTACAGTAACTGGCCTTCTCTTGTTTTACTCTGGGAGCCACAAAGAAGTTAGCAGTTACGTTCTCACTGGACTTTGGATTGTTGGGACAGAAGCAGGCCTCCTCATTTTTTACTCTAGGAACCGCAAAGACATTAGCAGTTTCTCTATTTTCCTTTGCACGGCTACAGGTAGTTAATCTTTTCCGCCTTTTTGTAACAGGGACTAGACCATTTTTGTTATCAGATACCATTCCCTGAAGTGATTGGCACTTCACACTCTCACTTTTCAGTGTGCTGCTCAACAAGTCTGTCTTCTGGTCTTTGGAGGAAGCAGATAGATTACTAGAACGCATGCTGCTCATTGGAATTTCCTCTTTTGAAAGATTGTTTTCTAAACCATTCAAATCTGAAGATATTCCCCTATCAATGTCAAATTTACTGCCTTTACAAATATTAGTCTTCCCCCTTTCAAAGCACACGGTACTGACAGGGTCAGATTCATATGTTTCTTCCTCTGAAGTATCCGAATCATCTGAATCATAGTCAGAAGCTTTTAAAATTTCAGCTGGTAAGCTTCTCAGTTCTCTCACCCTTGTTGTCCTTTCACTAGCCAGGCTTGTGTCTACAACAGTAAATTTCATTACATCTATAATGCGAGTTGGAGTTTTCACCTTGAGATAGCAACGGCGTGGCTGATCAGGGGAATTTTCCCAGCCCATTACATTTTCATCCTTGCTTGTACAATCATTATCTGCAATTGTCTCAAGGTCAATTAGCCCAGGATCAGAAGCAACTTTGCCCAGGACATCAGTAATGGAATCAAAATAGTGATCCCCCTTCACTAGTTTCCTTGAAAACTTTTTAACTCCAGGGACAAGGAAGACCAAAGAATGCTTAGCAGATATAGCGTAATTGTAACTACCTGGCTGCTCAGAATGCCAACCTCTAGCAAGTAAACGAGGCCAAACAGCTTCCCAGAAGAGATCGCTTGTACGAGCTTTACTTAATCTGAAACCACCTGTCAGAAAGTTTACTATTTCTGGAGGTGAAAGCATTGAACATGCTTTGCCAACTGGTATTTCTGGGCGAACAGGAAATGCTTGAGTGGATTTCAAAGAATCTATAGTGAAACATGTGAGATCTTCTTTTCCTTTACCCACTCCTACTGCCTCTACAAGAGCTTTGAGCCCAACTAAATCCTTTAAAGTTAAAACATACTCTTCAAGATGCATCACTCCCCCTAAAAATGTCTTGGACACCTATCAAACAATGTAATTGCATATAGTTATAATACATTCCTAGTGCATATTAAGTGAAAGATTAATCAATATATTGGAGGCAGACGTGATAAAAGGTGTCATTCATTATTTCAAACAACAATCACAATGACTGATACATAACTATTGCATTGCTCCACCATACCCATCATGAAGCAATGATGATATTAAAAGGAATAACCTTGCAAGAAATTAAGTCTGTACCTCAAGTAATTTCTTGTGACATTCCTCTGATACATTGGGTTGCAAACGAGACAAAAACTCTTGCTGCCGTGGCCCTGTGAAAAGTTTTTGCCCTTGGATGCATTTTCTGTTTTTCACTTTCCTACATCCAGACCATCTCTGGTATCCGTCAGACTTGTAAAATTTCCCATAATAAAATGACAGTATATCCCCCATCTTCTTATTGCCAACAAATCTTCTCACCTGGACAAGGTTCTTCCCAAATATATACAAGCCGAGGATGAAACTAGTCTCTTCAATTTCATTCCAATTATCACTTGCAGAACCAGGAACCAGATAATGGCCTTTTTGTCGCTTCCTGTGCCTCCCAATCTTTGTTTCTCGATTCACATTGGTCTCTTCGATAAATTCTAGTGCAGGAGATTCAATTTCATCCTCGATCCAAATGATTGGAATGGGTAATCCTACTCTAAACTCATGGAGAGTACGGGCTCTACTTTCTGCCTGATGTGGGTTATTCTGAAACTGAGAATAACCAGATTCTGAAATTAAAAGTGGAATTTCAACCTGGTACTCCTCACCAACCCGAGGAAATATTTCTGGATCACCAAAAACATCATAATCATCAGATATTTCTTGACCAGGTGATTGCTCATCAATACAGTTTGCAACATCAATAACAAGTGCTGTACCCACCTGCAAAAAAAAATTAAACACATTTAAAGGAAAAACACAAAAAAGTATATACACTTATTGCTGTGGAGACAGCACGGCAATTATTGTTTTTAAGACTAACTTGAGCTTCCCCTTCTCTTTTTCATAAATATCACTCCCACTATACTGCAAATATTATATTTTCAACTTGATGATGTTTTATTAATGAACTGACAAGAGCGACAAAATTGCAAGAATAGAACTACATAGCCAATGTCAACAAGACACCAATGTTCATTTCTTGTATTCGCATGGAGAAATGCTATTTTCCTTAGTAAGATAACTAAAATTGCAGAGCTCTAATGGTACTGATAAATTTTGCTTATTTCTGAAACTTCATCTGGTAGTCAACCAAAGTCAAGACAGTGTAACTGAAAACTTCTTTAGTTAATAGCCTAAGTCATACAGTAAGACTTCCTAGTGCCTAAAATTCACAAGAGAGATTTACAAGGTCATGTCAGTGGTGTCTAAACAAAATGCTAACAACCACATTGTGTTGTCTTTGGCAGAGTATCCCACATGCACAGTCATGAGAGTAACCCTCGGATCGGTAGTGGTCAGTAGGTAGAACTCACCCGGAGCAGTGAATCCAGGATTTAAACCCCTAAAACACCACTATGTTAATATTGTGACACGATTTATATTTATAATATAACCCATATTCCTAATGTTAATTATCAGCAGTTCTAATCAGCCAGAGCAGAGAAAACTAAACAAAAAATAATCAGAATTTTCTACAAAGGATAAATAAAAATTAAGAAGAATCATTGTCATAAATTTAATGGACAGCATAAATATATATTTTTTGACTTGGCCAAAAATATAAAGCACACCAGAAGACGAACAAAAAACTCAAATTAAACAACATTTAGGAAGAAACTAAACCAACTTAGTTATCACGCACAAGAGTAAACTTTGCTGATATATAAATGAAAACCCAAAATACAGAGTTAAAATATTTATGGGAAGTGGAAAGTAAGCAACACAAAACTAAGTGGAGCAACAGTTGCAGACTTGGAAGAAGGCAATGAACCAAATCTGTATTCCTAAACGAATAGAGCAACCCGATACTAAAGTTGAATAGTTTACAGAAATGCATATTAACCCCATTAATTACACACATTACTCTCCAATGCCTACACAAAACCAACAACATTCAAACCAAACAGGACTCGAACAAGAAGAAAAGAGCACGAGTTATAAAATATATTTAATCAAAGTAAAGATATAGAAAACAAATATAGAAGCAGAAGCACGGGATTGTTTCGTTTGGGGTGAAAATTCCAATGTGATCAAAGAAAATTAGATATATTTACTGTGAGAGTGAACGCATGTTAGCACATTAAAATCGTAAAACAAACAAAGCCCGATAGAGGGGGGAGAAAAAAAACTACACAAACAAAACGAAGAAAATAAAAAAATTTAGCGGTGTGTTACCTTCATAGCAGAAAAAGAACCCAACGAGACCCGCATGAAGAAGCGAACCTAGAAAAATGGGTCGTGATAGTTATACACCGAATCGCAACTGATGATTGAAAAACAAAAAAAACGTGAACAAAACTTAGTTTTTTATGTATGTGTATATATATATAGAGAGAGAGAGAGAGTGGTACCTGTTTGCGTTAAGAAATATGAGAAGGTTTCATGGCTTCGAATAATGTAATACTAGGAAAGAGAGAAATCAAATTATAGAAGAAAAAAATTGAAAAAGTGAATAAACCAAACCAAACAAAAGTCGTTCCCTTCTTTCCCTTGCCTCTTGTTGATATATAGATTAGAGTGGGGCGAAGAGAAAGATAGAAAATTAAATCAATAAAAATAAACAATTAATTAAATAATATAATATTACGAGTTTTTAGTGTGTGAGAGAGAATGTAGTGAGAGAATGATAGTGACACATGGCACTGAAGATTCTAATCATCTATAGAAAGAGAGAACGAGGAGATAATGCGTCACACTGAACAACATCAATTCAAGGATTTTTCACCACTCCCCCACCGCTTTTTTCTTTGTTTTTCAAGTTGAAACATAAATATTTCTAAAAAAATAAATTACATGGTTTTTAATTAAAGTAGAAGTAATTATATTAAGTACATTATTTTTAAATATTAAATTACTTTTACTATATTTTTCAGTTATTCAAACTTTAAATATATGAAAATATTTATAGTTCGATAATTTTCTATACTATTAAATAAATGACAAAAATAAGAGAGTAACTTTTATGTGCATTGTCATTTGCAATACTCACTCAACAATTGACCCAATTTAGGCATAGAAACAATCCAGCACTGAAAAACTTGTATGCCACATATTTAAGTGGGCTGTACCCTTAGAACTTTATCTTTTAATCCAGCTTCCATATTTAACAAACTAGAAAAGTACAGGAACACCCAAAATACATAAGCACCCAATCAGTCCAACATAATACTATCCCCCAAAGTAGAATGCTCTAGGAAATTTGGACCTTCCTCAACTGCAAAATGAGATAAAGGTTTCATCAGAAGTCAGTTTCTTTCGTCCAATTCAAGTTTCACTAATCCACAGGAGCATCAGCTGGGAGTCCAAATTAAATTAGTCTTTCTGTTGAGTCCATATCTTCACAGTTCTGTCATTACCAAGAGCACCAGAAGCAATCATGTTCTCTGTAGGGTGACAAGACACAGATATAACAGGATCCGAATGCCCTTCCAGTTTCTGAACAATTTTCCTTGTCTGCAAATCCCACAAATATATACAATGATCTTCTGACCCACCAACAACATACTTCCCATTTGTTATAGAAAAAGTGGAGGAAATGCAGTATTTTGAATTAACATGGCCCGTGTAAGTCTTCAGAATCTTCCCGGTTGAATAGTTCCAAAGCCTCTGCAGGGAAAGAAAAACTCATTGTAAATTAAAAAATGGAAATCTGCACTAAAGCAATGAATGATGAAGCATTCAGGAGAAAAAAAAAAGTTATCTTGTAGCTAATTGAGGTATGAAGTCCCCTCCCCATTCACGTAAAAAAAATTTGCCTGTAAAAAAATGAGCTACAAAGTTGGTCACTTATCAAATGAGTCTAGACAAAGAATTTCAAGATGAAGCTCAAGTGCTGAAGTGCAGATTTACTATTGGACATTAGGAAAAACAAATCTCCATTTTCTCAACTCCATAACAGTACCATCCCACAGGTTTAGTAAGACATTGAAGGTTTCTAATATGATCAAAAAGTTGGTCACTCATCATGTTGTCTAGAATATTGTACAAACAACAACAATTCTCAAAAATCTAAATTCCCTTATGTGTAGTGTAAAACTCATCACAGGTCTTAGTAGCATACTAGCATACAGTAAAATGAATTTGAAGTTGAAATAAAAGTACCATCTTAGAATGTAAGTGTAAACACATTCCTAGCACACACACAAAAGAATGCTCAAATGTTCAAGCAAATTTGTCAGCGTTGTCATAAAATCTAAAGAGGCCGAACACCAACAGGAAATAGAACAAATCAACTTTAGGTAGTGTTTTTGTTTAGTTCCCTTATTCGTACACCAAAGCTAAACATCCTCGCCATACTGCCATGGTTTCATACTGCACTACACATGTTTATTTTTAATTTTTTATGTTCTGCCTCCCCCATCAAATCACTAGTATAACAAAGGGGTACACAGTGTTGTCCCACATAGTGTATTATCCCTGGTCTGTTCAATAATCATAATTTGATATCCCACACCTGGAATGTGATGCCCAGGAACGTAGAAACATTGTTGCCACCTAAAAATGTGACGATGCAAATTTTCTACCTCCTTCACAAGTGAAATACTCAGGAATGTAACATTCTAATTTCCCCCCAATATTGACATGTGTAATAAAATGGCACCACATGATTGAATTAAAAGTACAAAAAAGACAAAATTTGCAGTTGATTATTAGTGTGAAATAAAAAATACCAGATTGTTGTCCAAAGTACCAACAAGAATGAACTTAGCATTGGGGGAAAACTTGAGAAAAGAAACAGGAGGGTTCTCATCATCAATCAAAGTCTTGATACAATGGCCAGTAGAAGCATCCCAAATCCTACATAACCCATCATAGCTACTTGAAACAATAAGCGAACCATCACGATTAAAATCAACGGCTGTTACAGGGTCAGAGTGAGCAGGCAACACTTTCAAACACTTACCACTCTTCACATCCCACAACCTAACCGTCTCATCAAACGATCCCGAAACGATGACGTTTGACTGAGGGTTGAAGTTAACACAGAACACATAGTTCGTGTGCCCAGTTAAGGTCTTTATTAAGGACCCCGTCGGAACGTCCCACAGGCGGAGGGTTTTATCATCGGAGGCGGAGACGATGTAGCGGGAGTCACACGAGAAAGCCAGATCGGAGACGCCCTGTTCGTGGCCGGAGTATTCTTGCATTGGAGAGAGACTGAGGCTGTCGGAATCGGAGTCGGAGTTGGTGAAGGCATAGGTGCGGAGGGTCTTGTCGGCGGAAGAGGAGGCGAGGAGGCGGCCGTTGGAGGAGAATTTGACGGCGGAAACGGCTTTCTTGTGGGCGGTTAGGGTTTGGGAGAGAGTGTAGGGTTTGAACGTTTCCGATGCCTCCGTCGTTGTCATCTTTCTTATTCTCTCAACCTCGTTTACGATTATTAGCTTCCACAATTACACGGAGGGTTTCGCTTTAAGGATTTATCTGTCAACAATCCATTCATATCTTACGTCTGATTTATTTAATTATATATATGTATACACAAGCGTGGACTTTGTATGAAAGTTGAAATTTAATGCTAAATAAGAATTCTCCTTGGGCCCAAAATGGAAACACTTAATTGTTATTTTGCAATTTATTTATTACTTTTTTGTGTGAAATGAAGGGGTTAAACAACCCAAAAAGGTGAAAACCAGAAACCAACGTCCATTTAGAGAATAGGTGCAATAGAAGGAGGTTGATTAAAGATGAGATTGTATACAAGTACCATGCTCAATGAACTTCACAAGGGTCCAAAATGCAAGACCACTCCCCCCACATGTTGCATTACTTGTGTGAGAAGAAATAACCATCCAATTCTCTACTAGCGGCAACATTAAAGATTAGCAATTTAGCATGAAGTCAATTATTCTATCCTATGTCATTTTGAAGAACCCATGTTTCTCAAATGGAACCAGTTTATGTACTGAAATAACGTTTCTTCATGCATGTGACATAGCAGACAAGCAGCAACTAAGGTATGATGACTATTTTTTGTCATATCATTGGTAAGAACTAAGAAGACAATTCCTACCAACACGCACCAAGTAGTCTAATTCATTGAAATTATTTAGTAGAAATTCAATTTCAACATACTTATTTTGCGGCCTTCAAATTTAAATAATACCATAAAGACATTTATTAATCATCATCCGTTTATATACTTACGGTTACAATTTTGAGGGGTATATATTTTTATAATATTAGTGTCTAAGCGTTCTCCTTGGGTGGTGGCGCCGCGGTGCTCATAGGTCGTAGACGGAGGAGGAGGTTCTAGAACGTAAATTACTGGAGTGCCACCACTTGTCTGATTTTTTCATTGAATCAATCAATCAATGTCTCTCATTTTCAACTCTCAACGTCTCAGATCCCTTCTCAACCTATCACGCTCATCACTATTCTCTCTCACTCCCAATTTCTTCTCAACAGCTTCCAAAGAAAATCCTTTCACCGTTTCATACCTCATAAACAAATGTTCCTTCCCACTAGAAACCGCTCTCAAAGCATCCAAACGGGTTCATTTCGATAACCCTAAAAAACCAGATTCAGTCATCGCCTTCTTCAAAACCCAGGGTTTCACCGATGCCCAGATACAAAGCGTTATGCGCAGGGCACCAGAGCTTCTCATATGCGATCACACCAAAAGGGTATTGCCAAAGTTTCAATTTTTAACATCAAAAGGTGCTTCCCCTTCTGATATTGTTATCACTGTGTCTCGTAACCCTGATTTTCTTCGTAAGAGCCTTGACAATCATATCATCCCTGCTTTTCAATTTGTAAGACGATTCTGCCCTTCTGATCAGAGAGCAATTGCCTGTGTTATTGCTTGTCCTACTTCAATTTCTGATGCACGTGTTCAACAGAATGTTCAGTTGTTGATTGATGAAGGCGTCACAGACTCAAATATTTATAATTTGTTTCGTACTAGGCTTACTGTACTATGCTCTCATGATTTTGGAGAAGTATTGGATGAGGTTAAAAACATGGGTTTTGATCCTTCCAAGTCAGGTTTTAGCATTGCGATATTGGCCAAAAAGGCTATTACTAAATCTAAGTGGGATGCTAAAATTGATGCCTTTAAGACATGGGGTTGGTCTGAACAAGAAGTTTTAGAAGCTTTTAAGAGGTTGCCGCAGTTTATGCTTCGGTCTCAGGATAAACTCAATGCAGTGATTAGTCTTTGGGTCGGTCAGCTCGGTTGGGATCCTTCGGCTCTTCTCAAAGCCCCAGTGATTTTTGGATATAGCTTGGAGAAAAGGCTTATTCCAAGGGCCTCTGTTGTCAAGGAACTTCTCTCCAAAGGTTTGATGAGAAAGGATGCTAGCTTGGTTACACCTTTTGGTTTATCTGAGCATATGTTCTTGGAGAAATTTGTGAGATGCTTTGATGAGGACAATGCATCTCGTCTATTAAAGCTCTACCAGAAAGAACTTCAGCACCTGTCAGTTAGTTAACTTTGATTACAAATTTTGGCTTACTCCGGTTTTATTTTGTTGATTTGTCTCATGGTAGTACCGTTTCTGCTGTTATATAAGTCTAGGTTTTTTACTAATTTGATTGAATTGTTTCATACATCATTTGCTCTTTTGGAAATGCTAGTCACAGACCTACATTCGCGATCTGTATCAGTAACTTCATATTTTGTGATCTGTATTAGTAACTTGACATTTTATAAGTGATTGATCCAAATGTATGAATGAACAGTTTTGTTTCATTTCTTGTATGTCATTTTTCAAAGAAGTGGATGGATTCATGCCATATGTCCCAGAACAGAAATATTATAGGTTCGGAATGCTGCTTGAATTTCCAACATTTTTAACTGTTGAGCTTGGGGAGCAAGAAGGTGAACAATAGCACCATTTCTATATGTTGGAAATTCAATTTCAGACAAAGTAAAATTTATAAAATATTAGAAAGCCCCGTATGGCCTATAAGGGAAATCTGAGTGATTGAATATATGGGTTGAATAGTATAGGTTTTCTGGCAACGAATAGGTAAAAGCTATTAATGAGTTCACACTTGCTGAGAAAAGTTGTTCCAGCTTTAGGGATGCTTTACTATAATGTCTTGTGTAGTAGTGAAATGGGAAGATATGTCAAAGGATATTTGAGTGAAATAGCTATTAAGTAAATTGATTGTTTCTTAGAGTTTATACATTAGTTGAGTTTTTAGACTTTGTCCCTGATATTATAAATTCTTCTGGATCTGGTCATATGTTTAGCTATATGTTTTTCCCAGGTTAGTATCTCTATTGTTGATTGGTACCCTTCTGAACTGTGTTATAAGTCATTCTGGTTTAAAGAGTTTCTTTCTTGTCTGAAAAGAATATATCTGAATTCTGGTCAGCTGTTGGATGAGTTAAAATTGAGATATTTGGATCAACAATACAGAGATTTCCATTGGCAGCTTTCACATTTTGTTTAATGTTTAGCTTAATGTGTGTTTTATTAATTATTCATTTAACACTTTATTCTTCCATTGAGTTATTCTTGGAGTTTCTTAATGTTGAGAATGTCTAGATGTTTATAAATTCTATATTGTGGTCACATTTCTACCCTGAGATGTGTTTTCTGTACATATCTATCTGCTTCATCTAGTGGCATTTGTAAATGTGAATTTGTGAAGTGTATACTATCCGATCAAAGCCTCACCAGCAATATAGACATAAAAGTTCAAACGATCTTGTTCCCAACATACACTCTCTTTTACAAGGGTTACCACTTATTCACTTATCTCAAGCATGAGAAATCAAACTCTACTCTACATGATGGCTTATCAACTGCGTAGATCATAGATAACTTCTTCAATATCTCAACCATAATCACTTGACAACTTCTCACATATAATTAATCCATTCTCTGTATATGCTCTAGAAGAAAACTCTCCTTCTACACTTTGAATTTGAATAATGTTAAATTCAAAATAATTTGATCCTGTAAATACAAACTTGATTAATGTTAAATTTATGCAAAATAACACGTTAGATTAACTGTGATAGTGTAAATAACAATCTACCAACAACACTAAAATTATTATACTCCTAAGAAAATGGATAACAAGAAGTTGAAATAAACATCAAATTCTTCATTTTCATTGATTGCTTTATGGATGAACAAGATACTATTTAAAGAGGATAGAAAAATCCTAAGATGATGATGATCATACCATGATACAAGTGTCATTGTCTAACATTATAAGAACATTAAAGAAATATTGAATACAAATTATTTGATTAAATTTAAATAACTAACTATAATATTCTATCATATCTTCTCTCTAATAAATCTCATAAAATACATCATTAGAATACATGTTATAAGAATACAAGTTAAGTTAGTAATTTGTTATTAGTCAACAGTAGTTAATTTTAAATGGCACAGTTATAGACTCTTGTGGTGCATAAAAGGAAGTGGCCCCTAACTAGATTCCAACAGACAAAACTAACTCAAAAATCTGTCTAGGTGAGTTGAGATTGGCTTTACTTAGATGCCCATATTGTCCATTTTGTTGACCATTGATTGAAATTATTAATTGATTCATTTTGTCCTTTTTCTGATTATAGGTAATAAAACTTAGATATACATTTTTGTTTCAGATAAGTTTCCTCCAAAATCTCTGATTTATTCTTAGGTCATTTGATGCACCTTAAATTCAGGGCAGAGACTGACCCATGGGCAAGTGACCCCACTTAACTTGGGTGGAAATTTTATATTCTGTATATTATTTATTTTCTATTTTTACACGTGTATATATTGTTTTTGTATCTATTATCTTAGTATTTCTACTTATATATGGGTTTTCTCCTCAATCCTCACTTTATTAGAAATCAACGAGTTACAAAAGAATGTGATTTCATTCATTCAACGAAATGAATTTTAATTCGATACAAATAAATTACAAATCTATTATATAGAAAAAATACGATAGACTTAACATTACCTAATTCTTAATTAACTTTTTTTTATCGTCAAATGTTAGTATATTAGTATTTTGTGGTGGGTGAGATTCGAACCTACCACTAACTCTTAATTAACTAATAAATATATTTTATACATGTTTTAATAATGGAAATTATAAAAAGTTAACTAACTCAATATAATATTAATCTAAAATACTAAATATTTCAACAACCTCCAAATTGGAGAGTGGGTGTTTACAACTCTCAGCTTGTACAATATTAATCAAAATACAAAAATATTTCAACATCCCCTCAAGCTAGAGAATGTATGTTGACAACTCTCAGCTTGGTCAAAATATGATGGAATGAAGAAAACTTCAAAGCCTTTGATTGAATATCTATTGTCTTTGTATTTGTCTATATGTCCGGTTTGCATGTCTTAGGAACGTTTTTGTTTACCAATTGCAACCAATGCTCATGCAACTTAAGGATATAATAGAATGATAGCCAAAGAAGACTATTGAATAAAAGAAATTTAAAAAGACAAAAGAATTCTTCAAAATATAGCACATGAAACTAACAAGGTAGTTCTAAGAGAATTAATAGAATAAATGGAATAATTCTTAGATGAAAATGGATTGAAATTGAAAGTAAGGATGTTGTTCATCAAGAATCAACACAATAGAAAGAATATCAAATGATATTATTGCTCAAGAATACCATATTAGTTTCTTGACCAAAGAATGAAAGAAATCTAGAATATGATGATATATGAACCATATTTGTTCAAGAATAATAATGCTCAAGAATATTATCTTTGTTTCCTGACTAAAGAATGAGAGAAATCTAGAATATGATGAAATATGAACAATACTTGTTCAAGAATACCATCTTTTTTTGCCAAAGAATATGATAAATATGAATAATTTTTGTTTAAGAATAACAAGAGAATAATATGATAAAATATGAGCAATTGTACTGAAGAAAAAAAATGATGAAATATGAATATTTGTTACTCAAAAATAACAATAGAGCAAAAAGATTAATAAGGATTCTTTGACTTTGGCTTAAAACCTGGTTGCTTGTTGAACTAAGAAATGTAAACATCCATTTGAACAATTGCATTTTCTTCTTCCAACACTTCTTTTCTTGAACTCCTTAACAAACCCTCTTCATCTATACCATGAAAGACATAATTACATTGTTCGGATACCATATTAGAAATCAAAGAGTAAAAAAATAATGTGAATTTCATTCATTGAATGATTTTTTTTTAATTGAATACAAAGAAATTACAACCCTATTATATAAAAAATACAATATACTTAAATCTCTTACCTCCTAACTAACTAACAAAACTATTTTACACATGTTTTATAATGGAAATTATGTAAAAGTTAGGTCGGTTTAAACTGATTACTAGCACGATACAATCTAATTCTATTGTGTTACAATATTAAATTTGTATTTCAAATTACAATTTTTTTTAATAGAACCACATTCACAATCAAGAGAAACTTTTAAATTGGATCAGATTCAAGTGAATCAAAATGAACCACAAATTACTTTTTTAGAGTAGATGCCTTTTAGTCTTTTGAAACATATCTAAATGATGGAATTAAAAACAACCTTAGTAAAAAATGGATATAGGCTCATAACTGATAAAAGGTAAAAGAGAACCGTCAATTTTTTTGTTTAATTGACCATTATGGATGTGCCCTGTCTCTGAGTGGATAAAAGGAAAAGCTTGCAGGCCCTATATCAGTTGACTCTATGCAAAGGAATAATGGCTTTTCCCCTTTGGCAATGTTCCATTAATGACATTGCTTCTTCAATCACTTAGAAGAGCTAACATTCACCCAGTTAACTAAGAGTGCACATTATTCTACTCTCTTCTCTGTACATTATTAAACTAATTAATGATAAAGACATCGAAGAAAATATGTATGTAGAGATAACCAATAAAATCTTGATAAGATATTGAAATTTTAATTGAAATTTTGTCAGAAATGATAGCATAAAAAACATAAATGTATTTCTCTCCAAATATGACGTGTTGTATATGTCTATACACAACTTTTTCTCCTAGTTATTGATCTATTTTTTTTTGCATGTGACTAGGTCTAAGGAAGTTAACAATATTTCCTTGGTTTTTGCATGTAATCCACTTACCTTCATTCTCATTAGTTTATTAAATAACATTGGACACATAGTATATAACTACAAATTTCTCGTAGCCTAATTAAGGTATATACCTCTTTTGCTGCATGAACAAGCCAAAAGTTTGCGGATTTCTAGGTTCATTTTTATTAGATTTACTTTAATTAGTTGAGTCCACCAAATTTTCCTTGTCTTATGTTTGGCAATATAAGTTAACAAATTTATTTGGAGAAAAAGAAAATAAGTCACTAACCTTATTTGATTGTTTTTTTTAAAAAAGTACCTACGTACCTACCTTGATTTAATACAATATTTGGAATATGTTATTGGTTATAAGCTATATATTTTTAAGTTGTTCACACTCATTAATTATCAATTAGCTTATTTTTTGAAATAATTCCCATTTAATCAACTAGCCAATTGGTCATAAGCTTTTAGGTTTGTCTTTACAGTTTTTTTTTGGTATAACCAAAAGTATTCATACTCTATAGAAAAAAAAACTATTAATTTTATATGTGTACGGTTGCCCGAACAAGTGTCGCTTCTAGAATATTAAAATTGGGCTAATACATCTTAGCGTGGTTAGTGCTGATCAAAATAACCTAAAGCAAATAATTAACCTATTGGACAATTTTGGTGGGATAATAGGTTTATGTGGACAATTAGAAGCTGGCTAATCAGCCAGTGTTTTTTATTCTCAATCATTAGCATCATGTTCCACTTGTCTTATGAAGAGTTGTATGGGTCATCACATGCACTAATCTGGTATTTTTATTTAATATTATTGAATTGGATGATTCTGAGTGACTTGGCTCAATTTGTATATTTTTTTGTAAACAACTTGGTGTTAGTGATGTGCCTAATACTTCCTTTTTTTGAAAACAGACGGTAATCTAAATATTAGTTCATTCATTTTTTTTTATTTAATAAAATGTACTTGATTCATTTAATTAGTATTGTGAGAAATATTAATTCTCATAAAAGTTGGAGACCGGACAATCAATAATGAAATTCCAATTCAAATACTTACGGCAGTATATAATAGGACATTTGCAAATTCACTTTTATATTGCTTAATGAGCTGAGAACTTGGAATCAATGTTATTAAAACCGTACCGGTTATCAAATCGGTCAGGGTACTGATATAGTGGTACAGTGGTTCAACCAGTGGTTCAGTAATTAAACCGGACATACTTGCTTATATATATATATATGTAAATCTATAACAAAAAAATTCAAATAAGTAGGTATTCAGATTTATAATTCATATTCATAATCTACTTCAAATTCACACAAACAAACAACATTAAGTCTTTAACAAAATCAAAGTCTAAAGTGCAACACATATATTAATCCAAAATTATCACTTAACAAAAGCAAAATACCAACACAAATATCAATCATTGAAGTTGAAGAATTAGTGAAGAATTGAAAATTTGAAATTTAAAAAAAAAAATTAATGTACAAATATCAATTTGGAATACTTTAATTAATCAAGGATACACGCCCTTTATTACTTTATGATCAAACTCTAACGGAATCAATTTTAGCACATATTTTAAATTAAAATGGTGCAAAAGTTTATGGTGTGTTTGCTTTGAAGGCTTTTAGGTTTGTATAATATTGATCAAACTTAAATATGATTTATTTTTACAATTTATTATATAAGTATGAGTTGTTACAAATGTTAGAATGATAAACTCAAATATTAATTAATTAAATAAATATAAATTATAGATATATTCAAATAAAATGAAACTAACTTAATCTTCAGTAGGATAATGTTCTATTAATATAAATGTATATAACATGCCCCTTCAAGTGAAAACTTCTTAACTTTAAGCTTGTAATAATGAACTCATTTTAAAAAAAAAAATCGAACTAATTATAAGGTTCCAGAAAAATTATGAGAAATGTGTTGTAATTGGAAAGACTGAAATAGTTTTATTTTGAGAAGGAGTGAAATGCATCTGACATATGTTTATACTTCAGACTACTGAATTTGCAACGAAAAGTGGAAAATCCCAACAACCTAGGAACTGATAGACAGATGGATTAGGTGTTGTACGGCTCCTATGATCCAATTTAACCCACCAACGTTGGACAAATTTGTACAAGTAAAAAAACTACTATATAAATGATGTGTGTACTTAATTAAATAAGATAAATTAAAATAAAACTACTTAGTTTCATGCTTTATTTAGTGCATAATTGATATTGTCACGTCATCCTCTGATTAAATAGATTAGTATCACGCCATACTTCCACTTTCTTATGATACTCAACAACTTATTCGGCATATCACAGTTTTGCCAAATATTAAAATTAAAATCTGTGAGTAATGGGTTTTTACTTTTAGTAATTGATAATGCCATATCTTAAAACTACTTGTACCTCATAAGTTGTGGGTTTTATTATGACGTGACATAGTTGATGAGTACTGTACAGATACATTTATAAACATTTATGGTTTCTGCTATCACCTAAATTTTCTCCAAACAAAATACATGCTAACTTTTGAACTATTTTCATAATTTAAAATAAAATTTAATACTTCACCAAAAAAATTGTCAACACGAGATAATAAGTTATGAATTTAATTCTATTAATATTTTAATATTTATTGAGAAGTTTTTTAAACGGAAATTATAGTATACATTAAAAAAACGTATTTTTATGTATAAAAAATGTTATGTGTGAAAACTGAGTTCATCCAACTATTTGAAGAATACTGAGAATATAGGACTTAGATCTGAGTTTCTCTAAGCATGTGAGAGTATTTGATTAAGCGATGCATCTAAAATAATAAAATAATGTAATATTTATGCTTAGTATAAAGATTTATATACAGTCAGTGCATCACAAACTATTTATTTGTATTAATTTTTTTAGAATCAATGGTAATTAAAATTAAATAGTGAATGATGAAATGATAATACATACAATTCTTATACTTCAGTGCATACATTTTTTTATGATAATAAAACTAAGTACTACATCACAAGTTAGTAAGTTATGACAAGATAAATATAAGTTAATAACTTGCTTTTTTTTATTGTGTGTTTTTGCATGAGTATTGTTTATATATGTGTGGTAATATGTATGCATTCACTATATACATATATACATACATATAACATATATATACATATATATATATATATATATATATATATATATATATATATATATATATTTTATTATCATCCACTGTTCAATGAATTACTTATATTTAAAAATTAATAGTAAATAATAAATATGAAAAAAGAATGATATATTGATAGTGTAAGTGTATAACATACTGTTAATTATCGATCTGTATGTGAAGTTCAAAACCCATCGTATGCAAAATACTTTATTTGAATTCCTTTTATCAAAACCTATCAAACTCTGTTTCTTGGAGATTGAAAGTAAAATTTATTTGGATAGTTTTTATATTTAAAAAAGTATTAGTCTTTAGTAGTTAACAGAAAGACAACCTTTGATGTAAAAATTATTTACTTTAATTAAAAGACCTTTTCAAAAAAAATATATATATATATAAAGATGATCAACCTCAAAACTCATATCATTCCCTAAAACATGACACCATAAGGTTATTGGTCGAAATAGAGATCATATATCTCAAATACCTTGTTTCTTCCCAATAAATATGGACAGAGACAAGAGACCTCAATTATATTGATGTATGAAAAAAAAAATATTCTCCATTAATGTAAAGATAAATGCACAGTTCTTATTTATTTTAAATAACAAAAATGTGATTTTATTATAATTAGAAATATAAATGTATCATTGAAAATTTTATTTTTTCTTTGTAATGTACTTATATCTCCATTAATATTAATATAGTTGGTATTAACTATTTGGTGTATATATTATATGTTCATCCATTAACACAACTGGCATCCAATGAAATACAAAGATTATTCTGGGAGGGCTTTGACTAAGTTTTAATTTCAATAAAAAAAAAAATGAATGTGTATGTTTAGTGTACTCCAATTGATCTAAGACAGTCTATATATAGTAGGATTCTATGTAACCTTGATTCTCAATTTATTTTGGAGATAGAGAGAGAAAGAGAGAGTTTAGTATTCGTAGGAAATAGATAGATGGTGGACAACGTTGTTGGGAGTTGCTCAAATGACGATGTTGGAGGGATCAAGGAACAAGATAGGTTGCTGCCAATAGCGAATGTTGGTCGGATAATGAAGCAGATATTGCCTCAGAATGCAAAAATCTCGAAGGAAGCGAAAGAAACAATGCAAGAATGCGTGTCAGAGTTCATAGGGTTTGTAACAAGTGAGGCATCAGAGAGATGCAGAAAAGAAAGGAGAAAGACTGTGAATGGAGATGATATATGCTGGGCCTTAGGGACACTTGGTTTTGATGATTATGCTGAACCAATGAGAAGGTACTTGCATAGATATAGAGAGTTAGAGGTTGATAGAACCATTAATCAAGAAAGAGGAAATAGCCCTGAAAGACAAGGCTAATGTTGTTGCCCCCAAAAGCTCCATCAGTGTGTTTCATAATTAATGTAATAATTTTCTTGTCTTAACTGACTTTAATTGAATCAAGAACTAGTTAGCTAGATTACTTGCTTCTTCTTTATTTTAACTTATATGTCTGCTTTCACTTAATCATTATCCTTCCTGTTCTTAAGTGATAAATTCCTAAGATTGATTTTCATTATCAGTTTCTAAGCTGAAAGTTCTACGTAAGAGATTTATTTTCCTTATCTTGTTCCAATCTCATTTAGTCATTTGGAACCTCCCTCTGTAAAAAAACGGTACAAAGTCACTTTCTAAAAAGATCATCAGATCTGAATTCCTGCACTTATCACTTATAATAATGTCTCTTCATTTCAAAGAATATTAGCGGTCCCAAATTATGTCCACCAATCATATTTTATCCCATCAATTTTTAATATATAATAAAAAGTAACATACAAATTTAATTTTGTTTTCCATTATTAAACTTTTTAATAAATGTTAAAATTTGATTGGATAAAATACAATTTAGGCATGTGATATATGTTCTTTTGATTTAGACTCAAATTTTAGAGTTTTCAATTAATTAATAAGTTGGGAAATGCAAGCAAAAGCTTAATCAGTAATAATGGTATTATTCACTACAAATCTTTATCAATCTAAGAATTTTGAGAGCCTCCTCTCAATTTTGAAAAAGAAAAAGAAGTTTATTCTTTTGTACTACTAAGGATATTCTTTCACATTTTTAGATAAATAATTAATTCTTTTCGTGGTGCGTAGTAGTCTCTCTCAACAAGTGTCGTTTTCAGAAATCGAATTCTTAACATTTTGGTCATCACAGGATCTATCAAAGCCTTATATTATTAGACCAAACCAAATAGTTAAATCAACATTAATAAAGGGTCTCCTTAATACATATCTTTATGGTATTAGTTTAAAAACAATAAAGAAAGTTTTAGCTTGAAAAGTGAAGTCCATTAGTTCTCACAATACTAAATTAATCATTTTCCAAAACAAAATTTTTATGTCAAGGGTTGGGACCACGTACTACCAAAATTTGTTGGAATATCTTCATTGGTTAAGGTTATGAAAGAAACATCATAATGAATTTGACACTGCATTTTAACTTAAAACCTAAAGACAATAAGTTTATGAGCTTATTCATGTATATGTTTTTTAACACATACATATCTGTAACATACTATAATATGAATCTTCTTTACATATATCCCCTCAACCGTGAGTTGATCAGCTTTCCCATACACTAGAGTTGTCTAATGGGTTTTGTGATCAGAATTTGATGACAAATATACTTATATAATTCTTTGAATGTATTATGTATATATCACCTTAATATTTGACTTTTTCTGTCTTATTGGTTTCGCTGGAAATCAATTAATTAGATATCGTCTTTAAAAAAACTAATTAGAAGGATAATTAGATGGGGAAAACATGAGTTTACTATAGTTGCTCTTCCCTATGCTAAATTGCTAACAGGTTATTAAACTTAAATGGTGATGATATAAAAATGGAGAAAATGCATGTACTTTCTGCCATGGCCACCAAGTTCATGGCATGTGTGTAGCATTCAATTGGTTGCCCTAGATCACACGCAACATATTTAGTATTTGGTGCTGAATCCTATACTACATTCCATTCAAGACCACAATCATCATGCGCGTGATTAACTTTGTGAGTACTCCCACATTCATGTAAAGCTAGATATATTAGTGGAAACAAAATCACATTTTTGTTCTGATCGTTCTCTTAGGCTAAATTGAATATGGTCATGTGTTATTGGTTTTCCTTTGGAGTTTTCACAATCATTTTTAAAGAAGTAAATGTGATTTGGACTTTGTATTAATATACTATTTTGCAATTTTGTACTATTATTTTTTGGAATATCTAGAATCAAGAGTTATATTTTGTGAGGCTTTTTTGAACTTATACACCAATCCTACTAAACTTGATCTGAAAATAAAATATTTACACGTAGATATCACTTCACTTTAAATTACAAAATTAAATTTATTCAAAACCATATTTTGCAAAACCCAGCCCAAACACATATATATGTGCAGTAAATTAATGGTAATTCAATGATTTCGTGACCGAATGTTATTATGTATTGTCTAAGTCTTGTGATTGTGATAGGATGATACATATTAGAATGGAAAAAACAAATATTTTCACCCATAATTTTTCACATTTGTTTATTGTTTGTCTCATTCACGTTAATGCAAAATTTAGTGATTGTCTGACGACTCTAACATAATGAGAAAGGTTATAAAATCACTTTGGCATATATCAAACGTCTTTCCAACTATTGATATGAAAGTCACTAAAATTTTGTTAAATATATAGACTTTTATGTATGAATAGATAGAGTATTATTCAAACGAACCTTAAAGCTTGGATCTTACAATTATATTTTTTGTAGGCATGACAATATAAAAAAATGATATATTCTTTTGATAAAACTAATTATAAATTAATATAAACATATAAGAAAATGACATGTATGATATGTTGATATTTTTCTACTTAACAACTGATTGACATAAATACTTTACACATAAGCATGCAATTCAGAACAAACCGATCAATTGATATTGTTTCAAATTTACTATGGGTGGAAAATGAGTGAAGTAAATACCGTAATTGAAGTCGATCACCAAATTTGGTGTATTATCTTTAATTGAAAGGGTTGCTATCATTCTACGTCATAATTGAATTCAGCATTAATGTGTTTAATCATTTTTTCATGAAAACCTTTTGCATGAGATTTTCTTGCTCCATCCCAATCTCTGAGTAGATAGCGAACGTGTTATTAAGTATTAACCAATGTTCGACCAATCTGCTGCACTGCACGTCCTGATCAAACTTCATACCAGAAAATGAAGATTAATGAGATTGATTATGGTAGCATTTTGGAAGACAATGTATCTTGTGGAAATGGAACAATAAGGAACACATTAAATTACTATTTCATGCCATTCAATTATGTTACATTGAAAATAGAAACATACAGCATCATCACGTTTTTTTTTTTTTTGGCTTTTGTTGGGGGATGGAGATCACCTATGCCGAATATTGTTTCATATCTTATCATAAACCAATCACAATGTTACTTTTTGTTTTTAAAATTTTTCTTTTATTCATATAGTAATATATCATTGACCCGAAAGAGATAATGATACATTGTTAGAAAAATAAGATCTCTATCATTTATTTGGTGGGTTTTATATTCTAGGTATTCTACATTCCTCTTTTTTCTATCTCCTATATATTGGTTTCTTTGATATTCTCAATAAAATATTTTATTTATAAAAAAAACTACTTAATGAATGACTGACTTACTTATTTACTGAATGAATGACTAAATGACTTACTTACTGAATGACTGACTGAATGACTTACTTATTGATTTGCTGACTAACTTACTGAATGACTTACTTACAGAATGACTGACTTACTTACTTATTGAATGACTTACTGTCTTACTGAATGACTTACTTACTGAATGACGACTAACTTACTTACTTACTGAATGACTGACTGACTTACTTACTGAATGACTTACTTACTAAATGACTTACTTACTGAATGACTTACTTACTTACTTACTTATTGAATAATTGACTGACTTACTTACTTAATGAGTGACAGGCTTATTGACTGACTTACTTACTGAATGACTTACTTACTTACATACTGAATGACTGACTGACTTACTGACTTACTTAATGACTGACTTAGTTACTGAATGACTGACTTACTTACTTACTGAATGACTGACTGACTTACTTGCTGAATGACTGACTTACTTACTGAATGACTGACTGACTTACTTACTGAATGATTGACTGACTTACTGAAAGACTGACTGACTTACTGACGGACTTACTTATTGAATGACTGACAGACTAACTTAATGGCTGACTAACTTACTTACTGAATGACTGACTAACTTATTTATTGAATGATTGACTGACTTACTTACTGAGTGACTGACTGACTTACTTACTGAATGACTTACTTACTGACTTATTAACTGACTTACTGAATGACTTAGTTAATGAATGACTGATTGACTTACTCACTGAATGACTGACTGACTTACTTACTAAATGACTTACTGAATGACTTACTGATTGACTTAATGAATGACTGATTGACTTACTGAATGATTGACTAACTTACTGAACGACTCACTAACTTACTGACTGACTTACTTACTCACTAACTTACTGACTGACTTAATGACTGATTTACTAACTTACTGAATGACTAACTTATTGACTTGTGAAGAAGATCTTGCTCCTGATCTTGGCACGATTTTGATGAAGACACCAATATCACAAAAAGAAGAAAGGAAGAAGACCTACAAAGACTATCGAAGACAAAGCTTCAAGATTTAGAGTCTAAGTCTTTAGGTACTTCTATCCTCACAACTCATTTATTTACTTAGTTAATAATGCTCAAAATTGTTTTTAAGAAAATCAGAAAAATCTAAATGTGAATAAAAATAATTTTAAAAAACAACATGTAACGGATTACCATACTTGAGTAACAAGTTACATGAGTGAGAAAAGAGTTTTCAAACCTCTAACAGCTATGAGTAATCCATTACTGACTTTGGAGTAACAGATTACCATTTTTAGAAAACAGGGTAATCGATTACTCAAAGTAGTGTAATCGATTACACTAAGGCAAATTCACAAAGCTGTCAAATAGTGTAATTGAGTAATCGATTACTCAAATCCAGTAATCGATTACACCGTGTGAATTTTCAAAAAGTTGTTAACATGATCGATTACCCACTTACAGTAATCGATTACTGAGAGTTGTTGTATCAGTTTTCAGATTTCAAGTGAAACGGTTTCACTCCAAACTGATTATTTTTCATTCCAAACGAAACCTACTCATACCTAGGGGTACTATGGTTGATTGGGAGCCTATATAAAGGCATTGAAACACTCTCACAACAAACAACAACATATACAACTCAGATTACAAACTTTTATTTGAAACTCTAAAAAAAGCTCTCACTTTCTGATTTTTGTTACACTTCAAGCAACCTACTCTCAAACTTTCAAAGTTATTTTGAAGTTGCTTCTAAGTGTATTTCATACTTTCAAAAATAGCATTATTATCTTAAGTATAAGAGTTGTTGTTGGATTGCAAGTTATAGAAATTGTCATATACACTTGTAAGGCAATCCAAGCCAAATTGTACATTCTTCACTTTTGCAAAGTTTACTTTCTTTCACAAGGGTGTGAAGAGAAAGAGGTTGAGTGACTTGGTATAGTGTTTATCAAGGGTGTAACTTGGTATAGTGTTTACCAATGGTGTGACTTGGAATAGAGTTTTCCAAGGGGATTAGATATAAGTGAGTGTGCAAGGTACAAGGAGATCTCGGGTGAGATAATTGTAATTGCAATTCATTATATTTAATAAAGGAATCTCTTGCGCGTCAAGAGTACTAGACGTAGCCTTTGGTGGACAAGAAGGTGAACCAGTATAAAACACATGTGTACTCTCTTTCTCTTCTCGTTGTTAATTTTCTATCATTCCTAGTCAATATTTTTCTGCATAATATTTCCGCAGCACATTAACTTTGATATTGCAAAAAAATTGGCCGTGCTTATTGTTGCGCCCGGATTTTCGGCCACGCGACCTCTTGAGGAGTCGCCACCACGTCTTTTGCGGTTAAAACGTGGAAAACTCGAATTGTGCCCGAATTGGATAAAATTGGTCTTTTAAACCAGAGTCGTGAGTTCGGGAGTCGATTACGAATCGGGAAAGGTATTAGCACCCCGTTCGCCCGTTATAAAACGGTACCCTAACTAATTGCATGCTTTTAATTTACCCTTATTTATTAAAATTAAATTGATTAAAACGAAATGTTTGTTTTTTACTTTTGTGTCTGACAAGAGTTTATCTTGCTCCTACGTATCCCTAGGTGCAATAGGGAAATCAAGACTACGTAGTTCTTTAAGAAAATCGTTTGTTAGTTTGGTTTGATTAAAAATTGTTTTATTGAGAGTTATTAAAAAAATGGTTTGAGTTTAATTGAGGTGAGACTAATAGACGACGAGTCAACATTGATTGCTTACCCTCTTTTCACTTTGATAAATAGCAGAGGCAGTAGAAATGACCGCGACCGGTTCTCGGCTCGAAGTGAGGAGAAATATGTAATATGAGTTGTAACCTCGCTATTGAATCCCAAAAATACTTAAAACGTTTTTATAACTTAAAAGAACTTTTTGAAGAGATAAAGTTTATTAGTTAAAAGTTGATGTTGGTTATTACTTACTTCGATAAATAATAGAAGTAGTACAAATGACCGCGACCGATTCTCGGCTCAAAAGTAAGAATTAAGATATAATACTAGTCCTAACTTCACTATGAAGTATTCATAAAATTATTTTCACGTGGTACCATCAATGTTTTTTTATTATAAGTAATATCACAAACTTTATATAATAATAAATAAATAAAAACTAATAGTTTATAAATTAACAAATAATGTATGGGTTGATTATAATATTCTAAGCCCAAAAAATAACATGGTGCCTAGCAGGTTGGAAATAAACCAAAGGAAAGGAAATTAGGTTTTACGATTTAGGATTTGGGGAGATTGGAAAAAATGGAAGAGAGGGTCTGCTGCTTGAAGATGGCGGCCATGGCTTGGTTGGAGAAGCGTCGCCAGTGGCGGGAGATGAAGCACGTCCTCGCCTGGACGTGACTGGGCCGAGGATAACGACGTCTTCCATGGCTCCAACGGCGAAGACAGGGGGTATGGTGGTTTATGGGTTCCGGGTATGTCTCCAGCAAAGCCTAAGGCTTCTTTCAACAGTGGGTTTTCGACCAAGGTAGACTGCATTGGTCTATTAATGGCTTTTTTTAATATATGAATACAATGTCGGATTACCCGAGTGTCACCCGGATTGATTATGAATATTTGCATGGTGAATCTCTTTTAGAATCTGTTTTAGGGATTATGAGTTGAGTTTTACACCATTAATTGATTGAGATTATATACTGCTTATGTTTAGCCATTGCAAGAAAAGCTTATGAATGTATAGAATTGTGATGGGTATGACCTTAGTATAAGCAATGATTAGAGAGATTGTATGTGATTAATATTAAGTATGTGAGTGATATAACAGTGAGAAAGGATGTTTTATGAATGCATTAACAATGAGGAGTATGTGATTAATTTTATATGGAATGCATTAACAATGATGTTATATGAAAGCTTTTTAAGGATGTGGTAAAGATGATAACCTGGTCTCGCCTGCTAAAAATCCTTTTATCATCCTTTCCATCTGCAATGATTGAATTTCCTCATTGCTATCCCCTTTTTACAGATACATCTCACTTGACCTTGATTATATGACTTTTAAATCAAGTGAGCATCTGTGACTGAATTGCCTTTTTTGTGTATGTTCATGGGATCATGGGTTGTTGTGTGTGCTGTTTCTGGATTTGTTGTGGTTGAGAGAAGAAATGGAAGATTTGTGGATTAATGTTAGAAGCCTTTTGATTGTTGTGATTTCTTTGAGGGTAATGGTAATATGGTTACTGGGTTTGAAGGAATTATGGGTTGAGAATGGTTGTGCTTTCCTCCTTTTAGGTGTTGGTTTCTGTCTATCTTTTGTTGAGTTCTGTGTGTCTATGTCTGGTGTTTATTTGTGTGTATTTAATTTCTCCCCCCGTATCTCTAAGTTATTCTTGCTCTATATATAGATTATAATGTTTTCAATATTTCCCTTTTCAATTTCCTCTTTTTTTGGATTCATTTCCATATTTGCAATTTCTTTTCTTAATTGACAATCAATACGTTAATGTCTCTCCTTTATGCTATGATTTTATTTCCACTTTCATTCTAATTTCCTTATTGATATCCTCTTTTTATGTTATGCTAATTATTGTCTATAAATGCTGATTATCGCCTTAATGATGTTTTGTTATTGATTTGATTTTCCTTCCTTTTCAGGGATTGAATGTGGTCTATATTTAAGCCAAAAGAGGTGGTATATGTGCGGAATGTGGGGGGAAACTTCTTACTAACATAATAGGGTGTAGTTAATGGAGAAAATCCGTTATCTCCTTTAGTGACTGGATATGTTTTTTTTTATGGCCAAAAGATGCACGGCTTAGCTATTGTAATTTTATCGCTTGAATTTGGCATAATGCTTATCGTGTGAATTAATGGATTGATTTGCATAATTGAAGTGTAATTATTGTATTGGTTTAAATTATTGTATTATCAATTGTTGTCTTTATTTCTGTATATCAAAAGTTGTAACAACACTAATTTTTAAACTTGTGTAATTGGGGGATAAATACATTGATATTGTTACTTATTTATTTGAGAATATATATTTTTATTGGGTACTCACACTTATTGCAACAACTAATTCACTCCCACTTAGTTGCAATCTCATTCTTACATGACTGACTTACTGAATCACTAACTTACTGACTGGCTTACTGACTAACTATATGACTGACTTACTGACTCACTAACTTACTGACTGAATTACTGACTCACTAACTTACTGACTAACTTACTTACTTACTGAATGACTAATTTACTGACTCACTAACTTACTGACTCACTAACTTACTGAGTGACTCACTGACTAACTTACTCAATGACTAACTGACTGACTTACTGACTCACTAACTTACTGACTGACTTACTAACTTACTGAATGACTGACTTACTGACTCACTAACTTACTGACTTACTGACTGACTTACTGACTCACTAACTTACTGACTTACTAACTTACTGACTTACTAACTTGCTGACTTACTGACTTACTGATTGACTTACTAACTAACTTATTGACTGACTTACTGACTTACTAACTTGCTGACTTACTGACTTACTGATTGACTTACTAACTAACTTATTGACTCACTTACTTACTTACTAACTTACTGAATGACTAACTTACTGACTCACTAACTTACTGAGTGACTTACTAACTGACTGACTGACTAACTTACAGAATGACTAACTTACTGAATGACTTACTGACTCACTAACTTACTGACTAACTTACTTACTAACTGACTAACTGACTTACTAACTTACTGAATGACTCACTTAATGACTCACTAACTAACTGACTGACTCACTAACTTACTGACTGACTTACTGACTGATTGACTTACTAACTTACTGAATGACTAACTTATTGACTGACTTACTGACTGACTAACTGACTTACTAACTTATTGACTTACTAACTTACTGACTAACTGACTTACTGACTCACTAACTTACTGAATGATTTACTTACTTACTTACTAACTTACTGAATGACTACCTTACTGACTCACTAACTTACTGAGTGACTTACTGACTGACTGACTAACTTACTAACTTATTGAATGACTAACTTACTGACTTACTAAGTCACTAACTTATTTACTGACTCATTAACTTACTGACTAACTTACTGAGTGACTAACTTAATGACTGACTTACTGACTCACTAACTTACTTACTTACTTACTTACCGACTGACTGACTTACTTACTTACTAACTTACTGACTGACTGACTTACTGACTGACTTGCTGACTTACTTACTGACTTACTAGCTTAATTACTGACTTACTGATTGACTTACTAACTCACTAACTTACTGGCTAACTTACTGGCTCATTAACTTAATGATTGAATTACTATCTGACTGACTTACTAACTTACTGAATGACTCACTTACTGACTGACTTACTTGCTCACTAACTTACTGACTGACTTACTGACTCACTAACTTACTGACTGACTTACTAACTTATTGAATGACTAACTTATTGACTGACTTACTGACTCACTAACTTACTTACTGATTGACTGACTTAATAAATTAATGAGTTACTAACTTACTCATTGACTGACTTACTGACTCACTTATTGGATTACTAACTTACTAACTGACTTACTAACTTACTAACTTACTGAATGAATAATTTACTTATTGGCTTACTGACTCACTAACTTACTTACTGACTTACTAACTGAATTACTGACTCACTAACTTACTTATTGAATTAATGACTAACTGACTAAGTAAGTCAGTTAGAAAATAACTTAGTCGGTCAGTAAATCAGTCAATAAGTTTGTCATTCAGTAAGTAAGTACATCAATAAGTTAGTAAGTCAGTCAGTTAGTTATTCAGTAAGCTAGTAAGCTAGTGAGTCAGTCAGTAAGACAATAAATAATTCAGTAAGTTAAACAGTAAGTAAGTCAATTTTATATCAGTCAATAACTAAGCTAGTAAGTCAGTCAGTTAGTGAGCAAATAATTCAGTTAGTAAGTAAGGCAGACAGTCGGTAAGTCCATAATTAAGTCAGTTAGTAAGTGAAGAAGTCAATTAGTAAGTTATTCAGTAAACCAGTAAGTCATTCTTTAAGTATGTCAGTAAGTCAATCAGACAGTAAGTAAGCTAATAAGTCAGTTAGAAAATAACTTAGTCAATCAGTAAATTAGTCAATAAGTCTGTCATTCAGTAAGTAAGCACATGAATAAGTTAGTTAGTAAGTCAGTCAATAAGTTATTGAGTAAGGCAGTAAGTCAGTGAGTCGGTTAGTATGACAATAAATAAGTCAGTAAGTAAGTCAATTATTAAGTCAGTCAATAAGTGAGCTAGTGAGTCAGTCGGTTAGGACATATAATTCAGTTAGTAAGTAAATAAGTCAGTAAGTAAGTCCATAAGTAAGTCAGTTAGTAAGTGAAGAAGTCAGTTAGTAGGTTATGCACTAAGTCAGTAAGTCATTCTTTAAGCATGTCAGTAAGTCAGTCATATAGTAAGTGAGCTAGTAAGTCAGTCAGAAAATAACTTAGTCAGTTAGTAAATCAATCAATAACTTTGTCATTCATTAAGTAAGTACATCAATAAGTTAGTTAGTAAGTCAGTCTGTAAGTTCTTCAGTAAGCCAGTAAGTCAGTCAGTAAGTTCTTCAGTAAGCCAGTAAGTCAGTGAGTTAGTTAGTAAGACAATAAATAAGTCAGTAAGTCAGTCAGTAGGTTAGTCAGTAAGTAAGTCACTTATTAGTTCAGTCAAAAAGTGAGCTAGTAAGTTAGTGAGCAAATAATTTAGTTAGTAAGTAAGTAAGTAACTCAGTCAGTTCATAAGTAAGTCAGTTAGTAAGTGAAGAAATAAACAAAATAATTTCAATCGACAGAGTAAAGTAAAAATGTGCAAAATTATTAAATTTAAACATGAAATAAAACCAATCTCAAAAACTTCAAAATAAAATATTTACTTTTAAAAATATGAAAAAACAATTTCTGAATTGCTGTAAATGGAATATAAAGCACATTTGAATAGATGAATATAATCATATCTCAGTTAAAAAAATTAAAGTAATTAATTCTATTCATAAGATTTTAAAATTAAAAAATTATTTTAGGAACATTAATTCAAACCTTTAATTTCAGAATTCAGCTTTATAAAGTTAATCTGTAAAATAACTATTTTTTAAAATAAATGGAATTACTATAAGTGGTATATAGGAGTATAGAACATGTTTAAGTAGAAGGATCGGATAAGATCAAATTATTGTTAAACATTCTATTTTAAATCATTAATTACAATTATCTAATTTAAAAATTAAAATAAATAAATAAAATAATTAGAAACATTAATTAAAACCTTTGATTTCATTTTAAATTTTAAAATATGACATATTGAATTGAAAACCATACCTATAATTATTTATATTAAATCATAACTAAATGATGAATAAAAATATCAATAAGATGTTGATTTAGTGGGGTAAGCCCATTTAGATTATCACACATGTTAAAAGTCAAAATTTTGATTCATCGCAGTTTTATTTATTGGACGTGACACACATGCATACCAAAATAAATTAGTTCATTATTCACAAGATAATAAAATATAGTTGATTATACCAAAAAAATGGAGTATATGAATGACAAGATAAAGTGTAATGATAAAATCAATTTATGGTTGAAACTTGTATCAAATTTAAATCACTAATTCTAAACTTTTAATTTCAAATATAAAATAATAAATTATGTTTTTAAAATAATAATAGTAAAATATTATTTTCATAATGTAAATAAATTGATTTAAATGTTATATAAGACACTTAAATATTAACATTTAAGGCTCATCTAGATCCTTAGATAGGTCAAAAAGTCAAATATTTAATTCATCGGAGTGTCATTTGTTGGAAGTGACACACATGCATACCAAACTAAATTAGATCATTATCTATAACATAAGAAAATATAGTTGATTATACCAAAAAAATGAAGAATATGAATGACAAGATAAAGTGTTATAATGAAATCAATTTATGGTTGAAACTTGTATCAAATTTAAATCATTAATTCTAAACATTTAATTTAAAATAATAAATTGTGTTTTTAAAATAATAAAATAGTAATATTATTTTCATAATTTAAATAAATTGAATTAAATGTTATATAAGACAATTAAATATAAATATTTAAACCTCATCTAGATCCTTAGATAGGTCAAAAAGTAAAATATTTGATTCGTTAGAGTGTCATTTATTGGAAGTGATTCGCATGCATACCAAAATAAATTTGCTCATTTTCCACAAGATAATAAAATATAGTTGATTATACAAAAAAAAATTGGAGTATATGAATGACAAGATAAAGTGCAATAATGAAATCAATTTATGATTGAATCTTGTATCAAATTTAAATCATTAATACTAAACATTTAATTTCAAATTTAAAATAATAAATTTTTTTTAGAATAATAATACAAATATTATTTTCATAATTTAAATATATTACTTTAAATGTTATATAAGACACTTAGATATTAACATTTAAAGCTCATCTAGATCCTCATATAGATTAAAAGGTCAAATATTTGATTCATCAAAGTGTCATTTATTGGAAGTGACATATATGCATACCAAAATAAATTAATTCATTATTCACAAGATAAACAATTATAGTTAATTATACCAAAAATGGAGTATATGAATGAGAAGATGAAGTGTAATAATGAAATCAATTTATGGTTGAAAATTGTATAAAATTTAAATCATTAATTTTAAACATTTAATTTCAAATTCAAAACAATAAATTATGTTTTTAAATAATAATAATAAAATATTATTTTAATAATTTAAGTAAATTGCAATAAATGTTATATAAGACAATTAAATATTAATATTTAATGTTCATCTAGATCTTCACATAGGTTAAAAAATCAAATGTTTGATTCATCTAAATGTTTTTTATTGAAATTGACACATATGCATACCAAAATAAATTAGTTCATTATCCACAAGATAATGAAATATAGTTGATTATACCATCATGTTGAAATTTGTATCAAATTTAAATCATTATTTATAAACATTTAATTTCAAATTTAAAATAATAAATTGTGTTTTTAAAATAAAAATAAAAATATTATTTCATAATTTAAATAAATCGCATTAAATGTTATATAAGACACTCAAATATTAACATTTAAAGCCCATCTAAATCATCAGATAGATTAAAAAGTCAAATGTTTGATTCATCGGAATGTCTTTTGTTGGAATTGACACACATGCATACCAAAATAAATTAGTTCATTATCTACAAGATAATAAAATATAGTTGAATATACCACAAAAATGGAGTATATGAATGACAAGATAAAGTGTAATAATGAAATCAATTTATATTTGAAACTTGTATCAAATTTAAATCATTAATTCTAAACATTTAATTTCAAATTTAAAATGATAAATTGTGTTTTTACAATAATAATAATAAATATTATTTTCATAATTTAAATAAATTGCTTTAAATGATATATAAGACACTGAGATATTAACATTTAAAGCTCATCTATATCCTCATATAGATTAAAAGGTTAAATATTTGATTCATCAAAGTGTCATTTATTGGAAGTGGCATATATGCATACCAAAATAAATTAATTCATTATTCACAAGATAAAAAATTATAGTTAATTATACCAAAAATGGAGTATATGAATGAGAAGATGAAATGTAATAATGAAATCAATTTATGGTTGAAACTTGTATCAAATTTAAATCATTAATTTTAAACATTTAATTTCAAATTTAAAATAATAAATTATGTTTTTAAATAATAATAATAATATATTATTTTCATAATTTAAGTAAATTGCATTAAATGTTATATAAGACAATTAAATATTATTATTTAAAGTTTATCTAAATCTTCACATAGGTTAAAAAGTCAAATGTTTGATTCATCTAAATGTTTTTGTTGGAATTGACACATATGCATACCAAAATAAATTAGTTCATTATACACAAGATAATAAAATATAGTTGATTATACCATCATGTTGAAATTTGTATCAAATTTAAATCATTAATTATAACCATTTAATTTCAAATTTAAAATAATAAATTGTGTTTTTAAAATAATAATAAAAATATTATTTCATAATTTAAATAAATCGCATTAAATGTTATATAAGACACTCAAATATTAACATTTAAAGCCCATCTAGATCATCGGATAGATCAAAAAGTCAAATGTTTGATTCATCGGAATGTCTTTTGTTGGAATTGACACACATGCAAGCCAAAATAAATTAGTTCATTATCCACAATATAAGAAAATATAGTTCATTATACCAAAAAATGAAGTATATAAATGACAAGATAAATTGTAATAATTAAATCAATTAAGGGTTGAAACTTGTATTAAATTTAAATCATTAATTCTAAACATTTAATTTCAAATTTAAAATAATAAATTGTGTTTTTAAAATAATAATAATAATAATAAAATATTATTTTCATATTTTAAATAAATTGCATTAAATGTTATAAAAACAATTAAATACTAACATTTAAAGTCCATATAGATCATCGGATAAGTCAAAAAATCAAATGTTTGATTCATGGTAATATCTTTTATTGGAATTGTCACACATGCATACCAAAATAAATTAGTTCATTATCCACAAGATATGAAAATATAGTTGATTATTCCAAAAAATGGAGTATATGAATGACAAGATAAAGTGTAATCATGAAATTAATTTTATGTTGAAACTTGTATCAAATTTAATTCTATACATTTAATTTCAAATTTAAATAATAAATTATTTTTTAAAATAATAATAAAATATATTATTTTCGTAATTTTAATAAATTGCATTAAATGTTAAATAAGACACTTAAATATTAACATTTAAAACTCATCTAGATCCTCAAATAGATTACAAAGTCAGATGTTTGATTCACCATGATATTTTTTGTTGGAATTGACACACATGCATACCAAAATAAATTAATTCATTATCCACAAGACAATAAAATATAGTTGATTATACCGAAAAATGGAGTATATGAATGACAAGATAAAGTGTAATAATAAAATTAATTAATGGTTGAAACTTGTATCAAATTTAAATCATTAATTTTAAACATTTAATTTCAAATTTAAAATAATAAATTGTATTTTTAGAATAATAATAATAAAGTATTATTTTCATATTTTAAATAAATTACATTAAATGGTATATAAACAATTAAATATTAACATTTAAAGTACATATAGATCATCGGATAAGTCAAAAAGTCAAATGTTTGATTCATGAGAATATATTTTGTTGGAATTGACACACATGCATACCAAAATAAAGTAGTTCATTATCCACAAGATAAGAAAATATAGTGGATTATACCCAAAAAATGGAGAATATGAATGACAAGATAAAGTGTAATCATTAAATTAATTTCATGTTGAAACTTTTATCAAATTTAAATAATTAATTCGAAACATTTAATTTCAAATTTAAATAATAAATTGTTTTTTAAATTAATAATAAAATATATTATTTTCTTAATTTAAATAAATTGCATTAAATGTTATATAAGACACTTAAATTTTAACATTTAAAGCTTATATAGATTATCTAATAAATTACAAAGTCAAATGTTTGATTCTTCACGGATATCTTTTGTTGGAATTGGCGCACATGTATACCAAAGTAAATTAATTCATTATCCATAGGATAAGAAAATATAGTTAATCATACTAAAGATAAAGTGTAATAATGAAATCAATCTATGGTTGAAACTTATATCAAATTTAAATCATGAATTCTAAACATTTAATTTCAAATTTAAATTAATAAATTGTGTTTTTAAAATAATAATTAAAATATTATTTTCATAATTTAAATAAATTGCATTAAATGTTATATAAGACAATTAAATATTAACATTTAAAGCTCGTCTAGATCCCGAGATAGGTAAAAATGAATATATTCTACATGACGATTTTATTAATTTTCATTGGATAAATTTTTTATTTAATTATATATTATAGTAAATATTTACTATAAATTTTTTTAACAAATATTATTAAAAAATTACACAAAAGTAAAAAGGTATATTGGTTTTATTTTTTCCACCAACTTATATTAATTTATGTTACCACTTTAGAGACTCTAAGTGAATTGGAATACAGCTCATTCTCTTAATCTTCTTTCTTAATAATTTTATATTTTACTTGTTTATAATTTATTTATTATATTTATATCATATCTAATTTATATACACATTGCACCAATATATTTATAGAAGAGGTGAATATAATATTTTAAACAATACCAAAAAATATCTCTATTCTCATAATACCCAACAATAAGCATATATATATATATATATATATATATATATTTAATATAATAGTGGAATAATATGCATTGTAAATATTTATTGATAGTTTATATTTCATCCGTCATTTATTTATATTACTTATATTTAAAAGTGAATAATGATTGAAATTTAATGTTAGATGATACAATGAAAGTGTAATTTTTTTATTAGTACATACAATACTAGAGTGAGCCAACCCATTCTTATTTTATTTTATTAATAATGCCATATTTAGGGTGAAATATGTGGGTATTATATTATATAGGATTATATATATATTTTTTAAATACAAACTAAGAAATTGAAAATTAATCTATAGTGATAGTTATACCAATTTTTATAATAATAATAATAATAAAGAAATGGGAATTGAGAGGGATAAATAGAATGAATGAATTAATTGGAAATGGGTGATCATATTTGTAATTGATGTAGTTTTGGTCCTTCTGGACCATATCACCTTCATTTCAATATCTTCTTCACCCTAAAGGTTTTGCTTTTTCTTCTTCTTTCAATCTTCTTCCCCCGATCTCTCTACCCTTTTTGTATCTGTATTTCAATTCTATTTCCATTTTGTTTCTTTCCAGATTTTGTTATAATCACTCCAATGAATGAACGTAAGACTATAGACTTGGAACAAGGATGGGATTTTATGCACAGAGGCATCACCAAGCTCGAGAACATTCTAGAAGGCATTCCTGAACATCAGTTCTGCTCTGAGGATTATATGATGCTTTACACGTACATTTTTCTTCTTCTTCTTCTTCACATATATCCAATTTCACTATTGTTTTATATCTTCTTTTTTTTATTATTTATTTTTGCAGAACCATTTACAATATGTGCACTCAAAAGCCTCCTCATGACTATTCCCAACAGCTTTATGACAAGTACAGGGAGTCTTTTGAAGAATACATATCATCACTTGTGAGTTTAATTGTTTTTCATTTAAATCATTATTACTGTGTTTGATTTCTTCTTCAAATAAATACTTCATTTAATTAAGTAGGAGCAGTATCATATTTAATAATGCTGACTCTATATATGGCATTTGTATCTATTTAGCACAGTTCTTATAAGAAATGTGGTTTGATCACTGTACCTAATTCATGTAAACCTTCAAAGCTTGAATCGTGATTTTGAACGATTTAATCCCAAATGCAAACGACAGTTTGTATGGGAACATCAAAACCCTGGCAAATGGCAACCACTTTTTGAAGGTTAAGGATATACCACAGCAGTAAATGGCAACCTCCTCATTACCCTTTATCCAAATGGGTTTTAATCATATATTTTTTAGTAAATGTTGGAATTTGTAAACTTGTTTAGGATATGCATTGGGATTATATGATTGTTGCCACCTATGATTGTATCATGTTTGCTTTGCTAATGTTTCTATTTGGGAGTCAGTATGCTTTGTAAGTCATTTCCAATGTCCAATATGGCTAGAGGGTTTCTCAAAGTCTATTGAGTCCTTTGTCTCATGATGTTCTCTTCCTTCATTAAGATAGATGACATATTTTATGATGGTTTTGTTTGTTCCGCATGACTAACCTAATACTATTTAACTATTAAATATTTATGAGTTTAGTTTTGATGCATTGTCAATCTAATTTGTTTACTTTATTAACCAACCATAATGGTGAACTGTGGCGCAACAGTAAGTTTGTTGCTTAGTGATCAAGAGGTCACTGGTTCAAATAGTGGAAACCGTCTCTCCACTTGCGGGGTAAGGTTGCATACATTTACCCTCCCTAGACCCCACTACGTGAGAGCCTTGTGTATTGGGACACCCTTTTTAATCAACCAAACATCACAACATGGTGACCTTTAAGATGGTTATTAAAAGAGTCAAACAATTTTAATGATGTGACAATGAATAATTGACTGACAGTGTAAAAATATTTACACAAATAGTACATCACAATTAAATCCTATTTATATGGTTGTACCTGTTATAGATTTTATTTGCAACTATCTTCTAATGATATTTTCTTGGAGGGGGTTTCAGGTGTTACCTTCTTTGAGAGAGAAGCATGATGAGTTTATGTTGAGAGAACTTGTGAAGAGGTGGGCAAACCATAAACTTATGGTTAGGTGGCTATCTCGTTTCTTTCACTACTTGGATCGCTACTTTATTGCTCGGAGGTCACTGCCAGCCCTCAATGAAGTTGGATTGACTTGCTTCCGTGACTTGGTAAACCTTACATGATGCAATGTTAATTATTTCAGTTATCTATTTTTGTCCATGTTATAAAGAAATGTAAGCTTTCCTATTATTGTCGTTTCATATTTATGCTGCTTCTTTATGAAATAAATTTATTTTATAGGTTTACAAGGAACTAAAATGGAAAGTGAGAGATGCAGTTATTTCTCTTGTAAGTTTTTCTTACTTAGTATCCTAGATTTTCAATATTAACAAATTTAGATTAATTAACTTGTAACTAAACCTTTTTTGTTCAAAGATTGATCAAGAACGTGAGGGGGAGCAGATTGATCGTGCTCTGTTAAAGAACATATTAGATATATTTGTTGAAATTGGAATGGGGCAAATGGATCATTATGAGACGGATTTTGAAGATGTCATGCTCGAAGACACTTCTGCTTATTATTCTCGAAAGGCTTCAAATTGGATCTTAGAAGATTCTTGTCCTGGTTATATGCTTAAGGTGTGTATTCTCAGATTTTCTTAACTTGACTTTTTCATTTATATTACCGCGTGTCCTTGAAATTGATTCCTAGAATATTCTTGTCCCAATTGTATGCTTAAGCATGGCTTCTCAGGTTTTCTTAACTTGAGTTTTTCATTTACATTACTGTATATCCTCAATTTGTTTTTTCTTCTTTCATTAAAGGCTGAGGAGTGCTTAAAACGAGAGAAAGATAGGGTTGCTCATTACTTACACTCTAGCAGTGAGCCAAAGTTATTAGAGGTTTGTTGTTGATTTTGTTAATGGTAAGCATTGGTTTTTTGTGTCATTTTGTAGTTTCTGAACTTTTCCATTTTGTCTTTTGTCGTTCTGGAAAATTTCCTTTTTAGAAAGTTCAACATGAGTTGTTATTTGTGTATGCAAACCAACTCCTCGAGAAAGAGCACTCTGGATGTCATGCATTACTCAGAGATGACAAGGTGCTAACGAAGTTCATCTTACCTGCTATGCTTTCATGATTTTACAATTTTACCATAAATGCAGTGTTTTAATGTTTTCCTCTAAATACGTAGGTTGATGATTTGTCAAGGATGTTTAGGTTATTTTCTAAAATAACTCGAGGCTTAGATCCTGTTTCCAGTTTATTTAAGCAGGTTGGTGACCTCCGACCTATCTTTATGTCTCTGCCATGTTTTAACCATGTCAGTTAAAATCGGGTTGTTGTGTTCTTCTCCTTTCTTTCTTGGTCACTTGCTTATAAAATGTTCTCCTTTTCCCAGCATGTTACCACTGAAGGTATGGCATTGGTGAAGCTGGCTGAAGATGCAGCTAGTAACAAAAAGGTATGCCTCTGAATTAGTTTTTCTTTAGTTTTTCTTCTTTTTTGTGGTTAGTAGGCTTATTTGCTCAATTGAGAAAAGACTAATATGCAGTACTATGCTTAGAGTTTGCTGAGTGATCTCAATATTGAATTGTTTGTCAATGGTGGGCTTTACAAAATAAATTAGGGAGATGAACATAATTTTCAACTTGCAAACCACGTCTTCATAAACTCCATTCAAATCTAAGTCTTCTCTATTTGTTTCACCCATAATTTTTCTTGACCTCCCACTATTGGGCTATCCTTCATCTGATCTATACTTCTTATTGAGGCTTCTAAAGGTCTTCTCCTAATATGATGAAAGTGTCTTAAGGTAAGTTAGTATGTCCACTCATACAAAGCAACATCGTCGTCTCTATGGCATTGACCTTATGCTTTTTATAGATTGTTACCTCCTAGCATTTAGTAGCATAACACCCAACTTGGTTCTCTTTTATCCTGAAAAAAAGAACTTGGGTCTCTTCTCTATATTGTAGTGAGACATGATTTTGACTTTGTTTTTTTTACAAACTGATGCATGGATTACCTCATCATGTGCAATTTGAAATTTTGTTAATGATCTAGATCTGAAACTCTCATACTTTTGGAGCAATTTATATCTACAACTGAGTTTAATGTCTTATCTGTTTAAAAAATGTCTGCAGCCAGATAAAAAGGATATCATTGGTCTGCAGGAGCAGGTAATTATAAAACATTTAGTTTTATTAATTAAACTGAAATTGTTTCAGTCGCGGAACCTGAAATTGGTCTCTTTCCTCAGGTGTTTGTTCGGAAGGTGATTGAGCTGCATGATAAGTACCTGAAATATGTGAATGATTGTTTCCAGAATCATACTCTTTTCCATAAGGTTTTGATCAGATATTTGTTTTACAGTTGTTATTTGGATTGATATTTGTATGTAAAACTGAAAGTTTTGATCATATAGGCACTTAAGGAAGCTTTTGAGATATTTTGCAACAAGGGTGTTGCTGGAAGCTCAAATGCAGAACTGCTGGCCACTTTTTGCGATAACATTCTGAAGAAAGGAGGAAGTGAAAAATTGAGTGATGAAGCAATTGAAGAAACTCTTGAAAATGTCTGCATCTTTCTCGATGTTCCATATACTTCTATGTAGTTGACCATGTGGTTTTGACTAATTAAATTGGGATTTGTTTTGGTCCACTCGCAGGTGGTCAGGTTGCTTGCTTATATTAGCGACAAAGACTTGTTTGCTGAATTTTATAGGTAAGATGAAAGAGGTTTTGTGTGACGATAATTAGGTTTGATATGATGGCCAAAAAAGGGTTTGATATTGCTTCTATCTTCACATTTAAGCAACTTTTGTTGTTTTATCAGTTTTTTGGCAACTAAATCATGATAATTGATGGTTTTTTTTTGTTGGTGGTTTATTTATTAAAGTCAAAGCCACTACATTGGTTCCTTAAGTTATTTTTAGGTTAGTATTCAGTTCTGTAATTTTTTTATTTCAATCTTGGGGCACTTATCAAGCCCAAAATAATCTGGTGTACTGGGCATGCTATAGTTGTGTGTGAAGCTCTGGAAATGTTAGAATCCTTGTAACTATTTTACACATCATGTAAATAAGGTTAGTATCTTTTAGATTGATGTTGTAGTAATTATTATGTTATGGCCTGTATAAATGAGTCTCCACTGCATGTTTAAAACCACGGATTTCATCATAGGTTCTCTCTTTTCTCCCATTTATCTCAACAGAAAATAATACTGATGCAGGGTTCTTGATTTCCTTCTTTCAGGAAGAAGCTTGCTCGAAGACTTCTTTTTGACAAGAGTGCCAATGACGAACATGAGAGAAGTATTTTGACAAAATTAAAGCAACAATGTGGTGGTCAGTTTACCTCCAAGATGGAAGGAATGGTCAGTCTTTTTAGGTCTTTGTAAATGGAGGCTGATATACTACTTTCAACTTTTTTTGGCTGGTTAAGAAAAAGAAATTTAAAATGGTTGTTGCTCGCACCAGGTTACAGATTTGACACTGGCTAAGGAGAACCAAACTAGCTTTGAGGAATATTTAAGCAATAATACCAATGCAGATCCTGGAATAGACTTGACAGTTACTGTACTGACTACTGGCTTTTGGCCCAGTTACAAATCTTTTGACCTCAATCTTCCAGCTGAAATGGTATTCCTAATCTTCCGATACCACTTAGACTAGATTATTTAGATTTTCTTCTACAACTAACACCTGCATCTTAATTTCCTTTTTTGAAGGTTAGGTGTGTTGAAGTTTTCAAAGAGTTTTATCAAACTAAAACAAAACATAGAAAACTTACATGGATTTACTCCTTGGGTACCTGCAATATAATTGGGAAATTTGAACATAAAACTGTGGAGCTGATTGTTACAACCTACCAGGT
The DNA here is from genome assembly GCA_009771035.1 of Lupinus albus. Lineage (NCBI taxonomy): Eukaryota > Viridiplantae > Streptophyta > Magnoliopsida > Fabales > Fabaceae > Lupinus > Lupinus albus. The sequence goes on from CM020011.1 coordinate 15,641,501, forward strand.
CATATTACTTACCAGTTACCACTTGCTTCTTGTCTGTAAAAATGTCTCATCCCCTCACATTCATTCCTCACTTTTGTGATGTTGACGGATATTATTGCATGGATTTCTTTCTACTGATCAAATGTTGTCCCATTTTTCTATAGGCTTCGGCATTGCTGCTTTTTAATTCCTCGAGCAGACTGAGTTATTCAGAGATAATGACTCAGTTAAACTTAACGGATGATGATGTTATTAGACTGCTCCACTCCCTGTCATGTGCCAAGTACAAGATTCTTAACAAGGAACCGAACACAAAAACAATATCTTCTACTGATTATTTTGAATTTAATTCAAAATTTACTGATAAAATGAGGAGGATCAAGGTATAATCTTTAAAAAAATTACTTTGATCTCTACACTTTTTCCTTTTGTTTCTCCATATGTCTAATTTGCTTACTTTTGACTGGAATTATTATGAACATTTTTGCAGATTCCTCTTCCTCCTGTGGATGAGAAGAAAAAAGTGATTGAGGATGTTGACAAGGACAGAAGATATGCTATTGATGCCTCAATTGTGCGTATTATGAAGAGTCGGAAAGTTTTGAGCTACCAACAGTTAGTTGTGGAGTGTGTTGAGCAGATGGGTCGCATGTTTAAGGTTCACATTTTTTACTACTTTCCTAACATAATACTGTTAGTCTGTTTTACCCACTGAAATTTTGAACTGATGATAATGTAATTGTCCAGCCTGATGTCAAGGCAATTAAGAAGCGGATTGAAGACTTGATTTCTCGAGATTATTTGGAAAGAGACAGAGACAATCCAAATTTATTCAAGTACTTGGCTTGATGTGGTCTAATCGATTGCGACAAATGAAGTGGTTACAGCAAATAGCAAGAAAAGAGGATAATGCTTTAACTTTTGCACACACAAAAAATAATGTTCCTACTAATAATTTCCTTGTAGGAGGAGCTACAGGTGTCTGTACATTTTGGCTCCATATTCAGGTATTGACTATTACCGTATATGTGTGTGCTCTTGTTGGGACATTTGTGATCAATTCCAAAAGCTTGCTGGTAACCTCACCGTGTTTTTTTTGCTTTCGTTTTCTCTTGTTGTGAGGATGTAAGGTGAGAGTCTCGCACATTGGACGCCCTTTACTTAGGTGAGATTGACCTAACCTCTCCTTGACTTGCCGCAGCCAAGTCTTCCCCAACGCGCAGTGGGCGCGCCCTTTATTGTTAACGATATTTGGAATTTGTCGTTAGGATTGTGAAAAGGATTCTAAATTATTTGTCCTTACTGGTGAATGTTTTACATAACTTGGCATCCTCTTACTGGTGGTAAGAGCTATGCATCTTCAGTGGTGCTCAATGAAATTATCACATTCACTTCACTGATGGATGATGTTCACAGTGATACATCTTGGCACTCCAGCGTAATAAATACTACACAGCCCTGAATCATATTTATATATTAAATGAAAGCATCATTACTTGCTATATTATATCAATTATTTCAGTTCTCTTAAGCTATATAAGCATTAATTGTTGGCTTCTTAATTGCGGGTCAATCTTTCATTTTAAATGGATATTTTAGTTCCGATTCATTGCCTTCTTACTTTAGAATTAATAATAATAAGTGAAGTTATATAAATGATCGTATGGTTTTTTTTATACTTCAACTATTTTAACTCACAACTTTATTATATTTGTTGGAAGTCACAATGTTTTTCATTTTTGCCTTAAATATTTGCCACGGTTAACTAAATTACTCCAGCTTAACCTGTTTTTTATTTGAAATTAAAGAAATATTGGTCAAATCTCATATATTCTCATACATTAATTTTTCCAATTCTTTAGCCTAAAAAAATACAGCTGCTTGCTCAAATAAGATTCTCAACACGTGCTTAGGAACTGTCCTCGGGGTGAAGGCTTTAGATCTAAATTGACCCATAATTATATGAAAATCTAATGGTTAATTTTAGAATGGATGGCTAATTCTAAATTTGCAAAACTTTCCTAATAAAATATTATCATAATATAATTCCAATAGGATCTCAATCTCATTCTTTAATACCAAGTTTATTTAGGAATCATATTTCGAAAATTTAAAGAGGGACGGCGGCTAAAACGAAATTAGCCAATAGTCGTGTTTTTTTAATATATTCATGGAGACTATTGCTCAAGAAAAATGACCAAATGGACATGCTTTTAGAGGAAAAGCAAAATTTTCTCATGACAAGTAAATTCTTATTTTTCTTTTGCATTAACTATCGTCTTGTTGCATTTAAAGAACAAAATGATCCCATCATATTTTTTTCCTTATTCGTTTTCTTTCTAGTACGAGGGAGGATCTTGATCCTCTTTCCAAAATCCCTTAATTATAATTTTTAATTTTATCCAACGCTGATGGAAAATATACATAGGCTATTTGTTTTTTTTAGTATGACAAATGGTATCTTTTACTGATGAATAAGATGAAGTAGTTTCTTTTAGATCTCTTCCGATTATCACAAATCAAATATTTAATTTTGGACTAATACAATATATCAGGATATAATGAGGCTTTACATAACTAAATCAACACAAGTTGTATATTTATAATTTTGGGTAGGGATCTACTCACTCCAATAGTAAGTTTTATACATCTTAACCATCAATTATAGAAAATTCAATAGTTTAAATCTACCCATTAATTCAAACCATTGGATTCCCCTAAAATTGATGGGTAAAATATAAAGTAAATTTAAAAAACTTACTCTAAGAATAAATGTTCTAAATGAATATTTTATTTTCAATAGTTGGTGAAACTTGTGTTATTACTAAAAGTTAATATACCCCTCTTACTTAAAAGTTTCCAACCGTGGTCTTATTTCAAACGAAAAAGAAAAAAAAGAAGAAAAAAACACCCGGATCAAGATTGATCAATTTCATGCAAGTATGTAACTGTTGCCTTTGCTTAAAGTAAAACATGTTACACTGTTGTAAATCTTCAAAAAATTACAGCCATATTTATTAGGCATATAAATATAAAGAAGGATTGCAGGGTGCTCAGCCCATACAATAGTGCAATACTTATGTTGTGTTTGGTTCATAGTTTGAATATTAATTTCTCAAGGTTAAAACTAAAGATGGATTATGTATTAAGCTAATAACTTCACTCCACATGCTTCTTCCTTTCTCACCTTTGATGTGAATGGAACCAAACAAACAAAATCTTGAGTGGATTTTGCAATTGAGGTTTAAACTTAAGGTAGATGAAGCAAAGGTTGAACCTCAACTTGGTAATATCAATGTCATGTTATTCCTCTCTTTACAAACCCTCACTGTTTCATACCACTACCAATGCTGATATCAAAGCATACTTGGTTGGAAAGCTCCAAACTTGTAAGGATTTAACCTCTGCAACCTTGACCCACTCCAAAGCTATCATATCTGGTTTATCATATGACACTTTTACCACTAACCATCTCATCAATTGCTATCTCAGGCTCCTTAGAATTGACCATGCACACAAACTGTTCGACCAAATGTCTCAACGTAATGTTGTGTCCTGGACTTCGCTTATGGCTGGTTATGTTAGCCATGGTCAACCCATTGTGGCACTTCGGCTTTTTCATCAAATGCAAGCAAGCTTGGTTCTTCCAAACGAATTTACATTTGCCACACTCATCAATGCATGTTCTATCCTTGCCAACATTGACATAGGTAGAAGATTTCATGCTCTCATTGAGATTATGGGTTTTGGGTGTAACCTTGTTGTATGTTCTTCCCTCATTGACATGTATGGGAAATGCAACCTTGTTGATGAGGCTCGTTTGATTTTTGATTCCATGTGTATTAGGAATGTGGTTTCTTGGACTTCCATGATCACCACTTATGCTCAGAATGCAATAGGGCACTATGCTCTCCAACTGTTTAGGGAATTCAATCATTTGAGGTTGGACAAACCAAATCATTTCATGTTGTGTAGTGTAATCAGTGCTTGTGCAAGTTTGGGGAAACTAGGTTCTGGGAAAATCACTCATGGGGTGGTCATCCGTCGAGGGCATGATGCAAACGATGTGATTGCTACCACACTTGTAGACATGTATGCCAAATGTGGTTGTGTTCATTATTCTACCAAAGTCTTTAGGAGAATCCAAAATCCTTCAGTGATTCCCTATACTTCAATGATTGTAGGTGCTGCAAAGTATGGACTTGGCACATTGTCTCTACAACTATTTGAAGAAATGGTTGATAGGAGAATAAAACCCAATGATGTCACTTTTGTTGGGGCCTTACATGCTTGCAGCCATTCAGGGCTTGTAGATAAAGGACTTGAGATCCTTGACTCCATGAATGTGAAATATGGAGTGATGCCTGATGCAAAGCATTATACATGCATTGCAGATATGCTAGGTCGTGTGGGGCGTATTGAAGAAGCATACCAGCTAGCAAAATCAGTTCAAGTAGAACGCGATGGATATGCCTTGTTGTGGGGAACACTTCTTTCAGCCAGTAGGCTTCATGGTAGGGTAGACATTGCCGTTGAAGCCAGCAAGCGGCTAATAGAATCCAACCAACAAGTAGCGGGTGCATATGTTACATTGTCCAACACATACGCATTAGCGGGGGATTGGGAAAATGCTCATAATCTACGATCGGAAATGAAGCGTACAGGAATTCAGAAGGAACCTGGTAGCAGTTGGATTGAAATTAAGGAATCAACTTATTTGTTCCATGCTGGAGACATCTCTAACTGTAATCAGAGGAGTGAGATGCTGAGCTTGCTAAGGGAGTTGGAAGAGAGAATGAAGGAAAAGGGATATGTAGGAGGGACTACAGGGGTGGTGTTTCTTGATGTGGAAGAAGAGGCCAAAGTGGAGATTATGAGTTTGCACAGTGAGAAACTTGCTTTGGCATTTGGATTAATAAACACCCCTAAAGGAGTCACAATCAGAATAATGAAAAACTTGAGAATGTGCAGAGATTGTCATGAAACCTTCAAGCTGATTAGTGACATTGTGGAAAGAGACTTCATTGTGAGAGATGTTAACAGATTTCATCATTTCAATAATGGATTATGTACTTGTGGAGATTTTTGGTGATCCTCTATCTCAATATTTCTTTGAACCATGTTGACCAAGAGTAATTTTTTCCCATCCAACAACACCTTATGCCAGTGAACCAACAATTTATTAATTTTATGATTAAATATTAAACTATATCATGTTTTTTATAAGAAAATTATTTCCATCCATTTTGGAATACTTATACTAACGGATTACCGTTTTATAGAAAGCAAATTTTTATCACAAAGTTAAAATGGGATACTTCAATAATAGAACAGGTAAAAAATGTTTAACAAACCCTTTAAATTTGGGTTGGTTGAGTTGAAAATCGCCCATCATTATATGAAAATAACGGTATGCTTTTATCGTTACACTCTAAAAATTGAAGACTTCCATATGAATCCCTGAACTACATAGTTGATGTAAGTGTACCGAAAGTTAAAGTAAGAGAATGGTAACATCCTAGTTGTAAATTTTATCTACATGTAAAAAAATGAAATTTTGTGTCACCTTTTTACCACTTTTATTAAAGAAAATCCTCTCTCTACGCCACTTGTTGCAATGATAAATTCACTCAATGTTTATACTTACTGTATTAACTCCAATACAAAAAGGACAAATCTGTCATATCCGATAGTGTATTCAGTCTCAGTCACTACCACTTGTGCTTACTTGAAGGCCTCATACAGTATAAATACACAAGTTATTTTGTAATAATACAATTATAATAAAGCAACAAAGTGTGAGAGAGGAATTAAAAGGAAAAATAGAAGAAAAAAAACGCATTGAAACTGTAAGAGAGTAGTAGTAGTAGTAGTAATAGTAGAGAGAGAGAGAGAGAGAGAGACTATTCGATCACCCTGGTTCTGATCGGAATCTTTCATTCTGCGTTTGCCTTTTTTAGATTCTACCTTTTCCGTTTTGGTCCGTACAATGGAACGCGCCAGCGAAGGGTCAGAGTCTGATCCGTCACCGGAATGGGGATACCAAGGTCATTCTATCATTCTAACTATTTATTTATTTATTTATTATTTTGTAATTTGGGGAAAATTGAAGTGACTATAGCGATTAATGAAGTGTGTCGTTGTGTTTGAGTTTGATCCATATGATATAGATTCCACCACAAAGTTTGAAGTAACTAATATTGTGAATTGAATTTTGAAAATGCAGAGTCATCAAGGCAAGATGGTGAATCATACCCTCAGCGACCTGGTGAGGCTGATTGTATCTACTTTCTCAACAACGGGTTTTGTGGCTATGCCTCTCGATGCCGCTTCAATCATCCACGTCCACTAGTAAGTTTCTTGTTTCTCATTCCTCTTTAGTTTTGATATTCTCTATTTGCAATTTATTTGTCTTAACTTTGCAGAATTAGAATGCTCTCTTTCTTAATGGACTGAATTGAATTTTACTTGTATTGCCAACTAATATCACTTAATTAAGATGTCTACATTGGACACTCTGAATGAATGTTTCATAATTTTGGGGTATCTCTGTGTGTCTGTTATGTGCTGATTAGGTTACTGGAGCTGCAAGGTCTGGATTAGGGGAGCATCCAGAACGAGTTGGTCAGCATGTTTGCCAGGTGTTTAATAATCTACTTTCTAAACTTATATGCTGCACATGCATAGAATGATTGATTACCTGTGACAATTGACATTGTATATGTGTTAAATCGTTTTTTATATATATGTCAAGCCAAGGCTGGACTGAAGTTCACTTTTGTTTCGTTTTCTTGTGTCCTTAAAATTTGATGACATTCCTTTTGTCCTGATTATGTATGCTTTTACTTAAACTGCAGTATTATATGAGAACGGGATCATGCAAATTTGGCTCTTCCTGCAAGTACCACCATCCCAGGCAGGGAGCAGGCATTGCTACCCTTGTGTCACTAAATTATTATGGATATCCGTTGCGAACGGTTTGTATCACTTTATACTTATTGCATAAATTCTTCCATCCTTTGTGAATGCTAGGATCACAATTTCTAGTCATAACAAAAGCTTGCTCTGAACTTGGTTTATTGTAAATAATAACAGGGTGAGAAAGAGTGTTCCTATTATGTGAAAACGGGACAATGCAAGTTTGGTACAACTTGTAAATTTCATCATCCACAGCCTGTGGACGTCCAAATTACAGCGCCACCACCAGTTCCCCCACTTTCACCTATGCATGTACCTTCACCATTATATCCAAATGTACAGCCCCGTTCTGGTCCTTCATCACAACAATATGGTGTACTGGTTGCAAAGCCACCTTTGCTGCCTGGCTCACTAGTTCAGGGCCCCTATGGGCCTATGGTAGTGTCCCCTACCACGGTTCCTTTTTCTGGGTGGGGTCCTTATCAGGTAGGCTTATCATTTCTTTTTTACTGCTTACTTAAGTTATATCTGCATTCATTGAAGCTGTTGAGCACTTGGTGCAGGCTCCTGCAACAAGCCCAGTATTTCCTTCCACTACTCTGTCTAATGTTGGTTCAACACAGTTTTATGGGATTTCGCAGCTCCCTTCACCAGAGACTGCGTATGCTGGGCCTTATCAGCCTTCTGTTTCCTTCATTAGTCCTTCTGGCAGTAGTCAGAAGGAGAACTCATTGCCAGAAAGGCCTGATCAACCTGAATGTCAGTATTACCTGAAAACAGGGGAGTGTAAATTTGGTCCATCATGTAGATATCATCATCCAGCAGACATGAGTGCTTCAAAAGCGAACGTGATCCTTAGTCCTATGGGTCTTCCATTGCGCCCGGTAACGATTGCCTTTCAACTCCTTTGTACTGTGATGCCTCATGTTGGGCTATGAATTATATATCCATGATATATATCTTTCTCACTCAGAGTTTTATAGCCATTGGTGATTAAAATGGCTAACTATGAGGAATAACACAATTGGTATATGATATTTTTTTGGCAAAATAATGGCTTGTTATCTTTTTGCTTGCATTTTTCATGTAGGTTTCCCTGCTTTACTGAACTTAAAAGTTTAGTTTTCAATTCATTACTAAAAACAGATCAGCGCAGGAGCCATTTTTCTTTGTTCTTGTGCTTTGATTTTTATATAGGATAACTCTTTTCTAGGATGGTGATCTCTATCTTTCTATTTTCTCGTATCATTAATTCATATTGGGTTATACCATGCATGTACAATATTTAAGACCTGTTTGACTGACCTTTTGGGTGATCTCACTAGGAATCTTTAAAAATAGCGAGTTGTTTGTAATGTGAAGTTCTGTAATTACGCTCTTCTTTCAAATCTTTTGCTATGGATATGTTCTTTGCCAGGACATGGAATACTGTGTACTATTAATACCTTAACAGTTGAAACTTTTTGTAACTTCTATTTAAATTTGTAACTTGTAAGATATGTCCCCACATCTTCAGTTAACAGAAAGCTTTGAGATGTCCTTTTATTGATATTCTTAACAATCATGTACCTAGTTTCATACTTTCATTTTGTGTTCATATTTCTTTTTCAATGGTCATTATTATTGTATGCCTTATTTAGTTTTTTGTAATTTTGCTTTCCAGGTCCCTTTTCATCATGCTATTAATTTCATAACAGTTTAGTTCACCTTAATGCATCTTTCATGACATTGTTGTTTTCTTTATTAATCTTCAATGGTGCTAGGAACAAGAGTAGGCAAGTATTTTAGTTGTTTTAATTTCATTTATGACTTCAGTTCTTTAAAGAACTATCACCACAACAATGAGTTTGTCTATTCAGTTGAATTGTTTTTTGAAAAAAATATCCGTTTGTTTGCTTTGTTAAATTCCTAATTGTCAAGTATCCAATGTTTGTGTTTGATAACCAGGGGACGTCAGTTTGCACTCATTATACCCAACATGGAATTTGTAAGTTTGGTCCTGCATGTAAATTTGATCATCCTATGGGATCATTAAGTTATAGTCCTTCTGCATCTTCCCTAGCTGACATGCCAGTTGCACCCTATCCTGTGAGTTCCTCACTTGGTACTCTTGCCCCGTCATCTTCATCATCAGAGTTGCAGCCTGAACTTGTCTTGGGATCCAGCAAGGAGCCTGCTTCATCCAGAATGTCTTCATCACTAAGCACATCAACTGGATCAGTTGGCTTGAGCACATCAACTGGTGGACCAATTTCTCATTCAGGCACCGAACCATATGTTCAGAGTTCCAGTTCTTTAGCAACTATCAATGCTACCAAGAGTAGCACTGTCTCTTACACCTCAAGCTAAGCAATGTGAATCGATTCCTCATTATCACCCTTATCTCAATTTTAACCCGGCATCATTATTCAAGGAGATCTTCAAATAGATTTCATTTTTCAGTCATCCTAGTTCCACATTTCAGTTATAGCAAAGGGTGGACCAATTATATGTATTCACACAATCTTTTGTGGCCATCCCTTTGGTCTTGAATAAACCATGGCCAACCGTGAGAATTTTAGCAACCCATACAGCCACCTTGCTTTTGAATAACTTCAAAAGAATATGCAAGTTGATTATGCACATGTCCACCCACATCACCAATTTCTAGAGTTGTGCTTATTTATGCTTCAATCTTTTTTGATGAGGAAATTCTTGACCTTGCGTAGGTCCTGTTTGCCACCGTTCCCATGGTTTACTATGAAGAGATGTAATGTTTAGGGCACAATGAGGCTTCACATTGCTATCTTTTTTAAAATGATGTTGTGACTAGTCAAATGCTTGAGTTGGTACTTAAATTTATTACAGAATAGTACATGAAGAAACACATTTAAATTAACTCATTTGAATGTGTAATAACCTTTTCTCTTTTTCAATTTGTTTTCGTGACTCAGCTTCCTGTGAAATTGGATGAGTTCTTGGGGATTATTTGCTTTTGTATCATCCCCAATATTACCAATCAACCTCATTTAGTAATAAAATTAAATTACTGTACATAGAATTTTAAAATGATCTTATAAATAGGACCCCAAACAAAAACTAGAAAATAGTGTTATAAAAGGGTCGGAGGGAATATATCTAAGCAATTAACTTTAAAAAACTGAGCTTTTGATGATATCATTCTTCTCTCAAATAGGATTTGGGATGCCTGCCTGTCCTGCTACTAAGTGACTATCAATGATATATTGCTTCAGCACTAAGCATATATGCTTCCTCAGGAAATGGCCTTGGAGTGGATGTTAGCATGGTGAAAGGGAAATAATAGATAAACAAAATTTACAATCATCTAATAAGTATATTTTTTGTCTCTCGATCTTTTCTTTTTTCTCCATTACTCTCTAAAATTCAATTCACAAATACATCTATATAAATACAATATGATTTAGATCGGATCACTTCCGGCATTTGAGAAAATATGTTACCTATTACATTATTGAGTTAATAATAAGGTATTGATTCATTGATGTATATTTTTTGGCCTCATCTTTCTCTTTTCTTCATTACTCTCCAAAAATCAATATACAAACTAATCCTAAGAGAGAAAGATAAATGCATCTATATAAATACATTATTGTGATTTAAACTATATCACTTAGCTTTTGAGAAAATATGTTAACTAGAGTGTTTAGTTAATAATAAGTTATTGATTTAGTGATGTAAGATCTCGTTGAATTCATATATTATAAATTATAAAATATTATAGATCAATATTGAATATTTAATAGCAACATTTGTTAGAATCGATATTTTACGTCCCGGACATAAATTAATTTTTTAACCGAATACCTTGCAGATAATTTGAGTTGGTTAATAGAGTATACTAAGAAGGTAATGATGTGACAGGAAAAAAAATATTCAAGCATGTTTTTATATTATAAAAGTGAGAAGGTAAAGTAAAAAAGAAAAGAAAACATATATATCTATAATCTAATCAATGAATAGTGAGCAAAAGGGAATGTACTGCACTGCAAGCAATAGATTAGAGAATCGCGGGTTATTGGTTTGACTATATCTTTCTGTGAACCTATGCTATGCTGTTTGTTGAATGCTTCTGTTTTTTTGGTATCCAAAAGTTAAGGCAACCAGCCGAAAAGAAGCATATAATCATGCTATCAATATGCATTCACATTTATAGATATTAATAATAACCATGTCTCCATAATAATGTGAGCAAGACACATCATCACAATAAAGACTTTCCCTTGATTTGAAAGTGAGAGATGGTATTAGTCTAGTTGAGCTTTTTTCAACATCTTTTTAAACCAAAAGAGCACACACCATCTAGATAATAAAAAGGCTTGCTAGACCCAAGTTACAAGACTTAAAAAAACGTAGTACAAGTGCATGCAAGTACACAACGGCTAAAGCTAAGATACTTGAACACACTCCTTGATAAATGCAGTACTTCTCAGAAGAGTGGATGGTATCCCAAGTCTACGTCCCCAAAGGGTGGAAAACAGGTAGTTGAAGATGCAGTTTGATTCATTAGCCCATAGCTTTGACTAGTGTCAGTGATATTGGGATACTCATACTCATTGTACAATGTAGTATGATCCATGCACCCATCATGCTCAACCCTTAATGTGTTGTTATTATTGTTGTTGTTATATATGAGTGAAAGTTCACTTGAATTCCAATCCCATGAATTTTGTTGCTGGTTATCCCATGATCCTTCACTTGGATAAGAAAATTCTGACATGCTATAAGAGGCTTCTTGGTATAATGAACCAAGAAGTAATTGACTCTCAATGGAGCTTGTGTTGTTAAATGAGCTTACCTTTTGATCATCACCTGGAGCACTTGAAATGCTATTTCTTGAGTTTGAACTGTTGGTAATGGAACCAGAACCAGGTCTAAAACAATTATCAGGAACAATGCATTCAAGATATCCAGAGTTAGAGTCATTGGAAAATAAGAAATTATCATCCTGAACTGAACCATATGCAGTTTCAGCAACACACATATAGTCATTGTTGAATGAAGGGTTTTGAGTGTGATGAGAGTTAGTGTTTTGATTGGTTGGTTGTTTGGTATGAGTATTAGCAGTGATAACCTGTGAAGGTGGCAAGAGAGGTTGAAGTTGAAGATCCATTGGTGAAGTAACAAGAGTGTGAAAGTTGATATTATCTGAGTAAACAAAGTTGGTTCTAGCTTGGCTTCCTTTGATGGAGAGAGCAGCTCTATCATAAGCAAGAGCTGCTTCTTGAGCAGTGTCAAATGTTCCAAGCCAATGTCTCTCTTTTGTTGTAGGGTCTCTAATTTCAGCAGCATATCTACCCCAAGGTCTCCTCCTAACTCCAAGAAACCTTCCTGGTTCTGATTGCTTTCTTCTCCCTCTTCTCTCACCAGAAGGACATGTGTTTCTTTGAAGAACTAGTGATGAGCATATCTCAGTTTTGTTTGGTTCATATGATCCTTTGAAGGATGATGCACCTGAAGTGGATGACATGATAATGGTATAGAAAATGTGAGGAATTGAATGAGGTTAGAAAAATGTGAGGTAGATAAGTGAAGTTAAATAGTGTGAAGTAACTGAAGAGAGAACAGAAGGAATGGGAGTGCAGAAGGTAAGAGCAGTGGAAAGTTATGTTATGATGAATGAATGTGAGAAGTCTTTTAAAGAGTGTGACTTGAATGATGATGGAGACAAGAAAATAAAGGACATTTAACATATTGCAAATGTCATTCTTTGGAAGACTATCCTTCCCTTTTCACTCACTTTTAAAATCCTTTCTCTTTCTTATTTCTATTATATCTCTACTTCTCTATCCCATTTACTTTAGAGTTCAATTAAACAGTGAAAATAAAGATTCCATTCACTTGTCAAGTACTTTAAATAGGCCTCTATCAACTACACTCTTGAGTTTTTATTTCTTTGCAACAGTCACTTTCCTCCTAGTTCCAATGACACTATAAGATGTGTTTTATGTATCCTTGTAATAAGTTGGAAATTTTCATATACTTACATTAGCATTAAATCACAGTCAATAATGTACTAAAACTCTGAGCTAATTATTACATCAGGTCCATGTAAGGTATTGGGATTTGATAATGATTGATAAAATGTATAGATTTAGCAACACATTCGTTATCTCAAATCTTGTCTCATACATTATCTCACGCTAATAACACTTTATTATTGTTGATGTTTTTGCTTCACCATTATCATGCATTATAACATACGAGATATGATTTGAGAAAAGAAATCTACATTTATTACTCTACTAAATTAAGTACCTTAAATTGAACTGGTAAGCTCAATTGTGCTGTGCTCTTTCCGATGCAAGGAAAAGTAATTAACAAAAGACACTACAAATGGCCAATGGTATTTTTATGTATGTAGTAATAAATGTAACAAATTATTTACCATTATTTTTGGTCTAGGCCTAATAGATATTGACCTAATTACGATATGTTTTTGAGGTAACATATATAGTGTAATTTTTAGAGAACTAAATGATTGGTACAGATGAAATCAACCTTATTATAGTGGAATCAATCTCATACAAAAGCACAAAAGGAAAACAAATGTATGGTTTTGTCAGCATACTCCTTGAGAGTCTCAAAGATTTGAATTAAGAGGTACTAATGTTACCATGACATTAACTAGCTCAATCTATTATGCACATGTGAATCCGCATTTTATGCAAAAGAATCAACTAGTTACGTAAGAAGCTCTTGTTTGCTTCATCATTTTCAAAGGGAGCAGTTAAAATTATCTCAAACCACACACAAAAATTGTAAGAATTTTAGATTTTGTATGAAGCTACTCTGTCTTGTCTCATGGAAATGACCCCACAGTGGAGTACAAAAATGAATAACTCCCTTTTGTAGGGTCCACTATACAATTTTTAATTTTCTACATCCTACATAAGCTTCAGGTATCAATTATAGAAATTTTAATGTAATCAAATGTAGAATTTTTATTTGTGCTAAACTCATCATATCAGTTGACTATGGTCTTAGCCTTTTGAGAAATATAAACTAACCGGTTATGATTGCACGTAAGTGTCAAGCAACATCTCACTCTTAGAACTAAAGCTCTTAGATAATAGTGAGAGTAAAAAATTAACTCCTTGTTTTTACATATAACTAATGATATTCTCTTATTCATTTGGTAAATAATTAATTAGTTTGGGTGCGTGATGTCTCTCTCAATAGGTGTGTGGTTCCTGGGAACCAAATATTGACTTTTGGTCTACTCGGTGGGACTTTACACTAACAAACAAACGCTTTATTCTCATTCATGTTATATTTTCAATCAAAATTTAGTTTAATTTAAAACATATTATACGGATTATGCTTATGTTTTCACATGAACGAGTACATTAAAACAAATTTGAGAATATCTTTTAACAGCTTCGTATTGATTACTTCATATCTAGGCTAACGCAACCTTGTGAATGTAAGCACTGCATAATTTTCAAGTGTAGCAGAGAAAATTACATAGATTGATTACCTTGTCCCATGTAACATGCCTTTTAGGTAAAGCACCTTTAATCAATTTTCAACAAAATCCGATGATATGAGAAGAGGGTCACCATCTCTAATCTCCAAAAGCCATTAGTAAAAGACTTTAGTCAAAAGGGTGATGAAAAAAATATAAGGGACACTTGCAAATTGAATTGGATTAAACCGCCCCACAAAGCTAAAGCACCGTGCGGCACTTTTTTATTAATTCTCAGTCCCTACAAAGAAAGTAAGATTGTACTTTTCTAATGAATGAGTATAATATCTATACATTTTCGATTTGTAAAAATTTATGTAAATCGTTATATTATACAACATTCGTTCATTTAAATTATTATATTTGAATAATTAATAATAATTAAATATAATACATTGACAATATGTATTCGGTGTATACTTTTTTTAGTTTGCAATCACATTCCGGCCTATTTAACATTGGAAACATCATAATACTAATCATATCAAAATTGTCTTGCCGTCTAGATGTTCTTAAAGCATGTTTGGTAAATTGTTAATAAAAAAATTATAGCTCCTTGAAACTAGCTTGTCGAAAGTTAATTACAAAGTTGTTTGGTAAATTGTTAATGAAAAATGATTTTAGCTCTAGAAACTACTAGCTTGTCCGAAGTTAATTTGGAGAGTTGTTTGGTATATGAGAAGTTTTCAATAGTTTCTGGACAATATTGTCCTTCTCACATCAACTTATTACTTATATATTAAGTTATTTAACTAATTTAAACTATTTGTATTATAGTTTGTCAAATAACTCATTTAATTAATTAGCTATAGAATGATAAGCTTTCAACTACAATCTTATATCTTTTAGCTAGCTAGCTTGATCAATGTTATAAGTTACGATTTTACAATTATGACTAACTTTACTTTATGAAAGAGAACCTTATATTTTTTTAATGGCATAACATTTTACAATTAGTAATAGCACGGTGGCTCTTGTAAACGTATTGGACCCATGCACTATAGTTTGTAAGCGATGGAAGTGAAAAAAATATTCAAATGCGAAAGATGTTGCACATATTCAACTAGATTTGTTTAAGATTCATTATTGATTTGTGTTTCTTTCTAATTGATTATGTTTTGAATCTAAGACCCTTGACTCTTCCACTAAAGATTTTATATTATGTTAGCTCCATTGGGGTCCCATTGTGAATAAAGCAAAATAATAGAATTGAGCATGGTATCATAGTGCTCTCGTGTACCAAGACAATTGAGAATATGAAAAAAAGAGAAATAGAAGATTGAGGAAATTAGCTACGAGTTTTATTTTCAGTCATCTTAAAATTCCCATTAGTAAAAAGTGTTTGGTAGAAAAAACAAGTCTGAGTGATAGAATGGAAAATAATGACACACATCTATTGGTTGTATCTTATTATGTGATAAATGTTATATCTTAGTAAAAATAATAATTAAGAATCCGTTTACTTCCTTGTAAAATAGGGAAAAATTATAGATTACTTCTCTATAGTACATACATCTGACATATATATGAGCAATAGACAAAAGAAAATTATAGTTAAATATGACACATTATATTTCATAATAATCTTATTTGTACATTTTTTCTTAATAAAAAATCAAATTCTTTTTACCTCCACAAACTTCTTACAAAAATATGAAATATATATATATGGATTCATAATATATAAGTTTTTATATATTACAATCAAATCCAAAACTATTTAAAAATTATCAAATTAATATTATTACTAATTTTATTTTTTTCTATAAGATGGTTTTTAGCATGAACTTGTATGGTGAGAAGAGAATTGTACACGTTCTCCAAAACTGGCAGACACTTTTTTGTTCGTGTTAAAGGTTGTCCGGAATTTCAGGGAAAAGATAAGTATGTGTTTTAGGACTTAGATTTTGGACCGGAAATACTAAAGGTGTTAGTCACAGATGTTGTACTAAATATCTTTTTTTTGATGAAACTACACTACGTGTATATATCAAATGAAAGTGCGTAACAAATGTTTTATTTTCTTTATTTTAAGCATATTCATGACCACCACAATGGTATTGGTAAATGCCAAGTGCCAATACATTCTATTACTACCAATTATTGCTTTAGTCAAAGTGACATGATAAGTTTATAGTGTAACACACGTGATTAGTGACAAAGATGGACACTTTTTTAATACATAATATAGAAAATTCCTTAAGAGTCATATCAGGTAATTAAGTCATAAAACAGATATCCGGATTTAAATTCTTCAATTATTCTGTCTACGAGTACAGATGGGGAGATATTTCAATTGTATATTCCATTTTTACTGATGTTGCTATTAAAACATTTATGTATGTACGAATAAATTGACAAACCATCCTAATAAAAAACTAAAAAAGTGAATACTATGCATTGTTACTATACAATGTTTTACGCTGGACATTATGATTAATTAAATATAATATTTTATTACAGTTTAAAAGGTAGAAATAAACTAAAAATAGTTCTATTTTTATAATTTAAGTGAACAAATATTGACTAAAATGAAGATAATTTAAAGCGCATAAAATACACAGTTTCTATGTGAATAAAATTAATTAACATGGCAACCAATTAAAGTAATTAAATCCCTATGATATGATGCAAAAGAGGCTGATGGGAGTGGGAAGAAGGAATATGTATTATTAATTAATAGGTATTTAATAAGGTAGAGTTTTCAACTGGCCTCCGGAATAGCCCAAAGGATATATATATATATATATATATAAAAGCATATATAATTAGTGAAAGGTTAATACATGAAGATTTTGCACCTCTGCTTTCTCTTTTCAGATATTTTTCTTAGCAATGCAGAATCAATAACGATAACGATGAGGATCACCAGTTGATGAACAGCTCCAAGACATGGATAATTTAAAATATGATTTTTTGTGTGTTAAGTAAAATATATTAATCAAAACGACATTAACATCAAGCATGTGCTTTTCAATTTTATAGAAGGCTGCATTTTTAAGATTATATTTGATCTAGAGAGAACGGTTTCACTATTTAGAGCAAAGCTCCTCTAATTTACAATTTGCATATCTAATCTACATGAATCTAAATCAATTTTCTATATTGAGGAATATAATGATCTCAACTATTCATCATATTTAATGATCTATAGTGATTTACAGAATGTGATTGGAAAACCTGAAATTATCAGAGAGTTTCATTGTTATCAAAGTATGATAAGAGGAAGTGATCACAAGTGAAACATCATGTCTTAAACCAAAATTTTAAGACATTAAAGTAAGAGGCAAACTTGTCTCATGATATATTGATTGCCTCTATTTAATTTATAAATGAACTAATATTTAAATATTTGAGGTAATTAGAGCTAAGGTATATTACGGTCATACAAAAATGAACGGTTTAAAATTAAAGTACTTAAGTAGATACATGAAAAAGAATAAAATATGGAGAGTAATAATATGTGCCGATACCAAACTTTTACACCTAACAAATGAAAGGAGAGTTAATAAACATCTGTATTATTAACATATGCATTTTTTATCCTTTTTCTAAGAGCCGTATTTGTTGGTGTGCATGCATACATACATATACACATATACATATACACATATACATATACACATACACATATACATATACATATACACATATACATATACATATGTATATATAACGTTACTCATATGTACTTTCAAGCCTATGCGTCAAACTTATATGATGGAAAAATAAAATGATTGCAAATTTTGTTCTTATTGTTTCTCTAGTCAATTGTTTTTTCCTTTAGAACAGATGTTTTTCAAAGTTGATGAATAATTTTGCAGTAAGATTAAAGTAGTATTAATACAGTTTCAATTATCATATCAGCCAAGGTGCACAAGTAGTAATATGGTGGTTCAATTAATTTACTATTTAAATTGCATATTAGCTCAATAATATATATTATAATAAATTTGTAAATATAAATAACTCAATTATTTAAAATTTAATATTTGACTGCATTACAAACAATTATTAGTTTCAATGTTTAATCCTTAATAATCTGTCTTTACCAATTTAGTATCCTATAATTTAATTGATTTTGATTATACTTTTTAGTTTTGACCCTATCATCTTATGTGGATGTGAGAATTGAGTCACATTTAAGGGCATCTACCATTCATTGTTCTTATATCATTCTTATTGAACTGAGAATGTTCTTCACTTATTTGTTATTATGATATTTTTATTTATTAAGAATACTTTTTTTACAACAATATTTTTATACTTGTTTTTATAAGGGACTGTGGATCCTAAAGGTAGAAAGAAAAAGAAATGATTTATTATTGTAAAATATAAAAGTTTCCCTAAAAATGTAGGATGATTATAAGATAAGATAGATGCATTTAATTATTAGTTTTATGTTGGTGAAATGTGTGGTTAATAGAAGGGGCCAATTTAACATATATTGTAGTGTAAGAGTACGTGTTGGATATGTAGACGTGAGTTTGGTCGCGAAATGTGAGTGATGGGTGTGTACGGCCAGGATTTAGTGGGAATGCCGTTCCCTATTCTCAGTCCCAAACAGTGAAACCGAATCTTCATTGATTGACTACTCAGATTTCACTTCATCCTTCATTCCATACCATACTACACGCATCTCAAAGTTAACAATAATGATTTCTACATATTTTGTCATTCTAAAGAGCTTCTCTCATTTTCATGCAAATTCATTTTAAAACATAGCTCTTGTGTTTTTTAGAGTTTCTTGTTAGTGGCATTTTACCTTAATATTTATCTACTATCAATATTTATATTATATTATCGTTTCTAAGAATTAATAATGATTTGAAAATAAATGATAAATAATATAATGATAGTATAAATATTCATATATTATTGGTACATATATATTCTTCTCAAAAGTTATAAGAAGGAGCTGAGTCGCTTCATGTTTTTTCTATGGATATAGAATAACTTCACGTATCAATTTAATAGCTTTTCTTAGAATATATGAGGGGGGAATTCCACACTTTATATGATAATTTTGATAAGAAGCTACTCTTCAACAACTCTCCATGTGATGTAGCATAATATAGGGAAAAACTTGTACAAGTGACTAGACTAATTCTATTCTTAGATTATTTAATGGGTAACTTTATTAAATCAAACGTGAATACAATCACATTCAAGAGTGTTTTATTATGATGGGAGAGCTAAATAGTATGAGAGATCTTCAACCAATTAGTCAAGTAGAATGATAATAAGTGAATTTCACACCACATATATATATATATATAAATCATTTTACTCATTCTTTTGCAATATAGACTTATCTCACCTATTAATTCTTAACCACTTAATCCTTGAGCGTGAGTTTTTCAATTATTTTTAGGATCAACTCATCTTAGTTTTACTCAGATTAATTTAACTCATTAAGGATTGACTCAAGTCCAGTTCACAAAATTTAAAGTAAATTAACGAACTCAAATTTATATCATTATCAGCTCGAATAACAATAATTAATCATATGAGTGTTTGTGTGTACATATACATGTAAAAAGCCAGAGACTTTTAAACCAATTTGTATGAAAATTTTAATTTTATTATATATATATATATATTATATTCATTCAATAATATAAAATGATATATTAATAATCATATATATGACTATATATTTAATATGCACATATACGATTATATATTACATATAATGTTATATTCATCAACATAATTAATTTTATTTCAAATGATGGTCTGAGTTGATTCAATTCATTATCCAAATGAATTTAAAACATGTCAATTATAGATTCAATTTGGAATCCCTATTTTTTTTCACACAATGAATCATAAGAGGTCGAACATATGAATTCAAAATTCAAAGACTCAAGCTACAGACAAAATTAATTTGTAATTTGGTGTATATATTGAAGAGTAATATTATATATGCAAGTACAAGTCAACCACTTTTCTTATCTTACCATAAATGAAATTAATTATATTACGCATTTTATTTTCATTTCCACACACAATGTAATAAAAAAACAACCACGACAACAACAGTTGACTTACAGTAAATGTCAAAATAGCATTGTTGTATATTGAATCGAATTGCATGTAGATCATAAAACAAAAAGACTATAGCCTTAAAATCCAGTGGCCCATTCACCAAAAAACAGATACTAGTGGTCCAATTAGGCCCAACTTCCAAATTGAAATGTAATAACTATTTTTAGGTAGACCCAATATAGTCTTTTTGGTAATTAATTGTTTTGATTTAATACACATATAAGTAATTAGGTGTTAATTTATTTCAATTAAAATTAAATTAAAAAATGAATTTGTTTATATTTAAATAAAAATGTTATTAATAAATAGAGCAGATAAAAAGATCTGTGAACTCGTGTTTCATATTTTGTTTAGGTGTAGAACATAAAAATGAGATCCTAAAATAAAAAAAATAGAAAAAGTGAATTGTAGGTTGAAGGAAATCAAAGAGAGCATCTGTGGTGGTTGCGGGGGATGTATAGCGGTGGTTGGAGCGACGGCGAAAGCCATGATAGACAGCAGCGCAAAATCCCTCCCGCTTCTTCCATGTTGTGGGTTCGCAATCTTCGCCGTTTCATCGGATCCGGTGCTGGTCTCGGTTCTGAAGCCTTGATGGGTCTCTTTTCCCTTTTTATTTCTTCCTTCTCAATATTATTATCATTACTCGTATCCACTAATATCTATATGTTATTTCAATCTCACTCTCAAACCCTAACCAACGCAATACTTTATTCTCTTCTTAAATTTCACTTTCCAGAGCTTGAGACAAAGAGAATTTTGCTTGACATTTTCAAAGAAAAACAGAAGAAGAGTGCTGAAGCCGGTACAATTCCAAGTTTCTACAAGAAGGTATGTATGTTAAACTAATATACTTCCATTTTTGTATATTATGGATTAAATTCCCTTTATAATTCTCCTCACAATGTTTCTGTGTGAATATACTTGTTTTTATTAGTTTAATTGTCTTCTCTCAAGTTGTGAATCCCCTTACAAAATCAACAACTAGATGCAGATTCAGCTATTTTATTTTTCTTCAATTTGAATTCATAACATAACTGGCATATAGTTGCACCCTGATATGTAGAGCAGGCACTTCTATGCTGTTTCTCTTTATAGATAGTTTTGTTTATGCTTAGCTGCTTACAGATTATATTATACAATATGATTTTTTTAATAAATATTTGAAGTTTTAGAGTTCACATCGTTGATCCATATCATTGAGATTCAACAAAGTGTTAGGTTCACTGTTGACCATAACACAACCTTCACCTTTTATTTCCACCTAGTGGAATAAGGTTTGGCTGTTGTAATATTTGAACTTTTGGAATTGGATTTCTTCGGCATTCATGTAAAGCTTCCATATGTAATTAGAAAAGTGATATCCCTTTGTTCAGAAACCTGAAGATGGATCAATAAGTCACAGAGTCCAGAGATTGGCGAAGTATCGGTTTCTAAAGGTATAGTTTTCTAGCTTACCTATTTGTTTGTTATTATCTGCTTAACACTTCACGACTGTCTCATTTGATAACATTCATGCTACATTGAACAGAAACAATCAGATCTTTTACTGAATGCTGATGATTTGGATGCAATGTGGGTGTGCTTAAGAGAAAACTGTGTGATTGATGATGCCACTGGTGCAGAAAAGGTGTGTGACTTTCACATCTGTTTTTGCTTCTCGTTATTTTGAATTTTATGATATATAGATTATAGACATACTACATTTGTCTTAGTAGAAGTATAATAAATACTTAAATTCACCAGAAAAATCACATGAGCTTGACAGGTTCAATTTCCCTCGGTTATAAAAAGAGATGACCACCTAAACTCTTGCATCCGTACAAGAATTACTGGTTGATTCACTATATTCTTAATAACTTTCCATGTTTCTGCCTGTTCTTCATTTGGTATTAGATCCTTGAAATGTACTTTAACCTTTGCATATCCTTTTATTGGCGTTTGATGTGTGTTATTATGAGTTTTTTCTGAAAGAATCTTGTTTCATATCAAAGGTTAAACATACTTTTTTTATGTTGTTCAACTAATTGAAAATATAACATAACTTTGCCAAAATTTGATTTTTTCTGCTGTGGACTACTCTTTTCCTTGAACTGTTCCTGGATTCTTTAGCTTTTACTCTATTTTTGTAGCAATCCTGATGCACACTTCAATTTGTTTCTTACAGATGAATTATGAAGACTTTTGCCACATAGCCTCTGTATGTACAGAGCAAATTGGTCCCAAGTGTCGGCGCTTTTTTAGCCCTTCAAACTTCATGAAGTTTGAGAAAGATGAACAGGGGAGGATTGCCATTTTGCCCTTTTACCTGTACGTGATGCGTACGGTAGGTAACCTGCCAACATTTACAATTTCAGTGGTATTGCTGTAATACTGTTTAATTCTCCTGAATACAAGTATATAATTGGCCTTGCATTTCCTTTCTCTATTTTTTCTTTTGTTTGTTTTTACCTTGATGGATCTATCCAATGTTTTTTACAGCTACCTAATGATTATTGTTGTACAGGTTTCACTTACACAGGCAAGAATTGATATGAGTGAGCTGGATGAGGATTCTGATGGTTTCCTTCAGCCACATGTATGGATACTTATTGTTATTAACCGTCCAATTGTTTAAAATTGAACATTCAGTTTAGTATCACCTTATTTTTTTGACAGGCTGATAGGAAGTAATTGCTTTTTTGATGCACCTTTCTATAAACTAATTTTCTAAGTAGTTACTTTCGGTTGGCCAACTGTCTGTATGGTGTCATATCTATTGTTTCACACATTATGATATAACCTTTATTTTATTGTGCATGCATATTTCTCGTGTGCTGATTTTGAACAGATTCATATTAGTTTAACCTTGATCTCTCTCTCTCCCTCTCATTTTTCTAATCTTTGTTAGGAAATGGAGGCCTACATACGGGGTCTTATACCGAACTTGGCACAATTACGTGATATGCCAGCAGCCTTTGTCCAAATGTATTGTCGAATCGCGGCACACAAATTCTTCTTCTTTTGTGATCCCCATAGACGAGGTTTGTATGGCTGACATCGTTTTGCTACTACGTTTTGCTGACGTCTTATAGTCAAAATTTTCCTCTATTTGGATTTAGGATTTTTTGTCACTATACAAAGACAAGTTTTAGAATTTTAAAATACTTAAATTGAAATCTAGTGAATATTCATTACAAATTAGCTTATGTTTTTTACTAATTAGTGTTTTAAGAACTGTTATCACTTATGAAGGACTCACATCTAAAGGATATAAACATCAGATTCCATAAATTTATTATTTCCTTTCATGAGCACATATCATTTTGTAAACACTTCACTACTCATAATGATTTACCTCGTGGTAGGGCAAAATTAACACAACTCTTCAATGTTATGAGGTGGAAATGAATTTTTTATTGAAGTTGGTATTTTGAGGTTGAGTTGGTAGGAAGGGGCAGTAAATGATGTAAGTTAACCACTGTTTTACCCTTCTAGGTGAGGCATGGCAGTTAGTTGTGACAGTATGTATAGGCTTCTCGTGTACTGAAAATTTCTATTATAGAAAGTGTTCATTGGTGCTCACATGCCTGAATTGATTTTGAGCTAATTTAGAATATTTTTCATTTTCCACAAGTTATTGAAGTCTATATAATTATTTTTTTCTGACAGGAAAAGCTTGCATCAAGAAAGTGTTGCTTAGTAATTGCCTCCAGGAACTAATGGAGCTTCACCAGGTAGGTCTTATAAGAAGTTTTCTTAATATATAGAGAATGGCACCTCATAGTAGCTCTTTGTTAAGTATGCTGTTATCAATTTCAGGAAAGTGAAGAAGAAGTCACAGACACAGAACAAGCTGAAAACTGGTTCTCATTGACCTCTGCTCAACGTATTTGTGGTAGGTTGGTTTTAGGTTTTAAGACTCATTTACAACTTGGTCCATTGTACACCTATCTAGTGTGTTTTTCATGTATGCATGGGTTTTGGTAGGGAGTAGAGATTTTTCTTTCTAAAATTCACATTGCTTTATCTATTATTTCACATATTTTTCCAGTGAGAAATGTGTTTACACGGACAGGACTGAATTTCATGATGAATGTATTTAAGCAAGAAAGTGCATTTCAGTGGTTAAATCCGTTTCCAATTAATTTATGTTTATCTATATCCCCTGATTTTTATGCAGATATGTTCCTTGCCCTTGATAAAGATGCAAATGGGACATTGAGCAAGCAGGAGCTTCGAGAATATGCAGATGGGACTCTGACTGAGATTTTTATCGAGAGAGGTAGAATCTATGACCATTCCTCAGCTGTCATTGTGTAAATTTTAGGCATGGTTGCCCTGCTCGTAATTACATTCTCCATTGTCTTCTGCAATTGATTTTTACTGGTGGATTGCAAGATTATTTTGGACTAGTTTAGCCACATGTTATGTTCCTCTGCATCATTGACATTCATTTTACATTTCTGTTATGTGCTCTGTGCAGTATATGATGAACATGTTCGCCGCGGAAAGACTGGTGGTGGGAATTCCCGAGAGATGGATTTTGAGAGTTTCCTGGACTTTGTTCTGGCTTTAGAGAATAAAGATACCCCAGAAGGCTTGACATACTTGTTTCGGTGTCTTGATCTTCAAGGGAGGGGTTTCCTTACTACAGCTGATATTCACTCACTTTTCAGGTAACCATTGATGCTGCTGCTAGTATACTAATTATTTAGTATTCAGCTCTATCTTTAGATTAGTGCTTGTTTCTTGGTTGTTTCCTATGCCTATTGATCTTATCTTGCATGCGGTATTGATATTATATTTTTTACACAAGTGAGTTTCCAAACTTCTAAACAAGTAATGAATTCTTGTAATTATTGGAAGAAATAGAAGGGGAGCATCCAGATGCCGGGATGTTGCCTGATACAATCTTCCTACAGAAAAAAACTGTTGTTTCCTGCTTGTAGTACTTGAGCAAGTCCTACAAGTCTCAAATACACAGTGACAAGCTTCTAAAAAGATGGAACTAGGAGAGATCTTTAATGTCCTTCAACTGCTTAATTGATTTAGTAATCATATTGATTTATTTATTGGAAACAGAGATGTACACCATAAATGGATTGAGGGTGGCAACTATGAACTTTGTATTGAAGATGTAAGAGATGAAGTATGGGATATGGTTAAGCCAACAGATCCCCTTCAAATAACATTGGCCGATCTACTGGCATGCAAACAAGGTGGAACTGTAGCCAGCATGCTCATTGATGTGCGCGGTTTCTGGGCTCATGACAATAGAGAAAATCTTCTCCAGGAAGAAGAACCAGAGGAAGAATAAACACTCCTTGGGAACTTGCTGACACGAAACTGCTACATTTCCTCTTAGAATTCTCAGAACATGTAACTGCTCGTGTCTGAGCCATTAGATGTGAAATTAATTATGTTTATCTGAATGTTAAATTACAGATAAAAGTTTAGTGTATTCTAGTCCTCGTTTTGAACATGGATTTTTCTTTATTTCAGCCAAAATGTGTGTCATGATTGGTTATAATGTAAAAGTATTGTTTGGTTTATCTCTGCTAGTGATGTTCATTACTACCTGATTCCCAATAGCTCTAATATGAGATTACATTGAAACGAGTAAATGACATAATGTTGACAAAAAATTCACGTTTAAATTTAAATTGCATTTATTATGTTGTCTACAAATTTAATTTGATTTTAGTCTTTAACCTAAGTCTTTCATTTAATAAAATCTGAGAAAAATAGATGTACTAGTCTTACCTGTGCATGTATTTGATTCTTACCAATTTCAAGAGATGTTATGATTTTAGATTTTGGAGGAGAATTTAAGAAACAGGCTTGTGACTTCCATAAATTATAATTTGTGGGTAGCAATTTTTGTATCATACATGGAAATCTTTGATACTCTAATACCTTATACCACTGCATGTACAATATACTAAAAGACCACCGACACTGCAAATTGTCAAAGTAATTTCTGTTCCATTCACTCCAGATGCCTATATTGAACCACTGCATCATAGGTTTCCATGTTGTAGCAACTCTCCGAATAACAGCTGGTGGCAAAACAATTGAAAAATGTTCAGAAGATAATTTTATCAGGAGAATAAGTATATGAAAAATAAATACAGTTAAACAAAGAAAATAAAAAAAGATGGATCATCTATTCATTTTCCATACTAAACATAAAGATAGAAGAAGCAAATTGACACAAAAATATGCAAATTAGTACAAAACATGCAATGGACCAAATTTTCACTGCCTTTAAAGAGTGATCTTCATAACACTATTAAGTAAATACATAAACAAAAAGCTCAAATCATGCTATTTCTAAAACCATAAAAGGAAAATTGATCTACATAAAGTATTCAATGTTAAGACATAACAAAAACAGAAAGGCTGTCAGATGCAATCAAATGCATTAGTAGCATTACATAATGTAATAATCCTCCTTGGAGTATCTTACCAAACTAAATATGCCTTGGAGTACAAATATTCAACATAACATGATGTCTTTTCAATCATTTAATCATATTTGACAGGATCACCAGCACAAAAGTTCAGTGACTACATCACATGAAAAGTACTCAACTATACATATTTTTTGGTACATAAGGTACTCAACTATATATAAATAGTAGAATTCAGCACCTTAGTTCATGCCAGAAGGTACTGGCTTTATCACGCAGGAAAGGACGTAGAGGATGAATGAAGCCATCTCCAATATCACACTGCCCAGATGGCATTCTAGCTTTCTCTTCTAGCCAAGCAATGAATTGTGAGGTCACCACATGAACAATGACAGTAGGATCTGGGTCCCCAAGGACAGCTTGTAGCTCCCTCCTTATCCATGGCTCAATCCGCTGTATAATTTCATTTTTTAAAGCATCTTTTCTGGATTTATTCTGCAACTTCAAACAATGAAAACATTCTCATGGGAAAATATAATATGTTTACAAAATCAACTATCATGAACAATGAGACCCTTAGGGAATGGTTTTAACTTCTAATCACATATAGGTATGGCTAAAAAAGTATCTTGCCCTCTTTTCAGCTAAGGAAAGATGTGTAGTTCAGAGTTCAGACAAAGGCAAATGCAGAAGTCACAATATAACATCATTAGGAGAGAATATAAAGGTGAGCCACAATGAAAAACTGCATGCTAAAGGGAAAAAGTTACAGGAAATGTAGTAATGTTGAATTTGGGCGATCAGAAACCAATCTGATTACAACAATGTGAGGGAACCAAAAATGATAAAACTGAAGCTATCAATAAACCTTTCTTCAATAATAACAGTAGAAGTATTGAGAAAGTTGTGTATAAAAACTTCATAAATAATAACAAAAACTGAAAGTGCGTTTGCGTAGTTGATTAAACTGAAGAAGAGAAACCTTTCACACAGAAGGCAATGAAGCTTTACTTGAGAAAAGGATAAGATATCCTCCAATAAGAGACTCAAAATTATCAAAACCAGAACTAAAAAATATCAAGTATGCAATGCTCAAGAATCTCTGTGCATATCGAGATAGGAAATCCTCCCGACTAATCATTCACTATACACATGGAAACAACATCTTCAGTTACGAGGGTAAGGCTGCCCCTACCCTCCCCATGCCCCACTAGTTAGGAGTCTCGTGCACTGGGTCTCCCTTTTGAACCATTCACTAAACACAATAGTCATACTCGTACATTTTATCCCATAAAAGACCTATTTGAAAAAAGTTGTCCTTGAAAACTTTGGAAACCCTCCACAACTAAAGACATCTAATAACAGCATGCATTGCAAACCAAAAAGATTGCCATCCAATATTTCCATTCCTACTATCAATGCATACATACATACCGGAGAGGGGTGTTGTTGTAGCATGAAAACGAACAATCTGCACGGACTGCAGCCCTTGCATCTTGCCTCAAGACACCTTAGGGTTGTGGGATCAGGTTGCAATCCAATATTGTTGTATACGCTACACAAGAATAAGAAGAAAAAAGGACACGTGAGCCAAATAAATGACATAATAACAGGGAAAACATGAATATCCTAGAGAGTTGTATAAAATCAAGTAACATGATACCACATACCTAGCACGCCATTCTATTTTCCTCTGAGCAATAACATGTGTAGTGACAAAAGCAGGATTACCAAATGATCTTCGCCATTGCAATGCCCTCCTATCAACCCTTCTTCTTCTACCAACAATTCTTCTGCGCAAATAATAATACTATTAACTACTAGTATTTATTCCTCTGTACTAGCATATTGTAAAAGTTTTCTATGGTATTTTTTTCCTAATCTACCCATATTACCTTGTTGTTCATCCCGTTTATCCAAATATAAAAATCACATTTTTCCAATACAAATTTCTTACATACGCTAAGGGCTAAATTAAAAATTTAATTTTTTAATGAAATGGGTACCTATGAATTGATTGAAAATAACTAATTTAAAAAATAAAAAAAAACTAACGTGGGAGTGGGAAGGCGTGATTGGGTAGAAGGGAGTGGTGGCAAGAAGTGTTTGCGGAAGGGAGTGGAAGAAAGGTTGAGGATTGAGAACCAAGAATTGAAGTGTGAATTGCAAAGAGGGCAAATTCTACGGAGCTGACTCCAACGCGCAATACAGTGAGTGCAGTAAGCGTGGTAACAACGCGATAGAACCACAACTTGTTTGAAACGAGGTTCTAAATCCAACAAACATATTGGACAACTACCACCTCGAATCGAATTCCACATTATATCTCTCTCCCTCCTTCTTTCCATCATCTTTTATAAATGAGTGTCTAGTTTTTTTTATAACTTTTACTTGGTTAGATTATCATATGATCAAAAGGTTAACGGCTATTCATGAATGCAATACCTTTGAGAGAGATAATAAAATTTTATTCTTAACCAACCCTTTTTAACTACTTGTCATTAATATCCGGTTGAAGAATATCAATATAAAAAACTACGCCGCCATTCAAAATAATTACTTATTAGTCAAAAACTCATTAAAGATTATGGATGTGACAGTAAGATAAATCATTACACTGGAATTTGATATAGAAATCAAGTGTTTTTAAAAGACCTTGGTGCCGCCATGAAAAAAGTGTAGGTAATTTATGAGATTTGTGTGAACATTGAGCACTCACCTAGGGAATCTAATTTATTTTAAAAAAGAAATATAAACATATTCCGACAGTAATCACTTATTCATATGAACAAAGAAAGAACAATTTTTTCACTACACATGAAAAGATCTTCATCGCTTTCAAAGAGTCACCCTTAACACAAGACTAACATAACAGACTCTGCATGCTAAACAAATGAAGATTTGGTGAAAAGCTCAAATGTTATATAAAATATTCATCAACAAACACTTTGCAAGGAGGGATATCTACAATTACAAACACTATATATCTCATCACAAAAGCACTGTCCTTCAAAAAAGAGAGTGGAACGATAGCAGAAAATAAAAGCAAATCGTCTAGAAGCCATAGAAAAATCAACTGCCATGATTGAAGCTGCAATGCAACCTTATTTTGAAAGATCTGGCACATGGATTTACTTAGTGCCCTACAGAACTAAACCAATATAAGTATCACAAGTTGAAAAAAGTTATATAAAGGATGGTAGTGTAACTCGGGGTCATAGAATTGTCACCAGCATGCACTCATTTCTTTCTCTACATATCTACTCTATAGTCTATAGTCTATATCTACTACATTGAAGTGCTAAAGAACCCATGTTCTGTAAATATTACAATTTCAAGGTTTCCGTTTGGATTAGCATCAAATATGTTTCACAAACAACTCTTGTAAATCTTAAGATAGGAGCCAAATATCATATTCTTCTCCACAGAAAAATACTGAAACAGAAGAATCCCAAGGAAGGGTTCTCCGTTGAGAATGAGAACACAACATGTTGAACTACAAAGACACAAGCTGAGAACTTGATCACGGTTCTATCACATTGAGCCTTTTCTGCTCACAGATAATGCTTGCGCAGCATCACCAGAAAACCAGCTAGAGGTCTATAGCAACACCACCAATAAAGAACAAAACTCAACCTAGCAGCTGCCTAAAAATTCTGAAATCAATAACTGCTTCAAACAGTATCAGAGTGTCATATAATGTATTCAGGCACTTCGTCGCTCATCATTGTTTGAATATTTGAACAGCAAGAAAATTGTAAAACATTTAAAGGAATAGATAAGTAATACTAATAGAAGTATTTAACTAACAATGAGAAACAGCAATTTTTGTGTTAGTTAATGGCTACACAAGTAGGTGACAAAAAGTCAATGAGCAAGAAGCAAACAAGATTGTAACTTGTCAAATAAACATGTAATGAAAACTCATTGGAAACTAGAATAAAACTTAAAAATGATATCCAAAAAGATCAAGACAAACATTGATCATCCGTTCCTGAAAGACTCATTTTCTCCTCATAAAGCTTCAATAACTGAGGTGCTTGATCTTTAAAACAGCTAACATACTTCTGAAGGAACTTTTCTTCAGAAATGTAATATGCATGAGGAATGAATGCACGCGGAATCAGATCCTTAGAAAGAAGAAATTCCAAGACAGAAGCTCTTGGAATAACTCTTTTGTTCAAACTGAGCATAAGAAGTACTGGATAACAGACAAGCAATTGAGAGTCCCAACCCATTTGGTTGACGAAAAATTGCATGCCTTCTTCAATTTTTCGCTCAGATATTAGCATACAATGAGGATGTCGCACAAATGCCTCATGAATTGTTTCATCAGTCCATCCCCACATCTTATATAACTCAGCCTTGCTTTCCCACATGGACTTAGGTAGCGCCTTCGCATAAATTGCAGCAATGAAACGCGATTTGGAAGGATCAAGTCCCATGTTCCTAATTTCATCTACCTTATTTCTAAGGTAATCAAATTTATAGACAAGTAACCAAGGCCATTGGCGAAGTAGCATTGCCAAACTCTTCTCACGAATCCCAGTATCAAGCAATAATTTTATATTATTTTGCAGGTCAGCAAAATCAAAGAGCCTTACACAACGTTTTACAGCAACAAGAGTCCTTTCATCGGATTGAAGGTACTGGTATATCAAATTGTAAGTAGGAATTAAATGATTGTCTAAGCTTCTGAGTAATAAGTAGGGATTTGCAGTGAAAATGCGAACAAAATGGGAGGCTGAAGCATCTTTGGACTGGAAAAAGTGAAACTTTGGCAAAAGGGTTTTCGTCGGATTACTGAGAAGAAGCCTCGGTATCTTTCGAATGATAAGATGCAAATCAGAATCTGAGAAACCTAAGCTGCGGAACAATGTAAGAACTGAATCGGGGTTTTGCGAGGAACGAAGAAGAATGCGCTTGGAAACAGATAAAGCGGAATCTAAGGGGAACCCACAATTGTTGATGAGGTAATTCACAGTAAAAGATTCATCTTTTGTTGTTGTTGTTGTGGTGGTGGTGGTGTAGTTGAGAGACCCAATTGAAGAATATGAAAGGACCCTTGGAAATCCATTGAAGTGGAACAAGAGGAATTTGTGACAAGATTTCAACATGGGTTTCTTGTGATTCGATTATTAGGTTTGACCGGTCACTGAATGAGTCAATTTCAAATCAAAGTTATACCCTAATTTCTGATAAACCTCCAGTCATGGGCTGATGCATGCATGAATCGCCAAACGACGCCGTCACCACTCTCAACGTCTCTATTTTTTTTATAATTAAACTTCTTTATTTTTAACTTATATTGAATTTTGTGTGTTAATCCATAACATATTTTTTAAGTAATGAAATAATTTCTTTGTAGTTGGATAAGTGTTTTGCTCGGCAAATATTACTTTCCAGAATTGCCTTAAGAATACTTGAGACCTTATAGTAATAAAAATATTTTGTACTAATATTTATACTTTAATTTTAATTAATTAAGCACTTAATTACCTTTTACCTTAATCACATTTTACTTTATACTTTATAAAAGTAATAATAGATAATCACCCTATACAAATATTTGTTACATAATATACAATGATTTTTGGGGAGAAACTAACCCAAATGTGACATGGTGGACACAATCAATTTTATTGTGAGGGTAACAAATCAAATTGACAACAAGAGAGAGAAAATGATGAGTGAGAAGCTCTGATAGATTACTTTTCCATTTCTTTGGATTGCTATGACTTCACAAGATAGCTTTTTAGGTGGCTTGGATGATACAAAGTCAAGCACCACCATACCAAAGCCTACTTTTGCTCAAATAGTGAGAGGCCCCTCCGTGACTTCCATTCCCCACCTTCCTCAACCTTGCTACAGGGGAGACGTGGTGGTCTGCAAAGATGCAAGTCTCACCTTCATGGTAGGCTAATCTTGGCAAAAGGGGATAAGCCAATAAAATTTGTAGATCTGAAATCCAAGCTTTTGGAGCTTTGGAGCATGGTGGGTAAATGAGATATGTTATCCTTAGGCAGATGATATTATGAGTTTGTATTCTCTTCTATGGAGGATATGCAATTCATTTGTGCTAGTGGGTCGTGGAGTCTAAAGCCAGGCCTCCTGAGACTATCTCTATGGACACCTGATTTTAATCCAGAGCTACAAAGGGTAACTCACTCACAATGCTGGGTCAAGATCTCGGGATTACCACATGAGTATTGGTGTCCCACCATCATCTTCACCATAGCTGGAGGTGTGGGAACTCCCATAACACTTGATGAAGCCACAAAAAATAGAGCTTTTGGTCATTTTGCTAGAGCTCTAGTTGAGGTTAATCTGTCAACCACAGTTCCTTCTAAGATATTGGTGGAACGAGATGGCTTTGAGTTCTTTGTGGGTATTGAAGTTGAAAACATGCCTGCATTCTGTTCAAAATGTCATACTATTGGTCATTTGGTGGCTAACTGTAAAAGATCTCTTAAGGAAGTGGTTGATAAGGTTGCTAAGCCAAGTGGGATGGTTGAGGTGGCTAAGCAAATGGCAGGGACAACTTCAGTTGTTGAGCAAGCTGGTATTAATCTTGTTATAGATCTGGAAATTGATAGTAACAAAGATATTAACATTGAAGGAATGAAGAAGTTATTAAATATGAAGGATTCCAATAGTGAAGTCTCTAGTGAGGGGGAAGTTGACTATAGTGCATAGGAGACCACTACTCACAGGTCTGATGAGCAACACATGGATACTGCTAATAAGGAAAAGGGGAACTTTATAATCACTGAGACTCTAACAAATCCTGTGGCTGCTAGAGACATGGAAATTATTGGAAGGCTTTGGGCAGAGGAGAAGCCTGATGAGGTTACAGAGGTGGAAGAAGTATTTATAGAGGTGCTTTCAAAATCTCAAAAGAAATTGCAAAGGAAAAAAGGGCAACTAGAGAGGTTTCACTTGGCCCGAAGGGGTGGTTATTCAAACTCTTCTCAATGAAAATTCTTTATTGGAACTGTAGGGGTTTTGGTAATTCAAAAACTAGATTAGCCTTTAAGAATTATTGCTTAGCGCACAAACCATATTTGGTTTTTATTGCTGAGCCAATGATTGATTTTGATGAGGTGAGCCCTTTCTTTTGGTATGCTTTAAGGCTTAAGGGTTTTGGTTTCAATGACAGAGGAGATATGAGGCCTAACATTTGGGGTCTTTGTGATATTGGGCTGACACCTCATATAATAGCTACTTCAAACCAGCACATCACAAGTTTTTTAGAGGTGGACAACAAAGCTGTGTTCATTAATGCAGTGTATGCTCATACGAATTACATGCTTAGGAGACAGCTTTGGGCTGAAATTCAATCTTTAATGGATGAGAATCATGGAGCTTAGTGTTGCATAGGAGATTTTAATGTGGTTCTTGGTGCTCATGAGTGTAGAGGGTCCAAATTACCTCGTAGATTACCCTCTGAAGAGTTCAAACTTTTCACTGATGCTGGTGGCTTGATTCATTTGGAAACAAAAGGGGATGACTTTACTTGGACAAATAGAAAAAGTGGCTCTGCTGAGACTGAAAAAAGGCTGGATAGGTGCATCTGCAATGAAGAGTGGTTGACTGCTTGGAACCAAGTTTCTTGCTCTACTCTGCCTAGAATAGCCTCTGACCACCACCCTCTGCTTCTTTTTGCTTCTTTGACTGAGAGAACAAGACTTAGCCCTTTTAAATTTCATAAAATGTGGCTGAGTCATGTGGACTGCAAGAAAGTAGTGGTTGTAGTCTGGAAAACTGAGGTGGTTGGTTGTCCTATGTTTGTTTTATCCCAAAAGTTGAGGCTCCTAAAA
Source organism: Lupinus albus (assembly GCA_009771035.1). Lineage (NCBI taxonomy): Eukaryota > Viridiplantae > Streptophyta > Magnoliopsida > Fabales > Fabaceae > Lupinus > Lupinus albus. The sequence continues at coordinate 15,676,147 of CM020011.1, forward strand.
AAAGAGTTAAAGTCCTGGATTGTTAATGTGTTTGGTAATATTCATGAGAGGGTCAAGAATGCCTTAGCTAGTGTAACTTCCATCTAAGTTGTTATTAATTATCAGGGTCATGACCAGGAGTTGCTGCTTCAGGAAAATTTGGCTCAAAATGAGCTTCTGCAAGCTCTAGTTGTGGAAGATGAATTCTGGAAAGAAAAGTCTAGGGTGAATTGGCAGGTTGGTGGTGACAGAAACACTAGTTTCTTTCACAAAGTCACCAAGATCAGGCAAGCTTCCAAGGCTTTATCCACTTTGAGAGATGGTGATTAGATTTTGACAACTCAAGTAGAGATTGCTCATCATGCTTTGAACTACTTCACTAATTTTTATGCTTCTCCTAATAGTACTTGCCCAAACAGCTTAATCCACTCACTTATTCCTTCATTGGTTTCTGATGAGGAGAATATCATGTTGTCTAAGCACCCTTCTAGGGAGGAAGTGAAGCTTGCTGTGTTTGATATGAATGGTGAGGGGGCTCCTGGTTCTGATGGGTTTGGGGCTGCTTTTATCATGGTTTCTAGGATATAATAGGTGAGGATATTTGCAATTCTGTGGGCCAATTTTTCAGGGAGAGTTGGCTGCTTCCTAACCTTAATTCTAACAACATTATTCTTATCCCTAAGCATGCTGGTGCAGACAGAATTGATGAGTTCAAACCAATTGCATTAGCTAACTTTCAATTCAAAATAATCAGCAAGATCTTGGCTTCTAGGTTAACTGTGATTGCTCCTAATATTGTGTCTTCTCAACAAAGAGGATTCCTCAAAGAGAGACATATCCAAGACTGCATATGCATTGCATCTGAAGCTATCAATCTGCTGGATTATAAATCTTTTGGAGGAAACTTGGCCATTAAGCTAGATATAAAGAAGGCCTTTGACACTTTAGACTGGAATTTTCTACAGGACACATTAAAAGCATTTGGTTTCAGCTCTAAATTTGTGCATTGGGTTAAGGTAATTCTTTATTCAGCCAAGTTGTCCATTAATGTTAATGGGGAAAATGTTGGTTTTTTCAATTATTTGAGAGGGGTTAGGCAAGGAGATCCACTTTCTCCTTTGTTTTTCTGTCTTGCTGAAGATGTTTTCAGTAGAGGGTTATCCAAGCTGGTTTCTGAAAGAAGACTCATTCCAATAGATGGTCCTTGTGGGATTCAAACTCCTACTCATGTCCTTTATGCAGATGATATTCTTATTTTCTGCAAAGGTCTCAAAGTCAATCTGCTTGCTCTAAATAGCTTGACTCAAGAGTATGCCCAAGCCTCTGGCCAACTTGTCAACCTAGTTAAATGCAAGTTTTACACTTGTAGTGCCTCAGATAGGAAAATCTCTAATCTCTCTGCTACTCTGGGTTTTCATGCTGGTTCCCTTCCCTTCACCTATTTGGGCGTCCCTTTATTTAAAGGAAAGCCTAGAAGGTTGCATCTCCAACCTATATCAGACAGAATCGTTGCTAAGTTGGCAACTTGGAAATGTATCTCTCTATCTATTATGGGTAGGGTGGAGCTTGTACAGTCAGTCATTCATAGCATGCTTGCATACTCTTTCCACATTTATGCTTGGCCCTCAAGCTTGTTAAAAACTTAGATAGTTGCATCAGAAATTTCATCTGGTCTGGTGATACTAGAACTAGAAAATTGGTCATTGTTGCTTGGAAAACAATATGTTCTTCATTAAAAGCTAGAGGGTTGGGTCTTAAATCAATCAAGCACATGAACCATGCTGCTCTATTGAAGCTGTCTTGGGATAAAAATTAATTTGGATGGTGCACCTGGGCCTGCAGGGGGTGGTAGCATCTTTAGAGATTTCAATGGAGTTTTCAGAGGTGGGTTTGCAGCTTTCTTTGGAGTGGAGGACTCTTTTTTTTGTTGAGCTACAAGCTGCTTTTATGGCAATTGAGATTGCGCACCAAAAAGGGTGGAAAGCTATTTGACTGGAAAGTGATTCGGTTACGGTGGTGAATATTTTTCTTGGGAAAGGATTTGTCCCTTGGAGATTGATGAATAACTGGAGAGTCTGCCTGATGCGAATTTCTTCAATGAGATTTAAAGTTTCTCATATATAGGGAGGATAACACTTGTGCAAATATGCTAGCTACTTTTGGTGTCTCTTCTCAAGTGTATACTTGGTGGGATGTTACTCCTAGATTCCTATTTGAGGAGGTTAATAGAAATAGGTTTGGATTATCTAATTATAGATGTAACTTTTTGTAACTCTCTTGTTTCTTCGGTTCTAAGTTAATATATTGGTTCCCAGGTTTAAAAAAAAGGGTAACAAATCCAATTTTATGGTGCAAATTCTGATTTAAAACTAAACAATAAGAGAGCCAACCGATCACTCGTCCCAAGAAATTGGAGTCTCTGTGCTCCAAGCCAATCATAGTGCACTAAGTAAGGTAAAAAAATTGTTTTCTGTTTGTTTTAATTTTCTTTTTAATTAGGTGACAATTTTTAATTGATTGGGATACACGACACCAAAAGTGGCACAAGTGATCCTCATTCCTCTTATTTCCTACCAAGATATGTTGGTTCTAAGTGATACATGAACAATAGAGTTTGGGGTTCGACGATGCCTTAGCACTTAACACCACTGTCTCGGAGTTGAATTTTATTGCAAACAAGTACTTCAGTTCAGTGGTTCTACTGTGTAAGTTTCAGTATTTGGAAAAAGAAAACCTTAAAAATGGTAGCTTTCAAAATGATAAGTTTGATGAAGAAGTGTGCCACTGTCAATCAAGCAAAACAAATCCATGCCCACATCTTCATCAATGGTCTTAACCATCTTCAACCCCTTTTCATCCATCATATCCTTCTTTGTAATATCTCTAACTACAAAACTATGACACACTATGTACACTTAATCCTTCACCATATGCCCATTCCAGATTCCTTCTCATGGGCTTGTGTCATTCGCTTCTTATCTCAAAAGGGTCAATTCATCGAGGCTCTTTCTCTTTATGTTCAAATGCATAGGATGGGGTTGTCTCCTACTTCACATGCTATATCCTCTGCACTTAAGTCTTGTGCTAGGATTCAGGATAAGTTTTATGGTGTTTCTATTCATGGTCAAGTTTATGTTTTTGGGTTTAATTCTTGTGTTTATGTACAAACTGCTCTTCTTGATTTCTACTCCAAAATGGATGATATGAGGGCTGCAGAGAAGGTGTTTGATGAAATGTCTCACAAAAATGTGGTTTCTTGGAATTCTATGTTACATGGCTATCTAAAAGCTGATAACTTAGATGAGGCTCGAGAATTTTTTGATGATTTTCCTAGGAAAGATGTCATATCTTGGAATTCTATGGTCTCTGGATATGCCAAAGCAGGAAATATGGACCAGGCGTGTTCTTTGTTTCAGCAAATGCCGGAGAGAAACCTGGCCTCCTGGAATACAATGATTACAGGTTACATTCACTGTGGAAACATAGTGTCAGCAAGAGAAATTTTCGATGCAATGCCGACGCGAAACAGCATCTCTTGGATTACAATGATTTCTGGATATTCAAAGAGTGGGGATATTGAGTCTGCTCGTAACCTCTTTGACCAGATAGAGGTGAAGGATTTGCTTTCATATAATGCTATGATAGCTTGTTATGCTCAAAATAGCAAACCCAAGGATGCCCTTCAACTATTTAACAACATGCTTAAACCAGATATCAATGTACAACCAGATAAGATGACTTTGGCTAGTGTTATATCAGTGTGTTCACAATTTGGGGATCTAGAATATTGGTGCTGGGTTGAGTCACACATGAATGATTTTGGAATTGTAATTGATGATCATTTGGCTACTGCTTTAGTTGACTTATATGCAAAGTGTGGGAGCATTGATAAAGCAAATGAGCTGTTTCATGGCCTGAGAAAGAAGGATTTGGTTGCATATTCTGCAATGATATATGGATGTGGAATAAATGGACGATCATCCGATGCAATCAAGTTATTTGAACAGATGCTTAGTGAGTGTATTGGCCCTAATTCAGTCACCTACACTGGACTCTTAACTGCATATAATCATGCCGGATTGGTTGAAGAAGGTTACCAATGCTTTAACTCAATGAAGGACAATGGAGTTGTGCCTTCACTTTATCATTATGGAATCATGATTGATCTCTTAGGGAGGGCGGGATGGTTGGTCGAAGCATATAAGCTCATAATAAATATGCCCATGCAACCAAATGCTGAGGTTTGGGGAGCTCTGCTTCTTGCTTGCAGATTACACAACAATGTGGTGCTTGGGGAAATTGCTGTTCAGCATTGCATTAAGTTGGAGAGTAATATAGCTGGTTATTGTTCTCTTCTTTCTAGCATATATGCTGCTCTTGGAAAATGGGATGATGCCAAGAAGTTAAGAAATTGTGTGGAAGGAAACGAAACCATTAAGATACCTGGATGCAGTTGGACTCAACTTATTTAACTACTCCATGACTGGGAAATTAAGGCACATTCAGTTGCTTATAAATGTTGTTGCATTGAAATGATTTGGTGTGAATATGAGTAGAGGCTCTATCATGAACTATTGAGACATTATTTGTGTTTCAATGGATTTTCCTTTTTCTCACAACAGATACCAAGGATTATTCAATGTTGTGGAGAATAATCCTTCATCCCGGCCAAATTTCACATTAGATTACCTTCTGTGGAAAATGAAACTTCCCATGGTAATTGAATGGATGAAGAAAGAAAGAGAACACGAAGCCAAGAACTTTTCACGGTTCATACAAAACATGCTCCCTCAAGCTAATATTGTAGTGTTACAGAAACTTAAACTTTCTGACGTATCTATTGTGGCCTGTAAAGTTGAAGTTGACATCCGTAAAATGGATTGACATGGCAAATTTAAATAAGGTAACCAATATTTTAGGTAGTGAAGGTGTATCGTGGCCTGAATGGTATGAACATTGGACTTATTTTGTAGAGCAAGAGAAATATATATGGCTGTAACAAAAAAGAAGACTTCTGCACCAACACATGCAAACCATTTGTATTGGCATTTGAAGTTTAGCCTGACCTGCCTGAGAATGGAGCATGAGCAACCAGCAGCAATTGACATCAATAATTTCATCAAAACGTCAGGCACGGGCTTAAAGGGATGCTGTATATAACGATAATCAAGTTCTTATCCCACTTGTGGGGTCAACTACATGATTCTATTGGATGATGTATATGCCAAGAGGCATCCAGTTTTCCTCTATTGATAATTAACTCCATGTTGATGTATATGCTTCATTAATTTCCTCCCTTTGTCTTTTCTCTAAGTTTGGTATCTAAACTATTGGATGATGTGATGTAACATATGTGCATCATGTTTATGCATATGTCTCATTCATATATTCCATTATGTGCATTTGTCCCTCCTCAACTTAGTGCTACAACACGACCAGTTTCTAGCGAATCACATACGCCACTATTACATATGCCATTTCATTTTTTGGTACAACATATGCCATTTCATTTAGCTATGAAGATTTTCTTCTATTCTACTTTAATATTTTATACAAGTCGTAATTCCGTTAGTATTATTCTTTTTACAAGTTAGCAATTAACGTCATTCAGAGACGCAATTCACTTATATATGTAAGCTTTCTTTCTTTAGCCTGAAAAGGAAAAAATGTGGTCAACAATAATGACTAGGGTCCAACAATTTGTTCAATAGCAATGATAGTTTCACAAAAGAAGACTATTCAAAGGAATGATTACGTGAGAAGTTTGTGAAGATGAAGTCTGTATAATCATATTTTACTCTCTTTCAGATAACTAACTAACAAGTGATGGTTTCATTTTTGTACCCTCCAATTCCTTTGACATTTTCAATTACTAAAGTAACAACATTGTTGATCTCTCCATCTTTTCCCTGTGAACTTTTAGCTCTGCAGGTTTATTAAGGAATCAACATTTAACTTGAAATTAGTTTTGTGAAAATGCTGATAAACCACTTATTCATTGACCTAATGTTTACACTTTTATAGACTGAAACTCCATATGATATATTATAATTATAAATTTATAGTCATCAAATTGATAACTGATAACATTACTGTATCACCCAAAAAAAGGGGTAATATAACTCGATCAGTTAAGTTGGCCTTATTATCACATCGATAAACTCTATATCATATATATCGATCCTTCGCCTATATATATAGATAGATAATCTCATCATTACATATATAATACCGAACAGATTTAGTAGTGGCTGAAAAGTTGTGTGAGAAGGTCATATAGTTGTGATCAAAGCCAAAGAGCTCCTGCTTTCTTAAGCATTGGGATCAAGGAGCGGTTAAGGTGAAGGGTCATGACTTCATTGGTTCCACCAACAAACTCGCCACCGATGAATATGGCGGGCACCGCTGGATTGCAGCCTAGCCTTGAAAGAGCTTGCTCAATGTCTCTACCTCTTGGTATCTCATCAAGTTCATGAACAGCTGGGTTCACCCCAAAGTCACCAAAAAGGGACTTGATGGTGTAGCACATGCAGCATGAGCTCTTGCTGAAGATCACCACAGGTCTCTCTGATGCCATCTTTGTCACCCTGTCCATTATGCTACCCAAGTTCACAAATGTAGCCTAATTAATATATGGAACAATGTCAAATATTATATTTGGAAGTAGGAATTGGAAAAGCTAGCTAGTTTGTGAATAAGCAATTATAAGCTAATGTAGGTAGGAATATAATGTGTAGTTGAGGGTTTTGGTGTGATTGAGCTAAAGCCAAATGTGGCTTGCTTATATAGGGGTTTGATGGAGGTACGGTTGCATTTGTGGATAAGCAAAAAACAGGCTAAGGAGAAAATATAGGAGAATCATTGATAAGATATTTGGGTCGGCTTCAATTTTTTGTTTTCTCATTTGTTGAAAGTGATTGATCCAAATAAAAGTCGATCTACTTTACTATTACCAAACGATTCTATATCCATGCATGCATACGGAAACAATTTAAGACGAGTCCTTGTTACAGCTTCATAATATTTATCCCTTTATAAAGATCTATCTATTACTTGTGCAGGTCATTTGAAGAACGAATAGTATAACAGTAGTAGTGGTGTAGTACTATATAGCTAGGAATGCCTTGGAGCCAATAGATTAAGACACATGTTAACTTCATGTATGTACATAGGCAAGAAGTATTACAAGAAGTTTCTATCACTTATCTATCTTTGAGGCATCTGCTTTGCTGGAAGAAAAGTTGAATTTATCCAATTGGGACCTCCTTTTCGCTATATAGATTCGCATCCAATTCTAGAAAGGGAAATTTGATTAATATAGTTGAAATATAAAATAGTTGTTTGTGATAACCTGAAAGATATTTTAAACTATATAAAATAATATTTGCATAAAACTTTTTTACACTGTTAATTTAGACAATGCATACTTGGTCGTGTTAAAGATGATGTCTAGAAAAAGTCAAATTCATTTACATCAATGAAATTCGTCATCAAATGAAAAGATGCTAGTGTATTTGTCTGTATGTGTGTTTGTATAGTCTCACATGACGCCACGTTTTGGTGTGTTGGTCCACCCAATAAAGAACAAAAATTAAGGTATTGTCTCCGTTAACTTGCTCTATGTAGAAGCCAAGGGCTACTTCTTTGGTTCATTTAACTCTACTTGCATGCTCACGTACTTACAGCTAGACCAAATACAATGTACATGCAACCATGTACTTACTATTCCGCTGTTTATGTTTATATGTTGTTATTAGGTTGCTGCATATGATAGTTGTACAAGCCTACAAGGTGGGAATAATATTCATTTCATGCTAAAACCAGTTTGTTTTTTTATCAATACAAAATGTTTATTTAAAAAGTTGCACTCGCTGAACTACATAAACTTATTTATTCTCTCTCCTAATAAAGATAATGGAAATGGAAAAAGTTAAAGAAAACTTATATTCTCTCTAACGATCACTTATATTTTTTTTAGTCGGCAAAAGACAATATTATTAAATAAAGAAATACTTACAAAACATAAAGAAAAACAGATTACAAGTCAATATGAATACAATCTAATGGTTTAGAGGTCCCGTCATCGAAATGAATATGTTCCATCCCTAGTTGAGCCTTTTTATAAAGCCAAGATTTTACCTTAACTGAGTTTAGGATTTGTTGAAGAGAAGGCTTTGTATTGTTGAAGACGGAGTCATTCCTAGCTAGCCAAATGATACTCTAAAGTTTTCAACGCTTCTATTTCTTTGCCAAGCCTAAGAAGGATGAATAATGGTTGATGGGAGAAAGTGGCAAAGCCAAACTAATACCTAGCCAATTGTACATAAGTTGTCACACTGAATAAGAAAATTCGCAAGAAGAGAAAATATGAATAACAGATTCCAGATAAAGTTTGCATAAAACACAAAGTGAATCTCCATCGTTAAACAAAGTGACACCTCTCTTGTCAAGAGTAATGTATAACAATCACTTATATAACGAACCTTCTTAATTATATAACTATAAGATCAATAAAAACTTATTTTTCTGATAAAAAAAATAACTATAAGATTGTAAACTTATATGATATATATTATTTTTCTCCCGTAGAAAGAGAAAGGAAGAACCATAACTAAGTTAACAATTATTTTGACAATCAAGGCATCAAAATTTTTAATTGCCGAATTTTGAATAGATCTTTCTTAAGATAAGAGATAAAAAATGGAACATAAGTAAGAGATGAAAATAATTTTATTTATTTTAAAAGAAATTTTTAAATTTTAATTTTACATACAAGTTACGTTATATACGTGTCTTTTGTCCTTTTTAATTAATTAATACTTTTCAAAGACAATGAAAATTGAATAGCTTAACATGTCATGAAAGGGAAAATTCTCTGAATTTGTTTGACAAATTTTCGATTTTGGAATAAAGCATGGACGAATATATATATATATACATACATATAATGACGAGATTTTGCAATTTATAATGTTCATTGTACCCCATTTATAACAAGAAAAATATTCTGAAATTCTATTAAGATTGCTTGCCTATGATGCGCACGATCATTATGCATGATTTGTCCTTGATTGCGGCAGAGCATATATCTTTACCTGAAAGACACTTAACACCGGTTCCGACCTTAAGCCATAAGCATAATGCACATATCATAGTTGAAAAATCACATCTTCATCTTCTTTAAATTCTAACTTTATTTGTTACTCTTGCTTCATACTTCTTATTATTCCTCATATATATATCCTTTTTATTATGTATATATCCTTCACATACGTTTTCCAAACACAAAATTCTATGTAAAGTGGGTGCAGAGTTGAACCAGAAAGGCGTAGTTAGTTATTGATCAGGTCATAATATGAGGTGGGATGCAACTATTAGTATCCGCGATGAGTCACATCTCCATGCTCTTCCCACTTTCTAAATTCCCCTATCCATACCATAGTTGACATTCTTTTTTGGATCCCCACACGCATGAAACATGCCCATTTTCGTCCATAAAAACTCCTCTTCCTCTATCTAATTCTCATGTCAGTCTTATCTTTATTGCCTAACTACATATTCCTTTTGTCATTTACTTATGCTATTCATGTTATGTATTATGTTGTGCATATGGGAAATATTTAAGAATACTCTCTTATACATTACCTGAGAATCTTATAACCTTATTCATGATAAATCTCTTAATAGAAGAGATTGGATATAATAGTATGAAACTTTTATCATTAAATGCAAATGCAAATACAAACAAGTCCAAATCATGGATAATGCTAAAAAAAGAATATGGATAGTTAGAAATTAGAAGTAACTCGCCACACAAGTCCAAATCAAAAAGGGTATTTTTTTGGCAACTATTTTAAAGAACCTTCACCTATTCATCCATCTCTTCTTTCCCTTGCTTCATGTCCGTATAACTCTTCCCTATATAAATACACAAAGCCATGAAACCCTTAATGACATCACAACTTAATCTACTTCTCCTTTCATCATATATATCTAATTAAACATCTTTTATATCTTTCTCTTTTCTCACATCGATCTATCATTGCACTAAGCATTTCTCACGTAAATCCACACATAGATATACACTATTAATATAAAGATGGATCGTGTGGCAAAATTGGTATCACAAAAGGCAGTGGTGATATTCAGCAAGAGCTCATGTGGGATGTGTCATGCGATTAAGAGACTTTTCTATGAGTTTGGGGTGGGTCCTGCAATATATGAGCTAGATGAGGAGTCAAGGGGGAAGGAAATAGAATGGTTTCTCATGAGACTAGGGTGCAACCCTTCTGTGCCTGCAGTGTTCATTGGTGGCAAGTTTGTGGGTTCAGCTAACACCGTCATAACCCTTCATCTCAATGGCTCACTCAAGAAAAAGCTTAGAGATGCTGGAGCACTTTGGCTTTAATCACAACGTCATACATATATCTCACATTCTGCCGCAATGCCAACAGTGAAAGCCAAACATGGCGTTCTCAGAACCTAATTTGTTTTTTTAAGTTTTGCTATAAAAATATCATATCCAAACATTTTTCTCTTGTACCCTGCGGCTTACTATAATACACCAGAATACTCACTAGAGTGTTACTATAAAAATATAATGCATATGCTTGTTTTCCTTTGTAGTAAAATTTAATTTAATTTTATATTTATAAAAAATGTAAAGGGTAAGAATCAAATTATTGTGGAAGGTACACATATAAATCATATAATCTACTTCTCCTACGGGTTAATAGGCATTGCAATTCACTCTTGATGCAATTTGCTTAAATCGTGGTATTGGATGGCAAGGATAACTATAGAAATAGATTGTGTAGGTATATATGCAGCATTGAAGGGTTTGTGTGGGAGGAGTTCACCACCATGGACAAAAAACTGATATGATTAGAATTCTAATCCCAAGTTGAAAAGATATTAGAAGACATGTTCTGGATATACTTCATTGAATTGTCTTCATCGAATTCTCAACTTTGAAATTACATAATGTATGTAGAAGAGGCTGGATCTTTAAGTGGCTATAACAACTTTTGATTAACTTTTGGACTACCTTTAATTACTTAGACACCTTGCTACAAGAATGTGTTTTTCTAGGCTTAGTTAAGTTATCAACTACATAGAACAACGACTTCCTAAGTAACTAAATATCAAATTAACTACTTTAATTTATGTTCTTCCTTGGTGTGGTGGCAGCCTTAGCCTTTTCATCACTCTTTTCTCTTATATCATTCCTTCCATCTCTTTTATGGTTGTCTTCTGAAGCATACCTTGTCTACGATACTATATATATATATACGTATTGGTCATACCCTAACCATATATTTTAATTTGAATACAAAACAAGCATACGTTGATTCTGAGATGCAGGTGTGTATAGTATCCTAGACAATGAGGAGGCTGTGGGAGTGTATATGATGATTTTTAAGCTTAAGTCTCTTCTCTTTTGGTCTCTTCTCTTCTCTTGTGTAGATGTATGACAGACTATAGTTTTGGAGACCATATTTTGTATTTAATCTTATACTCTTTTTTTAACTAAGACATTTTATGAAAAGTTATCGAGATAGTTATTCAATGTGGGTGAAATGATGACTAGATTCATGAAAGTTCTGTATGTTGATGAATAGTTATGACGGTTCATGAAACTTTTATGTCAGATTTTTTTTAAAATGTTTCTTCATGAAACATTACATGACTTGGAAATAACCTCTACTATACCATTCAAGACATGCAAAAATTCACTTGTGTGAGCATAAAAATAGAAGCATTTTATCACTTTATAATTATGGTCTTGTTTTGGGTTTTAGGTTTGCTAATCATACTCAAAGTTTGCATCTCATATCTGGTAGGAAATTGGTCCTTAGCCCAAATTGCACATATCTTTGGAATATATGGTGACAAATTAAGCATAAAGAATATGGTACTCAATGATGGACTTAGAAGGTTGGGACATATGCCCCCACAAAGTCTTAAAAGAAAAATTATACCATAAATATATTTTAGGTTTTTTGTCTTACTTGTACATAATTTATAAAAAAATACTTACAATTTAAAAGGTGTGAGTCTTTTATTATAATTTCCTAAATTCTAGTCCAAAACAATAATTTTTACCTTATTTATGGTTATGGTATAATACTCGTGACTTTGAAATAAAATTTATACCGTAAATTTATATGTATATATATCACCCCATAAATAAAATTGCAGAATCTTATATTTAACTTTACTTCTTATCTCGTGCGTTTTTTGGCTTTCAGAAGATGAAAAGCAATTTTGCAAAAAGGAATTGAAGGAGAATAAAAAGAAGGTGGTGAGTGATTATTCACCCGTTCCTGCATGTCTAATTAAGTTGAGTGATGGAATAAATTCCAATATATCTAAATAATCAAGAAAGTTATGCTATCCTCTTCGCGCGCCCACAATCTCATGTTCATGCATGTATAGTATTTTATGTAATCTCCCATCATCCTTAAATTTGATTCTTGCCCACTTTCATCAAATCTACCTTCTCAATTTGCATCACCAGAAATACAAGTGACTTTGTTGTGGCACTTTCAGAAATGATTTATGCTAGATTATCTAGTGTTGATATGGGAAAAATACAAGAAAAACAAGAAAGTGACTTCCTTAAATGATTTATGCTAGAAACTATCTTTAGAAGCAAAAGCTCAAATCTTTTAATTTGATGATAGGATAACACTTCCGTATATAAGATTTATTTGGGGGAGAGAAAATATATTCATTGAGTGAATTGGAAGAAAGTTTGTAGGTTCAAAAGAGGAAGGTGGTCTACGGATTAAAAACCTATTTTTATTTAATTTATCTCGACTTTTGCAATTTAGTTTAGATTGCTTGTGCAAATTAGAGTAGTCAACCATTGTAAGGTATTCATTAACTTGGTCAAGTTGTGAGTAGCTCATTTTTTCTGTAATTTTTTAAATGAACCTTTTAAGACAAAAATTGTTCATTGATTTTCATTTCATTGGTTGCACAGAGGTTATGCATTTAGATCCCCTGAGGAAAGAAGTCAATGTACTTGTGTGCCAACGACAGAAAGAGAATAGAAAGTAAAGAAATGAATGAAGGCATAACAACAATAAATATATATATATATAGAAGTTTCCAGAATATATGCGTTACACAGTGATTTGTGTGAGGACTGAGGAAAGGAAAATACAATGGAGGATCAACATAAAGACATAAGCAGCAGCAAATATGCTTATCACCATAGGCATGCATAACACAATAAATATTATGAATTATTTCCAACTTAGCATTGGAACATGATTCTTCAGTATCACTATTATTTCCAACTTTTCTGCTGGTTCTCCAATTCTCTATTGACCCTGAAACACAAACATGTTTTGCTCATACATTGTTTCTCACTATTATAACACTTAACTCCTAGTAATTAATTAATGTGTAAGCCCTTGTTCATCTCACATACCTGCTTAGCTTTCAATTTTTTTTCTTCATCTTCATTGGTTGGAACAATTGTTTCTTTGGTTTTTTCTTCCTTGACCAAACTCTCTTTCTGATTTGTGTCTTTGGTTTCTTCTTCTTTCTTAGCCAATGCCTCTTCCTTATTTGTGTCTTTGGTTTCTTCTTTTTTCTTAGCCAATGCCTCTTCCTTATTTGTGTCTTTGGTTTCTTCTTTTTTCTTAGCCAATGCCTCTTCCTTATTTGTGTCTTTGGTTTCTTCTTTTTCCTTAGTCAATGTCTCTTCCTTATTTGTGTTTTTGGTCTCTTTTTCTTTAGTCAATGTCTCTTCCTTATTTGTGTTTTTGGTCTCTTCTTCCTTAGTCAAAGTCTTTCCCTGAACTGTGTCTTTGGTTTCCACTTCCTCTGCAACCATACACGAGAAAATTATAACTTATAGCCAACAGCTTATGCTTAATCATTATGAGGAAATGAGTAAATGAACGTGTGAACTTGAGTCACGAGAATCCAAGTGTCTGCTTGGTTTGTAAATTCACACAGAAAATAAAATGGTCTTGTCATCTACACAGTGTTCCATTTCCTCTATAAGTAATATAAGTAATCACATATGGACACATGAATAAAAAAAATCTTTTAAAAACAAAATGTAAAATTCTAATTGGTCTGAAACAAGGAATAAGACACCGTTCAAGATGGGAAATGAGTCATCATTCAGGATAAGTGATCTCTATTCATGTCATCTTGATAGGGAAGATTTGTAATAATAAAAATGTGACCTAAAGATTTGTATAGGAGTGAAACAACGCTTAATATCTTTGTAAACAGCAAATATTAACTAACACAGATTTTTTTTTTCATAAACCAAACATCTCTAAAGGATAATTATTGGCACACCTTTTTTGTTTTCTGGTTTGTTTTCTTCTCCTGCAGCACCAGGAGCATGAACAACATCTTCCTGTGTCTTTTCCTCTATTGCCTTATATTCTTTCACTTCAAGAGATTTGTCTTTGACATCATTGGACTCATCAACCTTACCTCTAATACCAACCTCTTTCACGTTTTCATTGTTCTTCTGTTCCACTTCTGAACTTACAACATTATCAACCTTATTGTCTTTGGTTTCTGTCCCATGTTCATTTCCTGCCTCGGGGGATTTCTTGCGCTGTAGGGTATTGTCAGAAGCAACATCATGTTTAGATTTCCCACAACCCATTTTTTTGTTTCTTTGATTTATTTGTATTTAAATTGATTGTGGGAAACACGATGGAAGAAGATAATAGAAAGAAAAGGATTGAGGTTGATATAAATAAAGTTTGAAATCCCTTTCTGTTTGTTTTTGTTGTTAAATTGTTATGGAGCTATGGCCTGCATGGGTGTAATTTGGTGTCATCTAACCATCCTTCTTTTTCGCTATGCTCTATTTGTAGCTTCATGTATTGCCAAAGGACACTAATTCTTTTTTCCTTCTAAAATGCTTTTTTTATTCCTCAACTTTATTAAATGTATTACTTTAGCCCCTTCTTTATTTGTAATTTTCATCATAAAAAACCTACTAGTTGTTTTATATATAAAAAACTAGACGATTTGTTCTGTCCTAAGCTTCATGTACATTTATTATAGAAGAGAAGTATGGATGAGTTTGGGTTCCACTAGAAAGCCTAATTCTCTTACATTTGGGTAATACCATTATAGTATGTAACTATAGGATGAGTTGAAATGATGCTAAATCCTCCTGTGCTTACATGTATATATCCTGGTTCTTTCAGAACTTCTGTTAATGTAACCAGGATCATATAATACTCGTGCAATTGCTCCCCCCGTTATTATTCTTCCTTCAATGTATGGAGTGGGGTTGTTGTCTGCTTTATTAGGAAGATATATAAATATGTATACTGTTGTGATGCATGTATCATGTATGTGTTGGTTATTAGATGATTGTCATTGAATTTAATCAACAAAACTCTTTGATTCCTTATTTGCAGATGTCATAAAATTTCTTAAAGACAGTCATTTCTGATAATTTGTTATCTTACTTATTAGTGATACTCTTCTACCACCTTTTCTTCTAGGCATTTCCCTAGTTAATGTGTTCTATAAAACTTTTTGAACCCAAAGACCATGTGTACCACTAAAGAATATGCAAAGCTAGAGAGTTGAATCTACAAACCCATAATTTCTCTTTTAAAAATTTCAATGTTACTGTTCATAAGTACCATATGCTAAACAATGCAATGATGGTTATATATAGTATATGATACCACATTAGGCATGCTTACTTGCTACCTAGTGCTGCTATCTGTGCAATAAAACTGGATGACAAAAATGGGATGCATATATAATTGACACTCTTTTTTTGGGTACATTTCTCAATAAGTTTCAAATACATACCAAAGTTTTCACTTATATATATAAAAGAAACAAAGTTGTGGATGATAAAAGTGGGAAGTTGATTAACTAAGTTCTCCTATGAAGCTTCAAGACCAGCAGCAATAGGAATACTATTGATCCAAGCAGTGAGAGAACAATAGAAACCGCGACCTGGTTACAAAATTTGCCAAAGACATTGCAAACCTTATTCCATCTCAAATGAGAGTTTCCTTGATACCCAATCACACCAACAGCAGTGGTTGCCCCATTGCAAGAAAAGAGCAAAGCCACCATCAATGCATCAACAATGCTGATCATTGTCCCCAACCCTTTCACTTTACTTAGGAGTATAGACATAGCTGCATATGCACATGCGATTGCATTTGCCACCACAAAGTAGCTACAACATCAAATTAATTATATGTTACTCACTCTTATAAAAACTTTAAATAAATAATTTGCATGTACATTGTAAGTATATGCTCACATCTGGTTTGGATCTACACAAAAACTCAATTATATCGGCGACCAAACCAATCAAGGATGCGTAGTTATCATTAAAATACTTTTATTTACTAATACTTACAGCTACATTAAATGGTAATGGATGTGAAGATTTTATAGCTTATTTCAAAAAGCTATATCTGATGAGAAAACAGTGTAAGCATCCATTTTATAGTTGGACAAAGAAATGTAGATTAAGTATATGTGTATGAAGTTCGAAGATTGACCCCAAAATAAATGTAAACCTTGAAGGGTGGTGAAGATAAGAAAAAGAGAAGACTTACACAAAGGCAGAGAGGTAATGCCATTGAGCAGTGGCATGAACTTTCAAAGGTGGCAAAGTATCCACAATCTGAACTGAAACAAGCTTTGTTTGCTTATCCACCCCAAGAACTATTGTAGCCACAAGAGTAAGTATTAATGCCAATACCCTTAGAAGCAAATCACATGTAGCAGTTGAAGAAGCAGGTTTTGGCACCATCATAATATCTCTACTTTCTTTGCTCTCCACTCCTTCCATCCCATTAATAATGCTACCCTTACTATGACCATCCTCCATTATTGTAACAACCTATACACCACACATGTTGAGAAATGGAGTGTTCACCACGACATTTCTTAAATACTGCTGAAACCTTAGGCGTCGGGTTTGAATTTAGTTACAATTAAATGTGAAAGGGAATTTTGGCATTAATTACAAAGGATCTTAAAACTAATTCACAAACATGAACATTAATAAATTAGTATTTAAGACACAGATCCTCTGTCTCAAAAACCTTGTATCTTCCTGTCTCTATCCAATAACTTACACCAAGTAATATAGTTTTGTTTTTATAATTTTCATATTTAAGTAAATGATATAATCTAATTGGTGCGGGACACCGATGATGACGTGGATTGGGATAGGAAATCTCCATCCTGTTTATAGAAAGGAGAAAGAGAGAAAATAACATATATGACTAAGAGAATAATGTATCTCCTAATACCATTAAAACAATGACATGTGTATTGTTTTGTTTAGTTTTAAAAATATTTTTATAAAAAATGATTAAATTGTACACATGTGACGATTTTAATGACTATAGGAGATAACTTATTTTCTTATATCAGTACATACATTATAGATGTTACATGAGATTATGTGGTGTGAAAGAGAAAACACTTGTAAAATATAATGAGATATACCAAAATTAAATAATAAATCCACCCCACCTTTTTAGTTTGTGACCACCTTTTTATTTATTTATATATATATATATATATATATATATTTATTAAGAGTGTAATATTTATATAGTTATATATTTATATAAAAATACTATATCATTAATTATTTATTTAATGTCATAACAAATTAATTATATGGTTTACATTAAGATAAAATCATGTTGCAAAGTTCTCTTTCTAATTAATATACATAACAATGAATTCTAACTCAAGAGAATTAGATAAGTTGGATTAACCTATACTTAGATTAGGGGGATAACAAAATTCTCAAATAAAATAAGGAACATATGGATACTAACTTTTCTATATTTGTAATATAAAAAATGTTATAGTTGATGGATAGAGATCACTTGTCTCAAGATTTGGTGTCTCATTGTGTACCACTCCAATAAAAAAATGGCAACTACTTAAGGGAAAAAATTATAAAAACTGAAAATAGTATGTTTTGACTACTTTGTGGGATATAATTGGCTTAAGACATTGGGACAGGAACTTTTGCGAACATAAGATCCTTATTCATAGTTGAGAATAGAGATCATCTATCCCAAGATTTGGTGTTTCATTGTGTACCACTCCAATAAAAAATGGCAACTACTTAAGGGGGGAAATTATAAAAACTGAAAATAGTATGTTTTGACTACTTGATGGAATATAATTGGTTTTGGACATTGGGACATAAACTTTTGGGGACATGAGATTCTTGTTCATAGTTGACGATAGAGATCACCTAATAATGAATGCATTTAAGGCAAAGAGTGGGACAGCATCGAAAGGTAGGTATAAACAAATTAATGACTGATATGAATGCTTAAGAAATTAACCTGTCCAACTAGTTAACTATCAAAATCGAGTAGTTGAGTTATTAGGTAAGCTTAAATTTTATTTATCAACCAACATTTCTCCCAACAACTTTAATATTATAAATTAATATTTTAATAAATAAAAATTATACAAATTAAAATAAAATACATCTCCCCTTCAAAAAAAAGATTGATTATATTATATATATTTATATGTATATTGATTTTGCTAATCATTATCCTTAATTATTTAATACTTACAACTTTATCTATCTTACCACAATCAGACAATTCCATATTGATAAATTATTTTTTAAATTTTCTTTTGAAGTTAATAACAATAATACTCTATAACTTGTCAAACAGAAACTCCACGAAGCTTTCTACCCAATAACAACAAAAGCTACACGTTGCTGGAAATAAAGTTGGATATATATATATATATATATATATATATATATGTGGCAGGATATGGTCTCAGTTTCCATCACATGCATGCATGGTTACTTGACATGTTCAATGATTGATTATGTTTGTGTTCTGCTCTCTACATGCTGTCTCCTCTATCATAAAATTAAATAAGCAAACCCTAAATATAAAATGAGTTTGATTACATCATTAATTAATGTCTCATTCACTCTTCTCTTCCAAAATTATCCAAACAATCTTAAAGGTCAAGGAGATATGGCGTACATAACATGAATAGCACATGAAGATCCATCCTTATCTTAACCCTACTACTTGTCGACCATTCTAAATAACTATGCATCATTATTTAAGATTGGATGAAAGACAAATATTATATATCTCAATCGAGTTGTGAATAGAAAAATATCTAGCAACATTGTTGTAATTTTATTACATTCAGTGTCCCTTTTGCAAACATGTACTGTCTAATGACATATTTTAAAATTGGATGTTTATGGGTTTTTGGTCTCTCCTAGATTATGATGATATGTTTAAGCAGAAACCTCCTAATGATATTTTATGAAGCAATGTAATCATTATTTTCTTATTTTTCTAGTTACTCAACAACAAGACTTTAAACACACGTAAGAATAAATTAAAACATTGTTTTGTCTGTTATGAGTGTGAAGTAGTGCAAGTCAAAATGGATTAATTGCATTGCAGGGAAGAAGGGAAAAAGAAGCACGGAAGAAAATCATATATTTTTTGCATGACCAGAATTGAGATCCACAATATTGGTGGCTTATAATAACATACCGGTCTCAGATCTTGTTTGGTTTTTTGATTCTACATACTTCTTATCATCAAGCATTTATGGCCCTCACATGCAACTCTACATTGTTGCTTGCCAACTACCATTCCGTTCCCTCTCTTTCAGTTAACCTTAATTTATTACACAATGACATATTTACATCACCTTAACACATACCTCACATCCCTTTCTATGATTGAGTTGGGTCATGCCTTAATAATATTTGACCCAATTTTCCACATGTGTCTAACTCCAATAATTTAGCTACAAACTCAATACTCTTTTACATTATTAGTTCAATTTGCTTATATTTAAGACCCAAAGTAATATGATATGTTTTCTCTTATGACTAAAACTAGATGAGTAGTACTTCAATACAAACAAGAACATATTTTAATTAAAGTACATCAAATTTTTACATCAGTTAATTACAAACATAAAAAGATATGAAATGAAAGTATATATAGCAGTCCAAAGATAGTAACATGAATTAATCTTATATATATCTACTGCTCCTATAACATTTGATTACTCCTGGCAAAACGAAAACCTAATAGAGAAGTAGTAAAAAATATTACTTGGAAGTGAAGAAAGCCATTGTGAATCTAGTTACAAATTAAATAACCTTTCTCTCTTTTTGTGCCATTTAACCCGAATTATATTATTAACCAAATTGAAAGGTTCATGGCCGGTCAACCTTCTTGTCTATCTGGATAAATCAAAGTGATGATAATCCTTATTCAGTAAATGATTATTTATTGATTATAGTTATGAGACTTTGTCAATAGTCTCATATGACCAAACTACTTATTCAAGCCTTTCAAGCTTCAACTGACGTGGACTAATATGCATGTCACATATATATGCATGATATATATTGACCATCTATTAAAGATACAACTTAGTAGAGAGACTGCTGATATTATTGACATTTTAAAATAGAGGAAATTACACTTACAATTCCTAACCATTGATTCAATTTTATTTTTTCACTTTAAAATATTACATTCCCTAGTCAAATGGAAGGTCATTAATTACACTCATCTCTCTTGTTTGTAATGATAGATATTGAGTATAATGAATATTTGGAGTGATTTCTGAAAGTGCAAAAAATGGTATTATATATAATCTTACTAAAACTTAAGGATATTAATTTCAGTTATTTAATCAGACTATTTTTTCCGTGAAAAAAGGTTTAGGTGAACAAGCTTTAGCCTAATCATTTGGGTTATTTTGGTTATTTCAGTCTTTCATAATGCATACACTTTCAAATCAACTTTTCATATAGATTGGACTATTAGTCTAATCATTTGGGTTATTTTGGTTATCTCAAGTTTAAGTAGGTTCCATTAAATTTTTGAACAACCAAAAATAAGAAAGAAAAACATGAGACATTGTAGGTGAAATGCAGTCACTACATATATGAGGCTAAGGTTGGACGGGTCCATGACCTACCCAAAAAAACAATAGAAATTGCCATATTTGGTTGAGCGAGACCTTTTCCAAGAAAGAAGGAGGTAGAAGATAACCCTTCTAGAATGTGGATCTACCACACGCAATTCATCGGATCTATATGACTACTGGATAACGATTGAATTTTGGAACACGTAACTTTATTTTGGATCGATAAGAGTTGGTTTAGTTTGAAAACTAATTATTTATTTCATTCTCAACTTAGGTGGAGAATTTATTAGGTCTCTCGTCTACTCATATTATTATTCATTTACAATTAGTGGGACGCAACCCTCTTGAGCTAAGTTTCTAACTTTCTGGATTAAGTTACTCTCAATAATGTAATCAATAATAATATTTCTCCAATCAGATTAGTCTTGTTCTACAAGAAACCACTTTAAGAAGCAGAACAGTTACCCATAATCAGAATCCAAGATTACAACAACCAAGTTATTGAGCTAGTAATCCATAATATATTTTATTTGAACTTTGAAATTAAGCATATCCAATATTCTTGCGTATGTCGTGTAAACCTTAGTATGAACAATATGAAATATTATAACATAAAATGTAGACTTTTTAGCCTGTGGCTTGTCACATACACACCAGCTAAAAATCAACTGTTCAACTCAACTCTAACATGCAGGAAACTCAAACTCATTTGTTTTTACACCTTTCTAGTTCATTCGGCTTCCAAAATCTATCTCTCTCTCTCTCTCTATATATATATATATATATATATATATATGTGCACAAAATCATTGTTCAACTATCCTTATCCTCTACCACTAAGTCATATACTAGTACCTGCCATTGTAACCTTGCATAACAGCAAAAGATGGCTTCTACAGATAAGCCTAGTGACCCTGAGTACACATCATCTTCAACTCCTTCAGTTCCTGAAGGCGTTGATTACTTTAAATTTGATGTGATCCTCAGGTTTCTGTTGTTTGCAGCATCATTAGTAGCAGTTGTGGTAATGGTCACTGGTAATGAAACAGAACTAGTGCTTTACCAAGGTATACCTGTTCTACAACCAGCTAAGTTCAGATACTCACCAGCTTTTGTGTAAGTTCAAATTCTTAGCTCATTTACTAAGTTTATTATACCTGTCTTTATTTTTCTAAAGGGGAAATCTTTATTTCAAGTGTTCACAGCTATATGCATGTCTATACTAGTTATCTTAGATATATGATTTCAAGTATCTTGTCATGAAGAAAAAATGACTTGAATATTAGGCTTACCAACTTTGACTTGAAAGAAAAATCTTGAATTCATTTTGATTTCGAAGATGTAATTAGTGATTTAGGAGTATCGAATTATATAGCTGTTCCAGGCAGTGTCTACATGCTTTGTGATTCTTCTTCCACATAGTGAAATTGCAAGACAAATAAAGGTTGCCAACTTTTTTATGTAAAGAACAAAAAAACAGTTGATTCTCAATGTTTCAGCATTTAGATGGGTTTAATAAGAATAAAAAACAATTTATGAATTATTTCATGTATGTAGCATTTAGCTCTATAGTATTAATATATCTATATAAGGAGTTTCCAAGAGGGAAAAGTTGATGGTTTTTACTGAAGAACTTGCATAAAGTTTTCAACCCGCCTTTGTGTTTAGTAGCCTTTGAATATTTATTGTGTCTTATCTTTTTATTTAAAGATCCAAAGTCTTCCAAAATGTAACTGCATAAGTTTATCCATCCTTTTTCTCTTCAAAGAAAATCTTCTTCTATGACTAGATATGCAATTTGACATATATGAAATGATATTATACATGCAGATATTTTGTGGCTGCATTATCTGTTTCTGGCCTTTATAGCATCATTACCACTCTTGCATCACTCTCTGTAGTCAATAAGCCACACCTCAAAACTAAGCTGCTGCTCCATTTTATCTTCTGGGATGTGGTAATTGATCAATTAACCTTTATTTTCAACAATTCATTTTATACAAAACAAAGTAATAAGTGACCATGGCTTTATATGCAGATAATATTGGGGATAATAGCTTCAGCAACAGGCACAGCTGGAGGTGTGGCATATGTGGGTTTAAAAGGAAACAAGCATGTGGGTTGGCCTAAAATTTGCAATGTCTATGACAAATTCTGTAGGCATAGTGGTGGCTCCATAGCAGTGGCTTTGTTTGGCAGCATTGTCACTGTCTTGCTCATTTGGCTCTCAGCTTATACCATTCACAGCCGAATCCCCAAGTAGAATATGGATAGAACATTGAGGATCACTCTGCAATGCTCACATGATTCATAGTCACATTGTTGACAGTATTATTACATGTGTGAATGACTTTTGTGTTGTTATTTGTCAATGTTGTTTCAAAGGTGTGGACTTTATGTAAATGACTGTTGTACTTACCCTCAAGCACCACCTTGTGTTTTACATTCTATTTGTATGCTAAAAAAAGGAGGTTAATATGAATATGATTAACAGTTTTAAACAAAGTGGTCAACGCTTGCTTAATGCGTAGGAATCTGCTAACCAAAATCCTGAAGAAAGCTAAAAAGCATTGTTTGATGAGGCTGCTTAGTAGTAGTAGTAGTAGCAGCAGCAGCAGCAGCAGCAGGTAGGACACTTGATCTGATAGCATGTGATAGGAGTATAGGTAGATATCAATGTATATTTATATAAAAACAAAAACAAAAACAATAGTGACACACAATACCTACCTTTCGCAAATTCATGTCTTTCATTTACAAGAATGTAAGCACAGTTCAAATGTGATTAGTTTACAAAGAGTTTAGCTTGTAATATTCTCCTCTTTTTGATGACATACTATACATGTATGTATTATTACAACAGTTCTAAAAATATGCACTATATACACACACATATTAACACAACACATACTTATTATTGATCTCCTTACTCAATCACTCACTCCTGTCTCTGGCAGTACCAAGGTGTAGATGTGTGACCAACAGCAGAGATCTGAACACGTAAAACCTCATGAACAGTACCTCTGCGAAGCACCCCCAAAATATTTTCATCATCTTGTGTTGCCAAATCTGCCAAAGAAACAAAACGAGAATGTGACTCATCCCTCATTCGGTATCCATAGAACCATCTCCCAACTTTCCACCACTTCACACATACATGCCGATCTGAGATCTGACAAGCACGAAGGACTTCAACCAGATTATCACCCTGCCAATACACACATGCTTCTATTTAATTTCAACTACTGTCAAAGTAAACATTACAGATCATGGTTCAACCTTGCTCGCTTTATTTGTCCAAGGAAAAATCAAAGAATAAAGGAAAATAAAACATACAACAACAACAACCAAGCCTTAGTCCAATAAGGAGGAGTCAGCTACATAGATAGAATATTGCCATAATGTTTTATCGTAAATCATATAGCTTGACATTTTAATTGCATTTTTAACTAAATAGAGCTTCTCTTTCAGATCGCCCAAGAGAAAATAACAGAAATTATTAGGTGCTGCAGGATGGCACGTTATATTGTTTTCAATAATAAAAAATAAGAAATTTTAAACATAGGTTTACTCTAACCGTTGATCTTAAGCTTAGCACAATAGTACTAACCTACATAAAACGAACCAAATGCCATTTTATTTGATAGAGAAAATATTACAAATAGCTATGAAAAATTTGAAACGTGGAAATAAATATGTGACTTTCATGATTAAATGTAATCAAATGAACACATAGAAAGTTTGGCACACATGTTTAGCTTAGACAGAGATAAACTTGAATGAAATTGGTTAAACACAAATTAGCAGCTGGGAATACCTGAGTTCCAAGGCATGTCAGGCAATAGTGCACTCCAACCAAGTTAAACAGCACATTCATTTTAGGGTTGAAAAGGAACTTCTGGACATCTTCAAAACCAAACTTCGCACCAATCAAGGATTCAACAGCACTCAAGTAGTCCCTGACCTCAAGTGATTCAGAACGTGAACAGGCTTCCACAAACTTCTCAACAGACCTTGCTCTAACTCCCAACTCGATATGCCTCTTCAAGTACAATTTTCTCCAGTTCTGTAGCCAATTTCAGAACAATTAACAATAACAATACATAGCAGTAACACTACTAAATCTGCCCAATATCCATCTAACATGTCAATAGAAACCGAGGAAAATATCTTCTTGTCACCAAGGTTTTTAATTTGGGGAAAACTCATTTATGTAACCCCAAATGGTGGAAGTGCATGACTGAAATAAATGTTTAGTCGTCAACAACAGAGCAATTCTATCAACACCCAAAAACCCACTGCTCACATCAGACGAATGGTCCATCCATCTGATTATCCACACTAACCTTCGGTGTATATAGAATTGCCCACAACAAGAAGGTGAAATCGTTGAAAAGTTCAACCACTTGAGTATTTTATCAAATAACTTATGTGCAAACAGGATATGGACCAAATCCGTCCCTGTGCAATTGATATCAGTAGACAGAACCAATTGAAAGCCAATTTAATTTCAAGAATATGACAACCACAAGAAGAATAATTTAACAATAAAGAAAATAGGTAAATTAAAAAAAAAGGAATAAATTTAGGGTTTTGAAGAGTACCCATGGTGTCAATTGAAAGGCAATAGAAAAAAGTAAGAAAGTTTGGTTAAACCTTGTAATTAGGAGAATGATTGGAAGTGGAAGAAGAGAATAAGGGCCATCTGTTTGTGAAGAGAGATTCCCAAATGGAATCAGAGGAAGAGAGTTGCCTTGAGAAAGTGGAACAACAACTGAAGGAACACAAATCACGAACATGAAGCAGCGAAACAATTTTGATGGCAACATCTTCAGGAAGGGAATTCATCATACAATATGTCATTTTTTTTATCTCATTGATTCAACCCACTTATGAATGAATTTATGAATACATGAGAGGAAGAGGCTCTGTTTCGAGTAAAAGTCGTATTTACGTGGCGTGTGCTACTCAATCCATTTCATCTCATGCCTATTTTGGTGGACCCACATCAAATATATAATCTCTCTTAATCTGGTGTGTGATTTTTTGGTATAATATAATTAACCTAGTAGCTAAGTAGTTAGAGGTTAGTTCGAAATGAGTATGATATAATAGTATAATTAAACGAAGTAGAAGGTTATTTGTTATCAATTTTGAAGGTGAAGATTAATAGAATCGTTAAAAATAAAGGAAGTATTGGTTTATGGGGGTAAAGTGGAGGGCGATTCTATAATTAGGAGAATGTCGTTTCAAAGGATGACAAAAAGGAATCATAAGATTGTTTCCATAACAAAGTTGTCCGTAAAGGAAATAGTCCTTTATACATATTTCCACCAATGATTCTTCTCAACTTTTAATATGTGCAAGTGTTTGGGTTGATAACTAAGTCACTTCTGAGGTTATTGTTGCCCTCCTCTAAACACATAAGTAGCATACATTCCCCACCATGATTCAGGTGACATCCAATGTGTGCCTAGTAGCTTCCACATGATTCATGGGATCATCAAA
Organism: Lupinus albus; assembly: GCA_009771035.1. Taxonomy (NCBI): domain Eukaryota; kingdom Viridiplantae; phylum Streptophyta; class Magnoliopsida; order Fabales; family Fabaceae; genus Lupinus; species Lupinus albus. The sequence goes on from CM020011.1 coordinate 15,702,589, forward strand.
TATCTTGTATTCCAAGTTGGAATAGAAGTGTTTATATGTGAAAAGGCCTTGAGTCTTTCACAGTTTACAGTTTACAGTTTACAGTTTACATATCAAGTTTATATGTAAAAGCATTTTGCCTAGTGATAGCTATCATAGATTATTGTTTTACATCATGTCATCATAGGCTGGTCAATGATGTACCATTCATGTGGATCAATTTGCTTTTCAGAATTTGTTCCCATTTCATTCGTTTTCCCCACAATGATTATCACGTTTATTCATCAAATACAACTTGGGAAGTTTTTAACATGTATATAATTATAATGTATATACTTTTAACTGCAACAGTGACACTAATTTTTAGCACCTTGCTCAGGGCAAGAAATTTCCGATTTGTAATAATATAAGCACCTCTAAAGTCATACTAATTTAGTTTTTAATACCTCTATTGAGAAAATAAGAGCATCTGATGCATGATATTGATGCACAAGTGTGCATAACCTAGGTTAAAAAATGACAGTTCAATATACAAGCACTCCACCTAGTAGGATCTAAGGATGATAAATATTCATATAACCTAGGTTGTGAGACCAAATTCAGTTCTTATGGAAGAAGACACCAAACAACACTAATCTCCTTCTATTTATCTCTCCTCAAAACATCTTTATCAAAGTCAATAAGCATGCTTGTAACTTCAGCTGAAAATATCAAAAGACTGCTTATTATTATGCCTCTATTGAAAGTGCACTTCACTCTGAATGCATTTCACAAAGATTCCCACCCCCATATCACATATTAACATTTGTCATGTAAAACAATCCTAATAAACAGTGAATTGTCCTCTATCTAATCATTACAGAGAAATCCAGGATTTGAGAACGTCCTCTATTATGCACACTGTGTTCTCCCTTATGGATGAATATAGTATCCGGCTACCACACTGACAAGAGCAACCATGCAAACAAACAGTAATGGGAAGCCAGCCTGAGCTCTTTTGGCATCCATTTTCCTCTTCAACGCCTCCTGACAAAACATGGGAAAAAATTATTTCAAATATTGAAAATTGTCAAACAGCATATGAAAAATGGGTAATAGCTGAACACATAATTGCATTGCATTCCAGAAACAAAGAGATGATATCTTCAACATAAACCTCCCCTTTTGGTTTGTAATGCCAACCAGATAACTTCTACAATTATCTGAATAAAGAGCACCCGGCGATTAAAGTACAGACATGGGAAAATATGAATCTTCATTGCATTTAAGGGATAAAAAACTTGTTAATAAGATAACATATTATAGTTCCTACAAAGTTGATTGCTATACAGTTTGCAAACAAACGAAGGTGTTGGAGAGGGTTAGAGTGACGTCTTACAAAGTTTAAGTCCTAAAAATTTAACTTTTGATAGCTTAAGCACCTTTTGTGGATGCATTGACCAGAGCCGCTCACCTTTTAGTTTATCTTTCTTCGAACTTGGGCAAGTGAAATTGTGTAAGTCGGGTAAGATATGAACCAAATGCCACAATAAAAGACTACCAACCTACTGGCTTTCTGCCCCCCACCCACTTTCAACTATTCTCATTTGTATTACCTCAACCAACTTTTTCCATTGACCTTGCCGAAGGCACTACTGAATATGAAAAACAGAATGTATGCAGTTTTTAGACTTATGACTTTATGAGTGACCATGGATATACCAGAAAAGTATAACTTACCAAAATCAAATCCTTTTCTTCGGTGTTTGTGTGCCTCTCCTCATTCAGCTTCATGATGGTTGCCTCAGCCTGGCAAAAATATAACTATACATCGATTGCTTCCATTTCAAAGTACATAAGAAAAAATGGCAAAATTGAAAACTAAGCAACTGACCCCAGGTATTGGATCATAAGCTGAGATAAAATCTCTGTAAAGCATGAACATATTAGCATTTTACAAGATTTTATGCACTAGGCAAGGTAACAGACTTCGAACAAAAAAATGTTAACTTCAATGCTACTGAAGATGTCAGAGTTGACAATAGCTCCTCTTTTCTGTTTTACTGATGATAACTAAAACATTATGGTATGATGATATAATCTCAGCCTTTTTTAAATAAAACCAGTAACATCATTACTCATGAGTAATCAAATAGTATATAGCTTAAAATAAATGTAATGCACTTTCTCTATCAAATTCCCTTAAAAATAGTAGTGCAATCAAGTTCAGATATTTTGGCAGCAAACATTCTGAGAATTATATTAAACTATAACTAGTAGATGGACTAGAAAACTTAAAAGTAAAAATTACTGTGACAAAGTTTAATATAAATTCAGGAACTGACCTCTCTTAGCTTTGAATCCATTATACCCAGCCTTGATCTCAATTCCTCCAAATCCTTAGCTAAAGTTAATTGCACGCCATCTTTTGAAGGCTTCATGTCACTCACATTCTCAGCATGTCTAGTGACGATATCCTCAGCTGTTCTATCCTCCTCCGTATCCTGGGCTGTTTTGAGACCTTTGCCTTCCTCGGAAACCTTGTACAATGAAATACATAATGGCAGAGAGAAAGATATTATCATCTATTAAGCTAAGGAACAGGACATGCGATGCAACCACCATGTTGAACTAAACACGTATGATTCACATATGGGTGGATATGGCTAACAAATAACAGACAAGCACAAAATAAATGGAGGACCTCGATTAGCAAAGGAAATAGAGATTGAGGTTGAGGATTGGAAAGGGAGGAACTCACTTCAATAGGGGGAGGTATGTTTTCAACTCCACCGGGCGCCCTATCTTTTTGGAGATGAATTTCGTTGGATGAATCCTGCTTCACATCTCCATTTACTGGAAGCAAAACCGGAGATGACGGTGGAGTGATGAGGACTACATTTAGTTTCTTTTCCTCGATATACTTTCCGCTATCTTTTGCAAACTGTAGGAATTTTTAGTCATTCAATTAAAACAGGAGAAAAAGATAAAATAAGAGTTAGACTATTGAAGCAAATCTTAGTCCTTCTCATCTATCTATGACATCTGAAAAGAGGGAGAAAATAGGTAACATAAGCTCACCACATCAGAAGTGATGTCATGTTCTGTAACTCCAAAGGGGACAGCTGTGCATTGAATCAGAAATTTGTCTTTGCAGATCAAATCAGGTGGTGCTGTCTTCTGAGCTTGCATAATAACTGCATCCATGCATGTTTCAACAAAGAATCATAAGCCAACAGTAAGCATTCAATCCCAGCAAGTGGGGTATGTGAAGGGCATACATAAACATATTTTACCCACACGAATGGAAAGACTGTTTTCAGGATTTGAACTCATGATTTCGACATCATAAGGCCGAATAATCGTGCAAAGAACAAACCCAGACAACCTTGCCTATATTAATGAGAAATGAGTTTAGGGTTGAATAAGGAGATAATGAGAAAATTACCAGTAAAATCACATGTATCCTTTGGCTTGATGATGCCTATGTTTGGTCTGACACAATATTTCTTAGGTGAAGTTGTTTTTACCTGCAAATATGTTTATAACAAAAACTTACAGATCAATTTGTTCAATTACTTTTGGTTATTAATTATTGGTGGCAATGAAAATGCAATACCTTAAAAGCAACGAAATGATCAGCTTTGTTTTGGAGTTGAATTAAGCATGAACTTTGTTTCTTCAATTCAACTACATGAAAGGAGTGGAGTATTACGATGATTACAACAACAACAGTAAACAATTATATAGAATGAAAATAAAGGGGAAAGTGAATTGTGAACAATAATGAAAGAGTTACAGATAAATTTGAGTTGTGGAGGATGGATTTGAAGAAGCTCTGTAGTCATGATGATCTGATCAATGTCTGTGTATCAACAACACAAAACAACAACAACAACAAAAGGAAAAAGGAAAAAGGAAAATATAAATGGGAAAGAAAGGGGGAGGAGTCAAATGTAAGGGAAACTAATATACATATAAAATAATTATTATTATCATTGTGGTGTGATTCATCACAAAATATCATCTCCATTAATAAATAGACAAGTGAAGTTATTACAGTCCTTTCATTTTTTCATTTTGTATTGTTTTATATCTCTCTATTAATGTAGATAATACATACCCAAATATTATATCTATCTACAATTCTTTATATATATCATGTCCAATAATCAACTTAGTCAAAGTAAAGAGTGACACAAGAAGATATATAAGACAATATTTAATTTTAAATTGAATAACTTTTTTTCCAAAAAAAATGTATTATTCAATGCAAGGGGAAAGGCGGGAAAAAGAAGGGTAGGAAAATTGGCAGCACTTTTTGTGTATGATTTCTCCTTTTCCCCCTTTCGTATAGCATTAGATAAAAATAAAAGGAAAAGGAGATATAAAAAGCCTATCATTTTAAAAGTATAAATCTTTTATTTCATTCTTTCTTTCTTCTAATATTCCTTTTTATTTCTATTATTCGAAATGGTGGGGGAATGAAAAGACCACGTAACAATAAGTGAGACTCAAGAAATCTATAATCTATTTTTATTAAATCGTTTTTTAATATGTGTCCAATACTTTATCTTAGCTTGCCTAAAAATTATTTTGTATTAAGAAAACATAATTATTTATACGCATAAGTTTATACATGCATCGATTCTTAATATAAACTTATCTTTAAATAAGGTGAATTATATTCTTCGTTACGCATTAAAAATCTTGTTAAATCTCACTCTAACCTTCGTTTATATAAAAAACATTCGTTTATATGGAAAAAAAAAACATTCGTTTATATAAAAAAAAAAAACATTGTAGCCTTTACATTCGGAATCATATTTGTTGTTATTGCCTCAAACAAAAACATCCAACCAAATGGTTTTTTTTTTGTTAATTAAAGAAGTTGTACCTAATCATATTGGTCCAACAAAAGTAGTTTGATGAAGAAGCAAAATGCTCTTATCTTCCAGGTTTGGAAAAGTGTGGTGGTGTGGGGAAGGAACCAAAAATAATTTGAGTCTACATTTAAAATGGCAAACTAGTCTGGTAGCGATTAATTAAGAGTTGAGATCATCTCCAATAATTGAGAGTCAAATACACCCAAAATAAAATTAATATGATTTAATACTTTTATTCTTAAAATATAATGAGATGATATTTTTACTTTATGTGCAGGTGCAAAAGTTATTATTTGTCAGGATCCTTTCCCATTAACCAGCTAGGTACACCAAATAAAGCTCACTTGCCAGCCATACTAGTAGTTATGGATAACCTAATACTTTATAACAATATATATATTCTGCTATAAAAATGTTGTTCAACAAATCGTGTTATGGAATATTATAGTTCTTTATGGTATAGGAGGATAGAATATATAAGATAAGCATTGAAAATAACGAAGTCATCATTCACACTCAACGTTGCATTCTATAAAGACCCAACACACTCTTTTCTATCTCTTTCAAATGGCATTTACCTCCATCTCTTTTAACAAAACCCTGGTACTTTCCTCTCCTTATTTTCACACCTTTATTATTTCATCTTTCTTTTTACTTTATTTTTCCTTTTAAATATATCAATCCATTCTATGTATCTATGATTTTCAAGTAACATCAGTGTTCAATCAAAATCAATTCATCAAAATGTGGCTGTAGTTTAGTGGTAAGAATTCCACGTTGTGGCCGTGGAGACCTGGGCTCGAATCCCAGCAGCCACATAGTTCTTTTTTTGAAAAAATGCATTGGTTTATTACACATGTACATCAATGTAATCTTATGTGCTTTATGACTAAAAAAGAAAAGTTTATCTGCTCTGATCTTTTCTTGCTACTTGTAAATTCTAATCACATTTATTACTTCCAAGATTCACTCAGTTATTGTTATTGAAAATGCAAAAACAGGTACCTGCAGGTACCAGGTTCTCTAACCCTAATTCAGTTTCCCTTTCAATTAAGGGGACAACTTTCCCTTATATCAATTTGCAGTCCAGAGTACCTCGCTTTCAAGTTATTACATGTGCTGTAAGTTTTCCCATCCATCAACTTCAAGTGACATATTAAAACTTCATTTAGGTTTTGACTAGATAATTTTATTATAAATGTTTGAGTGGGTTCAATTTTCTTTAGCACTGTATAATCGATGTCAGATAAGATATACTGAATTTTGTCCATGACAGAAGCTTTTAGTTTAGTGTTATTTATATTTTATCAGAAAATATGTTTTCTGTTGCTACTACTTTACTATGGTCTAACAATTGTGGATTTTATTATTTTAATCAGGCCAAACCAGAGACTGTAGAGAAGGTGTGTAATATAGTGAAGAAGCAATTGGCCCTACCAGAGGATTCAACTGTCACTGGAGAGTCCAAATTTGCCGTACTCGGAGCTGATTCTCTTGACACGGTATGACTATATTTATCTATTTTATGTATGAACTATTGTTTTGGTATGAAATTGTAACTCAAGAATTCACTATACTTGTTCGGCTTGTAAATTTGTTATTTGAATTTCAGTATGACATTTTGCTCTTTCTTTTGTTTCTTTCATTTCCTGTCAATCTGTTTAGTGTGACTATTATTTTCGCTTTGTATCTTTCTTTATTGTGATAGAGGTATAACAAAATTGATTTTGTAGTGTGCTAAGTCCTGTCTATCTGTTTAGTTAGTTGCCTTTAAGTACTTGTTAGACAAAAAAAAAGAGGTAGGTTTAATGTTAAAGATGCATAGCTAGTTTTAGTGTCTTAATTTACAAGTTTGAGTCTTTGAAGAAACACCTTAGGTTATTTAAGCAACTTAGTTTTGTTTTCTTCACTTGTGGTTGCTCTATTGGTGAGTCTATAACATGTTGTCACAGTGACTTTTTACATTATGATATTGATCAAGATGGATTCTAATCTCTTTTACTCTTACCACTTGAGCTGCCTAAGTGGTACTTTTTGCACGATTTTTTATTTGAATTATCAGGACACAACCTTTATCATATATTATTTATAATTTTGTGATTTGAGCTGTATGTTTAAGATTAAAAATAAGTGATTTTAGTTTGGGTTAATTAAGTGCTTTATTTTTATATAGATTTTGGTGTAAAATAAAAATAAACAACCGTCTTTGGTTAAAATTAAAATCCAGATAATCGGTTTTGTTATTGTGTGTCAGGATTTGGGCTCTCTTTTATAACATCAATTATAATTTTTTGGGTACATTTTTTAAGTATTTTTTGATACATTGTATCTATTATAATTTGAAACTCCTCATAGTAGATTATGGGATTCCGATTATTTTCAAATTTTGATTATAGAAGTAATCTGAACCAAACATACTTTAATAAGTGATTTTTGTTGAAAAATAGTGTCAACCAACTCAGTCCAAATTTTGTGTAGGTTGAGATTGTGATGGGACTTGAGGAGGAGTTTGGTATTAGTGTAGAAGAAGAAAGTGCCCAGACCATTACCACTGTGCAAGAAGCAGCAGACATGATTGATAAACTTCTTGAAACCACCAAGAGTGCTTAAATCAGAAAGAGGGACATTGATTTGTTTTTGTGTGTGGAGATTTTGCTAATTTGGTGTAATGCTCTTCAAGTGACTGTTAGATCTTTTCTGAAATCCTATGGGTTTTATTTATTATTGATCTGTCTCTTTTTACTGTCAAGTGAAGTTTATCTTTTCAATTCATGTTTTACTTTTATATGCTATTTACTTCAAAGATATGAGTCTATATAGGAGTATGAGTATGAGGTTCAATTCGATTGTACCAATGAAAATAATTTGCTGCCCAAACTATGTGTTTATTCTTGTTTGGTTGTGGCTTAATTTGAGAAGTTCTTTTAAAATATCACTTACTCATTTCCATTAGACATAATAGTTATTAACGTTGCAATAAAGTTTGGTACAAAAATTGAGTCGTGACTTGTGAATCATGTTATGTAAATTTTTAGACGAGGCTGTTTTAGTTATGGTGATTGGTGAAGCCTTAAGTTTTGAGGTTTAATTTTAGACTACTTTTTTGTACATATTTTTTTACTTAAAAACGTGCATTGTAATATAAAGTTGCTCAGTAGATATCAACATAATCAGAAACATTTTTTCAATTCTGATTATTGATTTTTTTACCCAAACATGTTTCATAATTGTATGTGATTTTTTCTCTCCAAAAGAGTAACTGATTTTGTTAGACAATATCTTGTAAATTAGTTAAACAATTATATGCATTATTGATCAATAATAATTCACCTTTTTTAGGTACAAGGAAAATGAGGACTATCAAAACTCACCCAGTTAATTTAAATTGTTAACTATAGAAATTTTAGAAAATTAGATATGGCAAATGTTTCAAAAACTAAAATTGATATGTATCCTATATTTTATTATTTATCTTTTCAATTTAATTTCTATGCATGTATTTTTTTATTTTTTAAACGACTTTTACTTTCATTTACTCCTTACGAAAATAAGTAGACAAAATGATAATTGTACAAATATAATTTTTAAATACTGCAACTTTGCCACAATTAATAGGTAAGTATAGAAGACTAATTTATAAAAAATAAAAAAGTTGGATACCAAAAGTGCTCAAACATATTGATAGGCAAGTATAGAAGACTAATTTAGAGTCTCATACTTAAACTAGAACTCAAATAATTATATGATGATTTCTTTGACTAGAACAGACAATTTTGGGAAATTTATGGTCTATCTCTTGTATAGACTCTAGGGAGAAACTCATTTTTTTTTGTATTAGCAAAATTATTCTCTTACCTTTGGGTAAAAAAACTAATCCATTTAATATATGATTGTCCATTCTAATAATTGTTACTTTTAGGAATTGAACCATTGATATTTTGGTCAACTCGGAGACATTCATTTGAGTAAGCATGACTTACTTGTGTTTAACACTATTATTGTGCTTGTCATTCATGATATGCTGGAGTTTGATTAAGAAGTTAGTCTGAAATCTGAGTCACACTCTTAAAATGTAAAATGTTTGTGCTAATTTTGTTGCCAAGCCTTGGTGCTAATAGTTCATATTTTCTCATCTTTTGATGCTGCTCCTCAAGAATTAAGTTAAAATTCGTTGGCTATAGTGATTTTAAAAATTTGTTATATGTCCAATGTCTCCTATATAAATGAAAAACCAGAATTAATGTTTTATTATATTTCATCTTCACAATTTATATAATTCGTGAATATAAAAAATAATTTGTCAAATAATATTTAAACATGCCAATACAAAATATTTTGAATTTAAAATTTAAATTGGAAATATGACAACTTTAAAATAAAAAAGTAAATAATAATAATAATAATAATAATATATATATTAAATGAGACTATGGGCTTTGCATTAATAGTATAAATGTTTTTTAGATTCTCAGCCCATCACCAATTCTGTATGGATTAATGATGGTTGAATATATAAATAATTATAGCCCACAGAAACGATATAGAAAACTTTATATTATGAGTGCAATATTAAACTCATAATGTATTTTATTTTAATCAGAGTAAAGAGACATTATAGATGCATGACACGTGAAAAACTATATTGATTACTGAAAAATGTTTATAATATAAGAATGAGATTTTAGTCCTTATTATAGTATAGTTGAAAGTAGAGAAGAAAAGGGTGTTAGAGTGGTATGTTATGCAAACCAAAACCTTCGTTTCAATTCATCGCCACTGTTTGAGTCTCTTTCAACCAACACTCACCATCTCCCATCAGGTTCTCTCTCTCTTTGGGGATTATTTCTTCTAATTTTATAATAATTGCGTCTTTGTTTTTCTCATCTGCCATTCCCTCCAACTTCTTAGGGTTTTTTTGTAAGTTTTGGGATAAGGAAAGGAAATTGTGTTTCATCAATAGTATATGTTGATCATAAACTGGGGATAGATAAATACCCTCTTCATCTATATCTTCAATTTTATTTACTGTGTTTACTCATGTTTTTTCCTTTTCTTTTCCGGATGCTTCTGACATAATATCTTAATTTCTTAATATTGTCTGTATTTATAGGACATTTGTTCAGAGAATTAACTTCAAATTATACATTGACTATTGGGAAATTTTCAGCTTGTCTGAGTTTATATTGATATCACAATATTTGCTTGTGCTTGTGCTTGTGTAGTTCAGATGTGATGGCATCTGCTCAGAATGTTGAGTTGGAGGCAGCAAAGTTTCTACATAAACTCATTCAGGACTCTAAAGATGAGCCGGCCAAGTTGGCTACTAAACTCTATGTGGTGTGTGAAGTTTTTTCTTAAATGAAATTCTTTAACTGTTTATATTGCTCCTTTTATAACAAGACTAGGTATACTTGCAATTAATTTGATGAGTGTTTCAGATACTTCAACATATGAGATCAAGCGGGAAGGAACATTCAATGCCATATCAAGTGATATCAAGGTAAAATACCCACAACTTAGCACCATAACACATCCATATATAGTAGTTCAATTATTGGAGTGAGCCAAGATAATTAAATTGAAAATTTGATAATGATGGTCTTCATAAGGACACACAGTTGCTTTTGAATTCCTCCACCCTTGGTAGTAAAGATATTATATAGCACTGCCATGCATATGAGATAGGAAATGAAATAATCATAGGAAATATTTACTCAGAGGGTTGTGTGGTTGGATAAACAATCATGAATTTTTGTTGGGCTTTGGACCTGCTTTCCAAGCAGAAAAAAAGGTTTGACTTGTTTAGTTGCTTAGGTAATTTGGCTTACATGTCATGAAGTAGAATACACTGACTTGGCTTTTTTGAAAATGGATGATAAACTTAATTTCTCAAGGCACTGACAAGGTCTTTCTTGTAAGCTTAATTTTCTTTGTGGCGCTTAGTGATTGTAGTGAAGGTTGTAGCATATATCATTCTTAGCACCAGACTTTAGTTTGTTAGTGTTGGTAATCTGTCCCACTTTTTTTTTTTTGTTTCATGCATGTTCCTGTTTTCTGACTAAATGTTGTCTGTTACAGGGCAATGGAGACTGTCATCAACCAACACGGTCTTGATATTGAAGCATTGAAGGCATCACGTATTCCTTTGACTGGTGGTCCTCAAATAGGTAATTATGGGTTTTATTTACATATTTCAGAAATTATGTGTGTGATATATTTCCATAGGTTTTCATTCTATTCATGGTAATATATGCAGGATCTTCTTCACAGGCAGTGGGTGTTGCAAAGGATTCCCAAGTGGTCTTGGCTGAAAATGAGATGTCCAAATTCGACTCTTTGGCCTCTGGCCGGCCACCAGTTGCCCCAAGTGGTGGAGCACCTGACTATTATCAAGGATCTGTGGCTCAGAGGAATAGCCAGTCTTTTGATCAAGGGAGTCCATCTAGTTTGGACTCTAGGTCTGCTAACTCGCAGTCACAAGACAGGCGTGATACTGCCAACTGGGACAAACAGGTGAATCCGAAGGATTGTAAGAAAGCTACCACAAAGAGAAAGAGAGGGGATACATCATCACCTGTCCAACTGCATGACCTTCCTTCTCAACTGGATCCTCGCAACACTGCTGCTAATGCAAGGAAGGGGAAACAAAACAAGGCTGAACCACCAGATGGTCTTCCAGGTAAAAGTGGTTAACTCACTAACTTTAATATGTTTCCAAGCAGTAGTTAATGGAGAATTTTATGACTGTCTGGTAGCATTACTTAAATGCCAATGCCTAATATGTAAGTGCTGAAATTTCAGGTGCTTATGCTAATATTCATGGAGGGATGGCGGTTCCTACTAGTGCATCTCCAATGGCTGAACCAGTTTTCTCAAGTTCAATGCAATATGGTGGCATTCTTGAACGTGATGGGGTAAGCTTGGCTACTTTGACTCAGGTACTTGCATTCCACTAATTAGAGCATGAGTTTTGATGCAACGGTAAGATTACTTGCCTTGTGACCTGAAGGTCATGAGTTCAAATCTTGGAAACAACTTCGCTTGCGAGGGTAAGGCTTCATACATCTACCCACCTCAGACCCCACTTATTGGGACCCTCATGCAGTAGACCAACTTTTTTGTCTCTAAGCTCTAATTTCTTTCTCCTTGCCACACTCATCTACCCTTTAGTGACTTTACTTCAGGTGTATCCTTCTTACATTCTTTTTATATAACCAGAAGAGCGTAGTGAGGGCTGGGGGCAGGTCATCACCTAAAACCTTAGTTTACAATTTTTAACCAATAACCTTTTAGCTCTCATAGGGGTTCTTAGAAGTATGACTATAAATGACCTCATACCTGCATGCACTGATCTTCGCTACAAGTACTGAGGTGCGAATGATATTATTTTTGAGCTTGTGGGTTTAAGAGAATGCTGAGGTTTATTGACTCCCGGTGAATGGTAAAACTGAACTAGGTTTAGCAATAGTGGCTTGGCTAATGAAAGTAGTTGATAATGATAAAATGAAACTAAAGAAGCCATTTTTCTTAATTTACTATTACACTACTGTATCTTTGGTACCCTGTTTGCTTTATATCACGTGTTCTGCTTGATGGCTATGTATAGCTTATGGGTCATCTTATTTAAGGATGTTTATTTCATGTAATTGTGCAATGTAATTGTGTTTTTGGAACCTTTTTTGTTGTTGTATTTATATCCTGGAAACACCCTCATCACTTGTGAGGGTAAGATTGTGTACATCTACCCTCCCCAGACCACCCTATATGGGAGCCTTGTGCACCGAGCCATCCCTTTTTGTTTTATATTTATTTCTATCCAGTTTCTTCGGCAGATGATATCTTACCCTTGTATCTTGTAATCCTCTTCCTTATAAGTGAATTTCTTTTTATATCTTAAAAAATCAGCTTACTATGGGCTCGTATTAGTTTCCTGCTCCTCAATATTTTGTATCAACTTCTACCACTTCTTTTTACTATGTGGATTGTATATGAGCCAACCTGATTGCTTGACCAGATAGTTCTATTGACAGATTGGCAGGCAAATTAGTGGCTCAGAAATGACTATACCTAGACAAGGTGTTCCTTCCAGAGATACAGGGAAATCCCCTGTTACTACTGTACCGGCATCACCTTCCATGCCTTTTACAGAACAACAGTTAAAACAGCTTCGAGCCCAGTGCCTTGTTTTTCTAGCATTTAGGTAAGACATAGCTCTGATGCTACCTTCTGGATTTGAGAAAGTGGTCTAGAATATTTTTTTGAGATATATTGTGAAACATTATTGTTCAATGTGCAGAAATTGTTTAGCGCCGAAGAAACTACATCTTGAAATTGCACTCGGAGCCACCTTTTCTAGAGAAGGTGATTTTATTTATTTTAATTTTACGTGTTAAAGATCTTCAATGACTAACCGGTTAGTAATGTTATGTATTCAGATGGTTCTCGCAAAGATTTGTCTGACCACAAAGGAAAGTTACAGTCTTTTAATGAACTGGGTAATACATCTGGGGTCATGATGCCATTTGGTGGTCCTTCAGGGTCCTCTTCTGCCGGAAAAGTTCAAGAGGCTGAAACATTGTTGAAGGGAACTGAGAGCCCAAGAACAATGGATGATTCAGGTAATCTACATTCTGACATCCATATACTTTCAGAAGAAAAGAAACACCTCCTGACCACAAGAAGAGAAGTTGAAAGACGGATTCAAGAAAGAGTGGTTGGACAAGCTTCTTCAGCCACGTCATCTCATAAGCAAGATTCTTCAAGTACAAGGGGCGCTGCAGTTAATAGACATTTGGATGATGTTGATAGTGGTAATCTGCAGGTTGGAAGGTCTAACCAATCTCCTGTCATAGGTTCAAGCAGCTGGACTGGATTTGTTGGTCATAATGAGGCTTCAAAGGGACCTCCAATGATCTCTAATATTCAGCACGAGGTGCCTATAGAAAGAAGAGAGAATATTCCTAGTCAGTTTCAAAATGATGGTAATAGTTGTGGTTCCGGGAATCACAATTCTGTTAATCACTTGACTTCATATTCTTTAAAGGAGCACTGGAAACCTGTGCCAGGGACTGGCGGTGATCTTCATGGAGCAGCCATGAAGAATGGAAATGTGATGACAAATCATGTGTCTCCAGGTTAGAGCCATGCTCAGGAAAACCAATTTATTGCAATCAGTTTGCTTGATGTATTTGTTATCTGTGTTATTTCACGTGTCAATAATCTATGGCATTCTGAATGTTAAATGCAATTACCTGCAGATGGGTTCAAAACAGTTTCTGTTGATGATGCATCAAAACAAGGTGTCTCTTTTGTTACAGAGCAAGATGTGAATGAAAGGTCGTTGTTGGGTGATTTGCCGCATCCAAAATTTACGATGTCAGAGAGATGGATTATGGATCAGCGGAAAAGGCGGCATCTAGTTGAGCAAAACTGGGTGCAAAGACAGCAGAAAACAAAGCAAAAGATGACAACATCTTTTCACAAGTTAAAGGTTTGTTTTACATTTGTCTTTCAGTTTTTCTAGTTTAGTGTTTAGTACACATTTGATTTTTTTGCACAAACACATGTACATGTTTGTGGTTGGTAATGATTTAATTTGCATAAGCTTCATGTCTTGTGCTTATTTCCCTATTATGTAGGAAAATGTTAGCTCTTCTGAAGATATTTCTGCCAAAACAAAAAGTGTCATAGAGTTGAAAAAACTGCAACTATTAGAGCTCCAACGTCGTCTCCGCAGGTAATTTATGTTATATGAATTTTTTGTTCTTTAACTCACAGTTTGACAGTATATTTGTCTTCTGCGTGCAGTGATTTCCTGAACGATTTTTTCAAACCAATTACAATTGAGATGGAACATCTGAAATCAGTTAAGAAACATAGGCATGGTAGGAGGGTGAAACAACTTGAAAAGTTTGAGCAGAAAATGAAGGAAGAGCGTCAGAAACGGATTCGTGAGAGACAGAAGGAGTTTTTCAGCGAGATAGAAGTTCACAAGTATGTGCTCTTCCTGTAAATCTGCATACTTATTTATCTTTTAATTTTTTTGATGCATTGACAGTAGTTACCTATATATCAGTGTTCTCCTCACTCCTTGTCTCAGAACTTGTTTTATTGCTTCAAATTTAGGGAAAAACTAGATGATGTATTCAAGGCCAAGAGGGAACGGTGGAAGGGTGTCAATAGATATGTGAAGGAGTTCCATAAAAGAAAAGAGCGTTCTCATCGTGAAAAGATTGATAGAATCCAGCGGGAGAAGATTAATTTGCTGAAAATAAATGATGTGGAGGGCTATCTGCGAATGGTGCAGGTGGGTCTATTTTCTTATTAGATATAAATAGATACATGGCTTGTGTAGAATTTTGCATGGCTGATACTTAACATCATGTCGAATTACATTAGGATGCAAAATCAGATCGGGTAAAGCAACTTCTTAAAGAGACTGAGAAGTATCTTCAGAAGCTCGGATCCAAGCTACAAGAAGCAAAGGCTGCAGCAGGACGTTTTGGGCATGACGTTGATGAGATAGGGAGTGCCAATTTTCTCGAGAATAGTGAAACTACTTTAGAAAACGAGGATGAAAGTGATCAGGCAAAGGCAAGTCCACCCCACACACAAAATAAAATTACAGACATGCCTTTCTCCATTAGTTCTTTTAAAAATTTCACCCATTTCTTCCAATTGTGTTTTGCAGCATTATATGGAAAGCAATGAGAAGTATTACATGATGGCGCACAGGTATTAGTTCTGCACTTGGGTGCTCTTTAAAGAAATGTCTATTGCTACTGTATGTTGCTTATTTATACTTTTTATATAATGAAAGATGAACATTATTAGAGATTGGGGAGTTTTAGGGGGTTTATTTTTAATTTCAAAAGTTATAAAAGTTTATGGTCTATTGATTCGATTTTTCTGCCATATCATTGTGAAGTTTCTACTGGGTTGAATAATCCTCAGGGTACATTTTTTCTAAGCAATTTTTTTTTAAAACTTGCAGCATAAAGGAGAGCATTGCAGAGCAGCCATCTAATTTGCAGGGCGGAAAATTGAGGGAGTAAGTTTAATTGTTTCATTTTAGAGAATAAAGTATCTCCTCATACCAGGAGATACCTTATGTCCTTATATCCACCCATTTTTTGACATGTGTCTTATTTCCCCTCATTCTATAAGTTTTCATTTTAAAATATATTATAAAATAAAAAATAAGACACATGTCAAACAATGAGTGGATTTAAGGAGATAAGTTATCTCTTGATATGAGGAGATATTTTATTCTCTTCTTTTTAATATTGTAAGTAATTTAGTCAACATATATGTGTGCCTTGGCTGTCTTGCCATGGAGATCCAAGTTGGATTTCACTTAGGAGAGTGATATAGGGTTATTTATATGTTTCTGTGTCTGTGTGTTGCCTTTGACTTAGTTGGGGATTGTATTCTTCTCAGTGTACATTCTTTTTTTCTTTCTTTTCGGTTTTAATAATTGATTACTTAATCTTCTTTAACAAGCTTGAAATTTGAGTTTACATTACTCATGATTTCAATTTTTGTCGTCAGGTATCAAATGAATGGCCTGAGGTGGCTGGTTTCCCTATACAACAACCATTTGAATGGAATCCTTGCTGACGAAATGGGACTGGGTAAAACAGTCCAGGTAATCAGTTTTCATGTTTGAGCAGCTTAATATATGTACTTTGGTTCCTACTGTTTTCCCTTTTCTAGTGTGCCATTTACTATCTTTATCCTTCTGGATATTTTGTCTCGTCTTTTTTTAGGTTTTATGATTCTGTTACAATGCATATATACATGCTAAGATCGTGGAGCAATATTGCACTTAAATATTTCAAGAACTTTTATACGTATAAACATGGATGTTAAACTCTCAAGTGAACTCTTACACTATTATAATCTATGATCCTAGGTAAAAAAACGAGTTAAGTCACACAAAAACTCTCTTTCGATAAACTTCTATAGGTTGAAGTAAACTTTGATAAAATCAATGAACCTTTGATTCTACTAGCAAGCTTGCCTATATTACATGAGTAAAACGTAATTCAGGTCTTTGAAAGATTCATGACCAACCAATTTACTCCCTCAAGGATTATGTGTGCCAACCAATTTACTCCATCCCACATGGCATGCATCTGGAATGTCACATCAGTCTTTAGGAACGAATGTGGTGTCTATTTTGATCTTTTAATGACTTAGTTGGTAGACATAATGTTTGAGGGACTAAGTTGGTTAACAGTGAATCTTTCAAGAACATTAATGACATTTTACTCATTTATACATTGATTTGGCCTTATAAGGTATTTTTTTGGTTGACATAGTTGGGTACATGTGTTGAATTAACTATGTGCTACAGTATACATTGGATTTATAGAGATAATATTATGTTTTCTTTATATTTCTGTTTTGTTTTATTAATTAGGCTACAAAAAAGTAAATTTAACACCTTATTTTTTGTGATTTTTATACTTTATTACTTTTATTATGTTTTATTATGAAGTTAGAATGGTTAATATTATATATACCTTTAAACTATGTTTGGGGTACTAGAATGTTTTTAAATAATATACTTGAGATATTTAAATTGAGTCGATTTTACGATTCAAGTTTACTTAAACTCTCAAGTTTGACAACCTTGCCTGTAAAATCCTAATGCCCATTTAATTTATAGGTTATATCTCTAATTTGCTACCTGATGGAAACAAAAAATGATAGAGGGCCATTTCTTGTGGTTGTGCCTTCATCAGTTCTGCCTGGTTGGGAATCGGAAATCAACTTCTGGGCTCCTAGTGTTCATAAAATTGTTTACTCTGGACCGCCTGAGGAGAGACGTCGGTTATTCAAGTAATGAGAATTTATACCCTCCATATTTTTGATGCTCTTATTTGTGTATTCTCCTTAATGGTTCTTTCTATTTTAGGGAAAGGATTGTTCATCAGAAATTCAATGTTCTTTTGACAACATATGAATATTTGATGAACAAGCATGATAGACCAAAGCTGAGCAAAATACACTGGCACTATATCATAATTGATGAAGGTCACCGTATAAAGAATGCTTCTTGCAAGTTGAATGCAGAGCTAAAACATTATCAAAGCTCTCATAGATTGCTGTTAACTGGAACACCATTGCAGGTTCCCCCTTTTAGACTTTCTTTCTTGTGTGCTTCATGCTATGTCCTTCGTTTTACTTTTTGCTTTATTGCTACAACATGGTATTATAAGTCTGCTGGTTTCCTTATTATTTATGCAGAACAATCTTGAAGAACTGTGGGCACTACTTAACTTCTTGTTACCAAACATATTTAATTCATCAGAGGACTTTTCTCAATGGTTTAACAAGCCATTTGAGAGTACTGGAGATAACTCAGCTGAAGAAGTTAGTTTTGTACCATTTCTGTTTTTATCTATTTTAACTTTACAGTCTTGTATCTTTTTGTTCACCTTTTAACATCCATTGATTTGTGCATACTTATTATGTTATTACTAAATAGGCTTTACTCTCTGAGGAAGAGAATCTCTTGATCATAAATCGTCTGCACCAAGTTCTGAGGCCGTTTGTACTTAGGAGGTTGAAACATAAGGTTTTTAATGCTCAACTCTACGCTTATTAAGCATATTTTCTACTCCTAGAGTTTTATGTATAAATGACCACTGCTTACTTTTGTGGTAAACTACTGTGGCTTATAATTCTTGTGTTGAATCTTATAATCATTAGTCATTCTTAATAGTATTTTATTGAAATAAAATTGTGAACTTTGTAGTTGTACTACTGTCTTCATATCAATATATGCTTCTCCAGACATACAAATATATTAATAATTTTTGTGTGTGTTAGGTTTAATTTTTGTGTTCTCATTCATGCACATTCTCAAAAGGTTTAGCAGGATGTGGATTTTAGCTTTTTTACTAGTCAATGACATGTTTGGTAATCCACTGTCCATTCTGTTATTACATTTTGTAACGAGTTCTTTTAAGAGTGATTGGAGTTTTTATGAATTTCTGATATAATATAGTGTTGATTTTCAGAATCATTTATATTGTGGGGTTATATATGGAAAATTTGCTCTCTGCATCCCTGCTATTCTTGCTATATGCTGCATATCTTCGTAGTTCTGTTCTCTGACCTGAAACTTTATTCCAACACTTGTGGTGACTTGGAAATAAAATATGATGTTTGAAAAGTGCGATTTCACGTGTTTATTAATGTTGGAAATCATCATTGCATGTTATTGAAGTTCTTCCATTTTCAAATTATTGTAGGTTGAAAATGAGTTGCCTGAGAAGATTGAGAGACTTATAAGATGTGAGGCATCTGCGTATCAAAAACTTTTGATGAAGAGAGTGGAAGAAAATCTTGGTGCTTTTGGATCTTCAAAGGTATGCTTTTTGGTACCAACCTCCTTATGGTTGGTATTTCCTTGAAGATCGTTTTGCTTGAAACTAGCCCAAAAATTGGTGCTTGAGTGACTTTCGGTTCTTTTTAGTTATTTTTGGTTGTTTAAGGGTTGTAGGGGTTGGCTTAGGGGTTTGAGAGTGTTTGGAGTGATGGGCCTTTGTTTTGTCCGAGGGAAGTATGTGTATGAGTAATTTGGCCGAGAGGGCAAATTCTTGGCTTAGGGTACTTGGTCTCGGCTTGGGTTGTGTAGGGGGCTGTTTGGGTTGGCTTCTGGCCGTGAATTGTGTTTAGGGGTTAGGCTTGGTGTTGGATAAAAGAATGATGAAGTAGACTTGAGATGGTAGGTGCCACAAACAAAGCTTGATAAGCCAAGTGTGTTCCGCCACAACAAGGATGTTGATGAGGATGGGTAGGCGCCACACCACTTAGGATGATAAGCCAAAATAACGCCACAAGCAAAGCTTGATAAGTTAAAAAGGGTAAGGAGCTATGCTCAACTTCAAAACACAAATGTTTTCTCTATTCAAAATCAAAGTTCAAAAGTACAAATGGCCGTGGCCTACATATATAGACTAAGCCACAGTTTTGGCTTCCTAGGCTAATGCTAATGCTTAATTAGAAATTCAAATAAAACACATTAAAAGTATCCTAAGCTTCAAGTATGTGGTCGTGTAAGTGGCTTGATACATTGCTCCATGTTGGCGACTGTAATGGTGTTTGGCTTTAAGGTAGCACACCAAGCCTTGTAACTCTACATGCTTCTTTAAAGTACCTCAAGTGGTCCCCACATGTTAATTAAACTCAGCCTCCAAATAATGCCTTGAATCCGTGGATGCTTAATGGCTTGATGTTGGTTTTATGCAACTCTTTTAATGTAGCCAACACACTTAATTCAAGGGGGGACCATGGATTTAATCCACATTAATCATGCCTTGTTTTCTCCATTGCTTAATCAATGTGGACGGTGGCCTCTTAAAATATGGTCACTAATTCAAATTTGAATTATTCAAGTGCATGGCTTGCATGTAGGATTCTCACGTGGACATAGGCCTTGGCTTGGCTACGTGCATGGCTTGCATGTAAGCTGCTCACGTGGACTTGGCCTTGGCTTGACTTTGTGCATGGCTTTGCATTCTTGATGTTTACGTGGCTGACTTGGCCTTGGCTTGTCTTGTGCATGGCTGGGCCGAATTATATGGTTTGGCCATGCATGTCTTGTGGGCTTCATGTTTGGGCCAAGTCTTGGCTAGTAATTACAACTTTCATGACTTAAGCTTAAAGACTAAAACAACTTAATTTCCTAAGTAAAGTAAAGACATGACTTTAAAATTAAAGGTGGGACATAAGACCCCCACTTATTTAATACAACAAAATAAAAAGGTCATTTAAGCCCATAAGTAAATATGGCCTTTGCGGGTTGCTATCACTTTCCAATACTTTTTGTTCCCTGTTTTATAATTTAATTTTTAAACTTTTGACAGTGGGCTTGGAACTTATTCCCTTCTGTTTTCCTTGAAATAAGGGAGCTTTTGTGCATATTATGATATTATACATGATATGTTATTACACTTGTGGTCTAATTGAAATTATCAATTGTTAGGCTCGATCAGTACATAACTCTGTCATGGAACTTCGTAATATATGCAATCATCCATATCTCAGCCATCTTAATTCAGACGAGGTATATTCTGATACATGGTTCTTCTCTGGCATGAATGTATTGTGAGAATTGAATTATGATTTTAACTGCAACACATGTATAGAATGGTTTTGATGAGATATTGAGATTTAAACTACAAAGAACATGATGCTTTTATGTATAAACTACAAAGAGTGAAGCAGTATTCCATCATATGAAACTGTTATATGCGAAATCCGAACGATTGTTATTAGACATTTGCCCTCGAACAAGGTAGTATTAACTACAAAGAATCTGTATTTATTTTGGGCTTGCTCAACATGGAAAAGCTACTGTTGTGGCATGACAATGAATTTTCAAGAATATTTGTGGTGGAAACAATGGGTTTGGTTGTATGAAGTGGAGCTTTGTAGAGTGAACAATTTCCCATCAACAGTGAGGATATATGTATGTTGGGATTAGGCTCTTGTTGTGCGGCTGGTCTTTGTAATCTTCATTGATCGTAGTAAACTCTCTTCTATTCAAATGTGAATTTAAGCCTATATTTTGACGTATAGGTCAAACCACATTAAATTTGATGTTTAGTTGTAGTTCTCTTCTTCCTATTTAGTGTTTGTGCATCCAATTACAATGCAAGGTTTGTCTATAGCTTGTCACTTTTGAACCTGGATGATGCCGGCAGAAGGTTATAAAACTATCTGCATAGGCCATAACTTGTACTTTTATACAAGGTTTTTTTAATATATTTGAAGTAGTCAACTTCAATTATTTGACTATTTCAGTAGGTCAAGTTTTATGTGATCTGTTATTTCCTTCTTTTAGTATGCTTACAGTTTGATTCTTGCCTTTTTAGGTGGATAACTTTATCCCAAAGCATTATCTGCCACCTATTATTAGACTTTGTGGGAAGCTTGAGATGTTGGACCGTTTATTACCTAAATTGAAGGCGACAGATCATCGGGTATGAAATATCCGATATAATTGCTATTGGATCATTACGTTTCATTCCTTCATGTCAGTATTGTCATTAATGATGAAGGAAGATACTTACTATTTTTTAGTTATTTATAGTGCTTCTATGTGTTCAAAGTGCTGTTGGGATACCAATGTGTGTTGGTCCACGTGGAAGGGACTTGGGTCACTTAAGCACGAGGTCCTAGGCTTGTTCTTTGGATTCATGTGTATATAGAAAACACTATTAGGTGGGCCTCCAACTTAGGCGCCTGACCATATACAGAGAGATAAGTCTTTCACCTATTGGGTGGAAGGATACTCTGGGAAATAATTTTGTTGTTGTTGTGATCTAGTTCTCTACTTCTTTAGATGCTGAATGTGTTTGACAGTTTATTTCCCTTTTGCTAAGGCTATGAAATGAAACTGTACCGGTTCTTCATTTAATGAGTACTTATTCGTTGTTTATTCTGAAAATTTAACTGTGTTTGATATCATATCGTGCATGCTTCTACAGGTTCTTTTCTTTTCGACAATGACTAGGCTTCTGGATGTTATGGAGGAATACTTAACCTTAAAACAATATCGGTACCTCCGGTTGGATGGGCATACATCAGGAAGTGATCGTGGTGCCCTTATTGATCTTTTTAACCAATCTGATTCTCCATACTTTATTTTTCTACTCAGGTAATTTTAACATGGTGAATTATTGCACTTGAGACCAAAAATAGCAACTTGGTGCTTTTTAATTAATAGGTTCATAGTGTTGATGACCATATGTGGTAACTAGTATAATTGATGGTGATTGCAATTCTCTTCCTGCACATTAACGTAATACTTCAGAGGTTTCTTTATGCTTATTTGGTTGCACTTTAAGATATTTCACTGTGTAAAGTTGGAAATAGTTGAACTCAAGTTATCAAGTGTCATTCTGTGGCTGAAAACTTTTACATATGATTGGATTCAACACCCACCTTTTGTTTCATGATTTTTGGGTATAATCATAAGGAGATAACAAACCATGTCTAGTTCAGGTTGAGTCCCAGATTGTATTATCATATGTATTGCTGACATTTATTTATTGCTATCAGCATTCGAGCTGGTGGCGTTGGAGTTAATCTTCAAGCTGCTGACACAGTGATCTTATTCGACACTGACTGGAATCCACAGGCAATGAACTTTCTTTTATACATAAAGTTGTTTGTTTTTGCTGCTGGTTATTTATGCTTTCTGTTTGTTGGTGCATTTTCAGGTTGATCTGCAAGCCCAGGCAAGGGCTCATAGAATTGGTCAAAAGAGGGATGTTCTTGTTCTTCGGTTTGAAACAGTTACTATTCTTTTCCCTTTGACTTATGGTTTGGCATTGATGAGTCTTTTTGTTGATATTATTGCATATATGCTACACTACAGCCACACATACAATTTTTCTTCATAAAGAAAATGAAGTGTTAAAGAGAATAGGTCATGGAGAGTTTAGATTGGTCCAATGTATCACACACTGTAGCTTTTGAAATTGTCTACCATAACTGGAGCCGGTTCTGTTCCTTACTCTACAGTTTCTCCCTACTAAATTTCTACCATGTTGCATGGTGATTAGAATTCGGATAAACAGATGTGCTTCTTAGTCGTTACTGTCATAGACTGTGTACACATTCAAAATTTCATCTTGTATATCAATTTTTTTATTATTTCTTGATTTAGGACATATTACCCAATGGTATAGTTTTCACTGGACCCTTTGCTTGTATCATTTAATAGGGCGAGCCTGTGGTGAGTGCCTGGGGTAGAATTTAGGAATCCACTCGAAAGAGAGTTGCAAGAACTATCATCAATTTATTATACATGTTTAATACTAAGATATCATTAATGTAGTGCAGTATTATCATGTTTGCTAAATTATCTTTCGCTGCTTACAACGTATCAAGGTTCAAACTGTCGAAGAACAAGTCAGAGCTTCGGCTGAGCACAAACTTGGCGTCGCTAATCAGAGCATTACTGCTGGTTTTTTTGACAATAATACAAGGTTGACAATACTGGGTTATATTTCACCTTTAGTTAAAAAAGATTTAATATCAGCTCTCAATTTTCTTTAGCCTATGTTGATTGCAGTGCTGAAGATCGTAGAGAATACTTGGAATCCCTCCTGCGTGAGTGTAAGAAAGAGGAAGCTGCACCTGTTTTGGATGATGACGCTCTCAATGATATCTTAGCCCGCAGGTACTCAATTTTTTTATGTGTTCACCATCTATCTATTCATGGCTTGGTATGTGTTCTTATTTTGTAATGAGTAACTGGGTT
Organism: Lupinus albus; assembly: GCA_009771035.1. NCBI lineage: Eukaryota > Viridiplantae > Streptophyta > Magnoliopsida > Fabales > Fabaceae > Lupinus > Lupinus albus. The sequence continues at coordinate 15,726,721 of CM020011.1, forward strand.
GCGGGCATTACTTTCTCTACTTTCACATATAGTTTAATGGGAATCCAGGAAAGATGTGTACATGACTTATTTTACCTCCGTTTAAATTGTTTTTAGAAAAGTGTTCCTGATGTATTACTGCCATTGTAGCATTCTACCCTGTTAGCTATTGCTGTTTTAATTCACAGATTGTCACGTTACATTATATGCAAGGATGGTAACCCTTTAACTGGGGGGTGCTTGAAGTGCTTGCCTTTATTGTTGATAGGCAATTTTAGTATTTTAAGTATATGTCAAATCCAGTTTTAAAACAAAAATATAGCCTTATAACTACCTTGAAATTCTGTTTTTACCCTTTGTATCAAGGAAGAGAAGAGAGAAACATAGACATCTGATGAAAATCTTGTTTTTGTTTACAGTGAAACAGAGATAGACGTGTTTGAGGCTGTTGACAAAAAAAGGAAGGAAGATGAGCTGGTATGCTGTTTGAGCATTTGCTCGGGTTTTTATTATTATTTTATCGGAGGGTGAACCTCAGTCTAACAGTAAGATTGCTCCTTAGCGACCAAGAGGTCATGGGTTCAAATCCTAGAAATAGTCTTTTCGCTTGTGGGGGTAAGGTTGCTACTTCTACCCTTGCCAGACCCCACTAGGTGGGAACCTCGTTTACTGGGCCGCCCTCTTTATCAATTTTTACTTGCTGTTTATATGATCGAGAATCTTACTGGAGCTCCAAAAAAATATATTGCAGGCTACATGGAAGAAGTTGATGCTTGGGCAGGCAATTGATGGTTCTGAATTTACTACTCCCCTTCCTTCTCGTCTTGTCACTGATGAAGACCTGAGACAGTTCTATGAAGTGATGAAGATATCTAATGTGCCTAAGAGTAGGGTGGAGTCTACTGGAGTGAAGCGAAAGGGTGGAAATCTTGGGGGGCTTGATACTCAACACTATGGTCGGGGGAAACGTGCAAGAGAGGTTTGTCTATATACTCTTTTGGATTGTGAGCATTATTGTATTTTTATTATAAAATAAATATTATTAGAAGAGAAGGGGGGAGTGCAAATGAAGAGGATATGGTATTCACACAAAAAAACGAAAAACTAAAACCATGTGAAAAGACATGCAATAAAACATGTCTAGCCCATGGGAGCACGAAAGGGGCACCAAAAAATTAAACTTTTCCTAAATAAAGTCTAGGATTGAAAAGAAGTAATGCATAACTGCTTTTTTCTCTCTGTATAAACATGCCCTATATCATTATATCTACCTATTATAACTGAGTTTCCCTTGGGATAATCTTGTTGTTTAGTTATTAATTCGTGATGTAGAAGTGATGTGCAATTAGCAGAAGAAATGAAAATGAAAACATTCTTTTGTACTACATCATGTGTTAGGTGTCGTATCTAATCACTAATCATACTTCTTTTAGGTACATTCCTATGAAGAGCAATGGACAGAGGAAGAGTTTGAGAAGTTGTGTCAGACTGAATCTCCTGATTCACCAAAAGTAAAAGAAGTGGCAGAGATGAATCATCCAACAAATGCTTCAAACTCTGTTATATCTGCTTCTAAGATAGAACCTGTTATGGACCACCCTTCTATCCTAACAGAACCTGCAATGGTTCCTCCAGTAGCCCCAATATTGCCATATGTGGAGAGTTCACCCGTACAACAAGTCAAAGAGATAACCCCACCAGTCAAACGTGGTCGTGGAAGGCCGAAAAGAATAACCACGCCACCTGTGAATGTTCCTCCTGCAACTTCTGGAACTGTTGAAGTAAACATGCCGTTACAGAAAGGAACTGGGTCTGGGCTTTTAACATCATCAACTCCTGATTCCATGGCTCATCCTGCTGTAATTGTAGGTGCCAGTAGACCAATAGAAGAGTCTGATGCGAGGACTGTTCGTAATGCACAGCCTACCATTCCTGTGCCTACTGTTCCACCTAGTTCCCAGTCAACTGTTGCTTCTGTTTCTGTACCTATACATGCAAGAGGACAAGGGCGTAAAACTCATAGTAGTGGAGATGGGACTAGACGTAGAGGGAAGAAGCAGATTATGACTTCACCTCCTATCCCTGGTGGCTCTGTTGGTTCTGGTTTGAAGGTGAATGAACAATCAGAAGATATACTAGTCAGTCCACCTTCAGGTCAAGCTATCTCCCAGAATGAACCTATTTCCAGCACTGCTGCAGTACACCATCCAACTACCCTTTCTGGTTCTGGTTCTTTAAACAGTGGAATGGATCGTTTGGGTGTTGGGACTGCTACAAATTCACAGCAACCCCTTCTTTTGCCCTCAGCTAGTCCCTTGCCTCAAGCTACTCTCACTTCTCCCTCCGCACAGATGCAAAGTGATGGGCAAAATCGGAAATCACAAAATGGAGCAGGAGTTTCCCGGCGCAGGGGAAAGAAACAGGCAACAATACCACCCCCTGTGCCTGATGTTTTAGGTCATCCAGATTTGCATCCAACTTCTAATTTACAGATTTCATCAGGCAGTCTATCAGGTTATAATGCCGCTGAACTGAAAAGATTGCAACAGAACAATGTTAAAGTATCAGAATGTATTGTCCAGGATCATGCATCACAGAGCTTAGGCGATCAGGATATAAAGTCAACGCAAATATCTGATGATTTAGCTAAGCAAACAGTAAACTTGTCTTCAGGTCAAAACAGTACAATCAAATCCGCAGGTGAATATATTGTGAAGTGCTGTTTTAGACTTCTTAAATCTAATTTTTTTGTTGTTGAAAAAACCATGCTTATAAACTAAGGAATTCTTTTGCAGGGCCAGAATTGGAGAAGGTCAAGAATCCCGATGTTCATGATTCTTATATTGAGAAGGTTAAATCTTCTGAAAATGCCTCATCCAAGATTGAAGTTTGTGGGAATCCAGGGAATGTAAAATTATTTGTCACAACTCTGCCTGTTACTGAGGAGACAGAGGACCTACAGTCAGGTGGTGCAACTCATAACACTGTTGAAGCTTTAAAAACGATACCTTCAACTGTTGTTACTCCAACTAATTCCTTGGTTGGTAGTGCAACCACAGAGAGCGTCAACCAGTCTTCTGATTCTATGACTGCAAATGTTGTCACTAGTGCCCCATTGAGTATTGTTTATCCTTCTACAGTGGGCTCTGAGTCTACTGACTCTTTCTCATTTGAACCTACACCAGCAAAAAAGCAAGGTCGTAAAACTCAAAATAGAGTGGAGCCACCACGGCGCAGGGGGAAAAGGTCAGCTACAGTATTACCTGCTGTTCCCGATGCTTTTGCGGATCATGATCCTAAGTTAATTCCTCATGCCCTGAATTCATCTGGGGATTCATTTGTGGGTAAAGCCATTAAAAATGTTACTCAATCGCAAGCACTTGAGATCCTTTTGCCTAGTGGAGTAGCTGATCATGATTCAAAAAGGAAAGAGAGAGCTACCAACTCTTCTCAAGTTAAGCAAAATGTCAATGATGTTGCTCGGGTGATGAAGGAAGTTTTCTCTGGAATTTGCTTGCCAATGTCTAAAGTGAATGATTTTGTTGGTAGTGAAGATAGGAATACACTTTCTGTACATGTAATGACTAATCCTGCAGTGGATGCCTCTAATAACCAGAGTGTGGAGGATAAAGCAGGTCCTGACATACCAACTACTAGAGCAGCATGTTCTACTTTTAATGTTCATGAAAAACAATCCGATAAAGCCTCCAATGTGCAGTCTCAGGAGGGTAAAGCTGGTTTAGATTTGACAGGTACTGGAGCAATGAGCCTGACATCAGCCATTTCTGTGAATGGGGATGAGCAAAAATCTGGTAGTGCATCTGATAAAAAAATAACTCTTTTGAATGAGACCTTACCTAATGTCAGTGAGCCTGAAACTAGTGATTGTGGTGATGTTAAAGAAGAACAAACTGAAATTTGTTATGAATACTCAACCACCCAGAATAAAATGGAGGCTATTGATGCAACTCCAGTTGATGCTTCCCAAAAGACTTATGATTCTTCTGAGATACTTCCTACTTGTGGTGGCCTAACAGATTTAAATATAAAGGCTTCTACCCATCAGATATGTTCATCTGTGGTTTCTCCTGGTTTTGAACCACTAGTGGTAAATCAAAATCTTGGAAACCAATCTGGCTCCTCATTTGAGATGTGTTCAAGATCTTCACCGCTGGATATTGGTATCACAGGATGGCAATCAACTCCATTGAAATCGGAAAATTTTAATAGTTTTGAAAATATCCAGGCTGATACCTTAAGTCAGAGCCATTTATCCACAAAAGAACCTCCCAAGATCACAGAGCACATTTGTAATGAAAATTTTGATCTTCCTGATTCATCTCCAAAATCTTCTCCTCTTTCTTGTGGTGACAGTTCTGGGTTAGTTTTGCAGGCGGACAATTTAGGTGATCAACCTCGAGTAACAATGGCACTTTCTAGTATTTCTGAACATGCTGAAATTAATTCTAGAAATGATACTGAATCATCTTTACAAGCTTCTTCTGATACCTTAAGTCAGAGCCATTTATCCACAAAAGAACCTCCCAAGATCACAGAGCACATTTGTAATGAAAATTTTGATCTTCCTGATTCATCTCCGAAATCTTCTCCTCTTGCTTGTGGTGACAGTTCTGGGTTAGTTTTGCAGGCAGACAATTTAGGTGATCAACCTCGAGTAACAATGGCACTTTCTAGTATTTCTGAACATGCTGAAATTAATTCTAGAAATGATACTGAATCATCTTTACAAGCTTCTTCTGATACCTTAAGTCAGAGCCATTTATCCACAAAAGAACCTCCCAAGATCACAGAGCACATTTGTAATGAAAATTTTGATCTTCCTGATTCATCTCCAAAATCTTCACCTCTTGCTTGTGGTGACAGTTCTGGATTAGTTTTGCAGGCAGACAATTTAGGTGATCAATCTCGAGTAACAATGGCACTTTCTAGTATTTCTGAACATGCTGAAATTAATTCTAGAAATGATACTGAATCATCTTTACAAGCTTCTTCTGATACCTTAAGTCAGAGCCATTTATCCACAAAAGAACCTCCCAAGATCACAGAACACATTTGTAATGAAAATTTTGATCTTCCTAATTCATCTCCAAAATCTTCACCTCTGGCTTGTGGTGACAGTTCTGGGTTAGTTTTGCAGGCGGACAATTTAGGTGATCAACCTCGAGTAACAATGACACTTTCTAGTATTTCTGAACATGCTGAAATTATTTCTAGAAATGATATTGAATCATCTTTACAAGCTTCTTCTGAACTCGCTCTTGATGAGGAGATTGGTGGGAATAAAATATCTACTTCAGCTGACCATGATAGAGATAATATTGTTGAGCCTCCAAACTTGAGCTTGAATCCCGTGTCTGTTGGTAATCTTTCTCAAGATGCACTAAATTCTTCCATAAAACAGTGTTCAGAGTCAGCATCTGGAATAGTGCGCCCTGGGAGCCCCAAAGCTGTTCAAGCTCAGAATCATCAAGATGCATTATTAGAACCTGCTGATTTGCATAAGACTCCATTGGTCCAGAGCTACTTGGGATCCCGCGGTGAAGAAAAAGTGGAAGAATGGGATTCCATTTGTGAGCAGCTTCTGTGTGGTGGAGTTGGGAGTTCAGAATCTCTGGTAGAGCCATTGGAGAAGGGTGTGGCCAACAGCTCTGGAATCCAGGAGGAAATAGGAGTTGATAAAATGGAAACTGATGTTCAACTGGATGCACCCATTAGTCAGTTTTTGGAAGAAAATGTTGGTTTTCCCTCGTTTGGTTCCCAGGCTAGGTCTGGAGATAATACATCAAAGAGCACAAGTTTAATTTCATCTGAGGAAACAAAAGTTGATAAAATGGAAACTGACGTTCAGGTGGATGCATCCATTAGTCAAATTTTGGAAGAAAATGTGGGCTTGCCCTCCTGTGATTATCTTACTAGGTCTGGAGATAATACATCAAAGAGCGTGAGTTTTCTTTCATCTCCCGAATTAGTTGCACGGTCTGTACCCCAGAACAATGAGGAAGGATCCAAGGCAGATCAGAGTAATTGTTCGGATAAGTTTCAATCTGGTTATCTTTTGCCAGAAACTACAGAGATGGAAATCAATAAAATTCCTTTGGATTGCCCAATGCATGTAAGTGAATCTGTGGAGGGTGAACTGTCGTTGATAAAAGATGAAAATTCTAAAGTTGAAACTAGTGATCAAATTGATGCTTCCCAAATTTCAGAGGATGATCCAGAAAGACTTAATTCCAAAAATGTATATGTGTCTTCCTCATACTCGGTGATGGAGGAAGAAAAGGTTGATGTGTTGTTATCTGACAAGGGCCCTATCTGTGTTCCCCTAGTTCAGAGTGAACCAAGAGATCCTGTAATTCCAGAGGGTTGTATAGATGCCATCAAGGTATGTCTTTTGTTCATATTAACATATCTGGCTTGGTAATTCTCCCTCAATTTTGTTTGGTCTCATTTTTTCAGGGTCCCATTGCAAGTCCATTACCACAACAGGAATCAGAAGGTCCTGGAGCCGTGAGGTGTGATCAAATGAAGACACCGGATGTTGACAGGGTTGATCCAGGACTGACATGTAAGAAGATGGAATTACCTTATATCAGTGAATCTGTGGAGGGTGAACCTTCGATAAAAGATGAAAATTCTGAAGTTGAATTACCTTCCCAAATTTCAGAGGATGATCCAGAAAGACTTAGTTCCAAAAACATAGATGTGCCTTCCTCATGCTCGTTGGTGGAGGAAGAAAAAGTTGATATGTTATCTGACAAGGGCTCTATCTGCGTTCCTCCAGATCAGAGTGAACCAAGAGATCCTGTAATTCCAGAGGAGGGTTGTAGGGATGGCATCAAGGTATGTCTTTTGCTCATATTAGCACACCTGGCTTGGTAATTCTCCTTCAATTTTGTATTGACCTCATTTATGCAGGTTCCCATTGCAAATCCATTATTGCAACAGGAATCAGAAGATCCTGAAGCCGTGAAATGTGATCAAATGAAGACATCTGATGTTGACAGGGTTGATCCAGGACTGACATGTAAGAAGATGGAATTACCTTCTTCCTCAGTGACAGAGCAAGATAAATCTGATACACTAGGGGAGCCAAAGGATTGTTTAACTGGAGAGGGAAGTTATAGAGATGCTACTGAAGTAAGACATTGTTTTACCTATATGATGTCTATTACTATGTACTACAGTAATTCTCTCTTTAACTTCATGAATTTATTTCTGCAGGTTCCCTCTACAAATCCAGTACTGCTTCCAGAATCAGTTAGTTCTGAGGCTGAGATGGGTAATCAAGGGGAGTCACAGGTTGGTTCCCCCTTTAGGCACTATTTTGTTGTCTTGGTTTTACAAGTCAGTAGGTTTGTTATATTTTGAATGTAATCAAATCACACAACTTATGTATATTTTAAATCACATTGCACAACTTTAAGAGCTTGCCTTCTAGGTGAGCGTAGAGCGAATTAAGCTAATCTGTCTGAATTTATACATGAACACTCATTTTTAGTATCATGCTTTTGCTGAAATAACAACTTCGCTGCTTCTCTTCTAATGCCCTTTATTTGGAATTTTTACTTTACCCAAATCCAGAGATGATTTTGTATGCATTTGACCATTTATGTAATCTATTGTTTCCGTTACTTTATCTATGTGCATCTCAGGCAAACGGGGATGAATCAAAAGGATTAACTGATACTGAGGAAGTGGAGGATATTATTGAGAGGTGTGATGCTGAGATGGTGAATGCATTTCAAGTTCCAAGTTCCCCAGCAACAGTTGAAAAGGTGGAGGGCTTATCTGAGGAAGATATAATTGGCATCATGACAGGAACGCAGGTACCAGAGGAGTCTGAAGCTGTTATAGGGGACGCAATGGATGTTACTCCAGGTTGTGAAACAACTTCAATTCATGGAGTTGCATCCATATGTCCTTCAGCAGCAGGGAGTGAACATGTGGAGGGTTTGTCTGGCAACTCGATAGCCGAAGAATCTGAAGCTGGAATTAGTAGCCATGAAAATCAAACTGGGCAAGAAAATGCAATGCAAGACATTGAAAAAATCTCTCCTCCAGTAGCTAATGGTAAAAATGCAGAAAGCTCATTTGAGGATAGAAAGAACATTGTTGAAACCTCAGAGATTGTGAATGAAAGGGCAACAGAGAAAAGCTTGTCTGAGAAAGAACTGAGTGAGAGTTCAGTGGCAGGAGAAGCCCAAGAATCTGACACTAAGTCATGAAATCTGTCCTTGTATATAATAAGTTATGATATATAGGGTTTTTTTTACTCATAATGTTGTAATTTTCGTATTGTATCCATCTAACTCTCCTACTCTTTGATGGACCAGGATTATATGTCTAACTTATGTCTGTTTATCATATGCTTATTTTTGCTTGACTTATTTGTTGCAAACATCTATTTGAATAAGATACTACTTTTTAAAGAAATTACTTTTTCATTAAAACCCCTCTATGAAATTACTGTACCTATCCTATTTGAATTTAGCATTAAGATAGATGATATTACCCAAATTAATGTGAAGTTAAATAGATAAAAAGTTGTGGACTATTAATTATAGGAGAATTTGCGAGAGGAAGAGATAATGTGAAGATTATGCAAACTTTAGGATAATGTGAAGATTAATGCTAAATTCAATGTAGAACAATATGGTCCTTCACTTTATAACAAAAGTTTAGTATAAATTTGGGGAGAGATTTACTTACTTTAAGAGTAAGTGGAAAAGACTTACTTCACATCATGATTATTCATTTTTGGAAATCCAATGGTTTGAATTTGTGAGTATGTCTAAACTATTGGATTTTTCAAGAATGAATGACTAAGATGAAGAGTAAGTTTTTTTCCAAAATCAATGGGGAGGGATCTACTTACTTCAAGAGTAAGTGGAAAAGACTTACCCCACATCATGATCATTCATTTTTTGAAAATACAATGGTTTGAATTGGTGGGTACATCTAGACCATTAGATTTTTCAAGATTGGATGATTAAGATGAAGAGTAAGTCTACTCTTGGAGTAAATTGGAGTAAATGGATCTCTCCCCTAAATCAATTGAGATAGAAAACAAATCAATACAATTAAATATACTAGGTTATCGTAATGCTTGTTTTTATGTAAAAATAGGCTTTTATCATTTGTAAAAAAACTTTACAAATTAGTAGATGCATATAAATTTTATAACTATTTATTTGTTAATCCTCGAATATAAAAAAATCACGAATTTATACAACAGAGATGCTAACATCCAAATGAATAAAAAAAATGGGAAATGCTTTGCCTTTGCATTGGTTTTGTAAATAAATGATGATATTGTAATCATTATGTAAAGAAACAAAAAATTGTTGAATTTTTTGTTTGTGGGATAAGGAGTTGTAGTAGTGGGTAATGTGTTGTCTTCTCATCTGCTCTGTTGAAATTGAATTGAATGACATGCGCTCTGATTTGTTCCACACTACGTCTAAGATAGTCTCCTTATCACGATGTGGTAGAATTTCTCTTGCTCGTAAACTGTTCGACGAAATGCCTATGAGAGATTCTATTGCTTGGAATGCCATGCTTTCTGCCTATTCCCACTTAGGACTTTACCAACAAACCCTTACTCTCTTTGATACCATGATAACCTCCCATTTCAAACCTGATAACTTCTCCTACACTGCAGCGTTAAATGCATCTGCAGGTGTACTGAATCATCGTTTCGGAACAAAAATTCATGCTTCGGTTCTTGTTTCAGGGTACCTGTCTTATCTTCCCGTTGCGAACTCGCTAATTGATATGTATGGTAAGTGTTTGAAACCTGAAGATGCAAGAGAAGTGTTTGATGAGATGACTCATGATAATGAAGTCACATGGTGTTCGCTTGTGTTTGCTTATGCAAACTCTTGTCAGTTTGGCATGGCTCTTGAAGTGTTTCGTAGCATGCCTAAAAGAGTTATAATTGCTTGGAATATAATGATTTCGGCTCATGCTCGTTGCGGTGAAGTTGAATCATGCTTGCGTTTGTTTAAAGAGATGAGTGAGAGTTTGTATCAGCCAGACCAGTGGACTTTTAGTGCTCTCATGAGTGCTTGCACTGAGTCAGTGGAATTGTTATACGGATGCATGGTGCATGGTTTTGTTATTAAATCTGGTTGGAGCTCTGCTATGGAGATAAAGAACTCGATTTTAAGCTTCTATGCAAAATTAGAATGTAATGGTGATGCTATGAAAGTATTTAATTCCTTTGGTGATTTTAATCAAGTGTCTTGGAATGCTGTCATTGATGCCCATATGAAATTGGGTGATGCCCACAAAGCCTTACTTGCTTTCCAACAAGCCCCTGAGAAAAATATTGTTTCTTGGACTTGTATGATTGCGGGGTATACAAGAAATGGAAATGGAGAGCTAGCTCTAAGTATGTTTGTAGACATGACAAGAGAATCTGTCCAGCTTGATGATTTAGTAGCTGGAGCAGTCCTTCATGCTTGTTCTAGCTTGGCAATCCTAGCTCATGGCAAAATGATCCACAATTGCATAATTCACCATGGTCTAGACAAATATTTATATGTTGGAAATGGTTTGGTTAATATGTATGCTAAATGTGGGGATATAGAAGCTTCGGGTTTTGCATTTCATGATATTCTTCAGAAGGACCTGGTTTCTTGGAATTCAATGTTGTTTGCATTTGGACTGCACGGGCGTGCTAGTGAAGCTCTATGCCTATACAGAGAAATGGTGGCATCTGGTGTGAAACCGGATGAAGTAACCTTCACGGGGTTGCTAATGACTTGCAGCCACTTGGGGCTTATAGATGAGGGCTTTGCATTCTTTCAATCAATGAGTTTGGAATTTGGACTTTCCCATGAAATGGATCATGTGGCATGCATGGTGGATATGCTTGGTCGAGGCGGGTATGTGGAAGAAGCTAGAAGTTTAGCTAAGAAGTATTCAAAGACAAGCAGAGCTAGGACCAATTCATGTGAAATTCTACTTGGAGCATGTTATACACATGGGGATTTAGGAAATGGGAGCTCTATGGGAGAATATCTAAAAAACTTAGAGCCGGAAAAAGATGTTGGTTATGTATTGTTGTCAAATTTGTATTGTTCAAGTGGGCAGTGGAAGGAGGCAGAGATAGTAAGGAAGGCAATGGTGGATCAAGGAGTGAAGAAAGTGCCTGGTAGTAGTTGGATTGAGATAAGAAACGAGGTGACCGCTTTTGTGTCCGGAAATAATTCTTATCCCTACATGGCTGACATATCTGAGATTTTATACTTCCTTGAATTAGAAATGAGACATACATGGCCTGTTAATTTTGATATTGAATGATCTTTATAGACCAGTGAAACCATAAGGGATATAACTTTGCAAGCAATTTCCCGTTTCTCTTTTTTGGAGACATGAAACACTACATCCTTTTATAAGAGTCTGTATCAGTGCTGCATATGCGTTGCTTAACAAATCTGGAAAGGGGATGAGCAAGACACTAGTACTATCTGATTACAAAATGATTGTTTTGAAGGAGACCTTACCTAATGTCAATGAGCCAGAAACTAGTGGCTGTTGTGATGTTAAAGAAAAGGAAGAACAAACACGACATTCTATTGAAAACTCAACCAAGAATGAAGTTATTATTAGAGCCTACTAATTTGCATTGGTTGAGAGCTGGTCAGGATACCGGTGTAAGGAAAGAAGGGATGAATGGGATTCCCAATGTGAGTTGGTTCAGTCTGATAGAGCTTGGAGTCTCTGGTAGAATCAATGGAGAAGGGCATGTCCTACATATAGTAAAACGGTAAGCGGTACCAGTTCCAGTGCCTACTACCCATTGTATGTATTTCACAACAATCTCAGAAATGTATTTCATAGCTCACAAGCCTTTTCCTACCCTCTATTATCCTCCGAAAACCAACTCGCAAACTGACATTAGGTTCTACAACTCTGGAATGCATGGGTAGCAAAAGGTGATCAAATGGAACTGATACTCAAACGGATACATCCAGTTTTTTTGAAGAAAATATGAATTTGCTCTCATGTGATTCTCTTCTTGAAGGTATCATCTGATTGTAGATTAGTTGGCAGTGTGTGTAGCCCATAATGATCAGGAAGGAATAAAGGATCCAAGGCAGATCAGAGTAATTGTTTTGATAAATTTCAATCTGTTTTTGTGTGCCTGGAAATACAAAAGATGGAAATCAATAAAATGGCTTCAGATGGTAGGAAGATAATCTCTGCACATTAATCATGAACTTCATGTCTTTCTGAACGTTGAAGAGATTGTGTACTTTCTTATCTTAATATTTGAAGGGTTTTTTTAACGTGTACATTTTACTTATCCAAAAACAGGTAAGTTTTCATAATTTAACAACCTGCCCTTATTTTTATTAAGTGAGGTTCACCATATGAATCAAACAATAATTATATAAATCAAACAATGTTATATTATAAATTATATTAATTATATAAATCAAACAATATGTTATAATGTTATATTATAAATTATATTAATTAGTGGATTTATATATTTGGTGTGTATCAATATATGTGTTCACTCATTTCTAATGCACACTTACCTTTAGTGTAAGTTAAAATATTTCCATCATTCCATATATTTATGTCACCAATTACAAGTAGAGTATGTGATCCTTTCTAGCATGCATGTTTTCTCACAAGGAAGAGAAGATTCCTTAATTGGAACATTGATCACGTGAGACCCACAATGTAATAAAGGATTTGTTGTGCAATCATTACTTATGAATTTGGACACTTGACCGTAGATAAATTTCCTTAAACTATGCTAATTATCATATTAGCAAGGTTTTAAATTTGAATTCGTGATTATTTGTATTGTTATGTTAACATTTTGGGAATCTCGAAATTACATCACGATCACAGTTGTGATCATCATTTATATTTACTCAAAATACGAGATACTAGTGATCATCAAACCAAATTTTTCCACAACCTATTTGGTCAAGTCAATCATTATATAAATTCGAGCAGATTTTCTTTTTGACCAAATTCAATATATTCATATCTACTCTCATTTGGACTCAAATTATTGAAACTGTAGTCATAAAATCATATCATAATATACCATGATGAGACCAGGGATTATATCCACATTGAATTATGGTCAATCTGTGCAGCATGCAAAACAAACTGAAGCTTAATAAAATGTAGCATAAAAGAAGTTGATATGTAATAATGAATCATCACTAAGTTAAGTTTTTTAGATTTATAATAATATGAATATAATATCCAATGTTTTATTAGAAAAAATATTAAATGAGGAAATAATATATTTATCATATGGAAAACAAGGAACATGATTGTAAATGCTTATTGAGATTCTTAGTTGACCAAAGGGCAATTTTATACATAGAAATAAAAAATTGATTGATTGGAATTTGTGAATATGTAATTTTAAATCTCAATAATCATGAAATGGAATAGATATTCTAATTATTAGAATCCTATGAAAAGTTGTCATAAACATAGAAAAGTCCATTATCAAAAATAATTCGAATGTTTTGGACAAAAATATCCCTAAAGGCCGTTAAACGATCCCTGAAAAAAAAAGGACAAGTGTAGTGATTTGACAGTTAAGCCCTAAAAATTGTAATGAAATTACGAGTTGAGAGATGAAATGTGAAATGAATGATATGAGAGTTGTGTGTCACTTTCAGAACTCAGAACATTAAACTCTTTTCTTCTCTTTTCTTCTCTTCTCTTCTCTTCTCTCACTCACTCCATTTCCCTCAGGTCCGTACAACTCCCTCTTCGCCATTACTCTCTCCTTCTTCTTAAATCATTTATTCATTCTTTCTCTTCTTCAACACTTGTTTAACATTTTTTAGGGTTTTAATCCTTTTTATTTTCATCTAAACTTCTCTTTTCGTTATGCATTTTTTCAAATTTTTTAGGACGCGAACAGCCAACAATCTATTGTATTCTTATATCTCTCTTATTTAAATGTAATGCTACCTTCCATTTTTTTAATCCCTTTTCATGGATATGTTTTTTTTCCTTCCCGAGTTGTTTATTTTGAATTAGGTTTAGGGTTTTGGAATGTTAAGTAAGTGACAGCATGAGCAATCTACACCATAATAATTGTAACAGAGTAACTTCCTTGAAAATTAGTTTGTAAAAATGGTTTACTTCTTATTTTTATTTATTAAGTCTCTATGTCCCTTTTGATTTCTATGATGAGAACGTTCCTGGAAAATAAAATATAAATGGAAATAAAAAATCACCAGAATCTGTAATTATGCTAACCGTGCATGACTTAAAGCTATTTGTAATTCAACACGATACAAATTGCTGGCTTGTGTGCGATTCTACAGAGTATGATCTTTACTTGTTTTTTGGGTTACTTTTTCCTGTGGTTGTTAGGTTGTAGAATCTTGTACCTCTGTTTCCTTATTCTTTTATTGGAATTATGTTCTTCCTGATTACTATAACTTACATTTGGTGTATGAGTTGCTTCAAACTGTTGGGATGAGAAAGTTCCTTATATTACAAACTTTAGCATATGTTTCTATGGTGATAACAATGTTATTGTTTTAGTGGATACAAAAATCTGGCACATCTACTGGTGCATTGCTTTTATATTTCGAAATAAGTTTTCCAAACTCATGAACTTATACATTCTTTTTAGAAGCTTTATTGATACATGTAGGATGTAAAACTGACCGCTGTGAGTTATATGAAATATCCAGGGCCAATTTGAATGTGAGGACTGGAGATCTTTTACGGGACTGATAGTGTGTTCGAAGGCTTATTCGCTCTCCTCATTTTAATTTGTTCAACCTGTTCTTGGATCAGTTAAATTAAATGCAGCCAGTGCACTTGACCATAGCACTCACTGTCAGGTTTTGAATTTTGGATCTTTGATGGACTGCAATAAAGAAGAGGCCTTAAGGGCCAAGGGAATCGCTGAAAAGAAGATGGAAAACAGGGATTTTATGGGGGCTCGTAAATTTGCTCTTAAGGCCCAGCAGCTATATCCTGATGTGGAAAATATAGCTCAAATGCTTACTGTTTGCGAGGTGCACTGCTCTGCTGAACAGAAATTGTCTAATAGTGAGATGGACTGGTATGGAATTCTTCAGGTTGAACAGACTGCTAATGATATAACAATTAAGAAGCAGTACAGGAAGTTTGCCCTCCAGCTTCATCCGGACAAAAATCAGTTTTCTGGTGCAGAAGCTGCATTTAAGCTGATTGGGGAGGCTCAAAGAATACTTTTGGATAGAGAAAAAAGATCCATGCATGACTTGAAGCGTAGAGGATCATCCATTAACAAAACTGCTATGTCAAATCATAATCAACAGAAAACCAATGTCAGGCCCAATTCTAAAAAACCAAATCCTCAGCCACAAAAGCCCCAGCAGCAGCAGTCTAGGCAGCAAACTCAGCAGGGGGTCAATGGTGTCCGTCCTACTTTTTGGACTGCCTGCCCATTTTGTTCTGTTAAGTATCAGTATTACAGAGAAGTTTTGAATAAGTCTCTTCGCTGTCAACATTGCAGTAGGCCTTTCATTGCATATGCTGTGAATATTCAAGGTACATCACCAGCAACTAATTCCAACCAGCATCCCTCTGGCCAGCAGAAAAGTGGTATGAATCATGGTGATTTCAAGGCTGGCATCGGTTCTCAAGGCAATTTGCATGGGACGAAATCCAACACAGAGCCTTGTGAGAAAAAAATCCCCAGGGATGTGTCTGGAAAGCCGAATGGAAAGAGGAGGAAACGGGTGACTGAGTCCATTGAAAGTTCTGATTCTACAGGCAGCACTGATTCTGAAGATGATGTGGTTGCTGGTGAGGATGGTTTTCCTGGTGAACAAAACCATTCAACTAATAGAGAAGAGCATCCACGCAGATCTACACGGCAAAAGCATGATGTGTCCTACCAGGATAATGCGAGTGACATTGATGATGACTTCCCAAGACCTTCTAAACGGGTTAAGGAGAGTGTGTCACCATGTAAGGCAGCTAAGTCAAACGATCAGCATGGTTCAGCTGCTGATCTGAAAATTGATAAAGATGTACAACAGAAACAAACTTCACAGAATTATTCTCCGGGTTCAATTGCCAAAGCAACAAATGATCCATATCGTTTTGTCTTTCCTGATGCAGAGTTCAGCGACTTTGACAAGGACAAGAAAAAAGAATGTTTTGCAGCTGGGCAGATTTGGGCTATTTATGATACAACAGATGGCATGCCTAGATTCTATGCTTTAATAAGAAACGTTCTCTCTCCTGGATTCAAGCTAAAGATAACATGGTTTGAGCCAGATCCAGATGACAAAGATGAAATGAACTGGGTCGATGGGGGATTGCCTGTTGCTTGTGGGAAATATAAATTTGGCAACACTCAAATCAATCATGATCATCTTTGCTTCTCTCATTTGGTTTTATGTAAAAGTAATGGTGGTGATGCTTTTAAAGTGTATCCTAGAAAGGGAGAAACCTGGGGTCTTCTTAAAAATTGGGATATCAAATGGTACACAGATGTGAAATCTCATCAGCAGTATGAGTTTGAGTTTGTTGAAATCTTGTCAGATTATGTTGAAGGTGAGGGTGTATGTGTTGCATACTTGGCTAGGTTGAAAGGTTTTGTAAGTCTCTTCTGTCGAGTTATGCAGGGAGATGTTTGCCCATTCAGAATTCCACCAACGGAGTTATTTAGATTCTCTCACAGGGTTCCATCCTTTAAAATGACTGGCCATGAAGGAGTTGGTGTTCCAGTAGGATCTTATGAACTTGATCCTGCATCTTTGCCGATGAACTTTGAAGAAATTGCTGTTCCTGAAAGAAGTAATCTGGCTGAGAAGAAAAAGGATTCTGTTGATGATATCGATGAAAATTGTGAAGCTATTGAAATTCCAGATTCCCAGTTCTTTAATTTTGACAATGAGAAGTTCATTGAAAATTTTCAGGTTGGTCAGATTTGGGCATTTTACAGCGATGAGGATGGATTACCAAAGTACTACGGTCAACTTAACAGGATTAAGACTAGCCCAGAGGTTGAACTACATGTTAATTGGCTTACTTGCTGCTGGCTACCGGAGAATACTACTAAATGGGAAGATGAAGACATGCTTATTTCCTGTGGCAGATTCAAAGTTAATAAAACAAGTGCATATCACACTGTTTATAGCAGCACCTCATCTTTTTCACATCTGGTGCTTGCTGATCCTGTTGTTAAAAACAAGAATTATGATATTTATCCAAGGAAAGGTGAAGTATGGGCACTATATAGAAAATGGTCTAGTAAAATTAAACATTCAGACTTGAAAAACTGGGAGTATGACATTGTGGAAGTTCTTGGAGGAAATGATTTGTTTTTTGATGTTTTAGTTTTGGCATTTGTTGGTGGTTTTAATTCAGTTTTCAGGGGCAAATCAAATGAAGGATCAGCTGTCACCCTGAGAATACCCAAGAAAGAGTTGCTTAGGTTCTCCCACCAAATCCCCGCTTTCAGACTAACAGAAGAGCAAGGCAATCTGAGAGGCTTTTGGGAACTTGATGCAGGAGCACTACCAGTTTTTTATTTTGGCGCTGGCTCGAAATGAAAGGAAGCTGAGCAAGAAACCATGGGCGAGGAAAATTTGCAAACTTGATGGTATTTTTGTAGACTCAGCTTTCTGTAATTAATTAGATGAAATTATATACAATATCTATGTTAATGAAGTTGATATGATAATGACGACATCTGTGATGTAACATTTTGGTAGTGCTCCGGTTGCCTCTTGTAGGAGGAAGGTTGTTGTTCCGGTTCTTTAGTTGCACTGTCGGTTTTGTTTCTGATCCATTTTGCAACCGTGTGCGGGTGCGGTCCCTTCAGATATACGTTATATTAGATGTTCTGTTTTGTTTTCTTCATCAGATATATTTTTTCTGGTGAAAATTTGATTTGCATGGCCTGAGATTAGATGTTCTGTTCGGTCAGCTTTAGAATTCCAACTTGATGCAAATTGTTAGGGACTTAAGTTTCACATCCCAATTTTTATATAAAAAAAAACTCATGCTCTTTCTTCAGACAAAAATCTATGAGACACTCTTACATGACCTTGCCCATGTGCATTCCTTATGCATTTTATATTTTGTCAAAGAGCATTCAAAGTGGAATGTATTTGTTGCCTTTTTGCAGAAAATAGTGGACATGGCACCTGCCATTTCGTAAAATTTTCAGGCCCAAGCCTTAATCAAACTTTTATACGGTCATGGATATTAGTGCGTGATTAAGAATGTTATTCCACTTCGTTTTCTTTCTTATAGTTTTTTAAATAGTAACCAATATTTATTAGGTGAAATAAATACGTGACACGAATGTGTTGTAAGGTAACGTATTAGTGTCTGACAAGTTTTAAATTATTATTTGTTAATCGGGTGTGAATCTTTAATAGAGCGGTTATTTTGTGGTTGAAAACAGATGAATGGTATGAATTGAATAGATGCAAAATTGTTTTAGTAGGTTCATTAGGTTGTTTCTTTCAAATAATATGTATTTTACAAACCAAATACTTGTACAAATTCTTATCTGTCATATCTCATATTTGTCTATCACATTGTATTGATTTGTCATATCTTTTGAATTCTTATTATTAACCTTTCTTTCTCATATTTTCCGGTGAGTGTATAGGCAATGCATAACCTCATAAAACTGAAACACGGCCTTGGAGACAACCTCTCATACAAACCCTTGTGCCCGAAATGCATACAACATAAGTTTTTCTTTCTTACCAACTCTACAATCTAACAAATATTTGTAACCCAAAAATTCTCAGAACAACCAAAAACCTAAATTTTCCCTGCAAACTATAAACTATATAGTCCGTTATGTGAAAACGTGGTCATTTATTCTGTGATATAATTAGTTAGATATAATATATGGTTTCAAGACCGGGCATTTGGTCTAGTGGTATGATTCTCGCTTTGGGTGCGAGAGGTCCCGAGTTCGATTCTCGGAATGCCCCAATGATACATTTTTATGTTTTTAATAATGTAATGGTTGGAATTGATAATAATACTAATACATGCAGCTTTTGCGGGCATTAATACCTTCACAATCATGCTGTTCTGCTATCTCCACATCAAAGCATCTTGTTGGTAAATGTATCATACCAGTTCATTCTTCCATCTAATATTATTAGTATTAGAGGGATGTGTGTGTCAATGGTTTTTTAATTCCAATTTCAACTACTCATGACTTCAACCATTGGCCCACTAATAATGTACTAATAATACCTAATAAGGAGGATAAAATATTTGAGAGAATAAAATAATGGTAGGAAGAGTGTAATTTAAGTGGAGGATCAATTCAGCTTCTTAAAACAATAACATCAAGGGTAATCATAATAATTATACCACAGCGGCAGAGCCCATATTTTATATATATCATCAATGGACCGTATACTAAACACAACCACAGCAACATGACATTGATTGTTTTTGATAAGCAGAACATAACGTTAACTATCTGCCAATTTATACGAGCTTGAGAGTAGAAGATATAGTCAGAAGGAACAAAAACATGGTGTTCTCCAAAAGGTTATATAATAAGTTTTCAAGTACATTGATGTTCTTACAACTTTCAACAAACGAAGAAAAAACAACTCATAAAAAAGTGAAACTGATAGATCCTTCAAATTGACAAACACCAAATCAATCAATTCTCAATGGGGTTTGTCGTCTACATACTAATATTAACATAGTAGTTTTGCTTGGCTACAAGCGTGTCCTTCAAAATGTCACAGTTTAGCTACAATATGGGCCATAGGAAAGACAGCATTGACCAGTGACCACCACAAAAGCATGTAATCAGCGTGGGCTGCACAAAGAGAAAATTAATCAGCCACTGAATATCTATTTCAATACTATGCCTAAAATACAAATACCTCTAACTGCACAATTTAGTGGCTGAACAAATTATAGTTTGAATCAATAAATAGTATAAATTTGAACATCAAGGCATTTTCATACAATCGCTTTTGCAATTATTTCGTTTTCAATCAAATAAAACACTGATGAAACATTTTTACCTGTATGATCGCGAGCGAGACCTCGACGGACTACGACCATTACCTCTAGGACTTGGTGATTTGCTGGGTGCACGCTCCCTCTCGTCATTAGGACTCTGATCATTCTCCCTGGGACTAGGGGATCTCCTATGCTCCTTCCCACGACTAGGAGGAGACCTAGAATAAGACCTTGATCTGCTAGGTGCAAGATTCCTCTTGTCACTAGGACTCCGACCATTCTCCCTGGGATGTGGGGACCTCCTATAGTCCTTCCCACCACTAGGAGATTGAGACCTAGAATAAGACCTCGCTTGCTTGGGAGAATAATAATCATCCCTACCCCTTCGATCCCTATACCAACCGAGAATTAGAAATTTTAGTCATGTAATAATTAATAGTCAATAATTCATAAAATGGTTTAATCAACACAATTACATATCCTATACATATCGACGAATAGTAGAGCACCAACCATATGCATCTCATACATCAAGAGAAATCTGAATGTCTGCAACTACAATGAACTACACAGATGAATTAAAGCACACAATCACTCAAGCCAGTTAATTGCTTGTTTTCATATGGGATAACTAATACTCATTTCCTCTTCAAAATCTAATTAGCCAAAATATGACCTTTACCTGTACCTTTTCACAGTTTCTGGACAAATATATGACACTTGGATCCAAACACTGACAGTTATGAATGATGCACTGCAAGATCAGCATCTTGTAACTTCGTAGCTCTCTTTGTCCAACTTTCTAAAATCACAACTAACTTTCTTGCACAAAGTCATCATATCTTTAAACTTTGGCTTGCATTCTTTGAGCATGATTTTCTTTGGCCAACTATAAGCTTTATATTCTTTCTAAACTGGATAGTATATGCAACACAAGATATTAAACTAAATAAAATCTTCTTTGCAGAAAATTTATATAAGGGAAAAAAAAAGAACGTATTTGAACCATCCTTCATGCCAGAAACCAAATGCAACAAAACCGGGATAGCCCATGCAACTGGCAGAATAAGGCATATTTGACATGGATATTTCTTATGGAGAGTCTATCATTGAAACGTGTGCAAAGTAGCACATCACTTTAAGCCTCTTTACTTGTTAATCTTTATATTAAAGTCTGCCAATTCACTTTATTATCTGCATAAAGAAGACCATAAGCATATATGCCATTCAATTAACTTAAACCTGCAGATTATACTCTTGCCAAGCAAGGAAATACACAGTTTTAAACATCAATATTGATTTTATAAACCTGGCAGCCACTATAAAGGTTTACCAGTGTGAAGTATGGACACTCTTGTTTTAATATGTTATCAAAACACAACTTAGTGGTCTGCTTACACCAGGTGAAAAAAAGACCAGGGACACAAACAACGCATTTCCTTTCACCACCAATAGTTCAGCTTCCATCATAATGACTTCTTACTAACTTAAATCTCATTAATACATCATTTACTTGCAACATGTATACACATGAGTTTTCTAACATCATGCCCGAGAGTTTGGATATCAGTGGAAGCCTGTTATTGTGGTGATAACATAAACACCCACTGCTTATGAAATTGAATTATTTTATGAATCCCAATTATAAAACTGTACTTTAATACTTTGAAATGCAGTCATCACTATAATGAAATTTAGGCAGTAGTTCAAAAGTGATATGGATATCCAAAAACTATGATAATCCAATAAAATAAACAAAGAAATATGCCGCATGAAAATAACATATAACGTGTGCAATAAAACAGTCAAATTCAAACCTTGAGTAATCCCTGGTTGGAGACGGAGACCGAGAGTAGGCTGCAAAAACCACAGGTATGATGGGTTAAAAACAATGAGTAATTTGAAATGGTAAAAACTGAATATTATTGCATTGTGAAACTATATTAAAAGCTGGAGCTGGAGTGGATACTTAAACTTACAATGATAACGGCGTCTAGGTGTTCTGGATCTTGAACGATGCCTCCTTCTCCCACCTCCATGTCGATCACTTATAACATAAAAAACAAAACAAACATCAATTTAAAAATAAAAATAAAAACCAGTGCAATCGAAATCAATAATTGAAAAATTAGAAGAAAAAAAGTATAATGAGACCTTCCACGAGAAGTAACACGCATTTCTTGAGGAGTTTTTCTATTTTCTTCAGCAAAGACAATTCTGATTTCACGTCCACCAATGATAGTATGATCAAGCTGTTGCTTTGCCTCAGCTGCATCCTCACCATATCGATATTTCACAAATCCAAAACCACGAGGCTCACTACAAATTCAATTGAACAAAACTTCATTACTATAGATGTAAATGTGCTAACAGTGAAAGAATGCAATATATGGAACAAGAAAGGTAAAATAAAGGAGATAAGAGGAGGGAAAGGTAAATTCACCCAGTGTAGTAATTTTTGGGAAGATAAACATCTTTGACAGGACCAAATCGCTCGAATGGACCCCAAAGATCTTCGGGTCTAGCATCAAGTGGAAGATTACGAACAAGTAACCCTGAAGGGAGTGGTGAGCGACGGTCTCTGTGTGAACGGGTTTCACGGCGCGGTGGTGTAGGGCTACGCCGGCGAGGGCTGTAGCTTCTGCTACGGCTTCGATACCTTGGCATTTGATGAATGAGCAAAGAGAAGAATAGGAATGGAATGGAATGGGTGAATCAATAATGCTAAACCCTATCTATCCAAATAACTTATTTTATTCCTTTTTGGGCTTTGGACCGCTCATATGGGTCGGCCCATATTTGTTTCCTTACATAATTGTAAAATTCTCTAATAACATAATACTTGAATGATTATTTGACTAATGAAATACTCGTATAAAAAACAATGAAAAGTGTTGAATGCATTGGTATTATAATATAATGGCGCATGCATCCATGCATTCCCCTAATCATTGACCCAAAGATCATGAATTCAATGATAACACAGTATCAAACAACTAGCCGCCTGCAATGAGAATCATATTAAAATTGAAACCCGATCCATCCGAGTAAGAACCACGTAAGCTCAGATGAATAAACAACTGCAATCATGAATCACCACAGTTTTCACATGTACTTACTGTTGTTGAACAACAATCCGACACAAAAATACTTGTTTTTCATTATATTTTTTATAATAAAATTGTTATTTCAATATATATAAAATGATAAATATGACTTAACATATGTGTTTTTTTTTTGTATATTTGTCTTTCCATTAATGTATAAATCAATTCTGTATCGTAAAGGGTTTGACTAGTTCTACTTCAGTGACAGCTTCTTTCCCACATGCTATTCCAATTTTTCAATGAGACAGACACTAGCTGTTTCAGAATGCCCTCTATTCCCAATGAACACAATCAAACAAACATAACAATATATCTAACTTCAATAATGATGCATTGCTACATGCATCTACCATATTCCTATAAATACCATTCACCACTCACCATGTTTTTGCATCTCCTCGTTACTCACTATCACAACGTTGTTCTTAACTTCTCAAGGGGCTTTTTCATTATTCTTTTTTTGAGGCCATTTTCTTATTAGTGAAGAAAATGGTAATTGAGGAGCACAAGGATGTTGAGAGTGGAAACTCCAATGGATTCCAGGATGTGCAGGAGCCCTTCATTCAACAAAGGAAGGATGTTGAATCTAATAAAAGGGTGGAAAATGGATCCATTGGAATGGTTCTTCTTAGCACATTAGTTACTGTTTGTGGTTCCTTTTCATTTGGAACTTGTGTAAGTATATTTAAGCTTTCTTAAATTTATAATTGGTAAAGCCAAAGAGTTTTTTTTTGGAGACAGGACACCATAAAAAAAATGTTGTGCATGGCTCAAGAAGAAAAAAACATTCTGAAAATATACTTCACTAAGTGTCTGTTTCTTTTTGTGTTTGTTGTTTGGGTTAGGAACCAAACCAAAAAATCACATTAAATAAACAAACAAAAAAGGTTTGTATGTTTAGCTTAAAGTTATTATTTTGGCAGGTGGGCTATTCAGCACCCACTCAAGCAGCTATCAGAACAGATCTTAATATATCTCTTGCTCAGGTTAGTATTATAATAATCTAATTTCACATTTATATTGTATTGTTAGAAAAGCAATTAACTCTTTCTTGGGGAATTGCAGTTTTCCATGTTTGGTTCTTTAGTAACCATTGGTGCAATGCTTGGAGCTATAACAAGTGGCCGGATTACTGATTTCATTGGCCGGAAAGGAGTATGTGAAATCTAAATTTCTAATAAACATAAACACTATTTATGCCCTTTCAATATTACTATGCCTTAATATTAATGGGAACACAGGCAATGAGAATCTCAACAGGATTTTGCATATCAGGATGGTTAGCTCTCTTCTTCTCACAGGTATGCATACTCTGCACATTACAAATTCATCCACAGAAAAATGTAGCAAATTGGAATAGAGATTTCACTTGTTTTATTCTATCTACTGCAGGATCCTTATACTCTTGATATTGGAAGATTGATTACAGGATATGGAATTGGAGTTATCTCATATGTGGTAACAAATTACAACAGTTTAACCATAAATTTTTATGCCTACGTTGTTTCTTAATGATAAGATTTTAAAACTCTAAAAAAACATGGAACAGGTTCCAATTTACATAGCTGAAATAGCACCGAAAAATCTTAGAGGTGGACTCGCGACAACAAATCAGGTATTATGTAGTTATTATAGTTTTCATTTGATCGGAAGTTAAGTATCATTTAGAGAACTTTGATATTGACTCTAATTGTTGTGCAGCTTATGATTGTTATTGGAGCCTCAGTCACATTCTTATTGGGAAGTATCATAAATTGGAGACAATTAGCTCTAGCAGGTAAGCTATAAGTTTTAAATTGTTGTTTAAGGTGTTGCTAATTATGGAGGAAAATGTCTAATTCTTGTGTTATCATGGCTTGAACTTTGAAGGGCTTGTTCCTTGCATTTGCTTGTTGATTGGTTTGTGGTTTATCCCAGAGTCTCCTAGATGGCTGGTATGCATTAATTCAGAATCTGTACTCCAAATTGTCCTTTGTTAGAGTAAGATACAAATTAATAAACTAAAATAATTTATTTTCAGGCAAAGGTTGGCCTTGAAAAAGAATTTCAAGTAGCTTTAAGGAGACTTAGGGGAAGAGATGTTGATATTTCTGAAGAAGCTGATGAGATTCTGGTACTTCCCAGCTCCCGGACTTAACTGATTGAACATGTTTAAGATGTTTCCGAATCAATGTTGGCATGCTTGATAAGCTGGGTTGACATTATATATTTTTTGGAAATAGGATTATATTGTAACTCTTCAAAGCCTTCCTAAAACTAAGCTTCTTGATTTGTTCCAAAGCAAACACTTGCGCTCTGTAGTTGTAAGTAACATAACTTTCATGAACAAATTCAGTTAGTATTTATAACTATTCAATGGTTTCTAACTGTTTGTCATGATTTCAGATTGGGGTTGGGTTAATGGTATGTCAACAATCTGTTGGAATTAATGGTATTGGATTTTATACAGCAGAAACTTTTGTAGCAGCTGGTAAGTTAAAACAGATACATGCTGATTCTTTCTTTCTTTCTTTCTTCCTTCCTTTCTTTCTTTCTTTCTTTCTTTCTTTGTTCTTTGTACTTATTCTCTTACCTACAAATTTATTTGCAGGATTTTCTTCGGGAAAAGTTGGTACTATAGCCTATGCTTGTATGCAGGTAGTTGATTTCTGAGACAATAATAGTATAACTGCCTTTTTCTGTTTCAAGTTTCAACTTTATCTGTTACATGAATGACAGGTTCCATTCACTCTATTGGGAGCCATTTTGATGGACAAGTCTGGAAGGAGACCACTTATAATGGTATATCAGCATTTGAACTTTTAATTAATTATGGCATCTAAAAGTTAGATGGGTAAAAGATTTGATGCCTAATATAAGGTTCCTATATGCATGTAGGCTTCAGCAGGTGGCACATTTTTAGGCTGCTTTATTACTGGAATTGCATTCTTTCTCAAGGCAAGTTTTTAATATTATATTTTCACCATATATTGTGTGCATCTCAATTAACATTCTGAGTTATGAATCCATGGATCAGGGTCAGAGCTTATTACTTGAGTGGACACCAATATTAGCAGTTGCAGGCGTGCTGGTGAGTCCTCTTTCCAAGATGTTAACTTTTTCTCTCTATTTTTACACTTGTTTCTTTAAGTTTTGTGGTTGTTGACAAGTTACTTCACTATATATTCTATCATCTTATTGGAAATGCTTGTAATCAGATCTATGTAGCAGCATTTTCAATTGGATTAGGACCAGTTCCTTGGGTAATAATGTCTGAGGTATGTATGTATCATTTGACACAAATACAACAATTGAATAGTTTTGTTATGAATCTTGAAATGGCATGGTTTTCATATTGCAGATATTTCCCATACATGTGAAGGGGACTGCTGGGAGCTTAGTGGTTTTGATAAACTGGTTAGGAGCATGGGTAGTGTCATATACTTTCAATTTTCTCATGACTTGGAGTTCTCCTGGTAAGCACACTAGGCAAGCACAATTTGTTAGAACTCTCATAATCACCATAATTGCTAACATATTTTTCAATGATATTTGGACAGGTACTTTATTTTTCTATGCTGGATGTTCCCTCTTAACTATACTATTTGTAGAAAAATTAGTCCCAGAAACCAAAGGAAAAACACTTGAAGAAATTCAGGCATCCATCAATTCATAGAGAGAAAACAGCTGCAGGCTTAGATGCATAAATTCATACACATTATTAAAGGAAGCATTAATGTAACAAGTAGTATTATATTACTTTATTAGTAAAAAATGAGGATTTAATATTTATTAACATACTAAGAATTTATTATGGTGTGAACTCATCATTATCATTCATATTTATATTGTTACCATTATTCACTCAAAAATGATATAAATGAACAATTTATCATATGTGGCTAGGCTAGTGTCTGTGAGAAGTGATTTTTTTCTTTGTATTCTAATTGTAAAATCTTATTTTAAATAAAAATGATATAAATGTTAATGTGTGCTATTTTTCCTTTACAAATCACAACACTTGTTTTTCACTGGGATGGAAGACACTAGCCTAGCCACAGCTAAAAATGTCCCATACATGGTAATGCTCTTCTGAACATAAGAGGATATATTTTTTAACAGGGAAATAGAAAATAAAAGATGTATGCACTTATAGTTTAGTTTAGAAATTTCATAACTATCAGTCCATCATTCATAATTTATTTTCAATCATCATGATTCTACAAATGATTCTACAAAAAATTAGTACTAATGAATAGCATACAACGTACAATGTGTGTAAATCTTTACATTAAAAATACATATATATTACACTTGTAGAAAGGATCATCTAAGTTTGAATTGAAATGTATAATATTAATTTAATTCTTATTGGGTGTCACATATTATTTTATAATTTATTACATATTCAAATAAAGAACATTTAATTTTTCCATAATAACAAATATCATTTTTATTTTTATTTTGGTCCATAATTTACTCACATTTTTATATTTTATAATGAAAAAATGGTTTTTCTCCCCTTCTTTCCACCTTTTTGGATCCAAAATTTGAGGTCAAACCCATCAAAGTCATAGCTGATGGTGTTGAATCCAGAGATGGAAAAATAATGGTGGATGAGAAACATGGAAAGTTGGTCAAAATATTAAGTGATATTGATGCCAAGGCTTATCATGATACTATGCAAACAAGCTTGGCGATAAGAAACAGAAGAGAAGAGACAACGGATGACCGGTGATAAAAGCTAGAGAGCACTTTCTGTTATTTTATAGACTATAGTTTTCAGCTGTATACTTGTATTGCTGCTATTTTTCATGATAGCGGGGGCCATAAATTGCATGTGTTAATAATATTATGGCTTGATTCTAAAAATGCTTAAATATGCTCAAATTTTAGTCAGAGACTTTTGATTTCGGTCTATGTAAAAAGATTTTGGCTTGAGTTCATGTAAATTTGTTTATCTAAGGTAATTTAATACATAAAAATAACAAATAAAGTAGTTTCTGAATACAACTCAATTGTAGCACTTGAAAGGAGAGCACTGTTTGGAAGCCAAGCATTATAATGATACAGATTTTACTTTACAATCCAAGGAAAAGAGGAAACAGATGAAGAACCAAATGAAAATTAAAACCCAGCGGCAGACATAGCAGAAACTCAGAAAGCATTCAGTAAAACTTTCTAGCATACCTTGCAACTCCTTCTACAGTACCCAGGAAGGTCCGAAGATCCTACCATATACTCAGGATTGTTGGTACATTCTCCCAGAGAAGCCCATCTCTCGCAGCTTTCATGCTGATCAGAGCAGCCCCCTCCAGCTCCCACCGTCTTATCGAATGAGTCTACATGAATCCACTTTGTTGCTGACCATTTCTCACCTTCAATTACCGGGCATCCTGCATGGAGACTGCTAGTGTCTGGGGTAGAATTTGTGTGAAGATTGAAGAAAAGAAGTGCATCCCCTTTACGCGGTTTTGCTAGCAATGTCAATGAAAAGAAAGAGAACTATTTAGGCAAGTTTATTGGAGGCAAATGTGATGAGAAAGTATAATACAGAGGAAAACCCGTAAAGGTAATTATTTTATCCACTTTCCTACCTGCAATTCCTTTCTTGGCACACTCAGAAAGATAGTTATTACTTGTATCAGAACCTCTGCGACGTGGAGCTTCCTGTAAGCAGAATGAAAACTCAGAAGCTATCAAAATCAGCTATTGGTAATAAAAGACAGAAACAATTTCCTCCATAAAACTAGAACAGTCCTATTCACCCTTTGACACAGACACACAAGAAACCAGATTATCAGAGAAGAGTATCTTGAGTAAACATTTGAAGAAAAGATTGCATTTACAAATTACAACCCTCCATGCACAAAATATGTTTAGTGTCCAGTGTACATGACATGTATCTTCTACATTATACTGCTTATCCGAGTACCCAGCCAGCCCACTCAAACAAACAAACTTCTAAGTCCTCCAAAGTTCAAACTCGCTCTCTAAGGCTTTTAATATTTACTATTTAGTGTCATAGAATTAGAATGATAAATTATAATCTAACCAAGAAAAGAGAATGAAATATTAGCATCTAACCAAGACCAGTTAGAAGCAAAGCCATTCAACTAAGGAAAACAAATTCTGCCGAATTACAACTGCAATGATATTCCAATGATACATTTTTATAAATCTAAGGAAAGAGATGTGTAAATTAATATACCAACCTCTGCAAGAGGGAACACTGTTTCACCGCCTTTGGTCACATCAGTGAGATACATAAGAACAGTTGCAATGCGGTGTCCACCCCGGACTATGTTAACTTTATCAGTGAAGTAATCATAATGTGGGTCATATTTCTGCCCATGCTCATATCTCAGTACTTGTATGTCTTCACCATTTTCTGAAATTCAAAAGTAGCATATTATGATGTAACTGATTTTTTTCACGGCCCTTTAATATGAGCCTCCATTTGAAACCAATGGAATCATTTACAAACACAGCAAGTGATGAGAGGTGACGATGACTACTAAAAATAGCAAGAAAATTCTATTTTTAATATTTAGAGAATAAGAAACAAACCTTCCCACTCTTTATCATCCAATGTTTTGGTTTTATAGATTGTAGAACTTGAAAACCTTAGAAGATAGTGATAACTGATAACAGAAGAAAAAATAACCCCATCCCTAAGTAATATTACATTCGTTTATTAAAAGTTGATATTTAAGGTTATGCACATACATTAACAAATGAATGTATTAATTTGACATATTACTACTAAAATACATGCATTTAATCCTTATATACCTTCCATAACTAAGAAACATATAAGAGATGGAAAAAATGTAATAAATAAAAGTATAATTGAAAAATAATGTGTAACTGTATCTTAAGGGTTTTATCTTGAGTTTCTACAACATGAAGAAATTTAGAACAAATTGAAAATACAAAAACATCTTGATACAAGGAACAAAAGGAGTAATACAAACCAAAACATTGACAAAAGCCTACAAAATACTCCTCTCTTGTCCCATTTCAATTGTAATTACTTTACATTGTACTTAACATGTAACGTGTTGAATCCAGCACACATAGGGAGAGATTATTGTTATTGAGTTAAGATCTTGAATGATTAGTTTAATATGCATTGAGAATTAAAATGGGATAGAAAAAAGAAAGATAATAATAAAACCTTTAGGAAGAAAGGTCCATGCTGAAATCTTGTCCTCAATACCAGAAACAATAGGATCCTATAAAGTAAGAAGGACAATAATTATAGTGTAAGTATTAAAATGAAGAGAGAGAGAGAGAGAGAGAATGAAAATGAAACCTTGTTTTTGGAAATGAACATGCCAGAGCTAGTTCGAACTTCACTTAATTTGCTCTCTCCAGATAGATTATCCGCTACCGCAGATCTCTTAAGCTCTGATTTGGCCTAATTTAAGAAGAAACAACCTTCCATCTGTAAGTAAGAAAGATAGATGAGAGTAAAATGAATATATTATATAAAGATACTCACAAGAGAGACCAAGTGATCGCATTCCAATTGAGTGAGGAAAGATTGGTAAACAAAAGCTCTGAAGAAATTGAATGAGTTAGTTGGAATAAATAAATAAAAGGAAAGAGAGAGAGTAAAGTACCTTGGCTTCCACGAAATCTGTTTGACTTGAGAAGGGTTGATGACGGAAGTAGCAGAACCAGCGTAGGAGCTCAACACTTGAGAGATCAATGGCATGAAGAAGAAGAAGAAGAAGGAGAAGACTAAACACCAAACCCTACAGCTATTCATTTTCGTCTGATTCATCTCTCTCTTTCTCTCCACACACACTTTTCTTTCTATTTTTATATTCCAGATCCAACTCCCCCAGCGGGAAAGGTACTTTCCTGCTTGTTATTTTTAGTTACCTTCATTCTATTTTATTTAATAACTCTCTGCTAACTCGGTAAACATTTTTTTAGATCTCAAATGTGAGCCTGTGTAAAAAAACTGATAACACAAATTTGAATGTGGTTGACTGAATTTTTTTTATTTAAAAAGAGTTTTTCCAATATGAGAAATTATTTTCTTACGGTATGGTTAGCTGCCTAAAATAATCTCATGTCAATACCTTTTTTCACTTAGATTGGAACTCTAGCTTGCCCCTTAAACTCAGTTTAATTTTTAATTACACTGCTGTTATGTGATTTAAACTATCTAAACGAATTTTATAATTAAAAATAGAAATAATATTCAATATCATTTTTGAAATATGTGTAGAAGGTAAGTGGTCTTTTTATAATTTTCTTATAAAATTAGATAAAGCTATCTATATAGTTATTTATGCATGAAGAATTTAGAAGTATGGTTGCTGTTGTAATATAAAAAATGATTGCAAATGTGGGTAATGAATAATTTAATATAAGGGTCAATTAACTAATACGTGAAAGAAACAAAAAGGAATGAATACTGAACAGAAAAAAACTTGTGAAGTTAAATATACAAAACCCAAATGTGCCTTCAAAATTGGAGACAATATGGTGACCCCATTGGTCAGATAACCATTTTTCAACCCCAAAATCAGATATCTGAAGTCAGATTGAAGTTAACATTGTCCAAGACTACTAGGAAGAAACAATTAAGAATATAATTTGATTTAAAAGTTATAGCAAGACTTAAGTTTTATTCAATGATTTCCACAAGCATGAAGGGAATTTGCGAAAATCAAATCTGTGCAAGCATCAATTTTCTAAAAGGACAGATAGATGACTGATGAACCAAAATATAGAAAAGACATCCCAGCCATACTACAAAGTACAAAGAATAACAATGGCAACCCTGTTGTCCTATCAAGAAATGTTTTTACAGATTTTTATGTTAAAAAAAAATGTTATATCACAATAAGCAGCACATAATATACAGTGGGTGGGAAAAGAAGCCAAAGGGGACCAAATTATCAGCCGTTACAGATTTCAATGGACAGAGCGAGTAATGAATCCCTCAAATATAGCAAATAGGTCCTTGTTTTCAGGCCCAAAAATTTCATCAGCTTTTTGTATTGTCTCCTGTAATTTTCAGACAACTGTCAATTAACTGAAAATGGGAGGAAATCAGGAAGGGGTCAATGGAAACTTTAGAGATTACCTCTTTTGTTTGTTTATGGGAATTCAGTTCCTTAACATTTGCCAAGAATGCACCAAATTGCTCATAAGACAAACGACTCCTAATAAAAACAGAATAAATGAAGAACCAACTGTCAAACAAATTCATATACAAGGACCCTCACCTGACTCCTAATAATTGGTTAACATTGTTGTTCAGTAGATCTTCAAGTTTTTGAAAACTTGGTTCTATAATTTCCAACAAATTCAAATACAAGGACCCTCACCTGACTTGGCGAAAGAACTCTTTCCCATCCACTCGCGTTCGTCCTATGACACCAAAATAAAATAAAATATGAGAAAATAACATGTGAGTATATTAATTAGTGTCACTTCATGTGGATACAAGATGCAAGAATGTAATCCACTACGGATTGAAACTAATGAAAACATTTATAGATATAATCTGCTAGCACAAATGCAATGACAGCAGAGTTAGAACAACTCACCACCTTGTGATCCTGTTCCAATCTCAGAGGTGGATATTGAACCATGACTTGAGGGCACCGAGGAAAACACTGAAGACCTATCATCATACATGCCTCTTGAAGTTGAAAACGAAATTGAATGCCGCCTTGGAGACACAGGTTTAGATGTTCTCGTTGGGGATACTGATGTGGACAAGCTAGGAGGAGAACCAGGTGGAGTAAGTCGAGGTGTGGTAGTTTGGGATGCTAAGAGGAGATTATATGGTACCCGAGGTCTTATGGCTGCAACGTTGAAAATAGAAAAGCAATGCAAGAAAAGTCAGGATACACAGCAAAGCTATATATGATCAATTTTCGGCCGTATCAAAACATGAGAGATGTGATCCTGACTTCTTTGTAATGCAAAATGAAATGTGTGTATATGCATTCCCTCGGAGATGATAAGTACATACCATCATATTCATGATCCTCAGCAAAAGAGTTTCCTGTATCAGACATATAGGCTCGCACTGAAGAAGATTTAGATGGTGGCAATGAAGCATCATCATCTGAAAACAAAATGAGAACTTCTTAAAACCCAAAATGAGAAGAAAAAAAATACAGCTTAAGGACATGAACTTTAAAGGTCTGTTAAGAGGAGTGACAAGTCACTGACTGCATATTCAAAGGACAAAAAATGATGTGTATGCATTAAATGATGTTCCAAAGCCTAAAACAGGAAGTTTTCAGAAATGCATATGAAACTTTTATATATTCCTTATGGTACATTGTCAATTATAATGAACCTACACTACGAAGTTGTAAAAGAGACAGATTGCATAGAACAAATTGGAAGTACCTCCGATCTGCGATGTGGAACTCAAAATTGATTGACTCTGTACCTTAGCAACAATGTCTGGAGCTCCTCCCTATGCCAAACACAGGTAAAGAACAAAAAGTTACACTTAAAATTGAAAATAAGTAGCGAGAGCTAGTACTACCAAAGACATTTCATACAGGAGATAGTAAGTATAGATGATTTATGTAGATCCTATTAAATAAGTCAAATTATCCCATTATATATGATTTCAGTAACTTACAGAGTTATCTTCATCCTCTTGAAGAGACTGCATGAGCGTCCTTCTGAAAACCCCCAACTACATGCATTTACAGGAAGATGGAGTAACACACATTGTAGGTGAAGGAGATAGGATAATCGAAGAGGATAGTATAATGAAGCTATAGCTAGTAGTCAATCAATTATTAAATGTAAAAAGAAGATCAAGAATAGAAAATAGAGCATAGTAACTGGGGGCACCTTGGAGACATCTCGATTGAGTTTTTTGACGGTATTGGAAAGGGAAGTGTTCTCCTTCACCAAGGTATCCTATAACAAAACAAAATTGTCATAATCGATTGGGACAAAATGGGAAGAAGGGGACGGTTAATTATGACCTTCTGTTGGTCGATGTGGACAAGATTATCGCCGATTTCGGAGAGTGAGGCTTCCAGGGATTCCACCTCAGCTTCAAGCTCGCCGATGAGGTTATCCTTCTCGGCGATCTTGGCGCGTAGTTCACACGACTCTGATTCTAGGTCATTGACACGTGTCGAGAGGGCAATGGAGGTAATCTTACGAGCCACATCTAGCTGCTCAAAAGGATCCAACGGCAGCAATTCGACTATCTCCTCGGGAAGATCGAACGACCAACTCCCCGTTTCTGCCGCCATATATGCTTCCTCTCTTTTCTCTTCTTTCCTTTTATTATTATTATTATTATTATTATTATTATTTACTATCTTTAATTTTAGTAAGAGGATTTAATAATTCAAGTGTAAAAGGATTGGGTGTGTTTGTTTAATGCCAAAATATGTGGCTTCAGAAGGTTGGGGACATGATAGATAGGATTCAACAAAAATACAACAAAGTTAGGGTGCTGCTAGGCTACCACTTCAGCTTCTAACTTCTCACACGTCCACAACTGTAACCACTAACCACCAAAATGTGATCACTCTTGTATCATGATTTTTCAACATATTTCTACAAGTAATAATATCATCAAAAAAAACTTAATGTAGTTTATATGATAGTATTGTACTATGTGAAAATTTGAACTACTTTTAGAAAAAAATTAAAATAAACGGTTAGAAGCTCCACTGAGTTTTTTATATATTATATTATATTATGATGTTGATTGATGTACATAATTGACTCTCATCAATGAGTTTTTTATATAACCAATAATATTACTCATCTTATAATTATGAACTAATTTATTTTGGAGTATACAACTATCTCTTCTAACAAATGTCGTATACATGATTTTAAACCTTTTAATCTACATGAGAATCTATTGAGTATATAAACCTTTTATTAGTTCCTCTCAATGAATTTAATACTTAGTTGTTATTATTGGTATATAAAGATAAAAATAAATGAATAATTAAATATTAATATGTGGGTTAGAAGTGAGCCCAACTCCCGAGGGTGATGCCCATCTTGAAAATTTCAATACAAGTAGAGTAGCTTAATTCTATTATCAAAAATAATATATCATCTTGCTATATCATTTTACAAATCTTCCCACTCACAAATCTTATTAATGACTTCAAAACTAATGATTACTAGTCAAATAACAATGGCTTAAATTTATGCATTAGTTAAAAAGACATGTGTAATTTTATATAAATTTAGTAGTATTATTAGACTTCACTATATCCCTAGGAATTATAATGACCAAAAGTCCTCCAATTTCTAGGAGCACATGTTGGGAGGGGATAGAATGAATTGAATATGAGAAGAATATTGGTGATATACAGAATATGAGAAGAATATTGCAGAGCTTCTCTTAGAGAATTTCACAGATAACATGCACAAAGAATTTTACAGAATCGATCTTATTATTAGATGATAAGATATACACAGACCCTTCATGTTAATATAACATACAAAGTCAAATGTACAAACAATCAAATTGTAAGAGAAACATTATTTATACAGAAATATTTTCTCTCCTTTTATTTTATAAGAAAAAAATGTATGCATTGACAACATAAGAATTTTATACACTGTCAGTCTATCATTCACTATTCATTTTCAATCATCGTTGATTCTTCAAAAAAAAGTAATACAAATGAATGGTGGATGATGTATTGACTGTGTATAAATATTTACACTAACAATGCATACATATTCCACTTTTATTTTATTTGCAAAGAATCTCCATCATTGATGCATATGGTGTTATTAGCCACAATTGTTTACAATTTTTAGAGAATCATGCACCAGAACAACTGGTACTTAAACTGCAACTTGAGCTGCTGCAAGTCTAGCAATTGGAACCCTGCAAAAAGGTCCTCAACCAGGTTTTTAGTTTGAAACTTTAAAATATAGATATTTTATTATCAAATATAATGTAGAGCTGAAGATCTTACCTAAATGGAGAGCATGAAACATAGTTGAGTCCAATGTTTGCAAAGAATGCAACAGAAGAAGGATCTCCACCATGTTCTCCACATATTCCAATCTGATAATTAACAATAAATTAACTCAACAAGCACCTCAATGGTGTATAATCAATTGAACATATATTTTGACAACATTAAACCACATTTGACATAGTATTAAATACTAATAAGTAATAACTAAGGTGTGCAATGAGTAATAACATCTTGTTATTCAAATTTGTATGAGCAAGTTGTTCATACCTTTAAGTTTGGTTTAGCAGCTCGACCTTTTTCTGTGCAAATTTTGATTAGTTGACCCACACCTTTCTGGTCAAGTACCTGCAATTATTCTCAACTATTCAAATAGAGCAACTATCCTTGATGTATCCTCAATGAGAAAATGAATGTTATTCAACTAACCACAAATGGATCACTCTGCAGAATACCAGAAGCTAGGTATGTTGGAAGAAATTTGCCAACATCATCTCTACTATATCCAAATGTCATTTGGGTAAGGTCATTGGTTCCAAATGAAAAGAACTCTGCTTCCTCTGCGATCTATGCAAATGAATTATAAAAATTAGGAAGTGTAAATAAACCATTTTAACTGTTTTGCTTAAATTATACTCTTCTAGGGTTTTAAGTCCAATGTTTTTCTTTACCAAATTCCTTTTTCTTAAGGATCTAAGTTTTACCTCATCTGCAACAAGGGCAGCTCTTGGAACTTCAATCATAGTTCCAACCTTATAGCTTACAGATGAACCCGTCTCAGAGAACACTTTCTCAGCAACATTCCTTATTACACTCACTTGATGCTTTAATTCCTGCCAGTAAAAAGGTTTGGCTTATACATTATAATTAAGTCAAACGGCTTCATCAATATGAGAACGTAAGACAGTGATTCGTGTAATGTTTCAACTAGTATGACATGTTAATCAAATTGAGGGAAAAACAACATGGAAGGAAATAGGGAAGAAAAAGGATCCTACCTGAGGTGTACCGATCAGGGGAACCATTATCTCAGGAAGAACTTTAATACCATGGTTACTCACTGAAATAGCAGCCTGAAACACTGCACGGGCCTGCATCTCAGTCAGTTCTGGATATGATATTCCTAGTCTGTTCACAGAATTTCAATTGTCAGATATGAGGAGTAGCTTATCAATCCATGAACAAATTATGAAACATGTTACTTCGTTTGTGCGTGAGCGTGTGTAAGTATTCAACTGTGTCATCAAACACAAACTTCCTTATTGCAGGTTACAGCACTAATCAAGTAATCATCAGTCATATGGACAATTATTTATCATATGAGCAGCATAGGAAGGACATGCAAACCTGCAACCTCGAAAACCAAGCATAGGGTTCACTTCTGATAGTTTTTCAATCCTAGAGTAGATTTCTTCTTCCTTTATGCCTGTCTCGGAAGTTAGTTGACTGACAATATGCTCCAAGTCACCTTCTGGGAGAAATTCATGAAGTGGAGGGTCTAACAATCGAATTGTTACTGGGAGACCATCCATTGCGCGAAAAATTCCCTCAAAATCTGATCTTTGATATGGTAGCAACAGGTCAAGTGCAGCTTTCCTTTGTTCTACTGTAGCGGCCATTATCATCAATCTCACAGCCTTTATCCTCTCGTCAGAAGCAAAAAACTGAAGCACACCAAAACATGTAAAAAAAAAATACAATAGTTCATTTCAAATGTCATCCATATGACTGCACATGTGTGTTAGTCCATGCGTGTGCTTATGCATGCCCATATGGATCCATTAACCATTTTGTAATATTAACATGGAAAAAAAGAGAGTGGTCTTACAAAGGATCCTACTCTTGGAAATAAATCAATTCAACAATTTTTCAGGAAATAAAAATCTTTGATATGTCTATTATAAAAGGCAATGTGTTCACACTTATCATTCATTTGTTACAAATATGTTAATATTTATTTGTACCATGTGTTCTGTCCTGCATAGTCCAATCCCTTGGGCACCATTTTGTCTAGCTGTTATTGCATCTTCAGGTGTGTCGGCATTCGCCAATACCTGATAGATAACAATGGCATGAGAGAATTTTCAGAACACATGAATATGATGTTTTTTCAACTCATCTTCTGTAGCAAATAAAGCATATATGTGCAGCACCTTCAGATTCCTTATTTCATCAGTCCAAGACATGAAGGTTTCTAAATCATCACTTAGAGATGGAGGAGAAAGTGGCTGCTTTCCCAATATCACCTCACCCGTGGATCCATTCAATGAGAGCCAATCTCCTTCTGCGATCACCTTATCCCCAACTACAACCTCCTGTGTTGTCCATTGAGATTACACCAAATCACTAACAGTATGATGGTCATTTTGTGATATGTCAGCTACATAAATGAAAAATCTGTGTGTTTACCTTCTCATTGTCATTTACAAGGATATCAGAACAACCAGACACACAACACTTTCCCCATCCACGGGCTACAACAGCAGCATGAGATGTCATACCACCTCTGGCAGTTAAAATTCCAGCAGCTGCATGCATACCCCCGACATCCTCTGGACTTGTCTCTGTCCTCACCTTCAACATCCAAGAGTGGAATTAGTGTTTATTGAGTGCTAATGGTGTAAATATGTTCAACCTAAACATGAAACTAAAACTCGGGACAAATTTTATATCCTAACAAAAAAAACTCCAATAGAGATAAGAAAAATGATTGTTCGATAATAAAATGGAATACCAAGATGGCATTCTTTCCCTGTGCATGCCATGCTTCAGCATCCTCAGCGGTGAACACAACCTGCCCTACTGCTGCACCAGGGGATGCAGGCAAGCCGGTGGCAATCACTTGATCCTTGTAAGCAGATGGATCCTCAAACTAACCAAAGAAACTTGAAGCAGTCAAAAACATTCTTGTGAATCTGATAGGTTAGTAGAGAAATATAGATTGAAATAAATTACATATATTAAGCATGCAAGAAGAAAATTAATATCATCAAAAAGAGAAATAATGCTACTCTTCAAAATGTATACGGTTCTGTTCAGTAGCCTCTACAGATTCTTCTCTCGAGTTAGTTTTGTTAGTCCTTACACATTCAGTGCTTAGATAATGAAAGCAAAGGGTAAGATCAATACATTATGTGTAAAATGAAGCTTAGTGGTTATTACACATTCAATGCTTAGATAATGTTACTATTGTTAGTTTTGTTAGTCCTTACACATTCAGTGCTTAGTGGTTTAGATCAATGCATTGTGTAAAAGGAAGCTAGAAAATCATGCATAGGTA
The DNA here is from genome assembly GCA_009771035.1 of Lupinus albus. Classification (NCBI taxonomy): domain Eukaryota; kingdom Viridiplantae; phylum Streptophyta; class Magnoliopsida; order Fabales; family Fabaceae; genus Lupinus; species Lupinus albus. The sequence continues at coordinate 15,766,026 of CM020011.1, forward strand.
ATGAAAATTGCAACAAAGTACATACCTGTGGGTGGAGAAGCTGATCAAGATGTTGTGGCTCTACCATCTTGATTGCAGAACGAGTATCAACAAGCCCCTCATTAACCATATCTACAGCTATTTTGACTGCACCTTTACCAGTACGTTTTCCAGTTCGACATTGCAACATCCACAACCTATTTTCTTGAACAGTGAACTCAATATCCTGCATTGTAATAGCAATTTCAGAAGCTTTACCTATTGCTCGATCTATACAAACAGTAGAAAAAGTAGGAAAAATAATCTCCGGGAACTGAAATTTTACCATCATATCCTTGTAATGTTTTTCCAGAATTTCACAATTCTCCACAAGTTCCTTGTAAGCTTCTAGCATGCTAGTTTTCATAGCCTCCAAGTCTTGAGGTGTTCTTATTCCAGCAACTACATCTTCTCCCTTTTAAAAACAATTTACACACCTCTTAGAAACGTTGACACCAAAAGTGATTACAAACCACTGCAGACTAATGAGATTATAATTGTATGAAAGTAAATAACAACTAGTATATCATATGTAACCTGAGCATTAATCAGAAACTCCCCATAAAGTTTATTTTCCCCAGTGCTTGGATTTCTAGTGAACAAGACACCAGTTCCTGAGGTATTCCCCATGTTTCCAAATACCATAGACTGAATGTTTACCGCAGTTCCCTTTAGTCCAGTTATCTGATTAATGTTCCGATACTTAATAGCCCTTGGGCTATCCCAGGAATTAAAAACAGCTTTAACTGCTAACTCTAGCTGTTTCTTTGGATCTGCAGTTGGTAAATCAATATCGAGGTTCAACAGATATATTTGTTTTCCTTATAAAGATTTGATAATTGATCTATAACTAGGACCGTTAGAACGAAGATAAACAAAACACAAAGGAGTCGGTGGTGTTGCATTCAGCACCTGAGGGAAATTCTTCACCCTTGGCTTGAAGGTAGACATTCTTATACTGCTCAACAAGATCTTTGAGATCAGAAGCTGTTAGATCAGTGTCAAGTTTAACACCTTTCGTATTCTTTAGCTTTTGTAACTTCTCCTCAAACAAGGAGTGTGGAATATCCAGTACCTTAATATAAAATTAAAGTAGAGTTAGAACCAAATAAAATTGGAAGAGAAAGATATAATTTAGGATAAAATGGTAAGAGGTTGCATTTTGGTTAGTTTGAGTTAGAGTTGGTAAAGAAATGTTGAAAAGAAGCAGTTACCACATCTCCAAACATTTGTAGGAAACGTCTATAAGAATCATAAGCAAAGCGGTCTCCACTTTTTGATGCCAATCCAGCTACAACTTGATCATTGAGGCCAAGGTTGAGAACTGTGTCCATCATTCCAGGCATGGAAACCTTGTTGTATTTGTAGAGGAAACAAAAAAGTGATTGATGATTGCAGTGAAGAGTAATGAGATTATAATAATAATTGTATGAAAGTAAATAAGGAGTTTCATACGGCAGCACCGGAGCGAACAGAGAGGAGGAGAGGTTTAGAAGAATTGCCAAGGGAAGCCCTCATTTGGTTTTCCACAGTATCTAGAGCTTTAAGTATCTCTTCCCATAGGTCATGTGGTATCTTCTTTCCATTATCTTGATACTCAGAACATGCTTCTGTTGATATGGTCAGCCCAGGTGGCACAGATAACCCAATGCTTGCCATTTCTGCCAAGTTAGCTCCCTTTCCTCCCAGCTAAGGAACATATACCAATTATGCATTTCATAAGGAACATATATCAATTACTTGTTAAACACACAACCTTCTTATGCATGCATTTCATAAGGAACATATATCAATTACTTGTTAAACACACAAACTTCTTATGCATGCATTTCATAAGGAACATATATCAATTACTTTTTGTTCTTAGGATATAATAAAGTGTTTGCTTACCAATGACTTCATCGCCTTGTTTCCATCACTCCTCCCTTTGCCAAATGTGAATACACGCTGTTCAAAACACATGTTACAAATCTACACAACCAAATGTATGAGACTGATCTTATTTATAGGAACTGAATGTTCACAAATCAAAGGTCCTCTCTGTTAATGCAGAGATTCCAATACTGGCCCCATCTGCCACTGAAAAATTATTAAATAAATTTAAAATTTTAAAAGATTATTCCTACCCTCATATTCCAGATCTCTATACCATCACCAATGAATATTATTGGTTTAAACATGATCCATTCAACACACTTAATTCAATAAAAATTGGAGTCGCAATTTCAAAGTGTGACAAAAAAACATTATTGGTTTATTTATCCACTTGCGGCTTCTGGACTGTTATTTTACATCACAGAGATAAGTGTGCCACATTGTGTGCGGCACAGGCCAGTAGTTCAAGATTAACATATGATAAGTGTCTCATTTTTTTTATGTTATCAAAAAATATATTGTTAATATTTTTGCATACATATTTAAAACATGATAATTCAATTATTGTTTTGTATTTATCAAAATTGACATGTATTCCCGTGTCTCTCAACTAGTTCTTTATTGTTTATAATGTGTAGTTTCAATGTTATAAATATGAAATACAGTAATTTGTGTTAAATATTGTAAGTTGAAAATTACTCATAATTACTTTTATATATAAAATGAATAATTAGGGCATAATCACTGAAATAAACATATCAGGTTTAGAACGTAATATGTAAGCGTCATAAAATAAAATAGTTGTCAAAACATTTTTTATTTTTTAATAATGATTGCATAAATTAATAGATATGATAAACCAAGTAATGCTTTTTCTTTCATATGATGAAAATGAAGAAATATTTTTAGAATTATGTTATTGAATATTGAAGTCGTAATGTCTCATTATAGTGAACATTAAAATTCCTATAGATATGAACTGAAAACCAATTATATCTTTTGTGACTAAAAAACAAAAAAATATTAATAAAGTATAATATTAACTTTAATTAAGACCTAATAGATAAATTTGGAAAATCAAAATTATACCATCTATAGTTACCAAGTGTTTTGACTTTATAAATTAGTACAGATATATATTGTTATTGTTTTTACATTCAAATTTAACACATGATAAATATGTTTTTTCATGTGTCATTGTTTTATATTACCATTTAACAATAAACCAAATCAAGCCTACATCAAATTACATAAATCTTATGTAACAAGAAAAACAAAGTAGAGTTTCACCCCTGCTCACCATAAAGACTTCTTTGTACTTATTGATGGTGTGTGAAAACTTCAAAAGAATGTTGCTAATTTGATTTTTAAAATGTACTTCCGAACTTAGCATACTATTTTTTTTATTATATATAAATGTATTGAAAACTTGACTCATATATTTTTGTGGGGTAAGGTTTAATGTTATTTATATCAGAAATCATCATTACATAAATTACAAATTTATGTTGAAAGCATTCTCTGTGGACACTTATTCAAATCTGTACTTATTTCAATTATTTAAACAAAGTTTATATGGCCTATATCACTAAATTCGACATCTACTTCATCATTTTAATAAACCGGCATTACTACTAGGATAAGATACTTATAGCTTTTGAAATCATAAAATTAAATATCCACCTATTTTAAAATGGTTTTAATTAGTTTAAACCTTAAAATAATGATTTTTTGTTTTTAATTTCCATTTTTTTCATTTATGTTCCCATTAATCATGTAGGAACTATATCTTTTATAGAAAACTAATTAAACAATTAAAAATTAGTTATTTATACATTCTTAATGTCTGAAGAATTAATAAAGAAGATTAATTTATAGATCAACTTCAATATAATTCCAACGCAGTTGTAATGACATTAATAAGATGAATAAAGTTAAAGTAGTTTAAGTTCAAAAAAAAAGTAGGTCAGGGAAAAAATAAAACTAAAACTTTAAATAAAATAAAAAAATATGAAAAAACATTGTACTGGTATTAAGGTTTAGTTGTTAGGGATCAATAAATGAGTTGATTCAATAATACTATACTAAATGCATTTGATAAGGTATGTTTTACCGTTATAAATGAGTTGATTCAATAATATTCTATTAAATGCATTTGATAAGCTATGTTTTAGAGTTATGAATGAGTTGATTCAATAACTATACTAGATAAGTATTCAATAATGTGATGACAGAAATAGAAAAGAAAGGTACCTTTTTGGTGGTGGGTGGTGTTGTTGGTGGGGATATGATAGCTTGGGTTCTTAACTGAGCTATGTGATTATATGATATTCTCCTTCCTTTCCATTGAATTGAGTTTGATCTAACTCCAACAACATCACACTTTTTCATATAATTATTATGATTATTGTACACTACTACATCTTTACTACTACTATTCCTGATCAACATGCTTTTCAATATAGAAGAAGAAGAAGAAGAAGAAGAAGAAGAAGACATCCCTCAGCTCCTTATCTATCTGATTCTTATTCTTCAATATCCCTCCTAAACAATAACAACAACAACAACAACAATACATAATTTCCTTATATATTAAATCATCATATAGACTTTGGAGATAAATGAAATAAAAGTATATATACCTGGAGTCTGGAGAGTAATAGTTAGTAGATCACTTCATCACCCTCTCAATATGGAAATCATGAAATGACGGTTTCTCTCAAATAGTTGTATTTCAAAATTAAAATATGATGAGGAATGAGTGGACTAAATTATGCTTATTATGGAACTAAGTCGTAGTCTTCAAGTAAAGTTGCTAAATATTATTATTGAGTGAACAATAGAGGACACCCACCCTTTTGGTCTTACACTTATCTCAATTACCAACTTTCTCCCTCTCTATTATTTCAGGATATGGGTCTTCTGGACATTTCACTTCCATTTAGTATCAATTATAAGTCTGATATGTGTTATGGGGACCCATACTCTCCAGTTTCGATCCAAGTAAAGGATGCCACGTGGCTACGTATCAAGACACATAAAAATAATATTATTCTGCAATCTTATCTCCCATTTTTTATTCCCTTCACATAAAAATATGCAATATCTTTTGCTAATCCTGTTCACCGTTTTATTGGTGCATTACTGATATGTATGAATACCAAATTTCCGAACAATAACAGTTAACATGAATAAATTTTAGTAAAACAATTCATTTTTTTTATCTTTCGGTAAACAGAAGCAAAGCCATTTCTTTTGTGCATTTAATTAAAAGTCTATAATGTAATGAGTTTACAAAATTGTTCTCATTAGAAACAGCTAGCTGCAGTGATGTGTGTTGATGTATATAAAATATATTATTAGTAGGGATATCCCATTAATGTATATGAGTATGCCCAATGTTATTAAAACCGTACCGGTTATCAAACCGGTTAGGGTACTGATATAGTGGTACAGTGGTTCAGTAATTAAACCGCATGCCGGTTAAACCGGACATACTTGTTTATATATATATATATATATATATATATATATATATATGTAAACCTATAACAAAAAATTTCAAATAAGTAGATATTCATATTTATAATTCATATTCATAATTTACTTCAAATTCACATAAACAAATAACATTAAGTCTTTAATAAAATCAAAGTCTAAAGTACAAAACATATATTTATCCAAAATTATCACTTAACAAATACAAAATACAAATAAATGACCCAAGTATCAATCATTGAAGTTGAAGAATTAAAAATTTGAAATTAAAAAAAAAAAATTAATGTACAAACCGACCGGTTTTGACCGGTTCTATTGTATATGCGGTATAACATACGTACCGTACCGGTTTGGGGTCCGGTTCACCGGTTTTCCGGTTGAACCGGCCGGTACGGCACGGTTTTTAAAACATTGAGTATGCCCTTTGATATGTGGCTGTTTATTGTATTATTTGAACTCCACGTACTCCCACATTGTACTATGGTTGCTTGAATCATATAGGCAACTTAGAAGCCATGGCACATGTATGCTTTCTTTTTTTGTACTACTAAAAATGTTCTATCACCTTTTGAATAATGAATTAATCTCTTTTGAAGTGTGTGACAATCTTTTCAATAAATGTCGTTTCCAAGAATCAAATCTTTAACATTTTTTGTCAAATCCTTAAAAAATAGTTTCTTAAAAAAAATAAAAACCATTTTCCAAAAAATGATGTTTAGAAGTGGTTTTTTTTCAGAAAATGTTTTACCAAAACAGTGAATTTTAAAGTTCCATTTAAAAAAATCAATAGATTGGATATCCATCCGATCCATTAAAATTGATTTATGAATGAAGTGCATATATTGGAATTAAAGTTAGCAAGAAAATTAAATTTATTTCAATCCATCATATAGAAGTGACTAAAGTGAGAAAATATATTATTGTGAAAAATGAGAACAATTAATAAAAATATTGAATCTTAGCTCAATATTAAAATATTACTATTTTCATATTTTATATAAAAATTGTTGTAAATTGGTACACTCATTCCGAAATATGTATTTAATGGATGTTCAATCTATCAAAAAAAAAAAAAAAAAATTCATTTCATTCTTACCGTGCTTCTCATTCTTATAGTGCTAGTGGAGAATTATGTTATCAAATAAGCTAAGGAAGTTAAGTGCACCTTCTTCAGAAAAAAGAAATAAAAAAAAACATCAATAACTGCACCAAGGAAGAATGAACATTAGCATTGAAAAGCAAGTCAATGTATGAATGCATGGTTTACTGCATTTATTGATTGCATGAGTCGCATAGACATTATTGTAAACACTAAAGAAAATAGATGAATTAACTAAGGGTAGTATAACGGGCATGAATACGGTGCTGGATAGGGGTCCTGCAAGAAGGACAATCTTGCATACCTTGTTTCTCATGGAGCTCATTGCATGTTATGCAAACAACCTGATGAGCACATGGCAGGAATACAACTGACATCTCCTCAGAAAGGCACATCACACATTCCCTTTCTCGTTTCACACCGCCGGTTACTGTGTCATCACTTGCTATTTCCGAAATGAAAGAATCTCGCCACTTCTCTACAGCATTGCCATTTTTCGTGTCAGCCAATCTGCTGGCATACCTTCCATCAATGCCCATCCTCAGTGCAGCAATCTTCGAAGATTCACTCTTCAGTCTCAGTTCTGCAATTTCTTTTTCAAGTTTATGGATATCATCTCTGTACCTTTGCAGATTCCTCTCTGCCTTCGATTTCATCATATCCCCCTTGGATTTCCCTAACTCCTCAATTTGTTCTTTTTCTTTCCTTATAGAATTGGCCTGTAAGAGAAGTACTTCTTTTGCCTTTGCCTCCTGCTGCCATCTAGCCTGTGAAATTTTCCCTTTACAATGAGAACAGACCCAATAACAAAACTCACCTACCATCTATATAGTCAGAACATGGCTGAGCATGTATAACAAACTGTTTTATCATGCTCCACTTCAGGATAACTAAATTCATATTTATGTTCTTATGATATCAAATTTTGCTGAAGGGATGATATTGCAACTACAAGATTGATGGGACCTTCAAAGAAAATGAAACAGACAAGGTGCAAAGGAAAAATAAAGAATTAGGAGTTACTGTAAAGTCACTGCGACTTTTCCTCTGCTAATGTATATCATTAAACGGACGTTAATACATTGCGGGGTAGTTATTGACTTTTTAAAAGGTGAGAAGTTGATTGAGAACTAAGAATGGGAAGGGAAAAATTGGTTTGAGACCCATATCATTTAACATGCATGCACTATCCACCCATTCTACACGGAACCTATGATAATGGCCAAATCATGCATAGATATGGATAGCAAATATTACCATCACTGCATGCCAATCCACTTACTATTTTTATTCTAGGAAAATGAGAGTGGAGGAGCTTCAAAACTTGAGATAACTACTCACTGATTACAATTTCCTACTTTGTAAGAATAAGTTTTGTATACTGATGACACCTCACCGAACTACTGTCTGAACCACATTATATTAGTATAGATATGAGGAGGACATTTGCAAGATATAAGGACATGTGACAAAAAAGGTTCATATAAACTTAAAATGGCAAACCTCAATTTGCCCCTGTTGCATTTTAGCTTGGTCTGATTCCTGCAGCAGCCGTGCCAATTTGCGTTTTTCACTCATTAACTCTTCCTGAAGCAAGAACTTCTGCTTTTCCCATGACTGAAACTGCAATTGAGTTTTCTTTTCTCTCCTTGAGACCTCTTGACAGTTTGCGGCAGTTTCTGCAGCTCGTAGCTTAGCAGCATCCATCTCTCTCCTCAGTGCAGCATTCTCCCCCTCAAGCTTCCTGACTGCAGCATTAGCCCGCTCTACTTGCCCACCAGCCTTACACAAGGCATTTTCCATCTCAGAAAGCTTTTTTATGGTGTTTTCCTCAAGAGACTGCTTCTCTTTCTTAAGACGCTCAACTTCCTCTTTTTCTTTCCTTAGTGTCTTAAGCTCAGCCTTATCCTTACCCAGACGACGAGCAGCCTGCATTACTTTGTGATTGGCCCACTCGGTCCATTCTTGAAGCAGATTTTGTAGCTCCCGGACCCTTGGAACCAGCTTCAAAATCATCTCATCCTTTCTATCCTGGGGTACCCACTGCCCTAGGGACTTGTCATACGGTATCCCCACACGACTACTATTAGGTGCCTCATTATTGCAGCAGACAGGTGCCATAGACAACTTGGTTTTTGAAGACAGTGAAAGAGAAAGATCGGTATCTGTGGTTGATAATGAACCGGGGCTACTGAATGCAGGTTTTGTATTTTCTGCATGTACTGAATATGAAGTATTGATTGATCTAAAAACAGCATCAGCAGAGTCCAGGCTAAATGCAGCAGGGGCAGATGGTCTAGCATTAGGTGAGAAACTGGTGTCAAGATTGTCTTGAGTCACTTCAACTCCCACAGCCTTACTTATCTGTAAGGATGCACTCTTCAAGTTGATGGTAGAAGATTCTGACACAGATTTAAGTTTATTATCCATGATTACACCACTTAAGCCACTCAGCTTTCCTCCTCTTGAAGACCCTTTAGATCCATAAGTCCGATAACTTTTTTCCGCATGAAATGATTTCTGCCGAAGAATGTAGTCCCTCTTACTGCTACCAGAATGGACCTTCCTAACATTTCCATGCTTTTCTTCAGATTGACATGTTCCTGTAGCACTAAATGCTTTATCAACACAAACAGGTCCACAACTAGCACCATCATTCTCCGAGGCTCCACCAATAGTTTGAGAGTTCTTTAAGTTGTTCATACCAGGAATTCCTGCCACAAGGGATTTCTTCGATTGAGAATTATGAGAAACAGCAGGAATTGATTTACAAGGACTTGGAAGACTAAATTCAGGAACTTTTGCTTCTGCTTTTGACTGTAACTCCATTTGGTTAGATGAACAACTATCAGCAATTCCGTCACTACCTAAACTAATTAAAGAGTCACTGTCCATTGCACAAGCATCTGACACATTCAAATCACAAATTAACAAACACCACATTGCATCCCCTGTACTGAAGAAAGGCCTAACCTCTCGAAGAACACAGACCAATTCAGCCAAGATGTACTTCTCAAGTTGCACTAAATCTTCAAAATAGTGCTCTTGTGAAGGATCAACTTCTTGCCCTTTCCTAAGAAGTGCCAAAGTGTTATCAACTATATTAGACACAGTATCTTTGCATCCATAACAGATGCCAGACCTTAAGACTGCCTTACTAGCAACTTCTTGAGTGTAGCCACATGCAACAATTTCTCTAATTGCACTCTTGAAAATGGCATCCAAATTACTCAAGACTAGCTCTTCCAGTTGGGCTTCCGTGAGATCACTCCAATCAGCATCATCATATTCATCTACCTCGACTTCTTCCTTAGGTTGGCAAGGCCCGAACTCAGATGAGCTTCCAAGACTATACAATCCAAGGTCAAGCTTCAACCCATCAGAATGATCATGGTTAACACTACACAGGTCACAAGCAGTGGCTTGCACATGACCTGTGCTTATTTCAAACTTCTCGGCAGAGAATTCATAACTGAGGCACTCATGTTGAGTTGCAGGAATAACCTTATCTGGCTCCCCTAAAGATGGATCAGCTCGGAATTTTCTCTTATTCCTACTTCCTTTTTCTTGGATAACTGAAGGAGACATTTGACAGCTACCACTGGCAACCATTGAAACCATTTCTTAGCTGCAAGCAAACAGAAAAGGAAAAAGGAAGAAGAAAAGATAAAACAGATTTAGTTATGAACATATTTGTCTAGTTTTATTTATCACCTACTCACAAACACCAATAATTTACTCATTCTCAAATCAATTTCCGTGAATTAAGATTATGAAAAATAACATTGATGATTAAGATTCATAATAAAAATACAAATTATAACATTGTTTTCCAAGATGAATAAAAAAAGTACTAACTAAAACTGGATTATAAGGCATTGCATGATTGAATGCACTGAAAAATAATCGCATCTGAATTTCATTAACTCAACCTATGATATTAGACTACGTCTAAGGTTCAGATAATCAATGAATGGATCAATCAACTTCCAAGAAACATATAATCCATTAATCTAAGCGTAAAGAGCACAACTATTTGAAACAAAAAAATAAACAATAAAACACCGAAATTAGCGAAATGAATTTCAATTCATCTCAATAATACTCAAAAGATATCCACATATCCCAAAAACTGATGAAAATCAAAAGTTTAAAAGATTATTAATATAGCATGTGGAACAAGTGATATGAAGAAGATCCCCAATAAAACATGCGAATATAAGATTTATAATGAGTTTTAGAGGATCCATAGGTACCCGATTGGAGCAATTGTTGGAACAATCGAAGGTAGGATCGATCTTACAAAATGGGAGAATCAAAATCCACGCCTTTTTGTTGTTTCTTTTTTATTTTGTTCTTTCTTTTATTTTGTGATGAGGATGAGGCCTAGAGAGTTGGGCTTTAAGCCTGAAACGTTTCTCTCCCTTTCTCTAAACAAATCAACATAAACATTTATGACAATATTTTCTATGTACTACCCTAACTCACCTATTATATGAAGCATTAATACATAAAAATGTTGAAGTACATTTCGGCAGATCATATGAACATAAAACGTAAAAAATATCATATAAAAAAGACCTACACTAAAACCTCAAAATTAATTGATCTACTCGATGAAATATTCATGCTTGAATTAAAAATAAATGTAATAATTTTAACTCAACAATCAAAAATACATAATTGATGATAAAATCAATAATTTAGGATTATCCAATAATTTGTGAGGAGGGAGGGTAGGTAAGGAGTTAAAAAGAATTAATCATCCATAAAACATAGAATTCTGATGAACATTGAAACCCGTTGTACAGAAAGTCTAATGCATTAGCTCAATATGAATTAGAAACGTTTTGTATAGAAAGCCTAATTTGCCTTCTAAACTTGCCCTTGTTTCTTTTGAAATAACTTATATTGAATACCCTACTTAATTTTATAAACAATCTCTAACTAAAAACATATTTAAGCTTATAATTTATAACATTATTTAACCAACGTTCAATAACTATTATATTCTACCGACACAGATCAGCTGTCCTTATTCTCGTCCCAAACCATGTCACAGACCAATCACAATGCTGCCATATGATTAAAATATAAAATTTAAAAGTAAAAAATAATAAAAAATCAGAATTGTGATTGGCCATGACAGAGAATGAGACAGATAGTGGAACATGTGATTTTTGTCCATATTCTACTAGTAGGCATCCAAGCATCTGCCTTATGGCAACTACTGCAATTGCAAATTCCTCTGCTATCACATTATCAAGGAGCACAAGGATCATTCATATATTGAACACTTGATATGCAAGTTTGCACATTAACTGCTAAAGTGCTATGAGAAATGTTATCTATGTAAAAATAATCACACACACATACATATATATCCAATTGCATTGCATGCTGTCTTTTCAATGTGCTTTTGATTCTTATGTATTTATAGTGACAAAGCCATGCAAAAGAAAAGGTCACATGTCAATTCTGGTATTTGTTCATGCACACCCACTACATATCCTAAAAAATCTTAGGCGTGACAAGCCTAAGTGGGGTGCATTATCATCATCATCCCAACCTCCCCCACTCTACCTTACCTTCCCATTTTAGATATCAATCCTTTTTTCTCTTCTTCATCTTATATCACTAAGCACCACTTCTTTTATAAGCAAAGTTGGCGTGGGTATGAGATAAATGAATCAAGCTGCTCATTTTTATGTCCTGCACCACTCTATCAATAGAGATGCACACACTTTTATCTTTATGAGATAAATGCTACCAACACACTATTTTTAAACATTCTCTTATTAGTGGGTCCCACTCAATCACAAAGTATGTTGAAGAAAGTGTTTGTATTTAATTAGAGGGTTAAAATACAACAAAAGATTACATGTGCCATAAAGTTCTTGTCCTATGTCCTAATCCAATCATATTATACTTTTTCATTGAATCGAGACAATTAACATTTCTTATTATCTTTTTGAAGATTCATTATCCATCATAACAATTGGAATGATGTTTAGCCAATGTTGAACTAACTCTAACTTCCTACCTATCATCATTGCCCCCCTCCTCCACCTTTGGCGGCTATGCTGCTGCCACCACCTCCGGCTTTAAACAGTTTTCCGGCAAGCTGTGAACATTTGAAAGACAACATGACCTGTTGCCGGAAACTGATCCATTGCACAAGTCCTGCATTTGAATCCCAGAGACTCCACTGCTTTTGCCATATCTGTCCACATCTCATTGTTATAATACTTATTCCATGTGGTTGATATGGACATAGTCCCTGGCCGGAATATCTGAACCACCTTCATCAACATATGCACTATATCATCGTTAATGGAACCAGCACATTCAAAACTTGCATAGCTGAAACCATCTTCTGGAGTTACATGAATGGTGGAGTACCTTTCCCCATCCATTCCATTCATTGAATATCCACAAGGGTCAAATGCAAAGTCACAAATAAGTGCATTTGGATTTATCTCATTGATCCTTGTCAGCTCTGTCATCTCCTTCCCGACCGAGTCACCGGTTTTTCCATCGCCGGCTCGCCTGAAGAATTTGCGAGCAAGAATAGGATCAAGCTCAGTCATGCATATCTCCATGGTGAATATGTCATTGTCATAAGGCATATGAGAGTGAGAGACAGAGTTATCATTGGCAGTGAAAACATGCCAAGAATGAGAAGAAGATTTAGAGGGCATAATGGAGGCTTTTCTATGACAAAGATTGGAAGGGATGGTGTCTTCCAAATAGGTTACTTCATCTTTGAAGCTAGTGTGAGGGAAAGGCTGTGACTTTGGGAAGATGAAGCTGCCTCTAGTGTAGAGGCACGAGCATAGGGTTAGGCCTAAATGATGAGTAAAATGGAGCATGTGATTAATGGACTTGAGAAGTTGGGTTGTGCCACAAGTCTTGATGATGATCTTGGTTGGATAAACAAAGAGGCTTGACTCTGATAACACATAGGCATCAAAGTAAGAGTTACCAACAGCTGAAACCACTGTGCATTGGACAGCTTCTAGGACTTGTTGTATTGATTCAAAATCAATCTTCCTAAGACCCAGTGGGAATATTTCAGGATCATCACCGAAGAAATGGAGTTCCAAGCGTTTCTCAAACCCTTCAAAGCCAGATAAATCCATTGGAATGAGTGTGAGTGGTTGTGTTAGGGGGAAAAAAGGGATGCAACAGAGGAAACAGGGGAAAACAGATTAAAAGGTAGCTTAAGAAGTTGAGAAGATTTGATTGGAATATTGGGGGAGAGGTGTGAGAAAGGATTAAGGTATCAATGGGATTTATAGGAAGTAGTGATGTGAGGGTTGTTTAGAAGAGAGAGCATGCGGGTTATGGAACCAACAATAATCATGATTGTATTGTAGGCATAATGAGGTGAATAGGATGATAATAATATATAGTGCAATTCTCTCTTCCATTGTGAAAGCAACATGAAACGGGATTTATGCTCACGCTTACTAACTCATTGCTCAGTTGTTTTCTACTATGTCTCTATTCTCCACTCACCTTCTTCACTGTTCTAAATTTCTACTTCTAGCTATAGCTAACTTCCACTAATGCATAAGAATAGTGTTTTTTCTGTCCATTCCATTCCAGAAGAATAGTTTAGTATTAATATATGAGTTAAGTGGTTTTAGTGTTTAAGGACAAAAAGATAGTTTAATATTTTAAAGATTATTTTCTTCTTATAATGAATTGATATAGGGGAAGTTTATTTAACTTTGAATTTATACTAGCATAATTGTTTGAAGATGCTTGGAAATATCAGGCAAATTGTGTTGAAACCATATCATAAACTTCTTTTTCAAAATCACAAAGAAAAGAAACATCTAGTAAGTGTCCTTCCTAGATCATTTTCATTCAAAATAATTATTTGAATGATAGTCCTAATAAAGTAGAAGCACAATCATAAACTAGATTTAGATGTTGTATTGTTGTTATGGAAGACAACAATTATTAGCTCTAACAGTAAGGTTAAAAACACGAGTCAACTTAGTTAAATTGCAAGTTTGCAACCATAAAATGAAATTAAAAATAAAAGTACCAATCACATTGGGACTCTAATGCTGATAATGCTTACTGCATAATGGAAAAGTGAAAACACCTAAGATGATGGAGACAACATTGTCTATATTCCTAGGAGTGCAGGCCTTAATTAAGAACAAAAAACTTGAAAAAGTGCTCATAATGTCACCCATATTTGGGGTTATAATAATAATATTATAATGCAGAAGAAAAAATGAAGGGGAGAAAGGGAAATATCAAAAGGAATCAGGCGTGACAAGTAAACAATGAGAATATATCCTTTAATGGAGGGAGGGCCGTACGTGAAATCAAAAAACACTCACATCATTTTTATTCTTCATGCAACTTCATGCAGCTAGGTGCCATTATCATTAATTATCATATATTCTATCAATTCTTTTATGTATTGATCAAAGCATGCAATGAACCATTTTTAACCATATCAGCTTCGAAATTATAAAACTCCAAGTGATTTGTTAGCTGTCTATGCCTACATGTAAAACTACATTCATCATATACCTGCTCTCCTTCACTTCCCTTAGAAGCAAATGGTAGAAGGGGAGCAGGTAAAGAGGAATAGAAAAATGCAATGATGGATATTAGTGAGTTGAGAATAAAAAAATGCAGTTTTGAGAGGTAGAAATGATGCATAATGTATGAGGTGATGAATAAATATTTATGGGTGTGGCTGGCAAGCCCAACACTTTCAATCTTATCTTAGTGCTGCACGCGCACCACTAAACTCAAACACTACACTCTTTTTAATCTCATGTTGGGGTTGGGTTCCAACATATCAACAACACACACTAACAAACTCTAGTTTTTCTAGTGTTATTCTTATTCCATTTTTCATTAATATATTATGCCACATATTTTATTCTCATTGGAGAACAGCACTGCAAGCACTTATAGAATAGTGCCTATGTTTTCCCCCCACAAATAAATTAGTCAACCACATTGCATGATCAAATCTTACTAAAAAAGTCCCCAACAAGCTAGATCATAGAATTAATTGTTGGCGAGGACTTTGGTACAATGAAGAGACAAAGAAAAGGATATTTCATAGAAGAGTTGAAAGTTTGAAAGCCACCTTAATCCTAAATTTAGACCCCACTAAAAGTTAGTGATTTAATTTTTTGAACATCTACCAGCCTGAATACGACATTTTCCACTTACCTATGAAAAATGTTGAATGCTAATTCATTCACGTTTATCTTTGTTTCTAGGCATATTCTTCTCAAGCTATTGGGTAGAGGTTCATTGGTGTGGGTCTGATAAGTCTTATTCTTTTCCAATGACTTTTCACTCCTCTAGTGCCATTTAAACAGGACTTCAATCTCGTGCACTTAGCTTAGTGCTGTAAGAGCTATTGGAGCAAAATGAACAAATCTGTGACCGCCAAAACATTCTATATTATATATTACCAAACAAAAACATCCCTTATTGTGAGCCTACAATCTAACTATCATATTATGATCAAAGTTGGATCTTGATGATTGTATGAACATGCTTAAGGATGCTCTAGGATAAAATCAAGCCATGCAAATATAAAATAAATTCAAGGAGGTTATATCCTAAATTGAACTTAGGTATGATCCATAATGTATTAAAAAAGGAAGGATACTCCTAGTAATCTTAAACAACAATGATGGCTCCCACAATAATTATCCTCCATAGGTTTGCTTAAGATTTTTTGAAGCAAACAAGACATTTTCTGAATATTTGTGTGCCCATATCTTCATAGGAAGTCCCCACAAATAGAGAGAGGCTGGTCCCTTAGCACAGCCAAGCTGTCAAAATTATTGTAACACCTCGATTCCTGCCAATGACATGGATGAGGATCACATGTCCCATTTGGTGTACTAAGTCAATCACAAAATTCCATTCAAGTAAAAATATAAATAACAAAATCAGAAATTAATATTTTAATATTATTTTGTAAAGTTTGATTGGTTAGGGACATGGGGACAGGAAAATCCCGGAACAGAGGATCCTGGTCCCAATGCCATGGGGCTAAATCTATCTCCAAAGATGTACATATACCCTTACAAAGAGAAAGAACAATGCGCATTTATCATATAGTGTTTTTGATATATATATATGAGTACTTTTTTAGTTTCACATGAATTAAGGAATTTGGTTGATATTGTTAGTATTATTAAATTTGTCAATATTTAGATTTGTTTTTAAAATTACCTCTCATCAATGGATGTGCACAAAAAGTTAAAAAATAACTTATTAACCAAAACCTAAAAAATGTGTTACAAAAGGGACTGATAAGAGAATAATAAATTATCTTACATAAATAACTTATAAATCATTCTGCACATAAAAAAAACGACATGTGTCTGAAGATAATATTAAAGTTATTAATAATTTAGGCACTTCACATCATGAATCCCTTTCTCCCATACAGTCCACATCGTTCCTCATGCTTTAATCAAAGACTTCCCCATTCTCAATAGTTCTCTCTCATCTTCAATACAAATGCATGTCCTCTTCAATCAAATTCGCGTGCCAAGCTTACTTAATTTTCAGATTTCTTAAATTAAGTAATTAAACATGATTGATTCTAGCTAGTTCATCTTTAACTTAATTTCATAGAAGCAATTAAATAACATATGTGACATCATGTGTTAGGTTGAGACGGTGCATGGTAGATGATAAGACCATAGACGGGTGGCAAATGAAAATGAAATTATGTTTGTTTAGTGTGTAACTAATGTTTCATACGAGGTTCTATACATAAAGATTGGACACAGTCACTGTGATGTGATTATGAAAGCCATTGTATGAGTGCCAAGGTATTAGAGATTCTTGTGGCTGCAACTATTTCAAGTGGTAGCTAGGATTGGGTAGGACCTTCCAATTTATATACTCAGTATTGCCTTTATACTTTATCAATATATATGTATATTTATGTTACCATGACTTTATATTTTTTGTGTATGTAAGCATATGGGTGAAAGAGAGAATGTAATAGGCTAAGGTTTTGTTTAAGTGTCACCCAGTGGAACAGAATCCCAAAAACATTATATCCCCATATCTCTAGCTATGTAAAACATTATGAAGAATGAATCTTTAAGAGCATATGACAATATAAAATCCGGAAAAGATTTCTCCCATACAAGTTATTGCTTTCCTTTTTACATCTGAAATTATATTTGAATGATAAAAGTATCACAATTTATTCCTTTTCTTTTTTATACACTCAAAATGATTTTGACCCATAAAATTGCATAAGAAGATATAACATTTATTTCTGAAAAAATAGTTTTAATTTTATTGCCCAACATTGTGTTTTGTAGGAAGCATCTAAAATAGTGTATACTAAGTCCAAGTTAGACCCCGGGATTTTCTCTCTGCCTCACACTTTGCACCCACCAAAATTTATGACTGCACAGCCTAATCTCATCATGAGTCAAATGACATTCTCTTCATGAAATCAGATTATCCTATGTTCTCTTGTATATTTGAAAAACCCAAGATTCTGATTCACCACAACCAAAACAAAAACAACAAAATCTATTTAAGGCATCATGGTTTTTTGGAGCTCAACCTCCCCTATACTCCTTGGCCTCCTCCTCCTCCTCCATCCCATCAATTCCATCCGCCTTGGTCTCGTCCGGCGTGGCGTCTCCACCCCTGACCTCCCTCAATTCCGAGAAGCCCCCGCCTTCCGCAACGGCCAAGAATGTGGCTCCACAGAAGCTGACTGCATCAATGTAGCCATGACCCTTGATGCAAACTACCTCCGTGGCACCATGGCTGCAGTTTTGTCCATGTTACAACATTCTAAGTGCCCGGAGAACCTTGCTTTCCACTTCCTTTCGTCGAATGATGCTCCTGAACTATTCTCCACCATCAAATCAACATTCCCTTATCTCAACATGAAGATTTATGGCTTCGAATCGAACCGTGTCCGCGGCAAGATATCAAAGTCCATTCGTATGGCATTGGATCAGCCTCTGAATTATGCAAGGATATACCTACCAGATAGTTTGCCAGAGGATGTGCAACGTGTGATATATTTGGATTCCGACATCGTTGTTGTTGATGATATAGCTAAGCTTTGGGGGGTTGACATGGAAGGAAAGGTGGTGGCTGCACCAGAATATTGCCATGCAAATTTCAGATTATATTTCAGTGACATGTTTTGGAAAGACCCAGTTTTGTCAAAGACATTTAAGGGAAGGAAACCTTGTTATTTCAACACAGGGGTGATGGTAATGGATGTGGATAAATGGAGAAAAGAAGGGTATACAAAGAAAGTGGAAGAATGGATGAGAGTGCAGAAACAAGAGAAGAGGATATACCATTTGGGATCACTTCCACCTTTTTTGTTGGTATTGGCGGGGAATATAAAAGCTGTTGATCATAGATGGAACCAACATGGGTTAGGAGGAGATAACTTTGAAGGTAAATGCAGGAGTCTACACCCTGGCCCTATTAGTTTATTGCATTGGAGTGGGAAGGGTAAGCCATGGTTGAGGTTAGATTCTAGGAAGCCATGCATCGTAGATCATCTCTGGGCACCTTATGATCTATATCGGTCATCCACACACTTTTTTGAAGAATGAATACATTCAAAACAAATAAGACATGTTTCAGGAGAGGGAACATTTTCCACGTTCCTTGCTAACTCAGGGGATCAAGGGAACTAATAACTACAATAGAATGTAGCTTTGTACGGAGAGGGACAACCTCTAAGTACTGAACAGTTCATTAAACGCACTGTTTTCCAACGTAAGTTACTCCGAAAATGCTAAAGTATTCATATCATACTTGTATCTCATATTAATACGTCTATGATACTTACTTTTTAAATATGTACCGAGGAATGAATAATCAAGATTTAAAATTATATGTAACGAGGCACCACGGTGATGATGATAGCCACATTAACCGCATCAAATAAGATATTCAAATGACTATTAAATAAACAACGTATCTGGTGTTGAGTTTTTCTTCTTCACCCATAATTCATAAAGATGAAATTAACAAGTTGAAGAAAAATAAAAATAATGGAAAGAAATAGAGAAAACCAGAAATTAATTTTGTAAAAGAGTGTATATATGCCACCATCTGAAACTGAGTCATACTCTTCGACTTCTCTGAAGAATGGGTTCTGAAACCCCAGCATAGATAACGCCCGTGCACAGCATTTGGGTTGCGCTTACAATTATTGTGAACACTTCTAATATACGCTGCAAAAAAAGAGAGAACAAATTATGACTTTTTAATTAATTTATGCTCCAAAATGCAGCTAGATCTTTTATGTGTGTGAAAATAATAACAACAATATGCAACTGAATTGTAAAAAAATAAAGGCTTTAAAATGTGTTTGTGTTTAAAAATTTGATGAACTTTAGTCTTTGTTACTTTAATTTACTTTTTGGTTTTTGTTTTTATACTCCAAAACATCAGTTTTAGCCCCTAATGACATGTGGCCAAATATAAAATTGTCATACTGATACTAATTGATAAGGTGAAGAAATATAGTAATTTGATATTATCAGCCACTAGAACCAAAACTATGAATTAAAGTAAAGACTACCCTACTGGGGGAAAGTTGAGGGAATAAAATAAAAGTCACCTATATTTGCAGTGATTAAAAACATATATAAGCCAAAAATAAATAAAATTTATGACAGGGTATTTTCATATAGCAGTTATGTCAAAAAAACTATATTATAATTGAAATTAAATTGTAGCATAAACTTACCAGGTTGGAGTCTGTCCAGCCAAGTTGCATCTCTTTGCATGCAAATCTGATAGAAAAGAAAAGAAGTAGTTGTCAATGAAAAGAATCACTAGTTTAGCCATATCACAATCCTATATATATAGAATACGAAAAATGAAAGCAAAATAAATTAAAGTCTAACCCCATGGCTAGTAAAGTAAGTGCCCATGTTATGAATGAAGATATGGCTGCTGAATGTAAATTGGAGGCATCCCACTCAAAAATGTTAAGCAATCCGGTGAATGAAGTTGTGAACCCAACAACACCAGCAATGAGTGAGAAGATAATGAAGAAACCAGTTGCCATGTTTCCCATTGGGAAATATATTGGAAATATGTGAGCTGGTGTGGACAAAACAGATGCTGCTATATGCAAAATATAGGGTGAAGTAAACAACTTAAATATACCATATCATATGATTAATTAAAAATTACTATTTCACTTTCTAAATAAGTGCTTTTTTAAGAAAACTATTTTCTTCTTTTTCTGTTTTTTATATAGAAAATCAAAGCATGTTGCAACTCTATCTATAGATACCTAATTAATAAGATATATAATACAAGTTTTTGTTTATTAAGAACTCCAATTAATTACCAGCTTCACGAGACATTTGGATCCCATGATTGGTTGCCCATGAAGCAATTACAAGCACAATGAAGTACAATGGCAGATTTATTGCCAATAGGAAGAAGGTAACTGATCTGGATCCTCCATAAGCCATGGTGTGCCCTTTATGCTCAAACAGTACTAAAAACCAACAAGAAAAAAAGGAAACCTGTTATCGAGTCTAGAGGGTAGACATGTATATATATATATATATATATATATATAAAAGCAAGTAATTATATTGTATGTAGCAGTAAAAATTACTAGGAAATTAAGGTGGTCCAGCAATTTGGTTCTTTGCTGCATTCCATTAAAAATAACTTTCTTCACGACCAAGAAATTGCTTGTATTCTTTTATCACTATATGGTTTGTCTCTTCAAGGGTAAAGGAATTTTTCCATATCTAGTGTTCAGCATAGAAGGTGTTAAATAGCATCTTTCTATTTCGATCATTAATGACCAATATTTGCACTTATGAGTTTTATAAGATTCATTGCATCATTCATTTTGAATAATCATTGAATCTTTAAAAAAAATTAAATAAATAGTGAATGATGTAATTATTGTGTATAAATTTTTATACTCACAATATATAAATATTACATTTTTTTCCTTTTGTAGCCACCTAGAGAGTAATGGATAAAAATGTTATTAAGGCTGTTAATACTCAGGCTATATATGTTAATTCTTAGGCAATTCAACCATTTATTTAATTACTAATACTAATAGATAATTCATTCATTTTTTTATTAGAATATGTGAGTATTTTATTTACTTTTACTCACATATTTTTCATCTGACAAATTATCTAATATCTTTCACTGTAAATGAGAAGAATGTCATATTTGGTTTTGGCTTTGTTTGCAAGTTGTGCGTGAGTGATACTAAGCTTCATGAAAATATGGCATATCATTAAATAAAAAGATAATGAAATGGCTAGATTTACATGATAATCATGTAATTGATCAATGAGAGCCATAGTAGAGATTGAAAATGATGCTATACTATTACTTTTTGAAGCAAATTCTAGATTGAATTTTTCTCATTCCAGCTTTGATCGTGTAATGTATTGTTCCAATATCATATGTTCAAATGTATGATGATTTGTTAGTAAACATGAATGGCATTCGGGAGAGTGTACTAACATTTATTTGCACAATAGCAATACTAAAGTGGTTGTTGTAGTCTAACAATACTTGGATACCTGAACTACTTTATATCAGTCTACCTATCTTGCAATAATTCCAGTGCTGTTTCAACCAGTGACTGAATTGCTATACTGTGCCTGTTGAGTCCAACAGTACCTGAGAAAACATTAAAGCTTTCAAGTTCTGATGTAGTCTCTAGGACAACCTCCAACATTTCTTCCATTCCAAGATCCTTGAAGGTTTCTTTATTTTCTGCTTTGTCTCTCATCATCAAAATTCCCATCTCTATTGTGAACCTCCTTATCCTTGGGACTTTAGTGTGGGGACTTTGGTGTTTCTTCAGAATCTGAGTTAATTTATTTGCAAGTTCAGCCTCTGTGATTCCAGCTTCTTTAAATACAATCCTTGATTCATGAGAAGTCATATATTTTAACACATTTGCTGCTAGTCCAACCATCACTTCTTGTATCTTGTTTTCTTCAGACATTATTGCCTGGAGTATCTGCATGGTTGAGCCATTACCAGGTTTCTTGTTATTTTCATATATATGCAGTTTTTACTACATAGAAACATAATAGAAAGCTTACATGATGGTAATCTAACATTATAATGATCTGAGTAATACTTACTATAGGTGCTGCAGTTGTTATCCCCTTTAGCTTGTTGTAGCATTCTGATCCACTATAAGTGCATAAATTTCTTAGAATTCTGGCAGCATTGACACGAAGCAACCTATCTTTCAATGCTTCTACAAGTCTTTCCAATACTTTCAACTTCAAAATCCGGTGACAATTTGTCTTGCTTTCTAATACAAGCATTGCTACGGCCTCACCAGCAACAACTGTTACATGTTTCTCATTTTCTGCAATGTTATGTGTGAAAAATATGTTGAACAATTCTTTAAGTACTCCACCTGTACCTCCAATCCTCTCTTTAGCATCCTCTTCTAATGCCAGACTTGTTAAAATCTCTATGCTCAGTTTCTGTAAAAGGGGATGTTTCTTTCCATGCCTTAAAATATCTCTAATATTGCTAATGGTGAAAACTATCTCTGAAATCTCTCTTCTAAGATGTTCTCCAGTTGTGCCTATTGTGCTAGCCAGCATCTTCACTAGTTGCAAAGATCTCTTCAGTGTTAAAATTTGGGATGAATTAACATTTTCCTCATTCAGCAACTCTTCTTCAGCATGAGTGAAATCTATGATCTTTGGAAGGAGGCCCCTTGTATTTCCAATCTTGCCACAATTATCATGGTTAAGAGCAAGTTTTTTTAGTATGAGGAGTCCTAAGTGGTTAAATGTCCAGAACATATAATCTGAATGATGAAAACTGAGTTTCTTTTCTCCAATCTCATCAGCTGCAGGAATCAAATCTCTGTTAGTTTGTAGAAGAGATGATATTGACTCCATGGCTCCTGGTATCCCAGCTATGCGAAGCGAATTATGCTTCCGGCTAGCTAGTTTTGATAAAATTTCTGCAGCTGAGAGCCTAATTTCTTCCTCCTTTTGCTCTGTCCAATTCAACATCTCAACTAGTCTATCTACCATGGATATGGCAATTCCAATCTTTTGAAGGGTGTCATCAGAAAACCGTTCCCTGATCGAAAACTGCCGAAGAATTCTAGCTCCAATTAGCTGCTCATCAGGGGAATTTGAAGCCAAGAGATCCATAGAAAAACTAACCATGTCCATTTTCAAGCCATCAAATATGCTTCCATTGACACATCTTGAATAGGCATCATAAAAGAACCTTCTAATAGACACCATTCCTGATGGCCCTAGCTCACACTCGTTGTTAACCTCTTCCAACAATTTACAATAACTAACTTGCCATTCCCAATAAGCCTTTTCCATTAGGACCAACAAAGCTTCTGCAAGAGCCAATGAGTAAAAGATATTTAAAGCCGATTGCCGGTTCCTCTTATCAGTGTCTCCTGCTTCCACTTCTCCATAATCATGTTTGATGAGCTTTATTGATGAGAGAACCATACAAGCTGTTGCAGAAATAAGCTGAAGCCAGTAGAGAAGCCTACTAACATGCCTTGAAATAAAAAACCATTTAGCATAAGGTAGAAGTGGAACTTCTGACTTACTCCACATTCTAGTTGGTGTAGTCTTTGGGGTAACCTCATTACCCTCCTTTGTGTCTTTCTTGACTGCAACAATGGGCCTGAAACTGAATAGGCTCTTTATGGTTTTAAATAAGGAGTTTGAACTGCACCACAGAAGGTGGAAACTATTGATTCCAGCATCAGTAATAGACCATGTGGCTTGGTGCTGAAATTCAAGCTCATGGCTGGTGCTGAAAATCCTTGTACCCTCAACTACAAGTATGATAGTGATGGCCCAGAAATCTGTTTTGTCTAAGGTAATGGCAAAACCACCAAGAAGAACAACAGTTGCCCAAATAAAACCAAGAGTTCCTAACCCTGTTGCTGATTTTTCAAGCACTGCAAGCTGGAGAGCAAAGAGGGTTAGCTTCTTTTCTGGTGCTCCAACTGCAGCTGCTGCTGATGATGATGATGTTGATGGAGAGATAGAAATGTCAGTGCTACTGTCTAACTTCTCCATGCTGTTAACACCACCAGGCTCGAACATTGTGGTGCCTATGCTGCCATTTTGGTTTAGCCTATGGAGTTCACTAAGTTGGAGATTAATGCTTCCTTCTCCTTTCACAGAAAACTTATCATCCATGATAATCAATACTAGTGCATGCAATTACTGAACTTAGATGTTTGTTTCTATTGAAGTTTGAAGAAGACAAGGGTGAAGTTTTGTTTTTGTTAGAGGAAGTTTTGGTGAGTGAAGAAAATGATGAACTTGGAAGGTGGGTTTTATACAAGAATGAGAGAAAAGCTTGGAGGGCACGCTTATTCTGTTGCATGTAGGAGAAAGAAAGAGTTACGTGAAGCTACTTTTTCGGACAATTTTCTAAGAGATTAGTGATGCTTTTACAAAATGTTTTTATCCACACCAGGCCACTAATGCAAAACTTGTTTGGGTCACCATTCTATATTATATATAGCAATGTGTAATATATACCAAATTATAGATTCATCATGTCACTTTACTGCATATTCACACATTAAATCATTCCATTATATATTGTATTGCATATAAAGGAAAAATAAGTATTATACCATTTTCAAAATATATATCTAATATACAATAATATCATATTTTTAAATAATATTGCTCTCTTTAGCATAACTACTAATTTGGTTAACAACTTTGTTATTTTTTATATGAAAGTTGACACCATACATGTATTTCATCTACTTTTTTCTACCCTCCGTCTATTGTATATATCTATCTCTATATTTCATCTAATATGTTTAAATCTAATTTAAACATATTAGTTGGTTACTGCCAAAAGTCCACAACTTATCTTCTAGAATAGTACACCATTTTCACTAAAATTGTTACAGTTAACAACTATAATTTTAAATAAATTTTAACAGTTGCAGAATCGCATATTACTTCGGGAATAGTTTAAAATTTCTCTAAAACATAGGAGTTACCCTTTTCCTCTGCCTAAATACACTCGTGGTAGTTTTTTGACAAAAAAGTAAGACCCTAAAAGTTCGGATCAGAAGCTTGTGAAAGGACGAATCTTGATATTTGAAGTAGTCAAAGTTCATTTCTACACTTCTTCAAATCATGCGGCGCATCTAAATCTCAATCCATAAGCGTTGAGTTTTATTTAATTTAATGACCAATCTAAAAGAGATAGTATACTAGTTTACACCAAACCTTAGACACAAATAAGATGACCAATGTTTCCCATGTATTTTAGATAATGTATAATAAAAGATACTTCAAAATATGTAGGAGATAAAACTAAATGTGCACATTATAAAAAATAATGTGACTCAAACATACTTCTATTGAACAAAGAGTGGTATTGTCATTCATTATTATCTAATTATGATTTTATTATTGATTTTTCTAATGTGTTAGACATATGTTAAAGATACGTAAGTTGGTCAAGTAACTTAGTTTTTAAAATATAATTGAACATATATTGTAGTGCACGCACTAAAAAGCCTTTTATTATTATTGACAAACATATATTCTACTAAAAGTTTCTTTATAAACTATCCTTAAATTAGTAACATTTTCTACATGTGTGGCTTTTACACCAACATCATATCATTCATCATTGATTTGTATATTTTTATTTGAGAGTCAATGATAATTAAGATATGAATGGTAGATGATGTATCGACAATAAAAAAAACAGTTACAAATTTATATTTCTCATTGACATTTCTAAGTACTTAGAGTGGGTCACATGCCAGCTTTTACGACGAATGGGTCCAATAATTAGTGAGAAATGATTAGTGATATTTAATAATGTCTAATGTTTTATTCCGTGAGGAGTGATAGAGATGTGCACTTCTGTAATGTCTCTATCTATGAAAAGACTCTAACTTCCACACCACCCAACTACTACTTCTCCACTTCATTTACTATACAAATAAACCATTATTTTGACAACAAGCAAGTAGTTAACATAATATAGTATCATTGTTGTGGTCCCCTAAGTATTAGGGCAATATTAATGACTACAATTCTGCAATGAAGAAGATATCAGACTAGCACAAATTTGTATACCTACATTTCATGCTTTCCAAATCTTTCATGGTCTGTTTTTAACAAAATTAATCTTTCATAGTGAAGCAGATTGCAAGATCTAATAAAACTTTTAAGGTAGAGACTTCTTTTATATTTCAGCCTCTTTAGCTCCTCTCTTCCTATATGATAATCAAGGATCTCCCACTCAAGTCTTTTGTTCATTCAGCTGATTTATATGTACTTTCCGTGTGGAACAAGAACCCGAGTATCAGGTGCACGGCACAAAAGAGTTGGCCACAAATTCAATACCAATTACCACCAGCTCCACCTTGAGCAGCAGCCACTTTTCGTGCTATGTATTGAGGCTTCGGCTGAAGCCCAGTAGAACCCTCAATCCCTTCATTTTCTGCCCTCTCATTTTTACAGCTTGGGTTTCTTCTAGGATATGAACAGCTTGAAGCAGCATACTGGGCTGAAACAGATGAATTCTTCACTATCCTCTGCTGATCGGACTCTGCTGTCATTGTTACCCCACAGTTGTTGTAACCCAATGCTGAACCAACAACTTTTCCATGTCGTGCAGCAACACCTGAAGCTAACAAAACATAACACAAAGAAGCAAATTTAAAATTGAAATCAATAGAAGCATCTATAATAAATTTTACACCCAAAGATATGCACAAGAGAGGTGTATAAATGGTGAGAAGTGACATCAGAATAATAACACCTAAATCTCAAGGAAATCTAATATTTGTGGTATCACCATCTTCAATAAGTCATTCTACAAGCCAACTCTTTAGTGTGTGTGCGGATAGATGTGCCCATGTGCATCTAGCAAATCCTACTACTTACCGCTGCTCACAAGCACACTAAAATCAGTAAACACACCTTGAATATTTTGAGGAGATTGTGACGGAATCCTGGTAAATGGGATAGCACCACCCCTATCTATGGCTGGCCTCTCAACTTCTTTGATGCAACACTTGGAGAGATCTTCTGCAACCTCAGATGTATTCTGTCTCGATTTATCTGAATACAGCACACATTGCCTGCATTTACAGCCTCAAATCAGCAGAGTTTGGAAATTCAAGAGCAGATAAAGGGTTGACATGACAATATAAAATATCAATAGCCAAGTAATAAAGGCACAATCTCCATAAACATCAACAAAAATAAGGATACCTGGGTAGTGATGCATGTTGCCTCTCAGGTGGAGTAACAGTTCCACCTTTTCCATAATGCTCCTCAAGATATGCAAATTGCTTCTTGAAGTGGTCCACAGCACTGTTCAATATAGGTGTTAGGAAAAAGAAGGGAGAAAAAAATGTAAAGCTGATCTGGTTAACGACATAGATTAGGGTGACAGATTGACAAGCCTATAATAAAAGCATGAAATTGCAGCTATGCTTGCGTTTAGGCTCGGTAAAGTTTTCAAAAGATGTTGGATGGAGAATGAAAACATCATCCTAGTACCAGAAGATGTTGGATATCTTATGAGTAACGATCAAAATCTTTCTTTTGATATAAGAAGATTGCATTCCAAAGAAACGAATATCCAGAAGTAGGGAAGAAGAAATACTCCTAAAACTTAGTTGTGGAATGAGTTAAGGGCAAAACCAAAATGTCAACCAAATCTACCAAATGTTATTATTTAGTAACAATGTCAGGTGAAATACCCAATATGTTGTTTACAAATTTAACGAATGCAGTTTGGTCAAACCCATGCAAAAGAAAGAAAATTGAAACAAAAGGTTGACGCAAGTTTTGACATACCTTGGATACATGAAACCCGTTGGTTCTTCTCCTTCTAGATGTTCTTTCAACATCTTCGGATGGTACTCCAGAGCCTCTCGGTATATAAGCTCCCGCACATCTTCCTTTGTTATTCTGCGTCTCTCAAATTCAAATTCCATCTTGGTAACTGGTTGAGCAGAAGGCTCTCTCTCAACCTTGGCCAAGCCTTTAAAATATGGATCGGCTAGAGCCTAATATATCAAACACAATATTCCCTGTTAAAACCAAAGATGATGTGCAAAGTGGATTGCATTGGATAAAAATTCAACCTCTTCAGCAGTAGGTCGATCCTTAGGCTCAAATGCCAGCATTCTTTCTAACAAACGAAGAGCAAGGGGGTCTGCATTGGGAAACTTTTGGGAGAAAGGAACTGGCTTCTTTTTACGCATGCTGCTCAAGTATCTCCGAGCTTTCTCATTCCGTATCTGTCAATGTACTACTAAAGTTGTATTAAGTAATAAATAAAACACACAATTGCTAAAAGGATGTACGATTGAATAACAGACCCTAGCAATGGCTTCTTGAGATGGTAATCCAAGAAAATCAGTCATGATATCCAACTGATGGACAACATTCTTCCCCGGAAAAAGAGGTTTTCCAGTTAAAAGTTCAGCGAAAATGCAGCCAATGCTCCATATGTCTATAGCTGGTGTATACTGAAAGAAAAAAGTTAGAAAATTTATATATCAGTTAAATGCAGGATAATAAATCAGTAACATACAAAGAATACAAAACTACAAAACAAACATTATCCATATTCATTTTACAAACATGAGAAACTTACTATTTATTAGATTACAAAGTAAATAGTACAAAAGCAATATGCAATAAGTATGAAACCAAACACTTTCAATGGAATATATTAGCATAAGAAATCAGCAATGATAGCCGACCTCACCTAGTGAGATTAAGGCTTGGTTGTTATTGTAAGAAATAAGCAATGAACAGCGTTGTTAGAGGGTCATAGCCTCAAAGGGATAGTTTGACAGAAGTCCCTTTTTATATGTTAACTCTAAACCTTATAAGATGTTAACAGCAAAACAACACCGGGAAATTCAAATTTCAAAAAATATATAAAAGAAATCTAAAGTCTAGTAAGAAATAATGTAGAGAAAACAAAATCCTCAGATTCCTGGTGATTTGCTTAAGGAGGAAGAGGACGGACAAAATAGGAGGGAGAGAAAATCAAGGTTCCTAAACTTTAAGCTTCAGGGATAGTCAATGATCTAAGATAAAAGTGTTAACAGATATTACACCTTGGAGAAAAAGGATCCACACAACTCAGGAGCCCTATACCACCTTGTCGCAACATAATCCTGTGAGCGAACAAATAGGCATTAGGATGATGACCTGGAAAGAAGAGCAATGCTCAAACTGATATTTCAGGGAAAAAAGATTCTTACCGTCCAGAATATAGCAGTTGGTGTATCATTGAAAGCCACTCTGGCAAGACCAAAGTCACAAATCTTCAGTTTGCAATCAGCATTTGCTAAAATGTTTTTCGGCTTTAGATCTCGGTGAAAAACATTTGCTACAAGCCCATTAAAAAGTTTAAAATCAGCCCATGACCATAAAATTTTGCAACTAGTTTTATAATAAAACCTTTACTAAGAAAGTTCAACATTAGGAAATCTAAAACAAAAAAACTACATAGATGTAAAGATCATAACCTGTGTGTATATACTTCAACCCTCGAAGAAGCTGGTAGAGAAAAAACTGGTAATGCTCAGGAGTCAAATCATCATTTGCTTTGATGACCTGGTGTAAGTCAGATTCCATGAGTTCAAAAACAACATATATATCTTTGAATTCCCTTCTAGAAGGAGGTAACAAAATATGTTTGATCTCCACAATATCAGGATGACGCAAGAGTCTAAGAAGTTTGATCTCGCGAAGAATGCGGGTAGCATCAGAGACATGTTCAAATATGTCATTGATTTTCTTTATTGCAACCTTTTCTCCAGTGTGTGTATCATATGCAGAGCAAACAACACCATAGCTTCCTTTACCAATTACTTCCTCTATTTTGTATCTACTCCCTTCACCATATTCTGTAAAGAAGTCTACATCTACAGAGGACTGCATTAACACAACAAATTAAACTAGGTGAAGATACCAAGCAAAAATTACAAAACAAGGAGCATCAATTCTCCTTCAATACCAACCCAAATTCGTTCTAAAAACATCATCCAATAATTCAGTAAAAAGTTATCCTATATAAACACACACCTACAAATGTGTTCATCTACAAAATTATGTCAGTTTAGTAACTTCACCTTTTTTCTCTGATCAGGCAGCATCTTGGAAACTAAGCACAAAACACCCCAAAATTTCAAGCCACAAGATTAAATCCCAACTCAAGTTCAAGCCCAAAATTCATAACCCCAAAAAATAAACTGGCACTAGAAGCCTCAGATCACTGATCAAAATGGAACAGGAAAAAAAACCAATATGCAATAGTAAAATGGAGAAATGGATAAAGTTAAAAATGAAAACTTTCAACTCAAACTTGAAATGTGGGTGAACAGATCAGGTTGGAGTGTGAAAAATTCTAAGAAATCAGCGGGGGGAAAAATAATCTTTTTAACTGGGTCAATAATCACTAACTCTTCCAAAATGAAGAATGGATAAATATTATTACTATTATTATAACAATAAAAGAGTGGGCACAGAAAAAGAGATTACTGGGGATTTCAGAGCATGATAATTAGATTCAGTTTTGTTGTTGTGAATGGGAAAAGAAGAAGGTGGAGATGAAAATGGAAAATTGGAAAAATAAAATAAAAATAAGAAAAACAAAAACTTTCGGATCAGAGAGAGAGAGAGAGAAAGCAGCGTGTAGTTGGAGTCGAAGTTGAAGAAAAAAGATGTAAAGTTCTGAAAACAGATAAAGGAACAATAATAATACTACTGCTGTGTCCTTACCACTAATATTATTATTATTAGTCATCTCATTTTTTTATCTCTAAAATATTCGAAAATGTTAGATTCATTATTTAAAATAGTTTAATTCCGTGTTTTCCCAACTTAACATTATTTATGCAATTTAAAAATAAAATAAAAAAGAATGGCATTCAAATTCTTATTTCTCTCTCTTGAATATAGAACTATAGAAGCAGTAAATTCATGGTTAATAATTGTTCCATCAACAACTAATAGTCGGTTTTCACCTATATTACTATATATTATATATTCAATAGTGTCTACATAAATGCTATATTAAAGAATTATATATTTTTAGTTTCATAAAGTAATGAATAATTAATTTTTTGGGATATGCTCAAAAAGTGTATGCAAAGACTTATCTCATTAATATGTCCTTTTGCATATATGTTAATGATTGAATTGAGAATCTGGTGCTTGTTGACTCAAATTTCTTGCACTGAATATTTTATGAAAGGAAAAATATACTTTTTTTGGGCTTTTTAGTATTACATACATTACGATGATAAAAAGCTATTTTTGTGAAAGAATTATAATTGATTATTTTGATGAAGATGGACTCATTTGTACAGTTAAATTGAGTCAACTATTACCTCACTAATAATTTTTCATATAAACTAAATTTAATCAAACCAATTATTGGATTGAAAATTCAGATCTTATATACCAATATATAGTGATATATTCTAAGATTTAGACTGTTTTTTTGAATAAAATTTAAGGAAAGAAAATAAGAATAAAGAGTATGAGTAGTTATAAAGTAATGAAAAGTAAATTTTAAGAATTGATTGATGTAGGAAAAAAGAGAAAGAAATATGATATTGTATTATTTAGACAACAATATTAATATATTGTTAAAGTTAACAAATATACATTTTTAAAAGTTAATTAAAATAATAGCTACACATTAATCACTATTTTATAAGAAAGCAATGCAAGGTCCAAAATACCATCCTTTTCTATTTTTATGTGACTGTTTTAACGGGCAATAAAAAATGTGATTATTGATAAATAAAAAATACATTATATATGTTATTGAATGCAAATGTATTATCTAGAGATATCATTTCCTTGTATTGAATTAACACAATCACATATAGATGGAAGGAAAAGAAGGGTTGGAAATTAGAATGGGTAAATGATCTTAAATGTTGGGTGATATTTAATTTTTGAATCTGAACATAAATAAATGTATAATATAGTATATGAGTCCAATTAAGATAAAAACAAAGCGGGTAAAGTGATAGAGACAGGGCAAAGTGGTGCTCAACAGAACCACCCATTTCCATTTTTCAACTCATGCCACCCACGTGCTTTTTTCCTTTATTTTATTTAGATCCTTCGATAAATTATACATAAAATATTTGTATTCTTGCAGTATTATTACATAATATATGATTTTTATCGGCGAAAAAGTGTAATGTTCATCTGCTAGCTGTATAAGAATTATATCTACCACACATAATCTATTTTTATCATTATTGATTTAAAAATAAAAAAGTACAGTGAATGACAAAACTTTACACTTGGTATGAATCCGTTTTATACAGAGAATATTAACAAAATAAGTCTCGTTTTCTTCCATAAAAAATACTATCTCTATCTCCTTTCTTTTTTGAAGCATTATCTTTCTTTCGTTCTCCCTAATGTGTAATGAACAGCTGCAGGAAAAAGTAGGCGTGATTTCAACACACTCAATATTTTAATTTAACTAATACAGTGGAATTGGATTGGAGGATAAGTACGTAGGATCTTGAAAACCGGGCCATAAACATGAACAAGAAATTGCACATCATACGATACAACTGTGTTTCCCTCATAATTTGACCATTTTTTATGGTTGAGCATCACATATCAACTCGAATATCTAACTCTCATTTTCGTCCTTACTTTAAATGTTTCACATATAAAAAAAATATTTGAAGTAATCAATGTAGCACGAGTTATCAATTTAGAGAAAAACATATATGCGCTTACATTATAATAGTTTTTTATATTATTATTGTATTATTAACCATTCATTTTTAATCATCATTTGACTTTAGAAAAAAATAATACAATGTGTATAAAGTGTGTAATATCATGCAATATAAGGATAAAGATTATATATACTCACCATTCATTTGTATTATTTTTTTACTCAATTAACGATGACAACAAACCCCCTTACAATTCTTCTTCCCGTTGTGCAGAATGAAGGTTACACTTGTGTGTACTTCCCAACTTGTAGGAGATATTGCATATCCAACCTTTAGTTTTAACCAAGAAAAATAAAAAAGATTACGTGTTCAAAGTTGAAACTTCAAACATTAACATCCTTGTTGCATCTGTTTGTTCTTTTGTGGAAGCCAAACTACCAAAATAAATGGAGGGCCAAATATTCCTTCCACCATTTTTAGCAGTGGCCCTTGACTGTGACAGAAAATATCACCTTTCCTAACAGACAAGTTCTGATGTGCTGCTTTCATGCTATCATTTTCCTTTTAAGATTAAGAAAAGAAGACACCAATCCCTATCCTTCCCAATTTTCTAAAACAGCTACCAAGAGGAGTAGCTAAAAGGGAAGCTGGAGACCATTACAAACATCATTTTAACTAACAATTTGAAACAGAATGATATAAAACCTATGAATACCAATTCAAAGATCTCAAATCAAACCACTAATGCAATATCAACCATCGTTCATGTTACCAATTTCTAATCAAGTACTTGCCGGTTAAAACAACTGATCAGTCTGGCAGTACAGGAAAATAATGATAAAGAAATCTGATATATAATAGTGCTCACTTAATTTTGCTAACAAAATAAAGCCCATCACAAAACAGCTCCAGCTATACTAGATAGCACTTGGGGACCAGCACATCCATTACAACAAGTGAGTCTCAAAATCGAAATCAGTGCCATCCTCAATAGAAAACTAGGCTAGTAGAAGAAGCCTAGGACTTTACCACCAACATTCTTTCTCCTAGCCTCTTCATGATCCATAATGCCAGCTGAAGTGGTCAAGACAATATACCCAAACTGCACAAGTTTTTAATCAACTGTCAGCCGGTAAACCATATGTATACAACAATAGAACAGAGTAAAGCACAATGGTTGATCAAATGATACTGAGTTAACTTCACAGCAACAATAGGAATAAATCAATCTTATTGGGGTTGTGTTTCAGTAAACTATTGTTTATTCAATAAACTAATTTGTAAGGAGACTAATGAGCCTATCATCAGGTTATTAAAATAAGCTAAAAAGGGCATTTTCATAATTTATTATTATATGGAGCCAAAATTTCAACCTATCTACCACACACTCAATATATAAGTTTCACAACATATACAAGTAATAAAAAACAGAACAAGGAATTAGTCGAGTACATATGAAGGATCACCATTTTGAAGTAATTCACTGATGTTTAAATAACAATAACACATGAAAATACAGGAACAAGCTAATAATTATTTGAAATCAAGAATAAACCTGGTTTGGTGTTAATGTACAGATCTAAAAGTTAAGGTTCATAGAAACATGAATCTAGGAAGAGAAATGTGTACACAAGAAACATAAAAAGACAATTAATTATATAGAGGAGAAAGATGAGACCTGTCTAGAGGGGAGAAGCCTAGCAGTCCAACCTTCAATCTCTTTGACACCAACATCGAAACGGGGACTAATAACTCCACACTTGTTCAATCTTCCATTCAATTCAACCACAATCTTCCCAGACCTATGGTCATCCACATATTCAAACTCTCCAATGTATCCTATATCATATTAATTTTATAATATCACAATTAAACACATCAACAAAGGGAATAATTAATAACACGCATAAATTTAAAAAAATAATAATATGATCACCATGCTTCTGCATAACAATAAGGAATTTGATAATGACTTTAGAAGAAGGCCTAATCATGACTTGACGTTTCCCTCTTTTCTCAGCATTGTACATACTCTTCAGAGCATCGTTCAACACACTAATCCTCACCATTATCACTGCCACAATTTTTTGACCAATAATAACAATTAATTAATCATAAAGGAATGTTAAAACTGAGATGAAAGGAACAAATCGTATAGCATATAATAATCTTACCAACAAAGAGAGAACGGTGCAGATGCAGAAGCGTTTTTCAGTTGAGAGATGAGAAGGAACCAACAAATTAAAAACTCTTTAGGTTTTAGGGTTTAGAAGCCAACTTATTGGGCTGGGCTCTAAACATGCCTCACCTACTCCTTTTTTTAATACCTCCTTCTATAAAATATTATTCTTCCTAACTACTTAATAATTAATATAACAAAATTAAATTTTATATAAGATAATAATAACACTATTCTTCCTTTAATAAAAATAAAAATATTTTTAAATGAGAAAGTTAGTTTTTTTCTAACAAAACTAGTATCATACTAATTGTTTATGTGACCATTTATGATAGTGTAATATCTAGTACATTTCAGTTAAAGATTTATATACAATTATTACATTATTTACTATTCATTTATATTATTTTTTGAAGAGTTAGTGATTATTAAAAATGAATGATGGACTTAGGGTATATTAAATTTGCACACTATCAGTTTATACATTTTCCTCTTTATGATATTAACACATTGTCAATAAAAACAAAAATCTAAATGATCCTAGATAAAAGGAAAAACTTAAAATTGAACGACATAAATTTTCTATATTAGGATGGAGTATAAACATATTTAAGCTCATTTGTGTGAGAAGAAAAATATACATGTTGTTCACACAAGCAGAAAGTACATGTTGACATGGGTAACTTTCATTTTCAAAGTAATTGCAAAGCGTTGAACCTATCATATGCTTCATACTTTCATTTTGATGTTATAAATGATGGAACAAGGGGAAACTTAATTGAATACTATGTCAGTTGGTATAAAATCACCATGTATACTATGTTTCATTCACCCAACTCTACACGGCAATTATGATTCAATCTTCTTACAACTAAAACTGACTCCTACAATGTGGAAGCAGAAGCAAGAGAGAGATAAAAGTCCAGGATTTTAATCACATGAGGTACAATATCATGAAGACTTCAATTTTTCACTCACTCTTCAAAAAATTGCTATTAAGATATATGGTGTATGCTAATCATTTAAATTAATCTAATATACATATGACTCACTGATATTTCCGGACACACAAATATAGACATCTGCATGATGTTTCCCTAAAGAGAATGTTGCCAGACCTATACTGTTTAGTCTTAGTTAGTCACATCCTGAACTACACACATCAACTAACTTTCTCCATTTTACTTTACAAAACCCAACACATGGTAGGACTCTCCCACCACCCACTACCCTCTAACTTTCTTCTCAAATATCAATCTAGAACTTAGCAAAATTCCAACACTTCAAATATCATGCGTGACCCATCTTATTTATCAGTCACTCAAATTTTAACTTGGCCATTTAACCAGGACCCCGTTGTATCTGGATATCATCACTAAACTAATCTCACAAGGTCCACAAAGATTAGGTGAATGTGCTAAAGATCTTATCCTTCATGCTTTCTCTTTTTAAAGATAAGATGTAGGAGCCTTTCCTAACCAAGATTTTTTTCTCTAAACAGTAGACATTATTTGAGAAGCTTGTAAGTCACATGCTTGGCCTATTTGAATTAGCACAAATTAACTCCTTCAAAGTGGCCCAAGAAGAGTTGATGATATTGAAGTCCTTGTTCATTTTGTTGTGCCTCTCATTAGTTTAAACCATGATAGGGTTCGTATCAGTTCATCATTTTTTATGTTATTATTACGATACTTCCTTTATGACTAATTAATATGCGATGCTAGTATAAATGAGTGTAACTATGATATGAACTGGTTGGTGATTAAGAAAGTAAAAAGAGGAGCCTTATATAGTTTGATAAGACAATGATGTGATGAGCTTTAGCCACTATTTAAGATAAGGGTGGTGTTTTTGTACTTGCTTATCACTTTCAAAAGAAGTGACACGCAATCACTAATGGCCGGCATGATTTAACTAAGAACTAAGACTCTAAGTTGAATTTGGAGAGAGAGGGCACGTGACATTGATGAGAAAATCAAGTACAAGTGGAGCCTTAAGAAGAGGGTTATGCATGTGTATGTGTGGATCCAATTAGCACACTTGCCAGGTCAATGTTATCTTCGATAAATTGTGCTTGAATTGGAGCAACATGTTCATCAAACTCATTGTGGGAAAAATGGGTAGCCAGGGTAGGAGATTTTCCAAGTGGAGGAAAATGGTAAGGCAACAAAGGGGGAAGCTTTATATTATGAGGGTGTGTGTCTCTATGTTACTTAATTGGCATAAGTACTCTTAGCCAGCCAGCAGCACTTTTTTCTGTAGTATTTTCAACTAGCTTTGGGATATCAATTTGATCTCTTGTTCTGTGGTTTTGACCTTTGTGCATTAGCATTTTCAATGAGCTTGTATATTTAACATTTAAGAAATGACATTTTAGATTGAAAATGGACCCAATAGTGTAAATTCTCCCCCTCCTTAGAACAACTTTGTTTTTGTGTCTGTTGTTTATGCTGTCTTAGAAAAGCACATGGTAATAAAAATATATCATTGTTAAACGTATATGTTTGGTACAATTCCTTTTTGCCTCACATCTTGTATACCTTCCAAGATAATTAAGCTCATTCAAGTAGAAATTAATGTTACCAGCATAGCTACTAGCATTATTGATTTGGCTAGGTAGTACATAAATACAACAATTGGTAACATCCTGTTGAGTAATTGATATTATATTACTTTCAACATGCACTGTTCCAACATATGTAGTGCAACTTTGTTTTTTTTTTATTTAAATTGCTTCTCAACCATAGGGCCAAATCCTAGGTGGACTAATAATTGTGGATGGGGTCACATGTCCCATTTATGTCTCATTTGGTGTACCAAGCCAATCATAAAATTTCATTCAAGTAAAAATATAAATAACAAAATCAGAAATTAATATTTTAATATTATTTTATGAAGTTTGATTTGTTAAGATTATAGAAACAGAAAAATCTTGGGACAGAAGATAATCGTAGAGTTGATGATAAAATAAAACAAAATGTTCATAAATGAAAAGAGAATCTATCCAACACAAACTCAAATTCAGGCAAAAAATAATATAGATTAAATTAGACTTCTATTATTTGAACACTTGTAATACAACATGCAGTAAATTATTATATTTTAATTTATAGTACTATACTTAGTATACAGGCACCAAAATTGGAGAGTGAAGAAGCTAAAACGTACTAAATAATTAAGGTAGAAGAGACATGGTAGGGCATGAAATGAAGTCATATTTATGGTGATTTGGCAAGGAGATAAAGATCTCTTATCAAAAAATATATCTCAAATCATATACTACACTAATAAAAATAAATTATATCAATTAAAAACATTATATATTTACTATTTTTTCCATTTTCCCGACATATTTTGCAACAACAAATATTTTTCCATGGAGAGACACCTTTGTCTTCATTAATAGTGTTTAGGGGCCACCCATCACTAATAATATTACTCTTCACTGCTCATTCTCCAATCACAACCATCAATCTTTGTATATATAACAATGACAATAACAAGTTGTTCTTGGTCTATATGGGCTACATTATCAAACTCAATATCTTTAGTTTCAAAGAACTGAACCTCTCTTTTATAATGGCAAGACAATCTATGTCAATGATGTTTTCAAAGCCTCAGTTGATATTGCGGCGATGTTCAAGGCACTTACGGGAGAAGAAGACTAGATTTTATATAATATGGAGGTGCGTAGTTATTCTTATAGAGTTGGAGGAGTGAGTGATTTTAAACCATAGTTACATGGTATCTACTAAATGGTTTATACTAGTTCATTATCTTTTATATTATTATTACATATATTTTTTTATCATGAACCCAATACATGGTATGCGATATGCGATATAGAGTGAAAAAGTGAACCATGAAATTAGTTGATTATTATAAACGTGTAGAGGAGGTTTTTAAGTGGCTTAGCCTCAGCCTCAGCCTCAGCCCTAAGGTTTTGGAAGTTATCATATATGATCACATCAAAAGTTGGTGAGCTTTCTTCTCTTTTGCTCTGACATGTTACCTCACTCTTCCACTTATAAAGACCAAGTGAGTAGAGGAACCTGTGGCTTCAGTTGTTGATAAAAACATGTACACACGGTTTTTATTTTAATCTTATTTTACTCTGATAACAGCCAACTATTGTAAGAAAACTTTGCATGAGCATTGTCAATGGTAAGTAACCTTCATCCCTTTTCTCGGTATATAATATGCCAGAATTAGAATTCAGAGCTTTTGTTTGATAATATTTTTCTCCTCTGTTTCTTATGCACATGAAGGCTTGTGCTCATGAAAAAGATACCCACTTCTAACATGGCCAGTAATGCTATTTGCAGAATAATATTTTGTTACATTGTTTTGGTGTTAATTTTGATGGGAAACTTCAGAATATAACTCTAATCATGAAAATTTATACAGTATTCATTCATAAAATAAATAACCTTACCTATATACACTTAGCTTATAAATATATAATACCTGCTTATGGGGATTCTAATCCAACTATGTAACCTAATTCATTAAGGGTGTAGATTGTCTGAAATGAACAAGAAAAAGTGCATGAAAAATTATTCAGAACAATCCATTTGCCCCTTTTGCTTTGACAATATCATGGCAAGTGAGAATTAACAAATATTTTATTGATGAATTTAAATATTTATACAGACATTATGCATTAAGATATTCAACAATATTCAGTATCCTCCCTTCAAAACCTACTTCGTTGCCTTGCTCGGTTTCTATTCGGCTTCTTATCAATCTTATTTCTACTTTGTCAAACAGGCACTTAGGCTTTTCCCTTTATCCTTTAGGGTATGAGATTAGATATCACGTTTTGATTTCTTTCCAACTTTGCATTATTATTACTGATAAAGGATCAATAATGATATATTAACGTTTTTCTTTTGTTAAGCAACTCTGCAAAAACATTTTCAAGAATTTAATTGATCAGAGTAAGACATTTTTTAAAACAAACAAACAAATCTCAGCAACGTATAACTTGCAAGCTCTCACATGCAACTAACTAGATGGGTCCATAGAAACAGAGATTATATGATTAAAAATTGTAGGGTGTTAAACACTGATGATCCGGGCTTTTATTGTAACATAAATAAACTGCACCACCAGATCAGCTCCAAGTTCATCAACATTGTAGTATGACTACCTCTTTATAGTTGGAAAACTGAAGCTCTTAAAAGTCATGCACACCTTTCTATTCACACCCTATTGTGCAGACTCTTCCATCACAGATAAAATATATGCAAATCTTAAAGATTGCCCACATTCTTTATCTATTATAATTTTAAAACTAACAAACCATACTGTGCTTTTAAATCAAATATACAATAACAAAGATGTTCTTTAGAGCAATATTGAAGACATAAATCAGACCTTATTAACTCAGATATTAACTGGAAAATAGAAAGTCCGTCCAACAACTCCAAGGGTCACAAAGTCGCAACTATCCATTGTGCCATTCTTTTCAAGCATCATTCGTAAATGTTGATAACTGTACACCACAATAGCCCTTGTATACACTCTTGGCAAAGGTAGCAGAAATTCCATGCCCAAGCTTTGTGAAGCATCAATGTCAAAGATTACTATCTTCTATACAAGTACTTTGATAACGGGAACTTAAGGCTCCTTGCAACCTGCTTAGTAACATTCGAGTATCATTTTTCGGTTCTTTTATACACAAAATATCAAAAGAAATTTCTTAGAGTATCAAATGAGACGAGTGGTTACCTTCAAAGCCAGCTCTTCAGATATAGTTGATCTATACCGCATGGCACCTTCTATTGGACAGCTTCTTCCTTTGTATATAAAATTAGCATTGCAGAGACTGGAAAGCTGCAAAAGAACATTGTTCATCAGCCCACCATTGCCACCTTGAACTCCTAATCCATCACTTTTTTGTTCCTCCTCGTCATACGGTTCTTCTGAAACTGATACAAGACACTGAAAGATGGCTAACAACCTCTCCAATGGGAAACTTCCAGGTCCTTTCATTAGTAGTTCCTCTTCTAAAGTTTCCTTCTTTTCCAACACTTTCTCAGAGGCCCTTCACATGAAAAAACAGAAGTCAGACAACAAAATAAAATAGTCTGTGCTTGATGAAAAGAGATATACTAAAATATTAGTTAAGAGGAGCTATGGGTAAAGACATATTCCCTCTGGTACTTATTAAAAGGTCTCTTTAACTATATTATAGAGACTAAGGAGGGTACTTACTTTTCTTAATTTTTAAAAACATACTCTAACACTACAGTTTTACCCTCGTAACTATTCTTGGAAATTTCACAAACTTATTGTTTATCATTAATAGACAAAAGGAAAATAAGATAAAAAGCAATAAATATTGCATAGAAAATACAAAGTGCCTTATAAAAATGATCAAAGAAAGCTTCTAGAATGCAACTTATAAATAAGAACACAGGGATTAATGTTTAACATCGTCACAAAGGGAATAACAAATCCAACCATATAATCAAATAATAGTGAGAAACTTAAAAAATAATAGTATAATATCTACGCACTGTCAGTGTAAATATTTACACACAGTCAATGCATCATTCACCATTCATTTTTTTTTTAAGAGTCAATGATAATTAAATATGAATATTGGATGATGTAATGACAGTGTATAAAACTTTTACACTGTCAGTGAATACATCTTTTTCTCAAAAAATAATTCCTAGACGACCAAAATGAAAAGGAAAACTACTAAAAAATCACAAAAGGCTTCATTTACTACACTGATAAGAAAATACTAAAGGCTGCAACCTGAGTACTCATGTCCCAAATAGGTATTAAATCACCATACTTACTTCCTCTTTCTCTTTCGATTATCTGATCCACCTTTAGCATCAAAAAGTGAGGCATCAAGAGTAGCGGGGTTTCTGGAGGCAAGAAATGCTGAAATAAGAAGATACTTTGCACTAGTGGACATATGAAAATCTAGGTCGCCAATTTCTTCAAAATGCTTCAGGTTATTGTGATTACCCTTCTGCTTTGTCTCTTCACGGGACTCTACAAGTAAAGTGAATAGCTTTCTCTTCATGTCTCCAGTAGGAATAACTTCCTTATTGTTTAAAGGTTCACAATATTTTTCATATAATGGCTTTAAGGCAGTAGACAACTCATCAACTTGCCTAGTCATTCTACAGAAATGACTTAGAGCCACCCTGCATGAAAAGAAACAAAAGTCTTACTATATGACATACTGTAAAGCTGGAAATGGAAATTGATAAGGGATGGAAGTGTCTTACTTCAGGAATGAGGAATACAAGTTCTGGTTAGGTTGGTTTCTCAATAATATTTGACGAATATCACCTTCTGTATAATCAGGAAAGTAAACAGGGATAGGCTCCACATAACCCATGTTAGAGTAAAAGGTATCCGGGGAAGTACTGCTAATAAAAATCAGACCCACCTCAGGCATCTTTAGCAGATCATGGAGATTAAAGAGTAAGGGCAATATAGTAGAGCTCTTATCCCATTCCCTAACAAGCTGAAAATTGTCAAAAACCAAGTAGATCATATTTCCAATTCCCCTTTGTGTCTCCGACTTCTCCTTCAGATTGTTTATTGCATTGGTCAATGCTTCCCGAAGACAATTGACAAAATCTGATGGTCTTTCGCAGCGCTTTGCATTAGAATAATCATTAGAAGCATTTTTTCTATGGAGAAGTAACTGATTCAGAATAGATTCAAACAAGATGCGCTGATTATAGCATGTCCTACAACTAGAATAAACAAGAGGCCTGTTAAGATGCCTGAATAATTGAAGAATGATACTGGTTTTTCCCGTAGAAGAACCTCCATACACAAACAAAGGAAGTATTGGTGAATTCAAAGATCCCAAAAGGTGTGAGATCTGGAGAATCTGGGTACTCCTACCAGGAAAACTAGAAATTAAATCATCCAGGCTAATAGGGTCTCCTCCAACTAAAAGGTCATCAATTGTGAGAGGTCCAAGGCTATTTACTTTTGCATCAGGTACACTATTTGAAGCCGATGCTAAAGACCTGGTTGTTCTTCTAGGGATTAGAGAGACTCCATCCTTATCCATGTCTTCCAACTGGTGAAAATCTTCAACTTCTGATCAATGAGGAAATAATAATAAGAAATAATACTAAAAAGATAGGGCAAGAAGTTGGAATGACAATTTTGTTGAAGTGTGGGGAAGATCGTACGCAACAATGCAATGGTGACCTTTAAAGGAAGAGTGCAACCTTACAGAAATATAAATTAAAAATAAATCCATATTACACGACATGGGGCGCTCAAGTCTCGAACCCATAATGCACTAATCACGAGATAGTTTTTTCTGCTTCGACCGCGTACATCTAACCTCCTTAGACCCCATTAAGTGTAGCCGCCTTTTTTTATAAATCCATATTATTATCACTTTTGTTCACTCGTATGATAAAATTTTGAAATTGACCAAATGCAATGTTAGGGTTCTAAATCCTCCCTTGAGTGGCATCAATTTTCATTTGTTTGTATGTTAAGTTTCTGAAGAAACGAAACTAAAGACAACCTATTACGGGGTAAGTGGATAAAAATGAAAGAGGTTAACTAAAGACAGAAAAATGTTACCTTAAAGGATGAAGTATGAATATTGTTGCATCGGATAGAAGAGGTGGAGCAAAACGCAAAACGCAAAACCCTGGTTGATGAAGAAGGATTCATTCTTTATGCATTTATTTATGTTAATGGCGCCAATATTGTAAGTGTTGGTGGGTTTTGGGCCTAAATAATAACCACGCTCTTAGTATAATGGCCCAAAATGTTATGTTTGTGTACAACCCTGTCCGATCCATTCCACCATTGGTACTATGATATTTAGCATTTAATTAAGATATACCAACTTTTATAACTATTAGTGCATACTACTAAATAAGAACAAAAAATACATTATACAAACAACCAAAAATTGTATGCTACTATATTAAAATATCTAGTGTATACTTTTAATATTAATTTATGATCCTTGTGCATAGTTTTAAGAGGACATAGTTGAGTACTAAATGTGAACATTTAAATGACAATAGTACTATTAAGATGACATATTGGTTTACACGTAATTATATATGGCTTTATTTTGTGATATTTGCGCCACTTTCTTTTATTGATCTGCGAATTCATCCTACCTTAAGTTCAACCTTAATGGAGTAACGTTATGTTATGTGTGTGTGCTGAATGAGACAACTTTTTTTATCAACATTTTACTTTTAAGCTTAATTATATGCTTTTTGTTTTCTAAAAGTTTGACCAGTGTTATTTTATACTCTAAAACTTTTGCTAATTTGATTCTTTATATTTCAAAATTTTAATTGAGCCAATTAAGTTTTTCAGTCTCATAAAACATTATTAACTAATCCACTCAATCATATTAAATGTCATTCAATCAGTTTTTAAGTCAGCAAAACGTTACA
The DNA here is from genome assembly GCA_009771035.1 of Lupinus albus. Classification (NCBI taxonomy): domain Eukaryota; kingdom Viridiplantae; phylum Streptophyta; class Magnoliopsida; order Fabales; family Fabaceae; genus Lupinus; species Lupinus albus. The sequence goes on from CM020011.1 coordinate 15,810,893, forward strand.
TTTATTTCCCCTCAACCCCATAAAAATTGTCGAAGTTTTCTAGATAAGAAAATTAATGTACATAAAACATTGTTTAAGAGTAAAAAAGAAATTCTATCTTAAAAATTAAAAATTAAGTTTACATAAATTGAGAATAATGAACTTATATTTTCAAGATCAAAATTCTTATTTTGCATTCTCTAAGCAATATTCTTATAACACTTGTTAATTCAACCTTTAACCCAAAAAAAAAACTTTATGAAAGTTTAAGAAAAACAAGACTTTGTATTTTGAAAATTGAAGTAAAAAGGTTAGGATTTATATATTTTTATGAAAAATGATATGGCCAACCAAATTGACGCTTAATGATATCATTATTAATTGTTCATAAGCAACTTCACTCGCTGTTTTTATTGTTAATATACTTTTTTTAAATTTATTAATGCATGTTATATATATTAGCGTGATCAATCCGTATTCATTTTTGTTATTACATTTGAATATTGCAATTGATAATGACCGTACATCTATCTTTGTTATTTATTGTTTTTTAAATATATCACAAACAAAGAAACACATATATTTCAATATTAGGTGGATGGATAAATCATATTTGAAAACAAAATAAATACGTCAATCATGCGTCGGTGCGGTACTGAATTGAACTCACAAATTTTTCAGAAGAATACCTTTGATCACAGACAAGACAGTAACAAAATATTTTATTCTAGTAAAAGGACAATTAAAAAATAAAAGCTATTAATGTTTGGTTTGGTATTGCAAATGAGAAATAATGGATAAATATCATATCCACAAGTTAAAGAATTAGGGGTATTCATTAATTATTTGAGATTCATGTAATACTAGCGTGACCACATACACTTCGTATTTGCCGACCTACATTCTTATTTTATTATATTAAGTATTCAATTTTTATATATTTTATTTTATACGATTAGAATGTTTTTGTATTAAAATTACTTTATATTAAAAATGTATTTATTATAATTCAGTTTAAGGTGAGATAGGTGGTTAATGTGCTAATGATAGTTAGTTAGGATTATATGTTTTTTTTAGAAATTAAAAAATGTAAGGGCAAAATAGAAAAATAGAAACTATATTATGGTGGTAAATTTTTCGTATTTTGACTTTATATATAGTATAGATAGGTAAATACTCAAGGAAATAACAAGTGAATAATATTTTATTTATTTAACTTAAATACTCAAGGAAATAGCAAAACAAGTGAAATTTGAGATTTGTTTAACTTAAATGGACCATGACTTGTGAATAATATTTTTAATTATATTTATTTCATTTTTAGTGTAAATTATGTTTGTTAAAACCAAAATTTAATCTATCCTTTATAATAATGTCACTGAATCATCATAATTGAAATTCACAATTCATTGATACCCTTTTATTTTCGATTTGCAATAAAAAAGTATTATAGACAAGAGTAATTTAAGAATTAAAAATTAGGTATGTTCAATCACTTATTTATCATTAAGTCATATTTTCACTTTATATAATACTATATACTATTCTTAAGAAAGTTGATTGTGGTATATATTAAAAAATATAATGACATTTTATTAATCGTTGTAATTATAATATATTAAATATTGTTATCCTTGTAAATTTTATCTTTCAATAATTGATATTATGGTAATTTAAAAAGTAATTATGGATGTTTGTTTCAAAATCGTCTTGACAGGCTACATATGATTTTTTAAAAGGCAAAACTTGATCAACATAACAAATAATTAAAGCATTTAATATGATGATTGACCAAAATAGCAAAATCTTCCTTAATTAAATGTTAATTATTATTACTTTTAAATAAAATTAATATAAATAAAATATGATTGATATATTAAATGTGTAAAAGGAATAATAGCATCGCATAAGTAAACTCCTAACTAAAAAACACATATTTACATCATAGTCAATTACAACTCAGGAATTTTATTACATTACAATAATGTAAAAAGTGGGTGGGTGGAAAGTGGAAGAATAGTCAACATTTGATGATGTATAAATTTTAGAATCTCTATTTTAAAGAGAGACGAGTATCTCTCACACTAATTATTCAATTATCATTCTAACATTAACTATCTTCCTCACTTTTTAGTTTTTACTATGTGCCTCAACCCATTTGTAGAGAACATGAGTTAACTATTCATGCTTCTTCCTTCAAAAACTGTTTGTTTTCACCTTCAAATTACATTTCACACCCACCCTGTCATGTGAGTAACCCCACTATTTGTTTTTGTCTTTTCTTACATTAAAGTTTTGTTTTTTTTGTGTTGGGCAACAAAATTGTTATTTGTGCTTTTAACACTCTGTTTTGAAGTGTTGTCGTCAGAAGGTAACAACTTTTGATGCTGTGTTTGGCTTGAATATCTTCTTGTCTTGTTTTTTTGGAAGATAGTGATGCGACAGAAGGTAGTAATTTCATCAAAACCAAAAAAATGGGGTGTGTGGTCCATTCCATTGCTTCATTGGCATGTTGGGTTACTTAGTGCTTTTGTTTTGGTTGGAATGGTTGTTGTTTGGAGCATTGATGGTTCCACTGTTCAGAGCATTCAAGGTTTGAGGTACCATCAAGATTATGTTTATTCTTCTAATTTCACTTTTGTAGAGCCATATAATAATAATCGTGTTACTTTGCTGCATCATAACCAAACCAATAATAAAGCCATCTCAGATTCCCAAAATCCTATAAAACCCTTAGTTCTTAAAGGGAATTATTCAAGTTGGATTTCAAGTGAATTAGAACCAAACTTGACTTCAAAATTTCTAGCTAGATGGTCAGCTGATGGAGGTGAACCTTGTAAGGGGTCCAAGGCAGTGAATATTTCAATTCCTGACTTGGATGGTGGGAAAGTTATAGAGCTATCGGCCGGAGATGTTCATGAATTTGTTTTTCAAGCATTGGATGATTTTGGGAAACCACATTGTTTGGGTGGTGATTACTTTGAGACTGATCTTTCAGGTGAATCTTGGAAATCTAGGCCTTTGGTCAAGGATTTCGGTAATGGATCTTACTCGATTTTGCTGCAAGTTCATCCTGATTTTGATGGTGTTTACAATCTCACTGTAATCCTGCTTTATAGACACTTTGAAGGCCTTAAACTCACCCCAAAGAATTTTGTTTATGATCGTGTGCTTCGTAATATTGTGATCAGGTTCTACAAGAGTGGTAGTGCTCAGTTACCAGAACTGCGTGCTTGCGAAGCTTCTGACTTTGAAAGGGATGTGTGGCATGGAAGGTGGACAAGGCACGGCAAGAATGATCATTGCCCTATAGGTAAAGATGGTAGGTACCGATGCCTAGCACCGGATTTTCCTTGCAAAGCTCCATGGTGTGATGGTTCTTTGGGAATTCTAGAGAGTAATGGTTGGGTGTACTCAACACATTGCTCATTCAAGATGTATTCAGCTAAGTCTGCTTGGAATTGCTTGAAGAATCGTTGGATTTTCTTCTGGGGTGATTCAAATCACGTTGACACGATACGTAATCTGCTTAATTTTATTTTAGATTTACCTGAAATACATTCTGTCCCTAGAAGGTTTGACATGAACTTTTCAAACCCAAAAGATCCATCTCAAACAGTTAGGATTACAAGCATCTTCAATGGGCATTGGAATGAAACACAAAACTATCTTGGATTGGATTCTCTAAGAGATGAAGGGTTTCAGAATTTGGTGAAGAAGTACTTCTCAGAAGACACGGTCCCAGACACTGTCATTATGAACTCGGGTTTGCACGATGGCGTGCATTGGCATACTGTAAGAGCATTTTCCATTGGGGTGAACTATGCAGCATCATTTTGGGCAGATGTTATGAAGAGCGTGAAGCAAAGGGGGTTGGCATGGCCAAGAGTCTTTTATCGGCACACTATTGCAACAGGTGGATATGCAAGATCACTAGCATTTAATCCAAATAAGATGGAGGTTTACAATGGATTGTTGTTAGAGAAATTGAAGGAAGCTGGTGTCATATCTGGTGTGATTGATAACTTTGATATGACATTTCCATGGCATTTTGATAACCGGTGTAACGACGGAGTCCACTATGGAAGAGCTCCATCAAAAATGAAGTGGCGAGATGGCCAAATTGGGCATCAATATTTCGTGGATCTTATGTTAGCTCATGTTCTTCTCAATGCACAATGTGCAAGGTAGCTTCAGTTACAAGAGATGCTCTAAACTTAAACATGGTGCATTAGACACTATAGAATAATTAATGCATACCTTATTACTTTGACTACAAAGGTCATTGGATGAAGAAGAGTATTGGGTTTATCTAATGCACCATGTTTACAATCTTGCTGCACCACCTTCATGATTGTTTCTTCATACAAATTACATTAACAAACGATGCTCAACGTAAAACATACATTAAATAGCTTTTAAACATGAGTGTAATACCTTTTAAATGAAAAATTTGTCATTGTAATATTAACCGTTCAAATATTTTTAATGATATAATTTTCATAGTCCATCAATGTAAATAGTTATTTTACTTCGTCTGATTATATTTTTTGTTAATAAGAAGAAAAAACTAGTTAAGATCAGCGAGATCGAGGTCCATATAAGATTGACAGTCTTGTGGAGCTGACGATCAGATCTTCAGAATAGTAGACGAATGTGACCCAAGCTTAGCCATGAAATCTGTTACTTTGTTAGTCTCTCTGACAACAAATTTAACTTCAACCGTCCAATTGCGAGTTAACCAAACACAAATATTAGAAACATGAAGCAAAATATTGTGCAAACAAATAAGGACACAATTAGAGATAATCTATAAAGCTTCAAGACAGTCACTCTCAACAATAATCTCTTTGAAGCCAAGTCCCAAACTAGGTTCAAACCATGCTCCATAGCCAAGAGCTCAACAAAGTTAGGAGAACCCACCCTAAAGTTGGCGAAAAAACCAGATAACCAACGACCCTCATGATCACAAATAACACCACCCTCAACGTCTGATTATATGATAACATGTTATTAGTAACATTTGACAAATAATAGCCACACCAAAAGTGATATTGTAATTTGTGATTGATAGGTGCTGTAAAAAAAATATAAAAAAAATAAACTATTTAATCCTTAATTTTTTATTGAAATTTCAAAGAAGTTTATGTACTAATTTTTTAAAAGTAATATCCACTTTCCACATATTAATTTTTCTTGAACAAATATCCATATTTAAATAATTTCCAGTTAGATCCCTATTTACTCATATAAAATAATAAAGTTCTTAGAATATTTAAAATCTGAAAATAACACATATGAGGTTCCTATGAATCTAACGTGAAAGTGAAAGATTGATAAACTTTTATGTAAACACAATACTACAACTACCTTTTTACTTTTTAGTATCCTTTTTGAAAAATATTTGTTATTATTTAATTGTCTTTGTTCAAAAAAAGAGTCAAGATGACTCTTTAGCCAATTAATTGTAGATGATAATAAAGAAACATGAATGTGATCATTTATAGCTGAGTTTAATTAGAAAATGAGAAAAAAATGTATGTATATAAGAATTTTTTCCACTAATGCATCATTTATTATTTTTCTAATCATCAACTTTTAAATAAAGTTATGATATAAATACAAATAAATAATGAATGATATATTGACTTATGTGTGTAAATCTTTACATGCATAATTATTATATCCTTAGACAATAATATATTAATTAAAGATAAAAATATATATTAATTAAAGATAAAAATATATACACCAATAATATAAGAAATTTATACATTGCTAAACAATTATCCATTTATTTTTTATCATTATTAATTTTTCAATAAAATAATACAAATTAATACTAAATAATGTAATAAACGTGTATAAATTTTTAAGTAATAGTTTATTAATATCATGTTAATATGTTGATTTAATATATTAATGAGCTATAGTATCTTGTTACAACAACCTTAAAAAAAAATATATAAACATGGGGAAAATGGAAATTAGGATTAAGAAATCTAAGTTGTGATTGTGTGTCTGTGTAATTGGAGGTTGGTCAAAGCAAAAAAAAAATGTCTCTATTATCATCATCTGCTCTTAAAATCACTTTTCTCATTCTCTTTATTCTCGCTATTCTTCTTGCTTGTTTCACTCTTCCCATTCAAAAGGTCCTTCCTTCCTTCTATCACTTCAATATTCACTTTATCATTTTACATTTCCGAATGCATTACATTCACTGCATATTCATAATCATTTATTACAACCACTGCATTTCAATCCTTTTTTTTGCTTTACAGATTCTGAATGATTTCTTAACTTGGGTTGAACAAGATCTTGGACCATGGGGTCCACTTGCTTTGTAAGTCTATTTTAATTGTTGACCTCTTTGGTTTCCATGTTGTAACTTTTCTTTGTTAGCTTATTACAATCTCATACCTGTTATGCATTGATACTTGCTTCCATTTGTGTTCTCGCTTTAGCTTAGAGTGTAAGTTATGGAGGTAGTCTTCAAAGAAGATTGCCCATGTTCTTTCATAATCTGACAAGTCTTATATTAGTAGTAATGCTATGAAAAGTTTGATACAAGTAGTCATATACTCATATTAATAGTTCACATTGCATGTTAATTCAATAATTTGGATAGCTTGACTTGAATGCATTAATTTATGAACTTATTCGGTTTGTTGATTTTCAGGGCAGTTGTTTACATTCCTTTGACTATCTTGGCAGTTCCAGCTTCTGTACTTACGGTAAGAATCTTTGATACCCTGGAACTTCCTTCAAACCTTACTAATCATCTTGTAGACTTGTATAGTAATCTCATGTTCTCGAATGCCTGCATAACGTTTGTGACCTGTCCACATTGACATTGTTCCTAAGATTTGTTCCACAATGACTTGTTTGGAGCTAGGGTAAGAGTGATAAGTTAGAATAGTCTCTCATATTCAGTTACAATCTATAGCTTGGTGAGCCAACAGGATAAGATAGGGCTATCCTGTTGGCCTATCCTATCTTGTTCACATAGTACATATTCTATTCCATGGGAGGAGCAGGATTAGAAATGAGCAGGATAAGGTAGTGCAATGTTTTCCCCTTATTCCCCCACACTTGAACACCACTGCCACCACTACCGCCACCACATCAATGTCATTATTATCTTCTATGCACTATGCACTGGATGAGATAACGGCGTATCCTGCTCATATTCTATCTTGCTCTTATTTGGCTAAAAAACATGCCCTAAAAGAATTGTCATGGTATTTGTGTTTATCACCTTTAGGCATTTCTAAACTGAATTTGCCATGGGTCATCATTTGTCCTGTGTCTTCCATACTACAAAATTTATTTGACTGTCCACTGAATTTGCCATGGGTCACCTTTAAGATTCATATGTTACAGTATACAATAATGTGCGTGTATTATAAGCAGTCATTCATTACTCTACATCTCCTTTACAATACTTGGTGGAGAAAAAACTTAGAAAAGCAAAATCGTAAATCTATTTGTTTAGTTAACTTTCTTGATCCACCGTGTTCAGATTGGCGGTGGTTATCTTTTTGGGCTTCCGATGGGCATTGTTGCTGACTCCATTGGTTCAACTGCTGGTGCTGGAGCTTCATTTCTTCTTGGTAGAACAGTAAGTTTTCCAATTTCTACTTTTAAATGCATTTGTCAAATTAAAAATGTAAAATTTTAGTCTGCTAGTTGCTATTTAGTAGTTAATTATTGTTCGGCTTTTCTTGATTAGTAAAAGATGCTTTTCTCTATTGCTTCTTCTTCATGTACATGATTCATAGAAAATCGTCAGCCTTCTAGTTGGACTGCATATTGGTCCACTTGTTTCTATATCATGATATAGTGCTTTCTTTCCTCCGAGGTTATCTGTTCATTTGTTTGTCTACATGTGCAGATTGGGAAATCATTTGTAGTTTCTAGGTTGAAAGATTATCCAAAGTTTAGATTGGTGGAAATTGCAATTCAGAGATCTGGCTTTAAGGTTTGCAGACTTCATATTATTCAAAAAATCATTTTTTGAAGTTTTTGTGTCTTTTGGTGTTTATTTTCTAAGGTTCCGGAGTATTTTTATCTTATTTGTTATTTGGGAATTCTTGTTTCCAACTCTGTGATGGTAATTCACCTGAGTCATGAAGTTATTTATACTTTAACATGATTTCAATTGAGATGTATTATGTTTGATTGCCTGTTCCAACAAGCAATTAATATACTAACCAGTTGCACTAAACCAGAAATCATTGGTTCTGTGGATGGATTCACATGCGATGAGTAATTTGTTTACCTCTGATTGCCTGCCCTCTGTCTTCCTATGGGGCCAATGCACAAAAAATACTCCTCAAGTCACGGATCTTACTTGTTGAGATTAATATTTAGTAGACCTATAAATATATCAGTTAAAATGGTTCTTTTAGGGAGTAACATCCATTTGAAGCACCATGAATCAACTTTTGTCCTATCCAGTTATATAGCTTTGTGGTACGACAGTATCATATGTAGTAAAGATATTATGTCTATCTATGTTTTTATGATGTATGATGTATTTGTCATTCAGTCAATAGCTTGTTCGTGATAATTACTAATCATTGTTTGAGAAGGCATTTGTTCTGACAGATCTTTGCTTAGTACTATTTTCATTGGTGGTGTCTCTTTATTATTTTTCTCAACAATATATCTTACTCTTTTTGAATTTCCTCATCTTTCTTTACAGATTGTGTTCTTGATTCGGCTTGCTCCATTAGTACCATATAACATATTAAACTACCTCCTGTCTGTGACTCCAGTTTCATTAAGAGATTACATGCTGGCTTCCTGGTTAGGAATGATGGTATCTTCTTCATCCCTGATGAATTATATATTGGGGACTTTAACATTGAATTTCTGTTTTCATGCTTAATGATATTCAAAATTGTAGAGGGCTGATTTGGTTTCTTCATGGTAGTCACTTTCTTGCATTCTATTCATTAAAAAAATAGGAAAAATTTAGACGGGTTGCATATGTGTTAGCATATGATCATCTGCATCTGTTCTTACTTTGAAAGTAGGTTTTGGAAATTACATATCTTTGGTTGATGATCATTTTGTTTAACTTCTCTGTGTGAATAAATGTATGGACAAGTTAAAATATCCATTGCCATTACAAGTTTTGTTCAACTCAACAACTAGTGCACAGTGCACCATTCTCCTTTTGGATTTATTATTATAAAAACGGGGTAGTTTGTTTTTATTGATCACTAGATGGCATTCTAGTTACATCAGTATCCTAATACCTCCATTATTGTTACTGTTGCAGCCATTAACAGTGGCACTTGTATATGTTGGAACGACTCTGAAAGATCTATCTGATGTGACACATGGTTTGGAACAGTTCTCAACGTCTCGTTGGGTAAGAGATGCTATCCTTTATTCCTCATATTGACAAGCCTTTTAAGGGCTTTCAGCCTTGCTTTATATTTTTCATATTGATGAACATCCAAGACTTGGAGGGTGCAATCTATCGAGTTTCTTAGCCGGATCAAATAGGTTAGCTTTTACCAACGAGGTGTTGGTCAAGTGATGTAATATTTGGTATCGTACTAGGCCAAATTTTCGATTCCTGAGAAGACACTTGTTGGGAAAGCAGTCACACGTCCCGAAAGGGATTAGTTCCTTACCTATAGGATGAGGGAATCCCCTTAGTTATACCAAAAAAATAGGCTAGCTTTATCTCATTATTATATATATCTTCAATATATGTGATAAACCAAATGTTTCTTTCTCCTTTGGATGCAGGTTTTTATCATTCTTGGAATAGTAATATCTGGTAAGTTAAATTATTCTCATAAATATAGAATATGAATGTCTTGCCTACTATAAATAGTTGTTAATTGAACGAACGTGGCTTGTTCTGCACTGCAACCACCCTTGTTGCAATGTGACTTCCATTTCCATGTTTTCTGTGTAACATGTGCAATATACCAATCCCGTATATGTTGTGATTTACATGTTTCTTACGCAACATGAATAATAGTTCTTTGGATCATGGTGAGTTATGTCAGGAATCTAAGTTTTTCATTGAATATGATTCACATGGTATAAATAAATAGAGAAGTATTATATTAGGGAATATATAATAATAGGTAAAATTGTTGAGCATGGAAAAGTAATTGAATAAGAGGGTGAATACATTAATTAATGTGGTTAGGCATGCTGAGTTTGATTTTTGGCTGTGCAGTGGTTCTGATGATATGCGTTACTAAAGTTGCCAAGTCTTCTTTAGATGAAGCCTTGGCTGGACGTGATGAAGATATAGATGACACTACATCTTTGACGAGGTTGGAAGATCCCAATCACTGAAAAGTAGGGTCCTGTGTGTGTAAATTCTTTCCCCATACTCACCTTATAAAAATGGCTATGCTTTTTATTTGAAGCTTAAGCACTTATGTATTTATTCACTTCCAGCATCAGAAACGTAGTTTGTGACAAATAGTTAATCATAGATTATTAATGTCACGAATACCTTATTCTTTCCATTGGTTTGTACTTTTTACTTTGGATAGTGGACTATGACTTATAATGTTGCTCTACTTCTGCCAATGCTGGGTAGCAGTTGAATGTAAACCAGACCGAATTGAATTAAACCACAAATCCAATAAATTTTATATAAGGATTGGAGGGTTTAGTCTAAAACAAACTAAACCGCCAACACCCAACTCATTAGTACTGTTCAATATCCAATGTTATTTTTATTTTCATAAATAGTTTATGTTGCACGCTAAAGAGAAAAGAAAATCATTTCTTATTGTGGGAGGGGTTATTTACTCAACTTTAAGTAAATCAAAAGCAACCCAATAAAATAAAGGTGAGGCAACATCATGAATCTTTGAATGCCCTTTTATTGGTGCCAATATCTTTTGTTCCCAAAGAAAGAAAAAGAAAAATCTATCTCCAACAATTTGATAAAATTTGTCAAAGGTATACTTTTCCACAGCCATGTTGCTGAACCTTGAGGTTTAAGGTACCCTACCGATTCCTTGATGGAAGGGCTAACCAATATTCCGTTATTGTGAGGTTTCTATAGCAGAAAGACATGGGGAAAATGCATGGCTTTAGCCTTGTGTCTATTGGTGGTTGTGGAGGTGCAAATAAGGGTGAGGTCAAAATTGAAGAAGATTCATACTTTGAAGGGAGTGTGGGTATTCTAAAAGAGTGAAATGTAAAAGCATATATAAGGCATATATGGCTAGTAGAAGTGGCAAAGCTGGTGAGAGTTTGAAGAGTTTGTTGTATTACATTCAGGACACAGGGTGTGACTACTCATTGAGGATGGTTAAGCAGCAGTATATTAGCCTTGAAGATCTTAGAGAATGAGGCCACATTTCTGCTGAATTTCATTTTTATTTTAGCTTCTTTCTAATACACTTTGTTTGCCATTAGTTGGAAATGAGTATCACACTTTTGCTTATAGTTATTGTATTGTATTGTGTGAATGCAATATTCCATGATCATGTGCTTACTTGATGAGAAGACATTTTATCTTTAACAATTCTCTTCCACTTGATATCACCATGTATTTAATTACTCAAAATAATAATAATAAGGAAGTTATAGAACTTTTATTTCCAAATCATTTTTAATTTGAGAAATAATACATCTCCTAAAAATTTAGTTTCAAAATCATCCTTTATTATAATATATATTTTTCTATTTGATAATAAATATACAATTATTATAATGAAAAAGTATACAAATATTATAATGATATAATAAAAGAAATAATATTATATTGAAAATTGAAAAAGTGAGAGTTAAAGGGCAGATTGAGTGTAGATTTAATTTTAAAAAAATGGAAGGAAATGGGATAATGTTATATTATGTGGAAAGATGATAGAGATAAAAAATAATATAAAGATGGGAATTATAAGAAGAAAAAGGGGGGTAATAAAGAGGAAAGAAAAAGAAAGGTGAATAGGTGAGAAATAGAATTGGTAATTGGTAAGAAGCATCGGATCCAGAAGTGGCATCCACCGACTCGTTTTCTTAAACCTTCTTCTTCTTCTTCTTCTTCTTCTTCTTCTGTGTGTGTGTGGGTGTATCCATGGGAATATCGTGGAGTAACAATAGCAGAAGAAGAAATAATCATCCTTATCCTCTACTTCCTCCTCCTCCACCACACCCTTATTATTACCCACCACCACCTCCTCCTCCTCCACACGGTTACTATTATAACTCAACGAACCCTCTTCCTCATAGTCACACCCCCCAATCTTACTATTACTCACCATCATCATCATCATCATCATCTGATCATCCTTTCTATTCGAATCAACAGCATGAACGTGGTTGGAGTACGTTTACTCCCCCAATTTGTGGTGATACAGTATCAGCACCACCACCACCCTATGTTGACCATCAAACTGCAAAGAAGATTAGGAATAATGTCAATTTACATAAACATACTCTCACTCTTCAACTCGATCCACTCAACCCCAATCATCACTTGCTTTCTTTCGTTTTTGACGCCCTCTTTCATGGAAGGTCTCTCTCTCTCTCTCTCTTCACCTTTTTATATCATTATTATTATTATTATTATTGGTGGTTTAATATCCTAAAATCATGTGGTGTTCCTCATGTTTATAGTTTTCACATTCACAACCAATACATATTTGGATCACCATGTATGTAAAACCCATTTCAGCCATGCTTTGACTTTCTAAATCCAATTCTTATAGGTTATAATTTTTCACACTGCTTCATTCATTATATTGGAATGGTTGTTTTAAAAAGATCGTTGCTTAGTGACCAAGAGGTCACACGTAATCATGGGAACAGCCTCTCCTCCTTGCGGGATAAGGTTGCATACATCTACTTTTCCCGTAAGTGGGAGCCTATGTATTGGGTCACACTTATTATTGTTCTAAAAAGATAATGTTTTAAGATTGAGTGACTCAAGTTATAGTGGATTTTTTAGTACTTGTCTAACTTCATGTTCCTTTCATTTCTAATTTGCAGCATTACTATCTTCTACTTTGCCAAAGAGGAAGAACAATGTAGATTTATTCCACTATACCCTGATGCATTTGAGCCAATCACATTCCCCTTTCAGAAAGGAGCTGGACAGAAATTTTGTCAGCCTTCAGGAACTGGCATTGACCTGGGTTTCTTTGAGTTGGATGATCTTTCAAAGCCCTCGCCTGGGGAAGATGTATTTCCTCTTGTAATATGTGCTGAAACACGTGCCGGAACTCCTTCAGCAGATGAAAATCCTAGCCAGGGTTCCATGCTAGATTCATCCCCTCACATGCAAATAACTCAAGCCGTCTTAGAGAAAAGCAATGGTGGTGATCCTTTCCAGGTAAAAGTAGTCAGGCAGATTCTGTGGATTGACAATGTTCGTTATGAGCTGAGAGAGCTATATGGCATAGGAGGATCAACAACAGCAGATTTTGATGATAATGATCCTGGTAAAGAATGTGTAATATGCATGACTGAACCAAAGGACACCGCTGTCTTACCTTGCCGACATATGGTACCCTTTCTAGTAAAACCTAATTTATGTAAAGTGCTGAGAATCATTTTTATTTTAAGGCTCTTGCGGTCTTTTATGTATTGGACATGTCATGTATAAAGGATGATGGATTCATGCACACAGCCTTACCATGATTGTTATCTGAAAGGGAATGTTTATAGAAAGCTGAGCTGCGTGATGATCCTTATACCACCTGATTGTTATCTGCGTGATGATTGTTATATGCCTGTACTAATATATACCATTGGAGAAGTTGATCTTTTTAGTGGCTAGCAGGGAACATGCTATTTTTCAGTAGAGATGCATACAGATTGTTATTTTTTTATTAACATCTTCATGTGTGCATGTATACTATTATCCATTATATTCAGTTTACTACTTTTATTTTCTAACGTTACATCTGTTGTATTTTCCAGTGCATGTGCAGTGAGTGTGCCAAAGCTCTGCGGCTTCAATCAAACAAATGCCCTATTTGCCGCCAAGCTATTGAGGAACTTATAGAGATCAAGATAAGTAAGGGTGACCAGTGACATTTCCCCCCGGATGTGAAACTGAATGGCATGGTATTTCCATTGAAGTATTTCCTTTATTTAAAAAAACTCCCCCTTTTCACTTTGCAGTCTGGTTCTATATAGCATTTTTCTTCTTTTTTGTTGTAAATTGCAATCGATTATCTGTTTATAGTTCATATGTAATGAGTTTGAATGAAAATTATAGATCATATGCACTTTTCCTGTCATTAAATGTTACTTTCGTGCCGTAGACATTATTGTACAGGTTTTTTTGCTTTACTTTTTGTCTGTGAGTGATATTTGAGAGGGTCATTTGTAGACCTGGTTTACTTTTTGTCTGTGCCGTAGACATTATCATGAAGGTGAAGATTCCTCAATCCTCTCTGAATTAAGTCTATAGTTTGCAACAATCTTCCTCCTCCTTTATGCTTTTTTGTGCAAGATTAGAATTTAGAATTTCTGATCTCTCAAATGCCTTTTGCTGAAATGGTTTATCTCATGGGTGTGAAGTGAGTGTAAAGGAAGAGATTCTGGGTGTTGGACATTCCTTTTCTTCTTTTAACCTGTCAACAAGAAATTAATATTGCCATTTTAGGAACTGTTAATGCAAATCAGAATCTTCAAAGCTTTGTCAAGTTTCTGGACATCAACTTTTGAGAAACCCATGCAAAAAATTTATATGAAGTTAGAATCAGAATCTTCAATGCTATCACACTTTTTTTTTATCTTTTCATTTTCTCTGCATTTTATTGGAAAGGGAATGGCTTTCACTATTCCCTATTCTGAGGAGTAGCAAACATGTATTATTCAATATTGTTCAAGCATGAGCACTTTCACTTGTATGCTCTGCTTCTCATTCAAACAACATATTCTAATTGCAAAAGAATCAAATTCAAGTTTGCTGTACATAATTCTTTACTTTCACCCTTCCTTTCCTTGGTGAAAATGGGAAACCTCATATCATTTTTTATTTTAAAGTGATTTTTTTAGATAATTCAAATGAAATAGATTATATTAAAATTGTTTTCCGTCACACATACCCAAACAAAAACGTTATTTAATAAGAATAATTAAATTGTACATGTAATCAATTCTTCAAATAATGTTGCAGTTGAATCAAACACCCTCTTACCCTTGGGCCCGATATCATACCCAAGTATTCAGTTCTGCGATAATTTGAAATCGATGCTTGCAACTACATGGTATTGTATTTAAGTGATCTAAAACCAAATGCGTATTTTTCATACCTTTGGAAATAAGTAAATGAGAACGAATGAAACGTTCATTCAATGAACCTAATTTCAAACAAGGTGTCTGGGATTAGGTTGGTTAGGTACGAAGTTTCTGACCCAAAAATCTTTGGTGTTCAAAATTCTAACAAATGTAACATTCAGTTTAGAAAATTGTCATAGTTACATGGCTTAACATTTTGTCATTTTTATGTTATTACTTCAAAACTGCATTTATGATGAACTACTTACGTAAAATGTGATAGGCTGAATCTGATATATTGTACATCAAATAAATGAATAAGCCATGAAACTTTGAAAATGGTAGTAATAACTGAAATTGTGGGTATTTGTAAAAACTTATGGGGAACACTACAACTCTGTCTCTAATCATGTATATGAAATTTGCTTTTTGGATTATTATACTAGTCCTATTCAAGGTTTTAAATTTATGTTTGCGACCAATAAAGTTTATAAGTTTTGGGAGTCATCACAAGTTCATAACCATACCAGAACCACAATTATTTGAAAAGTAGAGATTTTATAAATTCCTTAATCCATGAGAAGCTCTGCTTAAAACCTTGCTATTGTTAGAAATAAGTTATTAGTGTTAAATCTTATAAGAGCCTTTCTTGTAAAACATTGATGCTATCCTAGTTTGGCTCTCACGTATACACGAGTTGTACTTTTTTGTTTTAGTTGAGCAAAAAGAAAAAAGTGAAAAACCAAGTAACAGGGTAAGGTACAATATATAATGCAATGTTGATCAATATATTTTGGTATGTTGTGCCTCCCCCTTTCTGTGTGAAGAAGTAGAAAGCTATGCAGGTTCAGCATTTGATAAAATTGTTGAATATACAGACAAAAGAAAACTAAGGCATCTAGATATTCATCATATGTCCTTTACTTCCATATTGTAAATGTCCAACACACTAAAACTGTTAGGAATAACAGTAATAATTAAAGTGATCACTTCCAAGTTGAATAGTACAAGAATCAAAACTTTCCCTTTTTGTCAAAGCTTCTCAATACCTACACTCCATTAATTTCCCATACCTTACTAAAATCTAAAACTACGGGAAAAGAGAGAGAGGCCATGTGTTAGATGCAATTGCAATTGTACTCTTCTAGATAAATACACTTCACCCCTCTCTATATGCATTATGCAATATCATATTCTCTTAACAACCACTGCACTACACCATGTGAACCCTTCAACATAAATAGCAATGACATCATAGATTGTTGTAAAAATTATATCCCAAACATAGCTTGGTCTAGTTAACTCAAACAATTACCCACCACCTTCACTTATATAAAATCCATAAATCATAATGTGCCTATCACAATCATTTATACCAGACTTCTTATTTTTTTTCGGGTGGGTCGAATTTGGTGGTGTTTGAGGTCATAAAAAAATCCACAATAAATATACCATACCCATCAAATACGAAGCCTTTTCATTTTATACAAATTATTACATGCTTTTCTATTAAGAGCAAAACTGAACTAGGTTGTATTTGACAAGATCCTTAAGTGACTTATTTGATAAATGATAAATAGTTAGTTGTGTTTGGCAAAGGAAAAATTCATGAGATAATTTTTAGTTTATATGTGACAAGTCACTTGGAGATGACTTAAGTTAAGAATTTCATATCAAATAGTTTAATAGTAAATTTTGCGAAATAATTACACTTTATCCAAACTTAAAACTTATCAATTGAGCTGCTTATGTCAAATTAGTGAAATACTTAATAGTGTGCACAATTGTCTCCCATAAAAAGGCCCATGCTTATTAAAAATCAACTCTAATCTCTCGTTGGACAAAGGGTAAGAAAAACCAAGTTGCTATAGTTCCTTTGTCACCACACTTTGACGGCTAAAGTGTCATGTTTAAAGAAATAAGGGTGAAAATAAACAAAGTTGGCATAAGCTTTTAAGAATGGGAACAACAAAGTGAACAAGAAAACAAGAAACCTTGAAGGGATGCTGGCTAGTTTTTGGGTTCATGCATGATTTAAGAGCTTTATTATTATTATTATTAGTTGTAAGCATGACCAATGTCTAGGTTCTTTTTGAAAATCCATAAAATTAGTTTTCATTTCACACACAAGTTTGGCCATAATTTATGCCAATCCCACGGTACTCCATATGCGGCGGTTTTTAATTTTTCAGCCAAAAATTAATTAAGATATCGACAATCTACATTAAATTTTTCTCATCCTGGAGTAACATACATGACTTTCATCCATTACCATTTGTTCTCTGAATAAAGTAACATGCATGCCAAATCTCTATTTACACCCAATATTTCCTTCTTTTTTTATATAACCATCACAAAAATTTCAACTTACTTGTTAATTAAATTAGGTCAGTCTTTACCTGCTAATCTATGCCATATTTTTAAAAAATAAAGAATAGATAGAAGGACAAGTTGGACCCTAAATTTGGATGATTTAAACGCAGTAAGTGGTTGGTAAAAAAAAGCATACTTTGTGATAATGATGTTATTGAATGTGTAGCTACCATGACCCGAGTATTTAATTCAAAGGGAATTGAGTACAAGTGTATCTACTAGAGTTTGATAAGTACATAGATCACATGTCTCAAACGGTGTCTCATTCTATCCCAAACCAATGAAAATGTTCCATTCTATTTTTAAAAAAAAATTATTCATATGGTAATATGTTATTAGCTCGGGATATAGAATGTAACACTGTTAGAGACGGGTGATCCTCATCCGTTTGATAACGATCTTAATTCAGTACAAATGTTTGCGTATGATGTATTAAGTGTCAAATCCTAACATGCAAAGCAACAACATTAATACTTCACTATTGTAAAGCCCATCTCAATTATATTGTAATTTGGAAAGGAAAAGAAAAGTATTATTTATAGTAATTTTAATCCATTATGATAAAAACAAATTAAAATATCTCTCTCTCCCTCTCCCTCTCCCATTCTTTCAATTGTCTTCCAGCTGTTTGACAACAATATAGACCTTTTGTTAGGTGGATTTGATAATGGAATTAACCCAACAATAAATATGATAATATTCTATACCTAATTAAATCAATAAATTCCAACCTAAAACTATTGCTTTCTTTTAAGGGACCATGTGTATCTTTTTAAGGGATGTATATAGGAGATCTTATCAATGAAAAGCAGAATGATTGTGCATTCACACATTGCATCTTCAATTTTAATCTTATCAGAATCTTTAATCAAATATTTTAGTCTTACATGTGCCTATAAATCCTAAATAAAGTGTTAAAGTTGAGCTAGTTGAGTAGTTCATTTTTAATTGTAATTCATCACGCATTCGTATTTAATATGTTACTTAAAAAATTATATAATATATTAAATTATACAAAAAAAATCTTCATAACATATGCTAAAGTTTTAAAATATTAAATTGTATCTTAATAATTAAAATCATCACATAACGAAATCTTAAGATTATAAGATATATATATATATATCGATATTGTAAGATTTTTTTTTACAATGTCGATATAACATTCATCATTTGTGTATTATTATTTTATATAAAATTGAATAATAATGATTAGAACATAAACATTATGATAGATAATATACCAATTGTATAAAAACTATTAGAGAAAAAATACATTAAAAAGTTTTTTAATTGTTATTATATCCTCTTTGATTTTAAATATAAATAACAAAAATAAATATAAATGATATAAAGACGAAAGTATTATAACATCCATACATACTTTATCCTTTGCAATCTCAATAGCAGTAGGAGTAGATGCTCCATATTCACATTTCGGTAACAACTATACAAATAATGAAGCAGAATTAGTCAACACTACCAACTTTTGTGATTACTGGTAAAATTTGAGGAAAGTGAATTCACTTCCACTACGAATGAAGAAAGCAATTGGAAGAGAATCGTAATTCCAGCTAAATGTTTTGGTGTAGAAAAGTTGTGTAAATGTACTCAAAACAAGTTCTACAAATGGAAATTTACAGGTCCACCACTGTCCATTAAATGGTATTATTAATAGCATCACCGCGTTATAAACAAATCTGACAGGATTCATTCATAAAATGAGGATAATTATATATTTAATGAGAGAATTAAAAAAAGTGTAATGTGAGACACTAGTTATAATCATGACATACACGTATTCTCTCTCCTCTTTCCACTCTCGTCATACTCATTTATGAGTTCACGGTCTTCGAGGCAAGCCAATACAGAGAAACCAAACTTAGTTCGGTAAAAGGTAGATTCCTCATTCACTACACTCCCACATGCCCTACCCAATAATGTTAAAATAGAATAAATCACTCGTCCCAAACAGTGTCTCAATTCATGTCTTGAGCTAATAAGAATTTTACTTTTTGTTTTTTTAAAATTTCTTTTATTTATATGATAATATATTATTGGTGGACATGAAATATGACACCGTTCGAGACAAGTAATCCTCATCCGTTAAAAAAATGATAAATTTAGTTGTGTGGAGTTCTAAATAGTAAATAATTATATTGTTTTTTAGTTTTGTTATAAAAAATAATTTATTATGTTTTTAGTGTTGTAGTAAAATCTAATTAAATTCACAATTGATAAATGAAAAGTAAAATATATATGATTTAATATATTCTCATTTCATTTGATACCGTATTTTGTTATTGTACAAAATAGGAAAAATAATATAATGCTTAACTTTATTATATTGTTGTAATTTAAAAATATTTATGTCTATTTTTTATTTAAGTTTATAATACAATATTTATTATATATTTTTAGTATAAGTTATTTTTATAAAATAATTTTCACTCAACACTTAATGCCGAGTCAAAGGTCCCACAAAAATAAAATATAAGAAAAATGGGTAGTCTAAAACTGTCCGAGTAAGCCCGACCCAAGTGGAGTGATTATTGTCATAATCAATAAAATGTAATTAATATGATACCCATAACCACTCTCAAATTTGTTCTACCCTTTTAATTGTCTTTTAAATTTGTGTGTAGATTAAAAATCATATTAATCTTATTAATAAAACACATTTAATTATATCACAGATGTTTATAAATTGATTATTTTTGAAAATATTGTATGATTAGTATTTTTTATGTGTATTCTAAGAGTAAATGTGTATCATCTTTTACATAAAAAATGATAAAAATAACATTACATCTTCCATTTTTTTAATTTTTTTGAGTACTTGACTCTCAAATAATGAATATGAGTTTTAGTTGCTTATAAGATGTTTAAGATGGTAGGAAAGGAAAGAAGAATACTAATAATAAATAGAAGCAGTGAAGCTAAAGAATGAGTGACTAGTCGGACTACCATTCTCTCTTTTCTTTCCAATGAATTGACTACCCACCTATCCAACTCTCTTCACTCTAAACCTCTCTCTCTCTCTCTCTCTCTCTCTCTCTTGTTTCAAGCTATAATCTTTTCTTCACTTGGCGGTGCAAGCCATGAGTAAGGAAGAATTTTTGAAGATACAGGTACTCCTATCACATCTTTATTCTTTCAAGGCCTCTTCCTTTATCATTTTAACTGTTATTCAGAATCATGCACTTCTTAATTCCTGTAGTTTTTTACCTTATGTTTTGTACATTTCTGATAAAGTTATAATTTTTGTGCATGCAGAAATGTGTTCTTAAAGTGAACATACACTGTGACGGTTGCAAGCAGAAAGTTAAGAAAATCTTGCAGAAAATTGACGGTATGGTCTTATATATCGCTAATCCCTCAATACTCTAATGCAAAAAAAAACATGATTTCATTACCCCTTAATGATTCACAATATTTGCTCTGTTGAAGAAAAAGTATCATATTAGTAACGCTATCTTGAATCTGTTGTTATTATTAATTACAGGGGTGTTTACAACGGAGATAGATGCAGAACAGGGGAAAGTGACAATTTCAGGGAATGTAGACCCGAATGTTCTCATCAAGAAGCTTTCGAAATCCGGGAAGCATGCTGAGCTTTGGGGTGCACCTAATAAACCCAAGCACAACGACAATAATAATAACCAGAACAACAACCTTATGAAGCAGTTGAAGAACATGCAAGTTGAGCATGGAAATGGTGCTGCTGGAAATAACAACAAAGGTCAGCAGAATATTCAAAAGGGTCAGCCCAAACATCAAGGAGGAGGGCCTAATCCTCAGCAACAACAGCTTCAACAGCAGTTACAGCAACAGCAACAAGTTCAACAACATCTACAACAACTTAAGCAGATGCAGATGAAAGGGTTCCAAGATCCGAGTCAGAACCATCCCAACATGAAAGCTGTGAGATTTGTTACGACTGAAGATGATGATGACTTTAGTGATGATGAACTAGATGAATTTGATGATGATTTTGATGACGAGTTTGAAGATGAAATGGACGAGCTTCCACTAAATAAGATTCAGCAGCATCCTATGGCTGTGGGAAATGGTGCTCATGTGATGAATAAGAATCATTCACAGTTCATGAATCTTCCTCAGAAGGGTGGTGGAGCTAATGGGAAGAAAGGTGGTGGTGGACCTGTGCCTGTTCAAATGCCTGGCATGGTTGGTGGTAATAATGCCAACGGGGGGAAGAAGGGAGGAGGTAGTGGTGGCGGTGGAGGAGGAGGAGGAGGAGGAGGAAATAATCAGAATAAGGGTGGTGGTGGTGGTAACAAGAACAATGGGGGTGGGGCAGCAGAGGGTAAAAATGGAAATAATGGTGCGGGTAACAAGAACGGAGGAGGAAATAGCAGTAGTTATGGGAATGGGGGTAAAAAGGGTAATCCAATGATGGGTGAAGGTAACACACAAGTTGAACAAGCTATGAAAAATGGATTTCGCCCGAACATGAGTGCTCATCCTGGAATGGTTGGGGGTAATGTGGGCCCTGCAATGGGCAATAACATGAGTGTTCCAATGTCAATGACCCAAATGGCAGGTGGACATGGTATTCC
Organism: Lupinus albus; assembly: GCA_009771035.1. Classification (NCBI taxonomy): domain Eukaryota; kingdom Viridiplantae; phylum Streptophyta; class Magnoliopsida; order Fabales; family Fabaceae; genus Lupinus; species Lupinus albus. Next base: position 15,833,053 of record CM020011.1, read on the forward strand.
GGCAGCCTCCATCAACGGTGGTGGAGGATTAATGCAAGGTGGTTGTGGGCCAGAGATGATGGCTGGAAATCCACAGCAACAGCAACAGCAACAACAGTACATGGCTGCTTTGATGAACCAACAAAGAGCAATGATGTATGCTCGTCCACCACCTGCTGTTAATTATATGTATGCTCCTTATGGATATCCTCCTCCAGATCCATATACTCACTTTTTCAGTGATGAGAATACTTCAACTTGCAATATCATGTGATGTCAACATGAAGCTATGTATCATTTATGGTTCCTGCCTTTTTTGCATTATACACGATGCAAAACACTTTTCATTTTTATTTATATCCCTTTTATCCTATGTTCAATTAGGGGTTTAAATTACTATAGGTAGTAGTGGTCTATAGATTTTATAATAATAATGTTATATGTTTTTGAGAGTAGTAGTAGTATGAGAAATGTAACTGGGTGTGGTGGGCTTCTCCCCATGTGATATATATATATCTATATTTATGTGTTTATACTGTTGGCAAAACAGAAATGATAATAATAATTTCATAAAAAGGATACCAACGACAAAAGGAGAATGGCATCAAGTAGTTTTCCATCTCTCTGCTCATTTCTCCACAATCACCTTCTGCATATATTAATATTTATCTTCAACAATCTTATCTGTTATAATTTGAATTCGTGATATTTTCTTTCTCTCTCCCTTTCTTGAATTGAATAATATGGAAATCATGGATGTTTGTGTAATTGTGTGGTGTGGTGCACTGAGTGAGTTGTGGCAATTAAGAACGAGGTGGTCCCACCACTCAAAACAGTGATTTATATGGGAAAGGATCTTATCCATTAATGGAGAGGCCAGTGATCACTTTTCCACTTACATTTAGGGTTAAAAATGTCATTACATTTTATCTTAAGGATAAAAGTGTCAAATCAAATTTTATTTTTCTCTTACTTTGGGTGTACTTGCCTCGATCCTAACTCGATTTATACGGATCAGACTCTTCTTTGTCATAAGTGATTATTTACTAGTACTTTATTATTCTCTTCTCTGATTTATTGTGGTAGATAACAAAATCATCTCGAGATCAATCTTTAGAGAAAACAAACTTTGTTGTACAGTTTATGACTAACATTGCATGAAATATTAATGAAGTAATTTTTGGCATGTAGTAATAGCAGCATCTCGAGACGCTATAGGCAAGTGGGATATTAGTTGCAGGCTGCGCTTTATCCAATTCAACATGGATTCACTCACTCTTCATCCAGTTAAGCTCATAATCATATGCTATTTCACCAAAATCCGAGTGTAGATTTTATCATACCATATAAAGGAAAATTTATCAAGTGATGCCATTAAAATGCTCAAAATCATCCAAAACAACTTTTATTCCTAAAAAGTCAATTTCTGCCCTATCAATTTTCCGACTACCTTTGAGATGTTGCTTTTTGGATTACCAACTACACAATCGATCCGTTTTTCTTAAATGTTCATTTCTTGACTAGTGAAATAATTTCACATTTTAACATTGTTTTTATGACATTCTCTTTTATAAAAATATGTTTTTGTTATTATGCTTCTATCATTTTATAAGTCATTAATTCTTCACCATTTTATAGTTAAATACAAATGAGTTTCAATTTTTTTTTTGCATGTATATAATTTGATAGGTTAAATTATAATAATAACACTAAAAACAATGGTATGAATATTTTATTAATCATCAACCCAATGAGAATATTCATCCGATATTGAAAGATTGCTTTTATTTTCATTACAAAATTCAAAAATCATCATTATCTTCATTTATGCTTTATTTGATTGCATAAGAGAAAATAAGAAAGAGAAATATGTGAGAAAGAAATATGAGAAATAAAATAGATTTTGATGTTTGGTATAAGAAAAGAAGAAACTAAATTAATATAATTTTTTTCATATTCTTTTCTTTGGATCGATAGAAAATGAGAGAAGAGTGATTATGTTATGGTTAAAATTAGTGTTGTGATAACCAGACCGGATGGTTAGACCGGTTCGATTGTTGACTAGACTTGAAAACGACTCCGTTTTGTAGTCTTAATCGAGTGAGTAGTTGGACTGCTTTGGACCGGAGAAATTTCGGTTCGACCGTGCTAAACCCAGTTAAACTGCAATAACTTGGTGAACAAACCGTACAGTTCACTTAAAATTTTAAAAAATGGAACATTACTATAATATTTTGTTTTATTTTGGTCCAAAAAAGATAGAAAGATGTTACTTCAATATAGTTATATAAAATTATTAATTATATATAATTTTTTATTTATATATAATTATATATTTATAGATAAAAATTATTAATTATATTTAAAATCATCTGGTCCGATCGGATGGCTTAACTATTTAAACCGATTAGACCTAATACGGAAGCTCTTCCGGCTTGACATCCGGCTCGGGTTTCACAACATTGGTTAAAATTACAAAAATGTCCTAAAATAAAGAAAAAAAAGATGAAATAAATATTATTTTATTATTAATTAAAAATAAATGTTATAATTTTAAAATATTGATTTAATTATATATTTTATTCTAATATCAATTAATTTTTTAATTGATATTTTTATATTCAAAAGAGATCTAAGTATATTAGTAGAACTTAAAATTAATAAGTATAGAAAATAAAAATATTGAGTGACATTTTTTAGATTTCATCCCAAATTTTTGTTATCTCTTCATTTTTAACTAAAGTAGGAGAAAAAATATTTTATGATTCTAATTTTTCTTCACTTCTCTCTTTATCTATTCCCAACCATAAAGGAGAAAATTGGGATGGCAACAGATACGGGCGGAGACAGGTAGTGTATACATGTGCTCATACTCGTACTATTTGTGGGTACCCGTGCGGATAGCGAGTACCCGCGACTATCTAACGAGTTTCCAATTTTAATTATATTTTTATATAGTTTAAAATAATTAATCTATACAAATAATTTTTACTAAAATAATATAATATGTATACAATAGTTTTATGTTTTTAGTCTTATTAATAAATTTTATTACGAAGTAATAATAAAATAAATAAATATAATATTAAATTAATAATATTTACGTATAAAACATTTAATTAAAATATATATGCGGGTATCCGCAGACGGATATCATAATACTCATTCTCACTCATAATACTCCATTGCGTGTATTTTTATGGATATACACGGGTTAGGGTATTAAAGTTTTTAATTTTCCTAGATGTAAGACTTGAGTCTATAACTAGATTTGAGTTGGGACAAACCAATCTCATTGAATTTGCCTTGCCTTGCTGAAATTGACAATATGGGCAAAGAACGTGGGACCCCCATCCGGCCCAATGAATAATGATAATGTGGCTATGTTATGGATGGGATATGTCACATGATGATGGGGTCATACCATCCATCTATCTAATCAAAGATTGATTCCCGGATCTGATAATTGGAGTAGGACTCCTCTCCATTAGGCAAGTGAGTTTTTTATGTGTATTAAAAGGGTAAAGATATAATTATCTTTTAAATAAAAAGGGAAAAATGACATTACATTTTCCACTTTCTTTACTTTTTTTGGTATTTGTCTCTCTATTAATGGAGAGGGGTCTTACTTTGATAATTGTGGGTCCCACACTCACTTATTAGTTACTACTTACTAGTACGCACCATTCCCTAAATTAGTCAATACCTCTCTCCTACCTTAATAGCATTAATTATTACTTCTACTCTCTTCCATATCTTTTCTTATTTAATGGTGCATATATTTTATCCATATTACAAATTAAAATAACTCATGTATCCGGTAATTAAAACTAAATTATAAAAATAGAGAAATATGGGTGAAAAAGGACAAACATAAATAATTATATAGCTGAAAATAAACTATATATTATATAATGACCATCACTATGACTCAGGATGGTGGTGGAGAAGTAGACTCTCATATGTCTAAATTCCCCTGATATATATTTCTATTTATCTCCAAAAATGAAAAATATAAAGCAACGAAAATATTATTATTAGTTGGATTTGATTTTTATAAATATAAATTGAGAAATGTGATTTATATTATTAGTAATGTTAAATTTATTCAATAAAATTTTAAAACTTAAAAAAAGATGAAAACTTACAAAAAAAATAACTTAGGAGTGGTAATATATTTATTAGAGGAGGGATACACTCACTCTTGGAAAAGACTTACTATTCATCATCATTTATTTTTTAGAAATCAAATGGTTTGAATTGATGAGTACATCTAAACTATTAGATTTTCTTAAGATTGATTGATTATGATGAGGAGTAAGTCTTTTCCACTTACTCTTAGAGTAACGGGATCATCCCATATTTATTGAGCAAAAAAGATAGAATGAAAGGATATTTTTAGAGAATGTAAAAGAATCTTAGCATGCTTACGTTACGCCAACTTGTGCTGCGATCAGAGAGAGCATTTATTAATGTTGGAGAGTGCTGTTGAGATCAGATACATTATGTAAAATTAACAAGTCATCACTTCATTTTTTATAATTATTTCCTTCAATTTATATGCAACCTCACTATTCTCAATTTCTCACAGAAAATTTAGGTTATAACTTTTTAAATAAAAAAATGTAATAAAATTAAAAAATGTGCAATTATGGAAACAAATCCAAATAGTATATGAGTGTATTTTCATTATTTTTTGTTGTTACAAAATATTGATGTAAACACTGTCTCATTGAAAATTATTTATGTATTTTATAAGATTTAATTACACTGATATTCATTGAGTTTTAATGAAATTACACAAATCACCCCTCCATTTTTTGTCCTTACACGAACTACCCCTAATTTTGTACATATATTACACTAAGCACACCTGATGAAATATAAGTGTAATATTTATAAAAAAAACATGTAATGTGAGTAATTAAGTTAAACAAAATATTGTATATTGTGTAGACAAATGCAAATAATATAAGAGTCAATGCATCTTCATTATTTGGTTCATTACAAAATAGTATAAGAATTATATAAACATCTTATTAGAGTTGTTAATATATTGTATAATTACAAAATAATAATAAAAAGACACTCAATTTTGTACTATTTGAAATTGTCTACACAATATATAATATTTTGTTTAACTTAATTACACTCACCACACATTTTTTGTTTAAAATATTGCACTTATATATCATCAAGGGTAGTCATTGTAATATATGTATAAAATCAGAGGTGATTTGTGTAATATGGAGGGGTGGTTCGTATAAGGACAAAAAAGGAATGACGATTTGTATAATTTCACTAAAACTCATGGGGTCAGTGTAATTAACTCATTTTATAATGAACCAAACACAATGAAGAGACATTAACTATTATATTATTTGTATTTATCTCTACAATATACATATTTTGCTTAACGTAATTATATTTATCACATTTTTATTTAAAATATCACAATTTATTTATTTGATAATTATATAATATATGAATATAAATATAGTTGATTTTTTAGGTAAAAAATAAGAGCAATAGTTTATCTAATTTCACTTAAACTTAAAATAGTATTAGTCTACTTTATTCATATAATATTTGAGTGAATTACACTGACCCATATATGTTAAATAAGTGTGATTTTTTAAATAAAAAATGAAAAATTTAATTAAGTTAAACAAAATATAATATATTATGGAAATAAATCCAAATAGTATACAAATCAATATATTTTCATTATTTTTTGTTTATTACAAATGCATCAATAATTCTAAAAAGATATTATTTAAATATCTTTTATATTATATTATAACGAACAAAAAATAATGAAAATGTATTTACTCGTATGCATTGGACTTGTTTCTAAATTATAACATATTTTGTTTAACTCAATTAAATTTATCATTTTCTTTTGTTTAAAAAAGCACATCTGTTTTTCATGTGGTGGTAATAAGTGTGATGCATGTTTATAAATTATGAGGTTTTCTTATATGTGTTAAAGATGGAAGAGTGATTTATATAATTTTACTAAAACTTAGAATGTACGAGAATATTTTTATGTACCATTTATTTGTTTATGAGAGGAGCATGACCCAGATTTGGTTTAGTCATATTCTTGTTCTTGTTTGGATTTGACTAGCGGTTGCAGATGACGACTTATGTGACGAAGAGTCACATGGAAAATGATGTTTATGAGTAATGAATAAAAATTATCTATGCCAAAATAATTTTATCCCTTTATTCCAAATTAATTAAATTCTATCATATATGATGTTGTCAAGTAAAAAAATTAATTTAATATATATCTAATAAATATTTGTCAAAATGCTATTTTGGACTTTGGATCTACGCGAAGGGGCCAGGGTTACATAAATTGCGTATATTTTGTTTGTTACTTACATTTTCACCGTTATTATTAACAATATAGAGTTAATGCGATGCAATTAGTAATTCTGCTAGAAATACATTTTCTTTGTTATGATAATGTTTTTTTTTATAAAAGTCAAATAAAAATAGGACAACTTTGGTTGAGTGGATTGGTGGGTGCCAAGATTGAGTGGTGGATATTACCAAGTGCACTTTATAAATCACAATATCACATGGTGAGAGACAGAACGAAAACACTGGTTGGACTTGTCGGTGCTTCAATAACAACTTTTGTTCATATCCAATTACAACTTTGTGAATTTTTTTAAATGGAAAAAGGAGGAAATATATGCAAAAAGATAAGTTGTGGAACTCTCATTTCTTTAAAAAAACAATGTTGTAAAAATAATATTGCCATTTTTCAATCAACACAATATTTAAAGTACTAATATCTTTCCTATGACATCAAGCTGCTTCAAGGAATTAAACTATCATTTATTATTATATCTTAAACTATATGCATAAAATAAAATAAAAATAATGAATATTTTTTATTTATCCATAAATATTGTTCTATAAGATGTTAAGAATAAACTAAGTCAATCTTTGGTGAACGCGGAGAGGAGTTGGCAACTTCTGATGTTGTTTAGTATCCCTTAGCAGTAGTGGTCGTAAAAAATGGTGACAAACGTTATAAAGTCTTCGTTAATTTTCATATGACCCTCTGTCCCATGCCGTAAGGTCAAATTCATTCCATTTTTCAGTTTTTTCTACTAAGTTGGAGTGGGTGTATATACTACTTTTCCTTTCTGTACTAACTCTCACTTATTGTATGACTTGCATCTAAATACTATATATGTATAAGTAGTTTAAGTACTCTGCAGTTCTAAAATAAATAATTTTATTTATCTAGTGCTAAAGACACATTAGAGCAATTTAATTCCACATGTTTATTGTTATTTATACAAGTTAAGATCGTCTACATCAATGAACTCTTTAGTACTGAAATGTGATGAGAAATAATGTTTTATTTTTAATATTAATTTTTTCTTATATCATATGTCAAGATCTTTAGTTAGTATTAGACTCTCCAATAGTACTAAAAAAAATATATACTCTATTTATATGATGTCCACTTTAATTCACCATACACGTGAATTAGGAATTTAAGATATAGTTGAAAATATCACTTATTAATATAAAATAATATTATTTTATTTAAAATATCTCTAATAATTCATACTTGCAACTGTTATAGTCCTATTTATTTTGGATTGACAATGACATGAGTAAATATGAAAAATAATAATTTTGTATAACAACAAAAATATGAAGTATTTGTTAAAGAATCATAAATGAGAATTGTTAACATAGTACAATTAATAGCTATAGCCCTAAAGATATAGCTTAAAAAGGGAAACTTGAAAAGTAATATTTTTAATTATCCAAAAATGTTGGACTTGATTTTTTAAGATTAATTTTATTCTTCCATACACCGAATTAAACAATACATTCAACACATTTCTTAACACAATCTTATCATTAATGACTTGTCCCTTGATTGCAACTAATATTCATTTCTCAAAGACAAGATAACAATAGTGGTAAATAAATAATCACTCCAGTTCATTCCTTTTGCAGCATAAAAAAGGTTAATGTTGAAGTCAATAATAACTTTTTCGTGTGGATTAAATTAAAAGCAAAGCAAACAGCATTGCAGTGCAAAGTATCGAGTAGAACTACAGTTCATTGGTCCCAAAAGTACATTGCTTATCGCTAAATATAATATGAGGAGGGATCCACTTACTCCAAGAGTAAGTGAAAAATGACTTACTCCACATCTTAACCATTCAATCTTGTAAAATCTAATGGTTTAGATGTACTTACCAATTCAAACCATTGGATTTTCCAAGATTAGATGGTTAAGATATAAAGTAAGTCATTTTCCACTTACTCTTGGAGTAAATGGATCCCTCTCCATATAATATTAATTGGGAGGTAATAAAGTAATCAATTATCTAATATAGTCACGCAGCTAGTGTCCTAATGGCTAGTTATACTAACCATATGGCCATGACAATGACAAATGGACAATGATACATTGGATCCCTTAACTAGATAGATATATTGATTGAATTTCACAGTTCAGCATAATTCTCAAGCCATGCTTCACTCGGGTCCCACCATGTTTTGATTCTTCAATGATAAAAACATTTCTATCAAACATAGCTACTTCAATTATTAACTATATTTTGTTTTCTTAATCTCTATTAAAACATGCTCCTTAATATTGCCTAACATTTCATCTCAAAATCAATTGACAATAAGAAAAATAGTTAAACAAATATTTAAACCATTTCCCAGACAATGAATGACGTAGGCGATGTGAGACTTACTTCCCAATATATCTCCTCCACATAAGCCTGCCGGATAAGGCGAAATATTACTTTGGACTCATAACTAGAAGACATTTTTTGACACATGACAAATAAAAAGTAGTTGAACTTTGACTCTATCTCATGTTAAAGTTTCATCTCAAAATCAATCGGCAATGAGAGAAGTAATCCAATATTGATTTAAACAATTTATGAGACAATAAGTTATACAATGTGAAATTTACTTTCCAAACATATAATCATATAATCAAGTTAAACTAGTAATGTTAAAGCATAGAAAAATGAGTTATTTTATAGAAAATAATGTATTTAATAGATAAAAAAAACAGTATATAGAAATTCCCAATAAAATCTTATATTTTCTTATCTCCTAAACATAGACAATTAGTAAGAATGAAGTAACAATTAAACTTCGCTTCATTTACTATTATGAAGTAACATAATTGTTCAGTTTTTTTTGCAGATTCTTTATTCAAAAGTGTTTAGGTTGCTCAATATATATCTTTATCTCCATGCTCTCTGTTGACCTTTTAAATATTTTCAATAGACAAAGTTCTTTCACATCTAAGTTCCATTGGCATAATTGTTTATTCAAAAAGAGGTTAGAAACCCAAGGTTGCTCCATATATCTTTATCTCCACGCTCTTTGTTGACCTTTTAAAGATCTTCAAAAGACCCAGTTCTTTTCACGTGAACCCAACCAATGATTATGCTTAATATTATAATTAATAGGTGTCAAAGTTGCAAAAAATAAATTATGAGCATTTGATTTCATACTGTACAATTTTCTTCACCTCCTCAGAGTAAAAAGAAAAACTTTTCATGTAAAAATAACAATTAAATATTAAACCAAGAGTTTATATGAAAAAAACTGGTTACGTTCCTGAGAAAAGAACAAAGAGTGTGATTGCTTTGTGCACACTGCTCAGGAATTGTATATTGAGGAAAATGAATGTCCATTCACTTTGAAACGAAGGGTCCATACCGAGTAATGATTTAGGGAAGGTTTGTGAAGAATGATTGCAGGATCCAAGGGGGAAATGGAAAATGGAAAATGATATGATGTGGGCTATGATGTTTTTTGTCTGTACATTCGGATTTAACATTTTATCAAATATTGTTGTCAGAAATATAACATGTGTAAATATATTTCAATATATTCCTTAATTGTATATGATTAAATGAGAATTAATAAAATTATATTTCAATAATTATTGGGAGGTAATATATTAAATATGAAATTGATTAATCATATAATCACTTTCATTATAGATATCTCTGTAGTAGCAAACGTTGGTAGATGGAGATTCCCAAACGTGTTTATGGACCAACATATAACTCTAGAAGTTGAAATGGACTAACATGATGAACGAAGTGAGCCTCTATTGAATGAAACCCACTTTAAATTGGGCTGAATATTGAGGACAATAACACACATCATACTGTGAAGAGGAGTCCTACTCACAATGGATATAGGTGTTAGCCTTTGAAAGGTGTAAGTGTTGAGCTAACAGTAGTCACGTGCAAACTAGCTAACGTACTACAGAATTATTTTGTTAATTGCTTTTGAATGATATATTATCTTTTTACTATTTCAATAATATACTCACATTAAGGTGATAAATGTCAGCCTACATGTATCATTGCGGTAACAAGTTTAGAAAAAAATTAGTGTGAAAAAAGCAATCGGATGTAGCATTTCTTATTTAAAAAGTGAAGGTCAACTCCTAGAATTGATTGAAATTGAGTGTTGAAGCGTGTAGATCACGAATCAGTTGTCAATTTTGACCAGAAGTTTTATCACATGGCAATAACATTGTTACACTTGGTTTGATCACTCCTACTATATTTTCACAATGTCTTCTTCTAATGCCTTTCATTTCACTCTTGTCCTTATCAGTTGCATTGAAATCTATTAAACCCTACCATGGCTTTCACCTACCCATTAACAAAGATCCATCAACCCTTCAATACTATACTTGTATACAAATGGGAACTCCCCCAGTGAAGTTAGATGTTGTTATTGATATTAGAGAACGTTTTCTATGGTTTGAGTGCGGCAACAACTACAACTCCTCAACCTACAAGCCTCTCAACTGCGCCACAAAGCAATGCAAAATTGCCAAAGGCACAGATTGCATTAACTGCACTAACCACCCTCTTAAAACAGGATGCACAAACAACACTTGTGGTGTTCAACCATACAACCCCTTTGGTGAGTTCTTTGTAAGTGGAGACGTAGGAGAGGATATATTGTCTTCTACCTATATAACTAATGGTTCATCACTAGTTGTTTCCAATACATATATCCCAAGCTTCATTTCTTCATGCGTGTACCCTGATAAATTTGGGATTGTTGGCTTCCTAGAAGGCGCCAAAGGAAAGAAAGGAGTGTTAGGTCTTGCAATGACTTCTATTTCATTACCATCACAACTAGCAAACAAATATAAGCTTCATCATAAGTTTGCTCTTTGTTTACCTTCAACTTCTAACGAGAAAGGACATAATAATGGGGATCTCTTTGTTGGTGCAGACACTTATTATTTTTTCCCTCACCTTAAAGCTTCCAAAATTCTAAACTACACCCCATTTGTTTTCAACTGCCATAGTACAGGACCAATCTTTGATAATGATCCTTCCACTGAGTATTTCATTCGCTTGAAGTCAATGAAAGTTGACAACCAAGTTGTGAAATTTAATTCTTCCCTGCTGTCAATTAACAAAGAAGGACATGGGGGTACAAAACTTAGTACAGTAATTCCTTATACCAAATTACACACTTCTATCTATCAGCCACTTGTGAATTATTTTGTGAACAAAGCTTCAGTGAGAAAAATAAAGAGAGTGGAAGCAGTTGCACCATTTGGGGCATGCTTTGATTCAAGAACCATTAACAATAGCATTAGTGGACCAGATGTGCCAACTATTGATCTTTTGCTGAAAGGTGGAGTTAAATGGAGAATATATGGTGCAAATTCAATGGTGAAGGTTGATAAGAAGAATGTGTTATGTCTTGCATTTGTGGATGGAGGTTTAGAACCTACTACTCCACTTGCAACTTCAATTGTGATTGGTGGGCATCAATTGGAGGATCATTTTCTGGAGTTTGATCTACTTTCCTTAAAATTCGGTTTTACCTCCTCCCTTCTTCTCCGCAATTCAAGCTGTTCACACTCTAGTACAACATTCTAAGTTTTCAATATTTTGTTAATTTTTTCATGCTTCCTTAGTTCCAATGCAGTTGTGTGGAATAAGTGCTGATTTCACTATCAGTTTGTAATGGTAACAACCCAATACATATTTTCGTAAGAATTAATAAGTGAAACTAAAGTATCAGTATTATAGAAACAATAGACAGTAATAAACATTACATAAATTTAATATTTAATATGTTTTAAATGTGCTTATATTAATATGCTTGAATGTGAGCACGGTTTTTTTTACAGGTAATATGTAACAGAAACAGAAAATGGTGAAAAAGAGATGAATTAAGAAATTCTTTTTGAACCATAGTGTTGCAAACTGTTGTACACTAATAATAGATGAAATTAAAACTTTTGAACTAAAAATATATTGCATGCATGAACACTGTAGGCGGGGATTGTACAACAAGGGGTATAACTAGTACTAAAAGCAGAGAGTCATGGGTCAATATATGAATTTAAAGCTCCCAATGATTCAACATGGCCAGCACTCTTTATGGAAGGTTCCTTTGGAATCTCTTTTTGTCTATATTTTTGACTTGCTAGATGATGAAGAGCTGTTACAACATCACTCATGTGAGGTCTTGTATCAGCTTCCTCTTGGAGACACATTGCAGCCACAGCAAGTGCTTGAAATAGACTCTTCACAGGGAACTTATCTTTAAGCAAAGGGTCTGCCATTAGAATGAACTTGCTTCTGTCCTTAAACAAAGGATGTGCCTTCAATGCAAGTTCATTAAACAAGGACAACCATAAATATCATGTTCTGTAGTATTTATTCATTTCAAGCATAAAAAACATAACTAAACTTGGGAAGTAAAAGCAGAAATAAAAGATGAAGAGGGAAAAATGGGAAGATAAGATACCCAATCGATCAAATTTTGCTCCTCTGTTGGTCTTTGATAGTCAATTACTCTCCTACCAGTGATTGTTTCCAAAAGCACTACACCAAAACTATAAACATCTGATTTTGTAGTTAACTGGCCAGTGGAAGCGTATTCAGGTGCACAATAGCCATAAGTCCCCATGACCCTTGTTGAGACATGATCCTTGCCTCCTGTTGGACCCATCCTTGCAAGTCCAAAATCAGACAACTTGGGATTGAAATCTTCATCTAACAAAATGTTTGATGCTTTAAAATCACGGTATATCACTGGTGGATCAGCAGTTTCATGAAGATATTCAAGTCCTCTAGCTGCACCCTCTGCTATTTTCATCCTTCTTTCCCAATCTAGTCCCTCTTCATCTCCACCTATATCTACCATATTTATAATAAATTAAATAAGCTCAATTCTACAAACTATGCTAGTTAAGGTATCAAAGAAAAAAGGTCAAGTTTTACTTATATTAGAAACTATTTAGCAATTATATATGATTGGAATAATTAATTTTAAAACAATATCTCATAATTACTTCATTTGGACTAATGGACCACTAAGGCTCTAACTAATATGTTAAAATCACAAAGACTAAAACCATATATAGTTTTTTTACATGACCCTAAGACAAAACAACCCTATTCTGACTAGCATAAAATTTAATTAATCCTTAAAAATATTTGAGTACATTGGTTAACAGGACTTGTCATAAAATATTTGAGTAAAATGACATGAGATATGATACCTAGAAGGTGATCTTCCAAGCTTCCATTGGGCATGAATTCATAGACTAAAATCCTTTGATCACCTTCTGCACAATAACCAATGAGTTTGACAAGGTTAGGATGCTTCACCAAGCTTAACATCAGAACCTCTGCAAGGAATTCTCGCGGTCCTTGCAACCCATTCCTGTTCTGTTGCTTCACAGCCACACTCTGTAGTACATATCAACCAAATATTATTTAAGAGCATGCATGAGACTTTTAAACTCCTAATAAGTTAATTAAACATGTCAAAGAATAATGCTGTATGTTTGAGACACCCAGATTAATACAAACTTGTTTAATGCTTTTTATGTATCCTTTGTAAACGCTCCCGAATCCACCTTCGCCAATAAGGCAATCAGGATTGAAGTTATCAGTTGCAGCAGCTAGCTCTTGATATGTGAATACCTCAACATGATTTTTTGCAGTTCCATATTTTAGTATCTCTGCTGCAATAATCTGCCTCTGCCTGCTTCTATCTGCATTTAAGAGTTAAAAACACATCATGGTTTATTCCTTATGCTAACTGGGTTCGTGAATTACGTTCAACAAACAATCCTAGTTGCAACTTACGTTTGTCAAAGTTTCATGATTATTCTATCCCATACCAACTGTTTGCATGTAACTATTCAATATCCTTATGATAAATAGACATTCTCGTTATTTGTTAGTGTTTTGACGTGCAAATAATAACACTTATGCAAATAGCACAAGTCTTGTACAAATCATGCACCCATATCTCCAATTGAAGCCATGCTTTCAAATATGGAACAATTATCAATTTTTCAATAATATTTCGGATATTAATGAAAACTGGGGTGGGGTGGGCACGTTGAAATAATTGATGTTTAGCCTTCACTCTTTTAAAATTTGGAAATTTCATGAAGCAATCTGTCAAAAACTCTAAAGCGTGACATAAATTGAATAAAAAATTTAACGGCCTTTTAATCAACAAAGTAAAAACCAATGTCCATTGTATCAGATTAAATTAAACAGAAAAATATATAAGATATGAAACACGTACAGAAACAAAAATGAGATAATGAATTCGAACTATGTAATGAAACCTGATTTAAATTTAAGTGACATATCCCTGACAAATGATTTCAGCGTTCTTCTGCCATTGTCTTTAGAATTTTGGGTAGGACTAGTTCTGAAAGAGAGCGTGTCGGGATGAGAGCATGTGAAGCAACTCATTTTCTCAGCCCTTCCCATGTTACAAACCCAGATATATTATAATTATGTTAAGGCTTTTAACCTTAACATGTAATAAAACCAAGAACTTTATGCCTCTCAGAACAACAAATTTGTATGAACAAAGGATAAAAAGAGGAACAACACAAAGAAGAAAAAGAGGAATCAATTTAGGAAATATATATAGTTATAGATTTGATGGCAGCTTTCATGTCGGGTCCAGAAACTCGGAAATCTGTTTTTTATGTGTGTTTATAAGAGAAATGTGATTCCTAATTTTAGTTTTAGGATTAATTTCACAACATAGTAATGGACAGCTTTTTTCTTTGGCGGAGCATAATGGATAATTAGTTAACGTTAGCTGGTTTTCTTTGTTACGTAAAAGGGAAGGAACATAAAGTTAATCTCCTGCGATCGCTAAGCTAAGCTCCCGTTTGACTAGTATACTTAATGGTGAATTAGTGAGTGAATGCTTTTACTACTTAATTTTATCACAAAATAATATCCCTATATGTAATATATACACTAAGTGAATTTCAATACTCAATAAAAATGTAACAAACAATTCTAGTTTATTGTGTTTTTTTGTACATTATCTCATTAATAATCAACAACCAAATAAAAGAATGAAAATGTGTATTAACATAATAATAATAATAATAGTAGTATCCATTAAATAAATAAAAAATGAATCAACAAAATAGCACCATTTTTAGTCTCTGTAGTTTTCTTTGTTGATAATGAATTTAATGACAGCGAAGTAAAATTCATCATCGTTGAATATAGAAAAAATGAACATAAATGACTATTCATCAGCGACGTAAGGCTTAAGCTAAGATGTTGAATATAGAATAATGAAAATATTTAGATATATAAAATAATCACAACGACGCAAAACTCTTCGTTGAAGAATATAGAAAATAACGTACATAATGACAGTGAAGAAAAACGCATCGCTGTTGATAATGAACTTAATGACAGTGAAGTAAAATTCATCGATATTGAATATAAAAAAATGAACATAATGACAACGAAGTAAAACGCAACGCAGTTGATAATGAATTTAATGACAGCGAAGTAAAATTCATCGCTGTCGAATATAAAAAAAAATGAATGATCCACAATGAATTAAAACTCTTCGCTGTTAAAGATAGAAAATATCTATCTAGAGATGTGTAACGACTCTTTCTTAAATGGTTTTGCTTCGCTATATGAGTTTCTCAAAGAGCGGTTGAAGCATTAAAGAAAGCAATTTCCCGTAAACATTTTTTCTATATATTGAAACAAAATGAAGAAGCGTTTTATTGAAACAAAATCAAATTCATTAGAGATATGAATCTTCAAACTATTTTTCATCGAGATCTTTGTGTTTTGTTTGTATTCTTTGATCATGAGGTATTTTGAATTTTGTTTATTTATTTTAAATTTTTTCGTTTATTTTTATTGATTTTCATTTTACATATTCGTAACAAGTGGAGAAGAAAACCTCAATATTGAACAAAAATGGGAACTGATCCTTTGTGATTCATGCTGTTATTCTTATCGATCAATATGCATGCATGAGAAAAGTGTCACTGTGACCCAGATTTTCAATATAGAACAAAAATGGGAATGAGTCCTTTGTGCTGATCACTTTTTCTCATGCTATTGTACAGCTTCATCTATCCAATATTCTTTTGGAATGGTTTTCATTTTTTAGAAGAGCATGAAATGGCTGAACTTCTTGATAATGTCATTCCAAATGATATTCTTCAAACTCTTTTCTTGCTTTGGTTCACAATCAGCAGAGGAAAGAACAAATTGTGTGGTTCAATGTTCACACATACAACGTTCAATTTATTTTTAGGATTAACACATCTTCAACATTGAACAAAAATGTAACATTTATTATTTTTCCATGTAACATTCATTTCAAATTTCAATATATATAACATTTAATTTCAATTTCAGTTTATTGTGTTTTTTTGTACAATTTCAATATATATAACATTCAATAGCCTCTATTATATAATTTCCACTAGTCTAAAATAGCCTCTATTATGTAATGCAAGTAAAATTACCCTCTATTATGCAATAGTTGAGAAAAATACCTGTCCTCGAGTTTTCATTCTTATAAGAACACCCTATGAAATGAAGAATTAAATTTTTTAGAAATTTCTCATTTGTTTTAAATTTATCCCTTAAAGATTTAGTTCACGCTATTTTAGACTAGTGGAAATTATATATAATGTAATTTACTTGCATTACATGTCTTATGAATTAAAATTGGTACCATGATTTTAAACTAATTAGTCCTCCAAATGGTATAATTTCCAATAGTGATTAACTTTAAATCATAATTCAGTCATATTTTGTTTATTTTTAAATTTACATTTCTATATTCTATATGACACAACCTCCTATATTTATTATATTTTTTATTTCTTTTTTTATGGAAACTTATAACTATATCCATTGTTCAAATTCAACACGTTTTTTTTTACAGAAGATGGTTATATATAATTTTAAGTCTATATATGATTTTATACAATCTAGTCCAACTTTGTATATTGCATTGAATTGGGTTTATTGCTCTTTAATCAGATTGATTGAGAAATACATAACTTTCAATATAAAAAAATGTTTAATCAAAATAAATATGGGTTATTTTTATATAAATATTTACATTGATATTGTTAAGTTTTCATCTCAAAACCAATTGATTATGAGATGAGTAATCCATCAGATATTTAAGTCATTCCCGATACAATGAGGTAGACGATATATGACTTACTTCCCAACATGCACCCTTCATATAAGTTTGTCGGTTCAGATGAAGGGTAACATTTGACCCATAACTAAAGGACATCTTTTGACCCATAACAACCGAGAAGAAATTGAGATTTGACTCTGATATCATGTTAAGGTTTCATCTCATAACCAATTGGCAATGAGAGGAATAACTCAACATGTATTTAAACCATTCCTGAGACAATGGAGATAGGCGATGTGAGACATACTTCCCAACATGCCCCACACATAAGCTTGTCGGACTAAGCGAAGGGTTACCTTTGACCCATAACTAAAAGACATATTTTGGTCCATGACAACCGGAAAGAAGTTGGGCTTCAGCTCTAATATCATGTTATGGTTCCATCTCAAAACCATTTGGCAATGACAAGAGTAGCCCAACAGATAAATAACTTTAAACATATAATTTGCTCTAGAAATGTGAGAGATTATAAGAAAGACTTATTAATATATGTATATATATATATATATATACCAATAAAATCTTGATAATACATTAAATATAAATACTTATGAGGAGACGTTTCTCACGTCTTATGGAGCCTCCAAAAGTTCAAAATAACATTTTTTTCCTATCAATAAATAACTTTCAAAGGTTATAGGCTAATCAATTAATTTATTATTATTTAATTATTTATTCAATTATAAAATAAATTACTAATAATTATATTTCTATAAAAAATAAAGTTATATATTAATTAATATTTAAATAATAAAGAAAGCAACAACAAAAAAGGGTGAAAACAATTCCTACACTCAGCTATGGTACACGTGGATTAATTTGACGTGTAATGCAAATGTGTTCCTAACTGTGAGAGATGATGGCATGACATGAAAAACTACACCAACACAGTAAGAAATGTGTCATAGTCAAACATGTGGGGTGTCACGACCTAATTTTTTGTTGGAAGTTCGACTTTACGACTTAGAAAAAGGTGAACTCAATTTCAGCCACTATGTTTTTGCCATCAAATTTTAGAAAATTATATTTTAAACTCAACTTTAATAAAATAGTATTTAAATTGAGATTTTGATATCAAGAGCCGATTAAAAATGAGGAAATCTATTAACATCCCATCCACCCATAATATAACTATATCCTCACTAATAACATAAAAAATCATATCCTCACTAATAACATAAAAACAAAATATTTAAATTTTAATAATTTTCGCGACAATATATTATCATGTTCCTACGTATCCCTATGTGCAATAGAGAAATCAAGACTATGTAGTTGTGGATGAAAAATATTAGTTTTACTTGGTCGTAAACTTTATTCTCATTTTCAAAAAAGCTTGAGACAACGTGAACCATGACTAGAATTAATAGCAAACATATAATGTTGTTCTTAAATGTTCTTCCCATTTTAAGAAAAGTCAGATATAACTTTAACCACAATCGAATAATAAAAAATCCATTAAAATTTTAATTATTAAAATATAGGTTATTAATTTTAAATGACATTAATAACAAAGGGATGACATTGGTCGTATATATTTTTCTCATTTTTAGATAAGTTAGAGATGACACAAACCATAACCGAACTATAAAATCATGAAGATAGTGGGGAGAAGTGAATAAAAAAATGAATTATGATGTAAACCTAGGGGGGTCACCCAACTTTTTGAAGGAGATGTATTTTACTTAGGTAACTTGTTGAAAAATCATCATATTTATGGTTGCAAAGTTAATTTAAAATGACTCATACGTTCATTTTGCAAAAGGACCAAAGTGTTGGCTAAGGTGTGGGAAAATTGTTGGCCAAAGTGTTGGCCAAGTTGCTAACCGAGGGAACTAGGTTGAGCTCTAAGCATGGGCCAACTGGCTAAGACATATGCACCAGGCGTTAGGCCAACTGGCCAAGACATATGCACCAGGCGTTAGGCCAACTGGCCAAGACATATGCACTAGACGTTGGGCCAACTTGCCAGGACTAATGCATCATGCGTTGGGCGCATGACCTGGCCTGACCGAGATAGGAGAACCACAAGCGTTGGGTGCATGGCACATGGCGTTAAGCACATATCCAAATCTGACCGAGTCATATGCAACATTTTAACCAGTTTGGGCGTGGCATAGACTCATTTTGGCCAATTGAGCATATTCTTTGATGGTGCATTTCTCATGGACATATTTTTATTATTTTGAGCATAATTTTATTTAGTTTAAAATTCAAATAAAGTGTCTTGTAATGTTTGAGTAAAGGCCATCAAAGTGTAATTGTTAAAATTCAAAAACTAAGAGGAGTAGGCGTGAAAGGAGGATGTCATGCATTTAAGTGAGACTTTCAAATGATTTGAAGTCATCATTAAGTTTTTGGTGGACAAAAGGTAAAAAAAACTCACTTTTATACTAAATTAGAAAATATGTTTAATGAATCAAAGTTTGGATCAGTTCTCAAGAGTCGATTACAAATCAAAAATTATATTATCACCTCGTCCTGCAGTAATACTAAAATGGTACCCTAAAAACAACGCATTAAATATAAATAATTATGAGGACACGTTTCTCACTTCTTATTGAACCTAGAAAAGTTTAAAATAACCCTTTTTCAACTCATAAATAACTTTCCAAGTTTATTGAGGCATATATATTTGAATATTAAAAGTTGTTTATCCTAAATATATTGAAATAAACATATACTCAAGTTTATCTACCAAAAAAAAGTACACTTTAATATAAAGCAAATGTTGAAAAACTACCACCGAATAATGACGATGTCAAACTGTCTCAGCGGTAACGGGTAACGCCAAATCATCATAAAGAATATGATAAAAGTATTTATGGTGCACATAGCTTCAAAAAATTATTGAATGATAAAAACTTGTTATAATTTCATTAAAATAACTTCATTCAATCTAAGTAAGAAACAAAATGTAAAAAATATGCGGTCAAAATAAAAATAATAAATAACGCGGTCAAAAAATATGCGGTCATTGAAAATGTGATAGGAAAAGTAACATTTATGGTTACATGTAATTAATTAACTAAAGTCTATCTTATAAAATAAAGAATAATATTATATCTCGTTATTAAATTCTAGTACTTAGAAGAAGTGACTCTCACTTATAAACCAAATTAGCAATAGCAATAGCCATAGCAAGTAACCGCAAGTCTAGATTAGGTTGGAAGAAACATCTCAATTTAGGTTTAAGTATTTTAATATTTTAGTTAGGATTATGTTTTATTAATGTGGAGATACTGGCTAGTTACGAAGACACTACTTTTTCATTTTCATTTCACAAAGAGCATTCTATATATATATATATATTTGTTATTATCAAATGTATCTCCTTATCTTTTTGGATAAGAAGTAATCTCTTTTGGGTTGGTGGTTGTCCCTTTAAACAAGTGTCGGTCTCACGAATCAAACCCTCAACCTTAAGGATCCAATAAAACCTTATACAACTAGACCAACACATCGTTATTAAGCGATTCATACTTTGGTCTTATGCACCTTACTTTATTACATTAGAATCATATTTAGACAATAAATGCCCTTTCTTCTACTTCCATGCACATTATAGATATATCTTATGAAAAAATTAATTGGGAATAACATAAAGCCAAATTTGTGGCAAAAGGTTTTAACCAAACTGAGGGTATAGATTTCTTAGAAACTTTTAGTCATATTGTTAAGATGACCACCATAAGAGTTATATAGTCTTTAGCTTCTACTTATGAATGACACATTCATCAATTAGACATTAATACTGCTTTTCTACATGGTGACTTAAAAGAGCATGTTTATATGAAAATTCCTCTTGGCATTGATGTTATTGATCCTAGACTTGTATGCAAATTGCAAAAATCTATATATGGGCTTAACAAGACAGTAGATAATGGCATGACAAAGAAGTTCCTAACCTCGTCATGAAAAGATTAAGGAGTCTCACATGGAAGAACAAGTTTCCAATGGATTTCCTAACCAACAATACTCTCCAACTCTTTAGGGAAATCAGAGAGGATAACTTTAATGAAATGTTCTAAGATCATAATGATCTTCTCTCTCACCTGGATTTACATAAGCTACTTTGTTTCGCAAAAGAACTAGATCTTCACCATCTCCTTCATCCTTAGAATATCTCCCATCACCTCCAATAGCCACCATTGCTCAAGTTTTTGGTAAGCATGGAATTCGAACCAAGTGAAAGAGAGGGTATCCCATTGTTTCCCCAACTACAATGGCACGGAAATTGTTGCTATTCCTTCATACCTCAGGTGATGTCGCAGCTAAGAAAGTAAAGGAGAAGAGGGTGAATGGATTTCTAGGGGTTAGTGGAGGAGAGAATTCGGCCATGGACGGCCTTCTTCGTAGCCGCCGTTGGAAATGAAGGAATGAAGAAGAAAACTGAAGATTAAGGATTCTAGACCCCTTTTTAACTTTTATAACTGCGTAGTCTCGCTTGGACGACAGATGGTCACTTGGGTGAGAGATCTACTGCGAATTCGTGCTGAAATCCTGAGACTGTCGTTCGAGCACTCTCTCGCTCGATCGAGAGATACGAATACAACTTGGATACAATTCCCAGAACTCTCGCTTTAGCGAGAGGTGGACAAAGGCTAAGCGACAAAATTGAGGTGTTACATAAACCAACAACTAAACCCATTCTACAAATTCAACACGTTTTAGACATAATTGCCATTGCTTTTGAATTTCCCATTTTCGATTATTTACTTATAATTTTATGTATATTCTTGTCATTTTGATATCTCTATAGACGTCCTTTCCTAATTTTGCCTTTTTGATATTCCTATGAAATATTTTTTTTTTTAAACAATACATGGCTAATACATTTAAACAATTAATAGCAACATTAGTTGGGGATAAGATGATAGGATATTATCATTCAACATGTAATTAATTTAATCTGGTTGATGATTCAATCTCATATTATCCAAATGAAACCTTTTACGTTTTAGGCTGACCTCCATCTAATCAAATCAAAATTCAATAGTCTTGTTTATTTTTTTGAATTTACTTTTTTGTATCCTATATGAAACACCTCTTATATTTAATATAAGTTTTTATTTTATTTTATACCGAAAGGAACAACTAAACCCATTGTTCAAATTAAACACATTTAAGATAGAATTGGGTTATATTCAATTTCAGGTCTATAAATAATTTTATACAATCTAGTCCAACATTTGGGTATCTCCTTGAAATGGTTTTAATTCTCTTTAATTAGATTGAATGCGTTTCAAATAAATATCAAGAGTATAAAAAAATATTTAGTCAAAATAAACAAGGGTTATTTGAATCCAAATATTTACCCTATTATTACATACATATTATACTAGATTTTGATCTGTGCTTTTGTTTTAGCCTTTTTGTTCCTTTCATGAAATCCTGAATTGTAACTTTTCATGAAAACAATACAGTTTTAGAGGTTGACAAAATTGTTTCCTTTATCATCTGCAAAGCTAATATTTAAAATTAAGAGTTCCAAACAAAGAACATGCATCTTTAAAAATAAATATTTTGTAGGGTTTATTTACATAGAAAGATATAATTACTCTCTTGTTAAGAAAAAGTTGAGAAAAAAAATATTCATCGCCATGTTTTCTTTCTTTTACATAGTCCAATATGTATTTAAACCAGTGTTGTTTGGACCGGCCGGTCCAACCGTCACCCGCTTGAGTAAACGGTCTTGTACATGTAGAAAACCGGAATTGGTTTCCAGCCGTTTTGGGCCGTGGAAAATCCGGTCCAACCGGGTAAAACCGGAATAACCCGGTTGGTTAAACCGGCCGAATTGGTAAAATAAAAAAAAATGTAAAAAATGCACATATCTGATGCTTTTAATATGATGTAATCGATTACGAGTATATTGTAATCGATTACATCATGTAAAATTCACATATCTGATGCTTTTAATATGATGTAATCGATTACGAGTATATTGTAATCGATTACATCATGTAAAATGCACATGTCTGATTAGTTTATCAGCATGTAATCAATTACACTGTTTAAAAATGCAAATAATCTTAGTTTCATGCATGAGTTTTTCAAAGATCAGTATTATACATATTAATCTAACTTATATTCTAATTTGTAAGTATGGTTGAAGGACAAAATATTACTATTGATGGATTGCTTCATTTAGACTCTTTTCCTCAAGAAGATGTAGATAGTTACACTCAAAGTACATCTTTAACCAACAATGTAAACTTAGGATCTAACCAAGACAATGATACATGGATGAATTAGAATGTTTACTCTCTAAATGAGATGTGTTTTGATTTATTGCTCTAATTATGTAAGGCTTAAACTTTGATGCACTTTTATTTTGATTTATGTGTAAGCTTTGTGCAAAGTTATTCACTTATTTTAATTAATTATATAATATATGTATATATATATATATATATATATATAATTATATATGATATTATATTGTCGTCCGGTCCGACCGGATGGCTTAACCGGTTAAA
Organism: Lupinus albus; assembly: GCA_009771035.1. Lineage (NCBI taxonomy): Eukaryota > Viridiplantae > Streptophyta > Magnoliopsida > Fabales > Fabaceae > Lupinus > Lupinus albus. The sequence continues at coordinate 15,857,058 of CM020011.1, forward strand.
CCGGTTAGAACCTATACAAGACCTCCTCCAGTTTGACGTCCGGCTCGGGTTTCACAACATTGATTTAAACCATTTCCGAAACAATGAGGTAGGCGATGTGAGACTTACTTTCCAACATGCCCCTCCACATAATCCTACCAGATCAGGTGAAAGGTTATCTTTGACCCATAACTAAATGACATATTTTAACTCATGACAACCGAAAATAAGTTGAGCTCTGACTCTAATATCATGTTAAGGTTCTATCTCAAAACCAATTGACAATGAGATGAGTAGTCCAACATATATTTAAATCATTCTCGAAACAATAAGGTAGGTGATGTGAGATTTACTTCCCAACAATTTTCTTCAAATTTACTCTTTAAAGATTTGGTTCACACCATTGTAGACTAGTGGAAATTATATATAATTTCCAATTACTTGCATTACAAGTCTTGAATTAAAATTAGTGTTGCTCCGATTTAGAATTTTTTTCTTGATAATAATTTAGGACCATTTACAAAATGCGTACTTTATTGTACCACACAACTGAAAACTTACTATGAAATTTCTCACTTTGGTATTTATCAAAAGGAAAATTGGGACTATGATTTTAAAATAAATAGTCCCACTAAAATTTCTAACAATGATTAAAAATAAACATTTCCTTAATATTTATTAGTAGCTGCCATTGTAAATGTTTCTAACATGGGTTGAAGGATAAACTTGTGGAATAAGTTTTTTATTAAAATCGGCAAAGGAATTAACATGTGGTATTTATCTTGACTAAAATGTATGCCTAACTGCATGATAGTCTCGTTTCAATACGTACTATAATTTTAGCCGTTGGATATTTTGCAAATAATCTGAGCCGTTGATATTTTGACTGGGTACCGGGGAAATCATGGACTGAAGTCGGTTTGGGGCCATGTAACTTCTCCATGAAAGTCGGTTTGGGCCATGGATACATCCAGTAAGCCCACTTTCCCTTTTCCAGCTTAATGAAGAAGTGTTTGCTGGAACCAACTTCTATATAGAACCTTGTTGTAGCTTGCTTAGTTAGTGGGTTCAAATCCCACTCCACACGTTTTTGACATTTTATTTAAATGATGTTTGTTTTCATCTTCTATAATAGAGAATTCTCAATTCAAGACCAAACAAGTTTGGTACTTATACCATGACTCTTAACAATACAAAAAGAGCAAGAAATAATTTTTTTAGTCTGAATTGAATTTATTGTTCAAGTATTATGGACCAAAAGTTTAGTTTAATTGATTTCTCGTATAAGCTGTGTCTATTCTCTCTTCCATTTATAAAAAAATAGAGGATAAAATGTGAAAAATGTTAAGAGTGAGATTTGAACCCATTCCATATACTATAAGAAGCAGCTAAACTTACCAAATGTGGGGTGTTAATGTTACCATTACTCAAACCGACTTCTATATAGAAGTCGGTATCATCAAACACTTCTTCTATGGAAAATTTACATAGGACCAAATCGACTTCTGTGGAAAATTTACATAGACCCAAACCGACTTCTATGGAAAATTTACATAGACCCAAACTGACTTCAGTCCATGCTACTTCTGGTATCCAATCAGATTTTCAACGGCTCAAATTAACTTAAAAAGATCTAACGGCATAAATAACAGTTCGCACCAAAACGAACTAACCTGTTGTTAGCAGGTTAGTCACGGCAAAATGTATTATTCCCATGTGAAATTGTTACTTATAAAAATTTAGTTGGAAATTGACTGGTATAAATAGCTGGTTGATTTAATCTAATTAAACAAATCAATCAAAAGCAAAGTAGTCTCCGTAGAAATATATTTCAATATGTTGACCCAAGTTACTTTCTTGCTCTTGATATTATGTCTTTCTCCAATAAGTAATGGGTATGATTACCTTGCACTGTCAATCACTGGGCAGAAAGCTTTTTGTGCAACTAAACCATACATATCTTCACCACTACCTAACTTTTTCACATTACATGGATTGTGGCCTTCAAATAGCATGATGGCTCATCCAGAAAATTGTGCACATACTGTAGATTTTCGGAAAATAATAGTAAGTGGCACTAATGTTAGGTATATAAGTTTTTCATTTCTTTTTTAACTAAACTAACCACTAAACTCATTGTACAAACCATAACATACATCAAGCAACCAACTGCACTGGCATATGGAACCTTTGACATGTACTTTTTTTCTTCATTTTTCTTTGGACACTGATATAGGGAAAACTTAAAGTGATTTGCCAATGGAGTGCTCACTATTTTAGCATTACTCATATCAAATCTCTCTAAGATCTTTTCAACATAGCTTTGCTGAGAGAGCCATAGTTTTTTAGCTCTCCTATCCCTGTGAATCTCCATCCCAAGAATCTTCATAGCAGCCCCTAAATCTTTCATGTCAAACTCCTTGCTCAACATGACTTTCAGCTCATGAATATCACTCAAATGGTTAGCAGTAATCAACATATCATCAACATAAAGTAGCAGAAAAATAAAAGAACCATAATCAAGGCTTCTTACATAAACACAACAATCATACTCACATCACTTGTACCCAAGCTTCAACATATAAGTGTCAAACCACTTGTACCACTGTCTAGGAGACTGCTTCAACCCATATAGAGACCTCTTCAACTTGCAAACCAAATGACTCTGTCCAGCTGCACTGAACCCTTCTGGTTGTGTCATATAAATTTTCTTCTCTAATTCACCATGGAGAAAAGCACTCTTCACATTCATCTGTTCTAAGTGCATATCTCGGCTGGCTACCAAGGTAAGCACTGCCCTGGTAGAAGTGTGTCTCACCACCGGGGATAAAATCTCATTGTAGTCGATCTCCTTTTGTTGTGAATACCCTTTTGCTACAAGATGAGCCTTGAACTTTCCCCCTTCTTTTTCTGATAGTGCTGGCTTCCTCTTATACACTCACTTGCAACCAACTACATGCTTTTTATGTATATTCTAAGGGCAAAAGTGTAATCTTCTTTTAAATAAAAAGAATATAAATGTCAATGTATGCTGTCTTTCCTTTGCTTTTTCATATCATTTGTCTTTTCATTAATGGAAATGAGTCTCACTCGTTTTATTATTGTAGAGATAGTGGCCAGTTACAAAGACATTACTTTTCCATTTTCATTTCACAAAGGGCAATTCATAATTTTTTTTTGTTAGTATCAAAGATATTCCCTCACTTTTTAGTTAAGGAAGGAATCCCTTTTGGGTTGGTGGTTGTCCATATGAACAAGTGTCGGTCCCACGAATCAAACCCTCAACCTTAAGGATCCAATAAGAATTTACACAACTAGACCAACGTCTTGTTATTGAGCACGGTCTTGTACACCATACTTTATTATATTAGAGTCATATTTAAATAATAAATATCATTTCTGTTGTTGCCATGCTTATCATATGGAAAAACTAATTGGGAATTCCTCCCCAACCACTATGAATATTGATTAATGCAATATATTATGCTACTAAATCCTTATATTCATAAGATAGTGATATATATCATTTATAAGAAAATGATAATAAATAAAATATCATTTTATGATTAATATTATATTCTTTTAATTAGGAGAATTAGTAGGAGAATTTAGTATACGATTAAAGAAGATAATATATCATTTTTCTAACTATATTAATAATAGTGAATATCAAATGCTTAAATTTTATGAGCTTGTAATTTTAATCTTTTAATATTTTAAAGTTTGAGAATAATGTATCTCCTCGTACCAGGAGATAATTTATTTCCTCTCATTAATAAAATAATGACATGCGTATTGTTTTGTTTAGTTCTAGAAATATTTTTATAGAAAATGATTAAATGGTACATATGTCACTGTTTTAGTGGTTAGAGAAGATAATTTATCTCCTTATATCAGGAGATAAATTATTCTCTTTAAATATATATATATATATATATATATATATATATATATATATAGAATAATATATCTCCTCATATCAGGAAATAACTTATCTCCCCCGCCAGTAAAAGAATAACATATGTATTTTTTGTTTAGTTCTAGAAATATTTTTTGTAGAAAATGATTAAATGATACGCATGTCACGATTTTAGTGGTCGGAGGAGATAACATATCTCCTTATATGAGGAGATAACATATCTCCTTATACGAGGAGATACATTATCTGTTGACATTGTAATGATTTATATTCAATCAATATGTTATCTATGTACAATTCATTTATATTATTATTTTGAAGGAGTTAATGATGATTTAAAATGAATGCCCGATAAAGTAATGACAATGTAAAAAACAATTACACTATTATGATATACACTTTTCTCATATATATATATATATATATATATAAATAAATAAGTTATTCAAAACACAGAATATGAAACATTTTAATTCTACTAATAAAGATTTTTTCCAGGTTGGAAACTAACGTGTCACACATTTTGAATTTTGCGACTAACTTATCACTTATTAATTTGAAAAAATAAAATAGTAAAATAAAAAATTTGAGGAACAGCTTGACACAAATAAATGATAAAATTAAAGATATGGGAGGAACCTCCCACCTCACAGATCTATCATTCCATGGCTAATAACTGCACTATTCTAACGAGTTACTAAATAATACATAAGGATCATATTCGTTCATCATATTAATTATATATATGTGAGAGTTTGATGAAGTGCAAGGTAGCTTGTGATATATTAGGTATGCATGGATGATAATATATTTCCGATAAATTTATTTATTAATAAAAGCATATTCGTTTACTTTATTAATCATTCTCGCATTCTTCGAAACTTATTTTCACCATTGTGTCCAAGCCAATAACAAAAATTAATTTATTTTATGATATAAAAGAACATGCAAGTCCTACATCTCCTCTTAATTGCTACAACCCAACTTTATTGATAATATCGCACTCATTAATCACTTGAATCTCCCATGGATGTTAAACTAAATATCAACATAAATAAATAAGAAAACAAAATAACTTGAGCCTATTAATTTACTATCTTTCCATGTATTATTTGATTTATTATTAATTGATCATTTACAATTAATAAACGACGCAAATCTTGTTTTTCAGAATATGTATATGACATTAGGTAGAGAAGTACATAGATAGGAGACGAGAAAAAAAATAAAAAAAATGGAATGCAAGTATTTACATTGATTAACAATTTGGGATTATGTTTATAAGTAACATACGAATTTATAAGGATTTTTTAGCATATCTTTTGAATGATTATGTTTATTTTAAATTAATGCTAATTGTGTATAAATATTTGAATGTATTCTTATTTTATTTGATTATATTTTACCTAATATTCATTGTTTGAAAATTACACATAAATTGAAGTTCTTTTTCTATAATTTGGAAGAAACATTTTATGTACAACATTTTATGTGTTGTGATATTTTTATTACTTTTAAAACGACGTATAACTGTGACATTTTATTATATATCATATAAAATATATTTGTACATATTTTCATCTACGATAGAGATAAAAAAAATACTTTTTTATACAATGTATTTCTCTATTTGAAGATGACGAGCATCAAATTTTATAAAATGTTGAGAAATACATCATTTTTTAATAATTAAAAAATCATCAACAAATGTATAGCATATTATTATATGATTCTAAAATAAGATTATTTTCAAAATACATATTATTATTTGACTTTAAAATAACTACAAAAAACTCCTGAATTCATTAAGAAATTATTAATATTTTTTATGATATGTTTCTTATTGTTACTATTTTAATACTAGAATAATAACTATCATATATTAGAATAAAATCTAAACTCTAAAAAAAATATCTACAATGAGCATTGCCTAACTTAAGAGAATAAAAACTAATCGAATATGTGTTATAATGCATACAACTTTGTAAATCTTATAATTGATTTTAATAGAATAAATGTAGAAGAATCAATTTCATTATAATAATTAAATCAAATCATAGATATGACTTTTTTTTTGCCAAAAATATTGTTTTTTAAGCCAAAACTTGAAGTTGTATTTCTATTATTGGGAAGAATATTATCCTCAACTGGTACAAGATTATTATTTGTATCACAATTCCATTATTCAATAATTTCAATAAAAATAATAATATTACTATATTTATTTTAGATTGAGTTCATTATATTTTACACTGTGGATTTTATATTTTTAATATTATGAATTCATAATTTCATACAATCATGAATATGATTATTTAAAATTAATTTTAATATCAATAACGTTAATAAATCAATGTTTGTATATGAATGTCATTATTATTGTTTACATTATTTATTTCTAATATAAACAGTAACTTTTATAATAAACATATTTGACTTAATATTTTTTATTTTTATTTAATTTATTGATATAAGTTACTGAAGTTTTATTTCTATTATTTACTATACATATTTGTTATGAGTTATTTTAGAATTAAACAACAAATGATTATAAAATTAACATTGCCTAAAATTAAGTAATCATAAATAATTTTGATTGAAATTGTACTAAAATATAACTGTGACATTTTACTATATATCATATAAAAAACTTGTACATATTTTTCGGTGTGATAGAGATAGAAAACAAATTGTTATAATTTGAATTGCTCTATTAAAGATGAAGAACAACGAACTTTATAAAATAGTGAGAAACACATCATTATCCTAAAAAATCATCAATAAATATATAACAAATTACTACAAGATTCTAAAATAAGATTATTTTCAAAATACATATTATTATTTGACTTTAAATTAACTACAAATAAAATCAATATAGATGTTTATTTTTATTATTTACAATATATTTGTTATGAGTTATACATATTTTTATTAGTTATTTTAGAATTAAACAACAAATGATTATAAAGTTATATCTATTATGAGCATTGAATAAAATTAAAGAATAAAAAATAACTTTGATTAAAATTGTATTAAAATATAAATTTGACATTTTAATATATATTATATAAAAAAATCTTGCACATATTTTTCGGTATGATAGAGATAGAAAAATATCTTGTTATAATTTGTATTGCTCTATTTGAAAATGAGAACTTTATAAAATAGTGAGAAACACATCATTATCTATATCTATACTACTAATACTAATAATAAAGACAAAACTCAAGTTAACCACTATCGCGCCCGGATTTTTGGCCACGCGACCTCTTAAGGAGTCGCCACCACGTCTTTTGCAGTTAGAACGTGGAAAACTCGAATTACGCCCATATTGGATAAAATTGGTCTTTTAAACTAGAGACGTGAGTTCGGAGTCGATTACGAATCGGGGAAGGTATTAGCACCCAGCCCGCTCGTTATTAAACCGTACCCTTGCATGCTTTTAATTTACCCTTACTTTATTAAAATTAAATTATTAAAGACAAAATATTTATTTTTTATTTTTGTGTCTGACAAGAGTTAGATAAACTCCTACGTATCTCTAGATACAATAGGGAAATCAAGACTACATAGTTATTTAAAAGATCGTTTGTTGGTTTGGTTTGATTAAAAATGGTTTGATTGAAAGTTGTTAAAAAATGATTTGAGTTTAATCGAAGTGAGACTAATAGACGACGAGTCAACATTGATTGCTTACCCTTTTCGCACTTCGATAAATAACAGAAGCAATACAAATGACCGCGACCGGTTCTCGGCTCGAAGTGAGGAGAAAGATGCAATACGAGTTGTAACCTCGCTATTGAATCCCAAAAATACTTAAAACATTTTTATAATTTAAAAGAACTTTTTGAAGAGATAAATTTTATTAGTTAAAAGTTGACGTTGGTTATTAATTACTTACTTCGATAAATAGCAGAAGCAGTACAAGTGACCGCGACCGATTCTCAGCTTGAAGTGAAAGATAAGATATGACACGAGTCGTAACTTCACTATCTTATTCTCATTCAAATATTTATTTATTTTCTACTTGACCTATATGTCATTTAAAATTATATTGAAACATTCCTTGATAATATTTCAAACAATAATAATTGGGAATAGCTTGATGAGCCTCCACTTACATAGACTAATAACCCACAATCACATAATGTTATAAAATAAATTAGAAGAAAACAGATAAAACATAAAACTAATAAAATAAAATAAAAAATATAACAAAAGGCAATTAAAATGGGGGTAGCCGTGTTACCCCTTCCAGCAAACCAAAATAAGAGGGAAAAAAAAAGGCGAAAGGGATTGATGGAATCCCTAAATACTTAACGCAGCCGCAACTGAATGGGTGGTGGAGGTGTATCGGGTTCTTTACACCTTGACCGAACGTGTCCCGGCCGTGCCGGCCATATGCGCTGCGGTGGAGCCACGTCTTAGCACAATGTTGGGTTGCCATGTTCTTTTCGGTGGCGAATCGTTGGTGATGTAGAGGGACGCCGACGGAAGGATGGGTTTGAGCAGAGCCGGTTATCATCTTCTTTCCTCTGAGCACACAACCAGTCCGGTGGTTGATGAAGGTGAGGCACAGCTGGGAATATTATGAGAACCAAGTTCTCTTCCTTTTTCTTGTTAATAAGAAAAGTTTTCATAGTGTAGTTGTAAAATAAGTTTGAGAAATAGAAGTTTGTGGATTAGATTTGCTTGCTGAATTTGTCACATGAATTTGAGAATTAGAGTTTATGGATTCCTCTTGAAAGTTAAGAAAATATAAGTTCAAATGAAGAAGATAAATATGGAATGCTTGTTGTCTTTTATATGCATGGAGTATAAAATGTAACGGGTTTAAAAGGATGGGACAAGGTAAGAGCACAATCCTTGATGCAGATTAATATTTATGTTATTGCTCAGACCAATCTGGTTCATGTAATTTACATTACTCAAAAGTGTAAAGAAGGAGTTTGAATTTAAATGTATATTCATATATTTGTTGTGTTTATTTGATTGTTTCTAAAAGACTTACAACTAACTCATATTTATACTAATATCATACTCCTAATTAAATAACATATATTCTAAGATAATATCATATATTCTAAAAGACTTACAACTAACTCATATTTATACTAATATCATACTCCTAATTAAATAACATATATTCTAAGATAATATCATATATTCTAAAAGACTTACAACTAACTCATATTTATACTAATATCATACTCCTAATTAAATAACATATATTCTAAGGTAATACCATATATTCTAAGATAATACTTCCCCTCAAGCTAAAGCTTACTAAACTTAGCTTGTTACAAATATTCTCTTTAAAATAAAAGTAAACAAAATAATTACTTGAACTTCCTCAAGCATAACTTCAAATGGTTGCAAATGTTGACGAAATTTTGAAATGAATTGATCAATGATCAATGATGAGCTTTTCAAGCTCTCAGAAAAAGATATTGAAGATAATAACACTTAACCATCTAGGCAGAAGTTATCTCAAAGCTTAACCATCTAGGCAGAAGTTATCTCAAAGCTTAACCATACAGGCAGAAGTTATCTCAAAGCTTAAACATCATAGCAATTCAAGGCCTGAAAACAATTTCAAGGCCCAGAGACAATATCAAGGTATGTATATCTTTGGTTTGTATATGTTTGTGTATGTTTGTGTATGAGATATTTTTGTAGTGGTTACGCTATGAAGAGGGTAATGGTTGAGTTATAGGTGGTGATTGAGAGATAATGAGGTTAAGACGGTGGATAGAGAAAGATGACGGTGTGTGGTATCTGGATTAGGGTGGAAAAAATGAGTGTCGATTTTTTATGTGTATGTAGCCGGTATATATGTGATATGTAAAGAAGGAGAAAAGAGAATGCTCAAAATAATAAATTATATAGTAGTATGAATGATGTTGTGTTTAATAAGCAGCAATAGAATTGGTTCCTTGAGAGAGGTTTGAAATGGCACGTCGTATTTCAAAAATACGAGGAGCATTTTTTTGATTAAAACGATTAAGAAGATCAAGCCATATGTCGCGTGCACTTTTGATCCAAAGAATGGAATTTGCAATAGTTGGAATGGTGGAATGAACAAGCCAAGATTGAACCATACTATTGCAGCGAACCCAATTAGAAAAATTGGGGTTGTTTGGTTCTGGTTTGATAATGGTGCCATTAATAAATCCAAGTTTATTTTTGGCTTCTAGTGCCATGGTGATTGCACGGCTCCATGTGGCATAATTATCACCATCAAGGAGTTGTGTAACTAGTAATTGGCCAGGTTGATCAGAGGAATGAAGAAAATATGGGGATGCTTGATTTGGAATATTAATGGCAGCCATGGATGATTAAAACAATGGAGGATCGGTGTTAGGCTGATACCATATAAAGAAGGAGTTTGAATTTAAATATATATTCATATATTTGTTGTGTTTATTTGATTGTTTCTAAAAGACTTACAACTAACTCATATTTATACTAATATCATACTCCTAATTAAATAACAACCAAATCATAATAAACTAATTTATATCCTAAGAGATTTTATAAGATATTCTAAACAAATCTAAGATATGATCATAATATAATATATTATCTTAAGATATTCTAAGATAATATCATATATTCTAATAAAAAGAAAATAGCATGAGTTATGATATAAGACACATGAATGGAATTATTTAACTATATGTATGCAAATTACAAGAGTTATTAGTGACATAAGCAACATGTGATTCTCATGAATATGACATTATTTACTGATCTGGTGCCTTGCTTATTGTTGATGTTCTTTTTGGGAGGCCTGTAACTCTCCCCTCTTCCTGATTCTACTCTTCCTTTGCTTTTTATTTGTTGTTTGTGTATGTGGTTGTGTGACTATTTCTCAGACACTTGTTCATATATTTCTCTAATTTGCAGGATTATTCTCAATTGTTTTTTTCTATGTGATTGAATTCAGCCCCTACTTATGGCAAGAAATGGAGGGCACCTACACAATATTGAGAGGATCTTCCCATTAAAGTGTTGGCTGAAGTTAAGGGGGGAGATTAGGTTTTTCTTGCTCTCTTTTATGACCGAATCTGGTCTTTTTCTAGGCCAAAAGATGCATGGTTGTTGCATCTAGCGATTTTATGCTTGAATGAGGCATATTGTATTTCGTGTGAATTAATGGATTGATTTGTATTATTGCAGTGTAATTACTGTATTAATTTATATTGATTTGCATTATTGCAATGTTTAACTCAAATCCTCAATAAATGTTTGAATTAAGCATAATGTTTATTATTGCAATGGTTTGAATTAGAATGCCTAATTATTGACTATTTAAACATGTGGCCGTTGGCCTCAATTATTGCTTAGTGTTAATGTTTACTGTTCGAAATCATTCCAAGACTTGACTTGCTGCCACAACAGATACTACTCTTAATTCTAGCATGCGGCTAAGATTGTAACAAATCCAAAAAAACTCGTGTAATTGGGGCATTCAATCCGCTAAGTCTCTTTAGCAAAACATTTTGATATTTGTGTTTTTTTTATTATTTTGGGAAAGGTACTTTGGGCCGGATAAAATTGGGTACTCACTACCACCCGTCATGGTGTAATTTGTGGTTGACTATTTTGCCCTCTTTATTTTATAATTTCTACCAAAAAACCATATAATCCAATATTTTTCTACAACCAATGCATATTCTATGTTATTTTTAAACAATGTACGATTTTTATATAAATCATATATGTGTGGTTATGGTTTATTCATTCACATTAGTTATTCATCACATATTATACATTAGTAATCAAAATCAAAATCAGAATAAAAGTATTATGTTTTTTCCGACCACAAACGAGACGTGTGTATCATGTTCAGTAAATAATATTATGACTATGATGTTTTGTAAATAATAAAGCCAAAAACACAAGTAACCACCTCAACATGTTGTAATTTATGATTCCCTTTTTTGCCTTCACCATCTTATGATTTCTACCCAAAAAAAAATCATATAACTCATCTCCTCATTTTATGTTCCACTAACGTTTTTGTATGTTTATTCCTAAGGTAACGTTTTTATAAGGTTATTATGCTACAATTTTTCATTTCAAGGGGACATGAATTATAACATTATATAAATCATTTATATCTACATTATATACTTCTAATTTCAACCTGCAAACTGCACATTAAAAGAAACCTCTACTAATACAACGTGAAATGTGGAACATGGAACTGCACATTAACTTCACCACTATTTGTTCCTTCTATTGGGCATTCCTTCATACCTGGAATGTGGACACCATAATAAAGCATCTATATCTTCACGGTTTGGTGGCAAAAGGAACCCAATCAAGTTCAGGAAATAAAGTTTGTGTATAATTACAAGTGACCAATCTATAATTTTTACATTTCAATCAAACGTTTCTGGAAGAAAGGCAAGAAGGAGAAACATGGTATATTTTGTCATTTTCTATTATGCCCTTTCATAATATAGGGATCTTACATTATTTGCAGTTTCATGATGCAAGCACCATACTAAACATCCTCATTAAACGTTACACTTATCAATGAGAATAATGTATCTCCTGTTATAAGGAAATAAGTTATCTCCTCCAACCACTAAAATCGTGACATGTGTACTATTTAATCATTTTCTACAAAAAATATTTCTAGAACTAAACAAAACAATACACATGTCATTCTTTTAGGTAAGTTATCTCCTAATATGAGAAGATACATTATTCTCTTTATCAATTACTGTAACACCATGAATTTTCTGATTTGGAATTATAAATTTTTATGAGTTTTTATTAATTAATTATTTTATCAACGATTAATTGTAGAAATTAATCAGTGTGGATTTAGGCTAAGCCATAGTTGAATATTAGTCTTGTTTTGTGATTTCCTATTTTATGATAAATTTTCGTAATTTTCTGTGAGGAAATATTTTTGAATTGTCAATAGCCCGAATTCGGCCCAATAACGTGTTTTTGAGTTCCGTAACTCGGAATCGAATTCCGATTGCACCATTGGCTTCAAAATATTATTTCGAGTCAAGATACACATCAAGTTCATTCAGAACGCATTTCTAAATATTTTCACTCCAAATTCTGTGTTTCGAAGTTCTAACCGTAAACCAAAATCGGGAGATTGTATATTTTCGGACGAAATTATCCGAAGATGTTCGGACACGACATTTATTGGGAAATTACATCATATCAATAAAGTTGGAAGTCATCATTGCATGAGCCACTTACTTGTTACACAAGTAATGCAAAAGCTTCCAAAAACCCCTAAAACACTCAACAAATCCTCTCACTCCACCACCATTAGACACATCACCTATGCTAGTCTAAAGCTACTTATTTTGCATTAAATTTTCTGATTTGATGAGGGTGAGGCTCTCCTATAAATACCTCACCACATCCTCTCATTTTTACACTAAATTCCTTATACAAACTAAGGTAGTCTTTTATTTTATCTTCTTCATCTTCTTCTCATACTTCATAGATAGTTATGAGCTTTTATTATTTTGTTCATAAAGTAGAGTTTATATTTGTTCTTTAAGTATTTTATGAAAGCATAACTAAAGGGGATGATAATAAAATCATATGAACCTTTATGTAGTTTTTGACTTTTGTAAATCTTGAAATTTCTTCCTTGTTCTTAGATGGAAAAACTATATCTTTGGACAAGGTTAGATGAGTTATTTATTTGGAAATATTAGAAATTATTGTTAGTATTTGAATATGTTTAAAGGTGATGATTTTAACATCAAAGGAACCTTTAATGTGTTTAGAAAAAAGTTTGTATTTTATTCTTGAAAGTTTATGATGTTGATGAGTTGTTGAAAATATTTCATTTTTAGATAGTATTATGTTTTAAAAGTGGTTTACATATTTTACTCTTTGATTCCCAAGTTAAAATAATGATTTGGGATAAAAGATGATTTATTAAAGTCTTGACTTCATAAACTTAAAGTGTTATGAAGTTTTAGATATTAAAGTAGTAGAAAGTCTTACATTATGATTTATTTTCATGACCATGAAAATAACACTTACTAACCCTTGAGGTTTTTTCCTAAAATATTAGGAGGTCTTAAGATGTTCATAGAAATTGTTGTATTTATTTTAGTTGACTTACTTTAAAGTGGTAAGAATAACTAAAAGATGTTTAAATGTAAAATATTAAATTAAGAGCCATTCTTTTTCATGACTATGAAAATAACACTTACTAACCCTTGAGGTTTTTTCCTAAAAAATTAGGAGGTGTTAAGATGTTCATGAAAAATTGTTTTAGTAGTATACTTGAAATAATGAGAGTTACCTAAAAGTCTTGACTTTATAAACTTAAAGTGTTATGAAGTCTTAGATGGTAAAATGATTTAAAAATGTTGAATCTTAGTTAAGTGAACTTACTTTAAAATGGTAAGATTTACTTAAAAAAGTAAAAAGGTTAGTTTTAGTAAAAATGTTTTACTTACAAAAAATAAGATTTGTGAATTATCGGAAAAATAAATGAAGTGGGAATACATGTATAGAAAGGTTCTGTCTAAGGAAAGACTTGGTATTTAAGGGTGTCTTTATGACCCACCTCTCTTTCCTGGGAACTAGCCTGATGTATATCCACGGATTACGACATAAATGAAGTGGGAATACATGTCTAGAAAGGTTCTGTCTAAGGAAAGACTTGGTATTTAAGGGTGTCTTTATGACCCACCTCTCTTTCCTGGGAACTAGCCTGGTGTATATCCACGGATTACGACATAAATGAAGTGAGAATACATGTCTAGAAAGGTTCTGTCTAAAGAAAGATTTGGTATTTAAGGGTGTCTTTATGACCCACCTCTCTTTCCTGGGAACTAGCCTGATGTATATCCACAGATTACGACATAATTTCGGTATAAGTTTTATTGAAAATTTTACTTTAAAAAGTATTATTTGATTGTAAGACTTTCGATGACAAATGATGATTCAAGGATATTCAACCTTGAATTGGATGGACGAAAGCAATTAAATTCATTTTAAATCAGAAGTTTTATCTTCGCGTAAAAAGTTATTTCATAAGTATAATAATTATCGTCATTTAACTAATTAACGTTGTTTTGGCATAAAAAAGATTTCGAGAGGAGAACGGATCAAGTAAGCTCACCTACAAACAGAGAACCTAACGACCCGACACACTCAGGTGAGGGAGAAAACATCGTGACACAGTGGTGTCCGAATATGCATCAGGACCTCCAAACTCCCTCACAAGTTTGGAGTTGCCCTGGGTATTAAGAAAGCTTGTACTTAATCAATTGCATGTTTGTTTGGATTAAGTACAGCAATATTTCTTATACCGATTTATGTTATGTTTATATATGCAAATATCATGTTTACTCTTGAATTATAATGTTTGAATGATTATTATGGGAATGATATGTATGTGATAATTTTGAAATTCAAGGTTTAAAAACATTTGATATAAATGAGAAATATTTTCCTTGAGAAAAGTAATTAAAATGATATTTAGGTTCTTCTCGCTTGACCGAGACAACTCTCGATTGAGCGAGAAGTGTATAGAGAAAACGAGTGTTTTAGCTCGAGGCGAGACAGCTCTCACTTGAGCTAAAATAGGCACCAAGAGAACTGATTGTTTTCTCGCTTAAGCAAGACAGCTCTCGCTTAAGCCACAAAGCCTAAAAAATGGAAGCATCTCGCTGGAGCAAGACAGCTCTCGCTTGAGCGAGCGGGATCCATACAGACATGACTTCTTTTTAAGTCGTCGGAATGATAACTCTCATATATACGAGAGCCCAATGACATGTTTGCCATCAAGAATTTGTAAAGGTAAACAACTATATGAAATTCTTGAAAGTAATAAAAGTAAGGAATTGCTTTGTTAAAGGCGAGGCCGAGGGTGTGATATTATGCCCACGCAACGAGATTATTTGACCGTAAGAGGCTTGGCTAGAGGAGCCGTCCAGGATAATTCAGCGATGGTTCGTAGTGGTGCCGAAATTATTCTCTCTTTTTGTTATATGTGTTAAGATTGGGACCCACTAGAAGCATTCCTTTGGGAGATGTCTTAGGTTGGGCCGATCATTTAAAAGAATGATTGAAAGATTTAATTGGCTAACCTCGGTTAGTGTGCATACTCATTATGAATAATGAAGTAGTGGAGAGGAAATTTACGGGAGACGAATGAGCCCCGAGATGTTGAGAGGGACGACGATGGCGGTGATTCGTCAGCAAAGTCTTGAGGGTGAGTCTAGGTGAGACGAGTCCCTTGTATTCCTGGATGAGGTATTCTGTTGGATCGGACAGTTCTCACAGCGCAAACTAGATGATCTCTGACAACCCCTCTTTGCAATCAGGATCGATGAGAGGGATGCCCAGAAAGTGTTTGATACGACACCGTCCTGAAATGGACAGTTCTTTGGAACAGATCGATCATATATCCTTGCGAGGAATATTTTGGTGCGTTCAAATCGGCTTGTTATGGGACCTGTACTCTCGGTTATTTTCGAATAGTTATTGGGAGGATAAAGGAGTAAGGATGGTGGACTCATGCATCGCATTGCATACATGATATTCTTCGATATTGTTTCTAAATCCTCGAGTTTTATATTTCATTCATTGTTTTTATGTGCTTGTATAATTACATGATATATATGTACTCATGTGTTGTCTTGGTGTATTATTCTGTGTAATTCCACGACGTCAATGATAAGTTTTTCATTAGATGTTTTACTCCCTCTCTTCTGTCTTTTTGTCTTCTATCCGCGTTTGTTCAGATGGATCGTTCGATCGGGATTCAGAGTTACCACTTTTCGATGTCCCAGGACGGGGCATGGAGGATTGAGGGATTCTGTTATACCTATACAGGCCCTGATACTTTTGATTAGTGTACCTGTGTAGGGAATTTATTTTGTAGTAGTTTTTATTTGGGCGACGATTAGGATTCCGCCTTGTACCTGTACCAACATTTTCTAATGAAGTATGATTCAAAGTTATATTGAGTTTTTCTAGTTACCATTAAGTAATGGTTGTGATTTTCCGCATTGTATGTTACTTAAGTGATGTTCCGAAAATGAAACGAAGATAAAGACATAAATTTTTATGGCTCCTTTATTCAAAAAAAAAAAAAAAAATTTTACCCATTTTCGAGCAAGATTATTGAAGTAATTTTCGGGGCGTTACAATTACCACAAGACAAAGTAACTTCGGGTTTTTGCATTATCTAATTGTCACCAATATTACATTAAAATTAAAATATATAATCTTCAATTTATTGTATGTAGACTACACATTACAAACAATATGAAAGTGGATTGATAGCACTAAAATAAAAAGATGTTGATTTAAAACTAGGAATAGTTGGAACTGTTGCGATAAAGAAAGTTGTGGTGATAAAATTATTTTTTTCATACTCTTTAGAGTTGTTGTATCTATTTTCTGTCATCAAATTTTCAAGAATTGAGACAAAATATTGGATTTCTTTCGTAAAATATCTAATATTGAGTCTGACATGTGTGCGAGTCAGTGGACAAATAAACCCGTAAGGTGCAAGGAAACTGATTGGTGGGATCCCCTTGTGGGTTGCACCGCCGACCGACCCTGATCTTCTGTGAAGGGTTCGAGTGAGAGCATACCTGTCGGGACCTGAAAGATGGTGAACTATGCTTGAGCGGGGCGAAGCCAGAGGAAACTCTGGTGGAGGCCCGCAGCGATACTGGCGTGCAAATCTTTCGTTTGACTTGGGTATAGGGCCGAAAGACTAATCGAACCGTCTACTAAGTGATTCCCTCCGAAGTTTCCCTCAGGATAGCTGGAGCCCGCAGGCGAGTTCTATCGGGTAAAGCCAATGATTAGAGGCATCGTGGTAGCAATACCCTCGACCTATTCTCAAACTTTAAATAGGTATAACGGTGTGGTTGCTTCGTTGAGCCACACCACGAAATCGAGAGCTCCAAGTGGGCCATTTTTGGTAAGCAGAACTAGCGATGCGGGATTAACCGGAAGCTGGGTTATGGTGCCCAACTGCGTGCTAACCTAGACCCCACAAAGGGTGTTTCTCGAGCTGTTCTCAAGGCGAGAGCGGTTCACCGCGTGCCGGTCGAGGGACAGATTGAGAACGGGCCCTTCAGGGCCTCTTCCCCGAGCGTCGAACAGTCGACTCAGAACTGGTATGGACAAGGGGAATCCGACTGTTTAATTAAAACAAAGCATTGCGATGGTCCCTCCAGATGTTGACGCAATGTGATTTCTGCCCAGTGCTCTGAATGTCAAAGTGAAGAAATTCAACCAAGCGCCGGTAAACGACGGGAGTAACTATGACTCTCTTAAGGTAGCCAAATGCATCGTCATCTAATTAGTGACGCGCATGAATGGATTTATGAGATTCCCACTGTCCCTGTCTACTATCAAGCAAAACCACAGCCAAGGGAACGGGCTTGGCGAAATCAGCGGGGAAAGAAGACCCTGTTGAGCTTGACTCTAGTCTGACTTTGTGAAATGACTTGAGAGGTGTAGGAGAAGTGGGAGCTGGAAACAACAGATGTGAAATACCATTATGTCTAAGGAAAGATTTGGTATTTAAGGGTGTCTTTATGACCCACCTCTCTTTCTTGGGAACTAGCCTGGTGTATATCCACGAATTACGACATAATTTCGGTATAAGTTTTATTGAAAATTTTACTTTAAAAAGTATTATTTGATTGTAAGACTTTCGATGATAAATGATGATTCAAGGATATTCAACCTTGAATTGGATGGACGAAAGCAATTAAATTCATTTTAAATCGGAAGTTTTATCTTCGCGTAAAAAGTTATTTCGTAAGTATAATAATTATCGTCATTTAACTAATTAACGTTATTTTGGCATAATAAAGATTTCGAGAGGAGAACGGATCAAGTAAGCTCACCTACAAACAGAGAACCTAACGACCCGACACACTCAGGTGAGGGAGAAAACATCGTGACACAGTGGTGTCCGAATATGCATCAGGACCTCCAAACTCCCTCACAAGTTTGGAGTTGCCCTGGGTATTAAGAAAGCTTGTACTTAATCAATTGCATGTTTGTTTGGATTAAGTACAGCAATATTTCTTATACCGATTTATGTTATGTTTATATATGCAAATATCATGTTTACTCTTGAATTATAATGTTTGAATGATTATTATGAGAATGATATGTATGTGATAATTTTGAAATTCAAGGTTTAAAAACATTTGATATAAATGAGAAATATTTTCCTTGAGAAAAGTAATTAAAATGATATTTAGGTTCTTCTCGCTTGACCGAGACAACTCTCGATTGAGCGGGAAGTGTATAGAGAAAACGAGTGTTTTAGCTCGAGGCGAGACAGCTCTCGCTTGAGCTAAAATAGGCACCAAGAGAACTGATTGTTTTCTCGCTTAAGCAAGACAGCTCTCGCTTAAGCCACAAATGCCTCAAAAATGGAAGCATCTCGTTTGAGCAAGACAGCTCTCGCTTGAGCGAGCGGGCTCCATACAGACATGACTTCTTTTTAAGTCGTCGGAATGATAACTCTCATATATACGAGAGCCCAATGGCATGTTTGCCATCAAGAATTTGTAAAGGTAAACAACTATATGAAATTCTTGAAAGTAATAAAAGTAAGGAATTGCTTTGTTAAAGGCGAGGCCGAGGGTGTGATATTATGCCCACGCAGCGAGATTATTTGATCGTAAGAGGCTTGGCTAGAGGAGTCGTCCAGGATAATTCAGCGATGGTTCGTAGTGGTGCCGAAATTATTCTCTCTTTTTGTTATATGTGTTAAGATCGGGACCCACTAGAAGCATTCCTTTGGGAGATGTCTTAGGTTGGGCCGATCATTTAAAAGAATGATTGAAAGATTTAATTGGCTAACCTCGGTTAGTGTGCATACTCATTATGAATAATGAAGTAGTGGAGAGGAAATTTACGGGAGACGAACGAGCCCCGAGATGTTGAGAGGGACGGCGATGGCGGTGATTCGTCAGCAAAGTCTTGAGGGTGAGTCTAGGTGAGACGAGTCCCTTGTATTCCTGGATGAGGTATTCTGTTGGATCAGACAGTTCTCACAGCGCAAACTAGATGATCTCTGACAACCCCTCTTTGCAATCAGGATCGATGAGATGGATGCCCAGAAAGTGTTTGATACGACTCCGTCCTGAAATGGACAGTTCTTTGGAACAGATCGATCATATATCCTTGCGAGGAATATTTTGGTGCGTTCAAATCGGCTTGTTATGGGACCTGTACTCTCGGTTATTTCCGAATAGTTATTGGGAGGATAAAGGAGTAAGGATGGTGGACTCATGCATCGCATTGCATACATGATATTCTTCGATATTGTTTCTAAATCCTCGAGTTTTATATTTCATTCATTGTTTTTATGTGCTTGTATAATCACATGATATATATGTACTCATGTGTTGTCTTGGTGTATTATTCTGTGTAATTCCACGACGTCAATGATAAGTTTTTCATTAGATGTTTTACTCCCTCTCTTCTTTCTTTTTGTCTTCTATCCACGTTTGTTCAGATGGATCGTTCGATCGGGATTCAGAGTTACCACTTTTCGATGTCCCAGGAGGGGGAATGGAGGATTGAGGGAATCTGTTATACCTACACAGGCCCTGGTACTTTTGATTAGTGTACCTGTGTATGGAATTTATTTTGTAGTAGTTTTTATTTGGGCGACGATTAGGATTCCGCCTTGTACCTGTACCAACATTTTCTAATGAAGTATGATTCAAAGTTATATTGAGTTTTTCTAGTTACCATTAAGTAATGGTTGTGATTTTCCGCATTGTATGTTACTTAAGTGATGTTCCGAAAATGAAACGAAGATAAGGACATAAATTTTTATGGCTCCTTTATTCAAAAAAAATTTTTTTACCCATTTTCGAGCAAGATTATTGAAGTAATTTTCGGGGCGTTACAACATTCACGTGGTTAAAAATACACATATTATTTATATATTCACATGATTAAAAATACACATGTTATATGTGCATTCATATGGTTAAGAACAAACATGTGACTCATATATTTTAATAATTAAAAACATATATTATACTCGTAAATGTGATGAATGAAATATAGAGAAAATGACTAAAGTATCCCCAACAATATTAAATGTATACATATAGAAATATCATATAATTTACATTACAATGATATTAAAAAATTCAATATGTAATGACAAAGTTGCCCTTGAAAAATCCAAGTGTCAAGTATATGATATTCTTTTTAGTAATTACTATTTTCTCTATGTTATTAAAGATATATATTAGTAACAATCCGTAATAATTTGATAAAATAAAATGAAATATATAGACAAATTTTAATACAATGTGTGATGATATATAATAAGAATATGGACCAATTTTGGATTTTGTTCCTGCCTTTAACAACTCTTTTGAAAAAATGCAAAAACAAAACAAAAAAACCAACAATCTCTAGTATATTAATATATTATTTTGGAATAGATGTCTAAATATTTATATACTTAATTACTAATAACCGAAATTTATTTTGATTAAATATATTTTTATTCTCTTCAAATTTGTGTGTAACTCATTCAATCTGATAAACAGCACCGAACCAATTCTATGAAATATTGAAAGTTTTGATTGGATCGAATAAAATTAAAAACAATACAAACCATGCCTTTAGTTGTTGGTTTAGTTAAAAAATAAAAGAAAAACTTATATACCTAAACATTATAGGTAAATAGACGACGGAAATGAGGAATTAATAAGCATGGGAAAATTGATACATTTGATTCTTTGTCAAGAATGGATGGCACCAAAAAATATTGGAAAGATAATTACACATAAAAAGTTTTAAACTTATATCTTGGTACCAAAATATACCCAATAAAAATTGATATTTTAATTTAAAGATACATTTTTCTTAGCTTTATGATTATAAATATTTAATATTAACTTTCAGAGATGATAAAGGAAACAACTTAGTAAACATTTAGTATTTTCATATTAGCTTCAATCATATATATAAGATTAACTTAGGTTTTACAAATTAGATTGAAGCATATATAAGATTAAATTTGTTACTTGTTATTCGATAATATGCTATCATCTTATCAGGGAGGAAAGTCCTCCTGATTATTGTTTAATATGTATTAATGATATTTTGTTTCAATGCAAATTATAACAAGATATTTTTCTATCTCCATTATATCGGAAAATATGTGTAAGTTTGTTCATATAATATATAATAAAATATTACAGTTATATTTTAATACAATTTCGATCAATGTTATTTTTTATTTCTTAATTTTAGGCAATGCTCATAATAGATATATATTTATAATCATTTATTGTTTAATTCTAAAATAAATAATAAAGATGTGTGTAACTCCTAACAAATATGTAATGTAAATAATAGAAATAAACATCTACATTGAGTTTGTTTATAGTTAATTTAAAGTCCAATGATTATATGTATTTTGAAAATAATATTATTTTAGAATCATATAATAATTTGTTATTAATTTATTAATTAATTTTTAATTATTAGATAATGATGTGTTTTTCACTGTTTTATAAAGATCGTCGTATTTCATTGAGCAATACAAATTATAACAATGTTTTTTTCTATCTCTATCATACCGGAAAATATGTACAAGTTTTTTACATGATATATAGTAATATGTCACAATTATATTTTAATACAATTTCAACAAAAATTATTTATGATATTTCCTCATTATATATATAATTTTATAATCATTTTTTATTTAATTCTAAAATAACTAATAAAAATATGTATAACTCATAACAAATATATATTGTAAATAATAGAAATAAAACTAACAATGCTTGTCAATGTAGTTTTTAGGGTACAATTTAAATACAGGAGGACAATGTGATAATATATTTTCCGATTTATAATCGACTCTTGAGAACTGATCCAAAATGTGGTTCTTTAACCATATTTTATAATTTGGTATAAAAGTGAGTTTTCTAATTTTTGTCGACAAAAAACTTATCTAATACATCAAATCATTTGAATGTGATTGAAATTTCATTCTCCATTTTTCGTAAGTCATGTAATTGACAATATTGAAAAATGCGAACAATACTAATAGCACACATTCATCTTTGTACCAGTGTTAGATGAAATTCATCTCACTCGAACCCTTCACAGAAGATCAGGGTCGGTCGGCGGTGCAACCCACAAGGGGATCCCACCAATCAGCTTCCTTGTGCCTTACGGGTTTACTTGCCCGTTATCTTTTAACAGATTTGCCGCCCCATCCAAACTCCCCACATGACAATGTCTTCCGCCCGGATCGACCGATCGCGGTCGGCCTTGGGTCCAAAAACAGGGGTTGTGCCGCCTCTTTCTAGACATGTATTCCCACTTCATTTATGTCGTAATCCGTGGATATACACTAGGCTAGTTCCCAGGAAAGAGAGGTGGGTCATAAAGACACCCTTAAATACCAAGTCTTTCCTTAGACAGAACCTTTCTAGACATGTATTCCCACTTCATTGTATTTTTCCGATAATTCATAAATCTTATTTTTTGTAAGTAAAACATTTTTACTAAAACTAACCTTTTTACTTTTTTAAGTAAATCTTACCATTTTAAAGTAAGTTCACTTAACTAAGATTCAACATTTTTAAATCATTTTATAATCTAAGACTTCATAACACTTTAAGTTTATAAAGTCAAGACTTTTAGGTAACTCTCATTATTTCAAGTATACTACTAAAACAAATTTTCATGAACATCTTAACACCTCCTAATTTTTTAGGAAAAAACCTCAAGGGTTAGTAAGTGTTATTTTCATAGTCATGAAAAAGAATGGCTCTTAATTTAATATTTTACATTTAAACATCTTTTAGTTATTCTTACCACTTTAAAGTAAGTCAACTAAAATAAATACAACAATTTCTATGAACATCTTAACATCTCCTAATATTTTAGGAAAAACCTCAAGGGTTAGTAAGTGTTATTTTCATGGTCATGAAAATAAATCATAATGTAAGACTTTCTACTACTTTAATATCTAAAACTTCATAACACTTTAAGTTTATGAAGTCAAGACTTTAATAAATCATCTTTTATCCCAAATCATTATTTTAACTTGGGAATCAAAGAGTAAAATATGTAAACCACTTTTAAAACATAATACTATCTAAAAATGAAATATTTTCAACAACTCATCAACATCATAAACTTTCAAGAATAAAATACAAACTTTTTTCTAAACACATTAAAGGTTCCTTTGATGTTAAAATCATCACCTTTAAACATATTCAAATACTAACAATAATTTCTAATATTTCCAAATAAATAACTCATCTAACCTTGTCCAAAGATATAGTTTTTCCATCTAAGAACAAGGAAGAAATTTCAAGATTTACAAAAGTCAAAAACTACATAAAGGTTCATATGATTTTATTATCATCCCCTTTAGTTATGCTTTCATAAAATACTTAAAGAACAAATATAAACTCTACTTTATGAACAAAATAATAAAAGCTCATAACTATCTATGAAGTATGAGAAGAAGATGAAGAAGATAAAATAAAAGACTACCTTAGTTTGTATAAGGAATTTAGTGTAAAAATGAGAGGATGTGGTGAGGTATTTATAGGAGAGCCTCACCCTCATCAAATCAGAAAATTTAATGCAAAATAAGTAGCTTTAGACTAGCATAGGTGATGTGTCTAATGGTGGTGGAGTGAGAGGATTTGTTGAGTGTTTTAGGGGTTTTTGGAAGCTTTTGCATTACTTGTGTAACAAGTAAGTGGCTCATGCAATGATGACTTCCAACTTTATTGATATGATGTAATTTCCCAATAAATGTCGTGTCCGAACATCTTCGGATAATTTCGTCCGAAAATATACAATCTCCCGATTTTGGTTTACGGTTAGAACTTCGAAACACAGAATTTGGAGTGAAAATATTTAGAAATGCGTTCTGAATGAACTTGATGTGTATCTTGACTCGAAATAATATTTTGAAGCCAATGGTGCAATCGGAATTCGATTCCGAGTTACGGAACTCAAAAACACGTTATTGGGCCGAATTCGGGCTATTGACAATTCAAAAATATTTCCTCACAGAAAATTACGAAAATTTATCATAAAATAGGAAATCACAAAACAAGACTAATATTCAACTATGGCTTAGCCTAAATCCACACTGATTAATTTCTACAATTAATCGTTGATAAAATAAATAATTAATAAAAACTCATAAAAATTTATAATTCCAAATCAGAAAATTCATGGTGTTACAAATGTATAAGTAACATGTGTGTTATTGATCATGTAATAAAAAATATTGTACCGTGCATATGCACCAGTAACTTGTTAGTAATTTTCTAAAAACTAGTGTTCCAACTTCAAAGATTATAAAATCATTTTACAGAAGTATAAGTTTTATTTAACTTTTGTTTGCCGAACGATTTTAGTAATTTATTAACTGATTCAAAAAAAAAAAAAACTAGAAGCCTTTTGCCTTGTAATGGGCATACTCTTTTATATCATTTCTGTCACTTTGAAGGCAAATGAAAAGTTTGTAAAAAACTATTGCTCACGATTTAATGTGTGTATATACACTACAGTTCCGTAACACTAAATTTACATAGAATTTATATAGGTAAACCTACTTTTGAGGTGATTCAAAAGTTTTGACCATTCATTAATATCAGTGTTGTGAAATCCAAGTCGGACATCAAATCAAAAAATGTTCTATATTTGGTTAAACTGTCCGATCGGACTAGATGATTTTAAATATAAATAATAAATTTTTCTATAAATATATAAATGCAAAATTTATATAATTAATAATTTTATATAATTATATTTAAGTAATATATCTCATTCTTTGTGTACACCAAAGTAGAAAAAATTAAAGTAATGTTACATTTTTAAAATTTTAAGTAAACGGTTGGTTTACTTCCACGGTTATTCCGGTTTAACCAGATTTAGCACGCCTGAATCAAAATTTCTCTAGTTCAAATCGATTCAACCACTCATTCGGTTAAAGTTATAAACCAGGCCTGCTTTCAAGTTTGGTCTCATCCCATTATCACTTATTAATATAACACTCTTTACATAAACAAGGTAATTAATAAGAATAAATTTTTATATTGATATTGATTAATAGACTGTTTGTACTCAATGCATATGAGAAGGCATGCCAAAGGGCATGTATACTAAGTTCAACTGTCTCTTCAATATTTGTTTCTATTGCAGAATTGCATTGTACCCACCATGCCATAATACGTCTTTAAAGGCGTGTCTTCGACCGCGCAACCTAGAAAAACGCTGTAAAACAAAAGGCGGATGAAACTTATACAACACAACATTAAGAATTCGCAATTAAAATGGATTAGCGGATATAATGTTTATAACACAACAGATAATATCCGTGGTTGAATATATACTTGATTTAATTCGTAATTTTTAACGACGTCAATATTGCACAACGCTGTTAATAGTAATATGTTTAACAACGCCATTATTGCTAGCTGCGTTTGGTGTTTCTTCTCAAGTGTATACTTGGTGGGATGTTACTCCTAGATTCATATTTGAGGAAGTTAATAGAAATATGCTAGGATTATCTAATTATAGGTGCAATTTCTTGTAATTCTCTTGTACCTTTGGTTCTAAGTTAATATGTTGGTTACCAGGTTTAAAAAAAAAACAGCGCCATTATTGCACGTCGTTGTTAATAGGAATATGTTTAACAACGCAATCATTTCACATTGATGTTAATAGGAAAAAGTTTAGCAGCGTCATTTTTGTTTTCGCTGTGGATTTTATATCTTATAGATCGTAATCTATAACTTACACTGTTTATTAGATATGTGTAATAAATTATTTTCGAACCTCCGAAATTCGTTTTGCTTCGTGAATCGTGATATGACTTTCTCACTCGAAAGTTGAAACAATAAAGATATCAGTCTTCCATAAATCTTTGAGTCTATATATTGAAAGAAAATGAAGAAATATTTCATTGAAAGAAAATGAAGTTCATCAGAGATATATTACTTTATCTTGTAAGAATACTTCATGAATGCTGAAATTGGAAATTCAAATTATTTTTCACCGAATGAAAATATTTGAAGATCCTTGCCTTTTGTTGATTTTCATTGATCGTGATGTGTTTTAATTTAGTTGATTTTCATTGATCGTTTTGTTTATTTTTCATCAGTGTTTTGATTTAGGTGTTTATCTAATAGAGGGATAAAATTGAGGCTGTAGTGAAGGAGAGTTATATTCCACAACTACCAAAAAAAATTAAGGAATGTTGTGACTATATTCTTGAAAACTTTGATGTGGTGTCAAAATACAAGTTTACCCATGCTTTTTAATTCCTAATTTCCGATTATTTACCTATAATGTTAGGTATAAAAGTTTTGCTTTTCTTTTTTAATTAAACCAACAACTAAAGGCATTGTTCAAATTCAACACGTTTTACTGTTTTAGGCATGTTTGGATTATATTTAATTTTAGGTGTATAAATAATTTTATTGGATCCAACCCAACCTTTCAATATTTCCTTGAATTGGTTTTAGTGTTGTTTAATCAAATTGAATGAGTTACACACAAATTTGAAAGATTATCCACTTATGCATCTAGTAGGATTTTTTACACGTGCACAGAGCAATATTTTTTAACACATGGTTAAGAACATATATTACACGTGCATTCGTATAGTTAAAAACACACATGTTAACTTGCATTCAGATGGTTAAGACCAAACATTAGCTTTGTTATTGTATGTTGGGTTAAAGACACATATTTTGGGATGGGATTGTAACTGAAAAATGTTAGTAATAATATAACGGATATTATGGTGTGGTGAAGTGTATTGGAAGTCATGGACTAGTTTGAGAAGAAAAACTTTGATTATGGATATGACATGTGGCACTTCATTATAGTGTAAGAACCTTTTTTTTCTTAGATTATATGTGGTATGAATTAAAATTAGCTTTGCTCCAATTTAGATTAAGTTGTTTCCTTTATTTAAACTTTTTATGTGTAATTATTTTTCCAATATTTTTTTGGCGCCATCCATTATTGACAAAGAAACAAATGTATCAATTTTCACTTGCTAATTAATTCCTCATTTTCGTCGTCTATTTACCTATAATGTTTAGGTATATAAGTTTTTCTTTTTTTAACTAAACCAACAACTAAAGGCATTGTTCAAGTTCAACAAGTTTTACTGTTTTTGGCATGTTTGGATTATATTTAATTATAGGTGTATAAATAATTTTATTCGATCCAACCCAACCTTTCAATATTTCCTTGAATTGGTTTTAGTGTTGTTTAATCAAATTGAATGAGTTACACACAAATTTGAAGAGAATAAAAAAATATTTAATCGAAATAAACTTCAGTTATAAGTAATTTAGTTTATAAACATTTAGACCTCTATTCCATTTATATTATACCAGAGTTTGTTGGTTTTTTTTTGTTTTAGCATTTTTGTTGTTGAAATAGTTGTTAAAGGCAAGAACAAAGTTGAATATTATTAATATTTAAAATTTATTGTGTTAAAGCGAAAAACAATGTATATTTAAAAAATAAATATTTCGTAGGGTTTATTCACATCCGATGATAAAATTACCCTCTTATTATGCAATAGTTGAGAAAAAATATTCATCATGGAGTTTTCATTCTTATAAGAACACCCTATGAAATGAAGAATTAAAACTTTTAGAAATATCTCATTTGTTTCAAATTTACCCCTTAAAGATTTAGTTTACATTATTTTAGACTAGCGGAAATTATATATAATGTCATATTACTTTTGCATTACATGTTTTATGAATTAAAATTGGTACCATGATTTTAAACTAATTAGTCCTCCAAATGGTATAATTTCCAATAGTGATTAACTTTAAATCATAATTCAGTCCTATTTTGTTTATTTTTAAATTTACATTTCTATATTCTATATGACACAACCTCCTATATTTATTACAAGTTTTTTATTTCTTTTTTATCGAAACGAACAACTAAATCCATTGTTCAAATTCAACACGTTTTTACAGAATATGGTTATATATAAATTTAGGTCTAGATATGATTTTATACAATCTAGTCCAACTTTGTATATTGCACTGGATTGGGATTATTACTCTTTAATCATGTTTCCTGTGTATCCGCGTAGTTAAAACACACATGTTATTCGTACGTTCACATTTTTAAGAATACATGTGTTACATGTGTATTTTTCTGTTCAAACAATAAGGAAAATAAATGACAATTTCGATTTTGAAAGATTAACCACTTATCCACCTAGTAGGATTTTTTACACGTGCACAAAACAATATTTTTTTAACACATGGTTAAGAACATACATATTACACATGTATTCGTATAGTTAAAAACACACATATTAACTTGTATTCAGATGGCTAACACCAAACATTAGCTTTGCTAATGTATGTTGGGTCATAGACACATATTTTGGGATGAGATTGTGAATGAAAAGTGTTGGTAATAATATAACGGATGTTATGGTGTGGTGCATTGTTATTATAGTGTAAGAACCTTTTTTTTATTTAGATTATATGTGGTATGAATTAAAATTAGTGTTGCTCTAGATTAAGTTGTTTCCTTTATATCATATCTGAAAGCTAATATTAAATATTTGAATCATAAAAGAAAAAATGTATCTTTAAAATATCAAATTTTATTGGGTATATTATGGTACCATGATATAAGTTTATGTGTAATTATTTTTCCAATATTTTTTGGTGCCATCCATTCTTGACAAAGAATCAAATGTATCAATTTTCCCTTGCTTATTAATTCCTCATTTTCGTAGTCTATTTTACCTATAATGTTTAGGTATATAAGTTTTTCTCTTCTTTTTTAACTAAACCAACAACTAAAGGCATTGTTCAAGTTCAACACAGGTTTGTATTATATTTAATTTTATTCAATCCAATCAAAACTTTCAATATTTGATAGAATTGGTTTGGTGCTGCTATAAAAGACAAGTCGTAAGTGCAATAAATCAAGAAGCATTGTTCATTCAATTTCTCTCATTTTCTCCTCTATTTCTTTCACTGTTTTTCTCTCTTCCATATTCTTCTGGTTTCTGTGGCTGTCCAACAATGTTTACCCACATTTTCATCTTCCTCATGATATTTTCACTTTCTCCTTTGAGTCTAGGATATGATTTTCTTGCATTGTCACTCTCCTGGCCGAAAGGCTATTGTGCAACCCTACCTTGCACATCTTCTCCACCACCTAACATTTTTACCTTACATGGATTGTGGCCTTCAAACATCAATCAGACCGATCCACAAAGCTGTCCACACACTATTCAATTTCCAGATAATAGTGTAATTGAAAAAACTTGGAATCATGATCTTCTAACTAATATGAAAAAAATAACTTTTTCTCCCAAAACCCAATTTAGCCTCTGGAAGCATGAATGGACATTCCATGGAACATGCATGGAATCAAAAAGTGTTACCCATTCTCAACTTGATGCAGCAGATCCTCAAGCCTACTATTTTGATTCCATATATGCTTATTTCAAAAACGCCAATGATCTTGTTAGTAAACTGGCTGGTTAGTGATTTTCTTTGTATAATTTAGTGTTTTTTTTCTATTTTCAAATAATTCATAATCATTATATGATTTTTTTTTATTGCATAACAGGAGAAGCAAATGTGAAACCTGGACAAGAGTATGATGCTATTACATTGTTAAATGCAGTGAATAAAGTTATTGGGTCTGATGTGTCTATCAAGTGTCGTGTCTCTTCACACGACAACAAACAACACCTTGTAGAGGTGATTCTTTACTTGGACAAGAACTTACAGCACACAAATGTATTTGATGCTGTAGCTAAGTTTCGTAGTCGTTGTGATATGAAAAAGAAGATTATTTATGCTGGGTCGCACCTACGCGCCAGTAAAGAGCTATACTTAATGTCATATCACTTAGATGATTATATATATAGTGCGTAAGTATGTGCAAAGTATAGCATCTTTGTCCTTATCCTTGCTTTGTACAACTTAACACTAGGATCCTCTATAATAAAAAGATGTTGATTTATTTTCAACTCCTACTTTATATAAGATTAATGAGCTCTCTGTTTGTATGTTATGGTTATTTCAACGGAATAAACTTTCACGTTTATGTTGATTTCAGGATATTATTTAAGTTTTAATTGTATTTAAAACTCGGATGGGTTGGAGCTGTTGCGGTAAAAAAGGTTGTGGTGATAAAATTATTTTTTCTCATCTCCTTTAGAATTTTTGTATCTAGGTTCTGTCATCACATTTTTTAGAATTGAGACAAAATATTGGCTATCGTAAATAAAATATCTAATATTGGTATTCATCTAACATTGGTACAAAGATGAATGTGTGATATTAGTATTGGTCGCATTTTTCACTATTGTCAATTACGTGACTTACGAAAAATGGAGAGCCTTCAAATGATTTGAAGTCGTCGATAAATATTTTGTGGTCAAAAAGTAGAAAACTCACTTTTATACCAAATTATAAAATATAGTTAACGAACCATAAATCGAATCAATTTGCAAGAGACAATTACAAATCGGAAAATATATTATCACCTCTTCCTCCTATATTAATTGGTACCCTAAAAACTACATTGACTAAATTATATTGTAAACTTGTTTTATTATATAAAACTTATTTATTAAAATAAGATACTCTATTTTTATCAAATTTTAAAAATAATTTTTCAATCAACTTTGTAATTTGAATATAGTTTTATATTTAATTAAAATTATTTTAGTAATAAACTAATAGTTTTATAATTAAAAATTGGTATAAGGATATCTTCTCACTCTAAGGGTAAAGACATAATTCCTTTTGGGGTATATGAATATCACATGTAACAAATGTCGCTCCCACAGATGGCATCTTTTAACATTTGGTTTATATGAAGACATAGTGGTCTTTATACCACTTGACCAACATCTTGTTGGTATATGATAATTAAAATGTAAATAATGGATAATAAAAAATTATCACAATATTTTTAGATTATTTTATCATAAATAATTTAATAATGTTAAATATATATAGTATAATACTATCTAAAAAAATTATTAAATTGAAAAAAAAACCATAGTATTGCAAATAAATAGAGTGACATATATATTTTACTATAGTAGCATGTTTCTCTCGTCCACTTTGGAGTTGTTGTAACTAGTTTTTGTCATCACATTTTGTAGAATTGAGAGAAAATATTGGCTCTCGTTTGTAAAATATCTAATATTGGTATTCATCTCACATAAACTTCAAGATGAGTGTGTGATATTAGTATTGGTTGTGTTTTTTAATATTGTCAATTACATGACTAACGAAAATGGAGAATGAAATTTCAAATGATTTGAAGTCATCGATAAGTTTTTTGCGGAAAAAAAAGTAGAAAACTCACTATTATACCAAATTATAAAATATGGTTAACGAACCAGAGTTCGGATCAGTTCTCAAGAGTCAATTACAAATCAAAAAATATATTATCACCTCATCCTCATGTACTAAAATGGTACCCTAAAGACTACATTGACAAAATTATATTGTAAACTTGTTTTATTATACTTATTTATTAAAATAAGATACTCTATTTTTATCAAATTTTAAAAATAATTTTTCAATCAACTTTGTAATTTGAATATAGTTTTATATTTAATTAACATTATTTTAGTAATAAACTAATAGTTTTATAATTAAAAATTGGTATAAGGATATCTTCTCACTCTAAGGGTAAAGACATAATTCCTTTTGGGGTATATGAATATCACATGTAACAAATGTCGCTCCCACAGATGGCATCTTTTAACATTTGGTTTATATGAAGACATAGTGGTCTTTATACCACTTGACCAACATCTTGTTGGTATATGATAATTAAAATGTAAATAATGGATAATAAAAAATTATCACAATATTTTTAGATTATTTTATCATAAATAATTTAATAATGTTAAATATATATAGTATAATACTATCTAAAAAAATTATTAAATTGAAAAAAAAACCATAGTATTCCAAATAAATAGAGTGACATATATATTTTACTATAGTAGCATGTTTCTCTCGTCCACTTTGGAGTTGTTGTAACTAGTTTTTGTCATCACATTTTGTAGAATTGAGAGAAAATATTGGCTCTCGTTTGTAAAATATCTAATATTGGTATTCATCTCACATAAACTTCAAGATGAGTGTGTGATATTAGTATTGGTTGTGTTTTTTAATATTGTCAATTACATGACTAACGAAAATGGAGAATGAAATTTCAAATGATTTGAAGTCATCGATAAGTTTTTTGCGGAAAAAAAAGTAGAAAACTCACTATTATACCAAATTATAAAATATGGTTAACGAACCAGAGTTCGGATCAGTTCTCAAGAGTCAATTACAAATCAAAAAATATATTATCACCTCATCCTCATGTACTAAAATGGTACCCTAAAGACTACATTGACAAAATTATATTGTAAACTTGTTTTATTATACTTATTTATTAAAATAAGATACTCTATTTTTATCAAATTTTAAAAATAATTTTTCAATCAACTTTGTAATTTGAATATAGTTTTATATTTAATTAAAATTATTTTAGTAATAAACTAATAGTTTTATAATTAAAAATTGGTATAAGGATATCTTCTCACTCTAAGGGTAAAGACATAATTCCTTTTGGGGTATATGAATATCACATGTAACAAATGTCGCTCCCACAGATGGCATCTTTTAACATTTGGTTTATATGAAGACATAGTGGTCTTTATACCACTTGACCAACATCTTGTTGGTATATGATAATTAAAATGTAAATAATGGATAATAAAAAATTATCACAATATTTTTAGATTATTTTATCATAAATAATTTAATAATGTTAAATATATATAGTATAATACTATCTAAAAAAATTATTAAATTGAAAAAAAAAACCATAGTATTCCAAATAAATAGAGTGACATATATATTTTACTATAGTAGCATGTTTCTCTCGTCCACTTTGGAGTTGTTGTAACTAGTTTTTGTCATCACATTTTGTAGAATTGAGAGAAAATATTGGCTCTCGTTTGTAAAATATCTAATATTGGTATTCATCTCACATAAACTTCAAGATGAGTGTGTGATATTAGTATTGGTTGTGTTTTTTAATATTGTCAATTACATGACTAACGAAAATGGAGAATGAAATTTCAAATGATTTGAAGTCATCGATAAGTTTTTTGCGGAAAAAAAAGTAGAAAACTCACTATTATACCAAATTATAAAATATGGTTAACGAACCAGAGTTCGGATCAGTTCTCAAGAGTCAATTACAAATCAAAAAATATATTATCACCTCATCCTCATGTACTAAAATGGTACCCTAAAGACTACATTGACAAAATTATATTGTAAACTTGTTTTATTATACTTATTTATTAAAATAAGATACTCTATTTTTATCAAATTTTAAAAATAATTTTTCAATCAACTTTGTAATTTGAATATAGTTTTATATTTAATTAACATTATTTTAGTAATAAACTAATAGTTTTATAATTAAAAATTGGTATAAGGATATCTTCTCACTCTAAGGGTAAAGACATAATTCCTTTTGGGGTATATGAATATCACATGTAACAAATGTCGCTCCCACAGATGGCATCTTTTAACATTTGGTTTATATGAAGACATAGTGGTCTTTA
Organism: Lupinus albus; assembly: GCA_009771035.1. Lineage (NCBI taxonomy): Eukaryota > Viridiplantae > Streptophyta > Magnoliopsida > Fabales > Fabaceae > Lupinus > Lupinus albus. The sequence continues at coordinate 15,891,644 of CM020011.1, forward strand.
TACCACTTGACCAACATCTTGTTGGTATATGATAATTAAAATGTAAATAATGGATAATAAAAAATTATCACAATATTTTTAGATTATTTTATCATAAATAATTTAATAATGTTAAATATATATAGTATAATACTATCTAAAAAAATTATTAAATTGAAAAAAAAACCATAGTATTCCAAATAAATAGAGTGACATATATATTTTACTATAGTAGCATGTTTCTCTCGTCCACTTTGGAGTTGTTGTAACTAGTTTTTGTCATCACATTTTGTAGAATTGAGAGAAAATATTGGCTCTCGTTTGTAAAATATCTAATATTGGTATTCATCTCACATAAACTTCAAGATGAATGTGTGATATTAGTATTGGTTGTGTTTTTTAATATTGTCAATTACATGACTAACGAAAATGGAGAATGAAATTTCAAATGATTTGAAGTCATCGATAAGTTTTTTGCGTAAAAAAAAGTAGAAAACTCACTATTATACCAAATTATAAAATATGGTTAACGAACCAGAGTTCGGATCAGTTCTCAAGAGTCAATTACAAATCAAAAAATATATTATCACCTCATCCTCATGTACTAAAATGGTACCCTAAAGACTACATTGACAAAATTATATTGTAAACTTGTTTTATTATTAAATACTTATTTATTAAAATAAGATACTGTATTTTTTATCAAATTCTCAAAATAAATTTTCAATCAACTTTGTAATTAGAAGATATTTTATATTTAATTAACTTTATTTTAGTGATAAACTAATAATGTTATGAGAAAGAGATAACATTGGACATCCACCGTTCTCAATCCCGGGAGATAAGGCACGAGTGACGACATTCCCCTCATTTTTAATATTTATTTATTAATGATAAAATTAAATTAATTTAAATATTAATAAACCGCTAATCATTTAATTTATTATTATTTATTTATTTACAACTATAAAATAATTTATTATTAATTGTATTTCTATAAAAAATAAAGTTATATATTAATTAATATTAAAATAATAAACGAAGCAACAACTAAAAGGGTGAAAACAATTCCTACGCTCGATTAGGACATATGGTTGATGTGGATTTGACGCATAATGCAAATGTGTCCATGATTGTGAGAGATGATGGCATCGCACAGAAAATTACACCAACACAGTAAGAAAGGTGTCATAGTCCAACATGTGGGTGTCATGACCTCAATTTTTGTTGGAAGATCAACATTATGACTTAGAATAAGGTGAACTCAATTTTGACATCTCCCATAATATTTGGAGTCACCATTACGTTTTTGCCTTCGAAATGTAGAAAACTTTATTTTAAACTCCATTTCAATAAAATAATATTTAAATGGAGATTCTAAGCTCAAGAGCCGATTACAAATGAGGAAATGTTTTAACATCCCATCCACCCATAATAAAACGGTACCCTCACTAATAACATATAAAATCATATCCTCCCTAATAATATATATTGAAACAAAATATTTTAATTTTAATTTTTTGTGAGACACTATATTATCTTGCTCCTACGTATCCCTATGTGCAATAGATAAATCAAGATTACGAAATTCTGAATGAAAAATATTTGTTTGACTTGGTTGAAATGATTTTATTGATTTGGTTGAGATAATTTTTATTGATTTGAAAATATTCATCACATGATTGTTTTAATTTAATGGAACTAATAACGAAAAAAGAGTTATTGTCGTAGACTTTCTTCCAATTTTCAGAAAATCTTGAGACAACGTGAACCATGACCGAACTATAAAAGCTTCAGTAATTTACATGATAAGAAAAATATATGATCAATTAAAAATATAGGTTATTAATTTCGAATGAAATTAATATAAAGAAGATAGTATTGTTCGTAAATGTTCTTCGGAGTTTAAGAAAAGTGAGATATCCATCCCATCCACTCATAATACAACGGTATCCTCACTAATAACATATACTTTTATATATTTATTGTATTTTTAAACAATTAATTATTGAAATAAAATTGTTTAATTATAATTTTTTGTGATAATGTATTATCTTGCTCTTACGTATGCCTAGGTGCAATAATTGAGAAATCAAGACTACATAGCTCCTAATAAAAAATATTAGCTTGACATGGTTGAATTGATTTTATTGATTTGGTTGAGTTGGTTTTTATTAGTTTGAAAATATCTACATTATATGATTGTTTAAATTTAATGGAACTAATAACGAAAAAATACTATTAGTCCTATACTTTCTACCCATTTTCAGAAAAGCTTGAGACGACGTGAACCATGATCGGATAATAAAAGCTCCGTAATAATATATGATCAATTAAAAAACAGGTTATTAATTTGGATGAGATTAATAGCAAATCGATGGTGTTGGCACTGTGATAATTTTAAAAGTATCCCTATATGATAATTTTAAAATCTTGAGCGATACCTTTTTACAATTGATATATCAAATTCTAGAGATAGAAAAAAGTAAAAATTGTGAGAGAATTAAGAATAGTATATATAGGAAAAAAAACAATTAAGAATGTTGTTGCTAAATCATCCTACTCACATTTGACTTATAAATGATACTTAAAAAATTATTTAACTACAGATGTTAACATGTTAATTATTGTCCACCGTATGATGTTTCATACAAAAATTTGTCCACGCTAATTTGGAAAATTTTCAATGGCTACATGAATAATAATCACCATTAACTACTGTGCATTATTCGGATAAAATTGCACAAAATATACCAATTAAGTGCACAATCAAAACTTAAAAAAGTGGCATCAAAAAGAGGAAATAAATTAATTAAAAATAAGAATGAAAGAAAATTAAGTAAATTTTATTATAATAAACAAAGACTTTAATGTTTTTATAATGTTATTTTTTTATTAAATTTAGTACATCAACCACAATTCATATACAATAATTTTATTTATGAATCTTTGATAATTATTAAAATGGTATAACCAAGGATATCTCCTCATCCTAAAGGCAAAAACATAATTCCTTTCTGGATACCTGAATATCTCACGTAATAAGTGTCACTCTCATGAATGACATCTTTTAACATTTAGTTTATATGAAGATTTAGTGGTTGTGATACCATTAAACCAATGTCTTGTTCATATATAATAATTAATATATGAATAATGGATAATAAAAGTACCACATTTTTTACCTTCATAGATTCTAGAATTAACTTGCTGGGACAGAGAGGGGAGATTGGCATGTGTGCGGGGAGTTGAAGTTTGGATTGAGAAAGCTAGCACGAGAAATGTGAGAGATTATAAGAAAGACTTGTTAATATATATATATATGCCAATAAAATCTTGATAACATATTCAATATAAATTCTTATGATGAGACGTTTCTCACATCTTAATGAGCCTAGAAAAGCTTAAAATAACTTTTTTTCCTGCCATTCAAAGTTTATAGGTATTAATATTTGAATATTAAAAGTAGTTTATCCTTAACATATTGAAATAAAATATACAAAAGTTTATCAAAATATTATTAGATTATTTTATCATTAATACTTTAATAATGTTAAGAGTAAATTACGCTCACACCCCCTGAATTTTAGTGAAATTATACAAATCACCCTTCACTTTTTTGTCCTTACACGAACCACCCCTAATTTTGTACATATGCTATACTAACTACCCCTACATGATATAAAAGTGTAATATTTTAAACAAAAACATATGATGTGTGTAATTAATTAAACAAAATATTGTATATTGTGTAGACAAATTCAAATAATATAAGAGTCAATGCGTCTTCATTATTTGACTCATTATAAAATGTATAATAGTTATTTAAACATTTCTTTGAAATTATTAATGTATTTTTTAATGACACAAAAATAATAAAGAAACACTCGCTTTTATACTATTTGAAGTGTACACAATATACAATATTTTGTTTAACTTAATTACATTCATACAATAAGTGAGTCAAACTCTAATAAATAGTTACATAGAATCATCCATATTAACAAAGTCATAGCTATCAATTAGCTATTAAAGCAAAATCGTAAATATCAATAAATTAGCTATTAAAGCAAAATCGTAAATATCAATAAATTAGCTATTAAAACAGAATCATAGCAATAAATAAATTAACTAAAATAGCTCCCGTACTTTAGCTAATTTCCAATTCATATTTTAGCTAATTATCTATTCTGATATACTCTACTATAGTTACACAGTTCCCTCTTTTAATTTGTGTAATGCATACTAAGAATGATATACTACTTATTGTTTTTATAAAGGAAATATACAAATAATTAAAATATTGAATGAGTAGTCGGTATAACAGATTATTATTTATTATATAGCACAATAAAAAAAACATAAATATTTAATACCTTGAGTTGAGAATCTCAGTTATCATATGTACATATATATTGTCAACAAAACTCCAAAGGGAAAAGTGCAGTGCAGAGAAGGTGTAAGAGAATGATTGAAATAGAGGATGATTTAGTGGTTGAGATATTGGTCCGACTGCCAGTAAAGTCATTACTGAGATTCAAATGCGTTGATAAGAGATGGAATGATTTGTTTAGAAAACCAACATTCGCTCACAGGAACATGAAGATGCATGAGAAGAAGAAGAAGCAATGTATGGTGATTTGTGAGGAAAGAGAGCCTCCTCGTATAATGATCTCAGAGAATTATGAGGTTTTGGAATCGGAATGGAAAAACCCATTTCCAGATGATCATAATGTGATATGGCCAATGGCACTCCGCGACACCTACAATGGTGTTTTTCTTATCAAATCTGAAAAATTATATCTTTGGAATCCTGCCACTCGAGAAATAAAGCTTATCCCCATTCCTCCTTCTCTTGACCCTCCTCCTCCTTCTCTCATCCTTTCATATGTCGCTTGTGGTTTAGGTGGTGATCCTGATACCACTGACTTCAAGGTTTTCTATGCTGTCACCGTTGGAGAACAAGTCCCTAACCCAATGTTCCAGGATCCTACAGACGATGATTATGATAGATTTACCATAACATATCATCCTACCTCTTTTGGGCTATACAGTCTTAGTACCGATACTTGGACTCTTATGGATTTTGAGCTACGTCGTCAATTTAAAACTACCGCGTATTGGAATGGTTTTCTTTTCAATGGAGTTCTCCACTGGGCCAGTATTGATGGAAATGGGGACTGCATACTTCGCTTCGACTTTCGCAACAATCAATTTACTACAATTGACCTCCCACCAATAGTCCATGAATACACAGACAAATTCGTTGAGATCAATGATTCTCTTTGTTATGCTAAATATTGCCCTATTCCCCCAGATTGGGCATACTCCTCTGTTGATATCTGGACTTTGGAACAAGACACTTGTTGTTGGACCAAAAAATACATATTTCAGCCCGTTCATAAACTTTTGAAGATCATCTACTTTTGGAAGGATGCTCCTGAACTTCTTGGAATGCGAGCGCGCCTACACACCGATGCAAACCTAAACTTAGTTTCATATCACCCTGATGGTCATATAGTGCATGAATTTGAACAAGACATTCTTAATGTAAGACGCCCTTCTGACTTCATGCGTAAGTATGTGCCAAGTATAGCATCGTTGTCCTTATCCTAGTTTTGTATGACTATAACAGTTGGATCCTCTATAATAAAAATATGTTGATGTAAGATGATCACAACAATAATTAAACAAATGTGATGCAAGTCTAATGAGCTCGCTCTGGTTATATGTTTATGTTAATTTCAGGACATTATTTAAGTTTTCATTGTATTTAAAACAATGATTAGTTGGAACTGTTAAGATAAAGAAGGTTGTGGTGATAAAATTATTTTTTCTCATCCCCTTTAGAGTTGTTGTATCTAGTTTCTGTCATCACATTTTGTAGAATTGAGACAAAGTATTGGCTCTCGTTTCTAAAATATCTAATATTGTTATTCATCTAACATTGGTACAAAGATGAATGTGCGATATTAGTATTGGTCGCATTTTTCAATATTGTCAATTACATGACTTATGGAAAAATGAGAATGGAATTTCAATCACATTCAAATGATTTTAAGTCGACGATAAGCTTTTTTGCGGACAAAAAGTAAAAAAAAACTCACTTTTATACCAAATTATAAAATATGGCTAATGAACTAGAGTTTGGATCAGTTCTCAAGAGTCGGTTACAAATCGAAATATGTATTTTCACCTTGTCCTCTTGTACTAAAATGGTGCCCTAAAGACTATATTGGCTAATTTATATCATAAACTTGTTTTATCATTTAATACTTATTTATTAAAATAAGATAATGTATTTTTATCAAATTCTCAAAATAAATTTTCAATCAACTTTGTAATTGGAAGATAGTTTTATATTTAATTAACATTATTTTAGTAATAAACTAATAGTGTTAAGAGAAAGATATAAAATTGGTCATCTACTACTCTATGTCCCGAGAGATAAGGCACGAGTGGCCACTTTCCCCTCATTTTTAATATTTATTTAATTAATATAATATTAATATTAAATTAATTAAAGCTATTGTCAAAGGCTAATCAATTAATTTATTATTATTTAATTATTTATTCAACTTTAAAATAAATTATTATTAATTATATTTCATAAAAATTAAAGTTATATATTAATTAATATTTAAATAATAAAGAAAGCAACAACAAAAAATGGTGAAAACAATTCCTACACTAGGGTCGGACTTATGGTACACGTGGATTAATTTGACGTGTAATGCAAATGTGTCCCTAACTGTGAGAGATGATGGCATGGCACGAAAAACTACACCAACATAGTAAGAAATGCGTCATAGTCAAACATGTGGGGTGTCACGGCCTAATTTTTTTTTGGAAGTTTGACTTTATGACTTAGAAAGAAGTGAACTCAATTTCATCCTTTTTGATAACATTTGGAGTCGCCACTACGTTTTTGCCGTCAAATTGTAGAAAACTTTATTTTAAACTTAACTTTAATAAAATAGTATTTAAACTGAGATTCTGATCTCAAGAGCCGGTTAAAAATGAGGAAATCTAATATCATCCCATCCACCCATAATATAACTATATCCTCACTAATAACATAAAAAGTCATATCCTCACTAATAACATATATAAAAACAAAATATTTAAATTTTAATATTTCTCGCGACAATATATTATCTCGGTCCTACGTATCCCTATGTGCAATAGAAAAATCAAGACTACGTAGTTGTGGATGAAAAATATTAGTTTTACTTGGTCATAAACTTTCTTCCCATGACTAGAATTAATAGAAAACATATAGTGTTGTTCGTAAATGTTCTTCCCATTTTAAGAAAAGTCGGATATCACTTAATCCACAATCGAATATTAAAAAATCCATTAAAAATTTAATTATTAAAATATAGGTTATTAATTTTTAATGACATTAATAACAAAAGGATGACATTGGTCGCATATATTTTTCTCATTTTTATATAAGTTAGAGACGATACAAACCATAACCGGACTATAAAATCATGAAGATAGTGGGGAGAAGTGAATAAAAAAATGAATTATAATGTAAACCTAGGGGGGTCATCCAACTTTTTGAAGGAGATGTCTTTTACTTGGGTAACTTATTGAAAAATCATCATCTTTATGGTTGCAAAGTTAATTTAAAATGACTCATATGTTCATTTTGAAAAAGGACCAAAGTGTTGGCTAAGGTGTGGGAAAATTGTTGACCAAGGTGTTGGCCAAATTGCTGACCGAGGGAAATAGGTTGGGCTCTAAGCATGGGCCAATTGGCCAAGACATATGCACTAGACGTTAGGCCAAATGGCCAAGACAGATGCGCTAGACGTTGGGCCAATTGGCCATGACTAATGCATCATGCGTTGGGCGCATGACCTGGCCTGACCGAGATAGGAGAACCACAAGCGTTGGGTGTCTGACACATGGACGTTAGGCAGGCACAGGTCCAAATCTGACCGAGACATATGCACTGGTGCAAACCTACACTTAGTTTCATATCACCCTGATGATCATATAGTGCATCAATTTGAACAAGACATTCTTCATTTAGGACACCCTTCTAACTTCGTGCGTATGTATGTGCCAAGTATAGCATCGTTGTCCTTATCCTAGTTTTGTATGACTATAACAGTAGGATCCTCTATAATAAAAATATGTTGATTTCTTTTCGACTCCTACTTCTTATAAGATGGTCACAACAATAATTACACAAATGTCATGCAAGTCTAATGAGCTCGCTCTGGTTATATGTTTATGATAATTTCATTGGAATATATTTTTATGTTTATGTTGATTTCAGGACATTATTTAAGTTTTCTTTATATTTAAAACTAGGATTAGTTGGAATTGTTAAGATAAAGAAGGTTGTGGTGAAAAAATTATTTTTTTCATCTCCCTTAGAGTTGTTGTATCTAGTTTCTGTTATCACATTTTCTCATCCGTTATATTACAACACCTCTTCTCTTAAGAGACCACCTTATAACTCTCTTTTTTAAAATTTGTTGTGGATGAGACTTATACCCACAACCTCCACCACTCTAATCCTTAAACCCTCTACCTTAAACATCAGACCACCTATGACTCCAATTTTTTTTTCTCTTAGATTATATGTGGTATGAATTAAAATTTAGGGTTGCTCCAATTTAGATTAAGATGTTTCCTTTATCATATCTGAAAGCTAATATTAAATATTTTGAATCACAAAGCTAATATTAAGATGTTTCCTTTATCTTGTAAGAATACTTCATGAATGCTGAAATTGAAACTTCAAATTATTTTTCATCGAATGAAAATATTTGAAGATCCTTGCCTTTTGTTAATTTTCATTTATCGTGATGTGTTTTAATTTAGTTGATTTTCATTGATCGTTTTGTTGATTTTTCATCAGTGTTTTGATTTAGGTGTTTATCTAATAGAGGGATAAAATTGAGGCTATAGTGAAGGAGAGTTATATTCCACAACTACCAAAAAAAAATTAAGGAATGTTGTGACTATATTCTTGAAAACTTTGATGTGGTGTCAAAATACAAGTTTACCCATGCTTTTTAATTCCTCATTTCCGATTATTTACCTATAATGTTAGGTATAAAAGTTTTGCTTTTCTTTTTTAATTAAACCAACAACTAAAGGCATTGTTCAAATTCAACACGTTTTACTGTTTTAGGCATGTTTGGATTATATTTAATTTTAGGTGTATAAATAATTTTATTGGATCCAACCCAACCTTTCAATATTTCCTTGAATTGATTTTAGTGTTGTTTAATCAAATTGAATGAGTTACACACAAATTTGAAAGATTATCCACTTATCCATCTAGTAGGATTTTTTATACGTGCACAGAGCAATATTTTTTAACACATGGTTAAGAACATATATTACACGTGCATTCGTATAGTTAAAAACACATATGTTAACTTGCATTCAGATGGTTAAGACCAAACATTAGCTTTGTTATTGTATGTTGGGTTATAGACACATATTTTGGGATGGGATTGTAACTGAAAAATGTTAGTAATAATATAACGGATATTATGGTGTGGTGAAGTGTATTGGAAGTCATGGACTTGTTTGAGAAGAAAAACTTTGATTATGGATGTGACATGTGGCACTTCATTATAGTGTAAGAACCTTTTTTTTCTTAGATTATATGTGGTATGAATTAAAATTAGCTTTGCTCCAATTTAGATTAAGTTGTTTCCTTTATTTAAACTTTTTATGTGTAATTATTTTTCCAATATTTTTTTGGCGCCATCCATTATTGACAAAGAAACAAATGTATCAATTTTCACTTGCTAATTAATTCCTCATTTTCGTCGTCTATTTACCTATAATGTTTAGGTATATAAGTTTTTCTTTTTTTAACTAAACCAACAACTAAAGGCATTGTTCAAGTTCAACAAGTTTTACTGTTTTTGGCATGTTTGGATTATATTTAATTATAGGTGTATAAATAATTTTATTCGATCCAACCCAACCTTTCAATATTTCCTTGAATTGGTTTTAGTGTTGTTTAATCAAATTGAATGAGTTACACACAAATTTGAAGAGAATAAAAAAATATTTAATCGAAATAAACTTCAGTTATAAGTAATTTAGTTTATAAACATTTAGACCTCTATTCCATTTATATTATACCAGAGTTTGTTGGTTTTTTTTTTTTGTTTTAGCATTTTTGTTGTTGAAATAGTTGTTAAAGGCAGGAACAAAGTTGAATATTATTAATATTTAAAATTTATTGTGTTAAAGCGAAAAACAATGTATATTTAAAAAATAAATATTTCGTAGGGTTTATTCACATCCGATGATAAAATTACCCTCTTATTATGCAATAGTTGAGAAAAAATATTCATCATGGAGTTTTCATTCTTATAAGAACACCCTATGAAATGAAGAATTAAAACTTTTAGAAATATCTCATTTGTTTCAAATTTACCCCTTAAAGATTTAGTTTACATTATTTTAGACTAGCGGAAATTATATATAATGTCATATTACTTTTGCATTACATGTTTTATGAATTAAAATTGGTACCATGATTTTAAACTAATTAGTCCTCCAAATGGTATAATTTCCAATAGTGATTAACTTTAAATCATAATTCAGTCCTATTTTGTTTATTTTTAAATTTACATTTCTATATTCTATATGACACAACCTCCTATATTTATTACAAGTTTTTTATTTCTTTTTTATCGAAACGAACAACTAAATCCATTGTTCAAATTCAACACGTTTTTACAGAATATGGTTATATATAAATTTAGGTCTAGATATGATTTTATACAATCTAGTCCAACTTTGTATATTGCACTGGATTGGGATTATTACTCTTTAATCATGTTTCCTGTGTATCCGCGTAGTTAAAACACACATGTTATTCGTACGTTCACATTTTTAAGAATACATGTGTTACATGTGTATTTTTCTGTTCAAACAATAAGGAAAATAAATGACAATTTCGATTTTGAAAGATTAACCACTTATCCACCTAGTAGGATTTTTTACACGTGCACAAAACAATATTTTTTTAACACATGGTTAAGAACATACATATTACACATGTATTCGTATAGTTAAAAACACACATATTAACTTGTATTCAGATGGCTAACACCAAACATTAGCTTTGCTAATGTATGTTGGGTCATAGACACATATTTTGGGATGAGATTGTGAATGAAAAGTGTTGGTAATAATATAACGGATGTTATGGTGTGGTGCATTGTTATTATAGTGTAAGAACCTTTTTTTTATTTAGATTATATGTGGTATGAATTAAAATTAGTGTTGCTCTAGATTAAGTTGTTTCCTTTATATCATATCTGAAAGCTAATATTAAATATTTGAATCATAAAAGAAAAAATGTATCTTTAAAATATCAAATTTTATTGGGTATATTATGGTACCATGATATAAGTTTATGTGTAATTATTTTTCCAATATTTTTTGGTGCCATCCATTCTTGACAAAGAATCAAATGTATCAATTTTCCCTTGCTTATTAATTCCTCATTTTCGTAGTCTATTTTACCTATAATGTTTAGGTATATAAGTTTTTCTCTTCTTTTTTAACTAAACCAACAACTAAAGGCATTGTTCAAGTTCAACACAGGTTTGTATTATATTTAATTTTATTCAATCCAATCAAAACTTTCAATATTTGATAGAATTGGTTTGGTGCTGCTATAAAAGACAAGTCGTAAGTGCAATAAATCAAGAAGCATTGTTCATTCAATTTCTCTCATTTTCTCCTCTATTTCTTTCACTGTTTTTCTCTCTTCCATATTCTTCTGGTTTCTGTGGCTGTCCAACAATGTTTACCCACATTTTCATCTTCCTCATGATATTTTCACTTTCTCCTTTGAGTCTAGGATATGATTTTCTTGCATTGTCACTCTCCTGGCCGAAAGGCTATTGTGCAACCCTACCTTGCACATCTTCTCCACCACCTAACATTTTTACCTTACATGGATTGTGGCCTTCAAACATCAATCAGACCGATCCACAAAGCTGTCCACACACTATTCAATTTCCAGATAATAGTGTAATTGAAAAAACTTGGAATCATGATCTTCTAACTAATATGAAAAAAATAACTTTTTCTCCCAAAACCCAATTTAGCCTCTGGAAGCATGAATGGACATTCCATGGAACATGCATGGAATCAAAAAGTGTTACCCATTCTCAACTTGATGCAGCAGATCCTCAAGCCTACTATTTTGATTCCATATATGCTTATTTCAAAAACGCCAATGATCTTGTTAGTAAACTGGCTGGTTAGTGATTTTCTTTGTATAATTTAGTGTTTTTTTTCTATTTTCAAATAATTCATAATCATTATATGATTTTTTTTTATTGCATAACAGGAGAAGCAAATGTGAAACCTGGACAAGAGTATGATGCTATTACATTGTTAAATGCAGTGAATAAAGTTATTGGGTCTGATGTGTCTATCAAGTGTCGTGTCTCTTCACACGACAACAAACAACACCTTGTAGAGGTGATTCTTTACTTGGACAAGAACTTACAGCACACAAATGTATTTGATGCTGTAGCTAAGTTTCGTAGTCGTTGTGATATGAAAAAGAAGATTATTTATGCTGGGTCGCACCTACGCGCCAGTAAAGAGCTATACTTAATGTCATATCACTTAGATGATTATATATATAGTGCGTAAGTATGTGCAAAGTATAGCATCTTTGTCCTTATCCTTGCTTTGTACAACTTAACACTAGGATCCTCTATAATAAAAAGATGTTGATTTATTTTCAACTCCTACTTTATATAAGATTAATGAGCTCTCTGTTTGTATGTTATGGTTATTTCAACGGAATAAACTTTCACGTTTATGTTGATTTCAGGATATTATTTAAGTTTTAATTGTATTTAAAACTCGGATGGGTTGGAGCTGTTGCGGTAAAAAAGGTTGTGGTGATAAAATTATTTTTTCTCATCTCCTTTAGAATTTTTGTATCTAGGTTCTGTCATCACATTTTTTAGAATTGAGACAAAATATTGGCTATCGTAAATAAAATATCTAATATTGGTATTCATCTAACATTGGTACAAAGATGAATGTGTGATATTAGTATTGGTCGCATTTTTCACTATTGTCAATTACGTGACTTACGAAAAATGGAGAGCCTTCAAATGATTTGAAGTCGTCGATAAATATTTTGTGGTCAAAAAGTAGAAAACTCACTTTTATACCAAATTATAAAATATAGTTAACGAACCATAAATCGAATCAATTTGCAAGAGACAATTACAAATCGGAAAATATATTATCACCTCATCCTCATGTACTAAAATGGTACCCTAAAGACTACATTGACAAAATTATATTGTAAACTTGTTTTATTATACTTATTTATTAAAATAAGATACTCTATTTTTATCAAATTTTAAAAATAATTTTTCAATCAACTTTGTAATTTGAATATAGTTTTATATTTAATTAAAATTATTTTAGTAATAAACTAATAGTTTTATAATTAAAAATTGGTATAAGGATATCTTCTCACTCTAAGGGTAAAGACATAATTCCTTTTGGGGTATATGAATATCACATGTAACAAATGTCGCTCCCACAGATGGCATCTTTTAACATTTGGTTTATATGAAGACATAGTGGTCTTTATACCACTTGACCAACATCTTGTTGGTATATGATAATTAAAATGTAAATAATGGATAATAAAAAATTATCACAATATTTTTAGATTATTTTATCATAAATAATTTAATAATGTTAAATATATATAGTATAATACTATCTAAAAAAATTATTAAATTGAAAAAAAAACCATAGTATTCCAAATAAATAGAGTGACATATATATTTTACTATAGTAGCATGTTTCTCTCGTCCACTTTGGAGTTGTTGTAACTAGTTTTTGTCATCACATTTTGTAGAATTGAGAGAAAATATTGGCTCTCGTTTGTAAAATATCTAATATTGGTATTCATCTCACATAAACTTCAAGATGAGTGTGTGATATTAGTATTGGTTGTGTTTTTTAATATTGTCAATTACATGACTAACGAAAATGGAGAATGAAATTTCAAATGATTTGAAGTCATCGATAAGTTTTTTGCGGAAAAAAAAGTAGAAAACTCACTATTATACCAAATTATAAAATATGGTTAACGAACCAGAGTTCGGATCAGTTCTCAAGAGTCAATTACAAATCAAAAAATATATTATCACCTCATCCTCATGTACTAAAATGGTACCCTAAAGACTACATTGACAAAATTATATTGTAAACTTGTTTTATTATTAAATACTTATTTATTAAAATAAGATACTCTATTTTTATCAAATTTTAAAAATAATTTTTCAATCAACTTTGTAATTTGAATATAGTTTTATATTTAATTAACATTATTTTAGTAATAAACTAATAGTTTTATAATTAAAAATTGGTATAAGGATATCTTCTCACTCTAAGGGTAAAGACATAATTCCTTTTGGGGTATATGAATATCACATGTAACAAATGTCGCTCCCACAGATGGCATCTTTTAACATTTGGTTTATATGAAGACATAGTGGTCTTTATACCACTTGACCAACATCTTGTTGGTATATGATAATTAAAATGTAAATAATGGATAATAAAAAATTATCACAATATTTTTAGATTATTTTATCATAAACAATTTAATAATGTTAAATATATATAGTATAATACTATCTAAAAAAATTATTAAATTGAAAAAAAAACCATAGTATTCCAAATAAATAGAGTGACATATATATTTTACTATAGTAGCATGTTTCTCTCGTCCACTTTGGAGTTGTTGTAACTAATTTTTGTCATCACATTTTGTAGAATTGAGAGAAAATATTGGCTCTCGTTTGTAAAATATCTAATATTGGTATTCATCACACATAAACTTCAAGATGAATGTGTGATATTAGTATTGGTTGTGTTTTTTAATATTGTCAATTACATGACTAACGAAAATGGAGAATGAAATTTCAAATGATTTGAAGTCATCGATAAGTTTTTTGCGGAAAAAAAAGTAGAAAACTCACTATTATACCAAATTATAAAATATGGTTAACGAACCAGAGTTCGGATCAGTTCTCAAGAGTCAATTACAAATCAAAAAAAATATTATCACCTCATCCTCATGTACTAAAATGGTACCCTAAAGACTACATTGACAAAATTATATTGTAAACTTGTTTTATTATTAAATACTTATTTATTAAAATAAGATACTGTATTTTTTATCAAATTCTCAAAATAAATTTTCAATCAACTTTGTAATTAGAAGATATTTTATATTTAATTAACTTTATTTTAGTGATAAACTAATAATGTTATGAGAAAGAGATAACATTGGACATCCACCGTTCTCAATCCCGGGAGATAAGGCACGAGTGACGACATTCCCCTCATTTTTAATATTTATTTATTAATGATAAAATTAAATTAATTTAAATATTAATAAACCGCTAATCATTTAATTTATTATTATTTATTTATTTACAACTATAAAATAATTTATTATTAATTGTATTTCTATAAAAAATAAAGTTATATATTAATTAATATTAAAATAATAAACGAAGCAACAACTAAAAGGGTGAAAACAATTCCTACGCTCGATTAGGACATATGGTTGATGTGGATTTGACGCATAATGCAAATGTGTCCATGATTGTGAGAGATGATGGCATCGCACAGAAAATTACACCAACACAGTAAGAAAGGTGTCATAGTCCAACATGTGGGTGTCATGACCTCAATTTTTGTTGGAAGATCAACATTATGACTTAGAATAAGGTGAACTCAATTTTGACATCTCCCATAATATTTGGAGTCACCATTACGTTTTTGCCTTCGAAATGTAGAAAACTTTATTTTAAACTCCATTTCAATAAAATAATATTTAAATGGAGATTCTAAGCTCAAGAGCCGATTACAAATGAGGAAATGTTTTAACATCCCATCCACCCATAATAAAACGGTACCCTCACTAATAACATATAAAATCATATCCTCCCTAATAATATATATTGAAACAAAATATTTTAATTTTAATTTTTTGTGAGACACTATATTATCTTGCTCCTACGTATCCCTATGTGCAATAGATAAATCAAGATTACGAAATTCTGAATGAAAAATATTTGTTTGACTTGGTTGAAATGATTTTATTGATTTGGTTGAGATAATTTTTATTGATTTGAAAATATTCATCACATGATTGTTTTAATTTAATGGAACTAATAACGAAAAAAGAGTTATTGTCGTAGACTTTCTTCCAATTTTCAGAAAATCTTGAGACAACGTGAACCATGACCGAACTATAAAAGCTTCAGTAATTTACATGATAAGAAAAATATATGATCAATTAAAAATATAGGTTATTAATTTCGAATGAAATTAATATAAAGAAGATAGTATTGTTCGTAAATGTTCTTCGGAGTTTAAGAAAAGTGAGATATAACTCAAACTATTACCATCCCATCCACTCATAATACAACGGTATCCTCACTAATAACATATACTTTTATATATTTATTGTATTTTTAAACAATTAATTATTGAAATAAAATTGTTTAATTATAATTTTTTGTGATAATGTATTATCTTGCTCTTACGTATGCCTAGGTGCAATAATTGAGAAATCAAGACTACATAGCTCCTAATAAAAAATATTAGCTTGACATGGTTGAATTGATTTTATTGATTTGGTTGAGTTGGTTTTTATTAGTTTGAAAATATCTACATTATATGATTGTTTAAATTTAATGGAACTAATAACGAAAAAATACTATTAGTCCTATACTTTCTACCCATTTTCAGAAAAGCTTGAGACGACGTGAACCATGATCGGATAATAAAAGCTCCGTAATAATATATGATCAATTAAAAAACAGGTTATTAATTTGGATGAGATTAATAGCAAATCGATGGTGTTGGCACTGTGATAATTTTAAAAGTATCCCTATATGATAATTTTAAAATCTTGAGCGATACCTTTTTACAATTGATATATCAAATTCTAGAGATAGAAAAAAGTAAAAATTGTGAGAGAATTAAGAATAGTATATATAGGAAAAAAAACAATTAAGAATGTTGTTGCTAAATCATCCTACTCACATTTGACTTATAAATGATACTTAAAAAATTATTTAACTACAGATGTTAACATGTTAATTATTGTCCACCGTATGATGTTTCATACAAAAATTTGTCCACGCTAATTTGGAAAATTTTCAATGGCTACATGAATAATAATCACCATTAACTACTGTGCATTATTCGGATAAAATTGCACAAAATATACCAATTAAGTGCACAATCAAAACTTAAAAAAGTGGCATCAAAAAGAGGAAATAAATTAATTAAAAATAAGAATGAAAGAAAATTAAGTAAATTTTATTATAATAAACAAAGACTTTAATGTTTTTATAATGTTATTTTTTTATTAAATTTAGTACATCAACCACAATTCATATACAATAATTTTATTTATGAATCTTTGATAATTATTAAAATGGTATAACCAAGGATATCTCCTCATCCTAAAGGCAAAAACATAATTCCTTTCTGGATACCTGAATATCTCACGTAATAAGTGTCACTCTCATGAATGACATCTTTTAACATTTAGTTTATATGAAGATTTAGTGGTTGTGATACCATTAAACCAATGTCTTGTTCATATATAATAATTAATATATGAATAATGGATAATAAAAGTACCACATTTTTTACCTTCATAGATTCTAGAATTAACTTGCTGGGACAGAGAGGGGAGATTGGCATGTGTGCGGGGAGTTGAAGTTTGGATTGAGAAAGCTAGCACGAGAAATGTGAGAGATTATAAGAAAGACTTGTTAATATATATATATATGCCAATAAAATCTTGATAACATATTCAATATAAATTCTTATGATGAGACGTTTCTCACATCTTAATGAGCCTAGAAAAGCTTAAAATAACTTTTTTTCCTGCCATTCAAAGTTTATAGGTATTAATATTTGAATATTAAAAGTAGTTTATCCTTAACATATTGAAATAAAATATACAAAAGTTTATCAAAATATTATTAGATTATTTTATCATTAATACTTTAATAATGTTAAGAGTAAATTACGCTCACACCCCCTGAATTTTAGTGAAATTATACAAATCACCCTTCACTTTTTTGTCCTTACACGAACCACCCCTAATTTTGTACATATGCTATACTAACTACCCCTACATGATATAAAAGTGTAATATTTTAAACAAAAACATATGATGTGTGTAATTAATTAAACAAAATATTGTATATTGTGTAGACAAATTCAAATAATATAAGAGTCAATGCGTCTTCATTATTTGACTCATTATAAAATGTATAATAGTTATTTAAACATTTCTTTGAAATTATTAATGTATTTTTTAATGACACAAAAATAATAAAGAAACACTCGCTTTTATACTATTTGAAGTGTACACAATATACAATATTTTGTTTAACTTAATTACATTCATACAATAAGTGAGTCAAACTCTAATAAATAGTTACATAGAATCATCCATATTAACAAAGTCATAGCTATCAATTAGCTATTAAAGCAAAATCGTAAATATCAATAAATTAGCTATTAAAGCAAAATCGTAAATATCAATAAATTAGCTATTAAAACAGAATCATAGCAATAAATAAATTAACTAAAATAGCTCCCGTACTTTAGCTAATTTCCAATTCATATTTTAGCTAATTATCTATTCTGATATACTCTACTATAGTTACACAGTTCCCTCTTTTAATTTGTGTAATGCATACTAAGAATGATATACTACTTATTGTTTTTATAAAGGAAATATACAAATAATTAAAATATTGAATGAGTAGTCGGTATAACAGATTATTATTTATTATATAGCACAATAAAAAAAACATAAATATTTAATACCTTGAGTTGAGAATCTCAGTTATCATATGTACATATATATTGTCAACAAAACTCCAAAGGGAAAAGTGCAGTGCAGAGAAGGTGTAAGAGAATGATTGAAATAGAGGATGATTTAGTGGTTGAGATATTGGTCCGACTGCCAGTAAAGTCATTACTGAGATTCAAATGCGTTGATAAGAGATGGAATGATTTGTTTAGAAAACCAACATTCGCTCACAGGAACATGAAGATGCATGAGAAGAAGAAGAAGCAATGTATGGTGATTTGTGAGGAAAGAGAGCCTCCTCGTATAATGATCTCAGAGAATTATGAGGTTTTGGAATCGGAATGGAAAAACCCATTTCCAGATGATCATAATGTGATATGGCCAATGGCACTCCGCGACACCTACAATGGTGTTTTTCTTATCAAATCTGAAAAATTATATCTTTGGAATCCTGCCACTCGAGAAATAAAGCTTATCCCCATTCCTCCTTCTCTTGACCCTCCTCCTCCTTCTCTCATCCTTTCATATGTCGCTTGTGGTTTAGGTGGTGATCCTGATACCACTGACTTCAAGGTTTTCTATGCTGTCACCGTTGGAGAACAAGTCCCTAACCCAATGTTCCAGGATCCTACAGACGATGATTATGATAGATTTACCATAACATATCATCCTACCTCTTTTGGGCTATACAGTCTTAGTACCGATACTTGGACTCTTATGGATTTTGAGCTACGTCGTCAATTTAAAACTACCGCGTATTGGAATGGTTTTCTTTTCAATGGAGTTCTCCACTGGGCCAGTATTGATGGAAATGGGGACTGCATACTTCGCTTCGACTTTCGCAACAATCAATTTACTACAATTGACCTCCCACCAATAGTCCATGAATACACAGACAAATTCGTTGAGATCAATGATTCTCTTTGTTATGCTAAATATTGCCCTATTCCCCCAGATTGGGCATACTCCTCTGTTGATATCTGGACTTTGGAACAAGACACTTGTTGTTGGACCAAAAAATACATATTTCAGCCCGTTCATAAACTTTTGAAGATCATCTACTTTTGGAAGGATGCTCCTGAACTTCTTGGAATGCGAGCGCGCCTACACACCGATGCAAACCTAAACTTAGTTTCATATCACCCTGATGGTCATATAGTGCATGAATTTGAACAAGACATTCTTAATGTAAGACGCCCTTCTGACTTCATGCGTAAGTATGTGCCAAGTATAGCATCGTTGTCCTTATCCTAGTTTTGTATGACTATAACAGTTGGATCCTCTATAATAAAAATATGTTGATGTAAGATGATCACAACAATAATTAAACAAATGTGATGCAAGTCTAATGAGCTCGCTCTGGTTATATGTTTATGTTAATTTCAGGACATTATTTAAGTTTTCATTGTATTTAAAACAATGATTAGTTGGAACTGTTAAGATAAAGAAGGTTGTGGTGATAAAATTATTTTTTCTCATCCCCTTTAGAGTTGTTGTATCTAGTTTCTGTCATCACATTTTGTAGAATTGAGACAAAGTATTGGCTCTCGTTTCTAAAATATCTAATATTGTTATTCATCTAACATTGGTACAAAGATGAATGTGCGATATTAGTATTGGTCGCATTTTTCAATATTGTCAATTACATGACTTATGGAAAAATGAGAATGGAATTTCAATCACATTCAAATGATTTTAAGTCGACGATAAGCTTTTTTGCGGACAAAAAGTAAAAAAAAACTCACTTTTATACCAAATTATAAAATATGGCTAATGAACTAGAGTTTGGATCAGTTCTCAAGAGTCGGTTACAAATCGAAATATATATTTTCACCTTGTCCTCTTGTACTAAAATGGTGCCCTAAAGACTATATTGGCTAATTTATATCATAAACTTGTTTTATCATTTAATACTTATTTATTAAAATAAGATAATGTATTTTTATCAAATTCTCAAAATAAATTTTCAATCAACTTTGTAATTGGAAGATAGTTTTATATTTAATTAACATTATTTTAGTAATAAACTAATAGTGTTAAGAGAAAGATATAAAATTGGTCATCTACTACTCTATGTCCCGAGAGATAAGGCACGAGTGGCCACTTTCCCCTCATTTTTAATATTTATTTAATTAATATAATATTAATATTAAATTAATTAAAGCTATTGTCAAAGGCTAATCAATTAATTTATTATTATTTAATTATTTATTCAACTTTAAAATAAATTATTATTAATTATATTTCATAAAAATTAAAGTTATATATTAATTAATATTTAAATAATAAAGAAAGCAACAACAAAAAATGGTGAAAACAATTCCTACACTAGGGTCGGACTTATGGTACACGTGGATTAATTTGACGTGTAATGCAAATGTGTCCCTAACTGTGAGAGATGATGGCATGGCACGAAAAACTACACCAACATAGTAAGAAATGCGTCATAGTCAAACATGTGGGGTGTCACGGCCTAATTTTTTTTTGGAAGTTTGACTTTATGACTTAGAAAGAAGTGAACTCAATTTCATCCTTTTTGATAACATTTGGAGTCGCCACTACGTTTTTGCCGTCAAATTGTAGAAAACTTTATTTTAAACTTAACTTTAATAAAATAGTATTTAAACTGAGATTCTGATCTCAAGAGCCGGTTAAAAATGAGGAAATCTAATATCATCCCATCCACCCATAATATAACTATATCCTCACTAATAACATAAAAAGTCATATCCTCACTAATAACATATATAAAAACAAAATATTTAAATTTTAATATTTCTCGCGACAATATATTATCTCGGTCCTACGTATCCCTATGTGCAATAGAAAAATCAAGACTACGTAGTTGTGGATGAAAAATATTAGTTTTACTTGGTCATAAACTTTCTTCCCATGACTAGAATTAATAGAAAACATATAGTGTTGTTCGTAAATGTTCTTCCCATTTTAAGAAAAGTCGGATATCACTTAATCCACAATCGAATATTAAAAAATCCATTAAAAATTTAATTATTAAAATATAGGTTATTAATTTTTAATGACATTAATAACAAAAGGATGACATTGGTCGCATATATTTTTCTCATTTTTATATAAGTTAGAGACGATACAAACCATAACCGGACTATAAAATCATGAAGATAGTGGGGAGAAGTGAATAAAAAAATGAATTATAATGTAAACCTAGGGGGGTCATCCAACTTTTTGAAGGAGATGTCTTTTACTTGGGTAACTTATTGAAAAATCATCATCTTTATGGTTGCAAAGTTAATTTAAAATGACTCATATGTTCATTTTGAAAAAGGACCAAAGTGTTGGCTAAGGTGTGGGAAAATTGTTGACCAAGGTGTTGGCCAAATTGCTGACCGAGGGAAATAGGTTGGGCTCTAAGCATGGGCCAATTGGCCAAGACATATGCACTAGACGTTAGGCCAAATGGCCAAGACAGATGCGCTAGACGTTGGGCCAATTGGCCATGACTAATGCATCATGCGTTGGGCGCATGACCTGGCCTGACCGAGATAGGAGAACCACAAGCGTTGGGTGTCTGACACATGGACGTTAGGCAGGCACAGGTCCAAATCTGACCGAGACATATGCACTGGTGCAAACCTACACTTAGTTTCATATCACCCTGATGATCATATAGTGCATCAATTTGAACAAGACATTCTTCATTTAGGACACCCTTCTAACTTCGTGCGTATGTATGTGCCAAGTATAGCATCGTTGTCCTTATCCTAGTTTTGTATGACTATAACAGTAGGATCCTCTATAATAAAAATATGTTGATTTCTTTTCGACTCCTACTTCTTATAAGATGGTCACAACAATAATTACACAAATGTCATGCAAGTCTAATGAGCTCGCTCTGGTTATATGTTTATGATAATTTCATTGGAATATATTTTTATGTTTATGTTGATTTCAGGACATTATTTAAGTTTTCTTTATATTTAAAACTAGGATTAGTTGGAATTGTTAAGATAAAGAAGGTTGTGGTGAAAAAATTATTTTTTTCATCTCCCTTAGAGTTGTTGTATCTAGTTTCTGTTATCACATTTTCTCATCCGTTATATTACAACACCTCTTCTCTTAAGAGACCACCTTATAACTCTCTTTTTTAAAATTTGTTGTGGATGAGACTTATACCCACAACCTCCACCACTCTAATCCTTAAACCCTCTACCTTAAACATCAGACCACCTATGACTCCAATTTTTTTTTCTCTTAGATTATATGTGGTATGAATTAAAATTTAGGGTTGCTCCAATTTAGATTAAGATGTTTCCTTTATCATATCTGAAAGCTAATATTAAATATTTTGAATCACAAAGCTAATATTAAGATGTTTCCTTTATCTTGTAAGAATACTTCATGAATGCTGAAATTGAAACTTCAAATTATTTTTCATCGAATGAAAATATTTGAAGATCCTTGCCTTTTGTTAATTTTCATTTATCGTGATGTGTTTTAATTTAGTTGATTTTCATTGATCGTTTTGTTGATTTTTCATCAGTGTTTTGATTTAGGTGTTTATCTAATAGAGGGATAAAATTGAGGCTATAGTGAAGGAGAGTTATATTCCACAACTACCAAAAAAAAATTAAGGAATGTTGTGACTATATTCTTGAAAACTTTGATGTGGTGTCAAAATACAAGTTTACCCATGCTTTTTAATTCCTCATTTCCGATTATTTACCTATAATGTTAGGTATAAAAGTTTTGCTTTTCTTTTTTAATTAAACCAACAACTAAAGGCATTGTTCAAATTCAACACGTTTTACTGTTTTAGGCATGTTTGGATTATATTTAATTTTAGGTGTATAAATAATTTTATTGGATCCAACCCAACCTTTCAATATTTCCTTGAATTGATTTTAGTGTTGTTTAATCAAATTGAATGAGTTACACACAAATTTGAAAGATTATCCACTTATCCATCTAGTAGGATTTTTTATACGTGCACAGAGCAATATTTTTTAACACATGGTTAAGAACATATATTACACGTGCATTCGTATAGTTAAAAACACATATGTTAACTTGCATTCAGATGGTTAAGACCAAACATTAGCTTTGTTATTGTATGTTGGGTTATAGACACATATTTTGGGATGGGATTGTAACTGAAAAATGTTAGTAATAATATAACGGATATTATGGTGTGGTGAAGTGTATTGGAAGTCATGGACTTGTTTGAGAAGAAAAACTTTGATTATGGATGTGACATGTGGCACTTCATTATAGTGTAAGAACCTTTTTTTTCTTAGATTATATGTGGTATGAATTAAAATTAGCTTTGCTCCAATTTAGATTAAGTTGTTTCCTTTATTTAAACTTTTTATGTGTAATTATTTTTCCAATATTTTTTTGGCGCCATCCATTATTGACAAAGAAACAAATGTATCAATTTTCACTTGCTAATTAATTCCTCATTTTCGTCGTCTATTTACCTATAATGTTTAGGTATATAAGTTTTTCTTTTTTTAACTAAACCAACAACTAAAGGCATTGTTCAAGTTCAACAAGTTTTACTGTTTTTGGCATGTTTGGATTATATTTAATTATAGGTGTATAAATAATTTTATTCGATCCAACCCAACCTTTCAATATTTCCTTGAATTGGTTTTAGTGTTGTTTAATCAAATTGAATGAGTTACACACAAATTTGAAGAGAATAAAAAAATATTTAATCGAAATAAACTTCAGTTATAAGTAATTTAGTTTATAAACATTTAGACCTCTATTCCATTTATATTATACCAGAGTTTGTTGGTTTTTTTTTTTGTTTTAGCATTTTTGTTGTTGAAATAGTTGTTAAAGGCAGGAACAAAGTTGAATATTATTAATATTTAAAATTTATTGTGTTAAAGCGAAAAACAATGTATATTTAAAAAATAAATATTTCGTAGGGTTTATTCACATCCGATGATAAAATTACCCTCTTATTATGCAATAGTTGAGAAAAAATATTCATCATGGAGTTTTCATTCTTATAAGAACACCCTATGAAATGAAGAATTAAAACTTTTAGAAATATCTCATTTGTTTCAAATTTACCCCTTAAAGATTTAGTTTACATTATTTTAGACTAGCGGAAATTATATATAATGTCATATTACTTTTGCATTACATGTTTTATGAATTAAAATTGGTACCATGATTTTAAACTAATTAGTCCTCCAAATGGTATAATTTCCAATAGTGATTAACTTTAAATCATAATTCAGTCCTATTTTGTTTATTTTTAAATTTACATTTCTATATTCTATATGACACAACCTCCTATATTTATTACAAGTTTTTTATTTCTTTTTTATCGAAACGAACAACTAAATCCATTGTTCAAATTCAACACGTTTTTACAGAATATGGTTATATATAAATTTAGGTCTAGATATGATTTTATACAATCTAGTCCAACTTTGTATATTGCACTGGATTGGGATTATTACTCTTTAATCATGTTTCCTGTGTATCCGCGTAGTTAAAACACACATGTTATTCGTACGTTCACATTTTTAAGAATACATGTGTTACATGTGTATTTTTCTGTTCAAACAATAAGGAAAATAAATGACAATTTCGATTTTGAAAGATTAACCACTTATCCACCTAGTAGGATTTTTTACACGTGCACAAAACAATATTTTTTTAACACATGGTTAAGAACATACATATTACACATGTATTCGTATAGTTAAAAACACACATATTAACTTGTATTCAGATGGCTAACACCAAACATTAGCTTTGCTAATGTATGTTGGGTCATAGACACATATTTTGGGATGAGATTGTGAATGAAAAGTGTTGGTAATAATATAACGGATGTTATGGTGTGGTGCATTGTTATTATAGTGTAAGAACCTTTTTTTTATTTAGATTATATGTGGTATGAATTAAAATTAGTGTTGCTCTAGATTAAGTTGTTTCCTTTATATCATATCTGAAAGCTAATATTAAATATTTGAATCATAAAAGAAAAAATGTATCTTTAAAATATCAAATTTTATTGGGTATATTATGGTACCATGATATAAGTTTATGTGTAATTATTTTTCCAATATTTTTTGGTGCCATCCATTCTTGACAAAGAATCAAATGTATCAATTTTCCCTTGCTTATTAATTCCTCATTTTCGTAGTCTATTTTACCTATAATGTTTAGGTATATAAGTTTTTCTCTTCTTTTTTAACTAAACCAACAACTAAAGGCATTGTTCAAGTTCAACACAGGTTTGTATTATATTTAATTTTATTCAATCCAATCAAAACTTTCAATATTTGATAGAATTGGTTTGGTGCTGCTATAAAAGACAAGTCGTAAGTGCAATAAATCAAGAAGCATTGTTCATTCAATTTCTCTCATTTTCTCCTCTATTTCTTTCACTGTTTTTCTCTCTTCCATATTCTTCTGGTTTCTGTGGCTGTCCAACAATGTTTACCCACATTTTCATCTTCCTCATGATATTTTCACTTTCTCCTTTGAGTCTAGGATATGATTTTCTTGCATTGTCACTCTCCTGGCCGAAAGGCTATTGTGCAACCCTACCTTGCACATCTTCTCCACCACCTAACATTTTTACCTTACATGGATTGTGGCCTTCAAACATCAATCAGACCGATCCACAAAGCTGTCCACACACTATTCAATTTCCAGATAATAGTGTAATTGAAAAAACTTGGAATCATGATCTTCTAACTAATATGAAAAAAATAACTTTTTCTCCCAAAACCCAATTTAGCCTCTGGAAGCATGAATGGACATTCCATGGAACATGCATGGAATCAAAAAGTGTTACCCATTCTCAACTTGATGCAGCAGATCCTCAAGCCTACTATTTTGATTCCATATATGCTTATTTCAAAAACGCCAATGATCTTGTTAGTAAACTGGCTGGTTAGTGATTTTCTTTGTATAATTTAGTGTTTTTTTTCTATTTTCAAATAATTCATAATCATTATATGATTTTTTTTTATTGCATAACAGGAGAAGCAAATGTGAAACCTGGACAAGAGTATGATGCTATTACATTGTTAAATGCAGTGAATAAAGTTATTGGGTCTGATGTGTCTATCAAGTGTCGTGTCTCTTCACACGACAACAAACAACACCTTGTAGAGGTGATTCTTTACTTGGACAAGAACTTACAGCACACAAATGTATTTGATGCTGTAGCTAAGTTTCGTAGTCGTTGTGATATGAAAAAGAAGATTATTTATGCTGGGTCGCACCTACGCGCCAGTAAAGAGCTATACTTAATGTCATATCACTTAGATGATTATATATATAGTGCGTAAGTATGTGCAAAGTATAGCATCTTTGTCCTTATCCTTGCTTTGTACAACTTAACACTAGGATCCTCTATAATAAAAAGATGTTGATTTATTTTCAACTCCTACTTTATATAAGATTAATGAGCTCTCTGTTTGTATGTTATGGTTATTTCAACGGAATAAACTTTCACGTTTATGTTGATTTCAGGATATTATTTAAGTTTTAATTGTATTTAAAACTCGGATGGGTTGGAGCTGTTGCGGTAAAAAAGGTTGTGGTGATAAAATTATTTTTTCTCATCTCCTTTAGAATTTTTGTATCTAGGTTCTGTCATCACATTTTTTAGAATTGAGACAAAATATTGGCTATCGTAAATAAAATATCTAATATTGGTATTCATCTAACATTGGTACAAAGATGAATGTGTGATATTAGTATTGGTCGCATTTTTCACTATTGTCAATTACGTGACTTACGAAAAATGGAGAGCCTTCAAATGATTTGAAGTCGTCGATAAATATTTTGTGGTCAAAAAGTAGAAAACTCACTTTTATACCAAATTATAAAATATAGTTAACGAACCATAAATCGAATCAATTTGCAAGAGACAATTACAAATCGGAAAATATATTATCACCTCTTCCTCCTATATTAATTGGTACCCTAAAAACTACATTGACTAAATTATATTGTAAACTTGTTTTATTATATAAAACTTATTTATTAAAATAAGATACTCTATTTTTATCAAATTTTAAAAATAATTTTTCAATCAACTTTGTAATTTGAATATAGTTTTATATTTAATTAAAATTATTTTAGTAATAAACTAATAGTTTTATAATTAAAAATTGGTATAAGGATATCTTCTCACTCTAAGGGTAAAGACATAATTCCTTTTGGGGTATATGAATATCACATGTAACAAATGTCGCTCCCACAGATGGCATCTTTTAACATTTGGTTTATATGAAGACATAGTGGTCTTTATACCACTTGACCAACATCTTGTTGGTATATGATAATTAAAATGTAAATAATGGATAATAAAAAATTATCACAATATTTTTAGATTATTTTATCATAAATAATTTAATAATGTTAAATATATATAGTATAATACTATCTAAAAAAATTATTAAATTGAAAAAAAAACCATAGTATTCCAAATAAATAGAGTGACATATATATTTTACTATAGTAGCATGTTTCTCTCGTCCACTTTGGAGTTGTTGTAACTAGTTTTTGTCATCACATTTTGTAGAATTGAGAGAAAATATTGGCTCTCGTTTGTAAAATATCTAATATTGGTATTCATCTCACATAAACTTCAAGATGAGTGTGTGATATTAGTATTGGTTGTGTTTTTTAATATTGTCAATTACATGACTAACGAAAATGGAGAATGAAATTTCAAATGATTTGAAGTCATCGATAAGTTTTTTGCGGAAAAAAAAGTAGAAAACTCACTATTATACCAAATTATAAAATATGGTTAACGAACCAGAGTTCGGATCAGTTCTCAAGAGTCAATTACAAATCAAAAAATATATTATCACCTCATCCTCATGTACTAAAATGGTACCCTAAAGACTACATTGACAAAATTATATTGTAAACTTGTTTTATTATACTTATTTATTAAAATAAGATACTCTATTTTTATCAAATTTTAAAAATAATTTTTCAATCAACTTTGTAATTTGAATATAGTTTTATATTTAATTAAAATTATTTTAGTAATAAACTAATAGTTTTATAATTAAAAATTGGTATAAGGATATCTTCTCACTCTAAGGGTAAAGACATAATTCCTTTTGGGGTATATGAATATCACATGTAACAAATGTCGCTCCCACAGATGGCATCTTTTAACATTTGGTTTATATGAAGACATAGTGGTCTTTATACCACTTGACCAACATCTTGTTGGTATATGATAATTAAAATGTAAATAATGGATAATAAAAAATTATCACAATATTTTTAGATTATTTTATCATAAATAATTTAATAATGTTAAATATATATAGTATAATACTATCTAAAAAAATTATTAAATTGAAAAAAAAACCATAGTATTCCAAATAAATAGAGTGACATATATATTTTACTATAGTAGCATGTTTCTCTCGTCCACTTTGGAGTTGTTGTAACTAGTTTTTGTCATCACATTTTGTAGAATTGAGAGAAAATATTGGCTCTCGTTTGTAAAATATCTAATATTGGTATTCATCTCACATAAACTTCAAGATGAGTGTGTGATATTAGTATTGGTTGTGTTTTTTAATATTGTCAATTACATGACTAACGAAAATGGAGAATGAAATTTCAAATGATTTGAAGTCATCGATAAGTTTTTTGCGGAAAAAAAAGTAGAAAACTCACTATTATACCAAATTATAAAATATGGTTAACGAACCAGAGTTCGGATCAGTTCTCAAGAGTCAATTACAAATCAAAAAATATATTATCACCTCATCCTCATGTACTAAAATGGTACCCTAAAGACTACATTGACAAAATTATATTGTAAACTTGTTTTATTATACTTATTTATTAAAATAAGATACTCTATTTTTATCAAATTTTAAAAATAATTTTTCAATCAACTTTGTAATTTGAATATAGTTTTATATTTAATTAAAATTATTTTAGTAATAAACTAATAGTTTTATAATTAAAAATTGGTATAAGGATATCTTCTCACTCTAAGGGTAAAGACATAATTCCTTTTGGGGTATATGAATATCACATGTAACAAATGTCGCTCCCACAGATGGCATCTTTTAACATTTGGTTTATATGAAGACATAGTGGTCTTTATACCACTTGACCAACATCTTGTTGGTATATGATAATTAAAATGTAAATAATGGATAATAAAAAATTATCACAATATTTTTAGATTATTTTATCATAAACAATTTAATAATGTTAAATATATATAGTATAATACTATCTAAAAAAATTATTAAATTGAAAAAAAAACCATAGTATTCCAAATAAATAGAGTGACATATATATTTTACTATAGTAGCATGTTTCTCTCGTCCACTTTGGAGTTGTTGTAACTAGTTTTTGTCATCACATTTTGTAGAATTGAGAGAAAATATTGGCTCTCGTTTGTAAAATATCTAATATTGGTATTCATCTCACATAAACTTCAAGATGAATGTGTGATATTAGTATTGGTTGTGTTTTTTAATATTGTCAATTACATGACTAACGAAAATGGAGAATGAAATTTCAAATGATTTGAAGTCATCGATAAGTTTTTTGCGTAAAAAAAAGTAGAAAACTCACTATTATACCAAATTATAAAATATGGTTAACGAACCAGAGTTCGGATCAGTTCTCAAGAGTCAATTACAAATCAAAAAATATATTATCACCTCATCCTCATGTACTAAAATGGTACCCTAAAGACTACATTGACAAAATTATATTGTAAACTTGTTTTATTATTAAATACTTATTTATTAAAATAAGATACTGTATTTTTTATCAAATTCTCAAAATAAATTTTCAATCAACTTTGTAATTAGAAGATATTTTATATTTAATTAACTTTATTTTAGTGATAAACTAATAATGTTATGAGAAAGAGATAACATTGGACATCCACCGTTCTCAATCCCGGGAGATAAGGCACGAGTGACGACATTCCCCTCATTTTTAATATTTATTTATTAATGATAAAATTAAATTAATTTAAATATTAATAAACCGCTAATCATTTAATTTATTATTATTTATTTATTTACAACTATAAAATAATTTATTATTAATTGTATTTCTATAAAAAATAAAGTTATATATTAATTAATATTAAAATAATAAACGAAGCAACAACTAAAAGGGTGAAAACAATTCCTACGCTCGATTAGGACATATGGTTGATGTGGATTTGACGCATAATGCAAATGTGTCCATGATTGTGAGAGATGATGGCATCGCACAGAAAATTACACCAACACAGTAAGAAAGGTGTCATAGTCCAACATGTGGGTGTCATGACCTCAATTTTTGTTGGAAGATCAACATTATGACTTAGAATAAGGTGAACTCAATTTTGACATCTCCCATAATATTTGGAGTCACCATTACGTTTTTGCCTTCGAAATGTAGAAAACTTTATTTTAAACTCCATTTCAATAAAATAATATTTAAATGGAGATTCTAAGCTCAAGAGCCGATTACAAATGAGGAAATGTTTTAACATCCCATCCACCCATAATAAAACGGTACCCTCACTAATAACATATAAAATCATATCCTCCCTAATAATATATATTGAAACAAAATATTTTAATTTTAATTTTTTGTGAGACACTATATTATCTTGCTCCTACGTATCCCTATGTGCAATAGATAAATCAAGATTACGAAATTCTGAATGAAAAATATTTGTTTGACTTGGTTGAAATGATTTTATTGATTTGGTTGAGATAATTTTTATTGATTTGAAAATATTCATCACATGATTGTTTTAATTTAATGGAACTAATAACGAAAAAAGAGTTATTGTCGTAGACTTTCTTCCAATTTTCAGAAAATCTTGAGACAACGTGAACCATGACCGAACTATAAAAGCTTCAGTAATTTACATGATAAGAAAAATATATGATCAATTAAAAATATAGGTTATTAATTTCGAATGAAATTAATATAAAGAAGATAGTATTGTTCGTAAATGTTCTTCGGAGTTTAAGAAAAGTGAGATATAACTCAAACTATTACCATCCCATCCACTCATAATACAACGGTATCCTCACTAATAACATATACTTTTATATATTTATTGTATTTTTAAACAATTAATTATTGAAATAAAATTGTTTAATTATAATTTTTTGTGATAATGTATTATCTTGCTCTTACGTATGCCTAGGTGCAATAATTGAGAAATCAAGACTACATAGCTCCTAATAAAAAATATTAGCTTGACATGGTTGAATTGATTTTATTGATTTGGTTGAGTTGGTTTTTATTAGTTTGAAAATATCTACATTATATGATTGTTTAAATTTAATGGAACTAATAACGAAAAAATACTATTAGTCCTATACTTTCTACCCATTTTCAGAAAAGCTTGAGACGACGTGAACCATGATCGGATAATAAAAGCTCCGTAATAATATATGATCAATTAAAAAACAGGTTATTAATTTGGATGAGATTAATAGCAAATCGATGGTGTTGGCACTGTGATAATTTTAAAAGTATCCCTATATGATAATTTTAAAATCTTGAGCGATACCTTTTTACAATTGATATATCAAATTCTAGAGATAGAAAAAAGTAAAAATTGTGAGAGAATTAAGAATAGTATATATAGGAAAAAAAACAATTAAGAATGTTGTTGCTAAATCATCCTACTCACATTTGACTTATAAATGATACTTAAAAAATTATTTAACTACAGATGTTAACATGTTAATTATTGTCCACCGTATGATGTTTCATACAAAAATTTGTCCACGCTAATTTGGAAAATTTTCAATGGCTACATGAATAATAATCACCATTAACTACTGTGCATTATTCGGATAAAATTGCACAAAATATACCAATTAAGTGCACAATCAAAACTTAAAAAAGTGGC
Organism: Lupinus albus; assembly: GCA_009771035.1. Taxonomy (NCBI): domain Eukaryota; kingdom Viridiplantae; phylum Streptophyta; class Magnoliopsida; order Fabales; family Fabaceae; genus Lupinus; species Lupinus albus. Next base: position 15,924,424 of record CM020011.1, read on the forward strand.
ATCAAAAAGAGGAAATAAATTAATTAAAAATAAGAATGAAAGAAAATTAAGTAAATTTTATTATAATAAACAAAGACTTTAATGTTTTTATAATGTTATTTTTTTATTAAATTTAGTACATCAACCACAATTCATATACAATAATTTTATTTATGAATCTTTGATAATTATTAAAATGGTATAACCAAGGATATCTCCTCATCCTAAAGGCAAAAACATAATTCCTTTCTGGATACCTGAATATCTCACGTAATAAGTGTCACTCTCATGAATGACATCTTTTAACATTTAGTTTATATGAAGATTTAGTGGTTGTGATACCATTAAACCAATGTCTTGTTCATATATAATAATTAATATATGAATAATGGATAATAAAAGTACCACATTTTTTACCTTCATAGATTCTAGAATTAACTTGCTGGGACAGAGAGGGGAGATTGGCATGTGTGCGGGGAGTTGAAGTTTGGATTGAGAAAGCTAGCACGAGAAATGTGAGAGATTATAAGAAAGACTTGTTAATATATATATATATGCCAATAAAATCTTGATAACATATTCAATATAAATTCTTATGATGAGACGTTTCTCACATCTTAATGAGCCTAGAAAAGCTTAAAATAACTTTTTTTCCTGCCATTCAAAGTTTATAGGTATTAATATTTGAATATTAAAAGTAGTTTATCCTTAACATATTGAAATAAAATATACAAAAGTTTATCAAAATATTATTAGATTATTTTATCATTAATACTTTAATAATGTTAAGAGTAAATTACGCTCACACCCCCTGAATTTTAGTGAAATTATACAAATCACCCTTCACTTTTTTGTCCTTACACGAACCACCCCTAATTTTGTACATATGCTATACTAACTACCCCTACATGATATAAAAGTGTAATATTTTAAACAAAAACATATGATGTGTGTAATTAATTAAACAAAATATTGTATATTGTGTAGACAAATTCAAATAATATAAGAGTCAATGCGTCTTCATTATTTGACTCATTATAAAATGTATAATAGTTATTTAAACATTTCTTTGAAATTATTAATGTATTTTTTAATGACACAAAAATAATAAAGAAACACTCGCTTTTATACTATTTGAAGTGTACACAATATACAATATTTTGTTTAACTTAATTACATTCATACAATAAGTGAGTCAAACTCTAATAAATAGTTACATAGAATCATCCATATTAACAAAGTCATAGCTATCAATTAGCTATTAAAGCAAAATCGTAAATATCAATAAATTAGCTATTAAAGCAAAATCGTAAATATCAATAAATTAGCTATTAAAACAGAATCATAGCAATAAATAAATTAACTAAAATAGCTCCCGTACTTTAGCTAATTTCCAATTCATATTTTAGCTAATTATCTATTCTGATATACTCTACTATAGTTACACAGTTCCCTCTTTTAATTTGTGTAATGCATACTAAGAATGATATACTACTTATTGTTTTTATAAAGGAAATATACAAATAATTAAAATATTGAATGAGTAGTCGGTATAACAGATTATTATTTATTATATAGCACAATAAAAAAAACATAAATATTTAATACCTTGAGTTGAGAATCTCAGTTATCATATGTACATATATATTGTCAACAAAACTCCAAAGGGAAAAGTGCAGTGCAGAGAAGGTGTAAGAGAATGATTGAAATAGAGGATGATTTAGTGGTTGAGATATTGGTCCGACTGCCAGTAAAGTCATTACTGAGATTCAAATGCGTTGATAAGAGATGGAATGATTTGTTTAGAAAACCAACATTCGCTCACAGGAACATGAAGATGCATGAGAAGAAGAAGAAGCAATGTATGGTGATTTGTGAGGAAAGAGAGCCTCCTCGTATAATGATCTCAGAGAATTATGAGGTTTTGGAATCGGAATGGAAAAACCCATTTCCAGATGATCATAATGTGATATGGCCAATGGCACTCCGCGACACCTACAATGGTGTTTTTCTTATCAAATCTGAAAAATTATATCTTTGGAATCCTGCCACTCGAGAAATAAAGCTTATCCCCATTCCTCCTTCTCTTGACCCTCCTCCTCCTTCTCTCATCCTTTCATATGTCGCTTGTGGTTTAGGTGGTGATCCTGATACCACTGACTTCAAGGTTTTCTATGCTGTCACCGTTGGAGAACAAGTCCCTAACCCAATGTTCCAGGATCCTACAGACGATGATTATGATAGATTTACCATAACATATCATCCTACCTCTTTTGGGCTATACAGTCTTAGTACCGATACTTGGACTCTTATGGATTTTGAGCTACGTCGTCAATTTAAAACTACCGCGTATTGGAATGGTTTTCTTTTCAATGGAGTTCTCCACTGGGCCAGTATTGATGGAAATGGGGACTGCATACTTCGCTTCGACTTTCGCAACAATCAATTTACTACAATTGACCTCCCACCAATAGTCCATGAATACACAGACAAATTCGTTGAGATCAATGATTCTCTTTGTTATGCTAAATATTGCCCTATTCCCCCAGATTGGGCATACTCCTCTGTTGATATCTGGACTTTGGAACAAGACACTTGTTGTTGGACCAAAAAATACATATTTCAGCCCGTTCATAAACTTTTGAAGATCATCTACTTTTGGAAGGATGCTCCTGAACTTCTTGGAATGCGAGCGCGCCTACACACCGATGCAAACCTAAACTTAGTTTCATATCACCCTGATGGTCATATAGTGCATGAATTTGAACAAGACATTCTTAATGTAAGACGCCCTTCTGACTTCATGCGTAAGTATGTGCCAAGTATAGCATCGTTGTCCTTATCCTAGTTTTGTATGACTATAACAGTTGGATCCTCTATAATAAAAATATGTTGATGTAAGATGATCACAACAATAATTAAACAAATGTGATGCAAGTCTAATGAGCTCGCTCTGGTTATATGTTTATGTTAATTTCAGGACATTATTTAAGTTTTCATTGTATTTAAAACAATGATTAGTTGGAACTGTTAAGATAAAGAAGGTTGTGGTGATAAAATTATTTTTTCTCATCCCCTTTAGAGTTGTTGTATCTAGTTTCTGTCATCACATTTTGTAGAATTGAGACAAAGTATTGGCTCTCGTTTCTAAAATATCTAATATTGTTATTCATCTAACATTGGTACAAAGATGAATGTGCGATATTAGTATTGGTCGCATTTTTCAATATTGTCAATTACATGACTTATGGAAAAATGAGAATGGAATTTCAATCACATTCAAATGATTTTAAGTCGACGATAAGCTTTTTTGCGGACAAAAAGTAAAAAAAAACTCACTTTTATACCAAATTATAAAATATGGCTAATGAACTAGAGTTTGGATCAGTTCTCAAGAGTCGGTTACAAATCGAAATATGTATTTTCACCTTGTCCTCTTGTACTAAAATGGTGCCCTAAAGACTATATTGGCTAATTTATATCATAAACTTGTTTTATCATTTAATACTTATTTATTAAAATAAGATAATGTATTTTTATCAAATTCTCAAAATAAATTTTCAATCAACTTTGTAATTGGAAGATAGTTTTATATTTAATTAACATTATTTTAGTAATAAACTAATAGTGTTAAGAGAAAGATATAAAATTGGTCATCTACTACTCTATGTCCCGAGAGATAAGGCACGAGTAGCCACTTTCCCCTCATTTTTAATATTTATTTAATTAATATAATATTAATATTAAATTAATTAAAGCTATTGTCAAAGGCTAATCAATTAATTTATTATTATTTAATTATTTATTCAACTTTAAAATAAATTATTATTAATTATATTTCATAAAAATTAAAGTTATATATTAATTAATATTTAAATAATAAAGAAAGCAACAACAAAAAATGGTGAAAACAATTCCTACACTAGGGTCGGACTTATGGTACACGTGGATTAATTTGACGTGTAATGCAAATGTGTCCCTAACTGTGAGAGATGATGGCATGGCACGAAAAACTACACCAACATAGTAAGAAATGCGTCATAGTCAAACATGTGGGGTGTCACGGCCTAATTTTTTTTTGGAAGTTTGACTTTATGACTTAGAAAGAAGTGAACTCAATTTCATCCTCTTTGATAACATTTGGAGTCGCCACTACGTTTTTGCCGTCAAATTGTAGAAAACTTTATTTTAAACTTAACTTTAATAAAATAGTATTTAAACTGAGATTCTGATCTCAAGAGCCGGTTAAAAATGAGGAAATCTAATATCATCCCATCCACCCATAATATAACTATATCCTCACTAATAACATAAAAAGTCATATCCTCACTAATAACATATATAAAAACAAAATATTTAAATTTTAATATTTTTTGCGACAATATATTATCTCGCTCCTACGTATCCCTATGTGTAATAGAGAAATCAAGACTACGTAGTTGTGGATGAAAAATATTAGTTTGACTTTATTCATGGTTAGGCATGTTTTATAATTAATCAATTAAAATAAAACTATATGTCATCTAAATATTTTCTAAATTGTGATAAAAAAAACCAAACGATAAAGGAGACACGATTGTTCATGGGATGACTAAAATTTTCTCTTAAATATTTTGTTAATTATTTTGAAATTGTCGCCCTTTAATATCTTATAAAAATTGGTCAGACAAAATTAGATGTTCACATCTGCCTCTCTTTATTTGTTGCCTACTTGAAAGCAAGTAAACTAAAGTTTGCATGCTATCGTAGTAAGTAACCAGTAAAGAAATGAACATTAATTTTGTCAAGGATGATACAATGAACATGCAGGGCTCGAGACAGTAAATAAATTTGCGAGCTCTCAGTGGCTCAAGACAGTAAAATAAATTTGCGAGCTCTCAGTGGCTCGAGACAATAAATTTGCGAGCACGGAGTGGCTCAAGACAATAAGGTAAATTTGTGAGCTCTTAGTGGTTCGAGGCGGTAAAATAAGTTTGCGAGTTCTTAGTGGTTCAAGACGGTAAAATAAATTTGCGAGCTCTCAGTGGCTCAAGACAATAAAATAAATTGCGAGCTCTTAGTGGTTCGAGACGGTAAAATAAATTGCGAGCTCTCAGTGGCTCGAGACAAAAAAATAAATTTGCGACGTCATAGGTTGAATATTATAAGAGGTAGACATTGATGGTTGATATATTGGAAGTTGTGACGTCATAGGTTGGTTCATCTTAGGCTAATACATTAGTGTTTGAGGTATGCGAGTTTGATATGGGTTAGTTTGAAAATTTATTTGGTGTGGGTATCAGAATTATGTTTCTAAAGATAAGAATAGTTTAGAGTTTATTATATAGTAAATCATACAATGTTATATGTGGATAGAATATTGAATTTGAAGTGTCACCTATGAGTTATGATAACAAATTTATGTCTCATTGATGATCAAGATGAGAGGATGGATGCCACCTTTCTACGCCTATGAGTTATGATAGCAAATACCAAAACTTGTTTTCACTCTCCAAAGTGAGTGGCTTCTCTCATTTCTCAATACCTATCATCAATCATACATATTTTTTACTACCCTCATTCAATATTATTTACACCATCCTACTTATAACTAATTCACACTTACTCAAAAATTATATTAACATTCCAAATTTACTTTTTTGTTTGACATTGCGTAAAGTAAAACAATTATATAGTAAATAATATAAAATGGCTTATATTTAAGAACAAGTATACTTTCTAATATAATTTAATAAAGCAAAACAAGTAGTAGTAATGTTATGAGTTATGGTACTGTATTTAACATGGAAAAATATTGATCTTGAGTGAATTTAAATTGATTGGTAGACAAACATAAACATTCATTCACTTTACACGCCACGCCGTCTCATATTCTTTTATTTCATATTTAGATCTCAAGGCAAGGATGCCAATGCCAATGGACTATAGTTATACGTTCTTTATAGTTTTTTGAAGGACTCACCAGAAAGAATGAGAGTAATGGACAATCAATCTCCTCTATTGCTGTGTTTTATGAAGTAGTGCCATTCTATTGCTGTATTTCTTAATGACATTCATTATTGTTAACAACATCAAATGCCATTCTATTCACTATCTTCGGATGACATTAATTATTGTTGTTAACAACATCAAATGGCATTCTATTCACTATCTTTGGATGTGTCTGCATCTTACATCAGCAACAACATGGCGAATATGAGGAGCATACCATTTCACCCTCTCAACGTGTTCTATAGAAACCTCCCAACAATAACCTGTGGGAAATCAGAATGGTGTGATTGTTGCTGAAGGACAAGGTCAAAATTGTATCATTTGAAAAAGAAATGGAAAAATATCTACCTTCAGATCTAGCAATATCATATATTGACTTCGATACATGATCAATCCATTTACACTCCTCAGAGTCCTTTGTATTCCCATGGACATGTAATATTCCACCCTCTATCCTGCAACATTATTGATTCCATGTGAAACACTACAATTGGTCATGGAAATAATAGCCCACAAGTGAAGAATCCCAGCGGAATTAAGCTAGTTATATCTTCACATATATTTTTCTCCATTGTTCTATCTGGAGCTTATACATTTGGAAGGCTTCATTGCTATCAACATAAGTGAAACAGTCATAAATTTGTCTCTCAATTAATGATACAGACCGTACACTTTCACGATGGAGTAATTTCAATCAGAATTCCCAGGATGAAATGTAAACCACAGCTTAAGGAACATTATGATTAATGGTTAGAATTAGAAGACAGAACATCACAAATTATTTCTGCCAAAATAATGCACTACAATTAAATTTCACCAAAAATATTCAGACTGTTATGTTTTTATAATAATTGATATAGCCCGTAATACGACAGTCGCTCACTATGTTACACTTTATTCACAGTATGACCATATTAGGGATAAATGTTTAGTGATTTCAAGAAAATAAGTTAAGCAACAATTGTCAATCATTATGGATAATCACCTACTAAGAGCAAAAGCAAAGAAGAAACTTAGAAATGCAGCAAAGAATAATATTATTACCATTAATGAGAAGTTAAGATGGAAATAAGTATCTAAATTACCTTAAAGCCCTCACAGCTGTGACCCAGCTACTCTCACTAGATGGAATGAGACCCAGACAGACTCTATCAGCCACATTCTGTAAGTAAAAAATCAACATATCCAGTTAAATTAATTCCTTCTACATTCAATTGTAGATAAGAAGCTGGACTTGTTGTCCTTAGGTAGCATTAATGAGTATTTTCACTGTGCAAAGTGACTCAAAAACGTGAATAACAGAGTCAATAATTCAGTGGCCACATGTTTCTTTCCTTCGAATCTCTCCTTTTACCAAACAAGGGGTTAAAACATTTCCTTTTCAATGCATCTTTTCAACCAAACAAAGGAAGAAAAATATTATAATCCTCACTCAAGTTCCTCCTTACGATTTCCTTCCACTAGGCATTTTTCCTTCCTTCATTTTCATTTAAAGTTGTTGGAAGAGTATCTTTGATATTGTTAGAACAATGCCCATTTTTTTATATGTGGGTAACTCTAAAGCTAACAGTAAATTATCTTAACTAACACAAAAGATACACCATATTTCATTGGCATGTTGTGTACAATGAGGTTTTATTGAGGGAGAACTACAATTTGGGATAGTTCGATGAACATATTTCCGATTTAGAAAGAGTTTAAACCAAAACATGGTTAATCAGATGTACATATTAACCATCTTACAGTGTCGCTAACCAATCTTTAGGAGTTTAGGTTAATCAAACTCAATTGGAAATATGTTCGAAGTTCACCAAGATATCCAAAATTGAAATTGGACAAAACTACATAAAGTTCCTTAGGCGCTTGTGATGTTCTCCAATATAAAAATATAGCATGTAAATTTTTTTAGCCACCTAACTCTTTTTTTTTTCAATTCTTAAAATTCTCATATTTGAGGTGTAAAGAACAATACACTTGCCATGTTTCTATTGGAGCATAGCACCACAAGCACTTAGGGATCTTTATCCAAGTTTTGCACACTGAAATTCTCCCTTTTGTTAATTAAGATAATTTTCCAAAAGGACTAGATGATTTGTTGAATAAACCACATCTACAAGGAACAAGGAAGCAAACATTTGGAGATACGATAGCTTATGGGTGGATAACTACATGCATAATACCTTGGGAGCCATAATTCGATTATCTCCTCCAAGTATGATACAACGGTCAGCCACAGAATTTGCTTGCAGATTATGTTGGAGAGCTTCTAAAGCATGGGGATTCCACTCACAAGCATATACAAGTTTTGCCTGGGCCCTGCTTGAGATAAAGCAAAAATAATATGAATAGATATTAATATCATTAAATCTTAAAAAAATCATAAGCAATTAAACCAGAAACAGCGGATATTAGAAAATATTTCAAATCCTCAATCTATGTTTAATGAAAGTTCAGGAGGAATGCCCACCCCCAGTCACCAAATGTTGACATTCAGAACCAGAATGACGTTTACGATATCAATCATATCAAAAATGAAGTTTATGATACACAAATTTCTTATTTTTTTACATAAATTGTCCAAAGAAAAATGTTAACATATCTTCCATTCAGCACACTGTAACCTTGTATCTTTTCTTTCCTCCAATTATAACACCGTTGACGGCTAAAAGGTATTTATGTCACACAATACTCAAAAACTAAAGATAGCAGAATATAATTGAAGATTAGGTATAATCCACAGCCCTGCCTGTAAACATCCAAAATACCTGACAAGAAAAGGCAGCACAAAGTAGCCAATGCCTGCAAACAGATCAACTATAACTTCATCCTTACAATCCAGCTTGGCCATCCGCAGCTTCTCAGAAAGATTACCCCATGAGAACATGCACTTCGTAGAATCAAAAGAATAGAGTATTCCATTTTCTCGATGGTTGACCCAGCCATTATCACCGACAAGAATCTGCAATGTGCTATCTCTTGTACCAGTTGCAGCAACTGGGCCCTTTAATACACAAACTTACTCATGTCATAAATAAATGAATTCACTGCAAAGCTATAGCAGGGAGAATTGAAAGCATAATTTTATGTTTAAGGAGCAAAAGCTATCAAATATGTGTCTCGATAAAAAAAAAATCAACCACTGAAAAGCATTTAATGTTTGCAAGTTTATATGAACTGCCTCTTCAGTCCTCTTATAATTTTAGCCTTCATAAATTTGATTAGACAGTAGACACTGACTCGTACTATGTTGGCAAAAGAGTCTAAAACCTGAAAACAACCATAATGGTTGGCAACAGACTGAACATCTAGATGTATAGCCTACAAGAGAACATATATTTTACCCTTGCAATTCATCTGTTAATGATCATTTCAGTATTTTATTTCATTTTTTAAATGTCATCATCAAATATTCTGTTATCTTTCACATAAACATTATGCATGATATATCTTCAACAAGAAAACTTAAAAAGATCGTACGTGATGGAAAATAATAAAACCCAGGCAGGAAAAGCAAAAAAAATAAACATTAGTCATGTTTATAAGATTACTTGGTGGGCGAGACGGTGAGCCTTAAGTGATTTAGCAACAATGGGCCAAAGATCTTCGGCGATAGAATCCCACATGGAATCCTTGAAAGAAGTAGCTGGAAGTATAACAATATCTCCAAGTCGATCCCACCTGAAATAGTGGAAAGGGAAAAATTAATACACAACACAACATAAAAGGGATTGCATGCAAGAACAAAAATCCTAAATGAATGAAAATAAGCATGAAGTTTGAAAGTAGACTCCATAGAATTTATAGGAGCAGTTTGAATAGTAGAACCTCGTTGGCAGTTCCTCTAGAAGCCGCGATGGTAGACCTTTATGCTCAATCAAGGACGTTACCGCTTCAGTCATCACTTTCAAAGGAGACTTTGCCGTTTTTCTTACTTCAACAACCTCATCTTCCAGCAAAGTGGCACCATATCCATGGAGTAGAGTCAATGCTTCGGAACAGGATAACTCATTTAACGAGTTACCATCTCCTTTAAGTGGTTTTGAAAAGGGAGCTCCATTTTTTCCATCAATCACATCTTCTGAATGATGATTCCTTTCATGAAGTACAGAAAAAAAATCTTTGGCTACAGGAAAACAGATATGTACTCCACCCTCTTCACAGTACGCCTTTCTCCCTAAGTCTAACCATCCAAATTTCTTCAACACATCCTTCCCTAATTTTGCATATTTCTTTTCTAGTTGCAGAATGTAATGTGATGGAATCATCTGATTTTGATCATTCATGCAAGGTAAGCCATCGTTTGAATATAAACTTTCATCTTCAGATATATTTGGTGCATGTTCCAGTTGGGATCCCAAAGAGTTTTCAATCTTATTCTGGTTTGTCCCTTCATTTTGGCCAAACATAGGCTTTCTTGGATTTTTGACAGGCATGAGATCATCATTTGAGGAATGCATTAAAGGAAGCAAGCTGAGTTTAGCTGGCTCACTGAACTTGGTTCCAAATGCATAGCATGATGCACCACCACCAACTATAACAACATCATCTCCAATAACAATGGCTGTACTGCGTACAAATAAATCTTTACCTATAGAATTAAGGGTAATATGTTTCCATAGACGAAGCTTCAAATCAAGTAAAGACAACTCTTGACCATGTTGTCTGACTGGACAACCACCAAGAACTCCAAGATAATTTTTATAAACAAAAATTGAGTGGGAGAACCTAGCATGTGGGTTGCTCCCAGCTGTCTTTTCCTTCTGCCATTGACCCTTCTGAACATCAAAGGAATACAAATCTCCGAGTGCTTTCTCACCATTGTATCCGCCAAACATAAAAATTTGAGAATCAGATGCAACCATTGCATGAGAGTGGCGTGCACATGGCCAGTCCCCCGAAACTGGAAGTTCTTTCCAGTGTAAATTAATTGTGTCAAGAACATAAAGGGAGGAAAACATAGTATCATTGTCTAGTCCCCCAAATACGTAAATGTTTGAACCCATGACAGCTGCAGCATGACGATGCCTGTCCAACATGAAAATATTAAACCACAACAACCAAGCATTTAGCCCCTCTAGGTGGGGAACATGTTAATATTAAACTAACACTTAACACTTCATATTAAACTACACTGAAAATAGTATTGCCAAATTAAGCTACAGTAAACCATGCTTACTACACTTTATAATAGTTATAGTATACATTTTAGTAAGTTATAAGCATTTATGCACATGAATTTAGATACTGCTACCAGAACTCATACAATATAGAAAACTGTGTTGAAATTCTATACAAAATTACAAAGTTTTTCTTTCCTCTGATGAACAATTGCTTGATAAGTGGATTTCATTTAAACTTGGAAAAACCAAAACAGAAGAATGCTATCAAGCCCCATTACCTTGGAGGAAAGACACTGCCACCACATTGAAGCAACTTCCAACAATTCTGAGTGGTATCCAGGATCCATACATCATTCAGAATTTTATCAGGACCAGTCCGACCTCCAATCACAAACATGTGATCTCCAACCAAGGAAGCTGTATGGCCTAAGCATGGAGATGGAGCTACTTCACCAAAACTGCTGATTGTTTCCAAATTGCCAGAATATGGATCCAGTAGCAACAAATCATTTCTCCTGGCATGTCTCCCCATGCCTCCAAAGCCACCGAATGCAACAACTTTACTGTGGTTGCCATTATTCAATGCACAAGCCGAATGGCCCCAAAGGAAAAGTTTCTCGACTGGTTCACCAACAATTTCGATATGGGCAATTGGAAGATTAGAACCAGGAAATCCCACGGTTGACCCTGCCAGCCAACCATTGAAAGTTCAGACTTTTGATTGATATTAAAAGGAAATTTGTCCTACAATCAGACACATCAATATGTCTCAGTAGTGTGCTTTTTTTACACAGGCATATTCATGTTATGATTAGCTTTGTACTATATTGAAATAGTTTGAAGTTCCTAAAAGATCCTTTTGGCTTTGTACTATATTGAAAATGGAAATACCTGAATAGTTATCTTCATTGTGCTGAGAATCAGCCCCAAGTTGAGAATGGTCATTTGCAACTCCTATTGAATGATGGATTGGTGACAAATGATTAATGTTAGGAGTAGATTGCAACAATGACAACAACATTTGATGGAACCTATGAGTTCTGTTACGATTAGCCTCCATTTTGTCATTAGCAACTTGAACTAGAAAACGGAGATACTGAGGTGAGACCATAATATTGGGAGTATGACCTAACGGGACCTCCATCCTTATGGAACATCGAATGGCTATAATGAATCGCTTGTTAGTGTTAGTAATCCCAGACTCTCTGAAACCGCAAGAAATGGCTAAAGAAACAAGGGACTGAGCCGAACCGAGGTCTCTGCACTCAACGGCTACAATGAGAGGCTCAAATCTGAAAACGAGTTGGGACTCAGAAAAGCGAGTTGAGTCAGGGGAGGGGAATAAAAGGGAGAGGAGGGAGTCCGGGTCGGCAGGGTCGTGTGAGACGAAGAGCCACGTGCCACCACGTGCCTTCTTCTTAGTGTTGAATGAAAGAGTGGAGAGTGGTTGAGAAAGGACTGAGATTCTGCCAGAGCATGAGCTAGTGGTGAAGTAAAGAGGGTTATCATTAATAGTATTGATAAGACAAATGATTGGTTCATCTAATGTTCCTTTTGCTGATTTGTCTGATTCTGTTGACCTCAGTGAAGCTATAGTCGCTGCCTTTCTCTTCTCGAACTCCATTCTTTCTATACTCTTAAATCTAAATCTCTCTTCCCAAACCATTATTAACCTTTTCCAACGCCAAAGAGATGGGCTTCCTTTAACTTGGGCCATTATATATAAATATGGTTTCATGTCATTGCCAACTACATTCCAAATTTGAAATAGGGAATAGTAACTTCTACAAATTAAGTCAGTGTTTGATGTGAAATTTTGAATTGAACTTCATTAGTGGGGTGCTTTTATTGAGTGTAGCTCATCTTAATCTTTAAAATATTGTTTTAGCCAAATTAGTTTGGAATCAAATTTAGTTTGTCAAGGCTTATATGTAAGGAGTTGTTAGTATGGAAATAGGTCACCCATTTTTTCTACATTCAAATGGAGTTAGTTAAAAAAAAGAAATAGTATATTTGTATAAATCTAACGAACCTCACAGGAAACTAAGAAAGTATACTGTATGCAGAGTATAATAACAAGCTCGATTTCTGTGTTAAAGTGCTATCTTTTAAATCATGAAGATGTAATGCAAATGAGGTTTATGAATTGTGATTATTTCGTTAATATGAATTATTGGAGCTTATTTTAGTAATTAACACATTTACCTTAATCTATATGCATTTTGCTATACTAACAATAAAATGAGACGCAATGAATAATATAATTAAGAGGCTAGTAATATTTTTCTATCAATAGTCAAATAATTAGATATGCAAAGTTAACCAATAAATTTTTCCTGATTAACAGGTGATTCATACAAAAATAAACTGGTATTGTATATAGGTTAGGTGTAAGATTTAAAGTGTAATGGTGTCAGATTACAGTAACATTTTCTGACCCCAGATGACATGAACACTACATTTCAAGCTGAAAAAAGCCTGAAATTCCAAATTAGACACAAGGGTTGGCCAAATGTCAAGTCCAAATAAATACCCTGATAAGGGTTTTTCCTTTTTGTTAATGTTTTCTAGGCCATGTCTCCAAATAAGTGATGTTCTTAATGAAATTATGATTGGTTCAAAAACATGAACGCAAATTTTGCTGCTAAAGCTAATGTTTTTATACGTAACTTATTTACTTTTATTTGATAGAAGCATAGGAAAATGAAAGGGCTATAATTAGATACACAACCAGAAGCATATAAATATATATCAGTCATGCACTTCGTTTCTAGGTATAGTCCCATACTCTAATAAAATGCTAGCAACAAAGTAATTAAAGATCAAAATACAGCATGATTGATGTCATAGATATATAGGCATAGGCATAGGTGAACGTTAGTGGTAAAAAAAGGAAGAGAAAAGGTGAAGCTGAATTTATGACTTTATGCAGTATAAGTGGGAAAGTAACTAGCAAAGTAGGGAAACCCTTATTCTTGAGCACAACCACCCTGTACTTCATAGCCACGATGTGTCCCTATCCTCATGTGAAATAATGTCTGTTCTCTCACCTCCTTTTCCACTAGAAAACAATCTCAATTGAGTAAGGCATGTTTACACAATAACGTGCACCTCCTGCAACCTATAATATCTCTCACCTCGTTTTATCATCATTCTTTTCATAGTACCATCTTCAATTGAATGTTATAATGAAGTGCTCAACATGGTTCATTGAATTTTTTAACATATATAACACACACCAATAGCTAGAGCAAGTACCCTTTTGAGTAAAAGCATAATATATAATTTATATTGTGATTAACAAACTTACCTGAACAATATAGTGGGTTACGTTGGGGTATAGTTAATTAATGCCTAATGGTATGAAACACAGAGAACATATATTTCAACACATCATCAATACTGGTCGTACTCCTGCCAACAAAGTAACATGATAATGCACCTCTTTAGTATATAGAGCCTTGACCTTTGTTCTTTAACAGCCTTGAGGAACTTGTTCTTCATGCTTGAAGAGGCCTCTTCACATTGGCATGCTTGTGTTGAAGTAGTTGAAGGGGTGATAGTAGTAGAGTAAGAATTATCCATATTCATGAAAAAATGAGAAGTGAGAAGAGGAAGTGGTGTGTGAAGTAGAGAAAATGAGGAGTGGGAAATTGCATATGAAATAATAGTAATTAGTGTGGAGTGGCATTGTGGTCCCAGCGGGTACTATCTGACTAAGGCACTGGGGGTTCACCCGTGATAATAATACAAATTAAAGAACTTTGATTCAATTCCATGTTTCAAAATACTCAAACAACCTTCATACTTTCATTTCTTCTTCTTTTTCCTTAAAGAACAGACACGTTGTGATAGAAATGAGGCTAGTACATTGTTTTATTCTCATACTACTCTCACTCCATAATCCTGCATCTCTTTGTTCTCATCATATTATCATTTACCAAACTAGCTTTTATTGAATGCATTCATGTTCGTTGGAGATTGATTCAAATAAACATAATGTAAATAATATCCTGCCAAAAATATATGGAAACATGTTTCCGACCTATCTGACTTCTGAATTTAGTGAATAGACCCGCTACCGTACCTCAATTAATTACTTCTTACCACTATCATTCGTGACACTTTAAAACATAAATAAAACAATTTCCTTTCACTTTTTCATGATTATTTCACTTAGTCAATTTTATCACATAAAGTCATTCAAGTAGCTCAATTACTTTTTTCACCAAGTTTTTTTATACCAAAATTCCTAGAGCCACTCACGTTAGAGAGACTCAATTACAAGCTATGCAACTAACTTATGAAATTTGGCCAATTTTCACATAAAGTCCAAAGTTGTATTAATTGAAATTACTAACTATAGGTCATAGAAAAAGTAATTAGAGAATTATTTACCACTTTTTAAGGAATGAGGGTTTGTTAGCAAATAGAACATCTCTTGCATTTTAATGGGGACTACAATTTGAC
Source organism: Lupinus albus (assembly GCA_009771035.1). NCBI lineage: Eukaryota > Viridiplantae > Streptophyta > Magnoliopsida > Fabales > Fabaceae > Lupinus > Lupinus albus. The sequence continues at coordinate 15,939,984 of CM020011.1, forward strand.
ACTTCATCTTTAAAAGATTATTACAACCAAAGTCAAATGTAAATATCAAAATTACTCTTAACTCCATAAAATCTTTCAAAATAGTATTATATAAACATAAATAATTTATAGAAGGCTTAAACATATTTGTATTCCTTGTAAATATCACAATTTTGATTTTAGTCCTTCATTTTTCATTAATTTTAAGTCATTAATTCATATAAATGATTTATCATTATCAATATCACAATCAACTATGTTATTAATAATTATATTACCCGTCACGCTTAAATTAAAATTTTAAAATATATAAGGCAACTTATCAACTTCTAAACGAAGATTCACAAATTTTTCAAATACCAAAAATCAATGTTGTGAGAACCGAACTAGATCGTTCGATTGTTAAACGGACTTAAAAACGGTTAACATTTGCAATCTTAATCGAATGATTATATTTACAATGACTCAGTCCAAGTGAATGATTTAATCGTTTAAACCTAAAATGGAGTATATTCCTGTTTGATGGGATGTTTCACAACATTAAAACATAAACATAGTTATCTATGCCTTAAGAGAAACTAGTTTTTAACTCAACATGAAAATGTAAATTTGGAGTATGATCCAAATAAGGAGGAGTTGAAAAGAAAGGATGGGATAATGAGAAGAAACAACGAAGGTTGGTTGGAGAAATAGAAGATCCAATCGTTGACACAAAACAAAGTACATTAATATGATGCTGAAATGTGTATATTATAATTAAATAAACAACCTTCTCTATTACGTGTTCTACAATCATCTAATTAACAATATTATTATAAGTTTCTTCTCTCTCGATTGTTGTTTGAAATTTGCAGAGACCAATCGCACCATGGCCAAAAGCTCCTTTAAGCTTGAACATCCATTTGGTACTTTACTTTCCCCCCTTTTTATTTCCCAATTGTTCCTTTTATTATAATATTAAAACTGTTTATGATCGTCGCCACAACTTTTAGGAGCATGTTTCCTCACCCAACCCTTCAACTTGCTACACTTGCGTTTACCTTTTGGATGGAGGACATTCAAAATATCCATTAATAATTCATCTAATTGAAATTATTTGATTTAATCCTTCTAAATCAATTTTGATTAAACATTGCTATATGATAATTGATCTATGCTTAGACACCTTATTATTAAAAGTTATTTTGGTAGTGTTCATCAAACTAGCTTTTCTACATCTAATCTTCACTTGCCTCTGTTTCTTCTTAATTATGTTTGAAATATACCATTTCTTTTATGAACTTTGAAGATCAAACCCAATCATAGCTAGCTGACTTTTGAAGATTTTAGACATGTTGAATAAAATTAAATTTTGATTTGAGACGGATCTTTACCTTCTACTCTGTATTACCAAAAAAGATTATAACTTAAAGTTAATCACTATATGATATGTTCATCTCATTGGTCAGGACAATTGTTTTCACGTTTTATGATTATTTTTGTTTTGACATAAGCGTGTATTTTCCTTTTAAACTTCTGTGTTCCCTGAATTAATGATTCTGCTCTTCTACATGTCAGAAAGAAGGCAGGTTGAATCTGCTCGCATCAGAGGGAAATATCCTGATAGAATACCTGTAAGATTGTATTGTAAATTTGTAATATATGCTTATTTTGGTTATTTATGTTTTCTTGAAGCACTATTGTTGACATGTGGTCATTTTATGCAGGTAATTGTAGAGAAAGCTGAAAGAAGTGACATTCCTGACATTGATAAGAAGAAGTGAGTGATTTTATCATATGCTACTTCTACTCTTTTTATTAGTTTTCAGGCCTGACTACTGTTTTGCTCTCTGAAGGGTGTATATTTTTTGCTTCATTATTTCTTTCAGCTAGATGTTTGCCAAAGGGATATATATAAAATTGACAAGTAATACCAAAATTGATGAATTTATGAATTTGTGCATCAGTGGATCCTAACTTGGTTCTGTTGTTCTCATTGTGATACTGTAGGTACCTTGTCCCGGCTGATTTAACAGTTGGTCAGTTTGTTTATGTTGTCCGTAAAAGGATTAAGCTCAGTGCAGAGAAGGCTATTTTTGTTTTCATCAATAACACTCTACCTCCAACTGGTAAGTAGCCACTGCTCTTGCATAATGTTATTTCTGCAATCTGGTTTGTGTTTATGAACTAAATCTTTTGTTGTTGCAGCTGCGTTGATGTCTGCTATTTATGAGGAAAATAAGGATGATGATGGCTTTCTTTACATGACATACAGTGGAGAGAATACTTTCGGATTCAAATAAGCACAATTTATGATAACATTGTAAATAGTTTCTACAGCATGTAAATTCTCTGCCATCAATAATCAATGTCAATTCTGATTATTGCTTATGATGTGTGTCTATTTGTTGATGCCTTTTATCTTGAAATTATGGATTTGAATGGATAAATTTAGATATTATGATCTCACTGTTGAATTCTTCTTTAATTGAATGGCAATAATAGTTATTTGACATGATTTCTTTGTGTACAAGATAAGAGATAGATAGGATAAATTATTTTATCATTGGAATATAGGATATGGATATGGTAATCCCGTTGACATGTCTTATAGGTAGTGTATTTTCTATTCTATTGGATGTGGTAGAGTTAGAAATGAGCAAAATAACCATTTCATCTCATCAATGACACCAAACACCGGATAGGTCCACTGTAGAATAAGAATTAAGAGAAAAATACTTATTGCTTGTTTAGTAAACAAGATAAAAAAGAGACAAAATTCTTATATCTTATTACAATCCAGAGTTTAGTGTAATTGTTTGGTATCATGTCTTCATTATATCCCGTAAAATCTTAACGCGAGTGAAATGAAGAATATTTTATTAAGGCATGATGGTTGAATTGTTAAGCAAATACACTGACCCAATATCCCAAAGAGTCTTTAGTAATCAATGACGCAGTGTTAGGCAAAAGAGGGTGAAGCAACGACTTATGTTATTCAATCTAGCTTAACTGAATAAAACGGCTTCAATTACTTCTACCTTAGTGCTGAATCATAAATAGACCCTCTTTTATTTGAAGTGGATGCACTCTTTCTTTTACAAAGGTTTTTAATCCATTTGAGACAATTTGAGGCAGTTGATTTGGCTATGGTGAGACCCGAATTGTTGTTATTGTTGGTGATGTGTTTTTGGGATCTAGTGTCATCATCTTCCATTGCACCAATACCACCAGCACCCCACTGTTCAGCCCAACTTGGTGCTTCACTTCCCATGTTTCCTGCTACCTTGGACAAAACAACCCCAAACTATTAACTATTAATTAAACTTTGTTATACATTTCATATAAATATAATAATCCTAAGCTTGGAAGGTGTAGCCTTATCCTCTAATACTGAACGAACGTTCAACAACTTATCTTGATATAAATATATTACATCAGCTGGACATATGTGGATGAATCAAAATCTACATAATATAAATTGCAAGACCCAAGTCATAAACTTGAAATATTATATTTGTCAAGTGTATGCATTGAAAACTTGAAACATAAACTATTAGAGACAAGAATAGTACCTTCAATGACTCAGTTGAAGTTGGATGATGTGCTGAACTAAGTTATTACAGCTATATATATATATATAGAGAGAGAGAGAGAGACATAGCAATGTTATATGTTCTGGCCTATGTGTTTTCTAATCACAACTGGACTAGACAACTCACCTATTTGAGTATTTCCATGTGATTAAGCAAACTATGTGCCATACCTTTCTTACATATTTAATTTTTAATACTCAACTTTATCATATGCACAATTTTATAAATAAAAAAACTACATTGTCATACTCAGCTCTACCTATTATATATTAAATACATTAGGTCAATATGATAAGATAAAAGTCGGTATGATAACCTATATTTGTTCCATTTATTTTTTGTATATAATATGATAACCTATTATATACTTTATTGTATATTTGTTCCTTTGTGCATGTAATTCTATTCCATTTTAATGAAATTTTACTTATAAAAAAAACAATATACTATCCTATTCCGTATGACTCCCCTATCCACGAAAAGAGGCATAATTAGAAAGTTTTGTTATGAGTAGATAATTTGTATGGTTGTGAGGCAGTTTCATAGAAGGAGGAAGGTATTTGTGATCTAATAATTTTAATAAGAATGGATGGATAAAGGATTGGCCCTTGTGCACCCGAATCTGTTACTTAATTAGCTGTTAACAAGTCCCATCTAGTACTACAGTTCAAGCGACAATCTTCCAGTATAGCCCAAGATTTCACCATTCCAGGTAATTCTTTCTCGCTCAGGCGAGAATATCACGCTCAAGCGAGACTTCCAAGACTGATACTCTAATTTCAAAGACTAAAATTCAGGGTGTTACAAGACCAACTACCATTCCAAGCTTGCTCATCAACTCAAGGCTCCTCTGATTTATATGACAGAACCTTTGATGCCAAAGCCTAGTCTCATATGTTAAGGACTTTAGGCACTTCTGATTTTCAAGTTGAATCCCAATCTTGAAGGTCCTATTATTTGAAAGTGGAGCCTTCAAGATCAATCTTCTTGATATTGAAAATCTTGAGCATCTTGTCTTCCATGTTAATCCTATAGCCCCTTTCAAGTAGTTGACCAAGACTAATCAGATTGTTCTTCATTCTTGGCACATATAGCACATTAGAGATAGTTGAGGTTGTGCCATTCTTCTTCTGAATCTGACTCTTGCCAATTCTTTCTGCATTGATGAAGCTGTCATATGTAAACTTCACTTTAGTCTTTATTGACTCATCAAGAGAACTGAACCAGTCTTTGTGTCCAGTCATGTGATTGGAACACCCTGTGTCTAAGTACTAACTTTCAGATGCTGTTGGATCAGATTTGGTTGACACTATCAAGCTTGCTTCTTTAGCTTGATCTGGTTGCACCAAGCATTGAGATTGTACTTCATCCTCACATGAGATCACACCCTCTGTCAACAATAAGACTTCATCTTATGAATCTTCATCTTTAGCAAGTCTTGCCTCTGCATCTTTGTACTTTCTTTTGAGTTTACACTCAGATGCATAGTGTCCCTACTCCTTGCAGTCATAGGATTGAATCTTGCTCTTGTCCTTCTTCTTTCTTTCACTAGGATTGTTTCTATTCTTGGAAAATCTTGACACATAATTAGAGTTTTTGTGACTGTGATTTGGTTTTGAATGATGATCCGAATCATGTTTCTTGCTTTCACTCCACTTCTCATTTCTTTTGTTGTCTCTATCTTGATCCAAAAGACTCATCTTCTTCTTGAATTGAGCACTCAGGGCATGTTGAGATTTTATATCAACTGATCTCTCCAACATTCTCTGCTCATGTATTTCCAATGAGCCTTGCAACTCTTCAAGCTTCAGCAAATCTAGATCCTTGGATTCTTCAATTGCCACAATGATGTGATTAAATTTGGGTGTCAAAGTTCTAAGCACCTTTTCCACCACACCTAGTTCTACCACTTGATCACCACAAGACTTCATCAAGTTGATCAATCCTCGAATTCTTGAGAAGTATTCAGATATGGTTTCATCTTCATCCATCTGAAGCAACTCATATTGTCTGCGCATTAGTTGCAGCCTGACTTTCTTCACCTTCACCCCACCTGAGTAGCATTTGTCAAGCACCCCCCATGCATCTTTGGAACTTGTAGTAACTGAAATCTTCTCAAAGTTAACCCTATCCACACCCTGATGAATTAGGAAGTCTGCCTTGCAATCCTTCTTCTTGGCTTCTTTGAATTCTAGCTTTTCGACTTCTGTTGGATTCTCACTCAATGAGGGAACACCACTTAGCACTACATCCAAGCAATCTTGAAAGCCAAAAATAGCTTTCATCTGGATACTCCAATGATTAAAATTATTGCCATCCAAGATAGGTACATTCATGGCAAAGCCATTCGAGTTTGCCATTCTTGTTATTAGCCCTTTCTTGCTTTTCTTTCCTTCGATTTTTACCCACTGCCAAAGCTTGACTTCAACTGGTCCCTTTAATCAACAAAGCTCTTGATACCACTGATAGAATATGAAGGCAACACAGCACAAAGAAAAGCAAAACCGAAAAATATGAAGAAAAGTGAAAGTGCCAAAGGTTGAAGATGATGAATAGTAATATTGCTATTAATGGAAAAACTGAATTTCAAATCTTACAACTAACTGTTATTTATGGCAAGTTTCCAACTAAAGCTAACCAGCCCAATTAGCTTAATCAAACCAAAGCTCATTACTTAAACTATCTAGTTTGTAATTACATTTAATAAAACCAATGGTATTAACTCAGTATCGTGTTTTAATAACTATGGGCCGAAACTGTAACATTTCCTAGAAAACTTGTTTGCATAGCTGGATGGAAAATTTTGCGAGGAACCATTGTATCAAATTGAGCAGTAGTGTACCCTGCTCTTATCTTTATACCACATTACTGTTATTTCTTCTCATAGTTTTTCTTTTGCCTTTTTCTGTGTAAAAAATAGAAACTTGTGAGGGGACCAAACCACTTTTATGTTTAGAAGCAGTAAAAGAAATTATGTATATTTTAAATTATTTCAGTATTAAAATATTAATATTTATTATTGCATCTAAAGATCTGGTTCAATGCTACGGAGCAGAGTTAGAAAACTTTAAAAAGAAAAAGGAAGGGTTGTCCAGAGATGAGAAAAAAGGACTAAAGTTTAGAGAGAAACGTCTTTTGTACTAAGGAGGTTGAATTATGCAGAGATAAAGTAAAAGTGAAGAAGAGCATGAATCAAATTAATATAATAATAACACAACTACAATATACTAAAATCAATACTTTGGCCGCTATTTTACAGTCAATTAAGTGATGCACCAATAATTTTATTTGATTTCTATTAAGTTATGCCTCTAGTTTTATTTTTAATAAGTCTGTTGGATGGGTTATAAATAAAAATAAGTAAAAAATAGATAGTTTATTTTTAAAAGAAAAGATATCAAATATTAATATACATATAGTAATCAAATATATACTATTCCCCAAAGAAAATAAATAATAAAAATGGTTGTCCTCAATTTAAATCGGAAATAACCAACTTTTGTCCTTAATTTTAAAGAAGATAAATGCTAATTATTATTATCGATAATAATTGGATTCCAAATTTACATTCATTTTCAAACAAAAAAGGGGTTTACTATAAAAAAAGGAAAATGTCACTCCCTTTTGAGCTAGAGCCCTCTATTTGAACAACGTATATATCATTATGAGTAATGTTATATCTTCCTACTAAATCCTCCTACCCACAAAAAGGTAATATATGTCACAAAATGATACTTTATTTATTAGTGATTGGTTTACAAGTGACATATGTCACTTTCTTGTGGGTAGGAAGATTTAGTAGGAGAATAATTTTCCTATCATTATATCTACCTTCTCTTGATCAATATCTAAGTTTATGCACATCCTTTTCTTTTTACATCCAAAAATGATTTATAGACACTTTTTTCCTCACCTTTTTTTTTATAATAAGATAATAAGGAACAAATCCTCTATCCCCAAAATATCTTATCTCCCTATCTTTACCCATAGAATTGCACTATTTAATATAAAATATTAAATTTTTATTTTATAATTTTTTTAATAACTAGTAACTATTTATTTATTTATTTTAAATAAGTTAATGAGAAAACTTCATGTGCTTGTTTTCAGAATGTAATCTTCTTCTAAGAACAAAATGCTACCTGTATTTTGAGGAGACTAAAAGGAATGTTTTCTCTATATTAAAGAAATGGTGTAAATAATGTTCCAAATTTAACAATCTTTTTATTGCATATTCACTTGAGGATAAAAGGTACTTATAACTTGTAGCGAGTAGGATATAAAACTTCCCATTTTAAAAGCTTCAACTACTTGATGTCAGTGCTTATATATATATTATAAACTAAACTAAAATACTTAAACTAGACTATAAACTAAAACTGCCAGATTACAGGATTTCTTGAAAATCTAAGGTGTCAATGATGGTAGATGTAACGAACTCGAGCAACAAACTAAATGTTAGGCCCTTCCCCTAAGCAGCAAATGCAGTATGCCGAATTTGACAAAAATGAAAGAAAGGAAGCTACATAGATGAGATATCGTTATAGCTCTTAAGACTAAAAAAATAAAACTGTAAGCAAAGAAACATAGCTTTAATTATCCACTAAGTACCCTTTTCTATGAACACCAGTTTTCTTCTCCATGGCGCAGTTGATTGGAAAATTAGACGGTATATCTACATTGTGGTCGCAAGTTGGCGTTAAAAACAAGTAAAAATTAACAAATAAAGACAACATCCTATCCATTCATGTCTCTCTTATCCAATCCTTCCATAATAGAATTGTTTTGTTTGTTTTTTTACTTGGACTTTCTCACGGACTTGGATTTCTTCATTTTCTTTGATTTATCATCCACACCAGTACTGCTCCATGTATATCCATCAGGAATGGCAAAAGGATCTGAATCTAATGACATGGAAGAACATTTTTGTTGTTGCTGCTTAGTCGTTTGGCTATTGTTTCGTCTAAGCCATGTGGTTGGTGCAGATGAAGTTGAGTACCGGCTTTCTTCTGGCTTTTGCTTCTCATCTCCATCTTCACTGCTTGTGATCAAATGCCTTGGACTTGAGAATGGAGTGAAGAATTGCTCCACAGGTTGCAGCTCCACAAACTTTGTGAACGTTATCACTACTTTCACTGTAGGGACCACCGGTATAGCCACCTGACCCGAAACAATAGATAACAGATAATCTGTTTGATAAATGAACTTATATGGAATAAGCTACAAACCCATATTTGATAGTTTAATATCTATCCAAGTTTCATCATCTACAGTTGATGATTAACATATAGATGACATGCATATATATTAAACTCTATTTAATAAGTTACTTAAGAAAATTTATAACTCTAGCAGTCTGTTATTTTATACTCCTATCAATTAGTTTATGAATTAATCATATCATGCAAGTTTGATTGAATGAGCTAATTGGTCTGCTTTAAACCCTTATGTTATATAAGGTAGCTGTTTATAAGGTTCAGCTAGTTCTACATTCATGTTATGGGAGACAATCAATGGTCAACAGGATAGTGCCAAACAGAAAAGTACTGAAATGCCAGGTCATCGACCAAATTGTACCATTGGCCCCTTTGTAGGGTCCACGTTACTCATGACCCTTGATTCAAATCAGAGTCCTAAGTAACCGACCACATGGGTCCCACACAGTCTCACCAAAGCTTCTTCTAGCATGTCAAGTCACGCTGTTGCTTGCTGAAACCACCAAATCCCCACACCATACATAACATATATAATAATAATTATCACAAAATTCCAAAACACAATCTGATTTTATAACTTAAAAAGACAGATTTGCACCTGAAAATAAAGTTTATTACCAATAACGCCCTTACCTTTACCGGGAACGTTCCCGGTGGGAACTTTGTCGTGAGTAACTCTCTGAGCCTCCTAACCGCTTTAACCTTGTTTGCAAGAATGTCCAATAACGGTAACAGCTCCTCCGTCTTTAACGGAAAATGTTCCGTTAGCCATACTGACGGCCGTAAACTCTTAACATACTCTTTCTCCTTTGTCTGCGGTGTCGCCGTCATAGTAACGCTAGCAGTTACCGATGACATTCTCGGCGGTGCGGTCGCTGTTGGAGGTAGGTCCACGCTGTTCCTTCCCACTGGGACCCACTCCCTCTCTTGACTCACAAAACTGCTGTGTCTTCTCTTATCGTGCAAAGGGAACGGGTTCTCTGCCACGAGAAAACCGTCTTCATCTTCGTCTAGTTCTAATGGTTGAACCTGTTCACTTCCAGCCACATCAGATTCGTTAGTGGCGACTTTCCGTGACCGGAAACTGAAAACGACGTTGTTCATTTCGTACACTTTTGCTTTCCACTCTCCAACGCTCTCTGTTTTCTCTTGTTTTCTCCAATTGGTTCTTCTTACTAGCTCGGCATTTGTGACATCCATTCCAGGACGGTAAACGCTCGTCTGAGAGCAGAATCCTTCTATGTCAGACTCGCTCATCGGTCCTCCGGCGTTCTCAAACGCATCAAAAATTTTACGGTCGTCGCGGTTCAGAACTAGTAACGAACCGGAGGAAATGTTGTGTGTGAGATCTCCGTCGCCGAGGAAGAGGAAGCTCTGATCAGCGCGCTGGATCTTCAAGCCATCGAAGCCAGCGAGAGAGGTATCAGCGCGGAGATTCCCGCCGAGCTTCCAGATTTTGTAGGTGTCTGAGGGAGCGATCTTGCCGACAAATGGAATGACGGAACTCTCGAAATGGAAGGAGATTTCCATGTAGAAATCTTTCATACGGCGGAGGACAGCGATGACGCGAGGCAAACGGCGGCGCCATTTGGACCACGCGTTGAGGTGGTGGAGACGAAGGAGAACATGTGAAATATCAGAGGCGCGGCGACAGAGAGCTTCTTGTAAAGCGTTCCATCCAGCAGAATTCTGAAGCGAGACGTCAGCACCGGCATTGGCTAGAATGCGGGCGGCGAAGACGTCGTTAAGGCGAACAGCGATATGGAGAGGAGTTTCTCTATTAGGAACGTCGCGGCGGTCAAGGACGGCGGAGATCTGATCTGCAACGCGCTCTTGAGCGAGTGAGTCAGAGTGAGTGAGAGTTTTAGAAGGATCTGGAAGACGAGGGAGGGTAGCGATTATTCTAGAGAGTTTGGTGTGGTCTCCCAAAACGACAGCGTAATGAACAGGGCTGTGAGCGTAGTGCTCAGGCTTAATCACCGAAAACGACGTCGTAGGTGAAGTGGTGGGTTTCGCCATCATAGAGAAAGAGAAAGAGAAAGAGAAAGAGAAACTTCAACTGAATCTAATTACTACTATCACTATGGAGTTGTGGGTTAGGAATAGAGAAGGGAGAAAGGGTATTATGGTCAGAGATTGATTGGATGGGTATGGAAGGGACGAATCGTAGAAAAAAGAGTGTGAGGGAGGAGGGGGGCACGGCTTTTGGTAAATTTTGAAATTCATTAAAAATAAATACTAATGTTCGACAAAAGGGCTTCTAGTATGAGTCATAGATCAATGATAAATTAGAAAAAATGTGAGAGAAATATAGGGAATACTGAATGAATGAATTCTGTGGATTAAGAAAATCATCATTTTATATATTACACTAGCAAGATACCCGTGCGGATGTACGGGGTGACATTTTTTCGTATGCTTAAGAATGCACGTTTTTTATGTACATTCATATAGTTAAAACATACATGTTACTTGTGTATTTGTATGAATAAAAACGCATATGTTACTCGTGCATTCGTATTGTTAAGAAGACACATGTTACTTGTGTATTCGCATGATTAAAAACACATGTTACTCGTGCATTCGTATTGCTAAGAACACATATGTTACCCGTACATTCGTATAGTTAAAACACACATGTTATCCGTACATTGACATTTTTAAAAAGACACATGTGTTATTCACATTCGTATAGTTAATGTAGACATGTACTATATTTGCATTCATATAGTTAAAAATACACATGTTACTTGTGTATTCACATAATTAAAAACACATATGTTACTCATGCATTCCTATTGTTAAGAGTACACGTGTGACTCGTACATTTTAATGGCTAAAAACAAACATATTACCCGTAAATTTTCACGAGACGTTATTTTATTGTCATATGATTAAGAACACACATTACATGTAATGAAGATTGCTAATTAGAATATGAGTTTAGGGAAAATTAAGTCATGTAAGAGTTGATTTAGGGAAATAAAGGAAAATTTTTGGAGGGAAAAAATATGATAATAAATGTGTATAATAATATTTTTATGAAATCATGAATGATCATTGAGTATAATAATTATATTCATTCTAATTGAATTATTCATGAATATTGCGGTATAGTAATGGTGATGAATAATGATTAATTGTTGAGTATAATTTTAAAGATATGTATCTGATGATTAATATAAATGAATATATAATAAATGAGCATAATAATAAGATAATATGATTGTTAATCAGAGTATGAGACATTAATAAGATTGTTTTCACAACATTATAAGAATTTAAAGTCCCACATATAAGAATTGATTTTGAGAAAATAAAGAAAGAAAAGAATTGATTTAGGGAGAAATATATAAGGAATGTGAATAATAAGATAATAGGATTGTTAATCACTAATCAGAATATGAGATATCAATAGGATTGCTTTCACAATATTATAAGAAATTAAAATTCCACTTATAATAAGAATTGATTTAGGGAAATTAATTGTTTGGTATAATTTTAAACACATGTAGCTGATGATTAATAGAAATTAATATAAATAAATATATATGGAATGTATATAATAATATTGATAAGAATTGATTTCGGGAGAAATATATAAGAAATATGTATAATATGATTGCTAATCAGAGTATGAAAGATTAATAGGATTGCTTTCAGAATATTATACAAATTTAAAGCCTCACTTATAAGAATTGATTTAGGGAAAATAAATTAGGGATGGCAACGGGCACGGGTAGTGCATACCCGTGCCCGTACTCGCACAATTTGCGGGTACCCGTGCGGGTAGCGGGTACCCAACGAGTTTTTCATTATAATTATATTTTATATATTTTACAATAATTAATCTATAAAAATATTTTTTTACTTAAATAATATGACATGTATATGATAATTTTATGATTATAGTCTTATTACTAAATATTATTATGAAGTAATAATAAAATAAACAAATATAATGTTAAATTAATAATAACTAATTAAAAAATATTTAATTAAAATATGTACGCGGGTACCCGCGGGGCGGGTATCATGATACCCATTCCCACCCATGAGCTATTTTTGTGGGTACCCGTTGCGGGTATTTTAACGGGTACCCACCAGTGCGGGTATTTTTGCCATCCCAAGGAAATATATAATGAATGTGCATAATAGAATAATAGAATTGCTAATGAGATTATGCGATATCAATTGAATGTGCACAATATTATAAGAATGGAGAAATATAAGAATTGATTTAGGAAAATAAAGAAAGGTTTTTTGTGGGAAAAAGAATATAAGAATAAATGTGTATAATGATTTTTTATGAAATCATGAATGATCATTAAGTATAATAATTATATTCATTCTAATTGAATTATTCATAAATATTCCAGAATGGTAATGGTGATGAACGTTGATTTTAAACATATGTACATGGTGATTAATAGAAATCAATATATAAGAAATGTGCATAATAATAAGATAATAGAATTGATAATCGGAGTATGAGATATTTATAGAATTGTTTTCACACCACATCATAACCCGATATTTTACAATTATTACCAACACTTTTTGCTTACAATCTCATGATTCTTTTTCTTCTATCTCATGATTCTTTTTCTTCTTCTTAGGTAACATTACATCATGCTTTAATTTTCTTCATTTCTCATTCTATGTTTTTTAATATTCTGACTTTGTGATTTTTGTTAGAGAGATTCATCATTTTCAGGATAATGTAGATGAAAATTTAAAGAATTATTTTTCTTTTTACATAATCAAACCGCAATTTCATATAGGTAATGGTAATTGCATATGTGCGTAATAGGATAATCTTATAATCTCATGATTCCTTTTCTTCTTCTTATGTAATAGTATATTACATCTTACTTTAATTTTCTTCATTTTTCATTCAAAGTTTTTCATTATTCTGACTTTGTGATTTTTGTTAGAGAGATTCATCATTTTTGGGATAATGTGGATGAGAATTTAAAGAATTATTTTTGTTTTACATAGTCAAACAGCATAATAGGATATGATTTATTTTCCCCCCTAAACTCATATATCTTTAATATAAAATAATATGAGAATATTATAATGAAAATGCATAATAGTATAATAGAATTGCTAATCAGAATATGATTTTAGGGAAAATGAAGAAATATAAGAATTGATTTAGTGAAAATGAAGAAAGATTTTTGGATGAAAAATGAATATGAGAATATGTGAACATGATTAAGTGTTTGGTAGAAAAAATGAAGGATTAATAAATGTGACATGCATGTGTCATTTTGATGTATGATATGAATGTAGATGGTAATGATACAATGTGGGACTATGCATGGAAGTTATGGGAGTGTTTGGGTGGGAAAACTTTGCATGAGAAGATGACATGTGTCCAAGACTAATAATGGAGAATATTTTTTTCTTATAGTATAATAGATTCCTAACTAATAACTAACTCAAAACAACTACATTATGTGGGGGACGAAAATCCTAGACTAGGTTTGGAGGGTTAAAGTGGAAAACTAACCTAATTTTAAGTTACTTACTAAAATAGTTTTATTAAGAAATTTGAGTTAATCAATTAAGGATATTTTTTTTATTTTTTCAGATACACATAAATAACATGTTAATTCATAAAATGGAGTGGACTGCAACTCCCAAATTTGTATTATCATTTTAGTTCCCAATTTTTGAAATGTAGACTCCCAATAATGTATTTGTTACTTATGTATCTTAATATTAACATAATCATTGATGTGACATATTAACTATATATGTTATGATTTCATGTTAAATGATACAAATAAATAATGGATAATATTTAAATATTTATACTGACAATACATAAATATTATACTCTTTAAAATGACTAGTATTTAACTAGTCATGAAGTGAGGAGACACTAATTTGATAATGTAGAGGGTTAACGTGGTAGTTTAATAGGTTACTATATATATATATAATCCATATGAAAATCATATAAGATCTCATCCTTCATTATTTTATACCACATGATGAATAGAGATCTCATGTTTCAAAAAATGGTGTTTACATTCCCTAACCAATGAAATTTTAATAAATAATATAAAAATAGTAGTCACTTAAAATTGAGATCAATTATCCATATTTATATGCTTATTTGTGTCCATATCCAATAAAAAATGTCACTTGAAAATTATAAAAACACATTAACGCTTCTCACTCACACTTTATTGACTTTAGGACCAAAAGTATATTAACGAAATTAATGAATGTAATAGCATATGTAGGTAGAGGTAGAAACTGTCCTTTTTTGGATTTGGATATGTGGTAGTGTACATGTCTGCATAACGTAACCGTACACTTTACTCAGACCTACCTATACTCCCACATGAGGTTGTCCTTATTATTATTATATCAATATATTTAATCATTATCCCCTTCCTTCTCCATTCTTTAATGATTTCCAATCATTAAGCATACCTTTTTACCACGTGATATATATTTATAAGGTTTGCATTTAGTCACAATTATTCATTATTTTTCTATATAACTTATATTTCAAAATTAATAATAGTCAAATATAAATATTACACAGTAAAGTGATAAAAACTATGGGATTGTAGTTAGAAACTGAAAGCAGTGTAGCTAATTACTTAAATTAAGGATGTTTGTTGAGATTAAAAATTGTCCTTCCTATGCTTAAGTTGTGACAAAATCAAATTTTGTAGGGGGAGACTTAATATAGTTCTCTAAACACGGTATTATTATTTGTTAGTGGTGTGAGATTTTATATAACTTCACTCGTCTGCATGAAATTATTGGGTAAGGAAAATGTTTGTCCTTGTTTTAGTTTGTGTAAATTAAAAAGGGGATCATTTCAGCGGTGGTTTGGTTACAGCATGGAGATTTGTTCTAAAGTAGAGTGATATTTTAAGGTTGAGTGAATGGGTGGGACCATTTTACCGACACAGACCCCATTTCTAGTTCCCTTTCTTCTCCATTTCCAATTTTCAGTTATCATTTCAAGTTGGCATTAGACCATATAGGCTATTTATTAGCGAGGTTGAGTGATTAATTCTTAAGTAAGTTAGTGAAGGTGTTTATATTTGAGGTTGTCTCACAGTTTCTGATCTGCTTCAAATGTCAGTGTCATTGGGTCAAATTACTCAACAACCTTTGAGTTGTTCTACTTTTATTATACTCGACTTTTATTTGAAGTTGCATTAATATTTGGTAAAGAGAATTAGGTCACTCATGGTGGTCCAGTCCTACTCAATTATACCAATATTATTATTTCTTATGGGTAGAGGATACTTGTGGTTTGGTAAATTAGATGAAGAATGATTTTATGTAACAAAGCCCAGAGTGAAATAAAATTGTTGGTAACAATTACTAGGCCTGCTATGATTTAGAGCAGGAAACGTGTGATGTAGTTGATTTATGTATCATACTTCCTTCCTACCCCAACTTCTATGCCTTCCATTCAAATACTCCCACGTTATTCATTCTTTATGATTTTATTAAGTCTCATACCAATAATAACTTTCATTCATTGGGTAGAATCTAGTTACATGTCCAACTATCATATACAACATTTCATAGGAAGAACAATAATGTATCATAAAATATTACTTCATTATTCTTATTTAAAAAATAAAAATTAACATTGGCTTATGAGTTTGAAATTATTTTTTTTTTGTTTATTTACATAGAATATTAACTAATGTTATTAAAGTGCTTGCTAGTGAATTTTAGATATATTTCTATATTATAAAATGATGCAATCAAATAAATGAAAATCTTTCATTCCAATATTATTTATATGTTTTTATATATTAGTCAATGTCCATTCAAATAAACACCCTCTAATATCTAAAATTAAAAAAATAATCTAAAATAGTCATATAAAAAGGCCAAAAACAAATCCAAAAGTCTTATAAGAATAACGAGAATAATTGATAAAAAATATAATTATTTAACATATTACCTTACAGTTTATTTTTGTGGGTACTATTCTTTAGTTGTGCAATTGGAGGGTGAGCTGGGCTTTGGCCTGGCTCAGAGATCACGATTTGCTGAGCAATTTTTGAGGTGTTGGTCATCTGACTGAAGTGTTTGGTAATGTGTGTCATGGTAGAGTCTTCTCCTTTTGGAATCGTCTAAGTGTGGTCTGGGCTAGCCGGAGGATGTACTATGTTTGAAGGATATTCAATACTCAATACTGGACACTATGTGTATATGTTTCAAGCTCCCTTCTCCCTTAAACTTGTTGTTATGACCGGAGGAGCCCTTATTTATAACAGAGGTGGATGAAGCAACTTCTGAGTTGACATGTTGGTGTGGCCGATCATCTGGAGTTGTCGGCCTGCTTCTTACAAAGCAATGACTGCTTTAAGCATGTCAAGCGACTTGGTCAGACCGTACTTTGAGCATAGTTGACTTATAACTTGTACTAGGATGTGGAAGCCTTAGTTTAGGCCTGCTTTGGCCACAAAAATAGGAAGTCAGATACGAGGCACAAGCAACATGTAGCATATGTCGGTAGCACATCAGACAGGTAAGAGAGACATGACTTCGTATTATCCTGAGGCCAAGCTCAGTTACCGATATGTCTTCCTTTGTTAGTCCAGTTATTCAGTAGGTTTGTCAGACCCAAAATAAATAAGTCTCATCATGTGTTTGACCAGCCAGTAGTACAACCTGGTCAACGAGCAATCATATAATCGGGATGGAATAGGAGTATGTCATAATTATTGACGTTTTAAGTGAGATATAAAATAGAATTATAAAGCGATTTGCTAAATAGAACACATTTACTTATTCTCTGTCTCTGTGTGGGTGGGGTCCGTTTCAACGGTAATCATTCTTATTCTTTGATTCACCCACTCTCAACGGCCTTTCTTCTTCTTCTTCTTCTTCTTCTTCTTCTTCTTTTTGAATGGCTCTTCTTAAGCCTTTCTTTTATTTGTCCCCTTCTCTTTCTATCAATTATTCTACCCAAATTGGGAATCCAAGATATAATTTTTTGAAATGGGGTTGTTCTTGTTCTTCTTTGGCTTTGCCTAATAAAGCTATCACTCCTCTTGAAGATGAGAAGAAGAATCCAAATGCTCCATTTCTTCACTCTTCTGAAAGGCTTCACCAATTTCACTCTAAAGGCATTCACAAGGATTTAAACTCGCTTCCTAGTCAGTACTACTTCTATTATAAATATTTAATTTTTATGTTCTTTATGCTCGCATGCACATAATAATTGTAATTCCCATCATTCACCTCTCACCATTTACTTCTCTGTCTTCTTTAGCATTTCTTTGGGATAAAACTTTGCTGATCTACAATCGTATCTTATTCGGCATTTTGAGTTATTAATTTTTGTGAAGGATGTTTTTTTGTTGTGGATAATGTTATTTTGACAACAAAAGTGCCACAACTTTAATTTGCCATTTGTTTTTTGAGATGCTTATTGAGATAGGTAGAGATAATTTGATTTACTATAAGAGAAGTTGTAGAATTGTAGTTGTTCAAATAACATTACTTGTTTGTTTTGTGGTTTAAGGATTGAAATTCCTTAAGCTGTAAAGGCAATCTGTGTTCAAATTATTAATCACATGAATATTTAGCATTGATGTACTTTCTTCTTTTTAGCCTTTGTGATCTCACAAATTAAACTATGTTATGTTATAGACCAACTCTCTTAAAAGCTTGAGCTATTACATGAAAGCACATGAACTGTTTAATATCTCCTACGCGCCCCTCACGCAAGATCCCTTTGGGATTGGAGTGTCCACAATTCACGGGTGCACCTACATTGTGGTGAAGTTTAACTTTTTTATTAGATGAATGGGGGCTGCAAAGCTTGAACTCTAGACCACTTGGTTATGAAAGATCTGATACCGTATTGAATCAACTTCCCAAAAGCTTAAGTTGTTTCCTAAATAGCTACTCTAAAATTCTACCATTCCACCCACATCTGAATGATTTCCCTCTTCTCTTAGTTGGAATTTTGTCAATAATTAAGATAGCCAAGATAGAAGAAAGTCCATACTCACTAAGACACAAAACATCTTACATCTGTGCCATAGAACACAATTTTCTTAGTGGTTAATCATGTTAACTGCATCCATTGCCATTTTGATGACACATAGTGTACTCAGGATGATATTATCTAAAATCTTGACACCGAATGATGGCATGGACTGAGAATGGTTTTTACTTTGGAACTCAAGCATGAACTATATAATCCCGACTTTGATGTTACTATTCTTATAATGTGTAGTTTTTTTTCCATAGGCAAAGGTATTTTATTTTAACAGGAAGGCAGGGAGATAAACAAAATTGATTTGACTTTGAGGCATGCATATGCTTGCATATGCATGTGCACGAATGGAGATAAACAAAATTGCTTAATGTATTAAGTGCAACCTAAGTTTTTATGCTAGCAATAAGATGTTTTATTTCCTTCTCAATTTTCTTCTACCTTTTAGCACAGTTATCTAAGTTCTTTAGTTACAGAGCCATTAACGGAAGTATCCCTTACTTCTTCTCCAAGAGATGGATCAAAGGTGCGGGTGGCTTATCAGGTAGATGTTTAATGATTTCTTTTCAATCAAAATGTCCATGCTATTATTGTTTTTCCTAACTAGTCAATTGTCCAATAAAGGGACTTCCTGGAGCATACAGTGAGGATGCAGCTTTGAAAGCATATCCAAACTGTGAGACTGTGCCATGTGATGAGTTTGAAGATACATTCAAGGTTCCATTACTTGATTTGTTATATCTTTTCTAGCTCCATTTGATGCTTTAATTTATAAGTTATAACTGCTGTAGTGATATATTTATATTATCCTCAACAGGCAGTTGAGTTGTGGTTAGTGGAGAAAGCTGTTCTACCCATTGAAAATTCTGTTGGTGGAAGCATCCATCGAAATTATGACTTACTTCTTCGCCATAGGCTGCACATTGTTGGGGAAGTGCAGTTGCAAGTTAACCACTGCCTCTTAGGATTGCCTGGTGTCAGAAAAGAAGAGCTCAAAGGTGTTGTGAGTCATCCTCAGGTCTGCTATTACATATAGTTGTCTGTATCTCTTTTTATGTTGGATTTTCGTGAATGGAGATGATGTGCTACCTTTCCTATTCTTAATGGGTATGAATGGTCGTGCTTTAAGATGCCAGTTACTTCGCATTAGCACAATTTGATACATCTATTCTATGTAATAGTTGAATGTTTTTCAACAGACTACCAGCTTTTCTCACTTTTAAGTCTTAACTGGACCTATGATTGTGCAAACTTTTGAGACAGTTGACTGCTTCATTAAAATAAGCTTACCTGTTGACGATAAGATACTGAGCCTTAAATATTTTGAAAAATTAATTATTGAGTTATCATATCTTTACATGCAGGCTCTTGCTCAATGTGAGATGGTACTTAATGATTTAGCTGTTCTCAAAATTAGTGCTCATGATACTGCTGCTGCGGCTCAGGTATATTATATATTTTCTTTGGTATACTGAATGTAAGTATGAGCCGGGTTATAGAGTGGCATGCCATAACAATTCAGATCTTGTGAGCAGTCAGTGGCCTTAAATTGTGTAAGAGAAACTGGAGCTATTGCAAGTTCTCGAGCTGCAAATATATATGGCCTTAACATTCTTGCAGAAAGAATTCAAGTAAGACTTCACTTACATGTTTTGGAAGATTATGTATCTCAAGTATGTGGCATTAGCTTATACTTTCCTTCAGTCAAAGTTTGGTTTTTAATACAAGCGATGAGTGCATTCATTGTCATTTTCACTTTGGGTTTGGGGTTGATGCCTCTTCCAAATTATTTCTTTCCTTTCTGACCAAGGTTTGGACAATGCTTATTTACTGTTTTCTCAATGTTTATGCCATCTTTTAAAATGAGTTAAGGTCATCTTTCCCCATCTATGAACGAAGAAGGGGTCAGGCTTTTTCTTTATCCTAATTAAGAGTGTTCTTAAAATGAAATTGATAATGCAGTATTTTTCGTTATAATAGTATTTGGTTGTGATTATTGGCCATACCCTTGCGTCTTTTTTAATGTGATGCTTTGAAAATTACCTTTTACATATGCCGCTTTCCATTTTTTCTTGTGCCATGGAAGTTTATATTGGTCGGAAGATAGGGTGTGTTGATGACAAGGAAGCCATATACCTCGTTTTTTCCAATCAGTTGTGTGCTTGAACATTATAGAAGGATGCATTGGGATTTGACACATGCATGACTTTGCTATATAGCATAAAATCTAAAAAGTACTTTTCAATGATTGCATTATTCATAAATAAATACTTCACTTAAAAAATACTGCTGATCATTTTCTTGTACCATTTTTAGCTTTTATTAGAAAATGTTTGTTGTAAAAAGGAAAAAAACATAATGTTTGTTATTGCCAGTTAAGTCAAGATTAAAGTTGAACTGATTCGTGGCCATATTGATAGGACGATGATGAAAATATTACTCGCTTCTTGATACTTGCAAGGGAGCCTATAATTCCAGGAACTGACAGGCCTTATAAGGTATAAAATTCTAGTTATTTATATTTTTATAAAGATGCTGATGAATTGGTGACTTTTGTTCCAGACTAGCATTGTTTTCAGCCTAGAAGAAGGTCCTGGTGTACTGTTCAAAGCCTTGGCAGTGTTTGCTTTGAGGAATATTAATTTGTCAAAGGTGAGCTATATTAATTGATGCTGTAAATTTTGAAAGTAAAACATACATGCTTTAATCTTATTTCTCTGCTGTAACTTCAGATAGAGAGCCGCCCACTGAAGCAGCGTCCGCTAAGGGTTGTTGATGATTCTAATGAAGGGAGCGCGAAGTGAGTAATCAATTTTGTTCCCCTATTTGATATTTGTGATTTTTTTCATTCAGATACAAATTTACCAATGGTCTATACTTTATCTGGTCAACATTTATGAAGATGATGGGTGAGATGGGATATTAAGTAATAAGAAACGTGTTAGAGGATAAGTGGGAGGGAAAATGATGGTTTTATTGTATCTAGAAATCACTTGGATCATTAATCCAACTCTTTGATGATTCAAAATTTGGATTGAAAAAATTCAGAGACAGGGGTTTAGGTTACTTCTTGTTTATGTTTTTTATGAATCTACTATTTGTAAAAATATATTTAGCCATAAAAAAATCTGGTGACAGATACTTCGACTACCTCTTCTATATTGATTTTGAAGCTTCTATGGCAGACCCTCGTGCACAATATGCTTTAGGACATTTGCAGGTCAGCCCATTATGTCATCAACTCAAGTTTAATATTCCTTCCTTGTTTAATTCATGTGATATTTTGTCTAAATGTATAAAATTTATCAACGTGGGTCCGTTTGATATAGTTTGTTCAATTATATTCTTAATCATGAATGAATAAATGAGTTTGTGCTCCAGGAGAATGTCAACTTATTTTGCTCTAGTTCATTATGATTTAGAATAAAATGTTTGTGTTGTTCAATTTTCTATGGAGCTTGTGGTAGAATATTCACAATCACAGATTAACAATTGGTTGTAGATTAGTGGTTGTTATGCATGCTCGATCCAACTTCATACAAAATACAGTGAAAAGGGTGGCTTAGTGCTCACTTAGTGGAGTCTGGGGAGGATAATGTATGCAACTTTACCTCCACAAGCGGAGAGACTTTTTTAGAATTTGAACCTGTGACTTCATGGTCACTAAGCAGCATCCAGTCCAGTCCCTTTTATAAGACCCTTTTGGGGTTTTTGCTTTGGTTCTATAGGATCCTTTTCAAATTTTTATGTGTAATGAATGAATTTGTTACCAACATACATTTGTTTACTCAAACAATGAGTGTAAAGAGAAAATGGTTTAGTTTTCTTAATGAATGAAAATTTTGGTAAACTACAAACAAAAGATAGAGGGAGTACATTGTTAAAATTCAGTTTGCTAGACTACATCTGTGCATAAGTTATTATATTGATATATTTTCTGTGGTGACTTTAATCATACTTGGGACATCTTCAAAGGTAAAATTAAAATGTTACCTCAAATTGTTTTTAACATGTTTTTTTTTTCCCATTACAGGAATTTGGCAGATTTCTTCGAGTTCTTGGTTGTTATCCCATGGATACAGTTTTATAGAAGTTAAATGTGGTAAGTATGAATAACAGTCGATGGTGTGTATATTTTACTGATCTTAACAGATGCAGATACTGCCAGAGGTTCTCAGAGATGGACAAGGATGTGGTGTATAATTTAAAAGCATTTCATTTTCACCTCTTTAAATATTGTTTTTTCATGTACTAAATAGATTATTTGAAGTATATGAATAGTGGGGTGAATGTTGGTACAGTCATCCACCTTTTGTTGCTTTCTTTCAAACGTAGATGGTTGGATGGACATCTCTCCCTGGGTTAGTACCTACTCAGTATCCCATTTTGTCATATTTGCAGCTATGGCTTCTCTTGTATAATCTATCTATTGCATATTTGTTGAGTGGATCTTTTGTCACCCTATTCTTTCAATCTCTTTATTTTTGTTATACTAAAACAATAATTTGATTTTTTATGATAATATATATTAATTAAAACAATTATTAAATATTTTTATAACACCACTCCGCTAGTAATGAGGGGTGGATTGGATAATGATGTCATTGAAGGATTCTCCTTAGTTTTAAAATACTGGTAAGCAACATTGAATACTTGAGTAGTAGATTAATGATAGGGCATGTTACAGAAAGAAGGATAGTGAAAGTAGTAAATATATAGATAAAGGCACAAGGTTCAGTGATCAATGCTAGACAGCTTATTCACACAAAAGCACTACAGCTACTTATTTCACTGCTGCAGTTCCTTCAGGAAATCTTCATTGTCAACGAATACCTACAAAATGAATCATAAGAGCTGGTTATAATTGAAACTTGTTCATACCCTTCATAATGCAATGCACTCCATTGGAGACTTACATTTTTCCAGCCCTCTGGATCTAAGAAAGAAGTGATTTTGGTGTTAAGGCCAGGAAGGGGGCCAGGTTCCCTAGTTATCTTCCCTCCGACTTCTTCTATCACTTTCTTCACTAACTCTGCAGTCTTGTATACGTCATCAGTCCCAACAGCAATCTGATACATACATGCCAAGTGCAGATAATCAATAAACTAAGCTAATATAACCAACCTATTGTTAACAAACACACTAACCTGTGCATAAGCATTTCCCTTGGAGTATTCAGTGACACCATAGTTATATGTCAATTCTAACACAGTTGTCTCATTCTCATCTGCATACCCAAGAGCTGCTACAGTGTACTGCATGACATGCAAGATGCAGCATCAGTGGGATATATATATATATATAAAAATAGATTACTACTAAGGTTAAGTTCATAAGAAATTTGACCTTGTACTCAGGCCTATCATCCTTCCTCACCACCTTCAACCCCAAAGCCTGTCACAATATTCAAATCACAGATTGAAGGTATTTGGATTAGTGCAAATTGTAGTGTTGATATTACATTTGTGGAGATGGATTGCTACCTTTTCATAAAACTTAATTGCACGGTCTAAATCACCAACACGAAGTGCTATTTGAGCAAATGGGTCAGTGATTGAAGATCTTTGGATCAGTGCAAAGGTGTAACCATCAGGATCCTTGACAAAGGCAATGATAGTTGTCCCACCCTCAACTGGAGCAGGTTCCCTTGTAATGTTTCCGCCCTTGGCTCTTATGTGTTCAACCAATTTGTAAACCTGAAAATTCAAGTAAAACTCAACTGCTTCATTTTCTTTAATTTACACTGTAAAATAGATGATCAAGCTTCTGTGAAGTTACACTCTAGCTTACATCTTGAGTTGCAATACCAAAATGTACAAAGCCATCTCCAATGTCATATGAGGTCACTCCATAATCTGACAATTCAAAATCATAACAATACATTCAGCCATATATATATTAAAATGAAAGAATGATGGTTAGCATAGTAAGAAACATACTATATGTTAATTCAACAGCAAAATAGGATTCCTCAGGACCAAAGCCAAGAAAAGCATTGGAATATTTCTCCTCTGGAACATCTCTTTGTCTCAAAAGCTTAAATCCAAGGCTCTCAGTATAAAACCTGACATTTAACAATGTATGTTTTAAGGATAAAGTTATTAAAGATTAGAAATGTAATACTAATACATACTTGATGGTGCGTTCAAGATCACCAACACGGTAGACAGCATGAAGGAAGCGACGGTTATCTTTCTTAGGCCACTCCAACAAATCACCCATTTTCAATCAATTACTACACAAATTATTACTAATCAATATAACTTTTTTCTGTTACTTAAACCAATCACCTCAACAACATATATACTGTAATAAATAATGAAGACACAAACCTAAAATAGATAGATAGATAGATAGATAGATAGATAGAGATAAGGAGCTAACCAGTTAAGATAGAGTGAGTGTGTTTCTGATGAATAATATCAGATGGGTATGCTCCTATATATATACAATAACTATAACGTAAGGTGAAATTTAAGTTACCGCAAGAGTTCTATCACATGACACATGGCAATCTATGATTTGCTCTATCAATAATATCAATATATCATAGCCATTCTACTCAAGTATCTCTCAAAACAATAAAAATATGTTATGTCAATTAAAAAATCAACTTACTTTATTCTTCCAAGTTGGCGTCCAGATTCATATGGAGGTGTTTAGATTATATCATTGTCCTTATTTAGAAATAACAAAACCTTCTCTTCATTCTTAGTTTTCATTTGGTCCAAGTTCTGGTCCAGATACATATGGAGACTCTGATACTGAGATGACAGTAATTTCTTCTAATTTATAAATAACAACTACTATTAATTTGTAATTTTAACTATAAATTTACAACTACTTAATTTAAATTGCAATGGAATAATATCCTTTCTTTTGAATAATGTTATATGTTTATATTAAATAAAGTTACAAAATAAAAATTGTTTTTGAACACAATGTTTCTCCTTACTCCTTAGTAACTTAATTATAACATGATGCATATTATTTGGAAATTTATTTGAATGATGCTAAAAAAATACGGAAATAGTAATTTTTTTGGGTCCATCATTATTTAACCAAACATATTTTTTCTTCACCTTGAGAAATTGGTTTGACTCATACCAACTTCCAGACAATCCATTTTGTTATTTGTTATAAAATACTGTACCAAGAAATTCATTAGTGTCAATTTGACTTTTGGCAGTGATTAGAAATTTGATGTTGAGAAATATATTCAGGGTAAGTTTTAAAAAGTTACACCATCTCATACCTACTTTTTAACAATATAATGAAAAAGGTTTTTTTGATGTTGAGAAATATATTCAGGGTAAGTCAATTTGACTTTTGTACGTTTTTTTGCATTATTGTAATAAATTTCCTCACATTATCATAATCTTTTAAAAAATAATGCTTAAACATTAATTTAATTTCTAAGGTTGATACCATCGGTTAATTTAATCCTTGATATTACAGTGTTGCCGGAACTAAAATTTGATTGATTCAAAAATCAAGTTAACGGCTTACCAAAAAAGATTAAATTATATAAAAGGGACATATTCCTATAGAAATCTACAAATAAAAAACATGTTTCTTTTTATAAAATTTGATATGATGCAAGTTGCTAGGATCATTTAAAAAAGTTGTTGTAGAAGAACGTTGAGTTTGATATATGATGCAAGTAGTGTACAAGATATTTTATTTTATTTTATCTTTTTAAACGCATAACCTCTCAACATTACACTTGGGACGTCGTGAGATGAAAACTTGAGTAATGAATACCTTTATTTAAAATTCCATTATAATTCTTTCTGTGGTAATGTCAAGACAAAATATCATTTTATAACATAGGTTATTTTTTACAAAAGTATATTCTAAAAGTTTTATATATTATTATCTATCATTTATTTTTAATTATCATCAGTTATTTAATAAAATAATATAAGTAAATAATATACAATGAATTAATTGGACGTAAATTTTTGTAACTATGGTAAGAGATAGATATTTTTTTTTTCATAGAACATGGTACGTGGATAAACCATCACCAGACACATAACTTTCGCTATACTTGGACCATAACGTGTTTCTAGCCTCGGACAGCGTTCCACTGACAATGTCACATTTGTTTGGCACACGTGGTAGGTGTTTTTCATGATATTGTGTCCATTGGGAAAATTTTGTATACAGATACTGTTGGAACTTGGAACTTGTGTAGTTTGATGTCATTAGTGTGGACCTTAGGATGTGAAATTGAAAAACTCACAAGTCCAACTTTGGAAGTTTTTGTAAAAACCTCACAAGTCCCACATTGAAAGATTTTGAAAAAATCTCACAAGTCTCACATTGGAGAATGCAAGATTAGTGACAAAATCTCATTCTATAAATAGAGACCTCCCCCTTCATTATCTTTTGCACCTGAAGCTTGTACGCTTATACAAGCTTCTTTCTCCCTCCATAAATTTTGCCGACGCAATTCCGGCCTCTTTTCTCTCCCTTTCTTTCCGTGGCACTAGAGTTGGAACATGAATCCAATATTGTGGGAAATTCGGAATACTGACACTGGTAGTCAGTTGTTGGAATAGAATTGGCATGGGAAGCCAATATTGTGGGTATTTGGAATTGACACTGGAAGCCATATTTTTTGGTGTATTTGAGAGCGATTCTTACAGTGCAGTAAGATATCGTATAACAGAGAGCTGAACTGTTTTATCCTGGGTACGGCGTGGTTGATAGTCTGCTTGCACCTAGAGGCAGTACCACGAAACGTCTTAAAGAGAGCGACCTGGTTGTGACTAAGCCAGTAAAAATTATCTCGTATCATTGTTGCGGGCTACCGATACAACATATACAACACTCCGTATTTGAACACAAACATATTTATAGTTTTTAGTGCTATTATTTATAATAAAATTTTAACTAGAATTAAATTTTTAATGTGTTATCAAATTTTTATTGATTATCTTTATATACATAAGTCTTTACACACTTTTTCTCGTGTGAATTTATGTTTAAATAACAGGAAATTGTAATCATCATTAGGTCTTTATAATATTAATTATTATTATGAATATCTAATTTGATATATGTGATAAAAAACTAGAAAATCAATAATATTTTCCATCAAAAAGATATCACTATTACGTAATTCAATAATCACACATACAAACATAATGAATGACCATAAAATAAGTCATGACAAATCATACTTATTCCTCACCCGACCATGAATATTGAGCGAATCTAATTTTTAAACAAAAAAAAAAACTACTCTAGATCCATTAAAATTCAATCTTATTTACGTTCAATTATGATTGGACCAAATGGGGTGAGTAAGGTTGGAAATGAGCATCTCATGACTTCTCTCCTCACCCTATCATCCTTATTAAATGAATTTATTTCCAATTATTTGATTTGCATTTATAGATAATAATAAGTTGATCCTAAATTAAACGTATAATGGAGATAGTAATTACATATGGTAATCTTAATATTGTTTTTATGTGTAATGGGGGTTGTCTTAATATAAAAGTGAGTACATAGCGGTGGTAGGTGGGTTATGTTGTTGGTTGGTAATTTCATAGGTCTTCTTTTGTGAATGAAATTTATGCAGAGCATACACACATTAATACATGCAACTTGCAAAATAAGACAAGTAAAGAAGTGAGAGCCATGTCATGTCTGCAGCGTCAAATCCAACTCTCATAATGGGGGGTAATAACATATATGATCCAACTCTCATAATGGGGGGTAATAACATATATGATCCAACTCTCATAATGGGGGGTAATAACATATATGATCCAACTCTCATAATGGGGGGTAATAACATATATGATCCAACTCTCATTTCACCATAATCAACTATGGAGTGTTGACGATGTAGCCAATTATGATGCTGACTTGATTAACATCAATTAAAGTAGGGACTAAAGTTCCTATCTCCACATGATTTTTATCTGTTCATAACATGAAGTGCAGCTACTAACAAATGACCAGCCTTTGTAAAAAGGAAACAATAACAAGGATTGAGCAGACTTGACCCTACTCCTCACCCGCCTTGAATCGATCATGATCGCGTCTAAATAGGGGTCAAGGGCCGAGTTGAGGGGCTTACTTGCAAGGCCTGGGTCTAATAATGAAAGGAAACAGAGTAGTAGAGTGTGATGTAGGTTGTTTAATTAAATCATATCCACAACAACTATATACGGAATCTAGTTTGATTGATATTTGTATGAGCATGCCATATATCCATCGACCAACTATATATGGAAATTACTAATGATTGATGACTAGGAGTAGGAGGTAAGATAACTTTTATTCTCTTTGTATAATGTAATGCAAATCTTATTATGTAGTTCATATATAGAAAATCATAGTCTTAAGGCTATGAAGAGAAGTTGATATTAAAAGATAGAGTTGAAATATCTGAATCTCATGCATAGTTGCACATTCCATAAACACAATACGCTCCCTTCTTGCACTTCTTGTTACACCCTCCACAGTTCCTTTTGTCAAAGGACGTATTAACACATTTTCCCTTGCAGCAAATCTCAGTGTACTTACACTTATAGCCACACATTCCACAATTCAAATGGTCACTCTTCACATTCACACATTTTTTCTTGCAGCAATCAGGGCCAGGGCTATTCTTCAAACGACAAACTCTTGGAAACTTATCACATGTCATATTATAAGCCATCAAGTTCCGCTGAGCAAGGAAGCGGTTCATTCCCCTTAAGGATGAAGCTGTCTCTTCAGTTTCATGTGATGCAATGTCATTTTGCACATCCAAACTAAAAGAGGGTGCAAAAATTGCTAATGCTATTGCTGCACAGAGGGTAAAGATTGCTGCATTAAAGAGTTTCATGGCCTAAATTTGTGACGGGTGAGTTAGTTGTAGGTGAATGATGAATGTGGTGAAGGCCATTATGACACGAAGTGTTTTTATATACACAAAAATGGAAGGGTGGTTGAAAAGAAGAAATTGAATGCGTATAAGTATTGTTTTTTGTTAGTAGTCTAAGTTCATAATACTACTTACTGTACAGAAGCTGAGAAGAAATCATTTGATTGCATCTCAAGAAAAGCGAATATGTAACTGGTTTTTGAAGTTAAATAACATGCAATGAATTGGATCAAATATAAACTATAATAACTGTTTGGAGAAAAGGAAGTGCAGCATTCCCTAAATGTTACTAGCCACCGGGCAATTATTAAAGGAAAATATGATTGGTCTCTAACATTTACAAACTAAGCTTGCTTTGTAAAAAATTGAAGTTTGACTTATTTATTTAAAAAAGTGAAATCTAAAACTTGAGTTTAACTTGTTTAAATATCTAAGACTTCAACATGACTTATATATCTCATTTAGAGTTAGATTAGCTTTTCCCTTTATCAATTTTCTTCTTAAATTATTCTTGTTTGAAGGCTGTGTTAGTGTTTTGATGAATGACAAGGTAGTTTCTATTGTAGTTAGCAGTGGTGGACTTCATAGGCTAGGCTGCACTGCTTCTGATGAAGTCAGCTTTCATGTTTGATGTCTGGGTATCAAATATATTGTGGTGGAGGAACAATTATAACAATAGAAATAGTATATTCACTAACAGTGTTACCATTGAAATAGTTGAGACTAGTATATTGAAAATATGATATTTATTATATTGAAAATATGATCTTTATTATATTGAAACTGGTTTGACTGACAATGTTATTCTTACAATGTGATTTAAACTTCCTGTCAAAACAATTTCACCAAAGCTGAACTTTTCCATTGATTGGGTGACACTGAGCTGTATTTCTAGATCTTGTGTTTCTTGTGGACTTATGGTGAACAAAGTTGGATACAAGTTGACTCTAGTTCCATTTGGTGGTATAACAGCGCCCACATATGTCTCTCTGTTGTTCCCTATGTTCATGACAGTTCTTCTCACCGAAACAGATCCTTTCAGTGCTGATATTGTTACTGAAGGAAGGTTCAGATTATATGGATACGCAAACAAGTGTGTGTTGCAAGGTTCTCCAGTTGCTGCAGTTATTATATTCGGGTCGATGTTGGGCAAAGAGCACAAGAAGGTGATGTAATCTGTATATCCTGTTTCAGAAACAGTAAAACATTATATTACTTTGGGTAAAACAATCAAGCTGATCTCTGCCTCTGCTACTTCACTGGTAAGTATTAACATACCTGATGATAGCACCAAGCCTGGATCATTGGCATCATTGGGGTTCACTGCGCCTGCACCGTGATCAAGAGGAGTAGATGGATACAAGCTGTTGGGTTGAAACCCTTCTGCCATCAAAACATCTCCAAGATTATCATGCTTTGTGCTTGTTGTGGAGATTGCAGATGCTATCATAGATGGAGTCCATAATGGATTATATTGCTTGATAAGTGCTGCAATTCCAGCTACATGAGGTGCAGCCATGCTGGTACCAGATAGTAATGCAAAATTGTGCCCTGTATATTAGTTAAAAGAGTATCAGATGATTTATTTATATGTATGATTACAAGAATATAATTTTGCATCATTCATAATATATATGTATATATATACACCTGTTAGCATAGGTTGTAAGGCACTAATAGGGGTCCATGCTCCCCATATTTGGTGGCCTGGGGCAATAATATCAGGTTTAAGTATATCAGCAAGATTTCTTTTCATGTCAATGATGTCTGGACCCCTTGAAGAAAACCTACTAACTACCGGTGACCGCCCTGTGAAAGAGGCAACTCTTCCTTCTCCTACAGCTGCCCTAGCACAAAATTCTGTTGCACTTCCCTTCTCATCCCTCTTGGTTTCATCTTCATAATTCTGTAATATAACCTACACATGTTTGTATATCTGATTAGTTAAGAATTTAAAATGATGACTAATTACTTCTCTTTTTATACCTTGGCATCAGCTACGCGAGGGATCATAATACCCGGAAAATCAAAAGGAATTGGCTCTGCAATATAATCTCCATAACTTGGGTTAGGAATTAGAATATAAGCTGCGAATCCTAGAGCCTTTGATGTGTGGACAATGGCACCAAGAGTTGAGGTTCCATTATAAAAACCCTCTGAGAAGGTGCACATTATGACACTTGCAAACACTATATTAGGGTCAAAAGCTTCTGGATGTTGACACTCTTCTATGTACTCAGGTGTCCTTGGGAATGTTCCATTTATTTTTAATGCATCCTTAGCTAATATAAGCTTTTGCAAAATTGTCCCATTTCCAAAACTTGCTCCTGTTGATAAGAATCTCAAAGAGAATATATATAAGAAATAAAGAAGTGAATATATATATATAAGGATTGTCCAGAAGTAGGTAGTACCTGATAGTCCAACTCCATCTAGTATAGTGCCATTTCCAAGAAGTAGAGAAGCAGAATACCTTCTATCTGTAGTGCAAGCTGCAACACCTATAGTCCAGGGACTGTATGACACTACAGTTGAAGGTGCTGGACCCTTATTCCCTGCAGCTTGTACCACTAAAACTCCTGCCTTTTGTGCATATAACAAGGAAATGTCAAATATACTCAAGAAGGTCAATGTGTCTTGTGGTGGATCATCTGGTCCAATAGATAGTGTTAGGATATCCACCCCATCCAGGACAGCCTGCATAAATCAAACAACCTAGTACTTGAAGCATTAACTCTATAACCTATCAAGGGATGCATTTATTACCTGATCAATAGCTGCAATAACATCTGCAAGCGTTCCCACTGATGGATAGATAGCCTTATAAACAGCAATCCTGCAAATGACATTAACATTTTTCATTTCATACATATTATGTAAATCACACAGAAAAAGCAGATAGCTGACCTTGCACGTGGTGCCATACCACTTGCTCGACCATAGTAATAATCATTCACAACAACAGGAACACCAGCATTTCCAGCAGCAATTGATGCCACGTGACTGAAACCAAATTACATATTATACATAATAAGGAGGGAAATAAGTTGGAAGATGAACATATATACCTTCCATGTCCATCTGCATCAAAAGGTGAAAGAAAATCAAGTGAAGCATTAAGGGTAGCAACAGCTTCAGCCCCGGCTGAGAAGTACCTAGCTGATACTATCTTCCCATTGCAAGAACTAAGTGGGAAGTGTGGGCCCGTCTCACAAGCACCAACAAAATGAGAAAGATTTGATGTGAAAGTTTGCATGGGATCATAAGCAAAACTGGGATGAAGTGGGTTGATTCCACTATCCACAAAACCAATCACAACTCCTTCACCTGCATTTCTCTCTCCACCTTCTTGAGCCCATATTCCCTTCCTTAAACTTAGAACCTCAGGAGTGTAGGTTGTCATCATTTTGGCTCCTCTGTCTTTCTCCACCATTTTCACTCCTGCCATAACTCTCAGTCTTGCAACCTGAATATTGCTTAATATAAGATGGTTGGTAGATATATATATATATATATATATATATATAGAGAGAGAGAGAGAGAGAGAGGATGACCTGAGAAGGTGTTGTGTAAAGAGCAAAGCCATTAATATGGTGTTTGAAGGTGTGGAGTATAGTGTAAGTTCCAATATCTAGAGTGTTTTGGAGAAGAAGATCATGAGATTCCAATATGCTCCTTCCATGTGCTACGGATGCTCCCCTAATTAATTACCCATGCACAAAATAACCCATTTCATAACACTTGAACTTTCATAAATTAGTTTATGCAAGTATGTTAGAAATTTATATTTGATAATGTATTTTATATTTTAAAGGAAATTAAATAGCTATATTTATAATATATATTTTAACTTTTTATTTATTTATTAAGACCAACTCAGTTTCAATATTTTTTATTTGACATTAAATATAATTAATATTTAAATTTGTATCAATGTTTATGGTCATCTCAATTTGTAATCAATATTATATAGATATATTTAATATTTTTATTAACTTTTTTGTGTGTATTTTTAATCACTGTATGTTTTACCAAAATAGAAAAGCTCAATTCTATAGTAGCATACGTTAGTAACCGCCCATGATTAATGAATTTTCTCACAAATGAAATTATCATCATTAGCATAGTATAGTTGTAGTCATTAAACTACTAATGCATTATATTGATTATATGGTATCGGCAAATAAATTTATTAGAAAGAATTAATAGCTACAAGCAGGAAAAAAAAGGAAAAATTACAAAATAATTTTGAGACAATTACGTGAATTGTCAATATAGTTTGAATAAAGTATCGGGTTCATCCACTGTTGACTCTTGATTCATAGCTATGATTTTACATTTGCTGATTCGAAAAGAGTATTGCTTATTATTTGGTTACACCACATAAATGATGATTTACTTCATCTTATTATATTTATTTAATAAAGTCATATTTGAATTATTTATGATTAAATTGTGACCTTAAAATCAAATTTGTGTGGGAGAAAGTTAAAAAAAGTTGGATCAATGGAACGATTATCCCATAATCCTCAAGTGGAGGGGTAAAGGAAGAGAAGAAAGTGAAAAAAAATGTGTACACCTTGTAAACATCACCCGTAAGAATCACAAGTGCAGTTTGATTTGAACCATATTATATATTGAGAGCCAGACCCATATATATTATGATAATAATGTTACAAAGCTTTATTATTAGAATTACATTTGGATAAGAGATATTGTGGTGATGTATGGGGATATAGATAAAATAAAGTGCATATAAGTTAAGGTTTCTATGTATATATATACCTATTGGGGTCAATTCTTGCTGAATCTCCATGGCCGTGTGAGGCTTCATGAAAAGCAACACCATCTCCTTCCAATAAGACCAAGTATATGGAACGATCTTCTTCTAAGCAAGCTATGTAAACCAAGAACATTGAAATGAAAATGGTAAGTGAAAATGATGTTACTAAAGCTGTGAAAGTAGCCCTCTTTTGTGCCATACTTTTGCTCATGTATCAACTATCTAGCATGAGTTTCATTTTTATAAGAAATGTAACCTCACTAATAACGTGACCAAAGATTAAAAAATTGTTATTTTTTAAGCAAGTTTAGCATTCAAGCGTTACCATCTTTTATTCAAAAGGCCGGTGGGAGTACCCCAATTATAGCTTTTGCATAACAAATGAATGTCACCTCGGGGTAAATGTTGATATTGGTAATAATACCATATTTATAATGATTTTACACTTACAAAATACATTATGAAAATTATAGATTACATTTGTCAAACTTTGTAGTAAAATTTATAAAATTTTATGGATTTTTATAAATGATTTAATATTGATAACATATATATTTTTGTGTAAATTTTTTACCATATGGATTTTAATGAGAAAGAGAAGATTAAATTGATATGTCAATGTATTATTGATGTTTAATTTGTGAACACCTAATTCCACTAGTGATGGGCTGTCCAGGTGTACCAAGCCCAAGAGGATAATCCATCCACCAAAGAAGCTGCATGATTATATATTGAAAGGGATATAATATAATTACTAGTATGCTTTATTATTTTCTGAAATGCATATGTAATTAGTTAGTCTTACTTCACTAGGCCCATTATGCTTTTGTAATCACCTACTTAAGGTGTGACACTAGGGTTCATCCCTAACAACCGGGGTCATTTTAAGAGTTCTAAAGAGTTTTAGGTCTAAATTAGAATTAGATGCATTCACATGATTAAATAACAATTAACCTAAACTACCTCCTAAATCGTGATCCAGGTATAAAACGCCTCACTTAACTAAACCCTACAATGATATAGGATGAGGGAGGCAGCTCCTAACACACTAAAAAAAAGCAGTCTCTAGACCACACACAAAATAATCAAGCTGCAACCATCAAAAGAGAGAGGTAATAGTAGGCAAATTTACCTTAAAGGTGCATCTTGACTAGAATATTGCAATTTGGGTGCACATTTTAAATAAATTACCATTTTGGAGCACTTTTTGAAGACTCGTTTGAACTCATCAATAGTAATGACGAGTTTTGTTTGCTTCTTTTGCATGATTCATGGGATAAAATATGCATACATGTTTTTCTGTTAGATTTTACTTATTCTATAATTTATGTACATATTCACAATGGTTTTGGAATAATCGACAAAGCCTTCAAACTCTTAAATTCAAATATAAATAGTCATTCTTCAGAAAGTATAATCTTGTCTATATTATTGATGAAGTTGTTGAATTCAGACATTTCTTTTTGTCTTCCACTGCCTTTCTATTCCTCTTCTGAGTGAACTATGTTAAAGTCCGCAAAGTTGTTGTTTCTCCATATTGAGCAAATAGGGAAATAACCCAAAAGACCACTCTCGTGAGCAATGTCAATTTTATTGAATGCAGAGAGAGTCTATTTCCTCTATCATGGCCATGTTATTCACAACTCTCTTCCTCTATCGTGATCAATGCTAGTTTGCATGGAGTGTCTTGTATGAAGGGTGTTTTTGAGTTCCATATTCACTAAATTGATAATCATGTTATAGAATTCTATGGGTTCACTTAAGAAAACCAAGAATTCAAAAGAACAAGAAAATAATTTGAGCTAACTGCCCTAACTGTCTTATGCTATAAGCTACTTAGAGAATTCAATAGCTATTGCTACATGGTTTTAGGATAAGAAAGGGCATCTACTTTAAATTACTTCTTTGGTGTGGGTAAGATTGCTAATGTTCAATATATGCTAAGGAGTTGAGATTTTATAATTCAAATTATTTCCAAATCGTTACTAATAATATATTTATATATGTTATCTTTATTAAATTAAATATAATTTTAACATAAAAGTACTGTTTCCATAAAATATATATTAAAAATATAAAGAGAATAAAATATTTTCTCATATAAGAAAAGATTAGTTATCTCATCAAATCACTAAAATTGTGATATATGCCTAATATTTTTAGTTTTTAGAAATAATTTTATAGAAAATTATTATTTATGATAAATATCATAATTTTATTCATTTAAAAAACAATTTATCTCCTCCTATATAGAGATACTATATTATCAAATATAAAAATTATGGATAATAAAGATATTGTCTTAAATCATATTCTTTTGTGAGGGTGGTGGGGTCGTTTGGCTTTTGGAAGCAACATGTGCTTATTTGGATTAAGGAATTTCGAAGCAAAAAGTATATATTATAGGTTCAGACTACAGAAAATGCTCCGAATGATTATCTTTAATTCACAATTCATTGGTATCCAATAAAACTAAATTCAAATGCAATTTAAATGAATAATTCAATGAATATTTTTAATAATTAATGAATACTCGTAAATATAATATTTAAGTAGATAAGACTCGAACTTTCATTCTTTTTATCATTTCATTCCTTAATCCCTATACCTTAATCACTTGACCATTTTATAACTCCTTAAATTCATTTTTCATTAACATATATTCTTAGTAGTATTTGTTGATGATGAGATCAATGATAGAACGTGGGAATGCGATTAATATTAAAAATAGCATAGTAAAAAACTTTACACATAAAATCTAAAAGATTGCACAGGTCTGGAATGATGGAAAAAAATTTAAAGTTATTTATTTAAAATGTTTTATTTAAATAATAATTTTTTAAATATATGAATTTCTCCAAAAGTATTTTTAACTTCATATCAAATGAACTAGATATTCATTTATTAAAGTGAATTCATAGATAAATTGAAATTTATTTACTAAGTTTCTATATGAAATAATTGAATAATTTAAAATACAATTTAATAAATTTATATAAATTGATGAATAATTTTTTATCTATTAATTAGTATTTTATTATGCAAATCCAAATTTATCGCACTCACACTTTGCATGCGGAGCATAGAGTGATAAAATTGATGAATAACTTTTTATCTATTAATTAGTATATTATTATGCAAATCCAAATTGATCCCACTCATACTTTGCATGCGGAGCATATAGTGATAAAATTGTTTTTTATTCGAAATTTATTTTTATTATAGTTAAGGATATTCACACAAGACAATATATATTTTTTTGGTTAGGAAAACAAGAAATAAAAGTGAGTGTCATGTTAATCCTAGGTGACTTTTTTGTACTATCAACAATATTTCCTCACCTTTTGGTTAAGAGGAGGGATCCAATTACTCTAAGGGTAAGTAGAAAAGATTTACTCCACATCTTAGTCATTCAATCTTGGAAAATCCAATGGTTTAGATGTACTCACCAATTCAAATCATTGGATTTCCCAATAATGAATGATCATGATGTGGGGTAGATTTTATCTACATACTCTTGGAGTAAGTGGTTCCCTCCCCTTTGGTCAATGAACTAATCTATTTTAGAGTATGTGGTTACACCTCCCAACAAATGTCGTTCATAGGAATCAAAACTTTGACTTTTAGCCATCTTGTAATCTAGTAGAATCTTACTAAACTAGGCCAACACTTTATTGGTATTGTAGCGAATGGAGTTGTAATTTTCAAGTATATAATGAATTAATGTATTTTACCTTCAAAGCAGGTTAAAAATTAACTATGTTTGGAAATAATGCAACATGGGAAATTTAATGTCTATCTTATTATCTTTTACACTTTTGATAATAAAAAAAACAGATTGGGTATGTCACGTGTTCATGCTACTTTTGCACCATTTTTATATAACAAAATTGAAAGCTTATGCTATCTCTAAATTTTCTAAGTTAAAATAAATTATAATTGTAAGTTACTATTTTTAAAGAATTAATGATGCTAAATTAAATAGTGATTAATGTAATAATAATGTATAAAACTTTTACATTTTATATAAATACATTTTTACTTATAGTAAAATAAAAATTACGATTAATAAAACTAGATGTCGATACAACTGATTTTAATTTGAATATTTTAATTGAAATAAAAGTTTCGAGATAATTGTTAAGCCTCGCATATCAAAAGAATTTCTTTGATAGTCTAAAAATTGATGTGAAATATATTATGTATAAAATTTTGAAAACGATCTTATATAAACAAGACTAAAACAGAAATTCCAAAATAATTTTATAAAAAAAAACACAATGGAATATATTACATATTAAGACTTTACTTATATGAATAAACAAATAATTATTTTTTATATTAAATTAAGTTGTTTCCTTTAAGAAATTAAAATATTTCCTCTCCTTCAATTTCTAAAATGGTGATATATGTCTTATTTTTTTTGTTTAGAAATATATATTTTTGTAGAAAAGAATGAAATATGATGCATGTGATAATTTTAATAATTGAAGGTCATTCATCTCTTAATATGAGAAAATATTTTATTTTCTTTTTATAATATACTACATGATTTTGGTAAAATATTAAACGTAATGAGGAATGTGAAGATATGTGGTCAAGCTTGTTTAAGGAAATGAAAACATTGCCTAATGACATCTCTAATGTTACCATGTGCAAGCTGTCCATAGAGAAAATTCTCACCACTTTTAATAAAAAAGAGGTTGACTAAAAGTTTCCTAATTTGAAGTTATTTTTAATATATAATTATATTGTTTCATAAGGATTGTGGTTTCTAGAGACGTATTTATAATTATACAAAAGGGATTGATTAAAAGTTTCTTAATTTGATATATATAGAAAGTTACTAACAATATGAGAAATAAAAATTATTAATGTGAATCATTAGATTTTATTTAAATGATCAATATTAAAATATATACGTACATAACTATTAGTGACCAATAACTTTTAATCTTAATCATTAATAATTGGTTGTAAGACTCAAATTTATTATTATATTATCATAATTCTTATATGTGAACTATTATCGCTCCATATATATTTATTAGTTAGTTATTTTTAATATAATTATATTGTTTCATAATTTGAATAGTTGTTTTCTTGATGCCATGATTATGTAGGTAAGTATTTCCTATAATGGGCTAAAAGAGTTTTGGTAAAATATTAAACGATATGATGTTTGATTAAATAAATAAAAACATTTTCATGTGGTATTTTTATTTTTGTGTCTAAATAGATCACCAGTATGATAAAGTTATAAAGGTCCAAGTTTCCTTTAGACCCCAATACAAATTTTGTTCATTTAAAATTTTCTTGTGTGAACAAATAAATTAGTTGGTTAGCAGATACCATAATCTACACCTTTGATATATATATATATATATATATATATATATAAATAAATAAATAAGAGTGATTATATATAATATTAATATTTAAACTATTTAATGTTTATACTTTAATTTTTACGGGTTGAGATCTTTACATTCTGGTAAAATATTGTCCCTGTCTTGGATTTCATTTTGGAAAATTTATTAATGGAAGTGATAACATATATTTGATTTTGAGACATGATAAATTTACTTAGGAGTGAATTATTAATTTAACAAGAAAGTGTAAGATTAATTAGACCTAATCGAAGAATAAAAACACTACAGTAAATTTACAATGACATTCACATTCCTTTTAATTTTAAAAACGAAACTTACCTCCCAAATTTTGCATTTCAACATGTAATTATATTTACACTCATTCTACCCTCACTCCTCCATCATGCTAAAACTAACCGATTTATATAAGATGTGTAAAAAGGTGAAAGAGAAATTTGAGAAGAATAAAAAGGTTATTTTTAAAATTTAAACATTTTATTGCCATATGATATGACTGTAACACAAAATACAAAACATGAGAGGTAAATATTATTTTTGACTGTAGATAGATGTTGATTTTATCATAACAAACCTCATAGTTAATGATTATAATTCTCCCTGAAATTTTAAAATATTTGCTTTTTGTTAACGTTGATGTCATCCTTAGCCATACAACACTAACCAAATGGACACATGGCTAATGACTACCGCAATACATTCTCGTGGTAAAAAAAAAAGCAAAAAACCACAAACTTTTGGGATTAGAAAATTAAATAAACATTTAACTTTTTACCTATTATTCTTTACATTATTTGACCAACCCAAACTTAGCTATAAAATGTGCTACTTTGTTAGCCTCTCTAGTGACAAATTTAACTTCAACCGTTCAATTGCAAGTTAAGCAAGAACAAACATTTTAAACATGAAGCAAAATATTGTAAGCCTCTCTAGCGACAAATTTTACTTAGCCATAAAATCTGCTACTTTGTTAGCCTCTCTAGCAACAAATTTAACTTTAATCGTCCAATTGCAAGTTAAGCAAACACGAACATTTGAAACATGAAGCAAAATATTGTTCAAGCAAATACGGACACCATCAAGGCCAATATGCACCGCTTCAAGATAATCACTCTAAAAAACAATCTCTTTGAAACCCAAGTTCCAAGCTAGATTCAAACCATGTTCCATAGCAAGAGCCTCAGCAATGATATGAGAATATACCTCAAAGGTGGCGGAAAAACCAGATAACCAACGACCTTCATGATTACGAGTAGCACTACCCCCACCCATAATATTAGTTCCTCTTGTACAACTACCATCAATATTGAGTTTCACTTGGCCACGGACCGGGCGGCGCCATTGAACCATGGAAGTGTTATCCTCTAAGAGGACAGATTGCCCTAAGTTGCGTCACTCACAAAAATCATGATAAATATTTCTAGCGTTATCAAAGATGGAGTTATTTCCCCACCTCCAAATCTATCAAATACCTGACATAAAGAGAAGACCATTGCGACGCTTGTAATTATCCATCACCCACAACTGAAAGGAGCAGTCAACCCAAAAGGAAGGCTCGTTAAAACCAAGTATCTTCTAAATGGCTGACGACACCTGATATCCCTGAAAATATGCATAAGCTCTTCGTTACTAGAATGACATCTGGTGCAAAGTGGACGCAAAGATATGTTCCTCTTAAAACGAAACTCATTACAAGGAATGTCTTATGGATACCAAGCCAACACATAAATTTAACTTTCTCATGAACCATAATGTGCCACACCCACCGCCAAACCTCATAAACAAGGTCAATAACCTCATCATAGTAGTTAAGCCACCAATAAACTGAATTTGCAGAAAAAGCACTTGTAGCATGACCCTCCCAAATCCATCCTTCTTCAGCATTCTCATTGCTAATATGGTAAGTATCTCTAATGAAGTCATTGATAGTAGGAGAAGCCATAGTGAAAAGAATGTTGAAATTCCACTTTTATAATCATGCCAAATGTCTTTAACTAAGAGTTAAGTATGTGAAATAATGACAAAATTAATAACATTCGTCACTTCTTATTTAGTAACTGGGTAGTAAGAGCATCAACTCCAACACAAGAACATCAACTCCAACACAAGAAAGAATGAGAGTATAAACCTTGCAATTGTCAAACTTGATATGATTATGATCACAAAAAAGATGCTCAAAATACTTTTTAGCTTGCTTCTTCATCACCTCAAGGTCGGTGCATCAAGTCTCATCATTCAAGAAAATACCATGAATCTTATTTCTAGTTCGTCGCATGGAAGAACTTGGTGTTCTATCGAACTTGACTCACTATTGTCTAGACTTTTGAACTTGTCTCATGATATGATTGTAGTCCCACCTCAAAAGATGTCAAACAAACAAGGGCCTACAATAGATTATTTCCCTTCACCAAAATCAGATTAGTTCATTTTGTTGTTTGAGGATTAGTAGGGAAACATTAATATTTATTAAATTGATTATTATAGGATATTTTGTAGAAAAGATTTTTGTTTGTGGTCCCATATTTTTATTTTATTTATTTTATGTAATTAAGTATAATTATAATATATTTTTATATTTTGATTGAATGTAGTTAAAATAATAAGATTTGATTAGAATGTTGAATTGAAGGTGAATTGAATAGGGGTGTTTTGGTAATTAATTAATTAAGTAGGATAGAGGTGTTGGCCTACACCGTGTAGGGAGGGAAGAGAGAGTGGTTGTTGGTGTTGGTGTAAAAGGATGATCTAATAATCAATAAGAGAAGTAGAATCAAGCAAGATAGGATCGTGTTTGTCGAAAAGCAGTGGGGCTGGAAGAGGGTCTTCGGCGGAGCCAACTCCGGAGATACCGAAGATCCTTTTCAAGCCTAAGCCCCGTTCTCCTTCTGATCTCGTTCGCCATACCAGAGATCTTCTCATTTTCCTCAATCACAACAACAACAACAACAACAAGGTACAATAATCTATTATTATTATTATTATCATTTCTATCATCATAAACTAATATTAAATTGCAGATGATGGAGTTATCTAAAAACATGAGGGAACTCAAATCAATCCTATATGGTGATAGTGAAACTGAACCTGTCCCTGAAGCTTGTTCTCAGTTGACTCGGGAATTCTTTAAGGACAACACTATGCAACTCCTTATCATTTCTCTCCCTAAATTCAATTTGGAGGTACTTCTATATTCTTTCTTTCTTTCTTTCTTTCTTTCTTTTCACTTTTTCTTACCAATTCCCTTTTCCTTTTTCCAGACCAGAAAAGATGCCACCCAAGTTGTTGCTAATTTACAGAGACAACAGGTTCAGTATAGGTTGATTGCATCTGATTACTTCGAGACTAATATGGATCTTATAGATATTTTGATAAATGGGTAAGCATATGCATCCAACCATTCTCATATTCCTTATAGCATCCTATTCATTAACAACAACAACAACAACCACCTTTCTTTTTAGCTATGAAGACACAACCATGACTTTACACTATGGTGCAATGTTGAGGGAGTGCATAAGACACCAGATTGTTGCAAAGTAAGCAAAACCGGATTACATCATTTCATTTTTCTCTCTATACTTTCACCCATAAAATAACTTCTCCTCACACCTCCAGCCACAACCATTTTACTCATCATGCTACAATACTTTTTGCCTTCAACCCATCTCTACCTGTTTTAATTTATTTCTATATATAATTGCACACATTTATGTTCATTGCCAAATGAGAGAGATACTAATACTATGCAGGATACTCAAATAAAATACTGAACTATAGGAATAGATTTTTTTTCCATGTATCTAATTTCTTTATATTATAACCCTTGTGAATTGTGATATTATAATTCTTGATTTTATATAAGATATGTTCTGGAGTCACCTCATCTGAAGAAGTTTTTTGACTATATTCAACTTCCCAATTTCGACATAGCTGCAGATGCTGCAGCAACTTTTAAGGTAGTTTTTATAGTCTTTGATGCCATGCACTTTTAGACAATGTTAGATGTTTTATATGTCATTTTTTGCAGGAACTCTTGACAAGACATAAATCTACTGTAGCCGAATTCCTCTCTAAGAATTATGAATGGGTTGGTTCCACACTTCCACTTCCTCTTTTAGACTTAAGTAGAAAGAAGCATTTTTATATTATAAATTTATACACCTCTATTGACATGGCACTTTTTTCCCTAGCTTGCTATCATGGGAATGGGTTAGATTGTGATTTCCATTTCCGTGGTAACTGTTGGAGTGATATTGCTTCTGGTTTTCTACTATAACATTATTTTGAGAAATATAGTTTAACAAGTTTCTTTTCTTTTAAACGGAAGTTTCTGTCATAGATAACAACAATATTGCTCTCAGAAAAAAATTCTAAAATTCTTTATATGTTAGTTATCAAGCATTACTGACTACATTTGTTGCCACATGCCCACATCTCAGTTTTTTGATGAGTATAACTCTAAGCTGTTGGAATCTTCCAATTATGTTACAAGACGTCAAGCTGTCAAGGTATGATATATGTTTTGGCATTGATCTCAATTATAACAATTTCTTGAATGAAGCAAACATGCAGAGATTCTCTGCTTGAATATATATCTTCGGGTTTTGAGAAATCTTTGCTTATTTTGTGTATGCTAAGATCATTAGTCTTTGCAATCCTATGTTATAATATGTCAATGCATTAGTATCACTACTTTTATTTTGCAATAATGAATTTATGTATTGTTGAATATGTTTATTTCTCTTTTTACAGTTGCTAGGAGATATGTTACTTGATCGCTCAAACTCGCATGTAATGACACAATATGTCAGCTCAAGAGACAACTTGAGGATTTTAATGAATCTTCTAAGAGTATGCTCTATAAATCTTCA
The DNA here is from genome assembly GCA_009771035.1 of Lupinus albus. Taxonomy (NCBI): domain Eukaryota; kingdom Viridiplantae; phylum Streptophyta; class Magnoliopsida; order Fabales; family Fabaceae; genus Lupinus; species Lupinus albus. Next base: position 15,984,698 of record CM020011.1, read on the forward strand.
TTATATGTAGGGCTATTCAATTGCTCTTTTTAGCCCCAGAAAATGTACATTTGTTCTATCAAAATATTTGAGTTCTGTTATTTGAACATCATATTTGATACTGTACTCATTTATCTAAATCTCTCACTTACTTTTATCTCTTTGTATACACACATCTTAAAAAATAAAAATATATTAAAAAAACAAAGAGATGTACCGATTTTGTTGTACTTGAAACATTACTGAGATTTATTTAGGCCTTGGACCTGTTGTTATTGAACACCAATATGTTCAACTTTGGGTTTCTGATGACCATACATTTTAATGTTGAACAGATAGTTCAGGATTTAGAATTTTAGATATATATATTTATACTGACATTTGATGTATTGTTGCTGATATATTTTGCAGGAGTCAAGCAAGAGCATACAAATAGAAGCATTTCATGTTTTCAAGGTACTAATATTATATAATAGTAAATATTTGGAAGGTCTTATTCTTAACCTTATGCCTCCCAAGTTCTGCTTCCTCATAGAACTTATCAATTTGTGCTTTGCATGACAGCTTTTTGCTGCTAACCAAAATAAACCGTCTGATATCACCGGCATACTTATTACAAACAGAAACAAACTTTTGAGACTATTAGGTGACTTAAAAGTCGATAAAGGTAAGCTGGTGATGGTATTTCTCAAGAGTTTGTACTTTGCTTTTATGGTATCAATATCATCATCCCAGCATGTCATGATCATGGGGATTATTATGCAGAGGACGAACAGTTTGAAGCTGACAAAGCTCAAGTTATGAAGGAAATTGCTGCTCTTGAACCTAGTGACGATCATTCAGCTGAAGATTCTGTGAAGTAGTAGCAATAGTTTTCATGAAGATGGGATTAGCATTACATACAAATTTCAATGTTTTGATTCCATTATGTAATTTTATTTCTGTTGTGTACATTATTGGATTAATAAATTGCTCAATGAGATACATGCAGCCTTGTCCTTTAATAATAGAGTATGAAATTGTACGAGGTCATGCAATACACTGACCATTTACATTTTGTATGAATAATGAATCTATTGGGTGTGTTACTTGTTGTTTATGATGAGCTACACTTGATGCAATTATGTGTTTTACACTAGCTGTCCAAACCAGTTCTGGTCCCCTGGCATACCTTTTTTGTTTGGACAAATTCTAAAGGTCAAGGTAAAAGGGATATGATGGGAGCTAAAAAATGACCATGACCATCTTCCTTTTCACTCACTGGTAGCATCGGCCATATGAGTTTAGCATGTGCATTATGCTTGTACTCAAAATGGCTTTGTTGTCGTTGGTTGAGAAACCATACCTTCTTCAAAATTCTTATAGAATTGTTGCTATATTAATTATCAATGTCTTCTCCACCCTATATATAGAATGATATATGAATTATATATACATCTCAACAAGGTTAGAAAACAGGGGATGGAAACGTTATCTTTCATCTTCAGCCTGTTGTTTAATAAGTTGCTGGTAATAGCCTAGTGAAGATATCATATTGAGAGGAATGTTGAATGTGTGTGAAGTTGTGCATAGGATGAGATATGTGAAGCAGGTTTTTATGTGAACATGATGTAATCTGATATTTGAAAAGCTCTTTACTAGAAGTGGAACCAGTGATCATAATAAGCTCTGTACTTGTGTCCTTCACTCTTCTCACCTTATTCTGTAACTCTGCTGCTGTGTCCACCCTATTCTGCATAACTTGCACTCAAAATTCTCAAACATACCATGTTGTATTCAGTTGTTTGTTTTTAACTACAGAGCATTAATCCTTTAAACTCTTTGTATTTTTCTGTTTTTCTTAATATGTTTTTTTAATGACTGTAACATTGGGCAACAATAATGAAAATGGTTATGCAAGAGTGGCTTAAAGACAATTAGTAAGAAATATATAGTACTAAAAAGTACAAATGAAATGAAACTGAAAAATAATTATAGTTTTACGTAAAGGAAAATTATAATCTTATCTGAAATTTCACACACACCCTTTTCTTATAAGTTATAACCAGTGACCAAACTATTCTGATCCTAGATATAAGAACAGGTATATGTTATCTACAATTGTTAGGAAAACCGTTGTGAAATACATCAAGTGTTTTTCCTAAAACCTTATTACAGAAGACCTGAGATACTGCTCTTGCTCTTATTATTTATTTGAAGAAAATAAAGCATTAATGTGAGGCATGTTGATCTCCTTCGAGTTTGTTATCAACATCATCTTTCTTGTTCTTGTTAAAAGGGAAAGGTCTGAAGCCTATTTGAAGCATCTTCTCCACCTCCTCAAACTGAAGGCCTTTGGTTTCAGGTACTAAGGCATAGATGAAAATGAGGCCAATGAAGGAGAAGGCAGCAAATAGAAGGAATGTGCCAGCAGAGCCTAAAGCCTTTGTCAAGGTCAAGAATGATTCACTCACAACAAGATTAGCACACCAGTTTGAAACTGCAGCTATACCTCCACCTACACCTCTGTATCTCAATGGATATATCTCAGAGTTCAAAACCCAAGGCACCGTTCCCATTCCGGGAGCGTATGCTAAGATATACAATCCCAAGATTATAACTGCTACTAGTCCAATTCTGCTTGGACAACCTGAAGAAAACCATACTCTCTTCTTTCCGCGACACTCACCTCTGATGCTCTTATCTGCTACCAAGCATGCTCCTGGGTTAAACTGCATGTGTGATAACACGTAGAGAGAATAAGTATTTTGCTTGAATGTGCCAAGTCTTTATTATTGGAAAACTGAAAATATTAACTCTTAATCAATTAAATGCTATACCACTTTCCAAAGGCTTTGCAATTTTGGGTTCTTAAAGATCAGCAAAACCATATTTTCAGTACAAAGGTCTTGTACTATGTTAAGTTGCATTGTCATGACTGAAGCAGCAAGTACTCCAATGCGATAAAGCTAACAAAAAAACTAGCTTACGACAAGATGAAGTAGTTAGAACTTACTTGTTTCTGGCTGTTGGCGCAGAAGGCACATTCTGCTTGTAAACACTGTGTGCAGCTCCATGAAGCGAGGTTAGGGGCGGTTGTGTAAGCCTTGCATGTAGAGTTGGCACCAAAAGCAAGTGTATCCTGGTTACTAATTGCAGGAGCATTGTGAGCAGCATATAGAAATGTACCACTTAAGACTACGAGGCAAACAATGATCCCAATCATGGAGATGAGCATCAATTTTCGCCTTCCATATCTATCAATGCATACCATACTAATGATAGATCCAACAGCATTTAGACCAGAAGTAACGAGAGAAAGTGCAAGAGCTGTGGAATTAGAGGCAATTCCAGCATACTGAACAATGGTTGGGCTATAATACATGACAGTGTTAATACCGACAAACTGTTGCGCAACTTGAACGGTGATACCTGCATAGAGTCCTCTTCGAACAACTTTGTTAGCAAAAGCGCCTTTTATTTTGTGGGCAAGAGTATGGCCAGCCAACTCATTTTCTTTGTTCTCAATCTCAATGGATTCTTGCATGGCTCTCATCTCGTCATCAACTTCAGCAGGGTTGTGGATTCTTGATAGAATGTCCCTTGCCTGGTCTTCCTTTCCCTGGTTGAAGAGCCACCTAGGTGACTCGGGGAGGGTTAGCATTAATACGAATTGAAGGAGTGCGGGAAGTCCAGCGACCCCAAGCATCCAACGCCAGGTTCCAGGGGCCTTAGTGAATGCCAAGTTGATAAGGTAGGAAAGGAATTGGCCACCAGTGATAAGCAAACCATTGATACAAACAAGAGCACCTCTGATCCTAGTAGGGGAAGCTTCAGAGATGTAGAGAGGGGAAGTCATTGATGCCATACCAACACCCAAACCAACCAAAACTCTTCCAATAATGATGACCCAAGGAGCAGGAGCAAGGGCCATAACAATTGCACCAATAAAGAATAGAACATCAGCAAGAAGAATAGACTTTTTTCTTCCTAGTTTGTCATTCAACCATCCTCCAATTCCAGCACCAAATATGGCTCCTGCAACAGCCATGCTGACAATGGTTTCCTGAAGCCATGTTTTTTTGTCAACTTGTTCAAAGTCTTCACGGATGTATAGCAATGCTCCAGAGATGACACCTTTGAATTGTTGAGTGAATGAGAATATGAGAATATGAGATAGTAATAATGAATAATGAATAATGAATGTGAAAATAGACTAGTTAATTACCAGTATCATAACCAAATAAGAGACCACCAAGGCCTGCAGATAAAGCAAGACGCATAATATAAGGAGATCCACTTGCTCTCTTCCAACATTCTGTAAACTCACTCGTACTTGCTGCCTTATGACCACTCTCCATCTCTCGATCGAGATTATCTATCTATCTCTGCAACAACAACAACAACAAATACAGAATTCAATAGGAATAGGAATAGGAATAGGAATAGGAATAGGAATAGGAATAAAGAAATGAAGAAGATTACATGGAATGAAAGGAGAGATTAGAGATTATGACCTGTGCTACTCTTGCCAACTTTTATAACCTCAATAACTTCTCTGTCTTTTATTCACAACTCATTCTTAAATCATCGTCCTTATCCTATTCTCATTCCATTCATTTATCTATCCAAATTCATACATATATATTTGGTAGTAAAAAAATTTAATTTTAATTTTTTCATACTAACAAAAAGCAACATTCAAATTAAAAGTAAGAAATTAATTATTTTTGAACCAATATTGAAGAATCTTGTGGTTGGGAAAGTTGAAGAAATTTATTAGTCATAAGTACGTGTGCAATTAAGAATCTATTAACTTGAATAGGCTTTTCACACAACTGTGTCAGTTAATGCATTTAAGGAAACATTATATCGTCATCCATCCATTTGACTTTTCTATGTATGCAATTACAACATTCTCCACTTATTACTTTTCCATCATTTATTTTTTTCATAACAAAATTATTAAAACTTAATCATTTTATATATTGTAATCAAATATAACATAACTAATATTTTTTAAACAATTTTTTTTTTGTCTAACTAGAAATTTATTATAAAAAAGAGCAACTCACAATTTTGTCAAACAAATCATTGTTTTTTTCATGTCTTCGTAAAAAAGATAAAAAAAATATTTGATTATACTAATGAACTCTTAAACATCTCATATGAAGACTAAATAACATAATCATTAAGCGAACTCGTAAACGACTCTAGTTAAAACGTAAAGAATATTACTCCAATGTTCTATTGTATAACTTACATGTGATCATTGTTTGACAAATCAAATTTGTATCTTTTTATATAGTTAAAAACTATTGAGTCATTTGGTAAACAAAAATTGAAGGTAGCTTATAACTTTAAAAAAAAGTAGCTTGTACCGTTTGAAAGCAACTTTTCGTAAAACTACTTCAAGTAGCGCTTAGCAAATTAGAGTGGTATTCAATTCTTACCAATTTTTCCTTTCAATATTTAGAAAAAAATACATTAGCCCTCAATTAAAACAAGTTATGATGAATGGTTTAATGAAGGTATAGAAGGAGATTAAGAATTTGAATCTCACCCACAACAAATTAAAAAATGAATCATAAGGTGGTCTAATGATTAGAGTTACGAGTCTAAAAAGGAATGGAGTAAATATGGTTAAAGGTTCGATTCTCACCCACAACAAATATTATAATGTTAACATTTGCATATAAAAAAACTTTCACTTAATACTCTTATCTTTCCTCCATTAGAGAAACATTAGATTATATAGCATAAGATAAACATGACAAGATTTCTTATGGTTGTCAATAAGATAAATTATTTTTTCAAGATCTTTTGTAATGAATAAATTATTTTCCAACTTTTTTATTGTGTGTGTATACATTATATATTTTAAACATATATTGTGAATAATGAAATAAAATTATAAACTATGTAACTTAATTACATTTTTGGAAAAATAATGAAAAAATAATATATATTAAAATAAAACAAACAAATAAATAAAATATTCCTATCTAAGTATAACTAAAATATAAAAATAAATTGTTATAATTTTTATGAATTTAATTACTCCTATTAATAATAACTAAATAAATAATAAATAATAAATAATATTATTTCTAGTCATTTTTCAAATTTGAGCTACTTATAAAATATAGTATATGTTTCAGCTATATACACATTTAAAAGTTACGGATGAATATATTAATAATAATATACTAACAATAACCTGACTTCAATGATTTACCACAATCTTCCGAATTAATTTCCATTTTTATCAGTCAACTAATAAATGGCTTTATTTACTATCTACTACAAGTTCAAAAACTGACTCAATGTTTTGGTTTCATATTTTTTAAGATATACAAAATATCATTCGAGTTTTTTATTTAATGTATCATTGCACATTTTCTCAATCTCTGTGACATTGTGACTCGTTAACAAACTTTATTATTAGCCAATTTATTTCTCATTTTTCCACCTGTTTTATAAATATATGCAGTTGTATATTATTGCTCAATATATCATTATTTATTATATTCTATTCCACCTCTAATTTGGTCTCTTCAATTGAATTACTTAAAAAGTCCTTGACATCTATTAAAATGCAACATATTGAAAAGATATGACTTTTAAAATGTGCATTATAATATTGAGCATTTATTAATTAGGATTCAATTTATTTTCACTCTTAAATTTTAATACACATTGAAAATTTTATGAAGATTTGAAGTATAACTTATGAGAAATGATAATTCTAATTAATTACCATATATGATATTATTATTGAATTCTCAAGTATAATAAGTGAAATATTAGCAGCACTTATTAACAGAGAGTCACGCATCCCAAACAGAATTAAGTTGAATATCATTAGTTATAAAAGAAATAACAATATATAAGGAGAGAAGAATTATTTTTCTTACTCTCTTGGGGGCATGTAAGAGTATTTGTGGTTCGTTTGGATCGGTTTTTACGTAAAAATTCATCTATCTGAAGACATAAATAACATGTAGTTTTGTTCGATTTGGTTGACATACATTAAGAAACCTAATCCAAAATTTATGCGGTTACAGTTCGATTTTTAGTAAAAAATTAACAAGTCTAACACACTTTTACAATGTCGAATTCACATACAAAGAACATGTATATTTCAAAATAATAAGTTTAAAACATTTTTAAAGTGTCAAATTCATATGAAAATTAATAAATATACTCCAAGATTCTGGTACTAAGTGTGATGCACACAAACATTTTTTAACATTAGTAATATCTCTTTGAAATAAAAATAAGAATAACAACAACAAAACAAAAGAAAACTTTTGTTTAAGAATTCAAAATTGTAAAAATTATATTATGAATTGAAGGATTAATTAGATTTAGAAATTAAATAATCTCCATCGGAACCAAAGTTGAATATCACTGTGCATTTTAGATAATGTTGTTTGAGTTTAATATTGGACAAAACTTGGTCAAGTACTTTAGGTGTAGGTTTGTCATAATTTTAAGCCAATTTTGTTTTTTATTTACAAAATGAAATGTCATGAAGGGAAAGAACACATCTCAAAAGAGAATAAAGTACTCTCAAGATAAATTATCTCATTCGGACACTAAAATCATAACATATGTTTGTTTAAATTATTTTTTTCAAAAATATTTGTAAATACTAAAAAAATAATACAAATGTCATAATTTTAATAGCGAAATGAGATGACTTTTATGAGATAAATACTTTATTAATACAATATTTTCTTACTAATAAATTTGAATAACAAAAATTACAAATTGCACATACAAAACTAAAATAATTTGAATCTCCTTCAACTTTTAATCTATTTTGTAAATAATTATTATTAAAAAATTTCTTCATAATTATTCTTTAAACTTGAAATTTTTTGTGCATAACAATAATAATAAATTAGTAACAAAAAAAATTATTACTCATGCTTTAATTTCAAGTGTAATATTATTATTTAATTTTAAATTTTTATATACGAATATTACTATATCGTCTCATTTTAACTTTAAAATTTACTTATAATTTATTTCTCAATTAATTTGTATTCCAATAATGGTTTCTTCCTATGATCGATGCTTACTAATATGAATGATAGTCTTATTTTTATTGTTGTGAGTATGATAATATTAATTTCCATGTTGCCCTGTTAATAATTTAGTGATTAATTTCACTAATAAATAAAGTTTAAGAGATATTTAGGGAAAAAATAGTTAATTGTAACTACTTATAAAATACATAGATATATACATTTTCCGCTTAAATGTTTGAAATAAAAATTACCTAATAATTAAATGATTATCACTTAATTACCCAATACGGTGGTCAGTTGGTGGTTAAGGTGGAAGACTTAAGGAATATTATGAAGGAGAGTTGTGGATTCGAGTCTCACCCATAGCAAGTTTTCAAAAAAAAAAAAAAGAGTTATAAGGTGAGTTGATTTTAAAGAGGAGGAGTGAAGTGAAGGAAGTTGGGGATTCGAGGCTCGTCCACAACAAATACTAACATAACATATTAGCAACTAATATTTGTCGATAAAAAAAAATGATTATCACTTATCTTTAGATAATTAAGAATTAGTTAAAAATATTTATTACTCTTAAATTTATAAAAAAAAATTATATGAACATTTCAAAATTATTCATCCCTTCATTTATAGGGAAATTCGAGAAAAAAAGCATTGTGAGGTAGGTGGTGACATTTAACTCCGATATACTGTTATAAAGAGTATGTGGAGGTTGAGAAGTTAGTTGATTATAAAATTGCTGCAACTGGTGAAGTAGCATGAAGTCTCCTCAACTGCATAACTCTTTCAACCAACTTCCATTAGCTTATCTCTTTTGTTTCAAACAATGATCACATGCTTTTATCTTTGCAAATAATGATGTATTCAAGTTGTGTACCCAAACATGAATACATAAATCTGCTACATAGTTATGTGAATACTTAGATATCTTTGACTCAGATCATCTCATTTATGCTGAGTTTATACTTTACTTTGAATGTACATAGCAGTTAGCTAGCAGCTAAATGGTGTTTCTTTGTTGAAAGCAGCTCCATTGTCATTTAACTTTGTGATCCATATTCACCATTACCAATAGTCCTTACAAGAGCATGAACCCTCATCAAAATGATGGAAGCGATTTCTGTCCCGTACAACGATTTTCCTATTGTAGACCTTCGACATAAACTTAATGCTCGAATGGCAATCCTCACAGACTCGCAGGTTCTTAAAAATTCTGATGGTAGTCCCAGGAGCAGTAGTGAGAAGCCCAAAAGCAATTGCTAACTTCTCACTGTGTGTAGCTAACAAAGTCTGTTTCTCTAATTCATCACAATCTTGTATGTTTGAACTTGTTAATGACTCGTATCCACAGTATTGTATCCTATCAAGTATTTCATCCAACATTTCATATATCTCAACTGATTTTGGATGGGATTTATCCCCTGAAGTAAATTCATAAACTTTATTATCAACTTCAATTGAACTACTTCCTGGGATTTTCTGAATATTAGAATATTTCATCCTCCTTCTCAGGTTCACAACCCTGTCCCATTTCTTAGCTTGAGAATATATATTTGACAACAGAACGTAATTCCCATCTACATGAGGCTCCAATTGAAGAAGATTTACTGTAGCTTCTTCAGCCAGATCAACATTTTTGTGAATTCTACAAGCTCCAAGAAAGGCTCTCCACAATATGGCATCTGGTGTAAAGGGCATAGTCCTAATAAGTTCTCTAGCCTCTTGAAGGCACCCTGCTCGCCCCAATATGTCAACCATACACCCGTAATGTTCAATCTTTGGAGTAACTCCGTAAACACTACTCATAGATTTGAAGCACATCCTTCCCTTATCAACAAATCCAATATGGCTGCACGCACTTAATACACCGATAAAGGTAACATCATTTGGCTTTAGTCCTTCAGCTATCATTTTGGAAAAATATGCAAGAGCTTGCTCACCTAATCCATGATTGGCGAGACCCATTATCATGACACTCCAAGTAAAAATGTCCTTCTTATCCAAGCGGTCAAACACCATCACTGCATTATCTATGTCCCCACACTTAGCATACATGTCTAAAAGACAGGTCCCTACCTTCATGTCCATTTCAATTCCATTTCTCTCAATGTACTCATGAATCATCTTGCCCATTCCAAGGGCACCCACATTCCCACATGCAGATAAGACACTGATTATAGTGATCCTATCGGGCACCACATTTGCTAATTGCATGTCATGAAAAAGCCTCAACGCTTCACTACAGTCCTGTCCGCGCTCACCACCAAAGTCAGACGTTTTCCGAGCGGGCACAACATTGCCAAATGAAGCATAGCCATGAATCATGGTGTTCCAAGAAACCAAGTCTCTATCAGGCATATTGTCGAACACTTGGTGTGCCATTTGGATATCTCCAATTCTAACACACTCAGCCAAGAAGACATTATATGAAACCAAGTCAGGGTGTTCCATGTGATCCAAAACCTTGAATGCATATTCCAAGCAACCACATTTAGCATACATTTCAATAAGGGCAGTTTGGACAAACAAATCATGAGGAAATCCAAGTTTGAAGACATGGGTGTGTATCTTTCTTCCATTATCAAAATCCAATAACTTCCCACATGCCTGAAAAACCAAAGAGAAAGTGAAAGTATCAACCGAAAGGGAGTGACGGAGCATTTGAAAGTAAAGTGTTAGTGATTGGTGAAGGAGATGAGAATTGAAATAGGCACGGATCATGGTGTTCCAAGTGAAAATATCAGGGTTGGAAAAGGAATCGAATATTGAACGTGCGTATTGGAAATCAATGGGGTTAGGAAGAGAAACAAGTTTGGACAAAAGCTTGCCTTGGAAGAAAGTAATATTATTGTTATGGGAATAGGAACATGTTGCTTTGATGTAAAAGGCATGGAGTTGAAGGAAATGTTTAAGGGTGATAGTGTCTTTAAGAAGGGACGTTATTATTCGGTCTATCCCCTTTTTGGTTTGTTGTAGGACTGAGTTACTACATAATAGCTTCATGGATAATACAAATGCTTGCTTGCTGTAACAACACAAAACAGTAACACTTATCTGTGGAGATGGAAACTCTTCATATTTTCCTTACCTATATACTCTTATAACAACTATCAATTTATATTTACATCTCACCCTCTATTCTTTTCTTAAATATTTACTAAATTAAAGAAAGGAGTTTATAGGTGTCAAAATAGTGGTAATGGAGAGATGAGTGAACATGTGAAATTAAAATAGTGAAGATAGCATGTGCAGGCAATCAACTACAGCAACTTTCATCACTCTAATTCCCTGAATATAATGAATTTTTTTCCTCATAACACTAGAAAATGCATAAAAACTGCAGGACACATCATTCCCTGAAACAACATTTTCCAATAGAGTAAAACAACTAAAACCATGGAGTTCAAAAATTATGCAGCAACTAATTCAGGTGAACTCCTAGCCACCAGCCATGACTTGGCTGCTACGTTTGTAGTCGAAAACCATCCAGCCTTATCAGGAGCCTCGTGGAATGGAGAATTGAGTTCCTTCAAATGAGATTCAAAAACACTTGCCAACCCTTTGTCTGAATACTTGTGTTTCCCATGCCCAGTATTGATTCCAAGCATGGGTGGAAGTTCCTCTCCTGATTCCAAAGCCTTGGACAAGTCATTTATCCAAATATGTAATGCAGTCAACGCAGCTCCGAGTGAGAGACTCCTCAGATGCAAAGACCACTGAGTTGGAGACTTGGATTGTATACCTCTATATATCTCAAGTGTCAACCCTAGTTCCAAAAGCTCACATGCTCTGTCCAACAAATTCAGGTTGACACAAAGATCGATTAGAGAATTGCAAAAGGCCTTCTTTACTTCATCAGAAATTGAATTGAAGAGTTCTGATGCTTCTTTTCTGAAATCCCCATCACCCTCCTTCTCTTCAACCAGATATCTTACCACAGATCCAAGCTTTGGATTAGCTGTCTCCACGCAACCTGTTAGCTTACCAAGCTCCTCTTTCGATGTTTGGGTCATTACATTCAGAAGACAAGCACAGAAGCGGTCATCTGGACTGATGCCCAAATCCATCAGTTGATTAAATGTCTTCACAACATCATCGGCGCGCTTGGCTTTTCCATAGCATTGGACAAGTGATGTCAAAACAAAAATAGTGGGATCAAATCCAGATTCAATCATTTCATCTAACATTCTTTCCGCCTCTGAAACATTACCACTGCAAGAATATATGGTAATCAAGGATGAAAATGTCCAACTGTCAGGCTGGCAAGTCCCAGAACTCCTCATGTCTTCGAAAATTTCAAAAGCTTCATCTGCGTAGCCTAGATCAGCACACATAGCTAAGAGGGTGTTATAAAGGTGTGTATTCATATTCATTCCCTTTTCCTTCATTTCCTTATAAACAATGAGTGCATCTTCGCTGAACCGTGCTCTGCCATAGGCTCGTATAAGAGATGCATATGTTGCCCAATTTGGCGAAAACCCATTATTTATCATCTCTTTATATATAATCTTGGCCTGCCAGGGCCTCTTTGCTCTCCCCATGGCATCCAATAGAGTGTTATAAATAACCATATTAGGCTTACCACCTAGAACCTTCATTTCTTCATAAACATTTAAGCTTCCATCATAATTTCCTGCCTTGCCATACATTCTAATCAATGTAGAGAATGTCACAGTATCAATGCGCCATTTCTCGGTTCTGGCACGATCATAGAGGTTCAAGGCCATATCAATATGACCAGAGCGACCATAGGCATCAATCATAGCGGAGTACGTAACATCGTCAGGTTCACACCCGAAAGAGGGCATCTTCTCAAACCACTCCATAGCCTTATTCGGCAAAGAACAAAGCCTAGCACAGCTAATTATAGTTGAAAATGTAACATTATCAGGTTCCACCCTTCTGTCAAGCATTTCATCAAACAGCTTCTCCACACCAACAAAATCCCTACAATTCCTAAAGACCTTGAAGGTGACATTGTAAAGTATAACCTCCCTAGTGGGTTTAATAATACGCTGAAAGTATTTAAGAACAAGGGGTGCAATATGGGAATTGAACATGTTATTGAGAACAATAACAGCGTCTTGTTCCAAAACATTATCCCTTAATCCATTTAAGATCTCAGATACATCATTTTCAGTGGGATTGCAGGAGTCGAGTGAGTGAGAAAGTTTGACAAGAGAATTGTACCTGGCATCATAGGATTTCTTACGGAGTTGTTTAGCCCTGGGGCTGTTGGGATTGACCCAGATGTAATTTTTAGAAGATTTTCCATGTGGGTCGTCAAAGTTAGAATCTTTATCTTGATTGGTAATATGGGGGATAGGTTCATGCAATGAAACGTGGTTGGAGTGGAGAAGGGTTTTGGGGTAAGAGGGTTGAAAGGAGAAAGGGGAGTAACAAAGATTGAAGTAGCTGGAAGAAGAAGAAGAAGAAGAAGAAGAAGAAGAAGAAGAAGAAATGGAGAAAGGGGAAGACGTAAGAGGGTAAGCCATTTTGGAAGAAACCCTCACACCCTTATCCCACAACTGGATATTTCAAATAATAACATGATAATCTACTGTCTCAAACATTTACAATATCCATTCATCCATAATTAATTTGTTTAAGAATCAGTATTGATGTGGTTACATCATGACAATATAAAAACAGTTAATTATCGGTATATGGATATGAAGGTATAATGGTCCATTTCATAACCCGGGTGGGCTAGTCCATATAGCAGCTGTACTCATAGCTTTATTGTACTCTTCTGTAGTGTGAGTGAGATTGTGTTGCATTTGGAACAAGTAGCTTATACAAGACTGAGATTGTTATTGCATTTGGAAGGTTCAATTCATCCTCTCCCACAGGCTACAAGACAATTGTTATATATATATACTAACTAAAAGAGATAAGTATAATTATATTCGTTACCATTTTTATTCAATAAATTACAGTCTGGTAGTGGGTATAATAATGTATTAATTATAGCTAATTTGATTTAATTTCATTAAACTTAAGTGTACTCTAATACTAATTATTGTTATCATTGTAGTCAGTAGTCACTTGTCAAACGTAAATTCGGAAAGGGTGACCCGTGACAAGTTGGTGTTTGGTATGGGTGGTGCGACGTCATCCGTCTTAGGATTAGGATTCTTTCTGCCATTGGTGTGTCAAACTGTACAAATTTTTCTATTCAATCATTCAGCCCATACAAACACACTCATTCATATATATATATATATATATATATATATATATATATATATATAATCAACAATAAAAATTTATATATATTCAATACATTTGTTTATATTTTGAAGATTTAATGTTAATTAAACATAATTCATATTATAACAATGTATAAATTTATAACTCTCGGTAGATAGATTATATATATAAGAATCTTAACATTTATATATACAAGTGAAATGTTACTAACAAGACGTTGATCTAGTAGTGTAACTAAAATATTGATTATAATCTTTGTTGAGACCGACAACCACGAACCCAAAAAAATTAATTCATTATCTAAAAGGTAAGGAAATATCTTCGATAGTACCAAAAAAATATAAGTAGAAGGTTAATGAGTAATTTTATTTTAAAAAATAATGTAACTAAAATATTAATTATCTTCTAGAGTACTTTTGTAACACTATTTTTTGATAATTATTTTAGAATAACTATTTTTAGTAAGTAAGCAACTAAAGAAAAAACGGGTCCACCTTTGATAAACTTAGCGGATATTAAAATTTTAATCAACTCACATAGTCTTTTATTTCCCTTTATTTACAAACTCATAAATCAGAATACACTATTCCCCTTGGTTTTTTCTCGGAAAAACGAAAATCAAAGTATCCTCCTAATCAATCCCGATTATTAATATAATATTAGTATGATATTATATCACACTATTCCAATTTAATTTCTCTTCTTTTTAGCATTTAATTTGGTGAAGATGTATCCTTTTAAAATTGGATTTAATTTATTTTAGAAGAACTTATAATATAATCGAGCCATGTCTTACATCATTAGATTTTATCTTGTTAGTAAACATACATAAATTAATACATAGATATATTGAGAATTACAGTGAAACACACATATAAATGAATATATATTAAAATAATTCTCATTTAGGGAAAATGTATATATAAATAGTATAATAGTTTTTTACATTGTCATTACATTATTTATCATTTATTTTTAGTCATTATTGACTCTTAAATAAAATTAATATAAATGAATAATGATAACGTACTAGATGAATAAACATATTAGATGAAAAGACATATGTTGTTTTAGATTTTATATCATATGTTATGTTGTGATAATGAAACAAAAATAATATATTTTTAATTGAGATATTTTGATTTGGAGGAGAGAATATAAGAAATTAGATATGTATCTTCCACTGATGTGATTAGAAAGCATGAATGAAATTAATTTTGTTTGAGGGCTGTGTATATGCATATATATAAACCGAGAGCATTTATTGAAACACACATAATGAATTAAATGACTTGTGTTTGTGTGGGGATAGTGTCCTCCACTTGAGTCATATAATTCAATGTCTTCCTCAACGTTTGGTTCTAAGACAACCCTTAGTCTCCTTCAATATGTGCCTCACTTACTCATTCCCTCCTCTATTTAACTTCACTTTTCCCTTTTTCTTTTAGCTCTAACTATTTTCTCACCAATTCGTCCTCTCTTTTTGTTTTATTTTAGTGGAACATTTTAAATACAATAAAATAAAACATATGTTATATGGTGGTCCTTGTATAATGATTCATTCATACGTCACAACACCCTTTTTTCTTCCTCTTCTTCTTACATTTTAAGACCACATGGCAATGACGTCTTCATATTGTTGTTTATTAACTTTTAACATACTTCTACCTTCATTTTCCTACTATCTCATGAATTCACCGCATCATGTAGTAGCCACTTATGATATCTAAGAAGCGTAAAACCTGTTCAATCACATCTTCTTCTTCCACGTAGGGTGCCACATCATACACCGTTTTGTTTCCAGCGTGTCAAACGCTTTGAAGGACGTGAAAGGACACGCTTGAAAAGGAGGTTAAAAATTAATATCATTTGATAATTAGATTTGAGTAGGAGAATGCTAACTACAAACTAGTAAGTAGGAATGTCCACTACATAACAATCCCTCACTTACACCTACTACTCAAAGATTTAAATCTCCACATTTTATATTCGATATATTTTTAAAAAATGATATACCTTCTAATTCAACCTTAACTTTCAACTTATTTTCCAATTTTTTATTAATAAATAATGTATTTTTCACTACTTTCTACATTTAAACAAGTGATCCATCCCCACTTAATAAGTACATATTTATTTATTTTTACTATAAAGATTTACACATTTATTATAGTATTCACCATTTTTCATTTGAATTTTATGAAGAGACAATGATACATTAACAATGTATAAACTAATACAATGTCAATATATATATATATATATATATATTTCTATAATTATTAACTGAAAAAGTATTTATCATAATCAACCACTTTCACATATTTAAGATAAGTTGGTTGCATTGCAATTTTATTAAATAATTATTTTAATTAACACAAGAAAATCATAATTTTACTTTACTCTTGTGCAACCTACTCACTCTTTGGTAGTAGGATATATAATACATGTAGAGTTATTATACTTTAAGACTGTTTAACAACACACTCGTGCTAATGAGTTAATAGACCCTTGGTGAACTAGTGGGTTATTGGAGAGTTAATATTCTCTTCATTAAAAGAATAATGTTTTAAAAAATGGGAATATAAATTTTAATGACACATTTATTATTTTATTTATAATAAAATTATATTTTTTGTTATTAAATAATGTTAATAACTTAGGCATATGTTCTTTTATGATGCCATAGGCACCTAATTCCAAGGCCCCCCACTTGTTTTGTAATCCTTCATTTTTCTAACACAAATTTATATATAATAAATATATTATTCACCATTTATTTGTATTTTTTTTGAAAAAATTAATAATGATTAAATA
Organism: Lupinus albus; assembly: GCA_009771035.1. NCBI lineage: Eukaryota > Viridiplantae > Streptophyta > Magnoliopsida > Fabales > Fabaceae > Lupinus > Lupinus albus. The sequence goes on from CM020011.1 coordinate 16,001,719, forward strand.
TAAATAACAAATAATACATTAACATTATATTAAACTGATACATGTCATACAAGTGTTTACAAGGCATTAATGTTGCAAGGATAATGAATTTTTTGGTACAGGATAAAGATTTAGGAATTAACGGTATTTTCTTTTTGGAAAATTAAAGCAACTATATATCGTCACAGGCTCATACAGTTTTATAAACAAACTATCATAAATAAAAAATTGAAAACATATTTATACCTATTTTTTGTTTTGTTGTAATCAATGTTGTGAAATCCGAGCCGGACGTCAAACCGGAGGAGATCTTGTATAGGTTCTAACCGGTTTAACCGGTTAAGCCATCCGGACCGGACGACAATATAATATTATATATAATTATATATATATATACATATATTATATATTTAATTAAAATAAGTGAATAACTTTGCACAAAGCTTACACATAAATCAAAACGGCCCACAACCGGTTTAACCAACCGGGTTATTCCGGTTTTACCCGGTCTAACCCGGTTGGACCGGATTTTCCACGACCCAAAACGGCTGGAAACCAATTCCGGTTTTCTATATATACAGGACCGTTTACTCAAACGGGTAACGGTTGGACCGGTTGGACCAGCCGGTCCGGTCATGTCACAACAACATTGGTTGTAATGGTATTTCCTTATGAAAAATGAAGTATTATTTAAAATGATAAATTGATAATATGGTGATGAAATGGTATATGCCTAATGTCACATACATGATGACGTGTCACTCTACTTTTCTGACTTGGTTCGTGTAACACTCTTGTCAGCACGTGTTAGGGAGGTACTAGAATCACTTCACTCATCCCCGCACGTGTTATTCACACGCCAGAACAGGTTTATAGGTTGCCATGCTTTTAGTTTTATTACCACTCAAATTTCCAACAACACCACCTTCTAAGTTCTAATGCCAACTATTTTTGTTATATTCTTCATTTTTATTATTTTATTATTTTATTCTTCATTCTTATTATTTTATTATTTTATTCTTCATTCCTCTCAACCATTACCACTCTACAAAAACACAGAACATTGCATCACATCACTATTCAACACTTATCAAGTGCGTATACCAATCCAAAATTTAAACTATTTTTATTTAAAGGTAAAATACCTTATCAATCCAAACTACCATATTCACTCTCCAATTGCATTAAATATAACTCAAACACACATCAACTTACCGGTCCATTACCAATTCAACACTTATCAAGTGCGTTCATAGCTTAGCCACTTAACCAACTCTATTTTTTATTTATTATTTTTAATCATCATCAACAACAAACTAAATCATTTAGAAACAAAATCATTTAAAATAATTTCTTCAAGGAGTAATCTCTCATCCAAAAAAAATTACTTATTTATTCATAATGCGAAGATATGCCATTGATAGTAACAAGCAAAATTATTTATAAATTTTTAGACAAATTATTGGATAAACATTCTAATATAAAATGCCCACTTAATAAAATCACATTTATTTTTAAATTATTTTAGAAAGTGTGCCCACACATAATTTTGTGTGTATCCATGAAGTAAACTAGTAGAATTTAATATTTATACATTTTTAATGTAAAAATGTATACAAATAAATTATTTACCATTTATTTATATTTTTTAAAATTAAATAATAATTAAACATGAACAGTTAATAATACATTAACAATATATTAAAACCATACACTATTAGACTATACATCATTTTCTAAAACTAATATCTACTAACAAGAAATTATAAAAAGTGAATATACATATACCTATCTCATTAATTATCTTCCAATAAAAATTAGACTTTTAATAATCTATGTATAGTTATGGTAAAATAGTTTACCGGATCACTATAACAATTATTATTCTTAAATATTAATTTATTTAAACATTAATGATGAACAACATATAAATATTGTAATTTAATAAATATTAAATTCCAAGGTTACGTGTAACAAGTTTTAAAAATTGAGTATGGGACAAATTTTTGATTATGAAAATTATCCTTCACAATCAGTATCCATGATTGACCAACTACCTTATCCAAATAATATGAGGCAATTCATTTAGTTTTGTATTTTATTTACAGTTTTAGTAATTTGGATTTTGTTATTATAACTAACGTAATACAAAAGAATTTGTTAAACAGGGATATTTTGGGCATATGATAAAAAAATCCAAATCTCTATTTAAGCCGCATTAAGAAACGCTTCGGTGTGTCCAACCAAAACAGAGTAACTCCAGAAACAGAGTACTCTGTTTTCTGTATCTCTAAAAAACAGAGTAACCCTTCATTCATTCAATGGTGTCCAAGAACCATGACGACCCCGAAAAGGTGGCGCCTCCAGATCTTTCAGACGGAGGAGTTCCAGAGGACCGATGTCCGATAGAGGAGGTTGCTCTGGTGGTGCCGGAAACCGACGACCCTTCACTTCCGGTGATGACTTTCCGGGCATGGTTTCTCGGCATAGCCTCATGCATCATCTTAATATTCCTCAACACCTTCTTCACATTCAGGACTCAACCACTAACAATTTCAGCCATTCTTATGCAAATCGTTGTTCTTCCCGTCGGAAGGTTCATGGCTTCAACACTTCCAACAAAGGAGTATAGCTTTTTTGGTTATCGCTTCAGTTTGAATCCTGGGCCATTCAACATGAAGGAGCATGTTATTATTACCATCTTTGCAAATTGTGGTGTTTCTTATGGTGGTGGTGATGCTTATTCCATTGGTGCTATTACTGTTATGAAAGCTTATTACAAACAAACTTTGACCTTCCTTTGTGCCCTCTTCATTGTTCTTACTACCCAGGTTTCGTTTGGTTATTTATTTTTCCTTTAAATTTTGCATCTTTTTATTGTTGGGTCTTTAGTTCTGCATTTTTTCCATCTTTGTTACTTATAATTAGCCGAATATATATATGTATGCATGCATATATATGAAGTGAAGCTGTTTAGTTTGTGTTTGGATAGATATATTTGGGAATAATAATTTGTGTTTATATTTTTATTTATTTATTTATTATTCAGATGATGTCTGTCTTTTAGTTCTAAGATCTGTGAAGGCTGACGATTCTCTCCAGCTAATATTCTTTCCGATACAAAATACATTTGTTCTGTTAATTATTATTCAAGTCTATCCTCAACATGTTGTTTTTTCATATTTTTATTTCTATTGATTACATAAAATGTTGAAGATGAATTGAATTTGCAATATAGAAATATCTCCCCTCCTTTTAAGTATGCTGGAGAAGTGTGTATGTAGTTTATATATATGCTGAAACAACAAGTGCTATAAGGAAATTCCTTAAGGAAAAGAAAGACAAAATTTTGTATTTAAATTTGGTGTCTTAATATATTGAGAAGTGCTGGAGTTAGTTTCTAATGTTAATTTTGTTCTTAAACAATGCATTTAGGTTTTAGGGTGCCTTGCTAACACAATACTATAACTATTGATAAAAAAATCATATAACTTACAATGGTGATAGATGATCATTGATTATAAAGTATATATGGAAAGGGATGGGAGAAAAAAATATTATTTGGTCAATCTACTTTCTAGTTGTGCATAAAGTTTTGGTTACTTTAATAAAGTTATTGTTCTTAATTGAGTTGCAGATAATGGGGTATGGATGGGCTGGGATTCTAAGGAGGTATCTGGTTGATCCTGTTGATATGTGGTGGCCATCAAACCTTGCTCAAGTCTCTCTCTTTAGGTTCCATTCTTTTCCCTTTCTTCAATTTCACTACTATTTTACTGTATTGGAATTGAATCATGTGAAAAGGCCCACTATTTTTATTCAATATGCACTCACCAATTTGCAAAACCAATATCCACGGTTAATGAAGGAAAAAGGGTTGAACCATAATTTGACAACATTAATGGAATCCTTTTTCATTTGATGTCTGCAAAATTTATGTGTTGTCAAGTGTTAACTAAACAATAGGGAGTTTTACATGAACTATTGTGCATCAATATAGACAGTGTGACTAGAGTTCATCTCGACAAAAATGACGTTTAACTAACGAGAACTTCACTCCTATGCTTATTAGAAGGGTGGTATATCAAATCAAAGTAACTTAAAATCATGTATGTCATTGACCAGGAATTCCTATCTTGTAATGGCTAGCACAAACAAATTTATTGTTTTGCCACTTTAACTTTGTTTATGCCGTGGAGGCATGGACTGAGCTCACAGTTACTGCTGGAAAGCTCATATCACGTCTTGTAATATTCTCTTGACAAGATAGCATAGCACTGAAAAGGGAAAGTGAAAGATGTATTGATAATATGCTCTCAATGTTTGATTGGTTGCTCTAAAAAATTGGCATATAGGAAAAGGTTTAGTGCTTTCTCCAATTGGACTTAGGCAACATTAGAAAACCAATTATTTGAAAGTCATTCCATTTGATTGTTTATGATTTCCTCTACTGTTATTCTGATTACATCATTCTTTATCCTACAGGGCACTCCATGAAAGGGAGCATAAGAAAAAAGGTCTTACTAGGATGCAATTTTTCCTTATTGCCATGGGAATCAGCTTCCTGTATTATGCGCTCCCCGGCTATCTATTCCCAATCTTAACATTCTTCTCATGGGTATGCTGGGCATGGCCCCACAATATCACGGCACAGCAAGTTGGATCAGGTTACCACGGACTCGGAATCGGTGCCTTCACACTTGATTGGGCTGGAATTTCAGCTTACCATGGCAGCCCCCTTGTTACACCATGGTCTTCCATTGTTAATGTGGGAATTGGATTTATCATGTTCATCTACATAATTTTACCTGTTTGTTACTGGAAGTTCAACACTTTCGATGCTCGCAAGTTTCCTATATTTTCTAACCAGCTGTTCACAGCCAGCGGACAAAAGTATGACACTACCAAGATCTTAACTCCAGACTATGATCTTGACGTTGCTGCATACAACAAATATGGCAAGTTATACCTTAGTCCTCTGTTTGCATTATCTATAGGATCTGGTTTTGCAAGATTTACAGCAACCCTCACTCATGTGGCGCTGTTCTACGGCAGGTAGACTTCTACCAAAGCCTTTATCATCATTTTCTCTATCAATATATCTGAATTCTGAAAGCATGATTTTCTGGCATTCTACATATTGGATATGCAAATGGATCATAACATTTTGATACTACAGTGTTAATCTTTTTCTTCAGTATATTCTCTCTTCCAAATCACATATATGCATAAACAAATAATTGTCATTAAGTGCTTTAAGTGAAACCACTAAAATATAGATTCCTCTAAACTAAGTGCTCCGTGATAGGTTTTGTTGTTGTTGTTGTTAACATGAATAGTTTCCTTTGTCCAGAGACATCTTGAAGCAGAGTAGATCAGCAATGAGTAACACAAAATTGGATGTCCATGGTAAACTAATGAAAGCTTATAAGCAAGTACCTGAATGGTGGTTCCTCGTTTTATTATTTGGAAGCATGGCACTATCTCTGGTAATGTGTTTCGTGTGGAAAACTGATGTGCAACTACCATGGTGGGGAATGCTATTTGCTTTTGGCTTGGCTTTTATTGTGACACTCCCTATTGGTGTCATCCAAGCAACTACCAACCAGGTATTATGTTGTCTCTACTCTCTCTCTCTAATCAAATTATTGCACTGTCCGGGGTCATAGTCTTGGCCAATAGCAATACATATGCACATTATTGTTGGGTGTCACATTCCTATTGAACAAGGCCATATGGTTCATAAAATAATATCTCCTAGTCTGTCATTGTTCTCCATTATATAACATACTATTTTGATGCAAAAAATGAAACAACATGAGTTCAGTTTTTAAACATGAGTTTTTCCTTTCAGCAACCTGGATATGACGTTATAGCACAATTCATGATTGGGTATGTCCTTCCGGGAAAACCAATTGCGAACTTGCTCTTTAAAATCTATGGGAGAATCAGCACCGTCCATGCTCTATCGTTCTTGTCAGACCTCAAACTGGGGCACTACATGAAAATCCCACCTCGAAGCATGTATACTGCTCAGGTATCTCCACCTCAAAATCTCCACCTTAACATGATTATTTGCTTTCTTATTACTGACCGGATTATTTATTTAAATTGGAAATAGCTGGTGGGAACTCTAGTTGCGGGCACAGTGAACCTTGCAGTGGCATGGTGGATGTTGGATAGCATTAAGGATATATGCATGGATGATAAGGCTCATCATGACAGTCCTTGGACTTGCCCTAAATATAGAGTGACATTTGATGCATCTGTCATATGGGGTCTGATTGGTCCAAGGCGCTTGTTTGGACCCGGTGGCTTGTACCGAAACTTGGTATGGTTATTCCTTATTGGAGCAGCGTTGCCAGTTCCTGTTTGGGTGTTGAGCAAAATATACCCGGAGAAGAAATGGATTCCCTTGATAAACATACCAGTTATATCGTATGGCTTTGCTGGAATGCCGCCCGCAACTCCTACCAACATTGCAAGCTGGCTCATCACCGGAATGATCTTCAATTACTTTGTGTTTCGTTTCCACAAACGGTGGTGGCAGAAATACAATTATGTCCTATCGGCAGCATTGGATGCAGGAACAGCTTTTATGGGTGTGCTCATATTTTTTGCACTTCAAAATGCAGGGCATACTCTGAAATGGTGGGGATCTGAATTGGACCATTGCCCTTTGGCTACTTGCCCAACTCAACCAGGAATTGTGGTTGATGGTTGTCCAGTATTCTAAGTCTAGTAGCGCCAATTCTATATAATACCCATAAAATTATTATGTGTTTTGGGTGGGAAGCATGTTAGTTAGGCTTTAGTTTGAGTAAATAGGTGAACAAGAGAATAACCAATTGCTTAGCAATTATCTTTATTTATGCTTTACGTGTTATCATGGAAGGATTTTCCTTTCTTTTCTTTTTTCTAACTTTTATATGAAAATATGCATCTGGTATCATTGATAACTGTATCCTATGATCCATCTTAGGACTTTATAAAATTCACCTACACTAGCCTTTCTGGAACCTCAACGGAAGTTATAATTTATAAACAAAGGTGGATGTGAGGTTATAATTTTATTGCTTTTGAAGTAAGACTCACTGAAATGGTGATGGTGAATCAGTGAGATCCAGAGGGATACTATAAATCATTATTCCATCTTTCAATCTCAACCACCCACCATCCTTTATAATTAATAAATCACTACTGCATACTGCATACTGCATGTGGAAATGAGTAGTTTTGAATATCATGTCATTGGTCCATACCAAATTCCATTTTTCTGCTGTAACAACACATGTACACGACTCATATCTTACAATCCTCAAACAATGTCATTATTAATATGTATACAATGTATGAATGAAATGTGTAATAAAAACCCAATGTCATTATTATGGTTTGGTTAGTAATGTGTTGAAGTTGTAGGAGAGTGGTGGATCCTTATGTTTCCAGCAGTGTATGTGCGGATACCATTCCCAAAGGAGGACAACCTGAGTCCTTTATGTCTCATCACTTGAAATGGTTTACACATTGATCCCTTTGGTATACTATGAAGTTTGACATTACATTCCTTTTCTAAGTTAGGAATAGCATGAAGGTGGGATGGGATTTCCACTATGAAATCTCCAAATTCATCACTCACACCTCTTGCTACACTTGTTTCATAGCCATAGCTATGACACTTCACACCAACCAAAGCACCTGCATATCAATTATTTGTGAAGGAAGCTAGCTAGGTTAGAGAATCATTGTCATTCTACTTTTCTATATCCACCATGCATCTTTCTTTTTCATTTGTAATACAATCAACCATACACAACTGTTCCATCAATAATGTCCAGTGTTATTTAGTAAACTTTAAACAACACTTGTGTTCATTTCTGATAGAGAAATTTTACCCAACAATTCAACCAACTTCTGTCGTTATATCTTCAGTTATGTATAAGTAATTTATTAGATAAGTTAATAAGTTATTACATTACACCACGAAACAGTGATATTTGATCCAGGACTTAATCTAAGACTGCAATAAGTTCATAAATATATAGAGAGATTGTTGTAATTGTAACCATACTTGCTGCAACCTTAGGTTATATGCATAAGGTGTGTGTATATATATATAATATAACAAGAGCACATATTAGACATATATATTTATATATAAGGGAATACGTGGTAGTTGTTGATAATGAAGAGCAGATATATAAATATAAATACCTGATATTGGGCATGGTGGTGCATGAGGTTGGTGACAAAGAAGTGAGCCTGTAATGAGGACAGTGGATAGTTTGTGTTGTCCATAGCCAGCCATTTGGACAGCTTCATCTCTGCTTAATAAATCCAAGAAAGAATTGTCTTGTTCATCTTGTGTTGGTGATGATATCATAGATCCATTCACCAACAACAATAAGAGAAGAAGAATCACAAAGACTACTCTAAAGTAGCCCATTGTGTCTTTGGCTTTACGTAACATATTATTATTATTATTATTATTATTATATATATATGAATATGAATATGAATATGAATATGAATGTTGGAGGACCCTTCCAGACAACAGATAGATGATTAGTATTAAGGAGCTACAACTGCTCCTTCACCCTTATATATAAGCCACCACAAATTAAAGGGTAACATAGTAAATGAACAAGTTGTAAGTAAGGAAGGGTAATGAAGGTATGAGGTTGGTAGCCTACTACTATCCATCTACTATACGTATTCAATTTAATGTTTGAGTCACAATAAGAATAACTTAATCGTAATAGCATCATCTATATATATGGACCTTTCAATTCCATTCCAACACCCTCCATACTAGACACTCCTTCATCCTATTATTTGCCCCATTATATTATCAAAATTAAGTAACATAAGGAAAGTAATAAATTGATGATTTATATTAAATTATTTATTTGTATTTTTTTCTTAACATATCCTTTATCTCTTTGTAATTATTATTTTCTTTTCACTATTTATGAAAATCAAGAGAGAAATAAATAAGGATAAACTTGTAAAATAACCATTAATACTTTTTTGAATTTGTAGACAATACAAATAAAAATGAACGGGAGTGGCATCTCTCTTGGCGGCATGGATTTTTTATGTATGAAATTGATCTATATAACTCTCTTTTGACTGAACTGAAATATATGGTGCTTTTCCAAAACAAATCTGATGGTTGGGAATGGAAATTTGACATATCAAAGCAGTACTCAGTAAAATCAGGTTATTCTTCAATCACTTTTACTACTCCGAAGCCTAACTTTTCTCCATACCCTTTCAATCAGCTTTGGAAGTCAAAGGCTCCTCTGAAAGTTATCTCGTTCGCAAGTAGACTTTTTTTTGGATAAAATTCCTACATGCAATGCTCTTTTACGGCGGGGTGTTTCCTTGATCAGCAGTGGTGGATCTTTATGCTCCCTTTGCAATGACCAGCTGGAATCTTCTCACCATCTTTTCTTCTCTTGTTCCTTTTCCTACTCCGTCTGGCTACTCATTTACAAATGGTTGGACATCTATGTGACTTTGCCTCTTGGACCAATTAACCATTTTCTATACCATCTTGGCATGATTAAAGACAGGAAGAATCGGCATGTTTGGTCTATTATCTGGCTTGCCACGGTTTGGGCACTTTGGCGTTTGCGGAACGATTTTATCTTCAACAATGTTAGGCTTTCTTCTCTTCAAATCTTGGACGCTGCTAGGGTGAATGCTTGGCTTTGGAATATCAACATCTTAGGAATGAACTACTTTGCTTACTCTGACTGGATCTCAAAACCTCTTGATTGCTTGAACATTTCTTTGTAACCACTTGTAATTTCTTTGTTTGTACATTTTTAACCTTATTATTAATAAATTCTCTTTTGTCGACAAAAAAAAAAAAAAAGAGGGGGGAAGGAAATAATTAAGTTAGTCATAGTCACCATACCATGCTGATAATTGATTTCCATATATTAAAACTTGATGAGTTAGGCGATGTCCCCTATGTATACAACATTGTATAAAGTTAGTTTTAACAAGTTATTGTTCTATAATTGGCAAGTTCCTTAAAGGTTGATGTCTAATGTTATGTACATATATTAATTAATTAAATTACATAATTAATTTAATATATTTCACTAAAAATATTCATATTTAACTTAAGAAGTTAAATAAATGTAAATGTATATTGGAAAACTAATTCATCATTTCTAATAAATTTGGTTTACCCAATACAAGGTTACCCAATAAATTTCGTTTAATATTTTCCTTTATTTAATGATGATTCTAACCACTGTTGGGAAACTAGTATGTAATATGTTGGTAATTCTAAACACTGTTGGAAAACTTTATATCTAATTGGTTTCCATAAATTTTATTTATTACAGAGTATGTTTAATCAGTATTTTCACAAAAAAATAGCTAAATGATGAAGCTTATATATTGGCATGATTGTTCACATTATAGATAATGGTCTTATTATTTAATTCAGCACTTAATTTTTAAATCACTTCACTTGCCTTAATAATTAATAACTAAATGAGCCTATCTCTCTTTTGAGTTGGACTTAAAAACAAAAATAAAATAACGTTATGATTAGATTACATTTTTATTGTTGCAATTAAGAGAAAAAAAAGAAAACTTGGATGATCTTTTCCCTGTCATTCAGTCTCATTTTCTTATTGCTTAATAAAAAGTGGCATTATTAGGCTTTTAATTTGCAATTTATTGATCTTTGTAAGAACAATAACTAGTATTAACTCATCGGGTAAAGTATATATATTTAGGAGAAAATTGTTGATACTTATCCCAAATTATAAAGGATGAAAGGAATGGTTGATATTAAACAATAAATAGAGGAATAAAGGTGAATGAAAGGGAGTGCTAATATGAAATTAAGAATTTGACAGGTGGCATTAAAATAAGAAATAATTTAGGAAGAAAGATGAAATGGAGTAAGAAGTATTTGTGAAATGGTTAGTAGTATTATAGTTATAGATGAGATGATATTGATATACATAAAGTAAAAGGATGTTGCAGTTGCAGTTGCAGTTGTAGTTGTAAGGCATCACAAAGAGTGAAGGTTACGATTTTGCTTATTATTATTATTATTATTATTATTATTATATGATAGAGGGAGAAGGAAGAGTGATTTTGGATCCATAGCCTTGTGGAACACAAAACTGAGTCTGATACATAATATGCATGTGGAGATTGAAGTCACCCCAGATAAAAAGTAGTATATTTTGTTGCCCTTAACTCCAATATTTGACAATGCAAGATAGTAATAGTACATATATATTTGACTCATTTACAATATACTCACTAACATATTATTATCAACAACTTTGTATTTTAATTTGTTGCTTTTGGCATACAAAGGAAAGGCAAAGTTGGTCGCTGAGGATGTAAATTAGTTTGATGTGAAAGTAGGTTTCCCAACATCAAAGCACCACTGCACCACCAATTTGCTTCTAAACTAATCATAAATTAAACCTCCATTCTTATCTTATCCCTTAAAAAATGATAATAATATCTACAAATCATGGTGTGTTAAGATACGAGGATTGACCATACAAGACTTTATATGAATGATATATGATTAATTGCTCTTTCTCATCCTAATTCATTCTCAGTATTTCAATTGTTCTACCTTGCCTTACTAGTTGTAGTTGAAGGTGTTTTTATGTCAAATTAATGAGTGAATTTAAAAAGAAATTATGACGGATTAAGGAAATTTCTCAAAATGAAATAGGTAAATTCAATTCATTTATATTAAGAGTAGGTTGATTTGTGATTTTGCAACTCGGATCGATGAACCGCAAGCTTGTGTTTCATTCCAGAAATGATGTCTAATAATGAATAACTTTTTTTGTTATTTATTAGCAATGGCGATAGTTTATTTGCAGCTTTTAATTTGATTATTATTATATTGAATTGTGATTGAAGAAAGTGAAGATATAGAAGATGACATGTATGCTATGGTTGGTGTTGAAAAGAAAAATGAAAAATATAAGTGTATATATACACACACACAGAACGTACTGGTGTCGGTGTTGTGAATGTCCCCAATGTGAGGTGACATTATATATGACCGGCAATAGCCAAGTTCCTCGTTTACATCGCCCATTGTTGTGCACTATATAAATCTATCTCCACACTTACCAACAATATTATAACGTCTTTTCTCTCTTTCTTCATTTTATGATCAAAACAACAACAAACAATGGAGAGTGGAGGAGGAGGCTTTCATGGCTACCGCAAGCTCCCCAACAACACTACCACTTCTGGTAAATATTCTCATCATCATCCTTTTATATATACAAGATATACTTTTATATATATATATCCTATCTCTTATCTGCTTCTACTGTATACATGCATGCAAATAACATTAACACTACTACTCGATCTAATAATGAATGGTATATGCATTGTCATTATAACACAAAATCTCATACCCTCCCTTCATTTTACATCATTAGTAGTGCTTGTTTCAGTAGTAAACCAAGTAACAGAATATTATGGTTAACATAGATGATGGTTATGGTTATGACATTTGATGTATCATATTTTAGAAGCTATCTTACAGGTGGCAGCCATGCATGCATGCGCAGTCACTGACTTTTGAGACTTACAACTGTCATCCATGCATTTTCCAACATCATATTCATATTTCTGAATTCAAGGATCTGTTCCCACTGCATCCTGCATGTTTTTTTTGCACCTTTTCATCATCTCTTTCTCTTCTTTTACCAACCCATTTCAAGTTTAAGTTTCTCCACTTTTTTTTATTATTAGCCTCTCACTCTCGTGCATCTCACTAAATATACTACAATTTAGTTTAATTTCCAGTAGTTAATATTAAAAACAATACAAATCAGAGTCTCTCTTCTATCTTGATCCATTACATGCACAAGCACATTAAAATTAGTTAGTTAATGCTCTTATTAGACAAATGAATAGTGCATGCATGAAGACAAAATCTCAAGAGAAGTTTTCTTTCATACGTTTGTCTGCTTTAATGGCATGATTTTGAACCTGCTTTTTGTCCTTTTCTTCAAGATTCCTTTTCTATCTCGAGAAAGCTATAAACACCTGGTTGATGCTTTCTGAAGAGTTCACACACGCTTTCACTCCCTTAGTTTTATCACACATCATTCAATATATCATGGCCACTTTTGACCCTAGCTATAGCATGTGTCCAACGTTTGAAGCTGAAGCGTGTTCGCTAGCTGTCACAAGTTTATTTGCACTAATTGAGTTGAGTTGATATATATATAGGCTTCATCTTGCTTAATGCAGTGAGTCATTTTTATCAATGAAAAGTTTGATTAGTGTGGCTTATTAGACGTCACAAAAGTTCATTTCTGCATAAATGTACAAATGTATAACTATAGTTTGTACATCTCCAATACCGAAGATGCCAATGTTAAGTGTATAAATTAACTGAACATATGTAGTGTTACTCTTCGAGGTATAAATCAGTTCAAGTACGAGGAGTAATGTTATGTCATATGTAGGCCTGATACTGACTCATTCATTTATTATTTTATATTTTTCATTCCAAAAAATGAAGGTAACATACATTTTTAGGAGTTCAGATCCTCTCCTGGCTCTCTAGTACAGGAATGTAAGGCCACGATTAACTTGATCATTTAAAATAAAATTTTAAGTTAGAATCTAAACCATTAGAAAATATCAAATACCACATGTCATGATCTCATATAGTACTAAACTGGCTAGTTGTTGATACCCCTTGTACTAGTAATATTATTCTGAGTTGTTCTTATAATATATGAACATAATGAATGAGACAGGGTTGAAGCTATCAGTGGGAGCAGGTGAGAACATTAACAACCAATCATCATCAGCAGCAACAGAAGATAATGAATGCATGGTGAGGGAGCAAGATCGTTTCATGCCAATTGCAAATGTGATACGAATAATGAGGAAGATACTGCCACCACATGCAAAAATATCAGATGATGCAAAAGAAACAATACAAGAGTGTGTGTCTGAGTACATAAGCTTCATAACAGGTGAAGCCAATGAGCGTTGCCAAAGGGAACAACGCAAAACTATCACTGCAGAAGATGTGCTTTGGGCTATGAGCAAGCTTGGCTTTGATGACTACATTGAACCTCTCACAATCTACCTTCACAGGTAAAAACAGTTGACACAATAATTAACTACTTTCTATATTGCTTGCTTTTCTATAATAATAGTATGGGTAAGTTTTGAGTATTGATAACAGGTACCGTGAGTTGGAGGGTGAGAGAAGCTCAATGAGGGGTGAAGCAGTTGGAAAGAGGAGTGCATCTACTGGTAGTGCTAGTGTGGAATATGGGACGACACTTGGTGTTGCTACTGCTTTTGTGCCACAATTTCATCATCATCATCACTCAAATGGCTATTATGATCATGTTTCTGCTGTTATGGGGAATTACATGAGGGATGCTGCATCAAACAATCATAGTAATAATAATAATAATAATAACAACAACAACAACAACAATAATGCTGCTGCAACAATCACAAATGCTGATCAACCAAGTGGCCGCTAGCTCAATATAAATGATCAGTAGTAGGATTTAAGTATGAGAGTCTGATGGAGTATTTTTAATTACTAGTAAAATCATATACTCTTAACTCTATCTGTAATGGAATACCATTCCTCCTTAATATATATGCTCTAATGTGGCCATTCATTAAGCACTTTTTAATTAATTGGTTGGACTGTTAGAGAAGCAATAAAAAAACTAATACTAACATAGTAATATATTGTTAATGGAAGTCAGAGAAGCAAATAGTGTTATTGGCTTAAAAGCAACCACTATGCTATGGAAGCAAGGTATCCAAGTAATGCAAGGTTCACCCCTTTCTTTTTCATGTTAAACCCAGTTCATAGTTGACATTAATGATAATAATAGTTTTAGCATATCATTAATCCTTGCAAGAATACTAACTAATAGTATTGTGGAAGATAAAAAAGAAAATGAATATACGTAATTATATTTTCATTCTTAAAACTAGTGTAAAAATATCACTTAACTCTGAAGTAATTGAGATGATATTTATTCTTCAATTAGGTATTATTGTGTTGTGTGTAAATTTGGGATAAGAAAATACTTTTATTTTTTGGCATGTTATATAGTAATAATAGTGTAAAAGAGTGGATAAGGATGAGAATCATAATAATAATAATAATAATAATAATATGGACATAAATTAGTATTAGATTTTATAAGACACTTGTGTGTGGGACACGTAATCTCTGTTGTCAGAGTAATACCAAGTGATAGTATTGAGATTTCCAACATAAACACAAAAGCTGTTGTGTTGATTTCATGTCTTCCTCTTCTTCCAGTTCTGTTTCTATTAAATCCCCACTTCCAGGTTTATTATTAATTGATCTCTTATAACTCCATCGACTTCCTGAATAGAATATTGATTTAATCTGTTTTGTGTTCAGATGTTTGTATTGTTGGTGTTGCACGCACTCCAATTGGTGGTTTGCTTGGAACCCTATCATCTCTTTCAGCTACACAATTAGCCTCTATTGCTATTAAATGTAACTCCCAATATCTATTTTCTTCATATGTTCATGTTCATGTTCATGTTGAAGTGGTGTGATGTAACTCAAATTTCTGTTGATATGTTGCAGCTGCGCTTAAGAGAGCGAATGTTGATCCCTCACTTGTGGAAGAGTTGTTTTTTGGGAATGTTCTTAGTGCTAATTTAGGGCAGGCTCCTGCTAGACAAGCTGCATTAGGAGCAGGTATACCTACTTCTGTAATCTGCACTACTATCAACAAGGTCTGTGCCTCAGGGATGAAAGGTAAATAAGTCCTTCTTTTATTACTCATTATTTATTAATATATCAAACCTCTCTCATCATATTATGCTCCCTCCTTTTTCATCCCAGCTACCATGCTTGCAGCACAGACCATTCAACTCGGTCTCAATCATATTGTTGTCGCTGGTGGTATGGAAAGCATGTCAAATGCACCAAAGTACATTTCACAAGCAAGGTTCACTTTATTTTACTACTCTCTCAATATCATATTTCTTATGGAGTTTCAACATTTACTTTACCCCACCTTATAACTTGCCTTAACCATTTTTCATGAAACAGGAAGGGTTCTCGGTTAGGACATGATACTGTCATAGATGGTATGCTCAAAGATGGCCTTTGGGATGTCTATAATGACTTTGGCATGGGTATTTGTGCAGAACTATGTGCAGATCAACATGCCATAACAAGATATCAGCAGGTACTGTTCCTTGGTCAATCACCTTATAAACTTCTCTAATACATTTCATTTTCTCTCATTAAACGACTTCATGTCTTAATTACATTCATTATTACTTCCACTTAGTCCTCTTGCTGCCTCAGTTAAATTGAATGAAAATCAGTATCCGTAGGGGTAGTAAATTGATGTCCCCACCCCTTCCCCTCCTCTAACTTTACATTTTTATTCTGTTACTGCCCATGATTTTGGCCCCCTTTGCTAGAACTCGCAGAACAATAAGAATGGAGCCAGGTGCTATAGTAGGAAGGCTCCTGCCATATCCACAACTCGAGGAAGACTTGGATCCACAATGTGAATCTATAGCAGTAAGCCTTACCTTGCATTTGCAAAAGGCTGATTTCAAGACTTGAACGCATGACCACCAAGTCACATGATGGCAGTTCCAACTATTGTGTCAAGACTTCCCTCAGCAAAGTAGTATTTCTTTACTAAATATTTTCTAATCTCGATTAACAGCCTCTTTGTTTGTGAGGATAAAGTTGTATACATCTACCATTCTCATACCGCACGGGGTTACCCTTTTGATTTGACAATTGTGTCTACTTGTGTCACATGACATTACTCCTCCCTCTTGAATACTTTTTTAAACTACTTTAGTTGAATCCAGGATTCATAATTTTGTTCTATTTTTTTATGTATACGTTTCTCAGGACTCTTATGCCATTCAAAGCTTTGAGAGAGGAATATCAGCACAAAATGCTGGTCATTTTTCTTGGGAGATAGTTCCGGTGTGATTCCTTTTCTCTACTTTAAACTGCTAATAGCATGCAGTGATGTCGATGTGATTCACATTTAACCCTTTTCACATGCAGGTTGAAATTTCCAACGGAAAAGGGAAGCCTCACACACTCGTTGATAGAGATGAAGGTTTGGGGAAGGTAAATACATAAATGTAGACATATTAACTAATAATCATAATGGATTATCTAGTCTGTAGTACATGCTAATAATTTCAGAACTGTAGAAGCCTTCAACTCAATTGTTATATTAAATTTACTCGCTCCATGGTCTTTGTCACATGCTTGGTATTGAAATATGGTGGAAACTCATGTAAGTTTGCTTAATATTGATATTCATGTTGCTAGTTTGATGCTGCAAAGTTAAGGAAGCTTAGACCAAACTTTAAGGAGGATGGGGGTACTGTGACTGCCGGCAATGCTTCTAGCATAAGGTCCCTCCCTCCCTCTCTCTTTCCCTCTCTCTCTCTCTCTCTCTCTCTCTCTCTCTCTCTCTCTCCCTCTCTCTTCTTATATCTGTCCCTCTGCATACTTGGTACATGTGCAATGATGAAATGTGTTCTTTGATGTCCACGTGAATTCTTTGGAGTTGTCCCTTGAATCATTCCAAAAAGTTTGGTTGATAAATTAATAATTATGTCATGTTAGAATATCGAGTATAGATCATAACGTTCTAAACTGCGTTCTTTTATTTATGAGTTGTTTTATTGACTTGAATAGTGATGGTGCTGCTGCATTAGTACTAGTGAGTGAACAGAAGGCACATGAGCTTGGGTTGCGGGTAATAGCAAAGATAAAAGGATATGCGGATGCGGCTCAGGTGCTAAGATATGTTAATGTAACTTGTTTTGGTCTTGATTAATATAAGCATTTAAAGCTGAAACAAGATTGTCTTTGCAGGCACCTGAATTATTTCCAACTGCTCCTACCCTTGCAATTCCAAAAGCTATATCGAATGCTGGTCTAGAAGCTTCTCAAATTGATTACTATGAAATAAATGAAGCATTTTCTGTAAGGAACACAGC
Source organism: Lupinus albus (assembly GCA_009771035.1). Taxonomy (NCBI): domain Eukaryota; kingdom Viridiplantae; phylum Streptophyta; class Magnoliopsida; order Fabales; family Fabaceae; genus Lupinus; species Lupinus albus. The sequence goes on from CM020011.1 coordinate 16,019,752, forward strand.
ACAGATTTTACTGTCAGGTTTATATGCTAGTCTTGTTTTCTTACATCATCTATGCAGGTTGTGGCTCTTGCAAATCAGAAGCTTCTTGGTCTTAATCCCGTGAGTGTTAATGTGACTCAGCTCTTTGGCTAATTGTATAATAACATGTCATTTTTTGGCTGTTCTGTATGCTTCTGAATTTTGTCTCCGGAGTAATGGCTTAACAAAATATAATTCATATATTTCTTATGAAATGCAGGAAAAAGTAAATGTGCATGGTGGAGCTGTATCATTGGGTCATCCACTGGGTTGCAGCGGAGCTCGTATCTTGGTGACCTTATTAGGGGTAACTTGTGATCTTGGTTACTCTAGTTTATAAATTATTCTGTTTTCTTTTCCAGAGATATTTAGTGATCTGTTTATATCTTGGCTGTGTTGTGTTTCAGGTATTGAGAGAGAAGAATGGAAGGTATGGTGTTGCTGCAATTTGCAATGGGGGAGGAGGTGCATCTGCTATTGTCTTTGAGCTCATGTAAGCCCTTTTCTACCAGTTTTGTTTAGAACTCATTAAAAATAAATACAAGACTTTAACCTCTTTCTTTCATTTTCTTTAGAACTTCTCATAAGGTTGTTGCATTTTGCAGGCCATTTGCAAGTTTCAGACGTTCTTCATTATGATTTGGTGCAATTCCAATCATACATCATTTTCTGAAAGGATAAAACTTGTAATAAATTTGTTTCAGGAAATAAATCACATTACTTCACCTTCGCAACTCCTTTTCTAGTTATATATAATAATATTATTACTATCTTTTTAATAATCACTGATTCACTCCACATTTAGATAAAAAGCTGGGTGGCTGGCAAAAACAAAAATCCAACATAATTATAATAAAGGATTTTTCTTCTTCTAACATTGAAGCTTCAATTAGAATTAAAAGTCTAAATTTTAATCCAATTCCATTGTCCAAATGGACTCAAGATTAAAAAAAATCTAATTTTTGAAATTAAAGCAAAAATTAGAATGGAATGTAAATGACTAAAACTATTGAAATCAACTACCTTCACCAGGAAATATATGTTTCTCTTCATTTCATATGTTTTCTAATGTTGAATTGTTGATTATGATCGTCTTTGTGATATACAACTTCCATTCTCAAGGAGTAATACTCTAATAATTTAAATTATATATTAATTTTCTAATCAGAGAAAATTAATCTTTAAGTATCCATTCCAATAATTGCTCACATAGATTTTATAGATTAATTATCAATTCAAAAGAATAAGAGCTAATGTCTTAATAATGAAAAACTTTAGGGAAGATATGCAATTGCAAAAAAGGAAAGAAATAAATGTGTATTTGTAGTTGAAATTATAGGGACTAGTTTTTTAGTTGATGAATGAATATATTTTTAGACCGTGTTTATCCTACATTATTTGAAATGGAAAATAATAAAATGGTATAAGAATGTTAGAGTGTTTTTAGGTAGAAGAATCTCTTAAATTTTGTTGATGGTTATGAAGTCAAGGGATAAGTGGTTACAATAAAAGTGCATATGGTGTTGATAACAGATGAGATTTGCACAAATTTAGCAGTTATCATTAAAAATCATAATGTGATGTTAATGCATCACCCTATGATTGTCACATTTGTCCAGCATAGTTTGCCTAAATATGCTTTATTTTCTTTATATAGCCTATCCCTTCTTCAGTTACACAAAGCAAATGGGTCATTTTTTGTATTTGACCACCCTGTACTGTTCTTTTTTTGGGTATATTGACCACCCTGTATTGTATTGTATATTGTATTGTTAGTATATATGAATGTATACATATACAATGACCACAATCCTCTCTGTCCCTTAATCTAAAATAGCATTCCTAATTCGTAGATTTAAGCAACTTGTGTTATGTGATGTTCTGTTAAAAGATCCTCAGCTTTCATATGTAAAGAAAACTTGGGAGTCAAGGAATCCCACATTTTCATGAAAGAGCAGTCTTTTGTAGCTTAGCTTCCTTTGTTGAGTTCCAAAACACATTGTTTGCTTTGGAAATTCATTGCCTATTCTTGTTTCTTTATAATTTTCTTCCTTGTCAAGGAAAGAAAATGAAAACATTGACAAAGGTGGGTTCTCCAAGAGGAGAGGTTGGAGAGATTGACACAAGGGCACCATTCCAATCTGTTAAAGCTGCTGTTAGTTTATTTGGTGAAGTTGCTGTCTCTAAGGACAGATTTTCTGTCAAGAGAAGATCATCTGAGGTAATCTTCAAATCTCACTTTTCATTTTTCCTAACTATTTGAATATATTTTCATGTTTCCTTTTTCTCATTTTGCAGAATGTATTTGAAAAGGAAACACAGCTTATCTTGGCACAAAGAGAATTGAACAATATAAAGAAACAGCTGGACAGTGCTGAGACCACAAAAGCTAAAGCACTTTCTAACCTTGAAGGCGCAAGAAGGACTCTTTCTAATTTGACAGCCAAGTTCACCAATGTCAGAGAATCTAAGCAATCTGCAATGGAAGCAGCCGAAGCTGTGAAGAATCAGAGCAAACGACTCGAAAAGTCAGTATCCTTCAAAGCTGTAGGATTTGAAGCTTGGAAGCGAGAGGTGGAACATGCAAGAAAAGAGTACATGGCAACTATAGCTGAATTAGATGCTTCCAAGCAAGAACTCAACAAAATCAGGCAAGACTATGATGCAGCTTTGGAGGCAAAGCTGGCTGCGTTTCATACCGCAGGAGAAGCTGAATCTGCATCCAAATTAAACTCTGAAAGGATCACTGAACTCTCAAATAAAATTGCATCCATGAAAGCATCGATTGAACAAATGAAGCTTGAATCTGAAGAAACCCAAGAAGGAACCACCGGACAAAAGGAAAAATCTCAACTCAGTTTTTACAAAACTGCCAAGGAAGAAGCATTGGAAAAATTGGAGTCCTTAAAGAATGAAAATAATCCTGAACTAATCCGAAGTCTAGATGCCAAACTAAGTGAAGCAACTTCTGAGATTGAGGATCTTCAAGAACAGTTGAAAAGGCTCCATGCATCTGAGATGGATTCGGTGAAACTTATAACTTCAGAGCTTAAAGAAGCCACAAAAACACTGCAGGACATTCATGCAGAAGAAATCAGCCTTAAGAACTTAGTGTTTTTACTTAGGACTGAATTAAGACAAGTGAAGAAGGAACAAGATGAATTGAAGGAGAAGGAACAAGCATCAGAAGCTCTTGCTCATAAACTCGCCAGTGAACTACAAGACAGCATGGAAGAGGCAAGACCAGAGCCGGGTTCTGTAGAAGAACAAGAAGCTAATATATTTTACGAGCAGAGTTTGAATATGAAGAAGGTATCATTAGAGACCGAAAATGCAAAAAGAGAAGCAGAAAAGATGAGAAGAAAAGCTCAAGAGCTGAAGCAAGAAGCTGAGAAATCCCAAGCTGTGGTTGAAGAAGCACTGAAAAAACTAGAGCTTGTTCTAGAAGAGGCTAAAGAAGCAAAAGCGGGAGAACAAAGAGCCATTGAGGAGATGAAGAATTTGTCTGAGGGGAAAGGTAAAGTCTCAAATTCAAAATTCAGTGGTAAGATCAAAATTCCAAATGAAGAGTATGAGTCACTAAGTGGAAAAGTAAAGGAATATGAAGAATTGGTTAAAAAGAAAGAGGCAGCTATGATGGAAGAGGTACAAGCAATTTTGAGAAGAAAAAATGACTTGGAGAGAAAGGTTGAAGCTAATATGAAAGCTATTGAGGAAATGAAGGCAGCAACAGATATGGCTGTGTGGGATGCAGAGATATCAGATTATGCAAAAGTGGGAATTGAGAGTCAACTAAGGAGGTTTCATGAACAAGAACAAAAGATGGTAACTTAAAATGCATCTTCAACACCATTCTCCTTGAGCATCTATAAGGAATTGGCTTTCTACTTTTCTATTAGAAGATTCTTTGCATTGGACCATCATGTTGTTAATGTTTCCATCTTTCAAAAAACATCCTTCGTTTTGTTCTTGTTCCTACACCCTTAACAGAAAAGTTTATGGTTTATATACATTTCAGGCAAAACATAAGATATAGGTTTTTTTTGGTCCATCATGTAAAATCATGCAAAGGTGAAGTTTTTAAAGAACAGGAAATAAAGTGCATTGTCCCCCAGTTAGTGTTATTGGTATCACACTTAAATAATTTTATTTGTACATTGTTTAGCTGCTATTAGTGTTTTGAGTGAATGGTGAACTTGATTGAAACACATTCGATGAAGCAATAAAGAAGGTGGCTGAATTCATTGATATGATGATAAAGAATGAATGAATGGAAATGGAAATGAAAAGGAGAGAATAAAACCAGTAATTTACTCAGACTAGTTTCTCCAACAAATAAATGTGAATATTGTTTATACGGGTTCCTTCAAAGTGACTCACACTACTAAATGCAGTTAATTGTTGACATGTTTGAACTTGTTTATATATTATATTTTATTTGCTAAGTTGATGTTAGTTTAAGAACTGCTTAGCAATAAATAATGATATTGAAACACTAGACCTGTAATAATGAAGAGTTTTGTTTTTTGGTTGATGAGCTTAATGAGAAGCTTAGAATCAATGGCCATGATGACTTAGTTGAGAAGCTTAGAATCAATGTCCATGATGACTTAGTTGAGAAGCTTAGAATGCATGTCATGGATAAAGATAAGTTCCATGATCAATTTTGATAGATGGTCCCTTTGATGAAGATGTATATGTAGGACATGCTGAAATCAATAAACATATCCGATCTTGCTGATATTTGGATTCCTCTTGAAGGAAATCTAGCTCTGCCATTTACACAAAAGGATTACCAACAATATCCTAAACAATCTACAAGAACGTTTAAAGATGACCTTCAGTATTTAAGGAAGTTAAGGATGATATATATATATATATATATATATATATATATTAATTTTGTATATCAATCTTATCATGTGAAAGTATTAATTAATCTATAATATTAAAGATATACTAAACTTATATCTTTCTTTTACAATTTGTATTTTTTGATATATAAACATATTGCTAAGCATGCTAATATTTTAATTAACTCATACAGATAAAGAATTATAGTTTTACTATTATCACTTGTAAATTTTTGATAGGTGAAATCCTTTTTTTGTTCTCCATATGATAATTATATAAAAAGCAGAAAATTTGATGGTTTTTCAATTTGCAAAGAAAGAGAAAGATGTCTGAGAATATTGACTCCAACACCTCTTCGCTTTTCTGAAAGGTAAACAGACAAACAAACAAACAAACCCCTTCACTTCCTTTTTTCAATCATTTAAATCTTCTTCTTCTTCTTCTTCTTTTTTAGATTAATCTACAGATCTAATTCTCTAAAGCCCTAATTTCGTTTTGTGTTTTAATCAATTAAGTTTTTGATTGATAGGTTTTTGTTTCATTACTGCATTCGTATCCCTTTGGTTTTTTGGGGTTTCAATTCTGGGCCTTGCATAGTTTCACATTTAATATTTGAATTCATTCATTATGAGGGAAATAGGAGAATTGAGTGAATCATATCCAACTGCTACATTTTCAAGTTATCAAACCTATCATTATGATTCAACTAAACCTTTTCTATATTCTACAAATAATCCTTTTCTATTCAAGTATACCATGGTACAAATAAGAATCTCAGATGTTTTTATATTAACACAGCCTTTGTTGAGAGATTCCTTTTCAACAAAGTCACCTTTTTATATATAAAAAACAGTCATTTTTAACATAAACATGTTTAGATAAGACTATTTCTATAACCAGAATCTCATAACATACTTTCGCTACCTTTAGATTATAATTGGTGTTATAGAAGAGAGAGAGAGAGAAAGAGCGCAAAAAACCCGAAACAATAAAAATTTGATTGTTTTGATTTTAACAAAACACAGAGCTTTTGATTTTACACCAAAATTTATAAAATAATAAAATCACGTATTTTTAATCTTAAACACACGGCCCCTGAATTAGTGTGATGACAAAGGTGGCTGGCTTCCTTCAATATTTGCTGGAATGGAATGACACTTAGATCATTGACAATCCCACTGATGCTGGCGTATATCAGTACAATCATATACCAATTTTTTTAAGCATTTCTGGTATTGCAATACACTTAGTTTGTCCTCAGACATAGTGAAAAGGAAAATTTTGAATTCCTTGAACAAAATGAAGTTGCCAATTCTATTTCCCATATTTTTTCTGTGCCTTTTTATCTTGAATCTATGTGGCGACACAATTACTTTCTATAGAATGGTAAACAAATTTTTGGTCCTTTAAACTATGTGGGATTTAGTATTGCTTGTCAAACAGTATGTGGAAAAAAACGAGTTTAGCTTGCCATCTGTTACATTATTTGGATTTTTGTAGTCCTTTGTGCAATGCCACTTTTGTTTGCATCATTATAATTGTGTTTGCACATGAATGTGCCTACTAAAGCTCGATTAACTTGTCTTTATTTTGCTTTGCGTGTTGATAAATCTCTTAGAAATGTTATATTGCAGATGTGGGTTCAGCATGGTTTTCTTACATTTGACATGTCATATTGATTAAATTATTTGAGTCTTCTCTATTTCTCTCACTCTTTCACACATACACCCACACATTCCTTTTATCTTTTCCCTCTTGTTTATTAGTATGTGGAGAGATCAGCTTGAGTTGAGAAAGTTTAGGCAATATGTGGCACCATTTGCACTGTTGTTATACAATTTGCCCTTTGGTTATGCAAACCTTCTGCATGCTTTGACTATATTAGTTAGAAAAAAATACCTTTTTCTTCATTAATTACTAAAGAGAGAAACTGACATTTTGCACGTTTCGTTATTATTGCCTTTTCTTTCCTGGATTTCAGGTATGGAGTGTTTTGACATCCAGAAAATATCATGTTGCAGTGCCTAGACGGATTAAAGCATTTATGTTCTGTTGTTGTAAATTGTTGTCGCGCTGATTCATCAAAACAACCTAGAGGTTTAGAAAATCCAGAAGTTCTTGCAAGAGAGACAGTGTGTATGTTATGATTGCCCTATTTCTTTCCATCTTATGTTGTGAGGAACTTTTCAAGGGAGAAATAGACGAGCCATTGTTATTGCAATTTTGTTGTTAGCAGTTTTGAATTAGCTCACTATCATTATTTCGTTGCTTCTCATTGTGCTCCTCTTTCTCTTTTATCCTTGTGAATCCCTGTCTTTCCTTTTATTTTGTTTAACCATTAAAACTAAATTTTGGCTTTACACTATTGAGGGTCAAATTAGATAATTAAGGTGGAAATAGAAGATTCTAGGATACCGTAAGAGATGGGACATGATGCTCATCTCAGCATGGCGACCATTGAAGGTTTCCTCTATGTTATTCTTTCAAATCATTTAATAATAATTTTTTTATTACTGATTAAATCTGAATAATTACTCCAGAAGTAGATGTGATGTGTGACTCCTACTTATTGCTGCATAAATATATGTACACACATTTTCTAGAAATTGTAACAATGATGCAATAATCGTTTTGCGATTTCCAGTTATTTATGACTCTAAGAATGAAGCTTCTTACTGTTTTTCCTCTCTATTTAACCAAGGGGCACATTTGATGTCCCACAAATTGTAGCACTCCATGTGTCATGAGGTGTGATTGGTTTAAAAATTTTATTTAAGTTAAAAGTTTAAGTATTAAGTATTTTTCGACCAATCACAACTGATGCCACATGGAGTGGCACACATTGTGGGACAGAAGTTGTGCTCCCATTTAACCATCCGGTTTCCATTGTTTAAAGGAAACTCTTCGACTTTCTAAAAGATGTTTTGTTTTCTATCACAATTTTCTTCTTATATCAAAGCACAAATAGAAAAGAGATGTTGATCTGTTTTATTGTCAATACAGTTAGTGTAAGCGAGATTGAAGCACTGTATGAGTTGTTCAAGAAGATCAGCAGTGCAGTGATTGATGATGGACTGATTAATAAGGTGAGTTATTCCATCTAGTGCTCTATCCCTCTATCAGTTTGTGTTACAGTATTCATATTTTCAACCTTTTTTTTGAATAACGGCTTTCTTTCTGGTCTACCCGTATAAATTGAACCTCGTCAATGTATTATGCTTTATGTTTAATTCACAATACTTTGTATTGTCATCTACTGCATTGTTAATTTGTAGTTCTAAACATTGGTAATTTATAGTTTTATGGTTCCTTATTTTACATGAGTACATGACAGGAAGAATTTCAGTTGGCATTATTTAAGACAAACAAGAAAGAAAGCTTATTTGCAGATAGGGTACGTATAATGCTAACTTCTTATTTTGTCAACAATTGTTGTGGATTTTTTGCAAGTACTCAGGTCGTCAACAAGTAATAAAGTGATTAGTAAAATACTATTCCCATGATGATTGTCTGATTACCAATCTATGATGATTTTAATTATTAAGGGGAGTGAAAATGTTATTATAAAATAATAAATTGAAAGAAATCAAGATGCAATAAAACAACTAACAAAACTAACCACACTAAAGAGAGAGTAAGAGATTTGTAAAAAACAGAGAAAGTGGCAGAGGTCAACCTAGTATTGAAGCTCAAGGATTATAAATCTTTAGGAGTTACCCATTATGATGGACATTAGTTCTCTATTATTAATGATCTTCAACAGTTACCCATTATGATGGGCATTAGTTCTCTATTTTAAATGATTAAATATTTTTTTGGAGGTGCTGTATCTTAAATTATCTAAAGCTCAATCTCTTAGCACTATCAACATATTAAAGCTAAAAATTATCTCTGTCAATTCTCAAGTTCAATTCCTAGATTATCAAGCATTAGATTTCATCTGTATATCTTTTATGTAAAACGTACACACAACTTTGGCTGGCAAATATCACCATTTTGATCCTAAAACATTGAGAAAGATCTGCTACAGATAAGCTTAATCATTGCTTGTATAAATCCTCATAAAATGTCTCTAACTAAATCTATTTCAAACTGAGAATAAGTTGTATTAGCTGATTTGGATGGATTTTTATCGACTAATATTTATAAGCTGATGACTTCGAAGTCAGTGCATAATGTTTACATATAATATGAGCCCTACAAATGTACTTGTCTGGTTTGAATTTTGTAGGTGTTTGACTTGTTTGATACAAAGCACAATGGGATACTTGATTTCGAAGAGTTTGCACGTGCTCTTTCTGTCTTTCATCCCAATGCACCAATTGATGATAAGATTGAGTGTAAGAGTGACCAATTTTTAGAGCTTTTTAGATTCTTCTAGTCAATATTTTTTTTTCTGGGTGTGTTAGACAGGAAAGTGTATTTATTTGAGAGGGAGGTGATGCATATCTAATTTTTCTATTGTTGTCTTTATATTTTTGATGCTGCATTTGTTATTGGTAGTGATATGTATGCTTGTTGGTGATTCCCAACTTTCCCTTGCAGTTTCATTCCAGTTATATGATCTCAAACAGCAGGGATTTATTGAGAGACAGGAGGTAAAAAAAATTCTTATGTTGAATAAATGAAAAAGTTTTGACCCTTTGCCATGTTGGACTTCTGTTTTATAGTGTTTAGATTGCCTGACAACCATTGGTGGAAATAATTATCTTGGGAACTTGAATAAGCCTTAACTTGCACAATTTGTTTTTCGAAAGCCCACTGCTATTGTATTTTCAATTCCTTAATGGTCGAAGGCCCTGAATTGTAGATGATAACCTGTTCAGGAAACAACTCTATAATTTTTTTGGTTATATTTTTTTATTTATGTGAGGGTGAGCTTCGGCGCAACGGTGAGGTTGTTGTTTAGTGACCATGTGGTCATAGGTTCAGATCCTAGAAACAGCCTCTCCGCTTGTGGAGGTATGGCTATGTACAAAAAAATTTAGTTTAAATGTGTAATGATTTCTGTTTCCTTGGAACCTGTCTACTCTGACATGTTCTTCTTATCACCATGTATTTGGTAAGCATTGATGATCATTGGTTTTATGTATAGGTAAAACAAATGGTGGTGGCCACTCTAGCTGAATCTGGTATGAATCTTTCAGATGATGTGATTGAAAGTATCATTGACAAGGTGCTTCATTATCTCATTACTTCAATTTGCATGTCAAACCCTATGCTCATTAGTCAAGGTGTATTTGAAGCATTTGATAATTTTTTCTTTTTCTTTCTTTTTATTTTATGCTAGGTTTTTTTGTTAGTGACAGTATTCATATTTATTATTTTTTTCCACTCTTCTCGATAATCTCTAGCATTAAAAGCAATCTCATTATGCATGTACCTTACATGTAATTCATGCATACTTTGGAAATGAGCAGTTCAGTTTCTCTTTTCGTGATGGTTTTTACAACTGTCATCTAGTACTGTTGTTTCCGAAATCTGAAGTGACATCTTTTGATGGTCAATGTTTGTCCTTTGTTGCATCTCATGTTAATTATTAGTGCTGCAGTTGTGTGTTCTCAATGTTTTCCTCATATTTGGACTTAAGTATCTAATATTTCTCTGCTAAATAAAGTAAACTTTCTTCAGCCTTGTTGTTGTGGAATTCATAAATTAGTTTTATGTATGTTGACTTGATGGCATTGCCATATTAAATCATGCATTTGCTGTCATAATATTCTCAGGAGACATGTCACTAACAGATTTTATGTTATTTAGACATTTGAGGAAGCTGATACAAAACATGATGGGAAGATTGACAAGGAAGAATGGCGAAACCTTGTATTACGGCATCCATCCCTTCTGAAAAATATGACTCTTCAGTATCTGAAGTGAGTTTCTTCTATTTAGATTTTGAAATTCTCTTACCAATGAGGGAAATCTTTCCAAACATATTTGGACGTGTTTGTTAAATTGAGCCATAATGTTAGTTTTTTCCTGTCTTCACTTTTTGTACCAGAAATTTCATGTCCTTATCCATTCAAATGTTTTTAAACGAACTGATAGTATTTATAATAGAATAAAATAAAAGTTCATTTTTTAAATAATTATAATCCTATGCCTTTCCTCTTCTCTTATGTTTATCCCCTTTTATTCTTCATAACTGCATGGTCTTTTGTGTCTGCCACACTCAAGTTGGTAAAAAGAGAGGAGAAGAAACTTAACCCAGCTAGCTGTTTGAGAATTAAAATTGTAACTGAAGGATAAAAGACCCATGGTCATGCATATTGTAATTCAGTAATATAATTAAAAAACAGATATATCTAGACAAGCCCTGATTAGCATCAACAATGCCTTGCAATTGTTTTTTTCTTCTTCTTTCTGGATGGCATCTCTAACCATATAGCTATGTTGTATATTCTATATCAGACACACCTTTAGTTGATCATGAACTTGTATCTTTTTACTAATAACTGATTTATGTTGTTTCATGGCAGAGATATCACGACGACGTTTCCCAGTTTTGTGTTTCACTCACAAGTTGATGATACTTGAAGCAACTACATCAACCATTTCAGTTTCAGTGTAAAGGGTTTAGTATTGTTTGGGTGGATATGGACTTTATTTATTATATTTTAAGTAGAACTCTATATATCTTCCCTTTTTGGATAGATGAGCATTGTAGATTGAAAATGGGTTTGCTTATTATATATTTGACGCATTCAAGAATAAAAGGGGAAGAGAATAGAGTATTTAGGTGTGAATATCTCTTTAGGTCAATGGCTTCAACAAATCTGTTTTAGCATATGCCAATAGTTGTGCTCACAAAAACATGAGTGCATGTCAGCAGCAGTTGTGCCTACAATCATCAACATTGGCATTACCTTAATAATAATTATAGTTGCTTGTAATTGTACATTTTGCTTATATTCCATGCATAATGATAAGTGTTTGTGATTTTGTACAAATTAATCGGGAATGTTATTACTATTCTTATCATGCATTGGTGTTGCATAAACATTAACACTCTTCTGAGAAAGGCTATCCTCAGCCCTTAATTCTGCACTAAATTCTTCATCACTGCCTCCTAAAGAACAACATCTGCCCCAGCTTCCTCTATTTGAGCTCGTGTAAGACCAACACTCTTCAATCACTTGCGTGTCCAAATAAAACAGGAATGAATGTCTTGGGTGCAACCTGTAGGATTTAAAAGCATTAATTTAAGAGATATGGAAAAGACTAACATAGTCTCCATCAGATAAGCCTGAGCCTGAGAAGTCAAGATTAAAAACAGTAATATTTGATGGAAGAAGAATTACAGCAGCTTCATTAGCATCTGCCCTACATCCACTGCATAATTGTAGATATGCACACATGTCAAAGGGAGAAAATTTGAATATCTGAATATATCTTACAATATATGTGTGTATGTTAGAATATACTAGAAGAAGATTTGTACTTTGTTACACATTAACATCAGTTCATGACATCAAATCAATATTAATGTCATATTATTCGGAGTGTTTATTCTCTCTTTTCTTCCTTCCCAAGAGAAGCATAATTACATATACCTGTTTCCATGGCAATATATAACACAAGGAAGAGAAGTATCTTGAGGGAAAGGCAAAGGGAGATAATGAGTGCACTGCAACGTATAGCCCCTGCTATTCTTGAGCTGAAAAAGGAACAGATAATGTAGGAATGAACAAACAAATAGATGATTATGTAGGTTCTATACATGGAATTAACAAATCATGTCCATACTTGCCTCCAAGTCTTGCCTTTGGTATTTCCTACCTGCAAGGAAGAATTTCCTATCCCAATGGTACTGATCTGGATTATAGTTCGCCCTGTATGTGTGACAAAGTAACTCTAAGTAATCACAAGTTGAATTACTTAGTTGTTTACATTGGTTGATTAATTGGTGTAGCAGCATATCAAGTACTTTTTGTTCAGTTCTCAAGCACTAAGATATGAACATTTAAAATGGATACATAAAAACAGGTGAGGGAATTGAAGTGCTAAACATTCTCGACACTCAACAGTAACTACTAACAAGTACAAGTTACTTGAAGTCTTGAATTATGAAAAGTATATAAAAATAGTGCATCTAAAAAAGGCACAGTTGAGTAAATAAGAAAGTAAAAAAAGAAGAAGAAAAAGGGATGATGAAGACATTGAAGAGAACCTTATTATTGTGAGTTAGTGAATTGATGATACAGAGAAGAAGAAGAAGAAGAATGAAGGAGAAGTAGAGCCCTGGAATGTTTTGTCCTTTCCTTCTATATAAGTTATTTTTTATTAATTTTCTGGCATGTCATAATTGTATTACTCTGCGGTATATTTATATTCAACCTCTTTACTATCCAACTTTAATGTGACAAAAAATGGGGAAAACAAGAAAACAAAACCAAAGTAGTTCATATAGGTTGTATGTTGAAATAGGTTAGATGATTTATACAAGTATAATTTAATGGTATGAGGTGGTGAGTGCAATGAATGGAATGTGGATAACAAAGGACTTTGTTATTCAAACATAGTTAAGTAAGTTATCAGAGTGGTGAGGTTTTGAGGGCTATTTCAAGTTTATATATATAATGAGTGAGAACATATATTACTAGTTCTCTCCTTCATGTTTTTAATCAAGTGCAAAAAGAGTTCACATGTGACATCAATGTAGTGTCTCTTTCTTTGTAATGTTTATATACTTACTTCATTGCTTCCTTCTCCTGAATTTACTTTTGAGATATTAAGTTGCTTGCTAGTTGCTCTACTATTTCATAACATTTTCTCATGTTTTGTTTTTCTTTCTATGCTTTTTGTGGATAGTAATTTATGAAGTGGATTTGTGCCTCCAAACGTAAGCAATCTGTAAGCATGCATGCATGCATGCATAAACAAGTCGTATATCCATACTGCTACTTCTCCAACAATAAACGCATGTATCTTCAATAGTGAGGAGTTGCAATATAATGAGAATTGAAACTTCATTCTCAACAATATTACCCTTCAAATATGAGTGTATATATATAAACATCCTTCATCATATGACGCCCTGCTTCTAAATAATATTACAACATCGAGTTGATTATTGCCTTACACTCTTTTCCTCTCACCATAATAATATTACTGTAACTAACTTAGTTGCATAATTACAAATAATAAACTATAAATGACACTGGCTGTGTCAACCCGCCATTGATACCATTCTAAACTATAATGTCTTATTGTCCTAATGATTAACGTATAATCATTATTTACAATTGATATAGTGATTATATAGTATTCATTATTTGTTTAATGATGAGATTTTTGTGAAGTTAAAGTAATTAACATTTTGATTCACCCATATTATTGATATGCATTTATTTCTAGAAGAGGAATAGAGGATTCTCTCTCAAAGTGTCCTTAATATATTTTCTAAAGACCAATAGAAGATGGGGATACTCTGTACTTCTAGAGAGTCCATTACTATATGCAAATTGTAACGATCATGATTTACAGTTATTTTCTCAATAAAAGAAATTTAAATTAAACAAGTTTTCTTTCTCTCATATTGAGATGGCCGGAGAAGGAAGATGGGTGGATGCAAACTAAATAAGATTATAGAAAAGAAGGAGAAACCATTGGAATAATGATGAAAATGAAAAACTACTGAATCCTATTAAATGTTATAACGAATATCTATTTTTAATTGCAATTAGGTGGAGTAAAACTTTAAAAAAACATAATATTTTGACACATTAAACCATTTGTTCTTGTTATATCATTTACAAGAAGAAATCATGTTTAATTTGGGAACATCTACAACATCGTTGAGTTAGATTTTTCAGCAAGAATTTTTTCATCCACAAAATTTAGACCTTAAATTAAGTATATAGTACTTGAACCAATCACTTGGTACCAGGCCAATTTTCTTGATATTAAAGCATACGTTTGAGTATTAATATATATATATATATATATATATATATTATAATTCCTAATGTATACATTATATTTTAATATTTATAATATATTTATAAAGTCACCCTTCCATCTAAGTGAGAGGCTTTTCTTCACCTGTATTGTTTCATGATTTATATCCATGACTAACAAAAATTCTCAACACTTTCAAGCTTCCTCAAGTCTGAAATTTAGAATAAATGAGTTATAATCATGTCACATTGCATGTCAAGGTTACATTTTTAAGTCTTCAAAATACATTAAAAAAAATATGATTGGTTTATTTTTCAGTCTAAAAAATAAAATAAAAAACTAAATATCACATTTAAAAATTCATAGTATGGTATCTTAGTTTTATCAACTTGTTTCATAGACAATAGTAATCTACCACGCTGAGCTCAATTTGTGTACAAAACCTTAATAGGTTGTGTTTCAAAATTCATTAAGGTGGTTCTTTTTCATGTTTCTCTTGTGCAAACATAGAAATATCATAATGCCTCCTTACTCATATTCCTAGACATCATTTCTCAATATTTTAAAACAAATTTTATGAATTCTCCTTTTATTTTTTGCGTGATGATCTAATTATTTAAGTCATGAGAGATCTTAAAAAATAAATTAAAAGGTTAATGATTCAATTCTTGTGAGCAACACTTTGTTACGAGGAACAATCATACACCCGAATAATATTATTTTTTACTCATAAGATATTAGGATGAGGGAATACCATTAATAATACCGAAAATCAACAATACATTAATTTGATATGGTTTAGATTGGTCTGATTACGAGTTGGAACTAAAAATTGAACAAACTAATCAATTTTTTTTTAAAAATCAATCAATCAAATTTAATTTTTGGGGTTGAAATTTATTTTAGATTCATTTTTTTTGTTTCTTTTTTAGCACTCCATTATCATTCATCCCAAAAATGGAAGGTGCTCGTGTAAGAGTAGTGTATTACAACTAATTTAAATCTATAGAGTAACTTAAGTGAAAATAGTTCTCATATAAGAAGTATAAAAATAATAAATTTAGGGTTTAATTTCATAATAATGTTTCTCATGTAATACCTTACATTATAATTTTTATGAAAATGAGTTTTTGGGTGATACACTTAGTCTTCCTTTGTTTGAGTGGAAAAAGGAAGAGAAAGAGATAATAGAAGTGAAGTTTTTCTATCATTTGGTTTAGGAGGTTTGGAGAGACAGCAAAAAAAAAGTGAAATTTATATGAAAATTTTCATTGATCCGAGACATGATTTGAAATATAGGATAACAAATCTTTGTCTAGGGAAGAGTGAGAAAGAAATATCTCTTATTCCTCTTATTTTTCTATACAACCACACAACACTAAAATCTAATATATTTCTCATATTTTTCTCGTATTTTATTGCCCTCTCATATTTCTCTCTTTCTTGGGTGAGGTGTGAGTAAGTAGGAAGGAAGAAGCATTAAATGAGAATTGAAGTGACACCTCTCTGTAATAATTTCACTGTCCTCTCTTTATATTTGGTCGTCTGACTATCTGACTCACATCCCCACCACCTTACTTTATTTTATTTATTTCCACTTCTCTCAACATTATACTCTACTATTAATAATATTGTCCAATGTTAATATTACAAAAAATATATGGAATATTATTCTATTATCCGTCATTCATATTCAATTATTTTAAATTTTCATAAAATAATCTAAATAAATGTATATAATGTGATGAACCTATATAAATTTTTATATTGATATTGTATAAATATTACACATTGTTAATAATATGGTATCCAACCACAATTGGATGTAGGTAGATTTAATACATTGGAATTCCCAATCTATACCAAAAGTATAATACTATAGCTTGAAGATAGAATAGTTTCAACCCAAATTAATTATCATCTACAACACTATTTTGTGCTGCATTTACTTCACACAAGCCATATGGATATTCAAGGCGATTGAGTTCGGTAATATATGTTTATTTTTTTTAAGTGGATTCAACATTTTGTATAATTACTTTAAGGAACTATTTTAATCATGAGTAACTATTTATTTTAATCTATTATATTTTCTTATTTTATTATATTAATATCTCAAAATGACTTTAAAAGATTACAAATATGGATCAAATTATTCATTTTTCAAGTTAGTCTTTATAGAATATTGTAAAACATATTAAAAAAGACTAATTTGATCCATATTTAAATTTTTTGAATTATTTTTGGTTTTTTAATTTTTAAATTATTTAAAAATAAAAAAGCATGGAGACTAATATGAATATTTAATTATATTTACATTCTCCTATTTCAAACATGAATGCTTGATATGGAGAATAGTGGAAACGGCACAACCAATTAATATAGGGGAAGATGCATTTACTCTAAGAGTAATTTTAAAAAACGTATTCCACATCTTAGCCATTAATTCTAGGAAAATCCAATGGTTTAGATATACCACTAATTCAAACCATTGGATTTCCTTAGAATTGATGGCTAAGATATGAAGTGAGTTTAAAAAACTTACTCTTGGAGTCAAAAAATCTCTTATCATTAATATATACGAGTGAGGTCTGAGCTAGTATGGAAGGATTATGGTGTTGAATGTAAGGCTCCTTAGAGCAAAGAAAGGAATCACGGGATGCTCACTTGCATATGAAATTTTATGGAAATCAGTTATATTATATATTTAAGTATTTATGTACTAAGAAACATATAATACCAAAATGGTGGTTTAGTGATATAAGACTCTATTAAATTTTAGCATGATTAAAATATTAATGGTGGCCTAGTGATACTTATTCTCAAATAAATTAGTTCATTATTAATTGGAGTAGTGAAAAGTTATAGTTGGTAATACCAACAAAATATTTGGGATGAAGTTGAGGAACACCAACCAACAGGAGGTTAGTTCAAGAGTGATTTTAATTAGGAAGAATAAATGCAGTGAGGAGCAGATGAGAGAGTCAAAAAGAAATTGTGAGGATGAGATGAGATGGTCAAATGCTTGACTAGTCAGTCACACACTCATATCATATGGACCCAAATTAAGAGGGATCCATCACCTACATGGTGGACCCTCCATTCATTAACTATTTTCAACTATGAATTTCTCATCACAACCAAATTTCATATAAAAAAAATGCAGTTTATTGTTTGGAACTTGTTCAGCTTACTACAAAAACATAGTACTACCATATGTCTCTAAATTAATCTATCCCTCTGGCTCTGGTTGAAGTTATTAGTGGTACTAGTACATTTGTTGGATGTGGCATTGGGTACTACACTAGTTTTTGGTTTTTGTGTCTATCTGACAGGTCTCTGACTCTGACTGTGTGTCCGTGAATTTCATAAATAAAATGTCACCCTCTCACTCATTCACTGACTTGACCTGGACATGCCTTCAGATAATGCTTATTGCATGCTTCAAACCCACTCCATCGGCTTATAATATTAGCATACAATACAATTAAATCACTTCTTGTTTATAAACTTTTAACTCAGTTTTTTCTTACTTATTTTTTTTATTTAAAGCATAAATATAAATATAATGTGTATAGATAATAAATTATAGGTTAGAGGGGTGAATTTGTTTTATATTTAAGGCTCCTATTCCTATCTGGTACAGCTTTCTCTGTATGTTGGCGAAGTCACATGTCCATGCAAAATGAACCGCCAAAATGGTCCAAACCACGAGCTTCTTGAGGAGTTTGTGCAAACCATTTATTAACTAGTCTGCCCAAATGGGTCCTCCCTTGTTTTGTATGGCCACCTAATGAGTTTGAGCCACCGGTTAGTACCCTCATTCCATACATATAAAACAAAACCAAAAAGGGAATATTTGTATCATTATTACTATCACTCGTCATCCCTCTCATAATAATATCCTTTACTAGTAGATATTTTAGCATATTATCAGCTCACTCTTTATTCATATTTTCTGTAACCTTAATTACATATAGCTACTGAAATTTCCCTACCAATTAATGCTTACTAATCAAATAACCTTTTTGTTTTACTAATGCATACTAATTGTTGGGGTTTAAGTTTAATGGATCTTATTTTTACTAGTAATTTTGATCATCTATTTGTAAGGTTTAATGACGTACGGTGATTACATTGCATTCACTTCTTTGATCTTCTGCATATAATTAACAACAAACATGTACAGTAATACTGTTGTAACTAGAGACGCTTCAAAGACTATTACTATGTTTGTAAATTGAAAAAACCCTAATGCTTCATTTAATATCATAGAAAGAGGGGAGATAAAGTGAAGATAAAAATCATATTTCTCGTCTTTCTTTGGTTTAGGAGAGTGTTGGAGAAGTACAAAATGTATAGGAGACAACAAATTTCTTCTGAGGAAGAGTGAGAGAGAAAGAAAACTTAACTATAACTACAAGTGTTAAGTTTGACACCACCAAATCATTATCTTTGTTTAATGTCCAACAAAGTAAGGTATTTAGAAAATAGAAGCACAATTGGGACAGCTTTTTCATTGTAAGATTATTGACATCTTTGTCCCTTAAATTTTGTTGCCTTACGGTGATAACAAGTTTTGAGAATACAATTAGTGGTATAAATATCTAATTAGAATGAGGTTGATATAATACATGGTCGGTCCATATTGAAAATGATGGGGCGCGTCCAGAAATATTAATAACACGCTTAATTAATTTCTTTGAATAATTTCTTTAAAATAATAAATAATAGTTAGTATAAATGAGTTAAGCTCTATTAAGTCTCTTTTTCATTTTAAAGAATGTAACAATATATGATATTTTTGAGTAAGAGACGTGGTTTGTAAAATATTGTATTTTTGTACGTATATGTAAGCTGAGCAGCCTCCCTCACATTATAATTAATGAAAAAGTGAAGAACAAAAAAGACAAAGGTGTTGACCTAAATTAGTCGGTAGCATCCACACTCCAGAGTCATTTGTGATAATACCTTCCACTTGCAAACTTTCTTTCATTTTCAAACGATAGAGATAGAGAGAGACTCACATTTCTTGTTTCTGTTGGATTCTAGAATGGTTTATCAATCCATGTATTTGTCATTCTAATACGACACGATTTAGCTTTTACATGGACAAGTTTAATATCTTTTATTTTTTTATGTAATGAAACACTCATGTTTTCTCTTTTACTACCATTTCAGACAAGTGTTGTCCCGTTTGATTTTTCCGATGTTTCCCATAACATGAAAATAAAAAGCAGGTGATAAATACAAATAATATAGATATTGTGTAAGTTAGTATACTGTTATTTTATTATTCTTCATTTATGTTTTATCATTATTGATTTTTCAAAAAACTAATACAAAATGATTAATGAAGTAGTGACTATATATAAATGTTTACATTGACAATACACATATTACACTCTAAAATAAATGTGATAGAGTATAAAAGTATAATATTAATATTGAAAATCAACCCTGGACTATGAGGAATGAAACTATTTTTTATGAAGATGAGTTGAGCTACATGTATATAATGGACCTCACCCAATGGAAAAATTTCATTTTTCCTACAATTTTCTCCCCTCAATTTCTTTCATCTTTTTATATACCAAATCTACAAATTTTCCATTTCAAAAGAATTATTATTAGACAGACTAAGGACATAAAAAAATACAGTTTCATTATAAGCTATTATTCCATTACAATGAACCATATAAGATCATTTATATTTATTAAGGAATTTTATATTATTAGTATATCATTTATCTGCAATTTATAATATATATAACTAAGTTTTACGTTTTCTAAATAAAAACATTTTAGGATTCAATATTTGTTAGGTTATTTGAATGTTTATGTTTCAAATAGATAATCTTTAACTGTTATTAGAAGAATTATTAGAAAAAATTATTTGGAACACAATTTTGTGATAAAATAATCCCTTTCACTTTAGAAGAAGTATTTTACCCATTACTTTACAAGAACATAAATATAAGGTCAAAATGAGAAATGCTAAGGGAAGTAGGGCACACATTGATGTGTAAAGTGTTGAAAATTAATGAGTTAAGTTCTCTTAAAATACACCTTAATAAAAGTTTGTGCAAAATGTCAAAAATGATATTTGATTAGATTAAACTGTAAATAAGTTAATGTAATTATTATTAGTGAAAATAATGATGATAATAATAATAACAAAGTGAGTTGTTGTTGTCATGAACATGAGCAGCAGAGAAGGGAGGAGTCACGGGTTTCTTTTGACTTGGCCACAGATATAAATGACTGAATTTATAGTGAATGAAGATACTGATATGAGTTAAATATATGAGTATAATTCACTCCAAAAGACTAAATTATTAGATGAGAAAGTTTTACAATTTAAATATTATATTATAATATATACTAGGATATACTAATTAATATAGGATCAGGTAACCCGTTCCTCACGAGCCACCAATTTTGCCTCCTTGCTTGCTACCCCACTCACCTCCCTACCAATTTCCATATTACATCTGGATGCATTATTTTCCTCTATCTAAATACACATATGCTTTCTTACTTCACACCATATTTAATAATTATTATTATTTATTTTATCATTAAATTGGAAGGAAAGAAACAATTGAAATGGAAAATAATTTTGCAAAATAATTAATCTGAAACTCCATGTTATGGGTAATATTTGATGTCCCGTAATGTGTTATTCAATGTCCCACTGTACATGATTGATTCAAATAAATAAGTTATTGGATCTTAAGTAATTAATTCTAAAATTCTATTTTCATCCCCTATAATTGGATGACATATTGAGTGTACACAATTGCTGAGCAACAAATGTAGTCTCTCATCTAAGTTTATGAAAAGAATAAAATCTCGAGCTTATGTTTTAAAAATAAAACCTTTTTAAACTGAAGATTAGTACTAAACAGACTCTTAGTTTAGGAAATAATTAATGTTAAAAAATATTTAGGTGAGTGGGGTCTAATAAGCTGACGCTAGTTAGAAGAAACTTTGGTGGTTATGTGATACTTATATGAGTGTTAATTAACGTGAGATTTGAAGCCAATCTTATGGGTTATGAGCCAACTCTTACCTACTGAACCTACCTTATGTTAAAAATATACTGGAATGTGGTAATTTAAGTTAGACACCGGCCATCACACTGAAGTTAGAGAATACTGAAAGAGGGAGTAAATATGTATACTAGGGTATATATATATATATATATATATTACCTAAGGAATGCTACCCATATATTTATAAGGCATGGGACACCAGCACCATTGGTCATCCAAGATGCATGGTTACACTCTCCCGAACAACTACCATTTTTTAAAGGCAACTAACTTTTGGAATTGTCAAAAATAAGTGAATTTCAATATGTCATGCATCGAGTGTTACATGGATAAGTGATACTTCGAAAATGTTACAATAGAAGGAATCAAATTGTAGGCAAACAATATATATTAGGAGGTTACACTCTCCTTTCTTATCCATTTGATTCATCTTCCCCTTTCCCTCATAACTCCCAAACATAACTTAAGAGATGTTCCCTTCAATACTTTAAAAAGTCATAAGAAAATTACAATAAACTATCTATATAAGACAAAGTCTAATGCACTAAAGCGAGAAATCTATATTTTTTTCTTCCACAAAACAATATCTGGTCCGAGATAAATTAAGGTGATATAAATGCGAAACTTTTGTGATAGTTTCGCATATATAAGATTCTTGTGGTGCATGTGAACTGGGAATGTATGCGACAAAAAAAATAATACATAATTAAAGCAATATCAAACCTAACAAATTGAATTTTATTGCATACATAGAAAACATAAAACTATATTGACCATACGAAAAGCCATCATTCGTTCATTTAGTGGCTGTATGCGAGGCATATATTTTATAGTTTTAGCTTGAAGACTTCATCAGCCGATAAAAACTTTAATATTGTATGAAAAATTTGGTTTTAGTTAAAGTAGGATGATCTATGGGAATGAGACAGAGAAGAGTGGAGGGGAGAAAAGTAGCACACGAGTGTTGTTTTTCTTATGACTTATTTTGAATTGGGGTAAAGCATACGAAAGTGTTTTAGGTGAGATATGGGTTCGTGTTACAATAACTTATTTTTATGGGCGAATGTAGATTACAATATTTATGTAACTAAATAGTAATATAAGGTTTTATAAATATATTAAAATTAAAAATGGAGATGGTGGGAGAAAGGTCCAAGAGGCACCGCTATGGGGCAGTGGCAACCTTGTCTTCATCTAGAAATGTCATTTTCTGATCTTAATACTCCTTAGCGCATACCCCTCTTCCCGTGTAGGCCCTGAAAGCTATGTAGATCTTTCTATTAACTAATCAATCCCCCCCTTTGGTCAAACTAATTAATTAACCTACCTTCTCCTTTTTCTAACATTTTTCTAGAAAATGAGAAAGATTAACATTTAATAAAAAATAAAATAGAAATTAAAAGTGTGTTGATGATGTATAATTTGACCATGAAACTCTTATCTTTGGCTAAAACAAGTGACAAGAGTAGGAAATTGGTAGAAATAGTAGTCCATCATGTGATTTGAGTATAAAGAGGATAGGCCGTGTGTATGATTAATAAACTACTAGGTAGTACTAGTTGTGAGTGTTGTTATATGTATGGCAATTGAAGCTGTTAACTCATCATCAATATCACCAACCATGAGTCTGAGCAATAGCCATAGTCAGGATGAAGGGGTAACCATGAATAACGAGGTTGAGAACAATACAAGAAATCAACAACAACAACAACAAGATAATAACAATGATGGTGATGATCATGAACATGACATGGTGATGCCAGGGTTTCGGTTCCACCCAACTGAAGAAGAGTTAGTTGAGTTCTACCTTCGCCGTAAGGTGGAGGGCAAGCGCTTTAATGTTGAGCTTATTACTTTCCTTGATCTTTATCGCTATGACCCTTGGGAGCTTCCTGGTACTCACTCTCTCTCTCTCTCTCTATTTCACTACTTATATATATATATTAATCAGTTACCTTCTTCCCTTTTAATTTCTTCATTCTTTATTAATTCAATAATAACAATAATATTGTGTGCAGCGATGGCAGCAATTGGAGAGAAGGAGTGGTACTTTTATGTGCCAAGGGATAGGAAATACAGAAACGGAGATAGACCAAACCGTGTAACAACATCTGGATATTGGAAAGCAACCGGAGCTGATAGGATGATCCGAACTGACAATTTTAGATCAATAGGGTTGAAGAAAACCCTAGTTTTCTATTCTGGCAAAGCTCCTAAAGGCATCCGAACCAGTTGGATTATGAATGAGTACCGTTTGCCTCATCATGATACTCAACGTTATCAAAAGGTACTACCCATACCATATCATCATCATTCTTCTATTACTTCTAATTCAACCCTACTTTTATTATTAAATTCATCTTCATTTTCACTTATCCATAATTCTTCACTTACAAAGCCCTACACGCATACACCAAAATACTACTACCTAAGGGCATGAAACTTGCAGCCAATCCTCAAAGTCAAGATCCAAGCTTGCTAGCTTCATAGCTGAGAGGATCATCAATTAGTTTATACTAATACTTGCATAGTAGTACATGGTAGAAAAGAAAAGATGGAAGAGAATATAAGAGTTGTCAGAAAATAAATCAAAACCAACCAGCACCGTTTGCAATTAATTCATTCATCGCTTTATTTCTTCTTCCTTTAATCTCTCTCCCCCCCCACACACAATATTATTTATGACTGCAACATTACATGCATGAACTTTTAAATTCCCCGTGACTACCATAAATCCTCTTCTCATGCATTAAATTACAGTACTACTCTCTTCATTCTTAATTTTAACTTATCACAAAAAATAAATGACTTCATATCCATGGATGGATTTTATAATTATATATTTGCAGGCTGAGATATCGCTTTGCCGAGTGTACAAGAGAGCAGGAGTAGAAGACCATCACTCACTCCCTCTTGCTCTCCCAACCCGGCCATCTTCATCATCTTCAAGATCAGATCATCACAATAATACTAATACTAAGAAGAACGATAATATTAATGTTGAAATGATTCACCATCAGAATATGGGATCATCAATATTTGTGGGAGAATCAACAAAGCCAATTATTGAAACGGATGGTATTGGCAGCAAAAGCATTACTACTAGCACTGGTTTGGATCATCATCATGACGTGTCTACTGCACTTGGGCTGTCCAAGCACAATTCTTACCACCACCGTGCTGGTCCAACAATAATGGACCATCAGGCAGAGGAGGAACAAGGGTTGATGATGAATATGATGATGCAGCAGCAGCAACAACAGCAACAGCAACAGCAACATCACTCTAAGCCATTATCCTCCTCTTTAGTCCCAACATTCTTCCCTTCTTCTTCTTCCAACAACAATAATGCAGTAGCAACCATTGATGATCTGAATAGGCTACTAACTTATCAACAACAGCAGCAGTACTACAATAACAATCATTTGTCTACTTTGCTGATGCAACCACCGCCAAATTCACTTCCAACCACTTTCTCTGATCACCGATCAGTTTGGGAATGGAATCCGTTCCCCGATCAGCCCAACCGCGACTACAACAACTTGTTCTTCAAGTAATTCATTACTTAATTAATGGCCTGCCTTCACCATACATATATTTCTATTCAGAACTGCACATACATATTTATAGTGAGTGAGTGACATTCATCTGTGCTAATTTAATTTCTAGTAGCTGGCTAGCTAGTATCTACTTAATTTAATTATATGCAGCAGCTTGTTTTCCTTACTCTATTATATAATATGCTACTATCTTACATTTAAACAACATAGTAATGTATGCTTAAATCATCATTATTATCAATATATATGTGTCATTGTGTTGGTACTGCATACCAGTATTACGATTTTTTTCTGTTTTATGCACTTAATTTTCCAGGAGATAGAACTACAAGAACATCAGTTTAATTTTATTCAAGTTGGTAAGAAATTGATTGATTAATATTTGAAAATTGTGTGTATTTCGGATCAAATTCCCGATGTGAGGATCTTGTTTATGAATAACCTGAGAATATTTCATGAAGTGTAGTCTTAGCTATATATATATATATATAAAGATAACTATCATACCATCTTATGACTTCACAATCAGAAAATTGTTGATCAGGTAGCCCACACCACAAGCTGATCAGCTATATATGCATTTCCTATGTATTTTCTTCATATAATCAACTATTGTTAATTTGTATGAAGAGGCATGATTGGATTAAAGTCGAGACAAACGCATTAGCATATGGTAGTATGAATCTAATTTGACTTATTAATTTGTCCCGCAAATTAACTAATGTCTAGGTTGGTGATCATGAGCACATGAATGTTGTTAAACTCTAGTATTAACTCATATGTAAATTTAGATGATAGAATTGAGTAAGGAAATGTGTGGAAACTAATTTGAATGAAATCAGTTGAACTCCAATAAACTAGTATCATACCTACCTAAAAAACTCTTAAATATTTTTAATAAGCAAAATATGAATTAAAGATGTATAAAGAGTCTCAGCCCAAATACAAGATACAAATAATCAAGAGCTAGTGCCGCTACAATATTATTGAACACATTATCAAAAGTGATGAGGGTGAAAGTTCTTGCGGATGACACCAAAGCCTTATCCATTGCTTTGAACTGTAAGGTTAGCATTCAATCTTTCTCTTACTTGGGCATTCCCGTGGATGTCAAACATATGAGAATTGAAGTGGGTAAACCACTTTATGAGAGACCTCAATCAAGACTCTTATCTTGTGAGAAGGTTCATATCTCTTTTGGAGGTCTTATCGTTCTTATTAACGATCTTTTATCCTCCTTATATATATGCGTACTACCATTCTATTTGAGCTCGAGTTATGGTTGTGAATTATAACCAAAAAATCCAACGTGACTTAGTTTTCTTTTGGGTGGGTCTAAAAACAAAGGAAAATAGTAAGTTGGGTCAAACAAAAAATGTGTGCAAATAAAATCAGATTGAAGGTTAAGGATTAAAAACATACATATTTTCAATATAACTCTCCTATGGGAATGGAAATGGAGGACTCAAAGTGAGAGTGACAACCTTTGATATAGAGTGTTAAGATCGATCTAAATACAAGAATGTCATTGTCGGCCATCCTGATGAAGGGCCCGCAATTTTTCCACTTAAATTTTTACTTTAGATAAGAGACATCTAAAACCTAGTTGCCAAGGGAATGAACAACATGCAATAGTTCTGGAACGGTGACATGAGGAATGTAAGGGACGAGAAAATACTAGATTATGGAAATATAACTGGTTAGAGTCCAGGAACCTGATCTGATCTTGAAGTACAACAAATAATCCAAATTAAGCCAGTCTATGGATGCACAAATAAGTTACCTTGGAAGATGGTCGAAAGAGAAATGAGAATGGAATTTATTTTATCGTAGACATCTTTTTACATGAGAATTTGTACTAATCAATTCTCCTTTGATCGACCTTCAAAATTGCACATTCATGAGACATATAATAAACTCGTGGATGTGGGTTCACAACGAATCAAACATTTATTCAATCAATTCAGCTTAGAAGCTCCTTGTCAATCAGGCTCGCCAATCTCCTCGCCAATTAGGCTCGCCAATCTCCGTTGGACCTCAAATGCTCTTTTTAATGTCATCGCTTTCGCACGAAGACTCTTTCAGGAATGATTGTAAACTACAAAATCCTTAGATATAAGGGGAATTGTTTCATCAGAGGGAGAAGATCTATTAAGTAGATTATGTAATTATCAACAAGAATCTTCTCAATACCTCTTCTCTTGCAGATTTACCTATTTAGTTTGACAACTAATATTTAACTAGTTGGGTTGCATTGTACTATCTTGAGAACTAAAATACAATTTTACCATTCACATGGGTATGCCCATCAACAAAAAGTGTTAGAAGTTCTGGAGTATTATATGGTTAGCAACAATTTGGTTTAACTGACTTGCTAGAAATGATATCATCTTTCACTCAACTCAGACATATATCTATGCAGTAGGCGGTAGAGACAACAAAGGTAAAGATTTGATTTTAGATCTTTGGAAAAGTAGCATATGAGTAATGCCCTACTCAAAATAGGTTGTCAATCGTCCAGCATGTCTACCACAACTTTCTTACATTCACTAATCACATCTTCATGTATTCTTTTTTATACTTAATTAGCATTCTTTAACTTTTGTAATATTTTTTACATTTTAGCATAACTTTCTTACATTCACTAATCACATCTTCCTGTATTCTTTTTTATACTTAATTAGCATTGTTTAACTTTTGTAATATTTTTTACATTTTAGTATATTTTTAACAAGATTGCCTTTTGCCGATAAAAAATATAAAAGCACATACAAAACCATGATTTTTGAACATCTAGCCACTAATATACATAGTGAGGGAATCAACTTAACACAATTTTCATATAAAAATCGTGATAAATAATAAATTTGGATCATATAGTTATACATGACTGATTAGGATTAAACGTTCATGATATTATTCAAAAAAGAATCAAATGATCTATATTAATGGTTCTCATTTCTCATAATAATAGTTGTTTTCCCTTGAATCATTTTCTATATAAAGTAACTCATGATAATTGTTGTTATTGCAAGATATGAGAACAATTAATATGGACTAATGATTTTATTTGAATGATTAGCATTAAAATATAAATGAATACACATTTTTAAGTGACATGACTACTATGTGACTTTCAATCTTAATAATCCATATAGTTACTTTGTCCCTGATCAAGTATTATATCCTGGATATATATGGTACTAAGTAGAATTGGGGAAACGTAATGAAACTAAGTTATCTTACAGTTTACTCTTATGGAGGTTATAGTGTTGTTATTAGTAGTATTTCCAGGTATGTTTGATGGCTAAAATAGGACAGTGACATAATAAGATATATGAGTAGAATAAATTTTTATTGTGCATGTCTAGTATTCGATTTGTACTAGACATTAATGTTATTGATGTGAAGTTCATTGTAAGATGAAATCATTTCATTATCATTTCTAACCTAACTTTCCAAATATGATAGAAAGTATATTGGGTGAATAAGACTTGCCTACCAAACTCTAAATTTCAACAAGATAAGAGAGATTATCATATATATTCGGCCATTATGTCCACTATATTTATTTGATAAAAGGACATTTTTTATATAACTTTCGAATATGAAAATGTGTTTTTAATTAATTATGTTTATAACTTATTTGTTTAACTTTTCAACCTTTTTTTCTCCACTAATCCACACCTGATGTAACCGTATTATATCTATTACATATTGAGATATGCATATATATTTTTTTATTAATAAGTTCTACGATTCAATTAGCAATTCACTAGTTGAATTAGTGACTATGCAGATTTAATAACATTACGTATGTGACAACCAATAATTATTTAAATGATTTAATAAAAGTCATGTAGATTTAAGTGTGATTATTGCTAGGAAGTAAGGATGACAATGGGTACCCGATTCGCGGGTACCCGCAAAAAATACTTGCAACGGGTCGGGTCTGATTCCATGTTTTGGACCCGTGGGTAATTAAGACCCGCGATTTTAAGACCCGCTGTTAGATGGGTCTGAGTCTGGGTAATAAGGTACCCAGACCCGTGGGTACCCGAACCCGCTATTTCTTCATATATATATATATATATATATAACAACATAATTGTAATATCATGTTAATCTAAATTGTAATATCATATTAATCCATAGTTATAATATCATATTAATTCATAAATGTGATTGTTATGTTGTTAAATTGTGATATTCTGTTGTTAAGCAATGATATTATGTTGTTAATTCATATGTAAGATGTAATGTTATGTTAATCGAAAAGTTCATACTAAATGAATTTTTCATCGTAATGTAAGTTGTTTTTAATGTTTGTTAGAGTAAAATAAGTTGTGTTTAATATTCAAATTACGTTGTTTTTAAAATTTTAAATTAAGTTTTATAATTTTTTTCTTGTTAATTATCTAAGTAACATATAAAATCATATGAAACAAATACACAAATGCATAATTTACTTGCAATTATTTTTAATATTTTTGGATTTATGGGTACCCAAGGATCCGCGGGTAGTATACCCAGTGGATATTAGCATGAGTCTGGGGCGAGTATGAGTCCAAAAACAAAGCAGTGGGGTGTGTCTGGGTAATGTACTACCCGGACCCATCCAGACCCCTTGCCAATGAAGTCATAGGTACCATCCATTATAACAATTATTGCATACACATTTTGGACTGATAATGTTTTTCCACTCTGGACTTGATTATGGTAAAAAGCAAAAAAACTTGAGAAGCTTTGTTTATATAGCACAGCCAGTGATGTAAATTTCTGAGTTTTTCTTCAAACATATAAAGCAGACAAAATATAATAATGGATTTTCAAGGGTGGATGAACCCTAAAACATATTTGGGTACATGATAACATCTGCCAATTTTAAAGTTTTATTTTTTACTTCAAAACTTAAATGTCATATATTGGCATTTTCTCTGTTTGCATCTTAATTTCCACAAGAATTGATTTACCTTCGCCGGTTTGATTCAACAATTTGAATTATCATCCATCATAATATATACATGATTCACCATCACAATTTTGTTTTTTGTTTTTTTCTTCTAGATACCCCACTCAAAAAAAATGATAGACTCACAAGCAAAATTGAAACTTTTGCATTTGATAAGAAGATGGGTATTTGGATTTGTTGCTTATATTTCTGAGATGTTAGATGCTTAATAGAGTTGACTCAAAAGGTTGATAACAAAGAAAGAGTTAAAGAGTATTGAAAAATAAAAAAGCCAAGAGGAAAGAATCTGATTGAGAAGCAAGTTCTGAAAACTCAACAAGGGTTGGGGCAGGATGGACTTATCAACTATGTGAAGTAATTGAATGATTATGGTACATTTCATAAGTTTCAGTTGATAATGGTTTTAGTTACAAAATTAAATTTGGCTAACTTTAATTATCATGCATATATCATTTGCATTGAAGAAAGGATATGGGATTGGAAATATACACGATACAAATATTATGCATTGACATCAAGCTACAAATGGAATTAGTGATATTGTTGGAATGGTATAAGAAATTACTGTAACTTAAATAGTTTTAAGAGGGCAGAAAGAAATCAAAACGTAAATCCTGGTGATTGTGTGAAAGATAATTAAGATTATGGGATTGGTGGTGATTAGGATTCGACACATTAATTATGGTGGTTGGGATTTCAATAAGTCAATAATGCTTTATAATTTGAAACAAAAAATTGAAGTCATGAAAATTTTAATGTCCAATCATTTTGAAAATGAATAAAGCATCATTCTGAATATTTTATTTATGAACACCACTGACTATGGTAGTTATTACTTATTGGTGTGTTGTAGTCCGAGGTGACAGTGAATTAATAATACTATAATTTCAAAATATGAAAATATTGATCTCAAATCATTTTGAAAATGAATAAAAAACCAACTCCATTGAAAATTTATCAAACAAAATTTATTTTGACAATATCATTTCAAAACAAATAAAAAAACCAAGATTTAAACTTGTTTGATGGGTAAGTAAGGGCAATCAATAATAACAAAAATAAATTTCCTTTTAGAAAGATAGAAATAAAAGGAAAACAACCTGATATATGCCTAATCTATTTTCCTTTTTATTTTTTTTGGGAGAAGATAATGCCTATAATTAAGATGGTAATGTGAAAATTAAGGACAGAAAGTCAAACATTGTTAGAAATGAATCAAAGGCTAAAGTGTTAGAAAGAGAAGAATCTCATTTCTCCACTCACATGAATTGTGAGTTGGAGTCTTTTTTTTTTTCCTTTCTCATTTTCTTCTTATAAATTCAATTCATCATTTAACTTGAGGCGCCAAATTAATAAAAAAATTAAACCCTAAACAAATAATTGGGAAAGAAACAGTGACACATGAACTGAGAGAGAGAGAGAAAGTGTGGAAGTGAACAAAAAAACTAAAAAGACTCAAGTCAGTGAAGTGTGTTCTTATTTATCTCTCAGATCTGCCCCACCCACCCATCCATTTTCATTATTATTTATTTTTCAAACGAAAGTTTTCATTTTTACTTTATACTTACACATTTGATGCATAAACATAATACCAATTTCCATTTCTTCCTTCATTCCTTGTTTTTTGAAAATAAAGTTTCCATTTTTAGTTGGTACATGGACATTTGACGCATAATGATGAAGTGGGTATGTGTAAATAAATGCAAAGTGTGTTGAGATGTCAGAAATGATGATGGATCCAAGCAAGCTGCACTTGAAGAAGGAGCTTACTCAAATTCGAAAAGCAGCTCGTGTGTTGAGAGATCCTGGCACAACCTCTTCTTGGAAGAAATCACCCCTTACTTCCTCTAGATCTGTTGCACTTCCACCTTCTGCATGTAACAACAAGAATACAGGTTCTCAACTTGTTTCTCATTTTTCTGTGAATGAGGAAGACAAGAGTGTGTTCTTGTATAATTGGAAAAACAATGAGCAAGTAGATGTAGATGAAGATGAAGATGGATCTTGGTCACTTTTGGGAGATAGCTTGAGTGATGCTAGAAATGGTTTTGACTCAAAGAGTGACACTTACTTAGGCATCTTCAGATGTGGTGATGCAGCAATCGCAACACCATCATCTGCCATCAAGAAAAAAGAGAGTAAGAAACCCAAACCCCATTCTTCACATTTGGATTTTTTAGACAAATTTCAACAACATTCACAACACACCAGTCTCAATCTAGCTGCTAATATTAGTTCAAGGTCCAAGGCATTGCCTTTTAGTAGGGATAACTCTGTTGACCACTCTGATAATGATACTGAAGAAGATTACTCTAATAATTCTGAGCATGTTACAAGAGTTTTGAGGGCTTCTCCTTTGCTTCTCAAATTCAAGGGTAAAAATTTGTTGAGAAGAAGAAGTAGAAGAAGCACTAAAGAGGACTCTTCTTATTCTTATAGTACTCCTGCATTGTCAACCAGTTCCTACAATAGGTACCCTCACCGTTATCCTAGCACTGTTGGATCCTGGGATGCCACCACAACTTCAATCAACGACGGGGATGATGATGACAATGATGATCATTTGGACTTTCCCGGTCGCCAAGGATGTGGCATTCCTTGCTATTGGTCTAAGAAGACTCCGAAATATCGTGGCTCGTGTGGGAGTTGTTATTCTCCTTCACTTTCAGATACTTTAAGGAGAAAAGGAAGCAGTATACTCTGTGGGAGTCAAAATATTTATCCAAGATACCAAAGATCCTCTTCAGCCTGGCACAAGCGCAGAATTTCCTTGAGGAGTGCTCAAGGTGTTATTCCATTGCTCACCAACAGCGGTGATGTCAGAGGAGGTTCATCCATAGGAACTGGCCATAGTGATGATGAACTTTCTACCAACTTTGGGGAGCTTGATCTTGAGGGCTTGAGCCGACTGGATGGGAGAAGGTGGTCATCAAGTTGTAGGAGTCATGAGGGATTGGAGATTGTTGCTCTCAATGGGGAGGGGGAGGACGAAGGCACACCAGAAAATAGTAGGAGTTTCAGTCAGAAGTATAAGCCTATGTTCTTTGGTGAAGTAGTTGGGCAGAATATTGTGGTTCAGTCACTTATCAATGCTGTTTCGAGGGGACGAATTGCTCCAGTTTATCTTTTTCAAGGTCCGCGCGGGACCGGTAAAACATCAACTGCCAGAATATTTGCTGCTGCCTTGAACTGTGTGTCTCCCGATGAGAGTAAGCCTTGTGGATACTGCAGGGAATGTTCTGATTTCATTTCTGGCAAGAATAGTGATCTACTTGAAGTTGATGGAACCAATAAGAAAGGAATTGATAGAGCTAGATATCTATTGAAAAGATTGCCAATTGGGTCATCATCAGCCTCCTCACGATATACAATTTTTGTCATTGATGAGTGTCACTTGTTACCCTCCAAGACATGGCTGGGATTTCTCAAGTTTCTCGAAGAACCACCTCAGCGGGTTGTGTTCATATTTATAACATCTGATCTTGACAATGTGCCACGGGCAATACAATCTAGATGCCAGAAGTATATTTTTAACAAAATTAAGGATGCAGATATTGTTGCTAGGTTAAGGAAAATATCTGCTCAGGAGAACCTTGATGTTGAAATAGATGCATCGGACCTCATTGCTATGAATGCAGATGGCTCACTTCGAGATGCAGAAACAATATTAGAGCAGCTTAGCTTGCTGGGAAAAAGAATTACTACTTCTCTTGTCAATGAACTTGTGAGTGTGCTGGAACTGTTATCCTTTGACTTAATCTGAAAATGTAACCGTTCTAATAATGCTTCTGATTTAACAAAATGTTTATTTTGGTCACTTGAATATCATTCAAGCATACACTGTTTTGTATCATTTGCAACAGGTGGGAGTTGTTTCAGATGAAAAATTATTGGAACTTTTGGAGTTAGCATTGTCATCAGACACTGCAGAGACAGTGAAAAGAGCCAGGGAATTGATGGACTCTGGAATTGATCCAATGGTTTTAATGTCTCAACTAGCTGGCCTTATTATGGACATCATTGCTGGATCATATACTGTCATTGATGCCAAACATGATGATTCATTCTTTGGTGGTCGCAGATGTGAGTACACGTGCAATCCCTACTTCAATTTAATAATGACATTCTTATCTTTGTTCTTATGCATGCATTAATCTTAAATTAATTTTGGCATTGATCTGGTGACGATTCATTAAACACGTAGTGAGTTTCTTTGCTGTTATTCATTGCAATGCCCTACCTCACTCAAATGTTTACATTGAACAAAAACTTCATTAATAGTCATCTATATCCAAAAGGATATTTGCACACTGAACTGAGAGCATCATGTTGCTGCATGATACTGTTATTTCATGAGCTTATGGGGTTGTTTACCAACATTCAAATACTTGATGTATAGGCATAGTGTAGCTGGTTTTAAGAAGATTATTGTTTGGTCATTACTAATATTTTGAAAAGACTGATTAATATCTGAACTGCAATTGAGATAAATCTGGTTGTTAAGAAAATCAACTCAGCTTTTCCTAATCCTTTTTGTAGAACCTCTCCTACTTATTCTATCTTTCTCTTTATAATTTGTTTCTATCTAGTATTTAAATTTTGCCTACTCATAAAAGAATTACAATTTAAATCTTTATCATTTTAGAACTAGTTTAAGAGAGTTTTAAACCAAAGTAAGCATAGATTATCATTTCAACTTTCATTGAAAATATAGTCCTTTGGTTTAATGAATTTCAACAATGTCATTCAAGACCTCAGGCCTCAATCTAGATTATCATTTCAATGGACTTTTATATTTGCCTTGTATCCCTTTTTGTTATCATTACTCATTATGTGTTATAATATTGAAAACCCTACAATACCCAATTGATTATTGAGATGTACTCTTTGGTTTCATGCTCAGTGAATGAATCAGAGTTGGAGAGGTTAAAACATGCTTTGAAGCTTCTCTCAGAGGCTGAGAAACAGTTAAGGACTTCCAGTGAACGCTCAACATGGTTCACTGCAACTCTGTTGCAGCTTGGTTCTATGCCTTCTCCAGATATTACTCAGTCAGGCAGCAGCAGCAGCAGCAGACAGAGCTGTAAGACAGCTGAAGGTGATCCATCTAGTGCTTCAAGAGACTTTAGTGCTTGCAAGCATAAGTCAGACCTTCAATATATGCCTCGAAACTCAACATCACCCCCTGCGTCCCAGCAAAAAGCACTTAATGGCAATTCCAGCCACCAAAAGGATGTATCCTCAAAGATTGATGGTTTTAGCTTGAAATCGAAACCGTCAAATAACTTGGTCATAGATGATGGCTCCACAATTGTCTCATCTGATGGTCTTATGGTCGGGAATATGATGCTTAGATGCATTGATTCGGGGAAGTTATATGATATATGGGCACGATGTATTGGGAGATGTCACTCTAAGACATTGAGGCAGCTGCTACATGATCATGGAAAGCTTGTGTCCATATGTGATGTTGAAGGTAAGCTAATTGTATCTTTTGCACAACAAAAATTTCTTGTTGTTTCACTGTATTTAGAAGCATTTGTGACAAACTCAGTTTAAGATACTAAATGTTTTTTTATAGCTATGCTCTTCAAAGTATATAAAGCATCCAAGAGTTCACTTATGCATTGTTGTTACTGATAACATTAACAACTACCCATTAATTGTTAGTTCTTGTACTTACTGATCAAAGCGAGAATTACTTTATTTTACGAAATGATTCTGCATACATTATTTTATAATTTCAGTTATGTCCAGTTCTACTAATAGAAGAATATAATTGACACTTTAGGTACATAAAATTGTCAGAGAACGTCACCTTGAATTGAATTTATTTTTTTGAGAAAATGTAATCCATCATTGGTAATGGGGTAGAATGAATATTCCTGATTGAACTTAACCATTTTGGTTACAAGTACTACTATGTTTTCATCTTTGGTCCTTTTCTGTTCCTTTGCTGTACAGATCTCTCTCCTTTCTTTCCTCTAATTTGATGTTCGCCCTTTTTCACCTTATTACTAAGTCAGTTTTTATTTTGTCATGTATAGTTCCCCCCCTCTCTTAATATAGTTATTCTTGCAGGTTTTTTGGTAGCATATGTTGCATTTGGGGATGGAGATATTAAACGTAGGGCTGAGAGGTTTTTGAGAAGTATTACAAACTCCATGGAAATGGTTATTAGATGCAATGTGGAGGTCAGAATTATCCACTTGCCAGATGGTGAAGGTGAAAATCAAGTCAATCTACCTGGTCTAAAGCAGGCAGAGCCTACAGTAGCAAATGAGAAGGAACAAAGAGGTCCTATGAGTGGAACAGGGACTCATTCTAGCTTCCCTCCTTTACTGGATGAAAACCTTCAATGTGTTATCGATCCGTCAGATATTCTGACTGAAGGAAATGGTAGTGTGATGGAGAAGAGACAGTATAATCCAATGCAGAGAATTGAATCCATCATTCGTGAGCAGAGACTGGAAACTGCATGGTTACAGGCTGTTGAAAAGGGTTCCCCTGGATCTTTGAATCGTTTGAGACCTGAGAAGAATCAAGTCCTGCCACAAGATGCTATCTATTGTATAGACCAGAAGGAGTCCACCGTGGATTCAATGAGATTTTCCTCTCAGCATCGGGAAGATGACCTGAGTAATGAACTCAAAATTTTGAGTGTTAAGAATGGAAAGTTCCTACAGAAGGATCAGATCTGCAGAAGGGCAGATCGATACCCCATGTCCCCGAGTTTATTGCATGACAGCAGTTTAGCAACAAGTTCTGGCAAAGACAACCTGTAAGCCTTTAATTTTGCAATCTGTCTCTCTTGTACATTATGATTTGAAACTGTTGTGAATTGCATGATGCAGTCCTAGAATAATTCTGGGTGGACAAAGCATTACAACTTACAAGTTTCATCTTGATGCATGAATTAATTTCTAGGACACTGTAATATTTATCATTTAAGAGGAAAAAAATCACTGCCTTCATAGGAAAGTGTAGAAGAGATTTTTGCTTTTGGTATTGAAACTTAATATTTCTGCTCTGAACAAATTATATGGAAGGGCTAGTATCAGGTGGCATTGAATGGTACTTATTGCTGTAAGTATATGTAGAGAGTAGGATATCATTTGAAATTGTTTTTTAATCCGTCTATGGCAGTATATATTTAAGAGGGTCAGTCTCAGTGCAATTGCAAGGTTGTTGCCTTGTGACTTGGAGGTCACGGTTTCAAATCCATGAAATACTCTCCTTGCTTTAAGTGTAAGGACACATATGTTTACTCTCCCCAAATCCCACTGGGTAGAGGCCCATGCACTGTTGTCATTTTTTATGATAGACATGGTTGTTGGTGGTATTTTTTAATGTTGCTTTAGTGTCTGATTTCTTGAAGTCAAAATCTCTTTTGGCTACATGTACTTGCCCACTAGCAAATGGCCTGTGCTCCTGTTAGAGCAACCACAGTGGCAAACAACATCTTCATCCTTATTTGGACCCCATACATAATTTTATAATTTATTACAACTCCCCATGAAATAAGAACAACATCTACGGTTTTTCCCACAATGACAAACATTATTCTTATTCTTATTTGGGTCTCATAACATCTACCTTTTCCCACAATATTTATATCTCTCCTCACTTTCCCTTGGCTAAGAATTGTTCTTATTTAAGAAAAAAATTCAAAAAATAAGAATGTCACAGTGGAGAGCAGACTAAGAATTTGTTATTCTGTTAAGAACAGCCATTGTGGTTGCTCTTAGTGTATTAGGAGCTATGCAACTTTTGCCACTTGACATGATAGCTTGCATATTTTGAACTTCGCTCTTACAAACTCTTGGATAGGCTGCAGTTATAGAACTTGTATCCTTGAGATTAACATGTGAAAGTGTGAAAAAAGAGGGTTAGTTCTTGTGTCAAATGATATTTTCAATTTGTTGCTTACTGACATTGTTTGTGCAGGGGATATGAATCGAGCTCTGGAGCTGGCTGTTGTGGATTTTTATGCTGGAAAAATTTGGAGCCTAGAAGGGTTGTGAAGGTAATTTAGTGATGTGAGTTTTCAATTTTTGTTGAAGTTATATTTGTTTGAGTCTGTGATCAAGTAGTGTTGGTTGTAAGCAGGTAAAAGGTGGTGGTACCGCTGTTGGAGTTGTACGTAAAGAGGGGCGTTTTACGTTGTTTGGTGAGTGTGGTAAGCCAAAGAAAAAGGACTTGAGAAGATAAGGAGACCATTGCTTCTCCATATACACTTGTTTTGTTGTTGGAGGGATTATTATTCAAGGATGCGAGTGAGAAATGTGTTCCTTTGCTCCATTCTTTATTGTAGACTTAATAATAATAAATACAGAGGAACAATCAAACCTTTTTTGCTTCCTTTATTGCTCTAATTATTTTATAGTTTCTGAAGAAATGTTGGTATCCATAGTCATTTATTCCAAACTTGAGTCTTCTGAAGAAATGTTCACGTTCAAGGCATGTCCACAGAAATGATGGAATTCTGATTAGTGTGATAGTGTGCATGCATGCACGCCCAAAAGCTTTTGATATCTTTGGCAAATAAGTTTCACATTGTCTGTCTCATTCTCTTAGACATAGTTTAAATAGTTGTAGGACTACTCATTTCATTGTCTATTAGTTTTAAGATGAAACTTTAAGATGAAGCAATAGGGTATACAACAGGGTATATACTTCAAATAATTAGTCATTTTATCCACTGTGTTTACACATGAAGCGATAGGGTTGAGCAAAAGGAAAGAGAGACGTTGTTGGAGAGATAGGAAGAAGAGTGGGGAGAATTATTGAGGAGGAGGGACTTGGCAATCATCCTTGATGCTTTTGTGGTATACAACAGGATATGTGCTCCTTCTCTATCATCTATGCCTCATTCTCATTTGCATTAACACTTAATTTTCTTGTTTTCTGTCTCCTCTGTTTCCTAGTTATCTCTCATTCAATTCAACTTACCCTATATCTAATACAATATGAGAGAACACTAATCCTAGAATTTAGGAGCCCAAAGAACTAATAGCAACTTTACCAATTACCCATGAATTTCAAATAACACATAACTAAGTAAAAATATGAGATCCTTGGCAGCTTAGCTAATGAGAGAGAGGGGGAAAAGGTCACATTTTTAGTTAGTGGAATGCATTATTATCCACACAAACATGCAAAAGTGGCTCAAGTTTTAACAGACGTAGCTTTGTAGTCACGCTCATTTTTCTGTGGTTTTCTTGCACGCCACATCTATCTCTCTCTGTAAAATGTTCAGAACCCTTTTTAAGTAAATGATTGCATGAGATTCCCCATTTTGGTAACACTACAACTACAACTGTGTCATGTTCATATCAGCTTCTGCCTTACGACAACAACTACTATAAGCTACCTAGCTAGCTAGCTAGCTACACAAAGCTTTAAAATATATATATGGTTTTCCTCATTATCCTTCACTCACTATTATTGTTTATCCAAAGCATTAACACCAACCAAGAAGCCTTAAACATTTGACAATTGTCATACTCATATCCCTCAAGACTTGATTGCAAGCATAACTTATTTTGATTATATCTCATCACAATATAACTACATTCTTTGCAAGTGGTAAATGAAATGGCACATGAGGATGATTGTTCTAACATAAAGGGTTTGATTTAGACTTGATGAAAATAAGATTGCGTTAACTATTTCTTATCACTCATAACTCATAAGGATCTTATTTCACTTGAACAAGATCCCATACCTCATACACTATAATGCCAAACTTTGTTATACACTTCTTAATGGATTGTATGTGTTTTCGTAAGACATAACAGATGTAAAATTATTAACTAATGAAGAAGTCAATTCAACGTTATTCATATTTTATAATAATGGGTTTAAGTAATTTAGTTAGAAGTAATGAGAAAGAGAAGGAAGAAAAGTGGGTGGGAGCCACCAATGTGCACACTTGCAAATAAGAAAAGGTTAATGCAGACTAGTTCATAATATCATGCCAGATTTCACATGCGTATGTCTTGGATCGCGCTCCCACTCTCAATTACCCTATTTTTTTACATTACATTTCTTTTTGTTATGAAATATTATTAATTTGTAAGTATGATAGTAGTAGCATAGCATGAATTGGTAACATTTGTTTCCTTCAATTTACATTCTCTATATAGCCATATATATTAGGTGTAAGATAAGATAAAAAATTAAAGTGGAAAGGATAAAGAAAAAGGTGTAGCAGCGTAGAAAGGATAAAGTGTTGTTGCATTTGAATTTGAATATCATGCGTTGTAGATTTATGTACCTTTCTTTAATTTGGGTGAAACATGAAGCAGACATATACACTCTTACTACTTAGTTCACACAAAAATTAAAAGCACTGGGAATGTTCCCAATCCATTGTTTTTTCATTATTTATTTATTTTTACAAGAAGAAGACATAGATATTCTTCTATGACACTCATAAATATAGGGTCAGAAAGCACAACCTACCCTCACTCCAAATTAATAATGACTCATATGACCCATCACCTTCAAATCAACTGCCTGTTTTTAATTTTGTGCAAATTTAATTTAATTGATGCTCCCAATCTGTTTAATTATTGGTTTGTTTTTGTGCTTATTTTCTTGACATTTTTGCATCTAGCCTATAGTAGTGCACTAATATGGGAGAAAAAATGATTGAAAAAAAGAGAATGACAAAAGTATTTTTGATTTGTACAAAATATGAGTATATGTTAAGGGGAAATGATAGTTCCAGTTGGCTAGTGGCTAATTGGCTATAATCTAGCTAGGCTAAGATTGAAAGTGGCTAGTCATTCAAGGTTTGAAGTGTGGTGTGTGCATGTGCTTTTGGAAGAGTACAATATGAGAGAAAGAGAAAAGTTGTCCATATATATGAGTAAGATGTTAGCAACAATGAAACCAATTAATAATATACCTATCTATCTATCTATCTATCTATCTATCTATCTATCTATCTATGTATTTTGATGTGGTAGTCACTACACTTGCACATATCAAGTAGAGTAGGGTACTCTTCCTGCTACATAACATTTTCATAACTAACCAATGTTGTAGAGAGACACACATAACATAACATTTTGACAACTAACCAGTGTTGTAGAGAGACACACACACCAACACATAATGTTGAGTGCTTGGGAAATAAGAGCCAGATGTTTCAGTTTAATTTCCACTAACCCCGGCCCCTTCCCCACCAAAATAAAAAGATCCCCAACACATGTGTTACTAGCTTTATTATACTAGCTTAGTTATATATCTTCATGATGACAAGCATGTCCAAAGATAATGATCCCAAAAAATGGACAAGGGATGACAAAGCCAATTTAAGCAGTTTGATTCCTTAATATAAATGATTGGCATAATAAAGGTAGTTTTGGTTCCCTAAGACAAGGCACCTAGGAAAACGGGTTGGTTGGTTGGTTTATATACTATAAAACTAGAACAATGTCCACCATTTTATTATAATTATCATCATGAGGATCAATTCAGTTGACCAAGAATATTTTACATTATGTTTCTTAATGTAAAGCAACCAATCGAACTAGACCACATGTTATTTATGTTATGGGATGGAATAAGAGAAAGTTTATATAAAATAAAAAGATTTACTTGTTATATAATGGTATTGGAAGGGTGATTTAATCTTATAAAAATGAATGTAAACCAAATATGCTGCTGATTAACGACAGAAGAAGTAGTCGCTAGAGGAAGGAGAAAGACATTGCAAAAAAAGGAGAGAGAGAAAATAGATAATAATTTTGTCTGAGACAAAAAGGAAGGAGAAAGAAAAGCAAGCTAAGATGGAAAAACAATATAATATCCATGCAGAATTACTAGAAGAAGAGACAAGATAAATAAAAACAAAAATTGTAAAGACGGATATAAAGTTTTAAATGTGGTAAGAGATTGGAATAAAGACAGAGATAATAAAAGAATAAAGTGATTTGGATGAATTGTATTATAAGCAAATACATAATGAAAAAGGTTATCCTTTTCCTACTCCCCAGTAAAGTATATGTTATTAACAACTTCAAAACTTTGTTTGGTATATGAAAAAAAAATTAAGAAAAGAAAACACTTGATATTGAGATGTTGAGGCAACTAGTACTTCTTGACCCAATAAAATATATATAGTTTAGATATAAGAAATAATAATGAAGATTTTGTTATATTGGAAAGGTAGGAGGAGTCCCATTGACCATAGAGCTTTCAATGTTATAAACACCTAATTATGACCTAGTAGTAAGCTATATGTTTAACTTTGCATTGTATATATTATCATTATCACCAACTATATATCATTAATTCACTATTTTTCACCTCTCTAGAAATCTTTTACATGGTTAAGGGCTATTGGTAATTAATTACAATGTAACATACATTAACTGATATTATTTATTTTGAAGAAGGATAGTTGAATTTAACATGGGTTCCTCTCTGACACACATAATATATAGATATTGATGGCATCAACTGGGTGGCTGATAGTGCAAGCAAAGCAACCCACACACACTCTTTCACCTTCTCTTTCTCCTCTTTAATCTTTATTTGTAACAATTTAAATCTCCAACCTTTTTTTTCATTTTTCATTTTCATTTTTATTCATGTCCCACATCACCTCTATAAGCTCTAGTTTAGTGCTTCACTACCAAACCAAAACCAAAACCAAAACCTCACTGCTCACTTATCTTCCTCTTAACCTTTATTTCTCCCTCATTCAACTCATTGCTACTACTACTACTGCCTTATATATATAGCTAACTCTATTATTCTATTTTAGTATAGTGATCCTTTCTAAGCTAAACAATTCATCTCTCTCATTTCTTATAACAATCTTATCATTAACATACACATGTTGATCCATTATGCTGTTTTCAAATCCTCCTAGCTAATTCCTAGTAGTTAACATCATAAATAATGTTTATTATTTCTAGCTAGTTAATTACCTTTCTTCATTCATTTTCTTCTCATCACTTATTAGCTGGAGCTACACAATGTTAATGTTAATCTCTCTCTTTCTCATCATAAACAGATAATAAAAAAAGTGTGTTTGTTGTTTAATTTGAAATATGATAATTATATTGTGAAGTTATTGCCAAGGGAGGATTACAATTTAGAAGGAGCTAGCTGGGTGAGGTGACACTTCATTAGAATAATAATAATACAAAAGAATGGAGCTTTCAAATGGAGAAGAGGATCATACTACAAGTTATGTTGATGGGCATGGAGAAACAATGACTTGTTCAAATGGACAAGAGGATCATCATCTTCATGAAGGAGGTGGAACCTACAAGCATCAGAAAGAGGATCATCATCTTCATGAAGGAGGTGGAACCTACAAGCATCAGAAAGTGGTGGTAAGGTACAAAGAATGCCTAAAGAATCATGCAGCTGCAATGGGAGGGAATGTCACTGATGGTTGTGGTGAGTTCATGCCAACTGCTGAAGTTGGCACCATTCAAGCTTTCAACTGCTCTGCTTGCCATTGCCACAGAAACTTCCACAGAAAAGAAGTAGAAGGTGACCCTCCTCATGACTTTTTCAATTTCAGAAGGACTAAATTCCTTCTAGGCCCTCCACGTCATTACAACAACAACAATAATATCCTAGCAGCTCCTCCTCCTGAGGCTTTGATGAGGTACCCTACACCTTCAACGAGTAGTGTACCACACCACATGATAATGCCCTACAACATAGGAGGGCCACTACTTGAAGCTTCAGAATCTGATGAACAAGAAGATGGTGGTGTGGATAGGGCAGCAGCAGCAAAGTTAGTGAAGAAAAGGTACAGGACAAAGTTCAGCCAGGAACAGAAGGAGAAAATGTTGAGCTTTGCAGAGAAGGTTGGATGGAAAATTCAGAAGCAAGAGGAGTCAGTGATGCAACAGTTCTGTCAAGAAATTGGGGTGCAAAGAAGAGTGCTTAAGGTTTGGATGCATAACAATAAGCACAATCTTGCCAAAAAGAATCCTCCTCCTCCTTAATCATCATCGTTACTCTCAAACTCAACTCAACTATATTAATCATCATGTCATGCCACTCTTTTCATTTCATTTCCTTAATCATCAATTCATCATCATCATCATGTTTTTGTTCCTGTGCATGCATGTGCTGCTTTATTATTATTAACTATCTTTCTTTCTCTGTCTACGTAGTACTAGTATAATTATATTAGGTCCAAGCTAAGTGTTAACTTTCTTCTTCCTCTAGTATAGTAAGTATCTATCTATCTATCTATCTATCTATCTATCTAATCATTTCCTGAACTCACTCTTGGTTTGCCTCAGTTCTCTCTTTTTTACATAAAAACAATACATCTTGTGTTGTAGCTAGCAATTGTATTTCAATTAAATGATGTAGTTTTAGTTTGTGACTTGTGAGTGATGCAGTTTTTCTCCTAAAGCCATTAAGTGAATGAACACATTATATATGTATGAATACAAGAATTCTGGCTTGCTATCTACTTTTCTCTTTTACCTTTCCAGAATCTCTGCTTATGTTTTGTACATCATTTTTCAACCAAACAATCTGTTTGTACGTAATTGATTTCTGAATGTTTTCCA
Organism: Lupinus albus; assembly: GCA_009771035.1. NCBI lineage: Eukaryota > Viridiplantae > Streptophyta > Magnoliopsida > Fabales > Fabaceae > Lupinus > Lupinus albus. Next base: position 16,064,678 of record CM020011.1, read on the forward strand.
TGCTTAAAAACATGAGTAATGCGCATTAACTATGAACAAATCCTAAAAATTCATAAGAAGCCGCGTAATAGTGTTGGATATTTTGAGTGAGTAAATAATGTGAAACAAGTTTTGTGTTAGATATTTTGTTCACATACAACTCCACCAGCTTAGTAGTTTCATCAACTGTGAGGTTGATAGATATCCAGTCACGACATATATTTAAAAACACGTTTATTCATAATTTTGATATAAATTAACAATTGCTAACACATTATGTTAATAATTCTTTTGGAGCGTCATTAAAATACAACAAAACTTATCATCTTATAACCTAACTTTAGTGTTTACCAAAAAAAAAACATTAGTTAGCAAATAATTACATTATCTCAGTCAGTAATGATGTTATGATTTATGATGAGGAGGTTCTATGATATCACCGTAAATCTCATCAGCCATGCCCATGCATTAGACTTGCTTGAGTAATGAATTATTATACAAATCATGCAAGAGCCTTATGAGGCCAATAGAAAATTATGAATCTGTCTGGTCAATCCACTTTTCAATATTTAAAGATAGAATAGAACATGAAAGTAATTAGTCATACCAGCCTCTTTCATTCTTGTTAATTGTGAATACACATCTTATGTTTCATTGATTATTATTATTATACATGCACAACTTGATAAAATATTGTCCCTACTGAAATAGTGAAGGTTCTAGTAATGAAAACTTGTAAGCTGTAAGAATAAGAAATAAAATGAGAGGAAATACATAATATAATGCTCCATCCTGCAGGTACTGTGCCACTTTCTCACATCCCTTAGAACCACAAGTAAAGACCTTGATAATTATTTAATCGGCCCTCTGCTTGTGAGGGTCCAAGTGAGGGTATAGTCCCAAGACATGCGCAGGCATGAAATCATGCCTCGTCAGGATCCCCACAATTGGAGGCCTCTGCAAAATAATGTGTAACTAGAAATGTTACTCCACTCATAATTAATGCAAAGAGAATAGAGTTTATAAGAGACTTACTGCAGGTGTCTTTGGCACCACCAACAAGTGCCTGAGGCCAAGCTCTCTGAAAAGAACAGCTGCTTTAGCAAGAGACATTGTTTCGAGAACCGTATATGGCGAGCCATTAGTAATTGGATGAAGGTCAACATACATTTCCATCTCATCCTCAGAAATGTCTAAATCCTCCAGGTTGATCCCCTTTCCTGAACCTGCCTTTGCAAAATCATGTGCCTTGAATTTCCTCATAATGGATGACCCTGTCATCCCCCTTTCCTTTGTAAATGTTCTGTGTTTAAGAAGCACAAGCAGATGTGACCTCAATACCAACCCACACAACTCAGGAGCATCTGTTAAAGGAGGCTCATCGATTACAGGAAATCCATGATGTCTTGTTACCTTTAAAGTGTGCACAATATTCCCCACTTTTTCAATCCCAGAAAATATAAACAGTGGACCTGAAACAACATCACTTGCAATTAATTGTCTCATGTACGGTTCTGCATGTGCTTCCATATAAGGTAGCCCTTTCATTTCTACAATCTGATCATAAACACCTTTGTTAAAACAATCAGCCACAGACTTGGAAATGAGGAGAACTAACATGACCAGAGGGAGCATCAGCAGATTATTAGTCAGTTCAAGAAGTATGACACAAAGAGAAACAGTCATTCTCATGGTGCCACCAAGGAAGGAAGCAGCTCCAAGGAGGGCAAACAAACCCACATCAAGAACAGTGAATGAGTCTACTATACTCCCTACAAGACGCCCGTATGAAGCTCCAGCAAGTATGACAGGAATAAAGAGCCCAGAGGGAATGGCAATACCATAAGTAATGATTCCAAGAAAGTATATGGCCACAAAAAATATTACAAGACTAGCAAACTGGAATCTTTTGTTGGACCCAGCAATAAATAGGTTACGGATAGCATCATCATTAGTCGTGAAAAACAGAGAGGCGAGGTCATTGTAGTGGTTAGGTGGACACTGAAAATTCTTGTATTGTCCAGAGCGCTCTATAGTAGGGCACTCGTCTCCCAAATGAGGAGGACAAGGGATGCACTTTGATAGCCATGGAAGGCCAAATGAACAACAAGAGCTCAAAAAGGAGACAAACATAACAAGTAACACTTTGAATATAGGGCCTCTCCTGCAATACATATTCATTTGACACAAACATCAGTAAAGAAAATCAAACTCACGAGATGCAAGAACACAGAATTACAAATTAATAGGTAAAATGAACCACTACCAGCTTAACATATTGTCAAACAAACATTACAAGTTTATCAAGAGCTGTTAACAACACTTCATAGAACATCAGTGGCGGTCCTGAGTGTTTTGCAGGTTAATGACTACAAGATAAAGAATCAGTCTGTTGCCCAACAACAACAATTCAAGGTGATAAATACATAAATAACTACCTCTTTGCAGCTTATATAGGAGTGGAAGTAACATGAAACATGTAGTGCACAACAAAAAACAGTCTTTTGCAAAAGGAAAGGCTGAATATGTCTAGTCCATTTGAGATGTAATAAAATAATTTTGGGTGGACATACTCATTAATGATGCTGTAGGCGCGAAGGACCTTATCGACAAGATAATTGTAAAGGCTTCCGAAAAGACCTCCAATAACACCAAGAAATATAACAACCAGCAAGTCAGGTGTGCTATAAGCAGGATGTGCTGAATTAACATCAAACATTATCAAGCCTCCTTCACCAAAAAGACCACATTTTCCACCATGGCATAATTGAATGAAACCTCTAAGCACAACAGCTACGACAGCAGTTGTGAAAAAAGTCCTCCAAAGAAGAGCACTCCTCCACCATGAAGCAGCTTCTTCAAGTGCAAAAAGGACACCACCAACAGGAGCACGGAAGGCAGCAGCAACACCAGCAGCGGCACCACAGGTGACCAAATCTCTTCGATCACGGTCATTTTTAAAATGTCTGAGCCATTTCCATGTGAGGCGATATCTTTTGGAACCACCTTGTCCAAGAAAATTAGCAATGCAAGCACCTGTATGAACCATAGGCCCTTCCTTACCGACAACAAAACCAGCAGCAACCCCAAAAATAGAACCAAAAATCTTAACAAAGAGGGTTGATGGAGCGAGTATAGCTTGAGCATCAACCCCATTAAGGTAAGCCTTGACCTCAGGGATGCCTGAGCCAGCAGCAGCAGGTGCAAGAAAGGCACATAAGGAAGCAGCAATAATGGATAAAATCATGTTAGAAGAAACATAAACGAGGAATGCTTGATGATAGTGTTGGGTGAGCATGAGATTATTGGTGAATAAAAGTTTGAAACCAGCAATATTCTCAACAGAAATGTTATTGAAGAAGGCAACAAGAGCAGTGAGTAAACCAATTAAAAGAGAAAGTGACCATTTAAGGCAAATATATTGAGCAATCTCATTCTTAGTTTTGGATCTCCAATCTTGTTTGAAAAGTTCATTTTCAATAATTTCATAATCAAGACTCTCAATTGGACAAACATTAGCTCCAACAATGGCTAGCTGAGAAGTTGTATTCCTTCTCTTATTAATATTATTGTTATTCAAAACAAGAGGCTCTCTCAATCCTGATGATGATGATATTGATCCTGATCTTGATATTGATCCTGAAATCCCCTCTTCTATCTCTCGATCCCTTTCCTCCGAACCCATCATTTTACTTCACAATTCAATCTTTCTTTTTCCACCCTAAGACAGACAATAATAATACAGAACAAGTATTCAACAGAATAACCACTTTCCAGAACAATGAGTTATCTTAACAAATTATATGCTTTCTTCTTATAGGTTGTTGCTATGTTTTCTGAGACAACTTCACTAAATCAAATCTCCACCGCTCATGCACGGACCGAACCAATTCTTGTATTAGAGACTGAAAAATATGTATATATTGCTTTATATATTCTCACTAACTCATCCATATACTCTCTCTTCAAAAATAAATAAATGATACTCACTGTATAAATCTTTATATTCAACTCCTCACTCTTTTTTTTTATATATTTTCTATTTCCTTCATTACTCAAATGTCATTTTATATTCTTCTTACAGGTTGTTGCTATGTTTTTAGAGACTTCACTATAAATCAAATCTCCACCGTCCATGAACTCACTGAAGAGCAATTCTTGTATTATTATTGTATCATCTACTCTATTATAAATCTTTATATTAAAAGTAAATGTGTATTATTTTATATTCTAACTACTTTCAAATAGAACTCCTTTTCCATTAATGGAGAGACAAGTGATTTTTTTTATGTGTATTATAAGGGCAAATATGTTTCTTTTAAAATAAAAAGGACAAAAGTGACATTACATCTTCCAATTTCTTTGATTTTTTTGAGTACTTGTCTCTCCATTAATGTAGAGGAGTCTTACTCCTTTCAACCCTTCACTTTATTTTACATGACTTATTATAAAAATTCATACAGTAGCCTAATTATAACTTTTTTTGGCTGAAGACCAGTTGATATTATTGTTTTCATAAACAAACCGAAACTTTTGTAAACACCTTTTGTGTCACTGAGAGTGAACTGTTGATTATCAAATTGAGCACTAAATTTATTACTCAACCCAATGGTTATGGTTATATGAGTATGGTAGCATATATAAGAAATAAAGGAGGAAGGGGCATTGTGGCATCTGTTGCCCTTATTATTAGAAATATGGTCCATAATCCAGACATACGTATTGTGATAAATAAGGCATATACAACCTCAAACAATCATTAACATGATGATGTCTATCTGCTATTGATTATACCCAGAATCTCTTGCAAGTATAGTCATATACAACCTCAAATAGACTTCTAGAGTGTAACTCCTCCTTTACCTTTAGAAGGTTAGCAACTTTTGAGAAACCAGCATCATATCTAGACATTAACATTATATCTTCATCCTTCTTCTCTATATCATCATTCACTTTATTACTATTCCCATTCCCACTCTGCTTTGCTCTTGATAATTCCCACTGCATTGCCCATATTGCTAAAGGCCGCATGTAACATAAAGATCTATATTCATCTTTAGTGCTCCATGCTTCAGGCGTTTGGAATGCATAACTGTTTGTTCATAAAAAAATACAAACAACAACCTTATTCATTATGGAACCAACTTTAGACCAAGATGAGAGTATATAGATAGAATTATAGTTACCCTAGTCCATCTTTAGACCAAACAGCTTCATATACTCCACTGGCAGTTTGAAAAGCCATATCAAACATGTCTTCCTGGATCATTGTTGCAGCTAAGGCATATGTGACTCCTGACCATATTTCTCGTGATTGCATTGATGACATGTCCACTTTTCCATCAGGCAACATTCCATTTACAGCACCTCTCTTCCCTTCCTTTACTTTCATCACGTTATAATTATAAATCTTCTCCATTGCACTTCTACATTTCTTTTCTTCAACAATTGCCGTTAGACCACTTGCTCTAGCATACCTGCACCCACAAAAATGGAATATTTATATATATACACACACAGTTACACACACTATATATATATATATCATAACCAGTAAAGCTACTTCTTAACTGCATACGAATAAAAATTAGTTTTCAAAACTGACCATTGTCCTGCTAACTGATCAGCTTGAATGGATGAACTGGAACTTCCACCAGTGCTATCATAATTGAAGTATGAACCATTCCATAATTTGTCATATACAGCTTTTGCTTTTTCAAACTTACGCCAAAAATAATGTTGAGAACCCTTGTCCCCAACTTCACCTGCCAAGGCTGATGCTGCCTGAAGTGCTGCTACCCACAATCCACCACTATATGCACTTACACCTGACACAGACCATGTGTCATAAGTCTGGTCAGGAAAACCTTCATTCTCAATCATTCCATCACCATCCTTGTCAAATTGTTCCATATAAGCCATTGCAACATAAACAGATGGCCAAACAGCTCGTGCAAACTTCTTGTCACCGGTCACAACCACATCCCTGTAAATCTGCAGAACAAATTTTGGATTCAAGTCTTTCCACCTATCTGTGTTATATAGATTGTAGGCATTTACTTCAAACCATGGGTCATTGAGTCCAATATCATGCGGAACAGCACCAAGAACCTTTCTTGGTACCCATTGCCCATCATTCAGAGTTTTCATCTTTCCAGGATCATGCATCATTACTGCTGCAGCGAAGTCTCTCTGGATACTAAGTTCAAGTTTTGGAAAAAGCATGACTAGTGCAAAGGATGAGTAAAAATGCACATCATAGGTATTCCACATTTGATACTCAATGCCTTCAAGGTAAAGAAATTGACCAATATTTTCTTCCCCTTCTTGGAGCAGATTTACACCATATGCAGATTTTGATGCGGGCGGAGTATGTATTTTTTCAACCACTTCGCTAAATCTTTCAAGAATATTAATAGCAGTATCATTGTCACGTGATGAATTATTGATATTTTCTAGATCAGATATGAATCCATCCAGGGAAAATTTCCTTTCCTCTATGTTAACTAGACTATGCACTGGCGGTGAACCGTCTGTAAAAGAGAGAAAATGATGATGACAAATTGACAATGGTGACTGTGATAACATACTATCATGTACGTGAGATGTGCTAAATTTTAAAAGGAAAACAAACTTGAAATAACAAGCTAATATATATATATATAATAGAGATAAATACCTGTCCAAATTGTCCCCCCAGAATTTAAATAGTAAAGCTCATTGAAAAGGGTAATTGGGTACCTGAACAGAACTATGAAAGGTTCAGAATATGATTTAGGAGCAGGCAATGAATAAAAAACTGAAAAATACCATTCAGGAAGTCTCTTATCCTCAAGGATTGGTCTTTGCCAATCTTCAATCTGCGCCTCCCATTGGCAATGCCCTGTGTCACCAATTCATACAAGTTTGAATCAGTAATTGATCAGGTCCATTTACAATCACAAATAAGCTATGCCTCTGCATTTTTTTTGTCATCTAAAATTGACATCAAGAATAACTACATTCATAGTCTGGCTCTCCAAAGATCTAATAATGGATAAAACTATGCTTGATGTTAAATTTAGACACAACCCCCAACTTACAAGTAAAAAATATATTCTAGTTGAGCAAAGAATACTACCAATAATAGCATCATGTGCAATCTGTGCAGCAGCATCCCCATTAGCACCATAGAATTTAGTGTAACGTCTGTCAAGTTAATGCATTTTCATTAATTTTGTACAGTCTTCAAACTAGAAATCTTGTTACACAAGTTTTCCACCACCCACCTGCAATAAGTCCTTCCTCCAGGAAACTTGACTTCAGGGCAGTCCCATGCCAATGAAAATGTGACAATTCGTTGAGCATCTGCAGGAATAGTCACAGTTGCTGCTATAGCTGCTCCAATGGATGATCCTGGTTCTGACGGCACCGGCATTTCAGCAAAGTCCAGATGATCAAATGACCCATGCTAAAAAGACAACATTTTAGTTTAGTGAAAAATTAATATCATTCAGCATAATCATTTCAAAAACTTTGAAAAGCAAACAACAAACGACTTATTTTTTTGTCCTGCCACTGAGGAGTAGCATTGTCATCAGGTAAAAAATAGGTTACTATTTTCAAAAATTTCAGCATTGCCATCAACTGGAAAAAGAAGTTTCTTAAATTTCATGTCGCAATGTTCCTTAACAGAACAAAGCAAACATATAAATCCCATTATCATTATGAATCCGAGAAAAAGAGCATTACTATCTGCATCAACATTATTCTTTTAATCAACTCAGCTATCCCTAACTTAAAATGTTTGGAATAAAAGTAAAGTCTAAGTACTTGCAGGGTACAGAAGGATTAGCTTATAGCGAAAACGGATCCTCTCCTGTACTGGATGGTCCAGTACAGGTTGGGATTGTGACATGTGTCCTTTAACATTTTTTAATGGTATAGATTTAAAGTTATTTTTAATTAAAAAATAAGTTTTAATCTTTAAAGCAATCTGAACCTCATATTTCAGTACTGGACCCTCCAGTACTGGAGAGGATCCCAGCCCTTATAGCTTATATCTTCCAACGAAATATTGTATGAAATATGAAAGTAGGCTCTAAACCTTCTTTACTTCATGCCACATATCCTTAGCGGAGATACCCTTGGAAGCACCAGATATAACAAAGACAGGGCATTTTGAGATATGAACATATTCAGTTTCTTCTGCTGCAATTGCAAATGTGATCGGTGATTGCGCATTTCCAGTCCTGTATATGCAACATAACAGTTAAATTACTTTGGAATCTCCATATTTGTTTTTCTTTACATTCTTTGCTCAAGATAGACTTACTTGTGATTTAGAAGCACACCTTGTACCCCATCATTCATCCTAGGACATAATATAGATCTGAATGTTAGAATAAAAAAATGGGAACATCTGAACGTAGTATGTAAATCAGGTGGCGATTTCTTACGTTATCTTGGAATTAAAGTGATTGCCAGTAAATTCAGAAAGTCCTCCAACAGAATTCTGAATGCACACAGAAAATTGTTTGCACTCAGCTGAGAAAGGAGAAAATGATAGAGCACAATAAAACTAACAAAAGGTATCATCACTTACAGCCCATGTGAAAAGCAAGGTGACATCCGCTGTTGTTTTGGCAAGATTATTCAGCTGCATACCATTAAATTGATAGCTTGTTATTATCTTCATGTATGTATAAAATCGTAGTCAAAAAGTATATTCAAGTGATCATTGCCTACCGTGAAAGTAAAAACTGAGACAGGAAAGCTACTCTCCCTATAATTGTGGGGTATAATAGGTGAAAGCTGACGACAAACTATTCTCAGTGTTGGGTCAGGTTCTGCATTTGAAAAGAAGAGATATAAGAGAGAATTATTTATGATAAATATCATGATGGATTTGGAACTTGGAAGAATGCCAACTAGCTTGGCCTAGCTTACCCTCGTATACTGTCCAAGCCCTTGGGTATAATGCATGATATGTGGAACTGTTTCCACTCATATTCCAATCCCATGATTCGATTCCCGATGGTGGATTTTCTCTGAATGAACTCAAAAATTCAAAAAATAAACTCAAAAATTTAATCCTGTTATTAAAAATGACAAAGGCATACTTTAGTATATCTGGCTTCCCTGGATGCAATACACTTGAAAGCTTCTCACCATTTGGACGTGAAACAAAAACCTGATACAACAATTTTTCTCATGTCAGAAAAGTAAACATTACTAGCAGTGGGACTGGAAGGTAATGAAAGTACAACTAATTAGGAATGCCCTTCTCTCTCTTTTAACAAATGTTTATGGGTGTGATTTTTGTAATAGATAGTCGACTTAAGTAGTATCCACAGTTTGAACTTTGAACTTTGAACTTAAAACTTCAAAGGATACAATCAGGTCAACAAAGATTGAACAAAACTTACAGAAAACTGATTTGCTAAAACTGGTTTCTCTTCGCATTTTAAAGGGATTAGTTGCCAACGCTGAAATTCACCTCTATAACTTCTTCCGATGCTTCCTGCACTGTTGATATGCAGAATGATGAAATAACGTTCTCAAATCAAGCAAAAATTAGATGGGCATTATTTCTGTTAATGTGGTTACAAGTTATTATAAGATGGATATAATTAGAAATCAAGATCTACTTGACCTTTTACAGTTAAATGCAATTTGCATTCATGCTATTGCTAACTAATAGTAACCAAGTATGTTCTTGATAACACATTTTCCAGGTAGAATGTGCTCACACTTTTTCATGCAAATATAATATCAATGTGTCTAACTAAATTTCTTCACCTAATTAGTTCAAGATACCAACAAAAGGCTCAGATATTTATAAGGTTGGTTAATTTAGAAAATCTTGCACTTATCTTTTGGCTATAGCAACTGGAAGATAAATTATAACTAACAAAATGTTGAAGACATACCCAATACCACCTAAAGGAACACCATGAGAAGATGTTACATGATGCTTGGAAAAAGGATCAATCATTGCTTGCTGCAAGAATGATAGATACAAACAAACAAAAAGTAAAAAACTGTTCTGAAAATATAACCAGATGGACACTAAATACGGATGGAACAAGTTAAGAGAAATTTATTGATAGAAAAAGATTACCCACCCTTCCTTTGGCAGCTTCTTCTCGACCATGATGCCATAGCCGATAACCAATTGGAGCCTATCAAATCAAAGAATGATCTAAGTATTGCTAAACCTATCAAATCCCGTGATGTTTTCTATCTTTTAAAACTTCTACAGCCATAAGGAAGTATACTAAATGACAGATTTGATATATGTTATGGCAAAGCATAGGAGTAATTCAACAAGGAGGTGACATTGAAAGAATTTGTCCTAAAACATAAATACTTTGAGATTTAAGTTTGTTTATGGATGTTTGATGGTGAAAGATGCTAACATCCCTTTCCATATAATGCAGAAAAAATGAACATAAGCACGTCAATCAACATTTTATAAATGAGTCTATGAGTAACAATTAAGTGAGTCCATGGAAAAAAAGTTGTAGGTGAACATAGCCAGTTTGGACAAGTTTATTGCATGAAAAATTCAGGATTATATATGATGCAACTGCAATGCAATCTTATTGCTATCAAGTAAACAATAAAAAAAGGGGTAGGCTCACCAGATGAATGATCTCTTTTAACGTTAAGCTGATTTCTGATAAAGTATTTCCTTCATTGTTTAATTTTCGCTGCCAGGTAAGTCCCGCAGGTTTTCCTGGGTCAACCTTAAATCAGGCATACAAAAGGATGTTAGGAGTAGAATCTCTTATAAAGGTCAATCAAATATGACAAAATTTGTTCAGTGATCTATGGATATATAATCATATTCACATTCTTAACTTTAACAGCCATGATTATGCATTAAATTGTTATACAAAAAAATGTAGGCAAAGTACAGAAGGCAGACATAACATTTTTAGTACAGTTTCATGCAAGAGATGGATATGTGAAACTTTAATAGAAAACTTTTCCAATGGATTATTTATATATATATATATATATAAGGCATAAACTCTAGCTACCTTGATAGTTCTGTTATCATCTTCAACTAAACCACTTTCTACCATCTTCCCTGTATACAGAGGCAGCCTTCAACAATCAGAAACAAAAATAAAAAAAGAAAAAATTTAAAGACATACATTTAGGTGAACACATGCCTACCTGAACAACTCCCACAAGTATTACTGTACTATGATGCAATGTTTATTTATATTTGTATGACTTCAACTGTCTTCAATTGTATTGGGTTGATTTTGGATTCTATAATTATGCCAATCAATCAATGAATCTTGATCACATGGAAACAAAGAAAAAGTATCCCTAAAAAGAAACCATGAAAAAGTCAGATTTGGCTGGTTGGACAATCTCTTCCTTTTTCAATTCATACTTCCATAATCTGACTCATATTTATATTATTACTATATAAGCCCAAAATATCTTAAAATTACTTGTAATTAATTTTACACGTAATTTAAATATGTGTACATACACTTTCTAATACCAAAATATTCAAAGAAGGGAAAGTGGCTTTACTTCTTTGATTTTACTAAACAAAAATGGATTGAGATCAAAAAGTTCATAAGAAGTGTTAAAGCAGATGTAATTTATAATAGAAATAGTGAATTGAAATATTCCTAATTTTTAATAATAAAATACCAAAGAAACATTATAATTCTATGTTCGAGAAGGGCACCAACCCTATGATGACACAGAACGGTACGACATTACCTTAACCTAACTACTTTCTTTACTTGGCGTCATTCTAAATACTAACGGACCCACCCCAGAAACGGCAACTAAACGCAACCCATTGCTTCTGTATCACGCAATTACATTTATATTTTTATTTATTTATTTCTTCTCCATTAATACAGTTATAGTTTCCTTTTACCTTTGATGAACTGCTCCCATAATCTCGGGATGAAAGTGATGAGGAAGGACCACACAAATTGCACAAGATATAAAAAAAATATTTAGAAAAAAATGTAAAAAAACGTTATATTAAATTTGAAAAAAATGTTATACATAACTACATAAGTGGTCACTGTTACAAATACCTCATCAAAATTAATTTGATCACCATATATACCTAAACAAGAATTATTACACCAAAATTAATTTGATCATCAAGTACACCTAAGTTAATTTGATCATCACCTACACTTAAATAATAGTGATCATCACCGTTTCCTCCCTCCTTGGAGCTCGTCCATTCGTTAGGTGATCCCTTGCTCTCACATTCGAGTGTTTGCTCGTCGTTTAGGCCGGTGAGTGATATTTCTGCTCATTGCAGTCAGCCCTTGATCAGATAAATCCGCCCTATGACCAAAAACTAACAATGAGCCTTGCGACGAGACGCAGACATTCCCCATGCTACGGTTCCCTCCGGTCCGTTCCCGGGTTGGGTTAGGGGAACATCCGAGCGATTAGAATGTAATATCTATAGTATCGGTTTAATTTTATTTTACACAGTCAATACATCATCCACAGTTCATTTGTAATACTTTTTTTAAAAGCCAATGATTATTAAACATAAACGAGTGGATAATGCAGTGACAGTACATAAAACTTATATACTGTTGTTGGTGCATACATTTTTCTCTCGTATAATAATATAATAAAGAAAATATAGCTAAGCATGAGGATGATGGGGTTATTAATTAAGCAAAAAGTGGGGAAGATGACGCTCCAAAACCACCATTAGTTCTCTACATTGGGTTACTTCATCAAAAAAGATCCTATCCCCAAGCCTTCTTGTAGCTTCAACAAGTTGTCCCCTAAGCCTTTGTGAAAATAAGCAACCACCAGCCTTGACACAAACTCTATAAAGAGGGAGGTAAGCAATTCCCAGAATCACTGGGGCTGGAAGATCTCTTAAGCAAAGAGGTGACTCACCCCATCTAATGATTCTCACAAGGTTCATGTAATGCTCTTCCCCTACCTTTAATCCTTCCATGTAAGCTGCTTCTGACCAATGCTCCTGAAGAAAGGTCTTCAACTCAGGAGCAACACCCTCACCCTCTGATTTAGCAATGATATCTGCTACAGCATAAGTAGCTGCCGGATCGCCTAGGAAGTCAGATTGGAGGAGAAATGCTACACCATCAAGAGATCCGCCACTACGTTCACCAGCAGCCTTCAGAATTTCGACACTAAGTGCTGCGAGGACCTGCTTGGGTACATGTGGAAGAAGATAAGCAGCAATGTCAACTTGGCAGCTAGAAGTGGCCGCTGTAAGGGCAAGGCATAGCTCCATGTCTCGGCAACCCCTCTGCACAAACCACTCAACAACCTGCATGCAGCCCCTCTCAGCAGCTCTCATCAAAGGCCCCAAAAAGGCTTGAGCATTTCCCTCTTCCACCAGGCACTCCATAGTGTCAATTTTGCAGTAATGGGAGGCAAAGCCCAACGCCAAGTCAACATCAACATGCAAGCTGTTCCTTCGCGCAATCTGTATATTTCGAGTCCCCAGCATTGCACACAAATATGAATAAAAAACGCTAGTTAGACTTAACATTATAAAAACACCAAACATCAATTCCCTGTGTAACTTGTCATGCATGCATCAATGGGGTAAAGCATTAGTGTCAAACCTCTCACTTCCAAATTCTTCCAATATATGTATATATGGGGGGTTACCCCATAACATAATTTATCTAAAAAGTTTGTTGTTGCAGCGGAAGCAATCGTCACGCAACAGTAGTAAAAAACAATCAAATAAAAGATATGAAAAAAGAGAAGTAGACAAGAAATTTGTTAAGGAGAGTTAGGCATTGTGTAGATTTCCTAAGGAGCGGGATATTCACTAAGGTGAACATTGTTGTGCAGATTTCCTAATTAGCGGAATATCTGCCAAGGTGAAGATTGTTGTACAAATGACTCATATTGCACAGGTAAATTCTAGAAACTGGTTTATGGGTAAAAAAAATTTATGCGGTTTATGAGGAATGATAGATTATCTTATCTGATTTATTTATAAGGAAGGATAAAATAATCTTATTTGATGTAAAAGGCTAGGCATAGCTTATCATTCATTCCCCATAATCTGGATAAAATAATCTACCCATAAACCAGTCTCTAGAGTCTATCTACAATATGAGCCATTTGCATAACATAATCATCACTCATCAGATATAACACTAAAAATAGTCAGATTGCAACTAAATGCACCGGCATATCAGTAAGTATGCCTTCACCGACAATAGAAAAGAGCTGCTTAAACCGATAATAATAAAAGTTGGCTAATGTCACTACAAGGACTGGAAGGGCACCAATTAACGGATCAATAAAGAAAATGAGGAAAAGAAAAAGGTCAAGTTAGATCACCTGCAACAGTATGCGCACAAGTTCTGTACTACCAAAACGTGAGGCCTCCAAGAAGCACTGATTAACATTGTCAGCGCCCCCTTCCACCAGCATTCCCAGCAACCCTCGGATCACAGTAGCTGACACACCAAATGCCCAACCAGGATCAAATGAGCTAGCAAAAAGAGTAAGAGGAAAGCAAGCCGCATCGAAGGCCTCAGTGAAGTCCTTCCCTGTAAGGCAGTTGCCAGCAAGATCTAGGAATGTCTTGAAGGCAGATAACTGGAGCTGGATCTCAACAGCAGAGCGGTGTATCACATTATCCCTATCATCCTGAGGTCGTGAATGGATGCCTATACATTTTAGAGCCCATTCAGTAAATTTCCTAACCTTTGAGCCGGCTTCTGCTTTCAGGACTTCATCTCCATTGCACTCCTGGAGACGCTCATGCAACCTAGCCAAAAGCATAGTTAAGAGATGAAATGCAATTACAATAGTTGCAGAAGTTATAGCAGAAATACAGTTCTACTTCCAGTTTCAACATAATTCAAACCCCTCAACGTGAAACTTGCAAGCGAGCAAATATAAGCGGTGTAACCTTAAAATGTGTTTTAACCATAATCGTTCATTCAATAACTTGTGATTATATTTTCTCCTCCGATTCTAACAAAAAAACATGCCCAGTCATCCCCCTGTCCACCCATAGAAAAAAATACACACATAAAATATAAATGCACACACATTCCAAAAGAGCTAGACTGTTGGTGAGCAATCTCTTTCCAAACCACTGGTTTAAAATAGATGCAAGTGAGGTGACGGAGTTGTACCTTTGGGCCATTACATTGACTGAATCAGCAAGACTCATTGTTCTGCTCTGGCAAGCAGAGACACATGAAGCAAGGAATGAAGTCCTTAAAGCAGCTCGTGTGAAGTCATAAGCACCATTAGCAATGATCTTCGCCATAAATCCTGTTATTCCATTAAGCTCTAGCTCTGTGGTCAAGAACCAGATGGAATCCAGCGTAATGCACAAGACATCATTAAGTGTTTGTGGATCAGCAACCAGAATCAAACTTTCTGCAAGATCCCAGTCATGGGAACTCAGTGCCCCCTGAAACAACCGACCGAACTCAATCCTGTCTTCTCTGCACAGTTTCTTCTCAATCCTGATTGTCTCATAATTACTTCCAAGTTCACAATCTATTGCAGCCACACCTGATTTGAGCTTGTTGGCGTTGCAACAATAAGGTGTGGATTCTTTCCTCCTAATAAATGGTGTTTCACTTGAGAAATCTACACTGCTACCCTCTCCTTTCTCATTTGTTTGGAATTCAAGTTTGTCATCTTGAGATTTATTTTCTATGAAAATGGGATTTTGGAGTTCAGTGTGATCCATCATCATACCATGAAGTAAATTATGACAAAATCATTCCCCTTTATTATTCACCTAGCAGCCAAAGAACAAGGAAGGAAAGACAAATCACAAATACAGAATTAGAACGAAAGCATAGGAAATATTGGTTGAATCAGAAGAAATGTTGAACATTGAAAATAAATAAGATTTAGGTTTGTGGTATTTCATCAAACAAACTGTGAAACAGAGAGATATGATTAAATAAGAATCAAATTGAAATCGCTGTTAGGACGATGGAGAAATGAGTGAAACCTGAACGTAGTTGTTGAAGAAAGAAATAAAAAGCAACGAACCCTAAATATTAGGGAAAGCATATGCATATGAATGAATACCACCATACATGATAATAATAATATTAAAAACAATAATTTCACATAAGAAAACAGCATGGCTGTGGCAACAAATGAGGAAAGGGATGAAGAAGGAAATAAAAATAATAATTACAAAAAAACCTGATTGAAAGAAAAAAGATGATGGTGTTGATAATGATGATTGAGAGAGAAAGAAAGAGAGATATCCCTGAGAGTGGGAGAACACAACAAAATCCACTGCCTCGCCTGTTATGCGGATTTTGGACACAACAACATCTAACTCCTATTTTCACCTCTCTTCTTCTATTATTATCATTCACATATCTTCTAATCATTTATCAAACCACTTTATTAATATTTTTTTTCCATTTAATAAATAAAATACTTATTTTAAAAAAGAAATATTATAAGAGTCTATAAACTCAACTATATATAAGTAATACTAGGGCATAACCTTCTTACTAAACTTTATTTTCCAATAATTTCTTAATGCAAATCTTATTTTATTTTTATGAGTGATATATTTATAACATTATATGTCCAATTAGTTAGTAAATACATTAAATTAAACATGAAGTGGGTTAAAAGTGATTGAATGATGTGTTTGGTTATTATAATAATTAATAAAATAATTTAAATAAAAAAATGTAAGGATCCTGTTTGGTTAGAAGGTATATATTGGTAATTGTTATTTGTAAATTAAAGTAAAGCAATATAATATTCGGGGATTGGTATTGGTGTGTTGTGTATAGTAGGATAGGACATAGGAGTGTGGTGGAATCTTCAATTGAAAACCCTAATTTGAAGATCTGAATGGAGGAGAAGAAGAAGAGGTTGATACCTGGTGTTAGAGTAACGAGTGAATTTGATAGTGACAGCAATATCTTCTTCCATAGAATATCTTGCAAGTTGTTGGATAGCGTTGCCAAGTTGAAGTTTTCATTTCATAATAACACAAACGGTGAAATCTCTGATCCTGAGGTGAGGTTTGTATCGAAACATCTGAGCCTTCACTATGACCTTGAAGAAAACAATGTTCTACTCAATACTCTCTTCAATGTGGGTCCCTCTTTCCAATTCACTTCTACTCATGATCTCAATTCTCAACAAGGACACATCTCTCTCCTTTCTAATCTCTCTCATCTTCCTGGCTATTCCCTTCACCTCTCAACCCCACTCCCTTCTCCTCTTCGATTCGTATGTATCTACTTACTATCCCTCTTCTTCATTTCTCTTTTCTTTCTTTATTATTATTATTTTTATTTTTACTTATTTCTCTTTTCTTTTCAGCCAAAAGCAACCTTTACATTTCCTATAGGTGAAGTTTGTCTTCAGGAGGAAGAGGAAGTGGAAGTGGTCAAGGATGATCATATTAATAATAATCTCTTCTCACTCAATGGGATTGTCAAAGCTCAATTTCTTAATGGACTCTGCACTGCTCAATACCAGGATCAAGATTTCAAATTAAGATATTCCTATAAGGTCCTCTCTTACTTAACTCTTATCATTATATGATTACTCAAAGGGATAACACTTGTCATATATTTGAATGCAGGATGACGAAATGTCATTTATTCCAACATTCTCTTTACCTTCCAATGCTCTCTCCTTTGCATTTAAGCGTCGCCTCACTCCTTCTGACAAGTTCAGGTTACTACCAAATAAACCTACTTATATTCTTTCTCACCTTCTTCTTAATTTAAACTAAAACTGTCTTGGGTTTTAAACACTGAGTATCCAGGTAATATGGCACGCTAAAAATATATTATTCTATTTCCTCACAAGGTTCACAATTTATCTTGTTATTCTTTGACTACTCAATTTTTCTAAGTTCAATTATCCTAAATTCCTAGTCATTTCCAAAAATTAGAACAAAGCTATTTGTGTCATTATACCTGCCACTGCTATATATCCATCCTTGTGTCATTAATTAACTTGGAAGGTTTTTATTATCTAGCATTTCAGTGCTAAGTTTTAATATGAATACAAATATTTAACCTTTGTTCTTTGCTAATGTTGCTTTTTTAATACTTTATGTATAGCTACTGGTACAATTGTGATTCCAACTATTGGAGTGCTGTCTACAAGCGAACCTATGGCAAAGACTTCAAATTTAAAGCTGGTTATGATTCCGAGGTTCGCCTTGGCTGGGCATCTCTTTGGGTATGTTTCCTATTTTGCAATTATGGAATTCATGCCCGTTTCCATATTGTGTTATGATTATACATATTTTTCCTATGAGGGCAAGCCTCGACGCAGTGTTAAGGTTGCTACGTAGTGTCCGAGAGATTATGAGTTCAGATACTGGAAATGACCTCTACGCTTATATGGTAAGGCTGTGTGTATCTACCATCGGTCCATCGTAGGCCCCATAGATAAGAGCCTTGTGCATCGGGCCGCCTTTTTTAGGAGACAAGAGTTATTTCATTTCTCACAATTTCATGCTTATTTTTTTACTAATGTGCATGCTTACTCCACTGTTCTTTTGTTTTTTTTTTCTCCATACAGGACAAGTGTATGTCTCTGTCAATGAACTAAAATATCAGTAGAGTTGTGCATTTCTAACTGAGGCTTTGTTAACTATACCTCCCTACCTTTCTTTCGCCAAACATTATTAGCTGAATGTTAGTGTTAAGTTGGAACTCTTTTACATTTAGAATAATAACTGCTGACAGCTACTATTGATATATTACAAATTGTAGAGTGCAGCAGGCAATACATGATATTGCTTTCTGCACATAACTAAATATTTTTAATACTTCGGTGTAATCTTCTTTGTACCAATGTTATGTTTATGGTGCATGAAATAGCTTGATTGGATATTTATGATGGAGTGGAGAAAAGATGTCATTCCATTGTTTGGAAGTTCTAAGAAAAATATGAGCCTAGTATCAATATAATGACCGTGTTTGCTTAATTCACAGGTTGGAGATGAAGGTGGGAAAGCCAATACAGCTCCAATGAAGATGAAAGTTCAATTCATGCTTCAAGTGCCACAAGACGACATAAAATCTTCAGCATTAATGTTTCGGGTTAAGAAGAGATGGGATATTTGAGAATCTGCTGGGGAATCTACCTGCATTATAATTAATGTCTACTTGTTTTTGCTGCAGTTTTACAGCGTCATAGTTTGTTGCTTATCCGAGTCAGCTAATTTTCTTATAGATGTGGCAACAAAACAATTTACAACCGTGCATAACATTGTAAAGATGGCTTTCTGTTTTGTAAGTTAAAATATTATACTTATCAGTGAGACCCTCTGAAACTAGCTATTTTTTGCTATAAGGCTCAACCGACTTGGCTAAAACTCCGAAGAAAATAAACCCATTGCTTCTCTAGACAAGATATCGGATATAATTATATAAGATGGGGGGATCCACTTACTTCAAGAGTAAGTGAAAAAACACTTACTCCAAGAGTAAGTAGAAAAACTTTTACTCCACATCATGATTATTCATTCTTGGGAAATCCAATGGTTTGAATTATTGAGCACATCTAAACCATTAGATTTTTCAAAATTGGATGACTAAGATAAATAGTATGTATTTTCCACTTACTCTTGGAGTAAGTGGATCCCTCCCCATATAAGATATCATACATAGTTTTATACGGTTGTCAAGAGTAAGTGGATCCCTCCCCATATAAAATATCATACATAGTTTTATACTGTTGTAACTCAGAGTTTGGTAAGCCAATCGAATGAGATACATTTATCATGTTGGCCTATTGAGCTTAAGTATGGTAAGATAGTTCCTCCTATCCCATTAGACTTGAATATCATTGTCATCACCACTTCAATGCATTATTTTCAAACACAAGTAGGGTGTGAAACTTAGGTTCGATTCAATTTTTGATACAATTCAGTCACCCAACTGAACATGTAAATATGGTTTGGTTCATTTTAATTACTGTAAATTTTATTGCGGAATCAAATTGAACTTACAAAGGGAAGTTGATGTTTGAGACAGTTACAAAGTAAAACAAAAAATTAATAATAAAGAAAAAACAATGAAAACTCACGTGTATTGTTTTTATTTAAAAGGATGTGTACCTATTGAAATAATGACTAATCCTTTTTACCTTATTCTATATTTAACAAGTGATAACGAGGAAAGAGAAATCTTAAAAATTGGGTTTTTTTGGAGGTGGCAAAAATGAAGATAATAAATAATAAAAGAAAAAGAGAGGTTTGAGAGAGAAAAAGAAAAAGAGAGAGATGGTGAAGGAGAAGGAGGCGTGCAAGAAAGAGGCTTGTGAGATTCAAGCTTGCCTCACTAAGAACAACTTTCTATCTCAAAAGTATGTTTCTTTTTTTCTTTCCTATTTTATTATATCAATATCTATTAGATTAGGATGTGCGTTGAATGTAATTAAATTATTTAGAGATTGTGAATATGTGATATGAGATTTGATACCTCCCTCGATGAGTGATGCAGGTGCCTTAGAGTGATTGAATTGCTGGAGTCATGTTGTGAGAAATGCCATTACAATTCTACACACTGTGCTTCCCTCTCCGGACTTTTGGGGAAGAACCATCAACCTAAACCTAAGTGAGATCCGGACTTTTGATTTATTGATTGATATTCAACTCTCTTATGTTTAAATAAATAAATATCTCTATAGTGAAGCTTTCTGGTATGAAAAATGGGTTGTTACCTTAATGTCTCAATTAACTGATGTAGTCAATATTAAGTTTATTACCCTTTACTGTTTTAATGAGGGCATAATCCCTGTACATGTCATGTATATTTTGAGAGTCTTTCCTTGTGATCACATCCCTCTTAATATTGTGATCATAGATAGTTTAGTTGCTCTCTAACTCATTTATAATTAATATTACTCTATTGAGAATTTATGCTCATCATCAACATCACAATCTCCCTGATAAACGATTCACAAATCAAAAGGTTATTCTTGATATATGGTATAAAATATACATATATGGGTTGAAATTGCAGTCAATCTCATAGCAGTAATCAAGTAAATGTAATTAAATTATGTTTATCAATGTTTTTCAATTATCTTCAGAGCTTTAAAAATATTCATACTTACTAGTTAGTTTGTCAATCAAAACTTAAATCTTTATTTGCCTTGAAAGCTTTAATATCTATGGAAGTTATTTACTGGACTAATTATGGTTTGAAACAAACCAGTCATATCGTTTTTTATTTCTCATTTGTAAGTTTTTCCGTATTCAGTTATATTTGTAGGTAGAAACCATTTCGACCGTGTGCTCAGAAAATTAATTGTTTCCTCAAGTCATCAACTTCAATATCACATAACAGTTCACAGATAAACAACTTATTTATGATTGATTGCTTTTCGTCAATATCTTCTCACCAGACAAAATTTCAATAGTCAAACTCAACTGCAAATGTAAGTAAGTCAAGAGTGTCTATAAAATTGGAGAGAGTGATTCCAATGATATATAGAACTAAGATTTTAAATTGAATAAAATATCATAAGTTTTTAATTCAATTCCAAATCACTCAAACTAAGTAATTATGTTATGATCAAGGCCTATCTAAAGTTGTCTAGAATTAGAAACAATGAGGAAAATAGTCTAAAGAAGGAAACATGACCCATGAGGCACCTCCAAGGGAGCAAGATTTGCATAACTTTAAGAAGAATTTAGTTGTCTTTTTAATGAATTTATCAGTTCATATTGTTTGTGTCCATTCTATCAATCCGAACGTAGAACATTTTCTAATTTATATATAAGTTGCAAATTTTATATGCAATCAATAAAAAAGCAGCCTGCTTCCTCAATGTTGATATCGCTTTTCTTTGCCTTTATGACGACAAAAGACAACCAGATAAGACGGCCAATTTATACTCAGTAGTGCAAATATAAGATGCCAATGAGTCCAGCTAGGGCATTTCTTTCAAGTTATGGTCGCTCTAGCCCTGAATCTACGTGCCTATAATTTCCTTTCTCAAGAAATCTGCGCAGCAGCGGAAGATCCTGAATATTCTCTTAAATGAAGGTATTCGTGGGGTGGATGACGGCTCAAGATCAGCTTCATGAAAACCTGGAGCAGCTGTAATTTTAAAAAGAATGATTTTTCTGATGCTTTGATGCTCAATCATTTAGGCATATTGCCTTCTTCTAAGAGCAGAGTGATGATAGACTTGATGATCTCATTATTCAGAACCATTGCATTCTAAAAATAAACACAAACCATATATTATTCTCCTGTTGAATGCAGGAATAATAGTATTAGCTGTGGAATATAAGCAATAAATGTCACCTCAGGTTTTCTAATCAGCTCCTTCAGAATGGAATGCAGAGTTAAACGTAGCTCCTTGAACAAGACAGCTATTTGGGCAGGCGCAGTCAATTTCAACCATCCATCAATGATGATCAATCCACTCTATCACATAAAAGAAAATAAAAAAGTTTATATGAAGAGCAGTATTCAACCATTTCAGGTGACACTTCCAACTATCTTTTCCTCAATAGATATTCAAACTACAAAAAAAGCACCCAATGCATGAGGCTTACAAAATGGGGTATGCGAATGATAGATATACACAGTTTTACCCTCACAAACAAAAAATACTATTTACAGGACTCCGGGTCAAAAGGCAAACAACCTTACCATTACGCCAAGACTAGCCCTCAATAGATATTCAAAGTACACCCCAAAACATCCTAAATATTTCAACTTGCTCCATTAAATAAACATCATTTATCCCATTATAACATGTACCTGATGCTGAACATTAATCGATCCGCCAAAGAGCAAAATAGAGTATGGAGAAATGACTGAAGTATCCCGTAGAAATACTTTGTTTGTCTCAACCTGATAATTGATAGTTATTAGTAAAGCTCAAACCTATTAATAAAATTGTAGAATTAGTTCTACATGCATAGAACAACATGCACAATCATATGAATGGTAACTATAGTACATTACAAGATCCAAAACCATTAAAAAGATACATAAATAAAACATGGAAAAAGCGAGTGGCTAATACATCAAATATTACTGTCGAGGACCCAAAGGGACTTCATCACTTTTGCACAATGTCAAATTTATGATTATAAGAAACATGAGCTACAGAACAATCCTCTAGAACTAACATTCAAATATGGAATTTTATGAGTTAATATAGGATTGGAATCATTAGAGCCAAAGCAAATAGTTTAATTCCTTATTATCATTTGTGTAAATATAAATTGCGTTAGTTCTTTTATGTATATCATAAATATCAGTATGCTGAGTGCAAATCACTCAAGCAATTCACTAATCACTCAAGCAATTCACAAATCACATTACTTGTCTATTCTCAAGTCTCTTGCCATTTCAGGGACCAAACTTTGATGGATCATGAAATTCCTACCATGGAGAAATTAATTACTCAACCTTTATAAGAGTTCTGTCCCTAAGATCACATTAGTTCCAGCTCTGATATGATTGAGGCATCTGTAATGGTTTCAAAATTAAGAATTCATGCAGGATGTGAAAGTGATGAAGGACGAGAAAGTTGTTGAAATTATAGAGTTAGATATGGCAAGAGGAAAAAGAATATTCAAAATAGTAAATTGTACCGATAATATTGTGATACAAAACACATATTACTAACCACTATTTATATTATTACTAGGGGTGGTGATCCACTTACTCCAAGAGTAAGTTTTTTAAACTTACTCCACATCTTAACCATCAATTCTAGGGAAATCCAATGGTTTGAATTAGTGAGTAGATCTAAACAATTGAATTTCCCTAGAATTGATGGTCAAGATGTGGAGTAATTTATTAAGGAAACAAATCATAAAAAAGACAGTCCAGTGCACAAGGCTCCCACTTATGAGGTCTATGGAGGGTAGATGTACGTAGTCTTACCCCACAATCTAGATATTCTCTATAATATAATTGAAGATATTCTAAATACTTTCATATATTCAAATATAAATAAAGAGTATAAAAGTCATCATTAGAGCATCTATCGTAAATGAATGGACCATTTTAGAAACATGGATCTAACTTAAGAGTTGATGTAAGATAATCTTGTCTCATGTAAGAGTAATAAGCAAGCTGAATCTCGTGCAGAAGCTAGACACAGATGTATGGTTACAGCTACTTCTGAAGCCCATTTGGATAAAACAATTTCTATTAGAGTTGAAATGAAAGAACTAAATTTATAGATATAGACTGCTATTTTGTTTGAGAACAAGTCCTTTACACAGAAACAATCAATTCAAATGATCAAGCTTGAGGACACGTTGGAAAAAATAACAGTAATTAAAATGCCTACTAAATATATAGAATCATCCATATGGCTTCACCTAATAGCTTAAGCTTTTGGTTCTTGACATGGTATCAAAGTGATAGGAATCGAGGGATTAGAATTAGACCCCCAATTAAATATGTATACGAGAGAAGGGGTAGGAAGTAACTAACTAAGGACAGCTGTCCCATAGAAGTAGTTACCTATAAATAACAGTGGGGAAGGGTAGTTTTGGAGAGGAGTAGAAACTGTATTGGGACTGGTTTCTGGAAATCAGTTAGGGAGTTTTCTTTCATCCATACACATGTTCACAGCATCAATAATAAAGTTCTAATCCAAGATAACTTTGACCTTGGATACCATTTTCTGTCAATTTCTTTTGTTCTTTGCATTTCATATACCAGTTTTAACACAAAGCCACTAAGACCAACTGGTCAAGAGTCCGATCCTTGTCATCCGATTCTTCTAAATAAATAAAAAGAAGTTAAATTCCAGAACATGGTATGGGGGGCTTGTGCATAGTTCACATTTTAAGCACAAAGGGCTATTGCGTCATGTTACATATATAAAACCATTCACATGTCTTCACCTAACATCTTAAGCTTTTGGGAGAGTATGTTCATGGCAATCACATTAAAAATTATAAGCTTTTATAATTGCTGAGAGCAAGCCACTCAATTCAGAAATCATGTCCGTAGTCTATCTATTCTCAAGTCTCGTAGCCTACTCTTAAGTCCATAAAAAAAGGTGGTTAAGAGTTTATTTCAGTAATTTTAGACTTATAAGTACATACATATCACATTATTACTTCAATTTTAAAGTAACAAATTTACTAAACAAGTATTTAGAGGGTAATACATTTCCATTTTTATGTGTGAAGACAAACATTTCATCCAAAAAAGGATATTTAACAAACTTCCACAAGAAACTGTTTGCTGACCTTTTCAAGGAAGACAAGAAAGGGGTACTGGAACGCTTTTGAGTTATTATTGATAGAAGAAGGGTGGATATGAACTTCTCTTCTTCCATCGAACCACACTGTACGACCAGTATTTGCAGAGTTAGAAGACCTATGAAGGCCACTGAGAGCAGCTGCAACAATGCCTTGTTCACCAGCTGCTACATTAGGGTATAAACCTGCACATAGTATAGCCTGCAAGTGTACTCTCAAATATCAATGCAAAAAAACAGTGAAATTTGCACATTACTTTTACACCACTGCTAATTCCTGCACAACATTGGTCACAAAGCAGCATAGGTGTTGCACATGTGGATACGGAAACTCAAAGCATCAGCTAAAAGCTTATGAGAACAAGAAGCTAGCATTCCTTGATAGTAACATGGAAAATAACTACAAACCTTACCTTCAGAATTGAAGAATGATGTGCATATTTATTAAACGGCTGCGATGCATCAGATAGCCAGCTGTCAAGATTCCCTATCTGCTTTTTGTCCATCTAAAAAGTCCAGATTCAAATCAGAACAAAAACACGAGTAGAACATTATATCATGTAATGGCAACAATTTTTTTTAAACTACTGAGGTAAACAGATAGGCAACATATAATCCACTTTAGTTAATATTAGATGCCGATTTGACCCGAACTATTTTATTTGATTATTGCTAGAAGTCTTATTGTATTTGTGAGCATGGGCTTGTGAGGGGGTGTCAGTTAGATTGGTTTAAGAATAACTATCATGGCCTGGGCTACTTCAACCAATTAACCCTCAAGGTATAATGATGCAAAATACTAGACCTAAATAACCTAATTATTAGTATAAATAGGCATGACAGCCCTTTGTATTTTACAACACATCAAAACAATCCAACTCATTGATTCATTAATACTCCTTCCCTACTTATCAGTTTCTCTGATTAAACCCCAAAATACAGCATGGTATAAGAGTGATGCCATCGTAAATGATGCAGTCACGTCACTGTTCCCTAAAATTCAGCACTACTAGACAAAATGGTGTCTCTGTTTTGTATCCCTTCTGACAAACCCTCACTGCTGAGCATCTCTCATGCAATGCTTCAGACTACTGAAACTCAAGTTTTATCATCTGCCCACTACATTTCAGCTGTGATTGACTTTTCGGTAATTATTCCCCGACTTTCAGTTTCTCAATTCTCTCTATGCCAATGAGTTTCTCTCTCCTAAGAAGATTCCTATCATTTATGTGGACAATTTCAATGGTTCAAAAGTGGCCCATAAGTAGGGGTGGCAAAACGGACCAGTCCGGCCCTGTCCGGCCCGCCTTTGGCCCACCAAAATATGGACTGGGTTGGCCCGACCCTTATTGCTAAAAGGGCTCAAAATGTCAGCCTGACCCATATTTGGTCGGGCTGGCAGACCAGCAGGCTGACCCGTTTTTCTTTTCAAAAACACATTTAAATTACACGGATATTCCTTGCGTTTTAGGGAAATTACACAAATTATCCTTCCATTTTCTACACTTACAACAAACCTTTAATTTATAAACATACATTACACTGATCAATCATGTATGAGAGGTGTAATTTTTTAAACAAAAAAGTGATAAATGTAAATAAGTTAAACAAAATATGATATATGATATAAATTAAACACTAATATGTAAATATTTTGTATTGTATATGATATAAATTACATTGATAAGTAATTTACTCATAAATATGTTGTATATGAATAATAAATTGGTTGCACACGGTATGTGTAAAATGCTCGGTTGGAAAACAATATTAAATTGACTACATTATTGGAATCACATGTAACATTAAAATGATAAATCAATATTAATGTTGGCCCGTCTAAAATATGGGCTTTTGGGCTAAAATCTCTAGCCCGACCCGCCAAAAATGTCGATCAAAATGGGCTGGCCCGACGGGCCAAGCCCATATTGCCATCCCTACCCATAGGAGCAGAATCATACAACACCAAAGGACCTTATTGACAACTTTCCATGATCGAAACCCATGTCTTCTTAGGAACCAACTTTTTAACCCACGCAAGTCCAGGGAGTTTATCCCCAGAAAATTCAAAATGTGAGATAAGTTTTCGGTGAAAACTTTTGGGGCCAAAAGACTTAACTGTTTAGGACCAAGTTAAATACCTCCTGGCCCCCAAAAGCTCAACACAATTTTCGACCAAGACAAATTTCTAGAGCCTCCTATAAGATTTTGAATATGTAGTGTATCATAGGCATTCATAAGGCTGCTTAAACTTCACAGATTTTCTGGCCCATTCTCCTCTCTTCTAAAATCTCTAATTTGCAAAACCCAGCATTTGGCCCCCCACAACGGGTCATTAACACAAACGATCTTTGCATGGGACTTCTTCCCAAAATCAGAACAATCAGATAAAATCCTCCTCATGTGCCTCTAGCCAGAGCATCAGAGCAACCTTCGGGTACAACAAAGGAGTTTCTCCTTGCATCGCCAAAGGACATTGTTACCAACGCACCTACCCCCGCCATTTCTAGAATGCACAACGACTATTAAAAGAAGCCGTTCATCCCTAATAGAGACACTTTCACTCGCATCCTTTCCCAAAGAAGAGACTCAAATAGGATTACAGGATGCATGATAACCGAGATATCTACATTGAAAAACCAAAAAACGGTACGAAAAAACAGGCTGGAAGGGAGGCTGAGGATCACGGAAAACATAAAAAAACTACCAATGGCCAGAAAATGATGGAGAGCCCATAGGAAGGAAAGGTAACCGGGGCTTGCACATGCTCCCATGCATAGCGCATGGAAAAAGATACAGATTGGCGTGGCAGCACATGTGGAAGCATGCAGAGGAAAAAGAAGAGATAAAATTTAAAAAATCAAGTTATCTACTTATTAATACTTTATCTGGACAATATGTGCAACAAAAGTCATTAAACTATAAACTGAAGCAACATCATACCTTCTATATTAACATACAAGAATATGCAAATTCCAAATGCATTAGACCAATTTCCGACCATATCATTATTTTTTACACTTTCTTTCGATTGGTTGAAGAACTAGATTTTATGTCTATGTATTTAACTTGAGAAGTATTAAAATAACATAATCTAATATGTACAGATAAAGGAATGCACCTATAAGTATGAAAATCACAAACTTATCAATTATAATTGTAGAGAAAACATTTTTATTGCATTCGACTGAAATAAATTATGCCTAAAATAGAACTATCACCATTACCAAGAATAATAAGGACAGCACACCTGATAATCTTTAGAAAGAGTGATAAGACCAATGTCTGCTAGCAAAGTTCCAAACTGTACCCTCATCTCCCTGACATATCATCAAATAGGTAACATTAACAGAAGATAAAACAAAAATATAGTTTGTGAACAAAAGATTGGATTAACATGCCTTCTAGTATGTGCATAACTAATATTTGTATTGCGTGTCAGGAACATCCAAATCAAATACACATTGAAAAACCACAGACATATCACTTAGTGAAGGAATACAGCCAGAATTTTTTTTGGCAGAACTCAGACAAAATCTGCCAAGATTCTGAGGTGGTTGTTGCATAAGTCAAAGTGGTACTGACAGGGCCACCCTTCTATACAAGATTCAGTAATCCACCTCATTTTGGTAAAAAAGTTCTAGCTGTCTAGTACTTTCATATATTTTCTGTCAATTTGTTTGAAGGCAGCAACAGTATAATTTGGGAAAACATTTACTATTTTAATTTCAGCCCATTTTCCATGTAAAATGTGTACATCATACAGTCCCCTAAAGATGCATTTACCAATACTAAAACTACATATTGTATGTCATTTGCTTTGGGTTACTGCAAAAAACTGATTACTTAATCAAAAATAATTTTCGAATGCCTTGATTCTAAAATATAAGAATCATAGAACCTTTTTCCCTGCTTTGCATTGTAACCAATTATTGCCATTGGATTAGTACTTCACTGTAGTTGTTAAAGACGTTATTTCCAGCAAGGATACTAAATATATTTAATCCACTGCTTATAGAACCCCTAACTTACATCAAATATTACAAAATTTTGAACTATACCAGGAAAATCAAGACAGAATTCAGGAATGAAATTAACAAACCGATGCTGCATGCATTAAGAAACTTACCACCAAACTGGTAAGTGAAATCTCCACAAAAAATCCACTGTAGGATTAATTTTTTCTTCAAATATAAAAAAACAGGTTATGATAGCCCCTCGCTCCCCTTAAAAAATCTAAATATTTAGTTTTTCTTCTTAGCAGGTTATATGATTCAAGCACCACCCTTCCTTTTTTGGCAAGTTAAACACAACAATACAGTGGGTTTAGCAGCCAAAACGACTTACCGAAGCTCTGCTTTAATGGAAGAGGCACCAATAATCTTTATAAAGGAAAGATGACAGCCTTCCAAATTAATAATATAAAGGAGGAGAGATAATGATTATTTGTTAATAAAAAGAGAGAAGAAAGAATACTCAGAGATAGCTGAGTATTCCCCCCACAAATGAAAAAGGAAGGGGTATCAATACAAGAGAAAACATATAAACAAAAGAGCCTTTTAGTCTTACATAAGATGCAGATAAAAAGTTAAACACCTTATCATAAACATTACAGAGCTGCTCAGAAAAAAAGAATTGCAGAACTGCTGTGCAGCTTTAGCTCCTTTCTGCATATTTAAATTATAAAGAAATTAAAAATGCGATAAAAGAACACCATACTATTAAATAAGCCTAAAAAATATGACAGTTTCTACGGATAAATGCATATGCATTCTTAATCTTATAGGTTGCACGTATATCTACCACTGAATCCATGTGATGATAACCAAGAACCGTTCTTTCACTTTTTCCCGCATGTTAGAAAATATAAGGTTTTAATCTTAGTGTCAGTGATCTTGGTCTTGTATACACAAGAATTAGTATAAATAAGGGTACTAAGTTATGTAAGTCTATTACATTATCTATTTTTATCACTACACATTAGTAGCAGTGTTTGTCTCTTATGTTTTCTCTAACCTTAAACTCTTAGTTCTTTAACACATCATATAAAGAACACTGTTTACTAGCATATAGCAATAAACTGAGTACTTGTTTCTTCCCACGGGGTTGCTTCATTTGTAGACTCACTTTGAAGAGAATAATATACAGTAAAATTGTGTGAGCCTCTGCCGAAGTAATCATATATATAATTGTTGATGGCATGCATAAAAAACAAATTACAACCACACTGACCTCAGTCAAAATCTTCTCCCATCTTTTATAGGCAATCATCATTAATAGGTGATCAGATTGCCGATCAATGTCATTTGCGTCACCAGGCCCATCAAGCTTATCATTCAACAATGTCAATTTTGCTCTTTCAACATTTTGCCTCTGAAGATCGACACAACAATTTATTTAAAATCCAACTAATTATAAATAAGTAAATAGTGTATATGTTTATCAAATTACTGATAGAAGACCTCATCCTTTGGATACACAAATGGAGACTTGTAGCTTAGAAATGCAGAAACTGAAAGAATAGGCGACAAGCAACCAAATATTGCACCATACAGCATCATCTGCGATTAAAGAAACAAAACTTCATTTGGCTGGCCCAGTATGCCTTGTATGGTATACTTATATCATATTCTCAATCAGTATGCCTTATATGGTATACTTAAATCATATTCACAAGCAACAAATAGAGTGGGATGAAAAGGGAATGAGGCCAGCACCTTGTTTTCAATAATTTTGATATACAGTATTAACATTTACAAGAAGCAAAGACAATAAAGGAAGAGACACAGCATAAGCATTAAAAATCAAATGTTCAGTTGAATCCTTTCAAGAAAAAAGACGAGAAAAAAAAGTAATTGGGTCTATACCTTTCCGATTAATACATCAACAGGTAGTTTCGCCAGATGATGCCCAAGAGGTGTCAATGTTTCATCCCCTTCAAGAGCACCGACCTACAACATTTTGGTTTTGTTGAAAGCAAAATTAATACAAAGATCAGGAAGATTTTAATCTACCATATTGTATAGTTCCAAAAAAAGGTTATGATTAGAAAATATGAAACTAAACACAAATATTTAGGACGGGGAACTATGTTAGTATTAGGTAAGTACGGGGTAATGGTACTCTTGGGTACTCATTTTATGTAAATTGTTTCAAAATTATAATGGTGTAGATTTAAAAATATATATATCCCTTTATCTGTATCGGATAATGTTACCATACTCGTAATCATGCAACCTAGCAGCATGTAAACCTTATTCATGCAATGTACCCGTATTATAGTTTTTGAGAAAATTTCAAATATTGTACCCAGTACGTGTTGGTGTAACACAGAAAAGGAACATTCATTATTGGAAAAAATATTACTCAAAAGATGAGAAAATAAATAAAAATGGAGTAGATCATAGGGATCTGAAGAACAATAAAGTTCTTCAATTTATTAGAAGAACAGAGAGATGCCTCTGAGAAACCACATTCCAAATCAAACACAAGGCAAATGAACAATTATGTCCCAGAGAAAATAAGATACTAGAATAGGGTGCTTGAAAATTCTGTCACCCCCTATTGATAGGAGGGTTCAAAATTGTAGGGCAAATTACAATGACCTCCCATGAGGTTTACATAGTTTCAAAAGCTACACTTAGTTCCTTTTAGGTCTCCTCCAAGGGGAGGTAAGTGTATAGATGACTGAATTTGTGAGAGTAACTTTGGAAACAAGAGTCATATCTAGTGTAATAAATCAAATCCAAAGGGGCGTCAATGTATTTTCCATATTAAAAAAAGGCGACCCAGTGTACGACGCTCCCTTTTAGTGGGGTTTGGGGAGGGTAGATATATGCTGCCTTATCCTCACAAGCAAAGAAGCTGTTAGTCTGTTACCAGGATTTAAACTCGTGACGTCACGGTCACAAAACAGCAACCTTACAGTTGTACGAAGCTCACCCTCTTTTCCATATAAACAAGAACTCAGGAAGAAAATGAAATTCATGAGACAGCAACCCTGATACATGTGTTGCTTTAGAATTACGTTATATGTCCAATTTAACAATCGGCAGAATTATCAGAACATGGGATCAAAGCCAAACTTATAGTTCCTATAGATCAAAGAAAAAGAAATTCATAGAAAAATCTAAATCCACAAAAACTTATACATTATCAGCGACACGGTAAAAATAAACACTACGTTGCTTTTAAATTATGTCAAATTTAACAATCAGCGGACATATAATAGCTGCTGGGATCAAAACCAAAGCTATATTTTCTGTAAGTTAAAGAAACTAAATTATAAATAAATCCACTATAACTCATACATTAAAATCACTGATATAGTCAAAAGATTATAGAGTACCTCGTACAATAAGGATATTGCTGAACTCATTGCTTCAACCTTGGGAGGATCTATAGCCTGATAATGGAAAGAAATTGAAAAAACTGTTTGGATAATTTGATCAGATTTTTTTATTTATTTTAACCCTTACCTCAGACAAAAATGGCTTGATATAACCAAGAGACAGCAGCTTAATCTGCAGACATAATTCAACTAATGGCATCCGAAGCATCTCCGGAACCTTGATAAGAATACACCAAAAAAGCATAGGAAAAGGAAGTATATTAGCAGCAAAATAGAAAACATAAAACTTGTGTACCACTTAAGCACTTTCCTTCCAATACCTGATAAGGACGCATGAGTCTTTCAAACCTATGACGTGTGTACAGGCAAAAGCAAATTCCAGGCTTGACACGTCCAGCTCTACCTCGACGCTGCCTTGCATTTGCTTGAGATATCCAATCTTCAACCATGCTAGACAATTTCTATATCATCATAAAACAATGAAACAAGATCCAATAACCAATAAAGGCACAATGCAAAGGAGAGCAATAGAAGTTATATTTGATTGGTCCAATACAAAGGCACAAGTATGAAAAAATCATATTGGGTCTGCACAAAACGTTATTATCAATGAAGCTATTCACCTTAAAGCTACTACTTCATTCAAGTCACTGTCACTGGAAAGGTTGATGTGTTTTCAAAAAGGGAAAATAGAAAAGGAGTAACAGAATAGTTATTAATGAGAAAGAAAACATACCTTTTGTGGATTATATCGGCTCTCCTTATGTTTTCCACAGTCAATTACATATATCACATCATCTATAGTTATGCTGGTCTCTGCTATGTTTGTGGCTATTACAACCTAGCAGTATTTTAAAACATACTTGAATAGTTTCCGATAAACAAGAAACATAATATTTTAAGTTTAGGCTAAACAAGAGGCATAATGTTTTAAGGCACAATTGGTATAAACATGACTCACGCAATTGAGAATACACTAAGGCTTGAAAAAAGTTACAACAGTAATCTTGCGCATAGTCTGCAACCAATTTTTCCATGAAAGGACAATACATAATACCAACTACCATAAGCATTTCATCTGAGAAAAGATATTGTCAAGATTTATAACCGCTAGTTCTCACAACACAATTTGTCAACTAGAATACATATTTACTAAGTTTCTCAGAGGCCCCTAGGTATGCTACATTCGTAACAACTTTGGTGCATATAGGTTAATGTTTATTTTATACACTGCACAACAAGCTGTGCATAACCTTCATTTTGAGTATAAATAAGACTATTAGCATACAAGATTACTTACACATTCACATAAATAGGGGGTTCTCTCTCAAGAGGTCCTCTTTGTTTACAAAGTCAAAGCATTGAATAAGACTACAACCTAACTTTCTCGCATCTTTTTATCTAATACTGAAGACATTTAGTTTCATCAAAAGAGAGACAAAAAGATGTCTTATTAGAAGTGAGAGAAAACAGAGAAAGAGAAGAGATAAAGAGTAACTGAATTAGTTATTAGAGTTAGTTGTACAACAGGTGGCTGGTTTCTATTTATAGAAGACCAAGAGCCTTGCTGGTGGTGACAACAACAACCAGCTAAACTAAAGATCAGCCTAACTCTATTACAAAGCAACACATAAGGTTAACTATCCTAATATTCCTCCTGAATCTGAGTGCTGGTGGAGTGACCCTGAGTTTTCTGAGCTGCAAACTCAAATGTAATGTGTAGCTTATCTCTCAGGATAGAAAACCTTGTAGTAGACAAAGCTTTAGAGAAAACATATGCCACATGTTGATAAGCTGGAACATGCTCAACCAGAGTCCAAACAAATCCAATTCGATGTGCTTTGTCCTAGAATGAAGCACTGGATTCCTTGTAAGAAGGATAGTGCTTAAGTTATCATAATATATGACAGGAATTGAAGCTTTGAACACCAATTCCTGCAACAAACTCTGAATACAAACCATTTTTCCAGCTGTTATAATCAGACGCCTATACTCTGTTTCAGCACTAGACCTGGTCACCCAATCCTGTTTATTAGACCACCATGAAACTATATTTGGACCTACATAAAGTGCAGAACCTGAAGATGATCTTGGTCTCCTGTCATCAGGGTCAGAAGCCCAATCAGCATCACAATACACATAAAGTCCTGAGGTACAGGTTTAAGCAGTAGTCCATGACTAATAGTCCAAAGGTTGAGACAAGAACTGACAGTTGCTAACGCTAAAGGAAACTTCTGGCCTGGTAACCTTTACATACTGCAATGCACTAGCTAGACATATATAGAGCTTAGGATCTTCTACATAGTTGCTGCCATGCTTAGTCAACTTGCAGCACCTAACCATAGGGGTAGGAAGACTCTTGATGTCATCCATACAAGACCTCTCATATTATGTATTTGGATTGAGTTAGTAAAAGAGAACCATTTGTAAACTTCTTAATTTCGATTTCCAGAAAATAATCTAGAGCTCGAAGATCCTTAAGAGCAAAAGCTAAGTTGAGAGTTACGAAAGAAGTTGTTTGATAAGTGTAGGAGAAATACCAGTGATGATAATATCATCCACATAGCATAACAAGAACAGCTTGTGTGGAGAGGTGATCTGAACAAATAAAGAATGATCGCACTCGCCCTTCCTGAATCCAAGAGTAAATAGTGTAGAAGTAAGAGCCATAAATTGCTTTATTCAATCTGAGATTAAAGACCTATCAGGACTTCGAAAAATCATCAGATTGCAGCATATATACCTCCCTGCCTAAAACACCATTGAGGAATGCATTATTAACATCAATCTGCTGCACATCCCACTAATGACTAAGAGCCAAGGTAAAAACAATTCTGACAATGACTGGTTTCAAAACAGGAGAGAAGGTCTCATTGCCGTCAAAACCAGGTTTCCAGTGAAATCCCTTGGCTACAAGTCTGACCTTATATTTATTAATAAAGCCATCTGCATTTTCCTTCACATTGATCATCCATTTACAGCCTATAGTGATTCCGTTAGGGGGCAGAAGAGGAATTAGAGTCAATGTGTTGTTATTAAGGAGAGATTGATACTCAGCCTCCATTGCAGTTTTCCAGTCAGGAATTTGAAGAGCCAACCTGGCTGATCTGGGTACATGAGGACGAGAAGATTGTCTTGTGGAGGAAAGAGCTGTGAACTGGGATGAAGTAGTGTGAGAGGAAGAAATTGGTGAGGAAAGAACAGTCAGTGGTGTACTCACTGTGGCAGAAGAAGAATCAGTAGAGTGAGATTGAGTGAGAGTTTTATAAGGAAAGTGGAACTCATTAAACAAGACATCTTTGGATATGGAAATTATACCACTAGAAGACATGCACTTATAACCCTTACAACTAAAAAAGTAAAAGTACATGGAGAACAAGCACACTGCACACCCAAACACTTTGAGAAATTTGTAATCAGGGGTAGTGTGGTACAGCTTGGTCTAAGGTATAGCACCATGAATAGACTGACTTGGTATATGAACTGAATTGAACATTTTTGAACGCATAGTGAAGTTCAAAACAAGCATCACATATAAGGACTAAAAGTATAGTTTAAGTTAAATTCTTATACACTGAAAGGACAACTACTATGAAACACAGAATTACTGAATTAGATTAGTGATTTATAGTGCCAACAGAAGAATAAAGTTAAGGATCAAACTCACCTTACGTATATTTCCTGGAGGTCGTAAAAACACCCTTTTCTGCTCACTTGATGGAACTGATGAATGTAAAGGAATAACCCATTCAGAAGATGGACCGCCAAATTGGTACGAAGCAGCCAACTTATCATGTAAAAGGTTTATTTCAGACACTCCCTGCAAATTCAAATTATAATGCACAATTAAATAAAAAATCATACTAAGAAAATAAGATAAACATGCCAGCTCAAAGGAAACCCAAATAGCCTTACAGGTAAGAACACAAGGATGGCACCCTCACCACAAGTATCATCTATAAAACATATTAGATCTTCAAGAAGATCATAATCAATGACATCTTCGTTCAATCTTTTCTGAATAAAAAAGATTTTTGAGTGATAAAATAATATTCACAATTTAAGGTAGCATGGTATTCACATGTTAAAAGGGACATACCAGATTTTTCCGGGCTTGTTCACTGTATGATTGATAATAACTTGTAACAAAATGTGGATTGATGTTTTCTTCAGAAAGCATGGATTCATCACCCCAAGCAGATAAGGCAAGACTCTTCTTACCCCGGCTATTTGTCACAGTACCTCTCTGCAAATTCTAAATTGCAATATTTCATTAAACATGTGACCTCTAGATCACATGGCAACAACTCTAACCATAGTAAAGGGTAAGGATTTATATTCAAATTTAACTTTTTGATGTAAAAATCACCATTCAAAACTTTTACACAAATACCATTAATTTCATAAATGGGTCATATAATGGTAAAATAGTAATTTTTCACTCCTTCATAGCATTATATAGACAAAGGCTAGAAGGGATGATTTACAAGGAAATCAGATAAATTATGCTCCAATTCACTACAAGCAACAAGAATAGTTAATTAATGAGCTCAAATAACAGGTCAGTTATAGTATGCAATAGATTACCTGTTCTTTGGGAAATGTGTCATTTGCTAAAGAAGCTGGAGAATCTGAAGCAAGTCGATAATTTATCTGATCATATATATCCTCAAGAAAGTGGGTTGTCACCGGATGAGTTCTGCCTTCTGCTGTAACTACAGGACAATGACCAAAATATCTTGAAAATAAACTTGAATCAACAGTCGCAGACCTGGACATCACAATGGTATATAAGACAGAAAGGAAGTGAAGCTCAAAAGAAATCAATAACACACAGAGTGCACAATTAGTTGACTAAGAAATAAACAGAAAATACATACATTACAATGACCTTCAGTTTTGTACAACTTTCAAAGGACTGCTTTTCGATAAGATTCTTCAAAACTATTATAAGAAAATCCCCCTGCAAAAGATTCAAACATAAATATGAGATAAACATTTCTTTTTCTAGAAGAAGAAATTACTAGTGAAGAGCACACAAATGGAAGATCAACAATCCTCCTAACCCAGGTTGTCAAAATTGAGAGTCAACCTTGAAACACAAAAGGGTGTAGGATTGGTAGATCGTAACACAAAAATTGTAAGAGCCAACTAAAAGGCAAAAATATATTTAAACACATACAAACATATATGTGTATGAGCACAGAAAATAGAAAATAACATAGATAAGAAAAAAAAACCACTAAGTCGCAACAAACATTATGAATACTATCAAATTATAAGTCATATAACATAATCCTAGCAAATCCTAAGTCGCATACTTATTATATAACATGTTTTTTCCATAATGACAACATATTAAGTGAACAACAACATAAGTGGGTTAATCTCACGTATTGACCGAAAACCTTAAGACATTAGATCTGCATGTCATTCCACTTATATGTTGTTCAACTGCCTTATTCTTTATTTAATAACATAGCAATCCTAAAGTCAGATCTCAATTTTGATTACCATGTATATCTTACATAGAACTCTATACATCTAATCAAAGCCATGGGATAAATAACGATAAGTACAATTCAGAATACAATTAAAACTTATGGTTAGTAAAGTATCTTAATTGATTCAACTGACCAATAGAGACCTCTCATGAACTTCATCAACTATGATATGAGTGATGCCAGTCAAGCTTTGGTTCCCCTGTGCAATTTGAACAATGTAAAAAATAACTTAAATTCAACAAACAAAATAAAATATAGCTTAATAACACCTTTTTAATAAAAAGAAGCAATTGATGGAAGATCAAGAGAAAGAAATACAGAGTGAGCGAATAAGGAATAATCTTATCCAAATCAAGCGTGTGCCATGAACCTCCAAAAAAATACAAGAGTCCATCTCTAATCAAATACACCATACTTTAGCATAATAATCATTTAAATAAAACACCATACCAGCATGAACAAGAGGTTAATAAGTAAAAAATGGTGCAGTGCCAAAAATGCTATCCCACCCATTCATATACAGAAACCATACTGAACATTAGGAGAACCACCCCAGAAAAGCTTGCTATTATAGTTGAGGAGCCCAAGGCCATATAAATCCCACACCAGGATCCCATATTGCAGAACAATTTAGCAAGCACCCCAAGAAGGTCAAGTTTGAAATATCAACTATTTTGATAAACGTCCAAAGAAAAAGCAGTATGATCTGAGAATTGTGAGGAAATTACTCGGCGGTCAGCGCTATAAGGATCTCTATACCTCACAGAATTTACTAAGAGCATTTCTTAGGATTTGGATTGATGTACTAACACTCGGGAGAAGACTGTTTTATTGGATAAATCGAGAGATCTGTTACAAGTTCAGAAAAGAGATAAGGATTCAGGTCGTGAAGAGGATTTACATCTACTTTGTATCAAGGCTTCTAACATATAATTAACGAGGACTGTTAGAGGAGTTTACTAAATTTCACAGCAACAGAAAATTTGGGGTTAATATCAACTCTGTTTATATCTATTTGGTTCCTACTAAAGATATATTTGTTTAACGATTGCAGGTCCTACTCCTATTACCAATATGTATAAAATCATGTTAAAAAACCCTGTCTAGATGAGGTGTTGAGGGATATCATTTC
Source organism: Lupinus albus (assembly GCA_009771035.1). Lineage (NCBI taxonomy): Eukaryota > Viridiplantae > Streptophyta > Magnoliopsida > Fabales > Fabaceae > Lupinus > Lupinus albus. The sequence goes on from CM020011.1 coordinate 16,103,865, forward strand.
GAAAACTCAGAACACTTTTATTTTAGGTACACAGGTTTTGGACCCAATTTAGGTGGCAAAATAGAGTGGAAGATGAAATGAGGATAATCATATGTCCAACTTTCATTCTTAAATTGGATTTTGATAAAGCTTAAGTTCATGAGTGATATATGGGTAATTTCTTACTTATAAAAGCAGCCAAACATTGAAATATAGCATACAGATAAAAACATTATATTTATTATTCCATAAGAATATTGTATAATAACATACTCTCCTGGACGGCAATTGAAATGAAAAGGACATACTTAAATATAGAGGAGAGTAGGGTGTAAAAAAGACAGTGAAAGTAACTAAATATTTCATAACTTGAATTGTTAGCATTGGGTAAAAATTCAAAAACAACCAAAAAAGAAAGCACAGACTTGTAATATTGATAATGTACATCAAGTTGAACAAAAGAATATAGACCAGTAATACTATTCAACAGAATAACCTACCATCAGTTTTCTCAGCAGGATGCCTGTTGTACAAAACAGAAGCCTTGTTTTCTCATTCCTAACATGAAAATGAGCAGTTAATAACTTAACACTTCCAATTACAAAGCATAGTAAAAAGAGAAAACATCAACACATGGAACATAAAAATGAAGCACAATACAATTACAACGCCCTTAAAAAAGGACCGAGTTACCAGATGCTAACATATTTTTGAACATTCTGAATACATATCATTGTCTATCGAACATAAATATATGTGAAAACCCGAAGTTCAAAATCCACATCTGAAGATTGATATTCCTTGATATTATGTCTATGTTCAGTGTAATCGGAATAGAAAACATATGACGTATATGTGTCTATAGTTTACGAAATCGTTAAAATCGAGGCATGTGATCTTGTAATATGTCAATATAAATCAACAAGGGTTTCACATACGAATTAAGTAAATGAGAGAAACTGGGCAATTTGTGGTCTTGTAGGTCAATAAGAAACTTTTCTTAATTCAAATAAGGATTTGACAACAAAAATGTTAAATAGACAAATGAACACCTGGCACTATCAAGGCGAACTTGATAACCAATCACAGAACCATCTGAACCTGGTGAAGGCTCACACCGCTCATCCGCTACTCTTTCAGCAACGGAAATAGCCTAAAACATGAGGCACAAAACATAAACCAAATATTTTAAATAAAATACATAAATAAAAAAGTGATAGAAAAATTATGAAGTTACTATAATGAAAGAAAGGAAACTGTAATCAAGTCCAGTCTAGGATCCTGAAGAGATACTTAATACATGCGAGCAAATTACTGAAATTACAAACATTATGCAGGAAAATACAGAAATTAGCCATAAAAATATATGTTAAATACGAAAAAACCGCAGATCAAATATAGGAATCCTTCATGCTGAAAATGTAACATGGATTTTAATCTGTGATAGTGTCTTTACTTACAGAGTCGTTTCTTCAAGATATGTATCTTCCCTTTAAGCTAGACTTTAAGAAAGCTTATGATCCTGTAAGTTGGGGCTTTTTTAGTTAAAGTCATGGACGTGAAGTGTGAAATTGGATTTCATGGTGCATATAGTCGTGCCCCCTTTCTTTGCAGCCACAGTGAATGGTGAACCAAAATCTCAGTTTAAGAATCAGAGGAACCACAGCAAGGAGATCATCTATTTCCTTTTCTTTTTGCTGTTGTGGTTGATGTGCATAACTTTTAGTGTCTAGAACTATTAATAATGGTTGGTTGAGGGGTTAATAGTTGGTTCACAAGGGATTTCAGTTTCTCGTCTTCAATTTGGTAATGTCATCTATTGCTGTTGTGGTTGATGTGCATACTTTTGAGTTTGGGTTCGGTATATGTGGTACCCTACCCTGAACCCGCCCCCGATTGAAAAATTAAATAAATTAATTATTACACACATCACAATTAGAAACTCCTCAATAACTCAAAGTCTCAGTGAACCATCTTCTTCATTTATTCTTCTCCTTCCTAGAACAACCATCTTCTTCTCCTACCTAGTTTTGTTTGAATTTTATCTTCTTCGTTCGTCTTCTTCATTCATCTTCAAGAGGAAAGATAGCCTTACTAACTATGTTTCAAACAAACTTGTTGCAGTCAGATAGCCTTTCTGTTTTTTCTCTTCAAAATATCCCACATCACAGTATCAGCAAACTGCTGTTTTTTCTATAATTTTAAAAGACTGCGAATGTATAAATTATATATAAATATTCATGTACTACAAAAGCAAAGTACAGCAAAATGGATCCTGAACAAGCAATGGTAAATAAAATGTGAGTAAAGGAGTGAAGGAGGAGGAGGAAGAGAGTCAGTCTGTCAGTGTGAGTAATAAAATGAGTAATTTTCATTAAGGGTATTCTGGATAATTTGGTGCAAACTTAATTAAAAGTTAAAATATGGGTGAGTAAGGATGTTAAGGGTGTCAATAGACTTGCCCTAATTTGCATTACTAGCATCAAAGAGCTTGAAAAGAGCAAGGAAGGATAGGAGGAGAGGCAAGGTTTAGCTGAAGCCACAAATCAGAGCTCTCACCGAAGTTTTTTATATGATTAAAACGTAAAGGTGCCTTTCCATGGTCCATATTATGGGCTGCATATGTATCCAGAATTTCTAAGGAAGAAAGAGCGTTTGAAGGTCGAAAAGCTCCAAGAGAAAGGCTTTGATGTGAAAACTTTTAGAACCCAAATTTAGAGCTCCCAGCCTACATTGTTATTCTTAACAGGATTAATAATAACAACATGCTCCAGAATAGCAGACCTCTTACCGCTTTATCTCCTGATATCCCCCTTACTAACTTAAAAGGTTTGGGTTCTCACAAAGAACCAAAGATTATATGGCAAAGCTTTGATTTTTTTAATGCTTTCGTGTATGTGATTGGAAAGAACAATAGATTGTTTAATGCCTCTTTTCGACCCGAGACTTTGTTTGGGATAGAGTTATTCTTTTGGCATCCCTTTGGTGCTCAGCCAATGGGTTTCAAAAGGCGTTTCTTTGTTAGACATCCAAAGGAATTGACATGCTTTGTAGCATGGTTCTATAATTTAGATTTAATCTTTTTCTGTTTGTGAAGATAGCTTATCATCTTTTGTACTTTCCTGGGAAATTGTACTTTTCTCTTGTTATCTAATAAAATTTCATTTTTATCAAAAATAAAAACAATGAGACCGAAAACTTTGTCCTAACATACTGGCAGGCAAGGAACAAAAAAACAGTGATAAACAAACAACTGGCTAATTCAAAATGTGCAATAGAAAGGATTAAACTAGAATATAGTTGAAACATGTAATAAATATTTAAATCGAACAAATACGCAAGCAAAAGATTTTGTACCCACCGCTATTCGCCTTGGTTGTGTGCATACAATATTACAGTGTCCACCACATCCTGATTCAATCATATCATCCAATATAAATTGTGGAACCTACATTATATTCCAGTAAGAAGAGGAGCTGTAGGCACTCGACGGGAAGAATGCAAATGACAGAAATTTTATAAAATACAGGACACAAGACCCATTACAAACTACAGCTAAATTGTAACCTGAGTTGTCTTTCCAGAGCCCGTTTCCCCACAAACAACAAGAACGTCATATTCCTTCAGTAATTGCAATATATCACCCTTCAGTGCAGCAATAGGAAGTCTAGCTCTAATTTTCAGCATATCCTGAAGCAGAAAATGCATGTTGAAGTCAGTATTTATTTTGTTTTTCACAATAAAGTACAGTTAGTCAATAGCACCGAAAATTTGGGGAATTCTTCAATGATAGTGATGTACTCAAATAACACACCAACTATTGGAGATATAACACATTTTTTAATAAGAAAACTATTGAGATGAAAAGAATGAACTACAAAGATCCTAATCGCTTAAACTTCCACCTAAAAGTTTAATCTTTTGGGAGTTTTGATGGGTGAACATTGCATCAAAGCCTCTATAATGAAGTTTTAACAAGTTCAATATTGCCACTCCCATTCTTTATGGTAAGTTTAATTTCATTACAAGGAAAACTCACCTATGCATTCCACACTTGAAACCCAAAGCGATTTCATGAGGGTATGTTAGAGATACAAACTTATTAGACACATAAAAAATTGCGTGCCTCCACCTAACAGTTTAGTTTGTAATTGATAAAACCACTCTTGGCCTTCCAACAACAGCTTGAGCATTTATGACCAAGTAATCAGGAGTTCCTATGGCCAAGGGGTTCAATAGTCGCCATCTCATTCTTCATATTTAAGTAATCAGGAGTTCCTATGGCCAAGTAATCAGGAGTTCCTATGTATAAAATAAAGGGTTGTTTGTGGGTTGGTTTTTGGAGGGTGAATGAGAGAAATGAAAGGCTCAAGAATTCTCTCCCAAATGTATTTCATGGTTTCCAAGTCTTCCCCTACCCTCCAAAAACCAAATTACAAATAGACCCTAAAAGACTCATTGCAAAAACAAAGTTTTGTGTTTATAACAATAATAATTACGGAATCATATAATATGGGATTAAATATGTTTAATCCCAATACGTAATGGTCCTTTTATATGTCCTCTTCGTGCAATTCCATGTCAACACTTAAGGTTTTAGCTAACAGCAGGGATGAAAATCAAAATAAACTAAGTTACAGGGGCTAAAAAACAAAATGACTACTAAATATAGAGTGCTAATCTAGTTCAAAAATTGAAAATGAATCACAATAGATAACAGAAAAGTGTACAGGAACCTGGTATCTTTGTGTTCTCATTTTATTATTTCGCACTTGCCTCAAACAAGTACTCTCCATTTCCTTGCTATAGGTTTCTCCTGCATAATGAAATTCTAATCCATGAAAACCATAGATAGCAGACAATAAGTGCATTTATTACCCATCAACACTTAAGTAGCACTCCCTGAATTTTATCAATGGACCATTGTATTTGTTATTTAATCATTCAATTATTACCCAAAAATCAGGTGTTATTGAATGTTAGGTTTATAAGACCCTTCATGTCTGGGAAGTGGGTGCTGTAGCCTATTCGTATAGCAGTCATATACAACTTACATACCATATTAAAATTCATGGCGGAATAGGATAAAGTAGCAATTAGAAACAGTTCTTCATATTGTAATAATTTTTATTAGAATATTGTATTAGCTTTGTGATTCAATTAGTTTGTTATTAAGTTTCTGTTGTGTTGTTAAACTGGCTGTTAGATTGTTTAGTGTTGAGCTGGCAGTTTGTTAAGCTTGTCCTAGCTCCATATAAATAGTCTGATTCCTTTGTAATAGATCAAGATTGAAATAATAAAATTCATTCTTTGTATTCTCTCTAGTTCTCCCTCCTCTCTTTCTGTTTGCCTTTTTACAATTTTCCATTGTAATGTTCTTTAACACAGACAAATATTCATAAAGGTGACTTCCTTTTTATATAGAGTTATTTAACAGAGGCTACAGAATTTACCACCAAATTAACATTATTGAGAAAGATGGGGAAAATATCCACCAAATTTATGGGTATGCAATTTAAAATATCCACAAATATTTCTCAAGAAACAACAAGAAAGAGTGAAAAACAGTTACAAATCACTAAAGACAAAGTAATTGAAGATAAGCATTGAATGTCAGTAGAGAGCTTTCAATTTTCACCCTAGACAGAAAAATATTTCTCGCATAAGGACAGGCTGATTCGAGAAAAAATGTGGATAAGCTTACTCTGAGGAAATGGCTGATGATTGGCAAGGGTTGAATTTTTCTTTTCAGAGTGTCCACCAAAGTTATGTGGAAGCCTATAATCTGAAATTTCAACAGATGCGGTCACACCAGAACCATCACTGTTTAGTAACGAATCCACAAAACCAGACCTATGATCTTCCTCACTGTCTTCTAACTTGGTTAATGATTCCCCTGTAAGTTTCGAATGTCATATCTTCTGAACAAAACTGCATTAGATAATGGGCAAAAGGATTTAGAACAATCACAAAAAGCTATTTATAAAGGTGACCTTCCATCCACTTCTTAACAAGCAAAGCATAAGGCTCTGAAATAGGGAAATGAACTGGAATATCAGGAAACAGTTGGAACAAAGCATATGCTGCCACTCTATTCTGTGCATCCTGCAATCAAGTAACAACTGCAAAAATTGAATGGACCGAGAACAAGAATTTGTTTGCATATCATTTAATCACAATTGACAAAACTAACCTGCATGAAATGTACCCACATTAAAAAATGAGAATAATTTAAGAACTAGGTGACCCTTCAGAAGATTTTACATAGATATGTAATGATCAACTCTACTAATTACTTTTCTGTGCTAAACATGAAGAACTACACTTACGCCACATATGCAAGCAAGGATTTCGAAAGAAAGTTGTGTTGCTGAGAAATGAAAAGGCTACCTAGCTCCTTACAAAGTTATTGGAGGGAAAATCCTTCTTGAATACACAGAAACAGATAGTGAAGATAGAGACATCTGCAGATCTTTGAGGATCTGCTAGTCCCGGCCTAAAGGAACCCAACACATTGATTTAATTTCAAGATGACCTCTAATGCCTATCGCTTCCTTGTATATTTGCTATTAATTTTTCCGTCTTACTCTCTCCTTTCCACTTAGGCAAGGTTGTTACAGGTCCAAGCCTTGTTGTTGCCATGAATGGTTTAACAGTGGATATGGCCTAAACAAGCAAAATTCATAAAGATCTGACTACCCAGGACTTGTCATAACAAATGACGCGCTATAAACTCCCTATGTAGGATATAAGAAATGAGAAAAGATAGAGAGTGAAGAGAGAACAGAGAAATGAGAACGGAAAGTTTCTGAGTTTATTCAAAATGAAATCTTGAGTTACAAAACGAGAAGCCTTGGGCTATTTATACAGGATGAGCAAAATGACCAAAAAACCCTTTTGCTAAAATATCTAGAAACAGAATTAAACAAATTCTGTTACACCTAAAATATCTAAAACAGAATTTTAACAAATCTGTTTTCTACTTAATCTAATATAGGACAACACTAGAGAATAAAACCATATCAAATATTACCAAGAGAATCATGAGTGCAATATGTAGGACAACACTAGAGAATAAAACCATATTAAGACCTATCCCAAAAGATCAATGAAAGCTCAACAATAACTGATCCATCAATTATTATGATGCTCCAAACATTACTGAAAACAAAATTCTCAACTAAGGTAATATTGAATTTTTAGGGCTGGTGAATTTGGGATGAACAGAATTAAAATATCCTGTGCGCCCTTCGCTGAAACTTGGAACATGTATCATTTTGCCCAATTTCTTTGGTTGTTCAGCACCAATAAATTGTTGGAAACCACCTCTCTCTAGTCCCATTCCCCTCCATCCAGCAGTTACGCTACAAAATCTGGCTTAGAGATACTGTTTCCGTATACAAATTGGATTGTGGACCAAGTCATATGGTAGTTTTCTCATTCTTTTGGACCATTCTTCAGTTAGGCTTAGGCACAGAAATTGTTCTTATTTAACGAAATTTTCATCCATTCTTCCACGGACATGATTGCACATTTCATCTAGAATAACATTCCACTACTCTAGCTCCTCTCCCAACTGATTTAGGCCCAGCCCATTAGGTCAAATAATTTGCAAAATTCTCATTTTGTCCTTCCTTTTTCCTCCTCTCCCTTCATGCAGCTTCCTACTCCTTCCTCCTGGTGCTGATAAAGGTGTCAGAATAGGGTGGGTCATTTTGGGTGGGGCTACTTCAGGCCTACTATGATTCAGGTTAGCATTTTGCTAACCAGCCCAAACCATGTATATATTTATAAGGGTGGCCAAGTGCACAAGGCTTCCACTTAGTGGAGTATGAGGAGGGTATATGTACGCAGCCTTAAACCAGCAAACGAGAAGGTTGTTTCCAGGATTTGAACCCATGACCTAATGATCACTAAGCAACAACCTTACCGTTACGCAAAGTTCACCCTCTTAATAAAGCCTATAGTGAAATGTTGGAAATTAACAAGTCCCAATTAGTGGGTTGAGAATATCTAAGGGTATATAAACTTGAGTACTATGAGTCTAAATTGCTATGGTATTTTGGACAAATAAGCACCTCAAGTGAACGACCAAAATATAAATTCACCAGCTCACACTCCCACATCGAACATTTGAATGAGTCTGCTCCTAAACTCTAATACAAATTGTACATCATTATATAATGTATGTACATATACACACACATATGTCTGTGAGGGGGGAATACTTCAGCAGTAGCATGGAGATGAGAAGAAGCATAAGGGATGACTCACCTCAGCAGATTCAAATGTTTCATTCTGATCTGGAAGATTAAGGGTGACCAGTCCCCCAGCTTTTCGGTTCTTGCCCCTCCCACTAGCTTTACGCAGTATGCTTACACTGTAGGAGAAACTCTTTCCCCTGCCAAGAATTTTATGGTATTTTGGAGCTTCCCACCCTGATTTCTGGCATAGTTGATGAAGTACAGCCTTTGGAATCTTTTGTGGGTCCCCCTATCATTGTTTAAATTATAACATGTAGGAAATACCTTCAGGTCATAGTAAGAAAAGAGATATACCGAAACATAAAAACACAAATGTGTGGTCCATCCACTTCTCAGAAACAAATGATGGGCTCAAATGTTTTACAATTCAACAACAGGTTATGGTGGCCTTTCATTACAACAACAACCAAGCCTTAGTCCCAATAGGTGATCGGCTACATGGATCAAACGACACCATAATGTTGCATCATAAATTATGTCCATATTGACAAAGCATTGATCTCTAAATTGAGAAACATGTAAGAAAGAAAGATAGTACAACAACAAGAAGGTAAAAAACATGCAAATCCATGATGCATCCCTGAAAATATTTCTTCCTTTATTTTTCAACAAGCCATACAAATATCCACCCACGAAGCCCTCCTACCACCGATGCAATTAATGTGTTTCTTCCAACTCTAATGTAGCAAAACAATAATGAAATGAAGTCTGCAAACTTACCTTCTTCCAAATGCCTTCTAGCTTATCCAGATTCTTCTCATATAGTCTCTTGGTTTTTTCTTGCATTTGTACTTGCAAAATATCAGGAGGTAATGTTTCATTAGATGGCACACCCTCCAAGAAGAAATCACCAAGCTCTATATCTACAGCCTCTCCTTCAGCAGAATCTTTTTCAAGATCTAAAACTGACAGGTTGGACTTAGCAACATTCTCCTCCATGCTATGGTGTTCTATATCACTTCTATCAACTATTGTTCCATCAGAAGGCAAAACATTAGCTAAATAGCCGTCTGCATCACATGGAGATTCTTCTTTAGAGCAATCCAAGGGCTCATGACTAGTAGATGCTCCTTCGTATGCAGAGCTGGAACCTATTTCATGCCCATGTTGTAATGCCAAATGGGCATCTGATAATCCTGCTCAGTGTATTGTATGATCAGATGAGACGAATCAAAGGTCAGAAAAAATATTGAAATAGAAAGTGAAATTCAAATTAACCTAGAGCAGACAACTCTTGCTTCAGTTTCCGGATGATACTGCCTGCCTGCTCCTGGCCTTTTTTGTCCCCCTTTTCTTTGGCTTTTGTAGCTCCCAACCTTGCAGCAAGATACTCCTTGGCAATAACATCATAAGACCTAGGTTCACAGACCTATTGAAAAAGGAAAGAAAATAATGCCCATTCCGAGTTAAACAACAAGATCTAATCATCATCACCATTCAATTAACAGAGACGAATAAAAACAAAGACATTAAAACTTTCCAACAAGCACTCTACACCCTATTAAGAAAGGATTACAATAAAGGAGGATAAGCTATCCTCCACCAAAAAACTACAGAGGTATAAAAAAAGAAGAGCAAAAAAACCATAAAAAGAGCCCAATCTCAATGCATATCATCCTAAGAAAAAAATACCGAGGAGCTAAGATACTGTATCATGTAACAAGTTATGTGAATCTCTGCATATCTATCAAAAAAATACCCCAAATAAACCATGAAATAAACACTACAAACAAGCGAACAAAAAGACCATATCCCAAGTGTTGCTATGAAGTAGTTCCCTTGAACATTCTACCATTCCTTTCCAAACCATAGCACAACAAACACAGCACATTGGCAATGAATTTTAGCATCTTTATGGAAGCCAAAACCTCTGTTGCTAGTGAGAAGAAACTTTTGCAGCTAAGAAGCTATTCCGAAGAGAGTTTGCAGCTAAACAGTGCAAAAAGAGATGAGTCCAGATTAGTGACAGCTCTTTGCTTTTGTAACAAGTCATTCGGTTAAGAACAGCAGTCTAGAAAAAACATTTGACATTTCAAGGCTCGGACTTCAAAATGTGCTTATCCAAAATAAAACTATTTGTATGGTGAAAAAGAGTCAAAAGTGAAAAAAGGATTTACATGTGAACATTCTCAAGGGATCAAGGATCCAAGTTCTTGAGTTAGGAATAGAAGAGAGACGAGTAGTGTCAATTAAAACCAAAAGAGACTCTAACTCAAGAACACGGGCTCTACACAAAGAAAGTAGATGAGAAACCCTGGAAGTAACTGAACCATCTTCCCAAAATTTAATATGAAAGTCACCACCAAACTGGAAGCACGTGAGAGAGTTACAAGAAGGTAAACCCTGAGAAATAAATTCTCACCCACTCTGATGTAAATCATACTTACTTCAATGACTTGATGTGATAAAGAGGAATATTAAAATCCCAAGGCCCGATACAACATCTAAGTATTTATTAATCTTAAAGATAATAAAAATACCCGGTTTGTGACAATGGTGTCATCTTCCCAAGTCTTATATTCGTCCTGCAAATACCACACAGTAAAAATAAAATCGGTAATTTTTCAAATACAGCAAGTTTCATAAATATAGTTGGTCTTTCTTTCTTTCCAGACATGACGATAGCTTAAATTAGGGGCACCTCTTCTTCTTCCTCCTCGTTTTGCTCGACATATTGCCTGATCCAATCTGCTTGACTAGAATCAAAAGTGTCGTCAACATTGCATTGTTGTTTCTTGATTAAAACCGAAAAATCTACAGATTCTTCTTCTTCATCATCTAATTCTTCCTTATTTGTTGTTTTTGTTGTAGTAGGTGAATTGTCGGTTGGTTGATTTGATATAACACCAACAGAACCACCTAAAAAAGCAATTAGCAGAACCTTATATATGTATGAAATGAAATAATGATGAAGAAGTATAGACATAAAGAGATACCTTGAGTAGAAGAATGAAAGCCAGTAGAAAACTTGAGTGGAAGTTCATTTCCGGGTATATTGAGGCATAACCAATCAAGAGCAGATTCAAAAGTAGCTTTGAGATTGAGAGCGGAGAGAGCAAGCTCAATGTGATGATTAGAGAAACCTTCGCAAGAGAGTTTCTCGTAAACACTTTTCAACTTCTTTGCCTTCTGGGCCTTCGTTAGGGTTAGGTTTATGCTTTCCTCCTCTGACGCTGGAGCAGTAGTAGCCGAGTTAAGCAAGAGCCGACGGAGCCGATTTTCATTTTCGGCCGAAATCTGGAGCTTCGGACCGGATGAAGATGATGATTGAGGCGGCTTTGCCTTCTGATTCTGGTTATTCTTCTTCTTCGGCGCCATCTCTGCAGTATTGTATTCGCGCTTCTTACTTGTGCATCGAAAATATGCAAAATAATTCGTCCAACATTCTACTAATATGCCACTTGTCCTCACTCTTTTTTATTTAAAAACATTTTACGTTTTAAAACCATTATTTTCAATATTTTATTTTGAAAAGCATGGGCTAAGGCCCACGCCATCTCTACTTACCATCCCACACTTATTGAAGTGTTAGTTGTCACATGTTAATATTGCCGCGTTGCTTAAAGATGGTGGCTAAGAAGAAACCAAGGGTTTCAATTGCACAAATAACTTCAAAATTTAATTAAATAAATAAGATTTTATTAGAACACAACATAACAAATAATAAACATAGCTGCAAATAAGTAAAAACATATAATATTTACATGATGTAATTTTGGTTTTTAAAGAAAAAAATTAATTAACTTGGTCGTGCGACTAGTTAAACCATATGTGTTAGTGATTTTTGGGTTAAAGTTTCCAACCTTTTCAACACAATCATGATTCTTTGCATTCTGCTACGCTAAACTACTGAACTTAGAATCATATGATTCATAGCAATTTTCATATCAAACGATGCATATCGTGTGTTTAATCGTTTCGTGTCAACAATCACAATGTGAATCACACGGAATCAGCTTAAGTATTCGAATAGTCTCTATAGTCGTGAATTACGCAATTATTGTCGTTGCGAGTTGAAAAGCGCCTCTGCTGGGTCATGCGCGACACGGTTTGTTGAAACCCCGGGAAATATATTCTAAAAAAATGCATTTGCTAGCCATTTACCAAGTCTGTTAAACTCAAGGCTCTTTTAACCCTGTAAACATAATTAAAATGTCAACAATGACAGAAAAACCTTATTCTTTACTTGTAACAATGGTTAAGTGAAAAGAAAACGTGAAAACTTTGCATTGTTTTCACAGAAAAAATTTATGTAGGACCCTAATCATTTGAATTTATGTTATTACATACGATATTTTTGTTGTAATGAGTTTATGAATGATTTTAGTATGTTTAATTATTAATCACTAATCTTAAGATTCACAATATGATATGATTCATGATTCGCAAAGTTGACATAAGGATTCATGTATGCTTCACGATACTCGTTTCATCAGGCTAAACACTAAAAAGGAGGATCAAACTAATATATTTTTCGTAGAATTCGGGAGTTAGAGATAAAAGAAGCTTTGAAAAGGATGAAAAAATGATAAAGCATAATATATTTATTGAGGTTTGAGAGGTTCTAGGCAAGCAGCGCATTAGTTGACTCACAAAGGTGTTTGATGAGATCACGAGGTTTAGGAAAATGTGGAACGGGTGGATAATCATCTTAATCCCTATTTATAAGAACAATGGTGGCATAACAAAATAGTGCAAACTATCGGAAGATTAAGCTCATGAGTCATTCTATGAAGTTATGGGAGTGTATAAACAATTAAATGTTGAGACAAGAGAAGTCTATAACCATCATAAAAATGGTAAGAAAAATATGAGATATAAAAGTTAAAAAAAGAGAAAATATTGAAGTTAAAATTAGTTTTGAAATGAAAACTTACATCTTCCCATGGATCTTGAAGATCAGGCCGATCACTGATTTCAATGATGGGAGATAACCTTTCACCACTTGATGATGCATCTCCATGGGGCTGAGATATGCTTTGGTAACCAGCCAAAGAATCACAACTTAGATCAGAATGATTTAATCCGTCGAGTGAACGGAGCATTGTCGAATGAGTTGCAGAATGAAACCTTCATTGATTTTCACAAACCACGTTGCCAATTCGAGTTTTCAGTTTATGAACTTGTGATTGTACTACTTCAATCTTTTGAATGATGTCATCCAAAGATTTGTCATTAATTTCATAATCTACAGATGACCGAATATCACTCAACTTGAATTCCTGATGAATATTTTCATCATTACCTCCTGATGCCAATAAACAAAGAGTAAAATTAGAACTTCAGAATCTCTTGGAACAACTCGAACCAATCACCCGTTGATTCAAAAGAAAGTCGTATACTTATAAGTCAATACAAAAATCACAACGAAACCTTGTTTGATACGCGATTTATCAATTTAATGATGATTTTTGCAAGTTAAACAAATAACAAAAAAGCAACATGTATATTACTATAACTCACCTATAGCAACACCATGAAAATCTTTCATACAAGCACCAACAGTATGATCTGTTTTCTCTGGAAAATGAACTAAGCGAAATGAATTGTAAAGTAAAAGAGGAGAAACACAGCAAGAAATGACAAATAATTTAACAGACAAAGAAATTTCATTCCAAAGTAGGAGAATCAGGTGTGGTTAGACATGTATGATGCTAAATCACACTCTTCAACTCTTTTCCTTTTGTTCCTCTTCATAACTTTATTCATATGCATCCTACCAGATATAGGTACTGATTTGATATCAAAGCCATCTAATGTTAAGTGTGCAAAATCAAGGTCCTTTGGGTGATTGTATGCAGCAAGCTCTTTATCATATGTAAGTTCTTCGGACTGAAGCTGCTTAAGTTTCAATTCGACCCACTTACAACGCCACATAAGAGGTCCTATGAACATCCTCCAATGTGTTGTCGTCATCCTTTTCTTCCTGATTGATTAATAGAGTAAGTTGTAAAAGGGATAAATGGTTTATCGAGTAAATCAAACAACAAACAAAACATTTTCCCACTAAGTGGGGTTGGTTACATATATATTTTTTCAGGGATATTTTCAATTAAGGCAAATGAATGAAAAGTGATACAAGGTACAGTTGAAAAGGCTGGACTTTAGATGAAACAAACATGAAAGGGGATATAAGAAATAGTTTTCATATACCTTCTTCGAGGTGCTCCACAATAATCATCACGCATAGATGAGGATTCATTGTCAGCGCACATTTGCGATCCAACTTCAGTATCACTTAAGGAGGCATTCTCGGTCCCAGATCCTGTATCAGCAAAAGAACTTGAACACTCGGTGGCATCCTCACAACAATCTTCCACCACCAAAGCCTTGCCAGCATTTGTACACCCAGTGATATTAACTTTTACATCCTCCTTTCCACTACACAAAGGATATTTTTTAATCGACGACATTTCCATGTCACAAGCATCATTCACATCGTTAGTTTTAGGCTCCAGAACTTTTTGTCCTGAAAATGCAAGGTCGTAGTTATTCTCTGATTTGCTCTTCTGCTCCAAGTCTGGTTCCATTTTTGTGAATCATAGAATCTTCATTGTTCAAAGACCATGCAATGAACACAACTTAATCATCAAATGCATAAGAAATTCCAATTTTACTTAAAATTAAGATGCATCTTGAGCATAGGAGAAACTTATTCACCTTCAATTTGTAACATTCTTATGATATCCAAAGAAAATATAACTACTACAACTAAACTTTTCTAGAAAGTGACTCCAAGTATATCATATAGAGTTACCTCGTCAATCGTCATGACCAACAACAACCAAACTTTTATCCCACTAGCTGAGGTCGGTTACATAGATCGAACGACATAACAACTATGGACACAACTCTTGCTACATAATGGATAAGCAAAACAGAAAACAAATAGAATAACCATTATATTGTTAGGTAAATACTTGTGTTCTTGAACAGTTTTAACAACAACAACAATGACGACAACAATAACCACAACAGTGATACTTAAATGACGTCCACGAACAAATCATTGACATATGAAAACAACAATCAAACATTAGTCCCACTAGGTGGCTTCGGCAAAATCATTAACATATGAATCCTTGTCAATAGTTTTTCTAGCAATATATTATTCATACATGAGCACCTAGGTGGAAATCAATTCAATGTAAATCCTCCAGTTGTTATAGATAAGAATCTAAAATTCTACATGACCATGTTATTTATCATTGCATCATTGGTATGCAATATAATGAAACAATTCAAAACTGATCAACAACAACCTTAGACTAAAAAATTCTCTCTTTTTCATGTAGTCTTTCAGGAAAACATGAACTCAGTTTTCAACTGTTAAAAGTTAGAAAACATTTTAAATTTCAGTTCCTACTACTTACAAAATAAAAAAAGCAACAAATTAATCATATAAAAAAGATATATACACACAATTCAGAATTTAAACATATACATAAAAAATCCAAAAAAAAAGCGTAAAAGAGTCTTATCCAATAAGCAGAATTTGAAGAAAAGAAGTGGATAATGGAGAAAAAACGAAACTTTTGAAACACCCACCAACAATAATTTCAAAATTCAAGAGTATATATATATATATATATATATATTATATTATATTATAACTGAGAGTGAAGATATAATAACTGTGGTGGAAGATGACAGAATGGTCACTGCTGCTTCTGAATTTTGCAACAAAAAATATATATAAACTAACTTAAATTTTTCTCTCATTTTCAATCAATTTAAATTATCTTCAAATGGTTTAGAGTGCAATATTTATCTAATATTAATATAGAAATTTATATTCAGTGTTCACCATTTATTTTTATTAATTTTTGTATTCATATAGTTAAATGTGAAATATAAATAATATAATAACAATATATAAAACTCATATATTATTATTGCATACATTTTTTTCTTTTGTTTTTTTAATGTTTAAACTCGTTTGGAGAGGGACCAATCAAAGAGTACGTAGAAAAAACCTATTTCATTATTATTATTTTAATGTTTAAATTTTGTATTTTTATTGATGTAGTAGGAAGTTAGAAATAGTGGGAGAGGTGATGTATGTCCTATAAAAGAGAGGGGAGAAAGAAAGAAAGAAAGGGGAAGAGAGTGAAATTGGAAGAGTATGGGTGGAGGAGAAGAGGAATTTATAGAAGCAGATAATGCAGAAGCTATTATCACCACAATTGAACACAAATCCCACAAGATCGAATCTTTACTCAAACAGTCAGTACTACTACTCTTTTTCTTCTCGATAACTACCCCATTATATGATTATTATGCCCTTTTATCAATGTTAGGTATAAACCGGTGGAAGCCCTTAAAACTGCTCTTGAAGGTACACAGGCCATGACCGGTGATGAACGTTGCAAGGTTCCTTTTTCCCCTTTTACCCTTATCATTCACACCTTCTATATCCCTAATCCTATCCATTTCTGTCATTTTATAAACTTAATAATGCCTTTCATTTTTCAGATCCTCCCTTATAAGCTTTTTCATTACACTATTATATGCTGTTTGTTTATTTGGGTTTTAATTTTGAGTTTAACTTCAGAAAAAGTTGAAATTTCATTTTAATGTAAAATCACTTTTTACTATCTAAGAATCATTTTTTTAAGCCTAACAAATGGACCTTTAATAGTAGTTCGTGCATATATTTGATTCATAGTTACCTGATAGATAGTACGCAGTTCGTCACTTTTTACATTAACTAACTGGATATGTGATAAGGAACTAAAATAATGTGATTTTTTTATGTTGATTTTCATTAAGCTTTTTTCAACCACCAATTAAAATCTAGATTTTTCTGTGTGTTAGTTTAGATTATTTGGATTCAAGGTTACTTATTTGTTGAACTTGCAGCTTATTTGTCCATGTATTTTCGGTTTTTATTTTGCAGACTGCACACTGGCTCGTGGTGCATAGAGCTATAATGGCTATAAAGGATGTGGATGGTGTGCTTTCTTCATTGGATCCCGAGTACTATGATATTCTAATGAAGTGAGTACTCAATTTTACTTTTTTGGTTCACCTTTTACATGTTACTTCATTTTTAACATGTAACATTCTGAGTTAAATCTACAACTTCGCTAAGAGCTGCTAGGTATGTTGCTAGGTATTTTTAACATGTAACATTCTGAGTTAAATCCACATCACTACTTTTCATACTTGAAGAGTTTTTAGGTATGTTTCATGCCTGTGCTAGGACACATGATTGGCAGCACTTGACCAGAAATTGTTACTTATAATTTTGAGCCACCTGACATAAACTTAAAAAAAAAAGACTTGTAATAGAAAGGATTACCACACAACTATTTCTTAGTTAAAGTGATTTTCCAGGACCATCTCCTATGTTGTATGGGTACTTCAAAGAAACTGAAGTACGGGAAGTACCCGTATTGGGGATTACCGGTACTCATGGGTTCTCATTTGATGTGAATTGTTTCAAAGTTGTGTCATTTTGAGAAAAAATAGGATTTTTCCATCTTTTTTCTTAGTTAAATCACAATACTAAATGAGTCACATAATTAGTCCCTCGTCTTCACATAATACTAAATAGTTACCGTTACCATACATGTAGTCATGCAACATAGCTGCATGTATACCTTATTCTTTCAATGTACCCGTACTCTAGTTTTTGAGAAAATTGTCGAACCTCATACCTGGTATGTACCACGTACCCATATTTGTGTAACACAGCTCCTCTCTCTGATCCCTCCAAAAGTACTATTACAAAACCTCACTCCCAAACTTTCATTTAACAAATGACTGAACATTCATCACTTGCTGCCCAAAAACCAGTAGAGAGTCAACTTATCAAATACTTGCTGCCTAAAAACCAAGTTCTAGCTTCTGGTTGGACCATTTACGGTAACTACGTAGTTGGAAGTCCAACTTGAAAATTAAGTCTGTCTTCCTGTGGCTCATATTCTCAACAAAAATATTAGCCACAAGAGCTGCATCTAGAATATTTCTACCCTCGGCAAAAAGTGTTTGAGTGAATGATATTTTAGTCTCTTTGAACTTTGCTCAACCCCATAATGATCGAACCTTTTGTGTGGTCTTATTAATGCTAGTGACCAATGTGATAGGTCTAAATCCTTAATGTTAGCTTAATGATCTTTTTCAGGAACCGAAGTAATGAAAGCAGAACTATGTGAAAACCAAACTTACCATTGATATAGAGCTCATGAAAAACCATTAACATAACTCCCTTAACAATATCCAAATAATTCGGGAAAAAATGGCTATGATATATCAGTAGGTAAAAATGGCTATGATATATCCTTAATCAGGCTCTTTTCTTCTCCCTTGCATCTTCAAAGGCCTTATAGGGTAAAATCATTGAATATCAGTATACTACAGGCTTAGATCATTCTCTCATTCTGATTCCTATAGGGTAAAATCTGTTGTTTCCAGGTGCTGTTAATTCAAAGAAATTATCAATTAATCTTGGCATTGAGATATAATGCTTTAAGTGGGTGAGTCTCGGCGCAACGGTAAGGTTGCTTACCTTTTAACCTGGAGGTTATGGGTTCAAATCTTGGAAACGGCCTCTTCATTTGCGAGGGTAAGGTTGTATTCATCTACCATACCTATATCCCACCAGGTGGAAGCCTCGTGCACAGGGCTACTCTTTTTTATTGAGATATAATGCTTCAAGTGGAGACTTCAATGAGAGCTTTTGGCCAACATTGTCAAAGTTGTTCCTTAATTTTGTTAGCTACCTATTACTCTCTTAGCTGTCTTCTATGGGATGGTCGGCTTGACGAACTTGACTGATATCATTATTGTTATTAGTCAGGAATTCAGGGTTTTTGTGAACTGTGCATTAGAACACAACACTTGTGAAGTGGGTTTGAGGAACTTGTGCTTCGAACATTGCAAACTTTAAATTCTAGAATAGCATATGCAGATACCTTTTGAATCATCCTTTACTATTTGTTACAGTGAGACCTCTGTATGAGATTGAACATTAATAATTGGTGCGGCAGGGTCTATGTTGTGCCATTTCTCTCTCTGTATTCACTGTTCATAATGATGGTGGTAAGGTAGTAATAAAAACTTCAATTTGATTAGCAGAATTTGAATTATCTTGAATACACTCTAATATAACAATGGGAACCTCCTTAACTTGTCCCTTCACCAATATGCACAAAATCTCACTTTTTCAGCAACTAGTGTATCATAAACTTTGGTCGTATACTTTATTTAGTAAAAGAATAACTTCTTAAAAAAAGAAAAAAATAATATAAGGATCTCTTCTATATTCTCAGCAATTGAAACAGCTCATAAATGAGGATGACATCAACTTTGGTTGGAATATGACCATCAATTAGTTGTTTAAACTTTTTTAGGGGAAATCAAAATGTGCTCACAAACAAATGGATTAAATGCAAAATTATCATTTCTGTAATAGAATTTAAAGTTTGCCACATAATAAGCTTGCGTTTTTTGGGTGATATTAAAGTGTAATTCTTAGTGGGATCCAGGAGATGATTAATGGAGGGACAAGTACATGTTTTCTCTTTGTTTTTGATGGCAAAAAGTGTAATTTCATTATAATTAAAGCGATACATATATCATTGAAGGTTGAATTTTCCTTTAATTTTTGAAGCACTTGTCTCTTCCTTAATGGAGATAATCCTAACCCCGGTTCTAGTCCTTTTTTATAAAAGGGTTTGGTGAGTAATATGTTAGTGAGTGGTCCTCGCTATGTGAGATTTAGGATTAACTGAGCAAGCAGTTCATTTTACATTTTCTTATATCATTTTGTTATTTTGCTACTTTTTATCAATGAAAGTTGATGTGTTTTTGCATACAAATCCACTAAAAATTATATCTTACACTCGTTTAAGAGTTTGTTGTTGAAGAATTATATTGAAAAATATCAATCTATACGTGAATTAATATTTTTAAAATTGAGGGTATGCAAAGATTTACTTAATTGAGAAAACAAGTTTAGAACCAAATTAAACAATCATGGTAATATGCTAACACATATTTATTATTTTATATATATTGAAATGTCACTTTTGTCAAATAAGTTAGTTCTCTAATTATTGCCATTTCGAGAACTGTACCTAATGTTATTGGTGAAAATTTTAGTTACTTTTTGAAATATATATCATATTGGTTTTAGTTGTAGAGAGATGAAAGTTCAACTACAGTTTTGTACTTATAATAATTCCATATACTTGATTATTTCATTTGCGGCTTTGAGTTCCTAGGAAAGTTGTGTAATAAATACTATGGACTATAGGTATAATTCAAAATGTCAATGATCAAATACTACTACTTTACAAGGTTGGTACAAAGAAAAAGAAAATGAAACTTTAGGGCTCAATTATATATCACTTACTCTAGAGAGTCATACCTCATTATCTACTTGGCAAGATAAGGTATCATGCAAAATTGAAATTAGATACAAAGTCTAAAAGAAATATTTGTTTTTAATTAGTGGAGGACTTAAATGTTGAACTTTCATAACCCAAACCTATATATACTTTTTTAAGATATGTATTATGGTGAATTTAATATGTTTTCTGATATATTTTATGTATCATATCAAACCAAAAAAGTTAAATTTTTTTTTTAAAGTGAGGCTCATGCAATGATAATAGATTAAGGGTGAAAAAAAAGGCTTTTGGAAGAAAGATGAAGAAAAATGGCTTAAGTTAGAATTGGGAGCTAAAAGCTGTGAGAGATTTAACAAATGTGTAAAGAGAAGAAACACATCAATAAGATTGACGTTACTACTAAACCCAAAACCTTAAGGTCTTTATTCTATAGGTCTCGTTATTTATATGTGCATAATCAAGTTCATTGTTGTCCAATTTGGGACTTCTTTTATCCGTAATCCCACTTAAAGTTACTAATATTCCTAACAAGTGTTATATGTAGTGAACCGATTTTGCGATTATCATCATCGGTTACACAACTTATAAGAAAGGAGAAACGAAGTTTCACTCTCTTCGAGGTTATTTGGAGTCTATCGTCACTATATTTTTGCGGACAAAAAAACGTACAAAACTCTCTTTATACCCAACTTCAAAATACATTGATCGTTAAACTAGAGTTCAAAGATCGGGGAGTATATTATGTATCAGAGAATGTATTGGTTTCTTGCATGCCTGTACTAAAATGGTACAATCGCAAATTGCATGGACTAATTTTTAGACTAAACTTAATTGTTTATTTCTTTTTTTATTATTTTATTTACTTACCTATGAGAATATATATATATATATATATATATATAATATTTTTGTGTCTGACAATGATTTATTTTACTCCTAATTATCCGATGTAATAGGGAAGAAATCAAGATTGTGGAGTAATGAGTATAAAAATGTTTGATTAAATGAATCTTAATTGTTTTAAAGACCATAAATGATATATCACAACCATTCAAATGATCATTTGAGGAAAATAGATCACTACTCAGGACCATTCTTCCATTCTCAATATAATCATTTTTATATTGTTAAAATTATTTTAAAAAATAATCATATTTATTTAATATCACACTCATTTTTTATCTTTAAAGAAAATTTTGGTATTATTCAAAATAGTTTTATACTTGTTGGTCTTTTTTATTACTATTGATTATTTATTATGTTTAAACATTTTTATTTATTATTCTTTTTTTTAAATTTAATGGAAATTAAATTTTAATAAATATAAGTTACATATCACGATATTTCAAAATGCGATCTTAGAAAAATAAGTAAAATCATAGCATTGCCTTCATTTTTATTATAATTCTCATGATAAAATTAAAGGAACATGAATAACATATCACGACCGTTCAAAAGAGTATTTAAGAAAAATAAGTAAAATCATTACATTTCCTCAATTTTTATTGTAACTTATTTCATCAATTTTCATTTAACTTATTTTTAGAAGATTTATCCATTACTTGAATTGAAATTGTTACTCATCTTTAATTAAAAGATAATATTTTTATGGTCGTGGCTAATATGCGAACCTATAATTAGTTCGCTTTGATACGAACTTGCTTTAAAGTCGTTGGATTTTAATTCTTTAATCTGAGCCGTTAATAATGTTATCAGGATATTTATTGTGAGAAGTCGGTTTGGGCCTGTGAGACATGCAAAAAGAAGGAAGTCGGTTTGGGCCTTGTAACCTTTGACCCTTACAGATGTCAGTATAACATGTTATTACATAGACCCGTACAGAAGTCGGTATGAGTCTCACCGACTTATGTACATATTTGGCATGGGTCTGTTTTCAATTTTTATTTTATTGTTGGGTAATTTTTTTAATGTATTTTTATTGTATTGGCCCAATTTGAATAAAATGAGATATAAAATATATTTAAAATAAGTTTTTCATGTTTTTTTTAACGTTGGGCCATTTTTTTTTATGTATTTGCATTGTAGTGGCCCAATTTGAATAAAATGAGATATATAAAAAAATTGAAAATTGAAAATAAGTAATTTACAAATAAATGAATTTTTCTTTTTCAAATTCCCTGAATGACCACCCGTTCCACACCTAGGAGGTTGCCTAGGACACCTTGACCTCCCTCTATGTTCAACCGCTGAAGGGTCTTCAGTCGTATCTGTCTGCCCCGTTGGGACATCAACCATGATAGAACTTGGTCCAACACCATCTTGATTGTAAATTAAGATGCATGTTTGTCGACTCAGGTGTACCGAGTAAATTAGGGAAGAAATCACTATGGTCGGTAGAAAATGAGTGGCGTTGAGACATCAAATCATCAGCTCGACCCGTGATGGTGTTGCGATGGTTCATTATGAAAAGACATTCTCGCTGGTTGAATATTATAAGAGGTAGACATTGATGATTGATACATTGGAAGTTGTGACGTCATAAGTTAGTTCATCATAGGATGATACATTCACTACATCAGATTTGATATTTAGTGGAGATTAGTCAAACCTCCCCTAATAAATTAAATGAGAGGTTTTGGCAATTAAGTAATTATATAGTGAATGTTTTTATTTAATTTGTGGAGGTTGAAAACCTCCGTATGAATATATAAATTAACAGATATATTTAAAAATGTGAGTTACCGTGACCGCATGACAATACGTTGGGTATAACTACTTAGATCTCTACTTTATTCTATGTTTTAAAGCTGATATATAAGTTTTATTTGCTTCATATAGTCAACTTTTTACTTCACCCAAATAAATTATTAATAATTAATATTCAAGCACCAAAACATGTTTGATGGATTATAAACAAAAAGTAAAAATAAAATTATCTCACCGAACAAACCCTCATCTTTCTCTCCTTCAACAGTACATTACAAAATCTCACCGGATTTAAATTTAGTAAATTTGTGAACTGGCTCAGTGTGTTGGTGAGTTATTTTCGTCTTTTCATAAAGCAGGTTCGTAGCTTATTTCTTCATTCATAGCTGTTTCTTCCTTCATAGCTTATTTCTTCCTCTCCTTCATAGCAGGTTATCAATCATTGACTCCTTCTCCACATCCAAATTCGAATCTTAATCTCAGGTTAGGGTTTTTCCAAATTTCTTAGTATGAACTCATATACACAATCAAAGCATGCGGTTTTTCATATTTCTTAGTGTATAGTTGCACATTTACCAAAGATTTTCTGTGGTTTCGTTAATATGATGCAGCATTTTTCATATGAACACATTAGACTACTTTGATATTTCGTAATGATTTACCTAGTTGATATATTGTACATGAGTGCTAAGTGCTTGTGAAAATGCATGAACCGGTATATGAATTTCATAGTGTTTATGGCTATGACAGTGCAGATTTGTGTGTTTATGGCTATGCCTGAACCATTGTAATTTGTGTGTTTGGAATGAGGTTTAATACCGTCCAGTATAAGCCAATGTATGGTCCATAATAGTTGCACTACAACAACACCACAAGGTGATTATGGGATTAGATCACACTACATGAATATGAGTTTTCTTATGGGATCAGATCACACTACATGAATATGAGTTTTGAAGAGTCCGTTCAATTAGTAAAATATGAGAATCTATTACTTTCTATCTCTTCCTAGTTCCTCCCCGTCAATAAATAGATGAGGGTTTTCCACATATATACTTTTATTGCATTTGAAGTATATGATTTTAATTTCTACCAACTACGAGGATAAAACTATATATGATTTCATAACCTTTCTTGCAATTCATTATAAATGATTGAGACATGCATCTTCAGTAGGTTATGGCTGATCTGTTCCTTCATTTACTTCTTAATGTTTGTTTTATTATAGTTGTGATTTACATTTGGAATCAATATAAGAATTATTATCCTTATTCATAGCTCCATATTTTTGCATATCAATAACTCAAGATTTTACACATACACACATGCATCATAATGCGGTAAATAAGTATGTAACGTATTGATCTTAGTCATAACATACTTGATCTTAGTATGAACTCATATACTTATCAGCACATTACATACTTAGTTATGATAAGCTTAATATACATCATTAGTTGGAATTAGTTGAGATCTTTCTCCAACCAGCCATAAAAAAGATATAAGAACAAAGGGAGCATGACTTTATCAGAAAATTATGCATTACTCAAACGAAACACCTGTGGTAGTTATTGGTCAATTATTGGATCAAATTATGCTTCTGAATTTTGCAACAAAAAATATATATAAACTAACTTTAATTTTTCTCTCATTTTCAATCAATTTAAATTATCTTCAAATGGTTTAGAGTGCAATATCTATCCAATACTAATATAGAAATTTATATTCAGTATTCACCATTTATTTTTATTAATTTTTGTATTCATATAGTTAAATGTGAAATATAAATAATATAGTAACACTTATATATTATTATTGCATACATTTTTTTTCTTTTGTTTTTTAATGTTTAAACTCGTTTGGGGAGGGATCCACTTACTCCAAGAGTAAGTGGAAAAAACCTATTTCACATCATGATCGTTCATTCTTAGGAAATCCAATGATTTGAATTGGTGAGTATATCTAAACCATTGGATTTTCCAAGATTGGATGGCTAGAATGTGAAGCCATAAAAGAGGAGAGATACCACCTGTCTTGCACGGTGTTCTACTTTGTATCTTAGATCAATCAAAATGTTAATTTTTATTTTTAAATTTTATATTTTGGTCATGTAATAACATTAGATATGATGTGTGTCCTATAAAATAGAGGGGGAGAAAGAAAGAAAAAAGGAAGAAAGAAAGTTGAGAGTGAAATTGGAAGAGTATGGGTGGAGGAGAAGAAGAATTCATAGAAGCAGATAATGCAGAAGCTATTATCACCACAATTGAACACAAATCACACAAGATCGAATCTTTACTCAAACAGTCAGTACTACTCTTTTTCTTCTCGATAATTATATCAACAATGTGTTGGTCTAGTGCTTCGGCCGAAACACCCCACTATATGATTATTATGTTCTTTTATCAATGTTAGGTATAAACCGGTGGAAGCCCTTAAAACTGCTCTTGAAGGCACACAGGCCATGACTGGTGATGAACGTTGCAAGGTTCATTTTTTCCTTTTTACCCTTATCATTCACACCTTCTATATCCCTAATCTAATGCCTTTCATTTTTCAGATCCTCCCTTATAAGCTTTTTCTATATGTTGTTTGTTTATTTGGCTTTTAATTTTGAGTTTAACTTCGAAAAAAAGCTGAAATTTCATTTTAATGTAAAATCACTTTTTTAAGCCTAACAAATGGACCTTTAATAGTAGTTCGTGCATATATTTGATTCATAGTTACCTGATAGATAGTACACAGTTCGTCACTTTTTACATTAACGAACTCGATATGTGATAAGGAACTGAAACAACATGATTTTCGATTCAAGGTTTAGATTATTTCGGAACTTGCAGCTTATTTGTCCATGTGTTTTCGGATTTTATTTTGCAGTCTGCACACTGGCTCGTGGTGCATAGAGCTATAATGGCTATAAAGGATGTGGATGGTGTGCTTTCTTCATTGGATCCCGAGTACTATGATATTCTAATGAAGTGAGTACTCAATTTTACTTTTTCGGTTCACCTTTTACATGTTACTTCATTTTTAACATGTAACATTCTGAGTTAAATCGACAACTTCTCTAAGAGCTGCTAGGTATGTTGCTAGGTATATTGCTAGGTATGTTGTTAGGTATTTTTAACATGTAACATTCTGAGTTAAATCCACATCACTACTTTTCATACTTGAAGAGTTTCTAGCTATGTTTCATGCCTGTGCTAGGACACATTATTGGCAGCACTTGACCACAAAATGTGACTTATAACTTTGAGCCACCTGACATAAACTTTAAAGACAGACATGTAATAGAAAGGATTACCACACAACCATTTCTTAGTTAAAGTGATTTTCCCGTCCTCTGATCCTCTCCTATGTTGCATGGGTATTTCAAAGAAACTGAAGTATGGGAAGTACCCATATTGGGGATTACCGGTACCCATGGGTTCTCATTTGATGTGAATTGTTTCAAAGTTGTGTCATTTTGAGAAAAAATAGGATTTTTTCCATCTTTTTTCTTAGTTAAATCACAATACTAAATGAGTCATATAATTAGTACCCTCGTCTTCACATTTCACATAAGGAAAATGATATATCCTCCTACTAAATCCTCCTACTAATCCTCCCACCCACAAAAAGTGACATATGCCACAAAGTGATACTTTATTTATTAGTGATTGGTTTACAAGTGACATATGTCACTTTTTTGTGGGTAGGAGGATTTAGTAGGAGGATATATCATTACTCTTCACATAATTACATACCCAAGTCTTCACATAATACTAAATAGTTACCGTTACCATACATGTAGTCATGCAACATATCTGCATGTATACTTTATTCTTTCAATGTACCCGTACTCTAGTTTTTGAGAAAATTGTCGAACCTCATACCTGGTATGTACCACGTACCCATATTTGTGTAACACAGCTCCTCTCTCTGATCCCTCCAAAAGTACTATTACAAAACCTCACTCCCAAACTTTCATTTAACAAATGAATGAACATTCATCACTTGCTGCCCAAAAACCAGTAGAGAGTCAACTTATCAAATACTTGCTACCTAAAAACCAAGTTCTAGCTTCTGGTTGGACCATTTACGGTAATTACATAGTTGGAAGTCCAACTTGAAAAATAAGTCTGTCTTCCTGTGGCTCATATTCTCAACAAAAATATTAGCCACAAGAGCTGCATCTAGAATATTTCTACCCTCGGCAAAAAATGTTTGAGTGAATGATATTTTAGTCTCTTTGAACTTTGCTCAACCCCATAATGATCGAACCTTTTGTGTGGTCTTATTAATGCTAGTGACCAATGTGATAGGTCTAAATCCTTAATGTTAGCATAATGATCTTTTTCAGGAACCGAAGTAATGAAAGCAGAACTATGTGAAAACCAATCTTACCATTGATATAGAGCTCATGGAAAACCATTAACATAACTCCCTTAACAATATCCAAATAATTCGGAAAAAAATGGCTATGATATATCATATCAGTAGGTAAAAATGGCTATGGTAATCCTTAATCAGACTCTTTTCTTCTCCCTTGCATCTTCAAAGGCCTTATAGGGTAAAATCATTGAATATCAGTATACTACAGGCTTAGATCATTCTCTCTCATTCTGATTCCTATAGGGTAAAATCTGTTGTTTCCAGGTGTTGTTAATTCAAAGAAATTATCAATTAATCTTGGCATTGAGATATAATGCTTTAAGTGGGTGAGTCTTGGCGCAACGGTAAGGTTGCTTGCCTTGTAACCTGGAGGTTATGGGTTCAAATCTTGGAAACGGCCTCTTCATTTGCGAGGGTAAGGCTGTATTCATCTACCATACCTATATCCCACCAGGTGGAAGCCTCGTGCACAGGGCTACTCTTTTTTATTGAGATATAATGCTTCAAGTGGAGACTTCAATGAGAGCTTTTGGCCTAACATTGTCAAAGTTGTTCTTTAATTTTGTTAGCTACCTTTTACTCTCTTAGCTGTCGTCTCTGGGATGGTCGGCTTGACGAACTTGACTGATATCATTATTGTTATTAGTCAGGAATTCAGGGTTTTTGTGAACTGTGCATTAGAACACAACACTTGTGAAGTGGGTTTGAGGAACTTGTGCTTCGAACATTGCAAACTTTAAATTCTAGAATAGCATATGCACATACCTTTGAATCATCCTTTACTATTTGTTACAGTGAGACCTCTGTATGAGATTGAACATTAATAATTGGTGCGGCAGGGTCTATGTTGTGCCATTTCTCGCTCTGTACTCACTGTTCATAATGATGGTGGTAAGGTAGTAATAAAAACTTCAATTTGATTAGCAGAATTCGAATTATATTGAATACACTCTAATATAACAATAAAAGGTGGACATAGAAAAATTAATTTTATTTTAATTATATGATGGCATTGCAATTTTTCTTATTTTATTTCTGAACAATTTGTGACTCAAAGGCTGTCATATGTTTGAACAGAATTGAAATAGTTATTTAAAAGTTGGAAGTTGGAACAATTTTCGATTATGGTGGATGGATCTCTAATTCATCTGAAACAATTTTCGATTTACTTTTTAGTTGTAGTAGGCATTAGGATTTGTAAGAAAGTTAAAAATAGACATTAAATAAGGAAGTTCACTTTCTAATTGTTTAGTTCCTGTAGTAGATAATGATGATATTTAAGGTTTGATGCTTCCACAACCATTTTCTGTCCTTAAGAGGTTGTTATTTGGTCATAGGTACTTGTATAGAGGCTTAGCTACCGGAGATCGTCCGACATGTGATCAATGTCTTCGGCTTCATGAGAAATTGACTGAAAAAGCCGGACTGGGTTGCATTCTACGTTTCCTAACTGATACTGTAAATACTGTTTGATTTCTGAACTTCCTTCTTTACTTGGTATTTTGTTGTTGTTGTTTGTTCTTGAGTTTTCTTTTATGTTTTTGCAAGACTATATATAACAAGCAATGTATCGAAATATCGGGTAAATTTATAAATGGATTCATTTATTTTCTTATCCGATTTTATAATAGACTGCACTGCTCTTTATGTATCCATGTTGTTTTCTGGAAAGAAAGAAAATGCCTTGATGTGATAAGGGGAGGGATAGCTTCACTATTGTTGCATTGTTTCTAGGATTTGTTGAAGTTGGCAGTGGCAGTGGTGTGGAAGTGAGATTGGCATAGTGACTAAGACTTGTCCTTTTCTTTGTTACGAAATCTCGTCCTTCATCTTCGGTAACGATGAAGAGTTACAACAAATGAAGGGTGGTCGAATCGATAAGGGTTGATATTAGTGGATTGTGGCAGTAAGGCCACTCTGTGCCTATGGCTCTTGTTTTGATAGAAGGTTGTAACAATAGGTTATAAAGCATGAACTAGAGAGTGTTAGTGCCTATCATCAAGAATATGTTTATAAGCAAGTTGTTCATTCTATCTTCAACCATCTACACATAAATTTTCATTACTCTTAACATATACATAGGAAAAATGAATCTAATTAACTTTTAACTCTCTCATTTAAAATAGTCCAGGTTAGTCATGTTCCAATAATACACCAAGATAAGAAAATTGGATCAAATCATCAAACTCTATTTCAAAGTTGTTAATAATTTAGTCTTACAGCAATATTGCAATATTGCGAGAACATTAACGGCGGTTCGACCTATTCAATTATTGATTGGAACTAAAAACAATTTTGCTTTGTAGTTATAACTAAATGAACAGTTGTAATGCTTTTAATCAGAGAAATTATGAACTGGTCGTTAGACATGGTTTAACCGAAAAACTGTGGAAGTTGTTGACCAATTAATTTATTTAAATTTTAAAAAATGAAGAACATTACTCTAACTTTTTGTTTTAGCCAAAGATGGAAAAATATTATGTCAATATTATTATATATAATTACTGATTATGTAAAATATGCATTAATAGTTAATTATTAATTATATATGGTATCATTTGAACCAATCAAACAATTTAACATATTAAACCTAATGAGAGATCTCTTCCAATTTAATTTCTTGCTCGGATTTTTTAACATTGATTCGTAGACAATATAAAATATGGAGAAATCTCTCACAACTTTTATAGTGTGCAAACATACATTAACAAAATGGGGAAGTATGATGGAGTAATGTCGTATGGAGGTAGAAGGCCTATGCGTCATGAACTTCTTTTTCCATAGAAGAAGCAATGACGGTATCCGGGGAACAAGCATTGGCTAACTTTGTGCCAGCAGTCGCGATAAGACAGAAGATGCAAGCGTTATCCGGAATGATTGGACGTAAAATAAGTGACTTTTTAAGTTCGTCATCAAATCGCATGGCTAAATGGAAATATATTTTAACATAAAAAAAAATTAAAAAATTATTTATATATGTATCAAGTAGTTATTAATGCAAATAAGGGGTGTTAAGAGCACAGTTAATATTATATGATTATCACATTTTTTTAATTACACATAATAATATATTAAATCAATCAATTTAATATTATGTATTTTTCAATTCCAACATAAATCAAAATATCATAGTTATTTTAATATTATGTTTTTTTGAGGAATAACATCATTTGTCTCATACTTTGTGATATTTGTAATTGGGTCCAAAAATATTAAGTTATATTAAATGTGTAAATATTATGCTTTGGATTTAATTTTGTACCATTCACATTGTCTGGCATATGAGTCCCAAAATATTTAGGACATGAGATATTATTATATCTTTTGAAATGTCTCTTTGATTTTATATCACACCACAACTTACTATTATTGGAATGAAAAATGAGAAAATGAGTGATTTTACATCTTCTTATGCTTCTACATCTATATCATTTCCACAATTGTCATTTTACAAATATACCCTTTCTTCTAATCTACAACTAAACTAAAAAAATTCAACTTTTTCCTCTTGGAAGTTGGAACCCAAAAAGAGCATAAGCTTTATAATTATAAGGCCTTGTTTGCATCCTTAAATTTTGGTCATGATTTTGTGGTTTAGCATATCCTAAACATGAATATTTACAATAATCTTCCCTAGATAATCATACACTAGGAGTCTGCCTTGTTAAACTATTGCTTAGAAAAATTTAATGAAATAAAAAGTGAAGAAAAAAAGAGTATACTATTTTTAAATGAACTTTTGTAACCTGTGCAATACTGCATAACATAAGCCATAACTCTCATTTTTAATTCGGTTGAATGTGAGGAAAGTTTTCAGCATACAAGATAATGGGGTTGATACTCTCTTCTGGAGTTAATCATTGTTTTGGAAGTGGTTGTGTAGATGGAATGGGCTCAAAGATAAAAACGTGGAAGGCTCACATATAGGGTTGTAATTTGTATCAAATGCTAGGAAGAGCAACTGCTTTATGTAGGCTCCACCAACCGGTTATACGAGCTGCTCATGGACTTAACTCTAAAGACAACCGGGCATTCGAGCTGCTCACAAACCGATCATATAAAATGCTCATGAGCTTAACTCTAAAAACAACCGGGCATACGAGCTGCTTGTGATTTAATTTTAAGGGTAAGTTTCTAAGTTAAGTTTTAGACGGAAATAAAGTGAAAAGAAATGCTTGAGAACCATGAAATATACGGGTGAAATGACTCCAAATCCTTTCATTTCTCTTCCTTCTGAAACTCAACTAGCAAACAGATCCTAGTTCCTAGTTGTAGTACTCATCCTTATTTTGTATTGAGGAAGGTCTTGCAAAAACTGTCTTCTAAAAAAAGTACCATAATAATAATATAACAATTCCTATATGTTTTCATATCACTCAACTGTAATTACAGACATAATGCTATAAATTCTTCATATCATCAAACTGCTGTAAGCTGGTATTAATGTCAGAAACAACATAACAACAAGAGAAAATCATAATACTTTATTTGAATATCACAGCATATCTGACCCAGAGAGCTTTCTTCTATATCTACACAATGAAAACATTGCCACAGTGAGAACATGATAATGTCATACAATCTAGCAGATTATAAATTGTCACAATGGATAAATGATGGATATATTATAAAATGTAAGTAATATAACTATTGAGTAAAACATAGGTATTCTAGTTGGTTCTTAAAACAGAAAACTGTCACTAAATAAGTCATAACTCATAATTCCCGGAAAGTTTAAAATGACATCATATAAAGTAAAATTAAAAGTTCCTAAAAGACTCAAAATTTTATCAAATTATGTCCATAGAATGAACAATTTGGTAACATATTTGAACTTTTAGGTATATGTTCTTTCAAGGACCAAAGTTAATAATACTTGTACTTTGGAGTATTGATGTTTTAGTTAAAAAAATAAGTACTTTTCTGAAGTATCAAATGTAATGCAACAAGCAAATCAAACCATGAAACAGAACACAAATATTTAAAAAGGAATGCCCTAATAAAATTTAGAAATCATGTGCCATTTATATTCAATATGTAAGGGGGGAAGATGAATGCTGAAGATAGTAAACTTTATTGATAATGTTATGAATGATGATGTGATTATATTAATACTAGACTCCTAATTAAATAAGAAAACATATCATAAAAGATGAAATAAAGTAATCTTAGTCCTAAGAGATATTCTAATATACTCTAACAAATCCTAATAAAAAAACAATCATTTTCTTTTGCAATACATGAATATATCATTTTCTAATAAAAATTGATTTTTCAAAGTCCTAATAAAAAACAACAATTTCCATTTGTTAGGCATTAACATACCATTTTGTAATAAAAATTGATTTTCAAGTCCTAATGAAAAAAAAAAACATTTTCATTTGCTATGAAATTAGTATACCATTTTCTAATAAAAATTGATTTTTGAAGTCCTATTAAAAAAAATCATTTTCATTTGCTACGACATTAGCGTACAATTTTCTAAAAAAATTGACTTTTCAAGTCATAATAAAAAAACAACCATTTTAAGTTGTTAAGGCATTAGTATACCATTTTCTAATTAAAATTGATTTTTCAAAGTCGTAATAAAAAAACAACATTTTTCATTTGCTAAGGCATTAATATAATTTTTTCTAATCAAAATTGATTTTTCATGTCCTAATAAAAATACATCTATTTTCATTTGCTAAGGCATTAGTATAACATTTCTTAATAAAGAAATGATTTTTGAAGTGCAAATAAAATAAATAATCATTTTCATTTAATAAGACATTAATACTCAATTTTCTTATAAAAATTGATTTTTCAAGTCTAATAAAAATACAATCATTTTCATTTGTTAAGACATTAGTATGTTGTTTTCTAATAAAAATTAGTTTTTCAAGTCCTAATAAAAAACAACTATTTTCATTTTATAATGCATTAGTACACCATTTTCAAATAAAAATATATTTTTCAAGTCCTAATAAAAAAGCAACAATTTTCATTTGCTAAGGCATTAGCATACCATTTAAAAAAAAAAATATTTTTGAAGTCCTAATAAAAAAAACAACCATTTTCTTTTGCAAGACATTAATATACCATTTTCTAATAAAAATTGATTTTTCAAAGTCCTTATAAAAAAACCCATTTTCATTTTCTAAGGCACTAATATACCATTTTCTAATAAAAAATGATTTTTCAATTACTAATAAAAAACAATCATTTTCATTTTATGAGGAATTAATATACCATTTTCTAATAAAAATTAAATTTCCAAGTCCTAATAAAACAACAACCGTTTTCATTTGCTAAGACATTAGTATACCATTTTATAATAAAATTTGATTTGTTAAGTCCTAATAAAAAAGCTACCATTTTCATTTTCTAAGGCATTAGTAAACCATTTTCTAATAAAAATTATTTTTCAAGTCCTAATAAAAAACAACAATTTTCATTTGATATGCATTAATATACCATTTTCTAATAAAAATTGATTTTCAAAGTCCTAATAAAAAAAAACAATTTTCATTTGCTAGACATTACTAAACTATTTTGTAATAAAAATAAAATTTTCAGTTCCTAATAAAAAAAACTATCATTTTCATTTGCAAATGCATTAGTATTCCATTTTCTATTATAAATTGTTTTTTCAAGTCCAAATAAAAAATCAATTATTTTCATTTGAAAAGGCATTAATACACCATTTTCTAATAAAAATTTGGTTTTTTTATTAGGACTTGAAAAATT
Organism: Lupinus albus; assembly: GCA_009771035.1. NCBI lineage: Eukaryota > Viridiplantae > Streptophyta > Magnoliopsida > Fabales > Fabaceae > Lupinus > Lupinus albus. The sequence goes on from CM020011.1 coordinate 16,138,237, forward strand.
AATTTTTAAAGTCCTAACAAAAAAAACCCATTTTCATTTGGTAGGGCATTAATATACCATTTTTAATAAAAATTGATTTTTCAAGTCCTATTAAAAATACAACCCCTTTCATTTCTAAGGTATTAATATACCATTCTCTAATAAAAATTGATTTAAAAAAAAAACAACTATTTTCATTTGCTAGGCATTAATATATCATTTTCTAATAAAAATTGATTTTTCAAAGTCCCAATAAAAAAAAATTTCATTTGCTTAATATACCATTTTATAATAAAAATTTATTTTTCAAGTCCTAATAAAAAAAAACCATTTTCATTTGATAAGGCATCAATATAACATTTTCTAATAAAAATTGATTTTTAAAATCCTAATAAAAAAGCAACAATTTTCATTTGCTAATGCGTTAATATACAATTTTGTAATAATTTTTTTTTCAAGTCCTAATAAAAAAACAATCATTTTCATTTGCTAAAGCTATATACCATTTTCTAGTAAAAATAGATTTTTTAAGTATTAATAAAAGAACAACCATTTTCATTTGCCAAGGCATTAAAATACAATTTTCAAATAAAAATTGATTTTTCAAGTCCTAATAAATGTACAACCATTTTCATCTCCTAAGGCATTAGTATACCATTTTCTAATAAATATTAAATTTTCTAGTCCTTATAAAAAAATTTGGATGAGTTGTGTGTTCATAAACACTTGAGTGACCACCACGTGACTTATATTACAATTTGCATATTTTGTACAATGACACAAGATTTTCTTATTAATTTGTGAGTTTTGGAAATCAAAATCAATAAATTCATTAACCCCTTTAATATATTCTGCATTTTGTTTTGATGTTTCATACTATAGGTGCAGGGGAAGCGATCGTTGCCCAGCGTTGATCAAAATCAATTAAATAAAGTGAATAGAATAAAGAGAAGATAAAAACCAAAGAATTTTATAACGGGGTTCGACCAATTGTGCCTACGTCCCTAGGAGCGCTGAGCGACTACCTAGATATTAATAGAGAATAAGAATTACAAACCCTAGCACACCCATGAACCCAAGTGTCGATGATGTGTTTCTATTTTGTCTTTATATCTCGTGCACATTACAACAAGGGACTTGAGTCCGATATATAACATTGATTATTCTACTCTATTCTAGTACTAGGTGATGTGGGACTAACGTAATAACATATTTCAAACATTCACTTGTTATTGGAATAAAATTTTATAATAAAATGCTAATGAAAACTTGGGGTGACAATATGAGACGGTTCGTTAAAATATGGGTTGGCCTCATCCGCCGTTATTGCTAAAAAGGTTCAAAATGTCAGTCCAATTCATATTTAGTAGAGCTGACATGCTGATCCGTTTTTCTTTTCTTTTAAAAAAGAACATTTATAATCAACTCAATCACAATTTCAAAAATAAATAATCATCACGTCTCATAAATGTTTTTTAAAACAAAAAATCAGAAATCAAAGTCCACGATCTCATATAATATATCGTCTTAGTATAAAACTTGTAAGTTCTAAACAACAAACCAACATAGTCTTAAACTTTTAGACTTTAGTTCACAATAAAGCTTTAAACTCCTAAAATTTAAACATTAGATGTTCGGTTGGAAGAAGATTTCTAAACTTTTCTATACAAAAAAATATTCTTTTGCGAATGTTTTGTATATGAGTGCTAACCAATTTAAATAATAAAGTACACTTATAAGTAAATATCTTGTATATGATATAAATGTCTTGTATATGATATAATTGTCTTGTATATCATATAAATTACTCATTAGTTATAATATTATTAATCATTTTAGAATAATGTGTGAAATCTATGAATTTTTTATTAATAATATAAATAGTCAATAACACTCATATTCCATGAGTTTTAGTAAAACTATACAAATTATTCTTTCATTTTTTACATTGGTATTTCCTAAATCAATATTAATGTTGGTTCGCCACGCTAGTCCGACATAACACTCTGTGGCTCGTCTAAAAAAGGGCTTATGAGCCGGGTTAAATATGACTTTTTAGTCTAAAATCTGTAGTCTAACCCGCTAAAAATGTCAATGTTGTTATCATGAAATAATTATTGATATGGATTTAAGTACACAATTAATATTAATGTATATTTATCATGAATTGCTAATGTTTCAATTTAAGCCCACTAAATAGCTTGCACATTATTATGAAGAAATTTAATTATTATTGATATGTTATTTTAATAGAACTCTCGGCCTAAATATTGATTGAGTCTTATTTTTAAACCCAAACTTTATCGTAAATCTGATGAGACTGACCCTATTCAGATCCGATCATAATCGGGTCATACCAGGTGACGGTTAGGTTTAGGTTCTACTCATAATCAGTTCTCTTTTATGTTTACCCATTTTAAGTTGGTCAAAACAGTAAACAGGGAATATTAGGGGTGTGCCTCAGACGTTTCCTTCAATTAATTAACGTGTGGCAGTTGCCAACACATCTCCACCCTACACTCAACATTCGAAATTTGAATTACCCCACATCCCATCGTCAATTAATTAAGATTTATTATTTTGAAATCTGCACTCTGGGATGGATATGACTCTTCACTACACACCACTCATTCAAGACACGGACCAAATGCAAATCTTTTGGACAAATTTTTCTTAAAGATATTGGCAATGATAGTATCCCAAGGACAAAAAGGACAATTAGACCCAAAAGAAATAGACAAAAAATCTAAATAAGCTTGCACATTATGATGAAGAAATTTAATTATTATTTATGGTTGTGTCTAATATGCGAACTGAGTTTTAGTTCACTTCCATACGAACATAATTTTTTGCCGTTGGATTAAGGGTTCAGGGTTCAGGGTTCAGGGTTCAGGGTTCAGGGTTCAGGGTTCAGGGTTCAGGGTTCAGGGTTCAGGGTTCAGGGTTCAGGGTTCAGGGTTCAGGGTTCAGGGTTCAGGGTTCAGGGTTCAGGGTTCAGGGTTCAGGGTTCAGGGTTCAGGGTTCAGGGTTCAGGGTTCAGGGTTCAGGGTTCAGGGTTCAGGGTTCAGGGTTCAGGGTTCAGGGTTCAGGGTTCAGGGTTCAGGGTTCAGGGTTCAGGGTTCAGGGTTCAGGGTTCAGGGTTCAGGGTTCAGGGTTCAGGGTTCAGGGTTCAGGGTTCAGGGTTCAGGGTTCAGGGTTCAGGGTTCAGGGTTCAGGGTTCAGGGTTCAGGGTTCAGGGTTCAGGGTTCAGGGTTCAGGGTTCAGGGTTCAGGGTTCAGGGTTCAGGGTTCAGGGTTCAGGGTTCAGGGTTCAGGGTTCAGGGTTCAGGGTTCAGGGTTCAGGGTTCAGGGTTCAGGGTTCAGGGTTCAGGGTTCAGGGTTCAGGGTTCAGGGTTCAGGGTTCAGGGTTCAGGGTTCAGGGTTCAGGGTTCAGGGTTCAGGGTTCAGGGTTCAGGGTTCAGGGTTCAGGGTTCAGGGTTCAGGGTTCAGGGTTCAGGTTCAGGGTTCAGGGTTCAGGGTTCAGGGTTCAGGGTTCAGGGTTCAGGGTTCAGGGTTCAGGGTTCAGGGTTCAGGGTTCAGGGTTCAGGGTTCAGGGTTCAGGGTTCAGGGT